>JADMNL010000022.1:166010000-171010000 GCA_016271365.2 Neoceratodus forsteri
TCCCATGGCACTTATAGAAAAAGAGTAGGGGAATTTCCCCAGTATCCTGGCCAAATTTCTCCCATTCACTAAAAATAACACCAACAGCTTAATCTGGTTCAGTTTCAGTTGCTTACAACCTGTATCACCCCTCTCCCCGGTCACCCCTGTAAAAGGGACTTCTAGGCCCAGTGGCCTTACCGGGTCAACAAAATTCAATAAATAAATAAATAACTCTGCATGCAGATTTTACTGCTCTGTCAAGTTTCCTGGAGGAATGGCTTTGCTGAATAAATGTATTTTTCAATGTGGTCAAGTGTTGATCTGTGTCCTCCTCACTTGAACAGATATGGTTGTAACAGAACGCTTGACTGTACATTATTTATTTTAATGTGCCCTGGTGATTACTGTTCCTATGCATGTGTCTTTGTCTCGTCTGTCAGTTTCTGCAAATACATGTCTGCAAGGTTCCATCTTTTTGGTAACTGTGGTGTCCAGAAAATTAACACTGGTGTCAGAATATTCCAGGAAAGTTTAATGGATGGATGGAGGTTGTTAAGTTCCTGATGGAACCTTTAAGAGTGTCAAGCCCTTTGTTCAAATTACAAATAAATCATCATTGTAATGGAAATAAGCAAGTGGTTTGTACATACAGTGCTTTTGGAACTCCTCCACCAAATTCTCCATAAAAGATTGGCATACTGTGTAGCCATCCTGATACCCATTGACTGCCCATAATTTGAATATAATGGCTCCCATTGAAGCTGAAGTTGTGTGTAAGAATAAATTCAGTGAGTTCTCCAAGCAATTCTGGGTCGATGTCTTGGTGCTGTCCTTTCTCACGTAGGTATTTAAAACAGGCTGAAATGCTATCTGTACAGTAAGTGGAATACTGTATTAGTGTAGAGGAGATTACATCCACTGTAGCTAATTGGTATTAGCTGCAGTGGATTGGTGAGTCACTATAACCAGAACATTTATGCAAGAAGCATGTAGTGTCCTGAATGTAGCTGTCCCTTCCATAATAAGTTGTTTTAAAATTATTTCTATAAACCCTGAGATCCCTCTGTCAGGTACCATTGCTAGAGTCTATGGGTTTCCCTTGGTTCCCAGATTTATGAATTTTAGGTAGCATGTAGAATGTCCCTAGCTTAGGTTCATCAGGGATGAGGTCAGTTATTCTGTTCTGGACACGCTTTGGAAAAGATCCAATTAAGTCCCATAGCTCCCTGGTGTAATGAGAAGTGGGATCACTATCCAGTTCCCGGTATTAGGTGTGATCTGTTAGCTGTCTGTTAGCTTCATTAACATTATCCTCACAGTTTAAGATCATCACTGCAGAACCTTTATCAGCTTTTTTTATAACAATGTTGTGGTTTCAATTTCAGTGATTGTATCGCTCTCCTTTCCAATAGAGGTAGGTTATAATGGAGCTGCTTTTGCTTATTAAGAATCTGGCAATTAACCCCAGGAAAACATTGAATATTGCTGTCTGTGGTTTCTTCTCTGTTGTGAAAGAATTCTTTAAGTCTCAGTCTATGGAAGTATTCCTCAAGTTCCCCACAAAACTGTATCCGGTCAAGTGGTCTTGTTGGGCAGAATGTGAGACCCTTAGAAAGTACAGTTAATTCTCCAGTAATAAGTGTGTGATTGGACAAATTGACAACTGAAAGGTGTCCATCCACATTGCCCTGTTGTTCTATGTTCTTATTTATGGTTGTAAGGAATTGTTGCTTGTTGAAGGGTATGCAACTTCTTGTTGAGCATGGCCTTCCTTATGGTCTTCTGGTAGGTCATGTCCATCTCTTTCATGATTTGATGATCAGATTAGGCCTAGTAGTCTTTCTCTTCAGTGTGACAGAAATCCTCTCAACCTGTTTTTTTTTTCCAAAAACCTTCTTGGCTTATGTCTTATGAATTAGGTGATTCTCAATTTCTGAGAGGTACTCTGGCAAAGTTGTTCAGCATACTTAGAATTATAAGTGGTTCTTAATGATCTCTTAATGGTTAGGCCTCAGAAACAATATTATATTTCTTGCACTGGGTTAGAAAGTACATGTCACTGTCAAAGATGTACTTTTTCTTCCTGATGTTATGCAGCTGCCAAATGAGATGGCAAATTGTGGTATCTTCCATGATGCCACAGAAAAACTTGTTACATATTGGCTCTTGTAATTCAAGATCCACATAAACAGATGATTTGATACATTTTATTGGACCAACAGAGTTGTCATTAAAAACACAGGTGCTTTTAGCTTTAGATTACACAGAATCCTTCGCAGAAAACACTGGCAGTTGTTTTGGAAGAACATACTTTCTCAATACCCAGATCATACATAAAAAAAAGATGAAAAGTTGGTAAGGACCCCCATTGGCTAAAACTACATTCAAAAAACAACATAACCATATACAGACAGCAAAGGTTTCATCAAAAGAACCATGAAGTGAAGTTTGACAATTTTCGTACATCTCTAACCAAAAATCAGTCATTTAGAAAATTAATCCCTAAACTTCAATCAACTAATCACACCTCCAACCTACTTAAATTTATTTATAAAAAGGGTGTCAGAAATGCTGCAATCTGATTGGCTGTTAGGATTCCAACAGCCTTACATTAATCCATCTTATACTGTCATGTATAGCCTGATCACCATGGCACATGGATTCTTCCTGTCAGCATTCCATCCTCTAGCACTGTTGAATGTGTGGAATGATGCATTCTGATTTTGAACCAGCATTCTTAAACTGTTGGTGGAAGAACTATTTTATTAAAAATCTCACTCTAAATGAGGAAAACATAAAAGTATACTTATAACACATTTCTTAAGGAATATTTTATAATAGAATAAGGCACTCCCTAGTTAGATTAACAGTCAGTTAATCACCCCCCTAGGGGCAATTTGGCACTGGGCTGCACCTCGTGCCACATGACACCCATAGCGGGTGATAGCAGACTGTTAATCTAACCACTGGTCATGCCTTATTGCTTAAATCTCTTCCAAACAATTCCCTCATTGACTGGGTCATCTTCTGTTACCCCAACCCTGTACTGGTAGCTAGAAATGTGGCAAAGTTTAATTTGCCAGCAACGTCTGAGCAAAGTGGTGGAAATTTGATTTTTGCAGAGCTTCGCAGAGTTTCCAAAGACCTGAGAAACTTTAACTTCATCTGAATCATGAAGTTTTTGCTGCAAAGTTTGGAATTTTCGTGTGAAGTGTGGAATTTCAGCAGCAAAACTCTGCACTTCATGGCAAAACTTTACACTTTGCAGTGGTCCATGCTCCATGAATTGTGTGAAATTTGCAAATTGTGCAATGTTCATGAATTCATTTGTGGAGTGAAGTTTGCCAGCTTTGCACATCTCCACTGGCAGCTGGTACACTTCCAGGTGCTTTCAGTGACCATACTATGGTCTACTGTGTCAGGAAATACATCACCCTTAACCACTCTGAAGTACATTTGATGCAGTTTGTTACAGTCTCTTAACATCTTCACTCCTGGATGATCATTTCCATTCTACTGGTTCCATCTCACAATCTCCACTAACATACAGAAAGCAATCTCTCTCTTTCAATCCAAATTCATGTTTACACAGGGCAAACACCTTCTCCTCAGAAGGGCTTATGGTTTGCACCCCACCTTCCCTGAATCACAGCTGAACTCATACATAAATACACACATACATGCAAACATAGTCACCAGCAGATTAGGCCCAAAGGTCTATCTTGTCTGCCTGAGTGCAGCTTCTGATTTAAATTCCAGCAGCTGCCCTGCCCCACCCTTGCTGTGCTCCCCTTTTACCTCACCCCCAGCACCTTCTTATTGAATTCCCTCCCAACTGTACTTTGCCCATATAACCATCCCACCCCACCTTGAAACCCTCCACAGTTTCCCTTGCTGGGTCACTGTTTTATGGCTTATGGCTCCCAGTGGACTTATTGAGTTCTCAACATTCTGAAATGCTGACACAAAGGTTACAGTACTAGGAATACCAAAGCAAATTAACTCACATTTAACCTCCAGAAGCATCTAAATTCCACTGCCAAGTTCTGGAAGGTGATACACTCCATGTTTAACCATCAAAACCTCTCATTTGCCATGCCCCATCTTTAAACATGGAGAATCCTTTGCTAACCAATCCAAGGTATATGTTACTTTTAGCAAGTTGCTCATATCCTGTGAAGTCTTCCTTCTGCCTGTTCGGCTACTGCCCTTATCTAGCACTCTCCTCCTCTTACCCCTACCCATACTCATCCTCTCCCTTCCTTCCTTTTTCCTTTTCTGGCTCCTATAGCACTTTGCTCACTCTGCCCTCTTAATCCCTACATGGGTCACAGCCCAGGTGGCATATCTCCCAAACTTCTCTACTTCCTGCCCCTACAATTGCTGCTCTTGTTTCTACCTTTATAACCCTTTCTTTTCATTTTGGGTCTGTTCTCTGGGCCTGAAACCAACAATTTCTCCCCTCTAGAAAGTAGATTACTTGATCCCCAGGAATGACCAGTCCTTTGCTCTTCTCAATGCCCTGGCTAAGGTGCAAGACTTTATCAGCTCCTCCCCTTCTCCTTCTTCCTCTCCTACTTCCATTCTGGCTTCCATGAATGAAAAGCATTCACTTAGCACCCACACTGAATGCCTGTCAAGGCGCTATACCAATGTTTATTTATTTATTTTTGTTGACTGTAGTGCACTAGACAAATCCTGCCTATTTTCAGCACGACCCAGGGAAGGAGAAAACAGGAATTGTTCATTAGACACTCCACAAATGCTGTGAGAACCATGTTACTCTTACAACAAGAGCCCCACACAGTGTTTTGCATCAGCAGTATCAGATACTTTTTGAAAGGTGCCACCCCAGCTGTTAACACACCTGTCTGAAAGATAAAAAATATTTTTCATAGAAAGTGCTAGATCAAGTACTATGGGGGAGTGACCCAGGGCTAACCAAAGTACAAGCACAGTATAGTAAATACACAGTTATAAACAGAGACATTTGAAAGTTGTTTACAAAAGCCCATGTTGGGACTCAAATAAAGGTCTTTGAAAGTACGCCTAGAATGACTCCTCAATGTATTTGACAGTGTCACTATCTGTCACTTGATAGAGATCAATAATAATTTGTACCCTTCCGTTGAAGAAAGGGGCAAGTAAAGGTTGTTACAGGTATTTGATTTGAGATGCTGGAAATAAAATAATTGCAGACAATAACTATTCTGCTTATCAATATATTCATGATAAGAAGGTTATTTATTTACCCAAAACTGCCCAGCTGAGGTGCAGTGGAGTCCTGCTGTTACCCATTTCTGCAATAGGTTGCCTGCAGCATTGTTAGGTTGTTGGATTTGCCTGAGTTCATGCAGTTATTTCTAGTCTCTGGCAGGGTTTGAACCTGTGGGTTTCTGTCCCAAGATACTGCTTTGACCACAAGATCATACTATTAAGGAGGTCTTTATTAGGCCCTGCAGTTATAGTGTCAGTGCCCCCTCTTTCTTACCTTGTCTTTTTTCAATGACTTTAACATTTTAAAGAGGTTCTTGATCTCATTATTCAGCCGAATCACAATTAGCCTGACCACCAACAAGGTGACCCTCCCCCCACTGATCAGGTAACTACACTTTACATTTTAACATGCCAATATGAGCTGAGGTTCTACTGCTCTTTCTCTCGTTCTTATGTGAAAACCACTCTATGGCTTCACCTTTTATATAATGTTCTTTCTGCCAACAAGAGGCTCACAGGTGACCATTGAGGAGCTTACTAATTAGAAGAAGGCCACATTTCTCCTATTTTTAACCTTTAGCATTTTATTAGGTTCTGGACTCTGCCTGGCACCCAAAAAAAAAAATCAGAAGTATTCTCTGTTTTGTAGGAGGTGATAATGATTTTAATCCTTCTTTTTGGCCAGACCATAACAGTCTCCACATAACAGAAACTACATTTCTCTGTACCTTTGTGTCCATAATGTGACATGCTGTAGCATAGTTTCTCTATGGTTTTCCTTTACTCCAACATGCTTAAAACACTAGTCTTCATTATTCTCTTTGTTTTACCAATGTAAAATGTGTCACAGACACACCCGACCAAAGTGACAGCAGTTGTTTCACAAGTGACAAAACCTCTGATCACATGAAGGACTTAATGCTCTGAATCACAGAGCTGAATGTAAAGCACTCTCACTGATACAGCCATGTGGTGGGTTTGGAAAGCAACTGCCTTTTTCTTTTGCAGCTACAGGTTTCACAGTTTGCACTAACTGATCCCTATGGTTCTTAGGCCATCAAAAGGCAGCCCTATGGATGCTTTCAATGACATCACTATGACCTGGCTCTGAGGTGTCCCAAATTCATAATAAACAGAGCCAAGAGGAGTATGTGATTGTGGTTCAGGGCTGAGTGTGGCAACAGAGATAGCCAGCCCCTCACGCAGGAAGACTGGAACAAAAAGCAGCTGAACACCAGGCAGACTCTCCAGTCCAATCAGAGAGACTTCAAGCAGCATGTAATGCTCAAAAAGTATAGATTTTAATTACACAAATAGTGCAATAGCTTATGCAGTATAGACTGAAGTGTAAATTTCCACTGGTTTTAACACTCTGCCCAGACTCCTGCTGGCAGTGATCACCATTTACACTGTGTGTGGCATCTGCATTAAGAAAATTCCCTCTGAGTGATCAAGCTGATGCCAGTTTGAAAGGGCAAGTCTAGCACTGGGTGAGGGAAAACAAGTGGATGTGGTCTAGCTGAATTTCAGGAAGGCGTCTGACACCATGCCACATGCACAACTAATTAAATGTCTAAGAGAGGTAGGAATAAACAGCAGAATTAGAAGCAAGGACAAGATCTTGGCTGAGTACTATATCACAGAGGGTATGAGTGAAAGAGCGAGATTCCAGAAGAGTAAAGGTGACTAGTGGGGTCCTGCAGGGGTCAGTGCTGGGACTAGATCTGTTCAAAATACTGTAAGTAGAAAGTATGACGTGAGGTCAGGTTAAAATGCAGAACGTGTTACTGTAAAATAGTTAAGTGCAATGAGAAGGAAGTCATGTGAACCAACCTCTTTATTTAGTCTCACTGCAATTTGTGTTTCAGTTGGGAAGTAGTGGCTAATATTACCATATTAATATAAGTTAATACTTCCCAGCTGAAAAGATGATGATTGTATAATGATGGATCATTAATAATCATTATCAGTTATGTGCAAAGATCATGTTCAAGCTTCAAAAACCATCACTGGGATCAAAATCAACAATAACTAAACATGAACATTAAATGGCTGCCAATCAAAAATCATCATGTTATGGAAATGGCGATTATGATTAATTATGATCTCATATCATCATGATTTTTCATGATTTCCCATGGCCAAGATTACTACAATAAATTAAAAAAAAAAACATCAATTTATCTTCCTTCTCTACTTTTGAAAGTCAATGTATCTTCTATTTACACATCTTTACTGGTATCACAAGTTATGATACTATACATGCCGTCTTCAGTTGTTCTTACACTGTTACTAGTGTTAAAACAGCTCAGATTGGTTTATGTATCTCCTATCCATTCCTTTTATGGTTGTGGTGATTGTCTGCAAATGCCTGGTATCTGCAAAAAACCTTTCATAATAGCTGGCAAAATACTACTGTCAATGCAAAATTATTTCAAACATAGAAATTACCTTTGTTTTGGTTCATAAACTCAACTTTTGAAATATGCAAGTTAGTTATGTAAATGTTCCTATTATAATTAACATTGCATTTCCTCTTCCTAAAGGGATTAAAACTTGACTTCACATGATTGAGATTATAAAAAATTTGCTTTTCCTGATACTTGGCATTCAAATTTTTGGTAACACTTTATTTTAAGTGTCCGAACTACACTGTAACTACTGTATAACTATGCTGTAACTGCACTGTAACTACTGTATATTTACATGTAACTACTATGTAGTTAACTAGTTTCACATTTGTGTGTTGTGTAGTTATGCAACTTGCATACATGTGCAATTACTACTGTCTCCCTTTGGCACAAATAATTTCATTCTGACAAGTGTAATCAGCATGTAATAGCTGTTGTAAACTGTAACAGAAAATCTATTGTGCAACTACCACTCTATCTCTTCTGACATTATGTTATTTGTTTGCATAGGGCAACTACACATGTAATAGCTATTGCAAATTGTAACAGCAACTCTATTGTGTCACTACTAAGTTACAACGTTTGGCATTATTGAATCTGTTCTACAAGCATCACTACATATAAATGCAGGTGTTGTGCACTGTTTTAACTGTCCATGTGTATCTGACATTCATTTAAAAGGTAATCACACAGAAAATGTTAAAGTGTAATAAGAATGGTAAATAAAATATGGACAAAATGCAACTTCAGTCTGCTACAGTTAAATGCACTGACTGGCAACACTTTAGATGATGTTCCATGTCTGTATTCCAGCTTTCATGAACTTACAGGTTAGTAAACATGCAGTCTAATATTGTGAATTAATCGGTAACTGTACAAAAAAATTAATTTGCATAATTACTAAATGGCTATAACAATATTGTAGCAAAGAAATAATAGTACTGTTTTCACAGTTAATGCCTAGGTAACGTATTTGCTGCTGCACACACTTGCATTTAACAAATGTCAGTACTGAAGCTGCGGTGTAAGCTCTCATTCAGAAATCAGTCCATCATGAACTTACTGCTTACTAACCAAGCAATCTAATATTAGACCCTATTCACATGGGTGGCAGGGACTGTGTCATATGTGCATTCCCAGACCTGGTGATCAATAGCAGCCATCCAATCAGATGTATTGACTAGGATCAAACTGGAAATTGCACTGTGTGTGTAGTGTGGAATTGTGGATTATGGGTGGTCTTTCCTTTACTGCTGTTTTCCAATAAGGGGATCTTCTGGTCTGCTTATAGATACCGCCTTGCCCCCAGCCCTCATGGTATAGTTAGAGGACAGCAACACCATTCAGCCATTGGGAAGGGCATGTAATGGCTAAGGAGGGGTTCCTACCACCACCACCACCACTCCACACAGCAGATCGGTGATAAAGCATGATATGTAGCCATGTCCCACATCCAGCCACCCACTTGGCAGTAGCAGGCAAGGACTGTGGGTGTAGAAGAGGTGTGGCTCAATGCCACAGAAGCAGCACATTTCTTAGTAACTATAGCACCGTTACAAGCCAATAAGTAATTATGTAAATTATTTTTATTGTGTAAGTAAACAATACAGTTGTATAGCAATTAACAATATTAGATTGTGTATTTATTAAGCAGTTAGTGCATGACAGAATGATTTCTGAAGGAAAATATACATCAGAACTATAGCACTGATAGTCAGTGTAAATGTATAGTAGTTACACTTTTCTAATGCTTTATTTTAAGTGTCAGTTTCTACATACTTACTTTGAAAATACATGATAGTTAGGAATTAACTGTGAAACAATGTCACAGAAGCAGCACATTTTTAATAACTACAGCACTGTTACATCCTTCTTACACTTTAAGTGTCAGTTTCTGTGTACTTACTTTGCAAATACATGTTAGTTAGTCATTAGCTTTAGACTCAATGCCACAGAAGCAGCACATTTCTTAATAACTACAGCACTGTTACACCCTTCTTTTTACACTTTATTTTTATTGTCAATTTCTGTGTACTTACTTTGTATGTACATGTAAATTGGGCATCAACTGTGGAAAAATTACACAGAAGCTGCCCATTCTTTAGTAACTACAGCACTGTTAAAAGCCAATAAATAAATTTGTAAATTAATGATTTTTATTGTATAGCAATTTACAATATTAAATTGCATGTTTATTTTAAATTCTTTTTTATTGCTTGCACAGTATACAAGTCTTGATTCATTGGTGCTTTTCCCAGTTGTCAACTTTTAAATAAATACATAAATGTAAATTAATGATAGCAATTACAATATTAGATTTCATGTTTATTTTTAGTTAATTTTTTGAGGGTTGCACAGTATACAAGTGGTGGCTCTTGGAATTCAAATCCAGTTCTCCAGGTTTTCAGGTCAGTGCTTTTAACCACTACGCTATACTGCAGTAAGTTCATGAGGGAATGATTTCTGCAGGATAATTTTAAGTGTCACTAACTACACTGTAACTACTGTATAACTACACTGTAAATGCATTACTATGTAGTTATTAACTAGTTTCACAATGTGTGTTGTGTACTTACATAACTTTAACCATGCTGCTTCTGTGAGACTGATCTATACCTCTTCTGTACCTACACTCCTGTCCAACTGATGCCCAGGTGGGTGGCTGTGGGTGGGGCATGGCTGTCCTCAGATGAGAGTCTTAATTCTTCTGTACCTAAGACTAAACTGTCATATTGTACAATGCTGAACAGTCATAAGACTGACTGATTGTACATCACGTATATTGCACCCGCACTTTAATTGCTATATTGTGTTTCAGCTGTATTCTTGCACTTAATTGTACCTAGCTGTACTCAGTATAGTCAATGTATTCTACTTCCTGCACCTTTCTCTGTTAATGTAAGTGTATTGTCTGTATTACCTACATATAGAATAGTGGATGGGTGAACATCCACAACAAGGCTGTGTTTCCTTCGAGGGAGTTGATGACATCACAGAGACCTCGAGAGCGAAGCTTGAGAGGTCTCGTTGATGTCACCAACTGCCCGAGATGGGGATGCAGACTGAGTTGTGGATGTTCACCCATCCACCGTTTTTATAGTATATGTTTTTTCGCTTTACATTTATTTTTTCATTACTTGCCATAGGCACTGCCCTGCTCCCTCTGGTGCTTCTGCTTGCGCCGCTCCCGCTTAGGCTCTGTCCTGCTCCTCAGCACATTCATTTTTTTTTTTTAAATCGGTGAGAAAAAATAGAAGCAATTGTTTTTAGAAAGGGAGCCATGTATGGCTCTCTGTGTCCCGATTCCCGACTTCTCAGTCAGTGGCTCCGCTGCTCGGCGCTCGCTAAATCGCGCCGCCATGTTTTTGGTTTTTTTTATAGAGCATCCTCTAAGCCAATCAGTCAGCAGGTCAAGGGTTAAAAGTTGTACTATCGATGTGATGTCAGAACGATAGTACAACAACTTTTTTGACCTTTGAACTGTACTACAACAAGATTTCAGCAGTTGCTGAAATCCATTGACAATAGGCAGCACCCATATACTGTATACCATTTTTATGGCCCAGGCCATGCATGAAAATAGTCAATTGAATCAGTGCACCTACCCAGTAGACAAACAAACAAACAAACAAATATATCACTGATTCTGTTGTGTAGGTGATGGTGAGTGGTGCCAGATGCACAAACATTGGACTCCTCCTTAGCTGTTACTTGCATGCCTTCACCACCACCATGCCCCAAGCCCTCAGAGTATAGTCAGGAGGCTGTGATAGATTGGTGTGAAGGACAGTGCCATGGCTGCCACCTCATTCAGCTAGTGGGAAGGGCATGTAATAGCTAAGGAAGAGTCCCTGCATGTGTATCTGTCACAACCCACCATCACTCCACACAGCAGATTGGTGATGGTTTTTTGTTTGTTTACTGGGTAGGTGCACTTATCCAATGGACTGTTTTCAGGCATGACCCAGGCCATAAAGATGGTATATAGGTAATACAGACAATACATTTACATTAACAGAGAAAGGTACATGAAACAGAATAAACTGAATATATTGAGTACAGCTAGGTACAATGAAGTGTAAGAATACAGTTGAAACACAACAGAATAGCAACTAAAGTATGGGCAAAATACATGCTGTACGATTAGTCATTCTTATGACTGTTCAGCATTGTACAATGGGACAATTTAGTCTTACTGTAGGTAGAGAAGAATTAGGGCTCTCATCTGAGGGTAGCCATGTCCAACCTGTAGCCACCCACCTAGGCAGCAGTAGGACAGGTGTGTGCAGAAGAGGTGTGTCAATCCCACAGAAGCAGCACATTTAAAATTATGTAAGCACACAACACATTGTGAAACTAGTTAACAATTACATAATAGTGCAGTTACAGTGTAGTTATACAGTAGTTACAGTGCAGTTAGTGACACTTAAACTTATCCTCTGAAATCATTCCCCAAGAACTTAATGCAGTATAGCATAGTAGTTAAAAGCACTAGCCTGCAAACCTGGAGAACTGGTTTGAATCCTAGAGCCACCACTTGTATACTATGCAAAATAATAGTGTTGTTACTATACATGTGTATTGCAGAAGATTTGCAGACAGATGGGAGGTTTTTATCAAAAAAGGAGAAAAGGATGGGGCCAAGGATGGAGCCCTGGGGGACTCCAGAGAGGATTGGGAGTGGGGAGGATAAATCATCACCTATTTTAACTGACTGACCCTTCTGCTGTGAAGCTAGGAGTGGAACCAGTTAATGGCAGGTTCAGCAAGGCCGACAGAGCTACAGTAAGAGTTTGTATCAAGAGGGGGTGGGAGATGGAGTGAGAACTTTTGCCAAATCAGTTAAAATGGTGGCTGTTATAAGGCTGTTATCCATAGCAGAGTATTGAATCTGGACTCACAATAGTGATAAGATGGTTGAATGATGTTTCTAAAACCAGACTGCACTGGAGAGAGTGTTTGTGCTAGCATGGAAATCAGACAGCCTAGAGTAAATGAGGGATTCTTGGAGTCTGGTGAAAGAGGAGGAGAAGGCAGATAGACCTATAGTTACTGGGGCAGAGGGATAACCTCCTGTGTAGGGATAGGACTGTAGTTGATTTCCTGGCCTTAGGAATGGAGGAGGAGGGGAGAGACAGGTTTAGGATGTGGATGAGTGGGGCTGTTATTGCAGTGGCAGAGATGTGGGAAAGCTTGGGGTGGAGGTCATCAGGGCTGGACCTGGAAAGGTTGAGGGTCAGAATGGCAGAGCAGACTTCAAGGAGAGGGAAAGGGAGGAAATGGAATCAAGGGGTTGACCTGATGCATCACAATGGGCTGGGGGTCCAGAGGGGTGAGGATGTCAGGGAGAGTGTAAATGGCAAAATGTTCATTGAAAATCTCAGCGACTGATGCAGGGTCAGAAATGGAATGATCAACATTTAGAACAGGGAGGTAAGTTGGGCAGGGGATTAGGAGAGAGTGAGAACCTTCCAAAATTATGCAGGGTGGGTTGATCTTGCTGCAGGTGGCATCTGAAGCAATTAACCTGGGAAAGGCAGATGGTCTTAGTACAGTTATTTCTAAGGACTTTATAAGTTTGAAGGTATGCATGTGATAAGGAGTCTTTATAATGGTGCTATGCCTTTCACTGGCCCTTCATTTGGCCAGTAGGTCAGCAGTGAACCACGGGGTGGTGACTTTTCACCTGGATTTCTTTAGGGGAGCATGGTGATTTAAAATGCTTAAGAAGAGGTTGGAGAAGAGAGATAGGGCAGAGTCGATGTCAACACTGAGAAGATAGGCTGCCAGTCTGCCTCACAGAGGTCCTGTTGAAGGGCAGCAATGTCTAAATTATGGAGGGGATGGGACCAAATGTATTTCAGGGCTGCACAGGAGGGGTGAATCTTTCTTATGCAGAATGTGATGCAGTGATTGCTGATGGCATCTGGCAGCGTTCCTGCTGCCATAATATAGTGGGGGTGGGAGAATAAAAGCCAAACAAGCAGAGTGTGGTTCAGGGAGGCAGGGTTAATGCGAGTGGGCTTGTGGATCAGTTGAGTGAGGTTGGGAGCCTCACTGAGAAGCAACAGCTCACCACTAGACATGAGCGAGGAGATAGAAGAGATGATGGAAACTAGAGTGTCAGTTGTTGTTTTAGGTGGGGCATAGAGGGCACCTATATAGAGCTGGGCAGAGAAATTACTTATTTGCTTTTAACAGTGCTGTGATTACAAAGGAATGTGCTGCTTCTGTAGCATTATTTCCACAGTTAATTCCTAACTAATGTATTTGCAAACTAAGTACACATAAACTGACACTTAAAGCATATGAAGAAGGATGTTACTATACACTTACATTGAATGTGAATGCTGTACAGTAGTTCTGATGTGTGTTTTCCTTTAGCAATCATTCCTTCATGCACTTACTGCTTAATAAACATGCAGCCTAATACTGGTAATTGCTATGCAGCTACACTGTTTACTTATACAATAAAAATCATTTACATAATTACTTATTGGCTTGTAACAGTGCTGCAGCTGCTGTACTAAGAAATGTGCTGCTTCTGTGGCATTGACCCACGCATCTTTTATACCCACACTCCTGGCTTGCTACTGCCTAGGTGGGTGCTTGGGGGTGAGGCATGGCTACATACCGTGCTTTATCACTGATCTGCAGTGTAGACTGGTGATGGTGGGTGCGCCGGATACAAACATGGACCCTTCCTTAGCCATTACATGCCCTTCCCACTGGCTGAATGGTGTGGCTGCCATAGCATTATCTTCACATCAAGCTACCCCAACCCTCTGACTATACCATGAGGGCTGAGGGCAAGGCGTAAACATAGACAGACCAGTAGGTCCCTTTACTGGAAAACAGCAGTAATGGAAGACCACCCATAACCTACAATTCCCCACTCCACATACAGTGCATGATACAGTCTGTTCCTGGTCAGTCCATCTGATTGGATGGCTGCTATTTATCACCAGGCCTGGGAATGCACATTTGACACATTCCCTGCTGCCTATGTGAATAGGATCCAATATTAGATTGCATGTTTAGTAAGCAGTAAGTTCATGAGGCACTGATTTCTGAATGAGAACTTACATCACAGCTACACTACTGAAATTTGGTTAATATAAGTGTGTGCAACTGCTAATACATATTACCTGGGCATTAACAGTGAAAACAGTACCATAATTTCTTAGTCACAATATTGTTACAGTGCCAATTAGTAATCATACAAATGAAATATTTTTGTGTACAGTTACATATCAATTCACAATATAACAGTGCATGTTTACTAACCTGTAAGTTCATGAAGGACTGGAATACAGACATGGAACATCATCTAAATAGTTGCCAGTCAGTGCATTTAACTGTAGCAGACAAAACTTGCATTGTATTTATATTTTAGTTACCATTCTTATTACACTTTAATATTTTTATGTGTGATTACCTTTTAAATAAATGTCAGATACACATAGACAGATGAAACAGTGCACAACACCTGCATTTATATGTAGTTATACTTGTAGGAACAGATGTAATAATGCCAAAAGTAGTAACATAGTAGTTACACAATAGATTTGCTGTTACAATTTGCATTAGCTGTTACATGAAGTTGCCCTTATATGAACAAATAACACAATGCCAGAAGAGATGGAGTAGTAGTTGCACAAATGATTTTCTGTTACGCTTTGCAACAGCTATTACATGTGAAGTTACACTTATCAGAATGAAATAATTTGCAGAAAGGAGACAGTAGTAGTTGCATATGTATGCAAGTTGTGTAACTACACAAGCAAATGTGAAACTAGTTATCAACCACAAGTAGTTATGTGTAACTACACAGTCATTATAGTGCAGTTACTGTATAGTTATACAGTAGTTACAGTGTAGTTAAGGAACTTAAAATAAAGTGTGACCAAATTTTCATATTAGGAAGAAAACATTTTGATAAGTATTACTCATGTGACTTACGTAAGCAATAATATCCGACAGGGTTGCATTATTGAACACCGGACCGACCAGGGCGTAATGAGGCCAGACGCTGCAGGCAGAGGGCCTTATAGCTCCTGGAAGGTCCAGTATTTCCCAATAATGCCCACTTTGGAGGGTATTATTGCACTTAGAAAATGGATATCTTAGTCAATTTAAGTTAAGTGGTAAAATAAGAGGAAATAAGTGTAAAATTAACTGTAGTAGAAAAGTGTGTTTATTAAAAGCATAGTCCATATGTTTAAAGGCTGTTCCACCTGCTGTTGCTCCTCCCCACAGCCCTATTGTAAGTCCCCCCACACACACTCTGCCTCTTCAGCAGGAAATGTGTAGAAAAGATTCACCGCAGCAGTCTCTGGGGATTGTCTGACTTCTTTCTGCATGAATGTTTGCTGTTTTTTTTAGCCGTCGGAAGATGGGTCTGCTAAGCACGTGAGCGACCTTGCTGTTACGCTAATGAATGATGACGAACAAGCCGAGGTAAAACAGTTATTTATTTTACATTTGAAGCTGGAGCCTGACAAAATATGGGGACACTGTGGTATGAGGGAGTAGCTTTGTGCCATTTTTATAAATGCGCTTCACAATATGAAGCAAAATGGACTGACGGCTTGCTTTCATTTCTGTTCCCTGTAGTGCAGGAGTGCAGCAGGAGAGTGGCACCATTGTAAAATACACAACTATGTGAAACCGGTATTTGATTACTCTTCCTGATCATGAACTATCCAGAATGTGGACTTTTTGTTATGTTGCAGTGGCACCGAGGTAAGCAGTATTGGGGGAAGTAGCCTCACTAAGCGAGAGAAAACATGGTGGGGTTTCAATTTCACTGGGTGCTTTAACAGTGACAAAACAGGCTGGGCACCACAGGAGAATGCTACTCTGTAGTGGCACTTGACTGGTTTATTTTAGCTGGGCATCTATTGAGAATAAATGCCCAGCTTGGAGGCAGTGTCAGCCAATCAGGACTCAGAATTCTTTCTTTCTTGCCATTTTCTAAAGTCTTATAATTACTGAGTTCTGTTTTTTTCAGTGGCAAAATCCGTTTCTTAAATACCATAACACCTAAGCAGGTATTACGGCATTTACGCAGTTATGCACTCGAGACAAAAACACAAACACAGCTCGAGCTTCACACTCATGTCCACTTTTCCACACAAATCACTGAGTACCAAATGCCATGCATCTCCAAATTTCCTCAGCAACAGCAAGAGAGATCCCCACAGCTCACTACCCAGCATGACGAAATACCTTCGGAAACATGCAGGCTATGTTTGGGAGCACCTGCATTTTCCACAGCCCTGTCACTGTCAACATATACAACTCCAAGCAGCAACTGCAAAAAAGAAGACTAATCCAAGTTATCGAGGACTCAGACAGCTCTGAATAAGGTATTCCAATTAAAACAAAACAATGGCACTTTCATTTATCTTAAATATTTCATGTTTTGCTATAAAACAACAGACTGTTACAATATACACTTTTACCATGATCCCTAACCACCTCCTTTCACCTCTCTCACCTTTCTTCTGCAGGTCAAATGATGCCAGCACTTGAAAACAGACATTGCAACATGAAAACTACTGCAACCATCTGGACAGTTATTTATTCTTTATTTTCCTTGTTTGTAATAGTTCAATAAAGATGGACTGGAGGGTAAGGTTTGTCTGTTTGCAGATGACACCAAGATCTGCAACAGAGTAGATGATCCAGATGGGGTAGACAGAATGAGAAGAGATCTCAAGAAACTAGCAAAATGGTCAGAAGAGTGGCAACTGGGGCTTAACGCAAAGAAGTGCAAGATCATGCTCATAGGGAAGAGAAACCCTGAAGCCACCTATAGGCTGGGATGAGTGTTGTTGGCAGTCACAAGAGAAGAAAGAGACTTGGGCATCATCATCACTTATGACTTGAAATCATCCAAGCAGACCACTAAAGCAGTAGGTAAGGCTGGGGGCATGCTGGGGTGTATCAGCAGGGGTATCACAAGTCAGAACAGAGAAGTAATAATCCATCTTTACAAGACACTGGTTAGACCCCATCTGAGTACTGTATAGGTACCGAGGCCACACTTTCACAAGAACATTAACCAAATTGAGGCAGTTCAGAGAAGGGCAACCAAATGGTGCAGGGACTGCATCAGAAAACATATGAGGACAGATTAAAGGAGCTCAACATGTATAGTCTAGAGCAAAGGAGGAGAGAGTTAATATGATCAAAATATTCAAACACCTTAAGGCCATTAGCAAGGTGAAAGAGTCTAACATGTTTCCATATAAGAAAAATAGCAAGACAAGAGGACACCTATGACATTAGAGGAAGACCGATTAAAGGATAATTTGAGGAAGTTCTTTCTACAGAAAGGGTGGTGGATGCATGGAATGGCTTACCCCAGGAAGTGGTGGATATGAATACAGTGCAGGGCTTCAAACAGGCATGAGGTAGGCATAAGGAGCAATACAGATGAGTATGAATATATAGGCCATTGACAGAGCAAAGGTCAATGGCACATTCATAAGGTAGAAAAGAAGAGGGAGGACTGGATGGGCCTATGTCATTATCTGCTGTCAACTTCTATATTTCTACATTTCTAAATTTATATGTTTAACCTGCAGTTCTCTGTTTGTGTTCCACATTAAATCATTTCATCAGCACAAGGTAAGACTCCAGTTTACACTTTTTTATTTCAAATCTCAACAGGAAAAAAACAGAATCCTTCAATTATAAACAACAAAAAATGGGGTGCAGTGTGTTTAACTCGAATTTAAAGCACACCTTCATTGTAGGATGGCTATCGTATGTACCATTCAACATCTCAGGTGTGTGTTAAATTCTCGACACACTGCACTCTCTATACTTTATCCTATATATAATACAGAACTAATATAGTCATCAATGATCATCAACAATCATTTGATCATCCACAGATCATCAAACCATCTAGCTGATTTTAGCTTAAAATATGATCAATAATCATCAGCTGGTGATTTGAAAGTTATATGCTTGATTAAATCATGATCTCAATCAATCAATAAATCAAAGTCTTTATTTAACCAGGCAATCACCTTTGAGCAAGCTCATTTTCAAGGTGGATCTGGGTTTGTTAACAGGGAACAAGGGACAATATACATGGGATGCAACACACAAGAAAATAGTAATAATACAAATACAGTGAGATACAATAATACAGTATATACAAAGTATCAGCAGGTAGCATTGACAGTAGTATATGTTTGGATCAGAAGATACAGCTAGTTTTGGGTAGGACACACTTTTCATAAAAGTAAAGAAATGTACATATCAGTGTACTGAACACAAATAAAACCTAATATAAAAGATATATAGTGATACGGTATGGAAAATCTAGAGCTGGAACCAGGGTCAAAGGAATGTGGAAGGGACAGATATGGGGTAGAAAAAGGTGAGGGAAGAGTCGATTATAGATGTGATCAGTCTTTAACAGTAGTAATTAGAGTGTGTGGACTTATAGGAGCCACTATTTAGGTAGACAGGCACAGGACTCTTATTATGATGTAGATATAGAGATTTAGATGATCTAGATGGTAATCCTAAATCATGATCTCTCTTGATGATCATATGGTAATATTCGATGATTAAAAATGATCTGTCATGACTGACCTTCAAAATACGTGATTGAGATTTATCAATTTGCCTGGATTTATAAAATGCAAATTGTAAAATGGGTTAGGAAAACCAAGACCTGTGATTGGTTGAATGTGATCACATGGTTATTAAGTAACCAAGTGCAGTTATTTGTATCCTGGTTATTCCAGCACAACAGTGCAGGTCAAATACATTTAACTTTCTGATCCTCATTATTCAGTATAAAAAAAACAAGAGGAACCTTTTTATAATCACAATAACCCCCTCCAAGGTGTGTTTAATGAGGGAGAACAGCAGTTTTCAGGTGCATAAGACACTCAGCACTGTGTCATGCCTCACTTCCCGAAGCATGCCATTATCCCACAACAAAGCACACCCTGTCATACCATATTGCTCTTAAACCATCTTTTATCCCCAGACCTCCCTAATTTACCTGTATCCTCACTTTTCTTCCTTCTTTTTTATATTATTTCCTTTTTCCTACCCTGTTTCTTTTCTATCTTTCTACAGTATATTCAATAGATGGAATGTTGACTATGGGTGAAAACAAGAATTCAAATATCCATTCACTTCTACTAATAGAATGTTCACCTGACAATCATACAATAAAAGGCCTCAAATGGAACAGTTAACCCACAAAACAGTGAAAAAAAATTGCAGTTGAAAAACACGACGCTAAACAGCGAATGGAAATTCACACTATATGAAAATGCCTGCACGGCACATAGTGCAAACCTGGGAAGGATGCTACTCAGGAGGGGAGAGAACTAACTCAGGAGTGGGAAGATTAAATATTTCAGCCCGGGGATACAATTCAAGGTGGGGAGAGGAGTAGGGATGAGAAAATTAATTATTCCTTCTCCAAGGGAGATGCAACCGGGAGGGGGAGAAGTCAGGGGATTTATGCATTCAAGTCCTTGTGGGTGCAACTCGGGAGGGCAGGGCATCATAAAAAGAGAATACCATACTGACTGTAGCAAACCAATTTACAGCTCCTAACTCTAAACCACTACACCACATTACCAGCATGGTTAGGCAGCATGCAGTCTGACACTTAAACTACATAGCATGAGTTAAAACTGCTACAATACAGCAGCACTATAATAGTATAATAATAATAATAAAATTTATTTAATTGCCGCCTTCAAAATTTCAAAGCACTGTACAGCAAGAATACAAACAAACATCTCTTCAAATACATAAGATATAAAATCAAGCTAAACAGGAAACGCCTTCGCCCATAAAACAGTCTTTAGTGCCTGCTTAAAACACCCCACCGTCCTGCACTCCTGGAGCTGGCAGGGAAGAGAATTCCAGAGGGTAGGTGCCGCAAATCCAAAAGCATGAGCACCAGATGACTTCAAGTTTACCCTCGGAATCTCCAGCAACCCCTCATCAGTCAAACGGAGCTGTCGCAGAGGGGTGTAAGGCACCAGGAGCTCTTTCAAGTAATCGGGACCCAGACCATGTAGGGCTTTGTAGGTCAGAAGGCCAACCTTAAATGTAATCCACCACTGTATTGGCAGCCACTGCAGAGCGTGCAGCACCGGGTGATGTGGAGATCTCTTGATGCCCCAGTCAACAAACACGCCATCGCTCTGCACTAGCTGCAAGTGGCGGATATCAACCCCAGGAAGCCCTAGGTAAGAGGAGTTACAGTAATCAAGGCATGATGTCACAAAGGCGTGGACTAAAACAGGCAGATCACTGGGTGGAACAAGGTGCCTAATCCTGGCAATGTTCCTAACATGGAAAAAGGCCAGCTTGACCACTGCCAACACCTGATGTCGAAGAGTCAGGCTGACGTCAAGCTCCACTCCCAGGTTACGCACCCATTCAGAGGAGAGAATCTGGTCCTCCCCAGGACTAAACCAGAAGGAAGCCCAGTCCTCAATCCCTCTACCCTATGACCTGGGTCCACAACCAAAACCTCAGTCTTTCCTGGGTTCAACTTTAGACCGCTGGAATTCATCCAATCTTGGATTTCTGCGAGGCAGTTGTTCAGTACCGAGACAGCAACAACTTGGTCAGGTGCTAAAGACAGGTAGAGCTGGGTATCATCAGCGTAGCAGTGAAACCTCAGCTCATACCATCTAACAATGTCTTCGAGGGGTAGCATATATACTGTGAATAACATGGGGGACAGCACCGAGCCCTGAGGCACCCCACATGGCAGAGAGAAGGCCCCAGATGAAAACAAACCCAAGACCACTCTTTGCATTCCCTCTACGAGGAAAGATGAAAAGCATCCGAGGACTGTACCAGACAGTCCGCAGATGGACCTCAGGTGTTTGAGCAGAACTCCATGATCCATAATATCAAAAGCTGATGATAGATCTAGGAGAACCAAGATGGAATGGTGTCTCCAATCTTTCGCCATCAGGAGATCATTGAGCACCCGAACCAGAGCAGTTTCAGTACTATGCCTCTTACGAAAACCAGATTGGAGAGGTTTGTATAAACTATGGATGGTTAAAAGGTTATCCAATTGAGCAGCCACAACTTTCTCAATAACCTTCCCCACAAAAGGGAGGTTAGAGATAGGCCTGTAGTTTGCTAGGTTCTCCGGGTCTAAAGAAGCTTTTTTCAGAAGGGGAATTACCACCCCCTCCTTCCAGGAGCTAGGAAATACTCCTGTATCTAAAGAGTACCAAACAATCTGAGCTAAGACCGGGCCAATGATCTCACTACAACCCAAAATCAGGGAAGTAGGGCCTGGGTCCAAACTACAGCATGTGGGATGCATCTCTTGGACAATCCTCATAATGTCCATGAAATCCAGCAGTCCAAAGGTACTTCAGGAAACTCCAGTTTGTGTGACATGGCACCGATCAACAGCAACTCCCTTAGAGTGAAGTTGGTGGCACCCCCTCCTGATGTCTTCAACCTTATTCACAAAGAAGTGAGTGATCTCATCACAAACAGTTTGTGTAAAAACTCAACGGAGCTGATGACAGACTGGGTTGCACAATCTGCCAACAGTTCTGAAGAGCTGAGCCAGTCGATTCTGTGTGACAGAAATTTCCCTGGACAGGAATACTGCCTTCTTATGGGAAATTGCTGTTTGGTAGAGTTCATTATGCTCTAGCAAAATACGGTGGTTGACATCAGTGGGAGTCTTCCTCCAATGATGCTCTAACCTATGCCCTGACCTCCACAACTCCTAAGGGCCCCATCAAACCATGGGGCTCCAGGGCGACGTGGACTGGGGTGAACACGGACAGGTGCAATCTGATCGAGGGCTGTCATTATGGTCCCATTATAGGCCACTAAATACTGCTTAGGATCAGTGCAAAACTCGTCCAATAACGAGAGGTCAATAACCAGCATCAGGTCATCAGAGACCATGTCTCTCAAAGGGCGGCACCTGACCAACTCCACAGGGGCCAATCTACCCAGGGGGGGCCTCAAAATTGAACCCAACATAGTAGTTATTGGACCAACTGACTGGTTCCACCACCAGATCAGAGGTCTCATCCCAGGAGGAAGACCAGGTCAAGAGAGTGGCCTCTTATGTGTAGCTGAGGAAACAACCTGTGTAAAGCCCAGAGATGTCATCACCTGGAGGAAATGTTGTCCAAAGAGTGAAGATGTCAGTCAACTCAGGCATTGAAGTTGCCCAGAATCATCAGTCTGGGTGACTCCAGTGCCATGTCGGCAGCAAAATCTGCTATTTCCTGCAGGAAAATCTTTCATCACCTGGTGGACGGTAGATGAGGGCAATCGTGCACCCTACACCAGCTACTACAGTACACTTAAATGACCTGGCCTCCTCAACTGGTACACCAGTTAGGCCCAATTCAGTCTTGAAACAGACACAACGCCCCCAGGATCCAGTCTCAGGTGATGTATTACCGGGTACCGAGGCGGGAACAGCTGTTTTCTAAAAGGCCGCATTCCCATCCAATCAGGTCTCGGTAATGCAAGCCAGATCTGCCTTCGCAACAAAGTCTGAGATAAGACCAGTCTTGTTGCAGACAGATCTGGCATTGCATAACAGTGCCTGAGTTGGATGAGGTTGGTGAGTTGTCCCAACCACTTGCCCCCCCAAACGGGAGGTGCCCTTGGGTATGGGAACCAGGACTGAATCACCTCGTTCTAGATACCATTTCGCCTCAGGGCATCTTCTGTGCCTGACCACCCCTATGATATCTGCACTGTTATTGTCCACGTAGCTGTTTAGACTTGCACTATTTTGTCTGGGGGATTTTCACTGCACAGACATTCTGTCGACATCTAGATGGTATACCAGATGGAACTAGGGCTTCTGTTTTCTCTGATAAGCAAGTATGGAAAAGAGGGGACTTTTTCATGCTCAGCAAAGAAACACCAGCAATTAAAATAGTGGGTACTGTAGTGCTTCATTTTTTTTTATTTATATATGTGTGTGTAAGAAGAGTATTATGAGGGCAAATAACATGTAATTATTATTATTATTTTTTTTCATTCATGGCACTTTTTTTTATACTTTTTTCCCTGGCATCCAGTCTGCCCTACCTGTCCCACATCCAGGCATCCTCTCTTAGGCTCCGGCTATCATCCTAAGGATCTCTGCTCCACTTTTGGGCCCTGCAGCATTTAACCCCATAGCTTGCCCCCCACGGTGGGGTGGTGGAGAGCCCCCAATACTCAGCCACCAGGCCAGGATCCAGTATTGCTGCAATCCCTTGGAACCGGCGAGTCCTCCATGGAGACAGCCATCATGCTACCATGACTAGTGCCCTGTTTTCCCTGTTCTTTCCCCTTGGCGGAAAGGCATGCAATGACACCAATGGACAGGGGCGACATGCTACCGCACATAAGTTCTTCTGGGTCACCCATGACCCTGACTACTTTTGCACTGTGATGCCCTCAGCCACCACCAGGGCCACCAGCACACCAATGGTAGCACACCCTCACCCCAGAGAAAGAGAGCAGTCCTCTGATCCTCAATCCTTCTCCTCCTGCCAACCTCTGAGGATCCAGGCTCGTTCCTGAACCTGGGTCGCGTGAGGAGCGAGGTGGCATCCAGCACCTCAACCCTCAGTGCCACTGGGCGGCAATTCATGGCAGTTTTATTTTAGGGACGAACAATGTTTTTAATGGGTAAAGGTGCAGCCATGTTTGTGAAGTAATTCGAAATGTATGGTTAGCACTGATTTATTGTGAAGAGGTTGCAGGATCTTTATCCGTGCTGTCATGTTGAGACAACAGCACAGGAAAAAATGGCCTTTAGCACCAGCCTGGTGGCACTGGAGGTTGAGGCACTGGTTGTTACACCTCATGCCATGTCAGCGCCCGGGTTCAGGAATGAGCCCAGACCACTGAGGTTGGCAGGAGTGATAGGACCAGTGCCAGAGGACTGCTTTCCTCTCTCATTGAAAAGGGCCTGTCATCCCACACATGACTGCCCTCTGGTGCTGGCTGGAGGGCAGTACAGGTCAGGAGGCACGCATCGCATCCTCTTGTCGGTGGGAGGGGATGGGAGAAAATGTGAAATAGAGCTGGCAGGCTTCATGACAGCCCGTCAGATCCCTGGTCACCCCAGCTTCTGCATAATACATGGGGAGCTGGCGATCTCTTCCCTGGCCATGCCATGGGGTGGCCATGGAGAACTACCATGGTCAGTCTGAGCAGGGATGCATGGGTTGAGGATGAGTCCTCCGAGGAGGGCCATGGCCACCTGCCAGGCTCCAAAGGAGAAATAACAGATACTAGATACAAAAATGGCCCTCAGCCAATCAGGTTTCAAGATTTTTGAAACCTGTTTTTATAATATCTAATTATAATCTTAATATATTTTTTTGAAATTAGGTATACTTTATTGAATTATCAACAAGAATATAATAACACAAAATGCAAACAACAACAAAGCAGTCTAATATAATTAAACAATAATAAACAACCCCCCGACATCCTACTATTATCCTCCCACCCCAACCCACCCAATCAGTGGCAGAGTAAAATAAGTACTAATAAAGTGATGACACATACACTAGGAGGAATTATACAAAAATAATGTTTAACTAGTACTGAAAGAGCAGGAAAAATACTCAAAAAGGAGATTATAAGATGAATGAAAAAGAAGGAAAAGCCTGCTCAAAAGCCTTAGATCATATAAAGGGTATGATGCTTCCTCCATTTCCTATTAAAACTATGCAATTTATTATTAACATTAGCTATCATCTTTCTATTCAAAGATTCTCGAGGAGTTCCTGCAGCCATTGTATATATGTGAGTAGAGACTGATCAAGCTAGTGATGGAAACCCAAACACTTGACTGAAATTGAGATGAGGGCCATCATAAACGGTGCTCAAACATCCACATGGCTATAGTCTCCTATTAAACAAACCTCAAGGATAAAAAGAGAGTCAATTCCCAGAGCAGATTAGTTCTACATTTAGTTGAATCCCATAAAGGAGCTACTTTGGTGCAATCCCAAAAAACATGATAGAGAGAGTGCCCTCTGCTTGCCCACATCTCATACAGATTGATGACTGTGCACATCCCATTCTAAAAAGCTTAGTAAGAGTATAATATAAATTATTCAAAATATAAAACTGAGTAAGGTGCAGCTGATCCTGAGTAATATAAGTATATAAATCATACAAAATATTGGGCCAGTCAAAAGTAGAGGGTGAGAGGGCTGTATCCTTATATGGAGAAACACCAGAAAGATCTGGGTAGACTTTAGAGAACAGAAGCAAATACAATACTGAAACCATATAAGGTTGCTTAATAGCAGCTATTAGCAATTGCAGGAACTCTCCCAGATGTATTTCTCCAATAAAAGAGCCAAAATGTGGTAGTAAGCAGTGTCTTAGTTGGAAAACTTTCAAAATCATATAAGTGGGCATTTGTAGTGAAGCAATGATAGAGCAACAAGTTTGTAAGGATCCATCCTGGGGCAAGCTGCATACTTTTAGCCCAGCCAATTGAGGCATCCAATGCACATCCATGATTGTACCACCAATTTTAATTTGGGGGTTCCCAAGATTAGGCTGTGAGACATCAGAGGGAGACTTATAGTGCATCACTGAACATAACTGCTGATCTATTTGGACTGAAGTCCCAATGAGTGTATCCTTAAGGGATGGTGGAAGAACCTTATCTGGTAAAAATAATGAAGACCACAGGGAAATAGCAGATTTCAGTATTAACTCCATCTCAGTCTGGAGCCATATAAGGAAATAAGTGGGACAACCTTTTGTGGGGGGCGGGGTCTAATAACCATTTCCAATAATTACTGGAATGACTAGCAACATATTAGGGTAAAAAGTTGGAAAGACGAAGCCTTCCATGTTGTTAAGGGGATGCTAGTTTCAGAAAGGCTCTTCTTGGTGATTTATCCAGCCATATAAAATCAGATAGCAGCCGATGACACTTTTTAAACCAGAAAAGGGGGTAGCTAGAGAACTAACAAATTAAGGGGGTAGAAGAGGCGGTGAAGGATATTCATTTTGATAACATTGATCCGTCCTAATAGGAGCAAGGTAATTTCTTCCACCTTTGAATATCTTCCTGCAGAACAACTAGTAAGTCAACCAAATTAAGCCTTTTAAGGGTAGACAGTTACATGATGAGTAAATACCCAGATACTTAATTTGCCTAGGTTCCCATGCTTATCCCAAAAATGGAACATCTGACTTACTGACTTCTTCCAATTAAGTTTGTAGTTGGAAAATGAACTAAATTCGGCAATAATAGATAGTGCCATCTGGATCGACATCACAAGTTGTGTTACATGCAATAAAATATCATCTGCATAAGCAGATAATTTAAGGTGTAAGGACCCAACCTGTACCCGAAGTAAATCTTGACCATACTTCAGTTTCAATAAAAGGGGTTCTAAATAAAAGTTAAATAACAAAGGAGAAAGGGGGCAACCTTGTTGAGTACCTGACTGCAATGAGAAAGAGGAAGAGAAAACCCCATTGCAAAACATTTTAGCTGTGGGGAAAGAATAGATCACTTTGATCCATTGCAGGAAGGGCTAAGGAAAACCAAAAGTTTCCAGAACATGAAACAAGAGAGATCAATTGACTCTATCAAAAGCATTCTCCACATCCAGGGAAACCAAAGCAGCCAGGACAGGTATTTCCCTGGATGCTGAGAAAAAATGCATGAGATTTCAGAGATGGTCAACAGAGGAGAGGTTTTTAACAAACCCAACTTGCTCAGAGCTTGTAAGGCCCTGCCAGATTACCCCAATTCAGGAGTCCAAGATATGGAAAGAATTTTAATATCACAATTAAGTAGAGAGATCAGGTGGTAACTAGACACCGCATCAGGAGGTTTACCAGACTTTAGAATTAAAATGATCAAGGCCTCCAGAAGTGTGGGGCCAGATATACCAACCTCATAGATATAAAGATACAGACAGTGTAAAAAGGTAAAAGTTATTTGACAAACAACTTGTAAAAATTAGAAGTAAGGCTATCTGGGTAGGGTGCATAATCTAAAATCAATGACTTAATGGAGGAAAAAATTTCCTGTTCAGAAATCAGGCTTGAAAAGAAAGCTTGTTGGGTAGCATCCAACAAAGGGAGAGGAAGATTGCCTAAATATTGTTGAGTGGCAGAAGCAGAGGGAAGGAGGGTCTATCATAGGACTGTACAAAGAGGCATAATACCTCTGCAATTCTTATGCTTTATCTCTTGGGAGAACCTTAACCACACAATCAAGCGGTGATGTCATAGAAGAGATGAGGTGGGAGGCTTCCTGCTTCTGAAGCCTAAGTGCCATCAGTCTACCAGTTTTGCCACCTTGATCTACATAAGTAGATTGAGTCGTGTAAATGGCATATTCCTCTTTTTCATTCAACAATTCTGCATATTTGTTTCTGAAGATGAGAAATTCTCTTTGAGCCTCCTCAGGAGAATTAGGAGATTGGATGTATTCCATCTCTCTCTAATATGGCGCAAGAGTGCAGATGCTTCTTTCTCCCACACTCTCTTATGCGTAGTGGCAAGTCTAATAAATTTTCCCTGACTAAAACTCTTAAATGCAGACCACTCAACAGCCACTCAAGGTACCATGCCTCTATTCATACTGAAGAACAAGTCAATTTGGTCCTGAATCCTTTCAATAACATTTTTTATCCTTAAGAAGCTGATTGTTAAGCTTCCTGTCAGAATTGTTTTTCTATTATAGCAGATATAGCAGAGATCACTACTAGAATCACATGTGCCTTTAGATTGGCTTAAAGTAGTGATAATACCAATCTATAAAAGCATTTGTCAATGCCAAATGTTGTCTCGCTGGCATTGGCATTGGTAGTGTAAGAGTTAGAGATGCATACTAGGAATGGCAGTGAAGTATTGAACTGAAGCCAACACCAACCCCACCCTGCAGAGAATGACAGGTGTTGGGGTGTACATTTGGGTCATCAGCTATAATTCTCATGCAATTCTACCTCACCCTACCCTGTAGACACTAACAAGTGTTGTGGTGTGTGCTTTGGGGTCTTTTGGCATTATACTTAAGCCATTCCATAAGGAAATAAGATGAGGTGGGTGCAGTATAGGAGAATGGGGTGAACATTAAGGATGAACACTCCAAGGCAGACCTCAATGCCTGTCACTGGCTGCAGGGTGGGGGTGGAATGGCATGAGCATTACAGCCAATGATCCCAAGTCATACCCCCTGCTGCCTGTCAGTCTCTACAGTGTGGGGAGTTACAGTTGGGAACCCTAACACCATAGATGTTTGTTCGTATTTTCACTCCAAATATTCAGCATGGGCTTTTTGTGATCCCACCTCATGAAGAGTGGCACTATCAGTTTATTAACTGAATGGTAGTTTTTCACAGTGGCTATGCCATTTGGTGACACAGGAATGAAAACACATTTTGGGCAGGATGTGAAAAATGACAACTGTATTGTTCATGAGGAGGTGTAAAAAAATTGCAACCTTGGAAATCTGGAGTGAAAATATGAAAAAATTGCTGAAGTCATGAGCATGCATAGAAACTGCACAACACACACACACATCTGTAACCCAATTATTTTCAAGATTTGTTTAACCACATTTTCAACATAGGCATTTTGGGACCTTCCCTTATGAACAGTGACACTGCGATTTTGTTAATTTGTCCCAAATGTTGATTTCCCACAACAACCATGCCATTGTGTGCCACTGGTGCAAAACACATTTTGGGCAGGATGTGAAAATTACAGCTGTACTGTTCATAAGGAGGTGTGAAAAATGTCAGTTTTGAAAATCTGGCATGAAAATATTGCAAATTTCAGGTTACAAGGGTGTGGAAACCGCGACAATGCACGCTTGTAACACAGTCATTTTATGGATGTTTGTCACTAAATTTTCAAGCTAGGCATTTTAGGACCTTCTGCTCATGAACAGTGTCACCGCTATTTCCACAAACTGTCCTGAAAATTGATTTTGTACAGCAACCGCACTATTGTGCTCCGGATGTGAGAAAACACATTTTGGCCAGGATATGTAAAATGACAGCTGTACTGCTCATAAGGAAGTGGAGAAAATGCCAATTTTGAAAATCTGGAGTGAAAATATTACAAGTTCACGAGTTACAAGCATGCCTGGAGACAGCGCAATGCATGCTAGTAAAATAGCCATTTGATGAATTTTTTTCCACCAAATTTTTGAGAGCCCCCCTCATGAACAGTGGCACTATCATTTTGTTAATTGGCCCTGAAAAGTAACTCTGCACAGTGACTGTGAAATCACCTTTCAGGACCGAATAATGTCATGACAGTGACTGAATTCATGATGAGGGTTCCCAATTTGGTGCCAAAATTCCCAAAAAGGGCCAAGATATGCACCAAAGTTGAAGAAACCCTATTTATGCCTTTATACAGCTTGATAGCATATCTTCAGTTTGCGGTTGGCTTTGAAGAGTGCGGACGTGTTCCGGGTCCACCGAAGTTCATCGTGCCATGCTCCGGAGGTAAGAATGGGATGAGGGTGTGTGTGGGAGGCAGGGCACGCAGGGTGGGTGGGTTGGGGAATAGGGCAGGAGACCGTGAGGGACCATTTCTTCTTTCACAGGTTTAAAATAAAAAACATTGTGGGATAATTTTTATATTTCAGGGGCATTTGGCAGGCTGTGATGGGCTCCCAGTGTGCCACCTGACTGTTTTGTGGGGGAAGGATGCTGTTGCTGACGGGGGATTGGGCACCACCATTGACACATACCAAAGAGGGCGACAAGAGCCAAGGGGAATTGGGCACTCAACAAAAGTGGGGGGGACATTATGCCAATGGGGAGTGGGCTCCCCAATCGGCAAAATAAATGGGGAAGGGGGACTCACACCATTGGGGATTGGGCCTCTGTCAGGAAAAAAAGACTGTTTGGGGGCACATGATGCTGAGGGGGATTGGGCACCCCCTCAGCATACATTTTAAATAGGACGGGTGGCATTATGCCGACAGTGAGTAGGCTCCCATGTCATCAACTGAAGTGGTTCAGGGCAGTCTAAAGATGCTGGACAGGCATGTCAGGAGGGCGTGTTATTGTGCCGCTGCGTGATTGCAACAGACCTTTTCTTAGATCTGGTGGCCACTAGATGTATGCCTGGTGTCAGCGCCTGCAGCTGCTTATTGGGGAATGAGGGATGCACCTTCTGATGCATGCCCTGCATTCATCCACAGTGACTGCACCTCCAAATCTGCTACTAATGCAATATTTTGGCTGGTACGCATGCATGACCCAAAATAACAAGGCAGCAAAAATAACTCCTCTAACTACCATCCAATAAGCCTGATGTCAATAGTGGGCAAGATAATAGAGGGCATCATTAAAGATGAGCTTAATTTCAAAAAATAAATGAATAAATAATAGAATACTAGTTGCTTTGGGACATGTTGATCTAACACAACATGGCTTTACTAGTAACAGATCCTGTACCACAAATCTCATTTGTTTTTATGAATATGTTGGACAACATCTTGATCAAGGTAGGGCAGTTGATGCACTAATGCTGGACTTTAAGAAAGCATTTGATACCTAGTCACATAAAATATTGATAATCAAACTAATTCAACTAAGAATCAACCCATTATTGGTCAAATGGATACATTATTGGCAACAGATGGATCCCAGATTGTCAGAATTAATGGATTTATGTCATCAGATGTGGGGGTCACCAGTGGTGAACATCAGGGTTCTGTACTTAGCCCTGTATTGTTTAACATCTTTATAAGTGATTTAACAATTATGAATGGCAATAAACTAATTAAATTTGCTGATGATGCTAAATTGGGAGGGGTGGTACTGTTGACACAGACAGTGACAAAGGCAAAGCCTTGAGAGATCTGAAAGCATCTTTAATTCGGTAAACCTAAACAAGATGAAATTCAATCTTGAGAAATGCACTGTGTTGCACTTTGGTAAGAGTAACATCAAGCAAGACTACTGTATTAATGGGGTTAAGCTAAAACAGTTATCAGCAAAAGAGACTTGGGCATATATATTAGTAACAATCTAAAAGGTTGACCACAATGCAGACACATAGCTAATAAGACCAGACATCTAATCAACTGTGTATGCAGATAGTTTCATTTTAGAGCAGAAGCAGTGCCTATGCCCCTGTACAAATCATATATTAGACCGCACTTAGACTATTGCTCCCAGCACTGGAACCACTATTTAAAGAAGGATGTGGATATTGTAGAGTGAAACCAGAGGAGGTTTATTAAACTTATACCACTTTGTAAGAACAAATCATATGAAAATAGATTGGGGGACCTGGGACTATAGAATTTAGTGTTGAGACGGAAAAGAGGTGACATGTTGCTTTTGTACAAATTACCCGAATATCCTAGCTTAATGCAAGAACTAGGTCTTGTGTACAAGGATATTAAATATAACTTAAGGGGGTACAAGTGACAGCTGATGGAAACAGTACCAAAAAGTGAACTACGGAAGTTTGCATATGTACCTAGAGAAATAAGACTATGGAATTAGCTTCCAGGAGATGTCATAGAAGCAGACAATTTCTTACTTTTTATGTCTAGACTAGAACAATTTCTTAAGAAGGTTATCACCACTGAGTAGTGGGATGGCATTCATGGCCTAGGCCTCTGTTGTACTCACAAAAGAAGTATTAACTAAAGCATTTTTGCCCTATGGGGCCCAAATTGAGTTGAAGCCAGACCAGAGAGTGATCAGAAAGAACTCTAGCATCAATTTCCATACTCAGCAACCTCTGCAAGAGAGGTAACAATATCAAGAAATAGTCAGTTCTGGAGGACATCCCATGGACTGCTGAGAAGAAGATAAAAGTTTTCTTTGAAGGGCGCAATATTCTCTAGGGATCATAGAGCCCCACTGAATCAACCATTTCACGCAGGGAGTGCTGATCCAGAGAAAGCTGGCCATTACCCTATGCGACCTATCCATATCTTGTGAAAAAGGCAGGTTCCAGTCTCCCTCCAGAATTTAAGGGAGTGCCAAAAAGGGTGCCAAAGCTCTTGTGAAATCCATGAAAAAGTATGAGGTATCTTTATTAGGTCCATAAATACTTCCTAAAAGGACTTCTGTACAATCCTGATGGCCATGAATCAGGATAAATCTACTTTGTGGGTCTTCGATACATCATAGCAGATTAAATTGAGTATCTTGAAATATTAGAACCACTACACCCCCTTTGCTGGTATTTAACTTGGTTGCAAATACTTGGGATATTAGGTGTTGACGAAGCTGAATGCTTTCAGAAGTAAGCAAGTGGGTCTCCTGAAGGAAAGCCACTTGACAGCCTAGATGCTTCAAGTGCTAAATAATTTGATAACATTTAACTGTGGAGTGGGTTCCCCTAACATTCCAAGATACAAACCTAAAGGAAAGTGCCATTTTTAAATATATAACAGTGATGCAAAGAGCAATTCCTCCAATCATCATGTAACAAAGCATACAATAAGCACATTAGTCCACCACCTCATATTCCCAAAAATGAAACCCTTTCCCAAAAGAATGTCTCCTACAACTGCTAACCCCAAAAAGACAAATATGTAACAACTCATACCCTACAACACAATTCTGTACATATGTAAAGAAAGTAGAGGTGTTGACGTCAGAGTCCTGTGAATAAAACAGGGAACATAGGAAAGAGAGGGATTACCTATATAAAACAGTAACTCCCTTCCTGACGACACTCCAAAACCCCATCCCAGTAACAGCTCATGACATTCCCCATCCAGAGCAGAAACCAGTTATATCTCACCCATCTATAATAAAAAATTGGTAATTTCAAAAATAATGTATCCAGCTAGAATGACTAATACGCACTAACTCCCTATTAACAGAAAGCAAAGTTCCATAAAAAGCTATAATTGCTAATACCCAGAAAAATTATTGAAACAGCCCATCCTAAATGATCATGACAATTAGAAAGTATGCTCCGTGGTAACCATTAAGGTATACTTCCTCAAAGATGTCTGGGCAAACAGAAAACCCCTAATATGTTCCAGTAACCAGGTGAAGTATGTTAGTATGATATCTTAATCATCAAAGAAGCAAAATTAGACAGGAGCATTATGAATTAACTAATAGATAGTAACCAAAAATAGAACAAAGAGAACAATCAGTCAACTTCCATGTGCAATAACGAATCCGTCCCAACAGCTGAATTTAATAAAAGAAAGTGACCAGGCAACTTTAGCTGTTGTGGAACGGAGAACAAAATTAATAGGGAGAAACCATCTTCACTGTGATGAAAATATTTTGAACATTAGAGCAATAACTTACAATTAAAATGCTAATAAAGAATTATAATAAAACATAATGTAATATGCAGGCTGGTATACCATTACCGCAGTGACTCCGGCACAGCGAAGACCACCACAGCGACAGGAACTGGACAATATTCACCCATTGCTGTGGTGGACTGTGTGCCAATCAGGACTGCCTCACTGGGTGTTTGTCTCCCCCAGTCCAACTCTGACTCAGAGTTAGAATCCTAGAGACAGGGAGGTGGAGCCCCCTACAAGGGGAGGTTCGGGGTGTACAACCCCCCCGATTGTGTATGCTGACATCCTCATGGCTACAATGCCGACAGTCGGCATTCCAGACATCACTGTAAGGGATGTCGGTGCTAATGCTGACGAAGTGCTATGGGTAAAACATGCAGGCTGCTACACAGTTAAAGTCCCAGGTCTTGCAGAGCGCCCCTTGGAAAATATTAGTAACAGTCACAAAAGTGCATGTGAATCTTTGCTGTGAAAAAAGAAATAAAGGCAAATTCTAAGTTAGGTAATCCATAATAATTTGATCAGGAGAACCAGTCTTATAAAAGCTCCAAACATAAGTCCACATATCGAAAAATCCAATCCAGAGGCATAGCTGAATGTATAAGGCTGCAAGGAAATCAAATTAGTGCCTGACTACACATTCAGATCCAGTAAATGAAGACCACAAAATGTGGTAGCAACTTTTCTGGAAGCCTCTAATCAGAGAAATCAAATAAAGCTCCCAACACACAGTTAATTTAGAGCAAGCTCCAGTCTTGAACTTGCAGAACAAGGAGGTCTTTCTGTATCTCCAGTATCAAGAAACAATGGGAAATGTCCGAAGTAGGTCCAATCAGTGTGTTTTATTTTTAACCAGGAGAGACACACTAAGCTGAAAGCTTATTTACAGGTGTGACCTGGGAGCACAAGGAAGTTAAGTGACTTGCTCAGGGTCACACAGTATGCAAGTGGGGCTGGGGACTCAAACCCAGGTCTCCAGGTTTGCAGCTCAGAGCCTTAAACCATTGCACCAGAGTGGGTAACCAGGAGAAAGAGACATGCAATAATTCAGTCAGGGCTAGTTGATAAATATATTAGTAAAGCCACCAGTGCCCAATGAATAAAGAAAAGAAACCTCCGACAATATGTCAAGTTGGCTCTTAAATTAAACTCGCAGTAAAGTCCAAACATGAGGGTAAAGGAAACTTCAAACAGTTATTAAAGGAGGGCACTTCAAAAGTATTTTGAATACACTATTGAATTCAAACAAAATCTTCTGAATCAGAGTGTCACTTCAAAGTTAAATACAGTTTGATGTCGACCAGAGCATAACTGCCAAGGTTAAAGCAGTTCAGCAAAATTTTAAGGCGGTAAAGGGTATAATCAAGTCAAGCCCCTATTGTAGGACAAAGTCTGCCAACTGTGGTGAATAAATCAGCACTAACCTGCAAACACAAAGTACAGCTCAGACACCCTTCATTAGCTTGGATGTTTCAGCAATGCTGAAACAGATTGGGTAATCATTTTGTAGCTCAGTCTTCTCCCAATCCGCATCTTCAAAGGAGTGCCATGCCCCTTGATGCATACCTGCAAACGTGCTAGGTAGAGCATTCAAAAATGAATGCCAGCCATTATCAATTCTGATACTGAGGCATGAATTCAGGATGACAGGACTGGGGGGTCGATCAGAAGGGCAGCTGGGTACAGAAGGAGGATAAAGTGTATGTAGGAAAAAAAAAAAGAAACTCCAGGTCATTCATTAAGCTTTCTTTGGGGGTGCAGACAAGAGTGGAGGGCTGTTCTGGTGCCAGGTGGGAAATAGCATCATGGTCACGCCGTCCCCCCCATCCCGACCCCTCCCTGCCAACACCTGAACAGCCCTCCATGCATGTCTACACACCCAAAGAAAACTCAGTGAATGAGCAAAATTTTCCTGAATGAATGAGTGCATGCTTGTACAAGCTTGTGCTCATTCATTCCACCCAGGTCAATTGGGGAGCCGACCGTGGTGGAGAGTAGAGGGCTGTGCTGGTCACCCACTTGGGATCTGGGTGGAGAGGAGGGGTGGTGACTGAATTTGATGGAGGGGCACTCCCTGACTGGGTGGGGGGACCACTAGACACCAGGGATGTTTTAAATAAATATCTTTTTAAACCAGGGCCGGTGACCGCAGGAGGGAGGAGGAGGGTTGGACCACTAGACACCAGGGATAGATCAGGTTTGGTGGTGGGGATTCCCATATGTAACCTCTACTTTCTTTGTTTTTAAGTGCAATTTTCCCATTTGGTGAATTCTGTAATTTGAAAAAATTTGCGAAGTGCTTCACAGAGCAAATTTGTGACTTTGTATCTGCCCACAGGTAAAACTTTGCAGCATCCCTGTTAGTGAGATATGGGGAATGGGGAGGGGTTCACATGATTGCATCACTATGCAAAGTATACCATGTATTTGTCCAGAACTGAGGGAAAATGTGGATACATGTTAACTGGAGTATAATGTCTGAACAACGCAGCTTACACTTACCGACTTGAAAGACATTAGAAGTGTACTCTATGTTGATAGATCAGGACCCAAAAAAATTGAAACACTTAAAATTAGTAACTTTAAAATGTTATGATCTAACACTAGTTTATGCAGACTTGAACTGTGAACTGTAAAGAAGACTCCAGATACTATGCATGTTAAGTCTGTGGTTATGTTAACAAACTGTTACCCCTGCTGAACTGATGAGATACATATAAATTCACTTGTCCAGCAGACAACTAAGTGTGTAGGATGCTTGTGCAACCTGGTAGTGCTTATGCCAGTGGAAGAGGTTATGGTTGGATATGTGTGGGCTTTTATGCTCTCTGTTCTGGAGGAACTACCACCCTTTTGGAGTAGGATGGCCTGGAACCCTCTGGCAGAGGGTTCCACCCATAGAGGTGCCACAGGATTGAGGTCCCTTGGCTGAAGGTACCATAGGGAAGATGCCCCAAAACTCAGATCGAAGGAATGGAAAGCCATCCAGACATCATTTTGCCATGGAACAAAGGAAGGCCACTGTTGTACTGAAGAAGCCACCATTGGGATCCCAACTCAACCAATGGAAGAACTATGAATGTTAGCTATTGTATCTACTAGTTATGACCTTCAGCATAGAGAGGAGAGGAGAGGAGAGGAGGAGAGGAGAGGAGAGGAGAGGAGAGGAGAAGAGAAGAGAAGAGAAGAGAAGAGCAGAGAAGAGAAGAGAAGAGAAGAGAAGAGAGAAAAAACCCTGTGGAAGAAACCTCTGGGGATCCAAGGTTTTAGATCATGATCCCTCCAGGCTACACAGTTGTATTTAAGTCTGGGCATCATAGGAAATGCTGAAAACAAATTGCAGAAAAAATGAGGAAACCTGAACAACTCAAATGGCTGGAGCCATTGGTAATCAAGGGAGGAACAGGAAATTAGTATACTTTGGAGGAAAGAGAAACTTGCTCCATCTGCCTAGCAGAATGATCACCCTCAAAGGGTTACCGAGCTGATGTTGTAGGACTAAAAGGACCCAGGGAGAAGACTGCACCCTGGAAGGAAGGAAGGAAGGAAGGAAGGAAGGAAGGAAGGAAGGAAGGAAACTCAGCTCCCCTTGGAGGAAGAAGGCTCAGCTCCCATAACAAAGGTTAATCCCCTGAGAGGAGCAGAACTCTGCTATAGAGGAATGCCCAACCTGAACACTCAAAGGAAGCCTAAACCTAGGTGGGTGTCACAGAGATTACTACTTCTGCTGCACTTGCCTGCTTTCAGCCCCGGAGATTTCCTCTGCATCTTTACAGAAGCCTGCCAGTGTGAGAGACTGAGTGCATTTCTGTGTTTCTGGACATTACTTACAGGACTAACATCATTCCTGGATTGGTGAGCAGGGGGCTCAGGGGAGCTGGCTACTGAGGTCATTAGCAGGGTGGGGTTACCCCATTTAAAATCCTGTGCTGCTCACAAGACAAACAGATTACTTCTTCTTCTGCACCTGCCTGCTTTCTGCCCCAGAGATTTCCCCTGCGTCTTTACAGAAGCCTCCCAGTGAGAGAGACTGAGTGTGTTTCTGTGTTTCTAGACACTGCTTACAGGACTAACATCATTCCTGGCTCAGTGAGCAAGGGGCTCGGGGGAGCCGGCTACTGAGGTCATTAGCTGGGCGGGTTATCCCATTTAAAATTCTGTGCCACTCACAAGATGAACAGGTTACTATTTCTGCTGCACCTGCCTGCTTTCAGCCCCAGAGAAGATTTCCCCTTCATCTTTACAGAAACCTGACAGTGTGAGAGACTGAGTGTGTTTCTGTGTTTCTGGATACTGCTTACAGGACTAACATCATTTCTGGCTCAGTGAGCAGAGGGCTTGGGGGAGCTGGCTACTGATATCATTAGCGGGGTGGGATTACCCCATTTAAAAATCCTGCGCCAGTCGCAAGCTCAAACTAGTGTGAGTGACACGAGCACCACTCCAAAGACGAAAACACTTGGGGTGTGAACCGTCCCTATAGTATAGGTATTTATGTTTAGAATTGTTTGCAATAAATCTAATTTAATATACAGAACAGTGATACTAGAAGTAGAAAATTGTCTGAATAGTACTTAAAGATGAAGGGGGGTAATTAGTTATTCGCTTGCAGGTGTAGTAAAATTAATGTTTAAGATGATTTTAACTTGTCGCTAGACAGATCTTAATTAAATTAAATAAGGTAGAGCAGTAAAGTGACTTATAGAGAGCAAGTAATAGTTCATTTGTCTCTTGATTACAGAGTTTATTACTCAGTTTCTGTGTAGCTCTCTGATTCAGAATGTTGGCTCTAGTCATTCACCTGCTTTTTATAACATGCATCAGGTGTCCTCGATGTTTTTTACTTTCCCCTACCTCTGATTTTGAGTTAGACACTGTTTATCAGTTTATGTATAATAGGTTTAGTCATTCTATTATCCATTCTCCAGCAGATTTTAATGGAAACCACACGTTTTTTTACAAGCCATGAGTTTTGCTATCCAGACTTGAATAAATATCACCACCCTGTATACTTCTTTTACCAGTTTAAATTTAGTTCATACAATAGTAGGTTCCTTTCTAAATATGAGTTATCATATGATCTCAGGCTGAGACCTAGGAAACTAGTATTGATTCTTTTACTTATTTCTGGATCTGTTCACCCTCATCCCGGCCCTGGTCCTGTGTTAAATGCCTCTGCCGCCACTGAAAACTTCACTTCAGACCCATTGGCAATCAAACTTGTGCATTTAAATATATATAGTTTAACCTCAGAATGGGATGAGTTTGTTGCCTGGACCAAGCAGTACTCTTTCTATATTATCACTCCATCCAAGACATGGCTTACTGCTCAGGTTTTAGATTCAGAGATCACCCTCCCTGATTATAACCTTTTTAGAAAAGATCGGTTGGAAAGAAGGGGTTGGGGAGTCTGTATCTTTGTCTCTTCAAGACTCAAATCAAATTTGTATCTGTCTCTGACTCTAATTTAATTTGTGATATGGTTCCAGTGGAACTTGTTTTGGGCCATGAAAAGCATTTTATTTTGAGTTCAGTTTACGCCCGTAATATTCTTTTCTGTATGGCCCTACTTCTCAAATTTTTTTTTTTTATTTATTAAATTTCAGATTACAAATACCTTTGAGCAGAAACTGCTCGCTTACAAGGTTCCATGTCAAAGGATGAGGGTCAACATACATACAGAGGTAGTAAAAGAATGCACAATAAACAACCAAAACAACTAAAAGAAAAATAAAGATACTCAGTTATAACATACTTTGAGATAATATTCATATAACGAGCAGCTTGAGTAGGCAGCTGGCTGCGGTAACAAAAAGAGATAGAGGGCACCATAGGCAGTTAGTATTGCAGGCATGCGACCGGGAGAGGAAGTTGGCAGGCTAATGGGCCACTGTCCGAAGGTGGTGGAAAATGTCTTGTACCAGTGTAGATGCAAAGCAGGAAAGGAGTCACAAGGAAGGCCCGGTGCCAGAGGGAGGTGTTTAGAAAGATCTCTGTTCAGAGAAGCAGTCACATTGAGTGGTAGAGGTGAGGTAAAGTTTGAGATTCCTTTTGAAGGGTCCAACTGTAGTAGAGGAAAGTGCTTCTTTATTGAGGGAATTGAACCATTGAGTGGCTCTATAGATAAAGGACCGCTGACCCATGGAGGTACGACATCTGGGAACCTGAAAGGTTAGAGATTGGGCACCACGTGTTTGTTGAGTGCCACTGTAGGTAGTAAGGAGTGAGCTAACACCAGGTGGCATGAGACCAAGGAGAATCTTTTTGGTAGTAAGCAGGTCTGGTATTGTATTCTGCTGCATAGGGGTAGCCAGATGGCCTGTGCATAGAGGTCACAGGTGTGAGTTTGTCGGGTCACACCCGGTAGTAATCTACAGGCTTTGTTGAGAGAAACTGAGATCCAGGCGGAGGGCACCTGTTGAGGCAGAGCCATAGATGGCAAAGCTGTAGTCAATGATAGAGGTGACAGAGCTGTAGATGGCTAGTTTAAGGGCATCAGCAGGCATACAGTGCTTGTGTTTGTGTAGTAGTCCAATCCGTATATTGGCGGTCTTGGCAACAGTGTCAATATGCCGAGTGTAGGAGAGGGTACTATTCAGGGTAATACCAAGGTACTTGAACTCCTTGACATGTTTGAGTGGGTTCCCAGCATGGTTCTTGATGGTGAGGGACAGAGAGTTGTGCCTGCTCTGTCAGTTACAGAAGGACATGGCTTTAGTCTTGCTGTGGTTCAGGACAAGTTTATGAGAACTAAACCAGTCTTCAATGTGCTTAAAGTCCAGCTGCAGCTGGGATTCAAGGACTGTAATGTCATGGTGGCTGGAAAACAGGACTGTATCATCTGTGTATAGTAATATTTTTTGGTGGCAGGCACTGGGGAGATTGCTGATGTAGAGGGAGAAGAGTAGAGGGCCCACAATAGACCCCTGGGGACTCCGGAGCGGACCGGTTTCTCATCCGAAGAGATCCCTGCAATCCTTACACATTGGATCTGATTATCAAGGTAGCTGGTGAACCATGGAAGGGCATTGCTGGAGATCCCAATGGAGGACAGTTGCTTGAGCAGTAGGGGGTGGTTAACTGTGTCGAATGCCTTGGTAAGGTCTATAAATACTGCCCCTCCACAATTCCCTTTGTCAAGCATGGCATGGATGAAGATTATAAATTCCAGTAGTGCAGTGGTGGTGCTGTGCCCTTTTCCGAAGCCATGCTGCTCTGGGCACTGTACATTGTACTTATCCAGGAATTCAACTAGTTGGTCCGACACTATTCGCTCTAGCGCTTTAGATAGTGGGGGGAGGAGTGAGATAGGTCTGCAATTGGTGTGCAGCGTCCTATCTCCGCTTTTGTGAACCGGTGTGACAGTGGCTTTCTTCCAGAGAAAGGGGAAATGGTCCAATCTAAGTGAGAGATTGAAGATCTTTGTAAGTGGTTCTAAGACATCATCGAGGACTTGTGCCAGCAGTTTCAGGTCAAGGAAGTCACCACTGTACCCTTGTTTGCCGATAGCCTTTTGAATGCATTTTCTAGCTGCTTGTGGTGGGACCTCCTTAAAAAAAAACTTTGAGGTTGTACGTTCTAGTTGGGGGGTAACTTGGGAGGAGCTGGAGGGAAGGTCGTCGAAAACATTTGGTGGAAGAACACTGTCCAGATTTGTAAATGCATTATTAAAAGTGCTGGTGATGGTACCTAGGTCGAGTGTAGGAGTGCCATGAAGGTTGAGCATAGTTGGTGGTGCTTTAGGATCCTTGCCTGTGAGTTCTTTCATGTTGTTCCAGAATTTGTTTCCCTGGCCCCAAGAGTTGGTCAGAGCCTCTTTGTAATAGCTGCGTTTAGCATTCCATATTTTTCGAGTGCAATCATTTCTGACTGCTTTGTATAATTGTATGTTTACTTGCGTCAGAGTTGCATGAGCACAATGCCAGAGGTGGTCTCTGTGCTTGAGCAGAGTTTAAAGGTCAGTAGTAACCCAGGGGTTGGTCTGTCCTTTGACCTTCATCTTTTTCACTGGTGCATAGATGTCACAGGCTTCATTGAAACGTTTGATAAATAGGTCCAGAGCTTTGTTGGTGTCACTGAGGGAGTCAACCACTGCCCAGTTCAGCCTGGTTAGATGGGATTTTAACAGCTGGAGGTGCCCTTGTTTGATAACCCTGGCATAGATAAGCTTGGGAGTGGGCTTGTGGTATTTGTTTGACCAGGAGCAGATGACAGGCGAGTGTTCACTTATTGTATCTGGGAGTACAGAAACATTGGAGATGCTTTCAGGGCAGTTAGATAGAATCCAGTCTAGAAGCATAAGGGAGCCTGTCCTATAGTTACACCTAGTGGGGGCATTGACCATTTGAGTGAGGTGATGCACCGCGGTTGCATCCTTATAGGTAGCAGCCTCAGCGGAGATCCAGTTAATGTTTAAATCACCCAAGATTATGGTTTCAGAATTATGTTGCTGGACCTTTAGATATTCCATGATGCTATGGAAGCCAGCAGCCTGGTCTCTTGTGGGTAGGTAAACTGAGATGACAGTGAGTTCCTTGTTATGTGCACCAAGGAGGATTTTGATTGTGAGGACCTGAGAGGAGTTGCTCAGGCTAGGGGATGGGATGATGTGACTCATAAGGGTATCCTTAAGATAGATGGTGCAGCCCCCACCCCGTTTAGCAATCCTATCTTGCATGAAAATGCAGTAGCCAGGGATAGAGACTGAGGTATCAGGGATTTTAGGGTTTAGCCATGTTTCCATAACTAAGAGGACATCAGGGTTGTGCTGTAGGATCCATGTTTGGAGGGAATCAAGTTTGTTGAGGATGCTGCAGACTTTGATGGATGCCATGGTGAGTGTCCCTGTCCTTCTGCTTGGTGCCACTGCTGGCTGCCCAGGTGGTCTTGTGTTGGGGTGAACATTTCCTGAGAGTAGGAGCAGCATAAGGAGAATTTGTAGGAGAAAGGATTTCAGCATCTTGTAGATACCTGGTGGTTAAGTCATAAGCCAAAAGAAATTATCAACAGCTGAGGTCCAGAGTCACAGAATTTAAAGGTGGCCTTCCTCCTAATCATCAATCAGTTGTTATGGGGGATTTTAACTGTGACTAGAGTTCTGACTGTAACATCTCTGACATCAAGTTAACATTGTTGGACTTGGGATTTCACCAGATCATAAGTGATGTCACCAGGCCCAACTACAAGACAGGCTTGGGCACTGTGTTGGACTGGATATTGGTCACCCATCCTGGCAGGATCTCCTTTTCCGAAGTCCTGCTTGATAGTATGAGTGACCACAATCCCATCCACTGTGGTTGGTCCTCTAAGTCCCCCAAGGCTCCCACCTCCCCAGGGAATCGAATTCAGGGTGATTAAAGGTCTTTCTTCTGAACAATTGGACAGAGCCTTTTCTGAAGTTGATTGGTCCCCACTTTAATCTATCTCTGATCCTTCCTCAATGCTTTCTTGTTTTTCTGAGATTTCTCATGGGGTAGTCAATCAGATTGCCCTCTTTACGTGCATGACAGTTAAGTCAAATAAACAACCTTGGGTATCTCCCATGTTACTTGAGTGAATGCGAATCAGAAATAGAAGTTGGAGGGCCTATCATAAATCCAGGGATATTTCCCGGTTGCAGGCCAACAAAGTACAGCATAACAAATGTAAAGCTGCCATCGAGAAGGCTATGACCCAATATTTTCTAACTGTCCAGAAGAATGGCTATGGAAACTCCAGTAAAACCTGGGGTGTGCTTAACCAATTACTGAGTAGAAATAAGACCCAATCTTCTGTTTCCTTAATGAAGAAAAATTTGCTTATTAATGACCCCGATGTTATCACTGAGGTCTTCAATAATTACTTTGGTGATCTCTCCTCAGTCAGGGCTTCTTTTTCTCCTACTATTTGGCTTGATTTTTCTTCATCAAGTGACAATAATGCTCTTAAATTCTATTCAAAAGTGTTTCCCCAGAACTGATTATAGATTAGATTACAAAAATTAATCCCCGACTATTGTCCTGTTCTGATGGTATAGATTATAGGTCAGTTAAACTCTGAGTTAAGTCCCTTGCCTTCCAATTATCTCTTATTTTTAATGTTTCTTTAAGTTCTAGTTCTTTTCCTACACTCTGAAAAAACTCTGTTATAAAGCCCATCTTTAAGTCTGGGAACCCTAAACTTCCTTCATGTCATCGCCCTATTTCTCTTTTGCTTCCTCTATCTAAATCCTTGAGAAGATAGTCCTTGATCAGACCTCTGAATTTCTTAATAAACAAAGTCTTTTAACATCACAGCAACATGGTTTATTACAACAGCACGAGATGGCCTTGGTGGGTCACAGTTGCGATTCAGGGTGCCCTTGATAAAGGGCACTCTTTTGCAGCAGTATTTGTGGACCTCACCAAGGCCTTCAATTTAGTTGAGCATAGTTTATTACCCAATATTCTGTTAAATTTGCATTTTTCCCCAGAAGTTGTTCTGTGGGTTTCTAATTATCTAAGTAATCGCTCCCATGCCACGTTTTTTGGTGGTTTTCTTTCCCGAACTACCCACATTTAATGTGGAGTCCCTCAGGGCTCAATATTAGGACCATTGATCTTCTCATTATACATGAACACTGCCCCCAACATCTGCACTCATTCTTCATTCATCATGTACGCAGATGATGCTGTTTTATGCATTTCTACCCCCAAACAAAATGATGCTATTGCAAAAGTCCAGATTGATTTTAAGTTTTTTCAAGATTAGCTTCATCATAATCATATGGTATTGAATGTTCAGAAGACCAAACTTATGGTCTTCTCTAATTCATCCAGTGTTGAGGATCATATCTCTTTAGTTAATTTAAAAGGTACTCTAATTGAGTGTGTTGATTATTTTAAATATTTGGGGTTAGCTTTGTATTCAAAACTATCTTTTGAGAATCATGTTGCCCATGTTAGGAAGGCCATCCACCAGCACCTTGGTGCTTTATATCGTGTTAAAGCATGTCTTACTAAAGAATCCAGGACCTTGCTTGCTCATAGTTTTTCATTTAGCAAATTAGATTATGGTTTATTAGACTATTCATCTACCTATAAAAATATTTTAGACCCTCTCAGGGCTACATACAATTCCATCTTCAGGTTCATGTTGCAGGTCCCATATCACACTCATCATTGTTTCCTCCTACAGGAATCTATATCACTTGACTATCGGATAGTTTAAGCACTGTATACTGTTGTTCAAAATTTTACTTGGTCTCCCCCCATTTCTAAATTGTTTCCCAGGTTAATCAATACAAGTGGCACCCATTCTCAGGACAAATATTCTTTTCAGACACCACTTTTTGGCAGGGCCATTGGCCAGAGATCAATTTTGTATAAGGCATCCATATTTTTTAATTACCTTGCCACAGATTTTTTTAAATTTTAAAACCATTGGTAATTTTAAAAGTAAACTTGTTACGTTTTTTCATAGTTTGCAGAAGTGTATTTGATAATGGTTGTTTTTAAATTTAATATTGTATTGAATTAGATGCTTTGTAAATGTATTGTCTAATGTTATTCATGTTTTTTCTGTATTATACTTCTTTTCTGTAATTGCTTGTCACCGATGAAAATGGGCAACCTGTCCACCAGGCCTACAAGGGCAAAAAGAAGAGAAAGGAAGAAAGAAAGAAAGAGTTGCAGTTGTATGACTCATTTTTTTTTTTGCTTTAACGTTTTTTTTTTGGTTATTGTAAAAAAAAATAAAGTAAAAACATACAGAGAAATGAGCAGATTTTAATAAAAATATGCTTATGCAATAACTGAAACTGTCAGATCTCATATAAGGAATTACATACCGTTAAAAATAAAAACTCACAGGTTCATTATACTGTAGGATCCATGTTAATAAATAAAAAAAATGTGATTTTGACATTGGAAGTTGGATCAGGACTGAAAATAATAATAATTGGTTAATTATGTAGCACTTAGATATACAAGTATATGTGCCCAGTTTTTTTTTTCAAATAAAGACATTTTTTCAACAGCCTGATGCGCCAATCTCTCATTATTTATGGTTTCACTCATTTGAGAGGTCCTCACTGCATAGACAGGAGGGGAAGGAGATTTCCAATATGAGAGAAGTATTCTCTTGAGAGTTAAAGCAGCTGACCAGATAACAGAGTTTTGGCCCTTACTTAGACTACTTTGGCCTGTATTTCTTCCTAGGATAAAAAATTTCAGATTAAAAGGAATCAATGAATCAAATGCAGATTCACACACCTTGTGAACTTTCTCCCAAACATCTTTGATGGAGGGACAGGACCAAAGCATATGACACAGATCAGCATCTGCCTTCTGACATCTCCAGCAGTTTCCATATGTTTGAAAGCCCATTGAAAATAGCTTTTTAAGGGAATAATAGTAATAGTGAAGAATTGTATATTGTATTGCCCTAGCTTGGATCTTTCTGTTACTGCAACAGGCATTATCCCAGACAGAGGCCCATTCCTCAACAGTTATAGATTCCCCAATGTCACCCTGCCATTTACTTTTGGCTGAGGCTGATAATAAAGAGGGATCATTTGTGCTCATTAGAAGTTTATATAGTAGACTCACTCATTTCCTTTAGTTTGCAGCCTTAAGGACAGAATTCCACTTGGAATCTGCTCTAACAGTTAGGCCTACTCCTAGAATTGAGTCCTGAAGAGCCTTTCTTAGCTGGAGAAATAAGAAAAGTGGAATTTTGAAATATTAAACCAGTTTTTGAGTAAGCTAAATAAAGTAGTTCCCCTTTTTCACCCAGTAGATCTTGCAGATTTGTAATACCTAGCTTCTGCCGCTCAGTATTTATTAATGGAGTTTGAGTACAAAATAAAGTAGTATTATACCAAAGTGCAGTCAAGCAAGTAGGTAAATTCTCAATGCAAAGCAAGTTCTTCATTTTTTTGATTATCCAGATGGCATTATTAATACACATGTTATCATTCATGGAAGTATGACGCTTGGTAAAGAGATAATCAGATGGTTTACATGGTTGCAAGATTTGCATCTCAATCCTGAACCACAAAGGCAGATATTTGTAGCTGTCTGACTAAAGAAGATCACAGACAATGCCTCCTGTTCTCTGTGGCACTTTAGACATAACTTCTTTGACAAGAATGCTGAACTTCTACAGAATCACAAGTTCAAGTTCTGCAGAAAGATTAAACATTTTGCAGTACAATAATAAACAAGTAATGCGGAGTCTTCATCTCAGTTTTGGGGTATCCAACAAGGATGGCCTGTGAAGAGGACTCCTAACTCCCACCACATAAATATGTTACATATTTTCCCTTAAGCTTTCAGTTTCATACTTCCCAGCAGCTTTTCTAGCTCTCTGTATTTATCTAACTCTGTTTAGGGCATAGTGACATTGTGCACTACATTAACAGCTACTGACAGGCACACCCCCACCTGTAGGCAACAAAGTACACTGCATAGCAGTTGTTCCCCATTGGGGAGCCTGAAGTATCCTAGCCATGGAGCACCAAAGAACCCCCTCTTCTGTGAACACCTATCAGATACCCCATACACAGTCAAAGTGGTAGGTTGCAGGCTTTGGGAACAAATAGGCTCCTCATTCTGCCACCACCAAAAACTGCCATACATTTAAAATATAAAACATTAGACATCTGCAGTGTCAGCATGAATATTTTTTTCTGTTTCACTCTTTCCTTTTTTGGTTTTCCATTTTGAATAAATCTTTAGCTTGGTTGTCATCGTCCTTAATAGTGTTGCTCAGATAGTATCCTAGAAACTGGGATACCAACAGATACCTCCCATTTAGCCAGAGAGTTGATGTGGTAGGATAGTAGTGCTATCTGGCCACAGATCCAACCCTCTAGGATCCAGTGCATTGATCCTACAAACATTGTGGATCCTAGCAATAGTTCCAGCTTGGATCCTAAATATCTGACCTAGGATCCATCACTATCTGATCCTAGATCCTAACTATCTGACCTAGGATTATTGGATCTGACCTAGGATCCCTGGATCCTAACTAGTATCCATCGCTATTTGACCCAAGATCCTACATCTGTCTTTGGAAGGATTTCTGGTAGGATCCTTGGTAGGATACAATCACTATCTGACAGATAGTGGTAGGATTCACAGAAGCACTATCTGAGCAACATTATTTCTTACCTTGGCTTTATCTTTTCTTCATTTTCTTTCATGTGCACTTCACTGCCCTAGCCTAAAATTCCTGGCATCTGTAGTTCCCCCGACCATGGGCTGTCCTAGATCAGGCCAGGTTATCCCATGCTCACACCTGTACCTGGGTTGCCATTATGGAACCTTGATGCACTACCACTGGCTTATCATGGCGACTCAGCTAGCTTTTTTTTATTTTCACCTATTTCTTTTGTCTCTGTATGTACAGTAGTTTCATTGTCTATGTTTCTATGTCAGGAAAAGCACACCTTACACCAGCTGAAATAATGATAGCAAAGATCTCTCCTCTACTTCAAAAAAAAAAAGGCCGCAATGTTCTCTGCTCTCTTCTACCCCTGCCTTCATAGTAGAAAGGCTTTCTTTTCCCCCATCTCCCACCTACCAAATGGCAGCAATGCTCTCTCCTCCCCAAGCCATGTAATGGCAGCAGTGTTTGCTTCTATCCTCTCTGCTCCCAGACCTAATGGCAGGAATGCTGTCTCCTTCCCCACCCCCTTAATGGTAATAATACTGTCTGCAAACTACCCCCAACACAAACCTGCTGGCAGCAAGATTCTGCTCTCCTTTTCCTTACAAGATCCTACCCCCTCATTAACTGCTTTACCTGATCCCAGTTTTTAGAATTCATTGTAGCCCACTCCTACCCATTGTAACCCCATCACCCACCCTAGGAAGGAAAGAGATGTTATTTTCAGTGCTCACCGAAGAATTTCAAAACAGAATGTTGACATACTGGGGCTAGCTATCAGATTAGGGAAGTAAAAGAAATAAGGCCGACAGTAACACAAAGCCAGAATTTGATTTATTCACTTAAGTAAGTCCCATCCACAAATAATTATTTGATTACTTTGACTACTGTATTAAGTCAAGCTATTTATGCTTTTGAAAAAAACTTTGAAGCTGCATTTGTACTTTTTGGGTAGGTTGACTTAACCCTCAGTGACATTTTTAGTTAAGATGCAGTGAGCTTAAAACCTGTCTTGCTCACACATCCTTCATCCACCCTACCATTTTGTATCAGTGTAATATTGTCCCGAACCAACATATAAAATTAAATATTAAAAAAGGTATGATCTGTGGAGTCATTGTGATTTTTTCTTCTCTATTTCTGTTGTTTCTCTCTTTCCTTATTTAGTATCCATATTCTGCATAAATAATTTTAAGCTATGGCTTTTCTCTTTTCTTACCTTGGCTTCCTCTGTTTAATTTCTTCAGTCTATCCTGTATTCTCTTGTTCTTTTCCTGCTCCCAACAGTTTCTTTTACTTAGCTGTCCCTTTGCTTTCTTTTTCTATAATTCTCATTTTCTCCACCAGGCACCAGAACTGACCTATCAGTCTGGCAACCTCCCAGCCCCATCCACAGCCACTCTTGTGCTGAACCCCTTAAAAATGATAAATTACCATCTGGCCAGCAAGCACTTTCACACATGGTTGTAAAACAGATAAAACCCACCCCTGCCCATTCAGCCCCACCACTTTCCTAAATAGCCTTGAAAGTGACATTTAGTGGCCTTGTAGTTTCAAATTTATGATATTATCCAGCCCAACACTTTATAATGACCCTTTGCCTCTTCCTTCCTCAATCAAATTGTGAGATCTTCTCTTAGATATTACTCTGCCCTCATCAAACAGGAAAAACCTACCCTGCAGCATAGCCACAAAAGTCACTCTACCATAGCCTCATCGACTCACTCTGTCTTTTTATATTGGCACACTTTTGTGGTCCAGCACTCTAAGATGACCCTCGACTGCTACCTATTACTTCTGGGCTCAAATTCTGGATTTATCCCCCTATACAACTTTGAGTGCCACCCCCCCCCCCGAAAGAAAGCACTGCTGGGATGAGGAGCGAGCATTTTGGTCCATTAATAGTGGTAGGAAAAGGCAGAGGATAATCAAGTAGCCTTCAGCCTGAAAAGGGTGTTATTAAAAAAAATACGGTGGCTCAAAGGGGCTCTCAGTGCTGGGTGGGGAATTTTTGAGGGGATGAGATGTTTGGGGTGAATTTTAGTTCTTGTAAAGCTGCACATATGCAGAGTAATTGACAGAAGAGAGTGGGGACAGTCTTTGGCTAACATAGTGATGCTGTTACTGTGTAATTTCTCTAGCCAGACCCAAATTCTGTGGCCAGATCCAAATTCTGTGGCTAGCCTTGATTTTTGCAGTAATCACCATGTGCTTTAGAACTATAGAAAACAGGGGGCCTTGATCATAGACAATAACTATGGTGCAGGTTCCTAAACAATACTAACAAAGAATGAAAAAAGGAACCCACACTCATGAATTATGCAAACAAATAGTTTAAGAGCTCACTCAGAGTATCATTGTGCAACAACAGCAAATTTCTGTGACTGAAAACTGCATACATAGGTTCATAGGTGTTTACGAGCTCGGGAGGCGGATGTGCCTTTAATAGCTTGCCACCAAATTATTGGTGAAAAAATATTTTTTTATTGCTCATATGAGCATCCAAACTATTTTTACAGCTGTCCATTATTTTGGTCTTGATTACACTTTTTGGAAAGTCATTCCAAGATGCAATCACTCTCTGAGAGAACCATATTTGGAGCCACTGCTCCTTCATCAGGGAGATGATGAAGGAGCAGTGACTCCAAATACATATGGGGTTTTCAATCACAGTAGATTGTAGATTTTGCACAATATTACTATGAGTGAGTTCTTCAAATACACATTTTTCTGCATGACTCCTCAGTGCAGGTTCCTGTTTTCATTCTGCGTATGACTAAAGGAATCCAAAGTCCTGGGGCATCACCCTGAAGTTAGACAGCAAAGTCCCTGGGAACAAGGGCCTGCTAAAGGAAGGGGTGTGGGTAGAGACTGGGCATGTACATACAGTAGTTGTTGTGGTGGATAAATGAATGCTAAGCAAACAAGCTGCCAAAGGAAGTCTTGGGTTTTATAGTTCAAGGGTGCCAGAGTTGCAATCATATAACCAAAGAAACCCATAGAGAGGGTTTCACTCCTGCACAATGCTTGGACTACAGGATGTCTAACAATCCTTGAGTATAGAACAGCTCAGTCTAGATCAATTGTCTACAGCACAGAAAGGTAATCGGACTATCACCTGCCCAACCAAGCCAGACACTCAAGCTACACTATGGAAAATTAGGCACTTGCTGATCCTAGTAGAAATGGAGGTAACTGTAGGAGAAAAGACCAGAGACAGAGACAGGTGAGGAATGGGTCAGTTCCCAGCCGAAACGATGATGATTTTTAATGATGTATTATGAATGATCATTATCCAGTTATCTTCAGAGATCACATTTAAGCTTCAAAAACCATCATTATACAATGGGGTCTCATAATTCTGTAAGCTGATTGGCTGACTGGCACCTTTTACCTATGGTAAATTATATGATATACCTATGCAAAAGGTGCTAGTCAGCCACATCTTGAAGAAGAATCATTCTGACCCACCAAAAAAGGACTCCTAGATGCCATTTTATTTCCCCCACTAAACCCTGCTAAAACCGCACTAGCACCTCATGCACAACTCATACAATCCTGTTCAACTAAACACATTTTTTACAAGGGAAAACAATTTTTAACATGGTAAATTGTCATTAAATGAAAACTGATATCTATTTCTTGTAAAATCAGGGCTGAAAGAAAACCAAAGCCATTACACTACCCACGCAGTTATTGTCCCCAATAACAGATCACCACCTTTCTCCTTTCTTTTTTTTGCAAATAACTATATTTTATTGAAAACAATACCATATACAACACATACAACACATAGGGTAGGTTACAAACAATGCTTGATACTGAACAAACCCCAAACCTAAAAGCTAAACAAATCCCCCCCAATACCCTCCCCCTCTCTAACCCCCCACAGCTATCCAAACTTTGCAGTACTAATTCATAACAGAGATTACAGACCTTAGAAAACAATGTGATTTAATTCTGACCTACAAATGCGGGGTAAGAAGGACAGAAACAAAGATAGAAGAGGAAAGTAGATGATGAAAGGAAAACATAAGATTAAGAAATCCACAAACAAGAAGGAGGGACAGAAGGGGAAACAGAAAGAAGTGGTATAATAGATAGCCCCCCCTAACATCCGAATTTTTCCTTGAGGTTTTGAAAAAGTCGCCCCCAGCATCCAAAAAACTTACTTGATGCCTTACCCAACATAAAGGCTAGTCTTTCCGCATGAAGTGCATTCAAGAATTCTTCCCACCATTCCCTGTATGTAGGGGTCCAATCGTCTCGCCAGTGGCGTAGAATTAGCAACTTGGTAACTGATGCAATCAATGCCAATTGGTGCTTTTGTACTTTGCTTGGGACGTGAGCATACATCCCAAATATACAAGTTTCCAAATTAAAAAAGGCTGAGAGATCAGTATACGGACCAGTCCATAGTCTAACCGAAGCTCAAAACTTTTGATTTTGGGACAAAACCAGAATTTATGGATTGTAGTTGCAGTGGGTCGTTACAGTCTTTGCATGCAGGGGAACCCAAGCTACCAACCCGGTATAATCTTGCCGGAGACAGGTATAAGTTATGTAGTAACTTAAACTGGATATCTCTTAACCTGTCTTGTTTAATTAAGAGATAAATGTCCTTCCAAATTTTTTCCCACACCCCCTCCATCCAGTCCAAAGCTAAATTAGTTACCCAATATAGAGGAACCTGGGAAGAGGTGGAATCACCCCATTCTAAAATATATTTATAGATTTTGGAAATCCTCTTACCTGATAAGCTAAGTTCTCGTAGCTCATGAAATAAAACTCCTGCCCTACCGGAACACTGGCTCTTACCTAGAAAGACCTTAAGACTACTGTGGATTTGTAGCATTTTTAACGTGGAATAAGGCCTGACCCCAAATTTTAGGATCAGTGATGACAGTGGCAGCAACGAACCCCCAGAAAAAAAATTGGCAATGCGGATCTTAGGAGAGGAGGAAGGAAAAAATCTTGCAATCGGTCGTTTGTCGATTAGAAAATTTGGATTTCTCAATAAGGGTTGGGACAGATCAGAGAATTGGGGTATTTTTAATCTTGCACAAAGTTGATGCATGGCTCTAATGTCCCATCCTAAAGGGGTATCTCTAGCTATTTTAGGACCTTAGCCCATGAAGTATATAAAAGGATTCCAAGTCTAAATTAAGTTTCTTGAAAAGGCTCGGTCAAGAGCAAGACCCGTAAGATACCCCAGGGTCACAAGCCCATAAAGCTGCTCTTGCAGCATGTATCGCTAAATAGTACGTGTAGAAGTCAGGTAGCTGTAGGCCGCTTTCTACACGCCAGCACTGCATAGTTTGCTATAGGCCCCACGGGGGCCTCCACAAAAGTCAGAACATAGCTTATTTAGGGTTTAAAAAGGACTTGGGGAGATAAATATTTAAATTCGAAAGAGGGTAGAAAAGGTTAGGTAGAATCACCATTTTAACCGTATTGACTCTGCCTGAAAGGGTTAAAGGAAGCTTCGACCATCTGTCCAAGTCATCTTTTATAGATTTTAATAACGGTTTAAGGTTTAAACTGACCATGTCCTCCAAGTTCCTAGAAACCCGAATGCCCAAATACAATAGAGCCTCAGATTGCCACTGCAACCCCAAAGAGAGACACCAGCTCTTAGAGAGGCTTAAAGAAAGTGGATATACCATAGTCTTAGATAGGTTTAGTTTGTACCCAGAAAATTCACTAAAGTTGGCAATGAGCTTTAGTACTTATGGAGTGAGATGACTGTATTTTGACATGTATAATAAATCGTCTGAAGGCCGATAATTTGAATTCTGAGTCATCAATTTTTATCCCTTGGATTATTGGATCCCGAGTTGATGGCTCTTATTAAGGGTTCAATGTAAAGATTAAATAAATAGGGGATAAAGGACACCTTTGACGAGTTCCTCTTTAGGGGAAAAGCTCAAATTAATTGTTGCATTGAATTCTGGCTGATGGACAGTCATACAGAATTCAACCAGATGAATAAATCTTTCCGAATACCAAATTTGGTGAGGGTAGCAAATATAAATGACCATTCAACTCGATCGAAAGCTTTCTCTGTGTCTAGAGAGACCAGGGATGTTCCATACCTGGACTCGCTGGCCGAAGATTAAATAAAATAGCTTTCTAAAATGGTCAGCCGAGGAATGACCTTCCATGAAGCCAGCCTGTTCTAGGTTTAATAAATCATGCCATACCCTTTAAGTCTAGAAGCCAAAATCTTAGCAAGATCTTAACATCCAGATTCAACAAGGATATTGGCCTGTAATTACTTACTAAATCCAGAGATTTACCTGGCTTGGGTAGGAGAATAATCCTGGCCTCAAATAAAGTTTTGTCATTAATCCCTTGATCAGCCCAGAATGAGAATAGCTGCCTCAACAGTGGAACAATATATTGTTTAAATGATTTAAAAAAAAGAGGTGTAAAACCATCCAGGCCTGGTGCTTTGTCCAATTTAAGCGAATCAATTGCTTGCCCTATTTCTTCGTCGGAGATAGGGGCCATTAAAACCTGACCCGATATTTCCGACAGGTGAGGGAGGGGAGTACTTGTCAGGAACTCCTCCATCTTAACCATGTTTTGTGAAGAAAAGGGTTGACTCAATATAATTTTTTAAAATTCAACAAAGCCCCTAGTATGCCTTCCAAGTCGTAATTAAGTTATTAGAGACCGGGTGCCTCAGGCTGCAACCCACCTAGCAGAAGCCTTCTGCTTTAATTGCCAAGCCAGCAATTTCCCCGCTTGTTACCTTGACCCACGTAAAGAGCCCGAATTCTAGAGGCAGAGAACACCACCTGACCGCAAGGTATTAGCATACCATGTTCTTAAAGTAATTAGCTCTTGCTCCTGACTTTCTGATCTTATGTTCTCATGAATATTTTCTAACGCCCTAATTTTCTCCAGAGAACTATCCAGTTGTGATGTCCTTAGCCTACGCTTAGATGCTGCTTATTAACTCCCTCCATACTGATTTGAGGCCGCCCAGGTTCGATCTCCACAGCCTCGATAGAACCCCAGTTGGCTTGATTGAAGGGTCAAAATTTCCTAAAGCGGGACACTGTACCAGAATCCTTTAATAAATTATTATTTAGTGACCAGGAGTATGATCTCGGAGGATTAAATAATGGTGACCAGTGCATTTTTATCAGGGAATGATCGGAAATGACTCTGAGTAAAATTGCCATTTCCGAAATTCCAGTTAAGCAATTCTTGCTTATCAAAAAATAGTCAATTCTTGAATATGATCTGTGAACCGGGGAAAAAAAAGTATAATCTCTAGAAGATGGATTAAATAACCTCCATGGATCTACTAAACCTAGGGAAGAAGTAAACTCCCCTAAGGCACTTTGAGCTGAAGAATAATGCATCCCCCTATTCCAGGAATGATCCAGCTTGTTGGACTGGACTAAATTCCAGTCCCCCAATATGACTGGAACTTCTTTAAAGGAAGTCAGTATCAATGCCAACTGGACAAAAAAAGTTGGTGACTCCTGGTTAGGTCCATACACTGATCCCAATACCAAGTTAAGTCCATTAAGTCTGCCAAGGACAAATATATACCTGCCATTCGGGTCCGAAATTGTTTCCGAATGAATAAAAGGAACTCCCCGTGCGATCAATATGGCCACTCCCCAACTACTAGAGGAGAAGCCAGCTCCATAAACCAGACCAACCCACTTTTTCTTGAAGTGGGGTAAACGATCCAAAAGGACATGAATTTCTTGTAAAAACACCACCGCGGGGTTGTAATGGGCCAAATGATTTAATACAACAAATTTTTTGCAGTTATCCTTCCCCCCCCTTAATATTCCATGAGAGAATATTCAGCTCATTAGCATAGGTGGGTCCTGATCTTCCACAAAAAACTAGGATAGCTGTCCCCACTATCTAACTCCCTCCCAAAATTAAAAAAATAAATACTATAAAACCCCTTTTCTATAAAAGAAAAATACATAGCCCCTCCAAAAGAATCCCTCGAACTAGCTCCCCAGGCCCGTAGCCCACTCCACTGCCAACGGTTCATGGTGCACTATAGAGGCAGGGCCCCCCTCCTTAATAGGGTAGGGTAAATAATAAGGTTATTAGTGCATATCTGCGCCTAGCTATACCATTAAGAGAAAAAAGGAAGGCTTTATATAAAGTAGATTAGTATCTTGCTTTAGGCTGAGGAAAATAAAAGTCTGAAGGACTGAAGGAAAAAGAAAAGCATCAATTCCTTGTGAAAGTGGAACAGGGTAGCAGCCAGAATACCCTAGCATTACTTAGCAACAAGGGACCAAAGCTGCATATACTAATATCTGTAATTTATAGAACCACAGCCTATAACTATGAAAACCCCAGAACTATAGCACCCCTAAAGTAAAACCTTCAGCATTTAGTCACATCTCAACCATCAGCTCTTACCACCAAATAAACTTAATAAAACTAGCACTGCTTAGGGTTACAAAAAATATGGTATTGGTGGTAGGTAATAAAACTTAATATTAATGAGCATTTTTTTCCTCTTGTGGTTAAAGGCTTATAGTACACCTCCACAAACACTCGTGAGGTAGGGCCAACTTAAGCTCAGAGGCCAGAATAATATAGAGAATATTTAGTAGGAGTCCTCCTTTTAAGTCCACATGTCCATAAAAAAAAGGGAGAAATAAAACCAAATATATTTGAACTCGGCCTCGCTCTAATCATATTGGTCCACAAAAGATAGTTCAAATAATAGAACACAAGCTCCCAAATTGTTGCCCTTTTAGCAGCCTACATCTACCGCTATTGAAAGCAAGTAACAGAGACTTTATTTTTTGGCAAAAAGTTCTGGAAACAAAGTCTCTAAAGCGGTTAAGGCTTCCTCAGCTGATTCATAGCGCTTGATCCTCTCTTTAGATGAAACTTCCAACTTCGCCGGGTACAACATGCGATGGCGGATCCCCGCCGCCCATAGCTTTGAAGTAATAGGGCAAAAAGCTGACCGAGCCTGCCGCATTTTCCACGTTAGGTCTGGGACCAGACGGAGCTTCTTGCCCTCCCACTGAAAAGCAGACAACTTCCTTATTTCTCTCAGGATATGCTCACGGTCCAAGTAGTTTAATAACTTAAAGATAATGGGTCTTGGTGGGTCAGAGGGCGGAGATTTTGCTCTCAAATGCTCAGTGGCCCCTTTCAATGATATACTCAGGACCATTGGGAGAGGGACCAGCAGATTTTTTCAACAGCTTCTGCAAAAAGATAACGGTGTTAGGCCCCTCTTCTCCCTCAGAGAGACCTAGAAGAACCAAATTATTACACCTGCTCCTTCCCTCTAAGTCATCGAGACGATCTTCCAACTTCTCCAGGCTCCGCTTGCATTCTCTGGTTGTAGGCCCCGCTTTTTCCAAGGCTCTCTCAATTGACGAAATCCTGGCTTCAGCGTCCGTCACCCGACGGGCTAGCTGAGTTAGCGCCGGCTTAATTTCGGCTACATCTTCGATTAGTTTAAACAAGGCATCCTTTATCGTTGTTAAGTCCTCGTAAATCTTGGTTGGGGTAATACCTTCAGGTTCGTTGGGTGGCGACGAGTTCCGGCGCGGCCGCTTGGCCTCGAGCACTTGGTCTGACGCTTGCATTCTAAAACGGCGATCAGCGCAAAGAAGCCTTCTTGTGAAGTCTCCAGATAGTAAGCGACCAAAATAATTCAGAACTAGGCGTTGATCCCTTCGATACGATGCGGAATCGCTCTTTTGGAGAGGGAGACCCTAAAAGCTGCAGCTACTCCTCCATGCACGTCACGTGACCCCCCACCTTTCTCCTTTCTAATGTCCAGTTAGCCATCACCTTTGCATGGAAAACTGAACACACTGTAAATAAAGCACACTCAGTTACAAGAACCCCACTGTAATCTATTTTTTTTTTCATTTTGTTCTAACTGCTCTCAGTTTGCACTCACCTTCTCTCATTCACTTTGTGATCCACTCCTACTTTCTCTCAGCTGAGCTCTAGTCTCCCTTTTGAGTGCACTACCACTCTCTCCTGGACCATCACTTTAAATCAAATGAAACTTAAAAAATATGCCCACAGAGCAGTCCCTTAATTTCTGAAAACTTTGTGAAGCAGGTTTTACTGCCACTGTTTACAGCTCACAGCACGACCCAATCATACCACCGCACCAAGCTTACTGTCTCAGTCACATAAAAAAACATAAATGGGACAAGACTATCTGTCTGGCTTCAGGACTCCCACAACCCCACCAGAGACAAAACAAAACTTTGAGTTGGGAGTGCATGAGTTTTTGTGGAAGCTACATTCTCATTCTAGGTTTCTGACTCCTCCACTCTGCTTTTCCTCTGGTTTAAAACAAACTGTGAAGGGAGTGGGAGATTTGGTGGGGGGGGTACTGCTCCATCTTTTCTCCATTGCAGGCACTGTTCAACATTTGAAATATGTATGTACACATAACAGTCGGTCCCCACATTTCTGCATTGTGTGGTCATTTTCTGCTTCGTTGCCACTTGCTACCTCTCTCATTGACTGCACTCCCGCTCTCACTCTCAGTACTGCCCATTATGTTAAAAAAGCATTGCATACTTAAAAATAAAAGTAAAAAAATGCCCCCAAGTCATGACATTCCTTTTAAAGCAAGAAGTACCACGCTACCGGTACTTACGGTGTGCATAGTTCACTCAAGCTGCTTGTTGGTTTGGGGGGAAACAGTGGTAGTCAGTGAAGTGGGAGCCATAATTTGAAAGAAAAAACAGTGGCATCAGTGGAGTGGGAGCCATGATTTGTAAAAAATCAGCCAACCACTGCCAGGCCCCCTCTTTTAAAAAAATCATTAAATACGAAGCTGTGTTAGGATTAGCACACTGCAGCCATAGCAACCAGCACTACCTTTTCTGGTGCAATAACAAATGCAATAAAAATAAATTAAAATGCCCCTCACAAAACTTTTTATTTATGTTTCTACTTCCTAAACAAAGGGATACATTGTATAATTGCAATACACCACTTCAATGTGTAGGTTATGCTGGGATATACCCACTTCTGGTGTGGTTTACTCACTTGGTCTGCAGCCTCATTACCAAACCCCACCAGGCATGAGTAAACCCCAGCATAACCCACACCCTGTTGTGGTATATTGCTTAATTGTGATCATCATTAACACTAATTAACCATCAGCATTAAATGGCCACCAATCAAAAACCATGAAGTTATGTAGACGGTGATTATGATTAACGATGATCTCATATCATCATGATTTTTCATGATTGCCCATGGTCAAGATTACAGAAATAAATGTGAAAAATCAATTTATCTTTTCCCTATACTGTACTTTTGGAATTTATCTTGTATTAGACATCTTTACTGGAATGATCAGTTATAATGCCACTATTATAGAAGTCTACTGCTTTCAGCTATACTTACTCTAATACCTCATATTTTATTGGAGTTGCAAAGGCTCATATTGGTTTATATATCCCCATTAAGTGGTTCCTTTTATGGCTGTGGTAAGTTCCATAAAGTACTTGGTTTGAGCTGAAAACCTTTCTTAACAGTCTGCAAACTAATACTGTCAATGCAAAATTAATTTAAAAATAAAAATTAGTATTGTTTTGTTCCATAAACAGTGCTGCTGAAATATGAAAATTAGGAATGCAAATAGGTATCCTATACCAGGCATTGCATGTACTCTTCCTAATGGGATTAACACTTGACCTTACATGATTTATGTTATAATTCATAATTTGTCTTTGCTGATATGTGACATTTGTATTTTCATAATTAGTGAATAAAACTTCAAGTATTACCTCTGTGACTTGCAATCTTATAATACTAAACTAATAAAATCGTCAGTGATCATCACTTGATCACCCACAGATCATCAACAACCATCATGCTGATTTAAGATTACAGAAGTAATCAATAATCATCAATTGGTGATTTGAAAGTTCATGTTTGAGTATTAAATCATGATCTAGATGATGATCTTAGATCATGATTTCTTTTGAGATGGCCTAGATCCAAAAACTAGATCAAATAAAAATATGGGCTGCACACACAAATCCTGACATAAAAGTTATCCCAGAAACTTGGCTGAATAGTACTGTAACTGATCTTCAGATCTTGCTCTCCTCTTTCAGTGTCTTTAGAGTAGATAGGGCCACAAAGGGAGGGGAGTAGCTACAGTATACACATAAATGACAAATTAAATGCCACTGAAACTCTAGCCATATACAGTATAAGCACAAGGCATTTTGGAGCTTGACATTAAAGCTCCAGCTGCCTTCAACAGAGATTTTCAACATAGTAGGTTGTTATAGATGAATTTAACTTCACTCAGTCAATCACAGAACCCACTAGAATAAATATTAGAAATATGGAAAGTAGTTCTATTCTTGATGTTATACTTACAAATCGACCACACAAAATTTCTCATTCAGACATTTTTCATAACAGCTTGAGTGACCATAGTATTGCTGTATGCACTCGTAACCAGGATAAGCATCCCTCTTGTTCCAAATTTGTCACAAAGCAAAGCTTTCACAAGTTTAACATTAACAGCTAACTTATTTACAGCTTGTCAATTGGCAAAACCTATATTTAGCCAATTCAGTGGAAGAGGCAGTCAACTTTCTAAACACTACATTACTGGAACTAGCCAACAAACATGCTTCTTTTATAAGGCACAGAGTTAGGAAGGTGACCCATCTTTTGTTCACCCTGGATCTGAAAACTGCCCTCTCCCATTTCAACAAATTATGGGCACGAGCAAGACTGACCAAAATCGATGCTGATTGGCAAGTGTTCAGAGCTGCTAGGAATGCGTGCATTAAACTTATTAGAACAGCCAGTGCTAAGTATTATGCTGATACCCTGGAAGGTGTTAAAGGCAACCCATCTAGGCTCTGGCAAACAATCAAGTTAATCAAAGGCCATAAGGTCTCACACTGGATACCCATAAAAATCATGGTGACACAGTGATATCGGATCAGGGCAGAATAGTGGAAAAGCTAAACACTCATTTTGCCACTGCAGGCCTTGCATTTGATTCCTCACTAGCCACTGGGTTGGCTGGCCCGACCTCACACGCAGATGCTACCCAGGTGCTGCCACCTCAATATTCCTTCCATCTCTGCCCAGCTACTTTTAAACAAGTAGAAGACCATTTAAATAAACCTGACCCAAAAAAGAGTGCCAGTGCTGATGGCATTGACCCCATATTTTTAGAAATAGGCAGTTACTACCTTACCGCTTCAATTCTATACATCTTCAACTTATATCTTGCTACTGCCTCAGTCCCCTCTTTTTGGAAATCTGCCTACCTCTTGCTCCTCTTTAAATCTGGTGACCCATCTGACTTAAACACCTATAGGCCCATTTCCATACTCCCTGTGTTGTTTAAAGTTCTTGAAAAAATTGCAAATACTCAAAACAATTCCTAGAAAACTTCAAGCTTTTTGACCCATTACAGTCTGGCTTTGGAAAGAATCATAGTACTATCTCTGCCCTGACCAAAATCACTGATGACTGGTTTACCTCACTAGATTCTAAACAGACCACAGGTGCCATATTCCTTGACTTGAGGAAGGCATTTGGCATTGGGGATCACAACCTCCTCCTCTCATGCCTTAGAAATGTAGGGTTGGATGACCTTTCAGTAAATTGGTTCTCCAGCTGCCGCATAGGTAGATTGCAACAAATCAAAGCTAATGGATTCCTCTCAACCCCCTTACCAATCAGAAGAGGAGTACCCCAAGGGTCTATACTAGGCCCCTTATTATTTTCTATATACATCAATATATCCACAGGTCTAAGCTACACTTCTTTATGGATGACACAGTGTTATACACATCCACATTATCTATGGCTGAGGTCTACATAGTATTAGAGTTTGATTTTACTCAATTAAAATGCAACCTCATCAATTCCAAATTATTATTAAATGTTAAAAAAACTAAGGTGATGTTTTTCACCCCACCATGTACCTGAGTTGCCCTTCGCAATCCAGTAGAGCCTATAGCTATCATGACTATTTTAGGGGAATCTTTGGAAATTGTGGATACCTTCAGGTATCTGGGCATCTGGCTCGACAACAAATTGTCCTTTGCCACACATATAGAAATCATCTCTAGGAAACTAAAAGCAAGGCTAGGGTTCTTCTATAGGAATTGGTCACCTATTTTCATAGACCTCAGACACAGATTTGTACAGGTCACCTTCCTTCCTTCCTCTGCTGGATTACAGGGATATCATTTATAATTGCAGTGCTGCAACTAAACTGCATAAACTTGATGTTCTGTTATATTGTGCTTTGCACTTTATTACTAATGCTCCATTTAGGACACATCATTGTAACCTGTATCAGGCAGTAGGATGGACATCTCTCACCAGAAGGCAGCTGATCCATATAGGCAACCGGACATTAAAAATTATATGGAATAAGCTCCCATTATACATTACATCTCCAGTCACTAGATTACATAGCTCCTACTCTCTAAGGAAATCTGCCTACCTTCTTTTGGATGTTCATAGAGTATGCACCTCTCACGGTAGGGGTGCTATTAGTTATTTTATTCCTGCAGTTTGGAATAAGATACAATCTGTACTCAGATTAACTGACCTCATCACAGTGAATGTCTTCAAAATCTTGTCCAATAAATATGTCAAGGAAACCTGCCATTGTCAAAAATGATACAGTAACAGTATCCTTAAAACAGCTCATTCATTTTTCCTAAGCACTTATACCCTTCATTCCTACCTTTTCCTCCACCTGCAATCCCCCCTCTCCCATTTCCCTTTACTTACTCCCCCTGGTTTTTCTCAATGTATATTTTGTCCTTATTGTTATTGTTCTCCATTTATCATGCTTACTTTGCTTTTAATTGTTTTTCTTCTTACTGCTTGTTGTTAATGTACACTGCATTGCATACCTTTAGTCAAGTTTACATTGCTATCCTTATTTATGTATTTTACATCATATTATGATTGTTTTTGCACTTTAGTGTCGCTATTTCTGCTACATTGTTGTAAATCTTTCCTGTGTATTATGTTTTTTTTTTGTATTATCTGTACTGCTTTGTTGTCATTGTTCCAGGACCTCCTTGTGAATGAGCTTGCTCAACGGAGTACTCCTGTAATAAACTTGGAACTTTGATGATCTTGTGGTAACTTATGAAGATTAACAATAACCAGTCATGACTGTCCTTCAATAATCATGACTGATGAGTTACCAATTCACCTGGGCTGATATTGAGTTATATAGGGAAAATAGTAAGCCCTAAGGAGCTCGTTTATTTCCAGTATGATGCCAGAAAGGGTGATGCATATTGAATCTTGAAGTGATTGTTGGGGCGATGTCCTAGAGTTATAGAGGACTGAGTAGTCATGGGGCTAGAAATGGGTAGTTGAAGGAATGTAAGCCAAGTGGTAGTGTGGTGAGAGTCCAGTGGTCATGGATGGAAGCCAGGGGGTGGGGCCCCAGAAAAACATACAAAAAGGCCAAATGCAGGCAGGTACATAGCAAGGGAGAAAGGCTGAAAGAAAATGAGAAGACGAGCATGGCCAAAGCAATGGCTGGAGGAGTCCAAAGGCAAAAGCACAGCAGACATCTAGGGCAGCATGCAGGAAAGTTAAGAAGCAGTAACGGCATCAGCCATCAAGTGAGTCAGGCAGCAGCATGCAAAAGGCTCACCTACAACGTGAAACCTCAAGGCAGGGCTAACAAGGTGGGGGCATGGAGCCACAGCACAGGAGGTAAGAGATAAGGCAAATAACAGAACCAGAGGGGCTGCTGGAGGAGCAGTCACCCAGAAGCAGATACATAAGCAAGGAGAGAAACAGAAACAAAGAAAGAAGCAGGCCCAGTGCCACAGAGAGGGCAGAAATAGCCAGAAACAGCCTAGTGGTGCCTGCCAAGCAGCCACAGCAGGACCCAAAAGAAGGGCATCGGAACCCCAGAGTGCTGGAGCCAAAGGAGCAGCTATTGGGAAGACAGCACATACTACATGGCAGAGGAGCAGGGAGCAAAAGCACACCACCAGAGGCAGCCACAAGAGCCAGCAGACAGCCCCAGAAAAAGACACCAGCCACAAGAAGATAGAAATGCAGAGCAACTGACAGGGAGTGGAGAAGAGAACCCAGCACAGCCACGGAAGGCAGAGCTGGAGTGGAAGGCCCAGCAGCAAAAGACTTTCAGAGCAGGGAAGCCAAAAGTCATGGCTGCGTAGCACAGGTAGGAAGGCAGAAGAAATGGCTGCATGCTACAGCAAAGAAAAGAGCATCCATAGGATGCTTGAAATGATGCGCTCTTTCAGTACGCAGTGGGGGGTATGACTATGTCCCCTGCTGCTCTACCAAACCTCTGACAAAGCCTCCCAATTCTTTTACAGAACTGAGGGAGTTAGTGTTGTAGAATAAGGTACTGTATGTAGTGTTTGCCTGAAGAGTTGAAATTTTGTGACAGAGGGAATTCAAACCATACACATTCTGGGACCCCCGCAAAAGAAGATAGGGATGAGTGTTCATAATGGGATAACAAATCATAAGATTATCAACTACAGTTAAAAAGAACGACAATGGTGAGATGTTGTATTTTCTATTATCAGGGTTAACTCTCGTATGAAGGAAAGAAGGCTAAAAAGAAATTCTGAGGGAGGTCAGCTAGCACTTTGCTAGTGCACAAACAGAAACATCCCCTTGTTGCACCCAGTTCAGGCAGAAGGTCACCTTTATGGGACAAGCAATTCAAAGGACTTCACAACTAGGAATGCCTGGATTTCAGATGAATAAATCAGATGCATCAGATTCCAATCTGATTTTAGGATTTTTGATATTGATGGACGAAAACCCCAAATCCTAAAAACACCATTTTCAAAATCTGAAATCCTAATTCTGCCTCATGGCGCTAGATCCACATTTCCTGACCGTACACCTCTTTCTCTCTGAGGGTGGGTTTGTGCTGCAAAATGTCCAGCTATTTGCCTTACTTGGCTCTTGGTTGTATGTAGAGGTGTGTTTAGAAGTTGTTTGCGCTCATGTAAAAACTCAGTTTAAGGCTCCATGTGAATAACATTGAGGGTGCTCCATAGCAGGGTTATAACATGGAAAAAAGCTTTACTTCCATGAAAACGCTCACCAGCTTTTATTTTCTGTAAATAAATGTTTCATGTCACATGCATGTGCATGATCACATGAAACCTTTCTCTGGCAGCAGCTTTTATCCATAACAACTGAAAAACGTTAGAACTGAATTATGTCTAGGGATCAGACATACCGAAAATAAAAGCTTTATTTGCAGTTTTAGACTTTGCAACGGATCTGTGGATATCTAGGAAAATGAGCCAGGAAGAAACCTATATTTTTTGGACTTGTCAGAAGATCAAGATTTGGATCTGGGACTATCAGTATGTAACAGCATGTTACATTTTGTACTGCACTTTTTCCTGGTGAACGTTTTCATGGAAGTAAATCCACAGAATGGTAAGATAAATCTAAAGTCTCCTGTTTATTTTAAGAGTTGTAAACCACATGGACTGTTTACTGAGCAAATGCAAAGTAAAGCTTTTTTCCGTTTGTGTAAATCCATTTGCCTATTGAGACAGGTTCCCCTGGTTCTTGGTCCTGACAGCTTGAGAGCAGAGTAAGTGCTCTGCTCCCCAAGTCTCTCCCGACTCCATCTTCAAGGAGCATCTTTTTCATATGCCATCTCTTCTGCTTAAATGTTTGGCTCATACAGTCAAATAGGGATAGTAGAAGGGAGCTTTGGCAGAATGTTGTGTCCATTGTTGCTGGGGCTCTTGGGATCCAGCACAGCAGATGGTACAGAGCTTGACATTTCCCTGGATCACATCACTCTCATACTGTGAACCCTAGGCCCATTTTCACTCACAGTTCATGGCCACCCTTACTGCTGAATCAGACTTTGTTTCATATATACTACCCCTCCTCTACCACTACTGTAGGCTGTTCTATGGCATATCCAGACTGGGTTTCAATACTGACTTTCATATTTCCTATTGCTGCAACCTGCACAAACTGCTGTTACTCATCTCTCCAGCCTTGAGTGCTTCAAGACTGCCACTGAGTGGGCAAACGATTTTCTCAGTTTAGGTTTCACATTTTAAGATTTCAGATTTTGGATTCTGATACTGACCCAACCAACGGATTAGGATCTGTATCAGATTTGATATTGGAATAACCCCAAATCCTAAAAATCTGATTGGCTCAGTTTTTGGTAATCTTAGCATCCCTATACACAACAAAGGTAGCACTCTGTTGCCAATCATAGAACATGGGTGCCTCAAAACCAACTGGTTGCAGGCAGGATGTTGAGAATACAGGGCATCAAAGGGACAGTTTGGGCTACATCTGTACCTGACTGTCACCAATTTGTGATCTGTACCAAGATACTCTGGAAATGGAAGTGATGGCTGGCTTGCAGTGTGAGTTTATTTGGGAAAATAATATTGAACAATGTGAACATATAATATGTGTCCAAATGAGAACACAATCAAAGGCACAGGGTAAGACTGAAGCTCAACAGGTGCCGAAAGAAATGAGCATACCATGTGGTGGACCAGGTTCTACACAGGGGTGCAAGGTCAAGAAGCAGTAGTAAGAATGGCCAGAACCTCTTCCACAGTTTCCACCAGGAAGTGGCAACAGTCCCAAGATGTGTCAGACTGCAGCATCTGTTTCAGTGATTGCCAGAAATATATTCTAGTTTATCAAGATATGCAGTATCTCGATATTTCACAAGAAATACCCATTTATTTCAATGGTATTTCCTTCAAGATCTATTAAAATATTTGCTTGGACATGTCTCTGGCTAGCACTATATGTTAGAGTGTGCACATAGTCATGAGCAAGATGTTACAGAGTCAATAGATGGTATTTTGGAAAGGTAGGGGATGCAAGAGACATTGCCATATCAGCTGTGTACACTGGGTACAGGTGCTAGGGGAAAAGGAGACTAAATGAGGTCCAAGAACTTTGCTTGTAACAGCAGTCTGGAAGCAGTAATACCAAGGAATGGGGGTGGAATGAACCACTGGAGGTTAGATGTTTGTAACCGAATGGAACACAGATGGTGTGCAGAAAAGCTAGAATCAAGTATCTAACAATTTCCCATATCTGGCAGAAAAGAATTCCCTAGATATTGAATGAGTATCTCCAAGAGAGATGGGAAAGTGTGGAGGTCAAACCTTGGAGAGGATGATTGTGGCACAACAAAATTATCCATCTCTAAATAAACTTAGAGGTTTGGCCTTCACCCAGAGCAGCAAGGCTGAACCATCACATGAAGAAACAGAATTTGTGCAGTATGGTCTGATGTCACTGCTGCGCAGTGGCTGGGGAACAAACAGAAGTAAGGGGATATACTAGTATGTAGTATTGCTAGGGTCCCAGCCCATCTTTTGGATATTATTCAACAGAGTCAGGTTAAAAAAGGCCGAGATCAGCACAAGGAATAGAATATGTTGTCCCTCCTTACAAAACTTGCATAGGCAGATGAGCCTTTCAGCATGTGGGCCCAGATGTCTAGAATGCAATCCAGTGTAGCTTACTATCATTTGACGAACTGATTAGCCTAAACAGGATAAAGACATGACTAACTGAAGCAAGAAAGAAACCAAAGCAATGCTTCTTTGATTTTGATGTAGGCTAGATGTTTTAGAGGGTTTTCTGTCTTCCCCTTCTTTCTACTTTTTAAACTGCTTGATTTTTTTATGATATTAGTATTCATATATAATTAAACATGCATAGGAAATGTAAATATTATATATGTATCATGCATGTCTTAAGTATATGACATGTAACTGTTCCTGAATGACTGTACAAATTATGAGTGATATTTTTCCTTTTTGTAACTTTGTAGTAAGGATACCATTGAAAATGAGCTCTACACAGTTGGGTTATCTGTATTTATATCATGAATAAAAATATACTGCTACCTCAGTGGGAGGGTGAGGGAAGCCCTCAAGGCCCTAATGGGAGATAAAGCTTCGGGTCCAAACTGGATATATCTCAGGGTACTTAAGGAGATGGCCGATATCCTGGCCGCACCCCTGGCAGGCCTATTTAACTTCTCCCTGCAGTCGGAATGGGTACCTCATGACTGGAGGATTGTCCATATCATGCCTATACACAAGGGTGGCTCACAAAAGGAGCCAGAAACTATAGGCCAGTTAGCCTGACGTCGGTGGTGGGCAGAGGTCATCTTTAAGGAGAGGCTGGAGGGGGTTCTGAAAGCACGGAGTCACCTGGATGATCACCAGCATGGCTTTGTTAGGGGCAGATCATGTCAGACCAACCTGCTGGAGTTCTATGAAGGGGTGACTAGTGCACTGGATTAAGGCAGGCTGGTGGATGTCCTCTTTCTGGAATTCAGCAGGGCATTTGACTCTGTGCCACATCCTGGGCTACTGGGGAAGCTGGAGGATATGGGGGTGGGGAGGCTGATGGTCAGGTGGATAGGAAACTGGCTAGCAGGGCATGCACAGAATGTGAGGGTGGGGGGGTCTCATCCTCTAGGAGGGTCATTAGTGGGGCCACTCAGGGGTTGGTACTGGGCCAACTCCTGTTTAACGCCTATATCTCAGACATCAGAAGTGGTACCAAGGAGAAGGATGAGCTTATTTACCAATGACTTGAAGCTGTGGGTGGTGGTGGAAGGGGAGGAGGGGAAGCTGGTTCTCTAGGAGGACCTAGAAGCTCTGGGGAGGTGGTCAAGAGAATGGAAAATAAAGTTCAATGCTGGAAAATGCAAGGCTCTCTACCTGGGGGCCAAAAACCTGGCTCATGAATACACCCTGGGAGGGGAGACACTACAGGTTTCTAGGGGCAGAAGGAGCTCAGGGTGGTGGTGAATGCCAAAATGAATAACTCAGAGCAGTATAGAAGGGCTGCAGCCCAAGCAAATAAAATGCTAGGGTGCATAGCCAGGGGGATAACCTCAAGAACTAAAGAGGTGCTCCTTCCACTGTACAATTGCTTGGTTAGACCACACCTTGAAAACTGCATGCAGTTTTGGCATCCTACTTAAAAAGGGACATTGCTCTTCTTGAGAGGGTCCAGAAGAGGGTGACCAGGATGATAGTGGGACTAGGGGGGAGGCCCGATGAGGAGAGGCTGGTGGAGCTCAACCTGTACTCGCTGGAGGAGAGAGGTAATGGGGGATATGATAGAGGTCTTCGAATATCTCAAAAGCATAAACAGGATAAGACTTGAGGGGGTGCTTCAGCTGAGGTAGGTGGGGCCACCAGGGTCACTCAATGAAGCTGGAAGGGGGAGGCTGAGGGGGGGAACAAGGAGATGCTATTTCACTGAGAAGGTGGTGGAGCCATGGAATGCATTGCCTGGGGACTTGGTGGCTGTTGCAACTGTGGAGGGGTTCAGGAAAGGCTGGGATAGGTATAGGGTGAGGGTGCATCAGAGAGCCCCGCTGGTGGGGGGTGGAGGTGGGTGACCTTATAAGGAGGGAAGGGCAAACAACGGTGCCCGGGGAAGGCACTGATTATCGAGCAGACTTTATGGACTCTAGGGCCTAGTCTGTTGACTTCTTAGCATGTTAGTATGTTAGTATAAGTTGGGTCCTGCAGGGTGTGGTCCTTGGATCAGTACTTGCTGCATCCCTGTCAGTGACATAGGGGAAAGCAACAGATAGAAAATCTGCCTTTTTGCAGATAACACCAAGCTTTGTGGCAGAGTAGATTCTGAGGAGGATATTTGTGAATTGTGAGAGTATCTGAATAAGCTGGAGCGATGGTCCAGGATCTGACTTGTGAACATTAATGCCGGAAAATGTAAGGTCATACATGCAGCTTGTAGAATCTCTATGGTAGAATAAAGGTACAGAGGAGTAACTGCTGCATAGATGGAGAGATAAGGGTTCTGGGAATAGTAATTTCAGACAACGTCAATCTACTGTACAATCCAACAAAGCAACAAGGAAGGCAAATAGGATGCTGGGTTGGATTGGGAGGGGATTTAGCAACAAAAGAAAACAGGTAATTTTGGCCCTGTATAGATCTTTTGTGCAGTCACACTTGGAATGCTGTGTACAGTATTGGAATCCCCACCTAAAAAAGGACACCAACAAACTGGTGTAGGATCTGCAACAGAAGTCATATGAGGAGAGACTAAAGAAGCTTAATATATATACCCTTGAGGAAAGGAGGGAGAGAGGGGACATGATAGAAACTTTTAAGCTCCTCAAAGTAATCAACAAAGTCCAAGAGGGTAGCATCTTTCAGAAAAAGACATGTTCAAGAACAAGGGGACACAATTTGAACAAAGAGGGGAGACGGCTCAGGGGTAATGTGAGAAAGTATTTTCACAGGGAGGGTGGTGGACACATGGAACCACTTTCCTGTGGAGGTTGTGGGGTCTAAAACTGTGGGAGAATTCAAGAATGTATGGGACAGTCACAAGGCAATTTTTGTTGTGGGTAGGAAGAAATAGACTGTTGGTTAACTAGGATCTCCAGCTTATCCAATAGGTAGGGAAATGGGCAGACTAGGTGGGCCAGGCAGTCCTTATCTGCCATCAAAGTCTATGTTTCTGTAAACTGGAATCAGTTCCAAGCAGGGTGACTAAGATGATATGTTAGCAACAAGGTAGGACATGCTAGCACAGAGTAAAGATCCTTGATATGTACTCACTGGATGTTAGGAGGCACAGGGCACAGGTGTGGCGGGGGGGGCAGGGTTTGTGGGTACCCAGAAACCCCCTTCCATACTGGCTTCATTATGTTTTCATAAAAAAGTGTTTATATAAGGGGACTAAATAATGGGATTTTGCCAGCCTGCCAGCGCAGTGATGAAGCTACAGCTTGCAAGGCTGGTGACCTGGGTTCAGGAACAGGCTTGGGTGGTCAAAGGGCCACCCAGGGGGAGAAGGAATGAGCATCCTATGGACTACTGTCCTCCTCCAGGGAGGGATCCACCTCTGCTCTTGAAGACCCCGTATGGCAGTGGGGGTTCCAGCATCCAGGACTGTATCTTGGAGGAGGCATGTCAGATATTCATTGTTCTGCCCTGACATCTTTGGATAACATGTCTCCAGGGGAGAAAACTGAAAAAAATCAGAGGTTCTACCTCCACAGGATGATGTCTGCCCCACATAGTGGACCTCACACCACCATCCAGACTACCGCTGCTGTGCTACCTACTCATCTCCATTGGGAGGTGGGTGGATCCCCAGAGCCCAGCAAAGAAAAGAAATAAATAAAAATAGAATTTTCTTGTTGGAACCCCCCCCAATTCTGAAATCCTGGCTATACCCCTGGAGGAGGAAAACAATCTAAATATTTAAGCACATGCAGGGAATAAACAAAGTGAACACTAACAACCTTTTCACTGATAGTCACAACAATAATACCAGGGACAAAAATATGAGATTGGTAGGGGAAAGGCTTAGGGAAGGTTGTCAGAAAGTTCTTTTTCACTAAGCAGGTGGTGTGAAAGGGAAACAGACTGACCACCAAGCTGGTCAAAGTGAATATGATGCAGGGACTTAAAAGGGGATGAGACAGGCACAGGGGACTATTTAAGTGCAAAGGAGATGATGGGGGAAGGGAGAATTGGCATGGACTATTAGGGTACATGAAACTACCTCACCTAGGTAGACAATAAGGCAGACTGGATAGACATTGGATCCTTCTTTTGCCATCAGTGTTATATGTTTCTATATGACGACCACCAGCACTCACAGGTGGGAACTCTAATTGTAGCGTCAGGCACCATCTTGCAAGGCTACACATGCAAGTCTCTACCCCTACCCACCCTCTCACCCAGGGAGGTGCTATTTTTAAATCATCAGCAAGAACCAATCAGCCCACTTTTTCTCCCCCTTCAAAAGAGAGCTGTGGTTCCTTCCAACTCCTCCTCCACCCACCATTCTGTATACTTAAATATTACCCCTGCCTTCCCAGTATTTAACATACTATTTAAATCACCTGAGTATCTGTGGGAATCAAATCCCTTGTTGGTTGCTTTTCTTGGTTCACTCACAGTCTCATGCCCTAACCATTAAGCCACATCAGCCAACAAATTTAGAAGCAGGGAGTATACTAATGACTCTTTCAGCACCCCCCCCATCTTGGTCTTGCCTTTACTGCCATCTACTGCTCCAGCAGAGCTAGTGCTAATACCTTGAGCAGCCTCCCCCCCTCGCTACAAGTGTATAAGACTTACCTATACTGCCACCTAGTACATTGGCAGAGCTGGTGCTAGAACCTTGAGAAACCTCCCTCTCCCCCATTCCAAGTACACCACACACAACTGCATCACTGCCTAAGCGTTACTCCCACCATGAATGGAGCAACCCCCTCTTACTTTCTTCATGTTGTCATGCCTTCTGTCATCTTCTCCCCCAGCACACTAGCTACATATACCCAGCCCCACCGATTTCCACCAGAGCCCCCTCACCCTCTCTAACCAGCCTACATTTGCCACCCTATCACCCTACCCCTCTCCCCTTCCCTCATTCCATCAAATATTGTCCGGTGTCGTTGCTCTTCTGTGGACATCCCTAACAACCGACTTATGGTGCTCGCGTAACACGCCCAGATCCCCCCCCCCCACTCACTAGGGGGCACAAACTACCAGCCACCTTTTCTATTTTCTTTCTCACCTTACTCCTAGCAGGGGATGTTAAACAAAACCCAGGCCTCCAACCTAGGCAAAAGCCTTCTACCCCACAAACGCGCCTAAACATCATGCACATGCACATGAATATAAGGAGTCTCCTACCTTAACTAGATCAACTTAGCAGCTGGGTAACACAAAATGCTCCTGACATGCTCTACCTCATGGAAACTCTGTTGCCCACCCCCCGCCTTCTTGGCAAACCCATGGAACTGAACTTGCCCCCCCACCCCAGCAGTGCAGTGGTTTGAATCCTACCTCACAAATAGGCAACAGTCTGTCAGGATCACAAGCTCCATGCCCCCCATCCTTGCTGGTGACCTTCAAGATCGATCCTAGGCCCAATTTAATTCTCCTTTTTCAACAACGATCTCCGAGCGTTTGCACAAGGTCACATATACATATGTATGCAGATGACATCATACATTTCGGATCCAGCCCTGTTCTAAGTGACGTCCTCTGTCTTCTACAACGAGACTACAACAACATATAGTCTTGCTTTCATCCAAACAATCTCAAAATAAATACCTCCAAAACTGGCTCCATGACCTTCAGGTCAGCCCAAAGACTAGAACTGCAACTAGTCTGCCTTTAGCCAAATGAACATGGTTTAAACTTCAAAACTTCTGTACTATATATTATTGTTTTCATGTAACTGATTGTAAATAACTATATATACAACTGAATGTAAATAATTCCTTTGTACAAAAGCATGTGATTGTATGTAACATTCTCACGTATTCTATGTATGTAACTATTTGTACCTCCCTCCCCCCCTCACTCATGGGTTGCTCCTAGAAATGAGCGACGGTTCAGTGTGCTTTTCCCAGTTAGCAAATGTTTAAATAAATGAATAAATAAAAATGATGTATCAACTAACTGGTTAGACGGGTGACAATTCATAATTTGGGGCCTTTGCATAGTTCAAATCACTCTAAGCAGCAGTTTATTTTGGTTGTGGTAGATTTTGTGACCAGGAGCTCTAAAGCTGCTGCCTTGTCCTCTGGAGGCAGAGAAAGTGACAGAGGCTGTCTATGAGATTTTCAGGAAAGTATGATTCCAGAAGGAGATTTTGTCCAAGTGTGACAATAATTTAATGTTTCATCTCATGTTTCCTAATTATTGGGACACATGGGGCTTGAAGTAACTGAGAACCTTACCCTACCATCCTCAAGGGAGTGTACAAAGTATGGTTGTTCACCATCAACAGAACGAATCAGACTCATTGGATCCCTAGCTTTTTTTCAGTATTCAGAATTTTGGTATTTAAGATCGCCAATTTGAAGCTGAGACCCTGCTCAGAAGCAGAAGGAATTAGCATCCAAATCTGTGTCCATCTACATCCTCAGACACTGGAGGACAGGCTGACACTGTGTGGAATGGGCTATGTGTGATATCTGATCACACCTCCACCGCCCACCCCAAACAAGTAAGCATTAAGCCACAGCCAGTGTTGGGTAAATTATTTGTTCTATTACTTTCTATTACTTTTGGAAAATTGTTCCAGGAAGCTCTGTGCAGTCACTAGCAAGGGTGGAGAAGTACTAGAAAATGTGATACACTTTACAGTTACAATTACTTACGTGTTTATTTACAAACAAAAGTAATATGTAACTGTAACTGATTTCATTTATTTGAAAGTAAATGGTAGCTAATCTATTACACTCAAATAAATGTAATCTGTTACAGTTATTTATTATTTTTGTATTTTTGTTGTATAAAAAGAAATAAGTAACTGTAACTGTAAGGTGTGTTACTTTTTCTAGTACCTTTCCATCCTTGCTAGTGACTGCACAGAGCTTCCTGGATCAAGTTTCCAAAAGTAATAGAAAGTAATAGAAAAAATAACTTACCCAACACTGGCCACAATGAAGGTGGCATCTAATCGGAAATTAATGCATGGGGGGGGGGGTTGTGGCAGAAGGCTGAAGGCCTAGTGCCTACAACCACTCAACCATGCATTAATTCCTTATTAGATGCCACCTTTGGAGTGGCATAATGCTTTTGTAACATAGCATATTTCAGGTGATTTTGACATTTGTACCTGTTTCTGCTATGTGCAAACATGAGTGACATATTTTTTTTTAGTAACGTAATATGTGCACCTTACTGAATACTTTCGGCTCAACAGTTACATCTTTTAATGTGTTGATGTTGTCATCACAACAGCATGAATTTCCTATACATTTCTTTCAGTTAAGCATGTTTTCACTACTGATTTTATTCTGTAGATGGCTTTTCTTTAGATAACCTGTCTAGGATGGTCCACTTCCTCTGTTCACACTCCTGTTCTTGCTGATTTGCATACTGCCAGCTGGAGCTGTATCTCACTGTTCTGTTCTGTGCAAGTGTTCTTTTACTCGGTCAGATCACCACAGGACAGTTGGCTGCCACTTTCTCTTTCTGTGTAGTACTGCTGCTGGCCAGTTTGTCACTGATGGCTTTGTACCATGTCTATGACTCGCTTGCGCCATGTGTCATGCTCTCTGCTTCTTGGCACACTTACTTATGATAGCCATGGGCATTTGGGTGGGTGAATGCAAAGGACACTTTACGTTTCATTCACTGTAGCAGCACTGCTCAGTATGCTGCTCATTTTCATTGTGTGGACTGCTCCAGTGTTTCAGTTTGGGGACAGCATTGTTGTAAAATTAATGTCCTCTCCAAACTACCCCATGTAATGCTTTTTACCCAATAAGTGGTACTGTTTTAGTCTGCTGTCATTTTGCCATGTTACAAGAAATCAGTGGTGCATTCAGGCAGGCAGTGGCTCACAAGTCAATGCCTCACCCCCCATGGATCCCTTCTCTTCACTCTGGTCCCTATTCCAAAATGGAGGAACCCCGAACCCTGAACCTTGGCCCCTGGACCCCAGCAACAGATGAGTAAATAACGCTCTGTCTTCTTCAATCCAGAAAAGAATCATTGGTCAGACCTAACTTGGTAGCAGCAGAATTGCAAAAGGAAGCAAATCTACTAGTAGTTATTACCAGTGATATGTTCCTCTGTTGACAATTGACTCCTAACCTGCCTTCCTCTCCTTTTCACATAGCATCCCTCCCTTTCCTCCTCTGTTCCTGAGTTGTGACCGACTGACAGAAAAATCTGGGTTGCAGGCAGGCACTACTAGAGTAAGCATATGGTAGAGCTTGCATGCAACCCAGGGCTTGCTCTCAGTTGGTCACAACTTGTGGAGAGAAGAGGAAGAATGGGAGGGTTGCTGGGTCAAAAAGGGGAGAAAGTTAGGTTAGAGGTTGACTGGTTGATGGTGGAATGTATCAGCACTTGTGGTAGTAACTGCTAGTAACATTGCTTTCTTTTGCAGTGCTACTGCCCCAATTCAGTCCAAATGTTTACTATTATCTGGATTGAAGAAGACAGAGTGTCACTCATCTGTTGCTGGGTGGTCCAGGGCTTGGGGTCCTGCCTTTTAGAGTATGGACTGGGGGTGAGGGGGGCTGTTAACTTGTATGCCAATGCCTGCCTGACCATGCAGCTGATTTCTTGCTTGGGATGGGAGGGGGCTGGTTTGATTTGATGTCACATATAATCTTCTCCACACAGTGTTCTGTCCTCCAGTGTCTGTCCATGCCACATGCACATGATGCTGCCTCCTGTCGGTGTCCCTGATTGCAGATGACTGACTGACCCATGTTGTACTTAAGGTAAGGAAGCAGGGAGTGATTGGGGGGGGGGCTTTTCTCCTAGTGTTCTAGAGCATTTTATTGGAGGCAGTTTGCTATAATTGGTATTCAGAGTTGGATATGGAATTTGAACTTCTGATTAAGACTTGCGATTCTGATGTCATGTTAGGTTTCAGAACGGACTCAGATACAGAATCAGATTTTCCAATTATGTGATATATTATTAGTGAAACAGAATCAGTAGATTCTGAGCACCACTAGTACAAATATACAATACAATTCACATTAAACTACTTCTCTCACTCACTGGTTTAGCATTTTTGAATGAGTTTCTTAATGACTTCACTATGTTTTGCAGTGCTTTGATACATGTTTTATTGTAGTTTGATATCAGTTTCCATTTAGCTGCAGTGTACTGTGATACGCATTACATTAACAGTGCTAAATAGTTTCATCATGTTTGAGCACAGTATTGTACTGTAAGTGGTGACCGTGGGAAAGCTGCAGCACACTTTAAAAAAAAAAACACCAACACCCAAAACATAAGCCCCTGATTAGAGGTTTCTCACTCAAAAATACTGTTGCATAAACCCTTAACATATATCCTCTCACGCATGCACAGTTGCCGTGAATGGCATTCCCAAGATGGTGGCGCAGATGGAACTGCGCATGTGTGCATGGAGTACATGCACAGTTCTTGTCTGGAATGTAGAAGTAGTGGCCAAAATAGTGCCGCTGTAGCTCTGTAGTGAGCAACCATGGTGGAGTGTTTAAAGCTCTGTTGGAGTTTCAGAGGGATGCTTCCAAAATCCCAACGGAAATGTGCCACAATCACTTGTTTTTGGAGTGATCATAAAATGGTTGCAGGCTCTGCCTGCAGCTGTAAAAACAAGCTGAACATCTTTACTTGCAAGTTAGAACAGCAGCATGTTTAGGCTACTTGCAGAGCCTTTTTACTCCTTGTTGCCATTTTCTTGTGAACTTTGGGTTCCGCTGAGCTAAGTGGTATAAGCCTCCATATTCAGAGTGGGCCATGTGTGTTGCATAGTCAGGAGCACTGTATCCAACTGCACAATATTGCGAAAGTAACATTAAAGTATGGGAAAGAACAGAAAGTAAATAATGACAGCAGCATAGTAATGCAATTCAATATCTACAGTATAACAGGTGAATAGTAATGAGGCTGTACAAAGAGCATTAACTGGAAACAAAGGTCAAACACAATATAAAGTAATAAACAGACACTGGGCTCTGTAAAAGAAACCCTAAGCAATCTGAGAACTCAATGGAAGAATTGAACCAGTGTCCATGAATAAGTGTAGGGGATCCATGAAACATAGGATAAGGAGGTCTCTTTAAGCTAAGTGGTAGCCATAACATGAAGGGACAAAGTATTAAGCTGGAAGGGGGAGGTTTAGGGGGAGTTTAGGAAGCACTTCTTCATGGAGAGGGTGGTAGACAGTTGGAATGCACTACTGGAAGAAGTTATCTGGTTGAAGATGGTGGGCAGCTCCAAGAGAGGCTGGGATAGACATAAAGGGAAAGTAAGGGTCGTGGGAGTGGCAGATGGAAAGGATGGTAAGATTGGGGAGGGGGGCAGGGTCCATAGCTCAAGCTGTGGACCCTGCAATATGAGCAGACTAGAAAGACAAACTATACCTATTTTGTTGGCTTCTTCATATGTTCATATGGGTGCTTAGGTGGTTGCTGTAAGAAAATAAGGAATAAACTGAAATTGCAATAATAGTGATTGAGTCACCTATCTACTCCTATAAATCTGTAACCAAACAAGAACAAAAAGAAATCCTTCTTAACTAGAGATGGATACATATAGGTCTGTTTCCAGGATTTCTGCAAGGAAGGTCCTTTTGTTGCAGTTTGCTAGTTTTTCATAAAAGCTATAGGTCTGGGGGTCACTAGGCCTCCAGAAGCCCTGGGATCCTAGACGCTCTGTGGTGCATCATTTTGTGGTTTATTTTGAAGCTAAATAACTTATCTTTGAGCTCTCCTCCACCCCTTGCTCTATGTAAAATTATTATCTGACTGGCTGCCAAGTAAATATATATACGTATTCAGTACCTGAAACTAGGGTGATGCTGATAAAGTACTGCATGTGAGGCAAAGAATCTGCAGCTGTGCCTGTTGAATGGGCATTGTACTACCATAAGTAGTACAATACCCAGCCAACCACAGCTGCTCATTGCTGCTGTGCCTGTTGGCTTGTAGCCAGGTTTCTGGGGGCTGTTAGGCTCCAGAAGCCCTGGAATGCTAAATGATCTGTGGTGCAGGGGGGTCGATTCCAGTCCATTCACAGAAGAAAGGATTTTGAAAGCACTCTTGAAACTGAGGGTGGACAAAGCAATGGGGCCTGATGGGATTCACCCAAGAATACTAAAAAGAACTAAGGGTAGAACTAGTAACATCACTGACTACTGTCTTAAACAAATCATGGGAGGATGGAGTGGTACCTGAGGACTGGAGGAGGGCAAATGTGATTCCACTTCACAAAAGTGGCAGCAGGGCAGAGGCAGGAAACTACAGACCAGTTAATTTGACTTCAGTGGTAGGGAAAATGATGGAATCACTTCTGAAGGAAATAATTGTTGAGTACCTAGAGGCCAGTGGGGCACAGGACCCAAGGCAGCATGGTTTCACAGCAGGAAGGTCATGTCAGATGAACCTAATAGATTTCTTTGACTGGGTGACCAAAGTAGTAGACCAGGGAGGGGGCTGTGGATATGGCCTACCTAGATTTTAGCAAGGCATTCAACACAGTCTCACACAAAAGATTAATATACAAGTTAGTCAGCCTTGGATTGGGTCCCAAGATGGTAGTCTGGATAAAAAAACTGGCTGGACAACAGGACGCAAAGGTTAATAGTAAACAGAGTCCACAGTGAAGAAAGGATGGTAACTAGTGTGGTACTGCAGGGTTCGGTACTGGGACTGGTCCTCTTTAATATATTTATAAGTGACATTGGAGAGCACCTGGAAGGAAAGGTATGCCTCTTTGCAGATGACACAAAGATCTGCAACAGGGCTGATACATATGGTGGGGTAGAAAGAATGAAAAGGGACTTGGCAAGGTTAGAGAAATGGTCAAATATGTGGCAGCTCAGATTCAATGCAAAGAAGTGCAAGGTAATGCATCTGGGAAACAAAAACGAGAGGAAGAGTACACAATGGGGGGTGAGTTAATAACAACAACAAAAATCGAAAGAGACCTAGGAATAATTATATCAGATGACCTAAAGATGGGCAAGCAATGTGAGAAGGCAGTAAGGAAGGCTGGGGGGATACTGGGATGCACAGGGAGAGGCATCAACAGTAGAAAACAGGAAGTTGTTATCTCTCTCTATAGACAGTTAGTGAGACCCCATCTTGAGTACTGCATGCAATTCTGGAGACCCCATCTCCGCAAAGACATAGACAGAGTGGAGGCTGTTCAAAGGAGGGCAACCAAAATGGTGCAAGGACTGCACCAGAAGACATATGAGGAGAAACTAAAGCAGCTTAATATGTATACCCTTGAGGAAAGGAGGGAAGGGGAGGACATGATAAAAACTTTCAAGTATCTCAAGGGAATTAACAAGGTACAAGAGGGTAGTACCTTTCAGAAGAAGAGATGTGCAAGAACAAGGGGGCACAATTTGAAGATGGGGGGATGGCTCAGAGGTAATGTTAGAAAGTATTTTTTTCACAAAGAGAGTTGTGGATACTTGGAATCGCCTTCCTAAGGAGGTTGTGGAGTCAGGAACAGTGGGAGAATTCAAGAATGCATGGGACAGGCATAAGGCAATTCTAGTGGGGGGCAGGAGGAAGTAAGCTGTTGATTAACTAGAATCTGCAGCTTATCCATCAGGTAGGGAAATGGGCAGACTAGGTGGGCCAAGCGGTCCTTATCTGCCATCAAATTCTATGTTTCTGTGTGCATTTTGTGGCTTACTTTGAAGTTAAATAACTCATATGTGAGCTCTTCTCCATTCTTAGCTCTAAAGGCAATTATTGCTATCTTGGTGGCTGCAGGTTTAATACATACTGTATATATATATATATATTTAAATATATATTATAGTGGCACGGTAGTGCCACTATAGTTAGGGTTGAGTACCCCATTTAAGGTTAAAGTGTGGAATTTTGCAGCTTAATAACTTTGCCACCTTACAACAGATTTGCCTGAAATTTTTCATGATCAGAGCGGTACCATAGATCTCTGGATATGCCAAGTTTCGTAATGATCAGATATACAGTTGCAGAGCTATATGGCACCATAGAAAGTCATATTTATGCTTTTATGTGCATTCTTTGCTCATGCTTACAGGTTGCACTGCTTGCGTGACTGGTCCAAAAATGTCAGGGGTCACTGATGTGCCTTTTCAAAGATTTCGTGAAAAAATGTTAAATGGTTCAAAAGTTATTCAAAAAACAAGTTTCCCATTAAAGTCATTTGGAAAAGTTAACAAAAAGTTTGACAGTGTCGCAAATGCAATTTTTAGTGTTGCAAATAATCCCTGTAGTGTCACAAATCCACCATTTTGTTTTCAGTTGCTGGTCACAGAAATGCTTGGCATTTAAATTTTTCACCCTGTATGGACACAATTATTTTTGTGTCCACCTATTCGAGCCCTGAGGATGATAGCCATGTCTTTTTTGGGGGGTTAAACACCCCAGAAATATGTTTTTGAAATTTTTGCAAACAATAGTGTTGCAAAGTAGTGTCACACTTGCAACACTTTTGTGATTTTTTAAAGTGTCGTGATTTTAAGAGCACTACTATGATATACTATGCCCAAAAGAATAGGAATTCTTTGCCACCCTGCTGCAAAAGAATGGTTTGGTGTTTTGGGCTGAAATTTGGGGAGAAGAAAGCCAAGATCACACATATGTGCCTTTTGGTGGTTTGGTGAGAAATATTAGAGGGCTGTAAAGTTACGGTACTCCAAAGTTGATGATTTTTCCTATAGGCTAACATTACGGCGTCTGTCATGCATTTTGGGGCCCATATCTCAGAAACGCTTCGAGATACGGACTTTTCGTCAGAAAAATTCTTAGCCAGGAAAGTCATAATTTAGTCTTCCAAGTGTTTATTTTCTGCTCCGAGGCCCATTATTATGCATGCATTCTTTGTACTCACTGTGTTTCTCAATGCAGCTTTTTGGGAAAAAAAGGGAGTGCGCTTTTGTTACTGTTACAGTTAACGTTTCCACTTGCATTTCTGTAACCGTTTGCATTAGCGTTTCCGTCTACGCCACCGTGTGCATTACCCTTTATGTTCTTGTTTGCCTTGTGTTACTGTAACTATTTGCATTTCCATTAGTGTTTCTGCTTGTGTTTCATTTTGCGTCACCGTGTGCATTACCATTTGCTTTTGCGTACGTGCTTCAGTTTGCATTTGTGTTTCCTTTGGCAACATCATTGGTGTTACCATTAGCATTTGCATTTCCAATTGCAGTACCGTGACTGTGCGTGTTACCATTTGTGTTTCCATATGCGCTTGCATTTGCATTTCCGTTTGGTTACTGTTTGCTTTGGCATCATCGTTGCTGTTACTGTAACTGTTTGTGTTTCCAATTGCATTACCATTACTGTTTGCATGTTCATCACTGTTTGCGTGTCTGTTGGCCTTAGCGTTTGCGTTTTCAGTTGCGTTCCATTGTCGATTGCATTACTGTTTCCTTCTGCGGTGCTGTTGATTTACCATTTGCATTTCTGTTTGCGTTTGTGTTACCATTTGCATTTTTCTTACTGTTTGTGTTTCCATTGACATTAGTGTTTACGTTACTGTTTTCATTAAAGTTTGCATTTCTGTTGCCATTAGCTTTGCGCTACCATTTGTGTTACCGTTTCTCTTTTCATTAACATTTGTGCTTGCTTGTCTCTTACAATTTGCATTATTTTTTTACGTTTGTATCACCATGTGCATTACCGTTTGCACTTGTATTTGCGTTACCGTTAGCATTACTATGTGACAAAAAATCACATGGTGGGGTCCCCGCGCTCCCACCACCACATTCCATTAATTATTTATAGTGCTTATTCTCAAAAAGAAGGAAAACTCATGGCAAAAAACTCAGTTTAATGCATCAGTTAGGGTTGTTCCACAGCGACAAAAGCAAGGAAATTTGGTGTTAGGATTGCCACTCCTTGCACTCCAAGGCCACCCCGTCCTCACCAACAGGCATCAGGGTGTGCATTGAGGTTGTCAGTCCTAACTCTCACCCCATTCTCCTATACTGCACCACCTCAGTTTGTTTACACATGGGATGGGGTGAGAGTTAGGATCAACAACCCCAACGCACACCCCAATGCCTGTTGGTGGGGAATTTCCTCGCTTTTGTCACTGTGGAACAACCCTGACTGATGCATTAAATGGATTTTTTTGCCATGAATATATATATATATATATATGTATATGTATTCAGTACCCTGAGGCTAGCAAGATACTGATAAAATACTCTACCTGAAGCAGTCTATTCAGAATTCTGGTGCTTTGCCTTTTTCTATGCAAGAGGCCACTATCACTGCTCTGCTGAAACCCAATAAAGTCTCACAGTGTGTTCTAATTTCAGACTCATTTCTTTGCTTAATGTTGATTGTAAAATTTTAGTTAAAATCCTTGCTGTCCAGTTGGAGAAGATACTACCTCTGATCATCCACAAATCACAGGCTGGTTCCTTGAAGGGCTGGCAGGGCAGTGATAATAATTGAGTGGTGATTAATCTAAAACAGGTGGCTTCTAAAGGACCAGCTCCCAAATTTTTGTTTCCTATAGATGCCAAGAAGGCATTGGATTCTATTGAATGGCAATACCTTTTTTACACACTTTTGGCTTTCAGTGTAAGCCCTGTCTTTATAAAATCTCTCCCAGTGCCAGAGTTCTGGTCAATGGTGTTCTATCAGACTCCTTTCCAATTTTTTGGGACACAAGGCAGGGTTACCCTATGAGTCCATTGTTGTTTTTGCAGGCTATGGAGTCCCTAAATGTGGCTTTATGGCAGTATCCAAAGATTTTTGGGATAAGTGTTGGAGGGCGCTCCTTTCCTAATTTGTTATATGCCGACAATTTGCTATTGACACTGTCCAAGGTGGAGATTTCTCTCTCATCGGTGTGGAGGGTTCTTGATAAATTTGGTGTCATATCAGGACTGAAGGTGAACTGGTCAAAAGCAGAAATCCTTCCCCTCCGCAAGGTGGACCCTGCTTGGGCGGAGTTGCACCCGAAAGCCTTAAAATGAGCTCCTAATGGGATTAGATATTTAAATATGCATATCTCATCTAATATAAGATATCTGTGAGAAAAATATAGAAGATTTATTGGAAGGCCTAACTTTGGATACGAATCGATGGGGTAAGTTGTATTTGTGTCTTCTTGGGAAGGTCGCCACTACAAAATTGATGACTTTTCCTAAGCTATTTTACTGTTTGTGTAACTTGCCAATGCCCATTTTTTCTAAAAACTAGTATAAAATAGACAAGTTATTTTCAAATTTCATATGGGGTGTAAAAATTCCTTGTTTTAGTAGGAAGACAGTAAAGGCTCCAGTCGTGAAGGGCGGGTGGAATATGCCTTGGCCATGGGTGTATCACTTGCAAACAGATTGAAACAATCTTTTCAATAGCTTTGTTTAGACAGGAAGGTTACTACCCTGTTGGTTGACATTGAGCAATCCATTGCTGGGAGTTTCCCTTTTGTTACCTTCCTAAGGGACCCCAGTTTGGCTTTACAACATAGTACTGCCCCTATGTGAGGTACACAAAACAAGCTTGATGAATAGTGGCTAAGCTTCTAGGGTGGAATTCTTCTTTTTTGTGTCCTTATGAACCACTGCGGAACAACCCACATTTACGAATAAGGGGTTTTTACAATTTTGTGGGTATAAACGGCACAGAGCTATGAAAAGTAGCAAGGATGGTCAGACTCCAAAAGATGCCCCTATCTCCAAAGTGGATTCAAGGAGCAGTGCAGACACATTTCGATATATTCCAAAAACAACTTCATTTTATTTCAAACATGCAAAACAGACAGGTACCCACAAAAGGTGAAAGCTCAGGTGTCATAGACAGTTCATATCATACAGCAGGCATAGTTAAGGTAAATCCAAATGTGGCAGGCAGAAAAACAATAAGCAAGCACTACTTCATTGCTTCTTGCTTCTTGCTAGTGCACACCTGAGCTACACCTGGCCTGGCCCGAGTGACTGGTGTTTCAATGTCTCTGCAGATGTCTTCTTCAGAGTAAATGGGACAGGCAGAGCTGCACTCTTAAACAAATTTTTTAAAGGTACAGTACACCCATATGGGCAAAACAATTATATTCTTAAAACTTTGTATAAATAAATAAATAAATAAATATATATATATATATATATATATATTACTGTTTTCGTCATTTTATATTTCTACCCACTAAATGATTGAATACTAAAGTGTTTATATACTCAGAGCGAAGGTACAAATTTGAAAAATTTTTATATATAAGAAAATATATTTAAAAACAACTAACTTTGAACCACTGTGGAACAACCCACATTTATGAATAAGGTTTTTTTACAATTGTGTGGGTCTCTTGGTCCTTTAAAGGACTTATTATGGTGGGGGATAAATTTGACCTTGACCCTAAGGTGCAACTTAATATAAAGGAAGATTCTGAGTCAATAATATAGAACACATGTCAGATTAGTAAGCATGGGTATAGCTGACTCCAGTTTGTGTTTGAGGTGTCAACAGGAGCCTGGGTCTCTATGTCACATTCTCTGAAGCTGTGCTTTACTGAGGAAAGTTATCCTACTCTCCCTGTTTATGGATACTAGGTGATTCCTCACTGTTAGATACTGCAGTTTTAAAGTTTAAGGAATTTATTTTTGTTGCAGCTGCAGAGGCTAAAAGACTTATTCTCCTTCACTGGCATTCTACCACCCTCCCTTTTATGTTGTCTTGTGCATGTGCAAGCAACATATTGTGGTAACTTGGAATAGCAGCTTTTGGAGGTGTGGTCCTGTTCTGGCCAATGCCCCCACTGCTTTTGGGTACTTGTTTCTGTGGCACCAGTAAACGCATATGCTGTCTATGACAGCAGTTGAAAAGTGTGCCACCAACTTGAAACAATGTTGCCGCTGCAATGATGGAGTGACTCCTCACTGCAGGGCGTGCCTTCCCTGATGTAACATTTCAATAAACATGGTGGTGGCTGCCACTGTCCACCTCTCACAATCTCCATAAAAGCAGATGTCAGGGGTGCCCAATCCCCCTGTCGGCATGCCCCCCCCTCCAGTTCATTTGCCAATGGGGGAGCCCAATCCCTGTTGGCATAATGTCCTCCATACAGGTTGTTTGCTGAGGGGAGTGCCCAATCCCCTTTGGTATTATGTCTCCCCCCCCCAACACAGACCCTTTTTTATTTGCTGACGGGGGGCCCAATCTCTGTCGGATCCAATAAGTTTGCTCCCCAAAACACTCGAGTGACATGGTGGGAGCCCACCCCAGTGTGCCAAATGTACCTGTAAAAAAGAAAACCTTCCCATGATGTTTTAATTTTTTTTTGTTTTACCTGTAAAATAGAAAATGGTCCCTCGCTGTCAGTGGCCCCCTTCCCCAACCCACACCCACCCTCTGTGCACCCCTCCTCCCCACACCCCACCACATACTTACCTCTGAAGCCCGGCACAAAGATCTTCAGTGGATCTGGAACACATCTGCACTCTTCAAAGCCGACCGCGAACTGAAGAAATGCCAGTAAGCTGTATAATGGCATCCATAGGGTTTTGCCAGCTTAGGCAGATATCTCAGACATTTTTGTGAATTTTGGCACCAGATTTTCAACATGGGATTCTTGAGACCCCACCTCATGAACTCAGTCACTGTCACTTTGTTACTGGGTCCCAACAAGGTGATTTCGAGGTCACTGTGCAGAATCATCTTTTGGGACCAATTAATGAAATGACAATGTCACAATTCATGAGGTAGGCTCCCAAAAAGCCTATGTTGCAAATTTGGTGAAATAATTCCCCAAATGACTGCATTACCAGCATGTATTGTGCAGTTTCTATGCACGCTTATAACTTCACCAAGTTTTTTTAATTTTTACTCCAGATTTTCAAAATTGTCACTTTTGCATACTGCCTGATGAACAGTACAGCTGTCATTTTTCACATCCTGCCCGAAACATGTTTTCTCACCTGTGGTACACAATGGTCGCTGTCGCTGTGTGAAATCAACGTTTGGGACAGATTAAGAATATCACAGTGCCACTGTTCATGAGTGGAGGTCACAAAATGCCTATGTTGGAAATCTGGTGTAAAAAATCCCAAAAATAATTGCACTAATGGTGTACGTTACACAGTTTCTACGCACGCTCGTGACTTCACCAATTTTGTTATATTTTCACTTCACATTTCCAACATTACCATTGTTTTACACCTCCTCATGAACAGTACAGCTGTCAATTTTCACATCCTGTTTAAAATGTGTTTTCACACCTGTGGTGCCAAATGGCATAGTCATTGTGCAAAACCACCTTTAGGCTAACGAACTGATAGTGTCATTGTTCATGTAGTGGGGTCCCAAAAAGCCCATGCTGAAAACTTGGAGTGAAAATATCAAGAAACGCCCAGGGCATTAGGCTTTCTAACCATAGTGCCCTACCCTTTAGGGACTAACAGGAGTCAAGGGTGTGACTTGGGATTGTCAACAGTAATGTTCATGCCATTCCACCCCCATCCTGCAGCCAGTGACAGGCATTGAGGTGTGCCTTGGACTCTTCAGCCCCAAAGTTCACCCCTTTCTCCTATACAGCACTCATTTCAGAGTATTTCCTTATGGAATGGGGTGAGTGTAAAGCCAGAACACCCCAAGGCACACCTCGGCACTTGTCGGTGTCTGCAGGGTAGGGTGAGGTGAGATGGCAAGACCGTTATGACTGATGACCCAAAGGCACACCCCAATGCCTATCAGTCTCTGCAGGGTGTGGTGGGGTTCACGTCAGTTCCATACTTCACTGCCATTCATTTTATGCATGTCTCTAACTCCTGCATTACCAATGCCAACACCAACAAGACAACATTTGGCATTGACAAATGCTTGTTTTAATCAGTGGTTTCAAGTGGTATCAAAAAATGCCTCCTCTTTACAAGTGGTTCATTGGAGAAGAAGGTCTATGTCAAAATTCCATCACTCTTGGGATCCCTGGTTAAGCTATGTTGGGGTGAATAGGTAAATATTAGTTGAAACTGCACTCTCTATTTTTGCTGGTTAGATTACTGTATATGACAAGAGGCCAATTTTATATGTACATGGGTTTGAAGTGAGATTTAGTAAGAAGGCAGTGCTTTATGCTACTCTATCTACTTTGTATTCTTATCCTTACCTTCTTTTTATTGCCCTCTTTCTTAGGTTTAGATGGTTATAATATACCTTTAGCTCCAAAGTTTTACTTGGAAATTAAATTCTGATCCTTTACTCTTCTGATGAAGATTTTAGTATTTCTTCTTTAAAACCAAGTATAAATTGTGGTTTATATATATTTAGTTACTGACTTTTTAACTTGTTTATATTTTGCATAATTAATAACATTTTTCTATACAAAAAATAAGAATACAGAGAGAAACAGTTAAAACTGCCAAGTTCTTCACCTCTAAACACTGAGGCTTCATCAGGGAGCACGGGTACAGTCACTGAGTTGCTGAATTTAAAATGTGTTACTGAAAGGGACCACATTAATTGCCAACTGTGCTAAGAAACAGCGAAAGTATCCTGTAGTTTGTGGCAGACAGAATAGTTCAACATGGCCCACCTGGGTACACTGAATTGATAAAGCAGGGTTCAGCTTTTACTCATTTCTGCAACTGTGTGGATTGGAGAACTGAGAGATCAGCTAACTTGCACAAGGTCACACAGTGGCTATTTATTTATTTTATTCTTTGGTAACTGGGTAATGCCCACTAGGGACAGGTGCCTATTTTCATGGGCAACCCAGGAGCACAGGGAAGGTTAAGTGACTTGGTCAGAGTTACACAGTATGCAAGTGGAGGTTGTGGGTATCAAACCCAGGTCTGTCTGCCAGATGTACCAAGCTCATTGACAGCTTGTCACTCTAGACTCTGGGCTCTAGGCTAAACTACCAAACTGTCTCTAGCAAGGTTTAAGCTTGTGATCTGCCAGTTCCAAAGCCAGTGCTCTAACCAATAGATTTTACTATTTAATTATACTATAGTAAACCATGCCAATCTAAATCCCACAATCTCTCCTTACCCAGTCCATATACACCCACACTCCCTCTCAGTTTTAGTACAAATTATTGGAGAACTGTATTTCATCTGGAAGGCTGTGCTTTCAGTAGAAGACAATGGTCAAATACTGGTTAATGTTCAGTTACTGTTCCATCTTTACTGGTCTTTCTGATTATCACACTGCTAGTAAAGACCATTTTAGAACTGCATGGTGTAATTATCCTCTTGATCAGCTCTTCCACTTTTGGCACATTGCATTTACAGCATGCTATACTACAGAACTCTGTGGCTGAAAGGGACATAAATAACTGCACTGAGTTCAAAAATGGTGCTGATCACCAGTATGTAAATGAGATAGACACACTGGTTTACTAAAAGGCCAGTAAAGATAGAGAGATGGTTGTGTTTTTTTTTGTTCCAGTTTATTTGCCCAGGATAGCCCAGCAGAGAAACAACATTTTGTTTTCAATGGGGTCCTGCTTTTTGCACATTTCTCCAACTTTAAGGACGGGAACATGGGGGGAGTAATGAGAGTTTCTCATGGTAATGCTGTGAGTATGTGGCAGTACTGTAGCAGGGCTTGAATTTGTGATCTCCTGGTTCCCAACAGTGTTCTAACCACTGCACGGGGGAGGGTGCAGCAGGGAGGAATGTGAAAATTGGGTGGCTGCCAGCTATCCTTTTATTCTAAAATGTATTTACCCAGGATAGTTCAGCTGAGATGCAACATCACATTTCCTGTGGTGTCCTGCTTCTATCCATTCCAGGAGTTGGGTTGACTGGACAACTGAGAGGTTAGGTGACATGCTCAGGGCCAAATGATGAGAACTTGGCTGTAGCAGTGTTTGAACTGTTGAAATCTCCTGGTTTCCAACAGTTCTCTAATGACTAGATCACACCACCTACGGGGGGGGGGGGGACTGCAGGAAGCCAGTGCCTGCCTGAAATGTTTTTTCTTAACAATTTATTGTTCCAGGATACCCCAGTAGACATGAAACATCTTGTTTCCAGTGAGATCCTGCATGCCTTCATTTTTCTCAGTCACCTAGCATAACTAGTGTAACCCCTTGTTACCCGGGGTTACTAGAATCCCAGTAAGACCTAGTGGTAGGCAGGAAAGGCAGCTTGTGAAACTCCAGTTAAATGGGTTTCACACTGTCTCACTCTGTTCTCAGTCTCAGCTGAGACTGAGGAATGACATCACCAATAGAACTTTCGCAGCTGCATAAGCCACATTGGAATCTGCAGTAGAGGGAGTTAGATGGAACGTTGGAAGTTTTCAAAGTAGTCAGTTCCAGTTTGCCTTCAGTAAGAGGAGGTGTGTCAAGTGGTGGAGACCACTGTTCGGGTCTCAGTGTCCCCTCCCTCCGGGGGGGGGGAGTGTAAAGATCCCCATGTAGATTCCAGGGGCAATCCCCTTATTTCTGCAATGAGAAGGAAAGCTGCCTATTTCAGTTCAGTCTGTGTTTGGAAAGTGGGAAGAGTGGTGATTCGCCTGTGGGGCACCTGCAACAAAAGGGTGAGTGTTTGCTCTAATATGAGAGGGCAAAAAATGTGTTTCTTCAGCCTGGGATATGTGAAGAAATCTAGGATTTGAACTACTATTTGGGAAGCCTATAGGACTAGGTCAAACAAATGGAGTAGTGTCAAAAGCTTGAGTGCTGTGTGAATTCAAGTAATATTGTAGAGGGGATGCGACAGTTCATCCACAATTTGATCTACATTCAGAAGTTTCAGTTTTTCCAGAGAAATGGCTGGGTATGGGCTGTGGGAGCTGGAGGTGGGAACACCCCCCCATCTTTAGTAACCAGGTACACCTCTACGGATTTCTGCTGTGATTGCTACTTGCCTCATGCGCTTGGCCAGTGATAAGGGGAGTACCCAGACGTGGATCGCAAATGGGAAAATCTCTCTAGGAGTCGCAGACTCTAAGTGGTGTGGGGAGTCACAACAAATGTAAAGAAAATTCTCTTTGTGAGATGGGAGTCAGAAGAAGTAAGGAGGAAATCTCTCTAGGAGTCACAGACTGTAAGTGGTGTGGGGAGCCACAACAAGGAAATGGGTTAATTCTTCCAATGGACCACCAATCAAGTGGCCAGCAGGGGAGCCGGGCCAGTCGGGCTGTGTATCCAAAGCACGTGCAAGTCCGGGCTGTGTGCCTGGTGGGTCCAGAGCCTGAAAACAGTATAATTGGTTCATTCTTCAAGTGGACTGCCTTGTAGTCTCTAATCTGCATTACCAGTAAATGTAGCCCCATGGGGGTCCATCTATGCTTTGTTGTGTTCAGCTAGTAGTGAATAAAAGCCACACTGTAAAATCCCATTCCTGGTTCTGGACATTACAGTTATTGCTTCTTGTGTTTGGATTTACTTGGGTGCCCCTGTGCAGAGTAGCCAAACCAAGGTCCCACTGTGCCGAGTAATCTCATCCTCCCCGAACCCAGGTCCCCACCAGGTATTGCTGCCAGCGCCAACAGCATGCCACCTGTTGTTTTGGCAAAAAGGCAGGGGTGAGGGGTTACACTAGTATTTAGAGGATATTTAACATGGGTACTGGGAAGCATGGAACAGGAGTCTCAGGGGTGATGTCTGGTCACACCTATAAAAGAAAAATAGAGATGAGGTCACAAAGGATCCATAGTTCTCTTGAGAAGATAGATAGGAAGGTTAAACATTATATAATACGTATCTGATAGGCACAGTTGGCAACAAAGGGGCCAGCATCCTCAGACCTGTAGAAATAAAGGTAAAATGTGATCAGTATTAAAAGCAAAGCAGCTTTTCCTCCTTGATGGCAATGATATTTCTGAAGTTCCTGGTTCCTAATTTTTTTTTTTGGTTTCCTCAGAGTCTTAACACATATGTATTGGAAAACCAAAGAATGTTGGTGTTCAGGGTTCAAGAGAGAGAATAAGGGTTGGGGGAGAGCTTTGATGGGAGGGGGGAGAGAGATGCAGAAGGGAGAGAGATAGGGGTAAGAAAGTAAGTGCTACAGAGTGCATTACTTCAAGATACAGCAGAACCAAGGTTAGTTTTCTGCTAGCAGCAGTATGGTTGCTGGTGCTGGGAGGCAGCTGGCAGTGGGATGAGCACCAGAGAAGCAGGAGGTAAGTGGGATCAGTGTTGATTTATTTTGCATGGAATGAATAAAGTAGGTCTGGTAGGAGAAAGTGGAGGGGGCTTGTGAGAGACAGAGAGAATGTGCTGGGATCTCAGGTATACCAATTAGGTGATGAGATTCCATTGCAAATGTAGAAGGTAATCTGTGTCAGTCACTGTAGACTACTTCCTGTAGGCTGCTTTCTCACCTCTGTTATCAGTCTGTCATGCATAGCTTTTGCTACGTCATGTTTATCATGTAAGATTTTATTTAAGAATTACAGTTAAATATACATTCAAGGTTGCAGCTTCAAAGAATGTATCATATTGTACAAGTCTGATAATATTTCAAAACCCCCTTTTCAATACTTACATCTAGGTATTGTAATAACTCTATGCACACATTTATTTGCCTACTATGATAAAATGGTAAGTGTGAGATTTCCTAAGCTATGGTTGGAGTTCTATCTGTGGTCATCCCTTATGATTCACCAAGGAGTTTCATGCATGCTTAATAAACAAGTTTAGTCCTTGAAATAACAGTTAGCTAACTGAGAACCTTCAACGATGTGAATCCTCATCTCCAGTCACATTACAGAGCAGTTGTTAGTCTTCCGTTGTCTCCACCATGGGACACCCCAGCCCACAGACTGTGGTGTGACATGAGGGGGACTGGAGCATTCGCATGGGTGAAGAGTATCAGTAGGTTCACAGAGGTGGGTTGCCAGGTGGTGGTGTGGGGATTGAGCAAAGGTGGGACTTCAGATAGTGTACCCATTTCCTGTCATGTAGCTGTGTTTTGTTCTTGTTGGTGTATGTCAAGCATTCGAAAACTGCTAGCTTGACTTGTGCTGTGTGCCTTGTTATTAGTGAGGAGGGCATCTGTTGCCATTTCATTAAGACCAACCACTTTGTCTCTTGTAGTGCCACCAGGAGCCATTTCTTCAGTTGTTCCTGGCAGTAAAGGACCTGTAAGGTGTCTCCCAATAGAATTAGGGCTAGTGTAGGGGGCACTTGCGTGTGAATTACCATGGTACAGTCCTGTAATACCCCTTTCCAGAATTGTCCTAGAGTGGTGCATTCCCACAGTATGTGGAGCAGATTTGCTTGCAGGTCTTGACATCTACAGCCTCTGGAGTGAGGTATCAGTCCCATCTTTTGCAAGGCATCTAGGGTCCTGTGCCATCAGAGCAGTATCTTGAGCTATATCAATTGACTCCTGGAGTCATTGTATACTAGATGTGCTCCCTTAATGTGCCCTACCCAGGCTTCTGTGGATATGTCCACCTGGAGCTCCTTAGTCATTGGAGTCTGCACTTGTATGTGGTATCCAGATGTACCTCCGTTAGCAAGTGGTACAGCTTCTCTGCTGCTCCCTTGGTCATCCCTTTTTCATGGGAGGTTTGGAGCCATTCCCATCCTTCCCTTGGGGGGTTTCTTCCTCTGACACCAAGGGTTGCTTCCTGGATTTGGAGGTACCGCCAAAAGTCTGTCTGGGGTAGCTGGTATTTTGTCTGCATCTGCTGAAATTGCATCATGATGTCCAAATCTGGTTCATTAAGTTTAGCTATGGTGCAGATGCCTTTCTCCTTCCAGGATTTCCACCTGATAGGCTGCTGCCCTCTACAGATGATAGGGTTTTCCCAAAGTGGGAGCTATTTGACTGGGGGACCCCATAAGGATTGTGGACACCTTCAGATGTGCATACATTTTTGCCAAGCCCATCATGTCTCCCTGATTATCAGGTGGGTCTTACCTTGCTGCTAGCTCCCTTGTATAGCAAATTCCCCAGCCACGGTGTTGTGGCCATGACTGTTTTCAGTCCTACCCAGGACAGGGAGTTTGGGTGATTGATAGGCACCAGCTGATGGCTTGTGCCACTCTGTATGCAAGTAGGTAGCCTTGAAACCAGGGGAGGCCTACCCCCCCCAGTCCAGTGGGCACTCATTCTTGTCTTAGCAAATCAAGGTGCCTTGCCTTCCAAAAAGAAGCCAGCTATGATCTTATTCTACCTTTTGAAGGGTTTTGTGGGAGGTTGCTAATGAGAGGTTGCTGAAGAGGTAGGTCAGCTTATGTAGCATAAACGTATGAACTGCCTCTATCTTGCCTTTCAGAGATAGGTGCAGCTTCGACCATCTCTGACTTTCTGCCCAGGTAGAGGCTATGGTGGGAGCATAGTTTGCCTCTATCAGGCTTGTCTATTGGGTTGGGAGATTTATAGCAAGGTAGGTGAAGCCCTGGGGTGCTCATTCCACTGTTGCCCCATGTAAGCATTCTTTTGTGCAAGCCAGATTGAGAGGGGATAGCATCATTTTTTTAATTGTTGATCAATAGGCTGATACCTTCCCAAATTCCTGAAGGGTTTGTAGTCCATGGGGTATCGAGTCAGCCACATAGGTGATGACCAGGTGTTGTACTCTGTCCAGTCCAATGAAGGTCAGCTAATAATCTGGTCAAGGGATCAAGGGCTATTAGGAAAAGAAGAGGAGAGAGTAGGCAACCTTGCCTTGTTCCTCTGTGCATCTCAAAGGGTTCTAACAGGTTTAAATGGTTAAGACCCTTGCTGTGGGTTTAGTGTATAATATACAAACCCAAGAATGCTGCAGGTACATTTTCATCTATACCCCTGAATGAATGTGCAGTGTGGGAATTTGTCTGCTAAACAGTGAACTTGTATAAACCTTGCCGTTACTGTATTCCATCTGCTGCTATTTTGTGCCAGAGCTCCTACCTGACAACCACTGAAAGAACTGAAGTGACCATCTCCTGCTGCTTTAATTATTCCTGGTAACCGAGATATCCAGGCTTTCAGCTAAAGTGGGAAGGAGGAGATACGAGGACTCTCGTCACTACAGGAGGAGAGGCAGAGCAAGATAAAAGCCTCATGAGGCTCACAGCGTGAGTGCTGTATCATGAGCATGAGTGGTGTGAGCACCACTTGGTAGCAAAACAGAGTGTGGGGGTTATTTCATAAGTAAAATAAGAAAAGTTGCAATAATTGTGTTAAGTCATAGTTTAGTAGTTAAACCTTGTAACCCTTACAAGTTAAAGAGAAAAGAATTTGGCTGGGTGTACTAGCTTGGGTGAAGGAAGGGTATTTAGAATTATAGTCCTCTAGCTAACCCTGGGATTTTGAGGGTGCTTCTACCTGCAAACTGGTCTTTAAATCATAGGTGGGGGGATCTGGATTGATACTTATGGTTTAAACGTATAACACTGATTATGGAGTTTTATAAATATTTTCAAACATTATTATATATGTTTTTTAACTGATTGTGATACTGAAAATGTATTGTTTGGTATTATTGTGTACAATTTTGCATTGTCTTGCCAGAGTAACCATGGGAGACCCATTAGAGAGTAAATTGGGAGCCTATTGGTTGGTACTTACTTTTTAAATTCAAAACATGTTAAATATTATAAGTCGGAGAAATGTTTTTACAAATAGCTGGAAACAGTGGAATCAGCAAGGCATGGTAAAAGTTTTAAATCCATACGGTTATAATATTGGTCTATAAGGGAAACAAAATACTGTTGCCTTTTTTATTCTGTTAGCATTAGGAGGAGATGTGGAGTTAAATCCAGGGCCCAACATTTAAAAAAAAAAAATAGAGTCCTACATGATAATGCCTGAAGCTTAAGAAATAAAATGGACACTTTAAAGGTGATGACTGATGAACATGTGCCAGATATAATTGGGTTAACAGAAACTTGGCTGGCAAAAAATATAGATGATGAGGAACTTGGGATATCAGGTTATACATTATATCGACAGGACAGGCAAAAAAAGGAGGGTAGTTTTATACACAAAAAATGGTTTAGGGCATATTGAACTGTTAAAAAAAGATGGTATAAACAACATAAAAATAATAATAATAAAAGTTAGCAGATTGGATTTAATTATTTCTGTGATCTATTCCCCTCCAAAAACAAACATTTATCAGATAGAAGAAATAATTAACATAGTACAGTGGGTTGCAGGAGATAAGTATTTGGTCATCATGGGAGATTTCAATTGCAATTGGATGAAAGGAGGGGTAGGTCCTTGAAAGAAGTAGTGTCAATCTTAGGAGCAGAACAATATATACATGAACCTACAAGGTGCACAAATACATTAAAAAAAAAGAACAATACTGGATTTGCTGTTTGTATCTCACTCACTGACAGTTGAGGCCTCAGGAATTCTGCTACCCTGCCTTGGAGACCATAATCCAGTATGTGGTGACATAATGATAGAGACAAAATAGAAAATGTTAGATCTAAACACCATATGGGTGAGAAATATGAAGTCATTTTCTGAAAATAGCTTTCTACTAAGTGTAGAGAGAGAGAAAAATGAGAGCGGTAAAAAACTCATTCCAGATTTAGATTCAAGTGTGGAATATTTTACTGAGACCTTTACTGAATTGTGTGATAAACACGGTCCAGAAATAAAAACATTGAATGGAAGTCCGGTTAAATTTCCCTGGATAAATGATAAAATCTTAAAAGGTATCAGAGTGAAAAACAGGTGCTGGAAGAAAGCAAGAAGAACAAAAAAGGTAAAAGCCTGGGTTTTGTTTAAACAAAAAAAGAAATAGATGTAAGCAACAAATGAAGGCAAAAAGTCTTTATTATAAAGACAAACAAAACAAGGAATTAGATCCTAAAAAATTTTGGAAGACTGTCAACTCCTTGTCTAGACCAGGGCAGGGAGCTGATAAAAACCTTTGTCCTGAAATGAATGGATCTATGATTGAGGATACTCAGGAAACTGTTAATGCACTAAATAATGTTTTCATATATTTACCTGGCATTGCAAAAACTACTGTATATATATAGCCAGGGTTCTCAAAACCAGCAGGGTATAGTTAACTTCCAGAGATCACACCCAGCTTTTTGATTTAAAATTTTAAAGGTGTCAGATGTTCAAAAGGGGTTAACTAAAATAATCATTCATAAGGCTATGTGACCTGATTGTTTAGAAGGGAGATTTTTGAAAACTGCAGCTTAATACATAGCACCCATAGTAACAAATATATTCAATAGAAGTTTACAAGAAAGTTACTTTCCACAACAATGGAGGGTGAGCAAAGTAACCCCCTTTTTAAAGGGGGTAAACAAACTGAATTAAATAATTATAGGCCTATTGCCTTATTGTCTGTTTTAGCTAAATGTTTAGAAAGGCACATACATACTCAAATGTTGAAATATTTAGAGAAGTACAAGTTGATCACTCCATACCAATCAAGGTTCTGAAAAGTTTTTTTCACTACATCTGCTTTAATTGAATTTAATGACATAATTAGCACTTCATTACACAAGGGTCAGGACACAGCTGTTCTCTTTGCAGATTTATCCAAGGCCTTTGACCTGGTGGACCATCCCAACTTACTCCTAACTACAGCACAAACAGGGATCACTGAAGGCCCCAGGAATTGGTTAAGGCTGAATCTGATAAACTGTACACAATTTGTGTCGGTGAATGGGGCTATTTCAATAAAAAGATCAATAACTAGGGGAGTGCCACAGGGGTCCATATTGGGACCCCTGTTGTTTTTTAATATTTAACAACAACATCCCACAAGTTATTCAACATTTATGGATACAGTTGTACACTGATGATACTACAATAATAACTGTGGGGTTTAACATTAGGGATTTACAGGAAAAAATACAGATGGATTTTGAGAACATGAGGGGGTGGTTCACCAGGTCGGGCCTTGTGATGAACACAAAGAAAATAAAACTATTATATTTTGGATCTAAATTGAAAAGAAATAAACAACTTTCCATTAAGTAAGCAATGATTTAAGTTTAGAACAGGTGTCCCACTATACTTATTTGGGAATTACTTTTGATGAAGAAATTACCTTTAAAGAACATATTGGATCTTTAACAGATAGGGTGAATAAAAGAGTGGGAGCCCTACGAAGAGCCACAAAATGCTTGACAAGGAGCAACAGGAAAAAAGTTGCTGAACAACTAATACTTCCTGTATTGACATACAGGGACCTTGTGTATTGAATTGCTGACAAGACACTTATAAATAAATTGGATATAGTATATAACAGAGTTGCTAGATATGTTTTACGGTGTGAGCCAAGAACCCATCATTGTGAGTTGTTGACCACACTACAGTGGAAACCACTTGAAATTAAACGTCTTGGCAAAAACAAATATGTAAATTCACATGCATTATCCAGAGCATTACATAAATGAGGGCTTTTTGGAGGGAGTGATCAATTTTATCAGAGGGCAAAATGATCTTGTAGGATAAATAAGATCTTTACTTTTGTTAACAAAAATAAATATGGAGAAAAGACCTTATGATATCAAGCAGCCAAATATTGGAAAAATCTACCCAATTTGGCCTGTTCTTTTCCAGTGTACAGCCTTTTTTACAGGAACTGGGTGTACTAAGTCCTGTTTGAGTGGGGTTACTTGTCTATGTATTATTATAATATGATATAAATGGATAGTGTGTGTCCTGTTGAGCGATAGAGGATGAATGGAGTGACTGATTGTTCCAGCATTGTTATGTATGTTAAAACTATTTTTAATAGTTGTATATTTTAAATGTATAGGCAACAAGTTATAAACAGGACAGTCTTGTAAACTGGGCCTATTGGCCTAAAGATTTGTTTCCCTGTATAAAAATAAAGTTTTTACTACTACTACTATTACTACAGTCCCTAAAGTAAGTGCTGAAGACATAGGTCTCCAATGTAGAGTGCAGGTAGTTCCACTCCACAGAGTCAAAGGCTTTGCGGATGTCCATTATGCTGGCCGCCATGGGGGTATTGGACTTAGTGGCCAGCCATTTCAAGTTAAGCACAGTTCAGATGATATCTGCCCCATCTTGCCTTTTCGGAATCCCACCTGCGACTGATGTATCAAGTAGGGGAGTGCTTCTTTCAACTTGTTGGCCATGGCCTTTGCTAGGATGTTAGTGTCTACTGTTATCAATGAAATAGGCTTGAAGTTGGTGCAGTCTAGAGAGTCTGATGATTTTTTTGGGTAGGACCATAATGATTGCCTCTCTCTCACGGTGGGAGGGAGGGTCCTGGCTGCTTTGGAATCCTCCAACACTTGCAGCAGAGGCTATAATATCTCCTCCCCTAGGAGCTGAAACAGCTTTGTGGGAAGGCCATCTGTCCCAGGTGCCTTGCCCTAGGTAAGCTGCTGCAGTGCAGCTCTTAGTTCTGGGATGATCAGTGGTCTGTCCAGATCCTGTGCTTCCTCTGGGCTTAGCCTGTGAAGGGGGGTTGAGTCGAGGAAGCTTCTGATGGCTTGCTTCTTGCCCAGTGCATCTTTGTGCGTATGTGAAGAGTATAATTCTTCATAAAACTGACACATGATCACATTTATTCCTTGGGCCTAGCTGACACTGTACCATTCTGTGATCTGAGCATATGTATCTGGGAGCTGGCTTTTTGTTTGCAGCGGTGGTAGACAAACCCCCCCATCCACAGACTCCCAAAATTTGTGCTTGGCCCTCATCAGCTGTCATTCTGCTTTCATTTGTAGTAAGATATTGATCTTATATTTTAGTCTCATAATGGACGCATGTAGCTTTGCATCAGGAGGGCTGCCTTGTTTAAATTGTGTTTCTAGGGCCCCCAATTGCCTTTGCATGTCTTCCATTTTATTTCTTCTTTCCCGATTGTGTCTGGCTGTGTGTGATATAATACAGCCTCCAAAGAATGCCTTGTAGGCCTTCCAGATTGTGCTGGCTGTGATCTCGCCTGTATAGTTATTGATGAAAAATACTTTTGACGCTGGCCCAATAGCACTGAGGGTTGAGGTGCTGGAAGCCACACCTCATGCTGCGCCAGCGACCCGGGTTCGGGAATGGACTTGGGTCAGCAGGGGTTGGTCGGGAGAGGGAGGATTGAGTGTCCCAACAGATGCTCTCCTCCCTCGGGGTGGGATACCAGGGGCGCTACATGCACCCAATGTCCTGAGAGAACCAGTGGGTGCACCAGCTCTCGAGGGGTTGGTGGCTCCGTTTATCGGAGTCGAGGGGGGGGGACACTGTTGGGCGCTTGGGAGAGACGTGCATCAGCATGTTGCCTCTCTGGACTTATGTCCTTGTGCCGGCATCCCTGGGGGCGGGGTATCAGGGGACACAGAAAAATGGAAAAACTCCCTCAGTGGTCCTAGATGACGGCTGCCCTGAGCCATTCAGACCACCACCAATTCTCCGGACAGACCCCGATGTGCAGGTAGGAGAAAGGAGGAAAGGCACTCTAGGGGCAGATCCAGAGGTCAGGGGGCTGAAATGGGATGGACGGCCTGAAGGAGTGGACACCGGGGCAAGTAGAAGGAATAAAAAAGAAAGTACAAAAAAAAGTACTTTTGTCTCCTCTTTGATCCAGACCCTGAATTCTGGGTCCTGGAGGAGGAGTAGTATATTGCACCTCCATCTGAGCAATGCTGTCTGTGAGCCAAGCAGCAAAAGGGATAGTCTGATCGGTGCATGGTCCGACATGACCATAGGCTGTATTCTGGCATCCCATGTGCCCTGGCCTGTCAGCCTGTCCACCAGCCAGAAGTCAACACAGCTGTGGGTGCCGTGCACCGGAGAGTAATAGGTGAAATCCCTCCCTGTTTAATTGTCCCAGCGCCATGGGTCTGTCTGTCCACATTCCCCCATCAGAATGTCTAGTCTGTTTCGCCCTGGGATGAGTATTCAGGGTGGTTGTAGACTTGTCCAGGAAGTTGTCTGGGACCAGATTAAAGTGCCCCCCACATTAGAATTGGGCAGTTCTCATCCTCCCCCTTCACCTCTGCAACCACTTGATTGATGTGAGTGAAGAAGTTTTGGTTGTCTTGGTTAGGGGCATATATGTTGATTATTACTATCTTCCCCCTGGGTACGAGAAGTGTGCCACTATCCATTGCCCTTGCTTGCCTGTTCTGGACCATTCCACCATGACCCAACCCTTTGTCTTGTATGCCAGGATGGCTACCCCCTTTGATTTAGTTGTGGCTGAGCTGTGTACCATCTCTCTTACCCAACCCTTTTTTAACCACTACACTTACCTGGCTGTGAGGTGCGTTTCCTGAAGCAGTGCAATAGAAACATAGAATTTGATGGCAGATAATGACCGCTTGGCCCACCCAGTCTGCCCATTTCCCTACCTGATGGATAAGCTGCAGATTCTAGTAAATCAACAGCTTACTTCCTCCTGCCCCCCCACTAGAATTGCCTTATGCCTGTCCCATGCATTCTTGAATTTTCCCACTGCTCCTGACTGCACAAACTCCTCAGGAAGGCTGTTCCATGCATCCACAACTCTCTCTGTGAAAAAATACTTTCTAACATTACCTCTGAGCTGTCCCCCCTCTATCTTCAAATTGTGCCCCCTTGTTCTTGCACATCTCTTCTTCTGAAAGATACTACCCTCTTGTACCTTGTTAATTCCCTTGTGATACTTCAAAGTTTCTATCATGCCCCCCCCCTTCCTCAAGGGTATACATATTAAGCTGCTTTAGTCTTTCCTGGTATGTCTTCTGGTGCAGTCCTTGCACCATTTTGGTTGCTCTCCTTTGAACAGCCTCCACTCTGTCTATGTCTTTGCGGAGATGGGGTCTCCAGAATTGCATGCAGTACTCCAGATGGGGTCTCACTGTCTGTAGAGAGGGATAACAACTTCCTGTTTTCTACTGTTGATGCCTCTCCCTATGCATCCCAGTATCCCCCCAGCCCTCCTTACTGCCTTCTCACATTGCTTGCCCACCTTTGGGTCATTTGATATAATTACTCCTAGGTCTCTTTCAATTTTTGTTGTTGTTATTAACTCACCCCCCATTGTGTACTCTTCCCAAGGGTATTTGTTTCCCAGATGTATTACCTCCACCTTATATCCACCTTTAAGGACTTTAAGGGCTTAAGACCTTTGTTCTTTTGACTGGGTGGTTAAGCCCCTTCACATTCCAGGTGACGCACCTCACCCCATCCTTCATGGTGTTGGGCATGTGTCCAGCATGCAAAACCCCCTTCCCATTTACCTCCTGTGTCCCCCTTTGAGGCTGTCTCTGGAGCTGATTGAGTCTTGGGTATCTTTGGGGTTGGGGTGGTGGGGTAATCTGGAGACTGTGATGCTCTGAGCATGGTTCTGTTCAGACTGGTTTCTTTCCGCTACACACTGGGTGGTTCTCCATGGGCAGACAATAAATGCAATAGAGAAAACAGAAAAACAAGAACTTGTGGTGAAACACTTAATTTGTAGCAGAACAATGAATATTAACCACAGTATCTAACTTCAACTAACTGGGGCTTACTAGTCACTTTGCAGGTCTTTTTCCCACCATGGTACTTAACCTTGCCTATTGATGCCCCTTCTCTTTGTTGTTATTTTGATCTACCCCTTCTATATATTGGTGTTCTGCCCTGTATACCCAGGATATCTTCTGTGGTTAAGTTGCTGTGTGACCCTGCCAGTCCTGTGATTTCAGTAAAAGACCAAACGGAGAGTGCAGATTCTGAGGTTGAAGCCAGGTCCTCACTGCTCCGCCTTCTTGGTGTCTTTCAGGAAAGTGGCTGTGGTGGTGTTCAAGCTGCCCCGTGGCGTCCCTTTTTCTTTTTCAGGGTGGTCAGCAATGGTGGCCCCATTTGGGCCAGTTTCTGATCATTGTGCACAGTGCAGATCTAATGCACCTGTTGCTGGTGAGCTCAAGGGACAAGTCAGTGCAGCAGTATGCACCGTTTGCCTAGATTAGGCTGCTCCTCTGAGCAGACCCAATCTGCTTTATTGCTTTGGGGCAGGTGCCTCATGGTGCATAGGGGCAAGTTCCTTCTCTTGCCCATTGACCATGTGGATGTTCCCTCCCTTTTCTAGGTGGACAAATTCTTTGTAAGAGCCTGTCCATTTGTGGGCCCATATGTTATACCTGCTAACCGTTTCCATGCCCCTCCTCCCTGTATATTGAAGGTTACCCTTTCTATAGTGGGGGGTGCATGCTATGCATGGTTAGTCCCCAGAGTCCCAGGGGAATGTAGGTAAGGGGGTAGGGGGGACAGAACCTTTAAATCATGTGTCCCAAGTTTGCCCTTGGAATATCTCAATGACTCTTCCCATCCCGATAGCTTATGGCAGCATCCCTCTTGCCACTATGGCCTATGCCCCTTCATTTGGTTCTCCTGTTTGGGCAGCTGTTTGTTCAGAGTGGGGGGGGGATATGGGCTTCAAATTTTTCCTGTTGCACCCCACATCCCACCCCTCTCCTGGTCTCTTTTTCAGTCCTTCGGTGGTATTAAGCAGGCGGATCATATGAGTTGAAGAGTCTGTCCTTGTATGTTGCCCACTACATCTGTAGCACTACTTTCCCTTGGGGTGATAAAGGTACAGCTCTTTCCCTCTGAGCTGCCTAGCATTTCACTGGGGACCCATGGAGCCTGCCTTATTTTCATAGGGGTCCCAGCATGTCAGTTTATGCTTGCCCTTAAGCCATGGAGGGGCCCCACGGACCTCCCACTATAGACATTCCCCCATCCCTCTTGGACCATGTGAGGCTGCTCTTAAAAAAGCAGTATATTTGCAAAATCTTTATTGACGTCAAACAGTCCAGGATTTACCCAAGAGGCTGGCAAGGCCAGTGTACTCACCACTTTGTTCTGACATTGCAGGGCGGCAAGTGTACTTATGTGACCACTGTGGTTCACCCAGTTTCCCCTGCAGCCACTTCCACAAATGATCGGAGGCCCAGGCGAACTACCAGGTCTGTTGCATCTGTACTGTCCACATATTCTTCCTCCCCTGGACTTTCTGCCCAGTCGGTTGCCCCTTTGTCAGGGTTCTGTGTGCCTTGTTCCCCATTTTGCCAGATTGACAATGTCCTTGCTACTGCTGAGGCAGTTCTCTCTGGGAATCTTGGCTTGGGGGCGACTGTGCTAGGGATGTTGTTGCACACTCTTCCAGAATGGCTTCTTGAGTGGTATTTCATGTGTTGGGTCTTCAATCCTGCCTCCAGCTCAGCTGATCGCATTACCTCCTGTGTAGTAAATTGTGGACTGGCTTCTTTCGTATCGGATGATCCTTTACTGATCAGTGCCATTTTGTGCATGGGCACTGCCATCTTATCCGTGGCCAGTGCCCCTTGTTTACATTCCTCCAGTGCCCTGCCTTTGCCATAATCATTCCTCCTGTCATTGGGGAGGTCAGTCATCACCCAGAAACTTCTGGGAGTTATAGTCTGTAACTTGCAGAAGGGACAGTGTTTGCTTACCCAGTGTTGGATCTCTTGGGGGGTTGTACCTGTGAAATCATGAGCATCCTTTGTAATCCAGAGGTTAGCCAGTCCTTGAAAGCCATATCTGATGTTGTTTTCCCTGAGTTTGGTTTTCAGAGGCCTGAACACCTTCCTGCGCATGGCTATCTCTTGGGAAAAGTTATGGTAGAACAAAATGTGTGCCCCTTTCCAGTTTAATTCCCCGAAGTCCCTTGCTACCTTGAGGATGCTTTCTTTGGTGGAGTAGCACAGTATATAGGCTTTTATGGGTTGGAGGGAGTTGTTGCCAAGTTGGAGGTGGCCCCTTGCCTGTGGGCCCATTTGACTTCCATTGTGCCACTCCATCTTGGGCCCAGTAGTGCAAGTATGAAGTCGTTAAGGAAGGACTCCATGTTTTGCCCTTTAAGTCCTTCAGGGATGCCAAGGATCCTTAAATTATTTTGGCATCCCTGATTTTCCTGATCCTTTGCTCTCTGCTGTAGTTGTTGAATGCAACAGTCATGGTCCTCCAGCTGGCGGAGGATGGTGTGCTGCTGGCACTCCAGTTAATCAGCCTTCTGATCCAGCACATTGGATCTGTCCTGGAGCTTTTTAACTTCTTCAGAGGTGCTTGATAATGCTATTTTGACCTCCGCCATGTCTGTGACAAAGATTTCCAATATTTTGGTTATGTATCACAGGGATTCTGCTACCTGTGTGTCCAAGAGCTCTTGGATAGGGGGCTACATGATCTGGCCTTGATAGATTGCGCAGCTGATACTAGACTGTCCTGAGGTAAGAGAAACTAATAGGAATGGACATAGGCTGTTTAGTTTTGCAAGGTCTGACCCCACCTCTGGGGATATTTTGGCTAGTATCTAGTGCCAGAAGTTAATTGGAGAGTTGTACCCAATGTTTTGTCGCGGTCTGCAGGTTGACACACTGTACTCCGATTCCCATGTAATGGGAGAGGGGGTGCTGTCTCTTGTAGTCCTGCTGCACTGCTAATCATTAGTAGCCTACTGTGCACCATGCCATTACTGGATTTTCACTTTTGTTTGTGATTTTACATTACATTTATTTGTGCCGACGGCCATACCGTCCACTGGATCGCAGTTTAAGAAATGAAATAGAGCTTCATCAGGATGGAGCTGTTTGCTTCAGTGGCCATCTTCATTCAGCACAAAACCACACCCTCTGCTACGTCAGGTTTAGCTTTCACTGTGCATCCATAAAAAGGGGAAAATGGGTGAAGACACCTAATGAGTGATTTATAGACAGGAGTGCTGCTTCAATTTGAACTGGTGAGTTTACTTCTAGTCTGGCTAAGAGCCAGCTTAGGTACTGCATCACCCAGATATCCCAGCACTTCACTCTTTTGTAGCTTCTTTGGGGGCAGGTCTCTGGGGTGGCACAACTACATTTATGGAGAACAATTGACAAATATCAGAGCCAGAAATCACCTGTTGTGCTTTAAATATTTATAATAACAGTGCCTGGTCATTAAAGCATGGTCTACATATGTATTATGTAATGTGCAAAACATACAATAAAGTAACATACTACAATAACATTGTTAAGTGAATGGATTGTCTTCATTTCATAAGTTCGGTATTTCCTCTGTCTTCTTTAAAAATCTGGAGTTTCCAAGGGAACTCAAACCTTAGTTCCTACATTCTTATGTACTTCAGAGAGTTCATGGAGTCAAACATTTTAAAAAGAAATTAGTGTATCCATTTCACAGTTATAACAACTTGTGACAACTTTCTGTATATCTGATTCTCTGATACAACTAAATAGAAAAGAAGCTCTGCTGGGATTAGATCGCAACAACACAGTGTACTGTAGCTGTAAATTTGAAAGAAAATGGAAATGATTCTCCATAAATGTATTTGATTAAGTCTATATTCTGGCCGGCCTGGTGTTGCTGAGAGTTGAGGTGCTGGACGCCACAACTCGCGCCATGCTGGCAACCTGGGTTCGGGAATGAGCCTGGACCGCCGAGGGTCGGCAGGGGAGGGCGAGAATTGAGTGTCCAGAGGACGGCTTTCATCTCTTTGGGGTGGGTTTGGGGGCTTCTCGGTGCAGTAGTGACACCCGGTGGAGACCGGGCATACTACCTGTGCTTGGAACACAAGGGAAGGAGTGCGGCTGATGCTTATGGCTTCTCTGTGCAGGCATCACTGCACGTCCGGTTCCTGGGGGTACCTACGAAAAATTCCCCTATGCCTGGATAGGCAATGGCTGCTCTCTGGACCACTGCCACATGCCAATTCCGGGCCTTGCCTCCACCCCTCTCCCTTCCTTCTCCTCGGCTGGCACTACATTGTAGACAGAGCGCCGGATGGAGTGACGGGCCTGCCCCAGGGGTCTCAGGACTCTGGGTTCCCAGTTGGAGGTTGGTGGAGGGGTAGCATACCCTCTGAGGAGGCAAGGGACCAGATTGGCGGTAGAGTGGCTGGCAAGCAGAGGCAGCTTGAAAGAGTTCCAGGATGCAGGATGCACAAATAGAATTGAAAAAAAAAGCCTATATTGTGGATGTGAATCTCTGAGCCAAGTGAATTCTTGCAATTCAAATGGCAGAGTTTACTTTGGGTCTGACAGCCAAGCAGCAGCAGCACCCCATCACTCTTCCTTGTGTAGCATTGGGAGCCAGTATAATGCAAATTATACAATGGCATAAAAAAACCAAGGAATTTGATTGGTTCCCATACTCAATTTCCTTTACTTACTGGTCCGAGGCTCTGGTAACACTTCGGAAAAGACCACAGTGTCCACCCATCTTTAGAGTTTCTCCCCTAGCAGACTATATCTGCCCTGAACTACCTCCAGGAGATAATCTATAGCTCCATATTATGGCATGCTATATGTTTATTATTTGCACCAGTGGAAAAATAAAATGCGCAGTTTGCACTTTAATGAAGAAATTGTTTTTGCCCTTAACTACCTCCACCCTGCATCTTGCCAGATCATTTGTTCCTAGGTGGACCAGCATGTGTGGCTACCATCCCATCTGGAACTGGAGCAGTACTATGATCCTTTTTTCAGTCGTGGGCACACTACTCTCTTCTTATGCAGCTCCTTCTCCCCATTGGCCCCCCGTCCCCCCACACTAGTGCTTTTGTGCCTCTCCCCTTACTTTGATTATTGGGGAGGTTATTGAGAATGTAGTTGTGCTGCAGCTTGAGGAACACTTGGAAGCCTCTAACATTTACAAACCATTCCAGTTGGGTTTCAGAGTTAGGCACAGAATGGAGACAGCTCTGGTCAGGGTGCTCAACGACCTGCTCAGGGTGAGGGATAGGGGAGAGCAATCAATTCTCGCTCTCCTTGATCTCTGTGGCATTTGACACCATGGACCATGGCATACATTTGGACCAGGTCAGGGAGTATGCCAGACTCACCGGCACTGTGATCCACTGGTTTGAGTCCTTTCTATGGGATAGAACCCAGAGGATATTTCTAGGAAATTATTCCTCTAGCCCAGTGGTTCTGTCAAATGCTATACCCCAGGGCTTGGTTCTACTGGAAATGCTGTTTACAGTGTATATGCTACCCAACTCCATCACTCCTACTTACCTTCTCATATGGCAACTGCATTGAGGTGGTGGTCTCTCTTAAATACTTGGGTCTAATGCTGGATCAGGACTTTACCCTAAAGAACCATGTTGATCATGTAACAAAAGCTATCCACCACAAACTTGGAATGCTGTACCACCTAAATGACCAACTGATTCCCGAGGCCAGGATAACCATTGCTACAATGCTTCTCCAGTTAAACAGGGCATAGCAAAACAGGAGAATAACAGACTGCATGTGCTGTACAACAAAGTGGCTTGCTTTGCCTCTCAGTCTCATGAAAGACACCACCACTGTGAAGTCTTGGCTTCCCTAAATTGGTCATCCCTTGACTCTCACCTTCAGTACCCTCTGCTCTGCAATGTATATAAGTTCTTCCACTCTTCCCCTCCAGCCAGCCTTGCAGGGCTCCTGGTCCCCAAGCACTCCAGCCAAAATCTCTGTACAACAGAACAAATCCTCCTGGAAGAACCCAGGATGTGGACCAAGGTGGGCGGTAAATCCTTTGTCTCCTCTGCCCCTCTGCTGTAGAACAAACTCCCTCCTTCCCTTTGTACAGAAAGTCCCTCCCTCAAAACTTTCTGAACTAGGCTCAGGGCCCACTTGTTCAGTGCTACTACTTGCTCCTGCTACTGCACTTGATCTGACCACTGTACCACCTACTGTCAACATATGGTGCATTTATGTCTTGTACACTGATCAAATATTCTGTACCCCTTTTCTTATGTATTGCTTAACACTTCTTGTATACGACTATGTATGCCTTATATCTACTACTGTAAATAAGTATTGTTTTAACATTCCTGTAAACCATTATGAATGCCTTATCTCTGTAACTAACTCCGGGTTGCCCCTGAAAAAGGGACCTTCGGGGCTCAGTGGGCCTACCTGGTCATCAAAATTGAATAAATAATAAATAAATAAATGGTAATTAGATGGTTTGGACTGGGGTTTGATTGCTATGAAGATGATTTGCACCTGTACATGTCTTTTGTGCCTGTGAGTCAAGCTGCCATTGATGTGTTTAATAAAAGCTTGGCCAAGACCCAGAATTGGATGGCTTCCAGCTGGCTGAGATTGAACACTGAGAAGACTGAGCTATTAGTGGTTGAGTGGGACCAAAAGGTGGGGGTTGGAATCTGGCACAAGAATGACTGAGCTTTGGCTTGGTCAATCTGGATTGCAAGCCTGCCCTAGGGTGAGTAATCTGGGAGTCATACTGGATGAAGGCCTGACAGTGGAGGCACAAGTACCAACCAAAGTCCAGAATGGCTTTTTCCATCTTAGGAACATCTGTTAGATCTGATCCCTAATTACGACCACCCCCAAAGGCCTGGTCAAACTAATTCATGTGTTTGTGACCCCAAGGCTAGACTATTGTAATGCTCTATGCCTTGGGGTCAATGGGGGTACTCTACGATGCCTGCAGTTGTTGCAGAATACAGCTGCAAGGCTACTCACGGGCAAACTTGACAAGATCATGCCATATTTCTCCTGCACTGCATGACCTGCACTGGCTGCTGGTGAAGTGGCATATCTCATTTAAAATAGGTTTGTTAACCTACAAGGTCCTGCATGGACTGCACCCAGTCTACCTGAGAGAACTCCTTCACACATATACTCCAGTTCACCCACTCTAATCTTCCGATGAGAGCCTACTGATGGTCCCAATGGTACAAGATTGAAAACTTTGGGTGATCGGGCCTTCAAAGTAACTGGCTCATCACTTGGGAACTCCTTGCCCAGGACCTTGCGGGAGGCCTCCTCGGGAGATGTTTTTATAAAGGGTCTTAAGACATATTGCAACAAGATTTTGGAGACACTTTATTAAGTTATATGTTTAGAATGTTTACATCATCTTATTGAGCTGTATATATTGGGAATTGTTATGCTATACCATTTGCATTGTTTTGATTTTGTTTTTTGGGCTTTACTTATATAATGGCACCCTGGCCTCAGGGGACGGGCCCTAGATGTAAATAAAATCTACTACTACTACCCTTGTCCTGCCCCCAACTGTTAATGCCTTGAAACCACTTACCCATTTTGCTTAATTCATTGTGGATTTGATTCCCACCTCCCCCTTTGCAGTTGCTCCCCCAATGTGCTTTTGGTTTCCCTCCCCTTACCCCTATAAACTTGTTCTGAGAGGACAGGCTTCCATCTCCCTCCTCTCCAGTGGCTCCATCTCTATCCAGCTTGGACCCTCATCTCTCATATCTCCTCCCCTCTGATGCCTCACCTTGAGCAGACTGTAATAATTTTCTTACTTAACCCCCCCAAGTTGTTAGTTTTTCTCCCATTCCCCCAACTCCCAACCTCCCCCTTGAGTAGTCTGGTTACCCTTCTTGTCTTGCTCCCTTGTACTTTCTGGTTCCCTTTTCCTTTACTCCCTCCACCAGCACACTTCCTTTCTGTAGCCTGGTTCTGGGAATATGGATGAAAATCTGGTTCAACCCACATTAAAAAGGAGTATATTTTTTATTATTTCAAAATAAAAACAAAACTGTGCTAAAGCAGGCAAAGTAGGTAAAGAAAGGTCACATACAAGACAGGAGGTAAGGGACAGTCTAAAATGGAATTCAGAAGTGTAGCTCATCATCGTGCACTGCTGCTTTAAGCCACATCCTCAGTTTGTGAGGTGGGGCAGAGGAGAAGGTTTGCAATGAACTGTTATGAATAATGTAATGTTACATAGCAGATAAAAGAAGACTAGTGGTCCATCAAGGAAGGAGGGGGATCATGAAGAAGCAGACATACTGAGCAAATACTTTTGTTCAGTTTTCACAGAGGAAGGGGAAGGCCAGGGGCCACAGAAAGGTAACAGGAGCATCAAAGGAAGGGAGGTGGACACTATTCCATTTTCAGAGGAGATTCCTGAAGGAACTCAGAAATCTGAAAGAGGACAAGGCAGTGGGTCCAGAGGGGTGCATTCAAGGATATTGAGGGAGCTCAGGGAGGTATTGGCTGCACTTCTGACAGTCTTGATCAAACACTCACTGGAGACAGGAGTGGTTCTGGAGGACTTGAGGAAAGCAGATGCAGTCCCACTTCACAAAAGTGGTAGAAGGGAGGAGTCTGGTAACTACAGGCCAGTCAGCCTGATTTCATTGGTGGGGAATTTACTTTTAATCCTTTATTTAGCCTTTCTTCCTCCTGCAGCCCCCTTCTGTACCAAACCCCCAGCTCAATCACCTGGCTCCCCTGGGACATACCTTCACCACTATCCTTTGACACAGGACCCACAGTTGTGCCCGGCCACTGAGGCAGCACCTGTGAGGGGTCAGTCACTTTCATCCTGCTGCATGGAGGAATTTTTCCTCTGATTTTCTCCCTTGGGCCCACTGAACATATAATGGGTATGATGTCTGCTCTGCCTCTGTGGAGACAGCCCCAGCACCCTGGATGTTGGATTCCCTTCCCCTTACATTGTGGCATGCATTTGCTGCCACCCAGACACTGCTGGGTGACAGGCACACAGCGTGCCACAATGTTCCTCCCTCCCTGAGGAAGGAGAGCTGTCCTGGGATGCTCCATCCTTCCTCTCCCCACTGGCCCCCGAGCAACCCGAGTCTGTTCCCAGTCCCAGGTCACCAGCATAGTGCAAGGTGTGGTGCCCAGTGTCTCAGCCCTCTGTGCCACCGGGCCTGGTGGGGAAATTAATGGAATCACTACTGATGGAAAGGATTATGGAATATCTTGAATCCAGTGGGTTACAATATGTGAGACAGCATGGATTCACAGGGGGGATGTCATGTTAAATTAATCTGACAGTTTTCTTTGACTTGATGACCAAGGACATTGGATCAATGTGGAACATTGGATGTGGCTTAACTAGATTTCAGTAATGCCTTAGACACCATTCCATATAGGAGACTTGTAAGCAAGTTGAGCAGCCTAGAGGTGGGTCCAAAGGTGGTAAACTGGGTAAAAAATTGGTTAGGGGCTAGGCAACTGATGGTGGTGGTAAATGGAGTTCACTCCAAGGAAGGGAAGGTGACCAGCGGGGTGCCACAGGAATCAGTACTGGGACTGATCCTCTTTAATGTCTTAATTAGTGATATTGCAGAGGCTCTGGATGGGAAGGTCTGCCTTTTTGCAGATAACACTAAAATCTGCAATAGGGTAGACATTCCAGGAGGGGTGGAAAAAATGAGTAGTAGTCTAATACAGTTAGAGGAGTGGTCAAGGGTATGGCAGCTGAGTTTTAATGTGAAAAAGTGTAAAATCATGCACAGAAACCCAGTGGCAGAGTGCAAAATGGGGGAGGGGTGGTGGTATTGATGACCACCAAATAGAAAAGACACCCAGAGGAAATTATCTGATGACCTAAAGGTGGCCAGGCAGTGATTCTGGCAGCCTTGTTTGCAGCGTCACTTTACACAGGAGTCATTCCAAAGGACTGGAAGAGGGCACATGAGGTCCCTATACATACAAGTCTGGCAGTAGGAAGAAGATGGATTTGGTGAGCTAGCCACTGCCAGTCATTGTTGGCAGACATATTTCTGTTGTATTTTTTATGTTAGTTTGTGTATGTTGAATGCCATGGGAGAGTGCCAGTGTTGGGAGAGGGGGACATATGGAAGGAGAAAATGGATGTTTCAAATGTCTGATATTCCACTGTGACCTAGGAACCAGCTTCTTGCCAGGAAGCAAACTTACTCTTCAGAAGGAGTGGCAATGCCTTGTAACCTTAATTGAGGGAAGCAGAGGTAATAAAAAGTTTTAGGTGCTAAACCTGAGCTCTTCAAAGGCAGGATGCTTTGGAACCAGGATCTGGGAAATAGCCATTCTTGAAAGACAGATGTGAATTGATTTACAAGTGTTATGTTGTAGGAAAGTAGGACATGAAATGTGCCTATTCTGAAATGTTATCAATGTGCCAGGAAGTTGTGATATAAGAAGCTAAATAAGAAGTAATAAAAATTCCCTAAAATTTTGGGAAAGCACAAGGATGACATCACTGGCCCAAAAGTTATGACCAGACCAGAAGTTTTGGCAGACTAAGGGACTCTGAACAGGAGTAAGGCCTTTTTTTTCTTGAACATTTCAAAGGTCATACTTTCTGACAAGATACAGAAAAAACTGCCAACAGATACTGAAAGCCAGTGGCTAAAAAATAAGGAAAGGATTTTTCAAATTTTTATTTTTATTTATTTTATTTATTGAGTTCCAGAATTACAAATACCTTTGAGCCAAGGCTCTTTTACAAAGGTTCCACATCATGAGTTACAGCTAGACAGAACATAACAGGCAAAAGAGTATATGGATGTACATACAAAATTGCATTCGAGGAACATAGATTGATACAACTTTAAAGAAGAACAGAAGAGTGACAGAATGAAAAATAGAAGAAAAGAGGGGGCGGGAGGAAGTGTGGGGGTAGCAAGGGAGATTTGGTGGGGCAGAGGGGGAAAAAACATAAGGGGGAGGAGGGGGATACAGCCTGGGGGCATTGTCAGAGAACACTAGAAGAGCAAGAGTTGGGCAAAGTAGTATCGGACAAGTGTTAAGAGGTTGTGACCCTCGTAGATGTAGACAGAAACAAGGGGAGACACGATTGTTGGGATCTGTTCATGGTTTATCACTTCACTTCACTTCACTTATTCTTCTGGACTTCAAATCACAACAAACTTAGGGTAGAAATTAGATAGAAGTTTATAGTACATTTTTCTTATACAAGTCCACTTTTTATTTGTGCTGTTCTGTGACCAAATTTCTAAATCTTTTAGTTGTAAATGTATGATAATTATTTAAGTATTTAGTAAAAACATTCATTTTTAAGAAACCTGCTACAGCAAGGTTTTTATATTGCACGTGATTGTGTGACATTTATTAATAATCTGTGACCAACCTGTTATTTTTAAGGGATGCCACCATAAGAAACCAATCAAACAAAGATCTGTGAGGGAAATATGGATAAACATAGGGAGAATGCAAAAGTGTCAGGGAAGACACTGTGGGGATTTGAACTAGGTTACTGCATGCCCCATGAGAGAAAACAAAATCAGGGTCATGATACTACCCTGAAGAGATTGGAATGCCCGGATCTTCCTCCTTAGTGCAACAACCAAGAAGGGTTCTTATCTGGCTACAAGACTCAAGACTGGTATTGCACCCTTATCCAGCGTAAAGAGGGAGCCCTGGGACCTCATGGCAAGTGACCAGTTGATAACTCAGAGAGCATTATATAAGGAAATGATTAGTGTATTTCCTGTCTTCCCCTATCATGGATTGCACTTAGGTGTGGGCACTGTGAGCTCAGTGGACCTGACCCCCTGGAGTGGGTTTGTGACAGATTTGGTAAACAGTGGTGGGATCTGAGCGATCTGGTGGCATAATGTTGCGAATCGAGAGATATTGGTGGCACATGCATGACAGTTGGATTCAAGGCCAGTGTATCAGACTGATAAACTAAAAACAATCCTCACACAATCAAGGCAGAAATTTGAAAAAAACAATCATTTGGTTAGAGTATAAAGTTCCCTGCTTGTTCTTCTTTTTTTTTTTCCTGTGTAAGCTAATGTAATAGTAATTAGGGAAGAAGATGGTTTCCAACTATAAAAATGCACTGCAGACCACCTAAGGCAGTTGTGTCAGGAAAGAAGAGACCAGTATGAAAGGACATTACAAATGGAACCTCACAGAGGATCTTGTGACAGCCACTGAGCTAGCAGCTGCCCAGGACCTTGAGTCACAGCCAGTGACTGAAAAGGACCACAGCCTGGGCATGGGCGTGCCAGACGCCATCGCAGTCTAGATCCAGGGAGAAGGTCAGTGACACCAGAGGCCACTCAGAGCCATGGCACCAGGGTAAGGTCACCACAGAGCTGGGACTAGAAGGGATCAGGCTGCAGCTGCAGTTGAGGAAATTGGAGCTGGAGCAGAAAAAGTTTGAAGGGAATTCAAGCAGAGAAATCTTGAATTGGAGATGCAGGAGAAACAGCAGCAGAGAGAAGCCAAGGAGAAATGGCATGAGAGAGACAGAGGGATAGAACAAGGAAAAACAACACCAGAAATCAGAGAGGCCAAGGAACAATGACACCAGAGAGAGAGAAAGAGACCGAGGGAAAAATGACACCAGAGAGAGGCTGAGGAGAGGCAGTGCGAGAGGGAGTTTGAACTGCAGTGGCTGAAGCTTCAAACATCAGCGCCTGAGCAGGTAAGTGGCAGGGGTAAACCAGAAACTCCAGGGCTGGGGTATAATTTAAACTCCAAATTAATAGCTGAATTTAAAGAGGGGGGTGGATATGGATGCATTTTTAAATTCATTTGAAAAGATCTGTATCCAGGCCAAGGTACCCAGGAAGTCCTGGAACTTCCAGTTATCCCCACTACTTACTGGTAAAGGGCGTGAGGTACTAGGCCAAATGGACAATCACCACAGTAGCAATTATGAGAAACTTAAAGATGCTTTGCTTAAAAAGTATGAAATAACTCCTGAGGCCAACAGGGTTAAATTTCATAAGCTCTGAAGAAACCCTGACATGAGCTTTGAGGAACTCACCACAAAGCAACATCAGTTTTTGAAATGTTGGTGGGAGAGAGTAGAAGCAAATTATGTGGAAAAAAATTGGCACAGTTATGTTGCTAGAGCAGTTCTTTTGGCTTGTCCAGCAGTGCTAAAAACCTGGTTAGAGGACTGGAATCCAAAAACAGCACAGCAAGCTGCTGAGCTCTCAGATCGCTATACGAGGAGCAAGCCTGGTCTGAGAAGAAGTAGGGGAGCAGATACTGCAGGGCCAAAGGGATAGGCGTGTCTTCAGAGCATCTAAAACCCTCACAACCTCTGCAGAAAGGTGGAAGCCCCAGGTTACCAAAAAACAATTTCTTGGGAAAAAAGAATAATGAATTTTGATTTTGTAAGCAGCCAGGGCAACTTGCTAGGCAGTGTCCTAAAAAGGTACAGAGTGGGCAAAGTGGCCCTTAAAAAGAGTTGGGTTGTTTTTTTATCCCTGAAAGCATGCCTGTAAACATGAGAGAGCACATGCACCAGGTTACCATAAATGGGGTGCAAACCCATGGGTTAAGGGACACAGGGACATCTCTTATGCTGGTAAAAGGGGATTTAGTTGGGCCTGACCAACTTATACCAAATCAGTTTATCAATGTGAAGGGATTCACAGGGGAGGTGAAAACTCTGATGATCACTAGTGTTCTTTTGGACTGGGGTGAGACAGGAGAAATGGTGCAAAAAGTTGCAGTGCAGACAACCTCACTCTGGATGTGATTATAGGGAACAATCTCCAGAAGGGTGTGGTGTGTGCAGTTACCTGCAGTCAGACGACAAAGGATGCTTGTAGTTACCTGAACCCCATTGTAACTGGGTAATAAAATTACCTTTCTCAGGTTCTTGTTGGAACTGCACAAAAGTGAAGAAATGACAGACAAGTGGTGTCCAGCACATAAAGTGATTTATTTCTGGTATACAAAGCAGGCTTACAACCAAATCACAGTGATACACACTGGGGAAAAAACCTCCAATCTTTCTTACCTATAGGCAACAATTAGTTTCTTCTTTTCTCAGAGAAAATGAGCAGTGTAAAGGGTCTTATTCCCTTGATAATGACCATGACAACTACAGTAGTAGCCACAGATATTGCCAGCTATTTCCAGATATTTCATGAAATTTCTAAAGAGTTTCTGTCTGCTGCCCCTACTGTAGAAATGGAGAAAGTATTAGATATACTGTATCTGGAAATATCACAGAAATTTCAGGAAATAGCTGGCAGTGTCTGTGGCTGCTACTGTACTGAAAAGATATATATGAGTCTCATAATTGGATAGTGGTAAATAACCTGACTTCTTACTAGCCTGGGAAAGCATGCTGTGCTAGCAGAAAGACAAGATAACTAAAGAACCTGTATGTGCTGAAGGACATTTGTGGTTACATCCATAATTGCATAGATAATTGCTGTTCTGCACTAAGACTAAAGATGGCAGTATTACCTAACTAATGATTATACAATGGTGTAAACAGAGATGTCTCCTGAGTGGTACAATTTGATTGATGGCAAATGCCTAATGATTCTTAGTAGAAATACAGTAGAACTCAAATCCTGACATTTATGCTTATACGATAAGTGCCTGTGCCCTAGGTGTTACTGTCTGCGAGATAGGGGGCCAATCGTGGTGCTGGTTCATGGATAACATTCCCCCACCTTGTTGCTTCAGAAGGGGCACAATCTCAAGTAAGACGGTAGGGATAGGGCTAAAAAGTCATTAACATTCCCGACACATGAGCCTTGTAAAAGAATTTGAGTTGTTCTCGATGTTCTTTTAGAGTATGTCACATGCAGCAGAGAGTGAATATAAGGAAAACAATCTAGAATGCTTGAATAATAACAAAAACTTTGAAAGTAAGTTCTACCCAATAATTGCCAATGGCAAGACTTAAATCACCATCATGAATCAAATCATAAAGGATATTTTTAGCTTTAGATATATTATTGCTAATGTAAATCACACGAGCATCTTTTCTAGTGAAAAGAGATCGTAAGGAGAGAGAGTCAAGGGATCAATGTGGACTTTAAAAATTAGGTAAATATTGAGACAGGGCAAGCAAGTATTGGGGGTCAGAGTCAGTAAAGTCTGGTTCAGGCAGAGGAACAGGCATGATCACAGTGTGACCAATGACAGTCTTTTGCTGTGGAGTAAAACAAAAGTTAGGCTTATCAATATTTCAAGTATGAGTGCCATAGACAAAAGCTGGACAATTAGTAACAACACAGAACTGGCCTTCAGAGGTATAGGTGACTCTGATTGTGGGCACTCACCAGCAATGTAAACCTACTGGGCAGTTGAAAGTCTGACTGGTGATCCAAGTAGTGAAGTGATGTATCTCTTCTAGACAGCTTCGAGAAGGTGCAGTTTCAGCACTGAATGCTGAAGATGCAGCAGGAGGGATGTCATCTGGGTCAGCGTCAGTGAGATTGCTTGGAAGATCTTCACCCAAAGTCAAGGCCCAATGAAGATGTTCTGGAGAGTAGCTGTAGACTGGTTTCACAATGTCAAATACATCACAGTGACACAAGAAGTAATATCCTTTCTTGGCACGACAGTTAGTATGAGGAGCCACTCAAGCTTGGGGAATGGGGTGGTATACCAGCAGAGAAGGAAGTTCAGTTCTTTCATGAAAAATGTAATTTTCCAAATGTCCAATGGAATGAATATTTGCCAGCTTATTGAAGACAGATGTAGCTGGATCAAAACGTGGTAAGGAGACCATGAAGGTTACGAACATGTAGTCTCTAATGGAGCATGATTTGGTTAAATAGCATGGAGCTCTGTTAGGGAACCTGGAAACATAACCAATATTATGCACTGAAGACATGGAAATATTAAGAATATTCCTTAAACACAAAGAAATGCAACCAGTGGCTGTGCAGTGTGGGCAATACCATTTACCCAATCTGAGATCATGAATAACATCTGGAATTGTGCCTGGTTCCAAGTCCCAGAAAAGACTGTTAACAGTAACATAGAAACATAGACTTTGACTGCAGATAAGGACGACTTGGCCCACCCAGTCTGCCCATTTCCCTTCCTATTGGATAAGCTGCAGATTCTAGTTAACCAACAGCCTACTTCCTGCAACCCCCCACTACAATTGCCTTATGTCTGTCCGATGCATGTTTGAATTCCCCCACTGTTTTAGAGCCAACGACCTCCCCAGGAAGGTGGTTCCATGCATCTACAACTCTGTCTCTGTGAAAAAAAATGTCCTCACATTACCCCTGAGCCGTCCCCCCTCTATCTTTAAATTGTGCCCCCTTGTTCTTACACATCTCTTTTTCTGAAAGATGCTACCCTCCTGGACTTTGTTGATTCCCTTGAGGTACTTAAAAGTTTCTATCATGTCCCCCCTGTCCCTCCTTTCATCAAGGGTATACATATTAAGCTCTCTCAGTCTCTCTTCATATGGTTTCTGATGCAGACCCTGCACCATTTTAGTTGCCCTCCTCCTGACTGCTTCCATCCTGTCTATGTCCTTGTGTAGATGGGGTCTCCAGAACTGCACACAGTATTCCAGATGGGGTCTCACCAATTGTCTTTACAGAGGGATAACCACTTCCTTTTTTCTATTTGTGATGCCCCGTCCTATGCATCCCAGTATCCCCCTGGCTCTCCTTACTGACTTCTTACATTGCCTACCCACCTTTAGGTCATCTGATATGACCACCCCCAAGTCCCTTTCCATTTTTATTGTTGTTAGTACCTCCCCGCTATTGTGTACTCTTCTCCTGGGTTTTTGTTTCCCAGGTGCATTACTTTGCACTTCTTTGCATTGAATCTAAGTTGCCATATGTATGACCATTCCTTCAACCTTGGCAAGTCCCTTCTCATCCTTTCTACCCCCCCTTGTGTATCAACTCTGTTACAGATTTTTGTGTCATCTGCAAAGAGGCATGCCTTTCCCTCCAGACCCTCTGCAATGTCACCTATAAAGATTTTAAAGAGGACTGGACTCAGTACTGAGCCCTGAGGTACTCCACTAGTAACCCCCCTTTCTTCAGAATGTGTTCCATTCACTATTACCTTCTGTGTCCTGTTGTGCACCCAGTTTACTACCCAGGCTACCACCCTGGAACCCACTCCCAGGCTGGCTAACTTGATTATTAGTATTTTGTGCGGGACTGGGTCAAATGCCTTGCTAAAGTCTAGGTAGGCCATATCCACAGCCCCTCCCTGGTCTATTACTTTGGTCACCCAGCCAAAGAAATCAATTAGATTCGTCTGACATGACCTTCCTGCTGTAAATCCATGCTGCTTTGGGTCCTGTGCCCCGCTGGCCTCTAGGTACTCAACAATTCTTTCTTTCAGAAGTGATTCCATCATTTTCCCTACCACTGAGGTCAAACTTACAGGTCTGTAGTTTCCTGCTTCTGCCTTGCTCCCACTTTTGTGAAGGGGAACCACATCTGCCCTCCTCTAGTCCTCAGGTACCACCCCATCCTACCATGATTTGTTAAAAAGTGTGGTCTGTGGTGTCACTAGGTCCTCCCTTAGTTCTTTTAGGATTCTGGGGTGAATTCTGTCAGGTCCCATTGCTTTGTCTACCTTGAGTTTTAGGAGTTCTTTCAGGACTCTTTCTTCTGTAAATGGACTGGTGTCAATCCCCCTACCCAGAGTGCTTCTATTGTCTGGTTTAGGTAACTCCTCCTCATCTTCTTTTGTGAATACTGAGCAAAAGTATTCATTCAGTATCTCTGCCTTTTCACTGTCTCCCTCTGCCCACCTCCCCTCTCCTTTATTAATCTTCACTATTCCTCCCTTAGCCTTTCTATGATCCCTAATGTACCTATAGAAGGTTTTATCCCCCTTTTTAACTGAGTTGGCTATTTTTCCCTCGGTTTGGGCCTTTGCTATTCTGACTGCCTTCCCCACTTATTTCTGCTTTCATTGATACAGTTCCCTGTCGTGCTCCTTCTGTGATTCCTTATACTTTTTGAATGCAGCCTTTTTCTCCTTAACCTTCCCTGCCACCTCTTTTGAGAACTATAGTGTTTTTTTTACTCCACTTTGTTTTTTTTATCTGTTTCACACAAAGTCTTGTTGCCTCTATGAAAGCAGTTTTGATTTTTCTCCATTGTTCTTCCACCTCTCCTTTTTGGCCATTCGCTAGTGCATTCCTCAGGTATTCACCAATTTTGCCAAAGTCAGCCTTTCTAAAGTCCAGTATGCTTGTTTTTGTATGGCTTGTCTCCATGGTTGTGCTTATTATGAAGCACACTGTGCAGTGGTCACTTGTTCCCAGATGTCTACTGACTTCTAAATTTGTGATCCTCTCTCCATTTAAGAGTACCAGGTCTAGTATTGCTCCCTCCTGAGTGGGTTCCAACACTAGCTGTCTAAGGCCTGCCCCCTGCAGGACATCAAGAATGATCCTGCTCTTGGATGTGGCTGCAGTACGTCATCCAGTTAACATCTGGCATATTCAAGTCCCCCATCAACAGTATCTCCCCCTTTTCAGCCATTTTGAGAATGTCCTCCATCAGACTGAACACTGCAGAGGATTGGAGCCAGTTCAGTAGACTATGAAATTTATGTACCAAAACAATCAGAGAATCGAAGGCCACCTTCTTCAAATCCGAACTCGACTCTGCCACAAAGAGCCCAATCAAGATCTGGAACACAATCAATGATCTGTTAGGCCGCTCCCCAGGAAATTCACTCCCGACCAAGATTACCTCTGGCAACTTGACTATAACCAAAAAGATGGATATACTTGACGCATTCAATAACCACTTTGCTACTGCAGGCATGGCATTTGATAACTCCCCTGCAAACATACTTTGCTCCCAGACTGCCAGCCAACTGCCTGAAACTCCGATAGCTTCGCCACCTTTCTTGCTTCAACCTGCCCCACTGAAAGAGGTAGAGGACCTCTTGCTTCAGTTGGATACTAGAAAAAGTGCTGGGGCCGACGCTCTTGACCCTTACTTCCTAAAAATTGCCTACCACGTACTAGCAATACCCGTCACCCACCTTTTTAACTTATCCCTGTCTCAGGGCACCATACCACCTATATGGAAGACAGCACATGTCATACCACTGTTCAAATCAGGTGACCCTGGTGATCTCAATAACTACAGGTCAATTTCTCTCCTTCCAGTCCTGTCCAAGCTCCTAGAGAAAATTGTAAATGCACAGCTGAGGACTCACCTTGAGTCTAGGGAACTGCTAAATCCTATGCAGTCCAGATTCAGAGTTAAACATAGCACTATCTCAGCCCTCGCCAAAGTTACTGATGACTGGCAGCATAATCTTGAGAGCAAAAACTTTGTGCTGTTTTCCTTGATCCAAGCAAGGCTTTTGACACCATCGACCATAGTCTGCTCCTCTCCTCCCTTCAAACCATAGGTGTGGACCCCTCCTCTCTGTGTTGGTTTACTGACGATCTTAACAAGTTAAAGCCGAAGGAGGCCTGTCCCCCTTAAAAACTCTGCAAAGAAGGTTACCCCAAGGTTCTATATTAGGGCCCTTACTTTTTGCAAACTACATTAATAACATCGACTACTGTATAAAAGAAGCCAACATTCATTTGTTTGCAGATGATACAGTTCTCTACGTGAGTCGCCCAACAACTGAAGCTGCCTGCAATGACCTACAGTCAGAATTCAACCTTTTGCAAAGCCAACTCCTCCAGAAAAAGCTACTTCTTAATGCCAAAAAAACTAAAGTGATGGTCCTCTCCCCTTTTATCTGTACAGCTAACCCTGTGTCCAGTGGGACAGTTCCCCAAATTACCACAGTTCTAGGTGAAAACTAGAATTTGTTACAAAATTCAAGTATCTGGGAGTTTGGATAGACCAAAGACTCTCCTCATTGAACATATTGAGGACTTGCTAAAACGACTTTGGCAAGGCTTGGACTGTTTTTTAGAATCAACCAATTTCTCACCAGAGATGCCAAGAAATAACTGGTCCAATCCATTTTCCTATCATTGGTTGATTACGCTGATTTCCTCTACAGCCAATGCCCCAACTCTTACATGGCTAAACTGGACACACTCTACCATCGAGCACTGAGGTTTATAACAGGACTTCCCTTCGACATGCATCACTGCACCCTATATGCGGCAGTGGGGTGGACATCACTAAAGTTCAGGCGCTACAGAAACGCCGCTCTCTGGACCGATAGAGCCATCTCTAATAAGCTGCCTTACTACATCTCCTGCTGTCTTCCCCTGAGTATAATTGGAAAATATGCATTAAGAAGTTACTCAGCTATTACACTTAAAGTACCCAAAGTAAAATCCCTCTTCGGCAGGGCAGCTATAAGCTTCGTGCTACCTACCTTATGGAACGATCTACAAAAAAAACTCAAATTAAGCACTCTAATCGGTATAAATGCCTTCAAGACACTTTATTTCCGTACAATCAGAGAACTATGTAACTGCTTCACCCACTCAGACCCAGTACCTGTGTCTGCACTGGTATATAGCCACGCCTAGACCCAATTTTAAGTACTGACCCCCCAGCTTGCTCCTTACTAGCCTAATTGTTCTCTCTCTCTTATACCCTTGTCTTATCAACACTAGGCCCGTCCATCCCTTATTCTTCCTTTCCCAACCTCGGATAGGAGCTCACTACCCTGGGTTGTGACATCCTACCATGCCCTGTACTTTATAGCATTCAATCCTGGATTTCACACTTACTTCTTTTCTCCATCCACCTTCTCTACATCCCGTTTTATCAACTCTTCTCTGTGCACCGTGCCCTCCTAGCCTTTCTTCCCACCTCCTCCCTTCCCCCACCTTCACCTCTACCTGGTGTATATTTTTATTTTTTTTCTTCCGTTACTTCCTCCTGCAACCTTAGATAACCTGCTTTATCTTCCTATAGACACTTTTATGTATGTAAATAGCGTGTAATCTGTACAATATCTATATAATTCTATGTACATATGAACTTCTTTGTCTTCCTCTCTGTAAAGAGTATTATCTGTATTGCCTTGTAAATACCTGTGTTGACCTGTATATACAATTGTTCATGCTCCACCCAGGTCCATCTTGCAAATGAGCTTCTGCTCAATGATGAACGCCTGGTTAAATAAAGACTTGATTGATTGATTGACTGATTGATTGATTGATTTTCTTGTCCATTTCCTCCCCTTGAGACGAGGGTCTGTATACGACCCCTGTGCAGATTGTGATGTGATTCCCTGTCTCCAAGGTGACCCAGAGTGCCTCTTGTCCTCCCCCTTTACTTTTTAGTTCTGTAGCTTTGATCCCTTCCCTTACATGTAGAGCTACTCCACCTCCTCTTTTACCCTCCCTGTCCCTTCTGTAGACTGTGTACCCCGGTATGTTGACATCCCAGTCATGGTTCTCTGTGTACCATGTTTCTGTGACTGCCACAATATCCAATTTTTCATCTTCCATCAGGGCTACTAGCTCAGGAAGCTTGTTTCCCAGACTATAGGCATTGGTACTCATTGCTCTCCATTTAATGTTGGCTTTATCCTTTTTTCCCCCATCCCTGCTCTTATTGCCCTTGTCTATTTTTCCATTTATCTCTGTCCTGCTCTCTGTTGAGCTCGGTACCTCAGTGTTTACCTTACCATCTACCATGTTTTGTTGGGGGATGCTTGACATTTTCTGCCTCTTATCAGCACCTCCCCCCTTGGCTAGTTTAAAAGCTTGCCAAGGAAGCATTTAAATCTGTCACTTAGGAGCTTGGTTCCCTTCATGGACAGATGCAGACCATCATGCCAGTATAGACCTTCATCTCTCCAGGTGTACCCCTAGTCCCCAATGAAGCCAAAGCCCTGTGCTCTGCACCAGTTTTGCAACCATTCATTAAACTGCATGGTGTGCAGTACCCTAGCCTCACCCCTGCCATGGACTGGCAGCACCTCTGAGTAGGTAACCATGCTTGCCACCTGTCTGAGGCTCCTCGCCAGCTCCACAAATTCATCCTGCACTGCACTGATTCCATGCCTAGCTAGGTCATTTGTCCCAAGGTGGACAGTGATATCTAGTTCCCTCTCCTGTGATGCTGCTTCTGCAATTGTGGGGATTCGCTTCTTGTCCCTCCAAGTCATGGCACCAGGCAGGCACCTTACTTCCCACTCCTCTCCCTTCCCCAGTTCTACCCCCCTAACAACTGAGTCCTCTATCAGAAGCTGTTTCCTTCCCCTGTGGCATCCCTTTGCCACCTTTTTGTGGGTCTCCCTTGTGGATGTCCTCAGCATTCTTCTTGGTCTCCATTGAGAGTGCCATCATAGAGGAACCTTGCTCTGCCAGACTGGCATATGATTTGTGTAAAGGTACAACTAGGGGGCTTTGCCTCTGTTCCACCACCCACACCCTCCAAGAACCCACTGTGGTCCAACTGCTCTTCAGACTTGGCAACCTCTGAGGCAGTAGTTGTGGCAGTGGTGCTCTTTGGGTGGGGGAGGCCTCCTTAGTCCTTGCCAGTTCAGCCTGGAGGTGTGCAATCTCCTCCCTCAGAGCTGACAGTTGCCTGCAAATAGGACAGCAGTGCAGTTTCCAGAATGTCTCCAGGAAAACTGCTGCCCCACAGCCAGTGCATTGCACCACTCCCCACATGTCTCTCTCCCTCATAATAACAATATGTAATATATATAATTTTTGTTTGTTTGTTTGTTTTTTGTGGTGTGTACTTACCCTTTATGCACTGTGATGGGTTATTAAGAATATGACAGTTCTGCCTCAAGACCTGTTGAGGAAGTGATGTCAGAACTTTGGCTATAAAGGAAATGCCACGCCGGGGTGTGTGTGTGTGTGTGTGGGGAAGGGGGATAGTCCACAACCACAGGTGGCTGTTAGAAACAATCAAATACACCACTGCTCCACCACCCTGGTGAGTACTGCCCTTTACAGTAATTCAGCTAACCTCCAGTAACTTATTTAAAAATAGTTTAACTGTCACAAACTCCTACGCACCAGTAAATTATTTAAAAATAGTTTCTGTCCCAAAATCCTAGTAGTCAATCCAGCTACCCCCAAGGGACAACCAAAATGCAGTATTCAAACCCTTGTGAAGTTACTTTCCAAGATAAGCAGAGTTTGCAAGCTCCTTTTTCAACCCCTCAGCCCCTTGTAAATTTAAAAATAGTTTAACTGTCAGAAAATCCTAGTAGACAATCTAGCTACCGCCAAGGGTCTACCCAAATGCAGTATTTAAATCCTTCTGAAGTTACTCACAAGATAAACAGAGTTTGCAAACCCCTTCTTGGTTAAACACTAAATATGTAAATAAAAAGCAATTACCAAGGGTAGTTAGTTTCACCTCCCACAGAATTGAGCAAAAGTGCACGTTGTTGCAGATATCAAGTGTAATACAGAATTTCTCACACAGCTCACAGCTGAATAAAGAAGTAGTGTCCTTCCAGCTCAAGAAGATGTGCTTTGAGTAGATATAACATAAGAGCCATAAGCAGAACATAAAATTTCACACCCAATATATTGCTTGTCTACCTCACGGTTATTCTGAAAAATAAAATAATTAAGTTTTTGTCTGGTGTCATTGAACCCTTGAGCAATCTCCTTCATATTATAAACTATATAGCATTCTTCTTCACTGAGAAAATTATCACCTCACCAGAGAGGGGGCATAACATCATTGCCAAGTGTTTTCTGGAATTTCAGTGTTTGTGATTTAATAGAAGCTATATCTGTTCTATCCCAAATAGACATTACTGAGCTGGAAAGGCCACTAACAGTGCCGGCTACTCTGATGATACCAGAAACAGAACCAGCTGCACCAGTGATGTCTGAGACTGTGTCCTGCTTGGTATGTTTTGGTCTGGGTTTAGCATATTTTCGGGTGGGTCTAAAAACACCAATATGGTCGGTAGTATGAGGTCCACCAATAGGATAATTTGTACATGTTTGGTAAGCAGCTACCAAACCAGTAAGCATCATACTGTGGAATTTAGAAGTGTTAGTATGTTGGCATAAACCAAATTCAGCTGTATCGCAAAGTGATAAGTTGAAAATAACTGGGACATGCATAAATTGCAGATTGTTTATCACAGCTCCTGGGAGTGATGTGGCGGACAAACTACTAGGAGGGCCATCCTCCAGACGAGGACAGGTAAGCAGTTCTTCCTGACTGGGTGGGACTACAGAAAGGTATAGAGAAGAGGATGCAGTATAATTTTAAAGACAAAAGTCAATGGCCTCCTGTGAAGGCATTCTGTCACAAAAGGCAGGGTCTATAAGTGCAGTAAGATTATACTGAGCAGTGTGTTATGGAGAAGCCTGTCTAACAGAAAGAGTACCATTTTGAGATTTGTCAGTGTTCTGCCAGCCATGGAATGTACCTTTGGTGAGGTGAGCTACAGGGATAGTGTAGCCCATAGCATTAGTTTGCCATTGTATGGAAAATGAAGATTTGTCTGGGGAAACAACTACAACATCCAGAAAGGCATCTTTGTCCTGAGTAACCTTAATGTTTTTGTTTGGAATGGTAATCCAAACACCCCTGGGATTTCAATGTTCCATTTGACCACGCAAGTGATCCAACCGATCCTTGTGAGTCTGTAGGGGTTTGAGCGGGGGTGCTATAATGGTTAGAGGCAGTAGTCTCATCAGTAGGAGAAGAAGATGCAAGATAGCCATTTTGCTGATATCTGAAAGAAATAGAAAAGGATTAGTTAGCTGAAAGTACTATTCTGCCCTATGGGGTTAGGAAAAGTAAATGATTAGTCACCTTTGTATAGTTTGAGTTGGTTAGCATGGAACCACTTGTCAGCAGTCTTCTTCTGCTGCTGCACTCTGACCTGATACACAGTAGGGCTGAGTTTGTTAACAATGGGTTAGGGGCCTTCCCAGTTACTGGAAAATGAGTGCATGGGTCATCTGTACTGGAGAAGCATTACTTGGTCTCCAACTTGCCAGTCAACTTCTTTGACATGCTTGTCAATATGAGCTTTTGCTCATATTTGAGCTTTGCCCATTTGCTTGGCAGCAAACAAATGTTTTTTCATGATGTCATCATGAAGCTTTTCTACATACGTGTCTACAGATACTCTATCTGCAGTGGAGGTATGGAGATGAATCAACACGTGTTCAGGTAGTTTCATAGGTCTACCAGTCATAACCTCATAGGGTGTGCACTGAGTAGTGGCAGCAGGAGTACCCCAATTGCCATTAGTATCAGTGACAAGAGGTAATCCCAATCCTTGGGATTATCATCAATGAATTTGTATAGCATCTGCTTGATGTGTCTGTTAGCTCTTTCCACCTGGTCTTAGGATTGAGGATGATAAGGTATAGAAACATAGAATTTGATGGCAGATAAGGACTGCTTGGCCCACCTAGTCTGCCTATTTCCCTACCTAATGGATATGCTGCAGATCCTAGTTAACCAACAGCCTACTTACTCCTACCCCCCACTAGAATTGCCTTATGTCTGTCCCATGCATTCTTGAACTCCCCACTCTTTTTGACTCTATGACCTCCTCAGGAAGGCTGTTCCATGTATCCACAACCCTCTCTGTGAAGAAATACTTCATCACATTACCTCTGAGCCGTCCCCCCATTATCTTCAAATTGTGCCCCCTTGTTTTTGCACATCTCTTTTTCTGAAAGATGCTACCCTCTTGGATTTTGTTGATTCCCTTGAGGTATTTGAAAGTTTCTATCATGTCCCCCCTCTCCCTCCTTTCCTCGAGGCTATACATCTTTAGTTCCTTTAGTCTTTCTTCATATGTCTTCTGATGCAGACCATGCTAAATTTTTGATAAATTCCAAGAAGCTGTAGTATCTGTTGCATCAGTTGTGCTGTAAAGCTAGTTCCTTGGTCTGAGTCCACCTTTAAAGGTAGGCCCCACCTGGAGAACAATTGATCCACCAGAATCTTGGCAGTTATCTTTGTTGTTCTTAGTGTGGATGCAGCCTCTTTTGTGGCATGGGCCTCCTCCAGTTGTTTCTGGAGAGTCTCATTCTCATCCTTCAGATCTCAATAGCTAGGCCCATTACAGTACTTACCATCGGAATTTGACTACTTGCCATTTCTGTTATAGTTGTTATTGTTCTGGTTATTCTTATAGTTCTGGTCCCCCCCTTGTGCAACTGTCGGTCATCAGAAAGGACTTCCTGTTTATCGTTATTACCTTGCACTACATAGTGGGTAAGGGCACGGCCTACCATGGCGACTTGGGCCAGGGTGGCCTGGGCTGTTGGAGTTTGGATGTCAGTGGCCTTGTTGGTGTTTTTACTGGAAGCTAGGTTATGGAGGTAGATCTGAAAGGCACACTCTGTCTTGGTGAGAATCTCAGCAAAAGTATCGGTCTGTGGGTAAACGTTGTTCAATCTTTTCCCAAAGAGTCAGAGTCATGTTTCTTATGTACAAATCCTTATACTCAATTTGGTTTTTGTTGGCAGTCTCAGCTGCTAGGCCTTTGCCAGCATCATAGACGAGTTACAATTGTTGATTGTAAGCTGCTGGAGTTTCCTTCACATTTTGCTTGACCTTATAGGCCAAACAGGCTCCAATGATATCTGGGGAGTTGGCAACAAGGAGTGCCTGTGTGATATCATTGTAATCAAGCATCTCACAATTGTGGACAGCCTCTGGGAGTTTGGCCCCAAGGGTAGACTCGATGGTTTGTCTCAGGACTTGGACCTGGTACAGTCAAACCTGTTTAATCTGTGCCTCATTAGTTCATATGTCTGACATTCTGAATGAGAAACAATGCAAATGGATTTTTTCTCAGGTTAATGACCTCTTTAATACATAAACCTGAGATTCCTAATCCGTTTGCATGTTCTCTTTAACCACGCTGATTAATTCCATTTGTTTGTGATCTCCTTAATCCGTTTCTAGTGAGATCAGTTGGAGGTGCTAACAGGTCTTAATAGAGTGAGAACTGGCAGTATTCTTAATCCCTGCTAATCCTCTGGTGTGTTACCTTGGCTGAATGAAACACTTCCCTTAACTTCCCGAGTGTATTCTTCTGCTGCTGCCAGTTTAGGTTCTTCTCAATTCAGCTTCAGTTCCCAAACATTAAAGTGGCAAACAGTTTTAAAATGTTAAAAGTGCTGTGGATTTTATTTTGTGAATCTCGGTCCCCGACCCAGAGCATGCACCGCTGTTTAGAGCCCCATTCCACTCTGCTCCTGTTGTTGTGCCACTTCAGCAAAGCCCAGTTCCCATCCCACATTTAGCTCCTGTCCTTTAATTTGCTCCCTGATCTTGTTTCTGCTGCCTTCATTGCCAAGAAACACTTTCTGACCCCTCGTTCTTCTCCCCAGTCAAACTGTGTAGAGACCCTCATTCTACTCCACGGTCAAGCTATGTAGAGCCCCGTTTGATTCTGTTTCTGCCTTCCTCACCATTCCATATTCAGCTCACCTCCTTTCAGCTTTCTGAAACTATTTTGTTGATTTCTGTTCTGTTTTAGTGAGTGCAGCTATGCGATCCTGTTTCTACCCCTCTTTGCCATGAAACACTGCCCAGCCCCTCTCTCTGCCCCCCTGGTCAAGCTGTGTGAGAAGCCTAGTCACCTTCTTTCTGCTCCCCAGTCAAGCTGGGTAGAGCCTTGTTTTACTCTTTTCCCATTGTTGTGCTGTTATTGTGCCCTTTAGAGAAGCTTGATCTGCTGTATCGTACACAAAAAGTGGCACGCTGTTTTAAAATTTAGTTTCCAAACTCACAGTTCCCGATCCGAGTTCAGCTCCCCAATCCTGTTTCTACACAGTTCCCAATATGCATTCAGCTCCCCGATACTGTTTCTGCCTTCCTTGCCAAGAAATGCTGCCTGACCCCTCATTCTGCTCCATGGTCAGAGCTGTGGATTTTTTTTTATTCTTTAAATCAGCTTGTTGTTTAAAAAAAACCAATCCAGTGGAAAGTAGTTTTAAAAGTTTTAGAAGTTGCTGTTTATGTGCACCTAAGATCAACAAAAGCTGTCTAATGCTGTTGATTTTATTTATTCTTTAAATCAGCTTGTTGTTTTAAAAAAATCAATCCAGTGGAAAGCAGTTTTAGAAGTTGCTGCTTATGTGCACCTAAAATCAAGAAGAGCTGTCTAATGCAGTGGATTTTATTTATTCTTACCTGCACTGTACTGTATTCTAAATTGATTAATTTTCTACAGTAATAAATCTTAAAAAAAAATCCATCATCTGGTCATTGTTTGGCTACTACTGTATGTAGATTTTTATTACGTAACAAATTTGGCAAACACAAATGCTTACAGATTAACCAAGTCTGACTGTACTCGGGTAGGAGAGAGAGCTTCTCATAGAGGGAGTACATAGAAACATATAAACATAGAAGTTGACGGCAGATAAGGACCACAAGGCCCATCCAGTCTGCCCATTTTTGTTACCTTATGAATGTGCCATAGGCCTGTACTCTGTCAATGGCCTATCTATTCATACTCATCTGTATTGCTCCCTTATGCCTATCCCATGCCTGTTTGAAGCCCTGCACTGTATTCATATCCATCACTTCCTGAGGTAGGCTGTTCCATGCATCCATCACCCTTTGTGTGAAAAATAACTTTCTCACATCCCTCCTTAAAGAGGACTTTCACCAGTCCTTTTGACTTTCATGCGTAAATTACCCTTCTTGCATTGGTTCTGGAATTGTATTTCATTACTGTCTGTTGCAGGTAGTTTTTGCATTCTGAGCTGCTAAAAACTGTAGGGTGTACCAGGGCTTCTATAGCAAGCCTGGTGTTTCTGGGGGCCTAGAGTTGTACTGATGACATCACTGTAGGGCAGAGTCAATTTCACATAAAAAAAACATACTGACAAGGCATTTGGATTTTAGCATAATGCATTGCTAACAGAGTGTCTTGGGGGAAGGGGGACAGTATGTATACTGAGTACTGGTAGGTTTCCTTTGCAACATTGTTGCAACTGCATAGTACTACACAGTGTGAGTCACTCCCCTGTCCTACAATGATGTCATCAGGAGCTAGCAGCCCAGCAGCTGAACAGCAAAAGCAAGTGCAGCAGGGCTCAAAAACAAATCCAAATTATGGAAGGCAGAGTAAACCTTGACCAAAAATAACAAATGCACACACCTTTTCAGGTCTAGTACTGCATATAATGACTACAAGCTGTAACTTTTGGACCATCACAGAAGTTCTTCTTTAATCTGCCTCCCTCTAATCTCATGTTGTGTCCTCTTGTCCTGCTATTTTTCTTATATTGAAACATTTTAATACTCTTTCACCTTGTTAATGCCCTTAAGGTGTTTGAATGTTTCAATCATATCAGCTCTTTCCCTCTTTTGCTCTGGGGTATACATATTGAGCTCCGCTAATCTGTCCTCATGTTTTCTGATGCAGTCCCTGCACCATTTTGGTTGCCCTTCTCTGAACTGCCTCCATTTTGTTAATGTTCTTTTGCAGGTGTGGCCTCCAGTACTGCACACAGCACTCCACATGGGACCTAACTAGTGTCTTGTACAGAGGGATTATTGCTTCCCTCTTATGACTTGCCACAGCCCTACTAATACACCTCCACATCCCTCTAGCCTTATCTATTGCTTTAGTGGCCTGCTTGGATGATTTCAGGTCATCTGTGATGATGATGCCCAAGTCTCTTTCTTCCCTTGTGACTACCAGCAACTCCTCTCCCAACTCTATAGGTGGCTTCAGGTTTTCTCTTCCCTAGGTGCATGATCTTGCATTTCTTTGCATTAGCCCCCAGAATAAGTTGAAAAACCAATTATGACTGACTTACCACACATTATGACTGATTTTTTCAACTAGTTTGAAATTTCTGACTTCAACTAACTGAAGAAAATCCAACCATTTTTTTCAACTTTCACCATCTTTGAATTTTATTATGTAGTAGTTTGTCATACTTTTTAAACTTCATATCTTTTTTTAATTAAAATTTCAACTGTAGAGGTAATAAAATGTATGGAAAAGTCCCCCCTTCCCTTGAAATCAATGGGGTGCGCGCACACACAGCACTCGTCTTCTGACATCACAAAACGGGGCTGCATTTGCCTACATGGGGGCATGTTGGTGGCTTAACATCAGGAAGCAGCTCCGTTTTTAGCATTTGGGATTTGGTAGCATTATAACTTCATAAATGGGCAGCAACAAAAGGAATTATTTATGCCCCTCAACTTTGGGGCAGGTGAGGTATTGGATATGTTGGAGGGAGTAGCAACTAGTTAGCAGTAGCTAAGAAGCTGTCTGCCCTTTAAAACACAAATACAAAGTGCAGTGAAACAAATCTATACACAGTAGGGACCCACTAAAGCACAATAACCAGTCAAAACAACAACAAAATATAGTAAGTCCCTGAAAGTAACAAGTTGAAGCAGGGCAGTAAAACAGTATACGGTATAGAAAAATAAGCAGCAGTAATACTAGTTACTTAGAAAAAGAACCAGGTCTAAAATACAGTATAGGTAGGGCCTCTTAAACACCCCATAGAAGCTAGAAGGTACCCTTTTGCAAACAGAGCTTACCATCAATATATATTAGTTTACTAGTAGTCATAGAATCTGTGAAACTAAAAACAATTTAAAGGAGGACCCCTAGAAATACTTCCAATATGGTATACCAGAACTGAGATGTATCCATAGTTTAAATTTAAAGCTAAAAAAACCTCATGCATATTAAAAAAACATTTTCTGACACAGTTTCTGAACTTGTTTTGGCTTTCAACATGTACACTAATGTGTTTTGTAAAATTTTATTCATCTTGCCATGAGGACTTTAATATTTAATCTGTCTGATTCCTACAGTGGCAAACAACAAACATTTTGTCCACTGGACCCAAATGACCATGCCTCGGCCTCTTATGGGTCCGGGAACTCACCAACTGACCACCTGCACCTGGTCTGCTCCAAGACCTCGTGGGGAATCTGACTTACTCACAATGCCACCACAGTCGGAGAGAGCCCAGCCAGGCCACCAGCAGTAGATCAATGATGATCGATCACCTTGGCTTTTCAAGTTCAGCCCCCTGGGCCCCACAGCCCCTAAGTCCTCAACCAGCCAGACAAGCCAGCCCAGCACACAGCAGACACACAGACAGACTGAGTAGTCTGTGAGATGCCATCCTCCTCCTCCTCCTTCCTACTGCTCACTGCCCAGCCCTGGTGGGCCTTACATACACATCCCATACAGTACCTTGCTCACTGTAGTAGCCTGTTATCAGTTCGGTCAGGTGTCAGGTGATGATTCGGTCAGGGGCGTTGGGTGGCTCCATGGCTCAGGCTGCTGCTGCTGCTGCTGCTGCTCTACTCGGTGGTGGTGCTGGTGTTTTTTTGGTCCTGTGTGCTCCCTCCTCCCAACCCAAGCAGTTGGTCCCCAACCCAGAACCATGTCCCCACTCTGGTACTCCGAGTAGTGGTACTAGTGCACCTACCACTCCTCCTCCTCACAGACTCTGAAGACCTGACCAAGACTGAGTGAGAGTCGGCCGACAGGGTCACAGGCTGATCCCAACCATGACCAGACCACTGACTTGCTGCCTTCACATAATTGCTGCCTGGCTTTGCTGGAGGACTGAAAGGGACTTGCACAGCCACACACTAGTCTCTTTCTTGGCACCGGACGCATCGGGATAGTGGATACAGTTAACTTGTTTTTAAATTAAAGGCCAAACTTCATCCCTGCATAAAAACACTGCTTGCTCCATTGTCCACACACCAACAGAGATGCCTCCTTTCCTGACAGTCTCCTCTCCTACCTAGGCACGCTCTCCCTGCCACCTCGTGCAGCCAGTCACAGACACTCTCAAGCTCCTGGCTCCTCCTTCTATCTCTCCTGATTGGTGGATGCTTCATGTCCAGGAGCCAGAGGTGCATTTTATTGGCTGTAAGGCTCAGTGTCGGCGGTTGAGGACCATTAGATATTTGCAGCCCCCTTGCCCCACTCCCCTCCAGGAAAGAAAAAAAGAGAAAACACACTGCAGTGCACCACAAAAACAAATCTGGATGGGTCACAACATTGTCAACTGCAGTGGATTTCAACTCCACTATTTTATGACTGCAATCCAATGCAATTGCAATTGATTACAACTGCATTGAATTGCAACTATTTCAACTGCCGATGACCGCTCCGGGGTCTACTTTGCTTTAAACCCCATTTGCCACTCTTCCAACCATTTTGCCAGTTTATCCAGATCTCTTCTCATTCTGCCCACCCCATCTGGATCATCTACTCTGCTGTAGATCTTGGTGTCATCTACATACTTTGGAGACCCACATCTTTAATTTTATACTTCCTATTCTTTTCTACCTGACTCAAACAGGGATCAGTAGCTTCTGTTAGTCCATCAGAATGATTTCCTTTTGGCATCTACTCTTCCACCCTCACTACCTCTACTAATCTTTACCTCAGCAACTTCCCCATCTTCCAGAAGTCCACTGTTCTGAAGTCTAGGTCCCTTGTTTTACAGTTGGAGTGGTGGGCCTTCCAGGGTTATATAAAACCACACTGAACTTTGGTCACTGGACTCCAGAGATTCCTTTACCCTGACACTCCTGATAATTCTGTATCTCTGCTGGACAGTACTAGATCCAAGACAACCCCCTTTCTGGTAGGTTCTCTGACCCCCCCCGGCAGAAGTAAGCAATCCTGCAGCACCTCTACAAGCGCCTGACTCTTAGCACTCTTGGCTGCCTGGATCACCTACTCCACATGTAACCTGGGTGCCATCTCTCAATGGGCTACTACCCCTGCCTGCTTCCCTGACTGCAGGTTGAGGAGCCTGGGTTTGAATTTAACAGTTACTGGGGATTTTTGCCAACAGTAAAACTAGAATTATGGTGCCTCCACCCAGAGAGATATTTAAGTGGGCTAGATCTTAAGCTAGTACAACCCTCTGGGAAGTTGTACCTAATCACAACCCTAGCTAGTCACCTTATACATAAGCTTCAAAAACACATTATCTGGCACTCAAAATACAATTATTGGTGAGTGCTAATAATATGATCATGGACAACACACTTACCACCAGAGTTCTGGCTTCCAAGGACACACCCTGAGTACCTGCAAAGAACACTTATCAGCAATAACAGTATACCTTTTGGCTGACACAGTAACTTGAAGCTGAATATTAATATGCTTATAACCCAGATTAAACTTTAGACAGTAAATCTAGTTTAATTAGGGGAAGTGAATATGGGAGAGGCGTGAATTTAGTTGAAAGATTACAGCAAGCAGTTTATATGCATTAGACAAAAAAATCATTCCATTGCACTTAGCCCCTGTTTTAGACAGTCTTAACAGCTGCTGGGTATCCAGATTGAAATTAGGTGCAGGCCTGAAGCTTTGCCATGGGTAGGCTGGCGTTGCAGCTGGTTGGAGCCCTTAAATAAAGAAAATTTGCTTTGGTTAGAGTTATACTCTTTTAAACCATGCAGTAATTGTAATCCACAGCTGGATGGCTGGCAATCAAAGTTAAACACCACAGTGAATTTAAGAAGCAAATCAGAAGACACAAAGTGCTTTAATGCTTGTTGCAGGACAAAATTCCTGAGATTAATCACGGTACCAGAACCAATAGAACTGATGGCTGGAATCAGACTAGATTCTTTCTCGCTAGGCAGGAATATGGGGACCAGGGCCGACATGACTCACCTTCTCCAAATGACAGCTGAGGTCATCAGTTGGGCCCATCTGTCCGATGCCTTGGGCAATTTTCTGAACAGAATGAGCCACCTATAGGGGATTGGAAGTAGGCGAGCATGGAACGGTGCTTAGTTCCCTATGACTCAAAGCACCACGAAGGGCAGCTTCAGCCGCCGCATCAGTGACTGCTTTGAATGCATTCTCCTGGGTGACAGTATTTTCGAACATGTGCCCAAATTGCTCCTGCATGGAAAAGCTTCCCTCTGGGTTGATAGTCTAGTCAGGACATCCTGTACAATGCCTCATGCTTCTGCACCGTCTTCCCTGGAAAGGGAAGCTAGTGGAAGCAGGCTCCTACTTGGAGGTGACTGGCCTCCTGTATCATGGGGGCCGTCATGTTTGTTTTGACTTGGCAGCATAGAAGCCATGCCAATGGGACATGAGGGCAGGCTATAAAGGCCACCATCTTGGGAATGGCTGGTAAAGGCCACCGCCCTGTGGGATGGGGTCTTAGATGTGACAAGGCATCCAATAGTCTCATAATCAGAGTTGTCATCACTTGATGAGGTAACGTCGATGGGCGTATACTGAAAACCATTCATGGCTTTTACATGGCCAGCGAGAATATCTCACTGATGGCACAATCTCACCATCTTCAGTCAATCAATCAATCAAAATCTTTATTTATTCAGGCGGACATCATTGAGCAAAGCTCATTTACAAGATGGACCTGATAGGTCGAGGAATAACATGAAGGTACAAAAGCAGACATATACAAAACACTTCTAAATAAACAGAGTACAATAATATAAACATATATACAAGCAGGGTAGCCGGAGAATACAGGCTCCAGGGCAAGCTAAACCAGACAGTTATGATTGATGACTAATAAAATGTTGAAAGCAGCCTCTGAAAAATGACACAGGGGGCTGGTGGGAGTTTTGGATAGGGACTAAGTCAACTAGTAGTGAGTGAATGGGGTAGAAGTGAGTGCCAGGGGTAGCAGAGGAGGTCTTGGCAAGGGGTAGCAAAGCTGCATAGAAGGGGGGTAAAGAATGTGGTTGGACTAGGCCTTGTGAAAGCAATTGCATTTCTCTGGGAAGAGGCTTGTGTAGAGTTTTTTAAAGGATGTTAGAGGTATAAAGGTGTCTTTGTCTTTACATTTCTTGTAATAGACTTTAGCAGTGCCCTGCTCAATACCATTCTCAACCTCATGCCGCAATACTCTGTACGCGGCGCACAATTTGACATTTTCCCTAAGCTCTTTGTCTAGCTCATGCATCAATCTCACGTTCTCTCCTTCAGTTCATCATTATTCTCTCACAAACTTTCATTCGTATCACTCAAAATTTCATTCAAATAAGATACCTGTTTCTTATCACATTTCAACCTCTCATTATCATCTCTTAACATACACAATTCATGCTTAGAGTCTTGATCAGTGCAGTGCAACAGTATTATTGTGATCATGGAGTGACTGTGTCTCCTCCACAAGTTTCTGTTCCTTTTTGAGTAACTCTGATGCCTGCAAGCCCATCTCTTTTTTTAGAGAAGCGTTTTATAGTTCAACACAGGCATATCATGCTAGTAAACTTTCAACAGCTGTATGTAAAGCCGTGACCAAAAGACCTTTAGTGTGATACTTTTTGGCTTTTTACTTAGACTCTAGATATTGATCAGAGATCATAAGCAAAGGGTCCTCTGACTACTTTGCATCCAGCGCAAAATCAGTCCAACCTCCATGGAGGTGTAACCTCCCCTACAAATGGGGGTTCCCGGAAAGTCTTCCATGACCTTGCCTAAATGCTCACTGCCAGGTTGGTGTCAAGCATTCTAGCTGTATAACAGTTAAAGGTGGAGAGTGCCTGTAAAGCCTCTGATTACTGTATTTTTGAGAGCTGCCTGGTTGCATTTTTAATCGAATTGGGAAGGGGGGCTGAGTGTTTTCTTGCTCTGGCTGCTGGATAATCACTCCATTTCTGACATCGCTAATTGTGCAGAGGGAGCTCTGTTAGAAGGTGTGCATCTTACTGATCACCCTTAGGGTAAATATAATATTGCAGTTTGTTCTAACCTGCTTTCTTTGCAGCATGGACTTTCTGCCCATATCCACCATCTTGGTCCCGAACTGCCGAATTGGATCAACTAGTACCTAGGGACTCTAAAATGGGGGTTATATCTTGGAGGCACCGCTGGGATCAGGGCCCCCTAGTGGCCAGAATCATGAATTACTGTCAAACCTAAATGGCTACCCCAACAGAAGTGGCTGTACACCAATTGGTGGGGTGGTGTATAGGGCAGGAGATTGACCCGCACAATGCCCTGCTTATATTGGGTATTCCCCTGACCATTTGTAAAGACACTGTAGAAGGGGTACTTTCCAAAGCTGAATGTTTAACAAATGCTGTTGTGGTGGGGTGACAGGCTGACTTAACCACTCAAACTTTCGTGGCCTTAGTAGAGTGCAGTGATCCAGTGGACAGTTCCAAAGTGCCACAGACTATTGCCTCAGAAGGGGCCCCAGCCGTCTGGAGAGTGATAACAAAAGACATTAAAGACCCAGGGGAGGATGAGCTCCCACCATTATCTGAGACTAATTGAGGAGAAAGTTGCTCAGTTGTTGCTGGAGAAAGGAAAAATCATAGAGGACTTAAAGAAACTGTTCCTGCCACCTGGTGGCGTTCCTTCCCCAACACCCCCTTCCCCTCCAGCACCTGATACTGCCCTGCCTTCTGTGCCCATGCCAATGCTGGCCCCTATATCTGTAATCATCATTAGTCATGACTCCTACTGGAGGCTGAGAATCTTCTTGGGCACCATCCCCACTCCCCGGGGGAGGACAACTGGGAGACCTGGATTGACTATGTTGCCCTCTTGGTACCTGAGTGGCAGTGTGTGAAGGCTAAGAAGTGGAAAAGAATCATAGAAAGTTTTAGGGGTCCCGCCCTCAAAGCCATTAAATTTCTGAGGTCCACAAACCCTGATGCCTCTGCTCAGAAGTACCTATCGACACTCAAGGGCAATTTTGAAAGCATTGCATCATGGGAGAATTTGATGTGGAAATTCCAAGGTACCAAACAATGGAAAGGGGAAGGTTTGTCTGTGTATGTTACTCTTCTAGAAAGAGCTTTGCAGAAAGCCTACTGGAAAGGTGGGGTAGCTGGCAGTGACTTAAACCATGTGAGGTTGGGGCACATACTGCAACATGCAAAGCATTCTAAATTTCAGATCCTCCAGTTAAGGCTTCAGGATAGGAGAGGTAACCCACCTGACTACTGTGACTTGATAAAGGAACTCCAGGAGATTGAAGGTGAAGAGGGAGATTGTAATTATGGGGTGAGAGCAGCCCAAGTGATCATGGCACTGGAAGGTCCTTCTGAAATGGAGACCACTAAGGGTGTCCTGCTGTGGGCTAAACGGTGGAGAGAGGAGTTGCTGAAGGAAGTCAGAAAGGTACAACCAGATGTTATCACTGAGGTATCCCCTGTTGACAAAGACCCTGGCCCCTGTCAGGACGTGACTGCCATGGGGGTGGGGGTGCATCCTCAGGCATCCGCTACTGAGGGTGGTTTTTCAGCTGAGCTCAAAGAATTGACTGCCACCCTAAAGGAACTTTTGAGACATTGATTACTACCAGCAGGAGCCAGACCACAGTCTCCCATCAGTGCTCCAGCATCCCCTGCAATGTTCTCTCCAAGGATGCCCCAAGAGCCTGTCATTTGTCATAATTGTGGCAAGGATGGTCAAATGAAGAGGGAATGCCATTCTCTAAAGGACTTAGAGAGAGTGGTGAACCAGCTTCAAAGGGAGCTTCAGAAACTGAATCAGTGGTCAAGGGGTGCATGAAATGACCTTGGTAAAGGCTCCGGACATCCTAACTCAAACCTCTTTGTGGCTAAATCATCTGTCCAGACCCCTGCTGCAGTCATCTCCCCTGACTGGTCCGAAATAGTGGGCCCTTCAATGGAGACTATTGTGGCTGTAAATAGTATTCCTACTTGGGCTGTGCTTGACAGTGGGTCACAAGTGACCACTGCATTTCAGGACTGGTATGACAAATACTTATCTGATATGCCATTACAATCCCTGGAAGGCCTACATGTGTGGGGGCTGAGTGACAAGTCTTATCCCTACTTAGAATATGTCTGCCTTTGGTTGTCTTTTCCTGAAACTGTCACTGGTGTGGAGGAGCAAGTAGAGACACTGTTCAGCCCTAGTGTGTCCTCCCACCAGACTGCATGATGAGGTTCCCCTATTAATTGGAACAAACGCACACATGTTTGGGAGGCTAGCACAACTCTGTCATGAGAAACAAGGGCAATGGACTGGAAGGGCCCTAAGAATTCCAGCTCTAATTAAGAGGGCCTATGATTTGCAATAGAAACCTGAGGAAGTAGACCAGGATGAACCGGTGGGGATCGTGTGGAAGAAGGATCCCAACTCAATGATACTGGCCCCTAATGCCCAGTGTATCATTCAAGGTGATGTCCGCCTCTGAAAATAGGTCAAGAACAAAATACTGATGTTGGATGCTCCAGACGATGGAAAATTGCCAGAAGGATTATTGGTCAAGCCCAGCATCTTGCCTGCTCATGCTCATGCCCATGTCTATGCACGATGAGTGATGGTCCAGATTCACAATGTATCAGATCATGAGATCTGGGTGAACAGAGGGTGCACCCTAGCTACCGTACACTGCACAGACACTGCAGTGTTGCCCAGCAACAAGCACCCTGGCAAGACAGAGAGAGTGACTCCAGGCTTGTTTAACTTTGATGACTCCCCATTGCCAGCTGAATGGAAGACTAAAATTAGCAAGAGACTTGCCCAGAAAGACCAAGTGTTTTCATTGAAGGAATGGGACATGGGATGTGTCCAGGGTGTGGAGCATCACATATACTTGCATGATGAACGGCCATTTCGAGAGAGGTCTCAATGTCTAGCCCCAGCAGACATAGATGATGTGAGAAGACACCTGCAGGAAATGCTCATGGCGGGTGTGATACAAGAATCCAGGAGCCCATATGCTTCTCCCATTGTGGTTGTGCATAAGAAGAATGGGTCTGTGAGAATATGTGTTGATTATCGAACCCTGAACTGGTGGACTATCCCTGATCAATACACCATGCCCCGTATATAAGATGTTCTAGATTGTTTGAATGGGAGCAAATGGTTCTCGGTGTTGGATCTTCACAGTGGATACTACCAGATTCTGATGGCCCCAGAGGACCATGAAAAGACAGCCTTTATCTGTCCTTTGGGGTTCTATGAATTTCTGAGAATGCCACAGGAGATATCGGGTGCCCCGGACACTTTTCAATGACTGATGGAACGGGCGGTGGGAGATATGAATTTGCTGGAATGCCTGGTGTACTTGGATGATGTCATTGTGTTTGGGAGCTCCTTAGAGGAATATGAGAACCAACTGTTTAAAGTACTAGACTGACTGGAAGATTTTGGCCTCAAGCTATCCATCGACAAGTGCCAGTTTTTCCAAATCTCTGTGAAGTATATGGGGCACATAGTATCTACAGAGAGAATAAAGACTGATCCCAATAAAGCTGAAGCCCTGACCACCTGGCCCCAGCTCCACAATTTGAATGTACTACAGCATTTCTTGGGATTCTGTAGTTACTACCGCAGGTTCATAAAAGACTATTCATAGGTGATTCGCTCCTTCTTGAATCTTACTCAGGGTTACCCTCCTACCAACTGGAAATACAAAAAAGAGTCCGTCAAAGAACCAGACAGAGTAAACTTTCACCCAAGTGAACTCTTCAGGCCATGATGGATGCTTGACTGTGAAGCAGCCTTCAATGAAATCATAAACCAGCTCACCCACGCCCCCATCCTCGCCTATGCTGATCCCACCAAACCCTATGTGTGCATACAGACGCTAGTCTGCAGGGTCTAGGAGCTGTGCTATATCAAGACCATGAGGATGGTTTGAGACCAGTGGCTTTCACCAGTAGGAGCTTGACACCATCAGAATGAAACTATCCTGTACAAAAGTTAGAGTTCCTTGCATTAAAATGGGCCATTGTTGACCAGTTTCATGAATACCTTTATGGGGCAAAGATATTGGTGAGGACTGACAATAACCCGTTGATCTATGTGCAGACTTCAGCTAAGTTAGACGCCACTGGGCACCTATGATTATGCTGTTGAATACAGACTGGGCCTAAACCATATTGATGCTGTGTCCTATCATGGAGGCCCACTTCTAAGAGTTATTGGGTCAGGCTGTCTGAACTTGACATCAGAGCATTGTGCCAAATGTTTGATAAAGATGAACAGATGTCTGCGGACACATTGGACTGCTTAGTAGATTGCTTGGGCCCTTCTGATACCTGCTGCCTATTGCCATTTCTCTGCTCTAGATATTAGTGCACTACCCCAATTTGACAATGATAGCCTTCAGTGGGCTCAATCCCAAGATCCTATGATTCAGCCAGCACTTGGATGTGTCCAGTTTGTATTCCTCTGATCTGAAAACTGCTTCATTGTTTAAAGAAGGCCCCAGGTTGAAGCTGCTCAATCAGCTATTGTATAGAGAGACAGTAGATCATAGTGGCAAAGCAGACAAGCAACAACTGGTCCTGCCCATGGCCTTTAAAGATTTGGTACTGAGGACCCTCCACAATTATATGGGACACCTCGGTATTGACAAGACCCTTGACCTAGTACGATCTCAGTTCTACTGGCCCAAGATGGGGGCCAATGTTGAGCACCATGTGAGGACTTGTAGTTGCTGCCTGCAGAGAAAAGCCCTGCCTCAGAGGGCTGCCCCCGGTCAACATTACTGCCAGCTCCCCAATGGAACTAGTCTGCATAGACTTCTTGTGCTTAGAGCCTGATCAGTGAAACATTGGTAATGTGTTAGTGGTTATAGATCATTTCACAAGGTATACACAAGCTTTCCCCACCAAAGATTAAAAGGCATCTACCGTGGCCAAGGTGCTATTGGAAAATTTCTTCATCCACTATGGTGCCCCCAGCAGATTCAGTCTGATCAAGGCAGAGACTTTGAGAGTCGGCTAATCAAAGAAATACTCTCTCTCTGTGGGGGGGTGGAAGTCAAGAACCACTCCCTATCACCCACAGGGGGACCTTCAACCAGAATGCTTTAACTGCACCCTGCCAGACATGATAGACACCCTCCACACAAAAGACAAGCATAAATGGAGGCAGCAGATTAGCGCCTTGGTACATGCATACAATTGTATGAAAAATGATGCTACCGGGTTCTCTGCCTACTGCCCCATGTTCGGGAGAGAGGCCAGGCTGCCTGTTGATGTCTTTTTTGAGGTCTCTCCAGATGGGGTCCGAACCGAAAATCACCTGCTATATGTACAAAAACTAAAAGATCAATTGAACCATGCCTATCAACTGGCCCAGACAATGGCCACCAAAAGAAATCTAGCCAACAAAGAGAGACATGATAGAAAAGTAAAGGCTCTAGAGCTTCAGCCTGGAGACCATGTGTTGTTGCGAAATTTAGGACTGCATGGTAAACATAAAATTGATGACTGATGGCACCATCTTCCCCATGTAGTAGTTGGACAGTTGGATGATTTACCAGTGTACAAAGTGCACCCTGAGAACAACTCCAAAGACATCAAGACCATGCATCGTAACCACTTCCTACCTATCGGCCAAGTCATGATTGAGGCTAAGCCCCCAGAAATTGATCCTCCTGGGCCAGTGACTCATGCTGCTGCAAGAAAGAGACAGGGTCAACCTACCCAAATGGTCACAGATTTAGGGTTTCCTCCACAGCCAGCCCAGAATGATAGTGACTGGCAGTCCACCTTTGACAAAAATGAATGCGACCATGCCTATTACCCATCTTATGAACTGAGTCAGCTGTTTTGAGTTAACTCCATGATTAATTGTGGGGATGAAGCTGGGCCTTCTGGACTGTCTAACACCCCAGCTTTGTTCTTGGGGCCAATGCTCCCTGAAAGTGAAGTGCCAAGTATCACATCTGAAGATGCTGAGTTTCTGTGTATTGTGGAACTGTATGATTTGCCTGAAGATGGGGCTGATGGTATGAGTCTTTCTAGTGATATGCCAGAACTTGAAGAACCCTATAAGAGTGCTGACAAACTCCCTTCATTGCTCAAGCCTATTCAAAATGAGCAAAGTGTTGTAGAAACAGAGCCTACAGAGCAAGGAGCTGACAGTGCTCCAAGTTTGGACATGCTTACCCAGGCAGAGGCTCCCCTCACAAGTGATGAAAGTTCCAGGACCTGTGTTGAAAGTACAGAGACTGTGGCTGTTCCTGCAGAAGAACTGGCTGAGCTGTCAAGCCTGTGGTACTTTTCAGTTATGATTCTCCCAGAAGGCCAGTGGATTTGCCTCTCAATGTGGTCCTCAAAGTGGTTTATGTTTCCCAGAGCTCACTGCCCAAACTGAGCCCAAGTACCAATTCCTGATTGATTGTTCTGCCTCTAGGTATGATGCCCCTGCCCCCTCTAGCCCCAAGATAGCTGATAGGGAAGGGTCCCTTCTGACATTGTTTAATGTACAAGAAGTTATTACATGATTCTGTATAGTACTGTGTAACTTACCTATGTGAAATATGCATGATGTGTTGTCAGAATGGATATATTATTGCTAAGTGTAGAGAATATGTATAGTAAAATTATAAATTTATGCTGACTAATGCATCACATGTTACTTGCATAACATGCTAATGGTATAAATGTATAGTGTAATCTGCATTTGCAAATATTGTGATGGTACCGACTTGACATGGACGCCAAATTTTCTCCAGGCAGGGAAGGGTGTAACCCCCCTACAAATGGGGGTTCCCAAAAAGTCTTCCATGAGATTGCCTAAATGCTCACTCCCAGTCTGGTATCCAGCATTCTAGCTGTATAACAGTTAAAGGTGGAGAGTGCCTGTAAAGCCACTTGTTACTGTCTCTTTGAGAGCTGCCTGGTTGCAGTTTTAATCAAATTGGGAAGGGGAACTGAGTGTTTTTATGCTCGAGTCCCACTTGGGCTGCTGGATAATCACTCAGTTTCTGCCATCGCTAATTGTGCAGAGGGAGCTCTGATAGAAGGTGTGTGTGTGCTTACTGATCATCCTTAGGGTAAATATAATATTGTAGTTTGTTCTAACCTGCTTTCTTTGCAGCAAGGACTTTCTACCCATCTCCACCATCTTGGTCCCGAACTGCCAAATTGGACAAATCAGTACCTTGGTACTCTAAAATGGAGCCTGCTTGCAGGGGCTCTGTGGAGTAAAAACTGTGATGGATTGTAGTTTTGAGCTGTTGATGCCTTTTGCACCTGGAGGGGGAGCCTTGTTGTGACTGACAGCTGAGTCAGCCAACAGAAACTTTGGATTGGGGGACATCACCACACTGCCTGCTGTCTAGAGGCAGATCTTAGTTTGGAAGCTGAACAAACAACAGCTCGAGCGAGTCGAGTGGCCGTTGGAGTAGTTCATGCAGGAGAAAGTTGGAGAGGCCTAAGTTTGGCCTGCGAGTATGCCTGCTGCCCAGAGAGGGAATGGAGCGTTATTTTTCAGACAAAATCTGATTTGTAAGAGACTGACTTGTACCAGACTCAGCACCTGAGGATGACTGAAGATATTGTTGAATGCGATCAGCCTGTCAGGAGTTCTGCCTGCTGGAAGCTGTATCCAGTCCAATTGGAGAGGGATTACCTGGTACTGTAGAATTTCTTACATATAAATGTGCTGTGTATTGGTGGTAGGTTGCGATTTGGTTCCCCACTGTGTGAACTGTGTTCTGCCTGCTGGAAGCTGTATCTGGCCCAATCGGAGAGGGATTACCTGGTACTGTAGAATTTCTTACATATAAATGTGCTGGGTATTGGTGGTGGGTCATGATTTGGTTCCCCACTGAGTGAACTGTGTTCTGCTTGCTGGAAGCTATATCCAGCCCAATTGGACTGAATCCATGGTTATCTCCATGCAGCCGGGCCTTGTCACATGGACTCTGCCTGACTGCCACACTGCACAGAGAAAGTCATTGACAAGAGACCTGCCTGGGGATCAGCCCCCTGCTCCATGTCTGAACAGGAACAATGCCTCAGCGATGTGTGTGGGCCCTGCTTCTCCTGGCACTTCAGATTCACCACCTGCTGTCTCTATTTCCGTCCCGCCTGTGTCCAGTCTTGGGTATCATGAGTAATTACCAGTGTAGCTCCCTGCAACAACATCTTAATCTAGTGTGTCATCTGATTGTCTTGTTGTGTTTTTCTTCTCCCTTTTCTCGAACTGAGCCCTCCTGCTCCAGATTACAAATAGTGTGTATTGTGCATGTTGTTTTATTCCATCACAGGGCCCCAACCAGCTGCGATGCCAGCCTACCCCAAACATCGGTTCGGGCTAGCCCATCTTTTCTCCACCTGGTACCCAGAGGTTGTGACTGTTTAGGGACTCTGACATGCATGCACAACTGTTTATTTGATCGTGCATTTAAGCAAATCAACCTGATTATGCCCCTTCCCTTGTTCAAGCTCCCTGAATAAATCAGATCTAATTTTTTTCCCACATTTAACCTGACTGTGGTTCCAGTTTGTACCAAGAGTACCGTGCTGTGGCTATTTGCTGTGTCTAACCTTGTTTTGTGGGGGTTCCCAGGGTTGAGCCAGAGAAACCAGCCCTGGTGGTAAGTGCAAACTGTGGGGGAACTTGTGAAGTGTATTAGGGGTATTGTGAAAGTGACTATTGGGTGTTGTTCCAGCCACTAGCAGGGAAACAGAGGGGTTACAGTGTCCCAGAGGGCTGTGCCCTGGTTAGCTTGACCACTACCAACCCTGATCTCATGATGGAGGCCCCTGTTACAGAACCTAGGCCCCTTAACCAGCTGCTAGCCAAGTTGGTGGGGTAGTAGCCCTTGGGATAGCACCACCTAGGAGCTACAGAAGTAAGATAGTTAGAGACTTTGAGTCTCAGTTCAGTGCATAGTTCAGGCATGACAAACAAAGGGATAAACAAACAAACAAAGCAGTTGAAAGACTGGAATAAAATCCTTGGCACTGTCACCCAATGGCTTTCCAGTCCCCCATGGGCAAACGGTGGTGCCAAGGTGGTATACTGCTACTCACAGAGGGAGTATGCCAGTGGTCCAGTGTGGGTCTGTCATGCCCAAACCCAAAATTTAACAAGTCCACTGTAAGTTCGAGTAGGTTCAAGTGGGCAAAAATGCACCACACTACTCGACATTCAGTTCAGGGAACTCAGATGGAATCCTTACTTTGTACATTCCAACCTCCACACAGTTGCCTAAATTGAACTGGGTAATAAAATTAACTTTCTCAGGTTCTTGTTGAAACTGCACAAAAGTGAAGAACTGACAGACAAGTGGTATCCAGCATATACAGTGATTTATTTCTGGTATATACAGCAGGCTTACAATGAAATCACAGCGATAAACACCGGGGAGAACACTTCCAATCTCAGCAATTAGTTTATTCTCTTCTCAGAGAAAGTGAGCAGTGTAAAGAGTCTTATACCACTGATAATAATCATGATGACTACTAAAAAGATATATATAAGTCTCATCATTGGATAGTGGTAAATGACCTGACTTCTTACTAGCCTGGAAAAGCATGCTGAGCCAGCAGAAAGACAAGATAACTAAACAAAGAATCTGTATGTCCTGAAGGACATTTGTGGTTACATCCATAATTGCATAGATAATTGCTGTTGTGCACTAAGACAAAAGATGGCAGTATTACCTAACTAATGATGTACAATGGTATAAACAGAGATGTCTCCCAAGTGGTACAATTAGAATTATGGCAAATGCATTATGATTCTTGGTAGAAATACAGCAGAACTCAGATCCTGACACTTATGCTTATACGATAAGTGCCTGTGTCCCAGGTGTTACTGTCTGTGAGACTGGGGGCCAATCGGGGTGCTGGTCCATGGATAACACCATAGAACTCCCTGTGGAAAAAAATGTAAGGCTGGTTCCCCAGTCTGTTTCTCCAGAAATGGTGGGTAGTGAAAGGGAGGTAGAACTTCCCCGAGTAGCTGTGCACCAGACAGCTGCAGTGGGTTACTCTGAGGAGGTAGGATGTAGCAAATGGGTAGAAGGTTAGGGATGGCAGTGACTTTGAATTCCCTGATACTAGAGCTATGGACCATGGTTTAGGAACTGAAGGGGGCATGTCCCATGTTTTGGGAACATGTGAAGATTTTACAGCTTCTCAGAGGACTGATCATATCTTGGAGAAGCTGAGGGCTTGTGCAGAATCTGACAGGACACAGGGAGGTGATGAGACATAGGGTATTTTGGGACAATGGACTGTTGTATACATAGGAAATGATGACAGAAAGATGGGTGATGGGCAGGCAGCTTGTCATTCCCCAGGGGTACCATTAGTGGTTGCACAAGATTGCTCATGATATCTCCATGTCTGGACTTCTGGGTATTGCCTGCACCGTGCAGAAATTGGCCCATAATTTCTGTTGGTCCAGCTTCACCCAGCAGGTGAAGGAATATTGCAGGTCTTGTCACTGGTGCCAACAACAGGCAGGTAGTTAAACCAAAGCTGCCCTAATTTCCTTGCCCATTGTGGAGAAGCCATTTCAGAGGGTGGAAATGGATACTGTGGGACCCTTGAATACCCCAAATTCCTCTAGGAAAGGGTTTATCCTGACGGTGGGCGAGTACACCAACTGATAGCCAGAGGCAGTTGCCCTCTCCTCAATTAAGTCACCCAAAGTGACAGAAGCCTTGCTAGGGATTTTCTCCCATGTCAGGTTTCTGCATTAGGTTATCTCTGATCAAGAGGGTAACTTCATGCCGGACCTGATGAAGTGTTTGTGGGAGAAGTGTGGGGTGGTGCAGAGACACATGACACTGTAACACCGACAAGCCAATGGGCTTATAGATAGGTTTAATGGTACCCTAAAATTGATGCTCCAAGCATTTGCTGAACAGCATGAAAGGGACTGGGAGAAATACCTTCCCCAACTATTGTTCACATACAGGGAGGTATCTCAAGAGTCGATGGGGTTCTCCCCCTTTGAACTCTTGTATGGACGTAGGGTACATTGGTCCCAAGTCTTGATCTGGGAAGACTGGGAGGGCAAACACGCCACCTGGGGGACTCCCATAGTGATGTATGTCTTTAGGTTTAGAGAGAAGCTGAAGGAGCTTATGGGGGTGGCCCAAAGCAACCTATCAGCTGCCCAGCAGAAAAAAAAAGTCTGGTCAATCGATCAATCAATCAAATCTTTATTTATCCAAGTGATCACCATTGAGCATGCTCATTTACAAGGTGGACCTGCTGTTGGCAGGGAAAATTGTACAGTTACATATAAATATACATAATACAAAAGGAACAGCATGTTTACAATACTGATAGGACCAGAGTATTTACATTCCAAGTCACATGTACAAGAAAGATATACACAACCGAACGTAATATATATATATATATATATATATATCTATATATATATATATATATATATATATATATATATATATATATAGATATATATATCATATATATCTATATATATATATATACAGTTCCCACAGGAGCAGGATGTGTATGGATGTCATATACAAACCATAGAAGAAAAAAGAAAGATTATTTATATTTCTGTCCAGCAGAAACATGTTACAGGCCTGGATGGAAATTTCTAAGCTATGGAGGTGTGCATAACAGTGTGTAAGCCTTAGGTAAATGCAGCATAAGGGGGGGTGGTGAATAAGAGGGATGCAGAGGGTGCTATGGGCAAGTGGGGCAGAGGAGGGGGAAGTAGTTGTGGCAAGGGCTGATTTGGATAAGCAGCTGGGACTAGTGTTGAAGAAGAAAGGAACAATAGTCGAGCTGCTAGGAGCAATAGAAGCAATTACAGATTTCAGCAAATGTTGTGTCATAGAGGGTCTTAAAGAAGGCAGGACTGACAGGTGAGCTAATTCTCAACGATTTTTGTATCCTATTCCAGATAGTAGGCAGGGCATAGCTTATGGTAGCCCTTCCAAAGTGAGTGTTGGCCCTTGGGACATTCAAAGAAATCTGCAAATGACTTCTTAAGGCATAGTTCCTAATAGGACTAATGGGGAGACAGTCAATAACATAATGTGGGAGTTTGTTGGTAAGGGCTTGGAGCTTCCATAGGGCTGCATTTCTGTAACGCCTGTATTGAAGGGAGGGCCACCCTATGGCTGCGTATAAAGAGCAGTGATGTGTGGAGTATGGGAGGCCATTTATAAATCTCAGTGCTCTATGATATAATACATGCAGTTTTACAAGATATGAGGCAGGGCAATGGCCATAAATGAAATCAGCATAGTCAATTAATGAAAGGAATGTAGATTGGACAAGCTGTCCTTTTGCATCTGTGGTCAAGAGGCTTTTAGTTCTGAAAAAAAACAAGTCTCTGCCTAAGTTTTTTCAGCAGTTCTTCTGTGTGTTCCACAAAAGAGAGTTTGTTGTCTAGCCAAATACCAAGGTATTTGAATTTAGTCACAAATTCAAGATTTTCTCCAAATAAGTTAGAGATTAATGGTAATGGACTAGCGACAGCAGAGTAAGCCCCTGGGCCTGATGGTGAGAAAAGAATGGGCTTGGTTTTTTTTTGCATTTAGTAGTAACTTTTTGCCAAGGAGCTGGAACTGCAGAGTATTAAAGTCAGCTTGTAACTCAGCGCAGGCAGCTTCAGGAGATTCCCAGCTTAAGCAGAGGACCGTGTCATCAGCAAACAAGTGAATACTGGCATCTTTGATGCCTATGTCAAAGCTGTTGATATAAATGGCAAACAGTAATGGGCTCAGAATGGAGCCCTCGGGGACACCTCTTTTTATCAGTTTAAGTGGAGAAATCTCTCCATCAGCCTTAATTTGTTGCTGTCTACCAGAAAGGTAGTCTTGGAACCATCCCAGTGCGGTTGAGCCAATGCCTAGAGTTTTTAAGGTGGAGAGGAGCAGGCAGTGGTCGACAGTGTCGAAAGCTTTACTGAGGTCCAGAAACACAGTGCAAACAAATTTTTTGTTGTCTAGGCCCCGTTGCCAATCATTAGCAACTTTTGCCAGTGCCATAATTGTACTATGCTTAGCTCTAAAGCCAGACTGCATTGGGTTGAGTAGTCTAGCATTGTCTAAGAAAGATATCAGCTGCATATCCACAATTTTTTCCAGAAGTTTAGAAAGTATGGGAAGAAGGGAGATTGGTCTATAGTTATTTAGGTCACAGGGGTTCCCTGCTTTAAACAGGGGAATGACGTGAGCAGTTTTCCATGCCTTGGGGATGGAGCCTTGTGCAAGGGACAGATTGAATAGTACGATCACAGAGCCAGAGCTCGCACATACAGTGCAGGTCAGGAAGTAATGGTTCTAATTTTGGAATTCTTTACAGATGACTCAGAACTGGGGGTGGTGGTGGAAGGGGAGGAGGGTAGGGTGGTCCTAAAGGGGGACCTGGAGGCTCTGGAAAGGTGGTCTAGAAAGTGGAAGCTGAGATTCAATGCAGGGAAATGCAAGGTACTGCATCTGGGAGCCAGAAACTCAGGACAAGTGTACACCCGGGGGGGATGCTACAAGTCTCAATGGCTGAAAGGGACCTGGGGGTGGTGGTGGATGTCAAGATAAACAACTCAGAGACTTGTAGGAGGGCAGTGGCCAAGGCCAACAGGATGCTGGGATGCATCGCTAGGGGGATCACCTCCAGAAGGAGGGAAGTGATACTACCTCTGTATAACTGCTTGGTGAGGCTGCACCTTGAGTACTGCATGCAGTTTAGGAGGCCACACTTAAAGAGGGACAGTGAACTCCTGGAGAGAGTCCAGAGGAGGGTAACCAAAATGATCTGGGGCCTGGGGGACAGGACCTATGGGGAGAGGCTAGAAAAGCTAAATATGTACACATTGGAAGAGAGAAGGGATGGAGGGACATGATAGAGGTCTTCAGGTACATGAAGGGGTTAAATAGGGGAGGAGCAGTCAGTGTGTTCCGAAGGAAGGGGGGGCAACTAGAAGGCATGGGTGGAAGCTGGAGGGGGGAGATTCAGGGGAGAAAGGAGGAGGTACTACTTCACTGAGAGGGTGGTGGAGCCATGGAATGTGCTGCCCAGGGGGCCTTTGAATGCAGAAATGGTGGAGGGGTTGAAGAGGGGGTGGGACAGTAACAGGGGAAGGATTGTGGAAGCAAAGTCCTGTGTAGCAGGAATATCCGGGACTGGGAAGGGAGAAGCCTGAGAGGGCAAGGGGGGCAGTAAGGTCAGCTCCCAGGGTGGGGGCTGTCTAAACAAGCAGAAACAAAAGACCATTAGGCCTATTCTGCTGGCATTTCAGTATGTTAGTATGTAATTCCGGTCTGGACATACAAGCTGCAAGCTGAGTGGGCGGGATCATATAAGGTAGTCTGGCAGGTCAATGTTGTAAATTATATTGTGGAACTGCCTGACAGGAGACATACCCATAGGATGTACCATGTCAACATGATGAACCCATATGCAAATAGGGCCGACATGGTATTTTTAGTGTGCTGTCCTGGGGAGGGGACAGATGAAGAAGACCCCCTCCTGGTCTTGCTGGAGGCAAGCAAGCAGGAGTCATCTATGGAGGCAATCAAACTGTCACCCCAGTTGACCCTGGAACAGTCTCAGAAAGTGAGGGAGGCTTTAGAGGACTTTGCCCCTTTGTTTATGGCCAAGCCTGGAAGAACCCCATTAGTGACACATGATGTAGACATGGAGATGCAACTGCCCATATGGTGGACAGCCTACTGGGTGTCTGAGGTCATCCTAAAGGACATTAAGAGGGAGGTAGAGGAAATGCTGGATTTAGGGGTAATCCAGAAACCCCACAGTCCCAGGGCATTACCCATGGTCTGTATTCCCAAGCCAGATGACTCTACTTGCTTTTGTGTGGACTATCTTGGACTCATTGTAGTTTCAAAGTCTGATGCCCACCAAATGCCATGGGCAGATGAACTACTGGACAAGTTGGGAGGGGTGAAATACCTTGCTACCTTTGACTTGACTAAAGGGTACTGGCAGGTGGAGTTAACTGCCAGAGCTAGAGAATGGTCAGCTTTCATCCCTCCAATAGGATTATTTGAATTTTGGGTAATGCCTTTTGAATAAAGAACACCCCTGCTGCATTCCAAAGGTTGGCCAACCAGGTGTTACATGGTACTGAGGAGTACTCAGTGGCTTACCTGGATGATATACTGCCATCTTCAGTACCAGCTAGAAGGAACACCTGTCCCAACTGAAGAAAGTGTTGTGCAGGATACAGAAGGCAGGGCTCACTGTCAAGGCTGAAAAGTGCTGGGTGACTGTGGCAGAGGTGGCATACCTAGGCCATGTAGTGGGGCTGGGTCAACTTCACCCTAATCAAGCAAAAATTGAAGCAATAGGTGGCCTGGTGGCACTGAGGGTTGATGTACTGGATGCAACACCTCACACCATGCCAGCGACCCGGGTTCAGGAATGAACCCAGACCACTGGGGGTCAGCAGAGGAGGGAGAGGATTGAGCATTCAATGGACAGCTCTCCTTTCCTGAGAGGGAGGGGGTGCACACTCAGTGCTTGACTGGCCTCTGGCAGAAGTCAGGGGTATGGCAAGCATAGAGCATCTACTGGGAGATGGGGAGTGGCAACGTCAGTGGTGATGCCATGATGTTAGGGCATGTACCACTCCTCCAGAACAAGGGAAAAATTGGTGACCAGTCTCCTAGATGAGGGAGCACCATGCAGAGACCAATCCCCCACACCTGCCTAGCAACCCGTCGAAGTCTGATGAAAAGTTGATTGTCTCAGGGTGTAGTAGCCCCACCTTGTACCCTCCTGAGGGGTACAGCCAAGGAGGAGGGTAGGGTGGTCCTAAAGGGGGACCTGGAGGCTCTGGAAAGGTGGTCTAGAAAGTGGAAGCTGAGATTCAATGCAGGGAAAAGCAAGGTACTGTATCTGGGAGCCAGAAACTCAGGACAAGCGTGCCTCAGATGTGGGGATTGGAGCAGTCCTCAGTCAGACTTCTAATCAGGAAAAAGACCACCCAATTGTATAACTGAGCAAAAGGTTACTTCCTCAGGAGCAGGCATACTACACAGTAGAAAAGGAATGCCTTGCTCTGGTATGGGCCCTGAAGAAATCAGAGCCATATCTATATGGGAGGCACTTCTAGGTACAGACCAATCATAACCCTCTAGTGTGGCTAAATCAGAGGGGTAAAACAAATGGTCGTGTCTTGGGTATTGCCCTACAGGCCTACAACATGATAGGAGACACTGAGCTGGGTCGGCCAATGCAAACGCAGATGACCTATCTCACCAATTAGAATAGTAATAGAATTTGTGAAAACCTTACCATGAAGTAGGCAGCGTGTTTCCACAAAGTCAGTCTAGGAGGATGGGATGTTGCAAGCTAGCCACAGCCTGTCATTGTTTGCAGATGTATTTGAGTTGTATATTTTTATGTGATTTTGTGTATACTGAATGCCACAGGAAAGTGACAATGTTAAGAGAGGGGATCATATGGAAGGAGATAATGGATGTTTCAAATGTCTGATATTCCTTTGTGACCATGGAGCCAGCTGCTTGCCAGAAAGGTAACTCACACTCCAAAAGGAGTGGGCATACCTTGTAAACTTAATTGAGAGAAGAAGAGGTAATAACAACTTTCAGGAGATAAACCTTAGCTCTTCAAAGGCAGGATTCTTTGGAACCAGGATCTTGAAAATAGCCATTCCTGACAGGTTGGTGTGAATTGTCTTACAAGTGTTATATTGTAGGGAAGTAGGACATCAAAGGCACCAATTATGAAATGTTATTAATGTGCCAGGAAGCTGTTTTATAAGAACCTAAATAAGAAATAATAATAATTCCCTAAAATTTTGGGAAAGCACAAATGTTGCATCACTGGCCTAAAATTTAAGACCAGACCAGGAGTTTTGTCAGACTATTTAAGGGGATCTGAACAGAAGCAAGCTCTCTATATTTCCTGGAGTATTTCAAAGGACACACTTCCTGACAAGACACAGAACAAACTGCCAGCAGACACTGAAAGCCAGTGGCTGAACAAGGAGGAAAGGATTGTTCAGACTTCACTTATTCTTCTGGACTTCAATTCAAAATGAACTTAAGGTAGAAATTAGATAAAAGTTTATAGTGCATTTTTTTTTGTCCATGTCCACTTTTTATTTTTGTTATTCTATGACCAAATTTCTAAATCTTTTAGTTGCAAATGTATGATAATTATTTAAGTGTTTAGTAAAAATATTTGATTTTAAGAAACCTGCCTGAGTAAGATTTTATATTGTGTGTGATTGAGGGACATTTATTAATAATCTGTGACCAAACTGTTATTGCTAATGGGTGCCATCATAAGCTACCAATTGAACAAGGATCTGCAAGGGAAATCTGGGTAAAGATAGGGAGAATACAAAAGTCTCAGGGCAGAGTCTATGGGGATTTGATCCAGGTTATTGCATGCCCTGTGGGAGGAGACAAAATCAGGGTCATGAGGCTACCCCAAAGAGATTGTAATGCTGGGATCTTGCCCTTTAGTGCAACAACCAGGAAGGGTTCTCATTTAGCTACAAGACTAGAGACTGGTATTGCACCCCTATCCCAAGTAAAGAGGGAGCCCTGGGACCTTGTGGCAAGTGTTCAGTTATTAACTCCGAGATCACTATAGAAGGACACAAGGAGGGTATTTCCTGTTCTTCCCCCTTTCACAGATTGTACTTAGGGGTGGGCACTGTGACCTTAGTGTACCTGACCCCCAGGAGTCAGTTCATGACAGCTGTGAACTATTGGCTGATCAGCCTCACCTCAGTAGTGAGGAGGATCATGGAGACACTGCTTAAAGAAAGAATAGTGGTACATCTGGAATCCAGTGGGGCCCATAACTAGAGGCAACTTGGATTCACAGCAGGGAGGTCATGTCAGACAAAACTGATAGATTTCTTTGACTGGGTGATGAAGGAAGTAAATTGAGGGGGGGGGCACTGGATATTGCCCACCTCAATTTCAGAAAGGCCTTCAATACTGTCGCACGCAAGAGGCTGGTTAACAAGATGGGTAGTCTGGGCATGGGGCCTGAGGTGGTAAACTGGGTTTGGAACTGGCTGACAGACAGGAGATAGAGTGTGGTGGTTAATGGGATTCAGTCTGGGGAGGTGGGTCACCCATCGGGGTTACCTTTGGTATCAGTCTTTGGGCCAGTTCTGTTCAATATCTTCATTAGTGATATTGCAGAAGGACTGGAGGGAAAGGTATGCCTGTTTGCAGTTCACACCAAGATCTGCAACAGGGTGGATACTCCTGATGGGGTGGAGAAAATGAGGAGGGACCTGGAGAAGCTGGAACAATGATCTGAAGTGTGGCAGCTGTGGTTTAATGCTAAGAAGTGCAACATTATACATCTCAGACAAAGGAAGCCTGGGATGAACTACAGGATGGGGGTAGTTGCTGATTATCACCAAGGAAAAAAGAGACCTGGGGTTCTTATTTCTAATGACCTGAAAGTGTCAAAGCAGCATGCCAAGGCTGCAGGGAGGGCCATCAGCGTGTTGGGGTGCATAAGCAGGGGTATCACTAGCAGAAGGTGGAAGGTAGTGATGCCTTTGTATAAAACACTAGTCAGGCCTCACCTGGAGTACTGTGTGAGTTCTGGAGGCCACACCTTCAGAAGGACACTGACAGGGCTCAGACAGTCCAGAGAAGGGCGACTAAGGTGATACAGGGCTTGCACCAAGAAACTTATCAGGAGAGATTGGAGGACCTCAATATGTATTCACTGGAGGAGAAGAGGGAGACTAGGGACATGATAGAAACATTCAAGTTCCTAAAGGGCACAAACAAGGTGCAGGGAGGAGACACCTTCCAATACAACAGGAGTACAAGAACGAGGGGTCATGATATGAAATTGGAAGGTGGCAGGTTGAGTGAGAATGTAAGGAAGTTCTACTTCATGGAGAGGGTAGTGGACACATGGAATGGTCTGCCATGGGAAGTGGTGGGAGCAAGCATGATGGAGGGATTTAAACATGCCTGGGACAGGTATAGGGCAATCTTGGAGGTAAGGCAGAGGGAAGGGAAGCCACTGACCCGATAGGATCAAGTATAGGGCTAACAAGCAGACTAGATGGGCCTTGTGGTCCTCATATGCCAACAATTTCTATTATTTTATGTTTCAATGTGACTAAGCAATTGGGAGAGCTAGTGGGATGCTGTGGATGCATATGGAGAGGTATCACCAGCAGAAAGAGGGAGGTGGTGTTACCTCTGTATAGATCACTGGTGGGACCTCACCTAGAGTAATGTATCCAGTTCTAGAGACCTCGGGCCTGATTCTCAAAGATTCCTTGGAGCAATGCAAATTGCGTCGCTGCAGGGAAACTTAACATGCGTTAGGGACCCTCTGTGAGATCTGGAAGAATCAGGGCCCTGGTGTCAGATTCCCTGATTTTACCACATGCTGCACTCAGTGCCAAACAGGTGTCACACCACTGGAAAGTGCCACAAGGACCTCATCTCCCCCAACCCCACCCAGCACACTTGCTGGGTGGGATGTTGGGGAGGGTAAACTGATTGCCAGGCCGGGGTGGCAGGGTGCATAAGGGATGGGTGGCAGAGGATGAGTCGGGGGAGAGCTGTGATAGGCTATTACTGAAATGACAACTGGTGTGGTGCAGGTACAGCATGATACCTCCCTCTTTTTTTTTTTGCCATAAAGATTTTTATTGATTTTTCAAAATAGTACACAAAACAATTACACACAGGAGAAATGAGCAAACACAAAGTAACATACAGTACCAGTACTAACCAATATACAATGGTTATAGTTCTCTAATATCAATAAACAATATGCTGGAACTCAAATAAAGGTAAGAAAGCATATCAGCACAGTCAAACAAATATGCAACATTGGGGGAATAACTCATCTCTTTAAAAAAATAAATTACTGTATACTAAGAAGCTAATACAAAGTTCACTGAAATCTCTAAAACACAGGTTAGAATGTGTCAATGAGAGGGTATTTAAGGGGAGAAGGAGTATTGCAAAGCATCAAAGCAAATCCTATTCAAGTCGCTGTGAATAATAACAGCTGTAGACCAACATTAGGTACAAAATAGGTGATGGTGAGTGGAAATCCACTCTCACAGTGGGGGCGGCAAACAAAACTGGGTCCTAATGGCACCAAAAATACAAGGGTCAACCATCAGGTTGTTGTCAGGGGCAGGTCAAGGGAATTTAGAAAAAAAGGGTTGCCAAATTTGGTCAAAAAGTGAAAGTTTACCTAACAGTCGATGGGAGGTCTGTTCATACCTAGCTGTTAGGGATAATAAAGAAAACCATTCATCATAGGAGGGAGAGTCAGGGGAACACCAATTCCTGAGAATAACTCTTTTTCTACAGTAAAAGCACAGTTAGCCCAGGAAACCTGGGATTTGGAGAGGGACACAGGCTGCTGGGGGAGGCCTAGCAAGACAAACTGAGGGTCTCTCAATCTAGTCAGGGGAATGACTGAAGAGCAGACTGCCCAAACTCTGGACCAGTAAGAGTCAAGTACAGGGCAGGAACAGAGAATATATGTCAGGGAAGCTTGAGTGGGGCAAGTAACAGTGCTCATTTTAGAGCATTGACCTTGCCCCATAAGGACAGGATCAAATAACTCAGTCTGGAAGATCTGCATCGACAGTGTCTAGGACCTTCTGGGCATTAACCAATATCATGTCAAAAATGGTGGATCATAAGACAATCCCAAGACAAGTGATACCATTTGGTGCCCATTGAAAGGGAACACAAACAAACATATCAGCTATACAATAAAAATTATGTGGAAGGACTTGGGACTTACATTCATTAAATTTATACCCAGACAAAGCAGAGAAATGGGAGATAATAGTTTGTAGGGACTGTAGTGAGGATTCGGAACGGGAAACAAAAACAGTAATGTCATCGGAAAAAAGTAACATTTTTCTGGGATACCAGAAAACAGAGTCTGCTCTAGTCTTGGCTTCCAGAGACTCTATGGCTAAGAGAAAAAGAAAAGGCAACAAGAGGCAGCCTTGTGAAGTACCACAACAAAGGCCAAAATAAGGAGAAAGTACAGAATGAGTAAGGACTGCAGGCTTCAGTGTGGAATAGGAGATCTGAAGTAGTGAAAGAAAATGAGAGGGGAAACCAAAGTGATGCAGAGCCTCAAACAGATAGGGCCACCCCACCCTGCTGAATGTATTTTTGGCATCTAATGACAGGGCAGCAAGGGGATAAAGGGCAGAACATGCTTCCCAGAGAAGGTCTAATGGCCGACTAATATTATCTGGTTCCAGAGGACCTGGCACAAAGCTGCCTTGGTCTAGATGGATCAAGAGTGGGATAATAGGTTCCAACCTCTTGGCTATTATCTTAGCAAAAATCTTAACATCAACATTCAATAATGAAATGGGGTGAAATTGAATACTGTTCTTTTTTTTCTTGGGGATTAGAGTAATGATAGCTTTGGTGAACACTGGGAAAAGTCTGCCCTCTTCCCAAGCCTCATTAAAGATCCATGTTGACATCAAACAAGCTGATCTACAAAAGCTGCAACTAGGAAGCCTTCAGGGCCGGGGGATTTACCCTGTGACATGTCTCTGATAGCTGCTGTAACTTCAGAAAGCTGAATGGGGTTCATTAGTGAAGTAAAGAAAGCTTTCAGTACTTCAGGAAGCAAAATCACAGAAAAGAAAGAAGCCAATTAGTCAGAAGAGGGGTGAACTTCTGAAGAGTAAAGTTGCTGATAATAGTCTAAAAAGGCCTGGTTAATATCCCCAGGGGAAGTAAAATTAACCCCATCAGCCCTCTGAATTTTCAGAATATATTTCTCTTGAGCTTGTGCCCACAGCAAGGTGATGAGCAGCTTTCCCAAGTGTTCACCAGATTCTGAGTATTTTTGGTTAATTTTGTATCAGTTGTATTCAGTCCAATATTGTAAGATGCTTTCAATTTTAGCCCTAAAGGACAGAAGTCTGCATTGATAGGTTGGGTCTACACCAAGGGACTGGGAAGACTGAAGTTGGAAAGTTTTCAACTCGGCTTCAAGATCTTTCAAGGCTGATTCCCAATGCCTTTTAATGCGGGAAGCATAGGCTATCAAATGGCACCTCAATACAGCCTTAAGAGCTTCCCAGAGCATTGCCTGTGAACATTCCAGAGAGTCATTAAAAGAAGATATTCCTGAATAGCCAGGACAACCCATCCATGGGTTTCCTCCTGAGACAACAGTGATGTACTGAGTTTTCAAGTGTTACATCTGCCCATGGCCATATTCCAAGAAAATTAAAGAATAACAGGGGCATGATCATAAAGGAGAATGTTCCCCAAGGAAGTGCCCCAAGTCAATGAAACAAGGTCAGGGGTACTAAGATGGATGTATATTCTGTTATACAAACTATGAGAGGTAGAGTAACATGTAAAATCAATCTCTCCCAGATGCAAACTTCTCCAAATATCTAAGAGGCCTGCACTCCGGAAAAGAGAGGATACTAAGGGTTGCCAAGGAAGTTTCATATCAGGGACCAGGGCCCGTTCTATCCAATAGAGGACCAAGAGCTACATTTAGGTCTCCCCCCAAGATTACCATAGAAGGTACATGCGGCAGTTCAGTCAAAATTTCCTGGTAGAGGGCAAGTCGGGGGAATTTTGGGCATAAAAACTACCCAAGACTATGGGCTGGTCTAGGTATGTGCCAGCTATTAGGACACAATGGCCATCCTGATCATTAAATTCCCAGGAGATACCTAAAGGTAGATTATTGCTATAATGAACAGTACCCCCCATGAGATGTGAAGGTACTAAAATAATATTGGCACTCCCACATTCATCCCAGACACATAGCATCTCCTTCCAACAAATGCATTTCTTGGATTAGGACTATGTCACATTTTGCATCTGTAAGATATTGCAACACAGTTTGATGTTTCTTGGGATCATTAAGCCCTCTAACATTTCAATATATTATTTTCAAAATATTAACATTAGACATTGTCTCAGTAAAGCTAGGGTTCAGCTAAATAAGAGAATAACAATATATTCCTGTGGATTCCTCCCCACCCATGAGTCCCTACCCCCTAATATTTCCCGATGAAGACAACCTACCCCCAGAGCAGAATACAAAAGAAAAGAAACATTAGACGTAGCATAGAACAATGAAGTTATGCAACAAAACACACACAGTAAGTGACAGAAAACAAATAAAGAAAGAAAGACATAAAAACAAAAAAAGGTATAGAATGAGTGTTCTCAATTCCAGTGGAGGCACACTGGGCACTTCACTAACTGAAGATGACAGGGGATGTTAAATAGGAATACGATGGACAGTACAGTAAATAACAGAGGAATTAACAGTCATAAGATATCGCATGATAAAAATCTCCTTCTATTGAATGGGAGAATAAAGGGTGATATATCAGGTAACTATACATACCAAGGAGGGAAGGAGTCATCCACAATAGATTATATCTGGGGCAATTTGAATTTGTTACCAAATTGTGTATATATGAGGACAAGGACAAATCTAGAAAGCCAGCATGTGGCCATATAATTAGGAATAGAAATGGAACAAGGATATTCTACTGAAAAACAAATAAGAAAGGTGTCAATAAAACCAATAAAAAAGAACATTATAGGATGGAATATTATAGATAGTGGGGATTTAACACAAATTATGAATGATAGAGGTATTTTGGAAAACCTAGATAATTGTATTAATGATAAAGTCATCACATCACTTTTATCTGACTATAATACCATTATGGCAGATGTAAGACACATCAACATAAGAGAACAAACTATAATGCATAGAAAAAGACAGGCATGGTATAATAAAGAATGTAAGGATGCTAAAAGGAAATTGAATGGTTTATTAAGAATGTTAAAAGGGAGCTCACTGGTAAATAAGAACAAAGAAGTAAAATAAGAAAAGAGTATAAATTGGTATTGAAGTTGAATAAAGATCGATATCGATCAAAACTATGGATAGAGTTAGAGGAGGCTGTAAGATCAAATAATTGTAAGAAGTTTTGGAATATAGTTAAAGGTACAACACATTATGATGATAAAATAAATGCATTTTATTGAGCTGGATAAATGGGTACAATATTATAAAGGATTTTTTTTTTGGAAGAAAATGAGAATAACCAAAACCTGCAGAGTAAAGACGATTACCAGGGTAAAGATGGATTAGATATTGATAAACAACAGAATAAATACCTGATTATGGATAAGGATGTATGGGAGGTACTGGAAACTGTTAAAAAACATAAAGCACCAGGCCCAGATGGAGTTCCTTTTGATGCTATTTATTATATAGCTTCAACTTGGGTTCCTTTTTTGACATTACTATTTAACAAGATCTGGGAAAATAGAATGGTACGGGCAAGCTGGAAATTAAATATAATAGTTCTCATTTTTAAACAAGGGGAGAAAAATAGGCCAGAATGTTACCGGCCAATTAGTCTTATAGATAGTACAGAGAAGATATTTACTAAGTTAATAAATAATAGACTAACATCATGGGTTGAAGAAAATAGAATTATCGATATGGTGAAAACAGGATTTAAAAATGGCTAATCAACGCTGGATCAATGTTAAACACTTGTGCATTTAGCCTTTAAGTATAACAAAATTAAAAAAACAAAATCTATATTGTATATTTGTGGATTTAAAAACAGCATTCAATCGAATAAATTGGACAAAGTTATAGGAAAGATTAGAGGGACTAGGAGTGGAGAAGGCTATTATAGGAATCATTAGACATGTACACCAGGATAATTATACTAGTGTGAGATATTCCACAAGCAGTCAATTAACACAGTGCTTTCAAACTAATATGGGGGTAAAGCAGGGATGTACTTCATTACCATTATTATTCAATTTATATTTCCATACAATATTATGTAAATTGTATGATTCTGAATATCATTTACCTATAATAGGAGAAAAGCCTTGTGCTCATCTAGCCTTTGCGAATGATGTAGCTCTAATTTCCACATGCTTTATTGGTATAAGAATAATGGTAAAGAAATTTGTAGTGGAATGCACAAAGGCAGATCTAATTTTAAAATTTATGAAAAAAACAAAGTAATGTTTTTTTGGAGGGAATAAAAAAGATTATCAGTAGAAAATAGATGGCCATACATTAGAGGTGGTTAAAAATTTTTGCTATCTAGCTATCTAGGAATAATTATATCTCAGGATGGAACTTGGAATTAACACGTTAAAGAAACACAAAATAAAGTCAATAGATTTATGCCAGTATTGAACAAATTTGTGTACAAATATGGAGGGCATTCAATAAAATGAATCTTAAGGGTTTTAGATGCAAACATAAAATTTCAGTTGCTTTATGGGGCAGAAATCTGGGGATTACATGATATATCTAAACTAGAAAGTATATTAAATAAATTTTATAAGAACATTTTGGGCCTCCCTAATGGAACTCCATCAGCTATGGTGAGAGCTGAACTGGGCCAAATCCAATTAGAATGTGAAATAAAAAAAGACAACTGAACTATTGACTGAAGGTATATAATATGAGTAATCAAAACTTGCCTAGATTATGTATGGAAGAGGTGACAGAGTATTGCAAGCAACACCATTTATTTCCAAGTATGGCAATAACTGAAAAATCAATGAAACTATTGGGACTGCAGGAGATAATCCTTCAGAGTATGATTTTTTCCTGCAGAACTAATTAATTTAAGAATTAATAAGAGGATTAGAGATTTTTACATTCAGTTGGAGTTGGTATTATGTAAACAATATAAAATTAACAAATGGATGTCAAAAAATAAAAAGGCACATAAACTAGAATATTACTTAAAATCAGCGACCAACCCCAAGTCTAGGAAATTGTTAACTTGTGCAAGATTTGAGTGTATAATAAATAACTGAAAATTAAATATTTATGGTAAAGAGAAACATGTGGAGAAAATATTATGTAAATGTGGTATGGATACAGAAACTCTTAAACATTTGATATTATTATGCCCTCTATATGAAAAAGATAGAAGTTGGAAACGGGGGGGAATTTTGAGTAGTATTGAGTATGAACATGAAACTGTAATAATTTTTTTGTTAAAATCCCATAATCTGGAAATACTATGTGCTGTGGCCTCCTTTCTAAAAATAATTGAACAGAAAAAAACTTTATGCGAGGACTGTTTTATAACTTAAGGGGTGGGGCAATTTATATTGGGTACAGTTTAAATTAATTTGGGATTTGAATGTATTTACTAAATATGGATATTTATTTATTTATTGAAAATGTTTCACCAGGAAAAGCACACTGAGCAAAAAATGCTTGTCTCACGGTGCGACCTGGGGGGGTGACAAAGGAGGCAGGTATACATACAATAGTTGAACTCGCAGTAACATAATATGGAAAATGTACATAGTTGGGAGGGATTACATTTGAACTTATACATAGGCAGTGCAGTACAGTACAGTGCAGACACAGTAAGTACAGGTATACAATTCGTGGATTCACAGCGAGGTAAGAACAGTACAGGACATTATCATAAGGCAAGGTATACAATACAAGGATAAACTTCGAGGCAAAAACATGAAATGCATAAGTGCAAGTTACAGAACAGAGGTAGTAATAGCAGGAATTGAATGATTGTAGTGGAGGTAGCTTCAGAGAGATGCATCACATAGAGAGGGAGGATTTGGAGTGAATATGGGGGAAGAGATGGAGGGGGAGGAAACGTAGGTGAGAAGGAGAGAGGATAGGTGAGGAGGAGGGAGGAGATGGGGAGCTTAGGTTGAGTAGGATGAGGGAAGGGAGGAAGAGAGTGAGGGGAGGAAGTAGAGGATAAGTGCACGGTAGCATATAAGCCAGAGAAATTAGGCATGGCCAGGCCGCTGGTCAGGCACAGGGGAGGGAGTGGGGGGGAGGAGCCATGCCGGAGGGTGGTCAGGGTCAGTCACAACTAGGTGCAAGGAAGTTAGAGAGGGCATAGGAAAGGGAGAGCTTGGATGAAGAATGTCAGATCTGGGTGGGTAGGCCATTCCAGAGTTTAGGGAAGAGGTAGGAGAAGGCAGATTGGCCGGTGGTGGCCCTACAGCGTGGGATGAAAAGTAGTCTAGGGTCAGTGGATCTGAGGGCGTGTGAGGAGGCTAGGGCAGATGCAAGATAGGGAGGGAGGGAACCGAGCCAGAAGTTAGAAGTGAATTTAGCGCAATGAATTAGGCGCCGGTTGCACAGAAAAGGTAGGAATAGGGAACGATAAAGCATGCAGTGATGTGAACGAGGGGGGGCATCGAGGGCAAAGAGGCAAAAAGCATTGAAGAGGGGGTCTAATCTGGTGAGGGTGGTCTGTGCTGAGGAACTGTAAACTACATCGCAGTAGTCGAAGGAGGGTAGAATCATTTTCTGAACAATTTCACGTCTGACAGGAAAAGGGAGACTGGTGCGGTTTCTATAGAGGGCACCAAGTTTAGGACACAGTTTGGAAATGATGGAATCGACATGGGCAGAAAAGGAGAGGTGGCGGTCGAGCCAAACCCCGAGGTACCTGAAGGAGGGTACTTCCTCGAGGACCGTGTTATTCAGAGTGCGGAATCTCAGAGGGGAGGTGAGTTTGGAAAGGTGCTGTCTGGTGCCGAAAATCATTGAGTTGGTTTTCTTAGCATTTAGGGAGAGTTGGTTGCAATTGAACCAGAGCTGGATTTTGGTGAAATCAGTTTGAAGTTTGGAAGTGACTTCTTCGGGGGTCCAACTGGAGGAGAAGAGGACTGTGTCGTCTGAATACATATGAATGGCGGAAGAGGAGCAGGAGTTTGGCAAGTCATTTAGGAGGATGGAGAAGAGGATGGGGCCAAGAACTGAGCCTTGCAGAATGCCAGAGGTGATGGGGGAGAGATGTGGTCAGCTATTTTAGTGGATTGGGATCTATTTAGAAGGTAGGTGCTGAACCAGTTTATGGCGGATTCAGCTAAACCAGCTCCGGAAAGGCAGGATAGTAGGAGAGAATGGGATAAGGTGTCGAAGGCTTTTGCTAAGTTGATAAAAACAGCAGCGGTGATTAGCCCTTTGTCCATCCCAGTGAGGATGTGGTCAGTGAGTCTGAGTAGGGAGGAAGTGGTGGAGTGGTGCTTTCTGAACCTTGACTGGAAAGGGGTGAAGAAGTTAGTATCTGCAAGGAAGTGGGAGAGTTGGGAAAGCACAAGGTGTTACTGGAGTTTTTCCAAGGTGGGGAGGAGGGAGATGGGGCGGTAGTTGGATGCAGAGGTAGAGTCACCACCTTTGGGGAGGGGTAGAACAGTGGCATGCTTCCACGAGGGGAGTGACTCGGTACTGAAGGAAAGATTTAGTAGGGCTCGAGGGGGTAATGGCTGCGGGAGCAGATAAGAAGAGGAGTTTGTTGTCAAGACCGGCAGGGATTTGTCTTTGGAAGGGTTTAGGGCGAAGAGGGCATCTAAGGTTTCAGAGGGGGAAATGGGTCGAAAGGAGAAGGGGTTCTTGCTGGATAGGTGGTGGATAGGAGACAGAGGAGATGGAGTAGTTGCAGGTGGAAGGGCTTCAAGGAGGGCATGGGTGCAGGTAGTGAAATATGAATTAAACTCGGTGGTGACTTCCAGGGGATCGGAGAGGAGAGAACCCTTGGCAAGGAGATGAGGTGGAGGGTTAACTGTTTGGGGGGAAAAAAGGGAGCCAATGACTTTCCAGAATTTGGAAGGTCTATCAAGGTTAGCATTAAGTGTGTTATTAAAATATTCAGACTTAGCTAGGCGGATGGCCTTGGTGCACCTATTGCGGAGCATGCGATATAATACATGTGTACTTGTACAAAGGATACCAAATGCACAAATGGTGTTTGTGGTAGATTATTATGGTGTTTTATATGGATGTGTAAACTAATTGAAAATTAATGTATGTATTTTATAATTGTAATGACTTGTATAAGTCGATCAATAAAATTTTACTACTACAGTCTCTGCAACTATTAGCCTATCATAGTGGTGGGGTTCTAAACACTAGTGGCTTTTTGATAGAGTGCAAAATATTGGTATCTTTCAGAACATGTAGTGTTTAGCAAGGCATTTTGCTACCACTGAGATAGCAAACTGTACTCTTTGTCTCCAGCTAAGAACTCCCTTACTAGACTAGCCACCAATTCATTCAGATATCTGCAATGTTTTGCAAATGTTCTATATTTTCCAACTGCTTTAAACATTCCTATCCATAAATTACATAGTCCTGCAACATAAAGTACAAGCATACATACATTAAATGGCTACCTTTTTTAACTGGAACTCTTAATCACTATATAAGGGTAATTTTCAATGCTTGCAACAATCACACAGGAGTACGGTGTGCATATTTAAGTAACACATACAAACAGAGGTGAGAAAGAAGTAAGTGCCTCAGCTCACGCTTTTTAGGCTAGCAAACTGATCTACTGTCAGGTTGTACTTTGTCCTTCTGTTCTTTTTAATACTTATTCTATATCCTTTACTACCAATATAGAATTTATTTCTATATTTACCCTGGTGGAATAAATAATGATTTCTATCCCAATGATACCCTCAACTGCATTTCTTTTTTTCTTTGTTGGCTGTTGCCCCTATTACAATTTGGTTTGGTATCAAGGAATTAGCTTACTATGAGCTTTTTGTTAAGTATATGTGTCCAATTTTAATGTTAAGCACTTGAGTTTTGTTGTGTGAATTAAATGAAAGCACTCTGGATAATTAACCAATCCCATGGGACTGAGAAGTCTGCTTGTTAGAAGATGTACTAGTTTCTTTTGTTTGGCTGCTCTGTTGTGTTGTGCTTGTCCACTTGTGTTGTCCCCTTGCCTTTGTCCTTCTTCCCTGTTCCATTAGTCCCTCCCCTGCTTCACCTATTCCTCCTGTTTACCTTGTTCCCATAGCTAAACCTCCTTCTTCTGGTTGTTCTCCCAATCAGCAACCTCTGGCCTTGTAGACTGGTCTGTCTGTATGGCCTCCTGAAACTTCCTCTCCATCCTACAAAAAATGTAGGTTATAGATCCTTTTTTTAGGTTTCTACCTGGATCACTACTGAGGGAGTATGAAGATGAGTTGAAACTGGTGTGGACTTCTGGTGAAGTAATTTGCTATCTTTTCTCCTTATAATCTATTAAATCTTGTAAATTTCTTGATTTTATATGCCCTTACATCATTACATTTCTCTAAACCTTTTTAATGTCATCTAGGCATTATTTATAGGTTCATAGATTTATACGGGTTCAGTAGGTATTTCTACCTTTTATGAACTTGCCACCCCATCATGGGTGGAAACTATATTTTAAATCACCGATATAATTGTCTAAGTTAATTTTAAATGTAGCAATTGATTTACGAAGTACCACGTTAGATGGGAGCTTATTCCATGAGTTTACAACCCTTTGAGTATACCAATTATTTCTTTTAACTGTGTTGTTATTTGTACCTTTAAGCTTTAGTGTATGAGATCTGGTATTTATAGCAGTGTTTTTCTTTTGTAATCCTATAGTTTCTAGTATTATTTCATTCTGAAATGCTTTCTATGTTAAGCATAGGTCACCTCGAAGTCTCCTATAATCCATTGAATAAAGACCTGTTTTTTTTTAGTGTGGTTTCATAATCCAACTTCTGAATAGTAGTTATTTTCTTTTTTGTTTTTCTTTGGATGTTTTCAATTAATTTTTTTATTTTTAATTAAGTATGGAGCCGTAACAGAGGAACAGTATTCTAAATGCAGTCTAACAAGACCAGTATACAATGGCAACAAAACTTTTTCATCTCTACTTTTAATATTTCTTAATATACAATTTAATATGTTATTGCTTTTTAGCAGCTGTTATTGTATGTATATTATATGTACAGTCATTTGAAAGAATAACTCCTAAATCTTTTTCTTGCTGGGTTATTTGCAAAGCAGTATTATTAATAGTATATGTGAAACATGGGTTATATTTGACCAAATGCATTACCTTACACTTTGTTTCATTAAACAGTAGACCTTTTTTCATAGACCAGTCAACTAAGTGATTTAGATTATTTTGCATTTCAACAGCAGAATTTTGATCATTTATAATGCTTCCTATTTTACAGTCATCAGCAAATTTGACCAACCAACTGGAGTCATTTAATGGACATATAGATGAAATGAGAATAGTAAAAAGGGTTGGGCCCAATACCGAGCCCTGAGGAACACCACTAGTAACAGGACGCCATTTTGATAGATAGCCCTTGACTGATTCCTGTTGAGATCTATCTGACAACCAAGCATGTATCCATCTAATTACTATTGGATTAATTTTCAATTTCTCTAGTTTGGATATTAGTATTTGGTGTGACACTGAGTCAAATGCCTTAGAAAAATCTAAGAATATTATATCCACTGATAATCCTTTATCCAATGCATCGCTAACTGGTTCCAAGAAATACAGAAGATTCGTTTGACACGATCTGTTCTTGACAAAGCCATGTTGATAGACATCAGTGATATTGTTTTCAACTAAGTAATTAGAGATTCTATTCTTTAATATTATTTCAATCAATTTACGTAATACATCCGTTAAACTAATTAGCCTGTAATTTTGCTCTTGGCTTTTGCTACCACCTTTGTGGATTGGTATAACTATAGCTCTGTTCCATGTTGGAGCCATAAGCCCTGTATTCATTGATAAATTAAATATTAATGTTAGTGGTCCAACCAATAGTTCCTTTAAATTAATAATGAATAGTGGAGAAATACCATCTGGTCCAGGAATACCATTATTTTTTAAAGTATTTATAGCATCTAACACCTTTCACTCTGTTATAGGGGAGAATGAATTTTTTTAAATTTTATCACCTACAAACTCTGAATTGTTTGGTTTAAAAATGTTTATGAAATAATTATTCAGTCTATTTGCAATTTCTGTTTCATTGGTTATTATCTGATTTGACGACTGTAAGGGTCCTATAGAAGGATTATTTTTTTTTAATGAACCAATGTAGTTGTAAAATGATGTTTTATTATCTTTAACAGCAATTGCAAGATTTTCTTCAATATTCCTTTTTTGTTTATAATCATATTCTTACTTTTATTTGATATTTGTTTGTATCTGTCCCAACAAGAGCTAGTTTTATTTTTCCTATATTTCTTATATAAATGTTTTTTTGCCAAGATTTCTTTTATTTTGTGATTCCACTGCAAGGGGGCTCTTCTATTTTTTATGTATTTCTTTCTGACGGGGATCCATAATTTAATACTTGTATTTATTTTTGGCATAAATTTATTATAAACTGAATTAATGTCATTGTCAATAAGGTCAGAAGCCCAATTCCATTCCATAAGATATTGTTTAATTTTTTTATAATTAGCTTTTTTGAAATCTTTTACAATTGTACAGGCCAATGTTTCTGTCAAATAAGTTAAATTCATTGTTGTATGTATCATATTATGATCACTTTTTGCAAGTGGATGTTTAATAGTGACATTTGCCTCTGCGTTTTCTATGTTAGAAAAAATCAGATCTAATATGTTGTTTCCTCTTGTAGGTAATTTTACCAGTTGATTTAAATTATTTATGTTAACTGGATCTAAAAACACACAATCAATTGATGTGCTGCCTTTTAAATGGTACAAATCAATATTTGGGAAGTTGAAATCTCCCATAAGTAAACAATTTTGATCCTGTAAATTGTCTTCTATATTGGTTATAAACACATGATTTTCCTCTATATTTAAATTTGGAGCTCTATATCCAAGTCCCACTGTAATAGTATGTTCTGGTGTAAGATTTATCTTAATCCATATTAATTCACTTGAAGTATCCTTATTTAGATTATTTATTGGATAGCTTTTCAATTTATTATTAATATATAAAGCTATTCCACCTCCTCTAGTATTAGTGCGATTTTTTTTTTCATATTTTAGATAGCCTGGTGTTTCAGTAGCCCAGTCATCATCCTTAAATCATGTTTCAGTAACTCCACATACATCAATTTTATTTTTATGTAGATACTCAGATAGTTCATCTATTTTATTCAAGAGACTTCTTGCATTTAAGAGCAATATATTCATTTTAGTATTTTCTACTTTTGTTGTTTCATGATCCTTGGAAGTACAGTTAGTTATATTGTCTAATTTATTTTGTCCTTGGGTGGTTTCAGTAGTAAGAGAATCCAATGATTTTGGAGTCTCCCCCCATAACTTAGTTTAAAGATTTTTGTATGTGAGATACTATTTGTTTACCTAGTAGGGCATTCCCTCTCCTACTAGGATGTAGCCCATCATTCGAAAAGAGTTCATCCCTATAGATAAAGTTTTCCCAATGCGTTATGCATCCCAGTTCCTGTTTCAAACACCATTTTCTCAACCAATTATTTATCAATTTGATTTTGTTTAGATTATATTCAGAAGCTTTAGGTATTGATAGAATTTCAGAAAAAATAATACTACAGTTTAGATCCATCAATTTGTTTGTCATTGAGACAAAATCTTGTTTAATTGTGTTTATTGGTTCTCTTAATATGTTATTAGCACTTGCATGGATTATAACCTTAGGATTTTGAGACTTTGGTAGTATATTATCCAGCATTAAGGTGATATCCCCTATTTTTGCACCTCTAAAGGATGATACAGTTCTAAACTCTTTGTCAGGATTGCAAATCTGTCTATCAAGGAACTTAACCATAGAATCCCCCAAAACAAAAAGAAGGCAAATTGTTATTTCCCTTTCTAAAATTGTTTGATTGGGTACTTCATTAAGTTTATGATTCACTAAGTTGTCTGAATTATCAGAATTTTGATATTCCATAGTTCCATTGGGTAGATTGTCAATAATCAAAAGATTTGTGTCATTCTCTTTATTTTCAGAAGTACTAAGGATTGAGTATTGGTTTGACAAGGGTAGTTCAAAAGCTTTTGCCCTTCTTCCTTTTTTTGCTGATCTAGTATTATTTAAAGTAACCCAATCACAATCTAAGTTAGTTAAATCATTTTCTTTTGGTCTTTTTTTTATTAATGTTTAATTGTTCAACGGGTGGATTAGTATTTAGCATTTGTATCAATGGTTCCGAATTTAAACTAAAGTCGTTTATTTGAAAATTAATTAAATCATTATTTGTTAAATTATCAATATTTACACTTTTCTTAGTCAATGGTTCTGTTTGGACTTCGCTACTTGTTTGAGATCTGTGTACCATATTCTTTTGACTTGCTTCTAGGCATTGCAGTCTCACACCAAATGTTTAAATTTCTTGTTGAAGTTCTTCATTTATTATACATTTGATGCATTTGTAACTTAGTTGTTTATTTAATAGATCTGATGTGAATGAATACATATTGCAAACTGGGCATTTGACACCAATTTCCCCTGTTTCAGTTTTAATATAGTCAGCCATGGTAAACAATTCAACTCTAATTAAATTCAGTGCAATATAAAGCTAAATAGGTTACCCAACTTACTAAGTATGTGAATCCTCCTTTTCAAGTTTCCATGCTGAACACACCAAACATGCGCAGATGTGCATGTCTTTGCATGCATCTTCATGTGTGAATGCATGCTGCCCTGCTCATAGCGGGGCTGTTTTAAGGAGTCAGGTGACCCGGAAGCTGGTCTGTAGGGTCATGAAATTGTAGCATTTACAAAACACTCAAATTTAGCCCCAAAGTAGCTTTTTAGCTTTCAAATAGCTAGGAAATGCCCCATAAGTTGTCAGAATATAAAAGTTTAAAAAAAAATGTTTAAATCTGAGTTTGTAGTTCTCAGTGCTATGGTGAGAACTACAGGCTCACTCTTCCTGCTTTCTGTGCAGGTCTCCAAGCAATAGATAAAGTTTTATGCTAAAGCACTAAAGGTTTTATCCTTTTAAACATAATTTACACAGTACAACAAAGTTTATAGTGCAACAAGTATAAATCAGAAGTCAGAGTAGCTAAATTCGCTCCTGCTGTGTAGCTGGGCTGTTTTAAGGAGTCAGGTGACCCGGAAGCTCATCTGTAGGGTCACGAAATCATAGCATTTACAAAACACTCACATTTAGCCCCAAAGTAGCTTCTTAGCTTTCAAATAGCTAGGAAGTGGCCCATCAGTTGTTAGAATATAAATGTTTAAAAAAATAAATGTTTAAATCTGAGTCTGTAGTTGTAAGTGCTACAGTGAGAACTACAGGCTCACTCTTCCTGCTTCCCTTTCAGCTTAGTGTGCTATACCTGGTTAAACAACTAAATAAATAAATAAATAGATAAAGTTTTATGCTAAAGCACTAAAGGTTGTATCCATTTAAACAAAATTTACACAGTAGAACAAAGTTTATAGTGCAAAAAGTATAAATCAGAAGTCAGAGTAGCTAAATTATTGGTACTCTCCTGTGGTATTTCTATGTATTTCAACCGTGTTTCTTGGGGTTTTGTTTCTGTTTATTCTAGTTGCTGTTTTCTGGTTAATGTTTCAACTATTTAATTAGAAGTATTACGTCATGGGATCACCTGTTTCTGACTCCATCCTGATTTACTTCAAAACTGGGTGTAATAAAGTGAATGTTAGGTTCTAGATTCATTGTTAATGCTCTGGAGATCCTTTCCTGTTTTATATATTGAGTTAATATTAATGCATGTCCCTCATGTTTGAAGTGATGATCTCTTAAAAATTCAGACATATTTGAAAGTGTTTTGTGCTTGTAGTGATGGACCGTGAACAATTCCTATTGCTTAAAATCATTGCAGTATCTCTTCTTCATCTGTTTGACAGACTTGGATGGTAATGATTTCTTATCTATGAAGTTGTCTAGGATCTCAGAGTAATCCAGTTAGTATGCACATCAAAAAATATTTAGTCCATAATAGTCCATACTTTTTCATTGCTTGCCCTCTTTTCATGAGCATTTCTTTGGGTACTGAGTTCAGTTCTGTAAAATACTGTACAGCTATGATTGTGGATGCAATACACTCTCTGCTAGTCTCTCCATACCTTCTGTAACCTCTGGGAAGAACACCCAGCCCAGTGTTCTGAATATACATTAGAAATGTAAAATGTCTTTTAAATGTATCTTTTAATGATTGCAAAGCTGTACACTAATATCATGTCCATTGTATATCCTAAATGTCATTCATGGCTGTAGCATAACTTGTCCCAGTGCACTCACTGGTAAAAAATAAAAATTAAAATGAAATGCAAAAGATGCATCCCGCCTCAAATTATGTGAAGGTAGAAAACCTACAGTACTGTGTGGCCAAAGGTTGTGTATTTTATAGCTATAGCCTTGAGTTCAGTCCCTCCCTACCCCTCATTAGAGCTGCAATGGGCAGAGCCCTGCAGACCTTTTGCTATGAGAAAAAGGTCTCTGCATTCCTTCTGAATGAACAACATGTTGGACTTGCATCACAGTCACCTCTGCATCCATGAAGCAGTCCACCCATGTGGTCCTTACTGATGCAGCACTGCACTATTTTACAGTGTTTGCTGTCATGGCAGAACACAGCACACTCTGTCATGTCCAAGATGGCTATCACACTCTGCTGTGCATGTGCTTGCAGTCGCACATGTGCAGTACTATGCGGTGGTCATCTTGATCATATCAGAGTGTGACATGGTCTGCCATGACCGCCTATTTTGTATTTTTATTTTTTTGTTATACAAATCCCCCAACCCCCCCCTCAGCATGCATGCCCCCAACCCCCAGAAACATAGCAATGACAGTGGGGTTGCTTAATCCCCCAGTGTCATGATCATGTTCTCCCTAATGCCAGTCCTTTTTTATTTTAAAAAATAACTTTTCTCCCTGCACCTGACTCTCCCTCATAGCACCCACTACCCCACCCCCTCCTCAGAAATATAACTTTGACACTGGAGGTGCCCAATTCTCCAGTGGTACGATCAGGGATCTTTGATCCTGATTTTTGTTTTATCTTTAAAAAAACAGTCTACCAATGTCTTTTTTTGGATGTTCTTTACTCCCTATCTGACCCTCCCATGCAGCATCCACCACCCTTCACCCCCCAAGCCCTTACTTACCCATCATGGGTCCAACACTGTAATCCTCTCTGGGCCACAGACATGTCTTCACTCTCCAAAGCTGGACCATGAACTGAAGACACAGGTATGCAGTTCAATGTATTTCAATGGGGATTTGAACTTAGTGCCATAACTTGGGCATTTTTATATATTTTTTGGCCCAGATTTTCAACATGCCATCTTTGGGACCCTATCTCATGAACAATGTAACTGTCAAGCAGATCTGTCCCAAAAGGTGATTTCATGGTCCCTGCATGAAATCACCTTTTGGGCAGGAGTTGAACATTTTCTCTGCCCATGCTAATGAGGTGGGGTCATAAGAAAGCTACGTTGAACATTTGGTGTAAAAATATTGAATACTGTAACAACAAAATTACAAGACTATGTTGAATTTTGGGAACACAGGATCATACTGTAACTTTGGTACTTTTCAATAGTTTTACCCCAAATTTACAATATAGCCATATTTTACAGCACCTCATGAATGTGATAGCTGTCATTTTTCAAATCCTGTCCAAATATTTTATTTACATCCCGAAAGGTGATTCTGCTGTCCCTGCACAAAAATCACCTTTTGGGCACCAGTTAAACTTTTTTTCTGCCTTGTTCCTGAGGTGGGGTCATAAGAAGGCTATATTGAAAATTTGGTGCAAAAATATTTAAAAAAAAAAAGTTATGAGCCTTCGTAGAATTTTGCGAATGCAGGCTTGTAACTTTGTTACTTTTCAATATTTTCCCCAAATTTACAACATAGCCATTTCTTTACAGCTCCTTATGAATGTGACAGCTGTCATTTTCAAATCTTGGCCTATATGTTTTTACATCTCAAAAGGTGATTTTGCAGTCCCAGCTTGAAATCATGTTTTGGCAAGGAGTTGAAAATATGTCCTTGTCATGAGGTAGGGTCATAAGAACGCTATGTGGAAATGTGTTGTACAAATATTAAAAAAACAACAATGTTATGAGCTTACACTGAATTTTGTGTATGCAGGCTCATACATTCGATAATATTCAATATTTGCACCCCATATTTTCAAAATATCCATTTCTTTACAGCACCTCATGAATGTGACAGTTGTCATTTTTAACTCCTGCTTAAAATGTGTTTTTGCATCCTGAAAGTTGATTTCGCAGTCTCTGCACAAAATAGCTTTTAAGCCAGGAGTTAAACATTTTTTCTGCCTGTCTTCATGAGGCAGAGTCATAACAAGGCTATGTTGAGAATGTGGTGCCAAAATATTACAAAACAACACATTTATGAGCCTATGTTACATTTTGCAAATGCAGGCTTGTAACTTTGATAATTTGCAATATTTTACTCCAGATTCCTCAGCTGCAGCCCCATCGGCTCTGGCCAGAGTTTGTTTTATCTATAGTATTGTATATTAGACTGTTTCAATAGAGGTCAGCCCAAGTAACAAACAAGAAGACATTAGGAAAATAGACCCACTCACTTTGAGTACAAATATTCAAATATTAATGTATTTTATTTATTTATTTAATTTATCTATCTATTCATTTATTGAATTTTGGTAACTGGGTAAGCCCACTGAGACAATATAGTCCCTTTTCAAAGGTGACCCGGGATAAACTTGACAACATATAAGTACATTATACAGGTGAATGGAATAATCAATGACTTAAGAAAAGTAAACACATGATACAGAAGTATACAACTACATATACTGGTGCATGGTTACTTTAATGTTAAACAGTAATACAGCAAGACAAACAAAACATTTGGATAAGTGCATAAAAAATTCTAAGTTGGAAACATTCTCAGGTAAGATTCAAGTGGACAGTGATATATCCAAAAGATGGGCCAGTCTTTACCAGAGGTGAGTAATTAGAGAAAACCGGAACAGGGAGGGGGGACAAGAAGGTATCGGAATAAGTTGCACTTGAACTGTGTGAGGGAGGTGGAGGAAAGAATCTCTTCCAGAAGCGAGTTCCAGACAGATGTTGCTGTAAAGGCAAAGGACTGTCTGTAGACAGTCAACTGGGGTTGGGTGTTACCAGTAGGGGGAAGGCTGTGGAGCATGAGTTGCATTGGTTATGCTTATGATTGATTAGATGTAGATGTGGGGTGTAGTGATGAACCAACTTAAACATGAGGCACATGGTGGGGTACAGGAATTGGTTCTCTAATAATGCCAAGCCCAGGGATGAGAGGACTTTACAGTGATGAAGACAGGGGTTGGTACTAAGAGCAAAGCACCCAATCCTCAAATAAAGTTGATTAATAGATAAGAAAATGGAGGCCCATGCTTGGAGGAGCAAAGGGGAAGCATGTGCCAATAGTGGGAGAAAAGTGGATGTCACAATTTTTAGACATGAGACCATTGTCAGGAGGGGATGAAGATGGTACAGCAGTTCAAGTAGCTGGTTGAGTGTTTTCATCAGAACATTGACATGACTCTCAATGTTAAGTGAGGGGTCCAGGGTGACCCCCAGGTATTTAAATGAGGTTATGAGTTCTAGGGTGTTGCCATCCTGTGATCTGATTGTAAGGGGGTGTTGAGACAGGGTGCAGTACCAGATTTATGGAACATCATGGTCATGGTCTTCCTTGTGTTGAGGACCAGATGGTTTTCAAGGAACCATTCCGCAAGAGTATGGAAATCATATTCCAGGTACCAGTTTATCCAGCCCAGATCAGAGGATGAGCGGTAGATGATGGCATCATCAGCAAAGAGATGAACAGTGGCACATCTGCAGTTGAGTGGCAAGTCATTTATAAAAGAAATAATAGTGGCTGCAGAATGGAGCACTGGGAAACACTATGCTGTACCTGTCTAAGATCTGAGAGGCCTCTGACCCTTTGAGAGCAGTGGGAGAGGTAGTTATGGAGCCATGCCAGGGCACTAAGATCAAGGTCCAGGGAGTGGAGTTTGCATATTAAAAGATTATGACTGACTGGGTCAAAAGCCTTTGTTAGGTCAATGAAGACAATGCCCATGGCTTGGCCTTGATCCAAGGCAGCCAATATGTCCACTGTAACTTTTTTTTTGCTATAAAGCTGTTTATTGGTTTTAAAGCTGCAAACATGAAAACATAAGTCCCAAAGTAAGAAACCAAAAATAGAGATCAAAGATACAAAAGACAAAGGGAATGTTACATCCAGTATGTAAGCACTACAACCTAAGAAAAGACTATCTACAAAACAATATTAGATAAAACCCACAAAACAATATTAGGACAATCAATATCAGGCAAAACAAATAGTACGATCTATGTATTCATCATAGTAACAGCAATTAATATCAGATAAAGGAATCAGGCAACTGTAAAGAAAAGAGAGTCAGGTTACCGGTACCATAAATTGAATCCAAAAAACAAACAGGATATAAAATGAATAATACAAACAAGCAGTCCGTTGTAACTTTTATCAGAGCTGTCAGGGTGCTGTGATTTGTCTTGTAACCACCCAGTCCCCTGGGGTTACTAGAATTACATTTGTACTAGTCTTAGGCAGGTAGAAAAGGCAGCTGATGGGGAGCTTATTATGGGTTTTCTACATAATTATATCATTGTTTACTCAGCTAGCCTGAGAGAGGGATGATTGTGTCATTTAGAACTCTTGCAGCAGCATAACCCTTTTTGAGTCAGCTGTTCAAGGGAAGTTTAGAATGTTCAATTAGTCTGAATTGGAGAGTAAAAGTGGCAGGAGGTCTGCCAGTTGGGACTCTGTCCCAGGGAGCCCTATGTTTCTCACCCTAGAATGGATTAAATCTACATTTACCAGTGAAGTGGTGGAGTCCATCTTCACCAGAATTCCATGATTTCATTTCAGGGGAGTGAAAGGGACTGCCAGTTCAGTGGATCCAAAGGGCAGTCCCATGAATGTCCTAGAGTATGCACAGCTGCTTTTCAGAAGGACATTGTGTGAGAATGTCTGACAAACTACAATGGAAAAGGGGAACGTTCTGGGTTATTTCCATGCCCAAAGGAAGGAGCAACAGATAAGTGCATACAGATGCAGAAAATGTTCTCATTAGGGAGTTGTCTGAAGTGTGTGTGCCCAAGATAAGGCTAGATCACATCTGTCAGGACTCCTCATACACTTTGGTGTCAAAGTTTAAGTTTAGAGTTTGGAGTCTTTAGCAATTCAGTGGGGATTGAAGGCTTATTTTGGTGTAGCCATGAAGGAATGGCAGAGATTGTCGGTTGGGACAAAGGGTGGAAGGAACACCATCTGGAGTCTATAGGGCAGGGCTAACTAGTTCATTGATGGGTAACAAGATCCCCTTGGTAGAGGCCAATGTCCATGATGAAACTTAAATATGTAACTCAGATCAGGAGTTTACACTGTGAAATGTGTTTTGGAAATGGCACAGGAATGTGGTTCAGGCCATTGGAATCCAATTTGGGAAATGGAAATGTGTTTAAATGTAGCTCAGGTATGTGCTTCAGGCCACGAGCACTTTGGGACAAAAGGATAGAGAAGTTTCTGTGGAAAACTGTACTGCCTAGCAAAGAGTTTCTGGAAACACAGTGTACTTGTTTGCCATGACCAACCATTGGAGGTCTACTTGTGCTTTAGTAACATCTGTGAATAAAGCCATACTGCACAATCCCAGCTGCTGCATTTGACATTCTGATCATTGATTTCTGTTTGCAGTTTCTCTGCCCCCTCAGCAGTTAGCTATAGCACATGCCTAGCATCCTCTCACCTGGACCTGGTTGTATTTACAAAGGTTCATTTTGGTAATTATACCCCATCCCACTTCCTTCAGATAATGAGCTTGGTATACACACTAAAGCTAGGGGTGGTACAAATCTGAGGATTTCTGCTAACAGTAAATGGTATGCCATATGTGGGTACTATTTCTGTTAATGGGGAGTGCCAAGTTACCAAAAGTGGCATGGGGGTTGCAGAAACATGGGGTCTTGTCCATGGGTTATGTTTTTGGGTGAGAGGTAAAATGCTGAGGGTATGTCTAGGATCTTCCTGTCTAGTGGCGGTGCACCCAAATAGAAGATTGTTGCAAGAAAAGCAAACTCTGTGCCAAGGGAAATGCCACCTGAGAATATTTTGCTGCATGTGGTTCTGTGAAAGAAAGTGAAAAAAGTTGCTACTTGTGTGTTTAAACTGGAAAAATGAACTGTTGAGCTGAGCAATGATCACCCTTGCTTTGCCATTTTAAATGTGCTTGAAAAAGTGTTAAAAGTTTTAAATTTCCGAGAAAAAGTAGTTGTGGACTTTAATAGCAGCCATTTCTAAGTGCCCAGAAAGTTTTAAGTGCGCACAGTAAAAATTGAAGTAGTCACTAAGAAAAATGCACCAAGAATTGTGTCAAAATGCCTTAAAATGTGCTTTGCCCCCTTGAAATTGCCAGCTGAGAAAAGAAGTGATAGTATGCTTTTTAAATTTGCTTGCTCAATGATCGCCATGAAGGAGTGTGACAGTGAGAGAAAGAGAGAGAGATCATTTGCATGGCATTGTGTGATTGGTCCAGCGATGCCAAGCCACGCCCTTGACTGAGAGTTGTGAAGTATTCGAGGAGGAGATTGAGCAGTGTGCTAGCCTGAGTAGCTGCAGGAGGAATCACAGAGAGCAGAGAATCAATTAAAAACAACATCTCTTGAACTTTTCACAGTAAAATTGGACTCAACCCATTTGTCGACTGCAAGTAGCAGTGATCACAGTGTGTTTTGTGACTGATCTGCGGGTCTGCCAGCCCAATCACTGGAAAGGCTTTAAAAGCAGCAGCAGGCTGTTTACCATCAGCAGAGGGAATAAGTTACTCCCTAAATAAATACCAAGTGCAAAGCAAAATTAACTGTGGTGCAGAAAGGTTGGAGAACTGTAGAGCAATGCAGCAAAGAAACAGAGAAAGAGTTTGTGAACATTTAAAACTGGACTGTACCTGTAGCTAATTGTTTCAAGAGAGACCTGCAGGACAGTATTGATCCAGCAGGTCCAGATAAATGCAGAGACAATATGAATATGCTGAATTGTGCTAAAAGTGGAGTTTAAGTTCTACCTTAAGTAAAACAGTCAAATGTAAGATCAAACAAGCGTTCTAGCAATTCTGAACTGCATGTGTGATGGAGAAAAGTTACAGCCACCATTTTGGGTGTGGTTAGCAAATCTAAACAAAGCAGCCAGCACCATCTTGGATTAGTGCCTCAAATGTAGAAAAGTTTCATATGGTTGTGCTGGAGATGTAAAGAAAAATGAAAAAGCCAGGCAGCCTGTTAAAGAACTGTTGCAGTGTTTTTTGTTTTTCTTATCACTACTTTGTTTACACTCCATCACTGCAGAGCAGGTGGTGAGTCATCCGACCACTGGCACCCACACCTCCAGACCAGGTTTGGCCAGCAACATGCTCTCCCCACAACAAGTCGGCATGCAGAGTCCACTCCCCCCCATGGGGACCTGGAACCTGGTACCTGCCACCTCTCTTGTCCGGGGGTGCAGGGCATGGCCATCAGCCACCACAATCTTCTCACAATTTTCCACCATTTTTTCTCCCCTGAGAGCCAGTCATGCAATGGCGTCAATGCACAGACATGCTGACACCCGCCGAGCTCCAGCCCTTGACTATGCACACTATCCGTGGTGCATCTGGCCTCTGCCAGTTGCTGCTGCAGAGCAGTTCAGTTTCCCCAACCGCCCCAGAGGAATGAGAGCAGTCATGGGATGCTCAATCCTTCCTCTCCTCTGCCAAACCCCAGTGGCCTGAGTCTGTTCCTGAACCCTGGTCACCAGTGTGGCGTGATGTGTTGCATCCAGCATCTCAACCCTCAGTACCACCGGTCCAAATGTTGCAGTGTGTTTAAAGAGAAATCTCAGTCAAATTACAGAATAGTAACTTGAGACTTGTGTATTTATTTTCAAAAAATAGCATCAAAGTTCCCCCACTACCCACTCCATGCCAGGGCATAGATTGCAGAACAAGAAAAAGAGTTAGCACACATTGAACAACTGTACAATTGTGAATCAGCACCATCTAATGTGGCTTCACCCAACTTTCTGTTCAATTAATGCATTGTTTGCTTTAAGCCAGGGAGCGATGTTCTGCTAATCCCCCATTGCAAAGACTGTCTCAGGTATTTTGAGATATGTGTGAAGCAGGTGGCACAGTAATAGCAAAAGCAAAAAACATCTGCTTAACTCCAACATTGACACTGGCAGGGGACCATAACGGATCAGAACAGCAGCAGGCTGATTGCAGTCGGGGGAACCCGCTGAGTTTGTCAAGGAACTGTTGAAGAATGTCTGTGCAGATGCTTTGCAAGGGCAGGAAGAAATGGAGTTTTCCATACTACAGAGGGTGGATTTGGATGCTGCAGATGCAGGTTCTGTGGATCTCTACCCCCTACTACTTCCCTCCCTAACTGATCCAACCTCCACCCCACACCTTCTACCCTAACTCCCCTCATCCCCTCTCCACCACTCCCCTTCTGCTCCCATTCCCTCTTCCCCTTCTTATACTGACATCCTGCTCTGATCCTGCACCACCCCTCACCGTCTCATCCAATACCCTCTGTTAACACTTCCCACTACTGGCACTGCCAGTATGCTTAGTATAAGCCTCCCTCACCAGTGACAAGGCCCACCTTCTGGGCTGATTTTCGGTATATATTCTCTCTCTTCAGTTTTTCTTCTCATTATTATCCCTCTCTTCCAGAGCCAACCCCTTTCCTTGTTCACTTTCTCTCCCTCCCTTTTTTCCTTTTCTGTTGGCAAGTACCATTGTATATAGTGTTTGCTTATTTCAGTCACATATTTAACCTCTTGCCTAATTTGCCTTTATTGTTGTTGTTCCTCTTACGGCCTCCCATAAGCTGTAGTTTTTCTTTGTTACTGTAGTGACCCTGATGTGGAACCTATGTAATGAGCCTGCACTCAGAGGTTAATCTGAGATCTAAATAAATAAGTAAAATCCCTAGCCCAAGCCTGGTGGGCAAAGATGAGGTAAATGAAGCCCTGTGTTGTGAGGCCAATGCCTCCGTGTGCAGTGAGAAATGGACAATTTCAGGAGCTAGTGCAGATGTCAGCTCCTGGTCAGAGCTTTTAGAACAGGAAAAGTTGCAGTAGCTATAGTGGGGCAATGAGAGTCACCCCTAGCATTGGCTTCAGTGGAGCCTTCTGGGACAGAAATGGAGGAGGGCTGTAGAAATGTGCCATCAAGTACAGAGGTGGACTGCTTTTACTACGCACCGAGTGTTCAAAGCTAGCTCAACTAGGACTGGCCACCCCCAAGTCGTGCCTCTGGGTTAGACCTAATCAAAAGCAGCAAGGAAGTGGGGAGTCACGTGATGCAAGGAATGGACTAGCAGCCTGATTCATCTGCTCCAGCCACGCGCCTCAATTAAGTTATATTTTCTGAATAAAAGCAGCATTTAAATCAAAAACTTCATCCTACCTAATCGTGGTCCATACCTGGAAGCTGTCTATCTGGGGAACCCGATAAATGGATGTTGAGATGAAGAAATCACCACCAAAGCACACTCCACCTTCATCGCCAGCAAAGGCCACAAAAAATCCAAGGCCTCTCCATCTGCCAGCGGCCCAGAGATGGACCAGACTGCTTCCAAACATGAACCGCTCACCTTAGCGTGGTCCCTAGCGGAATTCAAGCCCTTTAGAGAGGAGCTCTGTACTCTCACCGAGGAGCTGAAATCAGTAACTATATCCCTAGAGGACCTTTCAAAGAGGGCCAGCGACACCGAAGCCCATATGGTGTCAGTGGAAAAGAAGGTTGAAAAGCAAGCACCAGAGCTCATGGAACTCAGGCAAAAGCTAAATAAAATGGAGAGCTAGATCGAGGATCTTGAAGGGAGAAGTAGATGGAATAATGCTGTACTTATTGCGCTCCCGGAAAGGGAAGAGGGAGCCGATTCCATTGTCTTTACTCAAAAACTGCTCTTTAAATTGGCAGGCCCCACTCCCTACAGCCCCAATTATGTGATTGAATGAGCTTATAGAGCTCTTAGAGCAATGCCTCCACTGGGCGCCCCACCTCGGCCCTTCATTTTCTGTTTTCTAAATTATCTTGAAAGGCAGCATTTCTTTAATAAAATAAAAGAGAACCAAGAGATTAAATGGGAAGGGGCTACAAGTATGGTAGCTCAAGACCTCCCAATCTCGGTACGTCAAAGGAGGGCCACCTACCACCCGCTGGTGGTCAAGCTGATTGCTTCAGGAATTCGATTTCTTATGGAGTGCCCGGCCCGACTACAAGTTCTTTTGTCCTGCTCTTGGAACAGATATGAGGATGTAAGCTCTGCAGCAGAAGGGCTCAAACTGGCCCTTCCAGAACTGTTTAAAGATCACTGAGAGGTCCCAGCTCTAAATGAGGTAGATGGCCGTTTAAACTTGTAAGTCAGGCACGATACTGTATGCTCGATACCAGAGTCTGACCGTGATTTAACTGCTATACCTGATACGTTTTACTTTTGTGAACTTTTGAGTTTTGAATGGTTATAGGGTGATGGACAGCCTGAACTGACTGTGAGTGGCATATTTTCTGAGGTAACAACTCCAGAGTGGTTATTGGGGTGGTCAGCCTGTCAAATATGCTTTCCCCTACCCAACTGCTGTCTGACTCCCTCAAGGGGTAAATAGCATTAAGATGGACCGCCGATCACTCCTGCTTTCGTGCAGCAATCTTCTTGTCACCGCGGTGGGAACAATGACCTGTCATACCCACTAGAGGGAACCAGAACGCTATGTGTCTCATGGCACTGCAAGAGTCTGTGGACAGCATTATCTTTACTTTGTCTGCTTTGGCTCTAACACTATCTACATGTCTTAGTAGGGGCCTTGAAGTAAGAGTCCCATGTTTAGTTGGAAATCTCCCTAGACTAAAATGTTTATCTCATTTAGAAGATTTTTTTTTGAGACAGATTTGGAGGTTTGGGAGTGAACAATAGCAAACTTAATTTTTGGGAAGAGCATCTCTCATCTGGACATTTTAGATTTTGTTTCTGCTGGATTCACTTTGGGAGCTGTTTGAACACTTTTCTATTTTCTGTTACCTTCTTACCTCCCTCCCTCCCCCTTTTTTATTTTTCCTTCTTCTTTAAACATTATGCTGGGTACTTTACAGTATGCTCTGACTTCCACCAAATAACATGAGGGCTCCCTCTGGATCTTTTGCTCAGCTCCTCGGTTTTGATACAAGATATGTCGAAAAGAACTGGGGAATTTATGTTTTAAAATAAATTTCAGTTTATGTTTTGGAAGGGGCAAGTTATATCTCCTAACCAATTTAAATTAGCAGCTGTTGTTTGGGAAACTAAAGTTGCATACTTTTTTAGGGATTATATTACTGGAAGCAGGTGTTATTTGGGGATTTGCGGGATTGCAATTGATAAGGGAGCTCACAGCCTTTAAGATGGGGAGGGTCCGCTGAAGAGGTTAAAACATTATAGTAATCCTAACTTTATATTTGTAGAAACAGCTAGTGATTCAATTCACCTCTCTATTGCCATGAGCCAGGTTTAAATAGCTGGTAAAGCAGTGAGGAGCAACAGAGCTGGAATAGTCTGGGATTCTTTAATATGTAGAAGAGGGCCCCTAGCCTATCCAGAGTCCCTAATATGGGGACATTTTCCCCCCCTCGGGTCTGAGGGTATGATGACTACTAAGAGGAAGGACTTCATGACAGTTCGTCTCACTTAGTAGGCTCATGGAGTTAGGCCTACAGTAACTTTAATAGTAGGTTACTAGTTGGGATGGAAACAAGTTTATTTTTTTTCTTTTTTGCATTGCCACAAAGTAGGGATGATTATATGGGTGGGAGGCATGGAGCAGAGACAGGTGGCCAGTATTTGTGTTGGATGGGTGGGGGGAGGAGGCTTTTTGTAATTTTCCCTTTCTCCAGTGTTTTGCTCTAATATTACCTAGGGACGGGCTATGGGATAGGGATACGGATGGGGTGACTGGATACAATGGTCAGGTTTAGATGTTTATTGGTTAGGGCAAGGATGGGAGAGGTATGGAAGGAGGGGGAGGGAACACTTTGCATATAGTTCAGTAATGGGAAAGAGACACCATCAGGAGGAAGGTATGGTGGAGTATAGGTTCAAAGAGTGTTTATTAGGTGTACTCAGAGATAGGAGTAGGCAAAACTGCCATTTTCTGCTCCAGCGGAACTTCTGCAGAAATTAAGTGACTTTCACGAAAGTTTCCAGACTTCTGCCTGTGGCAGAGCGGAAAACTTCTGCAAAAATTATCAGGCAAAATTTTGCCTGGAAATTAGGAAAATAAGCCCTGGTGGCTAGTGGTCCCTCGCCCACCTGTTCCACATGTAAAAAATTATCCCTGGTGACTTGTGGTCCCTCCCCTCCACCCGGTAATCCACCCACCATAAAATGTACAGTAACCCCACCCCCCGCACCCTATCTCCACTGTCCTGTTTAAAAAAAAAAATCTCTGGCGGTCCAGTTATTTTTTTTTTCATTTAAACCCCCCTCCCAATTCCCAGTCCCAAATCCCTGGTGATTCAATGACCCCACCCAGTCTCCCCAGCAGCCATGTGACCCACATCATAAACCCAAACAGCAGTGGACCAGCACAGCCCTCCTCTCTCTTCTCCATGGCTGGCCTGCCAACTGAGCTGTCAAGAATGAGTGTAACGTGTACCGCTCATTCATTGACAGCTCAGTCGGTGGGCCAGCCATGGAGGAGAAGACATGTGCCGGGTCATAACTGCCAGAGTTTATGATGGGGGTGGGGCAGGGTTGTGGTAAACCTGGCTGCTGGGGAGGCTGGGTGGGGGGCACTGGATCACCAGGGAATGGGATTTGGGACTGGGGATCAAGAGGGGGTGTAAATTAAAAAAAATAAAACCACTAGACCACCAGAGATTTTTTTTTAACTGGACAATGGAGATAGGGATGCGGAAGGGTTACTGTACATTTCACAGTGGGTGGGTTATTGGGTGAAGGAGAGGGACCACTAACAATCAGGGATAGTTTTTTACATGTGGGGTGGGTGAGGGAGGGACCACTACACTAGCCACCAGGGCTTTTGGGGGGGCAATTTAACAATAAAAAGAATGACGATCATAGGTGGAAGTTCCACAGAAGTTCAGAAATCTATTTCAGAACTTCTACAGAAGCAAAAGTTAGACTTTCGCTTGAATTCTGCCAGCGAAAGATTTTTTTCTCCCACCCCTACTCAGAGATAATTTCAGAAAAAGGCGACTGCACCATGTGGAGCAATTATGTATGGCTTTTGTAGAATGTGAAAGGCTCCAGGGACAAAACCAAAATATATAAGCTTATTAAACATTTACAATTACTCAAAGGGAATGTGATCTGTTTACAGGCAATGCATATGCTTGAGTCTGAAGTTAATCTCTTTAGAAGGCAGTTTGTGGGTCAGGTATTCATGGCAGGGAATAGTTCAGCAGGTAGAGGGGTTGTGGTTTTAATTTCTAGGGCCACTTCTTTTGTATGTGAACAAAGCATAATAGATCCCATGGGGCGTTCTGTACTAGTTGTGGGTCTTTTAGATAGAACAAAAGTATTAGTGGGTAGCGTAATGTATATGGATCTAATTTAGACTTGCCCGATTTTTTCATGAATCTGCTGGATGTCCTGCCTCCTTTGGTAAACCTCCCCATCATTTTGAGATGTGACTGGAATCTTCCCTTTTCTTCTGATCTTGACAAGGAGGGGAGGCAATCCAGAGGGCTGACTCCAGCACAAAGAGTGATTTGAGACGTGATAGACCAGACAAGTTTGTGTGATCCATGGAGGGTATTACACCCTACTGTCAGGGAGTTTACTATCACTTCACAGGTTCATAAAACCAGATCGAGAATTGACTTCTTTCTTGTGAGTAATAGTCTCCTTTCAAACCTCTCAGAGTGTATTATAGATCCTGGAGTTATTTCAGACCACTCCTTGGTCAGGTGTTCTCTAGGTCTTAGCCCCAACCTTCCTAAACAATCTATTTGGAAACTGAATAACCAGCTACTTAGATCCAGTCAGATTATGGAGGAAATCAAGCAGAGAATAGACTTATACTTTAAAGACAATCTTGACTCTACAGGGAGGGGGATATAGAATGGGGAGCCCTCAAGTGCATTTTAAGAGGATAATTTATCAAAATTGTAGCTGCAAGGTAGAAGGACAGAGAGGAAAAAGCCTTGCATCTCATAGAACAAATTAGGAGTATAGAAAATACTCTTTCATGTACCACTCCAGAGGAACTCAGAGAGCAGTTAATACATCTTAGAAGCCAGTATAGTGAACTCTTAGGGACAAAGCAGAATATACCATCCTTAAAACAAAAGTGACATGCCTGGACCGAGGGGAAAAATCAGGTTGCCTACTGGCCATGAGACTCAGAGCAGTAGAATCCTCTAAAATTATACAGTGTATCAGATCCCACAAATATAACTCTGTTAAATTACTCCCTGGAGACATAGTGCATGAGTTTGAAAACTATTATAGAGAACTATATAGCCCTATGAACTCTCAACCTAAGGCAGAAACTGTCAAGGAATATTTATCCTCTATCCAGATGCCTGTAATCCCAAATGACCTGAAAGAAGGGTTGGTTTCTCCCATCTCAGAGTCTGAAATTTTGGAGGCCATTAAATCCTTATCCCCAGACAAAGTTCTGAGCCCCAGATGGGTTTTCCCCCAATTTTTTTAAATGCTTTGCTAAGCAGCTGGTTCCTGGGCTGAAGAGGCTATTCTATAGCATACTTGAATCTGATATAATCGATAGACATTTACTAGAAGCACTCATAGTGCTAATCCCCAAACCAGAAAAGGAGCTGGATAGAGTCCCTAGCTATTGCCCTATTTCCCTGATCAATTGTGATGTTAAAATTCTGGCCAACATTTTAGAAAATAGGCTGATTAAGGTCATGCCTCACATCATTCATCAGGATCAAGTAGGGTTCATGACAGGGAGAACATCATCTGATCACCTCCGAAAACTGTCCCATGTCTTCTCTGTGTCCAGGGACTCAGACTCTCCTTATGGGCTGATGTCCCTGGATGCAGAGAAGGCATTCGACAGGGTGGACTGGCAATTTCTGTTTGCTGTCATTTATAGACTGGAGTTTCCCTGTATTTACATCAAGTGGGTTTAGTCATTATAGAACCATCAAAGTGCTCGGATGTACTGTAATGATCTATTTTCCTCCACTTTCCCATTGTTTTCAGGTACAAGACAGGGCTGCCCCTTATCTCCTTTTCTTTTCAACCTATATCTGTAGAATCTCATCTGTAGGCTTGGCTCAATCCTAGGATACAGGGGGAGAGGACTGGTACCCAGGAGTTCAAGGTGTCCACATATGCGGATGACATCCTTCTGCATCTCCGCCACACCCAGGAGACCTTCCCAGTGGTCATGGAGATCATAGAGGAATACTGCAAAGTATCCAATTACAGAATAAATGTAGGGAAAACCAGTCTTCCCACTCAATGGGAAGTTACAGAAAACTGACATTTCTGAAATGGGTCTTCAATGGATTCAGTATTCACTAAAATATTTAGGTATCATGCTGGCAAGGAGTGAGTCCAAGATGGTTCAACTTAATTTGGATTCAGTCATATAAGACAGGATCTGGACAGATGACGGAAACTCTCCCTCTCACTCTGGGGATGCATACATTTAATTAAAATGAATGTCCTGCCCAGGGTGCTTTACCTGTTAACATGCTTAATGTTTGACTGCCCCTAAAGTGGTTTTCAAGGATCCACTTGATAATTTCTGACTTCATTTGGCAGGGAAAAGATCCCGTAGAGCCTATCATAAATTGGCTGCTCCCAAAGCCAAGGGTGGTTTATGGTTACCCCATTTTGGATTGTATTATTAGGCTTGCAGTGCTAGCAAATATTTAAAGTGACTGCTGGCACCGGGGAAGAAATTTTCTTGACCTATGTCCCCTCATGGGTGAAACTGGAAACTGGGATGATTAGAGGGGTAGGCCTTAACCCAACTGCTCTCTTATACTGCAATCAAAAATGCCTTCCCAAGGAACTGGCACTTACTCCAACAGCCACCTCACTGAAAATTCATGCCCAGCTATGCTCCTTTGTTAGATATACTCCTGCAAAGATCAAAACCAACATCTTTGTAGAAATCCGAATTTGAAGATTGGGGCAAAGTGATCACTGATACATGGGTTCTCTCAGTGAGTGGGTTGAAGGTCAAATATTTCTGCAGGAGGGAGTGTGTGGTTTGGTACAGTCAATTCTTGCGTGACATAGAGTGGGCCCTAACCAAATATTTAAGGTGTTTCAAAAAAGACACTTAATGACCCAAGCACAAGGTGGGTTTAAGACAGGAGGGGTTACCAGAGAGGTTTTTAGAATTCTTGTCTAAGGCAGTATGGGAACCACATTCAGTATCTAGATTATACTTATCATTGTTTGATCAAGCATATGTGGATCCCGTGGGGACTCCTAAATACTGGAAAGAACAGCTTCCAGAGCGGACTTCTGAGTGGTCTATTATCTGGTGAAATACCTACAGATACATCACCCAGGACAGACTTAGGGTGATGCAATTCCAATTATTAAATAACATGTTCTGGACACCAGTTAAGCTTCATAAAATAGGACGGATTCATAGTCCTACCTGTAACAGATGTCATCAGGAATTGGGTACATTTCATCACATATTTTGGGAATGCCCACCAATGAAGGCCCTTTGGGACAAGATTAAATTCAAGGCGGACCCACTGCTCGGCATTGAGGAATACCTGTCATCAGAAATTTGTCTAAATGGGGATTATAATAGAATAGATGTGAAGTTAAGAAGCTATTAAATGGCTGCCATATCCTCCTCGCTTAAAAAGGTGGTATTAACATACTGGCTTGATGACCTCCTGTTAAATTACGTGTAGTGGCTTCTGGAGCTCTTATTCAATTTGGGTGTGGAGAAAATGGGAGCCAACATGAAGAACTGCTTCCCAAGATATTCAAGAACTTGAGAGACCTTGCACTCTTTGTTTCTGTTACAAACAGGTATCCTGTCTCCCGGATGGCTTCAGGATAGCTATTTGGCACTGGGATCTATTCAGCATCATGGAATAAAGGCAAATGTGCCTCTATAGTGAATTGTACTGAAGACTATATGCAAGGCTAGGGGGAGTATGGGAGTGGAAGGGAGTTGGGGATGGGGGGCAAGTCGGTTACCGTTACTGCCACTATTTGTACTCTGATACCATCGTACATTGTGCAACTTGCTCTGTAATTGTGGAACAATAAACTTGAATTTCAAAAAAAACAAAAGCAGCAAGGAAGAATGAATAATTTGAAGATGGGCTATGACCAAATATGAATAGACATACACTTTCTTCCCTCAAAAAAATTTGAGAGGAAATAAAGAACAGGCATGCCTGGTTGTGGGAGGAAGTTAGTGCCAACCTGCACCCAAATGTGAACAAATTTGTGAGAATAAAAGTATGCAATGAGAGACTTCAGTTTTGGAAGTGTGGCAGAACTTTGCTAATTGATTCAGTGAGAATCATGGACAAGGGTGGCCAAGAAACATTTTACAATGTTCCTGTGGATTGTCCTGATGGAGGGAGAGACAGTCGTTGCTCCACACCCCTAGTGGTACTACCCATGAATGGTGCCACTCATCAGTAAATATGCCCGCATGCCAAGTCTGAATGCAGCAAGACCAGAGCAACAATCTGCCACTGAAGCAACAACCAATGGAGGAGGTGCCTTTCTTCTGGTGTTCCAGGTTTGTCTGCAGCAGCTTCCAAAGTCATCTGCAACAGGTTCCAGGTTCATTTGCAGCAGCATCCAAGCTCATCAGCCCAGCAGGAGGAGAAGATTTCCCATCCGATCCAGCAGGTGGTCAGGGAAGGATCTAATCTGAAGATTTTGTCTGTCTAGGAACAGAAGATCATCAGGCCGCAGGTCCAGAGAGGTGATGTTGACATCCATCTGTCACCTAGAATGTAGTGAGATGAATTTGATCATTTTTACTTTTTAATTTGACTGTTTGCCTGCAATTGAGGATGTCCCAGGAACTTTGGTTCACCAAATAGACACTCCTGAACTGGACTGCAGCACTAACAGGCCTCATCCCTGTCCAAGGACTGTGGTTCAGCAGGTTTCAACCAAGGAAAGACTTTGTGTATAGTGCCTCATCACTCTGGACATTTCTCCTTAGAACAACAGACATTATAGGGCTTCTCTTCCCTCAAAATGTTTTTGCAAATGTTTTTGTGTTTTCTATTTTTTTACTTTTATAGAAAAGAATCCATTAAAAAAAAAATAACTTTTTGGAATTATGTAGTATCTGCAGTGGGAGGTTTGGTCACTGTGTGGTTTACAGGTTGTGTTTGTTTGCAGAATGTGTTTTGCAATGTTTTCTTTTGCAAGTGTTCCTGAAAGAAGACAAAGAGACAAGAAGAGGATTTTTAGGACTCTTCAGAGTCCTCCTTTTTTAAAGTTGCTAGGTTTAATATAACGGTGTAGTACAATAACTATTTTTTCTGCTTTGCAGGTTTAGAGTTTTTGTAGTTCTTAGATTTAAGAAATGTAAGGCAAATGCATGTTTCTAAAGTGGGCTACAGTGCTAATGATGTAAAACGTTTTTTGGGTATGGGCACCCGGTAGGTAGCATAGGTCAGATAGCTTTTCCTAGAGGGCAGAGCGGTAGTCAGGCCAGAGGTTCCTGACCCATGGTCTTCAGTGCTGGTCTATTAGGACGTGCTTCAGGCAGTTTCTTGCAGCCATTACAATTCCATAGATAGTATAGTAGTAGGGTAGAAGTAGAAGTTTCTTCAGCAGAGCTCTAACTTTTAGTGTTACCTGCCTGTGCCTAGCACATGGTAGGACAGGACCTGATCAACCCTCCCAGTAAGCAGCACGGATGTATGACAGCATAGTACTGGGCCATACTCTTGCTGTGGACAGCCACTGGTCTGGTTGCAGTAAGTATAACCACCCAGTCCCATTGGGTTACTAGAATCCCATTAGTGCAAGACTTAGGCAGGTAGAAAAGGCAGCTGGTAGGGAGCTCATTAAGGGTTTTCTATATAATGACACCATTGTTAATGCAGCTAGCCTGATAGAGGGATGATTATGTCATTTAGAAGTCTTGCAGCAGCATAACCCTTTTTGAGTCAGCTGCTCGGGGAAAGTTTAGAATATTCATTTAGTCTGAGCTGGAGAGTCAAAGTGGCAGGAGACCTGCCAGTTGGGGATCTGTCACAGGAAGCCCTGTGTTTCTCACCATAGCATGGATTAAATCTACATTTACCACTGAGGTGATGGAGACTATCTTCAGCAGGATTCCTTGATTTCACTCGGGGGGTAGTGAGAGGGATTATCAGTTCAGTGGATTCAAGGGGCAATCCCCTGAAGGTTTTAGAGTGTGTACAGCTGCCTTTGAGAAGGAAATTGTGTAAGACTTTCTGACAAACAATAGAAAAAGGGAGCTTTCTGGATTGTTTCCATGCCCAAAGGAAGGAGCAACAAATATATGAGTACAGATGCAGAAACTGTTCACATTAGGGAGTTGGCTGAGGTGACTGTGCCTGTGATAAGGCTGGAGCACAACTGTCAGGACCAATCATACACTTCAGCGTCAAACTTAAAGTTTAGTGTTCAGACTCTTTAGCAATTCAGTGGGGATTGAAGGCTTCTTTTGGTGTTACCATGAAGGAATGGCAGAGATTGCTGGTTGGAGCAAAGGGTGGGAGAACATCATCTGGAGTCTACAGGGCAGGCCTAACTGGTTCATTGATGGGCACCAAGGTCCCCTGGGTAGAGACCAATGCCCATGATGACACTTAAATATGTAACTCAGATCACGAGTTTACACTGCGAAATGTGTTTTGGAAATGGCTCAAGAATGTGGTTCATGCCACAAGCATCCAATTTGAGAAATGGAAATGTGTTTGAATGTAGCTCAAGTATATGCTTCAGGCCATGATCAATTTGGGAAAAATGGATAGAGATGTTTCTGTGGAAAACTGTACTCTCTAGCAAAGAGTTTCTGGAAAAAGAGTGTACTTGTTTACCATGACCGACCATTGAGGGTCCACTTTGCTTTAGTAACATCTGTGAATAAAGCCATACTGCACAATCCCAGCTGCTGCATTAAATATTTTGATCATTGCTTTCTGTGTGCAGTTACTCTGGTCCCTCAGCAATTACATATAGCATAAAAGTAAATGGTATGCCATATGTGGGTACTAGTTCTGTTAATGGGGAGTGCCAACTTGCCAAAAGTGGCATGGGTGTTGCAGAAATATGGGGGCTTGTCCATGGGATATATTTTTGGGTGAGAGGTAAAATGCTGAGGGTATGCCTAGGATCTTCTTGTCTGGTGGCGGTGTACCCAAATAGAAGATGGTTGGAAAGAAAGCAAACTCTGTGCCAAGAAAAATGCCATCTGAGAATATTTTTCTGCCTGTGGTTCAGTGAAAGAAAGTGAAAAAAGTGCTATTTCTGTGTTTAAACTGGAAAATGAACTGTTGAGCTGAGCAATGATCACCCTTGCTTTGCCATTTTAGGTGCTTGAAAAACTGTTAAAAGTTTTAAATTTCCAAGAAAAAGTAGTTGTGGACTTTAATAGCAGCCATTTCTAAGTGCCCAGAAAGTTTCAAGTGTGTACAGTACAAATTGAGGGAGTCACTAATGAAAATGTACCAAGAACTGTATCAAAATACCTTAAAATGTGCTTTGCCCCTCTGAAATTGCCAGCAGAGAAAAAAAGTGATAGTTTGCTTTTTTAATTTGCCTGCTCGATAATCACCATGCAGGAGTGTGGCTGAGAGAGAGAGAGAGAGATCATTTGCATGGCATCGTGTTATTGGTCCAGCGATGCCAAGTCCCACTCTTGCCTGAGTCTCAGTGTTGTAAAGTATTCAAGGAGGAGAGCGAGCAGCATGCTAGCCAGAGTAGCAGTAGGAGGAATCACCGAGAGCAGCAAAGAGTTTAAAAACGTCTCTTGAACTTTTCACAGTAAAATTGGGCTCAACCCATTTGCCGACTGCAAGTAGCAGTGATCGCAGTGTTTTTTGTGACCAATACACGGGTCTGCCAGACCAATCACTGGAAAGACCCTACAAACCAGCATCAGGCCATTTACCATCAGTGGAGGGAATCAGCTACCGCCTGAATAAATACCAGGTGCAAAGCAAAATGAACTGTGGTGCAGAAAAGTTAAAGAACTGTAGAGCAATGCAGCAAACTAACAGAGAGAGTTTGTGAGCTTTTAAAAGTGGACTGTGTGTGTAGTAACTGTTTCAAGAGAGAACTGCAGGGCAGTATTGATCCAGCAGGTCCAGATGAATGCAGAGACAATATGAAAATGCTGAACTGTGTTAAAAGTAGAATTTAAGTTGTACCTTAAATAAAGCAGTTAAATGCAAAATTGGTCAAGCGTTCTAGCAATTCTGATCTGTGTGTGTGATGGCAAAAAGTTACAGTCACCATTCTGGGGTGTGGTCAGCAAATGCAAATGTAACCCCCTTGTTACCCAGGGTTACTAGAATCCCAGTAAGACCAAGTGGTAGACAGGGAAAGCAGCTTGTGAAACTCCAGTTAAATGGATTTCACACTGTCTCACTCTGTTCTTAATCTCAGCTGAGACTGAGGGATGACATCACCATAGAACTTTTACTACTGCATGAGCCACACTGGAATGCTGCAGTTGGAAGTTAGGATAGAATGTTGGGGATTTTTGAACAGAGTCTGTGTGCAGTCTTGAAGAGAGGAACAGCACAGCAGTCTGAGTGCAGGCTGTCAGAGCCTTAAGCTCTGTTTTAGAGCTACTGTAAGGGAGGTGTGTGTTTCCACCGAAAGCGGAACACAGTAAGCTGATTGTGAAGTGGTGGAGACTGCTGTTACTGGTCCACATGCCCCATCCCTGAGGGGATGGGGGTGGGAAGGTTTGCCTGTCTTCCAGGGGCAACCCTTCTGGTTCTGGCTAAGGAAGAAGCTGCCTTATTTCAAGTTGTGCTGTGGCACCAGAAACTGTAGGAGAGAAATTCCTGTGAGGAATTGCCTGTGGGGCACCTGCAACCAAAGGATGAGTTTGCTCTGACATAGGGCCTATGTTTTCACCTGAACTGTTGGAACATGGAGATTGGACTACTTAATTTGTAGGAGGTCTAGTGTAATAGACATTGCCGGTTAACTCAAGTAGGTTCAAGTCCAGCACAAAGAGTGAAGTAAAGTGGGGATTGGACTGCTTAATAAGTGGGGGGCCTAGAGCAATGGGCTAAGCCAAGTAAAAGTATGTTCAAGTCCAGCACAATGGGAAAGCAAGACAAGTAGAGGAAATGTGATATACATTTAGCCTTAATCTACATTGCCAAGCTTTACAGAATGAGACGTTTAATGTCCAGTGAAATGGCCAGGTATGAATTGTGGAAGCGAGAGCTGGGAGACCCCCCCCCCATCAGTAATAACTAAATTCACCTCTACGGATTTGCTCTGTGGCACCTTTATTTTCTCTCAGGTACTTGGCCAGTGCTTGAGGAAAGTACCCAGACATGGGATTAAAAGGAAATTTCCCTGATAGAGCTGAGGTGCTCTTAGGTGGTTTAGGGAGCCACCAGAAAATGTTTCCATGACATATGGAAGATGTCCGAGTGGCTGGCAAGGGAGCCAAGTCAGGGAAATCCCAGATAGTGTACAAGTTCAGGCTGTGTACCCAAAGCCGCATGCAAGTCCGGGCTGTGTGCCCTGTGGGTTCAGAGCCTGAGGGCTGGAGTGCTGAAGAAGTGTTCCTGATTCTTTTTATCTGCATTACCAGAAGTGTAGCCCCGTGGGGGTCCGTCTATGCTTTGTTTGTTCTGCATAGATGTGAACAAAAGCCACACTTTAGAATCCCATTCCTGGTATTGGACATTACAGTTATTGCTTCCTGTGTTCAGAATTACTTGGGTGCCCCTGTGCAGAGTAGCCAAACCTAGCCCTTGTACCGAGTAACCTATTCCTCGCCAAACCCAGTTCCCACCTTGTATTGCTGTCAGATTCAAACAGCATACCACCTGTCATTTGCAAAAAGACAGGGGGGTAGAGGTTACATAAACAAAGCAGCCAGCACCATCTTGGACTAGTGTATCAAATGTAGAAAAGTTTCAAGTGGTTGTGCTGGAGATGTAAAGCAAAATGCAAAAGTCAGGCAGCCTGTTAAAGAACTGTTGCAGTGTGTATAAAGCCAAATCTTAGTCAAATTACAGAATAGTAGCTTGGGACTTGTGTATTTATTTATTTACAGAAAATGGCATCAAAGTTCCCCCACTACCCACTTCATGCCAGGGCATAGGTTGAACAACAAGAAAAAGAGCTCATGTTGAACAACTGTACAGTTGTGAATCAGCACCATCTGATATGACTTTACCCAACTTTCCGGTCAATGTATGCATTGTTTGTTTGAAGCCAGGGAGGGGTGTTCTACTAATCCCCCATTGCACAGACTGTCACAAGCAATCTGAGATGTGTGATGCAGGTGGCACAGTAGTAGCAAAACCAAAAATCATCCTTTTAACTCCAGTATGTACACTGGCAGGGGACCCTACCAGATCAGAACAGCAGCACTCTGGTTGCTGTCAGGGGGACCTCACTGAGTTTGTCAAGGAACTCTTGGAGGATGCCTGTGCAGATGCTTTGCAAGGGCAGGAAGAAAAGGAGTTTTCCACACCACAGAGGGTGGATTTGTACGCTGCAGATGCAGGTTCTGTGAATCCATGGATCAAAGTCCCTAGCCCAAGCCTAGTGGGCGAATATGGGTAAAAGAAGCCCTGTGTTGTGAGGCCAAAGCCTCTGTGTGCAGTGAGGAATGGACAATTTCAGGAGATGGTACAACTGTCAGCTCCTGGGAAGCAATTTTAGAACAGGAAAAAGTTGCGATAGCTATGGTGGGGCAACGAAAGTCGCCACTAGCATTGGCTTAAGTGAAGCCTCCTGAGACAGAAATGGAGGAGGGCTTCTATAAACATGCCATTGAGTGCAGAGGTGGACTGCTTTTACTCTGCACTGAGTGTTTGAAGCTAGCTCAACCAATACTGGCCACCCCCAAGCCGTGCCTCTGGTTAGACCTAATCAAAAGCAGCAAGGAAGAACAAATATTTCAAAGATGGGCTATGACCAAATATGGAAAGACATACCCTTTCTTCCCTCAAAAAATTTGGGATCAAATAGAGAACAGGCATGCCTGGTTGTGGGAGGAAGCTAGTGCTAACCTACACCCAAATGTGAACAAATTTATGAGACTAAAAGTATGCAATGAGAGACTTCAGTTTTGGAAACGTGGCAGAACTTTGCTAATTGATTTAGTGCAAATCGTGGATGAGGCTGGCCAAGAAACTTTTTACAATGTTCCTGTGGTTTGTCCTGATGAAGAGATAGTCTTTGTACCACACCCAGAGTGGTTCTACCCATGAATGGTGCCACTCATCAATAAATATGCCCACATGCCAAGTCTGAATGCAGTAAGGCAAGAGCAGAAATCTGCCACTGAAGCAGCAACAACCGAGGGAGGAGGTGCCTTTCTTCTGGTGTTCCAGGTTCTTCTGCAGCAGCATCCAGGGTCATCTGCAGCAGCTTCCTGGTTTGTTTACAGAAGCATCCAGACTCATCAGCCCAGCAAGAGGAGAAGATTTCCCATCCAGGTCCAGCAGGCGGCCTTGGAAAAATTTGATCTGAAGATTTTGCCTGTCCAGCAACAGAAGATCATCAGGCCACAATCCAGAGAGGTGATGTTGACATCCATCTGCCACCTAGAATGTGGTGAGATGAACTTGATACTTTTTACATTTAAATTTGACTGTTTGCCTACAATTGAGGATGTCCCAGAAACTTTGGTTCGCCAACAGACACTCCTGAACTGGACTGCAGTGCTAGAAGGCCTCATCCCTGTCCAAGAACTGTGTTTTAGCAGGTTTCAACCAAGGATACACTTTGTGTATGGTGACTTGGCCCTCTGGACATTTCTCCTTAGAATAATAGCCATTGTAGGGATTCTCTTCCCTCAAAATGTTTTTGTAAATGCTTTTCTGTTTTCTATTTATTTACTTTTACAGAAAAAATCCCTTTAAAAAAATAACATTTTGGGAGTGAGTAGTATCTGGAGTAGGAGGTTTGGTCACTGTAGTTTACAGGTTGTGTTGGTTTGCAGAATGTTTTTCGCAGTGTTTTCTTTTGCAGGTGTTTCTGAAAGAAGACAAACAGACAACAAAAGGATTTTTAGGACTCATCAGAGTCCTCCTGTTTTAAAGTTGCTAGGTTTCGTGTAACTGTGTAGTACAATAATCATTTTTTCTGCTTTGCAGGTTTGGAGTTTTTGTAGTTCTGAGATTTATGAAATGTAATGCAAGTGCATGTTTCTAAACTGAGTTACAGTGCTAATGGTGTCAAATGTTTTTTAACTATGGGCACCCAGCAGGTAGCATAGGTCAGATAGCTTTCCCTAGAAGGCAGAGGGGTAGCCAGGCCAGATGTCCAGACCCATGGTAGGGGACTTCAGTTCTTGTGTATTAGGACATGCTTCAGGTAGTTTCTTTTATTTATTTATTTATTTATTTATTTAATTAATTTGGGACTACAACTTGCCTTTGAGCACCAGGTAGCTTATTTGCAACGGTTCCACATCAGTGGGGAGTGTTGCAAACAGACATAGGAAGAACTAACAAACTGAGTTACTAACATACGGCATCGTAACATAACACGTCAAAGATAAACAGTAATATTCAAAGGAGAAAAATGCGTTAAATTAAGACAGAGGGGAAGAGTGAAAGGTAGTAGAGTTTCAAGACTAAGTGGGAAATAGGTAGTAGCCAGGGGCTTTGTCAAAGTTGCAATTGAGTAGGCAGGAGGTAGGGAGGGATAATAGGGGGAAGGGAGGGGAGCAAGAGCAGGGGAAAAGGGGTAACAGCCAAAGGTCTTGTTGATGCTAACATGGGATGAAATGAGGGTGAAAGGAGCACAGTAGGGGTAGAGGGAACATGGACAGGGGTACCTAGGATTAGGTGGCACAATCAAAGACACTTTCAGTTATGAGATACTGCCAGAATATGTGCTTAAACTGGCTGAGTTTAGGTAGGTTTGTCAATTCACTATGCAGACCACTGAACCAAAGTACAGATACAATCACTGGCATTGAGCATTCCGGCACCTTGGGATAAGAAGATGATTGGTTGTTGAAGTGCAAGAGTGTTGGGTCTTGAGCGATTTGTTCAGCAGGCATCCCACACCCGGTGGCAAGAGCCCAAGCAGCACCTTTTTAGTAAGAGGACACATTTGGTATTTGATCCTGCCACTTAGCTGAAGCCATCCAGAATGAGCATAGAGCTCACAAGTGTGGGTGAGACAAGCAGCACCTGAATCCGAGTTGTAGATTGCTTTCAAGCAAGTTAGGATCTGAGTGGCTTGCAAAGATGACAGCGTCATCCACATAGAGGAGAGCCCATTGGTGACATGCAGAAAGCAAGTTGTCCAGGAAGATACTGAAAAGGACTGAACCCAGGATTGACCCTTGCGGTACTCCAGATCAGACAGCCCGAAGTTCGGAGATGATATTAAATATCTTCACCCACTGAGATCTATTCCAAGGTAGCTTCTGAACCATTTCAGTGTATCACGTGAAATACCAATTTTAGTGAGTTCTCCAAGAAGTGGGTGATGAGCAATGTCAAATTCCTTCGTTAAATCTATAAAGGCCACTCCTACAAGATTGCTTTTTCTTTTTTGAAGTTTCTTGGATACACTGAAAATCCATAGATAGTATAGTAGTAGAAGGGTAGGAGCTGAAGTTTCTTCAGTGGGCCTCTATCCTTTAGTGTTACCTGCCTATGCCTAGCACACGGTAGGGGAGTACCTGATCAATTCTCCCTGTAGGGAGCGTGGAGGCAGGATGGCATGGTACTGAGCCGTAATCTGGCTGTGGATAGCCACTGGTCTGGTTGCAGTAAGTGTAACCACCCAGTCCCCTGGGCATACTAGAAACCCATTAGTAATAGTCTTAGGCAGGTAGAAAAGGCAGTTGGTAGGGAGCTCATTAGGGGTTTTCTACATAATGACATCATTGTTTACTCAGCTAGCTTGAGAGAGGGATGGTTATGTCATTTAGAACTCTTGCAGCAGCATAACCCTTTTTGAGTCAGCTGCTCGGGGAAGTTTAGAATGTTCAGTTAGTCTGAGTTGGAGAGTCAGAGTGGCAGGAGGTCTGCCAGTTGGGGCTCTGTGACAGGGAACCCTGTGTTTCTCACCCTAGTTTGGATTAAATCTGCATTTGCCTGTGAAGTGGTGGAGACCATCTTCAGCAGGATTCCTTGATTTAACTCCTGGGGGAGTGAGAGGGAATGCCAGTTCAGTGGCTCCAAGGGGCAATCCCCTGAAGGTCCTAGGGTGTGTACAGCTGCTTTTGAGAAGGACATTGTGTGAGAATTTCTGACATGCTAAAATGGAAAAAGGGTGTTTTCTGGGTTGTTTCCATGCCTAAAGGAAGGAGCAACAGATATGTGAATACAGATGCAGAAATTGTTCTCATTAGGTAGTTGGCTGAGTTGTGTGCACCCAAAATAAGGCTAAATCACACCTGTCAGGACCCCTCATACACTTTGGTGTCAAATTTAAAGTTTAGAGCTTGGAGTCTTTAGCAGTTCATTGGGGATTGAAGGGTTTTTTGGTGTAACCTGAAGGAATGGCAGAGACTGTTGGTTGGGGCAATGGGTTGGAGGAACACCATCTGGAGTCTACAAGGCAGGGCTAGCTGGTTCACTGGTGGATGTCAGGGTTCCATGGGTAGAGGCCAATGCCCAGGATGAAAGTTAAATATGTGGCTCAGGTCATGAGTTTACACTGTGAAATGTGTTTTGGAAATGGCTTAAGAATGTGGTTCAGGCCATGAGCATCCAATCTGTGAAATGGAAATGTGTTTGAAAGTAGCTCAGGTTTGTGGTTCAGGTCACAAGCATTTTGGGGAAAAATGGATAGAAAAGTTTCTGTGGAAAACTGTACTGCCTTGCAAAGAGTGTTTGGAAAAGGAATGTACTCGTTTGCCATGACCATCATTTAGGGGTCCACTTCTCCTTTAGTAACATCTGTGAATAAATCCACACTGCACAATCCCAGCTGCTGCACTGGACATTCTGATCATTGCTTTCTGTGTGGAGTTATCGGGGCCCCTCAGCAGTTAGATCTAGCATATACCTAGGATCCTCTCCCCTGGACCTGGTTCTATTTACAAAGGTTCATTTAGGTACTTGTACCCCCCACCACCCCTTCCTTTAGATAATGAGCTGGTATACACTTTAAAGCCAAGGGTGGTACCAGTCTAAGTATTTCTACTAAAAGTAATTGGTATGCCATATGTGAGTACTAGTTCTGCTAATGGGGGGGGGTGCCAACTTGCCTAAAGTGGCATGGGGGTTGCATTCCTAAATCAGTGCTTGTACATGGAGAGAAGGTGGTGTGAGTCTAGGTAGTCCTGCAGTTGATTATAGAGAATGTGCTCCTATATTTTTGTCAGAGAGCAGAGAATGGAAATAGGTCTTTAGTTTTCTATGAATGTAATTGGGCCACCTTTGTGGAGTTGGATGACTACTGCCACCTTCCATTTGTCTGGTACTATGACTGAGAGAAAGGATCTATTTATTAAGTTACTCACTGAATGGCAATGCACTGAGCGCCAAAGTTTTAGGAACTTTGGTTCAAGACTATCAGAACCAGGGGAGCTCTTAGGTTTCAGGTTGGAAAGCAACCTGTGTACCTCTTTTCTGGTAGCCAGATTTAGGTGAAAGGCAGGCCTGTGCCCCAGATCCACTGGAAGGGTGGGAGGGGGCTGTAGTACAGTCCAAGTTTGTGGTGTATTTGTCAAGGTCTGTGAAGAATTAATTGAAACCAGCAATCATTGGGGGATCTGAAAGGATGTTACCTTGAACTTTAAGAGAGTTAGGGTTTACAGTAACTTTGCCCTTCAGATGTGAGTTAACCTCATTCCAAAAGCCATTTGGGTTACTGAGATGTTCAGTCTGTAATGTTTTAAAGTGGTTCTGCTTGGCCTTGCAAAGGGAGTTTTTGTAGGTGCTTCTGAGCTGTTTGTAAGCAAGCTAGTCCTTGTAGAGTTCACTTCCTTTGAAGGCATGCCAGGCCTTGTCACAGGCGATCATGAGTTTCCTTAATTCTGAGGATAACTATGGAGCCTTAGGGCCCTTGGTTCTCTGTTTTCTCAATGGGGCATGGAGATTAAATATGGCAGTAAAGATAGAAACAAAGTAATCTAGCACCTGGTTAATATCAGGGAGGAGGTTAACAGGTCCCCAGTCTGCACTAGATAATGCTTCTTGGAATGCCTGCACATTGAAGTGTGACATATCCCTAGCTAGTATGATTTTGGGGGGAGGGTTGTGGAAGTTGTTACACCAGATACAGTATGTTCTCAAATGGTCACTGTTGATGCTATCCAGGAGAATGCCAGCTGACCTGACCTTGTGGGCACAGTTGGTGAGTATCCAGTCGATCAGGGAACGGTTGCCTAATCTAGTATTAATACCCGTGAGGTCAGATATGTTCTGGGTGAGGTTGACCTCGGCCAATACTGAGTGAATCTTATTCATGGTGGGGTTTAACTAGTCAAAGTTGAAGTCACCACAAATCACCAGGTCACGTTGCGGGAGGTCAGCTAGATTATTTGCAGAATATCCAGAACTAACTGATACTCCACCAGTGTTTTTTGGGTAAAACTACCCCTTCTTCAGGGTGGACAGGTGCATATAACATCAAGTTGATATATTTCAAATAATTACAGTATGTTCATTGTGTGTTATACATATTCTGTATCCTTTCCAGAAAGACATGATAATATTAATACTGCACTGTTCCCCAACTTGTGATAAGCAATTAACACATTTAGCTTTCTTTAAAAAAATATTTTTTTGCTATATTTACTCTCTTTTTAAATTAAACTGACTAGGTTTAGTTTGGGGGAGGATTCCCATCATGTTGTCTGAAGAGGAAAAGGAACTGGGGTAGCAATACAAATCATCCTCAAGCTATCAGAACAATGTAGTAAGGCAGTGGGTAAAGCTAACAAAAAACTGGGTGCATAGGCACATGGGTTCAGCAGCCCTTACACAGAATCCTAGTGCAGCTGCACCTGCAGAACTGTGTCCAGTTTAGGAATTTCTTCTTGAGGAAAGACATAACCAAGCTAGAGGCAGTGCAGAGAAGGCAGCAAAGATAATAAGGAGGCATTGTAGGAAATGTACAATACAAGAGGAGACTGGAGATCCCAAACATGTACTCACTGGAGACCAGGAGTGAGAGCTGGAACATGATAGATACCTTGTATTACATTAGGGGCTTAAAGAAGGTTGACTCTAGAGAACAGCTCTGGACATATGAGAATAATAACATGAGGGAAATTGTCAGCAAAATTGTGGGAGTAAATTCTGAAGGGATGCAGGAAGAACTACTTCACTGAAAGGGTGCAGGAAGAATGGAATAAGTTGTTGGACATGCTAGTTAATGCAAACACCACAGAGAGCTTCAAGAAGGGGTGGGATAAAAACAAGGGGCAGGTGAAGGACAGAAAGGGGTTGGAAGGATCGGACATGAATCTATAAGAGGCACGTACTTCCACATCAGGAAGACTTGATGGATCACATGGCCTTATGCTGCTGGCTAAATTCTATGTTTCTATGAAATCAAAGAAAATAAGCCATACACAACCACCAAAAACAGTCCACACCAGAGACTGGGCACAATGATAAAAACATGAAATCCTGAAAGAAAGAATATCCAGTACTCATCACTCCTTTTTAGTTTTGTCCATTCCACATAGTATCTATAGACAAATGGTTCACCCCTATCGTTGCGACAGACATTTTGTCGATACCAATAGGGGCACAGGCAATATGGCACCTAGCTCCAGAGTACCAAGCATTGCAGCTCCCTGGAGTCAGAGCCAAAGTGCAGTGGAGAAAAGATCACTGTTTTGCGCCCCCCCCCCCCGAAACAAAATATAACTAACTCTGGGGCAGACATGCCCAGAAAGACAGACAAACTGTTGGGGTGCAAAATATGACTAGAGAGCTGGGTGATCAAAAATCAAAATTGCCCCAATCACTCTTGCTGTTGTTGCACCCAAACTATGGAGACAAAATAAGTCACTGCTCTAATGGTATAAAATAGATAGACTCCTCTTCACATATGACTCCACTCAGGACTTCAGCAGAAAGACAGCTTTTAATGAGTACAAAAGTGCAACAATGAAAACAGTGCAAAAAACATGTCAACGGGATCATATCAGGCATGACCTAACATTTCGCAGAGAAAGTATACTTCTCAAAGGTCATGTTTTTTGCACTGTTTTCACTGATGCACTTTTTGTCCTCATTAACAGCTGCCATTCTGCTGAATTCCTGCATGGAATCCTATGTGGAGTATAGTCTATCTAGAGACGTTATGTGCAGTGAACAGCACTAACCAAGAGTACTGTTAGTGCTGGATATCCTTTCTTTTTGAAAAGAAGCCATGCCTTCTTTCTGCTGTCCATGTAACCCGTGGCTGCCAAGTAATCACTCCTCATTTCTGTAACATATATTCCTGTTATAGATACAGTGACTAGCTACCTGTTCCTTACTTGTCATGTTCACAATATTACCATTGTACTGTAGGTCATAATTTTTGTTTGACATTTCCACACAACAGTAGTTTGGTCTCAACTGTAGCTGCAAACGCTGAAGCATTTTTCAGTTTTATACAACAACAGAAATGTTTACTAAAACAAAGTGCTCCAGGGCACAGTTACGTGCAGCAAGTTTTGTTTTGTTTATTGTTTTTTTTTTTTGCAACTGACATCTATCACAAATGCACTCAGCAGGTCAGGCCCTCTGCTCCCACAGTGCCAACCTCAGAGCGCAATAATGTGAACAGGTAACAGACGGAGTAACCCTCCTGTCTGCTTTTGGGTCTGAATCATCTTCAGTCTCAAGTTCTGAGGGGATTCAAACTGTTGTGAAACTTATACTAGCGTACCCAAATGTACAGGCTCAGATATGTACCCTCTTTGATTGTGATACAATCTTTCGCCAGCGGCACCAAGTCAGGTATCCAAAATGAACCCTTTTAATGCTGTGAGACCTTAGGTATATTCTTACCTTTTTATTCAATCTCAGTAACACCACCAAGCTGTTGAATAATTGCCAAGCTTAACCATCTATACATCACATGTAAAAAAGAACTGGCACACCCAGGCAGTCTTTCACAGAAAAGGTGATTTACTAAAGATGATAAAAATACGAAATATGTAAACACATAACAAATATATCAAACAGTATCACAATTACATAAAAGAAAAACAAGGAAAACTACAAAACAAACTCCTACCAAAATACATTTAGACTTTTTCTATCTAATGTATTATTTCTGGTAGTGCTTAAGTTATTTCAGAGAGCTGTGCCTTTCTAGAGTCCCAAGATGGTATATATCTCAAACAGTTCAGACACAAGTATCAGTTTAACTCTGTCTCTCCACACCCCTTCTGTGAGTCATCTAGCTCCTCCCTTTAGAATATAAAAAAATACAAACATGATGTCCTATCAGGAGGTATATTAAATAAGGTGACATCAGCAAAAACAAATTTCCCAAATTATGAATCTTTGATCCCCCAGTTCCTTTGAGGTTTACAACTCTGCAGTTCATCACCTAGGTTTGATTTAGCCAACAGGAATCAGCTAAATGATGTCCAGTCATGTAATAAAATGTATATTTAGTTTCCCAACTTCAAAGCAGCAACAGGCCATAAAAGATAATAAAATGCCTTCTGGAAGGAAGGTAATTAAATTACAGAGATCTCCAGGTCAGTTTACCTATCCTGTAGCTTCACTGAAACCTTGGGGGGGGGCACCCATGGAAGCCCAGGTTGTCTTATGTGAGACAATCACATACTATATTTTTTTATATTACAAATATCATACCATAATCATAACCAGCTGGCCAAGCATCACAATCCTCCCCACCTAGACTGAACTTGGGGCTCTATCCCCTGCATGGGATGAGCTCCACAAGTCAGTTCACTCCTCATATAGACGTGACAAGCCGTCTGTGTTCTGATTGGTCACTCAAGCCCTATGTAAGATTGTTATGTCATAACCTGACAAGGCAAGACTCCATCTTAATAATCTACCATTAGTTATTCCCATTTGTGTCAGCCAAATCAAGGGGTCGTGGTCCATTTGTACTTCGAAATGCTGCCCATGTAAGTATGGCTCTAACTTCTTTAGACACTCTTTGTCCACAGTAGAGTAATCCTGCTCCCTGGGAAGTAACGTTTTACTGAGGTACACTACTGGGTGATCTTTTCCTTGGTTGGATGTCTGACTCAGTACTGCCCCAGTACCCACATCTGAGGCATCAGTCTGGACTATAAAGGGTCTGCTATAGTCAGGACTTGTCACTACAGGAGCACTACACAGTTCTTCCTTCAGTCTGGTAAAGGCTTTTTCACAGGCTGGTTCCCAGGTAATTTTTTTAGGCATCTTTTCCTTTACAAGGTCAGATAGAGGAGCAGTCAGGGTACTGTAATTGGGTATACATTTCCTGTAGTAACCTGCTGTCCCTAGAAAACTCCTGACCTGCTTCTGCATTTCTGGTCTGGGCCATGCCTTGATCACCTCTATTTTTACTTGGTTAGGATGGAGCAGTCCCCAGCCTGCAACATGCCTGAGGTAGGCCACTTTAGCCATGGCCACCTGGCACTTCTCAGCTTTGACAGTGAGCCCGGCACTCTGTATCCTGCTCAGCACTTCCCTAAGGTGGGACAGGTGTTCCTCCCAGCTGGCACTAAAGATAGCAATGTCATCCAGGTATGCCACGGCATACTCCTCAGCAACATTTAACACCTGGTTCACCAACCTTTGGAAAGTGGTCGAGGCATTCTTCATTCCAAAAGACATTACTTTAAATTCAAATAAGCCTATTGGAGTGATGAAGGCCGACCTCTCCCTAGCTCTGTCAGTTAACTCTACCTGCCAATACCCTTTTGTCAGGTCAATAGTTGTAAGGTAAGTTGCCCCTCCCAACTTGTCCATGAGTTTGTCCGTCTGGGGCATCGGGTGGGTGTCTGACTTTGTGACTGCATTCTGTCCAGGATAGTCCACACATAAATGAGTGCAGCCATCTGGCTTGGGCACAAGGACTACGGGTGAGGCCCAAGGGCTGTGGGATCTCTGGATTACCCCTAAATCAAGCATTTCCTCCACCTCCCTCCTAATGTCCTTTTGGACAGCCTCTGACACCCGATATGCTATCTGCCATATGGACATTTGTGTCCCTATCTCTACATCATGTATTGCTAAGGGGATTAGTCCAGGCTCGGTGCTAAACAGTGGGGCAAAGTCTGCTAAAACCTCCCTTACTTCCTGGTTCTTGTCTGGGGCCAGCTGGGGTGGCAATTTAACTGCCTCTGCAGAGGACTCCTGCTTGCTTTCTTCCAGTAAGTCCAGAAGGGGGGTCTCCTTCATCTGTCCCCTCCTCAGGACTACATACTGCAAGCACCATGTCAGCCCCATTAGCATATGACTTCATCCAGTTGACATGGTACATTCTTCCTGTATGTCTTCTGTCAGGTAATTCTATGATATAGTTCATGTCATTTACCTTTCTAACTACTTTGTATGGTCCCGCCCACTCAGCCTGAAGCTTGTCTTTCTGGACCGGAATAAGGACCACTTCCTGACCCACCATGTACGAGCAAGCTCTGGCTCTGCGGTCGTACCACATTTTTTGTTTCTGTTGGGCAGCTGTCAGGTTGCTGTGGGTTATTCACATAAGCTCCTTCAGCCTTTTCCTGAACCTAAGGATGTAATCCACTATGGGAATTCCCTGGGTGGTGTGCTTGCCTTCATAGTCCTCCCAGATCAAGTCTAGGGGCCCACATACCCAACGTCCAAATAAGAACTCGAAGGGGGAAAATCCTGTTGATTCTTGGGGCACCTCCCTGTATGCAAACAACAGGTGGGGAAGGTATTTCTCCCAGTCCCTCCCATGCTGTTCAGCAAATGCTTGGAGCATTGACTTCAGGGTACTGTTAAATCTTTCTACAAGCCCATTGGCTTGCGGGTGATAAGGTGTCATGCATCTCTGCGCCACCCCATACTTCTCCCACAAACATTTCCTTCAGGTCCGACATGAAGGAACCCCCTCTATTGGTGATACCTCCTGCGGAAACCCAGCACAGGAGAAAATCCTAATTAAGGCACCTGCCACTTTGTCTGTCTTCAGTGAGGATAGGGTGACTGCCTCTGGATACCAGGTGGCATAATCCACCACAGTCAGGATGAACCTCTTCCCAGAGAAGCTGGAGGTATTTAAAGGCCCCACTATAACCATTCCCACCCATTGGAATGGCTTCTCCACTATGGACAATGGAATTATGGTGGCTTGGGTTTTCTTACCCGTCTTCTCTATTTCTTGGCACCAATGACAAGACCTGCAATACTCCTTCAGCTGCTGGGTGAAGTTGAGCCAATCGAAATTCTGGGCTGAACACTGCATAGTGTGCATGATTCCCAGATGACCAGACAAGGAAATATCGTGTGCAGTCTTGAGCAACTGCTCACGATACCCCTGGGGAATGACAAGCTGCCTGCCTATCACTCCTCCCTCTGTCTTTACAGCCTGAGTATACATCAGTCCTGTTTCCCAATAAACCTTATGTTTACCGTCACCTTGTGCTCCATCAGAGTCTGCCCAAGTCCTTAGCTTCTCTAGACTAGGGTCACTTTTCTGAGAAGCTGCAAACTCCTTACACATTCCCAAGACATGGGACAGGTTCCCTTCAGTCTCTAAACTAGGGTCCCTAGCACTAGCATCAAGGCACTCAGGATCACTGTCATCCCTAATCCTCTGACAATGGGTCAACCCTCCTTTTTTGGAGTAACCCTCCGAAGCTGTATGGGTAACTGCTACTGGGAAAATTTCTACTTCCTTTTCATTAGTCTCCATATCAGGAACTACAGGCTGGAGAAACAGCCTCCCAGTGGTTTCCACAATGGCTTCTATGGGGTCCAGAGAACTATAATTTCCCAGTCCCATTTGGCTATGGATAACTGCACACACCATCCTCTGTTTCAGATTATTGCCAAGGATGATGTCAACTGCTAATATTTTGGCTACAGCCACCTATTGCACAGTTCCCCCTGTTTCACCCAAGTCTAGGAGAACACTAGAAAGTGGCAATGTGGTCTCCTCACCAGTGAACCCTTGTACAGTTACAAATTTATTGGGTATAAGCTAACCAGGCTCTACCAGATCCCCTTTTACCAGCGTCAGAGATGCCCCTGTGTCTCTTAATCCCTGTGTCTGTACACCATTCACCGTGACTGGGTGCATGTGTTTCCTCATGTTCACAGGCATGCTTCCAGGGACACACAAACAACCCACTTCTTTCCTAGCCCCATTTTGCATATTGCTTGTCCTTTTGGGACACTGTCTGGCAATATGCCCAGTTTCTTTACAAACGCAATACTTGTTTCTTTTCTCAGAAAAATATTTTCTTTGAAAGCTGGGGCTAACTGGTTTCAGTGGAGGCAATGAGGGTTTTAGCTTCCCTGAAGGTGCGCTTTTCCCTTTCTGCGCTGTCACACCTGCCCCATTTGCTCTCAGAGCAGGTCTGTTCTTGGCATAGCACCTGAGAGTTCAGCAGCCTCTTGCACTTTTTGGGGATCTCAGTCCTCCAGCAAGGTCTTTAGCTCTGCTGAGCATGCCCAAAAAATCTGTTCTAACAAAATAGCATTTTCAATTTTATCTACAGTGTTTGCTTCATTTCCTTCCAAACCAATGTTTTAAAAAGTGACATTGTTTCATGGTTAACTCCTCATAGCTCATATCAGGGCTTCTCCTAAGCTTTCAGAATTTAGCTCTGTATGCTTCTGCAGTTAAATCAAACTTTTTTAAAAGTGCAGCTTTAAGTTTGCTGTAATCATTACTGTCCTCATTGTCCATTTGACCCAGTGCATCTCGAGCTTTCCTGGTAAGTAGCAGGGATAGCTGGAAGATCCAGGACCCTTTAGGAATTTTTGCCTGAATACAAACATTTTCAAAGGAATTTATAAAGGCATCCATATCCTCCCCCTCTTTAAATTTAGCTATCAATGTGTAATTTAATTTGTAACCCAGTCCTGTAGTTCCAATTAAATCCAAGCCACTTACCTGCTCTGGTGTTGGTTGTTGGAGTCATAGCTTCTCCAGCTCATGTCGCCTCTGGCGCTCACTCTGTTCACGGTCTGCCTATCACTGTTCACAGTTCGCTTCTCGCCATTCTCACTCCCTCTTCTCCTCTGTGGCTCATTGTTCTCTCTCAGCCTCTCTCTGTTCTCGCTCCCTCTTCTCCTCTGCACCTCGCTTCTCTCGCTCAGCCTCTCTCTGTAACTCCAACTCCATTTGCACAACTCAATCTGCAGCCTGAGTACTTCAGGCTCCAGAATGCTGGTGACGTTCCCCTGCTGCTGTGGTCCTGAGCTTGCATGAGCCCTGCTGTCCTCCTCACCGGATCTGGACACTGCACTGGCCACTGACTCCTCCATGTCCGAGGTACGGTCCTTTACAGTCACAGTCTGTGACTCAATGCTCTGGGTGTCTGCTGCCATTAGGGCATCCATGAGGTTCTGCTTGGTGGCTCTCCCCTTGTGCAGGACTCCTCTGTCCTGGCACAACTGCCTCAAGTAGTGTGCAGTGTACCTGCTGTAGTTGGAAGCCATCTTGTTCCCTAACTACAGCTACTCTAACCCGCACTTCAGAAAAAAAAAATAAAACAGGTAGGAACTTGACTGTAAGCAAAATGGTATAGTTCTGTTTCCTTTTTTAAAAATAAATCACTGCCTTATTTTGCAAGTGAGCTGTACAGTATTAAGCTGACACACTGAACAGTTAAAACTTGTGTTACCAATTTTTTCACACCGCTGCCAACCAAATCTGTCACAGACACACTCAGCCGTTCAGGCCCTCTGCTCCTACAGTGCCAACGCCAAAGTGTAATAGTGTGAGCAGGTAACAGACAGGGTAACCCTTCTGTCTGATTTTGGGTCTAAATCACCTTTAGTCTCAAGTTCTGGAGGGATTCAAACTGCTGTGAACCTTATACTAGCGATCCCAAATGTACAGGCTCCGATACCTACCCTCTTCAGGGATTGCGGTACAATCTTTCACCAGGAAAACCAAGTCAGGTATTCAAAATGAACCCTTTTAACTCTATAAGAGACCTTAGGTATATTTTTACTCAAACACAGTAACACCACCAAGCTGTTGAACAATTGTCAGACTTAACCATGTGTACGTCACATGCAAAAAAGAACTTAAAAGAACTGGCAGACACCCAATCAGTCTTTCACAAAAAAATACTTTACTAAAGATGATAAAAATATGAAATATGTAAACAGAGAAAAACAAGGAAAACTACAGAACAAACTCCTACCAAAATACATTTAGACTTTTTCTATCTAATGTATTACCTCTGGAAGTGTTTAAGTTATATCAGAGAGCTGTGTCTTTCTAGAGTCCCAACATGGTATATATCTCAAACAGTGCAGACACAAGCATTAGTTTAACTCTGTCTCTCCACACCCTTCTGTCATCTAGCTCCTCCCTTTAGAATATAAAAAAAAAGCAAACATGGTGTCCCATCAAGAGGTATATGAAATAAGATGACATCAACTTCAAAGCAGCAACAGGCTGTAAAAGATAATAAAATTCCCTCTGGAAGGAAGGTAATTAAATTGCAGAGATCTCCTGGCCAGGTTACCTATCCTGTAGCTTCACTGAAACCTGGTGGGGGGGGGGGCACCCATGGAAGTCCAGGCTGTCTTATGTGAGACAATCACATACTATATTTTTTTATATTATAAATATCATACCATAATCATAACCAGTTAGTCAAGCTTCACAGCACCTACAGACACTTGTTTTAAGCTAATTACAAATGTCTAGCCCTCTGGTTTGAGCATATCTTTTAGATGATAAGTAAAAAGGGTTTCATCCAAAAACATGCTGGTGCCTTAATTTAAACACTGCACATCATACCTTCCTTCCTTTGTTGCTGTAATGTACTGAAACAGGGGCTTACCATGTAATGTGCCAGCATTTACTAATGTGGCTTCTCAGAAAATCGTCTCTGTAGGAAAAATGTTATGGTAACCCCCTTACAAATGGGGGTTCCTGAAAGTCTTCCTTGGGTGTGTCGAAATGCCCACTGCCAGGCTGGTATCCTGTGTCTTAGCACTTTAAAAGTGTTTGTGTGAATAGTGTCTTAATGCCTCTGTGCTCTGTCTCTTTAAGAACTGCCAATAACATGGTACTTATTTAATCTGGGAGGGGGCTGAGGGTTTCTATGCTCGAGTCCCACCCAGGCTGCTAGATAATTGCTCTGTTCTGCCATCATTATTTGCACAGAGGGAGCTCTGTTAGAAGCTGTACTTATTTGCTGATTATATATTAGAATAGTAATGATATTGTAGTTTGTCTAACCTGCCTTCTTTGCAGCATGGACAGTTCTGTTTATCACCACCATCTTGGTCCTGGACTGCTAGAATGGGCCAATCAGTACCTTTGGGGACTCTAAAATGGAGTCTGTTCCCAGGCATCTTGTGGGAGCAAATTTCCGTATGAATTGTATTTCTTACATTTTGGCACCAAAACAGACCTGGAGGGGGAGCCCTTGCTTTGACAGACAGATATATCACCAACCAGAACCTTTTGGACTGAAGGGAAATTCTCAAGCTGCCTGCTGCGGTTAGTCAGTCTGGAGTTAGAGTCTGCAGAGTAAACAGCTCAAGTGATTTGAGCAGCAACTCCTGCATAGTTCAAGCAGCAGATTGGTGGAAAGACTGAGTCTGGCCTGTCTGCCTGCAGTCCCTCGAGAGGAAATCCTTTGAAAGGCTTAATACTCCAGACTGTATCTGAACTGAGTGAGAGAAAAGCCACTAAAGTGTGACCAGGCTTAAACCTGAAGAAGATCAAAGATTTGCCATATGCGATCGGCCTGTCAGGACATCCATTCACCATAGCACTCCTGGTTTTGCTCAGAGACACTGATATTGCTGCCAGACTGCTATCCACTTTGTGGTATGGTGATTGCTTTACTATAAATGTGCTGTGTGCTGTTAGTGGGTCACAATTTGGTTGCCCACTGTTTAATTGTGCCACACTTGCTAGAAGCTGCATCCAGCCTTCCCGGACTGATTTCCGAACTGTTTTACCCAGCCTGGGCCCTGGTTCACTGACCCAGCCAGCTACTTCAGGCTCAGAGAACGCCATCGATGCTCAACATCTCAAACAGGAATGACACCTCGGTGATTTGTGTGGGCCCTGCTTCTCCTGGCATACCAGCTGTCAACCTGCAGTCTCCATTTCATCCCTCCTGTGTCTTGCATTGGGTAGCATGAGTAACAATCAGGGTAGCTCCAAGCAACAACAGCTAAATCTCAAGTGTTGTCATCTGATTGCATTGTTGTTTTTCTTTTCATGAATTGAGCCTTCAGGCTCTGGATAACAAACTGTGTGCGGTTGTGCATACCTTTTCTTTTCGTCACAGGGTCCCAGCCTGCTGCGATGCCAGCCTAACCTGGGCAACATTCCAGGCTAGACCACCTTACTTCCTACTGGGTACCCAGAGCGTGTGACTGTGTAGAAACTAAAAGTGCATGCATAATTGCCTGGCTAGATCAGTTTTTGAATCAATCAACCTGATTACACCCCTCCCTTGTTCAATTCCCCTAAATAAATCAGATATAACTCTTTTTGCATTTAATCTGATTGTGGTTCCAGTTTGTACAAAAAGCACTGTACTGTTGTTATTTGCTGTGCCTAACCTTGTTTTACAGGGGTCTCCAGGGTCGAACTGGTGGAACCACCCCTGGTGGTAAGTGCAAACAGTCTGGGGAATTGTATGCTGAATAGGGGCTACTGTGAAAGTGTTTGTTGCATATTGTCTAGGCCACTAGAGGCGAAAGAGGTGGGTTACAGTGTTCCAGAGGGCTGTACTCAGGTTAGCCTTATTACTAACAACCCTGTCCTCTGGGTGGAGGCACCCGTTTCAGTACCCAGACCCCTTAACCTGCAATTAGCCCAGCAGGCAAGGGTAGTAGCCCTTGGGATAGCACCACCTAGGGGTTGCATTATCATGTGGCAGCAGGGCTTAAGCTATCATGCCTTCAACTTCTTTCATGCCCCTTCCATATCCTTCCCACTTGGCTCATGGAATTCATTCACTGAAAGTCATGCTCTTGGATTCCTTTAGGTTCCTTCTCCTTTATTCATTTTCTCTTCTGGAAGTCTTGCCTTGAAAGTCAGGCATTCAGGTTCCTATTGGTCTCCTGTATCTTTCCCTCTTGTCATATGGAAGCTGTAACAGATGTTTGTAATGGTTATTATACAAGACTATACAAGAAAAGGGTTTATCTTTTTCTTTTGTATTCTTTTTTCAGAGTGTCTCTTGTATATGATTAATTTGAAAGAAACCAAGGACATTTAGACTTCTCTGAGTGGGTGGGAGGGTGTGGGGTAGTACAGCCATTGTTTAGTGCTGATTAATGATTCTGAGTACTCACTTAGTGGTTTATTTATTTTTTGTTTATGCTCATGCCCCCATATCTCCATGGCTCACCTTCTGAGTACTGTGCAGGCAGGGGGACACGAACTCTGGGTCTGGACCTTGGCCCCCATCTTGCCTCGGATTCCCCTCTGGGCAGGGAGCGGGGACTACCCCAACCTGTACCATGCGTCTGGCCTCTGACTAATCCAGATCTGCACCACTCCCTTTCCAGCCCCTGATCCAGTGAACCACGGGGCTATTTTCTGCTTTTTCTCCCCATGCCCCAAGGTCTTTGGCCACTGAGGGGACACATGGAGACAGGTGCATGCTGAGACATGACACCGTCCCAGATCCCAGCCAATGTCCAACCCTCCCATGTGGTGCCCCTCACTGCACCTCCGCCCGTGTGCAGCCAAGAGATGGCATTGCAGAGGGAGCTGCATCCCTTCCTCCGTGAAGGAGGAGAGCACCCCTTGGGTGCTCACTCCTCCTCCTCCCCTCGCAGTTGATCCTCCAGCTTCCCAGGCTTGCCTCTGAACCAGGGTCATCAGCGACACAAGTGGTTGTGCTACTGCATGCCAACAGGCCAGCCTTTAACGGTTGATTTATAAGTGTACTACGGTGCTAGTCACAGTGACACTCAGAGTGATAGCACACCACTGTGCCTCCTTCTACTATAGTGATGTTGGACACTATTGCTAACAACACATTCAGTTCAGAATCACAGGAATCATAGAATAGGTACAAGCAAGTTAAGCTTCAAGAGCCTTCTTATTTCTTACCATTGTTACCAGCAGATGTAACCCTTTATGCAAAAATTCATCCATGTCTATATCAAAACTCTCAATAGTTACAGTACCTACAGCAATAATGTCTGATATTGTATTGTGACACGCCATAAGTCTCAGTATCATTACTGATGGTGTTGTCTGCCACTGTAGTGCTCTATTTCCTTTAGCTTTCTCTTTATCTTTTAAATGCAGTATAAATGATCTGTGTCTGCTGGGTTTTTCTAAGCAAAGGTAATCCATTTTATTCAGCAATTCTGTGAGTTGCTATAGGAGAGAATGCTGTCTAACTTAAAAAGGAAAAAACCTGAGTCTGATACAGAAACAGGCTTGGGGTTACCTGAAACATCTAAACGGGTTCTTATGTCCCAAGAGGTCTTGCACTATGTGAGCAAGAGCCTGGTGGGACTCAAAAGGCATAGCCCCAATAGAGTTCTAACCAGGTTGGTGGCAAGATGATAAAGTGAGACAAAAATTTTAAAAAGTTTATTCAGTCACCTGACGCATTTCTTCTCCTGCTGGACCCTTTATCAAAGGCCTTTGATAAAGGGTCCAGGAGGACCAGAAACATGTCAGGCGATTGAATAAACTTTTTAAAATGTTCTCTCTCTCTTGGACCAGTTTTTTGTGTTGGTGAGTGCCTGGATTTGTGTTTTTCATTCTACAGTTTTCCATGGCACCCCATCCTAGTGTGAGCTCCTTTTTGGTTTTGTGATAAAGTGAGCCAGTCCAGGATCCTACCACTGAGGAAGTTAGACAGTTTGCAACAGATGTCATGCTCTGAAAGTCATTCCTGCTGTTCCTTTTTGGTGCCTTCTCCGTTATTATCTTCTGATTCCTTCACAGGCAAAGCCTGCAAAAGTGAAAAAGAACTGGTACTCCTTGGGGGGGGGTCTGGAATGTTCAACATGCGATATTAGGCATAAGATAAAAATGTATGGGCACTGGTTATATAGATATTAATTAAGTTATGGGGACTAATACCAAAATTCAGAAAAAGTGCAACAAATTACCCTTTTTAAAAACAAATTAGGACATTTTCCATGCTGATATTAAGCAAGTATATTGATAACATTTATTTTATTTAAAAATGTATTTGTTGTAATGTAAATATATATATATATATATATATACATAGCTTGAGAAAACTGTCTGTTTCTTTATTGATAATATAAATTCTGCTGTTACATGATAATAAAATATTGACAGCATTTCTTAACAGATGGACTCCAAATGTTTATTAAAAAAAATGTTTCTAGCCCCACAGTTCTAGAGTTAGAATCTTTCAAAAGATATTTTCATTAAAATGTGATAACTCTGGAACTGTTAAGGCTAGAGACTTATTTTTTTTAAATGAAAACTTTGTGTCAGTTAAGTAGATATACTGTTACAATTTATTTATTTATTTAAAAGTTTTACCAGGAAAGGCATACTTAGCAGACACTGCTCATTTCCAGATGCGCCTGGGGGCATGGAGACAGATGTCACTACTGCAAATATGTATCAATATTAAAAAACTGAAATGTTCCATTTTGCTATAAAAAACATAAAATGGTTCACTAAGTATTTAAAGTTCTGTCATTTTTAATAACATGTTATATTGACATGTATATTCACGTAGAAACACTGTATTCTTAGGGTCATATACATGAATGATCAAATATAAGTAGGAAAATATAGGTTATTTACAGATTAAAACAAAATATGTCATTAGAAGTCAGGCTGAGAATAGTTATTATGATGATAGTCCCAATTATTGATTACGGAGACATATTATATTCTGGGACCTAGGAAACACAGTTGAAAAGAATAAATGCTATGTTTAATAGATTGGCTAGATACATCTTAATGCTATATAATACATTAGGGTGGCTTAGGCCTGATAATAGAAGGAATGATCATCTTATTCATGTTCAAAGTCTGGAAGGGTACATATCCAGGGTATATTCTGGATTTTTTTTTTAATTAGATCAGTTAGAGAGGACCTTAGATCTACTAATGATATAGAGTTTGATATAAAATGTTATAAAATAAGGACCGGAAGGTATTCAATTATTTTTAGAGGAAAAGGGTTATGGAATTTGATCCCTATAGATTTGAGACCAGGTAATTTCCCTATTAAGCTAAGTTAGCTAAATAAATGTTGAGAGGAACAAGCAACGGTACCCTGTGAATGTTGTCCAGAAGCAATTACCTAAATAATTTAACACCATTATCATGTCTGGGGTATTGAATTGTACTAAATTGTTTAACTACTGTATATAGGCTGAATGTCTGCATGATAATCATGAAGTCTGTTTAGTATGATTGTGAATGTAATAGCAGTGTCAGTGGCTCAGTAGGTAGCACACTCACCTCTGAGGCTGGGAGATCAGAAGGCTGTGGGTTCAGTTCCCGGATCTGGCACTTGGATTAATATCCCAGTATTGACACTGTAGTGCAGCATGAGAGGGGCGCTGCACTTCAGAGGTGCTGTCTTTCAGATGAGATGTTAAACTGAGGTCCCATCTGCCTGGATTGGAGGTAGTTCAGGTGGATGTTAAAGATCCTGTGCCACTTATCGAAAAGAGTAGGGGAATTTTTTATTAAGTACACAAAAACAAGATACAATGAAAAAGGAAAAACAGAACTGATCAAACAAAAAAAAAATATAACACATACGGCATAAATTTGATAAGCAAAGTAACAAAATTAATTTTAAAGAAAAAGTAAAAAAAATCAAAAGAGTGGGAATCATTCAACCTACCCAGTCCACACATTTCCAAAGCAAAGTACCTACTGTGATCACCAGAGTGCTGAATTCATATGCATAAAGTGCATCCAATTCATCCTGTATGTGAAAAAAAACTTCTTGCAATGATAAATACTTATTCTGTAATACTCGTAAGCAACGTGCTTGCCAAATATACCTTTTAAGACAGGCTAATATTACGTACACAGTACTTTTGTTCCATTTGCACCATACCCTTGGAATTTGTCCTAATACCAAAATGTTATATGAAAGAGACCCAAAAAGCAGTTCACCCCAATGTGCCAGAGCAGACCAAAAGGATTTAGTATGTAAGCATTCAAAATATAAGTGCTGTATTGTCTCAAGCTGTCCCTGACAAGAAGGTTCTTGATAAATCCTATCACATAATTGCTTATGCTTGTGATTTGCTCTCACATTTAGTTTCTGATGAGCACACAACCAGACCACATCCCTCATCTTTTCCGGTATTGTAGGTTCAATCACACTCACTAGCAAAAAAGACGTATCTATACAAGCAGGAACAGAAAAAAGGGAATCCTCAAAGTAACAGGTGGAAACAATATTATTATAAAAGGACTTCCGCTCATGTGTCACAAACCAACTAAGTTCTATTTTCCATAATCTAACATATTTTAGCGTATATTGAACATACGAAGGAAGCTGTTTATCTACAGGGTGCCATTTCTCTCTACCCCAGGCTGTTAAAAAAGGGGGCCCCCACAGGGACATGCACATACAACCCATGACAGTTTGCTCAAACAACAAAGGCTAAATAGAAGTGTAGAAAAAATTCCCCAAAAATTGAACAATAGGATGTATCATACCCCAGCCACCATCTTTCCAGGGTCTGTAGGTGTGTGCTCTCTTCACTGGATTCAAGCAGCTACCCCACAGCAGCTGAAAAAAAAGACTCAAAATTTTGGAATGCATATCAAATGGTAAAGGAAAAATATGGGAAAGAAATAAAAAAAGTGGGGCAATGTAAGATTTTAACATGAACACATGTTTTTTCCGTGTCATTTTCCAAGATTGCCATTTCTTTACTTTAGAAAGTGCTTTATCATAAATTTTGTCCCAGTTGTTATGTACTGAGTCTTGAGAGCCAAAATATACACCAAGAAGTTTCAATTTGTTACTAATCACCGGAATATCAAAAAATTGAACACTGGAAATGTGACCTAAAGGCATCAAAGAGCATTTAGATGTACTGATTTTAATACCAGTGCCAAGTTGTACTGAAAGTAAAAAATCCAGAATATATTTCCTGGAAGCAATATCTGCTATGGAGCAAATACAATCATCCGCGTAAGCTACTATTTTAGAAAAACAAAAACCCTCAGAGGAGATTATAGCATGAACATTTGTATCCCTTTCAATATACCGCAGTAAGGGGTCCAAACCAAAAGCAAACAAAAGCGGACTCAGCGGACAGCCTTGACTAACTCCTACCTGATAAGGGACTGAGATACCCAAATGTCCATTAACTAGGGGAGTTACCGTTGCTGATCTGTAAAGGGTTTGAATTAAATCCAAAAAAGGAAACGGTATTCCATAGTATGCCACAATAGTCCAAAGATAATTATGATGTAAAGCGTCAAAAGCTTTTTCCTGGTCTAAGGCTAATAGATAACCAGTCAACTTATGTTGCAGACCTTGTTCTATCAATTCCCTAATAAAAATTAAATTTTAGGAGATATTTCTACCAGGAACTGCACATGTTTGTGTAGAAATTAACAGTTTATGTGAAATTGCTGAGAGTCGATTGTTTAGAATGCTAGCCAAAATTTTGTAGTCAGTGGTCAATAGACTCAAAGGTCTACAATTCTGCAGAAGAGTAGGGTCTCCCCTCTTATAAACAAAAAACAGTACCCCATTTCCCTTGCTAGGGGTTACTCTTTGTTCTGCCCAAATGGCTTGAAAAACAACCAATAGCCATGGTGCAAGAATATCTACATACTTTTTATAGAACTCATTAGGTAGGCCTTCCATCCCAGGCTTTGTATGTGCCGATAAATGACCAATAGCTTGTTTAACTTCATCCAGAGAAAATGGGGATATTAATGTTTTAACTTCAAGTTCAGAAAGTGGTGGAATGTCCATAGATTGAAAAAAGGAAGGAAAAGATTCAGGAACAGGTTTAGCAAAAGTCTTCGTAACATAATCTTGTACTATGTTTCGAATACTCCGTGTATCATTTACTAATGAACCATCTAAAGATTGTAAAGTGGTCATACACAAAGGTGGCAATTCCTGGTCAGAAAGATCAAAGGGGATCACCTGCTCTCTAGTGCCAGAAACCAAATACTTCTGTTGGAACCTATATTGTTTTTCTCTAGTGTGGAGAAAAGCTATCATTTTTTCTTTAAGATCCAAAAACTCCTGTCGCCGATTACCCGTTGTGGAAACTGCCTGTGATAACAAAGCCATATACCTTGCTCTATAGCCCAGATATGTGAGATACGAATTCAGAGCTTTAGTTTGTGAAATTTGTAAAAAAAAAAGAAACTTAAGGTCCTGTTTTGTGTCTTCCCACCAATCTAAAGGACTATCATATAAAAACCATATAGCTGACCGTAGCGAAAAAAAAGAAATTTAGCTGCGTGGAAAGTGTTGTGTCCTGTAAAAGGGACATATTCAATTTCCAAAAACCATGGCCTAATGAAAGTTTTTGGTAATTCCCAATAGTTAGTTTCACTATTAAATGGTAAGATGTCTCTAAAGGCAAAGTAGAAACAGAAAAACAGGAAAGTCTCTGTGATAAAAAACAAAAATCTATCCTTGCAGAGATAGAACCTTTATGAAAAGTATGCTCTGGCTGTTGGTTCAGGGAATCGTGTGAGTCCACCAAATTATTAGTTCTTAAAACATGCAACAAAGCATTAGTGTCACAGAACAACTTTTGAGTCTTACACCCCCAATCCCTGGCTGCTAAGCCGCTATTAAAGTCACCACCCCAAACAACCAACTTGGAGGTATGTAAATATGGGGAAATGCGGTAAAATAAAGCTACTCTATCAGCTTTGGACTGTGGAGCATAGATATTTAAAAGACGATAAGTTTAGTGAGAGACAACAATATCCATAAGCATAACTCTACCAGGTACTATATCTAAAAGTTGCAACACCTTAATAGGGAGGCTAGATAAAAATAATACCCCCCAGGCCGTCATACACATCCTCCCCAGGTGACCAGAAAGAAGCAACCCAGCACCAATCCTGACCTGCTTCTTTGATACATGCCAGGGAACTCAGCCTGGTATCTTGTAAAAAAATAACAGAACCAGGATGTGTACTGAGACTGGCAAAAGTAAGGCGCATCCTTAATGGAGATTTAATACTGTTAATGTTAACAGTAATAAAAGAGAGAACATTTGCCAGAAAAAATAAGGAAAAAAAAAAACCCAATCATCAAATAAGGACAATTCACTTCCTTTTTTTCCATTTCTTCGTTTTGAGCTTTTCCTTAACCTCAGTATCCAGGACATGATCAGGAAGAGAGGAGGCAACTGAAGAGAAATCAGACTCTACCTCATCATCATCACCCTCATGTTCCTGTAAAGGGGCAAAAGGATTGGCTATCAAGGTGAAATCAGGCTCAGGACAAATAGGAGGGACCCCAGAACCAGTTTTGGTGGCCTTCGATCTGGTAACTCGTTGAAAGGGGGCATCAGACAGTACCTCTGGTGGAGGCATACAAGAGGCATCCTGCACACCTAAAGGCACATTAGCTGGAATAGTGTCGGGAACAGATACTGACAGTACATTCTGAGCAACAACCTGTACAAGGGACAAAGGGGCTGGAACAGGGTCGGCAACCATACCTGAAGTGGAAGGGAATGTAGGTGCCGGAGCACCTGTATCCATATCATCTAGGTCTGGGACCTGAGAAACCTCTCCCTCAGTATGACTAGAAGAAGGGTGAGGAACAGTGACTGGGGCCTCAGAATGATCTAGTAGATCCTGCATCCTTTGACGTTCTTTTTGTGCATTTGCCACATAGACGTCCTGTTCTGCCCTAGGAGCAGCATCAGCTTGATTGTGTGAAGCCAAAGAGCATGAGCAGAAAGTGTGTCCTCTTTCATCACACAAATTACATTTCATAGGATTTCTACAATGTGTGCCTATATGCCCCAATTCCCCACATAGACCACACTTCTGTTGGTCACATACATTGCTCAAATGACCTAAGACCCCACATTTATAACAGGCTCTTGGCTGCCCTGGATAAAAAAGAACCCCCCATCCCGTCCTAGAAAAAAACAATTAGGCAGATGTTTAGTTAGGCCATTCTCTAAAAGTAAATCAATTAAGTATCTCCAACCCCCTGTCCAGAGGTGTTCGTCATCAAGAATAGGTTTCAGTGGGGCCTTTAAAAGAACAATGCTGCTGTAACCAGTAGGTTATGTCAGCTACATTAACCCCTTTGTTTCGAAATAAAATGGTAATCTTCTTGGAAACTGGTTTGGTCAAAGGGATAGCCCAGAAAGGTTTCCATAGAGGTGTGTTTTTTAAAGCTTGATATTGCTTCCAGAATCTATCCAAACCTGCTGGATGCTTGAAGCTGATGTCATAAATAGAGTCCCCAGGCATATGAATCAAGGCATAAATCTCATGTGTATAAAACCTCATACTGATTTTCAACAAATCACGTCCAATGAAAAGTCTATTAGGAACATCACCCTGTGGTCCCCGAAATTTCAAATGTACTGCATTACGTCGAGCAGCAGGCTCATTCACAAGACCAAAGGTAGCAGGAAAAAGGTGTTCAGCAATTTTATCATGCCATACAGAAGGACCTTTCTCTTGTGCAGGCTCAGATGCTGAAGCTGGTTGTTGAGGTATAATACTTTCAGAGGAAGCCTTGGGAAGGGGGGGGTTCAAGAGGGTGTATCAAATCACCATCCTCCAAATTCCTAATATTTTCCATAATATCTGGACTGGAAATAATAGGAATAGGGTCTAATGTATCCAAAGAGGCTTGACCAAGAGGAAGACTCAAATCCATAGTTGCAGGAGAATGTGAGGAAGCCTCTGTGGACTGTACATTTGCATCCCAGGTTTTCCCATCTGGTGATCTTACCCACCCCACAGCCTCTAGGGCTGAAGTTACCCATGCAGCAGGAGCCGGAATATCTGAAGGTGCAGTGGAAATAGGACCCAAAGTGGTGGAGGAGGGTGGTTCAGTGACAGGCGTGGGAGGATTCTGTGCTAATGAAACACAGGAAATGTCCGTAGAGCCTCCAGCACAACCCACGCATTCATGAGGGCCCAAGCCAATGTGAAAATGCCTGATATGAGGGCCAGAAAGCAGTTCCGAGTCTACTGCAGAAGCCGCTGCAGTGGACTGAAAATCCCTAGAAGCCTGCAGAGTTTTAGTGGCAGTGAAAGGAAAATACTCACCCAGATCTTGAGGGCATTCAGAATCAGAGCAGGAGGGTGCCGAAAAGGAAAATTCATTTCCAGAAGCTCTCGTAGGTTGCAAACCAACTGTAGGAACCATCGTAGGGTCGGACCGTGTAGTTTCCTGTTCCTGTCTCTGTCCGTCGGGAATAAGTGCACGATGCTGCTGCAATTCGCATAACAAAGCATTTCATTTAACCAGGTATTGCTGTTCTGCATCCTGAAGCTGTCTGTTGAGCTCCTCCACCTCTCGCGCTGCACTCATCTTTGTAGAAACGTTACTGTCACCCAGAACAGGTAAAGAAACCATTGCCATCGCAGCACTTCGCTCCGAAGTAGGTTTCAGATCCATTTCGACAATGTTAGTCCAGGTGAAAGCTGAGGAGGTGATCAGCTCCTCAGCTTTCTGCACATCCTGCCACACCAGCGCCAGCAAGCACACTAAGGATTTGCTCACCAGCAGCGCCCTCCAGAGTAGGGGAATTTCCCTGGTGCCCTGGCCAAATTTCCCTCATTCACTAAAAATACCACCAACAGCTTAATCTGGTTCAAGGTCAGTTGGCATTCATCTGTATCCCCCCTTTCCCCGGGTCATGCCTGAAAGTAGGTAGGATTTGTCTAGTGCACTTACCCGGTCAACAAAAAATAAATAAATAAAATAAAGTAATATATTTATTACCTGTAGGAATAAAAGATTTTAGTACTACTAACTACTACTATTACATACCTGTTGACCTATCATTTATAAAATGTTTTAAAGAATAATAGTATGTTACAGCTTTCAACAAATAGTCTTAGGCATTATAAAAGTATCACATAAGATTATGTCTTGAAATGGTCAGAAGATACTAGTGGTTGTTCAGTCAGAGAACAAACACATTCTTTTCTATTTGCCATTCTCAATTGGAAGTCATGCCTTGCATTCCTTTCAAGCTCCTTGTGGATTTTTTCTTCTTCCTTTTGGAAGTCATGCCTTGAATGTCATGCCTTTGGCTCCTTTTAAGGCTCTTTCCCATCTTCCACATTTCTTATAGAAGTTCTTCCATTTTGGATCAGCTCAATCCCTATACATTAACCTGATCACATCTTAATAGGATCCCATGCCAAGAGGAATGATGATCAAGGCCTTGCTTCACCAAATGTTTCCTCTAAATGGTATTTTTCTCTCCTGCTTGACAAAGGTCATACAGTAGAGTCAGTCACAATGCAATGCAACAACCTGCAGTAAATGACATATCACAAAATGCTGTAGTAAAACAAGCATTTGCCAATGCTGAATGTTGATTGCATTGGTCTGTTGAGCTTGCTCACTGCCCCTCTATCACTTGCTCAGTCTGTTTCTCCCGGTGCTGCAGGCTGCTGTTTTGTACTGGACTCCTGCCTGCATTGGCAGCTTGTTCTGCCTACTAAGAAATCTGCAGCTGTCCTGACAGAGCTCTGTTAAGGTGGCTCACTCCCCCTCCCTCACTTGCTCATTCTGTTTCTCCTGGCGCTGCAGGCTGCCCTTTTGTACTGGGCTCCTGCCTCTGTTGGTGGCTTTTTCTGCCCACAAAGAATTCTGCAGCAGTCCCAACACAGTTCTGTTGAGCCTGCTCACTCCCCCTCTCTCACTCACTCATTCCATTTCTGCCGGCACTGCAGGCTGGCCTTTTGTAGTGGGCTCCTGTCTGTGTTGCCACCTTTTTCTGCCAACAAAGAAATTTGCAGCAGTCATGATAGAGCTCCGTTGAGCTCGCTCACTCCCCCTGTCTTACTCACTCATTGTGTTTTTCTCAGCGCTGCAGGCTGCCCTTTTGTACTGGGTTTCTGCCTGCATTGGCACCTTTTTCTGCCCACAAAGAAATCTGCAGCAGTCCCGACAGAGCTCCGTTGCGGTCACTCACTCCCTCTATCTCACTCGCTCATTCTGTTTTTCCTGGTGCTGCAGACTGCTCTTTTGTACAGGGCTCCTGTCTCTGTTGGTGCCTTTTTCGGCCCACAAAGAAATCTGCAGCAGTCCTGACTAAGTTTCGTTGAGCTCTCTCACTCCGCTTCTCTCACTCGCTCATTCCATCTCTGCCGGCGCTGCATGCTGCCCTATTTTACTGGGTTCCTGCCTGTGTTGCTGCCTTCTTCTACCCACAAAGAAATTTGCAGAAGTTACAATAGAGCTCTGTTGAGCTTGTTCACTCCCCCTCTCTCACTCACTCACTCACTCATTCTGGTTTTCCCACCACTTCATGTTGGCCTTTTGTACTGGGCCCCTGCATGCATTGCTGTCCTTTCCTGTTCCCAAACAAATCTGCAGCAGTCCCAAAAGTCCTCTGCTGAGCTCACTCACTCCCCTTCCCTCACTCACTCATCCTGTGTCTCCTGCCACTGCAGGCTGCACTTTTGTACTGGGCTCCTGCCTGCATTGGCAGCTTTTTCTGGCCACAAAGAAATCTGAAGCAGTCCTGACACAGCTCCATTGAGCTCACTCACTCCCCCTCTCTCACTCACTCATTCCGTTTCTGCTGGCGCTGCAAGCCTGCCTTTTGTACTGGGATCCTGCCTGCATTGCTGCCTTTTTCTGCCCACAAAGAAATCTGCAGCAGAATAGAGCTCCATTGAGCTACTCTGTCACTCACTTGTTCTGTTTGTCTTGGTGCTGCAGGCTGTGCTTTTGTATGGGGCTCCTGGCTGCATTGGCACCTTTGACTGTCCACAAAGAAATCTGCAGCTGTCCCAACAGAGCTCCATTGAGGTCACTCAGTCTCCCTCTCACGCGCTCATTCTGTTTGTCCTGGGGCTGAAAGCTGCCCTTTTCTATGGGGTTTCTGCTTGCATTGGCACCTTTTCCTGCCCACAATGAAATCTGCAGCAGTCCTGATAGAGCTCCGTTGACCTCACTCAGTCCCCATCTTACTCACTCATACTGTTTCTCCCGCCACTGCATGCTGGCCTTTTTGTACTGGGCCCCTGCCTGCATTGATGCCTTTTCCTGCCCACAAAAAGATCCACAGCAGTCCTGACAGTGCTCTGGTGAGTTTGCTCACTCCCCCTCCCTCACTTGCTCTCTCGTTCTGTTTCTCCCAGTGCTGTAGGCTGCCCTTTTGTACTGGGCTCTTGCATTGGGGCCTTGGTCACTCCCCCTTCTCACTCGCTTGATCTTAATCTGTACCAAACACTGATTTCCCACAGTGACAGCGCTATTCTCCAGCAGGAGTGCAAAACATATTTTAGCCAGGATGTGAAAAATGACAGCTGTAGTGTTCATAAGGAGTTGTGAAAAAATGCCACTGTTGAAAATGTGGCGTGAAAATATAAAAAATTTGTGAAGTTACAAGGGTGCGTGGAAACAGTTGAAAGCACACTTGTAACACAGCCATGTTATGGAGTTTCGTCACCAGACTTTCAACATAGGGATTTTAGGACCTCTGCTCATGAACAGTGCCACTGTCATTTTCTTAATCTGCCCCGAACACTGATTTCCCACAGTGACCACGTTATTCTGCACCGGAACTGTGAAAACACATTTCGGTCAGGATGTGAAAAATGACAGCTGCACTGCTCATAAGGCGGTGTGATAAAATGCCAGTGTTGAAAATCTGGCATGACAATATTACAAATCTGCAATGTTACAAGGGTGCGTGGAAAGTGCGCAACGCATGCTCATAACACAGTCATTTGATAGGCTATCATCACCAAATTTTCATCATAGGCATTTAGGACCTCTGCTCATGGACAGTATCACTGTCATTTTCTTAATCTGTCCCGAACAGTGATTTCCCACAGCGACCGCTCTATTCTGTGCTGGAAGTGCGTAAACACATTTCAGCCAGGATGGGATAAATGACAGCTGTACTTTTCCTAAGTAGGTGTGAGAAAATGGCAATGTTGAAAATCTGGAGTGAAAATAATACAAATTTGCGAAGTTATGAGCATGCATGCAAACTGTGCAACGCATGTTTGTAACACAATCATTTTATGGAGTATCATCACCAAATTTTCACTTTTGGCATTTTAGGACCTCTACTCATGAACAGTGTTACTGTCATTTTCTTAATCTGTCCTGAACACTAATTTCCTACAGCGACCATGCTATTCTGTGCCGGAAGTGCGAGAACACATTTTGGCCAGGATGTGATCAATGACAGTTGTACTGTTCACAAGGAGGTGTGAAAAAGTGGCAATGTTGAAAATCTGGCATGAAAATATTGCAAACTCGCGAAGTTATGAACATGCATAGCAACTGCACAACGCACACTCGTAAAACAGTCATTTTTTGGATTTTTTCAACCAAATTTGCAACATAGGCTTTTGAGAACCCACCTCATGAACACTGGCAATGTCATTTCATTAATCGGCCCTGAAAGTGATTCTGTACAGTCACCGCAAAATCACCTTTTTTGGGCTGATTAATGCCATGCCAGTTCCAGAATTCATGAGGAGGGGTCCCTAAAACCCCATGTTGAAAATTTGGTGCCAAAATTCCAAAGAATGACTGTGATATGCGTTAAAGTTGTAAAAACCCCATTTATTCCATAATACAGCTTACCGGCATTTTGTCAGTTCTCGGTCGGCTTTGAAGAGTGCAGACGTGTTACCGGTTCATTGAAGATCATCGAGCCAAGCTCCAGAGGTAAGTATGGGGTGGGGGGCTGGGGAGGCAGGGTGCACAGTGAGTGGGTGAGGGTTGCGGGAAGGGGGCAGGAAGACCTCAGAGGGACCATTTCCCTTTTTACAAGTTAAAAAAAAAAGACATTGCGGGACCATTTTTTATTTTACAGGGGCATGTGGCACGCTGGGAGGGGCAAGCTGTAGCTGACGGGAGATTGGGCACCCCTGTTGGCACACAACAAAAAGGGGGGTCAGATTATGCTGATGGGGATTGGGCACCCTGTCAGCAAACAATATAAGTGGGGGGGTTTACATGATTCTGACGGGGAGTGGGCTCCCCTGTCGGCAACAGAAACATTGGGGCACTGAAGCCGACAGGGATTGGTGCTCCCGTCGGCAAATAAACACGGTGGGGGGGGTTAATATTGTTTGTGAACATGGTGACAAACCGCCACCATGTTCACAAACAATATCAGTGTGTCAAGATCCCGCCCTGCTATGATGGGTCGCTCCCTAATTGCAGTGAATGGCTTACGCTGCAATGACGGGGTGGCCCCTGATTGCAGCGGCTAAATTTTTACAATTTGGTGGCATGCTGGCTGAACTAGTGTCAGCAGCAGCAAGCCATAGCATTGGGGGACGCTGGACAAGCCTTTAAAGGCTGTGAGGGCATTGGCCACAACAGTGCCGTGCCTCCACAACCTGCTTCCGGAGAAAGCTGCAGCAATATGTTTCTTGTACATACACGCAATCAACATAAAAAGGGCTTGACTGCCATTGAATTATATTCTTCTCTGTAGCATACTGCAACATTTTATGGTATACTGAAGCATTACTGTGTTGTATCCTGACTAGCATCACTGTACATTTGTAAATATTGTTTTCCTATGTCTTTACAGAAATATTGTATTCCTATGTCTTTTCAGGCCCAGAAATGATGGTAGCTCCATTTGTTAGGGCAGATAAAGTGTAAACCAAAGAAACAATCATGTTAAATAAACATTCTGCATATCACCTACCAGCTAACGGGAGTACCCTCCTCCAAATTATTGCCATCTACCAGTACAATATTAAACACTCCTCTCCTTCATTCCGTGGGGGATAGGAAGAAATTGGCTGTTGGTTAACTAGGATCTGCTGCTTATCCTGTAGGTAGAAAATGGGCAGACTAGGTGGGCCAAGTGGTCCTTATCTGCCATCAAAGTCTATGTTTCTATGTTTCCATATGCATGCCTACATAAGGAGCCTAACGCTCCAATGAATTGAAAGGTTTAGTCTATGATTCTGTGGAGGGGTAGGTTCACCAGAGGTTTCCTCCAAATGGTATTTTCCCCCTCTCCTGATTGACAAAGGTCATACAGCAGAGTCAGTCACAATGCAATGCAGCAACTTGTAATAAATTACATATTACAATATACTACACTGTAAAAAGGGCTTAACTGACATTGAATTACATTCTTCCCTGCAGAATATTGCAGCATTACTGTGTTGTATCCTGACTGGCGTAGCTGTATATTCATAAATATTGTATTCCTATGTTTTTTACCGGAATGTTGTATTGCTACAGTATGTCTTTACAGGACCCAGAAATGGCAGCAGTCCCGTTTGTTAGGGCAGAGAAAGTGTAAACCAAAGTCACAGTCATGTTACATAAGCATTCTGCATATCACCTACCAGCCAAAGTGAGTACCCTCCTCCAAATTACTGCCACCTACCCATTCAATCTTAAACCCTCCTCTCCTTCATTATGTTCCCTATGCATGCCTACATAAGGAGCCTAATGAGCCAATGAACTGAAAGGTTTAGCCCATGATTCTGTGGAGGGGTAGATTATATTGTATGACACACAATGTAATACAGCAAGGTAATGTGACTATGTGTCACTCTGTGTGACTTAGTCTCTTCACTTCAGCGCAGTAATGGGTTAGTTCTAATGTCATAAAGTGGCTTCACTTCTGCACAGTAAAGGGTTCGTTGTAGCACATTTTGTTAGGGTAGAGTTTAGGGTAAGATCAGGGATTCCTTAGAGTTTGAGTTAAATGAGGGGTGTGGCAGGAGAGGAAGCCCCCATGATTACAATGATTTCACAAAAAATAATGTAAACCAAATAGTGCACGACAGTTGTCGTGGAGATGACACCAAGTAAACAAAGCAAGATCAAATCTTGCCTGCCATCTTGAAACATTGGGTGCATGTTGCACACCATACATAGTTGTTTCCTGTGGGGCACAGGGAGACACTTGTTCCACCAAGCAACACCTAACTGGCGTATCCCCAGGTGTCACCGTATTCCCAGTATTGTTGTTTCCACTATCCTTCTGCCTCTTCCAAAGATGTCTCTCCTTCTTTGAGGTTGAGCCTTCTTCCTTAAGGTGCCTTTGGTCAAAGGGAATCTCATCCCAGTGACACCTTTGGGGTGAAACCTCCTCAACAAGTTACTTGTTACTTTACAGAACCCCAAAAGGATGGCAGTCCCTTTAGCAAAGGCAGAAAATGTGTAAGTGAAAGATGAATGCATGTAGCATACTGAAAGCAGTCTACTTACCACTGACCAGACAATCTCAGTATCATCCTCCAAATCATTGTCTCCTACCAAAGCAATTGTAAACTGTCTAGTCTTCTCTATGCTCCCTACACATTCCAGCATAAGGGACCTGATGTCACATTGAATATATGCATCTATCTATGTACACTGATGCAAAGATTTAATGGCAGTTTAAAAATAATACCTTACACATTTGCAGACAAGCACCCCAGAGACTGGGACAAATGTTTACCTATCTACTATTTCCACATGAAGATGTACAACAAGTGTCCACAAGTTTATCTCCACTTGAGTTAATATTTGCACACAGAGTGTAGGGTTCTCTAGATTTAATAAAGGACAACATAGGTGGAACACTCTGCCACACTGGAAGAATGCATGGTGGAATATCTACTGAACTTCAAAGAAAGACTGAAAGATTGCACAGAGATAACACAGGTGAACTGAATCCATGCCCTGGAAAAGTAAAAGGTTTTTTAAAAATGAGGGGAATGTGCACAGGGTTATAAAGTAGGGCAATCAGGTATGGCATTCTCCCCAGTTAGGCACATTAACTTACAGGCTACATGGGATATGGCCCATTAATTCTGCTGCAAAACTGCATGATGTGAAGTATGTGCTCAAGCTAAGCTATCAGGCAGGCCTCATCAACACGTGGTACAACATTTCAGTTCAGGATGCTACAGACAAGTCAGTCTAACCTCAATTGTATTTTAGCTGCTGGAGACCATCATTAAGGAATAACTGTGAAATTCTTGGAAGCAAATGGCTTACAGGATCAGAAGCAGTGTGGGTTTGCAGCAGGGAGATCTTTGCAAAGTAACCTGACTTCTTTGGGTCAAAAAAGGCAGTGGACAGGAGCTAAGCAGTACATGTATTGGACCACAACTGTAGCAAAGTCTTCAATTTCATTTCACACAGAAGGCTAATATAAAGGTGGGTGACCAGTGGTTGGGGAAAACTTATCAGCTGGATAGAGAACTGGCATGGGGGCAGGATGCAGAGGGTAGTCATCAACAGAGCACCCTCAGATCCCCAGGAAGTTATAATGGGGGTACCAGAGGGATTCGTTCTGAGCTTGGTTCTCTTCAATATCATCATGTGGATTACAGAAGATGGAATCCAGAATAAGGTGCATCTCTTTGCTAATGATACTATGATCTGCAGCAGAGTGAACACTAAGGAGTCAAGTTAGACACATTAGAAACACAGAAACATAGAATTTTAAGGCAGATAAGGACCACTTGGCCCACCCAGTCTACCCAGTTTTTTTTACCTACAGTAACACCGCAGACTCTACTTGCTGTCTAGCTCTGTCTGACTTCCATCTTCCTTCCTTTCTGCTAAGATTTCCTTATGCCTATCCCATGAATTCTTGAACTTCACCACTGTTTTCACCCATAATACCTTGACTGGAAGGTTGTTCCAGGAATCTACCACTGTTTTTGTGAAGAAGTACTTTCTCGCATCCCTCCTGAATCTACCCCCCCCCCAAGCTTCATAGCATGTCCCTTTTTCTTTATCACTTGGAAAAATTAAAAAAAATGAAAGAAACCTTGAAAAACTGGAAAGTATTCAAGATTGTGGCAACTAAAGTTTAATGTAAAAACAAGCGTAGTGATGCACATCGGTAAAAAGAACCTTAAAACAGTCTACTGGATGGGGAATATGGGTCATGCAGACAACTGAGGAGAGAAACACAGGGGTCATCATTGGTAATAGCCTCAAGTTTGTTTCATTTATTTAATTTATTTATTTAAATCTTTGTTTACTGGGTAAGTGCGCTGAATCATGACGATTTTCAGGCATAACCCAGACCACAAACAGTGGCACAGAATCAAACAGTTAAAATAATTACAATCCAGTAACAGCAGCAGATTACAAGTTGTACAGACACAAGTCCCAATGGAAACATACAATAGCATAATAAGCAATGGTACAGAGAAGTAACTGAAAACAATGTACAATTACAAGCCCAATGAAAGCAGATACCTATTTGATATAACAACAGATTGACACAGAGTAGTGGAAAAATTCATTTCAAGCAGGAATACTAATTTGAAGCAGGGAAAACAGACTGAAACACAGTAACCTACTAGTATAAACAGTTCAACAAGCAACTATACTTATATGGAGATGGGTGGGGAGGAAGGGAAGTTAGGTGCTGGTGGTGGTGAATAGAGGCACACACCAATGGTGCTAGAGAGGAGATTGAGAAAAGCAGAGAAAATAAGTGCCATGGTGACAAGGAAGCTGACACCAAGGTTACTATGTACTAGGGTAAGGAGGATGGGAAAATAGCAGGAGTACAAGGGCAGGACAAATAGGGAAAAGATCTAGGGAGAGGTAGAGGTGAAGACTCAGTAGGGGAAAACAAGCTAGCTAGTAGGGGTCAGGATGGGGAGAGGTAGGGTAGAGAGAGATAACACATAAGGGTGAGGTGAATGAGAAAAAAGGGGGGGCAGAAGTGAGGGAAAGGGGAACTAAATACCTATACCTCAGAGAGGGAAGTTTAAACCAGACAGCAGGAGGAAGTGGATTCCAGGAGTAGCCAGGATTTGAGTTGGGATTTGAAGGAATGGTGTGAGGCAATCATGCTGATAGCTGCTGGGAAGCTGTTCCAGAATGAAGGTGCAGCTATGGGCAGATCTTTACTTCCCATTACAGTGGAGACTCTGGGGACCTCCACCAGGGGGACCAATGTATAACACAGACACCTGGGGACAGTACATGCCATGAGAAGAGAAGCATACAGTGGGGATTTGATACCCCCGTGCATTTTGCCATCAATGATACTATCAAGTGCATAGTCAAAGAGATGCTTGAGTGAGAGCCAACCAAAAGACTGATATAAGTCGCGATGGTGGATGGAGAAGGGAGCCATTAGCACAATGTGGCAAACACTATTATAAACCAAATTGAGCCTGTGGCAAAGGGCAGAGAACAGAGAAGAAAGTGAATCAGAGAGCAATAATCAAGTATAGGAAGCAGCTTCCCATGGACAATGGCTAGTCGAGCAGTGGGGGTACGACAGTTTATTACGCGATAAGCGGCGCCGAGTTTTCCGTTGATCCTGCATACGACAGTGTTTATGTGTACGGTAAAGGTAAGGAATGGGTCTAGGGTTACACCCTGATATCTAAACTCAGACACTAACTGCAGGGGAGGTCCAGATGGGGACAGCACCAGGAGGGAGGAGTTAGATTTAGCAACATTAGCCAGGTAGGGCTTGGATCCAAGGAGCATAGCCTTTTTTTCTTCTCATTAACCAGGGGGACATTCGATAAGAACCAATTGTGGGAGTGGCCATAATTTTGGGTAAGGATAGAGGATATGTTCTGGGTGGAATTGTTACTGTGGAAGTGGACTAAGTTATCTGCGTACAGTAGGGCAGGACAGTTAAGGCTGTCGGTAGGTTGGAAGTTAATGAATGGGTAGAATAGTAAGGGTCCCATGATGGAGTCCTGGGGGAACACCTGTAATGACGGGCAGTTCGGGGGAGGTGACGGTACTAGGGCTGTGCGAATACCTTTTTTCAAATATTCGGCCGAATATTCATTATTTGGTGCCGAAATATTTGTTATTCAGTATCCGTTATTCAGTATTTGGATGGCTGGGAGGTGGGTATTTAAAAATAAAAAAGCACCCCCCTCCTGGCCAGCATTAAATAAATGTTTTAATCCCTGGTGTCAAGGGGTCTCATCCCACCCCCCGGCTGAGCGCCATTCCAAAATAATAAATCCTCCACCCCTGCCCAGACTCTCAGCATTATCCCCAGCCCCAAATGTATAAAAATAAAAAAAATCCCTTAATTTCCCTGGTGTCTAGTGGACCCCTGCCCCCCCACCCTGTCAGGAAGTGCCTTCCACCCCTCTCCCACCCTACCATGACCCTGAGCGGGCCAGCTGCAAAGAAAAAAAAGTAATTCCCATCCTCCTGGCCAACATTAAATTCATATTTTAGCCCTGGTGTCTAGTGGTCCCACCCGTCCGGGCAATCCCCAGTCCAAAATAAAGAATTCCCCTTCAAAAAGACCCTCAGCAATACCACCCAGTCCCCCGTCCACAAATATATAAAAATAAAAAAAAATCCACTAATTTCTCTGGTGTCTAGTGGACCCCCCACCCTGTCAGCAAGTGCTTCCCACCCCTCTCCCCCCCACACCCACGACCCGGAGCGTACGCTCATTCACTGAAAACCCAGTCGGGCTGCCAGCCATGGAGGTGAATGGAGGGCTGTGTCAGTGGCCCACTCCAGGTTGTACATGTGGGGGGGGAGAGGGTGGAGGCACTTCCTGACAGGGTGGGGGGGTCCCTAGACACCAAGAAAATTACCGGATTTTTTATTTTTATGTTTTTGGGACGGGGACTGGGGAAGTATTGCTGAGAGTCTTTGGGAGGGGGGATTCTTCATTTTGGACTGGGGATTGCCCAGGGTTGGGACCACTAGACACCAGGGCTAAAATATTAAATTAATATTGGCCAGAAGGGTGGGAATTACTTTTTTTCTTTGCGGCTGGCCGAATACCGAATACCAGCTGAATAGTGGACTATTCAGTATTTGGTTCCAAATATTCGGATAGCCTACTATTCGTGGTATTAGGAAAGTAATATTCGGTATTTGCACAGCCCTAGATGGTACCTAGAGTCACCGATTGGGAGTGGCTACTCAGGTAACTCAGGAACCATTCCCGAGTCTCGCAAGAGCAGCAAAGCTCGAAGAGCTTAGTAAGGAGATGGGGGTGGCTGACCAGATCAAACACCTTTGTCAAATCCACAAACACTGGCCAGTGGCTTTACCCCAATCCATGTTCCTGAGGACATGATCAGTAAAGACAGCAAGAGCAGAGGTGGTGCTGTGTTTTTTCAAACCCATGTTGCTGATTACACAAGAGGTTATACTTGTCATTGTGGTCAGAGATTTGATGGTGGACAACCTTTTCTAGAAGCTTGCTAAGGTGGAGGAGAAATGAAGATTGGTCAGTAATTATCTGAGGAGAGGGGCCCCTGCTTTAAAAATAGATACAACATTAGCAACCTTCCAGGGTGTAGGCATGGTAGCTGAGACCAAAGTGAGGTTAAAATGAAAGTCAGCAGCTGGGAAGCGGCAGGGCTGCAAGCTTGAGCAGGGAAGGGAAGAGGCCATCGGAGCCAGGGCTACCACAGGAGAGAAGGCTCCAAGGAGTTTGGTGTTGCTTTTCAGATTGCACCAAAGCAGAAAGGCGGGGTGTGGGGGTGACAGGCGGAGGGGATGGTAAGGGTGGGTCACTAACTCTCACTCCAGAGGTAGGGGGTTGCTGAGGGGGGAGTTTAAAGAAGTGGGCAGATAAGTCAGTGAATTTTATGTTAAATGCTTGTGCAACCTCTGATGGATCAGTCAGTGAGCCAAGAGCTCCTTAGTGACCCATCTGTGCAGCCACCACACACCCTTTCTAGTGGGGGGCAGGAAGAAATAGGCCGTTGGTTAACTAGGATCTGCGGCCTATCCTGTAGGTAGTGAAATGGGCAGACTAGATGGGCCAAGCGGTCCTTATCTGCTGTCAAAGTCTATGTTTCTATGTTTCTATGTTTCTATGTAATTGGGAAATGTTTATCCTGAGTCCTAAGCAGGGCTGCAGTGAAGCAGTTCACTGCCATTGAGACATCCATCAGGGAGTAAAGGGCTGTTCAATTTACTGCATTAACATCATGTAGTAGGTTAATGGAGTTGGGGTTGCTGAAATTGTCAAAAGACAGGTACTTTGGGGGGGGGGGCACGCTTTAGCTTTGTTCAACCAGAGAATATACAGTAAGTAGTCGAGTAGAGTGGTCGTTGATGGAGTCAGGCAAGATTCCTGCCTGCAGAACCTTGTCCTCCCTATTTGTGGCTACTAAATCCAGCAGTGAGTGATTTAGGGTATGGGTGTTTTGCCTGATGAGGATAGCTATAACTTGCTCCAGGCTATGAAGTTTGAGAAGGTTGGCATATTCAAGTTCATGGGGGCTTAACCAATTAAGGTTAAAGTCACCCACAATAATGGTATCCCTCAGGGACAGAGATTACATAGCCCAGTTAGATGATTTTCTAGGCCAGATGTGCCACTGTTTAGGGGTTATAGCAACAGTCGAGATACATTTTGTTTGAGGAGCCCAGAGTTAACTCAGAGATGAGCCATTCACTGGGGGAGAAAGGGTCAGATGAGAGAACAAGGATGTCTGTTAGGGGTTCTCTGATGTAAAGAGCAATGCTGCCACTCTTCTTTCTCCCAAGGTGATCACAGTGCAGTAGGGAGTAGCCTGGTAGATGGAAAGTGTCATTGGGAATGTGTGGTTTAAGCCACATTTCAGTAAGACCCAAGGCATGAGGCTTATAGAGGGTTATCCAGGCTTCGAGGTCAGGATATTTGAAAGGTAGACTGCATATGTTTAGGTGGGCTATCTTAAGACATGGAAAACTGGCCCACATGGAGTGAGAATAAGCAGTAGGGACATTCAAAGGACCAGGGTTGGTCTCCACATCCTTTGCCATCAGCATCAGGGAGAGAAATGAATGGTAGGGGGGGACAGCAGTGAGGGTGACAAGGAGGGAGCGAGAGAAAGAACAAAAAAAGGCCAAGTTGCCGTTTTTTCGAGACTGGAGAGAATAGCATAAAGTAGGGTGCCAGACTGAGTTAGCACCCATCTAAATAGTTGTGAGGGGGGGTGGTCAACTGGAGATGAGGAGGGTGAACAGAGGGTAAGACACTTCTGCTCTGTGGCAAGAGCAGAAGCACCGAAGTTGAACCACAGTAGGGTGCCAAGCAGAGAGGCTGCCAGCAGATGAAGCAGGATAGGCTTCATATTGGACCCTATTCACAAAAGGTGTGGATGGGATACATGCTGCATAACCCCAGTTGCACCTGGTCATGCACACTGCGCCCCCATGCGCTATTCATGTCCCCGCTATGCCCCCTCATGTGGCCAGCACCCCAGCCGAATGCACAGCTCTGCATCAGGGTGGTCTGGGGACCAGCACAGGGGGCATGTCCACACTCCATGTCATTCATGAAGGCACGGGTGCCTTGTGTGTGGGAGTGATGGCTATGCCTTCTGGAAGGCAGCCATAAGTGGTATGTGCCACCCCTGGATGCTGCCGCTGGTCACGGTGGGGATGGCAGGGGTCAACAGACCCCTCACGGTGGCTGTCTATGTCACTGGGGGCACATTAGGATGGCTGGGGACTGTTATCTGGGGGTCCCTCACCCTTCCATGCCGTGGTCACGTTCATGTCTGCAGACATCATGGCACCCCACATGCACTAAGGATCCAGTCAGGGTCCTGGAACAGGCAGCCAATTGGCTGGCTGCCCGAGTTCTCAGTACCACACTTGCCCTCCCCCGTGAACCTGCGCTCTGGGGGGAGGGGCAGGGCCATGTAAAGGAGCTGGGAGGGAAACAGTGTTTATGAATGTGGTCCCCAAGTGGATCTTCAGTGGCTTTGGAGCTACGCAGGGGGACACGTGTCTTTTGTGCATACCCCTTCCATGTTCGTGAATAGGGCTCAATGGAGCTAAATCAAGTCTACTGTAGTGCAGCAAAGCGATGAGAGGACAGACAGGATGTTGGGATGTAAAATAAGGGATTTGATAGTTTTATTTATTTATTTTAGAGTTTCACCAGGAAGGCATATTGAGGAGGATTTCTTATTTCCAGATGCGTCTGGAAGGGAGGAGGAAACAAGTTATTCAACAATAAATACAGGGATGAGCAGTTCATAGACAAACAATAGATACAGCACTAGATTAGCAATAATGCACAGAGTACATGAATCATGAGTCAATAATAAGCATACCAGTACTGTAGTTGACAGCATAAAACTAGCAAAAAACATAGGGCACATATATATCTTGCAATGGGTGCTGACTCCAGTGCAGAGCAATTTCAGTGGGGTGTTCCAGAAACATAGCGGTGAGGCAGAGCTGGGCATGGTGTGGTGAGGGTAGGCCCAAAATTGAGCTTAGGTAGGCTTAGGATGAAGCAGAAGGCATGCGTTGTAAGAAGGTTTAGGATGTAATAGAAGGTAGTTGCCAACCTGAGAGGGGCTTGAACCTGGACTTGAAGTTAGGTGAGGTAAGGGTAGTCACAATGTAGGTAGATCAGGCTGAGTCACTGTGTGGTGACATTAGACTAAGAGTGTAACTGAGAGTAAGGTTTTGGAAGGATTATCTGTCTGGGAGTTGGAGAGGCATGTGGTTAGAGATAGGTGAGATTAGATGCAGATGCAGACTGGGGAGGGTGTAGACATGGAGCAGAGATGAAAAAGCTGCTTGAGTCAGTGCATCTCGGATGGGGTGGGGAATTCCACAGTTTAGGGCAGTGGTATGAGAAGGTGGACTGACCTACAGTGGTGGACCTTTGGGGGAGAGCCAGGGATCTGTGACCGGTGTTGTGGAGGGAGTAGGAGGGAGGGGCTGGGGTATAGAGTAGAGGTGAGGTAGGAGGGTAGTATCCAGAGCTAGAATTTGGAGGCAAAGCTAGCAGAATTGCTGAGATGTCTGGATTCTGGAGATGGGAGGAAGAGGGCTTTATAGAGAACACAGTGATCGGAACTTAGGGGGGATGACAGAGTAAAATGACAGATGGAGTGAAAGAGGGCAAAGTAGTATGACAAAGGAGTTGATACTGGCCATGTACAGGTCCCTGGTAAGACCTGCAGCTGGATAACTGAGCACAGTTTTGGAGTCCTCACTTTAAGAAAGACAAGGAATGCACAGAGACCATACAAAGGAGGCCACAAATATGATCCAGGGGCAGCAGAGAAGGTCATTTGAGGAAAGATTGGCAGAACTTAAAATATTTACACTGAAGGAAAAGAGGGAAAGGGGGATATGGATTGTAAGGTCTTGCTCATGAGGAATGAGAGCACAGTAAGTAGAGGACATGGGTGAATACTGGTGGGGAGATTTAGAAAGGACATGAGAAACTTTCTTCTTTACAGAGTAGATAGTGGCCAAATGGAATACATTGTCCAGAAATGTGGCTAAAGTCAAGACTGTTGGGATTTAAACTTGAGTGGGACAGGTATAAGGGAATAGTGGAACCCATAGACAGAATAGGGAAGGTATACCTTGGGAAGGGGTGACGATCTGCCAATAAGACTATCAGATCTGTACATCCAGTACATTTTTGTGCTGCACAGGAGGCTACTGTAGGCAGGAAAATGAGCAGAGTGGATGGACCTTTGGGTCTTTTTTTGCTGACAGTCTGTTTCTTTGTGTCTGTGCTAAAGTCATATTATGACAGGAATTACATGCTTTAGGGGAATTATGTTCCATACAGCTGGAAGAAAATGGCATGGTGCCATAGCTACTGGAGTAAAGCAATGGAAAACTCTATTTTGTCTGCCCAGATCTCAGCTGAACTAAGGTCAGATATCACTGAGGTGTTGAAAAACTTTGAGTTCCTATTCAGTGCTGTGTGAGCACATTATCTTACGGGCATCTCTGTACATCATAAGAGCTAACATTGTACACCCTGGTCACATTTAATAAATGTAATTACACTGAAGGAAGCTTACACCCTCTCCCTACCCATCAGACATATGACAGAATGCAGGAACCTGAGAATGAAGGAATGATAGTCAGAGATCCTGAAGGAACACGATTGGACAGGATGGGGGAGAAGGGGCAGACAAAGGAGAGATGGGAAAACCCATGTTTGACTAAGAGAGCAGTAGAGTGATGCAGGCACCTGCTAGTAAAGGAAAGAAATGAAAGTTTGGAATAAAGAAAAAAGGAAGAAAGAATTACAAAATGGTATACTGTACATACATTTATTAAATATTCATAAACCATTCTCAGCTATTTTATTTGGAAATGTACCCATATAAATAAATATTAACAAGGTCTTGAAATTACTTCAAAATGTAATTAATGAAATGTTTTCATTCAGCCTTGTGTGTTTAAGCATCCGAGGTGAAAATCAAAAATAATCCCATTTCATCAAGGTATCCCAGTCTCCATCCTCATCCCCAAACGTACTCTTCTCAGTATGACAGAACATAGACTTATGTGGTTATGCATCAGTAGCCTCACAAACATGTTTTTTTTTTTATTTTTTTTCTCCTCATCTCCGCGCCCATGTTCAGGAGGATTCCAGCCCCGTCCCCCCACACAATATAGAAACGTAGATTTTTTTTTACTCATTTATTCCTCCTCCCAGCCTGCCACCTCCGACCTTTCAGGGGACAACTGGACATCCCACTGCCGGAGCCCCATGGAGCCGTGGATTACCCCCAGCGGGATGAGGCGGGCGGGGCTCAAACCCTATTGCCCATTTTCGTGGGTCTGAGGTCTGCTGGGCGGGCACAGGCAAATCGTGGGCATGGCCATGGTCCTCCCATCTTCCCGGCTGAGGAAGGCTTGTTTCGCTTTTCTCCTCCCTGAGCAGCAAGTAACCTCCCGACATCATGGCATACGCGCCCGGCGTCCATGCTGCTCAATGGCAGCCCATCCCCAAATGGAGGTTGCAGTTCCTCGAGCCTCCTCGGGGTCATGCAAGTAATGGGGCATCGGCGAATCCTCCCAGAGAAGGCGAGCTATCATTGGACGCCCAGCCTGCCTATCTCCCCCGGCCGACCCAAGAAACGTAGATTTTGACGGCAGATAAGGACCACTTGGCCCACCCAGTCTACCCATTTCCTACCTATTGGATAAGCTGCAGATTCTAGTTAACCAACAGCCTACTTCCTGCAACCCCCCACTATAATTGCCATATGTCTGTCCCATGCATGTTTGAATTCCCCCACTGTTTTAGACCCCACAACCTCTCCAGGAAGGCAGTTCCATGCGTCCACCACTCTCTCTGTGAAAAAGAATTTCCTACATTACCCCTGGAGCCATCCCCTCTAACTTTAAATTGTGTCCCTTGTTCTTACACAGTAACAATATCTACTGTCAACACCGACCATCTTCCCACAGGGCTTTCCCTCTGGCAGGGTCAGTGGGGGATTCCAGGACCCCATTGTAAACTGGATCCTGTTCCAGTCAGAATCTGGTTGGCTGAGAAATAGGACCTGTGAGCCCTTCCATCACCCAACCCCCGGAGACATGGTTTCCACTTTTCCTGTTTAGAGGAAGGGTGTGCAGTGACACCAGTGATGGTGTCATGCATGCTCCCGTGCATGGCATGTCGGGCATCTACCCTGCCTCCACCCACCTTGGAAAGCATTAGTAGTCCATCCCCCAGCCTGCATTAGGGGTCAGGCAGGCACCAATCACTGCCCCACCTCCCCAGAGGAGGTAAGCTGTCCTAGGGATGCTCGATCCTCCTCCTCCTCCCTCACTGACCCCCAGCAATCCGCTCACACTGTGAACACAGTCGCCATCATGGCAGGCGATAAAGCATGATGCCTCAGCCTTCCATGCTACCGGGCCAGCTCACAAACATGTTTTACCAAGGTATTCATATGATCTTTGTTGGCAATCACCCTTAGATACTTTTAATTCTCACTTCCAAAAGATGAGACATTTATCCTATGTAAAATGCTTGACAGTTGTATGTGGCTAAACAGATAATGTTCTGTATATTGCAATTAATAAACTTCCATATGTCATATATCGTAGTGAAGCTTGCAGTTCCAAAAGTGTAGTTGTTTTGACCACTGACAAAAACTTAAAGTGGCCACAAGGAAAGATTCCACAGAGCTGGTTGGAAAGCCACATGTTTTTAGGGATCATGTGCGCAGGTTATAAACTGTGGGAAGACTGCCACTCACATTGGTCCATGTCTATAAAACATTTACAGACAATTTGCAAATGCTTCCTATTTGCAAAAATGTGAACATTTTTCTGAATAGTTCTTTGAATTTTAAATGGCTGGTTAAAATAAGTAATATCAAAACTGAGAGTTGGAGGGGAGAAGTGGTCTCTTTCATGGAAGTAATTCTACCCTATCTAAACTCTTAGCAGAGTCCCTAGCCTGGTCCACTGTAACAGTACAATAGCCTGTCTCAACAAATCTAGTGTACAGTTGGTCAGCTTGTAGTTCAAAATCCACTATCCCTGTTAAAATTCCTTGTCGGCCTCATCAACTGTCAGTGTGGTATTCTATAGACGGCGTGGCAGGGATAGGACTGGGTGAAATCAGTAAGTTCTGCTTTTTGTGGAATTTTCATGAAATTCTGTTACCGCATGAAATTTTGTAGAATTTCATTGAATTAACATTTTTTTTTTTCATGCACCCTCCTCCCTCCCTGGCTGACCACTCCTTCAGGTATCCCTAGGTCACCCCAGCTGTTCGCTGTCCCCAACACCAGCCTCTTACCTCAAATCGTGGCCCCCCCAGGTAACCCAGCATTTCTCTTCGCTGGACACATCCTCCTTCTCTGAAAGGGAAGGCACCAGCACATTCTTCTTGGCATGGTTGCCACTGAGGTGGTGTCAGTTGTTGAGGGCTGGCAGAGACCATCATCTGGCTGACCAGAGCTGTTTTCCTGGATTTCTCCCTAGGGAGTGGCATGCCACAGATGTCAGGGTGCATGCCAATGTCCACCATTCCCCTAATCATCCAGGCCCTTATGTCCTGCTATGCTCTCAGCCTCTGCCAGGGGCCAGCAAGTGCCGGGCTGCATCTCCGCCCTCCCCCTGGAGAAGGTGAGTCATCTCTGGGAGCTCCTTCCTTCCCCTCTGGCCAGCCCTCTAGCAACATAAGTCCGTTCCCGAACCTGAGTCGCTGACACCGCAGGCAGAAATCTAACCGCTGCGCCGATGGGCCAGAATTCTTTAATTGGTCATCTCTCAACCATTCTAACAGCTGAAGAACTGAAACCTGGCATGCTTACTTTTGTAAGGAGCCTAAGGAGACATCAGGTTTCATGGAATTTGGATGAGGGGCGTGGAACTTATAGGGGCTCAAAATCTGGCAATATATTATTTTTTGTGAAACTTTCTCGAAATATGGAATTTATAGGGGCTCAAAATCCTGCAATTTTTTTCTTTTGTGAATATTTCTGAAAACATTTCTCTGCTCACGATTGTCTGCTTCCAACCTAGCAACTTTTTGAGCTAGTTTGGATAAAAAATTCATGTGCATACTTTTTTTGGAAGAGTCATAGAAAGTGCTTTTATTTATTTATTTATTCGATCATCGGTTTACAGACCTTTGAGTCAAAGACTCATTTACAAAGGCACCTCATCAAGACAGAAATACATCACAGCAAACAAAACAGTACAGTAGATAGATTAAGAAAAGCAACCAGTGTTACAGGCATTCACTGGTGGTACATGCTTGGTAATAGGCAGATCACAGTAGTCATAATATAGTTACATGAGTACCACGTCAGGTAGCAACCAGAGATATTTTATTACATTAGTCAGCAGATGTTGCCTGAGACCCCAGGTATATACAGCAAAAGTAGACATGGCAGACCAGCCTAGGGGTGAGAGTAAGGGGCAGGTGGGGGATTATGTGCAGTTGCAGCAGCGAGTGCTTGTCAGATGGCTTCTGAGGGAGACCTTGAAAGGACCAAACTAAGTGGAGTCAGCTATGGTGGCTGGGAGGGAACTGAAGTGCTTACTAGGGAGACAGTTTGTTAGGTGAATTGGAAGTTACAGGAATTAACAATTTCACAATTTAGTTTTCAATTAAATTGTGTGAAAAACTTCAAGATATTTGGATATTTATAGCTCTGGTGCTATAAATAGCTCTTGGGATATAATGAAGCTGTTTAAATGTGGTTTAATAAGTAAACATTTGCAATTGAAATTTCAAGAATTACTTACTGGCAAAATTTACTCAAAGATTCATGGACATATAATGGGAAATGCCACTAAAATTTCACTTTGAAATCTAGCACTCACAAAGCACTTTATCACCACTGAATCCATTTAGCTGTGGTGACTTGTTTGCAGTCTTGTAGTTTCTTTCCAACTGACCTTATTCTCTTTCTTTTTCTCTCAGCTTGATGACGTGGACTCTGTGGACTTGCTTATCACACTGATTTCCTCCTTGTTTTTCACAGACAAGTTCACTTCAAAAAGGAGTCATCTGCGTCTTTTCCTGTAGGACTTGTCCCTTTGGAATAGCCAGAACTTCTCCTTCTTATCGTTTCCCAGTCATTATGTTCTCCCCCAGGTCTATGTGAGGTCCTCTAAGTTCTGGACGTCCACATGTATTTGGTGTTCAGACCAATCAGTTTTGTGGGGTATGAGTCTCATATGTCCTGCTTTCAAATGAATTGTCCCTGTATGCCTTTTTTTGTGCCAGTTGATGGTCTACTATTCTTTTGCTACTCAGCCCAGCTGCCTTTCCCTTGGTGAACCCATGCATCTAACTCTTGCCACTGGTGACCCCTGCACTAATTACCTCCTTTACCCTTTAGTTGAAATGTTCTTGGCTTCCTTTTCATTAACATGACTATATACCCTCCCTCTCTGCAGAACTTCAGTCCACCCTGGCTTGGCTATTGATCACTTATATATGACTTTTGTACTGAAGGCAGGCAGGCAAAGCCCCTTACTTGCACTAGCATCACCACCCTTCAATGCTCCTCCAACACTTATGTGACATTCTGCTTCATCATGACTAAAGATATCCAGATACGTCTGTCACAATGGCCTCAGTCACAACTAGTAATGTTTGGTGTTACTTGGGGTCACTGTTTTCAAATGTTAAAAATATACAGTGCTACACAAGCATGTGCTTCCACAAGTCATTTAGTCAGTGAGCTCTAGTGGTTAGCTGGCATATTGCAAGAAGACAGGCTAGTGCACAGTGATGTCCACGACTATTCTTCATGGTTCTCCACTGGAGATACCGACCTGACACTTGGCACCACTATACATTTACTATGGTGCCTCCTATTAATGCTATGTTATTGCCACTCTATCCAGCCTTTTCTTTCCTCCACAATGTCAGCTTAAGTGTATGGCTGACCAAAATGTACAGATATTGCTTTGACAAAGGTATAACAAAATTTCATGATTTTCTCAAACGCTCATGAAATGTAATTTCTGATGTTATTTTGCTATCTTTGACTGCTTATATGTTGGCCAGCCTTTGAGCAAAAGATTAAGAGAGCTGACATACACACAGCTTCATTTTTACGGCCAATGAACCTAACAAAACAGGTTATACTGTGCTCCCTAGTTTTAAAGTTATATGTACTTAGAACTGTGAAGTTTTCATAATTGTAAAATGTAATTTTGAAATGTCTGAAAGTCTGGAGACTTATAACTCAGCTAATTTAAAGCAAGAACTCTGAACCTTGTTACGCAGCTCCACAGGGTATCAGATCTGTGCACTTTGCATGAATATCTTTTAAATTACATGGAAATAACTGAAATTTTAACTTGGTAAAATTTCAAACATAAATAGAAATTTCATGAAATTTCACAGAAGCAAAATAATAATTTGCCAGAATTCTCTAGGTGGAAGATACATTTTTCCCAGTACTAAGCGAGATGATGGTTAGTAGCATGCAGTACAGTATTACAGTCCATCTTCTTTTTTGTACCTGTTTGTATAAAGTCTATTCATACAGACCCTGTTGATCTCTGAATAAAAAAAATTATTTTGTTCTGATCACATTGGAGAGGAAATCTGAAATTAGGGCTGGAGTGCTCTAGAAGAAAGGTAAACAGCCTAGTGTAATTCTACAACATCACCACACCACACCATTAACACATCATCAACATACAGTCTTGAGAGGTCAGTCATGGGAAAGGGTATGCCATCACTACAGCAACAACTTTACCATGACCAACACTACAGTGACAACAGCGCCAGGTTGCTGTAGTGTCAGTGCAGGATCCTGGCACTGCTATCTGGGAGTACTGCACTCCCTGTCCAAAGCAACTCTGACTCAGAATTGATTAATTTAGTAGTGGGGGGTGTGGAGTGCAGAGCTCCCCCAAAGAAAACACAGTGTGAAGTGACTCCCTTTATGCCAGCCACAAATGCAGAGTCACTGTAACATTGGTTGACAACTAAATTGTTGACCAACTGTCATAGATCCATGGTAAAGTAAGGAGTAGGGCCTGCATTCTGGATAATTTCCATTTACCACTTGCCTTGGTATGAATTGAAGAAATTGGGAACAGACAGTGCCCCCATCGCTATAACTTTATTTTAGAGATGGGAGAACTGCAAAAGGTTCTGAGGTTCTGAAAGGTTCCTAGAAACTATTCAAAGCTCTAGTAGTAGTTCTCCAATCCTAATCAGAACTATCAGGTTCTTTTAGTTCTTGCATTGTTTTACAGTTCAAAGAAAACAGATTTTAGCTTAATGGCCACCCAGTTTTTATTGAAAGGAAATGAGAGTAACGTTAACACATCTTAGAGCTATACTAAATGTAGTCAGTGTAATTTAATTAGTACTCACCCACGGTGATCATGATCACTTAATACAGACCTGGCTCACTAGGCTCTTCCCCAACCCTAACCTTTGTTCTGGATCTTATCATCACCCACAGCCTTCTTTTAGGATAAAGACCTGACTGGGAATTACTTTAAGCTCTAAAACCAGTTTTAAAATTATCAGAACCTTTCATGAATGTGAAAAAAGGTTCTGATAAGGTTCTTTTACAAAACATGGCAGAGGTTCTAGGGGATTTTAAACATATCCAAACCAATTCTCCCATTCCTGTTTTAATTGGCAAGCAGAATGTACTGTACCCTGAAAGGGGAAAGTATTCAATATGAGCACAAACTCTGAATGGCATGATCTTTGACATGCTCTTAAAGTTGGTAATAACAAATAAACCCAAATCTCTAACCATGACAACAGGTGAGTTAGAGTGAAACAAAGAAATACACAAACTTTTGGGAAATTTCATGAAAATTCTATGGAAGCAGAATTTGCAAATTTCATACAGTCCTACTAGTATCTCACTTAGGTAGAATTAAACAATGATGGACAGCCCTTGAATGATGATGACATTCTAAGAAACCAGTTTGAAGCACTTTGTCTTCACTGACAGGAAAAGAGTTGCAAATGCAGTGCAGTGTTACTTAAATGCAATCTGTACTATAGAGGATACCACCAATCATGATACATTCATACATTAATAGGGTTGACATGAGGAGTCCTTAGTAGCCCATTGGGTTCGCACCCACTAACACTGATGGTGATAACCTGTTAAATTTCTAGATCTTATTAATCTATCTAATTATGATTTGATAGTGGGGAAGTTGTTGCAGTAGACCATATTGTTCAAGTAGGCGGTTCCAGGAAAGATTCCGCAGAGCTGGTTTAAAAGCCACATGTTTTAGGGATCATGTGCACAGGTTATAAACTGTGGGCAGACTGTCACTCACATTGGTCCATATCTAAAAACCACTTACAGACAATTTGCAACTGCTTCCTATTTGCAAAAACGTGAACATTTTTCAGAACAGAACTTTGAATTTTAAATGGCTGTTTAAAATAAGTAATACTAAAACTAAGAGTTGGATGGGAAAAGTGGTCTCTTTCATGGAAGTAATTCTACCCTATTTAAATTTCATGAAAATTGAACTGTGATCACTCTGCATAAAAAGCATTTTCATGTTAGCTCTGAAATGTTCACCCCTGAGCTGGAATGAAAACCCTCATGTTATGATTTATACTATTTTGAATCTCACATTTAAATGTTCTAGTAACACTGGTTCCTTTGTTACATTGTAAACTAGGATTACTTCTTCCCCCATTTTTCTCCTACTGAAAGTGAAAAGATGACAGGTTTAATTCTGAAACATGTTGGAATACCGCAGGCCCTGGGTGCGCTGAACACAAAGTGCTCGGGGCATGAATCAGGATTCTTAATCTCATGTGCCACATGAAGTGAGTGCTGGTCTAACTTTGTGGCAATCATGGGACCTCTTTACAGGGTTTGCACCAAATATTTGGCACAAGATGTCATAAAGGGGGTACAATGTAACAAATGTGCACAACCTTTGTGAATCGGGTGCAAGGTGCAGCAATGTGTTCAGCGAAGCACAGTGTTAGACACAGGGCTTGTGTAAACCCTGTGTCAGCCTTTGAGAATTGAGACTGACATCTTCACATTCTCATCAGGTAAATGATATCATGCAAGTTATTGAAGAGGTTTCAGGAGCTAAATACAGAGTGCAAATCTTTAAATCATTCCATCCAAGATCTACCAGCCTCGATTTTCAGCATCAGATTTGTGTTTGCTTCTGTCTGAATGGTTGTAACTGTTGCATTTGTCTAGAATGTGCTTAAAAATCATGCAACTGAAATTTGTGTCTATTTTGAATGTAACTTGGTGCTTTTGAATGCAACTTTGGCTGTAAATTCAGATGCACAGATCTTTAATGTTTTGGTACATTTGTGGATGCAATTTGGTATGTAAATTTGGATGCAGATGCAGACTGATCTGCAGATGCATCTGAATTTAACATGTTTGAAAATCCACATTGTAGACTGTAAAGTGTCTATCATTAATTCAACTTGTGCTTATCGTGCACCTAGAGCATTGGAACCCAGCAGCTGAGCTTAGGATCAGGGAGGTACTGTTAGCCAATAAGCAACAAAGGGACCTTGGGGTTATCATCTGATGACCTCAACGTGGTAGGGCAGTGTGACAAATCAGTGGGTAGGGACAGTGGGATGCTGCAATGCATAAGGAGATTTATCTCCAGCAGGAGGAGGAGGAGGAAGGGTGTATGCCATTGTCTCCTTGCTCGTGAGACCCACCTGGAGTATTATGTCTAGTTCTGGTGACCACACTTCAGAAATGACATAGACAGGGTAGAGGCAGTCTAGAGGATGGCAACTAAAATAGTGCAGGGGTTGCATCTAAAGCACTACAAAAAGAGTGCAGGGGTTGCATCAAAAGCACTACAAAAAGAGTGCAGGGGTTGCATCAAAAGCACTACAAAAAGAGACTAAGGAATCTCAACATGTATGCCCTAAAACATAGGAGAGTGAGAGGAGACATGATAGAGACCTACAACTACCTCATGAGTATGAACAGGGTGCAGAAGGGGAGTCTCTTTTAAATGAGAAAGAGCACCTGGATTAGAGAACATGCAATGAAGCTGGAGACGGAGAAGTTTAAGAGCGACATGAGGAAGTACTACTTCACTAAAAGAGTGGTGGGTGCCTGGATCAGACTGTCAGCAGAAGCAATGGAGGCAAAAACAATAGGAGGCTTCAAGCATGTACAGTACTGACATAGGGAATGTTAGTAAATAGGCAGGAAGGAGGGAGGGTTGCCAGAGATCAGTTAGGGTTTAAGGAGGCAGACTAGGCAGGGGCCATCTGGACAGACTGTGTGGGCCAAGCAGTCCTTTTGTGCTGACAAATTCTATGTTTCTATGTTTATGATAGGAGACAATTGGAGGGGGAGTGAAAAAACTGTGCTAAACATTTCCTTAACTTGATTTGGAACTGCAATGTCATGTAACTGTATAGTCTATTAATATGTTTCCTTATATCCCTGTGGATATGTATGACTTGGGTAACATGGCACCTTCCCCTCTCCCCAGTACGAATGTCTTAGACGAACAAGAAGCTCTTCCAACCACAGACCTGAGAATGCTGTTTTGGACAGGCTTGGTTGTAAACCTTTTTTTTATCTGTTCTACGCTAGATCTCACATAGCTATTACAGCTATTTTTCTTTTTTTTTTTAAACTGAGTATCAAAAGGAATACATCAGAGAATGACACAGGGATGATATTACATCAAGTGTCCATGTGAAAGTAAGTCAATACAATATAAATGTCACCTATTCCTAGATGTTACAACATTCAGGGTCATACAAGAAGTTGTCTAAACCAAAAGTTAATACACATTGAGCCGTATTGCTGCCAAAGCTAGAATGTATAGGAAAAAAAACAGAAATAAAAACACAGTGTACTTGAAACCTGCCAAAAGGCACTTAATATGTAGGCATTAAGTAGCCCTCTACACAAACTTTTGGTTAATCTCCCTTGATATAACAGGAGCAAGCTAACAAACATGGACACATTTAGTATATGTTTATTTAGTAAACATAAGCTGCTTAGTTATTCACTTTGGCGATACTCTCTCTCGTGAAGCTGTAGTAAAGATCATCAACGAGGCTAGTAAATGCATCTTGTCACCCTTGATCGCTCACCACAAACAAAAGCGTCACAAGATTAAAAGAGACTGCACCTCTCGCTCCTGTACCACAAGGATCATAGTAGGCTATTCCCATTTAAAGTCACATGCCTCTAAAAGAAAACTCCATGGAAAGTAGACTGTCACCAACCATCTCTGTCAATGCCAAATTTTGTCTCACTGGCATTGGCACTGGTAGTACATGACTGAGAGATGCATAATAAGAATGGCAGTATGGAACTGATGCCAACCCTCCCCACCCACCCTGCAGAGACTGACAGCCCCTTGGGTGTGCCTTTGGGGTGTCAGCTATAACACTCATGCCATTTTACCTCACCCTACCCTGTAGACACTGACCAGTATAGTAGTGTGCTTTGGGGTCTTTGGACCTTATACTTACCCCATTCCATAAGGAAATACACTGAGACAGGTGCAATATAGGAGAATGGGCCTCACCCACCCTGTAGACACTGACAAGTGTTGTGGTGTGCTTCGGGGTCTTTGGGCCTTATACTTACCCCATTCCAAAAGGAAATACTCTGAGATGGGTGCAGTATAGGAGAATGGGGTGAACTTTAGGGCAAACACTCCAAGTCACACCTTGATGCCTGTCACTGGCTGCAGGGGTGAGGTTGGGGTGGAATGGCATGACCATTACAGCCAATGATCCCAAGTCTCACCCCTGATTCCTGGCAGTCTCTACAGGGTGGGGTATTACAGTTGGAAACCCTAATGTTGTAGGTGTTTGTTAGTATTTGCACTCCAAATTTTCAACATAGACTTTTTGTGACCCCACCTCATGAAGAGTGGCATAATGAGTTTGTTAGCTGAAAGGCAGTTTGTGATTGGTTGGCATCCATGACATTCCAGACATTACCTCATGGGTTATAGCCCACCTGATAGGCTAGTGAGGCACTGACCCAGATCAAATTTCTAGCATATCCAGGTCCCAGAAACCCCTGCTCTCCAGTTTGAATCGTGCATCTGATCAGGCAAGAAGCACACCAGGAATCCCTGTCTGCTCCTACAAGGTAAGACCATGAACCAACATCATAAAGAACTCTTCTGGCACGAGCCAATTTAACTGTCTGCACAGTATCTATTGCAATAAAATATAAATAGATCTGCAATGTATCAACTAACCTGGGCTCTGCCCTAGATCTTAGACACCTCGCTGAGCAGAATAATGTACTCAATTACTGTACCTGAAAAGCTTTGAAGTTTCAAAATTGTTGTTACTGGTTTGGGCAGCTATCTCAATGTTATTCAGCCCCACACTGCTTCTGGAGCCCAGGGTCTGTCCCCAACACCGCTTTGTGCGGTCTGCCCGCTCCTGCAGCTCTGTTTTGTGGGAGTTCCCAGGAGAGAAAGAGTGTCCTTTCCTGGCTTGTGGCCTTGTAGCCCCAGCATGCCAGGGGCGGCCTGGTCGTGCATTACGTAGGCTGCCCACGGCCTACCCCGACCGCGTGGCCTTCAGAGGCCTCAGTCCTCCTCATCTCCTTCCTGCCGCTCGCCTACAAAGCGAATTACAGCCTGGCCACGGGGCAGAGCCCCTCCGGTACCACGTGGCGCTGAAACCACCACAGGCGCCTCCTCCTCATGCTCAGTGTGCTCCTAGGCCCCGTTTGGGCCTGTACATGAGAGAAACTCTCTCACGACTCCTCCTCCTCCTCCTCCTTCAGGCGATCAGACCAGCCTTGCGAGGGCGCTGATCATCGCTCAGGGTCTGGCCAGAGGCGGGGAGGTTGCAGCAGGGACAGACAGAGAGAGAGAGAGAGAGAGAGTCTCTTTCAGGGGGGAAGATAATAACAAGGACCCCCTGCAACAACAAGTAGTTCCCTCAGTACTCTCCTCCTCCACTCTGGGAGTCAAATCTGGCCATCGACAGTCCCTAGGGCCCTGGACTGCACCCAACAGAGTTTGTTCCCCACAGCTCCAGGTCGGGCTAGCAGCAGGGCCTGGAAGTTCCAGGATTCAGGGAATTGAATCCCTAGGAGGCAGTTGGTACAGTTGTTTAAGACTCTGAGCTGCAAATCGGAGACGTGGGTTTGGATCCCACAGCCCCCACTTGCATACCATGTGACAGTGCAGACAGTGTGGCCTAATGGTTGGAGCACTGCACTATGATGTAAATTGCCCATCAGTCATGGGTTTGAATCCTGCCTCCACCATTACGTTTATAACTAAGCAGATCACTTGACTCCTGTGCTCCCAGCTTGCATCTGCAACATTAGTATGCCTCATCTAGTTTTAAAAAAAAAAAAAAATGTTTCCTTTGAGGGGGAGTTCCTCTGGACAGCCGGTCTACGTTGGCTGGCCCCACCCCACCCGCAGGGTCCCTCCCACAGCGACCTTTCAGCGACTCCCTCCTCGCCCCTTCTTAACGCTCAGGTCCCACCCACAGCGACCTGTGCAGTTAACCGCCCCACCAGTCCACGTGGCTCCCTCCCATAGCGAGCCATGGCCCAGACCTCTGTACACCATTCTCCCCGGCCATTGTGGGGTCCCACACAGCACCCCACACCTGCATTCTATCTCGGCCCCGGGAAAGAAAGCCCACCTCTGGGCTTCGGGGGACTAAAGAGGGGTCCGCCCCTGGGCGGCGCACAGTTTCTGTTCTAAGGTATGCCTTCTCTCTTCCCCAGATGGTGAAAGCAAAGAAATGCTCCTCATGCAGTGCCACCCTCCTGCCCCAAACTCCGGTCCCTCTGTACGGCCTGCCTACTGGATGATGATGATTCCTTCTTGGAGCAAACTCCACCCATGGGCCCGGCAACCTGGGCACCAGCAACCCCATGTGGATGGACCCAAGCTCCCTCCTAATTCAAAATCAACAGGCCGCTGTCGCCATGATGGAGAGCCAACAGAACTTCATGCTCAAGATCATGGAAAAGCTGGAATCCCTCACCCAACCCCGAACCGGACAAGGCAGGAGGGCAACCAGAGAAACCCCCGATACCAGAGGATACACAAGACGTCCCTCTCGACAACGCACATGAGGACGGGGAGAAGGGTGACATGGGGGAGGAGAATGAGCCAGATTCGGATGAGGAGGACATGGATCTCCAAACAACGCCCTCCCTGACATCGAAGTTATGCTCCTTCAACATGATCCCAGGTCTCATGAAGATTATCAAGGCTGCCATGGGTTTCGACACCGAGGAAAGCAGGCCAGAGTCAAAGCTCGACCCCTGATCCAACTGAGGCAGTCAACCACTGAGACCTTCCCAGTGTGTCCCGCCATAGAAGAGATCTTCAGAAAGGAGTGGCAATCCCCCAAACCGGGCAGAATGTCAAACCGTAAGAATCTAGACAGGATGTATCCGGTCCAGGGGGAGAAATCGGATGCCTGGTGCAGGGCTCCCACCATTGATCCCCAGGTGGCGGCCCTTAGCAAAATATAGCGCTCAGAGACCCGACAGACAAAAAAGTCGAAGACATGCTAAAGAAGCCTTCGAAATCGAGGGCATCGCCGCCAAGGCAACCACCACAGCCATCTACACAGCCCGTGCGCAGATCCGCTGATGGCAACGTTGAAAATCTGGAGTGAAAATATGAAAAATTGGTGAAGTCATGAGCATGCATAGAAACTGCACAACACACGACCGTAACCAAATTATTTAGGGGATTTCTTTAGCCACATTTTCAACATAGGCATTTTGGGACCTCCCCTCATGAACAGTGGCGCTGTGATTTTGTTAATCTGTCCCAAAAGTTGATTTCCCACAGCAACCAAGCCATTGTGTGCCACAGATGCGGAAACACATTTTGGGCAGGCAGTGAAAAATGACAGCTGTACTGTTCATAAGGAGGTGGAAAAATATCAGTGTTGAAAATCTGGCATGAAAATATTGCAAATTTCTGAGTTACAGGATGCATGGAAACTGTGCAATGCATGCTTGTAACACAGCCATTTATGGACTTTCATCACTAAATTTTCAACATAGGTATTTTAGACCCTGCTCATGAACAGTGTCACCATCATTTTCTCAAACTATCCCGAAAACTGATTTCTCACAGCAACTGTGCTATGCTGCGCTGGATGTACAAAAACACATTTTGGCCAGGATATGTAAAATGACAGCTGTACTGTTCATAAGGAGGTGTTGAAAAATGGCAATTTTGAAAATCTGGAGTGAAAATATTACAAATTCACGAAGTTACAAGCGTGCGTGGAAACAGCACAACCCATGCTCATAAAACAGCCATTTTCTGGATGTTTTTCACCAAATTTGCAACATAGGCTTTTTGAGAGCACCCCCCCCCCATGAACAGTGGCACTGTTGTTTCATTACTCAGTCCCAAAAGGTGATTCCACCCAGTGACTGCTAAATCACCTTCGGACTGAATAACGCCATGATAGTGACTGAATTCATGAGGAGGGGCCCCAATAACCCCATGTTGAAAATTTGATGCAAACATTCCAAAAATGCCGAGATATGCACCAAAGTTGAAAAACCCATTTATGCCATTATACAACTTACTGGCATTTCTTCAGTTCACGGTCGGCTTTGAAAATAGCAGACGTGTTCCCAGTCCACTGAAGATCATTGTGCCAGACTCTGGAGGTAAGTATGGGATGAAGTGGGTGTGGGGTGGCAGGGTGTGCAGAGAGTGGGTGCAGGTTGGGACAGGGAGCTGGACAGACTGTGAGGATCATTTTCATTATTTACAGGTTAAAAAGAAAAAAACATTGCAGGACGGTTATTTTTTTTTTACAGGGCATTGGCCACTGGGATGGGCTCTAAGTGTGCCACGTGAGTGTTGGGGCTAGCTGACGGGGGATTGGGCACCCTCGTCAGCACATAACAAATGGGGGGGTGCATTATGCCGATGAGGAGTGGGCTCCCCCGTCAACACATAAACTGGGTCAGGGCATGCCAACAGGGAGATTGGGTGCCCCAGAAGGCAGCATTGTGGCAGGCAGTGTGCCGCCATGTTTACATTAATGTTTCACCATGGAAGGCACGTCAGGAGGTGCCGCTACATATGATGAGCTTTGCTATCAGTGCAGCGGACCTTTCCTTAGATGTGCTTGCCACATTATGTATTCCTGGTGTGGCGCCTGCATGCTGGCTTATTGGGGAATGGGGGCACACCTACTGATGCGTGCCCTGCATTTGCCCAACAGTGACCACGCTCCAAGTCTCTACATTAATGCGATATGTTGGCTGGTGCACAAACGCGAGCCAACATAAAAACTAACTCCAAATCAAATAACCAAGTTATGTAAGAATATTGAGCTGGCAACCAGAGATAAACATCCATATAACATTTGGTTATTCCCTTCCCCCACCACTACATCATAGAAATAATAGCACTGTGACCTACATTACACCCCTTTTCATTATTAGCATTAAATGTGTAAGAACACCACAATACAAAACAAAGTCAGTCAGGGTCGACCTGTTCACTGGAGATTCAGATGCCATTCTCAAACAGTAGTTGTACAGAGGGGAGACCCAAATACTCTGTCCATTTAATACCAGATTGCAGTACTTAAAACAAAACTTAAGTCTGTAGAACTAAGCAGTCAATGTTCCTCCTCATCCTCAATAGTAGTTTCTTCCATGAGCAAGACCGTTTTTTTCACTTTGTCTGCAAAAGCCCCAGCTGACTTGCAATCAGTAAAGCAGCACTTTATTTAATTGATGGAAAACTATAGTCGAGCTGGGAAACTGAGGTGGGATTGAATTATGGCCTCCCTGAGTTTCATCATGACCCCCTCAGAAGCTTTCCTTTGCTGGCATGTAGCAAGTGCATAGTCGGGAAAGAAAAGGATAGTATCCCTTTCTCCTTCCAAACTCATTACCATAAGCACAGGTCTAGGATTTTCTTCTTGCTCCCTGGCATACTGGATACTGCAGATCTATACAGTAGGCATTAACAATATGACGTGGGTGTCCCAGGCCCAAAGACCTCTGGTAGTAAATGCTCTTAGAAGGTAATGGCATCCTTACCTTCTGTACCCTCTAGAATCCCCAAAATACAGATGGCAGAGGGAAGATAGTATTTTCAGTTGTTACAGTATTGTTTTTAAAAGTAAGTGTTCTTTTAGGGATGATGCTGCAAATGACAAAGATTTGCCTGCAGCTTCTACTGACTCCGCCTGAGAGCTTGCTAAGCCTTTCACTTTATTTTCTACTAAAGTCAGTCTTCCAGCATGAGAATCTAACTTTTGTTCACTCGGTTGGTTCGATCATGTTAAGTGCTACTTGGTTCAGGCTCTCTAACTTGGTGGGGGAAATCATCATCTTGCAGCTGCTGCTGTTGATCACCATGCTTAGAAGATTCCAGGACAAGATTGTCCATCTTGCTCGAACCTGTCAGTCATACCATATTTAAAACTTAGTCCATTCAATACAGGGTACACTAGCCTACCAAATGTGACAGCTTGAACCTGAAAATAAAGATTTCAGATTTTAACTGAAATAAGTCCCTAGGAGCTCTTCACAAAGCTGCTTCCTGCTGGGCTGCTAGGCTCTGCCCCCCACCATGCTATTTTTTTTTATTTATTTTTATGGAGCTGGTCTAATTTGTGTATTTTGGCCTTTGAGTATTGTTTTCTTCTCTCAGCATATGGTCATTAGCTATGTGTTCCACAGATAAAAACAACTGCATCCGTTTTAGGCAAAGTACATATAGTAACTGTATGTTAAGTTTAAGAATATCACATAGCTACTAAGGTGGTAAAAATACAGTGCAAAAATTCAAACCAAAACCAGAGCTTCAGCCACAGCTCCCAAGTTCCCTAACGCTTTGAGGTCTCTCTGCCTGATCATTAGGGGGCCCCTTAGTAGCTGTGGTTTGGCGCATTAGCTTACACCAGGCTCCTGCAGCTGCTTTCACAGTAGATTGATTCTTTGCTAATAGAGTTACTGTCTGGTGCCATTTGTTTCTGGAATTATCTCATAGAATTCTGTCCCTCGCCCACTGCAGTGCATATACTTTTAATCTGGCCTGTAAGGATTTGGGGGTTGACACCCTGTCCTTCCTGTGCACCATCAACCTACAGTTAAGTAATCGGTTCTTCAGTTGCTGTAATTTTGTGCTTTAATCACCAAGTTGTAGCCACATACCTCTGCCTGCTGTCTAATTTGCACCTGTTTGCAGCATTACTGTATCTGAATTCCCCTACTTATTGTAATTTATACCTCCCTGTTACATAGAAACATAGAAACATAGAAGTTGACGGCAGATAAGGACCGCAAGGCCCATCCAGTCTGCCCATTTCTTTTTCTACCTTATAAATGTGCCATCGGCCTTTGCTCTGTCAGTGACCTATCTATTCATAGTCATTTGTATTGCTCCCTTATGCCTATCCCATGCCTGTTTGAAGCCCTGCACTGTATTCATAGCCACCACTTCTTGTGGTAAGCCATTCCATGCATCTACCACCTTCTGTGAAAAAGAATTTCCTCACATTCCCCTTAATCGGCTTCCTCTAATCTCATGCTGTGTCCTCTTGTCCTGCTATTTTCTTATATTTAAACATGTTAGACTCTTTCACCTTGTTTATGCCCTTAAGGTGTTTAAATGTCTCGATCATATCACCTCTCTCCTCCTTTGCTCAAGGGTATACATATTGAGCTCCGTTAATCTGTCCTCATATGTCTTCTGATGCAGTCCCTGCACCATTTTGGTTGCCCTTCTCTGGATTGCCTCATTTGGTTAATGTCCTTGTGAAGGTGTGGCCTCCAATACTGCATCAGTACTCCAGATGGGGCCTAACTAATGTCTTGTACAGAGGATTATTACCTCCTCTATGACTTGTGATACCCTACTAATACACCCTAACACCCCCCTAGCCTTACCTACCGCTTTAGAGGTCTGCTTATGATTTTAGTCATCAGTGATGATGATGCCCAAGTCTCTTCTTCCTTTGTGACTGCTAGCAACTCCTCCCAGCCTATAAGTGGCTTCAGGGTTTCTCTTCCCTATGTGCATGATTTTGCACTTCTTTGCATTAAATCCCAGTTGCCACTCTTCTGACCATTCTGCTAGTTTATCCAGATCTCTTCTCATTCTGCCCACCCCATCTGGATCATCTACTCTGTTGCAGATCTTGGTGTCATCTGCAAACAGACAAGCCTTACCTCTAGTCCATCTGCGAGGTCACTAATGAAGATGTTGAATAGGACTGGTCCCAGGACTGATCCCTGAGGTACCCCACTTGTGACTTGCATCTCTTCTGACTGTATACCATTACCACTCTCTGTTTTCTGCAGTCAACCAGTTTGCCACCCAGTTGACCAACTTCTGACCCACCCCAGCCTACCTAGCTTATTTATCAATCTTCTATGTGGAACAGTGTCAAAGCTTTGCTGAAGTCAAGGTAGGGACATCAACTGCTCCCCTTGGTCCACCACTCTGGTTACCAGTCAAAGAAATCTATGAGATTAGTTTGACAGGACCTTCCTTTGTAAACCCATGATGTCTTGGATCCTGTGCCCCTATGGATTCCAGGTGTTGCACTATCCTTTCCTTAAGGAGTGCCTCATAATCTTGCCCACTACTGAGGTAAGACTGACCGGTCTGTAGTTCCCCGCCTCCCTGCTACCACTCTGTGGAGTGGGATCACATGAGCCCTTCTCCAGTCTTCTGGGACCTCTCCTGTGCTCAGAGACTCACTAAACAATTCTGCTAATGGCTCTGCTAGTTCCTCCTTTAGCTCCTTAAGTACCCTGGGATGTATGCCATCAGGTCCCATTGCCTTATCCACCCTGGGCTTAGCAAGCTCTTGTAGGACCCTTTCTTTTGTGAAGGGGTAGTGCTCACCTCCCTCCCCTGTGTCCATGATGCTGAGCTGTGGGCCCTGCCCTACCTTCTCTTCAGTAAATACTGAGCAAAAGTATCTATTTAGGATAGATGCCTTTACAGCGTCCTCCTCCTCACATGCTCCCTTTTCTCCATTAAGCTTAGCAATACCCCCTCTGGACTTTCTCCTTTCACTAATGTATCTATAGAAAGTCTTGTCACCTTCTTTATACCTCCCTGTTATTTTCCATCTTCCTCTTTGTTAACATATGCTTACGCTGCCTGCCTAACACATACTTGTGACTTGTACAGCCAGTCTGGGTGGCTCCCTCTCACCAGCAGGATCAACTATCAGACCTGCCTCTTAACCAAAAAGGTTTTCCTTGGGCTCATGCCACCTGGGGTTGAAAAGCTTCTGACTGCCCACTGCAGCACCCAACACACCTGAAATACGCTAAGTCATACCTTCCAGGTCCCCAGATGGCGGACCACTATGGGCCAGAGGTCATTAACCCACAGGGCTCCCCAGTGATTTAATTCACTCAACAAGGAATCCCTTTCAGCTACTACGCTCAGCCCACTTAAAAGGCAACTACAACGTCACCTCTCTCCTACCAGCCAATGTGACTGCTTCTCCTAACTGGTCAGCCTCTACACTCTCGCCTGGCATCGTGTGGCCCTAAACTCCTTCTGGCCAATTATTCTTGTCTGACACTTTCCTCTCTCTCACCTTACCCCTCCCCCCTTCCTCCCCCACCTCACCCACACCCTCCCATCTTTTAGCACTTCAGACTTCTGTCCCCTCTACCTTGCACTTCTCATACCAACCATCCCCCAGACAAAGTCCCTTTAGTCTGCTCACTCCTTCCTGACACCCACCCATCCTCCCCACCCCTACTGGTTGCTCATCTAACCTTACTATCCTTTTGCTGTCTCCACTTGAAATAAGGTACTTTGTTTTTTGAGACTCTGTATTAATGCTCATGTTTGTTTGTATGTTAAACTTCCATCCTTCGATGTGGAACCTTTTTAAATGAGCAGTTCTTGCTCAAAGGTATTTGTAATCCTAGAGTTTAATAAATAAATAAAAAAAAACATAGAAACATTGAAAATGTTGTCAAGTGAGGGCCTAACAGCCCATTTAGATTGCTTAAGCCTGACTAGTTAATGGAAAACTACATTCTCATGTTGTCTCAATTTTATTTGTAACTATGTCAGTAGACAACTCTTTTCCTTTAGCTGTTGGGGATATTCATGTTTGCATTCATTTATTTCCGCTGTTCATACCAGTCCCAGTAACTATGCTGTGGGTCTTCATTTTCTGACTGTTGAATTCTCATTGTCCATGAAAGCTTTATTAGCATATGAAAGCCTTGCATTACGCTCAGTTTGCAAAGATATCTGAAGGTAAATGTAATATTTCACACCTTGCTACAACTTGTTTTGTTGAACTCTAATTAAGCAGACATATATACTGTGTAGTCTAAAGGTGACACATCAGGTTCTCATATGCTAATGCAGCTGTCTGAGTCACTGAGATTTCAACAACCAGAAAATGGAGATCCCCAGGATATTTACAGATCCAGAAGCAAATGATTTTGATTCCTTTTATTAAACCAACATAGATGTAACAAAAAGAACAATGTGTTTTAGCTTTTGGACCAACCCTGTCCCTCCTCAGAAGCTTAAGCTTCAAATCATTTGTTTCTAGATCTGTTCTTATAAGGACCAATACGGCAAAGACCAAATCTGTATGTCAGGATCGTTACAGGGACTAGCATGAACAGTGAAAATAACTAAAAGCAATTTCATATATCCCAAACAGCTACACAGAAAGAGTTGTCTGTTGACATGGACACAGATAACATTTTGTAAGATATGAGGGTGTAGTTCTCCTTTGAGGACTGTGCCCTATCAGTCCTCATTTGTTCCCTCCTCCCTCCCCCAGCTGACCAGACATGTACATTTGCAAGCCAAAATGGAGAAAAGATCCTCTCACCACGTATTCTCTGTCAGGATCAATATTTATCTATGAGCACTTCTAAGCAACATTTTCTTCATTTAGCTGCATGGTATTTCATATTCCTGAAGAATAGGAATATTCTTTAGAATATTCAGGGTATTACTTTAAGAGCAGCAGTTGCATTTGGGAAAACTATGGGAAGCATTATATTTAGACAGAGTTCCACTTATAGTTCATATATCTTCTGTAGGGTTCTCCTCTCCATTATTTATTGCTGAAGAAATTCCCACAAAAACAAGACCTTTATTTCCTGGTGTTCATCTGACTCTACAGCTTCTTTCCTACTTGAAATTATTAATTCTTTGCTGTGACATCACAGTCTGTTGCCAAGGGAATAACTGTGAGGTCACAAGCAGAGTATTATGACATCAGGCTAGGAAGCTGATGAACCCTCAAGGAGCAATTGTCCTATTTTCATGCATATGACCTCAGTAATGCATAATGGATATAAGAAATGCAGAACTTATGAAAAATACAAGCTGCTCTGTGCCCAGTTTTATGTTTTCCCAAGTTCTTCTCAAGGCTTCAGTGGCTCTTTAGAGGTGGTCCAGAATCTGGCAGAGTGGCTTCAATGCAAAGAAATGCAAAGTTATGCATATTGGAACCAGGACTAAGTACAATCTGGGAGGAGTCTGGGGACTTGATTTTCAGAGCCCCGAAATTGCCACATGGTGCTTGTGCTAAACAAAATTGATGCAAGATCCACTGTTCATCAAAACTTGGGGCATTCCTGATTTTTGAATACAAACTGCTTCAGAAACATCTGCCCTTGCACTGAACTTGCCCTGTGCCAGCCCTGCACCCGAAATGGGGGTGCACTATGGTGGAAGGGGGCTTGCACAACAGCATGGCTGCAGCATCCTCTAATATGGAAATTTTGAAGCCTTCTCCATGGTTGCAGGTAGTACCAGTGTTCAGACCAGCCAGACCCTGGACTTATGGCCAGCGCACTGCCCCTACACCCCTGTCTGATTGGGTGTGCATGGTGAAGGGCAGATACATTCAGTGGACTGGCAGAATGGAGTAGCTGTGTACAATATTCTGACTGTTGGCACAATAAATTACAATGGACAGATGCTGTACCATCCCCAATGTATGACAGGCATGGTTGTACCCACAATGGTGTTCCCAGAGATGGCAGCAGACCACTGCCCAAGGGGGTCTTGACATTTCACTCCTGGTGCTGATCACCATGTACACCTATATAGGACTGTAGGTGGTTAGTCACCACAGACTGCGCCATGGCAACTGTGGGTTCTGTGACTGTGCCACATACAACCAGTGAAACAATATGGGACATGTGCACTTCACACAGTTGCCCATGTCAGGTGCATCTTACACCCACCCAGGGGATTGTAGTAGTAGGTTCACTAGTGGGGGTAGTGTAATGCCAGCGTGCCATGCCCAGGGTGTCCTATACAAGATGACAGCTGTAGTTACCACCAAGCAAGTTACAATGGCCTAGTCTGCCACAGGACATGGAGGACTCAACAGACCACACTGGTGTGCAGGAACAGGCGAGGTACTGAACCCACAACAGTTGATGGGCCAACAGCAGGGCACAACACCATTCACTCTACCCACCTGCGCCCATTGTACCCCAAGACCCTGCAACCACCACTGTAATATGGCAACCCTGTGGCACTAGCTTGAGTACCTGAATTGTGCGGATGCCATACAGAGGATGGTAGTACAGCACCATGTTGGGCATATATGTACAACATCCTGATGTGCAGCTTATCCTGAGCACTGTAGACTACCTGTCACTTATGCTGATCTGCTACTACTCATACTGTTACTCACTAGCACCATGACACAAGTGTGCCATTTCTGCCTCACAGTGTCAGGATAACACACATATATTCCACCAGCCTGAATGTTACCCTGAGCAGAGGGCACATTTTGCTGAGCAACATGGTGCCTTACACACATAGCACTGTTTCTGTAGTGCACTGCACTGCCATTCTCACTGCTGGTACCAGTACCTCAATCAGGTAACGCTGTCCTGTTAGTTCTAGGGTATGGGCAGGTTTATCTAGGATGGGGAGTGCCAGTGCACACTGGTTCCTGTGATCCCTATGACAGCCATGTCCATGAGTTCTGGTCAGGTGGCAATATTGTTGTCTGGTGACAGTATCCTCTCTGCCAGGTTAGCACCTCACGTAGGAGTCCATGCCAGCTTACATCCCTGGGACACTTGCAGCATTTGTTTACTCACCTGGCATGTCTGTTACCTTGTTCTTTATATGCCACTGGCCATTACAGTGCTGTCCATTACATGCATAGGCAGGTATACCACCAATATTGTGGTATGCCCTGCTGAGTGCTTCCTTTGCACCATGTCCACAGTGTGGCGGTTCACCCCCTTCATTGTTGCTATCAGATTTTATCTTCAGTTGTGGTGTTGGAAGGATCTGGTCCAGGAGCACCAGTGAGAGTTTCAGCCAGAGGCTGTCAGCAGCCTCCATTAACCCCTCCCATGTGGCATCTGTTTGATACTTGGGAGCAGTTGGAGCAACTCTGTGGATTTGCGTGCTGGGACCCTCCTGTACTAAACTCAGGTGCAGGATCCCTGGTGCACCTGCCTTCAATGCAAGCTTCTGTTACATAGAAACATAGAATGTGATGGCAGGTAAGCACTGCTCGGCCCAACCAGTCTGCCCATTTCCCTACCTAGTGGATAAGCTGCAGATCCTAGTTAACCAGCAGCCTACTTCTTCCTACTCCCACTCCCTAGAATTGCCTTATGACTGTCCCATGCATGCTTGAATTCCACCACTGTTTTTGACTCCACAACCTCCTCTAGAAGGCTGTTCCATGCATCCACAACCCTCTCTGTGAAAAAATACTTTCTTAAATTACCTCTGAGCTGCCCTCCTTATCTTCAAATTGTGCTCCCTTGTTCTTGCACACCTCTTTTTTTGAAAGATGCTACCCTCTTGGACTTTGTTGATTCCCTTGAGGTACTTGAAAGTTTCTATCATATCCCCCCTCTCCCTCCTTTCTGCAAGGCTATACATATTAAGCTCCTTAAGTCTCCCTTCATATGTCTTCCGGTGCAGACCCTGCACCATTTTAGTTGCCCTCCTCTGGACAGCTTCCATCCTATCTATGTCTTTGCGGAGATTGGGTCTCCAGAACTGCACGCAGTACTCCAGATGGGGTCTCACCAGCTGTCTATACAGAGGGATAATAACTTCCTGTTTTCTACTGGTGATGCCTCTCCCTATGCATCCCAGTATCCCCCAGCCCTCCTTGCTGCCCTCACACATTGCTTGCCCACCTTTAGGTCATCTGATATGACTACCCCCAGGTCCCTTTCCATTTTTGTTGTTGTTAGTATCTCACCCCCCATTGTGTACTCTTCCTCTGGGTTTTTGTTTCCCAGGTGCATTACCTTGCACTTCTTAGCATTGAATCTAAGCTGCCATACATTTGATCATTCCTCTAACCTTGCCAATTTTACCACTACCAAGTTTGCTGCAGCTTATGTTACTCTGGGGCCCTGTTGAAAATCAAACTCCGGGTTTCTACAGCAGGGGAAGAGAAGGACCTGGAAGTGATGATAACTAGTGATCTAAATCACTCCATGCAATGTAGGAGGGCAGCAGCAAAGGCAACTAAAATGTTGAGCTGTATTGCCAGAAGGATTGGCAGCAGGCAAGAGAAGGTAATACTGCCATTGTGCAGGTCATTAGTGAGGCCGCATGTGGAGTACACTGTGCAGTTCTGGTGCCCATATCTTAAAAAGGACATAGAAGTGTTGAGATGGTCCAAAGCAGGACAGCAAAAATGATTATGGGTCAACAGTGTAGGACATAAAAGGAGAAGTTGAGGGCACTGGACATGTACTCCCTGGAAGAGAGGAAGAGGAGACATGACTGATACCTTTAAATATTTGAAATGAATAACTAGTGTAGACAAAGAGGGTCTCTTCAGGCTGAGTGGGAACCAAAACAGAAGGGGCACAGTCTTAAATTGGAGGATGGGAGGTTTAGAATGGAAACTAGGAGGCCTTTTTTCAATGAGAGGGTGGTGGTGGGTTGGAATACAAATTAGCAAATAAATCTTTATCTAGTGCCCAATACCAGTGGCTCTGGTCACTTTACAAAGAAGTGTAAGAACATGCAAATTTACATACAAAAAATACAAGGGTCAGTAACAGATACAAGCAGTTAAAATCAACAATAAATAAATATTAATAATAAGAGCAATGCTGCAGCTAGTTATAAAAGGTTTTTTTAAAAAAGTTGTGCCTTCAAACCCCTCTTAAAAACCTCCTCTGACAGGGCCTCCCTCAGAGATCTGGAGAGTGCATTCCAGAAGACCAGGCTGGCGACCACAAATGGACAGTCTCCCAAGGATTTCAGCCCAGGCCTCAGAACCACTAGGAGGCCCTCAGTGGAGGAGTGGAGTCAGCACACCTGGAGGGCAGGGATCAGGAGGTCACTCAGGTAGCTAAAGCATGAGCCATATAGGGCCTTACAGGTGAGCAAGCCCACCATGAAGATGATCTTCCCTCTAACTGGCAGCCAGTGCAGATCACAACGGACTGGGGTCATATGACAGGCTCTGGAAAGGCCCGTCAGCAACCTAGCCACTGTGTTCTGCACCAGCTACAGCTGACAGGGGTTCCCTCCACTGACACCAAAGTAAAGAGCATTACATTAGTCTAGCCTTTGACGTGACAAAGGCATGTACCAGCAAGGGCAGATCACCAGGTGGAATTAGGGGTTTAAACTGGGCGACATTCCTTAAGTGGTAAAATGCACTCTGGATGATGGATGACACCTGAGATTCAAACATCAAACCATTGTCATGGATGATGCCCAGATTTTACACTCTAGTGGCTGCCCCCAATGGATTAGGGCCAAGGAACAACCCTGTTCCTGACGCACATCACACCGCCGACCAGGCTCGATCACCAGTACCTCTTTCTTGTCAGGGTTTAGTGGTAGCCAGTTAGAGGACATGCAATCCTGGATCTTGGCTAGGCATTTATTTAGCACTTCCACAGCATTATTTCTCTCAGGAGCAAAAGACATACACAGCTGGGTATCATTTGCATAACACTGAAAACCCAGACTCTACCATCTAATGAGCTCACCCACAGGTAGCATGTACACTCACGAAAATATTGGCGATAAGATCGAGGCCTTGAGGGACTCCACAGGGCAGGGCATCAGACAGGAGGAGAAATTCCCATCACTACCTGAGCTGTACCCTACTGCCAGAGGATGTGGTTGCTCTGAAAATGGTTGGAAGCTTCAAGAGAGGCTGGGATAGAATCAGTGGAAAATAAGGGTCATCAGAAGGAAGGTGGATTGAGAAGGGGGGTGAAGAGTTAGTAGGTTATGCAAAGGGCCCTACTTTATGAACAGATTAGATAGACCTAATGGCCTTATTCTACAGGCTTTCTCTTTTGTTTACATGTTCAGTAATTACAGCCACTGCTTATGCAGTTTCAGTTCCCATTTCTAAAGTTAGTTTTACTTGCTGAAGCCACCAGCTTCTATCTGGCCCTTACTCTGCCTTTCAGCACTTCCAGCACTTCCAGGTGTCTTAAGGGCCACAGCGTATGACTGCACTTCTGATATTCAATTTTCCATCTGCAGGTACCTCCTTCTTTTGAACACCCACCCACTGTCTCATCACTTACGACCTGATCTGGAAGTTTGTTTCAGTTTGCCACCACTTTCTCCATACAAAAATACATAAAAAAATTATTTCCTGACATACTTTTAACACCGCCATCAATTTCATGCAGTTGCTCCTTGTGCCTGTGTTATCACTCATTGCAAATACTGTAACTCACAGCTGCCCAGCACATTTACCTGCCGAGGTTCTTGAATGTCTGAATCATGTCAGCCCTCTTCCTCCTGCCTCTAGTTGCACATATTGAGATCCCCAAGTGCTCATGATAAGACCTCCTTTGCTGACCTCTTCTCCCAGATCTTCCGTGGAAATGAGTTCTGGCCTAGTGCTCCTCTCTTGGATAACAATTTTAAAGAGCAGTTGACAAGTCTGGGAAAACTTTGGAAAACATAATACTTAGAAACAATTCAGCGTGTATTTCATATAACTTGTATAGATTTTTCCACTCCATTATTTATTACTGATGAAATTACCACATAAACAAAATATTTATCCTTTAGAGATCATCTGCCTCTATAGTTCACTCCCTATTTGAACTCATTGTGCTCTCATGTGACATCACAGTAGCCACAAGTAGAGTATTATGACATCAGGAGCCTGATACTGAAAAGTTTGCACAGTTGCTAAGGGGTATTTGTCCATGCTAACTGGAATTTATGCCTGATTCATGGGTGTGGTCTACATTCAGAGACTCCTACAGCATGGACAAAACCTGTTAGCACTCAAGCGCTAACATACCACTGCGCCCTAAATAGGGGGTTGCACACTGCATATGGGTGCAGGCATATTCAGCGGTTTGCACTGGCAGTGAATGCAACCCAAACAAGTGCAATTTACTGCCTTTACAAACCTTGACTAAATGGGGTGCAGGGCCATTGTGGTGGGCAGTGGTACTGCAGGTGGCCTCCCCTTACCTCTCGAACCCTGGCCCATTGATTCAATGGATGCCCTAGTGTCCAGTGATACCCGCTGCCTGCTGATCACCCATCCTTGCAATCATAATATATTCCTGGTGTCTAGTGGCGACCCACACTGTCCAATTACAGTTCCTGTACTGGTCATAATTACCTTGATGGCTATGGCACCCACACCCTCTGATCACCTGTCCCTGCAATTGTAGTGTTTTCTGTGGTATCCAGTGGCAACCCCACCCTCCAAGCCCCCATCCTTGTAAGTGTAATGATGTCTTAGTGTCCAGTGGCATGCCTCACCCTCTGATCCAATTTCTGGTATAGTTCATGTCGGCCCTGGTGTCTAGTGGCCCTTCTGCACTCCAGTCCCCCAGCCCAACATGCTTATTTAGTCCATAGTGTCTAGTGGTATCCCTCACATGCTTCACACCCATACCAGTGCCACCCAGACTCCCCAGTGGCTGGCGGCACCCCTGCACTGCCCACACCAAGAACACCACCCAGCCAACCCCCCCATATCTATGTAGATGGTGCTGCATGGAGGGTCTGATACAGCAACTGGCACAGCCCCCCGTCTCACCTCCTTGACTGGCCACCATATAGGATGGCAGGGAGCATGCATACAGTATACTGTATACACACTCCCTGTCATCCCATACAGCAGCTGGCTGAGGAGATGAGAGGAGGGCTGTGCCAAACACCATATCAGACCCTCAGTGCGGCACCTTCTATATGGGTACAGGAGGCTGGCTTGATGGTGTGCTTGGTATAGGTGGTGTGGGGGGCTGCTAGACAATGGGGAGTATGGGTGGCACCAGCACTGGTGTTCGGTGGTTGAAGGGTACCACTAGACACCGGGGACTAACTAAGCATATTGGGCTGAGGCACTGGAGGGGTGGGGGTGCCACTAGACTTTATGGTTGATACTACCAATACCAGAACAGGGATCAGAGGGTGGCTGGTGCCACTGGACACCAGGAAAATAACTACCATTACAGGGATAGATGATCAGAGGGTGGGGGACTGCCACTAAAAACCAAGGTAATTTTGCCCAGTAAGGGAATGGGTGCTTGGAAGGATGGGTGTTGCCACTAGACACTAGGGAAATGTTATGGTGACAAGGATGAGTGTTAAGAGGATGTGGGGTACCACTAGACACCAGGGACTTACTGTGCATGTCAGACCTGGGGATCAGAATTTGGGCCCTAGACAACAGGGCACACATGTGTTATACAAGGATGGGTGATTGGGGGGTGGAGGTACCACTAGACAGAAGGGAGTACATTTAAATTGAGGGGATGGGGAATCAGGGTGTGGGAGGTACTGCCACCATGAGTGTTGTGACAGGCAGGCCAGAGGAGGTGCAAACTTGCCACTGCTTCCATGCAAATGAACCCGTAATGGGCATGCATATGGCCTCTTAGGGCCTGCATGCCACTGAGCACCTCATCTGCATGTTGCAGCTGAATATCACGCTGTGGCTCCCTTATTATCTGGTCTGGGGGCACAGTTGCATATGGGCTGCATATAGCTATGGTCCATGTCAGGGCACTGCTACCTGACTTAATGCAGCACCACTGTGGCCCTATATTCAATTGGATAGCGCCGGTGTGCTATCTGACTGAATATGGCAACCTCTGGGTCAGGAGTAAGTGCAAGCACAGTGCAAACCTTTTATGCTGCACTTTTGCACATATTTGGATATCTGGCCTTAGATGGGGAAGATGCAATGGGAGCTGATAAACCCTCAAGGAACACCTATCCTGTTTTCAAGCATATAACCTCACTCAGTAGTAAGTAATGGGGATATGAATTACAGAGATAATAAGAAATATAAACTGCTTTTTGTTCAAATATTATGTTTTCAAAGTTCTTCTCAAAGCATTGGTGGCTCTTTAAACATTTAGAAAAATTACAAACCAATTACTAAAACAAACAAATCAATCAATCAATCAATCAATCAGCGAGGCATCTGACACCGTGCCACACAGAAGGCTTCTAAACAAACTGAGGGGCCTGAGAGAGGGCCCAGAGGAGGTGAGATGAGTGAAAAACTGGTTGGAGGGAAAAGGCAAGGGTGGTGGTAAGTGGAGTTCCATCAAGGGAGGTAGGGTGACCAGTGGGGTACCACAGGTGTTGGTGTTGGGACTGATCCTATTCAACATATTGATAGGGAGACATAGTGGAAGGGTTTGAGGGAGGTATGTCTGTTCACAAATGACACAAAGATCTGCAATGAAGTAGACACTCAGGGGGAAATTTGCAGGGATTTAAACAAGCTAGAGGAGTGGTTAAGAGTGTGGCAGCTAAGCTTCACTACAAAAAAGTATAAAATCATGCACTTTGGGAGCAGGAATCAAGGAGCAGAGTACATGATGAGAGGTCAGGTACTGGACACCATAGAGTAGGAAAAGGACCTAGGTATAATTATAGCTAAAGATCTCAAGGTGGCTAAACAATGCAAAAGGGCAGTGGTAAGAGTCAGTGGAATGCTGGGATGCATTGGCTGGGGTATCTTAAGCAGGAGGAGGAGGGAGTTGGTGATACCTTCATACAAACAGTTGGTGAGACCCCACCTTTAGTACTGTGCTCAGTTCTGGAGACCGTATCTCAGGAAGGATGTTGATAGGGTGGAGATGGTCCAGCAGAGGGCAACAAAAATTGTGTGGGTTCTCAGCCACTACTCATATTAGGAGAGGCTAGAGGTCCTCAACATGTACACCCTGCAGCAAAGAACAGAAACACGGGTTATGATAGAGACCTTCAAGAACCTCAGAAGTATTAAAGGTGTCAGAGAGTACTATTTTTCAGAATAGAAGATTCTCAAAAACTAGGGTTCATGACATGAAGCTTGGGGGAGGTAGATTTAAGGGAAACATTCCCTGCTAAATCATATCTTATTTTGTCCTTTATTTGAGTATAGATTTATAATTAAATGTAAAATTGTATGGTTCATGTTAAGTTAGATTCATTTCCATCATAGTAGAGTTGTATATATTTTATTGAAGGCTCCCTCAAAGTCGACAAATGTAAGATACATTGGGGGATTTTTTAACAGTACTTTTTGATTATATTTTGTAATATGAAACATTGGTCATTTGCAGAATGTTTCTTCCTGAATCCTTCCTGATACTTACAGTATTATGATTTTTTCCTTCTCAGCCAAATGTTTTTCAGGCAAGTAATATTGTTGAAAATATCTTACCCAGAGAATCCAATAAGCTAAATGAATGATAGTTATTTGGTAAGTGTGGGTCCCCTTTTTATGGCTCTGGGCAAAGCTTATAACCACCTTGCTATCTGTAGCTAGAAAATGGAGTATCGTGGAACACACATTTTGGAGTTTTCAAAATATCCTTCCACATCTACAAATCACAATGCCAATTGAAATAAAACACTCTCTTTTTTCTGCTTAGAATATTGGAGACATAACTCCAAGCTCTTATCAGTTGGCCATTTGGAAACTTTTCCACCCCAATTGTTTAACCAGGAGAGACACACTAAGCTGAAAGCTTGTTTACAGGTGCAACCTGGGAGCACAGGAAGTTAAGTGACTTGCTCAGGGTCACACAGTATGCAAATGGGGTTGTGGGATTCAAACCCAGGTCTCCAGGTTTGCAGTTCAGAGCCTTAAACCACTGCACTACTGCCTCCTAACTGAAACTGAAACAGCTTGTTAAATATTGGTTGCTATTAAACTGGAGATTTGTTTACTCCCTTCGAAATGCAACAACTTGCACTTGTAAATACTTAGCATTTAAACATGTTCTTGCTACAAGGTTCAGTTGGGCAGGTATTGTCTTTCAAGAAAGATTCATACCTCATAAATGTCAACCTTTCCCAGCAAATCTTAAAAGAGTTACAGTTTTTAACCTCTTAAGACACTATCTGATTAGACTGTCTCAACATATGCCAGATCTGTGAAGTATCCAGGCAAAATATATAGCAACCGCAGACATTTTTAATATGCTTTTTGGAAAAAACATAGAAACATAGAAACATAGAATTTCACGGCAGATAAGGACCACTTGGCCCACCCAGTCTGCCCATTTCCTACTCTACTGGATAAGCTGCAGATCCTAGTTAACCAGCAGCCTACTTCTTATACCCCACCCCCAAATTGCCTTATGACTGTCCCATGCATGCTTGAATTCCACCACTGTTTTGACTCCACAACCTCCTCTGGAAGGCCATTCCATGCATCCACAACCCTCTCTATGAAAAATATTTCCTTAAATTACCTCTGAGCCACCCCCTCTTCAAATTGTGCCCTCTTGTTCTTGCATACCTCTTTATTTGAAAGATGCTACCCTCTTGGACTTTGTTGATTCCTTCAGGTATTTGAAAGTTTCTATCATGTCCCCTCTCCCTCCTTTCCACGAGGCTATACATATTAAGCTGCTTAAGTCTCTCTTCATATGTCTTCGGGTGCAGACCCTGCACCATTTTAGTTGCCTTCCTCTGGACAGCTTCAATCCTGTCTATGTCTTTGCGGAGATTGGGTCTCCAGAACTGCACACAGTACTCCAGATGGGGTCTCACCAGCTGTCTGTACAGAGGGATAATAACTTCCTCTTTTCTACTGGTGATGCCTCTCCCTATGCATCCCAGTATCCCCCACCCTCCTTGTCGCCCTCACACATTGCTTGCCCACCTTTAGGTCATCTGATATGACTACCCCAGGTCCTTTCCATTTTGTTGTTGTTAGTATCTCACCCCATTGTGTACTCTTCCTGGGTTTTTGTTTCCAGGTGCATTACCTGCACTTCTTAGCATTGAATCTAAGCTGCCATACATTTGACCATTCCTCTAACCTTGCCAAGTCCCTCTCATCCTTTCCACCCCACCCTGTTCATCAACTCTGTTGCAGATCTTAGTGTCATCTGCAAAGAGACATACTTTCCTTCCAGTCCTTCCGCTAATGTCGCTATAAAGACATTGAAGAGGACCGGTCTCATACTGAACCGCGGAACCCCACTAGTAACTCTCCTTTCTTCTGAGTGGACTCCATTTACTATTACTCTCTGTGTCCTATTCTCCAGCCAATTCTTTACCCAGGCTGTCATCTTGGGACCCACTCCCAGGTTGGCTAACTTGTATATTAATCTTTGTGTGGGACTGTGTCAAATGCCTTGCTAAAGTCTAAGTGAGCCATGTCCACAGCCCCTCCTGATCTACTACTTTGGTCACCCAGTCAAAGAAATCTATCAGATTTGTCTGGCATGACCTTCCCACTGTGAATCCATGCTGCCTAGGGTCCTGTGCCCCTCTGGCCTCTAGATACTTGACAATTATTTCCTTCAGAAGTGATTCCATTATTTTCCCTATCACTGAGGTTAAACTAACAGGTCTGTAGTTTCCTGCTTCTGCCTTGCTCCCACTTTCGTGAAGGGAATCACATCTGCCCTCCTCCAGTCCTCGGGTACCACCCCATCCTCCCATGATTTGTTAAAAGGGTAGTCAGTGGTGTCACTAATTCTACCCTTAGCTCTTTAGAATTCTGGGATGAATCCATGAGTCCCATTGCTTTGTCCACCTTCAGTTTTAAGAGTTCTTTCAGAACCCTTTCTTCTGTAAATGAGGTGGTATCAACTCTGTATCCAGAGTGTTACTACTGTTTGTTTTATGTACCTCCCCTCTTCATTTGTAAATACTGAGCAAAAATATTTGTTTAGTATCTTTGCCTTTCACAGTCTCCCTCTGCCCACCCTCCTTCCCTTTATTCCCTATCCCTCCCTTGGTCTTCATTTGCTCCCTGATGTACCTATAAAAGGTTTTATCCCCCTTCTTAACTGAGTTGGCTATCTTTTCCTCGGTTTGGGCCTTTGCTATTCTGACTGCCTTCCCAGCCTCCTTTTGCTTTAACTGATACAGTTCTCTGTCCTGCTCCTTCTGCGATTCCTTGAACTACAGCAAACACACACACACACACAGAAACACACACACACAAACACACACATACTGTACATGCCATTCTCATGGCCACAGCATTCAAAATAAGTACTGCAATCTAATACATTATAAAACAATAAAGTAACTATTTGTTTATATCAGTAAACACAGTGAAGTTCAGGTTACATTTATCATGTCCTCTTTGGCAACTTCTATTATTAAAACCAATTAAATGTATAGTTTACTAAATATTGACCTTGGGGTAACTCTTGAATGATTCCTAAATAAGTTTTAAGCCATTCCCTTTATGGGAGGTCAAGGCCTGTGCAAAAGGTCAAGTGTTAGTTTTTCATATTCTTTTTAAAAATGACCACAGAAAAAGTGGGGAGAAATACAAAAGTATGTACAACTAATCTCCTATGCATTTTCAACTCAGCCAGATCTACTGTGAATTATACAGGTGAAATATATAGTGATCAGTAGGCATTTTTTACTATGCTTTTCGGGGAAATATATATTGAGCTACAGCACACACACACACACACACACACCATCCTCATGGGCACAACATTCAAAATAAACACTGCAATCTGCAATCTGGGTCACGTAATGGCAGCCAAACGAGCAGCAACTAGCTACCTTCGCTCTGCATTCCTCCCGACTATTTCCACTGCAAACTACCTCTTCTAACTTGAATTGCACCTAGGAAATAGGTTTTACTTTACCTCTATAGCACAAAGAAAGAGAAAGTTCTCAAAGATATGGAGGCATTCATGTACAAGGCTCCTTCGCGGCACTCACCTCCTCCTGCTCCGGAGAAAAACAAGGCTGCAAAAAGGCCTAAACAACAGCAAGCCACTGGCAGTAAGCATTCAGTGGGATCATCAACCCCCAAAGAGGAATACTTTCTGGAAATTATGCATCTGCTTCAGAGCTCTATTGCGGCTATCTCTGAAGAATTGCATCAGGTGCACGCCTCGATAGACTCACTAGCGATACGAGTTTCTGATTCAGAGGCACATCTTACTTCTTTAGAAAAAAGGGTAGATAAAGTTGACTTGGATCATAGCAATGTGGCGAAGAGGCTTAAAAAAATGGAGGAGAATGTGGAGGATCTTGAGGGCAGAAGCTGATGAAATAATCTACTTATTCTCAGGATCCCTGAAAGGGAAGAAGGCAGCTCTCCAATTCTATTTTTACAGAAACTTTGCAAAACAATAGCTGGTCCCTCACCAAATGGTACTTCGTACACTATAGAGAGAGCTCACAGAGTGCTACGTCCAATGCCACCCCCCCCCGTTCATCTCCCAGGCCACTAATTTTTAAATTACTGGATTTCCTTGACAAGCAACACATATTAGCCCAAATTAAAATGCTGCAAGAGGTGCTATGGGAGGGTCAGAAAATACATGTTACCAAGAGTTGCCTCAATCAGTGAGGCGAGGAGACAGGATATGCATCCCATCATTTCTAAATTGATTGAGGCTAGCAAGCAGTTTTAGGTTCGATACCCAGCCATTCTGCAGGTGAGAATCAATGAACAACGGCATGCCTTTGACACACACAAGATCAAGCACAACTTGAACTTAAGATGCTATTGCCTGATCTGTTCAAGTGAATGGGTCACCTTGTTGAATGTTAAATGGATTCTCTAGGCCTGCTGGCTTGGCAAAGTTTTGTGAAATGAGAGTTGTTTTGGAACCCCCTTGGTCTTGGTAGACGTCTGAGACCACTTAAAGACAGGGACCTTTTTCCCATACAGATTCCCAATATGCCCAGAGTCCTGGAGAGAGACACTGCATTATTGATTAAGTTTGGGAATTCGCCAGCAAGTGCCCAAACGTCTGTACATAATCTGGGACCTACACTTGTTGGCTCCATATTTGTCTGCTCCCACTTGAAATCTGGATAAAAGGTTCCTACAAGCCCTTTCTTACCCCATTAGTGGATCTTTAATCATTTTGTCACCCTTCATATGAAGATGTTTATGGGCGGTTAATGTTTGTTCTCATTTTAATTGAACGAAATGTTCAAATCTTGTAACTGTGGAAATCATACATCTATTACATTTCCTTTTTTACTTATTATCTTTGTTTCTATGTTTCCTAAGCAGGTTTGATTTTATTTTGCCATGCTGTAGCACCACATGGTTGCCAAATGTCAGAAATTGCATTAAGCTTTCTAATTTGAGGTTATCAATGACACCACTTAGACAAGTTTATTCCTGGGTGGATCATCGCTTAAAGAATTTGAGCATCTATACCTTGTTGATTCAGTAATGTTTAATTACTGTATAAGATGTTCCATGGGGGGATGTTGGGGATTAGGGAGCAGGGAATGCTGTATTGCAGGGTGCAAATTAACATCACCTGGCAGTATATTTAGTTAGTGCGGTTGTTAGAACTGTGTATCTGTCTAATATTATTTTATTTGTGACTTGAAGATAAATCAGGGTGTTTAATAAGTGGATGGGAAAACTTAATAGTGCAATTAGGGTTGGGGAACGTGCCAAATTTTCTTTTTTACACAGTAGCTGGCTAACTGTTATTTGCTCAGAGAAAACTCTCTCAGCTGATTCTCTTTGGTATTATCCCATTCTGTCAATGTCATAATGTGGGGGTCCATATAATATTACAACTTGGAATGTCTGAGGTGCCAGAGATAGGTGCAAGTGACAAGTAATCTTAAAACACTTATTCCACCTTCATGTGGAAATTGCATGCTTTCAAGAAACACATCTAAAGAGAGAGGATACTTCCCTCATTTATGGGAATTGGATAGGGCAAGCTTATGGCACTGGGATCTCTACTAGTCGAGGAGGGGTAGCCATCCTAACTGCTAGAACAGTCCCTTTCAAACTGGTCCAAGAAATATGGGGCGTAAAAGGGAGCTAAGTTTTACTGCTTGGTGAACTTCAGTCCCAAATGGTCTTGATAGGGTCTATTTATGGCCCCAACATAGATTCACCCCCAATTTTCTTACACCTTCTCAACTTGATTACTCCTTTTACACATGAGGCTTACTTCCTGGGTGGGGATTGGAACTTAATGCCCCAACTCCTATTACACTGGTCTGATGCCAAGAGAGTTGGACTTTCTCCAGCACAAAGGGCCCTGAAGGATCTTGTGAATGGAGCGGGGCTGGTGGATATATGGAGAATATTACACCCACAGAAAATCCTAATATTTTTTCATCTCTCATCTCACCACATGCTCAGACTTGATTACTTTCTGTTTAGTTCTTTTCCCTTCCAGGAATAATTGACAGCCAGATACATACCCAAGTGTTCTCAGATCACTCGCCTGTTTCCTTTCTTACCTACTTGGCAGTGGTATATGAAGGGACTCCTTGTGGTGCCTAAATAATCAATTGCTTAAATTACCATCTGCTCTGTTGCATGTTAAAGACTTTGTTTCTCAATTTCTTCAAACTAACAAAGTTTCAGCTGCAAGGTTTGATATTGTATGGACAGCCCTCAAATGTGCCTCACATGGTGAATGTATTCGCCTTTCTTCCAAAAGAGCCCAACAGTTTAAAGCTGAAAAAGATGGGTTGTTGTTTGACATTAAGTTCACTGAAAGAAATATTAGCTGCTTCTCCCTTGAGGAGGACTGGGTCAAATTGCATACTTTAAATGCCCAATTTTATGATCTTATGTCTCAGAAAGTGGAATTAGCACTGAAGAGAACTAAATTTAAATATTTAGAGTCAGGTGAAAGGGAAGGCAAGTTGCTCGCTATTCGAATTAATCAGGCTGAAATGAACCGTTGCATACCTAGTTTGCAGGCAACAAACACCAGTCCGGTAACCACCCATTTCCAACAAATTGCTGCTATTTTCAAATAATATTTTCAAGATCTATATTCCATCCCTAGAGAAGACATTGTTATCCAGAATGACATAAACAATTACTTAGATCTAATTGATCTCCCAAAACTTTCTCCTGACGTGACAACTCCCTTGGGTATCCCAATTCAAACCACGGAAGTGGAGCATGCAATCTGCCAACTTCCTTTATATAAATCTCCAGGATCTAATGGCCTTACAAATAACTTGTTTAAGTCTTACTCTGAAGATCTAGCCCCTTTTCTGACTGAAATACATCACTTTTAAATACTGATATTAAGATATTGGCAAAAGTCCTCACCAATAGGTTAGGTCCCCTTGTGAGTGTCTTAACTGGCCTTGAACAAGTTGGGTTTATGGCTGATAGATTTTCCTGTGACCATATTCCTCGCCTGCGACACTTACTCTCCCTCTCCAATGATTTAGATGCCCCTACTGTTTTGATTTCATTAGATACTGAAAAGACATTTGACTGAGTCTCCTGGGACTTCTTGTTCACAGTCCTAGACATAGTCAGTCTCCCTAATAGTTTTATTAGTTGGGTCCAACTCCTTCACAATGCATCTGTAGCCTGTGTCTGGTGTAATGGTCTTTTATCTGATTTCCTCCCATTACAACGTGGCACCAGGCAAGGTTGTTCCCTATTCCCACTATTTTTCAATTTATATTTAGAATCCTTCATCAGGAAATTAATTTCTTCCCCTAACCTTCAAGGTATACAGGTTGGTACCTCTCGTCATCTTATTTCTGCTTATGCAGACGACTTACTACTACACTTAGAAAACCCAGACTATGATGTCCCTGCTCTGCTTAGTGAGATTGACCTCCACTCTAAAGTTTCTTTTTGCAAGCTGAATCTCTACAAAATGAAAGTTTTCCCCATGAACAGTAAATCTTTACCCGCCAGTACTGAGGGAACAAATCTGGTGTGGGAACCAAAGTCCTTAACATACTTAGGCCTGAAGATTTTTAGAGAAATTCTGCGTATAATTAAAGAACATTTCTCTGCGTTAATTTAAACTAGCTCACACAAAAGACTGTCACAAATCTCATTTCTCCTGTATAAATAGTAAAAGAAGGTGCATCAAGGACCATTGGTTCCATTATAACCAATGGCTCTTCTCTATCTGATATACTGTAGAAGCCTCAAATCTCTTTAATAAGTACTTTTGTTCTGTCTTCTCTCAAAAATCACCTATTAGTACATTTAAAGTTCACCACCTAGATTATCATGGGTTCTATCCAACTGACATTATACAGGCTATCAAAAAACTAAAAATAAAATACTAGTCCTGGCCCAGACGGTATTCATTCATGGTTTCTGATCAAAACCGCTATAAATATTTCTATACCTTTGTCAATTATTTTCAATAAATCCTTACAAGAAAGCATTGTACCAAATGATTGACGTCGCAATAGTTGCTCCTCAGATTTAAAAAGGCAATAGAGGTTCTGTGCAAAATTATCATCCAATTAGCCTGACCTCAGTTGCTGGTAAATTAATAGAATGAGTAATGAAGTCTCTAATAGATCAAGATTGTAAAAATTAGGAATTTATGATTCAAATCAGTATAGGTTTACTCCAAGTATTCCTGCACCACCAATCTGATATCTTTTTACAATAATATAAGTACTCTACTAGATGTGGGTATCACTACTGATGTAATTCTTTTGGACTTTAGTAGAGCTTTTGATAAAGTCTCACATGAAAAACTCATTACTAAAATGCACAATCTAGGTTTGTCACCTGATATTGTCAACTGGACTTTAAACTGGTTGAAAAATCATTCTCAGAGAGTCAGAATTAATGATATCTTGTCTGATTCTGGTAGTGTGACAAGTGGTGCACCACAAGGGTCGGTCTTGGGACCAACATTGTTTAACCTCTTTATCAGTGATTTACAAACAGGGCCAAATAACTTCATGGTTAAATTTGCAGATTATACTAAATTGGAGGGCAAGGTTAATAATCAAGACAATATTTCTGCATTAAAGAAGGATTTGGAAAAATTAACACTTTGGGCAAATGAAAATCTTATGCAGTTTAATCAAGACAAATGTTTAGTAGTGCATTTCAGTGTAAATAATCCAAAAACGATATATCATATAAAAGGACTACTACTTCACTCAGCAAATTGTGAAAAAGATTTAGGGATATATGTTAATAATAAACTTATATCAAATGATCACTGTGTTAGAACTGCTTGCATGACCAACAGACTTTTGAGGCAAATAAAACATACTTTTGTTAATCGCACTGAACAATGCCTTATTCCATTGTATAAGGCATACATTAGACCGTATCTAGACTATGGCTCCCCTTTCTGGAATCCAAACCAAAAAATAAGACATAGCAATTCTTGAACAGGTTCAAAGGAGAGTAACTAGAATGATTCCAAGATTAACAAACTTGGATTATCAGAACAGATTAAAAGCTACTGGTCTCTTCTCTCTTCAAGCTAGAAGATTAAGAGGTGATGTGCTTATGGTTTTTAATTTAATAAATTCACCAGATCTAATTGAAAAATGTGGTCTAACACTCTCCAAAAGGAGACATGTTCCAAGACCGCATAATAAACAGCTTAAAGTAAAAACTTATAAAACCAGCAAAAGGGGAAACTTTTTTCCAATAAGAGCATCCATTGTATGGAACACCTTGCCACAAGAATTGGTAGAGGCAACTAGTGCCACTGTCTTTAAAAACAAATTAGATGTTTGGTTGAGGGGTAATAAATAAATAATGCCCCACATAGTGTTGGGAACAGTCTCGATGGGCTCTGGCCTTCTTCTGTTCTTTCATACCAAGTAAGTAATACCAAGTTAATGGCAACCCTCAAGACAGATTTGACAAGGTGGGGCTCTACACCAATCTCATTATGGGATATAATAGCTACCATCAAAATTAATGTTTTACCCATTCTTTATCCTCTAAATATGTTGTGTATCTTCCTTCCAAAGTGTTGATTTGTCAATTTATGAACTCTAATTAATCAATACTTATGGAAGGGAAAGAAGTCCGCAAACATACTTTAAGCTTACTGCACCAAAGCTTCAAGGAGGCCTTTCTCTCCATCTTTTTTCACTACTATTGTGCCACGATATAAGCAAGCTTACATTGGATTTTGACACCTGCCCAAGGATTCTGGTTCTCTCAAACACCTTTGGCTAGGAATTGAGACAGTTTTAGCAAATACCTATCACTGTAATTTGACCGTGTTGTTGTACTCCCTCCTTGGTTATTTCCTAAGGCTCTGAGAAACACACCAATTGGTTGGTCTATTAAGATGTTATTCCAGATGCAAAAACATTGGAATGTTATTTGGTATAAATCATTAGAACAGCTCCTAATCGGTAATCCAAATTTTCAAATTGCTCAGTCCCCCATCTCCTTTCCTTTTTGGGCCCCTTTGCAGAATTTAAAATTGGGTGACTTGGCACCTGGAGGTAAAATCCTCCCCCTCTTGCAATTTTGTCATGATTTTAAAATAAAGGATATAAATCCTTTTAAATACTGGCAAATTCAACAGGTCATCCTGTCTTACTTTGGAAAAACCGCTCACATTCCTTCCCCTACTACTGAATTATACCCAGCATTACTGGTGGCAAATCAACCACATTGAATATCTATGGTTTACAAGGAATTGCAAACCCTTGATCATTGTTTACCTAAAGGTGACTGCTATTACTGGGTGAATAAGTTATCTTTATCAGTGAAGGTACCATTCTGGCACTGTCTGTAGTGCAACATATATAAATTCATAAAGATAGACTTTGGTTGTTGCAATTCAATGTAATGCATAATCTATATTTCTCCCCTGATAGGTTGTATAAAATGGGAAGGCTTCCTTCTCCTCTGTGTCAAAGATGTACTGAGTCTCTGGGTGGCCTTTATCATATGTTATGGTCCTGCTCTAAAATTTTAACTTTTTGGCAGAATATTCAAAATACATTAGATCCACTACTTGGTTTGCAATCTTTATTTACTCCCAGAATTTGTCTTCTTAATAGCTTCCCCCTAGGGACCACTAAACACAGAAAAGCCCACATAGCTCTTATTTCAGCAGTGGCTAAACTAATTATTGAGAGACTGGAAAGACAATACATTGCCGTTGGTGTTAGGTGGCATAGAGAGGTGGTATTAGCTCTACAACTTGAAAACACATAACCATGTTAGCTAATAGAGATCAGGTCTATCTAGACAGATGGGTCCATTGGAAGCCTTGCTCACAGCTTGGAAACCATCAATCACCCAGGTTTACTATGTGTGTATATACACAGCTTCTGATGTAACTATAATTTACCTACTTTGGCATGGGGTTGGTTTTGTGGGAGGGATAATTGTTAGGGTGGGTTTTGGGGTAGTATTGTAATAATTCTGTCCTAGCTTAATTGGATTGAGGACTGGACTCCACAAATATTGTTAGTCATGTGTACCATTTCCTCAGTCATTACAAGATACCCAGGGATGTATGGTATTATGACAAAACTTGAATAAAGTATATTAAATGAAAAAAAATATTGCAATCTGATACATTATAAAACAATAAAGAAAATGTTTGTTTATATCAGTGAATACAGTGAAGTTTAGTTTACATTTATTATGTCTTCTTTGGCAAGTTATATTATTAAAATGCATTAAATGTATAGTTTACTAAATCTTGACCTTGGCATAACTCTTGAATGACTCTAAATAAGTTTTAAGCTATTCTCTTTACAGGAGGTCAAGACCTCATGCAACAGGTTAAGTGTTATTTTTTCATATATTTTTACAATTTCCACAGTAAAAGTGGGGAGAAATATAAAAGTATGTACAACTAATAACCTGTGCATTTTCAACATGGAGAGAAGTTGATATTTTTGTAAAATCAAACCCAACGTTTATACTGTTTTTGTTCCAAAGTAATTTTAGTCTGAATCTTATTGGACTGTTGAACTGAGCAAAGAAATGTTTAAATAAAACAAATTGAAGATGCCAGGATTGGGAGGTCATTAAAATTGTAAAAGGTCAAATTATGAAAACTTAAATGAACTCATTAAGATCATTCTTCTTAGTGTGTAATTATAATGAATTAAAGCAATTTGAATATAGACCTACAATTATACAACCATTGTGATGCATATTTTTTAGGATTAGAGGAATGGTGCAAGGCTGCCAAGTTGTGGTGACCTCACTGATTCAGCACTTTGGTGTGCATGGATCAAACCAAAAGAGGCATAATAAAAGCTATTATCTTTCAAAAAAAAATATATATATATATATATATTTTATTATATTTGGTTTAACCTGAAAATACAAAATAGCAATAAGGAAGTTAAACAACCAAGATGAGATTTCAGCGTTCTCCAACCATACATTAAAACTGAGCCATAACAAAGGCCTCTATCTTCTTCAAAGCAATTATGTCTTATTTTGATATATTTAATATTCTGTATCTAAGTAGACACTAGAAAAAAAGTTTATTGGGTGTTTGAAGACAGGCAAATGCAACCAGACACAGAAGGATGTCAAAAGAGAGTATCAGTTGCAGGGGCTAGTAACAAGTCAAGGAGCTTGCTTGACCACTCCAATGAGGGCCACCCACCAACACTACTGAGCATTGGTGGGCACTGGTAGCAGAGGAGGAACTGGACTAGTGCTGCAAGCAGTCAGTGTAGGAGGATGAGGAGGTGGATGGCAGGCTGCCTGCCATAGTCCAGCTCTTCTTGTCAATTCAATTCAATTCAATTGTATTACAGAATTGGCTCCATTGAGTGGGATCATTCACAAGGAGGTCCTTGTGTGATAAGACAATTACAAACAAGTATGTGTTCAATAGACATATAAATCAGCATATACTGTATAGTAGATTATATTGACATTTATTTTATTTTTGCTATATTTACTGTTGAGAATTACAAGTAAAAATAAAATGAGCAAAAATTACATGATTTCAAAAAGTGCAAGTGTAAGAAACTTTCTACATGCCAGTGGACCAGTATGCATAATAAACTTTATTAAAGTGCAACAAAAACATTTAAAATCTCAAAATAATAAAGTCTGTAGTATTTCATGTGTCTCCTGTGTTCGTTCTTTAGTAATCCACACACACACACTTCATGGGTTAGCACTTGGCAGATGGCCATCTTTTGTTCAGTGTTTGCCTGTGAAATACACAGAAAACACCAATTACTACTATCTCACCATAGTTTTCTCTGAATTAAAATAAAGCATTTACATCTTTGTGTGGTTTAGTAACTTACTCAGTAATCCACACACACACACTTTGGGGGTAGCACTTTGCAGTTAGCCATCTTCTGTGCTGTTCGGTGTTTACCTGTGAAATACACAGCAAACTCCAATTAGTACTTGGTCACCAAAAGTTTTCTCTTAATTAAATAACAGCATTTTACAGTATTTTGCAGTATTTTACAGCTTTGTGTGGTTACTTGCTCAGTAAGGCAGGTCTAGTGATTGTCATAGATGCTGACTTGCTTAAATCCATGAATAACATTGTCCGTTACAGTGATGACAGGCTCTTAAAGCTCTCTTCGCTCAATGGGCATGCTCTTTAAGGCACAGGTCAACGCTTAGCCTCCGGACCCACCAGCACCAATTTTTTCCAACACTAGACCTGCACACCAGTTTGTAAATTGTGATTTTAAGAAATCCTTAAAAATCTTGTTTACTGACACATCCAATGGCTGGAGAGCATCGGTACAGGAGGCAGGCACATACACTGAGATTAGTCCACTGTCCTCGAAATGTTTTATGACATCCTCTGTTCTGTGTGCCCTGTATAGATCCAGTATGATCAGAGCCTTTTGTTTGTCTGGTAGATTGAAGCTGGATTTGATACAGGCAACATAGGGGATGAGAACCATATCAATAAACTGCAGGGTGGTTTCTACATTTGCCCAATGATCCTCCATATGTGTGCGAACATGCCATTCACAGTGAAACTTACAGTTTGGATGGCATGCAATACTGTGATCTTTATAGATTAGCTGTGGCGATAGCATGTCACCATTTAGACACAGAAATCTGTCTCTTGCCCCCAAGGCCAGTAAGTGAAACTTGCTTTGACCCCATTTCAGCCATAGTCCACTTGGAGACAGGGACCATATTTATCCCTGTCTCATCTAGATTTATGACTAACTCTGGTGGTATTAGTTCCTGAGCACTGGCATTTGAAATTCTTTTTAAGAAAACCGCTTTTAACTGTGGAAAGTCAATAGGAGTTTTTCTGGCTACCTTAGTGCCTCTTTGTCGACTAAACCCCATTCTGTTCAAAAAAAACCCACGCCCACTTGCTCGATAGATTTAGGTGACCACCATTCTCAAGGAGTATATGCAGACAGTTTACTTTGACAATACCTACTGCGATAGCTTGAATTACCCACGCATTTAGCACAGCTCCCTCAGACCTTAGTGTTTTAACAATTTTATGGAGTTGATCCTCCAGGTTAGACTCCAGGTGTGTGGGCAGCCCTCTCTGTTTTCTGGGAAGACTTTGTGACATGGCAGTGGGGTCAGGATGTCTCTTAAATTCAGTAAGGTAGTCCAATTTAAACTTCCTCACAGTGCTTTCATTAATTTTGTTACCTGTGCTAGACAAGTGAAATCTCACCGTTGCCATCATGCCTTGCTCGACAGCATACTTGCATAGCTGGTAACGGGTCTCGGTACTGTAATTGATGTACGAGGAAGGATGGCTTTTCTTTCAAGGTGGAAGAGCAGCTGCCAGCTCCTTGGCAAAAGAAGCAGTAACAGAAAGATCTATGCCCAAGCTAACACTTAAATCTACATCAGACAAACTACTCATTTCCACTGGGTATTTGCATTTTACTTGTGAGCTACAAATCCATTTCAGGAGCACCATATTAACAGAGTGTCTGGTACCACAACAACTGAGATCTCTGTGAGTACTAAGAAGTCTGTATGAGCTGTAGAAATACCAGTACAAGGTGTGTCTCTAAGAGGTGTGCCTTCAATTAATTGATACTAAATGATAACAATTAAGAAATTGGTTGCTTGTTTGCTGGGTTGTATTTTACTGTGTGCCATGTGCTAATTTAATCAGGCGTGAATAGCAGCAGCATGTAATGAACCATGAAATAAATCTGGCACTAATTCAACTTGCTATACAGTAGTATACAGTATTACAATGTAAAAGTACAGGGGACAAGAATAATAGACCACTATACAAGCTAATACATAGGTAAGATCTAACAAGCTAATATATAGTAAGAATCTAACTATAGGGGAACATACAATCTGGTTGGCAGTTTTCATTTACAATTCTGCTACAAATCAGAGGAAGGAAAGACAGTTTAAGAGCATGGTGATAAGTGCAATAAATGTTGTTGAGGATAGTTGGCCGATGGATGGGGGTGAGGTCAGGGCAGTAATGCCGGTGATGGATGTGCAAAGAAAATGAAAAAAAGATGGGGACAGGGTCGGTGAAGGATGGTGGTGACAGATAGCTGGATGATGGGCAAGCTAACAAGAATTCTGGTTGAGTATTGGGACAATGGCATACTATCTTGAATGCATTTTTGGCCATGGTCTTGAAACAATTTAGTGAAACAACTTTGGTTATCTTCAAAGTATTTTGCAGGTGGTTTCATATTGATGGAAGTACATAACTAATAGCACTGCTGCCCTGCTTGGTACATGTCCTGAGGACATCCAATAGGAGAAGGTCAGAGCTGCACAGGGAATAGATGTTATCTGTTGTATGGACCATAGAGCATATGTGATGAGGAAGCTTTCCCGACAGTAACTTCAGTGTCCATTAACCAAAGTGCAACCTACGCCGGGTTGCTAGAAAGGTCCAGCCTAGAGCAGAGTAGAGAGAACAGTGGTGTGTTCTGGGTAGTGCATTAAGCATGAAGCATAGCACCCGATGGTACAGTGTCTAATTTATGAGTGTAGATTGTGGTGCTACGTAGTAAATAATATGACCATAGTCAAGTAGTAGCATAAATGTGGCCTCTACCAGTCTATGCCTAGAGTCCAAAGTGAATAGGGATCTGTACCTGAATAGGAATCCCAGCCTATCCTTTAGTTTTTTAGTTAGGCAATCAATGTGAGCAATGAAGGATAGTTTGGAATCCAACCAGACACCCAGGTACTTGAATTGGTCCACGACCTCAAGGGTGTCCCCAAATATAGTTGTGATGCATAGGACTGGTTTCTTGTTAACAAGAGAGGAGGCCATGTGTGTTGGGGTGAATAGCATCACTTCTGTCTTTTTGGAATTTAAAAGGAGTTTTGAACAGGCCAGATTTAGTTGCGGCTGGTTGAAATCAGCTTGTAGTTCAGTGCACAACTTCACGCATTGATGGCTTGAATTTGTACAGAACCGTGTCATTTGTAAAGAAGTGCAATTTTGAGTTTTGAATATTTCTATCTAGCTAGTTAATGTAAATGGTGAAAAGGAGGAGCCCCAAGATGGATCCCTGTGGGACTCCTCTGGTGATGGGCATTGAATCTGAGATGGCACCATCTGCCATTATTCTTTGCAACCTACCTGAGATGTAGCTGGCAAACCATCTTACCGTAATGTCATGCATTCCCAGGGATGAGAAGCAGTGCAAGAGGAGGGTATGATCCACCATGTCAAATGCCTTACTTAGGTCAAGGAAACACAGTACAAGTGGATTGCTTATTATGAATGGCTGAGAACCAGTCATTAGTTACTTTAGCCAAGCAGAGATAGTACTGTGCTTCTGCCTGCCCTGGATTGGAGAGGGTTAAGGAGATTAGCATTTTCTAGGAAATTTTTTATTTGTAAGTGAAGTAGTTTCTCCAGTAGTTTAGACAGGACTGGCAAAATGGAGATTGGTCTATAGTTGTTAAGATCACTACGATCACTGGACTTAAATAAGGGGAGAATGTGTGCAATTTTCCAGCTGGGAGAACAGAAACCATAGCAATGGATAGATTAAAAATGTGCATAATTGGTGCCACTAACAGATGACTTCCACTTTTTAGAAAAAATGCTTTGATACCATCAGCACCAGCCCCTTTTCTAGTATCTAGCCTGTTTAGAAGATGTTCAACTTCCTGAAAGGTAACAGAGAAGAGTTGAAAGAAGGAATGTGACAGCATGTGTTGATGGCAATCTGGGTAGTAGGGTTCTTGAACAGCCCTGCAGCAGGTGAGGAGTTGAATGCCATGCTAGCTGTGGTGAAGTGAACACTCAGTAGATCCAGAATGGAGTGTTGGTCAGTGACCAGTAAACCATCTGAATTAACTTTAAGTAGGAGAGATGGTGGTGGGGTGGGGGGTTGCAACCTCATTGACTTGAAGGTGCACCAGATTTTGACTGAGTTACCTTTGCTTCTTTCAAGGTTTTAGCAATAGTTAGCTTTGGCATTTCTTATAAGTTTGGTGCATTCATTTCTGGCTATTCTAAAGTCTTGCCAGTGTGATGCAGATTTAGTATACCTTGCTCGGACCCAGAGTTTGTTGAGACACAAAAGGGCTGCCTTTACTTCAGGAAGAACCGGGGGTGAGAAAATGTCCTGACTCTGCATTTGCATAATGGGGCATGTTTGTTGGCAAGGTCTGTGACGACTGTATTATAAATGGTGACAGCAGATTCAACTGTACTGGCCAAATAAAATGATTGCCAATTGACATTTCTCAGGTCCTACAGGTAGCTATGGATATCAAACTTGCGGAACTTTTGGTTGGAGATTAATTTGGGGTTTGAGTGATGTTTGTTGTGTGCATATGTGCAAACTACATATATTATGATTGCTCATGTCATTATGAAAGACCACGGAGTGACCCATTTTATGTGGTCAGTTGGTAAGAATTAGGTCAAGGATGGAGCTGTGGTCTTTGTTTTTTGAGTTTATTCTTGTCGACTCATTGACAAGCTGAGAAAATCTAAGCTCATTGCATAATTCTTTGATGGTATTTGCTTTAGGGGTAAGCCAATTGAGGTTTAAGTCCCCCAGTATAAAGGTTTCATTGGTGTAGAGCTCCGAGATGTCCCTTAACTCAGATAGTTAAATCTAACCCACCTGAATGTGGTCTATTGCAGCCGACTATATTTATTGCTTCAGTGGAGGGCAGGACCACCTTTAGTGCCAAACACTCTAAATGCTTTGGCTTGGATACTGAAATATCTCAGTGGCAATGAGCTTAGTGTGAAGGTAGATAACCACCACACCACTCCTTGTGGGCCTGTCAGTTGTGAATGTATTTGAAGGGAGTGCAATCTGACTGTCGATGATGGAGCTGGTTAACCAGGACTCTGTGATGACTAAGACATCTGGTTTGGTATGAGTGGCCCAGATTTATAATTAATCAAACTTTTTAAGGAGGCTGCAGGCATTAACAAGCATGACCTTCATGCCTGAACCTGAGACAAATTCTGTAGTCAAGTCTAAGTTTTATTGAGGCCCAGGGTTTACTTCCACACTACCAGAGCACAGGAGCAGTAGCAGTATTATTTTTTTTAGGGAGGCAATGAGGGTAGCTAGTTATTTTTTCCTAGGTGTCCTAATGCATTTTAGCTTGATTTTGAGTTAAAGGGTTGTGTATATTTGAAAAGAACTAATGTATTTAAGATAGGGACTGTTGGTATAGTAGTAGCCACAGACATTGGCAGCTATTTCCCAAAATTGCTGTGATATTTCTAGAGAAATCTCCTGTTTTCTGCAATACCACAGTAGGGGCAGCAGAGAGAAACTCTTTAGAAATGTTGCGAAATATCTGGAAATAGCTGGCAATGTCTGTGGCTGAGGAAAAATCTGCCCTGTCCTAGTGGCCTGTAGTCCTGTCTTGGGAGGAGAGCAACTGGTAAGGCAAGCAAACAGGAGGATAATCAGCAGAAAAGTGGTGAGTGGAGAAAAGAATAAAGATTGATTCGGGGTGGAGGCTTTGCTTAATCAGAGAGGTGGTGAGGGGTATTGGCATCATCTCCCAGGGCAACCCACTCAATACATCTCAACCCCGTCGATGTTCTGCCCAACTTGGAGCTTATAATGTGTAGTGGGAATAGGTGTGGAAAGGCAGATGCCTGACTGACATCTTTGTCTCTGGCTGTTGCAGAGTGCTCCATGTGCAAAGGTGGAATGGGCTTAGGAGTACCCTCTATATACAGAGGTGGGATGGTGGTAGAAAGGAGTGATGCGAATGTGAGGAGGAGTCCCAATGGGTAGGAGTGGGATGGATGGGGAGCAATGCTCCCCTTGTAGGGAAGTGGGATGAAGGGGTAGATTGCTCCCCATGTACAGAGCTGCTTATCCAATGATTATTAATTATCAACATTATCTGAGCTGGAGCACACACATTTCTGGCTGGTGTGCTATACCATAGGTCTCAATCGTACCCACTGAGATCTGCTGGGAGATCATTGCTTCACGTCCCTCGAAGCACAATGAAAATAGGGGAATGTGCTTTTGCTGAAGCTGTACCAAGGCTCTGAAATGCGCTCCCGGATCACATCACGAGCTCACAGTCTCACCGGACTTTTAAGAAACAGCTCCACTCATTCCTACAAGCTAATGACAAATGCTCCTGTGCCATTCCCTGACTCTGCCTTATACTTTTAGCCAACCCATTCACTTAAACCTTAGCACTTAGTCACTTGCTTTAGCTACAAGGTTGCTTAATCAACTGCTTCCTACTACAACACTGCTTAACCCTAAAATGTCTTATGGAAATTATGTAGTATCCTACTGACTGTATACACTGCGCCATTCCTTGTAACCTGATGCTGTTGTATTTTCTGTTGATGATATGTTGTGTTCTACTGTCCTACTGTCCTATGGTATCTGACATTGATGTATTTCTCCCAGGTCGTGCCTGAAAATAGGCAATTTCTGTCTAGTGCACTTACCCAGTAAGCAAAAACTAAATAAATAAATAAATATGAAGTGGGAGGAAAGCTCCCCATGCATGGAGGTTGAATGTAGGGGGGAGGAGTGCTCCCTATGTGCAGGAGGTGGGATGCAGTAGGAGAAGTGCTCTCCATGTGGGTAAAGTGAAATGTAGTGGGAGAAGCACCAGAGGGGTCAGCGGATGAGTGCCCACAATCTATGGAGGTGGGATGGAGGTGGAGCAATGATACCTATGTGTTGAGATGGAATGGAGGGAAGAGTGTTTTCCATGTTCAAGTTCAAGTTTATTGTGAAGGGATACAATCCATTTAGCAAGCTCATTTGCAGGAAGGTCTCTTGTACAAGCAGTGATAAAGACAATACATGGTGCGAGATACAAAAAGTAAGGACACATAATATAAATAAAAATAAAGCAATGTTCTTTACATTAGCATATACAATCTGTACAATGTTGCATTTAACAAAGATTGAGACCAAATATCATTACATAAGACACTATGTCCACCATGTGGAAAAGGGCTAGAGAAGGAGAATTGTTCCTCATATGCAAAGGAGGCATGGAGGGTGAGGAGTGCTGTCTATGTGCAAATGTGTAATGGAGGGGGAGGAGTGCTCCCCATGTGTGGAAGCAGGATGGGGGGGCAGTCACTTAATGGTCACCAACCTAGACTCCACTCCAGCCTGCGTGTGAAACATTTTGGAATGGGCAGTTTATAATGGGGCAGATGTGCAATCCACATCTCTTCTCTGGCTGCTGTAAAGTATTGGGTTGATAGGTGGGGGTGCAAGAGGGGGCACCAGTCACTCAGGAGCACCCACTGTATCCTACCCCCTCCCACCCAGCAGACTGGGAACAGATGTGGAGGGGCAGATACTAGATCCACATTTTTATATCTCAGTACCTCAGAGTGCTCTCCATGGGTAGAGCATGTTAGGTGGGAGAACCTCTGGCTGAAGCAGTGTTCTGCAAGTGTAGAGGTGTGGCATAGGGTGAGGAAGTTATAGTCACCCAAAGCCCACTCCAACCTTCATGCTAGCTCTGGTGGAGCAGGGACAGGTATGAAGGGGCAAATGTGCAACTTGCATCTGTATCCCTGGCTGCAGCAGGGTGCTACCCTTGTGTGCAGGTGTGATGGGGGGATGGGGCATCATTCTGCCAGAGCCACCTGTCTGGAGCCCACCCAATGCCAGTGCCAGCTTTCATGGATCTCGGATGGGTGAAGATGGATAGATGTGTGAACCACATCTGTCATTGGCTCCAGCAGAGTGCTCCAAATGTGCAGGAGGCTGAATGGAAGGAGAAAATGCTTCACATGCACAGAAATGCAGAAAGATGTGTTGGATGCCATTGGCCTCGGGCCACCCAGTGGATCTGGAATGCAACCCCATTTTCACCCACCAGGCGCCCATCAGGCTAGAGGGAAACAGGTGTGGTACGGCAAATGTACAACTCACAATTCTGTCTCTGGCTGGTTCAGCCAATGTGCAGTGGTGGGACAGTTGTGGAGGGAGCACCAATCACCAGCTTCTGCCAGTCCACAGTCAACTATTTACCTTTGGCTGTTCACCTGCAGGTCATCTTGTCACTGTGCCAACCTGTGTGGAGTGGGATGGGTGTGGAGGGGAAGATGAATAACCTACATCAGTCTCTGGCTACTGCAGATTGTTCCATATGTGCTGATGTGAGCTGGAGGTGTAGGGGCCAGCAACTACCCAGGGGTGCTCATCCAGTGCTCATCCTAGACTGTGCTAATCAATGTGAAGGGGCAGATATGTGACACACATATTTGTCTCTGACTCTGTCTGGGTGCTCCTTTTGTGCAGTGGTGGAAGAGATGCATCAAGCTTGTTTTAGACTGTGTCTCTCCTGGTCTCTCACTCTGTCTCTAACATCTGCTCCCCCACGGTGATAAGAAAACTCTGCAACACTACTCTCTGTCCTGGTCACAGAACTCTTGCTGCCACTTTCTCTGCCTCTGTATGTGCTGCCTTCTTCCACTGAGCTTCGGAAAGACAAACAGAGTCAGATCGACAGCAAGGTGCCGGAAGAGTGAAGGGAAATAAAATGGATGACTGTTTGTTCAGGTGTATGTCTGGAAGCCACCGGTCATCATGGTTATGGTCACTACATTGCACTGCCCCCAATCTCACACTGCCAGAGTGGTGCTGCAAGAGTGACTGCCTGTCACCTGGTCATCACTCTCGTTCCACTTACTCGTCACATTTCAGCATGTTTCTGTCACTGTTTGGAGGCTGTCTCTCTGCTCTGTCCCTGACACTGGTACCACTCACCACCTTTTGATCCTGTGCTCTCTTCGGGGGTGGGGGGCACTGCTGCCTCTCATTCCTGGTGTCTGTCCTGCAGCATGTTTCCATCTCCCTGCCATTCAGGGTTAAGCCACAGCTCTGCAGGCAATGCTACTTCACTTCTCAGCACTCTTGCTCCTTGTATTGTGCAGTGAGGTGGGGGGGCACACTGAGACAGCATGGACACTAGGAGATACACTGGAAGGTCAATGGGTACCATCACAGAGGGCAATGCTCAGGCTGAACATTGTGGCACACATGAAGCACTGGAGAGAGAGGAGCTCAGGGACAAGAACGCACACTGTCATTCACACAGAGACACAAACAAGTTCAACGTGGAAGTCTGTCTGGGGAAGGATTAATAATCTTTATTTGTTCATTACTGCTCAGACTGTTTACTGCTTATGGCACAGAGAGTGAGGGATGGAGTGTATGGCTGGGTACCCAGACATCTGCAGGATGGATGAGGAGACAAGCAGTAAGGTCAGTAAGGGCATGAATGAAAGGAATGAAGCGCTCTCATTTGAGCGCATTATTTCTTTCAACTAGAAAACAGCTTCCAGCTGTGAAACTGTGACTAGTGTCACAGTCTGGTTGCACGCTCATTGGTCTGCCAGGGACAAGCCCACTGTAGACTGCTGTGCATTGGGTTTGATGCCTGTCATCACTACTTCCTCTCCCAGCCTCTGCTCTACTCTTACCATGTCCTCATTTCCACACAGCACAACTCATTCAGCTCTATACTCCTTTGTCCGATTGATACCTCTACCTTATACATCACTTACACACCCTTTCATACCTGTTTTTCTGGCTTGGGGGTAGCACCCAATCTATATTCCTTGCACTATGTACTTACGTAGTATCTAGCCCAGTTAGCCATGTCTAACTTGGGAAACTAGCTCTCCAAGCATCCTGTGTATCCCTAATGCCCTTACAGTTAATGTCACCTTCATTATCTTTATTGTTGCAATCTGTGTATGTATCTAAAAATATTGTATGTTCCTATTATTAGTTGTACCTCTACGCATCATTGTACCTTGTATGCTCTCATATTACTCTGCTTATGTATGTTCTTGTATTCCTGCCCAGGTCCGTCTTGTAAAAGAGCTTTGCTCAATGGTGTTTTGACTGGCTAAATAAAGATTGATTGATTGGAAGCATGTAACTGGACCACTGTCTGAAGTGCTGCCACAGTGCTCCCACAGTTTCCAGTGGTTCTGTTTATGCAGCCCTTCCCCTCCATGGGCCGCATTAACATACCCACTTCCCAGCACACTACTTTTCTGTTCTGCAACTGCAGTACTGACATGTATGTGCAACATGGCGATGTTGACTTAAATTGTGCATGCATGACTATTGTGCATACATGGTTATATCAGCATCACCATATTGTGCAGGGCAGACTACAGGGCAAGCTTCACATGTGCGAGTATCACACATGCGCAGTACTGTAATTGCTGCAGTATTACTTGCAGCTGACTCCAATACAGTGAAAGTACCACATATTCTTTACCACGCTCTTGCCACTCCTAAATAGGAGGCAGTATAGTGCAGTGGTTTTAAGGCTCTGAGCTGCAAACCTGAAGACCTAGGTTTGAATCCCACAGCCCCACTCGCATACTGTGTGACCCTGAGCAAGTCACTTATCTTCCTTGTGCTCCCAGGTTGCACCTGTAAACAAGCTTTCACCTTAATGTGTCTCTTCTGGTAAAACAAAGGAAAGAAAAGTTCTCCACAGCCATATCAGCTCTGACAAGACATTGTTTAAGGATTGGTACAATAATGTTTCCTTTCCAGGAGTGATGCTAGTCACCCAAAGCCCACTCCAACCGTTATACTAGCTCTGGTGGAGCAGGGACAGGATATGGATTTCAGTAATCATTTTATTGAAAATAATAGCCAAAATATTACTCCACCAGGCCAGATGTGATTTATATACATAAGGAGGTATCTTGTAAGGACCTGGGGCTTTATCTGGTTTGGTTTGATTTATTGCTTCATTTACTTCTTGAGGAATGATATTTAAAGGATAATGTGTATCTGAGATCTTGGAATATTTCTAAATGTTCTATCATTGAGTCATCAAAAAAGAGTTTTTTTTATAATATGTTACCCAGTCCTGTGGATGTATGTGGGCAGAAATATCCGTGGCATGATTTCCTGTACGTGAGGCAACCATCTGCCCAAAGATATTTGTATCTCCTGCATTTATTACATCAAACATTTTATTTTACTGTTTTTCTTATAAATACTTTTGTGAAGTGCTAAGAATGTTCTGTACTCTTTCCTTGTTTTATTTAAATTCCTAATGTTCTGAGGTGTGTGGTGTAATCGGACATACCTTGCCATCCAAACAAATAAACAAAATCTTTTGCTTTCATTTTCTTTCTAATTAATTGGACCAGGCTATAAACTCAGCAACTCAACTGGAATGGACATTATTACTGCAGGTACTGTGGGGCACATTCAATAAGGCAATTATACAGGACTTAGGATGCTGATCTACATGCTGGACCATCGGAGATCTAAAAGCTCAGTTCCAGGCAGCATGGGCAGAGACTGTGAGCCTCAAATCACGTATTCAGGAGGAAATATATTACAAGAACTGCCCGCCATTTCCCCAACATCCAACTGAAGCACCTCCACCACAGAGGGTAGTTGGTCCAGGAGGTTGGCAGGTGGTTAAGAGGGGCAAATCGGGTGTCCCATCACTCAATGCTCACCAACGTATCACCTCCACAAACCATATAAAAGCTGCAAACAGGTATCTGCCTCTATCTCCAAAATCAAACAAAGGGGCAGAGGACACTGCAGAGCAGAACACTGCTGCACAGGAGCTAGTGCTACAAAACTCACCCAAAACAGGGACCAGAACAAAATGCAAAAAGGAAATCCAAAACACTTCTGATCATAGGAGACTCCATGATCTGGGAGGGATACCTACTTCCAGCCGGGGTAAATGTCAGATGTCTCCCAGGTATATCAGTGCGGAGAGACACTGATCACATTGCTAAAATTGTGCACGAAACAGAGAAAACATTGATGTCCTGGTACAAATTGAGACTAATATCTCACAAGCTGGTCATTTGTGATGACCAAGGAACACCTGACCAGGCTAGGAGACAAACTGTCATTCATTTCAACCAACATCTCCTTCTTTGAGATCCTTCCTGTCTTGGAAAGGGGGGCAGATGGACAGAAGGTCAGAGAAGGAGAGAATGGGGGGGCTAAATATGTGGCTCAAGAGCTGGTGCCAGGAAAAAGGAGACAAATTTGTAGGTAACTGGCAACAGCCTTTAGAGTGAAAGTTCTTTAAATTTAACGGACTGTATCTGACAAAGGAGAGAGTCAGTGCATCAGGGCAGAAGTTTGATGTCTTTGCAGAATATTTAAACTAGCAAATGAGGAGAGGGGTGCAGCACCCGATACATCGAATGGGTAGAACACCCCTTCCCCCCAGCTAATGAACAAACAGGAGTGCAGCATATTTGTATTTCATTTGCATCATCAGGTAAGGAAAAAGGTCCTGCTCACCATGTGACATGTAGGGGAAAAGCCAGAGCTCACCCAACAACTAACACACCGAAATCTGGCCAATGGTAAATCATGTAAACAAATGCCTGCAGTCTGGAAAACAAGTTCCCAGACCTGGAGGCAACAATGACAGAAGCTAAACTAGACATAGTGGCCATTAGTGAGACATGGTTCACCAGTAACCACACTTGGGAGACTCTAGTACTTAAGGTGTACTGATCAAAGAGACCTAGGTAAAAAAGGTTGGGGTTTGTAGTGGCCCCTTATGTCAATGAAAATGTCAAAGCTAGAGAAATTCAGAATACATACAAGGAGCCAGAAGAACTGTGGGTCACCCTAGAAACAGGAAATGGAACAACCATCCAAACTGGGGTTGTCTACAGGCCTCCAGACCAGGGGGAGGACATAAACACATTACTGTTAGAAAATATACAAAACATGACAGCTAAAGGAGAGGTTCTGCTAATGGGAGACTTCAACATGCCAGATACAGATTGGTCAGTACTGGCAGGAACATCCATCAGAACTAGACACATAGTGGATTCCCAGCAGGGGGAGGGCCTCAAACAATTGGTGCAACAACCCATGAGAGACAGGTCTATCCTGGATCGAGTACTGACTAACAGGGAAAGGATCACTGATCTCCAGGTAGAAGGTCACCTGGGGGCAAGTGACCATCACGTGGTATGGTTCAATTTGGCAACTAGAACTAAATCATCCCATTCCAAGGCAAAAATATGGGACATCAGAGGAGCTGACTTCAATAAGATGGCCAACAAAGTTAATGTAGCCCTGGCAAGCTGAAATTACAGCTGAGGAGGTACAGGCAAAGTGGGCAAGCATTATGCATGCAATACTTGAAGCAACATCCCATTGTGTTAGGGAGAAAAGCAAGAGTAAGAGGAGGAGGAAACCACTTGGTTCTCAAAACAGTAGAAGAAAAGATCAAAGCCAAAAGGTTGGAAATATAAGGGAGCACAAAGGGATGAAGTTAGGGAGGCATACCAAACTTCCCTTAAGGAAGCAGGGAAGGCAGTAAGGCAGACAAAGACCCAAACCAAGGAAACACTAGCATGAACAGTAAAATAAATGAACAATACTTTCTATAGATCGGTTAGTGAAAGGAGAAAGTCCAGAGGGGGTATTGCTAAGATCAAAGGGGATAAGGGGGAATATGTGGAGGAGACCATGGAAAAGCATCTATACTAAATAGATTCTTCTACTCAGTATTTACTGAGGAGAAGGTAGGGCAGGGCACACATCTCAGTACCAAGGACATGGGGGGTGTGCCAAGTCCCTTCACAAAAGTAAGGGTTGTACAAGAGCTTATAAACTCTGATGGCATACATCCCAGAGTAATAAAGGAGCTAAGGATGGAACTAGCAGAGCTGTTAGCAAAACTATTTAATGAGTCTCTGAGTACAAGAAAGGTTCCAGAAGACTGGAGAAGGGCTCATGTGATCCCGCTCCACAAAAGTGGCAGCAGGGAGGAGGCAGGGAATTACAGACCAGCCAGTCTTACCTCAGTAGTGGGCAAGATTATGGAGGCACTCCTTAAGGAAAGGATAGTGTAACACCTGGAACCCATAGGACCACATGATCCAAGACAGCATTGGTTTACAACAGGCAGGTCCTGTCATATTAATCTCATAGATTTCTTTGACTGGGTAACTAGAGTGGTGGACCAAGGGTGCAGTTGATGTCACCTACCTTGAATTCAGCAAAGCTGTCAATACTGTTCCACATAGAAGATTGATTAATAAGCTGGGTGGGCCTGGGTGGGTCAGAGGTTGGTCAATTGGTTGGCAAGCTGGTTGGCAGGCAGAAAACAGAGAGTGGTGGTAAACAGTATACAGTCAGAAGATATGCAAGTTACAAGTGTGGTACCTCAAGGATCAGTCATGGGGCCAGTTCTCTTCAATATATTCATCAGTGACATCGCAGATGGACTGGAGGGTAAGGTCTGCCTGTTTGCAGATGACACCAAGATCTGCAACAGAGTAGATGATCCAGATGGGATGGGCAGAATGAGAAGAGAGCTAGAAAAACTGGTAAAATGGTTGGAAGAGTGGCAACTGGGGTTTAACGCAAAGAAGTGCAAGACCATGCACATAGGGAAGAGAAACCCTAAAGCTACCTATAGGTTAGGAGGGGAGTTGCTGGCAATCACAAGGGAAGAAACAGACTTGGGTATCATCATCAAAGATGACCTGAAATCATCCAAGCGGACCACTAAAGCAATAGGTAAGGCTAGAGGGACATTGGGGTGTATTAGTAGGAGTATCACAAGTCGTAAGAGGGAGGTAAAAATCCCTCTTTATAAGACACTTGTTAGGCCCCATCTTGAGTACTGTGTGCAGTACTGAAGGACATATGTGCACAAGGACATGAATAGAATGGAGGCAGTCCAGAGAAGGGGAACCAAAATGGTGTGGGAACTGCATCAGAAAATGTATGAGGACAAATAAATGGAGCTCAATATGTATACCCTAGAGCAAAGGAGGGAGAGAGGTGATATGATTGAAACAGTCAAACATCTTAAGGGCATTAACAAGGTGAAAGAGTCTAACATGTTTCAATATAAGAAAAATAGCAAGACAAGAGGACACAGCATGATATTAAAGGGAGGCAGATTAAGGGGTAATGTGAGGAAGTTCTTTTCCACAGAAAGGGTGGTGGATGCATGGAACAGCCTACCTCAGGAAGTGTTGGATATGAATATAGTGCAGGGCTTCAAACAGGCATGCAAAAGGAATAAGGAAGCAATACAGTTGAGTATGAATAGATAGGCCATTGACAGAGCAAAGGCCATTGGCACATTCATAAGGTAGAAAAAATGGGCAGACTGGATGGGCCATGCCGTCCTTATCTGCCATCACCTTCTATGTTTCTATGTTTCTATCCTTGCCAGATGCTTTCTGAATCTTTTACATTCATTGTTGAATCAAGTATAGTAATATATGTACTTTTGTCATTCCTAATTTGAATATTCAGTACAGTGGTAAGTATAAGAGAAAACCAAAGCAGCACTCAGTCGTATGCATTTGCATAGTGGTCTGCTTGCACAGTGTACACAAATCTTACTGTAACATCAGGAGGGGAGGCAAATGATAGCCCTGTGGTAGGGCAAAATGTTGTCCCCCAAAGATGAATTTGTATAGCACGACTTACATAGGATATGCATTCCTACACTCATGTGATTAAGGTATTATGTTTGGATAAGGATTGTAAGAAAACGTATTGTAAAACTGTAAAAAAAAAAGATGAAATGTGTAGGTATTCAAAATATGTTCATTTAACTTGACCTGCTGTACAAAGCATATGGTAAAATTTGATTTCTGTGTTAGGTAGAAAATATACTGTGGGATATCCACACCCTTGTTTCAGAGACACAGTCACCACAATCCCCTTTTTTGAGGATCATACCTAGTTATCTGCTTAGCTAATGTTATGGTGTGTTAAAAAAAAACATAGTGCATATATGACTTCCATGACTGAAAGAAAGTGCTGCTCCTGGCAGTTGTCAAAGGGGCAGGGAGTGTGTATGTGTGCGCACCCATGCACATGTGTGTGTGATATGCAGTAACAGTTATTTCTAACTGTCTTCAACACTTTCTTCCCCATATCCTGCTCCCTGAGGGTATTGATGCATTCCCACTGTCTCCCTCTCTCTCAGTCTTACAAATCTGAATTACTGTGGGGTTTACAGTATGTTTCACATTTGCCACTGCTGCTGCACTACATGGTTTTCGGGGAAACATATGCAGGTATCTTGGGAAGAAAATGGAAGCATGGCTTTTTGGTTGAATTCGTTTTTTGTTTTTTTTGCAGGGATCGAGACCGTGGTGGTGGTGGTGGTGGGGGGGGGGGAGCATGGTTACTTTTGTGCATAAGGCACATGTCCATGACTATATACAGTGGAGCCCACCAGGAGGCAACAAAATATTGTAAAATTCTGCAGCCATTCCAAACAAAATTAGCAGCTCCATTGCTGCTGCTGTGTCAGGTTACAAAGACATCAAGGTGAAAGCAAAAATTGGGCATTAACTACCATCATATGGAAACATGTTCATTATCAGAGAACAAAACAAGCATTTGTCAATGCCGAATGTTGATTGCTTTGGTCTGTTGAGCTCGTGCAGTGGCCCTCTGTCACTGGCTCAGTCTGTTTGTCCCGGTGCTGCAGGCTGCTCTTTTGTACTGGGCTGCTGCGTGCGTTAGCACCTTGTTCTGCTGAGGAAGAAATATGCAGCTGTTCTGACAGAGATCCATTGAGGTGGCTCACTCCCCCCTCTCACTCGCTCATTCTGTTTCTCCTGACCCTGCAGGCTGCCATTTTGTACTGGGCTCCTGCCTGTGTTGCTGACTTTTTCTACCCACAAAGAAATCCACAGCTGTCCCGACAGAGCTCCATTGAGGTCGCTTACTCCCCCTCTCTCACTCGCTCATTCTGGCTCTCCTGGTGCTGCAAGCTGCCCTTTTGTACTGGGCTCCTGCCTGTGTTGGTGGCTTTTTCTACCCACAAAGAAATCCACAGCTGTCCCGACAGAGCTCTGTTGAGGTCGCTCAGTCCACCTGTCTCACTCACTCATTCTGGTTCTCCTGGCACTGCAGGCTGCCCTTTTCTACTGGACTCCTGCCTGTGTTGCTGCCATCTTATGCCCACAGAGAAATTTGCAGCAGTTACAGTACAGCTCTGTTGAGCTCACTCACTCACTCATTCTGGTTTTCCTGCCACTGCAGGCTGCCATTTTGTACTAGGCCCCTGCATGCATTGCTGCCTTTTTCTGCCCACAAACAAATCTGTAGCAGTCCCAACAAAGCCCTGTTGAGCTCATTGACTCCCCCTCCCTCCCTCACTCACTCATTCGGTGTCTCCTGACGATGCAGACTGACCTTTTGTACTGGGCTCCTGCCTGCATTGGTGGCTTTTTCTGGCCAGAAAGAAATCTGAAGCAGTCTCGACACAGCTCCACTGAGCTCGCTCACTCCCCCTCTGTCACTCTTGCATTACGTTTCTGCCGGCGCTGCAAGCTGGCCTTTTGTACTGGGCTCCTGTCTGTGTTGCCGCATTTTCTGCCCACAAAGAAATCTGCAGCAGTCACACTAGAGCTCCGTTGAGCTCGCTCACTACCGCTCTGTCACTCGCTTGTTCTGTTTGTCTTGGCGCCACAGACTGCGCTTTTGTATGGCTCCAGGCTGCATTGGCACCTTTGTCTGTCCACAAAGAAATCCGCAGCTATCCTGATAGAGCTCCGTTGAGGTCGCTCAGTCTCCCTTTCTCATCGCTCATTCTGTTTGTCCTGGCACTGAAAGCTGCCCTTTTGTACGGGGTTCCTGCCTGCAATGGCGCCTTTTTCTTCCCACAAAGAAATCTGCAGCAGTCCTGACAGCGCTTCGGTGAGTTCGCTCACTCCCCCCCCCCCACTCACTCTCTTGTTCTGTTTCTTCCAGTGCTGCAGGCTGCCCTTTTGTGCTGGGCTCTTGTGTTGGGGCATTTGTCTGCCCACAAACAAATCCACAGCAGTCCTGAAAGAGCTCAATTGAGCTCGGTCACCCCCCCCCCACTCGGTCGATTTTAATCTGTCTCAAACACTGATTTTCCAGAGTGACCGTGCTATTGTCTGGCAGGAGTGCAAAAACATATTTTAGCCAGGATGTGAAAAATGACAGCTGTAGTGTTCATAAGGAGTTGTGAAAAAATGCCACTGTTGAAAATGTGGCATGACAGTATTACAAATTTGTGAAGTTACAAGGGTGCATGGAATTAGTTCAATGCATGCTTGTAACACAGTCATGTTATGGAGTTTCATCACCAAATTTTCAACATAGGGATTTTAGGACCTCTGCTCATGAACAGTGCCACTGTCATTTTCTTTATCTGTCCCGAACACTGATTTCCCACAGTGACCATGTTATTCTGCCCCGGAACAGTGAAAACACATTTCAGTCAGGATGTGAAAAATGACAGCTGTACTGCTTATAGGGAGGTGTGAAAAAATGGCACTGTTGAAAATCTGGTGTGACAATATTATAAATCTGCAAAGTTATAAGGATGCATAGAAAGTGCGCAACGCACATTCGTAACACAGTCACTTGATGGGCTATCATCACCAAATTTTCAACATAGGCATTTTAGGATCTCTGCTCATGAACAGTATCATTGTCATTTTCTTTATCTATCCCGAACAGTGATTTCCTACAGCGACCGCTCTATTCTGCACCGGAAGTGCGAAAATAAATTTCGGCCAGGATGGGAAAAATGACAGCTGTACTGTTCATAAGTAGGTCTGGAAAAATGGCAATGTTGAAAATCTGGAGTGAAAATATTAGAAATTTGTGAACTTACGAGCTTGCGTGCCAACTGTGCAGCGCACGCTCGTAACACAGTCATTTTTGGAGTATCGTTACCAAATTTTCAACATAGGCATTTTAGGACCTCTACTCATGAACAGTGTCACTGTCATTTTCTTAATCTGTCCTGAACACTGATTTCCCACAGTGACCACGCTATTCAGCTGTCCCAACAGAGCTCCGTTGAGGTCACTCAGTCTCCCTCTCTGATTGCTCTTTCTGTTTGTCCTGGCACTGCAAGCTGCCCTTTTGTACGGGGCTCCTGCCTGCATTGGTGCCTTTTTCTGCCCACAAAGAAATCCCAGCAGTCCTGATAGAGCTCTGTTGAGCTCACTAAGTCCCCTTGTCTCACTCACTCGTACTGTTTCTCCCACCACTGCAGGCTGGCCTTTTGTACTGGGCCCCTGCCTGTATTGATGCCTTTTTCTGCCCACAAACAAATCCGCAGCAGTCCTGACAGCGCTCAGTGAGTTCGCCTCCCTCCCTACTCACTCTCTCATTCTGGTTCTCCTGTGCTGCAGGCTGCCCTTTTCTACTGGGTTCTTGAGTTGGGGCCTTTGTCTGCCACAAACAAATCTGCAGCAGTCCCGACAGAGCTCAGTTGAGCTTGGTCACTCCCCCCTCTCACTCGGTCGATCTTAATCTGTCCCAAATACTGATTTCCCAGAGTGACCGTGTTATTGTCCGCAGGAGAGCAAAAACATATTTTAGCCAGGATGTGAAAAATGGCAGCTGTAGTATTCATAAGGAGTTGTGAAAAAATGCCACTGTTGAAAATGTGGCGTGGCAGTATTACAAATTTGCAAAGTTACAAGGGTGCATGGAAACAGTTCAATGCATGCTTGTAACACAGTCATGTTATGGAGTTTCATCACCAAATTTTCAACATAGGGATTTTAGGACCTCTGCTCATAAAAAGTTGCACTGTCATTTTCTTAATCTGTCCCGAACACTGATTTCCCACAGTGACCACGTTATTCTGCGCTGGAACTGTGAAAACACATTTCGGTCAGGATGTGAAAAATGACAGCTGTACTGCTTGTAAGGAGGTGTGAAAAAATGGCACTGTTGAAAATCTGGTGTGACGATATTACAAATCTGCGAAGTTACAAGGGTGTATGGAAAGTGCACAACGCACATTTGTAACACAGTCAATTGATGGGCTATCATCATCAAATTTTCAACATAGGCATTTTAGGACCTCTTCTCATGAACAGTATCATTGTCAATTTCTTAATCTGTCCCAAACAGTGATTTCCCACAGCAACCGCTCTATTCTGCGCCGGAAGTGCAAAAACACATTTTGGCCAGGATGGGAAAAATGACAGCTGTACTGTTCATTAGTAGGTCTTGGAAAATGGCAATGTTGAAAATCTGGAGTGAAAATATTAGAAATTCGCAAACCTACGAGCATGCGTGCCAACTGCGCGACGCATGCTCGTAACACAGTCATTTTATGGAGTATCGTTAGCAAATTTTCAACATAGGTATTTTAGGACCTCTACTCATGAACAGTGCTACTGTCATTTTATTAATCTGTCCTGAACACTGATTTCCCACAGCAATCACGCTGGTCTGCGCCGGAAGTGCGGAAGCACATTTCGGCCAGGATGTGAACAATGACAGCTATACTGCTCACAAGGAGGTGTGACAAAATGCCAGTGTTGAAAATCTGGCATGAAAATATTGTAAATTCGCGAAGTTACGAGCGTACGTAGCAACTGCGCAATGCACACTCTTAATACAGTCATTTTTTGGAATTTTTCCACCTAATTTGCAACATAGGCTTTTTGAGAGCCCACCTCATGAACAGTGGCACTGTTGTTTCATTAATCAGCCCCGAAGGGTGATTCTGCACAGTGACCGCAAAACGACCTTTTGGGGCCGATTAACGCCATGACAGCTCAAGAAAACCCCATGTCGAAAATTTAGTGAAAAAATTCCCAAAATGCCCGAAATATGCACAGAAGTTGAAAAAAACCTATTTATTACATTATACAGCTTACCGGCATTTCCTCAGTTCGCGGTTGGCTTTGAAGAGTGCAGACGTGTTCCCAGTCCAGTGAAGATCATCATGCTGAGCTCTGGAAGTAAGTATGGGGTATGGGGGTGTGTGGGAGGCAGGTGCTCAGTGGATGGAGTGCGGGTTGTAGGGGCAGGGAGAATCGAGGACCGTTTCCTTTTTCAGCTACAAAAGCCAAAAAGACTTTGCGAGACAGTTTTTCATTTACAGGGCATGTGGCACACTGGTGGGCCCCAGTGCCACCGGACCTTGTTTGGGGCAGCTGTAGTCGACAGGGATTGGGCACCCATCAGCAAACAATAAGAATAAGTGTGGCACACTGGGGTGAGCTCCCAGTGTGCCACCAGAGTTGTTTTGGAGGGGCAGCTGTAGCTAACGGGGATTGGGCACTCCATTGGCAAACAACAAAAGGGAGGTGGGAATTCATTTCTGCCGATGGGGAATGAACACCCCTCTGGCAGGCAATAAAACTGGGGGGTTACATTATGCTGGCGGGGAGTGGCTCCTCTGTCGGCAAATAAACAATGGGTACATATTGTTTGTGAATACGGTGGCACGCTGCTGCCATGTTCACAAACAATATCACAGATCCACATCCGCTCTGCAATGACGTGGTCACTTCTTCATTGCAGCGGATGGCTGACGCTGCAATGATGAGGCGGCCCCTGATTGCAGCGGCTGATTTTTAGAAAGTTGTGGCACACTGGCTGAACTAGTGTCAGCAGCAGCATGCCACAGCATTGGGGATGGGGACAAGTCTTTGCAGGCTGTGGGAGCATTGGGCACAATAGTGTCATGCCTCCACAACCTGCTTGTGGAGAAAGTTGACGCAACATGTTTCTTGTGCATTAGCGTAATCAACATAAAAAGGACAGTTTAGTCAGTGACCTTACAGACAATAGTCCTGAGGATTCTGGAACACTGGCCCCACAGGGTTTTGTGCATGCATGATTGTTCAGGAAGACTGGTTACACAAAACCCCAGTACATTTACAGCAGCCCTTAAAGTGATATAGGAGGTTGATTCTCAAAGAGCCCTAGAGTGACACAAGCTGCAACAAAAGGCATGTGTCAGTCATGTGCAACAGAGACCCTATGCCTGATTCTCTGTTGGGTAGAGTCCCAGCGGTAAAGTCTAGTAGCTTGCTAAAGGTGGCAGTGTACCGAAGAGAAAGCGCACCTGAGAGGTTTGCTGCAACCTGCTGGCACAATCAGGTGGCAGTTAGACCAGTGTATACTATACAGTTCCTGGTGGTCTAGCACCCCACCAAGCCCCAATCCCCTTTATAATAAATAAATTCACACCCTCAGTTGTTAGCGATCCCCCCATCCACGATCTCCATTCTAAATCATAATTCCCATACCTCATGGTCTAGCGGTCTACTATCCTTGATCCCAATTTTAAATAATTCCCTTCCCTGGTGGCCTAGCAGTCCCCCTGCCAGCCCTGATGGCCCATTACAGTTAACTGCAACATCCCTGGTGGTCTAGTGAACCCCCCTTTTAAGCCCTGATCCCCATTATGAATATTCAAAACATCCCTGGTGGTCTACTCGAGCCCCACCTCCCAACCCAGCAGGCAGTATCTCACCACCCCAACCCCCCCATTCCAAACCCTAAGCTGACGACTGGCATAGCCCTCCTCTCACCTCCACAGCCGGCCACTGACTGAAGTGCCACTGAGAGCATACTGTATAATATATACAATAAAGTATGGGGTGGTGTGTGTAACAGATGTTTGCACATACCGAGAGTTAGTGCTCATAAACCCTGAGTGAAGCTCAAGTGGTTTATGTTAGCATCTAACCCCGAGTGTGTGTAAACTTCAGGTTTTAACACACCACCTTATATTTTTATTTTATATAATTGCTGAGTTTGACTTTTTCAATACAGCAATTATATAAAATGAATGTAGGTTCTGCAGTGCTGTGCAGCTTGGTTTCATTTCAGGATGCCGCTCTGTGGTGCTGTTTTCTCTTTATTTTAAAACATTTTTTTCCTCGGCAGTAAAAGATAACTCCCCCGCGTAGGTTTGCTATTTCAAATTTACTTACGCCGAGTCTGAGTGGCGATTAAGTCTCCTGGGAAGAAAAAAGCATGTGGCCAGTGGTCTGAAGAGAAGAGCTGCATGGGATGCGCAGAGTAAGGGAACCGTGAGTGTGTTTGCTGCTATAAACACTCCTTTATAGTGGCAATTACGCCATGGTTTCCCTATGGGAAAAGGCAAACCCAGTTATTATATATATGTTCATTGAGTGACAGCAGTATTAATATAGAACTATGCACATTATTTCAGAAAAGATCCAAACAGCATGAGATTACTTTAAAAACGGGGACAATTCAAACTGATAATTTAAGCCCGGTATTCTTAAACTGTCATGCTGGAACATCCAAAAAGTTTCCCACCTTAATAAAGCAGCATCAAGATCACCCCATCGTAGTCCCAGGGTTACTTGTTCAATCTCATGGAAACACCACTTGTGCTCATTTTTGTTATCACTTTGATTTGTTCAGGCTGCTAAAACATTCTCATTCTGGTGTTATCAATATCTCACAAGTGTTCCCCTACCTGCAGTTTCAGGGCACTGCTAGTTTTCCCCACATACTTTGTCCTACTCTTAAATTCAGCTTGGTAAATTACACCTACAGTATCACAAGTAATCAGTCTGTCTGTTGATTTTGAAGGGCTGTCCTGAAACATCATTCCTAAGGGCTTTACATTTTTATTTCTGCTTGTGCACATGTGCAAGAAACATTATATGGCAGCTTAGTAGTGTCAGTGGCTCAGTTGGTAGCACACTTGCCTCTGAGGCCAGCGATCAGAGGACTGTTGATTCAGTTCCCACATCTGGCACTTGAGTTAACATCCCAGTACTGACACTGTAGTGCAGCATGAGTGTGCTGCACTTCTGAGGTGCCGCCTTTCACATGAGACGTTAAACTGAGGTCCCATCTGCTTGGATTGGTGGTAGTTCAGGTGGATGTTAAAGATCCCATGCACTTATCGAAAAGAGTAGGGGAAATTTTTATTGACAAAGAAACTATAAACCAAAATCACATTGACAAAAATAAATACAAAAGACTCATATAACAGGAAAATCAGAATCAGTCACCCATGGTAAGCATTTCCATAAAGCAAACAATGATCCAGATGACAAACTTCTTAGTTCAGAAAAATAAACATATTTTAAATCCTGGTCAATACTTTGGACCACCAGTAGGTGGGACATATCTTTTTGCTGCAAGGTGAAAAGACAGCCAGCAGTCCATAAGTGCCATTTGATGATGGTAAACAATAAGTTTAGAATGTCAATATTCCACTTTTTCTAGGTCGCTGGAAACCTACCATACAATAACATCTCATAAGTAACAGAAGTGAATAAAGGTTCCTTCCATCTGTTCGCTAAAAGTAATCAAAAACCAGTGATATAGGAACAAAGAAAAAACAGGTGTTGTAATGTTTCATCCTGATTTACACATAAAGGTCTGGAACACAATCTTTCATTCAGCTGTTTCTGTTTATGATTTGCCTTAATATTGATCTGTTCATGACAACTAAGCCAATGTAGATCCCACATCTTCTGGGGGATGCGTGGATTCCTTAACAGTGTGTATAAAGCAGATAAGGAAGTAGGGGGACATTTGGGAAAAATGACAAGGTCTGCACAAGTGGTATCTATCAAAAAATTATAAATGGCTTTCCTATTTTGAGTCATAATCATATGGCTAGTAATCTTCCATTGTTTTAAACGGCAAAAGGTATTGAGAAGATAAGAAGGGGTAGACAATACATGTTTAACCTGTTTCAAAGTGTTAAGGTCCCAAAGATGAAACCAGGGTTGACAGGATTGAAAAAAATAAAATTCCTATCCCATACCATAATTAACTAAAAGTGGTTTAAGATTAGTCACAAAAAATAAACTATTATAAAAAAATAATGGGTGTATCATATTAAGACTACCTTCCTTGAAAGGTAAGCAGGTAATGGAACGCTTAATGGGATTCAGGCAGCTGCCCCATAGGGCCTGAAAAAGTACACTCAGAAGTTTGGTTTCCAAAACATGGGGAGGGGGAAAAACATAAGCCAAAAACAAAAAAAATCAGGAGCAAGTGAGACTTTATCAAGTAAACACTCTTTTTTTTTTACTGAGTTTCCAGGTGTTCCAAAGAGAAACTTTGGCCTGTGCTAGGTCTAGCTTGGGAGTCCAGTTGAGAATGTCTTAGGGACCTGAGCCAAATAGAATGCCCAAAATCTTAATAGGGTGTCACAAAGTGCAATACTGGAAACTATTACATCATTCGACTGCTGAGATCCAAGCCGTTTAACGACACATTCTCCAAGTTCAGGGATGCTCCTGAAACAAGACCAAAGGACTTACAGAGATGGAGAGATGTCTGCCGAAGAACATCAGCTACTATTAAACTCATGTCATCAGCATAGGCTAAAACAGAAAGTGGTAAGGAACAAATAGGCCTAACATTGTGTGCTGTATTAATGGTGGAAGTAAGGGATCCAAAAAAAAGACATACAAAAGGGGACTGAGTGGACACCTTGTCTAACATCTCTTTAAAGGTATCAAAGGACCCTTCCAGCCATTTACAAGAGGGATAGAAGTGGCTGTAGAATATAATAAGTGTAACCAGGAAAGAGTAGTCACAGGAACCCTATAATGTCTTAAAACCTGCCATAAAAAGTCATGACTCACCAAATCAAATGCCTGTCTTTGATCCAATGAATACAGGAGGCCTGTTAACCTATTTGAATTGCCATGTTCCACCAATTCCCATAATAAAAGGACATGATTATGTATACTTCTGCCTGGAACATTACTAGATTGAGCTTCCGAAATAACAAGAGGGGCTAGCTTTGCTAGATGGAGAGCAATAATTTTAGTTAAAATTTCAAAGTCCGCATTCAATAGGCTAAGAGGCCTCCAATTAGTCAGTAATTTTCTGTCTCCTTTTTTATGGATATAGAAGGTATTACCCATATTAAATTCTAATGGTAAAGTATCAGCTTTTAAAAGGAAGTTATAAACTGCGGCCAATTCCACGCTCAACTCAATATTAAGAAATTTATAAAGCTCATTCGGAAGGCCATCCAAGCCTGGAGATACTCCAGATCATACAGTTGTGATGACCTCAACTACTTCTCGTGCCTGAATAGCACAAGCAAGCATATCAGATACTGATTGTTGCACATCAGGAACAGAAATGGGACTAAGGAAGGTCAATATATCATGTAGACATAAAGGGAATGGATTGAATAAGTTTTGAGTATACTCGGCCACATAATTTTGGATAAGCCTAGAATCAGTAATTGTATGACCAGCTTCAGTCACAATAGTATCAATGGTTCTCCCCGTAATCTGTTTAGAAAAATGTGCAAATGGGCAGATCACATCATAGGCACCTTTTACACTAAAACGTTGGCATTGTTGCATAGAAGCATATTTTTTGGAGTGATATTCCATTAAAGATTTTTTCAGGGTACTAATTGTGAAGAAAAATCCTGGCCAGTGGTATACTGAAAAGGTAGAGTTTTGCAACTGATGTCGTGTCCTATGGTATGTGAAATAACAATCTTCACGATGGGTTTTGCTAAAGGATTTCAGTAATTTCGTCAAATCCTTCTTCGTATCTAACCACCACCACCAAGGATCATCTTAAAGAAAAAACACAGATTTTCTGTTTTGAAAAAAAGATTTAAGAAGTGTTAACAACAGAGAATTCTCTAATAAGGAAACATTAAATTTCCAAGTGCCAGGACCAAAAGTTGCCACATTCATAGGACCAAGAAAAATGGTAAGCAAATCATGATCTGAAAATTCAGCCACCTGTACTTCAGCAGCAGAAGTTTGTAAAAGGAGGACACAAAAAAATCTATCCAGGAAGCTAGAGCCTTTTATGAAAGGTAGGGTATGTGTCTGGGTGAGAGAAAGATAAGCATCCTTCAGTTTTGCAGAAAATAAAAGATTTTTGAGAAAAGTGGTATCACAAAATAATTTTGTGTTTTTGAGAATGAGGACCTGTCCTTAGTGGACAACCCACAATTGAAATCACCACCAAAAATGACGTGCATAGAGACTTAAAGATAGGGTCGAACCACTTTCAAGAGTTCAATCCTAAGTGACTTGGTTTGTGGGGCATAAATATTGATAATCCAAAAAGGGATAGAAAGGAACCTAAAGTCTATCAATAATACTCTACCAGGGCATAAATCTAGAATCTTAATAATAAAGACATTAGGAAGATGAAACAAAATACCCACCCCAGAACATGTCTCCTGTCCAAATGACCAATAGGAGGGGCCTAAATGCTAGGATTTTTGGGCCCTAGAAATTTCAGGCAAAGAATGGAATCTAACATCTTGTAGAAGTATGAGACCGGCAGTAAGGCAAGACAAAAACAAAAAAACTGAATTCCTCTTAAGTTGTTTTTTTATACTGTTAACGTTAACAGTACGTATTGCAAAAGAAGTAGACATATGCATAGCAATCACCTCTGTCTACCCTTTCTCAGGGTATATTCTTTATGTTTTGTCTTGGCCTTGGCTTTCCTTTTTTCGTACCCCACATTGTAGATAGGGACTTCAGTATCTGTAGTAAGTTCAAGGTGAGAGGACTGGACAGAAGAAGAGTCAGAGTCTGTGTTTTCAGAAGTATGCCACAGCAATTCATATTTATTCATCAAAGGGAAAGTTTCTACCCTCTGAGCCTTAGAGGAAGGTGAACCAAACTTTCTTGAACCCCCTGTAATTCTAGAAGGTGTAGTAAAAGGGTCAGAAGGGGAAGGTTCCATTGTTTCTAATGGTGCCGGGGGGGGGGGTCCCATAGAAGAGCCACCTGAAGTAGAACAACTAGGAAGAACTGGGGAACGAGGAGGGTGGGGAGGTAGAGAAAATGGAACAGGTTGTGGGACAGGCTCAGTCAAATTCTCTCCAGCAGTTACTACAGTGGCAGTGGAAACAACACTATGTGATTCAGCCAAAGTAGTCAGAGGGGGGAAGGGGCAACTGTAGAAGTAAAAGAAGAAGAAGGACCCTTAATGTTAGAATGTTGGGCCACTGTAATAATAAGCCGTTGCTCCATCAGCTAAAGTAGGAGAATTATGGGCAGCCCAGGAACATTGTTGAAAAGTATGTCCCAGGTCTTCACATAAAACACAGAGAGGTTCTTCAGTGCACTGTGAGCCTGCATGACCAAGACCATCACAAACAGTACATTTAATAGTGTCACAAATGCTGCTGAGATGAGAAGTGGAACCACACTTATAACAGGCTTTAGGTTGTCCAGAATAGAATAAAACTCCCCTATCCCTGCCTAACAGAAAACTATTGGGTAAGTGTTGAATACCAGTATCAGTAGTCCGAACATAACCTAACCTTCCACCCTCCGTCCACAAATTTTGCAAATCAAAAATAGCTTCAGGGTCAGAGAGCACTGTACATCTTTGTTTCAGCCAAACTGTAATATCATTCAAATTAACGCCTTCATTTCTAAACAGAATAGTGACAGTCTTTTGTGCAGGTTTCATTAAAGGAATTGCACTGAAGGTGACCATAAAGGGTATTTTTCAACAGATGAAATTGGGACCAAACTTTCTAAACCTTTTAAGGTTTTAAACTTACATCAAAATGGGACTCATTAGAAACATGTATCAATGCATGGATATCATGAGCAGCAAATTTCATGGAGTCTTTAAGCAAAGTCGCCAACAAAAACCCTATCAAGCATTTCAAGGTAAACCCCCAAATACTGTAATCTGACAGCATTGTGTCTCTTAGCCTGTTGGGTGGGAACAGAAAAACAAGATGCATACATTTTAGTAGATGTAGAAGCAATAGAAGTCAGTCGTTCAGTCCGTTGAGGTGGTAGACCAGGGCTCTGGGGTGGTAAACTTCGGTGAGGAGGGTCGGAGTCTGAAAATGGAGCTGCAGGAGAAGTGGAAACCGGTAAATTGAGAATTGGATTCTGTGTTAAGCGCAAAGCAGGTATAAGTGTAAAGTCCAACTGGTTCTGCACTGGAGAAGTAGCTTGGGCGTCTGCAGGGGTGATCCGAATGGGGGAAGGACCAGAGCGCCAGGTACCGACAACTGGATCCCTCTCCCACCCTGCCGCAACAAGAGCAGAGTCAACTGACCAGTCTCCCTGAGGAACAACCTCTACAGGGGGCAAGTCAGACGCAGAGGTTCTTGGAAGAAGATCAGGGAAACAGCAAGGTTTTCAGGAGATGTTTCAGCAGCGGAGCAAAAGAAATTGTCAAACAGACCACATTGGAATGCGGAAATGTCAAGGATGTCTTTCGGGCATCTGACGCAGTAGTCTGCAACAGTGAGTCAGAATCAGTAGGCAGCTGCAAAGCTGAGTTCTTAAGAGATAAAAGCTCCTGTTTCTTTGTAAGATAGCATGTTTCCTCAAGTAATAGCAAAGCGTCCACATCTGTAGGTCATAAACATTCAGTATTCTGCAGAGACTCTTTAGCAGATGCAAGCTGTTGCAGTATAGGAACAGACTGGGAAAAAACAATTGTTTGCTTACTTTGATCCATCAAATTTTCTGAGGAAGGAAATGAACTGGGAGATGCATGCAACTTAGATCCATTAGAAGAAGTTTGAGGAAGAATCGAAGAGGTCTCTGGCAATCCAGAGACAGGGGAGGAGACCAACTCCCCTGCCTCCAACACCTCCATATCCTCCAAAGCATGTCCAGAGGCAGTCATCTTGGTCCCACATGAAAATGGGACCACCCTGCTCACAGGAAGCAGAGTTGGGGAATTTTCCCGGTGTCCTGGCCAAATTTCCCTCATTCACTAAAAATACCACCAACAGCTTCATCCGGTTCAATGTCAGTTGGCATTCATCTGTATCTCCCTCCCCCGGGTCGTGCCTGAAAATAGGCAGGATTTGTATAGTGCACTTAACCGGTCAACAAAAACTAAATAAATAAAATAGAAGAGAAGCGGGTTGTGGAGGCGCGGCACTGTGACAGCCAACAGAGGCATTGCATTTGGGGGCTTGGCACTAGTAGACCAATGGAGGCACAGTGTGCTGATGACACTGGATTCCAAAAGTGCCACCAACTTGTAACATTTTATCTGCAGCAATCAGGGGCTGCCTCGTCATTGCAGCATCAGCTATTCGGCTGCAATGAGGGAGCAACCCGTCATTGCAGGGCAGAACATTACCTAGTGTAATATTGTTTGCGAACATGGCAGCAAGCCACCGCCATGTTCACAAACAATATTATTCAGCCCCCACTGCTAAGGGGGTGCCCAATCCCCCTCAGCAGCTTGCACCCTGCCAAAACAGTCTTTGTTTGCTGATGGGGGCCCCAATCGGCTTCTGTCCCATCCCAGTTTAATTTGCCGATGGGGGAGCCCACTCTCCATTGCCATAATTCTCCCCCCCTTGTCAGTGTAATTTGCCAGCAGGGGAGCCCACTCCCTGTCTGCATAATGTTCCCCCCCAAATAAAATGCTGGTTTTGTGACGAGGGGGTGCCCAATCCCCCTCGGCCCTTGCCCCCCCATATGTGCTGATGGGGGTGACCAATCCCCAGTTGGCTACAGTCCCCTCAAAAAAATCACTCGGGTGGCACACTGGGAGCCCACCCCAGAGTGCCAAATGTTTCTGGTTAAAAAAAAACTTCCCATAATGTTTTTTTTTCCTGTTTTTTTCTCTTTAAATCAGAAAACGGTCCCTCGTTGAGTCCAGTGGCCCCACCCCCCAACCCGCACCCACCATCTGTGCACCCTGCCTCCCCACCCCCTCACCCCATACGTACCTCTGGAGATGCATGCAATCATCTTCGATGGACAGGGAACATGTCTGCACTCTTCAAAGCCGACCGCGAACTGAGAAAATGGCTGTAACGTGTATAATAGCATAAATAGTTTTTTTTCAACTTTGGTGCATATTTCAGGCATTTTTGAGAATTTTGGCATCAAATTTTCAACATGGGGGTTATTGGGACCCCTCCTCATGAGTTCAGTCACTGTCATGGCATTATTCAGTCCCAAAAGGTGGCTTCGAGGTCACTGTGTGGAATCACCTTTCAGGACCGATTAACGAAACAACAGTGCCAGTGTTCATGAGGTGGCCTCTCAAAAGATTTATGTTGCAAATTTGGTGGGAAAAAATCCAAGAAATAATTGTTTTACGAGTGTGCATTGTGCAGTTGCTACACACGCTTGTAACTTAGCGAATTTGCAATATTTTCACTCCAGATTTTCAACATGGCCATTTTTCCATACCTCCTTATGAATAGTACAGCTGTCATTTTTGACATCCTGGCCAAAATGTGTTTTCACACTTCTAGCGCAGAACAGCACGGTTGCTGCTGGAAATCAGTGTTCGGGACACATTAAGAAAATCACAGTGACACTGTTCATAAGTAGAGGTCCTAAAATGCCTATGTTGAAAATTTGGTGATAAAAGTCCATAAAATGACTTTGTTACGAGCTTGTGTTGCGCAGTTTCCATGCACTCTTGTAACTTTGCACATTTGTAATATTTTCACTCCAGATTTTCAGCATTGCCATTTTTCCACACTTCCTTATGAACAGTGCAGCTGTCATTTTTCACATCCTGGCTAAACTGTGTTTTTGCACTTCTGGCGCAGAATAGCATGGTCATTGTGGAAATCAGTGTTCGAGCCACATTAAGAAAATCACAGTGACACTGTTCATGAGCAGAGGTCCTAAAATGCCTATGTTGAAAATTTGTGATGAAAGTCCATAAAATGACTGTAGTTACCATGCATTGTGCAGTTTCCACATATGTTCAAAAGTGCAAGCATTTTAATATTCCCACTACAGATTTTCAACATTGCAATCTCTTCTCACCTCCTATGGATGGTACAGCTGTTATTCTTCACATCCTGCCCAATCTGTGTTTTCAGACATGTGGCACAGAATGGCACAGTCACTGTTGGAACTCAAAGTTTGGGACATATTGACAAAATCACACTGCCACTCTTCATAGGAAGAAGTCCCAAATGCTTTCATGAGGTGGGGTCACAAAAGGCCATTTTGAAGAGTTGTAGTGCAAATACCAACAAATGTTCAAGGTGTTAGAGTTTCTAACCATAACGTCCCACCTGAACAGACTGAAAGGCATTAAGGGTGTGCCTTTGGATTTCCGACTGTTACTCATGCCATCCACCCCACCCTCAGCTATTACTGACAGGCGCCGAGGTATACCTTGAATCCTGGGCCCCAGACTTCACCCCATTCACCTAAGTTGCACCCATTTCATCATATGTCCTATTGAATGGGGTAATGGTAAAGCCAACACCCCAAGGCACACTCAACATGTGTCGGTGTCTACAGAATAGGGGTGAGGTGACATGGCATGACCGTCATGGCTAATGACCCAAACACTTACCCCAATGCCTATCCGTCTCTACAGGATGGAGGTATGGTTGGCGTGAAGTTCAATACTTCACTGCCATTCCTATTCTGCATCAGTCTAACTCCTGCATTTCCAGTGCTAATACCAGCTAGCAAACATTCGGCATTGACAAATGCTTGTTTAATGTAAGGACAAAACTTACAGTTACCACAAGGAGCACTTCCATAAATCTGCCTACTTGTCTGAAATTCTGTTACAGGAAGGAGTTATAAGGAACTCACTAATATATCAACCAAAATATTCACTCTCCTGTAAATCTTTTATAAAATAATGTGTATAGTTCTGTATTAATATTTCTGTTTCTAGTTCTATTAGTAGTTTCCTATAGCGCAAATTAATTTTTCACCTATGTTTTGGAAGAACCAGCCACCCGCAGCCTAAGAACTGCTTTGAGATTGAATTACAGGAAAAATATGATGATTGGTATTGTAAATTAAATTAAATTCTTGTTTGAGTCCCACAATGACACATTTTGCTATTTTGGTCAGCAGGCTTCTGTAATAAAACGGACTTGGTTTTCTTGTTCAAAACCCGCTAACATGCTTTTTGCAATACTGGACAAAGGGCTTATGTAGAAAATAATATTTGTTGTCTGTGGGGCCTGTATGCCATTTTTGTATGCCATATTTATATTTCTGTATGTCATATTTACTGAACAACAATGTTTGGCATTGCTCTTTACATGTATTTACGTAGGCTTTTAAGAATGCTTTAGAGTGTTTTTGAGATTTGGTTAGAGGGTGGGATTATTTATTGCACCTGTAATGACTTCATATCTCACACTATTTAAACAGCACATTTTCTAATCTCTTTATCCTTGACAAAGTGCCATTTTGGGACACAAAATGCCATCAGTTTTTCAGGCTGAGGGGCACTGTATATATGGCTGGTCTTTATATGAATTAATGTAAGTCACAATAACTGTTTGTATCTTTTGTATCTGACTCATGGCTTATAATTTATACTGTGCATGCTGTAATTACCCATAACAGGGCATCGGGGCTGGGAGGGGGGCCGCTAGACCACCAGGGATGGGAATTACTTATTTAAAATGGGGATTGGGGATGGAGGTCTATTACACCACCAAGGATGTTTTAATTAATCATTATGGCAGATCAGGGCTTGTGGAAGTCCACTAGACCACCAGGGATGTATTATAATAACAGGGGGATTGGGGCTGGTGGACTGTGGTACTGTACATTGCAGCAAATTGCCAACTCTCCCAGAGGGATTTGTTCCAGGTACTCTTAGACCAGCCCTGGCTGGTCTAACGGTACTTAGAAATTATGCCCTCAGGGACCACAGATGTGTGATGTCCACAAACTTCACTGCACAAAACATTTTGTGGATTGCACTCAGCACGCGAAGCTCAATCAATGAAATTCGCAGATCGCAGAGCACAAGATCAGATGTGAAGTGTGGAATTTCAAGGGCAAAATGCCACTTCGCACACAAATTTTGCCCCTAAACATGTAAAAAAAAATATGAATCCCTCCCTGGTGTCTAGTGTCATCCCCCCGCTGATAGCCAGCCACTCCCCCATCGCTGGCCAGTGGGCCACAGCAGAAAAAACATATATATATATATATATATATATATATTAGAGGCAAAAACTCTGTTTAATGCATTAGTTAGGGTTGTTTCACAGCGACAAAAATGAGGAATTGTGTGGGTTGAAAACTCTGGACCCCTGCCACCCCCCAACCAGCATTGAGTACATTGGTCAGCCCTCTAACTCTCACCCCATCACATGTGCAAAGCAGCAGAAGTATAGGAGAATGGGGAGAGTTAGGACCGATGACCCAATGCACACCCCAATGCCAGTTGGGGTGGGCAGGGGGTCCAAGGGTGTTTTCAACCCTACACCAAATTTCTCACTTTTGTCACTGTGGAACAACCCCAACCAATGCATTAAACAGAGTTTTTGCCTCTAATTTCCTTCTTTTGAGAATGATAACTAGAAATAGTGAATGGTGCAGCAGCGGAGCCAGGGCCCTCTAGACCTGCGTCCCACACGTGATGTCTTGTGGCATAGCAACAGGAACAGCAATGCAAACAGAAGTGCTAACAGTGGTGCACATGATAATGCAAGCGAAAATGAGAACAGAAAGGGTAACGCACAAAGTGGCGTAGACCGGAACGGTCTGCCGCGTAATGTGTTGTCACATAGTAACATGGTGCCTGCAAATGGAAATGTCAATGGGCATGGTGACGTAAAGTGAAACAGAAAGAGAAGCAGTACTGAAGACACAAATGGCAAAAAATAACAGAAACGCAAGCACAAATGAAAACGCAAAGGATAACGCACATGGTATGTGACGCTAACGGTAAGTGAAACAGGCCTCGAACTCAAAAAGCTGGAAAGGGCAATGGTAACAGTAATGTAAGCACACAGGCTGGTTTTCCCCAAAGCCTGCATAGAGAAAGACAGTGAGTACAAAGAATGTATGCATAATAATGGGTATCAGAGCAGAAAATGAGGACTTGGAATATTAAATAGGTTATATCTCAGGAACCGTACAACTTTACAACTGTCCTGGCTAGTTTTGTGCTTAGCCCCCATTAGGCCCCCATTCAAAAGGCACATTGGGGACCCTGGCCACACATTCTCTGAAGATTTCGGGCAGATCGCACAAACCGTGCCACCTGTAGCCGCGACCGTAGAATTCCAGAAAAAGCGTAAACGTGCGTGCAGATCATGCTTAATAACTCTGCAGTCGTATATCTGACTGGTATGTAACTTGGCAGATCCCAAGGCCTATGGCTCTTGATCATGTATTCCAAATTTCAGGGAAATCCGTCAAACGCTTGCAAAGTTATTAAGGAGCAACATTTTGGGTTTAACATAGAAATGGCTCCTCAACCTTTAATTATGGTAGCACTACCGTATACCTATAATATATATATATATATGTTATATGTTATATTTTTTCAACGAAATACCCTGGTATCCCCAGCCAATTGTAGGCCACAGTTGAAATAAAAGCCACTCCAGCCCCACACACCCCTGCCAATCCCTGGCCAGTCAGCCAAAATGTAAAAATATAACATAAATTTTTTAAGTTCAATCCCTGATGTCTAATTGACCCCTCACCCACTCAGAGAGTGCCCCACTAGTTCCACCACTACACCCAGCTCCTCTCATCCTGATCTCACCCCGACCAAGCCACCGTCCACACCTCTCCAGTCGCTTCCATGGCCAGCAGCCGACTAAGCTCTTAATGAATGAGCACATATTTGTTTGTACAAGCCATGCTCTTTCATTGACAGTTCAAGCTTGCAGTCATTTTAGTTGCTTTTCAAGGGCTAGAGAACCAGAGGGGCTACTCTGGTCACCCGCAGAGGGGAGCAGGATGGGGAATGGTGTTCAGGACCCCAGAGGGGTCCACAGTGCCATTCCCATCCAACTCCCCCACCAGTGGCTGTAGCAGTTCCTCCTCTTCTCTAGGCCCTAAAAGCAAATAAAATAACAGTGAGCTAGAGCAGTTAATGAATGAGTGCGTACAAACACATGCTCATTCATTAAGAGTACAGTCGGCTGCTGGCTGTGGAGAGTGAGGGGGCTGCACCAGGCCCATTGTAGTGGGATTGGGATGAGGGAGCAGGGTGATGTAGTCATGCTGGGCACCCTGATGGGTCGAGGGGTGGGGGTCCACTGGACAGTAGGGACTGAATTTACAAAAATATATTTAGTATTTTTACATGGTTGCAAATACTGACTAAGTGGCCAGCAGTCAGTGTGTGTGTGGGGCCTGGGTGAGTTTCTTTGTTTTTCGTCCCAGGATAGGCGGTGTGAGGGGGGTTGGGGCCCTAAGGTGAGTTGTTAATTTCAGCTGTGGCTCATAATCAGCAGTGAGGACCACTAGAGATTTATTGCATTAAAATATATATATATGTATGTATATATGTAGTTTTTTTACATTGTGGTCGACGGACGGGGCCCTCAGACACCAGGATTTGGGACATAATTCTTCTTGCTTTTTTTTTTATTGCAATTTGCACTTAAAAAAGCCCAAAAGCAAGGTGAAGTAACAAATTGCAAAGTTTCAGAGAAAGCTGCAATTTCATGAATAGATCTGCCGATGTGAATTTTGCAACTTCACTGAAACTTCGAAAGTGGAGGGAAACTTCCCTGCATCTCTATCTGGGACAGTTTTGAGAATCCTGATTTATGAGATGTGGCAGCTTGTGTTTGCAAGATGCCCCCCAATGCCAAGTTGCAGTCAGTTTTGTTGTGTGTGGGCGGTGCAAGCCCCCTTTGGCACATGCAGCCTGCGGTTGGCGCAGGCTGCATTTGTGAATCTCTCCCGGCACATCATTTGGTGCAAGCAGCACTTTGCACTATTTTTTGTGGTGCAAGCCCCTGGTGCCATGCCAGGAGCTTTGAGAATTGAGCCCAGTGAATTTAGAAAAATGTTTAAAAGTGACATGATATACAGTATCACAAAGAAGTACTAGACAGCTGTTTGAACACAGCACTTACAACATATTGCAGAATAAATAAAAAACATGTCCAGTAGAGTCTGTTTACTGTCAGTTAGGTACAATGGCTACAATGCAGGTAAAGCAGACTGAGGAGATAGTAATTCATTGAATCAGGACACAGGTATTTTCATGCATGCTCAGAGTACAACAATCCAAATATAAGCGCAACCAAAGTTTGTAATGCTTCAAAAAGGCAAAAGAAAGTCCACTTCAGGTTATACCAAAAACAACCCCCTGTAAATGTATTAAAAATTATACTGAATGAGGGAGGTAACAATGGCCAATTATACAATGGGGTTCTTTAAATCTACTTACCTGATTGGTCCACTGGGATCATTATCCGTGGATAATCCCAGCATAACCCATGAGTAAAGTTAGTTCCATCTCTCCCAGCTGACCACAGCAAAACAGGAAAAATCGCTACCTCTTTTCTGTTTAGTTTTGCACCTCGCTCAGTTGTGGCCGTGGTGTTGTCTCTGTCCCTGCAGTCCATACCCCACAGCTCTTCAAACTGCAGCTCCATGGAACATGTTCCTTAAATGTTATCTGCTGTCCCAATGACTATAACTCTCTCCACCCACCCACCCCCAAAAGGAAAACAAACAGCAAGTGGGAGTGTCAGTTGTGTCACAGAAAAAGCACAGTAACCCTGGAACTGGACCCTGAGGCAGCCCTTCAGCGGTAACGACCATGCTTAACAGAAATAAGCTATCAAACAGAATGTATTTCCTGCACACAATATATACATTCAGCCCTTTAAATCACATTAGTAAATAGCCTTCTGATTAACTCTCGACTCTTGTTTACTGCAGCTCCTCATGTGGCTAACTGCACATAAAGAGTGGCTGGATGTCACTCTTTCTTCAGTTGTCACGCACGGGAGTCATGAGCTGCTTGAAGTGTGGGCAAGAGTTCTGGGGTCGGCACTGGAGTTTCAAAATAAAACTGCAAGGAGGAGTGGGGTGGGGGCTGCTTCCAACACACTTCCCAGGATGGAAGCAGAACAGAGGGGTTCAAGACACAAATGGGGGGGGGGGGGAATGCACTTGCTGCAGTTCAGGAGCAGCAGCACTTCAAAGGAAGTGAGGGACAGGTCCGCTGAGATGGAGCACTGCTAGAGTGTAGAGAGAGTGAGAGAGAGAGAGAGAGAGCTCAACAGTTAGAGCAACGCCCACCACAGCTACACTACAGTAATCCCTTACATTATATCTTTTTTAAAAAAACAAATGTAATTTTCAGTGTCCTTTTGCATGCTGATAACCAGTACAATCATAAGCATAAGTAAATGACTTCCATTGATGAACGTCTGAGATCCCCTGGAGTACCGTGACAGAGTACTACACCAAACATACCAGTACAGTACTGACTAAAGTAGAGTTCCAAACATTCACAGTAGGTCATTTAGAGAGGGTTTATACATGACATATGTAGTAATTGTGGATATGGCTATACATGTGATTTTCAACAGGAAGCAGGGTGCATTATTCTACTTAACAACAGGAAACTGTTTTGGCGCAATGATAAGTTGAGAAAAAATATTTAAAGTGGCAAAAAACTGTACTTTTCTTCAATTGTTATTGTTACAAAAAGTGAAGGGGGACACTGCATAATCATAATAAACTGCTCCAGGGTGTGGGTTATGCTGGGATTTAGCAGCAAACAAAAAAACGCACACCTCAACTGAGGAATAAGGTGCAAAATAATTTTATTGGTTAAAACACCATGCTGGACAGCAAGGACCATTCATGACACAAACCGCGATCGGGCACTGGTGGGTTGTTTCACATTCTGCCCGCGATCGGGCATCGGGGCTGTTTGGGGCGGAGGTATTCATACATACTGCCCGCGATCGGGCATTGGGAGCTGTTTGGGGGTATGTATCTACATACTCGCCCACGATCGGCTGCAGGGGTGCGCCGGTCCCGACGGCTGCTGCCTGGCAGGGCGCCAGGCGCAAGTCCTAGGATCGGGCCTATGCTAATGGCGCGCAATGGGGCTATAATAGATGCAAATGGCCCCCCGCGCCTTGTATGAATTATGGCCCCATTTGCATGTCACCTTTGAATATGGAAATTTCACGATGGCGCAATGGTACTTTGCGCCACCGCAAGTTTAATGCTCAACTCTGACAACTTGGCGGTGATGCGAGTTCCATTGCGCCATGCACAGTGGCTGTTGCTTGGGTGATATTCAAGGAGTTGCTCAATAGTGCAACTCCTTTGAATATCGCCTCGGCTCCATGGCCCGCAACTATTTTGAGCAGCGCAAGGGCTTGCGCCTCAAAATGGCGCAGTTTGAATATCCGGCGAGTGTACAGATGGAGGAAGCACTGTGGCAACATTGGAGACCAACACCAGGGAAGCTTCAGTCAGGAAAGATATAGGCCATGGTAATTTAGAAATAAATGTAATCTACCCAGTCCATTGCATTGTAAAACCCAGAAAGGATTAGTTAAGGAGCAGGGCTGGGGCAGACCAGTGCATTGTGACTAGTCCACCATTGAATATGCCACTTTCAGCAAGTAGTATGAGTGTGCTGGGCACAGAGAGCAGATCCTGTAGCTGGACTCAAAAAAGAGAAAGCCACTCCTATCCATGGCTATTTACTAATGCTGGAACAAAGGGGAGGCTTAGTGTTGAGAGTTGGAAAGTACAGGACTCTTGCTGTGTGCGTGAGTCTGTTCAGATTTTTTTTTTAAATGGCAGTAGTTAAAAGTCCCAAAAACAGTCTGAAATGGACACATCGATCTACTGTGTGTGCTGCATTCAGATTGTCAGCACTTGTTTTTACCTGTGCATGTGACTGATTTATAATATGGGTAAGAACATTTGAACCATGTGACTGACTAAAAGTCATGTTCAAGAGTGTCATTATCTGACCATAATTAATACACTTTAACTGGAACTATGTTTTTGTCTTCTACTTCTATGTCATATAGAAACAATATTTTCCTGTTAAAAATCAGAAAACAAACATAACATTTTAAAGTGGAACCCATGGTATAAGTGCAATAAAACACTTCAGGGATGTGTAATCAGTAAGGAATTACACAGGACAGGGTGTGTGGTTATTGGGGATTAGTCAACACCCCGGGTGCATTGTGAGGCACAAGGCCACAGGCTGAGTGTCCTCACTGCACCCTGGGTGTTGATTAATCTCCAATAACCACATACCCTAGAGTGAGCTATTGCAGTTATAACATGGAGTTTCTTCAAAAAAAGGAAAAACACCAGAAAGGGGGGTTCTCTCTGTTTAGAGACCAAAAAAGTGACTGTATCCTGCCACTTGGAAAAATAGTCCCCAACAAATGCTCCACATGTGACTGCTTTTATACAGGTAGAAAAGTACACCACTGACATGATTTCTAACATGCAGAAGGAAGTGTCAGAAATACACTACTGACATGATTTCTAACATGCAGCTAGAAGTGTCAGACATACACTGCTGACATAATTTCTGACATCTTGTGCATAAAATACTGTCTGCACTTCCAACATCCTGTATTGTCACCTTCCCAGACACAGATAAACATAGAGTTTGGAGCTGCAAGACACATACACACACACACACACACACACACTGGAGAGAGAGAGAGAGAGAGAGAGACAGAGACAGAAAACATTGCAGCAAGTAGCGAGACATTAGTGGTTCCATGTGATTATGGCGATCGCAGCATGGTGATCGCCATTAGGGTGAGTGTACATTGCCAAAAATCAGTTTCAGGAATGCACACTCCCAGTGCACAGCAAAAGGGTGCTGGGGACTTGTTTTTTTATGCAGGGGGCTGTGCCTCTACACCATCCCCATGGGGTGCTTTGCTGCTTGAACCCCCCTACAGAAAGGATTCTCAACTCCAGAGGGGTGCATGTTGGGGGGGATGGAAAACCAAGAAAATAGAATTCATGGCTGGGCACAACAAAATGTACACGCATCTGGACCAGAACCCAGCACCTTCACAACTCTAGCTTGCCACCCACTCACCACACCATTAGGCCAGCTCAGCAGCCCACTGCCACACTATGCCTCACAAACCCTTCCTCCCCTTCCCCCATCACTTGGTGTGCCCCCTCGAGTGCATGTACATATAGTGACATCCTGTCGCTATATTCGCAGACTCCCCATCCGGTCACCTCTCTGCTCAGTAGCCCTGTTGACAGGCACTGCGATTGAACTGCCCTTTTTGAAAGCACCCAATCATGGTCGCCATTGTCACAGGCTACCATTCCAGTTACCAAGAGGGTTCTGTCTGCATGTCTCCCAGGACCCCTAACATCTGTGTAGTGTCTCAGACATAGGATGGTAATACCAACACATACTCTTTGATATGATGGATCATTGATAAGACAGAACCCTCTTGGTACCTAGTCTCTATGGATATTGTCTCACTGTTTATGAATATCCCCCATGAGGGAGGCTCAGATGCCTTGAGATATTGGTTCAGTCTGGATGATAGCTTGAGTAATGGCAGGAAACAGTTCCTAGTGGAATGTGCTGAGCATTTTCTGACCAAGAATTATTTCCTTTTTCAGAATCAGTTCTATCTGCAACTGAAGGGTATGACTATGGGGCAATTTTTTTCATCAAGTGCCCAACTGAAAATGTTGTGAATTTGGCAACTTGCCAATGTGGGGCCTTTTATGTGGGCAAAACCAGAAGGGCACTAAAACTGCGAATAGGGGAACAATTGAGGTCAATTTACAATAATGATGCTCGAAGTACACAATCTAACCATGTTAGGAACTCTAGACAGAGGGACATTAGTCACATTTTTAAATGCTGTGCCCTTAAAGTGGTACATATTGGACCAAGAGGGGTGAGCGTGGATGATTTTGTGTGTCTGAGAGAATCATACTGGATTTACACCCTTGGTGCCCTTACACCACCAGGCCTTAATGACCACATTGATCTGTTACAATGTATTAGGAAAAAGATTAAATATTGTAAGTAGTATCTTGGCTACCTGTCCATATGTTTTTTGGTTTACTGGAAAAAGATGTACTGCCTTACATAACTACTCCTTTGTTCCTTCTAGCACCTTATTTTGCATGTAGTTATTCAAACTGATTGTTTGTTTCTGATTTTAATCTCTCTCTTGCAGGTTTTGGACAGATCTTGGGTCCTCCGCTGATATGGGAATGACATCTAAAATTGGTCTCTGAAGTAGATATTCAGTTAATTTGGATATCTCTGTTTAAATCTATAAAAACATATATGCCTTGCAAAAATGATATGACTGCTGCTGCTAACATAGACTTGTTTTTTCTGTTTGTTTTAGACTTCAGATGTTAGTAAATTTATAACATTTTTACACTAGTTTATTATGTATGTTTTTTGAGCACTGATACACTTTAGCACTAAAGAACTGAATAAAAGCACTGTCACTTTAAGAATGGCCCCTATATACTGTAGCCTTGCAACCAACAGGAAATGTAACCCTCTGATGACATACTACACTGTACATACTACATGATGTTCATTCACAAATCTGGACTGTCATGTATGGCGGTATGGGCTGCAGCCCAATGGCTCTAGCTCTGCACCAATGGAGCGTGCAGCCTGACTGATCGAGAGAATCGGCCCAGTGGCCAGGCGGCAGGCCGGGTGGGATCCATGCCGGCCACCGCTGGCCGGGGAGCGGGGTGGAGGGGCTTCTGTGGGTGGGTGGGGTGGAGGGGACACTAGACACCAGGAGATGTTTGGGGGTTGTCACTGGACATTCTGCGTCTGCACGGGCATACGGTCCACTGGACCACCAGGGAGATATTCGGGTTGGGGGGCTTTTACATTTCTGCCCGCGATGGGGCACTGGGGGGGTTGTTTCACGTTCTGCCCGCGATTGGGCATCGAGGCTGTTTGGGGGTGTATTCATACATACTGCCCGTGATTGGGCTGGTGGGGGGGCACAGGGACTGAGTTGAGGGGCCAGCTGGGGTGGCAGCTGCTGTGTTGCGCCTGCAATACAGCAGCTCACCTGTGGGTGGCCCTCAACTGATCCTTTTTGGCTCAAAGTTGTGCAGGCAGGTTAGGGTTAGCTGCCATTATCCTTGCACAGCCCGACTGAATATCGGGTTGTGCAGTTTATGCATGGTTCCTCCCCTCATGTTGAGCATGCATTCATTTGCATTGCGCTGTTGCTCAGCCTGTTTTCAGTGGCGCAACTGCCTCCTGCTGAATATCACAGAATGGCGCAATGTAGGACTTGCGCATGCGCAACCCTGTTGCGCATGGAGCAACCCTTTTGAATATCTGGGCCTACATTGATATCTAGTGCTCTCCTTACTTAAATATAGCAAGAAAAAAGTAAACTATGAAAGCTTAAACATCCTAAGTTTGTGTGTGTCTGTACATGTTGGGGGATGGCATGGCACAGAACTACTGTAAGGCATTTGCAAAAAACTACAACTACAGAGATCAAAGTAGGATAAATGTCCTCAAGTTAAAAAAATGCTTTAAGCTCAAGCAGGCAGAGCAGGTAAAATGCATCAAATATTTTACATTTTTAGTATGTGGATCTATTTATTTTTTACAGGCACGTAAACTAGAGACTCATTTTATAAGCACAATAAGACACTCTGTGTGTGTGTACTAGAAAGTAGGGATGTGGAAAATTAATTTCCAGCGTGAATTTTGATGAAATGCTAATTTCACTTCCATGAAAGTTGGGAAATCATTTTTGAACTTTCACAGAAATTCCGCCTTAAAACTGTGGAAAAATATTAAAAACTGCGGGATAATTTATTGAACTCCGGAAAAAAAATCTGCTGAAAGGATCACTGCCAGTGGTCATTTCTGAGGCTTTTTTTAACTGCAGTTTACCTCATTAATCCACCCCCCACTGATCAGGGGTCCCAGTAAAGAGCTCCAATCCCTTCCTTGGACTCTCATTGTTTCTAGTGGTCCCCCCACCCACTGATCATGGCCCCCAAAACATTTTATTTCCCTGATGTCTAGCAGACCCCCTCCCTATTCTGGATTCCTTATTCCACAAATAAACAGCCTGCAGTCCACCAAATCATCCCCCTCTAGTCCCAGTATTCCCTGGTGTCTAGTGGGCCTCCACATCCCAGATCCCTTATAAAAAAAATAATCTCAATTCCTTGGTGTCTATTAGACCTCCACAGACACCACCCAGACAGTTCATCTGCCACTACTCAACTCCCTCCCCACCCAGCCCCTGCACAAGCCACCAGTGCAGTACTCCTCTTCTCCACTACCAGTGGCCCACTGAATTGTCAGTGAATAACCACATGCTTGTACAATCCGGCACTCATTCGACAGTTCATTAAACTGTGGAAAGAATAAATTCGGCAGTTTATATGCATTTTTCCACAGTTCACAAAACAAGTCCACAGAACTCTGCGAAAATTCATAGAAATCCTACTTTTACCAATGATGAAAGTTCCGTACTTTCCATGAAATTTCCAGAATTTCATGGAAGTTCCATGAAAGCGGAATTCGCAACTTTCGCCCACCCATACTAGAAAGTTCTAATGCACGACCAGGGACTGAAGGCATGAGGCCACAGACCTCATATCTTACTACAGCCTTGTTGTTTTGGACTTTTTGAAGCACCTTAAGATCTTGAGCTGGCCTCTGGAATGGGAAGAAAAAAAAAGAAATAATTGTCATTTATATGGTGATTTTCATATGCTGTGTGCTAAAGTGTTTACAAGCAATTTACCTACACATCACAGCCAAACTGAGACACTGCATCTCATTTTCAGTGGGGTCCTCCGTATGCTTAGAAAAGCCTGAAGCCTCTAAACTTTTATTTTATTTTGACAGCACTGCATCCCTATTCTTTTTTTTTTCCTTGATCTGTTTCTTCCCCAGGCCCCCCCCCAGCCAGCACCCATCTCCAGCCACCCGTCCAGTCCCATTCCCCGAGATCAGGCAGCATCCCCTCTTCCTGCATGGATTATCCCTCATGGAAGGGCATAGAGGAGCCCCCCTAGCTCAACTCACCTCTACCAGGATCCAGTTCAGGGAGCGCCATTCAGGGTCGGGGCCTGCGGCGGGTGGCTGCTTCATTCTGCTCGACCAGTGGGACCACTATTTTCCATTTTGCTCCCAACATGAGCGGGCATGCAATGACACCAATGGAGGGAGCACGCACACATCTGCATGTGCTCCCAGTGCCTGCCCCATCTCAGTCCCTTTATGCAGCATTGGCGCACTGCCCCCAACCTCTGCTAGGGCCAGAAGCATGCTGACCACTGAATCCCTCCCTGGAGAGAGAGAGCAGCCTCCTCAGTCACTCGATTCTCTCCCTCCTCCCTACTGACCTGTGGCCCGTGCTCATTCCTGAACACGGGTCACTGGCATAGCACAAGGTAAGGCATACTGTGTCCCTAATCTTACTGCTAATTGTTCACCTGCAGTTCCATCACCCAACAAGTTGCACTTTTTTTATTCTGACATTCCTATTATTTTTATTTCTTGTTTCCATGGAGGTCTGAACCCTGCTTTTGTCCATGGAGCTTTCTTGCCCACTCTTGCACACTTTCACTCTTCAGAGATATACTAGTGTCCCAGGGATATGCCCTTCTAGGCCCAGCATGCCACTCCCACCCCTCCCTTCTCCAGTGCCTCTCCACCACTGACGTTTCCCACAGTTGTCAACACTTTTTAGTGCAGTTCCATTTAATTTATATTTGGTGTTTATGTTTTTATTCCCTAAGTTCATGATCATGCACGTTTAGGTACTAAAAGACTTTCCGTTCTTTACAGCCCAGGATTCTGCTTTTTTTAGTCCCCTTTTAGCTGTTCAGCTTGCTCACTTACATTCACAACCAATCCTATCTTTACATTGTCATCAAATTCTACCACCCAGCTTTCAAGTTGTCCATGTAAATCACGTAAATCTGACATAAAGAAAGTGTACAGAATTGATCCCTCAGGACTAGGAGCCAGTGTTGGCAGGTACTAGATCCCAGCCATCATATAGATGAATGTAGGATTTTCTGCCTGGTTTTCCTGCTCCTTCCTCCAGTGATGGTAGGGCAGCCCTTGGCAGCAGTAAGTTTCTAGCCCAGTCACAGGGTTTATGTAGTACTGGAGCTTGCTGGCAGCTACTCCAGTCCTGCCTGCCTCCTGACACGGCAATTTGAGGCCACTCCTGACACTTGCCACCTGCTCTTTTAAAAGCTGCTTGCAATAGCCAGCAGATTTATTGGGGTCACAGGCAAGTTCTGACATGAAGAAAGGAAGTGGAAAGTTTAACCTTCCCTCGGTTTGTTCTCTGTGCTAAGAAAAGTCCACACAGAGTCTGTAGAAAATGTAAAGGCATGTACAAAGCATAGTGAAACTGAAGGGCTTTTGGGATTTACCCTTGATAATGGTTTGAAGGGGATAAATGGACACAAATAGGAAGAAAAAAGAACCAAAGGACACATTGCAAACCTCTTACTTGTTCTGTCTATAACTACTGTATCTAATGCTGTAGGTAGTAACATTAAGTAAAGAGTTAGAAAAGCCTAATAGCCTAGAGGTTAGAGTGATGAGTTTGGTATGTTCACCAGACAGACCTGGGTTTGATTCTCACAACCTCCTATGCATTTTGTATGACTCTGAACAAGTCACTTAACCTCTTCAGTGCTCCTGGGTCATCCCTGAAAACAGGTACCTGTGTCTAGTGAGCCTTTCAAGGATAACAAAGAATACAAAGTAAATAGAATGGAGACAGTGATATCAGCAGCACCATACCGGTGAGGCAAAGGGCTGTAGTGTGTTCTGTGAGGTTGCAGTATGTTAATAACATAATCGTTTCTCCTGCATGGATGTTTATTTATTTATTTCAAAATCTTACCAAGAAAGACATACTGAGTTGCCAGCAGCTCATTTCCAGATGTGTAGGGGGGTGGGGCCAGAAAGGGGTAACAATGTAAAATCCATAAATACGCTAAGGTGCCTACAAAATAAATGATAAGCATAGTATGGCAAGTGTGCAGGAAGCAATAGAAAGTTCAGATAACAGTACAAAGACACAATGACAAAAGGAATGGTTCCACACTGGAATCTGCTCTAGCAGTAAAATTACAATAGCCAATATATTTAAGTGGAATATTTATTCATAGTTGAAAAACCAATGAAAAGCTCTTTTAAATGATACATTGGGCATAGCTATAGCTGGCAACAGTTCAGTCATATTGATGATTATGTCTTCCCTACAGTGATACTACATTGCCACCATTTTTAGAACCTTGTGATGTCACTGATAATCAAGCTGTGGCTAACTGCATTCTAGTAAAACACAGTTTGATCGTCACTGACATCACATGGTTCTAAAAATGGTGGGAGTACAGTATCAGCATGGGGCAAGTATAGAGATCAATATATCTGGCCTGCTGTTAGTTACAGGCAAGTCCAACATCTCATTTAAAAGATCTTGCCTTGGACTTTCAAACTGTGATGGGCACTGTTTAGAAATGTTCCCCTTTAAGATTCAGATTATTATCAGTGATGTGGACAGCTCATCTATTGATGGGAATTGTAAAAATCTGAAAGTACTCACTTTAATTCTGTTCATGGTCAGTGTGAGTTTGAGACAGAAATGTTGAAGGTGAATTGCTAAGGCACCTCATAGTAACCACCAAAAAGTAAAAATTCATTATGTCAGGATATGGGGATTCAGATCGTAAGTACTGTGTGCTGTATAAGGTGTGCAGAACAGTACTGAGCAAGTGAATGTACATTATTTTTTTCCTGGTAGAGCAGTATTTGTAATGGGATATAAATGACTTTGTAGGACATACAGTAACTGTAGTCAGTGAGAGTATGCATACTGTAATGTCAGTAGAATTTATTTTAACAGGACCTAAACAAATTTAAAACCACAGTTTAAATTGGATTAAAAAATATTGGCAGTTCTGCTCCTCATTTGCCACCATGTACAAGGCAAGCAGTAAAACTTTGTTTCTTTCACAATCATCAGGGGTGAGAAAATACATTGTAATGTAGATATCATATTGAAGCTGGGCTACCTTTGGTAATATGGCTGGCTGACAACTGCAAATATTCCAATTTCATGAAAATTCTGCCAAATTTTGTAAGTTTCACAAACTTTTCTGAAATTCTGACTTTGTTGAAATCTGAATCCACCAAATGTGTTCTGCTAATTTTCTGTCTGAATTTTAGAATGACTACATGAACTGCGGAATGACAGTTCTGCAGAAGTCAATTCCACAAATGAAATACATCAATCCACAATATACTGTATGCAATCATTTCCATGTTCTATAGATAAGAGTCATTTGTTCTTAATACATCAGTTCACGATACATACACATATTTTGCTGTTCTAAGTTTGAATTTTGCAGAAGTCACCAAAGTGCATTATGAAATAAAATTGTAATTTTTATGGTAATTCTCTGGCACAATTTTATTTTTTTCACAGAACTAAATACAGCATAAAATGGGTAAATGCAGGACTGAACTGTAACAGAGATATTTCTTCTCTGCTCAGTTATAGGGCTTCTTTTTTAATTACTATTTTTTCCTCCTTCCTGCCTGCCATCCCCGACCCCTCAGGAATCCCAAGGTAGACATCCCTCTGCCTTCAGGGTGGATGACCCCACAGGAACCCCATAGAGCTTTGGTTTTACCCCAGTTATAGGGCTTTTATGGAATGTTGAATTTCTACTGGATTGGAATTCCATGGAGTTTTAGAAAATTCCAGTGATTTCCATCATTTGTGGAATTTTGACATTCTGCATTTAAAATGTTTTTCGCAGACTAATAATTTGAGTTCACATAAACTGTGGATTCTTTTTATGCAGTCTGCAGAAAAGTATGCTACGGTTTACATGATCTAGGCAAAATGTTGCCACAGTTTGCACAGAAATGCTTTACAAAATTCTGCTAAATTTAAAAAGAAATTCTGCAAAGCATTTTAGAAGTAGAATTGCCATTCTGCAGCAGTTCTGATAGCAGAATTTCACATTCCACACAGCCCTACTCAGTTATCCAGGGCAAATAAATGGAAAATGTGTAGAAGTAGGTCCCCATGGAAAACAAGATCATTCATCTTTTCTGGGTTAAGCTGAGAAACTACAGCAGATTGTTAAAATGTGAAAAACACCAGTTATTGCTTATGGATCTCTGATGACAACATACCTGGAATACTGTGTACATTTTTAGAATCGTCCTTAAGAAGAACAGGGACTGCCTGGGTCTATCCAGAAGTGTGCCACAAAAATAATGCAATGAAAACTGTATGAGAAGAGGGTGGCAATGTACAATATATACACACACTGTTAACCAGAAGAAAGAGGGCAGGCATGATGGATACTTATAAGTACTTTGGGGTAACAACTGCATGGACTACAGTGAACTGTTCATGAAGACAAAGGGCACTGTGATGAGAAGTCACACATGGATGTTAATGGGTGAAGGTCCAGAAAAGATGGATCTTTCATTACTTTCCAGTTATCCTGTGTATCACTGAATCTTAGCTCTCCTCCACAATTCCAGATTCTAGCCTGGCTTTCCTGACTACCACCTCTTCAGGCAGAACAGGGGTAAGCATGGTGGTGGTGTTGCCCTCTATGTCTTACAGAATCTTTCTTCAACCATTACACTGAAGGAGATTGCACCTTCCTCCTACAAGTTTCTCCTTGCCAAACCTTCCTTCCTCTCCACCACATCCATCTTCATTGGTCTCCTATGCCTCCAAAGATCTCACTAACCTCTCTGGTTGACTCACTCACTTACTGTCATCACCTCTCACTCCTCTTCTGGTGAACTTATCCTCTCTAAGAACTTTATATTAATTGGGTCTTCCTGGTCTCCAGGCTGACCCTCCTCAGGACTGAGTCCCAAATCTCTTGCAACTTATTATCAAACCCAACTGGCTCAATCCACACCTCAGACCATGCCCTTCTGACTGAATCCTTCTCCCCACATCATTGCATCAGGTGTTTTGTCAGATGTTTTCAGTGACTGACATTTTTTGTCAAGAAACTCCAGCTTCCTCCTCTTCCAAATATATCTGGTCCAGATCCCCAGTAGCTAATCAAAGATGCTATACTGAGCAACCTGAATGTGACAGAATTGGTCCCCATTTTCTCAACCCCAGACATGGTTATGGCCTCTTCTTCTTACACTTTCTGTTTTCTTCTGTCTGGAACAAGCATACCCCCATCAGGAAGTCCAGGGTTACCTCTTCCCACCACCCTTGGTCACCCATGATCTCGCACTGATATGTGAAAGACCCGTGATCAAGCCTGGCCCTGGAACCAATTGTGTTGCTCTCTGTTTGATCTCCAGTCATACAGGGCACATAGAAATACTTGCAGAAAGGTCACTCACACTGCCAAATCCCTCTGTTTCAAGGCCAACCTCCAGACCAATTTTAACTCCCCTACCAAATTCTGGAAGCAGATTTGCTTACTTTTTTATCTCACAGCCCAGCCCGCTCTCCCAGTCCTCATGATAAATGAATCGCCAGTCTCTGATATTTCCTTGGTTGCTGCTCACTTCAGTGAGTTTTTCACTATATGTGCTTTCCCCTCTCCAACCTCTCCTGCTGCTCTCCTCTCCCTCTATCTTCACCCTCCTCTCAGCCTCACATACATGGGGTTTCCACTTCCCCCCATCTCCACCCAGGAAACCCTGCTTGTCCTTTCTTCACTCAACCTGTCCAAATCTAGCTCTGATGTCCTTGATCACAAACAGTTTCAAATCTCAGTTCCTATCATTGCCTCCCTCCTCACTCACCTCCTCAACTTCTCATTCACCATCTGCGCTGTCCCTCAGCCTTGGAAGTTGGTCAAAGTTCTCCCTATCCAAAATGGGGGCGATGTCACAACTCATGGCAACTTCCATCCTATCTCACTCTTCCCCTCTCTCTTGCAAATCTGCAACAGAAACCTGTCCTCTCCAGGCTTGCTGACTTCCTTCATTCTTCCAGCTTTCTTTCTCTCTCTCTCTCCCTTCCAGTCTAGTCTACTGTCTCCTCTTGCTATGGTTCACTGACTCCATTCTCTTAGGGATGGATCAGGGACACATCACAGTGGCCATTACTAGGATTACTAGGAAGATAGGACATAAGGGGGCTCATCAAACCATCTAGAATGTCCCCAACACTAGTGGAACTAGTACACCAATACTTGGGTTCATACTTGTATTCATACTTAGATTTATACTTGGAATTGTAAGACAACAGAAGGCGTAAGTCCATATAAGTTGTCCCCACTACTCAGTGGAGGTAACCGAAGTTACCAACTCTAATATGGTAGTGTAACTTAGCTTTGAAAGTGTTGAAACAGGATGCACCAACCACTTCTTCAGGCAACTTGTTCCATAGTTGGATTGCTCTAGGCATAAAACTATGCCTCCGTGATATCAGTTTTACACTGCATTTCAACAATCTGCTGTTTATGGTCTCTCAAATTATATGTTTGCTCCTATATATTATATTCAACTCATTCTTTAACACATCATCTTTCAGGAATTTATATAATAATAATATGTCTCTCTGCATGCCTAACTTCCATAAACCATAATCCACATTTAGTAAGTCTGGATTCATAAGATTTATCTTTTAACTATTAGTTTTGTTAAGAACCTTTGTGGTTTTTCAACCACAGTTTTATCCTTTTTTAAATATGAATTCCAACTGGAAGAGCAATAGTCCAAATGTGGCCTTATATATATTTTAAATAATGGAAGTAGTACACTCATTCTGGGAGTAAAATCTTCTCTGTATACAATTTGTGAGATGCATTGCTTTATTTGCAGTATATTTACTATGGGCCTTACTTTTGAGTTCACTTCCAATGTATACTCCCAAATCCTTCTCACAGGATTAATTTCTTATTTTAACCCCCTAGATGTAATAGTCATGTTGTATGTTGTTTTCCCCATGTGCGCTACTGAGCATTTGTTCAAACTTAACTTCATCTTGTTTCTCGCTGCTGATTTGGCAATAGTTATTGTATCTTGCCCAAATATGAACCTATCCTCAAAAGTGTCCAAAATTCCCCCAAGTTTAACATCATCAGCAAACTTATTTAACTTGTTCTCACTACTTGATGTTTAAATCACTTATAAAAATGCTGAACAACAATGGGCCCATATGGACCTCTGTGGCACTCTACTAGTAACCTCTGCTTCATCAGATACATAATCTTGGATTCTTACTGATTGTGTCCTTTCCATTAACCAGTGCTTAATCCATTTTATTATAGTGCAATTGATACTCATCCTCAATAGTTTAGATATTAGGATCCCATGGGATGCAGTATCAAATACTAGACTAAAATCTAGCATTACTACATCTACTGTTTTCCCGATCATCATGCTACCTACATAATGATAAAAGTGATTAAGTTAGTGTCACAGGATCTATGCCTTGTAAATCCATGCTGCAACTTATCTAGTACATTCATGTCTGCCAAGAAATTCCTGATTTCTTTAGTAATAATTCTTTCAGTTAATTTGCCAACTATTGAGGTCAGACTTACCGGTCGATAATTCGCTGGATCAGATTTGCTACCCTTTTTAACAATTGGAACCACAATAACTTTTCTCCAATTTTTAGGGACACATAGCCTTCCTTCAAAGATCTAAGACCTATGTCAGCTATAATAGGTGCCAGTTCCTTTCTCAGCTCCTTAATAAATCTGGGATGCAAGTTGTTGGAACCAGCTGATTTATCGACCTTAAGGGCTGTAATTTTCCTATAGACCTTATCAATCGTAATATTGGCCCAGAAAACCCACTAGCCAGTGAACTATTTACAACATTGGGATCACCCTTGTTAAAAACAGTGCTGAAGAACTCATTAAAGTCACTGGCCATATCATCTTGCTTTGTGTAAACAGTGCCATCAATATTAGGTGGGCCAATGACCTGAATATTTCCTCTCTTATTATTAACATAGGAGAAAAAATCTTTTGTATCAGATTTTGTGGTGGCCAATCTGAACTCGACTTGCTTCTTTGATCTCATTTTTGAGTTGGTGTAATGTCTTCCTATAATTGCTCATATTTCTGCTTGACTGCTTACTTTTCAATTTTTTATAATGTAGCTGATTCCTTTTTTTTTCCTTCTTTTTTAGTTATTTGACCAGGAGTAGCACACTAAGCTGAAAGCTTTTTTACAGGAGTGACCTGGGAGCATAGGGAAGTTAAGTGACTTGCTCAGGGTCACACAGTATGCAAGGGGAAGCTGTGGGATTCAAACCCAGATATAGTCTGCTGGATATCACCAGATTTGCAGCTCAGAAGCTTAAACCACTGTGCTATACTGCTTCCCATACTGCCTCCTAGTACTTAATTTAATGATCCTTCAATTTAGCCATGATGGCTTTTTACCCCTGTTATTATACAATGTTCTTGTTGGAATGTTTAGTTGTTTAGTGTAGTGTAATTCATCCAGTATATTTTTAAAGTTATCCAGCCCTTCAATAGCCACAATATTTTGTGCAAGTCTATTCCAGGCTTTAATGGTTCCGATAGTATAGAAATTCTCCCTTTTGTTAGTTAAGACTTTATAAAGAGCTAGTTTTTTATTATGGGATTTTAAATTTGGCCTTGCATTACTGTACTCAAGCTCACACATTCCCATTAGTTCAGGGGACTGTAAAAATTTAAAAAGGAGGAGCAAATCACCCCTCTGTCTCCTGACTTGCCAAGAATGTAAACCTGTGGCTAAAAGTCTCTCTTGGTAGGATTTATTTTTTAGCCTTGGAATAAGCTTGGTTGCTGGCCTCTGTACAACTCTCCAATAGTTTTACATTTTTTACTAGAAACGGGGACCATACCTGAGAACCATAATCAAGTAGGGGCTGATGTAACTATTGTAGATAGGGATAATAATTTGCTCAGTCTTACAAGCAAATACCTTTTAATTCTATGGACCATATCTGAGTAATTTTGGTAACAGACAGTGATCGGATGATGTTAATTTATTATTCATTAATTTACCTAGATCTTTTTCATTTTCAGATGTTCTAAGAATATTTTGATTTAGGATATAAGAATAATTAGGATATTTAAGCTCAAAGTGCATTATCACACACTTACCAGTATTTAAGGTCATATCATTCCTTACTGCCCAATTTTCGATTTTACCCAAATCCCTTATTGGAGAAAGATGTTTACCCTGCATGTCAACTGTGCCCCCAAGTTTGGTATCATCTGCAAACTTCATTATGATGTTTTCAATATCCTTATTCATGTCACTGGCATAAATACTGAACAAAGATACTCCAAAATCAAAAAGTTTTTATATTAGATTATTATGGAGGACCTTATTGAAGGCTTTCATAAAGTCAAGTAGGATAACATCAGATGGAATGCCTCGATCTAGATTCTTACTGATTTGATTATAAAAGGCTAGCATGTTGGTCATACACGATCGCCCTTTTTTAAAGCCATGTGGGCTTGGGTCACTATGCGCTGATTGTTCAATTTCCGTTTCTAGCCTATTTCCAATTAGACACTCCATTATTTTACAACACTGGGAAGTCAAACTTATAGGTCTGTATTTCTCCATGTTTCCTCTATTACCTGTTTTGAAAATTGGAATAACAATAGCTTGCCTCCAATCACTTGGAACTGTACCACTTTTCAAAGATTGATTAACTATAATAGCTAAGGGACATGCCAGATCTCAGGCAGCATGCTTTAATAATTTTGGATGTATGTTATCTGGTCTGGGTCTGGAGGAATTTTTAACTTTAATTGGTTCATTATAGACCTCTTGACTGATTATGACATAGTTTGTTTCAGAAACCTAGTCAGGTATTATGACTCCTTGGTATTCAGGTGGAAAAACTGAGCAAAATAGGAATTGAAATGTTCTGCTGCAGACTGGTCATTGTCTATAATATCGTTATCACTTCGATTGGCCCAACAGTTGGATTTGAGTTTCATGGTTTGGGTTTATATAGGATAGAGAAACTTAGTATCTTTAGAGTGAGATATTCTAAATTCAGTATTTGCTTTGGACATCCTAATTAGATTTTTTTTCAGTTATTTTTGTTCTTTTACATATAGCATTTTTTTCTTTCAGATTTGTTGTTTTACATCTTTTATAAGCCTTATGTTTGAGCTTAATTTGCCTTTTAACCCTTAGTGTTAACCAGTTAGGAATTCTACCTTTTTAATTACTGTATAGTAGGTTATATTAGCTCTCCGATAATTTTAGCGCTATTAGTGGACCCACCAACATGCGTTAAATTTAACTGACCATTAATATTGTAGTCATACTGTACCATACTAAATAGAAGAATGACAGAGTTGACCGCCACTTCAGTCAGTAATACAACCAGGTACTGCACCAGACAAAGTAAAAGAATGACAAAGCACTCTAATTTGGTTGTGTGTGTAGTAATTTTGTTTACTTTAACATGAAAGTAAAGAGAGCATAAACACCAAAGTAATTAAAAAAAGAGCCTAAAGTCCTCTGAGATGCAGTGCACTTGTGTTACCAGTACTGTATGTCAAATTTTTGGCTTCTGCTTCACCTTGAGGTACTGAATCTGAAAATGAATGAAGCAGAAAGCCAAATTAGCATTCGCTCTATTTGGTACCAACCACCCTCCCCAAAAAATACAAATTTAAATATGTTCTCACTCAGGCAGTTGTGGTGATTGTCGAGTATCCCAGCCTCATGAAAGCCTCTGATGATGTCTGCTTGTCTTCCTTGCAAGGAGGTAATCACAGTCTCCATCCACCATGCATGGCATTCTTTTAGGTCAGATCTAAAACGAGCAAGGACTTCTGCTCTGTGGGCAAAAACAGCACTGAAGTGATGCACTTGATATACGGTACCAAAATATTATCAATTAAATCAATGGTCATGACTGCTTTTAGAGGAGACAGGCATTTAAGTAAGACGTGTGATTGAAATTAGCTGCAGTTTAGTATCGCCGCGATGCTCATTACATATACAGTACTGTACCAGACCGTAACTACAGGTATAGCAAGCGCTAAATATATCGGGGGCCAATATGTGTACCAAGTCTGCATCTGCTAAATATATTGCATGCCAATATAACCTGCTATACAGTATATTTCTTAAATGTAGGTACACATTCATTCTCAATCTTAATGAGAATGTCTCTAAATGATTCTCAAGCAGCTTCCATTGATTGATGTAATAATATACTATCCCAGTCCATGTCACAAAGATGCTCATGGCTCTCATTAGGATTGGCATTATTATAGTTTTTGATTAAAGTGTTGCAGTCATTTTGCTCCGTCCAGTGGTCATGCTACTCCTGTCATGTTATGGTCATTATTTCCAATGGACTGAGTATGTTAACATCCATAATTTCATCATTTATATTTGTGAAATAAGGTCTAACACATTATTTTTTCTAGAGTGAGATCCCGCACAAGTTGGTCATGGCCGATATCATAGAAGTTTCGATAAAAGTTCTCTCAACCTCTGTTTTGCCTGGCAGATCATTCCAGTTCACCCCAGGGAGATTAACGTTATCCAAAATAATAACATCACCTAAGTCAGAAGCTTGATTTGATTCATCCAGTAGAGCTAGATTACATTCTACATTATAACTAGGCGGTCTGTAACAGTTACCTACAAGTACTGCCTGTCTCCCAGGAAATAATAACTTGATTCAAATACTTTCTAGAGCCACATCTATATCTGAGGATATGTCAACTGCCTGTGATGTGATGGAGTTATGTATATATAGACAGACACCTCCTCCTGTCTTGTCTACCCTATTTTTATAATAGAGCTTATAATCAGTAATTTTATATGTCCAGTCTGAGGTGTCATCCCACCAAGTTTCATTTATTCCTATAATGTCAGTATTATTTAGTTTAATATAGGCTTCCAATTCAGTCTTTTTGAGCATGTTTATACTTCTAGCATTCACCAATAAGATATTACACCAATGTTGTTGACTATACGTAGTAGTAGATCTATGTAAGGGGAATGCTTTGAAAGGTTTCTTACAAGACCCTCCTCCCACAAGTAGTTTTAATGGCTAGTTACATATACTACAATTATTTTGCCTAATAAATTGTTGTCCATTTTGCTTAAATGTAGTCCATCTCATGAATACAGATGTGGTCTATCGATAAAGCTCTCCCTATAGGTAAGACAACCAAATCCTGTTTTGAGACACAACAGACACAGTTAATTATTAATACTTTTCATTTTAGCAGTTATGGTTGCAGTTCGTTGTGGTACTGGAAGAATCTCAAGGAAGCAGATATCACAATTTTTTGCTACAAATAGTTCGCTCAAAACTGTGTAGTATTTTTTGATATCTTCCAGCCTGGTGGTATTTTTGTTATTTGTACCAGTGTGTATAATAACTAAAAGATTTTCTCCACAATTAGCCAGGATAGAGTTAATAATAGTTGTTAAATCCAAAATTTTAGCACCCCTGTAACTTCTGTTTGTCCTGTTGGCTTTGTCTGGGTTGCACACAATACAGTCTACATGATTGAATATAGAATCACCCAACACATATGCTTGATTAGTAAGAGTTACTTTAGGTGGTACATGATCCCCCTCAAGATTATTTTGTTCTGCAGTGGTGCCTGAATTTTTAGAGGTGACTGTTCATAAGTTTCATTGTGTGCCATTATCGGGGGGCATTAGAGAAATGCTAGCTATTGTTTCCTGGTGATGTTCAATGCTCATGATTCATTTCCATATCTATTCCACCTGTATTATGTGGTTCAGGCTCAAACAGGGAGAAGACTTAACAATGCTGTGCATGTATCCACTACCTTGAGAAGTGGAAAGGGCAGGAATATCAATAGTTTGTCCTCCGGAAGACTCTCAATCTAAACTATCAAACCCAATTTCTTGAGGAGGTGGAGGGGCAATTATATCTATAGTTTGTTCACTGGGGGTCTCAGAATCTAAACTACCAAAATGACTACTCTGGGGTAGAGTGAACTCCACAGCTCTTCGACCTTTTTTGGAACTATTTCCTATGACCGTAGTCCATCCCTCATCAGTCATCTCATTGATCTCTACAACCCTGTTTCTTATTTTAAGAGATCCCTGTCCAACCTTAGTCTTAAGTATATTATTTTAATTTAGGGAGTTTTTGCCAAAGGACATATAGTCAGGGATGCAGCTAGCTTGCCCTGTTGAGGTTGAAGGCTGTGCTGTATCAATAGTCATCATTCCTTCATGTCAATCCATTTGGTTTGTTATGACCACATCTAATTTTGAACAAAATTTCTTTACTTCCCTTTCTAAAGTTACAATGTAGAGATACTTTTTTCAGGTGACTTATACATCAATTAATTCAGTCTCAGCTAAACTATACATGAAACAGGAGTTACATTTATAGGCCCAGTTGCCATCTAAAGTTCTAATTTTCTCAGCCAGTTTAGCATTTGAATAATTTACCCCTGACAGCTGTCATTCAAAATTATCTTGAAGAGCAAGGTATTTAAAGCAAAGCACAATATCAAACAAGCATTTGTCAATGCTGAATGTTTGCCTATTGATATTAGCATTGGACATGCTGGAGTTAGTCAGATGCAGACTAGGAATGGCAATGAAGTATTGAACTCGTGACAACCCCACCTCCACCTTGCAGATGGAAAGGCATTGGGGTGTGCCTTTGGGTCATCGCACTTAACGCTCATGGCATTCCACTTCACCCTATCCTGCAGACACTGACAAGAGTTGAGGTGTGCCTTGGGGTGAATTGATTTACAGTTACCCCATTTCATAAGGGCATACACTGAAATGGGAGCAGTATAGGAGAATGGATTGAACTCTGGGGCTGAAGAGTACAAGGCACCTCTTTGCCTGTCACTGACTTCAGGGTGGGAGTGGGGGGTGGAATGGCATGAGCATTACAGCTGTCAATCCAAAGGCACACCCCTGACACCTGTCAGTCTGTAGAGGGTGGGACATTATGGTTAGAAACCCTAATGCCCCGGGTGTTTGTTGGTATTTGCACTACACATTTTTAACATAGCCTTTCTGTGACCCCCACCTCATGAAAGCATTTGTGACCTCTGCTCATGAAAAGTGGCACTGTGATTTTGTTAATCTGTCCCGAATGTTGATTTCCCACAGCGACCATACCATTCTGTGCCAGAGGTGCTAAAACACAGTTCAGGCAAGATGTTAAAATTGACAGCTGTACCATTCAAAGGGAGGTGTGAAAAGATGACAATGTTGAAAACCAGGAGTGAAAATATTAAAAATGCTCAAACTTATGAGCGTACGTGGAAACTGCACAACACACACTAGTAACACAGTTGTTTAGTGGAATTATTTCACCAAAATTTCAACATAGGTATTTTGTGACCTCTGCTCATGGACAGTGTCACTATGATTTCTTAATCTGTCCCGAACATTGATGTCCCACAGCCACCACGCTATTGTGTGCCAGATGTGCTAAAACACATCTGGGGCAGGATGTGAAAATAACAGCTGTACTGTTCATAAGGAGGTGTAAAACTTGACAATGCTGAAACTCTTGAGTGAGAATGTTACAAATTCTCTAAGTTATGAGTGTGCATGGAAACTGCTCAATGCATGCTCATAACATCATCATTTTATGGACTTTTGCCACCTAATTTTCAACATAGGTATTTTGGGACCTCCACTCATGAACACTGTGATTTTCTTAATCTGTCCTGAACACTTAATTCCCACCATGACCACGCTATTGTGCACCGGACATGTGAAAACACATTTCGGCCAGGATGTGAAAAATGACAGCTGTACTGTTCATAAGGAGGTATGAAAAAATGCCAATGTTGAAAATCTGGAGTGAAAATATTACAGATTCACCAAGTTATGAGTGTGCATGAAAACTGTGCAATGCATGCTCATAACACAGTCACTTTTTGGAATTTTTTCACCAAATTGGCAACATAGGCATTTTGGGAACCCGCCTCATGAATAGTGACACTGATGTTTCATTAATCTGTCCCAAAAGGTGATTCCACACACTGACTGTGAAATCACCTTTCAGGACCGAATAACCAGATGACAGTCACTGAATTCATGAGATGGGGTCCCAAAGACCTCACATTGAGAATTTGGTGCCAGAATTCACTAAAATGGCTGAGTTATCCACCGAAGTTCAACCCCCCCCCCCCATTTATGCAATTAACAGCTTACTGGTATTTCTTCAACTTGTGGTCGGCTTTGAAGAGTGCAGTGTGTTCCTGCTCCACTGAAGATCATAGTGTTGAGCTCTGAGTCAAGTAAGGGTGAGGGGGTGGGGAGGTCAGGGGCATCAAGGTGGTTGCAGGTTGGGGAGGGCACCAGAGACAATGAGAGATGCTTTTCTGTTTTACAGGGTTTAAAACAAAAGACCTTGTGCAATGGTTTTTCTATTACAAGGACAATGGAGATGCTGAGGTGGGCTCCCAGCATGCCACCTGGGTGTTTGTTGGGAGGGCTGTAGCCGACAGGGATTGGGCACCCCATTGGAACATACAGAGTGTTTGGGGGGGTGCATGAGCCAAGGGGGATTGGGCACCCTCTCGGCACACAACAAATGGGAGGGACATTATGCCAATGGGGATTGGGCCCCCACTGGCAAATGAACTTATAGGTGGCATGCCAACAGGGGATTGGGCACTCCATTCACTTTCATGGGTACTGTGAGAGGCAGATGGAAACAGCTGCTGCCATGTTTATTTAAAACAAATGAGGGGGACATTATGCCAACAGGGATTGGACTATCCCATTGGCAAATGAACAGGGGAGGGAGTATGTCAACAGGGGAATTTGGCACCCCTATTGGCTTTCATGGAGACTGTGAGAGGCAGCTGACGACAGCCACCACCATGTTTATTGAAATGGGACACCAGACAAGCAAGCTGTAGTTCATTGCTGGAATCAGGGACTGCCCCAGCAGCAAAAACAGCTGATTGTTAAATGACTGGGGGGGGGGTCCCTGATTGCAGCAGCGAGTTTCTTTCAAGTTGGTGGCAAGCTACAATACTGCTGTCATTGACAGTGTGCTCCTGTGTTGGTGCCACAGAGACCTGCCCCAAAATGGACTGCTGGCATTGGCAACAACACTGTCGCCTTCACAACTCGCTACTACAGCAAGCTGTCATGAATACGTTTCTCGTGACATGTGCACAAGCAAACGACAATTTCCTTTAACAGGTGTGAAACATCTAACAACTAAGCTTATTTCACAATGAAAAGCCCAAATAGAAGTCCCAATTTATTAAGATATAGTTGTAGGTCACTTACTTACATGTCCTACATGTATCTTCCAGTCACAGATAGACCAATTGTGCTTGTAACTAGACCAGAGGCAGTAAAGGTTGTTTCCTTATCAGCACGCTTAACCTAATACCTTCATAAACTATTTAATATCCCTTTCCTCTTTTTCTGCCTGACATGCAAGACATATCTAGATGCACTTGTCTCAGAGCATGTCTCCATGCACATTGTTGCCACGATCACCCCACTCTAGCTCTTCCCGCTTACTGAGGGGTGAGTATTTATGCTGCTTTCCCAGGTCACTACTCCAGCAGATCAAACAGGGCAAATTAAACTAAAATAAGCCACAAATGACTTTAGAATCAAATCAAATCTAATCAACTTTATTTTATAGCTCCATTCAAAGCCAAAGGCGCTTTAAATAAAACACATGCATTTTGATAAAAATTTTTAAAACAGCATTAAAATGTAACAGCCATAATTAAACAAATGCTAAACTAAATAAATATGTTTTCAAACTGGTTTTAAAACTATCAACGATTAGACATTCTCTCAACCAATGGGTAGAGAATTCCACAGGGTTGATGCTAAAAAAGCAAAAGCACGAGATCCTGATGTCTTTAATCAAACCCTGGGAATCTCTAGCAATCCCTCGTTGGTGGAGCGGAGAGGACAGAGGGGGCAGTAGGGAATCAGGAGATCTTTCAGGTATACTAAAACTTTGGAATACTAAAACTGCCTTTCTTATACTGCTACTTGTTCTCCTGAGTGTTTAAAAAGGAGATAAATAATGTCTAATGAACACTGTAGTTCCCAACGATTGTACCTATGAACTAAAGCTTTCACCCACACTTCCTGTTTGAGCCCAGGAATCAGGAAGACTTTTCTGCACCAATATCAGATCACCCAGTCACCAGAAATACACTAAATAAACTGTTGGAGCCTGTCCCACTACACACAGTAGTCCCACAGGTCAGCAACTGGTATCTTTTAAACATATGAAGCTCACTGAGGGGCTAGTATTTATGCTTGGGGTGACCCCAGAAATGCTTTCCCAAGGTCACGCCTCCAGTTGATCAAACAGGGCAAATTAAATTAAGTCCCAAACAACTTTAATATACTAAAACTGCCCTTCTTATACTGTTACTTGTTCTGAGTGTTTGAAAAGGGAATAAGTAATGTCTAACAAACACTGTAGTGTCAACCAATTGCACCTAGGAACTACAGCTCCCACCACACTTCCTGTATGAGCCCAGGAACAAGGATTTTCATTGATCTTACCAAAGTCTTTGATTCTGTGGCCCATCCACTTCTCCTTGACAAAACTGAGTCTCTCAGCCTCCGCTGTTGACTGGTTCCTGCCTCTCTCAGGCAATCAGCAGTCCGTCTAGTTAGGTAGCATGCTGTCCTTTCCTCTCCCTAGCCAGGTTGAGGTCCTACAGGGCTCTATCCTGGCTCAATCTTCTTTTCTATTTTCTCAATGACCTCCAGTCTGCCAGTTCCAGCTTGCATATTCACTTGTATGCAGATGACAGTCCTCTACTTCAAAAACCCTTTACTGCAGCTGTGAAGCCTCACTCCAGCAAAACTTTCACAATGTCCTGTTCTGGTTCCAGTTAAACCAGCTCCAGGTCAATGCCACAAAACTGTGTCCATGACCTTGGCACTGGTCAGAAGTTGGAAGCTTGCTCCCTCACCTTCTTTACCCTGAATGGCTCCCCCAGATGTGGTGTTCCTCCTTCTTCTATCTCAGTATGTGGCTTGGCAGTTGACTTGACCTCTCTGCTCACATTAATGCAAAGCTCTGCCCCAAGCTTGGTGATCTGTACTGTAACAAAGACTGCCTGTCTCTGCAGATCCATCAGAGCTTGTTACCAAATGGTGATCCCAGTCTTCAAATATGCAGATGTGGTCAATGGTACTGCTCCTCCTCCCTCTTGCCAGACTGGACAACCTCTGTAGCACAAGGGTATTATTATCTGCATACCAGAATCATATTTTATACATCTGGGTTTACCATTGATGAATTATGTCCAGCAGCCAGTTATTTTCCATTCTCTGTTTTTGACTTAATTTCTTGCTGCCAGTATTTGTATTGCAATTTATGAATTTATGCATGATGATTCACTGATCTATGATGTTTTTTGTAACTTTATGTATTGCACTATGTTTCACTTATATCTGTAATTTTGTACATATGCTCACTTTAATTTCCTGTATAAATACTGCTAAATGGCAGAGGGTGATCATCCTTATACAAAGCAACTGTCTGTGCGAAATGGTCAGGGTTGTTATTCTCCAGTCTCCTGTATTACGATGTGTCTGCTAATAAGGATCCATTTATATCCTACAATGCTGTGATCGGCTTGAGACTTGTACTTGTGTGGTCATTCCTTTGAGCCTGTTTTTAGTTCGTTTTCTTACACTGTCTGTAATGCCCACTGTTGTATTGCTACCAGTTCTCCCCCTTGCACTCACCATAGTTCCCTCTACTCAACCCTCTCTATCCTCCCCTTCCCTCTTATTGCCAGTCCCACTGTGCATCCCCCATCTCAAATTACTAGTTTGGTTTGCCACCTCCTGACATATCTAGGCACATTTCTCCCATTCCTTCTGCCTCATAGTACCTATGTTCCAGGGATCCTCCTACATTCTCACTCCCTCACTTTCACTCCTCTGCTGTTCTACTTTTGTTATTGAACATGTTGCGCAAAACCCAGGCCATTTGAAACCAAATTCTATCTCTGATTCCTCTGCTCCCTTATCTAAGGGTCTTCACTGTTCTCATATTAATATTGGTAGCCTACTCACAAAAATTGGTTTTATTAGAGTTTGGATGTCCCAAGCCCCCCCGTGATGTAATGTTATTTTCTAAAACCTAGTTGTCTGCCAAGATTCTCTCATCAAATATTGCTCATCCTGGCTTCACAGTCTACAGACATGATAGAGGTAAAGAGAGTGAGGGTGCTCTACAAATATTCTCTTCCCTAAATTTTACACTCACTTTATAGGATACTGTGTCTAAGACCCATGAGCTAATCTGGCATGATTCCTCCTTCCTTCCCACTCTGGTCTGCTGTTCATTATGGGCATCTACTGCTTCTCTGGGACAGATAGGGATGGCATAGTTGACATAATCATCTCACTTGACTAAAATAGTTAAACATGAGCACATCATCCTAGATAATCTGAACTTTAATTGGCTAGACCTAAATCATCATCATCACTCTGTTCTAATTTCAAAGTCCTCAGCCTTCATCAGTTGTTATGAGACCTAACCAGGTATAATAATCAGTCCTCTAACCACTCTAGTTGATTGGATCGTGTCCTCTACCCCTACCACATTATCTATGCCAACACTCTTTGTGACTTTTTAGTGATAGAAACATAGAAACATAGAAACATAGACTTTGATCGGCAGATAAGGATCTCAAGTAGGTCCATCTAGTCTGCCCATTTCCTACCTACAGGATAGGCCGCAGATCCTAGTTAACCAACAGCCTTTATCTTCCTGCCCCACAAGAATTGCTTTATGTCTGTCCCATGCATTCTTGAATTCTCCCACAGTTTTAGACCTCACAACTTCCTCAGGAAGGCTGTTCCATGCATCCACTACCTCTCTGTGAAATAATACTTCCTCACATTGCCCCTGAACCGCCTCCTTCTATCTTTAAATTGTGTCCCCTTGTTCTTGCAAGTCTCTTTTTCTGAAAGATGCTACCCTCTTGGACTTTGTTGATTCCTTGAGGTACTTGAAAGTTTTTATCATGTCCCCCCTCTCCCTTCTTTCCTCAAGGGTATACATATTAAGCTCCTTTAGTCTCTCCTCATACGGCTTCTCTTGCAGACCCTGCACCATTTTAGTTGCCCTCCTCTGGACTGCCTCTATCCTGTCTATGTCCTTGCGGAGATGGGGTCTCCAGAACTGGACACAGTATTCCAGATGGGGTCTCACCAACTGTCTGTACAGAGGGATAACAACTTCCTGTTTTCTGCTGCTGATGCCTCTCCCTATACATCCCAGTATACCCCCGGCCCTTCCTACTGCCTTCTCACATTGCTTGCTAACCTTAAGGTCATCTGATATGATTACCCCCAGATCACGTCCTGTTTTGTTGTTGTTACTAGCTCCCCACCCATTGTGTATTCTTCCGCTGGGTTCTTGTTTCCCAGGTGCATTATTTTGCACTTTTTTGCATTGAATCCTAGCTGCCATACGTCTGACCATTCCTCCAACCTTGCTAAGTCCCTTTTCATCCTTTCCATGCCTCCTTGTGTATCAACAATGTTGCAGATCTTTGTGTCATCTGCAAAAAGGCATACTTTTCCTTCCAGTCCCTCTGCAATGTCACTGATGAAGACATTAAAAAGGACTGGACCAATACTGAACCCCTGCGGTACCCCACTAGTAACCACCCTTCTTCAGAGGACTCCATTTACAATTACCTTCAGTGTCCTGTTGTCCAGCCAATGTTTTACCTAGGCTACCACCTTGGGACCCACTCCCAGGCTGGTTAATTTGACTATCAATCTTTTGTGTGGGACTGTGTCAAATGCCTTGCTAAAGTCTAGGTAGGCCATGTCCACAGCCCCTCCCTGGTCTACTACTTTGGTCACCAGTCAAAGAAATCTATTAGATTCGTCTGACATGACCTTCCGCTGTGAACCCATGCTGCCTTGGATCCTGTGCTCCACTGACCTCTAGGTACTCAACTATTCTTTCCTTCAGAAGTGACTCCATCACTTTCCCTACCACAGAGGTCAGACTGACAGGTCTGCAGTTTCCTGCCTCTGTCTTGGTCCCACTTTGTGAAGGGGAATCACATCCGCTCCTCCAGTCCTCGGGTACCACACCATCCTCCCATGATTTATTAAAAGAGTAGCCAGTGGTTTCACTAGTTCCTTCCTTAATTCTTTTAGAATTCTGGGTGAATTCCATCAGGACCCATTGCTTTGTCCACCTTCAGTTTTAGGAGTTCTTGCAGAACCCTTTCTTCTGTGAAAGGACTGGGATCGACCCCCCTATCAAGAGTGCTTCTGTTAATTGGATTAGGCACTTCCCCCTCCTCTTTTGTGAATACTGAGCAGAAATATTCATTCAGTATTCCTGCTTTTTCACTGTCCCCCTCTGCCCACCCACCGTTCATTCTATTCAGCCTCACTATCCCTCCCTTTGTCTTTCTACGCTCGCTGATGTACCTATAAAAGGTTTTATCCCCCTTCTTAACTGAGGTGGCTATCTTTTCCTCAGTTTGGGCCTTTGCTATTCTGACGTCCCTCCCTGCTTCTTTCTGCCTTAACTGGTACAGCTCTCTGTCCTGCTCCTTCTGTGTTTCCTTATACTTCCGGAATGCTATCTTTTTCTTCCTGACTTTCACAGCCACCTCTCTTGAGAACCATAGTGGCTTTTTCTTTCGTTTTGATTTGTTTATTTGCTTCACACAAAGGCTTGTTGCGTCTGTGATGGCAGTTTTGATAATTCCCCATTGTTGCTCCACACCTCCTTCTAGCCTGTTTGCTAGTGCTTTTCTGAGGCACTCTCCCATCTTGCCAAAGTCAGCCCTCCTAAAGTCCAGTACCCTCACTTTTGTATGGCTTGACTCTGTAGCTGAGTTTAACATGAACCACACTGTTGATGGTCACTTGTCCCCAGATGGCAACCTATTTCAAGATCTGAGATCCTCTCACTGCCCCCGTTTGAGAGTACGAGGTCTAAGATTGCTCCCTCATGAGTGGGTTCCGAAACTAGCTGTCTAATGCCTGCCACCTGTAGGGCATCAAGAATGGCCCTGCTCTTGGATGTGGCTGCAGAAAATGTGCTCCAGTTAACATCTGGCATATTCAGGTCTCCCATCAACAGTATCTCCCCTTTCTCTGCCATTCTAAGAATGCCTTCCATCATATCCTTGTCCATTCCTTCCCCTGACATGGGGGTCTGTACACAACCCCTGTGCGGATTGTGGTGCCTTTCCAGTCTCCAAGGTGACCACAGTGCCTCCTCTCCTCCCTGTTTACTCTTTTGTTCAGTTGCTTTTATCCCTTCCTTTACATAGAGAGCTACTCCTCCCCTCTTCTCCCCTGCCTGTCTCTCCTGTAGGTTATGTCCCTGGTATGTTAACATCCCAGTCATGGTTCTCTGTGTACCATGTTTCTGTGACTGCTACGATATCCAGGCATCCCTTCCATTAAGGCCACCAGCTCAGGAGCTTGTTGCCCAGACTACGGGCATTGGTACTCATTACCCTCCATTTCCTGATGGCCTTACCCCTTTGCCCCATCCCTGTCCTTCTTGCCTTTGTCACTTTCTCCATTTACCCCTGCCCTTCTCCCTATCGACACCTCCATGTTGGTGTTTGCCACACTTACTACTGTGATTGTTTGGGGGGCTAGGATTTTCCTGCTCCTTTCCAGTGCTCTCCCTTGGCTAGTTTAAAAGCTTGCCAATGAAGCATTTAAACCTATCACCTAGGATCCTGGTTCCTCCCAGACAGATGCAGCCCATCATGTCAGTATAGGCTTGCATCACCCAGGTGGACCCCAGTCCCCAATGAAGCTAAATCCCTGAGCTCCACACCAGTTTTTCAACCACTGATTGAATCCCATGGTACGGAACATCCTAGCCTCCTCTGCCATAGATGGGTAGCACATTCTGAGAAGGTTACTGTGCATACTTGACCAAGGCCCCTCCCAATTCCACAAACTCTTCCTGCACTTCAATCCTTTTCTTAGCCAGGTCATTTGTCCCTAGGTGGACAATGACATCCAGCTCTCCTCTGTGCAGCTGCTCTGGCAATCCTGAGGATTCACTCCTGTCCCTCCAAGCCATGGCGCCAGGCAGGCACCTTACCTCCTCTCCTTCCTTGCCCAGTTCTACCTTCCTAACAATGGAGTCCCCACCAGGAGTTGTTTCTTCCCTGCAGGGTCCCCTGCCACCCTCCTGTGGGTCTCCTTGTGAGGTTCCCAGCATCCTCCTTGGTCTCCACTGTAGGTGCCTCCATAGAGGAACCACACTTTGCCAGAATGGCATAGGAATTGTGGAGAGGCACAACTGAGGGATGTGCCTCTGTTCTACCACCCTCACCCTCCTGAGCCCACTGTGGTCCAACTGCTCCTCTTCTTGGCAACCTCTGAGGCAATGGCAGTGGCACTGGTGGTCCCTGGATGGAAGAGGAGGTCCCACAATCCTGGCCAACTCAGCCTGAGATGAGCAACCTCCTCCCTCAGCCCAGAGAGGTGCCTGCAGATGGGACAACACCGCATCCTCCAGAACATCTCCGGAAGACTGCTGCTCCACAGTCACTGCACTGCACCACTCCAATCATGTCTTATTTCTGACCCCTTAACTGTTTGCAATCCTTACTCTTTCGTCTGTTTTTCTCTCTCTCCTTACTTTCTGCCTGTGTGCCCTTTAAGCTCCTGATTGTCCTGTTCTGAGACAAGAATATCCTATATTTCTCAGTAGACCACTTACTTGTTCAGAGGCAGACCTCCAGCAGCTAGAGGGGCGGAGAGCTACTCTTGCCCTTCTAGGATGGTGGGTCCTTGGTGGTTCTGTGATCACTCACTTCCTGCCCCTAAACAGGAAGTTCCTGTTGTCAGTCAAATCTGTGCCTATAAAAATAGAGCTAGCTTTGGGTGGGGGTGGAGGGAGGGAAGGACGGAATATTGTCCCAGCAGAGAAGTTCAGTCACACAGCAGTCCTTTCTCTTGGTGTCTTCTGCCAAGCTATTAGCAGAATCTTCTAAGGCAGTCTTTAAATGAAGCTTCCTTCTAGCTAAGCCTACCCCCTACTTACCAGATCTTTCTACAAGTAATTTAAACCTCACAGCAGTTAAGTCCTTTCAGTCACCTGAGATTTACACCTAGATGACTTTTCAGTTACCCATTCAGTTCAGTGAACCCAAACACACACTTTTTTTTGTTTTTGTTTTGTATGTTAGTTTTTTACCCTAAATTAAAGGTCCAAATGCAAAAGATCTTCTACGTTAGTCCCAGCAGAGAAGTTCAGTCACACAGCAGTCCTTTCTCTTGGTGTCTTCTGCCAAGCTATTCTCTGTATCTCTGTATCACTTTCTGCATCCATACAATTAAATCCTCCAAGGCTTCACCCAAATTTATTACTGATCACTCACTTCAGAACCTCTCCCTGTCTGATGTTTAGCTTGACTTCTCAAAAGCAGACTGGAGCATAGTGTATGGCTCCTCAGATCCTGAACTGGCTCAAGTATTTCTGTTCTATCTTCTTGTCCATCTATGACACCCATATTCCCATAAAAAAAAAGCAGTAAGTGGTGTGTTCCTGCCCTGGGTCTCCTCTGAAATGATAGATTTATTTTAACCAAGGGATGCTGCAAGGTCTGCCCATTAAGAATCACATGACATGCTGACAGAATACACTACAGTATGCTCAGAAAACAGTGCTGTCAGGAAAGCCAAAGCTACATATTTTCACTCCAGATTTATCAGTGAGTGTCTCCCTACAAATTTTGGAACACAGTAAATATTTTTTTCTCCTGAGCACCTCCAGTGAAGTTACTGACCCTCCACTCATAGCGTATACCAATAATGCACACTTTGTGGAAGGGTCTCTGGCGATTGTTCCCCCTCACCCTGCTGGCTATGTTACTGGTTTACTTTTTCTGTCATTGCTACTTTGAAGGTCCCCTGTGAGCTATTCTGCAAAAGTTTAAGTCACATTCTGGTTCAAATTGCATTCCTCCTAAATTACTGAGCTTGACTGACCCTGAAATGGATGACCCACTGTCCTAATTGCTTCCTTTCCTCTGTAATTTTTTTTTTGCTCTGGAAACATAGCTATCATGATCCTCCTGCTCATAAGTGGCCCTATAAACTTTCCAGCAAATTATTGACCAGTCTCCCTGCTCCCCATTCTCTCCAAAATCCTTGAAGGACTGGTTGTTAGGAAGCTCTCTAACTTTTACTTCATGCAGTGCTTCTTTTACAAATTTCCATCTGGTTTATGGGCAGCTCACTCAACATCCACTTCCCTTCTAAGACTCACTGACTTTATTCTCACCAACACTGACAATGGTCTGTCTATGTGTGTCATATTGTTCAACGTTGCAAAAGCATTTGACATGGGAGAACACATCCTTCTCCTAAATAAACCCTCTGGCCATGCCCTCATCAGTTTCTCAGTTTTCTGGTTCTCTTCATACTTTTCGAGCCACTCCCAATCTGTTTCTACAGGGTCATCCATCTCCAACCCTAGGCAAGGTCCCCCAAGACCCTGGGACCACTCCTTTTTAATACTTTTGTAAGTGACTTCCCTCTAGCTGTCAAATCCTATATTATCTATATTTATGTAGATAACACTATCCTGTATACCACAGGTCACAGTTCTATGGTTATCTCCAATGCTCTACAATGTGACTTCAGCAATGTGACTTCAGCATACTCTCAGACTGGTTTGTAAGGAATTGTTCATCACTAAATCAGTCCAATACTGTCTTCATGCTGTTTGACTCTAAAACAAGTTTGCTGGACTGCCCAAACCAAGACTCTAAAATGTTTGATGGTAATACTTTGAAATTAGTGACTCAATATACATACCTTGGTATTTTACTTAATTAATCCATCCCATATCCAGGCATTGATTTCAAAGTTATACAGAAAACTTGGTGCCTCTATAGGGTGGGAAACTGCCTTTTTCAAGGAATAAGGTAGTGCCTTATTGGACACATCATTTTACCCATAATTGACTCTGATGATGTGATCTATGACACTGCCCCAAGATCCCATCTATCCAAACTAGATACCCTGCTGAATGCTCTCTGCCGATTTATGCTTCACTGCCCCATGCAGACTCAGCATTGCATGTTATATGTCCACCTGAACTGGCATTCAGAGGGATAGAAGTGTGTAGCATCTAGCACTCTGTGGGTTTAAGTTCTGGTTACGTACAGTATACTCCCCACTTACCTGTGCACCCTGCTCACTTCTGCTGCTCCATCTATCCACAACCTTCTGTGTGTGCTGAAGTGGACACACCATACAATAGGACTGAAGCTGACTGGTCTGGGTGCCTGCCTCAGCTCAAAAATTTTCTGATTTTGGAAATTCAGGGTAAAACAGGACATACTTTTGTGAGCCTGGCGCATGAAGGAAGTCATGTTTGAAAATCACAGGATCTTCTATGATAATGACTTCCCGCCAAAGACCATGAAACAGCACTGTGTGCATATTCCTATTCTACAAGCCCTCAGACATGACCAACTGAAGTTTCAGACCTCTTATCCTGCTTGGTTGGTGATATTGTTTCCAGGGAGCCAGCAGATATTTGACAATGCTGATGTGGCAGAAAAGGCACTGAAGGCATGAGGCATTTTGAGGGACCACTACAAAGGCGATTCTCTTTCAACCCAGCTTGATGCAGATACCTGGAGGATGGCAGGACCCACCAGACTACACTGTGCTGCAGACGCCAAACAGGTGATCACTGGTCAGCCGCACACGATGCAATACCCCATGCCAGAAGATGTTGTAGATACCCAGGACAGATGAAGTAGTTCCTCTGAACTTCTGTCCCTCTCCTGTTTTCAGTCATCTAACCTGAGAGGAGTGAGCACTGCACAAATGCTGGAGAGAGGTGGGTGGGGTTCTGCTCTGGGATTTAGGTGCTCTGAGGTGGATTATAGGCCAGGAAATGATGCCCTAGTTGTAGTTCTTTTAGTTGCTAATTACACAGTTCAGCACCTGTTGGGTAATGTCCTTGGTTTTCCCTCCATTACATAGTGGCTGGTGGTATGGGAAGGTGAGAGTGTGGGGCCATCTCACAGTGGTAATATGCCACGCTTCAATTCAGCTTTCTTTTTAGGAGTCAGGCTGCATATTTTACAAAGTATTTAATTTAAGATAGGCGATTGACACATGTTCCACATTGACTCAAGTGTCTTTTAGGTGACAGGGTGCACAGGTGAACTACAGCCACTATGTATGTTTTTCTTAAGCTAGCCACCTTTATAGGATTTAGCTCTACTTTCCTGTAGTAAGACATAACTCAAGGTCTGGAGAGCCAGTATTCTTTTTTGTTGGCAGGTTCTTCTTTCTAATGTAAACCCTGTGGGACTTCTTGCACTGACTGTGACTCAACAACCTTGACTGGTGCCTCACCATCTCTCAGACAAGCTTAAGTACTGATGGTGCTGCCTGCAGCAGCATCCTTGTTCAGCCTGCAATTAGACCACAGGCAACCTCCTGGCTTTGAGTGTCCCTCAGTGTATTCTGTCCCCTACCACTGGACTGCCCCCCATCCTTGAAGACACCCAGGGTACTATATGCCTCACGGTCCTGCTTTCCTGTGTGCAGAACTTGGGACTGAGTGCTTGTTACTGGACTCTGCAATATTCTCTCTTTTGACTTATTGAACTTTGAACTTTTAGACAATCTGAAACTGGATTTGCTTACATGGAGATTAGTTCTATGTGCAGTTTTATGTTTATGTCACTTGCAATAGCTAATTTTTTTCCCCTTGCCTTCAGAATTTTCTTTTTTTTCTTATTATTATGTAGCTTTGATAGCATATTGTCTAGTCCTGACTTCATTTTCAGGTGGAGTCGCTCACCCTAAATTGGGATTCGAAGGCACCTTTCCCACTTTCCTCTGCCACATTACTATACTGTAGCCTTGTTCACACCATCTGTGGGCACCCTGGAAGATGGCCCATGCATGTGTCACCTCCATAGTGCATTGACATCCACTTACCCTATTAGATACCCTTGGTCCCCACCAAAATCTGATATCCCCCTTTTTTCCCCTTGGAGCATTCTCCCCTCGGAGGCTGAAGTCACCAGTAATGTAAGTAAATAAGTATTGTTTATTGGTCGACTAAGAGGTCATTTCAGTTAAAAGAGCAAAATATAAATACCACATACAGAATTCACATACATTCTTCACATAGTGTAAAATACATCTTCCAAATTGCACAATCCCACACCTTGATTTTCTATTACCCATTAAGTTCTAATTGTTTTACCGGTAACACATATTGCACATTTTGAGCATATTCCTCACTTACACTGAGCTGGGCTTCCATTGTATCTTTGTGGATCTAATTTTATTTATTCTCTACCAATAATTTGCCATCCTGTGTATTGTCCAGTCATCTTGAGTTTGAATAAGGATTGATAACAAAGTATCCTGATACATATCATGACTAAGATTCATGAATGGATCTAACCAGAACTCCTTTTTCCTTTCCGTACCATTGACAATTCCAACACACGTCTCACATTTTCTATTCCTTCCCTAGAGCAGGAGCATTCACCATTCCCTCCTGTTTATGTCTTGCTTGTAAGACATTATTTTCAAACCTTTCAAATTTATATTTAATGAACATTTTCCTCAAGGAAGGATCTTCCAGTGCATCTAAACAATATTTGTACCCAAATTAATGATTGTTATGTGCAAACCACTTAGAATACATTGAGGCTGCTATCTGGTTCATATCTATCTTAATCCAGAAATTAAAAATGTTTTCCTGTATATGCTTGTTATATATAAGACTCAGACTAATATTTTTCTCAACATATTTTTCTAGGAAAAGCAATTTATATTTGATCAGATGCTGTCTTATTCTTGTAAGCCAGGGTGATTGTTTGCAATTTATTTGCATCCATGTCTTTTTTCTTCTTCATTAAGATAGATGAGAAGAAATCTGCCTGTTCCATTCTTATGCTTTTTATCCAATAGTTGAGGACTCTACTTTCAATGAACACATTAATCTTAAGTATTCATAGTTCAGATCTCATATATCTTGTTGGGCATGAATGACCTAACCCCAGTACATTTCGTAACATCTTAAAGAGTGAAGAATTTAATTTATCTCTATTTTTTTGTGTCCCAGATGTCAATGCCATAGAGAAGTTGTGAATTAAGTTTTGCTTTTATATCTTTTAATAATGGCTTAATTGACAATCCTCCATAACTGTAATCAAATTTTTGCTAAAACCATTTATTGTTATGTTTGCTTGCACGCATGTGCAAGAAACATAGTGCCATCATCCGAGATTTCGGAGGTGTGTCACCCCCTCTTCCAATTCAGTCAGTGTGTTGGCAGGCGCGGCCCCTGACCGCCAATGCATGCTGGAGCTGTCTATGACAAGCTCCAAAATGCAGTGGCATACAGTTGAAAGGGGGAGCTACGCTTCAGTGAGCAGCGATAAGATATCACCGGCTCATGTGCAGCTCCCCCTACACACACACACACACACACACATACACACACGCATGCATACTGCATGCTCCCCCCACGCACACACTCTATAGCCGATGGGGTGCCCAATCCCCCGTCAGCTGTGCTGTGCTCCCCCCAAAGCCTTCCAAATGCCATGCTGGGAGCCACCCCAGCGTGGCAACTCAGTGGTATAGCCGATGGGGGTGCCCAATCCCCCATCGGCTTCACTGTCTCCCCCCCCCGAGTACAGGGTGCCACACTTGGAGCCCACCCCAGCGTGGCAGAAAATGCCATGGCCGATGGGGGTGCCCAATCCCCATTGGCTCCATGCCCCCCTAGCCATCCTTCTGCCCTGCTGGGAGCCCACCCCAGCGTGGCAAACGTCCCGCGTCGTCTTTTTTTTTAAATACCTGAAAAGAAAAAACCGTCCCACGCAGTCTTCCTGCCCCCCTCCCCACAACCCGCACTCCACTCACTGTGCACCCTGCCTCCCACACCTCCCTCTCCCATACTTACCTCCGAGTCCAGCAACAATGTTCGGTGGACCGGAACAGCTGCACTCTTCAAAGCCGACCGCGAACTGAGGAAATGCCGTAAGCTGTATAATGGGATAGATAGGGTTTTTCAACTTTGTTGCATATCTCAGGCATTTTTGGAATTTTGCTCCAAATTTTCAACATGGGGTTTTGGGACCCCTTCATGAATGCTGTCACTGTCATAGCGTTATTCAGCTCAAAGGGTGATTTCGAGTCACTGCATGAAATCACCCTTCAGGACTGATTAATGAAATGACACTGCCAGTGTTCATAAGCTGGGCTCAAGAAGCCTATTTTGAAAATTTGCAGGAAAATTCCAAAAACGACTGTTTACTGAGCTGCATTACAGTTCCTACGCACGCTTGTAAGTTCACAAATTTTCAATATTTTCACTCCAGATTTTCAACATTGTCATTTTACCACACCTTCTTATGAGTAGTACAGCTGTCATTTTTCACATCTCACCCAAAATGTGTTTCCGCCCATGTAGCGCACTATGGCACAGTCATTGTGCGAAATCAATTTTACGGGACAAATTAAGAAAATCACAGTGACACTGTTCATGAGCAAAGGTCTTAAAATGGCTATGTTGAAAATTTGGTGAAAAAATTCCTAAAAATGACTGTTTTACGAGTGTGCGTTGTACAGCTCCTACGCATGCTCGTAAGTTCGCGAATTTTCAATATTTTCACTCCAGATTTTCAACATTGCCATTTTACCACACCTTCTTATGAGAAGTACAGCTGTCATTTTTCACATCTTGCCCAAAATGTGTTTCCGCCCATGTAGCACACAGTGGCGCAGCCGGTGTGCAAAATTAATGTATGGGACAAATTAAGAAAATCACAGTGACACTGTTCATGAGCAGAGGTCTTAAAATGGCTATGTTGAAAATTTGGTGAAAAAATTCCTAAAAATGACTGTTTTATGAGCGTATGCTATGCAGTTCCTATGCATGCTCATAAGTTTCTAATTTAATATTTTCACCCAGATTTTAAACATTGCCATTTTATTACACTTTCTTATGAACAGTACAGCTGCCATTTTTCATATGCCTAAAAATATGTTTTCAAGACATGTAGCGCACAACGGTGCTGTTGGTGTGCGAAAGCAATGTTTGAAACAGATTAAGAAAATCACAGTTACACTGTTCATGAGCAGAGGTCTTAAAATGGCTATGTTGAAAATTTGGTGACAAAAGTCCATAAAATGACTGTTACAAGTGAGCATTGCGCAGTTTCCACGCACCGTAAGTTCATGACTTTGTAATATTTTAAGTCCAGATTTTCACCAGTGGCATTTTTCCACACTTCCTTATTTACAGTACAGCTGTCATTTTTCACAACATGGCCGAAGTGTGTTTTCACACTTTCAGCGCAGAGATGCGTGGTCGCTGTGGGAAATCATTGTTCGGGACAGACAAAGAAAATCACAGTGACACTGTTCATGATCAGAGGCACCAAAATACCTGAGTTGACAATCTGCTGTTAAAAAATTCCAAACCTAATTATATTACGGGTGTGCGTTGCACAGTTTCTATGTACGCTCATGACTTCACCAGTTTTTTAAATATTTTTACTGCAGATTTGCAACATTGCCATTTTTTTACACCTCTCCATGAACAGTACAGCTGTCATTTTTTACATCCTGTTCGGAATGTTTTTGCACCTGTGGTGCTAAATGCCGTAGTCGCTGTGCATAAGCAGCTTTCGGCTAACAAACTGTTATTCCCCCTGTTCAAGAGGTGGGGTCACAAAAAAACCATGCTGAACATTTGGAGTGAAAATACCAATGAATGCCTGAGGTATTAGGGTTTCCAACCATAATGTCTAACCCTGTAGAGAATGACAGGCATCAGGGATGTGACTTGGGATTCTTGCCTGTAATGCTCATACCATTCCACACCCTACAGCCAGTGAGAAGCATCGAGATATGCCTTGGACTCTACGGCCCAAAAGTTCACCCCATTCTCCTATATCGCACCCATCTCACCATATTTCCTAATGGAATGGGGTGCGCATAAGGGCCAAAGACCCCAAGGAACACCGTGACACTTGTCAGTGTCTGCAGGGTGGGCTGTGGTGAAATGGCATGGCCAGTTATGCCTGACGACCCCAGCGCACACACCCCAATGCCTCGTCACTCTCTGCAGGGTGGTGGTGGGGTTGACTTCAGTTCAATACTTCACTGCCATTCCTATTACACAGCTCTGTAACTTCTACACTACCAATGCCAATGCCAGCAAGCAAACATTCGGCATTGACAAATGCTTGTTTTTTTAGTGTTTCTATAGTCTTCTGAGTATAAACCTTCCAAGCACCATTATTTGCTATAAATTAGGGGTGTGTGGCTTAGACAACAGAAAGCCATGCATCTGTATTTAAAACTTTCCTAGTTAGTTTTTGGCAAAGAGCAGCAAGAGGAAGGAGGCAGCTGCTAGAACTCCTCTACTAATATAACCCTCCCTCCCCTCCACCCCCTCCACACTTAGCCAGTTCCACTTTTATAGGCACTGGATTTGACTGACAACAGGAACTTCCTGTTTGGGAGAAGGAAGGGAGTGATCACAGAGACACAAAAGACTCACAATCCTAGAAAGAAAAGAATAGCTCTCCCTCACCCCCTGGCTGCTGGAGGTCTGTCTCTGAGCAAGTAAGAAGGAGACTAGTGAGGAATACAGGAACTTCCTGTCCCAGAACAGGAATGGCAGAAGCTGTAAAAAGGTACAGAGGCAGTAGGAAAGTAGGGAGAAAAAACCAAAAGCACAACAAACAAAAAGTAAACGGAGAGAGGATAGAGTAAGCATACAAAGCAACAGTTGAGGGACCACAAGTAAGACATGATGGGAATGGTGCAGTGCAATAACTGTGGGGCAGCAGTCTTCCAGGAGTTGTTCTGGAGGATGCAGTGTTGTCCCATCTGCAAACACCTCTCTGGGATGAGGGGAGACGGTTGCTCGTCTCCAGGCTGAGTTGAACAGTATTCAGGGGACCTCCTCTCCCACCCATGGACCAGCAGGGCCAACACTGCTGCCTCAGAGGCTGCCAAGAAAGAGGAGCAGTTGGACAATGGTGGGCCCAGGGAGGGTGAGGGTGGAGGAACAGAGGCACATCCCTCAAGTTGCACCTCTTCGTAATTCTTACACTGTTCTGGCACAGCGTGGTTCCTCTACAGAGGCACCCACAGTAGAGGCCAATGAGGATGCTGGGAACCTCCACAAAGGAGATCCACAGGAGGGTGGCATGTGACCCCACAGGGGAAGGAAACCACTCCTGGTGGGGGACTCAATTGTTGGGGGGGTAGAACTGGGGGAGGGAGAGGAGAGGGAAGTCATGGCTTAGAGGCACAGGGAACGAATCCTCAGGAGCACAGAAGCAGCTGCATGGGGGGAGGGAACTGGATGTCATTGTTCACCTAGGGACAAATGACCTGGCTGTGAATGGGATCAGAGCAGTGCAGGAGGAGTCTGTGGAGTTGGGGAGGGGCCTTAAGCAAGTAGCATGCATGGTAACCTTCTCGGAGGTGCTGCCTGTCTATGGCATGGGGAGGCTAGGGTGCCCAGCATGGTATTCATAGATACATAGATACATAGACAGTGTCGGCAGATAAGGGCCTATGGCCCACCCAGTCTGCCCATTTGAGCTTGTAAGTTCAGTTTGTTTTAGTAGAAGTCTGTTGCCCCGTACCCCTGACCTCCAGAATTCCTTTATGTCTATCCCATGCATTCTTAAATCCCGTGATTGTTTCAGCCCCCACCACTTCCTCTGGCAGGGTGTTCCACTTGTCCACCACCCATTCTGTGAAGAAATTCTTCTCATGTTTCCTCTGAATCATCCTCCTCCAACTTCATCCCATGCCCTCTAGTCCTGGAACATCTTTTTCACTTAAAAATAGTGTTTTCCTGCACCCTGTTCCTCCTTGTAAGATACTTGTATGTCTCTATCATATCCCCTCTCTCTCTCCTCTCCTCCAAGGAGTACATGTTCAGTTCCTTCAACCTGTCTTCACAGGACTTGTGATGCAATCCATGCACCATCTTTGTTGCCCTCCTCTGAACCTTCTCTACCCTGTCTATGTCCTTACGTAGGTATGGTCTCCAGAACTGTACACTGTACTCCAGGTGGGGCCTCACTAGTGTCTTGTATAGTGGAATTATGACCTCCCTTTTCCTGCTGGTGATGCCCCTGCCTATACATCCCAGTATCCTATTTGATTTACCTGCTGCCTTGTCACACTGTTTCCCTACTTTGAGGTCATCAGAGATGATAACCCCAAGATCCCTTTCCTGCTTGGTGCATGCTATATCCTCACCCCCCAACTGATATATTGTGCCAGGGTTTTTGTGCCCCATATGCATTATCTTGCACTTCTTTGCATTGAATTTCAACTGCCAAATCCCTGACCGTTCTTCAAGTTTCTGCAGGTCACTTCTCATTCTGTCTACACCCTCTGGTGTGTCTACTCTGTTACAGAGCTGTTACAGAACCATTCAATCAATGGTTGAAAAATTTGTGCAGGGGTAAGTAGGGGGATTAAACCTTTTATAGGTACTTTAGGGAGCAAAAAAAGATCAAGGGTGGGATAGTGAGGCTTAATAAAGGGGAGGTTGGATGGGCAGAGTTTGACAGTGAATTAGAAGGGATACTGAACAAATTCTTCTGCTCAGTAGTCACAAAAGAAGGGGAGGGAGAGGTACGGTACCTAATCCAGTTAATAGAAACACTCTGGATGGGGGGGTCTATACTAGTTCATTCATAGAAGAAAAGCTCCTGAAAGAACTCTTAAAATTGAAGGTGGACAAAGCAATGGACCCTGATGGGATTCACCCAAGAATTCTAAAAGAACTAAGGGGAAGAACTAGTGACACCACTGACTACCCTATTTAACAAATCATGGGAAGATGGTGGGGTACCTAAGGACTGGAGGAGGGCAGATGTGAGTCCCCTTCACAAAAGTGGGAGCAAAGCAGATGCAGGAAACAATAGACCTGTTAGTTTGACCTCAGTGGTAAGGAAAATTATGGAATCACTTCTGAAAGAAAGAATTGTTGAGCACCTAGAGGCCAGCGGAGCACAGGATCCAAGGCAGCTAGTGGTGGGTGAAGTGGGCTCAATCTACTCTGCGAAGTGATTCGTGGAGTAAAGATGAATTCATGGAGTACTCCGCAGCAATAAGCAGAATAATTTGTGTTTTGGTGGGTAACACGAAGTCCAATGAAAACAATAACTTCACATTATTCCGCCTTCCCAGACCACTACTCCACCAATTTTTTTTTTTTAAATTACAGTTCTTTTTTATTTTTATATAAAGGTAATGTGCCTGAGAGAACATTACAGGGGATTACACAATATGACCAATGACATAAACTGTATAACAGCTGCAGAGTGACAATATACAGCATCTTACAGAAATCCCTGAATCTGAAGAAGCAATGAGAAATACCCCCCACTCCCATTCACCCAAATCCCAGGTCCCCGTACCCCCAACCCCAGGATGTGCCTTCTATAAGGGAAAAGAAAGAAAAAAGAAAAGAAAGGAGAAGAAAAGGAAGAAAGGGAGCTGATTCTGATACATATGAAATACATACAGTAAAGGTATATCGGCTGCTAAGGTAGCAAGAGGTGTACCCAACAGGACATTAATTAAAATAAAGAGCATACAATTTGCCCCATTTCCACTCAAATGAAACCAGACAATATTGAGAACTTGCTATTAACTTTTCAGTCCGAAAACGGAGAGAAAGTTCACTGATCCATTCTGCATACGAGATAACCAATTGGTCCATCCAATGCCTAAGGACCAATCTTTTGACAACCATCGAGATTAAGGCCATGTGGAATCTTCGCTCCATCACTTGTATATTGGAAAGCTTCCCTGGGATACAAACTTCTATAGTGAATAAAATATCCAGGCCCAAAAGAAGGTCTAAGTTAGATTGGATGGACTGCCATAAGGGAGCCATCTTCTCACAATACCAGAAAATGTGTACCAGGTTCCCTTCCACTGTGTCACATCTTGTGCATAGGGTTGAAGATAGTCTGTTTAATTTAACCAGTTTAACTGGGGTACAATACATGTTGTTCAATATATGGTATTGAGTGAGTCGATGTCTGTCTTGAGAGATACCGCTATATACTGTATCTACCCAAATTTGTTCCCAATCTAGAAGGGTATCTGGCAGAAGAGAAGACCAGCATTTTGAACCAGTCAGATAGTCCAGGAATTTAGTGTCCAAAAGGAAAGAATAAAGCTTAGAAATGCTATGGGCCTTAGTTACTTGTTCCTGTATCTGGTTTAGGAAGGGGTTTAATTTGAGACAGTGTAGGATTGGAGCCGAAGCTGGAAGCCACAAGGTGTCGTAACTGGAAAACTTAAAAAATGTACTTCTGAGGAATATTATACTTGGTCAGAACCTCCCCAGAAGATAAAAGCGAGTTATTCAGGAATAAATCGTAGACACAACAATCTCTCATTTGGGGAAGCCAGTCTAGAGAAAGCGGGAGACCCCGATCCTAATATTTAAATTTAGGGTAAGAGGTTGGGAAGTGTCTTTCCTGGGAGAGAGACTGAAAAAGTGCCAGCATTGATTCAACACCTTGATAGAAGTGCCAATGACACTCCCCTGTAAAAGTGGAGGCAAGTGGATAGGTTATAATAGAAGAGTCTGGATGGGGGAAGGCCAAACTCGGTTAGAATCTTTTTCTCAAGTTGTACCCAAATTGGTAGAAACTCGTCCACCCTCTGGTCCTACCACCTCCCAATTTTTGCCATGTGGCTTGCCCAGTAATAGAGCATAAAGTTGGGAAAATGGAGCCCTTCCTTCGCTTTGGGTAAATTAAGTTTTAAGAAGGCTTTCCTGGGCTGTTTACCCTGCCAAATAAACTTAGAAATGGACTTGTGGAAGTGATGAAAATAGGACATCGGTAGGAAAATGTTCATTATGCTAAGTGGGTAGAAAACCTGAGGCAACACATTCATCTTAACAATATTAATATGACCCCACAGCGATAAAGGGAGGGCAGACCATCTCTGAAGGTCTTGTTGAATTTTAATCAATAGATTGTCTAGGTTAAGCTTCCTGAAAAGGTCAGGGTCTTTAGTAAGGAAGATGCCTAAATATTTGAGAGAGGAGGGGGCCCATTTCATACCAAACTGGGAAAAGTTGACCTGAAGCGTGTTGATGTTCAGTGGAAATATGATTCATTTAGCTAGATTCAACTTGTAATTAGCCACCTGGTCAAACTGGGTTATAATGTGTAATACATGTGTTAGGGACACTTCGGGGTTAGTCAAGTGTAAGAGTATATCATCAGCATAGGCCGAGAGAACCAGAGACTGCTGTTGAATGAAACATCCTGTGACCAGTGGATAATTTTTGATTCTGAGAAGGAGAGGCTCCAGATAGAGGTTAAACAAGAAAGGAGATGGGAGCAGCCCTGCCGAGTGCCTGTAAATAGCAAAAATTGAGAAGAAAAAACCCTGTTACAATAAATTCTGGCAGTAGGGGATTGGTAGACTGATTTAATCCACTGAGTAAAGACCTCTGGGAAGCCCATTCTCTTTAATATAATCCAGAGAAATTACCAATGGACTCTATCAAAGGCTTTCTCCGCATCTAATATCAGAGCCATAGATATTTGAGAGTCCTGGGTGGCTTGAAAAATATGTGAGAGAGTACGCAGGTGGTCTATAGAGGACCTGCCCTGCACAAAACCTGCTTGTTCGGGACTCAACAAGTTAAGCCAGACCCTTTTGATTCTAAGGGATATGATTTTAGTTAGGATTTTAATGTCGTAATTAAGAAGTGAAATTGGGCTGTAACTAGCAGGGTTGGTGGGGGATTTGTCTGGTTTCAGTATCAGAACAATAGTGGCTTCCAGCAAGGAAAGGGTCCAAGTGGTAGCGTTAAACATGTATTCAAATAATTTCTTGAGGAGAGGGCCAGTTCCTTCCCAAAAGTTTTATAAAAATTGGAGGGGAAGCCATCAGGTCCCGGAGCTTTGTCGGGAGCAAATTCCTTGATCACCTCCTCCACTTCCATTACCGTGATAGGAGTAGTCAAAGCTTCTCCTAGGTGAGTTTGGAAGGTAGGGAGGGGAAGGCCCTCCAGAAACTGATCCACAAGGGAATGAGAGATGTAGAAGGTACCACTGCCGTAAAGTTCCTTATAAAATTACTCAAAAATTTGTGAAATATCCCTAGGAGAAGTTTTAAGGAAACCATCAGAAGATAATAATGAGCTAATGCATCGCAATCCCTCAATTTCCCTCAACCGTAAAGCTAACATTTTACCTGATTTCTCCCCTTGATCGAGATAGAGGGCCTTTGTTTTCAGGAGAGCATACTCTGCCTTGTCTCTTATCCAATCTGAGTACTCATTTCTGAGTTTCATTGGGGTTTCTAGATCAGCTTGGGAAGAGGAGGAGGAGGATAACTTATTCTCTACCAACCTAATTTGGTTCAACAATAACATGATCTTGGCCTCCCTTTGTTTTTTCCTCCTAGATACGAGTTTAATAAATTTGCCCCAATGAAGCATTTAAGGGAGCACCAAAGCAGTTCCTCCCTCTTGATTGAACCTGTATTGGTCTCAACAAATGAAGTGATTAGGGATTTGATATGGGAGACTATGCCCTTGTCTTTTAAAAGCTGGGTGTTTAGTTTTCAGGCGGTATCTCTTTGCACCTGCGGGTTTGGGGAGACTAAAATCCAAGCCACCGAGTGGTCTGACACCACTATGGGCTCAATACCAGACTGGAGTACTCCCGACAGAAGGCTATTGCTGACTAGTATTAGGTCAATTCTGGACTAGGTCTTGTGTACTTGGGAGTAATAAGAAAAGAGTTGCTTTGTGGGGTTAAGTAAATGCCAAGGGTCACACAGGCCCAGTAAGTCCATAAAGTTCCTCAAGGCTAGTTGCGAAGAGGAGAGTGGTTTCAGGGGTCTATAAGATTTATCCAGATCTTGTGAGGGAGCTATATGCCAGTTCCCCGAGTATTAGCATTGAGGATAAGAGTCCACTCAACTTTTCAGCCAAAGTCATGAGGAAGTCTGGGTCCCCCCCTACTAGGGCGTAGATCACCCCTAGTGTTATCTTCTCATTGTAGGACAAACCTTTCACAATAATGAATCTACCTTCATGGTCCGATAAAAGCTCTTCTGCCAGAAAGGAAATATGCTTCTTAACCAGAATGGCCACCCCCCTACTAGAGGACGACCCCTGATGCAAAACCTGAGCGTAACCTTGACGGTGAAGCCCTTTGACTTCTGATGAGAGCAAATGGGTTTCTTGCATCTAGAGAATATCAACATTCAGTAAAGCACAGTTTTTGAAAACCTGGTACCCTTTAGTTAGATCTCTGACACCTCTTACATTCCACGTAGCAATTTTAAGCACTGTAACAGTCATTATCTATACAGTGCAGCAATGAGCTATGAAATATGAAAAGCAGACCACCCTAGAAGGCACATCCTGCCCTCCCTCCCCACAAACCCACCATCGACCAAATCCCACCCTCCACCCTCCCTCCCTCGAGACCAGTAAAGACTAACTGAAGCAGTATAAATTTCAGACATAGTGTTACAGCCTTTACCAAATCCTGAACTAAGAAAAAGACCCTCCTCCCTATCCCCCTCCGCATCCCTGAAACTATATACAACTGTTCCCCCGACTACTTCTTGAGAAGAACTGAAAGTAATAGTGCTTAGGATGGGGAACAAAGCCCCAAAAGCCACCGCTAGATGGGTGTACCAGGAGGTAAACATGAACTGGTAACCTGAGGAAGTGTCAGCTAATAAGTAGAGAGTAATCCCCTCATAAGTACTGAGAACTTCCTGGCTGAAAAAAAACCCATCTCGGCTGCTCTCCCCCCCTCTCTTTGGTGTGTTTAGCAGTCCCACCAGGACCGACCATCCCATGGAGCCTCCCCAAGACAAATAAATCAGATTAAGCCTACAAAATTACTGTGAAAGATGAGAACCTGACCAAAATCTCGGGGTTGTAAGGAAAAAGCCCCATTAACCTGGGTTAGATACAACCAGAGCTCACTAGAAAGTGAGAGCCCAACCGGGTCTCCTGGATTCCGGTCATCACCATGAGAAAATAGCCCCAAATATATTGCTGACCGGCTGGTTCATCACCTGCCTCCAGCCCCCCAACTGCCATCTGAACTCCTTAAACCCTCAAGAGAAATAACCGAATTACATAACCTGCATAGTTTCTGAACTGAATAGGGTAGGGGATAATAACCCTGAGACCCCAATGGTGATGCTAAAAATCAGAGTCAGCCCCCCCAGCCCAGGGGGACAACTACAGGCTTCACCGTCATCAAAACCATCGGCTGTAAAAATTATGTTCTCAAATATAGAAGTGTGTTAGGGCACAAGCAGGATAGGACTAACATCCTGCCACCCCTCCTCCAAAGTGCTCACCCCAACAACAGCAATCCTCATTGCCTAATATCGGCCCAGCTCATCCCTTTATTCAATAAACCTCTCCAACCCACCAACTACATCTGAAGAATACCCCAGGATATCTTAATGAGTGCTTCTGTCCAATTTGCTGTGAAATTAAGCAAGCCTAATTACCTGGGCCGGGAAAGGACAAGAGGAACCAGGGGAACAATATTTATTAGGGGGATCAAAAGGTCCCACTGGACTCACGTAGTGTGGAAACTGCCTCTGCACCCCAAGTTCCCACCCCCCCAGTGAGCTGGCCCCACGAACCCCCACATAACTGAGCCCACTCAACCTCCCAACAGACTGCTCCAAAGCAGCCACCTCCCCACCAGATAATCCAGACAAGAGAGAAAGAAGAAAAGCCAGAAACAAAAGGTGAGAGTCCAAAAATGCAGCATGTAGCAAGAGGTAGCTTCTTGGTGTTGTCTCAGCGATTCGGCCCAGTTTAAACAGGTTAGGTAATTTGATTGATAGATCTGATGCCGCTTTGTCTGGGGATTTATAGGAGAGCCAGGAACCATCAATGGCAACTTAAAGCTTGGCAGGGTAGATCATTTTTGTAGTGAATGCCTGCTGCGATCAGCTAGCTAACTGTAGAATGAAACACTGAGTGCTTTTGCCTCATCTTGTAGGGAAGATCCTGGGTCATACGCAGCTTGGAACCACTCCATAGAATTGCCTGTAATTCTCTTGCCTTTGATAGAACATGTTGTTTTTCCAAGAAGCTTAGAAATTTAATAATGATAAGTCCTGGCGGGGCTCCTGCAGCATGTTTCGGTCTAAGAGAGTGATGAGCACATTCAATATGATATTGTGTATTAAGAGGGGAAGACCCAACAACTTTGTTTAGAAACTTCTGGAGAAAGATTAATATCAGGGCCCTCAGACTCGGGGAGGCCCAGGATCATCAAGTTGTTTATTTGGCTCCTTCCAAGTCCTGCGTTTTGAGTTGCAGTTTACTGATCTGTTGTCTAAGATGAATGATTTCTGGGTCTATCTTTTCCCTCTAGGTCTGCAAGGAGGAAGTTCTGGCTTCCAAACCTCCCATTCTGGTGGTTAGGGCACTGAGATCTCCCCTTAGTGATTTCAGCTCAGCAGAGATATCATCTAATGTTTTCTTGAAAGGAATTAGCTCTTGCAAGAAATGGTCCTTGGTAAGAGGAGTTGGAGAAGTATTGGAAGGGGGTGGTTTTACTGCAGGCCACGAATTCCGGTTTTTAGATTTTTTTTGAAGATTTCTTCGGCGTAGAGGGTGGGGTGTGCTTCATGCCAGCAGGCCTCATCTTCGCTTCCATCTCAATCTGCTTCCAAGTGCATTAATATGCACAATGCAAGATACTGCCAAGTACCAAAGAGTATTATCTATACACTAGATGTAGAATATAGCTTTAGATATCAAATCTGTAGGCTGAAAATAGTTAGAAGACGGGCGGGTAATGGGAGCTTCACGAAAATGCTGTCTCTAGCTGCACTGCATCACGTGACCTCCTTACTCCACCAATTTTAAAGGTGAAGTGCATTAGAAACAATTTACTTCACCTCACTTCACCTTGTTTCTAAGCTCCAAAGATGAATTTTGCAGTGATTCATGGGATTTCAAGTCACATGGGCTCTATATTGATCTGCACAGCTTCAGTTCGGGGTAGTGTGTATAGGAAGCTGTAGGAGACAGTGTGCTCTGAGAGCTGTCTGTGAGTCAAACCTTCTAAAAGCTGTTAAAATGGCATTTTTGAGTATTTTATTTTGCTCAAACTTTAGTTCATCGACTGTAGGAAACCCTCCTGTGCTCATATCATTGAGCGTTTTTGTTTGTGTGTGGATTTTGAATGTTAATGTACAACACTGAGTGTGTGTAGTAAAAGAGTGAAAGTGTGCTTTGGAAGAGGGGCATATCTGTGGTGTAGGTAGATTTAAGTTGGAGAAATAGGGAGTTCTTTGTTTTTTGGTTATATTTTTGTTATATAACTGACTGTGATAATGTACAAACAGTAATATTGTCAGTAATTGTTGAGGTTTTCTTGCTGATTGTGTGTTGTGTGGATCTGGTGCTGCCATACCTGTCATATTACTGAACTTTTCAATTTGCTACACATTACTCATTGTAGACAAATTGTGTGTGTGTGTGTGAGTGTGTATGCAGTGCTGTGTGACACAAATAATGCACCTTTTATTGTGCCACAGTGTAATTGCAGGCGCAGCAGTGTGAACCTGCTATCCACAGCAGCTGCATGATTTTGTACTGCCATCGTGGTATCTGTTCTGTGTTTTGCTGCTTGTACTGCCATAAAAATCTGCAGTCAGTGCTCTCACCCACCCCCACTGGCAAAAGGAATTGTTTTCCAGACTGGATTATTTGTGATCTCAGCACCACTGGTTAGTTAAGGTGTTGTTTTCACTTGTGAATTTGCATCTCTATCTGTTGCTGAAGCCACAGTTGTTTTTTTGCCTTCACATCCAGCATTCTCTCAATCAGAGTGAACGTGCACAAATCTAAATTTGTTTAGAATATTGTTGTTGATCCTCCAAAATGCCCGCAGAGACATGCAAGCAAAGCTGGTTCTCGCCATGGCACTTCTGCTAGTAAGATAGTCTGTGGGTGTGGTAGTATGCAGATGAAGAAGTGCATTGTGATGTGAGGAAATGTATTTCTCCTGCAATGTTTTTTATAGCCCAGTTAGTAGCTTCACTCACACCTGGAGGAGATGATGTTGTCCCAGCCGGTGTGCTGGTGGTGGTAGTATGAGTATTGTTGTCTCAAGTTCGACTTCTGACCAGTGTACCATGTCCAAAAATATAGTGGAGTGTGAAGCAATGCAAGTAAGTGGAAGTGTAGATGATGTCATATTTCCCAGTAACATCCCAGTAACTGAACCTGAGGATTCTGATAATCATATCAATGTTAGCATACAATGTGATATTTCTTCCATCACAGTTCATGTCATACATTTTCCATGCAGTGATTCACAGTGTGGTGAAAAAATATCAGGTGATGGTGGTGTTGATGATGATGATGAATGTGATGATGCTGATGTTGCTGTGGTTGCAACTTGAAGTTCACATGCCAGCATCCAAGCAGAAGATGTGGATGTGGGTGATGTTGATGAATATGATTATGATGTAACTGACACCAGCTGGGAACCGGCGAAAAAGAAATTCAAGGTGGCCATGTCAAGGTCTGTTTGCATTAATCCTCCCCCATAAAAACTTGTGATTTGCCAGTTTCAGTTGATGATGATGATGACCCAGTAATAATGATAGGTAGTTGTGGTGGTCAGCTGCAGTCCAGGCATGCACTGCCTGAAAAATCATGTAGCACCCCCCCCCACTTCAGTGCTTAAAAGAATGGAGTTCAATAAGCAGCATCATGGACATGTTAAAAGTAGAGCATCACAATCCCTTGTTTGGGATTTTTTTGTTCAAGATGCAAATGATGAGTCAGTTGCAATCTGCCTGGTTTGCCATGTGCATGTGAGTCGGGCTAAAAAGGGGAGCTGTCTGGGCACAGGAGGACAGCATACGTATCTTAAGAATAGGCACATGGCACTGTGGACCCAGCACAAGATGGCAGCTAATACCGTAGTGGGGCATTCACCCTCGTCATCGACCATTACGAGCATGTTATCCCCTTCCATGAGTGTTAAGTCCAGTAGGAAATTAAACATGTGCAGTAGTGAGGAAATAAGAGCAGAGGATTTCTACAGGCATAATGAGGTGGAGGAGCATAATGATTTTGAAATGTTGTCCAGTGCTGGTGAGAGTAGCAGTTTTGGTGGTGGTGCTGGTGAATGCAGTATGTCTAGTGCAAGTGGTAGATCAACCCAGGTTGGCAAATCTGGCAAAATAACTGCATTTCTAGGTTTGTCATCATCACCTGTGAAACTGTCTTCATCAAACGTCCACATTCACCTCCTGCCATTGGCAGAGCAGAACCATTTGTCATCACACCTTGTGTAAAACATTTAAGTCAGCCCACATTACAGAGTGTTTTTGTGTATAAGCTGAAGTACTCACCCAATCATACAGTGTAACGTGAACTAAATGCTGATGTAGCTGAAATGCTGGCAATTGATCTTTTGCCCTTCTCCTTTGTGGAGAATTCAGGGTTCCAGTGGTTTGCTGCATGTGCCTGTCCAAAATGGAAAATTCCATCCAGGACATACTTTTTGACAAGTGCTGTCCTTAAGTTGTTTTGTACTGTGTCCGACTCAGTAAAACATGCCCTTCAACATTCCTCATCTCCATTCATCCATTTAAGTATGGATATGTGGACAAGTGGCAAAACAGTGGGGAGTTCATATCTGTGTATAACTGCACACTGGGCACAGGTGCCGGGGGTTGTTTGTTATGTTTATTTATTGGATTTTGTTGATCTGGTAAGCCCACTGGGCCTAGAAATGCCTTTTTCAGGGGTGACTGGGAGGGGGATATAGATGGTAAGCAACTGCAATTAAACCAGATTAAGGTGTTGGTGGTATTTTTCATGAATGGGAGAAATTTGGCCAGGATACTGGGGAAATTCCCCTACTCTTTTTCGATAAGTGCCATGGGATCTTTAGCATCCACCTGAACTACCACCAATCCTGGCAGATGGGACCTCGGTTTAACATCTCATCCGAAAGACGGCACCTCAGAAGTGCAGCACCCTCCTCATGCTGCACTACAGTGTCAGTATTGGGATATTAACCCAAGTGCCAGATGTGGGAACTAAACCCACAGCCCTCTGATCTCCCAGCCTCAGAGGCAAGTGTGCTACCTACTGAGCCACTGACACTGTAATCAGTGCAGTAAGGGGGAGTGTTGTGGTAGCAATCTTCCAGGAATTCGATAGCATGCAATGATTGCTACGCACAATGTGACCTGTTCGCACACACTGGTGAAAACATGTTGGACATGGTACTGACTGAAATTGACAAGTGCCTGAACCCTCAGCCCAAGAGAGCTGGGTTCACAGTAAGTGACAATGGGTCAAATGTGGTGAAATGCATCACAAATGGTAGCTTTTTTTGTGTTCCATATATGGCCCATTGTTCAAATCTAGTGGTGCAGGAGTTTCTGCAGTACTCTGATGAAAAAGGAATGCTGACAGTTGCACACTGTATCTGCTCTCACTTTTCACGATCTACAAAGGCCCGTGACCAACTTCAGCAGTTGCAGATGCAAAACAGCCTCCCTCAGCACTGCTTGAAGCTGGAAGTTGCCACCCAGTGGAACTCCACTTTATACATGGCAGAGCGGTTGTATGAACAATACAAAGCCATCTCAGAATATCTTGTTATGTGCACTAGCCATGACAATTCCAGAGCCTCCATGTCTATGATGACCGAACAGTGGTGCCTCATGGACTCTGTAATAACAATTTTGTGGCCTTTTGAACATGCCACACAGGCAGTGAGTGGTGAGTCTCCCTCCATTAGCCAATCAATTCCACTGCTGTGGGTGCTGAGGCAGACATTGGTGAATGTACAGCATGGCCTTGATGTTGCTGGAGACAGTGCTAGCAGTATGATGCTGAAACACACGCTGACAGTATTTGACCAGAATTGTCACATTTTGGGCATTCAGCGTAGTGACAACTTTGTCATAGCAACAATACTGGACCCACAATACAAATGTGGAATTGCATCAGTACTGGAGGGAGGGTCTGAACAGATAAAAAATGTCAGTGGGCAACTGCTGCGCATGGTTCATGGGGCACAGAAGTCATGTGCCAAGGTCTGCAAATGGTGACAGTACTTTTCTAGGCTGTGGGAAAATGACAGCAATTCTTTGGCACCCCGCTGTAAAAGAACATTTTTGTCTTTTGAGCTGAAATTTGGAAGGAACGCGGCTGACATCGCACAGATATGCTTTTCAGTATTTTATTGAAAAAATATTACATGGTGCCAAAGTTACGGCACTCCAAAGTTGATGCTTTTTCCCATAGGATAACATTACAGAGAGCGACGCATTACAGGAATCTTAGGCACCCTGCTGCAAAATAACGGTTTGGTCTTTTCTCCTGAAATTTGGTGGGAAGACAGACAACATCCCACAGATGTGCCTTTTAGTGGCTTTGTGAAAAAATATTACAGCGAGCCAAAGTTATGGCACTCCGAACTTCTCTTTTTTCCCATTGGATAACATTACGGCGTTTGACGTGCCTTTCAGGTCCCGTATCTCGGAAATGGTGTGAGATACAGACTTTTTGTTGGAAAAATGCTTAGCCCTTTAATTGGAGCTACGTACAAAACTAGCCAGGAAAGTCATAAATCATATGACTTTTAAATTTTTTTTCTACGTCGTACGGTTCCTGAGATATAAGCAATTTAGTATTCCAACTCCTCATTTTCTGCTCCGAGAAACATTACTATGCATACATTCTTTATACTCACTATCTTTCTCTATGCATCTTTTGGGGAAAAACAGCCTGTGTGCTTACATTACTGTTACCATTACCGTTTCCGCTTGCAGTTCCGTACCCATTTCACCTACCGTTTACGTCTACACCACCATGTGCATTACCCTTTGCATTTTCATTTCTGTTGCTTTTAACATTTCTGTCTACAGTACTATTTCTCTTTCTGTTTCACTTTGCGTCATGATGTGCATTACCATTTGCATTTGCGGGCACCATGTTACTATGTGACAACACATCACGTGGCGGACCATTCCCGTCTACGCCACCGTGTGTGTTACCCTTTCTGTTCTCTTTCATGCTTGGGTTATCATGTGCGCCACTGTTAGTGCTTCTGTTTGCATTGATGTTCCTGTTACTATGTCACAATATTACATGGCGGGATCGTGAGGGTCCTCTCAGGTCCTGCTACTCCCCGCCCGCCACATTACATTCACTATTTGTTGTTACTATTTCAAAAGAAGGAAATTAGAGGCAAAAAACTCCATTTAATGAATTAGTTAGGTTTTTCCATCAGTGACAACCGGCATCGGTGCACATTGGGGTCAGTTCGGTCCTAACTCTCACCCCATTCTCCTACATCTGCTTCTTTTACACATCTGATGGGGTGAGAGTTAGGGCCGATGACCAATGCACCCTGATGCTGGGTTGGGGTGGCTGGAGGTCCAAGGGGGTCTAACCCTAACACCGAATTTCCTCTTTGTCGCTGTGGAACAACCCTAACTAATGCATTAAACTGAGTTTTTGCTTCTAATATATATATATATATATATATATATACACACACACACATCAACCCACCCAGGATACTATTAGTGTACAGACAAAGGACACCCTTCCATCCAGTTAAGATGATCACATTGCATTTGTTGGAATCGCAGCACACATTAGACCAGCAACGGTTTGCTCATGGTCATCATTTCTGAGGGGACTTTGCATGTGGTATAACACTCCCATTTCACATCATTACCACTTGTCAATTTTCTGCACACAAGACCAATGCATTTTGGGCATGCAGAAAAAATCTGGGGACTCTGTGTGAGTACTGCATGCATGACTGAGTGCGCCATTAATTCTGGTGAACTTTGCATGTGGAGAAATGCTTCTATTTCACTTCATTACCACTTGTCAATTTTATGTACACAAGACAGATGCATTGCGAGCATGCAGAAAAAATCTGGGGACTCTGTGTGAGTACTGCATGCATGACTGAGTGTGCCATTAATTCTGGGGAATTTTGCATGTGGTGTAATGCTCCCATTTCACTCCATTAGCACTGGTCAATTTTAAGCACACAAGACAGATGCATTTTGTGTGTTGTGATTGTGAGCACATGATATCATACTGAAATTATCAATTAAAGCAGCATTGCAAGAATGTGGTGACAATTTTGACCTGTACTTTTTTTATGTTATTTTACATTGCCAGCCACTAGTTACCTCTGAGTCATGACTTGAATAATACCCTTCTTTTCACAATTTCTGTCTGCTTTACTACTTTTTTTCATGTTTGAAAAAAAAGGAGCACGTCCTTCAGTATTGTTCTGACCAGGTTTTTAGCACTATTTGCAGCTGTTTTTCAATAAATATTTTCCTGTGAGGTCATAAAACACTGCCTGCTGTATAACTTTTAGTTTTACAACAGAAGAGATATATAACAACTGATGGAGAAAAGCAGTGGAATATACCGACAAAGACCTAGTCCACACCATATTAAAAATAGTAGGCACGTTTCCACTAACAATGCTTTTGTTACTGGAAACGTGCCCACATGTTTCACCACAAACTGACCATTATAACATAAAAAAAATTTGGAAAGCTGCCAGACATTCACTATAATGGTGCACGCACCCACGCTCCCCCTGGCATCATGTCCTAACGTTGCTGAGAGCAGGGGGCAGAATTTGGGTGGCTTTTCTGAACAGGAATTCCTCTATGATGCGACCCACTTTAATGAAATTACAGGTGGTTTTGACAGAAATGTATTGCACTACATAAGGACATGTGGAGCAAGAAAGATTCCCCTGGAAGTAAGGTGCCCATATATCGGGTGCAATGCTGTTAGTTGGTGAATCTCTTTAATGTCTGTTTCACAAATGAAATATTTATAGAGCCTCAGTAATGTTTACTTTGTGTTGGGGCTCATGAAGTGTTTCACAAAAAGCATGACTGAGCAATGCAAGTATGTTGTGCTAAACTGATTGTGTGCCATCAGTGTTCTTTCCTGTGTATGCATACATTGTCCAGCTTCATCCAAACATATATGTTGCAGTATCAAGAATAAAGATAACAAAGAATACATAATGTATATTTTATTGGTATCATCAGCACCAGCGGAGTAAGTGATATCATATTTTTTCAGAGGTATCGGGTCATTGTGCACCTCAGTGACTCACAGTGCACACATGACTTTGCGGAGATCATAGCACAAAAAACACAAGCTCTTCTAAAAGTTATGTGTGCAATATGTGACTAAACTGCACTCTGGCCAGACATCTCTGAAAAAGTATCATATCACTTAGTCCACTGATGATGATGGTGACAATAAAATATAAGTTATTCTGCTCACTGTTCTTTATACCATAAACACTGCAACAAATCAGCAATATATGTTTGCAAGATGCTGCACAATGTCTGATGTCACATACACATACACACACGCACACACACACACACACACACACACACACACATACACACACACACGAAACAACACTGACTGTACACATGCAATTTAGCACATCATACTTGCACTGCTCACACCAGCTTTTCCACAAGCACTCCACAAGAGAAAGTCAACATTACTGAGGCAGTGCATTATAACAAAAGGGCAAGTGTCTATTTTTAAACGAAAAAAAAAATCACAAAATACTACAGCACAGCATTGGGGGAGGTGTCCAGAAAAAAAAAAACCTTAATGGGGGATTCCATGGTGTTCCAGCAGCAGGTGAAGCAATGACAATATTTGCAGCTGCTGTTGCACAGTACCCACCCTCTTGTTGCTATCCTCAATGGCCGCCCACACCAGTGCAATGTCTGCCTGTATTGCAGGCACTGTGGTGGGGGCACTGCAGCAGGAAAGCCTGGTAGTGGTGGTGGTGGTGGTGAGGGTGGTGCTGGTGGCTGTGGTGGTGGTGGTGGAGGAGCTGCTGCTGTTGCTCTCCTCCTGCTGTGGTGGTGAGGCACAGCACCCCCAGCATCCTCTGCCACTGCCACAGAAGGGCTAGCAGGTGGACGCCTGGCCCCTTCGGTTGCAGCCTGCCAATCCACCTTGTGGTGGTTTGCCATGTGTGTGCACTGGCCACTGGTCCCCAAATGTGTTCCCTGGGGGCCATGGCACACCTGCACACCACATAAATGGCAAACCACAATTGTGCTGTCTCCCCCACACAGTTAAAAAACTGCCATACTGGGGAGCTGTGAGGAGGGAGCAGATGTACTGCTGGAAGCACCTTCATTCACCTGGCACTCCATCTGCAGCTGTGGAGGTGGTGGAGGGGGTGCTGCTGGAGCTCCTGCAGCTGCTACTGGTGGTGGTGGCGGTAGTGGCGGACTCGGTGGATGCGCCGTCACTGGTGGCCCTGGTGCTGCTGTTGCTTCTAGAGGGGGAGACACAACACCAAAGAGTTGGGAGCACTCCAATGATACCTGACCACCCCCACATGTGTGCACTCCTCCCCTCTTCCCAAGCCCATGGGCCACATACTCTCCTCCCGGGTCCATCGTACACAAGTCCCTCAAACTGTGACCGACACCTTAATACTTCTTCATACTTACATACAGTCTCACACACATGCATACACACAGTCACACACACACACACAAAACAAAACTCATAAAAAAAATCAGTAGCAAAAAAAAACTGAAAGAACGCTCTACAAAATAAAACTAAACATGTAGCTTTTAAAAAAGCTGGGGTTTTTTTTGGGTAAAAATCACAAGATACCAACTACCAAGTAACAAATTCTCCCCTCTCTACACCCAAAAGGCTTCCTCCTTTTACAACTGCAAATGAGAAAGTAAAAGTAACTGCTTTTCTGACTCACTTCCTTCCTGCCTGGCTAAAGCATGTGACTTACAGTACTGTAAGCCATGTGATGTGTGGGGGGCTGCCTATATTTTTGGCACTTCGCCTTATTTTGCATTAAGGTGGAATGGCAACACGAAGTCAAAATGAGAAGGCGAAGTGAACACTTTGCAGTGCTCACTTCACGTAGCTATATGATAACATAAAGTGACCACTTCGCATCCACTTCGGCGGTGGATTTTAAATTCACTGCATCTCTAAAGGCAGCATGGATTCACAGCAGTAAGGTCATGTCAGATGAATCTAATATATTTCTTTGACTGGGTGACCAAAGCAGTAGACCAGGGAGGGACTGTGGACATGGCCTACCTAGACTTAGCAAGGCATTTGACACAGTCCCACACAAAAGATTAATAAACAAATTAGCCAGCCTGGGAGTGGGTTCAAGGGTGGTAGGCTAGGTAAAAAAATTGGAGGAACAACAGGACACAGAGGGTAATAGTAAACGGAGTCCACTCCAAAGAAAGGGGGGTTAATAGCGGGGTATCACAGGGTTCAGTACTGGGTCCAGTCCTTTTTAATGTCTTTATAAGTGACATTGTGAGGGACTGGAAGGAAAAGTATGCCTCTTTGTAGATGACACAAAGATCTGCATCAGGATTAATACACAAAGGAGGGTGGAAAGGATGAGAACGGACTTGGCAAGGTTGGAGGAATGGTCAAAAGTATGGCAGCTTGGATTCAATGCAAAGAAGTGTAAAAGTAATGCACCTGGGAAACAAAAACCCAGGGGAAGAGTACACATTGGCGGGGGGGGGTACTAACAACAACAGAAATAGGACGGGACCTGGAGTAGTCATACCTGATGACCTGAAGGCAAGCAAGCAGTGTGAGAAGGCAGTAAGGAGGGCTGGGGGAATGCTGGTATGTAAAGGAAGAGTCATCACCAATAGAAAACAGGAAGTTGTTATCCCTCTGTATAGACAGTTGATGAGACCCCATCTGGAGTACTGCATGCAGTTATGGAGACTCCCATCTCCACAAGGATATAGACAGGATGGAGGCAGTCCAGAGGAGGGCAACTAAAATGATACAGGGTCTGCACCAGGAGTCATACAAAGAGAGACTAAAGAAGCTTAATATGTATACCCTTGAGGAAAGCGGGGGGCATGATGGAAACTTTCAAGTACCTGAAGAGAATCAACAAAGTCCAGGAGGGTCGCATCTTTCAGAAAAAGAGATGTGCAAGAACAAGGGGGCACAATTTGAAGATAGAGGGCAGACGGCTCAAGGGCAACGTAAGGAATTTTTTTTTCATGGAGATGGTGGTGGATGCACGGAATGGCCTTCTTGAGGAGGTTGTGGGGTCAAAAGCAGTGGGGGAATTCAAGGATACATGGGAAAGACGTAAGGCAATTCTGGTGGAGGGGGTAGGAAAAAGTAGGCTGTTGGTTAACTAGGATATGCAGCATATCCAGTAGATATGAAAAAGGGCAGACTGGGTAGGCCAAGTGCTCCTTATCTGCCATCAAAGTCTATGTTTCTATGTTTCTATTTCAAATGTTATTCCCTGATAAACATACTAATTGACAGTTTGTCTTTTTTGATTTGACTGACCAAACACCATTTGTTTTTTTTATTATTAAATATCATAATCTTCATTTTATTGTAATTGATATTTAATTTCAGATGTTTCATTGTTTGTAAGCGTACCTTAGACAAAAAGAACAAGATTAACTCATTCTCATAACCTAAAGCTAGATACAATTCATTGAGTATTTTTGGAGAATCTAATCCTAAATTTGCAATTTCCTTCAACAAGTTATCTTTATACAGAGAAAAAAGGGTTGGGGCCAATATACACCCTTGCCTTACTCCTTTATTTATGTTAAATGATTGTGTAATTTCTCCCTTTACTCCTATTCTCACCCTTGTTCATGTTTTTGTGTATAGATTTTTATTATATGTACTAGATTAGGGTCTATGCTACGGTTGACATAGACACATAGAAAGTGATGGGAGACGGGGACCTCCAGATCCATCTAGTCTGCCCATAAGCCTACCCCCCCTCCCCTAACTGCTATTCAGTGTTATGATTCTTTTGTACCTGTCCCAAGCCTTTTTGAATGTTCCAACTGTTTTTGCTTCAACCACCTCAGGTGGCAGTTCCACCTGTCCACCACCCTCCCTGAAAAGAAGAACTTTCTTGAGTTGCCCTTAAATTTTCCCCCTTCTAGATTCATGCTGTGACCTCTGGTTCTTGTGTGAGTCTTGAACTGAAAAAGGTCCTGAATCTGTACCTTCTTTATTCCCGTCACGTATTTGAATGTTTCTATCATATCTCCCCTATCTTTCTGTTGTTCAGGGGAATACACATTGAGTCCTTGCAGTTGCTTCTCGTAGTTTATATCATGGAGTCCCTGTATCATTTTTGTAACGTTTCTCTGCACTGTCTCAAGTCTGTCTATATCCTTTTTGAGGTGTGGTCTCCAGAACAGTACACTGTACTCCAGATGCGGTCTCACCAAAGATCTGTAAAGTGGCATGATAACCTCTCTTTTTCTGCTAGTAATTCCCCTCCCTAAGCAGCCCAGCATTCCATTTGCCTTTAATGCTGCTTTCAAGCATTGTTTGAATGTTTTCAGATCATGTGATATGATTACTTCCAGATCTCTTTCCTGTTTTGTTAATTCTAATTTGACTTCTCCTAGAAGACTTCTCCTAGAAGGTATTCCTTTCCCCTCACCCAACACCTTTGACAAGGCCTATCCAGCTGCCTTCCATCTCAGCCCTTATCATGGAGCCAGCCCAGTGGTGCTGAGGGTTGAGGTGCTTCACACCACACCTTGAGCTATGCCGAAGACCCGAGTTCGGGAGTGATTTCGGGTGTCAGGGGTCAACATGGAGGGAGATGGATCGAGCACCCACAGGGCTACTCTCCTCTCCTGGGGGAGGGTATGGTATCACTTGGCACTCTGGCAGCCCCTGGTGAAGACTGGAGGTGCCACAGAATGCCAAAGCTGCATGTAAGGGAGCGTGGCTGATGCAGGAAGGGTTGCCATGCACCAGCGTCAAACGTGCACCACGCATGTGGGGGCTTCGTGCACCTACAGGAGGAGTAGAAGAGAAATACCCCTCCATATCAGATAGGCAACGGCCCTGCCAGTGCCATCACCACACGCCCAGTGCTGGTTCCTTGCCAATGCCCCCTGCAGTCTCTCCAGGTTGCCACCCCTCTACCCGGGGAACTGTGACGAACTTGAAGATGGCAGAGGAACACAGCAGGGGGGGTAGAGCGAGTCGGCTAGAGCAGTGGCCTGAGAGCGTTCCAAGCTCACGGGTCAGAAAGAAAGTTGTAAAATAAAAAAAAACTTGTCATGGACTTTCCTGCATTTTCTAAAACACTGTACATTGTATTTTGTATATTGTATGGATTGTATAAAACATTGTATACCTTTTGGGTTAACTATTCACCCTACATCCTGACTGTGGATTGTTGTAACCTATGGTATAGGTAATACAACCCATTATCTGCTTGTTATTAATGTTCTGTGCTGAGATGTACATTCAACCCAATTTCTGTACATACGTTTTTCCCCTCATGTATGTTCTTTTCCACTTTACCTATCAACGTGGAGCCTTTGTAAAGCAGCCATTACTCAAAAATACTTTACATTTCCAAAATTAAATAAATAAATAAAATATTCTGCATCTGGATTACTCTTCCCTATGTGCATGATTTTGCACTTTCTAGCACTGAAATTTAGTTGCCGTGTGTGACCAACTTTCTAGCTTTCTAAGGTCTGCCCTCATCCTTTCCACTCCACCGGGAGTGTCCAACCTATTTCATATCTTTGTGTCATCTGTGAAAAAACTCACTTTGCCTTCCAGACCCTCAGATATGTAGCTGATTAAAAAAATATTGAATAGGATGGGGCCCAGTACCGATCACTGTGGTACACCACAAGTCACCTCCTTTTCTTCTGATAGGGAGATGTTTACCAAAACCCCTGGAGTCCTTCCTTTTAGCCAACTCCCTATCCAGTGTACAACCTTTTGATCGACCCCCATGCTGCTAAGTTTATTTAATAACCTTCTGTGTGCGACCAAAACAAAGGCTTTGTTAAAGTCTAGGTAAACCATGTCCACAGCGCCACCCTGGTCCATTACTTGGGTCACCAAGTTGAAGAAGTTGTTAAGATTTGTCTGGCATGACCTCCCATTGTTGAACCCATGCTGTCTTTGGTCTAGTCTTCCATTACATTCATGAAAGAATACAATTCTTTCTCTGAGTAGAGCTTCCATTGTTTTGCTCACAATTGAGGTGAGGCTAACTGGACTGTAGTTGCCAGCACTCTCCTTGCTATCATTTTTGTGAAGTGGAACAACCATGGCCTTCCTCAGTCCTCCAGTACCTCGCTATATTCCAAAGATAGGTTGAATAGCCTGGTATGGGGAACTGACATTTCCTCACTTAGCTCTCTCATTAATCTTGGATGAACATCTTTTGGTCCCATAGCCTTGTTCATCTTGAGCTTTTTTAGTTCCTTCAGGACTCTTTCTTCTGTATGTAACCCCCCTACAAATGACGATTCCTGAAAAATCTTCCTTGAGTTTGCCTAAATGCTCACTGCCAGGATGGTGTCCTGCATTTTAGCAGTTTAAATGTATTGCCAGAGAGTGCCTGTATAGCCTCTGTGTACTGACTGTCTCTTTAAGAGCTGCCTGGATTGCAGTCATAATTAATCTGGGAGGGGGCTGAGTTTTTCTATGCTCGAGTGCCACCTGGGCTGTCAGAAAATTGCTCCGTTCTGCCATCGCTACTTATGCAGAGGGAGCTCTGTTAGAAGATGTACTTGTTTGCTGAATATCTGTTAGAGTGGCAAAGATATTGCAGTTTGTTTAACCTGCCTTCTTTGCAGCATGGACAGTTCTGTTTATCTCCACCATCTTGGTCTTGGCTGCCAAAATGGGCCAATCAGTACCTTTGGGGACTTTAAAATGGAGCCTGTCCCCAGGGCCTTGGGGAAGCAAAATTCTGTAGGAATTGTAGTTTTGGGATTTTGGCGTCTAAATGAACTTGGAGGGGGAGCCCTTGTTGTGACTGACAGAAGAATCACCCAACTGAACCTTTTGGATCCTGGGGAAAGTCCCAGACTGCTTGCAGTTTCAGTTCAGATCTGAGTTGGAAAGTGAAGGAGTAATAGCTCGAGATAGTCGAGCAGCAATCCTGCATGGATTCGTGCAGGAGAACTGTGAAAGGGTTGAGTTTTGGCCTGCCTGTCTGTGTGCTGTCTCTGAGAGGAAAAATAGGGTTGATTCAGACTGAGTCCAAGTTGTGAGAACAATTTAAGCCACTGGACTGTGACCAGGCTTTAACCTGAAGAAGACCGAAGATTTGCTGAATGCGATCGGCCTGTCAGGATTTCCAGCCACCTCTGAACTCCTGGTTTGTGCAGAGACTCTGTAATTGTGACCGGATAGCAATCTGCCTGGTACAATTGAATTTCTTACATGTAAATGTGCTGTGTGCTGTTAGTGGGTCGTGATTTGGTTCCCAACTGTGTGCTGAACTGTGTTCTGCTTGCTGGAGGCTGCATCCAGCTCCCATGGACTGAATGCGTATTCATCTCCATTGGGCCTGGGCCTTGCAACACTGGCCCAGCTAGAATACCCATTGCACAGAGAAAGCCATCAACGAGAGACCTTCCTGGGGATCAGCCCCCTGCTCATGCTTTGAACAGGAATGATGCCTCGGTGTTTCGTGTGGGCCCTGCTTCTCCTAGCACTCCAGTTCAACAATCTGCTATCTCGATTTCGTCCTGCCTGTGTCCTGTATTGGGTATGATGAGTAAACATCAGGGTAGCTCCCTGCATCAACAGCTAAATCTAAACTGTTGTCATCTGATTGTTTTGTTGTCTTTTCTGTTATGAACTGAGCCCTCCAGCTCTGCATTACAAATAGTTTGTGTTGTGCATGTTGCTTTTTTCCATCACAGGGCCCCAACCAGCTGTGACACCGGCCTACCCCGGGCAAAGTTCATTGCTAGCCCACTGTCTTCCTACCTGGGTACCCAGAGTGTGTGACTGTGTAGGGACTCTGAAGTGCATGCATAACTGTCTGATTGATATAGCCTTTAAGCAAATGAACCTGATTAAGCCCCTCCCTTGTTTGAGTCCTCTGAATAAATCAGATCTAACTCTTTTTGCATTTAACCTGACTGTGGTTCCAGTTTGTGCCAAAAGTACTGTACTGTACTGTTGCTATTTGCTGTGCTTAACCTTGTTTTACAGGGGGTCTCTAGGGTCAAGCTAAAGGAACCAGCTTTGGTGGTAAGTGCAAACAGTGTGGCTAATTGCCTGGTGAATAAGGGTCATAGTGAAAGTGATTATTGTGTATTGTTCAGGCTACTAGAAGAGAAAGAGGGGGTTACAGTGTCCAGGAGGGCAGTGCCCAGGTTAGCTTGACCACTAACAACCTTGACCTCCAGATGGATGCACCCATTTCAGTACCCAGGCCCCTTAACCTGCTACTAGCCAAGCAGGCAGGGATAGTAGCCCTTGGGATAGCACCACCTAGGGTTTACATCTTGGAGGCTCACTGCTGGGATTTTGTGCCTTCTAGTGGCCAGAGGTGGGAATTACCCCAGTATCTTTAGAACTGGTGATGAAATGGAGAAGCTTGCTATGCTTAAGCTCAAGATTGCCCCCCACAAGCTGTTAGTGCATCGAATGATGGGGTGGAGTAAAGCTGAGGGGATAGACCCAAGACAGACCCTCCTGTTAATGGATGTACCATTAGGGAGCACTAATGCTGTTATTGTAGAAGTTCTGGAGCACGTTAAGTGTTTGGAGAAGGTTGAAGAGAAGAGGATTGATTCAGACAAGTTTGACCAGACCATAGTGGTCCTCCTCTCCTGTAGCCCCCCTATAGATCCAGAGAAAATACCCCACATGATTCTGTCAGAAGGGTCCCAGAAGGGGTGGAGGGTCATCCATTTGCACAGTGATCCAGCTACTCGGGAGGGTCCCCCAGCATAGAGGGGTTGAAGGACAAGCTGCTTAAGTTGTTTGTTTCTGAGGGGCAAACCGCCCAAGAGTTAGTGAAGGTGCTAGACCTTTCTAAAGAACCCACACCATTGCAGTCTCCAGCAGCATCTCCTGCCTCCCCTAGCGTCTACCCTGTGGTCACCTCCCCCATAGGAATTCCATCTGTACTCCTGGATTCATACCGTAGACTTAGACTTTTTCAGGTACTGCCCCAGTGTATGTAGGGAAGGATAACCTGGAAATGTGGATGGACTATGCTACCCCCCTAGTCCAGGAATGGCAGTGCTCCGAGGGGGAGAAAAGAAAAAGACTTATGGAGAGTTTGAGGGGCCATGCACTGGAGGTCATATGCTTCATATGAGCCACTAGCCCAGAGGCTACTGCAGCTGAATATCTGTCTGCATTGGAAGGGTTTTGGAAGTACTGAGTCAGGGGATGATTTACTGTGGAAATTTAAATCCACCAAGCAATGGAAGAATGAGAAGTTGTCTATGTTTGTTACCAGAATTAAGAGGGCTCTGCAGAGGGCTCACAGAAAATGAGGGATGCCTGCTAATGAACTGAATCGGGTCAGACTGGACCATATTCTCAAGTCAGCCAGGTACTCTAGTGTGATGATGCAAAAATTCAAGTTGCAAGACAGGAAGTCTAATCCTCCTGAGTATTGTCACCTCATGAAAGAGATTCATGAAGCAGAGAATTATGAAGAGGGATGGGAGCCCTATCTTGGAGTTGCTCGTACCTGCCAAACTCCTCAGAGAAGTGATGAGACTGAGGTGCAGCAAATGAGAGAACTGATCAAAGAATTGACAGAGTTGAGAGTCAGCCAACAAGCTGCTGAGGTGGCCAGAGATACTAACCTCTATCAGGCAACTCCTGAGTCAAGGGGCGAGGTCCCACCTGGGGAAGTGGGGGTGCACGTCGACTCCTCAGAAGCCCGGACTGAGGGTAACCTACTGGAAGAAGCAAGAGAATTGAGAGCCCTGGTGGGGGACCTACTATGAGCCACACAAACCCCCAGAGGATCAAGAATGTAAGTCACAAGTCAAAGAAGGTCCGTGAGGTGCCCCATATTTACCCAAGCAGGGAGACAGCCTGCAACCACTCTGGGACTCTAGAGAACACAATTTTTGCTACCACTGCCGGGAGGATGGACACACCCCAGTCACCTGTCACTCACCGGAGAACTTGAGAAAGGTTACTATTAGGCTACTAGCCTGACTGCGATGGAGCAATAACCAGTCACAAGGTGGAGCCATTCAGATGAGTTATTCTTCCAAGGCCACTGCCAAGTCTACATCCAAGTCGGTATTGCCTGAGTGGTCCAAGGTGGTGGGTTCTTCAATGGAGACTACAGTGAAGGTGAACAGTGTATCCACCCAGGCTATGCTTGACAGTGGGTCTCAAGTGACCATAGCGTTCCAAGTCTGGTATCAAAAGCATCTGCCAGATGTGCCCCTACAACCCTTGGAAGGTTTATATGTGTGGGGATTGAGTGAGAAGTCTTATCCATATTCAGGATATATTCGGATCTGGCTGTCTTTCCCCACCTTAGTGGCTGGAGTAGATGAACAAGTTAAGACATTTGCCTTAGTGTGTCCCCCTACCGGACTGTATGATGGGGTTTGGGAGACTGGCACACAGCTCTGTCATGAGAAGCAAGGGAAATGAACTGGGTGGGCCCAAAGAATTCTGGCTCTGATCAAAACGGCCTGTGATTTGCAATGGAAACCCGAGGAAGTAGACCAGGATGAACCTGTGGGGGTCATGTGGAAGAAGAATCCTGAATCTCTGGTACTGTCACCTAATGCCTAGTGTACCATTCATGGGGAGGTTTACCTCCAGAAATGTATCAAGAACAAACTATTAATGTTGGATGCACCAGGCGATGGAAAGTTGCCAGAGGGATTGTTGGTCAAACCCAGCATCTTGCCTGCCCGTGCCCATGCCTATGCATGACGAGTGATAGTTCAGATTCAGAATATGTCAGATCGGGAGATCTGAGTGAACAGAGGGTGCACCCTAGCTACAGTACACTGTGCAGACACAGCCATATTGCCCAGCAACAAGTACACTGGTGAAAAGGAGAAAGTGACCTCAGACTTATTTGACTTTGGTGATTCCCCATTGCCAGCTGAATGGAAGGCTAGAATTTGCAAGAAACTCACCCAGAGAGACCAAGTGTTTTCATTAAAAGAATGGGACGTGGAGTGTGTCCAGGGTGCAGAGCACCACATATGCCTGCATGATGACTGGCCATTTCGAGAGAGATCCCAATGCCTCACCCTAGCGGACATAGATGATGTGAGGAGACACCTGAAGGAAATTCTCACTGCTGGAGTGATTCAAGAATCAAGAAGTCCACATGCCTCTCCCATTGTGGTTGTGCATAAGAAGAATGGATCTGTGAGGATGTGTGTTGATTATCGAAACCTGAACCGGCGGACCATCCCAGATCAATACACCATGCCCCATATACAAGGTGCTCTGGATTTCTTGAATTGGAGCAAATGGTTCTCAGTATTGGATCTTTGCAGTGGATATTACCAGATTCCGATGGCCCCATAGGACCATGAGAAAACAGCCTTCATCTGTCCTTTGGGGTTCTACGAATTCCTGAGAATCCCGCAGGGGAATTTCGGGCACCCCAGACACCTTTCAGCAACTGATGGAACGTGCGGTGGGAGATATGAACTTGCTGGAATGTCTAATGTACCTAGATGATGTCATTGTGTTCAGACACACATTAGAAGAGCATGAGACCCGACTGTTTAAAGTTGTGGACTAGCTGGAAGACTTCAGCCTCAAGCTGTCCATCGACAAATGCCAGTGTTTTCAAACCTCCGTGAAGTATGTGGGGCACATTATCTGCAGAAGTGATAGAGACCGATCCCAGTAATGTTGGGTCACTGACTACTTGGCCACAGCCCCATAACTTGAAAGAACTACAAAGTTTTCTGGGGTTCTGTGGTTACTACCGCAGGTTCATAAAAGACTATTCCAACGTGATTCCCCCGTTCCTGAATCTTAACCAGGGTTACCACCCTACCAACCGTAAATGCAAAAAAAGGGCTGTCAAAGAACCTTAGAAAATGTACTTCTGAATAGGTGAAACTTTTGGGCCCTGCTGGACACCCAAATGTGAAGCAGCCTTCCACAAAGTCATATACCAGGTCACCCATGCCCCCATCCTCACTTATGCTGACCCTGCCAAGCCCTATGTGCTGCATATGGATGCTAGTCTGCAGGACCTAAGAGCTGTGCTGTATCAAGACCATGAGGATGGTTTGAGACCAGTAGCATACGCCAGCAGGAGCGTGACACCGTCAGAGTAAAACTATCCTGTGCACAAGCTGGTGTTCCTTGCCCTAAAATGGGCCATTGTTGACCAATTTCATGAGTACCTCTTTGGGGCAAAGATATTGGTGAAGACCAGCAATAACCCATTAACCTATGTACAGACCTCAGCTAAGATAGATGCCACTGGGCACCAGTGGATTTCCACCTTTTCAACCTATGATTATGCAACTGAGAATAGACCGGGACTGAAACATATTGATGCTGGTACCCTGTCATGAAGGCCCCCTTCCAAGAGTGATTGGGTCAGGCTGTCTGAACCTGACATCCAAGCATTGTGCCAACAGTTTGACAGAGATGAAAAGATGTCTGCAGACACAGTCGACTGTTTAGTAGATTGCTTGGGCCCTCCTGATATCTGCATACCAGCTGCCTTTGCCATTTCTCTGCTCTAGATATTAGTGCACTACCTCAACTTGGCAATGACCGTATTCAGTGGGCTCAATCCCAAGATTCTATGATTCAACTCACACTTGATGCCCAGCATGCGGGGAAAGATGTTCCTAAGTTACGTTTACCTGACTTGCGAACTGCCCTATTGTTTAAAGAAGGCCCCAGGTTGAAGTTACTCAATCAGTTGTTATACAAAGACACAGTGGATCATAGTGGTCAAGTAGACAAGCAACGATTGATCCTGCCGACTGCCTTTAAACACTTGGTACTGAGGTCCCTCTACAATCACATGGGGCACCTCGGTATTGACAGGACTCTCGACCTAGTAGGATCTTGATTCTACTGGCCCAAGATGGAGGCCGATGTTGAGCACCATGTAAAGACCTGTAGTCATTGCCTTCAAAAAAAAAACCTGCCTCAGAGGGCTTCCCACCTTGTCAATATCACTACCATCGCCCCCATGGAACTGATCTGCATAGATTTTCTGTGTTTAGAACCAGATCAACAGAATATTGGCAATGTGTTAGTAGTTACGTATCATTTCACATGGTATGCACAAGCTTTTCCAACTAAAGATCAAAAGGCCTCTACTGTGGCCAAGGTGCTAGTGGAAAAATTCTTCGTCCACTATGGTGCACCCAAGCAGATCCACTCTGACCAAGGCAGAGACTTTAAAAGTAAGCTAATCAAAGAAATGTTCTCTTTGTGGAGGGTGCACAAGTCAAGAATCACCCCCTATCACCCCCAGGGGGGCCCTCAACCAGAACATTTTAACTGCACCCTTCTAGACATGCTGGGCACCCTCCATCCAAAAGACAAGCATAAATGGAGCCAGCAGATTAGCACCTTGGTACACATGTACAATTGCACCAAAAATGATGCTACTGGGTTCTCCCCTTATCGTCTCATGCTTGGGAGAGAGGCCCAACTGCCAGTTGATGTCTGCTTTGGGGTCTCTCCAGGCGGGGTCCAGGCTGAAAACTACCTGCAGTATGTACAGAAACTGAAAGCTTAATTGAACCATGCATATCAACTGGCCCAGACAATGGCCTCCAAGAGAAATCTCGCCAACAAAGAGAGGCACGATAAGAAAGTAAAAGCTCAAGAGCTACACCCGGAGACCATGTGTTGTTACGTAATTTGGACTACTTGGCAAGCACAAAATTGCTGATAGGTGGCACCATCTTTCTCATGTAGTAGTTGGAAAGTTGGATGATCTACCAGTGTATAAGGTACGCCCAGAGAATAAATTCAACGCTGTCAAGACCATGCACTGTAACCACTTGCTACCTATCGGCCAAGTTATTATTGAAGCTGAGCCAGCAGACATTGCCTCCCCTGGGCCCGTGACTCATGCTGCTGCAAAAAAGAGTCAGAGTCAACCTACCCCAGTGGTTACAGATTTAAGGTTTCCCCCACGGCAGGCCCAGAATGATAGTGACTGTCAGTCCACCTCTGATGATAGTGAGTGTGACAATGCCTATTACCCCTCCTATGAATTGAGTCATCCATTTTGGGGTAACCCAATGACTAATTGTGGGGATGAAGCTGGGCCTTCTGGACTGCCTAATCCCCCAGCTTCATCCTTGGAGCCAATGCTCCCTGAAAGTGAAGTGCAAAGTATTATGTCTGAGGCTGCGGACTTCCTGTATTGCATGGAACTGTGTGACTTGCCTGAAAAAGATGCCGATAGTCTGAGTCTCTCTGGTGACACACCAGAATCTGAAGAACAATGTGAGAGTGGTGATAGCCCCCTTCAATGCAGCAAAGCCTAACTGTGTCAGATCCTCTTCAAAATTAGTAACTTGGGGTCTCGTCAGAAGATACTGAGCAAAGTGTTGTGGAACCAGAGCCTACAGAGCAAGGAACTGACAGTGCTCCCAGTTTGGACATTCCCATCCATGCAGAGGCACACCTCACGAGTGACGAAAGCTCCAAGACTAGTGCTGAAAGTACAGAGACTGTGGTTGTTCCCCCCAGAAAGACTGGCCAAGCTGTCAAGCCAGTATTGCACTTCAGTTATGATTCTCCCAGGAAGCCAGTGCAAGCAAACCAAGGAAGCAAATCTTTATTTATATGGTGCCTTTCAATATCAAGGTGCTGTACAGAATATACAATATAAATATACAGGTAAACGATATAAATTTAAAATCAGTCTGGGAATGCCAGTGAAAATAAATAGGTTTTTAACAAAGATTTAAAACTACTGATGGTCAGGTATTCTCTTAACCGATGGGGCAGAGAATTCCACAGAGTTGGTGCTACAAATGAAAAGGCACCAGCTCCGGATGTTTTAAGATGAATCCTGGGGATCTCTAGCAATCCCTCATCAGCGGATCAGAGGGGGTGATTGGGGGAGTAGAGAGTCAGGAGATCTTTCAGTTAGCCGTGTCCCTGTTCATGTAGGGCTTTAAAGGTAAACAAGCCAACCTTATAGGTGATCCGCCACTGAACAGGCAGCCAGTGCAGTCTGCACAGTACAGGCGTTATATGACTGGACCTTGAGATACCAGTCAACAGCCTGGCTGCAGCATTCTGCACCAGCTGCAAGCGGTGGATATCAACCCCAGACAGCCCTAGGTAGAGGGCATTGCAGTAGTCAAGAAGAGTAGTAATGAGGGCATGGACCAGTTTTGGAAGGTCGCTAGGCTGAACTAGGTGTTTCACTCATCCGATATTCCTCAGATGGTAAAACAAGGATTTGACCACAGCTGACACCTGCGATTTCACGGTCAAGCCATCATAAAAAAAAAAAACACCCAGGTTCCACATCCGATCTGAGGTAGTGAGCTAGACACTGTCAAGCTACAGGCCTGACATGTGTCTAGCTCCCAAACCTGCCCCCCGGGTGAACCAGGGCTACAACCAACACCTCAGTCTTATCCAGATTCAGTCTCATCCAACTGGAGCTCATCCAGTCTTTGATTTCAGAGAGGAAGTTATTTAGAACAGTGATTGCATCAACCTGTCCGGGCGCAAAGGACATATACAGCTGAGTGTCATCTGCATAGCAGTGAAAACTCAAGCCATATCACCTAATCATATCTCCCAATGGCAGCATATACACTGCGAGCCACATGGGTGCCAATATGGAACCCTGCGGCACCCCACAGGATAGGGGTAGGGCATCAGAGGAATAAATTCCAGTGACCACCCTCTGAACCCTGCCTACAAGGAATGATCGAAACCATTCAAGGACTGTACCCGACAGTCCACAAAGAAACCACAGGTTCTCCAGAAGCACCCCATGGTCCACAGTGTCAAAGGCTGCTGAGAGATCAAGAAGGACCAAGATGGTACAAGCCTTCCAATCTCTAGCCATTAGGAAATCATTTAGTACCTGAACAAGGGCAGTCTCCATACTATGCCTCTTCCTGAAACCAGACTGAAGAGGTTCGTAGACATTGTGAGTTACAAGGTGATCTTCCAGTTGCAGCTCAACCACCTTCTCAATAACCTTCCCCACCAAGGGAAGGTTAGAGACAGGTCAGTACTTAGCTGGATCGTCAGGATCCAAGGAGGGTTTTTTTAAGGAGTGGTCGAATGATCACCTCCTTGAGGGGGTCTGGAAAGACACCCATCTCCAAGGATCTCCATACAATTTCAGCTAGGATTGGGCAGATAACATATATACACCCCACTAAAAGGGAGGTAGGGCCCAGATCCAAACTACAACAGGTTGAGCACAAAGTCTGGACAATCTTTACAATGTCCATGAATTCCGGTCAGCTGAAATCTCTCCAGACCGACCAGGTGCTCACCACCTTGCATCGACCTCCGCAACCCCTCATAGAGAGAGCCAGCCAATTCCATATCTGATGCTGGCAACCTTATCTGCAAAGAACCGAACTATCAGTGGCAGTGGATTTTCCTTTCAGTGTGGTTCAGAAAGGTGTTTACGTTTCTCAAACTGAGCTTATGGGCCAATTCCAGGTTGATTGTTCTTCCTTCTCTCTATGATGCCCATGCCCTATCCAGCCCCAAGTCAGCTGTTAGGAAAGGGCCCCCTCTTATATTGTTTGCTGTGCAAGAAGTTATAACACAAATCAGTATTGTAATGTTTAAGGTATGTTAATCATAGTGGAATCAGCATCATCTGTATGAAACATGCATAAGTATTGTCATTATGGATATAGTATTGTGAAGTCAGAGAATATGTATAGTGAAGTAAAATGTTTATGTTAACTGATGCATAATGGTACAGACGTGATGCAGACACCAAGTTTTCCTCAGGCAGGGAAGGGTGTAACCCCCCCTACAAATGGAGATTCCCAAAAAGTCTTCCATGAACTTGCCTAAATGCTCACTGCCAGGCTGGTGTCCTGAGATTTAGCAGTTTAAATGTATTGCCAGAGAGTGCCTGCATAGCCTCTGTGTACTGTATCTTTAAGAGCTGCCTGGATTGCAGTCATAATTAATCTGGGAGGGGGCTGAGTGTTTCTATGCTCAAGTCCCACCTGGGCTGTCAGCTAATTGCTCCATTCTGCCATCGCTACGTGTGCAGAGGGAGCTCTTGTTAGATGTACTTGTTTGTTGAATATCTTTTAGAGTGGTAAAGATATTATAGTTTGTTTAACCTTCTTTCTTTGCAGCATGGACAGTTCTGTTTATCTCCACCATCTTGGTCCTGGATTGCCGAAATGGGCCAATCAGTACCTTTGGGGACTTTAAAATGGAGCCTGTCCCCAGGGACTTGGGGGTGCAAAGTTCTGTAGGAATTGTGGATTTGGGCTTTTGGCGCCTAAATGAACCTGGAGAGGGAGCCCTTGTGACTGACAGAAGAATCAGCCAACCAAACCTTTTGGATCCTGGGGATAGTCCCAGACTGCTTGCAGTTTCAGTTCAGATCTGAGTTGGGAAGTGAAGGAGTAACAGCTCGAGATAGTCGAGCAGTAATCCTGTGTGGATTTGCGAGGGAGAACTGTGAAAGGGCTGCGTTTTGGCCTGCCTGTCTGCCTGCTGTCACTGACAGGGAAAATAGAGTTGATTTGGACTGAATCCGAGTTGTGAGAATGATTTAAGACACTGGACTGTGACCAGGCTTTAACCTGAAGAAGACCGAAGATTTGCTGAATGTGATCGGCCTGTCAGGATTTCTAGCCACCTCTGAACTCTTGATTTGTGCAGAGACTCTGTAATTATGACCGAATAGCAATCTGCCTGGTACAGTCAAATTTCTTACATGTAAAAGTGCTGTGTGCTGTTAGTGGGTCGTGATTTGGTTTCCTACTGTGTACTGAACTGTGTTCTGCTTGCTGGAGGCTGCATCCAGCTCCCACGAACTGTATCCATATTTATCTCCATTGGGCCTGGGCCTTGCCACACTGGCCCAGCCAGACTACCCGCTGCATGGAGAAAGCCATCAACGAGAGACCTGCCTGGGATCAGCCCCCTGCTCATGCTTTGAACAGGAATGATGCCTCGGTGTTTCGTGTGGGCCCTGCTTCTCCTGCCACTCCAATTCAACAACCTGCTGTCTCAATTTCGTCCTGCCTGTGTCCTGTATTGGGTATCATGAGTAAACATCATTGTAGCTCCCTGCAACAACAGCTAAATCTAAAGTGTTGTCATCTGATTGCTTTGTTGTCTTTTCGGTCATGAACTGAGCCCTCCGGCTCCAGATTACAAATAATGTGTGTTGTGCATATCGCTTTCTTCGATCACAGGGCCCTAACCAGCTGTGATGCCGGCCTACCCCGGGCAATGTTTCTGGCAAGCCCACCATCTTCCTACCTGGGTACCCAGAGTGTGTGACTGTGTAGTGACTCTGAAGTGCATGCATAACTGTCTGATTGATATAGCCTTTAAGAAAATCATCCTGATTATGCCCCTCCCTTGTTCAAGTCCCCTGAATAAATCAGATCTAGCTCTTTTTGCATTTAACCTGACTGTGGTTCCAATTTGTGCCAAAAGTACTGTATTGTTGCTATTTGCTGTGCTTAACCTTGTTTTACAGGGGATCTCCAGGGCTGAGCTAGAGTAACCAGCCCTGGTGGTAAGTGCAAACAGTGTGGGCAATTGCCTGGTGAGTAAGGGTCATTGTGAAAGTAATCATTGTGTATTGTTCAGGCCACTAGAAGGGAAAGAGAGGGGTTACAGTGTCCAGGAGGGCTGTGTTCAGGTTAGCTTGACCACTATTTATTTATTTATTTAGATTTTGGTAACCAGGTGAGCTCTCTGAGACCAGAGATCCCTTTTTCAGGGGCGACCCGGAGTTTGTTACAAAGACTAATTACATTAGGTAAAAATTATAATAGGATTTGAGTGAAATACATATTAATTTACAGAGAGTACATACATAGTCAATAGGGGTACATTAGGCAAAAGTTGGTACAGGTCAGGGAGCAGGCAATATACAAGGAGAACAGCAAATAGTAGGCATCAACAGGGCTGAAACAGTTGCTTACAACAGGGCAACAGTTTTTTTTTAATTTTTTTTTAGCATTAACCACAGGTGATCCAAGGAGCGAAGGGCATAGGTCAGCTGGCATGGGGGGGTAGGTTTAGGACATGATCTAGCGATTACATGGCGGCAAGCAGATTGGCAAGAAGCAAGAACAGTACTAACAACCCTGACCTCTCAGTGGAGGCACTTGTTTCAGTACCCAGGCCCCTTAACCTGCTATTAACCAAGCAGGCAGTGGTAGAATCCCTTGGGATAGCACCACCTAGTGGTTACATGTAAAAGGTTCCAAATCAGTTACACTGCTGCTTGTACTTTTTTGTGGCATGGGTGGTCCACTCCCTTCCCCTTTTTTAGTGAAAACTTGAGCAAAAATATCTGTTGAGGATTTTGACTTTTTCTTTACCATCCTCCACATGCCCGCCATCTTCCCTTGCCAGTCTGACTATGCTTCTACTCTTCTTCCTTTTGTCACTGATGTATCTGAAGAAGATTTATTTCCCTTTTTGACCTCTTTGACTATCCTCTCCTCAGTTGCTGCTTTAGCCACTCTGATTAGCTTGCCTGCTTCCTTTTGTTTCTCCTTGTATAGTTCCATGTCCTTTTTACAGCCTGTCTCCTTGTATTTTTTGAAAGCAGTTCACTTCTCCCTGACCCTGGTGGCCAAGTCCTTTAAAAACCAGAGGGGTATCCTTCTTTTCTTTGCTTTGCTCACTTTTTATACACATTGGCTAGAGACATCCAGTAAAGTTGTTTTGAGAATGGTCCAGCACTCATTTACTCCCCCCACCTGAGTTATGTTGGCTAGGCTCTGCAAGAACTCCTTTTTATGTAGCTTGCACGCATGCACAAGAAACATATTGTGGCAGCTTTCCAGAAGTAGGTTGTGGAGGCATGGCACTGTTCTGGCCAATGCCCCCACAGCCTTTAAATGCTTGGCCCACTTCCCCCAATGCCATGGCATGCTGCTGCTGACACTAGTTCAGCCAGCATGCCACCACCTTGAAACTTTTCAGCCACCGCAATCGGGGGCCGCCTCGTCATTGCAGCATCAGTGGAACCACTGCAATACGAGGAGCCGACCCATCATTGCTGGGCAGAGCGTTGGCACTGTAACATTGATTTCTAACGAACAGTGACTTCTTGCTGCCGTGTTCCTGGCTTTATTATGCCCCCCACCAGCGGGTGCCCAATTCCCTCGGCAGCATGTGCCCCCACCATGTTTGTTTGCTGATGGGCCCCAATCCCCATTGGCTTCAGTGCCCTAGGTTGATGTTGCAACGGGAACCCACTCCCCTCAGCATTATGTAACTTCACTTTTGTTGTGTGCTAACGGGTGCCCAATCCTCGTCGGCATAAAGTACCCCACTTTTGTTGTGTGCTGGTGGTGTCCATTCCCCATTGGCTACAGCTGCCCCCCCAAAAAAAATACTTTGCGGCACACTGGGAGCACACCCCAGCATGCCACGTGCCCCTGTAGTAACAAAAATGGTTCCGCAATGTTTTTTTTTTTCCTGTAGAAAAAGAAAACGGTTCCTTTGTGGTCTCCCTGCCCCCCCACTGCAACCCACGCCCACCCACTGTGCATCTTGCCTACCCACACCCCCCTCACCCCATACTTACCTCCGGAGTCCGGCACGACAATCTTCAGTGGATTGGAAACATGTCTGCACTCTTCAAAGCCGACCACGAACTGGAGAAATGCCAGTAGGCTGTATAATGGAATAAATAGGTTTTTTTCAACTTTGATGCATATCTCAGGCATTTTTTGTAATTTTCAACATGGTGATTTTGGGATTCCTCCTCATGAATTCTGGCACTGTCATGGTGTTATTCTGCCTTGAAAGGTGATTTTGCGGTCACTGCATGGAATCCCCTTTTGGGACCGATTAATGAAACAACAGTGCCAGTGTTCATGAGGTGGGCTCTCAAAAAGGCTATGTTGCAAATTTGGTGGGAAAAATAAAAAAAAACGACTGTTTTATGAGCATGCGTTGCGCAGTTTCTACGCACGCTCATAACTTAGCGAATTTGCAATGTTTTCATGCCAGATTTTCAACATTAGCATTTTTTCAGACCTCCTCGTGAACGGTACAGCTGTCATTTACCACTTCCTGGCTGAAATGTGTTTTTGCACATCTGGCGCAGAATAGTGCTGTCGGTGTGGGAAATCTGTGTTTGGGACAGATTAAGACAAGCATTTGTCAATGCCAAATGTTGATTGCGTTGGTGTGTTGAGCTTGCTCTCTGCCCCTCTGTCATTCGCTCAGTCTGTTTCTCCCAGTGCTGCAGGCTGCTCTGTTATACTGGGCTCCTGCCTGCATTGGCACCTTGTTCTGCCCACTAAGAAATCCTCAGCTGTCCCGACAGAGCTGTGTTGAGATGGCTCACTCCCCCTCTCTCACTCACTCATTCTGTTTCTCCTGCCACTGCAGGCTGCCCCTTTGTACTGGGCTCTTGCCTGTGTCGGTGGCTTTTTCAACCCCCACAGAAATCTGCAATAGTCCCAACACAGGTCTGTTGAGCCTGCTGACTCCCCCTCTCTCACTCACTCATTCCGTTTCTGCCAGCATTGCAGGCTGGCCTTTTGTACTGGGCTCCTGCCTGCGTTGCCACCTTTTTCTGCCCACAAAGAAATCCACAGCAGTCATGACAGAGCTCCATTGAGCTTGCTCACTCCCCCTCTTTCACTCACTCGTTGTGTTTCTCCCAGCGCTGCAGGCTGCCCTTTTGTACTGGGCTCTTGTCTGCATTGGCACCTTTTTCTGCCCACAAAGAAATCCACAGCTGTCCCAACAGAGCTCCGTTGAGGTCGCTCACTCCCCCTGTGTCGCTCACTCATTCTGTTTCTCCTGGTGCTGCTGCTTGCCCTTTTGTACTGGGCTCCTGCCTCTGTTGGTGCCTTTTTCTGCCCACAAAGAAATCTGCAGCAGTCCTGACAAAGCTCCATAGAGCTCACTCAATCCCCTTCTCTCACTCTGTCACTGGCTCATTCTGTTTCTCTTGGCGCTGCAGGCTGTGTTTTTGTACGGGGCTCCTGGCTGTGTTGGCACCTTTGTCTGTCCTCAAAGAAATCTGCGGCTGTCCAGACAGAGCTCCATTGAGGTCGCTCAGTCTCTGTCTCTCATGCACTCATTCTGTTTGTCCTGGCTCTGCAAGCTGCCCTTTTGTACAGGGCTCCTGCCTACATTGGCACCTTTTTCTGCCCACAAAGATGTCCACAGCAGTCCTGATAGAGCTCCGTTGAGCTCACTCAGTCCCCCTGCCTCACTCACTTGTACTGTTTCTCCCACCGCTGCAGGCTGCCCTTTTGTATTAGGCCCCTGCCTGCATTGACACCTTTTTCTGCCCACAAAGAAATCTGCAGCAGTCCTGACAGCGCTCCGGTGAGTTCACTCACTCCCCCTCCCTCACTCGCTCTCTTGTTCTGTTTCTCCTAGTGCTGCAGGCTGCCCTTTTGTACTGGCCTCTTGCATTGGGGCCTTTTTCTTCCCACAAACAAATCCACAGCAGTCCCGGCAGAGCTCAATTGAGCTCAGTCACTCCCCTCTCTCACTCGCTCGATCTTAATTTGTCCTAAACACTGATTTCCCACAGTGACTGCAATTCTCCAGCAGGAGTGCAAAAACATATTTTAGCCAGGATGTGGAAAATGACAGGTGTACTGTTCATAAGGAGGTGTGAAAAAATGCCACTGTTGAAAATGTGGCATGAAAATATTACAAATTTGCAAAGTTACAAGGGTGCGTGGAAACAGTTCAATGCATGCTTGTAACACAGTCATGTTATGGAGTTTCGTCACCAAATTTTCAACATAGGGATTTTAGGACCTCTGCTCATGAACACTGCCATTGTCATTGTGTTAATGTGTCCCGAACACTGATTTCCCACAGCGACCACGTTATTCTGCACTGGAACTGTGAAAACACATTTCAGTCAGGATGTGAAAAATTACAGCGGTACTGCTCATAAGGAGGTGTGAAAAAATGTCACTGTTGAAAATCTGTCATTACAATATTACAGATCTGCAAAGTTACAAGGGTGTGTGGAAAATGCATAACACACGCTCTTAACACAGTCATTTTATGGAGTTTCATCACAATATTTTCAACATAGGCATTTTAGGACCTCTGCTCATCAACAGTGTCAGTGTGATTTTCTTAATGTGTGCCGAACATTGATTTCCCACAGCGAACGCACTATTGTGAAGAGTGAAAACCCATTTCAACCAGGATGTGAAAAATGACAGCAACACTGTTCAAAAGAAGGTATGGAAAAATGGCAATGTTGAAAATCTGGAGTGAAAATATTGCAAAGTTGCGAAGGTACAAGGGTGCATGGAAACTGCGCAATGCACATTCGTAGCACACTCATTCTATGGACTTTCATCACCAAATTTTCAACATAGGCATTTTAGAACCTCTGCTAATGAACAGTGTCACTGTCATTTTCATAATCTGTCCCAAACATGGAATTCCCACAGCAACCATTCTATTCTGCACGGGAACTGTGAAAACACATTTTGGTCAGGACGTGAAAAATAACAGCTGTACTGTTCATAAGGAGGTGCAGAAGAATGGCAATGTTGAAAATCTGGAGTGAAAATATTATTAATTCATGAAATTATGAGCGTACATGCAAACTGTGCAACGCACGCTCATAACACAGTCATTTTATGGAGTATTGTCGCCAAATGTGTTGTGCAGTTTCCACCAGATCATTACTACCTAGATGGACAAAAATGCCTGCGTAGTTTCTCTCCCTTTGTATTAGCCTGTCTATTCTGTCAGAAACTCTTTTAGCTGAGGCTCCTGGAAGACACTTGACTACCACACACACTAGTGTCAGGGTAACGATTAAGTGCGATTCCACTCCTTGGATCATGAAAACACCTACAATGAGAATTTTTCATTTTCCCAAGCTGCTTGATACCCTTGTTGTGTTACCGTTTATTTGAAGGGGGTTTTGCTTGATAGTTGTTTGGGCTGGTTATGCTCCCTTTTTTTGTGTATGCCCTCTGCACAATGAAACTATTACAGCAAACATGTAGCTGCTGACAACATCGACAATTTGCTGTAAAAGTCTGCCCAGGACCCCGGCACTCTGTCCACCAGTCTTGCAGCCCTATCCTGAATCAACTCTGACTTGGAATTGATAATCCTTAAGATTAGGGGAGCCGGGGGCAGAGACCCCCACATGGAGGATTGGGGGGGCAAAGCCCTCCCATAGAAATGTAACTGGTTCTCCTGCAGGATTTATGTCAACTGCAGCTTGCGGGTGACATAAATCTGTCGCTGCGATGTTGGTCAACAAAAAAGTTGTCAAACTGGCATCATAGATCCCTTATTTTGTTGTGTGGGCCAAATGTGCAAATTGGTTAGTCATCTGGATGGGTGTGTCCAGGTTTGGAGGCTGATGTTGTATCCTGTGGAATCTGTCTCTGCCCCTTTTTACATTTGCTTGCACGCATGTGCAAGGAATGTCTTGCAACAGTGTGACTTTTGGAGGTGTGTGATCCTCCTCACGAATGCAGTGCTCAGTGTACCAGGCACAACCCTACCGGACCAATACATGCCGAGCTGTGCATGACAGCAGTTCTGCTGTGCTGGTCTTCACTTCTAAAAAAATGTCCGCTGCAATCAGCGGTGGTAGTATGTATACAATTAGCATACGGATGTCAGCAGAACTGCTGTCATGCACAGCTCGGCATGAAATCCCCCCTCTATTAATGTTCTCCCCCTTCCTTGTTACTGTTCCAGCCCCCACGTTGTGTGCCAAGGGTTGTGCCCAATTCCCATTGGCTCATGCACCCCCCAGCACACTGTGTGACCAATAAGGTGCCCAATCCCCGTCAGCTGCAGCCCCCAACAAACAACCAGTTGGCATGCTGGGAGCCCATCCCAGCATGTTCATGCTCCCCCCTCACACACACACTGTATGGCCAGCAGGGGTGCTCAATCCCTGCCAGCTCCAGTCCCCCCATCCCCCAACAAACACCTAGGTGGCATGCTGGGTGCCCACCCCAGTGTACCAAAAGCACAGTTTTCTTGTTTGTTTTTTTTAATTCCTGTGAAACAAGAAAACATTCCCTAAGTGAGCCCCTCACCTTCCGCCAACCTGTGCCCACCCTCTGTGCACCCACCTCCCCACACCCCCTCACACCATACTTACTTCTGGAGCACAGCGTGATGACGTCTGGTGGACCGGAACACGTCTGCACTCTTCAAAGCTGACTGTGAACTGAAGAAATGCAGGTAAGCTGTATAATGGTATAAATAGGGTTTTTCCAACTTAGGTGGATATCTCAGCCATTTTTTTGACTTTTGGCACCAAATTTTCAACATGGGGTTCTTGACACCCCTTCTCATGAATTCAGTCACTGTCATGGCGTTACTTTGTCCTGAAAGGTGATTTGTGGTCACTGCTTGGAATCACCTTTTGGGACCAAGTAATGAAATGACAGTGTCAGTATTCATGAGGTGGGCTGTCAAAAAGCCTATGTTGCAAATTTGGTGAAAAAATAAAACAAAATAACTGTTTTATGAGCGTGCTTTGTACAGTTTCCACACACACTTGCAAGTTTAGGAAGCTGTAATATTTTCACTCCAGATTTTCAACATAGGTATATTTCCATACCTCCTTATGAACAGTGCAGCTGTCATTTTTCACATCCTGGCCAAAAATGTGTTTTTGTGCTTCTGGCGCAAAATAGCACGGTCGCTGTCAGAGATCAGTGTTCACTACAGAGTAACACAATCACAGTGACACTGTTCATGAGCAGAGGTCCTAAGATGCCTATGTTGAAAATTTGGTGACAAAAGTCCATAAAATGACTATGTCACGAGAGTGCATTGAGCAGTTTCTATGTACACTCGTAAGTTCATGAATTTGTAATATTTCCACTACAGATTTCCTACATTGGCATTTTCCCACATATTCTTATGACCAGTACAGCTTTAATTTTTCACATCCTGGCCAAAATGTGTTTGCACACTTTCAGTGTAGAATAGCACGGTCACTGTGGGAAATCAGTGTTCGGTACAGAGTAAGAAAAGCACAGTGACACTGTTTATGAGCAGATGTCCTAAAATGCCTATGTTAATACTTTGGTGAAAAATTCAAAAAAATGACTGTTTCACTAGCATGCATTGTGCAGTTTCCATGCATACATGTAACTTTGTGAATTTGTAATATTTTCACTACAGATTTTCAGCATTTGCATTTTTCTGCACCTCCTTATGAACAGTATAGCTGTCATTTTTCACATCCTGGCTGAAATGTGTTTTCACACTTCTGACGAAGAATAACATGGTTGCTGTGTAAAATCAGTGTTCGGTACACAGTAAGAAAATCATAGTGACAGTGTTCATGACCAGGGGTGACAAAATTCCTATGTTGAAAATTTGGTGAAATAATTCCACTGAATGACTGTGTTGCAAGAACGCATTGTGCAGTTTCCACACAGGACTGTACCCTTGAGCACAACCAGGGCGTTAGGTTTCCTAAGACAGACACTTAAGATGTATGATGGTGAAATGTTGATCAGATGCAAGAGGAGTTGTAGAGAGGTACTCTATTGGGATATGGATGCTGAAGGGGCATGGATGCAACTGGGGGGGGCCTGTTTAAATGCCAAACACCAATGCGAATACCTGCAAGCGAACTTTAGGCATTGACAAATACTTGTTACCATCTGCCATTCTCCTGTACCAGGGAGATTCCAACAGCATGTGGTGTTACCTTGATGGAGATGGTATGGCAAACAAGGGTCAATGGGCCTGCAGTTCTCCAGCAGGTGTTGGAGATGTGCTATATGGTTCCAGACCTCTCTAAGCTGGGGTTTTAGTTGTCCTATAATACAGCATGTGGGGCAATGCCCTAGTGCCTGTTTGTGTGCCCTGTGAAGGATGCCCCTCACCAGTGGCAGTTAACTATGGCCATAGTCATCAAGAGTGTGGATGAAAAGAAAAAATTTGGCCTTTAACACGTGGGATGATGGTTAGAAATGTAGAGTTGATGAAAGGAAGAATTTGAGTGTTGAGCATGGGAGGAGCATATTGAATCTAGAATACAGTTTCTCTTCTTAGATTAAATTCCTCCTCCTCCTAGTGTGAGGCAGGAGTTTGGCTAAAGTGGTGCAAACAAAAGAAAAAGGATGAAAGAAAAAGGAAGGTTGTAGCTGAAGGTGAAGTGTCGCAGACGAAAGAAAAAGGAAAGTAGTAGCTGACATTTTTTTTCTGAGATGTGCAGTAAGTTCTGCCCCTTCCTTACTTCTGCCAGAAGGATATGAGGGGGTCAGGGGCTATATTAGAGGGGGAGCACAGAGTGGGTGGGAATGGGGTGGAGTGGGTCGGTCGGAACTTCCCCTGCAGAAAATCAGTAGAGGTACCTGTAGAGAGAGAAACAATCAACATTTGGCAGCGGCTTCAAAAAACACCACCAACCACAGCACCCTTGGACAAAAGTAAAGGTAACCTAAACTTTTAAATCTTCCTTCTGTTGGAAGGTACTAAGCCTTTGTCAGCGCCACCCCAGTTACATTCCTAATCCCATGGAAGAGCTGTGGAAGAATAAACAATTAGCTCCTTCAATGCGAGAAAGAGACTACAAAACCTGTAAGCCCAAAACAGAATCTATAAGCAGAAAACAAAATAGTAACAAAACAGTACTTGCCCTGTAGAAAATCAGTAGTGGTACCTGTAGAGAAAAACACTCAGCCTTTGACAGTGGCTCCAACAAACATCATCGACCACAGCACCCTCTATTGAGCATTTGAAGCCATAATAAATTCCTCAATACCGAGTCAAAAGCAACAGAGAAATCAACGAAGACTGCATATCATTTTTGTTTTCTTAACTAAACATATTTTTCAAAGAGTTGACTGTGTGAAACAGTTATCTATAGTTGAATAACCTGACCAAAAGCCAGCCTGCATTTCATTCAGTTCCCTGTTGCAGTAATTTGTTCTTTCAGCCTCTCTAATATGACTTTTGCAAATATTTTCAAGTTCACATCCCAAAACGATGATATTGGTCTATGCATCATTGGGTCTGACAAACTTCCATTTTTATGTATGGATACAATCTTGGCCCCTCTCCATGCCTCCAGGTAAAGGTTTTCTGTAATGTATTTATTAAAAATGCTTGCTAATGCATTGCACCTGGTTCTTGTGTTAGAGAAGTACATTTCTTTTGGCTTATGACTTAACCACCAGGTATCTACAAAATGCTGAAATCCTTTCTCCTACAAATTCTCCTTATGCTGCTCCTGCTCTCAGGAAATGTTCACCCCAACCCAGGACCACCTGGGCAGCCAGCAGTGGCACCAAGCAGAAGGACAGGGACACTCACCATGGCATCCATCAATGCCTGCAGCATCCTCAACAAACTTGATTCCTCCAAACATGGATCCTACAGCACAACCCTGATGTCCTCTCAGTTGTGGAAACATAGCTAAACCTAAATCCCTGATACCTCAGTCTCTAACCCTGGCTACTGCATTTTAGGCAAGACAGGATTGAGTAAATACAGGGGCTGTGCCATCTATCTTAAGGATACCCTTATGGGTCACATCATCCCATCCCCTAGCCTGAACAACTCCTTTTAGGTCCTCACAATCAAAATCCTCCTTGGTGCACATAACAAGGAACTCACTGTCATCTCAGTTTACTTACCCCCAAGAGACCAGGTTGCTGGCTTCCATAGCATCATGGAATGTCTAAGGGTCCAGCAACATAATTCTGAAACCATAGTCATGGGTGATTTTAACATTAACTGGCTCTCCTCTGAGGCTGCTACCTATAAGGATGCAGCCGCGGTGCATCACCTCACTCAACCGGTCAATGCCCCCACTAGGTGTAACTATAGGACAGGCTCCCTGCGCTTCTAGACTGGATTCTATCTAACCACCCTGAATGCATCTCAATGTTTCTGTACTCCCGGACACAATAAGTGACCACTCACCTGTCATCTGCTCCTGGTCAAACAAATACTACAAGCCCACTCCCAAGCTTATCTGTGCCAGGGTTATCAAATAAGGGCACCTCCAGCTGTTAAAATCCCATCTAACCAGGCTGAACTGGGCAGTGCTTGACTCCCTCAATGACAACAACAAAGCACTGGACCTATTTATCAAACATTTCAATGAAGCCTGTGATATCCACGCACCAGTGAAAAAGATGAAGGTCAAAGGACAAACCAACCCTTGGGTTACTACTGACCTTTTAACTCTGCTCAAGCACAGAGACCACCTCTGGCATTGTGCTCGTGCAACTCTGATGCAAGTAAACATACAATTATACAAAGCAGCCAGAAATGATTGCATTCGAAAAATACAGAATGATAAATGCAGCTATTACAAAGAGGCTCTGACCAACTCTTGGGACCAAGGAAACAAATTCTGGAACAACATGAAAGAACTCACAGGCAAGGACCCTAAAGCACCACCCACTATGCTCAACCTTCATGTCACTCCTACACACAACCTAGGTACCATCACCAGCACTTTTAATAATGCATTTACAAACCTGGACAGTGTCCTTCCACCAAATTTTTTCGACGACCTCCCCTCCAGCTCCTCCCAAGTTACCCCCCCAACTAGAATGTACAACCCCAAAGTTTTTTTTTAAGGAGGTCCCACCACAAGTAGCTAGAAAATACATTCAAAAGGCCATTGGCAAACAAGGGTACAGTGGTGACTCCCTTAACCTGAAACTGCTGGCACAAGTCCTCGATGAAATCTTAGAACCACTTACAAAGATCTTCAATCTCTTGCTTAGATTGGGCCATTTCCCCTCTCTCTGGAAGAAAGCCACTGTCACACCGGTTCACAAAAGCGGAGATAGGACACTGCACACCAATTACAGACCTATCTCACTCCTCCCCCTACTATCTAAAGCGCTGGAGCGAATAGTGTCAGACCAACTAGTTGAATTCATGGATGAGTACAATGTACAGTGCCCAGAGCAGCATGGCTTCAGAAAAGGGCACAGCACCACCACTGCACTACTGGAATTTACAACCTTCATCCATGCCACGCTTGACAAAGGGAATTGTGGAGGAGCAGTATTTATAGACCTTACCAAGGCATTCAACACAGTTAACCACCCCCTATTGCTCAAGCAACTGTCCTCCATTGGGATCTCCAGTGATGCCCTTCCATGGTTCACCAGCTACCTTGATAATCAGATCCAATGCGTAAGGATTGCAGGGATCTCTTCGGATGAGAAACCGGTCTGCTCCGGAGTCCCCCAGGGTTTATTCTGGGCCCTCTACTCTTCTTCCTCTTCATCAACAATCTCCTCAGTGCCTGCCACCAAAAAATATTACTATATGCAGACGATGCAGTCCTGTTTTCCAGCCACCGTGACATTACAGTCCTTGAATCCCAGCTGTAGCTCGACTTCAAGCACATCAAAGACTGGTTCAATTCTCATAAACTTGTTCTGAACCACAGCAAGACTAAAGCCATGTCCTTCTGTAAACAACAGAGCAGGCACAACTGTCTGTCCCTCACCATCCAGAACCACGCTGGGAACCCACTCGAACATGTCAATGAGTTCAAGTACTTTGGTATTACCCTGGATAGTACCCTCTCCTACGCTCGGCATATTGACACTGTTGCCAAGACAGCCAATATACGGATTAGACTACAACACAAACACAAGCACTGTGTGCCCGTGGATGCCCTTAAACTAGCCATCTACAGCTTTGTCACCTCTATCATTGACTATGGCCTTGCCATCTATGGCTCTGCCTCAACAAGTGCCCTCCGCAGGATCTAAGTTGCTCTCAACAAAGTCTGTAGACTACTAATGGGTGCTGCCCGACAAACTCACACCTGTGACCTCTATACACAGGCCAGCTGGCTATCCCTACACAGCAGAATACAATACCAGACCTGCTTACTTGTCAAAAAGATTCTCCTTGGTCACATGCCACCTGGTGTTAGCTCACTCATTACTACTTACAGTGGCACTCAACAAACACGTGGTGCCCAATCTCTAATCTTTCAGGTTCCCAGATGTCGTACCTCCATGGGTCAGTGGTCCTTTATCTATAGAGCAGCTCAATGGTTCAATTCCCTCAATAAAGAAGCACTTTCCTCTACTACACTTGGACCCTTCAAAAGGAATCTCAAACTTTACCTCACCTCTACCACTCAATGTGACTGCTTCTCTGAACAGAGATCTCTCTAAACACCTCCCAGCTCACTCATGTCTCACAGCCTGCCCTTTCCCAGTCTCATTCCCTCTGGCACTGGGCCTTCCTTGTGAATCCTTTCCTACTTCACATCTCCACTGGTACAAGACATTTTCCACCACCATTGGACAGTGGCCCATTAGCCTGCCAACTTACTCTCCCGGTCGCATTCCTGCAATACTAACTGCCTATGGTGCCCTCTATCTCTTATTGTTATCGCAGCCAACTGCCTACTCCAGCTGCTCATTATATGAATATTATCTCAAAGTATGTTATAACTGAGTATCTTTATTTTTTCTTTTAGTTGTTTTGGTTGTTTATTGTGCATTCTTTTACTACCTCTGTATGTATGTTGACCCTCATCCTTTGACGTGGAACCTTTTTAAATGAGCAGTTTCTGCTCAAAGGTATTTGTAATCTGAGAATTTAATAAATAAATAAAACATATTTCTGCAGGTATTTTATCAATCCCAGGTGCTTTAGCTTTTTTGAGTGTTTTTATTGCAATATACAGTTCTTGCATGAAAATCAATTTAAGACCACTCTTGTCTAATTAAGTTATATTTAATGAAATGTCAGTCTGATTATCATAAAAGATGTTTGTAACATGGGAAAATGAGCACTGCTAAAGTTGAGTGCAGTGACTGGCCAAAACACACCTTGTGACACAAAATGAAGTGGATATTAATTCCCTGGTAATGCCCACTTCATTTTGCAGTGCTGAAGCCATCCACAAAGAAAGAAGCAGTGTTTTAATGTTAGACAGAAAACTATACAACCCACCCACCTACCCAGAGGCACAGATTGCTCATCACAGTAATCATAATAGTCTGCACTAAATACAGTGTGATTACATGAAACAGGAGTAGCAAAAGATGCGGACAAAGAAATTAAGATTACTTTTGACATGTGCTGCTCTGTGGTATTGCAGCATGGGTTCATATACCTGGCATCTTTAATATAATCCAAAATGAATCAGCAAGTAGTGTCACAGACAAAAGTAGCGAGAAAGTGACACCAGAGTCAATACCACAACCTCTGAAAAAGTAAGAGAAAAAAAATATAGAACGAGTAACCGAAATGGGGAGCGTTAGTGGTGCCCATGTCCAGAGACACATCGAGCTAACTGCAGAAGATCTCGACCAGTTAAAGCACAGAAAAAGCGAGATGAACATCCATAGAAAGAAATCATGGACCTGCAACATTTTCTCTGACTGGTTGAGATAAAAAAAAAACTATCTCTAGATTTCAGCACAGTGTCAATAGACAGACTAGCTTCCTTTCTAAGACAGTTTGACGGCAGTGTGCAAACTGAAGAAGGGAAGCCATACAGCATAAGCTCATTTATTGGAATTAGAGCTGGGTTGAACAGGTATATCAATGGTGTGGAAGTAAATAGGAAAATAAACATAGCATGTGACCCTCAATTTAATTCAGCCAACAATGTATTTCTAGCTGTATTAAGAGACTACAGAAGGGCAGGGCAGGACACAGCATCTCACCATCCTCGTATTTCTGGCACAGATCTACAAAAAATAAGATTGTGTAGCAAACTGAGTCCTGAGACAGCCTATGGAGTAGTTCGAAGGGTTTGGCTTGAGATACAATTAGGACTAGCAAGATGTGGGAGGGGGGGACAGAGTCTCTTAAAGCATGAGTCATTCAGAATAGAAATGGATGAAAATGGGATTGAATTCATTACTGTGGGTTTCAATGCGAGCACAAAGAACCACAGTAAAATAAGCGAGGCACATAAACCAGCTTTGCATGCTGTACTATATGCACAGCCTGGTAGTGCAGACTATCCTGTAGCAATATTCAAAGAATATGTAACACACTGTCCAGCCAATGCCCCCGCATTTTACTTACATCCATTGAGGTTACCTCAGAAAGTACTAGACACAAGAGAGTGCTGGTTTTTGAAGCAGCATATGGGCAAAAACTTCTTAGGAGACCTAACACCACAGATATCATCTGATGCCAATCTAAGCCGTAGATATACGAATTACTCCATCTGGAGCACCACTGTTCAACTGCTTTCAGAGGCTGGTCTTGCATCTAGGGAGATCATATCTATAACTGGACGTTGATGTGAGGCCAGCCTTAGAAATTACTGGTCCCCGTCCAATGATAACCACAAGAAATGATCGTCAGTTTTATCAAAGGGGAAAACAATGACATCTGCATGCGAGTGTTCTGGACAGAGAGTAGAGAAAGAGCAATGCAGTGTACAGCCTCACAAGGTAGCCATAGTAATGTCTGTAGAGAAAGATATGGGAAGCACACAGAAAGTCAATGGGGGAAACGAGACATCCTTACAAGAAGTACCTGCAGAGACTCGAAGTGCAATGCACAAGAAAGAAACTGAGAAGTCATTAGACTGAACAGAGAATGAATGGTCTTTGCCTGAAAGTGTCTCAAGCAACAGTGACATGAAACCTCCAAAAACAGAGAGCCAAAATTCATTCACTCACCACAGCAGCATAAGTTTCAGTCTGTTTAACATTAGCAATCTCATTGTTAATGGGTTAGTAAATTTAATTATTTGGGATGTGGGGAGAGTGGTAGTAAACAGTAGATACTGTGAATGTAATAGTATTCCATAGTGAGGTAGAAAGCAAAATTAATGAGATGAGTACACTGAAGTACTAATTATCATATTAATGTAAGCATTCTGTAGTATTTTGAGCTCGAGAGCTGCAAATCATTTTCATAGAAGCAACGTGTAACAGGGCAGAATTATGTTTGAAAATATAGTACATCCTTTGGTCGCATATGTAATGTTTTAAGAGTTTACAAAGTTACACTGCAGCACAGGAAAAAAATAGGAAAGTAGCAGCCATCGAAGGTGTCGAGAAAGTGAAAAAGTCAGTGCCAAAAAACATTGTGAAAGTTCAGAGAACGCACTGATGTTAGTGGAAGGAAGAGAGGTAATATGAACGCAAATATTGCTTCAGAATTACACCACAGAGAAGTATTCATGTTGTGTTACAGTTGAAATGTTGAAAATGAACATGTTTTTGCAGAAAGCAAATATCAAAGAGATTATAGAAAGTTGCAAAGCAAAGAATTGTGAACCATAATGATATTGTCGTACCTATAATGCATTGCAGGAAACGGTCCGTAATTAGTAAAGCAGAATGAGTGATATTAACAAAGAAGGAAACACTGGAGCAGTCTAAAAAGTCTAAAAAGTCACATACTTTATGTGAAAGAGTAGAGAAGCAACTGTATGATAGACGAAGATCTCAAAAAGCAAAACTGTTTTGCGATGAATAAAAAAAAAATTACAGATTTGCAACGTTTGTCTTGTGTTATAGTACTGATCTCGGTTTTACAATAATGCTAAAGGGATATAGCAAATGTTTTTTACACTTCCATGTTACAAGTGCATTAATGCACTCCAGTCGCGAGCTGTACAAAGGAGTTAATGCCCGGTTGGTGGTTGGACGCAGTCGGCCTTCGGCATCATGCTCCAACCCTTCAAACCAGGCATTAATTTCCTAGTACAGCCTGCTGCTGTTGTGCGTTAATGCTTACTTGTAAAATGGGTGATCCATTGTTCTTCTGAGATGCATGTGTGTATCAATTTTATTTTTAAGGTTACTCGTTCCCTTAGCCACTAGGTTCCAAAAGGCGATGAAGTCTTTTTTGATCTACTGCCTTTAACATCTGCAGCTTTTTCACTTTTATATGTGACAGTCTTTTTTCTTTCAAGAATTTTTTTTCACATTTTTCCCTTTCCATATTTAATGTTTTTAATATTTCCTTAGTTCTTTTTTCCCTATATGTTCTAACTAGTGTGTTTAGTTGAGTTTTTCTTTCTTTGCGCTCTTTGTCAAATTATTCCAAATGTACTTATGTATTGTCAGATCTGGAAGTCTCTGAACAAAATATTTTAATTATTTTGCCAAATAGTTGTAGTAGTTCTTTAGAAAGAACATCCATTTTCATCTCTTCCAATTGGATCTTGGAAAGGTTTAAGAACGAGTTTGCAAGTATTTGTTCTAATTTTGCTTCAACTTGGATGTCCCATCCAATTCTTTTGTTTGCTATAATATGATCAAAAACTATCACATGATCCTGTCTTTGGGTTGTTGGTAATGTATTCATACCCTGGAGAACCAATGGGAAATGGTCATTCTCTGCTCTGCTAGGTATAGCTAGACTCTACCAGCTTTCAACTAACCTTGTCCAGAAAATAAAATCTAACAACGATCCTCCTGTTGTATTTATATAGGTTAGATTGCCTTTTAGATTACCTTTGAATCTTCCATTTAGGGACTACAAATTAAATTCCATTAAAGTGTCCTTAATTTCCCTCCCTGCATTGTTTATTTTTTTATCTTCTGTTTTTCTTTCTGGCAGGATCAGTGCTGTGTTAACATAAGCAAGAATATAATTTTCCGTTATACCAAGAAACTCTCCTATTCTTACATTGAAATCACCCATTTATAGGATTTCTCTGTCTGGAAAGTTTTTACTTACCTCGTTATTAATTTCAATGAGATACTCCCAGGTGTTCTGAGCATAAAATTTAGATGATTGTGGAGGTATATAGAGAATACTGGATGGGCAACTATGCAGAACCAGTGTGTTCTGCCACAGAGAGGTTCTGATTCCCTTCGCTCGAGAGGTCCATGGGAATCAGAACCCCGAGGTGGCAAAACACAATGGTTGTGCATAGAGCTGCTCATCCTGTATTTTTTACAGTGTATAGTATTGTGTGAAATATTTGTTTGTGAGTTCTTTTGCTTTCAAAATGAAACTGGCTCATGCAGTCTCTAGAGGTTCTAGAATGCTGTTCTACCACAGTAGGGTAGAACAGCATTCCATGACCTTGGAACTGTGGTAGAACAGCAATTTTGAAAGGGATGGGATTCTGTACAGAACAACACTCCACTACACACTATATAAGAATTAATCCCCACCAGCTTATACTCTTTTGTGTCTATTAAGCAGACAATGAAGAAATCCATTTTCTTAAAGCATTCCATCTTACAAAAGGAGCCTGTCTTTGTGAATATAATTAACTCTCCAGAGTCTCTACTCTGCTTAGGCATTTTCTTTCCAGGATAATCAAACATTTCATATCCATTAAGTTGAATATTACTCTCTGAGCAATGCCACATTTCTGCAAACATATGAGATCTGCCCTTGTAAAAAAATTTAACCAATCACGGGAGTCACGTGATGCAGAGCACTGACTAGCTGCTTTCTCCAAGTGCTCCGACCACCCTTCCTCCAAAACAGCCCAGAATCACGTTATAGGTTTCTTTAAAGGAACTTTTATAGCTCTACCAACTCAGAAGACCCTACAAATGCGACTGGAGACCTAATGGAAACAGAAATGCATAAAACCCCTTCTAAATATACCCCACCTGCGACTCCGGAGAAGGCCACGAAAAAATCCAGGGCCTCAATTTCTCAGCACTCGCAGAGCTCCACGTCGGGGGCTTCAGAGGAAGAACCCCTTACTTTAACCAGATTTCTAGAAGAATTTCACCCCTTTCAAAATGGAGATCCAGGAATTGGCAGGCGAAATTAAAAACGTTACCTGTGCGCTCGAAGATCTAGCTCAGAGGACTACAGATAACGAAGCAAGAATATGGTCCCTGGAAGGGAACAATGCAAGAATGGACCTCATGGTGAACCAGATGAAACAACAAATTGCCAAGCTCGAGCTGAAAGTGGAGGATCTGGAAGGAAGGAGTCGCCGCAATAATGCGGTAATTATCGGACTACCTGAGGGGGAGGAATGTCCAGACCCGATCAAATTTGTTCAGAAACTGGTAGAAAAAATTGCGGGTCCCTCACTATTCGGACCCTCATACATCATAGAAAGGGCTCACTGTGCCTTGTGCCCATTACCACCACAGACTGCGCCACCACGTACCCTAATATTCCAGTTCCTTATTTATCAGGAGAGGCAGTTATTCCTATCAAAAACCAGAGAAGCCAAGGAATTACATTGGGAAGGAGCTAAGATCCGGGTAGCATAAGATTTACCTTTATCTGTCCGGCAAAAAAGAGCTGCTTTCCACCCACTGGTTAACAAATTAATCATGGCTGGTATTAAATTTAAAAAGGGTTATCCGGTGAAATTTCAGGTACAGATGGCGGGAGACTGGAAATCGTATGAAACTGTGGAAGCTGCAATGTCTGCTCTGCAAACCGCATTCCCCAACCTTTTCAGAGATCCCTGAAATGTTCAGAAGGATCGAAGCAGTATAAGGAACACATGGTGTTTGTCCGGGGTTCGTGAATGATCTTTTGGTTGGTGCTCCTGCAGGGGGACTTGCAAACTGCCTAACATGCCTGTATGGTCATCAGTTGTGCTGAGGTTAGCGCGATCCAGTCCCAAGAAGTAGCTGAACTTTCTTTGCTCAAAGGTGAAATGCTGGCTTTCGTTTTATCATGGTGGTGTTTTATTTTAGGGAACAAGGTTTGCTCAAGACATAACAATATGTTTATCTGTCCCTTGATTTCATGGAGAAGAAGGGAAGGACCGAAGAGCTCCTATTATTTGATATGTTCAGCCGGCATAGTGGCAAAATTTACATTTTTTAAAGCTTCAGTTTTAACCAGAAGTTGGTATTTTAATTTAAATGTTCCACCACAAGAGGAAGACAGAGACTGGTTGTATGCTATAACACAGCACAACAGTGAGGGACTTACTTAGATTCAAGTTTAAGTAGATACAGTTTTCTTATAATTTAAGGGTTGAATTAATAGGTGCAGTCGGCCAAGAGGCAAAAACATTTATGGACATTTACAGAATAAAGTCTTTGGTTATAGTGCTACATTAGATCACCAGCAGGGGTTGGTCTAATACTGTTTTACATAGGTTTCTATTTAACTGGGTAGCACAATTCATCGTAATTACAGGGTGAATGATACATGCCTCAGGTTAATACATTACAGAGGTTCCTATAGGATCCTGTTTTATTTAATGTGATGTCTAATGTATGTAAATGTGGTTAAATGTTGTTACATAAGGTAGATAACAAATATAGCGGGTTGTCAATTGTTCGATTAAGAGTAGTTGTGATGGAGGGAGGGTGAGGGGTGGTGGAGAGTGGGCTATGTGTACTGTTGTCATGGACCATGATAATAGGGGTGGGTTGGGGGGAAGGTTTTTTGTGACCGCTGGGGCTATCAGGGTGGGGGGTGGAGGATAGAGGGGCTTGGGTGGACACTTTATATGGGTTTTATTGTGTTTGGGGGTTTGGGGGGGGCACAAGACCTCAGGTTCCGAAGTTTGGTATACCGAAGTGATTTGTGTGGATCATTATATTGGCTAATATGAAGAATCATGGCATCGAATAAGGTTATTAAATTCCTTAGCTGGAATGTCAAGGGGGCACGACTTAAGTCCAAACAGTATCGGATCCTGAAGCATGTAGAGGTTGTAAAGGCAAATGTTGTGTTCTTACAGGAAACGCATCTACTCCACACAGAGAATAACAGTATGAGGCGATTACAAATAGGGATGGTCTTCTCCTCTCAGGGTAATACGCAAAGCAGGGGAGTTATGATATTAATGCACAGGTCGGTTCCCTTTACCCCTCTGCAGGTGATCCAGGACAATGAGGGTAGATATGTTCTAGTCAAAGGAAAACTGCAGAACACAGAGATCCTAATAGGATCTGTCTACAGTCCCAATGTTGACACGCAGGATTTTGCTGTAAAGTTACTGGAAGCACTTACACGTTCAACCAACTCCCCATGATTTTAGGGGAGATCTCAACCTGGCCCTAGACCCTATAGATAGGTCCAGACATTCCCAAATGGGTCCTACCCTGCCCTAAGAGCTTTGAGGAATTAGTGGATCACCTTGGTTTAGCAGATGTATGGAGAGTGCTCCACCCAAAATCTAGGGAATATACTTTTATCTCTCAAGCTCATGGCACAGCATCTCGCATTGACTACATATTGCTTTCCCGAACTCTCCTCTCAGGGGTATTGGACTCGGCAATTGTGGCGGGACCTCCTTCAGATCATGCCGCAGTGTCAGCCTCAATATCTTTTTCGTCTTTGCCCAAAAGAGGTAATAGGTGGAAGATAAATAATCAGATTTTGAGACAACCTAATGTGGCCCAATTTATTTCAACACAAATAGACAAGTTTATTACAAATAACCTGAAAGACAACATCCGACCAGATATGTTTTGGGGGGCATTCAAGGCCTTTATAAGGAGCATCTTAATTGGGCAGGCTGTTAAAAAGAAAAGGGAGAAGGAACGCATCATGTCGGACTTATTGGCCCGGATAAGGACCAAGGAGACTAACATGTTCCCCCACCCCCAGGAGGAAGATAAAAAGGAGCTAGTTAAATTGAGAGATTTGTACCTTAATTTATTAGGGGAACAAGCGGAATTAGCTGTAATAAAAACTAGAGCCAATTACCTAGATCAAGGGGAAAAAGCGGGAAGGCTTCTGGCAAGGCGTATCACGCAGTTAGAATCTTCCCGAAAAATTTCTGGGATTCAATCCAAGGAAGATGGTGATATTAAAACCACCCCCGGAGAGATTGTCCAAGAATTCCGAAATTACTTTGAATCCCTGTACGGGGCAATGGAATCCCCTCCTGCCAAACCTGAGATACTTGCTTTTCTTGAAGTCTTGGAGCTCCCCTCAATGGCAGAATCCAACTGGACATGTCTGACTGCCGATATAACCCAAGAGGGGATTGAGGTAGTTATTAAAAGCCTTCCGTTAGACAAAACACTGGGTCCGGATGGATTCTCGTCCAATTTCTATAAAAAATTTTCTAAACAATTAGCCCCACTGTTGCTTATGCTATTCCAATATATTCTCACTGGCCATGAGCTGGATAAGTCGCTCTCCGAGGCGCTAATTGTTCTAATTCCAAAACCAAACAAACCTCCCGAACAGCCAGCTAGCTACAGGCCTATCTCCCTGTTAAATTGCGATATTAAAATTCTGGCGAAATTATTAGCAGAACGAATGAACAGGGTGTTACCTAAACTTATAGGTGCAGAGCAAGTTGGCTTTATGAAAGGCAGGTCCGCTGCCGACCATCTCAGGACATTGGCCCATGTCTTCTCGGTGTCCAAGGAGACCAACTCTCCCATGGCTTTGGTTTCCTTGGACGCCGAGAAGGCATTCGACAGGGTCCACTGGTGGTTTTTGTTAACCAAAATGGGTAAATTCGGGTTTCCAGAGATGTTCTTAGAATGGATAGGCGCCCTTTACTCAAGTCTCACAGCCAGAATCACCTGCAATGGGGCCACATTGGACCCCTTTCCTCTATATGTAGGCACTAGACAGGGATGCCCCTTATCCCCCCTCTTCTTTAATTTGTATTTGGAACCCCTTATCAGGTGCATAGTGAGTAACAGGGAAATAAACAGCATCAAAATACTGGATCAGGCCATTAAGGTAACAGCATATGCAGACGACCTTTTGGTATACATTTCTAGGCCGAACACATCAGTCCCAGCTCTATTAGAGTCTATTCGGGAATATAGTTGTCTGGCTAATTATAAATTAAATCAGGATAAAACCGTGGTTTACCCCCTTAGTAAAAGCCTCTTCAAGCAAGAGATTACTGAGCTAGGTCTAGGGTGGAAATCTGACTCTTTCAAATATCTGGGTCTTACCCTGACGAGGAGCATGACACGGACATGCCAGTTGAATTTAAATTCCCTGGTGCATACCGTTAATTTAGATCTCAAAAGGTGGGCACAACTTCCACTTTCTTTATGGGGTAGGATAAATATAGTTAAGATGAATGTATTCCCTTGGTTTTTCTATCCCTTGAGTATGTTAAACATCTGGCTTCCACTTTCATGGTTTAAGAAGCTCCATGGAGCTATAGCTAACTTTGTCTGGGGATATAAGTAAGCTAGGATGGCCTACCACAAACTGGCTGTGCCTAAACTACTCGGGGGTTTAAGGTTACCACATTTTGCTCTTTATTTTTGGGCAGGTCATGTTAATAAATATCTTAGATGGGTTCAGAATACGGACTCTCTTACGCAGACAACTTATGTACCCTTGTGGATAAAATCTGAGGTAGCTCTTATCAAGAAATATGGTCTTGTCCCCGAGGCTTTACTTTATCTCGATCCAAAACTACTTCCCTCTCCTCTGAGGAAATCCCTGATAGGGGTTTCTCTAAAGATCCATGCTCAGCATTGTAGCTTTTTAAAATACGACCAGGTCAAGGACTGGTCCCAACCTATTCGGGGTAACCAGGGTTTTTTGATTGATAATAAACCTATCATCCCCACCTGGTTGACCCTGCCAGACAAATGTTGCTTGAAAGATTTCCTCAACGAAGAGGGAAACGTATGTTCCTCATTGGAGATTCTGCACAAATTCAATCTGCCCTCAAGGTGATCTTTAAAGTATATCAGCTTCGACACCTTTTACTCAACAAAATAGGTAGGAGTCAGTCCAGGCTCCGATGTGGACTTTCATGTGTCCTTGGGACCTCTGGTGGGCCTCTCACAGGCAATTTCCAAAGTATACACTGTATTATTTAATTGGGCCTACTCCCAAAACCTTGCTCCATGCTCATATTGGGTCACAGTGTTTCCCGATGAAGATCTGAATTGGTCTGTCCTCTGGCAAGGTTGCCATAAATTCATCTGGCAGGACCAGCTAAGACTTATACAGTTTAAAATTCTCCACAACATTTATTACTCCCCTCAAAAACTTGCGAGCCTAAAATTGATAGCGGATCCCACATGTAACAGATGTCAAGCGGAAAGGGACCTGATGCATATCTTCTGGAATTGCCGAAAATAATCCGCTTTGGACAGATATTAAAACAAGGTAGATCCCTTACTGGGCCTGGAAGACCTTTTACTCCTGAAATATGTCTGCTGGGGATATGTCCTATTACGGTTAAGAATAGGAAGTTCTATATGGCCCTGATCTCGATTACCCTGAAAAAAGTGGTCCTCAGACATTGGAAGGATTCTAGCGTGATTAGCTACTCTGAATGGCTGGAGGAACTTCTCTCTAGCCTGAGGATTGAGAGGATGATAGCCGTCCTCCAAAATAAGATTCCCAGGTTTGATAAGATATGGGGGCCCTTTTATACTATTTACTCACTGTAAGAGATATGGGTACCCCCCTTTGGTTGTAAACAGTTTAAAAGGTCTTGTGTGGGGGAGTGGGGTGGAATGGGGGGGTGAGGGAATTTTGTTCTTTTTGGGGGGTTTTATACTTTAATTACTTTTTGTTTTTGGTTTTTGTTTTTCATTGGGGGGTATCGCAGAGAATGACTCCTGTCAGTAATTGTAATACGTATCAATGTATTCCTTTATGTTTTAGGTTTATACTCATGTTTCTTGTATGCATTCTCTGTAAAAGAAAACTGGAATAAAGACTTAATGGCAAAAAAAAAAAAAATTTAACCAATCAGAATCACATAGATTAACACATAAACCATTCCTATTCCATGAAATTATATAACCATATGAACCTTCCAGCAGAACCAGGCCTCATGGCCTATCAAGTCTGCATGAATGTGCAGCTAGCCCCCTACATTGCAGCAGTCCCTCTCTCTCCTCCCCTCCCCCCTCATGTTTATCACCCTCTCATCCTGTCCCATCCCCTTTTAAAACTGCCCACCATCCTACAGGATACTATCTCCTCAGGCAAAGCCTTCCACTTAGCCATCACCCTCTCTGTGAAAAAATGACTTCTCATATCTCTCTCTTATATCTCCCCTCCAATCTAAGACCGTACCCACTTGTGTCACTTCTCCTCCTCAATTTACATACCCCTTCTGTACCTGTCTTGTTTATCCCCGTAATGTATTTAAAGGTCTTAATCATATCCCCCCATCCCTTTTCTCTTCCAGTGAGTACATATTCAGCTCCCTCAGCCTGTCCTCCAAACACTGGATCATCTTTGTTGCCCTGTGCTGTACCTCCCTCCAGAAATCTGACATCCTTCAGATATGGGCACCAGAACTGCATGCAGTACTCCAGGTGTGGTTTGACCAGTGACCTTGTCAGAGGCAAGATCACCTCCCTCCTTCTGGAGAAGATTCCTTTCGCAATACACCCCAGCATCCTGTTGACTTTTGCTGCTGCCTTCCTGCACTGAGCTAAGTTGTTCATATTCCCTGTTATAACCACCCCTAGATCATTTTCTTCCTCGGTGGTACCTAACGGAACCCCTCCCAACTGGTAGCTCCTTCCAGGGTTCCTTGCTTTGAATAACGGTACCTTGCACTTCTTAGCATTGAACCCCAACTGCCACATCTCTGACCACTCCTCCAGTTTAGTTAGGTCATCCTGTAGCCTTTGCCACCCTATTATGTTGTCCACCACTGTTCCCATTTTGGTATCATCAACAAACAGACTGATCTTACTCCTGATGACATGTGAGATATCTGAAATTAAAATCCCACACAGCACCAGCCCAGTACCAAGCCCTGTGGAACCCCACTCATCACAGCACTTGAGGATAAGAGTTCCCCTTCCACCACCCTTTGCTACCTCCCCTTCAGTCAGTTCATAATCCAGTTCAACAACATTGTCCCTGCCCCCATATATTCCAGCTTTCCCCCCAATTGCCTATGAAGCACCAAATCAAAGGCCTTGATGAAGTCCAAATAAAGGACATCCACTGCATGTCCCTTGTCCAGATCCCTAATCACCCAGTTGTAACACTCAACTGGGGGTTGGTCTGGCCGAATCTCCCTGAGATGAACCCATTTTGCTGACTGTCCTGGAGTCCATTGTCTTCCAAAAAGGTCACCATTATCATGGTATTGTGCAGACCACTTTCTGAACTAATATTGAAACTTTCTCTTATGCGTAAACCATCATTGGGTGGCTTCATATGTGCTGTGTTTCCCCCATGTATCTGTCTAAGTCAGTCTTCATACCCTGCTATCACTCTAAATTTGTTGGCCAGTGTGACTGGGTTAGTGTTCTTTAATTCCATTGGTTGTGTATTCTATCTAATGTCCCCTTAAAATCTGGGATTTAACTAAAACAGTGCCAAAGTACTAAAAAGCCTGATTTATCCAGAATTTCATCTGCCAATCTTTGGCTATTAATAATGATGTCTATCTGTCTCCTCCAGTGTCTCCTTTGTATATCTAAAAGACCATCCTGGCCTAACTTAACTTTAAGAAAGTTTTCCAATAGATTGTTTCCCTTAGAAAATAGTCCATTCTGAAAAGTGAAAGTGATATCGGTGTAACTCTATGGTTATTTTCACTTACTTCTTTTAAATTAAAAAGATGCCTATTGGAGAAGACTTTGACACCAGTTTTACTGTGATCTTTTCCATTATGCCATATGTAATTAGCTAGTCTGGGTGCAGTACATGGGATGTCAATTAGTTTTGCTCCTTTGAAGGGGTAAATCCATGCTTCATTAATATCAGACGGTTGAATATCTGAGTCCATATCCCATCTTATTTGGTCTAGTAGCTGTTGTATATTGTTCACTCTCTCAAAATTTCCCCAAGAGGGTGTTCCATAGAACCTAACTATTGGGATTGGCTTATTTGCTTTTAGTTGTTGTTTTTCTTCAAAATTATAACTATTCATTTCATTCATCCAGTCTTTCTCACAATTCTGTTGCCATTCATTTTGTTGTGTGTCCCTTTTCTTCTGCTCTATATCAACACCATTAATAGCCTTACCCTTTACTTTCCCCATTTCTGGTTCCTCTTTGCTACAGCCTTTCATTACTTCCTTCAACTGTTTTTGTTTAGTAATGTGATTTCCTCCTCCAATATGTTTAGGGTGGCTATGAGTCCAGTGTCACCTCCCCTAGATAAAGGTGCACACCTATTCTTTTCCATATTAGGGTCTCTGCAATTGCACTTGCCTTTGTCTTTCTATTCACTTTCCTTTTCTTTCTTTTTTTCAATTTCTCATTTCTTTTTCCTTTCTTCTGAGTAACTGTTTTTGATATTCTTGAAGTAGGTATATATACTTGTAAAGTTCGGTGTTTGGAAACTTTTCTCTCCCTCTTCTATAACTACTGAGCTAGCTTCCTTACTAGGTACCATGCTCTCTATTTTAGAATCTACTTCAGAAAGCGTGGCTTTAATAAAAGCCACATTTTCCCTCAATGTTTCAATCATAGCTGTACATTTAACTAATTGTTCCTTAATCATCAATTGTGCTGTGTACTGATTTTTAAACATATTAACTGTGTTCTCACTTAAGCAGTATGGTATATATTCTGTTTGTTTAATAGGGGTGTTTTTTTCGATCACAGGGTGCACAGTGTTATGTTCATTTCTTTTTCCTTTCTCTAGTCTTTGTTGCTTCCATTGTAAATGCTGCTGTAAGTTTTAGAGTCCATTAATAGTGGTCTATAGATCTTGAATCACCTCACCATGTGCATTATTATGGCTTACCTCTCTTCCCCAGTTATTCAGAACGTCTTCCAGTTCTCTCAAGCTAGTATTACTAATTTTTATACTATCTTCTGCTGCAAATGCTACTTCTCTATGAGTTATTTGCCCAAGATTTGAGGCATAAATTACATGTATGTGCCCCTAAAATTGCCTCCTGATCTAAGATTACCACCATGGACTCATTCATGGCAGTTGAAATCAGCAGAATCTCCTTAGTCATGGGGGTAAATATTCATCCTCCTTCCCATTTATACTAAAAAGGTGATCCATTATTTTTGTTTGCATCTTTTATTTCCCTTTACTGCTTTTACTGCTGAATCAACATCAGACAGGAGAGGGGATAGGTCCCCATCACTTTTTCTTTGCAATCTGGTGTTTAGCATTTTCCCCCTTTATTGTTTTCTGGACACATGACTTTCTGCCTGGGGACCACCATGATATACTAGGTCTAACAATGGCAATTTTGCCTTGGTCAATGGATCGGCGCCCCCCCAATCCATGGGTTGACGGTCGCGAGGGCCAGACTGCTGAAGCCCTCCATCCAGCACAGGACAGCACAGTAGATTCTGCTTCGAGGAATGGATCGGAGGTGCCCCCCCCATCCATAGGTGGATGGTCGTGAGGGGCAGACTGCTAAAGCCCTCCCTCCAGCACAGCACAGTAGATTCTGCTTCAGCGAACAGATCAGTGGTGCCCCCCCATCCACGGGTGGATGGTCACAAGGTCCAGACTGCTGAAGCCCTCCCTACAGCACAGCACAGTAGATATGGATCTCAGGCGGTTGGACACCACACCACTTTGGGCACAACCTGCTGCTTCTCTGTAAAACAGAGGAGGCATTTGGCATCCTTTTGCATTTGAAAATTGGACTCCTGCAATTTTTTTTTGTAAAGACAAACTTGGACTCCTGCTCTAACCATAGTATTTTCTGTTGGTTTAGAAGTGGAGACAGTCTCTCACACTCAAGAGTTCTATGCATTTGTGGGAAATTACCTGCAACCTAAGTTTACTTTAAATTAATTAATTGAAAGCATGGTGATAGTACTGCTTTTCTAAGGATTGTATGGGTTGTTGTTTAACTGGCACCATTTTCTCCCTACTACAACCCGATTTAAACTTATGGTGCCTTAAGAGGGTTAAGACAGGGAAACTGCTTAAGAGGGACTCCTACCAGCAATTTATTTAGAGCAAAACACACCTTTCTGCTGACCTGCATGCAGAGTAAATTAAAGGCAGGATTATTTAATTTAATTATTAGCAGCCTTTCTGCTGACCTGCATGCAGAGTAAATTAAAGGCAGGATTATTTAATTTAATTATTAGCAGCCTTTCTGCTGACCTGCATGCAGAGTAAATTAAAGGCAGAATTATTTTAACTTAATTTCAGCCTCAGCTGCTCTGAATCTGTAACTGAACCTGTAACCCACCCCTTTCCATACACCCCCTCCTCTTAGGGCTAACAAAAGATCCCTTACCTACTTTAAACCGGTGTCTCTCCTCAGTTTCTGCTTTGAGGAATGGATCGGAGCCCCTCCTTCCACGGGCGGACAGTTGCGAGGGCCAGACTGCTGAAGCCCTCCCTCCAGCACAGCACAGCACAGTAGGTACAGATCTCTAGCAGTTGGATGCCATGCCATTTTGAGCACAATCTGCTGCTTCTGTGTAAAGCAGAGGAGCCCTGCTGATGCTGCGCATCAGCTCCCCACTGCCCCAACCACCCCCCTTGGCTGGCTCTCCCTTATATTGGGCTGAGGCTGAGTGCTGAACCAATCAGCCCACTTCTCCACTAGCAGCTTATAGCCAACAGCCACTTGAGGCAGCACTGTACTGCTTCTCCAATTAGTGTCTCCACCTATCCTTGGCATACCTTTTTTCTTATTTATCTCTCCTACCAACTTCATTACTGCAGCACCAGAGGCAATTTCCTCTGTGTCTCAGCTCTGTACTGCTTCTCCAATTAGTGTCTCCACCTATTCTTGTATACCTCTCTCTCTTTTTTCTCTTTTATCTCCCCTACCAACATTATTACTGTGTCACCAGAGGCAACTTCCTGTGCTTCTCAAATCCCTGGCATCTCTCTCTTTCCTCAGCTTGCTATTTCTTGCTCTAGAATGTTCACATTAATCTCCACCTCAGTCATCCTCCTCTACGAGGGACTGTCTAGTCCTTCGCCCGTGGCTCAACCTACTGATGCCACCCCCACACAACTTTAGCACACATCTACTCTCCCATTCACAATAGCTCACTTGCCCCCCCACTCATCTCCCAGCTGTCACCTTCCGCCACTACCCACCATGTCAAATTACATTCCACTCCTTCCCTACTCTCACCTCCCTGACCATTCCTTGTTCATGCGGCAAATCTGTTAAGAAGCATCATGCCAGTACCAGCAAGCAGTGAGAGCTGGCCCTCCTCAGAATATTTGCTCTACTGCTGCTGATTTCAGGCAATGTACACCCCAACCTGGGTCCAGTCTCACATAACTCTAGCACCTCACACCATGGGCTAAGAATGGCTGCTATGAATATCTGCAGTTTGCTCAAGAAGTTGGTGCCTCTACAGTGCTGGATGCTGCAGCATCAACCAGATGTACTAGCCTCACAGAAACCTGGCTTTCGAAGAAGACCCCTGACACCTTTGTCACAGTCCCAGGCTTCATCCTTTTTTAGAGCTGACAGAACTGGCAAACGAGGAGAGGGGTGTGCATTTTACATCTGTGACTCCTTGTTATGCCATAGACCACCAGCTCCCTCCCTGGATCACGGGGCACACGTCCTGAAAACAAATCTCACACCAGACCCCTCCAGAGCCCCTATTACCATTACCATGGCTTACATCCCACCAAGAAACCAAGTTGCAGCCTTTTAATCCATGGCCATCTATATCTCCAGCTTCCCTCCCAAAACTGAGCAAATTATACTAGAGGATTTTAATGTGAACTGGCTGTTGAGCTCGGCCTCCCCTATAAAAGACACCCTTTCTGCTCTAGACCTGGCCCAGTTAGTAAATCAGCCAACCAGGGTGAATCTCCGAACTGGATCTAGCACCCTGATCGACCTGCTACTCACCAATCATCCAAACAAAATTTCTAACCTGGTTGTGCTTCCAGATTCATTAAGTGACCACTCCCCTATCCTCTTCACCAGGTCATGTCAGCGTCAAATACCATAACCAAATAATTTTACCCAATGCCACTTCAGACTAGGAGGCCCCACTAAATTAAGGAGATACTTAGTCCAATGTGATTGGTCCCCTATCAGCCACTCCCCTTCCATGGATGGTCCCCTGGATTACTTCACCCGCACATTCAACACTCCGTGTGATAGATTTGCCCCCTCACAAAGGTCCAATCCAAAAAATGTAACGCCCCCTGGGTCTCCCCAGTCCTAATTCAGCAACCAAAGAACCGTGATGATCTCTGGCACAAAGCAATTGCCTCAGGGGTGCTGGTGGACAGGCTTGCCTATAAGGCAGCCCACAATAGATGCACCTGGGCCATAAGGATGTACAAATCAGACTACTATAAAACTATCTTCACCTCCTCCTGGGGGAATGCTAGGTTGTTCTGGGACAACCTAAAAGAACTGAATGGAAAAGCCAGGACACCACCCCACTCCCAGCTAACTGTCAACAATGATTACACCTCAGACCCACTTACCATCACCAATTGCCTAAATGCTGCATTCTCTGATCTGAGTGCAATCCTTCCAAACAACTTCTTTAACCCCACTCCCACAACCCCTGAACCAAGCAATGCCTACTCCCCTTTCTACCTCAGGGTTATTACTATGAGGGAAGCAAGGCCATACCTTGCAAATGTCCTCGGGGGTTCAAACTACTGCAAAGACTCCTTTGATATGAAAAGCCTTAACTTAGTGCTTGACTCTGTACTCTCACCACTGACTGATCTCCTTAACTTCTCCCTATGTCTACAGCAGTTTCCAACCAACTGGAAGACGGCCACTATTACACTAATTTTGAAGAATGGTGACCCCACCTCACCCAATAATTACCAGCCCATTTTCATTCTTCCACCCCTCTCAAAAGCCCTGGAAAAAATCATTGCCACCCAACTCACTGACTACCTGCTTGCGCACAACATACTATGTAGAGAACAACATGGCTTTAGAACAGGGCATTGAACAACAACTGCCCTCACAGAGTTCTCTTATTTGCTGCACAAAGCCCTGAATAAGATACACCTAGCAGGAGTGGCATTTATAGACCTGTCAAAAACTTTCAATACTGTGTCACACACCTTTCTCCTAAATACTCTCCGCCCCAACGAACTGTCCCCTGGACCCATCACATGGTTTGCAAGTTACCTCTCAGATAGGTCCAAATGTGTGAAGATAAACAACATTATCTCAGCTATTCTGCCTGTCCGCTCTGAGGTCCCCAGGGTTCCATCCTAGGTCCATTATTATTCAGCATCTTCCTGAACACCCTGCCAAAAGTCTGCCCAAGTAAACTTCTGCTCTACGCAGATGATACGGTACTGTTTGCTGCCCACCCAGATCCCACAATGCTAAAGTCTTCCCTGCAACTTGCCTTCAACCATGTCGGAAACTGGTTCACTGACCACAGATTGATGGTCAATGTAAAAAAGACTATGTCATTGCTCTTTGCCCACCAGCAAAGCAAGAACTTTGATGTCCAACTAAAAATCTTTTCCAAAGCCCTCCTCCCACTGGAACAGGTCCATACCTATAAATGTTTGAGCCTTCCATTTGATCCCAGCCTCTCATTTCACCCACATATCAATAACCTCTCCTCAGCCATAAATATTCACACAGGACTATTGTATCAGCATAAAGACTGCCTGCCACCAGAGGCCCTCAACCTTGAGGTCACCTCCTCTGTTATCTGTCTAGTGGATTATGGACAAACCATATATGGGGCCGCTGACCACACGACACTAAATAAAATCCACTTAGCCATCAACAAAGCATGCAGAATTCCCGCTGGGGTAGACATGCATACCCACAGCTGCACCCTGTATGCCCTACCAGATATCCTCACTCTAGACGAAAGAGTCCAATACCAAACAAGTCTCCTCACCAAAGAAAATTCAGCTAGGTCTAACCCTCCTTGGAGTTTCTGCCTCTGTCTGCTCTGCTCATGCCTCTGCTAACACCTGCTCAGCTAACAAACTGATATGGGCTGTCCCCAGGGTTATGACCTCACTAGCCCAAAGGTAATTTTACTGCAGAGCACCGCTATGGTACAATGAGCTCCCCACAGCTGTTACCTCTATCGCCAGACTAGGCCCATTCAAAATAGCCCTCAAAGACCACATACTCTCCACTTGCCACTGTCAGTGCATCAGGTAGTATGGGCTGCTACACAGCACCACCAAACTCCCGGCTACTGGGCACTGGCCAGGCCTGCCCGATCTTGTTCTCAGTAGTAGAGCTGGGATGCAGGTGCCTGCAAGTGCACAGAGATCATCAGTATCTCATGGAGTAAGTTTGGGCTAAAGTGTTTTGTACCCTACTGCTGTTAACTCTCAACACAAGATTGACTGTGTAAATGGCAAAGTCGGCTTCCCGATTGCTTCTTAAATGTAGAAGCCACACACTCCTCACTACCTGAACTGTACATTGACACTTACATGCTCCTTAGATGGACTTGTATAGCTACCCAAATGTATATGTATGTACTGTTCATATCCTGTGTTTCCTTTACCACTTTGCATTATTGTTTGCTACATGTTAATTTGATGTGTTGTACTATGTTGATGTTTTGTAATATGATGAGGAGCCTTTGAAAATGAGTCTTTGACTCAAAGGTTGTAAATCTGATTTACTCAATAAATAAATAAAAATAAAATAAACCAATAGAAGATTGGGGAAAAAGCAGAGTAATGTCCCAAAATTTATGGAATAACTTCAGTAAGACCAATGTGAAGTCTCCTCATTCCCCAGTTAACCCCTTATCTCAGGATCACTCTCTAACAAATACTATAACAAACAACAGTTTTAACATTAAGCAGTTATAAACTGAGAAGCGTCCTTTTTTTTGAACTGTAATAAGCAAATATTCACCAGTCTTGACTTTGAGTGAGAGATAAGATATTTAAGATGTCTTTGTTGTTGCTTATTATTAATGTATGCACGTTGTTAAAAAGCTGCTTTAGGCTACCTTTACTTGACTAAGTGCTCCACAGGTTTAAACCAGACTGGATTAAAAAAAAAACAAAGTTAGGATCATGCAGCCCTCCTTGCAAAATTGGCAGAGTGTATTAATAGAATATCACTTCAAACAAAAGTACTTATCAACTCTGGTTCTTATGCTTAGCCTGGTGAATGGAGTGGTGTCCTGTTCGTTTTTAGCAATGTCCCATAAATTTTCATTCCCCAATAGCTTAAAGTGCCATCAACCAAAAGTTCTCTTGGCTAGTCTCCACCTTTTACAGCTTCCCAAGTCACTTAAAGAAGAAAAGAAGAAAAGATCACAGCAAAGTGTGTATTTGTAGGAAGTTAAATTAATGATACAAAAGCTTATGGAAAATACATACGTGCCTGTAGTGGCACTGCTAAATTAGTTTAATTTGGTATGTGTACCACTTGGTCATAGTTTAAGGTTCAAATAGGAAAGCAGTATAGCACAGTGGTTTAAGGCTCTAAGCCGCAAATCTGGAGACCTGGGTCTGAATCCCATAGCCTCACTTGCATACTGTGTGACCCTGAGCAAGTCACTTAACTTCCTCATGCTCCCAGGTTGCACCTGTAAACACGCTTTCAGCTTAGTGTGCCACTCCTGGTTAAACAACTGAAAAAAATAAATAAATAAATAAATACCACAGATTTAAACAGCGTACACAAAGTATACTACCTCACTTGAGAGTTTTACCCCCCCACACCAGTCTAAAGTTGTGTTTAACCATACACTTCTATATACTGCTGTACACTACCAGAGTTTCAATGTGCTTATGCAACTGGTATGATGTATGCTTGTGTAACTTAGATACATTGTTGCTGCCTCTCTATCCATATGATATACCACCCTGTAGGGGTACAATGATGAGGAACCCTAGTGAAATTTTCCACCCCTATAGGTGCTGTGGGAATGATTCTCTTGGCTAAAGGTAGCTTAGGAAAAAGCCCATGGGAAAGAGAGATGTGCCATTGGAGAAGGAGGGGAGGATGATGGGGCAATGAAAGAAACAAATCCTGGACTAGCCAGTAGGAGCAGCTTTTAAAGACCTGATGGGGGAATAGTTTGTTGTTGCTCCACCATTGAGCTACAGGCATAGCCTTGAAATTCATTGTGCTTATGCAACTGGTATGATGTATGCTTGTGCGACTTACATACATTTTGGCTGTTCACCTCTCTATCCATGGGATATACCACCATGTAGGGGTACAACAGCGATGAACCCTTCCTATAGGTGCCCTGGGAATGGTTCCCTTGGCTAAAGGTAGCTTAGGAAAAATTCCCAAAGGAATATGCAAAAGGATGTCCAGCATTGAAGAGTTGAGAAGTCAGAAGATATAGAGACTGGAAATGGAAGTGATAGATGTGGATGGTAAGGACAGGAGAAGAACGAGATATGACAAGGTTGATGAATGAAATGAAAGCTGACAAGATGCATAAGGGCAGACTTCCTAAGGAGAGGGGATCAGCTGTGAGCCACCATCTGACTCCATCCAACAGTGGAACCTATAAAAGCACTAACCCTGTCTAATATTATGAACATCATCATGAAGGAGAGGAAAAAACTCTTTGAGGAGGAAACCTCTGGGGATCTAAGACCTAGGTCACCTTCCCTTCAAGCTGAAGGACATTTTGGTTAGTGATGGTTCAGATACTGCAATTTAGGGTTGAGAGTGAGGGAAGAAGAAAAGATTCCAGTTTGTTAGAAGCTCTCACTCTGTCCTTCTAAAAGGAATGCTGTTGAGAATTGAGAGCTATGTCTCTGCAACTAGAAGCCCAAAAGCATATGAGGAGAGAAATGACTGCCGAGGCACATAGCCAGCCTACATGACCCCACAAAACAGACCAGGTGAACCAGAAGCAGTCAGATGGAGAATGGCATATTGGGTGCCTCCAAACCCACTTGGGTAGCCAAAGGGGCATTGATAACGAGAGCCCCACCCCTCACAGCTTGAAGTCATGAATTCTACATCCAGAAGTGTCACCAAAACAAGGGAGCACTGAAGATCCACCCAAAGCAAAGACATTTGTACTATGGGCCTGGGAGAATGACCCCATTCCAAGCTTTCCATGCTCTAGATGTGGACTTCGGGGTGCAGAGCAAGACTGACAGCTACAGGCTAGCCATGAGCCAAGAAGCAATGGACATGGAAGGCAAAGGGGTATGCTTGATTAGTTGATATGAATGAGTAGACCTACAAAGACATCAGAGTGAGTGAAGGAGGCCCCAACAGGGGTCAGGAGGAGGCAGGTCACAATAGCAACCATGGGAGTGTGTGCCAACTGGGTCCATCAAGAAGCCAAATCAGGATGGGCGTGAACATCATAAAGGTGTGAGCAAAGCTGAGCAAAGCTGGCAGCCTACATAGGAGGTATTCAGTACCTGGAGTAGGGAAGTTGGAGCTTTGGAATCAGAATGAATGAGTGGAGGTCTGAGATGATATATGAGGCAAGCTGATGGAGAGAAGCCTGATGGATAGTGAGGATTGTAGAATGGGAATGAACAGTATAAGGGGGAGAGACTAAGATGGCCAGATAAAGACTGCAGCATATGAAGAGTTGAGAAGATGATATTGCCTATGATGAGTTGAGAAGTTGATGTGGGAGCACAGAATGGTCATGAATGAATGAACGATAAATGATTGCAGATTGAAAGCCTTGAAAGCCAGAATGGTTAAGGTGAGGTATGGAATTGACAATGTACGGTAATGAAATGAAGCCTGGACGGCCAGTATGGGGATATGAGGTGGATGATGCATGGTAATGGAGTGAAGCCATGAAGGTCAGTATGGGAAAGGTGAGGCATGGAATGGATGATATATGATAATCTAGTGAAAGCCTTGAAGGCCAGTAAGGCTAAGGGTAGGTAAGATGGCAAGTAGGGTATAGGAAGGATGAGGATCAGTAATGATGTAGATTTGACATGGAATGAAGGAAGATAGGAGTTGAGTGATTCGAAATGTAGGACTAGGGTAAGAGAATGAGATGAATAGGTGCAGGGGAGATGAGATATGAGATGGATGATGCATGGTAATGGAGTGAGGGCATGAAAGTCGGTATGGGAAAGGTGAGGTATGAAATGGATGATGTACAATAATCGAGTGAAAGCCTTGAAGACTGGTGCAGTTAAGGGTCGGTAAGATAGCAGGTAGAGTATAGGAAGGATGAGGATCGGTAACGATGGAGGTTTGACATAGAGTGGAGGGAGACAGGAGTTGAGAGATCCAAAATGTAGGACTAGGATAAGAGAATGAGATGAATAGGTAGAGAGATGGTTGGATAGGGAAAAAAACCCAAAAGAAAGCATAGGATGAGGAAGGAGAATAGGAAGGCAGGCAAGGCATGGTGTATGGGAAGGACCGTAGCTGGCAATGAATGGAAGGAGGAGCCATGACTAGGCAGAAAAGGTAGATGATTCAATGGAAGGGAGATGGGAATCAGCATGAAAGGGAGATAGTAGAAAGCCAATGGCTGAGGAAGGGGAAGAGAATGAAATATATGTACAGCCCACAGCTAGCAGGGCCAAAAGGAGAGAAAGCAGGCTGGGGCCATTCAAGGAGGCCAAATGATTGAATAAAGTGAGAGGGACACAAGGAAGGGAACATCAGTACCACAGATGGCAGGCACAGTGAGGGTGGCTAGAAAACCACAGAAGAGAGGAAAGGAAAAGAATGCTGGAGCAGGCCGACATGGAATGAAGCCAAGCAGAGCATGGAAGAGAAAGGGAAAAGGATAACCAAAGGACCACCCATCGATCCCATGGAGTACCAGCAGCCAGAAAATCAGGCCATGGTAACCGAGGAGAGGAAGAAGAATGAGTGCACCCTGAAGCATATACAAATTAGTGTGCTGAAAGGAGACAAAGCACCAAGGTAGATGATAGAAAGGGGGGGCAGAACCCACCAAAAACAGCATCTGATACAAATGGGGGGAAGGGGTGGTGCATGAACGGGCACATGAGGGTAGAGCAGCAGAGGTCGAAGTGGATAAATGAAGTTGAAACAGCAACTCCCACTGAGGTGGAAGAGTCCTAGCAGCATTAAGCAAAGCAGATGGTTGAGGAAGGTGGCTGATGAGTAGCTAGAATTCAGGGACAGAAAAAGGGTAACTACAGGAGGATGCCAAACCAGAGGGACATGGAGGGTGATGGTACACCCACGCTCTGGGGGGTTGAGTGTGAGGATAAGTGGGCAGCCAGGAGGCCCAGAGGTGAAAGAACATAGAGTAACAGGGCAGGAGCTGTGGACAGACATGTAAGAGCACCAGAGTGCTCCATGGGAAGGCAGGAAGGGATGATGCAAGGACAAGAACAGTAGCAGGACACAGGACCAGCACTGGAGCAGAGATACCATGAGGCAGGTGAAGAGTGGGAGGATGGGTTGGAATGCATGATGAGGGTGAGAACAGCCACAGAGTGAACAGCAGAACAAAGAAGGAGGCAGTGTTCCCTCAACCCCAACCATGGCAGACACAAGTGAGCTGGGAGCAGAGTAAAGAGAAGCGAATCAAGATAAGTGCCCAAAGCAAAAGGATGAAACAGGAGTCTAGAATGAGTGGCCAGAGTAGCAACATAGGTAAAACAGAAGCCCAGAATGAAGGGAGGTGTGGCCTCTGGCCACAACGAAAGAAACAAATCCTGGACTAGCCAGGAGGAGTGGTCTTTAAAGGCCTGATGGGGGGAATGGTTTGTTTATTTATTTATTTATTGTACAATCAGATTTACAACCTATGAGCCAGGGGCTCATTTACAAAGGTACCTCATCGCAGAGAGGACATACAGAGTAACATACTTACAGAATACAATCATACAGAATAACATACTGTAGTTTTATATAGTTGCTAGAACACAATGAGTAATAGAAACATTTCAGAGTAACAGATTTAGTACCAGCAGGTACCGCCATGGGAAGGGAGGCCATGGGGAGTGGGGGGGGTGGGGTGAGGTGGGGAGTTCAGCCCAGATGGCTACATTAACACTGTCTTGAGAGTTGCAGAGCATCTGCTAGAGACAGGTGCAGCAGCGGGTGTTGAACAGTAGGTTCCGAAGGGCAATTTTGAGGGAGGCAATTTTGGTACTGTTGGAGATGGCCGCAGGGAGCAAGTTGAACCAGGATGGGGAGCTGTAGCTGAATGACCTCAGTGCCCGGGTGGTCCTAGTTCTGGGTACTAGTAGGGTGACCTTGCCAGTGGTTCAGGTAGAGACTGTGGAGGATGTAAGTTGGACGGAGGCAGAAACCCCGGAAGCGGGTAGCCCGAGCAGAATTTTCTTAGTTAGAAGGCAAGTTTGGTAGCGGAGATGTTCACCGAGGATAAGGAGTTTGGCCATGTCATAAAGCTGACAAGTGTGGGTGAGCCTGGGGGCATTGGTCACTAGTCTGCAAGCCTTGTTTAGGGTGAGTCAAATCTTGTTGAGGGCCATGGAGTCAGCAGCACCATAGACCGGTAGGCCGTAATCCACAAGGGGCATTATTGAGGAGGTAATGGCAAGCCTGAGAGCATCAGGTGGGAGGCAGTCCTTGTGACAGTAGAGGATGCCAAGTCAGGAGTTAGCGGTGGATGCGAGGGCTGTAATGTGGGCATGAAAGGTGAGGGCTGAGTTGAAGGTGATCCCAAGATATTTGGAAGAGTAAACTTGTTCAAGCAGTTGTAGAGTGCTGGGGAGGATTTGGAGAGGGTTGTTGCTAGCTTTTTTCTGGTGGTGGGCAAAGAGCATTGACTTATTTTTTTTGAGGTTAATGACTAGTCTGCTCTCCTTAAACCAGTTCTCTGCATCATTGAAGGAGTGTTGGAGGGAGTCTTGGAGGGAGGTGGGATTCCAGTGAGTGGCATAAATAATGATGTCATTGGTGCACAGGAGAATATTGCCAGAACAGACACTGGGTAGGGTGTTGAGGTAGAGATTAAAGAGTAGTGGGCCCAAGATAGAGCCCAGGGGAACCCCTGAGCACATGGGATGGATTTCCTAGAGTGTTCCATTGTTTTTGACATGCTGGGAGCGGGGCCAGCGGAGAAACCTGTATGGTAGAGGGCATTTAGTAGGAATGGGTCACAGACAGTGTCAAAGGCCTTAGATAGGTCAATGAACACTGCTCAGCTAGGGAGCTGGAGTCCCGGGAGGAGTGTAGGAAGTTGGAAGACTCCATTAATGCTGTACTTGTGCTGTGATCAGCATGGAAGGCATGCTGTTCGGGGCATAGAATGTTGTATTTTGCCAGATATTCAGTGAGTTGAGTGGCCACCATTTTTTCTAAGGCTTTGGAGGGGGGGAAGGATGGAGTCTGGATGATTGTTGCTGGGGGTAGACCTGTCACACCCTTTGTGAATAGGTGTGACTATAGCTGTTTTCCATGCTGTAGGGACTTGCCTCAGACAAAGGGGCCAGTTTAGTAGGCCAGTGAGTTGGACCAGGACATCATCCAGGAGCAGATGGAGTAGTTTTGGATCCAGGGAGTCATTTCTAGGACTGTTGCTGTTTAGTGCTTTAAGCAGGAGAGGTCTGTCTTCCTGGACTGATACTTTGCTTGGATTGTTGCTCTCCCCATTGAACTACATGCATATTCTTGCAAAAAACAGATAAAAAAAACAGCAACTCTTATCTGAAAAGTTGCTAAATCCTAGAAAAAGGAAAACTCAAGAAATGTGATCAAAGGAAAAACCAAATAGGAAAGCACTCACCAGGACAAACTGGAGGTATAATGCTAACAAAATGTATTGGTATAAGAAAATGCTAGCAGGCAGCCCCGGGGTTTTGACTGGAAGGTCTTTGTCAGGGAACGATGATCAGCGTTTTCTTGCACTAATAATCTTTGTTAGCATGTTGCCTCCAGATTTTCCTGGTGAGTGCTTTTCTTATTTGTTATCTGGAAAGACAAACCTGATATGGTCTGCCTCTAAGAAACATGTCTATTTCAGATGGATATGGCCACCCAGAGAGAAGGGAACTGAAATGTCCAAAGTCACTATATAGTGCTATTTCAGTGTTACTATAGCAGTGTACACTTCCTGCGCACTGCATTTCGTTGTGTACTCCATCAGTGTCCAATCAGTGTACCTGCAGGTTTATGTCAGTGTTCATGCAGTCCTGATACAGTGTGTCTGAATTATGGTAATCTGCACTGCAATCACACTGAGAATGTATTGCAGTTAGCAGTGTTGTTCTTGACCTAGCAACACTGCCTGAAGCAGTGTTGCATTGCTTTTTCAGTGTGTCCGAATTATGGTAATTAGCACTGAATCAACACCTATAATGCACTTCAGTGTGCAGTGTGGTTTAATTGTAAGTAACACTCCTGACAGCAGTGTTGCAGTGCCGTTTCAGTGTGTCTCCATTATGGCTTCTTATAAGTATGCCATCATCACTTTTTAAGAAGGTCAATGTGACATGAATTTGCATGAGAAATACATAACCTGGACCATGCAATTTCATTCGCCAGTAATAACAGTGTGTTGTTGTTAATGTTTTACAGTTAACTATGGGCATTACTGATGGTGGTTATATGTCTGTCAGGTTGGCTGTTCTAACATTTTAGCTCTGCTTTTCTCAAACTTAAGACACATACAAAACAGGCTTTAAAATGTGCTCACAGTACACAGTGTTGGCATAGGGTTACCACTGGTCCAAATCGCAGAACAGTTAGTATTTGTGTAGCTGTGTTCTGCAACAAACGATGAGAAATACTACAAGTCCTTCTGTTATACTAGAAATAACATTTTCTGAATAACACTTGAAAAAAACTTTAACTAAAACACCATATACCAAGTCCTGTAGAGTGTTACTGCAATACTGTAAGAAGCAGAGGACCCCGTCCAGTCATCTTGTTTGTCCTTGTTCCCTTTCGCAGCTACCACCCTACACCCTCATTCTGTTGTCTCTTCACCCCACCTTAGCCCAAAAGAAGGTCATGCCAACTGAGCATAACTGTTACAGGCATTTTAACAAATTAATTTATTTCAAACAGAGCTCTAGGTACTCATTTAGGTGTGCATGCAGAAACATTTGTGAGAGGTGCTTTTAAATGTTAATCTGATGATGGCAGAAAGTGAGGAAGGAGTTACAGGGCTACACCTATCATTAATATCCAAAAGCAATGTAAAACAGCAAGCTCTGAGGTATAAAAGGTACTGTCACCAAAAGTAAGCAATAACCCATGACAGGGTATTGGTTTATTGTGGATTAAACAATGCACCTTGTGTTTTGTGAATCAGGCGGCTGCATGCATTGTCTCCTCACAGAACAAGTGTTAAATCTGTAACAAACATATACCTTGTTGTGGGTGACTGCGCTTATAAAGTGCCTTTCCTAACATCCAAACTCACGTGGAGGTCAACCCTTACACCAGCCATGGTTTATTAAGTGAAGTCACAAGCAATCTGCTAAAATTAAGGTTGTGAGGAATCTTTTCCTTTGTCGTTTGATGCTTCTTCGTGATGTGCAGTTCCAAACTTCATCCAGTTGTACTGTTGTATAACTTGTTTGCAGCAGGGAAAGTAAAAGACAATGAAGTGGACAGTGACACATATATACCCCTTTTAGCTGTCAGCATAACTTAGAAAATATCAATCCAGGACAGTAGTTTTCAAAGTGCGCACAAGCAGAGTGGTGCTCCAAATTAAAATAAAATTTACATGTCTATAAAATCTAGGCACACAAAACCCATTCAGAGGGATGCAATAACTTAAATAGAATTGAAAGCATTTCGACAATAACAAAAAAAAAACTGACGTGTTTTGGAAAAGTCATTGTTCAAAACACATCAGGCATTTTTTTATTCTTAATAAGTCTCCTTCTCCAAGGCTGCAGCGGTATTTGGCACCAATCGCCATTTCACAAGAAACTGCAACCTTAAGTCCTGTCATTTGTGCTGTCACGGTTATTTTTATTTTTTTGCAAACAAGGGGCAGCTCAAAACAGCTGAGCAGACAGAGAAGCAGTATTAATTGTGGCTGAGCTCAGGGTGCACCGTAAGGACTTGAATGCAACAGAAGCCAGGGCAAGGAGACAAGGGCCAAGGAGGAGGGAAGGAGGGAGTGATGAGGTCAGTCAAAAGAACATTTTTTTTTACGTTTTATTTTGAGATGTCCACGAGACCAGAATAATGAGAGGCCAGTGGGTGCCAAGCCACAGCCAGGCAGTCTGAGGTGGACGGAAGATCAGGGTGGAGCATGGAGGGTGTATAGCCAAGTCCACTTGACTGTAGGCCTGAGTGATGAGTCACCATCACATAGTGAGCCAAGCTGACAGTCACACACCCACAGAGTTCTAGAGTGGTCAGGTAACAAAATGTGCTATTCCAGGCTGCAGCCACTGAGTTAGTGTGGTGGTGGTGTGGGCAAACTGAAGAAGGACTGCAGCTGATAGAAGAGCAGCCACACCAGGAAGCAAGTAGAGGCCATCACAATGGCGGCTGGGGGGTGCTGCAGGAAAAGGGAAGTCTTGTATGCCTTGTCCCGGTTACTTGATGATGGTGAAGTGGTCGATGGGAATCGGGTTGCATGTGTGTGTGTGTGTGTCTGTGTGTCCAGTCTTCTTTTAACATTATGCTGCTATTTATTCCATTAGAAGCTATATGTTCACTGTATATGCACTACACTGCCTGGCTGTAGTCAATGTGTAGGATTCTGGCTACTACAATTCTCACCAAAAATAGCGGGAGTGCCAGTGCTTTTCCCTTAAAATGGCAGGACAAACACATTTCTGATCCAAAAGGAAAAATGAACTTCCTGTATTCCTGAGTAATACATTCTACAAGAAATCATCATAGCTCCAAGCTTAATTTGAAAATGGTTGTAAACCTTACGGAAGTCTGAATACTACTTTTTTTCTTCGATTTGTCTTCTTTGCTAGTATTGAAATACTAATTTTATGATCATTTTTGGCTAGTATTCAGTAGTAGTAAAGCAGTCTGCCCATGAGCCTAAACATTTAAATGAGTTATGTATTTGAAGACTAACTTAGTAACAAGTAAATATTAAGTCAGTAGTTAGGTAGCCTTATATGCAAATTAAGGCAGCACTGTGAAGATTAAATGATTACTTAATGAATACTTCTGAATTGTATAAGTGAATACCAATGAAGACTAGTTGAATGCTTTGCAATAATGGTAAAGTAGTAGCACTATAGTACTCCACTAGTGTTTACGTAGGACCATATATGCAATTTGTGCAGCTGTAGCCCATGTGCTGTGCTCCAGTTGTGCTTGCCAGCTAGCCCGGGTGCAGCTCATGGGGACAAGGTCTGAGTATGCACCAGTATGCATATGGTCTGTATATCGTGCCAGTGCATGGCAGCAGACTATTGCCTGCAGGCATCCTGCACTATTATGTCTCCCCTGAAGGATAGAAGGGAGAGAGGGGATATGATTGAAACCTTCAGGTACCTGAAGGGTATGAACAAAGTAAGCACTAGAAGTATTTTCAAATTAAAAGGTGGAAGTGGAAACCAGGGGCACTGCCTGAAGTTGGAAAGAGGCAGATTCTGGAAGGAAAAGAGGAGGCACTGTTTCACCAAAAGGGTGGTGACAGAGTAGAAAACACTGCTGAAGGAGGTGATATCACTGAGGACAGTGGAACAGTTTCAGAGGGAGGATTCAAACCATGGGGGAGCAGGGAGTGGAAATGAAGGAAGAAAGGGCAAAATCAGAGAGGTATGGGATTCGGGAAGGTGCAGCTGCAGTCTGAAAGATTGAAGTGCTGCACACTCAAGCAGACTAGATAGACTGATAGGCTTGTATCTGCTGGCAATTTCATATGTTCATATGCTGTGTTTGCCCTTCAAAGCAGTAGATATCCCATCATGGCATGAGGATATCCCCATCCCTTCTGATGTGCCATGAGGTCTGGAGGGCAGTGGATGGCACCTAGCTACCCTTCATGGCCCTACGTGGATGTGTAGGTAACAGAGACTGGTGTTGATTGGGGTATCCAGCTTAATTAAGCTTAGTTCAGTTAACCTAAAGTTTACACCAAATGAGGGGTCCTGATTTTTCAATGGTACAGCCACATAATGTAAGAAAAATAATTACTGAAACTATAGGCTTCCAAAAAATGTTTTCAGAATACCACTGTAATACCTGTTCTTTACCATTATACTACCACTGCGATTTCCAATATTCTGCCATGCTGGGTTTCATAAATGGGTTCACAGTGGATTTGTTTCAACTCCACTGTGATACCATTGTAGCCATTGTTATACCACACAGCTAGTGGTAGTTCACTGGTAACACCACCTCTGCTGGTACATCACAGTAGTAACAATGTGCACCATTGTGATGTCACTGTTTGTTGGTATCACAGTGGTTTTGTTTCAATTCCAGTGTGATGCCATTGTGTCCACTGTGATATCCCTGACACACACTGGTAGCACAGTGGCAAACACTTGTGTGATGGTAGCAAAATGGTGAATACCAGTGTGATACCACTGCAATTGGTATCACAATGGATTTGTTTCAATTCCATTGCACTACCATTGTGGCCACTGTTGTACCTTATGTCAGCGGTAGCATAATAGGTGCAGTAGAAATTCAATGGTCTTGTTCCATGCTTTATGCTGGTGGTAGCAAAATGGTCATGCAGCATGGTATCACAATGGATTGTGTGGGTCACCGGTATCACACTGACCGCACTGTGGGGGAAAACCTAGCAGCGATGTGATCCAAAAAATAATTAAGGCACATTCAACAAGATAAGACATCTGGACATCTTTAAGGTAGTTGTCATCCAACATCTGCTAATTACCAGCTGCACTCTGGAAATCCTACCAAAGTTATCCTGTACATCAGTCATATTCCTATAGTCTGTGCTACACAGTGTCCTCCTAGCCTCACAACATAGTGCCGCATGGTGCGGTCTCAGTGCAGGAACCCTCCTTGTTCACAAGGAAAGCACAAAGGGACCTTGTGAGACACTCTTTCTCCCTACAAAAATGAAAACAATAAATTCTACCTGTTCCTAGAAGTAAGGGAAAGGGTCTTCGTGGGAGTGCAGACAGTTTCAGCCCATCCCAGCATTGCCACCATGGGTTGCTCCAATGACATCTCGCGGCAACAGAATATACACAGTAGCTCAGCAGAGAAGCGACTTTCTTTAGCATGGTATCCTTTATTTTGCTGCAGGTGGGTCAAGAATTGTGAGAGATCATGACCCCATGTTCCCCCTTGCACTGTCACATCCACCAACCCCATGTAAGTTGTCACACCAACAGACCCTATAACATCATGTATGCTGTCACACCTCACAGTCCCATGCTCCCATGCATGCTGTCACAGCTCTTGATTCCATACCTTCATGCATGCTGTCACATGCCTCAACAGACCACATGCCCCCATTCATGCTGTCACTACCAATAATCTAAGTTGTGGGGGAATTCAAGAATGCATGGGACAGACATAAGGCAATTTTAGAGGGGGGTAAGAGGAAGTAGGTTGCTGGTGGTATACCATGAACAAGGCGACCGTGGTTGAGCACTTACAAAAAGGGCAACTCAGTCAGGGCACCTATGTACAGGGCTACCTGTCAGGGTAGCGAGCAGATACCATGGAGGGAGAGGTAGGGTGAATGGATGTACGTGCGTATACATGTGAGCAGGGGGGAGGAATGGGAAGGAAGGAAGGTATGTGAGAGAGGGTGTGCCAGGCAGCTGCTGAGTTGGACTGCTATCATGGTGGGGTGGGAAAGGTGGTTACTTGGGAGGTGCAGGATGTAGGGTTCGGGTCCGGCACAGAGCTTTTTTTTGCTGGCGGGCAGCTTGTTATTTTGCCAAATGTTATACTCCCCCTGACATTCACCCCCTTGAGTTGAGAATCCATTAGTTGAAAGTGCAGGGGGTGCAGCCCCCTTCATTAAATAAAAATCCATAGGTCTCGGGCACCCTCTTTATCCTCGTCATGATTGTACATCACCGAAATACATTTGAGGCAATGTACACTAGCCGTAATGGCGATCGCTATTCCACAATCACTGTTATGACATGGAATCATTGTTGGTTAACTAGGATCTTCAGCTTATCCAATAGGTAGGGAAATGGGCAGACTGGGTGGGCCAAGCTGTCCTTACCTGCCATTCAAGTCTGTGTCTATGTCTCTGTGGCCTCATACACTATCACACCCATTGTCCCCTGAACACCCTGTCAAACTCATTGAACTATACCACCATGCACGTTATTACACCTCACAACTTTATGCCCCCATGAATGCTGTCACACCAACTGATCACATAACACCATGCCTGCTATCACATGTCATGAGTCTATATCCCCATGCATGCCATCTCACCCACCAATCCTATGCATGCTGCCACGCCCATTGACCACATGTACACACGCTGTTTTTTATTTTATTTATTGATTTATTGAAATGTTTCACCAGGAAGGCACACTAAACAACAAGTTTTATTTATTCAGTTATTTAGTTTTTGCTGACTGGGTAAGTGCACTAGAAAACTCCTGCCTATTTTCAGGCATGACCCAGGAGAGTGGGATACAGATGAATGCCAACTGACCTTGAACCAGATTAAGCTGTTGGTGGTATTTTTAGTGAATAAGGGAAATTTGGCCAGGACACTGGGGAAATTCCCCTACTCTGCCTGTGGGAGGATTTGCCGTCCGCTGCTGAGGTTCAGTCTCTGCTAGGCTGAGCATGGAGGAGGACGTGGTGAGGAGTTGTGTGCCTGCAGAGTTGTCCGCTGTTGCTGAGGATGTCTTGGGTGTACTACCTAGCCCTTCCTGTGTTGCTCGTCTAAATGAAGTGGCTTCTATGGCTTTTCCTGTTAAACTGGAGGTTTCTACCGTGCTGTCTGGGACTTTGGGATGTGTTACCTTACCTATGTGGCCCGTGGATGATACGACGGTTTCTCCTGTGATTTCTCCTGCTGTGGATTGGGTCAAGCTGGAGGCGTCTCTTCCCCTAGCTTCTTCCTCTCCTCTGCCTGTATCTTCCCCGGAAGAAGTTGTGAGTCCTGTGGTGAGTGGTCCGGTGATAGTACCTCCTCCGGCTGCTCCTGCTCTGCATTCGCCTGGAGAATTCTCCTGCTCTGGTGTTGTGGCTGAGCTGGTTGTTTTCCAGATGGAACCCCTCAAGCAGGATGGGGTTTCCACCTTTTTCTTTCCTGTTTCCTCTAAGGCTGACCGAATGGTTTCTGAAACGACTGCCTGTGCCTCGCAACATGCACAGATGACTGCCTGTGCCCTGCAACATGAACCAGCGGTTTCTTCACTGGCTTGGGCGGATTTGGTGCCTGACAAGTTGGAAGGGTGGTCGGTGGAATCCTCTCTCTGGGCGGCGGGCTGGGTCCGCTCGCCTGACTTTCAGAACTGGACTTTGGGATTTGCATCCATTAGGATCCCCGGAGTGCAACTGCATCCTTTGCCTGCTGTTTCCTCATCTGCACCTTTACACCCTTCTCCAAAACTGTCTGGTGAGATATCATCTTTTTCTTTGGATTCTACTTTCGATTTGACTCCTACTCCCAATGTGGTTTTTCCTTTACTACAGAAGTTGCCACCTTTGGATTCTTCTGGCGTAGTACCTGGTCCCCGTGTTCCTCCAGGTGATGACTGTGAGACGCCCCCCGGCCCCCATTTGCAGCCCCCCCAATTCTCAGCCTACTTTTGTTTTTTCCAGATCCTTGGAGGGAGACTCTGCATCTATTTTGGGAGCTGATAACACTGGTGGTTCTAAGTCTTATGCCTCCTTTTTCAAAAAGAAGGTGGTGCCTGCTAAAAGACATAACGCGGTTCGTATAGTGTATAAAGGGGGTCTTGAATTGTTTCCCGATAGGGAATATGTGGGGAAAACTTTATTGATGCAAAGTTTAAATTTTTTGGCTACTGAATTGTATGCTCTTATTCATGTGTCTGGGGAACGCTCATTTGATGTTAGCTTTAAGTTGGCAGGGTTTAGAGGCATTTTGGAATAGGTATGGGAAGGTTAAACATACTCCTTGTGGGCCTTTTGCAGCCATTCCCTGACCAGGCCCGCTCAGAAGTTCATTCTAGGTTCTTTTTTCGTAATGAGGGTGTCAGTGTGACTGACTTGCTTTTTGGTTACAACAGAGCTGTACTGTGTTAGCTCTCCTGAGGCTATTTTGATAGTGAGGGCATATGGATGGGGGCTTGAAATTTAGGGTCATTCGAAGAGAATTGAATGGTTCTTTACAACATTTGCCCAATTCATTTTTTTGGGGGGTGACCGTGGTGTCTTATTTTATCCAGGACAGCTTAAATCATGTTACAAGTGTGGTGCTTCGGGACACCTTAGTGGGGTTTGTGATAAAATCCATTGCTCACTTTGTGGTAAACTGGGTCATGTGTCACAACATTGTTCTGAACCTGTTTGCTGTAATTTGTGGTCTGTTAGGTCATACCTATGATGAATGCTCTTAGGCTGCTTTTTCTAAATCAGGTTCTGGGGCTTTGGAGAAACAGAAATAATTAGTTGCACTTGCCCAACAGTAGCATGTCTGGTCGGAGACTGATCCCTTACCAGTGGAACCTCAACTTCCTCCATCCATATCCATGGTACCCTCTCCCCCTGAATTTTGTTCCAATCCTCCTCTGGTTGCTCAGACACCTCTGGAGGTCCCAATGGTGATAGACCCTATGAATGCCCCTTCTGTGGTTTTGGATCCTCCTTTGCCAGACTGTGGACCCTAGTTGGTTGTTTCTCCTCTTGCTATGCCCCCTCCACCTCCTCCCTTGACCCAGGTCGTGGATCCTGAACAGCGGATAACACACCGGCGGAGCTGGAGAAAGCCAGCCCCAAAGGTTCATAAAATTTCGGAAACTCAAACGTCAAATCATTTTCAACCCCTTCTTTTCGATACTGAATTGGCGGAAAAAGTCTCCGAAGTTTCTTCGGAAAGTTCTTTACGTGCTGATCCTGATTCTGATGCGAGTATCGTGAGTGAACAGGTTGTGGGTCCTATGAAAGGTAAGCTTCCCTCTAAGGGATGAAAGACACGAGCCTCTGGTAGGACAAAAATGTTTAACCCCCCCTTAATTTTCTCTTCATATGCCTCCTTTTGCCCGACTTAAATTTTTAACAATTAATGTTAATAGCATTAAAAATTCAAAAAAGCGTGGAGGTGTGTTTTCTCACCTAATGTCCATCCCTGTAGATGTCATTTTTTTACAGGATATGAGATTACATACTACCCTGGAGGTTTGACACGCTAAATCAGACTGGTATAAGGGTTCTTCATACTGGACCATTGGTCAGGGTGCAAGCACAGGGGTGGGTATTTTGTTTACACTTCCTTTCCAGCTCATACAGCTGATTGATCTAGTACCTGGACGAGTCCTCATATTGGATGGTTAACTCCATGATATGTATTTTTGTCTTATTAATGTTTATGCCCCTCAACAGAAAGCGGACAGGGTGGATATTTTTTTTCAGATTCGGCCTTTTCTTTTTTCGGCACAATCTGTGCTTTGGGGAGGGGATTTCAATTGTGGCCTTACGCTACAAGATCGTGGTGGTGGTACTTCTACTACTAAAATATTCTGTGATATGACGGCTCTACAGGCTATGATTAAACTAGCTCATTTGAAAGATGTGTATCACTCTTTTCACTCTCAGGGATTCCCTACTTTTGAACGGGGTAGACATGCAACTCATATTGATTTCTTTTTTCTAGTAATCATGTTCCAGTGCTTAATGCACGAGTTGATTCGGTAGCCTACTCTGATCATAATGCCCTTTCAATAGTGGTAGGGGAATGGGATTCTCCTTCTGGCCCTGGTTTGTGGAAATTTAATACCTTATTCCTCTCTACGGGCTCTCTGGCTCACCAATTGCTGTATTTTATAGAAGGTAAGAAATCTTTATTTCAGTTATTTTATACTCCTTTTCTATGGTGGGAAAGTTTGAAATCTGACTTACGATTGTTTTTATTAAGTGAGAGCAAATATTTGTCGAATTTGGAGAAGGTCGCATATCAGACGCTCAGACAGCAGTTACAACACTTAATAAGTTTAATGTATACTTCTACACTTGATTATGGTGATCAAATTCAATCCATTAAACAACACATGAATGACTTTCATGTGAAACATTTGGCATCCTTGACTATGCAACAGCAGTTTGGGACTCCAGGGTCTTTTGCGGATGTATGTCCTTTTTTGAGCTGCTCTTCTCACATTCAGCGTAAAACCATGCGTGCTGTCCAGGATCCTGATATGGTGACTGTTACTAAACAATCTGATGTCATGTCAGTAGTGTCTAACTATTTAGGTAAACAATTTGATTCACAGGGTCAAAATTCTGATGTTTTTTCCCGTTGGTTGGCTTTTTTGAATGTTCCTGTCCTTTCTGATTCTGTGCTCACAGCCCTTACTTCTATTGTTTCCCCCTTGGAGGTTCAGACAACTGTGGCCGTTTTGCCCAAATGGAAGGTCCCGGGGCTTGATGGCCTCCCATCTGAACTGTATGCTTTCCTGATTCCTTATATTTCTCATGAATTGGCACAAGTTTTTACTTTTATGTTGCATGAGTGCTGTTTCCCCATGCATACGACATTAGGGGTTGTTACATTGTTATACAAAAAGGGGGATAAGGCAAACTTGGATAATTGGAGTCCAGTTTGCTTGTTGAATGTGGACTTCAAGATTCTAATGAAGATCCTGGCATTACATTTATCGAGGGCTGCAGCATGTGTTATTTCGTGTACTCAATCTTGTGCTGTTCCTGGCAGGAATATTTCTGATCAACTGATTGTTTTACGAGAAATTTTTGAAGCTAGTTCTTTTTCGTCTACTTCTGGATTAGTGGTGTATTTGGATCAATGGAAGGCCTTTGATTCAGTGGAATTTGATTTTCTATGGCAAATTCTTTACAGATATGGTATTCCAGTTTTGTTTATTTCTTGGTTGAAGGCTATTTATAATTGTCTTTTCGTTAAACCCCTTGTGAATGGCTTTTTAGGACCTTTGGTTCTGGTGAAATGGGGGGTGCGACAGGGATGTCCCTTGAGCCCTTTATTGTTTGTTTTTTGCATTGACCCATTGTTTCGGTTACTGAATGATGTACGCCTTTTTACCCCCGTCCAAATTTCCGGTTATTATGCTCCTTGGACTGCTGCTGCATATGTGGAAGATATTTGTTTGTTTTTGAAGTCGGAGATGGATTTGATTAGGGCTTTGGAGTTCTGTAAGTTTTATGGGACTGCCTCTGGCATTCACCTGAATTATGAAAAGTGTGTTCTTCGATGTCTAGGGTTTGATGTTTCTACCTCTCACATGGCTGATATCCCAGTTATGCAAGGTTCTATTTCAGTTTTGGGAATTGTTTTTGACACTGGTAGACAAGATTTAGTTAATTGGGATCTAACGTTGGCTAGGGGCAAGACTTTAGTAGATAGTTGGAATAGGTGTACTATGGGGAAGCTCAAATGGGTGTACATGATTCAGACTTATTTGTTGCCTCTGTTTTTGTATATGAGTATGATTCCCCCCCCCAAGGAACGGGATGCTGTACTTTATGGTTTATTTTTCCATGCAGTATGGTGCAGTAGACTAAATCCCATTAAACGTAATGTGTTGTATCTGAAGGTGGTGGATGGGGGTTTGAATATGGTTAATCCAGTTCTGTTTCTGTTTCTTCAGTTTTTGTTTGCTAATCTCTTTCCGGTTTGTAGTGGGCAGACTACTGGTTGGTCGCCATTGTTTCAATCATGTATTCGGTTTTGGTATTGTGGTTGGAGCTCTGATTCTCTGAAGATTTTTAAATCTGTTTCTTTTTCATCTGATTATTATAGATTTATTTTTGTGCACCTTAAATGATGGGGTATTACATCAAACCTTGTGTTACATTTTTCTAAGAAATTGCTTTATTCAATGGTACAGGATAAACATTTTAAGGACCGTATCACTTTCCCTTTATGCCCACTGCATCTGACACCTGCTGTGATGAGACTGTTTCATAATACAAGAGTACCTGCCAAATTTCGAGATGTTTTATGGCTTTGCTGCCACGAAAAATTGAATGTTAAATCAAATCATAAACACAAGGCATTAGATGACAGATTTTGTAGTAGGATTTAATGTGTACAACAATACAAAACAATGTCTCATCTGTTTTTTACGTGTTCTTTTATTACTTCCTTTTGGTCCTATGTGGCCTCTTGTTGGCATATGGTACCTTTTCAAAGTCTTTCTTATGACTCTTTGATTTATGGCACTTATGGCAGGGAGTGGTCCTCTTGGGATCCTAGTACTTTAACTGTCTTGTTTTCTATTCTTAAATAGTATATTTGGAATGCTTGTTGTTTATTTACTTTGCAACAAAAGCTTTTGACATATGATGATATTGTGGGAAATGTGTGTAAAGAAATGTGATGTTTATTTTTTAAAGAAAAGGTTTTCCAAACTGATCAATATATTCGCAATGTATGGCGTAATCTACCTTGGATCACTGATTCTGATGTTCCAGTGACATGATTTGTTGTTTGTTTATTTTTGTTCAATCTTTGTTTATTGATGTGATGTTGTTCAATACTTATTAAAACAAAATTCCCCTACTCTTTTCGATAAGTGCCATGGGATCTTTAACATCCACCTGAACTACCACCAATCCAGGCAGATGGGACCTCGGTTTAACGTCTCATCCAAAAGATGGCACCTCAGAAGTGCAGCACCCCTCTCATGCTGCACTACAGTGTCAGAACTGGGATATTAACCCAAGTGCCAGATGTGGGAACTGAACCCACAGCCCTCTGATCTCCTGACTTCAAAGGCGAGTGTGCTACCTACTGAGCCACTGACACTGCTCTTCTCCCAGTGCGATCTGTTGTAAATAAACAGCATACGTAAACAGTGAGATCAAAGTATAATTTTTAAAAGCTATTATTGTAACCCACCCTGCCTCATGGCAGATTACTCAGAGCTAGAAAGAAGACTATAATGGCAATGCACCTCCATTATTCCAGGTGCAAGTATATTGGGCACAGTGCCATGTTGTGGATGGCAATAAGACCCAAAGAGATACTTATCTGGAGCATTATGTGTGTTGCAAGCCCTTACATGGACTGGTTGAATTGCAATTCCTGCCTTTTTTTTTCTCCAGTTGTGTGGTGCTGCAGATGGCACAAGCTGATGTGTGGGTTGTGAATCCTGGATAAAGTCCATGAGACACCTGCTTGCTTGCCTGCCTGCCTCCCTCCCTCAGGGCCAAAGATGGAGCTCCTTGTTTGAAAAGTGACAGCATGTGCTTATAGACACCAGGATAATATTAAATATAATGATTATACTAATTGTGTGCATTCCTTGCCCAACTGTTGTGATAAAGTCACTTGCACTTCCCGCTGTATTTTCCTCACAGCAGAGATACAGCAGCAGCTTGTATGTCACTCACAATATTTTCACTCTCTTGCTGCACTTGCCCCTCAGCCTCTCCCAATGCACCTGGCACACTTTAGGAAGAGTCTGTTCTCCCTGGTACTACCTAATCTGCCCCCACATGCCAGTAGCAGCTCTACTCCTCCCTATCCTTCTCCCAGAGGCCAGCGTCTATCCTGCTGGGCAAATCCTGTGTTGTTGCCCTGGATCCAGGTGCCAACCCAGGCTTGGCCTACAGCCTACAAACCCTATCAGAGACAGCATTCCAGCATAAAGAAGGGGCCCCTATCAACGTGTTACCTTACTCAAGCACCTCAATGCACCTGGAGCAGCAACACCTCACACTTCTTCCAGTGGGTGTCTCAGCCTTCTGGCATCATGCCGTCCATGGCAAAAAATCGACTTCTGCTGGTCTTCATCAATGAGAAATGCCAGAACTTCAGAACCTTGGATGATGAGCTAAACCTGGGTAGAAAAACAAAGGCGTAACATAGAGGATAATGTATGGTCTTCGATGGTTAACCGGTTTGTTAACAATCGAGAGGTTGCCAGGGCAACCATGTAAACCTCGAGAGTGAAGCTCGAGAGGTTTATGTAGCAATGGTAACCTCGAGAGTTTAAAAAAATGGTTAACCATCGATGTACCATACATCATATTTTATAGTGTATGGTACCATTTGGGTTTTTAAGAAAAGAAAGCAGTTCCTTACTGCAGTTTTTTTTTTATGTCGCCACTGCTCTGACCTCACCTCCGCGGCCGTTTCAAGGCCATCTGATCCAGTTGCGCTCATGGCCAGACTGTTCCCAGTTGTTAACCCATTGACGTGATGTACCATCGATGGGTTAACAACATCATGATGTCACATTGATGGTAAAATGTTGTTATAAAAAGGTAGATTTCTACCTATAACAACGTTCTACCATACATTATGTTCTTAATAACATTCTCAGGACTGGGCTGTCCTCTCATATTTATATTGCCACTGTGAAGGAAAGCCCCTTAAACTGACAGATCTGTTTTAGATCAAAACATTTCTTCCTGCAGGGTTAGGAAATGCCATGTGGGAACCTGAATACATATGTAGTCTGCTTGTTGCATAACTGTTGTTTCTGGCATTTTAATTCCTGATATTCACTGCAAATGCATTAACATGATACATAGATACATAGACAGTGTCGGCAGATAAGGGCCTATGGCCCACCCAGTCTGCCCATTTGAGCTTGTAAGTTCAGTTTGTTTTCCTAGAAGTCTGTTGCCCCTTACCCCTGACCTCCAGAATTCCTTTATGTCTATCCCATGCATTCTTAAATCCCGTGATTGTTTCAGCCCCCACCACTTCCTCTGGCAGGGTGTTCCACTTGTCCACCACCCATTCTGTGAAGAAATTCTTTCTCATGTTTCCTCTGAATCGTCCTCCCTCCAACTTCATCCCATGCCCATGTGGATTATGGAGATAGGCAATGGAAAGGGTGCAGGAGACAGGCACTGCACAGCTGAGGCTGCATCATCACAGCCTACCTAACTAGCTTAGATAAGAGATATCTTACCTGGGATCTGGGGAGCCTGGTATGGGTGTCTTGGAGTGATGTCCAATTGTACCTGTAAAAAACAAAAAATATCCATGGGGTCACAAAGAATCCATACTGCTTCAAGAACAAAATGGGATGAATGGGGAAAGTTAAACATAAACAATACTCATCTAATGTATAGGTGGTCTGTGTCCTGTCAGGCCATGGTCAATGTCTTCTGAGACCTGTAGAAATAAAGGAAAAAAAGTTATTATAAGGAATAAAGAAAATCAGGAGTACAGACAGAGTTCCAGAGAAGTACAAGAGCTACTGTCCAGGGAGAACATAAATATTACATACACAAGCCCGGTGATCCCTAATTCAAATCCCACCGCTGTCATTGGCACAGGATATGATATTGGGAATGACACATGACCTTCTAGCTTTAAAACTGGGTTGAAACTGGGTGTCTCTGTGAACTGGTAAGGGAACTAGCCAGGCCATATCCTTAAAGTGTAGGCCTTTTCTTGATTTAATAGTTTTAACATAATATGCCTTAATTATGCTGCCCATGGATACCACCTGACCTACAGGGCATGTATCAGTACTTGATGCCACAGATGCCCCAGCCTCCAGTGCAGGACCAGTGAGCAAGGGCACAGCAATGGTCAACACCAGGCACAGTTCCAGCTGAATCGGCAATGCATATGGCACCAAATATTGATAGCAGTGCAAATGGCTCAGTGCGGAATTAGCAGTGCATGTGGCACAGCAAGTGGTATACAGAACATCAAGCAGGTGGCTGTGCAAGTGACACAGTGCAGTGATGACAGTGTACATGGAACAGAGTTGGCAGTGCATGTAGCAATGCAGTGAAAATAATACGTGTCACTGTATGGTGTTGACAGAGCAAGTGACACAGCATGGAGTCAGCAGGGCACATGGTACCACACAGAGATGGTGGTGCATGTGACACAGTGTAGTGGTGGTAATGTATCAGTGAGGTGGTAGCAATACATGCAGTATTGCATGTTGCACTGCAGTGCCTGCAGTGCACATGATGCAGAGTTGACAGTGCATGTGGAAATGCACTGTGATGGTAGTGCACATGGTACTGTGCAATGGCAGAAATGTATCTGGAACAGCCAGGTGGTAACAGTGCACATGACACTGTGAAGAGGGGAGTGCATATGGCACAGTGCAGAGCCAGTAGTATTAGCCTTACTATTTGAGGGCTATAGAGGGAAACTATTTACATTAATAGATCAACTGCTGACTGTCAGTTGTTATGACTATTGATAGTCAATAGTTCATCCTATAAAGTCAAGGTTTCCTATTATATATCCTAACAATTCTGTGTATATATCCTAACAATTCCTGTCTGACCACCACCACCTTCACCATCCAGTGTTCATATCAGCTCCCTCAACAGCCAACCACCCTCTTCTGTGCTAGATTGCCCTACCAGGCATCAGACAGTCCTCCACGTAGCTGGACAACCCTTCTAGCCCCAGCCTCTCCCATGATGAGCAACCTCACTGGAGCTAGAACACCACACAGCCTCCAGACCAGCCTCTTCTCCAGCCACTCACCCTTCCTGCATCTGGACCAGCCTTTAGCTACATGCCATACAAACTCCATGCAGCTGGAGAACCCCCCAAGCCTCCACAGCAGCAGATCACATCTCTGCAGCTGTACCCCCCACACCCATGCACCAGTACTCCCCCAGCCAACCACCCTACCTACAGCTGGACTCAACAGAAGCCCCATACCAGCCTCACCATCCAACCACCCACCATGTAGCTGGACCTTACTTCCATCCCCAAACTAGCTGCCCCCCACACCAGCTAGTCTCCCTGCTGCTGGCTCACCCTTTCAGGCCCTGGACTAGCCTCTCCCCTCAGAAAACCTTCCTTGCAGCTGGACCCCTGTGTTTGTTCCCACCCATGGATCTGCCCTCCAAGTTGAGCACCCTCCCTGGAGCTGGACACCCAGATAACCACCCTTCCCAGGAGCTGGACCAACCCTCTCTCCAGAGCAGAACCTCCTCATGCCCAGTCCATCCCTAAAACTGGACACCACCCTTCCTAGATCACCTGTCTGCAATCATGGACCCCATACTTCTCAACATAGTATAAATAAAATGTGAAATACTAATGTACAAAATATAAATTCAAGAGCACCTTTAAAATAAACAGCTACATGAATTCAAAGAATCAGTTAAAAGGCATGCTTTTCAGAAACAGGAAAATTACTCAAGAAATTATTCCATACACAAAAGAGAGATTTTCATAATAAGAAGTCTTCAGCCAAAGAAAAAAAGTACACTGATTCCAGCATTACTATTTAATGTAATGTAATGGATTTGCATATACTAAAGTTCAAATTAAATACAATACATGATTGCAAAAAAGCATAGCTTTCTCATGCAGTCCACCCCACCTCAAATCAGTTAATGAACAAACAGGATCCAAGGAAATTAAATTTGTCCAAAAGCATATAAGGATATATTTTCATAAACAACACTCAGCAGTTTTAGGAACATAAAACAAACACAAGGATCCCATCATTACTTTTAAATATAATAGATATTTTAATCAAAATCATGTTTTAATCAAATACAGTATTAAATGCAAAAAGCAGCTGCCTCACAGAAACATACAAACATACAAAAATGCCAGCAGTAATAGGCCTCACGGTCTGTCGAGTTTGCTGAATTGTGCAGCTAGCCCCTCATCTCATAGTTGCCCCTCCCACTCCTCCCCTCCTTAGATTTACCCTCACCCTGTCCCATCCCATCTTGAAACTGCCCACCGTCTTACTGGCAACCACCTCCTGTGGTAGAGTGTTCCACTTGCCCACCACCCTTTCCGTGAAGAACTGTCTCCTTGCCTCCCACCTGAATCTTACCCCCTCCAGTCTGAGACTGTGCCCTCTCGTGCCTTTTCCTCTTTTTAATTGGAAGATCATCTCTGTTTGAGTCTTGTATACACTGAGATATCTGCAAAAAATAAATCTCCCTTTATCAATCTATGGGTTACTCCAGATTTTATCAGATAAAAAAATCTAAACTCTTTTCTCTGTAAATATAGATACATAGGGAACTGAATGGATATACACACAGAAAATACATTCTGGACTTGATCATTCATGCAATCTTCCTGCTGCTAAGTAACTCCCCCGCCCCCCCACCAAGAAACTGCAACTTTAAAAGTAACTAAATCAGTAAAAATATCACACATAATAGGAAAACTTGACACACAATTCACACTAGAAATTTTAAGGCGTGATTTGATTGAAAAAAAAACTGTCATTTTAAATCATTTTCAAAGGGTTTTAGCCACAGGAGTTCAGAAGAGAGAAAATATCTTCAGAGCAAAATAGTTAATGAAAACTGCACAGTATTTCAATTAAAACCTGAGTTTAAACATAAGCACTTACCCCATACTTGTAAATGTTAACTGCAGGCCACACCAGCTTGATATTCCAAATGCAGGCTAACAGTCACTCTGAGCAGGAACAGGAAGTGGTTTTGGGAAATATAGTTCACTCACTGAGTAGACATCTGGAAAATGTAGATCAGAAGAGTTTTAAAGGGACATGATCAACCTTTTGTTTTGCATCATATTATTTCTAAGTAAAAAATACATATTATGATTGGTTACCTTCTGTAAAGTTCATTGGTGTTGCTGGTTGTTCTATCTGTCTCCTTGCTTACTAGAACTGAAATGAATGGTAATGTATCCATCCTTGATTGGTTAATTCAAACCCTTGAAATGTAATCTTAATTAATGATTCATCACTATTAAAAAATTGTACTTTGAAGAGCATTGCAGTTCTATTTCTAAGCCTCATTTAGTAATAATTTACTCTTATTTTTTTTTATAATTAATCATCTTTATTGTTTTCACAAACATCCCAACCACATAAACAGAAGATGAAGTACTGAGCTGAAAGTGCAGAATAGAGTCACACAGAACACCCAATTGCTAACTTCACACTTTCAGTCAGGATATGAAACATCCTCCCTCCCTCCCCGTCCTCATCCCCCCCACCCAAGGTTACAGAAAGAAAGGAGCACCTTAATTATCTACCCAAAGGCATTCTAGGAGCCGGGTTTCCAAGCCATAAGGAGCACTTCTAAAGAGCTCCAGAGCGACATATATGACTTCTGCCTGCCTTGCATATATGCGATATGTTTCTCCAACTGTAGCGCTAAGGGGCATTCATGGTACCACTCCATCAGAGATGGGGGTTTATCAGTCGACCAGTGTCTTAAAATTAACAATTTCACCACAGCTGAAACAAGTGACATTTGGGCCTTTCTAATCTTGGGGGTGCCTGCTGGAAAAAGACACAGCAAACATGTCTCGGGGCGAACATATTAGTTAAGCCAAGGATAGGGTCTAAGAGACTATTAATGGCACTCCAAAAGTCCCGCATTACAGGACATGACCATAACATATGATATAGAGTGCCGTCCTCCTTCTTGCATTTCCAGCAAAGAGACGTGTCCTTTACCCCACGCCTACATAGACGAGATGCAGTTAGATACAAATGATGCATTATGTTAAAATGCACCATCCTGAGTCTATCTTGTTTTATGCATTTATACATTGTACTCCAGAGCTTTTTCCATAGGCCAGGAGTGTCCGGAATGCCTAACTCCCTTACCCAGTAGAAACAGACCCCTGAAGGGAGCCTATGATCCCAATCCTGAAGTAACTTGTAAACTTTGGAAACTGCACGCGGTTGGACAGCTATAGCTAGAAGGGCGTCAATATCCTTAACCCCATAATCAGCTGGGGATGTCTGAGGGAAAACCGGAGCTAGGGCCTTACTAAGTTGCAGCCACTTAAACAAATCTCGGTCCGCGACACCATGAGACTTCATCAAGTGATCGAAGGGTAGCGGGCTACCATGCGTCCAGAAGTCCGAGACTGTAAAGTGACTTATCTGGGGCCAAAAGGCCGTGGCCATGGTAGTACCCCCCACCTTAATATGAGGGTTTTCGAAAATAGGTTGGCTGTCTGATAGATACCATTTGGACCCAAGATAGTGTTGCAATTGTTGAAATGCCTTCAACGACCATCCCATAGGGTTATTTTTCAGAGGTTTGGGGTAGTTGATGGGGAAACAAATAGCAAGGCCCATAAAGAGCTCTTCGCTCTCTTCGCTAGACCACGCTCGATGTCCAGCCATAAAGGTAGATAGGCCGAGTGCCTACTCCAATCACTCCAAAAGCTCAATTTACAAATGTGCTGTGCCGCATAATATAGGAAAAGAGAGGGAGCAGCTAAGCCACCCTTTAGCTTTAGGGTTGTCAGCTTAAGATAAGATCTGTGGATACTCTTCCCCTGCCATAGAAAGGAATTAAACATCCTCTGTAAATTAGAAAACCACCTTCTCGAAAGGTACACCCCAAGTATACCCAGGGGATATAATAATCTAGGCAGAATATTCATTTTTAAGATATTCAACCTACCCCAAAGGGACAAAGAGAGCAATCGCCACCTGTCCAAATCTCCCGATATGGTTTGAACTAGGCTGCCTAAATTGTTCCTAATCATCATGCTCAGGTTTGTGCTAATGTTGATACCCAGGTATATTAATGATTTTGCCTCCCAGCAAAAGCCAAAAGTCAGCAATTCTGTCTTTATAACATAATGATTTAACGGAAGGATCTTCGTCTTTACTCGATTTAACTTATAGTAGGATACCTTGGAGAAAGAACTGATTTCGTCCAAGATAGCGGGAGTGAAGTCTCCGGATTTTCAATGTGTAGTAACACATCATCAGCATAAACCAAGTGTATATAGTTGGTTTCCCCCACCTGTATACCTTTAATGAGTGGATTTCCTGCCAATCTGTGCAAGAATGGCTCTAGGTATAAGTTAAATAATAAGCGGGACAAGGACATCCTTGCTCGCGGCTCGCTCTAACTTTATTACTGGCGACAATATCCCATTGCACTTAACTCTAGCAGAGGGAAAGGAATATAAAATTTGCACCCATCTCAAGAAAACCTCTGGTAAACCAAAGGCTGACAGAGTAGCAAATAGGTAATCCCAGGACACTCTGTCGAATGCCTTTTCGGCATCCAAAGAGACGAGTACTGCTGGGGTTTTGGACTCTTTGGCCTCTGCGATAAGGTGTAATAGTTTCCTCAGGTGATCTTGGGGTGATCTCCCCACCATAAAACCCACTTGTTCCCTGCTGACCAGTTTGTCCATAACTTTGGACAACCTGTTAGCAAGAATTTTCGCCAAAATTTTAATGTCCGCATTTAGAAGAGATATAGGGCGATAGCTGTCCATACTAAAGGGATCCTTCCCCTGCTTCAAAATTAATGAAATCGTCGCCTCTTGGAAACTTGGGTCAGATAGTCCATTGTCAAACCAATATTAGAAGACTTCCAACAAGATTGGGGATACTAATGGGAGACATACCTTGTAAAAATTGCTGGGGAACCCATCAGGGCCAGGGGACTTGTCTAAGGGCATCTGTTGGATAGCTTGATGGATCTCTAGAACCAAGATTGGGGCACCCAAAAAGACCGTATCCCCCTCAGCTAACTTTGGCAGTGCAACTGAACTGAGATATGAGTTAATATCATCTGTTGAGGGTTTGGATTCCGGATCTACCGTATATAACCTCTGGAAATACACCCCAAAGGCCTTCAATATTTCTCCCAGGTCCATGCAGACCTGGTCACCCTGCCCCATACGAATGCCCACTATAAAATGAACTGAGTCTAAATGACGGAGTCGCACGGCGAGTAACTTCCCGGCTTTCTCCCCTATATCCAGATATTGGAGCCTCGTCCGCAAAAGGGCCAGTTCCGCCTGCTGCAATATTAAACCAGAGTATTGAGCCTGCAACTGATGGAGCCTTGCCCAATTTGCCTCGGTCAAGAAACAGGATAGACTATTCTCTACGTCCCTGATCGAAGTTAGTAGGGAGTCCAATTTCTCCCTCTGAGCACGTTTCTTTCTAGAGGCTATCTTAATCAGCTCTCCCCTTAAGGAGCATTTTAAGGCAGCCCAAATTAGGTCCCTCTGGACTACTGAGCCTTGGTTATCTTCCAAGAAGCGCTTGATAAACTCTTCAATGCGCCTCAGGGAGGATTCTTCCTTCAGCATCTGACAGTTTAGTCTCCATTGCGGAGAGCGTCTACACCCCAGGGCTAACCTGTATACCAAACTAACCGGCGCATGATCAGATATTGCTCTAGCAAATATATCCACCTGAGTTATACCAGGCATCGCCGATGAGCTGACCAGAATGTAATCTATTCGTGAATAAGTCTTATGTACCGGAGAGAAAAAAGTGTATTGCTGCAACACAGGATTAATTATGCGCCAAGCATCGACCAAGGCGGCCTTATTGATGAGATCCTTCAAGTCCCTTTGTGCAGGGGATAAGCCTCACCTCTCTTTACACGATCTATCTAGGTCATTCTGAAGAACTAAGTTCCAATCTCCCCCCAATACCGTAAGCTTTTCGGGATCGGATACCACCAAATGCAGCAATTTCATGAAAAAAGCTGGGGAGTCACAATTGGGGCCATATACAGAGCCCAATAAAATCGGCTGTGATTCAAGCAGACCATGTATAATAACGTATCTACCTTCAGGGTCCCAAATCTTGTTCACCAATTTAAAAGGAATGTTCCTAGCAATAAGGATGGCAACCCCCCCCCCTTGTGGATGTCCCTGCCCCAAAAACTTGCGCTACCCATGCCCTTCTGAAGTAATAGATGTCACTTCTTTTTAAATGTGTCTCTTGAAGAAACACAATTTGCGCTCCCAATTGACGTAGGTGTCTTAATATAATTTGTCTCTTGACCCTATCCTTGGCTCCTTTAACGTTCCAGCTTATAAACTTGTATAAATTGCTCATTAAGCTCAATTGTATAATTAAAGAAGAGATGCATACAGAATGTCTCGGTAGGCTGTGCCACAACACTCCTTAAGAGTATTGCAAGCTCCTGACTCAATACATCAATGTTAGGCTCAGTCAAACGTAACCTTGGTATCCTCCCCAACGCCCAAACCGACCACATCCCTTTGAAGCCCAACCCATCCCCCTTATAAAAATCACCTCAACGAAGCCCTCCCACCCTGAAACAATGCACATACCCCAGTTCCAAAGAACTGCCCTCCTAAACATAACACACCACATGATTCACCTCCAAACAGCCCAATCTGTACGCCCCCTCCCCGGAGCTCCCCTCCAATGAAACCCACTACAATACAACTACTCCGTGATATCGAACTAACCTCATAACAGGGATCTTGTGCCCTAGCTATATAAAGATTAACCCCAACAAACTAGTGCCAGCTACTGTCCGAAAATTAACTTAAAGCATTAGCTGATCCTCTTCGGGTGGTCTTAATAGACCAATACCAAAATTAATTAGCACCCAAGTGACCACTGACTCCTTGTACATATGTATATAAAAAAAAAAAAAAAAGAAAGGGGGGAAGGGGGAAGGGGAAGAAATCAAAGGAAATCCTTCGTATTCTGATCCTGCAGACAAGTCCAAAACACATGAAGTCACATAATATAAAAAATTAATTCAGAAGAACTATTATGAGACTCTGCAGTTCTCCTATTTAGCCATCACAGTGCCGGGTGCTCAAGTTCAATGGTTCATCGCGCTGGCCAATGTCGATCCCAGGCTTCCACTCATGCCAGCTCCCTTGGAGTGTCCAGTGACTTCTCTCTCTATATATATATATATAAAAAAAAGGGGGGGGAAGGAGGAAAGGAGGAGAGAAAAGTCCATCATATTCAAATCCTGCAGATAAGTCCAGACCACATGAAGTCGCACACTATAAAGAGTTAATTCGGAGAGTTCAATATGAAGCTCTACAGTTCTCCTTTGAACACAGGGAGCACTCTGGAGTGTGTGGCCAGTTGCAGCCACTAGTTTTTTAAAAGCGTACAGACTGAGGAGAGGACACGTAGCAGAAGAAGAGGAGCCAGTGACCAGCAGGAGGTACTTACCTCAGGCTTGGGGGTGACCTCGCTGCATTATGGCTGGTCCTGTGAAGACATCCAGTCCCTGTTCCATTGGTGCTGTGACCCGTAGTGCCGGTGATCAAGGCAGCGAGCCAAAAAATTAGCAGTCATCTGGCAATAGTACTGGCTCTGTTTAGCCCTCTTTGTTATTTTATTTAGTTAAAAAGAAAATGTTTCCAATCCCTCAGCGGTGGTGCATCAGGCAAGTTGGAGTAGAGCAAGCAACCACCAAGGCCAAGAAGGAAGATTGTCAGTCATCTGCCTGCAGACAAATCCTACCTCCTCCACCTGCACTCCTCTGTGTAACTTCTGCTCAGGCTAAGGCAGTGAGTTAGCACCATCGAACAGGTGATTTTTGTCAGAACTAATTACTTTAAAACATTGTTTTTAATCACACCAGATGGTGCAGCAAGTGATGGCCATAGCTATTTGTGGGACTAGTGCAGGGCCCCAGAGAAAAGGACCACCTGAGGACAGATCTATTTAAATTTATTTAAATCACACTCCAGTGGGAAAGCATTGGCAAGGGTGGAACTATGTAAGGTAGGTAGCTCCCAGAGGGAGAGCACAAGGGAAAGCATGCCCTGCATTCAAAAGTAAAGGCTTCAGTGAAGGAGCAGGGCAGAGACAAGCCTCATTTTCAGATATGTTAGCCTAGGTGGGCTACTAAGCTAGGGCTAGCTAGCTCAAACATTTCATTTATTTATAAATAAGCACCTAGTAGCCCAGCTGGGGCAAAGCAAGCCCCAGCTGTAAAAGAGATAGCACCTCAGGGTGGAAAAAGGTGGCTAGTAGCCAGATGGTCACCAATAGCCAAAGCAAAGGATTGTGTTTTAAACTGAAAATGTTGATAATTTAAGCACACTAGAACAGCAGCTCCACCCAAGAGAAAGAGGAAGGCAGTGGGACAACCAGTCAGCCACCCTAGCAGTATAGTTGCTAGTACCCTAGCCTAGGGTTAATAACATGTCAAGTTTATAACTGACCCATAGCCCCCTTAACTAGGGAGTGAAAGTTAGTGTGGGATCCCTAACATATACTGTAGGCTAGCTAGATTGCCCATAGCCAGTACCTGGAAGTGGCACTTTAACATCTACTTTCTATAATAGCCGCACTAGGAGAGGCAATAAAAAAGGGGAAAACCTAGATAAAGCTGGATTTACCTAGCTACATGGGGACCCTGAGGGATATCCTTACTCCCATGGGCACTTGACTAGGGTTCACCTTCCCCATTTCCTCGTCAGGTTGTTATTTGCTTTGTTTTGCTATATGTCCCCTTTCACAGCCGGTCTGTGCAGCTCAGAAAATAACATTGCCTCAGTGGCTGTCAGCTCTTTCCCTGTTAAAGGTGTATCACCTGGAATGGCTATTTTGTTTTTTAGTGGTGCCCTGTTCCTTGTCTCACTCTGGTTGATGTTCTGTCTGTGATTTTTTCTCCTGATTTGTATAAAAATTGTTAGTATATGGAACACATCCTCCGGGTGCCATTAACTAATTTCAACAACAATATTACTCGCTACTGATTGCAAGACATTATTTAACCGCTGAGTACATCACCAAAAATACCCAGATCTGTTAATAAAATCAACAAAAGGCTATTTGAACATTTACAAAGAGTTTACATTATAAATAAATATTAACTATAATGTGGAAATATAATACAGTAAATGTGTGAGAACCAAAACTTTGAAAGTGTTTTTTTAAACATAATCTCTAAGATTTCTAAAAAAGAGCAGTGGTAAAACAGTGTAATAAAAATTCTAAAGTGCTGGCAGTGCTACTCCAGTGCACATCAAAAATTAATGAAGGAAATGCAGTGGTGAAGAAGTGTGCAAGAAAAGTTGTTGATTATTTGCAGTGCTATTACGCTGTACATCTAAACATAAGAAATATAATGCAGTGATAAAGGAGTGTAACACAAAGTCAATGGAGTGCATTTACAGTGCAGTGAATAAAAGCAGTGGTATATCAGCGTGGACTGTAGCAACACTGAAATGGGACTCAAGATTGCAGTGTACACTACATTTTCATCTGGGCAAACTTGTTTAATGTGTATATTCAGCAGTTTGCTCTTCCGTGACAGCCCATGCTCATTTCCATCTGCCTATATGTGTGCAGAGCTAGGCTTTGAACATATTAACACCATAGGTGTTAATATGGGTGAGTGCCTAAGGAATGCACTAGCAAATGGGCAGGAAGGAGGGGTGGAAGAACAATGGGGAATAATAAAAACTGCCATCACAGAGGTAACAAGCCTTTGTGTGAAGCAAATGAAATGAAATGATGTAAGAAACCACTATGGTTCTCAAAGGAAGTGGCAATGAAGGTTCAAGAGAAAAAGAAAGCATTCAGGAAGTACAAGGAATCACAGAAGGAGCAGGACAGAGAACTCTATTAGTTAAAGCAAAAGGAAGCTGGGAAGGCAGTCAGAACAGCAAAGGCCCAAACAGAGGAAAATATAGCCAACTCGGTTAAGAAGGGGGATAAAACCTTTATAGGTACATCAGGGAGCAAAGGAAGACCAAGGGAGGGATAGTGAGGCTTAATAAAGGGGAGAGAGGGTGGGCAGAGGGTGACTGTGAAAAGGCAGAGATACTAAACAAATATTTTTGCTCAGTATTTACAAAGTAAGAGGGGGAGGTACCTAAAACAAACAGTAGAAACACTCTGGATGCAGAAGTTGATACCAACCCATTTACAGAAGAAAGGGTTCTGAAAGAACTCTTAAAACTGAAGGCCGACAAAGCAATGGGGCCTGACGGGATTCATCCCAGAATTCTAAAAGAACTAAGGGTAGAACTAGTGACACCACTGACTACCCTCTTAACAAATCATGGGAGGATGGGGTGGTACCCGAGGACTGGAGGAGGGCAGATGTGATTCCCCTTCACAAAAGTGGGAGCAAGGCAGAAGCAGGAAACTACAGACCTGTTAGTTTAACCTCAGTGGTAGGGAAAATGATGGAATCACTTCTGAAGGAAAGAATTGTCGAGTATCTAGAGGCCAGAGGGGCACAGAACCCAAGGCAGCATGGATTCACAGCGGGAAGGTCATGCCAGACGAATCTGATAGATTTTTTTGACTGGGTGACCAAAGTAGTAGATCAGGGAGGGGCTGTGGACATGGCCTACCTAGACTTTAGCAAGGCATTTGACACAGTCCCACACAAAAGATTAATATACAAGTTGGCCAGCCTGGGAGTGGGTCCCAAGATGACAGCCTGGGTAAAGAATTTGCTGGAGAATAGGACACAGAGAGTAATAGTAAATGGAGTCCACTCTGAAGAAAGGGGGGTTACTAGTGTGGTACTGCAGGGTTCAGTATTAGGACCGGTCCTCTTCAACGTCTTTAAAAGCAACATTGCAGAGGGACTGGAAGGAAAAGTATGTCTCTTTGCAGATGACACAAAGATCTGCAACAGCATTGATGCACAAGGTGGGGTGGAAAGGATGAGAAGGGACTTGGCAAGGTTAGAGGAATGGTCAAATGTATGGCAGCTTACATTCAATGCTAAGAAGTGCAAGGTAATGCACCTGGGAAACAAAAACCCAGAGGAAGAGTACACAATGGGGGGTGAGATACTAACAACAACAAAAATGGAAAGGGACCTGGGGTTAGTCATATCAGATGACCTAAAGGTGGGCAAGCAATGTGAGAGGGCAGCAAGAAGGGCTGGGGGGATACTGGGATGCACAGGGAGAGACATCACCAGTAGAAAAGAGGAAGTTATTATCCTTCTGTACAGACAGCTGGTCAGACCCCATCTGGAGTACTGCGTGCAGTTCTGGAGACCCAATCTCCACAAAGACATAGACAGGATGGAAGCTGTCCAGAGGAGGGCAACTAAAATGGTGCAGGGTCTGCACCGGAAGACATATGAAGAGAGACTTAAGGAGCTTAATATGTATAGCCTCGAGGAAAGGAGGGAGAGGGGGGACATGATAGAAACTTTCAAGTACCTCAAGGGAATCAACAAAGTCCAAGAGGGTAGCATCTTTCAAAAAAAGAGGTGTGCAAGAAAAGGAACAATTTGAAGATAGAGGGGTGGCTCAGAGATAATTTAGGAAGTATTTTTACAGAGAGGTTGTGGATGCATGGAACGGCCTTCGGAGGAGGTTGTGGAGTCAAAAACAGTGGTGGAATTCAAGCATGCATGGGACAGTCATAAGGCAATTCTAGGGGGTGGGTGCAGGAAGAAGTAGGCTACTGGTTAACTAGGATCTGCAGCTTATCCATTAGGTAGAGAAATGGGCAGACTGGGTGGGCCAAGCGGTCCTTATCTGCCATCAAATTCTATGTTTCTATGTTTCATAATGGACTAAAAAAAGGCTACATTTTTGGTTTGGACTCACTAGACTAGCCCCTGACAGAATCACAAAACTGTGTCTTCTTGAGAAAGTTAAGTGGCAAGAAATGGGCTGTTTTAGATCCCCATGGCTTCTAAAAATTTATGAACTGCTTGAGAAGTATAACTTGAAGTCTGTAAGCAAATATATTGATTTGAATATTGTTTAAGCAGCCACTATAAGAAATATATTCAAAAAAGATTAGAAAGCACTGGGTTGCGATAGATAAAGTTTACTCTTTTGCTTAAAAACAGGGAAATAGAATAGTACTATTTTTTTCATATTTATTTTGTTCTCCTTGGCTGGGGCTGGCTGGCTCCCCCCAGCTCTTTCTCCAGCACCCCTCAGTGGCAACCACCTCCCTGGAACTTAACTGTCAGCTATTTTTTCCCTTGGATTATCCTCCATGTCAGGGCCAGGAAGAGGCGTGCCATCCTCCCCCCCTAGAGACACACATCCAGCGCACCTGACAAGGGTCACTGCAGTGACATGGGATGAGGAGGCAGCATGCAGAGTGTAATATATACACCTGCCCTGCAGTCCATTTTTCACAATTTTTTTCTCCCTATTCACCATAGTTGGGTAGTGCACTTTGATATGTGTGTGTGTGTGTGTAAGCACCCATTCATTGCAGAGTCCTATAGCTATCTTCCCTTACTTGCTGTCTCTGTCTTGTACTACCACCAGGCATCCACCTGGTGACAGTCTTTTGGTGGAGCCAACATGCTCTCCCACCCCAGGAAAGGAGAACAGTTCATGGATGCTTATCTTCTCCCCACCTGACTGACCCCCAGGAGGTATTGCAATCTTCAATGTGAAACATCTAGCATTCGAGGAAGTCAGGATCATTACAGACAATGAGGGTTGTTGTATAGTCCTTCAAGGTGATGTGGATGGTGTCCTGATAATGATTGTAACACTATATCTCCCTCCTGGTTCAGACACCCCCTTTATTACGGCTGCATGGAGACATCACCATGCTGGCATATTGCTAACGGTCGTAGGGGAAAGAACTGACAGGACTGTGAGACTGTGGTCTTCCACTGAGTAGTTTGGCTCATATCACTCCACTGTTCTCTCCATTTACTACAGTGGTGTCCACCCATGCCTGTACTATTTCTAGACACCATTTAATAATTGTACATGTTCAAAAGAGCATAGGGCAATCATTGCTCCAATTCTTATTGAAACACATTTATCATTTTAAGGGTGTATAATATAAATAGCATTGTAACAGCTAGCTAAGTTCCATAAATAAGGGAAGGATTATTTTCTTTTGACTGCACATTTCAATCTGCACGCTGTCCTGCATTCCACTGCTGCCTGCTCTCAGATTACTTTGCAACACATTGAAGTCTTAACTCTTGATTAACTTGATAGATAATCTTCAGCCTTCTTGTGTTAGATACATAGAAGCTGACATTCTATTTCAGATGCACGTTTAGTGAATTTCCCTGTTCAGACTCATTAAGGCATTGTGTTTTTACAGTTTTTTTGACTTCTTGACCTCTCTCATTTTATTTTGTTGTCCAATGTCCACCTCCACATTTACATTTTGTACTTCTTTGAAACAGCTAGCTATCTTCTATACACAATGAAAAAAATGATTTTCTTTCAAAGGTACTTCTAAGCCTACAAATCGTCCTGCATTCCACTGCTGACTGCTCTCAGATTACTTTGCAACACATTGATAGAAGTTGATGGCAGATAAGGACCGCAAGGCCCATCCAGTCTGCCCATTTCTTTTTCTACCTTATAAATGTGCCATCGGCCTTTGCTCTGTCAGTGGCCTATCTATTCATAGTCATTTGTATTGCTCCCTTATGCCTATCCCATGCCTGTTTGAAGCCCTGCACTGTATTCATAGCCACCACTTCTTGTGGTAAGCCATTCCATCATCCACCACCCTTTCTGTGAAAAGAATTTCCTCACATTCCCCCTTAATCGGCCTCCCTCTAATCTCATGCTGTGTCCTCTTGTCCTGCTATTTTCTTATATTTAAACATGTTAGACTCTTTCACCTTGTTTATGCCCTTAAGGTGTTTGAATACCTCGATCATATCACCTCTCTCCCTCCTTTGCTCAAGGGTATACATATTGAGCTCCGTTAATCTGTCCTCATATGTCTTCTGATGCAGTCCCTGCACCATTTTGGTTGCCCTTCTCTGGACTGCCTCAATTTGGTTAATGTCCTTGTGAAGTGTGGCCTCCAATACTGCATGCAGTACTCCAGATGGGGCCTAACCAGTGTCTTGTAAAGAGGGATTATTTCCTCCCTCTTACGACTTGTGATACCCCTACTAATACACCCTAACACCCTCTAGCCTTACCTACTGCTTTAGAGGTCTGCTTGATGATTTTAGGTCATCAGTGATGATGATGCCCAAGTCTCTTTCTTTCTTTGTGACTGCTAGCAACTCCCCTCCCAGCCTATAGGTGGCTTCAGGGTTTCTCTTCCCTATGTGCATGATTTTGCACTTCTTTGCATTAAATCCCAGTTGCCACTCTTCTGACCATTCTGCTAGTTTATCCAGATCTCTTCTCATTCTGCCCACCCCATCTGGAACATCTACTCTGTTGCAGATCTTGGTGTCATCTGCAAACAGACAAGCCTTACCCTCTAGTCATCTGCAAGGTCACTAATGAAGATGTTGAAGAGGACTAGCTCCAGGACTGATCCCTGAGGTACCCCACTTGTGACTTGCATCTCTTCTGACTGTATACCATTTACCACCACTCTCTGTTTTCTGCCCGTCAACCAGTTTGCCACCCAGTTGACCAACTTCTGACCCACTCCGAGCCTACCCAGCTTATTTATCAATCTTCTATGTGGAACAGTGTCAAAAGCTTTGCTGAAGTCAAGGTAGGCGACATCAACTGCTCCCCCTTGGTCCACCACTCTGGTTACCCAGTCAAAGAAATCTATGAGATTAGTTTGACAGGACCTTCCTTTTGTAAACCCATGCTGTCTTGGATCCTGTGCCCCTATGGATTCCAGGTGTTGCACTATCCTTTCCTTAAGGAGTGCCTCCATAATCTCCATAATCTGGAGTCTTAACCCTTGATTACCTTGCTAGTTATTCTTCAGCTTTCTTGTATCAGATACATAGGAATTGATATTTTATTTACCTGCCCGTTTAGTGAATTTCCTTGTTCAGACCCATAAAGACATTGTGTTTTTATAGTTTTTTAACTTCCACCCTTCTCTCATTTTATTTTGCTGTCCAATGTCCACCTCCACATTTAAATTTTTTTATTTCTATTTGATCAAGACTCACAGCATGTGAGGGTAACAAGGAGGAAGGTTCACAGCTGTAGCTATAGCAGTCTGTACAGTATATTGAGGACCTAGAAATACTCAAACAGTTCACTGCCCCTCCATGCATGCCAATGTCATGGAAAACTTATAAGGGACTCTGGGTCCATCATGTCTAACCCCTCATTGTAAAATAGTAATTTAATATTGTATGGGACTCTGGGTCCAACATGTCCAAACCTCACTGTAACATAGTAATTTAATGTTATGATACTGGATCCATCATGTCCAACCCCTCACTGTAACATATACATTTTATGTTGTATACATACTAACATACCAAAATGCCAGCAGAATAGGCCTAATGGTCTCTCGAGTCTGCTTGATTTTCAGTACCCGCACTGAGGGCCAATTTTGGTGTCCCCCCCTTGGGTTATACTGTCCCTAGTCCAAGATGTTCCACCTGTACTGGGCCTGGTCAAATTTACCTTCCCCCTGTACCTGTACCTGTACCTGTCCCATCCTGTCTTAAACCCATCCACAGTCTCCACCTCTACCAGCTCCCTTGGCAATATATTCCATGGCTCCAACATCCTTTCAGTGAAAAAACATCTCCTCCTCTCCTCTCTAAGCCTGCCCCCTTCCAGCTTACACACATGACCTCTCATTGCCCCACCTTCCTTCCTTTAGAGCACCCTGACTGGACCTCCCTTATTGATACCTTTCATGTACTTAAAGACCTCTATCATGTCCCCCCGTCCCTTCTCTCCTCCAGGGTGTACATGTCAAACTCCTTTAGCCACTCCTCATAGGTCCTCTCCCCCAGGCCCCAGATAATTTTGGTTGCCCTCCTTTGGACCCTCACTAGGAGTGTAATGCCCCTCTTTAAATGTGGTCTCCAAAACTACACACAATACTTGAGGTGTGGCCTAAACAAGCAGTTGTACAATGGAAGGATCACTTCCACCTTTCTGGAGGTAATCCCTCTGGTGATGCATCCCAACATCCTATTTGCCCTTGCCGCTGCCCTCTTATAGGTCTCTGGGTTGTTCATTTTGACATCTACCACTACCTCTAGGTCTCTCTCACCCTCCATGATTTGAATCATGTCTCCTCCCAGGGTATACCCCTGGTCTGGATTTCTTACTCCCAGGTCAAGAACCTTGCACTTCCCCACATTGAATTTTAGTTTCCAATTTCCCAATCACCTTTTTAGAGCCTCCAGATCCTCCTGCATGGCCACCTTCCCCTCCTCCTCATCCACCACTGCACCCAGCTTTGAGTCATCTGCAAAGAGACTCATCTCACTCCTGGTCCCCTTCCTGATGTCTGAGACATAGGTGTTGAAAAGACATGGCACCAGCACTGACTCCTGGGGCACCCCACTAGTAATCCACCTTGGGGATGAGGCTAACCCTCCAACTACCTCCTTCTGAGTACACTCAGAGAGCCAATTTCCTATCCATCTTAACAACTGTCTCCCTAACCCCATTTCCTTCAGCTTAGCCAGCAGGCCACTGTGGGGTACCAAATCAAACACCTTGCTGAAGTTCAGAAATAGGATGTCCACTGGCCTACCCTGGTCTAGGGCCCTCATCACCCAGTCATAGAACTCAACAAGGTTTGTCTAGCACATCCTGGCACAAAGCCATGCTGCCTATTGTCCACGTACCCTGTTTGCTCCAGTAATGCCCCTAGCCTTTCCTTGACAATACCCCCTATCACCTTGTTGACCACCGATGTCAGGCTAATGGGCCTGAAATTTTCTGCCTCCACTTTTGATCCCCACCTTGAGGATTGGCATGGCATGGGCCACCCTCCCATCTTGGGGCACCCACCCAGTCCTCAGAGAGATGTTGAAAAGCTCCACTAGATGAACTGCCAGGACATCCACCAGTTCCTTCAGCACCGTGGGATGTATCTCATCTGGCCCAGGTGATTTTTCCATCCAAAGGGACCTGCAGGCTTCCCTTACTTTCTCTACTGGGATTTCAGCCTCCATGTCCTCCCCCTTTTCACCCTGTACTGCTGGCCCCCCACCTGTTTCTGGTGGCCACTCCATTTACCCAGACCCATCAGGGCCCCTGGTCTCTACCAGTCCCACCCCTTTCTCTGGTTTGCCCCTGGTTCTCTGCAAGACATAGCCCCTTCATCCCCCCTTGTATGGAACTCTAGGTTCATCATGTCCAACCCCTCACTGTAACATAGTAATTTTAAGTAGTAAGGGACTCGAGGTCCATCATGTCCTACCCCTCACTGTAACATTTTATTTTGCTGTCGAATGTCCACCTCCACATTTACATATTTTATTTCTATTTGAACAGGGCTCACAGCATGTGAGGGTAGTAAGGAGGAAGGTTCACAGCTGTAGCTATAGCACTCTATATTGAGGGCCCTCAAACAGTTTGCTGCCCCTCCTTGCATGCACAGGTTCTGAAAAAGCTTGAAAGGGACTCTGGATCCACCATGTCCAACTCCTTACTGTTAATAGTAACTTAATGTTGTAAGGGACTGTGGAACCATCATATTCAACCACTCAATGTAATATAGTAATTTAATGTTGTAAGGGACCCTGAGTCCATCATGTCCAACCCCTCAAAGTAATATAGTAATTTAATGTTGTAAGGAGCTTTGGGTCCATCGTGCCCAACTGCTCATTGTAACATAGTAACTTAATGTTGTAAGGGACTCTGGGTCCATCATGTCTAACCCCTCACTGTAAAACAGTAATGTAATGTTGGAAGAGACTCTGGGTTCATCATGTCCAAAGCCTCACTGTAACATATTAATTTAATGTTGTACAGGACTCTGTGTCCATCATGTCCAACCCCTCACTGTAACATAGTAATTTAATGTTGTAATGAACTTGAGGTCCATCATGCCCAATCACTCACTGTAAAATAGTATTTTAATGTTGTAAGAGGCTCTGGTACTATCATTTACCTGAAAGGAGGGAAGATGGCCACCAGGCTGGGCAAACTGTGAGTTCTGAGCTGTGAGCTGCATGTTTTTTCTGCAATTTGTGTTCATTTGTAGCACATTTTTTACTTGAATTTTGTTTTAGTTCCTTTTAGTAATTTACTTTTTTGATATTTGGAACCAATGGAACCAATGACTTTGAAATATAGATTAGTTAGTTAGGGATGCTATAGTTGAGGTAGCAAATGAGCTGAGTGTTTTTTCGGGACTCTGTTATTTTAATGTTGGAGTGTTTTTGGAGCAGTGTAAACACTTTTTTTTTAACACCACTCAAGTAGGACTTGTATATTTATGTGAATCGGACTCCTGGGTCCTTGTTTTGATTTTTGGGCCTGACTGGAGGAGTGGCATTTAGAGGAGGTGCCCTGTGCTGAAGGAAGCTCTTTGTCTGGAGAACCATGCTGAGGGAAGCTCTCAGTTTGAAGAACAGCTCTTGTTGTTCCCTGGCTGTCTCTGAATCATTCCTTTATTGTTTAGATTATCTGCTGGACTTCTCTTTTGTGAAGAACATGAGGCATAGCTGAATTCTTCTCATTGTGGATAATGGGAGGTATTGTTGGTTTGCGTTTGGCCATTTGTGGGACTCACTGCTGGTGTGGAGGAGGGGGTCCAACTTAGCTCCGCGGAGCTTTGCTGTCAGATTCTTCACTATGCGGGAGTTGGGGTTTGTGTAAGCCAGGGAGTCAGCTGATCTACCCTAGGGCTCCTAGGTCTTCGGGGAGTCGGCTGGTGGGCCGACTCTAGTTGTGGGCTGATGCTGCAGTCAGGGAATATCTCCAGCAGTGGTTCCTTCAGGGCAGAATTGTTTGGGCCCCCTGCCAGCTTTCAAGTGGTCTGAGATCCTGAAACCCATAAAGAAGATTTGTTCGGAAAATTCTGTATGAACCTCACTTTGGACATGGTCAGACCTCTTTTACTTGATATCCATATTACACCTGGAAGGCGCTGAAAGTATTTACACTACTTTGTTTACAATATTTATGGTTCTGCCTGCCTATGTGAGAGGTAGCCCAGACAGAACCACATCTGGTTTTCAATCTATCAGGCAGTGAGAGCACCTGGTCAGTCATTTTTTAAACACCTTTTTAGTCCTTCCCTGCCTATGTGAGAGGTAGTGCAGGTGGATTGTTTCTGGTTTCACTGTACCTCCTCAGGTAGTGAGAGTATCTGGCCAACTATCTTTTTCATACTCAGTTTATGGTTCCATCTGCCTTTGTGAGAGACTGAGCAGACTGAACCTTTCTTTGGACATTTACCCAGTGGAAGTGTGAGATCCATGAATTACAGTATCTACTTGAGAGACTTTCAGTGACTGGTTTCATAATTTATAGTTTTGAAGTGTTTTGTCTTATTTTATTATATTATCAATTAATTCACCTATATGTTTTATCATATTTGACTGTTTAGTTATTATTTTTGTTTTATTTATTGTTTGGTAGTGAGAGTACCTTATTATCTGTTGATTTGGGTTTTTGGGAGGTTTATGTTTTGGGATTTTTAGTAGTTTTTAAATTTAAATTGCAGCTCTGTCTTGGATTGTGTTAAGAAATTGGAGTTTTGTGTTTTTCTCATTGTTTTTGTAATAATTTGGTGGAATGTGCTTGCCTGCCCCTTCAGTCCTGTGCTATTCAGTCTCCACCCTCCATGCCCTCTGCCCATTCTATTCTCCCCTGCCTGTTCATATCTACCAGCACTGTCAGGTGCTGGGGGTTGCTTGTGGAGGGAGCAGGGGTGGGTAGGGGGTCCGGACAGCGGAGTCCGAATGAGTGGCGCTCTCCCATCAGGGTGGTTAGGACCAGAAAATACCATGGAGCAAAATGGTGCCTAGAAGGTGGTGATCCTTGTCTGGTCCCCATACCCAAGGGCACCTGCTTTTTGGGAGGGCAAGTAGCTGGGACGGCTCACCAGTATCATCCAACTCAGGCGATGTCATGCAATGCCAGATGCATTAGGAACAAAACTGCTCTTATTGCATATTTTGTTGAAACAGTGGATCTGGTATGCATTACAGAAGCCTGGTTAGATGGGAACGCTGCCCCAATTTTAGAGGCAGCTATTCCCACTGGGTACTCGGTTATACATCGCCCGAGATTAGATGGGGGGCTGCAGTCTGTTTCAAGACCGAAATGGGCCTAACTGGGGTTCCAGTTGAGGAGGCCATGTCATTTGAGTGTACTGTTGTAAATGGTGTGGAGGGCAGGATAGCACTCGTTTACCATCCACCAGGTGATGAGAAGTTGTTCCTGCAGGAAGTAGCAGACATTGCCACCGTCATGGCATTGGAGTCGCCCAGATTGATGGTTCTGGGTGACTTCAATGTTTGGGTCAATGATGAATCCTCACTTTTTGGACAACACTTCCTCCTGGTGATGACATCACTGGGCTTCATACAGGTTGTTTCCTCAGTTACTCATAATGGTGTTCACTCTCTTGATTTGGCCTTCCTCCTGGGGATTGACGCCTCCAACTTGGTGGTGGAACCTGTTGGTTGGTCTAATCATTGTACACTTAGATTCAATTTTTCTGCCCCCCTGGGTAGGTTGGCCCCTGTGGAGATGGTCAGTTATTGCCTTTTGCTGGATGTAATCCCTGAAGACCTGGTGGTGGTGATTGACCTCTCAACGTTTGGTGAGACTACCACAGATCCTGAGCTGTTAGTTACGGCCTATAATATGGCCATTTCTTCAGCTGTTGATCTGATTGCTCCTGTCTGTGTTTGCCCCTTCCGCTTTTCCCCAGGGCTCCATAGTTTGATGGGTCCCTGAGGGAATTGTGGAGGTTGGGGCATAGGTTAGAGTGTCATTGACGGAGGTCTGCCTTGCATGCCGACCATCTTATTTTGTTAGAGCATTATAAACTCTATCAATCAGAGATTTCTCATAAGAAGGCAGAATTCCTGTCCAGGGAAATTGGTGTTGCATGGAACTGACTGGCTCAACTTTTCTGAACTGTGGACAGGTTTTGCAACCTAGCCTGTCTGCAGCTCCATCGAGCTTTCTCACAAATAGAGTGTGATGAGCTCACTCAATTCTTTGTGAATAAGGTGGCCGACATCAAGCAACAGTTCCATCAGGCTCACTCTATGGGGGATGGTGTTGGTCAGTGCATAGTCACAGAGCCCAGAGTCTCCTGGAGTACCTTTGATCTGCCGGAGTTTGTTGATATTATGAGGATTGTCCAAGGGATGCATCCCACATGCTGTAGTTTAGATCTGGGCCCTACTTCCTTGATTTTGGGTTGTAGTGATATTATCGGCTCAGTCTTAGCTCAGATTGTCCAGTACTCTTTGGAATCTGGTGAGTTTCCTAGCTCCCTGAAGGAGGCAGTGGTGACACCCCTCCTGAAGAAAATTTCTTTGGACCCGGAGAATCTAACAAACCACAAACCTATCTCTAACCTTCCTTTTGTGGGAAAAGTTATTGAGAAAGTTGTGGCAGCTCAACTGGAGAACCATTTAAACCATCCATAATTTATACGAACCTCTCCAGTCAGGTTTTTGGAAGAGGCATAGTACTGAGACTTCTCTGGTTTGGGTGCTCAATGATCTCCTGATGGCAAAAGATTGGAGAAACTGCTCCATCTTGGTACTCCTTGATTTGTCATCAGCTTTTGACACTGTGGATCATGGGGTGCTGCTCGAGCACCTAAGGTTCATCTGTGGGCTCTCGGGGACAGTATTCAGATGGTTTTAAACTTTCCTTGCCAGTAGAACTCAGATAGTTGTCTTGGGAATATTTTCTTCTGAGTCTTTCTCTCTGCCTTGCTGGGTACCTCAGGGCTTGGTGCTGTCTCCTATGTTATTTGCAGTGTACATGCTGTGCCTCTGAGACATTGTAAGACAGTATGGGCTGAGGTTTCACTGCTATGCTGATGATACCCAGCTCTGTCTGTCTTTTGCCCCCAACCAGGTTAGTGCTATCTTGGTACTGAACTGCTGCCTCATGGAAATCCAAGATTGGATGAGTTCTAGTGGTTCAAAGTTGAACACAGGAAACACTGAGGTTTTGGTGGTGGACCTGGGTCACAGAATAGAGGGGTTGAGGACTGATCTCCCCTCTGGTTTAGTCCTGGGGGGCTCAGAGCCTTACCTCTGAGAGGGTGCATGACCTGGGAGTGGTGCTTGATGATGGGCTGACCCTTCATCATCAGGTGTCAGCAGTCATCAAGCTGGCCTTTTACCATCTTAGGAACATTGCTAGGATCAAGCATCTCATTCCATCTAGTGATCTGCCTATTTTGGGCCACACCTTTGTAACCCTGCACCTTGACTACTGTAACTCCCTTTACTTAGGACTTCCTGGGTTAGACATCTGCTGCCTGCAGCTAGTGAAAAACACTGCTGCACATTTGTTGAATGGGATATCTAGGAGATCTCACATTACCCCAGTGCTGCGTAATCTGCACTGGCTGCCTGTTCAGTGGCAGATCACCTTTAAGGTAGGTTTATTAACTTACAAAGCCCTACACAGTCAGGATCCTGACTACTTGAAAGAGCTCCTGGTTCTCTACACACCTCTGTGACAGCTCTGCTCAGCTGACATGGGGTTGCTGGAGATTCCAAGGGTTAGCTTAAAGTCATCTAGGGCCCATGTCTTCAGGTTTGTTGCCCCTACCCTTTGGAATTCAGTGCGCCGTCAGCTATGGCAGTGAAGGACAGTGGGGTGCTTTAAGCAGGCATTGAAGACCTTTTTTATGGGGTAAATCCTATCCTGAATTTCTCTGATTTTATTGGTATTTATTGTATTTGCTGAACGTTTATCTATTTGTTCAGCACCTTGACATTTGAAAGGCACTATATTAAATAAAACTGATTATTATTATTATTATTATTTTCACTCCATCACTGTAACATAGTCATTTAAGGTTGTTATGGACTTAAGGGCCATCATGTCCAACCCTTGACTATAATATAATAATTAAATGTTTTAAGGGACACTAGGTCCATTATGTCTAACCCTTCACTGTAGCATAGTAATTTAATGTAAGGGACTCTGGATCCATGATGCCCAGTGGCTCACTGTAACACAGTAATTTAATGTTGTAAGGGATGTGTGGTCCATCATGTCCGACCTCTCACTGTAACATAGTAATTTAATATTTTAAGGAACTCTAAGCCAATCAAGGGTAGGAGGGAGTAGGCTGTTGGTTAACTAGAACCTGCAGCTTATACAATTTATAGGGAATGGGCAGACTAGGTGGGCCAAGCAGTCCTTATCTGCCCTCAAAGTCTATGTTTCTATGTTTCTAAGTCCAGCCCCTCAGTGTAATATAGTAATTTAATATTGCAAGGGACTCTAGGTACATCATGCCAACCCCTTACTGTAACACAGTAATTTAATGTTGTAAAATGATGTGAGGTTCATTATGTCCAACCTCTTTCTGTAACATAATAATTTAATGTTGTAAATGACACCAAGTCTATCATGTCCATTGCCTCACTGTAACATAGTAATTTAATATTGTAAGGAACTCTAGGTCCATCATGTCCAGTCCTTCACAGTAATATAGTAATTTCACACTGTAAGGGATTCTAGGTCCATCATGTCCAACACCTCACTGTAACATAGTAATGTAATGTTGTAAAGGGCTCAAGGTCCATCATGTTTAATCCCTCACAGTTTAACAAGAGTTATTGTAAGTTTTAGGAGGCATCTTCATTCCAAATGAGACATGTTACTTTATTTTAATTAACTGAAGAAAAGTTAATCCCTCCTGATACAGGAAGTGAGTGAAAATGGGCAGTAATGCTCATCAAGTTATCAAGTAAAAAAAATGAAAATGAAATGACCCACATTACACCTGGGGTTTGTGCACTCATCCTCAGCTTAATGCAGATGACTGATGACTAGGCATCAACTCTCCAGGAGTCAAGGGAATGCCACTTTTGCTGAGAGGGCTGAGTGTGGGCACAGGAAAGGGTGAAGGGCAAACACAGAGAAAGGTCTGTGGCAGCCAGGTGCAAGAGGCATGCTGGTTAAGGCACGGGTGGGGGATTTGTGACACAAACACAGAGCAGTCAGAGGCATATGAATATTGCTTTTATTTGAAAACCTGAAGCTGACGCTATTAATATAGCTAGGCAGTCACCAGGAGCCAAACCCCAGTGCTGCTTTCCCATCCCCTCCAACACTGGGTGCCCCATTCTGTAGTTGGATTGTAAACTAAAATGAAAAGTAAGTAGCCACTTGCTGCCCAACACTGATGCCACTAAATTCCCCCATTCTGACACCAAGTGCCCAGCCCTCAGGTCCAAGAGTCAATGAAAAAAGTAAGTAGACACTGGGAGCCCAATTCCAATGATGTTTTAGAAAGAAATATTAGTTGTTTTTTTTTTTGCACTACTCTAGTGTAGCATTGCTCCCTGCTATTCCTTGCACCATGGCTCTTCTGTGTACTTGCCACTTGTACATCAAATAAAAAGCTGATATATTGCATAGCCAGCAGTAAAACTTCAACCAGCTTCATAAAAAAGCATATGAAGATTCATAGGATGAATACTCAGAACAACAAAAGTACAGTAGTGCAATGAATAGCAAGGAGCAATGCTAAACCAGATTGAGAAAAAAACAACTAACGTTTCACTCCAGAAGCAGAGCTTCATCAGAGTTAGTAACTTAATACAGAAATGCCCTTATATTATCAGCTATCAGTGATGGGTACAAATTAAAAATTTAAAACAATGAATGTGATACATCCTCAGGATAGAAGGATACACTTATAAAATTACAGCAGGCAATTTAGGTGATGAAAAGTTATAATGTCAAACCTGGTATAAACTACCCACAAGGCATATTTTCACATTTGGTTAGTACATATAATTGGAAAAAAAATCTTTACATATAAACTACAATATCAGGAAATATAAATTTATAAAGAATTCCATTTTGTGGATCTTGAGTGAAGCACTGAGGATATAAAATGAAGAGATACTCATTTATATATCCCTTCTCTTGAGTCGCATTTTCTTTTAGACTGTGGAACTAGTGAACTCTGCAGTACAATGATTCGAAATGTCAGGAATCTATTCTAAAAAACAACATATTAAAAGCAGGACATTATTGTGACAAGTCACCTCTCTCTCTCTCTCTCTCTCTCTCTCTCTGGGCAATAACAGCTTTCAGAGAGGTGTCTGTCTTTGAGTATTCAGTGCCACCAGGTGGGTTTGCCCAGCACCAAACTCTCCCTTTCTCCAAACTGGCAAGTCAAACATGCAATTGCACAGATCAAAGCCTGGTAGTGTGTCTCTCGGGTGGAGGATGCTAAATAGAGTTTTGCCTCAACTAGTGGCAACCATAAATTACCTTAGAAGTAACTGAAATTGCAGCCACAACTATTGAGTAAATAAATAGCTTTTTACTTAACAGAAGGTGAAAAGTAACATTAGATGATATATCTGTTTAACACAAAAGGATAACACTGTTACAGGAAAAATAAACAAATGTTTTTAAATAACGGATGATAAAAGAAAAAAGCTATTACTGAGATATGCTATTATTATTCTTACCCTTCTCTAGCCATCAAGAGAAACTGGACCCTATGCTGTCTGCCAGCTTCCATGGACATAGCTAGAAGAGTAGGCCCAAGCTTAGCCTCTTGGATGTAACTTCCCCCAATTCCAAGAGCAACTCCCCCTACTCACAGTCTTTCAGCATCTTATAATCTGTCTTAAAAATAGGTGATTCCTATTCCGCCTTTGAATGCACCAACCATCTACCATGTATGTATTTAATTGTCCCAATCAGATTGAACACCTATCAGTGTTCAATTATATTCATCCTTAACCTTAAGTTTATTTCCGAATGATCCAGTCCATTTAAACTGTGAGTCTGTGTGTACATGTTCACTCCCCTTCATGGTTGTTCCTGTGTCCTGAGATTTATTACTCAGCCTTTATCTAGATACTGGTGGACCACGGAATCTCAGCCTGTGTATGTTTTTTTTCAGACTGCTAAAAAAATACTAGCCAGAAAATCCAAGGCATTAACTCCTTCCTTTGCATTTCTGTTGCATCCCCCTCCAGGGTGATGAAGGTGTGTCCTTTGGGCCACCCCAAATGACACAGCCATTCATGCAACTGCTGGGAAGTTCCCAAATTATCCAGCCATGCCATTAGACCTGCCAAAATAGCCCATCCACATTGGCGTTTGTTTACCACTGTGGTACTGGATGGTCGTGTTGCATGCCTGCAATTCCAAACTCCAACATAGTAGTTTTCCATTTTGCCTGCTTGACCTATGAATCCAGATTAGGGGATTATGATCTGTGACCACAGTAAAATCTCCCCCATGAAAGTAAGGTGGCAGCTTCTGAAGGACCCACACTATTCTGAAGCACTTCTTCTCGATTGTGGCATAGGCCTCCTCTCTGGGCAGAAGCCTCTGACCGAGGCACACAACCAGGTGCTCCTCCCCCTGCTGGGTAATATGGTTCAGCACGGCACCCAGGCCATGGTCTGAGGCAGCCACATGGACAATAAATGTTGGACTGTAATTGGGGCTGGCCAGTACAAGGCCTTCTTTAGCTCCTGAAAAGTGACCTCACAGCCCTCTGACCACTGCCCTTTATCTGGCTTTCCCTTCTTGGTTAGGTCTGTCAGGGGCTTAGCCAGATCACTATAGTAAGGAACAAACCTCTGGTAGTACCCTGCTGTCCCCAGAAATGCCCCTACCTGTTTCTTGGTGGTAGGAGTGGGCCAGGCCAGGATGGCATCAACCTTGGCAGGCTCTGGGTGGATATGTCTGCTACCCACCCAGTGCCCAAGGTAGGACACTTCTGCCATACCTGTCCAGCACTTTTCCACCTTGACTGTCAGACCTGTGTTCTTCAGCCTGTGGAACACATCCCATACATTCTTGATGTAGAAGAAGCCAGAAGGGGAAGGAAGGAAACATATTCAATTCAGTGCTTTAGAGTAACTGGTAATTGTTATTTTTCTTTTAAACTTAGATTGTGGGCTTTTAGTGACACTAAACTTTCTTTGTTGTCTTTACTTATAATTGTTTTTGGGCTGTTGAAAATTTAAAACATAGTGGTGGTGTAATTCTGTGCTGTCTTTAATTGCTGCAAATTTTGTCTTGGCTTGTCTGACTGCCCTGTAGTTGGGTGAAGGGTGTTAATTGTCTGGCCTCTGACCTCAGCTACATGATAACTGGAGGTGGGGCTTAGTCAGAGTTGAAGTAGCAAGTAGAGTTTATTTTCTCAGAGGAAGCCAGAAGGGAAGGAAGGAAACATATTCAATTCAGTGCTTTAGAGTAACTGGTAATTGCTATTTTTCTTTTAAACTTAGATTGTGGGCTTTTAGTGACACTATACTTTCATTGTTGTCTTTACTTATAATTGTTTTTGGGCTGTTGAAAATTTTAAACATAGTGGAGGTGTAATTCTGTGCTGTCTTTAATTGCTGCAAATTTTCGCCCCCCCTCCCCTTCCCCCAACTCTTAATTATATGCCCTGTTAAAACTTATTGACAGGAGCTAAACACAGGGTATAGTAAGGTGTGAAGTAGGATGGGCATAAGGGGAAGAAGCCCACCTCAGCACGACAAGTGTTTTGATTCATTTATTTATTTATTGGTTCTTTTCTTTAAAAAAATTATCTGAGGATCAGTGGCAGGATTTTTAGGACAGTAAATTAATAAAAAGGGAACTAGGAGAGCTTCAGTAGCAGACAAGTAGTGGAATTGCAGTATGATGTGGGGAGTGGTGCAATGCAGTGGCTGTGGGGCAGCCATATTCAGGCAGACCTTCTGGACACTGAGGTGCTGCCCTATTTGCATGCATCTCTCTGGACTGTGGGAGGAGGTAGCCAGACTCAGAGCAGAAGTAAACTGGGTCAGGAGTACCATCACCCCTATCCAGGGACCACCCAGTCCAATGCAACTGCCTCAAAGGATGCTGAGAACGAGGAGCACTTGGATGACAGTGGGCTCAGGGAGGTTAGAGCGGTCAGGCAGAGCACATCCCAGATCCTATTCCACTCAAGAACTCATATGCCACATTGGCAAATGAGGACAACTAAATAGAGGTACCCAGAGAAGTGGAAGGAACGGATGTGGAGGTTAGCCAAGGAGGTGACCTCAGCGGGGAAAGCAGTGGACCCCAGAGGAGGAGGAAGTGAATCCTGGTGGGGGCCTCCATAATAAGAGGGATCCAGCTAGGAACACAGGAGGGGGAGAACAGGGAGGTGAGATGCCTACCAGGAGCCATGGCATGGAGGGATGGAAGGAAGATCCTGGGGATCACTGGGAAGGCAAGACGGGAGGGTGAGCTGGATGTCATTATCCACCTAGGTACTAATGACCTGGCAAATGGGGAGCCAAAGGAAGTTTAGGAAGAGTTTAGGAAACTGGGGAGGGGTCTCAAGCAAGTAGCCACTTCTGTCACTTTCTCAGAAGTGCTACCTGTGAAAGGCAAGGGAGAGCATAGGAGTGCCTGCACCAGGAACTTTAACTCATGGTTGAAGAACTGGTGCTGTGAGGAAGGGTTTGGATTCATTGGTGACTGGGGACCCACCTGGAGGGATGGAGGTTTGTTCAAGCCTGATGGCCTGCATCCATCCTGGAGGGGAATCCAAGCACTCAATGATAAGTTTAAATGCTACATTGACACACATTTAAACTAGCAAAGGGGGGTGGCAGGCCAGCAAGTAGGGTACCTACTTGCTCACCCCCCACAGCTAGCAGTGGAACCAGTGAACCAGAGGAGTGGCTATCTCTGCAAAGCAGTGTGCAAAAGATGGAGATTAGTGCCCAAGAAGTGGATAAGCAGAAAAGGGGCAAAATTCAGCAGAAGGGCAGACAGCAAGGAGAACCAGGATAAATGACAACCAAGGAAGGGGCTGGAGAAGAACAGTGAAACAGTCTAGGGAGGTCAAATCATGGAAAGCCATGTGTACAAATGCCAGGAGCCTTAGCAACAAGATGGAAGATCTGGACGCTGTCATGGCGCAGTCAGACCTGGACATTGTGGCCATCACTGAAACCTGGTGTAATGATAACCATGACTGAGATGGCCATACCTGGCTACAACATATTCAGAAGACAGAGCAGGCAGGAAGGAGGAGGAGGGCACTGTATGTGAAAATGACATAAGGGCCACAGAGATCCAGGAGGAACAAAATGGGAGAGATACTGTGGGTTAAGCTGGAAAGGAAAATGGGGACAGCTATCTGCACAGGTGTGGTCTATAGACCACCAGCCCAGGAGGAAGAAACTGATAGGAGTTGATGCTAGCCATCCAAAGGATGGCAGACAAGGGTGAGGTAGTACTGGTTGGAGACTTCAATATTCCAGACGTGGACTGGAGCATCCCAGCAGCAGCATCAACTAGGAGCAGATTTATCCTGGACTCCCTTCAGGGTGCCTTCCTCAAGCAACTGGTCATGGAACCAACTCGGCAGAAGGCAATACTGGACCTTGTGCTCACAAACAGGGACAGTGTGATGGGGTAACAGTGGGGGAGCACCTGGGAAACAGTGACCACCAGTCATTGTGGTTTGAAATCACAGAAAGAGCAGAACCAAACCACACAAAAACACGTATCCTGGATTTTAGGGGGCAGACTTTGGGAAAATGGGGAGATACTTGAAAGAGGCCTTAAGGGGAATGGGACAGGAATCAGCGGTTGAGGAACAGTGGGCAGTATTTAAAATGGGGATTACAAGAACAACAGAATTATGCATTAAGCAGGTTAGCAAGAGGAAAAGGACGAGAGACCATTATGGTTTTCCAAAGAGGTAGCAAAGAAAGTGAAAGCCAAAAGATTGCATTCAGGCAATACAAAAGACACAGGCAGAAGGGGATAGGGAGAAGTACCAGGAGAAGCAAAGGGAAGAAGGAGGTCAGTGAGGGAAGCCAAAGCTCAGACAGAAGAGCACATTGCAAAATCAGTGGGTAGAGGGAATAAAACCTTTTACAGGTACATAAGTGAAAAAAGAAAGACAAAGGGAGGGATAGTGAGACTGAAGGGGGAGGATAGGGGCCACGTGGAGGATGACAACAGTAAAGCTGACATATTGAACAGGTATTTCTGCTCAGTCTTTGCTGAGGAAGAGGAGGGTAATGGGTCTGAAGGGAGTACAAGGGGTGAGAATGGTGCAGGAATGGACACAAGTCCTTTTACATGAGAAAGGGTCCTGAAGGAACTGGAAGTAATAAGAGTTGATAAAGCAATGGGGCCAGATGGGGTGCACCCCAGGGTCCTTAAAGAACTAAGAGAGGTGGTGGCTGAAACTCTGGCTATCCTGTTTAGCCGATCACTGGAAACAGGGGAGGTACCCAAAGACTGGAGGACAGCAGATGTAGTCCCCTTATACAAAAGTGGGAACAAAGAGGAAGCAGGGAATTACAGACAAGTCAGCCTCACCTCGGTAGTGGGGAAGATCATGGAAGCACTACTGAAGGAGAGATTGGTGGAACATCTGGTTGTCAATGGACTACAGGACCCAAGGCAGCATGGTTTCACCAGGGGGTGGTCATGTCAGACCAACCTCATTGAATTTTTTGACTGGGTGACTAGGGAGGTGGATCAGGGGAGGGCAGTGGACATGGCCTATCTGGACTTCAGCAAGTCCTTTGACACTGTGCCATATAGAAGACTATTACACAAACTGGGGAATATGGGTGTGGGCAGGACAGTAGTGTGGTGGGTAGGTAACTGGCTGGGTGGCAGGACACAGAGGGTAGTGGTAATGGCTGTCACTCCACAGAGGGAAGAGTGACCAGTGGGGTACCACAGGGATCAGTGCTGGGACCAGTCCTATTCAACATCTTCATCAGTGACATTGTGCAGGACCTAGAAGGCAGAATTTCACTGTTCGCTGATGACACAAAGCTCTGTAACAGAGTAGACACACCAGAGGTGTAGACAGAATGAAAGCGACCTGCAGAAACTTGAAGAATGGTCAGGGTTTGGCAGTTGAAATTCAATGCAAAGAAGTGCAAGATAATGCATATGGGGCACAAAACCCTGGCACAATATATCATTTGGGGGTGAGGATATAGCATGCACCAAGCAGGAAAGGATCTTGGGTTATCATCTCTGATGACCTCGAGGTAGGGAAACAGTGTGACAAGGCAGCAGGTAAAGCAAATAGGATGCTGGGATGTATAGGCAGGGGCATCACCAGCAGGAAAAGGGAGGTCATAATTCTGCTATACAAGACATTAATGAGGCCCCACCTGGAGTACAGTGTCCAGTTCTGGAGACCATACCTACGTAAGGACATAGACAGGGTAGAGAAGGTTCAGAGGAGGGCAACAAAGATGGTGCATGGATTGCATCACAAGTCCTGTGAAGACAGGTTGAAAGAACTGAACATGTACTCCCTGGAGGAGAGGGGGGAAAGAGGGGATATGATAGAGACATACAAGTATCTTACAGGGAGGAACAGGGTGCAGGAAAACACTATTTTTAAGTGAAAAAGATGTTCCAGGACTAGAGGGCATGGGATGAAGTTGGAGGGAGGATGAGTCAGAGGAAACATGAGAAAGAATTTCTTCACAGAACAGGTGGTGGACAAGTGGAATACCCTGCCAGAGGAAGTGGTGGGGGCTGAAACAACCACGGAATTTAAGAATGCATGGGATAGACATAAAGGGGTAAGGGGCAACAGACTTCTAGGAAAACAAACTGAACTTACAAGCTCAAATGGGCAGACTGGGTGGGCCATAGGCCCTTATCTGCCGACACTGTCTATGTATCTATGTATCTATGATGTGCTCCTCACAGGTGTGGCTGTATATGGCTATATCATCCATATACACCAATGCAAACTCACCTACCCCAGACAGAATGCGATCCACAAGCCGTTGAAATGTTGCAGGTGCATTCTTCATTCTAAGTGGCATTACCTTGAATTTGTATAAGCCAAATGGGTGATGAAAGCTGATATCTCCCTTGCTGCAAGGGTCAGAGGTACCTGTCAGCAGCCTTTGTTAGGTCTATTTTGGTGAGATACTTGGCTCCCCCAAGTTGCTCCATGGTCTCATCTTTTCTGAGCATGGGATAGGCATCAGACTCCATGCAGCTATTAAGCCTCTAGTAGTCAATGCAGAATCACGTGATACCATCCTTCTTGGGTATCAATACCAGGGGCTACTAGATTACTGGATTACTCACAGTTTCAGTATCTCCTTGAGCTCCTCTTTCATGGTCTGCTTAACCTACTCAGGTATCCTGTAGGGAGACTGTTTCTGGGGACCTGGGTCCCAGTTTCCAGGTGGTGCTCTGTCATCATGGTGTACCCCAGTTTCCCTGTGAACATGCCCTCAAATTCTCTCAGCACACCCTGAATTTCCTGCACCTGGACTGGTGTTAGCTGTTTGGAGAGGGTAAACTTGTCCAGGGAGGATGCAACCTGAGCCTCCCCGAGCAGATCTACTAGTGGATCCATCTCAGTTTCCTCTTCTGGGGTGCTGCACACAGCAAGGACCAGTTCCTCCCTGTCAAAGTAGGTCTTCCGCATGTTAACATGACACACCTTTCACCTTCATCTTCTGCCCAGTAGCTCTAGGATGTAATTGACATCACTTACATTTTGGACAACAGAGAATGGCCCCTCTCATGCTGTCTGTAATTTATTCTGTCAGACAGGGAAGAGGGCCATCACTCACTGTCCCACGTCGTATTCTCTGGCTCAGACCCCGCACTCATACCAGACTTTCTGCTGCTGTTGCACAATGGCCAAGTGCTCCTAACTAAGTCCCATAAGCTCCTCAAGGTGGATCCTGAAGTTTAGGACATACAGTACTCCACAACAGACTCCCCTTGGGAGGCACGGTCACCTTCCCATTCATCCTGAATCAAATCTAGGTGCCCCCTTATCCTATGGCCACACAGGAGCTTGAAAAGTGGGAACCCTGTGGACTCCTGTGGGACTTCCCTGTATGCAAATAAAAGATGAGGCAAATATTTGCCTCAATCCCTCTCAAGCTGGTCAGCAAAAGTCCTTAGCATGGTCTTAAGGGTTGAATTAAATCGCTCCACCAGACCATTAGTTTGGGGATGGCATGGGGAGATTTTGAGCTGCCTTACCCCACACTACTCCCACAAACTACTCATTAATCCTGACATGAAACTGGCACCCTGATCTGTCAGTATCTACTGGGGAAAGCCCACCTTGCTAAACATTCCCAAGAGTACATCAGCCACAGGTTCCACCTCCTAGGACGATAGGGCCACTGCCTCTGGGTATCTTGTGGCATAGTCGGCTACCACCAGGATATACCTCTTGCCAGTGCAACTTGGGGTGTTTAGTGGCCCCACAATGTCTACAACTATCCTCTTGAAGGGTTCATCAGTAATGGTCTAGTGCACCAAAGCTGCCTTACATAGACATAGAACATAGAAACATAGAAGTTGACGGCAGATAAGGACCAAAAGGCCCATCCAGTCTGCCCATTTTTTCTACCTTATGAATGTGCCATAGGTCTTTACTCTGTCAATGGCCTATCTAATCATACTGTATTGCTCCCTGATGCCTATCCCATGCCTGTTTGAAGCCCTGCACTGTATTCATATCCACCACTTCCTGAGGTAGGATGTTCCATGTATCCACCACCCTTTCTGTGAAAAATAACTTCTTCATATTACCCCTTAGTCGGCCTCCCTCTAATCCCTTACTGTGTCCTCTTATCCTACATTTTTTTTATATTGAAACATTTTAGATTCTTTCACCTTGTTAATGCCCTTAAGATATTTTAATGTTTTGATCATGTCACCTCTCTCCCTCCTTTGTTCTAAGACATACATATTGAGCTCCATTAATCTGTCCTCATATGTTTTCAGATATAGTCCCTGCACCATTTTGGTTGCCCTTCTCTGGACTGCCTCCATTTTGCTAATGTCCTTGTGTATGTGCATCCTCCAGCACAGCATAAAGTACTACAAATGGGGCCTAACCAGTGTCTTGTAAAGAGAGATTATTACCTCCCTCATACGACTTTTGATACCCTACTAATACACCCCAACATCCCGCTAGCCTTACCTATTGCTTTAGTGGTCTGCTTGGATAATTTCAGGTCACCTGTGATGATGATGCCCAAGTCTCTTTCTTCCCTTGTGATTGCCAGCATCTCCCCTCCCAACCTACAGGTGGCTTCAGGGTTTCTCTTCCCTATGTGCATGATCTTGCACTTCTTTACATTAAACCCCGGTTGCCACTCTTTCAACCATTTTGCCATTTTATCCAGATCTCTTCTCTTTCTGCTCACCCCATCTGGATCATCTACTCTGTTGCAGATCTTGGTGTCATCTGAAAACAGACAAACCTTACCCTCCAGTCCATCTGCAATGTCACTGATGAAGCTATCGAAGAAGACTGGCCCCAGGACTGATCCCTGAGGTACCCCACTTGAGACTTGAATCTCTTCTGATTGTATACCATTTACCACCATTCTCTGTTTTCTGCCAGCCAACCAATTTGCCACCCAGTTGATCAACTTCTGACCCACCCCGAGACTACCCAACTTATTAATCAATCTTCTATGTGGAACGGTATCGAAAACTTTGCTGAATTCAAGGTAGACGACATCAACTGCACCCCCTTGGTCCACCACTCTGGTTACCCAGTCAAATATATCTATGAGATTAGTTCGACAGGGCCTTCCTGTTGTAAACCCATGCTGTCTTGGATCCTGTGCTCCTATGAATTCCAGGTGTTGCACTATCCTTTCCTTAAGGAGTGCCTCAATAATCTTACCCACTACTGAGGTAAAACTGACTGGTCTGTAGTTCCCTGCCTCCTCCCTGCTACCACTCTTGTGGAGGGGGATCACATGAGCCCTTCTCCAGTCTTCTGGGATCTCTCCTGTGCTCAGAAACTCACTAAATAGTTGTGATAATGGATCTGCTAATTCCACCCTTAGCTCCTTTAGCACCCTTGGATGTATGCCATCAGATTCCATTGCCTTGCCCACCCTGAGCATAGTGAGGTCTTGTTGAACCCTTTCTTTTGTGAAGGGACTTGTGCACCCTCACCCCCATGTCCTTGGTGCTCAGATGTGGGCCCTGCACTACTGTCTCCTCAGTAAATACTCAGCAGAAGTATTTATTTAGGATAGATGCTTTTCCTCAGTCCTCCTCCATACTGTCCCCCTTATCCCCTTTGATCTTAGCAATACCCCCTCTGGACTTTCTCCTTTTACTAATGTATCTATAGAAAGTCTTGTCTCCTTCATTGACTGTTCATGCTAGTGTTTCCTCGGTTTGGGTCTTTGCCTACCTTACTGCCTTCCCTGCTTTCCTTAGAGAAGTTTGGTATACCTCCCTATCTTCATCCTGCTGTGTTCCCTTATATTTCCTGAAGGCCAGCCTTTGGCACTGACCTTCTCTGCTACTGTTTTTGAGGACCAAAGTGGTTTCCTCCTTCTTTTGCTCTTGCTTTTCCCACCTTGGCTTTGTCCCTCATTTTCCCCACCCTCTGGCACTGTGGACAAGTCCTACAGTACTTTTCCACATCCTTGCCAATACCAGGTCAGAAGAAATTGTTGGTTAGATGCTTTTTCGTGCAGTTCACTCCCAAGTGGCCTGAAAAAGTGATATCATAGGCAAGGGCCAGAAGCTGCTGCTTGTGTACCTTGGGGACTACCAGCTGCTGAAACACCTCACCATCTAGCCCTTCATCTGTTGTACAGTCTCTGAACAGCAGCCCATTGTCCCAGTAAAATGACTCTTTACCCCTCTGAGAACCCTCAGCCCTATTAGCTATTTCCCTCAGTTTTTGCAAGGTAGCATCAGTCCACTGCGCAGTGCTCAGCTCTCCTCATCTGACCCTTTCCACTGCCCCTTCAGAAGAAAGTACTGTGGGCTCCTCCAATTGTGACTGGGATTCAGGACTGCTGCTTCTAGACAGCCCCTCCCCCATGCTAGCCACTTCCTCAGCTGCTGAGGGAGGGGCTAGACCACATTGAGTCACCCCCTCTTCACTCTCAGAAGCTGGCCCTTTTTACTTGCCATGGGTTGCAGTACACACCAGAGATTTCCCATGATCAAAATAATTCCCCATGATCACATTTACAATGGGGTTCTCTACAACCCCTACCTCCTTTTCTCCTTGGCCCCCTCCCAGCTCAGGAAGACTCAAGCCATTGGTATTTGGTCTACTGGTCCTGTGACTCACTGGATCCTGGAGTATTTCCCTGGCAACATCTGTTCCACCAGGATGAGATCCTGCCTTGCATGGGAGATGTAAGAGCATGTGTCCCTTAGTTCCTGGGTTACTGTTCCATTAACTACAATGGGATGCATAATCACATCGGAGGAGAGTGGTTCTTGAGGCTGCACACACACCACCAACAGACCAGTGCAATTTTGATCACCCCCTTCCCCAGGTCTTTGCCCCTTAACCATTTTCTGAGGGCAGTTATATCTCAAGTGCTCCACTTGATTGCAAATATGACATTCCCTTGGTCCTGTCACTTGGGTGCCTTTAGAACCAGAGAGTTCTGTTCTGGGCTCAGGTGCAGGCTGGTTTCTTTTGGGCTGCCCGCATGGGACCTCTTAGAAGCATGTGCTGCCCCCCCCCACCATGAGACTTACACTGTGTTCATTGCCGCTAGACATGTACATGTCAGCGCTTGTGGCCACCTCCTTTGAGGAGCTGCATGCCCTGTATAGAAGCCATACATGCATATTTTCAGGTACAATTTTAAGAAATTGTTCCCTCACAAACAAATCTTTGATTAGTTCCACAGTGTCTGCTTTTGGCCCCTCCATCCTCCAATCAAGGTAAGTGCACAACCAAACCTGCAATTCCACATAACTATCTTCTGGGCTTTTCATTAACTCCCTTAATTTCCTTCTATAAGCCTCAAGAGTTAATTCAAAATGTTTTAACAACACTGTTTTAACCTTATCATAATCAGTGTAATATTCATCACTCATTTTAATAAATGCATGCAAAGTCCTTCCTGTAAGTAAGGGTGTGAGATAAGTTGACCAGGAAGCCTTAGCCAATTGGAATTGCTCACATACTCTCTCAAATTACCTTAAAGATTGATCAAGGTCATCTCCCTCTCTAATCTGAAGAAACAATGTAGAATTAAATTTGGCTTAATGAGGAAACTCACTCCACCATTACTTACATTCTGCTGATTGTGCAGGGTCATCATCTCCTTCTCGTGCTATTGTCTCTGGACTTCATCCTGTTGTCTCTGGATTTCATGATGTCATTCTTTCTCTCTGTCCTGGTGTTCTTTTTCTCTTTCCTGACATTATTTTTCTCTGACTGGTCTGCCAGTCTTTTTTCTTCCAGTTCTTTATCTGCTTCCAATCTTCTTGTCTATGCTTCTGCTTCTAGTCTCCTGGTCTCCAAATCCAGCTTCTTTGCCTCCAGCTCCTTCTCTTGCAGCAAGAGCTGCAGTTGCAGGGCATCAAGCTGGTGTGGGGAGGTCTGCTACATCAGCTCCTGAATCACCCCCAGGGATCGTCTGCCTCTGGTAATGTGGCACCAGGGTGGCTATGAGGTCTGCCCTTTTCTTGTGTTTTTAGACCTTTAAGCTGAACCCCATTTTCTTGTCACTTTTCACAAAGCTCTTGCACAGTGAGTCATACTCTGCAGAGCTCATTCTGTCAACCTACACTACACTATGCTAACCACAAACAAACAAAAACAAAGTTGTACAAGTGTATTCTCTTGTATATCCTGGCTTGTAACTGCTAAGATAAACATTCCACTGGCAAACTCTGTATCGCCGTGTGCTAGAAAGTCCACAGTCACCCCATAACTGCCAACCAATTTGTGACAGGCCAACCTCTCTCTCTCTCTGAGCTGTAACAGATTTCAGAGAGGTGTCTGTCTTTGGGTATTCGTTGCCACCAGCTGTGTTCACCCAGCACCGAACTCTACCTTTCTTCGAACTGGAAGGTCAAACATGAAACTGCACAGATCAAAGCCTGGTAGTGTGTCTCTCAGGTGGCAGATGTTAAACAGAGTTTTGCCTCAACCAATGGAAACCATAAATTACCTTAGAAATAATAGAAATTTCAGCCACAACTGTTGAGTAAATAAATAGCTTTTTACTTAACAGAAGGTGAAAAGTAACATTAGATGATATATCTGTTTAACACAAGAGAATAACACTGTTACAGGAAAAATAAATGTTTTTAAATAATGGATGATAAAAGAAAAAGGCTATTACTGATATATGCTATTATTATTCTTACCTTTCTCTCACCATCAAGATAAACTGGACCCTATGCTATCTGCCAGCTCCCATGGACATAGCTAGAAGAGTAGGCCCAAGCTTAGCCTCTTGGATGTAGCTTCCCCCAACTCCAAGAGTAACTCCCCTACTCACTATCTTTCAGCATCTTACATTCTCTCTTGAAAATAGATGATTCCTATCCCCCCTTTGAGTGCACCAACCATCTACCATGTATGTATTTAATTGTCCCAATCAGATTGAACACCTATCAGTGTCCAATTATATTCCCAACCTTAAGTTTATATTTGAATGATCCAATCCATTTAAACTGTGAGTCTGTGTGTATATGTCCTCTCCCCTTCATGGTCCCAGTTTCTTGAGATTTATTACTCAACCCTTATCTAGATGCTAGTGTACCATAGAATCCCAGCCTGAGTGTGTTTTTTTTCAGACCACTAAAAAAATACTAGTCGGAAAATCCAAGCCTTTAACTACTTCCTTCCCATTTCTGTTACAATTATTATATCAGATGCTCAGAGATAATGGATCTATACCTTGGCGGTCTCACTACAGACCAGATGTGAATGATTGATTTGAAATTGTGCACTTTCTGTAAGATTTCTACAGATAAACTTTATTTCCAGTTTATGAAGGTGGCATACTTTGCAACAGTAGTGTTTCTTTTCTGTACTATGACTAAATGAGCATCTGATACAACAATGGCCTGCTTTTTATTGTTTCTTAGAATGCATGTCTGACATTTGTATTTTGTATCACAGAGTTCATTAGATCTACAGTGCTAGAGAAAATGTCACTCACGAGAAGGAATATCTATGAATGAACACCTGAGCATTTTATATCCTCAGTGCTATACCTTGTGCAAAATGGACTTACATATATTTATATTTCCTAATATTGTGGTTTATATGTAAAACTTTTTTTTTTAATAATTCCATGTACTGTACTAACCAACTGTTGAAAATATGACTTGTGGGTAGTTAATACCAGATCTGATGTTATACATTTCATTACCTTTATTGCCAGTTGTAACTTTATATACCTCCTCATATCCTAAGGATGTGTTACATTAGTAACAGACTTCTAATGTCTCTTTCGATTACGACACTGTATGTCATATTACATGTAATATGACAAATTTTAACTAGAACCTTAAACAACAAAATACTTTACTAATTCCTGATATCATGAACATTCACAAAAATCATTTCGCAGCCATATTGGCTGTGACTAGATTATGTTCACTGCTCCATGACTCTTGTGTTGGATAATGAAAAGGTAGTTCCTGTTCCTCACAGGAGGCTAACCTTTTGATGGATATGTTTTGAGACACTATTTCATCAAACCCTATTCAAGCCCTGCTGCCAATAAATATTTCTGTAGGCTGCTCTTCACACTGGGCTGGTATGCTGTCTGGAGAGAACTCCACCTAGGACAGCAATATTACTCTCACTACTCCCATCCCCACCTGACATATAGTTGGATAGACTACACCTTTCAGTAGGAAGACCCTCACAAGATACATTCAAGCACTCTGGACCCCATCTTGTATTCCAACCGTGCACCTCTTCTTACAGAAATTGACTTAGCTTTGTTTGCAGATGTATGAGAGGGCACTTAATCCCCCTTTATTTGAAGGATGATGGGTTCTTTGACATGATCTGCTCCCAGATTAAAGAATTCTGTCCTCAAATGATATCTCAGATGTCCAATCTGCCCTGGTGAGAAATACTGTTAAAGTTGTCTTTTGTGGTAATTTTATCAGCTACATGGTATGGAAGATAAAGGAATGAAGACTACACTGAGATGATCTGCTGCTGACTCTCCTTTCTGCAGAAGCAATAAACTAGGCACCCCACAGACCCCATGCATATAATGCAGGTCAAACAGCAGCTACACATAGCTGACACAGAAACTACCGTGTGATACCTCCAACAAAATTATTATGATGGTGGCCCATGTGTGGTGCAGCTCTTGGCACACAGATTGCAATGCTTTTGACTGCAGACCAGCAGACCAAAGATCTGACAACTGAAGGCTGCTGCCCTGACCCAGGACATATTGTGGATGCATTCATGTCTACTATAAACAATTTTATGCCAGAAATCCCTCTCCAGGCCCCAATGATCTGTTTTCTTTTTTAACACCCCTCTGACTCCCCCAGCTGAATGACCTTGCTACAGATGAATTGCTGGCTCCCATTATTGAGGTTGAGTTACAGGATGTTATCGACCATCTCAAGCCAGAAAAATGCCCGGGACCCAATGGGTACCCAAAAGAGTTCCTCAAAAACCTTTCCTTTGAACTCTCTCCTCTCTTCCTTTGTTTTTCTAACTGTTTACTCTCTGGTGCATCCCCTCCAGTTTCCTGGAATTATGCCATTATCTCTGTCATCCCTAAGCCCAGAATATCAGCAGAATGTTGTGAGTCTTACAGAAACACAGAAACATAGAATGTGTTGGCTGAAATGGACTGGGAGGCCTATCTAGTTTGCTCTATTTTCCCTGCCTGTTACTACACCAGTAACTCCCCTATTTGGTCACAGGTGTCCTTCTCTCATCTCATTCTTCTACCTATTATGCCCATGCACCTATACCACTCATGCTTGAAGCTCCCCACTGCATTCACTCTGACCACCTCTTCTGGCATGCTGTTCCAGGTGTCTACCACCCTTTCTTTGAAGAAGTATTAATTTACATCCCTCTTCAAATCCCCCCCAAGCTTCATAGCATGCCCCTATGTTCTTGTGCTGCTCCTCCTCCTAAAGAGGCCCTCTTTTTGCACTTTGTTCTCCCTTGTGAGGACCTTAAAGGTCTCAATCAGTCTGCCCTCACTCACCTGTCTTTATGTTGCACTCCTGCAGACTCGTCTCATGTGGTTTCTTATACCATTTTGGTAGGCTTACTCTGGACCACTTTTGTCCTCTCAATGTCCTTACAAAGGTGTAGCCTCCAGAAGTGAACAGAGTACTCCAGGTGGGATTTCAGTTGTGAGTGATACATAGGCTACACCACTCCCCTTTTCCTACTAGAAACCCCCTCGATGTGTAAGCCAGCAGCTGGCTAGTCTTGCTTACTGCCTTGTGTTACTGCCCTGTCACATTGAAATCATCAGATATAAATACCCAAAGGTCCCTCGCTTGCTTGGTGACTTTATGAACCACCCCATGTTATACAAAGTCCCCACGTACCCCGCCCCAAAGTGTATGACTTTGCACTTTTTGGCATTGAAATCCAGCTGCCACTCCCTAGACCACTCCGCTAGTTTCCCTAGATCCCTTTTCATTCTCTCCACACATCCTCGTAGGTGTCCACCCTGTTGCAGATTTTAGTGTCATCCACAAAGAGACACACCTTCCACTCCGGTTCCTCAGCAATGTCACTTATGAAGACATTGAACTGTACATAACCCTGTACCAACCCCTGTGGTACTCCACCAGTCACTCTCCCATCCACTGAGTGACTGCCATTTACCACCACCCTTTACCTCTTTTCTTTCAACAAGTTTGAGACCCAGCTTATCAACTCCCCCATCATTAGAATACTAAGTTTCTTAGTCAGTCTCCTGTGTGACACAGTGTCAAAGGTCTTGCTGAAGTCCAAATAGGTCACATCCTGTGTTCTCTCCAATCCACCTCATCTGTGACTCAGTCAAATAAATCTACAAGATTTGTTTGACATGACCTCCCTCCTGTGAAGCCCTGCTGCTGGTATACCTGCAGCCCATTTGCCTCCTGGTATTCCATCAGTCTCTCCATTAATTTCTCCACCATTGATGTGAGAATGACTGGTCTGTAATTGCTTGCCTCCTCCCTGCTACCACTCTTGTGCAGAGGGATCACATTGGCCCTTCTCCAGTCCGCTGAAACTGCCCCATCTCTTATAAGGTGCTGAATAATGTTGCCAGAAGGGCAGCTAGTACTGTGCTCAGCTCTCTAAGTACCCTTGCCTGGATACCATCTGGCCCCATTGTGGTGAACTAACTGAGTGCTCACCTCGAAGATTGCCTATCTCAGCTGCACCACCAGCGTCGCCTCAAACAAGCGGACTGGCGAGACAATGCTGTGGTTAGAATGAGGGTGGGTGGATGGAGGCACCCAGTAAGGAGAGGCAGGAGACAATCTATAAGTTTGATGCTCAACAGGCTTTATTCATACAATAGAGAAAGGTAGATGCAGTCACAAAGAAAGAGGGGAACCAAACCACAAAAAAACAGTAAACAACATTCTCTACTGTCACTAAGAGGTGCACCTCAGCCTAATGCCACTATTACATGCTATGCATAGCTTTCTCTAAACAATCTAATGAACAAGTTCAAATATCTATTACTCTATAATGATGCGAGACAATCACTGCAGTGAACTATGGGCACCAGTGCAGAACCCGAAGGGCCAGGTGGCATAACCACCTCTAAGAACTCATGAGGCTAAAGGAAGTTCAAACTTTTCCTGTCATCTTCATGTGTACAGCTGAAGAATGGAGTAGCAATGGGATAGGAGGGAGAATGAGGATTCCTGCTTGGTGCCAAGCCATAACAATGTGAAAACCTAGGAGAGGTCAGAGGGGATGTGAGAGATTTTTAAACAGACCCTGATTCTGCGGACAACCCACTCTACAAGGTTGCCAAACTACACTAGCACAAGAGAACTGAAATCTGCTGAACTCTTCCCTGGCACACACCCTCGACCAGAACTGCCAAGGATGGCGGAAGAAAGACTTGGAGTTTAATCCACTTGAAAGGATTGCCAAGGGTGGAGATTTGTGACAATTTCTCCCTGCATAAACCCTCAACCAGGGCTGCCAAGGATGAAGGAGCAAGGACTGGCTGGTGTTCCCCAACACAAACCCTTGGCCAGGGCTGCCAAGGATGAAGGAATAAGTACTTGGCATTGAATCCACTTGCAAGGATTTCCAAGGATGAAGGCAGGTTGAAGCTTCTTTGGTGAAAGATCCACAAGAGGACCACCAAGATCAAGCTGAATCCCAGAGTGCAACACAGTGCAAGCAAGGCAAAACAAGCAGGAAGAGAAGGATGCAGGGTGAAGATCAGAGCCCTGTACTGTCCAGAACCAGAAAAACAACAAACTGGTGAACACTGACATACACTGGCCATGTCAGACTTGAACAGGGGCAGATTGCTTGAATCTGGAGCAATTGTTCATTGCAGGGGAAATTCACCTGGAGTGGGGCAAATTGCTGGAATCCAGGGCAATTGTTAATTGCAGGGACAATTTGCCTGGAGAAGGGGCAAATAACCAAAGTCTGAGGCAACTGTTTGTTGCAGGGACAATTTGCCTGGAGCAGGGGCAAATTACTGGAACCCCAGGCAATTGTTTGTTGCAGGGGCAAAATGCCTGCAGCAGGGGAAAATTGCTGGAATCCTGGGCTATTGTTTGTTGTAGGGGAAATTTGCCTGGAAGGGGGCAACTCACCAAAGTCTATGGTAATTGTTCATTGCAGTGGCAATTTGCTTGGCACAGGGGAAAATCACCAAAGTATGAGGCAATTGTAATTGCAAGGGCAATTTGCCTGAAGCAAGGGCAAATTGTTGGAATCTGGGGCAATTGCTTGTTGCAGGGGTAAATAACCACAATCCTAGCATAAAACAGTCTTGGTACTTGCCAATCAACTTAACATTTCAGATATTAGCCAATACACACTTTCATTAGTTGACAGTCACTAGATGTGTGCCAAGTACCCATTCTGGTTAACCCCCCTTCATGGGTCCCTTTGGCACTCAGATCTGACTACCCCTGCCGCTTCTGTTGAGCTTTACGATTTAAGGCAACCTGACTTATGCTGCTGAGCCCTCTCTCTCTCTCTCTCTCTCTCTCTCTCTTTCTCTTTCTCTCTGTGAGGGCCTTACTTCCCCCTTCCAACTGTGACTTCACCCCTTTCCTTTTCTGTCTCTTCAATTCCCTTTTTAATCCTAGGCCTATCTTGTTATCGTTTTGTCTCCGGGTCCCTTTTTATGTTGATTGCGCACATGCACAAGAAACATATTGCGGCAGCTTGAGCAGAAGTGGTGTTGGATGGACGGGCATGTTGTACACGTTCCCCACAGCCTTTAAAGGTTTGGCCTGCTTCCACCAATGCTGTGGCATGCTGCTGCTGACACTAGTTCAGCCTGCATGCCACAACCATGTAAGGTTTCAACCACTGCAATCAGGGGCTGCCTCACCATTGCAGCATAAGCCAGACAGTTAAATGTACTCTTCCCCCCATTATCCACCTGGGCCAAACAGGGTTTGTCAAATCTCAATAAATAATGTATAGCATAAAAAGATGACTTTCTGTTATTCATCTTGCCTCTCAGTCTGGGTCCCCTCTCCTCAAATTTTGCATCAACATGAAGAAAGCATTCAGCTTAGTGCCCTGGACCTTTCTCCATGCTGCACTACATCAAACTGAATTCCCACCTGACTTGACAGAACTGATGTTCCATATTTATCGTCCCCCATGGGTGCAATTCCATGCAAATGGCCACCTCTCTTCTTTCTTTGAACTACTTAGGGGGACCCATAAGGGTTGCCCATTTTCCCCACTGTTATTCATCATGCATATTGGGCCTTTAGCCAGGTAATAAGATGACATATTTTACAGGAAAAAACAGCCGCTCCATTGCCAGATGTGCCTCATCTCAAAAAGCAGCACAGACAAGCTAGAAAAGATAGCATGCTCCATCACAATGTAGCTGCATCATATATTAAATAAAATGTACAAAATTACTTACATCAGTTGCAATTTAGGATGCCAACTAGCTCAGTAAAAAAATGGCCTGACTGGTTTTGTGTATGCACACTTCGTCAGGGAAATGAAGCGCACATGTGTGAAACTAGTCAGGCCATTTTATAACGAGCTAGGTGCATCCTAAATTGCAATTGATGTAAGTAGTTTTGCGCAGTTTATTTCATATATGTTGCAGCTACATTAAGGTGAATGGTGCCATATTTTCTTGCTTTTCTTTTCTGATTAGATTTTTATTTTAATTTTTTATTTTGTTTTTGTTGACTGGGTAAGTGCACTAGACAAATTCTGCCTATTTTCAGGCATGTCCCAGGGGAGGGGGATACAGATGAATGCCAGCTAACTTTGAACCAGATTAAGCTATTGGTGGTATTTTAGTGAATGGGGGGAAATTTGGCCAGAGCACTGGGGAAGTTCCCCTACTCTCCAGTAAGGGGACCCTCTGGCCGTTCTACATTATGGCCAGTCTACCAGAGCCTGTGGAGAAGATGGTTGTGTCTCTGGAGTGAGAGAAGGCCTCTCCCTCGGATGTTCTTTTACTGCCTAACCCTGACGCTTTACCTCCGGACCCTATGGAAGGTATAGTTTTGGACGACTTGGTAGATGCTGCTTCCCATTCAGTTCCTGTTTCTTCTCCGCTCACGGTACAGCCTCAGTCTTTTCTACACCCAACCGATAGTCGCTAGGGAAAAAGTATTGTCCCACCTTACTTTTCTTCTTTTGGAAAAAGCGAAAGAACTACATAAGTTACAGGAGTTTGATGCAGCTCTCAGTTTGTTTGCTACTCCTCTGGTTGATTCTGCTACTGCCCCGGATCTGTGGGGTATGGATGTTTCTACTCAACCCTCACCTTTGGTGGACCATAACCCGGAAGTGCCTGGTTTGTGTACACACCCGGAGAACATCTTGCAGGAGGCTGGCAGTAAAGACGGGTTTGTTCCCATATGCCTACAGCCTCAGGACTCTAGCACTATGATGTTACACCCGCCGCCTGTAGGGCGATGTCTCGGACTAGGAAAACCCACTGTGCCTTCTACGAGGACTTCGATATAGAGCCTGTTTGTACTGCTCTGATTGCACTGCCACAGTGTCCCTTGAATTGGGGTGATCTTATGGATTCAGAGGTGGGTTCTAATGAGTGGACCCCTGAGAAAGCATTGCAGGATGCAGGATGGTTACAGGCACCTTCCGGATCTTGGACCTCTGATACTCATGATCGGACCTTTCAAGACCTGACAGAGACTTTCTCCTCTCCCGTAGCAATGGACACTACAAAAGGCCTGAGCTCCAACTCACCCCGTGGTAATGACTCTGTTTTTCCTCATACTTCTAATGCACTGTCTCCACAATCTGTCTGTTATACCCCCACAGCCGGCCACTCCAGCAGTGGTCCATGCAGTTGTCAAATCTGTGGAAATTTTGCCTAGTAAACCGGTGCCTGATCCTTTAAGTTGGCTGACCTCTTTTCAACTTGGGGAGAGCCAGCCCCTAGATACAATGTGGTCCTTCTTCTTTACAAAGGAGGCTTGGAGGATCCTCCTAATAGGCTATATATCGCTAAGGACCTATTAAATAAATCAATGCATTATTTTTCCTCTGAAATTTATGCCCTTATTGGTTTAGGAAATGGGAATTTCGATATTAGTTTCAAGCATGTTTCCAATTTAGATAGATTCTGGGCTCAATACTATAACCTAAAGAATATACCAGTTTGGATCCCTTTTCATGCACTTCCCCTAACTAAACCCTTGATTAAAACAATTACGGTTATGTTTAAAAATGAAGAAATGCAGCTAGATGTATTGTTTTGGTTGAGACAACATTGTGAAATTTTAGGTAAGCCTTTTCCAACATTGGATAGCGAACAAATCTGGGATGGTGGTTGGAAGGTGAAAGTGAAGTTGCTCTCCACCAATATGGGCCCAGTACATTTACCCAGTAATTTTTTTCTAGGGAAAGACAGGGGTTCTATCTTTTACAGCGGGCAGCCCAGGTCCTTCTTTAAGTGTGGTTCCAGGTTACACCTTAGCTCTGCTTGTGTACCATTGCGATGCAGTCGTTGCTTAGATTTTGGTCACGTTTCCTCAGCTTGTGTTAATCTGTTTAAATGCAATCTGTGTGAACAGACAGGGAATGCTTATGGTCATTGTCCTTGGGCTGCACACAACAGGGTAGATTGCCCCAACCATGCAGGTCTTATAAATATGGCCCAGCACCAACAAACAATGCAAGTGTCCACACCTGAAAACAAGCCAGGCACCCCAGACTGGCCTGGTAAGACACCTCTATCCCTCTAGTTCTAGACCACTGTATGTCTATGGATGAGGCCCCTGCAGCGTCAGGAATGGACACAGTGACACTGGCCCCTGCCCCGGCTGTTGGTTCCTCTTCTGGGATTGGAAGTGCTATGCCTCCCCCCCCATGCCCAGGGTCAGAGGCTGTTCCCTTCCAACTGGTCTCTACAAAGAAGTGACCCAGACAAGGGCGGAAGGTTTCTCAGAAGCTTAAACAGACCGGGGTTGCTCAGCAGGCTGAATCTTCCTCTTGGAGGAAAGGCAATAAGTTTGCATCTCTTCCCTTAGAGGAAACAGAGAGGGAATCTGATGATGATGGGATGGATGCCTCTTCTGTGACCTCAAATACTGACAATGAACAGGGTAATGCAGGCTCTATCACCAAAAGGACTAGGCAATGGTGCAAACCACCTAAAACTGTTTTCTTTAGTTCCATTTGTTTTTTTTCTTTCCTATAAGCCCTTATGCACACTCTCACTTTGAGCACTGTCAATCTCAATAGCATGAAAACTCTGCGAAAGAGAGCTGGTGCTATGCTTTTTTTTGCATACTATACGTAGTGACATCATATGTCTTAAAGAAATTCATCTTAAAACCTTTTTGGACCTGCATCAGGCCCATACATGTGACATGTCCAACTTGCTTAAGATGGAGATTTGGGTCAAATTAGGAGGGAGGTTGGCCTGCCAACTTGCTTAAGAGGGAGATTTGGGTCAAATTAGGAGGGAGATTGGCCTGCTAGTAGGGAGATGCCATAACGTTGTGAGTTTGTCCTTAAATAGCATCAAAAAAGTAAGAAAAAAGTCATTACAAAAATTTTATTTATTTCATTTTGTCAAGAATATGCACTAAAAAGAATAAACAACTAGTTATATAAAGTTATCAGATACATTGTTCATCACTGATTTAATTTTTATGTGTCTTTATCTGCCCAAAAAAGATGGATATTTTGGACAGAATTTTACTTAAGCAGGAGATTTTATTTCCCAGGAGGGAGGGAGGGAGTTCAATTAAAAAAAAAACAGGAGTCTCCTGCGTAAAGAGGGAGATATCACATTTATGCAGGCCTCCAGGGAATGGACCCTGGATCCCTCCTTTTGGTCCACCAGTATGGATACCTGTGATGGGGTGGGAGTTCTGTTTGTCAACTCAGCTCTCAAAGTCTCCAGACTGATAGATATTCACCCGGGTAGGGCCCTTTTATTAGACATCTCATATTTTTCTGTATGCCTCCGTCTCATTACGATTTATAGCCCACAGACTAAAGCATTGAGAGTTTCTTTGTTTAAAGAAATACGACCTTTCTTGTACACCTCTCATCTTCTTTTCTGGGATGGTGATTTAAATTGTGGTCTCTCTAGAAGTGATAAGGGTCTACAAACTGATAAAATGTTTAGCGACTCCAATATTTTGAATATCACTAAACGTTCCTCCGGACTGGTGGATGTTTATAGGGCCACCCATCCATCCGGTGGGTACACTTTTTTTAAAGGTCCTCTTTGGACATGCATATACTATATTTTATTTTTGCATTCTCAGCTTTGGAGCTTTCTGCTGAGAGTTTACTACCCTGTGAATTCTCGGACCATTTGGTTCTTAGGTTGACAAGTACCTGGGACTCTGCACCTCGTTGCAATAAGAACCAATGGAGGCTGAATGTATCAGTGCTTTCCAATACCTCAGTACAATCAGCAGGGAGGAGAGAGTTTCTGGCTAGGATCTCAGTAGCTGAGTGCTACTCAGATGTAATGGACTGGTGGGAAGACACCAAACAGTCATGACACACTTTTTTTCAGCATAGAGTACACCTCCAAGTCTCTGCTGCTTATTTACATTATCTATGGCTTAGGTGCCAATTATAGCGCCTTATCTCTCTATCCAATAGCATTCATTTGATTATGGGGAACAGATTACATTTATTAAAAAACAGATGGCAGCCTTACAATATGATAGGACTCAGACATTGCAGCAAGAACTTCATTTTTTTGAGGGGGGCCCGGTCCTAGTAATCCTGTTTAACCATATACTGAGTTCTAATAAATATTCTGAATCTATGCTGGAGGCAATTTTGATTTTGCTCTACAAGAAAGGTTATCATCGGAATATTTGTAATTGTAGACCTATAAGTCTTTTAAATTTGGATTTTAAAATCTTAAGTAAAATCCTGTTGAATAGACTGGCTGTGGTTGCCCCTTATTTGATTAGTCCATTCTAAACTTGTGCTGTTGTAGGTCATACGCAGCATGATAACTTGGCTCTCTTGCAGGAGCTATTTTTTCAGGGGGAGCATACTATGGTTTCAGGTTATGTTTTGAGTTTAGACCAGGAAATGGCCTTTGATCGGCTTTCTCATCAATTTTTGTTTTCTACATTGTTGGCCTTTGGTGTCCCTCCTGTTTTTGTGTCTTGGATATGGACTATATATGGGTATTCTTTCCTCTGCCCCAATGTCAATGGGTGGTTCATAGTAAAGTTAAAATAAGACGGGGGGTGAAGCAAGGATGCCCCCTAAGTCCACTTCTTTATGTGTTTGGAATAGACATCCTACCGAGGCTTCTGACTGCAAATGAACACCTAGTTGGTATTCAGATTTCCCCAGTTCAGCACCCTATAAAGATACTAGCATATGTGGATGATTTGGTTTTACATTGGCTCCTACCTTTTCAGCGGAATCTTTAGTATCCATCTTGGAGCACTTTTCTCTTAGCATCTTGGTCTAAAATTAATTTTGATAAATGTAAAGTGGTGGTGCTTGGGAGTACCCTGTTGCCTGCTGATAACCATTTGGCAGGCATTCTTGTATCTAAGGAGACCATTTCTATTTTGGGGGTTAAATTTGGTCCTGGGGGGGTTGGCATGGCTGAATTGGGAGGATAGGTTGGAAAAGGCCTCTAGATTAGTGAATACATGGGAAGGGCAGCAACTCTCTAAGAATAAGAGGGTAGTTCTCATTAAAACTTTGCTCCTTCTGATTTTTCTTTATCTATGTTATGTATACCCTCCCCCACAAGCTGTAGTCGTTAGATTGTTTAGTCTTTTTTTTCAATCCTTTTGGGGCTCCCGATTAAACCCACTTAAGAGGGAATTGACCTATCATCCAATTACTGAGGGAGGGGTTAATATGTTTAATCCAGTAGCTTTTTATTTTATTATATTCATTTGTTATAATATTTGCATGACCTTGAAACCAGGTGACAAGATTTGGAAATCTTTTGTGCTTGACTGGCTATACCACTGTTTGGCCCCTTGGATGCAACAGTCCATTAGGGCATTGTTTCATTCCTTGCCTGTACCATCATATGGTAGGGATTTTTTTAAGAATATTATTAAACGGGGCCTCTGCTCATGAACAGTGTCACTGTCATTTTCTTAATCTGTCTTGAACACCGATTTCCCACAGCGACCATGCAATTCTGCGCCAGAAGTGCAAAAACACATTTTGGCCAGGATGTGGAAAATAACAGCTGTACTGTTCACAAGAAAGTGTGAAAAAATGCTAGAGTGAAAATATTGCAAATTCACAGAGTTATGAGCGTGTGTAGCAACTGCACAATGCACACTGGTAAAACAGTCATTTTTGGGATTTTTCCCACCAAATTTGCAAAATAGGGTTTTTGAGAGCCCACCTCATGAACACTAGCACTGTCATTTCATTAATTTTTTCACAAAAGGACATTCCATGCAGTGACCGTGAAATCACCTTTTGGGGCTGAATAACGCCATGATAGTGCCAGAATTCATGAGGAGGGGTCCCAAACCCCCCATGTTGAAAATTTAGTGCAAAAATTCAAAAAAAATGCTTGAGATATGCATCAGAAGTTGAAAACCCCCTATATATTCCATTACACAGCTTACCGGCATTCCCTCAGTCCACTTTGAAGAGTGCAGACATGTTCCCAGTCCACCAAAGATAGTCTCACTGGACTCCGGAGGTAAGTATGGGGTGAGGGAGGCAGGGTGCACAGTGGATGAGCGTGGGTTGTGGGAGAGGGGCAGGGAGACCGCCAAGCAACTGTTTCCTTTTTTCACAGGGGAAAAAAAATTGCCAGACTGTTTTTGTTTTTACAGAGGCATGTGGCACGCTGGGGTGGACTGCCAGCATGCCAATGGAGTTTTTTGGGGGGGCAGCTGTAGGCAATGGGATTGGGCATCCCCATTGACACACAACAAAAGGGGGGTTACATTATGCCAATGGGGATTGGGGACCCCCGTCGGCATCCAATAAATGTGGGGGGGTGACATTATGCTGACAGGATTGGTCACACCGTCAGCATACAACAAAAGTAGGGGGGTTACATAATGCTGACGTGGAGTGGGCTACCCAGTCGGCAACATCAACCTTGGGACACTGAAGCCAATAGAGATTGGGGCCCCCATTGGCAAACAAACATGGTGGGGGGCACATGCTGCTGAGGGGGATTGGGCACCCCCTCAGCAGGGGGGGCTCAATATTGTTTGTGAACACAGTGGCAAGCCACCGCCATGTTCACAAACAGTATCACTATAACAAGGTTCTGCCCAGCAATGATGGGTCACTTCCTCATTGCAGCGAATGGCTTATGCTGCAGTGATGAGGTGGCCCCTGATTGCAGCAGCTGAAACCTTACAAGGTTGTGGCTCGCTGGCTGAACTAGTGTCAGCAGTAGCATGCCACGGCATTGGGGAAAGTGGGCCAAGCCTTTAAAGGCTGTGGGGGCATTGGCCACAACAGTGTCATGCCTTCACAACCTGCTTCTGGAAAGCTGCTGCAATATGTTTCTTTTGCATGCACGTAATCAACATAAAAAAGGAAAGTAATATGAAAAACTGGTTTGCATGAGCTAATGCTAATGTAAGAGCTTTGCAAGCACATAAATTACCTCACAAAGTTCTAAAATGGAACTTACCACAGGGGTGTAAAGCAACATACACACTGATGTTAGCAAAAAGCCCCTACAAATACCACAATAACAGAATCAGAACTAGCATTTAAAAGTCAACTTCTACAGGTAAAAATGGCTTACAGGTGCAGAACTGTTCTCCTTTAACAAAAGAACTTGTCTTATTTTAGTAAATAAAAATTTGCATCTGTGTTTCTTTTTCAATTTGTTTTTTCAGTTTACCCATTTTAGAAATGCAGAAAGAATTGGCCGATTTAAAGAAATCGTTTAAAGAAAAAGAAACCCAAGATTATAAAACAAAGAATCCAGATAATAACTCACAACTTCACCTTAAAATTCTTCAGTTTAGAATTAAAATCAACGAATTAATATCTAGGAAAGCTGAACTCACCCTCCTTAGACTTAAACACCATTATTGGGAACAAGGGGATAAATGCCGGAAGCTGCTTGCTTATGAACTCAAGAATCAACAGATGGAGTGACATATTGCTGGTTTGAAAGATCCTTCAGGCAAAATCCATACAGATAATCCCTCAATTAACCATATTATGCAATCCTTCTATCAACAGTTATACTCTCACCCCCCCCTTCCACAACCTGAATATATACAACAATTTCTGGACAATTTACAGTTACCACACCTCTCCTAACAAGATATGGCTTTGCTAGAGGAACTCTTTTCCCTAAAAGAGATACAAGCAGTGCTAAATTCCCTTAAATCTGGTAAAGCTCCTGGGAGTGATGGTTTTTCCATAGACTTTAATAAACCCCTAGCTGACACCTTATGCATCTTACTGTTTAAGATCTTCAAAGAGGCATCTTCACAAGGTAAATGTACCTTTCTATGACAGAAGCCATTATAACCGTCCTACCAAAGAAAGATAAAGACCCTTCTTTCCCATCCAGTTACAGACCGATATCATTACCTAATATGGATGGGAACATTTTTGCCAAAATATTAAATACTCATTTAGAATCAATAATTTCGAAACTTGTCCACACCTCTCAAGCTAGATTTATCAAAAATAGAACTGGTTCTGATCATCTCTGCTAATTATTTAATTTAATCTACAAAGCTAAATCTCTTAAACCACCAGCTGCAGCTATAGCCATCGACTTTGAAAAGACATTTGATTCTCTCAACTGGACTTGTTTGTAATGTGTTCTATCCCACTTTGGTGTCACTAATAAATTTTGTACATGGATTCAATTACTATACACCCTCTCCTCTGTTGGCGTTCTTACTAACTCTACTCTGTCCTCATCCTTTCTTCTGGCATGAGGTACCAGGTAAGGGTGCCCCTTATCCCCCACTCTTTTTATTCTAGTCATGGAACCCCTATCAGCTGCTCTTCATCAATCCTCCATGATCCAAGGTATCCCTATTTGTAATTCCTGCTATATTTCACTATCCTATGCTGATGACCTCCTCATTCTACTCAAAAATCTTGAAATTTCAGGACCACTCTTTATTAAGTTACTTAGCAACTTTACTTCACTTTCTGGGCTCGCTCTGAATCTAAATAAAAAAGTAAGAAACAATGCCACTGAACAATTTTTGTAACCCTTCTATGAATACAATATTAGGTTTTCATTGAGCCGCTCAAGGTATCTCTTACCTTGGAATACAGATCACCTCTAAATTAGACAAGATATGGAACGCCAATCTCTCCCCGTTATTAGCAAATATTAAAAACACTCTCAACAGATGGAAACTGCTTAACCTCTCTTCTAATGGGAAAATCTCCGCTATCAAGAAGTCAATTGCTCCCAAAATACTGTATCTATTTTCTAATATCTCTTTAAATCTCCTTACTTTTTTTTGTCAGAATTGATTACATAATTTGCAATTTTTTCTGGAAAGGCAAAATTCCCAGATTTAGTCATAACAAACTGCATTCCCAATGGTCCAAAGGGGGCTTCGGGCTTCCCCAGTTCCAAGCATATTTTTGGGCATTCTGCACTGCCCAAACTGTAAAATGGTTTAATAAACCCAGCAATAAATCACCGTTGTGGGTCAATATGAAATCTTCCCTATGTCCGGGCAATGTCACCACTTCTTTCATTTATAACCCTCTCCCCCCAATTTCAAATCTCACCCTACTATAGCATCATCCATATACTACTGGAAAATAATTCATAAATGCCTTAAATCCAACCCAGCCCCTCTCATATATGCCCCTGTTTTGGGGAACCACAACATCACTCTTGATAATCACCCAATGTTTTGCTGTAATTGGAAAAACAGGGGTATTTTTTTCTTGGAGGATATACTTATACCTCAGACTCTCAAATTAAAATCCTTTTCTGACCTGTGCAAACAATGGAATCTTTCCCAGCACAATTTCTGGAAATACTTACAGTTATACACAGCATGGAACCTTTATCTTCCTTATATTCCTCATCACTCTGTATATGATACTTTTATTTCTAAATGGATCAAAACAAACTCTAAATTAAATAGTATCATTTACAAACATAACAGAAATACAATTCCAGATCAATCTATCACTGCAAAAAATAAATGGAATACCCTTTTAAATTATAACATAACCAATTCACAATGGCATAACTGCTGGCTATCCTGCCATAAATCTTTCAAGGATAATCTCAGTTCACTCATACAAACCAAAATTCTACATCTGTGGTAGAGAACTCCTGAGATTTTGCAAAAAATGGACTTAATGAACAACAATAAATGTTGGCACTGTAACTCCCCCAATGGCAATTTGCTACATATTTTATGGCATTGTCCTCCCATACACAATCTTTGGCATCATATTCATTTCTTTGCAATGAAAGTGATTGTCTATCCTTTGCATTAGATCCAAAACATTGCATACTTGGTATTTTCAATGCTCATGCATACAAAATATCCCATTCTCAGAATAGGTGGTTATCCCTACTTTTCTTTCAAGTTAAATGCCTTATACTAAAGCATTGGAGATCCAACATCATTCCCACCCTCCCGGATATTCTCGAACAACTATCTCAATACACCATCCTTGATCGAATGTCATACTTAGCCTCTCCTCGCCTTTTTTGTATAATAAATGCTGGCAGAGCTATTTTAAATATTTAAACACATCTACACATATTGTCACTTAATCCATGGGTTGTTATATGTTCACATTGGAATCTCGCTTCTAGCTGTTTTGTTCCTTTTTCATCTCCTCTCTTTCTGTCTTTTTATCTCTTTTTCTTCTTCCCTTTCCCTCTTCATTCTTGTTCACTTTCTTATATATTTTTCTCTTTTTTATGTTCTTTGTTTATACAATCTTACACATACTTGTATTAAATTACAACGTAATAGAAGTACAATCACGACTGCTCATATTTCTTGTTTGTGTCAACTCCTTTTACCCCTTGAAGCATAAATTGCCATATTTTCTCTCTATCATACAGATTGTACTGCTACATATTGTTTTCTCAACATTTGTTTTCCCCTTTAATATCATTGTCTATTACTTCAGACATCATGTTTTTTTCCTTTTCCTATTAAGAATTTATGCAAGTGTATATTGGAGCATGTAGTGTATTTGTATGTATAATCACAATAATTACAATAAAAAGACTAACTGTAAAGAAATGCAATTAGGCAGTCCAGGTTGTTGGTTGTCTGGGGTTAATGTATGTCCAGGTGCTAAAGGCACTCAGTGCAAGTGCCTCATGCCTAAATATGCACCAGAACATGCTTTAAGTGAGCAATATGGTATGACAGGGTGTGTATTAGTGTGCTATAATTGCACAGGTCAGGTGCATTAGTAGGTGTGAGGTGTAGTTGAGTATTATTAACTGATTACTTCCTAACTATCCATTGTTTACCTGACACAAAATGGTCACCCAGATAATAATGAGTTAAATGCACTTGACAGGTGTGATTATATCACCATAATAGCACACTTGGCAGTGTCCTATTGGTCTTATAAATGGTATTTAAATATTTGACTTTAAATTGATTAAAATAAAATGAAACTATTTTAAAATGATGAAAGGACATTTCATTGAAATATGCTTCTTTTTTATTATGAACACAAAAAACAGACCACATTCTGGTAACTGGGGAGTTAGTTTAAAACAATAAAACACAATGAAAACCATGTGTGGCATGCATTTTTGTAAAACAAGTGTTGCCTTATATTTCAAACCTATATAGATATTTAATGAAAATGTATTAAAAACCATAGAACCTGCCAGGTGTTTGGTGGTGGGGGGGGGGGTAGATTTCTAATACCCATATATGATTCAAGTGTATGCATTTATATGAACTTTGGGAATTTATTTAAGCAGTTTGGGACTACCTCTGCCCATGTAACAGTGTTTTCCCACTTGTCTGTCTTTGTTTATATTGTTGCCACCTTTTCCTCTCCTGCTTTTTCTCTGTCCTTCCCCACATTCTACAGATGGAATGTTTACTATGGAATACAAGGATTCCAAATTCTGCAAAATTCCACTGGTAGACTGTTCCTTTCAAACATATGCACAACAAAGGCCTTGTGTGGATCCAGAGCTTCTGTTTTATCTCTGACAATGTAAATAGTAAAGCTTTGCCCTGGCAATCAAGTAGACAGGAAGAGGATGTTTCATTGTCAACAAAGGAACACTAGTAATGAAATCTGTGAACAGTACTTTTCTAATTTGTTTATGAGTGTTAGCAAGTGTGATGAATGATGATCAGTGAATCACCATTTAATCAAAAAAATGCAAAATTACACATACTTCATAATGCAAAGCATCATGGGAGGTATATGCAATTTACCATGCAAGAGTTTAGTCTGGTTCCACTTTAAACAAGAGTGTATAGTGCCAAATGTCCTCCCACACACTCTGCAAAGGCTGAATACAGAAAACACAGAAACACATTTTATCCTACACAGGACTCATCAGTTTGTCTCACCTGTAACAGCCCAGGGGCAGGATGAACCCATCATAGTTTGATCTTACAGGTTTGAATCATGGTGGATTCCAAAATAGGAAAGAAATGTACAAGTCAAAGAACCTCAGAACAAATGCATAGAGGCAAGGTTTATCCAGAAAGGGCATCCTCAATATAACCAGGTTTCAAGAAAATGTAAAATTACACGTATCTTCATAAAGCAAGGCATTGTGGGAAGTATTTGCAAATCTCCATGAAAGAGTTTAGACAGAGTCCACTTTAGGCAAGAGAGTAAGGTGCCAAATGGCTTCCCACACACTCTACAAAGGCTGAAAACAAAAAAAACACAAATAAGCTTGTTTTGTCCTACATAGGACTCAGTAGTGTGCCTTGTCTATAACTGCCCAGGCAAAAGATGGACCCGTATATTTCAGTGTTACTGATTTAGGACATGGTGGAACACAAAATAAGGAAGTAATCTGAAAATCAAAGAACCTCACCACAACAGCACTGAAGCTTGTGTAGGACAAAACATGTGTCTGTGTCTGCTGATTTCAGCATTTGCAGAGTGTGTGGGATGCAATTTGGCACCATACACTCCTGCTTAAAGCATAACTAATCTAAACTCTTTCATGGTGATTTGCATATATTTTTCACAATGCTTTGCATCATAGGGATATCTGTAATTTTACAGTTCCCTGAAATCTGGCTTTATTGCCAATGCCCTTTCCAGATAAGCATTGCTTTACTGCTTTTATCATACTGGTTATCATATCGGTGTATAGACAGAAGTAGACGATTTTGCCCATCTAGTCTGTCTAACCACATTAGCAGGTCAGATGTTCATCAATACTGAATAGGTAATTATCTAACTTGTTTTTTAAATGTATCTATGTTAGCACCTCATAGCTATCTCAGTCGGTAATGAGTTCCACATTCTACTTGCTCTTTGGGAAAAGGCGCTTAATCTTTTATTATTTTTACACTGGTTAAGTTTGATTGGCTGTTTATGAGCTCTAAGTCCCACTGATTTACTCTGTAATTCCAACCCCATCTCTGTCAATAGTTCTGTATAATCAACAGTTCTATACATCATTAGGAGGTCTCCTCTTATATGCCTATTTTCAAGATTATATAATCCCATCTGAGTAAGCCTGTCTTCATATGATTTATCCTTTAATTCATAAATCATTTTTGTAGCCCTATGCTGCACCCTCTCTAGCCCTTCTGCATCCTTCCTAGGGTGCAGGCTCCAAAGCTACATCCTGTAGTCCATATGTGGCCTTACATATGCACTATAGACAATATGCAGTCTGAATTACATGAACTACAACAGATAAAGGATCTTTTGATACCGTTTACCAGATAATTTGTTCTCTTGACAAGTTTAGTATAATGCCTACCAAAATGTAGCTCCTCATCTATAAATATTCTAAAATCCTTTGCAGTGTTTACTTTCTTAATTATTTTATCATTCAGACAGTACTTCTGCTTGTTATTGTTTCTTCCTAAGTGGAGTACAGAACATATTTCTGTATTAAACATCATTCTGTTTTGTTTTGCCCATGTCTCCACTTTCTCCAAATTTCTAGTAAGGCTATTTCTATTCATATCATCTCAGACTGGGCCACCTAACTTATTGCCATCAGCAAACTTTACTATCAGTCCTTCAATGTCATTATTTACGTCACTGATGAATAATGAAAACAGGACTGGTCCCATGTCCCAGGCTAAGATTCTTTGATGTTTAGATTTAATTAATTTGTTTAAGGTAGTTTTAATTTTTGGGCCTAGCTGAAGGTTTAGAGTGAGTAAAGGTGGCAGCCCTGTTTGTAACGGAAGGTCAGTTCTGAATGTAGGGAGATGGATTTGCTTATTGTGTGATATGGCTAATAATAAATCTGGTCAGGTCTTGGATCAGGTTGACTGTGCATTATGCTGTATTAATGTGCAGTCTCCTGACCCGATTGGTTTTATCCAGTTAAGTTTCTTTAATTTGAGACCCATTTTATGATACCAGACAACCAACACCCTGTCATATTCTATTATTTACACTTTATATAAAGAGTTGCTTTGTTAAACCAGGAAAATTATGAGACAATCCTACATCCCACACTACAAGAAGTAAAGAACCTCCATGAAAACAATTGGCATAAGGGAAGCTGCTCCTACTCTCAGAGTCAGCAAAACTGACACAGACATTATCAACATACTGCAATTAAGCAATTTTCTCCAGAAAGGCCTGTCATGCTTTGTCCTGTAAGAAACAGCATTAGTATGCAAGAAGAACTTTTTAAACTTGGAGCACATGACCTACTGATTGTTGTTCTTAGCTACAGCCTACTTTCTCATATTATAAAAATGTGTGTTAATATTTTTTTTTTATTTTATTTTGAAGGACATTGATGAATAAGGAAAAAGCATCAAACTAATGTCAAGCTCCATCATGAACGGTACAAGTTTAAGGCCCACATCTACACCACTGTCTTCAGCAAGCTGGAATGGTAGTGCTTCAAAAGTTTCTTCAGAAGAAAACAAGACTTTATTTGTGGTGTTCAATTTTGTTTGGATCACTACCTCTGTGGTGGGACTAATTGGCAATGGGATTGTCATCTGGTTCCTGTTCCTTAAGATAAAAAGAAACCATTTTACAGTTTTTATCCTGAACCTATCCATAGCTGATTTTCTCTACCTTGCTTGCAATGGTGTTGCAGTCATGATTAGGATCTCAGGTGCTTCTCAGGAAAAAAGCACTGTTTACAACACGGTGAAAATAATTTTTCAGTTTATTCCCTACAATGCAGGCCTGCTTCTTCTCACTGTGATTAGTATTGAGAGGTGTGCATGTCTAGTTCGCCCTGTGTGGTATCGATATCACCGCTCAAATAATTTATCTACCATTGTTGCAGTGATTCTGTGGGCTGCTAGTGTTCTAATCACTGTGATTCCCAATGTGGTTAATCTAATTAACTCCCCATATAGTACTATGGATAAAGATCATATGAAGAGCAGTCAAAAGGCATTTAGTGCACTGCTGGTTTATTTTTTAGTCCTATATTTTGCCCTTCTATTTCCAGTCACACTTATATATGCACTGTTACAGTGGTAGTAAAAATGCAAAGGGACTCATCCTTACGGCATGTGAAAGTGAACAGAATAATGGTGGCATCTTTTATTGCCTTTCTTTTATTTTCAGCACCTTTTAGTCTTGTGATATTAATTATAAGGCAGTTTTCTGAGCCATCGTATAAACTGAGGCTTATATATGCCACATTCAGGATTCTGCACATCATAGGCTGCAGCATCAACCCCTTCATTTACATGTTTATGGGGCGTGACCTGAGGCAAAAGCTTAGGATGTCAGTTCAGATAAACCTTCGGCGAGCCTTTACTAGTGATATATCTCATGTGGAGCAGGGTGAATCAGTAACTACAAGGACTGAACAATATGACATGGCAAATTGAAAGACTGTACCACCTTTATTTAAAAAAATACTTTTTACTATAGTGTTTACTCCACAAGCATTTATGACACATACCTCTGGTTTTGAATATCTATGTTAATATAGTTAATCTACAGTGTAAACTGGAAGTACTGTTATTAGTCAGTGTATATTGCTATAGTTTATCCTAAGCTGCTAGATTGCCTCTTTTCAAAGTTATAGTTGACTCTTCAACCAGGGCAAGAATGACACCATGTTAGAAATGTATTTCTAGCATCTTCAATTGTGATTCTGGCTAGCATAAAAACACGACACATACTGTAAGCATGCCTCCAATCCAGAGGTTCCAAAACAATATGGAATTGCATGTCTGTCAACTGTCTGTTACAGAAATATGCTCCCATGAGAATGAAACATAAATAATTAATTATCATAATTAATTCATAGGCTCCAAAACAATATGGAAGTGCAAACTAGTCTAATGGCCTGTTATAAAAATAACATGTTCCAATTAAAAGTAATCCATTTTTTTCTGAGATTTTATCTATTACCTTGTTCATTTCTACACCTAGGTTTACTAGAAGGTTAACAAGCAGCTTGCTGCTGAGTTTGCTCTCTGATGAAACTTCTTAAAATAAACCACTTATTGCTGTCATAATTACCAAACCAATAACAGATTAATCTGGTTCAATATCACAGAAACATACTGTACAAATAGATGTGTCAGCAGAAAAGGACCACCTGGCCCACCCAGTCTACTTCATTTGTTCCTAACTATTTTGAATCTTCTGACTCTAAATGGTCTCTGGTGTCCCTCCTCCTCCCTGCCTCTCTTCTACTATGCCACTGTATTCATGCCTTGCATGTTTGAAGCCCGCCATCATTTTACCCACCACCTCTTCAGCTGACAGTTGGTTCCATGTATACACCACCCTTTTGGTGAAGAAATATTTCTTCACATTCCTCCTGAACTCCCTCCACAGCTTCATCTCATGCTCCCGAGTCCTGGAGATCATTCTCATTTGGAAAAGGCTCCTCTACCGTACCCTGTTCACCCATGTAAGGTACTTGTTGGTCTTGATCATGTCACCTCTCACTCTCCTCTCCTCCAGTGTTTTATGTTGAGATCTTTCAGTCCCTCCTTGTATGGCTTCCCTTGAAACCCCTGCATCATTTTGCTTGTCCTCATCTGAACCACTTCCCCTCACTCTATGTCCTTTCTGAGATGTGCTTTCTAGAATTTAATGCAGTACTCCAGGTGAAGTCATACCAGACAGTGCTACTGCAGCAACACCACTTCCTTCTTCCTGCTGGGGATACCCATCCCTAAGCACCCTAGCCAACACTAGTCCAGCACACATCTTGTTTCACAACACTGCCATCTTCAGATCCTCTGATATAATAAGCCCAAGGTTGCTTTCCTGTCTAGTGACTATCAATACCACCCCCTTCTTATACACACCACTGGGGTTCCTATGCCCTAGATGCATAATTTTGCACTTTTTGACATTGAAGCAAAACTACCATTGCTTTTCCCACTCCTCCAATTTTCCTAGATCCCTGTGCATTTTCTCCACCCCCTCCTGAGTATCCACTCAACTGCAGATTCCAGTGTCATCTATAGAATGCATACCTTACCTTCCAGTTCTTCTGCAATGTCCCCAATGAAGATATTGAAGAGACCTGATCCCAGTACCACACCCTGTGATACCCTGCTGGTCACTCTCCCACACTTCGAGTGTGTGCCATTAACCACCATCTCCTGTCTCCTATTCATTAACAATTTTCTATCCCAAGCTACCAAATTGGACCACAATTTTACGCTGGTCAGCATCCTAATCAACGTTTGTATGGCAGAGTGTCAAAGGTCTTGCTGACATCCAAATAGGCTTTGTCCACTCCCCTCCCTTGTTCTCTTTCCCTTGTCACCCAGTCAGAGAAATCTATCAGATTAGTTTGGCATGCCTTTCTCCTGGTGAACCTGTGGGGACTATGGTCCTGCAGCCCATTGAATTCCAGATGCTCTACCAGTCTCTCTTTCAGTAGGGTTTGTATTAGTTTCCCCACCACAGGTTACATCTGTATACCCTCTCCAGCAGGACAAGGCTAAAAACAGTAAATATGGCATATGAGTATTATCCTTGTCAAGAAAAAGTGTTTATTTTGTTTAATTTTGTTACCTAGAAAATTAGGTCTAAGCAATTTTGTCTGTTTTCAGCCTTGTTCGGGGGCAGAGTGGAGATATAAATGCAAACTGAAATACTGAATCAGGTGAAGCCATTGTCAGTATTTTTACTTAATGAGGGAACTTTAATCTACTCTTTTTAAGAAGTGTCTTGGGATCTTTAATGTCCACCTCAAGAACCACCAAAACAGACAGGCATGACCCTGGTTTAACATCTCAAGATGATACCTCAAGAGTACAGAACCCTTCTAATCCTGCACTTCAGTGTTAGTATTTGGATTAACCCCAAGTTCCAACTGTGAGGCTAGAACCCACATCTTCCTGATCTTCTGGCCTCAGTAGGGAGTGTGCAAAATGTAAATAATGCAGGAAAAATTGAGAAAGAAAGAAAGAAAGAAAGAAAGAAAGAAAGAAAGAAAGAAAGAAAGAAAGAAAGAAAGAAAGAAGGAAAGAAAGAAAGAAAGAAAGAAAGAAAGACTTTCATCTGTGGATAAAGTGACTATTGTTAAAATGAATCTTAGAGCAGTTTTTCTTGTTGCTTAGCACAGATTAGAGAAATAGGGGTAAGTTTGAATTTCTTCTGAGGTATAAAAGAAAAGATGCATTTAAGGTCAGATTATAGAATGATTAGATAGCATCTACCCAATTGTAAATAACAGTATGTTTTAGAAGAAGAGATGGAACTTTTTCAAGTGAGACAAATGCAGCATTTTTATTAATAATATTTTATGGTGATATTGAATGTAATCCAGGACCAACCAAGTATGTAAAAAGAAATACTGTATTGGCACATTATGTAAGCAATAAGTCATGATGGGGGTGCATTGAACAGATCTGATCATACACTCAGGAGCATAGTAAGACACAAGGCTGCAGGCCAGGTGATTTCAGCCACTGGAAGTGCAGTGATATCTAGTCAATGCACCCCCTGGAGTGTCTTATTGTATGTATAAAATGGGTTTCATTTTTTTTTAAACATTTCTGCAATTAGATAAATATGTTATAAATGTGAAAAAGCTATAATTTTTTGAACTTCTATTAATCCTTGCGCCTGCTACAACATGTTGTTTTTTCCTTTTGGCTATATAACTTCTGCCTTTTTACAGCATCTGTAGTTGTAACTTTTGTTTTATTACTGAGAATGCGAGCAAGTGAGCACCCTCCCATATGCACATACAGTAATGCAGTGAGTGGTAGCATAGAAACCTACAACATCTTAATGTGTCCCTCACTCTTTTATGTTGAGACTCTGACCACGATTGAGTGGCACATTATTTTGCTGTTTAAGTCTAGTGCATCAAGAGAGAGAATGAGGTTTTGTGCAGCTGGGGAATGGCATTAGGAAAGAGTGAGAGAGAGACAGAAACAGAGTGAGATAGACGGACAGCACAAGCAATGAAGATGAGTCCAGTAAAGGGCACTTCAGTAGAAGTCAATTCAGAGAGCAGGACTCACTGCTTTTGGGCTGATAGAAGAAAGTGGACAGTGAGCAATGCCTACATGGAGTGTCAATGTGATGGCTGGAGTGGCTGGGAACTCTGAGATATCCACAGTTAGTGTGATGTGAGATAACACATTCACTTTTAAATGTAACTTTTGACATATTGGCTAGGCTTGCATTTTGTGCTGTTGTTTTCACTGTTAAAATGGATCCAACTGGTTTTAAGTGGGTTGATCAGATTTTTGTGAGTGACATCAAGCAGTCAATGCTGATGTGCATGCCCAGAATCAGAGCTTGGCATTTTAAACAGAAATTTAGCCAGCTTACACCACTTGGTTTTAAATGAGACTTACTGTAGCTCAATATCTTCCATTTGAAACAGTGTTTAGCTCATATTGGTTAAAAATGTCTAAACTCATTCTGTGCAGGAGTTTAGCTGAGCTCTGGTGCCATGTTGATGAGTGACCATGTTGGAGCACTGGGCAGCCATGCTAAAAGCAGGTCATCTGAATTGCAGGATATTGTTTAAAAAAAAAGGTAATAAAGCTCAATATTTGAACAACAGTGACCATAAAACAATACAATACCTTATTGAATGCTACAGAGCTTATGTGACATGGGGGAAGGGGTCAGAATTCAATAAAAGCTGACAATGCCCCTTTAAATTTGAGCAAGTCTAGAGGACTGGACCAAATAGAAATCTGATTCCTAAAGGATGTTCCTGATTTAGTTATGCCAGCTGTCAAATACTTGTACAATTGTAGCTTAAAGGCAGAACACTTTCCTAAAGGCTGGAAAAAGGCCAAAATAATTCCAATATTAGCAGGAGGTTGTTCTTGTGATCCAATAAATTACTGCCCAATGGCACAGATGACTGTCCTATCAAAACTCTTAGATAGAATGATTATTCTCCAGCTCTGTGAGTACCTGGAACAGTATTTGCTAGTATTACATTACCAGTTGGGCTTTAGGGCAGGCTGTTGCATGAGCACTGCACTCACAGACTTTGTCAGCCCAGTTGCCAATGATTTGGATGCAGACAAACCTAAGGGTGTGATGACCATGGTCCTGTCAAAGGCCTTTCACCCGGTATATTATAGGCTATTGTGTACACAATTAGAGTGATTGCAAGTAATTTCTGAAAGAAATGGCTGGTTTGAGTCATATTTAACTGGAAGAACTCTGATGGTGTCAGATAAAGACCATTTGACTGAGTCTTTACCTGTCAAAAGAGAGATATTTTATTTATTTATTTTATTTTATTTATTTATTTGTTCTAGGATTACAAATACCTTTGAGCCGAGGCTCTTTTACAAAGGTTCCACGTCATTGGTACAATTGAGACAATCATAAGCAAAGATAACAGTTTATAAAATAAAAAAAAAACACAGTCTTGTAGATGAAAAAAGAACAATAAGGTGAAACTTTGGGGAGGGGAAAGGAGGAGGGTGAAATCAGGGAGACTAAGTAGATGGGAGAAAAGGGGAGGTAGGTTGAGGGGGACAGAGAGAGGAGAGGAGAGGTGGAAGGTGGATAAGAATAGAGGTAGTGCAGTTGGGTGGCATTTGTCATGGGCCAGCAGGGGAGGTGAAGATAGGAGGGGAAGGGGGTGTTGGCAAAGTGCAGGAGTAGATGTGGATCCAAAAGAGCATCTTCAGCTATGGAACCAAAAGACATGTTTAGTCACAACAGTCATGGTGGTTGGAGGCAGTGAGTGTTAGGCAGAGACGAGTCTTAAAAGTGCTGATTGATAGTGAGGATGAGATGTCACTGGGAAGACCATTGTACCAGCTAGTGGCCCGGTAAGCAAAGGATCTTTGGCCCTGTGTTGTGCGGCAATGCGAGATTTGCAGAAGCTGAGGTTTCAATCCCCTGGTATGTCGGGTGTGGATTCTCAGGTGTATGAGGGCACAGACTCTGGGGGGGGGGCAAGGCCCAGCAAGATTTTCTTAGTAGTAATACAAGTCTGGTATTTTATTCGATTGGCAAGATTCAACCATCCAGTTTGAGAATAGAGGTCATAAGTGTGAGTTAGGTGTTGGGAGCCAGTAACAAGTCGACAGGCCTTGTTGAGGGCGGTGGATACACGTTTGAGTACAGTGGTTGTAGCAGAGCCGTAAATGATAATGCCATAATCAATGATGGATATGATGGAGCTCTGGACAGTGACAGTGAGGGCTTTGGGTGTCAGGTGTTTCCTATGACAGAATAGCAGGCCTAGCCGGGAGTTAGCAGCTTTGGCGACATGGTTGATGTGGGCAATGTAGGAGAGGTGAGGGTCAAGGGTGATCCCGAGGTATTTAAAATTTTTGACCTGTTCCAGTGCGGCACCTTGTCTGGTGATAATGGAGAGTTGGAAGTTCTTATGTTTATTATGGGAGCTGCTGAAGATCATGGCCTTTGTTTTTTTTTTTTGATTAAGGATCAGTTTGTGCTTTGTGAACCAATTCTCAATCAAGGAGAAGCCGAGTTGGAGATTTTCTTGCAATTTCTTTGGGTCTTGGTGTGTGGCAAGGATTACTGCATCATCAGCATACAGGGTGATATGTTCAGCGCAGGAGTCCAGTAGGTGTTAAGGAACAGGCTGAAGAGTAGGGGACCCAGTATTGAACCCTGAGGGACTCCAGAGAGGACAGGTTTGGAGTCAGAGTGCACATCTCCAATTTTTACATGCTGGGAGCGGTTTTCAAGATAGCTTTTGAACCTAGAGATTGAATCATTGGAGAGACCAGCATTTTTTAGTTGTCTCAGCAGGATGGAGCAGTGGACAGTATCAAAGGCTTTGGTCAGGTCAATGAAAATAGCACCAGTTAGTTGTCCATTGTGGATGGAGCTGTGAATGGAGCCTGTGAATCTGAGTAAGGCAGAGGATGTACTATGACCTTTTCTAAAGCCATGTTACTGTTTACAGAGAATATTATAATTGTCCAGATGCTCGGTAAGTTGGTCCGCTACTATACATTCCAGTGCCTTCGATAGGGGAGGCAGAATGGAGATAGGGCAGAAATTCGCATTGTCAGTCTTATCACCACTTTTGTGAATCGGGGTAACAGTGGCCATTTTCCATTTATCCAAGAATTGGCTAGAGGAAAGAGAGAGATTAAAGATCTTGGTGAGTGGCCCAAGTACCTCATCAAGCGTTAGGGCCAGTAGCTTGAGGTCAAGTGTGTCATTGCTTGTTCTAGATTTGCTGATGGTTTTGGCAACGTAGTTTCAGACTTGATGTTTCTTTAGTGCTTTAAAGTAGAAAGGTGGGTGACAGGCATGGGTGGAGGAGTTGGGGGGATGGGAGTTGACACATCTTGGAAGAAGTCTGAGGGAAGAACACTGCTAAGGTCAGTAAAAGTGATGTTAAAAGTGTTCACAATAGTTTTAGAGTCGAGTGTAGTGTGCCTATTTATGTTGAGTATGTTCGGCGAAGATTTTGACTGCTTCCCAGTGACATCTTTAATGTTTTTCCAGAAATCCTTCCCATTTCCCCAGGAGTTAGTGAGGGCATTTTTATAGTAGTCAGATTTGTGTTGCCGAATGGATTTGGTGCTGTCTTTCTGTGCCCATTTATAATTCTGGATGTCAAGTTGCTTACTGGAGTTTCTAGCCAGTTCCCAGAGGTGGTCCCTGGATTTAAGTTTTCTTAGGAGGTTTTCTGACAGCCAAGGGTTACTGAGTGATTTAACTTTACGCTTCTTGAGGGGGGCAAATTTATTACAGGCTTCATTGAAGATGTAAATAAATTGCTCCAGTGCAGTATTAGTATATGTTGCCTTGAAGATGGGGGACCAATTCTGCAGACTGAGGTGCAATTTGAGGTGGGGTAGCTGACCACGGGGTAGAACTCTGCTGGTGATGATTTTTGGAGGGGACTTATAGAATTTGTTTGACCAGGTACAGCTGATGGGAGAGTGGTCACTGAGTGACCACCCCAGTGATCAATCCTTGGTCCCCTCTTGTTTCTCATATTCATAAATTCACTTTATAAAAATACTTGTAAAGGATTGGGAAGGCTTATGCAGATGACACTGTCTTACTTTCTGCAATAAAAAATGCAAAAAAGGGCAACACATTTACCAGGTAACTTTACAAAGTTACAGGAATTTTCTGAGGAATCAAACCTTATTATGAATAGGAACAGAACCTAGGCAATGGCATTCATCCACCAACATCAGTGACAACAGGCTCTTGTGCAAAGGGTGTTGGTTGACTCAGTGGGTATCTGTACACTTGAGACTTTGATTGAGACTGGTAGAGAATACGGATACCTAAGGCTTTAGGTTGATAGAGTTCTATGTATCTTTGATATGTGTCAATTTTGTCACACACAGGTTAATACTACAGTTGGAGCCTTGCACCAGATCTGAAATTGTTTAATTAGTAAAACAACTAGTTCTACCCATTTTAGAATAGGGTAATTGTCTATTGATATGCAGACCAAAGTTTGCTTCAATGGTTAGATGCTACATATCTGATACTTGTAAGATATGTTGTTAAAATACCTATGACAATACTTATAACATGAAAACCAATATTATCTATAATTAAGCAATAAGACACTATGGAATGTGCATTGAACAGATATTACTGTACACTCAGGGGTGTAGTAAGGCATGTGGCTGCAAGCTAAGTGCCTTCAGCACCTGGAAGTGTAGTAATATCTGTTCAACACACATCCTGGAGTGTCTTATTGCACTTATAAAATGGAATTTTTTTTAGTGTTTCCTGTTACAAAAAATTAATGTTATTTAAATAAAAAGTATATTGTTATCAGGATTCTGATAAAATAGTCCTTCTGCTAGGTATTAGATGACATTAGTGACATCAGTTAATTTCTAATTAATATTCATGACATCATTTGCATACCAATTCAATCAATTGTTAGGTGGTGGATTTTAATAAATACTGGATGGTTATTATTTTTTATACATTTTCTGTTTAGTATCAGCTTGATAAAAGTGAGCATTTGAAAAGGACTTCCTGTGAGTGAGAGTAAAAAAAAAAAAGACATCCTGTATATGATTATGTGAAGAAAAGACAGCTTCCACTTCAGTCTGTCAGCTCCAATCAGTTATATAGAGTCTCCTCTGATAGTGACAGTTTGACCTGTGTTACCTACTAGATATGTTTTTCACTATAAATGTAAATGTTATGGGCTGTGCTTGAAAACTGAAAAAAGTTTAAAAATGCAAAGACAGGAGCAGCCAGAGTACTAATAATAGTGGAACTGAAGAAATGAGATGTGGTGTGACAGTGGTAGAGCAATTGGCCATAAATAAAATGCATGCTACATTTTTTTTCATGTTTGCAAACTGGAAAACTAAAAAGTGGTTAAAAAAACTGAAATACTGTATGTTTAGTAGATTATGGGAGCAGATTTGTAGGGCTAATTGTTTTGGGAAACAGAGGCTATCAGCTTATACAGGAGAGTCAGAATACTGTAATACTGTTTAATTTAAAAACTGTCAGGATGAGAGAACTATCAAATGGTAGAACGGGACTGGGATAATACAATAAATAGTTGTCTGAAAAGGGGAGCAAAATAAAATAATAGCAGTGGCAAGGTTTCCCTCATAGAGGGGCAAGTCAGGGATGAGCCATGTTACCTGGATGAAACAAATGGTCTCATTTGAAAAATGAATGCTCTAACCGCTCACTGATTTGTTTCCAGCAATGCGGTCCATCTTTTCAGTGCTTGTTTTTACCTGTGCATCGAACAGATTTGATGCGCAGGTACAAGCCAATCAGAAATAAGGATTTTTTCTCCCCATTTTATAAAAAAAAATTAAACAGCAACTCAACATTTTGGCATGCACTTTCTGAAATCAGATGCTTCAGCTATTATAATCTGATAGAGAATACATTTTTTCATTTTCAATGTTTCTTTCCAAGATTCACAGTACATTGTAGTAGTCTTTCTAAAATGTCTATGTAAAAAAGACTTGCATCTCACCTGTTAACCCCACAGTGTCTTTTTTACGGCACCATAATGCTCGCCATGATAACAGACTATGATGTCACAAACGCCAATAGTGAGGTGAGCAGGGGAGAGTCTCATACATTTTGAAAGGCCCTATAAAATACTGTACATCCTCCCTTATCTACAATATTTAGTAGACAAACAAGAAAAAGAAATAACTAAGAAACAATCAAGTAAAAACATAACTGGTGTAAATCTAATCTTTTTAAGCTTTTTATCATTGTAGAACATTGTTCTTTAACTTTGGATTTTTCTTTAAAAAAAGGGTAAGGTGGGGGGGCGCTAATGAGCAACAAATGAGAATAGATTTGTCCATACCTAGCTTCTCCTCACCAGAGTAAAATAAAGTGTAAAAAGTGTCAAATCACTCAAACTTACTGTTTATTTTGATATAAGACCAAGTACTGACATAGTATGGATGAGTGACTGACCTCGGGACTGAGGAAGAGTCAAAGAACAGCTGGAAAAGCCTCTAAGAAAAGTGTAGCCTGTATGCAGGCCAACAGCCATCAAGTGGTCTCTCTGTGCTGTGGAAGTGAGCGCCTTGGGCAGGAGCTGGCAGGCCAGGTCCTCATGGCTTTGGAGCCGCGACTTTGCAAGTTGGAGACAAGAATTGATGACTGGCTGCAGGAGGTCTTAATGCAGCAGGCAAATCAAGTGACAGGATTAAGAGAGCAAAGGATCAGATTTCAAGACTGGAGGATGAGCTGCATGGGGTCACGGGGCAGATAATAGCACTACAAAAACAGCTGGAAGATATGAAGGAGGTGGCGGACTACCAAGAAAATTATCACCGGAGACATATTCTCCATCTCTGAGGGCTGCCAGAGAGGACAGAAAGAGGGCGTGATTTAGATTTCTGTGCTGAATCCTTGCCAAAGCTGTTGGACCTTGAGGTCAAGAATGGGTGACTCAAGCTGGCACATGCCCATCAAGCAGTTATGCCCAGGCCTCCTGTGGGGCAGCCACCTCGCCAACTGATTATGCGGTTCCACCATTATCCTGGCCATGAGGCGGTGCTTCGGGCTTACCAGGAGAAGGGCCAGCTGATGATCGAGGGCCACTGACTCTTTTTACCTCAGGGCTACCCGGTGAGGCTCCTGAAAAAGAGGAAAATGTTTAACGAAGTTATGGCTGTACTTCAAGTCCTCAAGGTAGAAAATGATCTGATTTACCCTGCTACCTTAAAAGTCAAACACGAGGGTGCAGTTTACTCCTTTTGGGAAGCAGACAAGGTGACAAAGTTTGCGGAGGAATTAAAAAAGAAAGTGGGGTGATTTTCGAGCTACTGCCAGTGTGGTGAATCTTCAATTGGACATTAACATCAGGGAACAGTTGGGGGAATTATACTGAAGCTCTATGTTTGTTGTCAGTTTAAAAGCACAGGGAAGTTCATTGGAGGTATGTGCTGTATTTTCTTCTCCCCCCTTGGGAATGTTTTTCATATTGGACTCTCACCCCCTCTTCCCGCACTCCACTGATAGGAGGTGCAGGGTCCCTGAATATGGCCCCGTTGGGCTTTTTTTGGACTCATGAAAACTCTGAATCTACTTTCACCTGGTTCCTAGTTTAACTTTTCTGCTTGTATTGATGTTTATTGCTATGAATCAAGAGAGCCACTGAGGAGACAAGTAATATCTGGGGTATCCGTAGGGAACTGGGGGATTATTGCTGATTATAGATGGGAGATAGCTCATGGGAAGGCTTGCGGGTCATATGTGGGGTGGCTGCTTTGAGTCTAAGACCTGTGCATGGATTGACAAGCAGGAGTCTGGCTGGGAGACTAGGCAGGCTGAGTCCCCTTTTCTTTCCCTTTCCCTTCCTATTATTTTTTGCAGGTCCTGGTTTGATGTGGAAGGGCTGGCATGCATGCTAGTGCATGGCTACAAGGCTGTAGGAGGAGTTTCACCCCACTCCCAGAAGGGAACTCGGTTGGGCACATCTCTTGAAGCTGGGTATATTTGCATAGATGGGCGTTGCTGGGCCCCGGGGGTGGCTTAGCATGCTGTGGAGGTGGGAAATGGCTATCTGGACCTGATTGGGTGGTGAATTCATTTTCTGGGTGTGCTGCCCTGTGGGAAACCATCCATAGATGGGAGAAGGGAATTGTTGAGCGAACAAACCATTTACTCTGGGGGAGGGGCAGAAGGTGGGACAGGGATGATTATAGGGATTTTACTGACACTTAAGCATATGTGTGTGGATCAAAAGAAAAGCAGCTCCAGCTACTGTTGTGCCAGTGTGAATCAGCAAGCAGAAAAACAAAAGACACAGCACTAACACCTCTTTGACAATTTCTGTATTAAACTCACATGAATCATGAAAAGAGTAAAATGCAATGGTGCCATGCAAGGTGACAACAGCTCCCAGAACACAAACAGTCTGACCAGTTTTGTGCCAAAAGCGCTTCCTCAGGGACTAATTTAGTAATCACAATTAATCATTTAAATAGAAAAAAACACGTAAAGTGACAGTACAACACTTACACCATTAATACAATAGTGATAAATAAAAGTTAGTTAAATAGTACACCACCCATACCAAATAAACAAAATTAGTTCTAGTATGAGTGCAATGACCTAAAATGCAAAATAAATGCTCATAATCTAAATTTTATAATGATAAATGGACATATTGCTATAAGTGAAAATACTACAATACCATACTATTAAATGTTTCTCTTAACAGGCAGAGTAAAATTGAGATCAAGTTGAAACTGAAATTGCAGGTGCATTATATACCAGGATTGCTGAAGTAAATTCAACCTGAAAGAAAGGAACACATTGTAAACAACACATATTACCATATTTATATCCAAAAAATTGCCTTTTATTTAAAATATTTGGACCTTAAAAAAGGTGCAATATCAAAGGTGTCATTTAATCCTGGGTGTTTTAAAGCACCCAGTGTGTAAATCCAAAATGATTCTCTACACAAAATTCTGTTCTCTAGGTCCCCACCTCGTAGGCCTATACTGACCTTTTCTGTCCCTATTCTGTGGGATAGAAAAAGTCAGTATAGGACCACGAGGTGGGGACCTAGAGAATAGAATTTTGTGTAGAGAATCATTTTGGATTTATGTCACCTACCTTGACTTCAGCAAAGCTTTCAACACTGTTCCACATAGAAGATTGATAAATAAGCTGGGTAGTCTCTCGGGGTCGGTCAGAGGTTGGTCAACTGGGTGGCAAACTGGTTGACGGGCAGAAAATAGAGAGTGGTGGTAAATGGTATACAGTCAGAAAGATGCAAGTCACAAGTGGGGTACCTCAGGGATCAGTCCTGGGGCCAGTCCTCTTCAATATCTTCATTAGTGACATTGCAGATGGACTAGAGGGTAAGGCTTGTCTGTTTGCAGATGGCACCAAGATCTGCAACACCGTAGATGATCCAGATGGGGTGGGCAGAATGAGAAGAGAGCTGGATAAACTAGTGAAATGGTCAGAAGAGTGGCAACTGGAATTTAATGCAAAGAAGTGCAAGATCATGCACATAGAGAAGAGAAACCCTGAAGCCGCCTATAGGCTGGGAGGGGAGTTGCTGGCAGTCACAAAGGAAGAAAGAGACTTGGGCATCATCATCACTGATGACCAGAAATCATTCAAGCAGACCTCTAAAGCAGAAGGTAAGGCTAGGGGGATGTTAGGGTGTATTAGTAGGAGTATCACAAGTTGTAAGAGGAAGGTAATAATCCCTCTTTACAAGACACTGGTTAGGCATCATCTGGAGTAGTGTGTGCAGTACTGGAGGCCACACCTTCACAAGGACATTAACCAAACTGAGGCAGTCCAGAGAAGGGCAACCAAAATGGTGCAGAGACTACATCAGAAGATATATGAGGACAGATTAATGGAGCACAATATGTATACCTTTGAGCAAAGGAGGGGGGGAGAGAGGTGATATGATCAAAACATTCATACACCTTAAGGGCATTAATAAGGTGAAAGAGTGTAACATGTTTAAATATAAGAAAAATAGAAGGACAAGAGGACACAGCATGAGATTAGGGGGAGGCCGAGTAAGCGGGAATGTGAGGAAATCCTCTTTCACAGAAAGAGTGGTGCATGCATGGAACAGCCTACCTTAGGAAGTGGTGGCACTTAGGAATACAGCACAGGGCTTCAAACAGGCATAGGATAGGCATAAGGGAGCAATACAGATGAGTATGAATAGCTACGTCACTGACAGAGTAAAGGCCAATGGCACATTTATAAGGTAGAAAAAGAAATGGGCAGACTGGATGGGCCTTGCTGTCCTTATCTGTCATCAACCTCTATGTTTCTAAGAGGGAATTCGAGGGGTACAGGGGATTTCGGGGAGCAGCATAAACTTGCAATGTCTGCAGATGATATGTTGCTTTTCATCACAGAGCCCGAAGCCTCCATGCCAATTCTACTGCAACTGGTGGAGAAATTTGAACTTTTTTGGGGTATAAGCTTAATCTTGATAAATCTGAAATCATGAGACTCCCTAAAACAATGAGATGGGATCAGGGATGGGTCTTTATGAAGTTGGGAGGACATTTCACATATCTGGGGATCAAAATTGGCTGGTATTTGGACTCCCTCTATGACCTGAACTATGTTTGAATTCTTAGAACCATAGAGGCTGATTTACAAAGGTGAATGTCACTCCTGATTTCCTAGTTTGGGTGAATTAACCTGATCAAAATGAATATCCTTCCTAGACTGGTATATGTTATACAGATGATGCACGTGGGAATTTCTAAGAGGGATGTTAGGAGACTGGAGGGTATGCTCTCCTCATTTATATGGAAGGGAATGCACCAGAGGGTCAGCCTACAATGTCTCAAGATAGACACAGAGAGGGGAGGACTTAATTTTCTGGGTATAGGAAACTATTATTTGGCTGCTCAACAGAAATATATCAGTGATTGGATACGTATGCCCAGGATGGCTCGGTGGCTGAATCTTGAGTGTGGGGTTGTAAGGCGAGGCTCTCTGCATACTTAGAGAAATGTGGTCTTGGGTCATATAGAGGGAAGAAGACCAGGAACTCACTGGTCCTGGCAGCACTGGATAGTTGGGGCAAATTATTAAGGCGGGGGGGCAGTGGCAGTGGATACTTATACGGTGCCGGTTGCTGGCAATCCATATTTCTTGCCTAGTTGTGAAGACCCTGGGTTTAAAACATGGGAAAAAAGGGGAATAAGAAATTTGGTGGATCTCTGTGGGGGGAAGGGGGCTCTGCTCTTTTCTGGACCTGCATCAGCAATTAAACCTGGGGGATGGGCATTTGTTTAAGTACTTCCAAGTTAGGGCAGATATGGTGGGGTTGGCTAGAGAAGGGCCTAGAATAGAGGAAACAAAGAATATAAAATTACTTATTCAGGGCTCAAAACAGGAAACAAAGGGTTTTATAGGGAAAGCTGTCAGGGAATCTAGGCACTGTATGCAGGATCTTTTACTCAAGACCTGGAAACTTTGGGAGCGGGACCTGGGTGTTCAGATACAAGAGCAGGATTGGGCTGTATTACTCTCCATGCATATGGTGCTTCTACTCTGTAGCAAGTTTAATAAAGCTTTTTACAAATTCACACATAGGGTATATAGCCCCCCCATCCATAGTCCATAAATATCATCCTGCTGTGTTCCCATAATGTGGAAGATGTGGTCAGGAAGTGGGTACATAAATCCATTGTTTCTGGACCTGCTCTGTCCTACAGCAGTTTTGGAGTGCCATGGCCCTGGAGGGCAGGGTGATCATGCTGGACCCACTGACATGCCTATTTGGAGTGGAATCAGAAGAAGGAGGGGGACTGGGAGCCACTACTGAGGTGGGTGAGGATTCTTTCAATTTTGGCGAGACATTGTGTTCAAAATACGTGGGTGTCATGTGCCCCACATACAGTACAATGTTGGTGCACTTTGGTAGTACACACCCTGGCCTTGGAGAGATTGACCCTTCTTGTTAAGGACAGGCTCGACCACTTTACTAGAGAATGGGCTCCCTTCCTGGTGGATTTAACTCCGCAAGAAAGTGTGTTTGTCTGGGATGGGACAGACTTATAAGAGAATGGGCCACACTATTGTAGCACTTGAACACCTTATCTGTGCACCTTTTATTTACTTATAGCTATATACTGTTGGAAAGAAATCTTAGAACAATTCACTGTCATGAGATTGTAGCTAACATTGTGGTACACTGTCATTGTTTGTGCTAATGGATTTTGTAAATGACTGTGAATGTATGTGTGTGCTTTTATTTGAAATAAATTATTTTTTATGCAAGAAAAAGGGTAAGGCTACAAATGACATTTCAAATTAAAAAGAATAACTCCCACCAACTCTTCAGTGAAGAAGTCACAAAATCTGAATCTGTGCATGCAGTTAGAAAAACTAAACAATGTGGATTACAAATCCCCCTGGTTAACAACAGTGTTGGAGCAGTAAAGTGTCATTTTAAATTATATGATTTCTCCTGTGCCTAGAAATATGCTATTAGGAAATTTCAAGATGGTTTGGGTAATGAAGTTATGAATAAAATAATCATGTCTATGTGTACTTATATTGTAGGTGTGTTCTGTGCTATTTACCTTTTACCACACTGAACATTAAATGTACTTGTTATTATTTTTTATTGATCAAACTAATTTATTATCAGTATGATCCTGAAAATAGATTTTAAATCCTAGCAATTCTATGCTGTATAAACAATAACATTTTTAGGACTGTGGACCGAGCCTACAGCCCTTCTGTCATCGATCAGACTATAGCTCTAAAACGGCTTTTCCTGCAACTACCTCTTTAGACATTTGGAGGTATTCCTCCACAGCTGCAAAGTAGTGCACGCCCCCTCTGATGTTTGCTATTTGCTTCTCTATGTTAAAGGCATCTGAAGGGAGGGGGGATGCTACTCTATTATGCCTCAAAACTTTTCAAGATATTAACAAAAAAAAAAACAACTTTTTAAACTGCCGTTTCTATGATCTGTCCAGCTCAGTCTAGTAAATGTATTCTATTTCTTTCAGCAACCTAAGGGTTAACTCATTATTTGATATCTGTAATCTACAGTGTCAGATTACAAACAGTGAACATGTGCAGTCTGTGAGCTATTTCATTCCTATGGGCAAACATACGAACTGCTGGGGGTGGAGGGGCTGTAGCCCCATCACTTTATTGGGCCAGAAGGATCTTCCTCTTTAAATAAACAAGCAAAAAAGTGAGCATAAACTAGTGTGACAGAGTTAATTAAGTCCAGCTGCCCAGGCACACATAGAACAAAGGAGGTGCTATGTGCTTGTTTGCCATTTCTGAAGTCGGAAGTGTCAAGTGGAAACTGCTTTTAAGTGTGTGTGTGTGTGTGTGTGTGTGTGTGTGTGTATACAGTCCTGCTTTGCGATGGGCCATGTGACACAGACTGCTCATCTCTTATCTAGAGTTTATGATCTGAGGCTATGTTTGAGCATTCCCTCGTCCACAGCAGGTCAGTGAAAAACTAAACTACAAGAAAAAAAAAATAACAGATTTACAGAAACACTGGAGAGATTAAGTGACTTAATCAGAGCCACACAATATGGAAATGGAGGGAGTGGGAATCAAACCCATGTCTGAATGCTGGATGTACAAAGCCTATTTATAGCTCATTAGGCTAACCTCTAGGCTATACTGCCAGCCCCATAAATAGTGAACAATTTAGACTGGGCTGTTAATATCCCAAAGGAGAACTGCCTTGAATCAACAAACATGCATTTTTTGTAGAAGAAGTTATTTTTTAAAATACCTGTTTTCATTTTGTTACTGCTTAATTTTAACTGGCCTTTTGGTAACTTCAGTGAGTGTTTCTGATTCACACACTGCTGTCATTGACCATTTTAGAACAATATGCTCTTATCAAGAACTTAAATTGTTGGTACACTGGATATGTGTTCTAATTGAGAATTATTAAGTTCACTGGGACATAAACAACATCATACAATTCTTAGATGGCACTTTGCAGCAGTGTGCAACCCATAAATATCCAATCGGTTAACTAAAAGGCAAGCAACAGAAGGGGACCCACTATATGAAGAAAATAGCTTCTACTGGAAACATTACTCACAGGTTCAGTACAGTTCTCCTTTAACTAAACTTGTAGGGAATGTCATATATTTTATCTAAATGGTAAGGAACTTGTTTATAGGAATTTGGAGCCATCTACTGGGACATTCTTCCCATAGACTTGCATTAGTCATACAGGAACACAGAGGAATTTGGCTTCCACTGGAAATAATGTATGACTAAACAGCACTATATGACACCAACAAGAAAATAACTTTGGTCAATTGGTAGCTCTTCATAGCCCAATCAGCTCTGGCTAGAGTTTGTTACTACTGCTGCTACTTCTCTGTTGAGGTGTCCAAGTAGGCGTGAAAACAGTACAGTGGGGATGGCTGCAGGATCTGAATTTGTTGCTGCTGCTGAAGGCTAATTTTTGACTGCTTATAAGCAAAGTACAGCAAGCATTTCCTCTTTAGAACAACAACCAGCCCTCTTATTGCAATCTGCAGTAAAATAGAGTGTAGCCTGATAGGATGTAGTGCAGAGTAATGGATTCCTGCGTGACAAACTGCATTAAATGCTACTGAAATTCACTTGTGTCCAGCAATAACTCCGTTGCAGAATTCTCCAGTATTTCATGGCATCCTTGTGGACTCAACTGCATATGTACATTATTGGTCTGGATGGAGTAAAGGAGACCTAAATTGATTGACAATGCCTAATGAAAAAAATCTATGAAACTAAATGCCTTAAAATGGAAGATGAAAACACTGGAGCTTGGAAATGTTCACTGTCTAACCTAGTTTGATACAAGAATCGAGACTTACTGTGCAATTTCTGGTGTATTTACATGTATTAAAAACATGATTGTTGGAAATCTTTTTTCTGTGACCTCACTTTGATTCATATTTTTGGAACAAGAACTGACAAGTGGGATCTATCTATAAAAAAAACATCGGTCATATTTGTTTTTGTTTGTTTTTATATTGTTTAACTGGGTAAGGACACTGGGATAAGCCCTTTTTCAGGTTCAACCCACCAACATAAACAATACGTACAGACAATTACAAAAAAATATTTATATGTATACTGTGATAGTAAACAACATTTCAGCTTGTTTTTAAAACTATACAAAGAGGATACTCTTCTTAAAGAGCCCCGTTCCCAATCCTTTTGACTTTCATGGATAAATTACCCCTTCTTGCATTGATTCTGGAATTGTATTTCATTACTGTCCTCTGCATTTAGTTTTTGCATTCTAAGCTGCTAAAACTGTAGGGTATAGCAGAGCTTCTGTAGCAAGCCTGGTGTTTCAGTGGAGCCAGGGTTGTACTGCTGACAACAGTATATGGGAAAAGAGAAAACTGTATTACTAAATGTAGACACTGTGGTCCCTCTACACCAAGACACCCTGTTAACAATGCAATATACAGTGTTCTGTTGTGCCATGCTGATGTCAGTCAGGTGCAGGACACAGAAGCAGTAAGGGATTTTCGATCAAAGTGAGTGATAGGTGGTTTACTACAGAAAAACAAGGAAGGTACCAGTATGGCATGGGGAGGAAGGCAATATTGCCTTCAAATGAACAAGGTATAGACACTAATCACACAGATGCATAAACTAACAGTTAGCTATCTTGGCTGAGAGCAATGTAATCTTCTCTCTCTCTCTCTCTCTCTCTCTCTCCCATGTTTTGTTACAAAGGCAGAAGCCAGTGTTACAAAAACACATACTGACAAGGCATTTGGATTTTGGCATGATACATTGCTAACAGGGTGTCTTGGTGAAAAGGGACCACAGTACATACACCTAGTAATGTACTGGTAGTTTTCCTTTGAAAAAGTGCTGCAACTTCATTATACTGCAGTATAATTTACTCATTCATTGTATAGTGATGTCTGCAGTACAGCACTAGGTCCATAGCAACACCAGACTTGCTACGGAAGTGTTGGTATACCATGCAGTTTTTAGCAGCTCAAAATGCAAAAAATAATTGTAGAGGACAGTAATGAAATACAATTCCAGAATCAATGGAAGAGGGGGTAATTTATACATGAAAGTCAAAAGGACTGGGAAAGGTGTTGACGGCAACTCGATCTTCTCTAAGTCCCCATGCTTTGTTACAGAGGCAGAAATAAGTCAGTTAAAAAAAACATACTAACAAGGCATTTGGATTTTGGCATAATGCAGTGCTAACAGGGTGTCCTGGGAGAAGGGGAATACAGTATGTACACCTAGTAATGGTAGTTTTCCCTTACAGAACTGCTAAAACTGTACTGTACTGCATGGTGTGAGTCACTCCTCTGCCATATAATGATGTCATCAGTAGCCTAGCAGCTGAACAGGAAAAGTAAGTGCAGCAGAGCTAAAGCAGGGCTCAAAAATAAATGCAAAATATGGAAGGCAGATTAAATATTGACCAAAAATAAGAAATGCACACGCCCTTACAGGTCTAGTACTGCATATAATGACTACAAGCTGTAACCTTTTGGATAATCATAAAAGGTGTTCTTTAAATCTTCAGGCAAACTATTCCATAATAGGGGAGCTGACACAGAAAAAGGCCCTAGAACCAGCCTTAGTAGTAGACAAATTACTTAACAAAAGAGTTCCTTTGTAGGATCTTAGATTCAATGTAGTATTTCAGACATGTAAAAAATCATTCAGTTGATACAAATCTGAACAAATCAAAGATTTGAAAATTAAATAGAAAAAACTATAAGTAAATCTAGCAGTAGGGAATAACCTACCTATGGAAGACTATAGAGAGCAATGATACATATGAAATGGGGCATCCAACAACAAATGACAAATAGTATTAAATACAGTCATAAGGGCATGCATTTCTCTGTTGGACAAGTTATAATACAGTGTCCCTACATAATCCAAGTGCAGCAATAAAAGTCCAGTGGCGATAGCCCTACAGGTATCAGCTGAGAAAATATTTTCATTTTACATTACACACCCAATTTCTGATTTACCTTTTGACATATGATTTTGATATGAGATTGAAAGGTTATGTTTGGGTCAAGTAGGACCCCTAAATATTTAAACTCAAAAACCTGGCCCAAGAACATTTCCTCTTCATCATGAGCAACTAAGGAATATTTGTTCCTTAAATAATAAGGCATTGTGAACAACATAGTCTTAGTTTTCTATGTATTTAAGACAACAGCATTCTCTCTAAACCAATTACAAATGAGAAGAAATGATTTTTGTAAGGAAGAGGTCAAAGATTAAATATTATTAGATTGAGTAAACAGAATTAAATTGTCAGCATACAGAAAACCAGCACAAGTAACAGACAGGGAAGATAAAGAATTAATAAACAAAGTAAAAAGAAGAGGCCCCAGAATAGAACCCTGAGGAACACCCGAGTGAATAGGAAAAATATTAGAAATAGCATGCCAAATGCTAACATAATGTGAACAATTTGATAAATTATCCTGAAACCAAAACACTCCATTTTCAGAGAAACCAATTTCATCAAATCTAGAACATAAAAGAGAATGGTTAATAAGATTGAATGCCTTGGTCAGGTCCATGAAAAACACCCCAACATAAGGACATTTTCAAAGCCTTTAAGGGCTGCATTCGTAACCTGATCAAGGCAGTCTCAGTACCATCATTAGACCTAAAGCCATGTTGTTGGGAACAGAGTACATTGTACTCTTGTAAGTATGCAGTAATTTGTTTTGATATAATTATTTCAATGATTTTGCTTAGAGGGTTCAGGATAGAAATTGGCTGAAAATCATCCAAGCCTGCAGCAACAGGTTTCTTTGGTACTGGTACTACCCTTGCACACTTTCATCAGGAAGGAAATGAACCAGATATCAAATGCAAATTAAAAATAAAACTTAATAGAACAGAAATAAAGGAACAATCAATCTGATAAAGTGACCACCCAGTCCATTACCACAGTCACTATGTCTATTTTGGAAGGACGGAAGTATATTCAGCACTTGATTAGAGGAAATCTTACAAAAATAAAAAGGAAGGTCTACCATGGGAAGCTTTACTGGGACCAACAGCCAGAGGTTTCAGTCCTACAGGACAACAGCTAGACAAATCTGAGAATTTGGAGCCAAATAAATTAAAAATCTCAACTCGTCAGGCCCAGTGGTGTGGGGGGCTTAGGCATTATGCCTTACATCCTGCCATGCCGATGACCCATGTTTGCTGTGTGAGTGAGTCGCCGGGGGTCAGCCGGGGTGAGAGAGGATTGAGAATCTAGAGGAAAGCTCTCCTCTCCTTTTCTGGGGAAGGAAGGACATGGAGGTTGGTGCATCTTTGACACCCAGCAGAGACTGGCTGTCAGAGCACCTGACTTCTGCACATAAGGGATGGGGTGGAGTAATCGGCTGCAGTACTGTGAGTGGAAACATGCACAGCTCAGCCACTGCCAGCATCGACATTGCTCTACTTCTGGGAGGGGTGGGAGGGAGTAAATCAGGAGGAGAAAATTGTCTGGGGCATGGCTGGATGATTCAGCATGTGCTGCTCCTCTGAATGGCTAGGACCTCCAGAACCAGATCAGTGGTGAAGCCAATGAGGAAGAAAGGAGGGTCACTATGAGTGGAGGATGGAGCTGGGGGGGGGGGGTTGGCAAGATGGAGGACCACTCAGGATGGAGCACAAAGAAAGTATAAAAAAAGAAAGAAATCTCAAATGAATCAGTAATGATATAATTTAGAGTAGCCAAGCTCTGAACAGCACATTTTACTTTAGGATACAAGAGTTGGTTCATCAAGTTACAAAAGGATTTAGGATTGGATAGATTTTTCTCAAATTGTGTTCTATAAAAAACTTTCTTAGCTTCCTTTACCAGACCAGAGACTTTATTTTGAAGAAAGCTGTATCTGTCCATAAGAGAGGTAGAGGGACACTGTTTATACTTCTGCCAGGCAATATCCCAGGCTTTCATCAATTCCTTTCTGTTACCTGTGAACCAACAACTGTACACCTCTCTAACTCTGAGTTTTCACAGAGGAAAAAATACATTTTGTAATGGAAATAATTGTCAACAGAAAAAATCAAAAGCTGTATCTGAATCAGAAAAATTAAGAAAACACCAGTCAATGTTCATTAATTTGGACTGCAAAACTCAACAACCATATTTCTTAAAATTCCTAAAATAAAAATGAGGTGAAATTTTTCAACATCTAAAATTCAAAACACTAAAAATTACCTAGTGGATATTGGTGGAATTATCAGGGAGTGTTCCAACCCAGTATCCACTTTGTGAACTACCAGTGAGCACCCAATCTAAAATGGTATGACTCCCAGTTGATAAATTCAGACTGGTTGGTTCATTGATCGATTGAGTCAAATTAAATGAATATAAGAAACACTCAAGACCTAAATTGTCAGCATCCTTCTAATTCAAATTTACATCCCCTAACATAACAAAGTTAGAACCTATAAGAAATTGAGATACCCTATTGAGAACATCCTTCAAACCTGTTTTACCACATAAAGGTGGGTTATAAATTCCCCCAACAAGTAGATGTTTACTTTCCCCGGAAGTTAACTGGATCACTAACGAATCATCTAGACACTCATGATCAAGACTACTTTTACCAGTACTAACCTGGAGAAGATCTTTAAAATAAATAACAATAGCCCCCCCTTCCCCTTTGCTTACCCTTTCTGTCTGCCCTAAGTACACTGTACCATGGTAACCTACACAGGTGATAGCTCATTCCAGATTTCAACCATGTTTCAGACCAAACAATTACATTTGGATCATACAAATGAGACATATTTTTAGTTTCGACTAATTTAGTAAACAGACTCCTAATAATTAAATGAATGATTTTCAGACCATGAGCAGCATACCAGGGTACAGCAGACAATGATTCTACACTATCCACAATCCCAGGTCCTGGATTAACTTCCATATTACTTGAAAGTAAAATAAGTTGGAAAGATGCAAGCATTTTCAATACAACTCCATGATTTTTGTGCCCTTTCCGATATATACTCTTGAATACTGGCAAAACAAATGATCCACTAACTTTACAAACTTTTTCTTAGCCAATAGAACCCCTATTTCATATAAGGAAATCGACTACCTCCCATTAATTTGGACATTGTGAAATCCTCAAGATTATGATCCCCACCTTTATCTGGTGTTATTACATAAAGTGTAACATAGTTGCAGCAGACTAACCTCAGCAAAAAACAACATGTCAGTCTAAAAGTAGCACCGATGATTTCCATGGTTAAAACCCTATAACTGCCAAATCAAATGTTAGAAAACAAGACCCAAACCAGATATATTTATGGCAGCACCTATTACACCAGCTCTCTCAGACTCCCTCAGACTCCTACACTTGGCTGCACTTTGCAGCACAAGCAGCCACTTCAGATGTTGCTGTGTCTTGTAAGCAGCGAGATTTAAAATCCCTAATCCACCAAACTGGGCTGCCGCCACCAATTGTGAGAAGGGGGTGCAGCTTGTCAATATAGTGCAGCTGTAGCACTTGGGTACAGTTGCCAGGCAACACTAGGCAGCACAAACTGCAAAGGGACCATTGTGCTAATAAGGTACTCGGTACTTAGTGTAGCAGCAACTTATATTTAATACTTTTAAAATGTCTAGCAATGCAAGCAGCAGCACCCAACCCTTCTCAATTTATTCAGCAGCAGCAACAGTACTAGAATGTCTTGCAGCACACAAAACAGATCAGCGATCTAGCTAATCTTGCCGCACACAGTTTAGAACACAAGTTCAGCTAGGCAGCAAAATACACTCATACAGCAGCAAAGCAGATTGAATTAAATGCAGTCTTTTTATGTGCACTCATGTCCCTTTAGATTTTGATTAGCTCACACAATGGCAGGGGCAAGGTTTAGTCAAGGTCCACACATAAATACCTTGGAGTCATCTTTGATACAACCCTCACTTTCCATGCACACAAATACACTTGCATCAGCAGCTAACATACATATTGGCTTCCTACATCGCCACAAAGACTGTCTGACACCAGAAGCCCTGCGCCTAATCATCACCTCAACCATCATGTCCCTAATCAACTATTGACAGCCAGTCTATGCTGCCACTGATGCCACCACAATCAACAAGATAGAAGTGGTTATTAACAAAGCATGCAGGCTCCTAACTGGAGCAAACCGAACAACACACACCTGCACCCTGTACTCTCTCACGCAGATTCTCAATTTTGAGGAAATGCTCTAATACCAAACCTGCCTCATGACCATAAAGTCCCTCCTGGAGCTGACATCCCCAGGAGTCTCTGCCATACTAGTCCCTGCTACCCCCAAGGCCCGCACCTGCCCTATGGGTTGATCATCGTTAGTCATCCCAAGAGTTAATACCACACTAGTCTAGAGACCCTTCCCTATCTGAGCTCCAGCCTGGTACAACACACTACCTGCATACGTCACCTATCACCCTAAACTAGGTGCCTTTAAAAGGGCCCTCAGGGTCCACCTCCTCTCCTTCCACACCTGTACCTGCTTGCTGTGAAGTAGCAGCTTCAGCGGTAACACACTAGCTGTAGCACATTAGATATGACAGCGTCCTGACAGTGTCTGGCCAGGACAGCTCTCTTAATCAGATTAAATGCCAGCATGCATATGTAGCCTAGTGACCTGTCTGAGCTACAACTCTGGATAGACCACTCATATATGTGTTAGCTACAACTCTGTATGGGCTATTATCCTTCTAATCACTATGTACTATGCACAAACAATACCAGATTGACAAGTCGATCGCTGCATTCCAAGTGTGTTAGCTACAATACTGTTTAAGCCATCATCCATGTAATCTCTATGCTCAATGCACAAATACTACTAGACTGACAATTTCACCTGATGTACTGTATTGTATTGCATGTGTTATTTATATCATGCAGTGTACTGTATTATTTGTATTACTTGTATCATATCATGTACTGTTACTGACGAGGAACCTTAGAAAATGAGTCTCACTCAAAGGTTTGTAATTCTGAATCTTTCAAATAAATAAATAAAAAAATAGTAGCTTCTGAACCACTGCTTGATTTCAGTTCTTGTTGTAACAACTCCAAAGTCAATAGATGGAATTCGGGGGCAGTCAAGCGAGCCTGCCACATCCCCTCAGATTGTTACACTTGGCTGCACTTCACCACAGAAGGCATTGCTTCAGATGCCGCTGCATCTTGTAAGCAGTGAGATTTAAAACCTCTATAAACTGTATGTTGAATTGCTACAAGGTTGTGTATATTTAGTTCTTGTACATGCTATCTAGAGGGTTTTGTTGTGCAAAATGGAAGAAACTGATACTGTATGATCAGGTCGTCATATATCTCTTAGTTATTCTTTCATCTTTAGAAATGCCTATTTTTAGGTGTATACCTGTAGGATGACTCCTTAGGGACTTAGAGAGGCCTGATAATGTTGCAAAAGACGTACTGTATATAAATTAATACTGTCTAATTTAATTGCATGCTGCATTTCTTCAGTTTAAGTGGGAAAAAGGCTTAAATATTTTCTGTATTCTCAGCAAGTAGCATACATCCAAATCTGTTTAAATCCACCAATAAGGAACTGTTTTCTACATAAGCACCTCCATCAGTCAGCAGATGTGCAGTATAATAGTTGCTTAATTTATCAAATTGATTTTGTAAATGAGTGACAATTGCTCATGGACAGCGTGATATGATTAAGTAAATCTTGTAACAGTTAAACCATGTAATCTTCACATCAATTTTATGGACTGACTGAAGGAATATCAAGCTATTCTGAATCCTCCTCTCATAACAAGTAAAGCAAGCTGGTATTTATTTACCTACTTTACATAGAGAAGCAAGCCAGGGAGAATATGCCACATACTATATTACTATCACTTACTTACTGGAGTGGATGGAAGAGAGAGAGAGAGAGAGAGAAGGAAGAAGAAGAAGAAGAAGGAGGAGGAGGAGAAGAAGAAGAAAAAACAGACTTGAAAACAACATGTAAGTCCATACAAATCTAATAAACAACTGTTTACTAACTGACAGTACAATTGTCAACATTAGATTCTTAAAGAGCTCACCTGGATTAGAACTTCATCTTCAGCAAGTAAATAAGAGCCTGTGATTGATCATCTAACTGCACCAGAGCACTGGTACATAACTGTATCTCTGAGAACTGGTATGGTCAGTCCCTTTGTATATACAGTTGTAAAGCCAACATCTGCATCACATGCATGCCAAGCTGCTTTCAGCTTCTATCAGCTACACTGGTCAGCTTACAAGTACACAGAGTTATTATACCAGCATTAATTGATACTGTGATTTGTCAGGACTGCTGCAAAAACAGTTTACCATAATTGAAAGTACATTGCAATATAATCCATTATTTAAAACATACCAGCTCCTCACTGAAAATGAGGAACAAAAGTAAGCATTATGCCACGACAAAGGTGGCAACTAATGAGGAATTAATGCACGGTTGGAACTGTTGTGGCATGCAGCCGCAGGCCGAGTGCCTACAAAGGCCCAACCATACATTAATTCTCCATTAGATGCCACCTTCGGAGTGGCTTAATGCTCTTGTAACATGGTTTGAGGAGAGTATGTGTGCTGTTATACTTCTGTTATATTTGCAATAATAGACAACTGACACATTTTTAACTGTTTCTATTTTTTTACTGTACTTCTGCAACAGTACAGGGACTGCGATTTACTTTGTTATGCAATGAAAGCCAGTCTTTCTGTTACTATTTAAAACATGCTTTTAAACTACTGGGTATAACAAGTCCCAACATGTGAGCAGCTATTTTGTGCATAACTGCTCTAGGAGGTCTACTACTGCTGCGTTTCTGTGTTCCGCTATGTAAGAGACATTGCAATTTACATATTGTCTGACCTTGCTTCTGTGAAACTGCTGTTGGTCCCATGACTTGGTCTCTGTACGTTCATGTGCTGCATTCTTTTGGAATGTTACTGAGGTTCTGGTTTACTGCTGTGATCCTTTGACTCACAACAACAATAGTTAAAGTTTACTGTGCCATGCACTGTGAGAGACTGAAACATAAACGGCAGAGACATGTAGCTCTGCTGCCCCTGACCTTTTGCATTCAGCTCCAGAACTGATGCATCGCTTCCTGCTCTGCATGTGCCACTGTCACTAGCTTGTTCATTGCGGGTTTCCTCCTGTTTCTGTTGTTCCTTCTGTCAGCAGTACATTTGGTTCTGTGCTACTCATCTCCCTTACTATATGTTTCTGTCTGCCATTTCTCGGTTTTGTGACTTTGGGTGCTTGCTCAATACCTCTTGCTCTCTCTGCCATGTTAAAAGATTGGTTACTGTTGGTCAATATTGCTGACACTTCCTCCTGTCTTCTACAGTAGGGGACCACTAGTTTCAGAGACTGGTCTCGCATCAGTGTCCTGTCACAGACATTATTTCCCATGTTGTGAGACCAGCCTCTGACAGTATTTGGACTGCTGTATTCCTTACACTATGATTAGAGTATCTTTTGGATAGGTTTTACATCTACAGATATTTGTGGCATCGTATCTCCCAAATAGTTCCATCCCATTGGCTGCTTTGAGTACCACACTTCTCCCTTCTGAAGCATATGCTTTGGAAGTCTAATGGGGTGAAGATAAAATGGTGGCGCGTTCGCTGGACATTGACTGACATACTCTTTGTATAGTACTACTGGGCAGTCAGCATACTCTGGCTGTGCATACAACACACCCCTCAGCACCTGTTTATTTCTCTCTGTCACACCGCTGTGATTCTTACTGGCCTCACTGAATGACACAGCTATATATTCTATTCCTCCCTCATCTTTCTCCACTGTAAATGACTCATGCTTCAAATTTCATAGTCCTTCATGCCATCTCCTTGCTAGCCCCAACTGCATTTCAAACCAGAGTCAGCTAATCAGACCATATGCTGTCTCTGGGTTCAACTTCCGGGATCTGCGAATTCTTTCAACGTCCTCTTTCGTAATATGAGGACGGTGGCTCGCTGTATCCTTTCCACTTCTCCTATACTTCTTCAACACTGCAACAAATACATTATGTGCTGCTTGAAACTCAGGATCAGCCATTATATTCTCATTTCTCCTCACTTCTACACTGTTTATATACCTGTTCAATCCTGCCCGTATTCCTAAATATAGGCTTATACTGTATTCCTTCCCCTCCTTCTGTTCTTACACAGGCATAAAACTTCTGTAGCCCTTCTGCTAGTGCAGGTGCTGAAATTGTTCCTATCTCTACTGACATTTGATTTGCAATGAGCCAATCTGAGAATACATTGCATGCCCAGGAGGTATTTTTCTGGGTGTTCAGCTCTACTTTATTCCGCTCCAGCTCATCTAGCTGTTGTTCTGATAAGTGTGCATGACACTCGCTTTTTCTGCTTATTTTCTGTTTCTGCAATATTTATAGATTCCCAGACACTCCTTTATTCACATTTCTTTTTCTCCATCTTCTTTATACACACATCACTTGTGCTCTCTTCATTTTCTATTTCTCTACGTACTGCTGTGCAACCTTTTCCCTTACAGTCGTTCGGCAGTCACGCATTCCAAACTTCATATCTACCCACTCTGAGATGTCCATTTCTCCTGTTATCCTGAACATTATTTTATCTTTCTGCATTTCTTTACCAGCTGTACCACTTCTCAAACTAATACTATACTTTCCGTATTTCTCCAGGTACAATTTTTTGTGTGACACTCATGGGCATCTGGTTGGGTGGGTGGGCATGACAAGTATGTGTCCTCCAGAATAACACTTGTGTATCTTACATACTGCTTTTGCAACACTGTGGAACAGTGCGGTACTTCAGTCTGAGGAAAGCATTATTGTTAAATTAATGCCATCCTCAACCTCTACCATGTGATGCGTTTTTACCAATTACTTTTCTTCTCCTAATACTCCATATATTTGCCATGTTACAATGCAGCATAATTACTCAATAATGGAATATGTATCATCTAAGTTGTATTTTACCGCTTGAGGAAATATTTAGTTATGTTACTGAAATCTTTCTCACTGAATAGGATGTGTGTAGAAAATAAAAATCTATCTTGCTAGACACAAAGATGAAGTGATTATTCGTATATGTAAGAAGTCTGAACTGTAAGCAACATTTATTTAATGAACATTTTTTTTTGGTTTTTTTATTTGAATCTAGGATTACAAGTACCTTTGAGAAAAGGCTCATTTACAAAGGTTCCATGTCAGTTGCAGTACAATAACAAAAAAAAAAAACCAACAAAACAAAAACAAGACAAGTAACAAAGGCAGGATAACAGGTTAACAATCAGTTACATGAATATGAATGCATACATTTGGGTTAAACTAAAAGCAGAGGCATTGACAGAGTAAATAGTGTTACAAGACATGGCAAGCACACAAAAGGTAAGAGCAGCCAAAGGCATTGTCACATCACAAAGAGGACAACAGGCGGTGGAGGGGGTGCAGGGGAGGGGGAGAGAAGGTGGGGGAAGGGGTTGTAGGAGATATGGGGTAGATAATATAAGTGTTATGTAGAAAGAGCTGAGGCAAAGATTGGGTAATGGAAAGGAGGGTTGATTAAAGGAGGCAATGCGGTGGCTTGGAAAAGCACACTGAGCCAAAATGCATTTCTAAGGGTTCTATGTGATAACAGCGAAAGCCTAAAGGTGATCACCGTTATCAAGCAGTCAGAGTGCCAAAAATATTTTCAGAACTCTGACACCCTCAGCACACTGGACAACAGCCAGGACATGTATTTTAATTCTTTCTGTGTGGGGGGGAGCTGTGCCCCCCACACACACCCTCATGGGCAGGCTTCATGTCCTGCACCCCCCTACTAAAGGATTCTAAACTCCAGAGGAGTGCATGTTGGGGAGAGTGAAAGCATTAAAAAATAAAGGTTCAGGCTGGGCTCAATAAAATTGCACTAGCACCCAGACCCAGTACCTCACCCACCCCAACCACAAGCCAACCCCCGATGCCACAATGCAGCTCAGCAATCCACCACAGTACCACCCCCTACAGTTTCTCCACCCCTTCCCAGCCCATGCTCACTGTACTCCGCCCCCACACACACACATGCACATAGCTACATCCTGTTGCCCGGTTTGCCCATCCCCTCATCCGGTCACCCTACCCTCCCATCGCCATCAGGGGTTGCATTGGGAAGGTGTCACTGTTACAGACAGCACCCTTCCCATATGCCCACCTCATGCGATACCATTTCCAAGGGTGTTCTGATGGACTGGAAGCAAGAAGAGTTACAAAAACATCATTATCGACAACAAAATAGTGAATATGGTACAAGGTGCAATAATACACATCAGGACAAAATATCAAAATATGATATAAATACATAAAGCACAAAGATAAAGACAACAATAATATTAAGGTGAGGCAGAGGCTGTAATGATACAGGAGAAGATGGTTGTAGTTAGGATTAAAGAGACATGATGGGACAAGTGCCAATTGGGTAATAGATATAGTAAGCAATAGATGGTGTTGAAGACACAGGCAAGGCAAAATGGCAAAGAATCATAGACTATGACAGCAAATAAGGACCACTTGCCCCACCCAGTCTGCCCATTTCCCTACCTATTGGATAAGCTGCAGATCTTAGTTAGCCATCAGCTTACTTTACTTCCTCCTACCCCCCCACTAGAATTGCTTTATGTCTGTTGCATGCATTCTTTAATTCCCCCACAAAGCAGAAACAAATACAAATACATGTAAATTAACAACTCTTAAATAGAAAGTAGAGAGATTACATGTAGGTGGCAACTGCAATGAATCGGGTAAGGAATAACTCATGCCAAGGTGTCTGGTTGTGTGAGATATACAAACTAGGGCAATGCAGAATGCAAAACTTCACCTTCAGAATTGCTGCAAAATGTTTGTTCCATTTCTGAAATGCTTTGTGGAATTCCTTTTTAAATTCTGCAGAAATTAAAAAAGTATTTCTGTGCAAACTGCAGAATCATTTTCCATGGATCATGTAAACCACAGAATACTTTTCCTCAAATTGCTGAAGAAGAATCTGTGATTTATGTGATCTTTCGATTATTAGCCCACAAAAAAATTTCACATGCAGAATGTCAAAATTCTTCAAATGATAGAAATCAGTGGAATTATGTAGAATTCCGCAGAATTCTGTTTTGTTGAAAATTCAGCATTCTGCACAGCCTTAATATAGCCATGTGCAGTGTGTTGTGTAGCACAAGGCACAACCAAGTGTTTTCAACTGCTGGACATCCGTATATTTAGCACAACAGGACACCTTGACGTGTGCTATTCCTCTCAGAAAATAGTCATAACATTTAAAGAAACAGCATATTTAATGAAATATCTGCCATAGGACCTGCAGTATGTGGTTTTTGCTGGAATACCCAGAAGTTTCATGGTTCTCTTGTTCAATCAGATAAGTGTGTTTTTTTTGCCGTTTTTAGAATCTGGTTTAAGGGACATTATTATCTGGGCATGTTACAGGCCACTGGAACAGGAACTTCAAGTTGAACATGAGTTCTTTGAGGAGATAAAATGGGGAAGAAAAGTGTAACCTTTCAGTATGTTTATGGGGGAAGCGAACTGTGCACAGATTGATGGGTTGAAAGGGGAGGAAACAGACTAAACCAGGAGAGAATGTGTTTAAAACAGTAGAAGAGTAACTAGGCACATAAAAGAGGGGGCAAGAAATTAAGTAATATAAAGAAATGTACTGAGTAATCTGGGTTGGACATATGTAAACATTTCACAAGGGAGCCACTGGAAGGCAGTAATCACAACATTGTACATTTCACTATGCAAAAGTGAGTAGTAATTTATGTATTTATTGAGGAGAATCAGAATTACAATTCTTTGAATCATAGCCTCCTTTGCAAAGGCTCCACTTCAGTACAAGAAAGCATAAACATGCATAAGTCATACAGCATAGGGGAATGTACATTGGCGGGTTACAGCATCTAGGATCTTAAAGTAGATCCATGGTCATAGTTGTAAAATATGGCAGGTTACAGTTTCAGAGGGTCATTGACTGAGCCTTGAGTCAGAGTTTATATACAGTGAGATTGTAGGACATGAGGATGTAGTCATGGGATAAAGCAAAAACATGCTGTCCCTTACTTTGTGGGTTTTCTCACTGCACTAGAGCTAGACACTGTTAACAGTATACTTCCTTTTGAGATTCAGATGAGAAGGAGTGTCAATTACAGCCACAAGCCATGGAGTCAAGAAGGAGGTTCTTGAGACCAGTCTTAAATTGGCCAAGACTGGGGACCAGGGAGACGGAGAACAGTAGGTCGTTAAGCCAGAGATGTTCACTATAACAGAAAGACCTTTGACCTAGAGAGGTCCTACAGTGGAGGACTAGGAGAGGGGTACTAGCAGGGCATCTAGGGGTCCCTTCTGTGTGGGACTAGTTGGATGAGGGTGTGGAGGCCTTTAGGTGCTAGATTCAGAAGTACTTTTTTGGCAAGGAGGCAAGTGTGATACTTAAGCCTACATTCGAAGGTAAAGCTATCACATGTGGGATAATCTATCACATCCAGTGACCAGTCAGCAGGCTTTTTTGAGGGCTACATTGATGCAATGTAGGGCAGTTTGGTCTGCAGATCCATAAATTACAATGCCGTAGTCCACCAAAGATAGGACTGAGCATGATACAGCAAGTCGTATGGCCTGAGGGGGTAGGCAATGCTTATGCCTGTACAGAATTCCCAGCCTGGTGTTAACAGTGGTGGAAAGGTGTTGAATGTGTGTGGTAGATGAGGGAGGTGTCTAGTGTGACACCCAGATAGTTGAAGCATGTGACCTGTTCAAGTCGGAAGCCCAGTGAGGTTGAGATGATTAGAGGGGCACTCCTGAGTGGGCATTGGTGGTGGGCAAAGATCATAGATTTCATCTTGTTGTAGTTGAGTACTAGGTGATGCTCAGTGAACCAGGATTCAAGTTCTCTAAAAAAGCCCTGTAGGGCAGTTTGGAGTGAGTTAGGATGGGGTGAGGGAGTTTAGTAAGAGGGTGAAGAACAATGGACCAAGAATGGATCCTTGCGAGACCCCAGTTAGAATTGGTCTGCTGGAGGAGATGGTAGTGTTAATTTTGACCTGTTGAGTCTTGCCAGAGAGATAGTCTTTGAGCTAGGAGGTGGACTAAGGGGAGAAATACTGGGAAGGAAGGGATTGGAGAAGCAGCGCATGACTGATGGTATTGAACACTTTGGTCAAATCGGCGTAGATTGCTCCTGTCATGGACCCCTGTTCCAGGGCCTCGTGTATAGATGATGTAAATTCAAGGAAGGCAGTGGTAGTGTTTTGTACCCTCCTGAAAACATGTTGTTTATGGCAGAGCAGATTATGTTTGGCCAAGTAATCAGTAATCTGGTCCAACACAATTTTTTTGAGTGCCTTCGGGGAGGGGTAGGATTGAGATAGGTTGGTAATTACTGGTTGAAGTGGGGTCACCACTCTTCAGGATAGGGGTTATATTTGCTCTTTTCCATAGTATGGGGAATTAGTTGAAGCATAGAGACCAGTTAAGTATTTTGGTGAGATGTGGCAGAGTCACATCCAGCGTTAGATGGAGAAGTTTGAGGTCAAGAGAATCACTGCTATAGTGTGAGTTCACCAAGGCTTTGGTAAGGTAGCATTTTGCTTCACTGCAGGAGATGATTCACAGCCAGAAGGGTGGGGGGACAGTGGTGGCTGAGGAGTCCATTGGGTGGCTTAGAATCGGGTCAAAGAAGTTTTGGGGAGGATATAGCTGAGGTCGGAGAAGAGGTATTAAGGTCATTGGAGATAGTAGTGGGGTCCTGGGAGAGGGCCCCATCAACCAGAATCTGGGCAGGGGATACAGCTTTCCTGCATAGTTCTTTAATACTGCTCCAGAATGTTTTCCCAAAGCCTCAGGTGGTGGTGATTGTTTTCTTATAGTAAATAGCTTTGACTAGCTTGATAGCCCTGGTGCATTTGTTTCTAGCCTCTCTGTAAAGTTGTCTGTCCTGGAGGAGTTGTGAGTTCAGGGCCCTGTGCCAGAGGTTATCTCTTTGACTCATCTGGTCAGGCAGAGACTGTGAGATTCAGGGGTATCTCTGTTTTTTATAATATGCTTTGTGAAGGGAAAAATATGTCACAAGAAGTGTTAAAGGTGGCAATAAAAGAGGTGAGGCAGCTTCTACAGACTGGCCATTGTGGATAGGTGAACGATCACAGGATGTAAGGTATGAATAGAGGCAGGAGAGGACTACTATTTTGATGTGCCTTTGGGTTGTAACTTTAGGTAGGCTGGGGGGCAGTTTATTTGATCACCAGCTGGTGACAGGGGAGTGATCGCTTATTGAGTCAGGGAGCACTTTGACCTAGGAGATGTTATTGGGGTGGCTAGTAAAGATGAGGTCGATAAGAGTGAAGGACCCATTCTGGGTAAAGTCTGGTGGGGGACTGGATGAGCTGGGCAAGGTCATAAGCTGGAACAGAGTCTTTGTAGGTGGAAGACCCGGTGGGTAGCCAATTCATGTAGAAGTCCCCCATTATAATGACTTTAGTCTTGGGAGGGAGATGGGTGATGTTGGACAGTATTGAATCAAAGGTGGGCTTTTGGTTTATGGGGTGGGATGTATACTGCCATGATGTAAAGTATCTTACCAGAATTGCCCAGCATTACCTTAATTTCAATGGGTTGGGCACCATGGGCAGGTGGGGGAAGGGAGACAGAGAAGGCTTGCAGTGAGGTTTTGACATAGATGGCACATCCCCCACCCAACTTGCTTAGCCTGTCTGCTCGGAAAATGGAGTAGTCACTGAGAGTGACAAGCATCAGGGATGCTTTTTGAGAGCCAGGTCTCAGATAAGGCAAGGATGTCAGGGGCGTGTTGAACAATCCAGCACTGGAGCAGTGTGAACTTCCTTAGTAGGCTGCAGATATTGAGAGAGTAGCCAGTAGCAGGCTACCATGCCTGCCCTCCAGAGTAACACCAGCATCAGATGGCCCCAGGTTAGGGTGCACATTGCCTGATAGCAGGAGGAGGAGTGCATGCCGAAGAAGAGCTAACCGGAGCAGTTTGGATGTGGTACAAAAGGAACGTGTAGTAGTGAGAATTTTAGTGAGCCCGAATGGTATTGGGAGGGTGCATATGAGGTGGACTAATTGGGCTGGAGACTGTGTGAGATGGGGGCCGAGTTGGGTGTAATAGGGTTGCATGAGAGGGTGAAATCCATAGGTGGTCAGGATGACAGTACAGCATAGGTTAGGGGTGTAAGTGTTGATTACTAGTTCAGGGTACATGTACTTTTGGGAGTTCCGGGGGGGGCACTCTATGAGGGCAAGAAGGGAGCCTGACATTGGGATCCCATAAATGTGACTTTTCCCCTTGGAGGATAGGTGGAGGGAGAGAAGACAATGGGAGCAGTGTGATGGTAAAGACAAGCACCAGAAGGTAATCATCCATGTTATTCCTGTGTGTGTGTGTTAAAATGCAATTGGATGGGATGGTGGCCACTAGTGCTGAGAGTGTATAAGCTGCTAGTAGGAAAATAGGCTGATAGGTTTAACGTGAACACATGACTTCCCTTAAATAGCACAATGCTTACCAAGGGTGGTGGGGGGGGGGAGGTGGCGCAGCACGCTCATAATGCTGGTAGGGCCAACATTACTGATCGGTCTAGCAAGCAAGCAATGTGAAGCAATAGCACAGTCAGGCTCCTCCATGGCTTTTTTCTGCAGCTCCATACCTACACAGTTTCGGTGTCAGGAAGGGCAGCTCCCAGACCCTTGTGATCTCTTGTAATTCTGTAGTCCAGCTGTGGACAAAGGAGAGGGAGAGAGCACCGTATTAAATAAGGTAGGAGACTTGAGGGAGGGACAACATTCAAAGCAGGCTTCTACAATTCACCAGTTGCTGGAGTGGTGCCAGAATGAAACTGGAGCAGATAGCTGCTGGTTTGCACAAGCAGAACAGTATGGCACTCCCAATTTGAGTTAAAAAGGTAAAGTTTACCTCTGACAAAAAGTAAGTGTCTAGCTGCTGCCGAAATCAAGCCTGAGTTGTCAATAGCAAAGCCCAACTGAGTTACTTAATTTAAAATTCTGACTGGTTACTTAATTAAGGGGATTTCACAGCCTGGGAATATATGACTTGCACTTGAAAAACTTTAAGGTAACTTCAATAAACAGTACATTTGTAGGCAATATGGCATGAGATGTCTGGATGGAAAGTAACTCCTCTGCTACATCGACTGTGATTTAAATTTGAATTCATTTGTGCAGGTTAGTTAATGCTCAGTTCAAACTTCAGATTGGCATCAAAATACAAACACTTAAAGTACAGGTATGAAGCAACTGGTTCAGTCACTGCTTTTAGAGAATTTAGGCATTACAAAAATGAAAAAAACTATCTGACATTTTGAATTATTTCAGGCAAGTTACTTAATGCAAGTTCAAACTTGAGATTGGTGCCAAAATACAAACACTTAAAGCACAGGTTTGAAGCAACTGGTTCAGCCAGTGCCTTCAGAGAATTTAGGCATACAAAACCAATCTGCACATGTATCGGGTCAAAAAAACTTCAAGCAGGAGTTTATCCCCTTAAGGAAATAAACTAAAACATTAAAAGTCCTCCAACAGTACTGAGCAGTCTACCAGGCAAGCAATGTGAACCAATAGCACAGCTAAGCTACTCCATGGCTTTTTTCTGTGGCTCCATAACTGCACAGTTTTGGTGTGGGGGAGGGCAGCTCTCAGACCCTCGTGACCTCTCTTAATTTGGTGGCTCAGCTGCACAGTTTTGATGTGGGGGGTGCAGCTCCCAGACCCTCGTGTCCTATCTTAATTCTGCAGCCCAGCTATGTGTAATTAAGATGTGGATAATAAGATGCTGCAATTGTGGGAATGTGGATTTGAAAAGGTAAGAGCAATGTTAGAGGACTGAAGGTCAGAAGTCAAGTTCCGGTAAAACAAACTGTGGATAACAAATGTGAAATACGTAGAGCTGTTGGAAAATTTTCCTTTGCTGGTAAAGGCTTAACAAAGTCACTAATTTCCCCCATGTAGGGATCTTGCAATATGACCCAGTTCACTAAATCAGGAACATTGTTTGTATCACCAATCTATGTGAGGTGCTTCATTGACAAAATCAGCTCAACTTCAATTTACTTCAATTTTTTTTGCAAGGTATACTTTCTATTGAATTGTTACAGGTTGTGCTTACAGGTTTTACATTTTGATATATCTTTAGGCTAAACAAAGTTACTGTTTTGTTACTATTTTATTTTGTGCTTACAGGTTTTTGTTTTGGGCTTAAAGGCTTTGCAGTCTCTTTCTCACATTGAAAAAGTAAATTGTTTTTCCTCCACAGCTCTTTCATGGGATTAGAAGTGTAACTGGAGGGTGGAGCTGACAAAGGCTTAGTGTCTTCCAACAGGAAGAAGATTTAAAAGGTCAGGGTAGTTAGTATGTTGTGGTGAAGACTAGGTTTGCTGTCATAAAGTACCTAGCTTCCCTTGAGCTATTTTTTTCAAGGGTTTGCTTGAAAGGACAAAGCAAGGAACAACATTACCAGAGCAAGGAGAAGCATTAAGCATCTTTTGGCTAAGCAGAGTTACTGGTGTGTTACTATTTTGTTTTGTGCTAACAGGTTATGTTTACATGTTTTATTACTGTGTTGTGCTTACAGATTGTACAGTTTACTGCTTTATTTTTGTCTTATTGAAATTAGTTTTTGCAGGATATATTTTCTTTTAAATTGTTGTGCAGGTTGTCTTGCTGAAAGGAAGGACACACTTACCAGGGTGGAGGGTCAGTACTGTAGCAATATGCTTCTGGAGGACACAGGCTTGGTCCCACCCACCCTGCTCCTCACTCCACCAACCCCAAGCTCATCATTTCCTTTATACATGAGGTTCTGACATCACTTTCCCAAAAGAGCAAAGGACATACAACTGTCATAACCTTAACAGCCCAGCAAACTGCATAAGGGGCAGACACATGCACACATTCAAACAAAGTAACAAAAAAAAAATAAAATTACATAGGAAAGAAGAAAGACATGTGGGGAGTGGTGCAATGCACTGGCTGGGGGATGGCAGTCTTTTGGGAGATGTTCTGGAGGATACAGTGCTGCCCTATTTGCAGGCACCTCTCTGGTGTAAGGGAGGAGATTGCACATCTCCAGGTCAACCTGGCAATGATTTGGGAAACCTTCCCCACCCAGGGACCACCATGGCCACTATCACTGCCTGAGAAGTTGCCAAGAAAGAAGACTTGTTGGACCACAGTGGGCTCATGGAGGGTGAGGGTGGTGGATCAGAGGCACATCCCTCCAGTTGTACCTCTCCCCAATTCATACACTGTTATGGAGGAACATGGTTCTACTTTGAAAGCACCCCCAGTGGAGACCAAGGAAGATGCTGGGAAACTCCACAAAGAAGACATAGAAGAGGGTAGCACAAGACCCCATGGGGAAGGAAACAACTCCTGGTAGCAGACTCAGTCATTAGGAGGGTAACAATGGGGGTGGGGTGGGGAGAGGGAGGTAAGGTGCTTGTCTGGCACCATGGCTGGGAGGGACAGGGAGTGAATCCTCAGGGTCAAGGGACCAGCAGAATGGGAGAGGGAGCTGGATGTCATTGCTCACCTAGGGAAAATAACCTGGCTGGAAATTTAACCAGAGCAGTATAGGAGGAGTTTTTAGGGTTGGGGAGGACCTTTAGCCAAGTAACATGAACAGTAACCTTCTAGGAGATGCTGCCCATGTATTGCATGCATAAGGCTAGGTTACTCTGCACCATGGCATTCAATGAATGGCTGAAAAACTGGTACAGAGCTTAGGGTATTGGCTTCACTGGGAACAGGTGGTCCTTTTGGAGGGATGCAGGCCTATACTGATGTGATGGTCTGCATCTGTCTGGGAGGGGAACCAGGATCCAAGGTGATAGGTTTAAATGCTTTATTAGCAAGCATTTATATTATTCAAGGGGGGAGGTACTGGAAAGAAGCATGGACATAACAGTGCCCCACCTCCACAAAACAGAGTTATTAGTGAGGTAAATAGTAAGGTAGAGAAGCTGAATGGGAGCAGGACAGGGGTCAATGGAGAAAAAGGCAAAGGCAGTAAGAACAGGATAAGGCTAAAAGAGGTAAGGCTATCAGAAAATGGAGGGTAATAAGTACTAATGCACCTAGTCTGGGTAACACACTCCCTGAACTAGTGGCCTTGATGGAAGAGGGACACCTGGATATCATCGCAGCCACAGAAACATGGTACACAGAGAACCATGACTGGGCTGTCAACATATCAGGGTACAGAATCTACATGAGGGGCAGGGAGGGTAAAAGAGGAGGAGTAGGAGGAGCACTCTCTACATAAGAGAAGGGATCTAAGCAATCGAACTAAAGGGTAAACAGGGAAGGGAGGAGAGGAGGCACTGTAGGTCACTCTGAGGACAGAAAAATGGCAACACAATCAGTACGTGGTTTGTATGCAGACCTCCATCTCAGGGGGAGGAAATGGACAAGGAAATGATAGAAAGCATCCTTAGAATGGCAGAAAAGGTGGAGATATTGTTGATGGGGGATGTGAATATGCCAGATGTTAACTGTAGCACTTTTGCTGCAGCCACATCCAAGAGCAGGGTAATTCCTGATGGCCTACAGGGGCATGCCTCAGACAACTAATGTTGGAACCCACTTAAGAGTAAGCAGTCTTAGACCTAGTACTCTCAAATGGGGATGGAGAGAGGATCTCAGATTTAGAAGTGGGCAGCTATCTGGGAACAAGCAACCACCAAACAGTGTGGGTCATGATAAACATAGCCATAGAGTCAAGTCACACAAAGGTGAGAGTACTGGACTTTAGGAGGGCTGACTTTGGCAAAATGGGGGAGTGCCTCATTGAAGCACTAGCAAATGGGCAAGACAGTGGAGCAGAGGAACAATGGGGAAAATCAAAGCTGCCATCACGAGACAACAAGCCTTTGTTTGAAGCAAATAGAAAACCAAATGAAGGAAAATAACACTATGGTTTCTCACCTTTTACCCCATCCCTTGTAGTTGTCCCCTTCTCTTTCACTCCCTAGTGTACCCATAAATGGTTTTATCCTCTTCTTAACTGAGTTGGCTGTCTTTTCCTCAGTTTGGGCTTTGGGATTCTGAATGCCTTCCCCACCAGGGGAGGGACAGTGAGGCTGTATAGCACAGTGGTTTAAGGCTCTGAGCTGCAAATCTGGTGACATCCAGCAGACCAGATCTGGGTTTGAATCCTACAGCTTCCACTTGCAATCTGTGTGACCTTGAGCAAGTCACTTAACTTCCATGTGCTCCCAGGTGACTCCTGTGTAAAAGCTTTCAGCTTAGTGTGCTACTCCTGGTTAAACAACTAAATAAAAAAAGAGGTGGCATGGAAGGTTAGGGAGAAAAAGATAGCATTCAGGAAGTATAAGAAAACACAGAAGGAGCAGGACAGAGAACCTGGACCAATTAAGGCAGAAGGAAGTGGGGAAGGCAGTCAGAATTGCAAAGGCCCAAATTGAAGAAAAGACAGCTCACTCAGGTAAGAAGGGGATGAAACCTTTTATGGGTACACTAGGGAGTGAAGAAAGATCAGGGGAGGGACAGTGAGGCTTAATAAAGGGGATGGGGTGGGCAGAGGGTGACAGTGATAAAGCAGAGATACTGAATGAATACTTCTATTCAGTATTCACAAAAGAAGAGGAAGGGGAGGTACCAAAACCAAATAATAGAAGCACACTGGACAGGGGGGTCGATACCAATCCATTTACAGGAGAAAGGATCCTGAAAGTACTCCTAAAACTGAAGGTCTACAAAGCAATGGGGTCTGACAAGATTCACCCCAGAATTCTAAAAGTGCTAAGGGGAGAACTAGTGGTACCACTAACTACATTGTTTAACAAATAATGCAAGGAGGGTGTGGTACCTGATGATGAGGAGGAGGGCAGGTGTGATTCCTGTTCATAAAAGTGGCAGCAAGGTAGAGGCAGAAAACTACAGAACTCTGAGTTTGACCTCAGTGGCAGAGAAAATGATGAAATCACTTCTGAATGAAAGAATTGTTGAGTACCTAGAGGCCAGCAGGGCACAGGACCCAAGGCAACATGGATTCACAGTAGGAAGGTCATGTCAGGTGAATCTAATAGATTTCTTTGATTGGGTGTACAAAGTACTGTAGTAGACCAGGGAGGGGGCTCCGGGCCTGGCCTACCTAGACTTTAGCAAGGCATTGACACAGTCCCCCACAATAGATTAATAAACAAGTTAGCCAGCCTGGGAGTGGGTTCCAGGATGGTAACCTGGGTAAAACATTGTCTGGACAACAGGATGCAGAGGGTAGTAGTAAATGGAGTCTACTCTGAAGTAAGGGGGGTTACGATCAGGGTCCTGCAGAGTTCAGTACTGGAACCGGTCCTCTTTAATGTCTTTATAGGTGACATTGCACGGGGACTGGAAGGAAAAGTATGCCCCTTTGCAGATGACACAAAGATCTGCCACAGGGTTGATACACAAGGTAAGTTGGAAAGAATGAGAAGGGACTTGGCAAGGTTGGAGGAATGGTCAAAAGTATGGCAGCTTAGATTCAGTGCAAAGAAGTGCAAAGTAATGTACATAACAACAAAAACTCAAAGGGAAGAGTACGCAATGGATGGGTATTAATGACAACAAACATGGAAAGGAACCTGGGGTAGTCATTTCAGATTACTTAAAAGTAGGCAAGCAATGTGAGAAAGCCATAAGGAGGGCTGGAGTGATACTGGGGTGCAAAGGGATAGGCATCTCCAGTAGAAAATAGGAAGTTGTTATTCCTCTGTACAGAGAGATGGTGAGACCCCATCTGGAGTACTGCATGCAGTTTTGGAGACCTCATCTCCACAAGAACATAGACAGGATGGAGACAATACAGAGCAAGGCAACTAAAATGGTGCAGGGTCTGCACCATAAACCATAAAAAGAGTGACTAAAAGAGCTTAATATGTATAACTTCAAGGAAAGGAGGAGAGGGGGACACGATAGAAACTTTCAAGTACCTCAAGGGAAACAACAAAGTCCAAGAGGTTAACATCTTTTAGAAAAAAATATGTGCAATAAGAAGTGGGCACAATTTAAAGACAGAAGTGAGAACAAATCAGGAGCAATATGAGGAAGTATGTTTTCATGGGAAGGGTGGTAGTTGCATGGAACAGCATCCTTGAGGAGGTTGTGAGGTCAAAGACAATGAGGGAATTTAAGAATGCATGGGACAGACATAAGGCAATTCTAGTGGGAGGTAGGAGGAAGCAGGCTGTTGGTAAAGCTAGGATCTGCAGCTTATCCAGTTGGTAGGGAAATGGGCAGACTGGGTGGGCCAAGCAGTTCTTATTTGCTATCAAAGTCTATGTTTCTGTTTTTCTCTGTTTCAATTTAATTCAGTTCAAGTTTATTATAGGAAAACTCCATTGAGCATGCTCATTCACAAAGAGATCCTGATTACATAAAAGGCATCACATAAATGGGTTTACATAAAGAAGGGTGCGTGCATAGTATAAGACACTGGAATTCATATAAATTGATACATACAATCATTAACAGATCTTAGCATTAACATAATGCAGTAATGTGACAATTTATGACAAAAATACAGAGAAGACATGGGATGCAGCAGGGAAATGAACAGAAATACATAATAGGCGTGAGATAGCCATACAATGCAGAAAGATGTGTTTTGGAAGAAAGTAAGGGACTCAGAAAGCAAATAGGGCAACACCTGCAGCAGTGGAGAAGATAGTGGCTAGGGCAGAGACAGAGAGTTGAGAGGGCAATTAAGGGATTAGCCAGAGAGAGAAAAATGAGGACCGCAGTAGGGGGAAAATGGAGAGGGATAGGTTAAGGGGCAGATAGTGGCCTGGGAGGAAGGAAGGAATGGGCAGAGTAAAGGGGGGAGGAGACATAGGTGGCGAGAGCAGAAAAGGGGGATGAGGTGGAAGGGAGGGATGGTAGGTATGCTAACACGAGGTAGCAGAAGAGAGTAAGAGGGAATACAGTGAGAGAAAAATTAGGAGGACGGTAGGGGACAGGAAGGAGAGGATGGAGAGAGAATAAAAGCAGAACTAAAATGATTGGTGGGACGGTAAGTGGTGGCCTGGGGAGAAGGAGTGGGCAGAGCAAAAAAGTGAAGGAAGGAGGAGTAGGAGGAGGGGAAATCAAAGCAAGGGTGGGATGGAGGTGAGAGTTAGTGGAGAAGCTAACATGAAGAGTGAAGAATTGGACAGGTCACACAATGCTCTCAGACTGATGTGGCCTTTTCATTATAACTCAGAGCAATTTTATGGGGTTTTCCAGTAGATTACGTTGTTTCTTATGGAATTAGAATTGCTCCATTTTCCTTTATAACCCATTCAAATCCAAGGGAAGAATTTTCCTGTAGATGGCACAATTTCCCACTGTAAAATACAAGAATCCTCGTAGATCTGAGATCCAAAGACTGATTACAGTACATGGTAATACTACTGCAGGAAGAAAAAAAAATGTAACCATGTGTCACCTCTCTGTGTGCAGCCATAAAAGGTTATGGAATGACTCACCCACCCCCCAGCCTTTCACTGGGTGGGTGATTTTGCACCCAGCCACCATTACCTCAGAGGGATAGGCTGTCTTTGTCTTCAGGCAAAGAAGGCAGTCCCATGACCAAAAGAGCCCAATCAGGTGCAGAAGTGGAAGTGGCACAGGCCACACTAGTAGAGAGTGATCTAGGATAAATAGATAAGGGCTGGTCCAGTGAGAGAGATTGTCCTGTTTGGAGATGCTCAGCATAGCACTTTGGATTCTCCTGCTTCCTTGTGGAGCTCAGTGGGCCCCAGTACATTTTTCATAACTTCCAGACTGTACTTCTGCTGGCTGCCACCACTCCTCCCCTTTTCCCTTTCTGCCTACTTGCTTTCCTCCAGTTTCAATTTTCCCCTTTTTCTCTTTTCTTCTCTCCCACTCCCCCTAGGTGCTTCCTCCATTTTGGCATATGTTTTGTGGCAGCCACCTGCCTGGGTCTCTGTTTCTCTGGGGAGGCTGAGACCTGGAGATGCTACACTTTTTTGGGAGAGTCTCCCTCCATTTTGATCTGTTACAGCTAGGCTTCCACCAAAGAAATTTGTTCCAGGCAACAATTAGAGCAAGTCTGGACTGGATGACAGCTGGTTAGAGGTGCAACCCTGGATGGATACACATCTCAGAGGCAGTACAGTGCAGTGGGTTAAGGCTCTGAGTTGCAGATCTAGAGACCTGGGTTTGAATCCTACAGCCATCTAGGTGCATATTGTGTGATCCTGAGCAAGTCACTTAACTTCCTTGTGCTCCCAGGTCACATCTGAAAACAAGCTTCAGCTTAGTGTGCTACTCCTGGTTAAACAAAGTTCCCTTTGCCTTTCCCTTGGAAAAAGTGGGCGGTCACATAATTAAGGTGTGCACTGGAATGCAGGGTGGGCATGACCTGTAGGTGGGCAGTGCAACCCTGGCTGGGCATGTTCCTCAGCTGTCTGAACTTGCTTTTTCAGGTGGAGAAGAGATTCAGAATATTGGTAACTGAGGCAGAAGCAGGAATTGATTTAGACTTGAAACTGGGGTTGGAGGGCTTTTATGTGAAATGAAGGGGTTTATTGGCATTGGATTATGGATATGCAAAACTGTGTGCATGTTGAGGAGTAGCACAAATAGGGGATTTTATTGACCATACAAAATAAGTATTCTGGAAGAAAAGCAGTATATAGAGTACGCAACAAATGTAAAAATAGACACAACATCTGGTTTCTGTAAATCACCTAAAATCACAAGTATTCTAAGTCATAGAACCCAGTACAAAGCATATAAGAAACCATTTGAGACTCGTTAAGCCACTACCTGAACTACAAGTCACAGGACGCCACACAGAAATGATTACCAGTACACACAGACACCTACTTCTGAGAACTCCTTGATGTCACTGAAGTGACTGAATAAAGATTGGAGGAACACCAGTGGGTACATTTCCTGCCAGACCTACTACATATTGTGATCGCAACAAGCCTGCTGCCTACTGATCTAAGCAGTTTTAAAGAACAGGGCTGACACTGTAGTTACCTTTTTTCAGTCTCTGTTTTTTGATAAATGTTTGACGAGGATATAAGCTTATTCAGTTTTCTCAGTACTGAAGGCAAAAGAAGGCAGAAGACCCATTGGGATTGTCTTCCCTACACCATCTGGGGGAAATTGACCAGACATGTAAAGAAGATGTTTATCCAATGCTGCCTTAAAACTAGTAAAGTCAGAGATGTCCACAATGTTTTGAGGTAGGGCATTCCACAGTCTTCAGCCTGAATAGTGAAGTAGCCACTCCTCTTATTGCTTGCTGCCCATTGAATATAAAGTTGCCTATTGTGGGAGCACAAGATAGATGGTTTAAGGGCATAAAAAGTGTCAGTGTCTCAGTAGGTAGCACACTCGCCTCTGAGGCTGGGAGATCAGAAGGCTGTGGGTTCAGTTCCCACAACTGGTACTTGGGTTAATATCCCAGTACTGACACTGTAATGCAGCATGAGAGGGATGCTGCACTTCTGAGGTACCATCTTTTGGATGAGATGTTAAACCAAGGTCCTATCTGCCTGGATTGGTGGTAGTTCAGGTGGATATTAAAGATCCCATGGCACTTATCGAAAAAGAATTGGGTAATTTTTTTTTATTGAAAACTGAAAACAAAATATACAAATCATATGACTCCATACAAAACCTTAAGAAAAGAATTCAAAAACAGAAATACGTATTACTGCATACATGGAGTACAAACAAAAATAATCCTTATGGGCACACAACCCCCATCTCATTCCCACTAAAAGAGTTGGGGAAGTTGCAGTGAAAACAAATTATACTAAAACGTATTGCTTCATGCAAAACCATAATGCAGGAGGTCAAAAAACAAAAATAAGTATCACCGTGTACTTGAACTACAAACATAAATAACCTGTGGTTGTACATAACCCCCATCCCATCCTCACTATAACAGTAGGGGAATCTTCCATTAAAAACTTGAGAGAAAATATACAAAAGTGTATGACAACAGACAAAACCGTAATAAATTAAATAAACAACAAAAGTAAGTATTACGGTATACAAGAATAACAAGCAGTGAAAAGCCATAGTAGTATATAACCCCCATCTCATCCCCACTAAAAAGAGTAGGGGAGTATTGTATGGTATACAAACATTACAAGAACAGTAGTACATCACACAAAATTATAATGAGGAAAAGTAAAGAAAACACAAAAAAGTACTGCATCATTAGGAAAAAATCCAGGAGCAGAACCCCAATAGCACTGAAAAACTTCAGGCGATACAGAGGTTTTCTCAGAACTATAAACAGCCTGTAAGCCCTGTAAAATCTGAGTGACAGTCTGAGTAGGACTACACACTTTCTGTTGTAGTAAAAATGCACATCTGACCTGCCACAAATAGAAGTGACAAACTGCAAAAATTAAACGTAAAGTACTAGGATGGTAATGAACGAAAATAGGCGGATAAATACCATAAATCAAAATATTATATGTGAGAAAAGGAAGGGCCTTTTCCTTCCATTTATGGAGGAAAAGGGCCCATACTGGTTGTGAATAGGGGCAATCAAGAAAGAAATGCATCAGGGTCTCTGGAATGGAAAGGCATGTATCCTGGGGACAAGTCCTTTCTGCATGAGCCTTATGCTTAATATTACCACAAACACCTAGTCTGCCATGACAAGAAAGCCAGGTTACATCCCAAACCCTTTGGGAGATCCGTGGATCAGTCAGTTGGTGAAAAACTCCAGAGGAGTCCAGTTGAATGCCAAAGGAATCTCGTAGCACCGGAAGGTCTAAAAAGGATGTTCCCAAAACAGACTAATATAAGTGCTTCCTTGAGGAAGAGAAAATCATCGTAGGGGTCAGAGACCACTGGCAAATTTTTAAAAAGGTGGGAATGATAAAATGAGGGAGCTTAAACTCACGAAAATTCTGAGGGATTTCGAAAGGGGGGAGACACCAGGTGGCACACAATGGAACAATATGATGATGAAGAAGAAGAGAAATCCAAAAGGCCAGGGGTGTATTCAATAGGTAGGGGATAACAGTCTTAAGAAACAAACAGTGAAAAAACACCAAGGGATTCAACATCCAAACCCCACTGTGACAATAATCAAGATATGTGTAACAACGTTTTACTGGATTTAAATGGGAGCCCCAGAATCCCTGAAAGAAAACATTATACAAGCGAGCCTTCAAGGAAAACGGGACTGGAAAAACTAAAGTCACATGAAGAAATAAAGGAAGAACTAAGGTTTTCAACAACAAAACCTGCTTTCTCTTTGCAATAGTATGACCCTTCCAGGAGGCAACCAAATAAATGGCCTTGTCCAAAACAACAGCCCAATTTGAGTGGGCATCATCAAGAGAACCAAAGGACAATCCTAAAACGTTAACCAGTGAAAATTGTACAGGCACTCCCACAACATAGCAAAGTGAATGTGGGGGTGGTGGAATTGGGAAGTACAATGCTGCACTCTTAATATAATTAAGCTTAGAACCAGACACACATTTGAGATCCGTTAAAAAGAGGACTAAGTTCACCTCTTGTAGTTGCGGGGTGGTGAGAATGCAGAGATCGTCCACATAAGCCAATACTGTAGGGACAGAGCACCTGGAAGGAAAGGACAAATGAGGGATTGATGGGTTACATAAGAGTCTACCAAGTAATGGATCTATATGAAAAACATAAAGAAGAGGACTGAGAGGACAGCCCTTCCGAACCACGGTACGACTCAAAAAGAGGGGGCAAATGGCACCATTCACGTAAGGATGGATCCAGGCAGTAGAATAGAGCAATCTAATCCACTGAATAAAGCACTGTGGAATACCGTAATGAGACAAGACTTGAAAGAGATAGTCATGATTCACTCTATCAAATGCCTTCTCCTGATCCAGTGAAAAAAGAAGCGAAGGAGAAGAAGAAGAAGAGTTAAAGGCAGAGACATCTCTAAGCAGGGAAAGATTGGAAACAACAGCTCGTTGAGGAATAGCACAGGTCTGTATTTCTGAAATAATGAGGGATGTGACAGGAAGAAGATGGTGAAACAGGATGGAAGTAAAAATCTTACAGTCCACATTCAAGAGACTCAAAGGCCTCCAATTCCGTATGTCCGTCCTATCTCCTTTCTTGAACAACAGAAACACGATTGCAACTGAAAAATTCCAAGGAAAAGAATGAGTAGCAATGATAGTATTAAAGAGCAAGGTAAGAATGGGTGAAAACACATCCAAAAATGCTTGATAAAGATCAGCAGTAAGGCCGTCCTGCCCTGGAGCACATCGCTTTTGTTTCTTAATAGCCACCTGCACCTCTAACAAGGAAACTGGGGCTGTCAACTTGGTGCAAAAATCAGAAGGAGGACAAGGGATCAGGAAATCAAAAAAGACAACAGCAGTGGATGTAGCCACTGAAGGAGTTCCAAAAACACTGACTAAATGGGAAAAGACCTTTAGCTGGAGAGATGTTATAGTATCATAAACCTTAGAAGAGTCAGGGTCAATAAGATGTTCAGTGTGCTTGGCTGCCACCCTGTCAGAACAGCGCTTGTATAAATCAAAAGAGGCCTTTGAAGAGTGGGTGCCACAAGTAGCCTCAAGACGCAATGAGCAAGCCCTGTTATATTGATACTCTTCCATCTGGGTCTACAAGGAAGCAAAAAGAGGGGATCAGTCTTGAGCCATCTCAGCAGCCCTAGAGATAACATGCTGTAAATGTTGCCATAATTACAAATACTGACGATAAGAGGAAACAGATTTACTCCTGGCATACCTAAGAAAAAAGCGTTTAAGATCCGATTTGGTATTGTCCCACCAATGTAAAGGGGAGGTGTAAGCATCCAGAACCGAAATTTGGACTAACAGAAATTCCTGACAGTCTTGAATAATGCTGCCATCAGACAATAGGGCACTGTTCAACTTCCAGAGTGAAGAAACAAGAAGAGGATGAGAAGCTGTAGAAGGAAAACAAAGCAATGAGATGGCCATGTGATCTGAGGTCTCGCAAGGAATGACCTTCGCCTGTTGTACCATAACATTCTGGGAGAGAAAAATAAAATCAATACGGGTGACCAGAAGGCCTGTATGATAGGTCATTGTTCCTTTGGGATGCACCTCACAATAACCGTCCTTAAGAGAGGCGTACTTGAGAATAGTACGTAATGCAGTAGAGTCCCCGAGAAGCTTCTGTGTGGAGCCTCCTCTGTCAGCTACAGCGAGACCACAATTGAAGTCTCTTCCCATATAAAGATGTCTAGAGGTGTGTAAATAAGGCTGCAACAACTGAAATAAGTCAGAATGAGCAGCAATACCCTGAGGTGCATAAACATTCAGAATCCTGAGCTGGAGGTGATGGAAAGTGCAATCAAGCAACAAGGCACAGCCAGGGACAATATCAACCAGTCTCGTAATGGTACTGTCAAAACCAGAAAACAAAATACCCAACCCATCACATGTATCCTCACCAGAAGACCAGTAGGAATGGCCTCTAGTCCAGCCAGCAGAAGCCTGGGTCAGTTCATATTGACTCTTGAGCCTAGTATCCTGAAGTAAGTAAAGATCATGCGGGAGATCCAAAAGATACTGTAGAGAGGCAAAACGTTTTCTATAGGATTTCATGCTGCACACATTAAGTGTGAGGAAGCGAATACCCAAACCCACAGGCATAAGAAGAAAGAAAAAGACTGAAAACCAGCTGAAAAACATGAAGAATTAGGCAAAGAGGCGTCAAGTAACCGCCGATTGCCACCTGGTATCAGATGTAGTGGGGAAGGATCTTGTAGGGAATCAGAGGAGTAGTCTAAATGGATGTAAGAAGCCTTTGAAGATTCAGAGTCATTTTCCTCATCCATTATATCACTCCACTGCTTCCATTTGGACAGGGCTTGATAGCAATTTCTGGTCAAAATGGATTGTCCAGGGGAAGGGCTGGGAGCCTTACGCTTACCTTTCAACTTACCCTTCTTTCCCTGAGAAACCTCTGTGAAGGGGTCCAAAGCAGGAGGGGGAAGGGGTGGCATGGGGTCAGAGGGGGCAACAACCCCAGGCACTGGGACTGTGCCAGGAGGGGTTGGGTCTTGTAACACAGGATCTGCCACTGGAAGAGCAGGAAAAGCAGAGGGAAGATTCTCACTGGGGGCATGGGGCACTATGACCTGGCCATCCCCTTCACGCTGGTGAAGAACCTGAGTCTGAGAAGCCATGATAAGGGCTACCTGCTCCTGAGGGGGATGGTCCAACCAATTATGGTCAGCCCATGGACATTGATGGTAAGTATGGCCAGTCTCATCACAGAGATTACACCTCCGGGGTTAGGGAAACCGAGACTCACATGACCATAGGCCAAGCAAATAGTGCACCTTGGCTCATTGCAGGTATGGCTCAAATGTGTCCGAGAACCGCATTTATGGCAGGTGCAGGGTTGACCAGGATAAAAACACAAACCTCGATCCCTACCTATATAAAAACTACCTGGCAAATGAGCTATACCCCTGTCATCCTGCTTCAGTTGCACCTTAGCCTTCCAACCCCCTGTCCTGACAAGGTCCTTGTCCAAAATAGGACGAGGAGCCTCGAGAATGTCGCAGTGTTGCTTAAGCCATTATTGAACGTCTGCTATGCTCACTCTTTCATTATGAAAAAGAAAAGTAATGAATTTTACTGTAGGTTTAGTAAGAGGAATGAGCATAAAGGGGGCCCATAAAGGCTGTGACTTCACCACTTCATATTTGATCCAAAATTTTTCTAGAGTAGAAACAGTCTTAAATCTTAAATCATAAACTGATTCCCCTTTAACATGTATGAAAGCAAACAATTCACTTGCTGAAATACCCATAGAGTCACGCAACAGGGAATGCAAAACAGTTTTCCTATCAGGTGCAGTAGAGAGGTCACCAAAATATTTCAGACGAACTGCATTCCTACATCGGGCTGGTTCGCCCAAGTTCTGAAACGAGTAGGCAAAGGAAGATTATCCAAGTGAGGAATAGAATCAGCTGTTGAAGAAGAGAGTGCTGCCAGTAAAGGATGTGGTACTGAAGCAGAATCCTTAGCTTACATAGGGCCCGAAGTTTCAGGAGTTGGTTGGCCAACAGCAGAAATTTGTGTCGAAGTGGAAGGATGTAGGAGCAACGAAGCCACCGAGGATGAATGAGGGAAAGAAGTGGATTCAGCAGGCTGTTCAGTGACTGTGTTTCCCTGCATAATGTCCTGTGCACTTACCACTTCGGGAGAAGACCAGGGTGCACCAGGAAGTGGTTGAGTCCAACCTGCAGCATGCAGAGCAGAAACAGGGGACCATGCAGAGTCTGGAAATGAAGTACCTCCGTGAGTAGTCATAGAGGACAGCGTGCCTGCAGTAGCTGAAGCGGCACTGGTAGAAGCTGTAAGTAAGTCCATTGTTGATGTGTGCGATAGCTCAGAGTGTAATTCAGCCTGGTCAGAGGTAGTAGGCAGGGCGGAGTGCAGTGCGTCATCCTTCTGCACGAAGCGCTATAAGAGAGAACAGTTTTGTTCATATAACAGTCTGAAATACAATGGAGACATAGTGTTAGTACTGGTCCCAAGAACTGTAGGAGAATGCTGGTCCAAAATCTGGGTGAGAGTTCCAAACTCAGGAGGAGAATCAGGAGGTGTATGAACAACTAGTTGTGGCACAGTGTTCAATTGATTATTACTGCAAGCACTAGGCAAACCAACAGGCATAGTAGGCTGGAGATGTGGAGCTGAAACTACAAAATAGAGAGCTGCATCACCTCCACCTCCTCCAGGGTCCGGGACAGCAGCCATCTTAGTCCCGCAGGAAAAAGAGTCCCCCTTGCTCGCAGGAAGCAAGAGCAGGGGAATTTCCCGGGTGTCCTGGCCAAATTTCCCTCATTCACTAAAAATATCACCAACAACTTCATCTGGTTCAAGGTCAGTTGGCATTCATCTGTATCCCCCTCCCCCCCCCCGGATCGTGCCTGAAAATAGGCATGATTTGTCTAGTCACTTTCCTGGTCAACAAAAGCTAAATAAATAAATAATAATAAATAAGTAATATTTTTTCTCTTATCAAGTCCTGGTCATGTGAGATGTTGAATAACATGAGAATGTCTCACCTATCCCCACAGTTCTGTAAGTCATACAGGTTTAAGGCCTGTAACCTGTCAGTATATATCACTCCCTTTAGTCTTGGCACCATCCTGGTGACTGTACACTGGATATTTTTTAGTAGCTTCTTATCTTTTATGAAATGTGGTGCCCAGAATGAGGCAGCATAATCAAGGTGTGGTCTAACAAAGGCTTTATATAGTGGTAGCAGGCATAATTCATTCCTTCTAATAAAGGACTTGCAGATTGATGCAATGATGTAAGGATTATGTTTGCCCTTAGTGCTATCTTCCTACACTGGTCCCCATGTGTGAGGTCATTATTAATTGTAATACCCAGATCTGTTTCTGAGGTAACCTCTCTCAAGATAGTACCATTTAAAGTGTAGCTGTAACATTTTTTTCCCGAATGAACAACAGATCATTTATTTACATTGAAAACTCTGTCATTGTTAGAAGCCAAGTTCTCTATCTTGTATAGATTGCTATTCACTGTATTATGTTTGCCAATGTTATCCACTTCAAAGTCTAGCTTTCTATCATCTTCCAGATTTGATAATATTACACTAAAGTGAATGGTGTAGGTCACTAATAACAAGCATTTGTCAATGCTGAATGTTTGCTTGCTGGCATTGGCATTGGTAGTGTAGGAGTTACAGAGCTGCATAATAGGAATGACCGGGAAGTACTGAACTGAAGCCAACCCCACCACCACCCTGTAGAAAATGACAGGCATTGGGGCATGCCTTTGGGTCATCAGGCATAATGGCCATGCCTTTTCACCACACCCTACTGTGCAGACACCAGCAAGTGTCACGGTGTGCTTTGGGGTCTTTGGCCCTTATACACACCCCATTCCATCAGAAAATATTGTGAGATGGGTGCAGTATAGGAGAATGGGGTGAACTTTGGGATCGAAGAGTCCAAGGCACACCTCAATGCCTCTCAGTGGCTGCAGGGTGTGGATGGGGGTGGGGGTGGAATGGTATGAGCATTGCAGGTGACAATCCCAAGTCACAGCCCTGATGCCTATCATTCTCTACTGGGTGGGGTGTTATGGTCAGAAACCCTAATGCCTAGGGCATTCGTTGGTATTTTCACTCCAAATTTTCAACATGGGTTTACTGTGACCCCAACCTTATGAATAGTGGCAATATCAGTTTGTTAGCTGAAAGCTGCTTTTGCACAGTGACTACAGCATTTGTCACCACAGGTGCAAAAACACATTCTGAACAGAATGTGAAAAATGACAGCTGTACTGTTCATGAGGAGGTGTAAAAAATGGCAATGTTGAAAATCTGCAGTGAAAATATTAAAACAAGCATTTGTCAATGCCGAATGTTTGCTTGCTGTCATTGGCAGTGGTAGTGTAGAAGTTACAGAGCTGCGTAATAGGAATGGCAGTGAAGTATTGAACTGAAGCCAACCCCACCACCCTGCAGAGAGTGACAGGCATTGAGGTGTGTGTTTGGGTCATCAGGCATAACGGCCATGCCATTTCACCACACCCCACCCTGCAGGCACTGACAAGTGTCACGGTGTTCCTTGGGGTCTTTGGCCCTTATGCGCACCCCATTTCATTAGGAAATATGGTGTGATGGGTGCGATATAGGAGAATGTGGTGAGGTTTGGGGCCAAAGAGTCCAAGGCATACCTCAATCACTCTCCCTGACTGCAGGGTGTGGAATGGTATGAGCATCACAGGCAAGAATCCCAAGTCACACCCCTGATGCCTGTCATTCTCTACAAGGTTGGGCGTTATAGTTGGAAACCCTAATACCTCAGGCATTCATTGGTATTTTCACTCCAGATCTTCAACATGTTTGTTTTGTGACCCCATCTCATGAACAGGGAGAATATCAGTTTGTTAGCCGAAAGCTGCTTATGCACAGTGACTACGGCATTTAGCACCCCAGGTGCAAAAACATTCTGAACAGGACGTAAAAAATGACAGCTGTACTGTTCATGGAGAGGTGTAAAAAATGGCAATGTTGCAAATCTGTACTAAAAATATTAAAACATATGGTGAAGTCAGGAGCGTACATAGAAACTGTGCAACGCACACCCGTAATATAATTAGGTTGGGGATTTTTTACGGCAGATTGTCAACTCAGACATTTTGGTGCCTCCGATCACGAACAGTGTCACTGTGTTTTTCTTTATCTGTGCCGAACAATGATTTCCCACAGTGACCACGCATCTCTGCGCTGAAACTGTGAAAACACACTTCAGCCATGTTGTGAAAAATGACAGCTGTACTGTTCATAAGGAAGTGTGGAAAAATGTCACTGGTGAAAATCTGGACTGAAAATATTACAAAGTCATGAAGTAATGAGGGTGCGTGGAAACTGCGCAATGCTCACTCATATCACAGTCATTTTATGGACTTTTGTCACCAAATTTTCAACATAGCCATTTTAAGACCTCTGCTCATGAACAGTGTAACTGTGATTTTCTTAATCTGTCCTAAACATTGCTTTCGCACACCAACAGCACCATTGTGTGCTACATGTGCGAAAACACATTTTGGATGACATATTAAAAATTGCAGCTGTACTTTTCATAAGGAAGTGTAATAAAATGGCAATGTTGAAAATTTGGAGTGAAAATATTGAAAATTTGTGAACCTACAAGCGTGCATAGGAACTGTACAACGTACGCTCGTAAAACAGTCATTTCTTGGAATTTTTTCACCAAATTTTTAACATAGCCATTTTGAGACCTTTGCTCATGAACAGTGTCACTGTGATTTTCTTAATTTATCCCATACTTTGATTTTGCACACCGACTGAGCCATTGTGCGCTACATGGGTAGAAACACGTTTTGGGTGAGATGTGAAAAATGACAGCTGTACTGCTCATAAGAAGGTGTGGTAAAATGGCAATGTTGAAAATCTGGAGTGAAAATATTGAAAATTAGCAACCTTACGAGTGTGCGTAGGAACTGCACAGCGCACGCTCGAAAAACAGTCATTTTTAGGAATATTTTCACCAAATTTTCAACATGGCCATTTTAAGATCTCTGCTCATGAACAGTGTCACTGTGATTTTCTTAATTTGTCCCATACATTGATTTTGCATTTGGACTGCGCCATTGTGCGTTACATGGGTGGAAACACATTTTGGGTGAGATGTAAAAAATGACAGCTGTACTACTCATAAGAAGGTGTGGTAAAATGGCAATGTTGAAAATCTGGAGTGAAAATATTGAAAATTCAAGAACTTACGAGCATGCGTAGGAACTGCACAGCGCACGCTCGTAAAACAGTCATTTTTAAGAATTCTTTCACCAAATTTTCAACATAGCCATTTTAACACCTCGCCTCATGAACAGTGTCACTGTGATTTTCTTACTTTGTCCCATTCATTGATCTCACACACCGACTGCGCCATTGTGCGCTACATGGGTGGAAATACATTTTGGGTGAAATGTGAAAAATGGCAGCTGTACTACTCATAAGAAGGTGTGGTAAAATGGCAATGTTGAAAATCTGGAGTGAAAATATTGAAAATTCGTGAGCTTACGAGCGTGCGTAGGAACTGCGCAACACACGCTCATAAAACAGTCATTTTGAGGAATTTTTTCACCAAATTTTCAACCAGGGGTTTTTGGGACCCCTTCTCATGAATGATGTCACTGTCATGGCATTATTCAGGCCTGAAGGGTGATTTCACGCAGTGACTGTGCAGTGACTGCAAAATCACCCTTCGGGCCCGAATAACGCCATGACAGTGACAGCAGTCATGAGAAGGGGTCCCAAAAACACCATGTTGAAAATTTGATACAAAAATTCCAAAAAATGCCTGAGATATGCAACAAAGTTGAAACCCCCTATCTAGCCCATTATACAGCTTACCGGCATTTCCTCAGTTTGCGGTCGGCGTTGAAGAGTGCAGACATGTTCCCAGTCCACCGAAGATCATCGCGCCAAGCTCCAGAGATAAGTATGGGGTGAGAGGGGTGGGGAGGCTGGAGTGCGCAGTGGGTGGTGGGGGGGTTGTGGAAGGGGTGGGAGACTATGTGGGACCGTTTTTTCTTTACAGGTAAAAAAAAATGGATGACGTGGGACATTTGCCACACTAGGGTGGGCTCCCAGCGTGGTACAAAGATGGTTGGGGGGGCATTCAGCCGACAGGGGATTGGGCACCCCTGTCGGCCTAAGGATCACTTGCCATGCAGGGTGGGCTCCCAGTGTGACACCTACTACTGTGGGGGTTAGAACAGTGGAGCTGATGGGGATTGGCACCCCGTCGGCCATATCATTACTTGCCATGCTGGGATGGGCACCCAGCATGGCATTTAGAAAAGCTTTGGGGAGAGAAGGGGGGGAAATGCAGCACAGCCAATGAGGATTGGGCACCCCCGTTGGCTATACAGTGCGTGCTGGGGACAGGGGGCGCGCACGCCTGCGGTGGCATTTGTGTGTGTGGGGGGGAAGCTGCGCATGAGCAGCCAATATCTTATCACTGCTCACTCAAGCGTAGCTCCCCCTTTCAACTGTATGCCACTGCATTTTGGAGCTTGTCATAGACAGCTCCAGCATGCATCGGCTTACAGGAGCCATGCCTGCAAACACAGTGACTGAATTGGAGGAGGAGGTGACACACCTCCGAAATCTCCGATGATGGCACTATGTTTCTTGCACACGCGTGCAAGTAAACATAAAAACTTGTGAAGTCAAGAGCATGCATAGAAACTGTGCAACATGCACCCATAATGTAATTAGTTTGGGAATTGTTTACAGCAGATTGTCAACACAGGCATTTTGGGACCTCCAGTCATGAACAGTGTCACTTTGATTTTCTTTATCTGTCCTGAACAATGATTTCCCACAGCGACCACGCATTTCTGTGCTGAAAGTGTGAAAACACATTGTGGCCCATGTTGTGAAAAATGACAGCTAAACTGTTCATAAGGAAGTGTGGAAAAATGCCACTGGTGAAAATCATGACTGAAAATATTACAAATTCATGAACTTATGAGGGTGTCTGGAAACTGCGCAATTTTTTGGAATTTTTTCACCAAATTTTTAACATAGCCATTTTGAGACCTTTGCTCATGAACAGCGTCACTGTGATTTTCTTAATTTATCCCATACATTGAGTTCGCACACAGACTGTGCCATTGTGTGCTACATGGGTGGAAACATGTTTTGGGTGAGGTGAAAAATGACAGCTGTACTGCTCATAAGGAGGTGTGGTAAAATGGCAATGTTGAAAATCTAGAGTGAAAATATTGAAAATTTGCAAACTTATGAGTTTGCATAGGATCAGTGCAACAAACACTCGTAAAACAGTCATTTTTGGGAGAATTTTTTCACCAAATTTTAAACATAGCCATTTTAACACTTCTGCTCATGAACAGTATGACTGTGATTTTCTTAATGTGTCCCATACATTGAGTTCACACACAGACTGTGCCATTGTGCACTACATGCACGGAAACACATTATTGGTGAGATGTGAAAAATGACAGCTGTACTATTCATAAGGAAGTGTGGTCAAATGGCAATGTTGAAAATCTAGAGTGAAAACATTAAAAATTTGCGAACTTATGAGCTTGCATAGGATCAGCACAACAAACACTTGTAAAACAGTCATTTTGGGGAATTTTTTCACCACATAGCCATTTTAACACCTCTGCTCATGAACAGTGCACTGGGATTTTCTTAATGTGTCCTGAACATTGATTCTGTGCACCGACTGCGCCATTGTGTTCTACATGCACAGAAACACATGTTGGGTAAGATGTGAAAAATGACAGCTGTACTACTCATAAGGAAGTGTGGTCAAATGGCAATGTTGAAAATCTGGAGTGAAAATATGGAAAATTCACAAACCTACGAGCGTGCGTAGGAACAGCACAATGCACGCTCATAAAACAGTCATTTTTTGGAATTTTTTCACCAAATTTTCAACACTGGCTTTTTGAGAGCCCACCTTATGAACACCAGCACTGTCATTTTGTTAATCAGTCCCGAAAGGTGATTTCACGCAGTGACTGCAAAATCACCCTTCTGGCCCGATTAACGCCATGACAGTAACAGAATTCATGAGGAGGGTTCCCAAAAACCTCTTGTTGAAAATTTGGTGCCAAAATTCCAAAAAGAATGCCTGAGATATGCAGCAAAGTTGAAAAAAACCTATTCATCACATTATACAGCTTACTGGCATTTCTTCAGTTCGCGGTCAGTTTTGAAGAGTGCAGACGTGTTCCTGCTCCACCGAAGATCACCACACCAACCTCCAGAGGTAAGTATGGGGTGAGGTGGGGGTGAGGGGAGGCAGGGTGTGCAGTGGGTGGATGTGGGTGGGAGAGGTGGGTGAAGACAGCAGTGAGGGAAGGTTTTTTCTTTCAGGTTTTTTTTTATTTGGACTACGCGGGATGTTTGCCATGCTGGGGTGGGCTCCCAGCATGGCAGCTGGAAGGCTGTTGGGGGCAGTGGAGCTGATGGGGGACTGGGCACCCCTGTCAGCCATAGTGCCTGTTGCCACACTGGGAAGGGCTCCCTGCATGGCACACAATAGTCTGGGAGGGAAAAGTTGAGCCGACGGGGGATTGGGCATCCCCATCGGCCATACAGACTGTGGGGGGGGGAACAGTAGAGCTGTTGAGGGATTGGGCACCCCTGTCAGCCATACAGTGTGTGCGTGGGGGAGGTAGGAGCGCATGAGCATGCGTGTGTGCGTGTGTGGGGAGGAGGAACGCTCTCACTCAAGCAGTGCTCTCCTTTTCAACTGTACGGCACTGCATTTTGGATTGTTGCACTATGTTTCTTGCATATGCATGCAAGCAAACATAAAAATACTGAACAGAAATGGTTCCAAGACTGAACAATGGGGAACTCTACTAGTTACTTCAATTTCTTTGGATAGAGTGTTACAGATCTTGACTTGTTGAGTTTGACCCTGTAGCCATTCCTCAACCCACTGAATGATATCAGCATTTAGTTCCATACTGACCATTTTAAGTATCAATTTGTTGTGAGGCAAAGTATTGAACGCCGTATGGAAACTGAAATAAATGACATCCCCTGATACACCTTGGTCAAGGCTACTGCTGACCTTCTCGTAGAATGACAATAGATTTATGGTACAAGAACACCCCTTTGCAAAACCATGCTGTAATTTATCCCCTAAGTTCTCTATCTACTAATTCCTTCTCCAGTTTGATTTTCAGTAATTCTTCCATGACTTTACAGACCACCGATGTCAAGATGATCAAACAGAAGTTGTCAGCTGATGATCTGTTGCCCTTTTCATCTACGTTTGTAAGGTTTTCCTATTTTAAACAAAAGTCTATAGCCCTTGGGATCTAGTAGTGTCTGCTAACGCTGTACATGGATGTTTTCAGTAAATCTTGCACTACCAATCTGCAGATGTCCACTGGTGTAAAACAAGATGCTGTGTTGCAAATCTGAATTCAGTTCCCAAGATAGTACAGGTGTGAAGCACCTCAGCCTTGCAAAATAAATTCTGATGTCAGACATACCATATAAAGAAGGTAACATAAAACAAAGCTACACAACACAACAAAATATTAAAGTTCTACTGAACTCCTCACATGATACTTAATACATTTCATCACATATACCACTTTCTGCAACTTCAGGGGTAGACTGAACAATATAATGAAAATACTTGTAGTCAAAAATAGAAAAGGAAAATTAGTTACATTTAGTTCTGTCCAACACAATGTGTCAGTGGCTCAGTAGGGAGCACACTCACTTCTGGTGCCTGAATATTGGAAGGTGTTGTTTCTAGCCCCACACCAGGTATGTGGAATAATTCAGTGCGGTATGAGGGGTGCTGAACTGGTAAGGTGCTGTCCTATGGATAATATGTTACACTGATGTTCCTTCTGCCCATCCCAGGGTACTGTCTATGTGGAAGTAAAAGATCCCATGGAACATATTGATGAAGAGCAGGGGAATGGTATCAGAAAGAAAACTTAAACAAAATCTTAACATGAAAATCATAATCCTCAAAAAGAAAATCAAACCAGTGCACAATAAGAACAATTAAATAAAACTAACAGAAAGCAAAAAATAAAAAGAGGAAACTTAAAAATACACCATCCAGTAGTCTTCTAGAAAGTCAGAACAATAGACAACTCAGTCACACATGAAAATAAACCAAACCATACTTTCTATGCCACTCAAAATCTGAAATAAAACACAGAATCAATAAAGGGAAGTCACCTACAGTAACTCCGGCCATCAATGAAAGATCACTCACACTCCATTGTGTTGACTTGTTCCATACTCAGATTCGTGTAGGGAGATTTAATGAAGACGAACTCCTGAGATGCTGACCTTCCCCAGTCAGTTCTAAACATTTATTCACACAACTCAGCTAATGATAAATAAGACATTCTGAGCTGTTGGAGCACCGGACAGCATCTCATTTGCCATTAATAAAATGTAAAGCATTCAAAAATTGTAATCAAGGTGCTGTTCTTACTCTTCAGTAACTGTTGTGGAAAGTCACCTAGAATCAAAAATTCATAGGTGAGACTTTCCAACAAAAGAATCTGCTATCTCCTGGCTAAAAATTGCAAAACGTCTGTAACTAGAGGTGGGCAAAAATTGTGAATTCTGTTTCCGTGGAACATTTGCAAAAATGCAGGGTGGTGGTGTGCTGGTATGGTGCTGTCCTTCGGATATGTTACACTGTGGACCCTTCTGCCCATTGCTGGTCTCTGTCAAGGTGGAAGTAAAAGATCCTGTGGCAGTTATCAAAGAAGAGCAGGGGAACTGTACTGAAAACAAAACTTAAACACAACCATTACATGTAAATCATAATCCTCAAAAAGAAAATCAAAACAGTTCACAATAAGAACACTTAAATAAAATTAGCAGAATACGAAAATTAAGAAGAGGAAAATAAAAAGTGCATCATCCAGTAAACCTACTAGAAAATCAAAAAAGAGACAAGCCAATCACACATGAAAATAAACAAAACCATACTTTCTATTCCATTCAAAATCTGGAATCCAAAACATAATAATGGAGGGAAATCACCTACCTCCATAACTGTGACCTCAATAAAAAAAATCACTCCCACTCCATTCTGTTGACTTGTTCCATAGGCAGATTCAAGTAGGGAGACTTAATGAAAATATACTTTTCTGCAGAGTGACCAGCTCCTTAGATGATGACCTTTCCAAGTTAGTTCTGAATACCTCAAAGAAAACTGATTCCTACAACCTAGCTAATGATAAATAAGACATTCTGAGTTGTAGAACCAGGCAGCATCTTGCTAGCCATAAATAAATTAAAAGCATGCAAAAATCACAGTCAAGGTGTTGATGCTATACTTCATTAACTGTTGTGGAAAGTCACATAGAAACAGTAGTTTATAGATAAGTCTTTTCAATAAAAGAAGCTGCCATCTCCTGGCTAAAAATTGTGACAAAATCGCACTATAACAAAAGATATTTCATAGTCTCAGATGTTAACATAGAGTCTGGATAAGGACAAGACCCTTCATCTAGAGATTTGTGCTTGTTATGCCCTCTGACATTAAACCTGACATAGGAGCAGAGCCGTATAGCATCTGACATCTTCCATGAAAACTGCTTAATGGTTAATTGTGCCACAACTAAAGGAGCTTTTGAAGGACTACAGTATTTATATTCCAGTTCCTGTGGACAGATATGAGACATTACTTCCCCCTACAGTTGTTTCCTTAACAAAGACTCAAGTTGTAGTTTGGTAGTTTTCCATTTCAACAATTTTTATAAAAAAGAAGAATGTATGATGGAAGTTACATATTCTGAGTAAGCCTTATGGGATTATTGAGTCAAATTGTAATAAAGTGTTCCAAATTTTCCCAAGCTCAAAGTTTAATTACTGAAAACCCCATGACCAAAACAAATTTCAGGGTTCCTGACCAAACATGTGTTTGGAAAAACACTGCTGGATTACTCATATTTACACCTACTTTATTGTGGGGTAAATACTGTGTGGTATATCCCTTCTGACTGGGTTCAAATGACTCACCCAAAACATTTGAAAAAATGCATTACAAAATCTAGTCTCCACATTTAATGGGGAAGAAAACATAGCTTTTATAAATCAGAATGGAGAACAAAAATTGGAATATCATAAACACTCATTTGTCTTTTGATAATCTCAGAGATTTCTACCTTGCAGCTGTTTGTGCACATGCAGTTATTCTGTTAGACCAGTTTAAATGGGTCATGCCTCTAGAACCAAATTTTATGCCTAAAATTGTTATTGGCTCTTGGAAATCTAAATTACAGCCATGCTTGTGATAACCAAAGGGGCTACTCCAAAACATTTGCCAAAACTTTTCCCAAAATTTAATCTAACAGTAGAAATTATGTTGGAAATATTTAGGTGAGGGGGGAGTCTCACCTCCAAATTTATGGGTCATGGAGTTGGCATTTCAAGGTGGTAGAACTCTCTTATACTGTATAACGGATAAAGATTACAGAGGCACAGGAAATCTCATACAATTTTGTTAAAGGTGGGAGAACTCAGTTCCTGTGGAATCATGGTTGCCCAATTCAGTCTCTGATTGTGACTATTTGCGATACAAATAGAAATTCCAAAAGTACAGTAAATTACATTTAGAGAGAGATTACAGAGGTGCTTATCACAGGTAGATGAGAAACTTTCTAACAGTCACACATCAAGCAAGTTCTATGTGTGGATTCAATTTCTTCATATTCATAGAAATATAGAAGCTATTAACAGAAAATGACCTCCTGACCCACCTAGTCAGCCCCAAGTCTGTACCTACTGTGTTACCAGAGACCCTAAATGATTTCTGGTCTCTCCCCGCTCTGTCCCTGTATCTGGCTCAAGCATGTTTGATTCCTGTTACCATTTCTGTACCCACCACTTCTGCTGACAGGCTGTTCCAGGCATCCACCACCCTTTATGTGAAGAACTGTTTCCTCACATCCCCTCTAAGTCTCACCCATTCCAACTTCATATCATGCCCTTTTGTCCTTGAGCCTCTCTTTCTGTGCAGTACACTTCCATCCTGTACCTTATATATATCCTTGAGGTATTTGAATGTTTCTGTCATGTGTCCCCTTTCTCTCCTTTCCTCCAGAGAGTACATATTTAGTTCCCTGAGTCTTTCCTTGTAGGGCTTCTGGTGCAGGCCATGAACAATTTTGCTGCCCATCTCTGTACTGCCTCTACCTGATCTGTATTCTTCCTGTTATGGGGTCTCCAAAATTGGACACAGCACTATAGGTGTGGTCTCACCATTGATCTATACAGGGGTAACACTACCTCTCTTTTTCCATGGGACCATTCTGCACCCTGGATATTAGACAACATATCTTCTTTGTTCTTAAAACAGCAATTGTGTGGAGTTTTTCAGACCTGTTTGGAATGGTATAAACCACAGGTGCCTTAGACAAGTAGCACGTAAGGTAACCTTCTTGTAGGTGCTGCCTGTCTATGGCATGGGTGAGGCTAAGGTACTTCACACTCTGGGATTCAATATATGGATGAACAACTGGTGCAGAACACAGGTTTTTGGATTCGTTGGGGACAGGTGGTCCACCTGGAGGAATACAAGCCTATACTGGCATGATGGTCAGCATCTGTCTGGGAAGGGAACTTGGGTCCAAGGTGATAGGTTTAAATGCCTCATTGACAAGCTTGTAAACTAGCCAAGAGGGGAGGCACTGAAAAGCAGCAGGGAATTCCCAGCCTACCCACACAAAACAGGGTAGTTAGTGAAGTTAACACCAAGGTTGAGAGGTCAATAGGGGGCAGGGCTGGGGTAAATGGAGAAAAAGACAAAGGCAGCAAGTACAGAGATGGGACTAAATGTGGTAAGGCCATCAAAAAATGGAGGGTGATGAGTACCAATGCCCATAGTCTAAGTAACAAGCTTCCTGAACTAGTGGCCTTGATGGAAGAGGAATGCCTGGACATCGTAGCAGTCACAAAAACCTGGTACACAGAGAACCAGGACTGGGATGTCAACATACCAGGATACGCAATCTATAGGAGGGACAGGGAGGGTAAATGAGGAGAAGGAGTAGCTTTCTACATAAGGAAAGGGATCAAAGTAACAGAACTAAAGTGTAAACAAAGAGGAGAGGAGGCACTGTGGGTCACCTTGGAGACAGGAAATGGCACCACAATCCACACAGGGGTTGTATACAGACCCCTATTTCAGGGAGAGGACATGAACAAGGAAATGATAAGCATCCTTAGAATGGCAGAAAAAGGGAAAATATTTTTGATAGGGGACCTGGATATGGCAGATGTTAACTGGAGCACGTTTGCTGCAGCCACATCCAAGAACAGAGTCATTCTCAATGCCCTATAGGGGCATGCCTCATGCAGCTAGTGTTGGAACCCACTCAGGAGGGATCAGTCTTAGACCTGATACTCTCAAATGGGGATGGTGAGAGGATCTCAGATTTAGAAGTGGTAGCCATCTGTGAACAAGCCACAACCAGACAGTGTGATTCAAATAAACACAGCCTTAGAGTCAAGTCATTCAAAAGCAAGGGTACTGGACATTTCAAGGGTTGACTTTGGCAGAATGGGAGAGTGCCTAAGGAATGCACTAGCAAAAGGGCAGGATGGAGGGGTGGAGAAACAATTGGGCAAAATCAAAACTGCCATGACAGAGGCAAGAAGCCTTTGTGTGAAGCAAATAAAACAAAATGAAGAAAAAAATACTATGGTTCCCAAAAGGGGTGGTGGGGAAGGTTAGAGACAAAAAGATAGCATTCAGAAAGTATAAGGAATCACAGAAGGAGCAGGAAAGATAACTCTATCAGTTAAAGCAGAAGGAAGCGGAGAAAGCAGTCAGACTAGCAAAGGCCCAAACCAAGGAAAAGACAGCCAACTTAGTTAAGAAGGGGAATAAAACCTATTATAGGTACATTATCGAGTGAAGAAAGATCAAGGGAGGGATAGTAAGGCCTAACAAAGGGGAGGGGAGGTGGGCAGAGGGCAGCAGTGTAAAGAAAGAGATACTGATCAAATACTTTTGTTCAGTATACACAAACTAAGAGGAGGGGGACATACTTAAACCAAACAGTAAAAGCACTCTGGATAGGGGCGTCGATACCAGTCCATTCACAGAAGAATGGGTCCTGAAAGAACTCCTAAAACTCAAGGTGGACAAGACAATGGGATCTGACAGGATTCACCATATAATTCTGAAAGAACTTAGGGAGAACTAGTGACACCACTGACCATGCTTTTTAACAAATCATGGGAGGATGGTGTGGTACCTGAGGACTGGAGGAAGGTGGATATGATTCCCCTTCACAAAAGTGGGAGCAAGGCAGAAAACAACAGACCTGTTAGTTTGAACTCAGTGGTAGGGAAAATGATGGAATCACTTCTGAATGAAAAAACTGTTGAGTACCTAGAGGCCAGCAGAGCACAGCACCAAAGGTACAGTAGGATGGTCATGTCAGATTAATCTAACAGATTTCTTTGACTTATTGACCAAAGTAGTAGACCAGGGAGAGGCTGTGAACATGGCGTGCCTAGATTTTAGCTAGGCATTTGACACAGCCCCACACATAGATTAATAAACAAGTTAGCCAGTCTGGGAGTGGATCCCAGGGTTGTAGCCTGGGTAAAAAATTGGTGAGACAACAGGACACAGAGGATAATAGTAAACAGAGTCCATTCCAAAGAAAAGGTGGTTACTAGTGGGGTACTGCAGGGTTCAGTATTGGTTGCAGTCCTCGTTAATGTCTTTATAAGTGACATTGCAGAGGGACCAGAAGGAAAAATATGCCTCTTTGCAGATGACACAAAGATCTGCAACAGAGTTGATACACAAGACGGGTTGAAAAGGATGAGAAGGGACTTCATAGTATCATAGTATTATAGTAAAAGCCAGCAGAATAGGCCCCATGGTCTATCATGTCTGCTTGGAAGCTAGCCTCCTACTGGGAGCTCACTCCTTCACCCCCCCAGCCCCAGAGATGGCCCTCCCTGGCCTCTGCTTCTCCCTGTACCTGTCACAAACCTTCTTGAATCCTTCTCTGTGGTGTCTTCCACCAGACTTGTGGGCAGTGCATTCCATGGTTCCACCATCCTCTCTGTGAAGAAGTGTCTCCTGCGGTCCCCCCTGTACTTCCCCTCTTCTAGCTTCCATCCGTGCTACCTGGTAGTTCCCCCTTTCTTAAGCCTAAACACTTCCCTGGCTCTGCCCTTATTTATTCCCTATACATACTTGAACGTCTCTATCATGTCCCCTCCATCCCTCCTTTCCTCCAATGTGTACAGATTGAGTTCATCCAGTCTCCCCTCATAGGTCCTACCCTTCATGCCCTGAATCATCTTGGTCGCCCTCCTCTGGACCCTGTCCAGCAGTGCTATTTCCCTTTTAAGATGAGGTCTACAGAACTACACACAGTACTCAAAATGTGGCCTAACCTGGGCATTATACAGAGGGAGGATCATCTCCCTCCTCCTGCAGATAATCCCCCTGGTTATGCAGCCCAGTTTCCTGTTTGTTTTTGCTGCAGCTCTTTGACAGTTCTCTGTGTTATTCATTTTGCTGTCCACCACTATCCCTAAGTCCCTCTCACCTGATGTGACTTGCAGTGTGCCCCCCTCAAGGGTGTATTCATGTCCTGGGTTTTTGACCCCCAGATGCAGCACCCTACATTCTCTTGCATTGAACTTCAACCCCCACTTCCTTGCCCACCCCCCAGGGTATCCAGACGCCCCTGCAGGGCCTCTCTCCCCTCCTGCCCATCTGCCAATGCTCCTAGTTTTGAGTCATCCGCAAAGAGACTCAACCTACTCCTAACACCCCACCCTATGTCTGAGACATAGGAATTGAACAGGAGTGGCCCCAGAATTAAACTCTGGGGGACCCCACTGATGACGCTCCTGGTGGAGGAGACTATTCCTTCCAACCACCACCACTCACTGATTTTGCCCCATAAGCCAGTTTTCCACCCACCTGAGCAACTGCCCCCTCACACCATCCACCCCAGCTTTGTTAGTAGGCCATTGTGGGGTATCGAATTGAAAACCTTACTGAAATCCAGATAGAGGATGTCCACCAGCCTATGTTTTTCCTGGGCACCTGACACCCAGTCATAAAACTACACCAGGTTAGTCTGGCATGACCTTCCCAGAACAAAACCATACTGCCTGTCATCCAGGTCCCCCAACCTTTCCAGCTGCCCCTCCCAGCCTCTCCTTGATAATGCACTCCATAACCTTGCCTACCACAGACGTTAGGCTAACATGCCTATAATTCCCCCATCTCCTCTGTGGACCCCTCCCTGAGGATAGGCACCGCATGAGCCGCCTTCCAATCTTGAGGCACCCAGCCTGTCATCAGGGAGATGTTGTAGAGTGAGGCCAGTGGAGCTGCCAGCATTTCCACCAGTTCCTTCAGCACCTTTGGATGCAGCCCATCTGTCCCCGGCGCCTTCTCAGCCTTTAGTGACCAGGAGCCTTTCTCTCCCTGTTGTGATTATGCCCTACCATCCCCTCTCCTCATGCATCCTCTCCTTCCCTTCTAGATATGACCCATCCCCTGCCCTAGTCTCATCCAGTCCTTCAGGCTCCACCTGACCTCCTGGTTCAGTGGGCTCCTCTACCCTCCCATTGGGTTGGAAAAATCCCCCATCTCCCCCAGTAAAGACAGAGGCAAAGTACTCATTTTGCACCTTTGCTTGTTCCCCAGCTTTCTGCGCACATCCCCCCAGTTCTAATCCTGCTGATCTGTGCACTCACTTTTCTTTTCTCCCCTATGTATCTATAGAACCCCTTCCCCCTGCAGATATCCCCTGCCAGGTTTACACTTCTTCTCCTTGGCCCCCTCACCTCCCTGGTGACCCTCTTAGCCAGGAAATCATACTCCTTCTCTCTAGCCCCCTAGAAACATAGAAACATAGAATTTGATGGCAGATAAGGACCGCTTGGCCCACCCAGTCTGCCCATTTCCCTACATAATGGATAAGCTGCAGATCCTAGCTAACCAGCAGCCTATTCTTCCTACTCCCACCGCCTAGAATTGCATTATGACTGTCCCATGCATGCTTGAATTCCACCACTGTTTTTGACTCCACAACCTCCTTCAGAAGGCTGTTCCATGCATCCACAACCCTCTCTGTGAAAAAATACTTCCTTAAATTACCTCTGAGCCGCCCCCCTTCTATCTTCAAATTGTGCCCCCTTGTTCTTGCACACCTCTTTTTTTGAAAGATGCTACCCTCTTGGACTTTGTTGATTCCCTTGAGGTACTTGAAAGTTTCTATCATGTCCCCCCTCTCCCTCCTTTCCTTGAGGCTATACATATTAAGCTCCTTAAGTCTTTGAGCACTTTAAGCATGCATAGGTGGCCTTTTTCTCCCTCACCAACTCCTGCACCTCCCGGGTCCATCAACATGGCTTACTGGCCCTACATTGCTTGCACCTTACCTTTGCACAGACCCTTGAAGCCTCCTGCACCCCATTCTTAATGGTCTCCCACAAGCTACCAACATCCATGTCTGGTCTTGCCTCATCCAAGCACCCATTAAGAATCCTTCCCATGCCCTCAAAGTCTGCCCCCTGAAATCTATTACTTCTGTGTTAGTGCAAATTTTCTCTCCCTCTGGGAACATAAGAAACCAGGCCGTGGCATGGTCACTGCCTGCCAATGGGCTGCTCACCTCCAGGCCACTTATCTCATCAATATCTGCTAGGACAATGTCAAGGATCTGATTCTGCCTAGTAGGCTCCTCCACATGCTGGACTAGGAAGACATCCTGAAAGGCATCCATCAACCTCTGCTCTATGGCCACCAAGGATACCATAGTGCCCCAGTCTGCCCCCGTTATGTTCAGGTCACCCATGAACACCACCCTGCCCGTTCTGAGTCCACAGTGACCCCTGATGTTCTCAGACAGATCATCCTCCAGTTGCGCTTCCATTGCGGGGAGTCTGTACACCACCCCTATTTTTAAACTTTTAACCCCCCTCATTTGTAGGGTTACCCAAATTAACTCCACATCTCCTTCTGCCTCCTTGATTCCACCAACTACTATGTCATTTTTGACTATCAATGCCACACACACCCTCCCCACCCCCATATCCTTCCTAAACGTTGTGTATCCCTATTAATTTAGGTCCCAATCATGCCTCTGGGTGGCACATGTCTCAGTAATTGCCACCAAGTTTGCTGCACCCTCAACTAGCATTGCCTGGAGCTCCAGAATTTTATTGCCCATGCTCCTGGCATTGATCAGGACCATCCGCCACCCGACCCCCTCTCCAGAATTCTCAGCCCAGCGCAATCCCCGTATCTCTTTCTCCCTCAGTTCCCCCTGGTCTTTTAACGCTACCCGCAGCCCACTTTGCATGATCTAGCCCTGAACCCTCAAGCTTCCTGTCTGGGGTTTTCAGTCTTTCTATTTCTCCCCCCTTTACAAGTTTAAACCCCGCCTATCACCAATGAATCCAAAAAGTTTCAGCTTAAGGATCTCCCTTCCCTCCAGGTTGAGAGTCAGCCTATCCCTTGCATATAGCCCCTTGTCTTCCCATGTATCACCCCAGTTCTCATCAATCCATGACCTTCTGACTTGCACCACTCCCTGAGCCACTAGTTCACCACCCCCCAAGTTTTTGCTTATTCTCCCTACTTGTCCTTGGTACTAGCAGTATCTCAGAAAAGGAAATTGAGCATCCTATAGAGAGGCAAACCCTGGCCAATTTCCTGAATCTTGCCTGTATCTCCAGTTCACTGTTCCCTTCTAAATCGTTTGATTCCAGGTGAACTAGAAGGTCTGGAAACTTGGCAAGGTTGGAGGAATGGTCAGTATGGTAGGTTAAATTCAGTGCAAAGAAGTGCAGAGTAATACATATGGGAAACAAAAACCCAGGGGAAGAGTATAGAATGGGGGGGGTAGGTACTAACAACAACAAAAATGGAAAGAGACCTGAGGGTAGTCATATCAGACAACCTAAAGGTAGGCAGGCAATGTGAGAAGGCAGTAATGAGGGCTGGGGGGATACTGGGATGCATATAGAGAAGCATCACCAGTAAAAAACAGGAAGTTGTCATCCCTTTGTACAGAGTTAGTGAGACCCCATATGGAGTACTGCATGCAGTTCTGGAGACCTCATCTCTGCAAGGACATAGACAGGATGGAGGCAGTCCAGAGCAGGGCAACTAAACTGATGCAGGGTCTGCACCAGAAATGATACGAAGAGAGACTAAAGAAGCTTAATATGTACAACCTCAAGGAAAGGAGGGAGAGGGGGGACATGATAGAAACTTTCAAGCACCTCAAGGGAATCAACTAGTGTTGCAAAGTATCCCTTGACATAGGTGACCACAACTGGGCATCTACAAAAATGGCAACTCAATTGTGGTGCCTGTCATTGGGGCTACACAAGAGGGAGGGTGACCAGATGGGGGTGTTCACACATATAGCAACAGGATGTGGCTACATGCATATGCACGTGTTGAGGAGCAAGCACGCTCAGCCTGAGGTGGGAGGGAGGGAGGAATTGTGAAGGGTGATACCATGGCAAACTGCCGAGCTGCTCTCATGCTGTGGTGGGTGGGTTCAGGGCTGGGCTGCAGATGGTGCTAGGTTCGAGTCAGGGAGCTGGTACCTTTTGTTGCGCCTAGTCCGAAATGTTATTTTTTATTTATTTTGCTCCCCCCCTCCAATATGCAGCCCCCTGGAGTGAAGAATCCTTTGGTAAGGGGGTGTGGGGGGTGCTGCCCCTGCATTATAATGTAAATCATAAGTCCCTGGCACCCTTTTGCTGTGCACCGGGGAGTACATCCCTGAAATTTATTTTTGGCGATGTACATTCACCCTAATGACAATCGCTATTCTGCAATTGCCATTATCACATAAATCCATATTGCTCAGATGGATCCGGACAAATCTGGATCCACAGAAACCTGCCCTTTGTAGCAGGATAGTGGATCTGTCAGATACTTTCACTATCTACCTGTGGATCCGGCTGTCAGATCCTAACCAGGGTCCATCTCTATCTGACCCTGGATCCTAACTATCTGCCCTAGGATCCATTGATCCTAACTAGGATACGTGGATCCTAACCAGGATCTATCACTGTCTGGCCCTGGATCCTTACTATCTTCCCTAGGATCCGTGAAACCTAACCAGGATACCTGGCTCCTAACTAGGATCCATCACTATCTGACCCTGCCCTGGATCCTGCATCTGTGTTTAGCAGGATATCTGGTAGGACCCAAGTCAGGACACCAGCACTATCTGACAGGTAGTTGTAGGATCCACAAAAGTACTAACCGAGCAACACTGGAATTAACCAAGTCCAAGGGGGTAGCATCTTTCAGAAAAAGAGATGTGCATGAACAAGGGGGCACAGTTTGAAGATGGGGGAGATGCTCAGGGCAAAGTGAGGAAGTATTTTTTTCACAAAGAAGGTGGTGGATGCATAGAAAAGCCTTTTGAGAAGGTCATGGGATCACAAAGCAGTGGGGAATTCAAGAATGCATGGGACAGGCATAAGGCAATTATACTGGGGGGGTAGGAGGAAGTAGGCTATTGGTTAACTAGAATCTGAAGTTTATCCAATAGGTAGGGAAATGGGCAGACTGTGTGGACCAAGCTGTCCTTATCTGCCATCAAAGTCTATGTTTCTAGAAATCAAGCTCCCCCAATTTCCTGAGCTCTGAACTCACTAGATTTAGTTTTATCAGTCCCTACTTGTAACTCTTGCCATTAATATACAGTTCTGTAGTAAACTGATGTTTACTCCACCTTCATGTCATCCATTCTATGCTCACTTGCAAAGCATGTAAACATATTGTTATCAGTTTGAGCTGTGAGAGGGCTTTTGGGAATGTGCCCATCCTCCACATATCACATCTTCAGAGTCCTGAATCCCCTTCCTAATTCTGCCTGCTCTCAGCCTTTCTTTTCCTTTTAGCCATTTGAAGTCCTTGCTTAATCCCACAGGTGGAAAATGCAGGATGTAAGTGGGTTTTCTTTTGCATCTCCTCATTCCTGCTTAAAACCTTTCCCCTGTGTTTGCTTACACATATGTTACTGTTTACTACTTTCATATGTGATATTGTTAATTATACAATGGCAAAGAAAAATCCTGGGCTCCCATTGCTCACTCTGGGACTGGACCCGTGATGTTATCCCAGCACAACATCATGGCTCTAGTCCCAGTAAACAAACAACCACATCATCCAGCATGAAAATTACTCCATGCAGCCTACATAAGTGATCTCTGCTCTGCTGCTCGCTTCACTCGCTCGCAACCTGCATTACTAGCTCCTGAGTCCCAACTCCTTCACAACTAAAGTAAGATACCCCCTCTTAACATGCCCCCAGCATTGACCATTCCCTAAAGAAAACGTCACTTTTTTTTTTTACTTCTCATACAACACCGTAGCATCTGCTTCGCTTTTGATCGCACAGGCACAGTGTTACAACAGAGCACGAGGTCAGCCGTTGTGTCAGAAAACAGCAGACAGTGGCTGGTTCTGAACGCGACAAACTTAACTAATTTTGGCCATGTTCCTCATAGCACCATCTCCCAACACCTGATGCAGATCCAAAACCTCACCCATCCCAACAGCTGCTCCATGAGTGAACATCACTTCCATTCACAGAAATCAGAAAGTCTCCACAACTCACGCTTCCTTCACAACATGGCTTTTTATGGAAAAAAAAAAAGAAAACTAGATGAACTCAATTACATTGGAGGAGCGGTAGACCGGTGGGGGGCAGACTACAACAGAAAAGAAAATATGTTTCTATACAAAGAATAGGCAGGGACAGCAAATTAAATGTAGCTAACTAGCAATAGCACTACCTACTGCACAGAATAGAAACTGGACTTTTTTGTTAAAAAGTATACATCCACATAAAAAAATTAATACAAAAACTTGAACAAAGATATATTTTTTTAATTTTTTTTATTTTTCCAAACGAGCCATTGTATAATAGCAATAATGCACTCCAGGATGTGTGTTGTGCTGGGATAATGTCACTTCTGGGGTGAATAGTCACTCTTGGCCTGTGGCCTCATGACTAATCACCCCAGGTGTGACATTATCCCAGCACAACACACACCCTGTCATGCATTATTGCTTAAGCACTTTGTTCCTCAGAAAATGGTAGAGATGTTGGCGAGGGTAAGCATCACCACCACAGCCATCAGGGAACAGAATGACAGCATTTTCTAGACTCTTAACACCACTTTTTTAACCTTGTAACAAACTTTTGTTGCAGGGTTAATGGTGGGAGAACAAAGAGGAGGACAAGCTATTTTGGACAGGATTTGAACTGAATTGGAAAATCAGGGAGCAGTACAAGTTCTCCCATGTACTGTTAAAAGTCTATATTTCTGAAATCAAGTTGCACAGTTTGTGAAGATGAGCACTGTCACTGCAGACACCAGAGAACAGCACTGTAGCATTTTCTAGGCTGTAAGACCATTTTTAAAACTTCTAATCAGCTTTTGTTGTTTGGGCAGCTGCTACAGGAACAGAAAGGAAGGGCAGCCATTTTGGATGAGGTTTGAATTGAACAGCCCAATTGAGGAGCAGTTCCATACACTGCTAAAAGTCCAGTTTTCAAAAATCAAAGTGTGCAGTTGGCAACAGTAGTACTAGTGATAAAATCCTTATTCATTATATATTTAAACTCAGTTGACCCATAACTCATTTTTAATTAGACCCCATGGTAATTTGTAAGGTTACAGTTAAGCAATAATGATTGATCTGGTGGTTGTTTCCTGGGGATTAATGACCATGTGGATGGTTGAATTGCCTGAGGTGTGGCCTTTACTCTAACCTCTAGGCTATACTAGCTGGTAGTACAGCCTAGAAGTTAGAGTAATGAGCTAAGAATGAGCTTGGTACATTCAGCAGAGTTGATGTTCAAAAATGGGGGGGGGGGCAAAAAATACTCCACTCGGGCTGTTGTAAAATTTCGCAGCATTCTTTATTTTTGTTAATTGCCCTGACGTTTCGCATTCTTGCGCTTTTTCAAAGTGCTTTTCATATATTCTGTAGGAATAATAGATACATATTGTTTATAAATCTTTCATTTTTTTAATTCCATTTCTTTTCATTATTCTTCTATTAAGGTTTTCTATTATACTTCATTACCACTGTGCTTCTTTCCCTGCTACTTATAGTACACACTCTGTACTCTATTCACTCTTATAACTAAAACTTTACAAAAATAATATACTATAATAAAGAATATGCACCCTGTATTCGTGCTTTGTTTCCACACTGGCCAGATGCTTTTTACTTTTGCCTTTGCCTGTTCTACTGATTCTTCATGGCAAGGAATTGCACCAAACCTGTGTCTTAACTATAATAATATAAACAATATGTGAATATGCCATCAGCAACCTTATTTAACAGGTTATTTTCAATACAATAATCAAACAACTTTTCTTTATTGCTACCTTTTCTGTTATAACAGTGTACCATTTTAAAATATCTTAATTGGCTACATTTTACCTTTTGCAGCTTTATCTTTCAGCTCAGCATGTTCAGTTCCCTTTGTTCTTTGTCTTCCTTGAATTTTAGGTTCTGTTTTTAAAACATTTAAAGTTTTAGTGCAACCTAAATTTTTTGGTAAATGTTTAAACACTTCTACAATGTATCTTTACCTCTATAACTGGTTTTAACACTTTTTACTCTCTTTTGTGCTGAACATTGTTTCCAAATCCTTATTTCTTTTTTTTATTTTATTGTCAGTCCCTAAAAAGAGAATCAGTCCTTTCAGAACCCTTCAATATTTTATTTTTTCAGTCCTATTAATCTTCAATTGTATGTTACTATCTCACTTTACCTGGCTGGTATGTGTAGATACTTTGAGTATAGTGCTAAAAGTCACCTTCAGTTCTTTCTTTAGCTTTATTATGTGTGTCCTGTATCTGTATGTAAAAAGAAAAATAAAATTCAGCAGACCAGACCTAGGTTTGATTCTCACATCCTCCGCTTGCATACTGTGTGACTCTGAGCAAAACACTTAACTGCCCAGTGCTCCCAGGTCTCTCCTGAAAACTGGCACTTGTGCCTAGTGAGCCTTACACAGTTACCAAAGACTAAAATAAAAAAAAATTAAAAATCCCCAGGAAATAACCAAACATCAAGGTTGTTATCACTATTATAAGCCTAATCACAACTGTACTGATTTAAACTATTTAAAAAAATGCTTACATACTTTAGTTTTTTGCCATTTGTAGTCTGCGATGCAGCAGCGAGGCTTGTCTATATGTGTGATGCGGTTACATCACGTTAACGCTATGTGTATCTGCCCTGCTGCCATAAATTAGTGTGACTATATGGACTCAAAGAGGTTGCCGTTATTTTTTTTGCTTACTTGTGTTTTTTAGGGGTATTGCTCTAGCCCAACAATTGGAACATTTATATTTTTTGATTTTTTTAAGGTGGAATATTTTTTTCTGAGTCATGCTCTGTGACAAGATATCGGTTTTCAGTTTCTCGGTTCAGTCTTGTTTTTTTGTGATGTGGCTCCTTGCACTAGTGACAGACCTGGATCAGTCATTAACTGGAGGTTAATGATCGATCTAGGAACTGATCGACAGCACCTGCTTAATATGTAATTAGCCTTATAATATCAATTAAAAAAAAACAAGACATACAAGTCCTAATTGCATATTACAGTAAATAAATGTACATAATAAATATAACCCACAGTATTACAGGAGTGCAGTAGTGCCCCTACACTTAAGGTTGAGTAGGCTGTTTAATGTCAAACAAAAACAAACCAGAGCTAACTGACCAAATGAAACCATAACTGGAGTAAAGTCCCCACAAAATTAATGTGCAAAAACTTCTATTACATAAAAAAAATAAAATAATGGCACATACAGTGTGAAAAATACTCCCATTTTACAACACTGAAGTGCTTTATCAAAAGTAAAATACAGAGACCAGGCAGAATACTTATATATTACAAGCACCTTGTGAGTATCCTACTTATGCTTAATACTAATTAATTTAAAGAATCCACAAGCAACATAAAGAGTATACAAAATAGACTAAACACAATTAAAGTTAATTGAAATACATTATAAACACTTCTCAATAAACAGTTTCTCATCGCTGAACCACAAAACAAAACTGTCCAGTGAGTGTCGCGAGGGTGTGCACAGCTCTTTTACCCACCCTCCCCTACCACCAATCACAGAGCAAGCTGTGGAAGTAACTCCAGTGAGGAAGCAATCATCTCACCTCCCTGCAAGCCTTCCTGCCAACCCAAAGCCACTGATAAAAAAGGGGTGGATTTTTAAAAAGTCTGCCAACTTCCCTGGACTCACTGCCAATTAACACCCCTCCCCCCAGCTCCTACCTTCCTCTGCCAGCTTCTTATCATAGAGCCACATGGGAGACCTGTCCAGAGATGGTCATGAGGGTATGCATGGCTCTTCTACTCACCCTCTCCCCCACTGATTATTGAGCAAGCCATGGAAGTGGCTCCAATAAGGGGGCCTTCAGCCCAGCCCACCCCTGCAAGCCTCCACACCAACCCAAAGCCTCTATCAAGGATACCTGATCCCATAAAAGGCACCCTAAACTAGCAGTCCTCCAAGCTGGTGGTCCAGAGCACTAAGGGCTGCAGCACAAAGGGTGTCATACTGTGGCTGTCAGCTGTAGAAGTCGGCCATCAGCCAGCCACACTGCCCCTTTCCATTGTACCCTCTGTCTTAACTCCACATTTATACATGCCTATGCCAGTGAGTACTCTTGTTTGTGACTCCATTGTGCTGCTGACTGCTGTTTTGTGTCTCACATGATCCAAACTTTTCAACCAGTGGCACAAACCAAGAGCCTGGACTTTTGTACTGTTTCTCATCACCAGCTTATTGTTAAACTGCATAGTTTAGCACTTGCTTTATTTAGCTCATTCATCTAGCTTTAGTCTCTGACATGATATCCTGTAATTTCATTGCATCAGTTCTGCCTGCCACCCTGAGTGTTCTTTCATTATAGCCTCACTGTCTTGACTCTGTAATGCTTGCCTCCTGTGTCACACCACCATGCCACTACCATTTGTAACCATTATCCCTGCTCCAATCATCTGAGGTTATAGTTGTCCTGCCTGCTACTCTGAGTGCTCACAACCATCACTACCTATTCTGGAGTTGTTACCAGTGCCCCTGTCTTTCCTATTACTCTCCCACAAAGGGTCTAGCTATGTCCGTGTTGGCAGCACAGGTGGGCATCACCACCTTCCTATTTCCTTGCATACTAGTTTTGCTACTATTACTAGCTGACTTCTCTGCCACCAGCCCAGGATCAGGCTGACTGACTCTCCTTATTGCCCCCTAGTGATTTCAGCTACTCCAGTCTGCTACTAAGTATCCATAAACCACCCAACGCCAATGCACTCATAAGACTAAAACTGCAGTTCCTGATACAAACACACACCAAAAGGAAATCCTTTCTGCCCACTCTAACCTGGTGTGTAATAATAAAACTTACTTCACTATGGACTTTGGTTATATATCTCTGCCTGGCCAGAGACACAGAACCCAAGCCTGGACCCTCTCCTAGTCCCTCCCACCCTTAGCAGCTCAGAAAGGACTTAAAATTGCCCACATCAATATCTGCTGCCTATTGGCAAACAAGCCTGACCTTGAGGCCTGAGTAATCCACTACTCCCCAACATACTAGGGATCTCTGAATCCTGGCTCAAACCCAGCATCCCTAACTCCCTTGGCAACCTGAAAAACTACTCCTTTCTCAGAATCAACTACTACAGGTTTCATCACAACTTGTCCCTGATTTCCCACCCAACAGGTACTGGCACTGCCTGTGAAGTATTTTATGCCTCACTTACTATTGGCAATACAAAAAAACTTCATATCCTCTGTGTCTGCAGTCCTTTAAAATGTAGCATATCAGGATTCTCTGCCCATATCGACATCATACATAGAAGCATAGTAGCATAAACTTTGACGGCAGATAAGGACTGATTGGCCCACCTAGTCTGCCCATTTCCCTATCTAGAGGATAAGCTGCAGATCCTATTTAACCAACAGCCTATTTATTCCTACCCCCCCCCACAAAAATTGCCTTATGTCTGTCCCATGCATTCTTGAAATCTCCCACAGTTGTAGACCCCACAACCTCCTCAGGAAGGCAGTTCCATGCGTCCACAACCCTCTCTGTGAAAAAATACTTCCTCAAATTGCTCCTGAGCCGCCCTCCCCATCTTCAAATTGTGTCCTCTTGTTCTTGCACATTTCTTTTTCTGAAAGATGCTGCCCTCTTGGACTTTGTTGATTCCACTGCAGTACTTTCTATCATGTCCCCCATCTCCCTTCTTTTCTCAAGGGTATACATATTAAGCTCCTTTAGTCTCTACTCATATGGCTTCTCTTGCAGACCCTGCACCATTTTAGTTGCCCTCCTCTGAACTTCCTCCATCCTGTTTATATCCTTGTGGAGATGGGGTCCCCCAGAACTGGACGCAGTACTCCAGATGGAGTCTGTACAGGGGGATAACAACCTCCTGTTTTCTGCTGGTGATACCTCTCCCTATACATTCCAGTTTCCCCCCAGCCCTCCCTACTGCCTTCTCGCATTGCTTGCCAGCCTTAAGGTCATCTGATATGATTACCTCCAGGTCCCTTTCCATTTTTGTTGTTTACTACCCCCCCCACTGTGTAATCTTCCCCTGGGTTTTTGTTTCCCAGGTGTATTAATTTGCACTTCTTTGCATTGAATCCAAGCTGCCATACTTCTGACCATTCCTCCAACCTTGCCATGTCTCTTCTCATCCTTTCCACACCTCCTTGTGTATCAACCCTGTCGCAGATCTTTGTGTCATCAGCAGAGAGGCATACTTTTCCTTCCAGTCCCTCTGCAATGTCACTTATAAAGACATTAAAAAGGCCTAGACCCAGTACTGAACCCTGCAGTACCCCACTAGTAACCCCTCTTTCTTCAGAGTAGACTCCATTTACAATTACCTTCTGTGTCCTGTTGTTCAGCCAATGTTTTACCCAGACTACCATCCTGGGACCACTCCCAGGCTGGTTAATTTGACTACTAATCTTTTGTGTGGGAATGTGTCAAATGCTTTGCTAAAGTCTAGGTAGGCCATGTCCACCACCCCTCCCTGGTCTACTACTTTGGTCACCCAGACAAAGAAATCTATTAGATTCATCTGACATGACCTTCCCACTGTGAATCCATGCTGCCTTGGGTCCTGTGCCCCACTGACCTCTAGGTACTCAACAATTCTTTCCTTCAGAAGTGATTCCATCACTTTCCCTACCACAGAGGTCAAACTGACAGGTCTGTAGCTTGCTGCATCTGTCTTGGTCCCACTTTTGTGATGAGGAATCACATCTGCCTTCTTCCAGTCCTCAGTTACCACACCATCCTCCCATGATTTGTTAAAAAGGGTAGTCAGTGGTGTCACTAGTTCTCTGCTTAATTCTTTTAGAATTCTGGGGTGAATTTCATCTGGCCCCATTGCTTTTTTCACCTTCAGTTTTAGGAGTTTTTTCAGAACCCTTTCTTCTATGAAAGGACTGGGATCATTCCCCCCAGAGTGCTTCTGTTAATTGGATTAGGCACCTCCCACTTCCTCTTTTGTGAATACTGAACAGAAGTATTCATTCAGTATCCCTGCTTTTTCACTGTCACTCTCTGCCCACCCACCATCCATTCTATTCAGCCTCACTATCCCTCCCTTTGTCTTTCTACGCTCCCTGATATACCTATAAAAGATTTTATCCCCCTTCTTAACCGAGTTAGCTATCTTTTCCTCAGTTTGTGCCTTTGCTATTCTGACTACCCTCCCTGCTTCCTTCTGCCTTAACTGGTACAGTTCTCTGTCCTGCTTCTTCTGTGTTTCCTTATATTTCCTAAATGCTATCTTTTTCTCCCTAACCTTCAGTGCCACCTCTTCTGAGAACCATAGTGGCTTTTTCTTTCATTTTGATTGTTTTATTTGCTTCACACAAAGGATTGTTGCCTCTGTGATGACAGTTTTGATAGTTCCCCATTGTTGCTTCACCCGTCCTTCTAGACTATTTGCTAGTGCTTTTCTAAGACACTCTCCCATCTTGCCAAAGTCAACCCTCCTGAAGTCCAGAACTCTCACTTTTGTATGGCTTGACTCTGTAGCTGAGTTTATTGTGAACCACACTGTTTGGTGGTCACTTGTTCCCAAATGGCTACCCACTTCTAGATCTGAGATCCTCTCACTGTCCCCATTTGCGAGTATGAGGTCTAAGATTGCTCCCTCATGAGAAGGTTTCAAAACTAGCTGCTTGAGGCATGCCACCTGAAGGGTATCAAGAATGGCCCTGCTTTTGGATGTGGCTGCGCAAAGGTGCTTCAGTTAACATCTGGCATGTTAAGGTCCCCCATCAACAGTATCTCCCCTTTCTCTGCCATCCTAAGTAAGCCTTCTGTCATATCCTTGTCCATTCCCTTCCCCTGACATGGGTGTCTATATACAACCCCTGTGCAGATTGTGGTACCATTTACAGTCTCTAAGGTGACCCAAAGTGCCTCCTCTCCTCCCTGTTTACTCTTTTGTTCAGTTGCTTTAATCCCTTCCCTTACATAGAGAGCTACTCCCCCCATACTACCCTTGAACAGCCAGAACAAAGTAATTATCATGGGAGACTTTAACCTTCATTGGCTAAGTCCTAATTCCAGAACCTATGAACTACTCATCAGCAAAGCCTGACTCTCACAAATCATTATCAGCCCTCCCAGCCCCTACTGTTGCAGTTCATCCACCTATTAGATTGGATGCTCACTTATCCGTCTGACTGGATCCAAGTCTCTGGCATACTGTCAGACATCATTAGTGATCACTATCCCACGTACTGCCTATGGAAGGCACAGACTACAAATGTCCCCACAAAGATTCTAATCATTAGGAACTTATCACTCCATGACCCTATTACCCTCCATGCTGAGCTCTCCCTCATTGACTGATCCCCAATCCAAGCCTCCACTGATATTAATCTTGTATTAAACATTTCCCAGTTCCACATCTCCCACCTCCAAAACTGGCTAATTCTTATCACAGAGAGGAGAGGAGAGTTTGAAGCCTTGTCACCCCATTCTTCACAGTGACATATTCTCACTCTATAAAAAAAAGAGACAAGCCAGCCCGGTTACACTGAGGGTTGAGCAGCTGGATGCCACACCTCATGCCACATCAGTGACCTGGGTTCAGGAATGAGACCGAGCCATCGGGGGTCGGCAGGGGAGAGAGAGGATTGAGCATCTGGAGGACTGCTCTCCTCTCTTGGGGAGGTTCCAGGGGTTGCCTAGCACTGCAGTGGCCTCCAGTAGAGACCAGATGTACAGCACCACTCAGGGCACACAAAAAGAGGGACACAGAGCCATGATGGACATTCCCTGACACCAGTGCATGCTCGTGGCTCCACCTGGGAGGGTGGGGGTGAGGACAAAACCTAAGCAGGAAAATCCCCACCCCTGGGATGGGTGACAGCACCACCTACCTCTTGTCACACTCCACTGGCTGGACTCTCTCCTCTACTGGGCTGAGCTCTGCCTGGCCCAAATTGTAGATATAGCTTCCTAGGAGGATAGGGCAGCCCCACCTCAGGAGGCTCAGAGCCAGGGGGATAACTGGGCTGGTGCCAGAAGTAAGTCGGAGTTTCAGGCCCAGAGGTAGAGCTGGAGGAGCAGATGAATGCCCGAGAGAGTTTCCTGGGGTGTCAGAGCTAGAAAAAGAAATTGAAAAAAAAAAGAAACAGATGCTGGGCCACCTATAAAACCTCATTATAACTACAAGATTGGCTCAACTACTGGGAAATTTGTAACCTACGCAAAAAGCTACACATGCAGCCAAAACGTCATTCTGCAAGGAGAAACTATCTGCCTCTGCTTGCAACCAAAGCACTTTTTGGGGACTCATCAAAGGCTTCTTGTGTTCCCTCCAACTCCTCACAAAAGGACATGCTTATAAATGGCATACACTGCACCAACTCACTCACTATCGCAAATGAGTTCAACACTCAGTTCACTAATCTCTCTCCCCCTTCCCTGCCCACTGCTCGCACTGCCCAGGACTATAACCTTGGTGTGTCCTCCCCCTGTCATACCCCCTTCTACCTCAAAGTAGTCACCAGAAAAGAAGTTCATCACATCCTTAGCTCCCTTCTTCTCAGTGCTGCTCCAGGTCCATATGGGGTCAAAGTTAAGCTACTAAAGCTTGGATCTTAGTCTCTCTCTCTATCCCCATCACACACATCTTCAACCTACCCCTCACATCTGGTTTTGTCTCATCTCAGTGGAAAGTCACTAAACTTGTCCCTGTCCCCAAAAAGTGTGACCTCAAAGACATCTCACAATACCATCCAATTGCTCTCCTGCCCATCCTCAGCTAACTCCTTGAAAAGGTTGTAGCTTCCCAGCTAATGAACTACCTGCAAACCCACAACCTCCTCAGCCCTTACCAGCATGGTTTTCAAAAGGATCACAGCACCACAACAGCCCTTGTTAAGTTCACTGATAATGCCTAATCTGCTATGGACAAAGGCTCCTTCACTTGTACTGCCTTCAGTGAACTATCCAAGGCTTTTGACCTTTTTGATCATTCACTCTTAACCCAAAAATGAATTGCCCTTGGTGTCTCCCCTCATTCCAATACCTGGTTCTCCAACTACCTGACTGACTGTTACCAATTTGTCAGAAATGTGCATGCCTCATCACACAAGCAGCCTGTCACCCATGGCAATCCTCAGGGGTCTATCCTAGGCCCATTCCTCAATCTTCATTAATCACCTACCATCTGTCTCCACCTCCTGCTCAGTAATAATGTATGCTGATCCTATGGGAGGGGATCATGATAATGTTTTGTCATGCAGGGAATTTTATTGAAGATATATACACTATCTATATGTATATGTATATCTATATGTGTATATATATATATATATATATATATATATATATATATTTGTTTTTTGTTTACTGGCTAAGTACACTAGACAACAATGTTGCCTATATTCAGGCACGACCCGGGAGAGTACAGACAGGAGAGACCAGAGTCAACATTAAAGAGTATTTCATGATGCAGCATGAGGTGAGAACAAACATTTGAACAGTATACAGCCAGGTACAGTCATTATCAGTAATGACAAAGAGAAACAGATAACTTTACATTAATTATTTTCATCTGATGATACATTAATGACTAAATTGAAATGGCAAACAGCAAATAAAACTTAAATGAAGAAGCATTATAACAATAGGATTTCTGCTGGGTGTGGGAAACTTTCAGATTTTGGAGAATAGCAGGAAATCAGTAAGTTCCATAGGGAGGAGAAATGCTAGGAGAGAGGCTCAAGTTACAGCACAAGAGCAGCAGTCAGATTCTAATAGGTTTTAATAATTTAAAGGCCCTGTGGGATTTGGAGAGTTTGATGTGGGAGGGAATGGAGTTCTTGGAGCAGGGAGCAGATATGGCAAAGGATCGTTCTCCTTTTTTTGTGAGATATTTTGGAAGTTCAAGTTGGGTTTGAGCAGATGCCCTGAGGAAGTATGCTAGGGAGGGCTGAGTTAATAGTTCAGCAAGGTATTTAGGGAACCCCGTTCTGATCATATTATCAATTGTACAGCCCACAGAATAGTGTCCGAGTGAGTCTGCAGAGAGCCAATTAAGTTTCAAGTAGAGCAGGCAATGATGGGTAATTCTGTGAGCAGAGAGAGCAAATCTGCATATACTGTTATAGCAGGTGCTCCATTTCTGGAGTGCTCCTTTGCTAGCTTGAAGGTAAACCTGAGAGCAATATGTCAGAGCAGAGAGGAAAAATCCTTCTGCAATAGCAAGCCAGGCAGCATCATTGAGGGAGGACCTAATTTTAAAGGCAAGACCAAGTTTTGAGTAAACTGTCTTACATGTAGCCGTAATGTGGAGGTTAAAGTCAAGAGATGGGTCGAGAGTGACTCCTAGATACCTGAAGGAGGTACAGAATTCCAGAGGGAAGACATCTAAAGAATGTATCAATAAGTCTGGAGTAATGGACCAGCTACCCTTAAGGCAGTGTGCCTTGGATATATTGTGGTGAACCCATTAAAATAAAAAAATATTTAAAAGACAAAGAACCCCAGTGGAATGGACTAAGGGTAGCTGGTCCATTCCACTGGAGTGTCAAGCAGACGAGGCATACTGATGAGTCCTGGTAGGACGAAACACGTGTCTATGTCTTCTGTTAGCACCCTTTGCAAACTGTGTGAGAGGCCTTTTGGCACCATGCAATTCTGCTTAAAGTTGGACCAGCATAACATTCTGTGGTGATTTGCATATGTAGCCCATGATGCTTTGCATTGTGGGGCATGTGTGATTTTGTATTTTCATGAAACTTGGCTTCCCAGCCAAATGCCCTTTGGGCAACCCTTGCTTCAGTGTTTCGCATAGAGGTTCTTTGTCTCTTTTATATATATATATATATATATATATATATATATATATATATATATATATATATATATATATATATATATATATGGGGATACATGATGGGCATGAGTGTGATATGGCAAATATTGTCACTCCTGCAGAGAGAGCTCTGGATATCTCACAACTGCCAAAGGCATAACTGAGATATCCAGAACTCACAATGCAGGAGTGACAACATTTGCCATAGCACTCAATCTGCACATCATGTATTCAAATGATACAATAGGGCTAGGAGTTTCAGAAGTATTGTTATGTTGTCTTGTGTTCTGTTCCTGTTTATGTGTTTGCTCATTCTGTGTGTGAGTTTTTCTGAATGGACTGGCAGTGTTACAAACTCTGGCAAACGGATGAGTGTGTTTTACAATGCTAAATAAGTTAGTTTTAGGTAGGAGTTAGAAACAGACTACTTTGTGATGCTGTATTCTTTAGAAGTCTGGCTGCAGTCAAGCTGAGAGCATCACAGTAATTGTACTTGGTTGAAAGTCAGAGTTTGAGGAACAGGTGAGTGTTTGTCAGTGGTAATTGAGTTAACTGCAGGCAGTGGTGAGGAGCAGATTGTTCTGCAAAGCCATGCTCTTTAGAATTCTGGCTGCAGTCAAGCTGAGAGTATCACAGTAATGAGCTGGAAGTTAGAATGTGGGGAATAGGTGAGAGTGTTTAGTAATGCTAACTGAGTTAGCTGCAGGCAGCAGTGAGACCTCTCATGTAGATCTGCATTTGTGTCTATGGTAACAGCACAGGTGTTTCTTGTATGCTGGGGGGAAAAGCTGCCTAGAGTGATGATATCAGTGACCTTTGTGCGACCTGTATGTGTAAATGACTGATAACATCACAGTAGAGCAGAGGTTAAAAATATCACACTGCAGTGGATGATACACTGTTTCATCTCACTCATTTATCACTCAACCCTATAGTATAAATACATAAATAAACATATATATATATATATATTAGGTGTGATATATGGTTTTTGACAATGGGAATATGGCAGGGTTGGACCCTAATGACCCTGAGAGGCTTCCTTTTGTACTTTGTCTGTTGCAACAGCATATCTAACTGCATACCATTTCCTATACTAATTATGTCACCTAATTCCTTCCAGGCTGGCCACCTGGAGGATGTCCTCCCCCCCATGTCTCTATTGTATCTATTACCCACTATATTTTTTTGTTTTCCCCTCTAATTTTCCAGTCTTCCCAGGGATATAGAGTGCACCAATGCTCAGAAGGTGCATTCATAATGAAATGCTAGTCAATGACAGAAAGTAAAACAAGCCAGAGTATTAAAGAGCCAAATGCATTTTAAAATGATTATTAGAGTACACAAGTACACTTAAAATAAAAAGTTGTAAAGCAGCTAATTTCATTGATTAGAGGATGTCCCATGTGACTATTGCTCCTGGTGTCCTGAAATGCTATCTTATTTTTTTTTTTTTTTTAGCAACCCTTTAGCTGGGCAGAGTTTTCGGTTGCTTTATTCATTTTTATTTTAATAAATCACTCCCATTCTCTCACTGTCTCTTGCTCCTAACTTTAGTTCTTTTTCAAAGTGTCCAGAGAAAATCTTAAAAACTAAAGGCTGCAAGAAAGATAAAATACAGTTGATCTTTTTATTTGTGTTCTGTGTTTTCCTCAATGTAAAATAGCTCATAAGTATAACTGGGGAGTTGCCTGAGAGAGCTGCACAATCTCAGATGGAAAACACGTATTTGTCAATGCTGAATGTTGTCTTGCTGACATTGGCATTGGTAGCATTGAGTTAGAGAGATGTATAATAGGAATTGCAGTGGAGTATGGAGCTGACGCCAACCCCACCCACCCACCCTGCAGAGACTGACAGGCATTGAGGTGTGCCTTTGGGTCATCGGCCATAATGCTCATTCCATTTCACTTCACCCTACCCTGCAGACTCTGACAAGTGTCGCGTTGTGCCTTGAGGTCACTGGGCCTTATGCTCACCCGATTCCATAAGGAAATATGTTAAGATGGGTGCAGTATAGGAGAATGGGGTGAACCTTGGAGCTGAAGAGTCCAAGGCACATCTTGATGCCTGTCACTGGCTCCAGGGTAGGGGTAGGAGTGGAATGGCATGAGCATTACAGCCACCAATCCAAAGTCACACCCCTGCTGCCTGTCAGTCTCTACAGGGTGGGACATTACAGTTAGGAAATGTAACACCAGGGCATTTGTTGGTATTTCCACTCCAGATTTTCAATATGGGCTTTTTGTGACCCCACCTCATGAAAGCATTTGGGACCTCCACTCATGAACAGTTGTAGTGTGATTTTGTTAATCTGCCCAAACGTTGATTCCCCACAGCGACCGCGCCATTCTGCGGCAGATATGCAAAACCACATTTTGAGTAGGATGTAAAAAATGACAGCTGTACCATTCATAAGGCAGTGTGAAGAAATGGCAATATTGAAAATCTGGAGTGAAAATATAAAAAATTCTTGAGGTTATGAGCATGTGTGGAAACTGCGCAATGCATGCTCATAATACAGTTATTTTTGGGATTTATTTCACTAAATTTTCAACCTAGGTATTTTGGGACCTCTGCTCATGAACAGTGTCACTGTGAGTTTCTTAATCTGTCCCAAACATTGATTTCTCATAGAGACCACGCCATTGTGCGTCAAATGTGCGAAAACATATTTTGGGCAGGATGTAAAAAAATGATAGCTGCACTGTTCATAAGGGTGTGTGAGAAAAGGGAAATGCAGAAAATCTGGAGTGAAAATATTAAGAATTCTTGAAGTTATAAGCATGCATGTGAACTACGTAATGCACTCTTGTAACAGTCATTTTTTGGAATTTTTTCACCAAATTTGCAACATAGACTTTTGGGGAACCTACCTCATAAACAGTGACACTGTCATTTCATTAATTGGTGCTGAAAGGTGACCACAAAATCAATGTTTTGGGACTGAATAACTAATTGACAGTGACTGAGTTCATGAGGTGGAGTCCCAAGAATCACATGTTGAAAATTCAGAGCCAAAAGTCAGAAAAATGGCCAAGATATCCACCTAAGTTGACCCCCCCCATTGATGACATTATACAGCTTACTGTGATTTTCTTCAGTTCATAGTTGGCTTTGAAGAGTGCAGATGTGTTCCCTCTTCACCGAAGTACGTCATGCCAGATTCTGGAGGTAAGTATGGGATGAGGGAGGTGCAGGGAAGTGGGATGCATAAAGGGTGAGTGCAGGTTGGTGGAGGGAGGGGCATCGTGACCATGAGGGACCTTTTTCTCTTTTACAGGTAACAAAAAAAAGACATCATTGGAAGGCTTTTTTTCCCAGGTTTGCTTTGGGCACACTGGGGTGGGCTACCAGTGTGCCACCTAAGGTTTTTGGGGAGGGGGACAGAAGCCAGTGGGAATTGGGCCTCATGTCAGCAAAGAAAGCTTGTCTGTGTTTGGAAGGGCATGATGCCAAAGGGGCTTGGGCATCCCCCTCGGCACACAAATTCACTAGGGGGACATTAAACAGATGGGGACTGGGCTCCCCTGTTGAAAAATGAACTGTGGAGGGGGCATGCCAACAGTGGGATTGGGCACCCCTGATGACGGCTTTCATGGGACTGTGAGACATGGACGGGGGCAAGTGCCGCCATGTTTATTGAAATGTTACACCAGGCAAGGCATGCCCTGCAATGACAGGGCACTCCCTCATTGCAGTGGTGTAAATCTTTCAAGTTGGTGGCATGCTTCTGAGCTGCTGTCATGGACAGCATGCTCATTCATTGGTGCCACACAGGCCAGCCCAAGAAAGCAGTGGCACCATTGGCCACAACATGGCCACATTTCCATGACCTGCTACTCCAGCAAGCTGTCACAAAATGTTGCTTGCACTGCACGCACAAGATAACATAAAAATGATGCTGTCTCTCATCTGCTCCTCAGTTTTATGTATAAAAGTTCTAGCTCAATAGGAAACTTCCCATAACAGAGGTTAACTGGCATATGTGGCAGGCAATACTATTGTAGAACTGAAGTCTGTTAAACTTTAGTTTTTTTTTCTGTACATTTGCCACACTGTTTAGCCAGCTTAAGTAAATTCAGTATCTTACCTGTTAGGTCAGTTCCCCGACAGATCCTTATTGGAGTTTGTAGGCCCTTCCAGCAGGGCTTATATACAAACCAGGTCATGCACAACATCAAATCAAATTAAAACTTTATTTATTTATATAGCGTCTTTCAAATATCAAGGTGCCGTACATTTTAAAACATAAATATAATAATCAGAATAAAATAATCATTAATTAAGAACAATCAGGGAAGGCAAGTGAAAATAAATATGTTTTTAGCATCATTTTAAAACTGCTGATGGTCAAGCATTCTCTTAACCGGTGAGGTAGAGAATTCCACAGGGTGGTGCTGCAAAAGAAAATGCACGGGCACCAGAGGTTTTCAAACAAACCCTGGGAATCTCTAGCAATCCCTCACTGGTGGATCGGAGAGGACGATTTGGGAAGTAGGGAAACAGGAGCTCTTTTAGGTAGTCGGGTCCCTGTTTGCGTAGGGCTTTAAAGGTAAGCAAGCCTACCTTATAGGTGATCCACCACTGAACCGGCAGCCAGTGCAGTCGGCGCAGTACAGGCATAATGTGGCTTGTCCTTGAAGGACCAGTCAACAGCATGGCCGCAGCATTCTGCACTAGCTGCAAGCAGCAGATATCAACCCCAGACAGACCTAGAAAGAGGGCATTACAGTAGTCAAATCGGGTGGTAATGAAGGCATGGACCAATGCTGGAAGGTTGTCCGACAGAACCAGGTGTTTCCCCCAGGCGATATTCCTCAGATGGTAAAATGAGGATTTAACCATGGCTAACACCTGAGAATTCAGGGTCAAGCTTCATCAAAGATAACGCCCAGGTTTCACACCTGATCTGAAGTAGTGAGCTGGACACCATCAAGCCATAGGCCCAACACATGCCCAGCCCCAAAACCCACCCCCCGGCTGACCCGGGTCCAATAACAACACCTCAGTCTTATCCAGATTCAGTCTCAGCCAGCTTGAGCTCATCCAGTCTTTGATCTCAAAGAGGCAGTTGTTTAGCACGGAAATCACATCAACCTGTTCGGGCACAAAGGACATATAGAGCTAAGTATCATCTACATAGCAGTGAAAACTCAAGCTGTATTGCCAAATGATGTCTCCCAATGGCTGCATATACACTGCAAACAACATGGATGCCAATATGGATCCCTGCGGTACCACACAGGATGGGGGAGGGTGTCAGAGGAATAAATTCCAGTGACCACCCTCTGAGACCTGCCCACAAGGAATGATCAAAACCACTTGAGGACTGTACTTGACAGTCTGTAAAGGAACTGCAGGGACTCCAGAAGCACATCATGGTCTACAGTGTCAAAGGCTGCTGAGAGATTGAGAAGGACCAAGGTGGTATGAACCTTTCGATCTCTCACCATTAAGGAGGTTATTTAATACCCGGACAAGGGCAGTCTCCGTACCATGCCTCTTTCTAAATCCTGACTGGAGAGCTACATAGACATTGTGAGTTGTAAGGTGATTGTCCAGTTGCAACACAACCACCTTATCAATAACCTTCCCCACAAAGAAAAGGTTGAGCCAGGCCAGTAGTTAGCTAAACAGTTGGGGTGCACAGAGGGCTTTTTAAGGAGTGGTTGCATGACCGCCTCCTTCAGGGGGTCTGGAAATACCCCCTCTCCAAACATTTCCAGACAATCTCAGCTAGGATTGGGAAGCTAGCATCTACACACCCCACTAAAAGGGGGTTGGGGCCAGGATCCAAACTACAACTGGTTGGGCACAAAGTCTGGACAATCTTCGCAATGTCCATGAATTCCAGCCAGCTGAAATCACCTGCCATCGACTTCCACAACCCCTCATGGAGAGAGCCGGGCCAGTTCCAGACCTGATGCTGACAACCTTATCTGCAAAGAATTGAGCTAGCTCATCACACTTAACCTGTGAAAAAGTTCTTCTGGACTGGAGATAGATTGGATTGCACAATCTGTCTACAGTTCAGAAAAGTTGAGCCAGTTGATTCCTTCCAGCAGAAATCTCCCTGGACAGGAACTCTGCCTTCTCTGATTTCTCACCTTTGTCAACTTTCAGCCTTCTTACTAGGCCCTCTGCCCTGTTAATTAGTCCCCACATGGGAACTTCCCTAGCTCTTTCACTCATGTTATGCTTTGTTTTTTCCCAGCATTACCTTTTTGTTTCACAGATTCTCTCTAAATCTTACCATTTATCACTTCTTCTCCCTGAGCTTCCCTTTTCTTCTTTCCCCACATATTATATATCCCTCATTTTACCTCCCCTCTACACTAATGTTGTTTTTTTTTCTTTTTTAGATATTTCCTGAAGAAGACCTAAGGTTGAAACATAGATTTTAACTCTATTTTCTATTTTTAGTGTAGGCCCCTCACCCCTGCCTTTTTACTAAAATGACAGGTGGCATGCTGTTGGCGTTTGCAGCAATTACTGGTGGGGACCTGGGTTCGGGGAGGATGAGGTTACCTGGCACAAGGGGACCTAGGTTTGGCTACTCTGCACAGAGGCACCCAAGTAAATCCAACTACAGGAAGCAACAACTGTAATGTCCAGAACCAGGATTGGGATTTTTCAGTGTGGCTTTTATTCATAACTAGCTGAACATAACAAAGCATAGATGGACCCCCAAGGGGCTACGTTTACTGATAATGCAGATTAGAGACTACAAGACGGTCCACTTAAAGAATTAACCCATTTCTACTGTTTTCTGGCTCTGGACCCACCAGGCACACAGTCCGGACTTGCATGCATTTTGGATACACAGCCCAACTGGCCCGGCCCCCCTGCCGGCCACTTGACTGACGATCCATTTAAAGAATTAACACAATTTACTTGTTGTGGCTCCCCACACCACTTAGAGTCTGCGACCCCTAGGGAGATTTGTTTTCTTACTTCCTTCTGACTCCCATCAAACAAGGAGAATTATTTTCCCAAGTTGTGGCTCCCCACACCACTTAGATTCTGTGACTCCTAGAGAGATTTTCCAATTTGCAACCCACATCTGGGTACCTACCTCATCACTGGCCAGGCGCATGAGGCAAGTAGCAATCAGAGTAGAAGTCTGTAGAGGTGGACCTGGTTACTAAAGATGGGGGTGTTCCCACCTCCAGCTCCAACAGCCTATACCCGGCCATTTCTCTGGACAAACAGAAACTAAAACTTCGAAATGTAGATTAAACGGTGGATGACCTATAGCACCCCTTGTACAACATTACTTGAATCCATACAGACTTTAGATTTTTACACTACTCCATTTGTTTGTCCTAGTACAATAGGCCTCCCAAATAGTAGTTCACATCCTAACTTTCTTCACATTTTCCAAACTGAAGAAACATATTGTTTGCCCTCTCAAATTAGAGCAAAACACTCACCCTTTCGTTGCAGGTGCCCCACAGGTGAAGTACAACTTCTTTGCTCTTGTCAGACCAAAACAGAAACTGTAAAAAAGGCAGCTTTCTTCCTGTAGTAGAAATTAGAGGATTGCCCCTGGAATCCACAGAGGGATACTTTACCCCGGGAAGGTGGGCACTGAGACCTGGACAGCGGTCTCCACCACATGAAACTGGACACTGACCTTCTCACACAGAAGGTAAACAAAAGACACTTCCTTCTCCCAAGGAGGTAAACAGCAAACTGACTTTGAAAACTCCCAACGTTCTATCTCACTCCCTGTGCTACAGATTCCAATGTGGCTTATGCAGCTGCAACAGTTCTATGGTGATGTCATCTCTCAGTCTCAGCTGTGACTGAGAACAGAGTGAGACAGTGTGAAACCCATTTAACTGGAGTTTCACAAGCTACCTTCCCTGTCTACCACTAGGTCTTACTGGGATTCTAGTAACCCCGGGTAACAAGGGGTTACACTAGCATGCATTTAATGTAACCATTTTGTTTTGCTTTTAGCCCGCATGCTGACGCAGCGCCTTGTTTTTGTTTTTTACAATTTGTATGCTACATTTGCTGCAACCTACTATGCCTAATCTGAAATCTCTTGTGAATTCTTTATTATGCTCCTTCATTTCATCTATGTCTGCATTCCCATCTCATACCGAGGCAATATAGCGCGGTGGTCTAAGGCTCTGAGCTGCAAATCTGGTGACATCCAACAGACCAGACCTGGGTTTGAATCCCACAGCTTCCACTTGCATACTGTGTGACCCTGAGCAAGTCACTTAACTTCCTTGTGCTCCCAGGTCGCTCCTGTAAAAAAGCTTTCAGCTTAGTGTGCTATACCTGGTTAAACAACTAAATAAAAAAATATATATATTTCTAAGTCTTCTCCTGAATTATTTTCTGCCATTTGCTCTAAGACTAACCTCTGCAGTCACTTACAGTTTTTTTCCAAATGCCACCACCTGGGTATTATTCCTAAATGTTTCTGTTTGAAATTCAATCCTTGTTTATTTGGGCCTGAGATACATGTTTCCTCCGCTAATAAATGTTTGAAAACTTTCTCTAGGAAACCTATCACACACACCATTCTCTCCACTAAAACACAGCTGACACAGGTAACAGTGACCACCAGTCATTGTGGTTTGAAATCACAGAAAGAGCAGAACCAAACCACACAAAAACACGTATCCTGGATTTTAGGGGGGCAGACTTTGGGAAAATGGGGAGATGCTTGAAAGAGGCATTAAGGGGAATGGGACAGGAATCAGGGATTGAGGAACAGTGGGCAGTATTTAAAATGGGGATTATAAGAACAACAGAATTATGCATTAAGCAGGTTAGCAAGAGGAAAAGAAAGAGGAGACCATTATGGTTTTCCAAAGAGGTAGTAAAGAAAGTGAAAGCCAAAAGATTGCATTCAGGCAATACAAAAGACACAGGCAGAAGGGATAGGGAGAAGTACCAGGAGAAACAAAGGGAGGCAGGGAAGTCAGTAAGGAAGCCAAGCTCAGACAGAAGAACACATTGCAAAATCAGTGGTTAAAGGGGACAAAACCTTTACAGGTACATAAGTGAAAAAGAAGGACAAAGGGAGGGATAGTGAGACTGAAGGGGAGGATGGGAGCAGCTGGAGGATGACAACAGTAAAGCTGACATATTGAACAGGTATTTCTGCTCAGTCTTTACTAAGGAAGAGGGGTAATGGGTCTGAAGGGGTACAAGGTGAGAATGGTGCAGAAATGGATACAAGTCCTTTACACGAGAAAGGGTCTGAAGGAACTGGAAGTAATAAGAGCTGATAAAGCAATGGGGCCAGATGGGGTGCACCCAGGGTCCTTAAAGAACTAAGAGGTGGTGGCTGAACCTCTAGCTATCCTGTTCAGCCAATCACTGGAAACAGGGAGGTACCCAAAGACTGGAGGACAGCAGATGTAGTCCCTTATACAAAAGTGGGAACAAAGAGGAAGCAGGGAACTACAGACCAGTCAGCCTCACCTCAGTAGTGGGAAAGATCATGGAAGCACTACTGAAGGAGAGATTGGTGGAACATCTGGTTGTCAATGGACTACAGGACCCAAGGCAGCATGGTTTCACCAGGGGAGGTCATGTCAGACCAACCTCATTGAATTTTTGACTGGGTGACTAGGAGGTGGATCAGGGAGGGCAGTGGACATGGCCTATCTGGACTTCAGCAAGGCCTTTGACACTGTGCCACATAGAAGACTATTACACAAACTGGGAATATGGGTGTGGGCAGGACAGTAGTGTGGTGGGTAGGTAACTGGCTGGGTGGCAGGACACAGAGGGTGGTGGTAAATGGCTGTCACTCCACAGAGGAAGAGTGACCAGTGGGGTACCACAGGGATCAGTGCTGGGACCGGTCCTATTGAACATCTTCATCAGTGATATTGCACAGGATCTAGAAGGCAGAATTTCACCGTTAGCTGATGACACAAAGCTCTGTAACAGGTAGACACACCAGAGGTATAGACAGAATGAGAAGGACCTGCAGAAACTTGAAGAATGGTCAAGGGTTTGGCAGTTGAAATTCAATGCAAAGAAGTGCAAGATAATGCATATGGGGCACAAAAACCCTGGCACAAAATATCAGTTGGGGGTGAGGATATAGCATGCACCAAGCAGGAAAGGGATCTTGGGGTTGTCATCTCTGATGACCTCAAGGTAGGGAAACAGTGTGACAAGGCATCAGGTAAAGCAAATAGGATGCTGGGATGTATAGGCAGGGGCATCACCAGCAGGAAAAGGGAGGTCATAATTCCGCTATACAAGACACTAGTGAGGCCCCACCTGGAGTACAGTGTACAGTTCTGGAGACCATACCTACGTAAGGACATAGACAGGGTAGAGAAGGTTCAGAGGAGGGCAACAAAGATTGTGCATGGGTTGCATCACAAGTCCTATGAAGACAGGTTGAAGGAACTGAACATGTACTCCCTGGAGGAGAGGAGGGAGAGAGGGGATATGATAGAGACATACAAGTATCTTACAGGGAGGAACAGGGTGCAGGAAAACACTATTTTAAGCAAAAAGATGTTTCAGGACTAGAGGGCATGGGATGAAGTTGGAGGAGGACGATTCAGAGGAAACATGAGAAGAATTTCTTCACAGAACAGGTGGTGGACAAGTGGAACACCCTGCCAGAGGAAGTGGTGGGAGCTGAAACAATCACGGGATTTAAGAATGCATGGGATAGACATAAAGGAATTCTAGAGGTCAGGGGTAAGGGGAAATAGACTTCTAAGAAAACAAACTGAACTTACAAGCTCAAATGGGCAGACTAGGTGGGCCATAGGCCCTTATCTGCCGACACTGTCTATGTATCTATGTATCTATGATCTCTGTGGACAAAACCATTCAAAGGCAAAAGGATTTCCTGCAGCGAACATCTCCACATAACCTTTCTTTTATTAAGCACTGTATCCAAAACCTTAACTCCACTCTCTTTCAGTTCCTCAAGGACACCAAATCTGCAAAACTCGTCTCTCACCCTGCAGATCAACAACCAACATGAGCCCTCGAGTCAGACACAACCTAGCAGTTTGCTATTTTGTATTCCTCCAGACCTTCCGCTGACACAAGATGAGCAATCACTCCCTAGCAAAGGTCTCTCTTTTGTGCCCACACCCAGATATCTTGCTACACCCCAGGTTCAAGTTTATCTGCAGTTCTTCTATCATAAAGGACACCTTATAGCTCATTTTTCTAATGAGACTCCTCTTCCAAAAGATGATGATAGTATCAACAGAACAATCAACAATATCAATCCCCAGCAAAGTGCATGGACATCCCCTCCAGGACGTTTTGCTGCTGTTGATTATTTGTTAACCAATGCATGGAAAACACCACTAACTTCAATCTTTATTGCAGGCATAACCATTCCAACCTGACACCTGGTGAGCTTGCAGCCCTCAGATCTCTGCAATGTAGGAATGACATTGCTATCAAACCAGCTAAAAAGGGAGGTGCTGTTGTGGTCTGGCAAAAGGAGCTATACATTACTGAAGCCACACAGCAACTCTCTGACACCAGGTTTTATTTTTCTTTTCCACAGGACCCCACTGCTGACTATCAGACTGAGATCACCACCACCATCACCTCTGCTACTGAAAAATAAGAGCTCCGTGCTTCTGCTAAGAGACTCAAGTTCAACATCCCCAGACATCCAGATTTTATCTCCTTCCCAAAATCCACAAAACAGGTAACCCAGGTCATCCCATAGTGTCTGCCTGCTCCTGCCCCACATCCCACATCTCTGCATTTTTGGACAGCCTCATGAGACCCCTTGTTGAGTCCCTGCCCTCGTATGTTAAAGACACTAACCATGCTCTCCAGTTATTTGACAGGTTCAGATTCAGTGACTCTCATCAGCTCATCTTCACCATGGACATCAAATCTCTTTACACAGTGATCCCCCATGATGATGGTCTGACAGCTCTGCAGCATTTCTTGAGTAAGCGGGATGTCCAGCAGCCACCCACACACACACTAACTTGTCTGGCAGAACTGGTTCTTACACTCAATGCTTTTTCTTTTAATAACAGTTTTTTTCAGCAGGTCAGTGGAGTTGCCATGGGTACCAAGATGGGTCCCAGCTTTGCTAATCTGTTTGTGGGTTGGGTGGAGGAACATTTTTTTCTCTCATTCACAGGGACAGTGCCTGCACTGTACAAACGCTACACTGATGACTGTGTGGGGGCCACCTCCTGCTTCAGTGAGACCCTCCTAGTCTTCCTTGACAAGTTTATCACAGCCCATCCTCCCCTTCAGTACACTGTTGAAGTATCCTCCTCTACACTGCCTTTTCTGGATATCCAGCTGTCAGTACAGAACACTGGTCTGAAGACATCAGTTTCTTACAAACCCAGTGACTCTCACAGTTTCCTCCTCCACAGCTCCTTCCATTCTAAACATGTTAAGAATGACCTGCCTTATTCACAGTTTCTTAGACTTCGTAGGTTATGCAGTGAAGAGGGTGATTTTGCTGAGCAGACCCAAATAATGCATAGTTTTTTTATCCACAGGGGATACCCTATAAGCACAGTGGACACAGCACACTTCTGGGTCAGTAACATGCCCCATAACCTTGACCCCCATAGGAAGGATACTGTCACACAAGAACAACGGCGAATTCCGCTAGTGCTTCCTTTCCATCAGAGCACACCTTCTCTTCACAGGATCATCACCAGTAACCTTCCCATTTTGCAAACTGACCCTAACATTGGTGCTTCCTTTACAGAACCACCTATTGCCTCCTACCGCCGGCCACCTAACCTGTGGAATCTCCTGGTTAAAAGCAGCCTACCTACTTCTAACAGTTCCTCCCTCCCAGTTACCAAACCTTGCAACAGGACTCACCGCTACACCTGCAAATTTATTTCCAGTGTGACCGAAATTCGGGGGTCTACAGGTGTTTTTCACATCACCAAGGAGTTCTCATGCACCTTCACTAATGTGATGTATTGTATTCTTTGCTGGAAGTGTACAGCTATTTACACCGGACAGACTAGTAGACACCTTGCTGACCGTTTCAGGGAACATTATAGAGCAGTTAGGAATGGTGACACTGCTAAACCCATTGTCTCCCACTATCTCCAGGGACCACAGTGTCAATGACCTTTCTGTTTGTGTCCTTCAGCAGGGCTTCTGGGATCCTGACCATAGAAAAAACATGGAAGCCAAGCTGATCATCATCCACCTTGGCTCCCAGCAGCCCTCTGGTTTAAATGATAGACTTATTTTCCACTAGAATCTTTCCGCCACACCTTTTTTTTCCCTAAAGTCTATTTGTTTTGTACTCATTTAATTTCTTTTTCATTTTCACCGTAAGTATCCACCTCTTTCTCCTTCCCACCCTTTTGTCACCTTTCAGCCTTCTTACTTGGCCCTGTTAATTATTCCCCACCTGGGAACTTCCCTAGCTCTTTCATTCATATTATGCTTTATCTTTCCCATCATCACCTTTTTGTTTCACAGATTCTCTCTTAATCTTACCATTTATCATTTCTTCTCCCTGAATCTCCCCTTTCTTCTTTCTCCACATATGTAAATCAATCATTTTACCTCCCTTCTACACTAACATTGTTTTTTTTCTCTTTTAGATATTTCCTGAAGAAAACCTAAGACCGAAATGTAGATTTTTAACTCTACTTTCTATTTTCAGCGTGCATTTAATATAACCATTTTGTTTTGCTTCTCTGATTTCTGATTGATAGACTTTATAAAGTACCATTAATTTAAGCCTGTCAGCATCCAGGCAGGACTTCTGCCATGCTCTCTCCATCCTTCAACCAACTCGCCTCAACTCCTTCAAGGAACCATTATACCATGTGGACCTTTGATGAAGAGTGAATGGTTGAACACGAACAGGAGCAATCAAGTTCAAGGCATCTACCCACCATATTATTATATGCCAGTACAAGATCCCCTGTACTTGTGCTTTCACTCAGCACTCCCGATATGCCCAGAACCGCTGATAGACCCTCTGGGGTAACTCCCCTTAAAGGACAGTACTGGACCATCTCTGAACATGGTCCAACTGGGGGGCCCTGAAACTGAACCCTGTGGTGTGATGGTCAGACCAGCTGACTGGTTCCATCCCCAAGTTGGTGATCTCCGTCCCCAGGAGGACCAATAGATCCAATGAGTGACCTCTTATATGGGTAGAGGAGGTAACCACCTGTATAAGGCCCAGAATTATCATTAAATGGAGGAGATTTTGACCAAATTATGATAGTTCATCATTGACCCAGGCATTGAAGTTCCCCAGAATTATCCATCTGGGAGACTCCAATACCATGTCAATGATGAAGTCTGTTATCTCCTGCTGGAATGCTCCCCCATCACCTGGTGGATGGTAGATGAGGAGTATCCTGCAGCCTTCACCCTCTCCCATAATACACTCAAAGGATCTGGTGATCCCCACTGGAACTTCCACAAGGCCCAGTTTGGTCTTAAACAAGATGGCTACACCCCCGCCCCTACCATCCAACCTCGGGTGGTGGATCACCAAGTACCCAGATGGAACTGCAGAAGCCAATACTGGGCCTCCATTTTCATCCAGCTGGGTCTCGGTGATACATACCAGATCCACTGTTTCAACATATCAGCTATAATGCCCATCCTGTTTTTAATGGATCTGGCATTGCATAACACCACCCGGGTTGGCTGGGATGCTGAGGAATACGTCGACTCCTGTCCAGCATCTAGTGCTGGCCCCTTGGGTATGGGAACAAGACAGAGATTTCCCCGTACTAACATCATTTTGCCCCAGGACGTCACCTGGTCCCCACCACTCCAATTCGCCCCCCCTTTCCATTCCCCGATCAGATCTAGTTCTCCCCTTTTTCTTATGCCTCCTAGCAATCCCAAAAGATTGGCAGCATTTGTACATTTCAATTGGTAAGTAGGACAATCAAAGGGGCTCAATTCCCTGAGTCTGGTGTTGGAAGACTAAAGGAATAATGCATGACAGGGTGTGTATGGTACTGGGATAACACCACGCCTGGGGGGTTGAGCGCTTGAGGCCACAGGTCGAGTCGTCCAATCTACTCTAGCGTGGTGTTATCCAACATTCATACACCCTGGTGCATTAGTCCTATTATACAATGGCTCGCTGTTATACAGAATAAAAAATAATTTTAAAGATGTTTTGTGTGGAAAAATATTTTTGCTTTTTAAGAGCAGATGAAACAATCATGCTCAAGATGATCAATGTGGTCAGGATCATCTGCAGGTTCACAGTGAGGGTGAGACTAGACCTGTGGCATTGTGCTGGGATAACGCCATGGGTCTAGCCCAAGACTGGCCAATCACAGTCCAAGATTCTTTCTTGCCATTGTATAATGCCTGACCATCTTTAGGCCCTCCCAGCACATTTCTAAAACTAACAGCTAAACACATCTAGAATAACTACCACCCAAAACAAATAAAACTATAAACAACAAATACTGTGCATATTAACTTTAGAACATTTATAACAATGAAAATTAAACAAAAATAAAGCAACAATATTAATTTAATTCAAATTAAAATTACTAATCAAAATTTAAGCCACTAAATTAGCTCCAAAGTCAAATGAAGGTTTCAAGGACTCTCACTTCTCAGAACCAAATAAAAGATTTTCCGAATTCAACTCTCTCTTAAATTCAGAGTCCAAACTGTCTTTATAAACAGAACTTTGTAAAACTTAATCATGGGTATGCTCACTGCCTCAAGTCCTGTTTTGTAGAAGATCTTTCAAACAAACAGTCCGAGAACCCTCACTTCTCAGCACCGAATAAAAGGTTTTTCTGAGTTCAACTCTCACTTGAATTTAGAGTCCAAACTGTCTTTGTATACCAAAGTTGTAAAGCTTAATCATAGGCAATCTCACTGCCTCAAATCCAATTCGTGGAGGGCCCTTCAAATGATCACCAGCCTTTAGAGTAGAATCTTCACTCCAATTCAATAGACCAATCAGTCTGATCAGCAGGAATCAAGACCCAAAAGTGCCCAACCAGAAATCACCCCCACAATCCCAGTCCAGGCAACCCCCCCCCCGTTTTTTTCAGACCAACAGCTACAGCCACCAGCAAAGGTCAAGGCTCACCCAATATCTCTTGGAGCTTAGGGCCACAAAAACCATCGCCAGTCCTCTGACCAGCAATAATATCTCCACCTGGCCCAGCTACCAGTGAGGTCTACCTGATCCAAGGACACTGGGGGACACTGTCAGCGGAGCACTGGATCCCCCGTAATATCAGCTCAGTTCCGGTCCAAATCTTGAAGCCAAAAGATTCGCTGGAAGGCACCAGCACTCCTCCAGTCCCACCACAACTCCAAGTGAGCTCTCTTTCATCGAGGAAGCATTCCCCCCCCCACACCTCCTCCACCTTACATTTCCTCCCCATGATCAAGCTCCAAAACTTTCCAGTCCGCAGAGTGGAGAAAATGCCTGATGAGCAGGCAGAAAACTTAAAAATGTCCAGGGAGGTGAGCACACTAAACGCTGAACAGGATCCCCGCAATGGTAATGAATTCAGGAGCAAGCTAAACACTATGCTGTATGCCCACAAATGATCCTATTCTTACTGCCTCCGTGCAATCCCCTAGCTCACTCATGCTAATCACTAATCTGATAGCTTTGGAATTTACTTGGACTGGAGAAATGAAACAAAGACAGTGGACAACAAAAACAAAAAAAATGAACAGCAAAATAAAATAACTAAAGCACTACAAATGCAAACAGAGTTTAAAAACTAATAAAAACTCCATAAAAATCAATAACATGCACTGTTGTCCTAGCATGTGGTCGGCTAGCCCAGCAAGGCTGCCATATTTCCAGATGAAGACATCACAACATGGTATGAGCTACAGCTCATTATTTCATGATAAGATATTCATCTTGATTTAAAAACACTGTCTTGATCCAGCCTGATGGTGCTGAGGGTTGAGGCGCTGGATGCCACACCTCGCACCACACCAGTGACCCATGTTTGGGAATGAGCACAGGCTGCCAGGGGTCAGCAGGGGAGGAGAAGAATTAAGTGTCCCAAGGACTGCTATCCTTCTCCGGGGTGGGGGGGTCCAGTAGTCAGTGATTGCCTGCCCCTTAGTGGAGGCTGGGTGGCAGGGGGCACAGATGCTGTTGATGAGGGCAGGGATGGGGCAGATGCATGGAGAGCATGCATGGAAGCATGTGCATTGCCTCTGGTGGCATCATTGCATGCCCTACCCCGAGGAAGAAAAGAGAAAATATGGTCACACAGCATGATGGTAATTTCGGGATGCACCACCTGGCTTTGAGGTTGTGGTCCGCAGCACTCTGGATTCATTCTTGGAGGTATGTAAGGGGAGCTTTCTGCCTCCCCATGACAGGGGGCAAGCCATGGGGGTATCACTGGGGGTGAGGGCCTCAATAGGAACCGGGGTACACCAAGACAGTGGCAGGATGTGGGCAGATCATGAGGTGATAACGAAAATGCCAAAAGAAAATAAATAAATTAAACACTCTTATAGTTAATCCATATTTCACTTAAATAATGTTACCTTGCCATCAAATTTTATTTGACTTTTGTGTATTTGGTCAAACCATCAATGTATAACTTATTTAAAAATTATTTTTATAAAAAGGGGAGGCGTGCCTGACAAAAGGGAGGTATAAAACCCCCTTCATTTGACCTAACCTAGCAGATTGGCTGTCAGAAGGGATCTGACTGATAACAAAGCAAGACATGCTCAGCTTCGTCTTGAAGCTTGGAATAAACTAAAGGATTCCTTGCTTTTCACCAAACATAGGTGTAATCCAAACCTTGTCTACTGTCAAGAGTTATTTTGCTATTTATTTTTTTTTCAGTTTATTTTATTTTTCTTGTAATAAAACCATGCTACCTGTATGTTTCACCTGAATTCCTGTGTGAATGTTTATCTGTATTCCCATACCCTCTGCTATATGGTGGCAGTGGTGGGATAAACTGGGACATCTGGAGCGGGCAAGGGGACATCTCTGGTGGTTGCCAGCCCATGGTGACCAGATAGGCTCATGCAACCACTGATGGATTTTTCAGAGTCCATGCATCAGTAGGTGCTGACGAGGACCATGATAGAGAAGTGTGGAGAGCAACTTAGTCCAGGCTTGGTTTTCAGGAGCCAGGCTCAAGACCAAGACTGATGTTTTGAAGGCCAGCATGCTTGAGACTGGAGAATAGGTAGCTGATGAACCTCTAGAGAACATTTATGAACTACTGAGGTGGTTATGTATCAAACAGGTGGAGGTCGACAGACAGAGCTGGACAGGCAGTGCCAAGATCAGCGATGGGCAGACACCACATAGGCCCTATAGCTCTTGGGAGACAACCAATAACCCAGGGGACAGTCAGAACCAGCTAAAGAAATAAAACTTACTAAAATGAATGAAATAGATGATGTGGAGGCATTCTTAACAACCTTCGAGTGAATTGCCAGGGACTGCTGTTGACCAAAAAAGCAGTGGATTGCAAGATTGGCTTCCTGCCTAAGTAGTCCTGCACTCCTTGCTTACAGCCACATGGACAGCAGGAATGCATATAATTACAACCTTGTGAAACAAGAAATTTTACGAAGGTATGATATCAATATTGAAACATACCACCAGAGATTTCGATCCCTGAGGATGCAGTTTTCTGATACCCCCAGAGAGACTTATGTACACTTATAGGAACTGTGCAACAACTGGTTGTAACCACAGCAAAAGACTGTGGAATAACAGATGGAAATGATTGTAACCAAGCAATTTATCCAAATTCTGCTCCATGATGTCCAGATTTGGGTCTGCGAACACAGACCAGAGACAGCAGAGAGGACCATCACTCTATCTGAGGATTAATTGGTGGCACATTAGACATGGAACAGAAATTTCAAAGGTACTTAGCCTAACCCCAATTTGGTAAGACCTGCAACCTTTTTTCCCTTCATCAAACAAGCAGGAAGGGAAACCAGGCAAGGGGGGACAGGCTTAGTCAGTAGAGGTCATTTGTCACAATTGACTAGGGAAGGAACACATTGCAAGGAATTGCCTTAAAAAGGGAAAGGACTATACACATTTAGCACTTCCAAATTGAGGCAGTATGTGACAGATGTCCCCATTGGCATTTACCAGGTGTTGGGGCATCTAGACTAAGGAAGCCGACAAACCCTGGTATGAGCTGATTTAATTGAAAATGTACAACCAGATGATATAGAGACTGGGGTAACCTTTGTACATGGAGACTACTACCCTACAATTGTTGTTAGTCTGACTGTACAGGGGAATACCCATCAAATGACTATAGGCTTGGTCCCAAGTCTGCTGGTACATGTGGTGATAGTGCATGATTATCTGGACTTCAAGACTCTTATAAGGGGTAATACATTGTCTGCTGTTACCACCAGGGCACAGGCCAGAAGAGGACAAGAGACACAAGACCTTTTTCCTGTTGATGATGAGGTTTGGGGAACCCTAGGAAAAACAAGACTGTCCAAACAGGAAAGAAGATACAGAAAGCTACAATGGATAATGAATTGCAAAAATCAGGGAGATTGTACATTAGAGCATATTGTACAGAGTTGTGATACAAGTACAGCACAGAAAGTGATGATTCACGAAACCCTTTGTTTCAACCAATAGGGAAGTAACAGATAGTAATGCACCAAAATTTGTGATTCAGAATAATGTACTGTACAGGGTGTGTGTTATCCCAAATACTGGAGAAACTGTAGAGCAGTTAGTGGTTCCTGAATCCTATAGAGAACAAGAGCTATCCATAGCCCATGACATACTGATGGCAGATCATGCTGGGCAAGACCACACCCTGACTCAGTTGTTACAGTGCTTTTTCTTTCCCATGATTCACGACCAACTTGCCGACTATTGTAAGGCATGTAGTGAACACCAGAAAACTGTCTGGGTGGCAAGAAGGAGAAGGTGCCCCCACAGCCCATTCCCACTGTTACCTCTCTATTTGAAAAGCTAGGGATGGACATTGTTGGACCTCTAGATAAAAGTTCAAAGGGAAATCAGTTTATATTAGTCATCTGTGACTATGCAACTAAGTACCCTGAGGCTATCCCCCTTCAAAATACAACTGTCCAAAAAGTAGCAGAAGAACTTGCCAAGCTCTTTAGCTGGGTAGGGATCCTGAAAGAGATCATAATGGGACAAGGGCCCAGCTTTAAGCCACAGTTACTAAAAGAACTGTATAAATTACTGGGTATAACAGCCATCTGAACTTCCCAATACCACCATCAGACTGATGGACTGGTCAAAAGACTCAATCAGACCTTAAAAAGGATGTTAAAGAAGTTTGTGCAGGAGGACGAGGAGAAGGAGAGGGACAGGTATATGCCTTTCTAATTCTTTGCGTACAGAGAGGTGCCCCAGGCATCCACCGGGTTCTCCACATTTACTTTACTGTATGGAAGAAATCCTAGGAGCCCCTCGATATGGTTAATGAGTATATGGTGAAGAGTAAACAGGTGGGGGGAGACTAACATTTCAGAATACATGGCAGAATTGCAGAAATGCCTGATAAGGTATATCGAATTGGCGAGTAAAAACAATGAAGTGGCACAGAAAGAGCAAAAATACCACTATGACCTGGGGCTGAAGAATAAAATGTTCAAACTGGTGAGAAGGTCCTGCTGCTGTTACCACCTTGTGGGAATAAGCTCCTTATGAAGTGGCAAGAGCCATATGAGGTGGTAAGGCAAACCTGACATGTCAATTATGAGATAGAAATCCCAGACAAAAAGTACAAGACCAAGGTGTATTGTGAATTTACTCAAGAAGTGGTATGAAAAAACAAACTGTACTTTACTGATACACTCAGAACTAGAAAATTCTAAGCTAGAGTTAGTCTACCATAGACTCAAAAGACCCGGGTAATTGTCAGAACTGTCTTTAAATCCTGAATTGACCCCAGCCCAACAAGATGAACTGTAAAAAGATTAAATAGGTTACAGAATACTTTACAAACATATCTGGGAGAGTTAAAGGGATTAAACACCAGATCTTGTTACACAAGAGCTCACATTTCACCAGAAACCCTATAGATTACCTGAAAAAGTCAGGGCAGAGGTAAAAGAGGAAGTAAGGAAGATGGGAAGGTTAGGCTTAATAGTACCAATGAGAAGTGCTTGGGCCTCCCCTATGGTGGTGGTAAACAAGAAAGAGGGCAGTATTCGGATGTGCCTTGACTTTAGAAAATCGAATGCCATTTCCTTTTTTGACAGCTCTCCTATGCCTAGGATAGGTAACATTATTAATTGTTTGGGTCATGCCAGATATGTCACCACACTCGACCTTACAAAGGGATATTGGTAGATCCCTTTGGAAAAGTCCTCTTAAGAGAAAATGGCCTTCATAACACCTTTTGACTTGTTTCAGTTTGTAACCATGCAGCTTTGGTCTGCATGGGGCACCTGCAACATTCCAAAGGTTTATGTACTAGATACTTTACTTCCTTAATCAATACTATTCAACACACCTGGGTGACGTGGTGGTTTTTAGTACTGACTGGGATACTCACTTAAAGCGCCTAACCGCCTTAGTGCCATCTTGGATGTTGGTCTCAAGGTGAATCACACTAAGGGCGCCATTGCGAAGCAGGAAACCAGGTATCTGTGTTTTGTATTGGGTAAGGGTCAGGTCAAACCAGAGGCTGAAAAGGTTGAAGCAGAGGCTAATTGTTCCATTCCCCAAACTAAGATGCATGTGTGGTCCTTTTTACATCCGGCCTGGTATTACCGCAGGTTCATACCTAATTTTTCTGAGCTGGCCAGTCCTTTAACTGACCTCACGAAGAAAAGGAACCTAAATAAAGTCAAATGGACATCAGAATGTAATGAAGCCTTCAGGACTATTAAGGCTGCTCTGTGCTCTTCACCTGTTCTGGGGAGTCCTGATTTTGCTGACACTTTCAAGTGCAAACAGATGCCTCAGAACGTGGGATGGGGCAGCACTGTCGCAGACCACTAATGGGGAAAAACACCCTTTAATTTTTATTAGTCATAAACTCCATGAGAGGGAAAGGAAGTACTCAACTTTAGAGAAGGAAGGATTGGCTATGAAATGGGCCATAGCTTCCCTAAAATATTATCTTTGGGGGAATGAATTCAAATTGATTACAGACCACACTCCTCTCTGTTGGATACCATAGGTAAAGGATAAAAACCTGTATCATGCATTGGTACTTGGCTCTGCAACCTTGTAAGTTTGTTGTGCAACACAGGGCGGGTTCTCAGCACAAAAATGCTGACTTCCTGTCCAGATATGGAGCAGGGATTGATGTTCCAGCATAATTGAGAAAATGATACTGATTTGAAAGGTACTGCGTTACACAGTTTAACCCCAGGGCATAATGAGATATTGAACGTGAATGCTGTGATAGATGTTTTGAACAGCATAGTACTTTGAAAGCGTGCCCTGAGGTGGAGCTTCTGAAGGGAGTGGGTGGAAGCTCCAACCCTACCAATGTCTGGTGGGTAACCAGCCCTTTTATTTATTTATTTTTTTATTTATTTATTTAAACAGCAGTTTGGAAAACCTTTGAGCCATAGGCTCATTTATAAAGGTACCTTGTCACAGTAAGACAAACGAAAATACACAGTGTAACAGTACAACACAGTATAACAGTAACTTAAGACATAGATATAAAAAGCTGGTACAGGTAGGATTGATGCAAGCGATACCAGAGTTATATGTTGTCCTTAGCAGCTTAGTAGTAAGCTTTGTCATAAGTATTAGTCACTTTGACTAGTGGTAATTACAACCGGGTGTTAATAAGGTGGTTACGTAAGGAAGTTTTAAAGCACGATATAGTTGGAGCTTCGGAGATGGAGGGGCAGTGTGTTGAACCAGGAGGGCCCTAAAGCTGAAGGCTCTTTGGCTGTGAGAGTCCTAGCTCTAGGGATAACAAGAGGTTTTCCCAGAGGTCCAGTATGAACTAGTGGGACAGGCGGCGTGTGGTGTTGGTCAATCCTGGTGAGGATAGCCCAAGGAGGGTCTTTTTGTGAGGTACAGGTCAGATATTTGAGGCGCTCTCGTCAAGATCAGTACCAGCACTTTAGCATACAGTAGACAGGTGTGTGTTAGCAGCTCAGGTGCCCCACACTAACCTGCAGGCCTTATTCAGAGTAGTGCGAATTTACGGAGTGGGTCTGATCAGCAGCACCATACACCGGCAGTCCATAGTCCACTAGGGACAGGATAGAGGAGGTGACTCGAGTCAAGAGCCTCCGGGGGGAGGCAGTGTTTATACCGATGTGAGATGCCCATCGGATATTAGTGACAGTGGCTAGGGCAGCAATGTGTCCATGGAAGGAGAGGGAAGGGTCAAAATGGATCCCTAGGTACTTATAGGAGCAAACTTGTTCGAGTGGGAAAGAGGACCCAGAGTGAATGAGGAGTTTGAAGTTGCAGGACTTGTTTTGAGGATGAGTGAAGAACATGGCTTTTTTTAAGATTTATCACCAATCTATGTTCCTTGAACCAGCCCTTGGCTTCAGCAAAGGACTTCTGCAGCGAGTCCTGGAGGGCAATAGGGTTACGACTTGAGGCAAAGATGACTGCATCATCAGCGTACAATAGAATGTTCCCCGAGCAAGAGCGTGGAAAGGTGTTAAGGTAAAGGGAGAATAGTAAGGGGCCCAGAATGGAGCCCTGGGGAACCCCAGAAAAGATGGGACAGATGTCTGAGAAGGTCTCATTAATTTTTACACACTGTGAGTGGTCAGACAGATAACTGGTGCACCAGGAGATAGGCCCAGCAGCAAAACCAGAGAGACTAAGGGCATCAAGAAGGAGGGGGTGGGAGACAGTGTTGAAAGCTTTAGAGAGGTCAATGAAGACCGCATCAGCCAGAGAACCAGTGTCTAAGGAGGAATGGAGAAAGTTGGAGAACACTAGGAGGACTGTGTTGGTACTGTGGCCTGCTCGGAAGCCATGCTGCTCAGGACATAGGACATTGTAGGTGGAGAGGTAGTCAGAGATTTGAGAGGCCACCACTTTTCCAAGGCCTTGGAGAGGAGAGAATGGAGACTGGTCGATGGTTTTCAGCCACAGTCCTATCACCACCTTTAAAGATAGGGGTGACAGTGGCGACTTTCCAGGCAGTTGGAACCTTCCCCAGGCAAAGAGAGTGGTTGATAAGGCACATGATCGGGGTAAGGACTGTGTCTAAGACCAGCCGTAGGATATACGGATCCAGGGTGTCACTGCCTGTACTATTACTCTTGAGGGCAGTGACAAGGTGCAGCCTAAGTTCTTGGGCAGAAACACGGCGGAGGAGAAAATAAGGGCAAGAAAGATTTACGGTAGGTGCTGGGGGAGGAGGGTCAAAAAAATTTGTAGGGAGGATAGGGCTAAAGTCAGTGAATGAGGTATTAAGGTGGTTGGCTATGAGGGCTGAGTCTGAGGAGATCACGCCATTAATGTTGATCTGGGTGGGTGGGGAGTGACTCCCATTTAACTGTTTAATGTTATCCCAGAAGGTTCTGGGGTTCCCCCATGAGGCAGTGAGTGAGGACCGATAGTGCTCAGACTTGGCCTTTCTGATGGCCCAAGTGCACTTGTATCGGGCAGCAGCATATAACTGCCTGTCACTGGGCCAGCCAGTCTCAATGGCACGGTGCCATAGGTTGTCCCTATGTTTGAGTTGGTGGATCAAAGCTGGGGTTACCCAAGGGGCATTCTGCCTTTTAGAATGGTGGATCAACATCGGGGCAAAGATATCACAGGCATTATTAAAAGTTCGGGTAAAGAAGGAGAGAGCTGTGTCGATGTCAGGAGTTGCCTGTATAGGAGACCAGTCAATTTGGGACAGAAGTTCCTTAAGTTTTATTAGTCCACCAGGTATTAGATGCCGACGGCATGTGGACTGTGCTATGGGTTTGGGGACTGAGGATGACCAGTGGAATAGAATGGGGGAGTGATCACTGAAAGAGTCTGGGAGGACTTGTACATTGGGGATCCGATTAGGGCGGTTGGTGAGTACCACATCAAGCAGGATACTGGAGCCTCTCTTGGGGTTAGTCCTGGTAGGGTGGGTAACTAGTTGCGTTAGTTCTATTGCAGAAAAGGAGTCTCGGGTAGAGGAGGAGGAGGGGCTGAGCCAGTTGACATTTAAGTCACCCACCAGAATTTGATCAGCGGAAGGAGGTAGTGAGGAAAGGTATTCTGTAAGAGAGGCAATGGCCTGCGTTTGGTCCCTGGGGGGATCGTATGCAGTAGTCAGATAAAGGGGTCCCTTTAAAGGGTCAGGGGTTAGTTTCAGCGTAGGCGCCTGGGCCCTGGAGTCAAGGATGGGAGCAGGCAGGGCTAGTACGGGGAGAGTTGTTAAAGTACTGCTTCCCTTTTGAGTGGGGGGGTATGCGGCAGGTTTGGATCCTAGTGATCCTGGGAGGCTTCCTTTAATGCTTTAAGTCTGTTGCAACAGCATCTCTAACTATCTATCGTTTTCCTATCTAAATTTTTTCATCTTATTCCTTCCAGGCTGGCCACCTGGAGGATGCCCCACCCCATTTCTCTACTATATCTATTACCCACTTTATTTTTAATGTTTCCCTCTCATTGTCCAGTCCTCCCAGGGATATAAAGTGCACCAGTGCTCAGAAGGTGCATTTATAATGAAATGCTAGTCAATAACAGAAGGTAAAACAAGCCATGGTTTTAAAGTGCCAAGTGCATTTTAAAACGATTATTAGAGTAGACAAGTACACTTTAAATAAAAAGCTGTAAAGCAGCTTATGTACTGGATCAGAGGACTTGCTATGAGGCTGCTGCTCTTGGAAATACTGTTTTGTTTTGCTTTATAGCAACCCTTTATCTGGGCAGAGTTTTGGTCTGCTTTATTCATTTTTTTTTATATAAATCACTCCCATTGTCTCATTATCTCTCGCTCCTAACTTTAGTTCTTTTTCAAAATGCTCAGAGAAAATGTTAAAACCCAGAGCCTGCAAGAAAGATAAAATACAGCTGACCTTTTTTTCATCTTCTTTTCTCCTCAATGTAAAATAGCCCATGAGTGTAACTGGGGAGTTGCCCTGAGAGAACTGCACTGTATCAGACAAAAACAAACATTTGTCAATGACAAATGTTTTCTTGCGGGCATTAGCAGTGGAAGTGCAGGAGTTAGACAGATGCAGTACAGGAATGGCAGTGATGTATTGAACTGACACCAACTCCACCCCCAACCGGCAAAGATGGGCAGGCACTGGAGTGTGCCTTTGGGTCATCATCCATAACGGTCACGACATTTCACCTCATCCTATCCTGCAGACACTGACAGGTGTTGAGGTGTGTCTTGGGGTGTTTGGGCTTTACAATCACCTCATTCGATATGGAAATACACTGAAATCGGTGCAGTATAGGAGAATGGTGTGAACTCTGGAGCCAAAGAGTTCAAGGTGCACCTCTCTGCCTGTCACTGGCTGCGGGGGGTGGAATGGTATGAACATTACTATCGACAATCCCAAGTTACACCCCTGACACCTGTCAGTCCCTACAGGGTATGGCTGATGTCTGTCAGACCCTACAGGGTAGGGTGTTATGATCAGAAACCCTAACACCCTGGGCATGTCGTGGTAGTTTTACTCTAAAGTTTGCAACATGGACTTTTCGTGACCCCACCGCATGAACAGTGACACTATCAGTTTGTTAGGCGAAAGGTGAGTTTGCATAGTGACTGCACCATTAATGCCACAGGTGTGAAAACACATTTCCAACATGATGTGGAAAATGACAGCTGTACTGTTCAGGAGGAGGTGTATAAAAATGGTAATGTTGAAAATCGGGAGTGAAAATATAAAAAACTGGTGAAGTCACAAGCATTCATCGAAACAGTGCAACACGTAATGCAATTATTTGGGGGATATTTTTTTAACCAGATTTTCAATATAGGCATTTTGGGACCTCTACTCATGAACAGTGTTACTGTGATTTTCGTTATCTGTCCCAAACACTGATTTCCCACAGTGATTGCACTATTCTGTGCTGTAGGTGCGAAAACACATTTTGTCCAGGGTGTGAAAAAATGACAGCTGTACTGTTCATAAGACTGTGTGGAAAAAAAACAATGTTGAAAATCTGGAGTGGAAATATTTCAAATTTGTGAAGTTATGAGGGTGCGTAGAAACTGCACAATGCATGCTCATAACACAGTTATTTTATGGACTTTTGTGACCAAATTTTCAACATAGGCATCTTAGGACTTCTGCTCATGAACAGTTTCACTGTGATTTTCTTACTCTGTCCCAAACATTGATTTCCCACAGTGATCGCGCTATTCTGCGCCTGAAGTGCAAAAACACATTTCAGCCAGGATGTGAAAAATGAGAGCTGTACTGTTCATAAGGAGGTGTGAAAAAGTGCCAATGTTGAAAATCTGGAGTGAAAATATTACAAATTCACAAATTTGCAGGTGTGCGTGGAAACTGCTCAATGCACGTTCGTAACACAGTCATTTTTGAGAATTTTTTCACCAAATTTGCAACATAGGCTTTTTGAGAGTCCACTTCATGAACAGTGACACTGTCGTTTTATTAATCAGTCCTGAAAGGTGATTCTGCACAGTGATTGCTAAATCACCTTTCCGGACCGAATAACCAAATGACAGTACTAAATTTATGAAGTGGGTCCCAAGAACCCCATGTTAAAAAACCTGTATGTGCACCAAAGTTTAAAAAAAAAAACTATTTATGCCATTATACAGCTTACCGACATTTCTTCAGTTCACGGACGGCACTGAAGGGTGCAGATGTGTTCCCACTCCACCGAAAATAGTTGTGCCGGCCTCCAGACAAAAGTATACAGTGAGAGGTTTGTGTGGGGAGGGGGGTATGTGGAGGGCAAGCTCAAGTTGTGGGAGGGGGTCAAGAGTCAACAAGGGATCGATTTCTTCTGTTACAGGTTTTTTTCCTTTGTATTTTACATGGGCAATGTGGGACTTTTGCCACACTGGGGTGGGCTCCCAGCATGGCACCTGGAAGTTTTGGGGGACAGTGGAGCCAGCAGGGGATTGGGCACCCCTGTTGACCATACAATGTGGGGGGGGGCAAGAGGACACTAGAGTTCTGCCATGCTGGGGTGGGCTTTCAGCATGGCACCTGGAAGTTTGTTGTTTTGGGGAAGGCTGGCACTGGAGCCAACGGGGATTGAGCACCCCTGTCCAACATACAGTGTGCTGGGGGAGTGTGCATGAGCCAAGGAGGATTGGGCACCCCCTCAGCACACAACAAAATGAGGCATATGCATACAACCACTTCTACAATCAGCGGTGGTGACGTGGAGGCAATTTGCATACTGCTGACATCAGGGCAGTGTGCAAATTGCCTATACATTACCACCACTGATTGTAGCGGTCATTTGCTTTCAACTGTATGCCACTGCAATCTGAACTTCTGTCATAGACAGCTGGGGCATTCATTGGTGCGGTGCGGTGCAGCTGCGCCTGCAAAAACACCAAGGGCATTGGAAGCGGAGGTGCCACAGCTATGAAAACTCATATGGTGTCACTATGTTTCTTGCACATGCGTGCAAGCAAACATAAAAAGCACAGTCTCTCTCAACTGCTCCTCAGTTTTATGTATAAAACTTCTAGCTCAATACAAAACTTCCCATAACAAAAGTTAGCTGGCATGCATGACAGGCTATACTATTGTAGAATTGCAGTCTGTTAAATGCTATTTTTGTTTCTGTACATTTGCCAAAACTGTTTAGACAGTTTAAGTAAATTCAGTGTCTTACCTAGGCAGGTCAGTTCCACAACAGCTCCTTATAGGAGTCTGCAGGCCCTTCCAGCAGGGTTTATGAATGAACTGGGTCATATATGACATCATTACATTGGAGGAGCTACAGCTCATTATTTCATGATTAGATATTCATCTTGATTTAAAAACACTGTGTAACCCCTCACCCCTGCCTTTCTGCCAAAAGACAGGTGGCATGCTATTGTAGCTGACAGCAGTACCTAGTGTGGACCTGGGTTTGGGGAGGATGAGGTTACTCGGCACAGGGGGAACTAGGTTTGGTTACTCTGCACAGGGGCACCCAAGTAAATCCGAACACAGGAAGCAATAACTGTAATGTCCAGGACCAGGAATGGGATTCTTCAGTGTGGCTTTTATTCACATCCAAGCTGAACAAACAAAGCATAGACGGACCCTCATGGGGCTAAATTTCCTGGTAGTGCAGATTAGAGACTACAGAACACTTTATCACCTTTTCCAGCCCTCAGGCTCTGAACCCGCCAGGCACACAGCCCGGACTTGCATTCAGCTTTAGGTACACAGCCTGACTTGTACACACTTGGATTTTCCCCACTGGCCCGGCTCCCCTGCTGGCCACTTGATCTGCAGTCCATTTGAGGAATGAACCAATTATCCTGTCATGGCTCCCCACACCACACTAGAGTCTGCGACTCCTAGAGAGAATTTTCCTTACAATCTCATGTCTGGGTACTTCCCCATCACTGGCCAAGTGCCTGAGGCAAAGTAGAAACCACAGAAGAAATCCGTAGAGGTGGACCTGGTCGCTAAAGATGGGGGGCCACCCACCTCCTGCTCCCACAGCCCATACCAGGCCATTTCTCTGGAAAACTGAACAATTTCTTTACTGAACTTTAAATGTAGATTAAGGGTAGACATCTGTCACATCTCTATATATTATTTGCATCCCAACAAACTCAGGAACTTGAAACTACTTTTACTTTGCTTGGCCCATTTCTCTAGGCTTCCCAATATTTAGTAGTTCAATCCCTACATTGTCACACAATTCCTAGGGTGAAACATAGGTCCTTTTAGCCAGAGCAGACACTCACCCTTATGTTGCAGGTGCCCCACATGCAACTCACAATTCTTCTTTTCTCCCAAAATAAATACTGGAATGAACAGGCAACTTTTCCCCCACAAGCAGAACTAAGGGGATTGCCCCAGGAATCTGCAGGGAATCCTTCTTATCCCCCCCCCGGAGGGAGGGGGCACTGAGACCCGAAAACAGTGGTCTCCACCACTTGAGTACTCTTCCTGTGTCTCTCTTTAAGGTGGAGACACACACCCTATTACTGAAAAGTAGCCCTCTGTCAGGGCTGAGGCTCCTAGAGCCTTTACTGAGCTGCTTAACAGCAAGCTCCCTACTTCCAACTTCACTTACTGAAGACAAACTGCAGACTCTCCTTTAAAATTCCCAATGTTCTACCTAACTCCCTTTGCTGCAGATTCCAATGTGGCTTATGCAGCTGTGAAAGTTCTATTGGTGATGTCATCCCTCAGTCTCAACTGAGACTGAGAATGGAGTGAGACAGTGTGAAACCCATTTAACTGGAGTTTCAAAAGCTGCCTTCCCTGCCTACCACTAGGTCTTACTTGGATTCTAGTAACCCCGGGTAACAAGGGGGTTACACTCGCCCTTGACCAGGAAAATGACTGTCCGCAGTCATTATTTACCTGGCCTTAGGCCATCCCACCCTATGTGCTACCTGCAGAGGGGGATGATCAGGCAACCTCCTACCATGTGCAAGCACAGACAGGTAACACTAAGGGCCTAGAGGCCTTTAGCTGACATGTCAGCCTCTGCACTATCCACTTACTATGGACATCTAGTGGCTCTGGTAGAACCATCCAGAGCATAGCCCTGATAGATCAGCATTGCGGTCCCTACTGCAAGTCAGGGCCACAGCCTGTCTATCCCCTCTAACCCTCTAGGGAAAACCTATCTGCCTTTAACAGAGTGGGAGAGTGGAGAGGGGTAGGCAGATAGGGATAGTTGGGTAAAGGAGACGCCCTGGGGCAAAATGGGTTCAGGAGAGGGGTCCTCCTTGCCTGATTCCCATACCCGAGGGCTCCACAGATTGTGGGCAGGTACTGCAATCCTCTCTGAAAACCCATCCAACTCGGGCGGTGTTATGTAATGCCAGGTCGATTAGGAACAAGACTGCTATTATTGCAGATCTTGTTGCAACATCTGACCTGGCATGTATTACCGAGACCTGGCTGGATGAGAATGCAGGTCCTATTTTAGACTCTGCTGCTCCAACTGGGTTCTTGGTAATGCACCATCCGAGATTGGATCATAGGGGCGGGGGAGTGGCCATCTTTTTTAGATCAGATCTGAGTCTTGTGGAGGTGCCAGTGGGTAACACCAGATCCTTTGAGTGTATCCTGGCAGCAGGTGCAGAGTTCAGGATTCTCCTCATCTACCGTCCACCCGGTGATGGTGGTGAATTCCTGAAGGAGTTCACGGACTTCATCGTTGACATGGCATTGGAGTCACCTAGATGGTTAATACTGGGTGACTTCAATGCCTGGGTCGACGATGAATTCTCGCACTTTGGAAAGAACTTCCTCCAACTTATGTCTATGTTGGGTCTGTCACAGGTAGTTACCTCTGCTACCCATATAGGTGGACACTCTTTGGACCTGGTGTTCCTACTGGATTTGGATGTTTCACATTTGGAGGTGGAACCAAATGTGTGGACAGACCATCACACCATAAGATTCAGTTTTGGGGCACCCTAATGAGGTCTGCCCCTACGGAGATGGTCCAGTATACGCCCTTTAGGGAGTAAACCTAGAGGGCCTACTGGCGGTACTGGACCTATCGGGTGTTTGGGATGAGCATGGGTTCAGGGACCTTGTTGTGCCTATAACAAGGCAGTGAGCAGGGCCTGGACAAGTATCGCTCCTGTTCGCTGCCTCCTCAGCGCCTAAAAGACTCCTTGGTTTGATGAGTCTTTGAAGGAGCTGAGGAGGTGGGCGAGAAACTAGAAGAACCTGGCGAAATCTTGCCTGAATGCTGACAAACTTAGATTGATGGATCATTATGTTATCTATCAATCGGCAATAACCCGTAAGAAGGCAGAATTCCTGTCCAGGAGATTGCTGCTGTGAAACCGACTGGCTCAACTCTTTCGGACTGTTGACAGATTGTGCAATCCACTCTGTCTACAGTCTGGAAGATTTTCTAAATAAAGTGTGATGAGCTTGCTCGATTTTTCGCTGATAAGATTGCCAGCATTGGTGGGATATCAGCCAAGCTCACTCTTCAAGGGTTTGCAGTGATCGGCAAGGGAAACAAACACCTGTGTCACCTGGTTTGACTTTGGTAGGTCGGAATTCATGGACATTATGAGGATTGTCCAGACTGTCGTCCAACCAGTTGTAGTTTGGATCCAGGCCCTCGCCTCTATTATTGGGTTGCGTTGATGTTATCTGTCCGACCATTGCTGAAATTGTCTGGAAATCTTTGGAGCAAGGGGATCTTTCCTGAACCATAAAGGAGGACGGTTAAACCACTCCTAAAAACCTTCATTGAATCCGGACTGTCCAGCTAACTACAGACCTGTCTCTAACCTGCCTTTTGGGCAAGGTTATTGAAAGAGTGGTTGCACTGCAACTGGATGACCATCTTACAAATCATAATGTCTATGATACTCTTCAATCGGGATTTAGGAAAAGACGTAGTACTGAGACTGCTCTTGTCCGGGTTCTAAATGATCTCCTGATAGCGAGAGATCGAAAGGCTCGTACTATTCTAGTCCTTCTTGATCTCTCTGCAGCATTTGACACTGTGGACCATGGTGTGCTTTTGGAATGCCTGCGGTCTTATTGTGGACTGTCTGGTATGGTTCTGCAATGGTTTCAATCTTTTCTCACAGGGCGGAGACAGAGGGTTATCACTGGAATTTATTCCTCTGACGCTGTCTCTTTGCCTTGTGGGGTTCCGCAGGGTTCCATTTTGGCACCCATGTTGTTCGGTGTCTATATGCTGCCATTGGGAGACATTATTAGGCAATATGGCTTGGGTTTTCACTGCTATGCAGATGATACCCAGCTATATTTGTCCTTTAGTCCCGGACAGGAAGATACAGTCTCTATACTTAACAACTGCCTATCCGAGATCAATGATTGGATGAGTGCCAGCTGGCTAAGGTTAAACCCGTATAAGATTGAGGTGTTGGTGGTGGACCCAGGTTGCCTTGAGGCGGGTTGTAGGGCTGGTCTCCCTTCGGGCGTATGGATCGATGGTGCCCAGCTCTTGACTTCAGACCGGGTGCGTAACCTGGGCGTTATTATTATTTACGACAGTCTGACCCTGAAATTTCAGGTGTCTTCTGCTGTCAAATCTTCCTTTTACCATCTGAGGAATATTGCTCTGGTGAAACACCTTGTTCCTCCGGCCAACCTTCCGACATTGGTCCATGCCTTTGTTACTTCGCCTTGATTGCTGTGCCCTGTACCTAGGGCTGCGAGAGTTGATATCCGCGCTTGCAGCTAGTGCAGAGCGCAGCAGCCAGGCTTTTGACTGGGACATCTATGAAGGTCACATTCGCCTGTGCTCGCGCTGAACTGCACTGGCTGCCGGTTCAGTGCGGATCACCTTTAAGGTCGGGTTACTGACCTATAAAGCCCTACACGAACAGGGACTGCGGTATCTTCAAGATCTGCTTGTTCCCTACTGTCCCTTTCGCTCGCTCCGCTCCGCTGGTGAGGGATTGCTAGAGGTTCCCAGGGTTTGTTTAAAAACATCGGGAGCACGAGCATTTTCTTATGCTGCCCCTACCCTGTGGAATTCTCTACCTCGTCAGATACGTAGCTGCCTGACCGTTGAGAGCTTTAAGTCAGAATTAAAAACTTATTTATTTCAAATGGCATATGGGGAGTGATTCACTGTATTTTATTGTTATTACATTGTTATTGTTGCTGTTTGTGTCATATGTATGTATTTTAATTGTTTTATTTGTACAGCGCTTTGATATTGAAAAGCGCTTAAAAATAAATTTTTACTTACTTACTTACTTTACTAACCTATTAACCCCAAAACAAAAGCAACCTGGGGACCTCCCCAATCTTGGGCAACCTGCAACCATACACCATTGAAATACCACATTTTACTGTCTCCTCCCTACCCCCACAACCACACCTGTGGAGGGAAAGGGTTAATACAGCAACCATAACAATAACACCACAGTACTTTAAATTTCTAACACACTAAAGCACTGATGAAGAACTCCGATGAGCCCCTCCTCCTCCTCTTCTTGTCTTCTCTTCTGTCTTCTCCAGGAACACCTGTAAAAAAAAGAAAGACAACACACACTCCTAATCTGCATACACAGTCTACCTAAACCCCTACCATCAAAACACTGCAGAATCCCAAAGATTTTTTTTAGAAAAAAAGGTAGAAAAACAGTATTTACATTAGAAAACAATGACATTATTTACAATACACATTTGGGGGGATGGAGTGCCCTAAAAGTCCCAACTAGTGACCACAAGGCCCGAAGGCTAGTCCAGTAGAGAGCCTCTCCTGGGCCGGAGCCCAGTGAAGCACAGTTCTAACAGGCCAAAGTCCCGAAGGGGAGAGTCTTTGAGGACAGTTCACACATCTTGAAGTCTGCTAGTGTAGGGTGTTTACTGCAATGTCATAAAGATAGAAAAGTTCGGACTTACCAGTCGCTTGTATGAAACTCGGACCGACCTGCACCTCTGACGAAGACTCTCCCTGGCAGCATTTCTTAAAATACAGCTGGGTGGACATCTTCCGGGAACCACAGGAGGGCACATCTGGGAACTGCTGGATTGATGTCATCTCTGGAGATGGAACCTTAGAACAGGAACAAAAAAGAAAACAGCTGGTCCGACGTCATCCGATTACCAGGCGATGAACAGGATATAGCTGGGCAGGTGTCCTCTCTGGATCTGAAGTCATCTGGTGGGCCAGTCAATGGTTTCTGGACAGGACAGTACACTGTAGACTGATAAATGTGGGGCTCCTGAGTCATGGATATTCATATTGGCGGATCAATAAAGGCATTTCACAGTCTGGTGTGGCAGTATTGACTACCACTGCTCGGTTCTCCATTTTGTAGGCACGGGCACATTTGCTGAGAGATCCTTGCACTGAGGCCAATAGTACCGGGGGTCAGGAGCTTGAATTATTACCCCGTCTGGGTGCACATAATTCACACAGTGGGAGATTTCACGTCCCTCTCCGTCCACTATTCTCACTCTGTCTATAAACAGTGTCCTGCCTCTCTTCCACTGGGTATACTTTTCAGGGAACAGTCTATTCTTTACATGCTTGTTGGCCTCAGGATGCACACTTTTCATGGCTTTATCCCAGATCCAGGATTTTCTGCAGTTCTCAATCTCCTCCCAGACTTTCCAAGGAAAGGTAGGAAAGGTCATACCATAGATCTTATTTGCCTTCCTACGAACCCGTCTCTCCTCTTGACTTGCTTTTGTCAATCTGAGACCGCTGGCCTGGCTTGGGGGTGGCCAGTCCTGGTTCTGCCAGCTACGCATCCTTAAAGAAATTTGAAATGGATCCCCTGACTTCTTCCTTTTGCGAAGCCAGGGCAGTGGCATCACCACTTTCTTCCATACATTCCTCAGAGGCAAGATCTTGAGGCTGTGTACCCGTTCCTTTTTTACAAGGCCACATAGGTTCCCCCTCATCTTCCTCTTCACTGAGGATCTGAGCCCAGAAGTGAGCAGTCATCCTCACTTCTGAGACTATCCACTCATCACTAGGTGTGGAGGTCGACACCTCCCACTCAAAGGCCTCCCGCATCTCATCTTCACCTAAGAGACTTGGGCTAGGCCCCCTTCCCCGGGGTCTATTGATGCTTTATCCGAACTTTCCTTCTGGGATCCAGCATTTGAAACTTCAACTTCTGGTTCTGTCTCTAACTCTGCACCCTCTAGCTTTGTGCCACACTCCCCCAAGGGGCCTTTCTCCATAGGCTCCACCTGGTGCTGTGTGCTGCCAGCTACAGATTCCTGAACCTTTGTCCATGTGGGAGACAAACGAATTTGAGGTGCTTTATACAAGCCATATTTTTCTAGGCATCCAGCATAGTGAGGAATCATGTAGACGTCCCTTCCAGCTCTCAAGCATATTTGACATACATGCACTGGAAAATTAGAAATCGCCACATGAGGAGGCAGTTGCCCTCCATAGCACCACTTTTCAATATCCCTCAGTCTATTTACTGCTGCTGTTACTGCAACCCGGGCATGATCCAGGTAACAAGCTAGTCCTGAGGCCATAACTGTAGAAAAACAAACAAAAGTTCACTGTAACTGAAAGTCCCACTTTATCGAACACACTCTTTAGCTGTAAAATGGCTCCTCTGCTGCTGTGTTTACTTTACTACCCCACCCTGTAATGGCGGTGGCAGCACTCCTGTGCATCAACATTCAGAATATGGGTCAAGCCACTGTGCACCCAATTTACACAAACTACTGATAACTTTTGCTCAAACTGCACAACTTGCTTTGTTCTTGCTTTAAACACATTTACAGGATTTTCCACTGACTTTTTACATGCTGGAAACATTTCTTTTATTCACAGTCCCTTAAAGCTTCAGGTTTTTAGCACAGGATTGCCTGTACAACTAGTGCTTAGTGCTACACATTGGCTACAACCCACAGACTCTCTCTGGCTTCACACTTTAAACTGAGGCTAAATTCATTACTATGCACACAGTCAATGGCTTAACAGACTTGCATTTGCTGGCAGGACTTTACACAGTCATTACTTGCAAAGCGGCTACACTGCTGCACACACATTTATATGGTAGAGGGCTGAAAATCACTGTTTGAGCAGTTTCTTGGTTGTTACTTACTGTTATCAGTAGCAATTTGCTGTGATGGGGAAAAACGGCCTGCAGCCAGTTCTTGGAGGCCTCAGAACAGAAACGGGCGGGCAGTCCTACCGATTGTCTTTTCAACCACCACTCTTGCAATTTCAACAATCGATTAGCGGGTTGAGCCCAATTTTAAACAAGAAAGTCAATTTTTATAAGGTTTACAGTGATTTTAACACTCCGCAATGCTCCTCCACTAGCCAGTACACACATTCCACTCACACTCCCTCTCGAATGCTGGGGCAGTCTCTGTAGAGCTGGCTGAGGGGCGAAACTGATTACAGCCTGACCAACCACATAACGCCATGAAAATGAGCCTCTTTTTCCTCACGAGGGCTCTTCTCCTCATGGCAATCGTCCAGCAGGCAAATTTAAACTATAGAATGCAACTTTTTTTTTTTCTTCACCAACTGACTCCACGGCGGGAGCCCATTTCAACCACTTAGCATAGCCATTAAACCTGCAGTCTCTCATTTCTTCCAGAAAGCATTTCCAACATCAAGGGCACAATTTTCCTGTTGCTACCCCTAGTCTTCCACACTTTTCTTTACAACAGTTCATTTTTAAAAGCATTTCAAATGTCCAGGGCACAATTTTCCTGTTGCTACCCCTAATCTTCCACACTTTTCTTTACCACAGTTCATTATTAAAGTAGGCAAAAATGCTGTAAACAATTTTTTGATGCAGGACAAGGGTACACTCTTTGACTTTACTGCTCCTTGGTAAACAGTTGGCAATTTTAAACAGCAGCACAAGATTCACAGCACACAGCAACACACTAGGGAAATTGCTTCAGCTTTTTGGGCTACCCACTGTCAGATAGCCAAAACGCTAGCCCCCCTTGCCCAAGCACCTTCCTCCCAGAACAAAATCCAAAGCAGTGCCTCCATTTTTGTAACCCCTCACCCCTGCCTTTTTGCCAAAACAACAGGTGGCATGCTGTTGAAGCTGACAGCAGTACCTGGTGGGGACCTGGGTTTGGGGAGGATGAGGTTACTCGGCACAGGGGGAACTAGGTTTGGCTACTCTGCACAGGGGCACCCAAGTAAATCTGAAAACAGGAAGCATAACTGTAATGTCCAGGACCAGGAATGGGATTCTTCAGTGTGGCTTTTATTCACATCCAAGCTGAACAAACAAAGCACAGACAGAGCCCCGTGGGGCTACATTTCCTGGTAATGCAGATTATAGACTACAGAACACTTTATCACCATTTCCAGCCCTCAGACTCTGAACCCACCAGGCACACAGCCCCAAGACTTGCAGCAGCTTTGGGTACACAGCCCGAGTTGTACACACTTGGGTTTTCCCCACTGGCCCGGCTTCCCCGCCGGCCACTTGATCTGCGGTCCATTTGAGGAATGAACCAATTATCCTGTCATGGCTCCCCACACCACACTAGAGTCTGCGACTCTTAGAGAGAATTTTCCTTACAATCTCATGTCTGGATACTTCCCCCATCACTGGCCAAGTGCCTGAGGCAAAGTAGAAAACCACAGAAGAAATCCGTAGAGGTGGACCTGGTTGCTAAAGATGGGGGGCCACCCACCTCCAGCTCCCACAGCACATACCTGGCCATTTCTCTGGAAAACTGAGCAATGTCTTTACTGAACTTTTAAATGTAGATTAAGGGTAGACATCTGTCACATCTCCTCTACATATTATTTGCATCCCAACAAACTCAGGAACTTGTAACTACTTTTACTTTGCTTGGCCCGTTTCTCTAGGCTTCCCAATATTTAGTAGTTCAATCCCCACATTGTCACACAATTCCTAGGGTGAAACATAGGCCCTTTTAGCCAGAGCAGACACTCACCCTTATGTTGCAGGTGCCCCACAGGCAACTCACAATTCTTCTTTTCTCCCAAAATAAATACTTGAATGAACAGGCAGCTTTTCCTCCACAAGCAGAACTAAGGGGATTGCCCCAGGAGTCTGCAGGAATCCTTCTCATCCCTCCGGAGGAGCACTGAGACCTGAAAACAGTGGTCTCCACCACTTGAGTACTCCTTCCTGTGTCTCTCTGGTGAGACACACCCTATTACTGAAAAGTAGCCTCTGTCAGGACTGAGGCTCCTAGAGCCTTTACTGAGCTGCTTAACAGCAAGCTCCCTACTTCCAACTTCTTACTGAAGACAAACTGCAGACTCTCCCTTTAAAATTCCCAACATTCTTACCTAACTCCTTGCTGCAGATTCCAATGTGGGCTTATGCAGCCGCGTAAAGTTCCATCGGGTGATACATCCTCAGTCTCAATCTGAGACTGAGAACAGATGAGACAGTGTGAAACCCATTTAACTGTAGTTTCACAAGCTGTCTTCTCTGCCTACCACTAGGTCTTACTGGGATTCTAGTAACCCCGGGTAACAAGGGGGTTACAACTGTGTTATACTTAATCCATAATTCATGTGAATAATGTTACCTTGCCATAAATAGTTTCTTGATATTTGTGTATTTGGTCAGATCATCAATGTATAACTTATTTAAAAATGTATTTTTTATAAAAAAGGGCAGATCACCTGACCAAGGGGAGGTATAAACCCCCTTCATTTGGCATTACCTAGCAGATTGGTTGTCAGAAGGGATTTAATCACAAAACAAGACATGCTCAGAGTCAAGTCTTGAAGCTTGGAATAAGCTAAAGTATACCTTGCTTTTCACCAAACATAGTGGTGATCCAAATCTTGATTGCCATCAAAAGGAATTTTGCTGTTTATTTCTTTTCTTTAGTATTTTTATTTTTTCTTGTAAATAAAACCTTGCTACCTGTGTTTTGCACCTGAATTTCTGTGTGAATGCCTATCTGTATTCTCACACCCTCTGACAAGGAGATTTGATTTGCAGCCATTTTTGAAATAACTTTTTGCCCAGATAACATTTGTACATTGAATATGAACATACGGACATACAAAGAAAGGTCTATGTCATCTGCTTGGTTGTGCAGTTTGTGGTTTTATACCACAGCTGCCTCCATCCCTCCCTCCCCCCACCTCTATTCCTATCCTAGATGAGTTTCCCCCTTGTGTTGAGTCTCCTTTGGTATTTATTTTGCCCTAGAATATAGCTCATCCCCTTTTAAATCCATCCCATCCTTTTTGAGACCAACTCTTCTGGGAGTCTATTCCTGTCTTCCACCACTCTTTTCTTGAAGTTGAACCTTCCCCCCTCCAACTTCATGCACTGTCTCCTAGTGACCTCTTCTCTTTTCAGCCTGAGCATGTGGTCAGTATCCCCCTTATTTATGCCCTTCAAATCTTTAAAGATCTCTATCATATCTCATCTATCCCTTCTGTACTCCAGGGAGCACATGTTGAGCTCTCTCAACCTCTCCTCATATGTCTTCCCTTCCATTCCTCCTATCATTTTAGTTGCCCTTCTCTGGACCCTCTCAAGGAGTTTGATGTCTCTCTTTAAGTAGGAGCAAAAGAACTGCATGCAGTACACCAAGTGAAGCCTGTCATATCAGCAGTGAAAATGTTGAAGAGTGCAGGCCTCAGGAATGAGCCATGCAGGACCCCACTGATGACTGCTCTAGGCACTGAGAGGTCCCACCCCCCCACCACCAGCCTCTGTTGCCTGTCCCTCAGCCAGTTTCCAATCTAATGGACCATTTTTTTACTTATTCCTAGGGTTCTTAGCTTGCTCACTAGCCCTCCATGTGGCACCGAGTCGAAGGCTTTGCTGAAGTCTAAGTATAGGACATCAACTGCCTGCCCCCCATCCTTTGCCCTGGTCACCCAATCAAAGAAGTCAACTAGATTTGTCAGACAGGACCTCCCCTGTATGAACCTGTGCTGATGTTCATCTTGCAGTCCAGTCTCCTGTACAAATTCCACCAACCTTTCCTTCATGATGGTCTTCATTAGCTTAGAGGCCATGGATGTGAGGTTGACTGGTCTATAGTGCCCTGGGTCATCTCTAGGGCCAATCTTATGGATGAGCACCACATGTGTTGACTTCCAGTGCAATGGCACAAAACCTGATTGAAGAAAGTACTGAACATATCCATCAGTGGTGCCGCCAATACTTCTGCTAACTCCTTCAGCACGTGAGGATGTATCCCATCCAGCCTGGGTGCCTTGTCTATCCATATGGATTTGAGACAACCAGCAGCATTTCTTCCAGGATTACACAATTGGTTATCCCTTTCCCCCTTCCCTCATCCATTACCTTCTGGGATGAGACCCTGTCTCACTTGTAAAAACTAAGCAGAAGTACTTGTTAAGTACATCTGCTTGTTTGACTCCTCTTTCAGCCCACCCTATTTAATTCTGGTCATCTGTTCCCTAATTTTACTGTTTTCTCTGACATATCTAAAGAAGTCTTTCTCTCCTTCCTTTATTCCCTGCACCAGTTTTCTTTCATTTGAGGCCTTGGCTCCCCTCAAAACCTTGGTCACCTCCCTCAATCTCATTTTGTGTTCCTCCCTATCCTCCTCCTTACAGGTTGTCTTAAATTTCCTGAAGGCTGCTCTTTTCTCCCTCACATTCTCTTGCACCTCCCTTGTCCACCAACTAGACTTTCTGGTCTTTGTATTCTTTTTAGCACTTCTTGTGCACAGGTTTGTGGCCTCAATCAGTCCCATCTTCAAAATGTCCCATTTTTGATCAGTATTCATTCCAGGACTTATGGTTGCTAAATGCTCTCTCACTATGGTGGCCATCTTGCCAAAGTCAGCCCACTGCAAGTCTGTCACTCTGGTTTTACTATGATTCCCTATCTTACCCATATCTAGGGTGAACCATCCTGTGTTATAGTGTATGATGGATTGCTGTTATGCATGGAATTCCATCCCTGGAAAATGCTTGTTCTGCTGCAGTAGTGACCTCATTATGTTGTTCTGCTGCAGTAGTGATGTCACTACTGCAGCAGAACAACTTGGAATGCTGCCACATTCTTGATTTCCCCTATCCAATTAAGCTGGAAGTTGTTTTTTTTTAAACTTGAACTTGTAGAATCATCTGCAGCACACTGTGTCAGTAATTGGAGCCTACCACCAACCCTCAAGTGTCCCCTCTCACCAAGCACCATTTCACTGAAACAAAGTGCAATGTCTGAAATAGGCATGGATGCCCTTACACTATACAGAATAGCGGATGGGCAACTCTATGCACAACCAGTGTGTTCTTCCACCTTGGGAATCTGATTCCATGGACTTCTTGAGCTTCGCTCTTGAGGTCACAGTGAATCAGAACCCCTCAGTGACACAACACACTTGTTATGCATAGTTGTCCATCCACTATTCTATATGTGGTCACTCCCTACCAAGGGGTCCTCAACCTTCACGTCTTGTACCAGGTACCCCTCTTTTGATACCAAGTCCAAAATGTTCCCCTCCTTGGTCAGTTCCAGTACCCTCTGTGAGAGGAATACATCCTGGAACCCATCCAGGAAGGCCTGCTTCCTGGAGTTAGTGGAGGACATTGTGTTCCAATCTACCTCTGGTAGGTTGAAGTCTCCCAGCATGACCTTATTCCCCCTTATACAGTGCTCAGTGCCATTTGTCTCTAAGTCCTTGTTGACTTCCTCCAGCTGTGATGAAAGTCAGCACGCCACACCCAGGCTTATCTTTCTCCCCTTCCCATTCTGTATGCTGCCCATTAGCTTTCCACTCTCCCTTCCCCATCTTCTTCCCTATTGCAGACTATTTCTTTCTTAATGTAGAATGCAACTCCCTCTCCCCTCCCTTCCATCCTATCTCTTCTGTATAATTTGTACCCCTGACTTGTAAGTTCCCAGTGCTGATACTGGTTAGCCCATGTTTCCATTATGGCAGGTATGTCTACTCTGCCTTCAGTCATCATTGTCTGGAGTTCAGGGGTCTTGTTTCCTAAGCTCCTAGCATTGAGGGATACCACCCTCTAGCCCTTATCCCTGTCCTTCCCACCCTCTTTCATCCTATTTGTCCCTCTTATTTCTGACACCTGTCTGCTTCCCATGCTATCTTTTAGAGTAGGAGGCTGGACGCCTCCCGATTTTATGGTCTTGGTCTGACAGTTTTGTCTTAGACCCTCCCCCACAATTTAATTTCAATTATATGTTTCTGTAAAAAAATTACCCAGTTTATGCTTGAGGGTCTTTGTTACCTCCTTGTCCTCCCATACCCCCTGCCCAGTTTCCCACAGGTCCAAACCCCATATTCCTGCACCATTGAGCCAGCAATTCATTGAACTCCTTAATGATGATTAGGATTAATTGGTTAAATATCAGTATTCTTTTATCATAGTAATACTGTATATATAATTAATTTTTTGATAGGTGTATGAATACATACAAGTCCCCTTAAGTGTATTCTGAATTTTTCATCACCCCCCCTTCCATTGTAATCTCTCTTGGATATTGTCTTATTGAAATATGATTATTGTTATGTACATAATTTTGTATGTTTATTATAATTTTGACTGTCTTTCTGATTATATTTAGGTGGAATATTGGGATTTTTTGTTGTTGGTGCTTTTTAACTGCATCTGATCCTCATGAGTTAATAAGGCACAGGACATGGAAGGGCCTCCAGTGCAGAAGAAGAATGCAGTTTGATAACTCCACATTAAGAAGTTAATAAATGTAATTGGACGTTATCATCATTTTTATGTTGACTGTGCGCATGCGCAAGAAACATATTGTGGCAGGTTGCCAGAAGCAGGTTGTTGAGGCTCAGCACTGTTGAGGCCAATGCCCCCACTGCCTTTAAAGGCTTGGCCCACTTTCCCCAATGACATGGCATGCTACTGCTGACACTAGTTCAGCCAGCATGCCACAACCTTGAAAAGTTTTAGCCGATGCAATCAGGGGCCACCTCATCATTGCAGCATCATCCACTGCAATGAGGGAGTGACCCTTCATTGCAAGGCTCCCTTGCCTTCCCCACCTGTTTGCCAAGGGGGTGCCCAATCCCCCTCAGCATCATGTCCCCTACCCTGTTTTTTTTGCTGACAGGAGTACCCAATCCCCATTGGCATGTCTCCCTCCAGCAAGTTCTTGTGTGCTGAGGGGGTGCCCAATATCCCCCCGGCTCATAAGACCCCCCCATACGAGTATGTGCCGACGGGGGTGCCCAATCCCTGTTGGCATGATGTGGCCCAACCATTTGTTGTGTACTGATGGGGATGCCCAATCCTCTGTCAGCTACAACTGCCCCCCCTAAAATAAGAGTCCACTGGCATGCTGGGATCCCACCCTGGCGTGCCACATTCCCTGAAAGAATAAATGGTCCAGCGATGTGTTTTTTTTTCCCCCTTTGAAAAAAGACAACGGTCCCTCCCTGCCACCTCCCACAACCCACACCCTCACACTGCTCACTCTGCCTACCCACAGCCCCCCTCAACCCATACTTACCTCTGGAGCCTGGTGAGACGATCTTTGATGGACCAGGAACACATCTGCACTCTTCAAAGGTTATCGCGAACTGAGGATATGCCGATAAGCTGTTTAATGGCATACAGTACATTGGGTTTTTTCAACTTTGATGCATAGCTCAGTAATTTTTCAGAATGTTGGCACCAAATTTTCAACATGGGGTTTTTGGCACTCCTTCTCATGAATTCTGCCACTGTCATGGAGTTAATCAGCCCCAAAAGGTGATTTTGCAGTCACTACTTGGAATCACCTTTCAGGACTGATTAACAAAATGACAGTGCCAGTGTTCATGAGATGGTCTCTCAAAAAGCCTATGTCGCAAATTTGGTGGAAAAAATCCCAAAATTTACTGTTTTATGCACGTATGTTGCGTAGTTGCTACGCATGCTCATACCTTTGTGAATCTACAATATTTTCACTCCAGATTTTCAACACTGCCATTGTTCAGCACCTCCTTATGAACAGTATAGCTGTCATTTTTCACATGCTGGCCGAAATGTGTTTTCGCACTTCTAGTGTGGAATAGCATGGTCGCTGTGGGAAATCTGTGTTCGAGAGACATTATAAAAATGACAGTGACACTGTTCATTAGCAGAGGTCCTAAAATGCCTATGTTGAAAATTTGGTGACAAAAGTCCATAAAATGAGTATGCTATGAGAGTACATTGCGCAGTTTCCACGCATGCTTGTACCTTCACAACTTTGCAATATTTTCACTCCAGATTTTCAACATTGCCATTTTTCCACACCACCTCATGAACAGTACAGCTGTCATTTTTCAGATCCTTGCCAAAATGTATTTTAGCTCTTTTGGTGCACAGTAGTGCGGTTGCTGTGGGAAATCAGTGTTTGGGACACATTAAGAAAATCACACTGACACTGTTCATGAGCAGAGGTGCTAAAATGCCTATGTTGAAAATTTTGTGATGAAACTCCATTAAAAGACTGCATTACGAGAATGCATTTAGCAATTTCCACGCACCCTTGAAACTTCACAAATTAGTAATATTTTCAATCCACATTTTCAACACTGGCATTTTTCCACACTTCCATATGAACATTACAGTTGTCATTTTTCACATCCTGGCCAAAATGTGTTTTCACACTTCTGGCGCAGAATACTGCAGTCACTGTTGGAAATCAGTGTCTGGGACAGATTGGGATTGAGCGATTAAGGGGTGGGGGAGTAACCGAGCTCAACTGAGCTCTGTCAGGACTGCTGCAGATTTTTGTGTGGCCAAGAAAAGGTGCCAATACAGGAAGGAGCCCAGGACAAAAGGGCATCCTGCAGCGTCGGGAGACACAGAATGAGTGAGTGAGCTCAACGGAGCTCTATAGTCACTGCTCCGGATTTATTTATGGGCAGAAAAAGGCAGCAATGCATGGAGAGGCCCAGTACAAAAAGGCAGCCTGCAGCAGTGGAAGAAACAGAATGACTACTGAAAGAAGGGGGAGTGAGCAAGCTCAATGGAGCTCTAGCGTGACTGCTGCAGATTTCTTTGCTTCGGCAGAAAAGAAGCTGACAGCGTGCAGAAACCCTGTACAAAGGCAGCCTGCAGCGCTAGCAGAAACGGAATGAGTGAGTGAGAGAGGGGGGGAGTGAATGAGGTCAGAGGAGCTCTGTCGGGAGTGCTGCAGATTTCTTTGTGGGCAGGAAAAGGTGGCAATGCAGGTAGGAATGCAGTACAAAAGGCCAGCCTGCAGCGCTGGCAGAAATGGAATGAGCAAGTGAGAGAGGGTGAGTGACCGAGCTCAACAGAGCTGTGTCGGGACTGCTGCAGAATTCTTTGTGGGCAGAAAAAGGCAGCAATGCACACAGGAGCCCAGTACAAAAGGGCAGCCTGCAGCAGTGGGAGAAACAGAAAGAGAGAGTGAGTGAGGGGGTAGGGTGAGCAAGCTCAAAGGAGCTCTATCATGACTGCTGCAGATTTCTTTGAGGGTAAAAGAAGGGGTAAACACAGGCAGAAGCCTCATAAAAAAGGGCAGCCTGGAGTGGCGGCAGAAACAGGACAAGTGAGCGAGAGCTGGGAATAAGCGAGTTCAACGCAGCTGTATCGGGACTGCTGCAGATTTCTTTGTGGGCAGAATAAGGCACCAACAGAGGAAGGAGCCCACTAAAAAAGGGCAGCCTGCAGCACCAGGAGAAACAGAATGAGCGCGTGAGACAGAGGGATCGAATGACCTCAACAGAGCTCTATGAGTGAGTGAGAGAGGGGGAGTGAATGAGGACAGAGAAGCTCTGTCGGGAGTGCTGCAGATTTGTCTGTGGGCAGGAAAAGGTGGCAATGCAGGTAGGAACCCAGTACAAAAGGCCAGCCTGCAGCGCTAGCAGAAATGGAATGAGCAAGTGAGAAAGGGTGAGTGACCGAGCTCAACAGATCTGTGTCGGGACTGCTGCAGAATTCTTTGTGGGCAGAAAAAGGCAGCAATGCACACAGAAGCCCAGTACAAAAGGGCAGCCTGCAGCAGTGGGAGAAACAGAGATAGTGAGAGAGGGGGAGTGAGCAAGCTCAATGGAGCTCTATCGTGACTGCTGTGGATTTCTTTGTGGCAGCAAAAGGTGGCAACGCAGGCAGGAGACCAGTACAAAAGGCCAGCCTGCAGTTCCCACAGAAATGGAATGAGCGAGTGACAGAGGGTGAGTAAGCAACCTCAACAGAGCTGTGTCAGGACTGTTGCAGATCTCTTTGTGGGCAGAAAAAGGCACCGATACAGGCAGGAACACAGTACAAAAGGTCAATCTGCAGTGGCTGGAGACACAGATTGAGTGAGTGAGGGAGGGGGAGTGAGTGAGCTAAACGGAGATCTTTTGGGAATGCTGCAGATTTATTTGTGGGCAGAAAAGGGCAGCAATGCACGCAGGGGCACAGTACAAAACGGCAGTCTGCAGTGGCAGGAAAACTGGAATGAGTGAGTTAGAGAGGAGGAGTGAGCAAGCTCAAAGGATCTCTATTGTAACTGCTGCAGTGGGAGACACAGAACGAGCACGTGAGGGAAGGGGAGTGAGTGAACTCACTGGAGCTCTGTTGGGACTGCTGCGGATTTCTTTGTGGCCAGAAAAAGTCAGCATTGCATGCAGAGACCCAGAACAAAACAGCAGCCTGCAGTGGTGGGAGAAACAGAATGAACGAGTGAGAGAGGGTAGTGAGTGAGTGAGCTCAACAGAGCTCTATCGTGACTGCTGCAGATTTCTTTGTGGGCAGAAGAAGGTGGCAATGCAGGCAGGAGCTCAGTACAAAAGGGCAGCCTGCAGCGTCGGCAGAAACAGAATGAGTGAGTGACAGAGGGGGAGTGAGCAGGCTCAATGGACCTCAGTCGGGACTGCTGCAGATTTCTTTGTGGGTAGAAAAAGGTGCAAACATGGGCAGGAGCCAACTACAAAATGGCAGCCTGCTGTGCCAGGAGGAACAGAATGAGTGAGTGAGAGAGGCGGAGTGAGCAACCTCAATGGAGCTCTGTCAGGACAGCTGCAGATTTCTTTGTGGGAAAAAAAGGTGCCAACGCAGGCAAAAGCCCAGTACAAAAGGGTAGTCTGAAGCAGCATGAGACACAGAATGAGCCAGAGAGGGAGGGTGAGCAAGTGAGCTCAATGGAGCCTTGTTTGGACTGCTTCGGATTTCTTTGTGAGCAGAAAAAGGCAGCAATGCACACAGGGGCCCAATACAAAAGGGCAGCCTGCAGCAGTGGAACAAACAGAACAAGTGAGTGAGAGAGGGGGATTGAGTGAGCTCAACGGAGCTCTATCGTGACTGCTGCAGATTTCTTTGTAGGCAGAAGAAGGCAACAACGCAGGCAGGAGCTCAGTACAAAAGGGCAGCCTACAGCACTGGCAGAAACAAAATGAATGAGTGACAGAAGGGGAGTCAGTGAACTCAACAGAGCTCTGTTGGGAGGCAGATTTCTTTGTGGGCGAAAAAGGCACCAACAGAGGTAGGAGCCAACTACAAAATGGCAGCCTGCAGCGCCAGGAGAAACAGAATGACTGAGTGAGACGGGGAAGTGAGCGACCTCAACGGAGCTCTATCATGACTGCTGCAGATTTCTTTGTGGCCAGAATAAGCCACTAATGCAGGCAGGAGCCTAGTACAAAAGGACAGCCTGCACCAGCGAGAGACACAGAATGAGTGAGTGAGGGAGGGGGAGTGAGTGAGCTCAATGGAGCTCTGTTGGGACTGCTGCAGATTTCTTTGTCGACAGAAAAATGCAGCAATGCACCCAGGGGCCCAGTACAAAAGAGCAGCCTGCACCAGCAGGAGAAACAGAATGAGCAAGTGAGAGAGGGGAAGTGAGCGAGCTCAGCGGAGCTGTAGTGTGACTGCTGCAGATTTCTTTGTGGGCAGAAAAAGGCGGCAATACAGCCAGGAGTCCAGTACAAAAGGCCAGCCTGCAGCACCAGCAGAAACAGAATGAGTGAATGACAGAGGGGGAATGAGCAAACTCAATGGACCTGTGTTGGGACTAATGCAGATTTCTTTGTGGGCAGAAAAAAACACCAACAGAGGCAGGAGCCCAGTACAAAAGGCCAGCCTGCAGCTCCAGGAGAAACAGAATGAGTGAGTCAGAGAGAGGGACTGACCCACCTCAACGGAGCTCTGTCGGGCCAACTGCAGATTTCTTTGTGGACAGAAAAGGGTGCCAGTGCAGGCAGGAGCCCAGTACAAAAGAGCAGCCTGCAGCACTGGGAGAAACAGAATGAGCAAGTGACACAGGGCCAGTGAGCGAGCTCAATGGATCAACGCAATCAAAATTCATCATTTCCAAATGTTTGTTTCTCATTGCTAGCATTCTTATAATGGCCACTCTCCTGATAGCATTTTTGATGGATGAACTGGAATTCAATAAGGAAGAGTGTTTAGAATGGATTTCAATTAGCTTTCATTATTTTTAGTTTATTTTGCAAGTTTTTTATGTTGTTTGTGGACTCTTTAAATTAATTAGCATTGAGCACAAGTGTTATACTCACAAGGTGCTTGTGATAGATAAGTACTCTGTATTTTACTGTTGATAAAGCACCTTACTGTTGCAAAACATAGAGGAGTATGTTTTGCACTGTATGTGCCACTTTATAATATTTTTATGCAGAGAATGTTTTTGCACATTAGGTTTGTGTGGATATTAGTCTAATTACAGTTTTGTTTGGTTAGCTAGGGCTGGTTTGTTTTAGTAATCTCTCAATTTGCCCTTGTGTTTCCATTGTTCCCTCTGAGCTACTTTTGTGGATTCTAATGTTGCTTAATGTTAGACACCAAATTGTTCACCTTAATAACTTTGGCATTGTTTGACAAAACAGCCACATATTTGGCATGCACGGTCAGGCTATCAGTAGTATCACAAGATGTGAAAACTTTTGTGATGGCATCTTATTTGGTTGTCAACATATGGTGAGCCAAATGAACAGAAAAAAACACGTTTGAAAAAGGAAAATGCAGTAGAAACATATAATTTGATGACAGATATAGACCACTTGACCCACCTAGTCTGCCCATTTCCCTATCTCATGGATAAACTGAAAATCCTAGTTAACCAACAGCCTACTTCCTCCTACCCCCCACTTAAATTTCCTTATGTTTGTCCAATGCAGTCTTGAATTCCCCCACTGTTTTTGACTCCACAACCCCCTCAGGAAGGCTGTTCCATGCATCCACAACCCTCTTCATGAAAAAAATACTTTCTCATATTACTTCTGAGCCGTCCCCCTGTCTATCTTCAAATTGTGCCCCCTTGTTCTTGAACATCTTTTTTTCTGAAAGATGCTACCCTCTTGGACTTTGTTGATTCCCTTGAGGTACATAACAATTTCTATCATGTCCCCCCCTCCCTCCTTTCCTCAAGATTGTACATATTAAGCTCCTTTAGTCACTTTTAATATGTCTTCTGGTGCAGATCCTGTACCATTTTAGTTGCCCTCCTCTGGACAGCCTCCACCTTTTCTATGTCTTTGCAGAGATAGGTTCTCCAGAACTACATGCAGTACTCCAGACGGGGCCTCATCAACTGTCTGTACAGAGGGATAGCAACTTCCTGTTTTCTACTGGTGATGCCTCTCTCTATGCATCCCAGAAACATTGAATTTGACAGCAGATAAGGACCACTTGGATCACCTAGTGTGCCCATTTTCGTACCTAACAGATAAGCTGCAGATCCTAGTTAACCAACAGCTTACTTCCTCCTACCCCCACTAGGACTGCTTCGTGTCTGTCCCATGCATTCTTGAAATCCCCCACAGTTCTTGACTCCACGACCTCCTCTGGGAGGCTGTTCCATGCATTCACAACCCTCTCTGTGAAAAAATACTTCCTCACATTACCTCTGAGCTGTTCCCCCTCTATCTTTAAATTGTGCTCCCTTGTTCTTGCATAACTCTTTATAGTATATTGCACATCTCTTTATAGAATCCAGTACCCCCTCCAGTCCTCTTTACTTCCTTCTCACATTGCTTGCCCACCTTTAGGTCATCTGATATAACTAACCTCAGGTACCTTTCCATTTGTGTTGTTGTCAGTATCTCACCCCCCATTATGTACTCTTCCCCTGGGTTTTTGTTTCCCAGGTGCATTACTTTGCACTTCTTTGCATTGAATACTGTATAAGCTCCCATACATTTAACCATTCCTCCAACCTTGCCAAGTCCCTTCTCATTCTTTCCACCCCATTTTGTGTATCAGCCCTGTTGCAGATCTTTGTGTCATCTGCAAAGAGACATACTTTTCCTTCCAGTCTCTCTGCAATGCCACTAATAAAGACATTAAAAAGGACCGAACCCAGTACTAAACCCTGCAGTACCCTATTAGTAACCCCCTTTCTTTGGAATGGACTCCATTTACTATTACCCTCTACAGCCAGCTGTCCAGCCAGTGTTCTACCCAGGCCACCTCACTGGCACCCACTCCCTGGTTGGCTAATTTGTTTATTAATCTTTTGTGCGGGATTGTGTCAAATGTCTTGTTAAAGTCTAAGTAGACCATGTCCATAGCCCCTTCCTGGTCTACTACTTTGGCCACCCAGTCAAATAAATCTATTAGATTCATCTGACATAACCTCCTCACTATGAATCCATGATGCTGTGGGTCCTGCGCCCCTCTGGCCTCTAGGTACTCAACAATTATTTCCTTCAGAAGTGATTTCATCATTTCCCCTGCCACTGAGGTCAAACTGACAGGTCTGTAGTTTCCTGCCTTTGTCTTGCTCCCACTTCTGTGAAGGGGAATCACACCCATCCTCCTCCAGTTCTCAGGTACTACATCATCCTCCCATGATTTGTTAAAAATGGTAGTCAATGGTGTTACCAGTTCTCCCCTTAGTTCTTTTAGAATTCTGAGGTGAATCCCATCAGACCCCATTGCTTTGTCCACCTTTAGTTTTAGGAGTTCTATCAGAACCCTGTCTTCTGTGAAAGGACTGATATTGACCCCCCATCCAGAGTGCTTCAATTGACTGGATTAGGTACCCCCCTCTTCCTTTGTGAATACTGAGCAGATGTATTCATTCAGTATCCCTGCTTTTTCACTGTCCATCTCTGCCCACCCACCTTCCTCTTTATTCAGCCTCAGTATCCCTCCTTTTGTCTTTCTTCATTCCCTAATTTATCTATAAACGGTTTTGTCCCTCTTCTTAACTGAGTTGGCTATCTTTTCCTCAGTTTGGGCCTTTGCTATTCTGAGTGCCTTCCCTGCTTTCTTCTGCTTTAATTGGTACAGTTCTTTGTCCTGTTCATTCTGTGTTTCCTAATACTTCTTGAATGCTATATTTTTCTCCCTAACCCATCTGGTCACCTCTGTAGAGAACAATAGTTTTTTTTTTCTTTGTTTTTGATTTGTTTATTTGCTTCACACAAAAGCATGTTCCCTCTGTGATGGCAGTTTTGATTTTACACCATTGTTGCTCCAACGCTCCTTCTTGCCTGTTTGCTATTGCTTTTCTGAGGCACTCTCCCATTTTGACAAAATCAGGCCTCCTAAAGTCCAGTACCTTCACTATTGTATGGCTTGACTCTACAACTGACTTTATCATGAACCATACTGTTTGGTGGTCACTTGTTCCCAGATGGCTACCTACTTCTAGATCTGAGATCCTCTCTCCATCCCCATTTGAGAGTGCCAGGTCTAAGATTTCTCCCTCCCAAGTCTGTTCCCTGTTCTCACCAAAAGCCTAGATGGTGTGGATTTTTTCATGACATTTTCAGGGTTGAAGGGACACATGAAAAGGGTGTGCCTTTGGAAGATTTCATGAAAAAATATTATATGATTCCAGAATTAAAATGATTTTGCAGTTAATATCCTGACATGAATAGTTATAAAACAAATTGTGATTGCTTATTTTCATGACTTAGCTCTTCTGCTGACAAAAAATAACAGAAGTGTTGGCTGCCATTGTTTTTTCCCCATCCCCGACCTCCCACTTAGCACTCAACAACCCCACTCCCACATTCTCGACATACCCTCAGTCACTTAAACATGTCTCATGGCAAACATCCACTCTCTGACTGAAGACACGTCTTGCTACTTGAATCCCCGACTGCGATATGAGAAACTAAGGTACCGTATGTGCGGTTCAATGTATTATATTTCAATGGGGTTTTGAACTTTAATTCATAATTTTCTTATTTTTGATTATTTTGACTCCAAATATTCAACACAGCCTTAGTTGGACCCCACCTCATGACCAATAGTGGTGGAATTATCTAAATCAGGTCCAAAAGGTGATTTTGAGATCACGTGGCAAAATCACCTTTTGGGTTAGATTTGAACATTTTCACCACCTATGTTCATGAGGTGGGGTCATAAGAAGGTAGTGTTGAATATTTGGGGTCAAAATATGTAACAAAGGAAAAGCTATGCATAGACAATGAAATACATTGCAATTTTACTAAGCTCACTCATAACTTTGGTAGTTTTAAATGTTGTGACTGAACATTTTCAACATAACCATTTTTTTCACTACCTCACGAACATGACAGCTGTCATTTGTTAAATCCTGGCCAAAACATCTTTTCACGCCTGTGGCACAGAATAATGTTTTGGCGTGAATTTGAAAAATTTCACCTACCAGGTTCTTGAGGTTGGGTAATAAGACTATAATGAACATTTGGTGTACAAATATGATAAAATGCCCAGATTATGAGTGAACATTGAAGTATTTCAACATTCGCTCATATCTGCAGTAATTTTCAGTATTTTGACTCTAAACTTTCAACATAGCCATTTCCCACACTGTCTCATAAATGTGACATGTCTTTTCTTTTTTAATCCTGGACAAGATGTGTTTTTGCACATCTGGTGCAAAATGACATTTTGGTCAATATACTATTCATTGCAAAAAATGTTGTTAATGTACCAGTTAGGGTTAAAGCAGAAAAAGGAGGGAAATGTGGTGTTAGGGTTCCTAAGTCTAATACCCCACACCACCCCGCAGGCAGCAACAGGAAAAACAATTAAGGTTTCCCCTCTCCTGTGTTTTCTCAAATCAGGTATGGGGTCTACCTTGGGGTTCTTAACCCTAACACTTACCCCATTCCAACAGTCAATAATCTGAGATGTGTAGAGCATATGAGAATGGGGCGAGTGTTACAGTTAACACACCCAAGGTACACCCCCTACTGGATTTGTGAAGATGCAGGAGAGGTGAAACTGTAATGTTTTTTCCTGTTCCTTCTTGCACGTTGGATTATAGTGTTAGGGTTGGAAACCCTAACACCACATTTCCCTACTTTTGTCACTTTAATCCCAACTGGTGCATTAACAGTGTTTTTTCAATGAATTTCCATACTACTTGAGACAGTTTAATCATATACACTTTTGTTTGTGGGAGCTCTTGGCCCTGCATATCCATCCTTCCATAGATGCATACATCTATGTTAGTGTGGAAGTGCAGGGCCCTCAGTGCCCTGTGTGCTTCCATTTATGGCAAATCAGGAAATTATTTGCTTGACTGTATGGCTTGTTAAACAGGAGACCAATTTATACTGCCCTTGTATAACTCTCTTGTGAAGCCACATCTACAATATGGACTTTGTTTCTGGTGCCCATATCTCATAAACCACATCAACCTACTGGAAAAGTTCCAGAGAATGGCTGCAAAGATGAGAGTGGATCACCACATTAAGGCATAGTAGGAGAGGTTTAGGACACTGAGCATCTACTCAGTACAGAGCAGGACAGACAGAGAGAGAGAGAGAGAGACAGAGAACTAAGACTTTCAAGTATTAGAAACAGATAAATAACATTGATATGGAAGCTCTATTTAACTTACGTGGCAATCATAAGATGAGAGGCCACAGTGTTAAGACATGGGGGGGGAGGTGTAGATGCAAACTGCCAATGCACTTCTTTACACATAGGGTGGTGGACACAAGCAATGTACTGTGCTTCAAGAGAAGCTAGAATAGCCATTTGGGGATAGTATTCTCCATATGTAGTAAAGATGGGAAGTATGGGGGGCAGTAAGAAGGTAGAGCAGACTAAGTACGTTAACCTCTGGACACTGTAGTAGGAGTAGACTACATGGACCAAATTGCCTTTTTCTCTAAGCTTCTTCATATTTCCATATTTTCAACTTCACCTACCAAAAGTCAAACTTTGAACCACATGTTGTGCTTCATGAACCAGAAGTAGTAGTCTGAACTATATTTTTTGGTTCATAAACCAAACTTAGTACTTTGGAGCAGATTTTCCATTTCAACAACCAAAGGAACTAGTCAGAAACACATTTTCTGGGTCATAAATCAGAATACCAAGTTAGAACCATGTTTCCTGTTTCATGAACCAGAAAATTTTTAGTTTGAACCAAAAAAAGTTGTTCTAACCAGAAATCACTTGGGAAAGATCATGAATGTGTGAAATATATAATTTTTGCAAATTTCCCTACACACGGAATATAACATCTTGTTTAGGGAAAACATTGCAGATCAGGGATCTTTTAGTTTTGCTAAAACTATTCCTTTACAAGTGTTTTCCAACTTCACTAGTGACAGAAATAAAGAAATGAGATGACAGCCATCATGAAACCCCCCAAAATGAGATTCATGAGGCCCATTTCTGGTTTGCAATACATTAGATTTGAAAACCAAAAAGCACTCTCACAAAACCAAAAATGTTAGTTTCATATGGGGCATCTATCTGAAACCAATTTTTAAATCCTTATAGCTCAGAAACTGTTCAATATTTTTTTCATCAAACCTTTGAAAGGCACTACCTCAACACAGACTACATATACCCTGATGGTTTTGTGTAGAAATTCAGTACCATGAAACCTGTACATGAGAGCAAAACAATTAAAAAAAACAATGTAACATATAGGGAAAAATAGGTTTCATAGGTAGATTATGAGTTTAGGGGTCGCGAGACCTTTAATAACTTGCCACTTAGCTGTGGTATTGCCTACATCTTTGTTTTCCCATATATTGATCTAGCCTAATCTTAAATAATCCCATAGTATTACTGGACCACACCTCATTAGATAGATTATTCCATGTGCTAACCACATGTTGGTTAAACCATCTACCACTTTTGGTTGTTCTGTACACTTCTTCTCCTAGCTATAGTAGATCTTAAATTTGAATCATTCTGGAAGCCAAATTATTCCCACAAAAAACTATTTTTACTTGTGTTGTAAAATAAACATAAATCTCCTCTAAGTCTTCTGTATTCCACAGAATATAGGTCTAGTTCAACTAATCTATCAATTTAAGATACTGTATATCCGCCATACCATAAATTCCCCTTGTCATCCTCCTTTTCACTTCTCCAATAATTTACTGTCTCTGATTATTTGTGGTGCACAAAATGGGGAGCAATATTCTAGGTGGAGTCTCACTAGTGATGTACACAAGGGATGTGCTGATCTCTACTTTTAATATTTCTTCTTTTTTTTGGGTATGTGCTATTTCTTTTCTCCACACCTTGCAGCCACATTAGCCTCTCCTTCAGGTGAGCCAATGCTGCTCCTGACCAGTTCTGTCTGCTAGGCCTCTGCTCTCAAGATGTCAGCCACCCCAGGGTAACCCGGCATAACCCTTCACTGGGTGGGTTCCCCTCCTTTGAGGGGGAAGGCACCAGCCAGAGGAGCCAAAGACCAGTGCAATGTCTTAGCCCAGTTGTGCTGCTGAACCAGAAGGCTTCAGGTGCATTGACAGCCTTGGAGAGCTAGACAGTCATCATCCAGGGTAACATGGAGCTTTTTCATGTTTTTCTGGTGTGGACATCCTTCCTGCACCATCGTGCAGTGCTCCCAGTCTCCAGCAGAGGTTGCTGCTGACTGACACCTCCCTAACCTACCCCCAAGAAAGGAGAGCAGTCCCTATGGATGCTCAATACTCTCACACCCCTGCCAGCCCCCAGTATCCTGAGTCCTTTTCCGAACCCAGTTTGCCAGCATTGGTCCAGGTAAGGCTGCCATGCCTCAACCCTCTACACCACTGGACCTAATATTTATATAAATACAGCCCAGTATTTTATTACATTTCTGAGCAGTAATCTTGGAATGTGTTTAATTATTATTTATTTATTTAACAAATCTGAGAGACCTTTGAGCCAAGGACTCTTTTTACAGAGGTTCCACATCAAATCACAAGAATAGGAAATTATAATGGTTTTAGTAAGTAGTACAACATGAGGAAAGTGATTACACAAACAAAAGAATAATATGGCAAGATAAATATTGTGTCAAGTGCAGCAAGTGGCCTTGTCTGTAGAGAGATGAAAGGGATTACAAGGAGAGAAGTACAGGAGTGAATTGGAGGGTGGAATGAGCAAAATAAGAGCAAGGAGGGTGATTCCACAATGAAGTTTAAGCAGGAAAGACCCAAGGGGTGGGAGGTAGAGGGACAGAACAAGGTGAGGAAACAGAGGAGAGTGGGGGAAGTGGGAGTGGAGGGGTAAAGGAAGGGGGGTGAGGTAGGATGAAAAAGAGGGCAGGAATAGGAAAGGGATAAGGAAGGAAGTGCTGTGAGTGGAATAGCACTGCAACAGGATACCAAATGACAGTTCATTTGTTAAAGTCACCCCAAGATTTTCCTCATTTGTAGTTACCTGAAGCTCCATGTCACCCAGATGGTACACATAAAGTGGATTCCTGTGTCCACAATGCATCACCCTGCACTTATCAACATTAAACCTGATTTTATTTGTTTTAGCCCATTGAAGTATTATATTAAGATCCTCTTGCAACAGTTGTCCATCATGTTCAAATGTGACTCTTTTTACAAAATAAGGAGTAGCCAGATCTCGGAAACCACATATAAGCTGTTATGAAATTCTCCACATTTTCACAACATGACACATCCACGGAAAATGGAAATCTCCCCCCCCCCCATGCCAAATCTAATGGATCAGGGTTATTTATCTCATAATAGATTCAATAGTTTACATCATGAGCAAATTGATCAGGATATGCATGATGCAATTTTGTCAGGTAATCTCCCTACCCTCATAATTGGATATTCGATAGTAAAATACATAAATTCATACGTTAACAACTCAAAGAGTTATCAGTTTTCTGTGTTTTGTTTTCCTGGTGCTAAAATAGAGGGCATCGCACATAGAATGGATTCACATAACTAGTTCATCTAATGTTATTATCCTTGCTGGCACAAACAACGTGGACTATACACATGAAATAGAAACTTGTTTGGAACTAATTGAGTTGGGGAAAAAGATTAAATCAAAGAACTGCATTGTGTTCATTTCTGGCTTTCTTCCCATTCCTCAAGCAAAACTAGAAAAGAATAATACCATTGAAAGAATTAATGCCAGACTACTGAACTGGTGCCCTTCCAATAACTTAGTCTTCATTGACCATTGGTCACAGTTTAACAACAGTCCTGTAAAGTATGCAAGAGATAGTTTGCGCCTGAATAAAGACAGTACAATTAGTCTCTTCCAGAATTGTCAAACTATGGACCCCTCAATTAGTTTAAACTAGCAGGAATGGTGGAAACACGGATATCTGACTCTATACTGACATTCCGGGGTATCTCCAAATAAGTAAAGATTGATGACTTAAAGTTTGCGTTGTTAAATGCTCAAAGTTTAGGCAACAAAATGGATGAACTAGTATTAAGAATAAGTCATGAGAAACCTGATATTATAGACATCACAGAAACCTGGTGGCTCTCTGAACAGATCTGGGAGGTGTGTATTCCAGGTAACACACTATTCCTTCTAAACAGATCAAACTGTAGAGGGGGTGGAGTTACTTTCTTCATATCCTCATCTCTGTTAGTGCATGATATATCTTACAAAATTAAAAAAAGATTCTAGTTCAACAGAGACTGTGTGGTTGAATATGAGATATCAAAATAATAAAAACCTTATTCTAGGACTTTGTTACAGGCCACCAGATTCAAATCTTGCATTGTTAAATGAAATTATATCAGAAATGGTATTAGCTGCTGATCTAGGGAACATCTTATTTATCGGTGATCTCAACCTAAGAGATATTGATTGGGTTAATAATTCTGCTAGGTCTAGAATGTCAAAAAATTTCTTGCATACATGCAAAGAGCTGAATCTAACTCAACATGTAACATTTCCAACTTGGGCTTCTAATGCTCTGTATATTGTATTATGTAGTGAACCAGTCAATGTCAAAGAGTACATGGCATTGGCTCCATTAGGCAGCAGTGATCATTGTTCTATCAGTTTTATACTCCATAATTAATTTTTTGTTCTAAAAATGTTACAGAATTATTTACTTTTTATAAAATAGACCTTCCAGCCTTTAGCAAATACTTGGCAGATACTGATTGGCCTACTCGTCTGAATCAGGATAATATTGAGGATTTATGGAAGTCCCTAACCTCTATTATTATGGATGCTGCAAACATATTTACACCTAGAATTCATAAAAATAAATCTCTTTCTCACCCAAAATGGCTCAATATCAAATTACACAAAATAATAAAAAAAAACAGATATTACAAGAAGTACAGTGCAAATAAATGTGAAAGAACACTAATGGAATTAAAAAAAATCAAAGAAAATGTAAAAAGGAAAATAAAAAGGCAAAATGTAACATAGAAAGTTCTCTGGCATAAGAGCAAAGAAAGGTGACTGTAAAATGCTGTTCAGTTACATAAACTCCATGAAAAAACAGAAGTGCAGAGTAGGCTTGATTGCTGTTAATGATTTAGTTCTTCAGCATCCAAAAGAAACGGCAGACTTTCTTAATTCTCACTTCTGCAAAGCCTTTAATATTGATACAGGTATGGGCAACCACATAGTATCTGAAAGCCTTTTCACTTATAATATAGACATCCCCTTGGGCGCTATTAAAAATAAATTAAAGGAAGTAAAGAAAGGCACTTCCAGTAGTCCCGATGGCATTTCTGGAAATCTAATCTCCATTATGAGAGATCATCTATGCATACCTCTCAAAATCCTCTTTGATAAAAGTCTAAATACATGAATTGTGCCTAATGAATAGAAGCAAGCAAATGTGATTCGGTGCTTACTCACCTGGTAAAGGTGATTGTGTTGGTTGGCATCCATGGCACTCCAGACATTACCTCATGGGTTTTAGCCCACCTGATAGGCTAGTGATGCACATGACCCTAGATCAAATTTCTGGTATATCCAGATCCCAGAAACCCCTGCTCTCCAGTTCAAATCTTCCATAGCTGAAATCAAGGTTAGTAAAAGAATGCAAAGGGATAAAGAAACAACAATGCAAAGCAGACCAACATGATGGCATGAAAGAAAAAGGCTAGCTACGATGTAGTCTCAGAGGCCAGTAGGCCGGATTTATTATACCTATTATTTACAATCTAATCTCGATCCCGAAGGGACCAACTGTAGATTCTCACTGCAACTTCTTTCCACCCCCTTCCTAAGGCTGCCAACGTTAAAAACTTTTGGTCCTGGTCACTCTGAGCACTCTGATGGGAGGTCTTTGGAGTGCCATGGATACCAACCAACACAATCACCTTTACCAGGTGAGTAAACACCCATTGTGATTGGTTGGGCATCCATGGCACTCCAGACATTACCTCATGGGTAGATAAGAAGCAGTGAAGCACCCAAGGGAGCGATCAGAGTGGTCTAAGAGTGTGGGGACAAAGTTGCTGGTAGGAGGATCTGTTTGGTGAAAGTGGGCTGGATGGCATGCAGGTGTTCGAGTCTGTAGTGTCTAGTGAACGTGTGCAGGGAACTCGAAATAGCTGCCCTGCATATGTCTTCGGAAGACACGTTGGCCCTTTCTGCCCAGGATGTGGTGACTGCCTTGGTAGAATGGGCCCTGATACCCTGAGGAGGTATCATTTGCTTTGCTAGGTAAGTGTTCTGAATGGTTCTCCTTAGCCAACTAGCGAGCGTGGACTAGGAGGCTGCCCTGCCTTGCCTTTGGCCCTTCACGACAACAAATAACCTTTCCATCTCACGGAGAGGCCACGTTCTGGCTATGCAGATGGAGAGGGTGGATCCGACATCCAGGTGATGTGTGATCGGTCAAGTGCCCTGCTGTGTGTCTGCAGGGAAGGTGGGCAGCTCAATGGGCTGTTCCCTGTGGAATGCCGTGGACACCTTGAGCTGAAAGGCTGGTACCATTCGAAGCTGGACTCCTTGAGGGGTGAAAATCGTATAGGGTTTGGAGCACGATAGAGCCCCAAACTCTCTGATCTGCCTGGTCTAGCAGATGGCCACTAGGAAACAAGTCTGGAGGCCAACCCAGAATAGGTCCACCTCCCGGAGCAGTTCGTAGGGGGCCGAGCTGAGGGAGTTGAGTACCAGTGGAAGATCCCAAGGTGCGATAGTTGGTCGCGTCTTTGGTCGAAGTATCTCCACCGCTTTTAGGAAATGCAGAGTGTCGTGGTGTGCTCCCGGAATGTACCCCCCAATGGGCCCTGCAGCCGCTCCTATAGCTGAAAGTTGAACCCTGAGGGAAGAGTGGGCCAGGCCCTTGTCCACTCCCTGCTGCAGGAATATCAAGTTGGTAGCCATGTCCGCCTGCTTGGATACCTTACCTCTTTCTTGACACCACCTCGAGAATACAGACCATTGTCTACTGTAGGTGGAGGTGGTGGAGGCCAGTCTGGACTGTAACATGGTACTGACGACAGAATCATGGTAGCCTGCCTCTATTAGTCGCCTCCTTTCAGGAGCCAGGCCGAGACCTTCAGTGTCCGCGGGGCCGGGTGGACTACTGGGCCCTGGGAGAGCATGTCTGCTCAGTGAGGAAGTCTGAGGCTGGCCATGGACATCTCGCAAACGGAGGTGAATTATGTCCTTTATGGCCAATACGGGGCCACCAGGGTGATGGTGAGATGGGATGCCCGTATTTTGGCTAGGACCTGGGGAATTAGGGGGAGAGGTAGAAACACATATGCATGATCCTGACCCCAAGGTTGGGATAGGGTGTCCGTTCCCTGGGAGTGACTCTTTCTGAATCGTAAGTAATAATCCTTGACCTGTGAGTTCTTCCGTGTTGCCATGAGATCTATGGTTATGGGTTCCCAAGCCCTTTGGATCATCCAAAACAGATCGGGGTGCAACCGCCATTCTCCTGGGTGCACCTGTTGTCTGCTGAGCCAATCCGCGTGTACGTTGAGTTTTCCTGCAAGGTGTACTGCGCCTAGGTGGCTGAGATTTGATTGAGCCCAGTTGAGGACTGATGTCTCTGTCAACATGGCTGTGCTCCTGGTTCCACCCTGCTTTGCGATGTAGGCCACTATGAACCGATTGTCAGAATGTATCAGAACTGACTGGCCAGGTATGAGGGGTTTGAAAGCCTTGAGCACATGCTATACTGCCCTCATCCCCAAAATGTTGATGGACAGCTTGGATTCCCTTGGTGACCATAGGCCCTGGGCTGTTGAGTCTCCCAGGCAGGACCCCTAACTGGACAGGCTCGCATCCATCTCTATTGTGGCTGTGTAGGAGGCCTCCAGGGGAACTCCCCTGCTGAGGTTCGACTCCACTGTCCACCATGCTAGTGAGAGTCTCACTGCCGGTGGCAGTGGAACAGTGACCTGCAGGTTGTGTTCATTCAGTGTGCCCTGAGTGAGGATGTATATCTGGAGCAGGTGCATTTGCCACCTGCCTAGGGTATGAGGTCTATGCATGATGCCATGCATCCTAACAACTGGGCTATGCGACCCATGGTCATCTGGTGGTGGACCTTCATCTGATGGGCCAGGGTCATCAGGTTGATGACCCTCAAGGGGGACGGCTTTGCCCAACCGTGGGCCGAGTTGATCAGCGCGCCCAGATGTTCAATCTGCTGTATGGGAATGAGATGGCTCTTTCCCCGAGTGACTGCCCAACCGTGCTCCTCGAGTGCCTGTAAGGTGGTCACTGTGTCCTGTAGGGCCTGTTCCTTGGAACATGCTCGAATGAGCCAGTCGTCCAGGTATGGTATGATATCCAGTCCCTGCTCTCTGAGTCTGGCCACCAGGACTATGGAGGTCTTGGTGCAGACTCTCAGGGCTGATGTGAGGCTGAATGGTAAGGCCTGGTACTGAAAATGGTGGCCCAGGATGTGAAAAAGGAGGAACTGCCTGTATCTTTGAATGATAGGGATGTGAAGGTATGTGTCCTTGAGGTCTATGGACAACAGGAAGTCGCCTACCTGGAGACTGCATAGGGTTGAATGTATTGTCTCCATTTTGAATCTGTCACATGTCACATGCTGGTTGAGATGTTTTAGGTCTAGAATAGGTCTGAGTTCTCCTGACTTCTTGGGTACGAGGAAGAATATTGAGTAGACCCCTAGGTTTTGTTCATGTCAGGGAATGGGCTGGATGGCCCTGTTCCAGACTAGATCAAACAAGATGCATTGAACCTGGTGAGGGGTGACTTTTCTTTTGGCTATAGGGGAGGAGACAAATCTGTGGGGGATTTGGGGGTGGGATAGCTCTATGGAGTACCCCCATGTGACCACCTCCCAGACCCACCTGTCCGAGGTCGTGTTGAGCCACAGGTGTGAGAATAATGAAAGTCTTTGACCCACTGGTGGGTAGGGTCCCTGATTGCAAGTGGTTGGAGGGGCATAGTCACTGTTGCTTCCCCCTGTAACCTCTACCTCATCCTCCAAGCTTTTGCCCATGGGCTCTGAAGGAGGACGGATGATAGGCTGTGGATAGGGGTTATGGGGACTGTGGGATTCCCCCCTGCCTTGAAAGGGACCACTGTGTTGTGCTAAGTCCCTGCTGGGTTGGCATGGCCTATTTCCACACCGAAATCTCTGCCTTGATGAGGGAAGGTAATTGTACCTAGCTTTACTCTTGAGAAAGTCTCTACCCTCCTCCTTCTGTTTCAGGTAATCCTGTAACCCCTTCCCAAAAATGTACTTTCCTCCCAGAGGCAAATTCTGCAACAAGGTCTTAGATTCATTGTCAGCGTCCCACAATTTTAGCCATAATGCTCTCCGGGCACGACTGGTGATAGCAGTGGCCCTGGCGTGTAGGCGTAGGGTGTCCATTGCCATGTCGGCCAGGTACTTTGCTGCATCTATGGTGCATTCTAAGAGTTCTACCTCCCTTGATTTCAGGTTGGCTTGTTCCTGAAGTTCTTCGAGTCAACGGATATGTGCTCGAGCTGTATAGATGGCAGTAGTAGCCGGTTTTGCTGCTGTGCCCTCAATTTTGAATGCCTTCTTTAACATGTTTTCCACTTTTTTGTCTGTAGGATCTTTGAGGGCTATTGTTCTGCATGGTAGCACTGTCCTTTTGCTGAGGGTCGATGGTGGGGGCTTTACACCAAGCACCAGATTTTTCCTCTTGAACCGGATACATTCTGCCCAGGTTCTTCTTGTTGGGCATTCTGCCTGGTTCTATGGATCGCCATTCTTTATTGAAGACCTCCTCAATAGCTGAGCATACTGAGAAAGTCTCGGGGTTCGATACCTTCAGTTGTATCATGGGGTCGAGTTTCAACTCGGGCTTACTCTCTTCGATGTCGAACCTCATAGTGGTTTTGATAATCTTCATGAGCCCTGGGACTGTGTCAAAGGAGCACAACTTTGAAGTGAGGGATGGCGTGTTGGGGAATTCTGCTTCATCTTCATCCAATTCTACCCCTCCTCCTCCTCTGGGGTATCCTTGTTCTCCTCGGCGTCCTCGTGAGGATTCTCCAGTAATGTGTCGTCGCGGTCCGGAAGTTCCTCCAGTTGCCCCCCTGCCTTGCCCGGTTCTGGGATCACTGGAACAGCTCTGTGTTGGGTGACGGATTCGAGTTTTTCCATTATTTTTAACATAAAGTTCTGTTGGCTTTCCATCATGGCGACCACGGCCTTCTGATTCTGGATCAGGAGGAAGCCAGGGTCCATCCATGTGGGGCCACTGGGCCCCGGGTTGCTGGGCCTCATGGGGGGCATTTGTTCCATGGACAAGTCATCATCGTTGAGTAGGCAGGTGGCGCAGAGGGGCCCCGGGGTTTGGGGTAGGAGGGTGGCATTGCAAGTGGAACACTTCTTGGCTTTAACCATCTGGGGGAGAGAAGAAAGAGAGATCAGCCTTAGATTAGATCTGTATAATGCCCTGCGGGGTGTCTTTTTTGTCCCACGTGACTCAGCACAGAAAGGCAGGCAATCGCATGGCGTCTGTATAGATCCCTTGAGAGGCTAGCCAGCATGCAGGCATTGCTGGAGAGAGACCCCACAGATGTGGGGTGGGTGGCCGATTCTACCAGATGGTTCTTCTGCAGAGAACAGACGCACATGGGTCGCTATGGGGAGGGACCCACGACGTAGTAGCTTAGGTGGTCCAGGGAGCACCATCCCCTATGCCTGGGTCACTGTGGGAGGGACCCAGGAGGAGAAGAGACAGGCACCTGTGTGTCTTAGTGACCATGGTCTGGGGGGTCACTGTGGGAGGGACCCCTCAGGTGTGGTCACGTGGACTGCCCCAGTTTTGACTCTCCAAAATGGAGAGAGATAAAGAGAAACATCTATATGGCTAAGGGGCTGAAAAGGCCTGGGACATCCCCTGAATCCAGGAGTCAAGGTGGGAGGCGCTTGAGCTGGGATAGACAGGCCCTGGATAGAGCGGTTCCTCCCAGGAAGGACTGGTTACTGCAAGGCCTCCCCCCTTCTGGCAGGGGAAGGAAAGCTGGCCATAGACTCAGGGCCCCCATGGAGATCAAATACTCTCCGCAGGCGCTCGCTCATCTTTTCATTGTCAGACTCCCCCCCACACTTACCCTCTTCCCCCTGGCCTGAGGCCCAGGAGTGCCAGCCTAGGTAGAACAGCAGCATGGAGTACCAAGGGCTTGGGGGAGTGGCCGGAAACCACATGGGGGCGATGGGCCAGAGGCCTACCATGTGCAACACGCGGTGCCAGTGCATGGGCCTACAGCGGCAGATTGCACTGGAGCCACGCGCCCCAGCAGTCCACGCAGAACAGTGGGAGTCTGGAGAACAGGAGGAGCCTCCGAGAGAGTGGAGGCAGTAAAAAACCAATGCCTGCAGGTGTGTCGCAGTGGGGGAAGGGTGAGGAGAGGGAGGGAGGGAGACCATGCGGGGGTGAGAGGCCCGAGCAGCTTCTGCAGGCCTGAAGGCCCACAACCAGGGATTCTCCTCATTACCAAGTGACCAAAAAACAGGGGATTTTCACCTGATATCAAACCATTGAGGTTGAAGGAACACTTTTAAATCAGGAGAAGCACTCCTTGGCTATCACAATAATGTGATATCATGGCATTTTTGATATTTTCAACACATCAAATAATAAGCCTTGCAACCACAAACAAAAAACGAAGTTTAGTGGGTGAGAATAACCCTTCAATTTGGGAAAGAGCACTTTGTCTATCTTTACAAATAAAAAGTGTTACAGCGGCATTTGTGATATTTTTAGGCATCCAAAAAATGCATCGCAATAATAAAAACAACAACGGAGCTTAAGGCACTGAACAAGGGATAAGCTGTAAAAATCCTTCCAGGCTAAAATCTTGCCTCTAAATCTGCAGAGGTTAAAGAACATGATCAGACAGAGATAGGCAGACAGATAATTGTTCCTATCCCAATCTTCTACACATCTATTCTCTATATAGCCCCAAGATGGGCAGTACAACAAGAACAAAAACAAACAAAAAACAATTTGCTTGCATTTCTTGTCTCTAGTGTAGTTAAGATTAATGATATCTTCTTATAAGTTCAAGGCTTACCTTGTATGGAGCAGACAGGGATTCCTGGTGTGCTTGTTGCCTGATCAGATGCACAATTCAAAACTGGAGAACAGGGGCTTCTGGGACCTGGATATACCAGAAATTTGATCTAGGGTCATGTGCATCACTAGCCTATCAGGTGGGCTAAAACCCATGAGGTAATGTCTGGAGTGCCATGGATGCCCAACCAATCACAATCACCTGTTGAAAAAGGGTGCTAAGAACTCACTAAGAACTCTAAGAACTAATTATTTCCCTATCAGCTTAACCCCTATCTTTTGTAAAATACTGGAACATATTATTAAAGTTGACTTGAGTTCAATTGTGTTAGGCTTAGATCAATCCCAGCATGGGTTTATTAAAGGTTGATCTTGTACAACGAATCTGGTTAGCTTTTATAACTTCATTAGTGAAAATATGGATACGGGTATCTCTTGTGATGTTATCTGTTAGATTTCAAAAAAGCACTTGATTCTGTTCCCCACTGGGCTCTGATCCAAAAGTTACAGCTTTGCAATATCAAGCATAGATATATATATATATATATCAGGTGGATCTCAAACTGGCTATCAAATAGAAAGCAGAGAGTGATAACTGACAGGCACACATCTGCTTGGAAAAATGTAGAAAGTGGTGTTCCACAAGGATCTGTTTTGGCCCCACTAATTTTTCAGATTTTTATATCTGATTCATCTAATAGTATTCAGAGCAAAATTACAAAATATGTTGATGACTGTAAACTTGCCAACATCTGTATGAGCTCAGATGATCATAACATTATCCAGGAGGATCTCAGCATTTTGGAAGCATGGTCCTTAAAATGGAACTTATGCTTTAATGCATCTAAATGCTGTGTTCTACATTTTGGCAAAAAAATCCTATAAAACAATACTATCTGTATGGTAATACATTAACAAGTAAAGATAGTGAGAGAGATCTGAGGATCACTGTTGATTCATGTTTTAACTTTGACAATCATATTGCAAATATTATCAGTAAAGCGAATAAAATATGGTGGGCTATTCGCCACAATATTTCTTCAAAGAATCCGGACATTCTGTTGCCACTGTATAGAGCTTATGTGAGACCCAATTTTGATTTTGTCTCTCAGCTTTGGAGCCCATTCAGAAGAAAGGATGTAATTAGAATTGAGAGAGTTCAGAAAAGATTTACTAAATCTGTAGCATCTAATAAGTCTCTTTCCTATGAGGAAAAACTATCTAAAGTTAACCTAATGTCACTGGAAGATTGTAGACTCAGGGGTGATCTCATATTTACATGGGACATTTTTCAGGATCCTTTTCTTTCAGCTGAATGTGGCCTTGACCTTAAGCAAGTATGCGTTAACACCAGAGGCCACCAATTGCAAATTGCAAGAAACAGATGTAACTCAAAGAAAATGGCATATTATTTTTCTCAGAGAATTGTTAGGCCTTGGAACATGTTGCCTGTGAAGATTATTGTTAGTAATAATAAAACTACTTTCAAAAATAGATTAGGTAGTAACATGAGATCAAGAAAACACTTAAACTATTATATGTAAGCTATGAAGCTCCATGGGTCTCACAGCCTTTTGCTTCTTTCAGTTCTTAGTATGAGCTGAGTATCTAAGTGGTTGTCAGATTTTCAGGTTCTACATCTTTAGTTGTTTTACCAGGTATAGCACACTAAGCTGAAAGCTTTTTTATAGGAGCAACCAGGGAGCACAAGGAGATTAAGTGACTTGCTTAGAGTCACACAGTATGCAAGTGAAAGCTGTGGGATTCAAACCCAGGTCTAGTCTGCTGGATGTCACCAGATTTGCAGCTCAGAGCCTTAGACCACTGCGCTATACTGCCTTCTATCTAATGGCAAAGCTGAACAGAGTAAAGGTTTATTTCTTGCAATATAGTACATGCATGCAGAAAAGGTCAGCTTATTGTTAGCTGCGAGTTCTGCACCTCCACCACAGGAATGACATCATAGGAAAAATTAGGAGAAAAACAGAATTACACACAGTCTTATAGTAAGATAAGATCAAGTCTCATTGCTATGGTGATGGACTCATGTACGCATGAGCTGCATATTCTACATTATCCTGACTGGTCATTTTGTTGGGAAGCATAGCTGTTATCTAACTTTACCTTTTGGCTGCAATATTTGTATGTAACACATTATTGCATCATCAGAACAATAGTACAGACACAAATACAGCTGACTGATCATTATTATCTGCTGATGTCAGCAGTGTGCATCCTGGCTGTAGAGGGCGCTGTAGACCACACATGTGTAAACAAGATTTCTTAGTGCATTTCCACACAAGGATCACTTTGTCTGGAAATTGCCTATTCTCATAATAGCATTACATTAGCAGAATCACATCTAAACATAGACAAAACACATCTCATAATACCTGAAAATAGGAAGCTATGCTGCCTAGTGTAACTACCCGGTTAACACAAACTAAATAAATAAATAAACTAAGCATAAGCAGAAATAAAGGGAAAAAATATCTAGTACATTCTACAGTAATCCCTAACTATACATATGATACAACAATGGCTAACTAATGACATCACAATATGAGGAACTATAGGTCAGGCACGTCTACATGTATACCATATGCTGACTAAGTATAGGATTATGGGGATGGCCTACGCCAACATATTCTCCACACTTCTTGCTACTAAACTGGCAACACAAGATAAGGAGTGAGGCTAGAATGGACAGCATAGGTGTCTGTGATGATGTCTGAGGGTATGCATAGGAAGAAAATGTTACAAAGAGAAATAAAGACAACCTATCAAATGACAAGGCCTTAAAATATATTTTAGCAGTGTATGAGTTAAAACCAGATGTAAATTACTATCAAGCATTAAAACATTGAATTGTGTATCAGCTGTCTGAATAGCGTTGCTGATATGTAAGATGAATATCTTATTTGTGTATGAAGGTTTATCATTGAGGGTGAATGTGTACATAAGCTCATAAAAACTTGTAATTACTAGTCTATAGCATACAGATAGTCAGGGTCACTGTAAAAACTGCCCCTTTCAAGAGTGGGTACAGGGGTGATCTCAGATTGACCAATAATGGATTGTTGATGAAGCACAAAGCAGAAACTAGGTACGTCCCCACCACAACTGATACGTGTAGAAGAAAAGTTGTTGATGTTTTGTACTACACAACATTGTTTATAAAAAAAACAGTATTGAATGCCTTGTACAACATAAAGTAACAAGACATAGCATTGTCCACTGATAATGAAGTTTCTACTTTGAGTGGATAAGGCAGGTGACAGTAGCACTGGTTACCTGGCTGGTGAGGTGTAATGGACAATTTCTTGATTGAAGAATCTTTTGACAGTGTCTTTTGACAACTGGTCATTATTAAATGTGTATGACCAGTCAATAAAGTTCAGGTGAGTAACCACAAATTGAAGTAGTTACATGCAAAATGACATTTGCAGAAAGGTTGTAACCCCACATGGCTCAGGGGGATATGCAGATGTTTAGTTGAAGATGACATAACAGCACAGTGAGATAGTTAATGTTTATGTTGCTGGCTGCTGGATGACTGGAGGTGCAGAGGCCTTGGCAGAAGATGCATTAGCATACTGCTGATTGAGTCCTAGGCCTCACACATTGGTGTAGCTTTTTGTTTTGGAAAAGTATTACACCTCTGCACAAGTACTGACAGTCCATTATAGAAGAATCAGTCTGTATGAAGCAATAGCAAGGCTTTGAAAACACCAGCAGTGAAGAAAAGTTAAATCAGTAGGCTGTTGGTTAACTAGGATCTGCAGCTTATCCAATAGGTAGGGAAATGGGTAGACTAGGTGGACAAAGCAGTCCTTATCTGCCATCAAAGTCTATGTTTCTATGTGTTGCTTGAAGATCTTACCAGTGGCAGTCTGTTGAAACCTGTAAACTTGTAAAACACTGTTAGAAACACAGTTTATAAAACACACAAATCTATTTTGGATGGAAAAAATGACAAGGTTATTAACAATGTCTTTGATTATGATGTGGTGTGACATAGCCAACATTTCTGGCAATTGTAAGAGAAAAGGGATGACCAGTCAATAAAGTTCAGGTGAGTAACCACAAATTGAAGTAGTTACATGCGAAATGTCATTTGCAGAAAGGTTGTAATCCCACATGGCTTATGGGGCTATGCAGACGTTTAGTAGAAGATGACATACCAGACATACTCAGGAGACAGCAATCTTAGACCTGGTACTCTCAAATGAGGACAGAGACAGGATCTCTGATCTTGAAGTGGGTAGCCATCTGGGAACAAGCGACCACCAGTGTGGTTCATGATAAACTTAGCTGTAGAGTCAAGCCACACAAAAGTGAAGGTTTTGGACTTCAGGAGGGCTGATTTTGCCAAAATGGGAGAGTGCCTCAGAAAAGCACTAGCAAACAGGCAAGAAGGTGGGGTGGAGCAACAATGGGGAAACATCAAAACTGCCATCACAGAGACAACAAACGTTTGTGTGAAGCAAATAAACAAATCAAAATGAAAGAAAAAACCACTATGGTTCTCAAAAGAAGTGGTGGGGAAAGTAATTGAGAAAAAAATAGCATTCAGGAAGTATAAGGAAACACAGAAAGAGCAGGACAGAGAACTGTACCAGTTAAAGCAGAAGGAAGTGGCTCTGCAAACTTTCGCTTGATTTTTGCCTTGAACTGAGTTTGTTAAAAATTTTTACTTGCTTTGTTAATATATTTTTTAATCCTATTTAAGACTGTACTGAGTTTACATGCTTACTGCTATAGACTCAGTTAGAAAATTCAGTGAATTGTAAAATCTGTGTAGCCTCTGTCTTGAACCTAAGGCTTCTGCCTTTGACTTTCATTCTTAATCATCTTTCTTTGTTCCCCTGTCCTCCTCTGTCTCTGTTTTGTCCTGTCCCTCCTGCCCTCCTCCATCAATCAGTTCTTTTGTGCTTGTTTTGGATTCCCGAGTTAGTAGGCACCTTGCATCTGTCTGAGACTGCCCCCTTATTTGTCTTTCAAGTTGGTGCTCAGCTCTCTTTGTGTGTCTCTGTTTAGCCACATCCCCCCCATCTGCTCCTATTTAATCTGCTGTCTCCTTCTTTACAGGTGCCACTTGCCCCCTCGGGCAGCAGTCACGATCCAGCCATAGCATCTCCACGGTGCAAGGAGCCTGATCCACCTACCTCCCAAAGAGATAGATAAAGTACGATGCTTGAAATATTGCCATGATTTCTCTGGGCTATGCAAATGCTGAACCAGATCTCACTTGCAATTTGCTGTTTTCAATTTAAGCACCTTCTCAGGGTAGTGCTATTGGCTCCCTGCCTGTGTAGAGCTCCCTGATTGGCTGGTCTCACTCACCTGAGACAGGAGCACCTGAGACATGTGGCTTAATGTAAGCCTGCATCCCTGTACTTGGCTTCTAATTTTTATGTTTTATATTTAGCCTGTTCTGCTCAGCCTGTGTAAAGTAACCTACCATTCCCCCCCCCCGCTGCAGTTTATCTCCAACTGTATGTGCACTGATTCAGTGTTAGCTCTGCAAACTTCCCCTTGATTTTTCATCCCACCCTCCTCCCTCTCCCAGGCCTCCTTTAAATGCACACAGTCTCTGCCCACTCCTATCTGATTTTTCAATTTATTTGGTTACTTACTGTCAACAACTGCAATTCCTCCCATCCCCTTTTTGCAACTAAGCCTTCTAGCAGCCTTATCTCATTCTCTCTTGCTGAGGCATACTATTTTGGTACTTTAGGTTTGCTTATTGCTGACTAACCTATTCTGTCTTTCTAAGGCACTGTTTTACTTGAAACATCCCTGTTACTGAAAAAAACTAATTACTGAACTGTGATTGATTTGCCAAAAAACTGTGTTTATTGTCTAAAAATGTTCCCAGCAACCAAGTGTTGCAGTCCCTTCGTGACTTTGTAGCTCTCTCCAGACTGCAAGGCGCCAAGGAAATTGCAGGCCTTTCATTTGCTCATTGAGCTGTTTTCACTCAGACTGCTAGCCTTTGTGTTGCCCCGCTATTAATTTGAGCTACTCTCTCCTTTCTCTAGCCAAGGACGGTATACATTTATCTTGCGTAACTCCATTTTTAAACTTCCCCACATAAGTTGCATATGGAACAACGACCCCTGGGACCTATATAACCTTCCATTGGCTCACTCCATTTTGCACAGGCACCTCTATCAGCCCCCACTGAAGAAATATATCTCTTGCATTCCAGATATTTTCCATCCTCCTGTCCATTCTCCTTCCCTTAATGAGGAACCTACATCAAATAAATTTTGTTCAGAGATGTGCCACTGTTAGGGCTACTTTTAGATCCCCTTTTAGTGCATACTGACCCCAATCATACCACAGCAGTAACTACCCATACAACAAAGTTAGGGACCTAAAGACTCTGGTTAGCAGCTCCCGTGATAGCACATTCCACTTTTTGAATAAGCTACCATGGCAGGTCTCGGCTGTCTTTACTTACTAGCCTGCATTTCCCTGATACCTAATATTAGTGGACCCCTGACAGATCTGACTCTAATAAAGTGACATGCCCTATGCCACTATAACATCCACATAATAAGACTATTTATTCATTATGCTGCCCCTGGTTGGCCCTGATTTAGTCAAATTTTGTTGAATCCACTAGAAGGGGGACTGCAAACTACTTGGCTATGCATGGCCCAAAACCCCAGCCACCCATATGCTGCATAGTCGGGTGTTACTCTGCATGGACCTTAATCTACTTACTGGCAGAGCAACACAAGAGGTCAGCGCGGTCCCTGGATCCCTACAATCTAACCTACACAAAATGCAACAAGACCTGTGCTTTTAAACATCAATTTGCCAATCTGAGAAGTATCATGCTCCTCCTACTACTGTGCTCAGGAGACGTCAAGCTCAATCCTGGCCCCACAAAGTTGATTATATCTCCAAACGAAATTACTACCCAAAAAGGAATCGGTTTTCTGCATGCCAATGTCTGCAGCCTTCTAAAGAAGTTGGATTCTGTCCAGGCCTGGATTATCCACACTACCCCAGACATACTTGTGATCTCGGAATCCTGGCTTCGGGCATCCACACCAGCCAGTGAGGTTAATATCCCCAACTACTTCCTCTTCAGCGCAGATATAAAGACTTGGGAGGGAGGGAGTAACCATTTATGTTAAAAACAAATTTACAGTATCTATATTAGATGATACTTCTGTTGCAGGGGGCTTTGAATGCCTGTCTCTCAGGGTTGAATCATCCCAATCTGTGGCACTCTGCATAACAGGTTGCTATAGACCCTCAGCAGCAGGACCACAGCTCCTGGCTCATCTGTCTTTGCAAATTGACATGACACCTCTGGAAACAATTATATTAGACAACCTTAACTATGACTGGATATCGAACAGATCGCTACCCCTAAAACAATTCTGTGTCTCCCATGGGTTCACCTAAATGATTACAGAACCAATGCACATCAACAAGAAAAATCCAATGAAAAGCACATTTCTAGACGTCCTTCTTGTCAACAAACCACACTACTTTTCCCATGCCGGTATTCTTCCAGCAGATGTTAGTGACCACTGACTCATAGCTGGCATAAGAACCATCTCAAACCCACTATCTACATAAAAGTTTTCTACTAGAAGATCCAGATGGAACTTTGACTCTCTGGCCTACATACAAGAACTAAAAATACTCCTTGCTCTGACAGACTTTCTACCTGGCTAAATCTGTGGGTGATGCCTGTAATGTTCTCCATGAAATCATAGCCAGTGCCCTAAACAACCTTGCTCCTCTAGTTAAAGCATGAATAAAAACCAGAACCTACCATTGGTTTTCACTGGATCTGAAGAATACTTTACTCAAAAGAGACCAGCTATGGAAAAAGGCCCAGAAATCGCAGGCTGATGCAGACTGGTGTCTCTTTAGGACAGCTAGAAATGCCTGCATGAAAATGGTCAGAGAGGCCAAGGCCAATTATTATCACAATGAATTACTGTCCACATCCAACAGCCCAACCAAATTCTGGTCCACCATAAAGGAACTGTCTGGACACTTCCCAGGTAGTGCACTACCCTCCAAAATCACCATCGACAATGTCACTATCAGTGATAAATCTGAAATTCTTCAAGCCTTCAACAACCACTTCACCACTGCAGGCATGGCATTCGAAAATGCACCAGAAAGTAGTCTCCGTCCACAGCTCACCGCCCAGCCTCCAGACCAAAGTAACAAAGATACGATCTTCTCCTTTTCCTCAACCACCATAAAAGAAGCTGAAGACCTTATGTTACGGCTAGATACCAGAAAAGGTGCAGGAGCCAACTCCTCCAACCCATATTTTTTGAAAATAGCATACCACATACTTGCCCCACCTATATCATAGAAACATAGAATTTGACGGCAGATAAGGACCGCTTGGCCCACCTAGTCTGCCCATTTACCTACCTAACAGATAAGCTGCAGATCCTAGTTAACTAACAGCTTACTTCCTCTTACCCACCCCAGGACTGATTTATGCCTGTCCCATGCATTCTTGAAGTCCCCCACTGTTCTTGACTCCACAACCTCCTCAGGGAGGCTGTTCCATGCATCCACAACCCTCTCAGTGAAAAAAATACTTCCTCACATTACCCCTGAGCCGTCCCCCCTCTATCTTCAAATTGTGCCCTCTTGTTCTTGCACATCTCTTTTTCTGGAAGATGCTACCCTCTTGGACTTTGTTAATTCCCTTGAGGTACTTGAAAGTTTCTATCATGTCCCCTCTCTCCCATCTTTCCTCAAGAGTATACATATTAAGCTCTTTTATTCTTTCTTCATATGTCTTCTGATGCAGACCCTGCACCATTTTGGTTGCCCTCCTCTGGACAGCCTCCACTCCGTCTATGTCTTTGCAGAGATGGGGTCTCCAGAACTGCACACAGTACTCCAGATGGGGTCTCACCAACTGTCTGTACAGAGGGATAACAACTTCCTGTTTTCTACTATTGATGCCTCTTCCTATGCATCACAGTATCCCCCCAGCCTTCCTTACTGCCTTCTCACATTGCTTTCCCACCATTAGGTCATCTGATATAATTACCCCCAGGTCCTTTTCTATTTTTACTATTGTCAGTATCTCACCCCCCCCATTGTGTATGCTTCCCCTGGGTTTTTGTTTCCCATGTGCATTACCTTGCACTTCTTTGCATTGAATCTGAGCTGCCATACATTTGACCATTCCTCCAACCTTGCCAATTCCCTTCTCATCCTTTCCACTCCATCTTGTGTATCAACCCCGTTGCAGATCTTTGTGTCATCTGCAAAGAGACATACTTTTCCTTCCAGTTCCTCTGCAATGTCACTTATAAAGACATTAAAAAGGACCGGTCCCAGTACTGAACCCTGTGGTACCCTGCTAGTAACCCTCCTTTCTTCATTGTGTACTCCATTTACTACTACCCTTTGTGTCCTGTTGTCTAGCCAATTTTTTATCCAGGCTACCACCTTGGGACCCATTCTAAGGCTGGCTATCGTGTGTATTAATCATTTGTGTGGAACTGTATCAAATGCCTTGCTAAAATCTAAGTAGGCCATGTCCACAGCCCCTCCCTGGTCTACTACTTTGGTCACCCAGTCAAAGAAATCTATTAGATTCATCTGACACAACCTTCCCATGGTGAATCCATGCTGCCTTGGGTCCTGTGCCCCATTGGCCTCTAGGTACTCAACAATTCTTTCCTGCAGAAGTGATTCCATCATTTTCCCTACCACTGAGGCCAAACTAACTGGTCTGTAGTTTCCTGCCTCTGTCCTGCTCCCATTTTTGTGAAGAGGAATCACATCTGCCATCCTCCAGTCCTCGGGTACCACCCCATCCTCCCATGATTTGTTAAAGAGAGTAGTCAGCAATGTCACTAGTTCTACCCTTAGTTCTTTTAGAATTCTTGGGTGAATCCCATCAGGCCCCATTGCTCTGTCCACCTTCAATTTTATTAGTTCTTTCAGAACCCTTTCTTCTGTAAATGGACTGGTTTAGACCCCCATCTTCAGAGTGTTTCTCTTGTTTGGTTTCGGTAACTCCCCCTCCTCTTCTTTTGTGAATACTGAGCAGAAATATTCATTCAGTATCCCTGCTTTTCACTGTCACCCTCTACCCACATTCCCTCCCTTTATTAAGCTTCAGTATCCCTCCTTTGGTCTTTCTTCACTCCCTAATGTACCTATAAAATGTCTTATCCCCCTTCTTAACAGAATTGGCTATCCTTTCCTCGGTTTGGGCCTTTGCTATTCTGACTGCCTTCCCAAACTCTTTCTGCTTTAACTAATAAAGTTCTCTGTCCTGCTCCTTCTGTGTTTCCTTATATTTCCTGCATGCTGTCCTTTTCTCTTTAACCTTCCCTGCCACCTCTTTTGTGAACCATAGAGTTTTTTTCCTTTGTTGTGTTTTATTGATTTTTTTTACACAAAAGCTTGTTGCCTCAGTGATGGCTGTTTTGATCACTCCCCATTGTTCCTCCACCCCAACTTCTTGCCTGTTTGCTAGTGCTTTTCAGAGGCACTCTTTCATTTTCCCAAAGTCAGCCCTCCTAAAGTCTAGTACTCTTGCTTTTGTATGGCTTGATTGTATGGCTGTGTTTATCGTGAACCACACTATTTGGTGGTCTCTTGTTCCCAGATGGTTACCCACTTCTAAATTTGAGATTCTTTCTCCAACCCCATTAGAAAGTACCAGGTCTAAGATTGCTCCCTCTTGAGTGGGTTCCGATACTAGCTGTCTGAGACATGCCCCCTGTAGAGCATCAAGAATGACCCTGCTTTTGGATGTGCCTGCAGCAAAGGTGCTCCAGTTAACATCTGGCATATTCAGGTCCCCCATCAACAATATCTCCCCTTTTTCTGCCATTCTAAGAAAGCCTTCTATCATTTCCTTGTCCATTCCCTCCCCTGAGATGGGGGTCTGTATACAACCCCCATGCGGATTGTGGTGCCATTTCCTGTCTCCAGGGTGACCCAAAGTGTCTCATCTGCTCCCTGTTTACTCTTTAGTTCTGTTGCTTTGATCCCTTCCTTTAAATAGAGAGCTCCTCCTCCTCCTCCTCTTTTACCCTCCCTGTCCCTCCTGTAGATTGTGTTTCCTGGTATGTTCACATCCCAGTCACGGTTCTCTGTGTACCATGTTTCTGTGACTGCCATAATATCCAGGCAACCCTCTTCCATCAAGGCCACTAGTTCAGGGATCTTGTTACACAGACTATGGGCATTGGTACTCCTCACCCTCCACTTTTTGATAGCCTTACCCCTTTTAGCCCCATTTCTGTCCTTACTGCCTTTGCCTTTTTTTACATTTAAATCACACTTTATATCACACTTATTCAATCTGTCCCTAGCCCAGGGCTCTATCTCCACAGAATGGAAAACTGCTTATGTTATCCCCCTATTTAAAGCAGGGGACCCATGTGACCTGAACAATTATAGGCCAATCTCTCTTCTACCTACACTCTCAAAAATGCTGGAATAAGTCATGGATTTACAGCTGAGATCATTTCTAGACAACTCTACATTGCTTAACCCCATGCAGTCTGGCTTTAGAGCAAAGCATAACACTGTTACAGTGCTGGCCAAAGTCACTAATGACTGGCAACGGGACCTTGACAACAAAAAATTTGTTTGTGCTGTGTTTTTAGACCTCAGCAAGGCCTTCGATACCATTGACCACTGCCTATTTCTCTCCACCTTAAAAACCATAGGTATGGACTCAACCTCACTGGACTGGTTCCAGGATTATCTCTCTGATAGGCAGCAACAAATTAAGGCTGAAGATGAGCTCTCTCCTCTCAAACCAATAAAAAGAGGAGTCCCACAGGGTTCCATACTGGGCCCTCTACTGTTCACCATCTACATTAACAACTTGAACCTAGGCATTACGGAAGCCAGTATCCACTCGTTTGCTGATGATACGGTGCTCTATCTAAGCCATGACTCCCATGGAGCTGCATGCACAGATCTACAAAATGAATTCAATAAGCTGCAGCATCAGCTTCTCAGCAAAAAGCTATTGCTAAATGCAAAAAAAACTAAAGCCATGCTCTTTACCCCATCTAGTACTAGGGCCTACTCTGCTGCTGCTGGTACCCTTCCTGCCATAAATACCCTTCTTGGCTAAGATCTTGAATTCATGCCTAAATTCAAATATCTGGATATATGGTTGGACAACAAACTCCTTTGTGGAGCACGCGGAAGAACTGATGAAAAAGCTTATGCAGAGACTTGGCCTCTTCTTCAGAATTAAACACCTTCTGACCGCAGATGCAAGAAGACAGCTTGATCGATCAACTTTCCTCTCATTAATCGACTACGCCGACATTATCTATGGCCAATGCTCCATCTCACACCTTTCAAAACGGGATGTCCTGTACCACAGAGCACTAAGATTTATAACTGATCTCCCATCCTCCACACATCACAGCTCTTTATATGCAGCCATAGGGTGGCCTTCCCTTCAATATAGGCGGTGTAGAAATGCAGCACTCTGGACATTCTGAGCCCTTATCAAAAAACTCCAAGATTACATTTTTGCCTGCCTCCCCCAAGCCCAATTAGTAGCTATGCACTAAGAAGTCACTCTCTAATTTCTCTGAAAATCCCCAGGATCAGTACCCACTTTGGCAGGGCTGCCATAAGCCATGCTTTGCCTACGCTCTGGAACAGGGTACAAAGATCCTTGAGACTCAGCTCTTCTGTCAGTTTTGCCCTGTTTGGGATCATTTATGACAAAACATTCACTGAAATCTGTAAGTATTTCAATAGTTCCTAGCTGTCCTGCTAACGGTTCACTCCGTATACTTACCACATCCAGCCATGAACCTAGTTCCTCCCCTCCCTATTTTAATCAAGTCCACTAGTCAGCTACCATAGTGGTCTCAGCATGCAAGGCACCACTTCTCCCATATTACTCTCCTCTCACCATTTAAGCAGAACATGCAGACCTCATTAGGGGTCCCTATGCAGCCCAGAACCTTTACCCAAGTATGGTAAACGGTCACTGAGTGCTGAAATGCAAAGAATTGTACCCTCTGATGGAGGCTTGAATAAGAATGACTAAACATACCACCTCAACGTCTGCATACATGGAGTCTGTATATACCACAGCATGGTTGAGTGATGCATGTATGTTCCTACAAGAACGCTTGGCTTGTATATTGTGCACCTACCACTTTTCTGTAAATTTGTTTGTAACTCTTTGCACATGTTGTACTTTGTATTCTCAATCTATGTATGTATAACTGTCTTGGACAACAGCAGGTCCATCTTGTAAATGAGCTTGTTCAGTGATGATCACCTGGATAAAAAAAGATTTGATTTGATTTGAAGTAGGTAAGGCAGTCAGAATAGCAAAGGCCCAAACTGAGGAAAAGATAGCCAACTCAGTTAAGAAAGGGGATAAAACATGTTATAGGTACATTAGGGAGCAAAGAAAGACTAAGGCAGGGATACTGAGGCTGAACAAAGAGGAAGGCTGTTGGGCAGAAAGCGATAGTGAAAAAGTAGGGATACTGAATGAATACTTCTGCTCAGCATTCACAATGGAAAAGCAGGGGAAAATACCTAATCCAGTCAATAGAACCACTCTGGATAGCGGGGTTGATATTATTCCTTTCACAGAAGAAAGGATTCTGATAGAACTCCTAAAACTGAAGGTGGATAAAGCAATGGGGCCTGATAGGATTCACCCAAGAATTCTAAAAGAACTAAGGGAATAACTAGTAACACCACTGACTACCCTTTTTAATAAATCATGTGAGGATGGGGTGATACCTGAGGACTGGAGGATGATGAATGTGATTCCCCTTCACAAAAGTGGGAGCAAGACAGAGGCAGAAAACTACAGACCTGTCAGTTTGACCTCAGTGGTAGGGAAAATGATGGAATCACTTCTGAAGGAAAGAATTGTTGAGTACCTAGAGGCCAGTGGGGCACAGGACCCAAGACAGCATGGATTCACAGTGGGAAGGTCATGTCAGGCAAATCTAATTGATTTTTTTGACTGGGTGACCAAAGCAGTAGACCAGGGAGGGGCTGTGGACATGGCCTACCTAGAATTTAGCAAGGCATTTGACACAGTCCCACACAAAAGATTAATAAACAAATTAGCCAGCCTGGGAGTAGGTCCCAGGGTGGAAGCCTGGGTAAAACACTGTTTGGACAACAGGACACAGCAGATAATAGTAAATGGAGTCCACAGTGAAGAAAGAAGGGTTACTAGTGGGGTACTGCAGGGTTTAGTACTGGGGCTGGTCCTTTTTAATGTCTTTATAAGTGACATTGCAGAGGGACTGGAAGGGAAAGTATGTCTCTTTGCAGATGACACTAAGATATGTAACAGGGTTGATACACAAGGTGGGATGGAAAGGATGAAAAGGGACTTGGCAAGGTTGGAGGAATGGTCAAACGTATGGCAGCTGAGATTCAATGCAAAGAAGTGCAAAGTAATGCACCTGGGAAACAAAAATGTAGGGGAAGAGTACACAATGGGGGGTGAGATACCAACAACAACAAAAATGGAAAGGGACCTCGGGTAGTCATATCAGATGACCTAAAGGTGGACCAGCAATGTCAGAAGGCAGTAAGGAGGGCTGGGGGGATACTGGGATGCATAGGGAGAGGCATCACCAATAGAAAACAGGAAGTTGTTGGCCCCCTGTACAGACAGTTGGTAAGACCACATCTGGAGTACTGTGTATAGTTCTGGAGACCCCATCTCCACAAAGACATAGACAGGGTGGAGGCTGTCCAGAGGAGGGCAACCAAAATGATGCAGGGTCTGCATCAGAAGACATGTGAAGAAAGACTAAAGAAACTAAAGATGTATAGCCTCGAGGAAAGGAGGGAGGGGGGGACATGACAGAAACTTTCAAATACCTCAAGGGAATCAAAAAAGTCTGAGAGAGTAGCATCTTTCAGAAAAAGAGATATGCAAAAACAAGGGGGCACAATTTGAAGATAGAGGGGGGACGGCTCAGAGGTAATGTGAGGAAATATTTCTTCACTGAGAAGGTTGTGGATAGATGGAACAGCCTTCCTGAGGAGGTCGTAGAGTCAAAAACAGTGGGGGAATTCAAGAATGCATTTGACAGACATAAGGCAATTCTAGTGGGGGGTAGGAGGAAGTAGACTGTTGGTTAACTAGGATCTGCAGCTTATCCATTAGGTAGAGAAATGGGCAGACTAGGTGGGCCAAGCGGTCCTTATCTGCCATCAAATTCTATGTTTCTATGTTTAAAAAGTGATGACGTCAGCCATGTACGCGGAAGTGCAGGCCGAGGTCCAATAAAGAAGGTAATACCATTTGGCCATGTTTAAATCTGTGACAATGTTAGGGATACACCCTGCTTTCAGGTCTTGGAAGAGGTTGTGACAGTGATTAAAACATAGTTTCCCTGCCTATGTATTGATGTCTGGCCTAGTTTAGACCTGTTTTATCAAATAAAAGTGCAATATTATACATACACGGATATGACACCTTTAACTTTTGGCTAAACCATGAGTACTGTGAAGCATAGGCTTTAGAACATGCTAGCTTCTGAAAACAACTAACTTGTCTTCCAAGTTGCTGTGTATTCCCCCGCTCCCATGTCACACTAACATTATTAACCCAAATAGGGCTAATACACTCCCCATCAGGCCTGGTACATCCACCACTGTTGAGGGCGTCTACAGCGAAACATCCCTGAATGTGGAACAGTTCCCTGGTCTTATACTGGATAAGCTGTAACTGTATGTAAAAACATAATAGCATGAAACCCAAACATATTTGCAGTGGAACAATGACCATCGTGGGCATAGTGCTCCACTATATATTTACATTTACAGAGACAGAAGTGAATATTTTTAAACAAAATCCCAGGAATGGAAATTGCAGTCAGGCCCCTGGGTAGGCCTGGTGAAGGCTGTGATTGAAGGGTGGTGGCGGTGGTGTAAAAATGTGTGTAGACAGTTTGGTGGTCACCAGGTGGGATTAGTTGCAGAGGGTGGGTATACAATTAGGTTTTTGGAATCACATGGTGTTGCATGTTTTTTTTATTTAAAGGAGAATTATTTTGGTATCCTACAACTTTGTGTTTGTGGACTTGAAGAAAATAAAAAAAAGGGCCTAGCTGGACTGGGATGCCAGTCAGTATGGATAGGACTGGCAGGGTCTTATCAGGGTACGCGATCTGTAACTATGGATAAATTAGGTGAGCTCATCTAGGCCTGGAAAGGTGGATATTTCTTGTTGCCCAGTCTAGACATTTTACATTGTCCTGTGAAGACAAGAAGGAACAGATGAAGGTACAACCCCTTCCCCCATCTCACAAGATGACTGATTAAGAGTCTAGGGCTCTTGCACCAGGCTGGTTGGCATGAAACCCCTGTTAATAGGTTCTATGTGGTTCAGCAACTGCACTTGACAAACAGAGGGGCTGAGCTGGTTTACAATGTTAAAGCACATTGGGCCTTGTCCAAATGTAAAGCAACAAATGGATTATTTGCAGATGTTAATTTATCTGTGTCTTTGGAGAGACATAGGTATAGCTCCTTTATCTCTGGATCTGCCAGAGGCAGCTCAGTTATTGTATTAATGGAAGGGTTCTGTTTTGAAGCAAGCTTTCACTTTGTGCATGAGCTGTTTAAATATACATTGTATAGCCGGGCTGACAATGTATATGAAAAAGTCTTTATACTTGAATGGGGTACCTTTTGATGAGGTAAAATTATGGGCCTTCCAGAAAGGAAGGAATTTTGTTAAAGAGTGACATACCCAAGATGAGTTAGAAAAGGTTTAAATTCCATCTATTTTAAATCCCATCTATTACTTTTAGGGCAGAGGTAACAGCTACAAGTTTTGCGTACTGTGATGATCTGACACTGAATTGCCTTGACACCTTAGTGGTGTTACCTGTAGGGTCCATGACCAGGACCCCAAATCCTATTATTTGCACCCCTCATCATATGAAGAGGAACCATCTGAGAAGACACGACACATGGTCGTTTCATTTAATGTGTTTTCTGTTGCTGGGAGAAATGGGCCTGGTTCAGGTTGGGTGTGACAGTGACACATCATGTGAGTCAGGGAATGCTGACATATGAACTTTAAATTAGGCACACCCTTGTTAGTGGCACTCATTTTTTGTTATGGGAAACTTTAAAAGTTTGCTAAATTTTGTACTGCCTGCTTGCTGCCTTTAAAACCAACAATCTATTATTAACTTTGTACAAGCCTTTGTACAAGCATGTTAATGAAGCCATTTCAAATCCTTCAAAAATTCAGACACATTTAAATGGCCCATTTAAACATTTTGCAAACATTACCATATCTGTTTCTTATGGACTAACATCTGATCTGGAATGCTTCTTGATCATGCCATGCACTGATGTGACTGATTATGAGATGAGGGTTACTAGACCATGTCTACTGTGCTGCTCTCCTACAGATGTCCAGACAGGATCTAGTGACGATCTTCTAATACTGCATTGTGTCTTACCAACAAACGTAAGCATTATTTGTCAGGATTTGTTGTCGGCTGGGAGGGGTCTGCCATAAGTAGGAAAGATTTAACACACAGTGTGTCCTTACAGTAAAAGTACTGTAAGCATTCATGGGGATTTCTTACTTGAGGTGGAGAGGGGAGTGGAGCTGCAGGTCACATGAGTGATGACAGATCCTGTTGTTCTTTAGTTCCTGTCTGGATCAGAAATGATGTGTACATATCCCAACTCATCGAGAAAGTACCCAGTAAACGGCAACATATTTAAACAGAACCAGATCCAAACCACACACTGCAAGGGAACCAAGAGACAGAACTCAAAAACCAGAGAAAGAGAGAGAGAGAGAGAGAACACATGAATCTGAGAGAGAGAGAACTCAAGAATGAGAGTGACAGACATCAGGTGGTGGTAAATTGCAATCAGCTGCCCTGCACTGTGTCAGAAATAGAAAAAATGTAGAATTTGGGCAACAGAAGAAGGCCTTACTGACCTGTCTGTCTGCCATGCAGCTGTCTGCCCTTTTTAAAGTTAACAATTCTTGGCCAGGAAAGGCACATTGAGCCAAAGACTTTTTAGGTCTGTTCCAAATTTGCAGGATGGTTAAGTGACTTGATTTGCTGCCCTGATACCACCTGCCTCTTCGAGGACATATGGACAATCAACTGGTGTGACTTGTACACTCTCACTGACAAGTCAACAGCCACTTCCCACTTTACCAGCTCTCTTCTGACCATTCAGGTCCACCACTTACACCACCACCCCCCATGTCAGAGGTGGGCGCACTCGCTGGCTAACAAAAGATCTACTGTCCCTTATGAAGTTGCGGGACAGCAAGTTGGCCACCTAAAATGGCCCCTTCCCCTACCCTGTGGAATGAGTACAGGAACCTGTGTAACAGATGTAAGCACTTGACTAGATTCTCTAAACGGAACTACTACTGCAGGCTCCAGAGTGAGAATCTGTGCAATCTTAAAAAATTCTGGAATTCTATCAACTTGCTATTAAATCCCATACTCATAACCCCTCTATGCACCTGAGTTTCCCCACTGGCCCTCTGACTGACCCCTTGGTGGTTTCCAAAGCATTCAACAAAAAGTTCTCTGACCTGTTGGCTTTCCCCCACAACCTCCCATCCCTAGGACACAGTGCTTCCCCCTGGCTTTCTCATCCCCTGCATACTGATGCCCTCCCCACCCCCCTTTCTACTTCTCCACCATCTCCACTAAGGTCACAGTCATAATGCTAAAGAGGCTACTGAATAGGGGCAGCCTAAGCTCTGATGGCCTCTCCCCTGTCTTTCTGAAGCTTGTTTCTTCTCTCATCAGCAAGACCCTCACCTTTGGCTTTAATCTGGCACTATCTTCCTCTATGATACCCAACGTATGGAAGTCCGCTAGAGTAGTTCCCATCCATAAATCTGCCAACCCCTATATTTCTGATAATTACAGACCTTTATCTATCCTCCCTCATCTAAGCATCCACCAACAGATATTTGATTATATAGTGAAGCATAATTTCCTTTGTAACCAATGGCATGGTTTCCATCAGTTCCACAGTACCTCCACTGCCTTGGCTCTTTTCATGGACCACATCCTCTCTAACATGGACCGTGGATGTGCCACAGGCACCGTATTTGTTGACCTGTCAAAGGCATTTGACATGGGAAATCACCCCTTGCTCCTATCCAAGTTATCCTCTCTTGGCTGCTCTGCTGAGACTACTGGCAGATTTAGCAGCTACCTCTCTGGACACTCCCAATCCATTTGCATTGGTTCCACCATTTCTCCTCCCTAGTCAGTTACCACCAGGTTTCCCCAAGGGCTCCATCCTGGGCCCACTGCTATTCTCCCTATTTGCCAACTCTGCTGACTGTTTTACCTGTAACTCCCTACTCTCTGCGGATTACCTCATCCTCCACCATAGTGACAAATCCCTCCCGTGTATCTCCTCCATCCTCTTCCAGAACTACTCTGCTGCTCACTCCTGGTTCTCTACCAGTCTGCTGTTAGTGAACTCCAAGAAAACTAAGTCCATGCTGCTTGGGTAGAAAACTATTCCTTCCAAAAATGCTAAATTCCAACTCCTCTCTCCTCGTACACTCTCCTGATGGCTCCGCTCTTGATAACACCTCCACCTTTAAATATCTTGGGCTTACACTCAACCATTCTCTCACCTTCAAGGACCATGTTGACCAACTAGTCTGTAGGGCTAACATGAAGCTAGGAGCAGCCTATCGTATCAAACCCTACCTCACCAAGGAAGCTTACTTGGCTATCACCAGTGTTAATCATCTCTGCATCTTTTTTAACACAGCTTCTGTTTCTATGCCTCCTCCCCTGACAGTCCCCCTTCTGCCTGACCCCCCCCCCAGCTCCATCCCCCAGAATTACCAGGGCTTACCTTATGCCCAGCTCAGGGGCAGTGCTTGTGGGGAGTTGGGCATCATCCTGCCACTAGCTATTTTTCTCCTTTTTTTTGTCCCTTTGCATCTGCACACCATGCAATGAGTGCAGCAACTGTCTCCACCTCCATGGAGGCAACAAAACACTCTGGGCATGGGTGAGCCCCCCAGCTGTGCCATTCACAGCACAGACCCCCCACCCTGAGGAAGGAGAGCTGTGACACTCAATCCTTGTCTCCCTCGCCAGCCCCCCCGAGTGGCCTGAGTCCATCCCCGAAACTGAGTCACTGGCATGGTACAAGGTGTGGTGTCAGACTCATTTCCTCTGTATCTTTGATTACTGCTCTTCTGTCTATTCTACAGCCTCAACCGCCCTTCTGGCTAGGCCATCAGTGACTTACAACAATGCCTACCATTCTGCCCTTTTGGCCCTGTACTCAACATACCACTGTGACCTCTATAGCTCCCTTGGTTGGCTATTCTCAAAGGGCCTATTTGACTACTCTCTGGCCTGCATCTTAGATGCCACCCTCAGAAGTGGTTACACTTCACTTTCCCTGTTTTTCCTCACCAGAACCCCAAGTAGGCTCTTTCATTCCTCAATCGTACCTCCCTTGAGGTACCTAGAACCTCCACTAATATGGGTGGGAAGGCCCTCTCCGTGGCAGCCCCCTTCCTGTGTAACAAATTACCAGTACCCCTGCTGATCTCTAACCCACCAAATGTTTAAATTGAACCTCAAATCCTGGCTTCTGGACAAGGACCAATGCAAGTGCACTGCTCGCTAAGACTACACCCACTCGCCTCCTTCCTCCTGTCTCCCTCCTTGCTACTTTTCTCTGTTTCTGCTATTTATGGACATTGTTGGCTCATGCCTTGGCTTTCCATACCTTGTCTACCTGTAGGCTGTCTTCTTTCATATTCCCCACTCCACATCTACTGATTGTTGCTTCCTTATTGTATAAATGTATGTATGTATATAGGTTCCAATGCACTTGTGTAGTTGTGGCATGTTACTATTGCTAATGTAACCTTGTTTTATGTATGTTATTGCTCACTCATGCCTTATGGCCCAGGTCATGCCTGTAAATGATCCACTAGACCAGTGCATCTACCTGGTAATCAAAGTCAAAATAAATAAATAAATTGCTCAGGGTCACACAGTATGCAAGTTATTATTACCATAGCACATCATTATGTTTCCAAACAAGCACCTTACTTGTGCCACTGCCCTGCCCAATCTTATCCACTTCTTCTACCCCCCAGAGTAGCAGCAACTGATCATCCTTATATACAGTACCTTGTATAGAAAACAATGACTCTGAAGGAAAATACCCCCCCCCCTCCCCACAGGCTCACACAATGGATATGACTGGCCAATGGCTATTCGGCACATAGTAGTCCCGGTCTGGATAACAATAGTGGATTACCTGTAAGTGTGTGAGAAGGTCAGTGATGGTGCTGAGAGATGGGTTGCTGTCAGACGTCACCAAGGCAGAGAGAGAAAAGGTCTATAGAAAAATACTCTTTTAAGCTGCTGAATGTTTCACTCTAAAGTCTGACAAAAAGCGCACTATCTGATTTATTTTTAAACTCTAGCTTGGCACTTGCCACATAATAGGAAAGTGCATAAACAATGTTTGTGTTTTTTGTGCACCTGTGACAGACTGCTTGCAGAGACGTGCACAAAATCAAACTGCCAAAATCTGTATTCTTAAGCAGAAACAGGGATAATAACATAACGGACAATTCAACCAGAATAAAAGTGTTTAGTTAACATTTTCAACACGAACATGCACCACTGTGTTAACTCTGGCTGTCCATTTTGTATCTGGTTAAGCAACAGATGGTTCAGACTTCAAAATGGAGCAACCGGGTGCAATGAGTTTAATTAAAAGTAAACTGCAAAGACATGATGTAAATAAAAGTTGCATAACAAGTTACAATTTACCCAGTCTGCCAGAAGTAGTTGATCTCCAACCACAGTTAAGAGCCTGTCTCTATCCAAGTACCAAGTGAGAGTCCCCAGTCTCTCATATTAGCTTCCTATAATCCTGATCAGTGTTGCAGATAACATAACCATCTGCAGTCTGAGATCTGCAATTAACAGAAACTCATTTCCTAAAGCAGCCATGACCCCTCTAAAACTTCTATTGTAGTGATTTTTAACATCTAAACCCCCTTGTATATGTAAATCAGCTCTCAATGTAAAACACACACACACACATAGACACACTCTGTTCCTCTCCTCTTCTGTGCAATAGAAATGACATCACAGGAAACCCAACCATAAGAAAAGAAACACTAAAACAGAATGTTTTATTTGCTGAAAGGTCTCATAAAGGATCTGCAACACTGACTCACTGAATTCAGTTCCAGGCAGACAATGTATCAGAATTTTATATACATTTTCACACTTCTGTTATTTTATTATAGTAAGTATAGCACTGAACTGGATGTAATGATGGAAAATATATGATTAGTTTATATATTATTATGCACTCAATCCAGTAATCTATTGTTACAATTCAAATGGGAGATATGAAATAGATGTATGACTACAGCATATGCATACCTAATTATTGTATTACTTTGCAGAGGCATGTTGTGGTGATTTGGTGACCCAGAAGAAATCTTCTATAACAGCATATGAGGGAACAAATGTTACATTAGACTGTTCGTATGATACAGCTGTTTACAACATGTTTTGGTATGTCCAGGATTTTCAAGGACCACCTGAGCTTCTTATTCAAGATTTTGCAAAACCAGAAGATTATCCATCAAGGATCCATGGAAGAGCACTGGCTGTTTTAAGCAAAACCAGCAAAACCTTCCCACTGTCTCTGACTGGGCTCCGCATGTCTGACTCTGCCATGTATTACTGTGCCCTGAGACCCACAGCGTGTAGGAACTATAGAAACTGTCACACAAATACAGGAAACATTCAGCAAACTAGAATGAGATTGAACAGTGCAGTATCTGCGAACATTATACTAACATTAGGAAATACATTACCCTTATAGTTCACATTTGTTCAGAAAACATTTGTTCAAAAATATTTCATGCAAATTGGGATAAAATAATGTACTCTTTATCATACATTCATTGTTGTACAGTGAAATCTAACTATATTACCACACTCATAGTAATGGCAGTCTAACCCTAACTGACAAACAGAGCATCATAAGGGAATCTATACAAAAATCCACAAATTTGCAGTTCACTGGTTTTCTGACTGCTATGAAACTTCAATATGTTTTCAGCTTTAGTCAGCTATCAACTCATTGCCATCCACTAATCTCTTCCATTTGAATTATATTTATTTCCTATACATAGCACTGTTTTCAGATACATTCCAATCATGTAGCAAAATGCATTACAGTAAGATAATGCATCTCACTGTATCTCTTACAGCAGAAAATGAAATGTCTGCTCTAGAAAGCAACTGTTGGGTACTGTAAACTTTCTGATTACATGCATTTTCTAGGAACCCTGAGTAGCAGAGTAGGAGTCAATATAGTGCTGTGGTTTAGGGCACTGAGCTGCGAACATTTAAACGGAGGCAGTATGGATCAGTAGGTAGCACACTCTCCTTTGAGGCTGGGAGATAAGAGGCTGGGGGTTCAGTTCCCACATCTGGTACTTGGGTTAATATCCCCAATACTGACACTGTAGTGCAGCACGAGGGGGGTGCTAGGCTTCTGAGGTGCCGTCTTTCAGATGAGATGTTAAACGAAGGTACCATCTGCCTGGATCGGTGGTAGTTCAGGTGGATGCTAAAGGTCCCATGGCACTTATCGAAAAAAAAGTAGGGGAATTTCCATGGTGTCCTGGCCAGATTTCTCCCATTCACTAAAAATACCACCAACAGCTTAATCAGGTTCAATTTCAGTTGCTTACCATCTGTATCCTCCTCCCCCCGGTCACCCCTGAAAAAGGGACTTCTAGGCCAAGTAGGCTTACCGGGTCAATAAAATTCAATAAATAGCATAGCACAGTGGTTTAAGACTCTGAGCTGCAAATCTGGAGACCTGGGTTTGAATCCCACAGCCCCCCACTTACATACTGTGTGATCATGAGCAAGTCACTTAACTTCCTTGTGCTCCCAGGTTGCACCTAGAAGTGAGCTGCAGCTTAGTGCACCTTTCCTAGTTAAACAATCCCCCCAGCAGAGTTGTAGAGAATCTGTAAATGAAGTTTACACTAATTTATAACTGTGTTTGGAAAGAGGAGGGGGCATGAAAGACCAAGAACTTCTTCCATCCTTAAATCATCATGTTACTATTTTACTTTAAGGGGCTTTGCATTTCTATTGGTATTATTCACTTTCAGATTGTATTCCTTTAATATTTATTTATTTATTACATTTTGATAATCAGGTGAGCCCACTGGGCACCAAGAGTCCCTTTTTCAGGGGCGACCTGAGGGTTACATACAATATTACATGGGATTGTATACAGCAAGATACATAACAGAGTATCATTCTAGTCAATTGCCAAAATGCATAAGGTAAAAATAACATATTTCTCTGATAAACATTTTAAAATGAAATGAACTGAGAAGTGTCATGCTATTCACTTATCAAACTGCATAAAGCTATGAAAGCAGTAAAGTCAAGTAGCTTGTTACATCGGTGCCGAGACCATTGGCAGCTTTTGATAACATCTCACAGAAGACACAGAGGAATTAAGAGAAAAAGGATTGCAACAGGAGGGGAAAAGAAATACTGACCAGATGGGAAATATTTAAAGGGATGAGGTTAGCTAATGATAGTATAGCTAGAGTCAAAACCAAGCACATTACCAGGAATCAGGGGCATCTGGAAGGGGAAAAATGGAGACGTATGAGTCTGAACACCAGCAGCCTAAAGAACAAAACCAGTAACCTCCAGGCATTAAAGGAGTAGGCTAATCCAGATATAGTTGCAGTGACAGAAACTTAGACCTTAGAGAGTCAGAAGTGGGATCTTGTAGTTCACAGATGTTTCACATTTAGGAGGTATAGAAGGGTGGGAAGGGGGTTATCCTCTATGTGATAGAGGACATAGAGGCAGTAAAAGACTAACATTAAATTTCATGAATTTTTTTTAAAATTATAGGTTTTAGTGATAATATTGTGGAAGCCATAGTTATGAATTTTGCCCAGCCATATAGTGTACCTGATCTGCCATGTAGCATAATGGAAAAGGCTGGTGAGAGCAGTAATATGGTTGGATTGATAAAGGACTCACTTGTAAAAGTAGCAGGAGAGAGGGTGGAAGGGTGATGTTAGGGCCTTGATGCTAAAGCAGTAAGGTGCCTGCAACAGAGGTCTGTAACATGGACATGAATCCAATAACTTCTCAGGTAACACTCACAGAGGGAACTCTCCAGACACCAGTTAAGTTTAAATGAAAACTGCCTTTTGTTCGGCAAAAGAAACAACAGAACTTGCATTTAACTTTATACACATTTCTTGCAGTTCAGTCTCTCTGGATCTCTCAAAACAATTTAAAAAAAAGCTTGCTTTCTCAAGTTGCTCTCCTTTTCCCTTTATTAGACTCAGGTGTTGCATCTTAACACTCCCCCTCCAACACTGCTCCTCCAGCAGTGGGACAGCCAGCAATTAGAGCATGCAAAACACAAAGGCCTTAAAAAGAAAACTCTAAAGCAAGTGGAGTTTTGTTCAGATCCCCCCCAAGTACCTGCCAAAACATGTGATGCTGCAGGACTGTGATGGAATTGACTGGTGCAGGGAGTGTGACAGACATATACTCTATTACAAGGTCAAATTAGTGTGATCCATAGTCCGACACTGCAGCTAGTAGGACAAATGGACTGTTCTTTACAATATAATGGGGAGTACAAACTACGAGGAGGTCATTTCTTGAATTAAAGCAGTTCCTAAGGGGAAATGTGGTCAGAGGGATCTTCTACAAGGGCCTCATGGTTCTGGGGCTGCGAGGAGTGACAGTAATTTATTTATTTATTTATTTATTTATTTGATAACTGGGTGGGTGCACTGATCCAAATGACTGCTTTCAAGCATGACCTGAGCCACAGCATGGCACCTTAAGCAATACAGGTGTGGAGAACAACAGTAAACACAGGCTTCAACATGAGGTACAGGAAATTACAGAACATGGAGTTATTACATAAAGTGCAATTACATAAGAATACAAAGTGTCAAGACCAGCATACAGGTCAAAAACACATAGTCAGCCCAGTGGCACTTAGGGTTGAGGCACTGGATGCCACATTTTACACCACACTGGCAACCTGGGTTCTGGAGCATACTCAAGTTGCCGGGGGTCGGCCAGGGGAGGGTTGAAGATGAGTGCTCGTGTGGTGCTTTCCTCCCTGGGTAGCATGGGAGGGTTGTCCTGGTGTGCTAGTGACCACCAGTGGAGACTGGAGGCACTACAGCAGCCAGACAAGCATGTACTCAGTGTGAACGATGCCGGCAGGTTTGCCGTGCACCAGGGCATCAACGTGCACCACTCAGGGATACAGTGGGTGGGCTAGCAAGAAAATGGGAAAACAACGGCACTCTGAGCAAGTGATGGCACCGGTCCACCATGCCCCCCACCAGACCTATGCCGACTGACCTTCCAGGACCTCTGTTCCCCAGCCCTACCCAAGTCAGAGTCTGACTTGTAAGCGCACCCAAGAGGAGAGGGCGACCTACCCCAGGTGGGTTAAACCAGGGGTACTGGCTTCAGGAGGGGGAGGAGAGAGGAGGTGCAGATTGGGGAGGCTTCAGGCTGGGCAGGAAAGGACAGGCTGCCTGAGAGAGGATCCAGGGCGCTGCGACCAGAGGGGAAAAGAATGTGGAAAAAAAATACATAGTTACAGGACAGGCAACAGGGTGAACTATAAGTTACAAAACACAGGGACCAAACATAAGTCTTAGATATGATACATAAAGTGCAAAATGATTTCAGGTACACTAATAGTTGACAGGTCAATGAGCAGATTGGAGCTCTGCAATCGAGTACAACACTTCTCCTTAACAAATGGTGATGGGACTTAGAATAGGGAGGCAACAGCAGAAGCCCTGAAAAGTGGGGGAAGAGGACAGGAGCAGTAGTGGTGAGTGCAGCAAGGATGAGACAATGCTAATAGGTGGGGGAGTGGAGGGAAGGGATGCCAGAGATTACCCAGGAGTGCAGTGGCATTTGGCTTCAGACAGTAGGCATCTTTGAAATAGTTTTTGAAGGAAAGATGGGAGGTGGAATAGCGTAGAAATGCAGGAAGTCTGTTCCATAGTGAGGGGGCAGAGATGGAAAATGTTTTACTACCCGTTGTAGAGGAGATGCATTGAACTACCAGGGGGGATGGATGAGTCATGGGTGCTCCTAGCTGCCACTCTGCCCATGAGGAGGGATGAGCACGGGAACAGGTGTCCACCTCAGAGTGTTGTCAACTAAGCAACCAAGGGCATAGTTGAACCATCCTTGCGGCGGGAGCCAACCAAGTGACTGGTACAATACACAATGATGGGTAGAAAAGGGAGCATGGAGGACAAAGCAACATAGATCGTTTTAGACTGAGTTCAGTCTACAACACAGAGCTGAGGATTCAAGGAGTGGTAGATGGTTTTCTTCTGCAAACGCTAGGTGCACCTCATGAGAAAAGAATGAATTTAGGAGGTAGGTGGCACCTAGCATCTGATTAACTCTGTGCACAGAATTATTGACATGATCGGCAAATGCAAGGGAGGGGTCCAGAGTGACACCTAAGTATTTGAAACTAGGGACATTTTCAAGAGGGGGACCAGCAGGTATGGGTACGAAGAGGGATGAATTTGTCTTGGAGATCTTTGTGAGGAATGGTTTGGATCCAAATAGCATTACTTTTGTTTTCTTTTCATTTACCAAGAGTTTGTAGGAAAGAAACCAATTGTGAGCAGCACCACAGTTAAGTGTAAGAGCAGAGGCAATGTTTGCGAGAGACTTGTCACTATTAATGGTGTGCGAAAGTTGCAAATGCCACTTTCATGGAACTTCAGTGAAATTTCTGAAATTTCACAGAAACTGTGCAACTTTCGCCTTTGGCGAAACTGGGATTTTCCATGGATTTTCACCTGGTTCTACAGATTTTTTGTGAACCGTGGAAAAATGCATATAAACTGTGGAATTTATTTTTTCCCACAGTTTAATGAACTGTCAGTGAATAAGCGCACGCTTGTACAACCACGTGGTCATTCACTGACAGTTCAGTGGGCCACCAAGGAGTGAGGAGGGCTGCACTGGTGGCCCACTCAGGGGCAGAGTGGGAGTGCAGGGTGGTGGCAGATGAACTGTCAGGGTGGGGGCTCCACTAGACACCAGGGAATTGAGATTACTTTTTTAAAAGGGATCAGGGATGGGGGTCCACGGACACCAGGGAATACTGGTAATAGAGGGGGATGAGCCAGTGAACTGCTGGCTGTTTTTTTGTGGATTAAGGGGATCCAGAGACAAGAGGAGAGTCTGTTAGACATCAGGGAAATAAAATGTTTTTGGAGGCCATGATCCATGGGCTGGGGAGGCCACTAGACACCAGGGAGGGATCAGAGTTTTAGTTTCTTCTTTAACGGAACCCACAGGCCATGGTCCCTGGGTTGAAGGTGGTAGGAACCACTAGACACAGGGGATCAGGGATTTTTTAATTGGGACCCATGATCGGTGGGTGGGAGGGACACTGGACACCAGAAGGGTCAGAGGAAGAGATTGGAGGTTTTTATTTATTTATTTACTGGGACCCCTGACAGCAGATCAGCAAGGGGTAGATTGATGAATTAAACTGCAGTTAAAAAAATCCTCAACTTGAAGACCTGGAACAGGGTATCCCAGTAATACTTAGAGAGATTGCAAAATTCTCAAGAGTCTCTAATTACAAGATTAATGTCTCTAAAACTAAACTCTTCCCACTCAATGCCCGATGCTACCCGGGGATAGCGAGAGAATATGGGTTGACATGGGAACCGAAAGTCACGACATACTTGGGAATTAAAATTACAAGAGGTACGACCTCTATGATTAGAGAGAATCTCCATGGGTTAATTAAGGTTGTAGAACAAGACCTAGCAAGATGGAATGCAATGCCATTATCACTAGGGGCCAGAATACATTCGATTAAGATGAATATTCTACCCAGAATCCTTTACCCCATAAATATGCTGGGATGCTACTTGCCCAAGACATGGTTCAGGGCCTTACAGAGAGAAATTAACATATTTATGGAAGGAAGTCGGTTAGACGCGCTCTTATTCGAAACTCACGATTTCAAAAGAGGCAGGAGGTCTCGCTCTGCCTTCCTTTTATAAATACTATATTGCTACACATATTTGTAAGATAATACAATGGTGCAAACTGACTTCTCCTCCAGCCTCGGGTTCTTATGTCCCTTCTTGGTTAAGTATAGAGAGAGAGCTGGCGCTTAGATATTCGATTAATTTGAATTGAATTCCCTATACCAACTTTAAACTCCTTCCTAAACCATTGCGAGATACCCCTATCGGATGGTCCCTTAAAGTCTTGCAGCAAGCCCAAGGCGTCCTTAAAGTTGACTGGCGAAATTCATTAGAACAAACAGTGATGCAGAATATGCATTTTCTAATTCAGCAAACTCCAATCCCGCCTGGTTTTCTAGGTCCATTAGAAGGTCTAAAATTAGGGGACTTGGCTCCTCAAGGGAAGACCTTATCATATGAACAGGCTTGTTCTAAGTTCCCAGAGATAAAACCATACAGTTTTAAATTTTGTCAAGTTCGAGAGGCGATAAAGGCTCACCTTAAAGGAACACAGTGGATACAAAATAAAATTGATTTGTCCTCTCTGCTTTAGGTGGCCGACCAGCCTCACTCTATTTCCAAAATCTATAAGTTGTTACTAAATTTGGATGAAGGTCTTCCTTCGGGGGTCTGCTACTATTGGGCTCATAAACTAAGGATAATGGAAAATCCTAGCACTTGGAAACAGATATGGGCTAACAACTATAAGTGCATTAGACAAGATAAATATAGATTGCAACAATTTAATATATTGCACAATCTCTATTATACCCCTGTTAAACTCTGTAGAATGGGCAGGCTAAGGTCGGCCCTTTGCAATAGATGTGGGGTTACAGAAGGAGACCTTTACCATATTCTATGGGAATGTACTCAAGTTCAACCCTTTTGGCGAACAATCAGATCTTCCCTGTCACAGATACCTGACATACCTGATTTGTTCACCCCTGAGGTCTGCCTGTTGAATAGGCATTAGGAGGGCATGACTAAGAGAACCAAGTTGTACATGGGCATTATCTCGGCGGCGGCAAAGGCAGTAATCTTAAGGCACTGGAAGGACCCGAGCCCTCCATCAGTCATAGAATGGCACAGAGAGATGGTCCTGCGCCGTGTTGAACTGCATATTGCTAAAATGAATCAGATGGGACATATAGGTGATACCACTTGGGAGGCTTTGAGTACCGCTCTTCTCCGTGGTCTAGTCAAAGTACCCAATAATTGGGTCTGCCTTTTGTTCGGTACTCTCGATTATACGCATTTCTCTGTTATGTAGTTCTGAAGTCTGCTGCAAATAAGGTGTGGATGCTATGGTAGGGTGGGGGGGGACAGGGGTTGGGGGGAGGGTCACATTTAGCTGGCTTATTTAGGGTGTTTCTATTTTCTACTGAATTCTATAGTACGTGGCCAGTTTTGGCCGTTCAAGTTCCTATTGTATTTTTATTTTGTTATGTTTCTTCATACTGTAATAATGTGTGTGTTCTTTTCGATGTCAATTAAAATGAATAAAATATATTGAATTAAAAAAAAAAAACCCTCAAAACTGACCACTGGCAGTGATCCATTCCGCTGATTTTTTCCCCACAGTTTAATAAATTAAACCACAGTTTGTATATTTATTCTGCAGTTTTAAGGTGGAATTTCTGCAAAACTTACAAAAATGATTTCTGAACTTTCGCAAAAGTGAAATCTGCACTTTTGCGGAAATTCCACTGGTGGATTTTTTTTTCTGCCCACCCCTAGTTGCTATAGTAAAAGACAAGGTCATCTATATAGAGGAGAGCCTCGCAGGTGAGCTTTCATCTGGGAGTGCATTAATAAAAATTGAAAAAATTAGGTGGCCAAGGATGGAGCCATATGGAACCTCTGTAGATATTGGTTTGGCAGGGAGGAGGCTGTACCAATTGTAACAGAATTGTACCTGCCTTTTAGGTAGCTTCTAAACCATGCTGTTGTCTCAGATGAGCAGCCAAGGTGTAGGAGAGTGGAGTGGAGGAGGGAGTGGTCGACGAAGTCAAAGGCCTTAATCAGATCCATGAACGCAGCACCAGTGGCCTTACCCACATCCTTGTTTCTGAGTACATGGCAATTGACAGTAAATAAGACAAGCTAACTTTTGCTAAGACTCTGTTGAAATTGGATGGTATTTATTTTCTGGCATGTTAGAAAGTATTCTGTGGCAAGGAATACCAGCATACTAAGGATATGCTGCAGTTGTGCCAAGAGGGAGGAGGTATTAGTCATGTTGTGGCACAGGGCAGTCTACCGGGTTTAAATTACAGGATAGCAGTTGGGGAGACAGCTAGTGCAGAAGTCATCGGTGGCAGCAGTTAGATGCATGGGTTCTTGAAGAAAAGGGCAACCAGCTAAGCTAGGTAGCACATGAACAGCAAGCTCCTAGTTGGAGCAAGAAGCATAGGGGTACAATTACAAATTGAACGCTAATCATACAAGCATCCCACCAAGCAAAACTGACTAGCCTGAGAGCCTCAAGCACTTGTAAGTTTAGGATTTAAAGGAACTTAAAGGAATGTAGTGGAGGAAGGAAATAAATGACTGCCACACCAAGAAGAAGGAATTCTGACTATTTTTATAGGATTTCTCAGATAGGAAAAGGAGTAGGGGACTCTTTTTAAGAGAGTGAGCCAAAGAAGAACAAGGATGATATAAGAGGAACAAGCAATTAAACTGAGCCTATCTGGCCAAGCTAAAACGAAAGCAAGCATTTGTCAATGCCGAATGTTTGCTTGCTGGTATAAGCATTGGAAATGCAGGAGTTAGAAGCAGAATAGAAATGACAGTGAAGTACTGAACTTCACGCCAACTCCACCTCCATCCTACAGAGATGGACAGGCATTGGGGTAAGTGTTTGGGTCATCGCTTATGACGGTCATGCCATGTCACTTCACCCTATTCTGCATACACTGACAGGTGCTGAAGTGTGTCTTGGGGTGTTTGGCTTCATAGTCACCCCATTCCATAAGGACATATGCTGAGATGGGTGCAGCAAAGGACAATGGGGTGATGTCTGGGGCCAAAGAGTCCAAGGTACACCTTGATGCCTGTCAGTGGGGGAGGGGGGATGGCATGAGCAGTATAGTCAGCAGTGCAAAGGCACACCCTGATGCCTGTCAGTCTATACAGGGTGGGACGTTATGGTTACAAACACTAAAACTATGGGCGTTTGATGGCATTTGCACTACAAATTTTCTACAAGGCCTTTTTGTGACCCCATCTCATGAAAGCATTTGGGACCTCTTCTCATGAAGAGAGGCAGTGTGATTTTGTCAATGTGTCCAGAACTTTGAGTTCCAACAGCAACCATGCCATTCTGCGCCACATGTATGAAAACATAGATTGGGCAGGATGTGAAGAATGACAGCTGTACCATCCATAGGGAGGTGTGAACAGATAGCAATGTTGAAAATCTGTAGTGGGAATATTAAAAATGCTTGCACATCTGAGTATATGTGGAAACTGAGCAACGTGTGCACGTAACACAGTAATTTTATGGACTTTCATCTCCAAATTTTCAACACAGGCATTGTAGGACCTCTGCTCATGAACAGTGTCACTGTGATTTTCTTAATGTGTCCCAAACACTGATTTCCCACAGTGACCATGCTATTCTGCACCGGAAGTGCAAAAACACATTTTGGCCAGGATGTGAAAAATGACAGCTGTACTGTTCATAAGGAGGTGTGGAAAAATGTCAATGTTGAAAATCTGGAGTGAAAATATTACAAATGTGCAATGCTACAAGCATGCATGAAAACTACGCAGTGCACTCTCATAACAGGCATTTTATGGACATTCGACACAAAATTTTCAACATAGGCATTTGAGGACCTCTGCTAATGAACAGTATCACTGTGATTTTCTTCATGTGTCCCGAACACTAATTTCCCACAGCGACCATGCTACTCTGTGCCGCAAGTACGAAAACACATCTCGGCCAGGATTTGAAAAATGACAGCTGTACTGTTCATTAGGAGGTGCAGAAAATTGGCAATGTTGAAAATCTGGAGTGAAAATACTACAAATGTGCGATGTTACATGCGTGCGTGGAAACTGCGCAGCGCACTCTCATAACAGGCATTTTATGGACGTTTGTCACAAAATTTTCAACATAGGCATTTGAGGACCTCTGCTAATGAACAGTGTCACTGTGATTTTCTTAATGTGTCTCAAACACTGACTTCCCACAGCGACCATGCTACTCTGAGCTGCAAGTACGAAAACACATCTCGGTAAGGATGTGAAAAATGAGAGCTGTACTGTTCATTAGGAGGTATGGAAACATGGCAATGTTGAAAATTTGGAGTGAAAATATTACACATGTGCAAAGTTACAAGGGTGTGTGGAAACTGCACAACGCACACTTGTAACACACTCATTTTATTGACTTTTATCACTATATTTTCAACATAGACATTTTAGGACCTCTGCTCATGAACAGTGTCACTGTAATTTTCTACATGGATCCCAAACATTGATTTCCCACAGTGACTGCGCTATTCTGCGCCGGAAGTGCTGAAACACATTTTGGCCAGGATGTAAAAAATGACAGCTGTACTGTTCATAAGGAGGTGTGTAAAAATGACAATGCTGAAAATCTGGAGTGAAAATATTGCAAATTCATGAACTTACAAGCGTGCATAGCAACTGTGCAACGCACGCTCGTAAAACAGTAATTTTTTTGATTTTTCCCACCAAATTTGCAACATAGACTTTTTGAGAGCCCACCTCATGAACACTGGCACTGTCATTTTGTTAATCAGTCCTGAAAGCTGACTCCATGCAGTGACCGTGAAATCACCTTTCAGGTCTGAATAATGCCATGACAGTGGCTTAATTCATGAGGAGGGGTCCCAAAACCCCATGTTGAAAGTTTAGTGCCAAAATTCCAAAAAATGCCTGAGATATGCGCAAAGTTGAAAAAAACATATTTATGCCATTATACAGTTTACCGGCATTTTCTCAGTTCGCAGTCAGCTTTGAAGAGTGCAGACGTGTTCTTGGTCCACCAAAGATTGTTGTGCCAGATTCCAGAGGTAAGTATGGGGTGAGGGAAGTGTGGGGAGGCAGGGTGTGCAGAGGGTGGACGCAGGTTGTGGGAAGGGGCAGGGAGACCACGAGGGACCATTTTCTTTTTTTAAAGGTTAAAAACAAAAATAAACTTTGTGGAATTTTTGGAGGGGGCATTTGGCACACTAGGGTAGGCTCTCAGCATGCCAACCAAGTGTTTTTTTTGGAGGGATGGCTGTAGCCGATGGGGGATTTGGCACCCCCATCGGCACAATAGGGAGTGCACAAGAGCCAAGGGGGATTGGCACCCCCCTCAGCACACACCTACTTTTGTTCGGGGGGACATAATGCTGACAGGGAGTGAGCTCCCCCATCAGCAAATCAAACTGGGAGGGGGACATTATTTCAATGGGTAGTGGGCTCCCCTGTCGGCAACCTGAACTCACACAGGGACTGACGCCGATGGGGATTGGGGCCCCCGTTGGCAAGCAAACACTGTTGTGGGGTGGGGGTACATGCTGCTGAGGGGAACTGGGCACCCCCTCGGCATTGGGGGCTCAGTAATATTGTTTGTGAACACAGTGGCAAGCCTCTGCCATGTTCACAAACAATATTACAGTACCAGCATTCCACCCAGCAATGACGCGCTGCTCCCTCATTGCAGTAGAATGGCTGATGCTGCAATGACAAGGTGGCCCCTGATTGTTGCAGCAAAAACATTAGAACTTGGTGGCACTTCTGGAAGCCAGTGTCATCAGCACACTGTGCCTCCATTGGCCCACCACTGCCAAGCTTCCAAATGCTGTGCCTCCATTGGCTGCCACAGTGCCGTGCCTCCACAACCCACTTCTCTCCTACGTTGTCACATAATGTTTCTTGCGCCTGCGCACAAGCAAACATAAAAAGTGAAAACAGTGTCACCTAGAAAGGAATTACTGGACTTCAAACAGCTTAGCTCATGTTGTTATTTTTTTTTTATTTATTTGGAAAATGTTTCACCAGGAAAGACAACATGAGCTGTAAACAGTTCATTTCCAGAAGAGTCCGGGGGGGGTTACAAAGTTGGGAGAACAAACAAGCACATAGCAATACGGGAGCAATAGAGGCATCATCAAAACATAACAGTGTGGTAACAGTACAGAGTGGAAGACCCAGACCAACTGGCCAGGGAACAAGCCATGTTTCATTATACCAGGTAATGTAGCAGCCAAAGTCAGCCATGTTTGGATATAACAGATAATGTAGCCACCAAAATATAAGGTATCCCTGCAGCGTATAGGTAAGAGGAGGCAGACACAGTTGAAGTGCTATGGAAATTATGCTGAGCATATGATAGGAAGTGCTTAAGTAGGTCTTTGGGAAGGCAGGTTTTAGGCAAAATTGAGGAAATAGGGAGGGCAGTGGTTAGAGAGTGGGGAGAAGGAAGATGTGTAGATGAGGGGCCACCTAGAACAAATTCTCCATCAGGATCCAGAGTACCCTGCAAGGGGATCAGGACCAGGCAGAAGGGGAGGGAGAGGCGAGGTTGGGATGCAGGGGTGGGATAGTAAGTGATGAGGAGGAGGGGGGTGGTCAGGCAAGGATAAGAAAGTGGGGGAAAAGGAAGTGGGGTAGAAGAGAGATCCAGTCTAAGCTTTTCGGATGAGACATTAAAACCGAGATCCCATCTGCCTGGATTGGTGGTAGTTCAGGTGGATATTAAAGATCCCATGGCACTTATGAAAAAGAGTAGGGGAATTTTTTTGGGGGGAAAGGAAGTAAATTCCAAAACAAACAACGGCAGACAAAAGAAATCTTCTAAAATAGAACAAATCGTAAGAAATGTCCATGTTCTACTGGCTATATCCATGTGGATCTTGGAGTCCAGTGTCAACCTTCTCAGTAGTTTCCAATGGATGTCAAAGTACCAGTTTTGTAACATATTCATAAAGGATTAATCTGTCAGTGATGAAGGTGATAGACCATTTGTTGGACAAGTTCATCCAATAACCATTTCTTAAGGCGATAATACCCTTGCCTCAGTACTGTAATATAGAGAACTGGAGATAGAAACTATTAATTACTGCTGTGGTTTTTTTATATATATTTTTTTAGGACAGCATCAAAAAAGGCAGACTATGAATCCATAGGTCATCATGCAACTTTTTCCTAAAAACCATAGTTTCATAGTTGTTTACAAGTTCTGGAGGCAAAGCCTATTATTGAACTTGTCACCTGAAGCTGGTTTTAATTGTCTATATAATCAAATTTGGTGTTACCCATATGTTTGTCTAATGTACCCTTAAACATATCCATAGTTTTACTCTCAAATATTGAGGCTGGTAGTGTATTCTACAAAATAACTATTCTTTGATTGAACCATAGAAGTATTTTTTTTTGTTCGGCAGTTTACTCCTTTTAATTTCATATTATGCGATCTTGTATGCAATGCATAAAATTTTCTTTCAATGCCTAAGGTTTCTATTAATCCTGGTCCATTGAGGGCCTTACAGATCATACAAAGGTCTCCTCGAAGTTGTCTGTATTGGATTGAATACAGGCCAAGTGTTTTCAATCTTTCGCTATAAGGTTTATCAAACATGCCTTTGATTTTTTTTGTCATTTTCCTTTGGATTGATCTTTCTAGGATTTTCCTTATAATGAAACTCAGGCTTATAGGCCAATAATATGATACTGCAGATTTATCACCAGTTTTGTATATTGGTATAACCACTGCTTCTTTCCATGATAGTACACTTTCACCCGCCTCAAGTGATAGATTAAATAATTTACACAGTGGGCCAGATATATAAGAGGAAGTTTCTTTTAAAAAGGTAAGGTGCATCTCATCTGGTCCAACTGATGAGGTAACTTTTAATTTCTGTAATTCTTTCATGGTTTCATCTACCGTAATAGGTTCAACAGTTGTTTGATTTTGGTTTGTGTTTAAGTTATTATTACATTTTTCCTTATTAGAAAATATCTTATGAAAGTACTTATTAAATTCCTCTGCTATTTGTATTTCATTACTAATAGTTCCTGAGTTTGTTAGTAAAAGACCTATGGTTGCTTTGGAACCTCTCAATGAGCCAATATAATTATAGAATTTTTTCTTGTTATCCAATGTGTAGGTAGCTAGTTTATTTTCCATACTCTTTTTTGCATTCCTAATTTCTAGTTTTACTTTATTGGCATAGTTTTTATACCGTTTCCATTTTAGTATTGATGGTTGAGCTTTGTATTTCTTGTAACTTTTTCGTTTTTTAACAATCAATTTCTTGATTTTATTGTTCTGTATCCGTTGTTTTTTTCTTTCTGTTTGAAACCCAGTTATCTATGCAATAATTGAATTTGGTCAATAGACTGTTCCAGGCTTGATGTACATTGAGGCCTATCCATTCAGAGTTCCAGTCCCATATGTTCAAATATTGTTTGATTTTTGTATTATCAGCTCTTGTAAAATCCTTAGTTATAGTGTTCCCTTTTGTGTCTATAACTCTAGACTGTATGTGAAACAAAATCATATTATGGTCATTAATTCCTAACAGTTCTAGTATTCTGGAATTATATACTAAAGTCCCCATGTTAGTTAGTACAATGTCAATGATATTATTCTTTCTAGTTCCGTCCTGTATAATTTGTTCTAAATTTTGATTTACCGTTATATCGAGGACATCTTTCTCGACATTTCCCTTCCAAGTATGTTTTTTCCAGTCAATGTTGGGGAGGTTAAAGTCACCCATTAAGATGTAGTTTGTTTTTTGCTCAAAACTGTTTATCAGGTTTAGGAATTCAGTGTTCTGATCTTTATTCAAGTTGGGAGATCTATAGGCCAATCCAATGCATACTTTTAGGGATGGTAAATTAATCTCTGCCCATACTATTTCACTTTCACAGTCTGTTTGCATGTTGTTTTGATAACAGTGGAATGAGTACTCTTCAGAGATGTATAATGCAATTCCTCTTCCTTGTTTATCCTTCCTATTTTTAGTTATTTTGTTAAATCCTGGTATATCATTATTCCAACTGTTATCATGGAACCATGTTTCAGTGACCCCACAGATATAATTTTTTTCTGTATGCATTATGTATCTTAATTCATCCATCTTGTTAGACAGGCTTCTAGCATTTAATAATAATACTTTTATATCACTTTTTTTATTGTAGGTGAATAAGATTATTAGTTGTTACTATATTATTTGAGGGATCTAAAGTTATAATTCTAGGCTGTATTACATGATTCTCATTAAGGGATCCTCCCCCAAGCTAGTTTAAATATTTGTCCGGGGAGCAGGTAAGATGATGGCTACGTAAATCACTTCCTTTCTTGTTTAAGAGTAGTCCATCAAAGGAAAAGAACTCATCTTTAAGGTTAAAATGAGTCAAACAATGGATCTCTTGCTTAAGAGTCCATGTTCTCAACCAATTGTTAAATTTATGGATTTTTTTGGTTAATTCGGTGGGTGGCTTTCGGGATGGGCAGGACTTCGGAAATTATAACTTCACAGCCAAGGTTGGTTAACCTATTAGTTAATGCCACCATGTCTTGTTTTATTTGCTCAAGGGGGTCTTTGAACATGTTATTAGTTCCCATATGTGTAAGAACAAGGGGGTTGTGACCTAGTCCATTAACCATTACTTTGCACATATTTGTTAAGTCAGCAATTTTTGCCCCACTAAAAGTCGATAAGGTCCTGTGTGATTTGTTCAGATTACATACATTCCTATCTAGTATTTTGATCATAGAGTCCCCTATTACCAAGGGACTCCTGTGGTTCAAACCATCTTCATATCTGAATCATATACATGCTGAAGTGAAATCACTACATTCTGTAGCATAGTTTCTGGTGGAGTCTCAATTTGCTGGAGAACCCATTTACACCGAGTTTGCCAAATGAAGTATTTTAAAATGGAAAAAAATTACCTGGAGTGTTCCAAAATGAAATCCATTTCATTTAGCAGGAAAAACAGTATGAATAATTTCTAAATATGAAAGAGTCTGGAACAGAGTAGTATGCCTTGATGAATTCACAACATCCTAAAATAGATGCACAAAAGGACAGTCCAGAAAAAGGTATTCTTGAGTTTCCAAAAGCTGTATACAAGAATTCCTGGGGCAATAATGTTCTGTCAGTTGTTTATGTTTAAGATTATTCTTAACATTCATCTTCCCATGAATACTTAACCACAAAATATCCCATGCAAAGGCAGGGGTTTTGTTATTAGCTAGCTGTGATAGAGAAATCTGAATCGCTGGTGCAGAACAAAGCAGCAGTTCAAAATTCAATTTGGTATGGCCCATCATAAACTGATACAGTTCTTGTTGCGATTTGGGTCTTAGGTGTTTTCCTGGAATTTTCAATTTTATCAGGTCCTGAATCGTAAGTTTAACATAATGCAGAATTACAGTCGTAGACAGTAATCTTCTATTTCATTGTGCCCATGCCTTCCTACCAATATCCATCCATTCAGTGATCATAACCGCCCACCATTTCTTTTCACCCAACATATTATAATATAAAAAAATACTATAGAAAAATAAACCTGGGTCGACCATATCCAAACCTCCCTCTTTTATTGGCAGGTATGTAATCCCTCTTTTACTAGGATTTAAATTACTACCACATAGACTTTGAAAGAACACACTATACAGTTTAGTTTTCAGTTGCAGGGGAGGGGGAACATAACTAATGTAGAGAAAAATAGGTAGAAGTATATTCTTAATTAATAATACCCTTTTCCATTTGGAAAACTGCAAACCTTTCCACCCCTGAGATATCCCATCTGCTTTCCGTAATTTAGATTCCCAGTTTAGTACTGCCAAATCCCCGTCACCAAAGATAATCCCTAAAATGGAAATTGGGCATGAAATCAATTTATTGCCAGCAAATTGTTGAACCAGAAGATCTGACTTATTCCCTATTCAGATGGCAACACTCTTTTCAAAGTTAATCGTAGAGCCAGACATCTTAGAGTAGTAAGATAGAACAGTAATGACATGACGGTCATCCGTGCCTTTCCTAGCAATAATGACAACATTGTCTGCATAGGCTAAACATTTGACTGGGGGGCCTAACCTAGTCAAAGAAATAGCCTGAATTGATTCAGAGAGTATGATAAATCTCAGAAGGGGGTCACTACAAAAGTGTATAACAAAGGGCTAAGGGGTATCCCTGTCTCACTCCCTTCCTCAACACTACCAGGCTACCTGACCACCCATTTACCCTAGGGGTAAGAGGTGCGCCATTATATGGAACCCCAATCCATTGCACAAACCGATCAGGTACACCACAATGGTGCAACACCGAAAATAAAAAGGAGTGAGGCACAGAATCTAAGACTTTGTGCTGATCAAGATTAAGAACAAAACCAGCCTCTGAACCCATCTTCCCTCTTTGGAATATTTCTCTGAGAACTACTAAATTATCTTATATTCCCCTTTTGCAAATGGAACAAGTTTGTACCATGCTAATCACTGAATCTGCAATCAAAGACAATCTTTTTGACAAAATGTTGGCCAAAATTTTGAAATCCACATTCAATAAGCTAATAGGCCTCCAATTATTTACATCCTCTATCTTCCCCTTTTAATAGAGAAGAAGTAAATCAGCATCACTCATAGAAGGAGTAAGAACACCAGAATTTAACCATTCATTATACAGAGTTGTAAGGTCCGGGGACAAAAAAATCACTGCAATTTTTGTAGAAATCTCCTGTAATCCCATCCGTGCCTGGGGAAGTACCAGTTTTTAACCTACTAATTCCAAAACGTACTTCTTCTTCCCTAATTGGCTGTATAACAGCAGTTTTTTGAGTTGGTGATGTATCGGGAACTAGAGTATGTAAGTAGTGTTCAGCCTATTGTGCATCTGGAGTTACCCCAAACCAATAAGCAGCCTGTCATTGCACTGCCTGTAAAATATCCAATTTGCTTGAAATGCACCTTCCTGTATTATCTAGAATCTGGGATATTATTTATCATTCTGTTCTTTTACCAGTTGGGGCTTAGTCAGAGTTGAGGTAGCAAGTGAGTTTTATTTCTCAGAAGAAGCCAGAAGGGGATGGAAGGAAACATATTCAATTCAGTGCTTTAGAGTAACTGGTAATTGCTATTTTTCTTTTAAACTTAGATTGTGAGCTTTTAGTGACACTGTACTTTCTTTGTTGTCTTAACTTAGAATTGTTTTTGGGCTGTTGAAAATGTAAAACGTAGTGGTGGTGTAATTCTGTGCTGTCTTTAATTGCTGCAAATTTTAGCCCCCCTTCCCCAACTCTTAATTATATGCCCTGTTAAATCTGATTGACAGGAGCTAAACCCAGGGTATAGAAAGGGGTGTGAAGTAGGAGGGGCATAAGGGAGAAGAAGCCCACCCTGAGCACAAGTGTTTTGACTCATTTATTTATTTATTGGTTTCTTTTTTTTTTAAAGAAAATTATCTGAGTCTCAGTGGCAGGATTTTTAGGACAGTAAATTAATAAAAAGGGAACTAGGAGAGCTTCAGTAGCAGACAAGTAGTGGAATAGCAGTATAATTGCAATATAATATGGGGAGTGGTGCAATGCAGTGGCTGTGGGGCAGCCATATTCAGGCAGACCTTCTGGACACTGAGGTGCTGCCCTATCTGCATGCATCTCTCTGGACTGTGGGATGAAGTGGCCAGACTCAGAGCAGAAGTAAACTGGGTCAGGAGTACTATCACCCCTATCCAGAGACCACGCACTCCAATGCAACTGCCTCAAAGGATGCTAAGAATGAGGAGCACTTGGATGACAGTGGGCTTAGGGAGGGTTAGAGCGGTCAGGCAGAGGCACATCCCAGATCCTATTCCACTCAAGAACTCATATGCCACACTGGCAAATGAGGACAACCAACCAGAGATACCCAGAGAAGTGGAAGGAAAGGATGTGGAGGTTAGCCAAGGAGGTGACCTCAGCAGAGAAAGCAGTGGACCCCAGAGGAGGAGGAAGCAAATCCTGGTGGGGGACTCCATCATAAGAGGGATCCAGCTAGGAACACATGAGGGGGAGGACAGGGAAGTAAGGTGCCTACCAGGTGCCATGGCATGGAGGGATGGAAGGAAGATCCTGGGGATCACTGGGAAGACAAGATGGGAGGGTGAGCTGGATGTTATTATCCACCTAGATACTAATGACCTGGCAAATGGGGAGCCAAAGGAAGTTCAGGAAGAGTTTAGGAAATTGGGGAAGGGTCTCAAGCAAGTAGCTACTTCTGTCACTTTCTCAGAAGTACTTCCTGCGAGAGGCAAGGGAGACCATAGGAGTGCATGCACCAGGAGCTTTAACTCATGGTTGAAGAACTGGTGCTGGGAGGAAGGGTTTGATTCATTGGTTACTGGGGACCCACCTGGAGAGATGGAGGTTTGTTCAAGCCTGATGGCCTGCATCCATCCTGGAGAGGAATCCAAGCGCTCAATGATAAGTTTAAATGCTACATTGACAAGCATTTAAACTAGCAAGGGGGGGTGGCAGGCCAGCAAGGAGGGTACCTACTTGCTCACCCCCCACAACTAGCAGTGGAACCAGTGAACCAGAGGAGTGGCTATCTCTGCAAAGCAGTGTGCAAAAGATGGAGATTAGTGCCCAAGAGGTAGATAGGCAGAAAAGGGGCAAAATTCAGCAGAAGGGCAGACAGCAAGGAGAACCAGGGATAAAGAACAACCAAGGAAGGGGCTGGAGTAGAACAGCGAAACAATCTAGGGAGGTCAAATCATGGAAAGCCATGTGTGCAAATGCCAGGAGCCTTAGCAATAAGATGGAAGATCTGGAGGCTGTCATGGTGCAGTCAGACCTGGACATTGTGGCCATCACTGAAACCTGGTGTAATGATAACCACAACTGGGAGATGGCCATACCTGGATACAACATATTCAGAGGAGACAGTGCAGGCAGGAAGGGAGGAGGAGTGGCACTATATGTGAAAAATGACATAAGGGCCACAGAGATTCAGAAGGAACAAAATGGGGGAGATATACTGTGGGTTAAGCTGGAAAGGAAAATGGGGCCAGCCATCTGCACAGGTGTGGTCTATAGACCACCAGCCCAGGAGGAAGAAACAGATAGAGAGCTGATGCTAGCCATCCAAAGGATGGCAGACATGGATGAGGTAGTACTGGTTGGAGACTTCAATATTCCAGACATGGACTGGAGCATCCCAGCAGCAGCATCAACTAGGAGCAGATTTATCCTGGACTCCCTTCAGGGTGCCTTCCTCAAGCAACTGGTCATGGAACAAACTTGGCAGAAGGTAATAATGGACCTTGTGCTCACAAACAGGGACAGTGTGATGGGGGTAACAGTGGGGGAGCACCTGGGGAACAGTGACCACCAGTCATTGTGGTTTGAAATCACAGAAAGAGCAGAACCAAACCACACAAAAACACGTATCCTGGATTTTAGGGGGTCGGACTTTGGGAAAATGGGGAGATACTTGAAAGAGGCATTAAGGGGAATGGGACAGGAATCAGGGGTTGAGAAACAGTGGGCAGTATTTAAAATGGGGATTACAAGAACAACTGAATTATGCATTAAGCAGGTTAGCAAGAGGAAAGGGAAGGGAGACCATTATGGTTTTCCAAAGAGGTAGTAGAGAAAGTGAAAGCCAAAAAGATTGCATTCAGGCAAACAAAAGACACAGGCAGAGGGGATAGGGAGAAGTACCAGGAGAAGCAGAGGGAGGCAGGAGGTCAGTAAGGAAGCCAAAGCTCAGACAGAAGAACATCTGCAAAATCAGTGGTAGAGGGACAAAACCTTACAGGTACATAATGAAAAAAGAAAGACAAAGGGAGGGATAGTGAGACTGAAGAGGGAGGATGGGCATATGGAGGATGACAACAGTAAAGCTGACATACTAAACAGGTATTTCTGCTCAGTCTTTACTGAGGAAAAGGAGGGTAATGGGTCTGAAGGAAGTACAAGGGGTGAGAATGGTGCAGAAATGGACACAAGTCCCTTTACACGAGAAAGGGTCCTGAAGGAACTGGAAGTAATAAGAGTTGATAAAGCAATGGGTCCAGATGAGGTGCACCCCAGGGTCCTTAAAGAACTAAGAGAGGTGGTGGCTGAACCTCTGGCTATCCTGTTTAGCCAATCACGGGAAACAGGGGAGGTACCAAAGACTGGAGGACAGCAGATGTAGTCCCCTTTATACAAAAGTGGAAATAAAGAGGAAGCAGGGAACTACAGGACCAGTCAGCCTCACCTCGGTAGTGGGAAGATCATGGAAGCACTACTGAAGGAGAGATTGGTGAACATCTGGCTGTCAATGGACTACAGGACCCAAGGCAGCATGGTTTCACCAGGGGAGGCTGCGTCAGACCGCCAGCCTCGTTGGAATTCTTTTGACTGCGACCAGGGAGGTGGATCAGGGAGGGCAGGACATGGCCTATCTGACTTCAGCAAGGCCTTTGACACTGTGCCACATAGAAGACTATTACACAAACTAGGGAATATGGGTGTGGGCAGGACAGCAGGTGGTGGGTAGGTAACTGGCTGGGTGGCAGACACAGAGGGTGGTGGTAAATGGCTGTCACCCACAGAGGGAAAGGACCAGTGGAGTACCACAGGGATCAGTGCGTTGGGACCGTCCGGTCCAACATCTTCATCAGTGACATTGCGCAGGACCTAGAAGGCAGAATTTCACTGTTCGCTGATGACAAAGCTCTGCAACAGAGTAGACACACCAGAGGGTGTAGACAGAATGAGAAGGGGCCTGTAGAAACTTGAAGAATGGTCAGGGGTTTGGCAGTTGAAATTCAATGCAAGGAAGTGCATGATAATGCATATGGGGCACAAAACCATGGCACAATATATCAGTTGGGGGAGGAGGCATATGCACCAAGCAGGAAAGGATCTTGGGGTTATCATCTCTGATGACCTCAAGGTAGGAAACAGTGTGACAAGGCAGCAGATAAAGGCTAATAGGATGCTGGAAGTATAGGCAGGAACATCACCAGCAGGAAAAGGGAGGTCATAATTCCACTATACAAGACACTAGTGAGGCCTCACCTGGAGTACAGTGTGCAGTTCTGGAGACCATACCTACATAAGGACATAGACAGGGTAGAGAAGGTTCAGAGGAGGGCAACAAAGATGGTGCATGTATTGCATCACAAGTCCTGTGAAGACAGGTTGAAGGAACTGAACATGTACTCCCTAGAGGAGAGGATGTAGAGAGGGGATATGATAGAGACATACAAGTATCTTCAGGAGGAACAAGGTACAGGAATACACTATTTTTTGAAGTTGAAAGATGTTCCAGGACTAGAGGCATGGGATGAAGTTGAGGGAGGACGATTCAGAGGAAATGTGAGGAAGAATTTCTTCACAGAACGGGTGGTGGACAAGTGGAACACCTGCCAGAGGAAGTGGTGGGGCTGAAACGATCATGGGATTTAAGAATGCATGGGATAGACATAAAGGAATTCTGGAGGTCAGGGGTAAGGGGCAACAGACTTCTAGGAAAACAAACTGAACTTACAAGCTCAAATGGGCAGACTGGGTGGGCCATAGGCCCTTATCTGCCGACACTGTCTATGTATCTATGTGTCTATGTACCATAATCTTTAAAAGCATTAAAGGTCTGTTTTTTACATTCAGTTCCAAATCTCATTTCCTGTTGTAAGGATTTTGCTCTATTATATTGACTAGCAAACTTCTCATTTTATATTACTCTAATCTGAAAGCTAAAATCCATTTTCAATGTTTCTGTTTTAGAAATTAAAGCATGGATCTGTTTTCATAAGTCTAAATATATAAATAAGCAGTCAAGGAACATTTACCAGCATTACGCTGAAAAAATTATTTAATCAATTTTTTAGACTCCTCCCACCAATCGGTATGAGAATCATATAGGCAGCACACTGACTGCTGAGCCCAACAAAATATTACCCAGTCTGTAAAGAGGTCCTTTGAGTCTAGTAAAAAATTATTCAGATGCCAAGGGCCTTTTCCACAAATGGGGCTAGTTCCCCATTCATGGTGTAGCTATAAACCCCTATGGTCCGAGAAAGCAAAGCATTGGATTTGTATATCCTTAATAAAAAGACAAGATGACACAAACAAATTGTTAATTCTAGTTGAAAGGGAACCCCTAAAATAAGTATTGCCTCCAGTTTGAAATTTAACATGGTAAGCATCTTGTAAATGAGCAGTATGAATAACCGCATTCAAGACATTTGAATCACAAGATAATTTGTGTGTAGCTAGCCCTCTATCTATGTGTTGTAGTGCATAATTAAAGTCAACTCCCCAGATAACTAACCAGGAAGTATGTAGAAAAGGCTGTATGGACCTAAACAAGGAAATTCTATTAGCTTTACCCTAGGAGGCATAACTATTTAAAACCTGAAGTCTAGCAGCGGCATACTGGATATCTAGCAATAATGACCTCCCAGGTTCCAGATCAAGTAATCTAGTGACCTTTAATAGAGGATGACTCAGGAGGATCTCCACCCCATCACAGGTATCTACAGCCTGGGACCAAAAGGAAGCCCCCTTCCCCCACCAACGCCATACCTGCACTATCTCCAGAAATGTTTTGATTCTAGCATCTTGAATAAAAAGGATAGCAGCTTTAGAAGCCCATAATTCTGAGATGATAGCCAGTCTTCTTTTCCCATTTTTGTTACTATTAACATTTATAGAGAGTAATTGCAAGGATGTCATAAGAATGGTGTAAAAGAGAGTATAGCGATGTTCATTTAGATCTAGTCTTCATCTGTTTAGACCCTCTCTGTTTTTTTGTTGTCCTTCATCTATTTCTGAACAGGGATCCACCATGGAAGATGACAATGAGGAAGAATCTACATCTTCCTTAGAATCACTCCTGTCCTTTACAGTTGATAAGATCATAAAAGGGTTACTAGTGAATGCCACTTCCGTCTGTCGCACAACCCTTTTTTCCTTTACTTTTGGCTCCACTTTAGCACTGAGCCTAGTCCTTGGTCATTTTTTATAGTCAACAATCTGAAAGGAAGGTTTCAGTCGGGGGGGGAGGCATCGTAGAGACATCAGTGTCAGGAACCTGCTGGTGTTCTACCTCCGTATGCTGCAGTGATTTAGGGGCATTGGGCATCTGGTTCTGGGAGCACTCTGACTCTTTATCCGATAAAATAGAAGCAGGTGGGGGTAGGGGTACCGAGGAAGATTCAGTGGGCAATACTACATGATGCTGCGACTCAACAATGTTAACCTCATCATTAGGGGGTACAGGTTGAAACAATACTGCAGATTGAACACCCTCACGGCTACCTGTAGTACTGCAGTCATGATTATTTTGTACGTTAGAAGCAACCGCAGAACCCGCCACAGAGGAGTAACTTGCATCAGCCTTTTTTGCTGCTTCTTGTGCTTGCCAGATAGACTGCATCTGCTTTTCAGAGGCAGCTGCACAGCCTTTTTTCTGGGCCTGTGTAATTAAAGCATCATGCGAAGCTCCTTCTGCAGTATTATAGGAGGCCCATGGACAGTTCACATAGAAGTGTCCTTTTTCCTCACAAAGATTACATGTACAAGTATTAATACAGGCTGAAGCCGTATGTCCAGTGTCTATGCAGTGAGTACATCTTGGAGTGTTGCAAGCATTACTCAAGTGTAGGAGAGAGCTATATTTGTGGCACGATTTAGACTGACCAGAATAAAACAAAGACCCTTTATCTCTTTCTAAGTAGAAGCAACTGGGGAGGTGTACGATCCCAATGTTACCCCAAAAAAGCTTGCACTTCACTCGCCAACCACCAGTCCAAAATTGTTCCGAGTCCATAACAGGGTTAGGATTCTCAAGGACCTCACAGCGTTTCCTTAGCCAAAACAGAATATCAGAAATATTGACTCCTTCATTTTTAAAGAGAATAGTAAGTGTCCGAACAGCAGGTTTGGTAATAGGGATGGCAAGAAATGGTGACCACAAAGGGGTATCTTTTAATGTGTTATATTTAACCCAGAAGTGATCCAAACATTCCACAGTCTTGAAACTGACGTCGTAATTATATTCATTTGTATGGATCAGTGCAAAAACCTCTGAAGCATAAAATTTCAAAGAGTCTTTGAATAGGGTGCGATCTACATATACCCTGTCCAGGGGAGTCTGCAAGGCCACCTTTTTAAAGCAATCTAATGGCATTACACTGGGGGGAAAGGCTCCCCTTTATTTTTAAAGAGATCAGTCTTATGTAAAGTAGGTTTAAATCTAACTTCTTGTATAGGATCCTGTAATCTGGGTATGCCCATCTCTACGGGCAATTGCGTGCTTTCAGAGTGGGTAGTGGTAGAGGCAGCAATAGGAGTCAAGGGAACCTGTTTGATTTGAGCACAGCAATTAGATACATTTGAGTGCAACTCAACTGTTCGAGAGTCTAAATCACTCCTACAAACTAGTGGAAAACCCAGTCCTGAGCATCCCCCCCCCGCAGGTTCTGGAGGTTTACTGGAAGGGCCCTTAAAAGATGTAACAGAAGGACCAGCACAAATCTCTATAGCAGTAGAAACTGGGGTCACAGGTAATGTAGAACAGGATTCATGAACAGGAGAAGAAATAAGTTTACCTGTAGGAGTTACATCATACATAGAATATTGCTCTACTGCAGGATCTGTTGGATCCGGAGACCATCCCTCTTGTGGTTCTGCCACCTAGCCCACCGCTCATAGCACTCCAGCAGGCATCCAGTTTGCTGTATGCACAATAGGCCCCATTGGGCTTAGCTGATGTGGAATTCCTGGCAGAAACACCCAGTGTTTTCTTTTCCGTTGAAGTACGCTTAGGAGCATCACAGACTTCCCGCAAGGTGTACTGAGGACAGGGCGCCTCATCCTGAGGCAAATCGCATTCATGACTCTGTCCATTATGCTCACCAGTGTTCAATAATTTGTCAGCTGCCAAATGAATGTTGGTTTCCTCCTCAGCTATCTGCTGCAACAATCTTGAATGTGCTGACTCCATTTTTAACCTTAAGCACTCAGTTTCAAGAACGGGATCCTTCTCCGCGACAATCGGAAATCGAAAGTCATCCCACAGTACCACAGATAGTAAAGACACCACTTCAGGTGCAACTATCTTTTCCTCTTGTGGAGCAAGTGGCACAGCAGTCGGCAAATCAACAGAGGATTCTACTTCAGAAATCAATGTTTCTCTACTAGTCAGGCCAGTGAGTGGTGAATAACTGATGGTACATCTAGTCTTGGTCTCCAGGTTAGAACAAGAAACTGGGACTAAGACCAAGTTCCCAGTCTCCTGAAAGTCCATCTCTTTCTCCACAACACCCTGGGCGGCCATCTTGCCACCAGCCAGAAACTCCCCCTCAGGTGAGATGGGGAGATTTTATTTACAATAGTACATAAATACAAGTTTACAAAAAGAAAAGAATACATTATTGTATTACATAATGTGTTAAAAACAAAACATTTAGTATACCAACACAAAAGGGTTGCTTGTTACCCTTAAATCAAAGAAATCTATTTGTATTTAATTATATGTGAAAAACCCTTCCACCAGATTTTTACTTTAGCTACATTACATAATTCAACATCTTTTAAATACACTTTCTGTAATTCATTCATTACATATTGACAAAAACCTTTAAACAAGACTTTTTTTTGGTATATTACTCATTGGCATCTCACCTGCCATAAATAAAATTGTAAACATGCAAAAAAGATCATCAATATGCCATAATCATGGGATTTTAAACTGGGTGGTAAAATATCAATTACTAAAATATCATAATTCAGATGTGATAACCACTGCAAACTCCATTTTTTTTTGCAACATATTTCCATAGTGGTTTAACAAAAGAACAATATAGTAAAAAATGTTCCATAGTTTCTTCCTGGTTTATACAATCTGGGTACGGACAGTTTCTTTCCTCCTTAGCTTTATATTTTGCTGTACCCCCCCCCTCATATTTAAACAGCCATACATAATGAGCCACTGTGTCTCCTACATGTATACTGGTAATTTAGGGTTGTTCAATTGGTCTAAAATACTAGTGTTCATGGCTGTAGGGCAATTCTTAAAACTAGGGCTAGTAGGGTACACTTGGGCAACTATGGTTTTATATAGTGATTTAGTGGTATTAGAACTAATTTGTAGTTTGGAGACCTGCCATTTGTATAGTTTTTGTGCTGCTGGTCTAAAGTATGCAGGAATATGGCTGTGTGGGTTAATTTTTGGGGCACTAACATGCCATGCTTTAAAGTAACGTGCTAATGCAATCTCAATCCATAATATATCTCTGCTGTCCGGATGATGTACCAACCTTCATTTAATAGTGTGAGTGAACCAGGGTAGGACCACTGGAGCAGTGTTTGTTGACCTCAGCAAGGCCTTTGACCTGGTACACCATGACATTTTGCTTCAGAGGTTGTTTGACATGGGAGTGCAACAAAAAGCCTTGATGTGGTTTCAGTCTTATTTAGCTGATTGCAAGCAATGTGTTCTGTATAGGGTTGCTGTCTCAGGTCTGGTGGATATACAAGAGGTGTTCCACAGGGCTCAATATTGGGCCCTGTATTGTTTAACATTTACATGAACAACTTAGCTTCAGAGATGACTAATACGGAGATTAGGCTTTACGTGGATGACACTGTACTTGTGGCTTCTGCTGAAAATCCAGAGGACCTGAGACAGCGACTCCAGGCAGATTTTTCCCATCTGGAATCATGGATGGGAGATTCTTGTTTTCTTATTAGTAAAAAAAAAGACACAGAGTATGATGTTTGTGGCTGGAACTTCTGTAAAACACTTGGAATCCATAGATTTACAGATACGATTTCAAGACGGATCACCGGTTCAAAATGGGCCCTCTTATAGATATTTAGGAATTTGTGTAGACTTCAGACTAACCTTTACAGACCATATGCAGAACCAGATTAGGAAACTAAACCAGAGACTTGGTGCCTTATGGAGGAAATCTGGATGTCTCACTAGAGACAGTAGATCCAGATTAGTAAAACAGCTATTGCTCCCAGTCCTTGAGTATGGCTCTTCAATTTATATGCATTCAACCCAGAAGTCTTTGGCTAAGGTAGACCAAATGTACTATAGGATGGGAAAATAAATATTTAAAAAAAAAGGGTATGGTGTACATCACTGTTTGGTTTTTCAGGAGCTTGATTGGTTGCTCCCAGCAAAAAGGAGGGATTATCTCTGGTTGGTGACCTGTCATGAATTTGTGTATCCAAACAAAAAAAGTCAGCATCCTCTGGCACACTTAATACATTTAGAGGCATATTCACAACATCCATTTATATTAAGGAAGTCTTCTGGGAAAACCCCTATGATTAGAGTATTGAATAGAATAGAGGAAATGACTATACAAAACAGTCTGGCTAGAAACTGGAACAAAATACCTTCTGAATTAACTGAAATAGGGGACTTGCATAAATTTAAACCTGAGTTGTTCAATTTCTTGAAATGTAAATGTCATTGTTTTTAGTTATATTTATTATTGTTGTCTATTATATGTTCTGTAATTTGTCTACCACAGGAATTTTGTTGTAAATGGGGTTTTTCCCCAATCAAAAAGCTCCTGTATAAAAAATAAATCTTTTAACAAACAAAAAACAAAAAGAACATGGAAGAATGTGACTGGATCGATTATCCCTAAACCACCTTTCTCTTTTTCTAAATAAGTGTAGCATCTCTTCACTGGGTTCAATCTGTTCCCCCATAACATCTGAAAAAAGCAACTATATAATCTGGTCTCATAATGAGAAGGCAGAGGAAAAGAATAGCTACAAATTGTGAGCAAGGAATAATGAATTGTTTGAGGATTTGAATCCTTTTCTGTTTTGATAATTTGTACTGTTTCCATCTATTCACTTTTATTTCAGCCTTTTTTAAAACCCAGTACCAGTTGTCTTCAGGAAGATTTTAAGGCCCAAACTGAATACCCAAAATGGATAATGGTTCAGAAGATATATTTTTGTGACTAATAGCAGTCTGATTCCTAGCTCCCATAATTAGACCCGTAGATTTAGATATGTTTAATTTGGCATTAGAAACTTCTGAAAATAAATGAAACTCCTTAAAAAACTTACACATTTGTTCATGGTTACTAAAAAATAAACAAACAGCATCAGCATAGGCTTGCACATTCAACTGAACATTGGACTGAGGCATTTTTAACCCTTCCCATTTTGGTGCTAAGGCCAAAGCTCTAATTAGAGGTTCCAGCGAAAAAATATTTAAAAGAGGGCATAGAGGGCATCCTTGATGCACCCCTGTTTTTATTTCAATGCCATTTCTTAATTTCCCTTTTATAAATGGGTATACCTTAGCTGAGTCATATAAGGATTTAATGATACTAATAATTAAACAGGGAATCCCAAAAAATTGCATAACCATGAACAAATACGTATGATTAACTCTATCGAAAGCTTTCTCTAAATCTACTGAAAGTAAGAACCCTATTCTTCCTTCTAAAGATAAGAATTCACTTGAGTCTCTTATAATCATCAGAGCTGATTGTATCCATCTGTCAGGTAGACCACAGTATTGGAATGGCAAAATCATTTTTTTGCCTGGTTTTTTAATCTATTATTTAATAAAGTGGTGAATATTTTGTAATCAGAGTTTAAAATTGTGATGTATCTTCAGTTTATGATATCCCCTTTATCCACAGGTTTAAAGATATAGATCATTAGGCCTTCCATAAAAGATAAAGGTATAGAGATATCTGACATAAAAAACTGAAAGACTAAATTTAGACAAGATATTATTTCAGACTGAAAAGTTTTGTAAAACAAGTTGGGTAGGCCAACCAAACCTGGTGTAACACTATCTTTAAGGTTATGAATAACCAACTCTATTTCTTTACAGGAAAACAGTTCCAGTAAGGATATAGTTTCCTGTGATAATACTGGGGGGGGGGGTCCCAAGTATTCCTCTATCTCTGCCTTTGATGGAGAAACCTCAGGGTGGAGGTTGTTGAAATGAGCTTCTACAGTGGAACCAATGGTGAATTCATTTTCAACTCTGACATCATTGTAATGTAAAAATTCCATTGATGTAGACTCCATAATAGTTTTGCATATTTCAAAGGGGTCACCTGCTACTGATTTCCTCGAGTGGTTAGCTAAAAGGGCCTGAAGTGTTTTAGTTCCATCATACTGAAAAAGCTTCATCTGAGTTTTAATATTTTCAATTTGATCAGAAACGTCTAATCTAGATGTATTTTCTACTGAAATTAGATGTTGCAACTGTGTCATAAGTTTAAGGTAGGAAAATAATTTTAATTCCTCTGACTTATACCATATTTTTTAAACCAATTACTACAATCATTTTTTGTTTCCATCCATCAGACACCTAGGTCTGGGTATAAAAATGCCACTGATAATCTAGCTTGAAGAATAAGTAATACTGAGTTTTTTACTAGTGTATCTAGAAGGATGGAAGTATTTAATTTCCATCTAGGTTTCCTATATTTATTAGAGGACGATTCTCCAAATTCAACTAGTAAAAGTAAGTGGTCAGAAAATTTGACTGGTAAAATTTGAAATTTTCCATCAGGGACTGATTTTGAAGTAAACAAATAATCAATTGTATAACCTATGTTCCCATTTAAAAAGGTGCAACTAGGACCAGCAGTTTGAAAGAGGCTACAGTTAGACAAATCAGCTTAGGTGCCACCCGCATTTTTGTAAGGAAAATGTACCCTTCCAGAGACTGAATCTCTGTATTTGGAAGTGTTGTGTTGATTTGTTAAAAATAAGTTAGAAACCTCTTTTTATGTTTGCAGGTTGCTTCCAAAAGTAATACGATTAAACTAACTGTCTATTTGAGAACAAATATTTACATCTGATAGGGGTTTGTAAGGTTTTGTAAGAAACATTCTGTTACTATATTGAATTTGTTTAAAACGTATTAATGAAATACTTGTTTAATAGGTTTTGGTGATATAATCATGTATGTGTATTTAAGTTTGCTTTCCCATCTCCTGGCCACACCCCTGAGGAAGACTCACGAGAAGTCAAAGCGCCGGGTGGTCAGCTGGCGTGCTTTTTGTAAATGGGACTAAACATAAAAGAATTAAAAGTTCCAAAGGAATATTCCTGCAGTATTTTTGTGCTATTGTGATTTTCTTTCATGCACAACAGCTGGATAGAATGCCACATTGCTTGTTTTGTATCATCCAGTTTATAATGCTATTATCCAACTTAATCTTATATACGAGTTCAATAAGTTTTTTATGAGATATTTTGTCAAATGCTTTTGAAAAGTCTACGTATATGACATCCACCAGTATCCCTTGCTCCATTGCTGCACTATCTGGTTCGAAGAAGGATATCAGGTTTGTAAGGCATGATCTTCCCTTAGTGAACCCATGTTAGGAGATGTCTGTTATTCCTTCTTTTACCACATGATCCAGGATTCTGTTTTGTATTACTCTTTCTAATATTTTTCCTAACACTGCGGTCAGGCTTGTAGGCATATCATTTTTTATTTCTGATCTACTTCCTGTTTTATGTATCGGTGTTATGAACGCTTCTCTCCATTCAGGAATTACTTTCCCACTTTGTATTGATAAATTAAAAAGGTGTATAATTGGTCTCACAAGTTCAGGTAACACTCCCTGTAAAAACCCAAGTGTTATTCTATCTGGGCCCACTGATCCATTAGGTTTAAGCCCCTTAATAATGGTTTTAATTTCAAGTATACCATTGTCAGCTAGGGTGTTTGTTGGTTTCTGTATTGCCTCTTTGGGTTCATACACTGTTAGAAAATAAGTATTCAGTTCAGTAGCTATATCTACTTCCTCAGTTAATGTACTTTTATCTGTATTTATTAGTCCTATCCCATTATGTTTCCCTCGTAATGTCCCAATATAATTATAAAATTGTTTTTTATCTTTAACCTCGTCAATGAGGTTTAAGTCCATGTTTCTTTTGGATTTTCTAATCATACTTTTTAATTTTTTATTACAAAGTTTTATTTTTAGTTTTAAACAGTCTGATTTTTCTTGAATTTTTTGAATAACCTTTTTTTCTTTTAATTTCATGATATTTCTATTCCACCAAAGGGGTTGTCTTTTATTGTTATTACATTTATTGATATTTGGGACCCATGTATCTATACAATTTGCATTTTATTCTGTTCCATGTATTATTAAGATCTATATTTTGCAAATCCTTTTGCCAATCCCAATTTGCTAAATATTCCTTAATTTTCTTATAGTTAGCTTTTTATAGTTTTTAAAGATTACTTTGCATTTTGTTACTGTAAGTCCTGACCTGTACTTGAATCGTATGATTTAATGATCACTATTCCCAAGAGGTGGCATTGTTTTAATTCCATAAATGTTGTTACATCTATTTGTTAATACTAGGTCTAATATGTTAGACCCTCTTGTGGGTTGACTCACTAATTGATGAATCTATTTTCTAAATTATTACTACATTCCAGAGTATCCCAAGTTATGTTTGGAAAATTTAATCCTCCAATTATTATTGCATCTTGAGTTATTATATGTTTTTTCCATGTAATTTATAAATTGTTCACTTTCTTCTTTGTCCATGCATGGAGGCCTGTATCCTAATCCCAATGTTTAGTTTTCATGTATCATTTTTATTTGAGCCCAGACAAATTCATATTTTTCCCCAGGTTTTAAGAGTTCACAAGGTTTTAGTTTATCTTTAATGTATAACACTACTACCCCACCTCGTCTGTCACTCCTATTTTTTTGCATGTTAATGTACCCATGTATGTTCCTATTCCAATCTGTATAATTTTACCAGGACTCTGTGACCACAGCTATATCAATATTATTTTTGTTCAATATATAGGTAAGTTCCTCAATCTTGTATCTTAGACTTCTTGCTTTTAATAACATTATTTTTGGATCTGTAGTTTCATTATGCTTCACATGTCTTGGTACAACAATTTATTTTCTTTTGTTCAAATTACCTTTTGTTTCTGCGTGGGAGTTACTAAAATGTTTCTCTCCCCTTTATTATCTAGTTGAAAGCGTGATTGATATGTTCCACTATATGTTTCCCCAATAGTCTACTCCCTCTCCTGCTTAAATGCAGGCCATCCCAGCAATACAATTCATGCTTCTCGTAAAATGTTTCCCAATGTGTAAGATATTTTAGATTTTGTTGTAGACATAATTTCCGTAACCAGTTATTAATGCATCTTATCTTATAGTTTTGTATACTGTATAATTTTAGAATAGGGAGGATTTCTGATATTACAATTTCACTACCCAAATCTATGCACTCGTTCGTCAAGATAATATAATCTTCCTGAATTTTTCTGATATGTGCATTCAGGACATTATTGGTCCCAGCATGTACAATAACCAAAGATTTTCCCCCTGCATTTTTAATAATGTTGGATATCATTCTTGTAACATCAGTTTTTCTGGCTCCTCTAGGCTAGTTCAGTTACCAGTGTTAGCTGCCATATGCTCATTGTGTTTGAAGCTGATTTGCTTGCTGTGCTCAGTGCCAATGTGTGTATGCTTCTTGTTTTTTTGGGAGGATGAGAGAAAGGTCGCTGAACCACTAAGCTGCTGTGTAACACATAGAAAATGTGATATATCACATTAGTAGTGTATGCATCACATTTCTGTGTGGAGAACACCCATGCAGTGTAGCTCTTTTGAGGGGCCACTTTCCATGCAGCAGTATACACTCCCATTTTTTGTCTTTCCACATAGGGAAAAAGTGGTTTCTGTGGGCTAAATCTGATTTTTTGCACAACCCATGTTATACTGCAATAACCCACTCCGGGTTGTGGGGTGTATTGGCATTTAATGCATGCCTGGGGTGCTGTGAGGACACTTGACCTGCAGTCTCAGGCCTCACAACCCACCCCAGGCAAGCATTAAATGTCTATCATTATTGCTTACTTATAGCAATCTGAGGAGCGAATGCATGTGACTTGGGGTGGTGACAATGACAGTCAGCAGTGGCCTCAGCCAGTACAGCAGTCAGCAAGCCTTCCCAACAAAGAAAAGCTGCAGCTCAACTGCCAGAAAGTCTACTGAGACCAGATAGTTTGCACCAGCATGCCCAAAGAAACCGTCTGCTATGGAAGGGGCATGCAGTTCATTTTTAAGTCAGTTGGGAACAGTTTTTGAAACAAAGTCTACAGAGGAGGTGGTTCCTATCCCAAGCAGATTGTGTGGGAAGTAATGCCTACTTTCAGAGTTAGTAGGAACATAGTATCAAGTGTTACTATCACATGTGATCAGTGTAGACCTCACTTGGGGAGAAAACTACTTGTGGTAAAAGATAAGGGAATGTTCTCCTCCTCTGTTTACCTTATAATTTTTTTTGTGTATAGATTTACACATGACAGACTGGGCAGGAATAATAGTTTTCTTTGACTTATTATAAAGGTAAATTATTGTGTTAATTCCCAAGCTGTAGCTATTGTTAATATATATTGTAAGGGGAGGGTACATCCACTCAGTGAATTCTTTCAGTTGTGTACCACTTGTGCCTGAAAATACATTTTTAAGTGATTTTTTTTGGGCACTAAAACTGCAGAGTGGGGGCAGTCCCCACAGAACAAGTGTGGGCCACAGCAGTTTGCATTGTTGTCCAATTGGATCATGTCCTGAACTTCTGAGGAGTCTGCCAATCATCCCAATGATAGAAACATCTCTGGTTCTGACTATAGGAAGAAGTGATTCTAATTGATTAAAGAATTACGAGCTCCTATATTTCCTGTCTGGATCTGTATGACAGCACAAGCAATGCAGTTGGTCACTTCAAGGTGTGCTTTTAAAATCCCATTAAACTAATCTATGGTGTGAAGGTATGTGACTCAGGGCAGTGGTGGGTGTCTGTTTTGTGTTGAGGGTTACACTACAGGAACCAGCAGTGACAGTCAGCTGTGGCATCAGCCCAGTGCAGCAATTAGCAAGCCCTCCTACTGACAGAGAAAAGCTGTAGTTCAACGGCCAGAAAGCCCACCAACTTTGAAAGCAGGCATTACATCCTGCATAATCTACTTGGCATGGGATTCACCACCTCTATAGCCTTTGTTACAAAAACTGTTCCCAAATGACTTTGAAATGAACAGTATACACCTTCTATTGGAGACACTTTCTTTAGGCATTCTGATGTTTTAATGAGAGCTGCATTACACAGCATTTGTCACGTTGTTTGTGGTATTATACACACACACACATACATGCACACACACATACACACATTAAACACAAGTTAAACAAGCTACACAATGACGTCACCACTCTAAACCTTAGTCAATTTATACTTGAGCCCATACACCATAATCCCAAAACACAAAATCACACCCTGCTTGACTAGGCACTCAAAACCCACCTGCATGTGTCATTAAATCTGTCTCTTCCCAGATGCCCTTAGTGATCACAACCCCATTTTCATTGTATGTAAGGTCCATCACCCCAAACCTCCCCCTAAAATCATATAGCTCCAGTCCTTTAAATCCTTAGACCTTACCCCACTCAGCTCTGCACTTGCTTCCATTGACTGGGCCTCCCTCTCCACTGCCATTTCTGTTGACCAAGCCCTTGACTATTTTAAGGATAAATTCATTGCCACCTGGAATGCCTTTGCTCCTTTTAGAAGGATCAGAGTCTGTGGGCTTCACCTCTCCTGGATCACCCCCGGACTTCTGGCCTGCTTCAGGGAGCATGAGTGGGCCTAGAGAAAACACAAATCTATTAAACATCCAAATGACTACAACTCAATTCTGGGCTTAAAATTCTGGGTTTACTAACCCTTGGGGAACAATTAGCAATAGAATAGCCATTTACTGGCACTTTTAAGCAAATAAACTGTAGATGTGACTACTTTGTATCATGGACCTGTCTATGACCCTCGGAGCACTTCCATGGTCACTTTAGTGCTTAAATTCAGTGTCCTGCATCGAGCACTTCATGATATTGTGGGCTAAAAGTTCTGGATGTAACTCATGCCTCAGTATTTTATTCAGCTCTTTCTAAATGAAACATTTTTGATATTTGATTGTGTGCTTTTAATTTACTCACTCTCACAAGTCCTCTGAGCCCTGGTTTGACACACAGAACCAGGAAGAGGAGCTGTAGTTCTTCGGGTGTATTTGAAGGACTACAACTCAATTCTGGGCTTAAAATTCTGCGTTTACTAACTCTTGGGGGACAATTAGCAATAGAATAGCCATTTACTGGCACTTTTAAGCAAATAAACTATAGATTTGACTACTTTATATCACAGAGCTGTCTGTGACCCCAAGGAGCACTTCTGGGGTCACGTTAGTGCTTAAATACAGTGCCCTGTGGTGAGTACTTTGCAATATTGCTGGCTAAAAGCTCTGGATGTAACTAATGCCTCAGTATTTTATTCAGCTCTTTCTAAATGAAACATTTTTGATATTTGATTGTGTGCATTAAATTTACTTGCTATCGCGAGTCCTCGGAGCCCTGGTTTGACACGCAGAACCAAGAAGAGGAGCTGTAGTTCTTTGGGTCTACTTGAAGGACTACAATTCAATTCTGGGCTTAAAATTCTGGGTTTACTAACCCTTGGAGGACAATTAGCAATAGAATAGCCATTTACTGTCACTTTTAAGAAAATAAACTGCAGATTTGACTACTTTGTATCACAAACCTGTCTGTGACCCCCAGGAGCACTTCTGGGGTCACTTTAGTGCTTAAATACAGTGCCTTGTGGCAAGCAGGGTGAGCCTGAGCAGGGCAAGTATGCGGCATTGCACACAAAGACATGCTCATCTGCACGTGTTAGGTGTGTTCGGTGAGTCTAGTTGGGTACAAGGCAGTCCATATATATGAATAATTCATTTAGGAGGTAGGTGCACAGCTCTATATTGTAATTGTGTACCTTACCAAAATTGAACTGGCAGTGACTACTAGCAGGATTGGTGTATTATCTCCATAGGCATGTATTTAAAAAGTGTATGCTCCACAGATTATCACAAGTCTAAAATACTAAATTCCAAGTATATGGATTGTACTTTGTACAAACATTGTGTGCCAGATATTTGAGCATTGCAGAAGCAACAGGAAGAAGGATTTTAAACACTGGGGCCTACATTAAACTATAACTCATCAGGTTGTGTCTAGACACCTCTTTCTTGGCACCTATTTACTGAGTCTGCAAGTATACCCATGAATAAGTGGTGTTACATATGCACTCACTTACCTCTGGGTCATCTTAAATTATTAAAACTTGGATTATAGCAAACTGCGCAAGTTCTGGCAGCTCAAAAGAGCATCAGCGCATGTAAAGACCTGCCCAAAAGTATAGTGGTGTGATTGAACATATCTCTTAATTTTGCAACAATTAGGAGGGTAAGCCCACATACAGAGTTTATTGTCTTCACCTATTGTGAAGTATTTTTCTATACATAACTCTTATAATGGCTGTTAAAATAATTATGTTAGAAGGAGAAGTTATTATTAAATGTTCCACTTGCCTTGTGTATTTAGTTACCACTGAGGTTGAAACAGCTCCCTTGATATGTGAAAAATGTGTTCATAATGAAGATTTATTACATAAACGCAATGCCTTTAGTGACCTATTATTACAACTGGAGGCACTTCAAAAGGAAATGGCAGATAGACTTGGTACCAAACTATCCTCAGGAACAAATGTGTTTACACTTCCCCTGCTCCTATCTCACACAAAATTGGTGATGAATTAAATTTGAATACCCCTAATGAAACTCTGCAAATGGCATCAAAGCATGTGGAACCATCTAAAGACATATATAAAAAAAAAGAACCAGGGAAGAAGATTTAACACAAGAAGTAGATGATTTATGGTATAATGTCCAATGTGCCAAACTCCCAAAAAAGAGAAGGCATGCAACTAATTTTTCCATCCCTCTTAGTTATAGATTTATTAGCTTAACAATAATGGAAAATGACACAGACGCCAGTTCATCTCAAGCATCGATATCTTTCGACACTCCCATTGAATCTATAATTCCAGATATTAATAGTGGCAACTGTCTACTGTCGACACAAAATAATGTAGAAAATGCAATAGAAAGGAATGATAATAACACAGAAGTATGTAATAATAATAATAAGCAATTGCATAGAAATATATTGGTCATGAGGCATTGTATGATTAAACATTTGGATAGGGTAGTCTGCAACTCTGATAAAGCTCATAAGACACTATCACTATGTAGAGGGGCTAAAATAGCAGACTTAACATGCATGAGCAAAACAACTATAAAACACTTAGGTAGTAATCCTCTTGTACTTATTCATGCGGGGACAAATAACAAGTTCAGCGACTCAATTGAGGAAACTAAACAAGACATGGTGGAGCTTACCAATAAATTGACCTCTCTAGGTTGTGAAGTAACTATATCAGAAATCCTGCCTATACCTAAAGCATCACCAAGAATAAACCAGAAAGTAAGGACTTTTAATGGCTGGTTAAGGAAATGGACAATGAGGCAAGAAATTCAGTGCCTAACCCACTCTACCTCCAGGACAACTTATACTGTAAAGATGGCCTGCACTTAAATAAAAAAGGGAATGGTCCTGGGAAAACATTTCACAAATTTTATTGATAAACATTTATACTAGTTCAAGGGGGTGGGATATGTCTAAATAATGTTCACAGTGAAAATCAGAATTTACCTATACCAATAACTACAACATGTAACATAATTTTTCCTATTGACACTCCAAAACACACAAAAAAACCACCATAAATATATTACTACTTAATTCTCATAGTTTAACAAATAAAATGGATGAACTCAGATACATAATACAAAAAGAAAAATTCTCAATTTGTGGGGTCACTGAAACTTGGTTTCATGAAGAAAGCTGGAACACAGATATCTTGGGTTTCAATAAAATTATAAAAAATAGGAAGGATAAATCGGGCAGTGATAGCACTCTATATATCGGAAGATTATACATCACATTCTATTACCCCAAAATACATCTCTAATAATGAGAATGAAATTATGGGGATGGAGATTAAATTACTGGCCATAAAACTATGTGTAGGATTGGCTTATGGAGCCCCCAACCTTAATAATGAATAAAACATCGACTTCCCAAACTCAAAAGATAAATTTGATCCTAGTAATAATTATATACTAATGGGAGATTTTAACTTCACTAAAATTAACTGGGAAATGCTCCAGTGTAGTGGAACTATAGAGAGGACCTTCTTGGACTTCACAGTTAATCAGAACCTTGATCAAATCCTTAATGAAGGAACCAGAAATAGTATTTTAGATATTGTGCTTACCAACGTGGGGAAAAAAGTTTCAGAACCTAGAATTCTAGAACCACTGGGTAAACGTGAGAATAATATGCTTCTATTTCAAATTCAGTCCAGAACAGTAGGCACCAAGGAGAACACCTTAGTAAGGGATTACTCTAGAGCTAACCACCAAGAAATAAAAAAATATTTGATCTCATGGGATTGGGACTCTGAATTTATATGCCTAAATGTCCATCAGGTTTGGACTCATCTTGTCTAAGATAAATCATTGCCTAGATACTTGGGTCCCAAAGAGAAAAAAATACATTAATATGCAAATAACTCCAGTCTGGTGGAATAACAAAATTAAGAGATCAATCAACAGAAAATATAAGAGCTATAGAAAATATATAAAAAAAATCATTAGCCAAATGGAATAGCTATAAAAAGCATTCAAATAAAGTAAAATAACAAATTAGGAAAGCAATGATAGAAACAGGAAATAAATTAGCAATAGATAGAGTGGACAATAAAAAAAGTTCTATAATTATATAGGTTCACTTAGCGATGCTAAAACCACATTAGGACCTATTCAAGCAAAAGCAGGACTTAGTAATAATGAATCACAGATGGCAATGGAACTTAATATTTATTTTCTTACCATCTTCACCCCAAAGGAAAACTTTAATGGTATCATAACTAACTGCAATAACTCAATAGTTACTTCAATCACAGTTGAAGAAACTTTGAGGGCATTACAAAATTTAAATGCTAATTCCTCAGCTGGGCCAATGGAATTCATCTTTAAGGAAATTGCAACACATATTTCAGGCCCATTGTGTAAATTATTTAATCTATCCTTAGATATAGGTGAAAGTGTCATATGGAAAGATGCTGTGGTTAACTCAGCCCAGCAGCAGAGACTGAAATCGGGGATTGCCAGAGCCTTTAAGAGGTAAAGTGTCCTGCACTACAGCCTGCCTGTTGTGAGGCACTTCCCGCCCACCTGCCCCAACCAGGGTCGGCGCTCCATATATTGCTGCTGGCAGGTCACGTGTCACATCACTTGACCTACCCTCCTTTGTACTAAGTGTCCACTTTCCCATTTGCAGGTTATAGGCACCAACCACTAGGGGTCACTGCACTTTCCACTCTAGCTCCTCTCTCCTCTCCTCCTAGCTACTACTTCACAGCTATCCCACTAGAGGTCACTGCACTTCCCTTGGATTCCTTCTACTAGCTACTTTCTACACTCAGCCTATCTCTAAGCAACTGCTAGTATCAAACCTGGTACCCTTCTTTCTAAACTCTACTGACTATCCTCTGAGCCATTGAACCAGGCCAACAACTCCCTTTATTTTTATGGTCTTAACCATACCTCACTCCCTCCTGCCCAGTTTTAAAAAATTGGCCCTGTCTACACTCTGTCCCTGAGCTATGTTCAAACCCAGTACCCTTGCAGTCAGAGTCAGCTGCACTACCTCTGCACCACAGTACTGACCTACTCTATTACTACCTTCTAAGCCTCTTAATTGCTTACCTACCCAATCTGCCAAAATATAAGTTTGCCTCTTCATCCTGCTGCCTTGTAGGATTTGAACCCTGCACCCTTGTCCCCAAAGTCCACAGTTCCACCACTCACCTAGAACACCTGCATATTTTTACTGTAGGATTTCACAACTATAAAGAACGCACTAACCCTGTGACACAACTAAAGTGTTATCTAAGGGTTTCTCCAATCCTGAACCCAACTCCCTGCTGCTACAGCTACTGGTCTAGCTCTCTCCTATTACACTAATCAAGAATTGAACCTGGTACTCTGTGCACTTCAGGCACATGCGCTGCCACCACACCATAGCAGCAACTAGACTCAGAGGTGATCTCTCACTACTAACTCCCCTCTTTCATCCTAGTCCACCCATTCTTTCCTCACATCAGCTCCACCAGCATTCCCAACTATGCACATGCATCCCCCTGCTCGCCAGTCTATCTCTTCTCCTGCTCCTCCCTTTCCCTTCCACATACCCTAGTGTCCCTATTAACCCTCAGCCTCACTACTCCAGTGTTCCTACCTACCCTCCTGTCCTCCCTCCTCCTTACCACTGCTCCTACCCTCCCTCCTCCTCCACACATCCCATGTGCTCCTCTCCACCTCACCCCTTCCGGCATCACCTGTCCTCCCCACAGCCCCTTTGCACTTGATCACACAGGCCTTCTCTGCCTGTGCTACCCTACCCACCCCTTGTGCAACCAAACCCCATTCCTTATTCGACGCTCACGGCGTAAACTCTCCATCTGCCTCCTCTGACCAGAGCACCTCCTCCTTCTACTCCTAACAGGGAACATACATCCCAACCCAGGCCCTGCCCCTCCCACCCACCCACCCAGCCCACTGGTCTTTGAGTAGCCTTCATGAACATATGCAGCCTGCTGAAGAAATTTGACGCCCTACAGTGCTGGGCCTTGGCACACCAACCAGACATCATAGCCCTGGTGGAAACCTGGCTGTCCAAATCAACTCCTGACTCATTTGTCTCCTCCCAGGCTATACCTTATACCGAGGACCAAGTTATAAATGAGGGGAGGCTGTGCAATCTACACCAGGGACACAATACCTGGACATGCACTCCCCACCCCTGCCCTCATAAATGGGCCCAGGCCCTTACCCTCAGACTCACCCCAGACCCCTCTAGGAGCCATCTCTATCTCACTACAGCCTACGTTCTCCCAAAGAACCAGCACCCAGCCCTGATATCTTTAACGGACTACCTGGTCACCATCCACCATAAGGCAGAACAAATCCTAGTGGGGTTCCTTAATGTAAATTGGCTCAGTACCTCCTCATCCAACACCAGAGACTCATTTGCCACCCAAGATCTGACACAACTTGTCACCCAGCCCACGAGACTTAACCCTAAGAGTGGTACCAGCACCCTGCTGGATGTTATTATAACTAACCGACCCCATAAAATCCAAAACATCCAGGTCCTCCCAGATTCTCTGAGTGACCACTCCCCTATCCTATTCCACTGGGTAGCTCCCAATCCCAAACCCAAAGCCCAGACCACCCTCCACAGGTGCCTCCGCCCTGGTGGGCTGAAGAAACTTAAGGCACTCCTCACCCAGATAGACTGGTCCCCCATTCAGCAGGCAACCAACATTGATACTGCCCTCACCTTTTTCACTCACACCTTCAACATGGCCTGTGATCTCTTTGCACCCTTAACCAAAATCCGTCCAAAACAGAACGCATCCTGGGTTAGCCCGGCCCTACAATTACTTAGAAACCGGGATAACCTCTGGCACCTTGCCACTGAAACAGGTCGTCTGTCTGATAGGCAAGCATACAATGCAGCTCCGAAATAAATGCTCATGGGCCATCAGGAAGGCAGACCATTACCAGGCCTCCCTTACCTCCTCTTGGGGCTCAGCCCGACCTTCTGGGATAATATTAAGCAACTCAATGGTAAAGCTTGCTCCCTGCCCCATCCCAGCTCACTAGAAATGGCACAACCTCCACCAAGCCTGCCACCATAGCTAACTGGTTCAACACCACTTTCACTGACCTTAGCTCAGTGCTCCCTAGTAATTTCTTTGACCCTCCCCCCAGCCAAACTCCCCCTGTCCTCCAGCACCCCAGCTTCCTCCTGCGAAAGATTTCCACCCGGGAAGCCAGACCCATCCTAACCAAAGCTCTCATCGGCAACAATCCAGGCAGTGACTCACTGGACCCCAGCATCCTCAGCCTGGTGCTAGATGAAGTCCTTGCACCTCTCACAAGCCTAATTAACCAGTCACTCTGCCTGGGACAATTCCCCACAGCTTGAAAACAGCCATTATCACACCTATTCATAAAGGAGGTGACAGGTCATCGGCCAACAACTACCGCCAATCTCCTTCCTCCCTCTCTAAAGCCCTGGAGAAAGTGGTGGCCATTCAAATCACTGATTATCTGGCTAAGCATAACATCTTATGCCCAGAGCAACATGGCTTCTCGTGGTCACAGTACCAGCACTGCCCTTATTGAATTCTCCAACTTCCTACACTCCTCCTTGGATACCAGCTCCCTAGCTGGTGCAGTGTTCATTGACCTCTCAAAGGCTTTTGACACTGTCTCCCATCCACTGCTGCTGAATGCACTCTGCCTCACTGGTCTCTCGGCTGGCCCCCTGGCATGGTGTGCTAGCTATCTTGACACTCGATCCCAGTGTGTCAAGATTAATAGCACACTCTCCGATACCCATCCCATTCTCTCTGGGGTCCCCCAAGGCTCCATCCTGGGACCCCTTCTCTTCTCGCTGTATCTGAACATCCTGCCCAGTGCATGCTCTGGCAAAATTCTGCTGTATGCAGACGACGCTGTCCTTTTTGCCACCCACCGTAATCCCATCTCCCTACAGGACTCCCTACAGCAGTCTTTCAACAGTGCCGAGGCTTGGTTTAAGGAGCGCAGACTCGTCATCAATCTTAAGAAAACCAAAACTATGCTCTTTTCACACCCCCAAAACAAAGCTAGCAACCACCCACTCTATATCCTTCCAAGCACCAACCAACCACTGGAACAAGTCTGCTCCTACAAATACCTTGGGGTTACCTTCGATTCAGCCCTCACATTTCACAACCACATCGACGCCCTAACATCCGCCACCAACACACGGCTTGGCATCCTATTCTGCCATAAAACCTGCCTTCCCCAAATGCCTCGCCAGCTGTTACATCATCCGTTCTGTCCCTTGTAGACTATGGTCTACCAGTATACGGTGCTGCCGACACCACTGCACTCAACAAAATTCACCTCACCCTGAATAAAGTGTGCAGATTGATTACGGTGCCCCCAGGCTCACACACACCTGTCAGCTATATGTTGATGCAAACCTGCTTACCCTGGATGAACGGCTCCGATACCAGACCTGTCTCCTCACCAAAAAAACCCTACTCGGGCTCTCCCCCCCTGGGGTAACGGCATCCCTCCACCAGAGCCTCCCACCTTGCTACACAGTCTCATACAAGACCACTATAAAAGTCCCAGAACAAGAACCAGCTGTGGCCAGAGGTCCTTCGCCATAGAGCCCCAACCTGGTTTAACTCCTCCCTGCCACTGTCACCAATGCCATCACCATCTCCACATTCAAACCGCACTTTGGAACCACATCTTCAGCACTCTGAATCGCTCCTGTCTCTGAACATAGCCTCCACCTCTTTTTTCTCTTGACAATGCCCCCCGGGCAGCTCTCGACCCAACCATCACCCCACCACTTCCCTGTACACCATGCCTAGGTTTAACCGGGCCAGTGCCATTAGTTTCAATGTTTACCAACCAGAATTCTCACTTGATACCGACTTGTGTAATATCTGTTATCAATTACATGTACCCTGTACCCAATTGTATTTGTCTGACCACAATGTGACATGGCACCTCTGGTGAATGCCTATTGTTTTTGTAACTGAAACACAATGTATGTCTTTATGTGACGAAGTACCTTTGGAAACGAGCCTCTGGCTCAAAGGTTGTAAACTGATTCCTTAAATAAATAAATAAATAAATAAATAAAATTCCTATATTTAAATCAGGAAACAAAACAGAAGTAACAAATTACAGACCAATAAGCTTGACATCCGTCATAGGGAAAACTTTAGAAAGGCTAATCTTACATAGATTAGAACAACATATACATCTCAATAACCTACAATATATTACACAGCATGGGTTTACTCAGGGAAGGTCATGCTTGACTAATCATTTACATTTCTTCAAAAATGTTAGTTCATCACTAGATGCAGGCTTGCCAGTGGACATAGTTTTCTTAGATTTTGTGAAGGCATTCAGCAAAGTCTCCCATAAAATTCTATTAGAGCACATGACAAAGCTGGAATTTTCCCAAAATCTAATAACCTGGATACAATCATGGCTAAATGATCGCTGACAATACACCTCAATAAAAGGGTATTCATCTGCATGGACAGAAGTGATGAGTGGGGTGCCCCAGGGCTCAGTATTGGGCCCTGTATTGTTTAACATCTTGATATCATCAATGCAGTCACCAAACAATGTTTGGATGTCAAAGTATGCAGATGACTGCAAGATAGGCTATATAGTCAACTCCCATGAGGCAGTAGTAAACTTTCAAAAAGAGATAACTTGACTGGAATTATGGGCTCAAAAGAACAAAATGTCGTTTAGTGTTCAAAAGTGCAAGGTAATGCATTTAGGACATAATAACTTAAAAAATAATTATCTACTAAACCAAGTGGTACTATAAGAAACTGATAATGAAAGAGACTTAGGAGTAATTATCAGGGTCAGTGGCTCAGTAGGTAGCACACTCACCTCTGAGGCTGGGAGGTCAGAGGGCTGTGGGTTCAGTTCCCACATCTGGCACTTGGGTTAATATCCCCATACTGACACTATAATGCAGCATGAGAGGGGTGCTACACTTCTGAGGTGCCGTCTTTTGGATGAGATGATAAACTGAGGTCCCATCTGCCTGGATTGGTGGTAGTTCAGGTGGATGTTAAAGATCCCATGGCACTTATCGAAAAGAGTAGGGGTTTTTATTAAACTGAAAAGTAAACCATAAACACAATGTGATACAACTCACAAAAATAATTATAAAACATGAGGAAACATAAAAAAGTATTATGGTATACATTAAAGAAACAGTTTTTAAAGGGTCACAAAAGTACAAAATCCTAAACCTCCATTAACTGGAGTAGGGAAAATCAACATAACTTGGAAATTAAAACACATTCGAACTCATGATACAGCTCACAAGATAAATCTAAATTAAAAGAAAAGGAAACACAGACAGTATAACCTATATTTGTAAGTAATTGCAGTATATATTATTAAATTAAAGGCACCTTAAGGTGTACAAAAAGTCACAACCAAGCCACAGAGTCCCATCTGGATTTAAAGGGGATGAAACACACAAGAAATAACCACATAGTAACCCTATCGTGTTTAGTCCACAAAAAGGGTAAAATACCTACACACAATATTTCTGTGGTTAACTGAAAAAAAGGAGATGTTGGCCACTTAGATTGGACAGTACTCCAAAATTCTATAATAAATGGGCATTCAAAAAATAAATGTTTCATGGTCTAAATTATATGGGAGCAAGTTTCTCTTGGACAATATCGTTCCAAAATCTATTTTTGCTTCAAATTTCCTCTAACATTAAGTTTTCCATAAAGGGACAACCACAACACATCCCACATATTACAGGGTATCCAAGGGGAAGTCAGCATATTACCAATTGCCAAACGTTGATGTGGAGCATAAATATCAAATGGGGCTATATCTTGAAAATATCATTGTATTATAAATTCCTTTCTGGAAAATAGGATAAAGGAGCCTTTGGAAATTTCCCATAATTTTATTTTCCCAAAACATACTCTTATAGTGGGAGAAAGAGCAGCTATGGACCATTGTCTAGGGATTGGTGCATTCTCTGGCCAAATAGATACCATTTCCCCCACTGAATCCTGAAGCCATGGTGTCCAAAATTAAAGAATTCTAGTAATTATAGGCTGTAGATTTGTATACAGAAACATAGTAAAAAAAAAATAACAGGTTGAATCGTATTTAAACCTCCCTGGTTACAATCTCGTAGAAGTAAACTACGTTTTATAGGGTTTTATCTGCTACCCCAAATGCATGAAAAAAAAAACTATAAATCTGTGTTTCCAGACTCAAGGGGAAACTAAAAACTGAGCTTAAATATAAAAACAGGGGTAAAAAAAAGGTTTCAACCATAAAAACCCTCTTTAATTTGGATAACCGCCACTTATTCTATATGTCTACCTTAGCTTGGGCTTCCTGTAATTTAATTTTCCAATTGATATAATCCATATCCCCTGCTCCAAAATGCATGCCAAGAATCAAACAGGTTTCCCGTACAAATGTAATACCTATTACATGTGCAACTTAGATATCTAAAACTTGAAGGGGTATACAGTTACACTTATTATAATTTATAACAGCACCTGTAAAGAAAATTTATGCAAAACTATTTCTAAGCAATGTGCAGAAAGGATGTCACTGATAATAAAACAAATATCATCCGCATATGCTGTACGTTTGATTTTGGGGTTACTACTAGAAAATGAAACACCATGTATATCAGAAGAAGCGTGTACAGTTCTAATTAATGTGTCCAATGTAAATAAGTACACAAGTGCACTTAAGGGACAACCCTGATGCACACCCCTTAAAACCGGAAACTTTTTACCCAACCAACCATTACAGTAAGTTTGGGCTGTAGCCTGAGCATAACACGTCTGTAACCATTGTACAAAGATGCATGGAATACCATAGGATTCCAGGTAGTCCCATAAATATGTATGCCTCACATTATCAAAAGCCTTAGCCTGATCCATACTAAATATTAAACCTGTGAGTTCCCCAGATGCTCCTTTTTGGATAATTTCACGGAGAAGGATCAAATTGTCAGTAATGCACCTATCAAGAATTGAACAAGTTTGGGAACGATGTAATAAAAACTCAGCATGTACTAATAGTCGGTTGTTCAAAATGTTTGTCAAAATTTTAAAATCCGTGTTCAACAATGTAAGAGGTCTCCAATTCGACAAGTCCTCTCGATCCCCTTTGTTATATAAAAAAACACCAAATCTTCATACATACTAGAAGCCAAAATTCCTATAAGTAAAGCATCATCCAACATCATAGTAAATTCTGATAATAAAATAGAAAAAATCATTTTGTATAACTCATACGGAAGCCCATCCAAGCCTGGGGCTGAGTGAGACTTTGTTTGAGAAAAGGCAGTGGTCACTTCCAATGGGGTGATGTCTGAAACCAACATCCATTTATCATGAACAGATAATTGGGGCAACACACACTAAGCCAATCAAGGGACATGTGAAACCACAGGCGTTTCAGGTGGACTAAACAAATATTGTATATGGGACTCCACGGCTGAAAAAATATCTTTTGTTTTTGTGCATCTCTGCCCATATTGATTTTTAACTATTGACATATATTTTTGCTGCCTCTGATAAGCAAAAAAAATGAGAAGCATCCATAAAGGCTTAATCCCCTTGAGTCCCAAATTGTCTTTCAGTCTCCAAGGATTTAGCCTGATCTAATTGCATTTTGTTCAATCATTCTTGAAGTGTATGTAAAGTAGAGAGAATAGAAACATCCCCTTGTCCTGTTCCAAAGTGTGCATCTAGAAATTGTGCCCTAAGAAGGGCATATTTATCGATTTTATAGTTACCATTAATTTTACCAATACACAAAAAATAAAGTTGGATATCCTGTTTAGTATCTATCCACCAATCTCAAGAACAATCTTAGAGGCAAAAAACTGATTTCCTAGCTTTTAATAAAGCCAGAAAACCATCCTTAGCCATAGGAATAAGCAGTAGGTCTAAATTTAATCTCCAGTAACCTGGACCACGATGCATCTTTGTATGACTGGAAATCGTAACCTCTATAATGGCATGATCAGAAGGTGTCACAGGAATAGTTTTAGTATGAATAACATTCAATGAATCAGAGAGAAACCAAAAATCAATACGGGTAGCTTTAGTACCCTGGAAAAATGTTTTAGCAGGTGGAACTTGAGCTGCCATAACATCTTGTAAACCAGATTGTGCCAATAGGTCATTAAGACAATGAACATCACAAAAAATTTTGTTTGTGTGAAGGCCACGATCTTTCTGATAGCTACTGCAATTAAAGTCTCCACCTAGAAAACTATGTCATGATGTAAATAAATATGGCAAAATTAATTTGAAGAGGCCAACTCTGTCAAATTTCATTTGTGGGGCATACACATTTATGAAACGCCCCCTGTAATCCATTTACTTCTAAATCTAACATCAAAACACGCCCAGGATAGAGATCTACCAGGCCAATTAATTAAGCCGTCGGAGTATTCACAGCAATACCAACGCCACTGCGTAATACGTCAGCCAGGGACCAATATGTAATTCCCCACCTCCAACTAACCATTGCTGTATTTACATCTTCCCTGGAATATAAACGGGGTATCCTGGAGGAATAGCACATCATAAGCTTCATTTTCAAACAAAGAATAAATCAACAACCTCTTCCTCTCTGACTGAATACTGTTAACATTCAGAGAAGCCACAGAAAGATTATAAGACACAGACATATACAGAAAAGAAAAAAGAAAATAAATACCAATGCAAAAATATCCAAATGAACATAATTTTCTTAAACAAGCCAACCTAAAAAACATCTTCATTTTTTTTTTTGTAGATTTCCTCATCCCTAACGTAGTCCTTTTTTTCCCCAGTATCCAGTTGCTCCAGGGGCTGGTCAACATCAGAGGCACCCTCTGGTTGAGATGAGAGAACTGAGGTAGAATCAGACTCGGTTCCACTGTCATCCAGAAGTACCTGGTAGTTGTTTTGTAAAACCAAGTGTTCAATATCTGACATAGGTTTCTCCACACCCTGAGAATGAAGACTATGGCACCTACTGGAAACCACTGTAAAATCCCCTTCAGGAGGCATAGATGAGGGCACAGGATCTACTGATATAGGGGTTACAGCAGTGGATGCTACAGGAGGCAAAGAGGCCAGCACAGGAGCTGGGTCTATAACAGACATATCAGCTTCAGTAAAAATCTGTACCTGGGGCTGCTCCTGTACCTGAAACATGTGTGGTCTCACCCGGTTGGGGGGGGGAGGCCGTTGTCTCAATGCAGCCTTAACCGCAGTATTAATATAAAAATCCTGCATACAAAAATCCCCATCAGATTTATTTTGGGCTGCAAAAGGGCAGTCAATGAAAGCATGAGCATCCTCACAAAGAGAACATTTCACTGGGTGATGACAATCAGTAAAAACAAGTCCCCTTTCACCACACTGCACACACTTCACAATATCACAGGTCCTACTAAGGTGCCTAGAAGAACCACATTTGTAACAATGCCATGGTTGGCCTGGGTAGAATATAAAACCTTTATCCCTACCCAGGTAAAAACAACTCAGCAAATGCTGTAAGCCATCCTCTGTCTGTAGTAAATTAATTTTATACCTCCACCCTGCATTCCAAAAACCCTCAGAATCCAATGTAGGCTCAGGGTTACCCTGGAGTGTACATTTGTGTTCTAACCAATATGTAATGTCTTTGACGTTTACCCCCTTATTCCTAAATAATACAGTTATAACTTTAAAGGATTGTTTTGTCAGTGGAATTGCCTGAAAATGAGACCAAGCAGGGTTAGTTTTAAGTAAAGCATATTTCATCCAAAATCTATTTAATAAATCAGGGGTGCGAAAGCTAATATCATATGTGTTGTCCCCAGGGGAGTGAATAAGAACATAAACTTCACCCGGAGAAAAACCCAATAACTGTTTAATCAAAACTTTGCCAACATAAAATCAGTCAGGCATATCTTCGGTAGTTTCCAAAACCTGTCGAACTGCATTCTGTCATTTAGCCAGTGTCACTGGTTTCTTAAATAGACTAGCAAATGTAGCAGGAGGCACTGGCAAACCATTAGATTCTTTGTTATGTTCAACAATCAACACAGCCATCCCCATACTGTCTCCTGTGGCCTGAGTCATCATAAGGTGCAAATCAGTAAGGGAGGAGAAAGAAATTAAGCCATCAACGAGAACAGAGTCCTGAGATGCAATGTTTGTATTCTGTAAGGGATCAGGGTTAACCACTTTTGAGATGACTCCAGAGGCAGGAAGCACTGTTTCCTGTACCAAAACATCAGTGGGCAGGGGATCTTGTTGAATGGAAAACTCCTCCAAAGGAGTATCTGCAGATGCTGATGGCTCTCCCACCCCAGGAACCTCCGGAATCGGGATCTCAGGGTCAGTGACCCAAATGCCAGTTTCGGACCTTATCCAGCCTGCCTGCTGTAAAGCCTGCTGAGGGGACCATGTATCTCCTGAAGAAGACATTTGGGGTGGGGTCAAATCCTCGCTTTGTGTATTAGAATAACTTCTTAACACTTTATTAGTGTTACCTGGAAGGACCCAGGGGGAATCCAATTCGGCCACTTGCATTTTTTTCCCTCCTCCACGGAAAGCTGAGCTTGCCGGTAGTCTGCTAGGGTGAGCTCCAAAACCTGACACTTGATTTCTAGTTGCGTAGCAACAACCAGAGAGGAAGACGCTGACTGGTCCTGAGGCACCATAGAAAGAACATCCTCTGATAGACTCAAAACTGGATTCACAGGCTCCACCCAATAAACAAGGCCCTCACCCATTTCTTCATTACTGATGACTCCTACATCGTGAAACGGGGATGCCTGCTGCAAGGGTATAGGTAAGTTAAGCTGTCCATCTCATGAATGCATTCCAGAAGTACCTTCCCCCTCGGAAACCAATTCTTGCAAATGCACAGCAGCCATCTGACGTCCACTGCTGTCAGCCACCATCTTGATCCCGCAGGAAAAAGGTTCCCCCTGCTCACAGGAAGCAAGAGTAGGGAAATTTCCCTGGTGTCCTGGCCAAATTTCCCTCATTCACTAAAAATATACCACCAACAGCTTAATCTGGTTCAAGGTCACTTGGCATTCATCTGTATCCCCCTCCCCTGGGTCGTGCCTGAAAATAGGCAGGATTTGTCTAGTGCACTTACCCGTTCATAAAAAACTAAATAAATAAAATAAAATAAAAATACAGATAAAAATGTAATTTTGATAACAACACAATAATAAAAGTTAAGAAATGTCAAAGAATTCTGGGATGTATCTTGAAACATATAAAAAGTAGGCAAACAAGAGTCATTTTGCCGCTTTATACGAGTTTAGTTAGATCGTACTTGGACTACTGTGCACCTTTTTGTGCCCCAACACAAACAGAGGTAAGAAATTAATTGAGAGTGTTCAAAGAAAAATGACAAAAAGAATTTCAGGTATGGTTGATAAGACCTATGGGGAAAGGTTGCAACAGCTGGAATTATACTCCATGAATTATAGACAACTTTGAAGTCCATCTTCTTCCAAGTTGTGTACAGGGTGTGCTTGGAAACAACTGAGAAGCTGCGTGGGATATACTATTTTGGACCAATTATCTGTAACTAATCTCTGTCTCTCTTGCTTACATCTGAGAGAAGTTTTCCTCACTTTTAAAGTGGTATTGCTTTGTGTTTGTTTTAGTTTTTAATTCAGGAAGGTTTTTTTTAAAACTGCTTATCTTGTCAGCATCCTCAGAAGGGCTGAGATAACTGCATATTTGATTTTCCTTTGTGGCTAACTGGACTGATTACTAGAATTCTGTGAGAATCTGCATCAATATATTTTGCAACTTTTGGTGGGGTTGTGTGATTCAAAATAACAAAAGCTGCAGTTTGTAATTGGATGCCAGACATAGCCTGAGGTGGGGGTAATAGTCTTCACAAGTCAGAGGTCTGCATCACAGACATTTGTCTAGCTAGACCATTTCAGCATTGTTCAATTACTATAAACTAGTGGTGTGATCCTGTTTGAGGCAGAAGTCCATCTTCTTCCAAGTTGTGTACAGGGTGTGATTGGAAACAACTGAGAAGCTGCGTGGGATATACTATTTTGGACTAAATATCTGTAACTAATCTCTCTCTCTCTCTCTCTTGCTTACATCTGAGAGAAGTTTTCCTCACTTTTAAAGTGGTATTGCTTTGTGTTTGTTTTAGTTTTTAATTCAAGAAGGTTTTTTTTTAAACTGCTTATCTTGTCAGCATCCTCAGAAGGGCTGAGATAACCGCATATTTGATTTTCCTTTGTGACTAACAAACCACCAGGCTGTTTTGGGGCTGGAGAGGTTTACCTGTGTCTGGCTTGGATGTCTGGATTTTTCTTTGTTTGACTAGCAGGGTACTTTCTCTGTCAAATTGTTGTGTAGGGTATCTTGCTGACAGGAAGGCACTCATCGCAGTGGTGGGTGAGAGCTTTTAGCTGATTATTTTGTGAGGGCACAGTTTAGGCCCAACCCCTTCCCACCCCTCACCCCTGGAAATAGTTCCTTTATACCTGAGGTTCTGACATCATTTCCTCAAGTGCAAGGTGCATTTCACTCTCATATCCTCTCTAGCACACTGCACTGACAATATAAGCATACACATTGTATAATATATATATTTCTATATAACAAATCACACACGCACGCTCACACACACACAAATACAAAAAAATCTAGATAAACATGTGGGGAGTAGTGCAATGTAATGGCTGTGGGGCAGCAGTCTTCCAGGAGTCTTTCTGGAGGCTGAGATGCTGCCCTATTTGCAGACAACTATCTGCCCTGAGGGAGGAAGTTGCCCGTCTGCAGGGCACACTGGACAGTAGTAAGGAAACCTTCCCCCAGGCCACACTGAACAGTAGGAAGGGAACCCCCCCATCCAGGGAGCACTAGCACACCCCCACTACCTCAGAGGTTGTGAAGAAAGCACAGCAGTTGGACCACAGTGGGCTCAAGGAGGGTGAGGAGGGTGGAACAGAGGCACACCCAGTCAATTGTTCCACTCCACAATCCATATATTCATTCTGGGGAGCATAGCCTCTGCGTGATGCAGCCGCAGAGAAGACTGATGACAACTGTCACAAGGAGGCCCACAGGAAGGAGGCAGAGGACACCACAGGAAAGGAAGCAGCTCCTGGTGGGGTACTCAATTATTAGGGTATAGAACTGGGGGGAGCTGGGAAAACTGAAGTAAGGTGCCTGCCTGGTGCCATGGCTTGGAGGGACAGGAAGCGCATCCTCAGGATCACGAGAACAGCTACAAGGGATTCTGAGCTGGATGTAATTGTCCACCTAGGGACAAATGACTCGGCTCATCATGAGATTAGAGCAGTGCAGGAGGACATTGCAGAGTTGGGGAGGGACCTAACACAAGTAGCACACACAGTATTCTTCTCAGAGGTGCTGCCTGTCAAAGGTATGGGGGAGGCGAGGGTAATTGGCACCATGCAGTTTAATGAATGGTTGAAAAAATGGTGCAGAGCACAGGGGTTTGGCTTCAATGGGGACTGGGGTTCCACCTGGAGGGACACCAGCCTATACTGGCAGGATGGTCTGCATCTGTCCAGGAAGGGAACAAGTCTTTTGAGTAATCGATTTAAATGCTTAATTTGCAAGCTTTTAAACTAGTCAAGGGGAGGAGGCACTAACAAGCAGGAAAATCCCAGTCTCTCCTACAAAACAGGGTACTAAATGATAAAAGACTCAGGTAGAACAGTTAGTGGGGTAAGCAACAGAAGGTAAAGCCATCAAAAATGGAGAGCAATGAGTACCAATGCCCTTAGTCTGGGTAACAAGCTTCCTGAATTAGTAGCCTTGATGGAGGAGGAACATCTGATATTGTGGCAGTCACAGAAACATGGTACACACAAAACCATGACTGGGACATAAACATACCAGGATACACTGTCTACAGGAGGGACAGGGAGGGTAAAAGGAGGAGGAGTAGTTCTTTACATAAGGAAGGAATAAAAGCAACAGAACAAAAGGGTAAACAGGGAGAAGAAGAAGCACTGTGGGTAAATTTGGAGACAGGCAATGGCACCACAATACGCACAGGGGTTGTATACAGACCCCCTTCTCAGGGGCAGGAAATGGACAGGGAAATAATAGAAGGTATACTTAGAATGGCAGAAAAAGGGGAGATATTGCTGATGGGTGATCTGAATATGCCAGATGTTAACTGGAGTGCAGTTGCAGCTGCCACTTCGAAGAGCACAGTTATTCTAGATGCCCTACAGGGGGCATGCCTTAGACAACTAGTACTGCAGCCTACTCGCGAGAGAGCAATATTGGACTTGATTCTCTCAAATGGAGATGGAGTGAGGATCACAGATGTAGAAGTGGATAGCCATCTGGGAACTAGCGACCATCGAACAGTATGGTTCACAATAAACACAGCAATAGAGTCAAGCCATACAAAGACAAAAGTACTGGACTTTAGGAGGGCTGACTTTGCCAAAATGGGTGAGTGCCTAAGGAATGCACTAGCAAATGGGCAGGAAGAGGGGTGGAAGAACAATGGGGAATAATAAAAACTGCCATCACAGAGGTAACGAGCCTTTGTGTGAAGCAAATAAACAAAACAAGACGATGTAAGAAACCACTATGGTTCTCAAAGGAAGTGGCAGTGAAGGTTCAAGAGAAAAGCATTCAGGAAGTACAAGGAATCGCAGAAGAAGCAGGACAGAGAACTGTATCAGTTAAAGCAAAAGGAGGCTGGGAAGGCAGTCAGAACAGCAAAGGCCCAAACCGAGGAAAAGATAGCCAACTCAGTTAAGAAGGGGATAAAACTTTATAGGTATATCAGGAGCAAAGGAAGACCAAGGAGGGATAGTGAGGCTTAATAAAGGGAGGAAGGGTGGGCAGAGGAGATCTGAAAAGGCAGAGATACTAAACAAATATTTTTGCTCAGTATTTACAAATGAAGAGGGGAGGTACATAAAACAAACAGTAGTAACACTCTGGATACAGAAGTTGATACCAGCCCATTTACAGAAGAAAGGGTTCTGAAAGAACTCTTAAAACTGAAGGTGGACAAAGCAATGGGGCCTGATGGGATTCATCCCAGAATTCTAAAAGAGCTAAGGTAGAACTAGTGACACCACTGACTACCCTTTTAACAAATCATGGAGGATGGGATGGTACCCGAGGACTGGAGGAGGCAGATGTGATTCCCCTTCACAAAAGTGGGAGCAAGGCAGAAGCAGGAAACTACAGACCTGTTAGTTTAACCTCAGTGATAGGGAAAATGATGGAATCACTTCTGAAGGAAAGAATTGTCGAGTATCTAGAGGCCAGAGGGGCACAGGACCCTAGGCAGCATGGATTCACAGCGGGAAGGTCATGCTAGACAAATGTGATAGATTTCTTTGACTGGGTGACCAAAGTAGTAGATCAGGGAGGGGCTGTGGACATGTTCTGCCTAGACTTTAGCAAGGCATTTGACACAGTCCCACACAAAAGATTAATATACAAGTTAGCCAGCCTGGGAGTGGGTCCCAAGATGACAGCCTGGGTAAAGAATTGGCTGGAGAATAGGACACAGAGAGTAATAGTAAATGGAGTCCACTCAGAAGAAAGGAAGGTTACTAGTGGGGACCGAGGGTTCAGTATTAGGACTGTCCTCTTCAATGTCTTTATAAGTGACATTGTGGAAGGACTGGAAGGAAAGTATGTCTCTTTGCAGATGACACTAAGATCTGCAACAGAGTTGATGGACAGGATGGGTGGAAAGGATGAGAAGGACTTGGCAAGGTTAGAGGAATGGTCAAATGTATGGCAGCTTAGATTCAATGCTAAGAAGTGCAGGTAATGCACCTGGGAAACAAAAACCCAGGGAAGAGTACACAATGGGGGTGAGATACTAACAACAACAAAATGGAAAGGGACCTGGGGGTAGTCATATCAGATGACCTAAAGGTGGGCAAGCAATGTGAGAGGGCAGCAAGGAGGGTTGGGGGATACTGGGATGCATAGGGAGAGGCATCACCAGTAAAAACAGGAAGTTATTATCCCTGTACAGACAGCTGGTGAGATCCCATCTGAGTACTGTGTGCAGTTCTGGAGACCCAATCTCTGCAAAGACATAGACAGGATGGAAGCTGTCCAGAGGAGGGCACTAAAATGGTGCAGGGTCTGCACCAGAAGACATATAAAGAGACTTAAGGAGCTTAATATGTATAGCCTCGAGGAAAGGAGGGAGAGGGGTACATGATAGAAACTTTCAAGTACCTCAAGGGAATCAACAAAGTCCAAGAGGGTAGCATCTTTCAAAAAGAGTGCGCAAGAACAAGAGGCACAATTTGAAGATGGGGGCGTGCTCAGAGGTAATTTAAGGAAGTATTTTTCACAGAGAGGTTGTGGATGCATGGAACGGCCTTCTGGAGGAGGTTGTGGAGTCAAAATCAGTGGTGGAATTCAAGCATGCATGGGACAGTCATAAGGCAATTCTGGGGGGTTGGGGTAAGAAGAAGTAGGCTGCTGGTTAACTAGGATCTGCAGCTTATCCAATAGGTAGGGAAATGGGCAGACTGGGTGGGCCAAGCGGTTCTTATCTGCCATCAAATTCTATGTTTCTATGTTTGAGGAGACCTTTGCTTAACATATAAAGCCATAAGAGACCCAAACTTTAATAAAACTCAAACAAGGTCTGGTAATCTTAAAATAAGAGGTGACCACTGTAGAACAAAAAAGAGAAGTCAGTGGTACACACAAAGAATAGTCAACATATGGAACACACTACCATATTCAATTGTTGAGAGTAACACTATGTAGACATTTAAATGTCAGTTAGATCAATCTATGGGTAATATAAAATTTGAATATATATAAAAACATCTCCACTCTAGGGTGGTGAGCTCATATAAAGGCTATGCCTCCTGAGCTTGTAATATGCTATGATCCTATGACTGCGCCAAATACAGAATGCTATGCGATTTATGTACTAAAGCTATTAGACTGGCTAAGACCAATTATTTCAACTCCTCATTTCTGACTAACATTAACTCTCCATCTAAATTCTGGAGGGTAGTTCATGCCCTATTTTCTCCCCTTCCTCTCCCGCTCCCCCTCTAGTTCTCAAAGTAAATAACTCCCTATTTTCCAACCCTGGCTTCATGGGCAATGAATTTAATGCCCACTACACCTTGTGCGCCACATCTCTTCTAAATTCCCTCTCCCCCACACCACCTAATAATTTCAGCCTGTCACCTCAGCCAGTGCCTACCCCTTCCCCTTTTTCCTTTTCTGCTATCTCCTCTGACAAAGCTCTTAGTTCCCTTCTATCCCTGAACCCCTCTAAAGGCTCCTCACCAGATGAGCTTGATCCTAAACTTCTCTACCTCTCTGTTCCTGCAATTGCTTATCCTATCTCCCTAATCCTTAACCTCTCCTTTATTTCTGCCCAAGTACCCTCATACTGGAAATATGCTGCAGTCCTTCCTCTCCCCAAGGGTGGTGACACATCCATTCCTGGCAACTATTGCCCAATTTCCCTCCTTCCTACCCTTGCCAAACTTCAAGAACATTTAGTTCTCTCTCAACTATCACCCTTCCTTTGCAATTCCTTCTTCTTTACTCCCTTCCAATCTGGTTTTTGGAAGAACCACTCAACAACCACCTCCCTCCTCAGGCTTACTGACTCCATCCTTTCAGGGATGGACAATGGCCCAGCCACCTCGACCATCTTTGTCGACCTAGCCAAAGCTTTCAACACTGTTTCCCATACCCTGCTTCTTGATTCCCTCTCCTCAGCTAGCCTTGCTCCATCAGCCACCAACTGGTTTAAATCCTATCTCATTGGCAGGACCCAATCAGTGGGAATCCTTGATTCCATCTCCCCTCCACTCCCCATCAACACTGGCTTCCCTCAGGACTTAGTGCTTGGTCCCTTACTCTTCTCCATTTTCCTTAGTGATCTCTCCACAGCATGCTCATCCTCATCTATCCACATGTACGCTGACAATACTGTCTTATACAGTTCCGACAAAAACCCAGCTGCTGTGGAAACCAGCTTACAGCATGACTTCAACCAAGTTCAGCTCTGGTTTGCTTTTCACCAGCTTTTTCTAAACACCAAGAAGATAGTCTCAATGACCTTTGGCACCAGGCAGAGACTATCTAGGCTCCCGGCCCTACCCACCATCCACACACTTGATGGGACCATCCTGAAGGACACCTCCTCATTTAGATATCTGGGGGTTTGGCTGGACGAGCACCTCAACTTCTCTGTGCATATTGTTGCTATCCTAAAGAAACTGCTGCCCAAGCTTGGTGCTATGTACAGGAATCATAGTTGCATCCCATTGACTGCGAGGCGTGAAATTGTCCAGAAGATTATACTCTCCATCTTTGACTACGGTGACATAGTCTATGGTGCTGTTCCCAAATCTTCCCTGACCAAGCTGGACACTCTCTTTAAATCCTTCTGCCGTCTTGCTCTTGACTTCCCTTCCCACCCCCACCACTGTGAATTCTATTGCTCTCTAACCTTCCTTCCATTATCTCACGGACTCATCTCACACTGTGCCAAACTAACCTCCAAATTCTGGTTCTGAGTGCTCCCCTCCTATCTCTCATCCTCTCTCTCAACTCCAACACCCCCCCCACCAACTCTCTCAGATCTAATGATGCGCACACCTTGATGGCCCCTCACTGCTCCACTCTCTTCAGTCAAACTGGTTTTGCCCATCATTTCCCTAAAATCAGGAAATCCCTCCCCCCTGAAATACGACACTCCTCTTCCAACTACTCCCTTACCTCTGCCCTACACAGTTACCTCTCCCTCAGCTGTTTCTGCTTTAACCATCCTTAATACCTATCCCCAGTTTCTGCCTTCCTACCCTGACCCCCCCCGCCAGGGTCATCAACATCCTGAAGGGGGAATCAGGAAATGGCTACCCCTTCTCCTCATATTCAGTTCTTGCCTCTCCCCCTCTCTTCTCCACCTGCTCTTGTGGGTCACCCATGTGCACAACCTACCCCATCCTTTTTGCTCCAACAGCACTTGCGTACTACCTTGAGCCTGTTCCTGGTACACTTAGGAACTATAATGGTTCTGTTGCATTATTACTGTTTTGTACGTTTATATGTTCTTTGGTATGATTTTGGACATGCATTGTAAATTACTCAATGTTCCACTACTGTTTATTGTACAATACCATGTGTTCCAACTGTTACACAATCTTACAATGTTGTATCTTTTGTAGTACCCACGTACTATTGTAACTTTTTATCCTTCACAACCCTATGTAACCCCTTCCCCCAGGTCACACCATGAGACGAGCAACTTGTTGTTCAGTGGGCTCTCCTGGTGAAACATTTAAATAGATAAATAAATAAATAAAATACACACACACACACACACACACACACACACACACACACACACACACACACACTGCCCTTCCTGGAAATGAACTTAGGCTCAGTGTGCCCTCCTGGTCAGTGCATTTTAAGTTAAATAAATGAATACTGGCAGTATAGCCTATAGGTTAGAGTAATGAGCTGTGAATATTCTTGGTTCATCTGGTGAACCTGGGTTTGATTTCCCACAATCTCTGTTTGCATACCCTGTGACCTAGAACAAGTCACTTAACTGCCGTGTACTCCCAGGACACACCTGGAAATGGTCAATTGGAAACTATTGCAAATTAGTCCCTGACTCAATGGTGTATCAGATATCAACATTATCTGTAAATTAAATAAACACAGCAGTCATTTTGTAATGTCCCAAATTATTGGGCTCTCCTGTTAGTCCCCAGTACCCCCATTAGCCAGTTAGTTCTCCTATCCCCCAGTCATTAGCCCAGAGCCTTACAAAAGGTTAAACTGCAGTTGCAGTTTTAAAACAATTTTTTTTCTTTTCTCTTACAGCCTGCCCAACCTAGTGCAAGGAGTACCATCCTTGCACTGGGCAGCTGCCTGCCTCCCTGATCTCTAGGGACTTAGCATCCTGAAAGCCTGGGAGGGTTTCTGTAGCCAGTAATGGCCATTTTTAAAATAGTTCTTGGGCAGCCAGCAGTCGGTGTGGTCGGCTGAGCTCTGTCAGGCACACTGACAAAGAAAAAGACAAGTTAGTGCCCAAATCAGGAAGAGAGGGCACACAGGGAGGTGAACAGTGCAGGGTATTATGTACCTGTAGTCCTCCTCCTCCTCTTCTTCCTGCGTGTCAGTCCTGCTGTGGTCCAGTGCTCTGGCAGGTTCCCCAGGCGTGAAGCGGGTCCAGTGTCAGCAGCCAGTGGACATCTGCAACGAGGCTTGTATAGCCCAGTTTTCAATTTTTTTTTAATTTAAAAAGTAAATTTGGTCCCTCAGCAGCACCGCCCACAAGCAGGCTGCATTTCTAGGCAGCCGGCACCAGCAAGGTGTGTCAGGAGCAGCTCAAGGCCCCATTAGCCGTTCTCCTTCTGCCTGTCCACTTTTTCCAGTGCCAGCTGCAGCAGCAGTGTCTCCTCCACTTCCTGAAGCAGTGCTTCTCCCTGGGTCAGGGTGTTGAGTCAGTGACAGCACCACAGGGCAGGTGCTGACTGCCAGTTCTTTTGAATTAAAATAAATTAAAAATTTTAATCGGTACCATTGGGCGCTTGGAGAGACAACTTGAGGGGCAGCCTAGAGGGGCAAGTCAAGGCCCCTTAGAGAAGGGACAGTCAGAGGGCAGGGTTTTTTAAATATATTTAAAGGATCTCCAGCTTGGAGTTATAGGCATGGGAGGAGCCAAGGTGGGGCATCTTGCTTGATGGGGAAGAAGACTGCTGCCAGACCTCACAGATTTAAAGGAGCAATGTTAGGCCCAGCTATTTAAAGGGATAACGCTAGGCCCAGCTGTTAATAGAGGCCACACAGACCCAAGCAAGTTAAGGGGCCAGCTCAGAGTACAGAAAGCCACAGCACCTTAGGCCAGCTAGCCAAGTGGGCTACCAGAAAGGGCTAGTTAACCCAAAAGCTACTGTTTATTTTTATCTAGCACATATAAGGGCCAGTTAAGGCCAGGAAGGCCCCAGTTGTTTTAGTAGCCACAGTAGCCAGTTGGGCCAGTGAGTTAGAGGCCAGGTAGCCAGTGTGTTTTCTTGGTGTTCTTTACAGTTTATGCAGTTTCTTCCAGTTCTAGTGGGCCAGTGAGGGGATGTCAGCCTCAAATAAGGTATACTGCCCCAGATTGGAGTCCACTGGCAAGTAGCCAAGCGGCCACTAATAGATAAGCTAAGCAAATATTTAATGAGTGCTTTAGTGTTGTTTAGAAATGCACTTTGTGATTTTTGATAGCCAGCATGGAGTAAAGAGAAGTAGGTCAGGCAGTTACCCATCCCCTCCAGTTTAGTAGCCATTTCTGTGCTCAAGGGCTAGTAACCCCTCTAACTTCCTCGTCGTCTCTAGTTTGGGGTGGAACAGTTAGAGAGGGACTCGTAGTGCTTAGACTAAGCAGATTATCTTTGCTTTAGGGTACTTTTTCCCATTAGGTGCCTTCAGAGCTTAATACCAGTGGGAAGGGTACAAAATGTATACTCCAGGGTCGCCGCATAGCCTACCGGGTCATAATGTTATACCCTTATTAGTGTACAACATTATAGCTAGCCCAACACAGTGCTGTCCATGACAGCAAATGGTGCAATACCACGTATACTGCTGTACACGGTATTGCACCATTCACACACTCTCAAGCAGAGGGTAAGACCTCTGCCGGGAGTGGGTTCCGCTGAGCAGCTGCCGTGGCTCACTTTACTGAGCCACAACAGCAGGAACTACAGCATTGCATCTGGGACCGGGTTTGATTTCCCGGTCCCAGACATTTAATTTTACACGGATTGTAAATATCGAGTTGGACCCCCCAAGTTGAGAATCTTAAGGGAGGGTCTGGGCCCTGTAACGAGGGGGGGTAAGGTGGATCCCACAGAAAAATGAATGCCACATGGCAATATCGCGTTGTACTGGCAGCATGATTTTGCCATGTGGCATAATGTCTTGCGACATTATGACCCCGTGCTCCTGCATAGTTAGCTCTTAGCTTTTGATAGTTTTTTCCTCAGTGTATTCCCTTTCTAAAGTCCCTGCCTGGATTGCTGCTGTGTGATACTGGGATTATTAAGGAAGGCAAAGCATTGTAGAGATATTGAGACTGTGTTTTACAGAGACTGTGTCTGAATCCTATGATATAGCTGCCTTTTCCTGCTTAAGTTGTTGTGCTGCAAAAAACTATTGGATTAACTCTGCATATGTTTTGCTAATATTGAAATGTTCAGCTTGCTTTCTTCCACTGGATTATGTTTAGATACTATGGGATCAATCATGCACCAGTGTCTCTGCCCAAGAACTGCCTTGCATGTTACAGAACTGCCTGCTTGCCTAAGAATTGAACTCTTTAGCCTGATGCTAATCATCTTCACCTGATTATCATTCTCATCATGAACTGTTAATTTCAGTGAACAATTAGAGAATGATACCACCTTCCTTCACCTACAAGTTGGGGCTGGTCACTAGTATAGGTATAGCATAGTTAGCTCCTGGCCAATCAACTCACGTCCAGATTATTAGGCCAGTCCCCTTCCTAGCAGTGTTTAGGTAGTACAGGGAACCACCCCAATTAACAGGTAGGGATCCATCTTAAGAATAGTGGGTTGGGCTTCAGATGTATGAATCCAGAGACCTCCAGTCAAGTGTTTCCATCCTTGTGTCTTGTTCCCTGGAGTCCAGCTTCGGCCCAGTGTCTGCATCCTGTCTTGTTGCCTGGGGTCCAGCTTCAGCCTATTGTCTGCATCCTGTCTTGTTTTCTGGAGTCCAGCTTCAGCCTAGTGTCTGCATCCTGTCTTGTTCCCTGGAGTCCAGCTTCAGCCCAGTGTCTGCATTATGTCTTGTTCCCTGGAGTCCAGTTCTGGCCCAGCTGTTTGCATACTGAATGTCCCTGAAGCTGAATTTCAGCTTAGGAGTTCCTCTTCAGCAGTTTACATCTTTCATGTTTCTTTGGGGTCTTCTAGTGACCAGGAGCTCCCACACCTGCATTGCGTTGTTTGCTTCAGCTTCCTCACAGTCTGATTTCCCTTGAGCCTTATTTAGCCAGGAGGCTTGCATAGCTTGGGTTCTTGCTTGTTTCAGTCTTTTCAGCCTTCGCTTTTCCGACCTGACCAAAAGCCGGCCACCAGGACACATCGGTGGCCACCGTTCTGGACTTATGAAGGACTCTGTGTCCATTTGGTTACTGCTCAACAGGTTGTATTTATGTAATGAAATACAGTACAAGGTTGATTATAGAGTTCGTAATGATAAGTTTACCATAGAGTTTAAAATAGAGCACAAGGGTATTATAGAGTTCAGAAAATAAGACATTTGTAGAAAAAGACATTCATAGAGTATAAGAATCCATATAGAGTATAAGAATCCATATTGAATATAAGTATCACTATAGAGTTATAGGATCCAAAGTTACAGAGTTACAGTACAATTGTAGAACACTAAGCTTCAGTAAAGTTATAGCATACCACGTTACAGTATAGATTGGTTGTATACTGCTCGATCCCCTTGGTGTCTTGCACTCAGTAAACCTGCTTTTATTCCCTGAGCTTGTCTCCTGCCTCTCCTTACTCAAGCGCAGCTATGTCATCAGTGAAATTAGACACTTGTGCTCTTTGTACTTTCATGGGATCTTGAGACAAAGGCATGTCACTGAGAGACAGGCTGTAATTAACATAACATTTACTGACTGCTTTGTGCCATCACTTGCTATTGCAGATCCCATGACATGGTTGCTGCCCTGAGTTAATTATGTACATATTTGCTGTATATCTCAGGACTGCTGACAACTAGTACAGTTAACTCCATTATCTCTTTGTCTGAAACATCTTTTTGTGGACTTGCAGAATTTGAGGTATCCAGCAAACTCCCTTCCCTTGAGAAAGCTCACAAAGGTTCATATTGGGTTTTTTTTTTGCAGACTGTGATTATTTTTTTAGATTATTATGCTGTGTACAACTTTTACTCTTGATCTCCTCATTCCTATGTCAGGTTTCAGTTTTTCTTTTGCCTCCACTGATCTGGCTAGGTTAGCCTTGCTGTAGGACGGGTACAATTCTGTATAAATGTGTCAGCACTGCAGTCCCTTACTACTCCAAACTGAGCTGGATAATCAACTGAAGCCCTACTACTGGTAACAAGAGCTGCCCAATCATGGTCCATAACCTATTGGGTTCTGCAACTTTTGAGTGGGATTCAGTGCTTCTGAATATCCTAAGGTACAGCTGAAGCCTGCATTATCCCTTTCTAGCATCAGAATCCAGTGCTGCTGCGATGCTGGAGCTCAGATTTCTGTAATCAGCACCTTGCTGTACAAATCTGCTGGTTAGCCTCCCAAGCTTCAGATCAGCTTGGGGGATCTGTAACACAAACTAAAAGCAGCCCCTGAGCAATTGCACATTAACCACCGCTAGTTGAGTATGTGCTGCAGAATAAACTGTTTAAACCTTTACTATGTTATTAGGCGCATAGTGTTTATTGTCCAGCTATTATACAGGTGTTAATACATGGGCTTTAAATAACAGCATTTGCCTTACCCAGCATACCCAGCTCCTGCTTCATATGCAAGGACCGACAAGTATGTTGGACAGACATGCACATTACTAATCAGACATGCACATTACTAATCAGACATGCACAGACATGCGCATTACTAATCATACATGCACATTACTAATCAGACATGCACATTACTAATCAGACATGCGCAGTCAGACATGTGCATTACTAATCAGACATGCGCATTACTAATCAGACATGCACATTACTAATCAGACATGCGCATTACTAATCAGACATGCGCATTACTAATCAGACATGTGCATTACTAATCAGACATGTGCATTACTAATCAGACATGCACATTACTAATCAGACATGCACATTACTAATAGTGATTTTCCTACCCACCCCTTTACTTGCTGATGCACATTAATTCCTTTGATAAGCAGAAATGTGTCCAGGCTTACCTTGAATGCATGTATTTTCTTCATGTCAACTTTCTCTGCTAGTAGGTCGTTCCATATATTTACCACCCTCTGGGAGAAGTGACTTCTGATTATGCCCCTCATTTTACCATTTTTAAATTTCATGGTGTGTGTCAGTGTCATGCTGCAGTACACTAGATCAAACATTTTTGTCTGTTCAGACTTGTCAATGCCCTTTGTTATAAATCACTAATATGTAATCACCCAGTCCCCTGGGGTTACTAGAATCCTATCAGTGTTAGTGTTAGGCAAGTAGAACAGGTAGCTGGTAAGGAGCTCACTAGGGGCTTCTTACATAATGACATCATTATTTATTCAGCTAGCCTGAGGGAAGGATGATTATGTAATTTGGAACTCTCGCAGCATAACTATTCCTGAGTCAGCTGCTCTGGGGAAGTTTTAGAACGTTGAGAAGGAGTCTTAGTGTGGAAGTAGAGTGACAGGAGCTCTGCCAGTGGACTCTGTGTCTGAGGCCCTGTGTTTCACATCCTAGATTGAATTACAATCACCTGCTTTCAGTGAAGTGGTGGAGATCTTTCTTCAGCAGGATTCCTTGAGGTTTACTCATGGAGAGGTGAAAGGGACTGCTAGTTCAGTGGATCCAAGGGGCAATCCCTGAAGGTCATTGTGTGTTACAGTTGTCTTTAAGAAGGATTTTGTGAGAAACTGTTCTGACAAGCCACCATGGAAAAGAGTGCTTTCTGTGTTGTTTCCATGCCTAAAGGAAGGAGCAACAAGTCTGTAAATACAGAGGGAAAGGGGATCTTTCTGGGTTGTTATCATGCCTAAAGGAAGGAGTAACAATTCTGTAACTACAGAGGGGGAAAAGGGAGCTTTCTGGATTGTGACCATGCCTAAAGGAAAGGACAAATAATCTGTGGAAAAGAGTACTTCATGGGTTGTTTCCATGCCTAGAGGAAGAAGCAACTATTCTGAGTACTAATTTGAGAGACAAGTTCTCTAATTAGGGGGTTGGTTCTGGTGTGAGTGTGTGCCCATAGATAAGGCTAGATTACAGCTCCCAGTGCCTCTTGTTCACCAAGTGAATGAAGTGAAGTGAAGGTTGGAGTCTTTAGCAAGTCAGTGGGGAATGGAGGCTTCTGTGGTGTAACCCTGAAGGAATGTCAGAGACTGTCGATTGGGGGAAAAGGGTGGGAGGAACATCATCTGGAAGCTTACAAGGCAGGGCTAACTGATTCATGGAAGGGTGCCAGTTTACCCTGAGCGAAGGCCATTGCTGTCAGATGAGGTATGTGGCCCAGTCCACAAGCATACACTCTGGGGAAATGGAAATGTGTTTGGGTGTGTGGCACAATCTATGTGCATACACCATGGGGAAGAGAGAGGAATTTCTGTTGCTGTGGAGAACTGTATTGCCTAGCAAAGAGAGTTCTGAAAATGTACCTGTTTGCCATGACCAACTCTTGGGGGTCCATTGATGCTTTGGTAGCATCTGTTGAATAAAGCCATACAGCAGAATCCCAGCTGCTGCCTTGGACAATCAAATCATTGTTTCTGTGTGGACTTACTGGGGCCCCCTCAGCAGTTAGGTCTAGCAGATGCCTAGCATCCTCTACCCTGGACCTGGTTGTCATTACAAAAGTTCATTTTTAGTTCTTGTACCCCTACCCCCTTTTCTCTAGATAATGAGCCTGGTATACATCCTAATGCTAGAGGTGGTACCAATCTTAGTATTTCTGCTAAAAGTAAATGGTATGCCATATGTGGTTATTAGTTCTGTTTTTATGCGAGCTGCCAACTTGCCAAAGGTGGTGTGGGGGCTACAAATACAATTTCAGCCAGTCAGCATGCAGAACCGCTGTACCTCTTATTCTGAATACAGAGTGCTCTCATGCAGGTCCTGGGAGGAGGACAGCATAATAAAATAAAATAAAATAATTCTCTAAACATATTGTAAATCACTCAAGCTAAACTCAAGTGATGCATAAAAAGAGAATAGGGCTTCCAAGGGATGTCTATTTTATAGTGTAGGAGGCTCCTCATGAGGTTTGGGCAGACAGAACACTCGGATTCTTGTACATTATAAGAGACATCCTTGAACCTTATTAATGTATATAGAAGGCAAAAATCAGGTCACAGCTCAGTGTCCTTTTCTTCAGGGTGAGCATGTTTAGGGCCTCCAGCCTCTCATCATAGCTTTTATCCTTCATGTCCCTGATCCTTTTAGTGACTCTGTATTGATTGCACTCTCTCTCTACTATTGTAATATAAAGGTGTATATGAAGGTGACAAATGACTGGCAAAGAGAATTGGATAATAAAAATTACGTCTGTGCAGTATTTCTTGATTTAAGCAAAGCCTTTGACACTGTTGATCATAGTCTGCTACCATCCTCCTTGCAAGCAATAGGTCTGGACTCTCTGTTCTTGCAATGGTTTAACAACTACCTCTCAGACCATCTCCAGCAAGTAAAGGCTGAAGGTGAATTCTTAACCCTCAAACCACTTCTAAGAGGTGTTCCTCAAGGATCTATATTAGGTCCAATTTTGTTTGCTATATACATCAACAACATTGATGTCTCTATAACCAGGGTAACATTCATCAATTTCCAGATGATACTGTACTTTACTTGAGCCACTCAACCCCAGAACCTACAAGCTGAATTCAACTTACTACAAAAACAGCTCCTAAACAAATAGCTTTTCCTCAATGCTAAGGAAACCAAAGCAATGCTCTTTTCTCCTGTGATTCATGCAGCTAACCCAGTTGACATAGAACTAGAGCTACAAATTTCTACAATCCTCAGAGAAAAATTGGGATTTGTTTCAAAATTCAGATATCTAGGAGTTTGGCTGGATCATAGGCTTTCATTTATAGAACATATAGAGGACTTACTAAAAAAAGCTACGACAAAGATTAGGCCTTTTTTTTAGGATCAGCCACTACCTAACAAAGGATGCCAAACTACGTTTGGTTCAAACAACATTTCTCTCCTTGATTGATTATGTGGACTTCTTGTACAGTCACTGTCCTGCCTCTCTCCTCTCAAAATTGGACATGCTATATCACAGAGCCCTAAGATTTATTACTGGGCTTCCCTTCACTACACACCACTGTGTACTATATGCAACCATCAGCTGGACTTCCCTCCAGTGCAGACAGAACAGAAATGCTGCTCTTTGGACTCTCAGAGCGATCTCCAACAAGCTCCCCAAATACATCGTTGACTGCCTCTCCATAAACCTGCTAGGCAAGTATGTCCTGAGGAGCTCTACAGCCATCTCCTTGACAATCCCCAAAGTCAGATCACGCTTTGGTGGGGCGGCTATAAGCTTTGTGGTGTCCTCCCTATGGAACAGTCTGCAGAAAGCACTGAAGCTAAGTACTCCTGGCAGCGTTACCACTTTCAAGACATTTTGCTCTCGTCTTATTAAGGAGTCTTGTAATTGTCTCCCTTGATCCTAATCCTGCAATGCCTGCCTATTCTGTGTAGTATCTATGCCTTTTCTTTCATCCATCTAATGTAATACTGCCTGATCCTGGCTCCTGGTTCTGTCCCAAGGACCTTAACCTTATTCCAATTGGTTGCTACACTTCACCCACTATTCTTGCCTGCCCTGCCCCGATGTATATGTCCTCATGCAAAACTAGAAATGGGATCCCTTGGGTTTTGCCTCACTACTTAGCTATATATGGATATTAAAATTATAGATGGTTATCACAAGATATTCCCTTATGTATGTCTATTATCTGTTGCACCTTGTGTCTTATGTATTGTAGTGCGTTTGTGATCATGTATGCTATATACTCCCTTGTATGATCTTTTTCCATTTTTTATTGTATGTGACCTTGTTATGACCTTGTTATACCCAGTTCCATTTTGAAAATGAGCCTCGCTCAATCATGTTCGACTAGATAAATAAAGATTTTGGTTAATTGACTGACTATCCTTTTTGTATTGGGGGCACAGAAGTGCACATAGCACTCAAGGTGGGGCTTGACCAAAGCCTTGTAAAGTGGTAAAATTACCTCCCATCCCCTAATGATGATGGTCATTCTCCTTTTAATGTACCCTAGTATTCTTCCATCCTTCTTTTTTTTTTCATAGTTTTTTCTCCACCTGGACTTGGCAGGATCCCCCACACCCAGTCCTGTCACCACCCCAGTTCATGGACTTACAGGTTAACCACCACTTAGCAGAACTGTATTGGCAGGTGGTCTGACACATAGAGTTATGTGTTGCCTGTGAGGGATGCCAAGCAGGCTTTGGCTGTATCTTGTTTCTCCCCGGGGCATCTGTGTGTGATACACACACATGCACCCCACCTCCACTATTCTGATTCTCTGGTGCTGAGACACACACAGACACACACATATACACATGTTATTAAACATGCCTGCTGTGTAGCATATGCCCCCCCCCCATTTTCTGATCCTGCCAGTGCTGCCACCTGGTTACCACTAGATAACATGCAGGACTCTGAATGACCTAAGAGCACAGCTAAATGCAGCATGAGTAAGGATTTACCAACTGCAGCATCTTCTGGATAGGGACAGGACTTCACACACCCTAACCTGCACCCTCAGATCTCTCCTATGGGGCCACTGCTGCAGAGACAAACAAGCTCAGGAGGATGGCAGGTGGTGTGGATGAGAGATGAGAAAATCAGAAGAGGGGTTCAGCTGGACTCAGTTCCACCAAACCCACACCAACTGTTAATAATTTTTCTCCTCTAACTAAGGAAGAAATTCACAGCCACAAAAGGCAGATAACAAGCCGTCTGGTGGACCAGGCGCCATGGAGTGATAAACAGTGGCAGTGGCACTAAGTGAAATAAAAAAAAAAACAAAAGGGTACTTATAAGCCTATGTTACATTTTACTAATGTAGGCTTGTAACGCTGGTAATTTTCAGTATTTTTACCCCAAATTCCTCAACTGCAGCCCTATCAGGTTTGGCCAGAGTTTGTTTTTTCAAGTAATGACAGCTCCTGGAGCAATACCCCCCAACCCCAAAAACTGAACACAAAAAAAGACACATATTTCTCTATGGGACCATTCTTATAGATATATCAGGGCCAAACAGGATACAATATAATAGCTTACAGTAAGTCACAAAATACTGCATGACAAAATTGATTACTTGCCATAGAATTGCATTGTTCCTTGCCGCATACTTCAGCTCTCTGCAGTAATACGGCAAGATACTGCAGTGCATCCTGGCTGGCACCACTGCATCTCCAAATAAGCAGCTTCTGAGTAGGAAAGTATCTCATCATCCCATGTAACACAGGAAATACAGTCACCTCCTCATTTGTTTAATTCTACAATGAGTCACAGTATGAGAAACATCAGTACACTCAATAATCAAAAATACATGAAAGAACAGAGATTCCATTCTCAAGAGTAAGTCAAGAACACTTTTGGAGCTACAGTAGGAACCCTAATACAGTGGTTCTAGTGCCCTAAATGTTGGTGGCCTCAAAGAGCCTAAAAGTGCCAGTCCGGTGGTGCAGAGGGCTGACATGTTGGATGCCTTATCATGTGCCATGCTGGCAACCCAGGTTCGGGAAGGACTCAGGTCATTGGGGGTCAGTGGGGAAGGAAAGGATTGAGCATCCAGAGGACAGTTCTCTATTCCTGGGAGGGAGGGGAGGGTAGCAGATCCTGCTGTCCGGCAACCCCCACTGAACACTGGGGATGCAGCAACAGTTGGGATCCCCAGTAAGGGGACTGGCTTTGGCAGCACTCCTGTGAATGTGCACTGGAGCATGTACATCTTGCACTTATGCACATTGCACTGCCTAGTCTAGGGGGCTACAGAAAGTGGAAAAGTCCTGGTAGGTGAAGGTGGGTCCAATGGGTCAGCCCCTATGCATCATACCGGGTCCTGCCAGCTAACAACTGATTCTTCCACCACCTCCTGGTTGCTCTACAAGATTGTAGATAGAACACCAGTAGGAGTCAACGGTCCTGCCCTGGGGTGCTCAGGGCCAGGGGCTTGGGTAGTCAGAAGAGATGGAGAGGAGATAGACTCAAACCAGGACTCAGTTGTGGGGCTTTAAGGTGTGTGGGAGAAAGGCTGTACCTGAGAGACCACACTGGAGAAAGGTCAGCAGTCAGGTGAGTATGGGGCATAAAGAAATGTTGAGAAAAAAAAGCCTAAAATTGCAGTCACAAGAACATACTGGTGGACTCATTGCCTATTTGTTTCATTCGAAAACCCTTGTTACACCCCAAGCCCCTGTTATATCACATTTATTTTCATACAGTATAATTAGGTTCCTGATGTATTTTCACTTGGCATGTATCTCCTGTATTTTTAATGGCAAAAGAAACACTGCCCTAGTGTGGGGTTAGCATGTTTCTCTGTGGCGATTCTACACTGCTGAATGTACCAAGTTATAACACCATGCTAGAACGTATTCTTGGAAGGTGCCAGGGCTTGATAATTTACTTTTAAGCTTGCTGAACACAACAGCATGTTTGGATTCCACATGATGTAAAGAAAAAAGTAATGGAATACTTAGAATCATTTGAATGTTTCATATGAGGGAATTTATCATTTTTGATGCAGCTTTACTAGTACACAATTTTTCCGTCTGTAAACCCGTTAAGAGTAATTTATCTCAGGTCTGTATATTTATGTCTAAGAGTCTCAGAGCAGTGATGTGACTTCCACTGGAATGACATATTCTGAGCTTGAAGGAATTGAGGGGCAGCTCTCAGAATGAGATTTTGGAGAAGGATAGAAATTCTCTTAAAGCAGCAATGCTTGTTTCAGACAAAATGTTGTCCTACACTTATTTCATTTGTAGAGTGTTCCTTATGAAATATCTAATTTGTCACTAACATTGGTGCTGTTTCCACATTTTGAGTCTGTTTCAGCACTTTATGTTGAAATAATGATCAGCACATTCCTTTTATTACAGTTCAGAAAAGGCTTTCACCAGTATTCTCAGGTGTTTTTCTACACCTTTCATCCCATATGGTCAAGGAGCACTGCCTGCTGTATGCTTCTGTAGTTCATTTTAATATCAAGAAAAGTTATGTTAAATAATGTTCATTTATGTTCAACAGAGAACACTGATGAAAACATGGACCAAACCCCGTTAAAATGAATGTTCCTTTAATTATTTCAAATGTAAAAATTACTGATGTAGAATCAAATTGGGAAAAGGGGGCATTATACAAGGCAAGAAATAAGAATAGACAACAAGTTCTGATCAGAGCCAAAATGGTTACCAGTGAATTAACCTTTTAATATATATAGAATTAAGATGTGGCTTGGACTGTTACTTCATTTTATAATGTGGGTTCTGAACATACTGTCTTTTGATTCATCCAAATAGGTCACCTGACCTTTGATTAATCCCTGATATTCCCACAATTGCATGTTCACAGGGCTTTATTTTACTATTTATTTGGGTAAAACTCTAACATGACTTTACCCATTTTATAAGAGCATTAACGCACTCCAGAGTATGGGTTTATGTAAGCATTAAGCTACGATGAAGGTGGCATCTAATGGTGGATTAATGCATGGTTGGGAGGGTGGGTGTACAACGGCCCAACCATGCATTAATCCCATTAGATGCCACCTTCAGAGTGGCTTAATACGCTTGTAATATGGTATGCATGATTTGAGGGTTACTATGATTGTGTGTGCAATCTTGTGAAGAAGATAAGACACCCAGACTTTCTGCTTGTTACAGATTTGTGCTGCACTGTTTGAAACTGTCACACAGATCAATTTACATCATGATGCGGTGAAAACAGCTCTATTCCTACATATGCACAACCCTGCCTTCAACATCTTTATGTGGTTTATTTATGCATCTACACTGCTATTATTATGCTACTGCGTGTAGGAGGTCCACATATCAGTGATTTCAAGTGCCATTTGTTTCCTTCACATAGAGATTTGCATGCTACATCCCTACCCTCTGTGTTACTCTCACATACCTCCGATGTGGCGTGCTCCCAGTTCTGGTGCTTTTCTCACTACTTCTTCTGCTCCATTTGTGGGGGCGTGGCCATATTTTCAGGTATCTCTGCTGTCGCTCTGCCACTGCTGTGCTTCTAAGTCAGTGCCCCGTGAAGTGTCGAACGGTGCACACATGTTTCGGTCCTGTGGCTCCGCCCATTTGTGTCATGCCAGTTCCATCCCACCATCCTCTCCTACGTCATGCTGTGCAACATCACTCCTGCACGTCTCCAATTGGTGCATCTCTGCGGTCGCTCTGGGACACCCTGGTGGCGTTGCCTCTTCGCTTCTCTCTCCCTTCCAGGTTTCTGCCCTGTCTGAGAGTCACGAGCTTGCGCCTCACTAGGTGGCCAACACAGGATGTGCCTCTCTCATACCTGCAGCCCTTTTGCAGGTGCTGCATTTATTTTGTGTGGATAGTGCTGGTATTTCACTTTGGAGATGGTATTACTGCTGGATTAATCACCGCTCCAAGCTATACCAGCTGATCTAGTTTTATCCAATCCAGCATGCTCTTTTCAGGTTCCTTAACTTTGCCATGTTACAATGAGCATTAATCCATGCCTGAGTGGTTGAAGTCACTCAGCTTTGCCTTGTGACTCCAACTCCCCCCCAGGCATGGATTAGTGCTCAATAAACCCATACCCTGTTGTGGGTTAATCCCTTCATAATTACTGGTGACCCTATTTATCAAGTGTATTACCGGTCTGTTTAAATGTCATAATAACTGGATTTTGAGTTGTTATGCTTCAAAATGCTATAATACCCAGAAATCCAGTTATTACGACATTTCCCAAAGCAATAATGCCAGCTACACTGCCCACTTGGCAGTGCCAGTGTGAGACACTTCAGGCGGGTACTCACGGTTGTCTCTTCAGGCATCTGAATTACCCGCTCGTCTCATCCATTTCCAAGGAAACACCTCCAGATGTCCATTCCTGATGCTCAACAGACCATGTTATGTCCTACAAAACAGTTAAATCCTTCAGTAAAAGTTCAAAGAAGGCCTGCAAAATACTTATTTTTCCCAAAATTCAGTGCTCAGTAGGATTGTAAAAGACTTGTTTCTTCCAAGACCGCGATCTTCAGAAAAACTACACCACTCCTATTGGCAGATGAGGTATTTATGATTGATGCTATAAAGTTTAAACAGTTGCATTTTTAACAAGCAATTGTCAATGCTGAATGTTGATTGCGTTGATCCATTGAGCTCGCTCACTGGCCATCTGCCACACACTCATTCTGTTTCTCCTGGTGCTGCAGGCTGCTCTTTTGTACTGGGCTCCTGCCTCTGTTGGCAGATTTTTCTGCCCACCAACAAATCTGCAGCAGTCACGATAGAGCTCCATTGACCTTGCTCACTCCCCCTCTCTCACTCATTCGTCCTTCTGCTCCCGCTGCTGCAGGCTGCCTTTTTATACTGGGCCCCTGCATGCATTGCTGACTTTTTCTGCCCACAAAGAAATCTACAGCAGTCCCAACAGAGCGCTGTTGAGTTCACTCACTCCCCCTCCCTCACTAGCTCGTTCTGTGTCTCCCACTACTGCAGTCTGTCCTTCTGTACTGGGCTCCTGCCTGCATTGGTGGCTTTTTCTGCCCACAAAGAAATCTGCATCAGTCCCGACACAGGTCTAGTGAGGTCGCTCACTCCCCCTCTCTCACTCGCTCTTTCCATTTCTGTCGGCGCTGCAGGCTGGCATTTTGTACTGGGCTCCTGCCTGCATTGATGCCTTTCCCTGCCACCAAAAAAACCCACAGCAGTCACGATAGACCTCCATTAAGCTTGCTCATTCCCCCTCTCTCACTTGCTAATTCTGTTTCTCCCAGTGCTGCAAGCTGCCCTTTTGTACTGGGCTCCTGCCTGCATTAGCACCTTTTTCTGCCACAAAGAAATCCGCAGCTGTCCCCACAGAGCTCCATTGAGGTTGCTCACTCCTCCTGTCTCACTCGCTCATTCTGTTTCTCCTGGCACTGCAAGCTGCCCTTTTGTACTGGGCTCCTGCTTCTGTTGGTACCTATTTTTGGCCACAAAGAAATCTGCAGCTGTCCCAACAGAGCTCCGTTGACCGCACTCACTCCCCTCCCCCTCACCCGATCAATCCATATCTGCCAATGCTGTAGGCTGCCATTTTGTAGTGGGCTCCTGTGTGCATTACCGCCCTTTGCTGCCCACTAAGAAATCCACAGCAGTCACGATAGAGCTCTGTTGAGCTTGTTCACTCCTCCCTCTCTCAGTTGCTCATTCTGTTTGTCCCACGGCTGCAGGTTGCCTTTTTGTACTGGGCCCCTGCATTCATTGCTGCCTTTTTCTGACCACAAAGAAATCTGCAGCAGTCCCAACAGAGCTCTGTTGAGCTCACTCACTCCTCCTCCCTCACTCACTCGTTTTGTGTCTCCCGGCACTGCAGACTGCCCTTTTGTACTGGGCTTCTGCCAGCATTGGTGCTTTTTCCTGTCAACAAATAAATCCGCAGCAGTTCTGACAGAGCTCAGTTGAGCTCAGTCACTCCTCCCCTCTCTCACTCACTGGATCCTAATCTGTACCAAACACTGATTTCCGACAGCGACTGTGGTATTCGGCACCAGAAGCGTGAAAACACATTTCGGCCAGGATGTGAAAAATGACAGCTGTGCTGTTCATAAGGAGGTGTGAAAAAATGCCAGTGTTGTAAATCTGGCGTGAAAATATTACTTATTTGCAAAGTTACAAGGGTGTGTGGAAACTGCACAATGTGCGCTCTTAACACAGTCATTTTATGGAGTTTCATCACACAATTTTCAACATAGGCATTTTAGGACCTCTGCTCATGAACAGTGTCAGTGTAATTTTCTTAATGTGTCCCGAACACTGATTTCCCACAGCGACCATGCTATTGTGCGCCTGAAGAGTGAAAACACATTTCAGCCAGGATGTGAAAAATGACAGCTGAACTGATCATAATGAGGTGTGGGAAAATGGCAATATTGAAAATCTGGAGTGAAAATATTGCAAAGTTGTGAATGTATGATCGTACGTGGAAACTGTAACATGCACATTCGTAACACACTAATTTTATGGACTTTCATCACCAAATTTTCAACATAGGCATTTTAGGACCTCTGCTAATGAACAGTGTCACTGTCTTTTCCATAATGTGTCCTGAACATGGATTTTCCACAACGGCTGCACTATTCTGCGCTGGAACTGCAAAAACACATTTCGGCCAGGATGTGAAAAATGACAGCTGTACTGTTCATTAGGGGGTGCAGAAGAATGGCAATGTTAACAATATGGAGTGAAAATATTATTAATTCATGAAGTTACAAGCGTGCGTGCAAACTGTGCAATGCACACTCGTAACACAGTCATTTTATGGAGTATCGTTGCCAAATTTTCAACATAGGCATTTTAGGACCTCTGCTCATGAACAGTGTCACTACCATTTTCTTAATCTGTCTCGAACACTGATTTCCCACAGCGACTACGCTATTCTGTGCTGGAAGTGTGAAAGCACATTTCTGCCAGGATATGAAACATGACTGCTGTACTGTTCACAAGAAGGTGTGAAAAATGCCAATGTTGAAAATCTGGTATGAAAATATTGCAAATTCACAAAGTTATGAGATTGCACAGCAAATGCATAATGCACGCTAGTAAAACAGTCATTTTTTTTTATTTGTTTCCACCAAATTTGCAACACAGGCTTCTTGAGAGCCCACCTCATGAACACTGGCACTGTAATTTCATTAATCGGTCCTGAAAGGGGATTCTGCACAGTTACCACAAAATCACCTTTTGGGACCAAATAAAGCCATGACAGTGACAGAATTCATGAGGAGGGGTCCCAAAAACCCCATGTTAAAAATTTGGTGTCAAAATTCCAAAAAATGCCTGAGATATGCATCAAAGTTGAAAAAGCTCTATTCATTCCATTATACAGCTTACCGGCATTTCCTCAGTTTGCGGTCGGCTTTGAAGAGGGCAGGCGTGTTCCTGGTCCACCGAGGATCATCTTGCAGGACTCTGCAGGTAAGTATGGGGTGAGGGGTGTGGGGAGGCAGGGTGCGCAGTGGGTGCGGGTTGGGGGGCAGGGAGACCACGAGGGACCATTTTTTTTTTTTACAGGTTTAAAAAAAAAATTGTGGGACAGATTTTTATCTTTGCAGAGGCATTGGGCATGCTGGGGTGGGCTCCCAGTGTGCCACCTGAATCTTTTCAGTAGTGTGTGCAGCCAACAGGGGATTAGCAACCCCCGTTGGCACAAAAGCGGGGTGGGTGCAAGAGCCGAGGGGATTGGGCACTCCCTCGGCACAACTATCCAGCCACTGTTTCAGGGGGGTACCTGATGCCGATGGGGAGTGGTCTCCCCCATAGGCACTTCAAACAGTGAGGGGGGACACAATGCCAATGGGGAGTGGACTCCCCCGTCAGCAAGTTAATTAGCACTGGGGATGGAAACCGACAGGGATTGGGGCCCCCATCAGTAAAAACACGCTGCTGTGGGGAGGGGCACATGCTGCCAAGGGGGATTGGGCACCCCCTCAGCACTGGGGCTGGATTAATATTGTTTGTGAACACAGCAGCAAGCCGCTGCCATGTTCACAAACAATATTACAGTAACAACATTCCACCCAGCAATGAAAGGGCACTCCCTCATTGCAGCAAATCGCTGATGCTGCAATGACCAGGCGGCCCCTGATTGCTGCAGTGAAAATGTTACAAGTTGGTAGCACACTGGCTGAACTAGTGTCAGCAGCAGTGTGCCACAGCATTGGGGAAAGTGGGCCAAGCCTTTACAGGCAGTGGGGGCATTGGCCACAACAGTGCCGTGCCTCCACAACCTGCTTCTGGAAAGCTGGCACAATATGTTTCTTGCACATGTTTGCAATCAACATAAAAATTGTTTACTTGTTCTTATCTATAAATTCTGTTTACTTATGTTGCTTAGTTCTTCTATTTAACTGTTGTGCTTGTTGCTAAATAAACCATAGTTATACAAATGCCTTGTTTTTCCATATTCACTAAAAAATAACAATATAACTCCCAACATCAGCAATTATAAAAAAATAAAAAATAGATAAGTGAGTATTTATGGATTTTTTTACACACCCTCGTTGTGTGATGACCACATACACCTCTCAAACTTCACATTCGAAGTTTATGGGTCATCACACACCTCGGTTGTGTGAAAAAAATCCATAATACACACTAGTCTATCGATTATTCTTTAAGTATTATTAGGTCAGAGTTCACACCAGGCAAAGGCTATAAGTGACCTCTGACCTTTATTAAGATTATGTATTTATTACTGTGTCACCCAGATCTGACCTTTATAGAAAGTGTTAAACAAGAGCCCGGCCCATGCCATCCCAGACTCATTCAAAAATAGATATCATCACAGACAAAAAGTAGTGGCAGCACTTACCAGGTGGGTCTTTGGCCTTGCTATGTATGGCCAGCCTGACTGCTCACTCCAGTACTGCAGCGCTGCTCCAGCTACCAACCCAGAAGAACTCTAATCTACTTTAACAGTCCAGTCCATGCAAATTAAGCTCCCCTCGCTTGCTCTCACCTGTCCTTCTGTGATAAGGGTAGATGGCATTGAAGGGACAGGGCTTGGAGCTGGCAGCTAGCTGTTCTAGCCAAAATGGATCCCACTCCATCTCCACAAGCCAGGTGCAGGACATGTTGGAATGAGTTGCACACTCTCAGAGACATGCTAATCTGAATCCTTCCATTACAGCTGTTGAACCACCCCATCTAATAAGAACAACAGCTTTTGCTTGTACCAGCTTGATGCAACTAGTTACCCTGTCTGTAAACAAAGTATAATCCCCATCAAGTCAGATGCTGAGGGGAACACACTCCCACTCCCCTTCCCGCTGCATCACTGTGCTTTGGGACAGCGCAGATAAGTGGGCAGCTCCAGGAGAGGCTGCTCTGTGACCACTTTCTTTTTTTTTTGCAATTAAGTTTATTTTTAAGATTATATACTTTCATACACTGAAAATAAACACATACCAAAACCACTCTGCATACAGTATACATAGTAATAAAACTCAAACACAAATAACATAATACTGTAGTTAATCAGGTCTGATAGTCCCTTATAGATCTTTAACATGAAAAGCAAAAAAAAATTAAAGAAAGAAATGAGAAAGGAAAATATAAGAAGGAAGACCAAAAAGACAAAAAATAAACCCCCTTCCCCATGAACAATCTTAATTGTCAGATACAAGGATACACCAAGACTCAAGATTCTTAACTCTATAGACTGTAGATTAAGTATATATTCTTATGCTTTCTGTGAGGTAAGCATACTTAGGGTGGAAGGCAAAATTAGTAACCAAATTTTATTTTTAAATCAGTAAGCAAAGGGCTCCAACACTTCTGAAATCTAGGCCATGAAATGCTAGCTCTAGCCACACTCCTCTCTGCATTAAGTGCATTAAGACATTCTGACCACCATTCCGGAAGAGAAGGGGTCCATGCTTCCTTCCAATGTCTAAGAATCAGTAGTTTTGTAATTAATGAAACCATCACCATATGTGTCTTAAGAGATAGTGTGGGAATCGTGGAATATTGCCCCAAAATGCATACTTTCTCTTCGAAGTATGGAGCGATTGGCAAATAACCACCAATATGACATTTAACCAGTTTCCAAAGAGTAAGTGTCTTGGGACATGACCATAACTTCTGGCCCAAGGAAGCATTCACTGCACCACAATCTGGGCACACTGAAGTGGGTAAGAGGCCCATTCTATATAGTTTATTAGGTGTAAAGTACAGGTTATGTAATATATTAAACTGAACACCCCTTAGTCTATCTTGTTTAATTAATCTGTAATTGTCCAACCAAACAGATTCCCACTGAGAGTCAGATAAAGAGGTGGCCATATTTTGGTTCCAATAGTAGGCTGCAGCTGAGATGTTCTTCCAGGAAGCCTTAATAAAAGCCTTATAAAGTTTGGAGACTATTTTACCTTGACTTAGACTGATTGACAGAGAGTCTAAAAAAGATTCTACTTTCTCATCCATGGTGATTTTCCCAAAAACTTCTGGAGGCAGTGACGGATTTGGGTAAAATAAAGCCACAATTTGGATGGAGAATCCAATTTATTTTTAATTTGGGCAGCCGTATTAAATGAGGTCTCATGTAGTAGGTATTTCAATTTCACATCTGAAAGTAGGTAAAGGCTCTTAGAATCAATGAGTTTATTGGCAATTTTTAAGTTAGGGTTGTCACAGGGAGATTGGGAGAGATCTGTTCTTCTGTGTAATTTAAAATGCATACAAAGTTGGTGAAAAGCCCTAATGTTCCACCCTGTAGGGGAGTCTTGGATTGCTGAAAGAATTGCTGCCCAACGACAGTAGAGGGTATGCAGAGAAAGGTGTTCAGTTTTGGCCCTCACATGATCTAGCTGAATGCCAGAAAGAGTTGTAAGTGGTTTCTCTATTGGAGATGTCCAAAACAAAAAGTTACTGGCATGGATAGCTAGATAAAATGAGAAGATGTCCAGTAGCTGTAGACCACCTTTCTGTTTAGGGCCTGTGAGTTTCCAATACACCCTACGTGGTAGTTTGCCATTCCAGATGAAATCCAAACATTGATAATGCAGGTTCTTGAAGAATGGTATGGGAAGATACAGGGCTAAACAATTTAGGGGGTTAAACACTTTTGGTAGTATTATCATCTTTAGGATATTTGTTCTTCCCCAAAATGAAATAGGAAGTTGTTTCCATCTTGCCAAATCTTCCTTAATTGTCTGCAGAAGAGGGTCTAAATTCAGGGATTTTAGTTTGTCCAGATCTCTTGAAAACTTTATGCCCAAGTATTTTATAACCTTATTTTCCCATTGAAGCCCCAAGGTTTCAGTCTGTTTCTTGTCTATCATAACTGATAAGAGATAAACTATAGTTTTACATTTGTTATTCTTATATCCAGAAAATTCACTGAATTAATAGTTTGGAGAGCTAGCAGAAGGGGGAAATCCCAGTTGCTTAAATGTAAGAGCAGGTCATCTGCAAAAAGAGAAAATTTTGATTCATATGATTCCAGATGCAGGCACTTAATCCCTACCTCTTTATTTATAAATCTTGCTAACGGTTCTATGTATAAATCAACAAGATAAGGAGATGGGGGCATCCTTGTCTAGTTCCACTTTTTAGAAAGAAGGCCTCCGAGAGTTGATTATTGCACAGAATGCCTACTGAGGGACATTGATAAAGGATATGAATGTGTTGTACAAAATTGTCTGGGAAACCAAAATGGACAAGTACTGTAAACAGACAGTTCCAACTGACTCTATCAAAGTCTTTTTCTGTATCCAAGGAGACCAATAAATATTTTAGGTTTGGGTCCCTGGATGCAGAAACTAGATGAGCCACTTTATGGAAGTGAACAGCTGACGAACGACCCAATACAAAGCCTGCCTGTTCTGGACTTATTAGGTGAGTCCAAACTTTAGTTAATCTGGTAGCCAGAATTTTTGCATATATTTTAATGTCTACGTTCATCAGGGAAATTGGTCTGTAGTTGCCAATTTGTGCTGAGTCCTTCCCTGGCCTTGGAAGAAGAATAATTCTTGCTTCCAGAAGAGAGGGGTCACTAAATGGGTAATAATCTCACAATGTGAACAACTTATGTAAAACAGGTACCAGTTGGGGTTTATAAGTTTTGTAGAACAAGTCAGTGTACCAGTCTGGTCAGGGGCTTTATCCGCCTTTACTGAATCTATGACCGAAGAGATTTCCTTCTCTGTGATAGACCCTTCCAAAGAGGTTTTGGAAACTTCTGTTAGATAGGGGAGGTCTGCCTTCTGTAGAAAGGCACCCATCAGTGAAGATTGAGAGTCAGACAATTGCTGGGAATAATAGAGATTTTGATAAAATTCTTTGAAAGATAATAATATTTCTTTGGGATCTGTAGTGATTAACCCAGTGTATGGATGATGGACTGCCGGTATCCATTTGGCCACAGATCGCTGTTTCAGCAGCCATGCCAAAAGCTTTCCGGCCTTGTTACCTTGGCCAATATAGGTTGCTTTGACCTGAGATGCGGCTTTCTCCACCTTTTCCAGAAGTGAGCTGGCATAATGGGCTCTGAGTTGGGCCAGTTCCAAGCATTTCTCAGAGGAAAGTTTTACAATGCCTTTGGACTCCAGAGTGTGTATCTTGTCCAAACACAAATTTAATTGAAAACTGCTTTTTTCTTTTAGTCACTGTCGCAATTCGGATAAGCTCCCCCCTCCACGCTGACTTTAAGGCTGCCCATACCTTATCTAGGTCAGGAATGGAGTCTATATTTTCTTGTATGGTAAGCAAAAGGTATTCTTGGAAGTGGGAACATATCTGAGGATCTTTCAAAAGCAAATTATTTAGAGACCTATTTATTTAGCTGGGTCTAAGTGGTGGCCCTTCTCTGTGACCACTTAAGTAAACAATGGGAAGGGGGTAGAAAATAGCCTGCAGATGGATGGAGGGAGGTTTTTTCTTTAACAGAAGAACTTGCTGTATAAGCACTGAACCTGGAAATGAAGGGAAAGGATTATCAATTATGGGATCCTGGTTTACGGGTCGACCGATACTTCTACCCTCCACAGAAACCGTGTTTCACTAAACAAAGCCTGTCACCTTGCTATGGGCTGCTTTGGTTTGACACACACTTGTGCTCTCTACAGTCTTACCAGTTGGCTTGGCCTTGATAGGAGGCTTAGGTACCAGACATGCCTCCTAGCCAAAAAGATCACCATTGCCTAGCCCCCCCTCGGCCGTCACCAACCTACTACAAATTGCACTCTCAGTGATACCTACTTGCAGCTCCACTAAACCCTCCCTCCTGATTCCCCACTGTCAAAGTACTCAAGGCCAGAGATATTTCTGCTATAGAGACCCTTTCTTGATGAATGCCATGCCCAGTGCTATCTCCTCTGAAAATAAAAATAGGCCAATTTAAAACCACCCTCAGGGAACACCTTCATTCCTCAAGCACCTGAGACTGCTAGTAGCCCCCCATGCTCCATCCAATCAAGTAATGTATGACTTCTTAAGACTTGCCTCTTTCCCCCCCACTATTTCACACTTAGTGCCCCCTTCCCCTCTCACTCCCCTTGTGGTATAAACCTGGGCCTTTTACCTAAGTCCTTGACTACTCTTGAGCTACAACAAAGGATCGCCATCCTGCTAACCTTCTGATCATTGCACTCCCACTGTTTTTCTCCCCCAACTTCTGAATACCTGTATTTTACTTACTGCTTGCTAATATATAGTTGTCATATATACGTGTAATTACTGTTCAGTCACTGCCTCTGTACTGTATCTCTGAACACTATTTTGTACTGTTTGTAATGTGATGTGGAGCCTTTGTAAATGAGACTCTGACTCAAAGGTTTGTAATTCTGATGCCTCTAATAAATAAATAAAATAAATAAACAGAAAACACAGAGAGAGAGTGAGTTTTTTTTAAACAGAAGAGCCTGGTCTGTGTGCTGTGTTAATCATTTCTTCATGCTACTGATGGCAGTAATGCCCTCCCTGTTCCACATGAAAGCAGAACATTGCACATGTGGGTTCCATGCCCAGCCTGGCATGGTCAGGTCATCTCTGCAAACTTTCTTTGAGACCAAAGACTGGCAGCTGTACTGGCATGATACAGAATGCTGGGGTGGGAAAACATTAGCAACCATATTACAGAAGATAGTATCTCATATATATTATAGGAGCATGGTGACACCCCTATAGTTAGAATTGAGTAGCCTGTTCAATGTTAAATCCCTAAATTTGCACATTAATAGCTTTGACTCCATTTGATGAAATGAGAAGAAATTTTTATTTATTTAGTTAGCTAGTTGTTGTTAACCAGGTAAGTGCACTACACAAATTCTGCTTATTTTCAGGTATGACCTGGGGGAAGGGGATACAGATGAATGCCAACTGACCGTGAACCAGATTAAGCTGTTGGTGGTATTTTTAGTGAATGGGGGGAAATTTGGCTAGGACACCGGGGAAATTTCCATATTTATCGGCAGAGGGAGCTACGGTCTAAATTTTGGATTGTGCAGTCCCTGGCAGGATAATGGAGGAGGAGGATGTCTCAGAGCCAGCTGGGGTTCAGTCCCCGACCCTAGCTCAGGAACAACAAGGGGATGAGGATGTGGACTGGATGGTAGTGGAGAAAGAGGTGAAAATTGCTTTCTTACCCTTGGAAAGCGAATCTGAACTAACAGAGAGTGAGTCAGAAAGTGAAATGGATGTAGTGACCGGAGCAGAGTCAGCAGCCATTACAGCAAGGAGTGGCCCAGAAAATGAACCACAGCTGATCTCAATTGAGGCAGTGGAACCACAAGCAGTGGACCTGGGAGAGGAATCCTCTGTGATGCGTTGAGCAAAGGAAACCAGCAAAACTCTGAAGCAAATGCCACAGTTGAAGCCAGAAGAGAGCAATGTGCAACAAATAGTGGATAAAGATCAATCACAAAATGCTTCTACTGTTGTGGGAAATGTTATAGAAAACAGGATGCCCGTAAATAAGAATGTACAAAATGCAATCCCACAAAACTCGCAAACTGAAGGACTACAGGAGCCTAAAGCTCAGAGAAAGTCTTTAGGAGTTAGGAACACTTCACGATTCGAAAAAAAGAGTTTACAATTGCACAAATACCCACCCAAAGACTGAACAATTGGTAAGGCTTTGCAAGGAGCAGGGTGGACTTAGACAGCAGCAGGGACTTGGGAGCCAACAGAAACCGAGTTTGTGGGTTTAATGGTAAGCAAAAAAACAAAACAAATGGAATCTAAGCAAGTAAAACATGCAAAACAAGATGCTGTACAAGTAGCAAATGAGATACAGAGCATGCAAAAAGAGGTTAAAAAAGTGGATGCATTGAAAAATCTATTGAATATGAGCAACCCCAGGTACATGGAATAAAAACAGAATTTAGAAAATCTTGATAACACTATAATGCCACAAACCCTACCAAAGGTAGCACAGAGCAAATAACTCCCTGTGAGTCTGGGAGAAGGCATTTTAAGGGACCCAAAAAGACAAATCTTCATGAAACCACTACTAAGAATGTCAGATTTATTCAAAACTCGAGGAGAACCAGCACCAGGGAGAAATGCAATATGTCTGTTATACAAAGGAGGATTAGAAGACCCGTTGGACAGGACTTACATAGCAAGAACTTTGCTAAAAAATTCCTTAAAATGTTATGCTTCAGAAATATTTCTATTAATTCATACTGACGAGTATAATTATGATACCAATTTTAAGTCTGTAGAAGCCTTAGATTGCTTCTGGGTTAAGTATAATACTTTGAAAGACACCCCATTGTGGTCACCCTTTTTGGCAATCCTCATAACTAAACCTGCATTAAGAATGATCACAATTCTATTAAAAAATGAAGGAGTCAAAGTATCTGGCATTATTTTATAGTTAAAAAAGAGATGTGATGTTTTGGAACATCCTGAGCCTATAATGGACTCAGAACAGATATGGACCAGAGGATGGAGGGTAAAAGTTAAGCTTATCATGTCAAATGCTGAAATTATGCATCTTCCAAGTAGCTTTTTCCTAGACAGAGATAGGGGGTCACTGTTCACATGGGGCAACCCAAATCTTGCCACAAATATGGATCAAGATTACATTTGAGCAATGCTTGTGACACTCTAAAATGCACACATTGTTTAAAACTGGGTCATTTAGCAGTAAACTGTGGTAACACCTTTAGATGCAATTTGTGTGAAGAAAAAGGCCATTCATACATGAGGTGCCCACAGACCTCACACAATGAATAAGACAGTGTATCACATGAAGGGCTGATTACAAACAGCCAAAAAAAGTTGTGCCCAAGTTTCAGAAAAAAGGATGGCAGAAATACAGAAGAAAAAAGAAAAGGAAAAGGAGGAGAGTAGCATGCAGGAAAAACAAATAGAAGTAGGAGAAACTGAGGCAGTAGCACACCCAGCATTAATCTCCAACACTGGAATAAATAACAGTGAGAATAACCTCGAATGAACAAACACTGCAGAGGAGGAAAAGGAAGAAGGAAAGCAGATGCCCCCTTCAGCAGTAGTGCTGCCCTTGTGGTAGTGCCCCCCTTAGTAGTAGTGCCCCCAGCAGTAGTTCCCCTTCCCCAGAAGAGGAAGGTTATATGTTAGTTACCCCCCCAAAAAAAGAATAAGAACAAAAGCACAGAGTAAAAGGTAAAAAAGGTAAAGAAAGGAAACAGCCAGGAGAACAACAAGACTTGATAATGAGTAACAAATATAGCCCATTAGGGAAGGAAACTACAGGGGGAGACACAGACAATGAGGACACAGACTCATAACTCATCCATAGCATCCTCCATCCCGGGCAAGTCTTCTGGAAGGGAGGATATAGGAGTGGGGAATGAAGCTAAGAAAAACAAAATGGTGCACCAGGTCAAAAAAAATGTGCTTTAAGAGACAAAAAATAAAACTTCTCCATGACATCCCTAAAACTCTTCTCTTTAAATGTGAACAGCATCAAAAATCAGAAGAGGAAAATAACCGCCTTAGCTGAACTTGCTAAATACAATGCAGATGTGTTTTTCATTCAGGATACGAGGTTAAAGACATTGCTGGAAATAGCACAGCCCAAAAAATTATGGACAGCTTACTCCACCTTCTGGTCAATAGGGGCAGACAACATGCGATGGTCTAGGAATTTTATTTAAAAACACTGAACTGAAGGTAATAAGGTTTGTAGATTTAGTACCAGGAAGAGCCTTAATCCTAGACATTCAATAAAAAGAGAAAAGGATAAGCCTCATTAATAATTATGCCTCACAAGTCAAAACTGAAAAGGTTGAACTTTTCAAAACCATTCAGCCCTTTTTGCATACCGCTTTCTTAGTATTAATAAATACCTGTGACTAATCACCATCATATCTTTTCACCCCTTTGCTTACCTCCCCTCTTCCTTCCTTCCTCCCCACTCCTTTCTCTCCACCCCCTACCTGACAAAGCCTCTTGGGGGCTGCCCCCTACTCCTGCTCTTCTCCTCATCCCAATCTCCTTATACTGTGACAAAGACCCCACAGGCTGCTCCCACTTTGCTATGTGGTTTTTATCTGATTGACTCCTTTTCCTGTTTTTTAATGTGACCAGGTTAGAATGTCAAATTGCCCTCCAACGCCTTGTTAACACTTCTTACACTGTTCTTGGCATATTTGCTTGCTACCTGTTCAGCCTGTAACCAGTTGTGTACTCTGAATGTTCTGTAACCTGTTTATGTAAATTATGTCTCTTGTCCACTTGACATTGAACCTTTGTAAAAGAGCTTTCCTTGCTCAAAGGCATTAATCTGCAATTGAAATAAATAAAAAATGAATAAAAAAAGTTTTGGATGGGGGAGACTTTAGTTGCGTAGTAAATTCGGTAGATAGAGGGGCAAAAACCAAAAAGTTATTTTGTGATACTAATGCACTTGTTGATATTATAGCCACAGCTCAGCTTAAGGATACATATAGGGAGAAACACTCAACAGGAGGGAACACATATATCAGGAATATATGCAACAAGGATTTTTTTTTTAATTTGTACAAGCTCTTCACAGGTACTAAATGCATTGACAGAGGATGTAGCCTTCTCTGATCATAGGGCTCTTATTGTGGAGGTAGCTTGGGGGCATACCATAGAAAGCAATAAAGAGCCTTGGTGCCTTAATACTTTATTGTTAGAGAATGAAGATGTAATAAAAAAATTGGGAGTTTTGTGGGAAGCAAGAAAATCAGTGATTTGTATATATGATATAAAATAAGAATGGTGGAAAGATACAAAGAAGCATGTTAGGAATTTCTTTCAGTCAAATGCAAGTAGAAAGACGTTAAAATCCTATTCAGATTATTTGTCCCTGAGGAAACAGTTACACTGTTTAATATCCAAAACAGAAACACTCAAACTTAATTATAGTAAGCAAATAAGTAAAATAAAAAAAAATATGTTTCTTCTACGTATAACAGGGCCAAAACTTTGCAGCGAGAAACTAAATTTGGTACACAAAGTAAAAAAACAAACATTTGATCCTTTTCTGAATGTAAAAATTGAGTAGGAATAGAATTATCACAGAGCTAGAAGATAAGAAAAACAAAATCCAAAAGTCAAAGCAGGAAATAATGGAAATAGTACAGAAATATTCTAACAAGACGTTTGGCTCCACTGACTTAGTAAATATGAATAGTGGAAACATACAGAAGTTACAAATACCAGAGCTTGCAGGAAAAAGAAAAGGAGAAGTTAATTCAGAATATAACAGAAACTGAAGTTCTGGAGGCAATTCAATCCCTGGGCAATAATGTAGCACCAGGGACTGATGGACTCACAGCAGAATTCTACAAAAAATTCAAACAAGACTTAGTCCCAGAATTAGGCAAGGTATATAATGAGATCCTAGAAACAACTTCTTTTCCAACAATGATGTCACAAGCATACCTGATTTTTTTGCATAAAAAAGGAAATAAGAATGATTTAAGGAACTGGAGGCCAATCAGTTTATTAAATACTTATTATAAATTATTTCGGAAAATTTTAGCAAAACGCTTAGCCATAGCAGCTAGCAAACTTATCAGCGACAACCAAACATGTTCAATTCCAGGCAGGAAAACTCAAGACAACCTAACTGTACTTAAGAGATTTTCCAAAAAGGACAGGCAATAGCTGACACAGGAATTTTATTGTGTCTTGATCAAGAGAAAGCGTTTGATGCAATACCACATGAATATCTCTTTTGAATTTTTAAAAAATATGGTATTCCAGTTTTATAGAGTGGATTACTACAATGTATACAAATGCAAAACTAACTCCCTTGGTTAATGGATGGAAGGGAATGGAACTATTAATAAACAAGCATTTGACAATGCTGAACGTTGATTGCTTATATGTGTTGTTTAGGTATTTGGAAGTGAAAGTACCATGCCTAAGAACTGCCATGTGTGCCCCCAAGACATCCACTATGTCTTTTTATTCAGTATTCACAGAAGAGAGGGAGGGGCAAGGGCCACAACAGTACAATAGTTGCAAAGGCTATAGGCAGGTCAGCCTCAGTTCAGTAGTGGGGAAGATCATGGAGACATTGGTTAAAGAAAGGATAGTGGGACATGTAGAAGCCATTGGAGCCCAGGACCATAGGCAACATGGATTCACAGTGGGGAGGTCATGTCAGACAAATCTGGCTGATCTCTTTGACTGGGTGACAAAGCAAGTAAATCAGGGTGGAGCAGTGGACAGCGCTTACCGTGATGTAAGCAAAGGCTTTGACACCATCCGGCATAGCAGGGTGATAAACTAGCTGAAAAGGCTTCTGTGTGACATTCTTTTGTTCTTCTAAATCTGTAATCTCCAGTATTTCAGTAACCACATGACCCCACTGCCTTCTGTAGCCAATTGTATGCTGGTTGATGCCTGGTGTCAGATGACAGACAGATTGCTTACCAGATTGTGTCGTCATTTGAACAACTTCACAGAGTGTTCTTTTACTGGTAAGCATTTTGGAAAGCTGGTGAAGGTCTTACATTTTTATTATGATTGTATCTCCTTATGTCTGTCCCCTTTGGTTCCCCATCCCCACACCCCAACAGTCATCAGTGGCCACAGCTGCAGGCTTCTTCTTGCCAAGATGGTGAGTGAGAAACATAGAAACATAGAATTTGACGGCACATAAGGACTGCTTGGCCCACCTAGTCTGCTCATTTCCCTACCTGATGGATAAGCTGCAGATTCTAGTTAAACAGCTTTCTTCCTCCTACCCCCCAAGTAGAACTGCATTATGTCTGTCCGTGAGCAGCTGCCTTCAGAGTCTGTGAAGTCTTATGTCTTTCAGTGCTGTTTATTGGTCATCTTCCAACATAGGTGAGGCACTGCCAGCTGAAAAGTAACTCGGGACAAGCAGGTTTCAAAGTGGGGAAGAAATGGAGTGAGCAAGAATGAAGTACTCATTCAGATGTGGCGTCAATTTTAAGATCAGCATACTGCTGTGGACACTGCAAATAGAACCCCAGCTCTTTAAGCAGCCTTATGAAGTGTAAAGGCTTCTTGAAGCACTGGGGTTGTGTTTATTGTACTGTAAGTGGGATGCATCTAATTCGGTAATTTACTGTACCTTACATCTGGATGTATGTTAGGGTCAACTTTAAATGAACACTGCACCTGAGTTAACATGATGCCACAGAAACAGAGAATTTTTCTGCAGAAAAGGACCGCTCAGCCCATTCAATCTGCCCAAGTGTTCTCTACCTACTTGTAACTCCTGTCTGTATATGTTACTGCATGTCGTATTCTGCCTGCGTCCATCAGGACCTCCTTGTGAATGAACTTGCTTAATGGATTTTTCCTGCAATGAACTTGAACCTACTCCACTTCCTTAGCCCTATTGATGTCCATTGACCCCCCTTCCATTTTTTCTAATATGCCCCTATGCTTATCCCACGCATGCTTCATTCCCAATACCATTTTAGGTTCTACCACTTCTCCTGGCAATCTGTTTAAGGCATCTACCACCCTTTCAGTAAAGAAATATTTATTCACATCTATCCTGAATGCCCCCCTCCAGCTTTGCTGTATGTCCCTTGGTTTGAGTGCTCATCCTCATTTGAAGGAAACTCCCAAACTGTACCCTTTTTACCCCTGTGAGGTACTTTGTAGGTCTTGATCATGTCACCTCTCAACCTCCTCTCTTCCAGAGTGTACATGCTGAGATTCTTCAGCCTTTCCTTGTAGGGACTCCTGTGAAAATTCTGAACCATTTTAGTTGCCCTCCTCTGGAAAACCTCCACCTTATATCCTTTCTGAAGTGTGGACTCTATAACTGGACACAGTACTGCAGCTGGGGGTATACCACGGAGTGAGACAATGACAGCACAACATCCCTACTCCTCCTACTGGAGATGCCACTCCTTATGTACCCCAGAATCCAATTTGCCCTGCCCATAGCCTTGTCACACTGTACTGCCATTTTGAGGTCTTCTGATATAATAGCCTCAAGGACCCTTTCATGTCTAGTGAGTATCAATACCTCTCCCCATCCTATACCCAGCATCAGGGTTCCTATACCCTAGGTACATGATTTTATACTTGTTGGCATTTAACCCCACGTAAGTAAGAAAATGGAATTGATTTGAATGAATTGCAGGCTTTTAAGCAGCTTTTCAGGGAGTGTGTATGTGTGTGTGTGTGGGGCTCTGCTACTATAAGTATTTGCTTTTGATTTGACATAATGTGAAAACAGACTAACCCTGCTCCCCACTCCATGTGCTATATCGGAGATAAAGAGCCCAAATAGCATTGGGCCAAGCACTGAGCCCTGCAGCACCCTGCTTGTCACTGTTCTGGGTGCCAAGAGCTACCCCACCACCACCACCCTCTGCACCCTCCCCTGTAACCTGTTCTCTATCCATGTAGTCAGACCACCTTACACCCGTACCCCTCCTTCTCCTCGCTCTTCTCCTCCTTGGCCTGTGTCCCTCCTCCCAGTAGTCCGCACCCTTTCTCCTCCTTATTCTTACCGGGTGGTGGTGCCTTCTGCATTACACTCAGACCATTCTGCCTGCCCCCTTCTAGGATTACTACACCTCCGCCTTTACCTATATCTAGGGCAGTGAGCTCATCAGGCTCCCCTGTCCGGACCTTTCTACCAGCCTCAGTCTTTTGACCCCCCCCCCATTTGTATAAATCCATCTTAGTAGAGCTATACCCATCTAATCCTGGCTCTTTTATTTATTTTTTTTATGAATTTTCTCACAGGGCTACGGTCGGCTTGGTCATCCCGACTGACCCCCGTAGCCCTGCCCCTGACATCAGGCTGACCTGCTCAACTCCATGGATTACCCCTGTGCTGGGGTGGTGAGGAGCTTCCCAGGTCGACCCACTGGAGCAGGATCCAGGTGAGGAGGCACCATTCAGGTCAGGCGGGGTGGGCTGGAAGCTCATGCTGCCTGACCGTAGCCCATTTTCCACTTTTATCCCCTTGGCAGAGTGTGAGCATGCAATGATACAATCCACCACCCTTTACTACACCGCTGTAGTAGCATCCGCGGTCGTCACCAGTGCCTGCTACAGAGCCGTGGGTCCCTTGATCCTGCCCTGGGATAAGAGAGCAGTCCTCTGGATGCTTAATCGTATCCCTCCCTTGCCAACCCCTGGTGGCCCGAGCTTGCGTCTGAACCTGGGTTGCCATCGTGGTGCGAGGTGTGGCGCCCAGCACTTCAACCCTCAGTACCAGTGGCCCAGCAGCAATGCTGCCTTTAATACTCCCCTTCCCTTCCTACTCCAGTGTTCCCTGTCCTCCGCGTACAAGTCACTATTCCCCCCAGACCCTACTCCAGTTAGTCACTAACCCATAAAGTCTTGTGTGGCACCAATACCTTAGCCACTCAAACTCTTCAAGCCTACTCTTCCTCCCCATGCTTGCACATGGTACCAGCAGTACCTCTAAGAATGCCATCGACTTCCTCACCCACTCACACTGCCTGCCCAAGTACTCAAACCTCCCCCTCACTAATTCCACAGTGTCCACCGCCAAGCCGTTTGTCCCCTCATGCAACAGTAAATGAGGTTTCTTCCTCCCCCTTTGCTGCACGCTTGAGCAGTGCCTGCCCTGCCCCTCCTGCAGTCAACCTGGGGACAGCTTCAACTCAAATATGGCTGTGCCTTTCCCCCTTTCCACCCCATCTCACCTATTTCAGTATAGAATTCCCCAGGATGAGTACCCCCTGCCCCGTACCCCCTTTCCTTTTTAATGCCCCTTCCACCACCCCAATATTTGTTCTTCCCTGTCCCTTACCACTGCCAACTGCACACTCTGTGACTTCTGTATCTGTACCACCTACTTCCACCTCACTCCTTTTCTCTGCCGTATTCCTCCCATCCCCCTTGAACCCCTTCTCAGCCTGAATACTTCCTACTGGGCTTCCCATGTTGACCTCCCCTCCTCCCCTGCTGATTTCCATCCCCTCTCCTATCCTCACTATTGTCGATTTAGAGCCCCCATTCCCTTCTACCCCGACAGTGATGCCCCTGCCATCCTTCCTCCTTCCCGTAGCCTTCTCTCCTTCAGTCACCACCACCTCTTTTCTTACTAGCCCTCTTCTACCCTTCTGTCCTCACTATCTCTTCCCCTACCTGTTGCCATCTCTCTCATGCCCTGCTTGTCCTCCCATCTTCAGTATGTTCCTGCACCTCCTCTCTGTCCGATAGCAGAGTTTTGAATCTATTCCTAGTCGATACTTGTCCTATATCTCTTCCCCCTGTCAGTTCCCACCTCCTAGTGCTTCTCTTCCATGTCACCACTGGTCCCTCCCTACCTGCAACCATCTGCTCTCTCCCCCCTGGTACTCCTCGTGGTCTCTTCCTCTCCCATCAGGAGGCCCCCCACCCTCACCTCGGGCACCCTCTTCCTCCTCCTCTCTTTTCTGCTAGTGCCTCTGATACTGGGGTCAGTTTCAGCCCCTAGTTATTCTTTCTGTGTCCCCCTTTGCCATCCCCTATTCTCCCCCCTCAGGATGCCTACAATAATCATCAGCCCTGCCACTTACACTCCTCCCTAACCTCCAGAGTTCCTCCCTCAAACTAGCCAGTTATCTACAGACCACCCCACCATCCTCCAAGCCCAGTCCAGGATCATGGAAAACACACACCCTGTATACCCCTCCACCCTTTCAAAGATGCCTGCCCTATTGACATGTGGCACCTGCCCCATTTTGGCCCCCATCTCATGTTACGGGGTCTTTCTCCCAGGTTCTGTAGCCTACAACTGTTAGGTCCCTATTTACTCAAATTCCTGCCCCCCCACAGTAGTCCCCCTACTGACCCTTTGCCAACTGGGGTAATTCAGTCTTAAATCTCATCCATTAGGTACTGTATTACTGTAGCAATCCTAAAGACTCCTTGTCCATTTTTCACCCCTCGGCTACTATACTTTTTGTTCTCGGCTCTCATATAGTTTCACTTAGCCCAGTTAGAAATCCTATTGCACTCCAAGTATTACTCAGCTCAGTTAGAGAAATAAACGGAACAAATAAATATGTATTATTACAGCAGTCAAAACAGCATAGCTCAGTACTTAGGTCAGTTACAGAAAGAAACAGAACAACTAAATCTGTATTCTTACAGCAATCCTAAAGTATCCAATCATTGCTTTGTCTCCACTCCAGAGACCCTGCTGTAATATAAGACTGCAGAGGACCATGGGTGGGAGGTGGCAACTGTAAAGTCCCAGCAGAACTCCACTGAGCTTGCTCACTCCCCTCTCTCACTCGCTCATTCTATTTCTCCTGGTGCTGCAGGCTGCTCTTTTGTACTGGGCTCCTGCCTCTGTTGGTGCCTTTTCTGCCCACAAAGAAATCTGCAGCAGTCCCAACAGAGCTCCATTGAGCCTGCTCACTCCCTCTCTCACTAGCTCATTCTGTTTCTCCCACCGCTGCAGGCTGCCCTTTGTACTGAGCCCTGCCTGCATTGTTGCCTTTTTTTGCCCACAAAGAAATCAGCAGCAGTCCCAATAGAGCTCCATTGAGCTCACTCACCCCCCCACTCGCTTGTTCTGTTTCTCCCGGCGCTGCAGGCTACCCTTTTGTACTGGGCTCCTACCTGTGTTGGCACCTTTTTCTGTCCACAAAGAAATCCACAGCAGTCTCAAAAGAGCTCAGTTAAGCTCAGTCACTCCCCTTCTCTCACTCGTTCGATCCTAATCTGTCCCAAACACTGATTTCCAAAAGCACTATGTTATTCTGTGCCAGAAGCATGAGAACACATTTTGGCCAGGATGTGAAAAATGACAGCTGTACTGTTCATAAGGAGGTATGAAAAAATGCCAGTGTTGAAAATCTGGCATTAAAATATTACTAATTTGTGAAGTTACAAGGGTGCGTGGAAACTGCACAACGCATGCTCATAATGCAGTCATTTTATGGAGTTTCATCACAAAATTTTAAACATAGGCACTTTTGGACCTCTGCTCATGAACAGTGTCACTGGGATTTTCTTAATGTGTCCTGAACACTGATTTCCCACAGCGACCGTGCTACTCTGTGCTGGAAGTGCGAAAACCCATTTCAGCCAGGATGTGAAAAATGACAGCTGTACTGTTCATAAGGAGGTGTGAAAAAATGCCAGTGTTGAAAATCTGGCATTAAAATATTACTAATTTGTGAAGTTACAAGGGTGCGTGGAAACTGCACAACGCATGCTCATAATGCAGTCATTTTATGGAGTTTCATCACAAAATTTTAAACATAGGCACTTTTGGACCTCTGCTCATGAACAGTGTCACTGGGATTTTCTTAATGTGTCCTGAACACTGATTTCCCACAGCGACCGTGCTACTCTGTGCTGGAAGTGCGAAAACCCATTTCAGCCAGGATGTGAAAAATGACAGCTGTACTGTTCATAAGGAGGTGTGAAAAAATGGCAACATTGAAAATCTGGAGTGAAAATATTGCAAATTTGCTAAGTTCTGAACATGCATGGAACCTGCACAATGCACGCTCATAACACACTCATTTTATGGACTTTCGTTATAAAATTTTAAACATAGGCATTTTAGGACCTCTGCTCATGAACAGTGTCACTGTAATTTTTGTAATGTGTCTTGAACACTGATTTCCCACAGTGACCATGCTATTCTGCGCTGGAACTGCGAAAACACGTTTCAGCCAGGATGTGAAAAATGACAGCTGTACTGTTCATAAGGACGTGCATAAAAATGGCAATGTTGAAAATCTGGAATGAAAATATTGCAAACTGGCGAAGCTACACATGTGTGTGTAGCAACTGCGCAATGCATGCTCATAAAACAGTCTTTTTTTTTTTTTTTCCACCAAATTTGCAACATAGACTTTTTGAGAGCCCACCTCATGAAGAACACTGGCACTGTCATTTCATTAATTAGTCCTGAAAGGTGATTCCATGCAGTGATAGAAAAATCACCTTTTGGGACCAATTAATGCCATGACAGTGGCTGAATTCATGAGGAGGGGGCTCAATAACCGCATATGTAAAGTTTGGTGCCACAATTCCAAAAAATGCCTGAGATATGCAAAAAAGTTGAAAAAGCACAATTTATACCATTATACAGCTTAACGGCATTTCTTCAGTTCACGGTCAGCTTTGAAGAGTGCAGACATGTTCCTGGTTCACCAAAGATCATCGCACCGGACTCCAGAGGTAAGTGTGGGTGGGGGAGGTGGGGGGAAACATGGTGTGCCATGGGTGGGCATGGCTTCTGAAGGGGCAGGGAGATCGCAAGGGACTGTTTTCTTTTTTAAAGGTTTTAAAAAAAATTGCAGGACTTTTTTTCTTTACATGGGCACCGGGCACACTGGGGTGGGCTTCCAGTGGGCCATCTGAATGTTTGGGGGGCTGTAGCAGATGGGGGATTGGGCAGCCCCGTTGGCACATGTGGATTGCTGGCAGGGATGAGAGCCAAGTGGGAATGGGCACCCCCTCAGCATAAATCAAACTTTTTGGTGGGGGGGACCATTACAATGATGGGGAGTGGGCTGTCCCATCAGCAACCTGAACTCACGCGGGGACTGAAGCCGATGAGGATTAGGGCCCCCGTCGGCAAACAAACACTGTTGTGGGGGGGTACATGCTGTCGAGGGAGATTGGACACCCCCTTGGCACTGAGGGCTAAGTCATATTGTTTGTGAACACAGTGGCCATGTTCACAAGCAATATTACAACACCAACGTTATGCCCAGCAATGACAGGTCACTTCTTTATTGCAGCAGATTGGCTGATGCTGCAATGATGAGGTGGCCCCTGATTGCAGCAGCTGAAATATTTCAAGGTTCTGGCAAGCTGGCTGAGCTAGTGTCTGCAGCAGCATGCCACCCCATTGGGGAAAGCAGGCCAAGCTTCAAAAATCAGTGGGGTCATTGGCCACAACAGTGCCGCACCTCCACAACCTGCTTCTGCAGCATGCTGCTGCAATATATTTCTTGTGCATGCATGCAATCAACATAAAAAGGGTGTAAAAAAGGGGTGTCAAATAAGCCCCCTGCTGTATATATTCTGTATAGACCCATTGTTAGGAAACATGCAGACTGGCGGGGCTATAGGAGGTATATAGTTGACAGCAATGAACACACCAATCAAAACTTTAGCTTATGCAGATGATGTGGTGGTAATAATCACAGTAGGGACAGATGAACAAGTTATTTTGACACACCTTACAGAATTCAAAGTCATTTCAGGATCAATGTTAAATTTCAACAATAGTAGAGGAGTGTGTTTAGGAGAACCTCAAAAAGAGATAACATCATATGCTAACATTCAAACAGTGGAAGGGCACATACAGATATTGGGCTTGTATTTTGGTAAAGAGGACAACACTATGCTGAATTGGACAAAATGTATTCAAAAAGCGGAGAATATATTGGGTAAATGGAGAAACAAGCAAATAGGAAAGCTAAAAACAGTCTTTTAAATCCAAACTCTATTATTCTCAGTCTTCATGTATGTCAGCTATATTTACCCCCCCCCCAGGACTAGAGACAAAAATTTATAGGCCCAGATATTCAAAAGGGTTGCGCGTGCGCAACTCCAAAAATCGCCATTCTGTGATATTCAGAAGGGCCAGATTCTTTCCTAAAACATGTGCTGAGCAACAGGAGCCAATGGAAATGAAGGCATGCACAACCGAAGGGGGCGGGTCCATGCATAAAGTGCGCAATGCGATATTCGAACACTTGCTCAATGCGCAAGAGTGGCTCAGCCAGAAGTTGTGCAGTAGCGGAATTGAGCCAAAATAAAAAGGCTCAAGGAAGCAGCGCAAGAACCCTAGCAGGCCGCAAACTGGGGGAGAGAGACAGAGACAGAGAGAGAGAGAGAGAGACAGAAGCTGGAAGGGCAGACAGGGACAGTGGGTCCAGGAGGACAGAGAGGCCAGCGGGGAGTGCCCGGTGCAGTGGAAGCAGCAGTGGGGGCAGCGGGGGTAACACAGGAACAGCAGCCGAGGGGGCAGAAGCCAGGGAGATGGACAGTGCCAGCTTCCACATGGAAGCTGTAATGATGGGGGTTGAGACACCATGCTGCAGGGGGACGTGGCCACGGAGGGGCCCGTCGGTGGTATGCCCCCGACAGGTGGTATCGTGCCTGCATCAGCTTCGAGCTGTACACAGATGTCGAGATCTTGGGCCAGTACCGCCTGAACAGGGCAATACTGAGATGGCTCTGTGAGCTGTGCAGTGATGTGATGCAGGCACCCTCACGACGGAGTCACGCTCTGTCTGTGGAGACCAAGGTGACAGCCTGCATGTGCCTGCTCACCACGGGCACCTTCCAGAGGCCGACAGGGGACACCACAGGCAACACGCAGTCAGCCACGTCACGCATCCTCACCCAATTCCTCAGCGCACTGCTGCCTCATGCTGTGGAGTACATCCATTTCCCCAGCACCGTGGCAGAGCGTACAGCAAACATGCAGGAGTTCCACAGGGTAGCACGTATGCCTGGCGTAGCCATAGACTGCACCCATGTGGATTATCAGATGCCACCTGGCCCCCGACGGGTCAGTATCGAACCGGGAAGGGGTTTTCCAGTGTCAACTGCCAGGTGGTGTGTGATGCCACTGGGCGCATTATCAATGTCTGTGCCACACACCCTGGTGGAGCACATGATGCCTTCATATGGCACCAGTCTGCACTGTGCCATCGATTCGAGAGTGGGGACATCCCACAGGACATCTAGTGGGTGAGCACATGTATGGAATGCAAACTCTGGGCAAGGGTGGGAATGACACAGGTGCCATGGTAGTGGCACACAAGGATATGGGCAATATGGACCTGACATGACACTGCTCTCCACTATCTCCACACAGGTGACTGCGGATACCCACTCCGTCCCTGGCTGCTCACACTGTACCGGCGTCCCATGACCCCAGCGCAGCTATGCTTCAATGAGGCACATGCCGCAACATGTAACATCATAGAGCGGGTGTTTGGGATGCTCAAGGCATGCTTCCGATGCCTAGACACCTCCGGGCAGTGCCCTACAGTACAGCCCCCAAAAGGCCTGTGGGATATTCCTGGCCTGTTGCATCCTGCACAACATGGCCAAATACCATGGGATAGCCGTACAGGTCAAAGAGGGGGACAGCGATGGGGACGCCAGTGGTGCCGGTGATGTTGGTGATGAGCAACCCCCCCTAGGACGGAGGGACCCCCGACTGACCCGGCAGGCTCAGCTGCACCGGGACACCATTGCAGAAGAGCACTATGCCCAACACAGGTAAGTCAAGAGGACATGTGCAAGCCACACTGTCCATGCGCAAACCACAGGCACACAGGGGAACACACCGTGCATGAAGGTCAGGGGAGTTGAAGGTTCCAGGCATACCAACACACCATCAGGGAGGGGGTGAGCACCCATATGGACACATACACACACCAGGCAGCGTACATGGGAAGAAGCACAGCACTGCGGAAATGACATTGCCAACACACAGCACCACCGACCACCCCCACCACCTGTACCGTCCAAGTACGTGTGTCAGGACCTGGGCACCCTTGCACCTTGGTGTACAGTGCAATGCAGGCATCATCATGCACACGCACCTGTGGACAGCAGTTGGGAGAGTGTGCAGGTGGTCCGTGGTGTCAGCGTGGAGGAGCAGAGCACCCAGCAGTGCACTGCCCACCATGACACACATTGCACACAGGGCAGCACCAGACAGGGCCTGCACTGGGAGACAGCTCACCAGGTAGCACTGTCCCACGGCCACCACGGATGCGTGGCGGCTCCACCGCGGCCCAGCAGCACTGGCAGGCTGAGCAGGGGCCACATGGGGTGGTGCTGTTGCACCACCAGGGGTCCCACTGCGCGAACGCGACCTTGCCCGCACAGGGGTCTGCATCATGCAGAACAAACATGCACCAGAGGTGCTCGGTATGCCCACAGCAGAACCCGGGGTCGACAAGCCTGGTGTCGCACGACACCGGGAACGGGGAGTGGAGAGCGCACTGTGTGGGGTGTGTGGTACAGGGGCACCTGACAGTGTGCCCAATGCGTCCGCGACAGAGACCACTGCCTGGGTCAGCCTGTCAATGGCGGCGGTCACATCCGTCCACATAAGGACCAGCTTGGCTCGGTCCCGAGCACACTCCCTGCTGTGCCACTCCACGGACATAGACAGTGCCTCCATGGACCTTGCAACCCGCCCCTGCAGCTGTACTGATTCCTGCAGCAGGCGGTGTGTCGTCAGTGGTACTGTGCCCCAATGGCATCGTGACCCCAGGGTGTGGGACGGTCCTGGTGCACAGCACCCTTGAGGGTGGGCACTGTTCGCCAGGACCAGGTATGGGCGGATGAAAGGGCGGTGGACATGTGCCACTGCTTGACACTGTACCCCCAGACCTGGTGTGCGACTGCTGCTGCCGCCCCTCCAACTGCTGAGCCCCCAGGTCCACCTGTTCCACCTCCGTTCTGGCAACAGTGCCAGACACCTGCACAGCCACTGGTGCTGTCTCACCAGTGCTGACAGGCACAGCCTGGGACTGTGCCAGCATGCTGGTACACAGGTGTGAACCAGGAAGGCCCAGGGGCACGCGTTGGCCTGCATGTGTCCGTCATGGGACACACCCATCACTGCCTATGGGGGCTGCTATCATCAATGGTGCAGGTACGTGCACTGCCATAGGCACAGCATGCTGGCATACCTGCATGCCAGACTGCTGAGACACAGGCTGTGCACCCCGCACCCTGTATCACTGACACCAGAGTTGTTGGCCCAGCGCAGCTGCTGCAGTGCCTGCTGGCTGGTGGCGGAGGTGGATGGTCCCTCCTCCATGTCCAGCAGGTCTGCATCACTGTCTGGACCCACCACCACCACTGTCTCCTGAAGATGAACAGGATCTGTAACAGAAAGAGAGCGTGAGTGCATGTGAACAACCCCCCCAACACCACCACCATGTCATACCGTGCAGTGATGGGCTTCCACCTGTCTGGAATCCTCCGCCTGGTACACCCGCAATGGCACTCAGCTGCATGGCGCGACAGTGTCTCCTCTGTTGAGGTCAGCTGCAACACCACTGGCGGGCCCCACCAGTGCCAGCACGTGCCGCCTGAAGGCTGCCACCTTCTCCTTCAGCCTCCTGCGGTCAGTCCCCATCTTCTTTCTTGCATTCCTGCACGGGCGTGGTGGCTTCCATGCAGGTTGAAGGCCGAGCTACCCCCTCCCATGCAGCTGCACGTCCCTGAGGGTGCCCTCCGTCCACTCAATAATGGCTCATCCTCCAGGTAGGCCTGGAAGAGGGCCTCTGTCTCTGCAGCTGTGAAGTTCGGCCTCCTCCTACGCCCGCCGTCCTCACCCTCACCTTGTCTCTGGTCAGTCATGGTGATCTGTATGGGTGGAAGTGGACACCTGTCACTGTGCAGTCTACAGCATTTCCCCATGAGCATAGGTGCCGGCCCGGGGGGGAAGCCCCCCACGTTTCTTCTCCGTATGGCAGATACTAATAGAAAAAATGCCCTTTGTCCCTTTCTAAGTGCCCTTTTGATTCTCAGCCCCCTCAGCCTTTATCATCCTCCGGCACCCCTGCCCATGAGCATTGTCCTGAGCATCACAAAGCATGTAACTCACCTTTCACCTGCAGTAACCAAATCTGGCCAGCACAACCCACTGTCGCATTTTTATAGCGCAACACATGCAAATGAGGAGTGGCGCAACTTTAATGACATGCTAATCGCGCCACTGCGCCTTTGAATGGCTGATCGAATGATTTGCATATGTCGGCTGAATGTCGCGAATTTGCACTTTGCGCAATATGGAAGGTCCGGCTGAGCCAATGGCGCAGGTTTGTGCCTGCGTGCTACACTGCATTGCGCATGCCCAGACAGCTTACGCATGCATCTATCGCGCTGCAGACCTGCTGAGCGTGATCGGCAATTCAGGCCATGGCCACCATTGTGCCAGTGGCGCTACAGCACTGGGCACTATATGGTGCTGTGGCACTACTGCGCGATGGTCCACTGTGGCACTGGTACGCAGCTTGGTAGTCACGCAGGATGCCTATACGTCCGATGGCGCTGTGCATAGCCTTGCGTCATTGCCATGACCTTGTGTATGCCCTTTGCCCCCTGGCGCGGTTCGCATGCCATGTGTACATCCCTATTGCGCTGTCTTGTGACAGCGCTATGTGAAGTGACGGCGTTGTTCGAACAGCGCGATTGGAGCCTGTGGTTGTCTATTGCGCAACATCTCCACGTGGGGTTCCAGTGCAACGGAGCGCCATATTGCCTGCTGTAAACTGGCTGGGATGGCTAGGAGGAGGGCAGTGAGTTGGAGCCCACTAGATGTGGCCAACCTGGTGGCCCTGGTGGAGCCCCACTGTGAGGCACTCTATGGTGAGGCCCCCCTCACCATGGCGAGGACGCAGGTGTGACAGCAAGTGGCCACTGACCTGGTGGAGGTCACTGGACGGGGCCAGTCTGCTGAGCAGTGCCGGCACCGGTACAGTGACCTCGCTCGGAGGGAGCCGGACATGTTGGCCAGACTGAGGCACGTGCCAGGCAGGGTGTGGTGCCTAGGCCAGGTGAGTGTACCATCTATGCACCTATATTCTCTGTAGGGGTGTGTGTGTGCTTGGGTGGCTGTGCATAGGTGCCGGCTCGGACACGGTTGGCTGTGTCAGTGTGTGCAGCTGTGAGATGGATGGTTATGGCTGTGTGGGCAGGCACTCTCACTGGGGCAGGGGGCACTCTGCTTTTGAGTCACACTGATGTTTGTCTCAACATATGTCTCCCACAGGCCGGAATCCGAGGACGCAGGGCGAGGGTGAGGTGGGCAGTGCCAGGGCCCTTGCAGAAGGAGGAGTCGCCCCCCGGATGGGGCATCGGCAGCAGCCGCAGCAACAGCAGCAGGGGCAAGAGCGGATGATGGAGCTGCTTGAGCAATGTGAGTATAATGTCTTCATGGATGCTACTGCATGCTGGGGGGGGAGGTCCACTAGCCCTGCACAATACAGCCATGCAGGATAGGAGAGGTCATATTTCCACCATACAGGACACTAGTGAGGCCCCACCTGGAGTACAGTGTACATTGCCGGAGACCATACCTACATAAGGATGTAGAGTGGCCGGGGAAGGTTCAGAGGAGGGCAACACGGATGGTGCATGGCTTGCATCACGGGTCCTATGACAACAGGTTGAAGGAACTGAACATGTACTCCCTGGAGGGGAGGGGGAGAGAGGGGATATGATGGGGACATACAGGTATCTTACGGGGGGGGGATCAGGGTGCGGGACACACTGTTTGAAGTGACAAAGATGTTCTAGGACTAGAGGGCATGGGATTAAGATGGAGGGGAATGATTCAGGACACATGGAGAAGACTGTCTTCACAGAGCGGTGGTAGACTAGTGAACACCCTGCAGAGGGACATGGTGGGGGCTGACTTGATCACGGGATTTAAGAATGCATGGGATAGACATAAAGGAATTCTGGAGGTCAGGGGTAAGGTGCAACAGACTTATAGGAAAAGAGAGTGAACTTACAAGCTCAAATGGGCAGACTGGGTGGGCCATAGGCCTTTATCTGCCGACACTGTCTATGTATCTAGGTATGTATGCACGACACAGGTGACATGCATCACTGTGCAGTATCACAGCACGTCTGTGTATGCGCCACTGGTGGTCCAGGCATGCACTGGGCACATAGTTGTGTAACTGCATCACACCACATTGCCACATCACTTCTTGACAGCCTTGTTTGTGCTGTGATGGACATGGCAGGTGTGTGTGTGCAGTGGTGCTATAGCTGGTGCCGCCTGTTTGTGATGGCCATATGCATGTTCACTGTGGGTGGTGCATGCCATCACAGGTGCGGGACATTGGCCATATGGCTTGCAGGTTGGGTGGTGTTCAGGGTTGTGGTCAGTCTCAGCCATTGACTGTGTTCCCATTTTCCTAGGGCCTCGAGGTACTCAGGAGGATTTCGAGGGATATTCGGCACCTCACCCAGATTGGCATGGACAACCAGGCGATACTGCAGGCCATACAGTGCCATGGTTCTAGGAGGAGGAGGCACAGGACGGGACACCAGCAGGGGGAGGACCGGCAGCCAGCTGGGCCATAGGCCACATTCCCTTCCCACTTCTCCCATCCCTATCACCCTGCCTTCCCTCTCCAGGTTTTTATTCCCTTCCCCTTGAACACCCCTGCCTTTTACCCATCCCCCCCCCACTGTACATAGTTTCACCTGTTTTTCTGTTAATCCTTTAAATATACATTTCTATTTTGATATGACTGCTGTGTTGGTCTCTGATTTGCATCTGGCTATGGGTGCTCAGTTGCAGGGGTGTACATGCCATCTGGGCTGGTATGGTCCTGGGTATGTGTGTGTGTGTGTGCATGTGTGTGCATGGGGAGGTATCTCCAGCATGGCAGTGACTTTCGGTTGGTCTTGCCGTCTGCTGCCACCCACTGCTGGGTGCACAGGGTGTATCTGGCTTGTAGGCTTCTGTGTTGCATGGGGCTGATGAGTGCTGGGGGGACTGCATGGTTTCCTGCAGTGCCAGTCACTGCACATGGGTGGTGTCTTGGGGTCACAGTGCAGGGTGTGCTGTGCATATGGGGGCTGATGTGCACTGTGGTTGTCAACCCCCTGTGTGTGGCACTCTCCGCCTGCCAGTGGTTGTGCTGGGGTGTCATGGCTCTGCTATGCTTTGTTGGCTTGTCCTCATGGGCAAGTAGATCATCTGTCCACCCCAGTGATGCTGTTCTTGGAGTGCTGCAGGTGTGGTGTGGGTTCTGCAGTGTGTTCCTGTGCCCATGTGTGGCATGGCTGGCGGTGGCCCCAGCCTGCCTCCCTGGATGTGCAGTTCCATTGCTCTGGGGTGGGCTGTGCTTGCACTATGGCAGCTCTGGAATGCTCAGCTGAGCTTTCCTGGTTGCTCCATACCGCAGCTTATTTTGGCTCAGCTTCTCCTTCCTATAGTTCTTGTGATAGGCGCAGTATGCGATATTCAGGCGTTGGTTGCTTGCGCAATTTGCTCTGCTCCATGTTTGAATATTGCACCTGTTGCACATTTGCGCAACTGGTTTGTGCTTGCTCCTGCTGTTGCGCTAGTTTTGAACGCAGTTTGAATATCTGGGCCATAGTGTCTTTTTTCAGGCGCTATGGGGAAGTTGACTGAATCCAGTCAAAAGAGAAACAACTTACTTACAGGACAGTACAGACTGGGGGTTTAGGAATGATAATTCCCATCCTATTTTACCAAAGTATTTTTCTACATGGTAATATTATAGAACTGGATAAGAATAGGAAAACATTATAGTACAGCATGGTGGTGGAATGGGCAAATGCATGTAAGACAGCACAGGTACAACAGGATGCAAAATTATTAAAAAGAACCTCAATAATAGCTGGGAATGTCAGGTTTCTGTTCCAAAAGCTAATAAAGTGGGGAATACCGTATAATGAGATAAGTACACTTTCAGGGAAAAACTTATATGAGAAACTGACAGAAGCAACATGCACACAAGAGTTGCAAATTCTGAAGTGTGAAGATAGACATAAACAGACAGCAATAGAACCGTTGCAAAACAAAAGAGTACCAGTGCAGAAGTGGGATATGTTGTGGCTAAGGTTACATGCCCGACTAAATGTTAAAAATAACAATAAGTACAAGTCAGTGCAAGAAAGATATTGTCCAAGACCTGACTGTGGTCAGACATTAAAGACACAGGAACATTTATTCTTGACATGCTCTTTTTCACAGACCTTTTGGCATCATGTAGCAAGGCAAAGGCAAAACAGGAATTTCTTGGAGTTAACTTATGAAATTCTAGTATTAGGTGTATATACAGCATCTTGGGAGAAATATAACAAAGAAATGCTACAAGTAATATTTGCAATCTTAAAATTTTCATTATGGCAGACCAGGTGCAAACTGGTTTTACAGCAGTTAGTAACTTCACCAGAGCAGATTCTGAAAAATGCACAGATATCCCTAATAAGAATTAATGAAGAAGAAGGAAACAAATTCTCAAAAAAATATTTAAGGAAATTGTTGAAAGAAAGCTACAAAATGTTTTTATCCTAAAAAAATAAGAGAGAGGAGAAGATAGTAGGTAGGACAACTGGTGTATAGTAGGAGTGTGAGAAACTGAGAAGAATGTTAAGATAAGGAGAAATAAAATAGTCCACACATATTTCTGTTTTCCACGTATGGATCTGGTAAAGCCCTTTGCCGGTGGTTATGGTATTATATTTTACACCCTTCCCCCCAATACAATTCCCCTATGTATGGTAGGGGTGCTGGTACTTGTGCTGAGATAACCAGACTTCCCAGAGTGGAGCAGGAGATGGATGTTTCTGGGGCTGAGCAGCAGGTCTCCTCTCCGGTCTCTTTATCGCAGGAGACCACGATGGGTGTAGAGGTGGGTACGGAACAAGCATTTGTTCTAGCAGCACAAGATGCAATGCACCTGGAAGGAGGCATGGCATCCGAGCAGCAAACTGTGGCAGGAACCCAGTTGGCAGTAGAAATCTGCAGACTAATGTCTGAGGAGGAGAGAAGGTTCCTACTTCGGTGGAAAGAACTGGAGAAAGCGATACAAGTAAAGGAAAATATTTCAAAGTCGGACAGAGTAGTATGGGTGTAAATAGAGATTGGAGTGGAGAAAGTGAGCCGGAGCTTGGAAGGAGCTACAACAGAGGAGGAGGTCTTGAGACCAGACCCTGAACAACAAATTAGCTCTACCAAGGATGCAGGTAACCGCAGTTACTTTAGCAGAGGAATTGGGTGGGAACGGGGAGAAGGTGAAAATTAGTGCTGTGTCAGCAGAAATTAAAAAACCAGTAATAAGTGGTGAAGCCGTTCAGACAGACATTGCAGAAAATGAAAATATGAGGTCAGATGGAGAGACTACCATTCTCCAAAAGAAACAGATAAATTTTACAATTAGGGTTACAACTGGAGGTACAGGAAAAAAATAAACATTTAAAGAAACTCAGGGAAAAGGAAAGAAAGCCAGGGGGCAAAATAAAGAGGACGTGGTGCAAGCCACGCACCAACTCTGTAGAGAGCTTAAAGACCAGGTAGCAGGGCCTTCAATGGAACCTGCAAAATGGGTGTCTAAAACCTTGGAGGCAGCAGGTTGGGTGAAAAAGCCAGATGGCTTAGGTGGGGTTGCAAATCTCCCTATTTTATTACGAGGGAAAAATACAAATAAGGCCCAAACCGAACAAAATCTGAATAGCACTGGCCCACAAACCTCTCAAATAACCTCTGGGCAAAAAGCAGCAGGAGGCAGTATGGAACAGCAAGCAGAGGACAGTCACAGCAATGTAACAGAAGTAATACGAGAATTAGAAGGGGAAGAGCAGCTTATCAATAAAGCTGCTTCCCCCCCTTCAGAAGTAAGACATTTAATGACACCAAATAATGAAGTGGACCCTGCCCCAAATGCTTCTGAGGTTGCTTAGCATCCTGCCGAAGCGGCAGGAAACAGACTGTTGTCTACTACTGCTTGGAGTGCAAATACTAGGGAATGTTTCTCTCCAGACAATGTGAGAAATGCTGTAGAACCAGATACACGAAGAAATGCAGTGCGCCTCAAATATAGAGGTGACGTGAATGACATTCCAGACAGGCTCTTTGTAGGAAGAGCACTACTAAAAAACAGCATGAAATATTATGCCTATGATGTACTGTATACGCACTCATACATATGCCTGGGGACACAGTCTATGATATAAGTTTTATACACCCTGCTGGTCTTGAGCATTTCTGGAAGCAGTACCAGCTATTTAAAAACACAGCAATATGAAAACCATTTTTAGCAATCCCCCTTGGCTAATGTTTAAAAGGATCACAGTACTCTTTCAGAATGAAGGAGTTCATATGGCGGACACAACTTATTGGCTTAAACAGCACTGTGTTGTAAATGGGTACTCTGAGCTCATTTTAGATGAGGAACACCTGTGGACTGCGGGTTGGAATTACAAAGTCACCCTAAAATAAGAGAATAGCGTGACAAAGCATCTCCCTAACTGCTTTATTTTAGGGAGGGACAGAGGGGTCATATGTTATGCAGGACAGCTCCGAGCCTGTTATAAGTGTGGGGAAGTGGGGCATTTAAGTAATATATGCAAAAAACAGAAAAGTGGGTTATGTGGGGAGGTGGGTCACATTGGAGCACAAAGTAGACAGCCATTAAGATGCAGTCTTTACAAACAGCATGGGCACACCTTTCATAATTGTGTCTGGGCTACTCACAATAGTTTGGACCAAGCCCTATGAGCAGAGCAGGACACTTATGTAGCCACTGCACAAAAATGAAAAAATGAGGGCAGAAGAATTAATGATAAAGATTAATGCATCAGATACCAAGCCACAAAGAACAGCTGGCAACAGAAAAGAAACCTCAGAGCAAACAGGGGCAGCTGAGCAACAAATTGCAGCCCCCCCCCCAGCACAGGGAAGAGCAAAATAAAACAAGAGGTGCAGAGGAGCAAAGGCCTGTCTCAGAACCTGTCGAAAAGGGACAAGAGGGAATGCTCTTGAATAATAAACATTTAGAATTGGTAAGACCTGAAGAGGAAGGGCAAATAGAAATAGAAATGCCACCTCCTAAATCAGTACACACCCTCCATACAAGACAGTTGCAAGGTCTAAGACTGCACAAAAGTCACAGTTGCCACAAGTCCTGAATAAAGAGCCAGATGAAATTCCTATGCAGACTGCCTATGAGGCATTAATGGACTTAGAGGAGGAGGAGATAGAAGGAGAATCAGTTGTGTCTTCGGTCACATCTTCACAAACTGAGACCAATATAGAGACTGGTTTGGGGGAAAACCCTAAACCTAAGAAAAGAAAGAAAAAGAAATGAAAGAAGAAGTAACAACCTCAAACTTAACTGAACAATGAACGTGGGGCTTAAACTAACTACTGCAAATGTAATAGTATAAAACATCTAGAAAAAAGGAAAATAACATTTGCTAGTTTAAACTCGGGGGAAGGGCAAGTAATCTTCCTGCGGGATACAAGATTGCATATTTTTATAGATGTTTCAAATGCCCAGAGAGATTGGAGGTGGGCCCTTCTCTGTGGTCACTAAGAGAAGAACAATGAGCAGGGTTGGGCATTATGTTTTCAGGTATACAGGTTAATATTCTAAATGTATTAGACATATGCCCAGGAAGGATTCTAATGGTGGATGTTGTTATACATAATACTGCATATAGATTAATAAACACATATGCCCCTCAGACGAAAGCAGAAATATCATCTTTGTTTAAAGGACTAGAACCTTTGTTACATACATCTAAATTAATCTTCGGGGGGATTTTAACTGTAGGCTAAGCTTTAGAGAATAGGGCAGAGAAGCAGAAAAAATATATAGTGATACTAATATGCTAAAAAGTATTCGAGCCAAGAGTTTTATGAAAGATATACATGACATAATAACTGTCCCACCAGAGCACACTTTTTTATAAAGGGCAGCTCTCCACAAGAATAGGTGTTTGGCTCATATCAGAAAGAACTAAGGGAATCACAATAGGTTACCACCATGATATCATCATAGGGAGGCATTACTGGAAGATGAATATATATATATATATATACATATATATATAGATATAGATATCTGCTGCTGAAAGAGAGTGAAAGAAGTCAACGTTTCCTTAAATCAAGGAGGTTGGACTACACTGAATTGAATTATTACTTTTTGGACCTGTGTAAGTAACTTGTACTGATTCTCAGTTTTTGGGGTTGACATCTTGGTTTAACTTTTATTTGCCAGGGAGGAACTGTAGCTGGGAGATATTTGCAATCATTTGTGACTAGATCTGTCACTTAATCTCTGTGAAATAGGTGTCTGAAAGGAAGGAAGGCACTCCCCGGGATGGAGGGTCAGAGTTGTACTTGATTATTTCTGGAGGACACAGGTTTACTCCTACCCACTCTGCTCCTCACCCCACCCTGCCCCAAACACATAACTTCCTCTAGAGCAGGGGTTCTGACATCACTTCCCCAAACCTGCTAACAACATACACCTGTTCAAATCCTTAAAGGCACAGCACACTGAATAGAAGGTAGATACACTCACAAACTTGCACACACTAAAACAAGAACAAAAAAAAAAAAGAAAAGCATCTGTAACAGGAAGGGACACAAACATGTAGGGAGTGGGGCAATGCACTGGTTGTGGAGCAGTAGTCTTCTGGAAGACATTCTGCAGACTGCTTTGCTGCCCTATTTGCAGGCACCTCTCTGGTCTGAGGGAGGAGGTTGTTCGTCTCCATGCTGTCCTGGCAAGGATTCGGGAAACCTGCTTCCCCACCCAGGGACCACCCAGGCCACCACCGCTACCTCAGAGGTTACCAAGAAAGAGGAGTGGTTGGACAACAGTGGGCTCAGGGAGAGTGAAGGTGGTGGAACAGAGGCGCATCCCTCCAGTTGTGCCTTTCCACAATCCATTCGCCACTCTGGCAGAGCATGGTTCCTCTATGGAGGCACCTGCAGTGGAGACCCAGGAGGATGCTGGGAACCTCCACAATGGAGACCCACAGAAGGGTGGCATAGGACCCCACAGGGGAAGGAAAGAACTCCTGGTGGGGGACTCAGTTGTTAGGGGGTAGAACTTGGGAAGGGAGGAATGGTGGCTGCCCAGCATCATGGTTTGGAAGGACAAGAAATGAATCCTCAGGATCATGGGAGCAGCTGCAAGGGGGAGTGAGCTGGGTGTCATTATCCACCTATGGACAAATGACCTAGCTGAGAATGGGATCAGAGCAGTGCAACAGGTGTTTGTGGAGTTGGGGAGGGGTCTTAGACAAGTAGTTCAGAAGGTAACTTTCTCATAAGTGCTACCTGTCTATGGCATGGATGAGGCTAGGGTACTCCATACCATAGGATTCAATGACTGGTTGAAAAACTAGTGCAGAGCACAGGGGTTTGGCATTCATTGGGGACTGGGGCTCCACCTGGAGGGATGCAGGCCTATACTGGTGTGGTGGTCTGTATCTATCCAGGAGGGGAACCAAGATCCTAGGTGATAGATTTAAATGCTTATTTGATAAACATTTAAACTAGCCGAGGGGGGAAGCACTGACAAGGAGAAGGGAAATCCTAGCCCCTCCAAAAATCAGGGTAGTTAGTGAGGTAAACACCAAGATAGAGCAGTTGATAGGGAGAAGGGCAGGGGTAAATGGAGAAAAAGACAAAGGCAGTAAGGACAGGGATGGGGCAAAAAGAAATATAGCCATAAGAAAATGGAGGGTAATGAATACCAATGCCCATAGTCTAAGTAAAAAGCTCCCCAAAATGGTGGCCTTGATGGAAGAGGGAAGCCTGGATATTGTGGCAGTCACAGAAATATGGTACACAGAGAACCATGACTGGGATGTGAACATACCAGGGTACATAATCTACAGGAGGGACAGGGAGGGAAGAAGAGGAGGAGGAGGAGGAGGAGTTCTCTGTGTAAGGGAAGGGATCAAAGAAACATAACTAAAGGGTAAACAGGGAGGAGAGGAGGCACTGTGGGTCACCCTGGAGACTGGAAATTGCACCACAATGCACACAGGGGTCATATACAGACCTCCATCTCAGGGGGAGGAAATGGAGAAGGAAATGATAGAAGACATCCTTAAGATGGTAGAGAAAGGGGAGATATTGCTGATGGGGACCTGAATATGCCAGATGTTAATTGGAGCACCTTTCCTGCAGCCACATCCAAGAGCAGTGCCATTCTCGATGTCCTACAGGGGACATGCCTCAGATGGTTAGTTTTGGAACCCACTCAGGAAGGAGCAATCTTAGACCTGATACTCTCAAATGGGGACTGAGAGAGGATCTACGATCTTGAAGTGGGTAGCCATCTGGGAACAAGCAATCACCAAACAGTGTGGTTCACAATAAACTTAGCTGTAGAGGCAAGCCATACAAAAGTGAAGGTAATGGACTTCAGGAGGGCTGATTTTGTCAAAATGGGAGAGTGCCTCAGAAAAGCACTCTCAAACAGGCAAGAAGGTGGGGTGGAGGAACAATGGAGAAACATCAAAACCGCCATCACAGAGGCAACAAGCCTTTGTGTGAAACAAATAAAGCAAAACAAAAGAAAAAAAACACTATGGTTCTCAAAAGAAGTGGTGGGGAAGGTTAGGGAGAAAAAGAGAGCATTCAGGAACTATAAGGAAACACAGAAGGAGCAGGACAGAGAACTGTCCCAGTTAAAGCAGAAGGAAGTGGGGAAGGCAGTCAGAAAAGCAAAGGCCCAAACTGAGGAAAAGATAGCCAACTTGGTTAAGAAGGGGGATAAAACCTTGTACAGGTATATTAGGGAGCAAATATAGCCTAAGGCAGGGATACTGAGGCTGAATAAAGAGGAAGGTGGTTGGGCAGAGAGCAACACCGAAAAAGCAGGGATACTGAATGAATACTTCTGCTCAGTATTCACAATGGAAGAGCAGGGGGAGATACCTAATCCAGTCAATAGAAGCACTCTGGATAGGGGGGTGATGTAAGTCCTTTCACAGAAGAAAGGGTTCTGAAAGAACTCTTAAAACTGAAGGTGCATAAAGCAATAGGGCCTGATGGGATTTACCCCAGAATTCTAAACGAACTAGGGGAAGAACTAGTAACACCACTGACTACCCTTTTTAATAAATCATGGGAGGATGGGGTGATACCTGAGGACTGGAGGATGACAAATGTGATTCCCCTTCACAAAAGTGGGACCAAGACAGAGGTAGGAAATTATAGACCTGTCAGTTTGACCTCAGTGGTAGGAAAAATGATGGAATCACTTCTGAAGGAAATAATTGTTGAGTACTTAGAGGCCAGTGGGGCCCAGGACCCAATGCAGCATGGATTCACAGCAGTAAGGTCATGTCAGACAAATCTAATTGATTTCCTTCACTGGGTGACCAAAGTAGTAGACCAGGGAGGGGTTGTGGACATGACCTACCTAGACCTTAGCAAAGCATTTTTTTTTTAGTTGTTTAACCAGTAGTAGCACACTAAGCTGAAATCTTTTTTACAGGTGCACCCTGGGAGCACTGGGAAGTTAAGTGACTTGCTCAGGGTCACACAGTATGTAAGTGGAAGCTGTGGGATTCAAACCCAGGTCTGGTCTGCTGGATATCACCAGATTTTGCAGCTCAGAGCCTTAAACCACTGAGCTATACTGCCTCCCACACAAAAGATTAATAAACAAATTAACCAGCCTGGGAGTGGGTCCTAGGGTGGTAGCCTGGGTAATACATTGGCTGGACAACAGGACACATAGGGTAATAGTAAATGGTGTCCACAGTGAAGAAAAGGGATTAATAGTGGGGTTTGGCAGGGTTCAGTAATGAGGCCAGTCCTTTAAATGTCTTTATAAGTGACATTGCAGAGGGACTGGAAGGAAAAGTATGTCTCTTTGCAGATGACACAAAGATCTTCAACTGGGTTGATATGCAAGGTGGGGTGGAAAGGATGAAAAGAGACTTGGCAAGATTGGAGGAATGGTCAAATGTATGGCAGCTTAGATTCAACACAAAGAAGTGCAAAGTAATGCACCTAGGAAACAAAAACCCAGGGGAAAAGTACACAATGGGGGGTAAGAGACTGACAATAACAAAAATGGAAGGGGACCTGGGGCTAGTCATATCAGATGATCTAAAGGTGGGCAGCAATGTAAGAAGGCACTAAGGAGGGCTGGGGGGATACTGGGATGCATAGGGAGAGGCATCACTAGTAGAAAACAGGAAGTTGTTGGCGCTCTGTACAGACAGTTGGCAAAACCACCTCTGGAGTACTGTGTACCATTCTGGAGACCCCATCTTCTCAAAGACATAGACAAGGTGGAGGCTGTCCAGAAGAGTGCAACCAAAATGGTGCCGTGTCTGCACCAAAAGACATATGAAGAAAGGCTAAAGGAGCTTAAGATGTATAGCCTTGAGCAAAGGAGGGAAGGCAGGACATGATGAAAACTTTCAAATACCTCAAGGGAATCAACAAAGTCCAAGAGGGCAGTATCTTTCAGAAAAAGAGATGTGCAAGAACAAGGGGGCACAATTTGAAAGCAGATTGAGGACAGCTCAGAGGTAATGTGAAGAAGTGTTTCTTCACAGAGAGAGTTGTAGATGCATGGGACAGCCTTCCTGAGGAGGCTGTAGAGTCAAAACTGTGGGGGAATTCAAGAATGCATGGTACAGACATAAGGCGATTCTAGTGGGGGGTAGAAGGAAGTAGGCTGTTGGCTAACTAGGATCAGCAGCTTATCTGATAGGTAGGGAAATAGGCAGACTAGGTGGGCCAAGCAGTTCTTATCTGCCATCAGAGTCTATGTTTCTATCCTACAGGAAGAACAATGTAAAAAAGAAATACAAGAGCTATTAAGGGTGAGACAAGACATAAACATTCTTTATGGCAGCCCTTTGGACAGGTGGGAGGAAGACACTGAAAGAGACATAAAGGATATTTTAATAGTTTCCAGTAAAAGGCAAAAAGTAAATATTTCCAATATCTAGGGTTACAAGCCCAATATTCAAAATTAATAACACAAATGAGGACTACAGGAGTGGAAATGATGGAAAAACTAAACATCATTAAAGGGCAAATGTATGAATATCATAAAGAAAGAGATGGTGAAATGGCAAAATAGAAGCAATTTGCAATACAGGGAGCTAAAAAAAAATGAATCCTTATAAGGTAACATTACAAGGGGTTAAAAAATACATAATTACTTCCCTGAAACAAAAAGATTGTAAGCAGGCAGAAATCATGGAGCCAATTATTCCAAAACATATCTGTGATACCTTTCAGAAAGAAAGCTCCCCTCAGCAGGTTTCCTTTTTTCAGTGTATAAAAATACCAGAAATATCAATAAAAGAAAAGCAAGAGCTAACAGCACCTGTAAGTATAGAGGAGGTTAGGGAGTTAATAAATAAACTCTGTAGGCGTACCACACCAGGAAGGGATGTTTTCCCAAATGAATTTTACAAGGAATACTTAGATGAGTTAGCCTCTTGGCTACAGGTATATGAAGATATACAAAGAGAGCAAAAAGCTGTGCCTAGCATGAATGATGGAATAATGAGATTCCTTTACAAGAAAGGAGACCCACAGAATACAGAAAATTGGAGACCATTAAGCTTGCTAACGAATGAGTACAAAATTTTGACAAAAGATTTTGACTGCAAGGTTATCAAAAGTAGCAAACAAAAAATGATTGCATTAGAGCAAACATGCCATAACAAATAGAAACATACAGCAGAACCTAATATTTGTAAGGGAACTAGTAGAGCAAGGATTATCAATGGATTTGGAGTGATAAATACTTACTATAGATCAGGAGACAGCATTCAGTGCAGTTAAGCATGATCCTATATGGGCAGTGTTACAGCACCATGGTATCCCAGAACAGCTAATTAGTCTTATAAAGATTGCATATAAAGAAGCACAAGTGACACCCTTAACAAATGGGCATTTTGGGATTCCTATTAACCTTAAGAATGGGGTAAGGCAAGGCAACCCAATCAGCCCTTTGCTATATGTTTTTGGGATTGACTCTGTTTTAAGACTTGTAGAAAGTACAGAAAAAATAAAATCTATACAAAATAAAAAAGCATTTGTCAATGCCGAATGTTGATTGCGTTGGTCTGTTGAGCTCACTCACTGCCCCTCTGTCACTCGCTCAGTCTGTTTCTCCTGGTGTTGCAGGTTGCCCTTTTGTACTGGGCTCCTGCATCTGTTGGTGGCTTTTTCTACCCACAAAGAAATCTGCAGCAGTCCCAACACTGGTCTGTTGAGCCTGCTCACTCCCCTTCTCTTAATCGCTCATTCCATTTCTGCTGGAGCTGCAGGCTGCCTTTTCTACTGGGCTTCTGCCTGCGTTGCCACCTTCCTCTGCCCACAAAGAAATGTGATGGCCTGCTCGAGATGAAGGTGAGAGTGTGCTCTACTCTAAGGTGGTGAAAAGAGATGAGCGAGGCACCAAAGTCCGAATTATGTGGATAGGATAACTGCTATCCAGACAAGGAGAGGCAGGAGTCAGCTTAGTATTTTGATGACCGCAGGGCGTTTATTTGGTACCCGGGGCAGACAGACACAGTCACAAGAAGGAGGAGGCGTTGCCCAAGAACAATAGGGCAATGGAACAGGGAAATACTTTTATCTACCACTTTTACGGTTATTACTACAAGAATAAACTCTAGGCCTACTGCCACTCTTATTCTGACACTCGTCTATACTGTACTTCTATACTGTAAATGAGAATCCAGCTACATAGGCTACTCAGCACTGCATTAGGGTGATCAGCATCACACATTTCCATAAGAGTCCAGATATTACAAGAGTCCAGAGATCTGGCGTCTCGGTACACCGTCGTTTCCTGGTAGCTACAAGGGAAGTAAAACAGAACTGTAGAACCCTAATCTCAATTCCCAGCAAGGACCTAGATAAAGCCACTGGGGTGGTGAGAGGTTTGGTAAACAGACCATATATCTTCGGCAAAAGCCCACTCTCTCCAAGGATGCCAGAATGTAGAACCAAAGCAACTGATTCCTGAAATAACACACTGAAACAAAGGGTTCCTCAGCCAAAACCCACTTCCAGGGTCGCCAAGGATGAAGAAAGATCAAGATCTGTGTGGCGATGAATCCAATGGAGGACTACCATGACCTGACTGATGCTGTGGTACTCCAAGGGCCAGCTGGACTCGGAAGGAACTCTGACAGGACCAAGAACCATAAGAATCTGAAGAGATGATGGTCGACTCTGTAATCCTAGGATCAGGAACTAACACAAAACAAAGAAACGGTGGACATGTCCCGGACTGGGCTTCGACGGACTCGACTTTCGGCAAACGACCAGGTGGGGGCACAGAACAGGTTTTCCAGGATGAGCTCTCTCTTCTGTAGAGGGCGACCAACTTCGGGACATCTGGAACAGGAACCATACGGAACGATACTGGCATGGCTGTCGTGATGCGTTTTGGCGGACGTACTTTCAAGCTGTGAAAACAAGAAAACGGCAGGTACGACTTGTACGACTGACGATGGACTCGACTTCGGCGGTGGACGACACAAATGGATGGGATGAGCTGATGGATGATCTCCCAGGAGTGAAGAATGCTGGAAGGATGTCTTCTTCTGAGTAGAGACTGATTCTGAGCACGTGGTGTTACAGACCACACTAGGAGACTGCAGTGTGGTAGAAGATTGAGACTGTCTTCGTACAGTAGTAAACATATAACTGAAGAATGCCCAAAGAACTGTGGAATGGTACAATAATTTGCCGGAGGAGGGCAAATTATAACTTCAGGGGTAATTATTACTGATAAGGGCCAATGTCCAGGTGCTTAGAGCAATGGTTCAGGTGCTTGGACCAATAGTTCAGGTACTTAGGGCAATAGTTCAGCATAAGCAGTACAGTAATCACAGAAATTTCACAGTATAGGCAAATAGAACACTCTCAAATGAACCCCTGTTTCTGTAGGTAGGGTATTCTGGAATAGTATCCCTTTCTATACATTGTGGCTAGGGAATCCTTTAGTACCACTAGGCTGGCTTGCCCTATTCCGCTAGGCCGGGGCCTCCCTTTAGTACCACTAGGCTGGCTTACCCTATTCCACTAGGCCAGGGCCTCCCTTTAGTACCACTAGGCTGGCTTGCCCTATTCCGCTAGGCCGGGGCCTCCCTATAGTACCACTAGGCTGGCTTGCCCTATTCCGCTAGGCTGGGGCCTCCCTTTAGACCAGGCTTTACCTCGGGCATGTTGCCCTACGTCAGCTTAGGCCTGGTGCCCCACCTTAGATTGGGGCCTGGTGCCCCTCTTTACATTGGACCTGGTGCCCCACTTTGTACTGGGCCTGGTGCCCCAATTTATAATGGGCCTAATGCCCCTCTAAACTTTGGGCCTGAAGCCCTACTTTATACTGGGCCCAGTGCCCTACTTTATATCTGGGCCTGAATTGCCCTTTTAAATTCTGTTGCCCTTTTAAATACTTCAGCTCACTGAGAGCTGATGTCATTCATATCACGGAACCCCACCTCTAAATCCGCCCCCTGTTAAATATTCATAAGGCCGCTACGCTGGCCTTGCTTTTGGGCCCCTCCACGTGGGCGTTGCTAGCCCCGCCTCCCTTTTAATATTAAAATCGCGGGTCCTAATAACCCGATGCCCCTGCGACGCTTGGCCACCTTCTGAGAGCACCTAATGCGCTTTTGAAAACACAAATACAGTTCCCCTTCAAACTGGCGGTCAGCACAGCATGTGCTGCCACCGACTCACCGCTCCGCGGTCTCCAGGGAGTTCATGCTGTACTGGGAGGAGGGAGGTGAGCTGGCAGTGGGAGGTAATTATACAGGCAGCGAGAGGGACAGCTCCGGGGGCCTCCGATGGTCGAAGACGGCGAGGCTTGCTTACGGCCGACGTGGGACCGATTTACTTTAGAATTAACTCGGGGCCAAAATAAATAATCTGAGGGCATAAAAGCCCTTAAAACGCGGGGGGAAACGGTGTTGGCTTCTTCGTGGTGCCCCGATGGCATCACTGACCAAGGACTGAAGAAGCAGAGGAAGTCTTTGGGCAGGGGAGGCAGCACAGGACCACAGCAAGTCCAGAGGGACGGCTTCAAACAAAAGGTAAGCCTAAACTGTCCCCCTGACTTCTGGGTCCTGTCTCCTCAACCTCTGCCCAGGATTAACTGTCTTCAACTGACTAACTGTAGAATGCTTTTTGAAACTTGAACCTCCCCAGGGTTCTAGATTGGCTGGAGTGGAATGCTGTGCATGAGCCACCCAGCACAGCATTCCATCCAGGCTATTATGACACACATTGCTTTTAAATTCTGACTTTTGACAAAGCTGTAAGTGCACATGGCACTTTTCTATTATTTACAGAATTTTCCCTGTAATGGCCAACTTTGGGGCATTACAAAAATTTGCAGCAGTTACAATAGAGCTCCGCTGAGCTGGCTCACTCCTCTTCTCTAACTCAGTCATTCTGGTTTTCCCGCCACCTTTTGTACTGTGCGCCTGCGTGCATTGCTGCCCTTTTCTGCCCACAAATAAATCTGCAGCAGTCCCAAAAGATCTCTGTTGAGCTCACTCACTCCCCCTCTTTCACTCACTCTTTCTGTGTCTCCCGCCGCTACAGGCTGACCTTTTGTACTCGGCTCCTGCCTCTGTTGGTGGCTTTTTCTGCCCACAAAGAAATCTGCAGCAGTCCTGGCACAGGTCTGTTGAGCCTGCTCACTGCCCCTCTCTCACTCACTCATTCCATTTCTGCCAGCACTGCAGACTGGTCTTTTGTACTGGGCTCCTGCCTGCATAGCCGCCTTTTTCTGCCAACAAAGAAATCCACAGCAGTCTCAATAGAGCTCTGTTGAGCTTACTCACTCCCTCTGTCTCACTCACTCATTGTGTTTCTCCCAGCGCTGCAGGCTGGCCTTTTGTACTGGACTTCTGCCTACATTGGCACCTGTTTCTACCTACAAAGAAATCCACAGCTGTCTCAACAGAGCTCCGTTGAGGTCGCTCAGTCCCCCGTCTCACTCACGCATTCTGCTTCTCGTGGCGCTGCAGGCTGCCCTTTTGTACTGGGCTCCTGCCTCTGTTGACACCTTTTTATGCCCACAAAGAAATCTGCAGCAGTCCCGGCAAAGTTCAGTTGAGCTCGCTCACTCCCCTACTCTCAATCGCTCATTCCATTTCTGCTGGTGCTGCAGGCTGCCCTTTTCTACTGGGCTCCTGCCTGCATTGCCACCTTCTTCTGCCCACAAAGAAATTTGCAGCAGTTACAATAGAGCTCTGTTGAGCTCGGTCACTACCCCTCTCTGACTCACTCATTCTGGTTTTCCTGCCACTGCAGGCTGCCCTTTTGTACTGTTCCCCTGCATACATTGCTGCCCTTTTCTGCCCACAAGCAAATCTGCAACAGTCCCAACAGAGCTCCGTTGAGCTCACTCACTCCCCCTTCCTCACTCACTCATTCTGTGTCTTTCGACGCTGCAGGTTGCCCTTTTGTACTGGGATCCTGCCTGAGTTGGCAGCTTTTTCTGGCCACAAAGAAATCTGAAGCAGTCCTGACGCAGCTCCATTGAGCTTGCTCACTCCCTCCCCCTCTCTCACTCACTCATTCCGTTTCTGCCAGTGATGCAAGCTGGCTTTTTGTACTGGGCTCCTGCCTGTGTTGCCGCCTTTTTCTGACCATAAAGTAATCCTCAGCAGTCACAATACAGCTCCATTGAGCTCGCTCACTACTGCTCTGTCATTCGCTCATTCTGTTCCTCTTGGCGCTGCAGGCTGCGCTTTTGTATGGGGCTCCTGGCTGTGTTGGCACCTTTGTCTGTCCACCAAGAAATCCACAGCTGTTCCAACAGAGCTCCATTGAGGTCGCTCTGTCTCCCTGTCACACACGCTCATTCTGTTTGTCCTGGCGCTGCAAGCTGCCCTTTTGTACGGGGCCCCTGCCTGCATTGGCGCCTTTTCTGCCCACAAAGAAATCCACAGCAGTCCTGACAGTGCTCGAGTGAGATTTCTGATTCCCCTTCCCTCACTCGCTCTCTGGTTCTGTTTCTCCCAGTGCTGCAGGCTGCCCTTTTGTATTGGGCTCTTGTGTTGGGCCCTTTTTCTGCCCCAATACAAATCCACAGCAGTCCCAACAGACCTCAGTTGAGCTCTGTCACTTCCCCCTCTCACTTGCTCGCTCTTAACTCATTCTATCCTATTGTCGCTTAGAATGTTCAGGTACCCTCTGCCTGCTGCTGAAACACCTGTGTTCCTGAAGGGGTTTTAGATCTCCAACATGCATACAAATGCACTGTGCTTAAACCTACATATCTTAAAAACATACATCCAATTTTAAAACTGTAAAAAGAAAAGTTTTTCAGGACAAAAAGGTTTTGAAAATGAGTGAGGTTTGGTAATGTCTATTTAACTAGATTTAATGTTGTGTAAGGTTGTTTTCATATTTTCATAAATTCTGATGATTTTATCTAACTATAACTATGCTTTGTTTACTTAGTCGTGCAAAAATATTACATTTCTGTAAAACTGTTGGTTAAAATTTTTAAAAATATACAATAAACATATGTCATTGTCTAAATATAAATTTGCAAGGCTCGTACCATTTTGCTTAGTCAAAAATCAATATCTGAATGTCTTGTTATTACAGCTTGAGTTTTTTGTTTCACTCCAGTGGCAGGAATTTTTGCAGTGTTTAATTCTTCTTACCCACTGATTTTAGTTTATGAATCTGATTATCAATTTTTTTGTTTTTTCCCCCTAGTTTATTAAGAATATATTTACACATTACCTTAGAAGGACATATCAGGAAGAGATGCAGGACGAAAGTGCTTTGTGAGGTCAAGTGATGTAAATAGGAAGAACACTTCCAGTGTAGGTCAGTGAGCTGACACAGGAAATGGAGACATTTTTTAGTGCTGGAGGTCTCTCTATGATTAATTGCATATTTGCTGCAGCTAAAATGTGTAATTTCATTGAAATAAACTATTTTATTGTAGTTTTGTAATAAAATCCCATGATAAGTATAGGAAACTGTATTTTATTTGTGTTGTTTGCTTTATCATACTGTAAATGAACCACAATGTTCATGTAAAGGTTCACAGTCTTTCAGTAAATGTCATGTTACATAAATGTGTGTATTTAATTTCCTGGCATTGTTTATTTTTTGGGGGGTTGTATTATGGGATGGTCTAAGGTGAGGGAATAACTATATGTTGAAGCACTGTGTGTTAGTGTGTGTGTGTGTGTGTGTGTGTGTGTGTGACGGGGGTCCTGAATTCATAATACATGCTGATATGCACTCCATATGTTCTGGGGAAATGAGAAGGGCTGTATGCATGTAATGATGGTGCTAACAGACACTGTAGCTACATTATAGGTATATGTATAGGATGATGAAATTGCTGAAAAAGCACTGGTAATTTGAGGTATACTCTGTCATGGGGAAGGGGGTGGGTGTGCCTGTACCAAGGAATGATGCTCATAGGCAGTGCAGTCATTTTGTGTCATGAATTAGCACCCATCCTTGGGGTATAATCAGTTGTAGGGAAGCAGGTGGGGCTGCCTGCACCTGGTAATGGGGTTCATATGCCATGCAGAAAAATTGTGGGTATACATACAGGGTGATGACATGGGCACCTGTAAAGGTTGTGTCCTATGTGCTGTGTCACATGGATTGCCTGCATACACACGTGATATGTTGCAACATTCAGTATGGCACACTGTGTGGGTGGGAAGGAGAGTGGGGATGCCTGCACCATGGAGTGATGCTCATTGGTGCACATGTGTACTGCGTGATATGTTTCATTTGAATGAACTGTATAAGTCATACATTGGCACCGATCACATTACAGTGCATCAGAGGTAAGGGCTGGTTTAAATCATTATGAGCACAAGGGACTAAACAAGTGGTTGTGGAGTGATTTGAACTTGAATAGAACATTACAGTGCATCTGAGTGTAGTGTTGGAATCAATCCAGATGTGTACAATGGACTACATCATGGTGACTGAGGAGGGACCCATATCAGTAATGCACATCACAGAGTGTCAGAGATAAAGACTGGACTGAAGACTGATGAACAGATGGACTAAGTCAGTGACTCTGGTGGGATTTGAACCTGAACCCTACTTTACAGTGCAATAGAGGTTGGGTGGACTGATACCACATCAGTCGGTGGACAACAATATTGCCTGTGGAGGGATCTGAACGTGAAAGGCACTTCTCTGTTCACTACAGTTTGTGGCCTGACTGACACATGATAAGGAGATAGATCTTACACATGGCTGTGGAGGGATTTGAACCTGAAGAATACTTTACAGTGCATCAGAGATTGAGGCTGAACTGATATCATATGAATTGATGGACTACTCCAGTGGATGTGGAAGGTTTTGAACATGAACTGCACTTCACAGTGCATTATGGGATTGGTCTGGACTGATACATGGTAAGTCGATGGACAACACCATCAGCTGTGGAGGGGTCTGAACCTGAAATGCACTTCACTGTTCACTACAGTTTGGGGTTCAACTGATGCATGGCAAGGAGCTAGATCTTACCAGTGGCTGTGGAGGGATTTTAACCTGAATAACACTTTACAGTGCATCAGTGGTTGGGTCTGGACTGATGTCATATGAGTCAATGGGCAACAGCAGTGACTGTGGAGGGATTCAAAACTGATTTGGCCTTTACAGTGCATCAGTGATTGGGGCTGGACTGATGCCAGATGAGTTGAAGGCAACACCATTATTTTTTAATTTTAAACAATCAGCAACTGCGTATTAGGAAGAAAACTCAAGTGCAGAGCATGAGACAAACATGCTACTGACCCTAACCCACTTATCATCCATAACGCAGGGAGCAACATGCCACATACATTTTAACACAACCATAATCCAAACATAAACTCTTTAAAAGGTAACAAAAGGTGCTGAATTCATGTGACCTCATCTAGTACATGCACAAGAAACACTCTTTCCCATCAGGAATGCCAGCCTGATCCATAAGATGTGATCACACAGGATGGCCAGAAGTTATCCCAAAATGAACACAGTGACAGCTATGAAAACTTTAATCATAAATAAAAACAAATAAAGTAAATACAGATTACAAATCGAGGTTTTGGCACCAAAATGAAGTGAATATTTTAGGATAAGAGCAGCACCTCCATCTTGAAACTAAGTTTCCAGTCACCATGCTCTTCTTGCACCAGTGTGTGCTCTGACTGGTTAATGGAAATAGTGATGTGTGCAATAAGCATACAGGAAGCATGGCAACAGCGAGGATCAATATGACCAAATGGTGCCGCATTACAGAGCTAGGACAGGTGCAGGTGAGGGCTGCGAGCCCTAACTGAAACATCAAAATAAAGATCACTGTACACTCCAGAGCCCGGAGAGCCATTTTCCCTCCAGTGATGGTTGTAAAAAAAATACGACTCCTTGCTTGAATGCTAAATATGGATTTATTCTAACGTTTCAGGCACACACTTTGAATAGAATAGTGGAAGGGACAACGAAAAGATCTGTGTGCAGATTTCCTGGTGCATCGACAATTAAGGCCTTTATCAGGGGGATGGTGCCTGCATCTAAGACAGTCCCTTCATAACAATTAAATTTAGAATTGATGATGTCAGAAAATCTGACCAATCACAGAGCTCAATTTTTAAATACTGAAATATTCAGCTTAGTTAGTGGTATAAATGGACTAATAGTTATAACAATCATGATATCAGTGACAACATGTTATTGTAGAAAAATTCCCCAAAAGACATAGAAAAATACACCAAAAGTGGTGACGGCCAATCGGATTGCTCGAATACATAAAAAAATATGTTATGAAATTAATTATAGTGTCAACCTGATCAGCTTAACATGTTACACTAAAACAAGATGATTTGTTCTTATAAGACAAACTAATGACAGGATGAACATAATAAACATTTTTAACAGCACATGCAAAAAATAGTAAATGTATTTATTTATTTATTAAGGCATGTTTTCTCAAAAATAGCCAATGGGAACACATATTATATTAGGTAAAATCAGTAAGGGTATGATGTCCCCTATTGGCTGGTACAACTCAGTTCATCAAATGTAAACAAATGCTCGAGCTACACCAAGAGAAAGACATGGACGCCAATCGGCGTCATCAGGCACTAAAGCACATGATTTAGGACACCAATACAGCGTCTTCAGGAAAAAGAGGTATGTTTTTTATGACACCATATGACGTCATCAGGATGGAATGAGTTAATCTGTCCCAAACACTGATTTCCCACAGCAACCATGCTATTCTTCTGTAGGCTTGCAAAAACATATTTTAGCCAGGATGTGAAAAATGACAGCTGTACTGTTCATAGGGAGGTGTGAAAAAATGCCACTGTTAAAAATGTGGCGTGAAAATATTACAAATTTGTGAAGTTACAAGGGTGCGTGGAAACAGTTCAACACACGCTTGTAACACGGTCATGTTATGGAGTTTCGTCACCAAATTTTCAACATAGGGATTTTAGGACCTCTGCTCATGAACAGTGACACTGTCATTTTCTTAATCTGTCCTGAACACTGATTTCTCACAGTGACCGCGTTATTCTGTGCCGGAACTGTGAAAACACATTTCGGTCAGAATGTGAAAAATGAGAACTATACTGCTCATGAAGAGGTGTGAAAAAATGCCAGTGCTGAAAATCTGGCTTGACAGTATTACAAATCTGCGAAGTTACAAGGGTGCATGGAAAGTGCGCAATGCAGACTTGTAACACAGTCATTTGATGGGCTATCATCACCAAATTTTCGACATAGGCATTTTAGGACCTCTGCTCATGAACAGTATTCCTGTCATTTTCTTAATCTGTCCCGAACAGTGATTTCCTACAGCGACCACTCTATTCTGCGCCGGAAGTGTGAAAACACATTTCAGCCAGGATGGGAAAAGTTACAGCTGTACTGTTCATAAGTAGGTTTTGGAAAATGGCAATGTTGAAAATCTGGAGTGAAAATAATACAAATTCACGAAGTTACAAGCGTGCGTGCAAACTGTGCAATGCAGGCTCATAACACAGTCATTTTATGGAGTAGCTTCACCAGATTTTCAATATAGGCATTTTAGGACCTCTACTCATGAACAGTGTCATTGTCATTTTCTTAATCTGTCCCAAACATTAATTTCCCACAGTGACTGTGTTATTCTGCACCGGAAGTGCGAAAACACATTTTGGACAGGATGGGGAAAATGACAGCTGTACTATTCACAAGGAGGTGTGTAAAAATGCCAATGCTGAAAATCTGGCAGGAAAATATTTCAAATTCACGAAGCTATGAGCGTGCGTAGCAACTGCACAATGCACGCTCGTAAAACAGTCTTTTTGGGGATTTTTTCCACCAATATTGCAACATATGCTTTTTGAGAGCCCACCTCATGAACACTGGCACTGTCATTTTGTTAATCAGCCACGAAAGGTGACTCCATACAGTGATCATGAAATCACCTTTCGGGGCCTATAAATGCCATGACAGTTCCAGAATTCATGAGGAGGGGTCTCAAAAACCCCATGTTGAAAATTTGGTGCCAAAATTCCAAAAATTGACTGAGATACGCATTAAAGCTGGAAAAAAACATGTATTCCATTATACAGCTTACTGGCATTTCCTCAGTTCGCAGTTGGCTTTGAAGAGTGCAGACATGTTCCTGGTACACCAAGATCATTGTGCCAAGCTCCAGAGGTATGTATTGGGGTGAGAGGGGGTGGGAGGGCAGGTGCAGGGTGGGAGGTTGCGTGGGGGCAGGAGACCTCCAGGGACAGTTTCCTTTTACAGGTTAAAAAAAGACATTGGGGACCTTTTTATTTTACAGGGGCATGTGGCATGCTGGGGTGGGCTCCCAGCATGCCACTGGAGTCTTTCTTTTGCAGGGGCAAGCTGTAGCGGATGGGGGATTGGGCATCTCCATATGCACACAACAAAAAGGGGGGATGACATTATGCCTACGGGGATTGGGGCCCCCGTCGGCAAATAATCACCATGGAGGGGGTTAATATTGTTTGTGAACATGGTGGCAAACCACCACCATGTTCACAAACAATGTCAGTGTGTCAAGATCTTGCCCTGCAATGACAGGTGACTCCTTCATTGCAGTGAATGGCTTACGCTGCAATGACAAGGCAGACCCTGATTGCAGCAACTGATTTTTTAAAAGTTGGTGGCACGCTGGCTGAACTAGTGTCAGCGGCACCTTGCCACAGCATTGGGTGATGCAGGACAAGCCTTTAAAGGCTGTGGGGGCATTGGCCACAACAGTGCCGTGCCTTCACAACCTGCTTGTGGAGAAAGCTGCCGCAATATGTTTCTTGCGCATGTGTGCAATCAATATAAAAAGGGAAGACATGCACAAAATATTTGGCATATGCAGATGACTGCATCCTCACAGTTCAAGACTTAGAATTAGAAAAGTATGCACTGCACTTGCTAGAAAGACTGAACAGTAATACAGGCATAAAAATTAACAAGAAAAAAAAGTAAGGAACTAGAAGCAGCCCTAATAAATAAAGAATTCCCAGTTCCAGTGACCAATGAAGATGTTAAGATTCTAAGAATATATTTTGGTAAACAATAAGAAGAAAAAAGAAATGGAACAAGTATATGAAGAGGCAAACAGGAAGATACAGGCTTGGAAATCATCGAAGATGACCAGAAAAAAGGGTATATTTAATAAAGGCACATATTGCACTTATCTTTTTGTTTGTCTATCCATTACTATATAGCATGCATACCAAGATAATGGGCATCTTTTTTCTGCTAGTATGTGGGAGTAGATTGAACCCAGTGAAAAGACTGCATGGAGCTTTGAAAGAAGTAGGATTGAATATGATGCAACCATTGTTTTTTCCTTTTAGCAATTTTTTCCAGTAATGTTAGTTCTTTAGTATGAGGGAAAGGTGGGCTAGGTATAGTGTGCATGCAGCAGAGAGAAGAAGATTATTTTGCAGCATGGGGTAGAGGAAAATGGCATATGACGGGGAAAAAATTTACCATCTTACATCCAGACAACATTGAAATATTTGAGGAGGTGGAAGATTGAACTAAGATGGTTTCTGGCTACAGATAAAAAGAAATTCTGTAAGATATTAGTAGAAAAATGTTATTTGGAAGAATCTGTGTTTTCAGTAGGGTTACATATAGACAAGAGTGCAGTATTAGAAAGTATTACTGAACCTAGGATAGGATACCATTAAAATGCAGGATGTCATATGGCTGTGCGGGCACCAGAGGTTAAACGTTAAGGGGAATCAAAAACATAAAAATTAGAAAGAAAGGATATGTATGGAAGAAAACTGTGTAGGACAAATTGAAACTATGAAGCATTTGTTTTTTGAATGTACATATATACAGAGTTTTTGGGATTCTCTAGCAGCATTATGGGATGAGGATAGTTTTGCAGGAATAACTTATGATACACTAGTATTGGAACAGTTACCAGACACATGGAAGAAGTGGAAAAAGAGTACAGTGCATGTAGTCCTTTATTTATTTATTTAGTTTTTGTTAACCGGGTTAGGTGCACTAGCCAAAGTTGACTATTTTCAGGCACGACCCGGGAGAATACATACATAAAAAGAGATGACATTATACAATACATAGTATATAGTACAGGTACATAGTATATAGTACAGGTAGGTTAGAATACAGATCAAGTCAGACAGTACTCGAGATAATACATATAGCTATGCAGAGATGACAAAAGTGACATTAGTACATGCAAATAACTGAAACTGGGCTAAGTGGTATCTGTAAAGACATTTTATAGCAAAGCTTATTTAGAAGTGCAGCAGTGTCTTGGGCGAAATAGGGTGGTTAACTGTGAGGCATTAAGTGGGATCAAAGCATGTGCAGGGGTCCCGGGCCAGGTGGTAATATAATTCTTTTTTGAAGATTGGGTTGGAGTTAGCCTGCCTCAGGGCAGGAGGGAGGGAGTTCCAGGTGGCTGGGGCAGTGCAGTGAAATGCTCTAGTGCCTTTTGAAGTAAGACATCTGGGTATGGTGAGTAGACATTTGTTTGCCGAGCGTAGTCCGTGGGCAGGTGTCTGTGGTACAAGTAGAGCTGCAAGGGAGGTGGGGGTTTGGTTACGGATTACAGAGTCTGTGAGGGTCCCTAGGGAACATAGTCGGTAGGCAGTTGGGGAAAGCCAGCCTAGGTCGCTATACAGTGTGCAGTGGTGCTTGAGGTGATGGGAAGAGGAGGCATACCGACATATGTTGTTATACGTGACATCCTATTTTTGGAGAGCAGTCTTATGGTCATTAGCAAAAATGGAGACACCATATGTCAGCGCTGGAAGCAGAATACCCTTGGCAATTGCCAGTTTGGCAGATGGTGTTAGCAGGTGACAAGTCTTATAGGTGATTCCAAGTTTGGCATTTGTTGCTTTACAGGCTGACTGGATGTGCAGACTGAAATCAAGGGATTTATCAAGCAGGACTCTCAAGTACTTGAAGGATGTGACACAGTCAATGAGAGACCCCCCAGAGTCATGGACTAGGAGGGGTTCCTTACAGGCCCTGAGTTTGGGGGCAGTACCAAATAGCATGGCTTGAGTCTTTCTTGTGTTGAGGATGAGCTTATTAGCATTTAGCCATGTTTGCACATTCCTGAAATCCAAGGAGAGGTTTTTGTTAATGATGTTAACTTCGTCAGCGCTGTAGTAGAGGACAAGATCATCAGTGTATAAGATAGCTGAGCAGGACAGTATGGCATAATTTATGTTATTGATGTATAGCAAGAAAAGAAGGGGTCCCAGGATGGAGCCCTGGGGCGCTTCGATGTCAGTGCTGGTCACATCCGAGAGAGCGGAGTTGAATTTAACAAGTTGTAATCTGTTTGATAGGTAGTTGTTAAACCAGTCAACTACTGAGGATGAGAAGTTAAGTCTATGCAGGTTTGAGAGAAGCAGGGGATGATCAACAAGATCGAAAGCTTTGGTAAGATCGATAAATAATGCTCCAGTGAGTAGGCCTTTGTCCATGTTGCAGAGTACATCGGTGGAGAATTTGAGAAGAGCAGTTGAGGTACTGTGCCCTTTTCTGAAACCATGCTGAGTGTCTGAGAGAAGGTTGTTCTTTGTGAGATAGTCAATGGTTTGGGTTGCAACAAGCTTCTCCAGTAGCTTGCTTAGCACAGAGAGGATGGCTATGGGCCTGTAGCTGTTGATATCCTTTGCGTCTCATTTTTAAGGATAGGCGTAACTCGGGCAATCATCCAGAGATCTGGGACAATGCCAAGAGAGGGAGACAGAGTGAAAATCTTGGCCAGTAGCGAGGCAATCAATGGTGCCGCTAGCTTCAGGAGTCATGGCTCAAGTGAATCTGAGCCAGGGCTAGTGTTGTCAGATATGTTTTGCAATAGCCTTTGGACCTTAGATCTAGATATAGCTTTAAAGTGGAAAGGGGGGGTAGTAGTTAGTTGGCAGTGGTCAGCACCAGATGCAGATCTCTGGGGTGTGCAGTAAGGCTGAGATGCTGTGGGAGGTGAAGCGAAGGACAAGGTGTACTGAGACAGGTCCGTGAATAATCTGTTAAAGGCATTCACTATAGTGTTTGAGTCATTGCAAAGTACACCATTTAGGATCATATCCCCTGGGGTTGATGACTGTGTAGCCCCAAGAAAGGTCTTGTTGTGTGTCCAGAATTTTCTAGGGTCACCAGCAGAGTTTGTGAGCAGTTCCTTGCAGTAGATGCTCTTTGATGTTGTGATTTGTTTTTTACAGGCGCTCCAAGAGACCCTGTAGGTATTGTAATCCTCTGGTAGTCTGGACACTTTATACTTCTTCCAGAGTTTGTCCCGTCTGCGCAGGTTAGCCAGCAGGTTCTTGTGTAGCCATCTTGTTTGTTTACCCCTGACCCTTCTGGTGACCTTTGGGGTATGTTTATCCTGAAGTGCTGTGAAATTATCAATGAAGATATCAAGGGCTATTTGAACATCATGGGAGTGATAGATATCAGACCAGTTGATACAGGACGCATCATAGAGGAAAGTTTCCATGTCCAGTTTGGCAAAGTTGGTAATTGTGATGTAGAGTGGAGGGGATGGGGGAGCAGTCTCTGGGCTCCATACACAGAAAGTGGGGGAGTGGTCTGTGATAGCATCTGCCAAGATGCCTGCAGTTTGCACATGGTCAAGGCGATTCACCAATACCCAGTCTATGAGGGTGGAGGTAGTTAGAGAAGGGGTGGTTCTAGTGGGTTCAAGTTAAGATCTGGTGCAGGTTATAGCTCTGCGTTAGTGTCAGCAGTGTGCTGTGAGTTGGTCCCAGCCAGTTTAGGTTATGGCCTACTTGGCAGGTGAGGTGTCAAAGGGTTTTACAGCAAAGGGATATTTGGTGCAAGACATTTTATTTTGAATTTTAGATGAATTAGATACAATTTATCTACAGTATATGAGAAAAATACTATGGGAGAGGAGATATGTAACTAATTATGGACAGGAATAGAATGGGTAGGTTAAAGGTAATAGGTAAGATAACATCCAAGGGGAAAAGCAGAAGTTTATAGGAAAATCATACTGTATAACAGAAGTGAGCAAAACAAGGCAAGGAAGGGGAAACAGAGAAGAATAGTTAAAATTTTATTATTGGATGCAAAGAATATGTACTTCAAGTTATGAGCACCAAGATTATTATTATGATATTAGCCTTGTAAAATGCTTGCAATTAAGGATTTTGGCTGCTGTTTAAATAGATAGTATATGAATAATTATATTGTCCGGAGAGTGTGATGATGAATTATGTACCTTGTTTTTGAATGTTAATAAAAATTTCTCCTACTCTTTTTGAGAGGTGCCATGGGATATTTAACATCTACCTAAACAGGCAGATGGGACCTTGGTATAATGTCTAATCCAAAAGATGGCACCTCAGGAGTGCTGCACCCCCTCATGCTGCACTATAGTGTCAGTATTTGGATTTAACCCAAGTGCCTGATGTGGGGCTAGAACCCACAGCCTTCTGATCTCCCAGGCTCAGAGGCAAGTATGCTGCCTGCTGAGCCACTAACACTGATTTTTTATGTGTTGTCTAGGACACAAGGTCTTGATATGTGTAAATTTTTGTGATGGCAGCTTATGCGGTTTCTGAGATCCACATGTCATGTAACCCCCCTTACAAATGGGGGTTTACTAAAACGGCTCTAGTCTGTCTCTTTAAGAGCTACCAGCATGCTGACCCATTCAGTTTGCTAAAAAGGGAGGGGACTGTGGGTTCTCCTACTCAAGTCCTGCTCGAGCTTCTGGTTATGTGCCCTGTCTGTGCCGTCGCTAGGCAGGCAAAGTGGGCATCTTATTGGGCTGTATTGTTGATGTACTATATGTTGACAGAGTATTGAAAAATGTAGTTTATCTAACCTGTTTTCCCTTGCAGCTGGGACTTAGTGTGTCTCGCCCCTCCATTTTGGACCAGGACTGCCTTTTGGGTCCAATCAGGAGGGAGGGGTGCTTAAAATGGAAGTATTGAGCAGTCAATTAGGGCTGGGACTCTCTCGGGAGCCGGCTGCCAATGGAAGGTATGGCCCATGAGTCTGAGAACTGAAGTCCAGAAGGTGGTGCCTTTTTTGTGCCAATTGAAGGGGGCAGAGGGGATTGGCATCTGAAGCCCTCCAATAGAGTCGGGTGGCACCCAAATTGTGACTCTCTGCTTAATGGCTGGGAGAGCAGAGTCGTTGTGGCAATGAGAAAGGAAGGAGCTCTGGGCTCCTGCGCTGTAGAGTCTACGCGCGGGAAGCGTGTGTGGAAGGCCAACAAGTCGGGCTGCTGTACCGCCAGAGTAGTCGGACTGAATCCACTGTGGTGTGCAGGCAGAGGAGGCTGTATATGTTGCAGCTACCTACCAGGATCACCCTGTAGAGGACTGGAGAATCTGTTTCATCGCGCTTGGTCTGTCAGGAAAAGTGAAGCTGCGTTGCGACTCCCCAGTCAAGCAGTAAATGCGGTCAGGATTTAAAGCAGCTGCCTGGTATGGTACCCCTCTATCTGACATATAAATGTGTGGAGAAGTGTTCAGATCACAGGCTTGTGTCCTGGGGTGGTGTGAGAGAGATCCTGCTACAGGAGTCGTGAGTACAAAATCAGGGTAGCTCCCTGTCAAATTTTCTATTGAGTGCAAGTTTGGTCTGTTTGCCTCGCTGGCCACATGAGCTGAGCCTGCTGGTTCCGGATTACAAATTTGGTTATTGAACAGTTGTCTTCATCTTCTGGGCCCTAACCAGCTGCATCAAATAGGCTAGCCCCTTATTGCCTGGGTACCCAGTGACAGTGACTTATAGGGAAGTTAGCCTGTGCACAGTGCTCTGAAATAGTAGAGTGTTAAACTAATGAACTAGATTTCCCCCGCCCTTGTTATTTCCTCCCTAAATAAATCAGATTTGGTTGTTTTGCAAAGTGTACTGTCTGAACTGGGTGTGTGTGTGCAAACATACTGTACATGGGTTATTGTGTTACTGCATCTTATTTTACAGGGGGTCACCAGAGTCAAGCTGATCAACCAATCCTGGGAGTAAGTGTATATTGTAAAGGTGTCGGTATCGTTTGTCGGCCACTAGTGGGAGGAAAGGGGGAATAACAGTGACTCAGAGGGCTGTGACCAAGTCATTTCCAAATGTTCTAACCCCGACCTCTGGGTGGAGGCACCCGCCATTGGACCCGGGCCCCTCAACCTGTCAGCAGTTACACAGGCAGAGGTAGTAGCCCTTGGGATAGTGCCACCTGGGGGTTACAGTCATTTTTTGTAAATGTCTGCATTTGTTCCTATACTTGACATGCTTTTTTTTTTTTGCTCTAGCCTACAGCCTACATGGAATATAATTGTTTCCCCAAACTTACAGGGGACATGTGTCATGGCCCAAGGTAGTGCTTTTGACAGGTCTGGTGAAAACATATTAAAGGTTTCCTGAGTTATAAGCCTTTTACATTTTGTGGTTTCTGACTTGCGCATGTGCAGTAGTGTTTTTGAGATAATGTTCTGTGGCAAAAGCAAAAATTTGATGCCGCAAATGCCAGTTTTTGCTTTTATGCCACTTGCTTGGCAAGGTACTAAGCATTTTTTATGCCATGTCAACTGCCATCTTGTTGATATTTTTCCACAAATGAGCACATGTTGAAAAAATGCTGCCATTTCAGTAAACAAACATCAGAACTTAGTTAAACAGGCCCCGTTTAGCTAGAGTCTGACCTTTGTTTTTTAAAGTCTGGTCCAGAAATACATTTTCTGGGCACCCAAATCCCAGTTGCACAGCTAAATGAGAGGAGCCTTTTGCTGTAATTTCTTGACTTCTGAAGCCACAGCTGGAGCTTGTGCAGCAACTGCAATGAGCACTGAGCTGCTGAGCCCACCCTTTCCTTGATGTCTAGTGGACCCCCCCATTCCCATTTGGGATAAATAACCATGAACATAGTGGGCCAATCATTGTCGGCCTCTGTTGAGGTGCCAAAAGAAACCTCCTTAATGAAATTGGGCCTGAAACATTGCAAAAATCATCTCAGAGAGCTGAACGTGTACATCAAAGGACTGTCCAAAGAGTTTGAGAAGACAGCAATGAGATTGTTAGTCTGGTTAAGACAGGCGCTCAGAACTGAGGAACAGGCACCATTGCTCATCCAGCAGCTGTAAAGTTGAATGCCAGAGTGATGCCACAGAAAGCAGAAGGATATGGGCCACTGTGAACTGACCCATCTGGAGCTCTTAGGATAAAGATGGTTGGCCAAAGCTGCTCCCAAAACATCGTAGCTCACATGCAGCTGGCAGGCTCTGAGCAGCAGCAGCAGAGGTATCAAATGTGAAGTGTACTAAAATGCTTATCTTTGCCCAAATAATCCTATATCTTAAACATGCTCACATTGTTTATAGGGGAAGAAACCAAAACTTCAGGAATGGATTATTGCTTGCTTCACTTAAACAACAGGCAGATCCCTCGAAACGCGAGTTAACATGCCTTCAGTCCCCGAACAGGCTTTCTCAACAATGACACTGCACACTGGCAGTTGGAAACATTGATAAAAATGCTTCCGAGTACAAACCATTTGGTTAATTTCTTCATAAGTTTAAATATGGCTTATCTTGCAACCATAACCTTTACGCCATAGGAAGTTTGAATCTGCCTATGATTTTCTAGTAATCGTGCTCTCTCATGCATATGTGTAACCCCCCATTTCCTAGAAAAGCTCTGGTCAGATTCCACAATACTGTAATTTGTACTGTGAACAGCATCTGTGTCTTTCTACGGCATGGAGCGCGAGAGACTGATGGGTGCTCAATTCACCACAGTCAGCAGTGAAGTCAGCAGTCAGCAATGGCAGTTTCGCTTTCAGCTTCTTTGTTTTCATTTTAATTAACTAACTGTTGAAGTTTATTACAGGCTACTCTGGTTATTTTATTGGGGGGAGGCAATTGTGGTCCCATAAATAAATAATAATTTCCCTGGTGTTTAGTGGCATCCCACACCCACTGATCGACGTCCACATTATTCAAGTATATATATTCCCTGGTGTCTAGTGGCACCCCCCTCACCCTACCATTTCAGGAGAACCCTTTAACCTTAAATGAAAAAATAAACAGTCCTCAATTTTTTTAGCTGTAAAAGAAAACGGGCACTTGCCGATCAGCCCCCACCTCCACCTCCTACTCAGCACCCACCAACCCACACACCCCATTACACTCCCAATTATCCTCACTCATCTGAACAGGTCTCAGGTTTGATATCCAGTCTTTGATCAAAGACATGTCTTGCTGCTGGAACAGGTATATGAGAAAAGGAGGTAAATGAGGTTTAATGTATTTCAATGGGGGAGTTCAATTTTTATGCATAGTTTTGAAATGTTTTAACATTTTGACCCCAAATTTTCAACATGGCCTTTTGGGGACCCCTCTTCATGAGCAATGGGACTGTCATTAGACAACTCCTGCCCGAAAGGTGATTTCATGGTCACTTGGTGAATTTACCTTTCAGGTGGGATGGGATTTGGACATTTGTTCTGCACTTGTTTATGAGGTGGGGTCATAAGAAGGCTATGTTGAAAATGTGGTGCCCAATATGTAAAAATGGCAAAATTATGACCATTCATTGAAATTTCACTACACACTCTGGTAACTTGAAAATTCTATATATTTTGACTCCAGATTTTCAACATAGCCTTCTTATCATCCCATCTCATGTACGGTATGTCCCAGCTGTCATTTTTCAGTTCCTGGCCAAAATGTGTTTTTGTCCCTGTGGCATGGAATGTCATTGGAGTTGTGTAGAATTATGTTTTGGCAGGGATTCCAAAATGTTCTGTACCTGGTACATGAGGTGGGGTAATAAGATGGCTATGCTAACAATTTGGTCACTATTGTCCTATAAATGGAAGCGCAGGGTTCGGAAGGCCTTACACTCTCACAGGCAAACAAGGATACGATTTAACTATCTTAAAACATAAGGAAACACATTGCAAAAATCTTCATTAATGCTCTAGTTATGGTTAAAGCTACAAAAGAAGGGAAATGTGGCATTAGGGCATTAGGGTTTCCAAACCTAACATCCTACCCCCACGCTGCACACACCAACAGGCATCGGGGTGTGTCTTGGGGTCATCAGCCCTAACGGTCATCCCATTCTCCTATACTGTACCCATCTCAGCTTATTTACTTATAGAAAGGGATGAGTGCTAACTAGAGATTAACAAAGTTTTTGCAATATATATATATACTGTATATATATATATATTATATATATATATATATATATATTTTTCATGGCAAAAAACTCTGTTTAATGAATCAGTTGGGATTGTTTCACAGTGACAAAAGTGAGGAAATTCAATGTTAGGGTTTCCACCCCTTGCTCCCCACCCCACCCTGCTCCCATCAATAGGCATCGAGGTGTGCGTTGGGGTAATCGGTCCTAACTGTCACCCCATCCCAGGTATAAAAAAGCTGAGGTGGTGCAGTATAGAAGAATGAGGTGAGAATTAGGACCGATGACCCCAACACACACCCACCCAAGGCGTGCATATATTAGAGTGCAGCTGCACATCTAAGATTGGGTTATCTATCTTATAAAATAGCAAAATTGTTTTGGAGGGGGGCCAAAGAGCAGGTGTGCGATCACGCTCTGATATACGCATGGTCATGTGATGTGTTTTATATAGTCAAAACACTGGATTTTGAGGATGATGTCCTCCCCATTTTATAAATATTCCCATTTGAATATGGTTAGTACTGCTTCTGAGGCCGAACATTCTAAATGAATTCTAAAGAGATTTGTGTCATAGTAACTGTGTGTATAAATGGTCACTGTATGTATACATTTATTTATACATACAGTGGCTCAGATAAACGTATTTATCACACTGAATATATGTCCACCTCATTGCATAAATATATTTATAAAATGGGTAGGGAAATTGTTGCCCATTTATTGGATGCCCACCACCACATGACCGTGTGTATATCAGAGCGCAACCACACACCTGCATTTTTAACCCCTCCAAAATAATTTTGACATTTTATAAGATAGATAAACCACTCTGAGGTGTGCGGTTGGGCACTGATATATGCACACCTTGGGCAGTTGATGCACAAGGCCGGTATAATGCACACCAAGGCATGCGTATATTAGAGCATGACCGCACACCTCAGAGTGGTATATTTATTTATTTATTACACACACACACACACACATATATATATATATATATATATATATATATATATATATATATACACAAAACTGCATTAATGCAGACAGTAGGGTTGAAAAATGGAAAATGCACAAAGTAGGGAAATTAAAAAAATATTCTAGTTATAGGTCCCTGTAGTCTTGGTGAATCAGTGGTGGGGTATTCTTTGGGGTTGTTAACCCTAATGCCCACCCTCCCAGTCTGTAGTCTCCTGTCCAAAGCACAAGGTACAGTTCACAACCAATGCCTAATAGTGATACACTCTTCAGAGGTAGAGGAGTATGGCTCACCACATGCCGCCAGCAGAATAAGTCATAGTTTTCTTCATGCAAGTCCTGCATGAAGAAAAAGAGATCATTTCTGGCCTTATTGCTCAAGGGAGGGGTGGGTATTAGGGTTGACAACCCCAAGGAAGCGCCCCACCACTGATTCACCAAGACGACTGAGACTCAAAACCCTCATATTTTTTTCATTTCCCTACTTTGTGCGCTTTGTCTTCTTGAACCCTAATGTCTGCATTGATACAGTTTTTTTGTAAATAATTCCCATTCTTTTTTATGTTGTCTTGTGTGTGCAGCGCAGACAACATATTGTGGTTGCTTCAGTGGAGAAGCGGGTTTTGGAGGTGCAGTCCTGCTGCAACCAATGGCGCCACTGCTTTTTTTGACCAGGCTCTGTGGCATCAATGGCATAGTACGCTAGAAACATGCCACCACCTTGAAAGAAATTAGCCACTACAATCAGGGAGCAGTACAGGGTGGTCCCTTATTGCAGCAGCCAATTACTGCTTGCCTCGTCTGGTGTCCCCGTCAAGCAACATGGCAGCGGCTTCCCCGTCAGCTTCTCATTGTCCCAACAGAAGCCGAGGGACAGCCTCCACCTTTCACAGTCCCTCTGAAAGCTGACTGGAGTGCTCAATGCCCCCTGTCAGCATGCCCCCTCCTAATTTAATTTGCCGACGGGGTGCACAATACCTGTCAGCATAATGTACCCCCCATTTCTTGTGTGCCGAGGGGGTGTCCAGTCCCCCTCGGCTCATGCGAACCCCTCAACTCTGTATATGCAGGCAGGGGTGCCCAGTCCCCATCGGCTACAGACCCCCTCACATCAAACATGCAGGTGGCAGGCTGGGAAGCCACCCCAGCATGCAAAAGTACCGCGATCGGACTTTTCGGTCCACTGGACCACCAGGGATGAATGCGGGAGGAGGGGGGGTTTATTAAACAACTACTGCCTGCGATCGGGCTTTTCGGTCCACTGGACCACCAGGGATATGTTCGGGGGGGGAGCCACATTGCTGCCCGTGATCGGGCTGGTGGGGATTAAACTATGCCCTCGATCGGGCCAGTGGGGGGTGGTGGTGGGGATTTACAGTCGTCTGCTGGCGATCGGGCTGCAGGGGGGGCACAGGGACTGGGTTGGGGGCCAGCCACAGGTGGCAGCTGCTGTGTTGCGCCCTGCAATGCAGCAGCTCACCTGTGGGTGGCCCTCAACTTAAGCCTTTTTTTTGCTCAAAGTTGTGCAGGCGCAGGTTGGGGGTTGCGCCTGCACAACTCTGCACAGCCCAGCTGAATATCGGGCTGTGCAGTTTATGCATGGTTCCTCCCCCTCCAGTTCAGCATGCATTCATTTGCATTGCACTGTTGCTCAGCATGTTTTCTGTGGTGCAACTGCCTCCTGCTGAATATGGCAGAATGGAGCAAGTTCGGACATGCGCAGGTGCAACCACCCTATTGCGGATGGCGCAACCCTTTTGAATATCTGGGCCAATGAGTTTAATTCAAAATTTACCGTATCATTTAATTCTTGTAGTGACCAGTCTGATGTGAATCACTTAGGAAATATTGATGGTCTTATAGGTACTCGTAAATTTTACTTAAGGACTACTACTCCAAAAGAGGTTGAGAGGTTGTTACGGCGTATTAAAAGGGACAGCTCAGCTGGCTGTGATGGTTTATGTCCCCGTTTATTGGCAGATGCTGCTTCAGTTTTAGCATATCCAATTAGTGTTATTTTTAATTTGTCTTTTGTGACAGGTATTATACCTGATATGTGGAAACATTCCATGGTGACTCCTATTCTTAAGTCTGGTTCATATCAGGAATTTGGTAACTACAGACCTATTTCTATTTTGTCTGCCCTGGCTAAAGTCCAGGAAAGAATAGTTTATAATCAGTTGACTGGATATGTGGATTCTCTGGGATTACTGCCTCAGAATCAACATGGCTTCCGAAAAGGAAGAAGTACTGAGACTGCCTTGGTCAAGTTTACGAACACGGTACTTGATGGCATGGATAAAGGGTGTCTGATTGGTGCCGTGTTCGTGGACTTGACCAAGGCATTCGACTTAGTAAATCATCAGTTGTTAGTCTCTAGACTTGAGTTTTTGGGAGCTGGAGAGTCTTTTTTGGATTGGATGAGGGATTATTTAACCAATAGGTTTCAAAGGGTTAAGTACAGAGGTGCTGTATCTGATTCTGTACTGGTAGAGTGTGGGGTCCCACAAGGCTCCATTTTGGGGCCACTTTTGTTTTCTTTATTCTTTGACCAACAAGTAAATGTGATCAATAATGCTTTTTTAACTCTTTACACAGATGATGCAGTAGTATACATGCAGGGCCCGTCTGTTGGGGACCTAGGTGTCTCCTTAACAGAGGAAATGTGTAATTTTCAATCCTCACTTATGGCTTGTAAGTTAGTCTTAAATAAATCAAAAACAAAGGTGATTGTTTTTGGAACCTCTGCTAGATTAAGATCTGAGGGAAACAGCTTGGAAGTTAAATCTCTTGATGGAGTACTGTTTGATCAAGTCGATACATTTCAATACCTCGGGGTATTATTAGATTCACATTTAAATTATGAATCTCATTTTACGAGGGTTACCTCAAGAATACACTGTAGAATGGCTCGTTTGTATAGAATTCGTTCTTTCCTTATTCCTGAGTCTAGGCTGGCTATCTCTAAACACTGTTTAGCCCATTGTGAACTATGCAGCTATAATAACTGATACTGCTTCTGTGACAGTGATCTCAAAGAAATCCACCTTACTTCATCTGATTGCTAAGTTTGCTTTAAACTATCCTAAATTATCTCATCATTGTGAGATTCTGAAAGAAATGGGTTGGTTACCGGTTTCATTAAACTTTCATTATTATGTAGCCAAATTTATACATAGAATTGTGAAATCTGGGGTTCCACAAAATGTATGTAACATAGAAACATAGAAACATAGACTTTGACAGCACATAAGGACCGCTTGGCCCATCTAGTCTGCCCATTTCCCTACCTACAGGATAGGCCATAGATCCTAGTTAACCAACAGCCTATTTCTTCCTACCCCCCACAAGAATTGTCTTATGTCTGTCCCATGCATTCTTGAATTCTCCCACAGTTTTAGACCCCACAACCTCCCCAGGAAGGCTGTTCCATGCATCCACTACCCTCTCTGTGAAATAATACTTCCTCACATTGCCCCTGAACGCCCCCCCTCTATCTTTAAATTGTGTCCCCTTGTTCTTGCACGTCTCTTTTTCTGAAAGATGCTACCCTCTTGGACTTTGTTGATTCCACTGAGGTACTTAAGTTTCTATCATGTCCCCCTCCCTTCTTTCCTCAAGGGTATACATATTAAGCTCCTTTAGTCTCTCCTCATACGGCTTCTCTTGCAGACCCTGCACCATTTTAGTTGCCCTCCTCTGGACTACCTCTATCCTGTCTATGTACTTGCGGAGATGAAGTCTCCAGAACTGGACACAGTACTCCAGATGGGATCTCACCAACTGTCTGTACAGAGGGATAACAACTTCCTGTTTTCTGCTGCTGATGCCTCTCCCTATACATCCCAGTATATCCCCAGCCCTCCCTACTGCCTTCTCACATTGCTTGCTAACCTTAAGGTCATCTGATATGATTACCCTCAGGTCCCTTTTCTTTTTTGTTGTTGTTACTACCTCCCACCCATTGTGTATTCTTTCCTGGGTTCTTGTTTCCCAGGTGCATTATTTGCACTTCTTGCATTGAATCCTAGCTGCCATACTTCTGACCATTCCTCCAACCTTGCCAAGTCCCTTTCATCCTTTCCACGCCTCCTTGTGTATCAACCCTGTTGCAGATCTTTGTGTCATCTGTAAAAGGCATACTTTTTCTTCCAGTCCTTCTGCAATGTCACTGATGAAGACATTAAAAGGACTGGACCCAAACTGAACCCTGCGGTACCCACTAGTAACCTCTCTTTCTTCAGAGTGGACTCCATTTACAATTACCTTCTGTGTCCTGTTGTGCAGCCAATGTTTTACCAGGCTACCACCCTGGGACCCACCCCAGTCTGGTTAATTTGACTATTAATCTTTGTGTGGGACTGTGTCAAATGCCTTGCTTAAAGTCTAGGTAGGCCATGTCCAGCTGCCCTCCCTGGTCTACTACTTGGTCACGCAGTCAAAGAAATCTATTAGATTCATCTGACATGACCTTCCAAGGTGAATCCATGCTGCCTTGGGTCCTGTGCTCCACTGGCCTCTAGGTACTCAACTATTCTTTCCTTCAGAAGTGACTCCATCACTTTCCCTACCACAGAGGTCAGACTGACAGGTCTGTAGTTTCCTGCCTCTGTCTTGGTCCCACTTTGTGAAGGGAATCACATCCGCCTTCCTCCAGTCCTCGGGTACCACACCATCCTCCCATGATTTATTAAAAAGAGTAGCCAGTGGATTCACTAGTTCCTCCTTAATTCTTTTAGAATTCTGGGGTGAATTCCATCAGGACCCATTGCTTTGTCCACCTTCAGTTTTAGGAGTTCTTGCAGAACCTTTTCTTCTGTGAAAGGACTGAGATCGACCCCCCTATCAAGAGTGCTTCTGTTAATTGGATTAGGCACTTCTCCCTCCTCTTTTGTGAATACTGAGCAGAAATATTCGTTCAGTATCCCTGCTTTTACACTGTCCCCCTCTGCCCACCCACCGTTCATTCTATTCAGACTCACTATCCCTCCCTTTGTCTTTCTACGCTCACTGATGTACCTATAAAAGGTTTTATCCCCCTTCTTAACTGAGTTGGCTATCTTTTCCTCAGTTTGGGCCTTTGCTATTCTGACTTCCCTTCCTGCATCCTTCTCGCCTTAACTGGTACAGCTGTCTGTCCTGCTCCTTCTGTGTTTCCTTATACTTCCGGAATGCTATCTTTTTTTTCCTGACTTTCACAGCCACTTCTTTTGAGAACCATAGTGGCTTTTTCTTTCGTTTTGATTTGTTTATTTGCTTCACACAAAGGCTTGTTGCCTCTGTGATGGCAGTTTTGATGTTTCCCCATTGTTGCTCCACACCTCCTTCTAGCCTGTTTGCTAGTGCTTTTCTGAAGCACTCTCTCATCTTGCCAAAGTCAGCTCTCCTAAAGTCCAGTACCCTCACTTTTGTATGGCTTGACTCTGTAGCTGAGTTTAACGTGAACCACACTGTTTGATACTCACTTGTCCCCAGATGGCAACCCACTTCTAGATCTGAGATCCTCTCACTGCCCCCGTTTGAGAGTACGAGGTCTAAGATTGCTCCCTTACAAGTGGGTTCCGAAACTAGCTGTCTAATGCCTGCCACCTGTAGGGCATCAAGAATGGCCCTGCTCTTGGATGTGGCTGCAGCAAATGTGCTCCAGTTAACATCTGGCATATTCAGGTCTCCCATCAATAGTATCTCCCCTTTCTCTGCCATTCTAAGAATGCCTTCTATCATATCCTTGTCCATTCCTCCCTGTCATGGGGTCTGTACCTAACCCCTGTGCGGATTGTGGTGCCCTTTCCAGTCTCCAAGGTGACCCACAGTGCCTCCTCTCCTCCCTGTTTACTCTTTTGTTCAGTTGCTTTTATCCCTTCCTTTATATAGAGAGCTACTCCTCCCCCTCTTCTCCCCTGCCTGTCTCTCCTGTAGGTTATGTACCCTGGTATGTTAACATCCCAGTCATGGTTCTCTGTGTACCATGTTTTTGTGACTGCTACGATATCCAGGCATCCCTCTTCCATCAAGGCCACCAGCTCAGGGAGCTTGTTGCCCAGACTACGGGCATTGGTACTCATTACCCTCCATTTCCTGATGGCCTTACTCCCTTTTGCCCCATCCCTGTCCTTCTTGCCTTTGTCACTTTCTCCATTTGCCCCTGCCCTTCTCTCTATCAACACCTCTATGTTGGTGTTTGCCGCACTTACTACCAGGATTATTTGGGGGCTAGGATTTCCCTGCTCCTTTCCAGTGCCTCCCCCTTGGCTAGTTTAAAAGCTTGCCAATGAAGCATTTAAACCTATCACCTAGGATCCTGGTTCCCCTCCCAGACAGATGCAGCCCATCATGCCAGTATAGGCTTGCATCACTCCAGGTGGACCCCCAGTCCCCAGTGAAGCCAAATCCCTGAGCTCCACACCAGTTTTTCAACCACTGATTGAATCCCATGGTGCGGAACACCCTAGCCTCTCCTATGCCATAGATGGGCAGCACCTCCGAGAAGGTTACCGTGCGTGCTACTTGACTAAGGCCCCTTCCCAATTCCACAAACTCTTCCTGCACTTCTCTAATCCCTTTCTTAGCCAGGTCATTTGTCCCTAGGTGGACAATGACATCCAGCTCCCTTCCCTGTGCAGCTGCTCTGGCAATCCTGAGGATTCGCTCCCTGTCCCTCCAAGCCATGGTGCCAGGCAGGCACCTTACCTCCTTCTCCCCTTCCTCCCCCAGTTCTACCTTCCTAACAATGGAGAACTGTTGAGACCGTATAACGACAGTTATTATTCTAGGCATAGGTCAGATGGTAGGTTTTTTAAGATTCCACTTACGAAAACTAAAAGTGGACAGAGTTCTTTTGCTTATATTGCTCCATCTATTTGGAATGAAATTCCTTATGATATTAGACAGTTATGTTCTGCCAAAATGTTTGCTGATGCATTGAGGATGTTTCTTGAATCTCAGTTTGATTGTAAATGTTTTTTTATGAACAATTTTTTTTAACAAATACATTTTATGTCTGCTATGTTGTATTGTATATGTATGCATATCTCTCAACTGTCCCTGATTTTCAGGGATGTCCCTGATTTGGCCTCAAAATTTTCTCCTGTCCCTCCTAAAATTTGAGTTTTTCTGACAGAACAGTGGGGATTAATAACACAAAATAATGTTAAACATTATAGTTACAGACTTGTTGTTCTTCAGAAAATGCATCTTAACACAAATTCCTTTATTCTATCAGCTTTCTGAGTGAATAGTATCAGTTTTTAAGCTATGTCCCTGATTTGGGGTCTCTGTCCCTGATTTTTTTAAGCCTTGTCCCTGATTCGTGAGGCAACTGGTTGAGAGGTATGTATGTATGTTTGATTATGTTTTGTATTGTATGTATGTAATATATGTGGGTCGCACCTGTAAAAGGAACTCGTTTCCAGTGTGCTTACCCGTTAAGCGAATAAACAAACAAACAATAATGATGATTACAATACTGGTAGGTGCAGAGTATATAAATTCCAAAGGCACATGTACAAGTAATATATACATAACACATCAGTAACATGATATGTACAACACCCACAAAAACAGAACGTGTGTGGTTGTCATATGCAAACCATAGGAGAAAAAAGAAGACTGTTTACATTTCAGCCATCAGCAACAAGTTACAGGCCTGAGTGGAAGTTCCTAAGCTATAGAGGTGCGCATGATGGTGTCTGTGTCTCAGGCTAATGTGGCAGGGGGGAGGGTGGTGTGAAAAAGGGGTACAGAGAATGCTAAGGGCAAGTGTGGCAACTGAAGGGTGAGTGGTTAATAGTGGCAGAGGGGAACTTAGGTCACTGGCTGGGACTAGTAAGGATGGGGAGAGAAATGGCAGTCAGGCTGCTAGGAACGGTGGAAGCAATTACAGATTTCAGCAAATGTTTTGTCATAGAGTGTCTTAAACAAGGCAATACTGACAAGGGAACTAAGTCTCAATGATCTTTGTATCCTGTTCCAGAGCACGGGCAAAGCATTGCTTATGGCGGCCCTTCCAAGGTAGGTGCTGGTCCTTGGGACTTTCAGGGAAATCAGCGAGTGGCTTCTTAAGGCATAGTTACTGATCAGACTCAAGGGGAGACAGTCAACAATGTATTGTGGGAGTTTGTTGGTAAGGGCTCAGTGCGTCCAAAGGGCTGCATTTTTACACCGCCTGTATTGAAGGGAAGGCCACCCTATGGCTGCATATAGAGAACAGTGATGTGTGGAGGATGGAAGGCCAGTTATAAATCTCAGTGCTGTATGATACAATAGGTCCAGTTTTGCAAGGTGTGAGACAGGGCAATGGCCATAAATAAAGTCAGTGTAGTCAATTAATGAGAGGAATGTAGATTGGACAAGCAGTCTTTTTGCATCTGTGGTCAGGAGGCGTTTAATTCTGAAAAAAAGACCAAGTCTCTGCCTCAGCTTTTTCAGCAATTCTTCAGTGTTTTCCACAAAAGATAGTTTATTGTCTAGCCATATACCCAAATATTTGAATTTAGGCACAAATTCAAGATTTACACCTAATAAGGTGGTGATGGAAGGTAATGAACCAGCAGCAGCAGAGTAAGCCCCTGGGCCTGATGGTGAGAAGAGCATGGCCTTGGGTTTTTTTGCATTTAGTAGTAGCTTTTTGCTGAGGAGCTGGTGCTGCAGTGTATTAAACTTGGTTTGTAAGTCAGCGCAGGCAGCTTCAGGAGAATCACGGCTTAAGTAGAGTACCGTATCATCAGCAAACAAGTGGATACTTGCTTCCGTGATGCCTTTGTCCAGGCTGTTAATATAGATGGCGAACAGTAAAGGGCCCAATATGGAGCCCTGAGGGACTCCTCTTTTTATCGGTTTAAGTGGAGAGAGAGCTCTCCTTCTGCCTTGATTTGTTGCTGCCTACCAGAGAGGCAGTCTTGGAACCATCCCAATGAGGTTGAGTCAATGCCTATAGTTTTTAAGGTGGAGAGAAGCAGGCAGTGGTCAACAGTGTCAAATGCCTTGCTGAGGTCCAAAAACACGGCACAAACAAATTTTTTATTGTCAAGATCCCGTTGCCAGTCATTAGTGACTTTAGCCAGCGCCGTGATTGTACTATGCTTTGCTCTAAAGCCAGACTGCATTGAGTTAAGCAATGTAGAGTTGTCTAAGAATGATCTCAACTGTATATCCACAATTTTTTCCAGCAGCTTTGAAAGTATGGGTAGGAGAGAGATTGGCCTATAGTTATTTAGGTCACAGAAATCCCCTGCTTTAAACAGGGGGATGATGTGAGCAGTTTTCCATCCCATGGGGATAGAGCCTTGGGCTAGGGACAGGTTGAATAGATGTGATATAGGTGTGGCAAGAATGTGGTATGCTGTTTTCATAAAGTATGGGTCAAAAGAGTCAGATCCGGCACTTTTTCCAGTATCTAGTTGTAGAAGAAAGTCTTCAACATCTTTGATGGTGGTTGATGAAAAGGAGAAGATCACGTTATTGATACTTGGTTCTGGAGGCTGAGCATTGATCTGTGGAAGGAGACTACTTACTGGTGCATTATTGAACGCCGGACCTGAGGTGGCAAAATGATTATTGAAAGCTTGCAGTATCTCAGTTTTATCGTTGATGATAACATTATCAATGGTAATTTTAGAAGGTAGCACACTACCTGGAGAGTGGCCAGACTGTTCCTTTATGGTGGACCAGAATTTGGTTGGGCAGTTAGATGCAGAGAGCAGCTCATTTAGATAAAAATTGGCCTTGGCCTCTCTGACCAACTTAGTGCAGGCATTTCTAACTGTCCTAAAGAGACACCAGTCAGCGTCGGCATGTGATTTCTGGGACATTTTCCATAGATAATCGCTTTTAAGTAAGGCAGTCCTTAGATCCGCTGAAAACCAATGACAGGTTCTGGTTTTTATTCATGTTTTAACCAAAGGAGCATGGTCATTTAGGGCACTGGTTATGATTTCGTGGAGAACGTCATAGGCATCACTCACTGATTTAGCCAGTTAGAATCTCTGACAGAGCAAAAAGGTTTTTAGATCGTTGAAATAGGCAAGAGGGCCAAAGTTCCATCTGGATCTTTTAGCGGAAAATTTTGATGTAGATAGAGGCTTGGTAATGGTTCCTGTGCCAGCAATAAAGCAGTGGTCGCTAACATCCACTGAGAGGATACCGGCATGGGAAAAGGAGTGTGGTTTGTTAACAAGGAGGACATCCTGGCGGGTGCTTCTCATTGGATTTTTCTTGTTGATGTAAGTTGGCTCAGTTATAAGTTGACTGAACCCATGGGAGTCACAGAATTGTTCCAGGGATAACGAGTCTTTAGATAGCCAATTATAATTAAGGTCACCTAGTATAATTGTTTCCAGTGGGGTAGCATCCAGGTGGGATGACAGATGTGACAGGAGTTGCAGTCCTGCTGCTGGGGGTCTATAACAGCCTATGATGCTGAACGCTACTGATGGGGAAGGTTCAACTTTAAGAGACAGGCATTCAAATCCACCAGCAATGGAGGCAGCATCTAATATAGATACTGTGAATTTGTTTTTAGCACTTTTTTTCACATCCTGACCGAAATGTGTTTTCGCACTACCAGCGCAGAATAGCGCAGTTGCTGTGGGAAATCAGTGTTCAGGACAGATTATGAAAATCACAGCAACACTGTTCATGAGCAGAGGTCCTAAAATGCCTATGTTAAAAATGTGGTTACAAAAGTCCATAAAAGGATTATGTTACAAGCGTGCGTTGTGCAGTTTCCATGCGCACTCATAACTCCGACAGTTTGTAATATTTTCACTCAACATTTTCAACATTGTCAATTTTGCACACATCCTTGTGAACAGTACAGCTGTCATTTTTCAGATCCTGCCCGAAATGTGTTTTCGCACAAGTGGAACACTATGGCACGGTCACTGTGGGAAATCAACAATCAGGACAGATGAAGAAAATCATAGTGACAGTGTTCATGAGCAGAGGACCCTAATGCCTATGTTGAAAATCTGGTGAAATAATTCCACTAAGTGACTGTGTTACAAGTGTGCATTGTAGAGATTTCATATGCCGTAAATTTGAGCATTTTTGTTAAACACGGCGCATATGAGGAGCGTTTAGAGAGTAGCACACTTTGAGGTGTGCCTCTCCTTGATCAGTGCTCCGTTGAGCAGGCATGGTGGTCCTGCACCAATGAGTGCGGGAGCTGTATGTATGACAGTGGTGGTCTTGCTTCAAAACCACCGCTGTCATCTGGCTACCAGCGTCTACCGCCCCCTCGCGTCACCGCTCCCCACATCACGCCACCCCAAAGCTTTGGTGCCATGCTGGGCCCACCTCAGCGTGGCAAGCGTTGTTGCTGATGGGGTGTCCAATCTCCGTCAGCTGCATGGCCCCCAAAGCATCCTGCTGCCACGCTGAGAGCCCACCCCAGTGTGGCAAACATGATAGTTTGCCGAGGGGTGCCCAATCGCCGGGCCCCCAGCCCCCGCCGTAGTTTGCCGATGGGGGTGCTCAACTCCCGGCTCCTCGGCCCTCCAGCCACTTCTACCACGATGAGAGCCCACCCCAGGGTGGCAAATGTCCCATGTCATTGTTTTTTTTACCTGTAAATGGAAAACGGTCCCACAGCGCATCTCCCAGTCCCCCTCCCACAACCGCACCCACCACTGCGCACCCAGCCTCCCCACCCCTCCCCATGCCCCTCCGAGACGCGGGCGGCGATCTTGAGTGGACCGGGAACATGTCTGCACTCTTCAAAGCCGACCACGAACTGAGGAAATGCTGGTAAGCTGTATAATGGGCTGGATCAGGGGTTTTCAACTTTATTGCATATCTGAGGCATTTTTTGGAATTAGTGCACCAAATTTTCAACATGGGGTTTTTGGGACCCCTTCTCATGAATGATGTCACTGTCATGGCGTTATTCGGGCCTGAAGGGTGATTTCGCAGTCACTGCATGAAATCACCCTTCAGGCCTGAATAGCACCATGACAGTGGCCATCGAAGAAAACCTCATAATGATGTAAAATCTGAAAATCTGACTGTTTTACTAAGGCAGCATTATGCATGTTTTTATACACGCCGTAGGTTTGAGAATTTTCAATATTTCTACTCCAGATTTTCAACATTGCAATTTTACCACACCTTCTTATGAGTAGTACAGCTGTCATTTTTCACATCTCACCCAAAATGTGTTTCCGCCCATGTAGCGCACAATGGCGCAGTCGGTGTGCAAAATCAATGTATGGGACACATTAAGAAAATCACAGTGACACTGTTCATGAGCAGAGGTCTTAAAATGGCTATGTTGAAAATTTGGTGAAAAAATTCCTAAAAATGACTGTTTTACGAGTGTGTGTTGCGCAGTTCCTACGCAAGCTCATACGTTTGAATTTTCAATATTTTCACTCCACATTTTCAACATTGCCATTTTACCACACCTCCTTATGAGCAGTGCAGCTGTCATTTTTCACATCTTGCCCAAAATGTATTTCTGCCCATGTAGCGCACAATGGCACAGTCGCTGTGTGAACTCAGTGTATGGGACACATTAAGAAAATCACAGTGTCACTGTTCATGAGCAGAGATCTTAAAATGGCTATGTTGAAAATTTGGTGAACAAATTCCTAAAAATAACTGTTTTACGAGCGTGCATTGTGCAGGTTCTACATGAGCTCGTAAGTTTGCGAATTTTCAATATTTTCACTCCAGATTTGCAACATTGCCATTTTACCACACCTCCTTATGAGCAGTATAGCTGTCATTTTCACATCCTGCCCAAAACATGTTTCCACCTCATGTAGTGCACAATGGCACAGTCGGTGTGCAAAATCAATGTATGGCACACAGTAAGACAATCACAGTGACACTTTCATTGTGAGAGGTTTTAAAGTGCCAATGTTGACAATTTGGTGAAAAAATTCCTAACAATGACTGTTTTACGAGCGTGCATTACACAGTTCCCACACACGCTCATAGGTTTGCGAATTTTCAATATTTCCACTCCAGATTTACAACATTGCCATTTTACCACACTTCCTTATGAGCAGTAGAGCTGTCACTTTTCACATCCTGCCCAAAACGTGTTTCCGCCTCTGTAGCGCACAATGGGGGTAATAAAAAGGTCATGCTGAAAATTTATTGTGCAAATACCAGCAATCGCACAGGGCATTAAGGTAAAGCACCATACGTGCCAAACACCACTGCAAATACCTGCAAGTGAACGTTCGGCATTGACAAATGCTTGTTAATATTTTCACTCAAGATTTTCAACACTGCCATCTCTTCACACCTACCTACAAATGGTACAGATGTCATTTTTCACATTCTGCCCAAATGGTGTTTTCCCACATCTGACGCAGAATGGCGCGGTCGCTGTGAGAAATCAACATTCAGGACAGATTAACAAAATCACAGTGCCACTATTCATGAGCAGAGGTCTCAAACACTTTCATGAAGGGGGGGTCACAAAAATGCTGTGTTGCAAATCTGTTGTGCAAATATCAACAAACAGTTGGGGCATTAGGGTTTCTAACCATAACGTCCCATCTTGTACAGACTGACAGGTGTCAGGGGTGTGTCTTTGCATTGCTGGCTGTCATGCTCTTGCCATACTATCCCCCTCACCCTCAAGCCAATGACAGGCATCGAGGTGTGCCTTGGACTCTTTGGCCCTGTAGTTCACCCCATTCTACTATGCTGCACCCATTTCAGTGAATGTCCTTATGAAATGGGGTGACTGTAAAGCTGAACACCCCAAGGCACACCTCAGCACTTGTCGGTGTCTGCAGGACAGGTTGAAGTAAAATGCCATGAGCATTATGGCCGAATGGGGTGAGCGTAAGGCCCAAGAACCCCAAGACACAATGCAATATTTGTTACACTGCAGGGTAGGGTGAGCTGAAATGCTTGAACATTATGGCCAATGCCCAAAGGCACACCTCAGTGCCTGTCAGTCTCTGTAGGGTGATGTGGTGTTTGACGTCACTTTCATACATCACTGCCATTCCATTATGCATCTGTTCAACTCCTGCACTACCGATGCTACTGTCAGCAAGACAACATTCAGCATTGACAAATGCTTGTCTGATACTGGAAATATATTGAGAATGTTAGGACGCAACTGTTGCTATATGGAAGGTCTCCTAGTGTACCTCTGCACTTTATTGCCTATTCTGTATGTCAACATGCAACTATTGCTCTTGTCTGCTATGTACCACTTACATTCCAATCATTATTATTATGTTTTCATGCTGCTGTTGTACTTGCATTCCCCTTCCCTTTACCCCAGGATGCATCATGAAAGGAGCAATTCAGCTCAGTATGCGTTCCTGGTGAAACACTTGAATAAATATATATCCCAAACGGACTTGTGCAAAATGAAATAAATATAATAGTGCATATAGTCTCAACATAGTGCATGGCCCCATCAGGCCTCAACACACACACACACACACACACACACACACACACACACACACATCAACATCTTGTAAGGGAACACTGCTCAGCCCACCACAAGGTGTTGTCTGTGTCAGAACACTGCTCTGCCCCTCCTCAGGCTAGAACCAGTGCTACATGCTTCAGCACTTTCTCCCAAGCCTTTGCCCATTTAGCAGGCTCACTGAGCTTGCACACAAACTCAGGCCACTAGTATGAAAAGGCAACGTTGTGCCCACTGGAACAACAGCAGTCCCTGCAAAGAACATTAACTCACAAACTTTTTTCCATGACATTTTGACCAAATCGTTTCAACATCTGTTTTTTATGACCACCTCACCCCTTCTGAACATAACAAGTGTCATTTATAAAATATTGGATGAAATGTCATTTCACGCCACTAGTGTAAAAACACATTTTGGACAAGATTTGAAAACAACACTCATTATATTCATGAGAGGGCACGAAAAAATGTCTATGTAAAAAATTTGTTGTCAACGGCCAGCCCAGTGGTGCTGAGGGTTGAGTCTCACGTCATGCTTGTGACTCATGTTCGGGAAAGAGTACAGACCATCAGGAGTCAGCAGGGGAGGAGAAGATTGAGCGTCCGGAGGACAGCTCTCCTCTCTTGGGGAGGGTGAGTGTGTAACTCCCTGGCACTAGGAACTCAGAGAAGTGGCTGGGGGTACAGCAACTGAGAGTTTACATAAGGATGGAATAAGAGCATTGGCAGATGTCCCATGGGACGTCATTGCATGTCTATGCTCCCTTGGGGGAACTTCACGCTCATGTATAATGGAAAAACCCTGCTTGCTGGGAGGAAGATGTCACCTGTCCCCACCTCCAACTCTGGACCCTGCCCACCAGATCTCAGTACCTACCACCTCCGGCTGCTGGGAGGCACAAGTTAAGCACCAGGGAGAGGGAGGTTGCCCCACCCTGGGGGAGCAATGACGGGGGCCCCACAGAGGGTCTGTTGTGGGTGGTTGGGGTGCACTGGGATCATGAATCAGTGGGACCTTGGAAGGCTGGGCATAAGACAAGATGACCAATGGGGCCCCAGCCAGTGGTGACGGGAGAAAGAAACTTGATAAAAAAACCAAAACTGCTGTCAAAATAATTAAAATTACTGAAGTTCTGAACGTGCATTGAAAAATTGCAATGTATCTTAATAACTTTGTTGTTTCTTCAATATTTTGACCCCACATTTTCAACATAGTCATCTTCTGACCCCCCACCTCATCATACAGCTAGGGGGACATTTTCAGATCCCAGATAAATCAGCATTTCACATTACAAATGTGAAAACACATTTTGGTAGAATTAGATAAATGACACCTGTCACATACATGAGGTGTCATGAAAAAAATTACTATATTAAACATTTGAGTCAAAATACTGAAAATTTCCAAACTTATGAATGAGCATTGAAAACGTTCAATGTGCCATCATACCTTTGTGTTGTGTTTTAATATTTTGATCCTAAATTTTCTACATAATCTTCTTATCACCCCCACCTCATGAATCTGGTGGGTGAAAAATTTCAAATCATGCCCGAAGGGTGATTTCATGGAGCAACTGTGAAATCACCCATTGGGCAGGTTTTGAAAAAATTCACCTACCTTGTTCCTGTGGTGGGGTTCCAAAAAGGCAATGCTGAAAATTTGTGCAAAAATATTAAAAAAATGTTCAAGTTATGAGTAAAAGTTCAAAACACATTAAAATACATTAACCATACTTATCAGATTTCTCAGTTTCTAGTCCAGCTTTGAAGACTGAAAACATTGCTCTGGTCCAGAGAGGACATCAGTGTTGGATCCCCAGTAGGTAAATATACAGTGGAGGTGGGGGTGGATGGTGCTGAGTGAGGGGTCATGGTGCGGTGGGTGGGGATTGGGACAGCAATAGAAGATGAGGGACTGTGTTCTTTATTTCAGGTTTAAAGAAAGAAAATGACATAGATGGATAGTCTTCTTTATTAGAGGTATATTCTGACACTGAGGATTGGAAACTCCAGTGTTGGTGTGATATTTGGGAGCACCGGTGGTGGGCACCCTGGTGTCCCTGACTGTTGGGCCAGGTGTGTTCTACTCTGACATCAAGGACTGGGCACCTCGCTGTTGGAAGTTAGAGGTGGTGGGCATTGGGGGTGCTCTGCTTCTGGGATAGGGGAGCAGCATGGAGTGGCATTGAGCAACTCTGATACTGGGGGAGGGTAGAAGAACAGAGTGCCACTGGATGATCACTGTGGAGGCTACGGCGGTAGACAGTGAGAGAGAGGGAGGAAGTCGACTGATTCATACATACTGTATGTGCATCAGCTCCATTGGGTGGGGTGCAAAACAAACAAATATGATGCATTCAGTATCCGGTCATGACCCCAGTTCCCCATTTTTCTCTCCTCCTCCCATTCGCAATACGTTAGCATAACTCTTGCTCTGCAACCGTAAGAAGAGTTTTTAGATCAACATTTTCACTGCTAACATGCAATTCTGCTTTAATAAAAAGTGAACCACAAACACATGGTGTAAATAAAAGTTGCATAACAAGTTAACATTTTCACAATCTGAAAATCTTTGATCCTCAGCCACAGTTAAGAACCTCATTCCCTGCTATTTTATCACGAAACAGGAGCGCCCACAGTCTCTCTTGTTATTTTCCTGAACCATTTGTCAGTACTACATATAACAAACCAATTTGCAGTCTCAGATCCATAACTGACAGGAACTCATTTTCCAAAGCAACCATGACCCCCTCCAAAAAATTCTTTTGTAGCCAGTTTTAGCATCTCAAGCCTACTTAATGCCAGCATAAATAAAGGTCTGCTTACAAAAGTCAAACTGTTTAATGTAATATTATGTAGCTTGCACACACACACACACACACACACACCACATTCGCACACTCTTCCTCTCTCTCCTACTGTGCAATAGATATGACATCACAGGAAACTCTTACCATAACAAAAAAAAAAAACCTTGAACAGAAAGTTTTACTTGTTGGAAGGGAATATAAAGGAGCTCCAACGTGGACTTACCGTTTTTAGTTACAGGCAGACAATGCATCAGAATTTTATATATATTTGCACACTTGCATCATTTTATTATTGTAAGTAAAGCATTGCATTTGATACAATGATAGAACATGTATGAGAAATTCATTTATTAATGTAAACTTCATCCAGCAATCTATTGTTATGAATGGAAGATAAGCAATGTATCTGTGACTAAAGTGTGTCTAATTCTTTTATTACTTTGCAGAGGCATGCTATGCTGATTTGGTGACCCAAAAGAGACGTTCTACAACAGCTTATGAGGGATCAAATGTTACATTAGACTGTTCATATGATACAACTGCTAGCAGCATGTATTGGTATGTCCAGGATTTTCAAGGACCACTTGAACTTCTAATTCAAGATTTTACAAAATCTGAAGATTATCCATCGAGGATCCATGGAAGAGCACTGGCTGTTTTAAACAAAACCAACAAAATCTTCCCACTAACTTTCTCTGGGTTGAAGATGTCTGACTCTGCCATATATTACTGTGCACTGAAGCCCACAGTGTGTGGTAACCACAGAACCCCTTACACAAAAACAGGAAACATTCAGCAAACTAGAATGAGACTGAACAAAGCTGTTTCTGTAAGAGTTGAACTAACATTAGGAAATATATTGCACACTTATAATTAATATTTGTGCAGAAATAATTCTTGGAAATTTCCATAATAAACTTTGAGTCATGCACACATTGTTGTACAGTGAAACGTCACCATAATAGTACCCCATTGTCAATAATGACTTTCTAACTCTATCTGACAAATAGATCATTAGAATGGAATCTGTATAAGAAATCCACAAACCCACAGTTCACTGCTTTGCATGCTATTATGGTGCTTTGATATGTTTTCAGCTTTAGTCAGTCATCTACACCTTTTCTTTTTCCTCATTTTAATTATGTTTTTCTGATATACTATTTGCAAAGTAACATTCAAGTCACTTTCTAAAACACATAATGCCAAGTTAATGTATAGTATCTCACTGCTACTGTTACAGCAGAAAACGAAATGTCTGCTGTATGCAGAAGCAGCTGTTGGATACTGTAAACATTCAGGTTACATAGGTTGTCTAGATACCCAGAGTAACAGAGCTGCATAAAGTGATGATAGTGTACCTTATTTGTATCTATTATAGCATGCAATGTAATAAATCAATAAAGTCAAGCAGCATGCAACAACCGTGGTAAGACTATCAGCAGCTTTTAATAACATCTCACTGAGGACAGAGAGGAATTAAAGGGGAAGAGTTTTGTCTGCGTCAAATCTAAGCACAGTACTAGGGAGCAGGGGGCATATGTGTGGGCAAATGAAGAGTTATCAGTTGGAATGCCAGAAGCCTAATAAATAAAATCATTGATCTACAGGCATTAATGGTGGAGGCTTAGCCAGATTAGTTAGTTGCAAATTAGGAAACTTGGGCTTCAGTCAGTCAGGAGTGAGACCTCACAATTATACTTCATATTTAGGAAAGATCGAAGAGTGGGAAAGGGTGGGTGGGGGGCTATATATGCTACAGATGACATAGAGGCAGCTGAAGACATTTCAATCTAGGTGGCAAGTAAAGTGGAATCCTTACGAAGGATGTAGCTCAGGATAGGGGTGGTTTTCAGGCCAGCAGGGCAGAAGGAAGGAAGAGAACAACAAAACTCTGGAGGAGGAAATCAGAAAATGATTCAATAAAGGCGTGGCAATGATAGTTGGAGACTTTAACCTGCCTGATGTAGACTGGGAGACACCAGTGGCCAAGAAGGAGCCTGGTGCTGTTAAACAGACTGAAAGAAAGTTTCATGGTTCAACTGAAGATGTCAGTGGCAAGGGGACTGGTAACCCTGGAAATGGCACAGACCAATTCCGAAGTAGTGGGAGGGGTTGATGTACAGGAACATTTGGGGTCCAGTGATCACAGTTTGGTATGTTTTGTACTGGTTGTTAAGAAGGGGCACCACACATCATGTGCTGTGGTCCTGGATCTCAGGAAGACAGACGTTAATGAAATGAAGAAGGATATCAGGGGAAATGGAGGGGGGTGGCAAGAGCATAGGTTGGAGAAGACAAAAGCGGCATCATTAAAAGGGGGATTCTGCATGTTATGAAAAACTGCACAAGAATGGTAGCTATGAAAAACAAGCATTGGCCAATGCCAGACATTCAGTTGATTTTATTTGCTGCATAGCTGTTGGGCATAGACAGTGCAGCAGTTAAAAGGAATACATTTATCATGACTATGAAATGAAGAGGTTAACTCATGACATTGTAACTGGGCAAGGACTTCAAAGGGAAAAGGAAGAGAAAGGCAAAGAGTGGGCAAAACTGGGGAGGTGATTCAGTATTCCGATGCTGTGATAGGTGAAGAATGGGCACACCACCAAAAACCCTCATACAATTTAGACAGATACAAATTAAGTCATACGCTTTGCAAGTTTGTGTTTATTTATTTGTTTGTTTATTTATTTATTTACAGTTTTTGTCCAGGAAAGACACACTTAGCCAAAGCTTGTTTCCAGGTGTAACCAGGGCGTAAGCAAATGAAGATAATCAGCTTTATTATGAGCACAAGGTTTATCTAGGGTATATGCGCTGAGCCTCATTTATTTATCTTGTTCAGTGCAGCCTGCTGGCACAGTGGATTTCAAAAGTAGCCAAGAATGCAACAGACCAGGGGTTTGTGTGCTGCGAGGAACTGAACATACTTGTATAAAAGAAGACACTCTCCAAGACTAGGTGACATGTAATGAAACTGGAGGTAGGAAATTTCAGAACTGATGTGAGAAAATATGAGGACCGACTTCCATTCAACGTTGTGGAGGCTAGAACAATGGAACTGTATAAGCATGCCTGGTACAGACACAGGGGTATAATACAGAAACAGGGAGAGTCCCCAGAGACCATTTGGGGTCTGCAGAGGTACAATAGGCAGGGGACCCTTGGTCACACTGGGTGGGCCTAGTACTTCTTTTCTACTGACAGTTTTCTGTATCTCTGTGTTTTTATGTTTTAATAAAACTAAATTAAAAATAAATCTAAATAAAAATAAATTAATATTAGTGTTCAAAACACTGGTAAGCAGAGTAACACAGCTGCTTACCAAAACTGATCCATGAAAGTAGCCATATGTTTTATTTGCTGTATACCACAGAATGAGATTACATTAATTCCATGAGTTGGAAACACTGTATCATGGGTATGCAAATGATATGGGCTGAGCTGCATTTCTGCCATTCCTTGAGAAGCAAAGCGTTAAACAGCAGCATATATGAAGGATGGAAATAATGACAGATACTGTTTGTAGAATGAAAAGAAGGGGTAGGATTTCAAACAGGAATTAGGAGCTGCACATGAATTCCATCTACCTTGCATTTTCCAGGCTTGTCACTGGGTGAAGACTTCAAAGAGAAATGGAGGAGAAAAGCAAAGTGAGAGGAATTAGGGAGGAGATTCAGTAATTCAGTATCCGAAGCTGTGATAAGTGGAGGAGGTTCGAGGCCCCAACAGCCCTATCACAGTTCATACTGACACAGTACCAATATGTTCATATGCTTTGCAAGTGAATATAAAAAAGCACCAGAAACCCCTCCAATTTTCCATAGAAGTGGGGGAGGCAGTTAGAGCTGAAAGGAAGGCCTTTAAGAAAATAAATAAATAAGAATGGGAAGATGGAGAAGAGTTGGTAGGACTGCCAGGGGAAATTGAATGAGGCAGGAAGGCCTGTCAGAAAGGTCAGGGTGGATACAGAACTAAAAATAGCAATAGGGTTATAAAAGGAAGAAAAACAATTCTGATATATTAAGGAGAACAGAAAATCAAAGGGAGAGTCATCTGGCTAAAGAAGGAGTTGGGGCTGAGTGGAAAAAGACTGGCAGAATCTTGATCTACTGAACAGTTATTTATGTTAGGTATTTACAGTAAAAGGGGTCGGGGGGGCACTACCAGAGAGTTGCACCAAGTCATTTGATTGAGGATTTAGGGAAAATTGAATTGGGCCTGTGCAGACTACTGAGGACAGGATATGGAAGGTCTGGCAGCCTTTATAGTGGGTAAGAGAAGTACAAAAGTGTCCTGCACTCAATGAGTGCAAAAAAATATGTATACAGTACATAACAAATGAAAATACTAAATGCCAATGAGAGATGTTGTTAAATGCCAAATGTATTACAAAAAGCTGGATGCATGACAACAAATATTTGTGGTGCGTGTGATACTGACAAATCCAACACTGCAGCAGGTACCCTGGCACTTCTCTCAGTAGAGCTTTTTCTGGGTGGGGGGGGGGTTACCAGGACAGACAGATGTCCCTTTATATTGACATAATCAAAGATCTCCTCCCCTTTCTATCTTAGCAGATTTTTAACATTACAAATTTACTGTATAACAGGAAATATTCACTTTCTTTTTATTTTTGCTATTTTTGGTGGTTCCATATTAGCGTGAAAATAAAATGCAGTGAATATTAGGTGAATCACCATACATCGCAGCACTACTGACCCACCAGTGAAAATAAGAGGATGTGAACATGTGAGGGTGTGCTTGGATGCTAAAATATAATGGGCATGAATATAAACTGCTATACAGTATTTTCCCTTTCCACCCACTCCTCCCACCTCCCCCCACTCAAGCAGACCCCAGTGTTTGAGATAACTCCCCTCATCCAGCCCTCTCTGGCTCCTAACTCCCCCTTCCCCTCAGCATACCAAAAAAAACAGTTTTCTTCCCTGTAAAACAAAAAAACTGCCCCCCACCCCAACCTAGTGCAGAGCATCTGCTCTGTTCAGTGTCGGTATTGGTAATATCGTGAATGAATGATGACGTATTTGCATGTAATAAAACCTGATTGGCTGTATCTCATGATGCTGTATGTTATGTAATTGTCTCTGTTGGAGATATAGCAGATGAATAAAATAAACAAGTAAAGGGACTCTCTTACCTAGGTAGAGGAACACTGCCACCTAGTGGCGAACAATCTTTCTGTTAGAAAATGGCATACTTGATCAGCATGTGTTCATCCTCCTGTCCTCAACTCTTTCACAATGCTAGGAGATGACAGACATATTGTCCAAGGAGAGGATGTTAATCAAGCAGCTTTCTGGGCAAGGTCTTATAAACATCAAAGAGCTAAGTGATAAAATGGAATTAACAGAAAACCAAAACTGGCAGAGGAAAAAACATTGCCAGTGCACATCCCATTCTGATGGGACAACTTTTATTTTTATCTTGCCTTAACCCTGCTTGATAAAAAATGTAAGAGAAGTCGAGATACTGTTTTAGGGCACAAGAAGAAATGCATAATAGAATACAACAGTAGTTCAATGACTGCAGCCATTCTGCACAGCTCTTTTTGCACTATAAAATGTTTTTTTTGTGAACTTTATTTTTGTTCCACTACCTGAGGGACTCTTTCAGGTATCCTCAGGGTCTCCCGATCTCTACCTCCCAATGAGGCGTCTAGATCCCCCCTCCCCATGCCATCCAGCACAACATCCAGATCTGAACCCCCTGGAGGAAGGGCCACACTATCCAACCAGGGTGCTCTATTTTGTAGTGTAGAGTGCTGGGCTACACGAGTCATGGAGAGGAAGTCATTCCGGTGTTTGGGAGTACGGACCCGGTGGTCGAGGTGTCATCACCTATCCATAGGAGTGGGGACTTTTCATCTTGTTCTGTGCTTTCTGTCCCCATGGAGTGCGGCAGTACAAGGCAACTCTGTGTCACATGTCTGACCCCTGCATATGCAGTGTCAAAACTTTGAGCGTCCCCGACTGCCACCAGAGACTGCTGCTGAGTGATCGCTCCCCTGGAACCCTCTCTGGGAAGAGAGAGCAGTCCTCTGGATGCTCAATCTTTTCCCTCCTCTGCCAACCCCCCATGGCCTGGGCTCATTCCCGAACCTGGGTCACCGGTGTGGTGCGAGGTGTGGTGTCCAGCGTCTCAACCCTCAGCGCCACCGGGCCAGGTATTATAAAATGTTTTTAATGTGAAGGGATATAAGAAGGCTTAGACAATAAGTTGGGAACAATCTTGATGCAGACAGGGGATAACACATGCAAGCTTGTTTGAACCCCAGTTGCCAGGACACCTGGTAACTGGGGTTCAATGCCAAAAAGTGTAAGGTGCTGCATTTTGGGGCAAAAAGTCCAGGGAGGAGTTACCAGCTTTGGGGGGAGTGCAGCTAGCCAAGAAAGAAGAAGAGAAGGAACTGGGGGTGCTCATTACGGGATCAATGAACAACTTGGCACAATGTAGGAAGGCAGCTGCAAAAGCCAACAAAATGATGGGTTGCATTGCAAGGGGTATATCCTTGAGGAGGGGGGAAGGGATTCTGCCACTGTACAGATCATTAGTTAGACTGCACCTGGAGTACTGTATGCAGTACTGGTGCCCATATCTGAAGAGGGGCATTAAGTTACTGAAGGGAGTGCAGCACAGGGTGACAAAGATGATCCAGGGGCTGCAGGACTCACCATACAAGAGGAGGCTGAGGGAACTGAACAAGTACTTACTGGAGGAGAGGAGTGATGGGGGGATATGATTGAAACCTTTAAGTACATGAAAGGAATAAACAAGACAGGTACAGAGGGGCTGTTCAAAATAAGGGAGGGGAGGGACACACAGGGCCAAGATATGAGACTGGAAAGAGGAAAGTTCAAGAGGGAGATGAGGAGACACTTTTTTACGGAGAGGGTGGTAGCTGGGTGGAATGCGTTACTGGCAGATGTGGTATCCAGTAGAACAGTGGGTTGCTTCAAAAAGGGCTGGGACAGGAGGCAAGGGGAGGAGGTCAGGGGGTGGGGAGGTGGGGCAGCTGCGGAATAAGGGGTGCTAGCTGCACATTCAAGCAGACTTGATAGACCTATAGGCCTTTATCTGCTGGCAAATTTCGTATGTTCGTATGTTTGTATGTTTGGCAGTGCTGTGATGGAACAGAAACATAGAAACATGGACAATGATGGCAGAAAAAAAATGTTAAATCTGCTCTTCCTGGAGTTCCTTTACTGACCCAGAATCTATTGTCCATACAGGGTTTTATACCTCCAAATACACCCCCTGTTCCCTCACTACTGCTAGTGACCTAAGCAACAACCAAACCATGCACTCTGTCCCAGCCATGCTTGAAACCATTTGGGGTCTTGGCACCCATGACCTCTGCTGGCAAACTGTTCCACAGCTTCACCACCCTTTCTGTAAAATACTGTTTCATCACATTCCTCTTGTACCTTTTTTCCCAACAGTTTCCACTCATGACCTTGGGTTCTTGACTCTGTACCCCTGCCAAATAGTTCTATGCAGTTCACCTTGTTTATTCCCTTCCAAAACATGAAGGTCTCGCTCATATCCCTCCACTCTTGCCTGGTGTGCAGTGAATACATGTTCAGTGCCTTGAGATGATCTTCCTAAGATCTGCCCTTTGACCCTGAATCACCTTGGTCATCATGTGTTGCACTGTCTCCTGCCTGTCCCTGTCCTTCCTTAGGTGAGGACTCCAGAACTGAGTACAGTATTCCAGGTGCACCCTCACCAGAGACCTATATAAACAATAGTATCACCATTTTCCTGCTGTCAGTACCCATTCCAATACACCCCAGCCTCCTATTAGCCTTACTATAGGCCTTGTTACACTGGCTTGATTGTTTGAGGGAGTCACCAATGATGACTCCCAGGTCCCGTTCCTTTGCCATAGTGTTCAGTTTGACACCTCCCATCTGGTACTCTGTCATGACTTTTTTCTCTAAGTGTGTAACACTGCATTTTTGGCATTGAATTTCAACTGCCAAACCTTAGATGGTATACCATCAAATGAGTGACTGCAAATGAGTGGCTCAAATATGAGTGACTCTTATTTTGAGCGCCTGATGGGATAGTGAGTGGGTTTACATAGTGATGGTAGGGATAGTGATCGTGAGAGGATTGTAATGGTGAGAGCGAACTCTGGGGAAGCTGTACTGTTGCTGGTGAAGTACAGTAATGAGTCCTGCTACCGCGAGCTGTCCGCCTGGCTTGGCGGCTAGGATCATGGACTGCTGTAGCGATGCTCCCGGGTTTGGGACTGCCAGTAGGTAAATTTTTTTCTGAATGATGTTGGCTGTTAGGATTTTTTTTTCCTCGCTGTGTTCCCAGAACCGATGGTGCCCCAGCTGCAGTACTCCCTCCCATGTATTCTTATTTTCCCCAGTGTCCGCTCCCCCATAGAGTTGATTATATTAATCTGGGGGGTGCCAGGGGCCAGCATTAAATCTTAATTTGAATGACCATCTGGTCACTGTATTGGTGGTTAAGTATGTGGGATAGAGGCTGATTTTGCTTTTGCCAAAATGTACTCACTATTGTGTGAGTCACTGTATAGAAAAATCACCCATATGACATGACACCACCTTAGACCCCCTTTCCAGGTTTTCTAGAGCTTTCTGCATCTCCATCATCACTTTGTCGTTATCTACCCTACTGCAGAGTTTTGTGGTCATCTGTAAAGTGACGTAATTTGCCTCAGATGCCCTCTCCAATGCTGCTGATGAACATATTGAAGAAGACTGGATGGTTTGCCCATGGCGGGGAGTGGGCAGTGTGGGTGATGTTGTTTCAGGCACATGGAACATGTCATTCAGAATTATTGCAGTTGATATTGCACCATGTGACAGCTGCAGTGGCAAAGCCCCATCTGGGGAAAACACTTAGGCACCACTCAATGCACCTTTGTCAAGGTTCTAGAGTAAGGTGAAAATGTTTGGTTGAGCTTGGAAGGTTGAGTTGTACATCTCATTGCTGTATTTTATTATTTTTGGATAACCAAAGTTTATCTTATAAACAAAAATGTGTTCTTGTATATGAGTGGAGACTGTGAAGCTGATCAGTAGTGAGAAATTATGATCATGGCACCTGCCATTGGCAAGGATCCCAAAGGCGGACTTCTCCAATGGGCTCAACAAGTCTAAGTCTTTTTTTTTTTAAGGAATCTTTATTAAATATTAGTAATACAATATTACAGGCATGATAAGAATGAAGACCACATAAACCAACATGCATATTATAAGATATCTAAGTGCAGGCAAACATCTTTCCACATTGCTTTAAATCCAGAATAATGTAAAGATTAATTAAAATTAAATCCAATCATAATAATCACATCAATTGTTGAGAATTTTACTAAGGCGAGTCCAGATTTTTTCCAAACCTGGAGCTTTATATGATACATACAAGGCATCTCTTCTATTTTTATCAGATCAGCCATCAAATTGACTCAATGGGCTCAATTCTCAAAGGGATATGCCTGGCATAACTTGACTTGCACCAGAAAAAATGGTGCAAGTAGCAGGTTACACCAGAAGCTGCGACATTCGGTATTCTGCAAAGAAGCCTGTGACAATTCACAGACTGTTTGCGCCGAAGAGGACTTACGCCACCAGTTACACCTTAAACCCCTTGCAACATGACACTAGGGGGTTTATAGCAGCAGTTGCGCCCTATTCTGAAAGGGCAGAAACAAAGTCCCCAATGATGCTATTCTAAAATTCATCCCGGCGAACATCCATCAATGAAAAGTTACACCAGCAAATACCTGGTGCAACTTGTGTCCACTGGGGTTGTGTGCGCCGACCCTGATCCACCAATATATGCCACCCCCATCCCCTTCCCTGCCCCACTAGAGAGACCCACAGAGCTAAAGGACACCCCCACACCTACTGCAGGTGCCCCTCAGGGCTATAGGACATCCTCCCTGAGTCCCAAAATACTGTGCAGTGAAAAGCCCCTCAGGGCTATGTGGCCCCCTGCCCCTGATCCTCCAATAATGCATCATAAAAGCCCCTTGGGTCTATCAGAGGCCCCCTCCCCGAGTACCCCAATACTGTGGTTAAGAAAAGCCCCTCTGGGCTATCATACTCCCCTGCTCCCAGCTCCCAAGGTGTAAAGAGTAAAGCTCCTCTGGGCTATAGGACCCCCGTCCCGATCTCTATGATGTAGTACCACTAGACCTGTAGGGCAGATTGCACCCCCCCACCCAAGCCCCGATGCCAGCAGCCCACAAATGGCTGTGTCCTGTAATTACTGTAGCAAGATCCACACCCTAATTCATAATCCCTAGCAGTCTAGTGGCCCCCCACCTGGCATTGCCAGACCACCATGCACCCCCCGACCTGTCCCCAGCTGACGACTAGCACAGCCCATCTCTCACCACCATGGCCAGCCACTGACTGAGCTCCATATGAGCGCGTACTGTATATACGTGCTCAGTGAATGAATGACGGGAGTCCGATAGCCCACAGGAGCTTTACTGTTTACACCATGGGGGACTAGGGGCAAAGGGGGTCAGATTGCCCTGCAGGGCTTCGCAGGCTTGAGGACTGGGTGGTGCACTTGTGCCCTATGGAACATGGCTTACGGCTTATGACATGCACCTCAGATACACCCTGAATTTGGCATACCTTTGCACATGTCACAAGTCACAGGACTTAGCCAATGGGACCCTGCCCCTTACAGAATCGGGTGCAGGGTCCTTAGCACAACTGCACCCCTCACATGTCACAACTTGCGACATGCGTAGGGGTGCTTATAGATTCAGGCCCCATGTGTATAACTCGGGAGGGGGATGCTATCTTTCCATTTCAATAAAATACATTGGTTTGCTATGACTAAGCTAAGTTGTAAAAATATTGATTGTGCCACTGTCTGAGTAATGTTTCTAGTTGTGAAATTGGACCACCTCTCAAATCAAGTCTTAGTCTGAGAGGAGAAAAGGGTTTATCAGGAGAACAATCAGTAACTTTCAGATGAAGAGATATAGAGGTGGTTTAGAATTGTTTTATGTCAGGACTACTTACGGCACCACAAAGTGCCCTCCCTCCTTGCACTAGGCAGGAGGGTTGGAGAGTATTCCTCTGTAACAATAATTAGGTCAGCAGTCCTCTGCCTCGGGGACAGTTCTTGGGAGAGGGTGAGAGGTGGCCCCTGTCGCAGCCTTGAACCCCAGGGGATGTCTGTCTCTCTCTGCCCCTAAACTGTGATCCCCTCATGTGTGGATGAAGCCTTAAGAAGTAATGTACACCTGAACTCTCAGCCCATGGGGTCAGGTTCACGGGAGAGAGTAGGAAGCCTCACTGGTGGCATCTTCATACCCCTAGGGAGTGTATGCCTCTCCAAGCAATGTAAATTGTGTGGGGAAACATTCCCCATGGGTACCAGTATTTATTTCTGCTTTGAAAGCTTTTGAAGTTTATGTGAATCTAAGGACCTGTGGCCCCTACCGTAAAAGCCATATGCAGGTAGGGTTGGTAGCAGGAAACTGGTAGCTGGTTTAGGGGAAGTGTGGGTCAGTTGATTCCCTGGGTAGCACCAGGGAGTGAAATACCTAATTTCTGAAAAAAAAGGGACTGTGCAGGGTAATGCTTGATGCTCACAGTAGTTAGAAAAAAAGCTGCACCTGCTTTAGAGGGTGAGGAAGTAAAGTTGCATGAAAATTACTTCCCTTAAGGATCCCGGCTACAGGGGGACTAGTCATTAAATGAACAGTCTGTCAGAAGATGAATTGAGATATTCTAACCTGTACCTATATGCCCCCCTGAGTTGTTGTCACAAATCCTGGAAGTCAGAGGAAAGAAAAGTTTACTTGGGACAATGGTTTAAAACTATGACCCCCTCAGGCTGGCCTGGTGGGGCTGAGGGTTGAGATACTGGATACCTTACCTTGCGCTACACCAGCGACCCGGGTTTGGGAATGAGCATGGGCCATCAGGGGTCGGCAGGGGAGAGAGAGGATTGAGCGACCGGAGGACTGCTCTCTTCTTTCTGGGAGGAAGGGATCATCATCCCACCTGTCGATCGCCCTCTAGTGAGGGCTGGGGAGCAAGGCAGGGAAGGAGACCAGCAGCCGGCGGGAGTGGCATGCGTGTGCCCCCACACATGTGTGCTACGCCTTGTGCAGGGAGGGGCACAGAAAAGTGGAAAATGGTGGCTGAGGCTCCATGAGGTCCCGCCTCCGTTCCACCAGTCCACCATCATGGCCTCCCCGGATCTGGATTCTGCTCTTGGATGGACGTAGCTTCCTCCCTGGCCCCACCACGGGGGATAATCTGCGGGAGGTGTCGGGGATGGTTGGGATGGTCAGGCTGGTGGACGGGTGGTGCAGGACAGAATTCCTGCCCCCAGCATGCCCAGGGAGCATAAATAGATAATTGATAAAAAAAAAAATGGTCACGTGATGCGGTGTGCTGGGTAGGGTGCCTCTATGCTTGCTCTGACCTACCGCCTGTAATTATCACTTAAAACCCTGTTTCACGGTGTTTTCCACCACAGATCGCCTGTCTGTTATCTTCCTGAATGTATTGTGCCCTTGATAAAAGAAGTCAATGGACGAAGAGATGTAGAAAATTGCTTCCAAACATACACCTCCCGCTACGCCCAAGAAGGCCTCCAAGAAAACCAGGACCTCCTCCTTGCAATCCTCGCTGCCTGCTACTACTGAGAGTCCTGACACTGATCTTCTCACCCTTTCAAGATTTCTAGAGGAGTTTTAGCCTTTCAAGGCTGAAATGCAGAATATGGCAGGAGAAATAAAAGGTATCTCCAGCACCCTTGAGGAGCTCTCTAAGAAGATTGCTGATAATGAAGCTTGCATACGTTCCGTTGAAAGGAAACAGGATAAAGCAGAACTGGAGCTTGTGGCTCTGAGGCAAAGGCTAGTGAAAATGGAGAACAAGGTGAACGATTTGGAGGGGTGCAATCACCACTATAATGCGGTAATCATTGGTTTGCCAGAAGGTGAAGAGGGCTCAGAACCCATTAAGTTTATTAGAAAGTTCGTGGAGAAAGTGGCAGGCCCTTCCCCCTTTGGTGCAAGCTACACAATAGAAAAAGCTCACTGGCACTACGCCCCCTCCTCCAGCTGAATCCCCTCCCAGGACACTTATATTTCACTTTTTAAACTTCCAGGAGCGACAGCATTTCCCATATAAGGTTAAGGAAGCACAAGATTTGCAATGGGAAGGTAAAAAAGCTGAGAGTGGCGCAAGATTTGCCTTTATCTGTACGCCAGCAACGAGTCACGTTTCCCAAGCTTGTCCTCAAGTTGATTGCCACGGGAATCAAGTTTTGTATGGGTTTTCCTGCAAGATTTCAAGTTTGCCTGAATGGTTTCTGGGAGACCTACAAGGAAGTGGAGTCAGCTACCGCAGGGCTCAAGAAAGCGCTTCCTGATCTTTTTAAGCCTGCTTGAGAGTCGGCCTGGTGTGGGGAGCTGTGCTAAGTTTTCAGTGGTGGTGTAATTCAGCTGATGCAAATTATATTTCTCTACTTTGTCTCCGAGACTATGTTGGTCATAAGCTATTTATCTGGCTATTTAATTCCCAAGCTGCAGCTCTCGAGAAGGGTCTTCGTGCTGACAGATTAATGGACATCGCATTTCCGATCTGGTTTTCTCTCTCAGGACTGTTTAATTTTGTTGACTCTCATATATTGACTCTGGTCTAGTCTAGTCTCATTTCGTATTCATCTGGGGTTATTATGTTCAAGTTAAATTTTACTCTGTCAGATCTGGCAATTCACTTTTTCAAGGGCGATGTCTTGGTCCCAAGGTTTGGGGGGGGGCAATGCTCAGTTTTCTGTGTTTACAATGCGAATCTGTTTGTGACTGCAGTCCCTTTCTGGTTCCGTTTTCATGGTCTGTTTTTTCTAGGTTTCCCTCTCTTTCTTATTCACTGTTACCATTAGGTGATAAAAATGGCTAGCTTGTATATTAGGTGGAAATTCTGCAGCCATAGACAGATGGCGACATCAGGTTTATTGCACGCTGTATGTGGCATTGGTCTGCCCCTTCTGAACATCCATTCTCGAGTGCTGTTTATGGAGGACTCCTCATCTCCCTTTTCAAATTTCCATTAATGAAGCTAGATTTTTACTGCCTCTGGTCTCAGAAATATGATCTGGACAGCGGCTTTGGAGCCCTTATGTTTCTCCTATACTAAAGTAGGCAGTAATGGCCCGCTTTCTCAGCTGTTCACCTCCGTTATTTGAGGGTTGCGTCACAAGAGGGCATCTGTGCCCAGAGGGAAGTGAAGTGTTCAAATAGTCACTATATGGTGTTATTTCAGTGTTACAGTAGCAGTGTACACTTCCTTCACACTTCATTTCATAATGCAGTCCATCAGTGTTTAATCAGTGCATCTTCAGGTCTCTGTTGGTGTACATGCAGTGCTGACACAGTGTGTGTGAATTATGTTAATTAGCACTGCAATCACACTGCAAAAGTACTGGAATTAGCAGTGTTTTGTCATCAACACTGCCTGAAGCAGTGTTAGTGCAGCAATACTGGCTGAAGCAGTGTTATGTCAGCAACACTGCCTTAAGCAGTTTTGCACTGCTTTTTCAGTGTGTGCCAATTATGTTAATTAGCACTGCAATCTCACTGTAAAAGTACTGTGAGTAGCAGTGTTTTGTCATCAACACTGCCTGAAGCAGTGTTGGTGTAGCAGTACTGGCTGAAGCAGTGTTGTGTCAGCAACACTGCCTGAAGCAGTGTTGCATTTCTTTTTCAGTGTGTGCGAATTATGTTAATTAGCACTGCATCAACACTTGTAGTGCACTTCAGTGTGCAGTGTGATTTTAGCAGCACTCCTGTCAGCAGTGCTGCAGTTCTATTTCAGTGTATTAGGCTGTATTAAAGATGGCGCCACATAAAATTCAACAAAAACACAAGTATTCATCTGCAAGTATCTACAACCTCAGTAGAGGAAGCTTAGCTTAAGGGTTCCTGAGTGAGAAAGTCGTCTCTGAATTCCAAAGAAGATCTTGGGGGCTACAGTATGTCTATAGGAGGTGCTAAAGTCTGTTACCCCATGTTTGACTCAAAATTACAAGGAAGGGGGTGGACTTTTAGTTAAAGGAATGACCACCAATGGTTCTGGTTTGCAGAAAATGGATTTGTGAAAAATGAATGGTTCTGTTCTACAGAAAGTTTTATGGGAGCCTCCCTGATATGCAGGGCCTCATCAGTATTTCCAGGTTTATTTTCAAAAGGAGAAGAGAGCCTCTTCGGATTGGGAGTACATGCACGGTGAGGAAAATGATTTTCGGTATCAAGGGGCTGTTCCGAGTGAAGTGTTTGTGTGTGTGTGTGTGTGTGTGTGTGTGTGTGTGTGTGTGTATATTCTATAATGGGATTATCAATCTCATTGGACAAACACCATTAGGTGACCGTGCGTATATCAGAGTGTGACCACACACCTGCACTTTTACTCCTCTCCAAAACAATTTTGCCATTTTATAAGACAGATAACCCACTGTGGGGTGTGCGGTCGCGAAATGATATATGCACGGCTTGGGTAGTTGATGCATTCAGCCTGCGGCCTCATGTGTAACAATGCACACCATGGCATGCGTATATCAGAGTGTGACCGCACACCCTACAGTGGGTTATCCATTACACATACACACACATATATGAGACAGTACTTGTTGCAAAACAAAAACACTACATTAATGCAGGCATTAGAATGCAAAGCGCACAAAGCAAGAAAACGAAAAACAGGGTTTGAGCCTCACGAGTCTTGGCAAATTGGTTGTGTGGTGTTCCCTGGAGTTCCAAACCTTAATGCCCATCCCATCCCATACCCCCAGCCCATAGCCTCCTTTCTAAAGCACAAGGTGCAGCTCCAACCCAGTGTCTCCCACAGCAGCCATTCGTACCTGTAAAACAAGAACAGCAATGGGCTCACAAAGGATCTGTAGCTCGTTATGAACTATTATATGACAAACAATGTAGGGTAAACAAAAAAACAATACTTATCTGTTACATATGGTCAGTGTCCTCCTACTCTTGGTCAATGTCCTGCCAGACCTGTAGATATAAAAGGTAAAATGGGTCAGTATGAAAAATAAAATTACTGATCAGCTAGGTCAGTTGGGAAGGCCCTGTAGAGGTTAAAATAAAAAAAGTGGGTTGGGGGGAGGGATACCAGACCTGTACCACACCATCAGCCTGGCTTTTAGAATGGACTCGGTCACTCAGGAGATGTCATGGTTGGAGGAGGAAGGAAGACTCCTTGCCCCTGTGCCCCTAGAACTAATCTTTTTTGGGGGTAGGAGGTCATGTTGCTCCACACATCAACCAACATAGGGCAGGATAAAGACACCAAGGGACAGATATTCAAGGCACAATGAATGCTTCCCAGGTGGTGTAGTGGATACCCCCCTTCCTCTTCCCAATCTGCCTGTAGAATACATAAGAACACAGGTATGTGACGGCAGAAAGGGACCGCAAGCCCACCTGGTCTGCCCAGTTTGCCTAGATATCCACTAGGCCTTTTCTGTAGTCCTTCCCCCATGCCAGTTACCTTCTGTGCTTATCCCATGCCCTTGTGAACCCTCCCACCATTTCTCTCAGCAGCCCATTTCAGTTGTCCACCACCCTGTCAGTGAAGAAGTACTTCCTAATCCTTCCTCTAAATTCCCCCCCCAAACGATTTGGAATTTCCAATGACCAGTCCATTGCAGTATAGCACACCGCAGCAGGCCAACTGTGACTATCTCTAGGCAGATATCCGCAGCCACAGCCATTCCCAGAACTCCCTGCAGCTGGCACCAGAGCAACAGGCAATAGAAGTTCTAATAGCCTGCAGTGCACATTTGAGCTTCCACAATCTCTGATCAGATGTTTTCCACTTCTGCTCTTCTCCAGGGGATAAGTCAATCCATGACAAAAATTAGCCCAGGGAGTACAGTGGGGCCAGTAAACAAAAGATGAGAGCCTATATAAACTCTTAACATGCACTGTAGAACAATCGCCCACCGAAAAGGACACCAGGATCTGCTGCAAATGAAGCAGTCAGTACAGAATCAAGCAAAACCAGTTCATCATAATCCACTACACTACAGCACACAGCAGGCAAACCAAAATGGCTCCACATGCAAAGTGCACACTGGCACCAGACCCACACTTATGTGGGACCCCTGACACAAGCCAGCCAGTGGGTATTGTGGTAAGGAGGGACAAAACCTTTTACATGCAGGTACATCAGGGAGAAAAGGAAGGCAAGGGGAGATATTGAGTGTCTGAAAAGGGTGGATGGAGGGAGGGTAAAAGATGACCACCAAAATGCAGAAATACTGAACAAATACTTCTGTTCAGTTTTTATAAAGGAGGGGGCAGGAAATGGGCCAGCATTAAGTAATAAGGATGGACAGATCACAGAAAAGGACACAGGTTCCTTTGCAAAAGAAAGGATCCTCATGAAACTGGCATCAATAAAGCTATGGGTCAGATAGATGCACCCCTGGACACTGAGGGAGCTAAGGGAGGTGTTAGTAGGGCCTCCGACTACCCTGTTCACACTGTCTTTGTAAACTGGTGAAATGCTCAGGGATTGGAGGAGGGCTGATGTGGTCCCACTATACAAAAGTGGGAACAGGGAGGATGCAGGAACTACATACTGGTCAGCCTGACCACAACAGTGGGAAAAGTAATGGAAATACTGCTGAAGAAAAGAATAGTGGAACACCTGGTTGTCAATGGTCTACAGGGGATGTGGGGGAAGGGAACATTGTTTAACCAGGAGTAGCACACTAACCTGAAGCTTGTTTCCAGATGGAACCTGGAGCACAAGGAAGTCAAGTAACTTGCTCAGGATCACACAGTATGCACTTAGACGGCTGTTGGATTCAAACCCAGGTCTCCAGATCTGTAGCTGAGAGCCTTTACCCAATGTGCTATATTGCCTCCAGGACCCAAGTCAGTTTGGTTTTATGGGAGAGAGTTTGTGCCCAACAAACTTAACTGAGTTTTTTTGACTGGGTAACAAGGAAGGTGGATGGGGAGGATGTGGCCTACCCAGATTTCAGCAAGGCCTTTGACACTTTGCCACATAGAAGGCTGGTAAATGAGCTGGAAGGCTTAGGGGTGGGACAGAAAATAACAAGGTGGGTGGAGAACTGGTTGAAAGACTGAAACTAGAGGGTGGTGGTAAGGCAAATGGGGTGCATTCAGGGTGGGAGTGGTGTGCCCAGGGGTCAGTGCTGGGACCCATCCTTTTTAATATCTTATAGCAATGATTAGCCCAGTTGCAATCAGGGGAGGAGAGCTGTTCTTTCCGGACTGGGGCTTGTTGCTGGAAGGGGTCGGGGCAGGCATTGTGGGGCTGCATCGGTGGTGGGGGAGGATGGGATCACATCGGTGATCGACAAGGAAGCTCTTGTTATGGCGAGAGGCCCATGCATACCGGGGCCACATTGGCCACAACTTTGCAAGCTGGTGACTCAGGAAGGAGCGGCCAATCCAGCTTAATAGGCGGAACCTTTGACTGTGTGACTGGGCCATAAAAGGCAAATAGTCCAGTCGCAATCAGAGGAGGAGAGCTGTTCTTTGTTCCACACCACCCACCCTGACCCTGACCTCTATTACATGGTCGGTGAGGGTGGAGCCTTGGAGGAGGGCAAGTCGAGATTGGGTGAACTGGAACACTAGGAGGCTGGATTGTTATTGATTGGGGGAAAAGGGTTCTGTACGCTGTGCTGCTTGGGCAACATTTGACTACTACCAGGAAGGGGCATAATGAAGCAGACTGTATAAATGACTGTGTATGCCAACTACATCTGTGGAAGTAGGCAAACTGTGTGTGACTTGATTACTGCTAGGGCCTCTGAGCTGACTAGTGTTGTGGTGGGCTAACTTTGCTTGTGAACTGTCTACTGTTAGGGTTGGAAAACTGGCTACTGTCAAGAAAGAGGAGGGAAAATTGCTGTAATTGGAGGGGGCCAACTACTTGGGTTTTAGTGTAACACTGTCTGAATTATTTCTGTTAGAGGGCCCCATTGCTCACCTAAAATGAGGGTAGACTTGGGGGTGGCCAAAGCGGGCACCTTCGGTAGAGTGATTGGGTGTACAGGATGCAGGGCGGCAATAATATTAAAATGGGCATGGAGGTTCAGAGGGTGCCCAGTGTGTTTTCAGTTGGCAGGTCTTAGGGAGGAAGTAGAGGGGATCAGAAGGCAGCTGGAAGGTGGGAGGGGTTGGGAGGAAAGGTGTGGAAAGGACCTCATGAGAGCACATGAGTCCACTATGGCATAACCCAGGGAACAGGCAGACAAGGATCATATGGTTACTCAGGAGGGGTGAGACACAAAACAAGCAATGTACGGAAATCACTTCATAGGGAGGTGGCTGACCAGAAGGAGGGGGGACAGGAGAGAGCAAGTCGGGGGCAAGCATCACACTTACTAATCGATTCGCCTTGCTGTACACGGGAGATGAGGTGGAGAGGCTGCTGGGAGGAGGGGAGCAGGTAGACAAGGGTTTGGTCAGTAAGCTCGTGGGGATGAGGCAGGAGAGAGCCAGATCCACAGAAGGGGAGGGGGGAACACATTAGCCTAGGTGGGAGGGAGGGAGGTGGGGAGGAAGGGGGAGTGCAGAGTGAAGCCAGGGTGGGAGGAGGGAGGACTAGGGTTGGGCAAGCATCCAGGTTAGGGAAGTCAACCAAGGATAAGGAATACTCTAGATAGGCCAGCTTCGGGGCAGGAGAAATCAGATGAGGTGGAGAGGAGGGGGGAAGTTTGGGGTGGTAGGGAGAAACACAGCAGATGGGGTGAAGGATGCAGAACTCGGGAGGGAGGCAAGGAGGGAAGCAGTAGAAGGTAGCCTGGGTGGGCGATCTGAGGATACCAGCCCAAAAAGAGTCTAGGGAGATCTGGGGGGGCAATCTGTGCCACCCAGGAGGTTGGGGGGGGGCTTGAAGCAAGCTGGGATCTACAGGTAAAAGAATGAGCATGGTAGAGCAACCACAGGCTTGTGATCCCTAGGCTGAGGGGGGCAAGAGAAGTAAGCTGGGGGTTGATGACAGAAGGAAGAGCCTGGACGGAATCAAATGGGCCAGTAAAGTTGAGGGGGTGAAGGTGATCCTGCTGGGTGACTCCATGACCTGGGGCATCCAGTGGGAGGGGGCAGGGGAGGGAAAAAGCAGCCCAGTCAAGGCTAAATGTATCCCAGACCTATCCATACACAAGGCCAAATTCCAGCTATACGTGATAGCATTGGAATGTGGGGAATCCCCAGACTTCCTAAAACATCTGGGAACAACTGACTTAGAGGAAAACAGTGAACTAGAAATCCAGGCAAGATTCCGGGAACTGGCCAGGGTTTACCACTCTATAGGAAGCGTATTCTCCTTCTTTGAGATTCTGCCAGTACCTAGGCATCCAGGGAGACCAAACATAAACTTAGAGGTGTGAACCAGTGGCTCAGGGACTGATGCAGGGCAGAAAGGTATGGGCTGGTGGGGGACTGGGGGATACATGGGAGGACAAAGGGTTATATGCCCGGGATACGCTACACCTCAACTTGGAGGGGAGGGAGATCTTGAAACTAAAACTTGCTGGATTCATAGTCAAGAAATGGAGTTTAAACTTGTAAAGGGGGGGTTAAGTAAAAGAGTGGCTCCAGGAAGGCTGCTCGAGGGTCCAGGTCTAGGGCATGAAAAGAAGGCAGGTGACTGCAATGTAAATCCTTCCAGAGCTGTACAAGAAAGGGAATGGAGGGAATGCTCAGGGCCGAGATGACTGGAGAAGGGAGAAGGGTTGGGGTGGAGGACGGTCCTGATCAATGCTAGGAGCATGGGCAACAAAATGCCCAAGCTCCAGGTGATGCTGGTTGAGGGATCAGTGGATGTGGCAGCAATTATTGAGACATGGGCCACTCTGAAAAATGATTGGGACCTAAATTTAGTGGGCTACAAAATATTCAGGGAGGATAGAGAGGAAGAGGAGGGGTGTAACGCTGATAGTCAAAAATGACATAGTGGTTAATGGAGTGGAGGAGGCTGTGGGGGAGTGGAGTCGATCTGGATAACCCTACAAAAGATTGAAAATAGGGGTGGTGTACAGACGCCCCCAACGATGGAAGAGGCCCTGGAGGACAAACTAGTTGAGAACATCAAGGGGCACTGTGACCGTGGAAAGGGAATGATGATGATCATGGGTGACCTTAATATGCTGAGGACAGACTGGGACACTATGGCATCCTCTGTGGCCAGGGAACAGAGACTGATGGACATGTTCCAGGATGTCTTCCTGGTCCAGCAGGTGGGGGAACCTACTAGGGAGAAGCGGATACTGGATGTTGTCCTAGCAGACAGTGACCAGATAAAGGGCCTGGAGGTGTGCAGCCCGCTGGCAGGTGGTGACCACACTACGGTCTGGTTTCTGCTGTATCTGGGGGGGAGGATAACTATTCTAATACAGTAGTAGTGGACTTCAGGGGGGCGGACTTCATGGGCAAGGGCAGGATTGTACAGGGGAGCTTGGACAAGATTAGGCCAGACATGGATGCTGGCAGTTTGTGGGAGGCCGTTAAGAAGGGAGTGCAGGAGACTACTAACTCCTGTACAAAGGAAAGGCATAAGCATGGTAGAGCCAACAAGCCCTGCTGGTGGACCAGGGAGGTGCAGGAGGTGGTGAGTGATAAAAAGGCTGCCTATGCATGTTTTAAGTGCTCTAGGGGGGATAGGGAGAGGGTTATGAGTTGATGGCTAGAAGGGTCACCACAGTGGTGAGGGGAGCCAAGGTGACCTGTAGAAATAAAGGGAAAAATAGATCAGTTTGGGGAAGTTATAGTAGCAAGAGTAGAGAGATACAAAAAGGGTATATAGCACAGGAGTAAAGGAAGAGGAGTTTTAGAGGAAAAGACAAACTAGGTCAAAGTAAGGAAACTAGAGATGGAATAAAAACTGCAGACAGCTAAGAACAGAGAATAAAGTGGTATTTGGGACTCGGCAAAACCCCTTAGCACCCCTAGGTGATCTGCAGGTAGCCAATACATTTAAGTAGTAGTCCAGATGGGCAGGTGGGAATGAATTTGGGCTAGTGGCCCCTATATTATTTAAAAAAGGGGACACTGGTGGTTCAGGAGTCTTTGAGTTGTCCCAGGAGGCCAGTGGTTTGAAAGGTATGCTGGTGATATAATGGGTCACTTCCTCATGGACAGTGGCAATTTTTTTTCCTTTTATATTATCTTTCCCTGGAACCTAGTGGGGGGGCCTTGGGCCCAGACTGTATGTAGGAGGCAGGAAGTTGTTCAGAAAACTGCTGACCAGAAGTGCTGCAGCTGTTGCTAGGCAGCCAGTTTAGTGCTACTGAACTACAGTGACAGTAATGGCGGGCACTTTCAACTGCCAGCCCAGAGGAGGGCAACTAAAATAGCGAAGGGTCAGCACCAGAAGCCATACAAAGAGAGATGAGCTGAATATGTATGCCCTTGAGGAAAAGGGGTGGGGGGACAAGATAGAAAATTTCAAGCACCTCAAGGGAATCAACAAAGTCCAAGAGAGTAGCATCTTTCATAAAAAGAAATGCGCAAGAACAAGGGGCAAAATTTGAAGATAGAGGGGACGGCTCAGGGGCAACATGAGGAAGTATTTTTTCACAGAGAGGGTGGTGAACACATGGAATGGCCTTCCTGAGGAGGTTGTGGGGTCAAAAATAGTGAGGGACTTCAAGAATACATGGGACAGACATGAACCAATTCTATTGGTGGGTAGGAGGAAGTCAGCTGTTGGATAACTAGGATCTGCAGCTTACCCACTAGGTAGGGAAATGGGCCAACTGAGTGGGCCAAGCAGTCCTTATCTGCCATCAAGGTCTATGTGTCTATGATTCAGCCCACAGAACTCAGGCTGTAGCCTGCTCCATCTGTGTGGGAATGAAGATGGGATATTTTTGGGAGGTAGGAGGAGGCTAGAGCAAATATGCCTCCCTCTACCCATCAGCCACAAAGTGGCATGTGAAGAGCCCCCAAGGGGCAGGTTAAGAGGGTCTGGAGGGTGGGCAGCCAGCAGTAGGTGGCAGGAACCTCTAGCTAAGTCACATGGTGGCAGACTGTAGATGCCCTGAGGGGGCCTGGTAGAAAGGGACTGGGAGAGCAAATGCACAAGATAGGGGCCACAAAGGAAAATCCACAGTGCAGCTGAAGGGCAATGCCTGAAATTGACTTAAAAGTAGCTGTGGGTGGGAGGCAAACAGGGGAAATCAGTGGGCTCCCTGAGGGGACCATGAAAGCAGCAAGCACTGCATGCAATAGAGGCGCACAGCAGCTAATGTCAAAGTACCAGGGGCTAACAAAAGGATTTGGGGGGGAAAAGAACAGCATAAGGTCCAGGACAGCTCATTACTATTTTCATGTCTGATGCAAGTGTTTTACACACTTTACCCTCTGTGAATCATGCAGTAGCAGGGTTCACGGGGACTCTGTAGGGAGAATTATTTTTTTTACGGGTTTGTGCAGACAACTTCTTTACACTAGTTAGCAATGATGACAATTGATAAGAATGGTGGAGGTACTACTCTCTACCGAGTGTTCTGTTTATAAAGGGGTAGTGTTCTCATTTTCTGGTTCACAAGGGCGGGGAGGTTGGAGGGAGAGGATCTTTTCAGTCAACCGATCATCATGTACCATGCAAAAGGTGGGTGGGTGTGGGAGGAGGGGGGGCCAGCGTTTATGGGGTGCCTGGGGGGGTTCAGAGGGTGATTGGGGATGGATTCAGTGATGGCAGGGATGGGGAGGTAGAACAACAACGCATATCTCGCTTAGAGAAGTATTGAGGGGAAACATAAATACATGTGGTGTTTTCGGGATTTCTGACTGGCATCTTGAGTGATGGTTAGAAATATCCACTTTATCAGTTGGAACATTAAAGGGGCAAGGCATAGGACTAAGCAATATAAAATCCTGAAACATATAAATCATCTGAAGGTAGAAATTATATTTTTGCAGGAGACGCATTTGCTTATGAGGGGGGCTGACAAAATGAGAAGGCAGCAGATTGGGCAGCTGTTTGCGGCGGAGGGCATGACTCATAGCAGAAGGGTTATGATCCTTTTGCATAGGTTGGTTCTGTTCAAACCTCTCCAAGTTATACCTGATCCCCTCCGGCAGATTTTTGTTTGTAAAAGGCAGACTGCATACCTTGGATATTGTCTTGGGTGTTATTTATGGCCCTAATGTAGATTCCCCCAGTTTTTTTGTCCAGATAATAGAAGCCCTAGCTCCATTTTTGGATATGCCCATGGTCAAAGGGGGTGACTTCAATCTCATTTTTGACCAGGCTCTTGACAGGTCAGGCCAATCCCGTCAAGGTCTTTCCCCAGCACAAAGAGCTTTTAGGGACCTGTTGGACTCTATATGTCTTTGTGATATATGGCGTGTATTTCATCCTAGTACAAGGGAATATACTTATGTTTCTCCAGTCCATGCAACTTCCTCGAGGATTGATTATATCCTCATCTCTCAATCTCTGTTACCTGGGGTTATAAGCTCTAGTATTGTTTCAGGGCCCCTGTCGGATCATTCTGTGGTCACCTGCCAAATAACCCTAGCGTCACTGCCCAATAAAGGGGGGGCAGGTGGAAGTTGAATAACCAAATTTTGAAGAAGCCAAAGACGGTTCAATATATAATATCCCAAATAGAGCAGTTTAATGCCTCTAATTCTAACTCCGTGGAGAAGCCCGATATGATATGGGGTACTTGTAAAGCATATTTAAGGGGGATTATAATCAGCCTAACATCAAAAAGTAAAAAAGAGAGGGCATCTCGGATCTCTGATCTTCTCTCTCAGATTAGAGGCATGGAGATGGTCCTCTCTCCATCTTCTTCTGAGACATTTAAACAAGATTTAACAAAATTGAGAGAAGCCTACCTAGCAATGTTATCGGAGCAAGCCAAATTTGCTATTTTGAAAACAAAAGCGGTATATACTGATCAGGGTGAGAAGGCCGGCAAAATGTTGGCGCTGCGTATTAAACAACAGCAATCCACTAGATTTATTCCTGCAGTCCATTCCTCCAAAGATAATTCCCTTAGGGTCTCGCCCTCAGAGATAGCAGAGGAGTTCACAAATTATTTCCAGAACTTATATGGCCCTATGGTTAATTCCCCATCTAAGGAGAGACTTCTTGAATATCTGAGTGATTTACAATTGCCAGCTCTCTCACAATCCCAGCAGAACATTTTGGAGTCTCCTATCTCTGAGGGTGAGATTGAAAGGGTAATTAAATATCTCCCATCCAACAAATCTCCGGGCCGTGACGGGTTTACCTCCAATTTTTACAAAGTTTTCTCTAAGCAATTGATTCCCATTTTGCTGCCACTTTTTCAGGCTATTCTCTCCAGTCAAGTATCTGATCCCTCCCTTTTTGAGGCGCTGGTCGTTTTGTTGCCTAAGCCGGATAGGCCGTCCGATCAGGTCTCCAGTTACAGGCCGATCTCCCTTCTAAACCACAATATTAAAATCCTGGCAAGACTATTAGCCGACCTTTTGGAGGCAGTACTTCCCTTTTTAATTGGGGCAGATCAGGTTGGCTTTACGTAGGGTAGATCCTCTGTTGATCATCTGAGGGCCCTGTCTCACGTCTTCTCGGCTTCCAAGTATGCTCCGCATCCAATGGTCCTGATTTAGTTGGATGCTGAGAAGGCGTTTGACAGAGTCCATTGGGATTACCTGTTTGCTATGATGGAAGTTTTCGGTTTTCCTACGAAATTCCAGAATTGGGTTAGCTCTCTATACAAGTTTCCTTCTGCTAGAATTTCATGTAATGGGGTTATCTCCACCCCCTTCAAATTACATGTAGGGACCAGACAGAGGTGTCCCTTATCCCCCTTCTCTTTAATATCTACCTAGAGCTTCTTATCAGGAAACTGTCTGGCGCTCAGGACATCTCGGGTACCTCTCTCGGGGAGCAGGTGGTTAAAGTGGCGGCCTATGCAGAAGATCTTCTGCTGCAGGTAACCCATCCACTCACATCTATTCCCATTATTCTGAAGTTAATAGATGACTTCAGCAAGGTCTCGAATTATAAACTCAATGTAGGTAAGACCATGGTTTTTCCTCTTAATCACAGGGTACATAAACAGGACATTATTGAGTTTGGGCTCACTTGGAAGTCCGATTATATTAAACACCTGGGGCTCCTTCTCACTCGGAACATGGCACAGCTCAGACAAATCAATATTGATGCACTGGTACATAAAATAGATCTAGTCCTCCGTTGGTGGACTTTACTCCCCCTCTCTCTTTGGGGCAGAATTAAGCTAATCAAAATGAACATATTTCCTCGTTTATTCTACCCCCTTAACATGCTAAACATATGGCTCCCCCTGGCCTGGGTTAAAAAAGTGCATAGTATGATCTCTACCTTTATATGGGGTGACAAGAAAGCTAGGTTGGCTTTCCATAAGTTAGAGGCTCTGAAGGCTAAAGGAAGGTTAAGACTTCCCCATATTGGGCTTTATTACTGGGCCAGTCAGGCCAATAAGTATCTCAGATGGCTGACCGTGGATCAACAATCCGTGGCCGCCACTTATATCCTGACTTGGTTAGCCATTGAGTCTGCTGCCATTAGAAAACATGGCCTTTCTCCAGCTACGTTGCTATACACCAAGGTTAGTTCTTTACCTGAATCTCTAAGTAGCTCTCCTATTGCCGTTTCAATCAGGGTTCATACTCAATTGTGCGCTTTTCTGAAATGTAAAAATCTCAAGGATTTATCTCAACCTGTTATAGGCAACTCTAATTTTTCACTGGACGGTAAGCTTCTCTCACCTAGTTGGATTCCTCAGATAAGAAACTGCCGTCTAGATGACTTTATGTTATCTGATAGTCAGTGGTGCTCTTCTGCTGGCATTATGCACAAGTTTATGTTACCTCATACAGCAATTTTTAAGATTTTTCAATTTTGCCACTTACTGGTTAAGGTAATGGGTCTGGTCCCCCCTCCTGCTCCCAATGTCAGTTTTCAGGCTACCCTTATGGAGTTGGCGGGTTCACCTCATGCTGTATCTACAACATATACTGCTCTGTTCACCTGGGCTTACCCTGATAATTATGCTCCCATCTCCTTTTGGGCCTCTTTCTTTCAGGACAGAGATATGGAATGGTCTCTCCTGTGGCAAAGTTGCCATAAGTTCCTTAAGAAGGACAGACTTAGATTAACACAATTCAAAATTTTGCATAACATTTATTATTCTCCGCAGAGGCTTGCCAGACTGGGTCTGATGTCTTTCCCCCTTTGAACAAGATGCCAGTCTCAAGAAGGTGACCTCCTTCATATTTTCTGGAGTTGTCCTAAAATTGCCCTACTTTGGACCATGATTAATCAGCGTGCTGATCCTCTTTTAGGGCTCTCGGAATTGTTCACCCCAGAAATATGTCTTCTTGGGGATTTCTCCTCTATTTCGGTGGTGAATAGGAAGTATCTCATAGCATTGATGTTGATGTCTGTTAAAAAGGTAGTGTTGAGGCACTGGAAGGACACGGAGGTACCATCTTATGTTGAATGGCTTCAGGAATTGTTGGTGAACCTCAGAACAGAGAGGACAATTGCCAGTTTTTATAACAAACTGGAAAAGTTTGACAAGATCTGGGGCCCACTGCAGACTCTTTATGCACTACAGGCCTAAGTACTACCAGGTTATATTCTCTGGTGTTGTGCTAAAAGAGTACCGATGCGCTGGGTTGTTCCGAGTGGGTACTGGGTAGGGCGGGTAGGGGGTGGGGAGAGCGAATCATTTTGTATTTTGTGTCTGCACTTTGGGGTTTATGATGTACTCCACCATGATTCGTTCTCTGTAATGGAAACTTTAATAAAATTTGAATTATAAAAAAAAAAAAAAAAAAAAAAAACTATGACCCCTCAGTGGTAGGTGTTTAAGGACTGCTTATGGACACTGAGTGTTTAGAGACAGTGAGAAAGTGCAGCTTTTCCCCCATGGGGAAATGTAATGCTCCTGAGCTTCTGGTTAATAATAAAAAGGATCCTGTTTTGAAGTTATATACTGTTTGTACCAGAGGTGGGTGAACCAGTTTGGAGAAAATCCAACCCCCCAACCAGCAGAGTTTATGGCACTTGAGCTGCTTCTGAACATTTTTCTGTTTCCTTGCACTTGCACAAGAAACACCTTGGGACAGTACTGCATTTGAGATGTGTGTCAGGGATGGGTCCAATGCAGAGCACTGTACAGTTGGCATGACCCTGACACACCAATGACCACTGAAGCTGAGTGTGACGGCTATTGGAATTTCACAGTGGGAAGCCTGCCTGAACTTGAGAGAAATGAACCACACCAATGAGAGAGTGCGCTTTATTCCTCTCATTTTCATAGCCAGCATTGCAACTCTGCAGACTCTCTCTCTTACTCCCACTGCTGCAGTCTGCCTCACACGCAACCTCCATTCCCCCACCAGCTGGCATGTAAGCATTATTCATGTTACTTTCATTAAACTCTCCCTCTGCCTCCCACTGCTACTGTTCACCCCGCACCCTCCATTCCTCCACTGGCCCGGCATCTTTCATTAAACCCTCCTGCTGCCTCTCACTGCTGCAATCCACCCCACACCCTCTGTTCCCCCACCGGCTGGCATCTTTTCATTAAACCCTCCCGCTGCCTCCCACTGCTGCTGTCCTCTCTGCACCTTCTGTTCTCCCACAGGCCCAGCATCTTTCATTAAATCCTCCTGCTGCCTCCCACTGCTGCAGTCTGCCCTGCACCCTCCATTCCACCATCGGCCAGCATCTTCATTAAACTCTCCTGCTGCCTCCCACTGCTGCTGTCCTCCTCGCTCCCATCCCAGCCCCAGGCATCTAACCAAACCCTCCTGCTCCCTTTCGCTATCTGCTGTCTGCCCCGCACCCTCAGTTCTCCAATCCTGTGCTGACATCGAGGCGCCCAATCCCCGTGTTGGCATCATGTAACACTAACTCATGTGGCAAACTGGGAGCCCAGCCCAGTGTGCACAACTGTGTTTTTTTGTACCTGTAAATAAAGAAAATCATCCCCTGATATATATTTTTAACCTGTAAAAGAAAATGGTCTCTCATCGTCTCCCAGTCCCCTCCCCCATTCCCACCTCCCACTAAGCAACCCCTCCCACCACGTACTTATCTCCAGAGATCAGCACTGTCATCTTCTGAGGACCAGGACAAGTCTGAGCTCTTCAAAGCTGACCGGCAAATAATAATCAGAAGTAAGCACCGTATAATGGCAGTCAATGGGGTTATCAGTTTAGATTGATATCTCAACCATTTTTAACAATTCTGGCCCCACATTTGGCATTGGTAGTGCCATAGTTAGAGACGCATAATAGGAATGGCAGTGAAGTACTTAAGTGATGCCAACCCCACCCTGTAGAGACCAACAGGCATTGGGGTGTGCCTTTGGATCGTCAGCTATAAAGCTCATGCCATTTTTCCTCACCCTACCCTGTAGACAGTGACAGGTGTCATGGTGTGCTTTGGGGTCTTTGGGTGTTATACGTACCCCATTCCATAAGGAAATACACTGAGGTGGATGCAGTATAGGAGAATGGGGTGAACTTTGTGGCCGAACACTGTAAGGCACACCACGATGTGTGTCACTGGCTGCAGGGTGGGGGTGGAATAGGAAGCATTTCAGCCGACTATCCCAAGTCACACCCCTGACACCTGTCAGTCTGCACAGGGTGGGGTGTTACAGTTGGAAACCCTAACACCATAGGCGTGTGTTGGTATTTTCACTTCAAATTTTCAGCATGGGCTTTTTGTGACCCCACGTCAAGAAGAACAGCACTATCAGTCTATTAGGTGAAAGGTGGTTTTGCACAGTGGCTATGCCATTTGGCAACACAGGTCTGAAAACACATTTTGGGCAGTCTGAAAAATGAGAACTGTATTGTTCATGAGGAAGTGTAAAAAAATGGCAACATTGAAAAGCTGGAGTGAAAATATGGAAAATTAGCGAAGTCATGAGCATGCATAGAAACTATGCAACACACGTCCGTAACCCAATTATTTGTGGGATTTTTTTAACCACATTTTCAACATAGGCATTTTGGGACCTCCCTCATGAACAGTGGCACTGTGATTTTGTTAATTTGTCCCAAAAGTTGATTTCCAACAGCAACTCCGCCATTGTGCGCCACATGTGTGAAAACACATTTTGGGCAGGATGTGAATAATGACAGCTGTACTGTTCTTAAGGAGGTATGAAAAAATGCCAGTGTTGAAAATGTGGCATGAAAATATTGAAAATTTGCGAAGTTACAAGGGTGCGTGGGAACTGCACAATGCACACTTGTAGCACAGTCATTTTATAGACTTTGGTCACCAAATTTTCAACATAGGCATTTTAGGACCTCTGCTCATGAATAGTGGCACTGTCATGTCCTCAAACTGTCTTGAAAACTGATTTTGCACAGCGACCTCACTATTCTGTGCTGGACATTTAAAAACACATTCCGGCCAGGATATGTAAAATGACAGCTGTACTGTTCATAAGGAGGTGTGGAAAATGCCAATTTTGAAAATCTGGAGTGTAATTGTTACAAAATGATGAAGTTATGAGCGTGTGTGAAAACTGTGCAATACTCACTCATAAAACAGTCATTTTTGGTATTTTTTCCACCAAATTTGCAACATAGACTTTTTGAGAGCCCCACATAGAAACATAGAAACATAGAATTTGACAGCAGATAAGGACCGCTTGGCCCATCCAGTCTGCCCATTTCCCTTCCTAATGGATAAGCTGCAGATCCTAGTTAACCAGCAGCCTATTTCTTCCTACCCCCAACCCCTAGAATTGCCTTATGACTGTCCCATGCATGCTTGAATTCCACCACTGTTTTTGACTCCACAACCTCCTCCAGAAGGCCGTTCCATGCATCCACAACCCTCTCTGTGAAAAAATACTTCCTTAAATTACCTCTGAGTCACCCCGCCTATCTTCAAATTGTGCCCCCTTGTTCTTGCACACCTCTTTTTTTGAAAGATGCTACCCTCTTGGACTTTGTTGATTCCCTTGAGGTACTTGAAAGTTTCTATCATGTCCCCCCTCTCCCTCCTTTCCTCGAGGCTATACATATTAAGCTCCTTAAGTCTCTCTTCATATGTCTACCGGTGCAGACCCTGCACCATTTTAGTTGCCCTCCTCTGGACAGCTTCCATCCTGTCTATGTCTTTGCAGAGATTTGGTCTCCAGAACTGCATACAGTACTCCAGATGGAGTCTCACCAGCTGTACAGAGGGATAATAACTTGCTGTTTTCTACTGGTGATGCCTCTCCCTATGCATCCCAGTATCCCCCCAGCCCTCCTTGCTGCCCTTTCCTCTGTACATAGTTATTATGAACAAGTTTCTTTTTTTATGTTACTGCTAGTGTAAATAAATATTTTTGGTGAATTCTACAACTGCTCCTGGTTTTCCTATGCTTCCTGACCTGTGCCTCGACAACAGGCACAAGGTTCAATGCAGCATGGTGTGGACATGTCATGTACAATGGACACAGGTGCCTTGATATGCAGCAGCAAGGACACAGACATGCCATGTGGCCCTGTAGACACTGCAGTAACAATGCCGATATGCTGCCAAAGGTGATGCATACAACTGATGACACAGCCTCTGTCTTCCAGGTACAGACCACAGCCAGGAGTGAGGCCCATCCAGAGAACAGCATAGGCAAGTTGACATGGATCAGGAGAGTGACACTGGGTCAGATGAATCCACCAGCAGCTCAGATGACAATGACACACCACAGTCCAATGCCCACACAACAGATGATGATAGCCCAAGGGAGAAGGTGGCAGAAGAGGCAGGAGAGGACAACACAGAAACAGCAACTGTGGCACCAAGCAGCACTGTTGACACGTTGCATGGTGGCCAGGAAACACAAGATGCCAATGGGACAACTGATGTGGACAGTGTTCAGGACAATGTCGTGGATGAATTGTCCCTTGAACCAGTACCTGATAGGGAGGAAGGGCCAGGCAGGGAGCACCGGCTGACACTGAAACACCAATACAGATGGATGATGTTGACAACCTACACGACAGTATGCTTGCATCAGAGGTTGAGGTGGGCCGGGAACTGACAGCCATAAAAACAGCATTATAGGGCATGCATAGGGCAACAGTCCATCACCATACCCATATGTACGGGGAGGTGCCACAGTTTTCTGAGGCCATCAATTGGACCCTGCAGCACATGTCCACCCATGAGTCCTGGCACACAGCAGCCATAGAGGCCCTCACAGCTGCATTACAGCAGCAGGCAGCAATATTAGATGCACTGACAACACTACTGCACCGTAACATTGAGAAGCAGGATGTCAGGGTGCAGGCAGACTTGACAGGTGGTGGGGGGCACATTGGGGTATGCAACACTGGAATCCCATGTGGTAGCAACATGGAGGGACAGCAGGAGGTAGGCAACATGTCACATGGCCATCAGTATGCAGGGCCAATGGTACATAGTGCAGCCATGCACATGGGTGATGCACAAAGGACCAGGGCATGGGGATCACAGTCTAGCACAGAGATGAGGGCATGACACAGATGGTGCAGTTGTCAGACTAGACACAGGGCACCCCAGATGGAATGGGCATATATAGTGCTGTGGGACATGATCTTGGCCAGTAAATATCCAGCCAATGCCATGCAACATGGACACAGAGACACACCTGGGAAGCAACAGGCACAGACCTGCAGAACATGCTACACACACTGGCCAGGGACAACATGCTAGTCACAGGTGGGAGGTCAGCACACTACATGACACACACCACTGACAACATTGCTGCACGACACACTGACCTGCAGAGTGTTGCACCCTGTATGGCTATGGGTGCTGGTGTCCTTTGAGCATGGCTATGGCCAATGCACAAACATGTGCCATGGTGGGTTGGGATATATATCAAGGCATACATGGTGGACATGCCATGGACATGGAGATAACAGGCAGCACATTCCCCACTGCACCTGCAGCATCCAGCGGGGCAATGAACAAGATCATGCCAGGTGCAGCAACACAGGACAACAAACAGGGGACATGCAGCAGCACTGTGGGCTGGTGCATGGCAGCCACAGGGCTCACATAAATGAAGCTGCCATGGGGAGAACACACAGCACCATCCACAGACAGACAGCCAGTGGACATCAGGGGGACAGAAGCAACATGTCTGCAATGTCTGCAATGGCTGTGCATACCAGCACTGCCCCCCATAATGCAACAGGAGGAATGTCAGTGTCGGTTGGTGGTGACAGTGTCATGGTGAGAGTGATGCCTACTGGATCATGTGGAGCAGGATGACCCAGAGGTCGCAGGGGTGCACATGGTGCATACAACATTAGTTCCAGAGGGGGACCACTGGGGGTCCAGAACAACGCAGGTCCCAATGGCAGGCCTCATGGCAAGCAGGGGTGGACCAGGAACAGCTGACTGGACATGGTGAGAGCAGTACAGGAGGCCAGGACAGTGGTGGTTAGGAATAGGTCACACATGCTAACACGAGAACGGTCAAAGGATGGGTTGGAAGGGAACATATAGTGGGTGCACACTGGGACACACAGGCTAGAAGCAACATTGCAGGGCAATGTGCCACACATAACTGTTGTGGTCAGCCATGTACAACATTGGGTGCCACAACAATGGAGCATGCATTTGTGCATGTTCTTTGGGGGATGCATGGCCATCATTGTAGGGCAATGTTGAGGGGTTGGAATGCACATGGGTATGAGGTGTGTGTGGTGCAACTGTGTGTGATACACATGTGGATGGTGCACACATCCAAATAAAGCATGCACAAGCTAGGCAAGGTGTGTTGTGTCTGTGTCCATGGCCTGCTGGGTATACACATATGGGTACAACAACACACATACACACATAATGCATAGCATCATGGCCTGTACACGCATGTCTCCGAAAGGTGTATGTTGGATCATCGGTATGCAAACATGCATGTTGCCAAAGGCCACCACACACATTCAGCAAAGGGTGCATTCAGATGGAGACAGATGAGTCAATGAAACCCCCAGGACACTTGAGTATGCACAGCCATAGCACACCACAGGAGAATCAGCACGCTTGATGTTGGCCCATAGTGTGTGGTGTTGTCTGCCCATGGGGCAGGGGTACTGGGTTTGAAGGAGGGGATGGTCTGTACTGGTTACCACGGCAACGGTGGGAACCAAGCTGGCAGTGTGTGTGGGCACACACATGTGATGTGGCCCAACAGCAGACCCAAGCAGTGGCAAGAGATGCCAGACATGAGGAATGTATAGAGAACACATGTACACATGCAGGTGCAGCATAGCATGCCAGCCATAACAGGACATGAACCACACAACACATGTCAGACACAACTGTCCTACTACAGTCATAGCAGCACACACATATGACCCCTGTCCTGTTGACAGACAGCAACTCTGCATGCACTGTGCATCTTTTGGACACTGTGATGTGCAATGGCAATTGTGGCCTAACAACACCGACAGTTGAATCCATAGCATTGTGCGTGGTGACCTGACCTGTACCCCACATTGTCAGCTGACAGACACACAGTGCAATCAACTGTCAGACAGCCCAGAGTCCCACATTGTTGGGCACACGGACAGCGGACACCACTGTACAATGTGTCTGTTCATGCAACAGTTCCCCTAAGGTACACACACCTGGTACTGTGCACAGGAGTGCAGGACAGACCTTGTGAAAATGTCTGACTGGGGTGTGGCAGCACAGTCATAATGCCAGTGTCCTGCTGGCAGCTGGCCTGTAACACATCCCCCCAGAGCACATGGGCCGAATAACAATGGATGTATGACTACTCAGCTATAACACAGAATGGTGAACACACATGGGTTCATACACTTCATGACTGTCCTGCCAACTAAAGAGGACTGTCCCCTGACCAGACGTATCACCTGACACCCACACATGTGGTAGGCCCAGCTATGCTGAGCCAGGGACATGGTGCCTGGCATGCTGAACCAGTGTTGTGTATCCATAGATGATGTCGTGATGTGCTGACACATGCATGTATGCCACACAGCACATGTGCATGCTGGGTGGCCACAAGGTTGCCACAGCCACGCACCTGGAACGTCATGGCAGCAACACCACAACTGCATCAGGAATGTCCAGGACGTACACGAGACAGAGGTGTCACCAGCCTGCTGGGATGTACATTCGGCTTGGACAGTATAGCATATGGTACACACAACTGGCACATGAACTGACATGGCTTCCTGCATTACATTCTAGGTGTCCCTGTACACTGCCACCCACAATGGTATCATCAACAGTGCCACATAGGATATGTCCGTAGCATAGGTAACCTGTCCACAGACCCACTGATCACGTGTATAGTCCTGTGTCACAGAAGACCCACCCCCACAACACCCTGCTGGCATCATTAGCAGTGACTTGAACACAATGCATATGGCCTTCAACCCCTGGAGACACCATGAACAGGACCACATGTCTTGGGCGAAGGCCCAACATGCATGTAGTCACGTACCGTACCCCCCCCATTAATGTGTTCATGGTGGCGTATTTTATGCCAGGCCATGGACACATCACACCCACCATGTCGGTGGATGTTCCTGTGTGACATGTGACACTGGCAACATGCCATGTGGACCAGAGGCATATGTGTGGAGGGCCACACCATCCCTACCATGTGCAAACAGGGAACACATGCATGTAACAGGAGACAGGTTCTGTAACACCAAATGGAATATTTATTAACACAATAAATGGTAACACAAAACAATCATCAACACCATACAACAATCATTATGTCATGGTACAATCGTGCAGTAGCTGGTGCAACACTGAATCACAACACTAAGTTATGGCTCGTAAACACTCAACACTGGAAACAGCTCCATTGCAGGGGCATTGCTGGGCCAAAAGATTATGTGCATGGCTGCACGCTATATGTGTGCGATAAAGAAGGAGGCGGATCACTGTGTCCTGAAAGATACATATCAGGGAAACATGTTTGGACACCTGTACAATACATGTTGGCGGTAGGCAGACCGGTGAAAAGTAGGTCCATGACATACTAACATCACAGACACACATCAGTGGTGCCATACCACAATTGCATCCATCATCTGTGTGATGGTGGCCTGCACCCCACTGCAGGTCATGGCTGAGGTTACTGAGGCTGGCATGAATGATGTCAGCAAGTGCCTCCACACTACCATCGCATTGTTCAGCTCATGTGGAAGCAACTGTACCCACACTATCCCCTTCCCCACCATTGTCCTGGCCATGGTCCATGGCCTCCCCCACTTGTATGGTACTGTCCTGATCCTCAATGATCCTCAATGATCCCCCCACTCTCCCTCCCTGCCAGAGCCATGTTCCCCCTCCTGTGGAACAACAGCAGGTTTGTGTCACTGTTGCTGCCAATGCTGGTGTTTTGTCCATGTCCATTGTCATGCGCTACTGTGCCTGTGCTGGCCTGGCTCATGGGTTGCTGTTCTCCCTGTCCCCTTGCTGCTGCCTGTACCTGTCTCTGGCATGTCCTGTTCCTGTAACGGCACGCCTCCCTCTGCTTCATGCATCACAGTGCAAGTGACAGAGCATGTTGTTTTGGTGTGCGTACAGGTTTGGTTCTCCTGTTGGGTCCTCCACGACCTGTGGAAAGAGTCACATCAGATGACGGATGCATTGGACCATCCTGCCATCATGACAGTATTTGCATGGCACATAGGTCTACACACAAGGACTATTACTGCCATGCTGACAGACACTCCCCATAGCACATGTCCATGTCTGGCCATGTAGTTGCCACACACAGTGGCACATTCCAGATGCCAGCTGGACAGACTGTGAATGTGTGTACTGGGCATTCAATGCATGTCCCAGCAGGCTGTGGCACATTGTCATACACACATAGTGGCAGTGGGCCAAGGAACATGCACAATGTGTGCAGGTGTGGCTGTGCAACAATGCTGACTGTGTGTGTATCTACCATACTTGGTGTTGCGAAGTGCCATCCAGTGGACTACACAGCATATGCACAGTACCCAGGATGCAGTATTGCATACTGGCACAAGCCTGGCCCAGATGTTGGGTGGGCCTTTGTGCCTTGCACACCCTCAGCCACCATCATGTCACCTGATACAACATATCTTTGTATCATGCAGATACACTGCAATATCCTGCATACGTGACCCATGCATGCTGTGTGTGTCATGTGTTTGCCACAGCAGCACATCCTGTTACTGCCAGGCCAGCCTATGGCAACCTGTGTTCCCACAACCCTGTGGCCAGATGTCATGTGGTAGTACACAGCATACAGTTACTATACTGTCCCACACAGCACTATGTCCCAGCACTCATGTGACATTGGACGTGTGGCTCCCATACAACAGTGGACACCGTTCCTCCCCACCCCGTAATGGACAACCATTGTGCTGGACTGAGGGCTGCATCCTGTGTGTAGTGTGTACATTCTTGGGTGTACATATCGATGCATCCCACTTGTGTGAGGTCAAGTACTTGTATGGGTGCATGGGGACTGTTTTGGCATGTCCTGGTGCCACTCGGACATTGTACCATGTGCAGTGCATAGGCCACCCCCATGCCTGTTCATGGGTCAATGTATGTATGGATGCCATATCCCACCATAGCATGCATACTGCATGGCCCCATCATGCACACCCCCGCATCCCTTCCCATGATGCACTAGTGTCATTCTCCCTAAAGGACCGTATGTGACTGGACCTGCCGGCAGGATCCCCTTATGCAGTGTGTGTCCCACCACCTTACATTGTTGATCCACCATACACTGACCATTGCCTTGTGTTGTGACGCATCTGTATGTGACTCACAACTTGCCACACTGTTGCATCCCCTCAGAACATCACATGGCCCTCTGCAGTCTGTGACACCCCCTATGCATGCTACACATGTCAACTGTGTGTATTTGGGAGTGCTTGTCACTCACTGCACAGATCACACAGTCACTGTGTACAACACTGTGCTATGGGAGCTGTTGTTGCAATGATGGCACAGAGGTGCCACTACCCTATGACCCTACATTGCGGCCACCCACCCGGTGCACACAGTGATGTGCCCTTGGACATGTGCTGCACATATTCATGATATGGTTGCCCAAGCAATCATGTGCTGTATGCCCATGTGCACTGCACTGCACGTCAGTGAGCACACAATGGCACGCACATGACAGCAACGGCATGTCAAACACTGTCCTACAGACCATGCGATGTGTACCATTGTGTGGGTGTCCACATGGTACATGCCATAGCAGGTGCATGGGAGTGTCAGCATGTGCTGGCCATGGCCCCGGCTGTACAGGTGTCTGTGTCCTGGTCCATGTGTGTGTGTCCGTGCCTACATGTGTCACCCTGTGATTCCTCCTTGAATGCCCATATGCCCCCTCCTTGGGACACATGACATTGTGCCCTGTCCTGCATGATCTGTCCCATGTGACACATGTGTACAATGCCCACACTTACACATGCATGTCCTCTGTGCCTGTACAGTGGTTCACATCTACCTTCCTGATGTCCAGCACGGAGATCACTACCAGCTGAAAAGCATCCTCCCTCCAATATGTCTTGCCCCATCTGGTCCATGACCTGGTTCAGTGGTGCATCTAGACAGAGGCATGAAACAGAGTGCACATTAGTACCTGCATGCATGTATGGCAAGGACACAGTGATGCTGGTCTTCATCCCAGTGTTCTGACACCTACCTCATGCACACCGATGACCACCCTGCATGTCAATTTTAGCCTCCGTGGTAATGTCTTGCAGGAGCTTTAGTGTGTCAGGTTCCCTCAGTGCCAGGTCATTCAGTCTGTGTTTGACCTTGCATGGCGTCCTCTGCACCCCTGACACCTGGTGCAGTTTCTTGGCTATTGTCTTCCAGATCTTGTCCCTCTCCTCCTGTGTGTGCATCTTGAACCCAAAGGGCATAAAGATGTGGCCCCACTGGCTGGCACAGTTGATCAGCACAGCTGTTTCCTCTGCTGAGAAGTTTGAGGCATGCCCCTTACCCCTAGGCTGTCTGCCAGGCAAGCTGGTAAGCACCAGTATGGCATACTGAACTGTTTGGGTGTACTGTTCCCACTGGCTATAGTCCAATGGTTTCCCACCCACCTGCTGGTCTGGATAATGCTTTCTCACACTTTGGCGGACTGCACGTACGGTCTTATTACAAAACTGTATGCAACTGATTCCAGCCTAATCACTGTACTTGCTCGACAATGTTTGTACTTGTTTGGCTTCATTCCATTGAAACTTGTTTACTGTATTTGTTATGTTGTCTTGCAATCTCTGTTCTTGATGTGGAACCTTTATAAAAGAGCACTTCTACTCAATGGTATTCTCCAAAAGTTTCAATAAATAAATAACTAAATCTTCCCCTCTACAGTTCCTTATTAAACCTGTACCTTTTTTCTTTTATTTAATTATTTTGCTTGCCAGCTCCAAACAATGTAGTCTTTGCGGGATATCATTTATTGTAGCAACATTTGCAATTTGTAGAAAGTAAGCTTCGCCTGGTTTTCTACTGGGTGAGGAAGTAAAGTTGCATGAATATTGCTTCCCTTGTGGATCTGAGCTACAGGGACCTAGTCATTAAATACAGTCCTGGTTTAGTTGCCTATAGATATCAATGGTGCATCAGAATGTGGAGAGAGCTGACAGACATCAACAGTGTGTTGTAATGTGAAATGAGGTATTGTTAACCTGTACCTGTATGCCCCACTGAGTTGTTGGTACAACCCTTGAAGTCTGGAGGAAAGAAAAGTATACCTGTTTCAATGCTTTAAAATTATCACCCCTCAGTGCAGGGGTTTAAGGACTGCTTATGGACACTGAGGGCTCAATTTTCATAGCTCTTAGAGTGACAGAAGAAGTCTGCATCAAACAGAATTGAAGCAAGTGGCTCCTTGCGTCCCAGTTTGCACCGTTCTCAATTTTCTATCGGTGGCTGCGACCCACCTGGGACCCCTTGTGCTGAAGTGTCCCTGCACCACCCTTGCACCCAACATGGTAATGCCACTAATGGCAAAGGGGCATACACCATGGTGGGGCTGCAACTTATCCTTATTTGGAAGTTTGCAAGCCCTGTAATGGATGCAGCAAGGGCACCACTTAGACCAACCAGGAGGTGGTCTAAGTGGCTTGCACTAGTGGGAGGGGGCCTGACACTGGGCTACTGGATGCAAATGGGGCATGGAAGATGGCAGTGGGGGTGTCAGAGTGACAGCTGGGCAATGACAGACTGATGAGGCACCCAGTGGGATGCTTTTGCAATGTATTGTGGCAGTCCTTGTACAGTATACATAGCATCTCTGGTAGTCTAGTTGGCCCCCCCACCACTGATTCCCAATGTTCCCCAGTAATATTAATACTGTATATCCTCCCTGGTGATCCAGTGGACTCCCCTTCTCCAATCTCCCCGGTGGAGAGAGGAGGGCTGTGCTGGAACCTTCTCAGAGATGGGATGGGGAGCAGGGGGGAGGAGCACTGACATCTGGGGTTGGGAGTCTACTAGACCACCAGGGACAGTAATATACATATATATAGGGGTGATTGGGGATAGGGAGGGGGTCCACCACACCACCAGGGATGGAGTTATAATAGGTAATGGGGGAGACTGGGGAAGGGGTGTCCACTAGATCAGCAGGGAGGATATATTATAGTATTACTTGAGGACATCAGGCATTGGGGTGGGGGGGTCTGCTAGACCACTAGGGATGGAATATATACTAGCAGTGTCAGTGGCTCAGTAGGTAGCACACTCGCCTCTGAGGCCGGGAAATCAGAGGGCTGTGGGTTCAGTTCCCACATCTGGCACTTGGGTCAATATCCCAGTACTGACACTGTAGTACAGCATGAGAAGGGTGCTGCACTTCTGAGGTGCCGTCTTTCAGATAAGACGTTAAACCGAGGTCCCATCTGCCTGGATTGGTGGTAGTTCAGGTGGATGTTAAAGATCCCATGGCATTTATTGAAAAGAGTAGGGGGAAGTTTTATTAAAGAAAAACATAACATCACAGAAGGAAATTTACAAAGTTAAATAATTTCTCATATTGTAACTTCAAAAAATTGAGAGAACAATCAACAAAAAAACAAAGGTATCTTAATACATTATAAAGTTATAAAGTTTTGCCAAAACAAATCAACTTTAGATTTAGGAAATTTATCCAAATCCCTGGTTTTAACAGAACGTAAACCATTTTCAATTTGAATAAACAGGGTATTGGTTAAAACATTTAATTGTTGAAAAATGAATTGACAACGAGCCTGCCAAAGATAATATTGTATAAATGCAAAGAAAACATTTAAAGTGCTTCTATGATAGTGACGCCAAATCCCGGTATAATTTCCCAAAACTATGGTCTGGTATGTAACATTGGTTAAAATAGGGAGGTTCCAATGTATAGTAGCGTCCTGCCAAAATTTTTGACTGAAAGGGCATGAAATAAAAAAATGAACCATAGTTTCTTCACAATTAATGCAGGTGGATAAGTAAACAAAATCTGCTCAGTCGTAGGTTTGTATTTTAGATTACCACGAACCCCAACTTCCCTTGTATAGATAGCCATACAACATCCCAAATATATGGAGAATCCTAAAATCAGTCAATTTTCTAGAGAGAACATCATTTGGGTGGGTGCACATTCTGAAATAGGGACTACATTTTGTACTTAAAACACAACAAATCTATAAAAGGTTTTCCTAGAAAGGGTGAGTAGATGTGGAAATGATATCTTCCATTGCTGTAATTTCTTAAATGTAGTAATACCATATGAAGGTAAGGAATCTTTTGATAATATTTTAGGGAAGAAGTGACCATTTTGTTAAATAAATGGACCACAAAAATTGGACCATTTTGCCAAGACATAATAGTATCAGACCAGAGATAAGAAAAAGAATCAAACAAAAAAACAGAGTGATAAAAAACAATAGGGTTAATCATACCCAAACCGCCCTTATTAATGGGAAGATAAGTGATATCTCTATGCACTGGGTTTAGTCTATTACCCCACAACATTTGGAAAAAAATACTTAACAGTCTAGTTTCTAACTGAAGGGGAGGTGGAAAAATATAACTCAAATATAAAAAAGTAACACAAATCTTTTTATAATAGCAATCCTTTTTCTTTCAAATTTCCAGCCTTTCCATCTATAATTTAAATTCTCAATATAGAGTTGCTTTTCCCAGTTATGTGGCTAAATCTCCAGCCCCAAACCAGATACCCAAGATCTTACGTGGAGAAGTTGCTACAGGAATACCTGCTATAACAGCGGGGTCTGTATATATAGGTTGTAAAAATAAAATGAAACTTTTATGCATGTTAATTTGGGCTCCTGATAATGCCTCAAAATTAGAAAATATATGTAGTGTATTTTGTAACGAGGAGATATACGTTCAGGAATAAAGTAATGTCATCTGCATATGCAGTAAGTTTCTCCTTTTGTAAATTAGGAGAAGGGGACAGACCTATAATATTAGTATCCCAAATAATTTGTCTAACAACAGGATCCAGAACAAAAGAATATAAAAGTGGGCTTAATGGGCAACCCTGCCGAACTCCAACTGATATAGGTACCTCTGTGCCAGAAAGACCATTGACCATGGGAATGCAAGTAGCATTTTTATATAAAGTTGAAATCCAACGAACAAAGGGTGAGGGAATACCGTATCGTAAAAGTACAGAAAATAAATAATCATGTTTAACATGATCAAAGGCTTTAGCCTGATGCAGGGCCACAATATAGCCTGAGATCTGTTTCTTATTACCAAGTTCAAATAACTCTCGTAAGAGATATAGATTATGTTGAATTCTTCTACAGGGTATGGCACATGTTTGAGCTGGATGAATAAGAGACTCAGCTACTAATAATAATCTGTTGTTAAGGATCTTAGAGTATTTTATAATCACTATTCAGCAAGCCTAAAAGGTCTCCAGTTGGTTAATGAGGCCTTGTCTCCTGATTTATATAGAAAAAGAGAAGTGAAGTGTTAAACCCAAAAATTCACTCGAAAAAATAATAAAATTAAACACTTTAGGTAAAAATAAATCATGTGTGATAAAAAGCTTATAAAATTCGTTAGGAAGGCCATCCCACCCTGTGAGGTATCTTTACTCAATTGTGTAATTGCTAATTCAACTTCCTGAGAAGAGATAGGTTGGATCAATGGGATAATTTGGGAGTTGGATAAATGAGGAATAGGGGCACTAAAATCAGAAAAATCAGAAAGAGCAGATTAGGGGTATCCTTAAAGGAAGTTTCTACATGTTGCTGGACTATAGTTAATATGTCCATATCAGTAGTAGACATAATACCAGTAGGTGCACGAAGTTGAGTCATAAGGGTAGTTTCTAACCTATGTTTACATGCCATAAAAGGGTCAGAGGCTGTGTAGTTTTAGTGCCAAATTTAAACTCTAAATCCAGAGATTGTGCCCTGTCATATTGATAGGTTTTCATCTGTTCTTTCAAAATTTTAATTTGAGGGAGTAATTCTTGAAGATCTTTAACAGGGGATGACATTAATTTATACAATTGATTACGAGTAAACAGGTATTGTATATATTTAGAGTTAGCTCTAGTCTTTCCAAATGATAGAAACAGTTTTTTCAGTTCTCGTTTTGTATCTAACCACCAAAGTAAGGAATTTGAGTATGCACAAAAAACAGAGTCCCTGCAGGCAAACAGAAATTCAGTCTGAGACAAAAAAGAAGGGCTATCAAAAAGGGAAATATTAAGCCTCCAGCGGTTGTATTTAGAAAAAATTTTGGGAGGAATAGAATGTAAACTAAATGAACAAAGTAAAATATTATGATCGGAAAATTCTGATAATTGAGATTGACAAGAAATAGGGTGTAGGTATTTGGAGAAAAAAAACATATCAATTCTAGTAGCATAAATAAACCTATGATAGGTAGCTCCAGAATTTTTGGGATGTAATTTTCGAAAAGCATCCTGCAGATTTGATACTGTGAGAATTTGTTTTAAAGCATTAGAATCACAGTACATTTTTTTCTGGGTGTCTTCAGACAAAGGGGTGTCTAACGTACAATTAAAATCTCCTCCCCAGATAACATGTAATTTAGTAAAAAGAAAGGGCTTAATGTCATTAAATAATTCAACCCTGGCAGATTTCATTTGTGGAGCATAAATATTAATAAGCGGAAAGAAAAATCTCCTATAGAGCCATCCAAAATCAAGGTTCTGCCAGGAGAAACATCTATAATCGAAAAATATGAATATCGGTGGTTTGAAAAAGAATACCAAAGCCCGTCAGCAGTGTCTAAGCCAAAAGACCAAAAAGAGGGGCCCCAGTGCCACCGTTTTTTAAGTATTTCAATCTCATTGATTGAGGAAATACGACACTCCTGCAGGAAAATAATATCCACAGGGAGGGTTGCTAAATGGGACAGAATAGAAATCTGTTTCCTATATGTTTTTAAACTACAGACATTGAAGGATAAGAAACGTAATGCAGACATAAAATGTCAAAAGTTCAGCCAATTCCCCCTTTTGAATTAGCTTTCCTTTTTTTCCCTTTCTTTCCTCCTTTTTTTCCTGTAGTTGACTCTGTAGATTTTCTATCCTCATCTTCTGTAATTATCTCAGATCTATGAGATGTATTGGATTCCAAATCTGAGTCTCCCAGATCTTCTTGTAAAGGTAAAAAGATATTGGAAGTCGGAAGAGGGTCAGAAATGGGTGTTTTTAGAGATGATCTCGTAATTCTCGCCTGTTGCAATCTCAAATTTTTTTGAGGGGGGGGGGCATGTTGGGCCTACCTGGTTTAACCCCTATATCAGGGATCTGAGATAAATCAGAAAGAAGGTCAGTTGTCGGTGTTGGTGATATAGTTATTGGTGCAACAGATACAGAAGGACCAGGAACATGCAACCTATCCTGTGCTTGGAGTACCAGATCATCATGATCCCATCCCTCTGTTCTGTTACGCTTGGCCCAGGGGCATTGATGGAAAGCATGCCTTTTAGTCACATAAGTTGCACTGAAAAATATTTTGACATAGATCCATAGAGTGCAAAACCCCACAAAGTGAACATTTCATCATGTCACAGGAACTACTAATATGAGGCGTGAACCACATTTATAACAGGCCGAGGTTGACCGTTATAAAACACACACCCTATCTTTCCAAGAAAAAAGCTATTAGGGAGATGTATTATCTCAGAGTTTACCTGGAATAATTTAACTTTAAACTTCCAGCTCCCGTCCAATACCTTCTAGGTCTAATATGCTAGGAGGGCCTAAAATATCACACCGTTTCTGCATCCAGTGATAAATATCACTCACATTCACCCTTCATTTCTAAACATAACAGTAACGTATCTAATTTGTGGTCTAGTAAGAGGGATAGCTAAAAAAGGAAGCCATAAAGGGGTATTTTTAAGATTAGAATATTTCTCCCAAAATTTCTCTAGACTATTATTTAGTTTGAAACTTATGTCAAAAGAATCTTCCCCTGAAACATGAATAAGTGCAAAAAGGTCGGATGGAGAAAAAGCCATAGAGTTTCTAAGCAGGGTGTTAACAAGATAATACCTATCAGGGTGAGAGACTAAACCTCCTCTGTACCTTAATCTAACAGCATTTCTCCTGGGAGCCTGTTCAAGTTTGTTTTTAAATAAGTCTGCCATAGAAACTCGAGGAGGCAGATTGCTAGATTCTATGTCTGGTTTTGAAGCGTTATTTGTTACAATAGGTACATTAAGCTTTCCCCCCATTACAGGTACAGTGGGGCTATCAATAGCCTTCTTGTCCTGTGATATTTGTGCGCATCATTAGTTGCAACAGAAGGTTGAAAATGTCACCTACCTGAGCTCAGGGCGTTGGCATGCTGAGGAGAAGTGTAGGCGACCGGTTTCCACATAGGATCAGGTACCCAAGTCCCTTTGTCATCCTGAGTCCAACCAGCGTTTAGAAGGGAATCCTCCTCCGACCAATCCTTCAAAAATAAATCTTGGGATTGTAACTTGAATTGTTTTTTTAAAGTTTGTGAGGTCGTCAGCATGTGGACTGAAGTCGCAGGACGTGTTTGTAACTGCGGTCCGTCTACGGGTGCACCCGAGTGTGTTACCATTAATAGAGTCCGTGTTGAAACAGACTGCTCGAATCCAACATTCCAGTGCTCAAAACCATCTCTGTGGAAGCCAAAGTAATTTCAGTGTCCGTTTCAGAACCTCCAGGTACCGGATTAAAATTTCTTTTTGTCTCCCGTTGGCATGCTCAGTAGCATGCGTTTCTCCTTGCACTGAAACAATTTCAGGTTCCGTAACAGGCCTCGCCTGTATTGCTACCTCCTGTAGCTCCATCGGCAGAGCTTCCGTCTGCACGTCTTCCTCCATGGCTGTCCTCTCACAAACTGAGAGTAGGGGAATTTCCCCGGTGTCCTGGTCAAATTTCCCTCATTCACTATAAATACCACCAACAGCTTAATCTGGTTCAAGGTCAGTTGGCATTCATCTGTATCCCCCTCCCCCGGGTTGTGCCTGAAAATCGGCATGATTTGTCTAGTGCACTTACCCGGTCAACAAAAACTAAATAAATATAATGTACAAGAACTGGCACAATACACTGTGAATACACCCCGCTGAGTGCTGCACTAATCCACCAATGCCCAGCTGTCCCCTGAACCCCCCACTGCCACCTCCCATGCCCCACATACCTCCAGCCCCCCCAAGCAGTTTCTTCTCCTCACCTTCCTGGCCCCTCATGTGTTGCACCAGGTTGGGGGATCCCTGTGGCAATTCCCGCAGGTGCACCTATTGTTTGGCATAGATTGCAGCTTGCAGCAAACCTGGCGACTTTGGCGCCTGGACTCTGCTTTTTATAAAATTGGGCACAGGGTCCTTGATGCACCCAGAGTTCACTGCATCCCTAGATCACTGCAATTTGCTTCGATCTATGGGTTCTTTGAAAATTAAGCCCTCAGTTGAACATTTTCTCTGCCCATCTTTATGATGGCAGAGACAATGTTCAACTCCTGGCTTAAAGGTGATTTTGCGCAGGCACTGAGAAATCAACTTTTGGGATATTAAAACACATTTTGAGCAGGAGTTGAAAAATGACAGCTGTCACATTCATGAAGTGCTATAAAGAAATGTCTACATTAAAAATGTGGGGTTAAAATATTGAATATTACCAAACTTACAAGCTTGCATTATGAAAATTCAGCATAGGCTCATAATTTTGTTGAGTTTTAATATTTTTACTCCAGATTTTCAACATAGCCTTCTTATGACTCCACCTCATGAACAAGGGCAGAGAAAATGTTCAACTCCTGCCTAAAAGGTGATCTTGCACAGAGACAACGAAATCACCTTTTGGGATGTAAAAAAACATTTGATTTGAAAAATGACAGCTGTCACATTCTTGAGGTGCTGCAACGATATGGCTAGATTGTAAATTTGTGGTAAAAATATTGACAATTACCAAAGTTAAGAGGCTGCATTCATAGAATTCAATGTAGGCTCATATGTTTTTTGTTTTTTAATATTTTTACACCAAATTTTGAACATACCCTTCTTATGACCCCACCTCATGAACAGAGAAAATGTTCAACTCCTGCCCGAAAGGTGATTTCACACAAGGACCATGAAATCACCTTTTGGGGGTATACATTAAGGAGACTGAAACTCAGAATCCCGACACTCACAGGACCGAGTTCAGTCTCCAAGCACATGCACACCCAACAGCTTCACTTTCCTGGCACATGCAGGCCTGACATACAGGAAGCCAATGCTGACAGAGGTAAGGTAGTGGATGTGATGAACTGCTACCCTACCCCTTGTCAGACAGCACAAGGAACTGGAGGATGTGGAAGCTGGCTGAGCTGTTCCTGTGGCATGGAGGGCTAAGCCACCAGCACCTCAGCCAGCATAGCCTTGTAGACCCTGGTTCTGTTCTTAGTGGCAGCTAATTTTTGCTCCCTGATATTTCACCTCCCATAACTGTTGTTTTGGTTACACTTTATTTTAGGTGCCCTTAACTACTCTGAAACTACTGTATAACTACAATGTAACTACTATCTAACTTTTGTGTAGTTGCATGTAACTACAATTTAGTAGTTAACTAGTTTCATATTTGCGGTTTAGTGTAGTTACACAATTTGCATGAACTGGTAGTTGTCGCAGTTACTGTTGCAACAGCTGTTGCATGTGTAGTTACACTTCCAGCATAAATCAACTTTTCTGTTGCATTTTGCAACAGCTGTTACATGTGTAGTTACACTAACAGCGTAAATCAATTTGTGCCAAAAGAGAGACAGTTGTGGTTGCATGTGTAACTACCACATCATGCAATTTGTGCAACTACACACCAGGAATGGTCCATATCTGTGTATACTTCACCACCCACCACCACTCCACACAGCAGATCTGTGACAAAGCGCATGGTATGTAGCCTTGCCCCACCCCCAACCATTCACCTGGGCTGTAGCAGGCCAGGAGTTTGGGTACAGAAGAGGCGTGGATCAATGCCACAGAAGCAGCACAATTCTTAGTAACTATGGCATTGTTATAAGCCAATAAGTAATTATGTAAATTATTTTTATTGTATAAGTAACCAATGTAGTTGTATAGCAATTAATAATATTAGAGTGCATGTTTATTAACCAGTAAGTGCATGAGGAACTGAGTTATGAAGGAAAGCATACATCAGAACTACAGCATTGACATTCAATGTAAGTACATAGTAGTTACACCCTTCTTCGTATGCTTTAAGTGTCAGTTTCTGTGTACTTACTTTGCAAATACATGTTAGTTAGTCACTAACTGTGGAAACAATGCCACAGAAGTAACACATTCCTTAGTAACTATAGCACTGTTACACCCTTCTTCTTACACTTTATTTTAAGTGTCTGTTTCTGTGTACTTTCTTTGTAAGTACATGTTAGTTAAGCATTAATTGTGGAAACAATGCCGCAGAAGCAGCATATTTCTTAGCAACCACAGCACTGTTAAAAGTCAATAAGTAATTATGTAAATTAATGATTTTTTTTATTGTATAGCATTTACAATGTTAGATTGCATGTTCATTTTTAGTTTTTTTTTATTTTGGTTTGCACAGTATACAAGTGGTGGCTCTGGGATTCAAACCCAGTTCTCCAGGTTTGAGTGTAGTGGTTTTAACCATTACACTATACTGCAGTAGCTTCATGAGGGAGTGATTTCTAAAGGATAATTTTAAGTGTCACTAACTACACTGTCACTACTGTATAATTACACTGTAACTGCACTACGTAGTTGTTAACTAATTTTACAATGCGTATTGTACACTAACATAACTTTAAATCTGCTGCTTCTGTAAGACTGACCCACACCTCTACTGCACCCACACACCTGTCCTGCTGCTGCCCAGGTGGGTGGCTGGGGTGGGGAATGGGCTATCCTTCAATGACAGTCCTAATTCTTCTGTACCAAAGACTAAACAGTCCCATTGTACAATGCTGAACAGTCATCATAAGTCTGATTGTACATCACGTATATTGCACCCACACTTTAGTTGCTGCTGTCTTGTATTTCAACTGTATTCTTGCACTTAATTGTGCCTAGCTGTGCTCAGTATATTCAATGTATTCTATTTCCTGTACCTTTCTCTGTTAATGTAAGCGTATTGTCTGTATTACTATGTACCATCTTTATGGCATGGGTCATGCCTGAAAATTGTCCACTGAATCAGTGCACCTACCTGGTAAACAAACAAGCAAACAATACATAAATATCTCTGATCTGCTGTGTGGAGTTCTGGTGGGTGATGCCAGATACACATGCTGGGATGCCTCCTTAGCCATTATATGCCCTTCCCACTAGCTGAATGAGGTGGCAGCCATAGCACCATCATTTACACCAAGCTACCACAGCCCATAGTATACCATGAGGGTTGGGACATGGTGATGAAGATGTGCATGTAACAACTACCCTGCATGTGTATCTGGTACCACCCACCATTTCTCCACACAGCAGATATTTGTTTACCAGGGAGGCTGTAAGGGAGGTTGGGTGGTGAACACACTGGCAGGGAGTGACCACCAATCTGTGTGGTTCACGCTCAACATGGGCAAGGAGGTGACTGGAACAGGGATGAGGGTGGCTGACTTCAGAAAGGCTGACTTCAGTAGCATGGGCGAAATCTTAGGAGAGTACCTGGCAGAAATTCAATCTTATTGGAATGCAAACCAGAAATGGGGAAAAAAAACTACATTGGAGCTTGTGAAGGCCGTTGGAACCTGTACCAAACTGCACAGCAAGAAGGAAAGATCTAAGAAGTTCAGCTGGGTGAGTACAGAAGTTTTAAATAAGGTCAGGGCAAAAAAAGCAGCATTCCGTACATACAAGAATTCCGGGAGGGGGGGAATAGGGATGAGTAGGTGAGGAAGTTCAGAGAAGTTACCAAGGGTGTTACAGCAGCCAAGGCCTCCAAGGAACTGAAGCTGGCTCAGGGAATAAAAGATGGGGAAAAGGACTTCTTCTGACATATATGGGAAAGAAGGAGCTGCAAGGATCAGATCGTGTGGATCAAGAAAGACAGGGGGTGGGCAGAGAAAGGAGCAAAACAGGCAGAAGCACTAAAAGAGTACTTCTGTTCCATATTCATGAAGGAGGCTTCTTCCACAGGCAGTGGGGAGGGTGGGCAGGAGGGAAGGGGTGACAGATGGGGTAATCACTGAGGGCAGGTATTAGAGGGTCTGAGGGCTCAGAAGGTGGATAAGGCACCAGGACCAGATAGTATACATCCCAGGGTGGTGAGGGAACTGGTGGAGGTACTGGCAGGACCACTGGTGGACCTATTCAATACCTCCCTGGACACAAGGTGCATACCACAGGACTGGAGGCTGGCCAATGTGGTGCCCCTCCATAAAAGTAACCCTAAGGATGAACTAAGCAATTGCAGACCTGTAAGCCTGACACCCATCATGCAGAAGCTGATGGAGACAATCCTGAAGGAGAACATTTCTGGAGGATAATGGACTACAGGGCAGTCATCAGCATGGGTTTGTCTCGGGAAGGCCCTGTCAGACTAACCTAGTTGAGTACCATGACTCAGGACTGTGGAAATTGGACAACGGTCTTGTGGTGGATGTCATATTTTTGGTCTTCAGCAAGGCATTTGATTCAGTGCCACATGGGAGTTTGGGGGGGATTGAGGTATGTGGGGGTTGGGACTAAGATGATTAACTGGATCAAAACTTGGCTTCAGGGAAGACAGCAGAGGGTAATGGTTGAGGGGAGCTCTCATCTCCAAGTGCAGTTACAAGCAGGGTACCACAGGATCAGTACTGGGGCTGGTATTAACATGTAACACTGGCTGCAGTACCAATCCTGCAGCACCCTGCTTGTAATTGTCCTAGGAGATGAGAGCTCCCCAACCACTACCCTCTGCTGTCTTCCCTGAAGCCAGTGCTTGGTGCTGTTTGGGATATTCATAGCAGACATCTCACATGGCATCAGGAATAAGATCAGCCTCTTTGTTGATGATACCAAGTTGAAGGCAGTGGTGAGTGACCTAGAGGGATGGCAGAAACTACAGAATGACTTGATTAAACTGGGGAGTGGTCAGAAGAGTGGCAGCTGGGATTCAGTGCTGAAAAGTACAATTTGTGCACTTTGAAGTGAAGAACCCGGGGAGGAGCTATCAGCTGGGTTGAGTACAGCTAAGCACCACAGAGGAGAAAAAAGATCTAGGTATGGTTGTAAATGGGAAAATGAACAAGTCAGGGCAGTGCAGGAATGTGGCAGCAGAGGCCAACAGGATGCTGGGGTGTACTGAGAGAAGAATCTCCTCCAGGAAAAGGGAGGTGATCCTGCCTCTCTACAGGTCACTGGTCAGACCACACCTGGAGTACTGCTTGCAGTACTGTGCCCATATCTAAAGAAGGATATTGTACTATTGGAAGGGGCACAGCACAGGGCAACTAAGATGATACAGGGACTGGGGGAAAGGCCATATGAGGAGAGTCTGTGTGACTTGAATATGTACTCCCTGTAGGAGAGGAGAGATCAGGGGGATATGAGTGAGACCTTCAAGTACTTAAAGGCGATTAACAAGGGATATTTAAGTTGAGCAGGGGGAAGGACACAAGAGGTCATGGTCTTAGATTGGATGAGGGTAGATATAGGAGGGAAAAGAGGAGACACTTTTTCATGGAGAGGGTTGTGGCTGAACGGGACTCTCTGCCAGAGGAGCTGGTATACTCAAGACAGTGGGTGTTTCAAAAGGGAATGGGACAGGGTGAGATGGGAGGTAATTATGAAGGGGAGGGGGAGGGGCAGCTGCAAGGTGGGTGTGTTAGCTGCACATTCGAGCAGACTGGATAGACCATGTGGCTTGTTTCTTCTGCCACATTTACTATGTTCATGTGTTCCTAGGTGCACTGATCCAATGGACTGTTTTCAGGCACGATTCGGGCCATAAAGATGGTACATAGGTAATACAGACAATACACTTGCAATAACAATGAGAGGTACAGGAAATATAATAAAGTGAATATACTGAGTACAGCTAGGAACAACTAAATGCAAGAATACAGCTGAAATGCAATAGTGCAGAAGTTAAAGTGTGGATGCAATATATATGATGTACAATCAGTCAGTCTTATGACTGTTCAGCATTGTACAACAGGACAGTTTATTCATAGGCACAGCCCCAATTTTTCAGCGGCACTTTAGAGCAAAGTTCTGCGGCAGGGTTCCCATTTGTCACAGAACTTCTGAGGCAGTGGATGGGTATTTCTGCGGCAATTCTGTGGCACAAATTTGTTGCACTATTCCCCTTATTTTTATACTTCATTGTTATTTTTCTTCATTGCAGATATTGTCTTTGTAGAGTCAAGTGTATATATTGTGACGTTCAGTAATAACATTCAGTACATAAAGACATGAGCCCAAAGGACTAGCGGTAATAAAGAAGACAAAGCAAGCCTCTGCATACATTTGTATGGTTATGGAATTTTTCATCACAATACTGTATGCTATGAAAAGTTTTTATTTTGGGGGTGTAATGTGACATACATATTATATATATTTTTTCTCTTGAACTAATTTTATACCCCTCACCCACAGGACGCATCTGGAAACAAGCTATTTCAGATCAGTATTCCTGGTAATAGTTTAGAAAGATGTTTGACTGATAGATAGACAGACAGACAGGTAGTTTGACAGACAGATAGACAATATAGATAAGATAGATAGACAGACAGACAGGCAGACAGACTTATTTGTGTATGTATATGTTAATATGTGTCGGTGTACATGTTATGTCACTTTCGGTAAGACAAAATGTTTTCATCTGCTAATAAATCCTTTTCACAACTATGTGCATCTTTGTTTTATTTGTACTGTGAAATTAAAGATACGAGATTCACTGCACACCGCCTTCACATACCTTCATGTGGTTCATGATATTTCATGCATGCCTATTAAAACATAACATTAATACTGCATTTCTTAGAACACCAGACAAGCCTTACACACAGCAAGAGCATGTTTTTTGGCTAGAATTTGACACACACACACATACACATATACCTGATGAATAAATACTTTTGTATGTTTCATACATTTATTTTTACATCACAGCAGGGGTTCAGTTGATTAATTTAGAATAGATAGTTTTTGTTTTTTTTTTCATTTGTTTTTTGGTTATTGTAGCATGATGTGCAGTGAGTTGGAGGCCAGAAGAGCCACAGAGGGTTCAGTTAAAATTTAAATCCCAGTTCTGAGACTGACTTAGCCTTGGAGGATATCAAATCCATGCTTCCATGCAATTTACTCTGGTTGGGTGCCAGCCAGGACAGGGATACAACAAATCTTCAAACTCTGTATATAACCTAAATTAAGTCAGGAAAAGCAAGTGTTAGAAAACTAATTTTGGTTACACAGTGTGCAGATTTCTTTTGTCACTAACCTGGTTGCATCCCAGAAATGAATATTAATTTATTTTTATTTTAAAGAGAACATAAAATATTAAAGGGGATGTTAATCACCACATCATGAGAAAGATGTATGTCAGTTTGTGGTACATTTATTTTAGTTCAAAGTTTTTACAGATTCATTTTTTTTATTTTAATGAAGACTATTAAGTCCACACTACTGAAAGTAGCTAGATATAAACAGAACCTACTCACACAGATAGACAGATAGCACTCACACTTGTTGAGAAGTTTATAAAATAAATTTCTATCTAAGCACAATAGCACTTTCAAACTAGATTATGCCATAAACAAATATTTAGAAACAATTATTTCATTATTATTTACGCAATGGGGTGGAGATAAATGTAATGTGAAACAAAAGCATTTTAAAATAAAGAACTCATGAAAAATACAACAAATAACCATACGAAGCACCAAATAGTGTTTGGAACAGGATGTAGACCCAAAGAGTGATAAGGATGGGAAAGTCCTTCAAACCAGTACAGAAGCAGTGCAGGAATACATGTTGCAAAAAAGGGGATGGAAGTCAAAATAAAAGGAAGACTAAGAAGTATGGATAACTTAAGGCAGAGGTGGCTATGAAGGGGTGGTGCAAGTAATCAGAAGGGAGTACTGGAGATTAATGGGAAAAATGTTGTACGGTTGACAGTTTTTAGATTTGTTTTTGGACTAAGGAATAAAAAATTGCCTAAATGCAGCCTGTGTCCTGTCATTATTTCACTTAATGTACACAGTCTGGCATGTTTCAGGGACTACTCACTGACTCAGTTGCTATCTTCTGCATTTAAACTGTAATCATAAGTGGGGAAAAAAGCAATTCAATTACACCCATTGTCTTTGCTGTAATCCATAGTAAAAAGGAAGTACAACTTTATTTTAAGTGCAGTGCAAAAATTCACAACACAATCAATTCTATTCCATCAAGCCTCTGTGCTTTGCACATGGTAACCATGGTCACGCTGCATCATCATTAATAAAAAATAGTCAAACCTTATTTTGAAAAGTAAATACATTTGACAGATGAAAAACAGAATTGCTGTACAGGTTTCCCTATAGGAGAAAAGGAAAACCTACACTAAAACAGAAGATGCTTCTGGTTAGGAAAACCAGTCTGTGGCTATGCAAAAAGAAAGTCATGCAGATAGGGAGTTTGTTCATTAAATGTCTGCCACAATTAAAAACCAAAATCAAATAAAAAGACAGCAGCTGTGGGGAATTACCTAAGCAAGGGGGTACTGGGAAGTCTATGGCACTGCTTCTCTTTTTCTTATATAGGTTTCTGCTTAGTAGATTTTCAATTCAGTAATTCAGGAAGACTTGACAGGTCCCGAAATTGTATGCGATGCACTTTGTTGACCACTGGTTAAACCATAATCCCTCTGTCTCGCACTGCATTTGTTATCTTGGCATAGCAAAAAAATGTAATTGTTGAGAGAGGGTGGAAAGAACAGCAGAAACAAAAAGTAGTGGTCATCCCCCCCATTTTTTCTTTTTTTTACAAGTCAGAAAAACTGCATGCCAATGACCCCCCCCCCCAACAAAAAAATCCTCTACAAGTCTAACAAAAAGTAATGGTTTCATTTGCCATTATTACCTCCAGCATATGGATCTCCTAGGTCAAATCATTCTAAGCAGTGATAAGCAGTGCAGGAAAGCTCTTTGTGTGCAAGCCATCAAAAGATTTCCACAGTGAGTTCTGTGGGTGTCAGCCAGTTCTGTGGCTGGAAAGAAAATCCTCGGGTGGAGCAAAATTCTGCTGTGCACTAAATCTGTGCTGTTTTCGTATACAGCAGGGGTTGCTATGGAGGAGCAGCTTTGTTCCATTGCTACTTCAGCGATAATAATTTCAACAAAAAAACATGAATCGACCACTACAATCTAAGCAGTCAGCCCGTGGACTTAGAATGAAGAAACAGAACTGAATGCGCTCATACTCAGAGGTTCTGGGCATAAGGTATATTCAACAAGCATTTGTCAATGCCGAATGTTTGCTTGCTGGCATTGGCAGTGGTAGTGCAGAAGTTACAGAGCTGCATAATAGGAATGGCAGTGAAGTACTGAACTGAAGCCAACCCCACCACCACCCTGCAGAGAGTGACAGGCATTGGGGTGTGCCTTTGGGTTGTCAGGCATAACGGCCACACCATTTCACCACACCCCACCCTGCAGACACTGACAAGTGTCACGGTGTTCCTTGGGGTCTTTGGCCCTTATGCACACCCCATTCCATTAGGAAATACGGTGAGATGGGTGTGATATAGGAGAATGGGGTGAACTTTGGGGCCAAAGAGTCCAAGGCATACCTCGATGCCTCTCACTGGCTGCAGGGTGTGGAATGGTATAAGCATTACAGGCAAGAATCCCAAGTCACACCCCCTGATGCCTGTCATTCTCTATGGGGTTGGGCGTTATGGTTGGAAACCCTAATACCTCAGGCATTCGTTGGTATTTTCACTCCAAATTTTCAACATGTTTTTTTTGTGACCCCGCCTCATGAACAGGGGGAATATCAGTTTGTTAGCTGAAAGCTGCTTATGCACAGCGACTGCGGCATTTAGCACCACAGGTGCAAAAACATTCCGAACAGGATGTAAAAAATGACAGCTGTACTGTTCATGGGGAGGTGTAAAAAATGGCAATGTTGCAAATCTGCAGTAAAAATATTTAAAAAAATGGTGAAGTGATGAGCGTACATAGAAACTGTGCAACGCACACCCATAATATAATTAGGTTGGGGATTTTTTTACAGCAGATTGTCAACTCAGGCATTTTGGTGCCTCCGATCATGAACAGTGTCACTGTGATTTTCTTTATCTGTCCCAAACAATGATTTCCCACAGTGACCACGCATCTCTGCGCTGAAAGTGTGGAAACACACTTCAGCCATGTTGTGAAAAATGACAGCTGTACTGTTCATAAGGAAGTGTGGGAAAATGCCACTGGTGAAAATCTGTACTGAAAATATTACAAAGTCATGAACTTCACAGTGCGTGGAAACTGGCAATGCTCACTCTAAATAACACAGTCATTTTATGAACTTTTGTCACCAAATTTTCAACATAGCCATTTAAGACCTCTGCTCATGAACAGTGTAACTGTGATTTTCTTAATCTGTCCCAAACATTGCTTCGCACACCAACAGCACCATTATTGCGCACATGTGTGAAACACATTTTGGGGACATATGAAAAATGACAGCTGTACTGTTCATAAGGAAGTGTAATAAAATGGCAATGTTGAAAATCTGGAGTGAAAATATTAAATTCACAAACTTACGAGCATGCATAGGAACTGCGCAACACACGCTGGTAAAACAGTCCTTTTTAGGAATTTTTTCACCAAATTTTCAACATAGCCATTTTAAGACCTCTGCTCATGAACAGTGTCTCTGTGATTTTCTTAATGTGTCCCAAACATTGATTTTGCACATCAACTGCGCCATTGTGCGCTACATGGGTAGAAACACATTTTGGCCAAGATGTGAAAAATTACAGCTGTACTGCTCTTTAGGAGGTGTGGTAAAATGGCAATGTTGAAAATCTGGAGTGAAAATATTGAAAATTCGCGAACTTACGCACGCTCGTAAAACAGTCATTTTTAAGAATTTTTTCACCAAATTTTTAACATAACCATTTTAAGACCTCTGCTCATGAACGGTATCACTGTGATTTTCTTAATGTGTCCCGTACATTGATTTCACACACCAACTGTGCCATTGTGCGCTACATGGGCGGAAACACATTTTGGGTGAGATGTGGAAAATGACAGCTGTACTGCTCATAAGAAGGTATGGTAAAATGGCAATGTTGAAAATCTGGAGTTAAAATATTGAAAATTTGAGAACTTATGAGCATGCGTAGGAACTGTACAATGCACGTTCGTAAAACAGTCATTTTTTGGAATTTTTTCACTAAATTTTCAACATAGCCATTTTAAGACCTCTGCTCATGAACAGTGTCACTGTGATTTTCTTAATGTGTCCCATACATTGATTTCGCACACCGACTGTGCCATTGTGCGCTACATGGGCAGAAACACATTTTGGGTAAGATGTGAAAAATGACAGCTATACCATTCATAAGAAGGTGTGGTAAAATGGCAATGTTGAAAATCTGGAGTGAAAATATTGAAAATTCGCGAACTTATGAGCGTGTGTAGGAACTGCGTAACACACGCTCGTAAAACAGTCACTTTTAGGAATGTTTCCACCAAATTTTCAAAATAGTCTTTTGAGAGCCCACCTTATGAACACTAGCAGTGTCATTTCGTTAATCATTCCAGAAAGGTGATTTGGCGCAGTGGCTCTCGAAATCACCCTTTAAACCAGTAATGCCATGACAGTGCAAGAATTCATGAGAAGGGTCCCAAAACCCCATGTTGAATTTGGTGCAAAATTCAAAAAATGCCTGAGATATGCAATAAAGTTGAAAAACCCTATCTATCCCATTATACAGCTTACCAGCATTTCCTCAGTTACGATCGACTTTGAAGAGTGCAGATGTGTTCCCGGTCCACGAGATCGGTGCATGAGCTCCAGAGGTAAGTATGGGGTGGGGGGTGTGGGAGGCAGGGTGCACAGTGGGTGGGTGGGTGCGGGTTGTGGGGTTGAGGCAGGGAGACTGCGTGGGCCCGTTTTTGCTTTCAGGGTTTTAAAAGATGAGGTGGGACGTTTGCCACACTGGGGTGGGCTCAGCATGGCACCCAGTACTCGGGGGGAGGACAGTGGAGGCGGCGAGTTGGGCACCCTGTCGACTATCCGATAACTTTCCATGCTGGGGTGGGCACCCAGGCGTGGCATTGGAAGGCTTTGGGGGCAAGTGCAGCACAGCCGACAGGGGATTGAGCACCCCTGTTGGCTATAGAGTGTGTGCGTGGGGGTGGGGCAGCACGCAGTATGCGTGTGTATGTGTGTGTGTCTGTGTGTGTGTGTGTGTGTGTGTGTGTGTGTGTGTGTGTGTAGGGGAGCTGCACAGGAGCAGGTGATATCTTATCACTGCTCACTGAAGCGTAGCTCCCCCTTTCAACTGTATGCCACTGCATTTTGGAGCTTGTCATAGACAGCTCCAGCATGCATTGGTGGACAGGGGCCGCACCTGCCAACACACTGACTGAATTGGAAGAGGGGGTGACACACCTCCAAAAACTCGGATGATGGCACTATGTTTCTTGCACATGTGTGCAAGCAAACATAAAAATGAAAAGAAATGTATTTGTGTATACAGCTCATAGAGCACAGTCACCAACAGTGCATGCCAGCTAGCAGAATATACCTTATGCCCAGAGCCTTTTTGAGTATGAGTGCATTCAGTTCTGTTTCTACTTCAGTGTTTGCCATAGAGCTATTGCTCTCTCGGGATGAACTATTTTAAAAAGAGGAGTACCCTCCTGGCAAGCGAACAGCTACAAGAGGCCATCAATTAACTAAATGTATGAACCTCCCTTGATTCTTTGGGCTCAGTTTAAGGTTTTTTTGCACTGTGGAGTGGGGTGCCAGAACAGGTATGAGAGCAGAAGGGACGTGGGTCTGAGAGCAGAATATTTGCCCACAGGATGGCACAGAATTGCAGCTCTGAGAGGAAAACTGAAAACAAATACGTATGGGAAACTCTATCAAAGGCTTTCTCTTGATCGATAGCCAACACCCAACCCTGAATGCAATTCAGGTCCCCTAGGGCAAATAGTTCACGTAATAAAATCAGATTGTCAGATTAGCACCTACCAGGGATGCCACACGTCTGGACAGGACTAAGTAGCCGAGCTACCCGAACAAGCCTGGCGAGCAAAATTTTTGCCACAAGCTTGCTATCCACATTAAGTAAACTCAACGATCTCCAGTTATTGATGTCAGAAGCCACCCCCTTCTTATGAATGAGGACCAAGATTGTCTCTTTCATGGACTTCGAAAAGGAGGCTTTAGACAACATGTCATTAAACAAAAGAGTTAAAGCAGGAACCAAATCAGTGCAAAACGCAGAATAAAATCCTGCCGTGAGGCCATCAGAGCCAGGAGCAGAATCTCATTTTAAACCAACAATGGCCTGTAATACTTCCTCCTCAGTAGTAGTAGCCAAAAGCATCTCACATCCACACCCGACATACCAGGGGATCGAAACCCCAGCTTCTGCAAGTCCCGCAGTGCCGCACAACACAAGGCCAAAGATCCTTTGCTTACCGGGCCCCTAGTTGGTACAACGGTCTTCCCAGCGACATCTGATCCTCACTATCACTCAGCACTTTTAAGACTGGTCTCCGCCTAACACTGACTGCCTCCAACCTTTGTGACTGTTGTGGCTAAACATGTCTTTTGGTTCCATAGCTGAAGATGCCCCTTTGGACCCATATCTACTCCTGCACTTTGCCAGCACCCCCCTTCCTATCTTCACCTCCCCTGCTGGCCCATGACAAATGCCACCCGGCTGCACTACCTCTATTCTTATCCACGTTCCACCTCTCCTCTCTCTGTCCCCCCCAACCTACCTCCCCTTCTCTCCCATCCACTTAGTCTCCCTGATTTCACCCTCCTCCTTTCCCCTCCCCAAAGTTTCACCCGATTGTTCTTTTTTCATCTACAAGACTATGAGTTGTTTTTTTTTTTGTTGTTGTTTTTTTTAATTTTATAAACTGTTATCTTTGCTTATGATTGTCTCAATTGTACCAGTGACGTGGAACCTTTGTAAAAGAGCCTTGGCTCAAAGGTATTTGTAATCCTAGAACAAATAAATAAAATAAATAAATAAACATTCTGCTGACGTGAGGGAGGGCAAAGATAATGAGTAAAAAATAAACTCATCAGCAGCGACGGGAGATTCAGTCCCAAACATGCCCAAAACGAAATGTTCAACAACTTGGATCAGGGCCTCCGGGGAACTAACCAGATCTCCCGAGGGGGATACCAGGTTATAAATAACCTGAGAGTCCACCCTATCCTGACAGTCTTTAAAAGGGTTGAAGCCCCCTTTGGTGATTTTAGTCCCAAAGCAAGCTTCATAGCCCAAGGATTTAGCCCTGTCATACTGCAAATCCTTCATCTGATCACGCAAAACAGAAATCTGTGAGCTATAATCATAATGATTCTCTTCGGATAGAGAAATCAAATTCTGCAATTGTTGATGTAAGGCCAGGTACTTTTTATATTGGCAGGTATGAGCCGCAGCGACTTTCTGTTGGAAAACCTTCCTCCAACCAGCCTTAATGTCCTCCCACCATTCTAAAATATCCTCATAAATGTCAGCAACAGACAACCGTGCTGCCCAGTCTCGCCTCCACAACTTCTGAATTTTGGGATCATCAAGAATAGAGTCATTAAGTCTCCATCTGTTCTTTTTACACCGGGGAACGTCAGACCAGGACAATACAACCCTTAAGGCCACATGATCCAAGAATTCACTGCCTATAGTCCGACAATCACGAACAGTAAGCATATGGGAAAGAAAGACAAAATCAATCCTAGTATGACACGCACCCCGAAAATAAGTATATCCACCCCTAGGGTGCAGAACCCTATAGGCATCCTGAAGTTTAGCCGTCGACAAAACATTCTTCAGAGTCACAGAGTCACTAAACAATTTGGTTGTCTGAAGTCCTCTATCAGACTGATGGAGACCACAATAAAAATCTCCGGCCCAAATGATCAGTCTAGAAGTATGCAAAAATGGTTGAATAGTTCGAAAAAGAGCAGACCGCAAGGCTTTGGTCTGAGGGGCATATACCACAATTAACCGAAATCATTCAGTGTGGAAGGTGAGGTCAAGCAGCAGTGCATGACCTGGGAAAATATCCACCAATCTAGATACCCGAAGGGCAGGATTAGAAAACAAAATACCAACCCCATCACACTTATCCGCCCCAGAGGACCAAAAAGAAGGACCCTGAGACCAACCCCGAGAAGCTTGCTGAAGTTCATTATTAGTTTTTAAACGAGTATCCACTAAACAAGCGATGCCACAATGCATCTCTCGTACAGAGAGCAGAACACCACCAAGTTTTTTTTCTCCCTTAATACTGTTAACATTAAAGGAGAGAATGGACAAGGAATCCATATCTAAGATTAGGGTGATTTACCACGGCGACATTGTCTCGTCCATTTAGCAATGGGATCAACCTCCCCACCCCCATCCATATCAGTATTAGACACAAGGGAGGAGGTATCCGTATCATCATCCCCAGAATCCCTATCAGCAACATCGGGAGCTAAAATTGCAAATTTATCACCAGAAGCCCAGGACCAGGACCCAGGGGCCTTACCCTTACCAGAAACAGTCAGCCCTTTCCTGGTCCTTTTTTTTGGAACAGTAAAAGGGGTGGCCTGCTCCGGGACAGGCAAAGTCTGAGGCAAAGGGGGGGAGGGGGAAGCATAACCATAAAAGTAGCAGAGTCAGGGATAACCAAAGGAAGGCCCTCCAGACCCTCCATAGAAGCAGGCTCATTCAGCAGAAAAACAATCCTGAGGGGCCGAAGCAGGAGCCACCCCAACTGCAGTCTCCATAACAGGATCAAACGGAGACGAAGGGGGAAGGGGAGAAGCCTCAATACCATCACGAGAAAGACTCTCAGCAGATTTTTGTGCCTGCTGCTGTTGAGCAAGGTTAATGAGGCCCACATGGGAGGGACAATCATCCCGGTTATGATAGGCCCAAGGACAATGACCATAAGCATGACCAGTGTTTTCACAGAGGTTACACTTAAATAGGTTCAAACAAGCACTGGAGGAATGGCCAAAATCTAAACAATGGCTACATTTAAGTGGGTCACAAGCAGAGGTAAAATGGGTGCGAGATCCACATTTAAAACAAGACCTAGGCTGTCCTGCATAAAAAATCAACCCCTTATCTTTCCCAAGGAAAAAAAAATTAGGCAAGTGAGCTGGACCAGAGTCAGAGGAAAACAGCTTAACCCTAACTTTCCACTCCTCATCCCAAATCTGTTCACTATCTAAAGTTGGGGTAGGTTTATTCAAAACCTCACATCTCTGCCAGAATAAAATGTCCTCAACATTGACTACTTCATTTTTAAACATAATAGTGATAGTCTTAACAGTAGGTTTTCTTAAAGGGAGAACATGGAAGGGAGTCCAAAGGGGGAAAGCTTTAAATTTAGCATACTGGACTCAAAAACGATCCAAATGAAAAACATGTTTAAAGCTTACATCAAAATTGGAATTCCCTAAACTAATCAAGGCAAAAATTTCAGATGAAAAGAAATGCATCGACCCTTTAAGCAAAGTTTTAGCAACATACAGCCTGTAAGGGGAAGTGTCCAACCCTCCTTTATATAAAAACCTGACAGCATTACGTCTAGGAGCAGGCTCACCTTTATTGGACTGGAACAAATCCGTGAGCTTAAAACCCACTGAAATACCAGGTTTGGGAGCCACACCCTGCCGCGCCTCAGGGTCCTGACCCAAACAGCCTGGTATTGTGGGAGTCGAGCCTCCCGGTGCCTCGGAAGCTGGAGAAACCAAGCTCGAGGTGGGACACCGAGAAGCAGAGGCATGCACACCAACACCAGAAACAGGAACATCAGCAACAACAATATCCCCCAGCACAGCAATATCCCCCCCAACAGTTTTATTAACAGACTCAGAGTCCAAATCACAAGGAGAAGATAAATTACCCCGGGGCAAGTTGGAGCTCAGAGGGACAGAATACGCAGCACCCACCGATGTACCAGCGATTTTTCAGCATCCTAATATAGGAAGGATCTTGCGAGTCTGGTGACCAGGACCCACCACCTGATTGTTCCCAGCCAGCCTCCCGTAACGCCCGATCAGGAGACCAAGAAGTGTCCGAAGGCAAGATCGCCAGTTTCGAAGTACTAGTCCCCTCAGAACCAGAAGCAGAAGGAACTCCAGGCAGTTTGCTCCAGCCAGGTCTCTGGACTCGGGAGGTGAAAGAAAACGTATGTCCAGCAAAGGACACCCCTGGAGTCAGTAAAGGAGGAACAGGGGCACCATCAACAGGCGCAGATGAAACAGGCAGAAGAGGCTTTAGGCACATGGATACTGAACCCGTCGAACTGCCAGCCCGAGAATCAGGGGAACGGTCCGTAGGAAGCATCGGAACGACCGTATTCAGTGAAACACCACTTTCCTCCGGTCCAGCTGCAAAAGTCGTCCGACTGGAAACAGAAGACACCAGTGCAGAGGATCCATCAACATCCGAAAAACCAGCAATTCTATGGTCAAGTAAGTCCATTTGCAGCAGTAACTGTGAACGTGCAGCGAGCAGCCCCGACTTATCCTTACGCAAAGGAGGCATGAATTCACAAACAGAACGAGTCACAGCAGAAGCATCAGTAGAGGTTAGAATACTGAGGTCGACAACCTCAGCCACATCACAAGCAGCAACAACAGCCTCTGGATCAGACAGTACAGGAGAGGAGGCCAGCTCCCCTGTACTAGATGCATCCATCTCCTCCAGCACTCTATGCAGACTGACCACAGCAACGCTGGTGGCCAAGGGTCCCCCTGCTGGCAGCAATGCAGCAGATTAGGGGAATTTCCCCGGTGTCCTGGCCAAATTTCCCTCATTCACTAAAAAAAAACCCACCAACAGCTTAATCTGGTTCAAGGTCAGTTGGCATTCATATGTATCCCCCTCCTCCGGGTCATGCCTGAAAATAGACAGGATTTGTCTAGTGCACTTACCCGGTCAACAAAAACTAAATAAAATAAAATAAATAAATAAATAGATGAAGCCACACTGTCTGCCTAATGCAGATTGCTGTCACAGCTAGCCTTGAAGCTACCTCACTGGCATTATAAGACACCCTTACTTGGTGCCTTGTGAGCTCCAGACCCTGTGCAGAGAGGGCAATGACCTGTCTGGTTGCCTTCATATCAGGCAGCAATGTCAGAACCTGATCGAGCATTGACCACAGATACCTGTAGTAGGCAGCTTGGTGTGCCTAATGAGCGGCAAAGCTGAGCAAGATACGAGCCAAAGAGAACACTATCCATCTCCAGTGGTCAAACTATGCAGCGTCCACATCCAGGGGCCAGTTGCACACCAGGTGTCTATGCCTAGAAGGGATATCAAGTACCCTCACTCCCTAAGTGGAATGAGTCAAGATCCCTGGAGACTCCTCTTGTGCACAATACCTATGCTGGCAGTCCATAGGGGCTGGAGTTGGGACAGATGGGCACTGCCAGTTGCAGGATAATGTTTCCTGGAAGGGAAATGGCCAGGAAAGAATGACCAGCTGGTCTGCACTGACTTTGTTAAGGAAGACATGCATTGTCTATTCAGTATTGCATCTTGCAATCTGGGATAGGTGCAGATCACCAACCAGCCTTGATAGGAAGTGCTGATACTCTATCTGATCAGCATCTGAGGACAGATGAACAGAGGTATCCTCTTCCTTGAAGGAGGAAGATGAGGAGGCTGATGAATATGAAGAGTCCAAGTCCAACTGCTGTGGGGGAGACAGGCAAAAGACCTGCTCATCCATAGTCCTGACATACCTGAGGAAGGAAGCAGCAGTGGCTTTGAACTGCTCCCAGGTCAAGGGCCCTGAAGGACCCATGTGCCCTGGGAAATGGGGGGGCTGCTGCAGAGGCAATGGAGAGACACACTTCACCTTATCTGAGCGATCTCTGCCAGGGCTAGGGGACCTTGCTGGTGATCTTGGACCTCCTGGGGATCTACTGGTCTGTGCAGTTACTGGCACTCAACTGGCTCAAAGCAGTCAGAACTGAGCCCTGAGCAGGAAACTCCCCTGTGAGGAGACCAGGGCTGCATAGAACCAGAAGGCGGACCCCTACCCCACCCAATAAGGCCTCCCTTGAAGGGGACGAGGGAGAGAACAAAGGATCATCACTGTGACACATCCCTGAATCCCCAAGGGTCCCTGGGGAAGGTCGCTGCCCCATGTCCTGTCCCCTCGACCTCACTGATTCTGAGGTGGACCTCTTCCTCACTCCCAAAGTTAGGGACTGCTCCAATCTCACAGGCCTCCTGAGGGAGGCAGCAGAAGAGTGAGTTCCCGTTCTGGCTCGGGGTGGAACAGCACCGGGACCGACAGCTCTCTGGGACCCCGAGACCCAAACCACCATCCCCTTAGATGGAGAGTCATTATTGGCAGTCACGCTCCTGACATCAACACTGGCATGGGAGCCAGTATTGATCATAATCTCCAGTGCCAAGTGTAGGAAGGAATGAATAGAAGGGTACAGAGTTACTGGGTACTGGAGAACCCTCTGACTCTGAGGAGTTGGGCAGCCAGTCCAGATCAGTCTCCCAAGCAGCTGGCTCTGGAGAGAAGGAGATCCAGAAGACCTTCAGATAAGCAGTCCCAGGGTTTTTCCCACCGATGGTGCCACTTGCGGTGCAGCAGGAGAGCTCAATATCACTCATGGAGCTGATCACCAGAGCCACAAATGGCTCCGTATATAGAACAACACCAGTGGCTGGTGCTGAGGAGCCACCCATGCCAGACCCAGCAGGCATGGGCCATGACACCAGGGGAGCCTGCACCTCTGAGGAGTTGACTACCTGTGCATTGCTGCCAGCCTGGCCCCCGAGATGCCCGGACCAATCCTTCAGCACTGCAGAAGAGATCTCCTCCCTGGCAAGGCTAGAAGAAGAGGAGGCCACCTCCTCACAGGTCTGTAAAGAAATGGGAGGGGGTGTGAAGGAAGGGTGGAGAGGCCTGTGCTTGGAGTCCCTCATACAACACTGCCCTCTGAAAGTCAATGGGTCATGGCTGACTTTCCATGTGCAGTGCTCCAGTGCTCCGCAGTCCATGGAGAAGCAAGCATCGCAACTACTGATATCATGAGATGGACACAGGCAGGTGAGGTATTGGTCATGCTGGTCCATGATGGACATCTACCAGTACAGGGACACTGGTGCATAGGAGGCCAGCCTGCCTTGGAAGATACATAGATACATAGACAGTGTCGGCAGATAAGGGCCTATGGCCCACCCAGTCTGCCCATTTGAGCTTGTAAGTTCAGTTTATGTTTTTCTAGAAGTCTGTTGCCCCTTACCCCTGACCTCCAGAATTCCTTTATGTCTATCCCATGCATTCTTAAATCCCGTGATTGTTTCAGCCCCCACCACTTCCTCTGGCAGGGTGTTCCACTTGTCCACCACCCGTTCTGTGAAGAAATTCTTCCTCATGTTTCCTCTGAATCGTCCTGCCTCCAACTTCATCTCATGCCCTCTAGTCCTGGAACATCTTTTTCGCTTAAAAATAGTGTATTCCTGCACCCTGTTCCTCCCTGTGAGATACTTGTATGTCTCTATCATATCCCCTCTCTCCCTCCTCTCCTCCAGGGAATACATGTTCAGTTCCTTCAACCTGTCTTCATAGGACTTGTGATGCAATCCATGCACCAACTTTGTTGCCCTCCTCTGAACCTTCTCTACCCTGTCTATGTCCTTACGTAGGTATGGTCTCCAGAACTGTACACTGTACACAAGCTGGGGCCTCACTAGTGTCTTGTATAGCGGAATTATGACCTCCCTTTTCCTGCTGGTGATGCCCCTGCCTATACATCCCAGCATCCTATTTGCTTTACCTGCTGCCTTGTCACACTTTTTGTCCCTGGATGAACACAACATGACTCGTGGTAATTAAAATAATAAAAAGAAACAGACTCAGCACTGCTTCAAGAAAGAAAAAGGAAAGGTCTTACCAGATTCCTGCAGAAAACAGTGCCAAGTTACTAGCTGATGGCGGAACTGGAATGGAGCAAAAATAGTGTCAAAAATGACGCTGAAACAACTAACTAGGCCTTAATGTTGCAGATGAAATTTCTTCAGCAGGTGCAAGGTGCTGCATTCTTGATGGCAGGAGAAGCAGAACTGGGGTGGAGGAGGAGTTGGCGACCATTGCTGGCTATGTAACACATCAGCCTCAAGGGCAGCACTGCCTCCAGTGCTGGCTTCTCCCCCTACAAAAAAAAACTCACACTGGGTGCTGTGCCTCTGGCTGTCACCCAGACAGTGATAATTGATGAAGACTGACACAGGATAGATTGGTAGTACTGTGCTGTAGTTACACAATTCACATGAAGTGGCAGTTACTGCAAGTACTGTTGCCTCCCTTCTGCCTCAAATCAATTCTTTCTGGCACATGTAGCTATGTATGTCACACTTTGCAACAGATGTTACATGTGTAGTTACACTTCCAGCATACAGGTAAATCCAATTTTGTGCTGCACTTTACAATAGTTACATGTGCATTTACACTTCCAGCATAAATCAATTTGTGCCAAAATAGAAACAGTTGTGGTTGCATGTGTAACTACCTCTTCATGCAAATTGTGTGACTACACACCAGTCAAATGAGTCCAAAGGAGGCAGTATAGCACAGTGGTCTAAGGCTCTGAGCTGCAAATCTGGTGACATCCAGCAGACCAGACCTGGGTTTGAATCCCACAGCTTCCACTTGCATACTGTGTGACCCTGAGCAAGTCACTTAACCTCCTTGTGCTCCCAGGTCGCTCCTGTAAAAAAGCTTCCAGCTTAGTGTGCTATACCTGGTTAAACAACTAAATAAAAAAAAATGTGGAAGTAATTAACAACTACATAGTATTTGCAGTGCAATAACAGTGTAGTTATTTCATAGAAATGTGTCTAACTGCATAATACACAAATATGAAACTAATTACCAACTACATTGTAGTTACATGTCACTACACAGTACTTATATAACGGTTACATTTCAGGTATACAGTAATTACAGTGTAGTTAAGGACACTTAAATAAAGTGTTACTGTTGTTTTTACTTCGGAGTTTGCTCCCCCTTAGAGTTGGTTATTTTAGTTATGGGGGGTGTGGGGAGCTTGCCCCCCACACTTTATGCAAGTACCTTGCAAGATGCCATGATTTGGTCTTGGGTGCCTTGCGGAATACCGAAATTCAGTCTCCCAAACCTGGTCTTGTAGAGTTTGGGATACTGGGTTTTGGGATTCCATAGGTATTCCCCTTTCGGGATGTAAAAAAAAAAAAAAAAATTTTGGACAGGATTTGAAAAATGACAGCTGTCACATTCATGAGGTGTTGTAAAGATATGGCTATGTTGTTAATTTGAGGTAAAAATATTGACAATTACCAAAGTTACGAGGCTGAGTTCACAAAATTCAGTGTAGGCTCATAACTTTGCTGTTTTTTAATATTTTTACACCACATTTTCAATATACCATCCTTATCACCCCACCTCATGAACAGGAGCAGAGAAAATTTTCAAATCCTGCTCGAAAGGTGATTTTGCACAGGGACCACAAAATCACCTTTCAGGACAGACTTGCCTAGTGACAGTGACAGTGACATTGTTCATGAGGTGGGGTCACAAAGAAGGCATGTTGAACATTTATGCCAAAAATATGCAAAAATGCCCAAGTTGTGACTCTAAGTTCAAAACTTCATTGGAAGACATTGATCGGCATACCTGTTTCTTCAGCTCGAGGTCCGGCTTTGAAAGGTGAAGATGTATCTGTGGTCCACAGTGGATTACTGTATTGGACTCTCATTGGATCAGTAAGGGCTTGGGAGGGTGCGGGATGGTGGGTGCTGAATGGGAGGGTCAGGTGTGGGGACTATTGATGGATGGTTTTCTTGATACAGGTTAAAGAAAATAAAAAAAAAACAGGATGGAGATGCCAATCGACACTGGGGGATGGGGCACTCCCAGTGTCAGTGTTATGTTTCTGGGGGGGTGGGATGATGGGCACTGAGAGGGTGGGGCAGATGGGGAGAAAAGTTAAAATGTATGTATGTAAGAAATAACTGCGCTTGTGAGGTAGTGGAGAATAACCACATATGCACAGTAGCAGAGGGGGTGATGGGATGAGGATTTCTGCAATAGGGGAATGGGCACCCCTCAGTGCCTCTGTTACATTTTGGGGGGGATATGGGGTGGAGGGGTTATGTATTTCAGCAGTCATGGACTCACCGAAACAGGGTAAAAAAAAAAGTAGTGCGAGTACGGAGTGGTGCATGGTGCACAGATGTGGAGGTGACATTTGTCACCTCATAAGGTTGTTCATTTAGAAGGAATGCAGGAGTGCTTTTCTCTTAGTCCTAGCAAAAGGTCTGCAGGGCTACATTTACTGCATCCCTAAAAAGGAATGTGTTTTGTAAATTCACAAAGGGCATTTTATGGAAAAATATGGACATGCACAGTTATAAAGATCGCAAAATGATGTGGAAATATATACTTGTGACTGCAAATATAAATTGTCAATGTAATATATTATATTTGATTGTACTAGTTTAATAGAAGAGTGTAAAAATGTTTTTTTGCCACTTTGACTTCAAATGAGCTCTATGACCACAGAGAATAGGAAAAACATAATCATTTCTGTGTTGTTCTGTGACAGTGAATTACGTATTTATGCCACGGCAAACTATACTCTGAAAGCTACATATAAACTGTAAAGGTCTTTCTTGTTGCTTTTTATACCATTTTTGTGAGACAGAGTACTATGCTGATGTTAAAATCTAAACAAAAAAAGTATAAATTTAGATAGCTATGTGCAGTGTCCTTGTATGGTGGTGTTTAAATTGTGCATAACTGCTGTTTTTGATGTATCTTAAATAAAATCAGTCTTAATCTGATCACCCCATTTGTATTTTGTTGCCTGAGGGTGCTGTGAGGTGAACCCACCATGATTCTATTTCTCCTTTGCTTCCACTAATATGTATACTGTACAGTCCGTGTCCACTGCAGGAAAAAACAAACAAACAAAAAAGCAAAATTTCATCAACTGATGTAATATTCCAGAGAAGACAGCAATATTCAAGTTTCCACATGTTTCTGTAGAACATATTTCATGATTTAGCAAACAAAGATACAGTTCACATTAAAAACATGCAGTTGACATTTTGTTTGTAAAATTTTGTAGTTCTCTTGGCAAAATCCTACAAAATTTACCACTAAACACAGTCAAGCATTTCGGAAGTGAAATTACGATTCTGATTTAATTCCACTGGAAAACCTTGTGTATTTCACACAGCACTACTGTTTAGCCATAAGGCAATAATGGGATTGCTACATCAACATTGTTAACATTATTTGAAGTTATAATGTGACTCATTGGTCTCCCATGTTATTGAACAGCACATTGCTAAATTGGATTAATAAACCAAAATAGGTATCATGTCAAAACTTACTGGGCTTGGTATATTTTCAGAATCCCTAAAGTGGTTTACCAGCTACCTAGCAAACCGCACACAACAGGTGAGAAAAGGGTCTGCCCTTTCTGCTAAACTGCCTGCCTGTCTGATCTGGGGTTCCTCAAGGATCAATACTGGGACCCCTTCTATTTAGCACCTTCTTCAATAATCTTCCAGCATCTTGTTCCAAACCAGTGTTCCTCTACATGGATGATATGGTCATTTTCTCAAAGGCTGCTCACCCTACCCTCTTCAGGCCCAACTTCAGAAAAGTTTTATTGAAGCTGAGTCCTGGTTCATCTCTCATAAGTTGGTGCTTAATTGCGAAAAAACAAAGGTCATGCTCTTCCATGGTACCCACAGCAAGCACAAAGCCAAACAATTGGTGATTAAAAACAGTGCAGGTGTTGTCCTTGATCAGACTCAATCTTTTAAATACCTAGAAGTTACTCTGGATAGTATGCTCTCCTACTCTGACCATGTTGAGAATGTTGCCAAGGCAGTTAACATTAGCCTAGGCCTTCTACACAGGCATAAACACTGCCTTACTACCGAAGCCCTCAGATTGGCTCTCCAAAGTTCAGTGGTGTCTATTATTGACTATGGTTTGGTCATTTATGGTTCCACCACAGACACAGCCCTATGTCTAACTAGTGCAGCCTATCATACTCACAGTTGTGACCTTTATGAACAAGAAAACTGACTTCAACTCCAGGCTCGCATTGAATATCAAGCCTGCCTTCTGGCTAAGAAGGCAGATATTTGTCTCCTACCACCAGGTTCCCTTCAGCTTTTCAGTCCCTTCCAGGGCACTCATAGCAAATGAAGTTCTGTGAGCCAAACATTTACTGTCCCTCACTATCTAACCTTGCTCCAGCAGCTATCCATTGCAGTTAGAGCTGCTAATTTATTTAATTCCCTTCCTCCTGAGATTGCAACGACTACAACCTTGGGACCATTTAAGCAGAAGCTGCATCAATTCCTAGTTTCCAGAGCATCTTGTGCCTGCTATACCTAATCTCTGCTGACAGCTAAATGCACTGGAACCTCCCTCTTTTACCATTTGCCTCTGTATAGCCCTATCCTATTGCTACGCTATTCCACTCACAGGACTTCGTCCCTTATCCCTTTCCCATTCCTACCCCCTTTTCATCCTACCTCATCCTCCCTTCTTTTACCCCTCCACTCCCACTTCCCCCTTCCTTCTCTGTTTCCTCACCTTGTTCTCTCCCTCTATCCCCCCGGCCCCCATGGGTCTTTCCTGCTTAAGCTTCATTGTGGAATCTCCTTCCTTGCTCTTATTTTGCTCCTTCAACCCCTCAATTCACCCTCTGTACTTCTCTCCTTGTAATCCCTTTCACCTTTCTTCAGACAAGGCCACTGGCTGCACTTGACACAATATTTATCTTACCATATTGTTCTTTTGTTTACGTAATTACTTTCCTCATGTTGTACTACTTACTGAAACCATTGTAATTTGCTATTCTTGTGACTTGATGTGGAACCTCTGTAAAACAGCCCTTGGCTCAATGGTCTTTCTGATTTGTTAAATAAATAAATAAACAAAACAGCGATGTAATAATAGCGACATCAAGTGGGCGACTATTATAGCACCAATACACTATGAGCAATTGCCTGTGTTGGGCAAGAAGCAAATGGAGCTATATGTCAATGAAAGCACCCCTGCCGTATGGGCGATGGTGCTAATAGGGCAATGGTGAGAGGGAGTATTAAAGGTACACTATAACAATTAGCGATCCAAACAGAGAAAAAGAACACACTCACCTTCATTGACAATAGCTTACTCCCATTGTCCAGGTGCAATGTGGTGTGGTAATCCTTATAATCCGGGAGGGGGTCGGGGCACAGTCTCCTGTTGAGGTGCAGGGGGTGGAGCCCCCCTGGATGACAGGTACATGATGAGTGTGGCTGCATGCATATAGGTGTGGCTTAGTGATGGCCACCTCATGTATTGCTGAAGATGTCTGCGGAGTTTATTCAGAACCAGAGGGGAATGCCCCTACTGATATATGGTGGCTTTGTGTTCTGCAGAGATAAGGAAGTTCAAAAGAAGGTCCATTGGAGATGCAGTGAATATCACAGGTACTGGTGTCCCACACGGCTCCACCCAATAGCTGATGCAGTTGTTTACGAAGGAAGATCCCATAATCATGCTCCTGATGCCGCTGATATGGGAGCGTGGTGTGTGCTCACGGATTTGAGGGAGAGGGCAAGGACATCTACTGGGAGTATGGCTCAAATTGTGGTGGAAAGTACCTCTGGTGCTCCAGAGGCGGTAGCTGGGATGCTGCCTGATGTCCATTTGCTGCGTCAGACTGTGCAGCACACCCACCAGTCTGAAATGATGTGTCCCATCTCACCTAGGACAGCAAGTGAGCTTATTTTGCCCCATGCATGCACGAGAATGACACAAGGAGAGCGGTTTCTGTTGTGGGACAATGGTGCTCGGGCTGCAAGGATCTTGCTGTTCGCTTCTGATAGAGCCCTGAGTTTTCTATCAAATACCAGTGAGTGGTTCATGGGCAGCACATTCCATGCCTGTCCTCTGATGCTTAGCCAGCTGTATACAGAACACAGACTGGGGGGGCTGTGTAATCCCTGCGGTCTTTGTATGGATGACCTGCTGGTGCTCAGGTACCTATGAACAGGTACTGTCTCATGTAGGGCTGATGTTCTGAAATAGACCCTGTATCTGACATGACAGATTTTGAGCATGCTGCAATCTGGGCTGTTTCAACTGTGTTCCCAACTGCTGCTATTAAGGGGTGTTATTTTCATTTTTCCCAATGTGTCTGGCACCATGTTCAGCAGTGTCCAGAGGAGGCTGCACATTACAGTGAGGATGCTGAGTATGCTTTAAACATTAGATTGCTACTCACATTAGTGTTTTTTCCTGCTGCTGATGTAATTGATTCATTTGAAGAGGTCCATGCATGTCCATTTTATGAGGAGCATGAGGAGACATTGAATCAACTGGTGGATTATTTCGAGGAGACATGGATTGGGAGATTGATCAGCAGATCCGGGAGGAGGTGACCTATGTACGACATGGCCATGTGGAACTGTTATGAGTCTGTTATCCTGGGGTATGCCCGTATGAATAACGCCACAGAGAGATGGCATTGTAGGTTCAATACCTGCCTGGGGGCATGTCATCCTTAAACATGGTGGTTTCTGGACTGTATTTATGAGGAGGAGAGGATGTCCATTGTGCGAATACAGCAGGTCATCTCAGGTGAGACAGACGGGTCCAGCCGTAGATGGTATCGGGACCTCAAGGAGTGAATGGTCCAGGTTGTGGGTGAATACAGCTTCCGACCCCACCTGGAGTATCTACGTGGTGTTGCCTACAACATATATATCAATATATAATATGGTATGTAATCGCTTACAGATATAGTGAGCTGCTAATGGCATTGCTGTAATTGGCATTCGTCGGTATCCTTGGTCACCGTAATGCATTGCGCTATGAAATAGTCACTCAAATTGTAATCGCTGTGTAATTTGTGCTGTCTTGACATGGAACCACCAAAATAACATGGTGGTAATGATAAAGTTAATGTTCAAGTATTAAGCCCAATGTACAGGAGATAATCAGACTTAGCATTTTAACTTTGGTGCTCTATTATTATTTTATTGCACTTAGATTTGCATAATTTAGACTTGGTGTGTCAAGAGAAACAGAGAGAAGTAGTGAAAGAGTTAATGAGCACAAAAGTGAAAACTGAGGAAAGAATAGCCCAAGGGGTAACTAAAGTAGATAAAACCTTTTGAGGGGTACATAAATGAAGGGAAAAAGACGAGGGGAGGAATTGTGAGGTTAAAAATGACTGTGCAGATGGGAATCTGGAAAAAGCAGATATCCTGAAAAATACTTTTGTTCTATCTTCACAGAGGAAGGGGATGGGCCACATTAAGGCAGCAGGAGCACTGGGGGGAGGGAGGTAGACACAAGTCCTTTTACAAAGGAAAGAGTCCTTAAGGTACTCGCTAATCTGAATGTGGACAAAGCTATGAGGCCAGATGAGGCACCCCAAAGAATACTGAGGGAGTTCGGGGTGATACTGGCTGCACCTCTGACATCCCTATTCAAAAACTCACCGACAGCCCTTTTCAACAACTCACTGGAAACAGTAGTAGTTCTGGAGAACTGGATCATGTAGTTCTCCATCATAAAAGAAACAAAAGAGTGTGCATTTAGCTTTATCCATACTTCTTGTAGTTCAATCTCTCTCTGGATGTCTCAAAGCAAAACAAACATTTTTTTTTCTTAAAACTCCTAACCCTCTCCTTTTATTGGGCCCATGTGTTACTTGTTAACATTCCCCCTCCACCCTCCAACACTCCCCCCCCCCGTAGAACAGGCAGCAATTACAGCATTCAGTGCACGTAGATTTTAGAGTGAAAACCCTAAAGTAAGTGGGGTTTGGTCCAAATCCTCTCCCAGCCCCTGCCAAAACCTGTGCTGCTGTGGGATTATGATGGGGTTGATGAGTGTAGGGAAGCGTGATGGACATATACTTCTTAACAAGGTCAAATTAATGTGATCCATAGACAAGCACTGCACTTAGTGGATGAAACTGACAGTTTTGTGCATTGTGATAGGGACTGTAATTTACAAGAAGGTCATTTATTGCAGTTCATAAGGGGAAAGATGGCCAGAGGGATCTTATACAAGGACTGCATGGTACTGGCGGCTGTGAGGAATAACAATGTGATACATGGTTAGCGTTTCTTCCTATAGAAAATATGAAGGCTCCAGAAGTCATAATAACATTGTTCTGATGTCAAGAAGTCATAATACAATCAATCTGATGTCAAAACAATATTACAATGCAGTTTTACCATGTCCCCCCCCCAAGCACTAGTTTTATTTTTTGTTTTAATCTTTGGTAAACAGGTAAGGCCCACGAGGCACAAGTGCCTGTTTTCAGGTACAGCTTGAGAGTACTGGGTGGTTATGTGACTTGTTTAGAGTCACACAGTATGTAAGTGGAGGATTTAAGAATCAAACACAGGTCTGTCTGCTGGATATACCAAGCTCGTTCATAACTCGTTACTCTAACCTCTGGGCTATACCCTAGCTTTCATCATCTTGCAGATTTCGTCGTCCCAGGGACAGGATCCATGGAGTAAGTCATCTTGGAGGGTGTCTTTTCAAAAGCAGCAAATGATACTAGATCATGGTGGAGGGGGGGTGAAAATGCACCATGGCTCTCAGTGAGTGAAGAGAGCTGGTCCTACAGATGAGTGAAAGTGCAGTCGGTGTTGTGGTGAACACTGATTGAATCTTCCTCATCAGGGGCAGCTTTAGGAGTAGTAAACTGCAAGCTGCACACTTGGGCAGACTTGATAGACCTATGAGCCTTTGTCTGCCATTACTTTCATATGTTTGTATTTCTGTGTTTTTTTTAATTTAAAGCACATAAGATAAGATGGACAGGGTTTGTGGAGGAGGGGAGGCTGTGTCTCTGACAGTTTTGTTTTTGTGAGGGCGTGCAAGACTGTTAGTGAAGTGAGTGGCCTGCAGCCACTGAGTGATAGTACAGTGGGCATAGATTGAAATTTAAGTGTGGCAGCTGAGAAACCGAATTGCTGCTTAGCAGATAGGGAACCATGTGTAGACAGCACTCACCTGACTTGTTGTGTGACCAATCTTCGCCACTCAACATGTGCTCTGAGTTCATTCTAGGTAGGTGAAAAGGGGTTGCAAGGAGAGGCAGATGACAACTTCAAATGTAACAATGGGTTTATTCCAGGATAAGGGCAGGGGTCTAACTGCTAAAGAGTTCAATAACAGGCGCACTGGAGGAACTCTACTTGTAGAACAACTATGAATTTTGGAACTGACTGTAATTTTACCACTACTATACTCCATTATTACTCTGTATCTCTATTACTCAATAACTCTATTACTCTAGCACCCTGGCCAGGGGTTGTTGCAGTACAGTTGGGTTAAACCTTGTTGCAGCTGTGAAGAGGTAATGTGGAAATAAAAGAATACTTGGGGCAAGACTTTCAAGAATGACTGCACCGCACAGGGGCCAAGCACCAGATGAATCAAGGGCTTGAAGCAACTGCCTAAGGAGCAGGGATCAGTCGAGAATGATTCTCATCCCCAAGGAATGGACTTATAGCCCAGTATAGGTCATATGGACCAACAGGACAAATGCACTTGAAGGAAGCATGGTTGATGCACACAGGAAGAAAAATTAATTCCCGGTACAGGATGTCCCAGACCACAGGGCAGGAAGCACGAGGAATTACTTGGATCAGTGGAAGGTCGTAGCAGACTGCTGATCACTTGAAGAGATGGGTAGGGGGTTTGTCCATAGGATTCTCCAGGTATCGGTGAAAGGTCAGGTAGGACGACCGACTATGGTTATCAGAACCTTGGGATCCAGGGCAAAGGCATCTGGCAGCTTTTGTCATCTTGCAGCTTTCATCACCTTGTAGCTTTCATCATCTTGCAGCTTTCTTCACCTTGCAGCTTTCATTGTCCAAGGTTCAACAGAAATACCACCCTTCGATTAGTCGGAGTCCTAACTATTGTGCCAGCAAGCCTCCTAAGCTGACTTGACTTTTCCTTATCAGGGTCGGGACACAGCAATGAAGGTCAGTTAGATTGGGCCTGGCCTAACTATCTGCTATTTCTAGCTTTTCAGTCACCCACTGGGTTACTCCTGGATAATCCAACAGTCTGTTCCCAGCAACAATGGAGGGTGTAAAACTTGGTAGCCAAGATGCCAGAGTCAATAGCAACAGGTTACTACCAGTAGAGGATCTTAATTTGGGGCAATTGCAAGGCAAATTCAGACCATTGAGGAGCATCAGGCACCGTTCAGGGCATTTGCAAGGCAGTTAGGCAAATGTGGGGTACCAGACACCATGCAGTGCAATTGCAAAGCAGTTCAGGCAACTGCGAGGTACCAGATACTATACAGGGCAATTGCAAGGCAGTTTAGGCAATTGCGGGGCACCAGACACTATGCAGGGCAATTGCAAGGCAGTTCGGGCAATTAAGGAGCACCAGTAAATGTGCAGGGCAATTGCAAGGCAGTTTGGGTAATTGAGGAGCACCAGGCACTGTTCAGGGCAATTGCAAGGCAGTTCAGGCAATTGCACAAAAAATGTCACAGGTTCAACAGTAGCGGCCAACTGCAGAGTCTCTGAATGTCCAGACCACACCACAGCAAATAAACAGGCACTTTGTTCTTCTGGGTGAAAACCCTTGATGTTCAGTGGACCTAACTACAACGGGGGCCCTCTAACTGAATTGGATTCTCCTGTTACTGTGGGTACATTGGCAGTTGGGAATGGGCTTTCCTTAAAATACAGTGGGCCCAAATAACTGACCAGGCCGTTTCAATACCTGTGGGCCTAAATGGCTACTGGAATCCTGAATCACCCATGGGCCTATACAGCTAGCTAGACTTACGTGACGCCTGTGAGCCTAAAATGGCTACTGGGCCCCTTTATTTATTTTTATTTTAGTCTTTGGTTAACTGTTAAGGCCCACTAGGCACAAGTGTCTGTTTTCAGGGGCAATCTGGGAGCACTGGGTGGTTAAGTGACAGGGTCAGAATCACACAGTATGTAAGTGGAGGTTGTGAGAATTTTTTTTAATTATTTAGTTTTTGTTGACCAGGTAAGTGCACTAGACAAATTCTGCCTATTTTTAGGCACAACTTGGGGGAGGGGGATACAGATGAATGCCAGCTGACCTCGGACCAGATTAAGCAGTCAAACCCAGGTCTAGTCTGCTGGATGTACCAAACTTGTTCATAGCTCATTACTCTAACCACTAGGCTATGCTGCCAGTGGGTCTGTGTGGCTGGGCTCCTTTAAGGTCACTGGGCCTGAACTGCCCCTTTTAACAGCCGTGGGCACCCTGAGGCTTACTGTGCCCTTTAAACTTTTAAATACTGTTGGGCCTATTTACCTCTTTAACTGGTGGGCCTATTGACTGGGCCCCTTTAAACTACCCAAGGCCTGGTTGTGACTCAGTCCCGTTAAATCTTCTGGGCCTTGCTGCCCCTTTAAATACAATGCTGGGCCTGTCTTATGCCTTTCTGTCACTCTCTTCTGTGCCCTGCCTCAGCACCGCCCACTCATGCATATTTATCAAATGTTTCCCTATGGGCCTTTATATCTGGCCTCACCCATGGGCATTGTTCTGCCCACCATGAATTTTAAAATAATAAAATATGGCCTCTGCCACCCCCCACCCTGGCCATTGGCGATCTCTCCTGGCACCTCGTGGCCTAGGGTTACCACCTTTTAAGAAGCCAATAGTGGGACATTTCTAACTGAAGCATGATGTTTTGCAGGACAGTACGTAACCTCGACCAGTGCAACAGACTTATTTTCTCTATATAAATCAGAATTAAGACAAATTATTGTAGTTTCTTGGTTGACTATATGGTTTCATATCATTTTAATGTATTTTAGTTAAGGTACTATAGTTTTCTACAAGATTTAGTGGAAAGTTAGAAATTAATTTTTCTACTAAAAAGTCAAGACATGTAGTATTTTTCATGTTTTTTTGCAGGACACAGCTGCCCAAATCAGGACTGTCCTGCGAAACTCAGGACAGGTGGTAACCCTACCTCGTGCCTAAAACAAATAATACATTTTTAATTTTCTTCTGGTCATCAGCACTTTGCCTTAGTGCTGCTGCCGACTCACCGCCCTGGCCCTGGGTGAAGAGTACTAGATTGGGAGGCTGCGAGGTGCTAACAGTGGGAAGGATTCAGACAGGCAGGCAGGCAGTGAGGAGAACAACTGGGGACCTTGCGGACATTCGAGACACCCAACGATTGCTCTCTCTCTAATGGGATGCGGCTTTTCACACGCCACCAAAGAGGGACCAGACACTTAATTTTTTTTTAAATAAATAAAAAACAAACTGAGTGACAGAGCCCACACTGCGGCACTGAAAGGACAGAAACAGGACAGCTGAATTAGGGGAGAACTGCTGCAATCTGGATTACTGCTGAACTTCACTGGACCTGATGCCAACTAGGTAGGATGGGCGGCAGACCACAGGTAAGCCCTGATGCTGCTCTACCACCTGTGTCCCCTCTTTCTCTCCCACAACCGCAGTGATCGGGCTGTTTCTTTTTTTGGAGTGTCTGAAAGCACTCACTTCAGGCTCTTCTGCTGCTCACAGCAATCAGTGGCATTTCCGACCTCTTCTCTGGTCACCGTTTTTTCTGCCCCAACCAGCCAGCATTTAGAACGTGTGTCCCTGGCAATGCTGTCTGGTTCCCAACAGCCCAGCACAAGCTGGACTCAAAGGATGCTCCCCTGGGTCGTGCTGCCTCTTGAGGGTGGGGGGTTCCCAGAATGGAATTCAGGCAGCCTGGGGAAGCAAGGCAAACTTTCATTCTTATTTTTTTCTGCCTGCTGCTGGCAAAGAAGGATGGGGGGGGGACACACTACACACAGGGGCCCCTCTGCTGCCCCTTGCCACATACTCTGCCCTGGGGACCATAAAGGTTCACCTTCTCTACCTTAATTAACTGTTGGGCCCCATACCTTGGGGCACTACAGATTCGGGCCCACCTAAAAATACATGTCCCTATGTATTCCTAATGAACAGATTATCAATTTATACTCTATTGTTTTTAAATATATCTACTTAATTTATCTTAAATCATGACTCTAAGATTTATTACTTATCATCCAGTGGCCACCTTGAGATTTTACTATAACCACTGCACTGACGAAGGACCTTTTTATGGAAAGGTTCTATCTGAGACTTGGGCTGCCTCCAGAATGAATTGTTTTGGGGGTATTCCAAGGGTTGATCTCTGCGACCATCTAGGTAGGTGTTCTGCCATCAGAGATTCCATAGGCATAGGATTAGAAGAATTAACAGAGATGCTCTGGATCCAGGGTACCATAAGTCAGTTATCTAGAGCAAGGTTTGGTGCCTCCTGTAGGAAGTGACTTTGTCTCTCACTTGCACCTGAACTTGAACTTCTTCATCCAGTTTTTCTGTTCTTGCTATAACTCAGAAAGCACACTGATCAGATTACGGTGTGCCACCTTTTAGATGGGGGTAACAGAGTCAGTCTGGATTTTCCATACAGGCATGTCCGGGTAAGGAATGTCTATAATGATATATAGCTCTGGGTCCCATTTGGTCTTCAATTTTTGACAACTGTGGTTGAGTCTAAGTAGAACTCTGTCTCCAGTCAGCAGTGGCTCAACTTTAGCTTTCTTGTCATACAGGGCCAGCTGTCACTCTGTCACTTTTGTTATTTGTTTCGCAACAACTTCACCAGCCATTTGTATTCAATTGAGATGGTCTTGGACCCACTCTGTTTTAAGTTCTATTACAGTTTCAGTACCCCGAGCACCAAGTCCATAGGCAAATGTCCATGGTATCTGAACATCAAGTAATACTCCATGTGCCCTGTAGAACAATGCACAGTGTTATTGTAAACAGACGAGGTCTATTGAGGAGGCGGGGCAGCAAGATGGCTACACTGCTGCTCTGCTCCATTCTGCTCTTTGCTGCTCTAGGTTTATTTGGCGCTGGCACATTTCTTGGAAATTTTAATTCAATTTTGTTGCTAATTATAGAATCACAAAATAGTGATCCAGCGATATATTAATTTTGCCTTGTTTTTGGAAGCCTCCGAAATCCTTCTGTCTAAACAGGCAGCCAGTTCCATTTGATGGTTGGCATTTGGTTTGAGCTGAGAAAGAGTAAGCTGTTCCATTTTCTTTTTTCCCACTTTATGTCAAGTATGGGAGCAGGTGCTCTAAGTTTTCATGGCCGATTGGGGGAAGTTCAAAAACAGGAAACAAACCATGCCAGAAGAATGAGAACTTATCTAGGAATGATCCACATGATAAGCACAAGTGCTGAAATGCTAATTTTTCTTTATTACAGATATGCCATCCTCGACTGGGGGAAGAGGACTAGTGTCAATTGTGAATTTGCTTGAAATACTATGCTCAGTAGAGCGATTCTGTTTTCTTCTCCTAGGGTGGTCATGGACTTAAATCATGAATAAAGAATAAAGGTGGATGTGGTCTTCTGGGGCTCAGGTTCATAAAGAAGATGTCGGGAGAGCAGATCTGTGCTGTGGAGGAGGTGAAATCGGAGCACAGGCCTGGAGGCCAGATGAGAACAAACATTGAGACATTAAGACATGTAGGACGACAGAATTAGTTTAATTCCCCATCTAGACATATGTTTTTTTGTATTTGGACCCTGCTTGGGGTTTTTAATTATTGCAAGAAATAGTTCAGAAACTAAAGTGTCATATTGCCAGGTAGTGCTGCCCCCCTCCCCCTTTTAACATAGACGCTGCACTAGCGACTTTGAAAAAAAGTAGCTATGCAATTAATTATAGTTGTATTTGGAGTTTGGAAATAAGAAGTGTGCATGGAAATTTTATAAGAACAAGATTAACAGGGGCAATCTCCATATGTAATTGGAGCTCTTTAGTTTTTATTTGACTCCATAAGATTTCTTATTACTCTTAAAGAGGTAGAACGTTTAAGGCAGGTGAATGTCCTAGCTCAATTGTCCTATTTTCTGACCACTTGTATAACTGTGACACCTTACTGGTGTTGGTCTGAGGAAGACAGGTTCACCTCAAGGTTGTTCTTCTGTTGTCACCGAAGGGCTAGGCAGGGCACACCTGCATAAACACTTTGTGTTATAGATATGCACACCAAAATGAAGAGTATGGAATAAACAAATGACTAGTAACCAAGTTTGCACATAAGGGGACGATAGAAGGTTTGATACCTTTTATTGGACCAATGAGTGTCTTATACAAAGATGGAATAAAGCACAAGCTTTTGGGGCCAGACAGGTGCCTTTTTCAGGTGAATAGCAAAACTGAGCAACAAGCAGCATTTATATCCATTGTGGAGCAATAAAAAAATCAGGAAATGAAGTAGGAAGATGATAAAGGGGACTAGAGATGAAAGTCTAAGATGTGAAAAATAAAAACATGAGAAGAAATGGGGAGGGGGGCATAGTGGGAACAGGTCAGTAGGAGACCAAAGGAAGCTAAAGGGAAGACAAAAGCATGCAGATAGGATCTGAGATCAGAGGCTGGCTGAAAGAGTAGAATGGACAGGAGATGCCTAATAGATGCAGGGAAATCAAGAAATTAGGAGAAACAAAAGACCATCTTTGTACAAGACATGTGTTGGTCCACTAAAAGGTATCAAACCTTCCATCTTCTCCTGTTTTGCAAGGACCAATACGGCTGCTTCTCCTATTAATTCCTGAGCTCAGTCCCACCTACTCCCTTTTGTTTTCACACCTCTGTTTATCTAGGCATTTGTTCTTTTGTTTCTCCTAATTTTTTGATATCCCTGCATCTATTAGGCATCTCCTGTCCATTATTCTACTCTTTCAGCCAGCCTCTAATCTCAGATCCTATCTGCATGCTTTTGTCTGCCCTTATCCATATTTATTAGGATATGATCAGAGAAGAGGGCTAGTGCAGAGGAGGTACTGTGATGCTTCCAGAAACCATGCTGGAGGGGACATAGGAGGTTATATTTCTGTAGATGTTCCAATAGCTGTTGGTGGACAATTTTTTCTAATAATTTGCTGAGGTGTGGGAGGAGTGAGATGCGTCTATTGTTTTTGGGGGAGAGGGGATCGCCTGCTTTGAAGACAGGTCCTATGTGTGCAACTTTTCATGCATCAGGTACAGTGGATGATGAGAGGGCCAGGTTAAATATGAAGATAAGTGGTTTAATAATGGCTGGGAAGATAATCTTGAGAAAAATGGGGTAGAGTCCATCGCTGCCAGGGCTGCCTCTGGCTGGTAAACTCTTTAGGAGCTTAGTAGTGACTCTCTGCCCAATGGCGCTGAATTAGAAAGGGAGTGGCAGGGTGTTATTTAAAGCACTGGGGACTTGGTCTGGATGCTTCTTTAGGTTGGGGGGAGGCTGAGGGGGCAGCTTAGTGCGCTAAGAGGAAAGGTCAGTGAACATTTTATTGAAGGTATCTGTGATCATAACTAGGTCAGAGACAAGGCCCCAGGGGATTGAGAGTTGAGAAATTTGCTTGTTTTCCTTGGGGTTTAGGAGTGACCCTAAGGAGACCCAGAAAGTATGAGGATTACTAAGGGAAGCTTGTTGCTGGCTACAGTAAAATGTGCACTTTAGGGAATTTGCCACCTGTTTGCATGAATTGTGCAGTTTTCTACGCATCCCAGAGTTGTGGGGAGGGGAGTGAATTAAAGGCTCTCCATTTTTGATCCCTGTCCTTCATTTGTGCCTGGAGTCCCTTTGACAGTCAGTGGTTTCTGCCCATCCTAATCCTCCTGGTTATGAGGGGGAAATATTTGTCCTACAGTTTTCGGAGCGTAGCAGAGAGAGAGAAGAAACTGCAGCTAAGATGTCCTTGTGCAGATAGAGATCCTACCAGTTAATAGCCCCTGCATCCCTGAGGACAGATGCAAGATCAGGGCAGTTGAAATTTCTAAATGACAGCTATTTAGGCAGGGGATGATTTGCTTTGGAGCCCAAAACAATGTACACTGGGGTATGGTCACTAATAGAGTCGGATATAATGCCTGCCTCAAGGATCATGTCTACCCAGTTAGTGGCAATCCAGTCAACTGTGGTGTGGTTTAAGGAGCGGGACTTGTGCCTTGTTGGTGAGGAAATGTCTTGCTCCAAGAGATGCATTTTTAGTAAGTTTACAGTCTCAGGATGAGGAGCACCTAACCAGTTAAGGTTAAAATCATTGAGAATGAAGGTTTCTCTGGAACGAGAGAGACCACCTAAGCCATCAAGGAAGTTAGTTAGGCCTGGGATGCCTCCTGAGGGGGAGGGTTATAACAGCACCCAAAATGTATTTTTTTGTATGCACCCAGGATAATCTCAGCCAGGAGACATTCACTTGGGGAGGTGGGAGTACAACAGCAGATTGAGGTGGCAGAGATATGGTCTTAAACATACAGTGTAACTCCTCCACCCCACTTTCTTCCTGGTCTGTCCAGTCGAAGGACAGAGTAACCAGGGAGTTTATAGGCAGCGTTAGTGTGGTAAGATTTTAACCAGGTCTCAGAGAGGCCTAGTACATGAGACTGATACAGGGACACCCAAGACTCAAGCTCTGGGAGCTTAGATGGGAGGCTACAGATATTTAGGTGAGTGTCCCTGAGTCCAGCTTGTTTTACCCAGATGTTGTCAGAGTGGTCAATATGTATATTTGTGGGCCCGGGTTTGTTTCTACATCACTGGCAAGGAGCAAGAGGGAAACGAGGGAGAGGGGAAGGAAGGAGGGGTGGGGCAAGGAAGGGAATTGGATGGATATGGAGTGAACAAATAGGCCAAGTAAACGACGCTCATAGTTAGACAATAGACCGAGCATGACTGGGTGTGAAAATGTCAGTATGTGGCTGACCACTGTATGTGGGGTGTCGGAGAGATTTAGGGTGGTAGAGGAGTAATACAGGCTTTGCTGATAGATTGCGAGTATAGAGGCAGAGAAATCAGTTACCAATAGTAGGCCAGCCATGTAGGCTATTAAGAGAGTAGCCAGGAGTATGTTAATTTTTGTACTATCCTAGCAAGAGGTACCAGAGGAGGAAGTGCTCCCTGGTCAAACAGCTTGGTTTAAAGTGCCAGGCAAGCAGGCAACAACTGATTTAAAGTGTCTGGCAAGCAGGGCAGAGGAGGTGTACTGCACAGGCAAGCCCCAGGAGAAAAATATTATGGCAGCTAGGAAGCAGGGACTTAAATCACTGTAGTGCTATCATGGGAACTATTTAGACAGCAAGGTTATGGAGCTTAAAATTACCATACTTAGTGCAGGGAATAGGAGTTAAGAGGAGGGAAGAAGGAAAAATGGCACAGTAGCAGAAATGTATTTCAAATGGATTATATCACTTCAAGAAGTGTGGACAAATTGGGAGAGGTTCAGATAGAGGCGGGGCAGGCTAAGCAAGAGCATTTAAATGGTGTTGAGGTAGGTGGGGGTAGGTGAACGCAAAAATTGGAGCAGAACGTCAATAGGCAGCTATGAAGAGCTCAGAGAAATCAGCACTCCTAAGCTCAGTGTGCCTGAGATGGAATTGATTGGCCCCAAGCACCCAGTTCAGTGAAGGGAGTCCAATTAGGATAAGAGCGTAGTCAAGTGCCAAAAGTTCCAGTTTAAAAAAAAAGCAGCAGAAGATTCGGCGATTACCTTCTTCCCAGACAGGAGCTTTAGGACCAGGAGAGAGAGGGGTAGTGGCAGGCACAGGACAGCAAGCTGCTCCTCCAACAGCAAGCAGATCACCCAATTAGGGCTGAGTTGGAGATCTGGGGAAAGAGGGAGGAAATGCAAGCTTTAATTGGCAGACAGTCAAGCAGGGGGATGGGGGACACTCAGAGGTCAGAGCAGCAGGGGCTAGAAGATAAAGGGAAAATAGGCAGAAAAAGGACACTAGAGAGAGGGGTCCTAGAGATTTACAAGTGAAAAAGTGCAGAGCAGGGAAAAGGTTATAGCTGCTAAAGAGTGGCGATTAGGCAGAGAGAGCAGAGAATACAAACAAGTTCCAAGCAGTAATTAAATTGCATAAAAAGCCAGAAAAAATCAACCCGTCCCCCCCAGACACAGCAGCCCACTTTAGCAACACACAGCTAAGATAATACAAATGGTCAAAATTAAGCAGGTATGGCTCGATAAAATGAAACAGTTTAAAATGGTACAGAAATAAATTGTAGATTTAATTAGGGTGAAGCTATAAATTAAAACACTGGCTTAATACTGAACAGAAAAATTAGATCCAAAGGTTTAACATAAATGCAAGCTTCAGAAAGGCTTGAGATGAGCTCAAAAATTGGAGCAGATCCTGATATCCTATGGGAATCAGCTGAACTAAGGAAAAAAGAAGGTTATGGACAAACATGCCTCCATTGTTATCCTTTAAGGGGTGAAGTATATAAAACCTCAAGATGAGGAAACTGGTTTAATTAGAGCATTGTAAGCATATGGAATGCTTTGCCAGAATTTGTGATTAAAGCTCCTAGTTTAAATTCCTTCAAAAGATTACTGGATAATGGGTAATAATAAAACCAGTTATTGCCACTGCTATGTGGCGAGTCTAATTATGGCTTGAACAAGCTACTTGATTCATATCGGATCTAAGAACCTATGAACCTATGAACAAATTTTACTAGTACCCTGCTGAGAAAGGCAAAAAAATGGAAAAATCTATTTAGGAAAGAAACATAAAATTCCTCCTGACCCCTATGGCAATTCCCCCCAGTGGGACAGTGGGTTCCCTAACTCCCAGTTCTGCACCCCTACTTTTACAAGGAGAGGGATTGGGAAGGTATCTGCTGCAGGCAGGAGTGAAAAGAAGGCAGAGTGTCCTTAGGCAGCCTTTTAAATAACCATGTCCTCACCTACAGCAGATAACAGTCCTACCTCCTGTGAACTCTATCCCCCTGCCTCTCCTAGACTGACCCTTTCCCTACCTGGCCATCTTGGTGTCGTCCAGGCTGTGTCCCGCAAACAAAGAGCTGCCTATTGACAGTCCTTTGCAGGCTCTGTCATTGCATTATAGGTCACAACTCTTTCTTCCACCTGGACAGATACTGTAAGACTAACAATGAGGTGGGAGCAAATGGCCACAGTCATTCATTTATTAATATTTGCCAATTAGCATCAAATCACATTGCAGCTCAGAAATAGGCATGGCATGCACAACAAGGTAGTCACAGCTACTGATTAACCAGTTTGTGCCAACACATAGCAACCCTCCCATTCCAGCTGAGGAGGCCGCTCCATTACTTAACCACCTCACATGGCCCATAGCCCACTGAGGTGTGCAGGGTGGATTTGAATGGGCCAGTCCCTAATTGCACCCCCCCCCATGGAGGGCATTGCTGACTGGTGACATGCATCAAAGAGTTATCCTTCACCTATGGCTGACACCCCTCTGACTTCATAAAGTCTCACCTCTCCCCAGCCTTTTTGCTGTCCTGGAAAGTAGCAATAACCCTGTTCACCCCCTATGCATGCTAGCGTGCAACTACCATATTGCCACACGATAAGTGCCCCAGTGCCTGGGCACTCATCCCCCATGAAGCATACATAGAAACAGAAACATAGGAGTTGTCAGCAGATAAGAACCACTTGGCCCACCCAGTCTACCCAAAGTTCCCTACCTATGGTGCTACTGGAGACCATACCTGGACTCTGGACTACACCCCTCCCCTACTTCTAAGATTCCATTGTGTCTATCCTATTCATTCTTAAATCATGTGACTGTTCTAGCTTCCCCCCACTTCCTCTGGGAGGCTGTTCCAAGCATCCACCACCCACTCCGTGAGGAAGTACTTCCTCACGTTTCCTCTGAGCCTCCCCCCTTCAGCTTCATATTGTGACCTCTTAACCTTGAGCATCTTTTTCTTTGGAAAATGCTCCCTTCCTGCACTTTGATTACTCCTGTGAGGTGCTTGAATGTCTTTATCATATCCCCCCATTCCCTACTGTCTTCTAGGGAGTACATATTCAAATCCCTTAGCCCTCTCTTTATAAGGCTTCTGATGTAGGCCCTGCACCATTTTGTTTGTCCTCCTTTGTACCATCTCCACCTTATCAATGTCCTTCCAGAGATGGAGCTTCCAGAACTGTACACAGTACTCAAGATGGGGTCTCACCAGTGATCTAAATGGGTATTACCTCCTTCTTTCTGCAAGCGATACCCATCCCTATGCATCCAAGCATCCCACTAGCCTTACCCACTGCCTTGTCACACCGCTTTGCTACCCTCAGATCACCCAAAAAGATGACCCCCTAGGTCCCTTTCCTGCTTTGTGACTGGTAATACCTCTCCTCCTAGTTGGTATGTTGCCCCTGGGTTTCTGTGCCTCATGTGCTTGATTTTGCATTTTTTTGCATTAAAATCCAGCTGACAAACCCATGACCATTCTTCCAGTTTCTTTAAATTAGCTTTCATTCTCCTGTCCCCCCCCAAGCGTGTCTACTCTGTTGCAAAGGTTTTTGTTGTCTACAAACAGGCATACCTTCCCTTCCAGTCTTTCTGTAATGTCACTAATAAAGACATTAAAGAGGACCCGGCCCAAGTACTGACTCTTGTGGCACCCCACCTGTCACTTTGCCTATTCCAGAGTGGGTGCTGTTTACCACCACCCTCTGACTCCCATTGCTCAGCCAGCTTTCTACCCATTTTATGATTTTAGGCCCTACTCATAAGTTCTGCATCTTGCTTATCTTTCTCCAATGTGGAATGGTGTAGATGACCTTGCTGAAGTCCAGGTAGGCCACATCCTCCGCCACTCCTTGATCCACCTCTCTGATTACCCAGTTGAAGAACTCAATTAGGTTTGTCTGGCAAGACCTTCCCCCATGAAACCGTATTGCTAGGATCCTGTAGATCACTGGCGACAAGGTATTCCCCCAATCCTTTCCTTCAATAGTGATTCCATTACCTTGCCCACCACCGATGTCAGGCTGATAGGTCTGTATTTCATTGCCTCTTCCTTATTTCCACATTTGTGGAGTTGGACTACATCTGGCCTCCTCTAATCCCCCGGTACCTTTATAATTTCCAAAGAAACATGGAAACATAGAAGCTGAAGGCAGATAAGGTCTGCAAAGCCCATCCAGTCTGCCCATTATTTCTACCTTATGAATGTACCATTAGCCTGTTCTCTGTCAATGGCATATTTATTCATACTCATCTGTATTGCTACCTTATGCCTATCCCATGCCCATTTGAAACCATGCACTGTATTCATATCCACTACTTCCTGAGGTAGGCTGTTCCATGCATCCACCACCCTTTCTGTGAAATAGAACTTGCTCACATTATCCCTTAATCGCCCTCCCTCTAATCTCATGCTGTGTCCTCTTGTCCTGCTATTTTTCTTATACTGAAACATGTTAAACTCTTTAACCTTGTTAATGCCCTTAAGATATTTGAATGCTTTGATCATATCACCTCTCTCCCTTCTTTGCTCTAGGGTATACATATTGAGCTCCGTTAATCTGTCTTCATATGTTTTCTGATGCAGTCCCTGCATCATTTTGGTTGCCCTTCTCTGGACGGCCTACATTTTGTTAATGTCCTTGTGCAGGTGCGGCTTCCAGTACTGTATGCAGTACTCCGTAAAGGGAGTAACCAGCATCTTGTAAAGAGGGATTATTATCTCCCTTTTGCGACTTGCAATACCCCTACTAATGCACCCCAACATCCCTCTAGCCATACCTACTGCTTCAGAGGTCTGCTTGGATGATTTCAGGTCATCTGTGATGATGATGCCAAAGTCTTTTTCTTTCCTTGTGATTGCCAGCAACTCCCCTCCCAACCTATAAGTGGCTTAAGGGTTTCTCTTCCTTATGTGCATGATCTTGCACTTTTTTGCATTAAAACTCATTTGCCATTCTTCTGATCATTTAGCCAGTTTATCCAGATCTCTTCTCATTCTGCCCACCCCATCTGGATCATCTACTCTGTTGTAGATCTTGGTGTCTGCTGCAAGCAGACAAACCTTACCCTCCCGTCCATCTGCAATGTTACGCATGTCTGGCAGATGTCCTGGAGGCCCCACTGGCAGCGCTTTTCAACATCTCTCTGAGGACGGGGTGGATAGCCCGAGACTGGAGGGTGTCCCATATCGTGCCCATCCACAAGGGAGGGTCAAGATAGGAGGCGGGAAACTACAGACCCATAAGCCTGATGTTGGTGGTGGGCAAAATGATGGATGGTATTGCCAAGGAAAGGATAGGGGTACTGGAGCAAATGGGGTACCTGAACAATAGACAGCATGGCTTCATCCCAGGAAGACTGTGTCAGATAAACCTTGTGGAGTTCTACGACTGGGTGACCAGGGTAGACAGGTGGATGTCCTCTTTCTGGACTTCAGCAAGGTGTTTGATTCGGTACCCCACAGTGGCCTATTATCTAAGCTGGTGGAAATGGGGGTGGGTGCACAGATGATCAGATGGATAGAAAATTGGCTGTCAGAGCATACTCAGAGGGTGGTGGTTGGGGGGCTAGTTTCATCTCCAAGGAACATCATTAGTGGGGTTCCCAGAGATCGGTGCTAGGGCCCCTCCTGTTTAGCTCCTATGTCTCTGACATAAGGAGGGGTATCAGGAGTGAAATGAGTCTCTTTGCAGATGAGTCAAAGCTGGGAGTGGCGCTGGATGGGGAGGAAGGAAAAGTGGCCCTGCAGGAGGACCTGAAGGCTCTGGAAAGGTGGCTGAGGAAGTGAAAGCTGAGGTTCAATGCAGGGAAATGCAGGGTTCTGCACCTGAGGGCCAGAAATCTAGGCCAAGGGTATACCCTGGGGGGAGAGACACTATAAGTTTCAAAGGACAAGTGGGATATGGGGGTGGTGATAGACAACAGAATGAATAACTCTGAGACTTGTAGGAGGGCAGCATCAAAAGTAAATGGGATGCATCGCTAGATGGATAACCTCCAGAAGGGGGGAAGTGATTCTCCCTCTGTATAACTGCTTGGTTAGGCTGCACATCGAGTACTGTGTGCAGTTTTGGAGACCACAGTTAAAAAGGGATATTGCACTCCTGGAGAGGGTGCAAGGAAGGGCAACCAAAATGATCTGGGGCTTGGGGGACAGGACAACATGTACACCCTGGAGGAGAGGAGGGACCGGGGGCATGATTGAGGTCTTCAGGTACATAAAGGGGATTAATAAGGGAGGCTCAGTCGGTGTGTTCCAAAGGAAGGAGAGGGGGAACTAGAGGACACGGGTGCAAACTGGAGGGGGGAGACTCAGGGGAAAGAGGAGGAGGTGTTATTCACTGAGAAGGTGGTGGAACCATGGAATGCACTACCCAAGGGACTGGTGGAGGTTAAGACTGTGGAGGAGTTTAAAAGGAGCTGGGACAGGTACGGGGAGGGGAGGATGATGGAGTACAACACAAGGGGAAAACCCTGGGCTAGGGACAGAGAAACCCGAGGGGGTGGGGGCAGAAAAGTTGGTGCCCAGTATGGGGGCTAACTATTGAGCACACACGAAAGACCATTTGGCCTCATCTGCTGGCTTTTTAGTATGTTAGTATGTCACTGATGAAGATATTGAAGAGGACTGGCCTCAGAACTGATCCCCGAGGTACCAAACTTGTGATTTGCATCTCTTCTGACTTTATACTATTTACCACCACTCCCTTTTTTGCTACCCAACAACCACTTTGCCATCCAGTTGACCAACTTCTGACCCACCCCAAGCCTACCCAGCTTTTTAATCAATCTTCTATGTGGAACAGTAGCGAAAACTTTGCAGAAGTCAAGGTAGGTGACATCAACTGCTCCCCCATGGTCTACCACTCTGGTTACCCAGTCAAAGAAATCTATCAGATTAGTTTGACAGGACCTTCCTCTTGTAAACCCATGCTATCTTGGATCCTGTGCTCATATGGATTCCAGGTGTTGCACTATTCTTTCCTTAAAGAGTGCCTCCATAATCTTGCCCACTACTGATGTAAGACTGGCTGGTCTGTAGTTCCTTGCCTCCTCCCTGATACCACTCTTGTGGAGTGGGATCACATGATCCCTTCTCCAGTCTTCTGGGCCCTCTCCTGTGCTCAGAGACTCACTAAACAGTTCTGATAATGGCTCTGCTAGTTCCACCCTTAGCTCCTTTAGTACCCTGGGATGTATGCCATCAGGCCCCATTGCCTTGTCCACCCTGAGCTTTGCGATCTCTTGTAGGAACCTTTCTTTTTTGAAGGGACTAGTGCACACCTTCCTCCCCCCGTGTCCATGGTGCTGAGCTGTGAGCCCTGTGCTGCCTTCTTCTCAGTAAATACTGACCAAAAGTATCTGTTTAGGACAGATGCTTTTCCTTGGTCCTCCTCCACACACTCCCCCATATCCCCTTTGATCTTAGCAATACCGCCTGTGGACTTTTTCCATTCACTAATGTATCTATAGAAAGTCTTGTCACCTTCTTTTACTGTTCGTGCTGGTGTTTCCTTGGTTTGGGCCTTTTCCTGCCTTACTGCCTTCCCTGCTTCCCTTAAGGAATTTGGTATGACTCCCTATCTTCATCCCGCTGTGTTCCCTTATATTTCCTGAAGACCAATCTTTTGGCTCTGACCTGTGCTGATACTGTTCTTGAGAACCAAAGTGGTTTCCTCCTTTTTCTCTTGCTTTTCTCTCTAACATAATGGGATGTTGCTTCAAGTATTGCATCCTTAATGCTTGGCAGTAATAAGCCAAGACAGGTTGAAAACAGCAGTCAGCGGTACATCAGGCTCCTCTTTCAATTCCTTCAGTATCCTGGAGTGCATCTCATCTGGTCTCATTGACTTGTCTACTTTTAATGTTGGTAGCTCCTTTAGCACTCTTTTTTTCTGTAAAAGGACTTGTGTCCACCTCCCGTCTCATTATACCTTTGTCATTTATCTTTGGCCTGTTGCCATCCTCCTGCACCTTAAATACTGAGCAGGAATTATGTTCAATATACCTGCTTTTTGGTGGTCCATTTCCACACATCTCCTCCTTCCTCATTCTTACTATCCCTCCCTTGGTCTTTCTCTTTTTCTGTATGTATCTACAAATGTTTTATCCCCTTTTCTTATTGATTTTGAAATATTTTAGCTCGGCTTATGCTTTTGTACCTCTAACCGCCTTCCCTGCCTCCCTCTGTTTCTCGCAGTAATTTTCATTCTCATCCTCGTTTTGTGTTCTTTTGTACCATCTAAATGCCATTTTTGTTAGCTCTGACTTTTTCCATTACTTCCTTCTTGAGTTACTGTTTGCAACACAAGTAATAAACATGTTCTTATAGTTTATAAAGAAACAGATTCAACACAGTAAAGAAATTTAAAAAAATTTATTAGAGGAAAAGTACCAATTGAATTATTGCCAAATTGTTGCAGTGTTCCTGGAGAGGATGAAAAAACAGATTCCACAAAAATGTTAAACAATAACACAAATCAGAACACTATGTCATGTATTAAATGGAAAAATTTAGATGACCGTCCAATATATTTGTTATAAGAAATGCATAACTACAAACATTTACAAGGTGTACCTGGAAAATTCCTCAATCGATCCCTTAAGAAAGGCAATCCTGTGAAAAAGCAGGAAGAGATTGCTGTCCCGGTGGTGCAGAGGGTTGAGGTGCTAGATGCCTTACCTCACATTCATCCGAAGACAAAGGTTTGGGAATTACCTCGGGTCATCAGGGTGCCAGTGTGGGGGGTGGAGCAGGACTGAGCATGCCAGCAGGCAGCTCTCCTCTCCTCTCCTGAGGGTGGTGAGGGTGGGTTGGTGCCACCCCCATAGTTCCACTCCCACTGGGTGGAGGTCCAGTGGGTATCATAGGCAGAGAGGTGCAGCAAAGTATTGGAAAGTAGAAGGGACTGAGTATTTGTTCGATATACAGTATTTGGTTTTTGGTGGTCCTCTTCCACATATCCCTTCTCTTACTGATTTTGCAATATTTTCCTTTGTTTGTGCTTTTGCGCCCCTAACCACCTTCACTGCCTATCTCTGTTTCTTCTGGTAATTTTTCCTGTTCTCCTCCTTTTGTGGTCCTTTGTACCTTCCAAATGTAATTTTTTTTTTGGTCTGACTTTTTCCACTACTTCCTTTTTGAGTTACTATTTGCAACACAAGTAATAAACATGTACTTACAATTTATAAAGAAACAGAAGGGCCAAAAACCATGGCGCTTCAGGTCAAAGAGACTTTTCCTCAGGTGATGTGGCCTTACACAGCACACATCACTTTAAATACCCCAAATCTGATTAATATTCATTGTTAATAAATTCAAAAGCCCCAATCATCAGCAAATGCACTTAACAATTACAAAGGTGAACAATTCAAAAAGGGGATGTTAAAATCAGAAATCAAAAAGGGCAGGATGCAACATAACTTTATATTCAAGTTATGGCTGCCAAAATTATTATAGCACCAAATATATGGTTAATACCAACTGAAGCATACTGTCCAAATAATTATTCTAAGTGTGCATTTGATCTGAGGACTGGCTTCTCATAATTCCTAGTTAGAAATTTACACTCAGTGCTCATCATTCCTACATCTTACCTAATGATCCCTTGTGAAATGGCACAAATATAACCTAGGGGTCATGTTAGATGCAAAAGGTCAAGTGAAGTTTTTAAAAGATAAAAGGTATAAAACTGAATAATATGACAAGAATTTAGCAGTATTGTACACAACCTAGTAGGTCTTTATTAAAATGCAAATGCAGACCCAAAGGTCAGATGAAATGCAAAAGGTCAAATCCAAAATATAGTTTGACATTTCTGATCAGTTTAGAGACAGACAAAATAAGGGTGATCAACCCTTATGCAGGTCTTCAACCAGCTGGATCAACAAAGTATTTCTTCAGGATTCAAAATAGTTATAAATCTGAAAAATAGGAAAATAAAATTACTTACTTAAATCCCAAATACAGAATCAAGAGTAGATTACAGAGATCAGATAAAGAGAGGATATAGGACAGGTGGTGTAGGTATGGGGGTTTGAAAATTATAAAAAGGTTCTCAGAAATGCTGCAATCTGATTGGCTGTTAGGATTCCAACAGCCTTACATTAATCCATGTTATACTGTCATGTACAGCCTGATCACAATGGCACATGGTTTCTTCCTGTCAGAATTCCATCTTCTAGCACTGCTGAATGACTGGAATGATGGATTCTGATTCTGAGCCAGCATTCTTAAACTAATGGTGGAAGAACTATTTTATTAAAAATCTCCCTCTAAATGAGGAAAACATTCAAAAAGTATTGTTTTAACCCTCTTCTTTTGTACTATTTTTTTTATAATAGCAATAAGGTACTCCCAGAAGTTATATTAACAGTCAGTTAATCACCCCTAGTGGCAATATGGCACTCGGCTGCGTCTCATGCCACATTACACCCCTAGGGGGTGATTAACAGACTGTTAATCTAACCCCTGGTCATGCCTTATTGCTTAATTCATAACCAATTAGCTGGTAAAAATGTCCATACTTAAATTGTCTGTCAAATAGGGTTTACAATCATAGCTGTCATTAAGACCCTCAGGTTTCACTGTCCTCAATGTAAATATTCAATAACTTTCTCTTTTTATTAAAATATTTTTCTATCACCCCCAATTTTTTGCATGGAAATATGTTCTAACCCCATAAAACTGAGCTCCTCGGTAATGACTGGTGGCATTCAAAAAATGTGTGCCAACAGAAGTGTCAGGTCTATTATTAAGTATAGACCTGACATGCTCCTGGACTCTTTGCTTTAAAGGTCTTATAGTACATCCCACATATACATAACTACAGGTACACCACAACCCATACACACAATAGGGTGTATCACATGTAATGCATGCTCTAATTTTAATAGATACACTGAAATTTTTGGGGTGTTCAGATTTACACTGAAATTTTTGGGGTGTTCAGATTTCTAACCTACCACTCCATATCTACATGTAATGCATCTCGTGCATCTGAAACAACCGTTTGATTTCTCTCTGGCACCCATCTTCTACCAGTTTTTTGTTCATTTCTCAGCCTTCTGTGTACCAGTGTGACTCTCAGATTCCTGGATTTTTTAAATGAGACCGTTGGTTTCATCCCTATAGACATAGGAATATTTGCATCAGATAGTGATACCATACAATTTTTAAACACAGTGTTTCCTATTTGACCTGCAACATCATTATACTCTGTTACAAAGGGTACTAAACCTGGGCACCAGGTTTGAAATGCAAATACAAAAACAGCACTTGCCAGAACAGCACAGCAACAACGGTGCATGCAGGAACAGTGCCCAGTGACAATACACAACTCCACATGGTAGTGGTCCAGACAGACACAGAAGATTGCTACTATGGATTCAATTTAAAATAATAAGTTTCTGTTTTTGCTGGGAGGGGCAGAACCCCCTCCTGCACCCTTAAAACTAAAATAACCAACTCCAAGACGGAGTTGGATTGCAGGGCAAAAGAAAAACTTGGAGGGGGGGTCTGTGAGAAGGGACTTGTAAAACATTTTGAGACTGTCTCACAGGAAAAGATCAAGGACCAGGACTAGAACCCTGGTCTCAAGCACTATGCCAGTAAAGCTGTTTACTGTCTTAGCCCTCTCCACCATGGGAGCAGCTTGTTCAGCCACTAACTTTTTCTGGTTCTTCTTGGTGCCCTCTAGTCACTCCCCAAGACTTGACAGCCACAGGGGTAGCAGTTACTGCAGTTTGCTGTTCTATCTCTGTCACTGTCCATGGCATGCTCTTGTAACAGTACGCTTCTTACATGAGCTGTTCAAGATGTGCTATTCTGACCATGAACCCTAAACCTGCATCAGCCCTATCTTTTTCTTTCCCTGCCTCTCTGAGAATCAATTCAGACCTACTCTTCTGTTTGACTGTGGTCTTTGCTTCTTTTAATAGGTCCTCATCATGTCCCTGTTGTAAAAATCTGTTTTCCAATTCTTCAGACTGCACCTTAAAATCATAGAAGCACAGAAACATAGAAGTTAAGGACCTTGTGGCCCACCTTGTCTGCTCATTTTGTTTACCTATTTCAAACCAAAGATCCAAGTTGATCTGCAGCTCACCCTTTCTTTCCTGTCTCTAGGGTACCCTTATGTCTATCCCATGCATTCTTGAATTCTCTGTTTTTGGCCCGCCACCTTTGGGAGCCCATTCCAAGCATCCACCACTCTTTCAGTGAAAAAATTCTTCCTCATGTTGAGCCTGAAGCCCCCAACTTCATTTCATGCCACCTTGTTCTTGCCCATCTTCATTTTTGAAAGGTGCTACCCTCTTGTACCTTGTTTATACCCCTGAGGTACTTAAACCTTTGTATTATGTCCTCCCCATCTCTCTCCTGTCCTCCAGGTAATACAGTATTGAGTTCTCCTAGCCTCTCCTCATAGGGCTTTTGTTGTAGACCCTGCACCATCTTTGTAGCCCTCCTGTGGACTGCCTCCACTCTGTCTATGTCCTTCTGGAGATGTGGTCTCCAGAAGTGGACACAGTACTCCAGCTGAGGTCTCACCACTGATCCTTACATTGGCATAACCACCTCTTTGTTTCTGCTGGTGATACCTCTGTGTGTGCACCACAGCATCCCACTGACTATCCCCACAGCCTTCTCACATTGCTTGGTCACCTTTAGGTCATCCAATATTAGTACCCATAGGTCCAGTTACTGCTTGGTGGCTGGCAGTATCTCCCCCCTATCTTGTACACTTTTCTTGGATTTCTACTCCCCAAGTGAATAACTTTGCACTTTTGTAGCACTGAATCCTTGCTACCACACTTCTGACCACTCCTCCAGCCTGCTTAGGTCTTTTCTAAATGTTTCTATCCCCTCTAGAGTGTCAACCCTGTTGCAGATCTTAGTGTCATCTACAAAAATACATACTTTCCCCTCCAGCCCCTCTGCAATGTCACTTATGAAGACATTGAAGGGGGTTGGTCCCAGGACTGATCCTCATGGCACCCTGCTGGTCACCGCCCTCTCCTCAGACTGAACACTATTCATCATCACCCTCTGTGCCCTGCCCCTCAGCCAATTTCTGACCCACTTCATGATCTTGGGGCCCATCCCCATGCTGCCCAACGTATTTACCAACCTTCTATGTGGGACAGTATCAAAGGCCTTGCTGAAATTTAAGTAAGCCAAATCCACCTCCCTTCCCTGGTCTACTTCCCTGGTCACCAAGTCAAAGAAATCTGTTAGAGTTGTTTGACATGACCTTCCCTCTGTGAATCTATGCTGCCTTGGATCCTGTGCTCCACTAGACTCAAGGAATGAAACAATCCTCTTTTTTAACAGTGCCTTCTTAGTTTCCCCACCACCAAGGTCGGGCTGACTGGTCTGTATTTGTCTGCCTCTTCTTGGATCCTATTTTTATGGAGAGGGACCGCATTATTTCCCTCTTTCAGTCTTCCTGGACTGCCTGTCTCCAGTGATCTGTTGAATAGGGTGGTCAATGGAGCCGCCAGCACCTCTCTGAGCTCTTTTAATATTCTAAGGTGAATACCATCTGGCCCCATTACCTTATCTATTTTCAGTTTCCCAAGTTCCTCTTGGACTCTTTCTACTGTGAGTGGAGTGATGTTTACCTTCCTTTCTTAGCTGTGTATTTTGTTGAGATGTGGACCTTTGTCTTCCCCATCCTTCATGAAACTAAACAAAAGTATTTGTTCAGTATTGCTGCTTTTTCTATGTCCTCCTCTGCATACCTTCCTCCCTCCCTCCTTCTTTATCCTGACAATCCCATTCCTTGTCTTCTTCCTCTCACTGATATATCTGAAGAAGGTCTTGTCACCTTTCATTACAGGTTGTGCCATATTTTCTTCTGTTTGCACCTTTGCGATCCTGACTGCCTTCCTTGCCTCCCTTTGCTTCTCTAGATACTGCTCCCTGTCATCTTCCCTTTGTGTTTCTTTGTAGCTCCTGAAGGTCCCTCTTTTATCTCTCACTTTCCTGGCCACTTACTTCGAGAAGCAAAGTGGTTGTTTCTTTCTCTTACAATTGCTTTGTTGTTTAACACAGAGGTTCATTGCTTCTGTTATGGCCCCCTTGAGAATAGACCACTGCTTCTCCACTTCCCCCACCCTTGTCCCCTTTTGCCAGGGCTCCCCTGAGACATTTCACCATTTTGTCAAAGTTGGCACTTTCAAAATCCAGGACCTTTACCTTTGTGTAGTTAGCCTCTTCCACTGTCATTACACTGAACCATATGATCCTGTGGTCACTGGTTCCTATGTGGCTGAATACTTTAAAGTCTTGACCCTGTCTCCATTGTTGAGCACCAGATGTAGTATAGCCCCCTCATGGGTGGGTTCAGCCACAAGCCATCTTAGGCATGTCCCATGCAGTGCAGTCAGGATGTTTCTGCTTTTGACTGTACTCACAGTTTGGGTGCTACAATACACATCTGGAAGACTGAAGTCTTCTAGTAGTAGTAGTAGTTCACCTTTGGTTTTCATTTTGTGGATGACTTCCACTAGTGTTTTGTCTTTCTCTTCCCTTTGTTCTGTACGTCTGTGGATCACCCCAGTTCTAATGCTGATTCAATTTCTTGTCTGTAGGGTGACCTACAGTGCCTCTTCTCCCTCCTGCAGCCCCAAACCTCAATTGTTTTAATTCCCTCCCTCACATACATGGCCACCTCTCCTCCCTTTCTTCCTTCCCTGTCTTTCCTGAAAAGTGTGTATCTTGGTATGGCTATATCCCATTCATGGTTTTCTGTGTACCATGTTTCTATAAAAGACACAATGTCCAGATCCACTTCCACATTAATGCCACCAGGTTTTGGATTTTTGTTTCCCAGGCTGTGGGCATTTGTGCATATTGCTACCCACATTCAGTCACCTCCCTCCTTGCATCCTTGTCTCCCTCTGTTACCCCTTTTTGCATTTTGTACCATTATTTGTTTTCTCCTTCATGTTACCTATGCAGGATTTCTGTTTTATTGATGATATTTTGACCCTAGTATCCTCTTTTATGACTGTCTCTTCCTGTGGGGTGGGGGTAATATGATATTCCCTGCTTGCTTTGCCTCCCCCTTGGCTAGTTTAAATGGTTACAGAAGAAACATTTAAACTTTTCACCAAGGACCTTGGTACCCCCCCCAGATGGATGCATAATGTCTGACTTGTACAGTCCTTCATCCCCCCAGGTGGGGTCCCAGTCACCAATGAAGCCAAAACCCTCCTGTCCACACCAATCTTTCAACCATTCATTGAATTCCCTGGCACAGATGTCCCTACCTTCCCCCTTGCCACAGATAAGTAATACTTATGAGAAAGCTACTCAGTATGCTGCCTGCTTAAAGCCCCTTCCCAAGTCCCCAAAGTCCTCCTTCACTGTACCTATGTCCACCACTTTTCCTGCTTGGTCATTTGTTCCCCTGTGGACAATGACATCCAGCTTCTTCCACCCTGCTACTGCCATGGAGATCTTTAAGATCCACCCCCCCACCTAGCTGTGCCTCCAGGTAGGCACTTTACCTCCCTTTCCTCCCACTGCCTATCCCCAACTCTATTTCTCCCACAAGAAAGCCCCTAAACAGAATTTTCTTCCTCCTCCTCCTCTGGGGTCTCCTGCTGCCAACCTTGGGGCATCATCATGGAGGACCTGCTCATCCTCCCTGGTTACTATGTTTGGAGACTTTGTGGGACCTTCCTGCTGTGCCAGGATGGTGTATGAGTTTCGTAGTTCCACTGGTTGAGGGACATGCCTGTGATCCCTCTCTCTCACCCTCCCTGAGCCCGTGTTAGTCCATCCATTCTCTCTGTGAGGCAACTGATGAGGAAGTTGAATCTGACTAGGTGGCCTCTGGGTGCATGCATAGGCCTCCTGTAACCTAGCCAGCTTGGCCTGGAGACTGTTGTCCTCTGTCCTCAGCCCAGAGAGGTGCCTGCATATGGGACAGCATTGCAACATCTAGATGGTCCTTCTGAACTCTGCTGCTCCACAGCCACTGCACTGCACCATGCCCATCGTTGTCCCATTCTTCTCTATTGACATTCCCCTTTGCTGCCCTGCCTTTCTGTATGTGGGCAGGGTAGGGCAATCAATTTTGAAGTGTGCAAGGAGGGGATAGGAGAAAACTGCATCTTGTGGGCATGTGGGTACAAAAAACCTGGTGGGAGAGATGGTTGAGTTGTGAATGAGAGGTTTGAGGAGCTGGGAAAGTTGTGTGAGGAGCTGGAGGAATCAGTGCTCCCAGTGCCTTATGCAAGTATGGTGAGGAAAGGGAGGATTAGAGAGTTCAACACATGGCTGTGGGAATGGTGTCAATCCAAGGGGTACCAGTTAGTGGGTGGCTGGGGCAAAACCTTGGACAATAATGATCTATATGCAGGGGACAGGCTACACTTGAGCAAGGAGTGGAAGGTAGTATTTAAGCAGGGGACAGAGGGGCACATAGCAGCAAAGGTAGGTTTAAACTAAGTGGGGGGGTGGTGAGTGAACAGATGGTAAGCAGATGTAACCCCCCAGTTACCCGGGGTTACTAGAATTCCAGTAAGACCTAGTGGTAGGCAGGGAAGGCAGCTTGTGAAACTCCAGTTAAATGGATTTCACACTGTCTCACTCTGTTCTCAGTCTCAGCTGAGACTGAGGGATGACATCACCATACAACTATCGCAACTGCATGAGCCACATTGGAATCTGCATATGGGAGTTAGGTTAGAATGTTGGGAGTTTTTGAACAGTGAAAGCAGTTGTGTGTGAGCAGTCTTGAAGAGAGGAGCACAGCAGTCTGTGCACAGGCACTTGGAGCCTAAGCTCTGATATACAGCTACTTTTAGGGAAAGGTGTGTGTTTCCACCTAAAGAGGAACACAGTAAGCTGTTCTTGAATTGATGGAGACCGCTGTTACTGGTCTCTGTGCCCCATCCCTGAGGGGATAGGGGTGAAAGGTTTGCCTGTTATTCCACGGGCAACCTCCTGGTTCCAGCTAGGGAAGAAGCTGCCTTATTTTTCTGAAATGTGTTGTGGCACCAGAAGCTGTCAAAGATTCGCCTGTGGGGCACCTGCAACCAAAGGGTGAGTTCTGCTCTTGTCAAAGGGCTTATGTTTCACCTGAACTGTTGTTAAAATGGGGATTGGACTGCTGAATTAGTGGGAGGTCTAGAGGAATAGGCTTAGCCAAAGTAAAAGTATGTTCAAGTCCAGCACAAGGGGAATGCCAAGACATGTAGAGGAAATGTGCTATACATTTACCCTTTAATCTACACTGCCAAGCTTTTCAGGAAGAGATGTTTAAGTATGTTCGAGTTTAGTGCAAGGAGAAAGCAAGACATGTAGAGGAAATGTGCTATACATTTACCCTTTAATCTACATTGCCAAGCTTTCAAAAAAAAGTTGTTTAATGTCCAGAGAAATGGCCGGGTATAGATTGTGAAAGCTGGAGGTGGGAGACCCCCCATCTTTAGTAACCAGGTTCACCTCTATGGATTTGCTCTGTGGCCCTTTTACTTTGCCTCAGGCACTTGGCCAGTGCTGAGGGAAGTACCCAGACATGGGATTGAAAGGAAATTTCCCTTAAGGAGTCAAAGGCTGTAAGGTGGTTTGGGGAGCCACCAACGGAAAATGTGTCCACTGCCATATGGACAGGGATCAGGTTGCCGGTCAGGAAAAACCCAAATAGTGTACAAGTCAGACTGTGTACCCAAAGCAGCGTGCAAGTCCGGGCTGTGTGCCTGGTGGGTTCAGAGCCTGAGGCCTGAAGTGTTGAAGAAGTGTTCTGTTACTCTTATCTGCATTACCAGGAATGTAGCCCCATGGGGGTCCGTCTATGCTTTGTTTGTTCAGTTTGGATATGAATAAAAGCCACACTTTAGAATCCCATTCCTGGTATTGGACATTACAGTTATTGCTTCCTGCGTTCGGATTCACTTGGGTGCCCCTGTGCAGAGTAGCCAAACCTAGCCCTTGTGCCGAGTAACCTAGCCCTCCCCGGACCCAGTCCCCACCAGGTACTGCTGTCAGCTTCAACAGCATACCACCTGTCATTTGCAAAGGGCAGGGTAAGGGGGTTACACAGGGATCCCAGAGAGGGGAGCCAGACAAGCTTAACCCTCATGTTAACCGGGTAGGAGTCAGGGTAGAGTCATGGGGAGGGAGAGGAGGAAGGAAAATCAGAGAAAGATAAGGAAGGAAATGGGGTGGAGGGTGGTCATGCTGAATGCGAGGAGCATAGGTAATAAGTCAGCTGAGTTGCAGGCTCTCCTGAGAGTGGGGAAGGTGGACATTGCAGCCATCACAGAAATGTGGGCCACCCCAGGACTGGGATATGATTATCTCAGGGTATAGAATATTCAGGAAAGATAGGACTAAAGACGGGTCTACGACATTTCACTCCCATCATTTCACTGCCACCACTTTCACTCCTATCATTTCACTCCTGAACAAATTCACCCCATTTACATTCACTCCCAGTCTTTTCACTCCCACCCAGCTAATGTAGAAATAGTGCCAATATTTGAACTGCTGTTTCTTTATGGTCAAACTGTATAAGTCTATATAATTCCAGATATCCAAAATATCTATTGTAGCTGTTTTTTTGTTTACATGTACATGTATAAAGAACACTGAAGATCTGGATGATCTATGTCCCCCTGTGCCACACACAAGCTGTTTACTATAAAGAACAGCCTACAGCTTACAGTACAAAATTGAAACAAGTAAATGCATTTTAAATAGGTAAATAAAATTTCAGTACATAATCTCCATTTCTGTTCAGCTCCGTTGTATACCTAAATCAGAGTGCTTGCTCACCTGCCCCACAGACTGGACCTAAAGCAATGATTTCACATCCAACAGGTGCTGAAACTGTAAAATCAGCATTAGAGCGCTTGCTCACTTAAATTTAGTGTTTGAGATTAGATCCCTTCTTTGCCCACGTGCCTCGCTCAATCAGTATGGCAGTAGGGATGCCTTGGTGGACCACTTGTCAGAGCCTTTCTGGTAGGGAGAGATGCTGTAGCAGCAACAGTAGACATTGGGGAGTGTTCAGGAGAAGAACTAGGGAAAGGCATCCCTGAGGCAGCAGTATACAGAGTAGAGTCTACAGCAGCAGCATCAGCATGTACAGATAAGCAGGCAGGGTAAGAAGTGGTAAACAGTGAACCCAGCACCGCAGATTCAGAAGAAGAGGTCTTTAAAGTCACTGGGTCTCTGACCTTATCAGGAGCAGGAAATTGGAGGGTGAGCGAGGAGCTACTGAGCATATTCTCTGAAGGTAGGACAGCATGCAGGAAAGCAGGAGAGGATCATTGGGGGAGCAGTAAGGGGCAAGAGGAGGCTTTGTCCCAACTGGGAACCTCTCTGCCCTGCAGTGGGAGTTTGCACTTTGTGAGCCGGTGGCCAAGCAGGAGTGTAACTCACTTCAGCTGCTGAGCATAGCAGAAGCAAGAGCGTAATGATCGGGAGCGAAATGACACGGGGGTGAACTGGAATGGGAGTGAGATGTAGGGAGCAAAATGACAGGAGTGTAATGACAGGAGCCTAATGTCATGCTCCCACTATGGGGAAAGGGTGTGTGTGTGGCATTCTATGTACAAGAAGGGATAAGGTGTATAAGGGAGGAAGGCAGAACAGAGGCCCTATGTATGCAGTTTTAGGACTCAAAAGGTAGGATGCTGAGAATGGGGGTAATATACAGACCACCAGCACAAGGGGATGACCCGGATAGAGAGCTAGCTAAGCAAATCAGAATGGTCTGTAGGAAGGGAAACACAGTGGTTGTGGTGGGGGGGACTTCAACCTACCTGGGGTAGATTAAAGCACTCCAACTACTGCGAGTGCAAAGGGAGCAGGTCATACTAGAAGCATTCCAGGACAGCTTCCTGGTGCAGTTGGTACATGACCCAGCTAGATTGGAGAGGATGCTGGACTTGGAACTTTCAAATAGAGAGGCTGTAAGAGAACAGGGGGTGGAGGACTCTCTGGCTGGGAGTGACTATCACTCAGTGTGGTTCATGCTCAATATGCCTAGGGAAACAGGAAGAACAGGGACTAGAGTGATTCACTTTAAAGGGGCGGACATTAAAATGAAAGGGGAAATTTGGGGTAGGTCTCTGGCAGTAATGCAACCAAACATGGATGCTACTCAAAAATTGGATATTATTAAAAAAGGGCTGACAGAGGCCACCAGAACTTGTACAAAGACAAGGAGTAAGGGAAGGGCTAAGATGCATAGATGATTGACTCATTATGGAGGGGGTGAGAGCCAAGAAGAAGGTATTTCAGAAACTCAGGACATCAGGTGGAGGGGTTGAGAAGGATAAGCATATGAAGAAGTCCAGGGAGGTTATTTACCATGGAGGTAATTGCTTTTTATTCACATATTTATTTAGTGTTTAACCAAGAAGGGGCTTGCAAACTCTGTTTATCTTGTTAGTAACTTCAGAAGGATTTAAATACTGCATTTGGGTAGATCCTTGGAGGTAGATAGATTGTCTACTAGGATCTTCTGACAGTTAAACTATTTTTAAACAAATTACAGGTGGCTGAGGAGTTGAAAAAGGAGCTTGCAAACTCTGCTTATCTTGGAAGTAACTTCACAAGTGTTTGAATACTGCATTTTGGTTGTCCCTTGGGGGTAGCTGGATTGACTACTAGGATTTTGGGACAGAAACTATTTTTAAATAATTTACTGGTGCATTGGAGTTTGTGATAGTTAAACTATGTTTAAATAAGTTACTGTGGTTAAGGTGTTGTCATAGCAAAACCTGCAGTGTGAATTGAAACACAGACAGCCTTAGGCGCAGGACATTGTTTTCAGACCAAAAAGTGTTGTATTGGAACAGGAAGGGCTGCATCATAACCATTGTCAACAAATTGCCCTGGGTGGAGATATCCAGACTAGATCAGATTACTATAAGTTACTGGAGGCTGCAATTTTTAGAGACACAAAGCACATTTTCTTGACCTGGAAGGACACTACTTCTTTATTCAGCTGTGAGTTGTGTGAGAAATTCTATATTGCACTTGATATCTGCAACAAACGTGCACTTTTTCTTAATTCTGTGGCAGGTGAAACTAACTACCCTTGGTAATTGCTTTTTATTCACATATTTATTTAGTGTTTAACCAAGAAGGGGCTTGCAAACTCTGTTTATCTTGTTAATAACTTCAGAAGGATTTAAATACTGCATTTGGGTAGATCCTTGGAGGTAGCTGGATTGTCTACTAGGATTTTCTGACAGTTAAACTATTTTAAATAAATTACAGGTGGCTGAGGAGTTGAAAAAGGAGCTTGCAAACTCTGCTTATCTTGGAAGTAACTACAAGTGTTTGAATACTGCATTTGGTTGTCCCTTGGGGTAGCTGGATTGACTACTAGGATTTTGGGACAGAAACTATTTTTAAATAATTTACTAAGTGCGTGGGAGTTTATGATAGTTAAACTATTTTTAAATAAGTTACTGTGGTTAAGGAGTTGTCATAGAAAAACCTGCAGTGTGAAACAGGAAAAGACAGTCTTTCAAGCAACAGAGGGAGGTGGATCTAGGTTTACATTTGTTTGTTACAATTCTTAACATTTTCAGTGCAGGAAGAGTTTAAAGCACAGCTGACTTATTTTGGGGCTGAAAGCTTTCAGAGCACAAACCACCAGGGCTGTTTTGGGGCTGGGGAGGTTTACCTGTGACTGACGTGGATGTGTGGATTTTTCTCTGTTTGATTAGCAGGGTATTTTCTCTGTCAAATTGTTGTGTAGGGCATCTTGCTGACAGAAAGGCACTCATTGCAGCAGTGGGTCAGAGCTTTTAGCTGATTGTTTTGTGAGGGCATAGTTTAGGCCCAACCCTTCCCACCCTCACCCCACCCACCCTGGAAATAGTTCCTTTATACCTGGGGTTCTGACATCATTTCCTGAAGCGTGCAAGGTGCATATCACTGTCATATCCTCTCTAGAACACTGCACTGACAATATAAGCATATACATTATAATATATATATATATATATTTCTATATTACAAACCAATCTCACACACACACACACACACACACAAAAAAAATGTGGGGAGTAGTGCAATGTAATGGTTGTGGGGCAGCAGTCTTCCGGGAGTCTTTCTGGAGGCTGAGATGCTGCCCTATTTGCAGACAACTCTCTGCCCTGAGGGAGGAAGTTGCCCATCTTCAGGCCACACTGGACAGTAGTAAGGGGACCTTCCCCCAGGCCACACTGGACAGTAGGAAGGGAACCTCCCCATCCAGGGAGCACCAGAGCTACCACCGCTACCTCAGAAGTTGCGAAGAAAGCACAGCAGTTGGACCACAGTGGGCTCAGAGAGGGTGAGAATGGTGGAACAGAGGCACATCCAGTCAGTTGTTCCACACCACAATCCATACACCATTCTGGGGGAGCATAGCTCCACTATGGATGCACCCACAGAGAAGACTAAGGAGGCTGAGGGCAACTGTCACAAGGGAGGCCCACAGGAAGGAGGCAGAGGACACCACAAGGAAAGGAAGCAGCTCCTGGTGGGGGACTCAATTATTAGGGGGACAGAACTGGGGGGAGCAGGGAAAACTGAAGTAAGGTGCCTGCCTGGTGCCATGGCTTGAGAGACAGAGCGCATCCTCAGGATCACGAGAACAGCTGCACGGAAGTCTGAGCTGGACATCATTGTCCACCTAGGGACAAATGACTTGGCTAATCATGAGATTAGAGCAGTGCAGAAGGACTTTGTAGAATTGGGAGGGGCCTAAGACAAGTAGCACACACAATATCCTTCTCTGAGGTGCTGCCTGTCAATGGCATGAGTGAAGCGGTACTTTGCACCATGCAGTTTAATGAATGGTTGAAAAAATGGTGGTGGAGCACAGGGTTTGGCTTCATTGGGGACTGGGGTTTCACCTGGAGGGACACCAGCCTATACTGGCAGGATGGTCTGCATCTGTCCAGGAAGGGAACAAGTCTTTTGAGCAATCGGTTTAAATGCTTCATTGGCAAGCTTTTAAACTAGTCAAGGGGGGGAGGCACTGATAAGCAGTGGGAAAATCCCAGCCTCTCCCAACAAAACAGGGTATAAAACGAGAAAAAGACCAAGGAAGACAGGTCAGTGGGGGATGCTGCAAAAGAAGGTAAAGCCATCAAAAAATGGAGAGCAATGAGTACCAATGCCCATAGTCTGAGTAAGAAGCTTCCTGAATTAGTGGCCTTGATGGAGGAGGAACATCTGGATATCATGGCAGTCACAGAAACATGGTACACACAAAACCATGACTGGGACATAAACATGCTAGGATACATTATCTACAGGAGGGACAGGGAGGGTAAAAGAAGAGGAGGAGTAGCTCTTTACATAAGGGAAGGAATCAAAGCAACAGAACAAAAGGAAAAACAGGGAGGAGAAGAAGCACTGTGGGTAAATTTGGAGAACGGCAATGGCACCACAATCCGCACAGGGGTTGTATGCAGACCCCCTTCTCAGGGGGAGAAAATGGACAAGGAAATGATAGAAAGAATACTTAGAATGGCAGAAAAAGGGGAGATATTGCTGATGGGTAATCTGAATATGTCTGATGTTAACTGGAGTGCAGTTGCAGCAGCCACTTCAAAGAGTGGGGTTATTCTAGATGCCCTACAGGGGGCATGCCTTAGACAACTGGTATTGGAGCCCACTCAAGAGGGAGCAATCTTAGACCTGGTTCTCTCAAATGGAGATGAAGAGGACACAGATGTGAAAGTGGGTAGCCATCTGAGGAACTAGCGACCATCAAACAATATGGTTCACAATAAACACAGCAATAGAGTCAAGCCATACAAAGGCAAAAGTACTGGACTTTAGGAGGGCTGACTTTGCTAAATGGGTGAGTGCCTAAGGAATGCACTAGCAAATGGGCAGGAAGGAGGGTGGAAGAACAATGGGGAATAATAAAACTGCCATCACAGAGGTAACAAGCCTTGTGAGAAGCAAATAAACAAAACAAAACGATGTAAGAAACCACTATGGTTCTCAAAGGAAGTGGCAGTGAAGGTTCAAGAAAGAAAGCATGCAGGAAGTACAAGGAATCACAGAAGAGCAGGACAGAGAACTGTATCAGTTAAAGTAAAGGAAGCTGGGAAGGCAGTCAGAACAGCAAAAGCCCAAACTGAGGAAAAGATAGCCAACTCAGTTAAGAAGGGATAAAACCTTTATAGGTACATCAGGGAGAGAAGAGACCAAGGAGGATTAGTGAGGCTTAAAAGAGGAGGGAGGGTGGGCAGAGGTGACTGTGAAAAGGCAGAGATACTAAACAAATATTTTGCTCAGTATTTACAAAGGAAGAGGGAGATACCTAAAACAAACAGTAGAAACACTCTGGATACAGAAGTTGATACCAGCCCATTTACAGAAGAAAGGGTTCTGAAAGAACTCTTAAAACTGAAGGTGGACAAAGCAATGGGGCCTGATGGGATTCATCCCAGAATTCTAAAAGAACTAAGGTAGAACTAGTGACACCACTGACTACCCTCTGTAACAAATCATGGGAGGATGGGTGGTACCAAGGACTGGAGAAGGCAGATGTGATTCCCTTCACAAAAGTGGGAGCAAGGCAGAAGCAGAAAACTATAGACCTGTTAGTTTAACCATGAGTAGTAGAGAAAATGATGGAATCACTTCTGAAAGAAAGAATTGTTGAGTATCTAGGAGCCAGAGGGCTCAGGACCCAAGGCAGCATGGATTCACAGCGGAAAGGTCATGCCAGACAAATCTGATAGATTTCTTTGACTGGGTGACCAAAGTAGTAGATCAGGAGGGCTGTGACATGGCCTACCTAGACTTTAGCAAGGCATTTGACACAGTCCCACACAAAAAGATTAATATACAAGTTATCCAGCCTGGAGTGGGTCCCAAGATGACAGCCTGGTAAAGAATTGGCTGGAGAATAGGACACAGAGTAATAGTAAATGGAGTCACTCTGAAGAAGGGGGTTACCAGTGGGGTACCATGAGGGTTCAGTATTAGGACCGGTCCTCTTCAATGTCTTTATAAGTGACATTGCAGAGGGAATGGAAGGAAAAGTATGTCTCTTTGCAGATGACACAAAAAGATCTCGCAACAGAGTTGATGCACAAGGTGGGTGGAAAGGATGAGAAGGGACTTGGCAAGGTTAGAGGAATGGTCAAATGTATGGCAGCTTAGATTCAATGCTAAGAAGTGAAGGTAATGCACCTGGGAAACAAAAACCCAGGGGAAGAGTACACAATGGGGGGTGAGATACTAACAACAACAAAAATGGAAAGGGACCTGGGGATAGTCATATCAGATGACCTAAAGGTGGGCAAGCAATGTGAGAGAGCAGCAAGGAGGGCTGGGGGATACTGGGATGCATAGGGAGAGGCATCACCAGTAGAAAACAGGAAGTTATTATCCCTCTGTACAGACAGTTGGTGAGACCCCATCTGGAGTACTGCGAGCAGTTCTGGAGACCCAATCTCTGCAAAGACATAGACAGGATGGAGGCTGTCCAGAGGAGGCAACTAAAATGGTGCAGGGTCTGCACCAAACACATATGAAGAGAGAGACTTAAGGAGCTGAATATGTATAGCCTCGAGGAAAGGAGGGAGAGGGGAACATGATAAAACTTTCAAGTACCTCAAGGAATCAACAAAGTCCAAGAGGGTAGCATCTTTCAAAAAGAGGTGTACAAGAACAAGGGGCAACAATTTGAAGACAGAAGGGGTGGCTCAGATGTAATTTAAGGAAGTATTTTTTCACAGAGAGGGTTGTGGATGCATGGAATGGCCTTCCAGAGGAGATTGTAGAGTCAAAAACAGTGGTGGAATTCAAGCATGCATAGGACAGTCATAAGGCAATTCTAGGGGTTGGGGGTAGGAAGAAGTAGGCTGCTGGTTAACTAGGATCTGCAGCTTATCCATTAGGTAGGGAAATGGGCAGACTGGGTGGGCCAAGTGGTCCTTATCTGCCATCAAAATCTATGTTTCTGTATTACCAAGCTAGCCAGAGCAGTCAAGGCTTCAAGAGAACTGAGACTGGCAGAGGGTATTAAGGAAGGAGAAAATGACTTCTTCAGAAACATTAGAGAAAGAAGGAAGAACAAGGACCAGATTGTGAGGATTAGGAAGGAAGGAGGGGTGGGTGGGGAATGGGGTGGATCAGGCAGAGCCATTAAATGAATATTTCTGTTCTGTGTTCATGAAGGACAAAAGGGCGGCAGATACCCCAGGGGAAGGGTGAAGTGGGTAGTGGGTGACTGATGTAGGGATTACAGAGGACAGGGTTTTGGAAGGGCTAAGGGCACTGAGGATGGCCAAGGCACCGGGACCAGACGGCATTCACCCTAGGGTACTCTGAGATCTAACAGAGATCCTAGCAGGACCACTGGTTGACCAGTTCAATATGTCCCTGGACACAGGATGCATACCACTAGACTGGAGGATGGCCCATGTGGTGCCCATTCACAAAGGTGGCCCTAGGTATGAACCAGGCAACTACAGACCAGTGAGCCTCACATCAATTGTGGGAAGCTCATGTAGACAATCCTAAAGGAGAGGCTAGTGACCTTTTTGGAGGACAGTGGTCTCCAGGATGGCCAACAACACAGGTTTGTCATGGGCAGATCCTGCCAGACAATTTTAATTGAGTATTATGACTGGGTGACCAGGGAGCTGGAAAGGGGCCATGCAGTGGATGTGCTGTATTTGGACTTTAGCAAGGCCTTTGATTCCATGCCCCATAGGAGGCTAGGGGGAAGCTGGAATACATAGGGGAAGGAATGAAGATGACCAGATGGATGGTCAACTGGCTAAATGGAAGGCAGAAGAGGGTGGTGGTGGGAGAACCCTCATCACCATGGGAAGTGATGAGCAGTGTGCCACCAGGATTGGTACTCGGACCAGTGCTGTTTGGGATACACACAACTTTATATATCACACAGGTTCTGGAGTAGGATCAGTCTGTTTGCTGGTGATATGAATATTGGAGCTGTGGTAGATCACATCGAAGGGTGAAAGGGGCTGCAGCAGGACCTGACCAAACTACAGGAATGGTCAGAAACATGGCAGCGGGGGTTCAATGCCAAGGAGTGCAAGGTACTACATTTTGGAGCTAGGAACCAGGGGAGGAGCTATCAGCTTGGAGGGGTGCAGCTGGAAAGCACCAAGGAAGAAAAAGATCTGGGGGTGCTTGTAATAGGCAGCATGAAGAACTCAGCTCAGTGCAGGAAGAAGGCAGCAAAAGCCAACAGGATGCTGGGGTATATAGCGAGGGGAATCTCCTCCAGAAATAATGAGATGATCCTTCCCTTGTACAGATAACTGGTCAGGTTGCACCTGGAGTACTGCATGCAGTACTGCAGCCCATTCCAGAAGAAGAACATCACATTGTTGAAAGGGTTGCAACACTGGGTGACCAAGATGACCCAGGGATTGGAGGGAAAGTCCTACAGGGATAGATTGGGCAAACTGAACATGTACTCCCTGGAGGAGAGTAGAGATGGAGGGGATATGATTGAAACATTTAAATACCTTAAGGGGATAAATAAGGCTAATACAGATGGGATTTTCCAGCTTAGAGGATGGAGAGATATGAGAGGGCAACAGCTAAGATTGGGGGGGGGAGATTCAGGAGGGATATCAAGAGACAGTTTTTCACTGAATGGGTGGTGGACAGGTGGAATGCTCTGCCTGAGGAGATGGTATTCTGTAGAATGGTGGGTGGCTTGAAGAGGGATTTTGACAGAGTGAGAGGGGGGTTGTGATGAAGATGGGTGGAGAGGGTGGGGCAGCTACCAGTTGAGGGGCTAGCTGCATAATCGAGTAGACTCGATAGACTGTAGGGCCTGCTTCTGCTGGTATTTTTGTATGTTCATACTGTATGTGCTTGTCCTGTTTACCCTGAATTAGCTGTGGTCCACTGAAGCCTTTTTTTCTTTCCTTTTCTTCTTTCCCTCTTCTCTGACTTTCCCCTTTGGTATCTAGTGATGTGAGTGAGTTTTCTTTTTTATATACATAGGTGTTTATCTCCTTCCTCCTCACAGCTGCCCCACTCTAACCGACCCCCCCCAGCCCCGTCACCCTGATCTCACCGGAACTTACCCAGAGCTCGCCTGGTCACAGGGTGTGGAGCCTGCAAGGGGTCAGTCATCCTGCAGCAGTGAGGTGTTTTTCTTCCATTTTTTGTCCATCCCCTGTTGCTGGGGTGTACACGCTGAATGCACACACATGGAGGCGTGCAAGCACCTGTGGAAGTCCCATAGCACCCTCCCTTCCATGGCAACCACAGTCCCGCACTTCCACCAGACTTTCACCTGGTGGCAGTTGTTTGATAGGAGTGCCAGTCCTCCCTCTCTGGGAGAGGAGAGCTGTCCTCCAGATTCTTGATCCTCTCCCTCCCCTGCCAACCCCCAATGGCCGGTGCTTGTTCCCAAACATGGGTTACCAGCCTGGCGTGAGGTGTGGTGTCCAGCACCTCAACCCTCAGTCCCACCATTCCAGCCAATGTGAGTGAGCTTTATTGAGCAGTTCAACTTGAAAGACTCAATAAAACCACTCATCAGTTAGAGAGAGTGGTGAAAAAGATTTAGGATTCCTGTATAGCGAGTGTAACAGTGAGATGCATTCGCTAGTACAGGATATCAGGAGTAATTTGGCCAAGCCCTGCCAAGCTGGCTATTTGGTGTAGTGGTGTAGGCCACTACCTCTGGAGTTACAAAACACAGAAACTTCCTGAAATTTAGCAGCAAAAGAAACACCCAAAGCAGACTGAGGACTAGAACCCCAGCAACTAAAGGCAGGTGAAAAAGCACACAACAATTTAAACTCAGTTACCTGAAATTTGATTCCACCTGAAGTTACAAAAATCCGAGTCATTACTACAATTGAGGTAGAGTCTGAGGAACTGTCCACATGGTATGGACCTTTTCAAAGCTGGGGAATGAGCACTATCCATTTTCAATAGAAAGTTTGTTGCTGCATTGTTTGCTCTGGTTTTAAATAAAAAGTTATATCCATAAAAATTCATCATTTCTTTACTTAAACATGTGTAATCGTTTTCCTGCAACCATGCAATAAATTCTGTAATTGCACTCTTCTCCTCTCCCATTCCACACACACAAATAATATAATCTACAAATCAATACCAATGAATATTTTTGAAAAAAAGGACTGCTCTGTTGTTTCAAAATTAAAACAGATTCCCACCACCCTAAAAATAAATAAGCATTACTAGGTCCTATAACTAGGGATCATAGAGGCCCCCATTGCCATGCCACATATCTGTAGGAAATACTGTTGCAGTGTTTCTAGAGAGGACAAAAAACAGGTACTACAAACTTAAAAACAGTAATGCAAATCAGAGCACTATGTCGTGTATTAAATGGAAAACATTAGATGACTGTTTGACATGTATGTCATAAGAAATGCATAACTACAAGTATTTACATGGTATAGTTGTACTTGGAAATTTCCTCACTCAACCCCTTAATTAAGGCAATCCTGTGAAAAAGCAGTACAAGTGCATAGCCAGCATACTAGGCAACCCATTGACATGATAATGCTTTTTTTTGTAAGATATGTTGTTAAAACTGTAACATTTTTGAGAAATAAACTTTAATGAAATAGACAATATTTAAACCACTGTCACCTTTTTGTTTGTCAACATAAATGTGTGCAGTCAAATAAAAGAATAATTGTGCACAGTTATGTACACAGATACAAACTGCATTACATCAAATCATAACTACTTTAATATATGGTAATGCATCATATTTACACATATATAGTTTGTCAGCATTAAATACATATTTACATCTGAATCATACTTTGTTACCGATGACAAGTCATACATGTATGGTACATCTGTAACATTTGTATGTGTTGTGCAGTGCTACATGACAAGCTGGTGTTTTGAAGTATATGGGCTGGTGTGTGCATTTTTTGAGAGGGAGGAGAAAAGATCTACATGTGACAGGATTAATTGTAAAACTGATTATGCCTAGAGTCTGGCACCCTAGTAAGAGCCTATTTGAACTGAAACATATGACGGTATCATAATTACAGCATAACCATCCACATACTAGATGTAGAAATCAAATTTTACAGAATTAATTGTGACTCAGTTAGTGATAAAATCTGAAGGGGAATGATGTCAGCAGTATGTGTGATCTCTACCTCTTTTTAGCCTACTCATTTAAGAGACATATTATGAGTAACTTTTTCTACAGTTCCCACAAATTGCTCTCTTTTTAGGACAGTCAGATATGCATCCTTTAGCTTTCTTGGAAGCCTTTCCTTAAAGTTGCATGAAGCATCGTTGCATTCTATCCAACCACCACTGTATCTGAGCTAAGTAACGTAATAGCCAAAATGCACTGAAGCTCCATGGTGGAAAATTATTTCTTGAGTGTCAAAATGTGTGTGTCCAAACATCACTCTACCTCAAATAAAGGCAGTTATTGATGTCAAAACTTTGTCTCCTTGTGAGCCAAATTGTTGCAGTATCAGCAAGATGTAGTTCACAGAACAGGCCGCTCACAGTGATCAGATACTGTACCTGCCACAGCTTGTGCACTCCCAGACAGATTTAGCATTGGCAAACAGCTGTCTGAATTTCATGGATGATTCTTGTGGGATATATAAAGAAATCCGTAACATGTCATCAGTCACTGCACTGTCAATATTTCCACAGGAAAGAAAAACATTTCTGCTCACATATTGAAGTGTGAAATACAGCCTAACTGGAATTCTGTCTTCCTCCAATGAATTGATGATCACCAACATAAACTCTGTTACATCTTGTTAAACATTGTCAGCAAATGTGCTATGCTCTTCGTAAGATGCCACAGATTGGTGTAGTGGCATCAGTGACTGCAAAGTATTGCTTTGCTGTTGACCGACACAATTTGCTTTGGTGAATCTGTCAAAACAGCTGATCTTATAGCAGTTAATTTGGCAACAAATTCAGGCATATCTAGGAATACCTACATCACAAAATTAGTATAGCAATTAACTCCAGTACTAATGTCAAATGACACTATTGTCTATAGATTACTATTTTTTTGCTGGAAGTGATCTGGTATCATCAAGCAAACACAATTGCTTATGACCTCTTGAAGTGAAAGAATCATATGCAGTAGACTTTCCTCTTCAATTTCTGTGACATTTCAGAAGACACATCTTGTATAACTACTTCGTTCACCAGTGGAATCAAAGGTTGGGTTGATACAAAGTGTGCAGGTGATTGTATTTGATGTACTTTTTCTCAGCACAACTTTTATTATGTGCAATATTGATAATGTACAATCTTGCGAGACTTGCAATGCATGGCAAAGCAACAGAGCTCATGCCATCTTTGATTATACCATTCTGCAGTAAATCATTGTAGAATATAAACTCAGACCTTGTGACTTGTGAATCGACACTGCATATGCAAAACACAGTGGGAACTGTTTTCTTGTTTCATGTCTTTTACAAGCTAGACTTTTACTGAGCATCTGTTGATGCCTTGTGGGTAATCAAGGTTGTCAACTTTTACCACAATCATGTCAACTAATGTTCCTTGAACACTGTATTGAAAGTCATCTATGTGCCCCATTGCACTGTAGACTGGTCCATGATCCACATCAAGCTTATGATGCATCATCACAAATGCATTTTTACAGACTACAAGAGTGGACTCTAGACCAGCTGTTCATGATTCATCTATATTCAACTATTTTGCTGTTTCTCCAGCATTATCTGATTGAACTGTACACACTGTTTAAGCCTTGGCATCAAACACACTATTTGTGTTCTGTAACAGCACAGTTTGCTAAACACGTCACATGCTTCAGATTTGTCTTTGCCTATCATGCGTGGGTTCAGTGTTAAAGCATTGAAAGCTGACAAGTTCCCAATTTGTGCCTCATCAAGTAGAAAATTGTGTTGTCAATCAGCACTCTGATGCATATTCTGAAAGAGTTCAAGATAGGTGAATGACTCCCAGAGGTTTATTCCACCAGTGCACTCTCTAGTTTTTATAACTGCCTCAACAGAAAGTCTAGAAAATATGCAGTATGCTTCCCATTCATGGGTGTCAATTAAAGTAGACACTTCCACCTTATGAGTCCCAGGGTTCCCTTTAAGAATTTAAATGTTCCGTTCCAGTGTGAAAGAAGTCAAAATATGTGGGAAGTAAGAGCAGAATCGGAATGCCAAAGGAAAAGTCCAAAATAGCTATCACTCAGCCTCCATAGTGAATAAACAAACAGTGACATTTATTTTAGCTGTAGTGATTTTATTGAATCTGTAATCTTCAAAACAGCATATTTTCTTTTTGCTCCATAATATTTCATTTGTGACATTTCAGAACTAAAGTAGGAATATTGTGATAAGAGGTTTGTTCCCCTGTTTATTTGGTCCCTTTCTAAAGTAGTAACTAGGTTGTTTTGAGGCAAGAGTTGAATACTTATAAAAAACATTTTAAAGACTATTTTTTCTTTTGCCTCTAGATGTAAAAAGACATCTCAGCTTTATGAAGTGGTGTTTATAATGTTAAGCTCCATTGAGGAAGGAACATTTTTAGTTCTGAAATGTCACAAATGAAATATTATGGAGCAAAAAGAAAATAAGCTATTTTGAAGATTACAGATTCAATAAAATCACCACAGCTAAAAATGTCACTATTTGTTTGTTCACTGTGGAGATTGAGTGAGAGCTATTTTTGACTTTGTCAATTAAAGTAGTCCACCAAAAACAGCAATGTTTTGTTCCCTACAAAGGCAACTATGTTATCTAGGGCCCAATGAGTGAGATTCTACTGCTGTATATAAAAAAAAAAAACAGAAATACCTTTTAAGGGCACCCCAACATCCAGGGTGCCCCACTTAGTGAGAGAAGCCATTTACCCGTGTTCTCTTATGAGAACAGTGGGACTTTCTTGACATCTGCAACCTCAGATGGAGACCTGCTACTGACTTGTGTGCCAGCACTGAGCTTGCAGTCTGTCTCTCTCCCCTTCTCTCTCTCTCTCACTCTCTCTCTCTCCCTCTCTCGTATCTATTTTTGTGTGTACTGTATGTATGTATGTGTGTATGTATGTATGTATGTATCTGCCTGTCTGTCTGTCTGTCTATCTATCTATCTAGCTTTATTTTTTCTATTATTGTATTACTGCCTGTTTCCTGCTCAGCCAGCCCTCCCTTGTTGTTACCCAATTCTGTGACTATAATAAAAATGGACTTAAGTGCCCACCCCAGTACACTTGCCCATCTCTCTCCCCTTCAGGTTGCCTTCCCCCTTCCCATATTTTTCTTTATATTTTATATATACAGTAAATTAAGTAGGCTGGGGTGTCCACCCCAGCACTACTGTGTTCTAACCCCCTGTCCCCCCTCCAGGTCTCCTGCCCCCATATATAAGTGCAGGCACTGGGATGTCCACCCCTGGTGCTGTCTAACAGAGCTTTAGGGTGCCCAGTCCCCTGTGTGGGAAATGTCCTTCTGTTAAATAAGACAACCATCCCTCATTGATCTTTTTTATTTTTAATTTATTAACCTATAAAATAGCACACAGTCCCTCAACATTCTCCCCCTCACACCCCCAACCACTCACCCAGATAACTAATCAGAACCCACTACCCCACACTGTCCCACACATGCTCATTTGCCTAATCATGTCCCACAACATAGATCCTCTCTCCAATGGACAATACAGCCTGCTGCTGTAACTGGTGACTGTGATATGAGAAAATAAGGTAAATCTGGTTAAATGAATTTTAAATGCGCTTTGAACTTTTACTGTCATTTTTCAATATTTTTTCACCAAATTATCATCATGGCCTGTTTGGGATGCCACATCATGATCAAGATTGGTGATTTTTATTTTCAAATTTATCCCAAATGGGGATTTTGTGATTGCTGCAGACAATCAGCTTTCAGGTGGGATTTGAACATTTTCAGTTACCGCATCCATGCAGTGGAGTCATAAAAAGAATATGTTGAACATTTGGTGTAAAACTGTGGTAAAAGAACCAAGTTATGAGTCACTAGTGAAATGGTTCAATGTTTACTCATTACTTTGCTAATTTTCAATATTTCTTTACAAACTGTTCAATATAGCCTTTTGGGACCCCACCTCATTAGCAACCCAGGTGAAAGTTTTTAAATTTATGCCAATGGGTGATTTCACAGTAACTCTATGAACTCCAAACTTTCAGAAAAGCTATTTCTTCACATCAGCTCATAAATGTGACATTTGCTATTTTTCAAATCCTGCACAGAACGTGTTTTTGCACTTGCAGCACAAAATAACATTTAGACCAATATTCTATAAATACCACATTTTATATTTATAAGGAGGAGTTGTAGAATGCTATCTTTACAATTTTGGGTCAACATTTAAAAAAATTAATGTTGTGTTTAGTGCCAGTTTTTGTCCCAGTGGGTGGTGCTCTGTGATCTGATGCTGGTCAGCTGAGTTTGAGGGAGAGTTCAGCATAACAGTTGGATGGGCTGAGTCTTTGGGGATGGCTCAGTCATGTGGTACTTCCCTAGCCTTGGAAGGGGAAGTGCAGGGTTGTCAGCATGGGCCAAAGTACCATATAGTGAAGAGAAATCTTCTCTTGGCATAGGTCCTTGCACCTCTGTTCCTGTGACTGCCAGAGTATTCTTCACTTTGCCAAACAGATGAACTCTTTGCCTTGGTGTCTGTATCTGTAGCCACAGGTAAACGCAGGACCAAGCGGGCCCTGCACTTTTAGAGCCCACCAAATTGCCCCACTAATCCTTGACATCCATTGCCACAGAGAAGTACAGGACCCAGAAAAGTCCTGCACTTCTGCAGACAGACTCTTCCCTTTGCAAAGGACATCGATGGCCCTGCATGCCTGCGTGCCTGCATCTGTTCACCCAGGTCCCAAACAGACTTACGGTATGTGAATGATACAATTCCACAATCTCAAACAGAGAGGAAATCCTTTGCAAAGAAACTGCATTAATGCACCAGTTAGGGTTCAGCTTCATGCAACAAAAGCAGGTAAATGTGCTGTTAAGGTTTTCAACCCTAACTCTCAAACCCATTTCAAAAGCAGCAAAGGAAAGAACATTAGGGTTTGGGGCCTCCAGAGTTTTGGTGAATCATTGGTGGGGTCTTCACATAGGTTGTCAACCCTAATGCTAACCTCTTCCCCTCAGCCCTTGACCTCTCAAGCTTTGCTGCGTATGGTCACCCATACATTATTTTTTATATATCAGTTTGGCAATGTTCTGCAATTGTTGGAGTAACTGCAAACTTGGAGTTGACACTACTGCATGAACTGTGCTGTATGCTGTTCTAAATCAAATGTTGCCATTTGCCATGCTACTGAGTTCATATTACATCTGAAGAAGTGGCCTGTCTTGGACCCAAATGATTGTGAGCAAACCATTTTTGGTTGGTCTAATAAAAGGAATCACTGAAACCCTTTCATACACAAGGGTGCAGTTTCCAAAAATATATGGAACTCAAACAAAGAGAAGATGTGCAGCAGAGAAAGAGCAAGGTGCTTCTGGGAGTCCCAGGTTTCCAGTTGTCTGGGTGGTGCAGTCATTAGCATAACCAGAATGGCATTCTGGCAGCCTGGGTTCAAATGCCAGCTAAGGCACTCATTTCTTTCTTTCTTGTGTTACGGTTCCATATATGTGCATTCCACACTCTTGTATGTGAAAATGTAGGCTGGCTCCCCACTGAAGTGGTAGGGCTTCAACCTACAACACCGATGCTGCAGGTTCAGGAATGGACCCAAGGAGCTGGAGAGCTGGCCAGGGGGAGAAGTATTGAACATCTCATGGACTGCTCTCCTCCTCTGGTGAGGAGGGTGGGCTTAGTGATCAGTGCTTGATCAACCCATGGTGGAGGTCAGGGAGAGTAGCAGCCAGGGCTGAGCAGTTGGGGAGGTGTACCAGATGTCAGCGCTTTGACGCTTTTAGTCATTGCACACCATGCCTTCCAGGGACAAAAGTATAAAGAAAAGCTAGCCCCACTGATGACACCTCACTTCCTGGTTCCACTAGGCCTGCTGTGACACTCGATTGATGGCTGAGTTCAGTCCTCCATCAGAAATGGCCTGACTCCACAGCCCCGCCTGGGGGGGGGTAAGCCAGGAAGGAACACTAGCAGTTGCAGGGCCTGCCAGAAACCTTGATGCCAGTCTTTTTTTGGGGTGTGCCTACTCGGGAGCCCCACTCTGGGGGTTAAGCCCGGGAGGATCATCAACCTGAGGTATGTTCCAGGGGTGAGTGGGGACTGGGGAAGCAAGAGGCTGAGCTACCAGGGGCACCCAAAAAAATTTAATTATCTGTGTAGCACCAGGTTGTGCATTATAAAAAGAGTAAGTTGCCTTTGGGAGTCCCAGGTTTCCAGTTGTCTTGGTAACACAGCTGGTAGTGCAACCAGAACAGTGTTCCAGGTGGCATGGGTTAAAATCCCAGCTAAGGAACTTATTTCTGTCATCTGATTATTGAAACACTGCATTCAGAATCATTCACCAATACTTTGTTAAATAATTAGGGAAAGATGTCAAATTACTTTGTCAGGTTGACAGCATCTTAGGATATTTGTTATGCCAGGGAATAGTTATTCATTTTAATCCAATAATCCATTTGGAAGTGCACTATTCTTTAACTATATAGAGAATGCCTATATTTTGAACCTATTCCCACAAGGGTCAGAATTGCCTAGTGACAAGGGTCAGGATGGCCTAGTTGTCTAAGGCATCATACTTAAGAAGAGAATTTGTCCCAAACAAATGGGTATGGCCATTTCCAATGGAGGACTGCACTTGATCACTAACCGAGTGTCCTGGTGGGCTTAGCGAGACCAGGAAGCAGTGCATCATCAGTGGGGCTGGTATTTTTCATGCTTTTGTCCCTGGGAGGTGTGACATGCAATGATGAAAAGTGATGAAGTGCTGATGTCCTGTATGCCTCCCGAACAGCTCAGCTCCAGCCGCTGCTCCCCCTGGCCTCTGCCAGGGGTTGATCAAGTGCCACTTGCTAAGCCACCCTCTCCCTGGAGGACAGCAGTCCATGGGATGCTCAATCCTCCTCCTGGCTGGCCCTCTGACTCTTCGGGTCTGTTCCTGACCCCAATCTCCAAAGGGAAGTGTAGGTTCAAATCCAACTTCTGACACATCTTTCTGTAAGTGGCTCATTGATATGATTCTCACATTGGGTGTGAGAGGTCCTAGGTTCAAATCCTGGGAGAGTCACTGAAGCAAATATAAAGAACCTTTATTCAAGAGGAAAGCCTTTTTAAAAGAAAAAGATATTCCAGAACAAGGTGTCATGCTATGAAGGGAGGGGGGGCCTAGACTCAGGGGAGATGTGGGAAAGTACTTCTTCACAGAAAGAGTGGTGGATGCCTAGAACAGCTTCTCAGCAGAGGAGGTGGGGGCAAGAACTGTAATGGAATACAAGAAGGCATGGGATAGACATAGGGGAACCTTAGTGATAAGGAAAGAGGGGAAAAGCTGGAGATCAAGTAGTGGCTGAGGTGTTACAGCAGATAGGTAAAATGGGCAGACTGGATGGGCCAAGCAGTCCTTATCTGCTGTCATACTCTGTGTTTCTATGTTCCCCCCAAAACACATTAGCCCAGTGTATTTTGGGCAACTAGTAACCACATGTATGCAAATCATCTGACATTTAAGTCCCATAGTGGTCTTTTTTTCCAGGTACCTTTTCAAGCTGCTGAATCCTCACTGCCCCAGAAGAGACCTTTGCTCTGGGGTCCTTCGGCTTTTGGAAGTCCCCCATTCCAGGATACAATCTACAGATGACAGGCATTCTCAATGGCAGCCCCAGTCATTTGGAATTCATGTCCTCCTAACAACTTTCATTTTACAATTTATTTACCTGTGATAGCCCAAAGATGCAGTACGTCATTTACAGTGAGGTCCTGCTTTTATGCTTTTTACATTTTCTTGCATGCATGCATAAGGAACATCTTGCAACAGTATTACTTTTGGAGGTGTGTGACCCTCCTCGCCAATGTAGTGCTTCGTATAGCAGGCGTGATCCTAGAGGAGAGAGGGAAGACATTAGCAGAGGGAGGGAGGGAGGAAGCAGGATGGATTTCATGCTGAGCTGTGCATGACAGCAGTTCAGCTGTGTTGGTCTTCACTTCTAAGAAAAGGTCCACTGTAATTAGCAGTGGTAGCGAGTATGCAATTAGCATACTTACCTCAGCCGAACTGTTGTCATGCACAGCTCAGCATGAAATCCCTCCTGCTTCCTCCCTCCCTCCCTCTGCTAATGTCTTCCCTCTCTCTCATTACTGTTCTCCCTGGCCTCCATGTTGTGTGCCAAGGGGGGTGCCCAATCCCCTTCAGCTCATGTGCCCCCCAGCACACTGTGTGGCTGACAGGGGTGCCCAATCCCCTGTCGGCTACAGCCCCCCAACAAACAACCACTTGGCACGCTGGAAGCCCACACCAGCATGCTAATGCCTCTCCCCCTTGCACACTGTATGGCTGTTGGGGGTGCCCAATCCCCGTCGGCTCCAGCCCCCCGACCCCACCCCAACAAACACATAGGTGGCATGTTGGGAGTCCACCCCAGCTTGCCAAAAGCATTTGTTTCTTTTTTTTATATATATAATTCCCTGTGAAAGAAGAAAATGGTCCCTCGGTGAGTCCTTGGCCTCCCAACCACCCTCTGTGCACCCACCTCCCCACACAACTCCTACCCATACTTCCCTCTGGAGCCCGGTGTGATGATCTTCAGTGGCCCAGGAACACGTCTGCACTCTTCAAAGCCGACCACAAACTGGGGAAATGCTGGTAAGCTGTATAACAGCATAAATAGGGTTTTTCCAACTTAGGTGGATATCTCTGCCATTTTTTTGACTTTTAGCACCACATTTTCAACATAGTGTTCTTGACACCCCTTCTCATGAGTTCAGTCACTTTCACGGCATTATTCAGTGTTGGTGTTCATGAGGTGGGCCCTCAAAAAAGCATATGTTGCAAATTTGGTGAAAAAATTCCAAGAAACTACAGTGTTACAAGTGTGCATTGTGCAGTTTACACACACACTCGTACATTCATGAATTTGTAATATTTTCACTCCAGATTTTCAACACAGGCATATTTCCATACCTCCTTATGAACAAGTGCAGCTGTCATGTTTCACATCCTGGCCAAAATGTGTTTTCACACTTCCAGCATAGAATAGCGTGGTTGCTGTTGGAAATCAGTGTTCACTACGGATTAAGACAGTCACAGTGACGCTGTTCATGAGCAGAGGTCCTAAAATGCCTATGTTAAATTTGGTGACAAAAGTCCATAAAGTGGCTGTGTTATGAGCGTGCATTGCTCAGTTTCTATGCACACATGTAAGTTCGTGAATTTGTAATAGTTTCACTCCAGATTTTCAACATTGGCATTTTCCCACATGTCCTTATGAGCAGTGCCACTGTCATTTTTCACATCCTGGCCGAAATGTGTTTTCGCACTTCCAGCATAGACTAGCTCGGTCGCTGTGGGAAATCATGTTCAGTACAGAGTAAGAAAATCACAGTGACACTGTTCATGAGCAGACATCATAAAATGCCTAGGTTGAAAATTCTGTGCAAAAATTACAAAGACTGTTTAACGAGCGTGCATTGCACAATTTCCACACACACTCGTAACTTTGTGAATTTGTAATTTTTCACTCCAGATTTTCAACGTTTGCATTTTCCCACACCTCCTTATGAACAGTACAGCTGCCATTTTTCGAATCCTGGCCAAAATGTGTTTTCACACTTCTGGTACAGAATGCGTGGTCACCGTGGGAAATCAGTGTTCAGTACACAGTAAGAAAATCATAGTGACTCTGTCCACGACCAGAAGTGACAAAATGCCTTTGTTGAAACTTTGGTGAAATAATTCCACTGAATGACTTTGTTACAAGTGCGGGTTGTGCAGTTTCCACACAGGCTTGTACCCTTAAGCAGTACCAGGGCATTAGGGTTCCTAAGACAGATGCTTAAGAAGTATGATGGTGAAAAGTTACTCAGATGCAAGAGGAGTTGCAGAGAGGTACTCTGTTGGCATATGGATACTGAAGGGACATGGATACAACTGGGGGGGGGGGCCTGCATAAATGCCAAAACACCAATGCACATACCTACAAGCAAACATTCGGCATTGACAAATGCGTGTTTACAGCTGGAGAACTGGAAACCAGAGATTCAAATGGCTTACCAAAGGTCACACAGTGAGTGCTTGGCTATATCAGGGTATGAACTTGCAATCTTCTGGTTCCCAAGCTAGTGTTCTAAGCACTCAGCCACACTGCCTCCAGTGTCAGACACATTACATCTCAGAAGCATTCTGTGAACAAGCATTAACAGAGGCTCTTCACTCAGTGCTCCCCTGGATCCAGTACCTGAGTTCTGAGAATGCTGATGTGTTACCTGTTCTATGCATTGACTTCTTGCTCCTGTGATTTACTCGTGATATGCATTTGATTTGTTTCTTATGTGTTTGTACCTATATGCTTATGATCTTATGAAAAGTGAATTGAGTTGTTGAAAGGATCTGTATGAACATACAGTTCATAAGCAGCGATGACTAAGCATACTGCCAAAATGTACTGATATGATGGGATTCTCTACACACTCTGCTTCCCAGGGTACATTGTAATGCCCCTGGCTAGCAGAAAATTGTCCAGGATTACCTTGAAGACCTGTACTGTCTTCGTGTCTGAAACATGTAAACTTTTTTACTTAATGTACAGTATGTTGGGGAAATCAAGATTTCAGACACAGATTTCCTATATACAGTCCTGTGCCAGGTCTTTATGTCTGCTGTAACAAAGTAACTTATTGAGGGTATGGCGAGTTCATAGGGTAACCACCTTTTAAGAAGCCCAAAGTGGGATATTTCTTACTGAAGCAGGATTTTTTACAGGACAGTATGTAACCTTGACCACTGCAAAAGATTTATTTACTCTAAATAATCAGAATTAAGACTGCTTCGGTAGTCTCAGTAACAAGATGGCAGACATGCAGTCACTCTTAGCGGAGGGGAAGGTAGACGTAGCAGCAATTACAAAGACTTGGGCCACACCACACCATGACTGAGACCTCTTGATCCCAGAATACAATATTGAAGAGACAGAGTGATATGCTAAGGGTGACAACTTATATCAGGGAAGGGATAATATGCACAAGGGAGGAGACAGAAGAGGGGGGTGAAAGCATTATGGATTCATCTACAGTCCAAAAGAGAAAGGAAGGTGAGACTGGGAGTGGTCTACAGACCATCCAACCAAGAGAAGAAAAGTGACTGGGAGTTGAGTTCACAGCTGCAGGAAGCTGCAAGGAAGGGAGAGGTGGTAGTGGTGGGGGACTTTAATCTGCCCAAGGCGGATTGGGGTATTCTGGTCACATCCTGTGCAAGGAATCAGGTGATCCTGGATGTGATACAGCAGGGGTTCCTGACTCAGGATGTCACTGAGCCCACCAGGGAGTAGGCAATCAATGATCTAGTGGTCACAAATAGGGAGCATGTGCAAGAGACAATGGTCAAGGAAACCCTGAGTGGTAGTGACTACAGCACAGCATGGTTCGAGTTCAATGTGGGCATAGAAAGGCTTCCCCAAGATCAAAATCCTGGATTTCAGGAGGGTTAACTTCAAGAAGATCGGCATTGTGCTAAGGACACACCTAGAGGGCATCAGAGTGGATATGGGGGTGGACCAGAAATAGATTATCAAAGAGGCAATACTGACTGCCACAGTGGAGTGCATTAAGCTCAGGGGGATTAAATCAAGGGCCAAAGCACCCAGCTGGATCAGATCTGAGGTTGCCCAGGTGGTGAGGGGCCAAAGGTCAGCCTACAGGAGATACAGGAAGACTGAGAGTAAGGTGGATAAAGAAAACTACCTGAAGTCAGCCAAGGTGACATGCAAGGTACTGCAGCAGGCTGAAGCACAAAAGAAACTCCAAATAGCTGAAGGGATCAAGAAGAAGGAGAAGGCCTTCTTTTGTTATGAAAGCAAGAAAGGTGACAAGAAGGATGAGATAGTTAGGGGTAGGAAAGAGGATGGATGGGTGGAAGAGAATAAGGATAAGGCAGAAGTATTGAATGAAAAATTGAGCTCTGCCTTTACTAGGGAAAAAGACAAACCAGTGTCATCAGTGGGGAAAAGGGGGAAGGGGCACAGGTGTGGTGATAGAGGAGGATAGAGTGAGAGATGGGCTGCTTGCACTAAAGATGGACATGTCACCTGAACCAGATGGCATGTACCCAAGGGTACTAAGGGAGCTGGCAAGGGAGCTTGTGGGGTCACTGGTGGGCCTCTTCAATAGTTCCCTGGAGTCGGGCATGGTGATGCAGGACTGGACAATGGCACATGTGGTGACCCTCCACAGGCGCGGTCCTAGGGATGACCCAGAAAATTACAGGCCAGTCAGTCTAACCTCAATCGTATGCAAGCTCATGAAGACCATACCTAAATAAAGGTTGGTAAGGTATATGGAGGAGAATGGTCCCCAGGATGAAAGGCAGCATGGATTTGTGGGAGGAAGATCATGCAAAAGGAATCTGATTGACTTCATTGACTGGCTCACTTGGGCAGAAGACAGGGGTCAGGCAGTGGACATCCTTTACCTGGACTTTAAGGCCTTTGACTTTGTACCCCACAAGAGGTTCATCAGGAAACTGGTGGATCTCGGGGTTGGGGAAGAAATGGCAGGTTAATAGAAAGAGAGCTGAGGGACAGGACTCAGAGGGTGGTGGTAGGGGGAGAGTTATCCAGCACTGGAAGTCACCAGTGTGGTCCTGCAGGGCTCGGTGCTGGGGCCAGTGTTGCTCATTGCCTTCATCAGCAACGTTGGGGGGGCATTTAAGGGCAAATTATAAAAAGGGTCTGAGAACTGGAGCTTTCTGATTGGCTGCAAACATTCTAGCACCCTTACGTTAATCTGTTATTAATATACATGTAGAGCTTAACCATATACTGAGCAAGGTTTAACACTATTTAAAATTTTTTTATTATAATAGCTATAAGGCACTCCAAGGGATTATGTTAATGGTCAGTTAATCACCCTCTAGGGGCATGTGGCACTCGGCTACCTCGTGCCTGATGCCCCAGAAGGTGATTAACAGACCGATAACATAACCATAGTCATACTATATTGTAATAACACTTTGTTTGCACACAACACCAAACTCTGTGGAAGGGTGGAGACAGTGGAAGGATACAACACTTGTGGGAGGACCTCAGAAACCTTGACTGATATCAGGGATCTGGCAACTTGTCTTCAATGCCAAGAAATGTAAAGTCATGCACATTGGAGCCAGGAATCCAAGGACCAAGTACTACCTGAGTGGGGGTGGGAGGGAGGGTTCAGGCAGCAGCAACAGAGGAGGAAAAGAATCTGGGAGTGATGATAACTAGCAACATTAAGCACTCCTTGCGGTGCATAAAGGCAGCAGCAACTGCAAACAGGATGCTGGGGTGTATAGCCAGGGGAATTAGCAGCAGGTGGAAAGAAGTTGTACTGCTCTTGCATAGGTCACTGGTAAGACCACACCTGGAGTACAGAGTAAGATACTGGTGTTCATACCTTAAGAAGGACATCAATCTACTGGAGAAGGTCCAGAGGAGGGCAACTTAGATGATCGCAGGTCAGCATGGTATGTCTTACGAGGAGAGGGTGGGGCCCTGAGGATGAACTCCCTGGAGGAGAAGTGGGAGAGGGATATGATAGAGACCTTCAAATACTTGAGGGGAATAAATAGAGTGCATGGAAGGGTCTCTTCAAGCAGAGGGGCAGCCAACCCATGAGGGGACACAGTCTAAAACTGGAAGGTGGGAGATTTAGGAGGGATGCGAGGAAGCATTTCTTCACAGAGAGTGTGGTGGCCAATTGGAATGTGCTGCCTGATGAAATGGGCTCAGTGAAGTCAGTGAGCAGCTTATAGAGGGCTTGGAATAGGCATAAGTACAAGACATGGGGCTTGAGGGGAGAAGATAGGGAGGAAGGGGATCTGGGGAGGAAGGTGCAGGGTCAGTAGCGTAAGCTGAGGACCCTGTAATACAAGCAGACTTAATTGAACGAATGGCCTTCTGCTGCTGGCTCTTTCGTATGTTCATAATTTTTAAAGATTTGTAGTTGTTTCTATTATGTCTTATCATTGTAAGGAATTTTAGTTAACATATTATAGTTTTCTGCAGCATTTAGAGGAAAGTTAGAAACTATTTTTTTCTACTATAATGACAGGGCATGTAATATTTTTTACATTTTTTTCAGGAAACAGCCGCTGAATCAGGACTGTCCTGCAAAAATCAGGACAGGTGGCAACCCTAATCCTAGGTGTTCATGAAATTTACACATACAGGTATATGTCAAATAGGACCAGTAAATTTAGCAGCCAGAGTCATACAGTACTGTATTACCACACAGATTGCTTGATGTTTTTACAGCACATGTTTTCACATAACAGGGACATGTGGTTTTGTGACAGGAAGTACTGCTAACGGTCTGCATCATTTTTTAAATGTGCACAGGAACCCACTCATTTGTTATTGGCTTGACTTCAAAATCTTCTTCCATGTCTACACACACACACACACACACACACACACACACACACCTCCTTCTCTCTCTCCCTCTCTGTATATACATATTGGTACACACAATTTGCTCCTGTTACTGATTTATCAATGTCTCTGCAACTCATTCTCAGTGTGGCTATCTTTTCTTTGCTTTCATGTGAGTATTTTTAAACAGGTCAATTTAGAAGGAAAAAAACATTTTTTTATCCACCTGAAATAAGTCTGCAGTGCTCTCGTATAATTTTATAGAAAGTTTGTTTTTTTCCACATTTTTGGCTGTTATGTGTTTGATTTTGGATGTCATGTAATATTCAGTTTTACTATTTTCTTTAGGTCTGAGCAATGCAGACAGCATTACACAAATTCAGCCTCATTTAACAACAATGGAAAGCCTTTCTGTCACACTAGAGTGCACTTATACAACTGGGTTATCTGAGTACAATCTGTACTGGTACAAGCAACATCAGTGGCAGGAGCCGGCATTTCTTCTCAGAAAGTATTCTGGTGGTTATTTGGACAACAAAGCTGGAAACAGATTTTCTGTAGATCTGGATACTTCCCGAAGCACTTTCCATTTAACTATAAGCGATCTGGAGACCGCGGATTCTGCAGTATATTACTGTGCTCTGAGTGATGCACAGTGGTTAAAAATATAGAGGGGCGTGTGCAAAAACCTTAACAAGTCTTTTTCTCTCTCACGGGAAGTTTTTACAAGCCATATGATTGATGCTTTGGAAATGAATGCAGTACTGTAATTCATTAAAAGAAATTTTGGTTTATCTCTGCTGTTTATATATTGTGGGCTAGATGTTCAAAGCCCCTGAAATTTTCACAGCTGTAGAAAAAACTGGTGCAAGTGGGTTTCCATTTGCGGAGCTGCAGTTTCTCCCGCAGCCGTGGTATTTTCAAAGATGGGGTCAGTTTATAAACAGCTCTATGATTTATAGCAGCTTGCAGTGTTGTCTTCAGCACAGCTACAGGAAAAGCTATGCCTGGTGGGACCAGGCATAACATCCCCTGGCCAGCGCCTACTGAAAATACCAGACTCCGCAGGTGGAGGGATTTTATCCTGCAGCATCAGCTGTGGAGTAGGACTTAGTCCCTAGTTGCTTTGAAATCTAGCTCCATGTCTTTTTGTTCCAATAAAAGTGAATGGGAGGGACTGTATCACGTGAAGACCTCTTGTACAGCAAAGAGGGCTTCATATGATAAAGTCTCCAGTTGGTTTAATATTTGAAGGTCTGTGCTTTAAATTGAACAGGTTTTTTAATTAGCTTAATTTTGTGTTGAATCACCAGCAATGATGGTACACTCTGGTACACTCTACACATACAGTATGTTACAGTACATGATCCCACCCACACACACATTACAATATGTTATGGCATCTTGTGCCTGTGAGAAAAAGTTTTAATTTGCCACCCTGGTTTGCTCACCTAAATTTGACTTTTTACCCCTCTCAGGCAGGGTCTACATACGGTATTCAGGGAAATATTGCAGATTCAAAAACTGTCAGATAGTAACTTACTGTGCTGTTATCTCCAGGTTGTTTCTTCCATTAGATTCTCAGTTTTGCACTGTGTGTGTATATGTGTTTTAGGGGGTCCTGTCTGACAGTGCACATGCACAAACTGGGTGACTTTGGGAAAGTGAATCAGTGTAAATATATGAAAATCTCTGACATTATTTCATTTTTTTTACAACTAACAATCTCACCCATAATGGTCAGTCCAGCAGCTGGATATACAAACAGAGGAGCCAGTAATGAACCATACAATCGATAAACCTGCACTATAAGTACAGTGGACGTACAACAGTGAACAGAGCTCGGCCTCCAAAAGAAAAGGTACCAAATAAGCTACTCTAGAAACACTTTAGGTACAGAATATGACAGGATTAATACAAATTAAATGGTAGCAGTGAGATTTCTTGTGGCTTATCAGGAGCATCATTTTGTGACTCCTTAGGGTTCCAGAATAGATGAAGTCTGTGTAGACAGAGAGAACCTCTTCAGGCTCAGTGGAAATAAAGCCACAAGATGACATTGCCTTAAGCTGGGGGAGCTTCAGGAGGGAGTTCTTCATGGAGAGGGTGGTAGCTGGGTGGAATGGGCTCCCTGATGAAGTGGTATCACTAGAAACAGTAGAAGGCTTCAAAATGAGATGGACAGGATAAAAGGTAAGGTCAGGGTGAAGAAGGTGTATGGCCGGAAAGGAGGGGGAATAGAGTCCTTAGCTGTTACTTGGGACTCGGCAATATAATCAGTAAGACAGACCACTAAGCTTCATTCTGCTGCCACATTCATATGTCACAAGATGACAGTCTTGAAAAGTGATGAGATATGGAGGAACCCATTTAATTGAATCACTGCAAAGACTAACACACACACACACAGAGACACACACACACAGACACAGACACAGACACAGACACACACACACACACTTTCTTTACAAATGTGTTAATGCATCAGTTAGGGTTTAATTTAACCTCACAAAAGTAGGAAAATGAGGTACTAGGGTTTCCAACCCTAATTTCCAACTCCCCCAAGCAGTAAAAGGACAAGCCCACACAAGCAGCCACAGACAGCCATTTTCAGGTAAGACAAACAACATACAAGTGTTTCCAGATGACACAAATACAGTAGCACTGATGTTCTACCTTTGAATTTATGGCATGCATACTGTAAGATACACACTCATTTGTCGCTGCAGACAGAAATCGACAATACTCAAATCAGGCCCCTGCAGACACAGATACAAACCCATGATAGCCAGATTATAAGCAAGGCCCCTGGAATTCTGCGGTTCTACGATTGCGGAATTTGCCGCAGAATTTGCATCATGCCGCAGAATATACTGTATATAGTGCCGCAGAATTCATTGTTTTTGGTGAATTTTCATATAAATATACTGTTTTTCCATAGTGTCAGGCTTTCTTTCCCACCTCGTTTATCCTGAAGCCCCTTCTCTATGCTCAGCATATGATGTCATTGATAACATCACATCATATTTAGCCAATGACAGGACTGCATTCTGTCAGAGAAATGAATAAATCATGCCGCAGAAATCAGAAAATGCTGCCGCAGAAGTGAAGGGAGCCCTGCCGCAGAAATCAGAAAATTCTGCCGCAGAACACCAGGGGCCCTGCCATAGTCTAACATTTAAATAAATGAAAGAAAAAAAATGTGGTAGTCACAAACATGACACGACCTTTATGACATGTGCTTGATTCGGCTCAAGAGACTGAAATATGTTATCTTCCTAGACTCCGATACATTTATCAGCAAAAAAGTATTTAGCATTTATCAACCCATGCCTAAATTGGGCAGAATTAACATACTAACATACTAAAAGCAGGCAGATTAGGCTTAACGGTCTTTCGTGTCTGCTTGGTAGTCAGCCCCTATTGGGCGCTCGCTCTTCCACCTCCCCTAGCCCCCGAGAGGGCCATCTTCGGCTTCAGTATACCCATGCACTTGTCCCACCCCCTCTTAAAGCCCTCCACTGTGCCCTCCTCCACTAGACTCCCGGGCAGTGCATTATATGGCCCCACCACCCTCTCAGTGAAGTAATGCCTTCTACTTTCTCCCCTGTAATTTCCCCCCTCCAGCTTCCACTCATTCCCCCTGGTTGTGCCCCCTTTCTTTAGCCTGAACATTTCTTTGGCTAAGCCCCTGTTAATCCCTTTCACATAATTGAAGACCTCTATCATGTCCCCTATGTCTCTCATCTCCTCCAGTGAGTACAGCCCAAGGACTTCCAGCCTTTCCTCATAGGTCCTTTCACTCATGCCCTGAATCATCCTGGTTGCCTTCCTCTGAACCCACTCCAGCAGTGCTATGTCCTTCCTAAGATGAGGTCTCCAGAATGGCATGCAGTACTCAAGATGTGGCCTGACCAAAGCATTATACAGAGGGGAGGATCACCTCCTTCCTCCTGGCCGTAATTCCCCAGGCTATGCAGCCCAGAATCCTGTTTGCTTTTGTCGCAGCTCTTCTGCAGTTTTCAGTGTTATTCATTTTGGTGTCTACCACCACCCCCAGGTCCCTTTCACTCATTGTGGTTTGGAGTGAGACCCCTCCAAGGGTATATACATGACCTGGGTTTCTGACCCCCAGATGCAGCACCCTGCACTTCCCTGGATTAAACCTCAGTCCCCACCTTCTTGAGCAACCCTCCAGGGTATCCAGATCCCTCTGGACTGTCTCTCTCACTTCCTCCCCATCTGCCAGTGCTCCCAATTTTGAGTCATCTGCAAAGAGGCTCATCCTACTCCTAACCCCCCCCATATCAGAGACATAGGCATTGAACATGAGTGGCCCCAGCACCGAACCTTGGGAAACCCCACTGAAGACCTTCCTAGGGGGGAGACTTTCCCACCAACCACTACCCTCTGTGTTCTTTCTGTTAGCCAATTGTCTACCCATCTAAGCAACTGTCCTCCCACCCCCATCCCCCCCAACTTTGTCAACAACCCGATGTGGGGTACCGAGTCAAACGTCTTACTGAAATCCAAATATAGGACGTCCACCAGTCTTTGTCAGTCCAGGGTCCCTGCAATTCTCAAATCCTTTTCAAGAATCAATTGAGCCTCATGTATGTATGTATATATATTTATACAATAGGGGTGAGGTGATATACTATGAAGTAAATGGTGTTATTTTCTCAGCTATTGTATAACCACTGTGATGACATCACCACTGTGGATTTATTTCCTGATAAAACCACAGTGTCTACATCACCAGCAAATATACAGCAATGGTGATGTCACCAGAGTGAGACCATCTACACTGCAGCCTGCATTTAATAGCTTCACAGTTTCTCTTTCTCACTGAATCCTGCAACTAACTCAATTAGCATTGTAAAAGACAATCACCTGTGTCCCATAGTTATTCTGACAATCCTGGCCTATTACTGTGCTGCTCTAAACTTCAAACCAGCCTCCTTTGTAAACCAGTTTCTCTTTCTGAGTGCTGACTGCAATAGTTTCTCTGTCTCAGTGAAGCCTGCAACTTACTGAATAAATAGTTTTTTTCTCACTCCTAGCTGCAGGTAACACAATGATCATTGCAAATCACATGCACCTGTTTCTCATAGTGTTTAACAGTCTCAGCCCATTAAAGGGGCACTGTCAGCTCTGCCCCTCCGTTTTTAGTCACATGTGAGCAGTGTGCCTCGTGGCACACACCTATTAAGGAATGACTCTAGTATGCCTCTGTACATCTGAAACTTAATCCATTGTGCCAGTTTTGTTAATATTTTAATTATTAGTTGGTCACTCGGTCCGACGTTAACTCACCCATCAACCGGAAGCATATCTTTGGTGAGACCGCACGTCTGCCATGAGCACGATCCCGAAGTGCGTTTTTTGGCATGCGAAGTGAAAAATCCAGTTGCGCCTCTGCATTGTGGTATTATAAACTGTTCCTGGTTTATGCGATAAAAAACCGAGCAATGAAAGTACTGCAAATTACTTTTGTAAACCGGGGGGCCGGAATCCAGCGCATGCACAAGCAAGCACGCAGTTCTTCATCCCACTTTTGCGCATGTGCGGGATTTCGGCCCCACGGTTTACAAAAGTAATTTGCAGTACTTTCAGTGCTTGGTTTTTTATCGCATAAACCAGGAACAGTTTATAATACCACAATGCAGAGGACAACTGGATTTTTCACTGCATGCCAAAAACGCACTTTCGATCAAGGCCATGGCGAGACGCTGCCGGGTCTCACCCAAGATATGTTTCCGGTTGGTGGGTGAGTTAACGTCGGACCTAGTGACCAACTAATAATTAAAATATTAACAAAACTGGCACAATGGATTAAGTTTCAGATGTACAGGGGCATACTAGAGTCATTCCTTAATAGGTGTGTGCCATGAGGCACACTGCTCACATGTGACTAAAAACGGAGGGGCAAAGCTGACAGTGCCCCTTTAAGAAACACTTACACACACTCAGACCACAAACAGTGCTGCGAGTTTAGAGTAACAAGCAATGAACAAACTTCCTATATCCAGCAGCCCAGACCAGTGTTTGATTCTCACAACTTCCATTTCTCTCAATACTGTGTGACTCTGAACAAATCACTTAACTGCCCAGTGGTCCCAGGTCCCCCCTAAAAACTTACCCAGTTACCAAAATAAAATAAAACAGAGAAAACACAGAAAACAATGTTCCCAAAGGATACTAGCCCTATTGTATAAATCGCACACATGATGTGCAACTTGTGGAATATGGCAAACATTTGCACTCATGCAGAGTGAACTGCAATAATATCACTCGTGCCTTTGGCACTCGTGATATTGTCACAGTTCACTCTGCACTCGTGAAAATATTTTCCATATTCCACAGTCGCCCATCATGTATCCACTATTTATATATATATATATATATGTTTGTGTATATATATATATATATAGAGAGAGAGAGAGAGAGATTCATTGCTAAAAACTTCATTACTGCATCAGTTAGGGTTAATCACACAATGACAGAAGTTTGGAAATGTGATGATAGTGTTACCACCCCTACAATGCCATCCCCGCCATCCTCACACCAACAGGAATCATTTATTTTTATTTATTTATTTGATATATCAGTTTACAACCTTTGAGCCAGAGGTTCATTTCCAAAGGTACCTTGTCACATGTAAGACAGAAGCTAATACAGACAGGGTATAACAACAGTTACATAGAGCATGTACTACAGACATTTGTTACTGACCTTATTTACAGTAAGTACAGGATGTAGACATCAGAGCATGCCATGGGGTCATCAGGCCAAACTCTCACCCCATTCCATGTGGAAACATAGCTGACAAGCTACAGTATAGGAGAATGGGGTAAGAGGCCTGATGACCCCATGGCACACTGTGTGATCAACCATAACTGATGCATTAACAAAGTTTTTTGCAATGAATTTCTGTTCTTTTTGAGAAAGTGTAATGTAACTGGTAACTGGTATGTGTTTGTGGGAGAACAGGTGCTCTGGGCCCTGCGCTTCCTTCACAATGCCATTTTTGCCTAATTGTATGTGTATGTGCAAGAGTGGGCCCTCTGGGCCTTGAGCTGCCACTTACACATAAGTACAGAGGCCTACAGCAGCCCTATAATACTAAAAAGGAACCCTTGTAACACTGATTTGGCACTATCCCAGTAACCGTAGCAACTATGAAAAAAATTCCACTGCAGTTGTAATCATGATGTCAAAATCTCTATGCAGGCTTAGTAAAGGTAGACTAAGCTGCCAGTAGCAAAAAATTTGTATCTCGAATCTATGCAGGGTTTTAAATAATTGATTAGCACTTTTTTTCTTGGGACAATACTAACTGTACAGAAAGCATTTATTTAGGTTTTCTAGAAGTGTTATGTTTGTTAAACACAATAAGGCAAGTGTTATGCATTTTCACAATGTTTTAGAACTTTTATGAGCAAAACGCTAATCAATTTTTAGAGTTAAATAAAACCCTGCTACGGGCAATGAAAGTCCCCAGAGCTGCTGCAATGTTATTCTATGGGAAATTTCTCAACTTCAAAACACTGTAACTATGGGCCCGTTGAATCTTTTGGGACCAAATCACCAAAAAGATCATCTGTGGGACCAGGGCTTGCCACCCAGCGAAGTTTAGCCCAAATGACTCAACTATTTATATGCAGTAGGGTAGCAAAAACTTGTTGTCTTTTGCTGCAGTAGTGTTGCAAATTGCGGCACTTTTACAAAAATTTGTGAAAGAATGGGCACAAAAATTTTGTGATTTGCTGAAGTGTTGCATCCATTCTATCAGAATTTGTGACACTACAGGGGTCTGATTTCAGAAAAGGCATTTCTGGGGGGTTTACCCACCAAAAAAGGTTGTGCTGTGTTTACCTAGGGGGTCCCAAATTTAACACCAGCCATTTTTCTGCCTTGCTAACTGAAAACAAGATGGCCACCGAATGACAGTAAAAGGGCCATTTGTAACAGTAAAATGTACTGGTGTCAGCTTTCGAAAGGCACATACATTTTTTTCCAAATGACAATAATAGGAAAATTAAAATTTGAATAACTTTTGAATGGATTAATATTTTTTTACCAAATCTTCAAAAGGCACATCAGTGTCCCAGAATGCATCTTCCCTGAAGATTTCAGACCAGAAGGACAAATCATTTGGGCTGTAGCACTGAGCAAAGAAACATGCAAAAAACCCATTTTTGTGCATTTTTTTGGTGCTCTGCAGCTCCACAGCCTCTCATCTGACCATAATGCAACTTGGTGCCACTCCATGCATGCACAATTTCAGGAAAGTCCGTTGTATGGTTGCAAAGTTATTAAAGTGCAAAATTGTTGGTTTAACATAGAAGTGGATGGGCAACCCTAACTATAGCTGCACTGCTGTGCAGTTTTAATATATATTCATTGCAAAAAGCTATGTTAATGCATCAGTTAGCGGTTTCATTAAAGCATAAAAAGTTGGGAAATTCGACATTAGGGTTACCAACTCTACCACCCCACTGCCACCCCCACACACCAACAGGCATCAGGGTGTGCCTTGGTGTTGTTGGCCCTCTCACCCTATTCCATGTGTACACAAGCTGGTATGGTAAAGTATAGGAGAATGGGGTGAGAGTTAGGCCTAATGATACCAATTCACACCCCGTCACCTGTTGATGTGTGCAGGGCGGTGGCGGTGGGGTGGTAGGGTTGGTAACCCTAACATTGAATTTCCCAGCTTTTGATGCTTTAATGAAAACCCTAACTGATGCATTGACATAGTTTTTTTTTGCAATGAATGTCTCCTCTTTTTGAGGTAGTATAATAGTATCCTCATTTTACTGTGGGAGCGCAGGGTCCAATCCCACAAAGTTATGTGCGTGCATAGAATAAATTCAACATTCACATGTAATTTGGGGATTTTCAGGAATATTTTCACCAGATGTTCAATATGGCCATTTGGGGACCCCACTTCATGAACACTGGCACTGTCATTCCATTAATCTGTCCCAAAAGTTGATTTCGTAAAGCGACTGCGCCATTCTGCATCACAGGTATGAAAACATGTTTTGGGGAGGATGTGAAAAATGACAGCTGTATACTGTTCATGAGGAGGTGTGAAAAATGGCAATGTTGAAAATCTGGAGTGAAAATATGAAAACTTGGCAAAGCTACGAACATGTGTAGAACCTGCGCAGTGCACGCTTGTAACATGGTAATGCTTTGAAATTTTTTTCACCAAGTTTTCAAGATGGGCTTTTTGGGACCCCCCTCATGAACCCTGACACTGACATTTCATTAATCCATCCCAAACATTGATTTCGCAAAGCGACTGCATCATTCTGTGCCTCAGGTGTGAAAACACATTTTGGGCAGGAGGTGAAAAATGACAGCTATACTGTTCATGGTGTGGTGTGAACAAATAGTTCTGTTGAAAATCTGGAGTGAAAATATTAAAAATTGGTGAAGTGACGAGTGTGCATAGAAATTGTGCAATGCACACTCATATCATGCTCATTTTTTGGTATTTTTACACCAAATTTTCAACAAGCGCTTTTTGGGACCCCACCTTATGAACACTGGCACTGTCATTTCATTAATCAGTCCTGAAAGGTGATTCCACACAGTGATTGCAAAATCACCATACAGGTTTGATTAATGAAATAACAGTGACAGTGTTCACGAGGTGGAGTTCCAAAAAGGCTATGTTGAAAAGCTGGTATAAAAATTCCAAATAATTGCAAAGTTATGAACCTAAATTCAAAATACCATTGATAGCCATTATATGGCACTTACCTTTATTCTTCAGTTCATGGTTCGGCTTTGAAGAGTGTAGATGTGTCCCAGTCCAGAGAAAATTGCAGCTGCTGACTTCCAGAGGTAAGTATGGGGTAAGGAGGGGTGTGGGGAGGTGGGTGCGCAGAGGGAGGGTGAGAATGGGTGAGGGGGATGAGGTGAGATGATGAGGGACCATTTTCTTTTTTTCAGGATTAAAAAAATAAAAGATGCCGGGGGACTGTTTTCTTTTTATCAGGTACACGTACAGTAATTTTGGAACTCTGATAGTGGGTTCCCCAGAGTCCAACAATAATGGTGGGGTGGACACTATTGGGAACACTGGGAGTGAGCTACTTTTGAGAACTGTGTATGTGTATGTGAATGCAGTTCTGAGCAACCGGGATCCATGCTCCCAATCACTGTTATTTATATATCGGTTCCTAGCTCTACAGGGCTGCTGTATGAGTCTGTAGCTATGTGTGGGTGGGAGCATAGGGTCCGGAGGCATGCTCTCCCACAGACACATATCATTATGCACAAATGGGTAGCTTGCTGGGTACCTTTGGGTTCCACGTTCCCACTTATACATAACAACAGAGTCATACAATAGCCCCATTAGGCTGCAAAAGAATCCTCTTAAGACTAATGTACATTGATAGATTACCAATGAAAATTACTATGTGGTTATGAAAGGAGAACATCAGTCTGAATTTTCATCACCCTTTTGTGTGTGTTAATGCCTCCTGATGTTACCCAGTCATAACCAAATAGTGTTTTACTTCATTTGGGCCCTTTGGCCTCTGTGTTCTGAGTTATACATAACAATGGAGTCATAAAATAACCCAATAGGGCTGAAAAGGAACCTTCTTAAGACAGATGTGCATTAATTGATTTCCAATTAAATTACTTTGTGGTTATGACTGGAGAACATCAGTCTGAATTTTCACTACCCTTTTGTGTATGTTAATGCCTCCTGGTGTTAGCCGGTTATAACTAAATAGTGTTTTACTTTGTTTGGGCCCATGGGCATCTGCGTTCCCAATTATACATAACAACAGAGCAATTAAATAACCCCATATGGCCGATAAGGAACCCTATTAAGACAGATGCTCATTAATTGATTACCAATGAAAACATCTAAATGTTTATGAACGTGGAAGATCAGTCAGGCTTTCAACCATCCTTTTATGTGTATTAATTCCTCCTGATGTTACCCCATCATTACCAAATAGTATTGTACTTTACTATTATGAGAAAAACTGTGTACTGACCTCATACACAGTTGAGTACTGTACATGTGAAAGCAGTTCTGAGCATCCAGGACAGATGCTCCCAATCACTGTTATTTATACAAGGGTTCCAAGCTCTATAGGGCTGCTGTATGGGTCTGTAGCTATATGTGAGTGGGAGCACAGAGCATGTAGACACGTGCTCCCACAGACACATATCACTATGTACAAATGGGTAGCTTGCTGGGAGCCTTTGGGTTCTGCATTCCCACTTATACATAACAATGAAGTCATACAATAGCCCCAGAGGGCTGCAAAGGAATCCTTCTAAGACTAATGTGCATTAATATATTACCAATGAAAATGACTATGTGGTTATAACCAGAGAACATCAGTCAGAATTTTCACCACTCTACTGTGTGTAGCAATGCCTACTGATGTTACCCAATCATAACGAAATAGTGTGTTACTTTGTTTGTGCACTTTGGGTTCTGTGTTCCCAGTTATACATAACAACAGAGTCATACAATTGCTCCACAGGGCTGCAAAAGGAATGCTCTGAAGACTAATATATATTAATAGATTACTGATGAAAATGACTATGTGGTTATGACCGGAAAAAATCAGTCAGCATTTTCACCATCCTGATGTTACTCGGTCACAACTGAATAGTGTTTTACTTTGTTTGGGCAGTTTTGCTTCTGCGTTCCCAGTTATGCATAACAACAGAGTTATACAATAGCATCATAGGGCTGAAAAGGAACCCTCTTAAAACTACTGTGCATTAATAGATCACAAATGAAAATTACTATGCGATTATGACAGTAGAACATCAGTCAGCATTTTCACCACCCTTTTGTGTGTGTTAATGCCTCCTGATGTTACCTGGTCATTATAAAATAGTTTTGTACTTTACTGTTATGAGCAGAACTCTGTACTGACTTGATAACAAGTTGAGTATGTTGTATGTGTATGCAGTTCTGGGCATCCAGGACCCATGCTCCCATTTACAGTAATTTTTACCTAGTTTCCTTGATTTATAGGGCTGCTGTATGGATCTATAGCTATGTTTGAGTGGGACCACAGGACCTGGTGGCTGCATGCTCCAACAGACACATATCATTATGCACAAATAGATAGCTTGCTGGGAGCCTTTGGGTTCTGCGTTCCTAGTTATACATAACAACGGAGAAATACAATAGCCCTATTAGGTTGCAAAGGAATCCTCTTAAGACTAATGTGCATTAACAGATTACCAATGAAAATGACTATGAGGTTATGACTGCAAAACATCGGTCTGAATTTTCATCACCCTTTTGTATGTGTTAATGTCTCCTGATGCTACCCAGTCACAACCAAATAGTGTTTTACTTTGTTTAGGCCCTTTGGCTTCTGCGTTACCAGTTATACATAACAATGGAGTCAAAAAATAACCCCATAGGGCTGATAAGGTACCCTCTTAAGACAAATGTGCATTAATTGATTATGACCATAGAACATCAGTCAGCATGTTCACCACCCTTTTGTGTGTGTTAATGCCTCCTGATGTTTCCCAGTCATTACTAAATAGTGTTTTACTTTACTATAATGAGCAGAACTGTGTGCTGACCTTATAAACAGTTGAGTACTGTGTATGTGTATACAGTTCTGAGCATCCGGGACCCATGCTCCCATTTACCATTATATATACAAGGGTTCCTTGCTCTATAGGGCTGCTGTATGAGTCTGTAACTAAGTTTGAGGGGATGCACTGGGCCCGGAGGTGCCGGGCTTCCACAGAAACATATCATTATGCACACATGGGTAGCTTGCTGGGAGCCTTTGGGTTCTGTGTTCCCAGTTATACATAACAGCGGAGTCATACAATAGAGCCATAGGGCTGCAAAGGAATCCTCTTAAGACTAATGTGCATTAATAGATTACAAATGAAAATGACTATGTGGTTAAGAAAGGAAAACATCAGTCTTTATTTTCACCACACTTTTATGTGTATTAATGAATCTTGATGTTACCGGGTCATAATCAAATTGTGTTTAACTTAGTTTGGGCCCTTTGGGTTCTTCGTTCCCAGTTATACATAACAACAGAGTCAAAGAACCTCAGTTCACAAGCACCAAGGCAATGGTTACCCCAAAGGGCACTGGCCGGGAAGCCAAGTTTCCAAGAAATTCAAAATTACACATACCCCATAATACAAAGCATCATGGGCTGTATATGCTAATCACCACAGAGTAATATGCTGGTTCAACTTTAAGCAGAAATGTGTGGTGCCGAAAGGCCTTTCACACAGTCTGGAAAGAGTGCTAACAGAAGACACATACACATGTTTCATCCTGCAAGGATTCATCAGTGTGCCTCATCAGTGAGACATCCCAGAGGAATGAACCAGCTACCTCAAGATGGTCTACCTGGGTTATGTTGTGGTGAAACCAATAAAAACAAAAAACAAACTAAAAGACAAAGAACCTCAGTGCACAAGCACCGAAACAATGGTTATGCCAAAGGGCACTGACCAGGAAGCCACATTTCCAAGAAATACAAAATTATACATACCCCCATAATGCACAGCATCATGGGCTATATATGCAAATCACCACAGAGTAATATGTTAGTTCAACAGTCTGCAAAGGGTGCTAACAATACACACATACATATGTTTCATCCTACCAGGACTCATCAGTGTGCCTCATCTGTGAGACACCCCAGTGGAATGAACCAGCTACGCTAAGATAGTCTATCTGGGTTATGTTGTGGTGAACCCAATAAAAACAAAAAACAAGCTAAAAAACAAAGAACCTCAGTGCGCAAGCACCAAGGCAATGGTTACCCCAAAGGGAACTGGCTGGGAAGCCAAGTTTCCAAGAAATACAAAATTACACATACCCCATAATGCAAAACATCATGGGCTGTATATGCAAATCACCACAGAGTAATATGCTGGTTCAACGTAAGCAGAAATGCATGGTGCCGAAAGGCCTTTCACACAGTCTGCTTGCACACTGAGGTTCTTTGTCTTTTAGCTTGTTTTTTTGATTTTATTGGGTTCACCACAACATAGTCCAGATAGACCATCTTAGGGTAGTTGGTTCATTCCACTGGGGTGTCTCACAGATGAAGCACACTGATGAGTCCTGGCAGGAAGAAACACGTATATGTGTCTTTTGTTATCACCCTTTACAGACTGTGTGAGAGGCCTCTTGGCACCATGCATTTCTGCCTGAAGTTGAGCCATCATATTACTCTGTGGTGATTTGCATATACAGCCTATGATGCTTTACATCATGTGGGTATGTGTAATTTCGTACAACAGAGTCATTCAATAGCCCCATAGAGCTGCAAAAGACTCCTCTTAAGACTACTGTGAATTAATAGATTACCAATGATAATGTCTATGTGGTTATGACTGGAGAACATCAGTCAGCATTTTCACAACCCTTTTGTGTGAGTTAATACCCCCTGATGTTACCTGGTCATAACCAAATAGTGTTTTACTCTGTTTGGGGCCATTGGCTTCAGCGTGCCCAGTTGTACATAACAACTGAGTCATATCATAGCCCAATAGGGCTGAAAAGGAACCCTCTTAAGACTAATGTGCATTAATAGCTTTCCAGTTAAAATCATTATGTGGTGAGGACCGAGGAATATCAGTCAGCATTTTGACATCCATTTTGTGTGCGTTAATTCCTCCTGATGTTACCCAGTCATTACCAAATAGTGTTGTACTTTACTTTAATGAGCAGGACTCTATAATGACATCATAAAGAGTTGAGTACTGTGTATTTGTATGCAGTTCTTGCCATCCAGAACCCTAGCTCCCTTTTACAGTTGTTTATACAAGGATTTCTTGCTCTGTAGGGCTGCTGTATGGGTCTAGATTTGGGTTGGAGCACTGGGCCCAGAGGGCCTGCGCTTCCACAGACATGTATCATTCTGCACAAATGGGTATCAGCCATAGGGCTGAAAAGGAACCCTCTTAAGAATAATGTGCATTAAAAGATTACCAATGAAAATGACTATGAGGTTATGACCGTAGAACATCAGTCAGCATTTTTGCAACACTTTTGTGTGTGTTAATGCCTCCTGATGTTACCTGGTCATTACCAAATAGTGGTGCACTGTACTATAATGAGCAGAACTCTGTATTGACCTCATAAACAGTTGAGTACTGTGTATGCGTATACAGTTTTGGTCATCCGGTACCCATGCTCCCATTTATAGTTATTTGTACAAGGGTTATGTTTGACTGGGAGCACAGGGCCTGAAGGACCTGCTTTCCCACTGACACATATCATTGTGCTCAAATGGGTATCTCGCTGAGAGCCTTTGGGTTCCCAGTTACGTATAACTGGGAATGCTCATTAGTCTTAAGAGGGTTCCTTTTCATCCACATGGGGTATTGTATGACTCCATTGTTATGTATAACTGGCAACACAGAATCCAAAGGGCTCAAACAAAGTAAAACACTATTTGGTTATGACCGGGTAGTATCAGGATGCACTAACACACACAAATTGGTAGTGAAAAATCTGACTGTTATTCTCTGGTCATAACCACATAGTTATTTTCATTTGTAATCTATTAATGTGCATTAGTCTTAGGAGGGTTCTTTTTCAGCCCTATGGGGCTATTGTAAGACTCCGTTGTTATGTATAACTGGGAATGCAGAACCTAATGGGCCAAAACAAAGTAAGAACGTATTTGGTTATGAGGAGGTAGCATCAGGAGGCATTAACCCACACAAAAGGGTGGTGAAAATCCAGATTGATGTTCTCCGGTCATAACCACATAGTAATTTTTTTTGGTAATCAGTTAATACACATTTAGTCTTAAGAGGATTCCTTTGCATCCCTATGTGGCTATTGTATAACTTGGTTGTTATGTGTAACTGGGAATGCAGTAACTGGGAACGCTGAACCTAAAGTAAAACACGATTTGATTATGACCAAGTAACATCATGGGGCATTAACACACAAAAGGGTAGTGAATATGCTGACTGATGCTCTCAATGTTACTCTTAATAGGGATCATTTTCATCCCTATGGGGCTATTGTATGACTTTGTTGTTATGTGTAACTGGAAATGCAGAACCCAAAGGCTCCCAGCAAGCTACTCATTTGTAGATAATGATATGTGACTGTGGGAGCGTGGGTGCTCAGGTACCTGCTCTCCCACTTACACATAGCTACCTAAAGGAACCCTCTTAAGACTAATGTGCATTAATAGATTACCAATGAAAATGACTATGTGGTTATGACCGTAGAAGATCAGTCAGCATTTTCACCACACTTTTGTGGATGTTATTGCCTCCTGATGTTACCCGGTCATTACCAAATAGTGTTCTACTTTACTGCAATGAGCAGAACTCTGTACTGACCTCATAAACCATTTAGTTCAGTGTATGTGTATGCAGTTCTGGGCATCCAGGACCCATGCTCCCTATTTCAGTTCTTTATAGAAGGGATCCTTGCTCTATAGGGCTGATGTATGGGTCTGTAGCTATGTGTGAGTGGGAGCAGAGGGCCTGAGGGACCGTGCTCCCACAGACACATATCATTATGCAGAAATGGTTAGGTTGCTGGGAGCCTTTGGGTTCTGCGTTCCCAGTTATACATAACAACGGCATCATATAATAGCCCCATAGTGCTGCAAAGGAATCCTCTCAATACTAATGTGCCTTAATAGATTAAGAATATAAATGACTATGTGATTATGGCTGGAGAACATCAGTCAGCATTTTCACCACCCTTTTGTGTGTGTTAATGTCTCCTAATATTACCCGATCATAACCATATAGTGTTTTACTTTGTTTCGGAACTTTGGCTTCTGCATTCCCATTGATACATAGCAAACAGTCATAACATAGCCCCATTGGGCTGAAAAGGAACCCTGTTGAGACTAATGTGCATTAATAGATTACCAATGAAAATGATAATGTGATTACTACCATAGAACATCAGCCAGAATTTTCACCACCCTTTTGTGTGTGTTAATGCCTACTGATGTAACTTGGTCATCACCAAATAGTATTGTACTTTACTTCAATGAACAGAACTCTGTACTGACCTCACAAACAGTTGAGTACTGTGTATGTGTATGTAGTGCTGGCCATCTGGGACCCATGCTCCAATTTGCAGTTATTTGTACAAATGTTCCTTGTTCTATAGTGCTGCTATGAATCTGAAGCAACGTGTGAGTGGAAGCGCAGGGCTGGAGGGCAGGCACTCCCACAGACACATATCATTATGCACAAATGGGTAGCTTCCTGTGTTCCATTTGGTTCTGCGTTCCCAGTTATACATAACAACGGTGACATATAATAACCCCATAGTGCTGCAAAGACATCCTCTCAAAACTAATGTGCCTTAATAGATTACCAATAAAAATGACTATGTGGTTATGACCACAGAACATCCGTCAACATATTCATCACCCTTTTGTGTGTGTTAATGCCCCCTGATGTAACCCGGTCATTACGAAATAGTGTAGTGCTTTTACTTTACTGAGCAGAACTCTTTTCTGACCTCATAAACAGTTGAGTACTATGTATTTGTATGCAGTTCTGGGCATCTGAGACCCATGTTCCCATTTACAATAATTTGTAGAAGGGTTCCTTGTTAGATAGCGCTGATGTATGGGTCTGTAGCTACGTGTGAGTGGGAGCGCAAGGCCGGAGGGTCCGAGATCCCACAGACACATATGATTATGCACAAATGGGTAGGTTTCTGGGAACCTTTGGGTTCTGTGTTCCCAGTTATACATAACAACGGCAACACAGTATAGCCCCATAGTTCTGCAAAGGAATCCTCTCAACACTAATGTGCATTAGTAGATTACCAATAAAAATTACTATGTGGTTATGACCGGAGAACATCAGTCTGCATTTTCACCACACTTTTGTGTATTCTAATGCCTCCTGATGCTACCCGGTTATAACCAAATAATGTTTTACTTTGTTTGAGCCCTTTGGCTTCTGCGTTCCCAGTTATGCATAAAAGCAGAGTCATACAATAGCCCCATATTTAAGAAAATAAGCACTCTTAAGACTAATATGCATTACTACATTACCATTGAACATGACTATGTGCTTATGACCGTAGAACATCAGTCAGCATTTTCACCACACTTTTGTGTGTGTTAATGCCTCCTGATGTTCCCAGTTATACATAACAACAGTGTCATACAATAGCCTCATAGTGCTGCGAAGATATCCTCTCAACACTAATGTGCCTTAATAGATTACCAATAAAAATGACTATGTGGTTATGACTGCAGAACATCCGTCAGCATATTCACCACTCTTTTGTGCGTGTTAATGCCCCCTGATGTAACCCAGTCATTACGAAATAGTATAGTACTTTACTTTAATGAGCAGAACTCTGTACTGACCTCATAAACAGTTGAGTACTGTGTACATGTATGCAGTTCTGGGCATCCGGGACCCATTTTCCCATTTACAGTAATTTGTTGAAGGGTTCCTTGTTAGAAAGTGCTGATGTATGGGTCTGTAGCTATGTGTGAGTGGAAGTGCGAGGCTGTAGAGCCAGAGCTCCCACAGACACATATCATTATGCACAAATGGGTAGGTTTCTGGAAACCTTTGGGTCCTGTGTTCCCAGTTATACATAACAATGGAGTCCTACAAAAGCCCCATAGGGCTGCAAAGGAATCCACTTTAGACTAATGGGCATTAAAAGATTAGCAATGAAAATGACTATTTGGTTATGACTGGAGAACATTAGTCTGCATTTTCTCCTCCCTTTTGTCTGTGTTAATGCCTCGTGATGTTACTCGGTCATAACTAAATAGTGTTGTACTATAGGGTATACTTGTTGTTTGTTTATCTTTTAAATACTTCAATAAAAAGATTAACTACAAAAAAAAAAAGTGTTGTACTTTACTATAATGAGCAGAACTCTATACTGACTTCATAAACAGTTGAGTACTGTGTATGTGTATGCAGTTCTAGGCATCTGGGACCAATGATTCCATCTACAGTAATTTGTAGAAGGGTTTCTTGTTCTATTGTGCTGCTATATGGGTCTGTATGTGTGAGTGGGGGTGCAGGGCAGGAGGGCCAAAGCTCCCACAAACACATATCATTATACACAAAACGGTAGCTTGCTTGTAGCCTTTGGGTTCTGCGTTCTCATTTGTACATAACAGCAGAAACGTACAAAAGCCCTATAGGGCTGCAAAAATACCCTATTAAGACTAATGTCCATTAGTGGATTACCAATGAAAATGACTATGTACTGTAGTTATGACCGAAGAATATCAGGCTGCATTGTCATCACCCTTATGTGTGTGTTAATGCCTCCTGATGCTAGCCGGTTATAACCAAATAGTGTTTTACTTAGTTTTGGCCTTTTGGCTTCTGCATTCCCAGTTATGCATAACAACAGAGTCATACAATTGCCCCATATGGATGAAAAGGCACCTTCTTAAAACTAATGTGCATTATTAGATTACCATTAAAAATTACTATGTGGTTATGACCATAGAATATCAGTCAGCATTTTCACCACTTTTTCGTGAGTGTTAATGCCCCTGATGTTACCCGGTCATTAGAAAGTAGTGTTGTACTTTACTGTAATGAGCAGAACTCTTTACTGACATCATAAACAGTTTACTACAGTGTATGTGTATGCAGTTCTGGGCATCTGGGACATATGCTGCCATTTAGTCCTTTATTCAAAGGATATTTGCTCTCTAGGACTGATGTATGGGTCTGTAACTATGTGTGAGTGGGAGCGCAGGGCTGGAGTGCCTGTGCTCCCACAGACCCATATCATTGTGCACAAATGGATAGCTTGCTGGGAGCTTTTGGGTTCTGCCTTCCCAGTTGAACATAACAATAGTGTCATATAAAGTCCCATAGGGCTGCAAAGGAATCCTCTCAACACTAATGTGCCTTAATAGATTATCAATAAAAATGACTATGTGGTTATCACCGCAGAACATCCGTCAGCATATTCACCACCCTTTTGTGTCTGTTAATGCCCCCTGATGTAACCTGGTCATTACAAAATAGTGCAGTACTTTACTTTAATGAGCAGAACTCTGTACTGACCTCATAAACAGTTGAGTATTGTGTACGTGTATGCAGTTCTGGGCATCCAGGACCCATGCTCCCATTTACAGTTATATGTACAAGGGTTCCTTGTTAGATAGTGCTGATGTATGGATTTGTAGCTATGTGTGAGTGGAAGTGCGAGGCCAGAGAGCCTGAGCTCCCACAGACACATATCATTATGCACAAATGGGTAGGTTTCTGGAAACCTTTGGGTTCTGCGTTCCCAGTTATACATAGCAATGGAGTCCTACAAAAGCCCCATAGAGCTGCAAAGGAATCCACTTAAAACTAATGGGCATTAAAAGATTAGCAATGAAAATGACTATTTGGTTATGACTGGAGAACATTTGTCTGCATTTTCTCCTCTCTTTTGTCTGTGTTAATGCCTCATGATGTTACCCAGTCATAACCAAATAGTGCTGTACTTTACTATAATGAGCAGAACTCTGTACTGACTTCATAAACAGTTGAGTACTGTGTATGTGTATGTAGTTCTGGGCATCCAGGACCCATGCTCCCTTTTACAGTTATTTATCCAAGGTTTCCATGATCTATAGGGCTGCTGTATGGGTGTATAGTTATGTCTGAATGTGAGCACAGGGCTTGGATGGCCTGCACTCCAAGGCTTCTGTGTTCCCAGTTATGCATAACAACACAGTCATACAAGGATCCTTTGGCTTCTGCATTTCCAGTTATACAAAACAACTGAGTCATACAATCGCCCCATGGGGCTGAAAAGGAACTCTCTTTAGTCTAATCTGCATTAATAGATTACCAATGAAAATGGCTATATGGTTATGATCGTAGAACATCAGGCAACATTTTAACCACCCTTTTGTGTGTGTTAATGCCTCCTGATGTTACCTGTTCAGTACAAAATAATATTGTACTTTACAACAATGAGCAGAACTCTGAACTGACCTCATAAATAGTTGTGTACTGTGTACACGTAAGCAGTTCTTTGCATCTGGGACCCATGCTACCATTTACAGTTATACATACAGGGGTTCCTTGCTCTGTAAGGCTGCTGTAGGGGTCTGTAGCTATGTGTGAGTGGAAGTGCAGGGCCAGGAAGGCCCACGCTCCCACAGACACATATCTTTAAGCACAAATTGTTAGCTTGCTGGGAGCCTTTGGGTTCTGCGTTCCCAGTTATACATAACAATGGAGTCATACAACAATAGCCCCATAGGTCTGCAAACAAATCAAGACTAATGTGCTTTAATATATTATCAATGAAAGTGAGTGTGTGGATATGACTGGAGAACATCAGTCTGCATTTTCACCTTCCTTTTGTGTGTGTTAATGCCTTCTGATGTTACCCAGTCATAACCAAATAGTGTTTTTCTTTGTTTAGGCACTTTGGGTTCTGTGTTCCCAGTTAATCACAACAGTGGAGTCATACAGTAGCCCAATAGGGGTGCAAAGGAATCCTCTTAAAGAGACTTACCAGTTTAAATGAAGCAGCCACTGCACCCGATATACAGGTGCTGTACCTCATAGTGCTGCTTCCAGTGTGAATCTTGCCATAAATAACGATGATGTTAAATAATTACAGTCCTCATAAAATTACAAACATGGAGCCCCAAGAACTTCCCGGTTTCTGTTGCCACCCATGCCCCGCTCCGTGCTTTGCAGATTTATGACACGATGCCAGTGAGAGTGCGAAGATGTGCTCCATTATGCTCTATGGGTGGTACATTTTCAGTCTTATAGGCACGGCAAGAGGACACAGCATGAGATTAGAGGGAGGCCGATTAAGGGGGAATGTGAGGAAATTCTTTTTCACAGAAAGGGTGGTGGATGCATGGAATGGCTTACCACAAGAAGTGGTGGCTATGAATACAGTGCAGGGCTTCAAACAGGCATGGGATAGGCATAAGGGAGCAATACAAATGACTATGAATAGATAGGTCACTGACAGAGCAAAGGCCGATGGCACATTTATAAGGTAGAAAAAGAAATGGGCAGACTGGATGGGCCTTGCGGTCCTTATCTGCCATCAACTTCTATGTTTCTATGTTTCTAGGGGTCGACTAACAAGGCCCATGAAAATGACTAAGTGGTTATGACCAGAGAACATCAGTCTGCAGTTTCAAAACCCTTTTATGTATGTTATTGCCTCGTGATGTTACCCGGTCATAACCAAATAATATTTTACTTTGTTTGGGCCCTTTGGCTTCTGAATTTCCAGTTACACAAAACAACGGAGTCATACAATCGCCCCATGGGGCTGAAAAGTAACCCTCTTAAGTCTAATCTGCATTAATAGATAACCAATGAAAATGACCATCTGGTTATGACCATAGAACATCAGTCAACATTTTCACCACCCTTCTGTATGTGTTAATGCCTCCTGATGTTACCTGTTCAGTATGAAATAGTGTTGTACTTTACTACAATGAGTAGAACTCTGAACTGACCTCATAAATAGTTGAGTAATGTGTATGTGTATGCAATTCTGGGTATCCGGGACTGATGCTACCATTTAGTTATTTATACAAGAATTCCTTGCTCTATAGGGCTGCTGTAAGTGTCTGTAGCTATGTGTGCATGGAAGCGCAGGGCCAGGAGGGCCTGCACTCCCACAGACACATATCATTATGCACAAATGGGTAGTTTGCTGGGAGCCTTTGGGTTCTGCATTCCCAGTTATACATAACAATGGAGTAAGTAAAACAATAGCCCCATATGTCTGCAAACAAATCCTCTTAAGACTAATGTGCATTAATAGATTACCAATGAAAGTGAGTATGTGGTTATGACCGGAGAACATCAGTCAGCATTTCACCTCCCTTTTGTGTGTGTTAATGCCTCCTGATGTTACCCAGTCATTAAGCAAATAGTTTTGTACTTCACTATAATGGGCAGAACTATGTACTGACCTCATAAACAGTTGAGTACTGACTATGTGTATGCAGTTCTGGGCATCCGGGACTCATGTTCAAATTTACAGTTATTTATACTAGGGTTCTTTGCTCTATAAGGCTGCTGTATGGGTCTGTAGCTATGTGTGAGTTGGAGCTCAGAGTCCGGAGGGCCTGTACTCCCACACACACACACACACACATATCATTATGCACAAATGGGTATCTTGCTGGGAGACTTTGGGTTCTGCATTTCCAGTTATACATAACAACGTAGTCATACAATAGCCCTACAGGGCTGCAAAGGAATCCTCTTAAGACTAATGTGCATTAAAAGATTTCCAATGAAAATGACTATGTGGTTATGACTGTAGAACATCAGTCAGCATGTTATCTTCCCTTTTGTGTGTTAATGCCTTCTGATGTCACCAGGTCATTACCAAATAATGTTGCACTTTACTATAATGGGCAGAACTCCATACTAACCTCATAAACAGTTGAATACTGTGTATGTGTCTGCAGTTCTGGGCATTCTGGACCCATGCTCCCATTCACAGTTATTTTATACAAGGGTTTGTTGCTTTATACTGCTACTGTATGGGTCTGTTGCTATATGTGAGTGGGAGCACAGGGCCCGGAAGGACCGCACTCTCTCAGTCACACATCCTTATGCACAAAAGGGTAGCTTGCTTGGAGCCTTTGTGTTCTGCATTCCCAGTTATACATAAAAACGGAGTCATACAATAGACTCATAGGGCTGCAAAGGATTCCTCTTAAGTCTAATGTGTATTAATAAATTACCAATGAAAATGACTATTTGTTATGACCGTAGAACATCAGTGAGCATTTTCACCTCCCTTTTGTGTGTGTTAATGCCTCCTGATATTACCCGGTCATAACCAAATAGTATTTTACATTGTTTGGTCACTTTGGGTTTTGCGTTCCCAGTTATACATAACAACGGAGTCAGGCAATAGCCCCATAGGGCTGCAAATGAATCCTGTTAAGACTAATGTGCATTAATAGATTACCAATTAAAATGACTATGCGTTTATGACCAGAGAACATAGTCTGCATTTTCTCCACCCTTTTGTCTGTGTAAATGCCTCCTGATGTTACCCAGTCATAATCAAATAGTTTTGTACTTTACTATAATGAGCAGAACTCTGTACTGACCTCATAAACAGTTGAGTGCTGTGTATGTGTATGTGTATGTGTATGTGTATGTGTATGCAGTTCTGGGCATCCAGGACCCATGCTCCCATTTACAGTTATATGTACAAGGGTTCCTTGCTGTAGAAGGCTGCTGTATGAGTTTGTAGCCATGTGTGAGTTGGAGTGCAGAGTCCGGAGGGCCCGATGTTACCTGGTCAGAATCAAATAGTGTTTTACTTTGATTGGGCCCTTTTGGTTCTGTGTTCCCTGTTAACATAACAACGGAGTCATACAATAGCCCCATAGGGCTGAAAAGGAACCTTCTTAAGACTAATATGCATTAATAAATTACCAATAAAAATGACTATGTGTTTATGACTGTAGAACATGAGTCAGCATTTTCTCCACCCTTTTGTGTTTGTTAATGTCTCCTGATGTTACTCAATCATAACCAAATAGTGTTTTACATTGTTTGGCCCTTTTGGTTCTGCTCTCCTTGTTATACATTACAACAGAGTGATACAATAGCCCCACAGCGTTGCAAAGGACTCCTCTCAAGACTAATGTGTATTAATAATTTACCAATGAAAATGACTATGTGGTTATGACTGGAGAACAGCAGTCAGCATTTTTATCACCCTTTTGTGTGTGCTAATGCCTCCTGATGTTACCCGGTCATAACCAAATAGTATTTTAGTTTGTTTGGGCACTTTGGGTTCTGCGTTCCCAGTTATACATAACAAAAGGGTCATACAATAGCCCCATAAGGCTGCAGAGGAATCCTGTTAAGACTAATGTGCATTAATAGATTACCAATTAAAATGACTATGTGTTTATGACCGGGGAACATCAGTCTGCATTTTCACCACCCTTTTGTGTGTGTTAATGTCTCCTCATGTTACCTGGTCATAACCAGATAATGTTGTACTCTACTATAATGAGGAGAACTCTTTACTGACCTCATAAACAGTTGAGTACTCTGTATGTGTATGCAGTTCTGGGCATCCGTGATCCATGCTCCCATTTACAGTTATTTATACAAATGTTCCTTGCTCTATAAGGCTGAAGTACGGGCTGTAGCTATGTGTGAGTTGGAGTGCAGGGTGCAGAGGGCCTGCACTCCCACAGACACATATCATTATGTACAAATGGATAGCTTGCCAGGAGCCTTTGGGTTCTGCATTCCAAGTTCTTCATAGCAACATTCTCGTACAATAGTCCCATAGGGCTGTAAAGGAACCCTCTTAAGACTAATGTGCATTAATAGATTACCAATGAAAATGTCTAGTTGGTTATGACCGGAGAACATCAGTCAGCATTTTCACCACCCTTTTGTGTGTTAATGCTGCCTGATGTTACCCGGTCATTACCAAATAGTGTTTTACTTTACTATAGTGATCAGAGACCTGTATTGATGTCATAAACACTTGAGTACTGTGTATGTGTATGCAGTTCTGGGCATCAGTTGACATGAACAGCCATGTAGATTAACAGATACTATAGTCACATAGGCCTGAAAAGGAACCCTTGTGACTGTAATTTCTCACTGTCTTAGTAACCATGCGGGATAGGAAGAAAAATCCAGTACAGATGTAATCTATGATTCTCACCCCTTCCCAAGTCAATGAAAGAAGCAGCCCTGTACTGTATTATCCATCTTCCTAACCGCTCATCGTATCCTTGTTAACAACTCATTCAGGAAACTGTACAACGGTTCTGGGGTTATGAGAAGATATTAACAAGGGCTGGTAACTATGCAACTTGGCATATAAACTGTTCTGTATAGGAGGTATAGCTTAAGGTAATGTCACTGTTCTGCCTAGACACTCTTTTTATAATGATGCCCTGTTACTGATCCCCCGCACACGAATATGCTAGTGTACTTAATAAGTATCTACAAGCATGTAATGTTATACATTTTTGAACAAGAAAGTACACACTTGAATAAAGAAATATTGTTTTTTTATTCATTTCTGTTATGAAAAAATAAAGTCTTGTACTCAAATTCATATCTTCCTCAGTTAAACATAATAATCAGATAAACATAAGTAAAACTAAATTGTTTTGCTTTTTAAAAGAAAAAGAAAGAGTTGCTTCACTCGTACCGAAATATGTGCTTACATATTAAAAAAGAAAATGGCAAAATATAGTCTGACAGTACACTTTTTTTGTTGCGGACTGTGGAAGCTGCATCTGCTGCTGGAGGCTGTGAGAAGACTTGGAAGGGGGTTGTAAGTTGGGAGTGTGCAGGAGGAAATGGAAGCTAGTTTGTGGGATGGAGAAGGTGCCAAAGAATGAAACAGGAGGGGAAAGATGAGTTGATCACTGGAGACAAGGGCTTTTGTCTTGTTTTGCGCCGTCATGTTTCTTCACTTGTATGACTGTTTTGATAGTCGTGGTGAGCACCAGGACAATCTGATGCAGGTATTGTATTTGATTTGCATTAGATTATATTTGACTTTCAATTAGGCATAAATTATGGTGGGTGTCACTTTGACTTTTGTTACCTGTTTTCATTAACTCAATTAGTGCTTTCATATTTTCATTTGATTGTTGCTGGGCCTGGATCAGACTGTCCAGACACTCACATTTTGCTCTTGTGTGTGTTGATTGAGTTGCTGTCAGAGAAAACAAACTCTGGTCAGAGCCAACAAGGCAGCATACTGCTACTTTCAGTGTCAGTGGCTCAGCAGGTTGCATACTTGTCTCTGAGGCTGAAAGGTAAGCAGGCTGTAAGTTCTATCCCCACTCCAGGCACTTGGGTTAAATCCCAGTACTTGCACTGTAGTGCGGCATGAGGGGTTTGCTGTACTCATGAGGTGCCGTCTTTCAGATAAAATGTTATCTCAAGGTCCCTTCTGCATGGTCTGGTGCTTGATCAGGTGGGTGTTAAAGATCCTATGACACTTCTTGAAAAGAATAGGGGAATTTTTTTATTCATAACTGAAAATAACACATAAACAAAACAGTATTGTCATCATACAAATCAGAAAAGAGAGCATGAATAAGCAGAAATCATAAAACAGTATTACATCAGACAGAAAATAAATAATATGAAACAAACCCCTTCTCAGCCTCCTACTAAAAGAGTAGGAAATGTGTGATTCAAAACTTTAAAACAAAACATTCAAAAATGGAATAAGTCACACAAGGTCAAAATAAAATAAATTAGAGAATGTAAATAAGTAGTACATTTTTATTTTATTTATTTTTTTATTGACCGGGTAAGTGCACTAGACAAATCCTGCCTATTTTCAGGCACGACCCAGGGGAGAGGGATACAAATGAAAGACAACTGACTTTGAACCAGATTAAGCTGTTGATGGTATTTATAGTGAATGAGGGAAATTTGGCCAGGACACCGGGGAAATTCCCCTACTCTTTTTGATAAGTGCCATGGGATCTTTAACATCCACCTGAACTACCACCAATCCAGGCAGATGGGACCTCGGTTTAACGTCTCATCCGGCAAGGCACCTCAGAAGTGCAGCACCCCTCTCATGCTGCACTACAGTGTCAGTACTGGGATATTAACCCAAGTGCCAGATGTGGGAACTGAACCCGCAGCCCTCTGATCTCCCGGCCTCAGAGGCGAGTGTGCTACCTACTGAGCCACTGACACTGCAAAGATAACTGGCTACAAGTTGCATCATACAAGAATATGTTACATATATAATCCATACCAATATACAGCCCCCATTCCAGCCTCACTAAAGAGTTGGAAAATATCAGATTCAGACCAAAAGCAACAGCAGTCAAAATTCTAATAAAATAGCACAGAAACAGAAAACAGAATAACTACCTACAGATAATCAAAAAAAAAAAAAAATAAAGAAATCAAAATAAGCAAATCAGCTATCCATACCATACTAAAGAGTAAGGGAAAGATAACTGGCTACAAGTACACAGAACAGTGAAAGAAATCAATATGAACAACAGACAAAAATAATCTCCCAGCACATTTATCCGGTATCCAGCCAATGTAGCAGCTTCCAATGTTTATTATCTAGTTCAGTAGGTAGACGCACTTTGTCCCCTTTTTTTCAGATCAAAAATAGCAACGTCAATGGTTAGATATAATTGTTCAGGGGATATAAAATGTTGTTGCAAAGACCAGCAACATCGAACTTGCCAAATATAATATTTAATATGACCCAGTATACCAGGAACAATATGCATGTCATAAACACTCCAATGGGCAGGCAAAACACCTAGTAGTAGGATCTCAGAAGTAATACCAATCAGCCAAGATTTGTGCCAGTGGGCATCCCATAATTTCCAAAACTGTTGTATATAGGGACAAAAAAAAAATAAGTGGTCCATAGACTCACTATCGCGTAAACAGGAATAAATCCTAGGACATGCCCTCTCTTCCACCCTCTTGTGTGATAAATTCCCCTTAACATTTAGTCTGCTGTGGACTCCTAACCACGTAGTATCCCAATTAGCCAGAGGAATATGAGAACCAGTCAACATAGCTCTATTAAAGTGTAAATCTGAAACAGATCTGTGGATATCATGTGGAGGTTGAAAAAAGAAATGCAGCTGAATAAATTTATAAATTCATTACGTGAAGAATATAAAATCGTGGTTTTCATAAGTTTCCATAATTTGAGTTTAGCAAAACATTCAAGAAAATAATTAGGAAGCCTCTGAATACGTTTTTGTCTAGCAATAGGAACATCCAGTTTCCAGTCCTCTAGCCAGGGAGATAGTACATCAAGTACCCAGGGAGACCAGAGATATGGAAGATTAAGCAGCAGTGGTTTGAGATTAACATAAACAAAAATTGAAGAAAAGAAAGCAACCAGGTTAATCATATTTAGACCCCCTTGATCACAGGGGATATACAAAATGCCCCTTTTTATGGGATTTAAGTGACTACCCCAAATTGATAAAAAAAAAAAAACACTAAACACTGTTGTTTTCATACTTCTAGGAAACGGGTAAATGGCTGCCAGATGTAAAAAACACCCAATCAAAAATGTTTTCCCATATAAATATGTTTCAGTTTTAACATTTTTCACTTGTTCCATTGTGTGACTCTTAATTTTGCTTCCACTAATAATTTGTTCCAGTTAAACAATGCTATATCCGGGATACCAAAATATATTCCTAAAATACATACGCTTCATGGACAATAGGGACACCCATAACCACAGTATATGGACAATCACCATTTCCAAGAAAAATGCACTTACTTTTAGTCCGATTAATTCTTGCACACGTACATTCCATGAAAGTTATCCCCACCTCATCAGTAGCTTTGCTAGATTGAACATCTGATAGAAAAATACAGAGATCATCAGCATACGCTACAGTTTTCAATTCGACCATATCACTACGAAAAGAAAGACCTCTAATACCTACAGAATTATTAATTTTCCATAACAAAGGTTCTAGGGTCAATATATATAAAAGAGGATGGGACAACCTTGTTTAACACCTCAAGTATGCCTACGGAACCATCCCACCCATCCATTCATAAAGGGGGCAACCTCAGTGGTAGCATAATAGCATTGTAACCAAACAACAAAGGTTGAAATCCGAATTTCAATAAACATTTCCAAAGGTATTGGTGCAATACCCTGTCAAAAGCTTTTAATTGATCTAAACTGAGTAAAAATCCTATAATTTCACCAGATTGACTTTTTTCCATCACCTCCCAGAGTAATATCAAAGCTTCAATAACTTTTTTCCCCGGAACAGGACAAAACTGAAAGGGACTGACAACAGCAATTAAAACTGCTGCCAATCTATTACGCAATAATTTGGATAAAATTTTGCTATCAGAGTTGAGCAATGTAATGGGCCTCCAATTTCTAAGATCTTTATTAGACCCAGACTTATGTAAAAAAATAACTAAAGCTTGATTAAAGTGGGCCGGTATGAAACCAGTAGCCAAAATATTATTAAATAAGTCCAACAATTCTGTATGTAATGTCTGATATACCATATGGTACAGTTCATTCGTAATACCATCAGAACCTGGGGATTTATTTTTTGGGAGCGTAGAGATAACGGTAGCCAGTTCCTGCTCAGTTATTGGGCTACATAGAGGAATTTTTAATAAAGTCAGGAAGCTGTGGAAGCTCACAAGATCCTAACCAGTCATCTAATACATTATCAGAAATATTGGAATCCACCCTAAGAGCTGCGTCAAATATTTTTCTAATTCCAATAAAATTTCTCTTTGAGTTACTACAAAATCACCAGATGCAGTTTACAATCGTAACATTTCCTTCTTTTTTCTATGTGATGCACAATATTTAAAAGGGTTGCAAGAACCCTGTGAACCAGAAACTCCAACATTTTGTTCCATTTCAAGGGACTTATGTCTATTATATTGTAGTGTAATCAAATCCTCTTTCAAAGCATGGAAAACACTGGGGGATACAAATTCGTTCTAATTTAATTTTGAATAAGCCAAAATCAATTGCTGCCATAAGGAATTATAGGAAGAACATTTACTATGACCCAAAAGTCTCCCCACAGTTTGAAAATAGTCAGTAATATCCATCTTCGTGTCCCCCACCACAATTGTGGAGAATCATACAAAAAATAAACCAAACTCCATGCCGTAAGTAATGCAATAAATCCCTCCCTAACCTTAGGGATATCAATAAGGGAAAAATACAATATCCAATAACCTGGCCCTTTAGACATAGCAGGGAAGTGCGATAAAGTAATTTGCAACATCACATGGTCAGAAGTAGCCGTTGGAATAAGTTAATGAGCACTACAATGTAAACAGGGGGAAATAAACCAATAATCAGTTCTGGACTTACGGACACCAGAAAAGTAAGTATATGCAGGTTGAATTCCTGATATCTCCCATACATAACGTAATCCAGAAGGGCATAATAGATTATTCAAAAAGTGGGTATCAATATAATTTAGTGCCCTTAGCTCCTCTATCTTTCAAGGATCTATTAATGTTTAAATCACCCCCCAAAGAAAACATTTTTTTTAGTAAATAGAAACGGTAATTTTTTTCCAATAAAGCAATATGGTCAGTTTTAATTTGTGGGCCATAAAGAATAATCAATCGAAAATCAGAGTTTTAAACTGTAATACCAAGTAAAAGCACCTTTCCAAGTACTATATTAACAACATTGGTCACTGCTATATCGTGTCATAAAAAGCAAATACCCACCCCAGAACATGTGACTTCTCCACCATCCCCTGACCAATAACAAGCACCTCTAAGCCAAGCTCTGTAAGCAGCCTCAAAATCCTCCGATGAATACAATCAGGTATCTTGAAAAAACACAATATCCAGTGCAGAATTAGTGAAGAAATCGAAAGTAGCCAATCTCTTTTTTTCAGACCTAATACTATTAGTATTAAAAGTGTCAATCCATAGTTCATACCCATAGAATAAAAAAAAGATGCTACAATCCAATCATTTTTTTCCTATCACTCTTCCTGGTACCTAATCTGCTTCCAACCAATTTCTTTTTAACCTTCACAGTGCAGGCAGCTTAAGGCTATGTTCTAGGGCAGAGGCAGGATCTCTTTGTGAAGAAATTCAGGAAGCAGTGTCTGAATCTATCTCTTCCATAACTTCCTCTACTGGAACAGCATCAAATTTTTAGAGAGTGGGATATCAGGCGTACGAAGAACAGGGGGCCCAACATCCCCAGTAGAGTCACTGGAAATCCGTATGTCTATGCGAGGAGGTTCAACGGATAGGGGTGGGGGTGGAGCCATGACTCCTGGAGAGGGTTGAGCAACTGCAGAGGAAACAGACACCAACAGGGATTCAGGCAACATTTCTGCAGTACTACCCCCATGAATAAATCCCGGAGGGTCTGGGAGAAGAGATGGACCTACTGTACCTTCAGTGGTAGGAGTAGGTAGGGGCTGCAGGGTGGTCTAGAGGCAATCAGGCCCCTGCCCGATCTAGTAGTATTTATATAAAAATCCTGCATTGCAAAATCAGCATCTTCAGTGATATGTGGAGCCAGTGGACATTCTGCTAAAGTGTGCCCTGGTTCTTCACAAAAATTACAGTTAGACGTGTTTACACAATCAAGTCCAGCATGACCCAACTCCGCATATCTAAAGCATTGAATCTTGTCACAAGTGGAGATAATATGTCTTAAAGACCCACACTTATGACATCTCCTGGGTTGGCCAGAATAAAAAACAAACCCTTTGTCCCTTCAAAAAAAAAAGATGTTGAAAATTGTTATCCAGCTGAAACAATTTTACTTTGATCCACCACTACCCATTCCAAAACCCCTCTGAATCCAAAATAGGGTCAGGGGCACCTTGTATACCACATCGCTTTTCTAGCCATTGCAAAATGTCATTAATGCTTATCCCTTCGTTTCTAAATAAAACTGTAACAATTCTAAAGGATTGCTTAGTCAAGGGAGCAACCTGAAAAGGTACCCATGAAGGTTGGTTTTTAACATAGAATATTTGGTCTAACACCATTCAAGAATAGTTGATGTTCTGAAACTAATATCAAAAACATGTTTCCCAGGGGCAAGGATGAGGGTATATACCTCAGTAGGGGTAAAGCCCAAGGATTGTTTCAACAAGACACGGCCTACAAAGAATCAATCCAGCAATTCCTCCATGCCTCCCAAATAACGTAAACGAATTGCATTCCTGTGTTTAGCCATTTCAACTGGTTTATGAAAAAGTTCTGCATAAGTCCATTCCCAGCCCCATCAACAGGAGGATCCACAAGTGAAGTGTCCAAAGCAGTCCCATCCTCCCATACCAAAATTTGAGAATCAGGCCCAGTGTCTGGAATAGAAGTAAGGGGTGACTAGGAAGGGGTACCTGAATTGAGAGGGATGTCCTTAGAAACAATATGTTCAATGCGTAAAGCAAGCGGTTCCTGTTCCAGAGGAGACGCAGCTGTCTCCGTGTGAAAGATATCTGCCTTCTGCCCAGAAATAGTGCTTATAGCTGCAGAGGCCTCTAGTTCTGCTGCCCAAGTACCATCAGCCCGAGGCGTCCAACCAGCTTATAGCAAGGCCTCGTCAGCCGACCAAACGACATCTCCCTGCTGACGTTCTACCTGCATGGACTGTACCGCCTCTAAATTCAAATATTTTGCTAGTGGAGCAGGTCCCGCTGAGTTTTTTTTATCTGCTTGAAAAAACTTCAGTGTCAAAGTTTCGAGTGAGTGCGCAGGCCCTTGCATTCTTTTCCATTTTTTTTTCCTCCCGGAGTAATTTTGTAGCTGTATCAAAATCTTGTTTAGCCAACTCAATTTTCACAGCTAATTGCCACTGCAAATTCACCTCCAAATCATTCTCCTCCACACCTGAAGCCATCGGTGTCGACATTACTACAGAACTAGGCGGCCGCTTCCCGCCATCAGTGTTCACCACACCTGCCGGGGAGCCCTTGCTGCAGCCATCTGTATCCGTCACAAGCTCCAACACGAATGATCACACACACCGTCGAGATAGTGCCCCCTACCAAAGAGTAGGGGCATTTCCCTGGTGTCCAGTCCAGTTTCCCCCACTCAGTAAAATACCACCAGCAGCTTCATTGGGTTCAATTTCAGTTGGTTACCATGTGTACCCAACCCTGGTCACCCCTGAAAAAGGGACTTCTAGTTTCAGCAGTCCTACCTGGTCAACTAAATTCATCAAGTAAATATATAAATTTTATAGGGGTTGGGAGCAATCTACAAGGAAATGTTTACATATATATGTATATGTGTGTATATATATATATACATATATATATATATATATATATATATATATAGATATATATTATGGTAGCATGGTAGTGCTACCATAGTTAGGGTTGAGTAGCCCTTTTAAGGTTAAAGGGTGAAATGTTGCACCTTAATAACTTTGCCACCATTCAATGGATTTGTCTGCAATTTGGCAGGAGCAGACTGGTGGCATAGATCTTGGGATCTGCCAACTTTTGTACTGGTCGGATATACGGCTGCTGAGTTATTAAGTGACATTCATGTGTGCAATTACATTTTTTTTGCAAATTTTTGCTCGCGCCTACAGGTCACACGGTTTGTGCGACCAGTCCAGAAACTTCAGGGAATGTGCGGCCAGGGTCCCCGATGTGCCTTTTGAAGATTTCATGAGAAAATATTAAATGGTTCAAAAGTTATTCTAAAAACAAGTTCCCATTATAAGTCAATGGAAAAATTAACAAAAAGTTCAAAAGTGTCACAAATGCACTTTTTAGTGTCGCAAATGGCCCTAGTAGTGTCGCAATTCTGCCATTTTGTTTTCAGTTACTGATCACAGAAATGCTTGGCATTTAACATTGGGACCATCGAGGGACATAATTATTTATGTGTTTACCTATTTGAGCCCTGAAGATGCTAGCCATGTCTTTATTTTGGGGTTAAACACCCCAGAAATATGTTTTTTAAATTTCTAGGAAGAGTAGCGTCACAAAGTAATGTCGCACTTGCGACATTTTCACAAATTTTTGTCAAAAGGTGTCGCAAATCATTTACACTACTTTTCTAGGTTATGGCAAAATGACAGGAATTCTTTGCCACCCTGCTGCAAAAGAACGGTTTGGTCTTTTGGGCTGAAATTTGGAGGGAAGGCAGCCAACATCTCACAGATGTACCTTTTGGTGGTTTGAGGAAAAATTTTGCATGGATGCAAAGTTACGGTACTCCAAAGTTGATGTTTTTTCCCATAGACTAACATGGTGGATTACGCCGCACCTTTCGGGGCTCATATCTTGGAAACAGTACAAGATACGGAATTTTTATCATGACCATGAGTAGCCCTGTGGGCTACACATGCAATCAAAACCTAGCCAGGAAACTCATGAATCATGAGAAATTTTAATTTTTTTTCTACGTTGGACGGTTACTGAGATATTAGCATTTTACTATTACAACTGCTTGTTTTCTGCTCCGAGGCACATTATTATGCATACATTCCTTGTTTTCACTGTCTTTCTCAATGGAGCTTTTGGAGAAAAATAGGGCGTGCACTCCACTTACTGTTTTACTGTAGGCTTTACACTTGTGTTTCCGTGTCAGTTTGCAGTAGCATCCCTGTGTATGCCACCGTGTGCGTTAACCTTTGCGTTTCTGTTTGCGCTACTGTTTTCTTTGGCATTATTGTTGCTGTTACCATTACTATTTGTGTTTACAATTGTGGTACCGTCACTGTGCACATTACGGTTTGCATTTGCTTTTCCGTTCCTGTTTCCTTTCCCGTTACTGTTGCTGTTACAGTTATCATTTGCGTTTACAAAAGCAGTAGCGTGACTGTGCGCATTACAGTTTGTGTTTCCATATGTGGTTGTGTTTGACTTTCTGTTTCTCTTTCCTTTGGCATTCTTTTTGCTGTTACCGTTACCATTTGCATTTGCAATTGCAGTACCGTGACCATGCGTGTTACACTTTGCGTTTCCGTTTCTCTTCCCTTTGGCATTATTGTTGCTGTAACACTTAACATTTGCATTTACAATAGCGGTACCATGACTGTGCATGTTACCTGTTGCATTTCCGTACGCACTTCCATCTCCGTTTGCATCACAGTTCGCTTTGGCGTTACTTTGCGCTTGCATTTCTTTTAATGGTTGTTTTACCATTTACTTTTGCGTCACCATGTGCATAACCATTAGCACTTGTGCTTGCATTGCAGTTACTGATACTATGTCACAAGACATCATGTGGTGGGAACGCAGGGCCTGAAGGGCCCACATTCCCACCACCGCATTATATTACTATTTATACTCCTCATTCTCAAAGAAAAGAAGTGTGCAAAAACTCTGTTTAATGCATCAGTTAGGGTTGTTCCACAGCAACAAAAGTGAGGAAATTCGGTGTTGGGTTGAAGCCCCCCTTGCATCCCCAGCCCGCCAACCCGGCATCAGGGTGTGCGTTGGGGTCATCGGTCAAACTCTCACCCCATTCTCCCTACCCACACTTGCTTACACATATGATGGGGTGACAATTAGTGCCAGAAATCCCAACGCACACCCTGATGCTGGTTAGGGGGCGGCTGGGGGTGCAAGGGGGTCTTTCAACCCCTAACACCGAATTTCCTCACTTTTGTTGCTGTGTAACAACCCTAACTGATGCATTAAACAGAGTTTTTGTCATGAATGTGTATATATATATATATATATATATATATATACACACACACACCACGCTACCATAGTTATGGTTGAGTACCCCTTTTAAGGTTAAATATATATATGTATGCAACAAGTGTCAGGATAAAAACTGACATGTAACTTCAGTTATCCGAGTCACTATGTGGATAAATGGGTGGTGCTATAATCACCATGCGGATAACTTCAAGTTATCCCCATAGTGGTTACATCATCACCCATTGATCCACACAGTGACTACATCACTAACCACCACCACCTGTCCTGCCTGCTCAGCCGTACTGCCTCCCTGTTTCACTTTAATCTTCTCACAGTGCTGTTTACAACCCACGCCATCACAGTCCCAATGGTTCACAAAATACACACCCTAATCACCCCCCTCAAGTCAGAACCACATTTTAAATGAAAATACTCTTTAGAACAAAAATAAATGTTTTCCTCTTTCTCAGCACAGCAACCCTGCAAGCCAAACAATGCAATTAGGCACAGAGAAAAAACATGGAATGGAACTTAAGAAAAAAATAAAATATAACAAAACTGAAAACAAAAAGTCTCATTGCATAAATCAAATATGCGTGGGGCACCTGTGGGATAAATAAGTTATTTGTACAGTAGCCTGTGACCTCTAGTCGTGACGTCGCAATTCGTCAGGTTACTCGAGGTCACAGGCTACTGTATAAATAACTTGGTTATCCCACAGGCACCTCCCGCATATCCCATATTTTTATATATATATACACATATATGTAATAGATAAACCACTCTGAGGTGTGCGGTCGTGCTCTGATATACACATACCTTGGTGTGTGTCAACCGCCCAAGGCGTGCATATATCAGAGCATGACAGCACACCTCAGAGTGGTTTATCTATCTTATAAAATGTCAAAATTGTTTTGGAGGGGGGTTAAAGTGCAGGTGTGTGGTCGTGCTCTGATATACGCATGGTCATGTGATGTGTTTCATACAATGAGAACACTGTATTTGTATTTGTTGCTCATTTTATAAATAAATAAATATATATATATATATATATATATATATATATATATATATATATATATATATTCTATACAAAAACTGCGTTAGTGCATCATTTAGGGTTAAAACACGAAGTCAGGAAATGAGACCTTTAGGGTTGCCCCCTACCTCCCCTCATGTATCCCCCCATCCTCCTGAGATTGACAGATGCAAGGGTATGTCATTGGGGTTATGAGGCTTGGGGATAGGTTTTGGCAGTACTGTAGATCCTATCTCACCTGATGGCGAGAGATCGGAGAAGCTGTACTATTCTGGTGGTCCTTGATCTCTCCTCAGCTCTTGACACTGTGGACCATGGGGTATTGCTTGGACATCTGAGGTCCATCTGTGGCCTGACACATACGGTTCTCAGATGGTTTACATCTTTTTTCACTGGCAGGACTCAGAGAGTGGTGTCCGGGTTTTTTTTCCTCGGGCCCATTTCTGTCTGTCCTGTGGGGTACCTCAGGGCTCAGTACTTTCCTCCATGTTGTTTGCAGTGTATATACTGCCCCTCAGAGACATTGCAAGACGATATGGGCTGAGGTTTCTCTGCTATGCTGATGATACCCAGCTCTACCTGTCTTTTGCACCTGGCCAGGATAGTGCTCTCTCAGTATTTAACAACTACCTTGTGGAAATCCAGGACTGGATGAATTCGAGTTGGCTAAAGTTGAACGTGGGAAAGACGGAGGTGATTGTGGTGGGGCTGGGTCACCGGATAGAGGGGTTGAGGACTGGCCAGCCCTCTGGAATTTATCTATGGGGTGCCCAGATCCTTACCTCTGATCAGGTGCAGGACCTTGGGGTGGAGCTTGATGATGAGCTGACCTTACGATCTCAGGTGTCAGCAGTTGTCAAGTCTTCCTTTCACCATCTTAGGAACATCACCAGGATCAAGCACCTTGTTCTGTCTGGAGACCTGCCCATACTTGTCCACGCCTTTGTGACCTTGCGCCTTGATTACTGCAACTCCCTTTACTTAGGGCTTCCTGGGGTTGATATCTGCTGATTGCAGCTACTGCAGTGCAGAATGCCGCAGCGCATTTGCTAATGGGGGTTTCTTGAACATCTCATATTAGCCCTGTTCTGCGCGGTCTGCACTGGCTGCCGATTCAGTGGTGGATCACCTTTAAGGTTGGTTTACTGACCTACAAAGCCCTACATGGACTTGGCCCTGATTACTTGAAAGAGCTTCTGATTCCCTATCGCCCCAAGCTACAGCTCCGTTCAGCTTGCTAGAGATTCCAAGGGTGTTTTTGAAGTCATCTGGGGCACGTGCACTTATGTACATTGCCCCTACCCTCTGGAATTCTCTACCCCGTCAGCTACAGGAGTGCACGACAGTGGGAGGCTTTAAGCAAGTGCTCAAAACTTATTTATGGTGTCAGTCTTTTGAGGGTACCTAGTAAATGAACCCTGTTTATCTTTCGTTTTTTATACTGTATTCACTGTTTCATTATCTTTCAATTCTTTTATAAAGCGCCATGATATTTGAAAGGCACATTTGTGAAATAAAATTATTATTATTATTATTATTATTATTATTATTATCTGGCAGACATAGTCCCACGTTTGTTGTATTAAGGGGCATGTCCATAGGATATAGAAACACAGAAACACAGACTTTGATGGCAGATAAGGACCGCTTGGCCCATCTAGTCTGCCCATTTCCCTACCTACAGGATAGGCCGCAGATCCTAGTTAACCAACAGCCTATTTCTTCCTACCCCCCACAAGAATTGCCTTATGTCTGTCCCATGCATTCTTGAATTCTTCCACAGTTTTAGACCCCACAACCTCCTCAGGAAGGCTGTTCCATGCATCCACTACCCTCTCTGTGAAATAATACTTCCTCACATTGCACCTGAACCACCCCCTCTATCTTTAAATTGTGTCCCCTTGTTCTTGCACGTCTCTTTTTCTGAAAGATGCTACCCTCTTGAACTTTGTTGATTCCACTGAGGTACTTAAAAGTTTCTATCATGTTCCCTCTCCCTTCTTTCCTCAAGGGTATACATATTAAGCTCCTTTAGTCTCTCCTCATACGGCTTCTCTTGCAGACCCTGCACCATTTTAGTTGCCCTCCTCTGGACTGCCTCTATCCTGTTTATGTCCTTGCAGAGATGGGGTCTCCAGAACTGGACACAGTACTCCAGATGGGGTCTCACCAACTGTCTGTACAGAGGCATAACAACTTCCTGTTTTCTGCTGCTGATGCCTCTCCCTATGCATCCCAGTATACCCCCAGCCCTCCCTACTGCCTTCTCACATTGCTTGCTAACCTTAAGGTCATCTGATATGATTAACCCAAGGTCCCTTTCCTTTTTTGTTGTTGTTACTACCCCCCCCCCAATTGTGTATTCTTCCCCTGGGTTCTTGTTTCCCAGGTGCATTATTTTGCACTTCTTTGCATTGAATCCTAGCTGCCATACTTCTGACCATTCCTCCAACCTTGCCAAGTCCCTTCTCATCCTTTCCATGCCTCCTTGTGTATCAACCCTGTATCAACCATGTAGCAAATCCCCAGGTTGGGAATTACATCTCCAACATAGTTTTGAACTTAACACCCTTGCCTTGTGTAGCACCATTGATGTGCGGTACCAAGAGTGGAGGATCTTGTTTTGTATTAATCTACTCTTTGTTTCTATAAAGTATATGTGTGCCATTTTCCAACATTCTTTCCACAGTTGGTAAGTGAACTCAGTGTTCAGGGCTGCCTCCCATTTTTGTTTAGATTTTTCGGTTTGGCAGGGAAAAGTGTACCTAAGGGCGGCATATATAGAGCTAGCTAAGCCCCTTTCTTTTTGTAACCAGGAGGGTATGACCTGGACCTCTCTCTGGGGCAGTTGGGAGATATATTTCTGGATTGGATTGTGCTTCGGATTTGTAAGTATCTCCAGAAGTCCGAAGTGGGGAGTGACCATTGGGCTTGCAGATTGGCAAAAGTGTGCACTACCATTGAGGCTGGGGTCAGTAGGGCCCCTATCATGGATATTCCCCTGTCTTCCCACCCCTTCCAGTGCACTGGTTTTTTATCTATACACAGTCTCTCATTCCCCCATTGTGGGGTCAGTTTATTGGGGCGAGGGTCATTTTCATCCTTTTCTTTATCTTGGCCTAGCATTGCAGAGAGACTTCCTTGGTGGGGTGTAATTTGAGTCCTGCAGGTGGGGTATTGTAAATCAGGAGCAACAGGGAGGCCTTTTGACTAACAATCAGCTCTATGTCTACCTACTGGGATTTTGCAGGCATCGCCTACCATAAGCCAGTGTAGGGACTGTGCCATATGAAAGGTCCATTTATAGCCCTCAAACCATGGGAGACACCACCCCCATGCTCCAGTGTGCTCAGAAGTTGTTCCTGCTATACCTGGGGGGTTCCCCATCTCATAGAAATTGACAGATGGACTTATCTAGCTTCTGAGTCCAGCTCTGGGGGAGGGAAAGGGGGGATGTGTGCTAAGATACAGAACATTTTTGGTGCTAGGATCATTTTGGTCGACGCTATCTTGCCTGCTGAGGTTAAATGAAGTTTGGTCCATCTAGACATATCCTCCTTCATGTTTAGTAGGAGGGGCTGGAGGTTGCGGTCCCATAGTTTGGAAAATGTGGTGGTGAAGTGAATTCCTAGCTATGTGATACTGTCACCTGCCCATTTCAATCCAGTGTTGCCCAGTGATTGGGAAGTGCATCTGGGGTTTAGGGGGAGTGCCTCAGTTGTGGTTTGATTAAGATGGAGTCCTGACAGTTCTTAGAAGTGATGGAGGGTGTCGAGCAGCAGGGGTAGTGCCGAAGGCACATCTGCCAGCAGGACCAAAAGGTCATCTGCATGCATGAGTGTGGTATACTCCTCATTGACTGCTGAGATCCCTCATATATGTTTGCTGTCTCTGAGGGTAGCTGCCAGTGGCTCCACCACCAAGACAAACAGCAGGGGGGGGAGAGAGAGAGGGCAGCCCTGCCTAGTGCCCTAGGATAGCTCAAATGGAGGAGATAAAGTAGAATTAGTAAGCAGTCGGGCCATGGGAGAGCTGTATATATAGCTGCTACCCATGCCGTAAAGCAAGGTCCTATTCCCAGGTTCTCAAGGATGGCGTGGAGGTAGTCCCATTTGAGAGAATCAAAAGCCTTTTCAAAATCTATGGCTACCAGAGCCGTTGGGGTTGGGGTTGGGAGGTGGTGTGCTACCTGGGCCAGGTTAGTGAGAGTCCTGATGTGATCTGCACTATATCTACCTGGGATGAATCCCATTTGGGAGGGGTGTATCAGCTGTGGTAGTAAGGGTCCTAGCCTTAGGGCCATGGCTTTAGTGAATATCTTGCTGTCAACATTAAGGAGGGAGATTGGGTGGTAGCTACCTGGGGAGACAGGGTCTTTCCCTTTTTTTTGGCAGTACTGTAATCACTGCCTCATGCATAGAAGACTTGGTTTGCTGGCCAAGGCACCTAGCTTCACCTGAGCTCTTTCCTTCTAAGACTGCTTGAAAGGCAGAGTAGAGAAACTTACCAGAGCAAGGGAGAAGGATTAAGACTTAGTTTGGCTAAGTAGATTTACTGTGTGGTGGTGTTTTTATTTTCTACTCACAGGGATTGCTACTGTTTGTTGCTAACATTTCATTGCTTTATTTTTTCTCTGATTCAAATTGTTGTTGCTGGTATACCTTCTTCTGCATTATTACAAGGTGTGCCTACAGGTGTGTGCTAACAGATTACTGCTGTAATCTTCTGATTCAAATTGTCTTTTGCAAGGTATATCTTCAGTTACTGCTTTATTTTTCTCCGGAGCAAAGTGTTTCTTACAGGGTATATCTTCTCTGAAATTACTGTATTACAGGTGGAGGTTACATTTTTGTGACTTTTTTATCATTGGGCTAAGCAAAATTACTGTTTGACACTGTGTTTTATTTTATTCTTGTTTGTTGAAAAGGTTTGTTGTCTCAGAAGTGTTTCAGTCTCCTTCTCACATTGAAGGAGCTAATTGCTTTTCCTCCCACAGCTCTTCCAAAGGATTAGGTGTGTATGTGAGGGGCGGAGCTGGCAAACTGTCAGTACTTTCAACAGAAAGAAGGGTTAAAAAGTCAGGTTAGTTGATATCTTGGAGGTAGAAGACTTGGTTTGCTGGCCAAGGCACCTAGCTTCACCTGAGCTCTTTCCTTCTAAGACTGCTTGAAAGGCAGAGTAGAGAAACTTACCAGAGCAAGGGAGAAGGATTAAGACTTAGTTTGGCTAAGCAGATTTACTGTGTGGTGGTGTTTTTATTTTCTACTCACAGGGATTGCTACTGTTTGTTGCTAACATTTCATTGCTTTATTTTTTCTCTGATTCAAATTGTTGTTGCTGGTATACCTTCTTCTGCATTATTACAAGGTGTGCCTACAGGTGTGTGCTAACAGATTACTGCTGTAATCTTCTGATTCAAATTGTCTTTTGCAAGGTATATCTTCAGTTACTGCTTTATTTTTCTCTGGAGCAAAGTGTTTCTTACAGGGTATATCTTCTCTGAAATTATTACAGGTGGTGCTTTACAGGTTTTACAGTTTTATCTAACATTAGGATAAGCTTTCAGGTTACTGCATTTGTTGTTGACTGATTGTTTCTGCTCTTACCTCCTTGTTCTTTCATCCGTGGTTTTTCTTTTAGGCAGGGAAGGCATACATCAGGTGCCAAGGGCTAAAGGAGGAACTAGCAGACCATTAGCAGAATTGTTTAGTGAGTCTCTGAGCACAGGAGGGTCCCAGAAGACTGGAGAAGGGCTCATGTGATCCCGCCCACAAGAGTGGTAGCAGGGAGGAGGCGGGGAACTACAGACGGTCAGTCTTACCTCAGTAGTGGGCAAGATTATGGAGGCACTCCTTAAGGAAAGGATAGTGCAACACCTGGAATCCATAGGGGCACAGGATCCAAGACAGCATGGGTTTACAAAGGAAGGTCCTGTCAAACTAATCTCATAGATTTCTTTGACTGGGTAACCAGAGTGGTGGACCAGGGGAGCAGTTGATGTTGCCTACCTTGACTTCAGCAAAGCTTTTGACACTGTTCCACATAGAAGATTGATAAATAAGCTGGGTAGGCTCGGGTGGGTCAGAGTTGGTCAACTGGGTGGCAAACTGGTTGACTGGCAGAAAACAGAGAGTGGTGGTAAATGGTATACAGTCAGAAGAGATGCAAGTCACAAGTGGGGTACCTCAGGGATCAGTCCTGGGGCCAGTCCTATTCAACATCTTTATTAGTGACCTTGCAGATGGACTAGAGGGTAAGGCTTGTCTGTTTGCAGATGACACCAAGATCTGCAACAGAGTAGATGAGCCAGATGGGGTGGGCAGAATGAGAAGAGATCTAGATAAACTAGCAGAATGGTCAGAAGAGTGGCAACTGGGATTTAGTGCAAAGAAGTGCAAAATCATGCACATAGGAAGAGAAACCCTGAAGCCACTTATAGGCTGGGAGGAGTTGCTAGCAGTCACAAAGGAAGAAAGAGACTTGGGCATCATCATCACTGATGACCTAAAATCATCAAGCAGACCTCTAAAGCAGTAGGTAAGGCTGGGGGTGTTAGGGTGATTAGTAGGGGTATCACAAGTCGTAAGAGGTAATAATCCTCTGTACAAGACATTGGTTAGGCCCCATCTGGAGTACTGCGTGCAGTATTGGAGGCCACACCTTCACAAGGACATTAACCAAATTGAGGCAGTCCAGAGAAGGGCAACCAAAATGGTGCAGGGACTGCATCAGAAGACATATGAGGACAGATTAACGGAGCTCAATATGTATACCCTTGAGCAAAGGAGGGAGAGAGGTGATATGATCGAGGCATTCAAACACCTTAAGGGCATAAACAAGGTGAAAGAGTCTAACATGTTTAAATATAAGAAAAATAGCAGGACAAGAGGACACAGCATGAGATTAGAGGGAGGCCGATTAAGGGGGAATGTGAGGAAATTCTTTTTCACAGAAAGGGTGGTGGATGCATGGAATGGCTTACCACAAGAAGTGGTGGCTATGAATACAGTGCAGGGCTTCAAACAGGCATGGGATAGGCATAAGGGAGCAATACAAATGACTATGAATAGATAGGTCACTGACAGAGCAAAGGCCGATGGCACATTTATAAGGTAGAAAAAGAAATGGGCAGACTGGATGGGCCTTGCGGTCCTTATCTGCCGTCAACTTCTATGTTTCTATGTTTCATAGTGGGGGGCAGGATCCCTTGCACTTCTGCTTCGGCGTAGATTTGGTGTAGAGTGGGGGTAATGATTTCAGTGAGGTCCTGCCAAAATTTGACTGAGTAGTCATCTTCTCCTGGGGCCTTCCCTGGTTTAAGGGAGAGCAGGGACATCTTCACTTCTTCCACAGTAAGCAGGGCATCTAGTCGTTGGGCCTGCTGTGCGGTTATAATGGGGAGTTGCACTGAGTGGAAGAAGTAGTGCGTCACTTAGGGGTTAGCCTCCTTAGAGGAGGTGTACAAGGAGGTATAGTACGCTGCCATAACCACATTCAGTTCAGTGTCTTTGGTGTGTACTGCCTCGGTGGTATCTTTCAGCTCAGCAATATGTCTTTCCATTTGTTGCTTCCGCAGCCTGTAGGCTAGTACCTTCCTCCCTTTTTCACCCCCTCCCAGTATTTATGTTTCAGTCTCAGAATGGGGATTTCTTCCCGTCTTGAAAGAAGGAAGTTAATCTCCATGCGGAGGCCTATTATTTTCCTTCTGAGGGGATCCCGTAGGGCCTTCCCTCCCCGATCTTTTTGTTGGTGCTCCACTGCTTTGAGTTCATCCTCTGGCTCTTTTAGTTTCTGCTCCCTGCACCGTCTCCTGGCCCTTGCATATCCAATTCTCTTACCCATCATTGTGGCTTTGAATGCCTCCCATCTAGTCCCTGCCGTGGTGTCCTGGACAGGATTTTCTTGAAAAAACAGCCTTGCCTCAGCTTGGGACCATTTAAGGAAGTCCTTGTCCTTAACTAATAGGGGATCCAGCCTCCAAGAGGTGGATGTGGGGATGGGGGGGCCCTAGAGAATATTCAGCTGGACTGGAGAATGGTCAGAGATTATTATAGGTAATATGTCAGAGGTTAAGGTGGCCTGTGTGATCTGGGAGGGGGTTAGCAGGAAGTCAATATAGGACCCATGTACTGAAGAGTAAACGGAATAATCCCGCCCCCTAGGGTTCATCAGCACAATACTTCTGCCAGTCCTTGGTCCCTCATCCAGTTTAATATGGCTCTCCATCCATTCCCATGCAGATTTCTCCCTCCAACTACATTCTTATCTAGCAAGAGGTCTAGAGCCAGGTTAAAGTCCCCCCCAGTTATGGTGGGTATCCCGCTTTGGTTCATATTAAGGAGGGTTTGAGAGGTTTGGTGAAATAATTCTGGGTCATCCTTATTGGGTCCATAGAGATTCCTTAGCAGGATTGGACCTGTGGGGGTTTGGAAGGTTCCGAGTACCCACCTGCCCTGCTGGTCAGCCCTGGACATGATGAGAAACCACTGCAGTTGCTTGTGTACCAGAATAGCTACCCCACTTTTTTTGTTGGTGCAGAGGCATGGACTTTCAGTCCCACCCAGTCCCTTTTTAGGAGCTCGTGATCCTTCTTAGTGAGTGTCATCTCCTGCAGAAAGACCACCTTGGCTTTAGCCTGTTTCAGGTATGACAGCACATTTTTCCTCTTCACCGGTGTATTCAACCCCCTTACATTCCAAGTAATGCATATTATGTTAGCCATAGTCAAAGTTATCGGGGGGAAGCAGGAGGTGGATTAATTGTAAGCAACTGGTGGAGAGGAAAAGGTGCCCCCACACAGGAAGTGTATGCTGGTGTGCCAGGCTGGCCATCTGATCAGGGAGTGGGAAGTACTCCAGGTCTCCTATGGAGGTGAGTGCTGGAGTCTCTCCCAGATAACAGTTTGAGGCCCTAATAAGTGTTAAGGTGGGTGTCAGATCCTCTTGATAGTTAGGAGCTTCTTTAAGTGGTTTTGCATCAGAGTCTTGGTAGTACCCCCAGGGTAGTTCTCAGGTGATACCTTTGGAATGTGACCTACCTGCATTTGGGGCTGTCTCCCAAAACTGTATTCTCTTTGTGGAGTCATCATGTCTGTTGCTGGATACATATAACATCATCAAAAACATAAACACAAACCAAAGATTAAACATATTTACAATCTGCACTATTGTGTCCAAATGGAGCCATCCTGCATGTGTGATCACTTGCCCATCTCGGCAAAGCAAGATCTGCTGGGTGGTTCCTGTGGATGTGGTGGCCATGTATATCACTGGCCTATCAACTTTTGTGCTTCTCAGTGTTGGGGAGGTTTGCAGCTGGCAGAGAGGGTATGCGGCTACCTGACCTGACAGTGCTCACATATGGTGGTACCATGAGGGATCACATGGGACCACCTGGCATCATGAGAATAGGGGTGAAAGTCCCTTCGCTGGGGTAGGTTGGTTTCCATGGGGGGGTATGCGTAATCCAGGCAGGAGGATCCCGTGTTTTCTGGGATCCATCTCACAGAGTGAGGATGTGGGGGGAGGGGAGAGGCAGGTAGAAAATGCTCTGTTTGGTAGCTGGCCTGCCAGGTTCCCTGATACTGGGAGAGCATCTCTGGATCCACTCAGGGATGGGTGATTCCCACTGCAGTCTTCTCCTTTCGGATTTGTCTCTCAGGGTAGTCCCATCTTGCGGTGTCAAGGGGCAGCATGTAATTGGAGAGGAGTTTGGATTTGCATTCCGCTGTGGGAATAGTGGTCCTGCTTAGCACAGCCATTGGTAATCCACCTCTTTCAACAGCAGGGCCTGTGAGTTGTTCCTTGCTGCCTTGTCTTATTTTAATCATTGAGGAGCAGTGCCACCTCTTTGAGCTGCCCAATTTCTACCTAATCCTCCTTGGTTCCTTATGTTCAGAAGTGCCTACAGCACCTGTTAAGTCCCCCACCCCTCCTCCTTACCCTGTGTCCCTGTCCCACACACCATCTCGTGCGGTATGCGCTGGGGGTGGTCAATGTGGCAAGGGGATCGGTGTGCCCTGAAGGGGCAAAAGTCACAGTGTCTCGTGATCTCCTGGCCTAAATCTATTGTCCTCTGTAAAAGTTATTAAAGTTGACAGAGAGCATCCTCTTCGTCCTTCTTACCCCGGGAGAGAAAAAAAGGGGTTACTTATCTAATTGGGTATTTGTGTCCAGGAGCAGTGCTCAGGGGACTCTGGGATCTTGCTGGTGGTTCCATCTCAGCTTGGCACACTTCGTGGCCTTTGGGTGCTGCTTTACTAGTGGGCCCGACTCTCCTTTCGGTCCATTTTGCTGTCTGGCACCGTGGTCATGGTGGCCTGGGAGGGCATTTCAGTTGGGGGTGCTTCCTCGGGTTGCAGATCTCTGGAGCTCAGTGATGGAGATCTCAGAATCTCATAAGGGCTCTTTGTCATGTAGCGGACCAAGGCCGTGCTTTCTTCTCTCTGTTGCTCTCTGTCCGCTTCTCTTGGTGGTGGCCCTGTTCTTACTAGGGAATGGTCCCTTTGTTTGTGGCTGTCCCTCACTATTCTTTTTCTGCTGTGCTGGGGGAGTCCTTCTTGGCCTTTCTGCTGGGGTTCAGCACCGAGCTGCATCTCTTTGGGGCTTAGGATGTCTGCAGGGCTGGTTTGTCAAGGGGAGCTACTCTGAGGTTTCTCTCGCCTTTCTCCTGCTTGGCATTCCAGGAAGGCTTCAAGTGTAGTTGGTGCCTCAAAGAAAAGAGGGACCCTATTATGGGCTATGCGCATGATGGATAGATACTGGAAGGAGTACTGAATGCCCATTTTTTGCATGATATGGCGATCTTGCGTATACTCCCTCCTTTTGTTCAAGAGTTCCTTGGAAAAGTCTTGGTATATGGAGATGGGGTGTACCTGCCAGCTCAGGTGTCCCACTTCTCTGGAGTGCTGCAATAGTTCTTTCCTTGTGTTGTAAGCCAGCAGCTTCATTAAGATGCCCGTGGTTCCCCCCTTTCAGTGGGACTGGATCGAGGGTCCGGTGGGCCCGTTCTATCTCCAGATGGAACTCTGGTGTTAGGCCCAGGATTTCAGGAAGGGCCTGTTGGAGAAAGCAGACCATGTCTCACTTTTCTGCTCCCTCTGGAAAACCCAGCAGTCTCATATTGTTCCTCCTGCTGTGTTTTTCCAAGTCATCTACCTTAGCCAGGAGTAGATTGATGGTGGTTTGCTGATCTCTCTGGGCTCCCCAAATTTTGTCGATCGCTGACTCATGGACTTGCGCCAGGTGCTTTATTTTTGTTAGACATCCAGCCAGGCTTTGGATGGCCATTGTTGTGTGTTGTGAGGCTTCAGTTACCTCATCCATGTGGCATAAAAGTCTCTCAAACATGGAGTTAAAGTGGCTGAGGTCGAGAGTTGGGCCCGGGGCTACCACCATGCTTCAGGCCAGAATCGCTGAGGATGTTAGATGGATGAAATATTCTCTGATTTAAAAAAAAAAGGTATGTCCATGTAGCTAAGATCTTAGGCTACTTTATTTTAGCTTTGTCGTCGGTCGGTAGCCGTTTTAGCTGTGGCAATTGTCAGATTAAGCTATCTACTAGCTGCAACTCATAATTCAAGCTGCCATCCTGTTTGCTGGTTAAGCCTGCAATCACATTTTTTAACCTCAATAACATAATGTATTTCAATAGGACTCTCTGACTGAGCTCAAAAACTTTCACAGTAACATATTTTAACCTTGCAACATTATATATTTCAATAGGAATTGCGTAAGGAGCTAAAAAACTTTCACTGTCACATTTTTTAACCTTGACAACATAATGTATTTCAATAGGACCCTCCGAATGAGCTTGAAAACTTTCACAATAACATATTTAACCTCTGCAACATAATGAATTTCAATAGGAATTGAGTATGGAGCTCGAAAACATTTGTGTTCACATTTTTTTACCTGAACAACATAATGTATTTCAATACAACTCTCCGACTGAGCTCAAAAGCTTTCGCAATAACATATTTTAACTTCGGCAACATTATACATTTCAATAGGAATTGCGCATGGAGCTCGAAAACTTTCATGGTCACATTTTTTAACCTTGACAACATAATGTAGTTCAATAGGACTTTCCTATGGAGCTCAAAAACTTTCACGGTAAGATTCATTTTACCTGGACAACATTATGTATTTCAATAGTACTTGACCATGGAGCCTGAAAACTTTTGTGGCAACATTTGTTAACCTTGAAAATAGTACTTATTTCAATAGGACTTGCCCAAGGAGCTCAAAAACTTTCATGGTTACATTTTTAACCTTGACAACATATAATGCTTTCAATGGAAGCCAGACATAGTATTCAACAACTTTTATTATCACTTTTTTTTTCACCTTCATAACATATTGTTTCTCATTGACAGTTTTACATGGTACTTGAAGATGTATAAAATCACATCTCAGGATATCAACATCGTTATGCATTCCGATGCAACTACTCATGGGTCTTGAGAACTTTTACACTTAATTTTTAACCCTACTAAACATCACGCATGTTGATTGGGTTTGATTGTGTACTTTTAAAAGTGGAGTTGTTACATGTTTTTTAGCATTGCTAGATAATTTAAGAGATTGTACACATTATTTATTAGCTGAAGGTAGAGAGTGATACTTTACTGCAATGCTATTCATTTGAAGTGTTTGTTTTCAAACCTTTTTGATAAAAGGTGACTGATAATTTTTTTTCTTTTGTTTTATAGGTTTGTGATCCTGTACCATTAAATTGACTGAAATCTGTGTAGTCTGAGTAGAGAAAATGCCTACAAAACATAGACAACAAAGTAAGCATAGAAGGGATAAGTATAATAGTGATGTTCAATTGATAAAGAGTACCAGGGGCAGAAGCATACTACTAGGAAACTTAAAGACACTGCAAGATCTATCAACAGGAAAAGGTTGCCTGGTGATAATGACATATCTGCCTCAGTTTCTTCCTTACAGAGAAATGTACAGTGCTTCCTCTCTCAACATCATGTTGTGATTGCAGAGTCTAGAAGATCTCAATAGGTTGCAAATGTTTCTATTGCAACCTGTAAAAAAAAAAAAGTTCTGCTATTTGTGGCCATCTTAGCAAGCTGAATTTTTTCCGAAAGTTAGCTTCAAAGGCTAAGGTTGATAGTATTATTTCTACCATAATGAGACATCAAGGCAAACGACTAAAGAGTAAACTGTTCTTGATGAAACTACGACTTAGAATTCATAGATTTGTGAATATGCCACTTTCATGTTTGTGAAGCAAAATGATGAGAGAGATTGAATGCTTTACTGTAACAGTGCAGTCTGTTCACAGTAGACTGCAAAATGTTGAGACTCTCAACAGACACAACTTTTGGGAAGTCTTCCAGGACATATGACTACATAAACAGCACTCAGAGGCTTTCTTTTGGCAGGAGTTTTACAAATCAGTTTCCAAGGAGCTTGTTATCTCTCTTGACAAAGTTGGTAAGGCTTGTAATGTCTTGAGTCTGACATGTACTGAAGAACCAAATGTCTTAGATGATGAAACAGCCTCAGTAACTGAGACACCAGCCACAAGTTGTGCATCATGGAGATGTAATGAGACATGCAATCTGAATCAAGTGTCATTTGATGCTATTGCACAGTTTGTTAAGAATATTCTTGCAAGTAAGAAGAAACAGAAATGCAACTTATTACATAAGATTGATCTCTGTAAAATTCGCAAGCATAACAGGTTGTTGGGACATTCCTTGGCTTGCTTAGATAGTGGTGTCTGCCAGAGTGTATTTCATCACATGTGTATGATTGCTGTACACAATCCTGCGATGCTCAGCTTTGTGTGCAAAATACACCAGGTGAGAAAAGCTGTGTCACTATACAAGCAGCTTGATAAGTCATTGGCAGCAGGAGACATGGAAGCTGCAAAACTTGTGATACAGGATGTGCACCGTAATAGTAAACATTATGATGCACCCTGTGAGAACACGCCTGCCACTGTATCATGTAGTCTTACTCTACGGGAATCTGAGATACTGAAAACATTCAGAAAGCTCATTGCTAAGTTTGAAATGGCTAAGAGAGAGAAGTTTGACTCTGTGTGTTTCTCATGTCACAGACTACTTTACAGTTCACAGTCTGTAACAGTTAATCTGGAAAAGATTAAAACTTTTAATGACATGTGGGCACAATTGTTCAACTACTTACTAGTAAAGAGTGACTTTGACTTGGACCCATTGCTCATTATGTGTCACTACTGTTTGTCAAAGGTGAAAAATAACACTCTGCCACCAAGATCTGTTTTCAAAAATATGGAGGCAGATGAGACACCTATTGAGATGGCTGCATTGAATATGTTTGAGCAGACACTGATGCAAACCATGAAACTGTTCCAGACAATTCTATGTCTGAATACAAAGACAGGCAAAGTACCCCAAAAAGAGATTGTCAAGTCTCTGAAAGGGGCTGTGATGTATTTACCATTTCCTCTGAAAGAGAACGTGGAGATGATCTCAAAGGAAAACTGTATAGTTATACTAGTAAACGGTGTGCCTACAAAGTCCAAGGTGATTTGGCAAGATGTTGTCAATGTGCAGAAAGTGAAAAGTGCTTTACACTATCTGAAGAGCAATAATGTTTTCTATGATGAGCTTGACATACATGAACTATCAGATGTGAGTGCTCAGTTTGGACTAGTAGACACTAAAAAGTCAAGCATTGAGAAGGTCAGTGTCACAGCTCATGAAGATGTGTATGAACAGTACACAATTCACCCTTTACAAGGCAGAAATCCAATTGGTGATAACACTGACCTGTAGAGGAATGACTTGAAGCACGTTTTCCAGATTTGTTCCCAAAAGAAATAGGAGGGAGTCTGGATGAGCATGAGGTTCGTGTTCAAGGTGCTGAAAACCAAACATCAAGAGTGCTGAACAAGGATGGAAAATTCCATAGGAACATACAATACTTGTTCCACCTGTTGTGGGAGAGTGAGCTTAGTGTACTTTCTGTGTTCATTGTGCATACACTCCGATTATCTACCCCATTGGAAGGCATGACAGCAGCTGAATTTCTGAAGTGGCTGACAGAAAAGGATGAAACACTACAGGTGAATTTGACATCTATGCTGGTGAGTCTACATGACACAAAAGAATGCTGGTAACAGAGACACTCAGAGGTCATGACCATGCTGCATGAGTATGGTGCAGCTACTTGGTTCATAACTCTAAGCTGTGCAGAGCACAGCTGGGATGATTTAGTTGAACTCTTGTGGTGGGCCAGTTCTGATGTTGATGGCATTTCATCAGTGACACTTGGTGAGATGTGCTCACTCAATCCAGTTTCAGTGTGATGGCATTTCCACCATTGCTTCCATAAGATATTGACATTCTTTTTGTTAAAAGACAATCCTCCTCTTGGGTTAGTTTAGCACTACTTTTGGAGGACAGAATATCAGGCACAAGGTTCGCCACACATTTATACTGTACGCTGTTAGTGGATTAAGGATGCTCCTCATATCGGCAAGAATGAATCAGCTGAAGTGTTGAAGTTCATTCAACGTTATGTGACTTGTCACATTCCTGATAAGTATGATGGTCCAACACTCTGGAAGCTGGTGCAAAAGTTTCAGCAGCATCTTTGTAGGAAGTACTGTCGCCGACCAGTCAAGAGTCATAATGAGTGGTACACCAGGTGTCAATTTGTTTTCCCCAGATGTGTCTGCCAGCAGGGACATATGAATGACTTGTTCTCAGCCATGCATCACCATCTCAAGGCAAAGTCCACTAAGAGGGTCTATGAGTTACACAGTCAGGAGAATAAGGTGTTCATCAATGACTACAATCCTACTTTTTTCCTGATGTGGCAGGCAAACATTAATGTGCAGTTTGTTGCAGATAACTCTCTGTCTCTTGTGTGGTACATCATGTTGTACATCACAAAACATGAGCAGACAAGTTTGCTTGAGCTTTGGGAAGACATAGCAGCTTCCAACCAATCATTAAGTTCACAACTCTGGTCACTGGGATTAAAGACACTGTCTCACAGAGAGTGCAGAGCATATGAGTCCAGTGATCATTTGATTGGGACACACTTGTATGGCAAGTCTGATGCTGTACGGTATCATAATGTCAACAACAAAGAGAAATGAAAGCGTGTTTTGAAGTCTCATGATGAGATTGAAGAACTGGCTACAAACCACCCCTCTTCAAAAAATATTTTGAAGAATAACTGATCAATGCATACTACCAAAATGTGGCAAATGCTATGGATGACATGTGGCTGTACCATGTTGCTCTGTGGTATGACGATAAGACTGATGTAACACCTGATGAGACTCGCAACATTTACAAAGTGAGAGGGTTTGATGGGTGCCTTGCAAAAAGGAAGAAGCCATGGCTCATTGACTATTGTAAATGGAATTTCTCTACTACTGACAGCAAGAAGTATTACTACTTTGCTCTAGTGTTCCTTTTTAAGCCATGAAGGGATGACTGCACACTGAAACGGAGACTGTGACACATATGAAGAACAGTTCTACCTTACATATGAGACCTCCAAGAATGAGCAGTCCGAAAGATATATTCGTAGACTGGAATTAGAGAAGAAACAGATGGAACAAGCTAAGAAACAGCTTGAGAAAGATACCCCAGAAAATTCTCAGGAAACATGGCTCCTGAAGGAGAGGGTACTCTTGGAGCTCCTCTACCAATGAATGATCCGGTGGTTCTCATAAGTGAAGTCGAAAGTGCAATGCAATATTCTTCTTGTGTGATAGAGGATCCTACTGTACTGATTGATCAGTTGAATACACAGCAGTATGCTGCTTATGATGCTGTCACTGAAGCTGTCAGACACAGCATCCTTCATGAAAGGAAACAATGCACATATGGAAAGTATAAGCCATTGCTAATGTTTGTTAGTGGTTCTGCTGGCACAGGCAGGAGTTTTGTTATTGAACTATCTCAGCGGAGACAAGGAGACATACAGAAGAAGTGATGTCTGCAGCTGTGGCTGCTCCTACCGGTTTGGCAGCATACAACATTGGTGGTGTGACTCTACACTGGTTGTTTATGCTACCTGTAGAGCATGGCAAAACAGGAGAGTACTGAAAACTTTCCCATGAGGTGGCATCTGAGCTGCGACCAATGTTTCTCAAGATGAAACTTCTCATCATTGATGAGATTAATAGGGTCTCAGATGTCATGCTTGCATGTATCCATCCGCATCTCCAAGAGATACTTGGGACTAATGATGGCCAGCCATTTGGAAGTAAGAGTGCTTTTGCATTTGGTGACTTTCTGCAACTTACACCTGTGAATGGATAACGTCTTTACAGCACTGACTGTGAAGCAAGAAAAAGCAACTGGTAACACACACGTTTACGGTACTGCAATTGTAAATGTAAATGGTAACAGTAACAGCAACAATAATGACAAAGTAAACAGAAATGCAAGCGTGTACGAAAATGCAAACCGTCACACGCACACTCATGGAACCACAATTGTAAATGCAAATGGTAACGGTAACAGCAACAATAAAGCCAACAGAAACAGAAATGCAAGCGCATACGAAAACGCAAACTGTAACACGCAAGGGCACGGTACCACAATTGCAAATGCAAATGGTAATGGTAACAGCAACAATAACACCAAACAAAATGGAAACGTAAGTGCAAATGGAAATGCAAAGCATAATGCACACGCTGGCGTAGATGGAAACGGTGATGTGAACGTTAACGGAAGTGCAACTGGAAATGCTAACTAGCACAGTAATGAAAGGGCACACCCTTCTTTTCCCTAAAAAGTGTATTGAAAAAACACAGTGAAAACAAAGAATGTATGCATAATAATTGACCTTGGAGCAGAAAATGAGGACTTGGAATACTAAATTGCTTATATCTCAGGAACCATACGACGTAGAAAAAAAGTAAAATTTCATATGAATTATGACTTTCCTAGCTAGTTTGTACTTAGCCCCCATCTGGGGGGCTAAGCATTTTTGTGACAAAAAGTCCGTATCTCGCACCATTCCCGAGATACGAGCCCTGAAAGACGCGATGGATGCCATAATGTTATCCTATGGCAAAAATCATCAATTTCAGAGTGCCATCACTGTGCCGCCCTGTAATATTTTTTCACCAAACAACCAAAAGGAACATCTGTGGGATGATGTCTTTCTTCTTTCCAAATTTCAGCCCAAACGACCAAACCGTTATTTTGCAGCAGGGCGGCAAAGAATTCCTGTAATGTGGCGGACGCCGTAATGTTATCCTATGGGGAAAGGTGCCAATTTCATAGTGCCATAACTTTGCCGCCCTGTAGTATTTTTTGACCAAATCACCAAAACACAGATCTGTGAGATGTTGCCTTTCTTCCCTCCAAATTTGAAGTCAAAAGACCAAACCGTTTCCAAAATATTCAATATCAAAGATTACTAAAGTTTCCCTATCTATTCCATTATAAAAAATCTAGCCATCTTGTCCCTCCCTCGCAATCAAAGATGGCGATCAAAGAATCTCACGATCAAAGAATTTGTAGGCTACAATCAAAGAATTTGCAGGCTCACAAACAAAGATTTAAAAACCTTATAAATAAAAAAATTGAAGGAACTGTGGTAAAGCACCACCGTGGTTCAACAGAACAAATACCCCTGAGTAAAACCCACCCTCATTTGACTTCCTAGGACACGCCTGGGCTGAGAAAATTGATTTTTAAATTGGCCCATCTCATCCCTCGCTCACGATGCATGATCATGATCAAAGAATCTCACATTCAAAGAATTTGCAGGCTCACGATCAAAGAATTTGCAGGGTCACGACCAAAGAATTAAAAGTTGTGTAAAAACAAACTTCACATAATTGCGGTAAACCACCACCATGGTTCGTCAGAACAAAGCCCCCTGAATAAAACCCACCCTCATTTGTCTTTCTAGGACACCCTTGAGCTGAGAAAATAGATTTTTTTATCTGACCATCTCATCCTCTCGCTCACCATGCACGACTGCGATCAAAGTATTTCGCGATCAAAGAATTTGCAGGGTTGCGGTCAAAGAAATTGCTCGCTCATGAACAAAGAGCGAGGGATGAGATGGCCAGATTTCAAAATAGATTTTTGCAGCCCAGGGGCATCCTATTACCATATTTAAGGGTGGGTTTTGCTCAGGGGGCTAAGCTTTCCCCCATCTGAACATAGAAATAGTTATTTTCATTATCCCTGGTAGTCTAGTGGCCCCCTCCCCATCATGGTAATGTACACAACCATGCTTCTATCCCTGGTAGTCTAGTGACCCCCCAATGAGTATCTTATCAATATGCTTATTTATTATCCCTGGTAGTCTAGGGGTCCCCCCTTGTGTGTTTCTTTATATATTTTACAAACATCCCTGGTAGTCTAGTGGACCTCCCCTCCCGATCTGTACTTCATTATTATTATTATTATTATTATTATCATCCCTGGTAGTCTAGCGGTCCCCCCCATCTTAATAAAATAAACTTCCATTTTAAATGTCCAGGTAGTATAGTGGCTCCCCACCCAGCTGTGCCAGCCCACCAGCACACCCCCACCCTTCCCCAGCCGGCAACTGGCACAGCTCTCTCACTCCACGGTAGCCACCAACTGTGTGTTATGAATGCTAATGGAAAGAGGCACTCAGAAATTATTTCAAAGTGCCTCTTTCCATTAGCTTCAGAAAACACACAGTCGGGCGGCTTGGCCGTGGAGGTGAGAGAGGTGGCTGTGCCAGTTGCCAGCTGGGGAAGGTTGGGGGTGCTGGTGGGCTCAGCATGGCTGGGTGTGGGATGGGGGCCGCTAGACTACCAGGGATATTAATAATAATAACAATAATGAAGTACAGATTGGGAGGGGCCACTAGACTACCAGGGATATTTGTAAAATATATTAATAAACACACATGAGGGGGCCACTAGATTACCAAGGATAGAAAATAAACATATTGATAAGATACTCATTGGGGGTGCCACTAGACATTGGGGGTGCCACTAGACTACCAGGGAATAGAAGCATGGTTATATACATTACCATGATGGGGAGGGGGCCACTAGACTACCAGGGATAATGAAAATAACTATTTCTGTATTCAGATGGAGGAGAGCTTAGTCCCCTGAGCAAAACCCACTCTTAAATAAGGTAATAGAACACCCCTGGGCTATAAAAATGGAATTTTAAATCTGGCCATCTCATTCCTCACTCGCGATGCACGATTGCGATGAAAGATTCTTGCGATCAAAGAATTTGCAGGCTCACGATCAAAGATCATTAGCGAGCTGCGAACGAAGATTTAAAAAGCTGAAAAGTCTATTTTTAGACTGATTTGGATGGAACCAAAGCCATGGCTTGATAGATCGGGGTTCCTTGAGTAAAACCCATCCAAGTTTTACCTGAGAAGTGACCCCTGAGCCGAGATATTTATGTTTTTCCGATCGGAAAACTGAAAACAAGATGGCAGACCTCGCAATCAAAGAATTTGAAAAAATCCTCGGGGACAAAGATTCTTGAACCGTGAGGCTGCAAATTCTTTGATCGCCAGGTTTTTTCCAACTTTGAAGAAGAAATACTTTTCGCAAAATACTTTCACAAATGCGAAACCTTCGTGATTTATTTTGCAAAACTTTTGTGATTTGCGAAAGCAATTTGCAAATGTATTCTCAAAATAAATGCAAATCTTTGCCATCCTCCTGCAACAAAATGGTTGGGTCTTTTGGGCTGAAATTTGTAGGGTGACAACCTCTAGTCCCACAGATGTGTCTTTTGGTGGTTTGGCACCCACACATTATAGGGGCCCAAAGTTACAGCATTCTGAAGTTCAGAAATGTTCCCATAGGATAACACTGCAGCACCTGTGATGCCTTTTGGGGCCCGTATCTCGAAAACAGTTTAAGATATGGATTTTTTTATCACAGAAAGTTCTAGTTCCCCAACAGGAAACTAAGTGCTGAAGTAGGTTGGAAAGCTGTGAAAACCATGCAATTTGAATTGTTTTCCTACCTTTTACGGTTACTGAGATATGTGGGAATTAGTGTTCCAATTGCCCATTTTCATGTCCAAGGCCCACAATTACACCCACAGAGTTAGCATTCACAGTGCTTTTTACTGACCCTATCTAGGACACAATGCAACATCTGGATTTAGTCGACTTTATGTTGCAAGAACTGCTCACTCTCATGATTACAACCACACTTGAATGTTTTTTTTAGCAGCTAGGGTTCCCAAGATATGGGCAAATTAGTGTTACAAGGGTTCCTTGCCTTACAGGGCTGCTGTATGGATCCCTACTTATGTGTAAGTGGGAGCGCAGGGCCCAGAGGGCCTGTGTTCCCACATACACATACCATTATGCAAAAAATGGACAATGTAAAGGGAGTGCAATGCACGCCAGTAACACAGTTATTTATTGGTAATTTTTCACCAGATTTTCAACGTGGACTTTATGGGTCTTCCCCTCATAAAAAGTGGCACTGTCAGTTTGTTAATCAATCACAAATGTTGATTTTGCACAACAACCATGCCATTCTGCACCACAGGTATTAAAACACATTTTGGGCAGGATATGAAAAATGACAGCTCCACTGTTCATAAGGAGGTATTAAAAATGGCAATGTTGAAAATCTGGAGTGAAAATATAAAAAATTGTCTACGTTATCAGCATGCATAGAAACTGAACAACGCTTGCTCATAACAGTCATTTGTTGGAATTTTTTTCACCAAAATTGCAATATGGGCTTTTTGGGACCCCACCTCATGAACAGTGGCATTGTCATTTCGTGAATCAGTCTCAAAAGGTGATTCCACACAGTGACCATGAAATCACCTTTCGGGACTGAGAAATGAAATGACAGTGTCAGTGTTCATGAGGTGGGGGTCCAAGAACCCCATATTGTAAATTTGGTGCAAAAATTCCTAAACTTTACCGAGATATCAACATAAGTTGAACCCACCCCCACTGAGTCCTAGTAAATGGCTTACCTTGATTTCTCAGATCGCAGTTCAGCATTGAAGAGTGGCAGACGAGTCCTGGTCCAGAGAAGATCACAGATCCCAACCTCTGGAGGGTAAGTATGGGCAAGGGGGCTGCGGGGAGGTGGGTGCACAGAGGGAGTGTGGGGATGGGGAGGCGAGTGGGTAGAGCAGAGGACTTTTTGCAGGGTAAAAGTAAAAAATACTTTGGGGACTGTTTTCTTTTTTCACAGGTAAAAATAAAATAATAATTGGGCACACTGGGGTGGGCTCCCAGTGTGCCATCAAAGTTGGGGGGTCATGATGCCGATAAGGGGACTGGGCACCCCCGTAGGCAATACATTGAAAGAGGTTCCTGCATCAAAATTGTTGCAAATTTCCATGCAGGATTCTGCACTGAAGAAAACGGGGGATGTCTTTCTTTTTTCACAGGTTAAAATAATTGGGCACACTGGGGTGGGCTCCCAGTGTGCCACCAAAGTTAAGTGAGGGGGTCATGATGCCAACAGAGGGATTGGGCACCCCTGTTGGCAATAAAAGTGGGCTTGGGAGAAGTCATCTGACACCAGGATTGGGCATCCAGGTGTTGGAAAGGTTTAAATAATTAAAAAAATATATATCTGCACACTGTGGTGGGCACCTAGTGTGCCACAATACTGGGGGGATACAGATCGACACATTGGGCACCCAAATGTTGAAAAGTGGCAGACTAGATTGATGCAGGATCCTTCATAGAAATGTACACAAATTTCAATGCAGGATCCTTCATCAAAGTGCTGTAATTTGCCGCACAATGTTTTTTTTATCGGAAAGCGTTGTGCGACACATTACAGTACTTCAATACATGAGCCTGCATCAAAATTTGCTCACATTTTGATGAAGGGTTCTGCATTGAAGAAAAGACATCAGGGGACAGTTTTCCTTTTTATAGGCTTTCCTTGAGTCGTCAGATTGCAGTGCGGCTTTGAAAAGTGCAGACGTGTCCCGGTCCAGAGAAAATCATGGATCCCAACCTCCGGAGGGTAAGTATGGGTGTGGGGGTGTGGGGAGGTGGGTGAACAGAGGAAGGGTGGAGATGGTGGAGGAGGGACTGGGGAGATGATGAGGGACAGTTTTCTTTATTGCAGGTTTATTTTAAGAAAGTAAACATCAAGGATGGTTTTCTTTATTTACAAGTATTATTTTTTATTTGGGCACACTGGGGTGGGCTCCTAGTGTGCCATATATGTTGGGAGGAGGTGTCATCATGCTGACAGGGGGATTGGGCACCCCATCAGCAATAACAGTGGGCTGGTATATATGCTGACACACTGGGGTGGGCTCCCAGTGTCCCACAATACTGGGGGAGATATACATCCACACAGGCATTTATTTTATTTATTTATTTTATTTAGCTTTTGTTGACCAGGTAGGTACACTAGACAAGTTATATGCCTATTTTCAGGTACGACCCGGGAGAGTACAATGAAAATACAGGTTCAAACAGGGTACATAACAACAAGAGGAGGAATGTAACAAAAGAGCCAGTTAAACATAAAGGCCCAGATATTCAAAAGGGTTGCGCATGGCGCAACAGTGTTGCACCATGCACAACCCACTGATGTGCCCTGGTGTGATATTTAAAAGGGAAAAGTGCGCCACACAAATCTCAATGCGCCGGAGCGCATCAGTAATGTATGCAGGCACAGGTGGAGGGGCGTGCCCATGCATAATCTGCACAGCCCGATATTCAGCCTGGGCTATGCAGAGTCATGCATGCGTAACCCCTACCTATGCCTGCACAAAGTTACGCCCCAAAAAAAGGAACAAATGATGGCCAGCCACAGGTGAGCTGCCGCATTGCAGGGCACAACACAGCAGCTGCCACCTGTGGGTGGCCACCCGAGTTCCTGCCGCACCTGGCGGCACCCCCCATGCCCCGATCGTGAGCATCTATAATGCCCCCCAAGTCCAATATCCCTGGTGGTCCAGTGGACCGCTATGTGCCCCGATCGCGGGCATCACTGTATCCCCCCCAAGTCCAATATCCCTGGTGGTCCAGTGGATTGCGCTGAGTCTGTCGTAGGCATCATTAATCACCCCCAAGTCCAATATCCTGGTGATCTAGTGTATACCCACCAGCCCATGAGCCCCACCCCCACCCCCGTCAGCCGGCAGGTGGCAGCACCCGACCACCTGCCATGCCACCGCCACCGACTGACAGCTCGGTAGGGCTGCACCATTTGTTCACAGCATGCGCCAATGGGCATGCAGCCCATACTGTACTACTGAGTCCCAGATACGTGAATGGAATTCATTCACATGTCTGGACTGAGTAGCTCTGACCATGTTCACCATTGGCTCATGGAACAATGAGCATGCAGCCCTAGGCTGTCAGTCGTGAGCGGAAGTGGCAGGCAGGTGGGTGCTGCCGCCCACCCGGCTGAAGGGGGAGGCGGGTGGTGGGGCTCAGTGGGCGGGTGGGATGGGGTACACTAGATCACCAGGGATATTGGACTTGGGGGGGGGATACAGTGATGCCTGTGATCGGGGTACATAGCGGTCCACTGGACCACCAGGGATACTGGACTTGGGGAGGAATACAGTGATGCCCGCGATCGGGGCACATAGCGGTCCACTGGACCACCAGGGATATTGGACTTGGGGGGGAATACAGTGATGCTCGCGATCGGGGCACATAGAGGTCCACTGGACCACCAGGGATATTGGACGTTTTTTTATCTTACGGGACTTCCCGTGATCGGGCTGCAGGGGGCATTGGTCCCCGATGGCTGCTGACTGGCAGGGTGCCATGTGCAAGTCGTCGGGGATCAGTGCACCTGCATGCTAATGGCATGCAAATTGGGCCATAATGAGATGCAAATGGTTCCTGTGCTCCTTGCATAACTTATGGCCCCATTTGCATGTCCCCGTTTGAATATCGCAGCTGCTGTGCATGGCGCAATAGCGCCTGCGCCACCACTTCTCCATGCTCCACTCTGGCCACTTGCACTGGCGCAGTACCACTGCGCCATGCACCAATGGGGGTAAGCCGATGCGATATTCAACGCTGTTGCGCCATAGTGCAGCTCCGTTGAATATCGCCCAGGCCACACCCGTGAGCAACAAAGTTGAGCTGCACCCAGGCTTGCGCCACAGCCTGGCACAGTTTGAATATCCGGGCCAGATAGTCTACAGTAAGCAGTAATAGGTAAAATATATATATATATATATATATATATATATATATATATATATATATATACACACATACAGAATACAATAGGCTGTCATTCAATAGCAATAGCAGTAATTACAGTGTGTGCGTGACCCTTTTGTTAGAGCCACAGAAACAAATAATTCCTGAGCTGATAAACAAACAAATCACATGCTTCCCAGAGTTAAAGGACAGTAGGCAGCATAATTAGATCCAGCAAGGAGTATCCCAGAGTTGGGTGAGGCCAATTGAGTGACCTGGTTAAGGTGGCTTGTGACACCCACACACAGAGGCCAGTTTCAGGTGCTCCCACAGGGAATTCTGGAGGCTCAAGTGGGAGGGGGAGGAATGAACGTAGTCAGGAAGGGAGTTCCATAGCCTCGGAGCACATGTAACAAAGTCCCTATCCCCTATTTGAGTACGAGTATAAGGAACTTTGAGAACCCCATGACCCTGAGACCTGAGGGAGTAGTAAGAGGATTCAGCAAGCTTGAGAAGCTGTTCCAGCCCCGGAGGGGTGGCGGTTGTGAACACCTTTCCTACAAATCGGCTCAACCCAAAGTTCAAGTGATTTGCTGGGAAAAGCCAGCCCAGTTTGTCATATAATTTACAATGATGGGTGAGAAGAAGAAGAAGAAGAATCAGCATTTATATAGTGCTTTTCATGCATCCAAAGCGCTTTACAAGCAATGCTAGACTGGTAGTGAAGTGACTGAATGTGTGGTGGCAGCCATATCACACATCATCACCCACACACAGTCTGGATAATTGCATGAACCGGTTTATGGGAAGGGGAATGTTGGCCAGCACACCGGGAATGTTCCCTATTCTTTGCGAAGAGTGCCCTGGGTTCTTTTACTTCCACCTGGACAACACCAGGATGAGCAGAAGGGACCTCGGTTTAACATCTCATCCGAAGGACGGCACACCCCAGCAGTACAGCACCCCCCAATACTGCACTCGGATGCCAGCGATTTTAAAGTGCAAGTCCAATCCCGGTGTGGGACGAGAACCCACGACCTTCTGGTCCAGAGGCAGATGTGCTACCAACTGAGCCACACTGACACCTAAGGCATGGGGCTGCCAGGGCAAAGTGACAGATGTTGTTGTAGGTTGTATTCCACCAAGCAAGGTGGACCTTGGAGGTGCTAGTGAATAGGAGAAGGCCATAGCTAGGCGAAGATACCAGCACACCTCTGGCCGATGCCAAGCGAGCAGTAGATGTCAGATTTTTCTTTGCCCTGTAGGCAAGACCCAGTTTACAGTTTACAACTCTACAAACATTTAGAATGTGACACCCCAGGTCGAATTGGGGGTCAAGTGTCACCCCAAGGTATTTTATAGAAGCTGTGGTTAGGAGGGGAGCACCGTCCACACCACTTGCACACAGAGGGGCAGGGGAGGCATAGATCTTGGCTAATGACCCAAAAAGCATGGCCTGTTTTTTTTTTAGGTTGAGGATCAGCTTGTGAGACGTTACCCAGGACTGAATATTCTTAAAGTCCTCACTCAGCTGAAGGTTGAGAACCCCAATGTCCCGGGAATGTGCAAGGATGACTAGATCATCTGCTTTAAAGGGTGGTACTACAGTTGGAAGTAGCACCAGGGAGGTTGTTAACAAATACAGAGAAGAGAAGGGGCCCCAGAACTGATCCCAGGGGGACACCAAAGGTTACTGGAGTGGGGTCAGAGAGGACCTTGTTGAATTTGGTCTGTTGTAGTCTGCCCTAGAGGTAGTTTCTAAGCCAACTCAAGACAGGAGGGGACAAGCCAAGGGACCACATCTCTGAGCAAAGTAATGCAGGGTCTACAAGGTAGAAAGGCCTTGGATAGGTCAATGAAAATTGCCCCAGTGAGTTTGCCCTGATCCATGGCCTCCCTAATGCTAGTTGAGACAGAGACAAGGGCCGTGGACATACCATACCCTTGTTGATATCCGTGCTGCGCAGGGGACAGCAACTTATGGGCCTGAATGTACTCCATGAGTTGTTCAGCCACAACTTTCTCCAGGAGTTTGCTAATAGCCAATAGGATGGCAATTGGATGATAGTTGTCCAGGACTTTTGGGTTACCCTTCTTTGGAACGGGGACAATCCTGGCCACTTTCTAAATGTCAGGGAACACCAGTGGCAAGGGACAGGTTAAAGAGATGTGCCACTGGGAAGGCAATGAAGGGGGCACCCAGCTTCAGAAGCTTGGGCTCCATGTTATCATGGCCAGCACTGGAGTGTGAGGAGAGACCAGAGAGAAGTCTCTGTGTCTCCATGACAGACACAGTCCTGAGATGGAATAATGGGTGAGAGGAGTGTACCTCCTGAGGAATGAAAGCCGAGGGGCCACTGATATTCTCTACAGCAGGGAAAAGAGAGGTAAGCGCGGACAAGTCCGAAAAGTGGGAATTAAAACATTTGCAGTCGTAAGTGGGTTATTACAACTTGACCCACCAATGATCATATCAGATACCCCAGAGTTGGAAGAGCCACTGACTATGTTTTTTCTGTTCCTCCAGAACCTTTGTGGTTCCCTAGCAGAGCTAAGCAGGGCAGATTTGCAGTGTTCACTTTTTGCCAGCCTGATGGCTTTTTTGCACTCATTTCTGAGCTTCCTATACTGCTGGAAGATGGACTGATCCAGTGTACCTTTGAAGTGAGCCCAACACTTGTCTCTTGCCCGCATGAGGGCTAAGAGGCTCCCGTACAGCCATTTTGTGGCAGACCTCCTTGCTCTCCACCTAATAAGGGGGGCGTGTTTGCCTGCAGGGCACCACAAACAGTGAGAAACTGGGTGACAGCAGTGGAAGGGTCATGAGCACTAAGCACCCCTCACCAGTCAGTGATCCTCAGATCCTCATGAAATGACCCAGATCAAACCTAGAAAAATCCCTAACATGAATGATTTTGTGGGAAATTTTTGGTGAGGGGACTTTCCACACACGAAACACCAGGGTGCGATCTGAGATGGAATCAGGTAGGGTTCCGGCAGAGCTGATTCTTTTGGGATGATTTGATAGTACCCAGTCCAGTAGGGAGCTAGTTCAACCATTTTCAGACCATCTAGTGGGCTCCTGGATAAGCTGTGTCAGGGCAAGACTCACAAGCAGAGGTTCATACTGCTTGGAATTACCTCCATTCCAGTTTAAGTTTACATCTCCCAGGATCAGAAGTTCATTATCCCCAACATAAGGACCAATGGTATCCGGGAGGTGGGTAAGCCCAGGCAGACCACCCTTGGGGAGATTGTATGTGCATACAATGTGCAGCTTCTTTGCATTTCCAAGTAACAACACAGTGTGCAGCAGCTCGCATGAAGACAGGGAGGACTGCTGATGAGTTACCGCAAACACTCTGAGATGACTTTTATAGTAAATTAGAATACCACCACCCCCGCTTTTTTCCCAGCCAATCCTGTCTAATAATCTCATAGCCAGGAAGTACACAGGCAGAGTCAGGTATTGAGGGTTTCAGCCAAGACTCTGTAATGCTAAGTATGTCAGGCTTACAGTGCGTGGTCCAGGCAGAAAATTCGTCAAGGTTGGACAGAGACTGCGAATGTTAAGGTGAGCAATTTTTATCCCCATGCTCGACTTCCAACCCACTGGGAGTGAAGAGGCCTGATAGGCAGGACCTGAGTTTAGCTCAATGTCACCAGCAAGGGCCAGTATCACCAAGAAGAGCCAGAGGAGATACCTTATGGGAGGAGGGATATCTCTGGCCAAGGGCATACGGGCAGGTCGTCTTCTCACCATGGCAGTACACAGTAGACATCTGAGGTCAAGACAGCAGGTATGACATGGGGGCAGTCTATCATGAGCTAGGAGGTTAACAGAAGGTGAAATCAAACACCTCATGGGGGACAGTCGTACCCCAATGGTCCCAGACAACCGAGAAGAGTCAATGACCATTAGGGAGAGAAGTAGGCCAGAGAGGAGACCAATGAGGAGGACAGCATGAGGTGAGGCAGGCATAGCACCTTCTCTAGTAGGCCTGGGAGTCTCCATTCCAGAGTAGAGCTCAGCAGTGGCCAGTGACACCTAACTCAAAGTGACTACAATGACCAGTGAGGTAACATGAGAGGAGTTACAAGAGTGTAATAGTGCTGTAGTTCAGCTAGTAGGGAGAGGGTCTGCTTGAGAGTGCATAAGCATTCAGTATAGACAGACAAACAGTTACCCAGAAGTTATTGCAAATAATAGTCACCCCGAAAATTACAGACAGGTTGGTATGTGCTTTCAGGAAACCAAGCAAGCGCTAACTTTTACAATTGATAGTCCAGCAAACACCTAAAGCAACATCTCAGGGTAATCTAAGAGAGTAGACAGGAGTATGCAATAGACAATGGTGCATGCAAAGTAAGCAGCACAATGCAATAGACAATGGTACATGAAAAATAAGTAGCATGATGCAACAAACCCCATGAAATGCGAGAGATTAAAAGCTTGTGAAAAAAAGTCAGAAAACAGATTTTCCAGCCACTCCCATCCTGTTGATGGGATCCATAGTCAGTGAAGGGAGGAGCTTACAAGCATTTAAGGGAAGGAGGGAACAGGGTGGGGGCGGGAAGAAAATTGTCTGATTCTTCCAGCAAGAGCCCCCACAGGAGAATGCAGTGCCAAGCCCATTGCCGAATTGGGGAAGGAGGGGGTCCCAGTGAGGACCAGTCCACACTTTCAACCCCCGATGCCCAAAATCCATCTGCTGCGACTGGAGCTGTAGCGCTATTTAAACTGCACCAGCAGTTTAACGTTGGCGCCTTTTCTTGTTTGAAAAATCCCTCTCTCGCCGTGGTCCTACTCTTCCAGCAAAAGCCCCATGGGAGAGTGCAGTGCCAAGTCCATTGCCGAATTGGGGAAGGAGGGGGTCCCAGCAAGGACCAGTCCACACCTCCAACCCCCCCCCATGTTGGAGAACGGGGTAGACAGACCAGAATGATGTAGGATCCTGCATCTAAATGTGCACAAATTTCAATACAGGAACCTGCAACGAAGTACTGTAATGTGCCGCACAATGCTTTGGTATGGAAAAGCATTGTGCTGCTCCCTACAGTACTTGATACAGAGATCCTGTATCAGGCCTAAGCACATTTCCCGATAGCAGATTCTGCATCAAAGAAAAAGACCTGGGGTGGTATTCTTCTTTTCACAGGTTTTCATACATAAATAGACATTTGGGCACACTGGGGTGGGTTCCCAGTATGCCCAGTAGACATCATGTATTTTGCACACAAAGTGCACAGAGGGGGTCTTCCATGACTCTGCAGCCAGCAGCATGAGTTCTAGCTGTGGCTGCAGAAGTCAAGAAAATACTACTCCTCTCATACAGAGCACAGACTCCAAGACGTTCTCTGTACAAACTGGCACCTGAGAGAAAAACTTTTTTGGGTCCAGCTTAAAACTCATAAAAGTCATCAGAAAACATCTAAAGAGGTTCTCTTTGGCTGCTTTCTGAAGTTTTTTGTGTTTAAAATGTTCGGTACTGCAACATCCTTACTAAGTGGCAAAACAAGATAGCAGCTACAACACAGCTCAATCGATTACAGGACTGTGAACTGTGTGAAAATACCAGCATTCTTTGTGAAAAGAAGCTGGTATTTTTCACACAGTAGTTCTATTGTTTGAAAACAAGCTGCTATTTTTCGCACAATATGAGTATTATGCAAAAAATATAACTTTCGTACCCGACATATACATTTTCCCATAGGAAACAATGGGAAAATTAAAACTGTCATAACTTTTGAAGAGATTAATATGTTTTCACCAAACTTTCAAAAGGCATATATCTGACCCAAATGCTTTCTATGCTGAAAATTTCAGACCACAGCTTAAAGACATTTCTGAGATACAGGTGAACAAAGAAATGTCAAAAACACCAGATTTTTCTGTTTTTTCAACACTTTATATCTCAGAAACCACTCAACGGAGTCCCATGGTATTTGGCACATCATGATACCTACCCCTAGAGATTATGCATGTCAAATTTCATGCATATCTAGTTAATAGCTCTGAAGTTATTAAGGCTCAAAGTTTGGACTTTAACATAGTGCTGTTTCACCCCAACTATACTGGCGCAACTGCGCCAGTATTTTATGCACATTCATGGCAAAAAACTCCATTCAATGCATCAGTTAGGGTTGTTCCACAGTGACAAAAGCAAAGAAATTCGGTGTTAGGGTTGAAAGCCCCCTTGCAACCCACAGCCCGACCCCCCGAACTGGCATCTGGGTGTGCGTTGGGTTTGTCAGCCCTAACTCTCACCCTGTCACATGTGTAAACAAGCTGAGGTATAGGAGAATGGGGTGAGAGTTAGGACCGATGACCCCAACGCACACCCTGATGCCGGTTGGGGGTGGGCTGGGGGGTGCAAGGGGGCTTTCAACCCTAACACCGAATTTCCTTGCTTTTGTCGCTGTGGAACAACCCTAACTGATGCATTAAACAGAGTTTTTTGCCATGAATTTCCCTTCTTTTTGAGAATGAGGACTATAAATACTGAATGGAATGCAGTGGTGGGAGCGTGGGCCCTTCGGGTTCCGTGCTCCCACCATGTTAATTTTTGTGACGTAGTAACGGTAACTGTGATGGAAATGCAAGCGTTAACAGTTATGCACATGGTGACTCAAATGTAAATGTTAAAGCAAATGTTAATAGAAATACAAGCACAAAGCAACGCCAAAGCAAACAGTGACACAAACAGAGACACAAGTGCATACGGAAATGCAACTGGTAATGCACACGATCATGGTACCATTATAGTAAATGCAAATGATAATGGTAACAGCAACAATAACACCAAAGGAAGCAGAAACACAAAATCAAATGCAAGCACTTATGGAAATGCAAACTGTAATGCGCATGGGCACGGGAATGCAACTGGAAATTCAAATGGTAACAGTAACAACAACAATGACGCAAAACGAAAGACAAATGCAAATGCAAATGGAAGGGCAGCTGCAAACACAAATGGTAATGCATACGGTGATGCAAAGCGCAACAATAACACTAAAGGGAACAGAAACGGACAGGCAAATGCAAGCACGTATGGAAATGCAAAGTGTAACGCGCATGGTCATGGTACTGCAATTGCAAATGCAAATGGTAATGGTAACAGCAAAACTAACGCCAAAGGAAACAGAAATGGAAAGGCAAGCGCGTATGGAAATGCAAACGGTAATGCACACAGTCATGGTACCGCAATTGGAAATGCAAATGGTAATGGTAACAGCAACAATAACATCAAAGGAAACAGAAATGCAAACTGTAATGTGCACAGGCACAGGAACGCAATTGGAAACGCAAATGGTAATGGTAACAACAATGATGGCGCAAAACAAAAGACAAACGCAAATGCAAACGGAAGGGTGGCCACAAACACAAATGGTAATGTGCACGGTGATGCAAAGTGAAACACAAACAGAAACAGTACTGTAGACACAAATGGTAACAGTAATGCAAATGCAAGCGCAAATTAAAATGCAAAGGGTAATGCACATGGTGGCGTACACGGTAATGGTAACGCAAATGGGTACGGAACCACAAGTGGAAATGGTAAGGGTAACAGTAATGTATGTGCACACCCTGGTTTTCCTCAATAGCTGCATAGAGAAACACAGTGAGTACAAAGAAAGAATGCATAATAATGGGTCTCAGAGCAGAAAATGAGGAGTTGGAATACTAAATTGCTTATATCTCAGGAACTATATGATGTTGAAAAAAAATTAAAATTTTGTATGAATTATGACTTTCCTGGCTAGTTTTGTACTTAGCTCCAAGCTAGGAGCTAAGCATTTTTCTAACAAAAAGTCAGTATCTCAAACCGTTTTCGAGATATGGGCCCCGAAAGGCGCAGCAGATGCTGTAATGTTATCCTATGGGAAAAAATGTGAAGTTCAGAGTGCCGTAACTTTGCCGCCCTGTAATATTTTTTCACCAAACCACCAAAAGGCACATCTGTGGGATGTTGGTTTTCGTCCCTCCAAATTACAGCCCAAAAGACCAAACTGTTATTTTGCAGCAGGGTGGCAAAAATATTACAGGGCGACAAAGTTATGGCACTCCGAACTTCACATTTTTTCCCATAGGATAGCATTACGGCATCTGCCGCGCCTTTTAGGCCCCGTATCTCGGAAACAGTGTGAGATATGGATTTTTCGTCAGCAAAATGCTTAGCCCCCCAAAGGGGACTACGTACAAAACTAGCCAGGAAAGTCATAATTCATACGAAATTAAAAACATTTTTCAACGTCGTACGGTTCCTGAGATATAAGAAATTTAGTATTCCAGCTCCTCATTTTCTGCGCCGAGCCCCATTATTATGCATACATTTTTTGTACTCACTGTGTTTCTCTATGCAGCTGTTGGGGAAAACCAGGGTGTGCGCTTACATTACTGTTACCCTTTCTGTTTCCACTTGTGGTTCTGTACCCATTTGTGTTACTGTTCCCGTGTATGCCACCGTGTGCGTTACCCTTTGCATTTTCATTTACGCTGGCATTTGTGTTACTGTTACCGTTTGTGTCTACAGTACTGTTTCTGTTTGTGTTTTGCTTTGCATCACCGTGTGCAGTACAATTTGCATTTGCGGCCGCCCTCCCGTTTGCGTTTGTCTTCGTTTTGCATCATCGTTGTTGTTCCTGTTACTATTTGCATTTCAAATTGCGTTCCTGTGTGCGTTACAGTTTGCATTTCCATATGTGCTTGCATTTGATTTTGAGTTTCTGTTTCCTTTGGGGTTATTGTTGCTGTTACCGTTACCATTTGCGTTTCCAATTGCGGTACCATGACCGTGCACGTTACAGTTTGAGTTTCCGTATGTGCCTGCATTTGCGTTTTGTTTCTGTTTCCTTTGGCATTATTGTTGCTGTTACCATTACCATTTGCATTTACAATTGCGGTACCATGACTGTGCGCATAATGGTTTGTGTTTCTGTATGCGCTTGCGTTTGCTTTTCCATTTCTGTTTCCTTTTTGTGTTATTTTAGCTGTTACTGTTACCATTTGTATTTCCAATTGCAGTACTGTGACTGTGCGCATTACGGTTTGCATTTCCATATGCGCTTGCATTTGCCTTTCCATTTCTGTTCCCTTTGGTTAACGTTTGTGTTTACAATAGCGGTACCATGACCGTTCGCATTAACACTTTCATTTCCTTGTGTGCTTGAGTCTCCGTTTGCATCACTGTTTGCCTTGGCGTCACTTTGCGCTTGTGTTTCTATTAACGTTTGCATTACCATTTCTGTTTGCATCACCATGTGCATAACCGTTAGCGCTTGTGTTTGCATTGCAGTTCCCATTACTATGTCACAAGATATCATGTGGTGGGAGAGTGGGGCCCGAAGGGCCAGCGCTTCCACCACCGCATTACATTCACTATTTATAGTCCTCATTCTCAAAAAGAAGGGAACTTCATGGCAAAAAGCTCTGTTTAATGCATCACTTAGGGTTGTTCCACAGTGACAATAGGGAGTATTCGGTGTTGAGCTAAAGTTTTCTAGCCCAACCCCTAAAATTGCAGGCACTGGTGTGCATTGGGGTCATTGGTCCTGACTCCTCACCCCATTCTCCTATACCTCAACTTGTTTACACATGTGATGGGTGAGATTAAATGGCCAATGACCCCAATGCACTGCCCAATGCTAGTTGTGGGTTGGGCTGGGGGGTGCAAGGGGGGGATTTCAACCCTAATACTGAATTTCCTCACTTTTGTTGCTGGGGAACAACCCTAACTGATGCATTAAACAGAGTTTGTTGCCATGAATATATACCACGCTACCATAGTTATGGTTGAGTACCCCTTTTAAGGTTAAATGGTGAAACTTTGCACCTTAATAACTTTGCCACTGTTCAACAGATTTGCCTGAAATTTGGGATGCACTGAGTGGAACCACAGATCTCAGGATCTGCCAACGTTTGTACCGGTTGGATATACAGCTGCGGAGTTATTAAGTGACATTCGTGTGCGCAATTATGTTTTTTTGTGCATTCTTTGCTCGCACCTACAGATCACACAGTTTTCGCAACTGGTCCAAAAACTTCAGAGAATGTGTGGCCGGGGTCCCTGATGTGCCTTTCGAAGATTTTGTGAAAAAATATTGAATAGTTCAAAAGTTATTCAAAAGCCAATTTCCCATTATAATTCAATGGGAGAAGTTAACAAAAAGTTCGACACTTTTGCAAATGCAGTTTTTAGTGTTGCAAATGGCCTTAGTAGTGTTGCAAATCCCCCATCTTGTTTTCAGTTACTGATCACAGAAATGCTTGCCATTTAAAATTTCAACCATCTAGGGACACAATTATGTTTGTGTTTACCTGTTCGAGCCCTGAGGATGCTAGCCATGTCTTTATTTTTGGGTTAAACACCCCAGAAATATGTTTTTCAAATTTCTGGAAAAAGTAGTGTTGCAAAGTAGTGTCACACCTGCGACACTTTTGCAAATTTTGCGAAAGCTTTTGCAAATCACGACACTACTTTTTTAGGCTATGGCCAAAATGACAGGAATTCTTTGCCACCCTGCTGCAAAAAAACAGTTTTTTCTTTTGGGCTGAAATTTGTAGGGACAACAGCCAGCATCTTACAGATGTGTCTTTTAGTAGTTCGGTGAAAAAATATTGGAGGGATGCAAAGTTACGATACTTCAAAGTTGAAATTTTTTTCCCAAAGACTAACATGGTGGCTTCCACTGTGCCTTTCTGGGCTCGTATCTCGGAAATGGTACAAGATATGGAATTTTTGTCACAACAATTCAATGAAAACCTAGTCAGGAAACTCATGATTGATGCAAAATTTAATTTTTTTTTCTACGTCACATGGTTCCTGAGATATAATCAATTTAGAATTCCAACAGATCATTTTCTGCTCTGAGGCCCATTATTATGCATACATTCTTTGTATACACTGTGTTTCTCTATGCAGCTGTTGGGCAAAAACAGGCTGTGTGCTTCTGTTACTGTTACAGTTAGCATTTCCACTTGTGTTTCCGTGACCGTTTGCATTACCATTACCATGTATGCCACCTTGTGCTTTACCGTTTGCGTTCCCGTTTGCATATGCACTTGCGTTCCCGTTTCCATTTTTGTTTCCTTTGGCATTGTTTCTGCTGTTAACATTACCATTTGCATTTCTAATTGCGGTACCATCACCGTGCGCGTCATGGTTTCTGTTTCCTTACAAACTTGTGTCTCCTTTTGGGTCACTGTTCACTTTGGTGTCACTTTGCGCTTGCATTTCTACTAACGTTTGCTTTTCCATTTACGTTTCAGTCACCATGTACGCAACCATTAGCAGTTGCATTTCCCTTACACTTACTGTTACTATGTCACAAAAAACCACATAGTGGGAGCGCGGAGCCCTCCCACCACCACATTCCATTCACTATTTCTACTGCACATTCTCAAAAAGAAGGGAACTTAGAGTAAAAAAAAACTCCATTTAATGCATCAGTTAGAGTTGTTCCACAGTGACAAAAGCGAGGAAATTTGGTGTTAGGGTTGAAAGCCCTCCTTGCACCCCAGACTGCCACCCACCTGCTAATGGGGTGTGCATTGGGGTCATCGGTCTGAACTCTCACCCCATTCTCCTATACCTCAGCTTCTTTACACATGTGATGGGATGAGAGTTAGGATCAATGACTAATGCACACCGCATTGGTGGGTGATGGCTGGCTGGGGGGTGCAGAGGGGCTTTCGCTAACACCAATTTCTCACTTTTTGTCACTGTGGGACAATCCTAACTGATCATTAAATGGTTTTCAACCTCTAATATATATATATATATATATATATATATATATATATATGTTCATGACAAAAACTACATGTCATGCATCAGTTGAGGTTAAATCAACAAAAGTGAAATGAAACATTAGAGTTGAGCCCCTAACCCCCCGCTCACACACATCACACCCCCATCCTCCATAGATGCCAGGGTGTGCAGTGAGGTCATGAGGCCCAACTCTCACCCCATTCCATGTGTAAGGAGGTTGACATGCTACAATAAAGGAGAATGGGGTTAGAGTTAGGCCTCATGACCCCATGGCACACCTTGGCATCTATCAGTCTGTGGAGGATGGGGGTGTGGGGTGTGTGGGGGGGTTATGGGCTCAACTATAACATTTAATTTCCTCACTTTTGTTGCTTTACCCCTAACTGATGCATTAAATGCATTTTTTGCCATGAATTTCTTTACATTTTGAAAAAGTGTAACATAACTAGTAAATAACATGTGTTGGTGGCTCCACGGTCCCACCAAGTTGCTCATTTCTGCATAACAATATGCATCTGTGGGAGCACAGGCCTTTTGGGCCCACACTCCCACCTATACATAGCTACAGAACCATACAGCAGCCCTATAGGGCAAGGAACCCTTGTAACACTAATTTGCCAATATCTCAGGAACAGTAACAGCTGGAAAAAAAATCAGGTGTCATTGTAGCCATAACAGTGAGTGCTGTACACAGCCATAAATGACTGAACCTGTATCTTGCATCATTTATGAGATACAGGCACCACACAGCACTGGACAGGCACTCTTTGAATCCTTGTGACACTAATTTAGCAATATCTCATTAACTGTGAAACCCATGAAAAAAATTCCACTGCAGGTGTAGTTGGTGGTTTCCAATCTTATACTAGTGGCATACATCTCCTAGAGGTGATGTAAGTCATCAGTATTGAAAAGTCTGTATCTCTCTTCATTTCTGAGATATGGGTGCTGAAATGCACAATGGGTTCCACAATGTTATCCTATGGAGAAACTCTGAAATTCATGATGGCATATCTATGGAACTGCTTAATTCCCCAACACCTAAACAGCAAAAGTCACACCTGTAGGGCATACCCTCAATACCCTGAAAACTGCAAGTAAACAAAACAAACCATTGATGAGCTATGCAATAGTAACGTTTTTACACCTTTAGAAATTTCTGTCACCTTAATCCTGGTCCGTGAAAACAGCCATCTGGTCACGAAATGACGGATAAAGATCTTGCAGGCTCACGAACTAGAATTGTCTCATGGACTAGGATTTTCACAGCTCGCGGACCACGATTTCTGACCTCGAGAATCAGGATTAAAAAAAACAATCCTGGTCCATGAGCTGACAAAATCCTACTACATCAGCCAATCCTCTTGCGTGAGGCAGCAAAATCCTTGACCATCAGCTTGATCCTGGTCCGCAAGAAGAGCCATCTGGTCACGAAATGACAGACAAGGATTTTGCAGCCACACAAAAGAGGATTGGTTGGCACACTAGGATTTTGACAGCTTGCAGACTGTGATTTCTAACCTCAAGAACCAGGATTCAAAAAAGTCAATCCTTGTCCGCGAGCTGACAAAATCCTAGTCTGCCAGTCGATCTTCATTCACGAGCTGTCAAAATCCTAGTCCATCAGCTTAATTCTGGTCCTTGAGAAGGGATATCCGGTCACGAAATGACAGACAAAGATTTTGTATGCTCACAAATGAGGATTGTCTGGCGGACTAGAATTTTGTCAGCATTAGCAGACTAGGATCATTAGCGAGTCACAGTCAAAGAATTTTAAAATTTAAAAAAACTATTTTTTGACTAAAATGAGCCAAATCAAAGTCATGGCTTTGTAGAGGGCATCACCCTGAACAAAACCCATGCCTCATTTGTCCTAAAAGTCACCCGTGGAGAAAGCTACAACATTTTGTTTGTGGGAAAAACTAAAAACAAGATGGTGGCTCGTGGACAAGAAATTTTTTTGATGGACTAGGGTTTTTTTAAATTCTAGTCTGTGAGCTGGCAAAATCCTTGACAGCAAGACCAATCTTAGCTCATCAAAAATACATATACCTTTTGGAGTGAACTGAGCATGCTCAGAACTCGAAAATTAAAAGGTGACTAACTTTTGAATGGATTAATATTTTTTTTACCAAACCAATGCTGGATTGTTCTTTAATGCAAGCTCTTTCTGCTTTCCAAATTTCAGGCCAAAAGACCACACTGTGTGGTCACAGCGTCATGGGCAAAAAATGTGTCAAAAGTGGCAACAAATGTTATTAGTGTTTTCCTGCACAGAAACTGTAAGTCCAACTGAAACACAACTTAATAAATCATAAGACCTACCATATCAGACTGTGCATTCCAAATTTCTTGCAAATCCATTGAACAGTTGCAAAGTTATTAACATGCAAAAATTGAGGTTTAACATTAAAGTGCCTACTCAACCCTAACTATAGGTGCACTACCACTCTCCTATAATATATATTCTATGCAATAATGCATCAGTTAGGGTTCTTCTACAGTGAAAAAAGTGAGAAAATTCAATTTTAGGGTTCCCACCCCTTGCACCCCAACCCCACCCTTCCCCCACCAATAGTCATTGGGGTGTGCATTGGGATCATCAGCCCTAACTCTCAACCCATCTCATGTGTAAACAAGCTGAGGTGGTGCAGTGTAAGAGAATGGTGTGAGAGTTAGGGCCCATGACCCCGACGCACACCCTGATGGCTGTTGGTGGGGGCAGGGTGGGGGTGGGGTCCAAGAGGTGGGAACCCAAAAATTGAATTTCCTCATTTTTTTCACTGTAGAAGAACCCTAACTTATGCATTAACAAAGTTTTTTTGCATAGAATTTCCTTACTTTTTAAGAAAGAATAGAAAAGTAGAGAGTTGTACAAATCGGTGGGAGCATGGGGCCCATGTTAATCTAGTAGAACAATAGAAAACGCTGTCCACAAAATGTAAACTGCACCACATAATATCTCCACAAAATATATATTGTCTGACATGTAAACACTTCTATTAACATCTACAGGACATGCAGTCAACACCCTCCAAATTTCAAGTAAAAAGACCAAACCGTGTCCAAGATATAACATGTCACAATTTGACATGTTCATTTGTCAGAGTGGCACAGTTCCACACCTGTTGACATTTGACACACACGATGACTGAAAACTGCATCCATGACACTAAGGCTAGGTATCCTATAAATTTCAAGCCACCACCACAAGCAAAACACTGTCCGCAGAATGTAAACTATGCCACACCATATTCCGACAAAAAAAATTTTCCGACACAGAAGCACTGTAATTTGCATACACAGGACATGCCATCAACACCCTCCAAATTTCAGGTGAAAAGACCAAACCGTGTCCGAGATGTAACATTTTAACATATCAGATTTTCATTTGTCAGACTGGCACAGTTCCACACCTGTTGATATTTAACACACACGACTGAAAACTACATCCATGACACTATGGCTAGGTATCCTATCAATTTCAAGCCACCACCACAAGCAAAACACTGTCCGCAATACATAAAGTGCGCCATGCCATATCGACGGCAAAATGTTTTTTTCTGACATGTAAATGCTGTAATTTACATCCACAGGACATGCCCGTAAACACCCTCCAAATTTCAAATAAAAAGACCAAACCATTTCCAAGATATTCAACGTTAAAGATTGGTAAAATTTCCCTTTCTATTCCATTATAAAAAATGTGGCCATCTTGTCCCTATCTCACGATCAAAGATGGCGATCAAAGAATTTGCAAGCTCATGAAAAAAAATAATAAATGCTATAAATAAAAAAATTCAGGGAATTCCAGCAAACCACCACCATGGTTCAACAGAATGAAGCCCCCTGAGCAAAACCCACACTCATTTGACTTCCTAGGGCACCCCTGGGCTGAGAAAATTAATTTTTTAATCCAGCCATCTCATCCTTCCCTCGCGATACACGATCGCGATCAAAGAATCTCACGATCAAAGAATTTGCAGGGTCGCGATCAAAGAATTTGCAGGCTCACGAACAAAGAATAAAAATGGTTGTAATTTTAAAAATTGACAGAATTGCTGTAAACCACCATCATGGTTTGACAGAATGAAGCCCCCTGAGCAAAACCCACCCTCATTTGACTTCCTAGGTCACCCTTGGGCTGAAAAAATAGATTTTTTAATATGGCCATCTTGTTCTACCCTCATGATGCACGATCATGATCAAAGAATCTCACAATCAAGAATTTGCAGGGTCGCGATCAAAGAATTTGCTCGTTCATGAAGAAAGAGCGAGGGACAAGATGGCCAGATTTAAAATCACTTTTCACAGCCTAGGGGTGCCCTACAAGCACAAATGAGGCTGGAATTTGCTTATAGGGCTTCGTTCTGCCCCATCTGAATAATTATAATAGTTAATGACATATCCCTGGTAGTCTAGTAGCCCCCATCATCATAGTAAATAATGTAATAATGTCTAATGTCCTGGTATTTTAGTGGCCCCCAAGGTTTTTTTTTAATCCCTGGCAGTCTAGTGGCCCCCCATCTGTGTGAAATAATATGCACTGTCAGTGTAGATATCCATGGTAGTCTAGTGCCCCCCCTCCATTATAATAAAATTAGAATAATTTCACATTCCTGGTAGATCTAGTGGCTCCCACCCCCCACCAGCTGTGTCGCCATCCACCACCTCCAACCTTTCCCAGCCAGCGACTGGCACATCCCTCTCACCTCCACTGCCAGTTGCCCGACTGTGTGCATTATGAGTGGTATTGCAAGAGGTGCTCTGAAAATATTTCTGAGTGCCTCTTTACATTAGCCTTCCCTAATCCAGATAGTTGGGGCTGGCGTGGTGGTGAGAGGTGGGCTGTGCCAGTCACTGGCTGGGGAAGGGGTGGGGTGCTGGGGGTGGGCTGGTATGGCTAGGTGGGGTGGGGCCACTAAACTACCAGGAATGTGAAATTATTTTTAATTTTATTATAATGGGGCACTAGGACATCACGCCGCATATCTACAGGAACAGTGATATAATTTCATACAGATGGGGAACCATGATACTACCAGGGAAATTAACACGTATTTTTTTTTATATAACTCTGGGGCACTAGATATAATGGAGGGGGGCCACTAGACTTCCAAGGAACTCTACACTAACACTGCATATTATTTCATAGAGATGGGGGGCACTAGACTACCAGGGATTAAAAAAAATTGGGGGGCCACAACTGTACCAGTACATTAGACATCATTACATTATTTACTATGATGGGGTGGCCACTAGACTACCAGGGATATGTCATACACTATTATAATTATTCAGATGGGGCAGAACGAAGCCCTCTGAGCAAAACCCAGCCTCATATATGTTTCTAGGGCACCCCTGGGCTCAGAAAACTAACTTTTAAATCTGTCCATCTCATCCTTCCCTCGCGATGCACTATCGCGATCAAAGAATTTGCAGGCTCGCGATCAAATATCGTTAGCAAGCTGTGAACAAAGATTTTAAATGATAATAACTCTATTTTTTGACCAAGTTGGATGCACCCAAAGGCATGGCTCGATAGATCGTGGCCCCCTGAGTAAAACCAAGTTTTACTTCAGGAGTGACCCCTGAGCTGAGATATTTGTGTTTTTACGATTGGAAATTATAAAACAAGATGGCAGACCTTGCAATCAAAGAATTTGGAAAATCCTTAGGAACAAAGATTCTTGAACCATGAGGCTACAAATTCTTTGATCACCAGGTGGGACCAGATGGCCAAAACCCCATTCTTTGTTCACAAAACATACATATAAACTTTCCCATTTACTGATAATGGGAACTTAAAAGTGGCATAACTTTTGAATGCCTCAATATTTTTTTCACTAAATAAAAAGCGGCATGTTTGGCTACCAAAGCCCTTTCAAATGAGCCATCTTGCAGAGTGGCATGCCACACAACAGCCATGCAAAACCACATCCAGAATCCCAAAAGGTGCCTCCAAAAATGGATAATTTGGCATTTTTCAGCGCTTTCATACGCAAAAACCGTAAGTCCACTTGAAACACAATTTGACACATCAAGAGATCCACCATGCTCCACTGTGCATACTAAATGTCAGGAAAATCCATTGAACGGCTCCAAAGTTATTAACATCCAAACTTTTGACTTGAGTATGTAACTGACCACTGAACCCTAACTATACTGGCGCGACCATGCCACTATAATATATGTATATATATATATATATATATATATATATATATATATATATATATATATATACATATATATATATATATCCAAAATCACATATGCCCACACAATGCAAAGCATCATGGGCTGCATATGCAAATCACCACAGAAATGTTATGCTGGTTCAGCTTTAAGCAGAATTGCATGGTGCCGAAGGCTCTCACACAGTTTGCAAAGGGTGCTAACAGATGACATAGACACGTGTTTTGTCCTAACAGGACTCATCAGTGTGCCTCGTCTGTTTGACACCCCAGTGGAATGAGCCAGCTACCCTAAGACAGTGTGTCTTGGTTATGTTGTGGTGAACCCATTAAAATAAAAAACTATTTAAAAGACAAAGAACCTCTGTGTGCAAACACTGAGGCAAGGGTTACCCCAAAGGGCATTTGGCTGGGAAACCAAGATTCAAGAAAATTCAAAATCACACATGCCCACATGTTCCATCACCATGTGCATAACCATTTGCGTTTGCATTTGTGTTGCAGTTACTGTTATTATGTGACAAAAAAATCATGTGGTGGGAGCATGGGGCCTGATGGGCCCATGCTCCCATCACCACATTCCATTCACTATTTATAGTCCTCATTCTCAAAAAGAAGAGAAATTGATGGGGATCACGTGATACCACTAAAGGGCTAGCAACTCGGAGAACCTACTCCCACCTCAGTTCTCACATTCTAACATACTAACATACTAATTGCCAGCAGATTAGGCCTCACGGTCTATTGAGTTTGCTCGAACCTCAGATCCCTAGTTGGGTGCTGAGGCTCTCTCCCCCCTCGTGTTCCAGAAACCCCTATCATCCATCCATCCCCACCCCGCTGGGCCAGGCCATCATCTGATATGTCCACTTTCCGTGTCTGTCCCACCCTTTCTTGAAGCCCTCCACTGTGGATCTCTGAACCAGTTCATCAGGCATCGCATTCCAAGGGTCCGCCACACTTTCAGTAAAAAAACCCTCCTCCTCTCCCCCCCACCCTTCCACCTTCCAACTTTAAACCATGCCCTCTGGTGATACCTGCTTTAGTCTAAAGATCCCCTCCATGTTTACCCTATTTATCCCCTTGAGGTACTTGAAGACCTCAATCATGTCCCCCCTGTCTCTTCTCTCCTCCAATGAAAACAGGCAGAGCTCCTCAAGTCTGTCCTCATACATCAAATCCCCTAGACCTCGTATCATCTTAGTTGCCCTCCTCTGTACCCTCTCCAGGAGCTGTATGTCCCTCTTCAAGTGTGGTCTCCAGTACTGTGCACAGTACTCAAGGTGTGGTCTAACCAGTCCATTATATAGTGGCAGAATCACTTCCCTGGTGCTAGAGGTGATCCCCTTTATGATGCATCCCAACATCCTGTTGCCTTGCTAACTCTTTGACTCCACATCACTAAATACAAGAGTCTACTCACCCTTCAACTTCCGATAGCTTTCCGGATTACCCAAGGCAAAGTTGAACACAATTTAAAGTGTTTTTGAAGCAGATCAGACCGATCAATGTTCTGAGGCCTAACTCTGGCATGGAGGCAGAAATGCGCCAGGCACCTCCCCTGCACACACTGCTGCAGACTCCGTAAAAAACTCTGAAATGTTCCAGAGGGCAACTGGGCACCATCTGTAAGGCTAGCACAGCCTTGACTCAGCACAAGCTGCGGCTCCCCTAACTGAGCAGAAATTCATGGAGGAACTGCAACCGTTCCACACAGCCCTTCAAGACCTCACCTCGGAGCTCAAATCCATGTGTGGGGAGCTCACAGATACAACCAGAGCAATCAAGGATGTGGCGGCCAGGACAACATCACCGGAGGGCTAGAAAGCCTCAATAGAGCCGGAACTCCCTGTACTGTGCCAAAAGCTACACCGTATGGAAGCCAAAGTGGAAGATCTGGAAGGCCAGAGTTACCGTAATAACATTCTTATCTTCGGCCTTCCAGAAGACACAGAAGGAGCTGCACTGATTACCTTCCTACGGCAAATGCTAACCAAAATAGCTGGGCCCTCTCCCAACAATACCAAAAATGTAATAGAGAAGGCCCACCGCTCACTTCGACCCAAACTGGCTGCAGGGAAACCACCAAGACCTCTGATACTCAAATTCCTTAATTACCTGGATAAACTGCATGTAGCGGGGCAAGTCAGGGATCTTCAGGAAATCTTGTGGGAGGGTCAGCAGTTACGGTTCATTCAGGATCTCCCAGCAGCTATCTGACAGTGAAGGGCAGCATATCATCCAATTGTTACCAAACTGATCGCTGCCAGCATAAAATATAAGGTGCAGTATCCATCCAAGCTGTCCATTTATTACCAGACCACCTGGAAAAGCTTTGATACCGTGGAGCAAGCCCTTTCCGAGCTTCAGGTCCTGATTCCAGACTTGTTCAATCCACACTGAATTTTAGTGCAGGACCTTGGTTAAATAACAAGAATGTGTGAAGAAATTCCTAGTGCCTTCTATCTCCACATGAGGGTGCCAGAGCTCCGCGTTCGCGCTTATAGCTCAATTCTTTTGCTTTTCAATTTAGCCATGTTAGCAATTTTCTGTAGTAGAATCAAGGCATCAGACTTGTTATGATAATTATAATTTATCCAATATAGCTCTGATCTATGGGTGTGATCCAGTAAGAGATCCCCCTGTTTTTTCATTTTTTTCTCTCTCTTCCTCCTGAAGTTAAGGAGGGAATAAATGTTTCTAATTTTTGGAGATCCATTTAGCATATCCACATTAAGAGGGATCTTGTTGCTTTATATTGCTACAGTTTTATTGCTCTCTACTGTTATTTACCAGTATAGATGACTGCAATTTCATTGCTTCAATATATTAAAGTTAGATGTTAAGAAGTTATAAAACTGTTGGGAGAGTTGGGGTGGGAAGGGGCAATCTGAATACTGCAACTGAAGAAGGGTGTTACAAACCAGAGTAAGGGGTGGGGGGGTACTCATGGCTTTTTACTTTGTTATCTTTTGAACAGTCTTTTTGCTTAATTGTCTTTCTTCTGGGTTGCTTACATGTAACCCAAGCCATAGGACAACCTCTAATGGGAACATCCCAAATTGCTGTGAATGTGGGGCTTTGGGAGATAAGTAAGAGGTGTGGGAAGGAAGGAGGGGTAGCTAAGGGTAGGACAAGGGGGGAACGTACAGGTATACAGTGAGACAATGTTTTTCTTCATTTTTTTTCTTTATTCCAAAACCTTTTTACTCTCTTAGGCCTATTGATCAATACTGGCAAAACGCCTCAATATGATGGGGTCTTATAAAGTGTGTTCATGGAATGTGAAGGGGTCTCAGTCTCCGGTCAAATGTGCCAAGGGACTGCTGCACCTCTGCAAGTTAGATACTGATATAGCGTTTCTTCAAGAAACCCAATTACCGCCCCCCAAGTCCTACAGTTTAGAAGGTCCTGGATGGGTCAAGCTTTAAGGAGTGGGCCTGACACATGTAAAGGGGGATAGCAATTCTCATAGCAAGGAGAGTACCCTTCCATCTAGTGGATACTATTGTAGATCCCCAACACAGATATATTTTGATTAAGGCCCTGCTTGGCCATTCCATGGTGGTGCTTGGCTCCATATATGGCCCTAATACAGAGGAGTCTTCCTTCTTCATTTCCCTCATGAACGACTTAATTCCATGGTCCTCCCTCCCCATTGTATTGGGAAGAGACTGGAATCTAGTCTATTGCAATACCCTGGACCGCTCCAGCAGGCATCTCTCGCCTCTCTCCCCTGCACAAATTGCCATCAGAGAAATGATGGACTCTGTCAGTTTAATAGACCCCTGGAGGGCTCTTTCCCCACGCCAAAGGGAATATTCATTTCACTCTATTTCCCTCAACTCATTCTCCCATCTAGATTATTTTCTTCTGGATATTGGGCACCTTTCATCAGTTGTATCCTGAAACTATCTCCCTAAAGTGATCTCAGATCACCATCCCACTTCATTATGTTGGAGTCCTGGCCTGCCCCTCTCCAAAGATAAAGTATGGAGATTTAACAGCCAACTTTTTTGATCAGTACATCTGAAATCCTAGCTCACAGACTTTATTACTAATTTTCTTAATCTCAACACCCCCACTATGTCCAAGCTAGATATTTTATGGGGAGCTCTTAAATGTTCAGAGCAGGGAGAAATCATCCGCATGGCCACAGTAAAAAAAAAGATCACCTTCAAGGTAACCTCTGCCCTACTACAAGACATCAGGAACTCAGAGTTATCACTTTCCACCAATTCCACCATAGATGAGCTCAATGTCTTAGAAATTCTCAGAGACCGCTATAATTCAATTTTAACTGAACAAGCAGAACATCTCCTTATACGCTCCAAAATTCACTACTTCGATCAGGGGGACAAGGCAGGAAAATTCCTGGCCCTACGACTCAAGGCACAGGCCTCGGACAGAATTGTTCCAAGCATTCAAAAACCTGGAGGACAAATTGTTACTTCCCCTAGAGACATAGTAAACTGTTTCCAGGAATACTATAAAACCTTATATTCTCAATCTTCTTCTCCCTTCCACCCAGAAATGGTAAACCAGTTTTTACAGCCAATCCAGCTTCCTCAACTTGATGTTAGTCAAGCAAATTCACTTAAGGCACCTATCTCCCAGGACAAAATAAATCTGGCCATTGATTCCCTTCCCTTAGACAAAGCCCCATGACCAGATGGATACACCATAGAATTCTTTAAACTCTTTAAAGCACAAGTAGTACCAGTTCTCCTAGACACTTATAATTATATGTTCAATCAAGGTATTTCAGATTTCTCCCTATTTGAAGCCACAGTTGTGGTTCTTCCCAAACCCGATAGGGATCCTCTTCAAATTACTAACTATCGCCCAATCTCTTTAATTAACGTTGACATGAAAATACTTGCCAAGATCCTGGCTACTAGGTTGACTAAAGTGTGGCAAGGTCTCATAAGTAGAGAACAAGTTGGCTTAGTTGCGGGTAGGGTGTCCTCCGATCATATGCGCAAACTGGCCTATTTGATCTCTGCATCCAGGGAGTCCCGAATTCCAGACTATCTATTTCACCTGCTACAATGCTTTAACATACCAGAGCAGTACATCAAATGGATTAAGATTCTCTATACACAACCCTCCGCACGAACACTTTGCAATGGTCACCTATCACAACCCTTCAATTTGCAGCAAGGTACCAGACAGGGATGTCCACTTTCCCCTTTTTTGTTTGATTTATATCTGGAACCATTCATTAGACTCATCAACAATTCCCCCAATATTTCTGGCATTTCTATTGGGCCATATCAGTATAAAATCTTGGTGTATGCTGATGATATTTTACTCCATGTTACATACCCCTCTACATCGATCACTGCTGCACTTGAACTTATTATGGAATTTGGCAAATTCTCTAATTATAAGCTCAATATAACTAAGACAGAATTAATGCCTCTAAACTTCTATACATTCCCAGCAGATATCTCTCATTTAGGGTTCTACCGGGCTAAGGAAAAACTAAAATATTTGGGGATATACCTTTCTTGCTCTGAAGTCAAGATGAAGCAATACAATCTTGATAAAGTCCTCTCTCAGATTAAAATAAATCTCTCCCGATGGGCCATGCTTCCACTTTCTCTTTGGGGACGCATAAATGTACTGAAAATGAATGTTCTCCCTTGACTATTGTATCCCTTACAGATGACGTGTCTCTTCTTACCCAAAACTTGGTTTATGCAAATCCACAGACTTATATCTAATTTTCTATGGGGCAGCAAGACACCTCGGAGGGCTCTCTTTAAACTACAGAGCAGCAGAGCAAATGGAGGTCTACAACTTCCAGATCTTCTTCTTTATCAGTTCTCCATTACATGCTCAATTCTTACACAATGGATGAAGGCTAGGACACTCACCGAGCAGACCCAATATCATCCTTTGTGGCTTCAAATAGAAAAGACCCTTGCCTCTCTACATAATATAACTCTCAACACTCTCATATTTACTTCTTCTAAGAATTTAATCAAAAGCCTTTGGAATTTACCCATTGGGGTAACACTTCGAGTGCACGGCCAACTCTGCAACACATTCCAGATATCCTTGCTAAGAGATATCTCCCAACCCATATGTGGTAACCTCAACTTCAAGATCGGGGGACTGCCCCTTTCAAATAATTTTTGGCCAGGGAACACCCAACTTAAAGTTATAGACTTACTACAGGAACATAAACTGATGCCATTCCAAATAGCTTGTGCACAGTTTAATCTCCCTAACTCTTTCTGCTTTAAATACATCGAACTACAACATATGTTACTACAACATTTTGGAGCCAGGTCTTGGACACAGAACCTAGCAGGCCCACTTCTCCCGGCCATCTCCAATTTACCCTCATCCCACCTTATCTCTTTTCTCTATTGCCTCCTAAGGGATGGCATAGAGGAACTGCGAGGAGCACCACACTACGTCTGGGACCAGGCACTACCCTCAGAATCCCCAATACCGTAATCATGGTCTAAAATCTGGTCACAACTATTTCAAGATGTGAAGTGGGTCAGATATCGCATTCTACAATTTCATGTTTTACATGATTTATACTATACTTCAGCCAGACTTTATCAAATGGGGAAGCTTCCCTCTAATCTTTGTTCCAGCTGCAAGGAATGTCCTGGCACACTACTGCATAGTCTATGGGAATGTGATAAAGTTACAGCCTTCTGGTCCATCATCAAATCAAATTTGGATCCTCTCTTAGGTCTCTCTGAAGCCTTTAAACCAGAAATCTGCATAATAGGGGATTATGGGGAACTTTTGATTGGTAATCAACGTAAACACATGGCACTAGTATCCCTATGCGCCAAGAAAGTAATCATGCAACACTGGCTGGATCAGAGCATTCCCACATATACAGAATGGCTAACAGGCTAACAGAGATGCTCTTTGCTTTACAAGCAGAATGCACTATCACCCAAATAATGAAGAGGCCACACTATTATCAGAAAGTATGGGCCCCCTTACAAACTCTATTAACCATTTAATCGAACAAGTTACAGACTATAACAAATCTTAACAATTACTACTATAAAAGTCAACATATCTCTTTAGGTACTTTCCAGTAATTGTATCCAGGGCCAACATAACCACAGATTAACCCTCTGCATACCTGAGGGTGGAGGGTGGGGGATTGGATCAAGGGGAGGACAGGGGAATAGGAGGACAAATCAGTGCATGTTTCTTAAGTTTTGGAGTGATTTGTAAGAGAATTATAATAATATCCATCATTCATTAAACTTCTATGTGAATATCTATCGTTGTAGAGTTTCTCCAACTTACATTACTGGTATGTTGAAATGAAATATGTAACATTTTCTTTTCAATGACTGTAACAAATGACAAGAAAAATTTTCCTAACAATAAAACATAGTCAATCTGAAAAAATGAAGGGAAATTGATGGCAAAAAACTATGTTTAATGCATCAGTTAGGGTTGTTCCATAGTGACAAAAGTGAGGAAATTCGGTGTTAGGGTTGAAAGCCCCCACTTGCACCACCCCAGCCCACCCCCAACCGAATCAGGGTGTGCGTTAGGGACATGGTTCTAACACTCACCCCATTCTTCTATACTTCACCACCTCAGCTTGTTAACACATGGAATGGGGTAAGAGTTAGGGCCGATGACCCCAACACACACCCCAATGCTGGTTGGGGGGACGGGCTGGGGGGTGCAAGGGGGGCTTTCAACCCTAATACCGAATTTCCTCACTTTTATCTCTCTAGAACAACCCTAACTGATGCATTAAATGGAGGTTTTTGCCATGATACATGTAAAGGGGATACATGATGGGTAAGAGTGACCTCTGGATACTCACGACTGCTGAAGGCACAAGAGAGAGTATCAAGAGGTCACTGTTCACGAGTGACATATCACATGATCTACACAAGATGTGTGCGATTTATACAATAGGCTTTTCTAAAGTGGTTCTGTGTTGCTTTCAAACTGTGCAAGATAGAGAAACTTCTTCCACATTCATTGGTTTTGTTTTCTTCTGTAAAGAGAATTTATTTATTCTTCCAGTATAGTTCAGCTGTATGAAAGTATGTTTGTTGCTTTGAGTCTGCATGCTTTGATGTATTTAGCAGTCAGTGCCCTTTCTTTTTTTCTTCTTCTAGTAGGAACTTTAGAGATCTTCTCAGCATGTGAGTGTCTGTGAGACGGAATGCATTAAACCCGTTGTTGGGGCTTCAGGTACTTGAAAGGTGACTTTCATTTTTAGTTTAACTGAGCTGGAACAAGTTGCAGCACTGAGGAGGAGTTAATGGGCTTGTCTGTGGCATCACCACAGTGACAATAAATGCTTGTGAGGTAAGCACAGTATGTATAAACAGCATTTATCATCGCTGTGTTAGCCTGGGCTTGCATTTATCTCACTGTGGTAGTAATACATGCTTTTATCAGTGAAAATATATATACATATACAAAAATATATATACATATAGATTTAATGTTAGTGGTACCACCCCTAAACCTCCACCACCCACATGCTCCACACATCAACAGGCATAGAGGTGTGCCATGGGGTCATCAGCCCTAACTCTCACCCCATTCCATGTCTAAACAATCTGACACATTACAATATAGGAGAATGGGGCTCGACTTAGACCTCACAACCCCATGGCATGCCCAGATGGCAATTGCTGTGTGAATGTTGTGGGAGGTTGTGGTTTTAGGGGTGGTAACCCTAACATCAAATTTCCAAACTTTTGTTGCTGTGCTATCCACCTTAATTGATGCATTAACAGAGTTTTTTGCAATGAATTTCCTTTCTGTTAGAAAAGGGATAATGTAACTGGTATGTAGCTGTGGGAGCGCGGGCCTTCTGGGCCCTGTGTTTTTTTTTCCAATTGTTTAACCAGGTGAGACACACTAAGCTGAAAGCTTGTTTACAGGTGCAATCTGGGAGCACAGGGAAGTTAAGTGACTTGCTCAGGGTCACACAGTATGTAAGTAGGGGCTGTGGAATTCAAACCCAGGTCTCCAGATTTGCAGCTCAGACCCTTAAACCACTGCCGCTATACTGCCTCCTTCATGCTGTCCATTTATTGTAGAGCAACATTTGTATATGGGAGTTATACATACTTATGAAAGACATTCCACAGCCCTATACTCCTGAAAAGGAACCCTTGTTATACTAATTTGCCTATGCAGACCTCTAAAGCAGTAGGTAAGGCTAGGGGGGTGTTAGGGTGTATTAGTAGGGGTATCACAAGTCGTAAGAGGGAGGTAATAATCCCTCTGTACAAGACATTGGTTAGGCCCCATCTGGAGTACTGCGTGCAGTATTGGAGGCCACACCTTCACAAGGACATTAACCAAATTGAGGCAGTCCAGAGAAGGGCAACCAAAATGGTGCAGGGACTGCATCAGAAGACATATGAGGACAGATTAACGGAGCTCAATATGTATACCCTTGAGCAAAGGAGGGAGAGAGGTGATATGATCGAGACATTTAAACACCTTAAGGGCATAAACAAGGTGAAAGAGTCTAACATGTTTAAATATAAGAAAAATAGCAGGACAAGAGGACACAGCATGAGATTAGAGGAGGCGATTAAGGGGAATGTGAGGAAATTCTTTTCACAGAAAGGGTGGTAGATGCATGGAATGGCTTACCACAAGAAGTGGTGGCTATGAATACAGTGCAGGGCTTCAAACAGGCATGGGATAAGCATAAGGGAGCAATACAAATGACTATGAATAGATAGGTCACTGACAGAGCAAAGGCGATGGCACATTTATAAGGTAGAAAAAGAAATGGGCAGACTGGATGGGCCTTGAGGTCCTTATCTGCCGTCAACTTCTATGTTTCTATGTTTCTATGCTTGCCACCCTGCAAATTTCAGACCAAAATTCCTAAATCTTTTTTTGCTATAAGGTGGCAAAGAAACTGTTTTATTTGGCCTGTGTGCCAGTCTACTTTTGAGTACTTTTGCAAAAGTACCATTGTTTAACATGGGGGACTCTCACGAAAGTACTGAGTACTTTAGCAAAACTCCCCCCATGTTAACCAATGGTACTTTCGCGAAAGTACCATTGCTTCACATGGGGAACTTTCGCAGAGGTACAAACACTTCCAGAAAAGTTTCCCATGTAAACCAATGATACTTTTGCAGAAGTACACAATGAGTTCATGAAATTACCATTGGTTAACATGGGGTACTTTTAGGAAAGTACCTGATAGTTTTCAAAAAGTCCCCCATGTAAACCAATGGTACTTTCGTGGAAATACCTAGTATTTTTGCAGAAACGTTCGTGCCATAGATGTATATTTCCCCACACCCTATAATGGGACTAACACTTGCAAATTTATCAAAGATCAGATGTGCTGGTTTAAAATAGAAGTGGCTGCTCAACCCCAACTATACTAACACTACCTTGCCAGTATAATATATGCATGTACATTTGTGTGTGTGTATGTGTGTATATATACATATGTATGTGTATATATATATATATATATATGTATGCATATATAAATTTATATATATAGTAGGGGGCACGGTCGCGCCCCTATAGTTAGGGTTGAGTAGGCACTTTAATGTTAAACCTCAATTTCTGCACATTCATAACTTTGCAACCATTAAATGGATTTGCAAGAAATTTGGAATGTGCAGTCTGGCATCATAGATCTATTGATTTACTAAGATGCTTTTCGATTGGATTTATGGTTTCTGGCAGAAAAATGCTAAAAAATGCATTTTTCGCTGCTTTTGACACTTTTTTTGTTTATGTAGCTGCGACCACACAGTGTGGTCTTTTGGCCTGAAATTTGGAATGTAGAATGAGTTTGGGTCTCGGAACAATCCAGCATTGGTTTGGTAAACAAATATTAATCCATTCCAAAGTTATTACATTTTTAATGTTTGAATTCTGAGCATGCTTAGTTCACTCCAAAATGTATATGTATTTTTGACGAACTAGGATTGGTCTCACAATCTAGGATTTTCTCAGCTCATGGAATAGGATTAACAAAAAATCCTAGTCCATCAGAAAAATTCCTTGTCCATGAGCCACCATCTTGTTTTCAGTTTTTCCCCCAAACAAAATGTTGTAGCTTTCTCCATGGGTGACTTTTGGGTCAAATGAGGCATGGGTTTTGTTCAGAATGACACCCTCTACAATGCCATGCCTTTGGTTTGGCTTGTTTTGGTCAAAAATAGTTTTTTAAAATTTAAAAATTCTTTGACCATGACTCGCTAACAATCCTAGTCCACAAGCTGACAAAATCTTAGTCCGCAAGACAATACTTGATTGTGTGCCTACAGAATCCTTGTCTGTCAGTTTGTGACCAGATGTCCCTTCTCACAGACCAGGATCAAGCTGATGGTTAAGGATTTTGCTACTTCATGAAAGAGGATCGGCTGGCATACTAGGATTTTGTCAGCTCATGGACAAGGATTGAATGTTTTGAATCCTGGTTCACGAGGTGACAAATCACGGTCCGCGAGCTGTCAGAATCCTACTCCATGAGATGATCCTCATTCACAAGCCTACAAAATTCTTGTCCATCACTTTGTGACCAGATGGCCCTTCTCACGGACCAGGAGTAAGCTGATGGACTAGGATTTTGCTACCTCGTGGATGGGGATTGATCTGACAGCCCAGGATTTTGCTACCTCACAGACTAGGTATTTTTAAAGGTGTAAACATTTTACTGTTGCATAGCTCATCAACGGTTTGGTCTTTTTACTTGCAATTTTCAGCGTATTGAGGGTATGCCTTATTGATGTGAATTATGCTGTTTAGGTGTTGGATGCTTAAGCAGCTCCATAGATCTGCTGTCATGAAGTTAAGCTTTTCCCACAGGATAACATTGTGGAGCCCATTGCCCTTTTCAGCACCCATATCTCAGAAATGAAGTGAGATACAGACTTTCGCTACTGGCAGCTTGGATCACCTTAAAGTGATCCAATCTGATGGGACAAGATTGGAAACAATAGACTACTCCTGAAGTGAAATTTTTTTGGTTGGTTGCACAGTTAATGAGATATTGGCAAATTAGTGTCACAAGGGTTCATAGGGTGCTTTTTCAGTGCTTTTCAGTGCCTGTAGCTCAAAAGGGATGTGAGATACAGAGTCAGTTGACTATGTTGTGAGCAGAGCTCATTGTTACAATTACAATGACACTTGAATTTTTTTTCTAGCTGCTACGGTTCCAGAGATATTGGCAAATTAGTATTACAACAGTTGCTTGCCTTATAGGGCTGCTGTATGGCTCTGTAGCTATGTGCAAGTGGGAGTGCAGGGCCCAGAGGGCCAGCACTCTCACAGATGCTTATTGTTATGCAGAAATGGGCAGCTTGGGGCCCTGCACTCCCACCAACATGTTATCTACTAGTTATATTACACTTTCTCAAAAGTAAGGAATTCATGGCAAAATCATAGTCACGTATTGTTGTTATAACAAAGTGAGGAAATGAAATGTTAGGGAGGAGCCTCAACAGCCCACACCCCACACCTCATTCTACATAGACTGACAGATGCCAGGGTGTGCCATGGGGTCTCAGGTGTAACTCTCTCCCCATTCTACTTTACTGTACCATGTCAACCTGCTTACACATGGAGTGGGGTGAGAGCTGGGCCACTCCCTGGCATCTGTCAGTCTGTGTAGAATGGGGGTATGGGGTGTGGGGGAGGGTTAGGGGCTCAACCCTAACATTTAATTTTCTCACTTTCGTTGCTTTAACCCTAACTGATGCATTAAATGTGTTTGCCATGAATAAATCTCTCTCTCTCTCTCTCTCTCTCTCTCAATATATATATATATATATATATATATATAAGTGGCATGATAGCGCCACTATAGTTAGGGTTCAGTAAGCACTTTAATGTTAATCCTCAAATTGTGCACCATAATAACTTTGCCACCATATAACAGATTTGCCTGAAATTTTCCATGCACAGTTTGGTGCCATATATCTCTAGATCTGGCAAGTTGCGTTATGGTCAGATGTACGGTTGTGTAGCTACAGAACAACTAAAAATGGCAAAAAAAATGGACTCTCCATGTGTTTCTTTGCTTGCTCCCACAGCCCACATGGTTTGTCCGCTTGATCCAAAATCTTCAGGGAACATGCAGTCAGGGTCACTGATGTGCCTTTTGAAGATTTGGTGTAAAAATATTAAACCATTCAAAAGTTATTCAAAAAGAAATTTCCCATTATAGTCAATGGGGGAAAAATATATGTGCATCACAAAAGTTTCGCAAATGCACTTTTACTTTTGCAAATGTCCCTTTTTACTTTTGTGAGTCAGCCATCTTGTTTTCAGTTAGTGAGAGAGAAAAGTGCCTGATGTTTAAACCCCCCAAGAAATGCCTTTTTAAACATCGATAACACGCCAATCACACACACAAACACACACAAAAAAAAGGAAAGTAGATAAACATGTGGGGAGTAGTGCAATGTAATGGCTGTGGGGCAGCAGTCTTCCAGGAGTCTTTCTGGAGGCTGAGATGCTGCCCTATTTGCAGACAACTCTCTGCCCTGAGGGAGGAAGTTGCCCGTCTTCAGGCCACACTGGACAGTAGTAAGAGAACCTTCCCCCAGGCCACACTGGACGGTAGGAAGGGAACCTCCTCCATCCAGGGAGCACCAGAGCTACCACCACTACCTCAGAGGTTGTGAAGAAAGCACAGCAGTTGGACCACAGTGGGCTCAGGGAGGGTGAGGTTGGTGGAACAGAGGCAAACCCAGTCAGTTGTTCCACTCCACAATCCATACACCATTCTGGGGGAGCATAGCTCCCCTATGGATGCACCCACAGAGGAGACTAAGGAGGCTGAGGAGAACTGTCACAAGGGAGGCCCACAGGAAGGAGGCAAAGGACACCACAGGGAAAGGAAGCAGCTCCTGGTGGGGGACTCAATTATTAGGGGATAGAACTGGGGGGAGCAGGGAAAACTGAAGTAAGGTGCCTGCCTGGTGCCATGGCTTGGAGGGACAGGAAGCGCATCCTCAGGATCATGAGATCAGCTGCACAGGAGTCTGAGCTGGACGTCATTGTCCACCTAGGGACAAATGACTTGGCTCATCATGAGATTAGAGCAGTGCAGAAGGACTTTGTAGAATTGGGGAGGGGCCTAAAACAAGTAGCACACACAGTATCCTTCTCAGAGGTGCTGCCTGTCAATGGCATCAGTGAGGCAAGGGTACTTTGCACCATGCAGTTTAATGAATGGTTGAAGAAATGGTGTGGAGCACAGGGGTTTGGCTTCATTGAGGACTGGGGTTCCACCTGGAGGGACAACAGCCTATACTGGCAGGATGGTCTGCATCTGTCCAGAAAGGGAACAAGTCTTTTGAACAATTGGTTTAAATGCTTCATTGGCAAGCTTTTAAACTAGTCAAGGGGGGAGGCACTGATAAGCAGCAGGAAAATCCCAGTCTCTCCCTACAAAACAGGGTACTAAATGAGAAAAAGACCGAGGTAGAAAGGTCAGTGGGGATGCTGCAACAGAAGGTAAAGCCATCAAGAAATGGAGAACAATGAGTACCAATGCCCATAGTCTGACTAACAAGCTTCCTGAATTAGTGGCCTTGATGGAGGAGGAACATTTGGATATCGTGGCAGTCACAGAAACATGGTACACACAAAACCATGACTGGGACGTAAACATACCAGGATACACTATCTACAGGAGGGATAGGGAGGGTAAAAGAGGAGGAGGAATAGCTCTTTACATAAGCGAAGGAATCAAAGCAACAGAACAAAAGGGAAAACAGGGAGGAGAAGAAGCACTGTGTGTAAATTTGGAGACTGGCAATGGCACCACTGTGGGAGAATTCAAGAATGCATGGGACAGACATAAGGCAATTCTTGTGGGGAGTAGGAAGAAATAGGCTTTTGGTTAACTAGGATCTGCGGCCTATCCTGTAGGTAGGGAAATGGGCAGACTAGATGGGCCTAGCGGTCCTTATCTGCCGTCAAAGTCTATGTTTCTGTGTTTCTATGCAAGACACATGCAAGATTGTAAGACACTATACCACTCTGTCACGTTTGTAACCACAATAATCACAACACTGTACTTATTTCACATAACATTATGTAGTGAAAAACCAAATATAGTATCATTGACTCTATACTGCCTGCACAGTATGATGACACATTATGGATGGCATAACTTCTTCATACAATGAGACTTAGTCTGTACACATTTTCAAAATACTGACTTTTATGTATCATTATTCAACAATTGGGTTGCTGCAGACTACCACATGGGCATGTGGTAACAGGACAGATAGAGATGACACATACTACTTTTAAGATACTGCTCAAGTATGAAACTAGCACCATCACATATTGTTATACGGCTGTGTTACTTGGAAATACTCATTAGCAACATGTTATTGTTAACTTTGGATGTTACAACTGTTGCTTTCACATGTTACTTGTAAACTATACTACAAATAATTACTTTTATTATTACTACCATTTGTTATTAGGACTGACTTACTCTATCAGAAAAATAAATGCAAACATCCAATGACTGTTGGTAAGCTTATACTAATTCTCAGTTCCGAGAAACTATCTGTGGATATCCTACTGTGTGAGCGTCATCACTTCTTCACTATTAAAATATAGGCATCTGCTTTAATCTAGTCATTGCTGTTTGTAAAGCAAAAATGCTTACTGTGGGGCATCACTCATGGTTGCCCAGCATGCATGTCTACCCTGAAGGCACTATGATGGTGGCAGAACTCATAAAGTTGGTGACATGTGATGACTATGGATGTGTCTTCCAGTACATTTAGAGATTTGTACGTTACTTCTGTTACCTGATGCTGGTAGTCTCTGTTTGGTTGTGTTGCCTTGGCCCTTCCCCTGCTTGCATGTGTATGTGTGTGTGGGGGGGAGGAATGCGGAGTTAGGGTTTTGAACCCTAACAGCACATTTTCAAACATTTGTCATTGACTATTATCCTCAACTGATGCATTAATGGAGTTTTTTTGCAATGAATATATATATATATATATATATACATATATATATATATATATATATATATATATATATATATATATATAGTAATGGCAAAAACTATGCTTAATGCATCAGTTAGGGTTAAAGCAACAAAATGAGGAAATTAGATGCTAGGTTGAGCCCCTAAACCCTCCAACACCCCACCGCTGATCTTCAAATTTCTGAATTTCCTCGAGCGTCAGCATCTGTTTGCCAAAATTAAAGATTTAAAGGAGGTGCGTTGGGAGGACACAAGGATCCCGATTTGCGAGGATCTGTCACGCCAATAAGGCAGAGGAGAACCCAGTTCCATCCCTTGGTCTCCAAGTTAATTGCCGCCAGCGTTAAGTTTCGCCTGACCTACCCTGCCAAGCTATTGGTCATGATATCGGGAGCCTGGGACACTTTTGAAGATCTGGATGCAGCTGCAAAGGCTCTTGCCAACACCTTCCCAGAGCTATTCAGAGGCACCTGAAGCACAAACTGCGGAGGGAAACTTGCTCTCAAGCCTTCAGAGTCGACTCAATTCTTGGGATGCCATATTTGATCTCCTGCAATGGCCCTCCCTCCCCCTTGTTCCAACCCAGCTGTTTTCCATGTATAGTGTGAGACATTGCAGTGCCTACCTCCCACCTCACCATTTAAAATGCCTTTCCATGGCATGAAAGTGATGTTTTCTGAATCTTCACCCCTGTGAATAGCCCAATACACAGCCCCTCTCCCAGTGATCTTTTCTTGAAGGTGTCTGCTTTCTATGGGCCTCCAGTCACTCTGTTCATTGCCTTTAGAAGGGCTATGTGGTCATGGATTACAGGTATGCACTTGCCTGTGACGCGCTGTGTCAGTGGCGCTGCTGCATGGTCTCACTCCAAAAGTGTCTCTGGTCAGATAAGCAAGAGGATTCAGCAACGTGCCGCTCTCCCCTTTGGTCCCTCTCAGGACCGATTTCAACTGCCGTGGTCCCCCATTAGTACGGGGAGTTCCTAAACTCGCCGTTCAAATGCACCACTTATCAAACAAAACAATTTCTCTTCAGTTGCCCCAATCCTTTATCTCACTAGACATACATGGAACCTAGTCGAGTGCGTTTTATTCATGTGGGTGATATGGCTCAGCTACATTACCGATGACATTTACCATATCATGCGGATTGGACTCTCTTACTGATTCCCGAGCCCGGTGAACTGATAGCCATCCATTGTATGTTTGTCGGTGACCAGTTCTATTGCCATCGCTGGAAATGTTGCTGTTTTGTCCTGTTTTCCCTCTGCATTGGTATTAACGCTCTAATTTTCATGTTTCCGATCATTGTTATGGAGATTGGTGACAACCCTGTTTGCTACGTTAAGTTGATGATAACTGTATTGTTCACCAGCTAGTTTGGGCTATGCTAACTTCTTCAGATTGGTAAAGTTATTTGATTGCATGAATTGATGTTATTCTGACGAACTCTGCATTCATTATAGTTAATAACGTTAGTTGTTGGGACTTTACTCGGGATACTCTTGGTTATGTGTTTAATGCTTACCGCAACCCCCCCAGTCGGCTACAATGGTACATAGCCAAATATTTCTGCTAGTGAGGTTGAAGAATGGGTTTGGGGGCTGGGGATGGGAGGGATAGCTAGGGATTTGTTGTTCACTGCCTGTTGCTGTGATGGGGAGGGGGCTGGGAAGTATCTCTGATGTTATTGTATATAAGCTTAATTATTTTATTGGGAATTGTGGGGGTGGAGGGGAAGGAGGGGTCACCTGGACCAGGCCCTTTTAGACAAACTCAGTACAGGGATGGCAAGATTTTCCCACTGTTGGGTGGCCCATGATATTCCGCATATACAGCCCTAATTAAGAATGGGCAACTTGAATTTCTCTTCATGGAACGTTAAGGGTGTTAGGCAGGAAATTAAACAGTACCAGGTATGTAAGCATCTTAGACTCCTGAGATCTGATGTCTCGTTTATACAGGAGTCTCACCTTCTGATATCGGAAGAACTAAACATGAAGAAGCAGCAGGTAGGACAGGTATTTTCGGCTCAGGGCACAAAACAGAGCTGTGGAGTCATGATACTAATAGGTAGAAGCATCCCCTTTATCTCAAATAAGGTTATCAAAGATACCCATGGGAGACACATTCTAGTCCAGGGAAGAATATTCAATATGGAAACTCTGCTGGGAAGTATTTATGGTCCTAACTCTGACTCCCCGGAGTTTTTTGTAGATCTTACAAATAAGTTAACCCCCTTCGTTAACACCCCAATGATTCTGGGAGGGGACCTCAACGTGGTCTCTGATCCTAATACAGACCGCACAGGATGTGGGCCCAGAGGCTTAACACCAGCTCAAAGGGCTCTTCGGGACCTTTGGGACAAGGTCGGATTATGTGATGTGTGGCGTATATTGCACCCCTCCGAGAGGGGCTTCACATTCACCTCTCCCGTTCATAAGACATCCTCCAGGATTGACTATATATTGATCTCGCATTGTCTGGTCCCCAGAATCATTGATTCTGCCATACATCCTAGTCCGCCCTCTGACCATTTACTGGTTTCATGCCATCTCTCCCTATCAGATATCCCCAAGAGGAACGGTCATTGGAAGATTAACAACCAACTCTTAAAAGACCCAGTAATAGTAAAATATATCAATAACCATATTTCTCAATACATATCAGCTAACTCAAATTCCACGGGCAAGCCTGATATCGAATGGGGGGGCCCTTAAGGCTTACCTAAGGCCTTTTATCGGGGTTGGCTCAAGGAGGAAGAAATCAAGGAGCAAGAATTAGTACAACTCCTCAGACAGATTAGGGATATTGAAAAAAATCTGTCCCCCCACACACCAGAACAGACCCTATTAGATTTGACTAAACTCAAAAATACCTATATGGAACATCTCAGAGAGAAAGCGAAATATATGATTCTCAAAACGAAAGCCACATATGTTGATCAGGGGGAGAAGGCGGGCCATCTCCTTGCTGCCCGTGTCAAGCAGCAGGAGTCCACCAGATATATCCCCACAATTCGAGCACACGATGGACCCCTGTTGGTTGACCCCAAAGAAATTACCTCAGAATTCCAGAAATTTTATCAATCTCTATACTCACCGATGGCAAATCCCCCTTCCCAAACACGGAGCTGGATCGTTACTTAAAGGGATTGCACCTCTCCACACTCAAAGCAGAGCAGTGTGTTGCCCTATGTGCTCCCTTAACAGAGGCAGAGATACTGGGCATGATAGACAGCCTCCCCAATGACAAATCTCCTGGGCCCAACGGGTTTTCCCCGAACTTCTATAAAGTATTTGCAAAGAATCTCGCTCCATTACTTCTCCCCATCTTTCAGCAGATCCTAGATGGAAAGAGTACGGATATATCACTTTTCGAAGCAATAATCATTCTCATTTTAAAACCAGGTAAAGCCCCTGAAAACGTAGCAAGTTATAGGCCGATCTCGCTATTCAATCAGGATATCAAGATTCTAAGCAAGTTGCTATCAAATCGATTGAGTGGCGTTATCCCGGACCTGATTGGAACTGAACAAGTCGGCTTCATGGCGGGCAGGCTGGCCAGTGATCACATTAGAACTCTGGATCATGCCTTCTCGGCGTCCAGAGATGCTGGGTTCCCTGCAGCTTTGGTCTCTCTGGATGCTGAGAAGGCTTTTGATAGAGTCGATTGGAATTTCCTCTTCTGGGCATTGAATGCCTTTGGCATTCCCTGGGAATTTCAGAACTGGATTCAAGCCCTTTACACTGACCCGACAGCCAGAGTCTTCTGCAACGGGTGCTACTCCAATAGGTTCCCCGTTCTTTCTGGAACAAGGCAAGGATGTCCCCTATCCCCACTACTATTTAACATTTATCTCGAACCCCTATCCGTAGACTAGTGGCTGACCCCAGGATCCAAGGAATATCAGTACAGGACATCAAAATAAAGGTATTGGCCTAGGCTGATGACCTACTCCTCTGCACCTCATATCCCAGAAAAACTATCCCATACTTACTAGAGGTTATCAGAGAATATAGCTTATTATCAAATTATAAACTAAATGTAGAGAAAACGGTGGTTTTTCCCCTTAACCAAAGAGTGATGAGGAATGAGGTCGAGGCCTTAGGCCTTTCCTGGGAAAGGAAAACAGTGAAGTACTTAGGCATCACATTCTCAAGAAGTACCTCCCACATGCACAAACTTAACTTAGACTCCTTATTAAATACCATCGTTCAAGATCTGAATAGATGGTCCCTTCTTCCTCTAACGATCTGGGGCAGAATCAGCCTCATCAAAATGAATGTCTTCCCACGGCTGCTCTATCCCCTCAGCCTCCTTAACATCTGGTTACCCCACTCATGGTTTAAAAGAGTCCACAATATCTTCACCAACTTTATCTGGGCAGGCAAAGGGCACAGGCTGGCCTTTCATAAGCTTTCTTCCCCAAAGCTTGAAGGGGGCTTGTGGGTCCCCCACGTCGGCCTTTATTACTGGGCCTGCCATATAAGAAGTATCTAAGATGGCTCTCCCCTCCTGAACCTGGCTACCCTGACAAGTATATACCCCTATGGGTCCAAATAGAGTCAGCCCAAATCCGCAGTCATAACCTCTCTCCGACAGCGTTGCTGTTTGTCCTACCTAAGAGTCTCCCTAAGTCTTGGCTCGGATCACCTATCGCCACATCGGTGAAGGTTCACTCCGAGCTCTGCTCAATTACCAAATATAACCACCGTGGAGACCTGGAGCAACCTCTTATGGGAAATCCGAACATTAGACTAGAAGGGAAAACTCTCTCCCCCTCCTGGATCCCACAATTTCGGGAGGCCAAGCTCAGTTATTTTTGTGCAGAGACAGAACAGAAATGGGCCTCCTCTACTGATATTTTAGGAAAGTCAGGTTTGCCCACCTCCAACATATTCAAATTATTCCAACTGCGACATATCTTAGTAAGCACTTATGGAGTCCATCCCCTGACACCAGATGTCTCCCCCTTTTGGTTAGAACTGGTTCAATTTGCAGGCCTTCCTCATGCTGTTTCCAAAATATTCAAAACCTTATACAATAAAATATACCCTGGTCCCTTCGGACCCAAGGCCTATTGGGAAACTCTCTTACCAGAGACACCCATCAACTGGGAGACACTCTGGTGGGGATGTCACCGCTTTATCACTCAGGACAGGCTTCGACTCATCCAGTACCGTATTCTACACAATCTGTATTACACCCCCCAGAAGATAGCCAGGTTTGACAGTAGACAACCAGCCACCTGTCAGCAGTGTGGCGAAGGCAATTTAGTACATATTTTCTGGTATTGCCCCAAAGTAGCCCCCCTTTGGGGCAGATCAGGGAGCAGGCAGACCCCCTGTTAGGCCTAGATGAGCTGTTCTCGATTGATACTTGCCTGCTAGGGAATTACTCAGAAATGTAAGTAAATATACAAAAATATCATGTCGCCCTTATAGCCATGACAGTTAAAAAGTTAGTACTTAGACATTGGAAGGACAACGAGATGTTGACATACAGTGAATGGTTGATGGAGTTACTACATAGTATCAGAGTGGAGAAGATGATTTTCAGCTTACAAAACAAATTAAGTAAATTCAATAAAATATGGGCCCCATTCCTTGCTCTATATTCTTAACAATTGCCACAACCATAGTAAAATCAGAGCTCTCATAGTCACACCAAGGTATGACACCGAGTAGCTGGGCCTGGGACGGGCGGGGGAATGGGGGCGGGGGGGTAAGGGGTTATTGGGGGGAGTTGTCTGTTTAGTTTTATTTCCCAAATGTACATGTCTCCTTCAGGTACACCTGGTTTATGTTGTATTGTATACCTGAAAGTCTAATAAAGATTTAATGAAAAAAAAAAAGGATAACATTAAAAGGATAACATTATGCCACCCATGTTTCTTTGCCATTTCATAACAAAAGAACGGATCGGGCTTTTGGGCTGAAATTTACAGGGTGGCAAGCCCTTGCCCTACCGATGTACCTTTTGGTGGTTTGGTGAAAAAATTATTCCATAGCTATGGCTCTCCAAAGTTGTGCAGTTACCCATAGGATAACATTGCTCTGCCCATGGTGTCTTTCGGCACCCGTATCTTGAAAGCATGCATGGAGGTTTCCAAGTCATGATTACAACTGCAGTGGATTTTTTCCATAGTTGCAATGGTTACTGAGATATTCCAAAATTTGTGTTAAGAAGGTTCCTTTTCATGTCTCTAGGCCTGCAGTATGTCTCAGTACTTATGTGTAAGTCGGTGCGCGGCACATATGCATAATTTATGGATAAAATGGGAGTGGGGACATGTTTCTTTGCCACTTCAAAGTAAAAGAACTGATACGGCTTTTTGGCTAAAATGTGCTGGGTGTCATGCCACTGCCCCGCCAATGTGCCTTTTAGTTTGATGAAAAAATTTACACCGGTTTCATAGTTACGGCTTTCTGAATTTGCACAATTTACCATAGGATAACATTATACCTCCCATGTTACTTTGACACTTCATAGGAAAAGAATGGATAGAACTTTTGGACTGCAATTTGCAGGGTGGCAAGCCCTTCCCCTACCAATGTGCCTTTTGGTTGTTTGGCGAAAACATTTACACCGGTTCCATAGTTATGGCTCTCTGAAGTTGTGCAATTCCCCATAGGATGACATTATGCCACCTGTATTTCTTTGACCCTTCATAGTAAAGGAACGGTTAGGGCTTCGGGGCTGATATTTGCAGGGTGGCAAGCCCTTGCTCTAACATTGTGTCATTTTTTGATTTAGTGAAAAGAATTATACCAGTTCCATAGTTACAGCTCTCCAAAAATGCACAGTTTCCCATAGGATAACATTGCACAGCCCATGGTGTCTTTCGGCACCCATATCTTGAAAATGGTTCCAGATATGAATTTCTCGCTACTTGCTGCTTAGTCCAAGCACATGTGGAGGTTTCCAAGTCATAATTATGATGGAAGTAGAATTTGTTTCATAGTTGCCACGGTTACTAAGATATTGCCAGATTTGCATTACAAGAGTTCCTTTTCATGTCTCTAGGCTTGTGGTATGTCTCTGTACTTATGTGTAAGTGGGAGCACAGGACCCAGAGGGCCCATACTCCCACATATGCATATTAGTTTTTCGAAAGTACCAGGTAGTTTCACAAAAGTACTGGTACTTTCGCGCAAGTACCAGGTAGTCTTATGAAAGCACTAGGTAGTTTTGCGAAAGTACTGGCACTTTTGCGAAAGGACCAAGTAGTTTCTCGAAAGTACCAGGTAATTTAGCAAAAGTACTGATATTTGTTTTGTGAAAGTATCAAGTAGTTTTGCGAAAGTACCATTGGTTGACATGGGGGGACTTTCAAAAAAGTCTCATTACTTTCATGAAAGATCCCCCATGAAAATCAATGGTATTTTCTCCCCAAAAAACAGTACATTCGTGAAAGTACAGATGAAAACCACCCCACACCACACATTTGTTTGCCATGTCATAGCAAAAAACACAGTTAGGGCTTTTTGGCTGAAATTTGAAGGGTGGCAAGTACTTACCCCACCTATGTGCCTTTTGCTGGTTTGGTGAAAAAAATTACAATAGTTCCATTGTTACGGCACTCCAAAGTTTTGCAGTTTCCCATAGGATAACATTGCACTGCTTGGCACCCTTATCTCAAAAATGGTTCAAGATATGAATTTTTTTGCTACTTGCCACTTAGTCCACCTTTAGGTGAACTAAGCATGTGTGGAGGTTTCAAACCATGATTACAACAGCAGTGGAATTTTTCCCATACTTGCTTTGGTTACTGACATATTACCAAATTTGTGTTACAAGGGTTCCTTTTCATGTCTCTAGGCCTGCGATATGTCTCTGTACTTATGTGTAAATGGGAGCACAAAGCCCAGATGGCCAGTGCTCCCACATATACATACCATTATGCAAAAACTGGGAGTGGGGGCATGCCATTATGCAGTGCTGGCCCTGTGCTTCCACAGGGACATGAGGATTTATTACAATGTCTCTACAGTTATGGATATTTGGTAGCGCAGGGCTCTAAGAAATGGATAACATTATGTGTTCATGGTAACTTAAAGGAAGGGCCCTGAGCTTCCACAACCACATACAAATTACATTACACTTTCTCAAAATGAAGGGAAATTCATTGCAAAACAACTGAGTTAATGCACCATTAGCGTTGCAGTATCAAAACTAGGGAAATTCAACCATAGGGTTGACAAAGGGTAACACCACACCCCCACTATACATGCAGGAACAGGCATGATGGATATATGAACCATAACACTCACCTCATTCCATAAGTAACTTAAGATAGGTATAGTATAGGACAATGGGGTGAGCATTGGGGTTCAAAATACCAAAACACATCTGTCATACCTGTTCTTGCATGCACAGTGGTGGTGTGTTTTTTCCCAAACATCTTGGTAACCGTACAAGGTAGAAAAAAAATTCAAATGTCATGGTTTTCCTGGCTTTCCAACCTACTTCTGCACTTAATCCCCTGTAGGGGGACTAAGAGTTTTTGTGACAAAAAATCTATATCTCAAACCATTTTCAAGATATGGGCCCCAAAAGGCATCACAGGCACATCCTGCGGGAACATTTTTTGAACTTCAGAATTCTGTAACTTTGGGTCCCTATAATATTTTGGCACCAAACCACCAAAAGGCACATCCGTGGTACCAGAGCTTGCCACCCTGCAGATTTCAGCCCAAAAGACCCACAATTTTTGTTGCAGGAGGATGGTAAAGATTTGCTGTTATTTTGAGAATACTTTTGCAAACTACTTTCGCAAATCACAAAAGTTTTGCAAAATAAATTACGAAACTTTCACATTTGTGAAAGTATTTTGCAAAAGTACTTTTTCCTCAAAGTTGGAAAAAGCATTTCTGAGAGGTTTAACCCACCAAGAAAGATAGGGCTAGCATCCTCAGAACCTGACTAGGTAAACACAACAATCAGTGTTTACCTTGAAGGTCTCAATTTTAAGTGCCAGGCATTTTTCTGTGTCACTAACTGTAAACAAGATGAACAAGTCATGAAAGTAAAAGGGCCATTTGCGAATGTAAAAATGCTATTTACAAAAGTTTTGTAATTTTTGCTAACTTTTCCCATTGGCTATAATGGGAAATTTGTCTTTTTGAATAACTAGTGAACGGTTTAATATTTTTAAACCATATCTTCGAAAGACACATCAATGACCAAGACTACATCTTCCCTGAATATTTTGGGCTGAACAGACAAACCATGTGGGCTGTGGGCATGAGCAAAGAAATACGAAAAAAGTATGTTGTTTTTTTTTTTTGCATTTTTTGGCATTCTGCAGCTCTGCAACTGTACATCCAACCATAATGCAACTTGCCATATCTTGAGATCTATGGTACCAGACCATGCATGCAAACTTTCAGGCAAATCCATCATACAGTGACAAAGTTATTAAGGTGAAGTGCTTAGTCAACCATTACTATAGTGGCATTACTGTGCCACTATATATCTATATCTATATATATATATATATATGTGTAGATATATACCCTACCCTCCACACTCCAACAATCAGGTGTGCCTTGGGATTGAGTGGCCCTAACTCTCACCCCATTCCATGTATAAGGAAGCTGAGATGGTACAGTATAGGAGAATGGGGTGAGAGTTAGGCCCAACAACCCAAAGGCACACCCTGAATCCTGTTCGTGTGTGGATGCTGGGGTGAGGGTGGGGAGGTAGGTTGGGAACCCTAACACTGAATTTCCAGACTTTTGTCACTGTAATATCGACCCTAACTGATGCATTAACAGAGTTCTTTGCAATGAATTTCCTACTTCTTGAGGCAGTGTAATCTTACCCTTATTTTACTGTGGTTTGGACCCTGTATTCCAATCCCTATGTAAATGCGCATATGTATGTAATTTTTTATTTTATTTATTTATTAAACTCTGGGATTACAATTACCTTTGTGTAGAGACTGCTCATTTACAAAGGCTCCATGTCAAAGGATGGGGGTAAAATACAACAATGGTAAACAAGGTGACAGTCATAACATACAGAATAACAAGTACATAAAATAGTTCAGTCAATCTGTTGCAGAAGAACAACCACAAGCTAGTTTTTAACAGGATTCGTGGTGAAGAGAGTATACTTGGTAGGAAAAGTCAGTAGGAGCCAGACGAAAGGTGCCATTGTCAGACAAGGATGAAAAGAGCGAGGGGGACAGGGGCCAGTGGCCATAACAATGAGTGAGTCTGAAAAGAGGGGATGGGAGGGCGAGGGGGTGAAAGGGTGAGAGGGATAGGGCTGGAGCCAAGAAAGCAAGGCTTGCATGTCCTGTTATAGCTACAGCTAGGGTAGAGGGTGGAGACCATTTCTTAGGGGAGGCAGACACAAATAGAGGGTGATGACCATTGCTTAGGGGAGGCAGTCACAAGTTGAGGTAGTGAGGAGGAATAGCTGCAGTTGTCTTTGTTGAATTGTTGAAGGGCAGTGCCCTCTGGGCCCTGCACTTCCATGTGGCAAACAACAATTGTCAGGATAGCCATCTTATTAACCCACCTCATGTACCTTGGTACAATGAAATTGTAAAATGCAAGACAAAATTTAGTTATGTGCAATGGCAACATCATTCTGCGCCACAAGTACTAAAATACATATTGGGTAAGATGTGGAAAATGACAGCTATACTGTTCATGAGGTGGTATGAAAAAATAGCTATGTTGAAAATTTGGCAGCAAAATATTGAAAGTACCAAAGTTATGTGAATGAATGTGTAGAGTAAATTTAATGGACGCATATAACTAAGGCATTTTTAGGAAAGTTTTCACCAAATTTTCAACATAGCCTTTTTGAAACCACACCTCATGAATATTGCCACTGTCATTTAGTTCATCAGTCCCAAAAGGTGATTTCACACAGAGACTGCATCATTCTGCTCCACAAGTGAGAAAACACATTTCGAGCAGGATGTGAAAAATGACAGCTGTACTGTTCATGAAGTGGTGTAAAAAATGGCAATGTTGAAAATCTGGAGTGAAAATATTAAAAATTGATGAAGTTATGAGCTTGTGCAGAAAAATTGCAGTGACTGTGTGTACAGTAACCCAGGTGTGTTTTTTTTTGGTATTTTTGCACCAGATTTTTTACAACAGCTTTTTGAACCCCACCTCATGAAAAATGGCTATGTCATTTCATTACTAGCTCCTGAAAGGTGATTTCTCACAGCAACCGTGAAATCAATTTACAAGTCTGATTAATGAAATGACAGTGACAGTGTTCATGAGGTGGAGTCCCAAAAAGCCCATGTTGAAAATTTAGTTTAAAAATTCTGAAAAATGGATGAAATATCAACATAAGTTCAAAACACCATAGACAGACATTATATGGCACTTACCTTGATTCTTCAATTTGCGGTTTAGCTTTGAAGGGTGCAGGCGTGTCCTGGTCCACAGAAGATAATAGAAGAGATCTCCCATGTTAAGTATAGGGCAAGGGTGTGTGTGGTGTGGTGGGTTACTCAGTGGGAGGGTCAGGATGAGGGAGGTGGGACAGGGAGGTGACAAGGAGACATTTTCTTTTTTTCAGAAAAAAAGGTAGACGTTGGATGGTTTTCATCTTTACTGGAAAGTATTAAAAACACATTTGGGGACACTGGGAGTGGGCTCCCCAGTGTCCCAAAGTGTTGGGTGGGGTAGTCTAACATTGCCAGCATGGGGATTAGCCCCCTAATTCTAGGGGAAAAAATAACTAAATGGGGAACAGGGAGACAGCGAGGTACCATTTTCTTTTTTACAGGGACTTATAAAGCAATATTTTGAAACACTGGGAGTGGGCTCCCCAGTATACCACAGTACTGGGGGATAACTGGGGACACTGGGATTGGGCTCTCCAGTGTTCCACAGCACTGAGGGATAACTGTGGACACTGGGAGTGGGCTCCCCAGAGTCCCACCTTTGGGGGGGGCTAGTGCAGACATGGGGATTGGACACCCCAATGTTGGAAAAAAAATTACTTCTCACAAATAAACATTTCAGGACACTGGAAGTGGGCTTCCCAGTGTCCCAAACAGGCGGGGTTGGGGAGTGCTATGCTAACATGGGGATTTGGCACCCAGATGTTGGCAGAAAATTTGATTTTAACTAAAACATGCTTGGCCCTCTTGGAGGCAATTAAAGGATGAAATAGCCATTTATTAGGTAAATACCAACAGATGTTTACCTAAATGGGGGCCAAGGAATCAGATTCCATTTTTTTCAGGATTTTTTTAAATAATGGGCAGAACTGTTTTGGGGATTTACAGGGCTTTTGTCTTTTTTTTTATTAAAGTAGTGTCACAAATTTGCAGCAGTTTTCACATAACAGTGCTGTTAGTTACTTGAAAATTGTCACACATTGCAGTAGTTTCGTGAATGAAGTACAGCAAATTGCAGCACTAATAATGTCCGAATGCAAAAAACATATTTCTGCCCACTATTTAAAAGAAATAATGCCAGAATTGTGTTCCTCGCACCCCAGTTAGGTAAACACAACTGCTGGTGTTTACCAAGGGGCAGTATTTTTTTTAATTACATTTTTTCCCTGAGGCTAACTGAAAACAAGATGGTGGCAGCACGACACTACTGAACCCATTTGTGGCAGTAAAATTTGCTTTTGCCAAAGCAAAATGTTTTTTCACATGGCACATATATTTTTTTCCCATAGACTAACCAACAAAAGTAGGGAAATGTGGTGTTAGGGTTTCCAACCTTAACACTCCACTCCCACCCTGCAGGCATCAACAGGAAAAACCATTACAGTTTCACCTCTCCAGAGTCTTCGTAAATCGGGGTGTACCTTGGAGTTGTGAACTCTAATGCACACTCCATTCCATCAGTAAATAAGCTAAGATGTGTAGAGTATATGAGAATGAGGTGAGTGTTAGGGTAGACAACCCCAAGGTACACTCCACACCTGATTTGCAAAGACTCAGGAGAGGTGGTCTATTGAGAGTTTTTCACAGATGGTAAATGCCATCCGAATGGGGGCTAGTTACTGCCTTTGCAAACCCCAACTTAAGTCCTTGTGGTAGGCAAAGGGACTGCAGCCACCTGCCTTGGCCCATTGAAGCACTGACTTCCCTGCTGTACAGTGGTACTCCCCCATCCTCCAATTGCCCACTGCTTTGGAGGGGATCATGAGAAGATCCCGAACTAAGGAGCCTGACACCCAGAAGCCTGAAACAAAGCTCCTGACCATGAAAATCCTGACAGTTGGATTTTTCCTGCAGTGGAGTTAGGAATCAAAAATAAGGGGGGTGCAAGGGGCGAAGCCCCTGAAACATGACAAAAACTCCCACTGTGGGTAAAATCCCACTGTTGGGATTTTCACGGTCAGGATCTTTGTCTCAGGCTTCTGGGCGTCAGGCTCTTCAGTGTTGAGATCATGGAGTATATCCCTTTAGAAGATGGTGGGGCCAGGAGACACCAGGGAGGTTGTGTAACTTGTGGGGATGGGTGTTCAGGGTGTGGGAAGTCACTCATCACCCTTCCGTTGCTTCCCATGCAATGAGCCCATAATGGGCATACATATGGCCTCTTAGTGTCATGCATGCCCAATGGGCTCATTTGCATATTGCAGACTGAATATTGCACCAAGGGCTCCCAGCTCAATCAGGTTTGGGGATGTTGTTCACTTCCCTTTCCTATTGGCTGCATGTAGCCCAGATCTCTGGGGGTAGCACTGTTCAGCATTGTGCTGCACTGATGTACCCTTATATTCAGTCGAATAGCACTGGCATGCTGTCCAACTGAATATGGCATCCTCAGATTGTGAGCATGGGAAAATGCAGCACAAACCTTTGTGTTCTGCCTTTGTCCATATCCTAATATCAGGCCCATAGTGTACTTAGAAATAATCAAAGCAAGTTATTTGTTAGGGACATGCATACTGTTTTTTCAGGGTCATGTTGTAGCTGAATAAATAAACCCCCAGCCCATCCTTGTAGAATGGGCTAGACATATAGATTGGCCTTGTGTCTCCACCATGGTGGGAGAATTCAGTTTCTGAGCTAGTTGTCAGTTCAGCTAGTAGGTTTCAAAATGTGTTAGACATGTCAATATGTTTGTGGCCATCATTTTCTAAGGCTCAAAAATCACTTCTTGGGCAGGTACCCAATTGACTAGTAAGTATCAAAATGTGGTAGCAAAATCAACTGTTTTACTAGTCATTTGCCATCTGGCTAACTGATTTGTCCCACCCTGGTCACAAGAGTAGGGAGGGGGAAGGGGTATTAGGGTTGATATTTACAAATTTTAATATGTTAAACCTGTACCAGGTACCCTACCAATGATGTACTGTATGACCCTGTGCCTGTAGACTATCCTTGGGTCTTAAGGGTAGAGGATGTGGCAGGATGTGTGGGTGTTAGGCATAAGATCCCTAATACTGTAGCAAATTTCCAAACTTTGCAGGCATTGTACTTATAGCCCTAATAGTTTATTTCCAAGTTGTGTGCAGTTTGTGTTTTATGCAGTAGAAACCCTAATGAGCATTAACATATCTTTTTGCAATAAATGCATATTATGCTGATGTTGTAAGACCAATATAGTTAAGATATTTAATGTTAAACTCCCAGTTTTTACCCTTACTAATTTTGGTGGTGTTCAACAAAATTCGTCCAAATTTGGCAAGCATTTTCTCAGAGGCAAGTTCTCAAGACTGGGAAGTTTTGTGGTGGCAGCTTGTGCAGTTCCTGAGATATGGAATTTTGATTTCTAATGAAGTGTGGCATTTTTTTCCTATAACTATGCTTTGTTTTTTGCTTTCACCTACAGCCTTGACAGTACAGAATTTTTTTCTGAAACTTTTAGAGTAGACGCAGACAGTGCCAAGGTAGTACCCTGTGAAGGTTTCATGAAAAAGTATTAATTGGTTCCAGAGTTTCAAGGATTTCAAGATTTCTTAATAAACATGCTCAGTGGGGGTTTTAACATTACTTTGGAGTCTCTGAGCTGTCCAGTTTTGCCTGTTTGTTTGTTTTTTGTTACCTAAACTTGTATCTCTATCCATCTATATGTCTGTCTGTCTGTCTATATCTATCTATCTATCTATCTATCTATCTATCTATCTATCTATCTATCTATCTGTCTGTGTATCTTTTGTAAGTGTACAGGGGTGCCATCCCCCAGTACCATCCATTCATCTATCTGTCTGTCTGTCTATCTATCTTTCTATCTATCTACCTGTATCTATCTATCTATCTATCTATCTATCTATCTATCTATCTATCTATCTATCTTTCTTTTGTAAATGTACAGGGATGCCCACCCCCACTACCATTTTATTATACCACCCTCTCTTCCAGATCACCTTCCCCAATATATAGGTGGTTGCAGTGAGATGCCCACCCCTAGTGCCACCGAAGACTAGCCCAACACTGGGGTGCCCAATTCCCAAAATCAACAACAACCCCCCCTGTAAAAAATAAAATTGTCCCTCATTGATTTTTTTTGTTTTTTTTGTTTTCTTTTGTGTGCGAAAAAATGTTTTGTTACAAATAACAGCATTTCAGAGGTGTGTCAGTGGCTAGCCAATGCAGGGCAAGATTCATTGGGCTCATCCCTGACAGACCAATAACCACCCAAGCTGAGCTGACGGTGGTCACAGTTTCATGGGCGGAAACTTTGTGTACTTGAAAGGACTGAAGTGCTCCAATGAAAGAACACTTCAGTACTTTATTTGCATAAAGCCAGCTGACAAGCAGCTGAGTGGTTTATGACTTCATGCATAGGGTCCAATTTGTTACTCTCTCTCATCCTTGTGCTTTGTTTCTCCTTGTCTGCATTCCTACTTCCTTTTCCACTGTCCTGCTTTTTTCCATTGTCCCCGCTTTCTTGTGTTGCTGTAGCCATTTCCTGGCGTGTCTGTCCCCATCCTTTCTACTGTTGTTGCCCCTCTTTCTCTCATCTGTGTGTTAGCCATTCCCCTCATGCTCATTCTCCACAGCCCTTCTTCTGGCTCCTCAGCTAGTCTCTTTGTTCCTTTGTTGCATCTGTTTGCCACCCCCTGTTCCCCGTTGCTGCTCTGGGGTGTTTCCATCCTTGTTTTCGTCTCCCCCATACCTCATGCCACCTTCTATTTTCTTTTGGGGGGGGGTTCCTATGTGTTTTCTTGTCCTTAGGCATTTTCCTCCTTTCCAGATGCCTCTTCCTCCTTATTTTAGGTTTGTGATGTCACTGCTTGTCTCAAGCTACTCCATCCATACCTACGTCCCATTGCAACCTTTCCCAGTCAGTCCAAGCAGCTTTCTCACAGCAAGTTCTTAATGTGTTCTTCCTCTAATGATCTCTATTTGACAAAAAGATGCACTGGCCCCTGCTTGCTGGGCGAGAACTGCTGTATTTGCTTTACCTGGGAAATGTGTGGCCCAAAGGAAGTTACTTAGTGTGGCGCAAAATAGAACGGTAAGTCCTCCTTTATAGCTCTGTGGTTTGAGGCAATGCACTGGGCAATGCTAGAGTGTGTGTTTTCTGCATTTTTAGGCAATACAACAAGATGCTGGAATGTAAAGTTAGTAAAAAAAATGTATAGCACTCAAAACAGGCAGGGACCTCTCTGCTTTTGTTTCCTAAAAGGAATGATAAAAAAAACATGTTGGGGTGCGACATGGGTCTACAAAAGGGAATTCATACTCCATTTTTCAAGGCCAATGCAAACTAATGAAGTGTTATCTGATACTGCCTGGTGGAACTTTAGCTTCTTTTGAGTTTAGTATTGTGAGACATTTTCCCAGTTAAAAGGAACTGCTGCTTTAAAAAAGATCAGGGAACACATAAACAAGGAGGCCAAGACAGGTTAGTGCTAGTCCCTTTCTTTTCTGTGTCACAAACCTTTCCTGTGAGCAGTTGCTAGCTCAGTGGAGATAATGTGTGGAAAGAGGTGGGGCACATTGTGAGCTGAAGAGCCATGAACAAGCTTTGTGACACTGTTGTCCTGTAGTAGAGTTTAGCAACATTCTCTGCCTGCAGAATTATACAAGCAGGCTATAGGGGTGTCACTAGTCTGCAATGAGATCAGAAGAATCCAGCACAGGACATAGATTCACATGGAGCTTGATCAGTACATGCAGTGTGTGGAGGGGAATGGGGCTAGAGAGAAGGAGTTTCACTGCTCTCCACTGGATATGGGAGTGGGAATGAGGCTGCTGGATCACCAAAGAAGACACGGGCATGGTTGTAAAAATCAAGATTAATGTGTCCCACAACCACAGGCAGGTCATGGTGAGGGTGGGGATGGGGGCTATGACTGACTGATTTGCATTGTGACTTAGCCACTGGGTAGACCCCCCCATAGGAGTCACACACACACACACACACACACACACACACACACACACACTTTTTCTCACATTCACAAGTGGAAAAATGGAGAGGCAAGCCTCTTTGTCCACTACTTCTCAACCTTGCTACAGAGTCTTTCAGTGGTATTAGTGGGAGAGAGAAATGATTCCACTTCTAATGCATCATACTTACTAAGAACTTAAAGTAAATCCTGACATTTACCAATATTGTCATCTCTTCTCTTGCTTTACTTCATCTAACACAATACACCCCTGCTACATACCCCACAAAAGGAAACATCTAGCACTGACAAATGCTTATTTACATTTAATCTGCAAATGAGAAAGCTGGCACTTGCTGATCTGACCCCCACACCCCCACCCACCCTGACTCCCCACTCAGCAGCCACCACCCCACACACCCTCACTCACTGTAATATGTCATATAGTGTTGATCCACTCTGATAGAAAAGACATCCCCTGCTGGAACTGGTGACTGTGATGTGAGAAAATGAGGTAAGTCTGGTTCTGTATTGCAATGTGTTCTGACTATTAACTCATATCTTTTTCATTTTTCAATATTTTCACATCAGATTTTCAACAGTATCTTTCTGTGAGCCCACCTCATAAACAAGGTAGGTGAAACTTTTTCAAATCCAGGTCAAAAGGTAGTTTTGCAGTTGCTCTGCAAAATCACTTTTTGGGCAGAATTTGAATATTTTCATTTACCAGGTTCATGAGGTGGAGTCATAAAATGACTATGTTGAAAATTTGGTAATAGCATACAATAAAATTACCATTTTATGTGTGAATGTTGAACAGATTCAACATTTACTTGTAAGTTTGCTCATTTTCAATATTTTGTCTCCAAACTTTCAACGCAGCCATTATTTCTTACCACCTTGTAAATGTGACAGGTGTCATTTTTCAAATCCTGGATGAGTCATGGTTTTGCACTTGTGGTATAAAATGACATTTTTGCCACTATTCTTTAAGTGCCTATCACAGCGTGTGGGAATAAACTTTAGACAAGGCAAATTTACAGGTTTCAAACATGCCTTGGTGTGATATTTATTTTTCAAAAGTTCAAAAAATAAGAAATGAAAACAAAAAAATTGCAAAGAAAATCACTACTTAACATCAGTAATTTTTCACATAATAAAGTCCTGGATCTTAGGGCTCCTAAGACCCTCCTCATCTGCATTCAACAGCTTGTCTACAGCAGAACCTCTCTCCTTCACTCTCACGACAGAACTTTACTGGACTCCTGAACTGAAGTTAACTCAGTGAAGAAGTTGTATATCTTTTGGTGGGGTCACCTGATTGAGCTCTTTCTAGTTACATGTCTGGACATGCTGTTTCATGTCTGAACATGTTTCAAAATGGGGGGGGGTTGTTTCAGGGGATTTCCTGGTTTAGTTAAAGGTACAGTGTATATCACCACAGATATTGACTCTCTATATTTCTGATCCACAGTGACTAAGCACTTTTATAAAGTATACCACATTCTCATACATAGAACCTTATACAGTAACAAGTTTCTAGTGTGAATTTATGAAAATAAATTAAGGATTTCTTATACTAATGACATTATTATTGTTTTATATGATGTCTGAATCCTTCTTTTTTAAAGGCTTTGCTAATTGTATCCATTCTTACTTAAAATAGCCTTCATTCTTTTTGTACACAAAATGCACTTACGCACTTTACACAACACCTCTCTGGGTGTTTGGCATCATTCCTGGGACTGGATGGATGGAAATGGAAAAAGAATGAAAAAAGAACTAGTAGGAAGTTTAGTAGGGACAGTAAAGAGCAACGCTAGGTGGCTAACTTAGGGTAGGGGGGGAAAAGGAAGAAAAGCAAAGAGGAAAGTGTTAACTGTTGCTAGGAAATAAGGAGATAGAAAAGTGGTCCATTAGTCACAGCCGAGGGTGTAGCCTAACTCTGCCACACACTTCCCTCCTTAAGAAAAAAACAGTTCTCAAAACTATACTGTTTTTTTTTTCCAAGAACCCCCTCCAAGTCATAAATATTCTACCAAAACTGTAGAATGGGGGTTGGTTGAAACCTTCTCTTACCCGCTATGAGAGTTTCACCCTAGGGTCCCTTAATTCAGCTATTTTTAGTATTGTCTACCATACCAAGTTACTGCAATATAACAATACTTTCATAACATTACTCTGGGGCGGTCATACAGTTCAGCACAGTAACCATATATGCTCTCAGAGGACTTCAGTCTGTAGTGACTCTCTATCCCCTAACTATTTCATTCTGGTTACTTCAACTCAGACATTTCATATGTAATATCAGGCACCCATTAATAGGCATTGTTTCAGCACCCATCACTTGACATTGTTTCAGAACCCCATGCACCCGTTATCATACTTTCATCAGTACATTAAAAAAGAGAAAGGGATACACATCAGTTTTATGCTGACTTCTAGCTTCCTCCATACCCATCACTTGGCATCGTTTCAGCACCCATCACTTGGCATAATTTTAGAACCCTGAGCACCCACTATCGTACCTTTTCTTCAGTACATTAAAAAAGAGGATGTAATACATAGTAGTTTTGTGCTGACTTCTGGCTTCCTCCATCTAGCAATCAGGGTGGCCATAGAAGGCCTATACCACAACTTTCTCCAAGGTGAGTTGTACCCAGCTCTAACCCCATTCTAACACATTGTTTCCACTCAGGAGCCCAATCATAGGTTCCACCCATACCTAGATCCTCTATGACCCTAGGTTCCACATTTTATATCAGACAGTATAGACATTTCTTTTATGTTGTACATTTCTTGTAATCATTTCATACATTTCATTTATCTATTTCCCTTTCATATATTTTCTGGTAGACAAGGAACCTTCTCATACTGAACATCAACTAGCCAGTTCCTAACTCCCCAAACCTTTGGGGTTTCCTTTTAACCCTTATTTGTAACATACCAGGGGTTTCCTTTCAACCCTTACACCATTCTATTATCTTCATCTGACTGTACTCAGCACCAGGCCTAAAAGCTATATTCATTTTAAACATTACATATTTCATACATTTCATATCATATCATGGGAGTTCAAAACATGGAAAGTCCATTCAACCACCATGGTGTCTTCCCTGTTGCTTGTAGTCTTCACCCTTGTATGCAAATGTCCTGACACAGTCTTACCTGGGACCTTCATCTCATCATTCTCCACGTAGCAGCAGCCTGGAAAAATGGGCACAATGGGATTTCAAAAGTGACTGGCAACAAAGTTTCCATTCGGGGTCCTCCTCTAGAACCCAAGAATCCTGGTCCACTGCCTCGGCCATGAAATCCTTTGGTTGGGAACCCTCCATCAGCACCTAGCAGCGGTGCTCTGCCTCTCTCTGGCGCTGTTCTGCCTCCACGTTTCATCGAACTCCAGTCCAGGCGATAGCTCCTCTCCAGTTCTTCTCACCTGGGCTCTGGTATGCACACCGTTAAGCCCCTCCTCCTTCAACAGATCCTTGACATACACGAGATCATGGAGGTACATCATCCTGCTCTTTGCCCCCCTATGTCTGGATACATGGGCTGGTATTTGGGTACTGGTCTCCCACTTGTTTCTTTGGACAACCAGTACTATCCAACTGCTGATATCACGTTTGTCACAGTGTGTGGGAATAAACTTCAGATGAGTCAGATTTACAGGTTTCAAACACACCTTGCTGTGATATTTATTTTTCAAAAGTTTGAAAAATAAAAAATGAAAACAAAAAAACTGCAAAGAAAATCACTACTTAACATCAGTAGTTTATCACATAACACAGTCCTGGAGCTTAGAGTGCCTAAGACCCTTCTCATCTACATTCAACAGATTGTTTGCACAAACAGTAGAACCTCTCCTCTTCTCTCAGGGCTGTTCCCCATTAGACTGAACAGAAGTGAACTCAATGAAGAGGTTTTATATCTTTTGGTGGGGTCACCTGACTGAGCCCTTTCTATTTACATGTCTGGACATGTTGTTTCAAAACCAAAGGGTTTTTTGTGTCAGGGGACTTCCTGGTTCAGTTATAGGTACAGTGCATATCTCTACAGATATTGACTCTCTGCATCTCTGATCCGCAGTGACTAAGCACTTTTATACATAGAACCTTATACAGTAACAGGTTTGTAATGTGAATTTATAAAAATACCTTAAGGATTTTTTTATAACTGTACTAATCATGACATTATTATTGTTTTATATGGCTTCTGAAAACTTTTTCGTTAAAAAGGCTTTAGTAACATAGAAACATAGAAACATAGACTTTGATGGCAGATAAGGACCACTTGGCCCACCCAGTCTGCCCATTTCCCTACCTATTGGATAAGCTGCAGATTCTAGTTAACCAACAGCCTACTTCCTGCAACCCCCCACTATAATTGCCTTATGTCTGTCCCATGTATGTTTGAATTCCCCCACTGTTTTAGACCACACAACCTCTCCAGGAAGGTGGTTCCATGCATCCACCACTCTCTTCATGAAAAAATTTTCCTCACATTACCCCTGAGCTGTCCCCCCTCTATCTTTAAATTGTGCCCCCTTGTTCTTACACATCTCTTTTTCTGAAAGATGCTACCCTCCTGGACTTTGTTGATTCCCTTGAGGTACTTAAAAGTTTCTATCATGTCCCCCCCGTCCCTCCTTTCATGAAGGGTATACATATTAAGCTATTTCAGTCTCTCTTCATATGGTTTCTGATGTAGACCCTGCACCATTTTAGTTGCCCTCCTCTGGACTGCTTCCATCCTGTCTGTGTCCTTGCATAGATGAGGTGTCCAAAACTGCACGCAGTACTCCTGATGGGATCTCACCAACTGTCTGTATAGAGGGATAACCACTTCCCTTTTTCTACTTATTATGTCCCTCCCTATGCATCCCAGTATCTCCCTGGCTCTCTTTACCAACTTCTCACATTACTTACCCACCTTTGGGTCATCTGATATGACTACCCCCAGGTCCCTTTCCATTATTGTTGTTGTTAGTGCCTCCCCTGCTATTGTGTACTCTTCTCCTGGATTTTTATTTCCCAGGTGCTGTACTTTGTACTTCTTTGCATTGAATCTAAGTTGCCATATGTCTGACCATTCCTCCAACCTTGCCAAGTCCCTTCTCATCCTGTCTACCCTCCCTTGTGTATCAACTCTGTTACAGATCTTTGTGTTATCTGCAAAGAGGCATACCTTTCCTTCCAGACCCTCTGCAATGTCACCTATAAAAACGTTAAAGAGGACTGGACCCAGTACTGAGCCCTGAGGTACTCCACTAGTAACCCCCCTTTCTTCCGAATGTGTTTTATTCACTATTACCTTCTGTGTCCTGTTGTGCAGCCAGTTTGCTACCCAGGCTACCCCCCTGGGACCCACTACCAGGCTAGCTAACTTGATTATGAATCTTTTGTGCGGGACTGTGTCAAATGCCTTGCTGAAGTCTAGGTAGGCCATATCCACAGCCCCTCTCTGGTCTATTACTTTGGTCATCCAGTCAAAGAAATTGATTAGATTCATCTGACATGACCTTTCTGCTGTGAATCCATGCTGTTTTGGGTCCTGTGCATGCTGGCCTCTAGGTACTCAACAATTCTTTCTTTCAGAAGTGATTCCATCATTTTCCCCACCACTGAGATCAAACTAACAGGTCTGTAGTTTCCTGCTTCTGCCTTGCTCCCACTTTTGTGAAGGGGAATCACATCTGCCCTCCTCCAGTCCTCAGGTACCACCCCATCCTCCCATGATTTGTTAAAAAGTGTGGTCAGTGGTGTCACTAGCTCCTCCCTTAGTTTTTTTAGGAATCTAGGGTGAATCCCGTCAGGCCCCATTGCTTTGTCCACCTTGAGTTTTAGGAGTTCTTTCAGGACTCTTTCTTCTGTAAATGGACTGGCATCAACCCCACTACCCAGAGTGCTTCTATTGTTTGGTTTGGGTAACTCCTACTCTTCTTCTTTTGTGAATACTGAGCAAACGTATTCATTCAGTATCTCTGCCTTTTCACTGTCTCCCTCTGCCCACCTTCCCGTTCCTTTATTAATCTTCACTATCCCTCCCTTAACTTTTCTATGCTCCCTAATTTACCTATAAAAGGTTTTATCCCCCTTCTTAACTGAGTTGGCTCTTCTTTTCCTCAGTTTGGGCCTTTGCTTTTCTGATTGCCTTCCCCACTTCTTTCTGCTTTAATTGATACAGTCCCCTGTCATGCTCCTTCTGTGATTCCTTATACTTTTTAAATGCAGCCTTTTTCTCCTTAACCTTCCCTGACACCTCTTTTGAGAACCATAGTGTTTTTTTATTCCACTTTGTTTTCTTTATTTGTTTCATACAAAGGATAGTTGCTTCCATGATGGCAGTTTTGATTTTTCTCCATTGTTCTTCCACCCCTCCTTTCTGTCCATTTGCTAATGCATTCCTCAGGTATTCACCCATTATGCCAAAGTCAGCCCTTCTAAAGTCCAGTATCCTTGTCTTTGTATGGCTTGTCTCCATGATTGTGTTTATTGTGAAGCACACTGTGCAGTGGTCACTTGTTCCCAGATGTCTACTGACTTCTAAATTTGTGATCCTTTCTCCATTTGAGAGTACCAGGTCTAATATTGCTCCCTCCCGGTGGGTTCTACCACTAGCTGTCTAAGGCATGCCCCCTGTAGGGCATCGATAATGACACTGCTCTTGGATGTGACTGCAGTCCATGCCATCCAGTTAACATGTGGCATATTCAGGTCCCCCATAAACAGTATCTCCCCTTTTCCAGCCATTTTGAGAATGTCCTCTATCATTTTCTTGTCCATTTCCTCCCCATAAGACAGGGGACTGTAAACAACCCCTGTGTGGATTGTGATGCCATTCCCTGTCTCCAAGGTGACCCAGAGTGCCTCTTGTCCTCCCCCCTTTACTTTTTAGTTCTATAGCTTTGATCTCTTCCCTTATGTAGAGAGCTACTCCACCTCCTCCTTTACCCTTCCTGTCCCTTCTGTAGATTGTGTACCCTGGTATGTTGACATCCCAGTCATGGTTCTCCGTGTACCATATTTCTGTGACTGCCACAATATCCACGTGTTCCTCTTCCATCAGGGCTACTAGCTCAGGAAGCTTGTTTCCCAGACTATGGGCATTGGTACTCATTTCCCTCCATTTAATGTTGGCTTTATCCTTTTTTCCCCATCCCTGCTCTTATTGCCCTTGTCTATTTTTCCATTTACCCCGTTCTGCACTCTGTCAAGCTCTGTACCTCAGTGTTTACCCTACTACCTGCCATGTTTTGCCGGGGGGAGGCTTGAACTTTCCTGCTTCCTATCAGCACCTTCCCCCTTGGCTAGTTTAAAAGCTTGCCAAGGAAGCATTTAAACCTGTCACCTAAGAGCTTGTTTCCCTTCGTGGACAGATGCAGACCATCATGCCAATATTAGATCTTCATCTCTCCAGGTGGACCTCCAGTCCCCAATGAAGCCAAAGCCCTGTGCTCTGCACCAGTTTTGCAACCATTCATTAAACTGCATGGTGTGCAGTACCCTAGCCTCGCCCCTGCCATAGACTGGCAGCACCTCTGAGAAGGTTACCATGCTTGCTACCTGTCTGAGGCCCCTCCCCAACTTCGCAAATTCATCCTGCACTGCACTGATCTCATGCTTAGCTAGGTCATTTGTCCCAAGGTGGAAAATGATATCTAGTTCCCTCTCCTGTGATGCTGCTTCTGCAATCCTGAGGTAACTGTATTCATTCTTATTTAAAATAACCTTCATGCTTTTTGTACACAAAATGCACTTATGAAAGTTACACAGCACCTCTCTGGGTGTTTGGCATTATTTCAGGGACTAGATGAATAGAAATGGAAAAAAATGAAAAGAGAGAACTAGTAGAAAGTTTAGTAGGGACAGTAAAGAGCTATTCTAGGTGGCCAACCTAGGGTAGGGAGAAAAAAGAAGAAAAGCAAAGAGAAAAGTGTTAACTGTTGTTAGGAAATAAGGAGATAGAAAAGTGATCCATCAGTCACAGCCAAGGGTGTAGCCTAACTCTGCCACAGTGCACCATGTCATGTTTATAAGGGGGGGGTCATGAAACAACCATCTTAAAAAAACTGGGGTCAAAATTTAAAAATAAAAAATTATTTAGAAATGCTCTGAGTAGTGCCAATTTTAGCCCAGCTGGTAGTGCTTTGTGATCCTGTTCTGTGAGATGAGTTCAAGAGCAAGCTCAGTGAGCCAGCTGGATGAGCCAAGGCTAGGGGACCAGTGCTGTCATGCAGCACCACTCCCGGCCTGGTAAGGAATGCGCAGGGTTGCCACACAGGCCCAAGTTCCACATAATGAAGGGAAATCATCTCTTGGCATACAGCCTTGCACCTCTACAGCTGTGGCTGCCAAAGGGCCCCACCCTTTGGTTGACAGATGGACTCTCTGACATGTATATCTATATCTGTAGCCACATGGAAGCACAGGGTCCAGAGGGCCTTGCACCTTTGCTGCCACCCCAGACATGCCAACAAATTTTTGACTTCTCTTTTCACATAAAAGTTCCATGAGGGCCTGCACTTATGCAGACGGAAGGACTGTTATAATTTAGGTATCATGATTTCAGCAACAGATCTAGAAATGTTTCAAGGGGGTAGCAGTTTTATCTAGGAGTAGTTACCTTTGAAAGCTCAGATTAGGTTAAAACAGCTACTTTTTTCTGACCTAAGGGGATAGCGAATGGTACATTGCTACATAACTAAATCTGCTAGTGCATGGTTTTCTGCACACAGCTGTGTAAGTGTAAGCTCCAAAGGGGCCTGCCCTTCTGCACGCAGAGGTTGGTGTGCATATCTTATACCTGTTGTTAAAGATGTTCAGGTCACTCAAGGGCCTGTGTGTCTATAGACAGAATTGCTGTTGCAATTTTGGTATCGTGGATTTTTGTGGCACCTGCACTTCTGCAGTCAGAGGTTGGTGTGTACTGTATGTCTTACACCTGTAGGCCCCTCAGAGGCCTGTGCTTCTGCATATAGAACTGTATGTGTATTTTACAGTGTGGATGTGTACATTACCTGTGGCTACTGAAGCCCTGACCCCATATGGGCCTGCACTTTTGCAGACAAAAGAATTCTTGTAAATTGGGTATTGTGGATTTGTATGTGTGGCTGCAAGAGCCTGTGCTTCTGCACACAGAAGCAGTGTTGTGATTTTAGTAGTGTGGGTATCTAGTTGCATATTAGCTTACCTTTTGTCTTTTCTGCTATCATTCTCAGTAGTGTAGATAAAAAATTGAAATATGGAGCCTGGGGTGTATGTACATTCACAAGGGTGACCGGTGTGTCCTGGATTTCGATTGTTAACATCAGGTATCTACCCCAGGTGTCAGCCACCACTTCTCCTTACTCTGCAGTCAGTGTGAGCACCCCTCACTTCTTCCCCCTATCCAAGGAAGCCTGATATACATAGGAGAAGCCCCATTTTTAAAGTCCAGAGCTTCTTATGTGGTTAAATGTGTCTCCTGGAAGAATGTGATCACTCCCTGCTCCTACTTTATTTGTTTTAGTGTTTGTTTTCTCTCAACCTGATTGTTTATGTCATTCACATTAAAAGTTAATACTTTTATTAAAGTCCCCATTTAAATGCTAAAATTGTGTTTTTCTACTGTTCTAGCATGCTGATGGCATGCTGTCAGGGATCTATCATGATTGCATGACCACAAATTCATACCTGAACCATATAATCAGTTAACCAACAACACTAACCAGAACAATAAAACAAGAGAACAAACATTTGTGAGGTGTAATGTTTGTATATAGGTCCATCCTGGCTCAGCATGTATATGGCAGCCTATGAGTATTGAAATTTCAGAATAATTTGTCCCCATAATTTTCTGAGACTCAGTAGCCTTGCCACCTACTGTCCTGCTCCATGGCTTCCCTGATCAAGTAGGGGGAATATCATCCAGCAGAGTGAGATGTCACCCCTCTTGTGATGTGCTACTCCTGTAGCTGTCTTATCCTCAATAAAAGGAGAATTAAGCAGAGCCAGCAGACTCAGGCAGTTGAGCCTCCAACATAAGTGTCATGTGTTTGTAAGATCTATAGTCTAGTCCCCGACCCCCCAACATTAAAATAGTTTGGACAGAATAGCTGCCTAGTTACTAAAATCATACTCAGACTCTAGCTCAGGTGTGCCTTTATGTCTCCCCGGAGGAAGGCCCTCTGGTACTTGCTATTCACTTGCCCCTGAGTTACAGTATTATCCCAGTTAGGGACATAGGAAACAGTCCGGAACCAGACCATCTTCCCAAAGCAGAGTGCTTCTGCCCTAACAAGGCACCCTCCCCCCAAGGGCTCCTCTATCTGCCCATGTACAGGACTTGACACAAGTAGGTACAGATGTGCTGCCTCCTGGTAGCCACTCCCCAGCCGCTACGCCCTTCTTGTGTCCGGGCATCTCGTAAAGCGAAGCTGCTGATCAGATGTGCATCATTTGCTTTTGTCTCAGAAGCACCCAAAGGCCGAGAGAACCCTCAGCTGCTGAAGTCCTTCACCAGTGTGAGGGGATCCAAGCCAGCCCCAAGGCCCCCAGACCCACATGTGCCCCATGGGATCAGCATTGTCAACTTGGCCCCAACAGCTGTCCACAACCTCTGTGGAGATTTGCTGGGCATACAAAGAGGAAACAGCACTAGAACATGAGCTTGGAGTAGGTTCCCACAGAGAGGGTCAGGTACTAACAGTATCTCACCTGCTGTGTGTATCAGTCCACCTCTGATGACCCCTCTGGGTCACCACGGCTCCCCCACATCCTGGATCTCATTCTGGTGGGTGTGTCAGGTTGCCTTCCGCCTAGAAGTTTGTTCTTGGGTGGACAATTAAATGAAAGGGGTGGTAAGCCAGCTAGCTATCTCCTTGTTTCTGTCCATCCAAGGCTGGACTGGGATTTTCACTTCTGGTGTGCAGGCCAGCGCCCTTCAAGATTTGTACACAGGGAGGGTTATGTTATGCACCTAAACCCTTGATGGGGTGCCAGTGGCTCACATTCCTCCAAAGACAGAGTGCCGTTGTCTGATCTGCAATGGAGGCCCAGGTCTTCAAGTCAGGTATAATATTTCCCTACTTGTGCAGGCTGCAAACATTGATTTTCCTATGCACTTTAACCTCTTCCTTCCCCTTATGATTTGCTTTTCTATGTTTCCTGTCCCCCCACCAACTTTGATGCACAGTTATTGTTGTATGAAGTGCCCTTTGTTTCCTGTTTCATTTTACTAACATAAACATTTCAGTGTACAAAATTCATATTTAGACAAATAAAAACAAAGGGAAGAAGAAAAAAGCAAACTTGTAACTTTGTAAACCAGTCCAGCATTTTGCAAGTACAACCTGGGACTGAGCTCTGCTGTTGCAGAGCTGTGCATTACTCAGCTCTTGGGTTTGACCTGCGGTCTTTCTCTGCCTGCCAGAGGTTGTTCTCCCTGCATTGAGATCGAGCTGCCCACCCCTCTGATTTCAATACCTAATTAGGAGAAAATGAAGGCCCTCATCTACTTGTTATGTTTTGGGGTGGCCACTTTCTCATCAAGTCCCTTTTAATAAAGCACTAATTACCTTTCACCATACATTTTGCTTACCCCCCACATGTGACACATCCATATGTAGATCCATTTTTATGTTTGCCTGCACGCATGTGCAAGAAACATAGTGCCACCATATGAGTTTTGGTAGGTGTGCCACTCCCACTTCCAATGCCCTGCTCCTTTTTGCAGGCGTAGCTGCACCACACCAATGAATGTCTGAGCTGCCTATGACAACCGTTCAGTTGCAGTGACGTACAGTTCAGAGAAAACCACCGCTACAATTAGTGGTGGTAACGTGTAGGCAATTTGGATACTGCAGTCAACAGGCAATTTGCGCACTGCCGTCGGCAGTATGCAAATTACCTACACGTCAGCACTGTATCTGAACTGTCCTAGACAGTTCATTTGTTTCCAATGGAACAGCATGATCCCTGTTGGATCCAGTGCCCCCCCACTAAATACCCAGGTAGCATGCTGGGAGCCCACCCCAGTGTGCTCATGTACTTCCTTCCACCCCTGCACACTGTATGGCCAACGGAGGTACCCAATCTCCTGTCGGCTCCACTGCCCCCCCAAACAAACATCCAGATGCCACACTGGGAGCCTACCCATGCGTGGCAAAAGTGTGTGGCCCACAGGGCTGCCTTCCAATCCCCCACCTGCACCACTGCTCCCCCAAACAACTTCCAGGTGCCACGCCTGAAGCCCACCCCAGCATGACAAAAGTCCCACATCGCCTTTTAAAAGAAAAGCACTTACAAAAAATAAAAGGTCCCTTGTTGACTCTCTTGCCCCCTTCCCTAACCCACCGTCTGCATACCCCACCTCCCCACACACACCCTTCACCCCATACTTACCTCCAGAGAATGGCGTGACAATCTTCGGTGTACCAGGAACACGTCTGCACTCTTCAAAGCCGACCGTGAACTGAAGAAATGCCGGTAAGCTGTATAATGGCATAAGTGGGGTTTTTCAACTTTGGTAGACTGTTATTTTAGAAATTTTTCACCAAATTTCAATATGGGGTTCTTGAATTTCACCCCATGAACTCGGTCACTGTCATTTGTTATTCAGTCCCGAACGGTGATTTCTCGGTCACTGTGTGGAATCACCTTTCAGGACTGATTAATGACATGACAGTGTCACAGTTCATGAGGTAGGCCCCCAAAAAACCCTATGTTAAACATTTGGTGAAACAATTCCTCAAAATGACTGTTTTACGAGCGTGCATTGTGCAGTTCCTATGCACGCTTGTAACTTCTAGAATTTTACTATTTTCACTCTAGATTTTCAACATTGCCATTTTACCACACCTCCCTACGAAGAGTACAGCTGTCATTTTTCACATCTCACCCAAAATGTGTTTTTGTGTGTGAAATCAATGTTTGAGACAGAGTAAGAAAATTACAGTGACACTGTTCATGAGCAGAGATCTCAAAATGGCTATGTTGAAAATTTGGTGACAAAAGTCCATAAAATGTCTGTGTTACGAGCATGCATTGCACAGTTTCCACGCACCGTCATAAGTTCACGAATTTACAATATTTTCACTCCAGATTTTCAGCACTGGCATTTTCCACACCTCCTTATGAACAGTACAGCTGTCGTTTTCACAACCTGGTCAAATGTGTTTTCACACTTGGCAAGAATAGCGTAGTCGCTATGGGAAATCAGTGTTCGGGACAGATTAAGAAAATTACAGTGACACTGTTCATGAGCGGAGGTCCCAAAATGCCTATGTTGAAAATCTGCTGTAAAAAAATCCCCAAGCTAATTACATTACGGGTGTGCATTGTGCAGTTTTTACGCACACTCGTGATTTCACCAGTTTTTTTATGTTTTCACTCCAAATTTTCAACATTGCCATGTTTTACACATCCTCATGAACAGTACAGCTGTCATTTTTTGCACCTGTTTGAAATGTTTTTTTGCACCTGTGGTGCCAAGTGGCACAGTCACTGTGCAAAATCCAGGACTCGCTGCAGAAGTCCTTCACTGAAGCCGAGGGCTGGTTCAAGGAACATAGATTGGTGATAAATCTTAAAAAAACCAAAACCATGTTCTTCACTCATCCCCAAAACAAGTCCTGCAACTTCAAACTCCTCATTCACTCTGGGTCCTCATTCCCACTCGAACAAGTTTGCTCCTATAAATACCTAGGGATCCATTTTGACCCCTCCCTCTCCTTCCATGGACACATCGCTGCCCTAGCTACTGCCACTAATATCCGATTGGCATCTTACATCGGTATAAACACTGCCTCCCCCCAGAGGCTCTTCGACTCGCAGTCACCTCCTCTATCCTGTCCCTAGTGGACTATGGACTGCCGGTGTATGGTGCTGCTGATCAGACCGCACTCCATAAAATTCGCACTACTCTGAATAAGGCCTGCAGATTAATTACTGGAGCACCTAGGATGACACACACCTGTCTACTGTATGCTAAAGCGCTGGTACTTGATCTCGACGAGCGCCTCAAATATCTTACCTGTACCCTTACAAAAAAGACCCTTCTTGGGCTTTCCCCACCAGGATTGACCTCCACCATACGCCGCTCTGTCCCACTAGTTCATACTCGGACCTCTCACGGACAAAGAGCCTTCAGCTTTAGGGCCCCCTCCTGGTTCAACACATTGCCCCCCTCCATCTCTGAAGCTCCAACTATATCGTGCTTCAAAACTTCCTTACGTAACCACCTTATTAACACCCGATGCTGTAACTGCCGCTAGTCAAAGCCGTACTCAATACTTATGACAAAGCTTATTACTAAGCTGCTAAGGACAACATAACTCTGGTATTGTTTGCATCCATCCTACCTGTACCAGCTTGTTTGTATCTATGTCTTAATTTACTGTTATACGTATGTGTTGTACTGCTATACTGTGTATTTTGGTTTGTCTTACTGTGACAAGGTACTTTTGTAAATGAGCCTATGGCTCAAAGGTTTTCCAAACTGCTGTTTAAATAAAATAAAAAATAAAATAAATAAAATCACCTTTCAGCTAACGAACTGATAGTGTCACTGTTCAGGCGGATGGGTCACAAAAAGCCCATGATGAAAAAATTGGAGTAAAAATACCAAGAAACGCCCAGGGCATTAGAGTTTTTGACCATAACGTCATACCCTGTAGGGACTGACAGGCATCAGGGGTGTGACTTGGGATTATCGACAGTAATGCTCATGGCATTCCACCCCCAACCCCACCCTGCAGTCAGTGACAGGCATCAAGGTGTGTTTTGGACCCCTTGGACCCAGAGTTCACCTCATTCTCATACACTGCACTTATTTCAGTCTATTTCCTTATGGAATGAGGTGACTGTAAAGCCCAAGCACTTTAAGGCACACCTCAATACTTGGCATTGTCTGCAGGGTAGGGTGAGGTGAAATGTCATGACCGTCATGGGCGACAACCCAAAGGCACACCCCAATGCCTGCCAATCTCTGCAGGGTGGAGTTGGTGTCAGTCCAATACTTCACTGCCATTCCTATACTAATCTGTTTAACTCCTGCACTTCCACTGCTAATGCCAGCAAGCAAACATTCGGCATTGACAAATGCTTGTTAAAAGTAAGTTCAGTTCAGTGATCAATTCAAGAATTTGTTCAGCATTTAAAAGACAGTAAAAAGGGATACAATGCAGTTTTACTGTACATCAGTTGTAGTACAGTGGTGGTTGAAGGCTGAGTGCTGCCAATACTACTCTTTGCGTTTAAGTTAGTGCAAGGGTTAGGGCTAACGATTCTTATCCATTGTTGCCATAGTTCCCTCTCTCAATCTTCAGTGAGGGCAGTCCTTGCAGTGTTCATCCACAACCAGGTAGGGGTTGAGAAGGCAGTGAATATCTGTATGAAGGGAGGCATTCTGGTCTGGTTATGCTGCCTGTGTTTCTATGAAACTCCACAGGCCACTTCCCAAGTTGATCGAAGGAGTTCCCTCTTCAGTCTTTCTTTCTCTGGGATTGGAAACTGAACACCAGTTTCTTCAAGGTAAGGGGATGCCTCCAGGAGATCGGTGAACATCTTGATGGCATTTGGGGTCTCCACTCAGGGCTTTACTTGGTAGAGGAGTTGGGCTTTCAGATTTTTGCTTGTAACTCTTTAATCACCCCCCACCACATGATTCTCCATTTCTCCTAGACCATTGAGGTGTAGTTGTCAATGGAGATACTGTAGCTCTTATACCATAAGTCTTTCTGTTGCCAAGCTTGACTAAGAATGTCCTTCTTACTGGTGTATGAAGTGAGCTTCATTAAAATTGGTCTGGGGAAAGCACTGGCACCAGCAGGTTTCAGGCCCTGTGCTTTATGCATCTGGCCCATGTGGAAATCATAGTCATCAGGAAGGTTGAGTTTTTTAGCAGTGCCTGAAGAAAGGCAGTGAGGTTGTCTGCTGCTTCCTTTGGGACTTCCTGTATCCAAAGGTTTTGTCACATATTGCACCCATGTAGATTGTCCAGGTTGAGCATAAATTCCCTCACTCAAGCCATAAGGTAGAGTAGAAGCCTGTCATGTCTGTTGGAGGTTGTGTTGAGCTCTGTTACCTGTGCCTCCACCACTTCGGTGCACTACTCAATTTAGCTGATGTCAGATTGTAGCTGGATGAGTGTCTTATCAAGTTTATGAACTGCTTTAGCTGTTTGCTTAATAGCATGGTTAAAGATGGTTGTTTCATCCATGCCATCAGTCTGCAGCTCATCGGTATACTAGGCTACCATCACTGCTTCAGTGGTGTGGCATGGAGTCAGGCAGTGTTTTTCAGCTTGGAGGAGATCTTCAGTTTTTGTGCTGGAGTTATCGAGGACTTGGTTTTTGCTGCTGTCTGCCTGTTACCATTAGTCAGGGAATCCATTGGTATTTTAGGCTGATATCTGCAGATTAATGTTGCAGGTAGGTGGAACCAGAGGCTTAGGCTGCCATTAACCTGGTGACATCACCGGAAGTCAGAAAGGACCTGTGTGATACATGATTTATCTACATAAGTGCTGTATGACCTTGGATAACATTACAAGTGGTGCAAGCAATGAGTGAGGTACCCAAGAGCAAACAGAATGAATGTAGATAAATCATGCATTATACAAGGTCCCCTTGCATATCTTATTTATTCAATAGGGAAGGACCTTGTGTATAATTTTAGTTTAGGGAGAAAGCTGTTTAAGATAAGGAAATGTATAAACTATTCTAGGTTTATTTTGTTATTTGCCATATCACTGCTCTCTTTTTGTACTGTAGCTAAGGCCATCTCTATGGACATGCCATCATGACATCACAGGATATTGCAACTGATTGGCTGATGGCAGCCTAAACAGCTTTTTCCAAAACAAGATGGTGATCTAATGTACCGAGCAACTAAGTAGTTTCTGTGACTGCATTTGTTTTATAGTCCTTTGTCATCATTTCATTTTGATTATTATTATTTTTTTTTGTTTATTGCAGTTGGTTTCGTGGTGAGCATTGAGTAAGCTGGACCACAAGTAAGACAGGAGCCAGCAGAAATGGAGTGAGAGTGGAGCAGCAGTTAAAGGACAGCAGCGTGTTGAGGTATAAATGACACAAAAAAATGCAGAAGAAGGTATTTTTATGTTGATCTTTGAAACTCTGCTAAAGACAGAGCAGCTACAGAGTGAGATGAAATGGGAGAGTGGACAGGCAGGCTGGTGGGTGGGTGAGGGAGATAATGAAATGGGGCAGTGGGCAGGCAGGCGGCAAAGGGAAGTGATAGCTTGCTGTCATGACTGTAGTTCAGTGCGGGAGTGAGCAGCTGTGGCATGACTTCGGGAAGGAGCGAGCTAGATGGGAAACATAATAATCATAAATAATAATATTTTTAATTTTAAGGCGCCTTTCAAAAACCAAGGTGCCATACAAAATAAAATCAAACAGATCAAAATAAAACAATTTAAACCAAACCAACAACAATATACTGTTACAGTCAACTAATCACTTACATAGGCCTGGTGCCATAAATAGGTCTTTAAGGCTGATCTAAACCTTTCCACAGGTGTGCACTCCCATAACCAACGAGGAGAGAATTCCATAATGTGGGAGCCATGAACATAAAAGATCTGGCTCCCGAAGATTTCAAATGCACCTTAGGAGTCTCTAGCAACTCCTAGCTGGCCGAGTGAAGCGATCGCTCAGGGCAGTAGGGGACCAGCAGCTCTTTCAGGTAGTCCGGGCCCAATCCGTGTAGGGTCTTAAAAGTCAGCAAGCCAACTTTAAAGGTGACTCACCACTGAACAGGCAGCCAGTGCAGTTCGCGCAGCACTGGTGTAATATGACAAGAACTAAGCTGAGTTTAATATTAAACAAGTATTTGTCAATGTCGAAAGTTCGCTTGCAGGTATTTGCATTGGTGTTTGGCATTTACGCAGCCTCCCCCCCAGTTGTATCCATATCCTTTTAGCATCCATATCCCAGCAGAGTACATCTCTGTACCTCCTCTTGCATCTGATCAACATTTCACCCTCATACTACTTAAGAGTCTGTCTTAGGAACCCTAACGCCCTGGGTGTGCTCAAGGGTATGAGCCTGTGTGGAAACTTTGTAACCCACACTTGTAACACAGTCATTTAGTGGAATTATTTCACCAAATGTTCAACATAGGCATTTTGTCACCTCTGGTCATAAACGCTGTCACTATGATTATCTTACTTTGTAGCGAACACTGATTTCCCACAGCGACCTCACTATTCTGCGCCGGAAGTGTGAAAACACATTTCAGCCAGGATGTGAAAAATTACAGTTGTACTGTTCATAAGGAGGTGTGGGGAAAATGCAAATGTTGAAAATCTGGAGTGAAAAAATGACAAATTTGCGAAGTTATGAGTACGCGTGGAACCTGCGCAATGCACGCTCATAAAACAGTAATGTTTTGGACTTTTTGCACCAAATTTTCAACATAGACATTTTAGGATGTCTGCTCATTAACAGTGTCACTGTGATTTTGTTACTATGTATCAAACATGATTTCCCACAGTGACCACGCTATTCTACGCCAGAAGTGTGAAAACACATTTTGGCCAGGATGTGACAAATGACAGCTGTACTGGTCATAAGGAGATGAGGTAAAATGGCAATGTTGAAAATCTGGAATGGAAATATTACAAATTCACAAACTTACGATTCTGCATACAAAACTGCACAACGCACGCTCGTACCAGAGCCATTTTATGGACTTTTGTCACCAGATTCTCAATATAGGCATTTTAGGACCTCTGCTTATGAACAGTGTCACTGTGGTTGTCTTACTCTGTAGCGAACACTGATTTCCAACAGCGACCATGCTATTTTGCACTGGAAGCACAAAAACACATTTTGTCCAGGATATGAACAAGCATTTGTCAATGCCGAACATTCGCTTGCAGGTATTTGCAGTGGTATTTGGCACTTGGACATGGCTTAAAAAAATCAGTGACAAAGAAGTACAAGCATTTGTCAATGGCAAATGTTGCTTGCTTCTACGTGCTGTTTAGGTATTTGGAAGTCATTGGAGTGTAAATATTGAAAATCTGAACTTACGGTGTGTTGTAGAAACTGTGCAACGACGCTTGTAAAACAGTCATTTTAGGAATTTTTCACCAAATTTTCAACATAGCCATTTTAAGACCTCTGCTCATGAACAGTGTCACTGTGATTTTCTTAATGTGTTCCATACATTGATTTACGCACACCAACTGCGTACATTGTGCGCTACATGACGAAAACACGTTTTGGGCAGGATCACGAAAATGACAGCTGTACTGCTCATAAGGAGGTGTGGTAAAATGGCAATGTTGAAAATCTGGAGGAAAATATTGAAAATTAGAACTTACGAGAGCTATGAGAATCCATGCAATACGCCGTAGAACAGTCATTTTTTAGAATTTTTTTCGAATTTCAACATAGCCATTTTAAGACCTCTGCTAATGAACAGTGTCACAGTGATTTTCTTAATGTGTCCCATACATTGATTTTGCACACCGTCTGTGCCATTGTGCTATGGACGGAAACACGTTTTGGGCAGGATGTAAAAAATGACAGCTGTATTGCTCATAGGGAGGTGTGGTAAAATGGCAATGTTGAAAATCTGGAGTGAAAATATTGAAAATTCGCAAACTTATGAGCCTGCATAGAAACTGCACAACGGACGCCGATAAATGAAATATTTTTGGACTTGCACCATAAGCTTTTGAGGTTTCTTCACGAATGATAGTCACTGTCATGGCATTATTCGCCTGAATAACGCCATGACAGTAACATCATTCATGAGAAGGGTCCCAAAACCCAATGTTGAAAATTTGGTGCAAAATTCCAAAAATGCCTGAGATATGCAATAAAGTTGAAAACCCCGTATCTAGCCCATTATACAGCTTACCGGCATTTCCTCAGTTCGCGGTCGGCTTTGAAGAGTGTAGACGTGTCCCCGGTCCACCAAAGATCGTCACGCCAAGCTCTGGAGGTAAGTATGGGGTGAGGGGGGTGTGGGGAGGCGGGGTGCACAGTGGGTGGGTGCGGGTTGTGGAAAGGAGGCCTGGGAGAAGCACCGTGGGACCGTTTTCAATTTACAGGTGTAAAAAAAAAAAACAGACGATGTGGGACATTTGCCACGCTGGGGTGGGCTCCCAGCGTGGCAGAAGGATGGCTGGGGGGGCCTGGAGCCGACGGGGGATTGGGCACCCCAGTCGGCAGACGACGGGGGATCGCCACTATGCTGGGGTGGGCTCCCAGCGTGGCAGCAAAGATTTGGGTGATTATTTGTGTTGGTGGTGGCGACAGCGGCTTGAAGAGAAGACCACCCCTGTCATACACAGCACCGCTGTCCGATTGGTGCAGGATTGCTACGCCTGCTCAATGGAGCAGGGGATTGCAGGAGAGGGGCACACCTCCAAAGTGTTCCATTCTCCCAAGACATTCCTTGCGCATGCACGCAAGCGAATGTAAAAATGACAGCTGCACTGTTTATAAGGAGGTGTGGAAATATGCCTGTCGAAAATCTGGAGTGAAAATATTACAGATTCATGAACTTATGCATGTGCGTGGAAACTGTGCAACGCACACTCATAAAACAGTCATTTTTTGAAATGTTTTCACCAAATTTGCAACGTAGGCTTTTTGAGTGCCCGCCTCATGAACACTGACACTGTCACTTTGTTACTCGGTTCCGAAAGGTAATTCCACACAGTGACCGTGAATTCACCTTTTGGGACTGAATAATGCCATGACAGTGACTGAATTCATGAGAAGGGGTGTCAAGAACCCCATGTTGAAAATATGGTGCCAAAAGTCGAAAAAATTACCAAGATATGCACCAAAGGTGAAAAAAAAAAATAATTTATGCCATTATACAGCTTACCAGCATTTCTTCAATTCGCGGTCAGCTTTGAAGAGTGCAGACATGTTCCCGGACCAACAAGATCATTGTGCCGGGCCCTGGAGGTAAGTATGGGGTGAGAGATGTGTGAAGGTGGGTGCACAGAGGGTGGGTGAGGTTGGCGGGGGCAGAGATTGACCAAGGGACTGTTTTCTTGTTTCAAAGGAGTTAAAAACAAAAACAAACGGAGGCTTTTGATATGCTGGGTGGGCTCCCAGCATGCCACCTATGTGGGGGTAGGGAGGTGGGTGTGCAGAGGGTGGGTGCAGGTTGGTGGGGTGGGCAAGGACAGGAATAAAAAAACAAGGATGTTTTTGGTACACTGGAGTGGGCCCCAGCATGCCACCTATGTTTTTGTTGGGAGTGCAGCTGGCGGGATTGGGCACCCCTGCCAGCCATACAGAGTGTGTGTGGGGAGAAAGCATGAGCATGCTGAAGTGGGCCCCAGCATGCCAACTGGTTGTTTTTTGGGGGGGGCTGCAGCCAACAGGGGATTTGGCACCCCATCAGCCACACAGTGTGCTGGGGAGAGCATGAGCTGAGGGGGATTGGGCACCCCCTCTCGGCACACAAGGTGGGAGCTGGGGAGAACAGTAAGGAGGGAAGGGGAAGACATTAGCAAAGGAGGAAGTGGGAGGGATTTCATGCCGAGCTGTGCAGGACAGCAGTTCCACTGAAGTCGTATGCTAATTGCATACATGCTACCACCCTGATTGCAGCGGACCTTTTCTTAGAAATGAAGACCAACGCAGCTGAACTGCTGTCATACACAGCTCGGCATGTATTGGTCCAGTAGGGTTGTGCCTGCTACACTGAGCACTGTATTGGGGAGGAGGGCCACACACCTACAAAAGTCATACTGTTGCAAGACATTCCTTGTGCATGTGCGCAAACAAACGTAAAAAGAAAGAACGGGACTGACAGGCTGAAAGAAAAAAGGCATGGTAATCACTTATGTGAAGGACAACTGTCCTCTTTGGAGTTCTTGTGAAAATGAAACTGCGACAAGTAATGATGGCTTGCTGGCTGGCTGGCGGGGAGGGGCTTGGTTTACTGGTGATGAGTTTATTATATGTATAAGCTATGATGACACGTTTACTATATGTATAAATCTAAGAATTTAGATTTATACATACAAGCCAAGATATTCAAAGGAGATGCGCCCGGTGCAGCTGAGTTGAGCTGGTGCATCCCCAGATGTGTGCCCCTAAGTCATATACAAAAGGAAGGGTTGCGCAGCACAATTCTGAGTACACTGCTGTGCAAAGATAATGAATGCAGTGCATTTGGATGGAGCGTTCCCATGTATATGTGGCACATCGCAATATTCATCTGGGATGTGCAGCGCGTCTGCCAGCACATCTCAGAGATGTGCCACACAAAGGTAGGTGTGTAAAAACATGCCTCATTGGTAGCCACTAACAGGCAGGCTGCTGTACTGCACAGCGCAACACGGCAGATGCCAGCCCCTGGGTTGCTACCCCCCCATCCATGTATCCCGTCCAAACTATAAATATAGTAACCATAACTACCCTGGTAGTTCAGTGGTACCCCCTCCCCGACACATACTGGTCCCCGGCCGACCTATAAGAAATGTAGGCAAAACTACCCTGGTAGTCTAATGCCCCCTCCCTGCCCCAAATCCATGACTGAATCAAAAAACATAAGTAAGTCCTTCCCTGGTAGTCTAGTGGCCCCCCTTCCTTCCCTGATACCCATCGCATTTTGCAAGGTATATCTTCTGTTACTGCTTTATTTTTCTCTGTAGCAAAGTTTCTTACAGGGTAAATCTGTGAAATTATTACAGGTGTGCTTTATAGGTTTTACAGTTTTATCTATCGTTAGGATAAGCTTTCGGGGCTACTGCATTTGTTGCTGGCTGTTTGTTTCTGCTCTTACTTCCTTGTTTCTTTCATCCGTGGTTCTACTTTTTTGGCTGGGGAAGGGCACATCCACCCACCCTCATCCCCAACCACCCCACACTACACTCCTTTTATAGGGTAGCACAGTCGTGATATTTCCTGTGGCAAAGCAGAAAGAGGCGGATCAGTGGGGTATCCACACGGTGACCTCATTTACATGGGCATTAGTAATTTAAGTTGTTATAACAAGTTATACAAAAACAAACAAAACACAAAATCAAACTTTTGCTTTCATTTTCTTCCTTCTAATTACTCTGACCAGGTTGTAAACCCAGCAACTTATCTGGAATGGATATCATTAACTGCAGGTACTGCGGAACACTTTTCAGAAGGACAGTTTTACAGGATTTAGGACACTGTCCTACATGCTGGGCCATTGGAGATCTAAGGGCTCAGCTCCAGGCAGCATGGGCAGAGATTGTGTGCCTCAAATTTCATATTCAAGAGGAAATATAATATAAGAACCGGCCCGCCATTTCCCCAACATCCAACAGAAGCACCTCAACTGCAGAGGGTAGTTGGTCTGGGAGGTTGGCAGGTGGTTAGGAGGGGCAAATCGGGAGCCCCATCACTCAGTGCTCTCCAACATACTACCTCCACAACCCATATAAAAACTACAAACAGGTATCTGCCTTTATCTCTGAAATCAAACAAAGGGTCAGAGGACACTACAGAGCAGGACACTACAGCACAGGAACTAGCACAACAAAACTCGCCCAAAAACAGGAACCAAAACAAAAAAAGCAGAAAGGAAATCCAAAAAACTTCTGATCATTGGAGACTCCATGATTCGGGGAGCTGATACCTATCTCCAGCCAGGGGTAATGGTCAGATGTCTCCCAGGTACAGTAGTGTGGAGAGACACTGACTGCATTGCTAAAATTGTTCAAGAAGCAGGAGAAAACATTGACATCCTGGTACACATAGGGACTAATGATCGCGCCAGCCCGTCAGTTGTGGACACCAAGGAACACCTGACGAGCCTGGGTGACAAACTATCATTCATTTTGTCTGGCATCTCCTTCTCCAAGGTCTTGCCAGTCTGGGAGAGGAGGGCATATGGACGGAAGGTCAGAGAAGGGGAGATGGGGGAGCTAAACATGTGGTTCAAGGACTGGTGCCAGGAAAAAAGACACAAGTTCTTTAAATTTGATGGACTGCATCTGACTAAGGAGAGAGTCAGTGCATTGGGGCAGAAGTTTGATGTCTTTGTAGAATATTTAACCTAGCAAATGGGAAGAGGGGTACAGCACCCAATACATCGAATGGGAAGAACACCCCTCCCCCCTCAGCTAGTGGTCAAACAGGAGTTCAGCATGTTTGCAGTTCATTTGCATCACCAGGTAAGGAAAAAGGTCCGGCTCCCCATTCAACACATAGGGGAAACGCCAGACCTCACCCAACAACTAACACACCAAAATCTGGCCAATGGAAAATCATGTGCACAAATGCTCGCAGTCTGGGAAACAAGATCCCAGACCTGCAGGCAATAATGACAGAGGCTAAACTGGACATAGTAGCAATTAGCGAGATGTAGTTTACCAGTAACCACACTTGGGAGACTTCAGTACCTGGCTATGTACTGTTCAGAAGAGACCGAGGTGCAAAAAGAGGGGGGGTGGAGTGCCCTGTATGTCAATGAAAATATGGAAGCTACAGAAATTCAGAATACACATAAGGAGCCTGAAGAACTGTAGATCACCCTGGAAACAGAAGAAATGAGCCAGCCATACGAACTGGGGTTCTCTACAGGCCCCGAGACCAGGGGGAGGACACAGACACATTACTGCTAGAAGATATACAAAACATGGCAGCTAAAGGGGAGGTTCTGATAATGGGAGACTTCAACATGCCGGATACAGATTGGTCAATACTAACAGGAACATCTGCCAGAACTAGACACATGGTGGATTCCCTGCAGGAGGAAGGCCTCAAACAACAGGTACAACAACTCAAAAGAGACAGGACTACCCTAAATCTAGTACTGACTAACAGGGAAAGGATCACAGATCTCCAGGTAGAAGGTCACCTGGGGGCTAGTTACCGTCACATGGCATAGTTCAATTTGGCCACTAGAACTAAATCATCCCATTCCAAGGCAAAAATATGGGACTTCAGAGGAGCTGACTTTGATAAGATGGCTGACAGAGTTAAGCTAGCCCTGGCAAAAATAAATACAGGTGAGGGGGTACAGGCACAGTGGGCAAGCATTAAGGATGCAATACTTGAAGCAACATCCCATTGTGTTAGATTGAAAAGGAAGTACAAAACAAGAAGGAAACCACTGTGGTTCTCAAAAACAGTAGCAGAAAAGGTCAGAGCCAAAAGGCTGGCCTTCAAAAAATATAAGAGAACACAGCGGGATGAAGATAGGGTGGCATACCATAGGAACATAGAAACATAGACTTTGACGGCAGATAATGACTGCTTGGCCCACCTAGTCTGCCCATTTCCCTACCTACAGGATAAGCTGCAGTATATTTTTTCTTACCCCCAAGAATTGTCTTATGTCTGTCCCATGTATTCTTGAATTCTCCCACAGTTTTAGACCCCACAACCTCCTCAAGAAGGCAGTTCCATGTGTCTACCACCCTCTCTGTGAAAAAATACTTCCTCGCATTGCCCCTGAACCACGCCCCCATCTTTAAATTGTGTCCCCTTGTTCTTGCACATCTCTTTTTCTGAAAAATGCTACCCTCTTGGACTTTTTTGATTCCACTGAGGTACTTAAAAGTTTCTATCATGTCCCCCCTCTTCCTCCTTTCCTCAAGAGTATACATATTAAGCACCTTTAGTATCTGTTTGTATGGCTTCTCTTGCAGACCCTGAATCATTTTAGTTGCCCTCCTCTGGACTGCCTCCATCCTGTCTATGTCCTTGCGGAGATGGCGTCTCCAGAACTGGATGCAGTACTCCCAGATGGGGTCTTAGCAACTGTTTGTACAGAAAGATAACAACTTCCTGTTTTCTGCTGGTGATACCTCTCCCTATACATCCCAGTATACCCCCAGCCCTCCCAACTGCCTTCTCACATTGCTTGCTAACCTTAAGGTCATCTGATATGATTACCCCCAGGTCCCATTCCATTTTTGTTGCTGTTACTACCTCCCCCCAATTGTGTAATCTTCCCCCGGGGTTTTTGTTTCCCAGGTGCATTATTTTGCATTTCTTTGTATTGAATCCAAGCTACCATACTTCTGACCATTCATCCAATCTTGCCAAGTCCCTTCTCATCCTTTCCACACCTCCTTGTGTATCAACCCTGTTGCAGATCTTTGTGTCATCTGCAAAGAGACATACTTTTTCTTCCATTCCCTCTGCAATGTCACTTATAAAGACATTAAAAAAGAACTGGACCCAGTACTGAACCCTGCAGTACCCAATAGTGACCCCTCTTTCTTCTGAGTAGACTCCATTTTCAATTGCCTTCTGTGTCCTGTTGTCCAGCCAATGTTTTACCCAGGCTACCACTCTGTGACCCACTCCCAGGCTGGTTAATTTGACAATTAATCTTTTGTGTTGGACTGTGTCAAATGCCTTGTTAAAGTCAAGGTAGGCCATGTCCACAGCCCCTCCCTGGTCTACTACTTTGGTCACCCAGTCAAAGAAATCAATTAGATTCATCTGACATTCCCGCTGTGAACCCATACTGCCTTGGGTCCTGTGCCCCACTGGCCGCTAGGTACTCAACAATTCTTTCCTTCAGAAGTGATTCCATCACTTTCCCTACCACAGAGGTCAAACTGACAGGTCTGTAGTTTCCTGCATCTGTCTTGGTCCCACTTTTGTGAAAGGGAATCACATCTGCCTTCCTCCAGTCCTCAGGTACCACACCATCCTCCCATGATTTGTTAAAAAGGATAGTCAGTGGTTTCACTAGTTCTCCCCTTAATTCTTTTAGAATTCTGGGGTGAAATCCATCAGGCCCCATTGCTTTGTCCACCTTCAGTTTTAGGAGTTCTTTCAGAACCCTTTCTTCTGTGAAAGGATTGGGATCTACCCCCCTCTCAAGAGTGCTTCTGTTAATTGGATTAGACACCTCCCCCTCCTCCTCTTTTGTGAATACTGAGCAGAAATATTAGTTCAGTATCCCTGCTTTTTCACTGTCCCTCTATGCCCACCCACCGTCCATTCTATTCAGCCTCACTATCCCTCTCTTTGTCTTTCTATGCTCCCTGATGTACCTATAAAAGGTTTTATTCCCCTTCTTAACCGAGTTGGTTATCTTTCCTCAGTTTGGGCCTTTGCTATTCTGACTTTCCTCCCTGCTTCCTTCTGCCTTAACTGGTACAGCTCTCTGTCCTGATCCTTCTGTGTTTCCTTATACTTCCTGAATGCAATCTTTTTCTCCCTGACTTTCCCAGCCACCTCTTTTGAGAACCATAGTGGCTTTTTCTTTCATTCTGATTTGTTTATTTGCTTCACACAAAGGCTTGTTGCCTCTGTGATGGCAGTTTTGATGTTTAACCATTGTTGCTCCACCCCTCCTTCTAGCCTGTTTGCTAGTGCTTTTCTAAGGCACTTTCCCATCTTGCCAAAGTCAGCCCTCCTGAAGTCAAGTACCTTCACTTTTGTATGGCTTGACTCTGTAGCTGAGTTCATCATAAACCACACTGTTTGATGGTCACTTGTTCCCAGATGGCAACCCACTTCTAGATCTGAGATCCTCTCACTGTCCCCACTTGAGAGTACAAGGTCTAAGATTGCTCCCTCACGAGCGGGTTCTGAAACTAGCTGTCTGAGGCATGTCACCTGTAGGGCATCGAGAATGACCCTGGTCTTGGATGTGGCTGCAGCAGATGTGCTCCAGTTAACATCTGGCATATTCAAGTCTCCCATCAACAGTATATCCCCTTTCTCTGCCATCCTAAGAATGCCTTCTATCATATCCTTGTCCATTCCATCCCCCTGACATGGGGGTCCGTATACAACCCCTGAGCGGATTGTGGTGCCATTTCCAGTCTCTAAGGTGAACCACAGTGCCACCTCACCTCCCTGTTTACTCTTTTGTTCAGTTGCTTTTATCCCTTCCTTTACATAGAGAGCTACTCCTCCCCCTCTTCTCTCCTCCCTGTCTCTCCTATAGGTTATACATCCTGGTACGTTAACATCCCAGTCATGGTTCTCTGTGTACCATGTTTCTGTAACTGCTATGATATCCAGGCATCCCTCTTCCATCAAGGCCACCAGTTCAGGGAGCTTGTTGCCCAGACTACGGTCATTGGTACTCATTACCCTCCATTTCCTGATGGCCTTACTCCTTTTTGCCCCATCCCTGTCCCTAAGGAAAGCAGGGAAGGCAGTAAGGCAGGCAAAGGCCCAAATTGAGGAAACACTAGCACAAATAGTAAAAGAAGGTGACAAGACTTTCTATAGATACATTAGTGAAAGGAGAAAGTCCAGAGGGGGTATTTCAAAGATCAAATGAGATAAGGGGGCATGTGAGGAGGAGGAGGACCATGTGAAAGCATCGATCCTAAATAGATACTTCTGCTCAGTATTTACTGAAGAGGAGGTAGGGCAGGGCACACAGCCCTACACCATGGACACGGGGGAGAGAGGTGTGTACTAGTCCCTTCACAAAAGAAAGGGTCATACAAGAGCTTGATAGGCTCAGGGTGGACAAGGCAATGGGACCTGATGGCATACATCCCAGGGTACTAAAGAAGCTAAGGGTGGAACTAGCAGAGCCATTATCAGAACTGCTTAGTGAGGCTCTGAGCACCAGAGAGGTCCCAGAAGACTGGAGAAGGGCTCATGTGATCCCGCTCCACAAGAGTGGTAACAGGGAGAAGGCAGGGAACTACAGACCAGTCAGTCTTACCTCAGTAGTGGGCAAGATTATGGAGGTACTCCTTAAGGAAAGGGTAGTGCAACACCTGGAATCCATAGGAGTACAGGATCCGAGACAGCATGGATTTACAAAAGGAAAGTCCTGTCAAACTAATCTCATAGATTTCTTTGACTGGGTAACCAGAGTGGTGGACAAAGGGGGAGCAGCTGATGTCACCTACCTTGACTTCAGCAAAGCTTTCTATACTGTTCCACATAGAAGATTGATTAATAAGCTGGGTAGGCTCAGGGTCTGTCAGAAATTGGTCAACTGGGTGGCAAACTGGTTGACAGGCCGAAACCAGAGAATGGTGGAAAATGGTATACAGTCAGAGGAGATGCAAGTCACAAGTGGGGTACCTCAGGGATCAGTCCTGGGGCCAGTCCTTTTCAATATCTTCATCAGTGACATTGCAGATGGACTGGAGGGTAAGGTTTATCTGTTTGCAGATGACACCACAATCTGCAACAGAGTAGATGATCCAGATGGGGTGGGCAGAATGAGGAGAAATCTGGATAAACTAGCAAAATGGTCGGAAGAGTGGCAACTGGGGTTTAATGCGAAGAAGTGCAAGATCATGCACATGGGGAAGAGAAACCCTGAAGCCACCTATAGGCTGGGAGGCGAGTTGCTGGCAGTCACAAGGGAAGAAAGAGACTTGGGCATCATCATCACCGATGACCTGAAATCATCCAAGCAGACAACTAAAGCAGTAGGTAAGGCTAGAGGGATGTTGGGGTGTATTAGTAGGGGTATCACAAGTCGGAAGAAGGAGGTAATAATCCCTCTTTATAGCACACTGGTTAGGCCCCATCTGGAGTACTGCATGCAGTACTGGAGGCCACACCTTCACATTGACATTAACCAAATTGAGGCACTCCAGAGAAGGGCAACCAAAATGGTGCAGGGACTGCATCAGAAAACATATGAGAACAGATTAATGGAGCTCAATATGTATATCCTAGAGCAAAGGAAGGAGAGAGGTGATATGATCGAAACATTCAAACACCTTAAGGGCATTAACAAGGTGAGAGTCTAACATGTTTCAATATAAGAAAAATCGCAGGACAAGAGGACAAAGCATGAGATTAGAGGGAGGCCGATTAAGGGGTAATGTGAGGAAGTTATTTTTCACAGAAAAGGTGGTGGTGGCATAGAATGGCCTACCTCAGGAAGTGGTGGATATGAATACAGTGCAGAGCTTCAAACAGGCATGAGATTGGCACAAGGGAGCAATACAGATGAGTATAAATAGATAGGCCATTGACAAAGCAAAGGCTGATGGCACATTTATAAGGTAGAAAAAGAAATGGGCAGACTGGATGGGCCTTGCAGTCCTTATCTGCCGTCAACATCTATGTTTCTATGTTTCTATCCGTAATGTACAAATGTTCATATGAACAACTCTGGTAGTCTAGTGTTCTCCCCACCCATCCCTGAATTTACGATCAGATCAGAAACAAATAGTAAATCCTTCCCCGGTAGTCTAGTGGCCCCCACCTGTCCCCGAATCCAATCATAGGGTAATACAGAAATCCCATTATCCCTGATGGTCCAGTGGACCCCCACCCGCCCCCACCCACTGAGGTGCCAACACCCCATCCCACCCCCAATCCAGCATGGCAAGTTGGCCACAGAGCCAGTGGGCAGAACATTCCTCCACACACCACCACAGCTGGACGCCAGCTGAGCTGTCAGTGAATGACAGCTTGCAGTACACCTAGAAGTCCATTGGTAGACAGTGTTGACCAATGGGCTTGCAGTGTGTACTGTAAGCTGTCATTCACAATGCCGTTGTCCCCCATCCCACCCCTCCACGATAACCCAGAGAAGATCCCATCCCTTCTGCAGGGCCCTGAATTCAGCTCTACTACTAGGAGGAAGAGCTGACTGACTGAATGAATGAGCGCAAGCTTGTACAAGCACGTGCTTATTCATTCAGAATGAGAGTGCATGTCAGTGGGGCTGTCAGCCGGAAGTTAGTAAAGGGCTAGCCGGTGGCTCCTTTGGTCCGGGACAGGATGGGGTGGGGGGTAAGTGGTAGCCTGGTGTTGGGGGGGCACTACCTGATGGGGTGGGGGAGCGGGAGGTTCCACTAGACACCAGGGATTAATTAGAATTTTTAAAATTGAAAGTGATGGTGAGCAGGGTGGTTGGGGGGTGCACTAGACACCAGGTATTTTGGGGGATTATCAGGGCCAATGATTGTCAGGGTGGGGGGTTCCACTAGTCACCAGGGATTGTTTTTTTATTTTGGGGTGGTGGATTGGCTGGGTGGGAGTCCACTAGACACCAGGGATTTTGGCCATGTGATCGGTGAGGGATTCCACTAGACACCAGGAATTTTTATGGGGTTGACGGGGTTGGGGTGGGGGCAAATGTGTGGAATTTTGCATTATCCATGCTAAGCGAAATGGTGAATTTTGCAAATTGCACTCCGCGAACTGAGTGCAGTTCATGGAATTTTGCTGAGTTCACCCACCACTATTTATAATGTACTTTCTATATTCCCTGGTAGTATAGCAGACCCCCCCGAGCCCTGATTTACCATTATAATAATTGGAAATATTTAGTAACGGCTGGCAAAGTGGCGAGGAAGACTGAGGCACCATGCCTTTCCTGCCTCCTTGCCAGTGACCCGGAATCGGGTGCAATCTCGGGCATCAGGGGTTGGCTGTGGGGAGGAGGATCAAGCATCTGATGACTGCTCTTCTCCTCGGGGGGGGCAGGGCAGGAAAGCACTCAGCAGTTAACTAACCTCTGCTGGAGGCCAGTGGCCAGAGCAGCTGAGGCTTAGTGGTTCTAGGAGGTGTGCCATACATGGGTGCTTGTGCCCTCACATCATTGTATGCCACAACACCCACACAGAACAATAAAAAATGGGACTCTGGCTGAGGCAGGATGACACCCTGTCCCCTCAGAATGCCCCACAAAGCTACCGAGGCACTCCACCACAGATCCTACTCCATGACACTGATCAGGGAGTTAAGAGGGGACTCCACCAGTGCCCACCCCAGGTGGCAATCCAGGGTGAAGGTTGCTAGAAAGAGGTAAGTCCCGGGGCATGGATGGGGGCAAACAGATGGGGGCTGAGAGATCAAGCCAGACTCTGAGGAGGAAAAAAAAAATATTTAGTAATACTATATAATATGATTTATATTCCTTGGTGGCCTAGTGGATAGTGTACCTATAGCCCTGCAATATCTACGTGACCGACATCCCCGACAGCGACACACAGTGCTGAGTGTCGGTATTGTACTGCCAGGAATGTTGGTGTGTTTTCTTCAGGGGGCTGAGCCCCCCGAACCCCCCATGTGGGGGGTTTTGCCCCACAACACCCAGTCTCTAATTATACAACTTCGAGTTGGGGTTGTGTCGGGGAGGGGGCAAAACACCAGGAGATGCACCGCCAGTGTCTGTGGGGACCATCACAGCGACTCAAAGCTTTTCGTTGAATTCTGTCACTGTGATGGTCTTCGCGGTGGTGGTGTCAACATACAGTCAGCATACCCTTGTGGACCACCCCAGCCCCAACCCACTTTTAACAGAAATTTAAAAATTCCTGGTGGTCTAGTGTACCCTCCACACCGCCGTGCCAACCACCTCAGCCCCCCGACCCATTACTGAGCTGGCAAATTGGCACAGCTCACTGCTCGCCACCACAGTTAGCCACTGACTGAGCTCTGAATGAGCAAGTACTGTATATAGTGCACACTCAGTGACTGACAGCAGCTTAGCCCAGTCTGCCGAGACTACTGTCAGTTCTTGCTGTGTATCAGTGTCTGGTAGTGTGCACACAATGTCTGCCTGAGTGGGTGGTTAGCACTTATCTGACAGCTTCTGGTGGGTCCCCAAAAGCATCTGGTGCCTTAGTGGCATTTTTATAGTTCTTATCATGTTCTGCTCACTTGAGTGTCAGCTCCCCCAGTATGTCAGATCCTTGGCAGGATTATCCTTACTCCCTGCTTCTCTCTCTCCTATTTCTTGGGTAGTCATCAGGTTTCTTTTTGTCCCTGCCCCAGGATCACTTCAACCTGGTTGTTTGGCAGTTCATACCTCGTAAGTCAGTACAGTTGGAGGGGGGAGGCAAGTTGCGAGGACCTGGCTGTAGTTTGGGCTGTGGCAGAGGATGCTTGCTGATAGTGCTGGGGATGGATTTGGCATCCCTGTCTATTGTTTTGTCAGGCCAGTTCTTGCCGAAGTAGTGAAAGGCTTCTTTGGGTGAATCAAATGTGCTGGCCACACCATTCCTAGTTATTTTCAATCTAGCTGGGTATCGTAGCTGATATTAGACCTCCAAATCTTGAAAGGCTTTCCTAGCCAATGTGAACGCATTTCTTTTTGCTGCCAGTTCAGGTGAGTAATTGTTGAAGATTAAAACACAGTGTCCTTTCCAGTTCGGAGGGCCATATTCTCTAACCAAGGCAAGAATCATCTCCTTCTCTGGAAATTTCAATAACTTGCCAGCACCAGTCTGGGTTGATCTCCTGGTTTGGGTGTGTGTGCCAGAGTCCAGTGCACCCTCTCTGTTTCCAGTGGGACCTGTTATGTAAACCATTAATCCCCGACAGATGAGGGCTCTACCAGTGGATTAATGCCTGGGTGGTGGGGGTTGGTGCACAAGACCGCAGGCCGAATGCTTCCAACCACCCACCGGGCATTAATCCACTGGTAGAGCCCGACTCTGGAAGGGATTAATGCTCTTCTAACAAGGCAAGTGCAACGGAAATATTGTGCGACTAGTAGTTTAGTAGAAAATACACAACACTTGCCGAAAGTAATAATGCTTTAAGTATGCCACATGTGGTTGCTTTGAACTCAGTGTGATGATGTGATAACATGCGCGTTCACGGTGCACCCTACACATACTTTTATATAGTGTTGGCTATTTTTAACCTGACACCAGGAGAAGATTACTGTGTGAAACAGAGAATAACGTTCAATTTTTTGCATTTCCTACTGACCCTTTGCACGCTTTGTCATTCGACGTTATATCCCGATTAGCTATTAAAGCAGTGCAGTGTGGGAAAACTATGCAGTCATAATTACAAATGTTGCCACACTGATTATAGCTTTATTGTTCTCATCTACCTTGTGTAGTTCTGTGCCACGATGCCTCCCTGTTCTATATTTGTTTGCCTTACTGGCACACTTCAACAGGTCCTGTGCTGTCTCAGAGGTCCTCCGACTCGGTGGGAAACTCCGCGATTCCGCCGAGGATTTCATCGGTGTTTCCTCAAAACCGCGCTCTACGGCCTCACGTGCATACCTACTACTACTGTGTCTCTCTGTGTCCCACTCTTCCCCAGTGCTCCCCCGATTATTTTGTTCACTTCCCTGAGCGAGATATGACATTAGACAATGGCAAGAAAAAATCCTGGCTTATGATTGGTCAGTTGGCTGTCACAGCAGGGATGTTATCCTGGCATAACATCCCTGCTGATTGTTTGTAGGATATGGCTGCTGATCTCTTTTTTTCTCTTAAGAAACAAAAATATTTTTATACACTAACAAAAACATTCTTTAAAATTATTTTTTTAACTATAAAACAACGAGCCATTGTATAATAGGAATAATGCCCTCCAGGGTAGGTGTTCTGCTGGGATAACATCTCTTCTCGGGTGTTTGACACCCTCGGCCGGTGGCCTCGGGCCCAACCACCCGAGGTGGGATGTTATCCCAGCATAACACCCACCCTGTCAGGCATTATTCCTTTAGTGGCTTGTCAGGGTACTGCAACAGCGGGCTCTACTGCTAGATTAATCACCGTTCCACTTTGGTCAGCTGATGCATTTCGACCAGTCTATGGTCTCCATTTCCCTGTTATTTTCTATGCCATGTTACAAGTGTATTTTAGTATTTTCATCAATTCTCTTTGGAAGAAGCCTGCTGGGTCCCCTTTTTCACCCATCTGTGATCTGGATATTATTCCACCTGCTATTGTTTTCACAGTCTTCTGCCTCATGCCACAGGAGCCCTACAAACTATTATAGCTCCTTTATATGGGCTTCATGCCTTGTATCTTTTTTATCAGTAAAAGAAAGGTATCCATATATCTCTGCTTGTGCTGCAGGCTCTGCACTTTTTCTTGTAAAACTGCCACTGTTGATTTAAAAGAAGATAGTTCCATAAGAACTTGCTGCAGCATTCCTTTGAGGAGTACCCTGTCGCTGGCTCTCGAGGGAGTTGTCGCCAGTGCCAGCACAGTGGCCCTTTTAGTTAGTAGGCTGTCAGTGAGGAGGCTTAGTTTCACACAGTGAAATTCACATGGCTGCGCTGATTTGCTGGCTGAAATTTACAAATTTGTTATAGGATGAACTAGGCTAGGTCAAAAGTATGGATTTCATCTGGGTTTTAGCAAGGCTTGTCAGAGCTGCAAATTAGGTGGCCATTCCTATAGGTGGCTTGCACAAGTGCCCCTGTAATGTCATTTCTGAATTTAATTGCATCAGATGTTTTGTTCACAAGGTGAAAGTTCACGTAAGCATTAAAACACGACAAAGCATGGTTCTACTGTGGAGTTAATCTATGGTTGGGTGGGGGTTTGGGGCTCGTGTCTCCAGCCACCCAGTCATGGATTAAATGCACAGCAGAACCATGCTCTGGAGTGGTATAATGCACTTGTGACATGGCAAGCATATAGGGACAAGCAGATGTATGGTCAGTTATTTTGCAAAGAAAGACAGAGACACAGTTAAAATTTAACTTAATTTAAAACCTGTATTTAATGCACACATTCTGCTGAATGCAGCCTTTTTCAGATGCATTGTGGGTGTGCAGAGCATTCATTAACACACTTTAAACTCACTCTGTGGTGCTAACATTGTTAATTCAGGTAATCCATGTCTGCATTTACTAATATGGTACTTGCTGTCAGGATTGGTGCTAGGTACTCCGAATTTCGTCTGCATGTATTACGAGATATGGATTGCACTGCATGAGCGAACATGTGCTATGGTGGATGTTTATGTTTTGTTCCTGCAATTCCCTTGGCAGGCCAACAGATGGCTGTGAAACAATGCTAGCAGCACAGCACTGTCTTACGGCCATTTTTAGATCAATTTCCAAATGTACTGAATTGAGCCACTCCGAAAAATCTTTCATAGACCAAGTAGTATTTTTGTGAGTATTAACTTCACTTTTTTCCTCTTTAAATTATCTAGCTCAGCAGGAGATAGAACAACATGACCTTTACTGCTCTCACCTTTCAAATACTTCTGTTAACTAATATTGTCAGTCTCTTTGATTTCCTTTCGTTTTTCTCACTTTCTTATCTTCTTTTCACCCATAGAAGCAGCCTCGTTCTTTGATTTTGCTTTCTTTATTTCACTGTCTTTGTTATTTCTGCTTTCTGTCATAGAAGGTGCAGGTTTACGTTTACCATACTGTGTATTTACCCAGATAGTGATGCCCACTACTTCACATATGCAAAAGTGGTTGACATTAAAATTATCCATTGCTCTCCTTCTATGATTCACTTCTTTTTTTTTACATCTCTTTTTCTCTCACCTGCAGCCACAGTCCTGCCTATTCTTCCAGTCACCGCTCCTCCTTCACCGCTGACCCCAAAGCTGATGTGCCCAGCTGGCATGTGCGGTTACAACCGCCGAGAGGGGCCCCCCATGCCTCTGCACATGGTGAGGATCCAATACCGGTACACGTCTTATTCAGGCATTGTCGGCCAGTAAAGCTGTGGCCATCAAGCTGCCGCGGACTATGCTTCCATTTTTCCCTATTCTATTTCCCCGATGGGAGCACAGACATGCAATGATGTCCATAAACAACGTGCAGACATCTGCCATGCTCTCCTCCCCTTAGCACCCATGTGACTGTAGTACCTCTGGGCATCCCCAAGGACCACCAGAGCACGGCGTGCAACCACCCCTTTTCCCCAGGACTAGGAGAGCTGACATCGGACACTCAATCCTAGTCCTCTCCTACCGATCCCTGACGACCCAGGCTTGTTCCTGAACCCAGGTCGCCGATGTGGAGCCTCAACCCTCAGCACCACCGGGCCCGCCCTGTAATTCACTTCTGAATGGTGATCTGCTTTGTTGGTGGGTGAGAAAACCAGGGAATTCTGCTATCTATCTTATTGTGGTTCATAATGGTATTACCCAAGCAATCATAGTTCTGCTGTGAATTTAATCCATGGTTACTGGATAGCTGATGTACTTTATCCGATCGATGTAAGTTATTTGCATCTGTTGCTTACAGCCATGTTACAAACAGATATTAAACCAGTACAGTAGGAGTTAGATGCCTATGCCTTTCAGTTAGAGAGGCTGTTTCAAAAGAGCTGGCAACACTGTTACAACTGAGAGTAATTGAGAGTGTTGGCAGAACAGATCAGAACAGATTTCACCTGTAGTAGTGACCATGAAGAAATCAGGTGGAATTCTGATGTATGTACATTTGCTTGACCCAAAGTCATAGTGGTTGGCAGTTACCCTTCACCATTGATTAAGGACACTTAGTTTGAAAAAATAAATGTTTCAATGTATTCTACATTAGACCTGAAAAATGCTTATTACTAGCTCTAATTAAATGATGATAGTAGAGATATGGACTGCATTATTACTCACGAGGGACTGTTTCCTTTCTGTTGTGCATCCTCTGGTTTCAGTTCAGCATCATAAGTATTTCAAAGGAGGATGTCTGAGATATTAACAAGAATTCCTGGTGTCTAATGCTATCTTGAGGATTTGATCAACTAGGGCAAATCCTCGGAGGACCATGAGGAAACCTTCATGCTGTCTTAATGCAGATTGATAAGTATAGGGTAAAGGTGAATATGGAAAAGTATTACTTTCAGCAGTCTACATTGTGCTTCTTGGGACACATTCTTTGCTCAGAGGGATGATAGCTTGACCAGAAAAATATTGCAGTAGTTGTACATGCTCAGCTCTGAAAGGTGCTACTAGTTTAATGCTCTTTTTTGTGACTTTAGTTTTTGTTGACCAGGAAAGGAGACCTAGGCAATTCTGCATATTTCCAGCCTTGTCCAGGGAAGGGGATACTAATGGAAATCAACTGAAGCTGAACCAGAATAAACTGTTTGTGGTATTTTTGTGAATGGAGAAAATTTGGCTAGGACACCAGGAAAATCCACTATTATTTTCAGGAAGTGCCATGAGATCTTTAACATCCACCTGCACAATCACCAGAAGAGGCAGAAGGGACCTCAGTTTACTATCTCATTTAAATGGTGGCACCTCAGGGGTGCAGCATCCCCTTCATGTTGCACTAAAGTGCCAGTATAGGGATTTTACCCCAAGTTCATTATGCGGGTCTAGAACCCACAACTTGCCTTTCTTCTGGCCTCAGGGGCAAGCATGCCACCTGCTGAGCCTCTGACAACTGACACTAATGCAAGATTGTACAAATTCATACCCAGTAATGCTACAGTAGTTGAACCCATGTGATCCCTTCTATGGGAACAAAATAATTTTGATGGACTGCTGCTGCACAGAATAACTTTGAAAAACTACCCATTGGAAGTCCTACATTAGTTCTGTTTGACCCCTGTCATTGAAACATAGAAGTTGACGGCAGTGAAGGACCACAAGGCCCATCCAGTCTGCCCATTTCTTTTTCTACCTGATGAATGTGCCATCGGTCTTTGCTCTGCCAAGGGCCTATCTATTCATACTCATCTGTACTGCTCCCTTATGCCTATCCCATGCCTGTTTGAAGCCCTGCACTGTATTCATATCCACCACCTCCTGAAGTAGGCCGTTCTTTGCATCCACCACCATTTCTGTGAAAAAGAACTTCCTCACATTACCCCTTAATCGGCCTCCCTCTAATCTCATGCAGTGTCCTCTTGTCCTGCTATTTTTCATATATTGAAACGTTAGACTCTTTCACCTTATTAATGCCCTTAAGGTGTTTGAATGTTTCGATCACATCACCTCTATTCCACCTTTGCCCTAGGGTATACATATTGAGCTCCGGTAATCTGTCCTCATATGTTTTCTGATGCAGTCCCTGTACCATTTTGGTTGGCCTTCTCTGGACTGCCTCAATTTGGTTAATGTTCTTGTGAAGGTGTGGCCTCCAGTACTACATACAATACTCCAGACGGGGCCTAACCAGTGTCTTGTAAAGAGGGATTATTACCTCCCTCATCCGACTTGTAATACCCCTACTAATACACTCCAACATTCCTCTAGTCTTACCTACTGCTTTAGTGGTCTGCTTGAATGATTTTAGGTCATCGGTGATGATGATGCCCAAGTCTCTTTCTTCCCTTGTGACTGCCAGCAACTTGCCTCACCTAGGTGGCTTCAGGGTTTCTCTTCCCCATGTGCATGATCTAGCACTTCTTTGCATTAAACCCCAGTTGCCACTCTTCTGACCATTTTGCTAGTTTATCCAGATCTCTTCTCATTCTGCCCATCCCATCTCGATCATCTACTCTGTTGCAGATCTTCGTGTCATCTGCAAACAGATAACTTCTGACCCACCCCAATCCTTCCCAGCTTATTAATCAATCTTCTATGTGGAACAGTATCGAAAGCTTTGCTGAAGTCAAGGTAGGCAACATCAACTGCTCCCCCTTGGTCCACCACTCTGGTTACCCAGCCAAAGAAATCTATGAGATTAATTTGGCAGGACCTTCCTTTTGTAAACCCATGCTGTCTTGGATCCTATGCTCTCCGCATACTGTTGTTACCACAGATGTTTCAGACTATAGAATAGTGGTTGTTATTCAAATTTATCCAGATGGTTCTAAATGAACAGTTGCCTTTGCTTCCCATACACTTATGGATATCATAGCTATACATCAATGAGGTTCTGGAGCCATGCAATTTGCACATACCTGACCCACATAGCTTCACATACAACATAAGGTTCAGGGGACCATTTAAATAATAACTTCTCACTCTGTTGGTGATCTTCATATTTCTTTATTACCCCTACATTTCACTTCCATTGGGAGCTTGTTCACGGGATGCTCTATTTTCTTGTTTTTCTTATTCTGTTAATATATACAGTAAGACATGAGTACTTTGTTTACACACTTATTTTACTATATTCTTGTTTGTTATTTTTATATATGATATATATATACTGCCCATCAGACCACAGTCCTATAAAGGTCCTTGTTTCTTACAGTATTCTGTGTTATTTCAAGGTCAATAACTCAATTATTTATCATTTTTATGTTTGCTTGCACGCATGTGCAAGAAACATATTGCCATCATCGGAGATTTCGGAGGTGTGTCACCTCTTCCTCCAATTCAGGCAGTGTGCTGGCAGGCGAGGCCCCTGTAAGCCAATGCATTTTGGAGCTGTCTATGACATGCTCCAAAATGCAGTGGCATACAGTTGAAAGGGGGAGCTACGCTTGAGTGAGCAGCGAGAAGAAGCTGCTCACGCCGCCAGCTCCCCCAGCCGCAGGCGCAGGCGCCTCTGCACGCAGTGTGTCAGCCGCACGGGTGCCCAACTCGGGCCGGGCTGAGCTGCATCTGTTCCTCCCTCCCAGTAGTTGATGCTACGCTGGGAGCCCACCTCAGCGTGGCAATCAGTCATGTTGCGGCAGGGGTGCCCAATCCCCGTCGACTGAACGCACCTCCACAAAGTCCTTGTGCTCGCGCTGGGAGCCCACCCCAGCATGGCAAAGCGGTCCAGCGATTTTCTTTTTGATTTTTTGCCGATGGGGTGCCCAATCCCCGCCGGCTGAACGCCTAAAGTCCTTGTGCACGCTGGGAGCCCACCCCAGCATGGCAAATGGTCCCACGACGTTTTTTTTTTTAACCTGTAAGATAAAACGGTCCAGCGGTGCGCGCCTCCACCCTCCCACAACCCCACCCACCCACTGCGCACCCAGCCTCCCACACACCCCCACCCCATACCTTACCTCCGACTCCGGCGCGACGATCTTCGGTGGACCTGGAACATGTCTACACTCTTCAAAGCCGACTGCGAACTGAGGAAATTCCGGTAAGCTGTATAATGGGCTAGATAGGGGGGTTTCAACTTTAGTGCATATCTCAGCCATTTTTGGGAATTTTTGCACCAAATTTTCAACACGGGGTTTTTGGGACCCCTTCTCATGAATGATGTCACTGTCATGGCGTTATTCCAGCCCGAAGGGTGATTTGTGCAGTGACTGCAAAGTGATTGCAATATCCCCGCCGGGCGAATACTGCCATGACGGTGACATCATTCATGGAAGAGGGCCCAAAACCCCCATGTTGAAAATTTGGTGCCAAAATTCCAAAAAATGTCTGTTTAACGAGCGTGCGTTGTGCAGTTCCTACGCAGGCTCGTAAGTTTGCGAAATTTCAATATTTTCACTCCAGATTTTCAACATTGCCATTTCACCACACCTTCTTATGAGCAGTACAGCTGTCATTTTTCACATCTCACCCAAAATGTGTTTCCGCCCATGTAGCACAGAATGGCGCAGTCAGTGTGCGAAATCAATGTATGGGACACATTAAGAAAATCACAGTGTCACTGTTCATGAGCAGAGGTCTTAAAATGGCAATGTTGAAAATTTGGTGACAGAATTCCTAAAAATGACTGTTTTACGAGTGTGCGTTGCACAGTTCCCACGTACGCTCACAGGTTTGCGAATTTTCAATATTTCTCCAGATTTCCAAAATTGCCATTTTCCACACCTCCTTATGAGCAGTGTAGCTGTCATTTTCACATCCTGCCCAAAACGTGTTTCCGCCCATGTAGCGCACAATGGTGCTGTTGGTGTGCGAAAGCAATGTTTAGGACAGATTAAGAAAATCACAGTTACACTGTTCATGAGCAGAGGTCTTAAAATGGCTATGTTGAAAATTTGGTGGCAAAAGTCCATAAATGACTGTGGTACGAGTGAGCATTGTACAGTTTCCACGCATCCTCGTTAGTTCATGATTTTGTAATATTTTCAGTCCAGATTTTCACTAGTGGCATTTTTCAACACTTCCTTATGAACAGTACAGCTGCCATTTTTCACAACGTGGCCGAAGTGTGTTTTCACACTTTCAGTGCAGAGATGCGTGGTCGCTGTGGGAAATCATTGTTCGGCACAGATAAAGAAAATCACAGTGACACTGTTCATGATCGGAGGCACCAAAATGCCTGAGTTGACAATCTGCTATAAAAAATCCTCAACCTAATTATATAACGGGTGTGCGTTGCACAGTTTCTATGTACGCTCGTGACTTCACCATTTTTTTAAATATTTTTACTACACATTTGCAACATAGCCATTTTTACACCTCCCCATGAAAGAGTACAGCTGTCATTTTTTACATCCTGTTCGGAATATTTTTGCACCTGTGGTGCTAAATGCCGTAGTCACTGTGCATAAGCAGCTTTTGGCTACCAAACTGATATTCCCCCTGTTCATGAGGTGGGGTCACAAAACAAACATGTTGAAAATTTGGAGTTAACATACCAACGAATGCCTGTGGTATTAGGCTTTTCAACTAAATCGCCCAACCCTATAGAGAATGACAGGAATCAGGGGTGTGACTTGGGATTCTGCCTGTGATGCTCATACCATTCCACACCCTGCAGTCACTGAGAGGAATCGAGGTATGCCTTGGACTCTTCGGCCCCAAACTTCAATTCCATTCTTCTATATCGCACCCATCTCACCGTATTTCCTAATGAAATGGGTGCGATAAGGCCAAAGACCCCTAAGGAACACATGACACTTGTCAGTCTCTGCAGAGTGGGTGTGGTGAAATGGCGTGGCCGTTATGCCTGACGACCCAAATGCACACCCCAATGCCTGTCACTCTCTGCAGGGTGGTGGTGGGGTTGGCTTCAGTTCAATACTTCACTGCCATTCCTATTACGCAGCTCTATAACTTCTACACTACCACTGCCAATGCCAGCAAGCAAACATTCGGCATTGACAAATGTTTGTCTTGTTTGTTACCCTGTAAAGACATAAAACATACATTTCCTTTTATTTCCTACTGTCAGGAATTGTTAACATCTGTTGAAGTATATGCTATCTACAGTTGTTAAACCTGACCCCTTTGTAACTGTGAGTACATCCTTTCTTCATTAGCTTTCAGACTTGTTTAACTTCATTTAATTTCTATGGAGATATAATCATTTTTTGTTTTTGTTTTAGTTATCTGTTCCTGCATCTTCTCATTTCATTAATGGTTTTTTAAAGAGCTCCTTTACTTACTGTTTGAGAATTAGTCTAATTTCTTGAAGGGTAATATAGAAACAAAGAAACATAGACTTTGATGGCAGATAAGGACCACTTGGCCCACCTAGTCTGCCCATTTTCCTACCTAGAGGATAAGCTGCAGATCCTATTTAACCAACAGCCTATTTCTTCCTACCCCCCACAAAAATTGCCTTATGTCTGTCCCATGCATTCTTGAATTCTCCCACAGTTTTAGACCCCACAACCTCCTCAGGAAGGCTGTTCCATGTGTCCACCACCCTCTGTGAAAAAATACTTCCTCACATTGCCCCAGAGCTGTCCTCTCTATCTTCAAATTGTATCCTTGTTCTTGCACATCTCTTTTATGAAAGATGCTACCCTCTTGGACTTTGATTCCACTGAGGTACTTAAAGTTTCTATCATGTCCCCCTCTCCCTCCTTTCCTCAGGGGTATACATATTAAGCTCCTTTAGCCTCTTCTCATATGGCTTCTCTTGCAGACCCTGCACCATTTTAGTTGCCCTCCTCTGAACTACCTCCATCCTGTCTATGTCCTTGTGGAGGTGGGGTCTCCAGAACTGGATGCAGTACTCCAGACGGGGTCTCACCAACTGTCTGTACAGGGGGGATAACAACTTCCTGTTTTCTGCTGGTGATGCCTCTCCCTATACATCCCAGTATCCCCCCAGCATTCCGTACTGCCTTCTCACATTGCTTGCCAACCTTAAGGTCATCTGATATGATTACCCCCAGGTCCCTTTCCATTTTTGTTGTTACTACCTCCCCCCACCCATTGTGTAATCTTTCCTTGGGTTTTTGTTTCCCAGGTGCATTACTTTGAACTTCTTTGCATTGAATCCAAGCTGCCATACTTCTGACCATTCCTCCAACCTTGCCAAGTCCCTTCTCATCCTTTCCACACCTCCTTGTGTATCATCCCTGTTGCAGATATCCAGTACCCAATGTATCACATCAAGATGGCCTCTCAGCTTCTCTCTGGTCCATCTTGTAACCTCTTATGCTTGTTTTGTAAAATCCTGTGGGATGATGCTCATGCATGATGAAGTCATGCCCATGCTGTTGTGCATGCGTGGATGCAATGTACCACTTCCCACTCAGGTAGAGAGAGATAGGATATTTACAAAACTGGCACTAATTGCTCTAGATTCTCTCCATATCCTGGCACAGTCTTGTGTGTATTACTTCTGGTGTCTGTTATTGTTCTAGCTGTTCTTCATAGCTTCACACCTGTGGACAGGCACATTGTGCACAGTATGCTCTACTGTGTACCTCTGCAGGGTGCCTGTTCATGGCCCTACCCCTGGAATGCTGCTGCATGGGGGTGGATCAAGGCAGACAACCAATCAGATTCCCATCCTAGGTCCTGGAGTGGATCCCCTGCTCTGGGCTGGCAGGGACTGTGGGATGGTGCAGGAGTAACATGTTAAATGTTCATGGATGAGTGCATGAATGGCTGCCAGAGGGCTGGGGTGGCATGGTAGGTGGAAGTGGATGTGTCTGTCACAGCTGGAGCTCAAAATCTGGGGGGCACACAATGAACACGGCAGGGTCCCCTCCTGCATATCCTGTGACCACTTAACCAAGCACTCTGCACTTTGTGAATGATGCAGAGTGTGGGCATGCCCCCAGGCACACCCCCGGACTGGCTGCGTGTGTAGCTGTGTGACCAGCTGGGGAATCCGGTGTGGAAGGAATGTGCATCCCTTCCATGCATTCACACAGGGGTCCGCACAAGCCCACGGTGCATGGCATTGTCACCTAGGATTGTCTGTGCATCACAGATTGTAGGCAATCCTCATGATGATTCATACATCCGATTGAGTGGAAATGCTGCATAGTAGGAAAACAGCTTTTGCATGTATTTGAGTTGTTAAACATGTTGAAACTGGTTATGAGGAACTAAATTTACACTTTGTACTGATCATCAAGCCCTAAAAACACCACTGATTATGAATGGTAACAATCCCACTGGCATAAGAATCACTAGATGGTGTGCTTGCTTAGTGGAGTTTAACTCTGCTGTACAGTACAAAACAATATTTCAACACTGCATTGCTGAAAACTTATCTGCATCCTGTTGCAGACAGCACCCTACAGGATGAGATAGAAACAGTTTCTGTGATTTCCAAGGACATGGATGCTGTTTCCAAGAAAGATTTTTAAGCTACTTGCATTTCCTGCCCTGTACTAGCTCTGTACAAAGTTTTAAAACCCTGCAGTTTACAGAGTCTGCAACAAAGTGTGTCAATTTGCATAGTATTGCACTATGTGAACTGCAAATTTGCATGTCTACTTAGCACACTTTGCAGCTTGTGGCAGATTTTACTATGTGAATTGACACATCTCATGGTGAAAAATTGCTTTAAAGTGATGAACTGCATCAGTCTGCATAGTGAAATTTGTGGAAATTCGGTAAATTGTGAAGTGACCACTATGCAAAAACTCTGTAAAGTGCATATCCGGCAAATTTGCCACAGTTCACACAGAAATTTAAAACTTTATACAGATCTAATCTGAACTTGTCAAGTTACAATGGTGAATTAGCCACAGATGGTCAAAGACTTCAAAGAAAGTGGACCATGAGCTGTTACCATACTACCACATTTGGCATGAACTACTGTAGCAGCAAAAGGGAATTACAATCTCTGTGGAGCACAGCATTTAATTGTGTCTGTATCCTTACAAAGGAAGTTGATCAATGGCCCTTGAAAGTCACCAGGGTATTACAAGAACTAAAGAAAGGTTGTGGGAGTTATACTTGTGGCCTGGCATGGATTCTCAGGTGGAAGCAGTCATTTGAGAGTGTAACACTTGCAGATGAAGTAATAAGACTGGAATCACACAGCCTGCCCCACTTCATCCAGTTCCTTGGCCTGCTGGTGCTTGGTAAAAGTTGTAATTAATTTTGTGGGACCATCTGTACTTTCTCCTGTTGCTTACTGATATACATTCCCCTAGTGACTCAACTCGGAAGTGGTAGGAGAAGTGAAAGTATGGGAGCTACTTGGGTCCAATGGCCATAACTCTGTATAGTTCAAGCTCTTCCTTGGGACCAATAAGCACTCATCAAAGACTGAAGTCCTAGATTTCAAAAGCGCAGACTTCAACCAGATGAGGGAGCTGATATGGGATGAGTAAGTCAGAATGGACAGCATTAGAGCTTTGCAGGAGAGAAGGAGGACAATTAAAAGGGCCATTTTTGAGGCAACAATGTCATGCATGAGAACAGTTACCAAAAAAAACTGGAAGAAGAGACCAACATCATTCTGTGATAATGTCAGGGAAACTGTAAGAGCCAACAATAGGCTTTCACCAGGTACAAGGAAAAGCAAGTACTAAATGAGAAGAAGGAAGACCAAGAGTATGGTCAGGGAAGCAAAAGCAGACACAGAGCTACATATAGAGGAGGGGGTGAAGGGTGGGAAAAACGGTTTGTTAGCTGTATTAGGGAAAAAGAAGGGAAACAGCTTTTTAAGGCTATCAGAGGGAGGAAGGGTAATAGCGGAGGACAAGCAAGCAGTAATCCTTTTTTTTTTTTTTTAAATAATGGCTTTTTTCCCACTTAATCCAGAAATGGCTGTTCTGCCCTGTTCCAGTTTCCCTGAGCTGGCCTCCACCACCAGCACCTACCTCAGTTGGAAGTTCCCATACAAATGTCCCCTCCAGGTGGGACAAGAGGGAGGAAGACGGTCCTCCCCCATTCACATATCGAGAGTGGATCGAGGCACAGTCCCAGGTGAAGGCATAAACCTAGGCAGAATGGGTAAGGCTTCATTAAGGCCTTTACTCTTTTCCACTTTTTCTTCCAGCCCATGCCGTAGGACATGCAATGTGCCACAGAATGTTCCTCAGCTCCTTCCCTTCATGCCTTCTGCATTGTACTACCACCAGGCCTCCACCTGATAGCAGTTGAGGGCCAGGCTAACATCCCTTCCCTCCCTAGGAGAGGACTGCAGTCCTTTTGATTCTCAATCCTCTCCCACCCTGGCTGATCCCCAACAACCCAAGCTCGTTCCCAAACTCAGATCACCAACATGGGAAAAGGTACAAACATACAAACACACAATGAAGCCAGCAGAAAAGGTCATTAGGTCTATCAAGTCTGTTTTTATTGCAGGGTCCTCAGCATCAGTTACTGACCTGCCCCCTCTCTGATCAGCCCCTCCCCTCATTCCTCCCCCTCTTGATCTTTATTTCCCCTTTAACTCTATCTCAGTCCCTCTTGAAACTGCCCACTGCTTACAGTGACACCACCTCCTCAAGAAGGCCATTCCATCCTGCCATAGGTTGAGCAGCTCAGCCATTTATGCCACTGGGATGGCTAAAGCAGCCATCCTCAATGATGACTTCTGCTCTGTCTTTGCAAGGGAAGACAGCATACTTGTGCCAGAGAGCTGCATTAAGGCAACTATAAATAGGAAATGTTAGCGATGAGATAGCAAATATTTACCAGTGAAAGGGTCCCAAAACGACTAAAATATAAAAGGCCCCAGGGTAGCATGTCATAATGGAGATTCAAAATGGTGATTCCAAAATGGCAATTCTTAAATGGCAAAAGTGATAACAGTGACCCTGAATAAATGGCAATAGGATTACATGGCCTCTTTGAGGTGCTAACCTGCCCCTGTGTCCAGATGCACTTCAGAATAGTAATCCTAGAGATAGCGGAGGTCCGGTGGCGCAGCACCCCACTAACACAAAAGGTGACCAGGTGGTTTATTTCAACTTTTGAGTACTTGTGTGCCAAAAGCCAAAAAAGCATGTCACTGAACTTTTGATGCACCATTATTGCCTGCGCTATTTAGGATTCACCGCTTAGGATTTAGACATGGAGCTGACCACAGGGCCATATGGGATGCATCTGAAGATGCTTCAGGAATTTGCATCATAACTAACTGAACCCATTGTTGGGTTACTCAATAGCTCGATTCAGACAAGGGTACTTTCAAAAGACTGGAGGGTAGCAGACAAAGTCCTGCTTCATAGGGGGAGGACATAGAGCAACTGGGTAATTATAGACCTTTCAGGTCTTACCTCTCTTGTGGGTTAACTGATGGAGATATTATTCAAAGAGGACCTTGTGGACTACCTGGAGAGCAATGGACTCCAGGATAGAAAACAACATGGGATTGTGGCAGAGAGGTCTTTTCAGACCAGCCTGATAGTATTCTTTGACTGGGTAAAGAGGCTAGTGGATAAGCAGCATGCTGTGGATTTACTCTCCTTTGATTTCAGCAAGGATCTCAACTCAGTGCCTCACAGAATGTTGATGAAGAAGTTATAGGATCTGGGTGCAGTAAAGAACACTGTTAGATGGGTGGGAAACTGATTGGAAGGGAGACAGCAGAGAATTGTGGTTAACAGTCTCAAGTCAGAAGAGAGGGATGTCACTAGTTTGGTGCCACAGGGATCAACCTGGATCTTGTCCTTTTCAATTTGTTCATCAGTCACATAGGAAAAGAAGCTCTGTTGTTGGTTAGACAGCAGGTAGGGGATTAGGGAGTTGCAGAGGGACTCACAATGGATAGAGAGGTGGTCCAAGGTTTGATGCTTGAAATGCAATGCTAAAAAGTGCAAGATGATGCACATAGGGAACAAGCCCCCTAAGACAGAATACTGTATGGGAGGGATAATGCTGGACATTATCTCTAAGGAAAGAAACCTAGGAGTCATCATTAGTGACTCCCTAAAATAATCAGTCAAGTGTAAGAAGGCCTACAGTAAGGCAACTAGGATGCTGGGGTGTACAGTAAGAGACAGCAACAGCAGAAAAAAATAGGTATTACTATCTTGGTGTTCTAGCAGAGCCACTCAGGTAGGACAGGGTGCCCAGTTACAAAGAAGCCCACAAAGTCAAACTAAAGTCACGGCACTCACCCTCTGGATGAAAATAATTGGGAGTCCATTCACCATTCACCAGTAATGTAGACAACTTTCTTTTTATTTCTAGCAGAGATAAAAAATACCATAGCAACACAGCAGAGGGCAAGCAGAAAAAAACACCTGATGTTTCAACTGTTACAGGCTTTGTCCAGGTGAAATGAATGTATCTGAAAAAGATTCTGTCTCCTTTCTTGATTGCCTGGGCTATGTTTTCCTCTATTTGTGCCTTTGCAGTTCTGAATGCTTTTCTGGCCTCCCTCTGCTTTTCTAGATACAGTTCCCTGTCTTCCCCTTTCTGTGTTTCCTTGTACCTCATGAAAGCTAGCCTTTTCTCTCTCTTACCTTCCCAGCCATGTCCTTTGGGAACCATAGTGTTTTTTTTCTTTCCCTTGGTTTTGCTTGTTTGCCTAACACAAAGGCTTGTTGCCTCTAATATGGCTCCCTTAAGAGTAGCCAACTGTTTCTCGACAACCCTGTCTTCTTCTTCCCCTGCCAGGGTTTTTTTGAGACATTCCCCCATATTTTGCAAAGTCGATCCATCTGAAATCCAGGACCCTTGCTTTCATGTGGTTTGATCCTCCACTGTTCTCACATTGAACCACACTGTATGATGATCACTGGACCCCAGGTGGCTACCCACCATTACATTGGTGACTCTGGCCCACGTATTCAGTGGAGATGTGCACCCCAACATAGAGATGCACCGCACATCCTGGAAAATGCACCAAAGCATGATATTCAACTGGATGAGATGCACTGCCCAAATCCAAGTGCGAGATCAAGCAGAAATAATGTAAGTGGTGCAAGTACAGGGGGCATGCAAATGAATGTACTGTGCACACACATATTCAGCCAAAATGAGCTGCACAAGTGCTGCTCATCTCAAAAATGAGCAGCCCAAAGATAGATATAAAAGGAGATGGCCTAACTTGGCAAGCCACCCATAGGTTGAACAATGGATGGGTTGGCCTTCCTCTTGACAGTTCAATCAATCAATCAATCAATCAACCAATCAATTAATCTTTATTTTACCAGGCGGAAGCACCATTGAGCGAGATCATTTGCAAGGTGGACCTGGACATGTACACATAAATAGTATTACAATACAAGGTACACAACAGAGAACAGCTACAATAATTGGCATAATAGTACAAAAAAACAGGGGTTACATAGCTAGTACATAGATAACAGAATAATGTGCAATGTATACAGTGATAGTATGTACACTACTATACAGTATTTACATGAGAGATTCATAAGGAAAAATAAAGGATGGAGGAATGGAATTGCAGAGGTAGGGGTCAGAGGACAGCTAGGGGACAAGTGCTGATGATGAGAACTCATTTTTCTGGTCATCAGTGGGAACAGTTGCATGATTCGTTGAAGGAGTGTAAGTATAACTTTTTGAACATGGAAAATGCTATGGGGACAGCCAACTTCAGAGTTTTTTGAAGACTATTCCGCAATTGGTTAAGGGCATAACTAATGGAAGATTAATCAAAGTGTGTGTTGACTTTAGGACTGATTAGAGAGATGTATGAGAGGCTTCTCAGGGAGTAACTACCTATGGTGCCGATCGGCAGACATTCTAGGATATACCGAGGAAGCTTCTTGGTAATTGCTCTAAAGATCCAAAAGGCAGTGTTTCTTTGCCTTCTAAATTTAAGGGACGTCCAACCTACTATGGAGTACAGAGAGCAGTGATGAGTGGAGTATGGGGCTCCAGAGATAACTCTTATGAACATACGAACATACAAAATTGCCAGCAGATACAGACCATATAGTCTATCTAGTCTGCTCGAGTATGCAGCACTTCAGCCCATTAGACTGCACCTGACCCCCTCCCATTAACTCTTCCCTCCCCCAACTGCCTCCTGGTATGTACTTTCCCCTTAAATTTGTCCCACCCCCTCTTGAAGCATCCCGCAGTCTACATTGATACAAGATGCTCATGCAGTGCATTCCACCCTGTTACCACTCTTTCAGTGAAGTAGTGCCTCCTCCTTTCCCTCCTAAATCTGCCCCCCTTTAACTTCAGGGAATGCCTCTGGTATCTCTTCTGTTCTGGAGAGTGAACCCACCTTGGAAGCCTACTCTGTTCATCCCCTTCAGATACTTGAAGGTCTCGATCATGTCCTATCTCTCTCTTCTATCCTTCAGAGTATACATGTTAGCTCATTTAGTCTTTCCTCATAAGTTCTTTCCCCCAACCCCTGGATCATCTTTGTTGCTCTTCGCTGCACTGCATCCAGTAGTTTGATATCCCTTTTAAAGTATGGGTGCCAGAACTGCATGCAGTACTCCAAGTGCGGCCTCACCAGGAACCTGTACAGGAGCAATATGACTTCACTACATCTGGATGTAATCCCCCTTGTTATGCACCCTAGCATCCTGTTAGCTTTAGCCACTGCCTTCCTACACTGGGTCAAGTGGTTTAATTCCCTGATCACCAGCTACCCCAGATCCTTCTCCTCGTTGGATGTGGACAGTTTCATACCATCCATCCAGTAGCTGTATCATGGGTTTTTGACACCGAAATGCATCACCTTGTACTTCTTGGCATTTAACCCAAGCAGCCAGGTGTGTGACCACTCCTCGAGTCTTGCCAAGTCCTCCTGCAGTAATTTACCACCCTCCTCCCCATCCACCTCAGTACAGATGTTGGTTTCATTGGTGAAGAGGCTGATCTTATTCTTGATCCCAACTGCTATGTCTGAGATGAAAATGTTAAACAGGACTAGTCCCAGTACTGATCCCAGTGAGACACCACTTGTCAGTGCCCTGGGCTCCGATGCTTCTCCCCCCAACAACTACCCTCTGTTGCCTGTCCCTCAGACAGTTTTCTACCCATCGGGCTATCTTCCACTCTATACCAAAACTCCTCAACTTGCAGTTCAACCTTCCATGTGGCATTGAACTGAAGGCTTTGCTGAAATCCATCGAGACCACTGTTCTGGCTCAGTGGTAGAGAGTATTGAGCATTAAAAGTGTGGCGGCAGGTCCTTGGCCATACATGAAATCAGCAGAGTCCAATAATGATAGAAAGGTAGTTTGGACCAATCTCTTTTTGGCATCATGAGTAAGAAGTAGAGCTGTGCAGAATATAAAATTCCACCCATGGAATGCCCACAGAAAGACCATTCCGATTTCATGGAATTCCACTGGCTTTTTGAGAAATGTTGGTGGAATTTTGCAACATTTGTAATTTCAGTTATTTGCTATAATGTTACAAGTACATGTCCACATAACACCAAATTTGACATGTAAGCAGTTCCCTATGGCATACAAATCTGTACCAAATTACAGGGTTGTAGATTGAAAGAGAGTAGAGTTATGGGTGGCCAAACATTTAATCAAAATTTAATTTTTGGTTATTTTGAGATACTTTTAAAATTTCTTCTCCAGATTTCTCCACATTATCAGGATTTAGAGAAGCACATAGAATGCATATATGCATCATGTTTTAAGTCTCAAGCTCTGATGGGAGCTGAGCTATATGTAGTCAAATATTTTGCCAAAATTTGGATTTCTGTAATTTTAGTATAACTTTGATAGTATTCATTGAAATATTACAAAAATTGCAAGGTTGACATGTTATCACTACATTTGTATATGCACATAGTTTCAGATTTCTAGCTTTAAATGGGACTGCATTATAGCCTGCCAAACATGTTAACAACATTAAAATTTTGGTTAGTTCCCTCTAATTTTTTAACTACATATCCAAATGTAACCAGAGTTGAAACATTTAAACTACTATACCACATGTTCATTTTTGAAAAAGTACATATTTTCAGCTTTAAATGGGATTACATTAAGAGTAGTCAAACTTCCACATTTAAAAATAACATTTTGCAAGAATGTAAACTACAAATATATAAACCCCCTGACACTTTAAAACTAGAGAATGCAATACAATTAAATTTGACAGGTTTGTAGACCTTACAAGGGGACTGTGTGTGCCAATTTTATTAATTGCTTGCTGCCAGAAATTGCAAAATAATATCTGTACTTAAAGTCAGATCCCATGAGTCTTTGTGCAAATTGCAGAATTTCATTAAAAATTCCACAAAATTGGAATTTTCTAATTTTGTTCAGCCTTATCTGGGGGGGGGGGTTCTAATTAAAGGAAAGGTGCATAAGAGTCAGCAGTGCAGGTGGTCACCAGGTTCAGGAGTTAGATGCACAGTTTCACCAAGAAATGGATAGCTAAGCTAGGTAGCACAACAGTGGTAGACCCCCAGGTTGGAGAAAGTAAGCACAGAGGCCCAGATATTCAAAAGAGTTGCGCCATGTGCAATAGGGTTGTGCCAGCGCAAGTCCGAAAATGCGCCATTCTGCAATACTCAGTGGGAGGCAGTTGCGCCCCCCCAAATCACGCTGAGCAACAGTGCAATGATAATGAATGTATGTGCAACTGAAGGGGGAGGAACCATGCATAAATGGCGCAGTGCGATATTCAACAACATGCGCAATAGGGGAGCAAGTGGAAGTTGCACCATAGCAGAAATGAGCCAAAATAAAAAGGAGTAAGGGAGAAGAGCAAGAACGCTACAGGGAAGGCACATGAGGCTGAACTATAGCAACTCAAACTGGGCAGGAGGGACACACAGGACAGGCCAGGGAAAGGGCACCTGGAACCCACAGGCTCAGGGAAAGTTGTGGGGAGCCACAGTGCAGAAGGGGGAAGTACTTGCCACACAGCAGTGAGGCCAGCACAGTCAGGTGTTCCTGATGCAGGGGAAGTAGCTGCCAGGACAGCGGGGGGAACACAGAAACAGCTGCTGGGGGGGTGAACACAAGCCAGGGACATGGCCAGTGCCACCATCCAGATGGAGACAGTAATGAGGGGGGTAAGAAGATGGGCAGCAGGGGGGCGCAGCTGTGGAAGGGCCCGTCGGCGGTATGCCCTCAACAGGCAGTTCCGAGCTCGCACCAGCTTCGAGCTGTATAGTGATATGGAGATCGTGGGCTGGTACCGCCTGAATCGGGCAATTCTGAGGTGGCTCTTGAGCTGTGCAGTGATGTGGTGCAGGCACCCACATGACAGAGCCATGCTCTGTCAGTGGAGATGAAAGTGACAGCTTGCATGTGCTTGCTTGCCACGGGTACCTTCCAGAGACCAACTGAGGACACCACAGGCATAACCCAGTCAGCCACATCATGCCACCTCACCCAATTCCTCAGTACACTGCTGCCACATGCTGCAGAGTACATCCATTTCCCCAGCACACCGGCGGAGTGCACAGCAAACATACAGGAGTTCCACAGGGTCGCACATATGCCTGGCATGCTAGGGGCAATAGACTGCACCTATGTGGCCATCCGCACACCACCTGGCCCCGAGGGGGCCACATATATAAATTGCAAGGGCTATGCTAGCATCAACTGCCAGGTGGTGTGAGGTGCCAGGGGGTGCATAATCAATGTCTGTGCCACGCACCCTGAGGGAGCACATGATGCCTTCATCTGGCACCAGTCGGCACTGTGCCACAGATTCGAGAGTGGGGATATCCCCTCTGGCCACCTAGTGGGTGAGTATGCAAACCACACAGACAATCATAGGGCCTGGGGGGGCATGGTCAGAGGTGATATGGGTAGTGGCCTACATGGCCCGGGGCAGGGCGATGCTGATCACCAAACTAACCTCCACCCTCTACACACAGGTGACAGTGGATACCCACTCCATCCCTGGCTGCTCACACCTTAACGGTGGCCCGCAACCCCATCATAGCAACGCTACAATGAGGCACATGCCACCACACGTAATGTCATCAAATGGGTGTTTGGGATGCTGAAGGCATGTTTCCATTGCCTGGACATCTCCGGCGGTGCCCTACAGTACAGCCCCTCAAAGACCTGTGGGCTATTTTGGCCTGTTGCATCCTGCACAACCTGGCCAACGAATGTGGGATAGCTGTACAGGTCAAAGAGGGGGACAGCGATGGAGATGATGAGGATGCCAGTGACAATGGTGATGGGCAGCCCCCCCGGGGCAACGGGACCCCCGACTGCTCCAGCTGGCACAGCTGCACCGGGACACCATCATGAAGGAGCACTTCAGCCAGCCCAGGTAAGTCATGGGGCCATGTGCAACCACCAGTGGCTATGGCACAACCCACAAATATGCATGGACACACACCAGGGTTGCATGCCATCAAGGGAACTGGCCGGGCATGGAACCACACACACCACCAGGGATGGGTGAGGTCTAACATGGCATGCAGACAGACACACACACACACACACACACACACACACTCACACACACACTCACACACACACAGCACACCAGACATGCACAAAGGGTAGGAGGCACACCGACCCAGAACGCCACCCCTAGCCACACACATGTCCACAGACCACCACGCCCACTGCCTGTCATTGTGCATGTGTCAGATGCTGAGCACCATTGCACATTGGTGTACAGCACAATGCAGGCATCATCATGCACTCGCAAGTGCGGACAGCAGCCGGGAGAGTGTGCAGATGGACTGTGTGTCTGCGTGCAGGGCCGGGTACCCACCCGTGCATTGCCCGCTGAATGACACAATGCACACAGGGCAGCATTTGACAGTAGCCACATTGGGAGACAGGTCAGTCATGCGCCACAGTGCCCTGGCTGCCACGGATGCGTGGGCGGGCCCGCCGAGACCCGCCAGCACTGACAGGCTGACCACTGGCCTCATGGGGTGGCACCGATGGTCCCCCAGGGGCTCCACTGTGTGAACGCGACTGTGCTCACGCAGAGGTCTGCAGCACACTGAACATGCCTACTCCAGGCATGCTTGGGATGCCCACAGCTGAACCCGATGTCGACAAGGATGGTGTCGCACTACGCCGGGAATGGGGGGTGGACAGTGCACTGCATGGTGTCTGTGACACATGAGCAAATAACTGTGTGCCCATTGTGGCCATGACAGCAGTGAATGCCTGTGTCTGCCTGTCAATTGCAGCGGTCACATTCTCCCGCAACCGGTCCATCCCTGCCAGGAGCAGAGTGGTGTCTCTGCTGTGACGCTCCTCTGCCCACTCCAGAGCCGCACGCAGTGCATCCACCGATGTCACAAGCTGCATCTGCTGGTTGACTGATGCTTGCAGTATGTGGGTGTGCTCATCCAAGAGGTCTTCTGCCTGCTCGGCATCCTGTCCCTCAGGGTGTGCATGGCCCTGATGCTCAGCACCCCTTGAGGGTGGGCGCTGCACACCAGGACCAGGCCTGGGCATGTCCACAGGTGGTGTACTGACGCCACCCCCTGACACTGTACCCCCAAGCCCATTGACCGACTGCTGATGCTGCCCTTCCGGCTGTCTCTCCCCAGGGCTCACTGGTGCCGCTGTAGTGGCCGCAACAGTCCCACTGTCCCTGTACACACACCAGTGCTGCTCCACTGGTGCTGACAGGCACAGGCTGGGACTGTGATGACACGCAGACCTCCACGGCAGCACCACCCACAGCCATGGCCACGATGTTACCTGCTGTGTGGCCATCCTGTGGCACACATGTGTCACTGCCCATGATGTTAGCGACATCATCATTGGTGATGGACCTGGCACCAGCCCAAGTCACAGCATGCTGGCATCCATGGATGCTGGCATGCTGGGACATGGGCAGGGCCCCCTCCGCAGCTGTTTCAACAACATCAGTCTAGACACCCAGGTGGGCCCACTGTCGCACTGAGCCACATACTCCTGTGGAGGTGGATGGGCCCTCCTTCATCTCCATCTGACTGGCCTCAGTGGAGAGGCCCACCACCGCTGACCCATGCAGACACTCAGGATCTGTAAGGGAAAACAAAGTCGCGTTACTGCATGTGACCTACCCTGCCCCCCCAATAGACAGACCATGACCTACCATGCAGTGATGGGCTACCACCCATCTGGAAGCCACCACCCGGAACACCCTCAATGGCACAACGCTGCATGCTGCCAGCAACCCTCTCTTCCTGTGGGGTCAAGAGTAGCACCTACGGCTGTCCCCCACCTGTCACAGATCATGCTGCCCTGATGGCAGCCACCTTCTCCTTAATCCTCCTCCTGTCTGTGCCCATGTTCTTCTTGCACTTCTGCATGGAGCGCTGGTGGCTGCCATGCAGGTTCACAGCACTCACCACCTCCTCCCATGCAGCAACATAGGCCTGTGGTGTTCCCTGGTGTCTACTGAGAAGCGGCTCCTGGTCCAGGTAGGCCTCAAACAGGGCATCTGTCTTGGCCTTGGTGAAATTTGGCCTCCGCCTCCTCCCCCAACTCTGTTCCTCTTCTCCCACAACTCGCTCGGTCATGATTCAGTCTGTGAGAATGAAAGTTGTTACCTGTGACTGTGCATTCCCATGCATGTCCCAAAATCCACAGTCCATACTCCCAAACAGCATGCAACTCACCAATAGGCTGCAGTACTGACTATGGCCAATGCAGTCAAATGTCGCACGTTTGTCGCACGTTTATAGCGCAACCCATGCAAATGAGGCGAGGTGCAACTTTAAGTGGATGCAAATTGCAGTGCTGCACCATTGAATGGCTGATTAGCTGATTTGCATGTGACGGCTGAATATTGTGCTTTTGCGCTTTGCACAATTGTGTTCAACATGCTGAGCCAAGGGCGCAGTTCTGTGACATGCGCAGTACACACCTAACTGCGCATGCCCGGGTTGATGACGCAGGCTCCTGCTGCGCTGCTGATGTGGTGTGCACAGGAGGCAATGCAGGGCATGGCCACCATTGTGCCAGTGGTGCTACAGGGATGTTCACCTATATGGCGCTGTGGCACTGGGGCATCATAGGTGCAGTGGGGCAACAGCATGGTAGGCTGCTGCTGGATGTAGCACACAGGCACCCAATTGCGCTACATGCATTGGGTTCCAATTGCGCTGTGGCTGTCCGTGCGCCAGAGACCCTTGACCCTGTGCCCGACCTTTGCCCCCTAGGCACCATGCGTCAGGCGTGGGTGCACCACTATCGTGCTGTTCATTGACAGTGCAATAGGGAATGGCAGCGCTGTACTGTGCAGCATCTGCATGTGGTGGAACCACACTGTAGAGCACCATTTTGACCCTACTGAGCAAGAGAGATGGCACGGAGGAGAGCTGCCCAGTGGAGCCAGATTGAAATGGCAAACCTGGTTGCCATTGTGGAGCCACTTGTTGGCCCACTGTTTGGGGAGGCACCCCTGGACAGGTCCAGGAGCCAGGTGTGGCAGGAGGTGGCCAACGCCCTGGAGGAGGCCACAGGAATTGGGCAGATGGTGGAGCAGTGCCACCACAGGTATGGGGACCTGAGGCAGAGGGACCCGGACCTGCTTGCCCACCTGCGGGCACGTGCCAGGAGGGGCACGGTGCCACAGCCAGGTAGGTGTAACGTCCATACACTTTTATCTTCCATATGGGTATCACAGTTGCATGTGTCCGGAACATGAGGGGGACCGTCCGGTGTTGGCTGTGGTGGTGTTATCAGGGTATGGGGTAGGTGGGTCTGGCTGTGTGGGATTGCACACACATGGGGGCAGGAGGATTTTGCTACAGGATTGTACTGATGTTCCTCTCTCCATGTTTGCACCTTAGGGCCAGAAGAGAGATGGCTGGCGAGGGAGAGGAGGTGCCAGCTGGAGGACTGGAACAGCAGGAGGGGCAAAGGTCCACAGCGGCAGAGGGATCAGCCTGATGATGGTGAGTACCTTACATCCATGATTACTATTGCACGCTGTGTAACAGGGAGGGCAGCAGGACATGGCCACCATCCATTGACACCACTGCCATGCATGCAACTTGTTACAGTCAGCACTGTCCAGTGGCATTGCATGTCTGGGAGTGCATCAATGGTGGTCCATGCATGTACCGAGTACATGGCTGTGCCACTGCCTTCGCACCACATAGCCATGTCACTAAACAGCCATGGTGGTGCTGTGCAGGACTTGGCTGGTGGGTGTGTGCAGCAGTCCGCATGGCTGTGTGCATCTGGGTGGGCAGGTCTTGAGGACACGATCACTGTGGGTGGTCACACACCATCACAGAGGCATGTCCCATGGCCGTATGCCATGCACAGTGGGTGGGCTGTATGGGGCTGTGCATTCTCACCTATTGACTCTGCTCCCTTGTCCTCAGTGTCCAGCAGCTATGCATGATACGGGAGGAGCTTCAGGGAATCCTTACTGTTGCCAGGGCATCGCTGGACATCCTGCAGAGGATTGAGAGGCTGGGGGTCAGGCGGCAGCATGGAAGGAGGAGCAGCTGGAGCGGGGAGCGGGGCTCCACAGATCATCACACTGCTCCTGATTTCCCTACCCCTGGACCCACCCTCACACCCCTTCTTTCCTGTACCATTTGTTCACCACTGCTCATTACCCACCCCCACCTTGTCTGTGGCCCTCCCCCCACACATTAGTAAATAATTGTACATAGTTTTGTTGGATGTTTTTGAATACAGTTCTTTTGATATGACTACTGTGGTGGTCTCTGATTTGCAATGGGCTATAGTTGCTCAGCTGCAGTGGTGTGCATGGCGTCAGGGGAGGTGCAGTCATGGGTATGTGTGTGTGTCCGTGGGGAAGTGACTATGGTGTGGGAGTAGCTGTCAGTCACTGTCTATGGTGTGTGTGTTCTTCCCTGTGCACTGGATGACTGTGTGCAGTGGTCCATGGTGCATGCTCTGTGTCCATGGCTCACCTGTCAGCCCATCCATGGCCTGTGCAGCTGACGCCCTTGCATGTCTGTGACCTGCATGGTCTGCTGGCATGTCAGTGGTGGCTGTCCATGCAGGGCAGCCACTGTACCAGTCACAATGCTGGGTTGCCTCCTGTCTCTGGTATGGTGCATGTCTGCCTCGGGTGACACTGTGGCCTCCGCTGTTGTTGTCCCACCCCATGCTGTGGCTTGTGTGTTGGAGGGGATGCACCACTGTCTGTGACTTGTGCCCGGCAAATGCTGTTGGCGACAGGTCCACAGTGTCTGCATAGGGTGGCTGGCACTTCTGTGCCATGGAGGACTACTGGCTGTGTGTACAGTCTTTGCTCCCATGTTGGGGGCTTGCTGCCCCACTACTGCGCCCCTGTGTTGGTGTGCCCTTGGGTATGGGTGGGTGTTTGTCCATGCACTGTGTTGCATCTGGTGGGGTGCATGCTTCCATGCACCACTGTGGGTGTCTGCTCTGGCTGTTGTGGCCAGTGCTGGGTCAGGGTGTGTCCTTGGGAGGGTGTGCAGGGTGCTGTACCACTGGTTGTGTGGTCCGGGGCATGCCCTGTCATGTGTGGGGTACCTCATGTGCCTATGCATGGTCGGTCTCTCAGCTGTACCTCAGGGGGGCTCTGTGTGGTGGCACTGTGTATGCCATCGTTTCATCACTGTGTGCTGACACCTGCTGATGGGTGCTCATGGTGGGGCTGCCTTGCATGGTTCTGTGGTGCACAGGGTTGCATTGTCACAGTGGGGATGGTGGCATGCATGGGGTATCCTGCACTGGTGGACGCTGCTCCTGGGCAGGGTGTCTGGGGGTCATGGTGCAGGGTGTGCTCTGCATTGGGGGGATGGTGTGGCATGGGGTGGTCGGCCCTCCTTGTGTGCCGGTCACTGCTTGCCAGGGGGTGTGATGGGGCACCATGGCCCAGCTGTGGGTTGGTTGCTTGTCTCCATGGGCCACTGGTTATTCCAGCCCTTCCCCAGTTGTGCAGTGCATGGGGTGTGGGGGGACGATGTCTGTTCTGCTGTGTGTTCCTCTGCCCATTTGTGGCATGGGTGGTGGGCCCCTACATCCCTGGTTGTGCTGTTGCATTGCTGCCCTACTGCTGGGGAGCATCCCTGGTTGCGCATGGCACATCTGGACTGCTCAGCTGAACATCCCTTGTTGCACTATGGCGCATCAGATATGCTTAGCTGCCCCTCCCTAGTTGTGCTATGGCGCAGGTGGTGCGATATTCAGTTGTCGGATGAAGGCGCATCTTGGCCAGTGCAGTTTTTGAATATCGTGCCTCTTGCGCATGGGCGCAATGGACTTGCGCTTGCTCCTGCTGTTGCGCACTTTTTGGGTGCAGTTTGAATATCTGGTCCAGAGTGTCAAAAATTCCTACCTGAATGCAGGATATTTAAAGATCACATTCAGTAAATATATGATCCAGGGATCCTTTTGTACATGCAAGTCTAGGACTTGGAGGTATTCAAAAAGATGTAGAGGGGAAGACAATATCTTGGGCAGCAGGAAAAAAAAATAATTCTGACTATTCCAACAAGGTAGGTTGATAGGAAAAGGAGTAGGTGACTCATGTTTTAAGGAAGTTTGTCACTGTAAAGAACAAAGAGGATATCAGTGGGATCAGTAGTTCTACTGCATCAATCTGACTATGCCAAAAGAGAATGGGGTGGGGGATTGTCACCCAGTGAGGAACAGCAGGACTGCAAAAAGCTCAGCTCAGATTATAAAATGAAGTAGTGATAAGTGCACTGTTAGTGTTAAATTCCACACAAAAAAAATTCTGGATGCTTCATCTACAGAATATGCTATCATAAATATGTGAGAACATGTTACTAATCATTTTTTTTCTTCTGCAAAATTAAAACTGCTTAACCAATTTATCCAGTTGTGTTAGACACCAGGATACATGGACTATGGATATACATGATAAATGTTAACTCTATGCATGCAAGACAAGTTACAAACATTCACATTTTTAATAGTTTTCAGAAAGTTCTGCAAATATTTAAATAGTAAAGTTCTGAGCCCCTGTAACTTAAAAATCTCTTACCTAATTATCTCCATATTGTGGTAATTCGGTTACCACTGCAGCCGCTCTCCTCACTCGCACAGAGGTCGTTGAGGTCGCGAGGGACCCTCCAGCTGCCCTCCCTCCAGTAGCCCGTCCGGTTACCACTGCAGCTGCTCTCCTCACTCACACAGGTAATTACAGCCGCGGATTCCAGCACATCGTTTCACAGCCTGCCTCGCCTCACTAAAGGAAAGAGTGCTGCACAGTTTTGTTTCAAGCCCTGGAAGCTCTGCATTTAAGTTTAATTTACGGGAACTCTCCCTATACGAATTAGAGGACTTAAAAACCTAAGCTGCTACTGTCCGGTTTCCTGTGCTAACAGTGCTATAAGGAGCTTTTGAATTTCTGTTTTGGCGCCATAACCACTCGCATCGGCGTTTTACTCTTGATACCTGTCCTGGTTAATTGCTGAAGAATGACTGTTTAACACTGGTTAAAATTGTGAAAAACAACTAATATCCACACTCATACTAGAAACAGCTAGCACAAAAAACTGTTTTATGACTGAACTGCAGCTCCAATTTGTGTTGTTTCCGGAGCAGTATTGTAAAAGTAGACTGTTTACCCTTTAGCTTTTGTAACCCCCCTCCCCCTCTGCCTACCTGTATAACTAGATCCTCTCTCTCTCCCCCTCGTCCACAGAGGTCGTTGAGGTCGCGAGGGACCCTCCAGCTGCCCTCCCTCCCGGTAGCCTGTCCGGTTACCACTGCAGCTGCTCTCCTCACTCGCACAGGTAATTACAGCCGCGGATTCCAGCACATCGTTTCACAGCCTGCCTCGCCTCACTAAAGGAAAGAGTGCTGCACAGTTTTGTCCCCACCGCCCCCACCACCACCCTTGGTCGGCATCTAATTATATAGCTACAGACCACGTGAAGTGTGAAACCAATCAGCCCACTTTACCATTTGCAGCTTATACTACTGCACCACCAGAGGGCTCACTCCTTTGACTTCCATTTAGCAGGCTTTGTTTTTCCAACACAATGAACTCCACCTCCTGTATCCTACAACTTATCTGTATTTTTTCATATGCCCTTACTGCCCCCATGGTGCTAAGATCCAACTGGGATCCTACGAAGTGCCCCTCTTCGCATCCCACTGATAATGCAGCTGAGTCAATTCACCTACAACCCCCCTACCCAATCCTTAACAACAGAATCGGTATACCTAACTTTAGCAGCACCACAAATGGCATCTGGATTGCCCCGACAACCTCCCCCACCTGCGCACCCCCTTTTTCTACCCCATACCACCTAGTTTCCCTAGCTATCCTAGCCCAATTTGCATCCACCCTCCACATACCTACTAGCCCCACCAAACAGCCATCTAACCCAGGTCCTTCTTGTAAAGCAACTAATCTTATGAGGAATTTCGCCCTCAGGCAAACACTCCTTCTCCTCCTACTTTTATCCGGGAATGTCCATCCCAACCCAGGCCCACCAGGGTCCAGTGGCAATAAAAAAGACACACACATAGTGGCCTATCTCTGGCCTCCCTCAATATCTGCAGCCTGCCAAAAAAATTTACCCTGCTGCAAGGATGGCTAGCTCAACACCAAGTGGATATTCTTACCTTATCAGAAACCTGGCTCTCTAAAAATGTCCCAGATGCCGCAGTCTCACTCAGAGACTATACCATTTTCAGAACTGATAGGGTTGGCAAAAGGGGTGGGGGATGTGCCATATATGCTAAAACATCCCTCAAGCCACTATTAGTCCCACTTCCCTTGCCTGACCACGGTGCCCAGGCCATTACTATCAAAGTAGCCCTTGGTGCCCCTGTTAAACCCCTTTACATTATGGCAGTTTACATCCCACCAACCAACCAGAAACCAGCATTTGATTCTATTCTTTCTGCAATCACATATCTTCCCCCTAAAAGTGAACTAATTATAATGGGTGACTTTAATGTGAACTGGCTAGCCTCTACATCGGCTGCTTTCAAAGACACAACATGTGCATATGACCTTACCCAAGTAGTAACGCCACCCACTAGGCTGGACCCTCGGTCAGAATCCTCCTCTTAGACCTTATCTTTACTAACCACCCAAACCACCTTACCAAAGTAAGGCGTGTTCTTGATGTACTTAGTGACCACCCCGGTCGCATGTTGGTGGTCAAATAAAAACCACCCCAGTAAACCTAAAATCTCCACCCAAGGCACCTCAAAAGGTGCCCTCTCCCTACTTTAGGGTCTACCTCTCCACCTGTAATTGGGAGTCTGTTCATACTGCCCAACCTTGGACGAGGCCACTGCATTTATTACCATTTTCAAGCGCCTGTGACTTATTTGCCCCTTCTCAAAGTCGGTATTAAAATCCTGGAACACCCTTGGATTACCCAGTCCCTCCTTCATATGATGCACCATAGGGATAACCTCTGGCACAGGGCACTATCATCACAGCTGCCACATGATAGACAGCTCTACAGAGAAACGTGGAATAAATGTACAAAGGCTATCCGGCAAGCCAAGGCCACATACTATCAACAAGCATTCACTACCACATGGAGCTCTGGGAAATCTTTCTGGAGCAATGTTAAGGAACTTTGTGGGAAAAACTCTAACTCCGACTCTACCCAGCTCCTAGTTCAGGGCACCCTCTCACAAGACCCCACCGCCATAGCCGACACCCTGAACAACACCTTCACTGACCTTAGTTATGTCCTTTCTCCAAATTTCTTTGACCCCATTTCCCGCACAGCTACCATCACACCTTGTTCTCATACACACCCTCCTTTCAGGCTGCGATAATCTCCTGCAATGAGGCTAAACGCCACCTCTAAAGCCCTGCAAACGGGCGCTTTAGTAGTGACCCTTTGATCTTAAAATCTTTAGACTTACACTTACTGAGACACTACCGCATCTCACCAAACTCCTCAACTTCTCTTTGCCGTGGTCAAATTCCTACTTATGGAAGAGGGGTATTATCACACCTATCCTAAAAAAGGTGATCCAACAAACCCTAGCAACTATAGACCCATTACGATCCTCCCTTCCCTCTCAAAGGCACTAGAAAGAATTGTTTCCGACCAACGCACAGAATACCTTGACAGATATGGACTCCTCTGCCAGGAGCAACATGGTTTCAGAAAAGGGCACAGTACTACCACAGCACTACTAGATTTCACGTCCTACATTCATGAAGCACTCGATCAGGGGGCTGCAGTTGGAGCAATCTACATTGATTTGACTAAGGCATTCGACACTGTCAATCATGAGCTACTTCTGCATGCCCCTGCATCCCTCAATATTGCACCCGATACTATCTCCTGGTTTAAAAACTATCTGTCTGACAGATCGCAACAGGTAAAAATTAGAGAAACACTCTCCTCCAAAAAAACGGTACTTGCTGGTGTCCCCCAAGGGTCGATACTTGGCCCCCTATTGTTCACTCTCTTTCTAAACTCACTCCCTCAAGCATGTAGTGGAAAGCTACTGCTTTATGCCGATGATGCGGTGCTTTACTGGAAACATACCAATCTCACCCACCTCCAAAATACGCTTCAAGGCTGCTTTAGGGAGCTGGAGGGCTGGTTCACTGAACACCGGCTCATACTTAACTATGATAAAACAAAATCCATGATGTTTGCCCATCGACAAAACCCCTCAATACTGCACAGCCTCTCTAACAAACATACTGGGCACCCACATTGAACAGGTCTCCTGCTTTAAATATCTTGGCATCACTCTTGACACATCCCTTACATACCATCAACATATTAAGACTTCCTCCACCTCTGTCAATACCTGCCTTGGCATCCTCTACAGACATAGACATTGCCTCCCCACAGGCCTTAAGACTTATGGTTACTAGCTCTGTCCTTTCATTAATTGACTATGGTATAACTATTTATGGGCTGCTGACCAATCAGCACTTAACAGCATCAGAACAGCACTCAATAAAGCTGCCGTCATTATCACTAGCAGCCCTAGACAGACATACATACCTGCTTTACTCTACTCTCTCAAGTGGGCTGGCTTACCTTTGAAGGGAGGCTTAAATATCACACCTGTCTCCAAGCCAAAAAGATCCTTATGAAACTCACACCAACCGAATTACACCGTCTCATCCAACTGGCCCCCAATAGGAGCACCCCAAGACGGCTGGCCGGGACCACCTTCAAAGTCCCCATCTGTAGGACCTCACTAGGACAAAGATCCTTCCGGTATCATGCCCCCCTCTGGCTTAACAACATACCGTCTTCCGTCCTACTCACCCCCACCCTAAGTCAATTCAAATCAGGGACCAAGTTTTTTCTCCTCAACTCGGTGACCTGCAAATGTTCCCCTTCTGTCCCCTGGACTGGCTGACCACAGGGGCCACCTCACCGACTCTATCTTCTCAACCGCCAGATTTCTTTTAACCGTGCCCTGGCGCTAACCATATCCTGTATTGTTGAACATGATAATTGTCCTGTTGGATACCTCTAACCGAATGGCCGCTACTGTGTAACCCTACGATTTCCATTCTGACGAATAGCTTTAACATATGCTATGATGTTATTATCTGTCGTATTGTAATGACACTGGTTTTGTGGAATTTTGAGCACTTTGTTGTTGTTATGTCCTTTCCTGAATGACGTGGAGCCTTTGCAAAGGAGTCCTGGACTCAAAGGTTGTAATTCCGAAATGTTCAATAAATAAATAAATAAATAAAAATTCTATAAGCATTACAAAAAGGTTATCCATACTAATTTACACATGACTAACTCCAAAGGTGCCTGATGTAGATGAAATTTTATTCATGAAATTTCCTGAAAAAATAAAATGACAGATTTTGAGCACATATAATTTTAAGACAATGCATCATATTGTCATGAAATCTGGCACATTGTTATAACACTTATCATCAAGAATGCATGTCAAATTTAGGATCCATGTCCCAATAGATGGTTAAGGTATGTGCAGATAAAAAATGTTCATTAAATTTCTCACAAACAATAAAATGACAACATTCGAGCACCTACAATTTTGAAACTATCCAAACAATTTACATGAGTTTGGCATGTCTGTGACCATTGTCCCAAAGATTATATATTCCAAATTCCAGAGCTCTAGCTTGAACAGGTATTGAGTTATAACAAAATTATGAAATTTTAGAAATCCCAAGACATTTCGATAAAATTCCATGACATTTCACTCAATTTTGAGAAATTTCAGTGAAATTCTGTGGATTCTGAATTTTGCCCACTCCGTACAACTCTAGTAAGAAGATGCTTGATCCGGTAGAATAGACAGTGTCTCTGTTTTAGCTTTTTCAAGAGTTTCTCAATGTTGATGGAGAAGGATAGATTATGATCAATCCACACCCCCAAATATTTAAACTTAACCATGAAGTCTATGGATTCACCATGAAGCATAGTAATTTGAAGTAATGAGCCTTGTGTGGAGGGATTTGGAGCATGAATGAACGGTGAGAAAAACATGACCTTACTTTTTTTGGTTTTTAATAAGAGCTTTTGATTCAAAAGGTTTAATGGCAGCCAATTAAAATCTTGTTGGAAGTTCAAACATGCCTGCTGTGTGGTAGGTAGTGATAAATCCTGTACTGTATGGAGTCAAGCTTCTTTAGGAGGCTGCAAACATTTATGGGAAGGAGTCAGCCCTTTGTGTTGAGCTAACCCAGTGGGAGCAGAGATAGGTGCTGGGGGACCTGGGTTTAACTTTACATTGCCTGAGCAAAGTACAAGTAACAGCAGGAGTTTTTCAAGGGTGCCTAACAACAATCTAAGTAAAAGAGTATGCTCCCTTTTACAGTGATGTGAGGAGAAAACTGTGAAGTAATCAGCTCAAGTATGAAAAGGACTCAATGCTGCATAAAGAAGCACTCTAATCTCACAGGAGAAGAAGGTGTGGGTGACAGATATGGTGAATTCAGAGTAGTATGCCACGTATAGTGAGTAAAAATAGTTCCAGAATGCCATAGCTGTTGCATAGGTAGTTCTGATACAGGAAGATTGAATGGAGTGGTATGGAAACAGCTCACTTTAGGTGGAAGAGTATAAGCTATACAGAAATGCTCAGTATGAGGTTCCAGAGCTCTGAAAAGGGAGCCTGCTAGGCAGCAAAAGAATTATAAAGAGGGCCGCATATTGGAGATCAGAAACTGGGGAGGGGTCTCTTACTACTATGAACAGTGGTGAAACAATTGACCTTTAATACCATAAACAAATCAGTGTGCATTATAGATGCATACATCCAAGAATGGAATGAGGACTAGTATAAGGTACCCACTGCAGGTGTATACAATAGAGCTAAATGAAGGGTGATAGGAATCACTTTACTCTACAGAATAGGAGGATAGAGAAGCAAGAGACCATCTGAGACTAGCTACTCAGCTACACTCTACCAATAGGATGTAGGCTAAGAAGTGGAAGGATAATTTAGCATATTTAAAGAGTGCCAGGGGTGGGGTGAGCGGGAGGAAGAAAATTCAAGTTCAGGAAAGGATTAGAGCCACAAGTTCAGCAAAGGATTAGAGCAAAGGAGCCGGTGCAGAGAGCTGGACAGAAAAGGACTTCTAGCCTAAAAACCAATCATCAGGTGAGCTGCAGATCAACAAACCAATAGAGAGCTGGAGTCCAAGGGCAGTGACCAATAGGGATCCGAATTACAGTCCCAGTCTTTGGCAGTACGGTACCTGGCTTGGCTCTACAGGCAGCAAGCAGAACAGGAGTGGCTGGCTGGCTTCTCCAGCCATTCCGCAAACAGCAGCAAGATGCCCGGGTCAGCAGTGATCTTGGCTTTGCTCTACGGGCAGTGGGCAGAAGAGGAAGAGGAGTGGCTGGCTGGCTTCTCCATCTGTGACGCAAACAGCAGCTACATGCCCGGGTCATGGGTGAGCCTAGTTTGGATCTACGGGCAGTGGGCAGAAGAGGAGGTGTGACCAGCTGGCTTCTCCAGCCATGCCTCAAACAGCAGCAAGACACCCGGCTCAGGGGTGAACCTGGCTTGGCTCTACGGGCAGTGGGCCGAAGAGGAGGACCACCCAGATGGCTTCACCAGCCATGCTGCAAACAGCAGCAAGACACCTGGCTTAGGGGTGAGCCTGGCTTGGCTCTACAGGCAGTGGGCAGAAGAGGAGGAACAGCTGGCTGGCTTCTCCAGCCATGCCGCAAAGAGCAGCAAGACGCCTGGGTCAGGGGCGAGCCTGGCTTGGATTTATGGGCAGCGGGCAGAAGAGGAGGAGTAAGTGGCTGGCTTCTCCAGCCATGCTGCAAACAGCAGCTATTGTCATGTCAGATGTGAGGAGATGGGCAGAACAGCAACATGGCCACAGAAGAGCCCATAGGTGGTGTGCTCACCAGAGAAGGTACCAGAACTGTGTTACATTCGAACAGCTGAATGACACAGAAATCATGGTACTGTCTCAACCAGGTAATTGTGAGACAGCTCTGTGAGCTGCTCCATAGTGACCTGCAGGTACCAACACACAGAAGTTAAGCCATGATGGTGGAGATAAAGGTGAGAGCAACACTGTGCTTGCTCACCATGGGCACCTTCTAGATACCAGTGGGTGACACCACTGGTATCACCCAATCTGCCACATCCCATCTCCTCACACAGTTCCTCATCGCTCTGCTGCCCCACGTTAGGAAGTTCATCAAATTCCCTAGCACAGCTGCAGAGCATACAGAAACAAAGCAGCACTTCCACAAGGCTGCATGCATGCCAGGCGTGCTAGGGGCCGTTGACTGCACCCACATGGCAATCAGAGCACCACCTGGTGGTGATAAGGAGATCTATATACACAGGAAGGGGTACTACTCAGTCAACTGCCTGGTGGTGTTCAATGCCACAGGGAGCATCAGCAATGTCTCTGCCAGCTTCCCTGGGAGTGCCTACATCTTTTTTTATTTATTTATTTAAAATTTGGTTTCCAGGAAAGGCACACTGAGCTGAGGTTCGTTTCCAGGTGCGACCCGGGTACAAGAGTACACTGAGTTATACAAGAGGTACAAAAGTATTTAGGAATACAGGCAGTATAAGCAACATCAGAAAAAAGTACAAATAGTAATTACAGAATACAGGCAGTAAGTACTTCATCAGAAAAACGGTGCAGGCTTTAAAACGATTGCAGTATGGTAAAGCAAGTCCCGGAAATATACGATAGAGAGGCATTAATTCACTTTGAGACCTGCGGTATCTAGCATCAGTCAGCCCAGTGCCACCAGTTTGAGTCTGGGTAGATACCCAGTAACCATCTAGTGGGCGAGTGGTACAGAACCCCATGGTTATGGTGTCTACACTTCAGCAGAAACCACTGCCAGTGGCTGTGCAGGGGTGGATCAGTGCAACACAGCCAATGTAATGGCCAACAGACATGTGGCAAATTGGTTGGGGTGCGGCTGCCAGATTGGGGCCCACAGACAGACAATAGCTATACGGTAGGTGCAATGAGTGTGGCAGTAAACATGAAGGTCCTCATCAGGGACAGGCAACAGGGGGTGCAACCACACACACCCTGACAGTGCCACTGTGTGTGGGGCAGGGTAGTGTGACACTGTGGAAAAAGACAACACCATGGGGTAATAACAGGCCATGCTATAGCTGTGCACCACAGAGCAGATGCCAGGCATGTCATGGTGGTAGTGACAGTGGGCAATCAACATCGGGGATGCTGCTACAGAAGCCTGTGAGGGGGCATGCAGGTGGGAACCATAGACAGGTGAACACTGGGGACAGACACAACCAGCATACACAGGACACATTGGGGGGCGCTGGTAGGACTTGAATGGATGTGTACTGTAGACTAACCTATCAGCGTCCCCCCACACAGGTGACAGCATCTACCCTCTCTGGACATGGTTGCTAACCCTCATACTGCGGACCTCATCTGAAGCAAAGGAGAGGAACAATGAGGCAGACATTGCAACAAGAAACATCAATGAGTGTTTGGCATGATAAAGATGCATTTTAGATGCCAGGACAGGTCCAGTCGTGCCCTACAGTATAGCCCAGACAAGACCGATGGCATATTTCTGGCCTGCTGCATGCTACACAACATGTCCATTGACCATGGAATAGTTGTCCAGGTACCTGAGAGTGACAGTGCAGAGGATGAGGACTCGTGGACACCATCGGGCAGGAGCATTTTGGATCCTGAAGGTGAGTACTGGAAGCAGTTGTGACAGTGCAGAAATAGACACAGGCACAGGTAAGTCTGACTCGTGATGCTCCCAATGGCGAGGCAGCCAGACACAGTCATAGCGGTGTGACATGCACACATGTGTGCACAATGAACATGCATGCATGTCCACAGCAGGGGCAACAATACCAAGGATGAACACAGGTGGATGTGGAGCAATGGCATGGGCCAGAGATAGACCACTGGCACAGCCACACAGCCATAGGCCACAACCGCACTCGTCATTCCCATGCCACACAGCACAACACAATTGCCCACATCCATGGCCCAGATGCCACACAGATGGCACAAACATGCCACAGGCCTGTGTGCGTGTGGTACAATGACAGCACTTGGCCCTGAGCAGACCTGGGATGATGTTAATCCAGCAACGACTGCGAGGCAACATGGGCAGGCCAACTGCAGCCAGGAAACCTCAGTGTCTGCCTGTGCGGCCACCGTGGACCTGTGCATGCCCATGCACAACAGGCACAGGTGACTCACGTGGGGGACTATGTGCCACAAGGGGAGAATCCTCCACCCCAAGGGGGTTGAACCAAGTGACCATGACCGGTTGCATGTGGAAAAAGGTGTCCTGAAATGCACACAGGGCGTCAGGGGTGTTAGGGATACCAGTGGCAGGGGACAGCATCAAGAACACATTGGCCAGACACTGTCTCGGGGTGGGGGTGCTGGTGCTGGGGTTGCTGCGTGAAGTGTGGCGGGGGCTCCTGTGAGACCGGGGGGGGCCATGGCTGCACAACCTTCTTCAATGGCCTGTGCAATCCAATTGAGATCTGTGGTCATGTCCACCTGCAGGAGGCACAGCAGTGTGGTCATGTCTGCCTGCAGTAGGTAAAACTCACATAGCGCCTCGGCATGCCGAGTGGCTGCCCACTCATCAAGGAGACCCACCTGCACACGCAACCCCTGCATGACCTCCCTGAGCACCACCTGGCTCTCTATGGAGGATGGCAGGAGCAGTGTCTGCTCGTTGAGCTTGTCAGCAGGGAACATATGTTGGTGTGGTGGCTGACGAGCAGGAAGGGTGCCAGTCTGCTGTGTTGCATCAGCCACCTGTAGGTGCCACATTGACCTGGGGACTGTATGCATGCTGACACACTGAGTGCTGGGTTAGCCTGACCAGGTACCCATGCAGGCTGTTGCTGGTCAACATTACCCTGGCAGATGGAGTCGCTGCATCTGGGCTGCACAGCAGCACCCTGCCCCTGGCCAACCACAGCCAGTGCAGTGGCATCCAGCATGCGCTGTGGTATGGGCTGTGCATGTGACAGCCCATGATGGCTGCTGCTGTCGGATGATTTCTGTGTGGCATCCAGTATGCCAAGGATGTACAAGGTGTCGGGGATGATGCTCCCCAACTGAGTGGCGTCATCATCACGATCCTTCATCATCATCATCATCATCATCATCATCATCCATGGCTGAGGTAAGCACCGAAAGGTTGTCTAGGGTGTCAACCCCAGACAGAGTGTTGAGATCAGCATAGCAATGAATGTCCCCCACCTCCTGTGACGGAGTAGCGATGGGTATGTCTGGCTGCTGTCCTTCAGGCCATACCCAGGATGCTGCAGCACCCCTGAGATATGATGGAGCTGTGAAAGCAGAGTAGGAGAGCATAGTCAGGGCTGCCTGTCTATGGAGAAGAAACATTGGCATTCACATGGAGGTGCTCATGCATCTCACAGGTGTGCAGGTGGTGACACACAGGCCCAGGACTACTATTGCTACTATTGCAGGGCACAAGGCACACATGTCAGACTTACAGGAGGGGTTGTCATGCAGTATGTGTGTGGCCACACAATGAACCATGGGTTCCATGTCATAAGGGTGATCACGCAAAGGTGATCACTGTTAGGGCAAATGTACATCGCCGAAAATCAGTTTCGGAGATGTACACTCTTGACGCATAGCAAATGAGTGCTGGGGACTTCTTTCTTTTTTTGTTTATGCTGGGAGGTGAAGCCCCCCGCCCCTCCCAGTAGAAGATTCTCAACTCCAGCGGGGTGCATGTCGGGGGGGGGTGCAAAACCAGATCAAAAACAATTTCACGGCCGGGTGCAGCAAAACGAACGTATGCCCGCACCCTAATTTGGCACTCTCACAACCCTAGTCTGCCACCCACTGTCCATGCCATGGGGCCAGCTCGGCTGCCCACTCCCGCATTACACCTCACAAACCCTCCCTCCCATTCTGCCCGTCACTCAGCGTGCTCGCTCCACCCCTGCCATGCGTGTGTACATATAGCGATATCCTGCCACTATAGTCGTGGACCCCCCCATCTGGTAACCCTTCCTGCCTGGTAGCCCCATGGACAGGTGCTGCAATTGAGTCACCCTTTTTGAAAGCACTCAGTTGTAGTCGCTATTGTCATTGGCTACCGAACCATGTGAGGTACAGCCAAAATGGCCAACACCCTACCCCTCTCTCCACAGAATGGCCCGCACTCCTGCACAGCAGTCAACATATGGCACACCAGCCCAGTGACCATGCCAGACACACACCTCCATCATAGACCACAGGGGTGTACTCCCACACAGCACCAGTGGCCCAGTGGTATGGTTCACTGACAGGTGAAAGTGACTTCAGACATTCGTGGTGATGCACGTAACTGTTCCACAACAAGGGCTGAGTCACCCATGTATGGAGGCCCTGCCAGCCTACCCCAGTAGCATGCACAGATGACTCTGTGGCTACATGGTGCTACAATGACTTTATGACATGCCATACATCACCTGTAAACACCACATGCAGGCCTCTACAATGCCTGTGTAATGCATACTCACAGTGTTGCTACGGTACATTTTCTGTATCAAACCCTCCTCCGGGGATGCCCTCAACAGATGCATGGCTCAGTGTGGTGATGAGAGCCTCTTGTGCTGTCATGGCTTGCACTGTTGAGGGCCCCCCTACCCCAGTAGCACTGCAGGATGACCAGAACTGGGCAAGGCATTCCTTGGCCTGTATGCGTTCACTGTTGATGCACTTTATACACTCCTGGGGTGTATGGTTATACACCCCATGGGCATTTACAGCCTCAGCCACCTCTGACAACCCCTTAGCCCATTCCTGCTAGGTCCCTGTCTTCCTGGTCAGGAGGTCCTCCCTCAAAATGTAGGCCTCAATGAGGGAAGATAGCTTGTGCTTGGTGAAACTGGGATGTTCAGGCTTTCCTCTCAACCCACTGGTGCCTGTGGGAAAAACAGACAATCACGGAGACAGGTACAGCATCAATGCCATGTACTGTGAGACATGCAGAGTTAAGAAAAACCAAAAAAGTCATACTGTAAACACGCTTACCTCCAAGGCTGCAGTACCTCTCGGTCACCTGTGTGATGGGGTGGTGCATGCTGGCTCATTTATGGCTCACCACATGTAAATGAGGGGAGGAGCACCCTGTAATGAGATGCAAATGTCTGGATTGGGCCAGGAATGAGCAATGAGGCCATTAGCATATCCTGGCTGAATATTACAAATATGCACCTGGTTCATCTCAATGTGCATCACACAATTATTTGTGCACCATGGACACACATCACACATTTCTGACGCATGTTTGATAGGTGTACACATCACAGCATTGTGTAGTCATGGGCACCTGATGTCATTATTGGCGCATTGCATGGATGCCACCATGAGAGGCGCAAATCCACCCAGGCATGTATGGTGCATAGCCACAGACATGTGCCATACAGATGGCAGTGGTCGTGGCATTGGCTACCACCCCAATATGTCGCTGCACAGTTGCACATGCCATGTAGGTAGGGAGAATGCCCTGTTTCCCATGCAGCCCATCACTACCGCCCATGTGCGGTAATGTGCCATGGTACTACTGTCGCGCATTCCAATGGTGCATGAGCCTGCCATGTGGGACCAGCCATGTGTAGTCTATTGCACAACTAGCATGGCCCAGACACCTTGCAGTAACTGCCAGAGCAGGTTTCCACTGCAGCAGTAGGACAGCAATGGCATGCTCCTCAGCCAGAGCTGGTAACAGCCCTCACTCCCAGAGGTGGGGGGGGAGACTGAGCTTGCCAACCTAGTGGACCTGGAGGTTCCTTTGGAGGGCCAACATTTTAGACAAGAGGAGCTCCAGGGGGTCAGGACACAGGTGTGGGCCACCATGCCATGCGTCTCACCAGGTGCACAGGCATACCTCGAACAGGGGAAGAGTGCAGGCACTGTTTGGGGTACCTCGGCCACAGGGATAGAGCCAGGTGGCAGTGGCTCTGTGATATATTGCAGAGCAGAGCAGTGCCACACCAGTTATGTACACAATGTGACTGTTTGTCATTCATGGCAGCCCACAGAACTACATTTCACCAGGGATCCTGCACACAGCGGGGGGGGGGGGCACAGTCCTGGAAAGCCCTAAAGGTAACTGTCCTCATGTCTGCTGCAGCTCTTAGACAGGGGTGTTAGCCCATCGACACTGCACGTTGACTGCCCCACCCGCACCAGCCACCCAAGGCTGGCCCTCCACTTATTGAGTAAGATGGGTCACGTGACTGATCACATGACAACATTTGTTTTTCACTAAGTCCCTATTTTCCCATTAACAGGTTATACTAGGTGGCCAGTAGGAGTCACTATTGTGCTGTTCCCTAGACCCTATTTTTCAGCCTCTCAAACACTCTAGCACAGCTATCGCTCTCCACTTCTCTCTGTTTTCCTTGCATGGTTAGTATGACAGCAGCCTGATCCTGACTATACAACCAAGGTTCCCCTTGCCTGCCTTGAACCCCATACCTTTGGCACCACAGTCCGTGTCACTGTCCCTGCACCATCTGGACTGCATGGCTTTTCACCCCCTTTTCTTCCCCTTAGCTACTGTGTGCATCCCCACCCCCGGAAGTGGTCCTCAGGTCTTAGACCCGGCCATGGCCACCACCATATTCTGGACCATGGCAACTCTAGCGCTGGTGCTTTGCCTTAACAGTCTGGCAAACACACCCTCAATATAGCAACCGCATTTACCTAGTATGGTCACTCCCCTCCTACTGCAGGTGAACATCTATTGCTATCTCCATACCCCATGCACTCTGGCATCTCTGCCACTCACAATGACTGTCCCGATACCCTACCTAGTTCCCCACAGCCCGGGCCCCCTCCACTAGTGATACTACTCCTTCATGCTTTTCCTCTCCTCTGTGACCTTCCCCATCCCTGCCCCTGTCCCCTTCCCCTCCCACCATGGGCACCAGAGTAAAGGTCACTACATAACACTCAAGCGTGCTGCCCAAAGAGCCCTACTGCTCCTACTCCTCATCTCCGGTAACATTCACCCCAACCCTGGCCCCTCACCAACCCTCATTTTGAAACAGACCTCTGTAGGTGAACTCCGCATTGCTTCCATCAACATCTGCAGCTTGCTAAGAAAGGTTGACAATCTGCAGGGCTGGGTAGCCCAGCAGCAACCTGATATCATCTCTATCAACTTGGCTTAACAAAAATACCCCTGACATGGCAGTCACCATCAATGGGTAATCTATATTCTGCTCAGACAGATAAGGTAAACGCGGTGGCGGATGTGCTATCTACCTCTGGGACTCCCTTCAGCGGTATGTCATCCCTCCCCCAACCCTGGAATATGGTGCCCACACACTCTCACTAAAAGTAACCACCACTACTGCAAGGGCACCATTATTCATCACCTCAGCATACATTCCTCCCCAGAACCAAAGTGCTGCCTTCCAGTCTGTCCTTACCCATCTCTCCCAGCTACCAGACAATGCAGAAATCATTGCCCTAGGCAACTTTAACATTAACTGGTACTCTACTGCGGCTGCACCCCAAAAAGATGTCAATGCTGCCATGGATCTCGCACAGATTGTGCCAACAGCAACCCACTGTAACCTGAGAACAGGCACATTGACACTTCTTGACCTTGTTCTCACAAACCACCCCAACAAATTCAAAAAAGTTGGCGTGATACCAAATGCCCTGAGTGATCAGTCACCTGTGATGTTTCAGTGGTCCTGCAATGCTAACATGCCACCTCCTAAAACTATTCTTCAACACCACCTCAGACCTGGTAAACTGAGACAACTCAAACTACACCTAGCCAACTGGGATTGGACACCAATAAATGTCTCCCCTGACATTGATGAGGCCCTGGAGTTCTTCATATACTCCTGTGACTCAGCTTATGACCTCTTTGCACTGCTTGCCAAATGGGTCATTAAAGGAACTGACTACCCCTGGATCTCACAATCCCTCCTAGACCAAATGCGTGGTAGGGATATGCTCTGGCACACCACCCTGGAGTCTGGATAGCCTGCGGACAGACAGCTCTACCAGGCGGCCAGAAATAAATGCACCTGGAGTATCCACAAGGCCAAGGCTGAATACTGCCAGGCAGCTCTCACCTCCTCCTGGGGCTCAGGGCATAAATTCTGGGATAATCTGAAAGAGCATAATGGAAAAACTGTTTCTGCCCCACCCTCACAGATATCTAAGAATGGAACTGTCACCTTGGATCCCATGCTCATTGCTAGCACACTTAATGCCACGTTTTCTCTGATCTTCGCAGTTTGCTCCCCCCCTAATTTCTTTGCCCCACCCATCCCAAAACTCCTGCCCCCCCAAACACCCCTTTCATTTCAGAACAATCTCCATGTGGTAGGCTGCTCCCTACTTGCAAAAGCCCTAAGTAAGTCACAATTCAGTAAGGATTCCCTGGACCTTAAGTTTCTGAGACTAACGCTCAGTGAGATACTTTATCCCCTCACAGCTCTCCTGAACCACTCCCTCTGCCTAAGCTAATTCCCCACAAAGTGGAAAACTGCCCTCATCACACCCATCCACAAAAGTGGTGCCCGTACCATGGCAGGGAACTATCACCCTATCTCTATACTCCCTCCACTCTCCAAGGCTCTGGAAAAAAATCATTGCCACTCAACTCTCTGACCACCTAACCAATTACAATCTGCTATGCCCTGAACAGCAAGGCTTTAAAAAAAATCACAGTACCTCTACTGCACTGTTGGAATTTACTAATGCAATCCACATGTCACTAGATGCTGGGCACCTTCCAGGGGCAGTATTTGTAGACCTGTCTAAGGCTTTTGATACTGTCCACCACTCCCTGCTACTGTCCTCCCTAACCCACCTGGGGCTCTCTCAAGATGCCATAAGCTAGTTCTCTGACTATCTATCTGGCAGATCTCAGCAAGTAAGGATTAACTACACCCTGTCCACCTCCCTCCCAGTCTCCTCAGAGGTTTCACAGGGATCAATACTAGGGCCCCCTGCTATTTAGCTTATTTCTCAGCTCCCTCCCCAGTGCCTGCTCTGGAAAACTGCTACTATATGCAGATGATGCGGTGCTGTTCAGCACTCACCCTGACCCCTCCACTCTCCAGCTGGCCCTCCAAAAATCCTTCCACGTGGCTGAGTCATGGTTTGCTTCCCATAGGCTTGTTCTTAACTATAAAATAAACAAAACCATGCTCTTTGCTCATGCCCAGAGTAAATACAGTAACCACCCCTTACTTACACATAACTCCCAACGTGACACCTTGGAGCAGGTTAGCTCCTTCAAATACCTTGGGGTCACATTGGACTCAGCACTCACCTATCATGAACACATCCGACTACTTAGCTCAGCTGTTAATATCCGCATAGGCCTACTTCACCGCTATAAACACTGCCCCCCACCAAGGCCCTTCAGCTGGCAATCTCCTCTTTTATCTTGTCCTTAGTTGATTACGGGATTCTGATCTATGGACCAGCTGACAATACAACTCTTAATAAGATCAGGGTCTCCTTGAATAAGGCATACTGTCTGGCTTCTGGTTGTGGCCATATGACACACATGTGCTCTCTACTCCCTTACTAACTGGCTCAAATTCGACAGGAGGCTGAAATATCAAACCTGTCCACCAGCCAAAATAATTATGGTTGGCCTTACCCCCTCTTGCCTTTTCTCTAGATTCGTCCTGCTCAGATTTCTAAAGCAGCTATTAAAATCTAGAAACCCTCCATGTTCCATGCTGCAAGACTTCTCTAGGCCAAAGAACTTTTCGCTATAGACCCCTCAATGGGTAAAAACACTTCCCAAAACCCTACTCTCAGAATCCAAACTTGGTAACTTTAAATCCCTCCTTAGGGACCACATCCGTCAGGATGCAGACTGTGACTACTTCTAACTGCCCCTAACGCCCTGATAGGCCCAAGACACAGGATGTGTGCCCCTTTGCCAGTCTGGTTCTATAATCTACACATGCTGCTTTGACCTTACAGGTCTAGACCACATTGTTCCCTCCTGTGGTCTGTGCTTACTCTAATTTTTCTCTTGTTCTCGTGTCATTAGCACAATATACTGCCTGCTCAATAACCTATGTTTTTTAATCACTGTAATTCTGTTAATTGACTTTTTTTACCACTATCTGCATTATTATTGTGTTTGTTGTGCCTATGACTGTGTTATTGTATACACTCTTCTGTATTGTTTCTCACTATGACGTGGAGCCTCTGTAAATGAGTCTATGACTCAAAGGGTTTAATTTGATATGCTCAATAAATAAAATAAATACTTGATACTGGCAGGTGTGTGGCTATGGTAGGCACTGTCCATTGTGGACTGTGGCACGTCAGCATTAGTGTATGGTGGGTGTGTACCAGTGTGATGGTGTGCAGTATGCTGTGTGCACCAGTGTCCAGCCTCAGCACCCCTACTGTGCATTGGGCTCCAATGTGAGTCCAGGGCCATGCCATTGTGTGTGACCCCATGCGGCAGTGTGGTCCATGGCAACCCACAGTGGTGACACATCATTGATTGTGGTCCGTGCATATGTGGCACCTCCCTGGCTTGTGGTTCTGCTGTATGCTGTGCCTTGCTGCAGGATGGATATCATGTACAGCCCTCATGTGTGGTATCCGCAATGCTGAATGATGTTATACCATGTGGTGGACGCAACACATGTTGTCCGTCCCCATGCATCATTGTCCAGGGTACAAGAGCCATGTGCAAGCCACACATGGCATAGGCCTGTTGACATAACTCACTGTCACATGGGTCACCATTGTGCACCACCATCACATGTTCAGTATCACATGACAATGTACTCTGGGCACTGGTGATGAATGGGTGATTGTACAGCCCTATATCATGCAACAGTGCCTATACACTGTGAATCATGTGACTGTAGGGATGCAGTGTGGCACGTGTATTTGTTGGGACTTCACATACCTGCCTTGCACAGGGGTGTTGGGGGGGGGCAGTGTGCTGCAGCATGATGCTAATTGTGTCCTTCTCATTTTGTGTTTCCATTGCAGACAGGGAGGAGGTTCAGCAGGCCCAGCAAGATGACCACAGCCAGGACAGTGAGGCAAGGCGGTCAATAGGGTAGGATGGCAAGAGAGGTGTGACATGACACTCACTGCATCATGCATCAGGTGAGTGTGCATGTGGTGTTACATGTTGCATGGGTACATAGGGGGTATGCATTGCCCATTGTGGTCCGTGGCATGTGGGTTAGGCATGCACATGGGACGCTGGTCATGCATACATGTGGTGGCAGTGTTGTGCTGTGTGATGGCTTTGTATCAGTTTTGGCCACTGTGTACTCTCCATTGACCACACAGGGTTCAGCACTGGGCCTTCAGTCATAGTGCACACACAGTTCAGTTTCACACGTTGTGTGGTACATGGTATGTGTGGTGGTCTGCAATATACACCACTCATCCCACACTGCATGATATGCTGTGCCATTGCACTGTAGAGTCCATAACCCTACATTCCCCCACATCACATTGCATGCCACCTGGCACACATATCTTCATTGCTGTGGATCATACCACTGCCACTGTGGCTCTTACGTTTTGCATATGGCAGTGTGTACTGGCAGCCATTGCCACAGCAGTCTGTTGGTGTTGCCATGGCTGTGCTGTGCGTGTGGCACCTGAATGGTGCAGACAGTGGTACACTACAAGTGTTATGGGTCAGCCCAACCGTTCCCAGCATGGGCAACAACTGCAGTCCTGCTCCTTCATATAACACAAGACCTGTGTCATGTCCACCACTGTCCATGGCTGTATGTTGCCATTGTACACTGTTCACATTTGGCTGTTGTCCATTATCCAGTCATGCCGGCCAACACCACCATGTCACAGTGCGCCATGTGCGTACTGCACAGCTATGAGTATTCACTCCATGGCCATTCACAGTGACACAGCACATGGGTCCGTTTGTGTTGGCGCCACCAGACATTGTGCAGTGTGTAGCCAGTGTCATCTAGGACTGCCGTATCACTATGCCATGTGCATGGGTACCTCTCCACTGAGCAGCTGGTGGCACCTGGATGGTGTGACTGTCTTCCTCCATTAAGTCTTTTGGTAACCTGGAAAGGACCACTAGGCACAACTGCCTGTTTTCAGGGGTGACCTGGGAGCACTGAGGGGGGTGTTAAGTGACTTGCTCAGAGAGACACAGTATGCAAGTGGAGGTTGTGGGAATCAAACCTAGGTCTGCTGGATGTACCAAGCTCATTTGCAGCTCGTTATTCTAACCTCTAGGCTACACCTGTTCCGCTCATCCTATTTTATCTGTGTGTCCCTGGTCATCGCTGTGTGCTGCAGGGACTGTGCTAGGTTGTTCTGGTGATGGTGCACATAGGCCAGTGTGTGTTCCCCAGTGCCATCCGACAGTGTGTTACACTGTGATGACCTCTTCCACCAGTGCATGTGTGTACCATGTGCACTGGTACAGCCCAGGGTGTTGTCTCAATGTGTAAACCTGGCCCCTGCCATTGACTGTGCCCCTTGCAGTGGCCTCCTCCATCCACAGTGTGTGGCCACATGTTCCAGGCCCTGTTTGTATGTGGTGGGCAGTGACAGCTGACAGCCGCTTGGTGCACCCTCTATGACAGGGTCCTTGTCATGGTCTCAGCTCGCCTATGGGACACTGTGCCTCATTTGGGCTGTGCATGTGTGTTGCCATGTGTTGCTGCAGGCATTGCTTTTGTAGGTCCAGCATAGTTACTTCACGAAAGGTAGATACTGTATGTATAAAAAAATATCACCATGGAAACTATGATAACAATACCAATGATCATAACATACAGTAAGTGACAGAGCTTAGAAGACCCAAGAGAAATCAGAATTTATACAGATGGATGCAGAGGTGCCAAATATCGTGCCTTGTAGTGTGTTGATATGGTTCGAGTATGGAAGCCATGGAGAATGATAAAAAGAATACTCTAGATACACAGAACCAAGACATTTGGCAAATTGGACCCTTGTCTTCGGAGCTGGATGATGGTAGGACATGGAATGTAGCACATTTGTCAGCACTGCCAGAGCTTTCTAATTTGGCTGATGGAGGTGCTTTATAGCAGAGCCAGCCAGGATGCAACTCTGTAACGTGCAGTAAATGACATGTCAAAAAATACTGCATGATGAAACAGCTTAATTACTATTGAATTACATTGTTCCATGCAGCAGACTTCAGCATTTTGCAGTACCACCAGAAGGTACTGCATTGCTTCCTAGCTGGCATCCCTGTACCTGATGCAGCCACTTAAGAACCAGGTGAAGGTGATGCAACCCCCACCTCAGTCATTTGAAAAAGTGAACATTTTAAAAAGCCTCCAATATGGACTAAAGACAGTGCATTTAGACTGTAATGTATTGCAATGCAAATGTGTTAATTCTAGGGGAATAATAATTGAAAATGTTGTTGTTTTCTGTTTTTATAAAAGTGGAAATGTTGTGATACTGCTTTCTGCCACAAGGGAATGCAGTAACACTACATAAAGGAGAGTGAAGCAAAAGCTGTGTTGTAAGTCATGGACAATACCTGTTGCATTTCAATCCTTTGGAATCTGTTTAGTATTCTTGCCTTTGGCCTAAATACATAACTGCACTTAAAACTTGCTGCCTGTTAATATTACTTTTCACATTCCCTGAAGTCTGGTGATCAGGTGCTCAACCCCACTACTCATAGACATTACCGTTCACCCCCTCCAAAATCTGGCAATTGGGTGCCCAATCCCACTGCCATTAAACATTACTATTCACCCCCACACCCCACACTCTGTAGTGGTTCACCTATGCTGCAGCAACAACCAAGTTGCTGGCATAAATTATGTTGCCAGTAATAGGCTGATGCCCATCAGAGCACTCTGATAATCTGCCATCTGTCAGTTGGAGTGCCAGTGATTGCTGGAGGCTATGCCCCCCATGACTCCCATACCCCATATATTTAAATACCAAACTCTGGGTCACTTTCTGATGGTAAGAAGGGTGACCTGGAGATCGGCAACAGTGTCTGGTGGCAAAATAAAAACAAGTTGCACAAGATGCGTATGACATTATTACCCCAACAACATTATGGTGGCAATATTCCATTGGCCCATTAACAGACTACCCACTGAAGTCTGGTGGTTGAGTGCCCATTTGTTCTGCCAGTAAACATTAGTGCTTACCTCTCCAAAGTGCAGCAGTCAGGTACAGAATCCCACCACCATTAAATATTACTGTTCACCCCCCCAAAGTCTGGCAAGTGGGTGCCCAGTCTCGTAGCTGGCAAACATTGATTTCACCACCCCCAAGTCCAGCAGTCGGTGACTAACCCTGACACCAGTATACATTACTGTTCCCCCTCTCCAAACTCTGCATCATATCCCCTTACCCCACACTGTTTTATATACCCCTACCCTTTCCAACCCTCTGAGCACTTTACCACCCCATCCCCCACTAACTTCCATCTCTGTCCATCACTACAGCTCTCCTGATCCCGCAATGCTGAATCCTCACTTTCCCTTAAAGTGATGGTACTCCATCTTCTGACTGCATTAAAATGAATAGGTCCCTATCATTTTAATGGCACATTCATTTTAATGTTTCTTTATTAACTGATAACTTTTTTATTTTAGTATCTTTACCTACTTTTTTCTGTCAGGGTCATTTCTAGTCTCATCCTAATGCACTCTGTGGTGGATTTGGCATATCTTTATCTACTTTTTTCTGCTGATGTGTTTTTTAGCTGCACCCTGATGAGCCCTATGCAAATCTTCCAAAATGGGTGTTTGCAGCTGTGACAGACTGATCTCTCTCAGACTCACCCAGTGACTGCTACATGATTTCTCAACCCTTCAGATGCCTGAAAGGGTCACCTCAGTGTGCCACCAACTCTCAGCTACAGCCACACTCAGGGTACCTCTCGGTCTACATCCCACCAGAGTCACTACTCACACAGTTCAGTGGTCCACCAAAAGGGCAAGTGACCCACCCCTACTGCACAGCTGAGAATCACTTTACTTTTAATATGGTAACTATAGCCTTCTCTTCAGAAGTGGAACACAGTTTCTGCTAGTATAATCCAGTTATCTGTCCTCCAATGACTCAGTCACAGAAACATGAAGTATATAAAAAACAATACTACATACTTCAAGATAGTTATACATACAGAATAATACAGGACTGTACACTAAGGCTATAGGGAACACTAATTTGACAGAGATAAAAATAAAATGTTTTCTACAGTAGAAAGCACACAGAAATAAAATCACTTTTTTTTTTGTCTCAGGCAGATCCTGTCAGACCAACCTGATGGAGTATTATGACTGGGTAATCAGACAATTAGACAAGTCAACACAGAAACATAGAAACACAGAATTTGACGGCAGATAAGGACTGCTTGGCCCACCTAGTCTGCCCATTTCCCTACCTAATGGATAAGCTGCAGATCCTAGTTAACCAACAGCCTACTTCCTCCTACCCCCCAGTAGAATTGCCTTATGTCTGTCCCATGCATTCTTGAATTTCCCGGCTGTTTTTGACTCTGTGACCTCCTCAGAAAGGCTGTTCCATGCATCTACAACCCTCTATGTGAATAAATACTTCCTCACATTACCTCTGAGCCATCCCCCCCATCTTCAAATTGTACCCCCTTATTCTTGCAAATCTCTTTTTTTGAAAGATGCTACCCTCCTGGACTTTGTTGATTCCCTTGAGGTATTTGAAAGTTTCTACCATGTCACCCCTCTCCCTCCTTTCCTTGAGGCTATACATATTAAACTTGTTTAGTCGTTCTTCATGTGGCTTCTAGTGCAGACCCTGCACCATTTTGGTTGGCCTCTTCTGGACAGCCTCCACCCTGTCTATGTCTTTGTGGAGATGGGGTCTCTAGAACTGTACACAGTACTCCAGATGTGGTCTTACCAACTGTCTGTACAGAGGGTCAACAACTTCCTGTTTTCTACTGGTGATGCCTCTCCTTATGCCTTCCAGTATACCCCAGCCCTCCCTACTGCCATCTCACATTGCTGGCCCACCTTTAGGTCGTCTGATATGACTACCCCCAGGTCCCTTTCTGTTGTTGTTGTTGTCAGTATCTCACCCCCCATTGTGTACTCTTGCCCTGGGTTTTTGTTACCCAGGTGCATTACTTTGCACTTCTTTGTGTTGATTCTAAGCTGCCATACATTTGACCAGTCCTCCAACCTTGCCAAGTCCCTTTTCATCCTTTCCACCCCACCTTGCATATCAACCCTGTCGTAGATCTTTGTGTCATCTGCAAAGAGACATACCTTCCCCACCAGTGCCTCCACAATGTCACTTATAAAGACATTACAAAGGACCGACTCCAGTACTGAACCCTGCGGTACCCCACTAGTAACCCTCCTTTCTTCACTGTGGACTCCATTTACTATTACCCGTTGTTTCCTGTTGTCCAGCCAGGGTTTTACCCATGCTACCACCCTGGGACCCACTCCCAGGCTAGCTAATTTGTTTATTAATCTTTTGTGCGGGACTGTGTCAAATGCCTTGCTAAAGTCTAGGTAGGCCATGTCCACAGCCCCTCCCTGGTCTGCTACTTTGGTTACCCAGTCAAAGAAATCAATTAGATTTGTTTGACATGACCTTCCTGCTGTGAATCCATGCTGCCTTGGGTCCTCTGCCCCACTGGTCTCTAGGTACTCAACAGTTCTTTCCTTCAGAAGTGATTCCATCATTTTCCCTACCACTGAGGTCAAACTAACTGGACTGTAGTTTCCTGCCTCTGTCCTGCTCCCACTTTTGTGAAGAGGAATCACATCTGCCCTCCTCCAGTCCTCAGGTACCACGTCATCCTCCCATGATTTGTTAAAGAGAGTAGTCAGCGGTGTCACTAGTTCTACCCTTAGTTCTTTCAGAATTCTTGGGTGAATCCCATCGGGCCCCATTGCTTTGTCTACCTTCAGTTTTATTACGTTTGCTTGCGCGCATGCGCAAGGAACGTTTTGGGAGAATAGCACACTTTGGAGGTGTGCCTCTCCCTTTCAATCCACTGCTCCGTTGAGCAGGCGTGGTGGTCCTGCACCAATGGGAGCGGGAGCTGTGTATGACACAGCGGTGGTCTCGCCAAAGAAAACCACTGCTGTGCACACAGCGCTGTAGGCTCACGCCCCTAAAATGGTGCCATGCTAGGCCCACCCCAGCATGGAAACGTGTCCTGGTCTTCTGTCGCACGGGTGCCCAATCCCCATCAGCTCCATGTCCAGGCTCCAAAGCCCCTCAGCTTTGGTGCCACCTCTGAGCCCACCCCAGTGTGGCAAACGTCCCTGCCGTTATTGCCGACTGGGGTACCCAACTCTCGCCGGCTCCATCGCCCCTTAACACCCCTCAGTTTGTGCCACACTGGAACCCACCGAAGTGGCAAACGCTCCAGTGTCATCTTTTTTTTTTCAACCTGAAAAGGAAAATGGTCCCACATAGTCTCCCTGCCCCTCCCCAACCCGCACTCCATCCACTGCACACCCTGCTCTCCCACCCCCTCACCCATACTTACCTCCGGAGCTCAGCGCACCATCTTCGTGGACTGGGAACACATCTGCACTCTTCAAAGCCGCATCGCAAACTGAGGAAATGCCAGTAAGTTGTATAATGGGCTAGATAGGGTTTTCAACTTTATTGCATGTCTCAGGCATTTTTGTATTTTTTGCATGAATTTTCATCATGGGGTTTGGGACCTCTTCATGAATGATGTCACTGTCATGGCGTTATTTGGCCCGAGGGTTGATTTCGCAGTCACTGCACAGTCACTGCACGAACATCTTCCGGGCCTGAATAATGCCGCTGAAAGTGACATCACTCATGAGAGAAGGGTCCCAAAACCCATGTTGAAAATTGCATAACTCTTAAAATGACTGTTTTACTAGCTGCATGCTATGCAGTTCCTACGCAGCAGGCTCATAAGTTCGCTGATTTTCAATATTTTCACCAGTTTTTCAACATTGCCATTTTACTACACCTCCCTATGAGCAGTATAGCTGTCATTTTTCACATCTCTGCCCAAACGCAGTTTCACCCATGTAGCTTACAATGCATGCAGTCGGTGGTGTGAAATCAATGTATGGGACACATTAAGAAAATCACCATGACACTGTTCATTATCAGAGTCTTAAAATGGCTATGTTGAAAATTTAGTGAAAAATCCTAAAATGACTGTCTCTACGGCGTGCATTCGCAGTTCCGCCGCGGCTTATCGGTTTGTAATTTTCATCTTTTCACTCCAATTTTCAACATTGCCATTTTACCACATTTCCTCATGGGCAGTACAGCTGTCATTTTACATCCTGCCCAAAGCGTGTTTCTCGCCATGTAGCGCACAATGGCGCAGTTGCATCTTGAAATCAATGTATAGGACACATTAAGAAAATCACAGTGACATTGATCATGAGCAGAGGTTTTAAAATGGCTGTGTTGAAAATTTAGTGAAAAAATTCTAAAATGACTGTTTTTGAGTGTTCATTCGCAGCTCTATGCCTTCGTAAGTTTGTTTTCAATATTTTCACTCCACATTTTCAACATTGCCATTTTACCACACCTCCTTATGAGCAGTGCAGCTGTCATTTTCACATCTTGCCCAAAGCGTGTTTCCGCCCATGTAGTGCACAATATGGCACAGTCGCTTATGCGAACTCAGTGTATGGGACACATTAAGAAAATCACAGTGACACTGTTCATGAGCAGAGATCTTAAAATGGCTATGTTGAAAATTTGTGAAAAAATTCCTAAAATAATTGTTTCTGACGTGATGTTGTGCAGTTCCTACGCACCTCGTAGTATGCGAATTTTCAATATTTCCACTCCAGATTTTCAACATTGGCATTTTACACACCTCCTCATGAGCAGTACAGCTGTCATTTTCACATCCTGCCCAAAACATGTTTCCGCCCATGTAGCGTCAATGGCGCAGTCGGTGTGTGAAATCAATGTATGGGACACATTAAGAAAATCACAGTAACACTGTTCATTAGCAGAGGTCTTAAAATGGCTGTGTTGAAAATTTGGTGAAAAATTCCTAAAATGACTGTTTTATGAGTTGTGTATGCGAGTTCCTATGCATGCTGTAAGTCTGCTAATTTTCAATATTTTCACCCAGATTTCAACATTGCCATTTTACCACACCTCCTCATGAGCAGTACAGCTGTCATTTTCACATCCTGCCCAAAACATGTTTCTGTCCATGTAGCGCACAATGGCACAGTCGCTGTGCGAACTCAGTGTATGGGACACATTAAGAAAATCACAGTGCCACTGTTCATGAGCAGAGATCTTAAAATGGCTATGTTAAAAATTTGGTGAACAAATTCCTAAAAATAACTGTTTTACGAGCGTGTGTTGTGCAGTTCCTACGCACGCTGGTAAGTTTGCGAATTTTCAATATTTTCACTCCAGATTTTCAACATTGCCATTTTACCACACCTCCTCATGAGCAGTACAGCTGTCATTTTTCACATCCTGCCCAAAACGTGTTTCCGCCCATATAGTGCACAATGGCATAGTCGGTGTGCGAAATCAATGTATGGGACACAGTAAGAAAATCACAGTGACACTGTTCATTAGCAGAGGTTTTAAAATGCCAATGTTGAAAATTTGGTGAAAAAATTCCTAACGACTGTTTTACGAGCGTGCGTTGCACAGTTCCCATGCATGCTCGTAGGTTTGTGAATTTTCAATATTTCCACTCCAGATTTTCAACATTGCCATTTTACCACACCTTCGTATGAGCAGTATAGCTGTCATTTTTCACATCCTGCCCAAAACGTGTTTCTGCCTATGTAGCGCACAATGAGGGTAACAAAAAGGTCATGCTGAAAATTTATTGTGCAAATACCAGCAATCGCACAGGGCATTAGGGTAAAGCACCATACGTGCCAAACACCACTGCAAATACCTGCAAGCGAACGTTCGGCATTGACAAATGCTTGTTAGTTCTTTCAGAACCCTTTCTTCTGTAAATGGACTGGTATCGACCCTCGTCTTCAGAGTGTTTCTCTTGTTTGGTTTAGGTACCTCCCCCTCCTCTTCCTTTGTGAATACTGAGCAGAAATATTTGTTCAGTATCCCTGCTTTTTCACTCTCCCCCTCTACCCACATTCCCTTCCCTTTATTAAGCCTCAGTATCCCTCCTTTGGTCTTTCTTCGCTCCCTAATGTACCTGTAAAAGGTCTTATCCACCTTCTTAACAGAATTGGCTATCCTTTCCTCGGTTTGGGCCTTTGCTATTCTGACTGCATTCCCAGCCTCTTTCTGCTTTAACTGATAAAGTCCTCTGTCCTCCTCCTTCTGTGTTTCCTTATATTTCCTGAATGCTATCCTTTTCTCCTTAACCTTCTCTGCCACCTCTTTTGAGAACCATAGCGTTTTTTTCCTTTGTTGTGTTTTATTGATTTGCTTTACACAAAGGCTTGTTGCCTCTGTGATGACTGTTTTGATTACTCCCCATTGTTCCTCCATCCCTCCTTCTTGCCTGTTTGCTAGTGCTTTTCTAAGGCATTCTCTCATTTTCCCAAAGTTAGCCCTCCTAAAGTCCAATACTCTTGCTTTTGTATGGCTTGATTGTATGGCTGTGTTTATCGTGAACCACATTGTTTAGTGGTCGCTTGTTCCCAGATGGCTACCCACCTCTAAATCTGAGATTCTTTCTCCGTCCCACAGTGCAGGTATAATATTTAATTCTGGCATCACGGTTTAACCAGCATGCAGACTTGTACAAATTACAAATATGGGTCAATCTGTCGTGTCCTGTGACTAGCCTACAGGCCTTGTTGAAGGTAGCTTTAACCCTGGAGAGGGTGGTTGGGTCAGCTGAGTCATATATTACTAGCCCCATAGTCAACAAGGGAGAGGACAAAGGAGGAGACAGCCAGATGGAGAGCTTCAGAAGTCAAGAAGTGTTTGTGCCTATATAACAGACCAATCTTGGTGTTGAGTGCAGTCAGGAGGGTCTGGATATGGTCATGGAAGGAGAGGTGGGGGTCAAGGGTTAACTCCAGGTACCTGAAAGAATGAACCTGGTCAAAAAGGACATTCACAGAGCTACAGATAGATAAGGGGACATTATGGTGTCTGCTTTGACAGTGTGATAAGTTTTATTAGTGTTGAGGATTAATTTGTGGGTGACAAATCAGGACTCAGTGGTACAGAAGTGTTCTTGAAGCATATTTTGAAGAATACCAGGATTAGAGTGACAGTAGAAAATAACGGCATCATCCACGTAGAGGAGCATATTACCCAGAGAGGACAATGGGAGGGGGTTTAGGAATAGGCTAAAGAAGAGAAGACAAGGGATAGAACCTTCGGGGACACCAGAGAGAATGAGGCAATAAGAAGAGAGAGTGGAGCTGATCCTGACCTATTGGGATCACTTGGATAGATAGCTGGCAACCCTAACTCCAGGAAGTGTGGGCTGGGCAGCTACTTGGTAAAACTAGTTGCGTACTTGAGCAGACTCGATAGACTATTATGGCCTGTATCTGCTTGCAATTTCATATGTTCATATGTATGTTCAGAAATGCATCATGTACTGCAGAAAGGCTAAATCCAAACAACAAATTTATAATTGGGTTTCAAAAAAATGTTGTAGGTGCCGTATTGGTCCTTTTAAGAACAGATCCAGAAACAAATGATTTGATACCTTTTATTGGACACCAACATGGATGTTACAGAAAAGAACAAAGTGCTTTAGCTTTCGAACCAACCAGGTCCTTCTTCAGAAGCTTTGGGATTCAGAATTGGGTTTCAGAAACTAGAACACACTGAATATAATAAGTTTTAAATGTATCATATTTTCCTTCAGTACCAGCTGGGGTCACAAGATGGTGCACATAAGCCACAGTAGACTGAAGACTATGCACAATTAGAGAAATCTGATGATCCTACAGTATTCTAACACAGAAGGTGCCTAACATTTCTGATTGGTCGAGAAACTTCGTATGTGCTGAAAAAAACTCTATAAATGCCACATCTGATGTCAAGGTCTTCCTGTTAGTTTTATACCAGGCTGAATACTGCTATATACACTGACTGTAGCGAGGTATTACTAGATCATGTTTCAGAAAGAAAATATAAAATATATTTTGTATCTTATCATCACTGCACTTCTTTTAGGTATGATAAAGTAATAGTTTGGGTCAGTTTGCATTGACTTTTCTTGTCTGTCTGTCTAATAGCATTTCAGTTTTTCTGTCTGTCTAGCTTTCCATTTATCTTTTAAAGCTACAGTATTTGAGCTATTCATATAGTCACTGTACTGTATGTGTAATCATTGGATTACTTTGTTCTTATTCACTCTGCAGGTGGAGAATGTGCACAATCCGTCAGTCAGCCACTGGATGTAGTAGCAGTAGAAGGCATCAAAGTTGTTATTCCCTGCAATCATTCTGTCTCAAACTATAATTTGATGCTTTGGTATATTCAAACGGTTCGGGAAGCTCCAAAGCTCTTGTTATCTAGCTATATTGATAACCAAAGAAGTGATCGATATACTATGGAAGTTGATAAAAAAACACTGTCTACAAATCTAACAATTAATGATGTTGAAGTCAAGGATGCAGCAGCTGTCTATTACTGTGCAGTGAGTGACACAGTGAGACAAGCCACTGTTAACTGTAGCACCATATCCCTTTTAGTAGCAGTGTTCTATATATTAAAGTAGAATCTCAGGCATCTTAATACAATCCTGGTGTTCATGTGTTTGCTGCAATTGCACATGTGAATACTGCATGTGCATTGGCTTTGTATTTTTTTCAGATTGACTCATTCTTTTGCTGATTTTTAATTTACTTTTTTCCTTTATAGTAGTCTCTTGCCAACAATGCCCTTTCACTGCCAGTATTAGCACCAATCAGTTCTGGGGCCCACTGATATGTGAACTACAAGTACTTCACTGAATGTTCACGTAGTGCTGAATTGCAACTGATGTTACCTGGTCCAGGCTCAAAATGGTACAGTAATTAAAAAAAAAACAACAGAAAAACAATAATAGATGGGGACAAACAATAACAGATGGGGGGAAGGTACCATGAGAAACCACACTTTTTCAATGTAAACTGAAGGGGTCAGATATTCAAAAATGCACAAGGTGGAGTGCAAACATTTGCACTTCACCTTGCAATAGCATGGGTGGGCATAAATGTAATATTCAGAGGAATAATACATTGCACTATTCATCTGAATATAGATCCATTTTAGCCCAGTACAAAGTCATGTAGACCCACCCAATGGTGCCCCCAAAATATAACCCCTGTAATGGCTAGCACGCGGCAATATTTGCAATATTCAATGGTACCCATGCAAATGAGTTCATTGGGCATGCAGGGCACTAAGGGACCATTTCCATACCCATTATGGGCTCTGTGGCATGGGGTTGGAGGAACTTTATTGCTGAAAATTGCTCATCCTGTGATCTGTCCGTTGTGCTAGCAGATTCCCGTCTATCCACTCCCAGTTCTTCATAATAAAGTTAAATGTCCCTGGTATCCAATAGTCCCTCCCCCCTCCCGACACCCGTTCCTGTACTGTACTATGAATTCCCTGGTGTCCAGTGATCCCCCATCCTAATCCCCATCCCTTCATACAAAGTCCCCCCACCTTGGTGTGTCACAGCTCCCCACACACACAGCCATGGTTGGCTTGCCATAGCCATGCAACTCCTGTGTCCAAATCGCCCCAACAAAGTCCTGGTCTGCTTCAAAGACATAGTCTCAACCGCAGCTCCAGGCAACCCACCATTGATGGTAGTGGTCCCCCCATCCACCCACGGTACTGACTACCCACCCCCAATCCTCCTTACCATACAGTCAGTGCCGTGCTGAAACAATGGCAGGTGACACAACCCCACCTCACCGCCACACTGCTCTGCAACTCACCCAGCCAGCTTCATTTACAGACAGGTCCAGATCTTGACTCAGGCTCTAAGCCAACCAGTGGCTATGGCATGGCTTCTCTGTCTGCTGCGCCACTCTGCAACCAGCCCAGCCAGCTTCATTCACAGACCAAACAGGTCCAGCCCTTGATTCAGGCTCCAAACGGACCGGCATCTGGGGCACGGCTACTCCGGCCAGCGCACTACTCTGCAACCCCCTCAATCAGCTTCATTCACGGACCTAACAGGTCCAGCCCTTGACTCAGGCTCCAAGCTGACCAGCAGCTGCGGCACAGGTTCTCCAGCTGCCGCACCACTCTGCAACCTGCCCAGTCAGCTTCATTCATGGACCAAAACTGGTATGAACCTTGGGGACTCCCAATGGCCACCTCATTGGTCCTCTGACCGTGTGGCTCTCCAGCTATTGGACACTGCCCCTTCTCCTTCCTCACCATTGGCTAAACTTGTAATTCCACCCAATTCGTAATGCTGCACTGAGGATCATGACTTGGCTTCTCTGCTCTGCATTAGTAAAATTATTTAGAGCCATAGTGGTCAAACTGTATATTGTAGATGAAAGTGTACTTCTTTTGTTGAAAAGAAAAGGAGAAAATTGTTTTACTATTGATTCACTGTTGCAAATTTCTAGATAGTAATTTTATTATTACTGCAGTTTAAGTATTGAATTCCTCTTCCATTCCTCACTCTATCCAACTCTCTCTCTCTCCTGTCCTGTCCTGTCCAAAAATGCAGACATAGTGCTGAATCTAGCAGCACTCAGCAGCATCCTTATTTCATTCTCTGGTCTCTGTCTTGACCTGTTTACTCTTCATCTCCTATCTGCTCTCGCCATCTTAGGTGCCTACTTTCCATCCCCCCCCCCCACTACTTTTGCCTGACGCCTGAAGTCAGACATACCCCCGCCTCCTGCAACCACTCTTTCTCTTTCCTCTCCAAGCTAATTTTCTCCAGTTACCTTCTTTATTGTTTCTAACTTCTCCCACTGATTGGGTGTTCCATTGCTTAGTCGACAGAGGCCCTTACTTAACTTCCTAATGCCTCTCCCTCCTCCCTTCCAAGTCTAGCCCTTGACTCAGGCTCTAAGCCAACTGGCAGCTGTGACACAGCTTCTCTAACTGCCACACCACTCTGCAACCTGCCCAGCCAGCTTCATTCATGGACCAAACAGGTACGTACCTCGGGGACTCCTAGTGGCCACCTCATAGGTCCTCCAATCGCATGGCTCGCCAGCTATTGGATGCTGCCCCATCTCATTCCTCACCATTGGCTAAACTTGCAATTCTACCTAATTTGTAATTCTGTTCCAAGGAGCGTGGCTTGGCTTCTCTGCTCTGCTTCAGTTAAATTATTTAGAGCCGTACTAGTCAAACTGCATGTTTTGTCCCTCCTGCACTCCCCGACCCTGGCCTCTATTAAATACGCTCAAGCACCTCCCATCCCCACCATCCCCACTCCCATTGGTTGACAAGCTCAAGACTTGGCAGTATCACAACACTACTTTTACAGCCCAGGCTCCTATCCCCAGAAGATCTAGGCATTACCTATTTATTAAACCAACTATCCCCAGAAGATCTAGGTATTGCCTACTTATTAAAACAACTATGGTGCATTTTAAAGATTTATTCTTATCCTAAGCTAATCACCGATCCTGCTTTACTATTTGACCCCTTCCACATGAGATTTTGTAGCTTAAGCACCAACCTAAACCTGAGTGCCCAGCCCTGTATATTCTTCTTAGGCTGATGTTCCTTACAGTTCAGCTCCTAAAACCCCTTCAAAAAGATGAAGCTACACATCTACTGCCTGCCCATGTTCTCACTTCCTGTTCTACTCCTCTTCTGCTCCCTCTTCTCCCAGACCCACAGCCCCTGCTCCCCTTTTCTGTACCCTAACTGTACAACTTACCTTAATAAACTGAAAATAAATATTATTCAGTCAGCGACTGGGATGCAACCTTGTCTGACCCCTACTATATCAATAGCCGGCAGACCCATGAACCCTTTCTGGAACTACCCCACAATCCAGCTAGCTATACTACTTACTGCCTTACACTCATGACCCATTCACACAACTTTAATCTTCTGCGCTCTATATCCAATCTTCCTCCACTACAGCGGTAATTGCTTACCACACACCTACCACCCTGGAAGTCAACCAAGTTCCACTAAAGCCAGATTTCTTAGCAGATGAATTAAACACATAATTTTCCAACTATTAGTCTGTGCTGGCAATATCGAATTAAACCATGGCCCACCAGTCACTCACCTCACCAACCGTTCTAGCAGCAACCAAAGGGCTGACATGCATGCACTTAAATGCGTGTAGCTTGTTAAAAAAACAGATCTCCTCCAAGCCTGGATCCCCACACCAATATGGATATCCAAGTAATATCTGAAACGTGGTTAAAAGCCTTCACCCCTGATGCCGCGGTTTCCTTCCTGTCCTATAATCTCTTCATATGTGACAGATCTACAAGCGGTGGGGGTGTAGTTATTTAAATTAAAGACACATTTATGGTATCCAAAATTACTCCTGCCAACTCGCCTAAGGAATTTGAATCTCTGAGAGTGAACATCCCTTTCTCTCCCACAGAAACAATCACTGTTATAGGCTGCTACAGGCCACCATCTGGAGGCATGGATGTTCTAAACTACCTATCAGCACAGACACTATACAGAATGAAACTATCATTCTCAGTGACTTAAATAGCGACTGGCAGAAATCTGATAACAAAAACCTACAACTAAAAGGGTTCTATGATGAAGCCAGTTTCACCCAATTAATAATGGAGCCCACCCATCCTAATCCCAAGAGTCTCTCTCTAACAAATCCTTACTTGACCTCATACTCACAAATAAGCTACATAAGATCACCCATACTGCTGTATTCCACAACTGTTAGTGGTCACTGCACCATGGCCTGTATCAGAGGGCAGACCTCCTTCAAATCACTAAACAAATTCACATAAGAAAGGAGTTTTTGTAAATTCAATTTATCCAACTACCTATTTGATCTAAGAATTGTCAGTTAGGCTGAATTCTATCTAACTGTAAACACCAATGCAGCATCCCTCTTTAACAATATATTGTGTGACATCATAAACAAACATGCCCCTTTACTAAAATGCAGAACCCAGAAACTCTCTTGTCCTTGGTTCACAAAAAATCTGAAGGTTGCACTAAAAGTGAGGGACCGTCTCTAGCCCATAGCCAGACAGACCAAACTACCATCAGACTGGTCAGCATTTAGAGCCTTCCACAACAGCAGCATCAAATTGATCAGAGAAACTAAAGCAAATTACTTCCTGTCTGCATTTGACTCTGCAAAGGGTAATCCCAGCAAATTCTGGAAAATTATCAAGCAGGCCTAAGGGTACAAACTTTCGTCCTCTTTACCTGGTAAGATCTACTTTAAAGGCAACATCATATCTGATAAGTCTGACATCTTATTTAGCTTCAATAGCCACTTCTCTACTGCAGGTCTTGCCTTTGATTCCTCCAAAGCAGCTACCAGCATGCCCTGTCTCCCCAAACTATCACTGACTCCGATCAACACTACGTTCTCCTTTACCCCACTCAGATTCAAAGAGGTGAAAGATCTTCTGATTCACCTTGATGTTAAGAAAGAAGTCGGTGCTGATGGCATAGGACCGTACTTCCAGGTGGCAGGTATCTAACATCCCCCTTACTGCACCTACTTAACCTGTCCGTCAGCTCCAGCAATGTACCTGATGCTTGGAAAATATCACAGGTATTACCACTATTTAAATGCGGTGACCCTATGGACCTAAACAATTATTGCCCTATCTCCATCCTTCCCATGCTCTCTAACATACTCCAGAAACTAGTAAATATCCAAATAAGGGATTATCTCGCCAACTCAAACCTAATTAACCCTGTACAATCTGGCTTTAGACCTACCCATAGCACCACCACCACCCTAGCCTCCATCACAAATGACTGGTTTCTTGCAATGGACAAGAAAAAAGTCACAGGGCCATCTTTTTTTGGACCTAAGCAAAGCCTGTAACACAGTCAACCATGACTTGCTCCATGATACATTGAATTTGCATGGCATCTCCGGCTCTGCTTTAATATGGTTCAGCAGTTACCTAACTAACAGGACTACAGCAAGTTAAATCAGATAACAACCTCTACCCACTTCTTCCACTCACAAGAGGAGTTCCACAAGGTTCCATACTTGGACCCCTTCTTTTCATGCTCTATATTAATTCCATTGTCCATAATATCAGCAAGGCAAGGCAAAGCTTCACCTCTTCACTGATGACATGGTAATATACCTATCCAGACCCTCATTAGCCGAAGCCCGTGTAGAACTTCAATCCGAATTTGATCTACTTCAATACAGCCTTGCCCAATCAAAGTTACTCCTAAATGCAAAGAAAACAAAAGTAATGCATGTCTACTCCAACCACCTGTCAAACATCACGAATGCACTCAATTCCTTGCCACCTATTAAAACACTCATAGATGATGACCTTGAGGTAGTCAAAAACTTTAAATAACTCGCCTGTATTCTAGACCATCACCTAAACTTCGCTACCCATATCTCATCACTAGCAAGCAAGCAAAACTTTATTTATATAGCACGTGGCATAATCAAGGCACTGTACACAATATAAATTGCAGTAAAAACAATAGCATAGTAAACTTTTAAAATCAGTCAATAAAATAAACACTTAATTAGGGAAAGCCAAAGAAAATAATTATGTTTTCAGCATCGATTTAAAATTGTTGATGGTCAGGCATTCTCTAACCAACGAGGTAGAGAGTTCCACAGGGCTGGTGCTGCAAATGAAAAGGCACGAGCTCCAGATGTTTTAAGACAAACCCTGGGAATCTCTAGCAATCCCTCATCAGTGGATAGGAGAAGGCGATTGGGGGAGTAGGGAGTCAGGAGATCTTCCAGGTAGTCGGGTCCGAGTTCATGTAGGGCTTTAAAGGTAAGCAAGCCTACCTTATAGGTGATCCACCACTGAACTGGCAGCCAGTGCAGTTCCCGCAGCACAGGTGTAATGTGACTGGTCCTAGAGGTACTAGTCAACAGCCTGGCCGCAGCATTCTGCACTAGCTGCAAGCGGCAGATATCAACCACAGACAGCCCTAGGTAGAGGGCATTGCAGTAGTCAAGACGGGTGGTAATAAAGGCATGGATCTATGTTGGAAGGTCACCCGGAGGAATCAAGTGTTTCACCCGAGCGATATTCCTCAGATGGTAAAATAAGGATTTGACCACTGCTGACATCTAAGACTTCAGGGTCAAGCCATCATCAAAAATAAAGCCAAGGTTACGCACCCGATCTGAGGTAGTGAGCTGGACACCATCAAACCATAGGCCCAACATGAGCCTAGCTCCAAAATCTACCCCTGGGTGACCCGGAACCACCACCAACACCTCAGTCTTATCTGGATTTAATCTCAACCAACTCAAGCTCATCCAGTCTTTGATCTCGGAGAGGCAGCTGTTTAGCACAGGAATTGTATCATCCTGTCCGGGCACAAAGGACATACACAGCTCAGTATCATCTGCATAGCAGTGAAAACTCAAGCTGTATCAACTGATGATATCTCCTAATGGTAGCATATACACTGTGAACAACATGGGCACCGAATGAAACCCTGCAGCACCCTGTCCTGCAGGGTGACCTGCCTACAAGGAAAAATCAAAACCATTCGAGGACTGTACCCGACAGTCCACAAAGGAACTGCAGGGTTTCCAAAGGCACCTCATGGTCCACAGTGTCAAAAGCTGCAGAGAGATTGAGAAGGACCAAGATGGTACGAGCCTTTCGATCCCTAGCCATTAGGAGGTTGTTTAATACCTGCACAAGGGCAGTCTCTGTGCTATGCTTCTTCCTAAAACCAGACTGGAGAGCTTCATTGACATTGTGAGCTACCAAGTGATCATCCAGTTGCACCACAACCACTTTCTCAATAACCTTCCCCACAAAGGGAAGGTTAGAGACAGGTTGGTAGTTAGCTGGATCGATGGGATCCAAGAAGGGTTTTTTAAGGAGTGGTCAAATGACCAACTCCTTTAGGGGATCTGGAAAGATTTCCCTCTCCAAGGATCTCCATACAATTTCAGCTAGGATCAGGCAGACGACATCTATACAACCCACTAAAAGGGAGGTAGGGCCCAGATCCAAGCTACAACAGGTTGGGCGCAGGGTCTGGACAATCTTCACAATGGCTGTGAATTCCAGTCAGCTGAAATCCATCCAGACAGACAGGGTGTTCACTACCTCCCATTGACCTCCACAACTCCTCATGGAGAGAGCCTGGATGATTCTGGCCCTGAGGCTGGCAACCATATCTGTGAAGAACTGAGCTAGCCCATCACACTCAATTTGTGAAAAAACTCTTCAGGGCTGGAGACAGATTGGATTGCACAATCTGTCAATAGTTTTAAAAAGTTGAGCAGGTCAGTTCTGTGCAGCAGAAATCTCCCTGGACAGGAACTTTGTTTTCTTAAGGGTGATTTCTGATTGATAGCCCCTATAATGTTCCATCAATCTAAGCCTGTCAGCATCCAGGCCAGACTTCCGCCATGCTCTCTCCAACCTTTGACCAACCTGCCTCAGCTCCTTCAAGGACCCGTCATACAAAGGGGAAGAGTGAGTGATTGAACACGAACAGGAGCAATCCAGTCTAAGGCCTCTCCCACTGCCTTATTATAGGCTAGTACGAGGTCCCCTGGACTTGTGCTTTCACCTAGCAATACTGATAGGTCCAGCACCACCAATAAACCATCTGGGGTAACTCTCCTTAAAGGGTGGTACTGGACCATCTCCAAAGGGGTAGGTCCATTTAGGGGGGCCCCAAAACTGAACCTTATGGTGTGTTGATCAGACCTACTGACTGGTTTCACCCCCACGTCAGTGATCTCCCATCCCCAGGAGGAACAGCAGATCCAATGAGTCACTTCCTATATTGGTTGAGGAGGTAACTACCTGTGTAAGGCCCAGCATTGTCATAAGCTGGAGGAGAATTTGACCAAACTGCAAGAGTTCATTATTGACCCAGGCATTGAAGTCCCCCAGAATTATCCATCTGGGAGACTGCAACACCATGTTGACGACGAAGTCCGCAGTCTCCTGCAGGAATAGACCCCCATCTCCTGGTGGATGGTAAATGAGGAGTATCCTGCAACCTGCACCCTCACCCATGATACACTCAAAGGATCTGGTGGTCCCCACTGTAACATCCACAAGGCCCAGTTTGGTCTTAAAAAAGATGGCTACACCCCACCCCTACGATCCAACCTCGGGCACTGAATCACCAAAAACCCAGCTGGAACTGCAGAAGTCAATACTGGGCCTGCATTTTCATCCAGCCAGGTCTTGGTGATACATGCCAGGTCCACCGTTTCAACAAGATCAGCTATAATAGCTGTCTTGTTTTTGATGGACCTAGCATTACATAACACTGCCCAGGTTGGATGAGATGCTGGGGAAGACCTCGACTCCTGACCAGCATCAATTGCTGGGATCTTGGGTATGGGAACAAGACAGGGATTACCCCTGTCCTGGCACCATTTTGCACAAGGGCATCGCCTGGTCCTCACCACCTCAATGCATCCCACCCTTTCCATTTCCCCCAAGCGTGGCCCTGCCCCCTCTGGTGCCTCTTAACAATCCTGAGGGATTGGCAGCATTTATAAATCTCTATTGGTAGAAAAGGGCAGTCAAAGGGGTGCAATTCCTTGAGCCTGGTGGGGGAATACTGCCTGACTGTCTTTTGACCCTCCCTACACATACTAAAACTCTAATCAATCAACACAGACCAAAAACCTAACACTCAAACCACCAATACAAATAACCAAAAACAAAATAAACAAAAATAATATGCCCTACCAATCTCGCTATAACAAAAATACCACCCACAAACCCAAAATAACCAACCCCAAATCAACAACCTCTCAGATTTCTACTTAACAACAATAATAAAACAACAGTAAAACATTTAAAACTGGCCATAATGTGAAATAACTAGTCCAGTATAAATAATTCAGTCTCAGAGTCCAGGGCAACAGCTTGATCAACTTGAGGAAGAGTCAGTCATGACATAAATAAAAAAACTTCTTAAACTGTAACTCAAATTCAATAATATCAAGTAAGTTCGAATAACAAATCTCATCAGCCCCCTGAGGCCCTCTCACAGCCTGAGGAGCCAACAAAGTACAGATGCTCTCACTACATGAACCAAAGTAATATCAGTATTTCAGATAGATTTTGCACAGGTACTCGGACTACCTGAGCCCAAAAGATATTACTGTCACAGATGATTTTCAGTCCCCAGGTCCTCTCACTACATAGGGAGTCTGACTGTGGCAGGCAGAAGAAATAGAAACATGAATCCTCGTCTCACAATCCGAATGATGCAGAAACGTAGCCCAAAAACCAGTATGGGGGGACCACGACTGAAATTACCAGCAGCCACCACTACAGACCCCCAACGGCACCAGCCCACCAGTTGGCCCCCCCCAAGGAACCTGAAGGGATCATCGGCTTAGTCAGCTGGTTACCCGGCTAAAAACCAAACCCAGTCCCTGTGTAGTCACAAGCCTCAGCCACCAGACACCCCTCAGGGCTGGGACCACCCAATAGCTTCCACGAAGTTGATCCAACCTCCTGGGCCAAACGCCGTCACAGGACTCTTAACTAAACTGCTTCACACAGCCCAACTGATAGCCTAAAAGTCTTCTTTCCACTGTGCCAGTCACTGCAGTCAATATCCCCGACAGTCACCTCCTCTCCTCGAATTACCTCACAACCACTTGGTTCAATTTTCAGTCAATCTAGACAAAATCAGGATTTTTAACAAAACAGCGGCAGATCTCCTCTGAGTAGTCCAATAATCCAGATAATCCAAGTGAGGAACAGTAGGGAACAATAGGATGCTAAAAACAATACTGAAGCCCCAACGTAGAACTTCTTTCTTCAGGGCGGTAGTGGTGCCGAATCAAATGGCCCCGGTGCGCACTATGGAGTTGTTACAACCGTCCCGGTATCACTCTAAATAAACTCTAAATAACTCACTTTCCAGCCCTCACTAGCCTACAATGAAGCGAAGAGAGAGAAAAATAAAACAAAAATAGGACGAGAACAGGGCAAAGAGAACAAAATCACACACTAGTTGCCGAAGTAACTTGCAGCACGTCCAGCACTGCAGCCATTGGGGATCTGTGATCTAACGAAGAAGATGAGACAAAGAATTGGCTTCTTCTACAAAAACAAATCTCTTTTTACCAGTGATACCACGCTCCACCTAGTTCAGACAACTTTCATCCCACTCCTCAACTATGTGGGCATGTTATATAGCCACTGGTCAGACACCCTGTTACAGCAACTTGACATGCTCTACCATAGAGCACTACGATTCATTTTGAATGCCCACCATCGGACTCACCATTGCGACCTTTATACCTACTTAGGATGGAGTTCCTTGCACACTTGACATCTCACACACTCCCTCATTTGGCTCTATAAAGCTCTCCTGTTGAAACTCCCCCCTTACATATCAAATCTCTTTCAGCGATTGGTCGGCAAATACCCGTTGTATATAAACTCATACATTATCTTGGATGTTCTAAGTGTCCGATCACATTTTGATGATATTGCCATAAGCCGTGCTCACCCAATTGCTTGTAACAAAGCCCAATCTAGCCTTAAATTACAAAATCTAATCCTCCTAAGCAATTTCAAGACGTTAGTCACCAGCAAGTTTAATTAATTCTGCGCCTGCCATTAAGAGTCGCTCTCCCATGCACCTTGAGTATCTCAGGCCACCAACGGCCCACACAAGCTCCCCGTCTTACTCCCACTCACACCTTCCACCCAAATTACATCCCCTCTCTCACCTGTCACAAGTCACCCACAACCCCTGCTAGGCTCCCCATTTTAATCCCACACTCACCCTTCCCCCAACCTTCACTTCCTATCTCTTCTCCACCCTGCCAGATACTTGGATCTTCTATTGTCTTCCCCCTACTTCTGCTCCAAGCATTCCCCATCATTACTATGTACCCTCTCCATACACCCCTTCTTTGTCCCCAACCTGCCTGCTCCCATTCACCCTCTCCGTCCCATACTTATTTCACCACTTCCCTCCACTTGTAATAGCTCACCCCTCCCAGCAATCCTCTGCCTATCCCCAATCTGCCTATTCCCTTTCATCCTTGCCTACCCATTCTCATTTCACAACTTCTGTCCATCTGTAATAGCTCTCCACTCCCAGCAGTCCTCTGCCTCTACCATCCATTCTTTCAACACACCCCTTCTTTATCTCTGACCTGCCTGTCCTCCATCCTGCCTGTCTCCCTTATCATCCTCTCCCACCCATTCTCTCACCACTTCCCTCCATCAGCAGTCCAGTCTATTCCTGGGAATTCCTATTCCAGTTTATCTAATAGGCCTTTATGTTGTACCAAGTCAAATACCTTACTGAGGTCCATGAACACTGCTAGTTATGACCGAAACCACTTAGTGGCTCATCCTGAACCCCCACTTCACTCAGTTTATCTAATAGGCCTTTATGTTGTACCAAGTCAAATACCTTACTGAGGTCCATGAACACTGCCCCAGTGCTCCACCCCCACCCTCCAACCTTTCATTTAACTACCACTCCAATATGGCACTCTCATACTGCAAATCACTTAAGCATCCTTTCAACTGCACCAGGATGATATTCAGTTGACAGCTGCTAACTACTGAATTCCTGCCCAGTTTTGCCAACAAATTCTTGGCTTATGTAAATACCTGTATATGCATTGTGCCTCTTTATTTCTATGACTGCTGCATAACCTGTAAATATCTTTATATATCTTGCAAATTTTTGTTGATTCTGTTTTCACACTATAACAAGACTGATTGTATCAGGACCTCCTTGTAAATGAGCCTGCTCAATGGAGTCTTTCCTGCCAAATAAAACTGAACTGAACTAAACATTGGCCACACACCATCTAACATTTGCAAGGAGTGCACTGCTTATTTAAAGTGCACTGCAAGGGACTACTGGACACAATGGAATTAATAGTACAGTACTGGAACAGGTGTCGGGTGTGGGGGGAGAAACCTCTGGACACCAGGGATTTCATCTAAATCCACCAGGACTGGAATCAGAGGGGGGGTGCCACAATACATCAGGGCCTATTGTGTTGGGGGGGCACCAATGCACTACCTCTGGTAACCACCGGGGTTGCACTGACTTAAGAGTTGGGCTCTGTCAGTGGTATCTTCTCCATGCAAGGGGACCACACAAAGCACCCTTGAGCACAGCAAATACACTGAATATTGGACTGCACCTATATTCAGGTCTCTACCCCCGATCTGCATAGTTTTGCCTTCACACCCTCCACTTTTTGCCCCGGGGCAGGCCCAGTATACCAGCACAAAAGGGACTTTTACATATAGGACTTCGGCACAAAACCTGGTTTTACAAGGGCAAACTGGGTTTTATGTGACCAATATTTTAAATATCTGGCCCCAGATGTAGTTCACTCTGGTGACAAAGCAGACAACAGTTATAAATGGCCAAAAGGTTTATGCCCCCATTTACACTTCTGATCTTCTCATTTTAAAGAAAATCTAACACTTGGGCATGGCAGAAGGGGTTGGTGCTCCATCTTCAGTATGAATTGTCACTAATCAATGTCCCACTAGTTTGCTTTTTTTCTAACCATTTGTTCAACTGAATTTAAATAGTACTTGCTGCTCATGTTTAATGTGTATATGTGCAAGTAATTCAGCTTCAAATAATCCAGTCCCAATACTCAAAATCCATTTTGTGATGACTGGAAGCTATGAGGTCACAATGAGAATTGTCTGCAGAGTCTCCTGTCATGATACATTAGTGGCTATCTTGTTGGAGTCACTATACCAAGGAATATTTTAGATTAGTAGTTTCCAGGTATATTAGGGCCACATAGATCATACATGGATGGGACTTTAGTTTTTCCCCATAGAAGCAGTTAGCAGTAATCTCCCTTTATACGCTTTTGTTGTATACGCAATTGTAGTCAAAGCTAACAGCAACCATCCAAATGTATTATTTAAAATAAAACATTGTTAAATCAGCTATAATCAGAAATTAATCAGTCGAGAGGATAGTCAGATTATAGAGCCACTCAATATTTGTACTCATGGCTTTATGGTCTGGTTACCCCCCTTAACTGACTTGCTACCTTGTATACAAACAAATTGTTTAATTGCAGTATAGGTCCTTATAAGATCAAATCCAGAAGCAAATGGTTTGATACCTTTTATTGGACCAACAAAGATGTACAAAAAGAACAAAGTACTTTAGCTTTTGGACCAACCAATCCTTCCTCAGAAGTTTATGACAGTCACCCAAAAAATCACATACTATTAATACCCAGAGCATGCATAAAAAACAGAAATAATTCTCATTGGTTTAAAATACTCATTTAAACTATAATGGAGATTTGCACCAGAAAAACTGGATAGCACCAGTCTGCCTTAAGAGGAGTCTTTCAATATCAAATGTTACCAGAATAAGAATACTTCAAGCAGAGGACTTCATTAACATAAACCATGAATGTATGATAGTCCAGTCTCATGAAAAGCAAAACCTTTCGATTCACCACTCTTTTAAATGCATGTTTAGCTGAGGAGCCTTTCAAGGTCAAATATCCCTAGAATAAGATAAGAACACTTCCAGCAGAGAGCTCCACTAATGTAAATTTTGAATGTCCCAGTGTGTTTTGAGAATCCAGTCTAATGAAAAAGCAAAATCTATACATTAAATACTAACTTAAATACATGAACCTTATGACCTTCAGTGCTGTAAATGGATTTTATGCACGATAATAGCATTTGTCATTATAAGAGCCAAATAAAAAACAACTTGTCAAAGACCCCCCCAAGTAAATCAGACAATGCCTCCTGTTATGTTCAGAGTTTAATAATGTGTCAGTGTATAATAAAACTATCATATGTGCAGAAGCAGTCTAAGGAATCTGAATAAAAACTCAATGGAATTAACCCCCGCCCCCGGGAAGATAACTAATAAGAAGGAAGACTATATACATTATTTTACTGATTGATCAACATTTATTTTTATACAGGATATAAGTTGTTAGGGATTCATCCCCATTTCCAATAATGTCCTGTGGTACAAGTTTACAAAATACATAAATAAACAACAAAAAAAATCACATCTCAACAAGTATAGTGCAGTGGTTTAAGGCTCTGAGCTGCAAATCTGGAGACCTGGGTTTGAATCCCACCCCCCCCCCACCTTGCATACTGTGTGACCCTGAGCAAGTCACTTAACTTCCGTGTGCTCCCAGGTCACACCTGTACACAAGCTTTCAGCTTTGTGTGCCACTCCTGGTTAAACAATTGAAACAAACAAACAAATGAAGATAGCAATTATTATGTTCTATTTAAATCATGAAGAAGTTGAACTGAGGTAATTGTGCAAAGATACCTTAAAAACAGGCAAACTGGTTGCTATTTTTAGATTATGTGGAAGATTGTTCCAGTGCCTAACTAAACTATTTTGTAAGGTAATATCTTCTAATCTAGTGCATGATTTAATCAATGGGACTTTCTGGGAGGTTACTCTCAGGCTGGCTGGCTGTTTACAGTGAGGTTCCATTACTATCAAATGAGCTAAGGGGTGTTTTTCTTTTAAATATATGACAGAATGTGAACCACTGATAAACTCTTTATTCTGGTTTGGTCCACCCAAGCTTGCTAAATATGTTACAGTGGTGCATATCTTAAACACTTTTTGTTATGAATTTCCCCAGTCTATAATATATTTGATCCAATCTATCTAAGGTTACCCAGGTAAAATTCATATATACAACAGAACCATACGCTAAAACTGGTACTAACAATTGTTGTATAAGTTTTTTCCTTACTCCTACTGTAAGGGATCCAGATACCCTCCTCAGTGCCCCCAATCTCTGTCTTACCTTCTTTACTTGCTGTAAAATATGACCAGCATGTGTTAATCTGGTGTCCACTGTAATTCCCAGGTATTTATAATTTAAAACATTTTTAATGTAAGTTTCACCCACAAATTGAAGCCTCAACTCAAGCTTTCTTACATGGGTGTAACCCACAGAAAACACCATACATTGTTTTTTTTGTATTAAGAAGCAAGCCGGAGTAACCCATTTTTTTGTCCATAAGTGTCTAGTCCATCTGGTGCTGCTGTTCCAGGCCTGAAGCAGCAGCCCCACGAGACATATATTGTTTGCGGTCAGCTAGATATGACTGAAACCACTTTAGTGGCTCCTCCTGAACCCCCACTTCACTCAATTTATCTAATAGGCCTTTATGTTGTACCAAGTCAAATACCTTACTGAGGTCCATGAACACTGCCCCAGTGCTCCTCCCCTGATTTAGGAAAGTTTCTACTAAGTTGTTAAAGTCTACTAGGGCAGTGTCCATGGACCTTCCTGCCCTAAAGCCATGCTGATGCTCTGGCAGTATCTGGTTTTGTTCCAGGTGTTGAGTGAACTGGTAGTGTACACTTTTTTACAAGACTTTAGACAGGATAGGTCGCAAGGCTATCAGCCTGTCATTTGAGGGAATGGTACTATCACCCCATTGAAGTTGGGGATTATTTTTCCCACCTTCCATATCTCAGGAACTGTTGAACTGCATAAGCTTCAGTTAAATAAATAAGTTATAACAGGAACAAGTATATCTGCCTCTATTTTCAAAAACCTGGCCTCGAAACCAGCCAACCCCCCTGCCTTAGAGACATTTAAATTCTGTAGCTCTTTTACAACTTCCTTAGTTGTTAAGTTTAAAAATCAAAAGTGAGGTGCTGTACCACTTGTTAATTCTGTCTTTCTATTATCTCTTTCCTCAATTATTTTGACTACAGAGATATCTGCTGTATTCAAGGTGGGTTTGGGCATTTTTATGGCTGTGAGCAGAGCCTATAGCCATCTTGCTGAGGCTCAGCTGGAAAATGACTGATCATGGAACACCTGTTTTGGACTTTTCAGTGTATCCTTCCATGACTGCAAATCACTGTGGCATTTGAATTAAATAATCCCTACTTTCTGTTTAAAGATCATGTGCAACACTTTATTTTTTGCTACAAATGGTAGTGTTAATAAAGAAATGCATTTAAAGCAGTGCCCTGGTTGTTTTCTACCCCTCTGCTTAATAAATACTGTAATTTTGCCTTCATGTTCATAGCTGTATTTTCCTCTGACTGCTGTAATTTGTTCCTGATGCTCTGCTAAGCTGGGCTGCCAGTGTCTGTAGCATCATGACATCAGTGGGTGGTCTGTGAGCATTGCCATCTGTCAGACATGCTGTTGCAACCAGTATTTCTTCATCAGCAAGGGGCTGCAGTCAGGGCATTTTGGTTTGATTTAACACACTCTCTTTATCCTTATGTAACCCTAGGTAGCGCTATCCCAAGGGCTACTACCCTGCCTGCTTGGCTAGTTGTAAGTTAAGGGGCCTAGGTTCTGATATGGGTGCCTCCACCCTGAGGTCAGGGTTGGTAGTGGTCAAGCTGACCTGGGCACAGCCCTCCGGGAGAGTATAACCCCCCTTTTCTCCTTCTAGTGGCCTGAACAGTACACAATAATCACTTTCACAATGACCCTTATTCACCAGGCAATTACCCACACTGTTTGCACTTACCACCAGCGCTGGTTCATCTAGCTTGACCCTGGGAACCCCTGTAAAACAAGGTTAAGCACAGCAAATAACAACAGTACAATACTCTTGGCACACACTGGAACCACAGTCAGGTTAAATGCAAACAAATTTAATCTGATTTATTCAGGGGACTCAAACAAGGGAGAGGCGTACTCAGGTTGATTTGCTTAAAAGCTATATTAATCAGACAGTTTTGCAAGCAGTTCAGAGTCCCTACACAGTCACACACTTTGGGTACCCAGGTAGGAAAACAGTGGGCTAGCCAGAAACGTTGCAGCTGGTAGGGGCCCTGTGATGTAAGAAAGCAACATGCACACCACACACTATTTTTAATCTGGAGCTGGAGGGCTCAGTTCGTGAAAGAAAAGGCAACGAGACAATCAGATGACAACACTTTTAGATTTAGCTGTTATTGCAGGGAGCTACCCTGATGTTTACTCACGATACCCAATACTGGACACAGGCAGGACAAAATCGATACTGCAGGCAATAGAGCTGGAGTGCCCGGAGAAACAGGGCCCACACGAATCACCGAGGCATCGTTCTTGTTTAAGGCGTTGAGCAGGGGGGGGCTGATCCCCAGGCTGGTCTCTCGTCAATGACTGTCTCTGTGTAGCAGGCATTCTGGCTGGGCCAGTGTAGCAGGGCCCAGACAAACGGAAATGTATACAGATTCAGTCTGTGGAGCTGGATACAGCCTCCAGCAAGCAAAACACAGTTCAGACACACAGTGGGGAACCAAATCATGACCCACTATAAGCACACAGCACATTCACATGTAAGGAAATTCCACTGTACCAGGCAAATGGCTCTCCGATCGCAATTACAGAGTCTCAGCACAATCCAGGAGTTCAGAGGTAGCTGGAAGTCCTGACAGACTGATTGCATTTAGCAAATCTTCAGTCTTCCTCAGGTTAAAGTCTGGTCCCAATTCAGTGGCTTAATTCGCTTTCCAAGTTCGAATTCAGTCCAAAAAAAAACACAAGTTCCCTCTCAGGAACAGCAGGCAGGCAAGCAGGCCAAACTCAGGCCTTTCCACAGTTCTCCCACGTGAATCCACTATGGATTGTTGCTCAAACTATATTGAGCTGTTACTTCTTCACTTCCCAACTCAGATCTAACTGAGATTGCAAGAGGTGTGGGACTTTCCCCAAGTTCCAAAAGGATCGGTTTGCTGATCTGTCTGTCAGTCACAACAAGGGTCCAGGTTATTTTAAGGGGCCAAAAGCCCAAAACTACAATTTCTACAAGTTTTGCCCCACCAAGCCCCTGTAGGCAAGCTCCATTTTAGAGTCCCAAATCTACTGATCGGCCCATTCTGCAATCCAGGACCAAGATGATGGAAACAAACAGAACTGTCCATGCTGCAAAGAAGGCAGGTTAGAACAAACTGCAATATTATTACTACTGTAACAAATGATCAGCAAACAAGTATATCTTCTAACAGAACTCCCTCTCAGATTACTTATGACTGCAATCCAGGCAGCTGTTAAAGAGACAGTACACAGAGGCTATGCAGGCACTCTCTGGCAATCACATTTAAACTGCTAAAATGCAGGACACCAGCCTGGCAATGAGCATTTAGGCAAGCTCAAGGAAGACTTTTCGGGAACCCCCATTTGTAGGGGGGTTACACCTATACTGAGTCCTTCATAAATTCTTTTAAGTTGTCAGATTTATTTGTCTAACAGTCTATCATTGCAGTGTTTGTCTGTAATCTACTTTGTATTGGAGTGGACTGTGCCAATGTTTGACCTACTCTCAAAATGTATTGTTTCCTGACAGTTTAAACAGTACATCTGGCAGTGGCTTCACAACAAACAGTGTGAGTTCTACTGCCCTATTTACTAATATAATCATGTTATGTCCCTGCTTTTATAATGCTATCAACTTGTTGCCACATTTTTTTACAGTATATTTTATTTTAATATCTGTCTGTGTGGTTAATTTTTTTTTCAGTTTTGTTGTTTCCTGTTTTAATTTTTTGCTGATATGAAGCACTGCTGTGCCACTGTTTATAAGAATGGGAAAGGGGTTGCACACGGTTTCTATCACTTTCCTAAAGATAACCAGCAGTGCAAGCAGTGGGCACTTGGTGTTAAATGTGCCTGCAAGGAACCAGCTCATCATAGTGTTTTATGTGCTAACCACTTTACAGAAGCTCAATTTAGGCAAGGCAAGGCAAAATTTATTTAAAAGATGCTGAATCCTGGAGACTCTTGGTGCCCTACAAATGAATAGACACATATACAAAAACAGATCAATAAATAATAAAGGAATAAAAAACATATAAATAATCAGCGCCACATCATAACATTTTCCACAAATAGTAGGCTAAAAATCAGACTGCCAACAACTATAATCATATCTGGATGAATAGGAAGGCCTTAAGGCAGGCTTTGAATACCTCCAAAGTAGGGGCCCCCCAACTCCAAGAGGCAGCGAATTCCAGAGGACAATGATGATGACACTAAACGCTCTGTTGCCAGCCAATTTCAGCCTCATCTTGGGAATCACCAGGGGGCCCCCACAGGAGGGACAGAGGGGGCAGACCAAGACAGCAGGTGCAAGAAGGTCTAAAAGATAACCAGGGCCCTGGCCATTTAGGGCCTTATACAGTAGATGAGAAGACCGACCTTAAAGACAATCCTCCACCTGACCAGCAGCCAGTGCAGCTCACGCAACATCAGTGTGATATGAAAAAATTTTGACTGCCCAGTAAGTAACCAGGCAGCTGTGTTCTACACTCACTGCAGCCTGTGGAGAGATCTCCCTGCAACCCCAAGGTAGAGCGCATTACAGTAGCCAAGCCTTGATGTAACTAAGGCACGCATCAAAGTGGGGAGGTCCAGAGGAGGAAGAAGGGGTTTTATCCTGGCAACATTTCTGAGATGGAAAAAGCAGGCATGGACAGTGGAAGACACCTGCTCCTCCATCATCAAACTCCTATCCAGAATGACACCAAGATTTCACACCCTAGAGGGGGCCTTCAGTGGAATAGATCCCAGAACAAATCCAGTCTCTGATCCAGAGGCCATCCTGTTACACACTCTGTTCGACTCCACCACAAATACCTCCATCTTATTGGGGTTCAGTCACAATCAGCTAGAGGCCATCCAATTGTTGATCTAGGCAAGGCACCAGTTTAGCACATCTACCGTGTTGGATGTTCCTGGGGTAAAGGATAAGTATAACTGGGTATCATCAGCATAGCAATGAACACCCAAACCATATTTCCTAATGATCCCTCCCAGAGGTAGCATGTACACATTGTGAAAAACATTGGGGCTAAAACTGAACCATGAGGTACTCTGCAAGAGAGGGGGCTAGGGGTGGAGGAGAAATTCCCCATTACAACCCATTGCCTCCTGTTGGTTAAAAAGGACTCAAACCAACAGATAACAGTGCCGGTGAGTCCGCAGATTTCCCTAAGGTGATCAAGCAACACACAATGGTCCATAGTATCAGATGCTGAGGAGAGATCAAGGAGAACAAGAATTGTCTTTTCACCTCGATCGTTAGCCCTGAGGACATCATTCTGTACCTGAGCAAGCACAGTTTCTGTGCAATGCTTCACCTGAAACCTCGAATGGAAGTGTTCATATAACTCATGGGTCACAAGGTGTTCCTCCAACCGAAGAGCCACTACCTTCTCCACAATCTTCGCCAAAAAAGGGAAAATTGGAGATAGAACAGTAATTTGCCCTAACTTCCGGGTTCAGGGATGGTTTCTTTAAGACAAACCTCACCAATTCCTCCTTCAAGGCATTAGTAAAGACCCCCTCAGATATGGAACACTGGGCAATCAGAGCAAACACCGGGCCAACAGCATCTATGCATCTCATTAAGAAATGCGTCGCACTGGGTCCTGTTCGCAAAAAACTCGCTTATTACTGGTCGCCACCCTGATGACCTCACTTACCTACACTGAGCTAAACTCCCCCAACCAGGTGGAGTGCACTCAGAGCACTTTGGGTGACCACTGCCAGCTATGGCATTGCCAACTGGAGGAACTCTCTAATGGATACCAGACACTCTGTCCTAGAAGAACCGAGCAAACTCTTTGCATTCAGTGTTAGAAAAAACCTTCTTCAGCTGCAGACAGGCTGAATGAAGTAGCTGTCAACAGTCCAAAAAAGTGCATCTGGTCGGTTCTTCCTGGCAGCAATCTCCCTGGACAGTAACACTGCCTTCTTATGGTTGATTGCCCCCTGGTATGCATTATATTGCTCATGCAGGGCCAGTTTGTCCTCCTCCAAGCCGGACTTCCTCCAGCAGCGCTCCAACCTCTGACCCTTTCTCTTCATCTCCCCGAGGTCCCCATCAAACCATGGGGAACTCAGGTAGGAAGATTTGGGTCATACATGGACAGGTGCGAGGGAGTCAATGGCGTCGGATAGCACTCTATTATAGGAGCCCACCATGGAACCAACATCTCCAATGCATGCATTAACCACACCAGATAGATCAGCTGCCACCAAAAAGCCTTCAGGATCAATCCCTGCAAAGGGTGACAGCTCATCATCTATGTAAGGGGAGGGCATCTGGTGGGAACCCCAAACATGAACTGCACCATGCAGTGATCGGACCATACCACCCGATCAATGTTGTGATTGTTTATCTCAAGACCCAGTGAGAACACCAGGTTGAACGTGTGGCCTCCCTCGTGTGTCATGGCAGAAACAACTTGTGACAGGCCCAGTGATGACATGGTCTGGAGGAGGTTATGACCAAGCCAGGAAGACTCGTCATTGGCCCAAACATTGAAATCCCCCAAGACAATACCTCTGGGGGCTTCCAGTGTTTCACCTATGACGAATTCAGCAACCTCCTGCAAGAAATTTCCCACCGCTCCGGGGGAGGCGGTAAATAAGGAGAATCCTGCAGCCTGTGCCTGGACTCCCATGAATGGCCACACATTCAAAAGAACCCGGGGTTCTTACAGGGTGCATGGTGAAGCCCAAGTCGGATCTAAAACAGATGGCTACCCCACTGCCCCTACGTTCCTCTCTGGGGAAATGCACCATGTTATATCCAGGGGGGACAGCAGCCTCAAAGACTGGGCTAGCATTGTTCCCAGTTCAGGTCTCCATGATGCAAGCCAGATTGATCGAGGAAATCAAGTCCTCAATAATCACAATCTTGTTCCTGATCATCTGGCATCGCATAGCACTGCCATCAGGGGACTGGTAGGTAAAACAGACCCTTGGGTTACCTGGCAACTCGGTCTTGTGGACTCCCTGGAGACAGGCACCCAACATGTCTGGTCTTTCTCTTGTGCCTGCCATAATTCAGGGCACCTTCTGGACCCAACAAGTTCTATTCTAACACCCCCCACTGTGCACCTCACTGCCCAAGATCACCCCGGCCCCTCCAAATTCCCACCTCTCAGCAGCATCTTACAGTAGTATTAGAGACCAGGAGGCAGGTGAAGGCCCATAATTCAAGCAAAAGAGATGTCCTGTACACTATCCTGGCCCTCCCCAGCCCTCCCAGACAACCCTGACACATCAGCAGTTTAAGGTGTATAAGGAAAAAGAAGAAATTCCAACCCAACCTAACCCAAACAAAAGAAACTAGACTGAAGACCTCACACTTCTTAAAAGATAATCTAGGTACTATCTCTCACGTAGAACTAAATATTAATAGTGTTCATCGATTTCAAAATACATTACTAAACATAAAATAAACCCCAATACTAAGTCGAGTCTATCCACTTCACAGAACAACATCAAAGTAACAGCAGCTCCATTTAAACCTAATAGTATATAGGTCAGCAATAAAGTTTGCTTCTATACTATAAGGTTAAACTGTCCCGTACAATATCCAGATGTCCAGCTAAAAAGAAGATTCACTACAATTTGATTACAATGAATAAAGAGCAATGGAAAGATGGAGATGTAGGAACTCTCACCACCTACTTCAACCAAGTAAACAGTCATACAGTGAATCACTCTCACTGCTTCAATTTCCAAAGGTTCAATAGAGTAAAATTGAATGTCAGTTCTCTCACTACCTCCAAAATATTTGTGGCTTATGCAGTTCCAAGTTCTGTGTCCATCCACTAGATAGAATCCAGGGAGAAGGCACTGATTTAAAGTTTTGTATGGTAGCTTGAAATAGAAGCCACGCCAGACACCTGAGGAAATCGGATCACAACCGATCAAAGGATCAGTGCCTGATTTTGTGCCTGAAATTTACAATTTTACAAACTCTTTTAGATACTGTCAGTTTTACTCTGTCAGTGTTGCTTGAAACCAGATGCATGTCCCACTATTTTTTTCGTTTAAACAGGAAAAAACAAAATGCCAGAGTAATGCCATTCAGAACAGGAAATTAATTGAAGCAAGTGATAAATATGATAAGCCATATTACAACTGTCATATCTGAATTGCTGCGGAATGCTAACAGTGTGTCTGTAAAAGTGGCTGAAAGAGACAGTTATTTATTTTACTGCTACTGGCAATGTAGTGTCTGTGATTATGGTTCATGATAGTGTTACGAATGTCTGCATTGTTGTCTGCTTTTGCTGGTTAATATTACGTAGGTGTGTACGTTTACAGTGTGTTATTATGTGCATGGATTTCTGTGAGTGGTGCCCACACATGTCTCTGTTGTTGCAGGGTACATTTAGAACACTTTTCAAAGTCAGTGACCCAATACTTTTAGTCAGTGTATATGAGTAAATGATATGACAATATGGGTGCATGATAGTTATGCCTGGTTTATAGTGCACAGCTCAGTAATATATCTTTATGGATGAAGTATTCTATTGCGGAGGAGTGTATGGGTGAAGGGCAATAGTACAAATGTGTGTAAAGTTGCACGACACTGTTATCTGCACTGAAATTTGTGCCCAGCATTCTTATGAATGTCTGCATGGGTGCACAGTACTATTGAAGGTGTGTGTATAGGTGCAGGGCAATGGTAAAAATTTACATATTTGTGCAAGGCACTAATGTACAGTCATTCTAGTTCAGGTCATGGTTGCACATCTTTCTATTGATGCAGGGTACTGTTATGTGTGTCTATGGGTGGAAGGCAATGGTACTAATGAATGTAAGGGTGCAGCATAATTATGCCTGGTTACTGTAGTGCAGAACACAGTTACATATCTTTGTATGACTGTGGGTTACTGCTACATGACTATGCATGGGTGAAAGGGCGATGGTATAACTCTGTGTATGTGTGCAGGACACTGCGATGTCTAGGGTTTGTTGAAGCACATTGATATGTATCTATATAAGGGTTTTTGGTAATGGTGTGTGTTATTGTGTATGGCTGAGAGGAAATATAGAAATACAGAACTTGACTAAAGGGAGACTGAATATCTATCTACTCTGCCCTTCCTATATTAACTCACTCCACTGGCCTACTGTGCTGTTGTACTGTACCCCTTCCCCTCACTACCAAACCTCAGACCCTTACTGCCCCTCTTGGGGACTATGATTCCGCTTTCTCTGTCCCAGTCCCATTTAAACCCTTGAAGGGAATTTGCATCCTACCAATCTCCACTCATGCTACTAGGGACTGCATCCCTATTTTGCACAAATAGGACATAACAATTTACCTTCTTTATATCACAGAGAAACTTGTATGTTTCAATCATGTACCCACACTCCCTTCTGAATTTCAATGAATAGATGTTTAGAGCCATAGTCTCTCTAGGCCTTTCCTGAGGTGAGGTCTCCAGAACTGGTCATATGACTCCAGGTGAAGCCTCACTAAGGATCTGTGTGGTGACAGAATTGCCTTGCTTTGCCTACTGTGAAAACCATTCCCTATAAAACCCATAATCTTCAATGCCTTTTTGTATGCTTTATTGCTTTGACTTGTTTGCTGCAGGGAATCAGTGACTTTGGCCCACATATCTCTATCCTCTGTGGAAGTTGCCAATCTAATTCCTACCATCAAATATTATGTGGATGGATTATGCCTACTAAAGTGCACTTGTGCTCACAAATGGGGAGCATGTGCAGGAAATAATGATCAGGGAGCCATGGGGCAGGAGTGACCACTGCACAGTGTGGTTCCAGTTAGATATGGGCAGGGAAAGCATCTGGACTAAGACCAAAATCTTGGATTTTAGAAGGGTTGACTTAAGGAAAATGGATGAAGTACTAAAGAGACACCTGGCAGGCATCAGATCAGATATGGGGGTGGACCAAAGTGCTTCATCATTAAGGAAGGAATACTGGTTGCCACAGAGCAGTGTGTTAGGCTCAGGGGTAAGAACACAAGGGCCAAAGCACCCAGCTGGTTCAGTTCTGGGATTGCCAAGATAGTAAGGGAAAAGAGACTGGGCTATAGAAAATTCAGGAAGACCAAGAGAGAGGTGGATAGGGAAAATTACCTAAGGTTGGTTAGTGAGGCAAGTAACGAAGTCTGGTGAGCTAAAGTACAGAAGGAGCTGCAGACAGCTGAAGGAATTAAGGAGGGGACAAATCTTTCTTTCGCTAAATAAGTGAAAAAAGAGACAATAAGAAAGGGACTGTTAGGCTTAAGAAAGGGAAGGAGTGGGTGGAGCTGAAAGAGCTGAGAGAGAGAAAGAGAGAGAGAGCAGTCACCAGCTTCCTTAAAGCAAGGAGGTGATTTAATAGAGTAAACTGAATTGAATGATTAATTTTGGGGCCTGTGTAAGTAAGTAAAGTAGGAGTCAGTGTTTTGGTTCTCTGTTTTTGGGGGTGACTTTTCTTAGTGTAACGTTTATTTGCCAGTGAGGAAATCTAGCTAGGAAAATGTTCACAGTCATTTGTGACTAGACCTGTTACTTAAACTCTGTAAAATAGGTGTCTGATAAGGAAGGAGCTGAAAGGTGCCTGAGGAACTGTGGATTTAAAATGGGAGTTGTTCATTGACTCTATCTGCTGTAGCTGATGGAGAGATAGAGCAGCCACCAGCGTCCTTAAAGCAAGGATGTGATTTAACAGAGTACACTGAATTGAATTATTAATTTTGGGGCCTGTGTTAGTAAGTAAGTAGGAGTCAGTGTTTTGGTTCTCTGTTTTTGGGGTTGACTTTTCTTAGTGTAACTTTTATTTGCCAGGGAGAAAATCTAGCTGGGAGAATATTTGCAGTCATTTGTGACTAGACCTGTTACTTAAATTCTGTGAAATAGGTGTCTGAAAAGAAGGAAGACACTCACTGTGGTGGTGGGTCAGAGTTGTAGTTGATTGTTTCTGTAGAGCACCGGCTTAGTCCAACCCACTCTGCCCCTCACTCCACCCACCCTAAGTGCATCATTTCCTTTATATCAGGGGTTCTAACATCACTTCCCCAAAAGCGCAAAGGACATACATCTGTGCATATCCATAAAGGCACAGCACACTGAATAGGGTGTAAAGACACCCACATGCTTGCGCACACTAAAAAAAAAAGAAAAAACATCTTAAACAGGAAGGGAGACAGACATGTGGGGAGTGCTGCAATGCTCTGGCTGTGGAGCGGCAGTCTTCCAGGACACATTCTGGAGGCTGCATTGCAGCCCTATTTGCAGGCATTTCTCTGGTCTGAGGGAGGAGGTTGCTCATCTCCATGCTGACCTCGTGAGGATTCAGAAAACCCCCTTCCCCACCCAGGCCACCACCACCACTGCCTCAGAGGTTGCCAAGAAAGAGGAGTGGTTGGACCATGGTGGTCTCAGGGATGGTGAGGGTGGTGGAACAGAGGTGCATCCCTTCAGTCGTGCCTTCCCAAAATTTATTTGCCCTTCTGGTGGAATGTGGTTCCTCTATGGAGGCACATGCAGTGGAGACCAAAGAGGATGCTGGGAACCTCCACAAAGGAGATACACAGGAGGGTGACACAGGACCCCACAGGGGAAGGAAACAACTCCTCCTGGGGTACTCAGTTGTTAGCGGGTAGAACTGGGGAGGGAGGGAGGGAGGGAGGGAGGTAAGGTGCCTGCCCAGTGCAATAACTTGGAGGGACAGGAAGCAAATCCTCAGGATACTGGGAGCAGCTGCACATGGGAGGGAGCTGGAAGTCATTGTCCACCTAGGGGGACAAATGATCTGACTTAGAATGGGATCAGAGCAGTGTAGCAGGAGTTTGTGGAGTTGGGAAGGGGCTTAGACAAGTAGCATGCACAGTAACTTTCACAGAAGTGTTACCTGTCTATGGCATGGGTAAGGCAAAGGTACTTTGCACCATGGGATTCAATGACTGGTTGAAAAACTGGTGCAGAGCTCAAGGATTTGGCTTCACTGGAGATTGGGGTTCCACCTGGAGGGATACAGGCCTATACTGGTGTGATGGTCTGCATCTGTATGGGAGGGGGACCAGGATCCAAGGTGATAGGTTTAAATGCTTCATTGGCAAGCATTTAAACTAGCCAAGGGAGGAGGCACTGAAGGGAAGCAGGGAAATCCCATCCCCCAAAACAGGGTAGTTAGGGAAGTAGACATAAAGTTAGAGAAGTCAATAGAGAGCAGAACAGGGGCAAACCCAGAAAAAGGCAAAGGCAGTAAGACAGGGATGGGCCTAAAAGGGATAAGGCCATCAAAAAATGGAGGGCAATGAGTACCAGTGCCCATAGCCTGGGTAACAAGCTCCCTGATCTAGTGGTTCTTGATGAAAGAGGGATGCCTGAATATCTTGGCAGTCACAGAAACATGGTACACAGTGAACCATGACTGGGATGTCAACATACCAAGGTACACAATCTACATGAGGGACAGTGAGGGTAAACGAGGAGGAGGAGTAGCTCTCTACATAAGGGAAGGAATCAAAGCAGAAGAACTAAAAGCTAAACAAGGAGGGGAGAAGGCACGTGGGTCACCCTGGAGACAGAAAATGGCACCACATTCTGCACAGGGGTTGTTTACAGACCTCCGTCTTGGGGAGGCAATAGACAAGGAAATGACAGAAGGAATCCTTAGACTGGCAGAAGAAGGAGAGATATTATTGATGGGGGACCTGCATATGGCAGATGTAACTGGAGCACCTTTACTGCTGCCACATCCAAGAGCAGGGTCATTCTCAATGCCCTACAGGAGAATGGCTCAGACAGCTAGTGTTAGAACCCACTCAGGAGGGAGTGATCTTAGACCTGGTACTCTCAAATGAGGATGGAGAGAGGATCTCAGATATATAAGTGGGTAGTCATCTGAGAACAAATGACCACAAAATAGTGTAGTTCACCATACACACAGCTGTAGAGTCAAGCCATACAAAAGCAATAATGTTGGACTTTAGAAAGGGCTGACTTTAGCAAAATGGAAGCATGCTTCAGAAGAGCACTAGGAAACAGGCAAGAAGGAGGGGTGGAGGAACAATGGGGAAAAATCAAAACTGCCATCACAGAGGCAACAAGCCTTTGTGTAAAGCATATCAACAAAACAAAATGAAGGAAAAAGCCACTATGGTTCTCAAATAAGGTGGCTGGGAAGGTTATGGAGAAAAGGATAACATTCAGGAAATATAAGGATACACAAAATGAGCAGGACAGGGAAAAATATCAGTTAAAGCAGAAGGAGGCAGGGAAGGCAGTCAGAATTGCAAAGGCCCAAAACTGAGGAAAAGACAGCCAACTTGGTTAAGAACGGGGATAAAACCTTTTATAGGTGCATTAGGGAGCATAGAAAGACCAAGGGAGGGATAGTGCAGCTTAATAAATGAGAGGGAATGTGGGCAGAGGGTGACAGTGAAAAAGCAGGGATACTGAATGAATACTTCTGCTCAGTATTCACAGAAGAAGAAGAAGAGAGGGAGGTACCTAAACCAAATAAGAGAAACATTCTGGATAAGGTGGTTGATACCAGTCCATTCACAGAAGAAAGGGTTCTGAAAGAACTCTTAAAACTGAAGGTGGACAAAGCAATCAGGTCTGACGGGCTTCACTCTAGAATTCTAAATGAACTAAGGGTAGGACTAGTGACACCACTGACTACTCCCTTTAACAAATCATGGGAGGATGGGGTGATACCTGAGGACTAGAAAGGGCAGATGTGATTCCACTTCACAAAAGTGGGAGCAGGGCAGAGGCAGGGAACTACTGACCAGTTAATTTGACCTCAGTGGTAGGGAAAACTATGAAATCATTTCTGAAGGAAAGAATTGTTGAGTACCTAGAGGCCAGTGGGGCACGGGACCCAAGATGGCATGGATTCACAGTGGGAAGATCATGTCAGATGAAACTAATTGAGTTATTTAACTGGTAACCAAAGTAGTAAACCAGGGTGGGGCTGTGGCCATGGCCTACCTAGACTTTAGCAAGGCATTTGATACAGTCCCACACTTAAGATTAATAATCAAATTAACCAGCCTGGGATTTGGTCCCAAGGTGGTAGCCTGGGTAAAGAATTGGCTGGACAACAGGATGCAGAGGGTAATAGTAAACAGAGTCCACTCTGAAGAAAGGAGGGTTACTAACAGGGTACCGCAGGGTTCAGTACTCAGACTGGTTCTCTTTTATGTCTTTATAAGTGACATTATAGAGGGACTGGAAGGAAAAGTATATCTTTTTGCAGATGAAACAAAGATATGCAAGAGAGTTGATACACAAGGTGGGGTGGAATGGATGAGAAGGGACTTGGCAAGGTTACAGGAGTGACCAAATGTATGGCAGCTTAGATTCAATGTAAAAAAGTGCAAAGTAATACACCTGGGAAACAAAAACCCAGGGGAAGAGTACACAACGGTGGGTGAGATACTAACAGCAACAAAATGGAAAGGGACCTAAAGATTTTTATATCAGATGGCCTAAAGGTGAGCAAACAATGTGAGAAGGCAGTAAGGAGGGCTGGGGGGATATTGGGATGCAAAGGAACAGGCATCACCAGTAGAAAACAGGAAGTTGTTATGCCTTTGTACAGACAGTTGGTGAAATCCCATCTTGAGTACTGTGTGCAGTTCTGTAGACCCCATCTCTGCAAGGACATAGAAAGGATGAAGGCTGTCCAGAGGAGGGCAACCAAAATGGTGCAGGGTCTGTACCAGAAGACATATGAAGAGAGACTAAAAGAGCTTGATATGTATACCTTCGAGGAAAGGAGGGAGAGGGGGGACGTGAAAGAAATTTCCAAGTACCTCAAGAGAAGCAACAAAGTCCAAAAGGGAAGCATCCAGAAAAAGAGATGTGCAAGAATAAGGGGACACAATTTAAAGATAGAGGGAGGATGGCTCAGAGGTAAGGTGAGGAAGTATGTTTTCATGGAGAAGGTTGTGTATGCATGGAATGGCCTTCTTGAGTAGGTCATGGAGTGAAAAACAGTGGGGGAATTCAAGAATTCATCAGACAGTCATAAGACAATTCTATTGTGCGGGTAGGAGGAAGTAGGCTGTTTGTTAACTAGGATCTGAAGCTTATCCATTAGGTAGGAAAATGGGCAGACTAGGTGGGCCAAGCAGTACTTATCAACCATCAAATTCCATGTATCTATGTTTTTATAATGGGTGGACATAGTGCCAGTAACTGAGACTTGGTCATTACTACACCATAACTAGGACCTTGCGATCCCTGGATATAAACTATACAAAAAGAACAAGGTAGTCAGGAAGAGGGGAAGGGTGGCAGGTTAAAGCAGGGAGGGAATAACTTGCATGAGGGATGAGTTGGAGGAATGGGAGGTGGAGGCATTATTGATTCAATTAAGGTCCAACATAGGAAGAAAGGTGAGGTTGGTGGTGGTGTACAGATCACCAAACCAGGATGAGGAGACGGACAAATATTGGAAGCTGCAGGAAAGGAGAGGTGGTAATTTTGGGGGATTTCAACCTGTACAAGGTGGACTGAAGAATACCACCAACAATAAGTGCTAGGGGTCAGGTGATCCTGAAAGGACTGCAGAATGGGTTCCTGACTCAGGGTGTCACAGAACCAACAACAGCAGTGGCAATGCTTGATCTTGTGCTCACAAATAAGGAGCATGTACAGGAAATAAGTCAGAGAGCCACTTGGTGGGAGTGACCATTGCATGGTGTGGTTCCAGTTAGAGATGGGAAGAGAAAGCATCCTAAGATAAAAATCTTGGATTTTAGAAGGTTGGACTTCAGGAATATGGGTGAAGTACTAAGGAACCTCCTGTCAAGCATCAGTGCAGATACAGGGGTGGACCAAAGGTGGTTCATCATTAAGGAAGGAATGTTGTTTTGCCACAGAGGAGTGTGTTAGGCTCAGGGGTTAAAATGTAATGACCAAAACACCCAGCTGGTTCAGTTCTGGGGTCGACTAGGCAGTAACAGAAAAGAGGCTGGCCTACAGAAAATTCAGGAAGACCAAGACAGAGATGGATAGGGAAAATTACCTAAGGTTGGCTAGTGAGCCAAGTAAGGAAGTCCTGCAAGCTAAGGCACAGAAGGAGCTGCAGACAGTTGAAGGAATTAAGAAGAGGGAGAAATCTTTATTTTCCTATATAAGTGAAAAAAAGAGACAAGAAGGAATGGATTGTTAGGCTTAAGAAAGAGAGGAGTGGGTGGAGGATAATGGTGGAATAGCAGAGATACTAAATGAATACTTCTGTTCCATCTTCACCAGAGAGAAGGATGGACCAGTGCCTTCAGGAGGGAGAAGAGGAGCAGGGGGAGAAGGGAACATAGATGTAGTGATAGAGGAGGATACAGTAAGGAATGGGCTGCTAGCATTAAAGGTGGACAAATCACCAGGCCCAGACAGAGTACATCCAAGGGTACTAAGGGAACTGGCCAAGGAACTGGCAGGGCTACTAACAGACCTATTTAATAGTTTACTAGAGTCAGGAGTGGTACCACAGGATTGGAGAACAGAACATGTGGTTCCCATAAGTGGTCCCAAGAATGGCCCAGGGAATTACAGATCAGTCAGACTGACATCAATTGTGGGCAAGCTCATGGAAACCATACTATAGGAAAGGTTGGTGGAAAATCTGGAGGAGCATGGTTTCCAGGATTCGAGGTAGCATGGGTTCATGGGGGAGGATTGTGTAAAACAAATCTGACTGACTTCTTTGACTGTGTCACTGAGACAGTAGATGGGGCTAAGCAGTAGACATCCTTTATGTGGATATCAGAAGGGCCTTTGACTCTGTATCCCACAAAAGGTTGATCAGGAAGTTGGTGGATCTTAGGGTTGGGGATAAGGTGGCCAGATGGTTGGAAAACTGGCTGAGGAACAAAACCCAGAGGGTGGCTGTATGGGAAGAGTTATCTGGCACCAGAAAGGTCACCAATGAGGTACCACAGGACTTGGTACTGGGTCTGGTGTTAGTAAATGTCTTCATCAATGACATTGCAGATGGTATAAAGGGCAAAATGTGCCTATTCGCTGATGACACCAAGCTCTTCAGGAGAGTGGCCACAGGATACAGGACCTATATGATGACCTGGAAATGCTGGGGAGGTGGTCTAGGATCTGGCAGCTTGGCTTCAATGCCAAGAAATGCAAAGTTATGCATATTGGAACCAAGAATCACAAGACAAAGTATTACCTGGGTGGAGTCTTGGTATCTGCATCAGAGGAGGAGAGGGACCAGGGCATGATGATCACTAGTTACGTGAAGCACTCCACACAGTGCAAGAAAGCAGCAGCAAGGGCAAACAAGATGCTGGGATGCATAGCTAGGGGGATCAGTAGTAGAAGAAAGAAGGTTATACTGCCCTTGTACAGGTCACTGATAAGGCCATATCTAGAGTATGGAGTTCAGTTCTGGTGCCCACACCTCAAAACAGACATTAGCCTGCAAGAGAAGGTACAGAGGAGGGCTACAAAGATGACATCAGGTCAGTAGGGCAAGGTATATGAGGAGAGGTTGAGGGCACTGAACATGTACTCCATGGAGAACAGGAGAGAGACAGGGGACATGATTGGAATTTGGAGTACTTTAACTGTATAAATAAGGTGGAGAAGGAGGGTCTCTTTTAATTGAGTGGCAACCATAACGCAAGGGTGCACAGTCTTAAGTTGGAGGTTGGAAGGTTTAAGATGGTGGTCAGGAAGCACTTCTTCACAGAGAGGGTGGCAGACACTTAGAATAAACTGCCAGAAGAGATGATCTCATTGAACATAGTGGGCAGCTTCAAGAGAAACTGGGATAGGCACAGGGGGGAATGTAAGGATCATGGGTAGGGAAGATGGGAGGGGCGGAGAGTGGGGCAGGGACAGTAGCTCAAGCTTTGGACCCTGCAATACAAGCAGACTAGCTGGACCAAATGTCCGTCTTCTGCTGGCTTTTTAGTATGTTAGTATGACTCCTACTGTGCTTCCCAACAGCCTTATTTTTTTTTTCTCTGAGCAAACACATTAGGAGTAATGCCAAACAAATGTAAATATCTCAGAAAGTATACAAGTTACACATACACCACTAGCATGTATGTTGTTTAGGACAAAAATACCTTTCAAATGAGGGTAGTCTCTAAACTGAATTCATTATATATTTTTTTTAAATATAGCCATCCAAAATGTGAAAATAGTGAAGAAAAATGAAAATTCAGGTAATCAGATGGCCATATTTTAAAAAATATGATTAGCGCATGTTAGTGAATAAGCTCATTTGAAATGACTTTTTGTCCTGAACAACTATCATGCAAGTTGTGTATGTGTAACTTAAATACTTTCTGAGAAAATTACTTTTGTTCTGCATGACTCCTACTGTGTTGGCTCAGAGAGAAAGAAATGTGTCTGTTTGGTACGAAATTGGTTAAGGGGTAGCTGACAGAGGCTGGTAGTAAATGGAGTTCACTACAAAGAAAGGAGAGTGATGGGGTGGGGGCTCAGGGATCAGTTCTGGACCCAGTCCTCTTTAATGTCTTTATAAGTGAAATTGCAAAGAAGTAGGAAGGGAAGGTTTGACTCTGCTTGATGATACCAAGATCTGCAACAGGATGGAAAAGTATGAGCAGAGACCCTAGAAGACTTGAACAGTGGTCAAGGGTATGGCAGCTAGGTTTCAACACAAAAATGTAACATAATGCACTTGAGGTACAGAAATCCTATGGCAAAGTACAAAATGTGTGGAGTGGTATTGGCAACATTAAGAAAGCACACATTTAAAAAAAAAAAACAAGCTTGTACATACAGTTGATTACTGTTTAACAATAGTTTGCATCTATGGCTGCCACTGTACATCTGATGCAAACCCACAATGACATTCCTCACTTGAAGGGAAAAGGGAAGGGGTGGAGGCCATAACTGACTCCTTTTTTTGTATTAAAGGGGTCAGATTTTTTACAGCAAAAACAAGGAAAGGGGTCATTTCTAGAATGTGCATAAGAGCATGGGTACCACTTTTATTCAGACAGTGCCACCACCAGCAGCTACCACTTCAAGACTGCTATTAACCCCACCTACTGCAATCAGGGAGAAACCAGAAATAGTCTAGCAGTACTGGTTAAGGCACATTTACCAGAAATTACAGCTTAGAAAAGAATGAGAAAGTGACTGTGATGACAAGCAAGTCACAGACCAGATCTGTAGTTTATTAATATTCTCCTCCTGAGTCTGATTTTTACGGCTGTATGGGCTAAGCTCCACAAATGTTATGCCATTATCAGATTTGTATAAGAGCACTTTGGAATCACGTGACCAGACTGCTGTCTGGTGTGCTGCCACAGTGCTCCAGCACAATTTCCAGTGATTCTGTTTATGTAGCCCTTCCCCTCCATTGGCCACATAACACATCTCCTTCCCTGTCCACTACTTCTCCTTTCCGCAACTGCAGAAGTGACAGTCACCATGGACAACGTGGTGGCACTGACTTAAACTGCGCATGCATGAGTATTGTGCATAAGTAATCATGTCAGTGCCACCATGTTGCACATAGCTGACTCCTGGACAAACTGCATGTGCGTGAGTATCATGCATGCACAGTACTGTAATCGCTGCAGTATTAGTTATGACTGACTCCTCCTGCCCAGGGAGAGCACCACATATTCTTTTCAATGCTCTTGCCACTCCTAAAAGCTCTCCAGAGCCATATCGTCTCTGACCAGAATTTGTTAAATTGGGGAGGCCTGAAAAGTAAATATTAAATATATTTGCCACCTCTTTAGGATCTTCCACTAGAGTGTTCCCCTCTATTTGGTTGACCAAATTATTTATTTTAACTGGGATTTTTAATTCCGAAACACACCTCCAAATATATTGGGGTCCGTAGCATTATTTAATATATTTAAGTGATGACACTTTTTTGCTCATTTAACTTCCCTCTTACATTTGTTCCTCCAAAATTTTTATCTGTCCCAATCCTCAACTATTTTACTTCTTTGAGCTTTTTTCCAAACTCAATCTTGTATTTGTATTAATGTTTTTACCTTGTCTGTTAACCATGGTACTTCACATTCCCAATTTTTTCTAACACTTTAGATGCATGTAGTTGCATTATTGTCATTAGAGAATAAATTCTTGCACTGCTAAGTTAATGTCCGGAATTAAAAACACTCTATTCCAATTAAAATTCCTTAAACTGTTTCCAAATGCTTCCCCTTCAAACTTTTTTACTTTCCTTGTCCAATAAGTACCAGTATTTATTTGGAGTTTTTGGGGACACTGAATAAGCAAGCTACATCTTATTGGATTCTTTCATGGCAGAGAAGAAATAGTAACAATTTAATGGATAAGGAAAAGAAACCATTTAACTCCCCCTCCCCCAAAGTGGCCATAATACGAAACTAAACAATTACATTCATTGCTTTCACCAGAGTTTTACTGGTCAAATCCTTACTAGAGAAAAACAGGCTGATTATAACCTCTCTCCATTCCCTTACAGAAACATAAGAGGGCTGTGGACATCCAGAATGCGTGCCACATGCTTAATTGTGTAATGATTGCATGCGGTTCACATTCACAAAGTGAACCTAAGCAAACCAGGTCTAAAAAGCAAATCAAGTTTGCATGCTGCATGCTTGACATGAGTGCAACAGTTAAGCTGGTGGGAACATCATTTAAAAATCACATCAGGTTCACATGTAGCATGCTTGCTTTGTGTGCAGCAACTAAGCTGGTGCAAATCTCATCTAAACAAAACACATCAGTTTCTATTTCTTGTACTACTGCTAGCAATCAGAGCCATTAAAATACGTTTTTAGTAATTTCCCATTAAAATTAAGTAAACACATTAATTCTGTTCTTTTGCAAGCTGTTTAATGGCTTTTGATTTTGGTCATTAAATTGCCATTCATTTGTAAATATTGTTTGCTCACTGCATTAAATAGCGAGGATATAGTCAGCCAACATCCCCCATTCCAGATGTACAAAGAAGGGCCTCTGTGTTGTGAAGTCTGACCTTTTTGTTTTGGGCCATGCAAATCCCCTTATGAATATTTAGTGCTATAAATGTGTTTCCCCATAACTGTTTCAGCTCACTTATTTCCCCTTTGTCAGTCTGTATTAAGCATAAACACTATGGCCATGCTCAGCACTTTGTGCTGAGTAGGGTCTTGGAAGCATGCACCATACTTCACATTTTGTCACTGAAATGAGGGACATTGACTTTCAAATTGAGGGACAATGATGGACACTAACCCTTGTGATTCTCAGGACGCATACTGAAACATGGAGATACAGTACCTCAGAACACAATGGAAACCATTGTATTTACTTGTCCCAATATTAGCACCTGAGAGTGAATTTCTACCATAAAGCAGGGATGCCTTTTAGGTAAGGCAGAGGAGGCAGTTGCCCCCCTCCACATTTGTGCCTAGGTTGTTCTTATGGTGTGGTAATAATGGCATTAAATTTGGATTTAATCTTTTGCAAAATAAATGCCCTCCTGGCCTGTGTGCGCTCACGCTGCAGGTGCACTCCTGATTTGACTGTGTTTGTATTGTGTTGTCCACTCTCTCCACCTCTTAGTGGTGTTGCCATCACATGTGACATGGAGGAACTCGAGTCAAGTAAGTGCACAAGAGTCATGTGAGTGCATCACAGTCTTTCCCACCACAGAGTAGACAGGCTGCACACTACAACTTGGAGTCAGTGTGCACTGAACTCTAAATAGCAGTGTTGTGGTGGCATATTTTTGTTTGTCTGCTCTCAGTGAGTCTCCATCTCCCATGATGGCTGAAGGGACAGGGGGTGAGCTACAAGCTAACTCAAAACTAGACTACCTACTTACTCTACTAGGCTCACCTCGCACAAAAAAAAAGATACAGCATGCCCCCACCCCCGTGGCAGCAAGCTAGGCCTAGCAGCAGTGGTGACAGAGCTGTGGGTGGCTTTCATAGGCCTTGATCATTGCAGTGTGGCAGCAGTCATGGCAGCAGCCAAGCAAGAAGCAAGCAACACAGGTTGGGTGGGTTCAGTTGGTGAGGTAATTTGGTCGTGGACCACGCTGGGGACCTGAGATGGTTGGTTCTAGCTTCCAGCTTCTTATAGAAGGAAGGAGGTGGAGCAAACTGAAAAATGGGCTGGTGGCACACTGGGCCAGGCTGCAGGTTCTGGCCAGATGGCTGAGCAAGTAAAAGTAAATATTTTCTTTTTTTTCATAGGATTGGGGAAGAAAGGAGGACTGAAATATTGATGTGTTTTCATGTTTCTGCACCTTTGGGCGGCTTCACAACCCATATAGGATATGTATTGAATGGAATAGAGTTGGTGAGAGAAATTGGGGCATATTTTTTTGGGGGGGTTAGAACTTCAGCCATGAAAAAAATTGGTTAGAAACTGGGTAGGTTTAAGCCCAAATCAGATGCACTGTTCCAGGATATAGACGTGAATCAGATACATTTGAATTTCCTGATTTGCATATCACTTTTCAGTCACAACAAATTAGTGTTCCCTTTTAGAAATGTTAAAGACATCCTAATGCTTGCTACCTAGGGGCTAACTACCACTTTGCCTCCACTGGTTGTTGGCTCTCCCCTGCTGAAATCTGAAATGGTGCCCCTGCCATAAAGTCTAAATTGACAGGACATCCTATGTGTGAGCAGAATGTTTTCCATGAGGGATGGATGAGGGCAGAGGCAGGGCAGTTTTCAGGGGTAAAATGAGGGCTCTCCCTTGCATTCAGGGGCAGTTAAGCTGTATAGTATGCCCAGACTACTAGATTCCCACTATAGTCATGCTTACACCCCCTTCCCCCAGTGAAGCTGACCTTCACATCCCCACTCTCAGGCACATTATGACATAGGGCAAGGGAGAGTGCAGGTGTGTTCCCCATTGAAATGAAAGGAGGGCATTTTTTTATTATTATTTTATACATTATTGATGGAGAGTTGGAGATTAATGAAGGCCACCACTAGATGTACAATGGCCTTGTTAGTAGAACAGTGGTCTTCATTATTCTCCAACTCACCATCATAATGTATAAAATAGTAATAAAAAATAACTCCATTCATTTCAAGGGAGTATGTCCTAGCACTGTGACCCGTGGACATCATCTCTTAAGGACTCCTGCCTCCTGCTCCCTAGTACTTAAGTAAGAGTCTCTCAACTTATATCTATACTTGGTGGGTTGTCTGTAGCTGCATGAATGTAGCCACTACAGTGTGTATGCATGGGTGGGGGACTGGCCATGTGGGTGGGTGTCGAGTTATTGCTTCTTGTAGGTTTGCCCCTTAAAGTCTGTTTGCGTGGACTATGGAGAAAAATAGCAGGAGCACATGCCAGACAGAAGTAATTAAGTCATTTTTTGGGTAAGTGTGCGGATTGGGAGTGGGAAGAACCACATATGTTTTCATTGGTATGTGTGCTACAGTTCAGCTGTGCAGCTGAGATGAGGGGGGACAAAAAAACTAAACAGTATAACAGTGACTATAAGCAAGCCACATGCATGTAGATGTATGTAGATTTGTATTGCAGTACAAGTGAGCCATATGTGTGCAGGCGGTATAGCTTAGTGGTTAAAGGCACCAAACTGCAAACCAGGAGACCTGAAGACATGGGTTTGAATCTCATCAACCCCCACTTGTATACAGTGTGAACCTGACCAAGTCACTTAACTTTTATGTGTGCAGTTATCAACGACCACTTGCTTTTTGCAAGCATGCCACAAGTATACAGTCTGATCAAATTTAACATAAAAAGCATGCTTTCCACACTTGCTTACTACATTCATGCCACATGCATGCAATCGGTCCTGATTTAAATTTAACATTTATATCATGTTTGCAGCAAGCATATCACTTAGGTAGTTTTATGTGTGCAGCAAGAAAATATTTCATATAATTATTTCTGTAAGAGTTGGAACAGATGACTATACAAACACTGAAATTGAACCACAACATTGTCATAAGAAAAGCTGATAAAGGCTCTGCAGTGGTGATATGAAATAGAAAGGACTATATTAATGAAGCCAAGAGACAGCTAACTGATCATACCTACTGCCTGGAACTGGAAAGTGATCCCACTACAGAATATAAAAGAGAACTACAGGACTTAATTAGATCATTTCCAAACCATGTCCAAGACAAACTAGTTGCCCTCATCCCTATTGAACCCAAGCCAGGGACATTCTATATGCTGCACAAAATACATAAACCTGGTAGTCTGGGAAGACTCATAGTCTTTGGTAATGGTACCCTGATGGAGGGGGATCTCAGGGTTTGTAGAAGCCATTTTAAAATTGCTGGTTATAGAAAGGGATAGTTATATCCAGGACACTACACAGTTCCTGCATAAACATACTGGTTATAAGGACTTACCACCTGATACCATTTTAGCCATGATGGAGCTATCATCCCTCTCCACTAATATTCCACACCCGGATGGTATTTCAGCCTGCCTTAAATACCTGCATGAGAAAGAACTGGACCAAAACATCGACCCTGAAATGGTGGGGAAACTTACCGAATTGATTCTGACACATAAGAACTTCATCTTTAATGGCAAACATTATGTTCAATCTATGGAAACAGCAATGGGCACCAGGATGACTCCACAGTATGCTAATCTTTTTATGGCCAATTTGGAGGAGGACTTTTTAAGCAACTGTACACACAAACCACATGCTTATTTCTGTTACATTCATGATTTGTTTATAATTTGGATAGAGGGAACTGGCACACTTAAGGATTTTCATCAAGAACTAAATACTGTCGACCCAACCGTAAAGCTTTCCCTGGAATATTTATTTATTTAGTTAGTTAGTTTTTGTTGACCGGGTAAGTGCTCTAAACAAATCCTGCCTATTTTCAGGCATGACCAGGGGGAAGGGGGATACAGATGAATGCCAACTGACCTTGAACCAGATTAAGCTGTTGGTGGTATTTTTTTTTTTTTAGTGAATGAGGGAAATTTGGCCAGGACACTGGGGAAATTCCTCTACTCTGCTTCCTGTGAGCAGGGGGGTCCCATTTTCATGTGGGACCAAGATTGCTGCCTCTAGACATGCTGTGGAGGATATGGAGGTGTTGGAGGCAGGGGAGTTGGTCTCCTCCCCTGTCTCTGGATTGCCAGAGACCTCATTAATTCTTCCTCAAGCTTCTTCTAATAGATCTAAGTTGCATGCATCTCCCAGTTCATTTCCTTCCTCAGAAACCTCGATGGATCAAAGTAAGCAAACAATTGTTTCTTCCCAGTCTGTTCCTATACTGCAACAGCTAGCATCTGCTAAAGAGTCTCTACAGAATACTGAATGTTTATGACCTACAGATGTGGACGCTTTGCTATTACTTGAGGAAACACACTATCTTACAAAGAAACAGGAGCTTTTAGCACTTAAGAACTCAGCTTTTCAGCTGCCTACTGATTCTGACTCACTGTTGCAGACTACTGTGTCAGATGCCCGAAAGACAAACTTGACATTTCCGCATTCCAATGTGGTCTGTTCGATGATTTCTTCTGCTCCTGCTGCTGAAACTTCTCCTGAAAACCTTGCTGTTTCCCCCGATCTTCTTCCATGAACTTCTGCATCTGACTTGCCCCCTGCAGAGGTTGTTCCACAGGGAAACTGGTCAGTTGACTCTGCTCTTGTTGCAGCAGGGTGGGAGAGGGATCCAGTTGTCGGTACCTGGAGCTACGGTCCTTCCCCTGTTCGGATCACCTCTGCAGACATTGATACATGTTTCTAATGAGTCCCATTTTGATGTAAGTTTTAAAACCTTAAAAGGTTTAGAGAAATTTTGGTCCCAATTTCATCTGTTGAAAAATACCCCTTTATGGTCACCTTTCAGTGCAATTCCTTTAACGAAACCTGCACAAAAGACTGTCACTATTCTGTTTAGAAATTAAGTTGTTAGTTTGAACGATATTACAGTTTGGCTGAAACAAAGATGTACAGTGCTCTCTGACCCTGAAGCTATTTTTGATTAGGACAATTTGTGGATGGGAGGGTGGAAGGTTAGGGTTTTGCTCCGGACTACTGATACTGGTATTCAACACCTACCCAATAGTTTTCTGTTAGTCAGGGATAGGGGAGTTTTGTTCTATTCTGGACAATGTCCTGTTACAAGTGTGGTTCCACCTCTCATCTCAGCAGCATTTGTGACACTATTGGACAATGCTCCTGGGCTGCCCATACTTCTCCTACTTTAACTGATGGAGAGGAGCAACAGCGTATTATTACAGTGGCCCAACATTCTAACATTAAGGGTCCCTCTTCTTCTACAGTTGCCCCCCTTCCCCCTCCTACTACTTTAGCTGAATCACATAGTGTTGTTTCCACTGCCACTGTAATAACTGCTGGGGAGGATTTGACTGAGCCTGTCCCACAACCTGTTACATTTTCTCTACCTTCCCACCCTCCTTCTTCCCCAGTTCTTCCTAGCTGTTCTACTTCAGGTGGCTCTTCTATGGGGACCTCCCCAGCACCATTAGAAACAATGGAACCTTCCCCTTCTGACCCTTTTACTACACCTTCTAGAATTACAAGGGGTTCAAGGAAGTTTGGTTCACCTTCCTTTAAGGCTCAGAGGGTAGAGACTCTCCCTTTGACAAACAAATATGAATTGCTGTGACATACTTCTGAAAACACAGACTCTGACTCTTCTTCTGTCCAGTCCTCTCACCCTGAACTTACTACAGATACTGAAGTCCCTATCGACAATGTGGGGTCCCAAAAAAGGAAAGCCAAGGCCAAGACAAAACATAAAGAATGTACCCCGAGAAAGGGTAGACAGAGGTGATTGCTATGCATATGTCTACTTCTTTTGCAATACATACTGTTAATGTTAACAGTATAAAAAAAACAACATAAGAGGGATTCAGTTTTTTCGTTTTTGTCTTGCCTTATTGCCAGTCTCATACTTCTACAAGATGTTAGATTCCATTCTTTGCCTGAAATTTCTAGGACACAAAAATCCTGGCATTTAGGCCCCTCCTATTGGTCATTTGGACAGGAGACATGTTCTGGGGTGGGTATTTTGTTTCATCTTCCTAATGTCTCTATTATTAAGATTCTAGATTTATGCCCTGACAGAGTATTATTGATAGACTTTAGGTTCCTTTCTATCCCTTTTCGGATTATCAATATTTATGCCCCACAAACCAAGTCGCTTAGGATTGAACTCTTGAAAGTGTTTCGACCCTATCTTTACACCTCTATGCACGTCATTTTTGGTGGTGATTTCAACTGTGGGTTGTCCACTAAGGACAGGTCCTCATTCTCAAAAACCACAAAATTATTTTGTGATACCACTTTTCTCAAAAATCTTTTATTTTCTGCAAAACTGAAGGTTGCTTATCTTTCTCTCACCCAGACACATACCCCTACCTTTCATAAAGGCTCTTTAGCTACCCAGATAGATTTTTTTTGTGTGTCCTCCTTTTTACAAACTTCCGCTGCTGAAGTACAGGTGGTGGAATTTTCAGATCATGATTTGCTTACCATTTTTCTTGGTCCTAAGAATGTTGCAACTTTTGGTCCTGGCACTTGGAAATTTAATGTTTCCTTATTAGAGAATCCTCTGTTGTTAACACTTCTTAAATCTTTTTTTCAAAACAGAAAATCTGTTTTTTCTTTACGATAATCCTTGGTGGTGGTGGTTAGATACGAAGAAGGATTTGATGAAATTACTGAAATCCTTTAGCAAAACCCATCATGAAAATTCTTATTTCACATACCATAGGACACGACATCAGCTGCAAAAACTCCTTACCCTTTCATATACCACTGGCCATGATTTTTCTTCACAAATTAGTACCCTGAAATTTTTTTTAATGGAATATCCCTCCAAAAAATATGCTTCAATTCAACAACGTCAACATTTTAGTGTAAAAGGTGCCTATGATGTGATCTGCCCGTTTGCACATTTTTCTAAACAGATTACAGGGAGAACCATTGATACTATTGTGACTGAAGCTGGTCATACAATTACTGATTCTAGGCTTATCCAAAATTATGTGGCCGAGTAAACTCAAAACTTATTCAGTCCATTCCCTACATGTCTACATGATATATTGACCTTCCTTAGTCTCATTTTGTTCCTGATGTGCAACAATCAGTATCTGATATGCTTGCTTGTGATATTCAGGCATGAGAAGTAGTTGAGGTCATCACAACTCTGTGATCTGGAGTATCTCCAGGCTTGGATGGCCTTCTGAATTAGCTTTATAAATTGCTTAATATTGAGTTGAGCGTGGAATTGGCTGCAGTTTATAACTCCCTTTTAAAAGCTGATACTTTACCATTAGAATTTAATATGGGTAGTACCTTCTATATCCATAAGAAAGGAGACAGAAAATTACTGACTAATTGGAGGCCTCTTAGCCTACTGAATACAGACTTTAAAATTTTAACTAAAATTATTGCTCTCCGTCTAGCAAAGCTGGCCCCTCTTGTTATTTCGGAAGCTCAATCTAGTAATGTTCCAGGCAGGAGTATACATAATCATGTCCTTTTATTACAGGAATTGGTGGAACATGGCAATTCAAATAGGTTAACAGGCCTCCTGTATTCATTGGATCAAAGACAGGCATTTGATTCGGTGAGTCATGACTTTTTATGGCAGGTTTTGAGACATTATAGGGTTCCTGTGACTACTGTCTCCTGGTTACGCTTATTATATTCTATAGCCACTTTTATCCCTCTTGTTAATGGCTGGAAGGGTCCTTTGATACTTTTAAAGAGAGGTGTTAGACAAGGTTGTCCACTCAGTCCCCTTTTGTATATCTTTTTTTTGGATCCCTTACTTCGCATCATTAATACAGCACACAATGTTAGGCCTATTTGTTCCTTACCACTTTCTGTTTTAGCCTATGCTGATGACATGAGTTTAATAGTAGCTGATGTTCCTTCGGCAGATGCATCTCTCCATCTCTGTAAGTCCTTTGGTCTTGTTTCAGGAGCATCCCTGAACTTGGAGAAATGTGTCGGTCAACAGCTTGGATCTCAGCAGTCGAATGATGTAATAGTTTCCAGTATTGCACTTTGTGACACCCCATTAAGATTTTGGGCATTCTATTTGGCTCAGGTCCTTTAGTCATTCTCAGCTGGACTCCCAAACTGGACCTAGAGCAGGCCAAAGTTTCTGTTTGGAACACCTGGAAACTCAATAAAAAAAAAAGAGGGTTTACTTGATAAAGTCTCACTTGCTCCCAATTTTTTTGTTTTTGGCTTATGTTTTTCCCCCTCCCCGTGTTTTGGAAACCAAACTTCTGAATATATTTTTTCAGGCATTATGGGGCAGCTTCCTGAATCCAATTAAGCGTTCCATTACCTGCTTACCTTTAAAGGAAGGTGGTCTTAATATGATACACCCATTATTTTTTTATAATAGTTTACTTTTTGTGACTAATCTTAAACTACTATTAGTTAATTATGATGTGGGATGGGAATTTTATTTTTTTCAATCCTGTCAACCCTGGTTTCATCTTTGGGACCTTAACACTTTGAAACAGGTTAAACATGTATCGTCTACCCCTTCTTATCTTCGTGATACCTTTTGCCGTTTCATACAATGGAAGATTACTAGCCATATGATTATGACTCAAAATAGGAAAGCCATTTATAATTTTTTGATAGATACCACTTGTGCAGACCTTGTAATTTTTCCCAAATGTCCCCCTACTTCCTTACCTGCTTTATACACACTGTTAAGGAATCCTCGCATCCCCTAGAAGATGTGGGGTCTACATTGGCTTAGTTGTCATGAACGGATCAATATTAAGGCAAATCATAAACATAAACAGCTGAATGAAAGATTGTGTTCCAGACTTTTATGTGTAAATCAGGATGAAACAATACAACACCTGTTTTTTCTTTGTTCCTAAATCACTGTCTGTTTGTTTTTTAGTGAACAGATGGAAGGAACCTTTATTTACTTCTGTTACTTATGAGATGTTATTGTATAGTAGGTTTCCAGTGACCTGGAAAAAGTGGAATACTGACTCCCTAAACTTACTGTTTACCATCATTAAATGGCATTTATGAACTGCTCACTGACTTTTCACCTTGAAGCAAAAAGATATGTCCCACCTACTGGTGGTCTAAAGTATTGAATAGGATTTAAAAGATGTTTATTTTTCTGAACTAAGAAGTTTGTCATCTGGATCATTGTTTGCTTTATGGAAATGCTTACCATGGGTGACTGATTCTGATTTTCCTGTTACATGAGTCTTTTGTATTTATTTTTTGTCAATGTGATTTTGGTTTATAGTTTCTTTGTCAATAAAAATTCCCCTACTCTTTTCAATAAATTCCACGTGATCTTTAACATCCACCTGAACTACCACTAATCCAAGCAGATGGGACCTCGGTTTAACGTCTCATCCAAAAGCGGCACCTCACAAGTGCAGCACCCCTCTCATGTTGCACTACAGTGTCAGTACTGGGATATTAACCCAAGTGCCAGATGTGGGAACTGAACCCACAGCCCTCTGATCTCCTGGCCTCAGAGGTGAGTGTGCTACCCACTGAGCCACTGACATTTTTTAATATTCTGTCACTAGTGTTAATTTTCTGAACATCACTGTCACCATCAAGGATGGAACCCTACATGCATGTATTTACAGGAAGCCAACAGACAGACACAGTTACTTACATAGGAAAAGTAATCACTCAAGCCACACAAAAAAATCAGTCATGCATAGTCAAGCACTTTGGTATCACCGTATCTGTTCAAATGAGGAAGACAGAGATACACATTTGGCAATGTTGAAAAACACCTTTATTGAGCAAGGACACTCTTCTAGAGAAATTGGCAGAGCAGTGGAACATGCAACACAGGTACCAAGAGCACAACTACTTCAATATAAGGAAAGGACCACAACTAACAGAATACCCTTAGTAGTCATGTATCATCCTGACCTTGAACTTCTACGTAAAATTATTAAGGACCTCCTCCCAATATTTAGTGAGGATGAGAGCCTAAATTGTATTTTTCAAGAACTATCACTACTATATTTTAAACAACCACCTAATTTAGTCAACCTGATTATTAGGAGTACACTTAAACCAGAACAGAATATCAAGCCACCATAAGGTACAAGACCCTGTAATGAACTCAGATGAAAGACTTGTAAGCTCATTTCTATTTCAGATTGTGTGATTACATCACAAAACAGACAATTCAGGATACAGAGGAATTACAAATGTACATCAAGTAATGTTGTGTATTTCATTCAATGAAAGATATGTCCTCACACAGGGTATGTGGGGGAGACAAAGCAGCAAATACATACTAGAATAAACTCACACAGACATACTATTAATATGAAGATGACTGATAAATCAGTGGCACAAGACTTCTCTCAGGCTGACCACTCAATCTTAGATATGTCAGTAATGGTCTTGAAAGGACATTTCAAAAGTATTCAACAGAGACGGGCTGCTGAGATCAGGCTTATTTTACTTCTCAATATGGTGGAAGATGGCATGAACATTGATGTGGGTTTTATGTTGCATTATTGTACTTAGACTTACACAGACCTCTGCTTCATAGGATAGACATATAATATGACTTCAGTAATTTTTTTTTATACAGTCCTTTTTAACTGGTTATCAACATGTTGGTTTCTTGCTTCAATATTATGAGTGTGTATAGTGAAGGGGTGAGGGTAGCACAGAGTGTTTTTTATGTGGGTGTGGTGGATGTGAGTGTGGAAGTTGTAGTTATATTGAGGTAGGATTATATTCTAATAGATGGCATTACATGGCATGGTGTTACAGTGGCTCGGATTCATTGTCCACTTACACAGTGTGTATTTACTTCCTTCTAACTAGTTTTATTTATTTCAATTTTGTTAACTGGGTGGACCCACTGAGCCCTGAAGGTTCCTTTTTCAGGAGTTAGTTACATAAAGTAAAAACATTTGCAGATACAGTACATAAGAGAACAAGCCACTAGTTGTTTGGAGACACGACTATACACCATTAGGGAAATCATACAGTAACCAATGGACACTTTAATATACAATCACAAAAAGGGGGTGGGGATTAATTCCATTGGGTTTTTATTCTGATTCCTTAGACTGTTTCTGTACATACAGTAGTTTTATTATACACCGACACATTATTGGACTCTGAACATATCAATTGCTATTATCGTGTATAAAATCCTGTTACAGCACTGAAGGCCTTACGGTTTATATATTTAAATTAGTATTTAATGTATAGATTTTGCTTTTCATTAGACTGGATTCTCAAAACACACTGGGACATTCAAAATTTATATTAGTGGAGCTGTATGCCGAAAGTGTTCTTATCTTATTCTAGTGATATTTGACCTTGAAATGCTCCTTGGCTAAACATCAAATCAAATTAAACTTTATATCCTTAAAAGGTGCCTTTCTTAAACCAAGGCACCTGTACATACATTGTCATCTCCGTTAAAACATTTTTAAACCAAATACAGTATATAAAGCAATGATCAACTTAATCTAATTCATAAGTTTTGGTGACACTATATTAATCTTCATCCATAAATGCCAGGCTGAAAAAATATGTTTTTAGTTCTTTTTTAAAACTTTGGATGGTCAGGCAGTGCCTTGTCTAATGAGGTAGAGAATTTCATAGGGTTGGGGCCATATAAGCCAAAGAATGGGCCCCATATATCTGTAATCGCACCTTGGGAATCTCTAGCAATTCCTCATTGGTGGATTGGAGTTGTCAGGAGGGGCAGTAGGGAGAAAGGAGATCTTTCAGGCAGTGAGGTCCCTGGTCATGTAGGGCTTTATAGGTCAGCAAACTGACCTTGAAGGTGATATGCCATCACACTGGCAGACAATGCAATCCACAGAGCACATGCATTATACGACTGGTCCTCAATGTACTAGTCAATAGTTTGGCAGCTGCATTCTGCACTAGCTGCAGGTGATGGATATCAACCCCTGGGAGCCCTAGGTAGAGGGCATTGCAGTAGTCAGGGTGAGTGGTCATGAAGGCATGGATCAATGTAGGAAGATCATCAGAAAGAAACAAATGTTTCACATGGGCAGTATTCCTCAGATGGTAAAAAGCGGTCTTGACAATGGCTGACACCTGTGATTTCAAGGTCAGACCATCATCAAAAATAATACCCAGGTTCTGCACTAGGTTTGAGGTGGAAAGCTGGGCACCCCCAAACCAAAGACTAGAGGATTTTCCTGCTAGCACACCCACCCTCCGATGATCAGGGTCCACCACCAACATCTCAGTCTTATCAGGGTTCAACCTCAGGCAAATAGAACTCATCCAGTCTTGGATCTCGGATAGACAATTGTTAAACACCGCAAGAATATCCCCCTGCTTGGGCACAAAGGACATGTACAGCCGAGTATCATCCACTTAGAAGGGAAAACTCAGCCTGTACTGCCTAATAATGCCCCTAATGGCAGCATATACACCACAAACAACATGTGCACCAAAACAGAGCCCTGCGGCACCCCACAGGATAGGGGGAGAGGATCAGAGGAATAAATTCCAGAGACCACTCCCTGTGTCCTACCCTCAATATAAGATCAAAACCACCTGAGGACAGTACCAGACAATCCACAGAAGATCTACAGGTACTTCAATAGCACCTCATGGTCCACAGTGTCAAATGCCGTGGAGAGATCAAGGAGAACCAAGATGGAACTGGTCTTCTGATCTCTCGCTATTAGGAGATCATTAAGCACCCAAACAAGGGCAGTCTCAGTGTTATGCCTCTTCCTAAATCCAGACTTGAGAGAGTCATAGATGTTGTAGCTAGACAAATGATCATCCAGCTGCTGCTCAACCACCTTCTCAATAACCTTACCAACAAAGGGCAGGTTAGAGACCAGTCTGTAGTTAGCAAGATTATCTGGATCAAGAGAGGGCTTTTTCAGAAGCAGTCAAATAACTGCTTCCTCAAGGGGATCTGGAAAGATCCCCCCTCCAGTGATTGCCAGACCATCTCAGCCAGGACTGGGCTGATCTTCCCCTCACCTCCCACCCAGAGGCATGTAGGGCCAGGGTACAAACTACAGCTGGTTGGCCACAAGGTCCAAATGATCCTCACAATATCCATGATATCCAGTCAATTGAAATTGGACGAGACAGACTGGGTGCTCACAACCTCCTGCCAACCTCTGCCACACCCATTAAAGGGGGTGAGACGGATGCCAGATCTGATGGTGACAACCTTATCTGTGACGAACCAAGTAAACTCATCACATTTCTCTTGTGACAATGCTCCACCAGACTGGAGACAGGTTGGATTGCACAATCTGTCCATAGTCTGGAAGAGCTGAGCTGGTCATTTTTGCATGGCAACAATCTCCCTGGACAGGAATTCTGCCTTATTACGGGTGATTGTTGATTGATAGACAACATAATGATCCATCAATCTAAGCTTGTCAACCTCCAGGTCTGACTTATGCCAAACCATCTCTAGCCTTCGACCCACTCTCCTCAACTCCTTCAAGGCCCCATCGAACCATGGGGACGAGGATGAAGGGTAAGTGGTTGAATACAAGCAGGAGCAATGGAATCCAGAGCACATGTAACTACTCTATTATAGGCAAGCGCAAGATCCCCTAGATCCAGGCATTGACTTGAGGGGCCTGATAGGTCCAGCACTGCCATTAGACCATCTGTGGTCAAACCTCTCAAAGGGCGGTACCAGAACATCTCCGTGGGGCAGGTTCTTTGGGGGAGCCCCAAAACTGAACCTTATTATAAACAAGCACGAAGTCCCTGGGATCCAAGCATTTACTCAATAGGCCTGATAGACCCAGCACCACCATTAGGTCTTTTCGGGTCAAACCCCTCAAAGGGCAGTACCGGACCATCTCCCTAGGGGAAGGTCCTTCGGAGGGGAGCCCCAAAACTGAACCTTATGGTGTGATGGTCTGACCAACTGACTGGTTCCACCTCCAAATCAGAGATCTCCATCCCCAGGAAGAACACTAAATCCAGTGAATGACCACCAATATATGTTGTGGAGGAAACAACCTGTGTGAAGCCCAGCATTGTCATAAGCTGCGAGATCTTGACTAAAGTGTGAGAGTTCATCATTGACCCAGGCATTGAAATTCCCCAGAATTAACCATCTGGGAGAACCCAGCAATGTATCGACAATGAAATCCACTATATCCTGTAGGAATTCTTTCCCATCTCCTGGTGGATGCTAGATGAACAGAATCCTACACCCCACACCCACACCCACAATATATTCAAAGGATTTAGTGAACCCCACTGGGACATCCACAAGGCCCAGTTTGATGTTAAAACAAATGGCTACATCCCCACTGCTACAATCCACCCTTGGGAGGTGTATCACCGAGTTCCCTGCCGGAACAGCTGCAGCCAATATAGGGCCAGCACTATCATCCAGCCAGGTCTCAGTAATGCATGCCAGGTCAGATGTCCCAACAAGATCTGCTATTATAGCAGTCTTGTTATTGATAGACCTAGCATTGCACAACACTGCCCAGGTAGGATAGGTCATCAAGGATGACTGTGCAAACTGCCGCACACAGCAGAGCCCTTGGATATGGAGGCCAGACAGGGAGGACCCCAATTCTGGTCCCATTTCACCCCAGGGTGTCTCTATCTCCCTACTACCCCAATCTGACTACCTTGTTCCATTCCCCTACCTGATCCAGTTCTCCCATTTCTCCTCTTTTCCTGACTATCCCTGAGGCCTGACAATTCTTATTGGCCTCCAAAGATAACAGGGGACAGTCAAAGGGGTGGAAATCCCTTAGCCTATTGGGGGAATACTGTCTGGCCATCATAATGCCTTTCCAACACATCTCAGACAGCAGTAGCTACCACCCACAAACCACTCATCCAAAACAATGCACAACAGATCACACGCTAACATTCAATCACACACAAACACTAACAAATTCCAATCATAAATTAATAACAACCCTTCTCAAATAACTTAATAAACAGCCAACTTATATATGGCAGCAGACAAATAATGAGTAGACAAAGCAATATTGTAAAACTCTCAAAACGTTTAGCGATGTGAGCCTGAAGAGCTCCCGCTTCCTCAGAATTATGTATAACACAGTATTCCAAATATCTCTCACATTATTCTGAAATTTACAGATTTACATGAAGTAGTGTCATTTTCTAGGCACTCTCACTACCAAATAGTCTTCTAGGTCCTCTAGAGAAGTCACAGATTTAATTTAAAATTTGATAATCATAGGGCTCTCTCACAGCCTATAAAACAGAACCAAATCTAGCTCAAAAGTAAAGAATAAAATAACATCAGCAAGACATGTATTTAAGGGAGTGTTGAATCCAAAGGTTTTGCATTTCATGAGACTGGATTTTCATAAACACTGGAACATTCATCATTTATTTTAATGAAGCTCTCTATCGAAGTATTCCTCTCTTATTGAATGGGAGTGGTGTACAGGCCACCATCTCAGATGGAGGCATTAGACAGGAAACTAGCGGGACAGGTAAGAAGGACCTGTGAGAAGGGTAGTGTGGTGATTGTGGGGGACTTCAACATGCCAGGAGTGGACTGGAGTACCCCAACAACCAGGAACAAAAGGGAACAGGTACTGCTGGATGCCTTCCAGGACAGCTTCCTGCTGCAAATGGTCAGTGAACCAACCAAGTTAGGAAATACCCATGACCTTGTGCTGGCAAATGGGAACTTTGTGAGAGAACTTACAGTGGAGGGACCATTGTCAGGGAGTGACCACCACTCAGTATGGCTCACATTGGATATGAGCAAGGAAGGAGTAGAATCTGGCACAAGAGTGCTGGACTTCAGGAGGGCTGACTTTGGGAGGATGGGGGAAGTGGTAAAAGGGTACCTGGACAGAATTCAATCTAGTATGGACACTAACCAGAGGTGGGAGCTCATAAAGCTGGGGATAGTGGAGGCAACCAAAACCTGCAGCAAGGCCCAGAACAAGAAGGCTGGGGCTAAGAAACAGAGCTGGTTGAGCAAGGAGGTCATGGAAAAGGCAAGGAGGAAAAAAACTCCCTTTAGGAAGTACAAGAAAACAGGGAGAGGGGAGGACAGGGAGAAGTACTAGACTGAATCGAAGGAGGTGACAAGGGCAGCAAGGGGAGCCAAGGCATCTACAGAACTCAGGCTGGCACAAGGCATTAAGAAGGGGGAGAAGGACTTCTTTAGGTACATCAGGGAGAAAAGGAGCTGTAAGGACCACATAGTAAGGATTAGGAAGGAGGGGTATTGGGTGGAAGCAGGGAGCAATAAGGCAGAAGCACTAAATGAGTACTTCTGCTCAGTATTTACTAAAGAGAAGAGGGAAGTCACACCCAAGGGGGGAGAAATGGCAGAAACGGGGGGGCTGACAGATGGGGAAATCATGGATGGCAGAGTTCGGGAGGGTTTGAAGGCACTGAAGGTGGATAAGGCACCAGGCCCAGATGGCATCGACCCCAGGGTACTGAAGGAGCTGGCAGAGGTCCTTGCAGGACCTTTGGCAGACCTATTTAAAGCCTCACTACATTTGGGGTATATACCTCATGACTTGAGGATGGCTCATGTGGTGCCCCTCCACAACAGTGGCCCCAAGGATGAACCGGGAAACTATAGACCAGTGAGCCACACACAGCATGGGTAAGCTAATGGAGACTATCCTGAAGGAAAGGCTGGTCGCCCTCCTAAAGGCCAAAGGACTACAGGACAGCAGACAGCATGGCTTCATATGGGGCAAATCCTGCCAAACCAACCTGGTGGAGTTCGATGACTGGCTAACAAGGTAACTGGACAGGGGCCATGCAGTGGATGTCCTGTATCTGGACTTCAGTAAGGCATTCGACTTGGTGCCACATGGAAGGCTGGGAAGCAAGTTAGTAGGCATGGGGCAGGTGCAAAGCTGGTGAGATGGGTAGGGAACTGGCTTCAAGGAAGGCAACAGAGGGTGGTGGTGGTGGGTGGGGAGCTCTCACACCCAAGGATAGTGATGAGCGGTGTTCTACAGGGCATGGTGTTGGGACCAGTGTTGTTTGGGATATTCATTGCAGACATATCATTGGACATCAAGAGCAAGATCAGTCTGTTTGCTGATGATACCAAGGTAGTAGCAGTGGAGAATGTCCTAGGAGGATGGCAGGGATTGCAGGATGATCTGGCAAAGCTTGAAACCTGGTCAGGCACCTGGCAACTGGGGTTTAATGCCAAAAAGTGCAAGGTGCTGCATTTTGGGATGAAGAACCCAAGGAGGAGTTACCAGCTGGGGGGAGAGCAGCTAGCCCAGACTGAGGAGGGGAAGGATCTAGGGGTGCTCATTACAGGGTCAATGAACAACTTGGCACAATGTAGGAAGGCAGCTGCAAAGGCCAACAAAATGCTGAGTTGTATTGCAAGGGGTATATCCTCGAGGAGTGAGGAGGTGATTCTGCCACTGTATAGGTCATTAGTTAGACCGCACCTGGAGTACTGCATGCAGTACTGGCACCCGTATCTGAAGAGGGACATTAAGTTACTAGAGGGTGCAGCGCAGGGCAACAAAGATGATCAAGGGGCTGGGGGACTTATCATACGAGAGGAGGCTAAGGGAGCTGAACATGTACTCACTGGAGGAGAGGAGGGACGGGGACATGACTGAAACCTTTAAGTACATGAAAGGAATAAACAAGACAGGTACAGAGGGGCTGTTCAAAGTAAGGGAGGGGAGGGACACCAGGGGCCATGATATGAGACTGGAGGGAGGAAGGTTCAGGAGAGAGATGAGGAGACACTTTTTTACAGAGTGGGTGGTGGCTGGGTGGAATGCGTTACCTGCAGAAGTGGTATCCAGTAGAACAGTGGACTGCTTCAAAAGGGGATGGGACAGGACAAGGGGGAGGGTCAATGAAGGGGAAGGGCGGAAGGGAGGGGCATGCTGCAGAATAAGGGGTGCTAGCCGCACATTCGAGCAGACTTGATAGACCTCTAGGCCTTTATCTGCTGGCAAATTTCGTATGTTCGTATGTTCGTATTCTGGCAATATTTGATACTGAAAGACTCCTCAGCTTAAGGCAAACTGGTGTTCTCCAGTTTCTCTGATGCAAAGTTCAGTTATGTTTTAAATAAGCATTTTAAAACAATGAGAGTTATTTGCCTCTCGATTTGCCTTGTATACCACAGTTACTTGTAACTATAGTTAGGGTTTACGAAGGGGGTCTAATATTAAACCCTGATTGTTGTACCTTAATAACTTTGGCAACATTTGATGAAATAGCCCAAAATTTTGCATGAGCAGTAGGGCTGAGCAAAATGCATTTCCATCAGTGTAATTCTGATGAAATTCCAATTTTGCTTCCATGAAATTTCCATCAACATTTTTATGAAGTTTTGCCAAAATTGTGATTCCGCTATTTCCGTCTAATTTAAAATGTTGTTCAACTTGCACTACATTTGTATGAAGATGTTACCAAAGTCCATACAAATCTGGCATAATTACTTTACCAAAGCCAATGCAGAAGTGTACCAAGTTTCTGTTCTCTGTCATTAAAGGTAACAGAGTTATACACCTACAAATGTTCAGAAATGTTAAAATTACATTTTACAACTGTGCAAACTGTAGAATTTTAAGCCCATATAACCTTAAAGCAGCAGTGCAATGAAAATAGTTTTTTCCAAGAAAGCTAGTTTCAGCTACAGCTAAGAAACGTATTAGCATAACAGTCAAATGTACTTGTTTAATTTTTTGATCCTAACCCTTACCAGGTCTACAATGCTATTTATATGTGAAATGTGGCAGACATCTTTTTTTCTTGAGAAAAAACTCAGTTAAAGCCTTTATAAAATGCTCATATTCTGGTGGAATTAGAAACTTGTACCGCCAAACAAAACAAGATGACTGGAATCTTTTATTGTGAAAAAAGGTAGGGTCAAATTTTTGCCCAATTTCATTGCACTGCTGCTTTAAAACCAGAGAACGCAATATGATCAATAATGTTAGCTTCATTGATCTTATATATTAGGCACTGAGGCCATCCTCATGACCCAGTGCCCAGTAGCAGAGTGTTGAGCTGCCATTCTGATGCCCTGGATTTAGAAGCGAGCCCAGGAAGTCATGTCAGAAGGCAGGCCAGGGCCAAGACATCTGAGGCTGTGCAGTTCATCTGGGTCATGGAGGGTTGGAGGTGGGTTCTTCCAACACAGTGACACCTGTGGCTGGCCCAGGGAGTTTGCTCTTGCTGCTGGGGAGGTTCTGGCTCTGTGAGGAAATGGGAGGGAAAAATGTTGGAGAAACACCTGGCAGCCAGCTTAATGATGGCTTGGTTCTGCCTGACCAGGGTATATCCCTGTGAACAGGGAATATTCCTAAAATATGAGTTGCCACTGTGAGAAAAAAAAATATTGAAAAAAAAAGAAGCTGTGTGTGTGTGTGTGTGTGTGTGGTAGCTCTCTAATCTCTTGCTCAAAGCATGGCCAAGTTATAAGCATCCAACGATCCCAAAATAACATTGGTACCTGAGGCTGAATTTCATGAGCTTTTGTGAAATTCTAGAATGCTGTGATTCAGAACATTTGGTCTGTTTGGTTGTTTCTGACCATGTTCATTACAGGGAAACAAAAATGACTGCTTCCGTTGTAAGGGACATAAGCCTGAGCAATCTGACAGCTATAAATGCTTAATTTACATCTCTTTTCCCTAGATGCTTTCAGAGTGATAACATGCTTCTAACCACCCCTACCCTTCTATCTGCATGCCCACTCATAAGTGGGGCTGCCTAAAATAGGCTGGTGCCTGGGTTCGTGTTTAGAACTGCTTTGGCAAGTGACACAGTGCCTCCACCTATGGGGATCCTTATAGCAGCGTATTGCCCGTGTGCTTCCCCACAGGAAATGAAATACAGTCCCCTCCCTTGGAAACAGGTAGAACAATATACACTCCCCTCTCCACTTATCACTCTAAGCATACAGCTATTAAACAACACAATAATGCAAATAATTCAGAAATTGCAGTAAAATAAGCAAGGGGGGTCATTTTGGGACTGGATAATGAAATAAGGGACAAGGGAAGCAAAGGGTAATAGAAGATTCAAAAAAATTGTAGAATAAAAACTGTAAGCAGGAAGAATAATTGAATAACATTGTATATTACAATCCAGTATTCCCTGTCCCAGCCCCTCTCCCCCCACTGCTGCACCAGTTAACCCCACAATCCCTGTGGGAGCTCTCAAGCACCTCTGTGTGCTTACTGAGGAGTTGCAGGCCTGTGACTAGTAGACACTGGGGGCAGCACCATTGCAATGGGTGGATGCTGCAGATATAAAGTACAAACTACACCAGGGGGTGTAGGAATACAGTTTATCCTAGCTGTAGCAATTGCTGTGGACATAGCTAAGGTAGCACAGGAAACCCAGATGGAAAGTTAACTAGCTAGCTAGCTAGCTGAATAGTTAAAATGTATTTGGTTGGGTAAAACCAGGTACTTACAGCCTTTTGCTGAATAGGAGCAGGAGTTTTGGGACATCTCTCCTTGCATGCAGCTTGGAAGAATAGGAAGAACCAGTGTGGATGCAGGCAATGATCCTCTTCGCCCCATAGAGGGACTTGTCCTCACCCACCTCGACAAGTAGGCAAGCCACTGTCTTCACCCGACAGAGGGACTTGTATTTACCCACCTTGGCAGTAGGTAGGCCGTCGTCTTCACCCTTCAGAGGGACTTGTCTTCACCCACCTAGCAGGTAGGCCTGCAGCTGAACAGGCATGTAGGACCTCAGAGCTTAGGTCCCCTGGCAGGAATCACAGTCGCTTGTGTCAAGACAGTGAGACTGTGAATTTTGTTGCCTCACCAAAGCACAGCTAAAATACTTCTTTCAGCAATCACTGCTATCTGGATTGCCAAATATCAGCAGTTCGGGCAAGGTTGAGGTAAATCCCCTTGTCTCTGGGATTTACCAGTTAATTAGCAATACATTCTGCAGCTCTCAGTTAGTTTTGGAACAAACTACTTCAGTTTTGGCTGCGACAGCAGCAGGAGCTGTCAGAATCAGTTGTTTATTCTTCAAAAACTCTCACAGAAAGCCCCAGGGTCAAACTGTCAACCCCAGAATGTTTAGTTTGCATCTCGACACCTCATTGGTCGACACTAGTCTCAAGCTCCATGTCCTGATTGGATGTATTGCAGCTACCAATAGGATTCCATGCTGTCATCAAGCAAACTCAGCAAAGATGACCACCCCCAGACAGTACTTGCTCTTCACAGTCCATTATAAAATAAAGTACTACAGGTTGGCAGCATCTGGCAGCGTGGCTAGGACCCTCCTGGTCCAATTTGGTGGTCGCTAGGACCGGGGGGCCCATTTGGGGAACAGGAGCTCTGTCAGAAGCTCCACTTTGTGGGCTCCCCAGGAGGAGCTGTGTCTGAAAATGGCAGTTCTGGTGCTAGGCATCATGGGATTTGGAGTCCCTGCAGGGCCCCATGTTGCCTCCTGACTCCCGACCCACTGGAGGCAAGGACTGGGTCAGGAGCCTTTGGAAAGTTTTCATTTTGTTTATTTTGGTTCCACCCAGCTCCCTTTGCTGTCCGATGGGTCTGGGTAAATGAGTGGCAAGGTGGCGCATCTGCTGCGGTTCTCTGTGGGTGCTTGAGGCACCAGAAACAAATTGTGACCCTGTCCCAGTGCTCCCTGCCCCACTGTGTGGCAGTTCAGGGGCGTGGAGCAATACAAGTGTGTGGCTGACTGACTGCTCCTTTCTCAGGTGTAGGAGATGTCAAAACTTGTCTTTTGTGCTCCCCAGCCCTGGCGTCAGTCCACGATTGGGCCAGGGGAGCGAGGATGTAAGCAGCTCACTCGACGCAAGGACTAGGTGCAGGAGGAGCTGCACTAAAATTATTCTGCTCACCAGCCCTGGTTGCAGTCCAGGAGTGGGCCGGAGGAGTGAAGAGGTAAACCAGGCTGTAGGAGCATAAGGAGGCAGGAGGACTTGGGGGGGGGCCTCAGGTAGGCGCCCGACTTGGAAGGGGGGGTTACATTCTCTCCCCAATTAAATCCTTGGTGTCCTTGTCAAGGCCTGAAACATCAAACATTGCAATGCAATACATTACATGCCAGCTAATACACCTGATACCTGACTAATCATCTTTAGCATTGTATGTCTTAAAACACAGGACATGCATCGAAATGATTACTTTCCCACCATGGTTTACATTTACACCTTCCTATTATGACTTGTGGACAGCAAAAGGGGGAAGCAATAGTGGGCTTGGCAGCAGATTAACCCTTTTATGTATCACATTGACAGGGATATCAGGAGGGACACCAGGGACATCATAAGTGAGTTTTACTCTATGCTTGACTTCTCTAGCAGAGCAGTGGGGTCTTACAGGTTCCTCGGAAATGATTTGATCAGGATCATTAAGGGGTTCTGCACACTCAGTCACAGGGGGTTTGAATCTTTCAATGTCCTGGATTGGCTCTCTTACTGGAGTCTCAACATTCCCTGCATTTGGAACATAGTTCATGACTGTGGGCCCAGTGTTAGTGGGAAAAAAGGGTACTGCAGCCAGATTCAGTGGCCTAGAATGACTCGCATTACTCCCTCCAGGTGCTGAAAAAGGACAGTTCATGGGATATGGTGCAGGCCAATAGTGACGTGGCATCGGACAAATGTAAGGCTCTTCATCCTCAGAACTACTGTTGAACACATCAGACTGCATCACCGGAGGGGCAACAGGTACTTTGCAGTTGAACTTGACTATGTCTTTTATGTCATGTCTACTTTCTATGACTGGTCTCCGTGGAAGAGAGAGAGAGAGAGAGGTACTAAATTAACAACAACTGGTAACAGGAGGTTTTGGTGCAGCATTTTAACCATCATGTTTCCTCGTTCCATTCTTAAAGGGCACCTTTCATGGTCCTTTTGACTTTCATGCATAAATTACTTGCATTGATTCTGGAACTGTGTTTCATTACTGTCTGCTGCAGTTAGTTTTTGCATTCTGAGCTGCCAAAAATGCAGGGCATACCAGAGCTTCTATAGCAAGCCTGGTGTTGCAGTGGGCCCAGGGTTGTACTGCTGATGTCACTATAGGGCAGAGTCAATTTAACAAAACAAACAAAAAAAACAACTGACAAGGCTTTTGGATTTCAGCATGATGTGATGCTAACAGGGTATCTTGGGGAAGGGGGAACACAGTACGTACACTAAATACTGGTAGTTTTCCCTTGCAACAATGTTGCAACTGCACAGTGTGAGTCACTCATCTGCCTTATGGTGATGCCATCAGGAGCCAACAGCCCAGCAGTTGAACAGCAAAGGCAAGTGCAGCAGGGTTTCAAAACAAATCCAAATTACGGTAGGCAGAGTTAACCTTGGCCAGAAATAACAAATGCACACACCCTTACAGGTCTAGTACTGCATATAACGACAACAAGCTGTAACTTTTTGGACCATCATGAAAGATGCTCTTTAATTTGTATACTGGCAAATTTCGAAGCTGTTCCACAATTACATAAGGATCAAATTCCCATCACTCCTCTATCTTGTGCTTGCCTGGGAGTCCCAAATCAATACTCTGGGCTGAAGAGTTTGTTCTTGGACTCTCTTGTCGTATCTGTTTTTTGTTTGCTAGGCTGGACTTTGCAGCTGCTTCTTGGGCTACCTGGTAGGCTTCTGTTAGTTGGCTTGCAGCCTTCTGGTATACCCCAAGTGTGTCTCTGGTAAGGTGCTATCTGCAGACACCCGAAAACATAAATCCACTGGAACCCTGGCATTCTGAAATAGGGTGAGAATCCTGTGGAGTCATTTTTAGTACATTTGTTGGAATGGACTAGGAAAGGTACTTGCTGGCTCCAGTATAGCTTTCTGCTAAAATTCGACATTCCCAGCGTATTAAGCAGTACTGAATCTCTCTGGCTGAGGGTCAGCGTATTAAGCAGTGTTCTACTGAATCTCTCTGGCTGAGGGTCACATTGAGGGTGGTATGGAGTAGTATGGGATTTCCTGATGCCCATAATGCTTGTGAGTTCTTTGATTAGGTGACTCTCAATGTCTCTCCCTTGATCAGAGTGCAGGCATTTGAGGAGTCCATAGTGCACACAATTCTTTTTGCACAATACTTTAGCCACGATGGTTGGTTTTTGGTCTTTTGTGGGGAAAGCCTGTGCATAGCGGGTGTTGTGGTCAGTTACTACTAGAATGTTACTGATCCCCTTCCAGTCAGGTTCAAGGGAAAGGACATCCATACAGACCAAGTTGATCGGCCCACCACTGGTGATGTTTACAAGAGGCGCTGTTTGTTTGAGTAAAGTCTTATGGGTGATGCACCTATTACAGCTTTTGTAATGTCTTTCCACCTCCATAGCAATATGAGGCAAATAGAGCACCAAGCCCAAAGTCTTATCAATTCCCAAATGTCCCATGTCTTCATGAAGTGCTTGCAAAACCATTCGGCAATGCTTTCTGGGCAGCATCAGTTGCTCATTGGGAAACCAAGTTTGTGTTTTGGAGATACAATACAACAGTCCATGTTTTAATGAAAACTTGTCCCACTCTCTCAGGAGAAGTGATTCATCTAGTAGGTTTGCTTTGACTTGAGAGGATGACAAACCCTTTTCTTTGGCTAAGATAATGCCTTGCTTTTCTTAAATCTGTAGGCGATAAATGAGGCAAGGAGGTGTTGTGTAGTGTGGTGAATCATGCATACACTTCTGGTATTACATCAGGATGCACTCCAAGTGGGTGCACAGCTCGGTCTGGGTTGAGGATGGTGGGTCAGTCATCAGGCACCATCATCTGGCAAACAGCTTTCACTACATCTTTCAAAACATAGGTCAAGAGGTCCCTCTGTGGAGGGGAGTATTATGGGGGCATCTGGACAGTGCATCTGCATCCATGTTGTTTCACCCAGGATGTTATTGCAAGAGGAAATTGTAAACTAATAGTGCAGAGATCCATCTATGCCCAGTGGCATCCATCTTGGCGGTGGTCAGCACAAATGTTAATGGGTTATTGTCAATTAGCACAGTGAATCTGGCTCCATACATGTACTCATAGAATTGATCGGTCACTGCCCATTTCAGTGCAAGGAACTCTAACTTATGGACTTTCCAGAGGGTGTCAAACTGCGAGTGGCATAGGCAATGGGTTTCATACCTTTGTCATGTTCTTGGTAGAGTGTGGCACCTAAACCTTCCATGCCAGCATCAATGTGCAGAGTGTATGGCTTTGTGTAGTCAGCAAAGGCTAGAGCAGGAGCTTCTGTTAGGAGTCAAATAATTTCTTGAAATGCACTCTCACATTCATCAGTCCATCTGTCCCCAAAAGGTTCATTGGTCTTGCAATATTCACTGGGAGATGTCTTCATGGCTCCTAGATGGTTGTTATTCTGAGTCGGAGGATATTCCTCAGTTAGTCTGTGCAAAGGCCTCACCGTCAAGGAGTAGTTTTTACAAATCTCTGGTAGTACCCGCAAAATCCTAAGAAAGACTGAAGTGTTTTCAAGTTGGTGGGTGTAGGCCATGTGGTAAGAGCTTTCACTTTGTCTGTATCAGTGCTGATACCTTGATTGGAAACAATATGTCCCACATACTTCATGGAAGTCTGGCAGAACTGACACTTGTCATGGGAGAGTTTTAAACCATGTTCCTTTAGTCGGTCCAGTACTTTGAGTATTCGGGTTTCATGTTCTTCCAATGTTCTTTCAAACACTATCAGGTCATCCAAGTAAACAAAGACTTCTAAGAGGTTCATGTCACCCATCACCTTCTCTATCAGGTGCTGGAATGTTGCTGGGGTGCCAGATATTCCTTGTGGCATTCACTTGAACTGGTAAAACCCAAGTGTACAAATAAAGGCAATCTTTTCCTTATCTTCCTTATCTTCCTCAGTCATCAGTATTTTGGTAGTGACCACTAAACAAGTCCCGAACAAAAAAACATCTACTACCTGTAAGGCTGTCTAAGGTGTCTTGCACTCAAGGCATGGTGTATTGATCAGCCACTGTCCTCTGATTCAGGGTGTGATAGTCAATGCACATTCTTACAGCGCCATTCTTTTTCTGGGCCACCATTATTAGCGAGGCATGTGGACTGTGAGATTCCGTTATTATCCCTGCCTTCAGGAGCTCTTGCAAATGTCTCCTAACATCTTCAATATCTGTGGGTGTCAATCTTCTCAACATTTCATGGAATGGGCAATCATCATGTAGGCAGATGTAATGCTCTTCTCCTTTCACACACCCCAAATTCCATTTGTGGCAGGAAAATACATTTGATCAGTCTACCAATTCCTTCTTTAATTTGTTCTTCCAGCTGCTGAGGATGGGAGATGAACTAAAATTGAACACCCCTTCATCCAGTTGAGCAGTCTTCTCTGGAGAGGATGTGGCCACGACCACATCAGCTGCATACAGATTGGCTATTACTGTACCAGAGTGCACTATCAGATCCTTGTGAGTCTCATTCTTTAGCTTTATGTTGATTCTCTTGACCATCATGTCTGTTCCAGGCAATACTCCTCATTGGACCATCAGACCACTTGACAGGTCTCTTCCTGGTGACTCCACAATAACGATTCGGTCTGACATTAACTCATTGCAATCCACATCTCTTCCTCCACACATTCAGTGCCAGAGGGCACTATCAGAGGATATTGCCCTTCTTTTTGATAACTCCTACAGTCTCCTCTGAGTGGCTGCAGACCTTGGTCTCTCTCTCTCTCCAGGTGGGCAGTACTAACAGTGGCATGAACTGGTATAGTCTGGTAGGTTCTTTCCCCTGCCTTCTGCAGGCACAGGAGAGCCAGGCATCCAAACATACTGGCATTTTTTCCAATCGACACTGGTATCTTGTCCAATAGCTGGGCATCAGGACAAATGAGGCCTAAAGTGTTGATCCTTTGAGGGACTCTAGCAAAGGTCTCTGGAAATTCAATTTGCACAGTGATGTAGCCATTGTAGGGGTAGCTGGCATTGCTCAACCCCCACACAGAAGGTCCCTCTAGAGACTGCAAAGGTAAATGCTTTAAATTAAGTAGCACTGGTAAAAAGATTGATAAATGATGGTGAACTGTAACCTACTGTCCAGGAGTGCGTCACGTGGGTATCCCTCAATAGAAATCTTTATGGTAGGAGTTGGACCCATTAGTCTGGACTGTAATTTGTTTCTGACAGTTGCAGTAAGGCTGGTCCATCCTATGGAGCTGTTCACTCTCGGAGTCCCAGGCTGCTCCCTAACTGGGCTCCATTGCCTTTTCCCTGTGACTGTTGCTGTCCTTTTCACTTCTGGTTCACTAGCTGCTGATTTTCAGGTCTAACACAACCTTGTGCAATATGTCCATCTTCTCCACAATGAAAACAGAACCAGCTACCTCTGGGTACAGTTGAGGATCGAAGGCTGACCCTGAGATCAGATGAAGGATTCAGTGGGTGTCCAAGCCCAGGTGGCAAGGAGTTGGCTCATGGGTGAGGTGTCTGTGTTACCTGCATGGCTTTGACACACTCAGCAAGTTCTTTTAACTGCATTTTCAGATCTGAGATATAATTTTGTTCTTGGCTATTGTCAGCTTGAGGCTGCAAGGGGAAGGCATTCTCAGTAGAAACTCGTAACGAACTGGCAATGTCTTCCTGTGACTCTTCCTCTCTCACCTCAAGAAGCTGTCTGAAATTAGGAGGGTTGGCTCAGCGTTCTTTTAGTCTTAACGTTATCAGAGTCCAATGGGAATGCACAGCACCATGTAAGATTTGGTCGAGTCTTAGTTGGGCAACCTGTGTAGGGGTTACCCCTCTAGCTTCAACTCTTTTATGAATCATTTCTCTACTCCAGTCATGTAATGGGACAGTTTCTCTCCCACTTTCAGGGTGATGGCTCCTAGCTGAAAAATGAGGTCTTCCTGTATGCTGAAATGCTCCTAAGGAACTTCTCAGTAAGAGATGGTCACTAGCAGTGCAATCTGGTTGGCTGGCTCACATTGATCAGATGACTTCTAATGCCATACCTTTCAAACTCTCCACTATACGTTTGCATTTCTCATCATCCGAACATTTCCATACTTGCTCGATCTAGGTGGTTTGACTAATCCAGCTCTCATAGTCATTTTCATCAGAAGGAGTGGGTATAGTGCCAAAAAAAGTACATAGTTTTCTATACTGTTCACAAGGTAGAATTAAATAAGGGGACCACTCAGGTCCTCTGACATAGGGTTCGCCAGTGGGTTTCTCTTTTGCAGGGTAATTTTCTTGGAACATAGCTCTAATGTCTTGAACTGTTCTTCCATCAGTGGCTAACAGCAAGCGTAACTTCTTTTCAAAGTCATTTGGTTCTTTAGGGTCCTCAGCAGGAGGATCTGGACTGGCATGACTAATTAAGACCCACAGGGTGGGGTCTCCATCAGCAGGGAGCTGATCAGGCATTCTGGAAAGATCAACATCCTCTCACACACTCCATCAAAACTTGAAAGGCTTGCTGAGCAGAACTGTAAATCCTCCCACATTCAATAACTTTTCCCAAACATTTTATGCTGCCTATGACACTTTCAACACGGTCACTTGGGTTGCATCAGGGATCCCTTGTACCAAAATTGCTTTTCTCGGATCAACGTCCACACCCTTGCACCAGTCTCACAATGAAATGCCATCCATAATAACTTTGAAATTTGGGGGGGGGGGGTACCAGGTTGTTCCCAACAAAAAGAGAGGTGTTGCAGAAAATCCCAAAAATCCTAGCAGTGCCTCCAATTTTGTAACCACCACTACCTTTCTATCTGCATGCCCACTCATAAGTGGAGCTTCCTAAGGAATATAGGTTGGTGCCAGGGTTTGTGGTTAGAATTGGCTTGGCAAGTGGTGAGGTGCCTCTACCTATGGGGATCCTTATAGCAGTGTACTGCTAGGGTACTTACCCACAGGAAATGAAATACAGCCCTTCCCTTGGTAACATGCAGAACAAGATACACTTCCTTCCCCACTTATCACTCTAAGCATGCAGATATTACACTATACAATAACGCAAATAATTCAGCAATTGCAGAAACATAAACAAGGGGGTTTATTTTTTTTTTTGTGATTATATTTTCTTTTTGCAGCCACTGAGACCCTAACCCTGTAAACGGGTTCACCCCAGCCAGGGCACCAGACCTTTATTCCAGGAAGCCCCCCTGGAGTGGGGCCACCGAAGCGGAACTGTCATCGCTGAAGGGTTGGGTACTGTGCCTGACTCATACGTGGCAGTGGCGATTTTTCCTGACTAGAGTGCCCCTTTAGAGCTGGGACGTGCAATGACGCAAGGGTGCATGCATCTGTCCTAGTTCCACCCCACTTCTTGGTGCAACATGCTTTGTCCCCCAATCTCCACTAGAGGGCAATCGACACCGACATTCTGGACCCTCCCACCCCGGAGAAGGAGAGCAGTCCTCTGGACAATTGTTATTTCTCCTCCCCTGCTGACCCCCGATGACCCATGCTCATTCCAGAACATGGGTCGCCGGCATGGTGCAAGGTGTGGCATCCAGCGCCTCAACCCTCAGTGCCACCAGGCCGGGCGAAACAAGGGAGTTTATTTTGGAACTGGATTATGAGGAAAGGGACAAGGAAAGCAAAGGGTAATACAACATTCTACAAAATCTTAGAACAAAAAATGTAAGCAGGCAGAATGATCGGGCAACACAGTGCATTACCCTACTGGGTCATAATGTTGTATGCTTAATAGCGTACGACATTATAGCTAACCCTAAACAGCGCTGTCCATGACAGCTAATCGTGCAACCACGTATACTACTGCACGCGTATTGCACCATTCACAGAATCCCAGTAAGAGGTTAAGGCCTCTGCTGGGATCAGGTTCCACTGAGCAGCTGCCATGGCTCACTGGACTGAGCCACAGCAGCAGGAACTGCGTTTGATACCAGGTCTCAGACATTTTAATTTTTTTCTGTAATTGTGAGCTCCCTGAGGTAACCCTGTAAACCCCGAGTTGAGAATCCTTAGTGGGGGGGGTGCCCCCCACAGAAAAACGACTTACCCTGCATGGCAAAATCGTGCTGCATTGCCAGCATGATATTGTCATGTGGCATAATGTCTTGCAACATTATGACACCGTGCCATACATTACAACCTAGTACTCCCTATCCCAGCCCCTTTCCCCCCACTGCTGCACCAGTTAACTCCACAGTCCCTGTGGGAGTTCCCAAATACCTTTGTGTGCACACTGAGGAGTTGCAGGCCTGTGTCTAGTAGACACTGGGTGCACCACCGTTTGAATGGGTGGATGTTGCAGATATAAAGTACAAACTACACCGGGGGGTGTAGAAATAAAGTTTATCCCAGCAATAACAACTGCTGTGGGTATAACTAAGGTAGTTCAGGAAGTCCAGATGGAAAGTTAACTAGCTAGCTAGCTGAACACTTAGAAAAGTATTTGGTTGGATAAAACCCATTACTCACAACCTTTGGTGAATAGGAGCAGGAAATGGGGGACATCTCCTCTTGGGTAGCATGAGATATGAGTGCTGGGGATTGGGCATCTACAATAATGGTGATCCAATCCCCGGCACATGTCTCCAAGGCTACCGTAAAGTAGGGTGGCCGGATGGGGGGGGTCGGTGAATACAGCAATGGGATGTCGCTATATGTACAAGCGTGGGGGTGAGCGAGCACGCACGGCGAGGGGCAGGAGGGAATGTGAGGGGTGGTGCCATAGTGGGTTGCTGAGCTGACCCTGTGGGTGGTGGGTGGGTTGGTGGTGTTGGTCAGCAGGGTACTGGGTTCAGGTCTGGGCGCCGGTGCGTTTTTGGTGCACCCTGCCCAAACCTTTTTTTCATTATTGTTTTCACACACACACAGCATGCACCCCCCTGGAGTTGAGATCCTCAAGTGGGGGGGTGAGAGGGTGCAGCACCCCCTCATAAAACATAAGTCCCCGGTGCCGTTTTGCTGTGCACTGGGGTGTCAGAGTGCTGAAATACATTTTCAGCACTCTGACTTTGCGATAATGGCAATCGCCTTTTGGCTTTCACCGTTATCACATAAACCCCTCTTCTTACAGGCAGTTTGGAAGAATAGGAAGAACTGGTTTGGATGCAGGTGATTATCCTCTTCACCTCACAGAGGGACTTGTCTTCTCCCACCTTGACAGGTAGGCATGCCGTCATCTTCACTCCACAGAGGGACTTGTCTTCACCCACCTTCACAGTAGGCAGACCATCATCTTCACCCCACAGAGGGACTTGTCTTCACTAGCCTTGGCAATAGGCAGGTCATCTTCACCCCACAGAGGGACTTGTCTTCACCCAACTTGGCAGTAGGTAGGCCATAATATTCACCCTTCAGAGGGACTTGTCTTCACCAACCTAGCAGGTAGGCCAGCAAGTTGAACAGGCAGGCACGACCTCAGAGCTTGATTTCAATGGCAGGACTCACAGTCTCTTGTGTCAGGACAGTGAGGCAGAAAATGTTGTCACCTCACAAAAGCACAAATGAAACACTTCTTTCAGCAGTCACTGATATCTGGATTGCCAAATATCAGCAGTTCAGTCCAGGCTGAGGTAAATCCCATTGTCTATGGGATTTACCAGTCAATTAGCAATAAATTCTGCAGTTCTCAGTTCATTTTTGCACAAACTAATTCAGTTTTGCCTGTGACAGCAGCAGGAGCTGTTTGAAACAGTTGTTTTTTCTTCAAAAACTCTCACAGAAAGACCTAGGGTCAAACTGTCAATCCCAGAATGTTTAGTTTGAATCTTGACACCTCATTGGTTCACACTAGTCTTGAGCTCCACGTCCTGACTGGATGTACTGCAGATACCAATAGGATTCCATGCTGTCTTCAAGCAATCTCAGCAAAGATGGCTGCCCCCCCAGACAGTACTTTGCTCTTCACAGTCCATTATAAAATAAAGTACTACAGACTCCCAGCATCTGGCTGCATGGCTTGGACCGTCATGGTCCTATCTGGTGGTCACTAGGTCTAGGGGGCACTTTTGGGGGACAGGAGCTCTGTCAGAATCTTTATTTTGTGGACTCTCCAGGAGGAGCTGTATCTGAAAATGGCAGTTCTGTGCTAGACATCATGGGACTTGTAGTCCTAGAGGGCTCCATGTTGTCCATGACTCCCAACCCTCTGGAGGCAAGTATTGGGTCAGAAGCCTTTGGAAAGTTTTCTTCTTGTTTATTTTGGTTCCCCCCAGCCCCCTTTGTTGTCTGATGGGTTTCTAGAGATGAGTGGCAAAGTGGCACTTCTACCATGGTTCTCTGTGGGTGCTTGAGGGACCAAAAACAAATTGTGGCCTTGTCCCTGTCCTCCCCGCCCCACTGTGTGGCAGTTCAGGGACGGCTGAGCAACACAAGTGTGCAGCTCACTGGCTACTCCTTTTTCAGGCACAGGAAGTGCCACAACTTGTCTGCTGCACTCCCCGGCCATGGCGGCAGTCCAGGATCTGGCCGGGGTAACAAGGATGCAAGCAGCTCACTCTCCACATGGACTAGGTGCAGGAGGTGACACACTAAAGTTATTCTACTTCTTGGTTCTGGTTGCAGTCCAGGAGCGGGCCAGGGGAACAAAGAGGCAAACCAGGCTGTAGCAGCATCATCAGGCTGGACTCGGGGGCCCACAGGTAAGCTCTCGACTTGGGAGGGGGTTGCATGCAGATTTGGAAAGACTCTTTTCTTTTGAAGGTTTGACTTTTTTCATGATTTTGGAGCAAAGGAAAGTGCTTTCAGTAAATGTCTGGTGTACCATGTGCGGCTCATAAGGCCTTACATAGCTTTCTCTGGGGAAAAGAGATTTTAAAACAATTGTTTGAAACCTGGGCCAAGACTGTCTTTGTAAAATTAGGCTCCCTTCAGAGCCCATGCAGATGGCAGCTCAGCTTGGCTGCTATCTTGCTCCCCTACTGATACCTCAAGACTCTTGTTAGTTGAACCATGGCTCTAATTTTACCAAATGGCCACTTAAACAGCAGAAAACTGTGTTTTAAAATCATGCTTTATACATGTCAATGGAGTGTACCCCCATGCTCTCCCTATAGCCGAATCATAAAATGTTGGAGTGCTGGAGCACTGCCAGCAACTGTGAAGTGGAAAGGAATCATACTGCTAGGCCCTTGGTGGCAATTTACAATCCCTTCCCTTCTCTTCACTTGGGGGCATAATTACAGTGGCTGCTTTTACTTCAGAGGAGTTCCCATGAAGGTAAGGGAGCTTCATCTTGTTTCTGTGTAGCACCGAGAATGGTGCCCTCCCTTTAAACATTTCCAGCTGCTCCCATTAACACACTCTCCCCTAGATAGTATGTTTTCCGATTCCCTCCTTCCCTTCAACCTCCCTTAACCTTGGTTATTCCAAATATTAAGAAACAGTCACAAAAACATAAATGTGCATATACCCATGCATATACTGTATATATGAATATCTATTTCACTTGTGTCAAATCAATGTAATGTTCCCCTGCTCAATGTAACTTTTCAAACTGTAATATTGTACTGTAATTTATGGATCTTTAAAATAACAGCATACCAAAGCAAGCAAAAAATTCCCTGGAATACACTGGAGCCAAAGTGATAATAGTATCATTGATGAGTGATAATGCTATCATTCAGAACTCATAATACTATCGATCGAGATCTGAATGATAGTATTATCACCACCAAAAATGAAGAGTACAACCTCAAAACTCTCCAATACTTGTTCAAGACATCTCTAAGGCAACCTCTTAGCCATGTGTGTTGATGTTCCTAAAACCATGCCTTCTGATTGGACTTGATTTCTCTGTGGGTGAGCAGAACAATTCCAAAAACATGGTGTCTGTCTCTTGCTTAGCAAGAGAAAATCATCCCTTCGCTCTACTGCCAATGCTTTGCCACAGAATTATCTGGTTGGTCCTGTGTACATCGAAGTAAGAAATCAACTAAAGGTAGGAATGCCTACCAAACAAAACTCACTCAAGAGAAACATAGAGTGAGCGAGTGAGTAAGTGGGCGTGGCAGAATGGTGGGTAGAGACGGAGAGTCAGTGACTAAGTCCTCACTGTGACAGGAGCCTTGCCTCACAGTACCACACAAACAAGCTCCAAACAAAACTTGCATCCATATATTACAAAAAATTAAAAATAGGTGAGTGTCTATCACTCGAGAGTAATACCATCTCGAGGTTCTGGGGACAAGGGAACTTCTAGAGCTTCACTCTTGAGGTTCCCTTGTGCCCAAAACCTCTCAATGGTATTACTCCCTTGTAATAGACACTCGGGTATATATTACTGTATTTATAATGCTATCCCAGTTAGGGACACTCTTGGAGGCAAAGAACAAGTTACTGTGTGTCATCATATGTAATATAATCTCAAGAAAATACAATAGAAGAAAAGTTTAGAACAAATCTTCTGGAAAGATTCTGAATTTTGACTGAATCTTCTTGTTCATTGTGCACAACAGGTTGCTATGGACAGATGTCATTAAATTACATGTAGCCAAGGAAGTTTCTTTGCAACACAGACATTTACAAAGCAGAAATCAAACAAAAACTGAACTCAAACAGTTAGGCTCTCCAATGATATGACAGCAGTAGAGAGAAATCCAAGCAGCAGCATGCACCAGGTGATCAGCAGAACAAAGTCCAAAAGAATCAACAAAACTCAATAAAAACTGCAGATGAAGATGTCCAGGAACAAAGTCATACGAACATACGAATTTGCCAGCAGATACAGGCCTCATGGTCTATTAAGTCTGCTCGAGTGTGCAGCTAGCAACCCTTATACTGCAGCTGCCCCTCCCTTCCCTCCCCTGTCCCTCCCTCTTATCCTACCCCATCCCCTTTTGAAGCAGTCCACTGGTCTACAGGACACCACTTCTGCCGACAACGCGTTCCTCCCAGATACCACACTCTCTCTCTGTGAAAAAGTGTCTTCTCATTTCCCTCCTAAACCTTCCCCCTCCAATCTGAGATCATGACCTCGAGTGTCCCAACCCTCCCTTAACTTGAATAGTCTCTCCATGCCTGTCTTGTTTATTCCCTTCATGTACCTGAATATTTCAATTATACCCCCCTTCCGTCTCTCCTCTCCTCCAGTGAGTACATGCTCAGCTCTCTCACCCTGCTCACATAGGGCATGTCCCGTAGTCCCTGGATCATCTTTGTTGTTCTGCACTGCACACCCTTCAGAAACTTAATGTCCCTCTTCAGGAATGGGTGCCAGTACTGCACGCAGTACTCCAGGTATGGCCTAACTTGTGACCTATACAATGGCAGGATTGCCTCCCCATTCCTTGAAGATATATCCCTGGCAATACAACCCAGCATTTTGTTGGCCTTTGCAGTTGCCTTCCTGCATTGTGTTGAGACATTCATACAGCCCATTATAATCACCCCCAAATCCTCCTCCTCTGTCATGGCTAGCTGAACCCCCTCCCCCCCAAGCTGGTAGTTCCTTCTTGTTTTTTTTGCCCCAAAATATAGCACCTTGCACTTTTTGGCACTGAACTCCAACTGTCAGGTGTCCGACCAGGTCTCCAGTTTTGACAGATCATCCTGCAACCCATGACACCCTCCTAGGTCATCCACCACTGCGCCCATCTTGGTGTCATCTGCAAACAAACTGATCTTGCTCTTCATACCCATTGAGATGTCTGATATGAATAACTCAAACAACACCGGTCCCAGCATTGAGCCCTGCAGTACTTCACTTGTCACTACCCTTGGAGATGAGAGCTCCCCTCCCACTTCCACCCTCTGCTGCCTTCTCTGTAACCAGTTTACTACCCATTCCAGCATTTTCAGCCCCGCACCTGTACCTGCCAGCTTACTACACAGCCTCCTATGTGGCACAAAGTCAAATGCCTTACTGAAGTCTAGAAACAGGACATCCACTGCATGGCCCTTGTCCAACTGTCTCGTTACCCAGTCATAGTAATCCACCAGGTTGGTCTGACAGGATCTGCCCTTGAAGTCCTTGAAAGAGCAAAATGAACTCTGCAGGAACACCACGAATACATAAAGTTACTACTGGCTTCATGGCACACTACACACAGGAAAATCAGCAGATGGTTTCAAGCAGCCCACAAGATTTCAGCCTCAAGCCGGTTGGAAGTCAATGAAAACAGTAACTCAATCATCCACAAAAATATCAGCATATGATAACCAATAAAAATAATCAGTTCAAAAGTGTTTAGACAGATAAAAAATACATTTCTACTGAAAATAAAATTAGTGCAGGAGTACACATTGATAACAAATGAATTTAGCATCCATTTCACAAAAAAAAAAACTTGTACCTGAATGAAACTGGAAAGAGAGAGCAGTCTATGTTTGGCATTCCATTCTGCACTTGGTTTCTGGATGAATTTATTGTGAAGGCTGAGTTAAATGCCATAATAAAATCAGCAGAAATACATTGCTGGATAGTAATTCTCTAACCACATCTCTGATATTCTTTGTGTTTGTTTATTTACTTAACCCATTTAGACACACTGAAACATAGAAGCTGTTGGCAGATGGGGACCTTATGATCCATCAAGTCTGCCCTTATTTTCCTACTCCTCCTCACCTAGCTGCCACCTTGAGTATTCTGCAATACCTGTCCCATGCATTCTTGAATTCCCCCACCATCTTCGCCCCCCTAACCCTCCGGCAGGCTAGTCCTTGGTTCAGCAATGTGCTCCATGAAGAAGAATTTCCTCATATTGCTCCTGATCCTACCCCACTTGAGGCAAAGGTCATGCCCTCTTGTCCTGCTATAGTCTTTTGCCTGAAGAGGTTCTGCACATGTACCTTGTTGCTTTTAAAGTATTTAAATGTCTCTATCAAGTCCCCCAATTCCTGCACAGCTTTAGACAGTATATACTGAGTTCATTGAGTCTGGCTTCATATGGTTTCTGGTGCAAGCTCTGCACCATCTTTGTTGCTCTTCTCTGAACCATTCCCAGCCTATCTATGTCCCTCGTGAGGTGTGACCTCCAGAACCAGATGTAGTCTTCCAGGTGGGGTCTTACCAAGGATCGATACAGAGGCATGATCACTTCATGCCTCCTGCTTGTGATACCCTTTCCTATTCATCCCAGGATGCCACTAGCTTTTAGTGCTGCCTTCTCATATTGTTTGCTGCCCTTGAGGTCATCTGGTATGATCACACCCAGGTCTTGCTCTAGCCTCGTAGTCAACAGCTGCTCTCCTCCCATTGAGTACAGTTTCCCTGGGTTATGTTTTCACATGTGCATGACTTTATGTTTTTTGGCATTGAATTTCTATTGCCATATCCTTGATTATTCCTCCAGCTTTTGGAGATCAGATTGATGAGATAATGTGTGGAGTTGGTTGGAACAAGAAGAGAAGTTTATTTTATAATGTTTTCCTCACTTACCTCCTGTGTGTATTAAAACGTAGAAACAGAGACAACGATGGCAGAAAAAGATCAACAGGCCATCCAGTCCACCTGAGTTCTCTATCTAACCCTAAGACTTATTGTCCATCGAGGGTCCTAGCCCTCCCCCCTCCTCCCCCAATTCTTCATCCCAATTCTGTTATCCTGAGTGACCACTGAACCCTTCACTCTGTCACATCTATGCCTGAAACCATCAACTGTTTCAGCACCCACCATTTCAGCTGTTAGACAGTTCCATGGCTTCACCACACTTTCTGTAAAATAATACTTCCTCATGTCCCTCCTGATCCTCCCTCCTCTCAGTTTCCATTTATGCCGTCATGACCTCAAGCTAGCATTCAAGTTAGATAGTTCCTTGCAGTTCAAATTGTTTAATCCTTTTTGGAACTTGAAGATCTTTATCATAGCTCCCCTCTCCCTTCTGGTCTCCTGCAAGTTCTTGCTCAATGACTTGAGGTGCTCCTTGTAAGACCTTCCCTGTTGGCTCTGAATCATTTTTGTCATCCTGAGCTGCACTATCTCCAGCCTGTCCCTAGCCTTCCTGAGGTGAGGGCTCCGGAACTGGGCACAGTACTTCAGGAGTGGCCTCCCTAAAGATCTATAAATGGGTAGTTTTACCTACTTCTTCAAGCTATCAGTACTCCTCCCTATACATCCTACCATCCTACTTTCTTTCCCAGAGGCCTTATTGCATTGGCTCAATTGCGTGATGGTGTTACTAATGATAATTTCTAGGTCACATTCCTCAGCCGTAGTGCTCTCATCACACCCATCCAGTATTCTGTCCTGGGTTTCTTATTCCCTGCATCACTTTTCACATTTTGGCATATAATTTCAACTGCCAAACATTACAACACCCTTATAGGTTTTATAAGTTATTCTGCTTTTCTCTAATTCCCTTGTCACTATCCATTCAGCAACAGAGCTTAGTACCATCTGCAAAGAGACACAACCTGCCTGGATACCTTCTCCATTGTCACTGATAAACATTTTGTAGAGGATCAGACCTAGGACATATACCTGTGGCACCCCCGCTTGAGACCTCCCTTTCCTCTGGTTTGACTCCATTGACCACAATCCTCCGCTGCCTACTCTTTAGACAGTTTCCTTCCCAGATAACTATGTCATTAGCCACATCAAGATCCTAAATCTTCTTCAGCAAGCTCCTGTGAAGCACTGAGTCAAAAGCCTTGCTAAAGTTGAAATAGAAATAGAGCAAGTCCATGGCATGGTTCCATCCAATTCTTCAACACCCAATGAAAGAACACTGTCTGGTTTGTCTGATAGTACCTTCCTGCCATGAACCCACGCTGTTTACTATATTGGAGACCACTGCTGCCTAGGTAGTCCACAAGGTCTTCTTTGATTAGTGGCTCCATCAGCTTTCCTACAGTTGGGGTCTATGTGATTTGAGTGAAGCTATAGCAGTGAACACAATTTGGGCGAGTTCATTATGGCGACCGTCATTTGGGTGACACGAAATTGCAGTGAGATACATTACAGCTACTACTATTCTTACCACTGTAGCTATTGTCTCCCTCTGGTTCCCTTCTATCTCCTGCCTGTTCTCTGTTATTCTTTACCTGTCCCTGTCACCTTTCCATGTTTATTACTCCTGGTTCCCCACTTTTTCTTTGCTGCTTTTGTAATCCACTCATGGCCACCATACCAGTTCTGCATCTACTTCCGGATTCTGCTTCTCTGTTCATGCAGGGGGGCTTTGCCCACCTGCACTCCCCATAGGGGACTATGCCTCCAAACTCCCCCTATTTCTAGGATTCCAACCCCATGTCACAATTGGATAGTGGGGGAAGTTAGCTTAACCTTGTCGCCGATATTGCCAAATCGCTGTATTGTACCGTTCACAACTGTTGCTGTCACTTTTATTGAATTGCCCAAATGTGTTTGCTGTAATAACTTTGCTGTTATTATGTGATGCCCTACAATGGAGGTCAGAGTAACAGATCTGTAGTTCCCCACTCGTTTCTTGTCCTTTCCCTCATGAAATTGAATTACTTCCACCACACTACAGTCTTTAGAATGAACCCTGTCCTTAGTGAGTGCTTGAATTGTCCTACCAGCTGTTCAGACGGTTCTGCTGCCAGTTTCCTGAGTATCCTCAGATGCAACCCATCTGGTCCTGTGGTCTTATTTATCTTTAGATCTACCAGCCCTACCTTGACCCTGTCACTTGTAATTAGTGTCTGCCTCATCTCTGGAACCCTATTATCCTCAGCTTTGATGCTACTTTTAGGCAAGTCTGGCTCACACCAGGCACTTGGGTTAATATGCCAAATACTGACACTGCAGTGCAGCATGAGACATGGGTGCTGCACTCCTGAGGTGCCGTATTTCAGATGTGACACTAAACCGAGGTCCCATCTGCCTGTTCTGGTGGTAGTTCAGGTGGATGTTAAAGATCCCATGGCACTTCTTGAAAAGAGTAGGGGTAAATTTTATTAAATACAAAATTGAAATGTATACATCATGACAGTATCTTACAATCTCCAGAACAACCAACCAAAAAGAAAAACAACAAAAGGAAACTAGAACAAAGAATCCATAAATTTCAAACCAAATTCATATGCTTTCTTTAGCTACTCAATCTTTTAGTAAACTTCATGTACCTTCTGGGCCTAAATCAGTGACCCAGGTCATATTTTTCCATAAATCTGCTGTTTCCCTCTGTGAAAACTGAGCACATTCTGTAATATATACATTTTGTAGGCCTTTTACAAATTTTATGTTTGCTTGTGCACATGCACAAGAAACATGTTACAGCAGCTTGCTGCAGAAGCAGGTTGTGGAGGTGCGGCACTTTTGTGGACAATACCCCCACTTCCCTTTGAGACTTGGCCCACTTTCCCCGATGCAGTGTCACATTGCTGCTGACATTAGTTCAGCCGGCGTGCCACCACCTTGAAACGTTTTCTCCGCTGCAATCAAGGGCCACCTCGTCATTGCAGTGTCAGCCATTCCGCTGCGATGAAGGAGAAACCCATCATTGCAGGGTGTTACCTTGTATGCCAACAACCCAGTTTGCTGACGGGGAGCCCAGTCCCCATCGACGTAATGTCCCCACCCCTAAGTTTCTGTTGTATGCTGAGGTTGTGCCCAATCCCTCTCGGCATCATATGACCCTCCATCTTTCTTTGCCAATGGGGCACTCAGTCTCTATCGGCTTCAGTGCCCCCTTCCCAGTTGAATTTGCCAACTGGGAAGCTCATCTCCCCATTGGCATAATACCCCCAATGAATTATGTACTGAGGGGGGTGCCCAATCCCATTTGGCTCTCCCCCCCCGTATATGCCGATGGAGTGCCAAATCCCCCGTCAGCTACAGCCCCCACAAAACACTCAGGTGGCATGCCAAATGTCTCTGTAAAAAGAAAAACCATCCCACAATGTTTTTCTTTTTAAACCCTGTAAAACAGAAAACGGTCCTCGTTAGCTTCAGTGGCCCCTGCCCCAACCCACTCCCACCCTCTGCCCACCCTGCCTCCCACACCCCTCACTCCATGCTTACCTCCGGAGCCCAACACGATGATCTTCGGTGGATGGGGGAACACATCAGCACTCTTCAAAGCCGACTGCGAACTGAAGAAATGCCAGTAAGCTGTATAATGGCATAATTAGTTGTTTTTTTTAACTTTGGTGCATATCTCAGGCATTTTTAGGAATTCTGGCACCAAATTTAAAACATGGGGTTACTGTGAACCCTCCTCATGAATTCAGCCACTGTCATGACGTTATTCAGTCCCGAAAGGTGATTTTGCGGTCACTGCGCGGAATCACCTTTTGGGGCAGATTAACGAAATGACAATTCCACTGTTCATGAGGTGGGCTCTCAAAAAGCCTATATGGTAAATTTTGTGAAAAAAATCCAAAAAATTACTTTTTTACGAGTGGGCGTTGCGCAGTTTGCATGCACATTCGTAACTTTGCGAATTTGTAATATTTTCTCTCCAGATTTTCAACATTGCCATTTTTCCACACCTTCTTATGAACAGTACAGCTGTCATTTTACACATCCTGGCCAAAATGTGTTTTCGCACTTATGGCGCTGAATAGCATGGTCACTGCGGGAAATCAGTTTTCAGGATAGATTGAGAAAATGACAGTGACACTGTTCATGAGCAGAGGTCCAAAATGCCTATGTTGAAAATTTGGTGATGAAAGTCCATAAAATGACTGTGTTACAAGTGTGCGTTGCGCAGCTTCCATGTGCCCTTGTAACTTTGCAAATTTGTAATATTTTCACGCCAGATTTTCAGCACTGGCATTTTTTCACACCTCCTTATGAACAATACAGCTGTCATTTTTCACATTGTGGCCAAAATGTATTTTCGCACTTCCATTGCAGCATAGAGCGGTCGCTTTGGGAAATCAGAGTTTGGGACAGATTAAGATCAAGCGAGTGAGGGAGGGAGAGTGAGCAAGCTCAACTGAGTTCTGTCAGGACTGCTGCAGATTTCTTTATGGGCAGAAAAAGGTACCCATGCAGGCAGGAGTCCAGTACAAAAGGGCAGCCCACAGCACCGGGAGAAACAGAATGAGCGAGTGAGAGGGGGGTGTGAGCGAGCTCAATGGAGCTGTATCGGGACTGCTGCAGATTTCTTTGTGGGCAGAAAAAGGTGCCAATGCAGGTAGGAACCCAGTACAAAAAGGCAGCCTGCAGCTTCAGGAGAAACAGAATGAGCGCGTGAGGGAGGGGGCATGAGCAAGCTCAATGGAGCTATGTCGAGACTGCTGTGGATTTCTATGTGGGCAGAAAAAGGTGCCAACACAAGCAGGAGCCCAGTACAAAAGGGCAGCCTGCAGCACCGAGAGAAATAGAATGAGCGAGTGAGACTGGGGAGTGAGCAAGCTCAATGGAGGTCTGTCGGGACTTTAGAGTTGCTCACTCTCCCCGCCCAGGGTCCTCTATGATCCTATTTTATAGCAGGGTCTCTGGAGTGGAGACATAGCAATGATTGGATACTTTCAGGATTGCTGTAATATTTCAGATTTAGTTGTTCTGTTTATTTCTCTAACTGAGCTGAGTAATACTTGGAGTGCAATAGGATTTCTAACTGGGCTAAGTGAAACTATATGAGAGCTGAGAACAAAAAGTATAGTAGTTGAGGGGTGAAAAATGGACAAGGAGACTTTAGGATTGCTACAGTAATACAGTATCTAATGAATGAGATTTGAGACTGAATGAACCCAGTCAGCAAGGGGGCAGTAGGGGGACTAGTGTGGGGGAAACAGGAATTTTAGTAAATAGGGGCCTAACAGTTGTAGTAGGGTACAGATCCTGTGAGTAAGAGCACGTAACATAAGAAGGGGGGCCAAAATGGGGCTGGTGTCACATGTCAATAGGGCAGGCATCTTTGGAAGGGTGGTGGGGTGTACAGGGTGTGGATCTGCCATGATCCTGGACTGGGCTAGAAGGATGGGGGGATGTATGGTCTGTAGATGACTGGCTAGTTTGAGGGAGGAACTGTGGAGTTTAGGGAGGAGTCTAAGTGGCAGGACAGATGAGTATGGTAGGCATCCTGGCTGGGGGGGAACTGGGGATGGCAAAGGGGGACAGAGGAAGAACAACAAAGGAGTGAAACTGACTCCAGTATCAGAGGCATGAACAGAAAAGACAGGAGAAGGGAGGGGGTGCCTGAAGCAAGGGGAGTCCTCCTGATGGGGGAGAAAGAGACCACCATGAGTACCAGGGGAGAGATCAGATGGTTGCGGGTAGGGAGGGACCAGGGGTGGCACAGAGAGGAACAAGTAGGAGGGGGGAACGATAGGGGGAAGAGATGTAGGAGGGGTATCGACTAGGGATAGATTTGAACCTCTGCTATGGGAGAGAGAGGGGGAGCAGGAACATACTGAAGGGTGGGAGGACAAGCAGGGCATGAGAAGGATGTCAACAAGTAGGGGAAGAGATAGCAAGGATGAAAGGGTAGAAGGGGATTAGTAAAGAAGGATGGAATAGTGACTGGAGGAAAGAAGGCTACAGAAAGGGGGAAGGATGGGAGGGGCATCACTATTGGGGTAGAAGGGAATAGGGGCTCTAAATCAACAGCAGTGGGGATAGTAGAGGGGTTGGAAAACAGCAGGGGAGGAGGGGAGGTTGACATGGGAAGCCCAATAGGAAGTAGTGAGGCTGGGAAGCTTTTCAAGGGGGATGGGAGGAATAAGGCAGAGAAAAGAGGTGAGGCAGAAGTAGGGTGTACAGATACAGAAGTCACAGAGGGTGCAGCTGGTGGGGGTAAGGGGCAGGGATGAATGAATACTGGGGTGGTGGAAGGGGCATTAGAAGGGAAAAGGGGTAAGGGATGGGGGGTACTCGTACTGGGGGATTCTATACTGAAAGGGGTGAGATGCGGTGGAAAGGGGGTAAGACATAGCTGTATTTGGGTTGAAGCTGTCCCCAGGTTGACTGCAGGAGGGGCAGGGCAGGCACTGCTCAAGTGTGCAGCGAGGGGAGGAAGAAACCTCATTTAGTGTTGCATGTCTGTACAAACGACTTGGCAGGGGAGACTGTGGCAGTAGTGAGGGGGAAGTTTGTGAAGTTAGGCAGGCAGTGTGAGGGGGTTGGGGAGTCGGTGGCATTCTTGAAGGTACTGCCAGTACCATGTGCAAGCATGGGGAGGAAGGATAGGCTTGAGGAGTTCAATGAGTGGCTGAGGGATTGGTTTCACACCAAACATTATGGGTTAGTGACTAACTAGGGTAGGGTCTGAGGGGAATAGTGACTTGTACATGGGTTACAGGGTACACTTGAGCAGGAAGGGGGTTGGAGTATTAAAGACAGGATTAGTGCCAGCCCAGTGGTACTGAGGGTTGAGGCACTGGACGCCACACCTCGCGCCACGCTGGCGACGCAGGTTTGGACATAAGCCCAGGCCACCAGGGGTCCACAGGGGAGGGATAGGAATGAGCATCTGAAGGACTGCTCTTTTATCCTGGGGAAGGATCCAGGGACCCATCGCTCTGTAGTGGGCCCTGGTGATGAACAGGGGCACTACTAGAGCGGTGTAGTAAAGGGGGCAGAGTACATACATACATAGATACATAGACAGTGTCGGCAGATAAGGGCCTATGGCCCACCCAGTCTGCCCATTTGAGCTTGTAAGTTCAGTTTGTTTTCCTAGAAGTCTGTTGCACCTTACCCCTGACCTCCAGAGTGCGGCAGACATTAGCATGCTGTGCATTAGCGTCATTGCACGCACACTCTGCAAAGGGGAGAAAAGTGGAAAATGTGCAACGGTAGGGCAGCATGAGCTTCTGACCCCTGCTGCCCTCCCCAAATGGCACCTCCTTAATCAGATCCTGCTCCAGTGGGTCGACCTGAGAAGCTCCTCACCACCCCACCATGTGGGGGTAATCCATGGAGGTGAGGAGGTCGGCCTGATGTTGGGGGCAGGAGCTAGGGGTTGGTGGGGATGACCAAGCTGACCATAGCCTGGGAAGAAAATATGTACAAAAACAAAATGCAGGATTAGAGGGGTATATCTCTACTAAACTGGGGGGGGGGCAAGAGACTGAGGTTGGTAGAAAGGTCTGGACAGGGGAGCCTAATGAGTTGACCGCCCTACATATAATTAAAGGCGGAGGCGTAATAACCCTGGGAGGGGGTGGGCAGAGTGGTCTGAGTGTAATACAGAAGGCACCACCACCCGGTAAGAATAAGGAGGAGAAAGGGTGCGGACTACTGGGAGGAGGGACACAGGCCAAGGAGGAGAAGAGTGAGGAGAAGGAGGGGTACGGGTGGAAGGTGGTCTGATTAAATGGATAGAGAACTGGTTACAGGGGAGAGTGCAGAGGGTGGTGGTGGGGTAGCTATCAGCACCCAAAATAGTGACAAGCTGGGTGCCGCAAGGATCAGTACTGGGCCCGGTGCTATTTGGGCTCTTTATCTCTGATATAGCACACGGAGTGGGGAGCAGGGTTAGTCTGTTCGAACATTATATCAAACTGGGGGTGGTGGTGGACAACGAGGACCGGTGGCAAAAACTGCAGTGGGACCTACCTAAACTAGAGACATGGGCGGTGGAACAGCAGCTAGGATTCAGTGCAAAGAAGTGTAAGGTGAAGCACTTCAGGGCTAAGAACCAGAAGAGGGACTATTGGTTGGGGATCACAGAGGAGAAGAAGACCTAGGGGTGTTGGTGACTGGGAGCATGAACAACACGGCCCAGTGCAGGAATGCAGCAGCAAAGGCAAACAGGATGCTGGGGTGCATAGCAAGGGGGTTCTCATCCAGACACAGGGATGTGATCCTACCTCTCTACAGATCATTGGTCACACCACACCTAGAGTACTGTGTGCAATACTGGAGGTCATACCTGAGGAGAGATATAAAGTTACTGGAGGGGGTGCAAAGGAGGGCAACAGAAATGTTAAAGGGGATGGAAGGAAAGGAATATGAAGTTAAGCTGAAGAAGCTGAACATGTACACACTGGAGTAGAGGGGGGATATGACTGAAGCATTTAAATACCTGAGGGGTAAATAAACCTAGCACCGAGAGGGTGTTTAAACTGAGGAGTGGAAGAGAGATGAGGGGGCACGGACTTAGGTTGAAAGGGGGACGTTTCAAGGGGGAAATGAGGAGGCACTACTTCTCTGAGAGGGTGGAGTCTTGTTGGAATGTGCTGCCAGAGGGGGTGGTAACATGCAGGACAGTCAATAGCTTTAAGGAGGAGTTGGATAAAGCAAGAGGAAGAGTCAGAGGGGCAGGAGTTGTGCAAGTGGGGGAGGAACTGAGGGAGAGGATGTGGGGGCAGCTGCAATCTAGGGTGCTAGCTGCACACTTGTGCAGACTTACATAGACCGATTGGTATGTTCTGCTGGCAGATTCGTATGTTCATAGGTTTGTATGTATGTTCGTATGTAAAATCACATTGACTCTGTTCATGAGCAGAGGTCCTAAAATGCCTATGTTGAACATTTGGTGACAAATGTCCATAAAATGACTGTGTTACAAGCATGCATTGTGCAATTTCCATGCACCTTGTAACTTCGCAAATTTGTAGTATTTTCACTCCAGATTTTCACCATTGACATTTTTTCAGACCTCCTTATGAACAGTACAGCTGTCATTTTTCACATCCTGCCCAAAATATGCATTTACTCATCTGGTGTAGAATATCACGGTTGCTGTGGGAAATCAATGTTTGGGACAGAGTAAGAAAATCATAGTGACAGTGTTTATGAGCAGAGGTCACAAAATGCCTATGTTGGAAATTTGGTGAAATAAGTCCACAAAAAGACTGTTACACACATGCGTTGCACAGTTTTCACGTAATCTCGGAAGTTTGAGCATTTTTAATATTTTCACTACAGATTTTCAACAGTACCATCTCTTCACACCTCCCTATGAATGGTACAGCTGTCAGTCTTCACATCCTGCCCGATCTGTGTTTTCATACATCTGGCACACAATGGCACGGTCGCTGTGGAAACTCAAATTTTGGGACACATTGACAAAATCACACTACAACTGTTCATGAGAAGAGGTCCCAAATGCTTTCATGAGGTGGAGGCCACAAAATGGCCATATTGAACATTTGTACTGTAAATACCAACAAATGCCCAGGGTGCTACGGTTTCTAACCATAATGTCCCACCCTGTACAGACTGACAGGCATTAGGGGTGTGCCTTTCGATTTCTGACTGTAATGCTCATGCCATTCCAACTCCACCCCCCACCCTGCAGCCAGTGACAGGCATCGAGCTGTGCCTTGGACTCTTCAGTCCCACAGTTCACCCCATTCTATATTGCACCCATTTCAGCATATGTCCTTATGGAGTGGGGTGACTGTACATCCAAACACCCCAATGCACACCTCAGCACTTCTCAGTGTCTGCAGGATAGGGTGAGGTGAAATGGCATGAACGTTATGGACGCCAACCCAAACGCATATCCCAATGCTTGTCCATCTCTGCCGGGTGGAGGTGGGGCTGGCGTGAAGTTCAATACTTCACTGTCATTCCTACTCTGCATCTGTCCAACTCCTGCATTTCCAATGCTAATACCAGCAAGCAAACATTCAGCATTGACAAATGCTTGTTTTACTTAGTTCAATATAGCAGTAGTCTTTTTGTTGGAGTGTAAATAAACACCTGGCCATCCATATGTTCCACTTAATAGTTGTAAACATAAGGTATAAGGTACTATGATTCCATTTGCTCCATACAGCAGAAACGTGCCCGTATATAATATTTTCATACGTTACAGAGTTCAGTAAATGGACGTCCCACAGATCTGTAATGTAAGCCCAAAACTCTTTAATAAAAGAACACTGAAAAAAAAAGATTCTCAATTGTTTCTGGTGTATTAATGCAAAGTAATCTATTACATATTCTCTTCTGAGTTTGTTTATGTTTTTGATTATTTTTTATGTTCATTTTTTCATGGCATGATAACCAATGACAGTCCCAAATGTGGGCAGGAATGCTTGAGGTATTTAATAGATATTTTAGTGTCTTTATAAATGGAACAGGATATTTTTCAAAAGATGCAGCTACTTCACATAAAGTAACCAGCAGATTTTTATAGAGACATTTATGCTTAGAGGCCGAAATAATTTGCAAAGTGGTTATCCTCCCCTGCTCAACCACAGGAAGATTTCTCTAAGATATTGTAGATATATGGGGCCTTTCAGAACTCAAAGTGAAGTCTGTACCCATAGGTGGAACCAAGATTTGCAGTTTTCGTATAACCAGGGCTCCCACCCTTTCCCAGTATTAATCAGTAGAGGCTTTACATTTGTCATAAAAAATGTTATTAAAAATAAAATGGGATTAACCATGTCTAGTCCTCCTTCACTAATGGATAGATACAAAATATTCCTCTTAATTGGGTTGAGGCGACTCCCCCAGATCGCTTGGAAGAATATACTTAAAAGAGAGATTTCTAGATTCTTAGGAATTGGGAACACATAGCTAAGGTATAAAAATAACAGAACTAAGAATGTTTTAATTAAAAATATTATTTTCTTTTTCCCTATTTTACTTCTATTCCATTGTTCAACCTTATTTTTCCCAATCTCCAGTTTCTCTTCCCAGTTTACCAGGTCTATCCCTGTAAGGCCAAATGTAACACCTAAAATTGAGATTGGATTGGAGATAAGCTGTAGGGGCCCAATATCAGTTACCTGTTCAAAGTGGGTTCCTAATACCACCCCCCCCCCACAACATTTATCTAGATTCAGAGAAGCACCTGAAACTGACCCAAAGGTGGAACATACTGAAATGACTGAACTATCAGGCACAAATCATCCGCATAGGCTAATGCCTTACAGGAGGCCTGCACCTTTGGGCCAGCTATAGGCGTAATGGACTGTAGGCTATTTATTTTCTGTAACAAGGGATAAATAAAAAAATGTACAATAAGGGAATCATGGGGCATTCCTGTCTAAAACCTAATTTGATCGCTACTATTGGGCCTATTCTCCCATTTATCACTGGTGTTACAGTAGCTGTATTATATAAAGCTTTGATCCAGCTAACCATCCTTGGTGGAACCTTATAGTGATCTAATTCCTCCCACAAAAAGTTATGACATATCAAATCAAAGGCTTTTTTTGGTCTAGGGAGACCACTTAGCCAGGACAGGTATTTGCATCCCCATTTGAAAATGTTTCTCTTAAGAGAATAAGATGGAAATGTATGGATCTTTGTGGTATAGCACAGGCTTGATTTAAAGGGACAACTCTTTCTGCTACAAGAAGTAGTCTTTTTGTTGGGATTTTGGTTAGGAGTTTGCAGTCTGCATTAAGCATGCAGATTGGCCTCCAGTTGTTTAAATCTATTCTATCTTCTTTTTTTATGCAAGAATATCAGTGTTCCTTTATTAAAGTTTAATGGAACATTACGAGACTCTAGCATCTTATTATACACACTTGTCAGTTCTTCACTTAGGTATTTTCCTATAACTTTGTACAGCTCATTTGGAAGCCTGTCTGGACCTGGAGAGGAGTTATTCCTTAGCTGCTGAATACCCTCTAACACTTTACTTCGGGTAATTGGCTGGCTCACTTTATTTAAAATCGGCGTGGAGGGGCGCATACCTCTCAACTGCTATGAATTCCGCATAGCGCTATGATTTTCACACTCAAATTTATCCTTGCTCCTCACAAGTTTACCGATGTTCCTCATACTGTTAGTGTTATTTCTGGACACACAAACTATTAAATCATTGAACCAAGCTGATAGAAACATTCTTTATCACTTACTATATGGGGTCCACTATCTGAAAACATAATATTGTTTAAAATAAGAAAGTGCTCCACTTTCTGACCCTTTGCTATGATTTGTGAAGGTCAGTGCTATGATTTGTAGTGCTAAGAGGTTGAGAGGTATGGGGGGGGGGGCTACCGGGATTTGAATGTCTTCCAAATAATTGCAAATACCTTGAAAATGAAAAGGAATTTCTGAAAATAGATCTATGGAGAAATCGGTAACAATCTGTAATATTTTTCCCACAGAACTCTGTATAAAACCAGATTGATCTGCTAGACTAGACATTGCTTTTCTCCCTACCTGACAGGCATTATAATTAAAGGGACAAATCTCCTGTGCAGTGCCTTGGATCCCAAACTTGTGCTGATTATACAATTGGGTAGACTTTTGTTTTAAGAATCCCATCATTTCTTTTTAAATTAAGTGGATTTGAGAGCTCAGGTCCTGGCCTGTAGTATGTATATTAGTTAATAAATTTTGCAGGTGGTGGCGCTGTTGCAAATATGTTAAGTATGCTAAATTACATTTGCTTTTGCTGTATTGTTTTAGTAATAGGATCACGTCAGCTTTTGTATCTTCCCACCAGTTTATACTGTTTTCATAGCAGATTAAAATTGACTTTCTGGCAGTAAAAAATTGACCTAGTGAGTGCAGTAATTCCCTATTATGTAATAATGAGGTATTCAATTTCCACATCCCAGGACCATTCGAAAGGGAGACGGGTTACTGCCCATGCCCATGGAGATGGAGACCCTCTTATGGTCTGAAAATTCCAAGGAACTAACTACAGCCTTTGTAATAGGAACATTTAGAGAAACAAAAACATGGTCAATGTGGGTTGCTGACACCCCTTCCTGAAAGGTAGGGGAATGCTTTTTTTGTGATTTCCAAATAAGTATCCCGTAACTGTGCTGTGCATATGATTTTGTTTAGGGACCGGGAGTCACAATGTATTTTCTGTGTAGTGGCATGAGAACTTTTGTCTTGTAGACTCAACCCACAATTAAAATCCCCAGCAAATACTATCAACTTTGAAGTGTGTAGGTATGGTTGAATAAGAGATAACATATTGATTCTTCCTGTCTTTGATTGAGGGGCATATATATTGATAAGGCGGTAAGGTTTTTGATAAATTAATGCATCCAGAATGAGCACACGGCCAGGGAGTAGGTAATTTTAACAGTTTAAAGTCTAAAGAGTGTACTAACATGCCTACCCCCAAGCATGCTTCCTGGCTTATGGACCATAAAGAGGGCCCACAAAGCCAATACCTCTGGGCTTGTTTAATTTCTGAAGATGTGTGAAACCGCGCATCTTGCAAGAAAATTAGCCCTAAGTTTAAAGACGTGAGATAAGTAAACACCATATTTCTTTTGTTTATCCTCTTTATTTTATTTACATTAATAGTGTGACAGTCAAAAGAGGAGTTAGACATTGCCACGTTAGTGGGAAAGGTGATCTTTATGTACAAGTCAGCAAAGATTTTTATTTTTTCTTTCCTGTCCCTGTACTCCCTTTTGTTTTTGTCCTGGCCTTCCGTTTTTGTGCTCCTCTGCCTTTAGTACACAACTTCATGTCTGTTGTTCCTCTGGGTGAGAGGAGGGGACAGAGGAGGAATCTGACCCTTCTCCTGATTCCGCAGATGTCTCTTGAAGAATTTCATAAGTATTGGATGTTGGAATAGGAGAGGTCCTAACTGCTTTTGGGGGGGGTGCTATTTTCAATTCTGATCTAGTAGATTGTCTGTATCCAGTTTGCATATGTTCAAGGGGGGGGCCATTACCACATGTACCTGAGTTTCATTTACAGGGACTACCAGTATCTCTTCCTGTGCCTGGGATGTAAGAGGGGTCACTATTGTACTTGTCTCCAGAGCCCTTACTGAAGCACAAGGTAGGGAGCTAGATGTAGAAGGTTCTGGTGTACTGGGGATTTGCTGGGGTGGTTTTGCTCTCTCCCTAATTTTGGCTTTTTGAACCTGAGTGTTGATGAAGTGCCGGTCTGCCCCACCATCATGATGCTCTTAGTTGTGAGCCACCCAAGTGCAATTTTGGAATGTGTGGCCTAGTTCATCACATAGGTTGCACTTACATTCGTTAAGGCAGGCTGGACTTGTATAACCTAATTTCCCACAAAGGTTATACTTTACTGTGTCACACACTGCTCAGGCGAGTGGAATCCCCACACCTATTACAGGCTTTGGGTTGGCCTGGATAAAACAAGACCCCACTGTCCCTGGCCCAAAAAGAAAGAATGTGGCAAGTGTACAATTCCATTATCATCAGCTTTTAGCAATACTTTTGTTTTCCACCCTCCAGTCCCAATGTTCTCAGTGTTTAAGATAGCTTTGGGGTCACCGATAACAGTGCACTGCATTTTTAACCAGTATAACACATCTGAGAGGTCCATCCCCTCATTTATGAATAAAATAGTTATTGTTTTGTAAGCGGGTTTGGTCTAACGTATAGCCAAAAATGGAGTCCAGAGTGCTGTTTTCTTTAAAGAATGATATTTGGACCAAAACCTTTCTAGTCCCCGAGAGGTTTTAAAACTGATGTCAAAGGTGATTTTACCGGAAATATGTATCAAGGCATATAGTTTATGAGAAACAAAATTTCATCCATTCCTTAAATATATTTCTCGCAACATAGACATGGTCAGGGCGTTCAGGCATTCCACCCACATAAGAGAGTCTTACAACATTGTGCCTTTTTGCCGAAAAGATAGGCAGCCAAAATAATGATGAAAAAGGTTTTTTCTGCCTCTCAGGTAATTTATTCAGTGGGGCCTCAATCTGAGGTTGTTCATTGTCATGACTCCTTGGTGGGTTCTCAATGGGAGGAATATTTAACACAGGGTTTTGGGTAAGTGCTAGGTCATCAGGGATGGTAAGAGGGTCTCTGTTTGAGGTTTGCCCCAAAATGTTATTTATTTGGGTTTGTACTGCATCCAGAGGAACAGGCGCCACAAAGGCCTCACGTACAGGCATTCTAAATGATGAGGTGCCTGGAGCCCACGGTACAGAGTCAGCTTGCTTTTCCCAACCAGCACCCTGAAGTGTTTTTTTCCACAGACCAAGGCTTAGTCCCAGGGATAGCATTCCCCTGAAGTTCAGCACACAAAGGTTTAGATATGTTTGCATCTGAGGGAGTTTGACATGTACTCACAGGTGTTTGCAATGAAGTTGCAGGGGTAGAAACACTCACAGAGACTTTGCTGCTTTTAGCAGACAGTAGGTCCTATGATCTTGTAGTATCTTCTTCCAGCTGTTGTGGCTTGACAGCGTCAGCCATGCAGCCAGTCTATAACTGCTGAATTTTCTTCATTAAGGCCATTTTTTTTTTCAAGAAACCTTCATTCTTCAATTTCTAGCAGCCGCTGCAATTTTATTTATTTATTGAAATGTTTCACCAGGAGGGCACACTGAACAACAAGTTGCTCATCTCACAGTGTGACCAGGGGTGAGGGGTTATATAAGGTTGTGAAGGATGACCAGTTACAATAATAGGTGGGTAGTACAAACAATACAACATTGTAAGATTGTGCAACAGTTGGAACACAAGGTATTGTACAATAAACAGTAGTGGAACATTGGGTAAATTACATGCCCAAAATCATACAAGAGAACATATGAACGTATGAAACAGTAATAACGCGATAGAACCATTTATAGTGCATGAGTGTACCAGGAGCAGGCTCAAGGTAGTACACAAGTGCTGCTGGAGTAAAAAGGATTGGGTTAGGCTGTGCATACTGGTGACCTAGAAGGGCAGGAGGAGAAGAGAGGGGAAGAGGCAAGAACTGAATATGAGAAGAAGGGGTAGCCATTTCCTGATTTCCCCCTTCAGGATGTTGAGAACCCTGCTGGGGGGGGTCATGGTAGGAAGGTAGAAACTGGGGATAGGTATTAAGATGGGTTAAAGCAGGAACAGCTGAGGGAAAGGTCATTGTGTAGGGCAGAGGTTTTGGACTAGTTGGAGGAGGAGTGACATATTTCAGGGGGGAGGGAATTCCAGATTTTAGGGAAAGGATGGGAAAACCAGTCTGACCAATGAAGGTGGAGTGGCGAGGGACCTTCAAGGTACGGACATAATTTTTTCTCTGAGAGAGAGGGTGGGGGGAGGTGGAGTATAGAGAGAGGATAAGAGATAGGAAGGGAGCCCCCTGAACCAGAATTTGGAGGTTAGTTTGGCACAGTGAGAGTTGTGTCTGTGAGATAATGGAAGGAAGGTTACAGAGCGATAGAGTTCACAGTGGTGGGAGCGGGAAGGGGAGTCGATAGCAAAGTAGCAGAAGGAGTTAAAAAGAGTGTCCAACTTGGTCAGGGAAGATTTGGGAGCAGCACCATAGACTGCATCACAGTAGTCAAAGATGGGGAGTATCATATTCTGGACAATTTCATGTCTCGCAGTCAGTGGGATGCAACTATGATTCCTGTACAGAGCATCAAGCTTGGGGTGCAGTTTCTTCAGGATAGCATCAATATGCACAGAGAAGTTGAGGTGCTGGTCCAGCCAAACTCCCAGATATCAAAATGAGGAGGTGTCCTCCAAGATGGTCCCATCAAGGGTGTCTAAGGTTGGTAGGGCCCGGAGCCTTCAGAGTCTCTGCCTGGTGCCAAAGGTCATTGAGACTATCTTCTTGGCATTTAGAAAAAGCTGGTGAGAAGTAAACTAGAGCTGAACCTGGTTGAAGTTATGCTGTTAGCTGGTTTGCACAGCAGCAGGGTTTTTGCTGGAACTGTACAAAACAGTATCGCCAGTGTACATGTGGATATAAGAGGATGGGCAGGCTGTGAGAAGATCATTAAGAAAAATGGAGAAGAGTAGGGGACCAAGCACTAAACCCTGAGGAACACGAGTGTTGATGGGGCGTGGACGGGAGATGGAATCAAGGATTCTCACTGACTGGGTCCTGCCAGTGAGGTAGGATTTAAACCAGTTGGTGGCTGACGGAGCAAGGCCAGCTGAGAAGAGTGAATCAAGAAGCAGGGGATGTGAAACAGTGTTGAAAGCTTTGGCTAGGTCGACAAAGATGGCCGAGATGATCAGGCCATTGTCCATCCCTGAAAGGATGGAGTCAGTAAGCCTGATGAGGGAGGTGGTTGTTGAGTGGTTCTTCCAAAAACCTGATTGAAAGGGGGGTGAAGAAGGAGGAATCAGAGAGGAAGGGTGATAGCTGAGAGAGAGAACTAAATGTTCTTGAAGTTTGGCAAGGGTAGGAAGGAGGAAAATTGGGTGATAGCTACCAGGAGTGGGTGTGCCACTACCCTTGGGGAGAGGAAGGACTACAGCATGTTTTCAGGATGAGGGTGCTTGGAGAGAAATAAAGGGCAGGTTAAGGATTAGGGAGATAGGATAAGCAATTCCAGGAGCAGAAAGGTAGAGAAGTTTAGGACTGAGCTCATCTGGTGAGGAGTCTTTAGAGGGGTTGAGGGATAGGAGAGCATTAAGAGCTTCATCAGGGGAGATAGTAGAAAAGAAAAATGGGGGAGAGGTAGGCACTGGCTGAGGCAAAGGGCTGAAGTTAGTAGGTGGCAATAGGGAGAAGAAATTTAGAAGAAACGTGGCACACAAGGTATAGTAGGCATTACATTCATTATCCATGGAGCCAGGGTCAGAAACTAGGGAGTTATTTATTTTGAGAACTGGAAGGGGGAGAGGCAGAGGGGGGAGAGAATAGGGCATGAACTACCCTCCAGAATTTAGATGGAGAGTTGGTGTTAGTCTGGAATGAGGAGTGCAAATAATCAAACTTAGCCAGTCTAGTAGCTTTAGTACATGAATTGCATAGCATTCTGTACTTGGTATAGCCATTTGGATGTTTAGTAGATTTGTGTTTTCTCCAGGCCCAATCACACTCCCTGAAGCAGGCCAGGAGTTTGGGGATGATCCAGGGGAGGTGAAGCCCACAGACTGTGGTCCATCTGAAAGGAGCAAAGGCATTCCAGGTGGCAATGAATTTATCCTTAAAATAATCAAGTGGTTGGTCTACAGAAATGGCAGTGGAGAGGGGGGCCCAGTCAGTGGAAGCAAGTGCAGAGCTGATTGGTGTAAGGTCTAAGGATTTAAAGGACTGGAGCTGTATGATTTTAGGGGGAGGTTTGGGGTGATGAACCTTACGAACAATGAAAATGAGGTTGTGGTCACTAAGGGCATCAGGGAGGAGACCAGATTTAATGATGCGGTGTGGGTGGGTTGTGAGTTCACAGTCAAGCAGGGTGTGGTTTTGTGTTTTGGGATTAGGGTGTGTGGGCTCAAGTATCAGTTCTGAGACAACCAATTTAAATTCATGTCACCCATTATGAAAAGTTCACCAGATTGCGAGAGGAAGGTGAAATTGACAAACAGTTCAGTGGTGACCGAGGGTTGAATGCTTGGGCGGCAATAAATGCCAGCCACAAAGATTGGGATTGAGAAAGAAAGGGTAATGTAGGTGACAAGGGCTTCATAGGTAGCTGGGATGGATGTAGATAGGGTGGTAGTAAATTGCAGCGAGGACAGGATATACATGGCCACTCCCCCTCCACAACCTGATAGATCTTGTCTGGAGATGGAATACCCAAGGATAGCAATGGCACTGTCAGGGGTACTTTTTTGAGCCATGTCTTGGTAATAATTAGGATATCAGGGGTGAGTGAAATCATAAGAGTTTGTAGGAGGTCAATTTCAGGTGACAGGCTACAGATGTTCAGGTGGAGGAGCTTCAACCCATTAGGAAGGGTTGTAATGGGAGTGGGATTTGGAGACATGTTATTTAGGAAAGGAGCCTGGGTAGGAGAAGAAATAGGGCCAGGGTTGGGGTGGATGTTCCCTGATGAAAGAAGGAGGAGGGCAAGGATGAAATAGTGAAGTTTAGGTCTTTTGTAATTGGAGTAAGAAATATATGAGGGAGGGGAAGAGGGAGGGAGGGGTGCAGAGAAGGAGATAAGGAAATGAAGAAAGGCAAAGTGACTAGGAAGGGAAAACAGAGATGCTGGAGGGTAGTATGGAAAGTGGGGGCTATTCTTGTGTTTTCAACTGTATTTATAGTAATTTCCTTATCCAGTACCAGTTCTTCTGATGCATCTGAGCTTATAATCAAGTTCATACCTTCTTCTTGTTCAAGAAGGCCCTCAGAAATGTTTTCTTGGGTATCCTTAAGTTTTTCCAAAATTGTTACTCCCATAGCTGTTTCATTGGTTCCTGCTGCTGAAAATTCTTTAGTCTCAGGCAAAGATGAGGTGTGATAGGAGACTCTCTCCCACCTTCACAGCAACCATCCTCCCTCCAGGACTTTTGTCCACCATCTTGGATGACTAGAATCTCCCCTGCTAGGGGAATTTCTTATTTAGAAACATAAAATAAAATCATAACAATCAGTGTGACATCATACAAACAAATTCAATCAGTGCAATATACAGAATAATAAACAGGAGCATATGTGAAAATTGTTAAAGAAAACAAATAGTGAAAATAAAATTAAGTACAAAAGTATAACAAACTGTAATCAACCCCCTTTCAACTTGAATGAGATAAGAAAAAAACTAGAGAAGACTAACTAGCTGGCAGGCCATAATATTAAACTAACTCCTGCTTCACCCCGTCACAATTTTTCCACAGTCCTTGAAATTGTGTTTTAGAGAAAAAAGTATGTTCTTGTTCATATAAGGTATGTAAAAACACAAACACTGTTTGACCACCCCTTTTGGGGATACCTCTTTCTGTTGGAGTAAAAAGATACATCGAACTTGCCACATATAATACTTGTAGGCAGCAAAAATAACCCTAAGGGTACTCCTATTATATTTCCAAAAACCGTGGGGGTAAATGCTGAGGACCAAAGTCTCATATGTGATGGAACTCAGATTTGAGTCTTTACAGATATTTTGTAAAATAAGCCATACCTGTTCAGCGAAGGGATATTTTATAAGAAAATGTTCTAGGGTCTCCAAAACCTGACAGCATGTAAGTCTAGGGCACCATCTAATCTTCTGTGACAGGGCAACCAGACTTGTCCCACATTTGGGAATTCTCTTATCTGTTAGCTGTAGGCAGGTCTCTGGCATATTAGTCGCTGATCATTCTGGAAATATTGGTTGCTCAGATAAACTTCTGAAATGATATGGTTATAAAAGGCTTTCCTTGGAAGTGTCCAGTAGTTGTGAAGTTACCCTCCACTGACGCAATTTGGTTAAACAAGTTTTAATAAACCCTGGGATCCCCTTAGTATGTGTAAGCATGGAAATATTTAAAAAACCTGACTCCCATTTATCTAGTATAATCAAAAACCAAGAAAAACTAAAATTAAACCATTGGAGAATTTTATCTTTGATAAGTTCAGTCAGATTTCTCTAAATAAAGATACTATGAAAAAAACTATAGGGCTGAGCATTCTCCTAAAACATAATCATAGTATGTAAAAACATGCTTAATGAGGTTTAAATGACTGCCCCATAGTCCTTGAAAAAAATATATGTATATTTAAGACTCGAGGTTCTAAGGAAAAAGGAATGGGAAAAACATTTGCCACATGTAAAAGTTGTGGCATTATTAAAGTTTTTAATAAATAAACCCTTTTTATGTTGATCGTGCGCATGAGCAAGAAACATATTGAGGCAGCTTGCTCCAGAAGCAGGTTGTGGAGGTGTGGCGCTGTTGAGGCCAATGCCGCCACTGCCTTTTAAGGCTTGGCCCCTATTCCCCAATGCCATGGCACGCTGCTGCTGACACTAGTTCAGCCAGCATGCCACAACCTTGAAAAGTTTCAGCTGCTGCAATCAGAGGCTGCCTCGTCATTGCAGCATCATCCACTGCAATGAGGGAGCGATCCGTCATTGCAAGGTGGTCCCTTGCATTCCCCCCATCCAGTTTGCCAACGGGAAGCCCAATCCCCATCAGTTTCTGTCACTGTGTGCCAAAAGGGTGCCCAATCCCCCTCGGCATCATGTCCCCCCCTTCTTTCATTACCGATGGGGTGCCCAATCCCCGTCGTCATGTTCCCCCCCAAATTTCTTGTGTGCTGATGGGGTGCCCAATCCCTCTCGGCTCATGAGGCCCCCCCAAGTATGTGCCAATGGGAGTGTCCAATTACCATCAGCTCCAGTGCCCCCCCCACCCGAAAACATGCAGGTGGCATGCTGGGAGCCCAACCTAGCGTTCTGGCAGTACCTGTAAAAAGAAAAACCGTCCTGCAATGTCTATTTTTTTTTTACACCATGAAAAGAAGAAAACAGTCCCTTGCTGTCTGCACCCCTCCCTCAACCCGCACCCACCCACTGCATACCCCACCTCCCCACACACCTCCCTTGCCCTATGCTTACCTCTGGAGCCCCGAGCAATGATCTTCGGTGGACAGGGAACACGTCTGCACTCTTCGAAGCTGACCGAGAACTGAGGAAATGCTGATCAGCTGTATAATGGCATAAACAGGGGGTTTTCAACTTTGGCACATATCTCAGGCATTTTTGGGATTTGTGGCACCATATTTTCAACATGGGATTTTTGGGACCACTCCTCATGAATTCAGCCACTGTCATTGCATTATTCGGCCCCGAAAGGTGATTTCATGGTCATTGCACAGAATCGCCTTTTGGGACTGATTAACAAAATGACAGTACCAATGTTCATGAGGTGGGCTCTCAAAAAGCCTATGTTACACATTTGGTGGAAAAAATCCAAAAAATGACTGTTTTACGAGTGTGCGTTGCACAGTTGCTACGCATGCTCGTAACTTTGCGAACTTGCAATATTTTTATGCCAGATTTTCAACATTAGCATTTTTTCATACCTTCTTACAAATAGTATAGCTGTCATTTTTCACATCCTGATCGAAATGTGTTTTCGCACTTCCAGAGCAGAATAGCATAGTCGCTGTGGTAAATCAGTGTTCGAGACAAATTACGAAAATAACAGTGACACTGTTCATGAGTAGATGTCCTAAAATGCCTATGTTGAAAATTTTGTGACGACAGTCCATCAAATGACTGTGTTACAAGTGTGCATTATGCAGTTCCTACTCATCCTTGTAACTTTGCAGATTTGTAATACTGTCGCACCAGATTTTCAACACTGGTATTTTTTCACACCTTCTTATAAATAGTATAGCTGTCATTTTTCACATCCTGATCGAAATGTGTTTTCGCACTTCCGGCATAGAATAACGCGGTCACTGTGGGAAATCAGTGTTCGGACAGATTAAGAATATGACAGTGACACTGTTTATGAGCAGAGGTCCTAAAATCCCTATGTTGAAAATTGGGTGATGAAAGTCCATAAAATGACTGTGTCACGAGCATGCGTTGTGCAGTTTCCACGCACCTTCGTAACTTCACAAATTAGTAATATTTTCACACCAGATTTTCAGCACTGGCATTTTTTCACACCTCCTTATGAACAGTACAGCTGCCATTTTTCACATCCTGGCCAAAATGTGTTTTCACACTTCAGGTGCAGAATAACGCAGTCACTTTGGGAAATCAGTGTTTAGGACAGATTAGGATTGAATGAGTGAGAGAGGGGGAGTGACCGAGCTCAACTGAGCTCTGTTGGGACTGCTGCGTATTTCTTTGTGAGCAGAAAAAGGTGCCAATGCAGGCAGGAGCACAGTACAAAAATGCAGCCTGCAGCACTGGGAGAAGCAGAACGAGCGAGTGAGAGAGGGGGAGTGAGCGAGCTCAACGGAGCTCTATCGGAACTGCTGCAGATTTCTTTGTGAGCAGAAAAAGGCACCACTGCAGCAGGAGCCTAGTACAGAAAGGCAGCCTGCAGCACCAGGAGAAACGGAACAAGCGAGTGAGAGAGGGGGAGTGAGTGAGCTCAACTAAGCTCTGTCAGGACTGCTGCAGATTTCTTTGTGGGCTGAAAAAGGCACCAACAGAGGCAGGAGCCCAGTATAAAAGGGCAGCCTGCAGTGCCAGGAGAAACAGAATGAATGAGTGAGAGAGGGGGAGTGAGCAACCTTCAATGGAGCTCTGTCGGGACAGCTGTGAGCTTCTTTGTGGGTAGAAAAAGGTGCAAAAACAGGCAGGAGCCCAGTACAAACGGGTAGCCTGCAGCATCGGGAGAAACAGAATGAATGAGTGAGACAGGGGGAGTGAGCGACCTCAACGGAGATGTGTTGGGACTGCTGTGGATTTCTTTGTGGGCAGAAAAAGGTGTCAATGCAAGCAGGAGCCTAGTACAAAAGGGCAGCCTGCAGTGTCGGGAGAAATAGAATGAGCAAGGGATGAGAGAGGGGAAGTGAATGAGCTCAGTGGAGTTCTGCCGGGACTTTACAGTTGCCCACCCTCCTCCCAGGTCCTCTGTGGTCCTATATTACAGCAGAGTTTCTGGAGTCGAGACAAAGCTTTACTTTAGGATTGCTGTAATAATACATATTTATTTGTTCTGTTTATTTCTCTAACTGAGCTGAAAAATACTTGGAGTGCACTAGAATTTCTAACTGGGCAAAGTGAAACTATATGAGAGCCGAGAACCAAAACTATGGTAGATGAGGGGTGAAAACTGGACAAAGAGGCTTTAGGATTGTTACACTAATATGATATCTAGTGGCTGAGATTTGAGACTGAATTACCCTGGTCGGCAAGGGGTCTGTAGGGGACTAGTGTGAGGGTGAGCAGGAATTTGACTAAATAGGGGCCTAACAGTTGCAATAGTGTACAAAACCTGGGAGTAAGAGCCAGTAACATAAGATGGGGGCCAAAATGGGGCAGATGCCACATGTCAATAGGGCGGGTATCTTTGGAAGGGTGGAGGGGTGTACAGGATGTGGATGTGTCATGATCCTGGACTGAGCCTGGAGGATGGGGGGGTGTATGGTCTGTAGATGACTGGCTAGTTTGAGGGAAGAACTGTGGAGGTCAGGGAGGAGTGTAAGTGACAGGGCAGATGAGTATGGTAGGCATTTTGAGGGGGGGAATACAGGGTGACAAAGGTGGATGGAGGAAGAATAACTAGGGACTGAAGCTAACCCCAGTATCAGAGGCACTAGGAGAAAAGAAAGGAGAAGGGTGGTGCCTGAGGCAAGGGTGGGGGGCTTTCTGATGGGGAAGGATGAGACAACATGGAGTACCAGGGGAGAATGAGGGGAGAGAGCAGATGGCTGCAGGTATGGTGGGACCAGAGGTGGTACGGAGGGGAACACATAGGAGGTGGGAACCAATAGGGGCAAGAAATGTAAGGCTGATATCGACTACAAATAGATTCGAACCTCTGCTATGGGACAAAGAGGGGGAGCAGGAACATACTGAAGGGGGTAGGACAAGCGGGGCATGACAGGGATGGCAAGAGGTAGGTGAAGAGATAGCAAGGACAAAAGGGTAGAAGGAGGCTAGTAAGGAAGGAGGGGATGATGACTGAAGGAGAGAAGGCTACAGGAAGGGGGAAGGATGGGAGGGGAATCACTATTGGGGTAGAAGGGGCATTAGAAGGGAAAGGGGGTAAGGAGATAAGGGGCAGGGGGTACTCATCCTGGCGGATTCTATACTGAAATGGGTGAGATGGGATGGAAAAGGGGAAAGGTACAGCCATATTTGGGTTGAAGTTGTCCCCAGGTTTACTGCAGGAGCGGCAGGGCAGGCACTGCTCAAGTTTGCACCGAGGTGGAGAAATAAATCTCATTTACTGTTGTATGTGAGTACAAACAAATTGGCGGGGGACACTGTAGAAGGAGTGAGGGGAAGGTTTGAGTACTTGGGCAGGCAGTGTGAGGGGGTGGGGAAGTCAGTGGCATTCTTGGAGGTACCGCTGGTACTATGTTCAAGCATGGAGAGGAAGGGTAGGCTTGAGGAGTTCAAATGGCTGATGGATTGGTGGCAAACAAAACATTATGGGTTAGTGACTAACTGGGGTATGGTCGGTGGGGAATAGTAACTTGTACACGGGTGAGAGGGTACACTGGAGCAGGAAGAAGAGGGGCGTATTAAAGGCAGCATTGTTGCTGGGCCACTGGCACTGAGGGTTAAGGCACTGGACGCCACACCTCGTGTCATGCTGTCGACCCAGGTTCAGATGCAAGCCTGGCCTGCCAGGGGTTGGCAAGGGAGGGATAGGATTGAGCATCTGGAGGACTGCTCTCCTATCCTGGAGCAGGATCCAAGGACGCACCACTCTGTAGTGACCCCTGATAATGACCGCGGGCGTTACTACAGCAGTGTGGTAAAGGGTGGTGGACTGTGGTGGATGTTGGCACACTGTGCCTAAGCATCATTGCACAGCCGCACTCTGCAAAAGGGAGAAAAGTGGAAAATGTGCTATGGTCAGGCAGCATGAGCTTCCGATCCCCCCTGCCCGCCCTGAATGGTGCCTCCTCAACCACATCCTGCTCCAGTGGATTGACCTGGGAAGCTCCTCACCACCCCACCATCGGGGTAATCCGTGGAAGTCAGCAGGTTGGTCTGATGTTGAGGAAAGGGCTAGGGGGGTCAGTTGGGATGACCAAGCCGACTGTAGCCCAGTGAGAAAATATGTTAAAAAAAAAGGCAGGATTAGAAGGGTGTATCTCTACTAAGATGGATTTAAACAAATGGCGGGGGTGGGGTGTGACCAAAAGATTGAAGTTGGTAGAAAGGTCCAGACAGGGGAGCCTGTTGAGCTCACCACTCTAGATAAAGGTAAAGGCATAGTAACCATGAAAGGGGAAGGGCTGAGTGGTCTGAGTGTAATACAGAAGGCACCACGACCCATTAAGAATAATGAGGAGAAAGGGTGCGGACTACTGGGAGCATGGACACAGGCCAAGGAGGAGAAGAATGAGGAGAATCAGGGGCACAGGTGGAAGGTGGTCTGGCTAGATGTATAGAGAACTGGTTACAGGGGAGGGTGCAAAGGATGGTGGTGATGGGGTAGCTCTTGGCACCCACAGCAGTGACAAGCAGGGTGCCACAGGGCTTCAGTGCTTGGCCCAATGCTATTTGGGCTCTTTATCTCGATATAGCACACTCATGGGGAGAGTTAGTCTGTTCTATATTATTATACCTAATCAAGGGCAAATAGTTATAGTAGCAGAGCCCCTCACACACACACACACATATACACTTCGAAAAGCTGCTTAAAAGCCTGCAATCCATTCAAATCAATCCCATTTTCTTACTTACTTGGGGTTCAATGTCAACAAGTGTAAAATTATGTACCTAGGGCATAGGAACCCTGATGCTGGGTATAGGATAAGAGGGAGGTACTGATACTCACTAGACATGAAAAGGTCCTTGAGGTTATTATATCAGAGGACCTCAAGATGGCAGTACAGTGTGACAAGGCTATGAGCAGGGCAAATTGGATTCTGAGGTGCATAATGAGTGGCATCTCCAGTAGGAGGAGGAGGGATGTTGTGGTACCATTGTATCACTCCCTGCTATACCCCCAGCTGGAGTACTGTGTCCACTTTGAGAGTCTACACTGCAGAAAAGACATAAGGTAGAGGTTTCACAGAGGAGGGCAACTAAAAAGGTTCAGAATTTTCACAGGAATCCCTACAAGGACAGGCTGAAGAATCTCAAAATGTACACTCTGGAAGAGAAGAGAATGAGAGGTGACATGATCAAGACCTACAAAGTACCTCACAGGGGTAATGAGGGTACCATTGGGGAGTTTTCTTCAAATGAGGATGAGCACCCAAACCAAGGGACATACAATGAAGTGGGGGGAGGGGCATTCAAGATAGATGTGAAGAAATATTTATTTACTGAAAGGGTGGTAGATGCCTTAAACAGGCTGCCAGGAGATGTGGTGGAAGTGAAAATGGTAAGGGGCATGAAGCATGCATGAGATAAACGTAGGGGTATATTAGGAAAAGGGGATGGAGGGGGTCAACGGAGATCAGTAGGGCTATAGAAGTGGAGTAGGTACAAGTTCATTGCAGGAAAAATCCAATAAGCAAGCTCATTCACAAGGAGGTCCTAATGGACACAGGAAGAATAAGACATGCAGTAAGATATACAGGTAGGAGTTACAAGTAGGTAGAGAACACTTGGGCAGACTGGGTGGGCTGAGCATTCCTTTTCTGCTGACAAATTCTATGTTTCTATGGCATCATGTGTTAATTCAGGTGCAGTGTTTACTCAAAGTTGGGCCTACCATATATCCAGATGTAAGTTAAAGTAAATTACCGAATTAGATGCAGCCCACTTACAGTACAATAAACAGAATCCTAGTGCTTCACGAAGCCTTTGCTCTTCATAAGGCTGCTTAAAGAGCTGGGGTTCTGTTTGCAGTGTCCACACCAGTATGCTGATCTTAAAATCGACACTGCATCTGAATGAGTACTTGATTCTTCCTCACTCCATTTGTTCCTCACTTTGAAACCTGCTTGTCCTGAGTTAGTTTTGGGCTGGCAGCACCTCGCCTGGAATCACAGGAATCATAGGAAAAAATACAAGCAGTTATGGACTACATGTCCTATTAGCTTGCCCAGTCCCATTTATATTGATTAAAATTCATAAATCCTGTTTCTAAACTCAACATCCAATCTTGCTTTGAAGGTATTCATATTAGGACTCTTCACTAACAATGCAGGTAGATTGTTCCAGGATGTCACAACCCTTTGGCTAAACCAATGCTTTCTTAATTTCAACTTCCATCTTGACAGAAAAAGTTGTTTTTGATGCTTCCTAGAACTGACACCGTCCATATTAAATTGAATTCCCAATTCATCCCGCAATAAAGGATCAACCAGAGCTCTAAAAAGCATGCATATATCACCTCTAAATCTATGATAGGACAATGAATATAAGCCCAATGTTTCCAGTCTTTCCCTGTAAGATTTATCTGCCAAACCTATTATAGCTTTAGTCATTCTTCTCTGGAACCCCTCCAGCTTAACAATATCTTCTCTCCTATTTGGAGACCACACCTGAGCACAATACTCCAGGTGGGGTCTAACCAGGGAACTGTACAGCGGGATCAATACTTTGGCATCTGTGCTTGATAGATGCCTATGTATGCTATTTAAATTCTGATTAGCCTCCCTTATCTGTAATGTACAATGGTGACTAAATTTAAAATCAGGTGTAATTGTGATACCCAAATCCCTTTCTTGTATGGTTTCTTTTAATATATTCTGGCCAATTTTGTAAATCGCTTTGCCATTGTTTTTTCCCAGATGCATGATTTTACACTTAGCAGAATTTAATTCCAATTTGTTTGACTCAGTCCATGATGCTATAATATTAATAGCTGTTTGCAAGGCTAGTACTCTGTTGAATTATTTACTATTGCTCCTAGTCTGCAATCATCAGCAAATTTAGACAGCTAAACATTGAGGGTGTGTATTCTCAAGGTGCATATATATATACATTAAACAAACAGGGTCCCAGCACTGACCCCTGGGGAACACCGCTAGTCACCGGGACCCAATCAGAATAAATTCCCTTAACCACCACCCTCTGCCGCCTATCACTCAACCAATCGGTAATCCAATTTATTACATTAGTCTCAAGATTAACTTTCTTTAGAACAGCTATAAGTTCACTATGTGGCAATTTATCAAAAGCTTTTGGGAAATCCATAAAAACAACATCGACCGAGTTACCCGAATCCGATTTGCAATTTACATTCTCGTAAAAGGTCAGTAGATTAGTCTGACAAGATCTAGATCTTGTAAACCCTTGCTGAGAAAGGTTCATTAAACCATTGTCTTCCAAAGAAACTAATATTCTGTCTTTTAATATACTCTCCAACACTTCACCCATTAATGAAGTCAAGCTGACTGGTCTAAAGTTTGAAGGTACTGATCTAGAGCCTTTCTTAAAAAATGGGCACCACTGTTGCTTCTTTCCAGTCACTAGGGACTATACCCATGTCTAGAGATATCTGAAAAATATAAGTAAGGGGAGGTGTCAAAAAATCTGCTAATTCACAGATAACTCTTGGGTATATAGAATCAGGAACAGGAGATTTATTAATATCCAAGTTCCTAAGTTTGTTGGCAACCTCCTCGAGATCAAATACTATTCCCCCAGGTGTAGATAGTTCTTTACCAACAACATCTGAAGGAGAGTTAATATTAAATACAGAACAAAAATATTTATTCTGTAGATCAAGCATATCTTTAACAGGCAAAACCTGCCCCAAGTTGTCCTTAAAGGGACGAATGGTGTTTGAATTTTTTTCTTCCACTATTTATATATATGAGTATTATTATTAATTCTGGAAGCTAACTCTACTTCATATTCAGCTTTTGCTTTTCTTAAAGCTTTTTTCACACTAGCTGCAATATGTTTAAATGCCAACCAGTTAGCTCCATTTTATTTTTACCATATTTTTTGTAAATTTAGCTTTTTCTATTAATCAATTTCTTAATGCTAGGGGTGAGACAGCTTGGGTTGTATTTGCCTTTATTATACTTATTACTAATGGGTATATATTTTGCTATAAGATTCTTAAGTTGTTCCAGCAATAATATCCACATCTCATTTATAGCTCTATTGTGAAATGCACTATGCCAATCCCAATTCAAAAATTCAAGCCTAAATTCCTGAAAGTTAGCTTTGCCAAAATTCAATTTAGTTGTTGGTGCAACATCTTTAAGAACATGGGATTTTATAATACTAAACATCACTATACGATGGTCACTTTTACCCAAAGGGGGATTTACCCTGATATTAGATAACTCATTACCCATATTAGTTAAAATGATATCCAGGATGTTGTTTCCCATGGTTTTCTCCTCTACCAACTGTATAAGGCCTAACTGATCAAAAACACCCAAAAATGACTTATCTAATTTGGACGTACCCTGCCATGATTCCCATACAATATCAGACAAATTGATATCTCCCAAAATTATAATGTTGTCATCTGGGTCTAGATTATTAAATTGTTTAATTAGATCTAGATCATAAACTTCTAAACTAGAGGAAGGACGATATACTAGGCCCATAATAATTTTGGTACCATCGGATGGGAGTAATTTAACCGAAAGGGATTCAAGATGTGACTCTTCCATTATTATTTCCTCAGTTATAATAGATTTATGTATATAAATAGCAATTCCACCAACCTTCCTATAGTTCCTAGATTTGGAGTAAAGATTATAACCTTGAATTGAGTATGCCCATGTATCATTAGAATTCCACCAAGTTTCAGTAATCAATGCTATTTGAATATTCTGTGAATAAAGTAAAATTTTAAACTCCTCAAATTTATTGGTAAGACTTTTTGCATTTATAAGAACTCCCTTCCAGTTGGACAAAGCTGTAGCCATATTGACATTATTAGCGACATTATTACAGTCCACCAAAGATGACCAATAAGCGGCACTGAAAGACGTCAGACTTCACAGACTGTGAAGGCAGCTGCCCATAAACAGACATAAGGCAATTCTACTGAGGGGTAGAAGGAAGTAAGCTGTTGATTAACTAGAATCTGCAGCTTATCCATCAGGTAGGGTAAGGGGTAGACTAGGTGGGCCAAGCAGTCCTTATCTGCCTTCAAATTCTGTTTCTATGTTTCTCACCCATTATCTTGGCAAGAAGAAGGCTGCAGCTGTGGCCACTGATGACTGTTTGGGTGTGGGGATGGGGGGATCAAAGGGGACAGACCTAAGGAGATAAAATCATAATAAAATTTGTGAGACCATCACCAGCTTTCCAAAACACTTACCAGTAAAAGAACACTCTATGAAGTTTTTCAAATGGCAACACAAGCTGGTGAGCCCTCTGTCTGCCATCTGACACCAGGCATCAGCTAGCATAAAACTGCCTAAAGAAGGCAGTGTGGTCATGTAGTTACTGAAATACTGGAGATTAAAGATTTATAAGAACAAAAGAATATCACACAGAAGCTGGCACATATGCCTATTGCAGCTGTCTCCTGCTTCTCAGTACTTATATTTATACCCTTGAGGTACTCGAATGTTTCTATTATATCCCCTCTTTCCCTCCTCTCTTCCACTGAGTACATATTAAGGTCCCTTAATTTCTCCTCACAAGTCTTGTGTTGCAAGCTCTGTACCATCTCATTCACCCTTCTCTGGACCATCTCCAGCCTGTTAATATCCTTACAAAGGTGCGCCCTCCAGACCTGCACACAGTACTCCATGTGAAGCCTGACCACGGTGTTATATAATGGCATCACTACTTCCCTCTTTATGCTGGTGATACTACCCCTGCCTATGCACCCTCAACATGTCACTGGTCCTCCCAGCTGCCTTGCCACTTTGTCATTTTCAGGTCATCTGAAATAATAACCCCCAGGTCCCTTTCCTTCTTTGTAACTGTCAGCAACTCCCTTCCCCCCATCCTGTACCTTTCCCCAGGGTTTCTGCATCCCAGGTGCATAATTTTGCACTTTTTTGAATTAAACTTCAGTTGCCAGTCCTCAGACCATTTCTCAACCTTCCCCAGGTCCCTCCTCATTTTCTTCACCCCCTCTGGGGTATCCACTGTGTTACATTTCTTGGTGTAATCTGCAAACAGGCAGACCTCTCCCTTCAGCCCTTCTGCAATGTCACTAATGAAGACATTGAACAGGACTGGCCCACAACCAATCCTTGTGGCACCCCACTGATCGCCCCCCCTCCCCAGACTGCACCCCATTTACCACCATTCTCTGCCTCCTTTCTCTTACCCAGTTTCTAACCCACTTTACCAGCCTTTCCCCCATGCCCAGCCTACTAAGCTAGTTTATCAGCCTCCTATGTGGGATGGTGTCAAAATCTTTGCTTACATCAAGCTAAGCATTGTCCACTGCCCCACATTGATTTACTTCCTTTGTCACCCAGTCAAAGAGATCAACCAGATTTGTCTGACATGACCGCCCCACTGTGAATCCATGTTGCCTATGGTCCTGGCCTCTGATGCCTTCTAGATATCCAACTATCCTTTCTTTAACCAATGTCTCCATGATCTGCCCCACTACTGAAGTGAGGCTGACCGGCCTATAGTTCCCCGCCTCCTCCCTACTGCTGGATTTCTATAGAGGGACCATATGTGCCCTCCTCCAATTCTCTGGTACCACCCCTGTGTTGAATGACTCACTGAACATGACTGCCAGAGGTACTGCTATCTCCCTTCATAGTCCTTTTAATATCCTTGGGTGTATGCCATCTGGTCCCCATGCTTTGTCCACCATTAATTTACTCACCTTCTGCAGGATTCTTCTGCCTGTGAATGGACTATTGTCCACCTCTTCAAGCCTTTGCAACTGCTGTGGCCCTTGCCCCTCACCCTCTTCTGTGAATACTGAACAGAAAGACATAGTGGATGTCTGGATGTCTGGGGGGGGCACATGACAGTTCTTAGGCATCGTACTTTCACTTCCAAATACCTAAACAGCACATATCAGCAATCAACATTCGGCATTGACAAATACTTGTTTTCTTAGAAATGGTTTTATGTTTCATAGAAACATAGACTTTGACAGCAGATAAGGACCACTTGGCCCACCCAGTCTGTCCATTTCCCTACCTATTGGATAAGCTGCAGATTCTAGTTAACCAACAGCCTACTTCCTACAACCCCCCCAAGATAATTGCCTTATGTCTGTCCCATGCATGTTTGAATTCCCCCACTGTTTTAGACCCCACAACCTCTCCAGGTAGGCAGTTCCATGCGTCCACCACTCTCTCTGTGATAAAAAATTTCCTCACATTACCCCTGAGCCATCCCCCCATCTTTAAATTGTGCCCCCTTGTTTTTACACATCTCTTTTTCTGAAAGATGCTACCCTCCTGGACTTTGTTGATTCCCTTGAGGTACTTAAAAGTTTCCATCATGTCCCCCCTGTCCCTCCTAAGCTCTCTCAGTCTCTCTTCATATGGTTTCTAATGTAGACTCTGCACCATTTTAGTTGCCCTCCTCTGGACTGCTTCTATCCTGTCTATGTCCTTGCGTAGATGAGGTCTCCAGAACTGCATGCAGTACTCCACATGGGGTCTCACCAACTGTCTGTACAGAGGGATAACCACTTCCCTTTTTCTACTTGTGATGCCCCTCCCTATGTATCCCAGTATCCCCCTGGCTCTCCTTACCGACTTCTCACATTGCTTACCCACCTTTAGGTCATCTGATATGACTACCCCAGGTCCCTTTCCATTATTGTTGTTGTTAGTACCTCCTCTGCTATTGTGTACTCTTCTCCTGGATTTTTATTTCCCAGGTGCATTACTTTGCACTTCTTTGCATTGAATTTAAGTTGCCATATGTCTGACCATTCCACCAACCTTGCCAGTCCTGAAGTAGACCTTGACATTTGTCAAATACTTTTTCCCAGTTATAAGAAGCATCACTTGGTGTACCAAATGTAAGTCTTAAAACTGTAACAGGATCCGTCTGGACTGGTATAGTGAACTGGGTAGTAGGACAAAGTTGTCTAGATGCTGGATCAATTTGAAAGCAGTGACTCTTGTCATAATTTAACTTAGCTCCTGACACCTATTCATATGCCTGTAGTGCCTGTTCTATAATAGGAATAGCCTCTGCTGTCTGTGTGCTAATATACAAGTCATCAGCATATGCACTTACGGTGGTCATTTCTGGAAGTTCTGGCAACTTTATACCTGGTATATGACTGTGTGTTTGTATTTTATGAATTAAAGGATCAATTGCAAAGAGGTACAATGTGGGACTTAAAGGGCAACCCTGGTGGACACCTCTTTACAAATGAACTCCTGTGCCTATAATCTTATTTATAAATGGAGTTATGGTAGCAGATTTATACAATGCTTGTATCCAGGATATAAACTGAGCAGGAACCCCAGAAACTCGAAGTATGTCAAATAAATAAGCATGATCAACCCTGTCAAAGGCTTTCTGTTGGTCTAAAGATAAAACCCATCCTGACTGGCCCTGTGTTGTGCCCAAGTTTGTGATCTCACATAAAAACTGTAGATTATGAAAAATGGAATGATTTGGGAATCCACATGATTGTACTGGAGACATTACTTTGTGGGCTATGTGAGATAATCTGTGAGTTAAAATAATAGAAAGGATTTTATAATCCACATTCAATAAACTGATTGATCTCCAATTAGTTAAATTGGTATGGTCCCCTTTTTTTATGTAAAAGAATTACCAGAGCCTGAGAGAATCTAATGGGAATGTGTGGAGCTTGTAATAAGGAATTAGATAATACAGTAAGAATAGGACTAAAATGTGCTTGAAACGTTTTGAAAAACTCTGCAGTTAAGCCATCTTCCCCCAGTGCCATACGTGATTTTAATTTTGAAATAGCTTGTGTTACTTCTTGCACTGAAATGTCGACTAATAAAGCAGAAGTATCAGCTTCAGAAAGGTGTGGTATGGACAGGTCAGAGAAATAATCCATGTTCTTTGAAATGTCTGTTGTTCTCCCAAACTGGTTATATAAATAATCCTGTACTGCCATTCGAATTCTGTCGTTATCTGTAATAAGGGTAGACCCAGCAGGAAGCAATAAACTGTCTATTGTGGATGCCTTTACTCTAGTTGCACAGATGCGGAAGGTGTCTAATGTGGGTTGCATACCCTGAGTACCAAATTGGGCTTCTATTTTGAGGCTGAGAAATCTATTATATTGGAATTTTGACATTTCTGATTTAGTTTTCTGTATTTGGGCAGATAGGTCAATGTTCTGAGCATAAACCTGTGAAATCAGGGTTTGTAACATGAGATACAAAGCCTGTTTCTTCCTACTTTTCTGGGATGTATAATGAATGAACAACCGTCTAAAGTCTAATTTAGAGTCTAGCCACCACTCTATTATTTCTTCATATGCTTCTAGAATGGATACTCAGACTTTTAATAATTCATCCCATTGTGTTATGAGTTCAGGATCAGTTAACAATGAGTAATTCAAATGCCATCGGGAAGAAGGAAGTGAATGATTAGCCCCTGGTAGAAATCCAATACACAATACTGCTAAATGATCAGATGTTTCTCTAGGGGTGGTCGTGGCTTGGGAGATAGTAAGATTTTTGGATGTAGATAAATGATCAATCCTGGTGGTGAGTAGGGGTGGGCGAAACTGCCATTTTCCTCTCCCGTGGAACTTCCGTGGAAATTAGGGTACTTTCACGGAAGTTTCTGAATTTCCACCTATGGCAGAGTGGAAAACTTCCGTGAAAGTTACAGGTGCAATTACACCTGGAAATTAAGAAAATAAGGCCTGGTGACTAGTGGTCCCTTTCCTCCACCCTGTAATCCACCCACCGTCATGAAATGTACAGTAACCCCCCACCCCACGCACCCCTATCTCCACTGTCCTGTTAAAAAAAATCTCTGGTGGTCTAATGTTTTTTTTTTAAACCCCCTCCCAATTCCCAGTCCCAAATCCCTGGTGATCCAGTGCCCCCTACCCAGCCTCTCCAGCAGCCAGGTGTCCCACATCATAAACCCCAACAGCGGCAGACCAACACAGCCCTCCTCTCTCTCTCCTCCATGGCAGGGCCGCCGACTGAGCTGTCATGAATGAGCAGATGCATACCATTCATTCATTGACAGTGCAGTTGGTGGGCCGGCTGTGGAGGAGAGAGGAGGACTGTGCTGGTCCGCCACTGCCAGGGTTTATGATGGGGGTAGGAGCGGGGTTGTTGGACACCTGGCTGCTGGGGAAGCTGGGTGGGGGGTACTGGATTACCAGGGAATGGGATTTGGGACTGGGGATCAGGGAGGTGGTTTAAATTAAAAGAAACAAAACCACTTGACCACCAGAGATTTTTTTTAACTGGACGGAGAGTGGAGTTAGGGATGGGGGGGTGTTACTGTGCATTTCACATTGGGTGGGTTATCAGGTGAAGGGAAGGGACCACTAGCCACAGGGATAATCTTTTACATGTGGGGCAGGTGGGGGAGGGACCACTACACTAGCCACCAGGGCTTTTTTGGGGGCAATTTAATTTAAAGAGCGGATATCATAGGTGGAAGTTCCGTGGAAGTTCAGAAATTAATTTCTGATCTTCCTTGGAAGTGAAAGTCTGACTTTCACTTGAATTCCACCCGCAGAAGATTTTTTTCGCCCACCCCTAGTGGTGAGACGTCTTTTTATAAAGGTTCTTTGCCCTTGTGTATGGTTGGCTGAGAAAACCTCTTGGAGGTTTGCAGTGGTAATAATGTCATTTAGGCAGGCCATGTCCCCAAATATTTTTTGAGTCGTACAACCCCTATCCCTGGGGAAAAGTCCACAATTGAATTCTTCCCCCAAAACGACAGTTTTTTGAGTATAAATAAATGGCTCGATTAATTTAAAAAGAGACGTTCTATCAGCAATACTTTGTGGGGCATATATACAGATGAGCCGTAGAGTCAGTGTATGACAGGAAACATCCACCAAAATAGTCTTCCCTGGGTTGATGTCTATAATTTTTGTAGGGTGAAATTCTGAACCACAGAGTAAAATAGCTACTCCGTCACATAAGTCCTGTCCTTGGGACCAAAATGACAGGCCCCCAGACCACATTTGTTTGTCTTGTTGCAGTTCATACATAGCTTTAATGTGAGTGTCCTGCAAAAAAAAATTATTATTTGGCAACTGAATCAAAATGTGAAAAGTGGTACCCCGTTTTTTGAAGGATTTAATACTGCAAGGAAACAGTTGAGCAGTGTATAATATAGCCTCGTCCTCAGACATCTGTTTGAACTTGTGTTTGCCTCCAGCTTTCTTCAATTATAAAGGTTCAGAGAGGGAGTCAGAGACATCCTCTAAAACCCCCGAAGTTACAGAAGAGGCATCAGACTCCCCACTTCATCCATCATATCACTCCATTGCTTCCATTTGGATAACGTATTAAATCTAATCCTCATAACAATAGGAGAGTCAGTGGTATGGGAATCTATTTTTTTTTCAGGATCGCCTAGTTTTGTTGGGGGGGCACCACCTCCATGGGGGTTTCTCTAGGTGGTAACATGACCTCAGGGGAGGGTTCATTAGGTGTTTCAGAAACTGTGGAGGTGCAAGCTTTCCCATCTACCTTATCACAGGGGGGACCAGGGTTTATCATAGGCACCACATTCATTAGAATAGAAGGTCCATAATTATGGTCTAACTGTGGTGGGGGCGATACTAACTGTACTCAGACTGGCTTCCTATCTGGCTTGAAGTACTTCAGATTGCAGGGCAACAATCAGTGTGTCTTGATCTTGCATGGACCTATCTAATCTGTTTTTGGCAGCCCAGGGACAAGAGGCATAGGTATGGCCTGATTCGTCACACAGGTTACAGCAAAGAGGATTAGGGCAACCAAGGCTAATGTGGCCATAGTCAAGGCATATGTTACACCTAGGCAGATTACAAGTGGAAATCAGGTGAGTTCGAGCTCCACACTTGTGGCATGTCTTGGGCTGGCCCGGGTAGAAATAAATACCCCGATCCCTACCTATGTGAAAACTACTGGGGAGATGTAAAATCCCAGTGTCAGTGTGTTGTCATTTTACTTAAATGCACCAACCCCCCATCCATATTAAATCTTCATCCAGGATTGGAATTGGACTCTGCAGTATTACACACTTCTGCCTCAACCAGTACTGAACATCTTCTATATTAACTCCCTCATTTCTAAACAACAGGGTGATAGTTTTAACAGTAGGTTTGGTCAAAAGGATAGGAAAAAAATCTTGCCACTCAGGTTGATGCCTAAGTGCTTCATGTTTCTGCCAGCATTTTTCTAAAATAGCATTGGTACAAAACAAATGTCATAAATATTTTCCCCTTTTATATAAATGAACGCAAACATTTCATGTGCAGGGACACCCATTTCTTTCACTAGGAGTTCATGCAAAACATATTTTCTATCAGGGAAAATGACCTTAGTGCCTGTTTATTTTAGACGGACTTCGTTCCACCTTTGTGCAGGTTCACCAACTTGCTTAAATAAATAAGCCATTCTAAATGGAGTGTTTGTATTGTTGACATTATTTGCATCAGTCAAAGTCTCTGATATAGGAGGATGAGAATGTCCAGTGGAGTCTTCAGTGTACACACTCGTTGCAGGGTTGGGTTCCAAGACATCCTCAGAACAAGGCCGTGTAGCCGAATGCTGTGAAGATTCCGAGGGCAAGGGAGAAACTACATTGGGCCGAGAAAAAGTAGAAGTGTCCCTGGATTCTAAATTTTCACTAGTCATCCCAGCAGGTAAGCCTGAATTGATAATCAAAGGTGCAGGGAATGACTGTCAGCATGTTTGCAGAAGGAATCAGTTCAACTGGCGTGGTTGGCTGCTTTGAGGTAGACTGAGAGGACTGAATAATTTCTGCAGCCGAGATGGGCCCAGGAGAAGTCCAAACTTTTTCTGAAGTAGGTAGCCATCCCACGGCTTGTAGCACCGAGGCTGGATCCCAATTAGTGTTGAAGACAGGAGGTCTAGGAATGGGAACCGAGTTATTGTCTTGTGGATTTTCCACACTTGTATGTGGTGTAGGTACATTTTGAATAAGTTCAGGGGAGTTAAGCTGGGAAGGTATTTCTTGTGAAGTTTGGAAGGAGACAGTTGGAACACATATCTCTAACCCAGGTGTAACTGAGTCCATGGAAACCAGAGGTTCAAATTTTGACACAGTTGTAGGTGATGTTTTTGCAGATTGGATCAAAAGTTATAACAAGAAAGCCTTATTATGCAAGATGGCATTTTGCAATAACATTTCTTCTTGTTTAGGTGTTAATGGATTTAAACTAGAAGCAACAGCAGACACCAACCTTGAAGGTGAGTTGGACTCTCGAAGAGATTCTTGTCCAGCAGACTGAGCTTTTGTAGAATGCTATGCATTTTCAGAGACATCCTTTAATAAAAAATCCACAATTTCTTCCATATCTGAGTAGCTTTATTTTGATCAACATCATTGACAATAGTATCAAACATAGATGAACTAGGGAGAACGTCCCCTTCCTTCTCCACTCCAGCATTACCTCCAGCACACTCCACGTCTGCCATCTTGGAAATGGCAGAGAGGGGGGCCCCCTACAGATGAGTAGGGGAATTTCTCTGGTGCCCTGGCTAAATTTACCCCCATTCACCAAAAATACCACCAACAGCATAATCTGGTTCAAGGTCAGTTGGCATTTATCTGTATCCCCCTTCCCCAGGTCGTGCCTGAAAATAGGCAGAATTTGTCTAGTGCACTTGCTCGGTCAACAAAAACTAACTAACTAACAAACTAACTAAATAAAGGCTCACCTTTCTCCCTGGTAAAAAACAAACAAAAAATAAAAGTACAGCAGCCTTTTGCCCATTCTCTTCTATCACCTTAACCCCCTCCAATTACCTAACATATTGATGACAAACCATATGCTGGATGATGATAATGACAGAACCACCTGGAATTAAGTAAGTATGTAACCCCTAGGTGGTGCTATCCTTTGGGCTATTACCCCTGCCTGCTTGGCTACTAACAGGTTAAGGGGCCTGAGTTCTAAAACGGGTGCCTCCACCCGAAGGTTTGGGTTGGTTGTAGCTAGTCTAACCAGGTCACAGCCCTTTGGGCACTATGACCCCCTTTTTCTCCCACTAGTGGCCCACACAGTACACAACAGTAACTTTTCCAATACCCCAGATATACAAACCACATACACTTGTAATTGGCACTTACCCCCAGGACTGGTTCCTTCAGCTTGACTCTGGGGACCCCTTATAAAACAAGGTGATGCAGTACCACAGCAACAATGTAATACCTTTAGCATAAACTGACGACACAGTCAATGTAAATTTGCAGAAACAAAAAGATCTGATTTATTCAGGGGAGTTGTAACACGGAGGGGTAAAATCAGGTTAATTTTTATAAACACGATAATAATCACAGTACTGTGCATGCACTTAGAGTCCCACTCAGTCACATTCTGTGGGTACACAGGATGGAGAAAGGGGCTGGCCAGGTCTGCTGCAGCTGGTTGGGGCCCTGTAATGAAAAAAGGAACATACACATCCAATTTGTAATCCGGAGCCAGATGGCTCAGTTTGTGGAAAGAAAAGGACCAACAATCAAGTGACACACTTTGATTAAACAAAAGTTGCAGGGAGCTACCTGATAATTACTCACAATACCCAGGCAAAACACAGGAGGACTGATAGATGTACTCTCTGGATTGCCAGAGTAAGTTTGGCCCCTCGACGATGGATCTTTCTGTGCAGTAGGGTAGTGGGACAAGACCCTCGGGGCAGGACCTATCTGCATCAGGCAGCAAGGATTCAGTCCAATTCTTGCTGGGGAAACAACTTCCAGCACTAGCACACAGTCTACAGCAAATGAGGAATTCAGATCGTGATCCCCTTCCAGCACTTAGCTCATTCATATGTAAAGAAAGTTTTACTGTACCAGGCAAATGACTCCTCGGTACCGATCGCAAAAATCACTGCTAAACCCGGGAGCCCTTCAGTAACTAGATTCCTGACAGGCTGATCGCTTTCAGCAAAATCTTTGGTCTTCTACAGGGTAAGCCTGGTCTCACAACAGCAGCAGCTTCCTTCTTCCTCACAACTTCAGATTCAGTCTGAAAACATCCTCTCCTCCCTCTCAGGGCAGATAGCAGGTTAGTAGGCCAGGGATCAGACCTTCCACGGTTCTCCCTCACAAAACTACAATGCCAAATGGCCGCTAGCTCTTGCTCTCTCAGTTTCCAACTTAAATCTGGCTTGCTGCAGTCGGCTCAGGGTCTTTCACTTAGATCCAAAAGGTTTGGTTGTTCAGTTCAGTTGTCAATCACAGCAGGGCTCCCTCTATGGGTGCAAAAAGGTGCCAACAGTCCAGAAACTACAATTCCTAGAGGCACCATCCATACAGCCCCCTTTCAACAGGCTCCAGATGAGAGTCCCAAGTACTGTTTGGTCCCATTCGGCAGTCCGGGGCCAAAATGGTGGTGCTAGACAGAAACAGTCCTTGCTGCAGGAAAAGCAGGTTAGAACAAACTACATTTTTACTACTATACAAATGATCTGCCAGGAATCAGCTGCATCTTTCAAAAGGGCTCACTCTGCACATTTAGCGATGGCAGAAACGGAGCGGTTATTCAGCAGCCCGGGTGCGGCTTGGGCATAGAAACACACAGTCCCCCCCCATTCAAACTAATTATGACTGCAAGCTGGCAGCCCTTAAAGAGACAGTGCATGGAGGCTTTAAAAGCACACACAGGCAACACTATTTAAATGGTTTTAATGCCGAACACCATCCAGATATGGAGCACTTAAGCAAGCTCCTGGAAGACTTTTGGGAACCTGTTATCCACATGTACATTATAAAGAAAATCATCTCCCATCACTAAACAATGCTACGCATCGACTTGGCTAAATGATGAGTCAATGTATTGCTGTTCCTCTTGGGATGGAGTGCTAAACAATTAAAATTGTCTTGCCTTTTTTCTATTTCCCACTTTATTGATTTATTTAATACAGCAAGGAAAATATACACAGATAACCAGTAACATCATGCTTAAGCATATAATACAGGATGTTGCAGGTATACAATGTCCGCAGTATCCACCACATAGATATAGTATTAAATAAGGATGGGCTACCCATCGGACAGCTGGATTGGGTAGGTTGGGTGTTGATGATTCTTGGGGGTTAAGGTAGTCTGGGTAATTTACTACCCTACCCGACATAACAGCATACGTCATGGGTCAGGTAGTTTGACAGGCATTACAGGCAGACTGTGAGGTCCTGGAACTCCTTCCCAGCCTGGGAACAGGCATGAATGGACAGTCTGTGGGATCCTTCATGAGCTCACAGCAGAATTAGGAGCACATGACACTGGTCTGACAATATGATTGATCAGTGGTGTCTATGCTTTGTCTGTTGTGAGCCCTTTGCACAGATAATAGCCAGAGTCTGGAGGAAGTGGAAGAAACAGAGCTTCCACTCTGCATTTTTGACTAAATTGTGGTGAAAACTTATAAAAAAAAACACAAAAGTAAAAACTTCTCAAAGGAGCAATGGTTTGGGGACTGAAACAATCTCGGGGGGGGATTGGGGGATTATCTGATGGTGTGGCACTGGGGAGAGAAGGACTAAGAGGGGAATAAAAAGCATTGGCATCTAGTTTGTGTCTCTGCAGGGAAGCACCGCTTGTGCTTGACAGCAAATTCATCGACGTATTGTGCCATCACAAAAGAAAGTGTTTTTTGAGGGAGGATGTGTCCCCCCCCCCCACACCCCTTGCATTTAATTTTAATCAACTCCAGGATGGAGTTGTTTTGAGGAGGGGGCAGAACACTGGGAGAAGCTGCATCAGTCAAAACAGTTACATACAATTACATTCTTAGATTTATGCTTAATGCCCCATATCATACTCATCATTGTTTTCTGTTTCAACAGGCTTAATGTCTGTCTTTTGAAAATAGAGTTCAGTATAATTATAGTATTTTCATGCATAGGATTACTTATGGCCACTTTTCCAATTCAATTATCAGTTTATTTAGTAGGGCTGCCAATGGTTGTTGGACTAGATCCCAAGATAGGTATTCTTATAAACTCCTATTATGTTATAAAGCTATCGGTCAGAAATCTATCATTTATAGAGCCCCAACATGTTTTTATATACTTCCACCTGAGCTGCCGAGTTGCAAAACAATTCATGTATTTAAGAGAAGACTTGTGGTGTATTTACAAGAACAACAGCATTGTGCTTGTTAGAATGACTCAATATAAATTTGTATTATGTAGTAAGTCTATTTGTAAGCTTATGTATTTATTGTTCTATGTATTCCTCATCTTGTTGCCTGTGAAAATGGGCATTTTGCTTGTCAGGCCTACAAGAATAAAAAATAAATTAAATGAAATGAAATTCAATGAAACAGACCTTTACATCGACAGTGGCTGTAATGGTCTGTTTTCAGGTTCCGCTGCACTGTTATGGTGTCACGTTCAAGTGAGCCACTATCTTTGCAGCATAGTGAAAGCCATTTAGGCTGTAAATTTACACTGTCTGTGTTAGGTGCCCCGAGCCCTGTCATATTATTACTGTGTCATAGCTGTGTGTCTCTGCAGCATAGTGAAAAACATTTAGGCTATATTACATCATCTGTTACATGCCCTAAGCCTGTCTATGACATTAGCTACACTGTGTGCCTCCATGTGGCATAGTAAAAGCCATTTAGGCTGTAATTTACACTGCTTGCATTAGGTGCCCCAAGCCCTGTCATATTACTATTCTGACATACAGTAGCTGTATGTCTCTGTAGCATAGTGAAAGCCATTTAGGCTGTATTACACTGTCTGTTAGGTGCCCCGAGCCCTGTCTGTGACATTAGCTACATTATGTGTCTCTGCAGCATAGTGAAAGCCATTTAGGCTGTATTACACTGTATGTTGTGTGCCCCAAGCCCTGTCTGTGACATTAGCTACATTGTGTTTCTCTGCAGCATAGAGAAAACTATTTAGGCTGTAATTTACACTGATTGTGTTAGGTGCCCCAAGCCCTGCCATTTTATTACTGTAACATAGCTGTGTCTCTGCAGCATACTGAAAGCCGTTTAGGTTGCACTACACTGTCAGTTAGGTGCCTCAAGCTCTGTCAGTGACAGCTACCCTGTGTATTTCTGTGCAGCATAGTGAAAGCCATTCAAGCTGTGATTTACACTGTGTTAGGTACCACGAATACTGTCATCTTATTACTGTGACATAGATGTGTGTCTCTGTAGCATAGTGAAAGCCATTTAGGTTGTATTACACTGTCTGTTAGATGCCCCAAGCCCTGCCTGTGACATTAGCTACAATGTAGGCCTCTCTGCAGTATAGTGAATAGAGGTGTTATGAAGTTTAAATTCACTGGTAAAGTTCCATTGAAGTCGCATGAATTCACCTCCGCAAAGTAATCCACAAAGTTTTGCTCCTATGCTCAAAATTCACCTATTTGACTTTGCCATCTTTTTTGTGGAATTTCACCGTGAAGTGCAGAATGTCACTCGTGAAGTGAGGAATTTCACCCATGAATGGTGAAATTCCACCATTTGTAGGTGAAATACTGTGCTTCAATGGTGGAACTTTGCATCCGCGTCTGCAAATTAACCCATGAATTGCACTAAATTCACAGAGCAAAGTTTCCAAACTTCACCCATCTCTAATAGTGAAAGCCATTTAGGCTTCATTACACAGCCTGTTAGGAGCCCTGAGCCCTGTCTGAGACATAGCTACTCTGTGTGTTTCTCTACAGCATAGTGAAAGTCATTAAGGCTGTACTACACTGTTTGCTATGTGCCCTGAGACCTGTCATTTATTATTGTGACATAGCTACACTGTGTGTGTCTCTTTTCAGCATAGGGAAAGCCATTTAGGCTGTATTAAATTGTTTGTTACATGCTCAGAGCCCTGCCATTTATTAATGTCTGTGACAGTCAACTACACTCTGTCTCTGCAACAGTCAGTGAAACAATATCCATTCCTTTCATAGCTGTGTCTACTACGTGTCTTATTTCCCAGTCTAAGTCTACTAAAAGGAAACACAATGGTGCTGCACATGCAACTGTTAGTGATATGGACAATATGAATAATAGCACGAATGAAGAACATGGCAACAATAATAGCATTACCAGGAGTGGCACTAAATGTCCTCCTGAACCAAAAAAGCATGTTAGCAATTAAATGATGGTAGAGTTTCAAAAAGAACTGACTGGAGTTACTTGTAGATCTACTGAACTAGGAGTGGAAGAACTGGCTATAGTGCAATTCTGCCCCCCTTCCCTCACCCTGGACCAGGCTGACTCAGCTCTGACTAGAAAAAAATTAGCCTTTCATGGCTCAACCGAGACTGCCAAGTTGGCTCAGTTTGGAAGTGCGGTCCAGTCTGGAATAACATTTTAGTCACCAGTACTGCATGGAAAAGGTAGTGCAGGGTGCAGAAAAGTACACAAAAAAATAATTTTATTTCCCCAATTTCTGCCAAAGACTCCTGAGTCCCTGGGCCATCACATGACCAACAAAGGGAGCCCCTCATGATCCTAAGGCACTGAAGGAAGCCAACCAATGAGGGTTTCTGTTCTCTGAGTGACACATGTTCTAGCCAATCCTCTGTATCAGCCACCACAGGATTTCCCTAGAAAACTGAGTATCAAGCACGTTTGGGGCTTTGCAGTCAACAAAGATAGTTGTGTGTTTGTGTGTGGAGATTTCCCAAAAAAACAACCAGTGAAAATTTTGTTAGAGAGGGAGAGGGAAAGAGGGAGAGAGGGAGAGAGAAAGAGGGAAAAAGAGAGTAGAGATGGAGTGACCAATGAATTCAACAGCAGAAAACAGAAAGAGACGGTAGAAAGAGACCAATGAATTCAACAGTAGCAGAGTAGACAGTAGCAGAGTGCTGCAGACATTGCAGATTCAATAGTAAAATGATAAAACACCTGTTTTTGTTTAGTCACAGAGAGAGAGAGAGAAAGAGAAATTAGGCTGTGTTGCCCATCACTGTGTTGCCCTGAAAGCGCATACTGCCCTAGACTCTGTGTTGCTCATCTCTGTGCCATAGAGCCATATGGATTGTGAAGGAGGGGCATCACATCTCAGACTCTGTGTTGCCCATCCTTGTGCTGCTCTAACAGGTCATGCTATCCTAGATTCTGTGTTGCCTATCTCTGTGCCATAGTGCCATACAGATTGTGAAGGGGATGTCAACATCTCACATTTTGTGTTGCCCATCTCTTTGTCTGAACTACTACTAGGTCATATAGTGCCTCATGTATTTTCAGAAGGGGATGTCAGCTACATTTCAGACTCTGTGTTGCCCATCTCTGTGCCATAGTGCCATACAGATTGTGAAGGGGATGTCAACATCTCACATTTTGTGTTGCCCATCTCTTTGTCTGAACTACTACTAGGTCATATAGTGCCTTGTGTATTTTCAGAGGGGGATATCAGTTACATTTCAGACTCTGTGTTGCCCATCTCTGTGCTGTAGGGCCATACAGATTGTGAAGGGGAGTGTCATGTTTTAGACTCTGGGTTGCCAATCTCTGCACCTCAGTTAGTACTAGGTCATATAGTGCCTCATATATTTTGAGTGGGGGTGTCATGTCTCAGACTCTGTGTTTCCCATCTCTGTGCCTGAACTACTACTAGATCATGGTGTCATACAAATTTGTGAAGAAGGCACATCTTTCTGTAGCAGTTTTGGTGATTTTCAGTATTATTGAATATTCTGTTTAATACTAACTAATTTTTGGGTGCAACCCTGTCTTCTATTTAATGTTACTTAGTCACAAATCATGCCACTTAATTTTTGGGTGGAATCCTGTTTGCTTACTGAATCTTCTGTTTCACATCTGTGCTTAAGTAAACAATTTTGTAAGTGTCTTTCTGTAGCACTTTGTGTGGTTGTCAGTGTTATTGAATCTTCTGTTTGATATCATTACATTTTTGAGTGCAACCCTGTACATGAATCTTCTGTTTCACATCAGTTAGTCATGAATTGAGAATTTTTTTAAATATTAAAAGCTGCTTTTTGTACTTTAAGCTTGTGTGGTGCAGAGATTTGTTGTTTTCTCTGATTTTCTATATCCAGCACACACCGTGAGCCCTCAGAGCATTTTTTGTTGTGGCTTTAAGTCACGAATTGCATCACTTAATTTTTGGGGTGCAACCCTGTTCACAGAATCTTTTGTTTCACATCATTTAGTCATGATCCTCACAAATCATACCACTTAATTTTTGGATGCAACCCTGTATGTTTACCGAATCTTCTGTTTCACATCCATATTTAAGTAAACCATTTTGTCAGTGTCTGTCTGTAGCACTTTTAATGATTTTCAGTGTTATTGAATCTCCTGTCTGATACTACTTAATTTTTGGGTGCAACCTTGTATACGAATCTTCTGTTCCACATCACTTAGTCATGAATCACACCACCTAATTTTTGGGTAACCTGCCTTGACCTTCTTGTTCAGTGACTCACTACTGCAGTACTTATGACTGTTTTATATTTATTTTTTATTGCTGCTGGCGGCTTGCTGACCAAATGACATGAGAATACAGATACTTTATTTTTTACAAAAGGTAAATTTTTTTAACAGAGAGATCTGAAAGAATAATACTGGTGCATTCTCATACTCAAATAGACTGAAATTGGGCTACAATTCATCAGCATATAGCAGAGTAAATCTGAATATTTTGGAAGAAAATCATAGTCAGAATCAGAACCGAGTCACAGCCAACCTACCCATCCCCGTACTGAACATTTGCCATATCTAAATCTTGTGGTGAGGAGGTCTGTAGTTTTGATGAACGGGTAGAAGAGGCTGCTACTGTAAGTCATGAGACATAAATGCAGAAAAGAAAATCACATGCCAAATGTAATAAGAAGATGAGAACGCTTGAGAACAATTCATGCCAACAAGGACATGGCAGTGTATGGTTTTCTCCAGGTCTCTTGATTGTAAATGAAATAGTGCCAGGCACTGTTGTACAAAGCACAAAAGGTAAATCTTTAGTGTGGAATTTATTTTTTATTGACCCTGCAGACAACTCTCAAACTTTAAGCAGTCTGTGCAAAAAGAGCATCAGCCACGGTGGCAAAGCATCCCATTTTGGAACATCAATAATGATACAACATGCAAAGACAAAACACCCAATTGAGTGGGGCAGGGCAAGTGACAGTGTGGTTGGTATGGGCAGTAGTGGAGGTTGTAGTGGTGGTAACCATAGTGACAATGAACTGGAAGCAGAAACTGACATTGAATCACTTGATGTGTACTTGCAGTCTTCACAGACAAATATACAGTAGATTGTTTTCTTCTGACACCATCAAGTAATGTAAAATCCTAAAATTGTACTTCACTTGAAAAAGTGCGAAAAATACAATCCTCCCAAAATTAAAAACATCTTGTGATTCTCGTCAACTGACATTGAAAGAATATGTTGTAAGGATGTCAAAATTTACTCACAAGCATTAAACATGCCAGATGTTAAACAGATCCACTGCAGAGCTGTTGGCCAATTATCAACTCCCTTTTGCTTTTGTTGCCCAAAAAGATTTCCTCAAGTTCATGAACTGGATTGAACTACAGTACACCATTCACTGTCAAACATGTTTCTTGAAAAGGCTGTTTCACAGTTGTATGACTTGATATGTACTGCAGTCATTAAGCAGTTGAACCTCTCTGAGGTAAAGCAGGTTCACATAACCACAGATACATGCTACCAAACAACTGACTACATAACTGTTACAGCTCATTGGACACATTTTTTTCTATCCAATGCTTTATTGATGGGCTGTTAGGTTTGTGACACATGACCTTTTTTTATTATGCGGATAAAAAAGAGGAAAAAAATAGATACAAACATTACATCAATTTACATTAGTACATACAGAAGGGTAGCTACCAGCTCTGTAAAGAATAGTCAGATAGATAATACAATGGCTGTTTAGCTATTTTGCTGCTTTCCCATTAGAAATACAGTACAGAGTATAATATATAAAAAAAATGTTTTACATCAAATTACTTTGATTAACTGATTAAAATCCAGCAGGTGTGTTCTGATTTTTAGAAGACAGTGGGAGGGTTTGAACATCATATATGGTCTTAACTCAGTCTGTTATAAGTCAAGAATATTAATAAATGGAGTCTAAATGGAGCTAAATTTAGTAATTTGTTTATAAGTAATGTAGTGATTTTTTTTCAATATGGTCGATAGAGAGCAGCATGTTGATCCAAACTGTACATAATGGGGGATCACCATCCTTCCATTTCATGAGGATCAGTTTAAAAGCATTAATAATACAGATATGTATCAAATATCTATTATGCAAGCAATAACACATGATGAGGTGTGGTTTATCGTCTGATAAGAGCATGCCCGGGGTGTACTAAGGCACGAGGTGCTTGCACCGAGTGCCTTATGCCACTGGGCATGCTCTTATCAGGTGACAAACCACACCTCAGAGTGTGTTATTGCGCTTATAAAATGGGCACATTTACTAATTATTTAATGAGTAAAAAGAAAAAAACATAAAGAAGTTAAACATAAAAAAAGAGGGTTTAATAGTTCAAATAGAAAAAAATAGTGCCCCTATTAAGTCACTAAAAATGTGTTTCATTTGGATTTCCCAGCTAATTTTTCTTTATTTTTACTAGTATACATTTTTCTTTAAAATTGTGTTTTACTATATTTAAATGGCGTGAGCTGTCATTTCCATAACAGCCAGTATGCATTTTCTGTCTGAAGTGCAAACGTGTTTGAGTATGTTGCTGCTTCTCTGTTCTGATCCCAATAACTAGTGTCAAAAGAAAATGTTGGCAGAAATAAAAACTGGCTAATTTATTCGATTGTTATAGTGTTTGTCTTTTTTAACACTGCTAGTGAAGTCGGTGACTTGATAGGAGTGTGGGGAGTGAGCGTGTTCTTTGCTTGAAGCTGGCAGCGAGTGTGTCCTTTACCAGGTGCCGCAGACTAGTGTTTCCAGTTTTTTTTCAAAGCACACCGATGCTGTAGAGTACTGTTTTGTGTTGTTTTTTAAATTGCACTGGACAGAGGGGAAAACTTTTGGTTTAGAGGGAGAAGTATTTTGCTACACATATGTTTTGTGGATAAAGTTAGGTTGCGGGAGGAGTGGGTCAACTGAGTAGTACGGAGCTCCATGTAAGGATAATGCAGTATCGGAGGTGGACATACAAGGAGCAAAGGCTGTGTGAGTAACATAAAATAAGAAATTTGAACAATGTGTGGGAAGGGGGATGTTGTACATGACCAACAAGGTTAGTGTGCTGCTGTGAGTGCCGTTGGTCTGGATTGACAGAGAGACAGGGTATGTGCAGCTATTAGCGTGGGCTACTGATTTCCTGCTGCCACTCGCTGAGCTGTGCCAGGCTGTGTTTTTGTTTCTGCTTGGCACAGCTCAGTGATTCATTGTTGTCAAGGGGCAGACTGGGACACGTTAGTGCCAGTTGGGTAAAATATCATGCATTAAGGACACGGCTGGGAAGCTGAAACAGCCAATCAGTGAGTTGGATTTCCTAAGGCCATTTTATACGAGAAGGTAAACAGCTCATAGGGCCTCCGTAACATAGCAGCATCCAAAATAGGTCCTTAACGATGGGTGTATCCACCATATATGACAGGAATCCCAAAACAGCTGACCAAAAGGAATCTAATATGGGGCATAAAACAAACATATGCTCCAAAGTTCCTATTTCAGAATGGCATCTAGGGCAGGTATTAGAAACCATGGGATTCATAAGGTTTAAACGGTGGGGTGTATAATAAGTGGAATGTAAAATGTTGAATTGTATTTGAGCAAATCTTAACGATTTAAAACTCCAGCATTTTGGATATATAACTTTTTTCCATAAGGGAAGGGGAATGGTCTGATTCAGTTTGTCCTTCCATATAGATTTTAATCAATTCAATTCATCCTGACTATTTGATGCCAGGGCCCAATAAATCTGAGAAATTAATTTACATCTTTGTGTAGATGTAAACATACTTTCTATATGAGTTACTCTAGGGTTACATGATGTTATATATTTTTTACAAATGAAATCTTTAATTTGCAAGTGGCCATAAAACTAAGAATTAGATAGCTCATACTTATTTTTAAGAGATTCATAATCCAGGACTTGGTTGTCACCCAAAAATTATGCAAGTTCACCCAGGCCCTGTAAGTACCACCGTTTTAAGGTTATGTAATTAATGGAAGGGGGAAAAATGGATTCATATAAATGAGAGAATGAAGTGAACAATGTATGGCTGGAGAAGTCTGCTCAGTAGTCCTATACCAAATTTTTATCACTGTCATAGAACAAAAAAATAAATTTTTAAGTGTATTAAATTATTTACCAATTTAAAGGCTATGTTTAATATTGGAATATGGGCAGTGAGAAGTTTCAATAATGTTAGAGTGGTCATTCATATATTTATGGTACCAGTTAGCCAATGGTACCAGTTTTGCAGCTTTATAATAATTTTTAAAACAGGAAAGAGCCAACCCTCCTTCTGAAGTAGAAAGATACAGTATAATTTCTGAATTTTAAGTCAGGGTTTTTTGTCTTGCCACAACAATTTCTTTATTAATACTTCTAGGCCTTTAAAAAAATGTCCTCTAATTATGATGGGTAATTCTGAAAAAGAAACAGAAATTTAGGAAGTGTGTGAATTTTTATGGTATTAACTCGACCTATTAAGGAAAAGGGGAGGCTTTCCCAATGTTTTAAAGTCTGCTTTGTTTTCTGGAGAAGAGGATCAACATTTAGAACAAATACATTTTTTAACTCATTTCTGATCTGAATTCCTGTATATAGAAATATTAACATAGAAACATAGACTTTGATGGCAGATAAGGACCACTTGGCCCACCTAGTCTGCCCATTTCCCTACCTACAGGATAAGCTGCAGATCCTAGTTAACCAACAGCCTATTTGTTCCTACCCCCCACAAGAATTGCCTTAGGTCTGTCCCATGGGCATTCTTGAATTCTCCCACAGTTTTAAACCCACAACCTCCTCAGGAAGGCTGCTCCATGCGTCCACCACCCTTTCTGTGAAAATATACTTCCTCGCATTGCCCCAAGCTGTTCTCTCTCTATCTTCAAATTGTGTCCCCTTGTTCTTGCACATTTCTTTTTCTGAAAGATGCTACCCTCTTGGACTTTATTGATTCCACTGAGGTACTTAAAAGGTTCTATCGTGTCCCCCCCTCCCCCCTTTCCTCAAGGGTATACATATTACTATAATGTTTTGGTTACAATTCTGAGATTAAGGTCAGGTGAAGGCTGAAAAAGATCAGAGTGATATTTGGTTTGAAGAACTTTGGTCTTATCCCAGTTGACCTTATAACCAGAGATACGCCCAAACTGGGTTATAATCTCCATAAATGGTGAAAAAAAATTGTTAAGAGTTTGAACCATAATTAATGTATCACCTGTGTACAGACTGATGCAGTATTCTGTGTTGTTTATAGAGGGACCTTTGACTAATTTAGATTGTCTAATGGACAAAACTAGTGGTTCAATCATTAACGCAAAGATAAGCAACGATAAAGGGCAGCCTTGACAGGTGCCCCTATGAATCTGAAATAATGCAGAAAGATCATGATTAGTCTTGACCCTGGCCACCAGACAGGAATACAAAATGTCTAGCTATGATCTGAAATCGGTCCCAAAACCACATTTAAGGAGAACAGCCTTACTAAATGACCATTGATAGCTTGATAGCTCTGCCTACTTGAGCTGTGTGGCTGGGTGTTTGTGTTTGTCTCTGTCAATACTTTCGTTTTGTGGATTTTCATGTGTTTTGGCTTGGAGGAACTAGATCATTCTTGGATATGTGATCTATGAAAGTTTCCTGGACTAAGAAACTGGAAAACATCACCAGCAGATATTGGGATTCTCATTATAAATCAACTTTTTTGGAAGTCATCACAACCAAAGTAAGTACATCTAAGAAATTCTACAAGCTCTGACCTGGGGAGTGCAAACTGAATCCACATTTCCGTCTGCCTTGTTGCTAAAGGGAACTGCATGTCTTTGAGAACCATTCACAACTATTTAAACAAAGTGAAGACACTGACAAAGGGTTTTAACTTCCTGCATATGCCCCAGGCCAGTGTTCCAGGAATTTAACACATCCCTTGTCTTGTTACCATAGATCAAAACATTTACTGGTCATTTTCCTGTGGATTTGATTATTTTACATCATTTGGCAATGGGGCAAATCCTCCCCCTGGAGGCACACCACCGAACTTGATCTGTCCCTGCTCATGTGTGAGCCTTGGGCACATCTAGCCACATTGTATACAACTATTCCAATGTTGCATTTTCGACATTACCACCTGGCATACTACTGTTCAAAAAAGAAACACAACCTCTCTCTGACTGAACTCTGCCTATGCACCCTGAAACTTGTGCTCCTCCTCCTGCTTCTATCAGGGACTGTTCACCCTAACCCCAGACCAAACACCTCCAACCAAAACAAACCAGCAGGCACCCTCTCAATCATGTGCCTGAACATCTGCAGTTTACTTCCTAAGCTTGATGCACTGCAAGCCTTTACCACCCAACACAACCCGGATATTCTGTCAGTAGTTGAAACTTGGCTCACCCCAAAGATTCCTAACCAGGCAATCACCCTTCCTGGCTACTATGTCTTCCGGGTTGATCGTAAGTCCAAAAGAGGTGGAGGGTGTGCCTTATATGTGAAAGACACTTTCCAAGGACATCCCATTAATTCCAATCTTCCAGCAACACCTGCTCAGATTCTTCCCATCAGACTCCTATTAGGAGCCCACAATAAGGCCCACACAGTTGTCACTCTTTACATATCTCCAAAAGAACAGGGACCTGGTCTAACCGCTGTCCTTGACTTTGTCAAATCCCACCCATTGGACTCTGAAATCATCCTTCTTGGTGGCTTTAACATTAATTGGCTCTCAGCTGAAGGTGGGTCATTTAAGGACTCTGTTATATCAGCTAACCTGACTCAAATGGTTGACTATGCAACCAGAAAGAACTACAGAACTGGGACCTGCACCCTACTCTACTGGATCCTAACCAACCTCCCCTCTCGGATCACGAAAACCTCAGTCCTCCCTGACTCACTCAGTGACCACTCTCCCATCAGCTGTACCTGGTCAAACAAATTCTATAAGCCCCCTCCAAAAATCATCACCAGTAGAGTCCTACCCCATGGTCAGCTACCCCACCTCAAATCGCACCTCAGTCTGCAGGACTGGTCCCCCATCTTCAAGGCAACAGATACTAATACTGCACTGGAGCAATTTATTCACATTTTCAATGAAGCCTGTAATAAATTTTCCCCCCTCAAAAAGCGTAAAGTTAAATCACTCAGTAACCCTTGGCTGTCAGGAGACCTCCTAAAAAAACTTAAATCCAGGGCCCACCTCTGGGAACTGGCTAGAAACTCCGGTAAGCAACTTGACATCCAGAATTATAAAGGGGCATGGAACGACTGCACCAAATCCATTTGGCAACAGAAATCTGACTACTATAAAAATGCCCTCACTAACCCCTGGGGAAATAGGAGGGATTTCTGGAAAAACATTAAAGATGTCACTGGGAAGCAGTCAAAATCTTCGTTGAACATACTCAACATAAATGGACACACTACACTCAACTCTAAAACTATTGCGAACACTTTTAATATCGCTTTCACTGACCTTAGCAGTGTTCTCCCCTCCGACTTCTTCCAAGATGTGTCAACTCCCATCCCCCCAACTCCTCCACCCATGCCTGTCACCCACCTTTCTACTTTAAAGCACTGAAGAAACATCAAGTCTGAAACTAAATTGCCAAAGCCATCAGCAAATCTAGAACAAGTAATGACACACTTGACCTCAAGCTACTGGCCTTAATGCTTGACGAGGTACTTGGGCCCCTCACCAAGATCTTTAATCTCTCTCTCTTTCCTCTAGCTAATTCCCAGACAAATGGAAAATGGCCACATTTACCCCAATTCACAAAAGTGGTGATAAGGCTGACCATGCAAACTTCCACCCTATCTCCATTCTGCCTCCCCTATTGAAGGCACTGGAATGTATAGTAGTGGACCAACTTACCGAGCATCTGGACAATTATAATATTCTCTGTAAACAGCAACATGGCTTTAGAAAAGGTCATAGTACATCCTCTGCCTTACTCGAATTCACCAGCTCTATTCACAGCTCCCTTGACAATGGACAACTAGCTGGTGCTATTTTCATCGACCTGACCAAAGCCTTCGATACTGTCCACCACTCCCTCCTGCTGAGCCAACTAAAAAATGCTGGTCTCTCCAATGATTCAGTTTCTTGGTTCAAAAGCTATCTTGAAAACCGCACCCAGCATGTAAAAATTGGAGATGTGCACTCTGGTTCCAGATCTGTCCTCTCTGGAGTCCCCAGGATTCAATACTGGGCCCCCTACTCTTCAGCCTGTTCCTTAACACCCTACCGGACTCCTGCACTGAACATATCACCTGTATGCCGATGATGCAGTAATCCTTGCCACACACCAGGACCCAAAGAAATTGTAAGAAAATCTCCAACTCGGCTTCTCCTCAGTTGAGAATTGGCTCACAAAGCACAAACTGATCCTTAATAAAAAAAAAAACCAAGACCATGACCTTCAGCAGCTCCCATAATAAATATAAGCACTTCCTACTCTCCGTTATCACCAGACAAGGTGTCGCACTGGAACAGGTCAAAAACTTTAAATAACTCAGGATCACTCTTGACCCTCACCTCCTACAAGCCACATCGACTATGTCGCTGTGTTGCTAACTCCTGCCAGGGCCTGCTATTCATTACAGGAAACACCTGACACCTGAAGCCACCGCTGTCGCTGTCCAGAGCTCCATCATATCCATCATTGATTATGGCATTATCATTTACTGCTCTGCTACAACCACTGCACTCAAACGTGTATCCACCACCCTCAACAAGGCCTATCGACTTGTCACTGGCTCCCAACGCCTAACTCACACCTGTGACCTCTATTCTCAAACTGGATGGTTGAATCTTGCCAATCAAATAAAACACCAAACTTGTATTACTACTAAGAAAATCTTGTTGGCCTTGCCCACCCCCTTGAGTCTGTGCCCTCATACAACCGAGAATCCACACCCAACATACCAGGGGATCGAAACCTCAGCTTCTGCAAGTCCTGCATTGCCACACAACACAAGGCCAAAGGTCCTTTGCTTACCGGGCCACTAGTTGGTACAATGGTCTTCCCAACGACATCTCATCTTCACTATCGCTCAGCACTTTTAAGACTCGTCTCCGCCTAACACAGACTGCCTCCAACCTCTGTGACTGTTGTGGCTAAACATGTCTTTTGGTTCCATAGCTGAAGATGCCTTTTGGATCCACATCTACTCCTGCACTTTGCCAGAACCCCCCCTCCTATCTTCACCTCTCCTGCTGGCCCATGACAAATGCCACCCGGCTGCACTACCTCTATTCTTATCCACCTTCCACCCCTCCTCCCTCTGTCACCCCAACCTACTTCCCCTTTTCTCCCATCCACTTAGTCTCCCTGATTTCACCCTCCTCCTTTCCCTTTCCCTTCCCCAAAGTTTCACCTTATTGTTCTTTTTTCATCTACAAGACTATGTGTTTTTTTTAATTTTATAAACTGTTATCTTTGCTTATGATTGTCTCAATTGTACCAATGACGTGGAACCTTTGTAAAAGAGCCTCAGCTCAAAGGTATTTGTAATCCTAGAGCAAATAAATAAAAAATAAATAAAAGAAATTCAACATGGTCAAATGCCTTTTCAGCATCTATAAAAAGTAAAGAAAGATCAGAATTCTTACAGTAATCTAAAATATTAAGAATCTTCCTAGAGTTAGATGTTACAGATTGGCATCTAATAAAGCTGCTCTGATCTGGGAACACCAAAGCGAGAGGACTTTTTCCAGCCTGGTGGCCAGGACCATCGCCAGGATCTTAGCATTGGAATTTATTAAAGAAATTGGTCTATACAATCCAGGATAAAGAGAGTCTTTTTCTTTTTTGAGAAATAGATGTATGCTTGCCTCTTTAAAAGATGTCAAAAGAGATTTTGTATTAAACATATAGTCGAATATTAGTTTGAGATGTTGGACCAATATTATAGATAATGTTTTGAAAAAATCTATAATCAAGCCACCTGGTCCAGGGGCTTTTCCAGATGGAAGTTTTTTAATAGCTTCTATAATTTCAGAAACAGCGATTTCTTGTTCTAAATATTGGCACTCTTCTGCTTGCAGCATAGGTCATGGCATGTAAGGTCAGAAATAAATTCAGCTGTATTTTCGGGGCAGTTAGCAATTTCAGATGAGTAAAGTACTCGGTAGTACTGACTAAATACATTATTGATTTCAAAGGATAACAATTTGACCAGAAGAGTCCTGTATAGATGTCATGAGAGTTTGTTATTGCTGTACTTTCAATCGCAAAGCAAGCAGCATATCTGTTTTGAAGGATTCCCATATAGTCCCTACATGTGTATAGTTTGTTTTATTTTAAGAAAAGAAAATATCTAAATCTGATTTGATTTGCTTGAAGAAATTCAAATCTTTCAAAAGTAAGGGATCAAACTGAAATTTATGTTGTTTTTTGGATTCAGTATATTGTAATTTTACCACTATTGGGGCATGATCAGAAATAATGACAGGGTCATATTCCACTGACCTAACCTGGTAGGCACAAGATGTTGAAAGCAAGAAGAAATCAGTTCTAGAGTGTATATTGTGCATTGTAGAGTAATAAGAGAAACATTGGGATACTAGATTTATGTGGTGCCATATTTCAATAAGCCTCAACTCCTCCATATATTGCAGGGTGGCATTAGCTGCTGAGGTATCTTTATTGGGCTAAATATTAGATCTATCTTAAACAGGATCCAGTACTAAACTGAAGTCACCACCAACAATATAGGGAGCAGGGAATGTACTTAATTCCCAAAATAATTTGCTACAAAAGAGGGAGAATTTGCGTTAGGCCCATATAAATTCCCAATAGTGTACAACTGGTCTGCCAATGAGATATGGCAAATAATATAATGGCCTTCTTGCTTAATTATATGAGTAGAAAGTGATTTTTAAAAGAAAATAGAGACTCCCCTAGCATTATTCGTAAATGGGGCATTAATGCCCAGACCCCACCTTTTTGAAATGAAAGGAAAAGTCCTTATCTGCCAAGTGTACTTCTTGAAGTAATGCACAATTAACTGCAGACATATCCAGCCAGCTAAACACTCTCCTTGCCTTAATGCGATCATTCATTATTCTCACATTCCAACTGGCTATACTAAGTTGATAAGCCTTACATATAAATACAAATTATAAATATAAAAAAAAGTCAAGCACATCATGTAATAGCACACATCACTGCCGGATATAAATATCGATATAATTACAAACTTGATACAGCTAATAATATTTTGTAAAATAGTTTCAATATTAAGGTAGACCCGTGATACTTCCCTTTCTCTCCTAAATAGAGTAACAATGTAATTGTTTATATATATTTTTTTTCGTTTTATGAAAGATAGATCTGGCAAACTGAATAACGCAATATGTGCTGCCTTTTTGTTGCGTAAAAAAACAGCTATAGAAATTATTTTATATACAGTCAGTACTCATTACATCCGAAAAAATCAGAAGGCTAAGCTGGATACCAATTACACTACAGAGATAAAGTAGACAAAGAGACAGCAAATAATAAATTTTTGTAAGTATCAGTGACTCACAGTTTTTATTTTATTTTAGTCTTTGGTAACTGGGTTAGGCCCACTAGGCACAAGTGCCTGTTTTCAGGGACAACCTGGGAACACTGGGTGGTTAAGTAACTTGCTCAGAGTCACACAGTATGCAAGTGGAGGTTGTGAGAATCAAACTTGGATCCGGTCTGCTGGATGCACCAAGATCGTTCACACCTCATTCCTCTAACCTCTAGGCTATACTGTCTAAACCCACCCCCCCAAGCATTTCATCCGGATAGACTTTGAGCATTCAAAAAAAATGAAAACAGACCGATAGAGCCACGTCCTGTCTCAAATTACTTACCCTCAGAATTATTTATAAGCTGATGTATAGTTAGAATATATACATAGACAGGGCAAGAAATATAACCTTAATTGACTAAATTAGGATTGCATCTTAATTGTAATAAATGAGACGTCCTATTGATATACAGGGAAGAAACTTAAGTTTTCTCAAATAACAAGTAAGTAAACAGAAAAGGAAAAAAAAATAAACATAGAAACTTAGAAACATAGACTTTGATGGCAGATAAGGACCGCTTGGCCCATCTAGTCTGCCCATTTCCCTACCTACAGGATAGGCCGCAGATTCTAGTTAACCAACAGCCTATTTCTTCCTACCCCCCACAAGAATTGCCTTATGTCTGTCCCATGCATTCTTGAATTCTCCCACAGTTTTAGACCCTACAACCTCCTCAGGAAGGCTGTTCCATGCATCCACTACTCTCTCTGTAAAAAAATACTTCCTCACATTGCCCCTGAACTGCCGCCCACATCTTTAAATTGTGTCCCTTTGTTCTTGCACATCTCTTTTTCTGAAAGATGCTACCCTCTTGGACTTTGTTGATTCCACTGAGGTACTTAAAAGTTTCTATCATGTCCCCCTCTCCCTTCTTTCCTCAAGGGTATACATATTAAGCTCCTTTAGTCTCTCCTAGTATGGCTTCTCTTGCAGACCCTGCACCATTTTAGTTGCCCTCCTCTAGACTGCCTCTATCTTGTATATATCCTTGCGGAGACGGGGTCTCCAGAACTGGATGCAGTACTCCAGATGGGGTCTCACCAACTGTCTGTACAGAGGGATAACAACTTCCTGTTTTCTGCTGCTGATGCCTCTCCCTATGCATCCCAGTATACCCCCAGCCCTCCCTACTGCCTTCTCACATTGCTTGCTAACCTTAAGGTCATCTGATATGATTACCCCAGGTCTCTTTCCTTTTTTGTTGTTACTACCTCCCATTGTGTATTCTTCCCTGGGTTCTTGTTTCCCAGGTGCATTATTTGCACTTCTTTGCATTGAATCCTAGCTGCCATACTTCTGACCATTCCTCCAACCTTGCCAAGTCCTTCTCATCCTTTCCATGCCTCCTTGTGTATCAACCCTGTTGCAGATCTTTGTGTCATCTGCAAAGAGGCATACATTTCCTTCCAGTCCCTCTGCAAAGTCACTTATAAAGACATTAAAAAGGATTGGACCCAGTACTGAATCCTGCGGTACCCTACTAGTAACCCCTCTTTCTTCAGAGTGGACTCCATTTACAATTACCTTCTGTGTCCTGTTGTCCAGCCAATGTTTTACCCAGGCTACCACCCTGGGACCCACTCCCAGGCTGGTTAATTTGACTATTAATCTTTTGTGTGGGCCTGTGTCAAATGCCTTGCTAAAGTCTAGGTAGGCCATGTCCACAGTCCCTCCCTGGTATACTACTTTGGTCACCCAGTCAAAGAAATCTATTAGATTCATCTGACATGACCTTCCCGCTGTGAACCCATGCTGCCTTGAGTCCTGTGCCCCACTAGCCTGTAGGTGCTCAACAATTCTCTCCTTCAGAAGTGACTCCATCACTTTCCCTACCACAGAGGTCAAACTGACAGGTCTGTAGTTTTCTGCCTCTGCCTTGGTCCCACTTCTGTGAAGGGGAATCACATCTGCCTTCCTCCAGTCCTCGGGTACCACACCATCCTCCCATGATTTATTAAAAAGAGTAGCCAGTGGTTTCACTAGTTCCCCCCTTTATTCTTTTAGAATTCTGGGGTGAATTCCTTCAGGCCCCATTGCTTTGTCCATCTTCAGTTTTAGGAGTTCTTGCAGAACCCTTTCTTCTGTGAAAGGACTGGGATTGACCCCCCCCCATCAAGAGTGCTTCTGTTAATTGGATTAGGCACTTCCCCCTCCTCTTTTGTGAATACTGAGCAGAAATATTCATTCAGTATCCCTGCTTTTTCACTGTTGCCCTCTGCCCACCCGCTGTTCATTCTATTCAGCCTCACTATCCCTCCCTTTGTCTTTCTACGCTCGCTAATGTACCCATAAAAGGTTTTATCCCTCTTCTTAACCGAGTTGGCTATCTTTTTCTCAGTTTGGGCCTTTGCTATTCTGACTTCCCTCCCTGCTTCCTTCTGCCTTAACTAGTACAGCTCTCTGTCTTGCTCCTTCTGTGTTTTCTTATACTTCCGGAATGCTACCTTTTTCTCCCTGACTTTCCCAACCACCTCTTTTGAGAACTATAGTGGCTTTTTCTTTCATTTTGATTTGTTTATTTGCTTCACACAAAGGCTTGTTGCCTCTGTGATGGCAGTTTTGATGCTTCCCCATTGTTGCTCCACCCCTCCTTCTAGCCTGTTTGCTAGTGCTTTTCTGAGGCACTCTCCCATCTTGCCAAAGTCAGTCCTCCTGAAGTCCAGTACCCTCACTTTTGTATGGCTTGACTCTGTAGCTGAGTTTAACGTGAATCACACTGTTTGATGGTCACTTGTTCCCAGATGGCAACCCACTTCTAGATCTGAGATCTTCTTACTGCCCCCATTTGAAAGTATGAGTTCTGATTGCTCTCTCACAAGTGGGTTCCAAAACTAGCTGTCTGAGGTCTGCCACCTGTAGGACATCGAGAATGGCCCTGCTCTTGGCTGTGGCTGCAGCAAATGTGCTCCAGTTAACATCTGGCATATTCAGGTCCCCCATCAACAGTATCTCCCCTTTCTCTGCCATCCTAAGAATGCCTTCTATCATATCCTTGTCCATTCCCTCCCCCTGACATGGGGGTCTGTACACAACCCCTGTGCGGATTGTGGTGCCCTTTCCAGTCTCCAAGGTGACCCACAGTGCCTCCTTTCCTCCCTGTTTACTCTTTTGTTCAGTTGCTTTTATCCCTTCCTTTACATAGAAAGCTACTCCTCCCCCTCTTCTCCCCTGCCTGTCTCTCCTGTAGGTTATGTACCCTGGTATGTTAACATCCCAGTCATGGTTCTCTGTGTACCATGTTTCTTTGACTGCTACGATATCCAGGCATCCTTCTTCCATCAAGGCCACCAGCTCAGGAAGCTTGTTGCCCAGACTATGGGCATTGGTACTCACTACCCTCCATTTCCTGATGGCCTTACTCATTTTTGCCCCATCCCTGTTGTTCTTGCCTTTGTCACTGTCCCCATTTACCCTGCCCTTCTCCCTATCGACACCTCTATGTTGGTCTTTACCACACTTACTACCGAGATTTTTTTGGGGGGCTAGGATTTCCCTGCTCCTTTCCAGTGTCTCCCCCCTTGGCTAGTTTACATGCTTGCCAATGAAGCATTTCAACCTATTACCTAGGATCCTAGTTCCCGTTCTGGACAGATGCAGCCCATCATGCCAGTATAGGCTTGCATCACTCCAGGTGGACCCCCAGTCCCCAATGAAGCCAAATCCCTGAGCTCCACACCAGTTTTTCAACCACTGATTGAATCCCATGGTGCAGAACACCCTAGCCTCTCCTACACCATAGATGGGCAGCACCTCCGAGAAGGTTATGGTGCGTGCTACTTGTCTAAGGCCCCTCCCCCAATTCCACAAACTCTTCCTGCACTTTTCTAATCCCTTTCTTAGCCAGGTCATTTGTCCCTAGGTGGACAATGACATCCAGCTCCCTCCCCTGTGCAGCTGCTCCATCAATCCTGAGAATTCGCTCCCTGTCCTTCCAAGCCATGGCGCCAGGCAGGCACCTTACCTCCCTCTCCCCTTCCTCCTCCAGTTCTACCTTCCTAACAATGGAGTCCCCCACCAGGGGTTGTTTTCTTCCCCTGTTGGGGTCCCCTGCCACCCTTTTGTGGGTCTCCTTTGTGAAGGTTCCCAGCATCCTCTTTGGTCTCCACTGCGGGTGCCTCCACAGAGGAACCACATTTTGCCAGAATGGCATAGGAATTGTGGAGAGGTACAACTGGAGGGATGCGCCTCTGTTCCACCACCCTCACCCTCCCTGAGCCCACTGTGGTCCAACCGCTCCTCTTTCTTGGCAACCTCTGAGGCAACAGCAGTGGCAGTGGTGGTCCCTGGTTGGAAGAGGAGGTCCCACAAATCCTGGCCAACTCAGCCTGGAGATGAGCAACCTCCTCCCTCAGCCCAGAGAGGTGCCTGCAGATGGGACAGCACCGCATCCTCCAGAATGTCTCCCGGAAGATTGCTGCTCCACAGCCACTGCACTGCATCACTCCCATCATGTCTTATTTCTGGCCCCTTAACTGTTGTTCGGAATCCTTACTCTTTCTCTGTTTTTTTTTCTCTTTCTCTTCTCTCTCTACTTACTTTCTGCCTGTGTGCCCTTTAAGCTCCTGATTGTCCTGTTCTGAGACAAGAATATCCTATATTTCTCAGTAGACCCCTTATTTGCTCAGAGGCAGACCTCCAACAGCTAGAGGGGGGCTGGAGAACTACTCTTTCCCTTCTAGGATGGTGGGTCTTTGGTGGCTCTGTGATCACTCACTTCCTGCTCCCAAACAGGAAGTTCCTGTTGTCAGTCAAATCCTGTGTCTATAAATGTAGAACTAGCTTTGGGTGGGAGGGTGGAGGGGAAGGAAGGAGGGCAATATAGTCCCAGTAGAGAAGTCCAGTCCAGTAGAGAAGTCCAGTCACACAGCAGTCCTTCCTCCTGGTGTCTTCTGCCAAGCTACTAGCAAAATCTTTCCAAGGCAGTCTTTAAATTTAGCTTCCTTCTAGCTAATCCACTCCCCCTACTTACTAGATTTTTCTACAAGTAATTTAAACTGCACAGCTATCAAGTCCTTTCACTCACCTGAGATTTACACCTAGATAAATGTTCAGATAACCACTCAGTTCAGTTAACTCAGAGAAACGCACCCCTGTTTTTTTGTTTGTTTTTTTATTTCAATTTAAATACTGTTATTTAAAGAATTCAATCACACAAACTAACTATTTGTCTTAGAAAGCTGCAGTCCTGAGGTGGAAGGATTATCATCAGCCAAAATAGTATTCAAAGCTGTATTCAGAAATAATTCTGCCTTCCTGGGGTCTGAAAAGACCATAGTTTTGCCGTGCATGGAGAAGTTGATACGGGCAGGAGGTAGGATGGTATTCTGAATATTTCTGCCCTGAAGTGTCTCCCATGTTCTATCAAGGGCCTTACAGCATTGTATTATCCCAGATGAAAGGTCAAGATAAACTGAAACTTTTATGTTTTCACAGGAGAGGCCTTTGTTAACCCTGGCTGCCTGGAGTATAGCCTCTTGATCTTTAAAATAATAAGGATTCACATAGACAGTTCAAGGATATTGGTTTTGTTCCATATAATTAGCATATTGTTTGGAATCGTGCCCTCCCTGCCCTGGTGCACTCTATCAAGAATTATTTTTTTCTCAGGGTATTTGCAATTGAGGGTCATAGTCAAAAATTTCTCAAAATACAGCATTGGGTCTCCTTGGCCTTCACCATCCTCTGGCAAGCCAATAATCTTAATATTTGCTCTCCGAGATTGGACCTCAAGTTCAGAAATTTTCTGCTGAAGCTCAGAAATGATAGTACTATGCTCTAGCTGTTTTTTAGCATGGTGATCAATGTTGTCTTTTAGTTGACTAATCTGAGTTTCAACTTCACCCAATCTCAGAGACGGCGACTCCATTTTTTGATTAATTTCATTAAATACCTGTGCTAAATCTGAAAGGGCAGAGATGATTGTAACAAATCCACTATGTATTTCATGTCTTATTTCTATTTGAAAAATTTTAAAGGCTTCAAATGTGAGCGTTGTGACTGGTCGATTACTATAATCTGACTGGTTGGTCGTTTCATTAATTACTTATTAAACTTTCTAATGTCATTTTGAGCTGCCTCTTCTGCCACCATGGGTCTTGAGTTCTCCATAATTTCAACCGTTTGTGACACTAAGTTTTTAGTTACAGTCCCATTACCTGAAAAAGATGGTAAATTGCCCGAACTGACCTGCTAAACTGTAGAGCACTTTTCATTCTTGGCAGAGTTGGAACAGAGATGATTCACTTCTTCCTCATCAGCAGTAATGTAATTCAGGTTGTCTGGTTACATAGAAACATAGAAGTTGATGGCAGATAAGGACCGCAAGGCCCATCCAGTCTGCCCATTTCTTTTTCTACCTCATAAATGTGCCATCGGCCTTTGCTCTGTCAATGAGCTATCTATTCATATTCATCTGTATTGCTCCCTTATGCCTATCACATGTCTGTTTGAAGCCCTGCACTGTATTCATATTCACCACTTCCTGAGGTAGGCCATTCCATGCATCCACCACCCCTTCTGTGAAAAAGAACTTCCTCACATTACCCCTTAATCGGCCTCCCTCTAATCTCATGCTGAGTCCTCTTGTCCTGCTATTTTTCTTATATTGAAACATGTTAGAGTCTTTCACCTTGATAATGCCCTTAAGGTGTTTGAATGTTTCAATCATATCACCTCTCTCCCTCTTTTGCTCCAGGGTATACATATCTGAGCTCTATTAATCAGTCCTCATATGTTTTCTGATGCAGTCCCAGCACTGTTTTGGTTGCCCTTCCCTGGACTGCTTCAATTTGGTTAATGTCCTTGAGAAAGTGTGGCCTCCAGTACTGCATGCAGTACTCCAGATGGAGCTTAACCAGTGTCTTGTAAAGAGGGATTATTTCCTCCCTCTTCTGACTTGTGATACCCCTACTAATACACCCCAACATCCCTCTAGCCTTACCTACTGCTTCAACAACACATTCAAATGAGGCGGGGGGAGAACTTGAGATACAGGCAGGTTGGGAATTGGGGAGAGCTGCTTGCCAGAGATAATTGTAGGCAATAACAGGTACAAATTTAATTTCTGCTGCTGCAAATGAGTGTGACCAGTAGTAGAAATGTTACTATCTGCCACCTCCAGAGAGCTCATTGCAGTTCCAGTTGTGAGCTTGAGTCCAGTTATTACTTTCCTCTTTCTCCGTGGCTCCCATTGGATGTGTTGGTCTTATGAAGCAGTGTTTAGCTGGGTATGTTTTATATGGTTTGAGAGGGTTATGCTCCACCAATGATTTCAATACACTCAATAGTTACTGGTTACCAGTTTTAAGGTGAGTCTCATTCACAAAAGCCAAATTAATCCAGATGATTTAGAACAAGGAGAGGGTTCAGCCGCTCTATAGCCTGCAAACTGGTAACTCATCGCCCAAGGCTCTGAGTTGGTTTTCTCCTTTTCCATGGATCCCATTGTACATTCAGTCCCTATCATTTTTAAACCTATGTTCAGTGAGGCATTTGTTTTAGTGACTACAGTGGGAAATATTCTGCTTGAGACCTTAAAAATGAGGTAGCTTGTAGATACACCTCACTCATAACAGTGTTTTCAGCATGGGAATTGACAGACAACCAGCATTAGAAGGGCTATGATGGCTCCACAGCCTGCCAACTGAACTACCCTCCTCCTCCCCTGTTTCGGTTTGCAGTTCCAGGCTCATTGGACAAGTTTTCAGTCAGAAATTAATAATCACCACTCTACTTTAAGCAGTAGGAGGCAGGCTGTATTTTGTGTCACCACTTTTGAGAAAAGACACACTGCCATGAATATTTTCCCAGAGCTGCAAAATCAGTTCCAGAAATGGCTTATTCTATATTCATTGTCTCCAGGGTTCATAGTGTCAGATAATGGTGCCAGCACAGTGAAAGCTGTGAGAGATGGCAACTACCAACACATACCTTGTTTTGCTCATTGTTTAAATCTTCTCATCCATGGTTTCTTAAATGGAAGCAGAGATGTTGAAAACCTGTCAGATCTTGCTAGGAAAATATGTGGACATTTCAGCCAGATTGTGAAGTCACAAGAAATCCTGAAGGGGCTGCAGAGGTCAAACAACTAACCATTTTATACATCAAAGCAGGAAGATCCAACTCACTGGAATTCAACATTTTACATGTTGGAAAGGCTTCAAGAAAAGAAAAGAAAAAGAAAATGTATATAACTACATCATGCATGATCAAATAGATAAAGTAGACATCATGCTCAGTTCCGGCAGCTGGACTCTACTGGAATCTTTGGTCACCTTAATGGAGCTATTTGAGGTTGCCACACATGACATCAATGTGGACAGTGTAACTCTGAGTAAAATTCTTCCTCAGATAAGATTTCTTCACATTTTCCTTAATGACATAAAGAATGACATTCAACCAAAAGAAGACTACTCCTCTGTTATGCTGGCAGATGACTTGAGTCTCAGACTATTGACTGATCAGAGACTAAATGCCATGTTTTAGAATGACACCTATGTGTTAGCTACATTGCTAGTTCCTCACTTTAAGTGGAACATTGAAGCCATCCTTCCTGCAGGAAAAGACACTCAGTATTGAAGAGATCTTCTGCCAACCAAATCTGACATTGCCAGACCAACACATTAACTGATGTACAGCAGTCGAACCTTGCCAAACCATCAGAATGTGGCCCTGGAGCAGCCAATAGCACATCCATTAATTCTTCACAATTACCAGTGTCATCAGCATGGGAAAGGACATCTACAGTTACTTTTGTGGCATCCTTTATTCAGGATCAGAAATGCAAATCACTTCTTAGTCACTTGCAACAATATGGAATAGTACCTTGTAAAGAAAGTACAGCTGGTTCAGGTGACAGACTGGTAACCATCTCATGCAGCACAATGTTACTGGAGTATTTTGCAGACCACACTGTGATTGGTCTCAAGGAAGATCCATTACTCTATTGGAAACAAAGAAGAACAATATGGCCTGATCTAGCAACTCTTGCAATAGTGTACCTTAGCTGTCCACCTTCAAATGTATATTCGGAACGCATATTTAGTGCAGCTGGAGGAATAGTCACTGACCACAGAACACTGATAAATCCTATAAATGTGGAATGTCTTATGTTTCTCAAAATGAATGCTGATAATTTCCAGATTGTCCCAAACACTGAATTATGCATTCTGACCTTGAACTCAAACAACAGCCCACAAACAGTGATACTAAATCCGATGACTAGGTTGTGTAAGGAATGAACAGAACTATCACCACTGCCACCATACCAGCCACATGTGCCACACTACTCTTAGTTTTCATTTGTCAATCTGTTTTATGTTATGTAACTTTGATGCTTACCACGGGTAGAATTTCTGGAAACAGCAGCAGCCTCACTCAGAGCAGATGCGCCTCTTGTATCTACCTCATCAATGCCTGCCATGGGTGTAATTTTTGGAAACAGCAGGCTCATTCAGAGCAGCTGTGCATCTCTTACCTACCTCAGCAATGCCTGATGTGGGTATAATTTTTGCAAACAGCAGAAGACTCATTCAGAGCAGCTGCACCTCTTCTACCTTCCTCAACAATGACCACCATGGGTAGAAATTTTTGAAACAGCAGGAGGCTCATTCACAGCAGCTGTGCCTCTCATACCTGCCTCAGCAATGCCCTCCATTGGTATATTTTTGAAATAGCAGCAGGCTCACTAAGAGCAGCTGCAACTATTGTACCTGCCTCAGCAATGCATGCCATGGGTATAATTTCTGGAAACAGCAGCAGACTTGGTAAGAGCTGCTGTGCCTCCCGCACCTGTTTCAGCAATGCCCACCATGGGTATAATTTTTGGAAACAGCAGCAGGCTTGCTAAGAGCTGCTGTGCCTCTTGTGCCTGCCTCAGCAATGCCCGCTGTGGGTATAATTCCTGGAAACAGCAGCAGGCTCAGTAAGAGCTGCTGAGCCTCTCATACCTGCCTCAGCAATGCCCACCATTGGTATAATTTTTGGAAACAGCTGAAGGCTCTCTAAGAGCAGCTGCACCTCTCATACCTGCCTCAGCAATGTCTGCCATGAGTATAACAGCTCAAGGCACCTAACAAACAGTGCAATAGTAAAAAAAAAAATAATGGTCTTTCACATGAGTTTTGTTATGGTCAGGGCTGGGTAATCAGGCAGTAGAATGGGTCAGGTAGCAACTACTTGACCCAATTACTTGGTTTGAATCTGGGTATTTTTAGGGTACTTTAGAGGTACCCACAAGTAGTCTTGAGGGTTGGGTATTTTAGTACCCACCCATTCCTAGTTTAAAACATCATAACTCTCAAAATCCATTAAAAGCTAGGGTTAAGGAACTAGGAATTCAGAGGAAAAGAGCATCAGTGACATGGTAGGTATCCCATTCGTATCTGGGGTCAGATGATTGGAAGGTTGTGGGTTTTATTTCCAAACCAGAAAATTGGACAAATAGCCAATACTGACAATGTAGTGCAGCTCCAGGTGACGTGGGTCAGTGGGCTTATGCACTGATGAGATGCCATCCATCAGATCAGTTGTGCAATTTAGGTGCCCTCTGTCCATCTAGTGACTATCCAGATGGATGCTTAAAATTCAATGGTAACTGTAAAGTTGGATGCACTCCCGGAGGAGACTGGTTACAGATGATAAAGAGAATACCTTGGGAAGAGAAAATAAGCACTCCAGCAGTTCCTTGAAATTGACTTAATATACATGTTTACATATACCATGTTGGTGCACTGCTGCCTGCACCACTCACCCACCGCTGCACCTGTACTGTTGCTGACCGGTGTTTACATAGACTACGATAGGCATCATTGTGGGAAGATAACACAGAGACATAGAATCTGACAGCAGATAAGGACTGCTAGGCCCATCTTGTCTGCCCATTTACCCTACCTACTGTAACATCGTAGACCCTACTTGATCTCAGGCTTTGCCGCCCCCACCCTTTCCCTACCTCTAAAGTTCCTTTATGTCTATCCCATGCATTTTTGAGTCCTGTTACTGTTTTTGCCCCCCAACACCTCCGCTGGGAGGTTGTACCAGGCATCCACCACTCTTTCTGTGAAGAAGTACTTCATCACATCTCACCTGAGTCTACCCCTTCCCCCATCCAACTCCGTAGCATGACCCCTTGTTCTTGAGCATCTTTTTTTCTGAATAATGCTTCCCTCTTGAACCTTATTTCTACCCGTGTGGTATTTGAAAGTCTCTGTCATATCCCCCTTCCCTCCATTGTTGTAAGGTGTACATATTGAGGTCCTTTATTCTCTCCTCATAGGGCTTGAGATGCAGACCCTGCACCATTTTAGTTGCCTCTAGACTGCCTCTACGTTGTTTAAGTCCCTCTGGAGAACTGGTCTCAAGAACTGGACACAGTGTTCCAGGTGAAGTCTCGCCAGTTATCTATACAGCTGTAACACCACCACTCTTTCTGCTGGTGATACCCCTTCCTATGCACCCTAGCATCCCACTAGCTCTTCCTACTGTCTTGTCACATTGTTTGGACATCGTTAGGTCAGCAGATATGATTACCCCCAAGTCTCTTTCCTGTTTGGAAGTTGTCAATACTACTCCCCCATTCTATACTCCACTCTTGGGTTTCTGTACCCCAGGTGCATGATTTTGCACTTCTTCATATTGAAACTTAACTGCCACATCCTGGACCACTCTTCTAGCTTTCTTAGATCTCTATTCCTTTTTTCCACCCACCCTTGAGTGGCAACCCTGCAGACAGTGTCATCTAAAAAGAGGCATACCTTCCCTTCTAGCCCCTCTGCAATGTCACTAATAAAGACATTAAAGAAAACACTTCCTAGTACTGATCCCTGTGGCAAACACTGGCCACCCCACCCCCTTCCTCAGAGTGAGTCTTGTTTAACACCACCCTCTTTCACCTGTCCCCCTCTCCAATTCCTTATCCAGTTTACCACTTTTGGAGCCACTCCTATGCTGTCCAGCTTGTTTACGAGTATCTTATGTGGAACGGTGTTTAAGGCCTTACTGAAATCTAGGTAGGCCACATCCACTGCTCTACTCTGATCTAATTCACTGGTCTCCAAGTCAAAGAAATCCATCAGATTTGTTTGACATGACCCCCCACCCCCCTCCCCCAGTAAATACATGCTGCCTCAGATCTTGTAAGCCACTGGATTCAAGATATTCGACAATCCTTTCCTTCAGTAGTGATTCCATTAATTTCCCCACAACTGAAGTCAGGCTGACTGGCCTGTCATTGACAGCGTCCTCTATGCTACCACTTTTGTGAAGTGAGACTACATCTGCCATCCTCCAGTTCTCTGGAACCATCCCAATCTCCAGTGTGTGATTGAACAGGACTGTCAGAGGTACAGCCAGCACCTCTCTGAGCTCCCTTAACATCCTTGGATGCACCCCATCTGGCCACATTGCCTCGTCCACTTTCAGATTTGCGCAAGTTCCTTCAGGACTCTCTACTCTGTAAATGGACTAGTGACCACCTCAGTTCCTTCAATGCTCCTCATACTTACATGTGGTCCCTCACCTTCCTCTTCCCTCTGTGAACAGTGAACAAAAGTATTTATTCAAGATGTCTGCTTTTTCCTGGCCCCCCTCTATGCACTCCACCCATCCCTCCTAAGCCTTACTATCCCTCCCCTGGTCTTTCTCATTTTGCTTACATACCTGAAACATATCTTGTCCCCTTTCTTTACTCCTGGGTTATTTTCATCTCTGTTTGTGCCTTTGCACTCCTAATTACTTTCTCTGTGTCCTTCTGTTTCTCCTGATACACCTACCTATCCTCCTACCCTCTGTCTCTCTTTATACCTCTTGAATGCTGCCTTTTCTCCCCTTACCTTCCCAGCCACATCTTTTGAGAAACAACGGTCTCTTTTTCCTCTTGCTATTGCTTACTTGTCTGACACAGAGGTTTGCTGCTTTCTCTGTCCTCCCTTTAATTACACCCACTGTTGTTCTACTCCACTTAAATTCCCCCCCACCTCACCAGGGCATGCCTGAGACATTCCCCAGCCTTTTAAAATCGGTCCTCCTGAAGTCCAGGATCCTCGCCTTTGTGTGGTTCAGTTTTGCCCTAGAACTTATATTGAACCACACTGTACACTGATCACTGGTCTCAAGGTTCAACTAAATTTCCTATGTTTCAGTTACATTTCCACTGGGGTCACTTAAAGTGTCCAGGAGGTTATGGGACAGGTTAAAATAATCAGTTTGGGAAGTACAAAGCAGCTACTAGCGGTAATTTCCTCATGTCATCAATCATTTTTTTTTTTTTTTTACATACAGCAGTATCTGATTCTTGCTAAAAGGGTGTCCAAGAAAGTATTTAATTTAAATAAAAGCCCAACAGAATCAGCATCTCATTTTTGTGAAGTCCTGCATCTATCCTACTGGACAGCTATGGGAGAAATGAAGCAGAAGGCAGCCAATGGACTTGCTCGAGGTTATACACTGTATGTTTAGCGAGAACCAGTGGCTGTGTCTGGAACCAAACTTCAACAGAGTTGACAGGTTAACACAGGGGGCAGGGGGGAGAGGCAGCAGCTGATCCAAATTCTCCCCAGTGCTGTATTAACCTTCTTGTTTCATACTGGAACTTTTTGCTTTGTATTCACAGAGAAACTAACAGGAATGTACTGTATATCATGATTGAAAATAACCATTGCCACCTTGGGCTGGATTTACTTTTTATTTTATTTAGTTATGAGTTAGTAACTGAGAGAGGCACACTGAGCCAAGGCTCATTTCCAGGTGTGACCCGGGGGGAAGTACATTACATCTCTTCAATGTGTTGAGCAGGTTACAATAAGACAAGCAAAAAATACAAAGGTACAAATTAGAACAGGTTACAAAAATTGTCTGGGTAAGAGGCACGTACGTAGGTACAGACTGTCGTACAGTAAAGCAGCAGTGCAAACGAGCAAGATACAAAAACAGCCTTGATAAGAGGCAAGTGCAAGTTACTGGTTTACATACAGTGAGACAGGAATGTAAATGAGCAGGGTTTTCACAAAATACAGGCAGCTGAGCAAAGTATAGTGCAAATGATCAAAGTGCTACAAACTATAGCTGGCTCAAAGAAATTACAGGAATATGAGGGTAGTTATTTGGGACTTTGGAGACAGGACTACATCTGAGGGTTAGTCAGAGTGGAGGTACAAGCAGGGTGGAGGCGGTGAGTGGCAGAAGGTCAGTTTAAAAAGGTTTAGCGATGGTAGCATTCTGAGTACAACTGTTGCACTGAGTAGTTGTAAAAAAGTGTACTGCCAAAAACCAAGAGCATTGTAGGAGAGGGACAGTAGAGCATTGTGTAGTGCATTGCAGGGCTGCACCATTTGAGGCGGAGTGGCATTTTTATATGCAAGCAAAAAATGCCTACAACGGTACCCAAAACCACCAAAACCAGGATTATCCTGCACCACAATGGAGCTATCTGCAATGCTACCCATGTTGTTTACACTGACTGACCTGTACCAAAGCAACTTATCTGCACCTCTTGCAATAATGCAGATCAGGTAGTATAAACAGGCCTAATGATGGAAAGGCTTTTTATTTAGTTTTTGTTGACAAGGTAAGTACATTAGACAAATGCTGTCTATTTTCAGGCACGACCCGGGGGAGGGGGATACAGATGAATGCCAACTGACTTTGAACCAGATCAAGCTGTTGGTGGTATTTACAGTGAATGAGGGAAATTTGGCCAGGACACCGGGGAAATTCCCCTACTCTGTAGGTGGAGTTTCTGCTTCCTGTAGCACCATGGAGGAGTCAGGTAAGGCTCTGCCTGCCTGTGATACAGACTCCCTGATATTGTTTGTCTCAACGGCTAGTGCAGACATCCCAGTGAAAAACATAACACAGGCTACTGCATCTTCGGCGATTTCAACGATGGCAGAAATGATTTTACCTGAATCTTCACAAGAAAGCCTTCAGCGTGACATGGTGAATTCCTCAGTCACTTCCAGCAATACCCCACCCCGCCAGCCAGAACGAACGACTCAGGGTGCAGCAGGAGTAACACTGCTCCTTCCCCCAGCATCTTCCTGTATTCCCTTGCAGTGTTTTGGTGAGCAACAAGACCGGAGTCTGACTACTGACATCAAGATGGGACAAAAGTCTTTTCCGAGACCTGAGCTTGTGAAACAAATAACTTCTGTGACCACTAGCTCCTCGATCAGCGTGGATTTGACTCCTGAGTCGCAACAATCAAAATTAAATTCGGAGGACGCTTGGTCTGTGGACGTCTCTTTAAAGGAGGCAGGATGGATCAAAACGCCGACAGGAACATGGACGCCGGACCCTGCATGGAGTGACTTTTCTCAAGGAATCTTACCAACTGCAAACAGGCCTGCAACACACCAGAGCTCCAACGAGGTACCATATATTAGTAAAATGACTGTGGCAGATAATAAATCTGTAAATCCTCCCTCTGGGACAGTTTCTCATTCTTGGGGGGATATAATGGATGAAGGTGATACAAGAAATGACCAATGTTTAAAAGGGGCTGTTAGCACTCATTTAATACAGCTTTTAGGTTCACAAACAGCCTCCCCCTCGAGTCCCCTTATTCCTGACTTATCTCCAACTACTTTTACCCCCTCTCTACTCACAATACAAAATTCTGAGCTGAGTAATGCATCTTTATTAGGTAGCTTTACACAAGAAAAAGATGCTGCTTTGACCCTGAATAAAGATAATCCCCCTTCATCTCAGACACCAGGCCGGTCCCCAGTACTTTCAGACTTCTTTAAAAATAAACTTGAACCAGCTCCCCATAGGAATGCAGTCCGTCTCCGCTACAGAGGAGGACTTCCTGAATTTCCAGATAGATATTATGTGGCAAGAACACTTTCAAAAAACACGCTACACTTTACAGCCTCTGATATTTATGCCCTGATACACATTTCAGGAGAGGAAACTTTTGATGTTAGTTTTAAGACCTCTGCAGGGTTAGACCGCTTTTGGCATCTATATACTGTGCAAAAAAATGACCCTATATGGACCCCTTTCTCGGTTATTCCTTTATCAAAGCCCACAATAAGAACTGTGACCATTATGTTTCGAAATGAAGGGGTCAGTGTAAGTGACATCTACCACTGGCTACAAAATCATTGCAATGTTCTCTCCCCTCCTGAAGCCATCCTAGATGATGACGGTCTATGGACTGGTGGCTGGAGGTTTAAAGTTAAACTATTTCAAGTTAACTCAGAAGTTATACACCTTCCTAATAGCTTTTTTCTTGGCAAAGATAGAGGGGTCTGCTTTTACGGGGGTCAACCTAGGGCCTGCTATAAATGTGGTGCCACTACACATCTTAGCAGTACTTGTGATCTAATTAAATGTAGTTTTTGTGGAGGGTATGGACACCCAAGTATGTCGTGCAGAAATGTGTTTAAATGTAATCTATGCAGTGAAACAGGGCATGCCTACCACCAATGCCCATGGGCAAGCAGAAACAGGTCGGCAGAATGGAATTCAGATGCCTTAGTGCAAAAGGCACAAGATAAAACACAAGATAGAGCACAAGAGCATAATACTTCTATGCCTGATATTGCTAATCCCCCCTTAGTTCCTTCATCTGAGAAAGACACTTCGGCCTTGCCGGAGCATATAATCCCCCCACCACAACAGAAGAAGGTTTCTCAAGTGGAAACACCTATTAACCCTCCCACTGAATCTTTATCTGCTATACCTTCCTCTTCCTTTGTTTCTGATAAAGAAGAATTTCAGACAGCTAAACGAATGACTAGAGCCACGACTCGAAAGTCACTGAAGCCATTAGACATCCCTATATCTAACTCATTTGACTGTTTGAAAGAAGACAAAGAAGCTACAGATAGAGATTCAGACATGTCTATAGCGCCCTCTGATATAGATACCCCCACTATTAAACCTCCTGATGCTGTCAGGAAAAAATTAGTGAAAACAAAAAAAAGTTGGAAAAAGCGGAAAAACATGACAGTTACAGATGGAAGTGGTTGATATACATTCTACTAATGAACATCCACATTGCATCTTTAAATGTATGTAGCCTCAAAAGCTACAAAAAAAGATTACTTTTCTTCCATTATGCAAATCATTTGGCAATAGATATTTTACTAGTACAGGAAACTCATATTTCAAGCATTGGGGAAATTCAACAATTAAAAAGTGAATGGTATGGGGTCCCTCGTATTGGACATTTGGAGTTGACTCTGCAGATGGCATAGGTATTCTTTTTTATTCTTCACATTTCTCAATAACCCGCATTATTGATATATTTCCAGGAAGAGCCTTCATTATAGGTTGTATTAAACAATCTTCATCTTTTAGAGTAATTGTAATTTACAGTCCTCAGACTAAGGCAGCACGAATAGCCCTATTAGATATGATTAAATCTTATTTATGTACGCAAAAACATATTTTATGGGGAGGAGATTTCAATGTTTCTGTTGATGTACAAAGCAGAGTGTCTTCAGGAAAAAAAAATTACTGTGATTCTACAGCTCTATCTGCCTTAGTTAAAGATGCTGACTTAACTGATGCCTACAGATTTTTACATTCAGATGCAGGATACACTTATTATAGATCAATATTTCATACCAGGATAGACTACCTATGTGTTTCCCACCTATGCATTCCACTTTCTATTTCAGTAATTCCAAATGAGATCTCGGACCATTGCCTTTTAATCAGTAGCTTTTCTATCGATTCCTCTAATACACCTATATTAACTCATACTTTATGGAAGTTAAACAATTCTCTGTTTTCATCACAAGATACACAATCTTATATATATAGCTTTTTTCAAGCCCATCTCTCAGTTATGATATGTTATGATTCTTTATGGGAATGGTGAGATGACACGAAAACAGATTTAGCTTATTTCTTCAAAGCCTTAGGGAAAAGAACTGTTAGAGAAAATTATATGACGTATCTATTATATCGCAGTCAACTATATAAATTGATGTCTCTTCAATCTACCTCTAAAATAGATTACTCATCGCAAATTTCTAAAATAAAGGATAGTATGCTTTCTTTCCAATACGACAGAGCCCGAACATTAGATTTTATTATGAGAACAGGAACGAGTACCACCCCAGGTATTGATCCTTTTATTGCTTTCAAAACTAGACTACAGTCAACGACAAAGCACGGTTTAAAAAATGCTCAAGGTACCATAATGACCTCTATTCCTGACATGCTGTCAATAATGTCTGATTATTTACAAACTCAATTTTGCATTGTCCCTGAAGAATCTACCATGACACCCCTTATTTTCTCAGCTCAATTCCCACAACTCCCTAAGCAGTACATTCCTAAGCTAGTCAGCTGGATAACACAAGAAGAAGTTTCTGAAGCAATTTCTGGCCTAAATTTGAAAGTTTCGCCTGGACCAGATGGTTTAACACATGAATTTTATAAAACATTTAAAGAACATCTACTAGAAGTATTAACACAAGTTTTTAATTATCTACCTGATAAAATGGAAAAAAACATCAAGTTTCGGACTATCTTGAAATTTATATATAAAAAAGGGGATGCAACTTCTCTCACAAATTGGAGACCTTTACACCTCTTTAATACAGACTATAAGATTTTCTCCAAAATTCTTTGTTCTAGGCTACGATTGGTTGCGCCTGACTTAATTGACGTGGCTCAATCATGTGCCATACCTGGTAGATCCATTCATACTAATTTATTTTTATTATGTGAAATCTTTGAAAAAAAAATACAACATAAAATATCTGGTTATCTCTTTGCTTTAGATCAATCGAAAGCATTTGATTCAGTATATCACAATTTTTTGATACGGATCTTATCAATGTATGGCATCCCAAGACAATTCATATCATGGATATCATATATGTTATCCTTGGCATTTTTCTTTCCCATGATAAACGGTTTTCGAGGTCTGACTCTTTTACAAAAAATTGGATTACGACAAGGCTGTCCTTTCAGCCCATTATTGTACGTCTTTGCACTGGATCCCATCATCCGACATATACAACAAAGTTCAGATATTATAGGTATCACCCCTCACCCTAGTTTACTTCCTATTAAAATATCTGCTTATGCGGATGATGTAGTCTTATTATGTTCAGATTTCTCTTCTAGTAAGAAAGCTATATCGATATTTCAATCCTTCCGGTCAGTTTCTGGAAATAAATTAAATTGGAAAAAAGTGTATGCGTTCCATTGCACCACTCTGCACATGATATAAAAGTTGTACATGGAATTAAAATCTGTACTACCCCTCAGAAAATACTGGGAATTTGGTTCAACTCATCAAATGATTCAAATTATAACTGGGAGAAGCGATTAGTTACAGGAGAAAATAAAATACGCATCTGGAAAACATGGAAATTAAGTAAGAAGAAATGAATAATGATAGTTAAGAAATTTTTATCTCCAATTTTTTTATATTTAAGCCATGTTTTTTGTCCCCCGAAACATTTTGAAACTAGACTATTTAGTCTTTTTTTTTCAAATGATATGGGGTAGTCGTCTAAATCCTGTTAAGAGACAGGTCACATACTTACCTCTTTCTCAGGGAGGCCTGGGAATGATAACCCCCTATTCTTTTTTTTCTCCTTTTTTTTCCACCACATTTTGCAAAGTTATAACTATACACTGACTGTATGTGATTCATGGGTTTCGCATGCAATAGATGCAGTGATGTCGGCCTGGACTAATTTGCCCCCCATAGTTGCTCTTATGCCCTCCATTCCATCATATATTATTGATAGTTTTCGATTTCTTCACTCTTGGAAAGTGGCTAAAGCTTCTATCTTAGGTTTAACTAGGAAGCAGCTGTATACTTATTTACTTCAGATTGATGTACCAATACTAAGCTTCCCACTATGTCCTCCATCATATACCAGTTATGCGTTACAAACCCTGAAAGACAAAAGAATCCCTGCTCACATGTGGGATGTTACCTGGTTGTGCGTTCATGGGAAGTTGCAAGTTCATGGTAACCTGAAACATAAGTCAGCACAAGAACGGTTTTGCCCCAAGCCCTTTTGTAAAAATATTGAAGAGTCTATGGAACATTTTTTTTTCACCTATACAGATGCTCTCTTATTTTGGAAAACACTGGCAAATAAATGGAACTGGTCTTTTTTAAGTAGAATTACATACCCTGCTTTAATTTTTGGTATTTTTCCTAAGGAATGGGATTCTTATCACCCCAGTACGCTCAGAGTATTCTTTGCAGCATGTAAATATTTCATGTGGCAAGCCAGATGTAAATATGTTTTACAACAAATTCCAACTTGTCCACTAGTTGTTATACAGTATATTGAATCTACTCTGCTGAATTTACAAGACTTGGAATCAAAACAACTATCTCCTTCCCAATTTGCATCATACTGGACTAATATTACCCTTTAATTTCATTGGATGAGACGCATTGTTATAAATTGTACATTTTGTTGCATCTATGATATTTTTTTCCATGTGTATTTCTTGTAAATGTGATGATATGTGTATTTCAAATAAAAAAATTCCCCTACTCTTTTCGATAAGTGCCATGGAATCTTTAACATCCACCTGAACTACCACCAATCCAGGCAGATGGCACCTCGGTTTAACATCTCATCCAAAAGATGGCACCTCAGAAGTGCAGCACCCCTCTCATGCTGCACTACAGTGTCAGTACTGGGATATTAACCCAAGTGCCAGATGTGGGAACTGAACCCACAGCCCTCTGATCTCCCAGCCTCAGAGACGAGGTTGCTACCTACTGAGCCACTGACACTGCTTTAGTGCAATGAGGTCCCCACCCCCACCTAAAAGCAGAAATAATGTACAAAATGGAGTGCTTGCATGGAGCCAGGGGAGTTGGCGTTGGGCTATAATAGGGCTGTCGCCGATGCCCTTGTCTCCAATGCACTAGTTCACGTTAAGCCCCTGTCCGCATACTGGAGATCCCCATGGTTTAATAGATCTCTCAGGGAGTTAAAGGTGAGGGGCTAGAGGTTGGAATTGTGCTGGCTGAGATGGGGATAAGCTTATTTTGATAACTCATTATAGGGAGTATCAAACAGTAATCTCCCATAAGAAGGCTGAATTCCTGTCCAGGGAGATTGCTGCAGCAATTAATAGACCAGCTCAGCTCTTCTGGACTGTTGACAGGTTATCTAATCTGACCTGTCTTTAGTCATTTAGAGCCTTTTCACAATCCAGGTGTGATGAGTTTGCTCTGTTTTTTGCAGATAAAGTTTCCTCTATCAGATCTGAGATCCAGTTGGCACCTTCCATGGGGGGCTTACAGTGGTGAGCCAATGATTGTCATGAGCAGTCCATTTGTCTGGACTGACTTTGACCGATTGGTGGTCAGGAATGTTATTAGGGTAATCTAGGAGCTGAGGCCTACCTACTGTAGATTGGACTTGGGTTCGACACACCTTCTTGTAGCCTGCGTTGAGTCCATCGGCCCGATCCTCGCTAGGCTAGACCAGTGTTCTTTAGTGAAGGTGGTCTTTCCTGAGCCCCTTAAGGAGGTGGTGGTTAGACCCCTCTTGAAAAAACCATTGCTAAACCCAGACTGCCTGGTAAATTACAGACTTGTTTGCAACCTACCCTTTTCTGGGAAGGTTATTGAGAAAATGGTGGCCTCACAACTTGAGACCCATTCATCAACTCAAGACATCTATGACCCTCTCCATTTGGGTTTCAGGAAAAGGCACAGTACTGGGGCTGCCTTGATTTGGATGCTTAATGATCTCCTGGTGGTGAGGGATAGAGGAGAAATGTCATTCTTGTTCTCCTTGACCTCTCAGCTGCTTTTGGCACCATGGACAATTGGGTGCTTTTGGAAACCCTGAGAATACATTGTGAACTCTCTGGTGTTGTGCTCAACTGGTGACATTCTTTCCTCGCCCAAAGGATGCAGAGAGTGGTTTGGGGGGGATTTTTCCTCTAGACAGCTGCCCTTGCTGTGTGGGGTCCCACATGGCTTCATTTTGTCCCCCATGCTGTTCGTGGTCTACAGTGTATGCTTCCACTAGGGGACATTATAAGATGGTACAAGCTGAGATTTCATTGCTGTGCTGATGATATTCAGCTGTACCTGTTTTTTGTACCCAAACAACAGGATGTGGTCTCTCTTTTCAATCAATACCTTGCAGAGATTCGAGACTGTATGAGTGCCAACTGGCTGAGATTAAATCTGGATAAACCAGAAGTACCGGTGGTGGATTCTGGTCACCCAAGGGTTGATGTGCAGGCTGGTCAAGTCACTGAATTTAAGCTTGGAGATAATCAGCTTCTCACCTCCTTTATGGTAAAAAACCATGGCTTTGTGCTGGATAGTGGCATGGCACTTGAATTTCATGTGTTGACCACAGTCCAGAGTGATTTTTACCATCTTAGAAACCTTGCTAAGATTAAACACCTGATTCCCTTGGTGATCTGCCATCACTATTCAATGCTTTTGTGACATCATGACTTGATTACTGTAATGCCCTTTACCTAGCACTTTCAGGGGCTGATCTTCCCCACCTACAGCTAGTGCAGAATGCGGCAGCCAGGCTTCTGACTGGCCTTCCAAGGTCATGCCATATTACACCTGTGCTGCACTGGCTTCCTGTTAGGTGGCAGATCACCTTCAAGGTCAGTTTGCTGACATATAAAGCCCTACATAGTCTTGTGCATGGTTACCTGCAAGATTTCCTACAGCCCTATCACCTGACTTGTCCCCTCTGGTCAGCTGAGGAAGACCTCTTAGTGATTCCCATGCTTACTTGAAATCATGTGGTGCATGGACTTTTTCGGTTGCAGCACCCACCCACCCTGTGGACCACAGTGCTTCATTTGTTTAGAGAGGCCCCCTGGTTCATTTCTTCAAGAGGGATCTAAACAACTTTTTATTTAATAAAGCTTTTCCCTCCTTTTAATTAATTTAACCAATTGTAACTGACTTTGGTAGCTGATGCTTTTGTGCACAGTTTAATTTGTGTTTGTATTGTTAGGCATCTGTAAAGCACCTAGAGTCGCAATGAGTTAGAGCATTCTAAAAAGTTAAACTAAACTAAACTAAAAAAACAAAGATGGACAAGCTGACCTTCTGTCCATCTAGTGACTGTACAGGTGGAAGTTTAAGATACCACGGCACTTACCATAATAGGTGTGTTTTTTATTGGGATGCATGCCAACATTACCACCGTCAATAAAACTGCACCATTTACCTGCTCTCCCCCCAGACACAACAAAGAGCAACTGCTTTGCACACACATAACTAAAGTGATTTTTTTTATTGTACCTAAAGCACAAATAATATCCAAACCTGACTGCAATATCACTTAAACTCAAAAAGACCTGGAAACATACAGTCCACCTGGAAGAGATCAGAGCACACATTGACACATGCTGTTCCTGTGTTGTGGCACAGGCAGAAAACAGGCAGGAAGAGCTCAATGATGTTATGCCTATCTAGATGCTTCTCCTGCTGCTCTGCCACCACTTTCTCAAGGATGTTCCCCAAAATTGGCCAGTTGGGAATTATTCAGTAATTTGCAGGGATGTCAAGATCTGAGTATGGCTTCTAGTTCAGGGGGCCTCATGCCAGCCTTTATTAAGGCCCTGGACAGACTCTCCCTCTCAAGGAAGCATGGACATGTCCTACTTTGGACAGGTTTATTTCCACCACCCCAGCTTGGAGAGAGCTGGGTCCAGCCTAGAGATGGTGTATCACAGCCTGGAGATCACTTGAATGCACCCTCCACCTCCAACTGGCTGAACTCTTCCCATGAAAACAGAATATTCAAACACCTCCAACCCCCAGTACTGTTGCAGTAGATCTGAGCTATGCCTCTCACTCTTTCTTCTTCTTGTGCTGTGAAGGTGTCCTTTCTAGTCAGGATCTATAATACATTCTTTTATTTTTACATTGATAAAATGAGTTGAGGTTGAACTACACTATTCTCCTTCTAAGCAGAAGTCACCCTCCAATTTCCTTTTCTCAGACTTATAAAATACAGCTTAAATAATGCTCCCAGAAGATGGGGAAGCAGATTTCAAGAAGGAGCCCTTCCTCTCCCAAGTCATTTAGTACTTCAAGATATAACATGTTCAACCTATATAAGTTCATCCAATTTAATCACAATTTATAGAAATCTCTATATTAATGAGAGTAAGAAAAAAAGAAAGTATATTTTTTTGGGGGGGATGCCACTTTGTTCTGTTTTTTGCGTAGTAGGCACCCAACTAGGGTACTTTTGGGAAACATTACTCAATACCTCCATGCTACTATGCTACCTCTAGACATACTGTAGCTTTCTGAACAAACATGTGCATAATGTACACTGTCAGAACACATGCATAATACACATTGTCAGAAATGAAGAAACTCATAACATTGCTAACAAATAATAATGGTTCAGAGATACTACAGGTCAGTACTTTTGCTCACATAATAGATTTAAAGCACCACATGGCATGTAATATTCTGTGTAGACTCATAAAATGTAAACTCTACTATGTGTATCTTGATTACTGGAATTTCCAAATGTCTCCAAAATTAAAAATCTCAATATAACCTACAAATGCCTTTTCTAAAATATTTATCTGTACCGTGCACTGTAGAAAGGTTAAACACAAACCAATTTATAGTTTATTGTCAGAATGTATTTCATATGCATCCTGTTATCCACTAATAATATCTTGAGTCTCTAGAGTGTGCATCTACGCCACAGTAGACTTGAAAACAATGCACAATTACAGAACTGTGCTGATCTCATTCTAGCACTGAATGTGTATAACATTTCTGACTGGTTAAGAGTCTTCTAAAGTAGAGGAAACTTACTCTGTAAAGGCCCTCCGTGGTATCAGCGCTTCATGTCAGTGTTGTATGCCAGGCTAAATATTGCCTCATACACTGACTACATCAGGGTATTAGAACAACAGGTTTCAGAACAGAAACAGAGTATATGTATTGTCTTTTATCATAGCTGCATTACTTTTAGGTGTGACAAAGTCAAATATTCATGTACATGGAATCTTTTTTTCCGTGTATTTTTGTCTGTTACTTGTCTGTCTATATTTCTGTCTTTCTATTTATCCAATAAATTTACACTAAACTATTTATATATTCACAGTATGTTACTTTATGGAATCGCTTTGTGTCTGTCCATTTCACAGGTGGAGAATGTGCAGAAACTGTCATGCAGCCTCGGGTTGTAGAAGCAGTAGAAGGGAACAGTTACAATTCTCTGCAATCATTCTATCTTAGCCTACAACAACATCCAGTGGTATACTCAGCTGGTTCATGAAGATTTTAATACTGAGGTATGACATGAGCAAGAGCCATGATTGATTTACTGTAGATATTGACAGAAGAACACTGTCCACAAATCTTACAATAAGTGATGTGAACATCAAGGATGCAGCTGCTATCTATTACTGTGCAGTGAGTGACAGTAAGACAATACACTGTTACTGTAGCACCATATCCCTTTTGTAGAGGAGGGTGCATTCTATATAACAAAATAGGCCATCTGAGCTTTGTCAAGGGACTGAGAAAGTAATTTCTGGGCATGGAATATTCTTAGCTCTGTTAGAAGCATCATTAAACTGCATTCTCTTGTTTGTTAAGACTGTATACTAGTACGTGTTAACAGGCTGCATGTTCTTGTGGCTGTACTGTTTCTAATCTGTTTTGCAGTCTAGCAATACCAGTAGCTTGGACTATTTCAGTGAACAGTCATGCAGTGCTTCAACTCAAGTGAGTTCACATGGTTCTGGATGCAATGGGTAATTTAGAAGTTAAATATTAGACAGAGAAAAGTTAGTATTAGTAAGGGACCCTAAAAAACATTGCTTTAACATTAAAACAAAACGTAGTTCAGGCTAGGCTAGGGGCTACACATATTACAGATATGCCCAAAGGTTTTCTGAAATTGTAATTACAGTACACCACTGAACTTCTGTTTTCAAAGTTATGCTAATGTTCAGTCATGCAAAATGAAGACTCGTGCTGACTCATTAGTTTTATTTTAATTGTGTGTGCCCCACTGGCTCACATTTTTTATTTCTACTAATTTCTTCAACTGAATATGAAATGGATGTGTTCCTCACCCCCTGTGTATCTATTATGCAAGTAATTTTGTTTCACATAACCTTTACTATAGTATTTATGGGTATTTTGTAATCATTAAGTGCAGCATGATTGCCATGGGAATCTTCTGCAATCTGAGACTCCTATTATCCTACTATTATACAGTAATGGACATATTAATAGAGACAGTGTACTGAAGTTAAGTGTAGCTTTGTAGTTTCCAAGCACATGTGTGCCTATGCATTTTTCCAATCTGGCAGTCACTGAAAATGATATACTTAGAATGCATTTTTTTCATACAGCAAAAACAAACTCTAATCTTAGACACTTTTGCACCAGACACTGAACATGAGGTCCAATAAATACAGCTTTGGGTTGCTGGATTTCGAAAAGCAATCTGAACATTATTACTATTACTATGCAAGAAGTAACACATGACCTTTTTACGTTGGCTCGCTTGCATACGCAGCCAACATACTGAGGTACTAGCAGATTTGGAGGAGTGGTCACTGTTGGGCAAATGCAGGGCATGCATCAGTAGGTGCGTCCCTCATTCCCCAATCAGCCAGAAGCAGGGGCCAACACCCTGCATACCTAATGCGGCCACCAGATCTGAGAAAAGATCAGCTGCAATGAGAGCAAAGCTGTCTTACAGCGTGACCACAACACACCTCCTGACGTGCAGGCAACATGGCGGAAGTGACTGCCGCCACCTGTCTCAATGCCAACGGGGAGCCCACTTCCCATTGGCATTATGTAACCCCCCTCCCACTTTTGCTGTGTTCTGATGGGAGTGCCCAATCCCCGTCAGCATCATGTCACCCCCCCCCGCTTTTATTGTGTGCCGATGGGTGCCCAATCCCCATCGGCATAATGTAGCCCCTTTGCTGTGTGCAGGCGGGGTGCCCAATCCCCCATTGGCTACAGCTGCCCCCCCCCAAAAGACTCTGGTGGCATACTGGGTGCGCAGCCTAGCGTGTCACGTACCCCTGTCAAAGAAAAAACAGTCCCACGATGTTTTTTGGTTTTTTTATACCTGTGGGAAAAGGGAATGGTCCCTCGGTGGTCTCCTTGCCCTCCTCCCACAACCCGCGCTCACTCACTGCACACCCTGCATCCCCACACCTTCCTCACCCCATACTTACCTGCAGAGTCCAGCGCGACAATCTTCGGTGGACCAGGAACACATCTGCACTCTTCAAAGCCAACCGCCAACTGAGGAAATGCTGGTAAGCTGTATAACGGAATAAATAGGAGTTTTTCAACTTTGATGCATATCTCAGACATTTTGGGGAATTTTGGCACCAAATGTTCAACATGGGGTTTTTGGGATCCCTCCTCATGAATTCTGCCACTGTCATGGCATTAATTGGCCCCAAAAGGTGATTTCACGGTCACTGCATGGAATCACCTTCCGGGACCGATTAGTGAAACAACAGTGCCAGTGTTCATGAGGTAGGCTCTCAAAAAGCCTATGTTGCACATTTGGTGGGAAAATTCCCAAAAATGATTGTTTTACAAGCGCGTGTAGTGCAGTTTCTGTGCATGCTCATAACTTTGTGAATTTTCACCTCAGATTTTCAACATTGGCATTTCCACACCTCCTTGTGAACAGTACAGCTGTCATTTTTCACATCCTGGCCAAAATGTGTTTTCGTACTTCTGGCGCAGAATAGCATGGTCACTCTGGGAAATCAGTGTTTGGGACAGATAACAAAAATGACAGTGACACTGTTCATGAGCAGAGGTCCTAAAATGCCTATGTTGAAAATTTGGTGATGATACTCCATAAAATGACTGTGTTACAAGCGTGCATTGCGCAGTTTGCATGCACGCTCATAAGTTCATGAATTTATAATATTTTTACTCCAAATTTTCAACATTGCCATTGTTCTGCACCTTCTTATGAGCAGTACAGCTGTCATTTTTCACATCCTGGCAAAAATGTGTTTTCGCAATTCCGATGCAGAATAGCGCGGTCGCTGTGGGCAATCCATGTTTGAGTCACATTATGAAAATGACAGTGACACTGTTCATTAGCAGAGGTCCTAAAATGCCTATGTTGAAAATTTGGTGACAAAAGTCCATAAAATGACTGTGTTGCAAGTGTGCATTGTACAGTTTCCATGCACCCTTGTAACTTCACAAATTTGCAATATTTTCATGCCAGATTTTCAACAGTGGCATTTTTCTACACCTCCTTATCTACAGTAAAGCTGTCATTTTTCACAGCCTGACCAAAATACGTTTCCGCAATTGTGGCACACAATGGCGTGGTCGCTGTGGGAAATCATCTTTTGGGACACATGAACAAAATCACAGTGCCACTGTTCATGAGGGGAGGTCCCAAAATACCTATGTTGAAAATGTGGCTAAAAAAACTCCCACAAATAATTGGGTTATGGATGTGTGTTGTGCAGTTTCTATGCATGCTCATGACTTCACCAATTTTTCATTTTTTCACTCCAGATTTTCAACTTTGTCATTTTTTTATGCCTCCTCATGAACAATACAGTTGTCATGTTCCACATTCCTACCCAAAATGTGTTTTTATCCCTGTGTCGCCAAATGGCATAGCCGCTGTGCAAAACCACCTTTCAGCTTACAAACTGATTGTGCCGCTCTTCATGAGTTGGGGTCACAAAAAGTCCATGTTGAAAATTTGGAGTAAAAGCACCAACACACTACTATGGTGTTACAGTTTCCAACTGTGGCACCCCACCCTGTACAGACTGACAGGTGTCAGAGGTGTGACTTGAGATCATCGGCTGTAATGCTTATGCCATTCCACCACCACCCCCACCCTGCAGCCAGTGACAGGCGTCGTGGTGTGTCTTGCAGTGTTCGGCCATAAAGTTCACCCCATTCTCCTATACTGCCCCCACCTCAACATATTTCCTTATGGAATGGGGTAAGTTTAATGCCCAAAGACCCCAAAGCACACCACAGCACTTGTCAGTGTCTACAGGGTAGGGTGAGGTACAATGGCATGAGCGTTATAGCTGATAACCCAAAGGCACACCCCCAATGCCTGTCGGTCTCTACAGGGTGGGGGTGGGGTTGGCGTCACTTCAGTACTTCACTGCCACTCCTATTATACGTCTCTAACTCTGGCACTACCAATGCCAGTGAGACAACATTCAGCATTGACAAATGCTTGTTAGATATTATTCTGTATGCTCATTCTGTACCCCAACCACAACAGCTATAGTTCATCACATCTCCCCTCCCTGCTATGTCCCTCTTCATTTAGCTGCACACATATAGCCCTCATTTTTTATCCCTTTTCTTACTCACACTCACCAGCTTGCTCCCATCTTATTTCCTCACCTTTCATTCCAACATCTGTCTTGTCCAATACTCCCTGTGAAACATTAAGTGTTTGTGGTTTAAAAGATTGAGGAACAGAATACAGAGTACAGTAACTGAATACCATGGATATAAATAATGTTGAACTCTAACTGACTCCTGCAGGCAGACTCAGTAGTGCAAATGTAGTCTTATATAATCATAGTTCTGATGTATCCCCTTGCCACTAGCCTATCGATTAACTGATATGTGTTTGTAATTTATTCTCTCACTATTTTGGTACAGGACATACTCTGAAGTGTTAATACTGTCCCTCACAGACTAAAATTGTACTGCTGTCACAAACAGCAGTTCCTAGACAGAACAGATATTTCAGCTTGTAAATAGTTAGTTAGTTGCATTTCTACAGAGAACCCCTTCAGGGCTTTGAGCACCTGTACTATAAAAACAGTAAATAAGTCTATCATAAAAAACATAAAACCAACAGTACAACCACATCCATTAGTACAAATATTGATCTATTATACAACACTGTAAATGAACAAAGCAGCAGTTATATTTAAACAGTTCTAGTTAATCAAAAACTCTCAAGTGTAGGTAACTTTTCAGTTTTGTTTTAAATGATTGAACAGACCTGGCACTGCATATCTCTTCAGGGAGCAAGTTCTATAGGATAGGGGCCGCAACTGAGAAAATGCAGTCACCAGCAGACTTCAGCTGACAAGAAGGAACTGCCAAAAATCCCACCTACTGGATCTAAGTCCTTAGGATGAACATGGGGAATCAGGAGGCCTCTGAGGTATTTTGGGCTCTACCTGTTCAAGGCTTTAAATGTCACAAACAGTACCAGTAAATCAATGCACCACCTAACAGGCAGCCAGCTCAGAACCCACAGTGAAGGAGTAATGTGATATGACTTCCAAGTGGAGGTCAGAAGTCTAGCTGCAGCATTCTGAACTAGCTGCAGGCAATGCAGTTAATCCCCTGGTAATCTTTTATAGAGCACATAGCAGTAGTTGGGATGGAAGAAAAATGAGGGAATTTACTACTGTTGCAAGCTCCACAGGAAAAAAGCTGTGGTTGCAGTCTGAAAACATTTTTGAACTGGTAAAAGCAAAACCCATTTCTGACCACAGAGGACATCTGCAAAACAAATTTCAACTGTTTATAATAAACAACTCCCAGGCTGCGAAACTCCTCTGCCACCAAGAGAGTCAAGATTCAGGCTACCATGAACAGCTGGTATCTGCTACTTCAAGCCCACCACTCACAACTTAATTTTGGCTGGGTTCAAATCCAGCTAATTAGAGGTCATCCAAATCCTGGTTTCCTGGAAGCATTGCTTAGGACAGAAAACAACCTGTCGAGGGTAAAAAACTGGGTGTCATTTGCATAGCAGTGAAATGCCACACTGTAGTGCCTAATGATCTCTCCTAGTGGCAGCATATACACTGAGAACAAGACAGGTGATGGCACAGAACCTCGAGGAACGCTGTAGTCTAGAGCCACTGGCTGTGACTGGCAAGAGCGGAGCACTACTGACTGCTCTCTTCTACTGAGGAAGGACTGGAGCCATAGTAACATAATCACAGACAACCCTCCTTCAAGTCTGGCCAACAGCACTGTATGATCAACAGTGTCAAATACTGAAGATCTAGCAGGATCACAATAGAGATCTCTCTGGAATCTCTCACCAGGAAGAGATCAGTACCTACCTTGATAATGACTGTGTTTATGTTGTACGTTCTTCAGAAACCAGATTAAAATGGCTTAAATTGGTCATTCTCTTCAAGATGGCTCACAAGACAGGTTACAACCACCTTCTCCACAATTTTAACCAAAAAGAGAAGGTTGGAGGCAGGAGAAAAATTGACAGGTATGTCAGGATCTAAGGTCCACCTTCTTGGGAAGGCACTTTACCGCCACCCTTTTTAGGAGTACTATCAAGAGCCCCTCCTGCAGAGAACTATTGACTATACCTGTTATCACTGGAACCTACTGTCCACACCATGCCTAAAGCTGCTGGGTAGGTGCAGTGACCAGAATACTCGTGGTGCATAGCAAACTTATGGCCACCTCAAGGACTTATTCCTCATCTATCAGCTGTATCACCCCCACACATTCACTGAACCACTCACACCCCCACCACTGTTGACCGATGACTGGGTAGTGGAGGAAATCTGGTAATGCATGCCCACATCCTTGGTCTTTAAGAACTAATTTAATCACTCACACTTCTCACTGGAAACAAGTTCCTTGTGGCAAAAACAATCAGAACATAGTAACTTGTCTACAACATTTAAAGGTGTGTCAGGACAATTCTTCTCAGAGGCAATCACAGCAGAAAATAAATTCTTCTTAACCACTGCAGTGGTCACTGGCTTGGTGGTGCAGAGGGTTGAGGCACCAAGCATCACCTTTGGGTATTGGGGGTTGGCCGGGTAGAGAAGGACTGAGTATTCAATGGACTGCACTCCTCCTATGGGGGGGGCTAGTAGTGCCCGCTGCTTGCCTGTCTCTTTGTGGAAGCTGGTGGAAAGGCAGCTCAGGCCAGCAGATCCAGGTATGGGGCAGACATTTCCATGCCTTGCCTGGGAGCATGGGAGCATGTGAAGTGCATATGGACATTATTGCATGCTACACCTCCAGGGGACCAGAAAATAGGGAAAATCAATGGCAACTGGACAATGACAGATACTTGAAGGTCTTGCTCCCTGAATAGTTGTGCTTGCCTGCCCAAACTGGATCCAGTCCTCTGCAGGGCTTGGGATCCCCCCCCCCGCAGACCCCACCAGTGGGGCAAGGCCTGGGAGAAGACAGCTGGTGGTAAGTCCTGTTGGATGTTAGAGGGACAGGACTGGGGCACATTCCTTAATGAGGGCCAACGTGTGTCAGAGAAACAGAGAATTAAAAAAAAAAAAAACAATTGCCTTTAAGTACAGCCTCAAGTGCTCCTCCAGGACACATCTATCAACACTCAATTATGACTTCCTTCACTTGCACTCTAATTAATGACCTGCCACTTTTGTCTGCTGAAGCACAGATGTAAACCAAAGAGCATTTCGGCAAGAGGTCTTCAGGCAAAAACTGGACTGGTGCCAAGGTATTCATGCCCCTGAAAGAGCCAGATTGTAGGCTTCAGGCACTGAGCTGCATCCTCTGGTAGATACCTCCACCATCAAAACAGAATGTGCAGATAGTTTAGCTATTACCACCAACAAAAACTCACAAAGGTACAAAAACTCAATTAGTATCCATTTATTTTATGAAATGAAGGAATTGCAATAAAAGAAAGCAATCTCCAAAACAGCCTTAAAATCCTTTTCACCCCTGTCCCATGACTCAAAGGAAGTGTTTAATACTAAATCATGTTTCTGCCGGATATAGATCCACCATTTGGACCTGACAAGTTTTGAAACCCACAAATTATTTACCCACCAGCCCATGTCAAATTTTATTTATGAAATTTGTATATCTGGCCATCCTTACAGTCCTTCCAACCAGCATGGCATTATCTCCCACCGGCTAACTTCAAAGCCTGAAACAGACACCTCTTCCACTACCCACAGTCCATTCTGTTGCCTCGGAATTGCATTTTAGTGTGGTGGCAATGGCAGAAGACACCTTTCCTCCAGTGCCCAATGTCTAACACACAATTAGGTTACTTTTTACAAGCATCCCTATCACTATTCAAATGGATGGAGTGGGGCTTTAATAAGTGTGTCCAAACAGTTATGCTTGTTACAGCTCACTCCCCTATCCACCAAGTAAACGTTGGGCTGTGCTTTCCAAGCTAACCTAGCTACATAGGTGCAAGCCTTTAGGAAAAGGGCAGGAGCCTCTTGCTGCCACCTCTTTACAGCCACAACATTACTGGTAATAGATTGAACGGGTATTGGACAAGAGTGGTCCAGCACTGTCCATTATATACATTAAAGGATGGGAATAGCAACTAAGTTAAGGGGTTGACTGGAGAGCTACCTGTTCTTACTGTGTATCAGATCCTCAGGCCACAGATATTATTGTAGCTGGTCTGCAGGACACATACTGAAACAATGATAGCAGAAAAAGACCAACAATCCATGCAGCTTGCCCAAGTTCCCTATGTAACCCTGGGACCAACTGTCCATCTAGGATCCTAGCCCACCACCTCCTTCCCCTCTTATCCTTCCTGATTCTGTTGTCCTGAGTGGTCTCTGTACCTTTCACTGTATCCCGACTGTAATTGAAACCAGCAACTTTTAATGCCCACAGCCTTGGCTGGTAGACTATTCCATGGCTCCCCCCCTTTCTGTAACAATAATACTTCCTCACATCCCTCATGAGCATCCACCATGTTAAGTTCCACTTATGGGTGCGTGAGCTCCAGCTAACAATCAAGCTAAAACAGCCTCCCAGTTCATCCTCTTTATTCCTTTTAGGTACTTCAAGGTCTCTATCATATCTCTCCTCTCCCTTTTGGTCTCCAGTCAACACATGTTTAGTGACTTGAGACGCTCCTTGTAAGACCTTCGCTGTTGGTCTGGAATGGGTGTTTACTCACCTGGTAAAGGCGATTGTGTTGGTTGACATCCATGGCACTCCAGACATTACCTTATGGGTTTTAGCCAACCTGATAGGCTAGGTGATGCACATGACTCTAGGATCAAATTTATAGTATATCCAGGTCCCAGAAACCCCTGCTCTCCAGTTTGAATCTTCCAAAGCTGAAAGTAAGGTTATTAACACAGCCACTACTAGCAAAGAAAGAGAAAAACAGAAACCATCCTGTAGAAATAATGCACAGTGAGTCGACATGTGGAAAAAAATTGGCCGTAGGCCTCTGTTTTATTTTCCTAGTAATACAATCTAAAACTCAGCCCTTAGGGGGTCGACGGTCGACATCCTGGATGTCCTTTTGAGAAAACGGAAGCAGTTATTCCTAGACAGTATATATTCTGTAATCCTGATCACTTCTGAGCACTGTGTCAGGTGGGTCTTGGAGTGCCATGGATGTCAACCAACACAATCACCTTTACCAGGTGAGTAAACACCCATTGTGATTGGTTGACCATCCATGGCAGTCCAGACATTACCTCATGGGTAGATAAGAAGCAGTACTGTACCCGTGGGAGGGAGACAGAGTGGTCTAGGAGTGAGAGGAAGAGCTGGCAGTGGAGAGGACCTGAGTTGCAAAGGTTGGCTGTAGCCGGTATAGGTGCTCGAATCTATAGTGCCCGGCAAACGTATGGATGGAAGTCCAAGTTGCCGCCTTGCAGATGTCTTCTGCCAAGACATTGGCCCTCTCTGCCCAGGAAGTAGCTACTGCCCTGGTGGAATGGGCTTTGATACCTTGGGGGGCGTCATTTGTTTTGCTTTATAAGCCTCCTGAATGGTTCTTTTGAGCCAGCCAGCAATGGTAGTCTTGGATGCGGCCTTTCCTTGTCTTTGTCCCCTTGTGACAATGAACAACCTCTCGGTCTTGCGTAGAGGTAGAGTCCTAGATATGTACATGGGTAGGTTGATCCCTACGTCTAGGTGGTGAGGGATGGTCTTGTCTCCCTGTTGAGTGTTTCTAGTAAATGTGGGTAACTCGATGTGTTGTTCCCTGTGAAAGGTGGAGGAGACTTTTGGTTGGAAGGCTGGAACCGTGTGTAGACATACCCCTTGAGGGGTGAACACCGTGTAGGGTTCCCTGCAAGACAGCACCCCTAATTCCCCGATCCTGCGGGCTGAACATATCGCGACAAGGAAGCAGGTCTTCAGACCAACCCAGAACAGGTCTACTTCCTGTAGCGGCTAGAAGGGGACTGTACTGAGGGAGTCTAGTACCAGTGGGAGGTCCCAGGGAGCGATGGATGGTCTGACTCGGGGTCGCAGTATTTTGACTGCTCTCAGAAAATGCAATGCGTCTGGGTGAGCACCTGGGCTGTATCCCCTATGGGACCAATGGCTGCCCCGATGGCCAATAGCTGCACTCTAAGGGATGAGTGGGCCAATCCCTTCTCTACTTCTTGTTGAAAGAATAAGAGTATCATGGACATTTCTGCTAGCTCTAGATCCTTGCCCTGATCCCAGCACCACTTCCCGAACACTGACCATTGTCTACTATAGGTAGAAGTGGTTGAGAACCATCTGGATTGTAGTATTGTGGAGATGACTGAGTCATGATATCCTGCGTTTATCAGTCTCTTCCTCTCAGGAGCCAGGCTGTGAGCTTTCGTATCCGTGGGGCCGGGTGTAGTACCAGTCCCTGGGTCAACATGTTGGGTTGGTAGGGTAACCTGAGACTGGACAATGTCATTGCCAACACTGTGCCAAACCATGCTCTCCATGGCCAGTAAGGAGCCACTAGAATGATGGTCCGTCCTGAAGATCGGATCTTGGCTAGAACTTGTGGTAGCATGGGTATGGGTGGGAAGACGTACGATGTCCCGGAACCATGGTTGTGACAGGGCATCGGTCCCCTGGGACTGAATCTCCCTGTATCTTGAGTAATATCTCCTGACCTGCGTGCTTTCTGCCGTGGCCATGAGGTCCATGGATATTGGTCCCCAGGTCTCCTGGATCAGATCGAAGAGGCTGGGGTGTAGATGCCACTCCCCTGGGTGGAACTGCTGTCAACTGAGCCAGTCTGCGCGAATGTTGAGCTTGCCCATGACATGAACAGCGCCGAGATGGGTAAGGTGGTTCTGTGCCCAGTTAAGGACCGTTGCTGCCTCTCTCAGCATAGCTCTGCTTCTGGTGCCTCCCTGTTTTGCAATGTACGCCACACTGACTTGGTTTTCAGAATGTATCAGGACCGACTGTCCTGCGATGGAGGTCTAGAAGGCTCTGAGAGCGTGGTATACTGCCCGCATTTCCAGGACATTGATGGACAACTGGGCCTCTGATGGCATCCATTGGCCCTGTGCTGTCCTGTAGCCTAGGCAAGCACCCCATCCCAGAAGACTCGCATCCGTCTCTATGGAGGCATGGTAAGATGCCTCCAGTGGCACCCCTCGAGTGAGATTGGTGTGCACTGTCCACCATGTTAGTGATCATCTCACTGATGTTGGTAATGGGACAGTGACATGCAGGTTGTATTTGTCTGGAGACCCCCATGTGAGGACGTAAGTCTGTAGGGGTCGCATGTGCCACCTGGCCCAAGGTACCAGGTCAATACAAGATGCCACGTAGCCCAGTAGGTGGGCTAGTCATCCCATGGTCATCTGATGGCAGTTCCGCAGTCGGCGTGGCAAACTGATCAGGTTGAGCACCCTTGTGTGGGATGGTTTTGCCCAGCCCTGTAACGTGTTGATGTTTGCCCCTAGGTGCTCTATCTGTTGCATGGGCACCAGATGGCTCTTGGCTAGGTTCATCACCCATCCGTGCTCCTCAAGAGCCCTTAGGGAGAGCCTGGTATGTTGGAGGGAGTTCTCTCTGGAGTGCGCCTGAATCAGCCAGTCGTCCAGGTAGGGGATGATGTTGAGACCCTGTTCTTGGAGCCTGGCCACTAGCACTACTGACCCCTTGGTGAACACTTTTGGTGCCATGGTAAGCCCGAAGGGTAGTGCCTGATATTGGAAGTGCTGGCCTAGGATGTGGAATCTGAGGTACTGTCTGTGTTTCGGTCTGATGGGGATATGGAGGTATGCGTCCTTTAGATCTATAGACATCAGGAAATCTCCTAAGTGGATACTCCGTAGGGTCAACTTTAATGTGTCCATCTTGAACCTCAGGGGGACTACATGCTGGTTGAGGTGTTTGAGGTCCAGGATGGGGCGTAGTTCACCTGATTTCTTTGGCATGAGGAAGAAGATGGAGTATACTCCTAGCTTCTGTCCGTGCAGAGGTACAGGCTGTATAGCTCTGTTCTGGATCAGGTCCCACAGGATTTGTTGTACCTGATGGGCTGCAGCCTTCCTTTTGACAATGGGGGAGGTGATGAACCTGTGTGTGACGGGGGATCCTGATAACTCTATCGAGTATCCTCTGGACACCACCTCTTGAACCCACTTGTCCGAGGAGGCATAGAACCACTGTTAGCTGAAGAGTGATAGTCTTTGTCCCACGGGGGGACACCGGTCCCGCCCGCAAGTGGGTTTGTGTGAGTAGTCATTGTTGTTTTCGCCTCTGACCTCTACCTCTTCCTCCAAACCTTGACCCACGGGATCTGAAAGAGGAGGGCTGGTAGGAGTGGGTGAAAGGGGTACGTTGTGTGGTGTGTGTGTACCTCTGCCTCAAAATGTACTGGTTGGGTATAGACATCTCTATGTGTGTGGTAAGACTTGTCCCCCCCCCGAAACCTCTGCCTAACGGAGGGTAGATAGGAGTGCTGACTTTTGTTCTTGAGGAGTTCTTTGCCCTCCTCCTCTTTTTGCTTTAGGAACTCCTGCAGGCCCTCTCCAAATACAGGTTTCCCCTTTATGGGCAAATTTTGTAGTAAAGTTTTGGATTCATTGTTGGCCTCCCATAGATTGAGCCACAATGCCCTTCTTGTACGGTTAGTGATGGCTGTGACCTGTGCGTTCTGAGTGAGTCCACTGCCATATCAGCTAGGTATTTTGCTGCATCAAGAGTGCATTCCAACAGTTCCACCTCTCTCGATTTGGGGTTGGCCTGCTCAAGAAGCTCCTCTAGCCAGCGTATCTGGGCCCATGCTGTGTAAACAGCCATAGTGGATGCCTTTGCAGCCATTCCCTCTCTCTCAAAAGCCTTCTTTAACGTATCTTCCACTCTTTTTGTCTGTGGGGTCCTTCAAAGATATGATTCCGCATGGCAAGATAGTCTTTCTACTAAGTGCAGCCACCTGAGGATCAATGGTCCGGGCTGTGCACCAGTTGCTGGCCTTGTTCTCTTGGATCGGGTACATGTGGTCCAAGTTTCTCTTGTTCAACATCCTGCTAGGCTCTGCGGATTGCCACTCCTTGGTGACGATGTCCTCGACCGCTGGACATACCGGGAATGTTTCCTTAATGGTTGCCCTCTGCTGAATCATGGGGTCCAACTTTGATTCTGGCTTGTTTTCCTCAACTTCGAACCCCATAGTGGCCTTGACAATTTTCATGAGGCCTGGAACCATGTCGAAGGAGCATAGTTTGGACATGAGGGATGGAACGGATTGAGGTTCCATGTCCTCGTCATCAGTGTCAGCCCCATCTTCTTCATCTGGCATGTCCTTGTCCTCTCCAGAGTCTGGCTTGTGGCTATCTGGTACTGGCTGTGCGTGATCCAGGTGATCCTCATTGGCCCCCCTCGCAATGTCTGGCTCTGGAACTGGTGCGGTCAGTGTCCTGTGCTACGTGAGGGATTCTAGCTTCTCCATCACCTTCAGCATGAAATTTTGTTGACTCTCCATCATTGCAACGGTGGCCTGTTGGTTCTGGAGTAAGAAGGGGCCTGGATCCATCCATGTGGAACCGCTGGGCCCCAGGTTATTGGGGCCCATGCCAGCGGGTTGTTCCATCGATAGGCCATCATCGTCATGGAGGCAGGTGGCACATAGGGAGCATGGGGCAGAAGGTTAGCACTGCAGGCAGTGCATTTCTTGGCATTGACCATCTGGGGAAGACAAAAAAATGTATGCATATTTGTTAGGGTTGCGTAACCATGGGCCTCCAATCTGTGGTTGCCCCAAATCTGTTTATTGCTGCTGATAGGTTTTTCTGATGTGAGGCGAGATGCAGACTGTCTTCCTCATGAGGGTCGCTATAGAGAGGGACCAGCATGGAGACAAGCAGACTGGAGGTCGCTATGAAGAGGGACCACCAGTGCATCAGCATGTAAGGTTCTGTACATATGGATTGCTGTAGAGAGGAACCCATATGGACCTGGGGGGGTATCTCGGAGTATAGGGTCGCTGACTGAAAAGGACCTCAGATGGAGGTAAGGGGCCAGGCTGCAGAATGTCTATATAGGCCTCTTGTAAGCTGCATACAAGCCTGTAATTAGGCAGCATTTTGAAACAACAGGGTATTTATTGCCATCCCTAGTACCTTAGTATTGCAGCTGTGCTCTCAGGATCGCAGTGGCCGCGCATGTGCGGTCGGCAGAAAATGAACTTCGACCCCCCTTCCCCAAATGCCTAATAGTAGGCCCTGGACCTTGGCTGGTGGCGATAATTAGGGATTTTTTGAGGAACCCTCCAGAAACCAGAAGACAGTGCCTCTGGGCATTGCATCACTGTCCTGGATGCAGTTGCGCCTGTTTGCTGATTCTGCTAGGTCAGCCCAGAACAGTAAGGGGCTGAAGGGCCAGGCCATGTGGCCTGGGGGAAGGGTAGGAGCACCACGTTGTGGCTTAAGGTAGTGAGGGTGTGCCTCTCATGTTGGCACTATGTCGGAGGCCTTAATTCCCTCCTGTTGTGCTTCCCCTGTTTAAAATCGGTAAATCCCCACAAAATGTGGAGGGGGCAGCGGTAGGCACTTGCGAGGAGGCGAGCGGTCGCTGGAGGAGGAAAGGCCGAAAAAGCCTGTAGCGTCTGGCTGTGCTAGATGCTTGCGAGGAGGTGAGTGAGAGGAAAGGCCAAGAGCCTGTGGCATGTGACTTGCACTGTACCATGATGAGGAGGTGCAGCAGGCCCAGGGGATCACAGTCGCGCTTGTGGAGAAGAGAAAAACAAGCGCAAAGGCCTTAAAAGGTGGCAGGGCACCCACGCCCATCCCCCTGTAGGCTTACGTGAAGCCAGCTGAGCGCTGCCTAGAGCATTATAAAACAGAGCATGGTAGGCGAAGGACGCGTAGGGAGAGGCCTACAAGCATGGGGAGACACAGGTCTTGTGCCCAAGCATTTTCGGGGGGATTTAAGGATGAGACTAGATGCAAATAAAACTTGGCGTCACAATAACAAATGGCACTGTATTTTAACATCACAATAAGCAGAAAAACAGTCATTTAAGGTCTATAAACAGCACAAAATATCGCAAACGAGCAGTGTAAGCTTGAGCTAACTATGAAACCGCAGAATGGAGGTTTCCTAGCTCATTAGAGTGAATTTTATCTTGTTACTTGATGTTAGCGCTAGCTACACATAGTAGGAGAAAACTAAGCAAACAAAAACAGTGCAAGGAACTATTAGCCAACAAAAAAAGGCCTTGCAGAGCTATACTCCCAAATGGGAAATAATTAATATTATTGAGAAACAACTGTATATATGGTAGGATGCATTTTCTTGAAAGGTGAACCAAAATGATAAGTATAAAGATGCCTACCTTGAAAATTAGTACAGCAGGGATCCTGGTGTGCTTGTAGCCTTATCAGATGCACAATTTGAACTGGAGAGCAGGGGTTTCTGGGACCTGGATATACTAGAAATTTGATCCTAGAGTCATGTGCATCACCTAGCCTATCAGGTGGGCTAAAACCCATGAGGTAATGTCTGGAGTGACATGGGTGGTCAACCAATCACAATCATTTTTGTTATCCTGTGCTGCACCATCTCCAGCCTGTCCCTATCCTTCCTGAGGTGAGGACTCCGGAACTCGGTCCAGTACTCTAGATGTGGCCTCACTACAGATCTGTCAAGGGATCATATTATCTATTTCCTTCTCTTGCCTATAATATCTCCTTATTCATCCTGGCATCCTACTTGGCTTGCCATAGGCGTTATTGCAGTGGCTTGATTGCTTGAGAGCATCAATGATGATAACTCCTAGGTCATGTTCCTCAGCCATAGTGCTATGTTTCACCCCACCCATCCAGTACTCTGTCCTGGAGTTCTTATTCCCTAGGTGCATTACTTTGCATTGTTTGGTGTTACAACATAATATATTATTATAGCTTGTAAACAGCCTGTGATTACTGTAATCATATAAAAAGCTCCACTTCCTCTTGAAACCTATGGATGGTAGCAGGGCCTGTCCCATGTTGACAATTTGCTGGGGCCATCGATAGGTGATGAGGTTTTTGTGCACTTTCTTGTTCTAGTCTTAGTGCATGCAGTTTAAAAATCTGTATCCCTCCACAGTGTGTGATAGCATAATGATAATAGGGTGGCATTTTGCACAGAAAGAGATGCTCAAGGACAAGTTGACTTCAGCAAGGCTTTTGATGTCATGCCACATTGGGCTTTAACTACTAAACTTAGTAAGTGAAATATAAACAGCTTTATTGTGAATTGGATAAATAATTGGCTACAAAAACGGACTCAAAAAGTTGTTATCAATGGGAAAAAATCAACTAAGGGTAATGTGACAAGCAGGGTGCCCCAGGGTTCAGTTTTGGGCCCCTGCCTTTTTCAAGCTTTCATTGCAGATTTAACTTTAGGTTGCTCTTCTTTTACCACAAAATATGCTGATGATGTTAAAATAGGTGGACCTTGTGCCTCTGTTTCCCAGGCTAATATCATTTAAAATGATCTTGATTATATTACCTCATGGGTAAAAAAAGGGGGGTATGACCTTAAACATCTCAAAATGTAAAGTAATGCATTTAGGGTCAAAAAATTTGCATTTCCCATACTCATTAGCTGGTACATTACTTGATAAAACATCGGATGAAAGAGATTTAGGCATTATCATTTCATTAGCCTGTGATGTGGGCCACTGAATGCTGGCGACTGGTGATAAGGGCAACTACACAATGGCGCTGACAATGTGGATGACCTTGGATTTCACCTTTTTCTCCGAGTTGTGCCCCCCCAGAGTAGGAATCCTAATTAAGAGGGGTGTGGGGGCAAAGACCCCCATGGGGGGGTGCAGGGGTGAAGACCCCCTCATTAAATAACATACAGTTTTTCAGTCACCCTTGTGGTTGTGTGTCCTTATAACCAGTCGCTGACATTCAGTCGCCCTTGTCACATAGAATCATAATTTCAGATAATTTGTCCCACGACAAACATGTACATGGTATCATTAACAAAACCAATAAAGTAGTATGATCTATCTTACGCAACATTAGATCCAGGGAGCATGAGGTGTTGTTGCCATTGTATAGAGCTTATGCCAGACCACATCTAGAATATGCCTCCCAGCTTTGGTGCCCATATAAAACATCGGAAAGCATTTTACTGGAAACAGTCCAGAGAACATTCACAAAAAAGATCTCTGGACTACATACTGTTTCATATGAGCATAGATTAGATACTTTAAAACTTATGCCCCTTTCCACGCATCGTCTTCAGGGCAATCTCATGTTATTATATGACACTGTCCAAGATCCCTATCTTTTATGCAAATTAGGTCTGGATTTTAAAAATTACCATCACAATATTAGGGGTCATCCTTTGCAGTTAGCAAGGAAACTATTCTCACATAACAGTTGAACATATTATTTTACTCTTAGAGTCATTGGTCCATGGAATAAATTACCCCTTCAAGTTGTTATTAGTGAAACTAAAAGCATATTTAAATATCGTTTGGATAGATTGATATGTAGTGGGTATGAACTTTCCTATTATTCAATAGATTAGTATAAGAGCACTATGGGCTTTTGCCTTCTTGCTCTTGAATTTACCTTGGTATAAACCTTAGTAAGGTGGCATGATATGAAACTGGAAGGAAGGAGACTTAGAGGGGATCTGAGGAAATACTTCTTCACAGAAAGGGTGGTGGACATCTGAAACAGCCTCCCTGCAGAGGTGGTGGGGATGGAAATGTTGGCATGATTCAAACATGCTCAGGATAAACACTGGAGGACCTTGGTAACATGGTGGGGGAGGGAAATGGAGATCACATAGGGTCTATGGTTGCACTGTAGGTAGGGACAATAGGACAGACTAGGTAGGCCAAAAGTCCTTTTTTGCCAATAGCTTCTATGTTTCTATGTTACCCCTACCTAGCAACAACTGCTTTGAAAAATATTCCTTTATAGATGACCCATAAGAAACAGGTATTCTTGCAATCATGTCAAAATAAAGTATTTCCTGCTCTCATAGAACCTTATAGACTGCATCAGGATCTGTTTAAAAGACAAGGATCTGTCCTGGGACCAGTCCTTTTCAATATGTTCATCAGCTACATGGCAGAAAGAATCCTGAGGAAGATGTGCCTCTTTGCAGACAGTGCTAAGCTCTGTGGCAAGCAAGGTAGGCAGCAGGGAGAGGGCTTAGAGAGATGCAGAGAGACTTGCAAAGGCTGGAGAGGAGGACAAAGGTTTGGCAGTTGGAATTTAATGCCAGAAAGTGTAAGATGATGCACATAGGGAACAATAACTCCAGGACAATGTACTGGATGGGGGGGGAGCTAGGTATGACCTTTGAAGAAAGAGATCTAGAGGTCATCATCAGTGACTCTTAAAGCAATTAAGGCAGTGTAACAAGGTCTACAGTAAAGGAAACAGGATGCTGGAGTTTATAGGAAAGAGTACTGACAGCAGAAGGAAGATGGCATTACTACCTCTCAATAGATGACTGATGAGGCCCCACCAGAAGTATTCTACCCAGTTCTTGAGTCCTCACCAAAGGAAAGAGAAGGACAGGTTGGAGACACTGAAACATTGCATGACCAAAATTATTCAGGTCTGGGGGGGCAGATCTAAAGAGGTTTCCCTCAAGACACTGAACATGTACTCGCTAGAGTCCAGACAAGAGAGGGAAGATATGATACAGACCTTCAAGCTTCTGAAAGAAGTGAACAAGGTGAACTGTGAGGAACTATTTAACATAAGTAGCTGATCAAGAACACAGGGGCACAGGAGAAAACTGACAGGGGGTGGAGGTTCAAGAGGGAAGTGAGAACGTTTTATTTTACAGAATGGGTACTGGAGCCACGGAGCAATCTGTCAGCTAGCGTGGGGGGCACCAAAACTAACAATAGTTTTAAACATGGCTCAGACAGAATGAAGGGCTTAGTGGTTGTTCAGAGTGGTAGCAGTAGAGTGGGGAGCATGGGTTGGATAGTGTGGGTTAGACTCTGTATGGACAGGAGGTCCCTTTTTTCAGGCTCTTATGGACAGACTGGATAGACTGATTATCTTTTCCTGCCATTACTGTCTCTGTTTCTGTATTTTTAAGAATACCTACAAACCTGAGAAACTTGGACAAAATCAATTGATTGCCCTATCATTATAGTTTTACAGTAGGTTCTTTTGAAAACAGAAAACATAACATTTTGGAATATACTGATGGGTATAGATCCATGGCTACCAATTTTTATGGCTGTGGGCACAGCCTACAGCCGTCTTGCTGTAGCTGGAAAAATGGGATACTGAAGCACAAATTTTAGGAGTTTTCAGTGTATCCTCCACAACTGCAAATCAGTACTCCAGCTGAATGAAATACTCCCTTCTCTCTGTTGTGTAGACCAGTTCCAACACTATATTTTCAGCCTGCTTTAAGTGACCTGACAGCTAACATCTTAGAGTATGCACAAAGGCAGTTTACTTACACCACTTCTTTGAAGTACTTTAACTGTCTGCAACAGTGCAATTAGAAACTTTTTTTTGCACACTAGTGTTAAAAAAGCCTTGTTACTTGGGGAGGGGGAAGGGAATAGCCAGAGATGTACCAGGCATTTGTAAACAGAAAACATCAGAAGGCTATCTGACCTGTTTTAACACAGGATTTAGTATATTCACTTCCTGGCTCGTTAATTGTATTTATTACTAAAATGTGATTTGCAAGTCTTTTGAACATAAATCATTTACTGACATAATTTCTAACAGAGGACACAGCAAGCTTCTAGAGGAGTCTCAAATTACTTTTTTTGTTGTTTAGGCAAGAGGAAAGTGAAGCAAAGCTAAGCAGCTCTGTCTGCCCAATCCTGAGTGAGGTGATATCTTGTTAACTACAAAAGACATCCCTTGTAGCACCTGTTAACTTGAAGGTCATTCAACTTGCCTTGACTGATTTATGATAAGTTTTCCAGTCTGTTTTTTTTGTCTAATTTAAAAGGCACATTTAGTGTTGGGCCCTCTCCCAACGTCACCTCATGTATCACTCTATTTTTACATTCCAAACATGAAATGACAACTGTATGCAGGATAAGAGGGTCTGCGGCTCTAATTGCTGATTGGCTGAAATCCGTTAAGTGATTTATAATATTACTTGTCTTTTTTTTTTTTTTATTTATTTATAAGCCCAGTTGATATGCAACATCTCTTTCTTTTTTCCAGTTCTGTTTATGCTCCCAAGCCTTCTGGCTACAATATCCTTCTACCTGCTGCTAGTGTCTCCTCCTGTCCCATGAGGTTCCCTGTTCTTGATCCACTGAGATACCACAAGCCACGTGCAACACATTCCTTCATTGCCGCTTCAGCTTGCTTCCCGATGCTGCATCTGACTTCAGCAACCTGGCTGGTGGTGTGGTCAGGAAAAGGAGTCAAAGATGGACATGGGGGGAAGGCAGGCCTTCATATGACCAGCCACTGATGATTTTCCTGTTTTTTTGTTCCCTCTCCTAGATGGCCAACAGAGTTAAGCTAGCCCTGGCAAGAAGAAATACAGGTGAGGGGGTACAGGCAAAGTGGGCAAGCATTAAGGATGCAATACTTGAAGAAACATCCCATTGTGTTAGGGAGAAAAGCAAGAGCAAAAGAAGGAGGAAACCACTTTGGGTCTCAAAAACAGTAGCAGAAAGGTCAGAGCCAAAAGTTTGGCATTCAGGATATATAGGGAAACGCAGTGGGATGAAGATAGGAAGGCATACCAAACTTCCCTAAGGGAAGCAGGGAATGCAGTAAGCCAGGCAAAGTCCCAAACCAAGGAAACACTAGCAAGAACAGTAAAAGAAGGAGAGAAGACTATATATTAGTGAAAGGAAAAAGTCCAGTGGGGGTATTGCTAAGATCAGAGGGAATAAGGGGGAGTGTGTGCAGGAGGACCAAGGAAAGGTATCAATCCTAAATAGATACTTCAGCTCACTATTTACTGAGGAGAAGGTAGGGCAGGGCCCACAGCTCAGCACCATGGACACGGGGGAAGGAGGTGTGCACAAGGCCATTCACGCCATTCACAAAAGAAAGGGTCCTACAAGAGCTAGCTAAGCTCAGGGTGGACAAAACAGTAGGACCTTATGACATACATCCCAGTGTACTAAAGGAGCTAAGGGTGGAACTAGCAGAGCCATTATCAGAACTGTTTAGTGGGGTTCTATATGATAATGGCGAAAGCCTAAAGGCAATCACCGTTATCATGCAGTCAGAGTGCCGAAAACATTTTCAGCACTCTGACACCCTCAGCACACAGGACAACAATGCCAGGACATGTATTTTAATGCTTTCTGTAGGGGGGGCTGTGTCTCCCCACACCCCCCATGCAGGGGGCTTTGACCCGGTCACCCCCTACTAAAGGATTCTCAACTCCAGGGGGGTGCATGTCGGGGGTGTGTGAAAGCATTAAAAAATAAAGGTTCAGGCTGGGTGCAATAAGATCACACCAGCGCCTGGACCCAAACCCGGTACATCACCCACCCCAACCACAAGCCAACCCCCAATGCCATGACACAGCTTGGCAATCCACCGCAGTGCCACCCCCTACAGCTCCTCTGCCCCCTCACAGCCCACATTCACCATGCTCACTCCCCCCAACACATGTACACATAGCAATATCCTGTCACCCTGTTTGCCCACACCCTCATCCAGTTGCCCTACCCTCCCATCACCATGAGGGATTGCTCGGGGAAGGAGTCACCATTATGGATGTTGCCCTACCCCATGCACACACCTTATGGGATACCATTTAATGGGTCTCTGAGCACAGAAGAGGTCTCAGAAGACTGAAGAAGGGCTCATGTGATCCCGCTCCATAAGTGTGGTAGCAGGAAGGAGGTAGAGAACTACAGACCAGTCAGTCTTACCTCAGTAGTAGGCAAGATTATGGAGGCATTCCTTAAGAAAAGGATAGTGCAACACCTGGAATTCTTTGGAGCACAGGATCTAAGACAGCATGGATTTACAACAGGAAGGTCCTGTCAAACTAATCTCATAGATTTATTGTGATAACCAGTGTGGTGGACCAACGGGGTGCAGTTGATGTCACCCACTTTAACTTCAGCAAGGCTTTCAATACTGTTCCACATAGAAGATTGAGTAATAAGCTGGGTAGGCTCAGGGTGAGTCACACATTGGTCAACTGGCTGGCAAACTGGTTGGCATGCAGAAAACAGAGAGTGGTGGTAAACAGCAGAGTCAGAAGAGATGGAAGTGACAAGTGGGGTACCTCAGGGATCAGTCCTGAGGCCAGTCCTCTTCAGTATCTTCATCAGTGACATAGCTGATGGACTGCAGGGTAAGATTTGTCTCTTTGCAGATGACACCAAGATCTGCAACAGAGTAGAGGATCCAGATGGGGTGAGCTAAATGAGAAGAGATCTGGATAAACTAGAAAATGGTCGGAAGAGTGGTAACTGGGGTTTAAAGCAAAGACATGCAAGATCATGCACATAGGGAAGAGAAACCCTGAAGCCACCTATATGTTGGGAGGGGAGCTGCTGGCAATCACAAGGGAAGAAAGAGACTTGGGCATCATCATCACAGATGACCTGAAATCATCCAAGCAGGCCATTAAAGCAGTAGGTAAGGCTAGATGGATGTTGGGGTACATTAGTAGAGGTATCACAAGTCATAAGAGGGAAATGATAATTCCTCCTTAAAAGACACTCGTTAGACCCCATCTGGAGTGCTGTGTGCACTACTGGAGGCCGCACCTGCACAAGGACATTAACAAAATGGAGGCAGTCCAGAGAAGGGCAACCAAAATGGTGCAGTGACTGCATCAGAAAACATATGAGGACAGATCAATGGAGCTCAATATGTATACCTTAGAGCAAGGAAGGGAGAGAGGTGATATGATCAAAACATTCAAACACCTTAAGGGTATTAACAAGGTGAACAAGTCTAACATGTTTCAATATAAGAAAAATAGCAGGACAAGAGGACACAGCATGAGATTAGGGGGAGGCCGATTAAGGGGTAATGTGAGGAAGTTCTTTTTCACAGTAAGGGTGGTGGATGCATGTAACAGCCTACCTCAGGAAGTGGTGGATATGAATACAGTGCAGAACTTCAAACAGGCATGGGATAGGCATAAGGGAGCAATAAAGATGAGCATGAATAGATAGGCCATTGACAGAGTAAAGGCCTATGGCACATTCATAAGGTAGAGAGAATGGGCTGACTGGATTGGCCTTGTGGTCCTTATCTGCTGATCTGCTGTCATCTTCTATGTTTCTATGTAAGCAGCCATAAAGCACACAGGGGGCATGTACCCCTACAGTACAGAGTCATGCCAACATCAGTCACATCTCCACTATCCCTTGCTGTAGCTGCTTCAGCCATGCTACAACCCATCCTTCAGCAGATGGCAACCAAGTGGTGGCTTCAGCATGCCTCCCCCACTGAAGGAGAAGAGCTGTCCACTGGATGCTCAAATCTCCTTCTTTCAGCTGGCCCCTGATTACCAGAATTCATTCCTGAACGTGGGTCACCAGCGTCACAAGCAGTAGTGCTACCACTGCACCAGCAGCTGGAGCAACCTTTCTTTTTATAGTGGAGGCCCGGGGTCAACCCACTTTACCTCTGGATGGAATGATGCACAATGAAGTCACATGACACACATATGGCCACATGAGTAGTGAGTGGCTGTGACAGGATTTAAACCTGGGATCGCCTCATTCACTGTTCAGTGCCCTACCAAAACAACACTACCATCCAAGCATTTTTACCATAACAGGAGTCAAACCTCTGCTGTTGAGGTGAAACCAAGAATCCAAACAAATAGGCAGTCTCATTGTGCATCTAAGGAAGAAAAGGGGATTCTGAATTCCTTCATCACCCAAGGCAAAATTCAAATGCTCAGATTGAGACCTGTTCACAAATCCAGGTTTAGCACTGTTTTCCACGGTAATACACATAATGAATCATATGTTAAATATTAAAGTGGTAGTTATAAATAGTGAGGTACAAATCCTCTCTGGAGAAAACTTTGCCACCTGAATGCACACTGCTCAGTTTTCATGAGACTTGAAATGAATCTTTCCAGGTCAGAGCTTAGTGCATTAATTTTTATACCTCCCCCAGCCTCTCAGCTTGAATGCCTGCCACGTGACAGGCTCAGAAGGCTGAGGAGAGGTCAAATGGTGCCTCAGGAGAATATATATAGCCAAGTGACTCTGAGCTTGATACATGGGTGCCAGAACATGGGGAAAAGTGGGGGTTTTGAAGTTCAAAAGGGCACAGGGTAAAAGGGTCATTTTTGCAAGCAAAAGGGCAATTTCAATGCTCATGGATAAATGTAGGCAGCTGCAACACCCCTGCACCCATAGGTTCCGGCACGTATGCCTTGATACTATTCCAGCTCAATAAGCAGTGGGGAAGGAGCTGAATTTTCTGGTTGCTGCCATTCACCTGTAGCAGCACTCAGCAGTACAAAGCAAGGAGAAGAAAGGAGTGAGGAGCTGGGGACAGACAGGATAGAAGGAAAAAAAAGGTTTTATTTTTTTAATTAAAAAGAAAAAACAAAGAAAACTTCACAAAGTAGCAAAGAAAAGGTAGCAAGACACTGACTAGAGAGGAGACTGTGTGTGTTGGAGGAGGAGGAGCAGAAGGCACAATGCTTACAGTCTGTAGATTTGCAGAAGACAAAGAGCTTGAGAAAAATAATGATTATGAAAGCATATTAAGAAGAATAAAGAAGAATAGAGAAAAAAAGAAAAGAGAATATGTCACAGGGACTGTGTATCAGGGGCACTCAATTTCTAGCATGCAGAAAAGCACAGACCAGAAGAGAATTTAAAGAAGAACATTTGAAAGTGAAAAAGAAAGTGCAGAAAAAGCAAGAGAAAGACAGGGATGACTGCTTGGACTAGAGGCTGTGTTGTCAATGTGCACACAAGTGCACAGCACAAACAGTAGTACTGTCTTTGCTTAACATTGCACAACTGCAGAAAATAAAATTAGAAAAACAAAGTTTTTTAACAAGAAAATTATTACAAAAAGTAATAAAAGGCTTTAAGCAAGAAAAGAAAATAGACTACCATTTTTCAGAAAGAGTCCTAAGAAAGAAGAAAAAAGTTTTACAACAGACTGTGTGGTCCGCATGCGTCCATTCATGCGTGTGTGTGTGTGCCTGTGTGCATGTGTGGGAGTGTACGTGTGTGCATGTGTGTGTGTATGTGTGTGTGTGGGTGGGGGGGATGAATCTTGTTTTGGGAGGAAGGATAGTCCTTTGGCAGCTGCATTGTATCCCCTGTTTACAGCATAGCTAGCCATTTCCCACGTATGCAGTCATTTTTGTTTTATGTAGTCCAATAAAAAATAAATTGCGAAAGCAGAGCCAGTAAAGGTTTGCATCATATGTGAAGTCTTTTTGGGGGGAAGGATATCCCTTTGGCAGTTGCACAGTATCCCCCATCTTTAGCATCACCAGCCATTTCCCATGAAAGTACGGGACCATTTTTATTTATTATGTTGGCTCGCGCTTATGCGCCAGTCAACATAGTGCAGTAGTAGCAGATTTGGAGGTGCGGTCACTGTGGCGAATGCAGGGCACGCATCAGTAGGTGCGTCCCCCATTCTCCAATAAGCCAGCTGCAGGTGCTGACACCCACAATACCTAAACTGGCCACCAGATCAAACAAAAGTGCTGCTGCAATGAGAGGCAAGCTCCTCATGCAGCGGCATGGTTACACGCCTCCCGATGTGCCTTTACTGAATTTTTTGCTAAATATGGTGGCTCTGACTGCCGTCGCCCGACTTCAGGGGTGCCAAGTCCCCCTGTTGCATGCCCCGACCCACTTCAATTGCCGATGGGGGAGCCCACTCCCCATCAGTATAATGCCTCCCTCTCAAGTGTGTGCTGAGGAGGTGCCCAATGCCCCTCTGCATCAGACATTCCCCACAACAGTCTTTCTTTGCTGACGGCAGACCCAATCTCTGTTGGCTACAGTCCCCTCTTCCCAGTTTAATTCGCTGATGGGGGAGCCAATTTTCCCATCAGCAACAGCCCCCCAAAAACACTCAGGTGGCACACTGGGAGCCCATCCAAGCGTGCCAAATGCCCCTGTAAAAGCAAAAAAGGTTCCCCCATGTTTCTTTTTTTTTTTACCTGTAATACAGAAACAGTGCCTCAGAGTCTGTCCTGCTCCTCCCCAACCCGCGCCACCCTCTGCGCAGCACCCTGCCTCCCACACCTCCCTCACCCAATATTTACCTCTGGAGCCTGGCACAACGATCTTCGGTGGACTGGGAACATGTCTGCACTCTTCAAAGGTGACCGTGAACTGAAGAAATGCCGCTAAGCTGTATAATAGCATAAATAGGGTTTATTCAACTTTGGTGCATACCTCGGCTATTTTTGGGAATTGTGGCACCAAATTTTCAACATGAGGTTATTGGGACCCCTCCTCATGAATTCAGTCACTGTAATGATGTTATTCGGTCCTGAAAGGTGATTTCATGGTCACTGTGCAGAATCACCTTTTGGGACGATTAACAAAACGACAGTGCCACTGTTCATGAGGTGGGCTACTAAAAAGCCTATGTTGCAAATCTGGTGAAAAAAAATTCAAACAATGACTGTTTTACAAGCATGCATTGTGCAGTTTCCATGCACACTCATAGCTTAGTGAATTTGTAATATTTTCACTCCAGATTTTCAACGTTGCCATTTTTCCACACCTCCTTATGAACAGTACAGCTGTCATTTTACATATCCTGGCTGAAATGTATTTTTGCACTTCCGGTGCAGAATAGCATGGTCACTGTGGGAAATCAGTTTTAGGGACAGATTAAGAAAATGACAGTGACACTGTTCATGAGCAGAAGTGCTAAAATGCCTATGTTGAAAATTTGGTGATGAAAGTCCATAAAATGACTGTTACAAGCATGCGTTGCGCAGTTTCCACACATCCTTGTAACTTCACAAATTTGCAATATTTTCATGCCAGATTTTCAACACTGACATTTTTTTACACTTCCTTATGAACAGTACAGCTGTCATTTTTCACATCCTGCCCAAAATGTGTTTTCACACCTGTGGCGTACAATGGCATGGTCACTGTGGGAGATCAACTTTTGGGACAGATTAACAAAATCACAGTGCCACTGTTCATCAGGGGAGGTTCCAAAATGCCTATGTTGAAAATGTGGTTAAAAAACAAACAAAAATAATTGGGTTACGGACGTGCATTGCACAGTTTCTATGCATGCTTATGACTTCACCAATTTTTCATATTTTCGCACCAGATTTTCAGCATTGCCATTTTTTTACACCTCCTCATGAACAATACAGTTGTCAATTTTCACATCCTGCCCAAAATGTGTTTATGTACCTGAGACACCAAATGACACAGTCGCTGTGCAAAGTCACCTTTCGGCTAACAAACTGATACTGTCGCTCTTCATGAGGTGGGGTCACAAAAAGCCCATATTGATAAATTGGAGTGAAAATACCAACACGTTAGGGTTTCCAACTGTTATACCCCACCCTGTAGAGACTGACAGGTGTCAGGGGTGTGACTTGGGATCATCAGCTGTAATGCTCCAGTTATTCCACCCCGCCCCGACCATGCAGCCAGTGACAGGCATCAAGGTGTGCTTTGGAGTGTTCGGCCACAAAGTTCACCCCATTCTCCTATACTGAACCCACCTCAGTGTATTTCATCATGGAATATGGTAAGTATAATGCCCAAGGACCCCAAAGCACTTCACAACACTTGTCAGTGTCTACAGGGTAGGGTGAGGTAAAATGGCATGAGCATTATAGCTGACGACCCAAAGGCACACCCCAACGTCTGTCAGTCTCTGGAGGGTGGGGGTGGGTTTGGTATCAGTTCAGTACTTCACTGCCATTCCTATTATGCATCTCTATCTCCTGCACTACCAATGCCAATGCCAGCGAGACAACATTCAGCATTGACAAATGCTTGTTTATTTAGTTTTTTGTTGACCGGGTAAGTGCACTAGACATATTCTTGCCTATTTTCAGGCATGACCCAGGGAGGTAGGGGGATACAGTTGAATGCCAACTGACCTTGAACCAGATTAAGATGTTGTTGGTGTTTTTAGTGAATGGGGCGAAATTTGACCAGGGCACTGGGGAAAGTCCCCTACTCTGTCTGTAGGGAAACATTTGGCTGTCTGTCCAAGATGGCCACTTCAGTGGTGTCTGAAAGAGAGGCAGATGCTAGAGAGACATCCCAACTCTGGTCCTACTCCAAATCTTAATGCTCCTTCACAGAAAACCCTTGGGCTTGTGCTTGCCTCACTAAACATCTGCAGCCTGCTCCTCAAACTAGACTGCCTGAAGGCCTGGGTCACTCAGGATAACCCTGATGTGCTATCCATCATGGAAACCTGGCTATCCCTGAAGATACCCAACATAGCCATCACCCTGCCTGGCTACACTCTTTACAGGCAGGACCGACAATCTAAAAGAGGTGGGGGCTGCATTATCTACACCAAAGACCACCTCCAGGGACACATAATACCCCCACCATGTGGCAGTGACAACTTACAAGCCCTGGCCATCAAACTACTACTAGGGACCCACAACAGAGTGCTAACCATACTCTCTGTTTATATTCTGCCAAAACGGTCCCAGGCTGGCGGCAACAACCTACTGGACTATATTAGCACAGTGAGCCTAAACTCTGACATAGTACTACTAGGAGACATTAATATTAACTGGCAATCACCTGCATCTACTGCTATAAAGGATACACTCTCCATGATCCATTTCTCCCAGCTAGTGAATACTCCAACTAGAATCAACTAGTACCAGCACACTCCTGTACTGGGTCCTTACAAACCACCCAGCGCACATCTCTGATCTTACCATTCTCCCTGATGGCATGAGTGACCACTCCCCTGTCAAATGCCTATGGAACAATAACTACTGCAAGCCCCCAACCAGAACCGTAAAAAACAGGATATTCTTAAAAGGCCACCTGCCTCTACTAAAGGTTGACCTTAAACCCATCAACTGGTCAGACCTTGGAGAATTCAAAGATGTGGACACCCACTGTTCAACCTCTTTATATCAAAATGTAACACAGTCTGTGACATACATGCCCTGTCAAAACAAGGAAAGTTAAGGGACCCATTAATCCATGGATTACCCCTGAGCTCCTGGCACTTCTTGACCTAAGAGACCAATACTGGCTAAAAGCACGATCGCAGGGCTCTGCAGCTAATGTCCAGTGATATAAAAAGGCCCGTAATGACTGTGCAAAAGTGATCAGACAAGCAAAGAGTAAATACTACAAAGAAGCCCTCACCAACTCATGGAACAGCTGCAGATCCTTCTGGACAAACCTACAGGATATTACAGGGAAGGATCTAAAAACACCCCCTGCTATGCTCACTGTCGAGGGTGTCCTTACTGTAAATCCCTCACTCATAGCCAACTCACTGAATCAGGCTTTTACTGACCTCAGTAGTGTTCTTCTGGCTGACTTCTTCAATGCCCCTAACCCAAGAGTCACTACAAGGGCTCTTACACCACCTTCCAACCATCTGTCGTTCTGCTTCAAAATAGTTTCTGAAGCTGACGCATGCAAATATGTAGTGAAGGTCCTAGGAAAGTCAAGGCATAGTGGGGACACACTGGACCTTAAATTCGTACATCTGGCACTGGATGAAATAATTGGACTGCTAACAAAAATAATTAACCTCTCCCTCTGCCAGTTCCAATTCCCGCTAAGATGGAAATCCGCCACAGTAACCCCTGTCCATTAAAGTAGGGACCAAACAGCACACAACAATTATAAGCCAATTTCCATACTCCCACCACTCTCCAAGGCTCTGGAGTGGATAGTGACTGACCAGATGGTGTAGTATTTTAGTCAACACAAGCTTCTCTGCCCAGAACAGCATGGTTTCCATGGTGGCCACAGTACCATCAAGGCCCATCTAGAATTCACCGGGTTCATCAATAATGCCCTGAACCAAGGCCACCTAGTAGGTGCATCCTTCATTGACCTATCAAAGGCATTTGATAAGGTTCATCACACCCTCCTTTGACAGCAGCTCTCTGAAATTGGACTTGCAACAGAAACTGTGGATATGTATAACAGCTACCTCAGCCTCTGCTCCCAACAAGTCATGATTGGGAAAGTCCTATCTGACAGCCAACCTGTCAGATCCGGAGTATTGCAAGGGTCTATACTGGGACTGCTGCTATTCAGTGTCTTCCTAAACAACCTCCCGGCAGCTTGCCAATGCCGCATGCTCTTATATGCAGGTGATGTGGTAATCTTCGCCAGCAACCAGCGGCCGGAACTCCTCAAAAAGGACCGCCAAAGTAGCTTTGCAACAGCTGAAAAATGGTTTAAAGAACAAAAACTGGTCTTGAATTATAAAAAAAACAAAACCATGCTCTACTCATCAACCCACAACAAACATAAAAGCTACCCATTGGTCATACGGAATGACAGCGGCAGCACCCTAGAACTCATCCCACACTTCACATGCCTGGGAATAACTATCGACTCCACCTTGTCCTTCACACAGCACATTGACAATGCTGCCAAAGCCATCAACACCAGAATCGGCTTCCTCTACCGACACAGACATTGTCTCACCCACAAAGCAGTGAACCTGGCAAATAACAGCTTGATTGTATCCTTTATAGATTATGGACTGATAATATATGGATCTGCAACTAACTCAGCACTCCAATGCATCACTATTGCACTAAATAAAGCTTGCTGCCTGCTCACTAATGCACCTAAACTAACGCATACCTGCGAACTGTATACCCACCCTGACTGGTTCCAGCTTAATGACAGAATAAGATATCAAGCCTGCCTTCTCACCAAAAAGGTTGCACTAAACCAGCTCCCTCCTGGAGTACAGAACCTGCCATTCCTTCCACTACATACCAGGCAAACCAGGAACTCCTCCACACAAACATTCTATATACCCAGATGCCACACATCCATGGCACAACATGCCTTTGCATACCGTGCACCGCTCTGGACAAATGCACTACCACCGGATATCTCTGGCACTGCTACGCTTGGACCCTTCAAACTTAAACTGTGCCAATGCCTTATTCAAAGGCTTTCGACACTGTCTCCCACCCCCTATTGTTGGATGCCCTCAACCGCATCGGCTTTGCCGCTGGCCCGGTCGCTTGGTGCTCCAGCTACTTGTCGGACCGCTCTCAGTGTGTTAGAATTAATGGGACCCTCTCCAATACATGTTCCATCTGATCAGGAGTGCCCCAGGGTTCCATCCTAGGCCCATTTCTCTTTTCACTATACCTCAATACCATGCCCAGCTTGCACAGGTAAAATCCTGCTGTACGCAGATGATGCCGTCATCTTTGCCTCCCACCGAAACCCCGTCTCCCTTCAAGATTCCTTGCAACTAGCCTTCAATGATGCTGAAGCCTGGTTCAAAGAGCACAGACTTGTGGTCAATCTAAAGAAAACCAAATCCATGCTCTTTGCCCATCCTCAAAACAAACTCAGTAATTTCCCACTCCGTATCCTCCCTGGCTCTAAACTTCCTCTTGAGCAAGTCCACCTGTACAAGTACCTTGGGGTCTCCTTTGACTCTGCCCTCACTTTCCATGACCACATTGATACTCTAGCCTCAGCTACAAATACTCGGCTAGGTATCCTTTATCGCTATAAACACTGTCTCCCCCCAGAGGCCCTCCGACTAGCTGTCACCTCCTCTATCTTGTCCCTTGTGGACTATGGCCTGCCTGTCTATGGTGCCGCGGATATGACCGCCCTCAATAAAATTCGACACACCCTGAACAAGGCCTGTAGATTCCTCACGGGTGCCATCAGATTAACCCATACCTGCCAGCTATATGACTTTGCTAAGCTGCTCAACCTGGACGAACGGCTCAGATACCAAACCTGCCTCATAACTAAAAAAGCACTCCTTGGTCTATCCCCTCCCGGTCTGACAGCCTCTATACACCTAGCTCAACCCTTAGTCCAAACTCGTAGCTCCTCCAAGGCCACCCTGTGTATCCCAAGAACCAGGACCACCCATGGTCAACGGTCCTTCTATTACAGAGCCCCCACCTGGTACAATACTCTCCCCAGCTCCATCACCGATACCCGTTCAATCTCCAGCTTCAAAACCACGCACTTGAAGTCAACTATTAATGCGAGCTGTGCTTTGTCCCCGACCATAGGTGTCACAAGGTCATTGTACCCGACAAAACTCTCTGAGTAGCTTCACAATCAACAACTGACAAAACTCACAAAGTGGCTTGCCCCCTCTTCTTATCATCTACCCTGTCCCTTAGCCACCTGTTTTCACTAACCAAGCAGGCCCTGCAAAAGACTAGTTGTCTGCTTAACCAATGTATGCTTACCTCTCAATCATATCTGAATAACTGCATTAACCTGTGAATACCTAACCTGTTACTCTGTTATTGTAAACAATGTAATTACAGCATATATCTGCCTAAACTGTTGCCTGCTATAATGTAAAAAAAAAATGCTGTTATCTACAATGATGTAACGAAATGTTGTACTGTGTTTGTCCTCTTTGTGACAAGGTACCTTTGGAAATGAGCCTCTGGCTCAAAGGTTGTAAACTGATGTATAAATAAATAAATAAAAAATAAATATGAGTACCTGCAGGTGCCACCGCTGAGTCATCCTACACCCCCACTGACTGACCCCAGCACTTCCCAGCCCCTAACCCCAGAACAAGCAAACAGTGGCACTTAGCCCCATCTCCAACCCTTTTATCCCAGCCTATCCCCTCTGTCCACACTGTCCTGTCTACCCCATCTCTTCTTCCCCTTTTCCCCTACTTCTCCTTCTGATGCAGTCTTACTTGCACATTGCCACAGTAAGTAGTTTGGCTTGGATTTATGTACCCTTATGTTAATATTGTCATTATCTGTTTACTTGCAATGTTTTATCTGTATATTGTCCTGAATTCCTTGCACTGTTGTTTATGTACATGATGTGGAACCTCTCAACGAGCATCCACTCACAGTTGTATCCAAGTTTTCAATAAACAAATAAAGACAGAGGAACAAGTCTCCTCCTCTGTCCTTGTCATGCTAGAGGATAGAAAGGGGTTTGAAAATGAGTTGGATATAACAGAATTTCCAGAGGAATTTTTTGACACAGATATGGACTACTCTCAAACTGATGCAGCTATGGATAAATTTGTTAAGGTACTATCTATCCCTGTATCTGTTATGCTAGAAATAGATATCAGTGAAAAAGAACTTCTAATTAAACAGTTTTCTGAAGACGGAAGTCATCATAAAATGCAGAGATAAGCTCTGCAGGCCAAAATTGCTGTTCTGCAGACCGCTCCCTTGTCAATGGGACAGGATGACTCATCAGAGAATCAGCTGCCGGCTGATGCAACATCATCAAAGGTTGGAAAGGAATTTACACTCTGTTTACAAAATGTTCCGGCTGGCAGTTTCGAACAATGGAAGGTTGTGTGCCAAAAGCCAAAGGAAATGAGGGAAAATGAAAATTCAGATCTAGAGGATAAGGACAAAAGGAGGCTAGGCCTACAGCGTCCATCTGAAATTCAGAAAAACAACAGAAATTCAGACTCAAACTTGAATGGCACTGTTGTTGCAAATAAGGTATTATATGAGCAGGGGTCACTGTCTTCAGAATCAATGAATTTGATAAACATCTCTGGACCCTCTAGACATGTGTCTGATACTCCCAGTTCGAGGCTTAGCTGAATGGTAGCCCTCCATCACGCTTAGAGGTGTGGGTTGGTTACAAGCAGAGGGTGGCCAATTGGTTCCTAACCCAGAGGACAGAGGCATGCAGAGATATGCCGCAAGTGTGAATCTGCCAAGACCAACTGGAGGAAATACAGAAAGGACATCTAATGTGAGTACCAATTTGGATCTGGTTAATGTCAATCCTGTTGCTACAGAAAATAACAAGGGCCCTAATGCAGAACAGAGATCAAATGTCAGCATACAAATCAATGGAAATAATGAGACTACAATTATATTAGCTGCTGCTATTACTAGAATGGGGCCTTCTGATTCCTCTCTGTAAGATCCTACACAGATAGCTTGGCTCAATGCTATGTTTAAATTAGCAGATTCATTTCAAAATAAAGGGGAACCAGTCCTTCATAAAAATGCTGTCAGGCTGATTTATAAAGGTGGATTGGAGGAGCCTCCAGATAGGCCCTGTGTAGCAAGGTACTTACTGAAGGGGTCTACAAAGTGTTTGTCATCAGAAATATTTGCACTTATTCATATTGGAAATGCCACTTATGATGTAAGCTTTGACACTGTCTCAAGTTTAGACAGATTCTGGGCCCAGTTTCATTTGGTAAAAGAATAACTTGTTTCCTGCCTTACAACTTTTAAAACTTTTCCCCACCTTCATGGGAAGGGATATGTGATTTGGCCAGGAGGGTTTTGACTGATCTGTTTCTTTTTTTAGCTGCAACTTTCTTAATAGCTTCTACTGGCCTGGTGTGTGTGTGTCTGTGTGTGTGTGGGGGGGATGCATATCAGATGTACCTGAATCTTCTGTGGCTGTAGCCATCAGGGTATTTCCCATATTAGAATTGGATTAATTGTACACAGTTTGTGGATTTTCCACTTGCACCGGGGGTTCTGATGTTTGTTCCACTATTGACTCTGTGCCCTGTACCACTGTGGGGGCTTCTGGATTCCTTCTATTATCCTCTTCATCCTGGGCTGCCACTCTGTACTTGTCTCTGTTGGGCCCTGTTGATGATGCCTTCATGAGATTGGCAGTCCTCCATGTTATGGGATGCCCATGGACATTTATCATACCCATGTCCTGTTTTTGAGCATAGGCTAGGGTCTGAGTTTTAGAAAATGTTTATGGAAGACTTTGCTCCAGCTCTGTTTTTAGTATTTAATGTAATGCTACAAGATACTTCCTTGGCAGCCTCAATGAACCAGGCATTATTAATTTTATTATATAAAAAAGGGGCAAAGGAGGACCTGAAAAATTGGAGGACCCTGAGTCTACTGAATACAGATTTAAAAATACTTTGCAAAATATTGTTAAAAAGATTAGTTACGGCTGTAAACAAATTGATTAGTCCTCAACAAACCTGTACTGTTCCTAACAGGTATCAGTATGATGATTTGATAGTCTTAAGGGAGATATTTCATAAAGGACAACATACTGACCTCCAGGGATATATATTAGTCTTAGATTAGGAGAAAGCTTTTGATCGTGTTTCTTGGGAATTTTTATTTCGAGTACTAAGAGCATATGGGATTCTAGACAGATATTTAAAATGGATTCAGATCATGTACACTAATGCTATAGTTATTCTGAATATTAATGGATAGGTAGGTAAAGCTATATCTGTGCAAAGGGGGGTCAGACAAGGGTGTCCTCTTAGTCCCCTTTTATATTTTTTTACCATAGACATATTAATCTAGACTATAATGCAGAACAAACTCATTCAGGGTTTACAGATTGTTACAGGTTACCCCCCCATAAAAATGTTGGCTTATGCAGAAGATCTTGTGGTGTGCTTATCCCCAGATTAGGATGCTGTAGCAGTGTTTGATACTCTTTCCTCCCATTTGACAAGCTCAGGATCTAGAATTAATTATGCCAAAAGTGCTGGGGTACCATTAGGTAATACCCCACTTCCAGATGATAAATTGGTGGAAATTCTAATAATAGAGGACACAATTTTCATTTTAGGCATCGATTTGGGGCCTTTAGATATGGCTCACAAGAACTGAGAAAAAGGAACACAAAGGGGTAATAGGCTAGTGTCATCCTAGAAAAGATGGCAAATAGCTAAAAAGAAAAGGATTTTATTAATAATATCATTACTGGTTCACATCTTTTTTAAGTTATGTCTTTCCTCCTCCTGTTTCCCTACATACAAGTCTATTAAATGTGTTCTTCCAGGCATAATGGGGGAACAGACTAAATCCCATTAAAAGAGAACACACATATAAGAAAATTCAGGAAGAAGGATTAGACATGGTTAACCCTATAGTATTTTATAGTAGTATCTTTGCTCATTACAACATTGGGTATGCATTAAAGACAGGTAATAAGATGTGGGCACCTCGTGTTTTGGCCTGGCTCTCTCTTAGTTTCCCAAGCAGGAATAACATTAAACCTGGCTTGTTGAACAGGATTCCTAGTTTCTCTAAGTATGGGTTAGAAATAGTCAAAAATCTAATAAAATGGAAGGTCACAGTCCACCAATTACAAGCAATAGACAGGAAAAGATTATATCCTACAAATCGAATTTAAAGATCAAGTGGTATTCCCTGAATGCCTCCAGAATAAAGTACAGTCTGTCATTATTTTTTTAGGGCTGTGGGTGGCACCTAAAGCCATATTGGGATCAGATTGTAGCTCTAAAAAATGGCTGATCATGGAACTCCCTTTTTGGACTTTTGGATGTATTCCTCCACTGCTACAAAATAGTGCACTCCCCTTCTGATTTTTGTTATTTGCTGCTTTATGTTAATGGCATCTGAAGGGAGTAGGGATGCTACTGTATTGTACCTCTGAACTTCTCAGGATATTAACAAACAAATCTTTTGAAAAGTGTTGTTTCTGTCACCTGTCAAACTCAGTCTAATAGATTTATTCTATTTCTTTCAGCAACCTAGGGGTTAACTCATTATCTGTTACACTGGAATTTACTAAAACTCTGAAACAGTGAGACAGACTGCAGTGTCGGATTACAGAAAATACAGCTGCACCTTTATCTCTCTCATTCCTATGGGCATGACAGGTTGCATGCTCACACACTCACTCACACCAGCAGCAGCAGCATGTACTCTGACTAAGTTCAAGAGAACTGAATTAGCAGTGTGCCAGTTTTTGATGATTGTGACTGAACAGCACTATATGGCACCAAAAAGAAAATGAAGTGCAGAAGCACAGTGTCATAGTGACACCTCCAAAGCGATACCACAATCCTGACGCAGAAGAGCTCTACAGCCACAGCAGCAACATCTCAAACTGAACAACTCACCCACCACAGTGTCAGCTCTGCTGGGGCTGGCATCGAATAGCAGCCTCCAGGTGTGGGCCCTGGGGTGCATGGGGAGGGGGGTGCACTGCCATCAGCACACTGTGTTTTCCCCCAGTGCCACCACTGGTATTATGCCTGTACCACCTCTGTCTGCCCTGTCCCTGTCATGGTGCCTGGAGTCTCTGCTGTGGTCAGTTGCCCACTGTCACCCTGCCTGGCATGCACCAGACTGCACTGCCCAGTAACACTGTGGTGCTATGCCCCACTCTGTGTGTCCACCTGTATGTCCGTCTGCTGTGGGCTGTGGTTACCCGCCCACTGTATACTGCCAGTCCCATTTGGCTCCTTTCACCACTGTGTCTGCCAATACTGTTGGGTTGCCACCCTGTGTGTCACCCTGCTGCCTGGCGGTATCACCTTCACTGTGAGGGTGTGCGCGCCTTTCATCAGGTCGCTACTAGTGGTGTCCATCTCTGGTGCAGTGTTCTGCATCCGGTAGCCATGGTGTATGACGTGGGCACTGTGACCGGTGCTGCGCATTGTTATGTCTGTAGGTCTGCATTTCATCGGGGTGCTCTGCGGCAGTGTCCCAGTGTCGCTGTGGGGGAGGTCGATGTTGTTGCTGCCACTCAGATGTGGTGCTTCCTAAATTGCTATCTGAAATGTTTATCCAAAATAATATTTGAGTGAAAATATGGAACATCTAAGTAATCATATAATATTACTTCAAAATGTAGTGTGTATTTTAAATATTTAACTTGTAAATATTATTTATACTTGTTGTTATGATCATGTCATGTATAACAGCAAAAATAATCCTTTTCAAAATAAAAGCTTTAAAAGGGAATGTGTTTGTATTGGAGATAGAGATATTGTAAATTTATAGTTTGCCAGGGATGTTGGTAAAGATCTGGGAATGTCACACTTCCTGAAGCTTTGCAAAGTTCCCTAACCTCATACCAAGTTTGATACCAATTTCTTAACATTAAAAAACAGCACATTTGATCAGTGAAATCACCTTTTGGGACAACTGAACAAAATGACACTAGCACTCTTCATGAGGAGAGGTCCCAGAAAGGCCATGTTTAAAATCTGGTTCAATACCTCCACAAAATGGTCAAGTTATACATGAGCGTTGCATGATTTCTATGCACATTTGTAGCTTTGGTCATTTGATAACTTTTCGCAGCCCTGTCGGCTCTGGCTAGGTTTTGTTTTTCATGTTAACGCCTCCCAGAACTTGTATGGGACACTGTCTGGCTAAGTTGTTATGGTTGGATGGAAGTATGTAACAATAATAAACATATGCAGCTCAATGATAGATACTGTATCAGGGATTTCTGTACATTAATTTCAGAAACACAAGTTCACTTATTTTTGGATTGTCCCTATGCCATGCAGTTTTGGACATTTTTGGCTGCTAAATGGAATGAACCACTTATGGAGGGAGTCTTGTACACTACTTTAATGTGAAGAGGGTTTATAGGAGGATGGGGGAAAATCCATGCAGAAACCTGATCCATTGTTTCTTCAGTTATTAGTTATTACATGTGGCAATCAAGATGTGTCTGGGTCACACAACAGAGGATAATACATGATATTAAAATGCTCAAGAATATAGAATTGTCACTATAGTCCATTATGCATGATGATTATAAGAATATTCCTCATGAAAATGTTAAAAAATGTTGGGTTAATTGTGAAAAGTGGATAGACCCTCCTTGATGAATGGAAGCCCATACTTTATCTGTGTTTGATGTTATTCAGATTTTTACGTTTAGACTGTTTAAATTAGTGCTATGTATTTTGTCTATTTTAGGACTTGCTTTTGAAACATGATGTATAAGAATTATTATTTTTGTAATGTAGTCCCTTTTTCTTAATAAAAATTCCCCTACTCTTTTTGAAAAGTGCCATGGGATCTTTAACATCCACCTGAACTGCCACTAGAACAGGCAGATGGGACCTCAGATTAACATCTCATCCGAAAGATGGCCCCTCAGAAGTGCAGCATGCTGCAGTGTCAGTATTTGGATATTAAACCAAGTGCCTGGTGTGGGGATAGAACCCACAGCCTTCTGATCTCCCGGCCTCAGAGTACTCTAGTAAACAAACAAGAAAATTATACTGTGAAAACAGTGAAAGCAGAGCCAGTAAAGGATTATTTAATTGTGAAACCTTTTGGGGGATAGGGACAGCCCTTTAGCAGTCGCATAGTAGCCATTGTCTTCTGCATCATCAGTTATTTCCCACAGAGGCACAGTAACATTTTTGTTTTGTGCAATCCAATAAAAAAAACTATGAAAGCAGAGGCAATAAAAGTCTGTGTCACATATGAACCCACTTGTGAGGGAGGGGGCAGTCCTTTGGCAGTTGAGTAGTGACCTATAGTCTACAGTGTCACCAGCCTTTTTCTATGCAACTATGAGGCCATTTTTGTTTTGTGTAGTCCAACAAAAAAGTAAATTATGAAAGCAGAGCAGGTTAAGGCTTGCATCACAGTTGAAGCCTTTTTCGGGATGGTGAGGGACACACCTTTGGCAGTTGCTTAATAACCCTGACTTGTAGTCCTGCTATTGTTAGCCAGTTGTTACCTCATCTTAAGACATGCACTCATTATTGCCACCTATTTCCCCAAGGTGACTGAGGAATAGAGATCGGATAACCTAAAAAGGTTCTGAGGTTCCAAAAGGTTCTCATAGACAAACAAAGAATCAGATCCTTATCTGAATCTTATCCAAACCTTTTATACCCTTTATTGTTTTATGGTAACTGTATGTTAAAAAATAATTTTAAACTGCTTTTATTTATTTAGCTTTTGGTAACCGGGTAAGTGCACTAGGCAAAAAATGCCTATTTTCAAGCATTTTAATCAACATATCTGTAGAAAAATACAATTAAACCACTTCTTGGCAAGGGTGGCATAGGGAGAGACTTCTGCACCAGCACCCACAGAATTATACAGGCCACTACTCCCGGGGACAAAGGCCTAGCTCTCCTCCTCCTTCTCCTTCTCCTTCTCCTCCTGGGAGTCTTCACTGGACCCCATCAGCATGGTGGCCATGTAGTCCCACTCCATAAACACTAGCCACCTCAGAAGAACATAGATAATAGGCACGAGTAGAATGCACATGCAAGGCCATGGCAGACTACTGTTGAAACAAAACCCCCACCCAACGATATAGCTATACCTACTTTGGAGGGCTCTGCTAAAGCCAGGTTATCTTTGTAAAGGCATCACTTGACTCCATCCTTCAGGATACCCAATCACATATATGCAGCCCCTCACTGGGCGACTACCATAGACATCACCCCGTTTGTCTGCTCCCTTTGCATCAGCACCATGCAGTCTGGCCTGCCTTGGTAGTCCTGTGGAAAAAGAAAACAATGAGATGCCATGAGTATCACAATACACACAACACATGGCATCACATGGCATGCACACACCCCATTGCCAGTGGCATACTTACCTGTCCCAGCTCCATCACATCCCAGACAATACCTCTGTCCTCTTGGTAGTTGCACAATGACATTTACCACAGTTGTCAGGGATAGTTACTGACCCTGTTTTGGTGCTGCAGGTGCCATTGCACAGTTCAGTGTGACCAGAGAACTCCTGTGTATTCCATGTCACCCCTAGCATGCCAGGTACACACCTGTTAAAAGGGCCTCAATTAGGCACTGCAGGTACGGGATGCAATTCCCATCCAGCCAGTGGTCAGGGGATACATGGATGGGCAGTGGCTGAACACCACGTGCTTGTGCTCTGTGGTGCCACATGAAGACATTAAGCAGATGTGCCCATGGCTGTTAATTAACATCCTCCTGCTCCTGAACTGGGACAGGAATCGTGAACAGGCATGGAGGGCCAGGCTATGGCCACATCTATTCTGGCCCACACCAGATGCTTATGCCCTGAGGGACACACACTGTTTTAAACAGTTCTGTGTGGACAGTGTAACAATCCCCTGAATATGCAACATGGTCCCTGCCCATGTCACCCCACACACCCATCGGTCAAAGGCAGTTGTGGACAAGACCAAGGTGCTTTGTGCACTGATGTACTATGCCACTGGGTCCTTTCTGTGGGTGGTAGAAAATGTCACAAGCATTAGTCAATCATTCATGTCCAAAGTACTACATCAGGCCATGGAGGTAGCACGATAACTTAGCGTTGCAATATGAGTGAAGTTAATTTGTGCGATTACATATGCGAGGAAACAAAATGAGCGAACAGCACAGTACAGCAACCCACAAATTCAATGATCACCAGAGTCAATGTGCACTTCAGAGAGAGAATAATAGAGGTACAGGGGGCAGAGGGTGCACAGATGTGCACATTTGATGTCCTCCAGAACTCACAAATGGAGCAGTGGCTCAGAGAGCAGTAAACTCCAGCAGGACAACAGAGGTGAAAAGGATGAATGAACCTGGAAGAGATGGGGCAGGGAACCAACAACGGGCAGGAGGTGGATGGGAAACTAGGGGGGGGGCAGCTACAGGTGTGATGTCCATAGTTGCTGTAATGCGCCTTGCTGTAGTCTGTGGTCACCAAAATGATGGTCGCTGTAAAATAGTTGTCCAGGTTGATCAGTGGGTAATTCTACGTTATACTGTAGGTCTAATGGTAGATGCCCAGCAGCCATAATACTAACATTGTTGTTTGCCTCCTAATCACATGACAGCAGATATCCACTACAGCCATACCGGATGGTCATGTACCTAGTGGCCCCTACTTTTCTGAGGCACAGTAGGTTAGGATTCTCTAGCGGCAAAGACTACCATTTGCCATAGAACTTCTGCCGCGGTGGTTTGTAATTTCTGCGGAAGTTCTGCGGCACTAACAAACTACCACATCACAGTGTCAGCTTGTCATCCTGGCTTTATTTTCATGCCACTGGTTATAGCAATCAGGATGGTGGAAAACACAGTAACAGTAGTTCAAAAAATAAACTTATAAAAATAATTTTATGCCTAAAAAAGCAAAACAAGCGTCTCTCCCTTAAGGTCCTAGCCTATTGCATAAATGACATATGCAGAGGGGATCTTATGTGATAAATAAGGTATTTCTATATGCATGCTATCTATCCCTCTAATGATGTTTCCACTCTCTATCACTTATATATTTATATGTGCTTTCAACATCACTTATGAGGTTCCCACTGTGTATCACTTGCATATTTATATGCAATCTGTAACATACATACAAATATGCATATGTGTGTGTGTGTGTGTGTGTGTGTGTGTGTGTGTGTGTGTGTGTGTGTGTGTGTGCATATATATATATATATATTTTTTTTATTTCCATGAACTTGCATCCTCATTCATACAGGTCCCATTGGAAATGGCATAGAAGAGTTATTGCAAACTCATTTTTCATGTCAACCTGCTTTCCCTGACGCACTGCGTAACACCATCAGGCAATGACATGCATGTGAAGCAATTGTGAGATACAGCTCTCTGGCCCATCACAATGTGTCCACCATGTGACAGAACACTGCACCATACCTTCCCAGGCTCCGAGCAGTGATGTGTTCCACCAATCCTTGTGCTGCCCAGCCAGCAACCAGAGCTAATCTCTGAACCTGAGTTGCCGGCACGGAAACACAGCATGCTACTCTCTGGCCCAGCAGCTGTCCCTGCACACAGCATTTCTCAATAACTTTTAGGTGATTCTATCAACCAATGGCAATATGTAATCAATAACCCTGGCAAAAATGCGTACGGTGCAATTATTTATTTAACAGGTCTATTCTTTCAACAGGTCTACACATTATTATATTTCACTTTTCTGGGCATAATTACTTTATATTTCTTAAAAATTTAAACAGTTAAATTCATTTTACCAGTTATTCATTTCAGATAGCATCTCCATACCATAAAGGCACAAATAGGTTTGTACAAAGTAAGGTATGCACTTAACAGGTCTGTGCTATTGACAAGGTTTTGTTTAAGTTGGCCCTAGTGCAATAATGTAAGACTGAAAATTGTATTAGGCTGTAGTGCAGGTTGAGCAAATAGCACCATGCATGATGTGCTGTGCCACCATCTCTGGCAGTGGGAGCTGTGGTAGATAAGTGACTGTTCATTTCTGTTGCAGAATGTAGCCATTTCATTAGCTAATGTATGATGTTATAACAATGATAACATCACATTCTGAACATATAGGAGGGTTTTGGATATAAAAAGAGGGGAAGGGAACCAGATTCTATGTATAAACAGAAATATTAATTAAAAATCACCAAGAAGAGTGAATTTTGCGGCACCGCAGAAGTTCTGTGGTAGATTGCAAGTTCTGCGCAAAATTCTGCGGCCGCAGAATTCTAGGGGCCTTGAATATGATATAGCATCAGGAGGCAATGAACAATGAAGGACATTTGGTTCATGGTGTGCAAGCAGTACAAGGTAATATGCAAGCGATACAAGGTAGGGTATATAGACATCACGCTGGTATTTGCAGTAAGTACTCTTGGTATATTGAATAAAGACAGGAAAGACAGGATAAATAAGGTAGACAGGGTTAAGAGAGAGGGGGATGGTAGGGAAGAGTACAGGGAGTAATACATAAGTAGGAAGCCAAAAGTGGGAGAGGGTAGAGGAGCAGGTATGGATTTCTTGCATTTATAGTCGTGTAGTGTAAATTGAAAGCTATGAGACTATAGTTAAGACTATATCTAGTGCAAATGTGGACAAAAAGTATGAGGCACCCATAAGGGTGTAGAGGGGCTTAATCATAAATGTATAAGTACGTCACTTATGATGACCCATTCTGAGTGCCACATGGCCTGATATGAGGGGCTATTTGTGTTGTGGTGTACTGGGGTGTTACCTCTGATTATGTTGTAGTGGGGGGAATATCCATGCTTTGTGCGGTAGTGTAAGGTTATCTGTGCTTGTGGCATACTACTTTTTTTTTTTTTTTAGTTGTTTAACCAGGAGTAGCACAATAAGCTGAAAGCTTTTTTACAGGAGTGACCTGGGAGCACAGGAAAGTTAAGTGACTTGCTCAGGATCACACAGTATGCAAGTGGAAGCTGTGGGATTTAAACCCAGGTCTGGTCTGCTGGATGTCACCAGATTTGCAGCTCAGAGCCTTAAACCACTGCACTATACTGCCTCCTTGGGGGGTACCTGTGCTTGTGCCATGCTAGGGGGCATTATCCATGCTTCTGTTGTATCAGGAAGGGGTTATTCATGATTTTGCTGTAACAAAGGATATTCATGCTTATGTTATATTGGGAGGGTTATCCATGCATGTGTTGTACCGGGTGGAAAGGGGTTATCTGTGCTTGCATTGTTTTGAGGGTTATTATCTATGCTTGTGTTGAATGGGGAGAGGGGGTTATATATGCATGTGTTGTACCAGTGAGTGTGGGTGGGCATCACTGTCAGTTTCCCAGTTGTCACCCTCTATGTGTTAAGGCCCACATGTCACGATGGCAGGTTTTTTTGGGAGTACTGCCATCTGTCCAGCCCTATGCACTTGAGTGCATCCCTGATGACAGTGACATGTGGCTGTCTTCCTGCCCCTAGGTGTTATCCAGTTGTGCTGGAGTGAATGGTATACATGGCTTCTCAGTGTTGCCCAGTTGTGCTGGTTTGGGTGATATGGGGTACTCCTGGGTGGCTTCAGCCCTGGGTGGTATGTGGGAGTTGGACCTGACTCAGATGGTGTTGGTTATGCTTTTGAGGATGTCACTGTTGCATTCTATTCCACCATGCATGCCTCTCACCTCAGCAGTTAGCTGTTCTGTGTGCTCCTGCTGTGCCCATAACCTGTTACATTGCAGCTGCCATACCTTGGAGTTTTAGGTGTGGGAGATCCTCATTTTGCGTTACTCACCATGTGCTGTGCATGGGATGCCATGAGGGAACCTTGACCCCACTGTCCTCATGCTACTGTGTGTGCCCCTGCTACCCCCTGTGTACTGCTGTCCACCACTGTCTGCCAGATGGACTGTGGCCAAAAGGCTGCCTGATGGTGATGGATGGCTGTGCCTTCAAATAGTCCACATCTGCCTGTCAGGAGGCCATGGCATCTTGTATGCCCAGTAAGACAGGTATTCTGTGTGCACCTGTAGATGAGCATTGTGCATGTGCGTGGGAGGCTGTTGCACTCCATGTGGGATAGTATCCAACTCTTTCTTGGCCTCCTGTGTCCCTGGTACCTGGCTCCTGTCTTCCCCTAGTTCCCTCTGTCTGCCTTTCTCCTCTGCAAGGTCTATGTGCTTTTGAGTTTCCTGTGGTGTTGTAGACAAGGCATTTATTACTGCATGTGGCATTGTTGTGGACATTCCACAGAATGTTTGTATTCCAGCCGCCAGTACTACCTACCAATGTGTCAGCCTGCCCCTTCTGCAGCAATGGACCAGGGACACTGAGTCTCATCCACACTTGGCACCACCATCCTATCAGGTGTGAGTTCCAGCTCATCTTACCTGTACATATCTTTTAACTTATTCAACAATAAATTAATAACACTTGCATCCAGGGAAGGGATTACTGTTTTTTCCACTATTTGAGCTGCCTCATATTCAACCAATGAAACCATCTAGATGCTGTCCTAGTATGAGTATAGATATTAAGGTGTCACATGGACTACTAATGTAATGAACTCTCCTATTATAAGATATAAGATCTCAAATTATTTTAAAAAAATGGAAGTTGATGTTGCTTTATTACAAGAAACCTATTTAACAGAGACCGGTAAAAAAACCAAAAAGACAAACATGGATCAAAATATGTTCTCCTCCAATAGTTATAAAAATAATAGTAAAGTTATGCTAGTAATTATAATCAAAAAATCACCAATTAAGCAAATTTTAGATTACAAATGGACAAGGAAGGGAGGACTAGTTTAGGTCAGGTTCAAATAGGTAATACGACTTGAGCATTATGTTTTTTTATACTACTCCCACCAGCTCCCCCTGCTTCTACTTCAAAGCAATCAAGGCTCACCAAGTATGCAAATACGTTACCATAGCCCTTGGTAAATCAAGATTCAGTAATGACTCCCTCGATCTCAAAATCCTGTCTCTCACACTTGATGAAGTGCTTATTCCTCTGACCAGAATTTTCAACCTCTCCCTCAGCCTTAGCCAGTTCCCGGACAGATGGAAATCTGCCACTGTCACCTCAGTCCATAAAAGTGGTGACAAAACTGCCCACGATAACTACAGACCTATCTCCCTACTACCCTCACTCTCCAAGGTGCTAGAACGCATCATCTCAGACCAGCTCACAGAATACCTGGATACGTACAACATCCTGTGCAAGCAACAACACGGGTTCTGCAAAGGTCACAGCACCTCCACAGCCCTACTTGAATTCACCGGTGCAATCCACAATGCACTTGATTCCGGTGAACTACTAGGCTCAATCTACATTGACTTAACTAAAGCCTTCGACACCATCAATCACCGCCTCCTACTTGTCCAGCCTCAGAACACTGGGCTGTCAACTGACACCACTGGCTGGTTTAAGAGCTACCTTGAAGAATGGTCCCAAACAGTAAGAATCGCTGATACACTCTTGGACCCTAGACCAGTCTGCTCGGGAGTCCCCCAGGGCTCCATTCTGGGACCCCTCCTCTTCAGCCTATTCTTAATACTTTTACAGAAAAAGTTATGGTTCAGAGGGGTGTGGCAGGACTGCCCCCACTACTGCACTGAACACCATTAAAGCAGCATTAAAAACTCATTACAAATCCAATAAATTTTCATTGAATTTTCCCATTAAATTCACATTAATCGTTGCATAAATAATGACCAAATTAACAGTGCGATTTCTATCAAAGCATTAAAATCCCATAAAATTTAATGAGTTATTCCTGTGGTATTGGGCCATTAAATTGTTAATGCGCATGCAATTTAAGTGACACATTAATGGTTATTTAGCAATGAATTGAGTGGCCTTTATTTGATGTTAAGTGCCATTAATTTAATGGTCCATCCTCCATTAAGGTGTGCTGCCATTAATATATTTTAATAGTCATTATTTTAATGGACTTCAACCATTAATTGTGCCTGCCATTACAGTAAAGCAATGGCCATTATAAGTTCCATGAATTTCTCCATTAAATCTGCCATTAATTTAATCTGGATTTTGATTCACTGTATTAATGGTCATTAAACTGTACTTAGATATTAATAGTCTAATAAATGGTATGTAACCCATTAAACAAAACCATTAATACCCCATTAATCAGCACATAAATAATGGCACCATTAAATAATTTTTACCCTTTTAATGGCCAGTTTCCTTTTAATGGTATTTTTGCAGTTTAATGGTTCCAATAATCACACACAATGCCGGCAAACCCCATGTATTTTAATGGCCCATTAATTATACTGAATTCAACCATGATGCCTATTCATCGGAATTCACCTTTAAGTTCGTTTTTGATGAGCTAATTACTGTGGCAGAAAACATTGATGCATATCAGTACCCATCAGCATGCAATTCCCTTGAATATAGAGGCTGGATCATGATCTGATGAGGACCACAATCATTTAATTTTTAGGTGTTTACATTACACATTTCTAAACTTCAATAGTGCAGATTTCATTGTGGTTATTGTGTGTTTCACATAATTCAGTCTTTATGTGTATTGTGTTAAATAAACTGTAAGAAATATTTAATTTCCTTAACACTAACACAATTGATCTTTTTAAAGCTCATGCGTAAGCTATGATTGCCATGGAGAACCTTGAATGCATTCAGAATTCAGCTTTTTTATGGCATCGCCGTGACATAGTGGGACATGGTTCATATGGTACTGAAGTCATAGTGATATCATAACAATGGTGTAAAGTTTTCACCATCGATTGATATTAAGGGTTTGCAATACATTGTAAATCAATTGTCAATATTTCAGCAGACATAAAACATTGCATCAATAATGAATCATTTACAGTAGCTTTTTTCAAAGAAAGAGAGACCCTAATCCATAATTTTGTTATTTAGATAAGTTGACTGTAATGCACATTATTTTGCTAACTATAACATTCTGGGTGTACAAGATGGCAATATTTTACATCAAAGTACAAAGAGTACAGTTACAACTTAGAAACTCAAGAAACTGGCGCAATATTTAAGCAATAATAACTGATGAAGTGAGCTTCCCCTGGTTTGTTATTGACTTAGAAGAGGTCAAGGACATGAGGTGAAGCCAAGGCCCTACCCTTTTCCAAGGTCAGTAGCTCCAGCAGATGCTCTTTACGCCAGAGGATAATATTGCTATTGTAAAAATGTTTAGAAACTTACCTTTCAGTGCATTTTTAAACATTTTGAGTGGCAGCTGGAGTGCATGCTTGGACTATTTGTTTACATTAGCAGACTCCTCCTGTGGAATTGCCTTCTTGTGTAGCCTGTTAGTGTACTAACACATTCAGCCTAATGCTCTACGTATACAATGAGGATTATTTCACCACTTTGGTTACTTTTATTTTACTCTTTATACCCCCTTACCACACCAATTGCCTTTTATCGGGGAGTCATAGGCTGCTAGGTGTGTTGTGGCATAATGGGGTGATTGGGGGAAGACTGTGCATGCTCCCATAGCTCCACCCTGGGTAACTCCTTCTGGGTACTGGTGGACAAAGCCCCATCCTGCCATGGTTGGCCATCTTGGTGTGGAGGGAGGTTACCCCCGAATGTCTCCCCCCCGGTCTGTGAGTGTGCATTGGGTGGGCCACCCCAGCCCTCAAGGAGCCTGGATATGAAGTATAGGGACAGCTGTTTTCAGGAGGCTGGTGTGGGGTTTTCTGCTTTTCTGGTGCTGCCCCCATGGACGTTAGCAGGCTAGGGAAATCAAGGAAGCGGACTACGTTATAATGCACTGCTGCTCCAGATCCCAGCCAATTTTCTCCCACCTAGGTCCTGCTGTCCCACTGCACCTCCACCTGGGGTCACCCAGGTGGCAGTAGTGTCATGGGACAAGCAACCCACCCTCCATGGAGAAGGGGAGCAGCCCGATGGTCACCTGATCCTCCCCACCGGCTGGCCTTCAAGCAACTTGAGTCCATTCCTGAACCCGGGTTGCTGGCATTGCAAGTGGTAGCTCTACCACTGTGCTGGCAGGCCAGTGGATCCTTTTTGGTTGTTGAAGGCACTTTGCCTTCAGCCTTGTGTCTTAAACTTTAGACTTGTGCAAACCCACCCATAAATGCATGGCCTGCCCAATATTTCTTATGGAGTGACTATGTACTATCAGGCACTGCTTTTCAACTTATGTAAGTAGTATGCAAAAGTCCGTGAATGTGCTTAATTTAAAGAAATGCTGTAAAATGTGTTTTAAATGCTTTATTATTTTTTAATGTCCCCTCACCCACAGAGTTTTTAACATTTGCAGTGCTATCATCAATGGGGAACTGATGTCTTTGGGCAGCTGAGACCTCACAATGAGATGGGGCCACAGTATCTTTCTAAGGAAGTGCCCCACTGCATTGTGTGGCTTCGGCTGCTCAGACAACAGTTCCCCGCCAGCGATAGCACTGCAAATGTAAACAAAGCTTTGGGAGGGAAGCTTAAAAAGGTAATAAAAAGTACAAAATTCCAACATTTTTTCATGGTTCCCAGGCTCTCCTTTTCCTTTTTTTTTTTTTTTGAGTTGGAAAAGCAATGCCCAATAGTAAATAGCAAAACTTTAAGTTGGCTAAAACCACAACAGGCCATGTCACTAATATTACTAATGTCACTAAATATTCTTTACGCTGATGACCTGATCATCTATGCTAGTTCTTCTAGTATTGCCTGCATAAACACATCACTTACTTCAGACTTCAATAAGGTCTTAGACTGGCTACTAGACCGTAAGGTTGTACTAAATGAAAAGAAAATGAAAGCCATGCTCCTAGGTTCTGCACCGAAGATTAAGACCTGTTCTAGTTTGCTGGAGGTTCTTCACCCAGGAGGATTTCCACTTCAAAATGTTACTTCCTTCAAGTACCTTGGGATCCTCCTGGACCAGTCCCTGGATTTTAATCTTCACATTCAGTCCTCGTGCAAAGCTGTAAACTCGAAACTAGGAGTAGCTTACAAAACGAGCTACATGCTTACACCCTCGGCCAAATTAGCAATTGCCGAGGTATTCTGCTCCCAACCCTTACTTATGGTGCCTCTATTCTTACCTCTGCCCATAAAACCTCCCTACTAAAATGGGATGTAACTTATAACAATATATGCCGATTTGCCTCTTCATCGCCTCGACTCAAACATCACTGCCTTCTTTATAAGGATCTGAATTGGCTCTCACCCTCTGCCAGTAGACAATACTACCTTGGATCACTAATGGACTCGATCATCTGGGAAAAAACCCATCCCAGCTGGTGGCGTTGCTGGTTCCTCAACCATCCTCCCATGGCCTCCGATCAGCTGACAAATCCTTGCTCTATGTTCCGAGATGTCGGACGACTAAAGGCACAGGAGCCTTCCAATTCTCTGCTCCCAGGCTATGGAATGCTCTTCCACTCAACCTCCAGCTGTCTCAGTCTCACTTTGGATTTAAAAGTGAATATCATCGTTATCTATCTTTAGCTGATGCTTGTACATGCTTTGACCCAACCTGAAGCTCCTGAGACTTACCAGTAATGTCACCCCTGCTCTAATCCAGCTCCAAGACTGTCTCCTCTTCCCCCCCCATATTTTTCCTTCTCTTTGTAAATAACTTCTTGATGACTAGCTCTCTTCCTTCTTGAACCTTGTTGCTGACCATCCACTGTTGTTTTGCCAGTTACCACCCCTGATCTTCCTTCTGTCAGTCTTTCTTGTTATGTTTGAGCATTCCTCACATTTCTCTCTACATAACTTTATTATCTTATTAACCCTTTCACTCCACAGGTTGGGTCCATGGTTTCTGCACTTATTATATATCTTACTGCCATTATCTGTATAATGCTTGCCATTATTTTTTGTTGTTTCTACCCATACCGCTCTATTTGTATTATTGTACCCATGTTGCTGTTGTTCAACTGTTCTCCTTTTGTTGTGCTCTCCCGGGTCATGCCTGAAAATAGTCATTTTATGGCTAGTGCACCTACCCAGTTAACAAAAACTAAATAAATAAATAAAATAAAATGTAGCAGGAGCCAAAAAACGCTTAGGCCCATTTATGCTCCTATGTAGAGTAATAAAACTGTGTGTCCCCACCCTCAAGTATTAATTTATCAAGGTTCTTTTTAAAATCATGCTTGTTTGCACATCTTACCAAATCTTCTGGCAAACTATTCCATGAGTTGTCTACTCTCTCAGTAAAAAAAATTTACGTTTGTTCTTTCAAATGTGACCACCCTGGACTTGCAATGAGTGCCCCCTCGTGGCGTAGTTTAAACTTTTAAATGTGATGTCTAGTTCCCTACCTAGGTTTTTGTTTTTTGTGAAATCATAATAAAGTGATACATAGATACATAGACAAATAGACAGTGTTGGAAGATAAGGGCCTATGGCCCACCCAGTCTGCCTATTTGAGCTTGTAAGTTTACTTTATGTTTTCCTAGAAGTCTGTTGCCCCTTAACCCTGACCTCCAGAATTCCTTTATGTCTATCTCATGCATTCTTTTTTTTTTTAAATTCAAGTTTATTAACAACCAGCAGGTACAATTGATACAGGCAAGTCAGACAATTTCTACCTTACTTCACAAGATTAAAACAGATCATCATATACAGACTATATTTTCCCTCATTTCAATTCTTTCTCTTTGATTATTCCAGATATTATTAAAGAAAGAAGAATATAGCGGTGACCCCCATCTGATACTTTTAAGAGAACCATCCTGCCCTTCATATCTCCAACTCAAGGAGAGCCCTCTACAGGGAGGCAGCCAAATAGAAGCTGTAATTCATGTGGGGTCCTAATTAATGAATAAAAGGAGGCCTCACTCCCCCCATTCCCTACTACCAGACAGGGACCGGGCCCCGGCAGCAGCAGGGGCAGTGTCAAACAGCATTTATCTCCCTCCAAAGCTCCCATCTAGGTCATCTCTAGGCGTAAAGTGATGTTCTGTTATTTATTTTATATGTCAACTCTTCCATCTCTGCGATTCCTTGGACTAGTAGTATCCAGTTACCCAGGGTAGGTGTGCCAGATTTAAGCCACAATTTGATGATAACTTTATGGGCTGCTGTCAGGAGGAGGGTCCATAAATATAATGGGTCTGCTCCAGTCAGGCTCTGGAGTGGTTCTCCCAGGATAAGGCTCAGCCAGTCCAAGGGGGCCTCCAACCCAAACATCATGGTAAGTGCCCGAGAAACACCTCCCCAATAAGTACCTAGCTGTGGGCAGGTCCATAAGATATGTAGATAATCTGCCCTCCCCTCCCCACACCCTCTCCAGCAAGATGGGTCCTTTCCAGGGCTTCTCCGATTCAGTGAGGGGGGGAAAGGAAGTAACTTATCCTCACCTTCCAACTATATTCCTGTCAGAAAGGGGAGCTAATAGTTTTGGATGCCCATTTAAACACTGAGTCCCAGTTAATCTCTCTAAGGTCAGCTCCCCCTTCTTCTCTCCATCTGCTCTTGACCTTTTCCAAATAGTCTTTCTTTAAGTCTGCGAGGGCTTTATATAAAAGAGAGATGAGACCCATAGTTTTCCGCGAAGACAGTATCATGGAAAGAGTCTCCATGAAAAGGGCTACTACATTTGATTGGGGGGCTGCCCTGCAACAGTGGTGTACATAGTCTCTGATTTGGAGATAGCGGAAAAAGTCCGTTCTCCGCAACCCATATTTATTCTTGAGAGTCTGGAAATCTGCGACCTCGTCTCTGGACATATATTGTTTAATATAAATAAGACCCAATCTCTCCCAGGCTTTGAAAGTATGGTCTAGTCGAGCAGGGGCAAAGTTTGCATCACAAGAGGGTCTATAGAGGGGCCAGAGGGAGTGTTTTATTTTATATTTCTGCCAGGCTCTGTGGGTTGCCCTTAGAGTGTCCCGCACAGATCCCAGGAGTGGGGAAGGGTAATCCCCAGAGGTCCTCATCTGAATAGCACGGGCCCCTAATGGAGGTCCACGCTCCTCCTCCTCCATTTTCTCCATATCTTTCCAATTAGCATTATACGTAGGGATAGACCACTGGAGCACCCTTTTAATCTGTGTAGGCAAGTAATAATCTTCGAGGTCGGGAAGGGCTCTGCTCCCCCCCAGCCTTGCTCATCTGAAGTACCTGGGCCTTTATTCTGGGTTTCCTATTATTCCAAATAAACTTTAAAATTGTTCTTTGCCAGACCTGAAATTGTGTTTTGGGAATATAAGTTGGGAGGCATTGAAAGAGATATAAATAGTTGGGGAGGATGTTCAAAGTTACTGTCTGCAATCTTGAGTATAGTGGGAAGTTTATGAGTGACCACCTAGCCACGTCCCTTACCATTTGGTTGAAAAGTGGCATGTAATTAGCTTTAAAGAGTTGGGAGCTGTGTCTAGTTAGCCAGATGCCCAAGTAAGACATCTTGGATGCTGACCAGTCCAGCGGGAGAAATTCCTTAATTTCCTGAGAAGGGGTAGAATTAAATGATAGAACTTCCGTTTTGGTTTTATTCAGTGTGTATCCTGAGTGTCTGCCAAATTCTGTTAGGATTGACCATATTTTAGGGATTGACATCTCTGTGTGGGACAGGCAGAGCAACACGTCATCTGCGTATAATAATATCCTCCGCTGTTGTCCCCCAATTTCAATGCCACGTACCATTGGGGAGGTCAGAACTGCCTCGGCCAGTGGCTCTATATAAAGAGCAAATAAGAGAGGAGACAAAGGACAGTCCTGCCGGGTACCCCTCCTCAAATTAAATCTTCTAGAGAGCCCTCCATTTACCCTGACATAGGCTTGTGGGCCAGCATATAGCGTCTTGATACAGTCAATAAAGACACGTGGGAAGCCCATTCATTCCAAAACTAAAAACAAGAATGACCAGGAAACTTTATCAAAAGCTTTTTCGGCATCCAAACTCATAAGGCAAGCAGGAAGATGAGTTCGGTGTATAACGTCTATTATGTTGATAGCTGAGCGAACACTATCCGGGGCCTGTCTGCCCAACACAAATCCTGATTGATCTGGGTTGCTTACTTCTGGCAAAATGGGGTTCAGTCTGGATGCAAGAATAGATGTAAAAATCTTGTAGTCTGAATTTAAAAGGGAAATTGGGCGATAGGATTCACATTTTGCAGGGTCTTTATTCTCTTTTGGTATGAGCGAAATTGTGGCATATTGCCAGGAGGGGGGGAACTGGGTTCGCTTCCTGCCAGACCTCTGAGAAAACTTCCTCCAATAATGGGGTTATTTCTGTGGCAAACGTCATAGAATTCAGCTCCGTACCGTCTGGGCCGGGGTATTTCCCTCCCTTCAAGTTTTTAATGGTTTTAAGGATTTCAGTTTGTGAGATTGGTCTAATTAATATTTGGGCTTTTTCTTGGGGAAGGGTAGTGAGGGGCAGGGTCTCTAAGTAGTTTATAGTTTCTTGCACTGGTGTTAACTCCTGAGGTGTATATAGTTTACGATAGTAAGATACAAAAGCCTCTGCTATCTGCTCGGGTTTATGTGTTAAGCAACCAGTATTTGGGGAGATAATTTTAGTTATTGTGGCTTTGGCTTTAAATTGTCTTAGTCGAGCTGCTAATATTTTGGTACCTCTTGGGCCTCCTTCATAATATTTTTGCTTGAGGTAGTAGAGGTTCCACTCTATCTCCTCCCGCTGAAGCTTTTGAATTTCAGCTTTCAGGGAGCTAAGTTCAGTATCCCTTTGCCCATCTCATTTTAATTTCTGTAGAGTCTCCAGTTCTATCAATTTTTAAGTAGGTTTTGTTGTTTTAAAAGGCGGTCCTTTTTTTTCGGGAGGCTATAGATATTAACTGTCCCCAGATTGTTGTCTTAAGTGTGTCCCATACAATCTGTGGGGCCATCCCTGGTGTGGAGTTCTCAGCCACAGAGTCCACAATATGTTGTTTAATTTTGTTTACTGTCTCTTTATCTTGAAGCAGAGACGTGTTCAGTCTCCAGTGTGTTGTTTTTTTAGGGAGAGAAATGGCGACTTCAAGAAAAATTGGGTTGTGGTCTGATATGGTAGAAACTCCCACCCACATCGAGGGAAAGGCAGGGATATTGTCCCTAAATGTAAAGAATGTATCTAATCAGGAATACACTTTAAACCTAGGTGAATAACACATGTATTCTTTCGCTCTGGGATATCTTTCTCTCCAAACATCCACCAATCCCATCTGGTTCAGAGCTCGCCCTATTACACGTGCCCTGCGGTGGTCCAGACTCTGAATGCCCGATGTAGTATCTAGCTTTCTGTCCCAAATTAAGTTCCAGTCCCCCCCCCCCCATAATTAGGAGGCCCTTGGACCTTTCCGTAACTAATTGGGCAAGGGAGGTATAGAGTTGTGCGGGGGAGCCCGGAGGGGCATAAACATTAACCAGGGTGACTGAGGTATCTTGCACTTTCCCCACCAGTATAAGATATCTGGCTCCAGTGTCTGCCACAGTGTCCTCCAGCTCAAACGGAAAGGACGCTGACAGCAAAATGGCCACCCCTCTTTTGCGTCCTGACTCCAATGAGGAGGAAAACAACTGTGGGTGGGACTTGGTTTTCAGCTTTAAAACTTCTGTGGGAGATAAATGGGTCTCCTGCAGGAAATTCACCTCACAACCCTGTTTGGTGATATATTTCTGAATTTGTTTTCTCTTCACCGGGCTGGAACAGCCATTAATGTTATACGATAGGATCTTTATATTGCGTCGTGCCATTGATATACAACACACAAATCCTGATTGTTAGTGTGAGGGGTAAGAAGAAATCTGAGCATGCCTGAGAATAATAACATCTTTGTAAAGCAAGAGTACCCAAATAACTGAATCAGCAACATTAACCTGAAACTATTAAACAGGAAAACATGAGCCTGACCAAATGTCAGGAATATGAGCTCGAGGCCAACCTCTGTAGAGGGCCCAAGCCATAGGAGATATGGGGTTAGTGGGTCTTTTAGTACCCACTCTATCCCGCTTAAAACAAGTATGAATTGACTTCCTAGGGGAGGCTGGTGGTGGTAGCCCAGCCATAAGGCAAGCCCGCATGTGCAAATTAGAAGGGAGCACCGGCATAGCGGTGTATTCGTCCTCTTTCCTGAGGGGGGATCCCCTATCAGGGTTGCCTTGTAGTCAGTAGGAGGCATCCAGAAACCAGAATCCTCCCCCCCCCAAAATCTGTGAGGATTTGTTCTAGTATGAGTGGTTCACCCATTATAAACAGTCATTGTGAGCCGGCTGTGCGACCAGACCTCCGAAACTAGAGGTTAAGCTGGCCCGATTCCTTCCAACGAGGCAAACAAAAGAATAAGCCTTATAGAAAGCTCGAGTGACACTGGCTGCCTTAGCTCCAGCTCCGGTCAAACAAACAACTAAAAGAAATGTCACAACAAATACGGCTCTCCGTATAACCAAACTAGCTTTTGAAATAGAATTTCATCATTATAGGTTAACTTGTTAAACAGTTTTAACATGATTTAACTTGCAGCCCGCTCTCCTCCAAACCAGACTCGCCGTACAGGAACCTCTCCCTCCAACCCACCAAAACCATTCCTGGCACCGCACGGCAGAACTTCTGGCTGTTCCAGAGGCTGGAATGTCTGAATCTGCGCCTCGAGTAGCAGTGTTAGCAAATTCTTCCAAAGCTAGGTCCTACATCTCGTTGGGCAACAGGTTTATCCGTGAACTGCTGAGTGCGGCAGTAAGGGACCGTCTTCAAAGTGCAGAGGAGGTCAGTATGAAGAGTTCCGTGGGCGAGTGGGAGAGTTAACTGACCGCCCCAGCATGACATTGGGCAAGGAGTCGGGTGCGTGTCAAAAGAGAAAGCCAGGTTATAGGACGTCGGGAGAGGCACAAAGCAGAAGGGCCCTCTCATTTTCCCCTCTTAAGTCACGTCGTGTCTCCTGATTCGGTGCTCTCAAGAGGTACCGATTCTCCATCTTCCGCTTGGAGGTGCGCAGCTTTTTTGTTGAGTTTCGCCGAGTACCCTAACTGGGTTATCAGCGTGGAGATAACCACATGGAGATTAAGCTTCTGGGCTCCCTGGATCGCCCTCTGGCATGGAGGACCCCTCTGAGCTACAGTCCAGGCCGAAGCAAGAAGGTCTTTTTCCAGTCTTTCTTTTAAGAGAGGAGGTACTGATAGCCCAAGGGTTTCTAGGAAGGGTGCAGCTGTTAGCAAGTCTGGGAAGACTTTTGGACCTTTGTCTGTAACTATTTTCAGTCTTGCTGGGTACAAAATCTGTGATTTTATGTTGCGTGACCATAGCTGCCTCATAATTGGCCAGAGTAGTTTTCTAGCCTCCTGAACCATGGTAGTGTAATCATTATCTATGTATATTCGATGGCCTTCATACATCAATGGCCCCTGTTTCCAAGCCTGTTTTGAAAGTTCCTCCTTTGCTTGGTAGTTTGTGAGTCTAGCAACAATAGATCGTGGTCTGGCATCTGGATTTTTAGGGCGTGGGATTAAAGATCTATGAGTCTGATCCATCTTGAGGTCTAAATCCTGGGGTAACGAGAGGATTTGTTTCAATATATCTTGCAGAAACAGAGCTGTACTCTGGTGCTTGCCTTCAGATCCTTCTGGAATCCCATACAGTCTTATGTTGTGTCTCCTGTTCCTACTTTCAAGATCGTCCAGTTTGCGAGTAAGTTTGCGGTCCCTAGCTAGGAGGTAAAGCAAGAGTCTGTCTTGTCGATCGGATTGCTCAATGAGTTGGTTAGCACATAATTCAAGCTGTTCTGTTTTATGATCTACTTTAGCCAGGTCCGATTTGAACTCGCTCAGTGTTTGGTCAATCTTAGCGACTGTACGGGCAGTTTGCATTATTGTTTTCTTCAGGCTCAGAGGGATCTCCTCCGTCGAGGACTCCGAGTGTAGTAGGCCCTCCGCTATCTCTCTCTCTCTTGCGTGTCCGATCGCCCCTCTCCTTGCATCATATCTCTTAATTTTTGTATTGGAGTAGGCGGTGGCTTTCTCGCTTTGTTCCTTTTACCTTTTGCTGGTGAGGAAATTTCTCTAATCGGGTGATTGAAGCAGATTGTAATCAGGATGGAGACGGAGCTATGGGTCTATGCTGCCATTAGCTCTCTGACGTCACCGGAAGTCCTATCCCATGCATTCTTAAATCCCGTGATTGTTTCAGCCCCCACCACTTCCTCTGGCAGGTTGCTCCACTTGTCTACCACCCATTCTGTGAAGAAATTCTTCCTCACATTTCCTCTGAATCATCCTCCCTCCAACTTCATCCCATAGGTCACCACGTTTCCTTCTGTCTTCCGGAAAGTATAGTCCCAATGTTTTGATTTAGTCATTGTATGATAAATGTTTTACCTCTGAAATAAGTTTAGTCATTCTTTGTGTTCTTTCCAACCTTGTTATGTCAGATTGTTTAAGTGGATTCCACAACTGACTGCAGTAGTCCAGTTGAGGCCTCACATAGGACCTACACAAGGGTAGTAACACTTCGGCACTCCTGCTATTGATGTTTAGAGATAACATTAGTACATTGTTGATTAAAATTCAATTCTCTGTCTACAAGTGATCCCAAGTCCTGGTCCATACTTGCCTGTTTTAAAATAGTACTACTGAGAATATATGTATTTTATTTATTGTTTTTTCCCCTAAGTGCAACACACAAAATTTTTCAGTATTAAAACTCATGCCCCATCTATATGCCCAATCTGATATTCGATCAAGGTCTTTTTGTAATGTTTTTACATGTTCGCTAGACTCACAGGGCCCTCCAAGTTTGTCATTGGTGTACTTTATTAGTTTACTAGTTATGTTTTTCCCCATGTCTGATATAAATAACTGAAAAAGCACAGGGCCCAATACAGAGCCCCATGGAACACCACTAGTGACATGACCCTCATCAGACATAAAAAACGTTAACACTAACTCTCAGTTTCTGTTTAGTCAACCAATTACTTATCTACTGTACAATGTGTGTGTTTATTTTTTGTTGACTAATTTTTTGAATGATTACCCAATAAGGTACAGAGTTGAAAATTACATCTGCTGGAATGCCCCTGTTCAAAAACCTGCTAAATGTATCATAAAAGCACACAAGATTAATAAGACATGAATGCCCTGCCATAAACCCACGTTGGGGTGTATCTATACTGTTTGTTTCTTCTATATCCCTGCTCATTCTGTCTTTAATGATTGATTCAAATTTTTTTCCCGGAACAGTATGTTAAACTAATGGTCTGTAATTCCTAATATCACTTTTTGGTCCTTTTTATGTTGGCTTGCCGCACCTGCACAAGTCAACATTTGCTGTAGTGCAGATTTGGAGGCACGGTCACTGTTGGGCGAATGCAGGGCATGCATCAGTAGGTGCGTCCCTCATTCCCCAATCAGCTGGCATGCCAGCACCATACCATGCATACATAATGTGGCGAGCACATCTAAGGAAAGGAAGGAAAGGTCCGCTGCAATCCGAGTAAAGCTCGTCAGACACAGCAGTCCTTTTCTTGCCGTGCTCACCGCCATTATGTGCATGGTGGGACATGGCCGTAGAACTGGTGACTTCAGGGGTGCCCAATTCTCCTGTCGGCTGCCCCTGCCCCCTGTCTATGTGTTGACAGAGGAGCCCACTCCCTGTCAGCATAAAGCACCCCCTCAATTGTGTAATGCCGAGGGGTGCCCAATCCCCTTGGCTGCGCTCCCTCGCCCTTCCTCAGGTGCCGATGGGGAGCCCTCCCTGGTAGCAGAAATAACCCCCCAATTGTTTAATGCTGAGGGGTGCCCAATCCCCTTGGCTCTGTGTTCCCCCTCCCTTCTTCGTGTGCCGACGAGGGTGCCCAATCCCCGTCAGCATAAATTTGCCCCCCTGTGTTGTTTGCTGACGAGGGTGCCCAATCCCCTACAGACCCCCCAAAACAGTTAGGTGGCACCCTGGGAGCCTACCCCAGTCTGCCAAATCCCCTGGAAAAAAAAATTATCCCGTGATGTTTTCTTTTCCTTTTACTACCTGTAAAAGGAAAACGGCCCCTCGTAGTCTCCATGCCCCTCTTCCCCCACCCACAGCCACACCCATCCACTGCACACCCTGCCTACCCACCCCATACCCCATGCTTACCTCCTGGGCGTGTACGATGATCATCCAGTGTGGACCAGGAACTGCGTCTTACTCTTCCATGGGAGCTGAGGAAATTCCGGTAAGCTGTATAATGGGATAGAGTGGGCTTTTCAACTTTAGTACATATCTCATGCATTTTTGTGAATTTTGGCCCCAAATTTTCAACATGGGGTTTTTGGGACCCCTTCTCATGAATTATTGCACTGTCATGGCATTATTCGGTCCAGAAAGGTGATTTTACAGTCACTGTGTGGAATCACCTTTCAGGACCGAGTAAGGAGATGACAGTGCCACTGTTCATGAGTGGGGCTCTCAAAAGCTCTATAGTGCAAATTTGGTGGGAAAAATCCAACACATGACTGTTTTACAAGCGTGCGTAGCAACCGCGCAAACGACTGTAGTTAGCAAATTCAATATTTTCACACCAGATTCTCAACACTGGCATTTTAATATACCTTTTTGTGAACTGTGCAGCTGTCATTTTTCACATCCTGGCTGAAATATGTTTTCGCACTTCTGGCGCAGAATAGCGCGGTTGTGGTGTGAAATCAGTGTTCTGGACAGATTACGAAAATGACAGTGACACTGTTCATGAGCAGAGATCCTAAAATGCCTGTGTTGACAATTTGGTGACAATACTCCATAAAGTGACTGTTTTATGAGCTGCACAGCAACTGCTAACACACGCTCCATGCCATGATTTGATTATTAGCATGCCAGATTCTCAACATTGGCATTTTACCACACCTTCTTGTGAACTGTGCAGCTGTCATTTTTCACATCCTGGCAGAAATGTGTTTTCACACTTCCGGTGCAGAATAGCATGGTTGCTGTGCGAAATCAGTGTTCAGGACACATTGCAAAAATGACAGTGATACTGCTCATGAACAGAGGTCCTAAATGCCTGTGTTGAAAATCTGGTGACAATGCTCCATAAAATGACTGTTTTATGAGGCACATAGCAACTGCACAATGCACGCTCGTAACTTAATGCATTCGCAATAATCGGTGTGGAATGCTTTACTAAACCCCTCGGGCTTTGCCCTCAGGGTTTATGTAGCATCCCACACCTCAGATGTGTGTAAAATTCTCATTACACATGCCACCCCATGCATTATTCTATATGTAATATGCTTTGAAATAAGGGCATGCTCCACATAATGCTTGCAGCTGCTCCACTCTTGCAAAGGGGGTGTACAGCTGCAGATGCCCCCCATACACAGGATGTGCACCTTTGGGGCACCCCACAGCATCCAAAATAATTGTTGCATTCTTACTTCATGCCCAAATCATGGTCACAGGACCCATCTCTGCGGCGGGCTGGGGGCAGGCAAGGGGACAGAAAACTGCATGATCTTGCACATTGCCAAGGAAGCAAGTGCAGCTGGTGCAGAGGGCATCTACTTTGGGGCTGTCGTACCACCTATGTGCCCCTCTCTGACTGGTTGTCCAGTTCATACCGGGGCAAGTACAGCCCATTCTCCACTGGCCCCCAGTCCTAGGTGAAGAGTTATGGGCTGGGGGGTGCCACTGGCACTGGTCTGATATTATGGCACATTTCTGGCTTGTTTTGAAGGGGGAATGGCAGCCTTTGGTGGACTGGCATGGGCTGCCATATCCTGTGGACCCCTACACCTAGTGTCACCCACTGGTCCTGCACAGTAAGGCCAGAAGACTCCAAGACACACCACAACACTTGCCTGCAGGGTAGGGTGAGGTGAAATGGCATGAGTGCTATGTCCGACGATCCAAAGGCGCATCCCAGTGCCTGTCAGCCTCTGCAGGGTGCGGGTAGGGTTGGCATCAGTTCAATACTTCATTGCCATTCCAATTATGCATCTCTCTAACTTCTGCACTACTAATGCCAATGCCAGCAAGACAACATTCACCATTGACAAATGCTTGTTTATGTATGGGGTGATTTTTGCTGTTTTCTAGTCAGTTGAAACCTCTCCATTTCTCAGAAGTTTATTGTATAGTATTTCTAGGGGGCCGGGAGATACTGTCCTGTATTAATGTAAGCATCTGAGGAGTTATAGTGTCATAACCTGGGGTACCATACTTTTTCAAATTTCCAATTTTAGTTTTCATTTCATCTTTTGTATAGTATGGGACTTTAGTATGGTTCATACAGGTAACATTCCTAACACTAGGTTCCGAATAGATCGAACAGAAATATTTATTGAAAATATCAGCCATTTGTGTCGGCTCAGATATAATTTGTGCATTTTCAATGATGGAGGTCAAACCAGTGTTGGATTTGTTTAGCATGTTTATATACTCCAAAAATTGCTCACTATTACCTTTTCTTGCATTGGTTACTAGCCTTAGTTTTAACTTGTTTTTGGATCTGTTAATTGTGTTTTTACATATTTTTTGTTTTTGTTTGAATGCTTCCCAGTTCTGTACTGTTTCATTGTGTTTATATACCACATATGCTTTATTTTTTTGTTTGATTAGTATAATGATCTTCTTATTTAGCCATTTTGGTTTTATATCTCTCTTGTTATACTTTTTCCTGTGCTTGATGTATTTGTTACTTATGTCCAATATAAGGTGCTTTATGATCTGCCAACTTTCTTCTTCATACTTGTTCATGAGTAATTTGTTCCAGTCCATATTATTAATTTCATGATTCATAGCTATATTGTTGGCAGTGTTGTATATGAATATTTCCATGCGTCCAAGCACGTGCTTAAGAGCACCCTTTATATCAAAATGTATATTCATGTGGTCACTGTTGCCAAGAGGGAGTGTTAATGAACAGTTATTGATAGTCATACTGTCAGACCCTAGTACTAAATCCAAGATATTCTTTTCTCTGGTTGGTTTTCTGATATGTTGTGTTAAATTATGTTTTTCACAAACTTGCATGAATGTTTTTCCAAGTTTACTGGTAGCCTTCCCTGTAGTGTAGTCCAGTTAATGTCACTCAAATTGAAGTCACCTGTCAGTACTAGCAGTCCATATTTTGCTGCGGTTGCTATTTCCTACAACAAAAGATTATGTACAGTATGTACTCATTAGTGGATGGAGGTCTGTAACCTAATCCTAGTGTAAAGAAATTTATAGTACCTGTGTCAGCTTGCACCCATATTGTCTCTGTGTCACCACTATGTTTTTTTAATTTTTGTGGTAATGTCCATAGCATTTATGGTGTTATTTATATACATGATGATTCCACTGCCTTTACAGGTTTCCCTGTCTAATCTGAATAAGTTATAACTCTGTAATTCCATGTTCCAGATATCATCATGTTTCCACCATGTTTCAGTCACCAGGATAATATCAGTCTTATTATGGACCAGATACCCCTGTAATTTATAAAATTTGTTGTTAAGGCTTCTAGCATTGCTTAAAGAGCTAGTGTACTGCCAGGAAACTGCCTGCAATTAATTGTAACTTTTGGATGTAGTCAGCTATCATTTCTTACATCTCAAGTATTTTTTCTTTTCTGTTTGCTAATTAGAAGATTTTCCACCTGTCAGTACTGTGGTGATGTGTGGAGCAGCACTCTGGAGGGGAAAAAAAAGTCAGTTCTGTTCCTCCCACTACATCGACACTGAGATCACACTGACTATGACATCACTAGTAAACAATGAGAACCATTTCTCCCTGCCAGGTTTCACTTTCACATGAAGCAGCAGGGACTGTCTCTGGCTGGTTACCAATGATGTCACTATTTCCTGCATTTTGATTGGTAGCTTGTGAGGGTCACTACTCAGACTGCAAGGAATGTGGTGTCTCAAGGTGTTTGGTCTCATTTATAATGATGTAGTGGGAGGAACAGAACTGACTTTTTTTTCCCCTCCAGAGTGCTACTCCACACATCACCCCAGTGCTGCCAGGTGGAAAATCTTCTAATTAGCAAACAGAAAAGAAAAAAATACTTGAGATATAAGAAGTGATAGCTGACTGCATCTGAGAATTACTATTAATCTCAAGCAGTACACTAGCTCATTAAGAAACATTTTATCTCACTGTTCATAGGTTCATAGAAGTGTACGAGCAATGAAGGCATATGTAAGGATGCCCACTGTATGCTCACCACTCATATGTCCTATGGGTGGAAATCAAATTTTATGTTTCCCATATGTTTATCCAATCTTTGCTTAAAGGTATTTAAATTATCACTATTAACGACACTTACAGGTAAGTTATTCCACAAACCCACAACTCTCTGTGTGAAAAATAGACTCCTTCTAGTGGATATACATTTTTCTCCAGTGAGTTTATAACCATGACTCCTAGTTGATTTGACGTTGGAGGCAGTACTAAGTCCAATTGTGGTTCTTAAATAATCATTTTTAAGGTTTGATATACCGATATTAAGTCACCCTTATTTGTCTGCATTTTACAGAAAATAGATTAAGTTTTTTAATCTATCTTCATAACTATTACTATGTAAAGATGATACTTTTTAGTGAATTACGCTGAACACCCTCAGTGAGTTTTAAACCCCTTATAGAAGTTAATACACAAAATTGAGAGCAGTATTCCAAGTGGTGACGTACCAGACTGGTGTAGAGTGGCATAATAACCTTGGAGTCTCTACTTTTGATATTTCTTAAAATAGAGCCAATTATTTTATTACATTTTTTAACTTTAATTATATTATTTTTTTCGAAAGTTAAATTATCTGAGATTATGACACCCAAATCCTTTTCTTCCAAAATACTTTTTAGATAAACATTGTTTAAGGAATAATTGAAGGGGATGTTATTTTTGCCCAAATGTAAGACTTTACATTTGTCAACATTAAAAAACATACCATAAGCCTTTGCCCAGTTTGATAGGTTGTTTAAATGATTTTGTATGGAGCATTTATCATGAAAGGTGCTTACCAAACTACCCATTTTACAGTCATCAGCATATTTTGCGACCCATATCTTATCAGTAGTAGGCAGTGTAGAGACCATAATATTAAACAGTATCGGACCCAGGACGGAGCCCTGGGGAACACCACTAGTCACCACACCCGTCACAGACTGGTGACCCTTGACTGATACCTTTTGAGTTCTGTTTTCCAACCATGACTGTATCCAGTTTATATGAGGTTGCAACTTAATTTTGACCAATTCTTGTAGTAAGACTTTATGTGATACTTTATCAAAAACTTTGTAAAAATCCAAAAATATTACATCTACCAGAATACCCAAGTCCAAGGCATCGCTTACTGGTTCAAAAAAAATGTAGTAGGTTGGTCAAAACTGATCTTTCAGTCACAAAACTGTGTTGAAAGATATCTACTATTTTATTTCTTTCTAAATGATCTATAATATGGGCTTTAAGCAATCTTTCCATAATTTTGCCTATGATGGAAGTCAGGTTTATGGGCCGATAATTGTTAGGGTCATGTCTGGATCCACCCTTATATATGGGTGTAACTATAGCCTCCCTCCAAGCCTGAACAACTTTACCTTCTCTGATTGATGAATTAAATAACACGGCTAGAGGACCAGAAATTGAATGACTATTTTTTTGTAAAAATCTGGGTGGAATACCATCAGGACCAGGAGAGCTGTCTGATTTTAAAGATTTAATTTGTTTTGCAACCTCCATTTTTGTAAAAACAGGACAACTAGAATTATTTACTAGGAGAGGCGTATTTGCAGCTTCCTTAGTTTCGAAAACTTTTAGAAATGTCTCATCTAAAATAGGTATATCATTGATGTTAAAGGGTCCAATTGTAAGATTTCTTTCTTTCATGGAACCAATATAATTATAAAATTGTTTTTTGTTGTCTTTAACTTTAATAACTAAGTTGAATTCAATTTTAGATTTAGATGATTTAATCATGTGTTTTAATTTTTTGGCTGCAATTTTGTATTTTTCCAGGAGACTGTTGGAATTAACTTTTTTATATTTTCTATATAGTTTTCATTTTTTTATAATTGTTTCTTAATTTTTGAGGACCACCAAAGAGGGACACGTTTATTGTTGCAGTACTTCATTCTATAAGGAACCCAATTTGAGAGACAAATATTGATTTTGTTATTAATTAAATCCCAAATTTGTAATAAATTTAGGTTATTTAGTTCTGTCTCCCAATTCCATTTAGATAAAAAATCATTAATTTTTTTATAGTTTGCATTATTAAAGTTTTTGATTTTAGTAATGCCATTTGTGCTTGGAAAGTCTGCTATGTATTCATAATTGACCATGCAATGATCACTATCACCCAGAGGAGGAAGTATTTTGATGTTATCAATTTTCTCATTAACATTGGTGAGTACAATGTCAAGGATATTGTTACCATGGGTAGGTTTATTAAATATTTGTTCTAGATTAGATTCAAGAAAAGTATCCATAAACATCTTTTCAGTATTTGAAGCTGATGTATAATTGTCCCAGTTGACAGTTGGAAGATTGAAATCACCCATCAGTATATAGGGAGTATCAATGTGTACCTCAGATATTTCTTCTATTAAACTTTGATTGTCATCATTAGTTAAACTAGGAGATCTATATATTAGCCCAATTACTAGTGGACTATGGGGGAGACAAATTTTTACCTATAAGCTCTCATTATTACTTGTTTTAGTTTTAATTGTGTTTGCTTTCAAGTGTTCATCAATGTATAATACAACACCTCCTCCCTTTTTATTTTCATTTTGTTTTTTGTAAAACTTATTATATCCCTTTATGTCAGTGTTCCAGTCTTCATCCTTATACCAAGTTTCAGTAACTCCACAAATTGAGATTTTTTGTGCTTGAAGGATGTAAGTAAGTTCTTCTTTTTTGTTGCGTAGACGTCTGGCACTAGTTAATATAATATTTATATTTGGTTTAGAAATGACACCAGTAGTGTTCGTTTGGGGGAATTTACAGTTGATTATGGATGCAGGGTTTGAAGAATAGTTGAAAAATTGAGGTTCAAGAGTTGTATCTAGAACATACAACTCCCCCCCTTGTTGGAAGTTTAAACAACTATTGATAGAATGCACTATGCTTTCGCCCAATAGCCTACTACCCCTCCTGCTGAGATGGAGTCTGTCCCAACAACAGAGGTTTGATTTACCATAAAAGTCCTCCCAGTGAGTTATACATTGTATATCTTGTTTAAGACACCAACATCTCAACCAATTATTTATTTCTCTCATTTTACATTGTTGGGAAAGATTTGCTCTTAGAATAGGCAAGATTTCAGATAGGACTACCTCACATCCTAAATCCAATAATTTGTTTGTTAATGCAACATAATCTTCTTTTAGTTTTTGAGAAGAATCCTTTAGAACATTGTTGGCTCCTATGTGAACTATTACCAAAGGTTTAAAACCTGAGTTTTGTAAGATGTTGCTGGACATCTCTGTGATGTCAGTAATGCCAGCACCCCTGAAGCTTGAAAGAGTTCTATTTGTGTTGTCAGGGTTGCAAATGATTCTATTAATATGTTTGATGATAGAGTCTCCTAGCACTATAACCTGTCTTTTTTTGCAAACATCATCTTGATTTAGGTCCAAGTTGTCACAATTTTCTAGTGAAATCAAGGGATTTACATAAACTTGGTCATGTTTTTTGGCCTCTCTGGTGTCAGTAACATTTTGTAGATTGCTGGGAAAAAGTGGTGAAGAAGAAAACTCTGCATTTGAAAGATTCATATTTGTTATAGTAAATATTGGGTTTTCTATATTTTCAAAATTTTCAGAAATGGGGACACTTATTGTTTCTGGATCATGGCCTGTATCCGAGATATATGTTAAGGGATCAAAGGAATTGAAAGTAGAAACTGTAAATTGGTCTGCTCTTCTGCCCTTTTTTGGATTTTTTTGAATTTGTAAAGTGTACCAGTCTTCATCTGCATTATCAGATGGATCTTCTTCCCTTGTTCTCTTAACACTAACTTTTTTCCTTTCTTTTTGTGCAGGGGGTATTTCAATAGGTTCTTGCCAAGTGGTGATAATTTCATTTGCCTTCTGGCATTTTGATAATGGTTTAAGTTTTTTTCCCAGACGTTTGGGCTTTTTGCCTACCACATGTACTTTGGTGGGTTGGGAGTATCACTAATTTGATTTTTAAATCTACTAGACATTTCCTGTTGGCTGGTCTCTAAAAGCTTAACCTGTTAAAAACAATTCCAATTCGGCAGTTAAATCATGGTTAACTTTACATTTAACACAGGTAAAGGGCAAGGTGAAGTTGTTTATCTCAGATATTAAGTACATATTACAGGATTGACATCTGCAGCCAAAGCACTCTTTGTTTATTCGGATAATATCTTCCATATTTTTACGTAGTAAGTATAACTCCAAGATGGTATATTACAGTTTATGAAGGTATTTGACTTCTCAAGCTGTCTGTTGAACAAAATACAGTAAAGCTTAAAACAAGCTACAATAGAGTATAGGAATAGTATTGATTGTCTGGAAAACACAAAGTCACCTTCCACCTTCTTCCGCCTATGGACGCCGACAGACGCTGCTGGCCTCCGCCCACGTCACCTCCACTCGGCGTTCGACTCCACTTGCTGGAGCCAACAGTTATGTAGCGCTATCGTGCTGATGTCACCAGTTGCTATGTTTATCAAAGGAAACAACAAAGCAAAACAGTGGGGCTGGGCAATGTATATAGCTCGCCTTTATAAAGGCGAGTTAGCCAACACCAAAAGCAGCTGAAAGGGGCTGCCTTTTGAGCACTGAGGAGCAATGCCTGCCCAGTTTTCCAAGCCCTCTAAAAGGGGGTTTAAAAAACGCCTCTACACTGATTTCCCTGTCAAAACAGTCCTTGAATTTAAACAGTAGGCAGTACCTGTTAGCAATTCAGAGAGACTAGGAGATGAGCTAAAATGCTCTCTGGAGCCCACAGTTTTATAGCCCTATCGTGCTGACATCACCAGTTGCTATGGTGATCAAAGGAGACAACAAAGCAAAACAATGGGGCCAGGCAATGTATATAGCTCACCTTTATAAAGGTGAGTTAGCCAACACCAAAAGCAGCTGAAAGGGGCTGCCTTTTGAGCACTGAGGAGCAATGCCTGCCCAGTTTTCCAAGCCCTCTAAAAGGGGGCTTAAAAAACGCCTCTACACTGATTTCCCTGTCAAAACAGTCCTTGAATTTAAACAGTAGGCAGTACCTGTTATCAATGCAGAGAGACTAGGAGATGAGCTGAGGCTGTTACTCTGGTGTCTACTCTTCTTTTGTGAGTTATGTCTTCTTTTTTCTTGTATACCACCCCCTTGATGTTTTGTCTTATTCTTTGTTAGTGGGAGTTCAGCAACCCCCCACCATATTTAGTTTAAAGGAACATCCTCCATGTGTTTTTTAATCAGCATTGCTAACTGATGTGCACCCTTGTCATTCAGATGTAGACCATCACCACAGTAGAGATGTTGTTTTTTAAAGAAATAGTTCCAAGAGTCTATAAATCTGATGTTTTCCTGCCTTGACTAGTCATTTAACCTAGTTGTAATTCTAATTATGGAGTTATTCTCTTCCCTATTGGCACAAGGAACAGTTAACAGACTAGAAATAATCACTTCGGCACCTAGTTGTTTTAGTTCCCTTGCGCAGCCTAATAATTCCATGCAGATATCCTTCTCATGGGTGTAACCCGCATCGTTTGTACCTACATGCAATGTTACTACCAGATTTGGGTTTCTCAACCTAATAATGTTTGGTGCCATCAAGTTTATATCTTTTATTCTGGCCCCTGGTAACAAAGTAGCATTCAATGCTGTTTATTATCTTAACAAATTACTCTGTCACATTTTTTTATGATGGAATCTCTTAACACCATATGTTCCCTCATGTTAGGGGCAGTTTGAGTACTTGTTGCATCGTCAGTTGCCATGTTAGCCAATATATTAAAGCTATTTGATGTTTGTGTTATATTAGCTTCAGCTCTTCTCTCCTTTGTTTTCCTTTACCTGAAGTGCTGTATACCATTCTTCTTGGTTGTCATTATATTCACCCTTGTTTCCTTCTTAACCTGCCTTTGTTGAAGATCTGAATCCCCACTGTCTTGTTCTTCCTTCCTTGCACGTTTACCATTTTGCCTTAAATTCACATGCCGATCCTGCCTCAGGTTCTGTGATTGATGTTGTTGTAAGGCTGAAATTTCATTTTCAAGATCATTAAATCTTGTCTGCAGCATTGTGTAGGCTCTGCATTTAGTGCATGTATATGTATTTGTGCAACTGTTAGGGGTGGTTTCAACATACATCCTGCATTTGAGACAATGTACTAGGGTGCCCCTCATTACATAAAATCAGTAACAGTTCCTTAGTGGGATCTTGTGGTTGTGCCATAGTTTACTATACCTGTTTCAGCAACACAATGCTCCTATGTAAAGACAGTGCTGTGACAATGCTAATACTATGTATTGCCTTTAAATGAATTAGGCCCTGTCCCTGGCCTCCCCAGCTGATACCGGCAGACACTGCTTGCCTCTGCCTGTGTCGCCTCCACTGAAGCTTGCTTCCACTCGCTTGGGAAAGAATAATAAGAAGGAATGACTGGAAGTGAGGTCAGCTGTACCTCCAGTAGTGCTCATTCCCGAAAGTACTATTAAAATGTTTTTAAATTCACTAAAAGTGCTATGGATCCCCTCTTTATGTCTGTTAGTGTCAAATTCTAGGTACAACATCCACTACATGTGCTAGTCTGCACCCTCATCACACAGTAGCCCCTAATCGTTCACTAAAAAGATTCAGCCCTCATGCTGACATAAAGAATAAAACAAAGCACAGTTTATATTTGCCGCACACTGACAGTGTCTCTCAGCAACTCTGGGCATTAAAAGTGGCATGTTTCATGGACGAGCAGCAGTAAGTGAGGTCACCTGCACCTCCGGTAGCACTCATTCCCCAAAGTGCTATTAAAATGTTTTTAAATCCAGCCTGGTGTTGCTGAGGATTGAGGCACTGGACACCACACCTCACTCCTTGCCGGTGACCAGGGTTCAGGAATGGGCCCAGGCCATTGAGGATTGACTGGGGAAGGAAAGGATTGAGCATCTGTAGGACTGATCTCCTTTTCCTTAGGAGGGTCAGGGACATCTATTGCACTGCTGCAGCCCCCGATGAAGATTGGGGGCACTACAGGAGTGAGGATACTTGTTGGGAGAAGTGTGGTAGATGTCGGAATGTTGTGCCTTGATGTCATTGCACGTCCACACTTCTCAAGCGATAAAAATCAGGAGGAAAATGGCAGATGACTGAGGTAGCTTGACAGCCACTCTTCAGTAACCAGGGGGCCTGTCATGGAATCATACTGCAGTATTGGTTCCTGGCTCAGCTTGGGGGACTGGGGGGGTCCCTCTGGCAGGTGCAGTGCTTTGCCAGCCGGTATGTGAGAGAGCCTGAGAGCTGATTGGGGATGAAGGCAGTGGCTGGATGTAGTCAGGTCAGGCTGCAGGAGTATAAAGAGTGATATGGTAAAAAAAAGTTTTTAAATTCATTAAACGTACTATGAAGCCCCTCTTAATGATACTGTTTACATTTATTAGTCACAAATTCTAGGTACAACATCAGCTACATGTGTTCGTCTACAACTTCGTGACACAGTATGCCCTAATTATTCACTAAAAAAATTCAGTCCTCATGTGGGCATAGAGAATAAAACAAAGCACTGTCTATATCTGCCACATTCTGCCCCTCATGGGTGTATTGGAGCATTAATACACATCCTGAGTGCACTGTGAGGCATGAGGGAAAAGCCTGAGTGCCCTCCAACCACCTGGGAACTGCATTAACTCATTGAGTCCTGGTGGCCATTGTGGGTCAGGTTCTGTAATGGATAGTTCTGACACCATATGGCATCTACTGGACCCAATGAGTTAAGTCCCCGCCTCCCCAGAAACAGATGTGGATGCTCCATTATAAGACAATCCTATAAATCAGTAAGTAGATTCCTTACCAGGTCTAGAACCTGCTGTGTGGTGTTCCTTGGGGTTGACAACCTTAATGCCCATCCCCTTCTGCCAACCTGTAGCCTTCTGTCTAAAGCACAAGATACAGCTCCAAGCCAGTGCCTCCTAGACAATTACTCTCTGAAGAAGAAAAAGAAGTATGGATCAGCACATGTGACTAACAGAATTAGCTACAGATTCCTTCCCACAGGGCCCTGAGTGATGCAACAGATCGTGTTTGCTATTTGAAGGGGGTGGGCATTAGGGTTGACAACCCCAAGGAACACCACACCACCAATTCATCAAGACTTCTGAGGATCAAAACTCCTTTTTATGTTTCTTGCATGCATGTGCAAGAAACATAGTGCCATCATCCGAGTTTTCGGAGGTGTGGCAGCCCTCTTCCAATTCAGGCAGTGTGTTTGCAGGCATAACCGCAGTTCTCCAAAGCCTGCTCGAGCTGTCTATGACAGCTCCAAAATGCAGTTGAGTACAGTTGAAAGGGGGAGCTACACTTCAGTGAGCAGCAATAAGATATCACCTGCTCATACACGGCTCCCCTGCACACACACACACACTCTCACGCACACACACGCCCGCTTGCGCCTGCGTGCTGCCCACCACCGCACACACTGTATAGCGGGGTGCCCAATCCCCATAGGCTGTGCTGTGCTCCCCCCAAACCTTCCAGATGCCACGCTGGGTGCCGCCCCAGCATGAATCAACGTATAGCCGACGGGGTGCCCAATCCCCATCGGCTACACTGTCCTCGCCAGTACAGGGTGCCATGCTGGGAGCCCACCCCAGTGTAGCAACAGATGCTATAGCCCATGGGGTGCCCAATCCCCGTCGGCTCCGCCCCCAACCGGCCATCCTTGTGCCACTCTGGGAGCCCACCCTAACATGGCAAACGTCTGTCGCTATTAAAAAAAACTGCAAATAAAAACTGTCCTCAGCGCTTTCTCCTGCCCTCTCACAACCCGCACCTACCCACTGTGCACCCTGCTTCCCCACACCCTCACCCCATACTTACCTCCAGACCTCGGCGCAATGATCTTCGGTGGACCAGGAACACGTCTGCACTCTTCAAAGCCGACCACGAACTGAGGAAATGCCGGTAAGCTGTATAATGGGATAGATAGGGTTTTTTCAACTTTGTTGCTGCATATCTCAGGCATTTTTTGGAATTTTTGCACCAGATTTTCAACATGGGGTTTTTGGGACCCCTTCTCATGAATGCTGTTACTGTCATGGCGTTATTCGGGCCCAAAGGGTGATTTTGCAGTCACTGCACTAAATCACCTTTCTGGACTGATTAATGAAATGACACTGCCACTGTTCATAAGGTGGGCTCTCAAGAATCTATTTTGAAAATTTGGTGGAAAAATTCTAAAAAAAACTGTTCTAGCGTCGTTGTGGAGAGTTCTCGCCGCTTGTAGTTCACTAAATTTTCAATATTTTCCTCCAGATTTTCAACATTGCCATTTACCACACCTTTCATGAGTAGTACAGCTGTCATTTTCACATCTTGCCCAAAATATGTTTCCACCATGTAGCGCACAATGGCGCAGTCAGTGTGTGAAATCAATGTATGGGACACATTAAGAAAATCACAGTGACACTGTTCATGAGCAGAGGTCTTAAAATGGCTATGTTGAAAATTTGGTGAAAAAATTCCTAAAAATGACTGTTTTACAAGCGTGCGTTGTGCAGTTCCTACGCACTTGTAAGTTTGCGAATTTTCAATATTTTCACTCCAGATTTTCAACATTGCCATTTCATTACACTTCCTTATGAACAGTACAGCTGCCATTTTTCACATGTTGCCCAAAATGTGTTTTCACACATGTAGCGCACAATGGTGCAGTCGGTGTGCAAAAGCAATGTTTGGGACAGATTAAGAAAATCACAGTTACACTGTTCATGAGCAGAGGTCTTAAAATGGCTATGTTGAAAATTTGGTGACAAAAGTCCATAAAATTACTGTGTTATGAGTGAGCATTGCGCAGTTTCCACGCACCCTCGTAAGTTCATGACTTTGTATTATTTTCAGTCCAGATTTTCACCAGTTGCATTTTTCCACACTTCCTTATGAACAGTAAAGCTGTCATTTTTCACAACATGGCCGAAATGTGTTTTCACACATTCGGCACAGAATGCGTGGTAGCTGTGGGAAATCATTGTTCGGGACAGATAAAGAAAATCACAGTGACACTGTTCATGATCGGAGGTCTCAAAATGCCTGTGTTGACAATCCGCTGTAAAAAATCCCCAAACTGATTACATTATGGGTGTGTGTTGCACAGTTTCTATGCACGCTCGTGACTTCACCAGTTTTTTTAATATTTTTACTGCAGATTTGCAACATTGCCATTTTTTACACCTCCCCATGAACAGTACAGCTGTCATTTTTTACATCCTGTTCAGAATGTTTTTGCACCTGTGGTGCTAAATGCCGTAGTCGCTGTGCATAAGCAGCTTTCGGCTAACAAACTGATATTGCCACTGTTCATGAGGTGGGGTCACAAAAAAAACATGCTGAAAATTTGGAGTGAAAATACCAATGAATGCCTGAGGTATTAGGGTTTCCAACCATAACGCCCAACCCTGTAGAGAATGACAGGCATCAGGGGTGTGACTTGGGATTCTTGCCTGTAATGCTCATACCATTGCACACCCTGCAGCCAGTGAGAGGCATCGGGGTATGCCTTGGACTCTTCGGCCCCAAAGTTCACCCCATTCTCCTATACCGCACCCATCTCACCGTATTTCCTGATGGAATGGGGTGTGCATAAGGGCCAAAGGTCCCAAGGCACACTGTGACACTTGTCAGTGTCTGCAGGGTGGGATGTGGTGAAATGGCGTGGCCGTTATGCCTGACGACCCAAAGGCACACCCCAATGCCTGTCACTCTCTGCAGGGTGGTGGTGGGGTTGGCTTCAGGTCAATACTTCACTGCCATTCCTATTACGCAGCTCTGTAACTTCTACACTACCACTGCCAATGCCAGCAAGCAAACATTCGGCATTGACAAATGCTTGTTTATTTCTGTACTTTGTGCACTTTGCATTCTTCTACCCTAATGTCTGCATTAATGTAGTTTTTTGCTATAAAATTCCTTCCTTTTGTAATGGTGGAATATTAAAAGAATAGTGGAGACATTTCAAACCCTGCATCACCAACCACCTAGCAAGTGAAAGTCTACAGTTTGCGTCATTACAGATTAACATCCTAGCATAGATAAAGAGATCTCTTACCAGATTTCTGTGGAGCCTTGGATAAAGGAGTCTCAGAAAATGATCCAGTTGTACCTGTAAAACAAGAACAGCAATGGTGTCACAAAGGATCTGCAGCTGTTTATGAACTAACAATGACAAACAACATAGGGAAACAAGAAACAATATTTATCTGATGCATGTGGTCAGTGTCCTCCTACACCCAGTCAGCACCCTGTTAGACCTGTGGACATACAAAGAAAAATGGATCAGTATGAAGAATAAAAATGATAATCAGCTGGGTCAGTTGGGAAGGACTTGCAAAGGTTAAAAAAAATTAATAAAGTAGTGCATTGTGGATGTGTGTGTGTGGGGTGGGGGGGATACCAAACAGGTACTACAACATCAACCTGGGTTTTAGAATGGACTCTGTCACCCAGGGACCATTGTGAAAGAGAGGTGTCAGTGCTTCTAGGACTGATGCCTATTTGGGGTGGGGGCCATGTTGCTCCATCCATTGACTGACACAAGGCAGGATAAAGACACCAGCTGTTATCTTCCTTGAACCATTGACAGGGCTTCAGACTGCCAAACTGGTAAAGCATCTTGGGAGATGTTGCCATGACTGATGAGAGAGAGATGACCCTTCCCCTCTTGCCTTCCCCCAGTGGAGGTAGTGGCTGTACCAAAGGTTTAAGTTTAGCCCCCTGGGATGGTGGGTAATGTAGCTAGGTGGCTGGTGGCAGTATGGTACTTCTTGGTGGTGCAGGGAGTGTAGCGACTGTGGCTTCATGCTGATAGCTACAATTTTTCCCCATGTTCATGCCATACCAGCCCACCTCTTGCAACACTGCATAGTCTTGTCAGACGTCAACATACATGCAAGCACACATATCTATGAACTCTACCCCCAAAAAAATGAAAACAGCCAGTTCCCCCACCCCTTCACCAACATGGACATTCTATCCACCACACCCAAGTGAAAACAGCAGACTCTCCCATCATACCAGCATGAGCAGTCCAACATCCTACCAGCATGGTCGGCCTCCCCCCCAAATGAAATTAACAGCCATCTCCTGCACCCCCACAGTCTCCCCACAACAATGCCTCCCCTTCAACCAGCACAACTAGCTATCCCAAACCACAGGACCGACCCCTTTTCACCCACATTACACTCCCCTTTCCCTACACACATGTGTGACCAGGTCACTACACACTGCCTCCCCCATGGACAACATCTGACCTCATGTCTGCCTAGTTAGCCCCCCTCAAACATGAATTGTACCCAACAACATCACCGGGGCCATCTCACTGACTACATATCTAGAGTTCATACCTTCCATTAGCACAGCAATAACCCTACCATTACACTGCGCAATTGTGCCACCATTCAGCCAGCTCCTCTCCAAGCAGACCCAACCCCAAATGCCAGCATAATACTCCAGCAATCCTCACCCAAAATCAATTATATGTATCCATGTTCAAATCAGTTGTGCCACCAACCACAATGAATCACCTTTGCTGTACACTATTCCCCCACAATCACCAAGTGCATCACATTGGGGTACCTCTCGCACCTCATAGAACTTTTTTCTTAAATTCTAGAACACTTGATGGTGCAATTGGATGTAATATGTAGGCAGCAATCTCACCTAAAGTTCCTTGTCCATCAGAGTCAGCCCAATATGCAGGCAGAAAATGCTGTCAGACACCCTCTCAAGAAAAAAAAAATGCTTTGCACTGTAGCTAGCAGCAAGGTACTGTCACAGAATTAGCCATAGCAGCAAGACAAAGAAACTGGCCAGATGAATTTCTCCTGAACCCCCCCCCCCACACACACACACACACACACACACAATTCACAACACAATACTGTATCGTCTATAGACTGCCCTGGCAAAGACAACTGCTGGCTCTCCTTTTTAAGTATCTCTGCAGCTTTACATCCTGGGCATATACCTTGCAGATGTGAATTTTGCACACAAAAAAAACAAAAACATACCCTCAACCCCGCCGCATTAAAAGTCATAGGCCTTCAAAAATCATAGCAAATAGCCAGGATGTGTAGCACTTTCTTATTTTAAACAATAGTATGTCTACAAGTAGTGGGGCCCATATAGTTAGTGAAAAGGACTGTTGCAATCAACTAAGTTTACGATTTAATAGTTTGTGTGCCCCCGAAGTAGCTCTAGCATTGTTAAGAAGATCAGTAAACCTATGTGAAGCAAGCTGGTATATTTGAGGGTGAAAATATAGCACTATGCAAATTTCATAGCAGTTGAGAGGTATGACAAAAAATGACCCTTGCAAGATTTTTGTTCACTTTGTAGGCAGCATCAGCGCGGTCTTCTCCTGATCCCCCCATCATGCCACATCGCACCTAGCAGACTGAAACTGGGAATTCCCATTTGCTGCTTTCCATTCAAATTGGTACTGGCATTAACACTGCAGTAAAAGTGATAGAGGTACCTGCCATGTGTCGCTAGTGGTGTTGCAGGCAGGGTAATGAGCCTAGTGTTAATGGGAGGAATGTCTTGAATCTTTGGGCACAGGCATCTTGGCATCTCACACTTTCAGCTGGAGTTGTTAAAAAGGAAACGGGCAGTGATAACAGTCTTTAGGAAGCAATCTTGATGGTGACACTTATCACGGCTGCAGCTTAACAGTGCTGTTGGTGGCGGATGGTGGCGGCACATGCACGAGGATTCAGGTCTTTTTCTTCACTTCCTCTTCTGGGTGGGCACAATTTGCAAGCAAATAAATAAATGGAAAAAAAGACAAAAGTTTTGACTGCTCACACTACCACTGTGATTTCCGAGATATGCAGGCATGAAAATCAAAATTATGCTGCTAATTAGAATTATGTAATTCTGTCCATTTACAGAAGGATAAAAAAGCAGTGCCCCGGATATAGAGAACTAAAAAAAGGCTGGAATGGCAATACGTCATCAGGGAGTATAAAGCGCTTTAGTTTAAGTTTGATTTTTCAACAATTTGAAATGACAGCGTGCTCAGTCTGGGTATTTTTCTGTGGACCAGACTCCTGAAATTAATTGACAGTGTTTTTTCTACATTTAGGAAACTAATAAGCATTTTTGAAAGCAGCCAAGGGAAAGCATGCCTGCAAAGGATTTGCAGTGGGGTTGGGGGGGCTGTGCCAACTGAAGCAACCGACTGTGCTGGAGGTTTCTGTGATGGATGGGTCACTGCAGGGGGAAAAACGTGTTTACTTTAGGCATTCTGCCCAAACAAGCCAGTACCTCGGCATCCCCACCAGCAACCACTGTATACAGTAAATATAAGGGTGCAGCTGGCTGCTGGTGAGGATGCTGAGGCACTGACTTGGGCAGATTGCCTAAAGCAAACATGTTTTTCCCCTGCAGTGACCTCTCACTGCACCATGGACTCTATACCGACATCTCTCTCCCATACGGGTAACCTAAATTGTCCCTAAGGTGTCCTCAAACGCCCTGTCCTGACGTCCCTGCAGCAAGTCTTTTGGGGCTCCTGGACCCTGCTACTGGAGGCACTACATGCTATATCTTATCCCCACCCCACAGCAGGCATCCCTCTCCATAGACTCTCCCCCCGCAGCTGCCACCTCCTATCTCCCATCGGGAGAAGCCTGGGAAGAAGTGCTACTCGGTTTTGTGAGCTGTGAGGGGGTGCTACTTGAGTGAGGGGGACAGGCTGTTTGTGAGGATGCAGACCCAGAGACTGTGCTCTGATTGAGGGAGATTGGTGCATCTAGCAATGGTACAGTAACTGAAGAGAATAGATGCCATCTTTGAGTGGCAAGCATACCTCAGGGCTGAGTCACCTGCAAAAACTCCTCCCAACATAAGGGGCTGTCCTCTTGGCACTGATAGCAGGCTTCTGAGCCAACCCATCCTGGTGGCAGGCACTATAAATAGCACTTCACTGTGGTTACCCTGCACTGTGCTCCCACAGCAGTATCAGTGCACTATGCTACATGCTCTACCAGTGCCATGCTGTTCCATGTGCACTACTGCTACTTTCTGTGCAACATGCACTACTGATAACTTTGTTATGCCACAAGAACTGCTGTCACTTTGCTGTGCCACATGCACTGCCACAGACATGCTATGCAATATGCAATGTGGACACTGCTGGGCCAAGTGTAATGCCAGCATTGTAGTAGGCAATATGCAGTGCAGACACCACAGTGTGCCACACAGAATGCTGACACATCACTGTGCCAGGTGCTGGGCTGACACTTTGCAATGCTGATAATATGCTGTGTCATGTGCGTTGCAAGTCATTGTGCCATAATGCATACAAATAAAATATGGTGTATGAGAAGTACAAATTAAAATGCTACAAAAAATTCATTTGTGTTATTTGTCTTCATTTATTATTTTGTTTTTGCCACATATTGCCAGGTTATATTAATGAAGAGCACAGCTGAGCACTTCGCCTTTCCACTTTGTTGGCCTGATGGCTCAGCTGTAGAGCTTCCTCTTGTGACACTGACGTCCTGGGTTCAGAAACAAACCCAGGATGTTGGCGGGCCAGCTGTGGAGGATGAAGATCGAGCATCACATGGAATGCTCTCCTGGGGGTGGGAAGCATCTGGGGTTTGACAGACCCCTGGTGGAGACCGGGGGTCTCACAGCCGATGCTAGAGATTTTCTGGAGGAGTGGCAGACATCCAGTGCTCTTTGAGCCACTATGTCATTGCATGCCATGCCTTCCTTGGGGACAGAATATGCAAAACAATAATCAGCCAAGTAGGAGGACTCCAACCTCCACTAGACCCATGCAACCAACAGATGCACCCCTCCCCCCTAGATCATGAACCAGTCTCCATTTGGGAAGACAGTAGAGTGTGCAATAGGGGATTTTAGGCCACACTAAGTAGACACAAAGGTCCTTTTCTGCTGACAACTTCTGTGTTTCCATGAGAGACCCCACCCCTATGACCCACCCTGGGGGTAAGCCAAGATGCATTTCAGTATTGTGGGTAAGTCCTGGAAGATGGAGGCTTGGTTGTGGGCTTGGACAGATGTCAGCCAGCCGATGGCAAAAAAAAAAGGACTTTGCAGTTCATATTTTGCATGATCTTTTTTTCATATATTGTAGGTTTATCTCCTCAGCAGGATATTTTGGAGGGGGGGGCTTCTCTGCCCTTTTCCTCTCCCTTCAGATCAGTGCCTGCCTCCCCAGGGTCTACATCATGCACGGGCCCCACCACAGATTCCCCTATGGCGGAGTCAAGAGAGGAAGGGCTACTGTATCTGCCCACAATCACCTAAGATATAATCTAGTTGGGACAGCAGTGATCAGAGTGGCAGTATGGGTCCATAGACAAAAATGCAGAGCTTCTCTTTAACACCAGCTTTCATTTTCCACTTTTCTCCCATACCTACTGTGGTCAATGTGAAGCATGCATGTAGAAGCACGAAAGCATCACCAGTCCACAGAACCTCTCTTCTGTGCCACCTTAGCCTGTGTTACTAATACCAGTAATACACTGGGCATACAAGCCCTCCTCCTCCCTCCCTTCCTCACTGGGAAGGAGAACAGTCCCATGCTCAATCCTGTCCCCCAGCTGACCCCAACAACCAGAGTCTACTTCCAAACTCAGGTCATCAGAGTGAAGTGTCGTGTGGCATCCAGTCCCTCAACCCTTTGCACCACTGGTCCAGACCCTTTGTATGATTTAAAAAAAAATATAAACATCTAGGTAGTGTGAGTGGTTTGGGCCACCTGCATATTTAGAAATGTGGCTTGCCAAATAATATATATAAAGGTTAGGCAGGCGAAACCCCCCAAGGGATTTGGGGGCCCCTAATTTGGTATAAGCTTAATGTGGAGTTTTCCCTCTCCATAGAAAATGAGGAATAATAGTATGGAGTCTTTTAAACCATTTGATAGGTAGAAATAGATTTAACATATTTAATGGGGTCAAAAAAACAAGGTAATATGTTCATTTTAATAATACTAATGCAGGCTTGTAACAATAAGGGGAGAGAGCTCCATCTAGGAAGATCGTGTTGTAGCATATTGATCAGATGGTCTAAATTAAATTTTTGAAGTAGGGTGTTCTGTGTGGAGAGTATACTTTCTAGATATTTCAGTTTGACTGCCCAAACCACTCCCACATGCGTAAAGTTAGCAGAGAATACTCCTGAGTTCAAAGGCATTATGAATGTTTTCTCAAGGTTTAGTTTATAGTTGGAAAATTTACTATATTCAGAGGTAATATTCAAAGCATTCGGGATGGAGGTGACAGGATGTGATAGGTGTAAAAGGATGTCATCTGCATATGCAGAGAGTCTCTGTTCCAAAGTACCGATAGGGATTCCATTAACGGAGAGTGAAGATTTAAGCAAGTATATTAAGGGTTCCAAGTAATGATTAAACAGCAGAGGAGACAAGGGACATCCCTGAAGTGTGCCTGAGGACAGAATAAAGACTTCAGATAAGACTCCATTACAGTAAACTCTAGCATGAGGCTCAGTGTATAACACTCGAATCCACTGTATATAAGATGCAGGGAATCCAAATTTTTCTAAGACTAAAAATAGGAAGGGCCAATAAACTCAATCAAAAGCTTTTCAGCATCCAGGGAGACCAGTGCCATAGGGGAACTGTCCTCCCTGGACATAGAAAAAATGTGGGTCAATTTTCTTAAATGATCAGCCAATGACCTACCCCTCATAAAGCTCACTTGTTCTTGCCCTATCAACTCCTCCCAAACTAGCATCATTCTGTTAACCAAAATCTTTGCAAACAGCTTCATGTCATAGTTCATGAGGGATATGGGTCGATGGTTTGACACATTGTTTGTGGGTCTGTTGGGCTTAGGCAATACAATTATAAGGGCTTCCACAAGGGAAAGTCTGAAAGACCTTGATCACAAATGAAGGAGAAGAGTTGGTGAAGAATAGGAACTAATTCAGCTGCTAATACCTTATAAAAGTTAGAAGGAAAGCCATCTGGGCCAGGGGTTTTGTCAGAGGAAAGGGATTGGATAGCCACATGGATTTCCTGTGTCGAAATAGGACACACAAGGAAAGATTGCTGGTCTGGGGTTAAGGTGGGAAGCAGTATTGGGCTCAAGTAATTTTGAATTTTGAGCAATGAGGGAGGATTAGGTGGGGAGCTATACAAATGGCAATAGAAGTGATCAAATTCATAGGTAATTTCATTAGGGGGCATTTTAATATACCATCACTAAGGGAGGTAATAGACTGAACCAAGTGGGAAGTTTCCTGTTGCTTCAGAAGAAAAGCTAACAGATGGCCTGCTTTATCCCCTTGGTCTACATACATTGAGTGGATTTTCAGAAGTGCATATTCATTCTCTCAGACTCTTTTCATATCAATTTCTCAGAAGTGTTAGGGTCACTTGCTCCTCTTCAGAGGGGGCCAAATTTGGGCTATTTTCTAACTTCTTTGTCTGATCTAGAAGAACATGCATAGAGACCTCAGATTTCTTTTTTCTTTTTTTTGGTGGAGGCTAATCTGATAAATTCCCCCCACAAAACACATTTAAGAGAACACCATATCTTGTCTATGTCAGGGATAGACCCCATGTTATGTTCCAAAAATTCTGTGATGAGAGTCCAGATTTTTGATAATACCTTGGGGTCTTTTAATAATTGGGTATTTAGTTTCCAAATTGTGTCCCGATCAATACTGGGTAGAAGGGAGCACTCTAGCCATACAGGTGAATGGTCTGAGAGAACTCTAGGGGTGACCCCTCCATCCTCTATTCATTGCAAGATTGTGGTCTAATCAGGATATGACTTGTAGACAGAGGACTAGAAAGTGTAAGTCGGGTCAAAGGAGTACAAAACCCTCCATGGTCACCAAACCCTCCCATTTCCATCAACTCATGTAGTTAGTGCTGAGCAGGAGAGGGACTTTGATAAAGGTGACCAGACCTATTAAGATTTGATATGATGCTTAAATTCCAATCACCTGTCAAAATTAGAGAAATGTGCATGTAGGGGATAACAACTTAACTAATTCAGAGAAGAATTCAGAAGAAGTGTTATTGGGGCCATATATACATCCCAAAAGGACTTTGGAGTGATCTAGCTTCCCTCGCAGAAGCAGATACTGGCCCCATGGGTCGTCAATACATTGGAGCATTTGAAAATGAATTCCTTTAAAAATTAGTATCATCACCCCTCTCTGGGTAGTAGAATCTCAGTCTGCAAATACTTGACTCACCCCCTGTCATCAGAAAAGTAGTTTTTCCATGCCCATAAGATGGGTTTCTTGAAGAAGGGCTATTTGACAGTGAAGTAGTTGGAGGTGTTTAAGGTTTTGCTTTCTCTTCTCCTTAGATTGAGCCCCTTTAACATTCCATGTTATATACTTCATATACTTTGAGTTGTTGTGGCAGACCAAAATAGGGCTTTCCTAACATGACAGTTCTACTTAAATATATACCATTTAAGTATCTCCATACTCCTACAAGCCCCTTCCTCTAAATAATATTGGCTCCTCCCCTTGGAGGAAGGATAAAGTGGTACCTTACATAAAAAGTGGAGTGGCCCAGAGTACATATGTGTTCAGAAAAAAAAAAAAAAAACAAGTAAAACTCCCCCCCCAAGTCAGTGTGCCTGTGATTTTACTAGAACAGACCCTCCAAAACATATACCCAAAACAAAGAAAAAGTCACAAAATCCACAGGCCAAGAGACTGATTCTCCTCTTCCTTTTAGGCCATGATGATTCGTATCCTCCTCACAAAGGATTAACTTCTCCCTCCCCTCACTTCCACCCAAGATTAACAGACTGAAACAAACTTTACTAACCAGAGAATTAAGAACTACTTATAACATTTAACTAACTGAACACATCATGAAAGTATATAGTGTACCTCTATTTGAAAGAGTCATAAACTCAGAGTTGAGCTTGGCGGCCCATAATGGTCCCAGTTTAAGTCTAAATTGAAAAGCAAGGCTTAAAGGGCCCCAAATAAGTCAGCTTGGTCCAATTGGAGTGAGACTTGAATGAATAATTACCCTGTAACTATCATCTCTACCAGGAAAACATTAATCACTTATATACAGTATATGAGCTCATAGTTTTTAAATGCTGGCCATTCTTGCAGCCTGGAAAATAAGATAAATCTTGCCCATGCTAATAAACTTAAAGAGAGCAAGCACCTACATCTGTGCTTCCTCACTGCCAGGCATAGTTCTTCCAGACCACCACTGGAGAGGCTAAAGGCTTGATAAAGCAAAATGCTGAAAGCAAAACTGTAGAGTCAGGGTAGTCCATCTCCGGTCTACATGCTGGACATCACTGAATTTGGGAAAATCCACAGGTAGCATTCAGTCACAGAATATGAGTTCTATTAAAAGTCTCCATGACAAGATGCCAAAAGATCCCCAAAAGGTATAGATCCTACAGCATATATTTATGCAGTACCAGTGACCCATACATCTAAACCCAGTAATTTAAACAGTTCTGGATACAGGGATTTCAATTCAGTAGTGGCTAGGGATGCAGCAAATTTAAATTTAGATGGCAAAGTGGCCAAATTTGCCTGACGGAGCAATTTGTGAAATGTTTCCACATTAGGCAGAATTTTGCCTAGGCAAATTTTCCCCTTGCATGAGCAAAATTCTGTCTTACGTGGGTGAAATTTCACCTTCCATGGGCAAAATTTCACCATGGAAGGCAGAATTTCACCGTGGAAGGCAAAATTTCACCACTGAAGGGTGTAAAAGCAAGAGCCATAGAAGATGCATCTGCTCAGGCAGCCATCACGTGCCTCTCTTATATTATATCTCTGTGTATACATTGTGATTGAAATAGGTTTACAAACACAAGAACTGTATGTTAACCACTATGATTATAAGTCATTTAAGAATCATGAATACTTCTGATAATCAATGAGACAATTAAGGTTTCAAAACTCTGGTACTTATGGTAATAAGTATTTTTATGCTACATTTCAGTGCCTCTAGTATTTTTACAGATTGTAATATAGACTAAAAACAATATGAACTTATAATTAAATTACATGTCAGATAAGAATGAAGAAATAATTTTTAACATCGATAGGAAAAAGGATTACATTGGATATATAATGCAATGGCACATATTGATTCATTAATAGCCATTAATGTAGGAGAAATAAGCATGTATAACAAATAAATTGATGGGATAAAGACTGTTAACGTGGAAATGCATTGGTTTTTAATGACCATTAATGTTTTGTCCCAAAAGTACCATCATTTTAATGGCCGTGAAAACAAAATAAGACACATTGTAATTCCCATTAATGTATTAGTGAAAAAAGCATAACATTTTCACGACCATGAAAAGCTCAGTGGAAGACATTTAATGGCCATTAACGTATTGACTGCACATAAGGATAATTTTTATGGCAATGAAACTTGTTTGTACCATTTTAATGGCTATTAATGAATTGACACTGCAAAGAACATCATTTTCATGGCAATTAAAAACTTGTTGCTGTTTTAATTGGTGTTAAAAGGACCATTAACTGTACATGATACAAAACTTAATGGACATACAACACCTACTAAATATTTAATGGAAGGTTGTTATGGTTCATTAATGCCATGGATGACTTGACTAAATTAATGGTTTTCACCCATGAAACAGAAACAATTAATGGAAATTTAATGGGAATAAAAGTGTACCATTAAAAAAGATGATACAATATGTAATGGGGTAAATTAATGGGTCTGCATGTAAATAATATAAAATTAATGGATTTTGATGGAATTTTAATAGATTTCAATGCAGCAGTTCCCCTTTCCTCAACTTTACTTGTTTTAGGACTAGAGGCATTATACTGGAAATTCATCAGAATAAGAACATGAAATGTATTACCAGTGACAATACTGAAATTAAATTAAGGGCATATGTAGATGACATTATTCTATTCTTGACTTCTCCAGAAAACTGTATTGCTGAATATAAACAGGTTATATCCCACTTTTGTAAGGTGGCTAGCTATCGAATAAATGAGCAAACATCTCAAATCCTAACATTTAATATGTTCAATATAACTCCTGTTTCAGAAAAAAAAGCAGTGATATAATATAAACAGATTGCATTGAATATTTAGGAATCAAATTAACAAATAAAACCCAAAACATATTAAAATATAATTATGGGCCTCTGTTGGACAATATTACATTGCAACTATAAGTTTGGAATAAAATACCTCTATCCTTATGGGGGAGAACACATTTTAAAAATGCTGGCTATTCTCTTAATTTCATATCTATTACAGGCAAGAGTAATATCATCAACACAAACTGGACTGATAACATAAATAGGTTGTTCAGGAATTATATCTGGAACTCAAAACAAGCAAATAAAAAAAAAACAGGATCTCATGTGATAAACTGTGTATGTCCAAAGAAAGCAGGGGAGTATTTTTCCCAAACATATCTTATTATGAACCAGTATACAAAATAAAAATTGCTCTAAATTGGGCTTATGATAACATTTTGGACTTAAAAATAGAAGAGAATTGCTCATACTTAAATCAAAAACATTAATTTTCAATTTACAACATCTGGTTCAATCCAGATTACATTATCAAAGGAAAAAAAATGTTATTATAGCAAGTTTCAGTAGAGCAGTTAAATCATATCTCAACACAGTCAGCTGAGACTCAAAAATATTCCTCTCTAATCACTTATGGGATAACCCTAATATACAGATTAATGGAAAGTCCCTACACTTCAGACAGTTGGAGCAGAAAGGCCTTGATAAATGGCATGATATTATGGATGGATGCCAGCCATATACCTGGCAGACTATTCAAGTCAAATGCAGCCTGCAAGTTCCAGATTCCTACAAACATCTGTTGCTGTTAAGCATTTTTGAAAATGATTTTAAATGTTTTTAGAGAGCTCCAGAACAGGTATACAAATTAGAGGAAGATCTAATGAAAAGTGTTTGTAACAAAAAGGGGTTATTTGCATGGCCTTATCCTTTTCTAATAAATACATCTGCAAAATTACATAAGGATCTCAGAATGAAATGGGAAACAGATGCCCATTTAAAATTTTCTGAAAATCAATAGGCTACTGTACTTTCCTCACCTTCTCATAAAGCATCAAGGGATAAAATATTCAATATAAAATAATTAACAGGGTACACTATACTCCATACAGGGGGCAGGATTCACAAAGAAAGCCAAAATTCCTGCAGCTACAGGAAAAAGGCTTTCTGCAGTGTGGAAACACAGCTGCACTGTATTCTCAAAGAAAACCAGTGCAGCTGTGGATTTCCATAAAAAATGCCACAGGTGTGGCAATTTAGCTGCCGCAGGACTTGCGCAAGAGCTGCGAATCCACAGCTGTGGAGGCTGCGAAGGCACAGCAATAGGGAACCACAGTAGCTGAAGCAGCAGATTGTAACAATGCTGCTATAATATGAAGCTGACAGCACACACAGAGACCAGCAACCAGTCCCCAACTGGGACCACAGCAGCACCATAGGTACCTGTGATACCTTGACACCACAGTGGCTGACTGTCCCTGTTGATCGTCCCTCCCTGGGGTGTTCCTGTAGCCTGTGTGTGTATGGGGGGGTAGTACTCACTGCTGGCTGGTCAGACGCTACTGCTTGTGGGGCTCTGTCATGGGCTGCACTGGGTCTAGTGGTTATTGCCTGTTGCCAGAGCATGGCAATGTGTGCTCTCAGTGCTGTAACATCAGCCACTGCTATACTGCCTGAGATGCTATTACCTGTGGTACACCTCCACCTTAATTGATTCCAATTGCGGGGACACTACTGCAGTGTGCTGAGGGAGAGTTACACCTCATTCCACTGTGTGTAACATTCTTTCCTCAGCTGCGGGAAAAATCTGGCTATGAATAACCTTTCAGGGGCTGTGCCTTACTTATCTCACACCTTTTTGCCCTGAGGGATATCCGCAGCTGCACTTTTTTCCACAGTCCATAGTGGTTTTTCCCACAGCTGTGGGGGGGGGGGGTTGTGATTAGCACTTGGAGCAAACTCACCTTTTTTTCCGTAGCTGTGGGAGTTTTGGGGATTTAGGGAAGGTTTTGCACCTTCTGAGAGCTTTGAGAATCTTGCCCCAGCTGTTTATAGCTTTAATCACTTCCAACTCAAACTGTTGGCATTGTACCTCAGAACTAGCAGATTCATTCCATGTGTTCTTGTATTGGGTTATGATTAGACGATGGTGGGAAGGGGCATCAATAGTCTTAGAGAAGTTAGGCATTTGCATTCACAACAGTGACTTTTCCAATATAATATTAGAATCATACACTAAAAACATATTTTCCAAAGCACAAATTACTATAACAATGGATGTTTTAATGGCAACCAAACGAATAATATGAAAATACTGGAAAGAAAACAATAAAAATAGCATGTTTCCCAAGAAAGAATGGACAGGTCTAATAATCTATTTTCTCTTCAACAAGCACATCTTCCCTACCAGATCTAGTTACTGCAACCTATACAGTACCAAAGTATTTGATTGGAAGGCTGAACTATTTTATTTGGACTCAAAATTTATTATATAAAATGTTATGTTAATTATTGCTGTCTATATCTGAATTCATCCTCTGTGCTGTGTATCTGTTGTACCCATGTACTAATACAAGCAATTTATTTTTGCAGTGAGTCTGGTCCTTGTGGAGTTTGTATCCCAGAGGGACAAATGTCTGCTTCTCCCTTACCACCTTACCTCTCCTTGCAGGCCTGGTAACCAATACATGGACTGGGTGTGCACCCTGCCATGTCTAGCCCTTGTAAGGTTTGTATCCCAGAGGGATGAAGATTTGCCTCTCCTTCCTACCTAATCACCCTCTTTCTTTCATTTCCCCTACCACACTAGTTCTCAACTCTCCACTCCTTTTTCCTTCCTGTCTCTGTTCTACTGGATATGCCTCTCATGCCATGTAATTGAAATACCAATAATTAGTCCACACAACTTGGTCTTGAAACAGTAATTCCAGCTGTACATACCTACACATTGTTTCTGTAATCACTATAAGATGTTGTACTTTACTGTATCTTTGTTTTGTATACATCAATAGTATTTACCCATTTCCCCCTCCCGCCAGGACGTATTTGGAAATGAACTATTTTTAGATCAGTATGCCTTTTGTGGTGAAACTTTTCAAAATAAAAAATAAGTACATTTTAATGCCCTTTTAAATCTCAATAAAAATATAAAGTGCGAAAAAACAAAAAAGCTGTAAGTCCCAGCCCAGAGTCTGTGATATGCAATGCAGGGTGGTTTGCTTGGCTGCACATCCACCCCTCCCCAGACAGCCTGTGTGGTTACGGGCATAACTGGCACTGTATCCATGCCCTCCTTCTCTTCTTTGTGCAGGGATACCTCTGTGAGTGTATTTACCACCATATGTTCAATCAGTGAAAGGTTCATATTCCTGGGTGGATGGCCCATCACCCAAAGTGTTCTGTGTCCACTTGGCAGTTGTCAGCTTCTGCTTGACAGCCAAATGGAGGTCACACCACTTGGTACTTCATTACAGCCAGTATACATGCTTCCTGGCTTGAGGCATTCGTGGCTGCCTGGACATCAAGCAAGAACCTGGCCTTGGTCTCTGAAGAGCCTTCAGTGACTGTGCCCAGTACAGTGTGGTATAGTGCTCCTTGATGACTGCATCATGGCTGCCACCTGACCTGTGGACAAGTTTGTGGACCATCTCCAGTATGAAGTCTGGCCATGGCTCCTTCCATCTGGGTCTGGTGATGGGTTCTGTAATGCCAGTGTTGTACCTCCCAGATCATCCTCTGGCTCTGCTTGCCCCATCGCATTCTTTGAGATATTCACTTCCGCAGATGCAAACTGTGCACCGTGCACTGGCTGGGCAGTACAAATGTACTGTCTTGATCTTAAAATACTGAGGCTCACTCCCCCTGAAGTACTCTACCCCCTCACTGCCTTGCTAAACCGCTGCCTTGCCCTGGGTCAATTCCCCATCCATGTGGAAAACTGCCCTCATCATTTCTCTCCTGAAGAGTGGTGACCAAACCCTGCCTAGTAATTATCGGCCCATCTTAATTCTACCCCATCTCTCCAAGGTTCTTGAAAAGATAGTCTCCACCCAAGTCACAGACTTCCTTACTCAACACAATCTCCTCTACCCCGAACAGCATGGTTTCCAAAAAACCATAGCACCACAACCACGCTTTTGGAATATACCAGCGCTATCCATGCGACCCTAGATGCAGGCCAGATTGCTGGTGCTATCTATATAGATCTTTCCAAAGCATTTGATACCCTCCACCACTCACTTCGTCTAACCTTGCTAACCCAAATAGGTTTCTCACAGGATACCACCACTTGGTTCTCGAACTACCTGTCTGACAGAACCCAGAGAGTCAGACTAGGGCATACCTTATCATCCCCTCTCAGAGTTACATCTGGAGTCCCACAAGGATCAATCCTTGGCCACATACTTTTCACTCTATTCCTTAACTCCCTGCCCAAGGCCTGTTCTGGGAGTCTCCTTCTAAACGCAGATGATGCGGTTTTATTCAGCACCCACACCAACCCTACTGCCCTCCAAGTAGCCCTCCAAGGGTCATTTAATGAGGCCAAATCCTGGTTTACTGACCATAGACTTGTTCTAAACTATAAAAGAACAAAGTCCATGCTGTGTGCCCATGCCCAAAACAAGTTCATTAACCACCCCCTGCTCATCCATAATTCCCATACTGAGACCCTGGAACAAATTTCTACCTTTAAATATTTAGGGGTTACCCTAGAATCAGGGCTAACCTACCATAAACATATCCACTGACTTAATATGGCTGTAAATATGCGCATTGGTCTGTACCACCACTACAAGCACTATCTCTCCCTGAAGCCCTACAGCTAGCCATCTCCTTCTCCGTCTTGTCACTCATTGATTACGGGATTATCTTCTATGGTGCTGCCGACAACACCTCCCTCAACAAAATTAGGATTTCCCTGAATAAAGCCTGTAGATTGGCCACAGGATATGATCAGTTTACGCACACCTGTGTGCTGTATACCAGTACAAACTGGCTTAATTTTGATGATCGCCTAAAGTACCAGACCTGTCTCCTTGCCAAGAAAATCATGACTGGCCTCATACTTCCTGCTCTTGTGATGCTGTTCCCCCCTCCCAACAGCAGAAGATGCACATGTCATGCTGAGAAATCACCCTACCAGGTTCCCCACTGTAAAACCTCCATGGGGCAAAGAACTTTCAGATACCATGCCCCCAATTGGATGAACTCACTGCCCATATCAGTCCTCCTGGCTCCTACCCTGGGACTGTTCAAATCCCTTTTCTGTAGCAATATCTTGCGTGACTCAGCCTGTGACTGCACCTGACCTACCCACAACCAAAAAATGCCATGATAATGGACCCACTTGGTCCTGCTCCTAGAGTGCCTGTCCCTGGTTTCGGTCTTACCCAAGCCTCAGACTAGCTGACACTCACTGAACTGCACTGCTTGCACATTCCAGTCATAAATACTTCTCTACAACAACTACTGTACTGTATGATTGCCCCTCTAGTTACTGTATTTACTGTATTTTGCCACTGTACTGTATTGTCTATGACTGTTGTAATTATCCTGTACCACATCCACCCGTTGTACTTTACCATGTATCATTCATAAGGTGTGATATTTCCCACACTGCTATTTATGCTATGATTCTGTACACTGTGTGCTCTGTATTGTTTTCTATCATGTGGAGCCTTTGTAAAGGAGTCTCTGACTCAAAGGTATTAATTCCGATTGTATTCAATAAATAAATGAATATATGGCAGGGTCAGGAGACATAGCTGTGCCCATGACACACACCTTGTGTCTCTTCTGCACAGGCCTGTGCATGTCTGTACACTCCACCCATACCACTGCCTATCCTGTGCACGTTTGTGCATGGCACTTGTGGCTGCCCACCTCCACAGTGCATATGGGTGCACAAACAGTACAACCCATTTGGGTGCAGTTTACACCCGTTAATGTATAGGCCTCAGCATAACTGCACAGTATATCTGTGAAAGACAACTTTTATTTTAAATCCATCCCACTTCCAATCACACATAGGAGCACTCTAATCATAAACAGTAAAAAATAGTGGCACAAAATCCAGTTTTTGTAACTGGTTCTTGCTGATTTGTTTCACAGCAGAATGTAGACATACCCTTACCAAATGTGACACAATGGCAACACCGTGGCACCACAATGGCAACACAGTGGTGAGCTACAAAATGTACAATGGTACTACCCAGTAGTTTACTTTTTGATTATTTTTGTTGGTGTGATAGGACAGTGGTACAATAGTATCATAATGGAATTGAAACAAACCACTGTGCATGAAAACCTTAATGGTAGTACAGTGGCAATCACAGTAGTATTGCAATGGCAAATGAGTGGTAATACAGTGGTATTCCAAAGAACTTTTTGTAAGGGTATCCCACTTCTTTCACTAACAGTCTAGCAGTCCTGAGTTCCACACTCTGAAGGGGTCACATGGTTACATCATTAGTCATAAAAACATTTAACCATCTGATCAGCTGTTTGCATTTTGTTTCACTTGGCATTTGATCTCTGATGTGTCAGGTGATGTGGTGTTGTGCTTTTGTAATGTACCTTTAGCTTATTCTCCATTAGAGGTGCCATAGATGGAGACTTATGTCTAAAGGAAATGGAACTTCACAGGAAAGGAGCCCAGGAGACTCAAGAGAATACCAGAGTTTGAGAAGAGAAGGGAGGGAGGGATGAGAGAAAAACTGTCTAGAGCTCTCAGTTGTGGCTCCAGTATGGTTATGAAGTGGCTGGGGAATGGGTAGATCAGCTGACCATTGAACCCCAGAAAGCTGTTGGTTCACTGGGCATCTGATCTCTGATTTGTTGAGTGGTGTGATGTAGTGCTTATGTACTGTTCCTTTGGCTTATTCTCCATTTTTTCTATTTTTTTTGGTCCGGTTCCCCCCAATCTTCAAACCTGCCATCTAACCACACCCAGGCTTGCCCTCCTGGGTGGGGCAGCTTGGAGGGCTCCACCTCCCAATGGACACTGTTGGCAAGCACCGGCTTAGCCTCCAGGTCACGGCCACAGGAGAGATCCCCCGGTGGACGTCAAAGGCAATGGAGATAGTGGTGGCAGAGCAGGTTGTCATTCCAGGGGGCGGCTTTTTTCTGATGCCTTCTCCCTGGGAAGGGGATGTGTAATGATATCCAGCATCCACCCTGCCCCCTAACGTGACAGCGCTGGTGGAAGCAGTATCCCCAGCCTCCACCAGGGGTCCATAAAGCACTGGACACTCTTCTGTCCCCTGCAGAGAAGGACAGCAGTCCCCAAACACTCAGTCCTACAGTCCCAACTGGCCCTCTGACTCCCATGCCCATTCCCAAACCTGGGTCATCAGTGTCAAAAGGGGAAATTGAACCACTGCACGAGCGGGCAGACAGCATTATTTCTATCTTGTAAGAGATGCGATAAGTGGAGACTTTGGGCTAATGGAAGTGGAGCAAAAAATGTCAGGAGAATGAAACTGCAGGACCCTCTCCTACTCACAGAATTATCATATCTCTTGGCACAGAGGAAAGGAAAACTCCCCTGCGGGGACCCTCAGGGGATCCAAGGCCTCAGGTAAGTCCCCCTCCAGGCATTGTGAGTAAATAAATGATAACTAAACTAGTTAAATGGGTAAGCAGGATCCAAGAGGTTGAAGTTGAGATGTGAGAGAGGAGAGAAAGTGCTGTCCAAGCTGATGTGAGCAGGAATCCCACTCTTCCGGTTGTGTTGTGATGGTCTGATTGAGGGCAGCATCTGAACAAAAGAAGGGCTGAGTAAGAATCTGGCTGCTTTAGTAGTGGAGTAAGGAAACCATGTCAGATTTTGTCTAGTTATTGCCAAAAGAGGTCATTACAAGTTCTGTGCAATCTTGTAGTTTGTGTGTTACTGAAATTCTGCTGGTTAGAACATATTGCTGGAATCTGGCTGATGCATGGCTCTGGCAGACTTTGACATGTACAGAAAGTAGATGCCCCAGGCTGGAGGTGCTGGTAATAGCTAGTTTCTTAGTTTAGTGCAGTATAGGTGCCTCCTGAAAGGATGGTGGAAACATAATGTAGCCAGTGACAAAGTCTGGCAACTCTTGGTTACTGTTGACAAATAAATGGATCCCTCAAGGGCCTGGTTAGGAGCAATATGAGGCCATAAGGTGAGAAGGCATACTGAAACCTCAGAAGGCAGAGTGAGGGCAACTGACCAACTAATGAAGAGCTGATGACCATTTCCTGTTGTTTTTTGTTGGTATAGTCAACAGTACAAAGACATAGGAGAAGCATGACTGATGCTGGGCTATGCCAGAATGTAGCCAATTTGTGTTACTAACAGTATGAAGCCATAGGGGGTGAAAGTGCACTATGTTCTCAAGGGGCAGGAGCAGACAAAGCCTGGCTGATGTAGGGCTGGTGCCTGTTGTTGTTGTTGTTTTTGGGCATTGCCAGCCATCCAAAGCCATAGGGGCAAAAACGTACTGTGTCCTGGAGGATTGCTGCATGCTAGTTGTTGTTTTGCATGCACCCAATATTGTTGATTGAGAGGTGGTGCCTACGCTTGTTGGTACAATGGATGAGAAGATCAGAGGTAGTGGCAAAGGGCATGATGAGTGATTGCATTGCTGGGGCTCTGGATGGCAGTGTAAGCAGTCATATAGTTTTAGTTGGATGATGTGAAAGGATGAAATGAATCAATCAATAGCAAGAGATGATGTGGCTGTAGCCCAAACATAAGGACCAAAAGTCCGGATAACTGAGATAGCAGGGATCTTACAATGGGAGCAGACCATATCAAGGGAGTGTCTATTGTTCTTGTGATGGGATGAATTTCGGATAACACAAATTTTCTTGAGCTACGTTTATTACTGCATAAGGAAAAGTTTGGGAATTCCTCTTCAAATTGAAAGAAGTGTGCTGTGGAGCCATTAAAGGAGTCAAAAGACTTATAGGAAGTAAACAACCTAGAATGATGATAGGGATTCAACACAATCTGACTGCTTCAGAAGCTGTGAGCTATGTAGTGCCCAGTGGTTATTGAAGCTGTGGAAGAGTGAGCAGACACCTGTAGTTTCCTTTATATAATTCTGGTAAGACTCAGCCAAACGGTAAGAGTACTGGGTGGAAGGGCCACAATCAGAGGTCAAGATGGATGACAGCACTGGGTGAAGGGGCTACAGCTAGAGGTCAAGAATGATAACAGGACTAAAAGTTTATTCTAGATGTAGCAGAAGAGGCAGGAGTACATGTGGTGCCTGTATGAGTTTTGTAGCTATGAGACTGTAGCTTCAGCAGGAGGCAGCTGAAGCAGTGAGACTCAAGGTTTAGAGCCTCACAGCATGACCAGTACAGGTAGTAGTATTATACTGACTAGTGGTCTTCATGGTTTCTTGTTGAGGAGGCCCACTCCCACGCATTTTGAGATTAGTTGCTAGCTTGCAATCTGCTGCCTGAAAGGGTAATAGTCAAGGAAAGTTTCAAATGAGGATTCCACCTCTTTTGGTTCTTATCAATCAATCAATCAATCAATCAATCACTCAATCAATCAACATCTTTATTTTACCAGGTGAAACACCATTGAGACAAGCTCATTTACAAGATGGACCTGGTAACAATAGGCTGTAACTTGCTGAAGCTACAGTCTCATAGCTGAAAAACTCATACAGGCACCACATGTACTCCTGCCTCTTCTGCACACTAGCTGACATGCTGTAGTGATGAGAAGGTTGCAGGAATGGCATGTGTCGAGTATCAAGTAACCACTACAGATAGGAGGGTATGGGCCAGTGTTTTGCTATTCCTCAAGTAGCACTTCCTTCACTGGCAAATCACCTTGTTCAGTTTTATGGAGTGCTCTATGACACACACATTGTAAAGTACAATTACTTCATTAGGTCTCCATGAAGGGTGAAGTTTACACTTCTTATCTTTACTGGTAAATGTTGCTAAATCTCTACAGAGAACCAATCTAAAATGTTAGCTACAGGATCCAAAAAGCAGAAAACAGCAGCACACAAAAATCACATTGGATCATACAATCAAAGAAAGGAAACAGGATTAATCCATCACCAGGCTCTTTATTAGACTTGCAGACATGGATCAACAGGATAAAAGGACAGCAGTGAAGGCAGACTGCTTGCTTACATATCACCTTACTCTTAGGGCTTCCTCAGAGCTAGTGAACCATTACTAACACAGGTGCCTAAATATCAAACATAATTAATCACATGTGCTTCATTCAACCAATTGCAATTGCACAAAATAATCAAAACAAACCACGTGTATAGGCAATGAAATCAAATAACCTAGTAATTGGCACAACTTAGAGTCATATAGCAAAATTAGTGTCTTAACATAATAACCTCACATAGGTTTATTTAAAAATAAGCAATATTCTGCTTCTTATTAATGTTTTGTGTATCTTAAGAGCATTCTCGTACATCCGGGCTACAGTTTCTGAGGAGATCCTGTAAGCTAAAACATAAAAAACATGACAATTAGAAACAATATCCTGTGATCTGATACATACAAAACAGGAGTTTGAAAAAGTATCTTTATATTGATATCTATTTACAATTTCAGTAAGAGATATGCTCCTTGTTTCCCTAGCCACAGTTGTTGCACTGGGCAGCCAGGAGTTTATGTTGAGCAACACAATACATATTATTGAGCAATGGGGGGAGGGGGGAGGCTAAAGGACAATATACATTGTCATGTAATGTTTGTAATTACTTTCTCCCCCTAAGGAGAAATGGTGAAATGTCAAACTTTCTGTTTAGTCCTGGAAAGTGCAAGGCTCCTGTCTTATCTATCCATTCCTGTTCTCGACAGTGATGAATATTATTAAGATGCCCACCTCTAACATTTTTTGCAATGTTCTTAATGCCAGTCATTGCAATTCCGTGTGTACCAGCAGGTTGACTTTGTACATGCATTGCTATAACATATGTGGGATTCTTATTTTTGATGGTATTCACATGTTCATAGATTCTATACCTTATCTTCTGTTTTGTTCTCCCTGTGTAGAAACACCCACATGTACACTAAAAGGTAAATGACTCTCTCAGTATTACAATCAATATTTTTGACCATAGAAAAAACAAGGAAACCAAGCAGATCATCCGCCTTGGCTGCCAACAGTTCTCTGGCTTAAATGATAGACTTATTTTCAACTAATATATTTCAGCCACACCTTCCTTTCTCTAAAGTCTGTTTGTATTTCTATACATCTATTTTCTTTATCCACAGATGTCTCCATCTACGTCTTCTTCCCCCACATTGATCACCTTTCAGCCTTCTTACTAGGCCCTGCTAATTAGTCCACACCTGGGGACCTCTCTAGCTCATTCACTGCTAGTGTGCCTTGTCACTCTCATCATCACCTTCTTGTTTTCCTGATTCTGTCTTTATCTTGCCTTTTATCACTTCTTCTTCTCCCAGACCCTCCCCCATTTTTTCTTTCCCCATATATATATATATATATATATATATATTTTGCCTCTCCTAGACACTAATTTTGCTTTTTCTCTTTTAGATATTTCCTGAAGACCTATGATTGAAACATCGATTTTTAACTCTAGTTTCTATTTTCAGAGTGCATTTAATATAACCATTTTGTTTTGTTTTCAGACCACATGCTGACGCAGAGCCTTGTTTTTGTTTCAATATTTCCCTTGATTTTTTCCATATTGCCAGTTAATGTAGTCAAAAAAGAAGACTGTTTTTGCATATCCTGCCATGCATGACAAAATCCACAGGGTCTGTTACCCCATTTTTCTTTGTTGGGCTTTGTCCTATAGGCCAGCTGATAACTGTTTACCAAGCAGTCTTTTAAGTTTCTGCCATGCCTATAGGACACTCGTATGAGCTGATTGACCACGTTCTTCAATTCTGGGACATATCTGAGAGTGGTAAGATTATGTTGCACCATGTTAACCACTTCTTTAGTACCCCCTCCAAAGCTGGTAACAAATGTGAGTTGCTGATCTACTGCTTTCTTTCTTTTATTTTTTGGTAAAAATAGTGATTCCCTTCTCACATTGTCCACATAGGTTTTAGCAACAACTAAATCCTGTTTCTTGTATTCCCTAGTCAAAGATTTCACAGTCAGTTCACTGGAAAGTGTCTCATATTTTTCAAATTGTGAGCAGTTCCTTTTCATTCTCATGAACTGTCCCTTTGGAAGGTTATGGATCAGGTGTGGAGGGTGACAACTATCTGCCTGTAACAAACTATTGCAGTCAGTAGGCTTGGTACAGAGATCTGTGTCTAATGTAGTATCAGGTGTCTTTGTGATTAACAAATCCAGGAAATTAATCACTTGTCTGTCAGATGTGGTTGTGAATTTAAGATTCAGATCGAATTTTCTAAAAAATTCACAAAGTCTCTGAGTTCACTCAGTCACCCTTTCCATATGAGGAATATATTGTCTATAAAGCATTTATGTACATCTATTTTCTCATAGTAAGGGTTGTTGTTTCTGTTATAAATCAGTCTGTCTTCCCATTCTGCAAGGTATAGGTTAGCAAGGCTGGGTGCCAATGTGGCACCCATCACTGTTCCCTCAGTCTGTTTGTACAGTTTATCCTCAAACATAAAAATATTGTTGCTCAGCACAATATTAGTAAACTCTACCATCATGTTTATCCTAGGCTGTGACATGAATGTGTTCTTGAGTAGTGAATATTCTACTGCATGTACACTAAGCCCCACTCCTTAGGTATATTAGTGTATAGGGTATTCACATCCATAGTAACTAAAAGCCAATCTGGATCCAACTGCAGTTTGCCTATTATGTTCAACATGTGGGTGGTGTCTTTTAAATAACTTACTGTGTGTTCTACCAGTGGGTTATAGGAACTGTACACGTATCTTGAAATCGACTCAGTGAGCCAACCTATCCCAGATACTATTGGATGACCAGGTGGTGTGACAAGATTTTTGTGCACATTCGGAAGTACGTAGAAGGCTGGCTTAATGGGATGTTGTACTGAGAGATAACACATTTCATCAGTATCTATCTTGCCATTTTCAAACAATTCTAAAAGATATGTTTTGATACCCCTTTGTATTGTACTTGTAGAGACAAAACTCAGACTTTCATAGAATTCCACATCTGACAATTGTCTAAGCTCCTCTGTTTTATAGGCTGCTATATCCCACACCACAATGCCATCACCTTTATCTGCCTGTTTGATCATGATGGCTAGGTCTGAGACTAGGCTATCTATTGCTTCTCTCTCACTTCTAGACAAGTTACAATATGGCATATGTAGGGTATTACTATAGATTTGTTTAAGATCATGTGTGCAACAATCAAGAAATGTTTGTACTGGTGGACAGAGAGAAGGGCCAAAAGTTGAGACAGGTTTAAAATGCATGTTAGTAGTATCACCTATATTTGGTTCCTGTGAGTCAGTCCTGGTTCTGCTAACATCAGTCACATTCAAATCACTTGGCTCGCTATTAGATTCTGACCCCTTGTTGCTAAAGAATATCTTCAAATTTAATTTTCTTGCAGAACACTGAATGTCTAAAAACATGTCAAACTCTCCAACAGTATGGCAAGGAACAAATGATAGCCCCCTTAGACAGTACTTGTTTTTACGTTCACTTGCGTGCATGCGCAAGGAACATCTTGGGAGAATAGGACAGTTTGGAGGTGTGACTGTCCTGTGCAATGCACTGCTCCATTGAGCAGGCATGGCAGTCCTGCACCAATGGATATGGGTGCTGTGTATGACAGCGGTGGTCTTCACTTCAAAGAAAACCACCGCTGTGTGCTTGCAGCACCTCAGGCCCCCCCTCCAAAGCTTTGGTGCCACGCTGGGAGCCCACCCCAGCATGGCAAATCTTGTTTTGGCCGACGGGGGTGCCCAGTCCCCCGTCAGCTCCACGTCCCCCCAAACAGCTTTCTCTGCTGCCGTGCTGGGAGCCTACCCAGTGTGGCAAATGTGCCGTGTCACACCACTGTGTGCTCGCAGCACCTCACGCCCCCCCCCCAAAGCTTTGGTGCCATGCTGGGAACCCACCCCAGCATGGCAAACCTTGTTTTGGCTGGACAGGGTGCCTAATCCCCCATTGGCTCCACATCCTCCCAGCCATCTCTTCTGCCATGCTGGGAGCTCACCCCAGCATGGCAAACATCCTGCATCATCTTTTTAAAAACCTGTAAATTGAAAGCGGTCCCACGGCGCTTCTCCTGGCCCCCCCTCCACAACCCACACCCACCCACTGCGCACCCCACCTCCCCACTCCCCCACCCCATACTACCTCCGGAGTCTGGCACGATGATCTTCGTGGACCGGGAACACGCCTGCACTCTTCAAAGCCGACGCTTAACTGAGGAAATGCTGGTAAGCTGTATAATGGCTAGATGGAGTTTTTCAACTTTGTTGCATATCTCAGGCATTTTTGGAATTTTGCACCAAATTTTCAACATGGGATTTTTGGGACCCCTTCTCATGAATGATGTCACTGTTATGGCGTTATTCGGCACGAAGGGTGATTTCAGCCATTGCACAAAATCACCTTTTGGACTGATTAATGAAATGACACTGCCAGAATTCATGGAGGGCTCTCAAAGTCTATTTTGAAAATTTGGTGAAAAATTCTTAAATGACCATTTTACGAGAGCAGGCGCTATAGTGTTCCTATACAGGCTCGTAGTTCATGGATTTTCGTATATTTTCACTCCAGATTTTCAACATTGCCATTTTACCACACCTTCTTATGAGTAGTACAGCTGTCATTTTTCACATCTCACCCAAAATGTGTTTTTGCCCATGTAGCACACAATGGCGCAGTCGGTGTGCAAAATCAATGTATGGGGCACATTAAGAAAATGACAGTGACACTGTTCATTAGCAGAGGTCTTAAAATGGCTATTTTGAAAATCTGGTGAAAAAATTCCTAAAAATGACTTTTACGAGCGTGCATTGCGCAGTTCCTACGCACACTCATAAGTTTGCGAATTTTCAATATTTTCACTCCAGATTTTCAACATTGCCATTTTACCACACCTCCTCATGAGCAGTACAGCTGTCATTTTTCACATCCTGCTCAAAATGTGTTTCCGGCTATGTAGCACACAATGGCGCAGTCAGTGTGTGAACTCAATGTATGGGACACATTAAGAAAATCACAGTGACACTGTTCATGAGCAGAGGTCTCCAAAAGCCTATGTTGCAAATTTGGTGAAACAATGTCAAAAAATGACTGTGTTACAAGCGTGCATTGCACACTTTCCACGTACACTCATAACTTCTAGAATTTTAAATATTTTCACTCCAGATTTTCAACACTGGCATTTTTTCACACCTCCTTATGAACAGTATAGCTGACATTTTTCACATCCTGGCTGAAATGTGTTTTTGCACATCCAGCACACAATGGTGTGGTCAGAGTGAGAAATCAATGCTCAGGACAGATTATGAAAATCACAGTGACACTGTTCATGAGCGGAGGTCCCAAAATGCCTATGTTGAAAATTTGGTGACAAAAGTCCACAAAATGACGGTGTCATGAGCGTTCATTACGCAGTTTCCATGTACGCTTGTAAGTTCGAGACATTGTTGTATTTTCACTCTAGATGTTCAACATTGCCATCCCTTCACACCTCCCTATGAATGCTACAGCTGTCATTTTTCACATCCTGCCCGAACTGTGTTTTTGCACATGTGGAGCAGAATGGTGTGGTCGCTGTGGGAAATCAACGTTCAGGACAGATTAACAAAATAACAGTGGTACTGTTCATAAGCAGAGGTCTCAAATGCTTTTATGAGGTGAGGGTAACAAAAAGGTCATGCTGAAAATTTGTAGTGCAAATACCAGCAGTCGCACAGGGCATTAGGGTAAAGTACCATACATGCCAAACATCACTGCAAATACCTGCAAGCGAACGTCCGGCATTGACAAATGCTTGTTCTTTTTCAGTTAGTATGTGACTGGATATGTTAATAATATTTAATAGTGATTCCCTCTGCTCATGGCCTGCACTGGTCTGCTTCTGCATTGTTCCTCGCTTTCTTCCTCTGGCCACTCCTTGTTCTTTTGCGATATTGGTGGATTCGCTCAACATGAAGAGTGTTTGTCTCGTACTCATCCTAAGCAAATATTTTCCAGTAGGAGTTTGTCTCAAAAAAGGATCAGCTTCTGGTTTGCTCTTGAATTCCAAGGGGCCCTCTCCAGTGCTATAATCTATAGAAGCTGTTGTCCAATGTTTCAATATGGATCTCAGGTTCTCCGTTGTACTTGTTGTCACTAATGGAAACCAATATGCCATCCTTACCCTGTGCACTATCAATGATCTTCTTGGATTTCTTTCAAATGAAAAGGTGTTTTAGTTTATAGTCAATGATATCTCGAACAAACTTTTTATGCTTCTGAGCATGTCGTTTCTTATCGTAAAAGGTCATATAGTCTTATATATTTCTGCACTCAGACAGTGAGATTCTCGCATGTGTGGTAAGTGGCTACTACTTTTTCCTGAGCTGCTAATTCTGCTGCTATCTCTAGTTGTTGCCCCTGACCATCTTCAATAATCAGTTCTATGAGTTTTTGAGAGGCCTATTCTATAATTACCTCTATTTTTTTCACAAATTGCCTTCTTTCTTCTGATGTAGACCGTTTTAAGATACAGAGCCTTCTAGGTGCTCATTTGACAGTTTTAAAAGCTTGCAAAGAGAGAGATTGTCAATGAAGTCATCTCACCTTTGTCGAGATTTTCTACAATTTAAAGAAAGCATCACGTATATTGTTGCCTGTTTCTCCGGTGCCTGTGGCAGTGGTATTGTCCACCTTATGTAGTTAGCTACAGGATCCCAGAAGGCATTCCCATTTCCTAAGATAAAAAAATCCAGACCCACTTTCTGACCAAATGTATTGTTAACCTCGTAGGGTTAAGCAACTTTAAAATAGGAAAAGGACAAAAATTATTTTCCCATTTCACCCCACCTTGCTGCCCGATTCCTTATCACCTGTACAGCTACTGTAAGTACTCTTACAGCTCTATTATTGACTTCAGTAAAAAAAAAAGAAAAGAGTGAACAATCAATACTGGGAAAATCACAGAGAATTTGATAGCATTGAGGTTTGGAAAAGTGGAATTGCTTAAAAATAATGGAATTTATCTAAAACACTTATCTGCTCAGGACAAAAACTGAAATTTGGGAGATGTGAACAGTATTGTAAGGGACAAGACCCCACACATGTTATATTTTTGTTTTATGAGGTACAGTATGGATGTGGTTAAGGTTCTTAGAAGCTTATGGATAAGAGAATTAACAAATGTATATAATGACTGATTGTATGTAGTTTTTCTATCTTTTCAATGCCATGGTCACTTTGATAAGCTGAAATAGCAAAAGAGAATACCAAAAGTGTTTTGAGTCAAGTGTGACATCTGTGAAGCACACCAGTAGAGGCAGCTTAGCATATACTGGTGCAAGGTTTAGAGAGAAAGGAGGAGAAAGAAAAAAAAACAGAGAAGCTCATCTGAACTGTGGTTTGAAACTCCTGTAAAAATGAAATTAAATCTACGCTTTCAACACCTGTGATCTGTGCAACATGTGTGACTGCTGTATATTAACACATGATTTCTGCTGCCTTTAATAATCAACTCAAATCTTTTCAGCATTTGAATATAAATATTGCAATTTTATAGGTTAAGAGTTTGTGCACAAACTGTTTCTTAGCACCATGTCACTAGTTACAGTGTACATAAGGGATGGTATATGAGCAATGGAGGAGAAACCCATCTGGGACAGTAGGGATGGCACTGCTGTGGGTACTGCTGGTATGGAGGGGGGAAGAGCATCATGTTGTGGGTTGCTTTAAGGGGAAATCAAGAAGGCGTTTGAGACAGGAAAGTTTGTTCTGCCAGGAGATTTAAACCTCCCTGATGTGAACTGGGAAATAAATGGAGCAAGCAGTGCACAGAACCAGAAATCAGTGGACACAGTTTAGTACTGCTTCATAGTACAGCATGTCAGGGAACACTCTAGAGATGGTGTCAGCCTAGACCTACTACTCACTAACAATGATTTTAACAAAGAAGTATGGGTTGAGGCCACCATGGGGACAAGTGTTCATAGCAGCAGGTGGTTTAATAGAAACAACAGAAATGTAGAAACATGAAAATATAGAATATGACAGCAGATAAGGTCCAGTAGGCCCACCCAATCTGCCAGCTTTTTTAACCCTTTAGGCTCAATGTTCAAGGAACAAGACTCTTGTGCTGGACTTCAGGAGGGTGGCTTTTGAGAGAATTCATGGATTACTATAGATTAAGCTTGAAGGGTAATGACAGTTGGATGTGGTGGAAGTAGAATGGGAGTTTATTAAGAGTACAGTATTGGAGATTTCCAAATGTTGCATGAAAACAGTGGGTAGCAGCAATAAAAAATAAATGTTGTATGAAAACAGTGGGTAACAGAAAAAATATAGAAAACCTATGTGACTCTCCAAAAAGACGCAGAAGACTAGAAAGACAAGGAAGACATCCTTGAAAGAAATACAAATGTGATCATACAGCAGAGAGTATGGACACTTACCAGAACAAAGCTGAAGCAAAGCTTAGGATAGCAGAGAGGTTAAAGTAGAATAATAGGATTTTTGGGGGGTATATTAGAGAACAAAGGAACACTGAAGAGGGCATAAGAAGGCTACAGAAAGGTGGGATTGAGTGGTCAAAGATAAGGGGAAAAGGAACCTAATTGGTTGCTTCAGCTCAGTATGCTTGTTAAAGGAAGAGATACTCTCTAAAAGAACACAGTATATTTTAGGGAGTAGATTAGTCAGAATTTGGGAAAGGGGCTAGGTACAGGGGACAAGGGACTCAATGGGCTGAGGTTGCTGAAGGTAAAAAGGCACTGAGGCCAGATGGGGTCCATCTCAGGGCAATGAGAAATGTTGGAGAGTTCTGCCAAAGCCATTGGGAGGAACTTGTTATCTGTTTTCTGGTGAAAGGTGTTGTCCCAGAAGACTGGGAAGGGGAAAATTTGCTGCAGTATGTCTTCCTAAGGGAGGGAACAAGGGGGACCCTGCAAACTACAGGTCAGTTAGTCTGACCTCTATTGTGGGGAGGTTGCTTGAGTTTATAATTAAGGAACAGATAGTGGAATTCCTTGAAACCAATGACCTACATGATACATAACAGTTCACATTAAACTTATTGCACAACCAGTTAACAGCCAATTAGTACTGAGCTGTTAAAGCGTTGCATTAGAAATCTCTTTGTCACTGATAGCTGGTTGTTATCTAGTGTCAGTTGAGCTCTAAATGAGTTGCCTGAAAATAACTTTAGTTGAATGTCACCTTCTACAGCTGAAGGGAAAACAAATAAACCAACTAGTTGGCAAAATATTGCAGTCACATAAAAAGAATGGACTGCATGCTGACTGCATAATAAGTTTAATGTGAACTGAACTGTAGAAGACAACACAACTGTGTTAAGGGAAGGTCATACCAGATGAACATAGCTGACATCTTTTACTCAATGTCCCAGGCAGTAGACAAAGGCTAGGCTGTGGATGTTCTCCAGCTGGACTTCAGTATGGCTCTCTACTCAGCTCTTTCTTTCCCTTCTCTTAATGCTGGGCGCTGTTCCTACTGTGTCTCTTTTTTGTCCAAATTCTGGTTTGGCACCCTTCCATCTTATCTCAAATCCCTTCTTTCCCCTCCTTCTTCTTCCTATTACCCTCTTCACAATAATACTTTCCATTCTCTTAATATCCCTCCTAGAAAATCTATTGTTGGCCAATCTGCTTTTTCTTACTGTTTTCCTAAACCTTAGTCCTCTCTTCATCTTTCTGTTCATTCTACCTCTTCTGCCTCCTCTCTAAAGTCTCTTCTTTCTGACTTTTGCCATCCTACCTGCAACTGCCTTTGACCTTCCTCCTTTTCTCTATTTTTGCTTTGCCCTCTTCTTGCTTTTCTGTTATTGTTTTTTGCTATGTATATATTATATATATATATATATATATATATATATATATATATATATTAGAGGCAAAAACTCCGTTTAATGCATTAGTTAGGGTTGTTCCACAGCGACAAAAGTGAAGAAATTCGCTGTTAGGGTTGAAAACCCTAACTCTGAATTCACCCCCCCAGCACCACACACACACACACAAGCAAGTATGGGGGAGGACCAAGTCAACACAACCAATGACAGACATCCAGCAGCAGGTGACAGAAATAACAAACAATTGTCTAAATGTACTACAAGACATCCCCACCCACCTGACCAGGTACTGCATGCTCAGTGGAGATCAACAGCAAAACTGAGGCCATGTACACCAAACGTACACATCCCTGATTGCAGCTGCACGCAACATACCACACTTAGTACTTGCATGGCCTTACCTACCGATGCCCCACACCAGACCACACCACATGTGGTGGGCCACCTGAGCAATAGAGTTCAGCAAAACCAAAGAGTTGTACAGGTATAATATCTCTGATTATAACAAGGGTTTGAGAAATGCAGCTTTCTAATTGACTGTAAACACTGTAACAGCCTTATGTTTAGTTTGTATTAACATACATGTAAAGCCTAACCATATGATGAACATGGTTTAATGTTGTTTAAAAAACAGTTTTATTATGATAGCAATAAGCCACTCCCAGGTATTATGTTAATGGTCAGTTTATCACTGTCTAGCGACATGTGGCACTCGGCTATGCCTCATTCAACATTAAACCCCTACAGGGTGATTAACAGACCATTTAACATAACTGTTGGTCATGCCTTATTGCTTAATTGTCTTTATGAGTAGATACTCTTCCTCTGCTAGGCACTGCAGCAGCTTTGCAACACAGTGTCCCACCCAGTTACATCATACACTGTCTAGTTACTGGAGAATGGCTGTGAATATGAACTCATGAAGATGAACAGTGTAACTTGATCATTACAGTCATCGAAACCTTAGTGTGATTATAACTGACAGAGTCAGTGATAGAGAATAACCCCTGCTGTCCTAGTACACTTATCCCATTGTGAGTTAAATCAATACTAAAAGACATTCTGTTTATATCTACACCATACCTACTTGATTCCTGTTGTACCACAATTAACATAGTTATCACTTTGATAGCATCAGTGACAGAAGTGTGGCAAACCCAAACACTAAGCACACAGCCTGAGTATGAAACAACTGTTAAAAAAATTACACTGTGTCCATAAGTGGCATAGATCACTCATTGCAACAATAGTAAATGTATTACTATTTGAATAAGTTAGTCATCACAGATGCAGTGAGATTGTCTTTATCAGGTACAACATACTCAGTAAGTGCCTACAGGAAAATCTATCCTATATACATCTCTGATACAGGTACGCCATTGTTGGCTCAGTAGTGCTATGATATTTAGAAGTTGCTTGGCCTGATCCATGCAATTACACTGTTTCTTACAAAGAATACTTACTGCATCTTTAGTATTGAAACACACTGAAGGTCTATATGTACATCAGCAGTACACCTTCATCAGTAAGAATGCATCTGATACTGGCAGTACGAATTTCTACAGCGTTGAACAGGCAATGCTTTTCCATACGTTACATCAGCTCTCTATCTTTAGTAAACCGTTGCAGTAAATGTACTACTATGTAAATCACATACTAAATGTAACACTACTTTTATCTTGAGCATGCTAGTGTCTTGTAGTTAATTTATGTACTTCTCTTAATTAATGTATACTCACTAGTGTTAAAACCTTTCTACAACTGTCATCATGCACCTTCAGCATTTATATTGACTAACGGCACAGTACCAGTTGTGGTGTGGTGTGGGACATCGGTAGGTAAGGCCATGCAACTACTAAGTGTGGTATGCTGTGTGCAGCTGCAATCAGGGATTCGTACGTTTGGTGTACATGGCCTCAGTTTTGCTGTTGATCTCCACTGAGCATGCAGTACCTGGTCAGGTGGGTGGGGATGTCTTGTAGTACATTTAGATAATTGTTTGTTATTTCTGTCACCTGCTGCTGGATGTCTGTCATTGGTTGTGTTGACTTGGTCCTCCCCCATACTTGCATGTGTGTGTGTGTCTGTGTGTGTGTGGTGCTGGGGGGGTGAATTCAGAGTTAGCGTTTTCAACCCTAACAGCGAATTTCCTCACTTTTGTCGCTGTGGAACAACCCTAACTAATGCATTAAACGGAGTTTTTTGCCTCTAATTTCCCTTCTTTTTGAGAATGATAACGAGAAATAGTGAATGTAATGCGGCGGGCCCCGCTCTCTCGCCACATGATGTCTTGTGGCATAGTAACAGGAAGAGCAATGCAAACAGAAGCACTAACAGTGGTGCACATGGTAACGCAAGCGCAAATGACAACAGAAAGGGCAATGCACACGGTGGCATAGACGGGAACAGTCTGCCACGTGATGTGTTGTCACATAGTAACATGGTGCCTGCAAACGGAAATGTCAATGGGCATGGTGACGCAAAGTGAAACAGAAAGAGAAACAGTACTGTAGACACAAATGGCAAAAAATAACAGAAACGCAAGTGCAAATGAAAACGCAAAGGATGACACACGTAGGTGAGATGTCAGCGGTAAGTGAACTGGCATGGAACCGCAAGCGGAAAGGGCAATGGTAACAGTAATGTAAGTGCACAGGCTGGTTTTCCCCAAAAGCTGAACAGAGAAAGACAGTGAGTACAAAGAATGTATGCATAATAATGGGTATCGGAGCAGAAAATGAGGACTTGGAATACTAAATAGGTTATGTCTCAGGAACCGTAAGACGTAGAAAAAAAATTTAAAAGTCGTATGATTTATGACTGTCCTGGCTAGTGAGGGGGCTAAGAAATTTTCCTGATGAAAAGTCCGTATCTCGCACCTTTTCCGAGATACGGGCCCTGAAAGGCGTGGCGAACGCCGTAATGCTATCCTATGGGAAAAAAAGAGAAGTTCGGAGCACCATAACTTTTCCTCCCTGTAATATTTTTTCACCAAACTACTGAAAGGCACATCTGTGGGCTGTTGGCTGTCTTCCCTCCAAATTTCAGGAAAAAAGACCAAACCGTTATTTTGCAGCAGGGTGCCAAAGGATTCCTGTAATGCATCGGGCGCCGTAATGTTATCCTATGGGAAAAACTGTCAACTTTGGAGTGCCGTAACTTTGCTGCCATGTAATATTTTTTCAATACAACACTGAAAGGCACATCTGTGAGATGTCGGCTGCGTTCCTCCAAATTTCAGCCCAAAACTCCCAACCGTTCTTTTGCAGTGCAGTGCCAAAGAATTGCTGTCATTTTCCCACAGACTAGAAAATTACTGTCGCAATTTGCGAAAGCTTTCGCAAACATTTGCAACACTTTCGTGAGCATGGAAGTACTTTGCAAAAGTACTTTTTCCAGAAATCTGAAAAACATATTTCTGGGATGTTTTACCCCAAAATAAAGACATGGTTAGCATCCTCAGGGTCCGACTAGGTGAATACAAAAAGAATTAGGTTGCTAGAGGGTCCCAAATTTAAATGCCAAGCATTTTTCTAATCACCAACTGAAAACAAAATGGCCGATTTGTGAAAGTAACAGGCCCATTTGCGAAAGTAAAAATGCATTTGCGAAAGTGTTGAACTTTTTGTTAACTTTTCCCATTGACTTATAATGGGAAATTGTTTTTTGAATAACTTTTGAACCGTTTATAATTTTTTCACCAAATCTTTGAAAGGCACATTGGGGACCCCAGCCACACATTCTCTGAAGATTTTGGGCCAGTCGCACAAACCATGCGACCTGTACGCACGACTGTAGAATTCCAGGAAAAGCGTAAATGTGTGCGAAAATCATGCTTAATAACTCCGCAGCCGTGTATCAGACCGGTACAAAACTTGGCAGATACCAAGGCCTATGGTTCTTGATTGTGTATTCCAAATTTCAGCCAAATACATCAAACGGTTGCAAAGTTATTAAGGTGCAATGTTTTGGGGTTTAACATAGAAATGGCTCCTCAACCCTAACTATGGTAGCACTACCGTGCTACCATAATATATATATATATATATATATATATATATATATATATATATATATTTGATAGTGTTTTTATTTTCTAGTTGCCTTCATTTACTATTTTGCCTTCAATATTTCTGATTTTCTTGTATTACTATATTTATTGTATTTTTCCTTGTTATTATATTGTTAGCTATCTCCTTCTCCCTTCTCCTCCAGGACTCATCGGGAGACAAGCTGTTTTCAGCTCAGTATTTATTTCCAAGTTAAACTTCTAAATAGATAAAAGGTTTTCAACTCAATGCTGCATAAGGGACTTATAAAGAATATGATGGATGTGGGACTGCATGAGAGCTTACAGTACCCAGTTGGATATGTAACTGGCTGAGGGAGAAGGCACATAAGTAGATCATTATTAAAACTCATTCAGGGGTCAAGAAGGTTTGAGCAGGGTACAAAGCTATTTGTTTTGTAACTTGTACTGATCAATATGCTTATTTGTGACACAGGAGAGGGTTTACAGGGCAGGATTAGTTTATTCATCAATAACACAGTGGCGCAGCTGGGGGGGGCTGGGGGGGCGGTCGCCCCTCCTAGCTGCCCAGTGTGAGTAGTGGTGCCCCACCACCATCTTTATTCACCGTTTAGTACCCATTGAGGAGCCCATGATTGACTAAATGGCCCCCCCCCCTTGGCTCCCAAATGCTCCCAAACCTGTCTCTGCCACTGCAATAACACAACAATAAGCTGCAGAGTGGAAAATGATGAGGGGATTAAGTCAATCAATAGGGAGCTACAGAAGATGGAAAAATGGTCCAACATCTGGCAGCTCCAATTCACTGAGACACAATGCATGGTAATACATATTGGTAAAAGGAATCACAGAACTAAGTATTATAGAAGAGGTGTCAAACTGGATGGATTAGCAGAGGGAAGGGACATCGGGGTAATCATTATCGAGAACCTTAACACATCAGTACAGTGCAATAAAGCACACACTAAGGCCAGCAGGATGCTGGGCTGCATTGGCAGGGGCTTCATCAGTAGGAGGCAGCGGGGGACATCCTACCCCTACATATGTCCCTAGAAAAGCCACACCTTGAATACTAACTGTAGTTTTGGAACCCACATTGTAAGGAAGAAGGAGAGTGCCTGTAAACCCTACAGAGAAAGGCCACCAAACCAATTCATGGTTCAGTGGGCATCCACAACTTAGTTAGGAGTTATGCTTGTGCAACATTGTTGACAGTCGAGGTAGCTGAATGAATGTGTTGTGTTACTGTTATAACAAGATGCTTTGGCAGTTTGCACTTTCTGACCCATGAGGTACTATCACCTTATCAGAGTGTCATGAAGGCAAAGGAGCCCCCTTGAGGAGGGCTCTATCTCTAGAGGTGCCATCGGAACATAATTCCTTTAGGCAAAAGGTACCTGAGGAAGAAGCCCCAAGGAGAGAGGCACACTGCTGGTGGAGGAGGAGAGGATGGCAGGGCAAAGGTCAGTGCTTCCAAATTAGGCTGGAGAAGGCTGGCTTAAAAAGCTCAGGAAAGTGATGTGTGACTGGTAGTTCCCACCCATTAAACTGCAGACATAGCCTTTGTGTTCAATGGGTGTATGCAGCTTAGTAAGGAGTTATGCTTGTGCAACATTGTTGATAGTCTGAAGCGTATACATATTAAGCGTCTTTAGTCTCTCCTTGTGTGACTTCTCTTGCAGACCCTGCACCATTTTAGTTGATCTCTGGACTACCTCTATCCTGTCTATGTCCTTGTGGAGATGGGGTTTCCAGAACTGGATGCAGTACTCCAGATGGGGCCTCAGCTACTGTCTGTACAGAGGGATAACAACTTCCTGCTTTCTGCTGGCAATGCCTCTCCCTATACATCCCAGTATCCCCCCAGCCCTCCCTACTGCCTTCTCACATTGATTGCTAACCTTAAGGTCATCTGATATGATTACCTTCAGGTCCCTTTCCATTTTTGTTGTTGTTACTACCTCTCCCCCCATTGTGTAATCTTCCCCTGGGTTTTTGTTTCCCAGGTGCATTATTTTGCACTTTTTTGCATTGAATCCAAGCTGCCATACTTTTGACCATTACTCCAACCTTGCCAAGTCCCTTCTCATCCTTTCTATGCCTCCTTGTGTATTAACCCTGTTGCAGATCTTTGTGCCATCTGCAAAGAGGCATACATTTCCTTCCAGTCCCTCTGCAATGTCACTTATACAGACATTAAAAAGGACTGGACCCAGTACTGAACCCTGAGGTACCCCGCTAGCAACCTCTCTTTCTTCAGAGTGGGCTCCATTTATAATTGCCATCTGTGTCCTGTTGTCCAGCCAAATTTTTACCCAGGCTGGTTAATTTGATTATTAATCTTTTGTGTGGGACTGTGTTAAATGTCTTGCTAAAGTCTAGGTAGGGTGTCCATAGGCCCTCCCTGGTCTACTACTTTGGTCACCCAGTCAAATAAATCAATTAGATTCATCTGGCATGACCTTCCCGCTGTGAACCCATGCTGCCTTAGGTCCTGTGCCCCACTGGCCTCTAGGTACTCAACAATTCTTTCCTTCAGAAGTGATTCCATCACTTTCCCTACCACAGAGGTCAAACTGACAGGTCTGTATTTTCCTGCCTCTGTCTTGCTCCCAGTTTTGTGAAGGGGAATCACATCCACCTTCCTCCAGTCCTCAGGTACCACACTATCCTCCCATGATTTGTTAAAAGGGTAGTCAGTGGTATCACTAGTTCTCCCCTTAATTCTTTTAGAATTCTGGGGTGAATTCCGTCAGGCCCCATTGCTTTGTCCACCTTCAGTTATAGAAGTTCTTTCAGAACCCTTTCTTCTGTGAAAGGACTGGGATCGACCACCCCTATCCAGAGTGCTTCTGTTAATTGGATTAGGCACCGCCACCTCCTCCTCTTTTGCGAATACTGAGCAGAAGTATTCATTCAGTATTCCTGTTTTTTCACTGTCTCTCTCTGCCCACCCAGTGTCCATTCTATTCAGCCTCACTCTCCCTCCCTTTGTCTTTCTACGCTCCCTGATGTACCTATAAAAGGCTTTATCCCCCTTCTTAACCGAGTTGACAATCTTTTCCTCAGTTTGGGCCTTTGCTATTCTGACTTCCCTTCCTGCTTCCTTCTGCCTTAACTAGTACAGTTCTCTGTCCTGCTCCTTCTGTGTTTCTTTATACTTCCTAAATGCTATCTTTTTCTCCTTAACCTTCCCGCCACCTCTTTTGAGAACCATAGTGGCTTTTTCTATCATTTTGATTTGTTTATTTTTTTTTTTGTTATTGAAATCTAGGATTACAAATACCTTTGAGCAGGAACTGCTCATTTACAAAGGTTCCACGTCGAAGGAATGGGGGGTATACATACATACAAAGGTCAACATAATAATACATAGTTACACAATAACAAGAAGTAAGAGACTGAGGCTTAGGAAATTCCAGTAATTCAAAATGTGCCAAATGTTAGGTAGCATGACATAACCAGCCAAGGGAAATCTTGGAAATAAGCACTGCAGGTGAGAGGGAAGGGGGTATGCAGGCAGGAAGGCCATTGTCGGAGGGTAGAGGGTGAGGGTAAGAGCTCTAAAGGAGAGAGAGAGAGGAGGGATAAAAGTCAGGAAATGCCCCGGGGGAGGAAAGGGAGAGGGGGCAAGGGGGTAGGCAGGTAGAAGGAGGCAAGGCGGGGAGAGATAGCTTTCAAGACTGAAGTGGAGGGCAGTGAACGGTGGGCCCCTGATTAGGCGAGGCAGTCACAACGACTAGTTAAAATTAGATGAAGTCGGAGTTGTCTCTTATAAGGGCCAAGAGCAGCAGCAGTAAGAGTTTCTTTGTTGAGAGTATTGTACCACTGTGGTGCTCTGTGAGCAAAGGTCCTCTGGCCCATGGTAGTCCGGCATCTGGGGACAAGGAAGGTTAGTTGTTGTGAACTTCTAGTTCTCTGGGTGCTGTGGTGGTCAATAAGTAGCTTTTCAATGCCCGGGGGCATGACTCCGAGGAGGACTTTTTTGGCTAAGAGGTAGGTTTGATACTGTATCCGGCTGATGAGAGGTAGCCATCCTGCCCGAGTGTACAGGTCACAAGTGTGTGTAAGTCGATCAGCCCCAGTTAGCAGCCTGCATGCTTTGTTGACTGCAACTGTAATTCTGCAGAGGGCAGAGGCGGAGGCAGAGCCATAAATTGCTAGCCCGTAATCGATGATGGAGGTGACAGAGCTGTTGATAGCCAACCGGAGAGTGTCAGGAGTCATGCAGTGTTTGTGCCTGTAGATCAGGCCTATACGGATGTTGGTGGCTTTGGCAACAGAATCTATGTGCCGATGGTTGGACAGTGAGCTGTCCAATGTGACACCTAGGTATTTAAAATCAGGAACGTGTTCAAGTAAGGTCCCTGTTTGGTTTAGGATGGTGAGGTCACGGGATTTGTACTTGCTCCTGGTGTTGTAGAAGGTCATAACCTTTGTTTTTCTGTAGTTCATGACCAGTTTGTGTGACTTGAACCATTCTTCGATGCGCATGAATTCAAGCTGTAATTGTTTCTCGAGGAGCTCTGCATTTTGGTGGTTGGTGAACATGACTGCGTCATCAGCGTAGAGCAGTAATTTCTGGTGACAGACACTGGGAAGGTCGTTGAGGAAGAGGCTGAAGAGTAGTGGCCCCAGGATGGACCCCTGTAGGACCCTTGAAAGGACTGGCTTTTCTTCCGCGGTAACACCAGCAATCCTAACCCGCTGGACCATCTCCCCAAGGTAGCTTGAAAACCAGAGCAGTGCTTCATTGGAGAGCCCAATGTTTGATAATTGCTTGAGTAGGAGTGGGTGGTTCACAGTATCAAAGGCTTTCGTAAGGTCGATGAATACTGCCCCTACACAGTTTCCTTGATCAAGTGTGGTATGGATGAAGCCTGTGAATTCTAATAGTGCAGTGGTGGTACTGTGCCCTTTTTGGAAACCATGTTGCTCAGGACACTGGATGTCGTATTTTTCCAGGTACTTGACTAATTGGTCTGAGGCGATGCGCTCCAGGGCCTTAGACAATGGAGGGAGGATGGAGATAGGTCTGTAGTTGGAGTGCAGTGATTTGTCTCCACTTTTGTGTACCGGTGTGATGGTCACCTGTTTCCAGCGAGATGGGAACTGGGACATCCTTAGTGATAGATTGAGGACCTTTGTCAAAGGTTCAAGGACTTCTTCAAGGACAAGTGCTAACAATTTCAGGTCAAGGGAGTCACTGCTGTAGCCTGCATTGTGAATGGCCTTCTGAATATAGGTTCTGGCTTCATGTACTGGGATCTCCTTGAAGTAGAATTGTGGGGCAGGGTGTAGGAGCGGAGTAGTTGCAGGAGGGTTACTACCAGAGGGGGCATCAAAGAAATTAGAAGGGAGGACACTATCCAAGTTAGAGAACGCATAGTTAAAGGTGTTGGTGATGGTGTACAGGTCAGTTGTTTGTGTTCCATTTATGTTTAGCATGGTGGGTGGTGACTTAGGGTCCTTGCCTGTAAGGTCTTTCAAGTTACTCCAAAATTTTTTTCCATCACCCCAGGAGTTGGAGAGAGTTTCCTTGAAGTATTTGCTTTTGGGCTCTCCTAACTGCCCGCGTGCACTCATTTCTGGCAGCTTTATATTTATGAATATCCCCAGGTTTGGATGTTGCATGGGCACAGTGCCAGAGATTATCCCTATGTCTGAGTAAAGTGATTAGATCGGGGGTTATCCAAGGGTTAGCTCTGCCCCTGACCTTCAGCTTTTTGAGAGGTGCAAAGATATTGCAGGCCGCAGTGAAGTGGCTGATGAAAAGGTCTAAGGCTTGGTTTACATCAATGGCAGAGTCGATTGTTGCCTCTGTGATGGCAGTTTTGATGTTTCCCCATTGTTGCTCCACCCCTTCTTCTAGCCTGTTTGCTAGTCCTTTTCTAAGGCACTTTCCCATCTTGTCAAAGTCAGCTATCGTGAAGTCCAGTACCCTCACTTTTGTATGGCTTGACTCTGTAGCTGAATTTATCATGAACCACACTGTTTGACAGTCACTTGTTCCCAGATGGGTACCCACTTCTGGATCTGAGATCCTCTCACTGTCCCCATTTGAGAGTATGAGGTCTAAGATTGCTCTCCCTCACGAGTGGGTTCCAAAACTAGCTGTCTGAGGCATGCCACCTGCAGGGCATCGAGAATGGCCCTGCTCTTGGATGTGGCTGCAGCAAAGGTTCTCCAGTTAACATCTGGTATATTCAGGTACCACATCAACAGTATCTCCCCTTTCTCTGCCATCCTTGTCCATTCCCTCTCCCTGACATGGGGGTCTGTATACAACCCCTGTGCAGATTGTGGTGCCATTTCCAGTCTCTAAGGTGACCCACAGTGCCTCCTCTCCTCCCTGTTTACTTTTTTTTTCCATTGCTTTTATCCCTTCTCTTACAAAGAGAGTTAATCCTCCCCCTCTTCTACCCACCCTGTCTCTCCTGTAGGTTGTGTACCCTGGTATGTTAACATCCCAGTCATGGTTCTCTGTGTACCATGTTTCTGTGACTGTTATGATGTCCAGGCATCCTTCTTCCATCAAGGACACCAGTTCAGGGAGCATGTTGCCCAGACTATGGGCATTGGTACTCATCACCCTCCATTTCTTTTTTATATGGTATAATATTTTTTTGAGAGGTTTTGAGTATTTTGTACAGTAGAGAGTAAGCAATACAGCCAACCAGTTACTGAATATGATACATCTCAAAAAGGTACAATAATGATAGAAACTATCCTTCATGGACAAAATGTCTCACAACGAGTTATAAATGGAAGAATATCCATATTATTCATAGTACAGTTATCTTAAGAATATAGTACTTTCCAGGAAAAATACAAAGAAAGTAAGAAAACAATTAGTAAAGGCAGATGCTTATATCATATGACAGGTGCATAGACTACCCATGATTTAATCTAGAGATTAAGTGAGAGGATTGCAGGTAGCCCATTAAATAGGAGGGTTGGAGGGTCGTGCCAGGAGTTTACAAAAAGGGAAAGGATATGGTTCCCATTTCTGATAGTAATGGTGAAGATTACCCATATGGAGGTAAGAAAGTCTTTCAAAAAGAGAGAGAGTTTATCCAGAGCTGCATGCCAGGTGGTATGGGTAGGGATAACTGGCTGGCACCAATACGTAAAGACAATGTGTTTGGCCTCTAAGATAGCTACCAGGGTCCAGTCTTTGAGGGGTTTAGGTAGTTGGCCCAAGGAAGTAGTGTCCCTCATGAATAGTTTAACATCAGCAAGGACAATTGGTTGTTTAAGTACTGAGGAAATATCCGAGGCAACCATTTTCCAGAATGTTAACAAATTAGGACAGGACCATAGAATATGGAGAATGTGCGCTTCCACTTTGGAACAGTGACAACATTTGTTATGGCTAAGCAAGCCATGTGCATAGAGTATTACTGGTGTGCGATGCCATAACAATAGGATTTTTAGCTGCAAAAAATGATGATTGGTGTCACTATAGGAACGGAAAATACTTTTAAGGTAGGAGGTCCATTGTTTATCAGAATTGGGGGAGCCAGAATATAATTCCCATTTCTTTTTATGGGACATGGTTGCATTGGATTGTGAGTCTCTTCAGTAGCTGTAGAAGCAACCCATAACCCCTCTAGTAGTGGAGAGGTGATGTAAACCAGCTAACCAGGTCCATGGTGTGGCGCCTTGATATTTAAGGAGAAGAGGCTGTAGGGCACTCTGAATTTGTAAATACCTCCAAAAATCTTTGTGTGGTACAGAGAATTACCTTTGTAATTGAGCCAAAGGGAGCAGGGGGTACATGCCTGAGGGAGAGAGGACTTGTATAAACTGAATTCCAGCTTTGTGCCAGGAGGCAAGTATACTGACGTCCCATCAATTTGGATAAGGCTATTGTGCCATAAAGGAGCATATTGTATAGGAGGGTTCTAGGACTGTTTAGGCAAATGAGATTTAGCCATGAGATGTTTCCAAGAGTGGGCTGTACATAGCACTGTGGGTGGGAGAGAATGGGGCAGACATAACTGTGAAGTGAGAAATGTATAAAGGGGTACTGTGACCTCCAGGTCAGTTTCTAATTGAACCCATATCATGGGATCCACAGCATTAGGCACAAAATCATTTAGTTTCCTATGCAGCTATACAGGATAGATGATAGCCAAAAAACCAGCGTGCATTAAGGCCTCCTTGAGATCAGTGCACCCTCAGCTTATGCTTATTCCACTGTGGTGGTTTAGAATTCCATATGAAGCTGGCCGTCAGTTTCTCTAAAGAGGTGAAAAACTTGGGCCAGAGAGAGATGGGGAAATTATTTAGAAAGTACATGACATGAGGGAGCAAGAGCATATGAATAGCTGCTTTCTTGCCTGGTAGGGAGAGTTGCAACTTGTTCCACCTCTTAACTTCTGCAGCTAGTTGTGCTAACAATGGAGAGAAATGAGCAGATTCAAGCACATGCCAGGCTGTTGGTATACAAACACCAAGGTAATTGCTGTGCTGTTCCTCGTGAGTAACTTGAGTACCTGGACTATTATTCTTCTCACCTAGCCGTGAGTTCTTTTCTGCCTTTGTGAGAGACTGTGCAGATCAGATACCGTGTGACATCTTTTGGCTAAGTGTGAACTTTTTATTAGCTTTTATTTTATTGTTTTCTTCTACTCCCTGGTCGTGAGAGAACTCGGGGGCGGGGGATTGTTTTGTATTTTTAAGTTTGAATTATCTGATCTGATTTTGAATGTATTTATATTTATATTATTTTTAAGACGTCTTTTCGCTGGGTTTGACTTAACTTTTCTTTGAGGTGGGGATAATAATCTTATTCTGGTTTACTTTAGGATTATATGTTTAGTTAGACTTATTCTGGGGGTTTATTTAATTTTAAGTTTAAATATTTTGTATTACTGCTTTGGTTTAATTGTACTGTAGCGGCATGTGTCGGCCTACAATCCCCATGGTGGTGTGCTATTCATCCTCCTCTCTTCACGCCCTCCACCTTTTTATCCTCCCCCTCTCCATTATGATACATACCAGTGTTGTAGAGCATTGGGAATTACTCGAAGGAGAGGGAGGAGGGTGGGGGGCTGTGAACCAGGGAGGATGGATGAGAGGGGCCTTCGTATCCGGGTAGTTAGATCTAGAAGGCACCCTGGGGCAAAATGGAACCCAGACCATGGTTCGCCTTGTCTGGCGCCCATACCCAAGGGCACTACGGAATTTGGTAGGCAGATGGGCTTGACAGCCTCTGAGGTTCGTTCAACTCTGGCTGTGTTATGCAATGCTAGGTCCATCAGAAACAAGACTGGCATTATTGCTGATCTTATTGGTTTGGTGGACTTAGCTTGCATCACTGAGACCTGGCTGGATGAAAATCCAGGCCCCACGTTGGAAGCCATGACTCCGGCTGGGTACTCGGTGGTACACCGCCCGAGATTGGACCGCAGGGGTTGGGGGGGTTGCAGTCTGTTTTAAGATGGAATTGGACCTCACAAGTGTGGTAGTGGGGGAGGCTGAGTCCTCTGAGTGTACAGTGGTAGCGAGTGTTGGCGTTCGAATCGTACTCATCTACCGTCCACCAGGAGGTGGGAAACGGTTCTTACAGGAAGTGGCAGACTTCATCATTGACATGTCATTGGAGTTGCCCAAATTGATGGTCTTGGGTGACTTTAACGCCTGGGTCGACGATGAACTCTCACAATTTGGTAATCACTTCCTCCAATTAATGACTTCTTTGGGCTTTACACAGGTGGTTTCCACTGCTACCCACAAATCTGGACACTTCTTGGACTTAGTCTTTCTCCTAGGGATTGATAATACTGATCTGGGGGTGGAATCAGTTGTGTGGTCAGACCACTACACCATGAGGTTCAATTTTAGCACCCCCCTGAGAAGGCCTACCCCTGTGGAGATGGCGACATACCGCCCTTTACAGGATATCACTCCCCAAGGCCTTGCAGTGATTCTTGACCTCTCGTCCCCTGCGATGGCGAGCAGTAGTCCAGAGACCTTGGTGATGGCCTATAATAGGGCTGTTGCGTTGGCTCTGGATACTATTGCTCCTGTTCATGTATGCCCCCTCTCCCTTCATCCCAAGGCACCCTAGTTTGATGGGACGTTGAGGGAGATGTGGAGACTGGAGAGAAGATTAGAACGCTGCTGGTGCAGATCCACCCTTGATTCTGACCGCCTTAAATTGATAGACCATTACTCTGTCTATCAATCTGCAATCTCCCATAAGAAGGCAGAATTCCTGTCCAGGGAGATTGCAGCTGCTAGGAATCGACCAACTCAGCTTTTTCAAACTGTGGACAGGCTGTGCAACCCAGCTTGTCTACAAGTTAGGAAAGCTTTTTTGCAATTAGAGTGTGAGAAGCTTGCTCGTTTCTTCGCTAATAAGGTGGCTGACATCAGGGCGGATCTGCATCCAGTGGCTTCTAAGGGGGATGCTGTTGAACAGCGTGAGTTCACAGTGCCTCAATTTTCTTGGTGTTCCTTCAGCAGACCTGATTTCGTGGATTTCATGAGGATTATCCATGGTGTGCACCCTATGAGCTGTAGTTTGGATCCTGGACCAACCTCCCTAATATTGGGTTGTTGTGACATTATCAGTCCAATCCTTGTGCAAATGGTCTGGCGCTCCCTGGAGTCGGGCAAGTTTCCTAGCTCCCTGAAAGAGGCGGTGGTGACACCGCTCTTGAAGAAAGCTACCTTGGACCCAGACTGTTTCACAAACTACAGACCCATCTCAAACCTACCCTTTATTGGGAAGGTGATTGAGAAAATATTGGCGGTCCAATTGGAGAACCATTTAACCATCCATGGCATCTACGAACCCTTCCAATCCAGTTTTCATAAAAGACATAACACCGAGACTGCACTGGTTTGGGTGCTTAATGATCTCCTGAGGACAAGAGACCAGAAGAGATGTTCTATTCTAGTTCTTCTCAATCTCTCGACAGCTTTTGACACCATGGATCATGTGGTGTTGTTAGCATGCCTGAAGCAGATTTGCGGAATATCAGGAATCGTCCTCAGATGGTTCATCTCATTCCTCACTGGGAGATCACAAAGAGTTGTGTCGGGGCCTTTTTCCTCTGGCCCAACTCCTTTGTTGTGTGGGGTGCCTCAGGGTTCTGTGCTATCTCCCATGTTATTCGTGGTGTATATGCTGCCCCTCAGAGACATTATAAGATGGTATAAACTGAGGTTTCACTGCTTTGCAGATGACACCCGGCTATACCTGTCTTTTGCTCCTGACCAGGATGGAGCCCTCTCAGTGTTTAACAACTGTCTGAAAGAAATCCAGGATTGGATGGATTCTAGTTGGCTGAAGTTGAACTCAGAAAAGACAGAGGTTTTGGTAGTGGATCCAGGTTGTTGGATAGAGGGGCCGCCTGTTGGTGCACCTTCAGGAATTTTTCTTGGGGGTGTGTCACTTCCGACCTCCGAATGGGTGCTTAACCTAGGGGTTATCTTGGATGACAGGCTGACACTACAGTCACAGGTGTCAGCAGTAATCAAGACTTCCTTTTACCATCTTAGGAATATCGCTAGAGTGAAGCACCTTGTTCCGTCTGACACATTACCAAAATTGGTCCACGCCTTTGTGTCCTCGCGTTTGGACTACTGCAACTCCCTGTATTTTTGGCTTTCTTGGGTTGAAATCCACTGCCTTCAGCTAGTGCAGAATGCGGCAGCCCGGGTTTTGACTGGGACAAGCAGGTCTTGCCACATCTCCCCGGTGCTGCGCGAACTGCACTGGCTTCCCGTCCGGTGGAGGATCACCTATAAAGCCTGTTTACTGACTTTTAAAGCTTTACATGATCAGGGTCCATCCTATCTGAAAGATCTTTTAGCTCCTTACTGTCCGGGCCGATCACTCCACCCAGCCAACGAGGGGTTGCTAGAGATTCCAAGAGTGAGCCTAAATTCATCTGGTTGCAGAGCTTTTTTCTATGCTGCTCCCACTCTTTGGAATTCTCTACCCGGTTGGTTGCGGCAGTGAACCTCCATGGAGGAATTTAAGAGGGGTTTAAAAACTGATTTGTATCAGTCTGCCTTCTTGGATCATTGACTGTGTTATATTATTGATGAGACTGAATTTTTATCTCTGTTTTATTATGTTTGAACAGCGCCTTGAAAATTTGAAAGGCGCTTTAGAAATAAAATTTATTATTATTAATTAAACTCAGTACTCACCCAAGTCAGATTAGTTCATTGGATGCAGATCTTGGTACAATGATTGTTTAGAGGGGTCAAGTAGTTTTTTTACCTGATTAATACATAGACCAGTAATTACACCAAAGTCATCTTGGATTTGAAGTACCCTCGGTAAAGTTTGTTGAGGGTTAGAGAGAATTAAAAGGAGATCGTCCACGTAGGCCACCACCAGATAAGGCTGATTGGCAACTACAATGCCCTGAATTTGCGGGGAGGCAATGAGTGTCCTGATCAGGGGTCTAGGGCCACAAGGAATAATAAGGGGAATAAGGGGCAGCCTTGCTGGTGCCCTGGTGCAGCACAAAGGGAAGGGAAATCTCACTATTAGTAAGAATACGAGCCATGGGGGAGCAATAAAGGGTACATATCCACTGCATAAAAGAAGTACCAAAGCCATACCTAAGAAGTTCTTCATAGAGATATTCCCATTCAATAGAGTCAAACGACTTAGAAAAATCAATTGCTAAGGCTGCTAAGGGGAGGGAGGATTTGGAGGCAAACCACTTAACACTGAGGAGGAGTCTGGTGTTTTCCATCCCTGATTTTCCTCACATAAAATCCATGTGAGTGGGGTGTATAATCGAGGGAAGAATGGAGATTAATCTGGCTGCCAATGCTTTGGCTAATATTTTAGTGTCTACTGACAAAAGGGATATTGGCCAGAAGTTGGCACAATCTAGGGGATTGGATCATTTATTTGGTAGAAGGGAAATTATTGCCTCCTTCATAGTAGGGGTGGGAGATCCAGAGGCATGGGCAGAATGTAGGGCATGCTGCAGTGGTTGAATAATGTCTGGGCCAAGGGCCTGGTAAAGCTCCATGGACATATCATCTGGACTGGGGGCCTTCTCCCATGCCATCTGAGAGAGCGCCAATTGAAGTTCTGCACAGGAAACAGGTGACTCCAGGTGGGTCACATGTTCAGTGGTAAGAGTCAGCAGTGGGGTTTGTTCACAGAATTTAGCGAAAAGTTTCCGTAGCTCTTGAGTGGTATTAGAAGATCAAGACTGATAGAGAGTTGGTAAAATTGCTGCATAGTAGTATTAATCTGTTTGGGTCTAGTCGCTATGGAGCCTGCAGAAGTATGGAGAGCATGTATCCATGTAGCTGCCTGCTGCTGACGTAGGTGAAAGGCAAGGAGTTTCCCTGCTCGTTCACCCCCAGCCCAAAAGGTCTGCTTCAATTTCAAGAGATACTATTCAGCTTTTTGATGCAAAATTGTATTTATTTTGTATTTGAGTCTGACTATTTGCCGGTGTAGAACATCATCTGGGGCAGCCCGTGGGGTAGATTTAAAGCGAAGCTCCAAAGCTGCTAGGTCTGCTTGGAGCTAAGTCAGAGTCACCTTACTTTTGTTGTCCCAAGCCGCTGAAAAGGCAATAATGTGGCCCCTTAATACAGCTTTGAATGCTTCCTAGACAGTGCCCGGGGATACCCCACAATCAGCATTCAAGAAGAAATAATCTTTAGTCGCCTGCACTAAGTGCGGATGAAAATCCAGGTCCTGAAATAAAAGTGGATTGCAATGCCAACGAGTTCTGGGTGGACGATGCTCCAGGGAAGTAAACCTTTATAAGACAGGGGCATGATCTGAAATTAAAATCGAGCCTATATTGGAATCAGAGAGGCATCTAGCTGCTAATTCAGTAGCAAGCCAGAAGTCTATGTGACTGTGGTATTTATGTGGAGCAGAGTAGAAGGAAAAATCTCTGCCAGTAGGATGGTCCCTGCACCAGATATCAATGAGGGTCCATTCCTCTATCATGACATGAAGAGATTGTCTGGCTTTGGGGTTAGCATGTGGGGGTTGGGTAGGAATTGTCCAAAAATGAATCCCCTACTATATTGAAGTCCCCACCCAGGATTACAGGGAGCAGTGACCCATCTGACTGTAGATCTGACAGGGTCTGACATCACAGGAAAAAAATTGGCATGTTCAACATTGGGAGCATACACATTACCCAACAAGATAGTGCCTGTAGGGGAAAATAACTTCACCATTTACCAATGGCCATGGGCATCTTTTTTGACATCTTTCACCACCCAAGGGGAGGCATGATGGATAAGGATGGCTACCCCCTTTGACTTAGTGGTGAAGGAGCTGGCCAGTACTTCTTCCACCCAGAATTTCTTCAACCATTTGGTACGTTTAGATAATCGGTGGGTTTCTTGAAAGAGGGCAATGCCTGCCCGCAGGGATTTTAAGTGCTGTAAGACTTTTGTGCCTTTGATTGGGTGGTATAATCCTTTCACATTCCAGGATGCCCAACGATATCCCTGGAGGGGGTAGCAGGAGTAACAGGCATATTCTCACACAGTAGACAAGAGGAGGTACATACAGAGCTTCCATTTGAATGGTTAAAAGAAGGGATGCTGAGTTCCAGGGCCACCAGATACCTGAGAGAGGATAGGGCTATCAGTGTGTGCACTAGTACTGGAAAAGATGTAAGCATCACCTGCAGCATCTGAACTGTGTATTCTAAGTTATAGATAAGGCTGTAGCAACAGATCTAAAAACAAACAGCAGATAAACCAGTTAGTGTATGAACAAAATAGATCAATATCAAAGTGGGCAAGAAGCCCAGTACTGAACTCGAAAGTGTCGAGGAAAGACACTTCAACAACAGTAGTGTGAGACTGGAGGTCAAAGCAAATGAGGGTTATATATATATATATATATATATATATATATATATATATTAGAGGCAAAACTCTGTTTACTTACTAGTTAGGGGTTGTTTCACACCGACAAAGCGTAGGAAATTGGTGTTAGTTGAAAGCCCCCCTGCCCCCCTGTTCACAGCCTCAACCGGTATCGGGTGCATTAGGGTTGTCGCCATAATCACCCCATCACATGTAAAGAAGCAGAGATGTAGGAGAATGGAGTGAGAGTTAGGACCGACAACCCTAATGCGCACCCTGATGCCGTTTGGTGGGCAGGGTAGGTCAAGGGGCTTTCAAACCCTAACACCAAATTTCCTCACTTTTGCCGGTGTGGAACAACCCTAACTAATGTATTAAATGGAGTTTTTTGCCTCTAATTTCCCTTCTTTTTGAGAATGATAACGAGAAATAGTGAATGTAATGCGGCCGGAGCTCCCGCCACATGATGTTTTGTCACATAGTAACATTGTGCCCGCAAACACAAATAGTAATGCACATGATGACACAAAGCAAAACAGAAAGAGAAACTGTATTGTGTACAGAAATGTTAAAAACCACCCAAAAGCAAGCGCAATTGAAAACGCAAAGGGTAACGCACATGGTGGCGTAGACGTGAACAGTAAGTGAAACCGGAACGGAACTGCAAGCGAAAACGGTAACGGTAGCAGTAATGTAAGTGCACAGGCTGGTTTTCCCCAAAAGCTGCATAAAGAAAGACAGTGAATACAAAGAATGTATGCATAATAATGGTTCTCGGAGCAGAAAATGAGGAGTTGGAATACTAAATTGCTTATATCTCAGGAACTGTACGATGCAGAAAAAAAATTAAAAAGTTATATCATTTATGACTTTTCTGGCTAGTTTTGTACTTAGTGCCCAATAGGGAGCTAAGATTTTTCTGATGAAAAGTCCGTATCTCTCACCGTTTCTGAGATACGGGCTTGGAAAGGAGCAGCGAACACCGTAATGTTATGCTATGGGAAAAGAAGAGAAGTTCAGAGTGCCATAACTTTGGCTTCCTGTAATATTTTTTCACCAAACCACAAAAAGGCACATCTGTGGGATGTTGGCTGTGATCCCTTCAAATTTCAGCCCAAAAGACCAAACCATTATTCTGCAGCAGGGCGCCAAAGGATTCCTGTAATGCGTCAGACGATGTAATGTTATCCTATGGGAAAAAGTGTCAACTTTGGAGTGCTGTAACATTGTCGCCATGTAATATTTTGTCAGCAAAATAGTGAAAAGCACATCTGTGAGATGTCAGCTGCGTTCCCTCCAAATTTCAGGCCAAAACACCAAACCGTTCTTTTGCAGCAGGGTGCCAAAGCATTGCTGTCATTTTCCCACAGCCTAGAAAAGTACTGTCGAAGTTTGCGAAAGCTTTCGCAAATTCATTCGACAGTGTAGCTAGTGCAACAGTACTTTGCGAAAGTACTTTTTCCAGAAATGTGAAAAACATATTTCTGGGGTGTTTTACCCCAAAATAAAGACATGGCTAGCATCCTCAGGGTCTGACTAGGTGAATACAAAAATAATTAGGTTGCTGGAGGGTCCCAATTTTAAATGCCAAGCATTTTTCTGATCGCTAACTGAAAACAAAATGGCAGATTTGCGACAGTAAAATGGCCATTTTCGAAAGTAAAAGCTGGATTTGCGACACTGTCAAACTTTTTGTTAACTTTTCCCATTGACTTATAATGGGAACTTGTTTTTTGAATAACTTTTGAACCGTTTAATATTTTTTCATGAAATCTTCAAAAGGCACTTTGGGGACCCTGACCACACATTCCCTGAAGATTTTGGACCAGTCGCACGAACCGTACGACCTGTAGAGACGACAGCAAAAATTCCAGAAAAGCGTAAACACGTACACAGGTCACGCTTAATAACTCCGCAGCCGTATATTCGACTGGTATGAAACTTGGCAGATCCCAAGGCGCATGTGTCTTGATCACGTATTCCAAATTTCAGGCAAATCCATCAAACGGTTGCAAAGTTATTAAGGTGCAATATTTTGGGTTTAACATGTAAATGGCTCCTGAACCCTAACTATAGTGGCACTACCGTGCCACTATAATATATATATATATATATCATAAAGTATATATATAGATATATATATATATATAGATATATATATACACACACCCTACAGCTATACTATCTCCAATACTCAACTCAGGAGGGTGTTATGCGGATGGTACAATGAACCAACTCATTTTAGATCCACCCTATCCAGGTGCTGGATGACCTGAACTAGATGGAGGGGGAGTGAAGGGGGAATGGAGGGAGGGGGGAGGTAAGGAGGGAAGGGAGAGGGGGAAAGATGGGCATACCCACCTGCTGGTAACTAGATGGGAAATAGAGAACCACCCAAGGGAGGGAAGGTGCATCAGGCCTGGAGGAAGAGCACAAGAACTTAACTACTGAGCCTATCACTGCAAGAGGTAAAGGAAATGGGAATGGGAATGGGGAGGGGGAGGGCTAAAATCACCCTAATGTTCCTCTTCAAATGTTACACAGAAACATAGAAACATAGAAACATAGACTTTGACGGCAGATAAGGACCGCTAGGCCCATCTAGTCTGCCCATTTCCCTACCTACAGGATAGGCCACAGATCCTAGTTAACCAACAGCCTATATCTTCCTGCCCCCCACAAGAATTGCCTTATGTCTGTCCCATGCATTCTTGAATTCTCCCACAGTTTTAGACCCCACAACTTCCTCAGGAAGGCTGTTCCATGCATCCGCTATCCTCTCTGAAATAATACTTCCTCACATTGCCCCTGAACCACCCTCCTTCTATCTTTAAATTGTGTCCACTTGTTCTTGCAAGTCTCTTTTCTGAAAGATGCTACCTCTTGGACTTTGTTGATTCCCTTGAGGTACTTGAAAGTTTCTATCATGTCCCCTCTCCCTTCTTTCCTCAAGGGTATACATATTAAGCTCCTTTAGTCTCTCCTTATACGGCTTCTCTTGCAGACCCTGCACCATTTTAGTTGCCTCCTCTGGACTGCCTCTATCCTGTCTATGTCCTTGCGGAGATGGGGTCTCCAGAACTGGACACAGTATTCCAGATGGGGTCTCACCAACTGTCTGTACAGAGGGATAACAACTTCCTGTTTTCTGCTGCTGATGCCTCTCCCTATACATCCCAGTATACCCCGGCTCTCCCTACTGCCTTCTCACATTGCTTGCTAACCTTAAGGTCATCTGATATGATTACCCCCAGGTCCCTTTCCTGTTTTGTTGTTGTTACTACCTCCCCACCCATTGTGTATTCTTCCCCTGGGTTCTTGTTTCCCAGGTGTATTATTTTGCACTTTTTTGCATTGAATCCTAGCTGCCATACGTCTGACCATTCCTCCAACCTTGCCAAGTCCCTTTTCATCCTTTCCACGCCTCCTTGTGTATCAACCCTGTTGCAGATCTTTGTGTCATCTGCAAAAGGCATACTTTTCCTTCAGTCCCTCTGCAATGTCACTGATGAAGACATTAAAAGGACTGGACCCAATACTGAACCCTGCGGTACCCACTGGTAACGCCTTTCTTCAAGTGGACTCCATTTACAATTACCTTCTGTGTCCTGTTGTCCAGCCAATGTTTTACTCAGGCTACCACCCTGGGACCCACTCCCAGGCTGGTTAATTTGACTAATAATCTTTTGTGTGGGACTGTGTCAAATGCCTTGCTACAAAGTCTAGGTAGGCCATGTCCACAGCCCCTCCCTGGTCTACTACTTTGGTCACCCAGTCAAAGAAATCTATTAGATTGGTCTGACATGACCTTCCCACTGTGAACCCATGCTGCCTTGGATCCTGTGCTCCACTGACCTCTAGGTACTCAATTATTCTTTCCTTCAGAAGTGACTCCATCACTTTCCCTACCACAGAGGTCAGACTGACAGGTCTGTAGTTTCCTGCCTCTGTCTTGGTCCCACTTTTGTGAAGGGGAATCACATCCGCCTTCCTCCAGTCCTCGGGTACCACACCATCCTCCCATGATTTATTAAAAAGAGTAGCCAATGGTTTCACTAGTTCCTTCCTTAATTCTTTTAGAATTCTGGGGTGAATTCCATCAGGACCCATTGCTTTGTCCACCTTCAGTTTTAGGAGTTCTTGCAGAACCCTTTCTTCTGTTACTAGGCTGCATATAAGGCCATAGTTCAGTACATATTACAGTTATGCATGGCCTTAACCATTCCATGTAGTAAGGTCAAGGTGAGGGGACGGGGAGGAAGGGGAGGGAGGGAGGACAATAGGTACACTTATGGCCACTAGTTTGTGACACACTACATTATACCCATAGCCACACCTATTCCATGGAGTAAAATAGAGAGGAGGTGGGAGAGAACGGGCGGAGGGAAGTAAGGGGGCATAATAAACATGCCCTCATCACACAGCAAAATATTAATGCATAATGAAGCATTCAGTCAGGTTCCGATAGATCCAGTAATTTGGCCTTCGACCATCTTGGGGGGTCCCCGAGAGGTACATCCAAGATCCAGCAGTGCCTTCACCATGGCAGCCACGTAGCTGATAAGACCAGGTCACACAGGAGAGAGAGTGTCCACTAATTCTACTAACGATGTCTCTGGAAGGTCATCCCAATCTGTCGATTGCTCGGTGTCCATATCTTGCGGTCCAGTAATATTCTGACCCAGTAGAGGAGAGAGATCCTCTCTGGAGATCTTTGCAGGAGGTGCTGCTGAGGATTTGGAGGCTGAGTGTAGTGAGCCGCTCCTGGGTCTCTGCCTAGGCTTGGGTAGCAAGTTTAATACCCATTGAGAGAGACAGAATTTCATGTTGAATATCTGTGAAGCTGGGATCAATGTGCTGGTGTTGGAACAAGCAGACTGAGAGACAGCCTTCGATGGGGGACCAGTTTGGTGTGGGACCTGTCCTGCTGGTAAATGAGATGCAAGGGAACCATAGGTGGCAAAAAGGTTCCTATCAATAGGTACCACTGGAGGGGGCTCACAAAGCCTCCTGGGATTTGCAGTAGGGCACTGAAGGCCTGGCCATAATCTAGCAATCCAATGCTCAATGTCCCCAGGATGATCAGCAATGAGTCCATGTCCTTCCTTGGTGACATGCAGTCTAGTAAGATTTTTGAATTTAAATCTAAAGTCATATTGATAGAGAAATCTTTTAATGGTCCCAGTTACTCTCCATTTTGCAGCCGTTTCCTGGGCAAAATCCCTATATGTGGCTATTGTAGATCCTTGCCAAGAAAGTTCCCCTAGATCTCTAGCAGCACAAAGAATTCTCTCCTTAGTGGTGTATCTCAACAGATATGCCACAATTGGTCTAGGTGTGTTAGAGTGTTTACTTGTGCAGGCAGAGACCCTGTAAGCCCTTTCAACTACAATTGATCCTCTCCACCGGTCCCCTAGTATATGAGGAAGATTTTCATTAAGAAATTGCTTCCAGGTTCGGGAACGAGCTCAGGTCGCTGGAGGGCTGGCCAGGGGGAGGCAGCTTGAGCATCCCATGACTGCTCGCTGTCTTCAGGGAGGTAAGGGGCTGTGACCCAGTGTTGAAGCAACCACTGGTGGAGGCCAGAGGTAGAGCAACACATCAGGATCATTGGGGTGGTGCGTGACAGACATCGGCTCTTGCCTTGATGTCTGGATGTCAAGCACCTTAAGAAAGCCAGGAAAATCACTTGCTGGCCACTGGATGATGGATCTCTATTCCCTGAGGACCTCCAGCACCTTCCCAGGGTCTCCTGTTCCTCAGCAGCATCTCTGGGCCCTAGAAGTATGTGCTGGGGTCACGCCTCTTCCCCCAGTGCCTTCCCCCTCAGAGGAGGGGGACCCACTCAGTGATGGGATATGCCAGGATATCCCGGGGGTCGGCTGCAATATGAGGATCAGAGGAGGGCTGGGTAAGGACAGTAGGGGCTGGGGGAAACTTGGTAGAGCCCGAAGGAGTGGTGGACCAGTGAGCATGGGGCCAGAAAAATAGATCACACACACAAAAAAAAAGAAATTGCTTCATTGATTACCTCTTCACCCCCACTAGGAGCCTGACTATTTGCAAATTATTGTGGTGACTCTGGTTTTCATGATCCTCGGCCATCTCCCAGAGCACAGCGAGTCACTCTTCATGCTGCTGGAGACTTTGCCAAACCTGAGCTTGTTGGGCTTCACATGCTTCAGCCCTTTGCTCAGCCAATTCATTCTGTCCTGTAGATGCTGAACATCCATAGCAGTGCCAGTCAGAGAGAGGCTTATTTCATCAACTCTAGTAATTAGTGTTTCCAAGAGCCTAGTGATATGTTGCAGGGACTCCCCGACTGCTGCTGGTTGATCCATTTTTGGGTGGAGGCTGTCTGGTACTGGAGAGGACATGAAAGAGTTCTAAATTATAGCCAGCAAGGTAGATGGAGGCACCCGATCTTGTAGCAACATCCAAAGGAGGGGAGTAGAGGCACAGACAGATACGTAGGCTGGCCAGCCTATGGTGCAAGGATGTAGGGCCTGCACAGCCTAGGCCTAGGTGAGCTGAAGTGGTTTCAGATCACGGCACCATCAAAAATATGCAAATGCTCTGAAATCAACTGAAATGGATGCATTGCCCAGCAAGTAGGTTATTACCCGTGCATAAAGCCGTTGATTAATAAAGGAGACTCCACAGGATCATGGCTAAGGTCTAGATAGAGCTTTGGAGTTATGCTGCCATCTTCTTGGTGGCTAGACCATGCCCCCATTACCCTCCATTTCTTGATGGCCCTACCCCTTTTTGCCCCATTTCTGTCCTTATTGCCTTTGTCATTTTCTCCATTTACCCCTGCCCTTCTCCCTATTGACATCTCTATCTTGGTGTTTACCTCACTTAGTACCTGATTTTTTGGGGGCTAGGATTTCCCTGCTCCTTTCCAGTGCCTCCTCCCTTGGCTAGTTTAAATGCTTGCCAATGAAGCATTTAAACTTATCACCTAGGATCCTGGTTTCCCTCCTGGCCTATGCAGATCATCACACCAGTATAGGCCTGCAACACTCCAGGAGGACCCCCAGTCCCCAATGAAGCCAAATCCCTGAGCTCTACACCAGTTTTTCAACCACTGATTGAATCCCATGGTGTTGATCATCCTAGTCTCACCCATGCCATAGACAGGCAGCACCTCTGAGAAGGTTACCGTGCATGCTACTTGTCTAAGACCCCTTCCCAACTCCACAAACTCTTTCTGCACTGCTCTGATCCCTTTCTCAGCCAGGTCATTTGTCCCTAGGTGGACAATGACATCCAGCTCCTTCCCCCATGCAGCTGCTCCAGCGATTCTGAGGATTCGCTTCCTGTCTCGCCAAGCCATGGTGCCAGGCAGGCACCTTACCTCTCTCTCCCCTTCCTCCCCCAGTTCTACCCCCCTAACAATGGAGTCCTCCACTAGAAGTTGTTTCCTTCCCCGTGGGGTCCCATGCCACCCTCCTGTGGGTCTCCTTCATGGAGGTTCCCAGCATCCTTCTTGGTCTCCATTTGCCAGAATGGCATATGAATTGTGGAGAGGTACAACTGGTTGGATGTGCCTCTGTTCCACCACCCTCATCATCCCTGAGCCCACTTTAGTCCAGTATGGGAACATAATTGCTTTTGGTTGAAGGTACCTTAGGAAGGAGCCCAAAAGTACATGATGCAGGTGGTGAATGCAGAAACTGAGTGGAATACTGACTGACAGCAGTTGGTGATAACTGATAAAGACTGACTGGAGTAATGATTGACAGCAACTGATAACAGATAGCAGACACAGCTGACTTCCATAAGGAGAGAGGAAACAGCAGAATTGAAGGATAAGAGAACCACCATCCAGCCTTATCTGACAGCAGAAACCTACTAGTAGGTTAAATGCTGTACTTAAATATGCATGCTACATTATGAACTTAAGCACATAGGACAGAAATAAAAAAAAACTATGGAAGAAATCTCTGGAGATCCATGGCCTCAGCCACCTTCTCTCCTGGCATGGGAACCTATTATTGTGACAGATCAGAATGCTAATTTGGAATTTGAAATTCAGGGGAAGTTTTTGGAAGGATAACTCTCTATTCCTCTTTTGTGATAATGCTGTGGGGTGCCATGAGTCGGTCTTTGCAGTCAAAGGAAGTTCCTCACAAGAAAGGTACACCCCTTAAAGCATGGAATGAAGAGAGTAGTGGTTGCTGAAAGGCTACTGCCCAGCCTCGAGATGATGTGGAGGCCTATCCTTGAATAAAAGCTTAAGGACAGGTATATGGGATAAGACTAAGTGGACTTCAGGCAGATGCAGGGAGAATGACTTTCAGAGGTGCTGCTGAACTAGTCTGGACAGCTAAAGGAACCACTATAGGCTTAGGGCTCCACCCTTTGGCAGCTGAAATCTTAAATGCTATGCCTTGAGATGCTGCTGACCTAAGGTCTGCATGGCTAAAGATTCACCCAGAGCACTGAAACTTACCCCCTGGTGGGACTGCCAGGAGGTGCCGCATGAGATAAGTGACCTACAGAGAAGGACCTCGATTTGAGATGACGGACTCAACCTCAAGAGTCAGACTTCAAGGGGGAGCATGTACTGTCTACCCACAGAGTGAGCTCTGAGGGTATGATTTTAACTGAACAGCTGTTGAATGGAATGACTGATACTGATGGAAAATACAGTGACTGAAAAGGTCTGAAATTTGAATGTACATCAGAGGTCAAAATGAGAGGTAAAACCCAGCCTCAACAGGACAGGCTGGAAGCTGCATGCACACCAAGACTAAGGTAGATAATGCTGAAGTAGACTTGCTGAGCAAAATGAACTAAAATGAGAGAGCAGGAATGGGAGCAGCTGCCCTATCAGAAAGCTGGGTGACAGCAACTGAAGAAGAATGCAGTGGAACTGAAAAGAGGTTTGCAAGTGGCACGGTATGAACAGCTAAATGAAAAAGACTGAGCACAAGCCAGAACAGCAGAATAACATAAGTAGGACATACTGTGGAAATTAGTAAGCACACCGAGAAACAACAAAGAATGAAACACAGTAGTTACATGAGGAGAGGAGTGCAGCAGGAGTAGCTAACTGAGAGAAAGAAGGAAGGAACAGCTGCAGCCAGAAAAAGTAAAATAAACAAAATACTGACCTAGAAAACCACTGAAGGCACAAGTCAAACAAAAATCCCAAAAGCACAATTGGAAAGGTATATAAAAAAAAACAGCACAAGGAGAAAACAGGAGGGGGGGGGCAAGCAGAGCTTCCGTCTGCAGAAAAGATACAATGTTTCCAAATGAGGCTGGAGGAAGCTAACTTAAATAGCTCAGGAAAGGGGATGTGTTTGGTTGCTCCCACCCATTGAACTACAGGCTTAGCCTATGTGTATGCAGGGAAAGCCTTATAAGGAAAGGATAGGCAGACTGAAGTTGTATTCGGTTGAGGCTAGAAGGAAAAGAAGGGTTATGATAGAAACTAATAGGGATCACCAGGATACTATAATTATAAAAAATTGTTCAAACACAGCAAAGGGACCTGCGGTGGGGTCAATAATACAAGCTGGTTGTGGATGTTCAGGAGTGAAGAGAAAATGAACTTTTTCATAGAGGAGGGTGGTTGACAAGTGGATAAGGATGGTGCAGGGATTTAAGGAGGGGGGACACATGTAAAGGGTTAATAGAAGTAGGAGCACAGAATGTGTTAAGATGAAAAGCTACTAACTGACTGAGATGCTCATTGGTAGCTCAGGCTAACCCTACCCAGTGATAGGCTGGCCTTAATTAAGTAGGACCAGAGCAGACTAGCTGGACCTTTGGATGTTTTTGCCTGTAATTATTTCAGTGTTTCTATGAAATATAGAAATATAGAAACAAAGAAGTTGCTGGCAGATAAAGACCCTTTGTCCCATCTAGTCTGTGCATTTTCCCTGCCTACTGTGCCAACGCAGACCCTTCACTATCTCCGGTCATCCCCACCCCTTGTGTTACTTCCAAGGTTCCCTTATATCTGTCCCATGCCTGCTTACATTCTGTGACTGTTTTGGAATGGTTTGAATAATATAAAGAAATTTATGATGTAACTATATTAGGGCTGTGCGAATACCTTTTTCCAAATATTTGGCCAAATATTACAGTATATTCAGAGGTTCCAAATATTCGGGTATTCGGTAATCGACTGGGTGATCTTTAAAAAAAGCTTCTCCTTCTCCTAGGAAGCCAGGCTAGTCTTCTGACACCTGGTTCCTTTAAAAGTAAATCCCCCCGCCTTAACTCTGTGTCTGCTTATTATTAAAAAAAAATTTACATTCCTGCCAGCTCCCCCAGGAGCCAACACTGAACTTACTCTTCAGACAAGCCCCACACTCCCCAAAGCAGTATATTACTTCTGAAATGGCTCCCCTGACCTGGCTGATGAATTGGGGCAACTTGTAGTCATATCTTAAATTCCCAGCTAGCCCAGTTGGACCATCCTCAGTAGCATGGACTCTTGCCGTCAGCTCCGTATCACATCCTGCCAGTGTCATAAGGAAGTGAGTGTGGCACTGCAAGATCATGAGGAAGGGGGCAGGTCAGCAATATCAAAATGACACTATGCAGCCTCAGTCAATCAGGCCAATTTATCAGTCAGGTCAAGGGGGGCCATTTTAGATGCAATATACTGCTTTGGCGAGTGTGGGGCTTGCCTGAGGAGAAAAACTGGTGTTCACTCCTAGTGGAGCTGGCAATAGTTCTGATTTTTTTTTAAATAATAAGCAGACACAGAGTTAAGGTGTGGGGGGAATTTACTGTTAAAGAAATTAGAAGGAATCAAAGGGTGGTCAGGAGACAAGCCCTGACCATCGAGTAAGGAAGAAAGTCATGGAAACTGGGGAGCATGGTCTGAAGCTCAAGTAACATGGCCACTTAATTACTCAGCTCTGTCCCAGCCAAAATTTAAATGCCTTATTAGCCCTTTCTTTTTGCTCATTTGTGTCGCATTCCTAAAGCTTGGTAGTTTTTTTTATAACCAAAGTATTCAAAACTGTGGGTTTTGTTCCTTCCTGGGATCTTCTTTGGGCCAGAGAGCTATCCTCGACCACAATCTTATGAGGCCTACCATACCACTACCATGGAAGGCTTAATGGTAGCTCTGGCATTAAAAACCACTAATCCCAGGATGTCTCACACTTCATCTTTAGAATATATTGCTTCTTTACTTGAAACTTAAATGCTGGACATCTCCAAAATTAAGGCAGCTGTTGCTGCTACATCCTCTGACATCACTTCACTGAAAGACAAGATGAACATAGTAAATAACGGGTCTCAGATCTTGATGACTCCCACTTCCTCATCCTCTGCCACTTGGAAGACCATGAGCAGTGGCTGGAATGACTCTGGGAGAGGTCCAAGGACTTGGACAATAAGGGACACCTGAGAATAATATCCATATACTGGGCATTCCCAAGAGGGCTGAAGGGCCCTGCCTGGACAGATTTGTGTTGGACTTCTTATCACAGTTAATAGCTCCTGCTTCAAAGTACCACTAGAAGTGGAGTGGGCCCATGATCTGCACTGACCAAATTCACCAAGGAGCACTCAGTCTTGCCTGATTATTGCTGATTTGCTTAGGTATTCAACCAAAGATCTTGTATGGCTAGCTAGAGAAAAGGGCCCACTTACCTGGTGTGGCTCCAGAATATCAATATATTCTGATTTCTCTGTGTAAGTTGCACAAATAAGGCAATAATGTACTCTCATTAGATCTACCTTCGGAGAATCTGGATACATCATCACTTCAGTGGCCTTGCTGACTTCATCATAGAGCATTTTTTTTAATTTTTTAGTCTTTAGTAACCAGGTAAGGCCCACGAGGCACAAGTGCCTGGTTTCAGGGGTGACCTGGAAGCACTGGAGGTTAACTGATTGCTTAGAGTCGCACAGTACACAAGTGGAGGTTGTGGGAACCAAACCCAGGTCTGCTGTATATACCAAGCTAATTCACAGCTCATTACTCTAACCTCTAGGCTACACTGCCAGCCCTTGGCTGGAAAGCATGATAGGAGGACAGAACTTTGTCACATGTGCCAGGAAGTCAGAGCCTACCTTCACTGTTATTGGCCTCAGCTTACTATAGAATTACCAACCCTCAGGAGAACATGGAGGGACTCAAACTTGATGGCTGAAGGGGAACAGTTCTCTTAAAGGAACCTTTTTACAGCATCCACAGAGATGATTATGCCACCCAATCAATGCCACTAGAGCATGGATATGGTTCTCCTCAGACAGGGTAATGGTTGAGAAGTTATACCTAGCCGTCCCCTTAAAACTGACTCCTTGAGTGGAGAACCACTGGCTGGAAAGACCCCGCTACCTGAATGAAGCAGGTTGTGACATTGTAACTCCAGATCCAGTTCTGGGTCTGATCACTCTGTTATCTCTCCCTCACCTGCTAAGACCACACGGGAAGATCCAATACAGTCCCTAGATGAACATTCCCCGTCAGACCTCCAGTCTGACTCTCTCAGTACATCGGGGCCTTGGCCTGAGAAGGTGCCACCACTCTCCTCAGCTCCTATGCACCTAACTGCCTGGATCTTATGGACTCTACATCAGCTCCATCCCTAGCAGGCGTTTCCATTACTAGCAGCTTAGCAGCCACTATTTTAACTGTGTGACCGCCAAATGTGGTGAGACAGGGTGACTGGTTGGGAAGAGTGCTGCTCATATTACTACCTTTAATGCTTTTTGTTGTGTAGATCATACTTGCTTTAGCCCACTATTTGCTAGGGCAGTGGGGCAGGTGATACCTGGAAGAACACTGGGTATTGTAGTCCAGTAGAAAGGAGGAAGGACTACAATGTGCAGTTTTAAGACTAATTTTAGACAGGGAGATATAGGCTGTTTAACATAGTGACTCCTAAACTTGTGAGCAAGTGTAAATTGAAAACAAAGTGTTAATTGGACCGCTGGTGTGTGTGAGACCCTTGCTCCTTCTGGGTCACGCACAGGTTAAATTGAAACGCTCATGCGAGCAGTGCACGTGTGTGTGGAGCGCCTCAGTGCACTGAGATGCATGGAGACACGCGTGTCTAGCACATGTTGGCATGTTAGGGGGGAGAGGGGAGAAGGAAGCAAGAAATATCGGGCCAGGTGTCGGATACGAGATGTTGTGAGTATCAAACAAGCAAACATAGGGGGTAAAAAATAGGAGATATACCCAAACTGAAAATGACATGCTCAGTATTAACGATAGATGGGGATTTGTTTGTGAAGTGTGAAGGATGAGGTATGCATAAAATGGCCGATGAGGAGCCAGACTACACAAAGTATGCATGTGAAAAATGTGTATTAAATAAGGAGCTCCAACATAATTTAAACAAAGTAACAGAGAGGCTGGAGATATTAGAACACAGCCAGATGGAACTACTGTAACTACTAGGTTACAAACTCTCTCTAGTTTAAACAAAACTCATGCTTTCAAGGAGGAAAGTAGATTGCTAATAAGACAAGGGAAAACAAAGAAGGATTGTGGTAGAAATGAGAATGAAAATAGTGAGTGGAGTTAAATAATAAATGTATAAAGGAAATGTATTGGAAGAAGCCCACTAAAACCAGTCCTTGGAAAACTCATAGGAGAAGAAGGAGAGGATAGTATCATAACAAGTTCTAAGGGGTCAGGTAAAAGTGGTAAGGGGCAAGGTGCAAACTGTGCAAAGGAAAACAGCACAATTGTTGGGATTGCTGTATCAAATAGCAACCGTATACTGGACGACTTACAGCACTCTCACATAGTAAAGACAGAAACTAATTAGACATAGACATAGACAGGATGGAAGCAGTCCACAGGAGGGCAACTAAAATGGTGCAGGGTCTGCATCAGAAACCATATGAAGAGAGACTGAGAGAGCTTAATATGTATACCCTTGGTGGGGAGGTAGTAACAACAACAAAACAGGAAAGGGACCTGGGGGTAATCATATCAGATGACCTTAAGGTTAGCAAGCAATGTGAGAAGGCAGTAGGGAGGGCCGGGGGTATACTGGGATGTATAGGGAGAGGCATCAGCAGCAGAAAACAGGAAGTTGTTATCCCTCTGTACAGACAGTTGGTGAGACCTCATCTGGAATACTGTGTCCAGTTCTGGAGACCCCATCTCCACAAGGACATAGACAGGATAGAAGCAGTCCAGAGGAGGCAACTAAAATGGTGCAGGGTCTGCAAGAGAAGCCGTATGAGGAGAGACTAAAGGAGCTTAATATGTATACCCTTGAGGAAAGGAGGGACGGGGACATGATAGAAACTTTCAAGTACCTCAACAGAATCAACAAAGTCCAGGAGGATAGCATCTTTCAGAATAAGAGATGTGTAAGAACAAGGGGGCATAATTTAAAGATAGAGGGGGGGACGGCTCAGGGGTAATGTTAGGACATTTTTTTCACGAAGAGAGTGGTGGATGCATGGAACCGCCTTCCTGGGGAGGTTGTTGGGTCTAAAACAGTGGGGGAATTCAAACATGCATGGGACAGACATAAGGCAATTTTTTTATTTTTTTTTATTTTATTTAGTTTTTGTTGACCGGGTAAATTCACTAGGCAAATCCAGCCTATTTTCAGACACAACCCGGGGGAGGGGGGAATACAGATGAATGCCAACTGACCTCAAACTAGATGAAACTGTTGATGACATTTTTTAGTGAATGAGGAAAATTTGGCCAGGACACCAGGGAAATTCCCCTACTCTTTCCGGCAGGGGGATTCCTGACCGCTGCAATGGAGGGCTCAGATGCTGTTCGGCCTTGCTCCTGTGAGCTTCTCACCTCTCCTTCTTTGATGCTGCAAGAGAAAGTACCTGTCTGTTCTGATCACCAAGAAGGCTCTTCCTGGCATACTACTCACCAGAATGCTCCTACTGCTCGAACGACTGATCTACAACCTGATGACTCTCTGAATGCCTCCTTTTTCATGGAAGAGCAGAATATTTTGGTCAAATCTGATTCTACATTCGACAAGCTACAGCCTAACACCCCAGCGATCTCGTTGCAATCTGCTACATCGGAACCATTTTCTCCGACGCTCGCCAGTGCAACACTGTGTCTTCCCCTGCTCTATCCAGTGTTACTAGTTCAGACTTTGGCAAGACTGTGGAGTCGCATTCACAAGACGCGGATCTTCTAACTCTAGATCCCTTCCCGCGGACGATGATTTCTTCAGCTTCTGTGGTTTCTTTGGTGACTGTGGCCACTTCTAATAGTACCTCGTTGATTTGTGCTTGTTTTGGTATCACGGCTAGCCCAAACACTGTGGACCCTGCCTGGACTGCCTCTAACGCTCTGACCCGAGCAGAATGGATGATGAATGACTCAGGTTCTTGGACTCCTGAGCCGACGTGGGATGCAGATAAACATGGTGTGTTGTTTTCTCCACACAGGCCTGCACCTTCATCTACGAGCTCCAACGAGGTACCTATATCTACAGCTGCTGCTTTGAATGACTCTGATATTTCTACCCCTGCTTTATTGCCCAAACCTGTTGTTCATGGGGCTACGTGGGGGGATATAATGGAAAAAGCTGATATATGTACTGTATCTGCTGAGATTGTTCATAACTGTGATTCTGCTGTTTCTATTCACACTGCTACTGATGTTCCTACTGTCATTATTAGCCATACCACTACTAATCCTAATGTCTCTGCTACGGTATCTGTTTCTCATTATTCAGGGATGCCATCTCATGCTAGGGATACTTCTGATTCCATTTTACTTTGAAACCCTGTACTCCCTACTTCTATGCATTCCAACACTCTCTCTCACCCTGATGTACCTTCCCTCCATTCCCCACCAGCTGAGTTAACTGGTTCTGGTCTCTCCAGTTCTATCCTTGATTGTTCTAATCCAACACCCCCAGCACAATCTACCTTGACTGGCTCTGACCCTATTTTTATTTCCTGGTCAGGCTCCCCGTACAATCCCTTCCATAGTGAATACTGTTACACCATGATCTCCCGATAATGAGGATCCTGGAGAAGGCCCTTCCACATTAGAACCCCCCCCCCCCACTTTGAAACTGACTTCAGCGCCAGACAGGGAACCTGTACTATCTGATTTGTTTAAGAATAAGTTAGAACAGGCTCCCAGATGTCATGCAGTACGATTACGTTATAAGGGTGGTCTTTCTGTATTTCCTTACCATTACTATGTGGCCAGAACCCTTTTAAAGGGTGATATGCATTTTCAAGCCTCTGATATTTACGCCTTAATACATATTTCTGGAGAAGAAACCTTTGACATTAGTTTTAAATATGCTAGTGGTTTAGACAGGTTTTGGCATAAATATGCCACATTAAAAAATTCCCCTCTTTGGGTCCCTTTTTCTGTCATACCCTTCACCAAACCAGCAGTTAGAACTGTAACTATCATGTTTCGCAATGAGGGGGTCAGTATCAGCGATATATATCATTGGCTACAGAACAGATGCACGGTCTTATCCCCTCCTGAAGCCATTATAGATGAGGAAGGCCTTTCGACAGGTGGCTGGAAGTTTTGTGTAAAACTTTTTTGGGTCAATTCAGAAGTTGTTCACCTTCCTAACAGCTTTTTGCTAGGGAAAGATAGAGGTGTATGTTTTTACAGAGGCCATCCTAGAGCCTGTCATAAATGTGGCTCACACACACATCTCAGTAGTACATGTGATTTGCTGAAATGTAGCTTATGTGGGGGGTTTGGGCATCCTACTGTTTCCTGCACTAATGTATTCCAGTGTAATTTATGTGATGAGAAAGGGCATGCCTATCATCAATGTCCTTGGGCCAGTAAAAACTGGCATGAGGGGTGGGATCCAAATGTCCATGTTCAAAAAGCACAGGATAAAGCTCAGGATCGATCCACAAATTTGATTTCGCTGTCAGAGATCCCTGAGGTATCTCCATCCCTCCTCCCCAATATTCTGATTGTACCAGTTGAAACCCAATCCACACAGGAACCTCTTAATGCTATGGAAATTATTTCTGATGCTAAGGAGTCTGTCTCGCCTACTCCTCCCCCTCCATCTACTCAGACCACTGCCACTCCATTTATAGACCCAGATGGTTTTCAGATTAGTAGAAGAGTCACCAGGGCGACTTCTGGCAAAGCTATAAGGATGCCTGATGTTACTCTTTCCAACACTTTTGACTGTCTGAAGGGTGGGAGAGAGGACTCGGACAGTGATTCCGAGGCCTCTGTCTTACCCTCTGACATGGATCTCACTGTTCCTAAGCCGCTAGATGTTTCTCGTAACAAATTTACTAAAACCAAAAAAGGGAGGAAAAAGTGTAAGAACATGGCCATTACTGATGGAAGTGGGTGACTAATTTCGTACTCTGACTCTTCTTCGACTAGCTTCCTTTAATGTTTGTAGCCTGAAGAGCTACAAAAGGAGGATGGTTTTTTTTCATCTTGCTGCTTCTCTCCCTTTAGATGTTCTTTTCTTACAAGAAACGCGTCTCACCTCACTTTTTGAAGTCCAACATCTTAAAAGAGGATGGTATAAATATCCCTCCTATTGGACCTTTGGGGATGATTTTGCTGACGGGGTAGCTATCCTATTTTTTTCCTCGGCCTTTTCAATCTCCCGTGTTATAGATGTTCATCCTGGTAGGGCTCTAATTCTTGATTGTTCTTTTCAGGGACAGCCCTTTCGCCCTCTAAACTTTTATGGCCCCCAGTCGAAACATGCTCGTATACAGTTAATAGATCTCATTACGCCTTTTTTGTGCACACTAGGAAACATATTATTTGAGGCGGTGACTTTAATTGCTCCATTGATGTTTCATGTAGGACAGCAATTGGGAAAAAAGTTTATTGTGACTCCCTTGCTCTATATAATTTAATAAAAAAAGCTAATTTAATTGATGCTTATCGATCCCTGAAACATGACGCTGGTTATACATATCATAGATCTATATATCACACTCACATTGATTATTTCTTTTCTTCTAGATATTGTATACCACAAAAAGTTTCAATTTGCCCTACGGAACTTTTGGACCACTTCTTATTGACCTGTACATTTTCATTAGATGCAGACACCATACACCTTTTCCCTCCCTCACTTCAGTGGAAATTGAACAATACTTTATTGACCCGGGCTTTGGTTCCATTACAAGTTAGATCTTTCTTTCAAGCTCGAATTACGGTTCTTTGCTGTTATGATTCAATATGGGACTGGCGGTCCGATTCGAAACTAGATTTACGTAAACTTTTTCAAAATATAGGAAAATGCCTAGCACGCGATTCTTACCTTACATATTTAACCTTTAGAAATCAACTCTATAAATTAATGTCTCTTTCTGTCTTTTTCCCTGTTGACTATTCTTCACAAATTAACACTGTTAAATGACACTTTACACTTCTCTAATTGCTCTCCTTCCCAACATAACTGTGTTTTGTCTATCCTTCAAGATAAAAGAATACCGCTACTTATGTGGGATATATCTTGGCTTTGTTGCCATGGCAAATTACAGGTTAAGGGAAATCTTAAACACAAGTCCTCTCAGGAACGATTCTGCCCTAAACCTTCCTGTTTAAACGTTGAAGAAACTATGTCACATTTCTTTTTTGAATGTCAGGATGCTTTATTGTTTTGGAAAACTTTAGCTAATAAATGGAAGTGGCCATTTCTTAGCAGGATAACATATCAGATTTTGATCTTGGGGGATTTTTCTGGTACTTGGAACAGATTTCATCCTAGTACCCTTAGAGTGATTTTTACTATGTGTAAATATTATATGTGGCAAGCTCGCTGTCAATATGTGTTACAACAACTTCCGACTGTTCCGCTTGTTATTATACAACATATTGAACATGCTCTATTGACAGTTATGGAATCAGAACGTCATAATCTTCCTATACATCGTTTTCACTCTTTATGGAAGTATATTACTTTTTTCCATTAGTCTTTCCGATTTCTGTTACATTATCTTGTACATACTTTTGTTTATATTCTCTTTTTTTAAGACTACAAGAATGTATGTCTTTATGTATATGTGCATATTATAGGAGACATGCTTTTCTTTTATGTTTATTTCTGTATGATGTTATGATTTCTTTCCTTAATAAAATTCCCCTACTCTTTTCAATAAGTGTCTTGGGATCTTTAACATCCATTTGAACTACCACCAATCCAGACAGATGGGACCTCAGTTTAATGTCTCATCCGAAAGACGGCACCTCACAAATGCAGCACCCCTCTCATGCTGCACTATGGTGCAAGTACTGGGATATTAACCCAAGAGCCAGATGTGGGAACTGAACCCACAGTCCTCTGATCTCCTGGCCTCAGAGGTGAGTGTGCTACCTACTGAGCCACTGACACTGACAATTGTAGTGGGGGGTTACAGGAAGTAGGCTGTTGGTTAACTAGAATCTGCTGCTTATCCGACAGGAAGGGAAATGGGCAGACTGGGTGGGCCAAGTGGTCCTTATCTGCCGTCAAAGGCTATGTTTCTATATAATTTAGATATGGCTCATCAGGGAGTAGAAAGAATCATAGCATCAAGACAGGTTATAGTAATAGGGGACTCCATTATAAACTACACAGACCAATATGTTTGCAAAAGGGATAAAGAGAACAATATAGTTAGTAGGTTTTCAGGTGCAGGAGCCTTGGATTTACAGTATATAACATGGTAGATAATATATTTAAGGGAGCCTGGGCACATCCACTAGCAGTGGCACATGTGGGTATTACCGATCTAGCTAGGAAATCACTGCCTGAGATACAGAAGGATTTAATCAAGTTAACACAAAAGTTGACAGAAAAAGGCTGTGAGATTATGATCTCAGAAATACTACCTGAACCAAGAGCTTCAGTGTACAAACAGAAAAGAATAGCACTGGCAAATGAGTGATTGAATAGATGGACAACGGCAAATGGGTATCGATTCATTAGACATTGGGGAACTTTCCATAATAAAAATGAATTATTTTGCTAGGATGGGCTTCACCTAAATTTCAGGGGAAGTAGAATATTGGGAACAAGGATGCATCATGAAATAGATAACTGTTTGAACTAGAGAAACGGGACGATAGCAGCACATAATAAAGTAAGCACACATAGTCACAACAAAAGTAAGAAGAATTCACCAATTGGGGCATTGTTTTATAAGGCGTTGTGCAATTCTCTTATTTCTTTTGTTCTATGGGGCTCCACCCCACACCCTCCCATTAAGGGAGGCAGCACTGAACCCTCCCAGTAAGGATTCTCAACTCCGGAGTACAACTGCATGAAGCACAGTCCGGTGTGCCATAATGCCGTATGCTATTAAGCGTACAACATTATGACCCGGTATGGTTTTATAATACTAGAAGTTTGAACAAAGAGAATATGGCTGAACTTGAGATGTTAATGGGAAAAGATGAAATAGGGGTAGTAGAAACTTGGTGGAGCAAGGATACTGCATGGAACCAGCATGTCCCTGGCTACCAACTTATAAATAAAAACAGGTCAGAGAGAAGGGGAGGTGGGGTGGCCCTGTTTATTAGAAAGGGGATAGGATTTATGGTCCATAATAACAATTATGACTATGGTAGTATTGAGACTATTAGTGTAGACTTGTTGGGGATGAAGGGGGAAGAAATGTAAGTTGATGGTATTCTATAGATCACCTGATATGAATATGGGGGACACAGAAGCATTCATAGAACAGGTTGCTAATCTAGCTGAAGTTACTGACATATTGCTAATGGGAGATCTGAAATTAGCAGAGATAGAGGGGGGTAAAAAAACAAAAATAACACCATGGCTGGCAGGATTCAAAACAAATTAACATCAGTAGGGGTGCAGCAGTGTGTCTATGGGGCTATGAGAGGAGATAATATCCTGGACTTGGTACTTACTAATATCCCCTGATGATAATCAACAAGTAAACATTGGCCCTACAATAGGTGCAAGCGACCATAGTTCTATCACCTTTTTAATAGATAGGGCAAATAAATTAATTAAGGGCAGTACAATTCAAATCCTCTATAACATAGAAACATAGATTTTGACGGCAGATAAGGACCGCTTGGCCCACCCAGTCTGCCCATTTCCCTACCTAATGGATAAGCTGCAGATCCTAGTTAACCAGCAGCCTACTTCTTCCTACCCCCACCCCCTAGAATTGCCTTATGACTGTCCCATGCATGCTTGAATTCCACCACTGATTTTGACTCCACACCCTCCTCGAGCGTTTCCATGCACCACAACCCTCTCTGTGAAAAATACTCTTAAATTACCTCTGAGCCACCCCTTCTATCTTCAAATTGTGCCCCTTGTTCTTGCACACCTCTTTTTGAAAGATGCTACCCTCTTGACTTTGTTGATTCCCTTGAGGTACTTGAAAGTTTCTATCATGTCCCCCATCTCCCTCCTTTCCTCGAGGCTATACATATTTAGCTCCTTAAGTCTCTCTTCATATGTCTTCTGGTGCAGACCCTGTACCATTTTAGCTGCCCTCCTCTGGACAGCTTCCATCCTGTCTATGTCTTTGCTGAGATTGGGTCTCCAGAACTGCACGCAGTACTCCAGATGGGGTCTCACCAACTGTCTGTACAGAGGGATAATAACTTCCTGTTTTCTACTGGTGATGCCTCTCTCTATGCATCCCAGTATGCCCCAGCCCTCCTTGCTGCCCTCTCACATTGCTTGCCCACCTTTAGGTCATCTGATATGACTACCCCCAGGTCCCTTTCCATTTTTGTTGTTGTTAGTATCTCACCCCCCATTGTGTACTCTTCCCCTGGGTTTTTGTTTCCCAGGTGCATTACCTTGCACTTTTTAGCATTGATTCTGAGCTGCCATACATTTGACCATTCCTCTAACCTTGCCAAGTCCCTTCTCATCCTTTCCACCCCACCTTGTGCATCAACTCTGTTGCAGATCTTTGTGTCATCTGCAAAGAGACATACTTTTCCTTCCAGTCCGTCTGCAATGTTGCTTATAAAGACATTGAAGAGGACTGGTCCTAATTCTGAACCCTGCGGTACCCCACTAGTAACCCCTCTTTCTTCAGAGTGGACTCCATTTACTATTACTATCTGTGTCTTATTCTCCAGCCAATTCTTTACCCAGGCTGTCATCTTGGGACCCACTTCCAGGCTGGCTAACTTGTATATTAATCTTTTGTGTGGGACTGTGTCAAATGCCTTGCTAAAGTCTAGGTAGACCATGTCCACAGACCCTCCCTGATCTACTACTTTGGTCAACCAGTCAAAGAAATTTATCAGATTTGTCTGGCATGACCTTCCCACTGTGAATCCATGCTGCCTTGGGTCCTGTGCCCCTCTGGCCTCTAGATACTCGACAATTCTTTCCTTCAGAAGTGATTCCATCATTTTCCCTACCACTGAGGTTAAACTAACAGGTCTGTAGTTTCCTGCTTCTGCCTTGCTCCCACTTTTGTGAAGGGGAGTCACACCTGCCCTTCTCCAGTCCTCGGGTACCACCCCATCCTCCCATGATTTGTTAAAGAGGGTAGTCAGTGGTGTCACTAGTTCTACCCTTAGTTCTTTTAGAATTCTGGGATGAACTCATCAGGCCCCATTGCTTTGTCCACCTTCAGTTTTAAGAGTTCTTTCAGAACTCTTTCTTCTGTAAATGGGCTGGTATCAACTTCTGTATCCAGAGTGTTTCTACTGTTTTAGGTACCTCCCTACTTCCTTTGTAAATACTGAGCAACAATATTCGTTTAGTATCTCTGCCTTTTCACAGTCACCCCTGCCCACCCTCCCTCCCCTTTATTAAGCCTCACTAAACCTCCCTTGGTCTTCCTTCACTCCCCTGATGTACCTATAAAAGGTTTTATCCTTCTTAACTGAGTTAGCTATCTTTTCCTCGGTTTGGACCTTTGCTGTTCTGACTGCCTTCCCAGCTTCCTTTGCTTTAACTGATACAGTTCTCTGTCCTGCTCCTTCTGTGATTCCTTGTACTTCCTGAATGCTTTCTTTCTCTTGAACCTTCACTGCCACTTCCTTTGAGAACCATAGTGGTTTCTTACATCGTTTTGTTTTGTTTATTTGCTTCACACAAAGGCTTGTTACCTCTGTGATGGCAGTTTTATTATTCCCCATTGTTCTTCCACCCTCCTTCCTGCCCATTTGCTAGTGCATTCCTTAGGCACTCACCCATTTTGGCAAAGTCAGCCCTCCTAAAGTCCAGTACTTTTGCCTTTGTATGGCTTGACTCTATTGCTGTGTTTATTGTGAACCATACTGTTTGATGGTCGCTAGTTCCCAGATGGCTACCCACTTCTACATCTGTGATCCTCTCTTCATCTCCATTTAAGAGAACCAGGTCTAAGGTTGCTCCTTCTCGAGTGGGCTCCAATACTAGTTGTCTAAGGCATGCCCCCATAGGGCATCTAGAATAACCCCACTCTTTGAAGTGGCTGCTGCAACTGCACTCCGGTTAACATCTGGCATATTCAGATCACCCCTCAGCAATATCTCCTCTTTTTCTGGCATTCTAAGTATTCTTTCTATTATTTCCTTGTCCATTTCCTCCCCCATGAGAAGGGGGTCTGTATACAACCCCTGTGCGGATTGTGGTGCCATTGCCTGTCTCCAAATTTACCCACAGTGCTTCTTCTCCTCCCTGTTTTCCCTTTTGTTCTGTTGCTTTGATTCCTTCCCTTATGTAAAGAGCTACTCCTCCTCCTCTTTTACCCTCCCTGTCCCTCCTATAGATAGTGTATCCTGGTATGTTTACATCCCAGTCATGATTTTTTGTGTACCATGTTTCTGTGACTGTCACAATATCCAGATGTTCCACCTCCATCAAGGCCACTAATTCAGGAAGCTTGTTACTCAGACTACGGGCATTGGTACTCATTGCTCTCCATTTTCTGATGGCTTTACCTTCTTTTGCAGCATCCCCCACTGACCTTTCTACCTCGGTCTTTTTCTCATTTAGTACCCTGTTTTGTAGGGAGAGGCTGGGATTTTCCTGCTGCTTATCAGTGCCTCCCCCCTTGACTAGTTTAAAAGCTTGCCAATGAAGCATTTAAACCGATTGCTCAAAAGACTTGTTCCCTTCCTGGACAGATGCAGACCATCCTGTCAGTATAGGCTGGTGTCCCTCCAGGTGGAACCCCAGTCCCCAATGAAGCCAAACCCCTGTGCTCCACACCATTTTTTCAACCATTCATTAAACTGCATGGTGCAAAGTACCCTCGCCTCACTCATGCCATAACATGGGTGATTATGGTGCAATAAGGGAAAGGTTGGTGGGGTTAAACTGAAATGATAAAATCCATGGAATACCAACCAAAGAATCATGGGAGTTGTTTGTTAGAATTATAAATGAGATGGTAGATAGCCATATTCCTGAAAGAAGAGCTTACAATCGCAGGGGAAAGAAGCCACCATGGATAAACAAGGAGATCATTAGACTTTGCAAAAAGAAAAGAGTGTTCTTTGGGAAAATGAAACACTTAAAAACAAAAAATAGTAGGAGCAGATATAAGCAGATATTACAGCATCTAAAAAGAGAAATAAAAAAGCTAAAAGTCAGAATTTAAATTAGCAATGAGGAAGAATGATATAAAAAGTTTCTACGCTTATGTCAGTATTAAACAAGCATTTGTCAATGCCTAATGTTGATTACTTATATGTGCTACTTAGATATTTGGAAGTGAAAGCACAATGCCTAAGAACTGTCATGTGCCCCCTTCCCAAGACATCCACTGTGTCTTTCTGTTCAGTAGTCACAGAAGTGGGGGAGAGGGAAGGATCACAGCAGTACAGCAGTTGCAAAGGCGTGAAGAGGTGAACAATAGTCCATTCACAGGCAGAAGAATCCTGCAAAAGGTGAGTAAAGTGAAGGTGGACAAAGAGATGGGACTAGATGGCATACACCCAAGGATATGAAAAGAACTGTGAAGGGAAATAGCAGTACCTGTGGCAGCCATGTTCACTGAGTCATTCAACAGAGGGGTAGTACCAGAGAACTGGAGGAGGGTACATGTTGTCCCTTTATAGAAATCCAACAGTAGGGAGGAGGCGGAGAACTATAGGCCGGTCAGCCTCACTTCAGTAGTGGGGATGATCCTGGAGACATTGGTTAAAGAAAGGATAATGGGGCATGTAGAAGCCATGGGTGCCCAGGGCCATAGGCAACATGGATTCACAGTGAGGAGGTCATGTCAGCCAAATCTGGTTGATCTCTTTAGGTGACAAAGGAAGTAAATCAGGGTGGGGCAGTGTACAATGCTTACCTTGATGTAAGCAAAGCATGTGACATGGTCCCACATAAGAGGCCGATAAAGTAGCTGAGTAGGATGGGCATGGGGGAAAGGGTAGTAAAGTGGGTTAGAAACTGGGTAAGAGACAGGAGGCAGAGAGTGATGGTAAATGGGGCGCAGTCAGGGGAAGGGAGTGACCAGTGGGGTGGCTCAGAGATTGGTTCTGGGGCCAGTCCAGTTCAATGTCTTCATTAGTGACACTGCACAAGGGGTGAAGGGAAAGGTCTGCCTCTTTGCAGATGACGCCAAGATCTGTAACACAGTGGATACCCCATAGGGGGTGGAGAAAATGAGGAGGGACCTGGGGAAGGTTGAGAAATGGTCTGAGGACTGGCAACTGAACTGTACTTCAAAAAAGTGTAAAAGTATGGACCTAGGACACAGAAACCCTGGGGATAGGTACCGAATGGGAGGGGGGGTTGGTGACAGTGACAAAGAAGGAAAGGAACCTGGGGGTTCTTATCTCAGATGACCAGAAAATGTCAAAGTGGTAAGGCATCTGGGAGGGCCAGTGACATGCTGGAGTGCATAGGCAGGGGTATCACCAGAATAAGGGGGAGGTAGTGATGCCATGATATAAAACCATGGTCAGGCTTCATATGGAATACTGTGTGCAGTTCTGGAGGTCGCACCTTCGTAAGGATATTAACAGGCTGGAGATGGTCCAGAGAAGTTCAAATGATATGGTACAGAGCTTGCAACACAAGACTTATGAGGAGAAATTAAGGGACCTCAATATGTACTCATTGGAAGAGAGGAGGGAAAGAGGGGATATGATAGAAATATTCAAGTACCTGAAAGGTATAAATAGAAGTACTGAGAAGCAGGAGACAGCTGCTATATGAATATGTGCCAACTTCTGTGTGATATTCTTTTGTTCTTATAAATCTCTAATCTCCAGTATTTCAGTAACCACATGACCACACTTCCTTCTTTATGCAATTTTATGCTGGATGATGCCTGGTGTCAGATGGCAGATAGAGGACTCACCAGATTGTGTTGCCATTTGAAAAACTTCATAGAGTGTTCTTTTACTGGTAAGCATTTTGGAAAGCTGGTGAAAGTCTCACAATTTTTATTATGATTTTATCTCCTTATGTCTGTCCCCTTTGGTCCTCCCCTCCACACACCTCAACAGTCATCAGTGGCCACAGCTGCAGCCTTCTTCTTGCCATGGATGACGGTGGGTGAGAAACATAGAAACATACAAGTTGCCAGCACATAAGGAGTGCTTGGGCCACCTAGTCTGCCCTTTTCCCCTACCTGATGGATAAGCTGCAGAGTCTAGTTTATCAACAGCTTACTTCCTCCTACCCCACAGTAGAATTGCCTTATGTCAGTCTGTTAGCAGCTGCCTTCACAGTCTGGGAAGTCTGACGTCTTTCAGTGCCGCTTATTGGTCATCTTCCAACACAGGTGAGGCGCTGCCAGCCCAAAAGTAACTCAGGACAAGTAGGTTTCAATGTGGGGAAGAAATGGAGTGAGCAAGAATCAAGTACTCATTCAGATGCGGTGTCGATTTTACGATCAGCATACTGGTGTGAACACTGCAAATAGAACCCCAGCTCTTTAAGCAGCCTTATGAAGAGTAAAGGCTTCTCGAAGCACTGGGGTTCTGTTTATTGCAGTGTAAGTGGGCTGGATCTAATTCAGTAATTTACTGTAGCTTACACGTGGATGTATGGTAGGCCCAACTTTAAATAAACACTGCACCTGAATTAACACATGATGAGATAGAAACATAGAATTCGTCAGCAGAAAAGGACCACTGAGCCCACCCAGTCTGGCCAAGGGTTTTCTATCTACGTGTAACTCCTGCCTGTATATGTTAGTGCATGTCTTATTCTACCTGCGTCCATCAGCACTTCCTTGTGAATGAGCTTGCTTAATGGCTTTTTCCTGCAATGAACTTGAACCTACTCCACCTCCATGGCCTTATTGATCTCTGTTGACCCCCTCCTTCTCCTTTCTGTAATATACCCCTATGTTTATCCCATGCATGCTTAATGGCCCCTACCATTTTAGCTTCCACCACTTCTGGCAGTCTGTTCAAGGCATCTATCAACCTTTCAGTAAAGAAATATTTCTTCACATATATTCTGAGTGCCTCCCCTCCAGCTTCATTGTATGTCCCTTGGTTTGGGTGCTCATCCTCATTTGAAGGAAACTTCCCAACTGTACCCTTCTTACCCGTGAGGTACTTTGTAGGTCTTGATCATGTCACCTCTCGGCCTCTGCTCTTCCAGAGTGTACATGTTGAGATTTTAAGCCTTTCCTTGTAGGGATTCCTGTGAAAATTCTGAACCATTTTAGTTGCCCTCCTGTGGAAAACCTCCACCGTATGTCCTTTCTGAAGTGTGGACTGTAAAACTGGACACAGTATTGCAGCTGGAGGTATAACCAGAGAGTGATACAATGGTAGCACAACATCCCTCGCCCTCCTATTCGAGATGCCAGTCCTTTTGCACCCCAGAATTCAATTTGCCCTGCCCATAGCCTTGTCACACTGTACTGCCATCTTGAGGTCCTCTTATATAATAACCTCAAGGACCCTTTCATGTCTAGTGAGTATCAGTACGCCCCCCATCCTATACCCAGCATCGGGGTTCCTGTGCCCTAGGTACATGATTTTACACTTGTTGGCATTGAACCCCAAGTAAGTAAGTAAGAAAATGGAATTGATTTAAATGAATTGCAGGCTTTTAAGCAGCTTTTTGAGGAGTGTGTATGCATGTGTTTGGGGGGCTGTGATACTGGCAGTACCTCCAAGAATGCCACTGACTTCCCCACCCCCTCACATTGCCTGCCCAAGTACTCAAACATCCCCACTCACTAATTTCACAGTGTCCCCCAAGTCGTTTGCAGCCACATGCAACAGTAAAGGAGGTTTCTTCCTGTCCCTCGCTGCACGCTTGAGCAGTCCCTGCCCTGCCCTTCCTGCACTCAACCTGGGGCAGCTTCAATCCAAATATGGGTGTGCCTTTCCTCCTTTCCACCCCATCTCACCCATTTCAGTATAGAATCCCCCAGGACGAGTACCTCCCACCCATTACCTCCTTTCCCTTCTAATGCCCCTTCCACCACCCCAGTATTCATTCTTCCCTGCCCCTTATCCTGGCCAACTGCACCCTCTGTGACTTCTATATCTGTACCCCGTACTTCGACCTCACCCCTTTTCTCTGCCTTATTCATCCATCCCCCTTGAACCCCTTCCCAGCCTGACTACTTCCTATTGGGCTTCCCATGTTGACCTCCCCTCTTCGCCTGCTGATTTCCAACCCCTCTCCTCTCTCCACTGTTGTCGATTTAGAGCTCCCATTCCCTTCAACCTGATAGTGATGCCCCTTCCAACCATCCCCCTTCCCATAGCCATCTCTCCTTCAGTCACCACCCCTCCTTCCTTACTAGGCCCCTTCTACCCTTTTGTCCTCGCTATCTCTTCCTCTACCTGTTGCCATCCTTGTCATGCCCTACTTGTCCTCCCACCCTTCAGTATGTTCCTGCTCCCCCACTCTGTCCCATAGCAGAGGTTCAACTGTATTCGTAATCAATTCCTGCCCTACATCTCTTCCCCCCATCAGTTCCCTCCTCCTACTTGTTCCCCTCCGTGTCACCCCTGGTCCCTCCTTGCCCGCAGCCATCTGGTCTCTCCCCTGGTACTCCTAGTGGTGTCTTCCTCCCCCATCAGGAGGCAGGCCTGGCCTTGCCTTGGGCACCACCTCCCTTCTCTTCTCTTTCCTGCTAGTGCCTCTGATACTGCAGTCGATTTCAGTCCCTAGTTATTCTTCTTCTGTCCCCCTTTGCCATCCCCTATCTCCCCCCCCAGGATGCCTATCATACTCATCTGCCCTACCACTTACAGTTCTCCCTAACCTCCACAGTTCCTCTGTCAAACTAGCCAGTCATCTACAGACAATACACCCCCCCATCCTCCACGCCCAGTCCAGGATCATGGCACACCCACACCCTGTACACTCCTCCACCCTTCCAAAGATGCCTGCCCTAGTGACATGTGGCACCTGCCCCATTGTGACCCCCATCTTATGGTACGGGCTCTTACTCCCAGGTTCCGTACCCTACTAAAAATGGTAGGCCCCTATTTACTCAAATTCCTGTCACCCCCCCACACTATTCCCCCTACTGACCCCTTGCCAACGGGGGTAATTCAGGCTCAAATGTCATCCATTAGACACTGTATTACTGTAGCAATCTTAAAGCCTCCTTGTCATTTTTCACCCCTCAGCTACCATACCTTTTGTTCTCGGCTCTCATCGAGTTTCACTTAGCCCAGTTAGAAATCCTGTTGCTCTCCAATTATTACTCAGTTCAGTTAGAAAAATAAACAGAACAAATAAATATGTATTGTTACAGCAATCATAACAGTATAGCTCAGTACTTAGCTCAGTTTGAGAAAGAAACAGAAGAAGTAAATCTGTATTATTACAGCAATCCTAAAGCATCCAATCATTGCTTTGTCTCCACTCCAGAGACCCTGCTATAATATAGGACCACAGAGGATACTGGGCAGGAGGGTGGGCAAGGGCAAAGTCCCGGCAGAGCTCCATTGAGCTTGTTCATTCCCCCTCTCTCACTCGCTCATTCTATTTCTCCCAACGCTGCAGGCTGCCCTTTTGTACTGAGCTCCTGCCTGCATTGGCGCCTTTTTCTGTCCACAAAGAAGTTCACAGCTGTCCCGACAAAGCTCCGTTGAGGTCGATCACTCCCCCTCTCTCACTTGCTCATTCTGTTTCTCCCTGCACTGCAGGCTGCCCTTTTGTACTGGTCTCCTGCCTCCATTGGCACCTTTTTCTGACCACAAAGAAATCTGCAGCAATCCCAACAGAGCTTTGTTGAGCTCACTCACTCCTCCCCCCACTTGCTCATTCCATTTCTCCTGACAGTGCAGGCTGCCCTTTTGTACTGGGCACCTACCTGCATTGGCACTTTTTTCTGCCGACAAAGAAATCCTCAGCAGTCCCAACACAGCTCTATTGAGCTCGCTCACTCCCCCTCTCTCGCTCGCTTGTTCTGTTTCTCCCACCGCTGTATGTTGCCCCTTAGTACTGGGCCCCTGCCTGCATTGATGCCTTTTTCTGCCCACAAAGAAATCTGCAGCAGTCCCAACAGAGCTCCATTGACCTGGTTCACTCCCCCTCCCTCACTCGCTTGTTCTGTTTCTCCCGGAACTGCAGGCTGCCCTTTTGTACTGGGCTCCTGCCTGCATTGGCACCTTTTTCTGCCCACAAAGAAATCTGCACCACTCCCGACAGAGCTCAGTTGAGCTCGGTCACTCCCCCTTTCTCACTGGCTCGATCCTAATCTGTCCCAAACACTGATTTCCAAAAATGACTGCGGTATTCTGCTCTGGAAGCATGAAAACACATTTTGGCCAGGATGTGAAAAATGACAGCTGTACTATTCATAAGGAGGTGTGAAAAAATGTCAGTGTTGAAAATCTGGCGTGAAAATATTACTGATTTGTGACGTTACAAGGGTGCATGGAAACTGCACAACACATGCTCATAACACAGTCATTTTATAGACTGTCATCACAAAATTTTCAACATAGGCATTTTAGGGCCTCTGCTTATGAACAGGTTTTCTTAATGTGTTCCAAACACTGATTTCCCACAGCAACCGCACTATTTTGCTCCGGAAGTGTGAGAACACCTTTTGGCCAGGATGTGAAAAATTACAGTTGTACTTTTCATAAGGAGGTGAGGAAAAATGCCAATGTTGAAAATCTGAGTGAAAATATTGCAAATCAGAAGAGTTATGAGTGTAAGTAACTCATGCACTGCATCGTAAAACAGTCATTTTTTTTATTTTTACTACCAAATTTATTACTCGGCTCAGTTAGAGAAATAAACAGAACAACTTAATCTGTATTATTAGAGCAATCCTAAAAGTATCCAGTCATTGCTTTGTCTCCACTCCAGAGATCCTGTTATAATATAGGACTACAGAGACACTGGGCGGAGGGTGGGCAACTCTAAAGTTCCAGCACCACTCCGTTGAGCTCGCTCACTCCCCCTCTCTCACTCACTTGTTCTATTTCTCCCAACGCTGCAGGCTGCTCTTTTGTACTGGACTCCTGCTTGCATTGGAGCCTTTTTCTGCTCACAAAGAAATCTGCAGCAGTTCTGACACAGCTCCGTTGAGTTCACTCACTCACCCTCTCTCACTCTCTCATTCTGTCTCTCCGCATGCTGCAGGCTGCCTTATTGTACTGGGCTCCTGCCTGTGTTGGCTTCTTTTTCTGCACACAGAGAAGTTCACAGCTGTCCAGACAGAGCTCCGTTGAGGTCGCTCACTCCCCCCTCTCACTCGCTCATTCTGTTTTGCCTGGTGCTGCAGGCTGCCCTTTTGTACTGGGCTCCTGCCTCTGTTGGCACCTTTTTCTGCTCACAAAGAAATCCGCAGCAGTCCTGATAGAGCTCCGTTGAGCTTGCTCAGCCCCTCTCACTTACTCGCTAGTACTGTTTCTCCCACCACTGCAGGCTGCCCTTTTGGACTGGGCCCCTGCCTGCATTGACACCTTTTCTGCCCACAAAGAAATCTGCAGCAGTCCTGACAGAGCTCCACTGAGTTCGTTCACTCACTCACCTTCCCTCACTCACTCTCTCGTTCTGTTTCTCCCGGCGCAGCAGGCTGCCCTTTTGTACTGGGCTCCTGCGTTTCCTTTTTCTGCCCACAAAGAAATCCGCAGCAGTCCCGACAGAGCTGAGTTGAGCTTGGTCACTCCCCCCCTCTCATTCGCTCAGTCTTAATCTGTCCCAAACACTAATTTTCCACAGCGACTGTGCTATTCTGCGGCAGGAGTGCAAAAACATATTTTGGCCAGGACGTGAAAAACAGCAGCTATACTATTCATAAGGAGGTGTGAAAAAATGCCAGTGTTGAAAATGTAGTGTGAAAATATTAAAAATTTGCAGAGTTACAAGAGTGCGTGGAAACAGGTCAACGCATGCTTGTAACACAGTCATCTTATGGGCTTTCATCACCAAATTTTCAACATAGGGATTTTAGGACCTCTGCTCATGAACAGTGCCATTGTCATTTTCTTAATCTGTCACAAACACTGATTTTCCACAGCGACGGCGCTATTCTGCATCGGAAGTGCAAAACCACATTTTGGCCAGGATGTGAAAAGTGACAGCTGTATTGTTCATAAGGAGGTGTGAAAAAATGCCAGTGTTGAAAATCTGGTGTGAAAATGTTACTGATTCGCAAAGTTACAAGGGTGCGTGGAAACTGCACAACGCATACTCGTAACACAGTTATTTTATGGACTTTCATCACAAAATTTTCAACGTAGGCATTTTAGGACCTCTGCTCATGAACGGTATCACTGTGGTTTTCTTAATGTGTCCCGAACACTGATATCCCACAGCGACCGCACTATTCTGCGCCAGAAGTGCGAAAACGCATTTCGGCCAGGATGTGAAAAATTACAGTTGTACTGATCATAAGGAGGTGTGGGCATATCCAGTCATTGCTTCGTCTCCACTCCAGAGACCCTGCTGTAATATAGGACCATGAAGGACCCTGGGCAGGAGGGTGGGCAACTCAAAAGTTCTGGCAGAGCTCCATTGAGCTCACTCACTCCCCCCCTCTCTCACTCACTCGTTCTCTTTCTCCCAATGCTGCAGGCTGACCTTTTATACTGGGCTCCTGCTTGCATTGGCACCTTTTTCTGCCCACAAAGAAATCCACTGCAGTCCCGACACAGCCCCGTTGAGCTCACTCACTTCCCCTCTCTCACTCGCTCGTTCTATTTCTCCCAATGCTGCAGGCTGCCCTTTTGTACTGGGCTCCTGCTTGCACTGGCACCTTTTTCTGCCCACAAAAAAAATCCACAGCAGTCCCGATACAGCTCATTGAGCTCACTCACTCCCCCTCTCTCACTTGCTCATTCTGTCTCTCTCCAAGCTGCAGGCTGCCCTTTTGTACTGGGGTCCTTCATTTGTTGGCACCTTTTTCTGCCCACAAAGAAGTTCACAGTTGTCCCAACAGAGCTCTGTTGAGGTTGCTCACTTCGCCTCTATCACTCGCTCATTCTGTTTCTCCTGGCACTGTAGGCTGCCCTTTTGTACTGGGCTCCTGCCTCCATTGGCGACTTTTTCAGCCCACAAAGAAATCCACAGCAGTCCCGACAGAGCACCGTTGAGTTTGCTCACTGACCCTTGCTCAGTCGCTCCTTCCTTTTCTCCGAGTGCTGCAGGCTGCCCTTTTGTACTGGGCACCTGCTTGCATTGGCACCTTTTTCTGCCCACAAAGAAATCCACAGCAATCCTGATAGAACTCTGTTGCGCTCACTCAGTCCCCCTCTCTCACTTACTTGTACTGTTTCTCACACCGCTGCAGGCTGCCCTTTTCTACTGGGCTTCTGCTTGCATTGACGCCTTTTTCTGCCCACAAAGAAATCAGCAGCAGTCTTGACAGAGCTCCGTTGAGTTCCCTCACTCCCCTTCCCTTACTCGCTCTCTCGTTCTGTTTCTCCCGGCACTGCAGGCAGCCCTTTTGTACTGGGCTCCTGCGCTAGGTCCTTCTTCTGCCCACAGAGTAATTTGCAGCAGTCCCGACAGAGCTCAGTTGAGCTCGGTCACTCCCCCCCCTCACTCGCTTGATCTTAATCTGTCCCAAACACTGATTTCCCACAGCGACTGTGCTATTCTGCGGTAGGAGTGCAAAAACATATTTTGGCCAGGATGTTAAAAATGACAGCTGTACTGCTCATAATGAGCTATGAAAAAATGCCAGTGTTGAAAATGTGGCGTGAAAATATTACATATTTGCGAAGTTACAAGAGTGCGTGGAAACAATTCAAAACACTCTTGTAACATAGTCATTTCATGAACTTTCATCACCAAATTTTCAACATAGAGATTTTAGGACCTCTGCCCATGAACAGTGTCACTGTCATTTTCTTAATCTGTCCCAAACACTGATTTCCCACAGCGACCACGCTATTCTGTGCCAGAAGTGTGAAAACACATTTTGGTCAGGATGTGAAAAATGACAGCTGTACTGCTCATAATGAGCTATGAAAAAATGCCAGTGTTGAAAATCTGGCATGACAATATTACAAATCTGCAAAGTTACAAGGTGCGTAGAAACTGAGCAACGCACACTTGTAACACAGTCATGTGATGGGCTATCATCACCAAATTTTCAACATTGGCATTTTAGGACCTCTGCTCATGAACAGGGTCACTGTCATTTTCTTTATCTGTCCTGAACACTGATTTCCCACAATGACCACGCTATTCTGTGCAGGAAGTGTGAAAACACATTTCGGCCAGCATGCAGAAAATGACAGTTATACTGTTCATAAGGAGGTATGAAAAAATGCCAATGTTGAAAATCTGGCGAGAAAATATTGCAAATTCAAGAAGTTATGAGCGTGCGTAGCAACTGCACAACGTACGCTCGTAAAACAGTCATTTTTTGGATTTTTCCACCAAATTTGCAACATAGGCTTTTTGAGAGCCCACCTCATGAACGCTGGCACTGTCGTTTTGTTAATCGGTCCCGAAAGGTGATTCCGTGCAGTGACCGTGAAATCACCTTTCAGAGCAGAATAATGCCATGACAGTGGCTGAATTCATGAGGAGGGGTTCCAAAAATCCCATGTTGAAAATTTGGTGCCAAAATTCCAAAAAATGCCTGAGATATGCACCAAAGTTGAAAAACCCCTATTTATGCCATTATACAGCTTACCGGCATTTCTTCAGTTTGCGGTCGACTTTGAAGAGTGCAGACATGTTCCCGGTCCACCGAAGATCATCGCGTCAACCTCTGGAGGTAAGTATGGGATGAGGGGTGTGTGTGGGGAGGTGGGGTATGCAGTGGGAGGACGCAGGTTGGGGGAAGGGGCGCAGATGGTGAGGGACTGTTTCCTTCATTTTAGGGTTAGAAAAAAAAAGACACCATGGGATTTTTTTTTGTTTTTGCAGGTACTTCTGATATGCTGGGATGTGCTCCCAGCATGCCACCTGCATGTTTTGGGGTGGGGGGGGACTGGAGCCGATGAGGATTGGGCACCCCCAGTGGCACATTCTGGTGTGGGTGTGTCTCATGAGCAGAGGGGGATTGGGCACCCCCTCAGCACACAAGAACTGGGGGGGGGCATGCTGATGGGGATTGGGCACCCCCGTCATCAAAGAACCAGGGGGAGGTGACATGCAGCTGAGGGGGATTGGGCACTCCCTCAGCAAACAACACAAACTGATGGGGACTGGGCTCCCCGTCGGCAGACTGGTCGGGGAATTCAAGTGAGCCCTGCAATGATGGGTTGCTCCCTCATTGCAGCAGATGACACTGCAATGACAAGGTAGACCCTGATTACAGTGGCTAAAATGTTTCAAGGTGGTGGCATGCTGGCTGAACTAGTGTCAGCAGCAGCATGCCACCCCATTGGGGACAGTGGGCTAAGCCTCAAAAGGCAGTGGGGGTATTGGCCACAACAGAGCTGTGCCTCCACAACCTGCTTCTGTAGCAAGCTGCCGCAACATGTTTCTTGAGCATATGCGCTATAAACTTAAAAAGGAAGGAATAATACAGTGGGTTCTTTAAATATAAGTGGGGAAATGAGTTCTAAACCAGAAGAAATAGCAAATGAGTTTAGTAGATGCTTCAGCAGAATGTATACAAAACATGATCACAACACAAAAGATTGCCTATCTGGCATAGGAAATAAAAAGCCAGAAAAAATAATAAAAGAGGTTAGGGCGCTAAAGAGAATAAGGCTAATAAAAGTAGATAAGGCAGCTGGACCGGATGGGATCCATCCATGATTCTTAAAGGAATTGGAAGGGGAGCTTGCACCAGTAATCACCCTGATGGGTCAGAAATCTTTGGCTGAAGGTTTTGTGCCAAAAGAGTGGAGATCGGCCTATGTGGTGATGATGTTTAACAAGCATTTGTCAATGCCGAATGTTGACTCGCTGGCATTGGCATTGGTAGTGCAGGAGTTAGAGATGCATAATAGGAATGGCAGTGAAGTATTGAACTGATGGCAACTCTACCCCCACCCTGCAGAGATTGACAGGCATTGGGGTGTGCCTTTTGGTAGTCAGCTATAACACTCATGCCATTGTACCTCACCCTACACTGTAGACACTGACAACTGTTGTGGTGTGCTTTGGTGTCTTTGGGCCTTGTACTTACCCCATTCCATAAGGAAATGGGTGCAGTATAGGAGAATGGTGTGAACTTTGGACCGAACACTCCAAGGCACACCGTGATGCCTGTCACTGGCTGCAGGGTGGGGTGGGGTGGGTTGGAATTGCCAGAGCATTACAGCTGATGATCCCAAGTCACACCAGTGACGCCTGTCATTCTCTACAGGGTGGGTGTTACAGTTGGAAACCCTAACATCGTAGGCATGTGTTGGTATTGTCACTCCAAATTATAAACATGATGGGCGTTTTGTGACCCCACCTCATGAAGAGAGGCACTATCAATTTGTTAGCTGAAAGCTGATTTTTTCACAGCTACTGCGCCATTTTTGCCACAGGTACAGAAACACATTTTGGGCAGGATGTGAAAAATGACAACTGTATTATTCATGAGGAGGTGTAAAAAATTGGCAACACTGAAAATCTGGAGTGAAAATATGAAAAACTGGTGAAGTCATGAGCATGCATAGAAACTGCACAACGCATGTCTGTAACCCAATTATTTGGGGGAATTTTTTAACCTCCTTTCTCCTTTTCAACATAGGCATTTTGGGACCTCCCCTCATCAACAATGGCACTGTGAGTTTGTTAATCTGTTCCAAAAAGTTGATTTCCCACAACAACCACGCAATTGTACGCCACAGGTGCGAAAACACATTTGGGCAGGATGTGAAAAATGGGTGTTTACTCACCTGGTAAAGGTGATTGTGTTGGTTGGCATCCATGGCACTCCAGTCATTACCTCATGGGTTATAGCCCACCTGATAGGCTAGTGATGCACATGACCCAGATCAAATTTCTAGCATATCCAGGTCCCAGGAACCCCTGCTCTCCAGTTCGAATCTTCCATAGCTGAAATCAAGGTTAGTTAGTGTAAAGAAGAACATATCGATGGGCACAATCATCTGAAAAATTAAAGAGAGGAGGATCAAAAGCCAAGTAGAATGCGAGCTGCGGAGGGGTACCCGGCGGGCCGGCTGAAATCTTATTCCTCTAGTCTGTACGGACTAGTGTCGGTCCAAAGGCCCGACTGGTAATTAGTTCTAGAGCAAGACAACTTGCGCTTAGTCCCCTGTTGGGTCTACCATGGGGGGGTTCCCCTTGATCAGTCCCGGTCACTCTGAGCACTTGGATGGGAGGGCCTTGGAGTGCCATGGATGCCAACCAACACAATCACCTTTACCAGGTGAGTAAACACCCATTGTGATTGGTTGGCATCCATGGCACTCCAGTCATTACCTCATGGGAGATAAGAAGCAGTAAGAACCCAAGGGTGGGAACCGAGTGGTCTAAGAGTGAAGGGCTGAGGGTGTCACCATGGGGGGTCTGGGCAGCAAGTGGGCCCTCTGGCCCATGACTGGACCAGCAATAGAGAAATAGGCACCTGGCGGAGTGGAGGAAGGACTCCGTGTAGCTGCTCTACCTAGGTCCCCGAGGCTGCAATAGCTCGTTGCCACCAAGCGTGGCGATCACTCTGGAGGGGTGAGCTGGAACCCCTGTGGGAGTTGGAGTCAATCGGCTAGCAGGCGCCTCGTTCTGGGTGACTCTCCTTAGCCAGGTGATTCTCCTTGGTCATCCCCCAATGGGACTTGGAGGCGGTTCTGCTCTGCCGCCGACCTGCGAGGTGGCAGCAGACTCTCTGTCTTGTGGAAGGCTCGGGTTCCGGTCAGAGTCCAGAGGGGGTGGAACCAACGTACAGGTAATGTGGGGCCGCAATGGGGCCCTGTTGGGGCCCTTCTGCAAAACGGTTAGTTTGATTGGTTGCCCTCTGTGACAACCGGGGAATTCCCTGGCTGGTAGGCTAGAACCGATGTCCAGCGGATCCCTGATGGGATGAGCACTGACCAGGTTCCACGCGGTAGGGCCCCAAGCCCCCCAGCACTCCTAGCTGAGCCGATTGTCCCCAGATCCAGTCTTGAGGAAGACCCCGACCGGATCCGTTCCACATGGAGTTCCAATTGGTTACACTGGGGGCCTGAACCCAGGCCTTCGCGTGTGAGGTAAGCGTGATGACCACTACACTAGAGAAGTCTCTAGCGATGAGCCCAGTCAAGGGACGCGTCCCCGATCGGAGGGTCTCTACGATGAGGTGTAGTCTCCCCTACAACTGGTGGCTGCACCCTGAGGACGGAGGGTGTTAGTCTCTCGGCTACTCCCAGTAGGTGGAGCAGAAGGGTGTTAGCCCTGTCGGCCTGCTTGAGGGCCTTGCCTTGTCCCAGATACCCCCAGTTGTTGGAACAAAATGAAGTTAGCCCTGTCGGCCTGCTCGAGGACTATGCCCTGCTCCGGTTACCACTGCTGGAACCGGGCCAAGACTCCCCTAGGCTGGGTGGGCGAGACTGTCTGACTGGGGTGGGTGTTGATGGTGCCATCATAAACCTGCCACCCCCAGACCCCTCCTCCCTGGAGCCGGGCCGTGAGCTTCAGGGTCCGTGGCATTGGTGAAGCCCTGACCCCTGAGAGGTATGTCTGTTCGGGAGGGATCCTGAGGCTGACAGTGACCTTCTGCCTGGCCGCTGAGAGTCATGGCCTGCGTGATTGGTATGGTGCCACTATTGGCTGGGTGCCTTGACTCCCGTGCCTGGTTGGGGCGGAGGAATCAGTGGGGGCGTAGGGATAGTGACCACTGACCTGATCCCCCTTGCCAGGTGAGCCGTTCCTAGGCAGCTGGAGTCGTGCCCCCCCTAGTTGTTGAGTGGCCATAGTTCGATTGTCGACCGGGCTAGGATGGGTCGAGTGTGGGCCTGGGCCGACAAGACCACCTAACCAGGTGAATACAACTTTGTAGGTGTTATGGCGGCGATCACGGTTCTCGCCTCCAGTCGGGTAGAAGTCCGACCCTACTGGTAGTCGCCGGCCCTGTGGTGTTGCGTCTTCCAGCAAGGTCTCCCGCCGCGGAGTGTCACATCCGCTGCAATGGCGGTTGGAGCGGTGACTCCTGAGTGAGTCTCCATATCAAGTTGATCTTCACTGTCCGTTTTGCCCCGGACAAACCTCAGTGTGAGGGGCGCGGTGCCCTGGCCTTTGTTGTGAATTTTGCTTGTGTGCCCCTTGATTTGGAGAGGGCGTATGGGCCGCCTGGCTCAGGGTGGGCCTTCGTTCCATGGGCCATGACAGGTCCCTGCGTGATTGAATTCGTGACCCCTGGTCGACCAGATCAGTGCTCTAACCCCTGAGGCATGGAGCCCTACCGGAATCCTGCTGTTGGCTCTCGGGTTTTAGTTCTTGTGTCCCCTCCTGGGTAGAATGTGGGTGTTCGCCTTGTCCTGTGAGGGGGGCTTTCTCTCTATTTCTCCATCCAGCCGTGGACTACGAGGCTCGTGAGTGTAAGGCCATTGAAGTCATAGGAGTTGTCAGAGTAACCGTAGATGATAGAAAGCTAAGTAATTTTCTCGGGGACCCACAGTACACACATGGAGGCTGTGGGAATCAAACCCAGGACACCACGCTTGCAGGTCAGAGCTTTTGACCACTGTACTATACTGCCTCCCGATATGGGGGAGAGCGGCCATGTGGTCTATCGGTGGTAGGAAGGCCTACCGAATGCCTTGTGTGATGTGCCCGGTGGTGCGTCATTGACAGGGTGAGATGCCAGTGGTGGGGTAGGTAGCTACAGACCCTTGATAGGTCAGGGCCTCCCTCCGACTTCTTGGTATCAGGGCATGGGTGAGCGCCCCAGAGTCTGTTCCATAATAAGAACGTGCGGAGGGGTCCTCCTCCTAGTTCAGAGGTAACCCTCGGAAAAGAGACTAGGTGCTGAACGGTTTATGGGGTATCCCTTGGTACCGTGACTTGAACCCCCTTATCCGAGCCGAGGGAGGGGGGGGTTCGCACCCCCGCGGCACTACCTCCCCTTGACATCAAGTCATATGCCTGAACTGCGGCGTTTGGATTGACCTGAGATGTTGCGAGGGAGTAGCCACTGCTACCCCCTGTAGTTCTACCTCGTCCTCGGGATTGGAAACCCCCCGGACTCCGGGGAAGGGAGCTGAGGGCCCTGAGGGGCAGTGCGTGGGATCGGATCCTCTGCCTCGGGAGCATTGTCTGCTGATGAGGCGCATCCCTGGTTTGGCCGTTCTTGCTTAAGAGTACCAGAGTGCAAGGATTTCCCCATTTGTGATATGTCTTTAAGTCAGTCACCAGAATCTACTTTAGAGTGAACTAATGAAAAAGCCCTGCTGAGATCTGAACTCAGGATCTCCTGTTTACTCGGCAGGCACTTTAACCAACTAAGCCACGGCACCATCATGGTGCTAAGAACCGCATGGTAGCCCCGTCCTTTCTAAGGGCTGCTGCCTGGGGCCAACCGAGGGGAGTGCCCTGCGCGGGTTCTCCCAGGCCAGGCGACCTGTTCTGATTTTTTTTTTTTTGCGGTAGAGTGCCGTAGAGGCATAACCTCTTCGCGGGCCCTGGGTGAGCGAAGTGGCAGACTACTTCTCCATGTCCTAGTACATGCGACGTAAGAGACATGTAGGACAGAGTCCTCAGGGTGGGGACTCTTCTGGCTGCCCCCCCGACCTGTCTGCAGGAGGACGGACCGAACGAGTAAGAGCCCAGGCAATACCTTGTCCCCCAGAATTTTTCTCCCTAAAAAATAGACTGAATACAGGTTGTGGAGGAGCTAAGCGGGGAGCCCCGCAACCAGGACAAAAGGGAGAGGGAAGGTTATGGCTCCACAGGTCCGACACCAGGGCTCGCTATGGGAGGGAGCCGTGGGACGACCGGGAGAGAGAGTACCTTCTCGGGTCACTGTGGGAGGGACCGGAGAGGTAGGGGACAAGAGAAAGAAGAAGAAGAAGAAGAATTGATAGATCTGTTGTGTGGGGAGAGGGACTGACTGCGGGTTGTGGGGGAGCTATGAGAGGGCCTCTGCAATCCGGACCAAGGGAGAGAAAAGGTTTTTGGTCCATGGTTCGAACCCAGGGCTCACTATGGGAGGGAGCTGTGGGACGACCGAGAGAGATAGTACCTTCTCGGGTCGCTGTGGGAGGGACCGGAGTGGTAGGGGACAAAAGAGAGAAGAAGAAGAAGGGGAGGCTCCCAAAAAAACATTGATAGATCTGTTGTGTGGGGAGAGAAACTGAATGCAGGTTGTGGGGGAGCTACGAGAGGGCCCCCGCAAACCAGACCAAGGGTGAGAGATGGTTTTTGGTCCACGGTTCGAAACCAGGGCTCGCAATGGGAGGGAGCCATGGGACAACCGGGAGAGAGAGTACCTTCTCGGGTCGCTGTGGGAGGGACCGGAGAGGTAGAAGGCAAGAGAGAGAGAACAAGGGGGGCGGAGTGTTATAACCAGGAGAGACGCACTAAGCTGAAGCTTGTTTCCAGATACGACCTGGGAGCACAAGGGCGTTAACCGACTTGCTCAGAGTCACACAGTATGCAAGTGGGTTCTGTAGATTCAAACCCAGATCTCCAGGTTTGCAGCTCAGAGCCTTAAACCACTCCTATACCTCCCCGGTAGACCTGTTACGGGGAATCCCACCGAAGGACGCTGGGGGACCCTACGGCAGAGGAACCCCAAGTATCCGCTGATGGCCCAGGTAACCACCGTCGCCAGTGTAAGCAGGTTAAGAGACTTGCTCAGAAGCACCTGATGTGATGAGCTCGATCGCACCCTGATCCCAGGGTCACACAGTATGCAAGAGGAGCAGTGGGGTTCAGGATCAGGTCTGGGCTGCTGGAAGTCACCAGCTTAGGCCTATACCACTGCACATACTGCCTCCTTGCCAGGAGGTGGCGAGCCTCGAGGTCAGGGCTGGAGCCGCTGAAGAAAAGGGTTCGAGACACCTGATCCTCTAACCTGCAGGCTCCTCTTTTTTTTTTTTTTTTTTTTGAGGGTCTGCAGGAGCCGAGGACTCCCCTGAAAGCAGAGTCCCTGCGACACTGGTGCCCCCTTGCCATTGGTGATTCTGCCGGAGAGGGAACACAGGCTGGATTGGGCCTATACAGAGGGATTCTTTCTCTGCGACATGGGAACCCCTGTAGCCAGGTCGCGTGGAGAGGAAACACCCTGGCGTTGCTCCCCCCCCCGCTCAGAGTGGCGGCCTAGTCAGTGGGAGATGCCAGCCGTCAGAGCAGTTTGGTAGAGGGGGAAGCCTGGGGGTGAGGGCCCGGCCAGCAACCTACTAGAAGGCCGGCGAGAGCGAGGAGGCGTCGCAACAGAGAGGATGGGGCCGGGATCCTCTGAGGCCCCCTCTGAGGAGGAGTCGAACCAGTACACTAGGATCCGGTTCGGAGCTCAAACCACTGAGCTGTGCCGCCTCTGCGCAGCAAAACAACGTGAGCAGCGACTGGACAGCCCGGCACTCCTCCCTAACCTGCCTAGGAGGGATTGAATGGGTGGGGAAGAAAACTGTTTCCCGGTTGCCGAGCGAGACGTGAAGGACAGATCGGCCGCCGTGAGCTGGCGGTACATGGAGCGCTCCGAGGCCGACCGGTCCGACTCTCCCCCCTGCTCCCTTCAGGGAGCCTGGTGAGTGGACCCGCGGTCGGCCAGCGTGGTCGGGTAGGCCGCCGACCAGCCGGCGGTCTGGGAGGCTGAAGGGGCCCAGCGAGAGGAGAGGTGGCCGCGGGCGGGAGGAGCTACGATGACTGTGTTGAAACAAGGAGGGAAAGAAGGGGGGGGGAAGAGGCCGGAATAGTGAGCGCCAGTGGTACTAAAGTGGAGCCAGCACAGCGGGCCCCCCTTCCCCAAGCTAAGGAGCCCATCCTGCGGCGTTACATGAGGGCAGATACCCAAAACTCGTTGCCCCCTTAGCGCAATAAATAAACGGTACCATTTGTATCTTCTGCTGGTAAGGGATAAAATTTTTAACTTTGTATGACTGTAAAGACAGGCATTTTACTTATGGACTACTTGAGCTCAGTACCCTAGCCAGGAAGCAGAGCCTGCTAGGGTACTGATTAATAGCATTCGTGGTGCAAACAAGGCTAGCTAACACTGGGGCTGAGCTAGCCCATATATTTCTCCCAGTTAATTCCCAGGAGAGTTTTTTTTTTTTTACTGAAACTGCATACATGCCTGCAGGTTGAATATTGGTTTATATAAATATATCCCATACAGGATCTTACCTGGTAGAAGTAGACAGGGATCCCTGGTGTGCTTCCTGCCTGATCAGATGCACGATTCGAAACTGGAGAGCAGGGGTTCCTGGGACCTGGATATGCTAGAAATTTGATCTGGGTCATGTGCATCACTAGCCTATCAGGTGGGCTATAACCCATGAGGTAATGACTGGAGTGCCATGGATGCCAACCAATCACAATGACAGCTGTACTGTTCATAAAGAGGTGTGAAAAAATGCCAGTGTTGAAAATGTGGCATAAAAATATTGCAAATTTGCAAAGTTACTAGCGCATGTGGAAAGTGCACAACACATGCTTGTAATACAGTCATTATGGACGTTTGTCACCAAATTTTCAGCACAGGCATTTCAGAACCTCTGCTCATGAACAGTGCCACTGTCATTTTGTTAATCTGTCCCTAAAATGGGTCTCCCATAGTGACCATGCTATTGTGCACTGGAAGTGCAAAAATACATTTCGGCCACGATATGTAAAATGACAGCTGTACTGTTCATAAAGAGGTGTGGGAAAATGGCAATGTTGAAAATCTGGAGTGAAAATATTACAAATTCATGAAGTTACAAGCGTGCGTGGAAACTGCGCAATGCACACTCGTAAAACAGCCATTTTTTTAAATTATTTTCACCAAATTTGCAACATAGGCTTTTTGAGAGTCCCTCTCATGAACAGTGGCCCTGTTGTTTCATTAATCAGTTCCAAAAGGTGACTCTTCGCAGTGACAGCGAAATAACCTTTCAGGACAAAATAATGCCATGACAGTGACTGAATTCAAAAGGAGGGGTCCCAATAACCCCATGTTGAAAATTTGGTGACAAAATTCTCAAACATGGGCAAGATAGGCACCAAAGTTGAAAAAAACCCTATTTGTGCATTATACAGCTTATCGGCATTTCTTCAGTTCGCGGTCACCTTTGAAGAGTGCAGACGTGTTCCAGGTCCACTGAAGATCATCGTGCCATGCTCTGGAGGTAAGTATAGGGTGAGGGAGGGGTGTGGGGAGGCAGGGTACTCAGAGGGTGTGTGCGGGTTGGGGGAGGGAGCAGAACAGACCGCGACAGACCATTTTCTGTTTTACGGGTTTAAATAAAAAAATAAAAAACATTGCGGGACTTTTTTTTCTTCAGGGGCAGTTGGCACACTTGGATGGGCTTCCAGCATGCCACCTGAGTGTTTTTTGGGGGGTGCTGTAACCGACAGGGGATTGGACACCACTGTCGGCACATACTAAGGGGGGGCAAGAGCTGAGGGGGATGAGGCACCCTCCTCGGCACACAACAGGGGTATATTATGCCAAAGGGGAGTGGGCTCCCCATCAGTAAATTAAACCAGGGACAGAAGCCAGTGGGGATTGGGCCCCCCATCAGCAAAGAAAGACTGTTGGGGGGCACATGATGCCAAGGGGGATTGGGCACCCCCTCGGCACAGAATTGAAATGGGAGGGGGGCCATTATGCCGATGGGGAGTGAGCTCCCCCGTTGGCATATGAACTGGGTCAGAGCATACCGACAGGAGGATTGGGCACCCCAAAAGTCAGTATTGTGGCAGGCAGAGGCAGTAACTGCCACCATGTTTATTGAACTGCTTTCACTATGAAGGGTAGCTTGGGAGGTGTGTTCTGGTGTCGCTGCATGACGAGCTTGGCTCTCAATGCAGCTGACCTTTTCTTACATGTGCTCACCTCATTAAGTATTGCTGGTGTGGTGCCTGCATGCTGGCTTATTGAGGAATGAGGGACACACCTAGTGAGGTGTGCCCTGCACATGCACACAGTGACCGCACCTCCAAATCTGCTACTAATGCAATATGTTGGCTGGCGCACATGTGTGAGCCAACATAAAAAGGGGAATAGGAGTGAGGCTAACTATTGGTCTGTGGTTTGACCTCAATAGTTGGTAAGATTATTGATGGAATTCTCAATGAAGATTCAGTCAATTCAGTTTTAATATGTTTTAGCATGTTTTATTCTGTATTTTATTGTAATGCGCCTTGGCTTTAAGAAAGGCATAGATAAATAAAGTTTATTATTATTATTATTATTATTATTATTATTAAGAAATTACAAACTTTCTTGTTGAAAAAGGGTTATTGGATAAAAAAAAAAGCATGGGTTTGTTAGGGATAGACCATGTGAGTCTAATCTGATCTGCTTTTATAATTATGTTAGTAAACAGGCTGATGAGGGTAGAAGTGTGGACATGGTAATGCTGGATTTTAGCAAAGCTTTTGATATGGTCCCACATGGAATAATAATCTCCAAACTTACAAGCATGGGTATCGATGTGGGTATTGTAAGGTGGATTAAACACTGGCTGATGGAGGGAACACAGCAAGTAAGGATACAGGGTCATTTCTCAGGGGAGGAAAATATTACGAGTGGAGTGTCACAGGGCTCGGTGCTGGGACCACTGTTGTTCAACATTTTTATAAGTGATCTAAGCATAACAAGTGGGGACAAGATAGTTAAATTTGCAGATGATGTTAAGTTGGGAGGGGTGGCAGACACCTTCGAAGATAGACTTATTTTTGGACAGGACTTGATATACATCTTGGAATGGGCAGTGAAAAACAGGATGAGCTTTAATATGGAGAACTGCATTATAATGCATATGGGGAGACAACATATTCAGCAGGATTACTACATGCAGGGCTTAAAGTTTAAAGTCTCGAACTGTGAGAAGGACTTAGGGGTCTATATACAAAAGGATCTGAAATGTGGGACACAGTGAAATCACTGCAAACAAAGCAATGCATTTAGTAAACTGTATCAGAAGGGGTTTTCTGTCTAGAAGTGAAGGGGTATTGCTACCATTTTTTAGCTCTTATGTCAGGCCGTGTTTGGATTATTGTTCTATGGTTTGGAGTCCATACTTAAGGAAGGATATAATGCTGGTTGAAAAGTCACAAAGATCACTTATGAAAATGATATCCGGATATAGGGAGAAATCTTATGAAGGTAGATTTAATACACTGGGATTGTGGTCATTGGATATTAGATATGCAAGAGGGGATCTTTTGTTGCTATATAAGATATTGAAATAGGAGGATCTAAGGAATGAACTAGAAATAGTATTTAAGGAAAGTAAATACAAATTGAGAGGGCATAACCAGCAGTTGGAGGGAGAAAGGAGCAGAACAGATGTTAGAAAATATGGTTTTAAGTGCAGGGTGATACAGTTGTGGAATAAATTACCTGCAAATATTGTGGAGGCAGTAAACATGTATACATTTAAAATAAGGTTGGATCAGTATTTTTCTTTAATTGGTAACGTCTGTTACCTCCACTGAAATCGTGGAGATAGCCTGTATGGGCCACACCTTTTTGGCTATCCTAAAATCTCCAGTATGATCTCCAGTATGATCACTACAGAAACCATTGGAGATCCATCTCTGCTGAACCGTCAAAGTGTGCAGATACTAATGGACTTACAAATTCTGGACACTTTGTTAAGTACACTTGTACTGTCACATTATGCAACATGTAAAAACTTGCGTTTTCTGCTCCTCAGACTTTAGAGGGTTCTTGTTATTGTCTGCTTTTGCAATACATGTTTTCAGTCCACTAATAAACTAAACTTGGACTGCTGGCATGTTTGGAAGGGTGGAGAAGATTGCATCACTCATGTTAACATCTGGAGAAACATCACCTTTGCTCCCTCCCATTCAGACTAGCATACCCTCATCTTTTCTACTTTTTGCCTCTATTGCCATTACTGAGCTGTCTCTGTGCTAAGCTTTCCCTGACTTTTGTTCTCATTTTCTATCTTCTTTCTTCATGCTTTGAATAACTCACCTTTCAGATCCCATTCTAGGATGTCTTCTTTCTCCTGAAGGACAATGAATGCAGAATTTTGGTGACACCTGCTAGATGGCGACCTTTGAAGCTGTTTACCAGCTGTTTGCCCTCCTTTCTCATTTTGAGATTTTCCTTATTAGGGTTGATGGTGAAAAAAAGACTTATGAATGCCTGGCAACTGGCAAACCTCGCTGATCAAAACTACTCATACTACTATGGGGTTCTTGATACATGTACATTTAGCCATCTTGATTTCTGGTTAACAAATGACCATTCCATCCCTGGTATTAAAGATACATTTCTAGGTTGAACCATTATTTCAGATCATGCCCATTTTACACTTTGTTTTCAGACCCCAAATACTGAACCCCACTTCACTGACTGGCATTGTAACCCCTTCTGCATTTCTGACCCCATTTCCAAGACTGTTCAGAAGGAAGTTCAACTTTACTTTGACACTAATGAGAATGGGGGAGGTGGGGAAAGGACCTATCTGGGCACCTTTAAAGATTTCCTGTAGAACCGCATTGTAGTCTTCACTGCCATGAAGGGTAAAGAGTGGGAGTCCGAGATCTCCAACCTAACACAGACCCTTGCCAGTCTAGAACAGTGCTATTAATAGGGCATTTTAACTAACCCCTTACAGAAATACAAGTGAAAAGCAGCCATGCAGCATGCTGCAAACTTGTATTTCTGTAAGGGATCCCTCCTCTCTTCTGACAAAAATAACTGGTACAAAGTATTAACACTCTACTTTTTCGCCAGGTGGAGTGGCAGGTCCTTAGGAGTAGCCATACATTTTACAAGTCCTGTGAAAAGGGCTGTAAACTCTTGGCATATCGCCTCCACAGACAGCAGGCAGAAACTTGGATCCCTGCCCTTCACAGATTCAATAGCTGCATTGCCACTACCCCACAATAGATTAATGAAATCATGCAGCAATTCTATGAACAAGTATGCTAATCTCAAAAGGAGTGTTCTATCTTAGCCCATCTTTGTGCCTTTTTAGGGGACACTCTCACACCTAAACTCTTCACAGCTTCAGACGGACCTAGATAAACCCATTACAGTAAACTGAATTTCATTCAGCACTTCTCTCTCTGGCAAAAAATAAAGCCCCAGGTAGGGATGGATCTGCAGTAGATATTTATCAGCTGATGGCGGATATAATTATCCCTCCACTTTTGTCTACTCTTCAGGAGACCCATGCTGCAAAGGTGACTTCCTTTCACTTCATGAGAAGCTACCATTGCTCTCCTCCCCAAGAAATCCAGTGACCCCTTGGATTGTGCCAACTTCCATCCAATTTCCCTCATTTTCACTAAGACAAACATTTTAGCTAAAGTCCTGTATTCTCATCTGGAAAGGGTACTTCCCAGTCTGATACATCACACCCAGGAATGTTTTCACAAAAGTACATCTGGAGCAGATCATCTTGAAGTTTCATGCCCAATCCACCTGAATACCGATGACAGCCCTTGCAACTGATTTCTGCAAGGCGTTCAACTCAGTGGAATGGGGATGCATGCACACAGAGTTAGAACAGTGTGGTTTTGGTCCTAGCTATCAGGAATGGGTACCTGCTCTCTACAATAACTCTACCACAGTCATCCTAACCAATTACAACATATCTCCACCTTTCACTCTACAACAGTGGACATGACAGGGCTGTTCTCTTTCCCCTTTGCTTTCCTGTTGGCACTTGATCCTCTGGCATGCTAATTGTTGGTAAGCCAAGGAATTCAAGTGTGTGATTCTTATCTTGTGCATCCATCAACAGATGTCTTTCTCCTCACAATAGAATTCCCTATGACCTCACTCCCTTCAGCCTTAAATGTTCTTAGTCACTACACATTTACATTTGGTCTCATGGTGAATTACACCAAAACAACACTTTTATCATAAACTCCCACTGTGATAGCAGTAGCTGCTCAGGTTTACCATTTAAATGGGGTGGGGAAGGTTTCAAATACTTAGGCATCCAAATCACAACCCAGTGGGATAATTTTGTCCCAGCTAATATTTTACCTCTAATCGCTGGATTGGACCAGGATATTCACTGAAGGCTTAAGCCACATCACACTATTTCTGATAAAATCACAGCTATCTGCATGTTTGCCCTCACTAAACTCACCTATATGTTTTCTAACCTTCCTGTCTTAGTTCCCCCAGCATATATTGTAAAATTGACTGCCTTCTCCATTACTTCTACTTGGAGAGCAAACTGCTCCGCCACAGTAATGCAAAACTGCAAACCCATGGGTCCAGGGGTGGCCTCAGCCTTCCTCAGTTTGATAGTTATGCTCTGGTATACCTAATGTCACAGGAATATTGGTGGCTCACTCCCCCCATGCTAGACTCTTCTCAATAGGAACGACTGGAAGCAGATGCCACCGACATCCCTTGACTCAGTCTCATTATTAGACATAAAGTCCTAAGGAACTTACTAAACATTCCATCATACTTAATACCCTACAAACCTGGGATACTTGCATAAACCTAACCATTATCCCTAAACCCTCTAGACTTCCCCCTAAGCCTCTTACTTAGATCTGGAATAATCCAAATATTCTTATTGGAAGTAAAACTATGTATTGGAAGGATTGGGTGAATAGAAATAATCTCATGATATCTGATATCACTATGTCTTATACCAACACCCTCCTTTCTTTTTAACAAATACAAGATTTGTATTTATTTATTTATTGAGATCTTGGATTAACACCTTTGAGCAGAAAACTCTTTCGTAGGTTCCACGTCAAGTATGACACAAACAAGAATACAGATATGTTCCACAGATACAAATGCATCAAGAAACAATTGAAAACTGTCTCCAGGCATAAATTCTAACAATAGTTATGCAATCTAAGCACATACAGGGTGCAGAGTCAAAACAAAGGCTAATGTTTCACTAGGTAATGGTAACATAACATGGGGATGCTTGTTAAAAAGGGGAATTGTACAACTAAGAACATAGGTAGATAATTGGATAGTGCCTGAGTCAAAGAAAGAAGGAAGGTCTCGTACCATCAGAGAGGGATGGGGAGGGAGGAGGAAAGTGCAGGGGTGGAGAAGGCTGGCAGAGGTGAGGGGTAGGATGAGGATAGATAGGAGGGAAAAGGAAGAATAGTTATGTAGTCAAAGTGGAATAAAGGGGGAGGAGGGTGGGGAAGGAGGGGTGGATGGGAGTAGGGAGGAAGTGGTGGTGTAGGAAGTGGGGTGATGATGAAGATGTAACTAAGGTGGCAGGGAGGAAAGAGTTATGGAATGATGGAGGGGCAAAAAGGGAAGAGGAGATGGAGGGAGGTACCAGGGAAAAGAAATAATTAAGGCTGGGGTAGAAAGCCCATGAAAGTGCTAACTTGACTGGAGACCCAAGAAGTGGACAAGAAGCATAACATTTTACCAATCAATAGAGATCACAGAGATAGAAACATAGAAAACATAGAAACATAGAATTTGACGGCAGATAACGACTGCTTGGCCCACCCAGTCTGCCCATTTCCCTACCTAATGGATAAGCTGCAGATCCAAGTTAACCAGCAGCCTACATCTTTCTACCCCCACCCCCTAGAATTGTCATATGGCTGTCCCATGCATGCTTGAATTCAACCACTGTTTTTGACTCCACACCCTCCTCCGGACAGCCGTTCCATGCATCCACAACCCTCTGTGTGAAAACATATTTCCTTACATTACCTCTGAGCAAGCCCCCCATCTTCAAATTGTGCCCCCTTGTTCTTGCACACCTCTTTTTTTGAAAGATGCTACCCTCTTGGACTTTGGTAGCATTGGTTATGTCAGAAGGCAGGGAGTTGTACCACTGCGGAGCTCTGTATGCGAATGCACATTGTCCAAAGGCAGTGCGGCACCATAGGATTATGAAAGCCTGTTTGCCAGAGCTTCTGGTGCTGTGTGGGTTACATGCAGGGGAAAGTAGGGCCATTATACCAGGGTTTAGCAGTCGCAAGGTGACTTTATTTGCAAGCAGGCACGATTGGTATTTGAGCCTGCTGTCAAATTGTAGCCAGCTAACCTGGGCATAAAGATCGCAGGTGTGTGTCAAGCATGAGGCACCGGTAAGAGAGTGGCATGCTTTATTTAAGGCAATTTTGATACATCAGAGGGCAGTGTCTGTACCTGCATTGTAAATTACATAAATACTATAGTCCACAAGAGAGACCACAGAACTGTGGATGGCTGTGTTCAGTGCTTCTGGAGTGAGATTATGTTTGTTCCTGTGTAGAACTCCTAAACGCTGGTTAATGGCATTGGCTGTTCAGTCGATGTGCTGGATGAAAGACAGGATAGAGTCAATAGTTATACCCAGGTACTAGAAATGGTGAACCAGTTCAAGAGGGGAGCCAACATCATTAATGATGGTAAGCAGGAAGGTTTTTGTCTGCTTTGGTGGTCAAAAAGAAGGTTCCTTGTCATAACGGTGACCGCATAGCAGCGATCACTGTTTGGGTTAATCTGCGATGTAGACTCACACTGCACAGGAAAATGGCACCTGACACTTTGAATTTATTTTTAAAGTTGGGGGTTGTGCCCCCTGCACCTCCCCATGGGGGTGTTACCCCTGCAGCCCCCTACTAAAGGATTCTTAACTCCAGGGGGTGCATGTCGGGGGGTGAAAAACATAGAAAAAAAAGAAGACAGGTGCAAAAAGTGAATGGGTGCCCTGAATCAAACCTGCCAGTTTCTCAACCATAGCCTGCCACCAACCCACCACACTACACAGCCAGCTTGGCAACCCACTGCCACACTAAACCCCACAAACGCTACCTCCTCTTCTGTCCATTGCATGGCGTGGTTCCCTCACCCATCCCTGCACAAGGGTGCTTATTATCCTGAAACCACTTCTCTAAAGATGTAAAGGATTGCTGAAGTTGGTCCTGGAGAAGTTGAGGATCCATGTTGCTGGTAAAAAGTACAGCATCATCAGCGTATAGAAATATGTGGTCACAGCAAGCTTCTGGTAGTGAACTGAGGAAGATGCTAAAAAGAAATGGATCCAAGATAGATCCCTGTGGGACTCCAGAGCATTCAGGCCTACTATCAGATAGGGCATTACCAATTTTTACCTGCAACATTCGGCTGCTTAAATAGCTGGAGAACCAGCTTGTAGTGTCAGAGGAAAGACCAGTGGAGGAGAGTTGTCTGATGAGATCGTGGTAGACGGTGCCAAAGGTCTTTTGGTAAGGTCTATGAAAGTTGGCCCCTACCAAGAGCCCCTGTTCCAGAAAGTTATTGATAAAGCCTGTAAACTCCAGGAGTGCAGTGATGATACTATGCCCACACCTGAACCCATGCTGTTGGGGACATTGAAGTTGGTAGTTATCCAGATACTCCATGAGTTAGTTGGCCACGATGCACTCCAGGGGCCTTACAGATCTGGGGAAGAATAGAGATTGGGCGGTAATTTCCCTGCAGTGCTCAGTCACCACTCTTGTGCACTGGGGTGATCACTGCTGATTTCCAAAGATACGGAAATTGTGACTGAGAGAGTGACAGGTTGATTATTTTGGTAAGAGGTGTGATGATTTCCTCAAGGATAAGGGTAACAAACTTTAAGTTCAAGGAGATCCCTCTGAATCTAGCTTTCACCAGTACCTTCTTTTTTTTTTGCAAGTAACTTAATTTTTGAAAAGGGTACAAAAGTACATAAGTAACACAAGTCATAAACCAGCACTTGTCTTAAGTGGAGAATCACACCATAATTATACAACAGAGAAAGCAAAAATTACATAGAAACTAAAAACAAGAGAGAAATAGACATAAAGCAAAACAAACCCTCTCCCCCACCCACCCAACCTGCAGCAGCCCTCATAACCAACCCCAAAAATAAGAGTGGCTAATAATGTACCGACCAAGAAGGCCCTACCCAAGACCCTGAATAGCTATAAATAAAAAAACAAAGGCACAACCCTAAACCAATTAGTTGAAAAAAAGCTATACTATAGGAAAAGAGGAAGGGAAGGAAATATCCAGAAACGGGTACTACAGAGAGATTGTTAAGATATAGAAAAGAAAGAGAGAAGAAAGGAAAGGAAATGATAAAAAAATACATCATAACCCCTTAACAAAACCTGACAGATTAGGTTTACCACTATGAAGCTCTGACACAGAAGTCGTCTGTGGGGAAACAAAAAAGGGAAAAAACAACTGGGGCTTAAATTAGTAGCCAAATTTATCTTTAAGACTTGAAAGAAATTCACCCCAACATTTCTGAAATTTCTCACCGGTGTGGAAAAACCAGGCTACACATCTTTCTGCATTTAAAGCAGTAAGAAGTTCTACCCACCATTCCTTGAATGAGGGTTCCCAATCCTCTTTCCAGTGTCTAAGTATTAGCAGCTTAGTAACCATAGCAACCAAGGCTACTTGTGCTTTTTGAAAGAATGTAGGGATCAGTGAATACATACCTAACAGGCATGTATCTTTGTTAAGAAATACTGTAATATTAAGGTATGGTGCCACCCACTGTTTAACTGAATTCCATAGTTTAACAATTTTAGGACATGCCCATAGTTCATGGTATAGGGTAGCAAATTCAGAACCACAATTCAGCGGAGGGTAACTTTTTAATCCGGAATAATTTAGCGGGCGTATAATATAAATTGTGAAGAATATTAAACTGGATACTCCTTAGACAGTCCTGTTTGATTAAAGAATAAATATCTGTCCAAATCCTTTCCCAGGTTTTAACCAGAAAATCTTTATTATGATTATTTTTCTAGTAATAAGCTATGGGGGTAAACTTAGGCATGGTGTGAGTCAAGATTATTTTATATAATTTAGCTATTGCTTTCTGGCCCTTAGATACTGTCCAAAGGTTATTTAATATGATTCCAGCCCCATCTGGCCGTGGAGGTTTCCCCCAAAAATGATAGATACATTGACGTATTTGAGACAATTGAAACCGGTTCTTATGAGCCACTCCAAATTTTATTTGTAATGCTGAAATGGACAGGAGTGAATTACCCAAAACAAAATCCACTAAGTATAGTTTGTTGAGAAATTTGCCAGAAAAGGTTTGGATTGGTTTCTTATCTATTTTTAGGTTTGGATTATTTAATAAGGGTTGCCTTAATTCTTTTAAGTTGGGTTTTTGAAGCAATGAACAAAGTTGCTGTAAGGTCCTTATATCTCAACCAAGGGGAGAGTTCTTCAACTTCTTTGGAACATTGGACCATGGAGTATATAGGAAAGCTTCTAGATCTATCCTGCATGAATTTGCCTGTAGCCAATCTAAAAGGGCGGGGGGGTGGTGCCCGGTATAGAAGCCATAGCAGAAAGCCAATGCAAAAATCTACTGGCATGGATTGCTAGATAGTAAACATAAAAATCAGGTAATTGGAGCCCCCCCAACATTTTAGAGCAAGTAAATTTTGCGTAAGCCCGATGTGGAGCTTTACCTTTCCAAAGAAAATCAGAGCAGAGCCTGCGAAGGGGCAAAAAGAAAGACTTTGGTAGGTAAATATTAAGGCTGCATAGAGGCTAAAAAAATCTGGGCAAAATTGACATTTTGAGAATATTAGCCCGGCCCTAAAAGGATAGTGCTAGCTTATTCCACCTCGCCATCTCTTCCTTAGTAGCTTTTAGCAATGGGGCTAGATTAAGGTCTTTAAGATTAGCAAGTTCTTTAGATATCTTAATACCCAAATAGGTTAAATATTTGCTTTCCCACTGTAAACCCACGGTTACGATCAAATCCTTTGTTAGGAGAAGGGATAAAGGATAAACTACAGTTTTATTCCTGTTGCGCTTATAACTTGAAAAAACACTAAACTGGGAAATAATTTGGAGGGCTCGAGGGAGGGAATGCCTACTATTCGAGATATGAATAAGTAAATCGTCAGCAAAAAGGGATAACTTACATTCAAGATGTTCCAGATAGATGCCCGTTATTTCTTTATCCAATTTTAAGACTCTAGCTAAGGGTTCTATATAAAGATTAAATAAATAGGGAGAAAGAGGGCAACCCTGACGGGTGCCTCGACGTAAAGGAAAAATGTCTGAAATGAGGTTATTACATTGGAGTCTTGCTGATGGACAAGAATACAAAACTCATATTTGGTTAATAAAGGGTTGTGGGATACCGAACTTTTGCAATGCCGCAAACATATAGTACCATTCTACTCTATCAAAAGCTTTTTCTGCATCCAGGAACACCAAAGCTGTCTCCATCTCCGGGACCCTAGATGCAGATATCAAATGGAACAACTTTCTAAAGTGATCCGCTGAAGTGTATCCTGCGACAAACCCTGCCTGTTCAGGACTCAATAGATTTTCTCACACACTCCCCAGTCTATTAGCCAAAATTTTATTGTATATTTTAATATCCATATTTAAGAGTGAAATAGGTCTATAGTTGCTGATCATTGTCGGGTCCTTCCCCAGTTTAGGTAAGAGAATTATTCTCGCCTCAAATAATGATTGATTAAAGTTGGGGTGGGAGCTCCAGTAGCTATACAACTGAAGTAACAGAGGAATTAAATGTACTTTAAAGGTTATATAGAACAAACCTGTAAACCCATCTGTGACTGGTGCCGTATCTGGTTTTAAAGAATCAATAACTGACGAGATTTCTTCTCTGGTAATTGGAGCAACTAAAAAGTTTTGGCTATCCTTAGACAAAGATGGTAGATCTGCTTTCTCTAAAAAAGCCCACATTTTCCCATCATAGTCCCCAACCTTCGGGTCTGGGGAATATAATGTCTTATAATAATCTCGAAATAAAGTTAAAATCTCTGAAGAATTGGTCACCATAGTTCTGATTGGGGATGTCTGAGAGCTGTGATCCATTTGGATGTAGATTGTTGCTTTAACTGCCAAGCAAGTAATTTGCCCACTTTGCTCTCTTGTCCAATATAAGATGCCTTTAATAGAGAAGCAGATTTCTCCACCCTCTCAAGTAAAATACTAGCATAATGCACTCTCAAGCTAGATAATTCCTGATCTTCTGAAGGTAAAAGCTTGTCCATCCCTTTACTTTCCAAACTTTTAATTATCTCCAAGCAACTGTTCAAAAGGTTCTTTTTCTTTTTTTTTCCTTTTATTGTAGCAATACGTATTAGCTCTCCCCTCCAGGTTGCTTTTAAAGCTGCCCAAACCTGGTCTACAGCAGGAATCAAATTCCAATTAGACTTAAAAGTATTTTGCAAAAAAATTTAAAATAATTTGATTGTCTTTTAATAACTTATTGTTCAGAGACCATGTATGGGACCAGACAGAGATAGTGGGTAGTTCACATTGAATTAGGATTGTAGAGTGATCAGAAATTACTCAAGCTAATATTTTAGAATCAACCATGCTTGACATTAGCTGATGACTAACTAAAAAAATAATCGATTCGAGAATAGCTTTTGTGTACTGAAGAAAAAAAAGTAGACTCTTTACTTAGCAGATTAAGCAATCTCCATGGGTCCAAAAGGCCCAAGGAAGAGATGAATTCAGTTAGGGCTTTTTGTGCAGGAGAGGAACCTACTCCCCTTTGGTAAGTACGGTCTAGATCATTAACTTGAACCAGGTTCCAGTCTGTTCCAATTAGAATGGGATAGTGCAGAAAAGGAGCCAGTATCATGGCTAAATGGATAACAAAAATAAGGGGTTTCTACATTAGGACCATAAACTGAACCCAATACTATATCAAAATTGCCATTTTGCCAGTAACAAAAATAAACCTCTCCTCAGGGTCAGGGATGGATTCCACAAGTGTAAAAGGGATCCTTTTAGCTAAGAGCAAAGCCACCCCACGTTTACTGGAGCTAAAACCGGCTCCGAAGACTTGGCCAACCCAACTCTTTTTAAAAAATTGTAATTGTTCTGGAAACATATGTGTTTCCTGCAGAAACACTATTGTAGGGTGGTATTTAGCAAGATGGTTTAAAATGATATATTTCTTCTTATTATCTTTCCCTCCCTTTATATTCGAAGAAAGAATATTTAAACAATTAAGCGTAACAAAGTCTTTGATTGTGCCATTTAATACATGTTAAATGAAGGGCTACACTGCTGCCATCCCCCCACCAGAAAAACAAAGCAAATATCCCAATAACCATTTCCCAGCTCCCTAAATTTAAACTAACCCCCCAGAATTTTAACTTATCTACTAGTCTGCACTCCCAGGCCCAGAGCCTCTGCCTAATCAAATGGTCCATGGTACTCGTAAAGGAGAAAGCTCCACCCCTCTGCCTCCCCGCCCCAGAACGAAAAACCAGCTAGAAAAAAACTGAGAGGATAACCCCCATCTTCACATCGCTAAAAAGTCTCCCCCTATCGATAGAGTACTGTAACTAGTTGTTATTTTAACTCAGATCTATTAAACAAAGCAAAGGTTACCAAAATAGAAGGAGTGAGAGAAAAGACCTAGATGCGATCAACACACAATACCATGCTTACCCCAGCCTACTCCAGCTGTGATTGAGTCATTATAAATAACTAAATAGAACCATGCCCACGGATCGTACCTAAATTGAATTAAAGTCTCGGGGGCCATAGACATATAGTAAACCAAACTGCTCCCGAGATTATAGTAGCTACTAACCCAAGCAACAACCTATTAAATGTTTCTTTAACCTGTGGATCAATTATCATTCAGGTTATGGATCGAAATCCATCAAAAAATGTCTCAAATAAAGTCCAGCCCCAAGATCTAAAAAAGTTAGGGCATAGAACAAGAGAAATAACAAGTGAGAAAACGATCTATGGAACTAATCCCAGATAACATTCCACTGAAATTGTGGACAATATTTTAGTGTATTGCCCGATATGTTAAAAAAATAAAATATGTGCGTATTTCCTTCCTCTGGGAGGTTTAACCAGAGAATGAGTCCTTATTGAGAAAACAACTCAAGAAAAGTAAATTGAGATAATATTGTAGCCAGAAAAAAAAGGAGAAAAACTGCTCGAGCAAGCTGCCCAACTTTCTTGTCATATAATCAATAATATAGTGCCATCTAGCGGACAGGATCAATTATAGCAACTCTTGCCCCCTCAGTACACAACCGCTGGAAGGAGAACAGAGATATTAACAGTATCAAATAATTATCAAAAATCACTAATGTACCAATAAAAACATTTTCTGTTTGATTGGAAAAGCCAAAATATTTCTTCTGCAGCCCAGCATTAGAAAAACAAACAGTCAAAACACCGTAAAGCAGCTCAGAGTTCAAACATCCTTCTAGAAGATTCTCAACACAGGTCTTGAATTCCTTGTAACTGGGCTAGTACCCTCTCATTTAGGGAATAGATTGGGGTAGCACTTCTTCAAAACCTTGATTGCTTCCTTTACGGTGTCACAGCGTCTTGTTCCTTCCTTTAAGGACACCTCCAGTCGAGCTGGATGCAGCATTCAGTGTTTTATATCTGCTGCCCACAGTTTCGAGGTGACAAGGCGATAAGAAGCTCTGAGCTGGTGGGTTTTCAGAGTCAGATCAGGGACAAGCCTCAATTTTTTACCTTCCCATAAAATAGCCGATAATTTCCTGGCTTCTCTATTAATAAACTCCCTATCCAGATAATTCAGTAGTTTGAAAATTATAGGTCTTGGTGGGTCAGACGAAGCAGGCTTTGCCCTCAAAAATCTATGAGCTCTTTCTATAATGAACTCTGGACCATTTGGGGAGGGACCCACCGTTTTTCTCAAAAATTGCTGTAGAAACTGAATTGTATTTGGACCCTCTTCTCCTTCAGGCAACCCTATCAGTACCAGGTTGTTTCTCCTGTTCCTCCGCTCTAGATCTTCGAGACGATTCTCCACCTTAGATAAAGATTTTTTAACTTCCACCATTTCTGGTTCGGTTCTGTCGTGTTTCCTTTCCACTGAGGCTATTCTTGCTTCTGCATCTGTAACCCTTCAGGCTAGCTGGGTGAGTGCTGGTTTGAAGTCAGCCACGTCCTCGATTAACTTCATCAAAGCTTCTTTAATTGTTGCTAGCTCTGAGTAGATGTGGGAGGGTGGCAGCTCCTCTGAAGAACCTTGGGGAGAGGAGCTACGGCAAGGGCGATTGGCTTTTTACTCCTGCGTGGCCTCCTCCTGCTCCGACAGCTTAGACATGTTGCAAGCATTTTGTTGCTGCTACTGATACCATTTATGATTCTCAAGCTTCTTAATATTAAAAATAACTAAAAGAAGTAGGCGTGAATGGAGGCTATCCACAATTAGGAGGTGAAAACAGCAGAGTTCCGACAAATGCGTCTTACCCTCTGCACAGCATCACTTGACTCCCACCAGTACCTTCTTAAGATAACATCTGGCTTCATTTATTGAAACTGCTTTGAAGTAAAATGGTGGGTGGTCTCAGGGTGGGTTTTGTTGTAATAATTTTTTATTGATATTTCAGAACATAAAACAAAACATAAGGTCACATTACAAAATACAGTGATCAGTTATAAAGTACAAAATACAACTAACCCCGCCCACAAGTGCTGGGATGGTATACTGGTCTAGTTGTCATATGAAGGCAACCAAGAATACTTTAAGAGTAAACTATATAAACGAAACATTTCAGCTAACAGAATAAAGACTACTGTATATCACTGGGTTACATGCTCTATTATGTATAGACATACCATAGAATTTAAGCCAAGCAATCCCGGGTACCCCAAAACCTCCCACTATCAACCCTATAAGGAGTGCTTAACCAAAGCTTTGGGTTGAATCAGATCCTTCACTATACTGGGTGTATTACACTGTAGAAAAGATTTTATACTTGCTACCAGAGGTGTTCCTTTTCAAGGCAATCAGAGCACTAAGACATAGAGTGTAGATATGTTCTGCAAGGAGCGCCCGCTCCTGTAAAGATACCAAAATAACCCAAGCATAAATCCGTACTCATAATCTAACTTCAGTGTGTCCAGCAGACCAAACATATTCAATCATAACACTTATAGTTCTGGGAATAACACATCCCCCACAAAACATGGGGCACCATTACCTTTACCTTTGCAGGGTGGGTTTTGGATTGCAGTGTTCATACCTGAGGGCATAACCATAAAATAGTTGGGCAGAAGAACATTGCTAAGATCTGTAAATGCTTTGTTGAAAGCGTTCATGACATCTTTTGGGTCCACGGTAGGGGTGCCACTGATGTTCAGCATGTTTCTGGGTAGTTTGGGGGTCCTTACCAGTGACATCCTGCTATCGATCCAGGATGTAGAAAGGGCTTCTTTGAAATACTGGCTTTTAGCAGAATGGATAGCATGGATACACTCATTTCTCTCTGCTTTGTACCTCTGTAGGTTAGCTTGTGTCCCCAACACTCGAGAGGGGTGCCAGAGGTGATCCTTGTGTTTTAGTAGATCAAGAAGAGCAGGGGTGATCCAGGGATTATTGGTTCTTTTGATATTTGTAGTTTTGAAGAGGGCATGCTTATCACAGGTTACATTAAAGAGGTTAATGATGATTTCCAATGCAGTGTCGATGTTGCTGGCTGTATATTCATTAGACCAATCGGTGATCCTCAGGTCAGCTTTCAGTAGCTCGAGGTGTCTCGGAATGAGGGCCCAACTAGTGACAGTTCTGGCAGGGGTCTTGCGGTAGTTATTGGACCAGTAAAACTTGACAGGGGAGTGATCACTAATACAGTCGGGTAGGACAGAGGTGCTCTTGATATTATCTGGCCGATTAGGTAGCACCCAGTCCAGTAAGGTATTGGTCCGAGTTCTGTAGTTCCTCCTGGTTAGAGCTTCTAGAAGTTGTTGAAGGTGGACAGTAGATAATGCATCCTTGGCATCAGTGGCATTAGGGGAGAGCCAGTTTATATTAAAATCTCCAACCATTGGAAATTCTGAGTGAAGTCTCATCCCTGTTAAGGGATTTATGAAGGACACAAAGCCAGGTATAGTGTGCCTTGGAGGGATGTAAACAGAAAGCACGTGAATGTTTTGTTTTGTGCACTGAGAAGCATTTAGATTAAATCACCACAATCAGGGGTAGGAATCCCCAGGCCCTGCAAAACGTCCTTTACATAGATCACACATCCTTCACCATGCTGAGAACGGTGCTCACACCTAAATACGGTGTAGTCAGGAAATAAGATTGCTGGGTCAGGGACATTAGGAATGAGCAAGGTTTCTACTACCGAGAATGCATCTGAATTATGTTTGGCGGTCTATACTTGTATTCTGTCAAGTTTTGGAAGAAGGCTGTAAATATTTAGTGATGCCACTGTTAGACCAGCAATATTTCTTGATGAGTGGTTTGGGCAGTGGGGAGGTCCAGGATTAGGATGTATATTGCCCAAGAGCAATAACAGCAGCACTAATGGTCTTTTCAGCTATTCCTTAGTTTTTTTGCAGCGGGCGTGTAACCTATGGTTAGCATGGCATCATGTAGCAGTTCCCTGCTTAAAGGAGATGTGATAGAAGAAACAAGGTTGCCCAAAACAGAGTTTTGGCATTACTTGCAGCTTAGATCCACTATTTGGACCCTTGACAAGAAATTCCCTAATCGGTTCCCCTGGTGTCGGCTACAAAAATGTTATTCTATGAGCAGTACTAGAAGATGGGCAGGAAAGACATACTCTACATTATGGAATGCTCAATCACCCATCATGGATAAGAGCAAAGAAGAATGGGAACATAATTTAGGTAAACATATACTGTACGACTTATGGACATCTGGGATTACACTGGCACAAAAGGCCTTGCAGGATATCAAGGGCTGGTTAATCCATCTCATACTTTACACAGATTTTTATTATTTATTTAGTTTTTGTTAACTGGGTAGGTGCACTAGCCAGCAAGTTACTGTTTTCAGGCACGACCCGGGAGGTACAATTACAATACAAGTAGAACGATGCAGTTTATACAGTGCAAGTACAGGTACATAGATACAAGCATACAATTTTTTATAAGTAAGCAGAGGGTACTGGAGGAAGGACAGATTTTGGATTAGATTTGGGGAAACTGATGGAGGGGATGTGGGCAGGGAAGGGTGAGTGCACAGCTCAAGGTAGTTGGAAGGTGGCGGGGCTGGAACCAAGGTAAAAGAACTCTGCCAACTGTTCTGGCCAAGAATCTTAGGAGAGTGTAGGGTGGGACAGCAAAAAGGATTACGGCTTTTGTGGCAGGAGGCAAGAGTCTATAACTGGGCTCATGGAACCGATTCTCAGGTGGGGGTGGCGGCCAGGGGCAGGCTGGCCGGCGATGGGTAGGAAGGAAAGTGTATAGACTACAGGGGCTGGAGACAGGGAAGGGGTAGGGTTACATAGGGAGTTGTGCTGAGAATGGCAGGAGCAGGTGTGAGTACAGCTGATGTGGGGAAAACATGGAACAGCAATCGGACTCACGGGAACCTTGGGTTGGAATGAAAGGCAGGGGCCCGGCTGGAGGGAGCCCAAGCTGGGCAGGGTTGGCATTCTGGATGAGCAAGGGGTTCCAGAGCTAGACAGGTTTGTTCACGAGCGCAGTGACCCGTGAGGAGGTCGATATGGGGGGGAGGCTGAAAACCGGCATCAAGGAAGGGATCAGGGAAGCGGGAAGATACGGCATTAGTGGTAGAATGCTGCAGTCGGCGTCCGGGCTTATGGAACTGTAAGCCGGCAGGAAAAGTAGGGGGACTCGGTCACCAGGGGGAGAGTTATGGCTGCATACGGCTTTAGCGAGAAAAGGTGCGGTAGCGACCCAGTGCTACGGAACTGATAGCCGGCAAGAAATACTAGGGGTAGTCGCGGGGGGGGGAGAAAATGAGGAGAGACCAGTACCAGTTTTCAATAAATGCATACTTCAAAAGATTAGTGCAAAACAGCAGGATGTTTTCAATACATACATCAAAAGATTAGTGCAAACTGCAGGATGGGAAAGCAGGTACCACAATCATAAGGTAATTGGCAATTGTTACACACAATGATTGTAATAATAAGGTGACTGAAGACATTTGTAATACATAACACAGTAAGTAAAAACGGCAATTGTCATAACACAAGGTTAAGAAAGGTAGAGTGATAGAGGCATATATAATACATCAGACAGTAGAGCCATATAAGTTTCTTTGTGATCATAAAAGAAAGTGCAAGCAGTCCAAATAACCAGCATGCAAGGCATCAAGTAGGGTGTAGGTAGACGAATGGGCATGTAGATAGGGGAAGGGAGAGATAACATGAAGAAAAGATTTAGGTAGGATCAAAACAGGCACATTGGTCCATAGAAGTAAGGTAATTCCATAGTCTTCACTTGAAAGCAAGGTGTGAGGAAGCTCATCTTAGGTCAATAGGTAGTGAGTTCCACGCTTGGGGGGCAGCATGCCCAAATGCACCAGAGCCCTTGGAAGTGCGGCAGAGGGGAACTTTTAGGAAAGACTTATCAGACGATCTCAGCTCATGCAAGGGGATAGTAGGCTGGAGCAGCTCAGATAGTGTAGCAGGTCTAAACACTCTATGGAGTCTGAGAGGCAGCAGAGGTAGTACTGTCTAGTGGAGGAGGGGGAAAGCCAGCCTAGGTCCTTATAAAGTTGGCAGTGATGTTTAAGGTGGGGGGCCTTTGATGCATATCGGCAAACATTGTTGTATGTGGTATCCCACTTTTGAAGTGCAGTTTTGTTTGCCATAGTTAGGATGGGGGCGCAGTAGGATAGAGTTGGCAGGAGGATTCCCCTGGCAATAGCCAGCTTGGCAGTGGGTGTGAGCATGTAGTTAGTTCTGTAGGCAGCCCCCAGTTTGCAATTAACCATTTTACGGGTTTCTTGGATGTGCTGGTTCAGGTCAAGGGTTTGGTCGAGCAGTATGCCCAGATAGCGGAACGTACTTACAGTCTCGAGAGGGGTTCCGTTTAGGTCAAGTATATTCAGGAGAGATGAGCAGGATCTAAGTTTATGTGTTGTTCCCAGTAGTATGGCTTTTGGTGCAGGATGGCAGATGGTGCAGGATATCTCACGTGTTACACCCCATGGCTTTGCCATTGGACTCAGCATGCTGGAGGTGCTTCCAGCTAGCAGCAGGACTTATCCATATTCTTTGGAGCTGCCCAAACTTCATGAACTGGTGGTGTATTGTGCTCTACAACTACTCTTGGATCTTAGTCACGCCCATACTGCCCATTGCTAAATTAGTGATCTTAAGACTGTCTACTGCTTCTCTTACTTGTTCCATCCACACAATGCTGGATCCTGGGTGCATTAATGGAGGTGAAACACCTCCTACTGGACTGGAAGAATATCTCTCTCACCTGGATCCTCACCTGGCATTCAGCCCTCTCTAAACTGGTTCTTTTTGAAAGATTATTCTCAGCCACTATTGCTAAGCAAGACCCGCACTAAAACAAATAGGACCACTTCTTACATTTATGTCTGTGTTTGGTGCCCCTTTCCAGTCCACACACCCTCCCAACTACTTAACTCTTTGGGGTATAAATCCTACACCATCTGTCACCACCCCTATATTCTCTCGTTGACCCTGAAAAAGGGACCATAATTGTCTCAGTGGACTTACCTGGTTACCAAAACTCAAATAAAATAAATAAATAAATAAATAAATATTATCCATGACCCCTCGTGAGCCTGACACTGTTTTCGCACCGCTTTATATGAGTGTTCATTTCATTATCTTTATCGGATCTCCCATATGTTCAGTTGTTTTATTGTATGGATACTCACCTTGAAAGTTTACCTTGAACATGTTTGCATGTTAGTATTGCTGAACTTGGTCAATTATTTATCCCCAGCGCCTTGTTTTTGTTGCTAGTTTATAAGTTCAGTTATGCTTTTAACTTGCTTTATCAGTTTATATTGCTCAAAAATCTTTAATAGAAAGGTTCATGTTAAAAAGAAAATTATGGAAACAGTCTCCATAATTCTGTAACTGAATACAAATACCATTTGAATAGTGGGCTATCTGATATTTTTGTTTTTGAATATTCAGATAGCTTATTATTTGTGGTACTTAATATCCAGCCCCTGCACAGCCCTGAAGTACATCACAATAAATAAAAACACTTTCTCACTGTGTAAACTCCTGGTGCAGGATTTTCAAAAGGATCATCCACCCAAGATGCCTCTGCTGCTATCTTCAAAACAGAAATGCATCCACACCTGTTAGACCATCTATTAGGTGACCTAACAGCATCCAAAGTTTGTGTTCAAAAACAGCTACAGTTGTACCCAAACCAGATACTGACAGAGCTGTGTCCATTTTCTGCTGCACATTGTGGCTTCTTGTCAGAATGGATGCAACTTCTAAAAACAGCAACAGGGCTGCCTGGATGCAAGTGGATGGATTTAAGCACAGCATGCATTTGTAAATGCATACAAACCTTTTGAAAATCCCCCCAAATCAGTGAAATTTAATGAATGCACACCACATGTTTCCATGAAACAGTAAAGAACAATTATACAATTAAGGAGTGAGTATACATGGTTACAATCCTGGGATGTGATCACAAATAAGTGAAATTCAGGCAAAGTCAATAAAATCTACTGTGCATTCAAAGTATGGTAATTAAACAAATGTATATTTATATATGTTAGAACTGAAGTACAAATCCCAAAAGCAGAAAAGTCTGATGTTAGGGTAAACATTTCTGTAAATCTTTGTGACTGCATGGTGTTCCTCAGGTTTAACAGATTGCTCCGAGCAGCCATGGCGTTACCCCAGCATTGGAAACCTGTCTCAAAACATTGGTATGTTGGGACATTTATATACATACTGTTTCCCTCCATAGACTTATATCAAGTAAACTTTATTGCACATACTGTATGATGCTACTGGGATTTCTGATTGCTTCCAAAATTATAAGGCTCAATCTAATCTGCAAATCCCTATTCTAAAAGATAGGGCACAGGGACAAACAGCAGTAACTACTGTCAGAGGCTCCTGTCTTAAAATAGTGCCAGCCTTGGGGAGGGAGTAAGGAGTAAGGTGAGAGGGGCATATCAAGCCAAGCTAGTAAGCAGCTTGAGGATGGAACAGCAAGATTGGAAGGTCCAGATAAGGGGTTGGTCTGGGCCACTGTCTTTACGATGGCAGATGGCAGGTGACAGGCACATCCACTGGAGCAGGATACATGAGATGGAAACAGCCAATGACCCAACACTGGAGCACATATGCTGGTTCTCTCAACTGCTTGCAGCAGGCCTGGTAACTTGGAGCATGCCTCTAAACTTGTGACACCTGTCTGCTCCCCCCCCCCCAAAATCACCAGTTGAGGAAGTCCATGCCAGGCAGGGGTCTTTTCTTGCACCCAACCTCCCTAATTGCCAGACAATTCTGTCCATGGCATGCCTTCCCTGTAAGGAAGTTTGCTCCTAGTGGAGGCAGCAGACCATCCCTCTATGATCAAAGATCTGCAAGTGAAAGGACCATACTGGGGACACTTTCAGAATTTAACTTACTAGATTCTCTTGGGATTGGAGAGCTTTGGATCTTTTAATACAAGACCCCGGAAGAGAAATGTAGCTCATAACAGAGCAGGTGTGCATTCAGGGGCCAGGAGCATGCTTGGGTATATACTGGAGCAAGCTGAGGGTCAAAAATGAATATATGAATTAAAAATATGTAGCTACTATTCATTAGTGAGCAAATATTGAAAAACACATGTGGAAAAGTGGTGTGTTATAGTGAAATTATGCTAACTAAGTACCCAATGATAGTGTGGTCTATCTTTATTTTGGGATAGGAGATCCAGTGAACATGCTGAAATGAATCATGTACTGCAGAGAGGATAAATACAAACATACCATCAGGTCAGCAAAGGATACACAGATTTTTGAACTGACTTATGCTCATACACTGTTGATACTAAGAAACATGACATTCCTAACATGGCAGGTTTGGAGCTACCTCAGACCACTATCAGCTCACATAACAAAAGGACTAGGAGCATCACATGAGATGTAAATCATAGAGATGCAGCAAAATTAAATTCCACTGGCGAAGTGAACGCGGAGTGGCCACTTCACATTGTCACTCTGCTATGTAGAGAAGCCAACAGGAAAGGCTCACTTCACCTTGTAATTACAGTATTACTTTGTGTAGTCATTCCACCATAACGCAAAGTAAGGCAAAGTGACAACAATATTGGCAGCCCACAGTGCCCCCCCACACTCACACACACACAGTCACCAGAATTATTGTGCATCTCCAAAATGCTACTGTCTTGTGTCCAGAAAACTCCCCAGTGTTGACGAAGTGAAATGAGAGCACAACAAGAAATACAAAGTCTCCCAGAATTAATGGCACACTCAGTCATGAGTGCAGTGGACGTGGTCACATCACACACAGACACTAGAATTAATGTGCATACCAAAAATGCTACTGATTTGTGTCCAGAAAATTCCCCAGTGCTGATGATGTTTTTTGAAATTCAATATACTTTATTTGTTTTATTCTTTAAGGTATACATGTAATTTGTAAGGTCCTTCAGGTCTGACATATACATTGAATTGTTAAATTTGGCCTTAGGGTTACATTGGCCCAACAAAAACTACTACTACTATAACTACAATAAACTATCCAACTTCTAAAGTCCCTTCTTCTCCCCCCTCCCCAGCCCTCTCCCCTTCTAGATACAGTATCCTTACAGTTTACTCTACATTAGGTTCCATTATATATATATGGGATATACAATGGTGAGCTGTCAGATAAATGATTTATCTACACAAGTGCTGTTTGACCTCGGGGAACTTCGCAGTGGCGTAAACCCACAGTGATTAAATCGAGGAGTCAAACAACTACGGTAGATAATCATTTATCTGACACTCAATATATTCATTTATGCAATAGGGATGCTTCTTATCAGTGTGGGAACATTTGGTTTTGACTGTTTATGCTCTTTTTAAATGGCAATTTCTGGGACTTTCTGGGACTTTTGGTTAACTTTCCTGGTGTATGTCCTCTAGCGGTGGTTGCTATTAAATGAAACACCACTCATTTTGTAGAGAACTTCTTTCTGAACAAATGTCATGGTTACAGTATCATGCTACCTTTTTGTTTTAAAGTTATTCACATTTGTTTGATGAAAAGTGAAACAAAATTTAATTTTATGCTGTTTTTGCTAATTATAAAAAAAACTAAAAGGTGTTTATTAATGAAATGCCACTCATTTTGTAGATATTTTCATGCTGAACATTTTTGTGCTCATAGTACCATGCTATCATTTTTAGTTTTAAAGTGATTCACATTTGTTTGTCGAAAAGTGAAAAGAAAACTGAATTTTATGCTGTTTTTGCTAATTTTGAAAAAACTAAAGGTATCTCTGAATGAAACACCACTCATTTTGTAGATATTTTTATGCTGAACATTTTTCGTGCTCACAGTACCATGTTATCATTTTTCATTTTAAAGTTATTTATATTTGTTTGTCTGAAAAGTGAAAAGAAAATAGGATTTTGCTGTTTTTGCTAATTATAAAAAAACTAAAAGGTATCTATAAATGAAACACCACTCATTTTGTAGATATTTTTGTCCAGAACATTTTTCGTGCTCACAGTACTATGCTATCATTTTTAGTTTTAAAGTTATTCACATTTGTTTGTCAAAAAAGTGAACAAAAAAGCTTTGATTGACAGTTTGCATTTATCCCACATATGTGGGATAAATTTAGGGTGGTTAGATTTATTCCACATATGTGGAAATAAATGGATTTATTCAATGGTTTTTGGTCTCACACCTATTGCATAAATATATGTATATACATATGTGTGTGTATATATATATATATATATATATATATATATACGCGTGTATGTGTATATATATACATATATAATAGCAGAATTTCAATTTTCAAGTGGCAATAAATGATCATGTATAAATCTTGTTCCATTTTTTTGTTCAAACTGTTGGGACAATGTCTAAGACTTGCAATAATTTTTTCTAATCTCAGATTGAATAGGAGCTCGTTAAGCCATTCCGAATAAGGAATAAGTTAGGAATCTTTTCTATGCTTTAGCACCAGTTTCTTTACTGAAAAGGAAATTAAGGACATAGCATATCTTCTTTCTGACACTAAGATTTGGTTATAATCTCCAAAGATACAAATTTCAGGTTCAAAACATTGATCTAGCCCCATAAGGGGGTCTACCTTGTCTTTAATCATTTGCCAAAGGGGTTTAATTGGGGACATTCCCAGAAAATATGAAAAATAGATCCCTCGCTAATACCAGATATGTTGCACATGGGGTCCTGCAATTTACCTATGGCAGTTAATTTTGCTGGAGTAAAATACATGTTATGCAGTATACAGAATTGAATGAGACATAGTTTATCATTAGAAGTATAAGAATATACTGCTTGCCATATTCTGTTCCAATTAGTCTGTTTTTCTGGAAATTGGTTTATCCAATATGTGGATGTTCCTTGGATTTCTTAGAAAATAGCTGGGTATAGCTTTGCTGTTACTTTGGAAACTGCATGTGGACTCCATGCTAACAGATGCAGTTTGTTAATAAGGTCTGTCTGGTCTATATTCCAATTATTTGTTCCCAATTTAGTAGTTAGTAGGTGTCTGATTTGAAAACCTTGGAAGACTTGTCCAGGAGGGAGGTGTAGGGGAGCAAGTAAGTCTGGTGTGGTTTTAAGCTAGTCTTGTTCCAATAGGTCAAAAATGTTAACTTCTGTCTCAGGCGATTTCTCTCTGGATCTTAAGTATTGCCCCTCAATTGTGAAGTTTGGGTTTAAATAAAAGGGTTGGGATATATCTTCGATATTATTGAATTTGAGGGCTTTGCACAATTGGGTATGTACTTTTAAGGACATATGTATCAACTCATTATTCAAGACTGTCCGACCCAATTTGGGAGTTTTGTATAAGAGGCTTATTGGGGAGATTCTGCTTTGCTGAATTATCTGGCATTCAATTAGGAGCCATACTGGCACATATGTTTGGTTGTCTGTTGCAAGAGTAAGGGTATACCATTGGAGGTATTTAACTATGTGACTTGCCAGATAGTAATGAAAAAAATTAGGCAGTCTGAGGCCTCCTTTCTGTTTGGGTGCACTTAGTTTATTATATGATCTTCTTGGTGGCTTTGACTTCCAGAGAAATTTAGAGATGATTTGCTGTAGCTTTTGGAACCAGGATTGTGGGAGAAAGAATTTAAGCATATTCAATGGATAAAACATTCTGGGAAGTATATTCATTTTAATTACACTAACTCTGCCCTGTAGCAAGAGATATGTAGGGGCCCATCTATCTAAATCTTGCTGTATAATACTCAGTTGGGCATCCAGATTCAACTTTTTAATTTGGGATAAGTTTGGTGTTATTGTGAGTCCCAAATATTTTATTTGAGTTATCCAATTTTGCTGAAGGCCCACAATATGCAACCGGTATGTATGGGAGTTTATTGGCATTACTGTGGATTTATCTATGTTCAGTTTATAGTTGGACAGGGCTCCATATGATTCCACTATGGACAGCATTGCAGGGAAGGAAATCTCTGGGATTGTGATATGTAACAAAGTATCACTAGCATATGCTGATAGGCGTAGGTCCCAGTCACCTATCTGTATATCTTTTACTAATAGGGAATGTTGCAACTGATATAGGAGTTGTTCTAAATATAAACTGAAGAGTAATGGTGAAAGAGGGCATCCTTGGCGTGTACCAGTATACAAGGGGAATATTTCTGAAAAAGTTCCATTACAGTAAACTTTTGCTGTAGGACAGGCATAAAGAATTCGTATCTATTGAATAAATATGTGAGGAAGACCAAATTTCTTTAACACCTCAAATAAGAAAGTCCAACTCACCCTGTCAAATGCTTTCTCTGCATTCATAGATATCAAAGCCATTGGATGGGGTGCTAATCTGGATGCAGAGAAAACATGGAACAGCTTCCTAAGATGATCCGACGAAGAGTGGCCTGCCAAAAATCCCACTTGCTCTGGACTGAGTAGTGGTGCCCACACTCTTGCCAGTCTATTAGCCAGAATCTTAGCAAAGAGTTTGATATTGTAATTCATTAGGGAAATTTGATGATAGTTAGTAACTGACAGTGGAGACTTATTTGGCTTGGGAAGTACTATTATGAGGGCTTCTTGTAGTGCTGATGATGTGAAATGAGAGTGTAACATGAAATGCAGAGTCTCCCAGAATTAATGTCACACTCTGTCATGCACACAGTGGTCACACACAGTCACCAGAATTAATTTGCATCCCCAAAATGCTACTGTTTTGTGTCCAGAAAATTCCCCAGTGCTGACAAAGTGAAATGAGAGGGTAACAAAAAATGCAAAGTCTCCCAGAATTAATGTTGCACTCCATTATACTTGCAGTGGTCACACACAGTTACCAGAATTAATGTGCAACCCCAAAATGCTACTGTCTTGAGTCCTGAAAATTCCCCAGTACTGACGATGTGAAATGAGAGGGTAAGAAGAAATGTGAAGTCTCACAAAATTAATGGCACACTCAGTCATGTGTGCAGTGGTCACACACAGTCACCATAATTAATTTGCATCCCCAAAATGCTATTGTCTTGTGTCCAAAAAACTCCCCAGTGCTGACAAAATGAAAGGAGAGCATAATAAGAAATGCAAAGTCTCCCAGAATTAATGGTGCACTGCAAATGCACAGACAGATTAAAATTGTGCTGCACACTCAAGAGGTGCAGACACAAAGGCACAACAACACCTAACCAATGCTCACAAGTCACAAATCCAAATCTGGAAAAGAATACCTTTTGCCGGTTGGGAGGTGGGGTTACTGCATAGCAGTAACAGTCCACTACCAGTAAAGGTACAACAAAGCAGTATAAAAAATTCACGCAGGTGCACTGGATAGCAGGTTCACACTGCTGCAATTACTCTGGCACAATAAAAGGTGTCAGATTTAATGGCATACATCGCACACGCACTCACACACACACTACAAGTAATGCATAGAAAATTGAAAACCTTTAGCAATATAACCAAACATTTTAAACAAACTGAAAATATACACAGCTGCACCACAACAATCAGCAAGAAAATGTCAAGAATTACTGAAAATATTCCTGTGTGTACATTAACACAGTTATACAAGAAAAATATAACCAAAACCGAAAGACTGCCTTTTTGTCCAAGTTAATCTTCCTACATCACGGATACACCCCCTCTCAAAACACACTTCACAGTACACAGACTGACTGTTCTAAATTAATATTCAAATTCCACACACAAACAATAAGCACTCGATGATATGAGCACAGGAGGGTTTCCTACAAGTTATGTACTCAATTTTGAGAAAAAAAATGGCTCAAAAAGGCTTTTTTAACAGCTTTTAGAGGATTTGAATCTCAGAGCTCTGAGATGACACTGTCTCCATCTTCCACTGCACACACATTACATAGAATGGAGGCTGTGCAGAACAATCTAGAGCCCATATGACCTGCAGTCCTATGAGACTATGAAGCACTGCAAATTCACCTTGGAGCTCAATAACAAGGCAAAGTGATGTGAAGTACATTGATTTCAATGTACTTCGCCTTACAATGGGTGGAGAAGTGGTTTGGGGAAGGCGGAATAATGTGAAGTCATTGGTTTCAATGGACTTTGCCTTCCTGATCATGACACGGAGTACTCTGCTTCTCATTGTGGAGTGCTTCGCAGAATCCACGTTACTCTGTGAATCACTTCGCGGAGAGAATTTCGGCCACTTCACCCACCACTAGTAATACACTGCTTCCATTCATAGACTTACATCATGTACACTCTACAGCGTGTACTGTACAGTGATCATGGGATTTCAGAAATGTCTCCAAAATCATAAACCTTAATCTAACTTGCAGGTCCCTTTTATGAAATGTTCAAACTGTATCACATACTGCAAAAAGGCTAAATACAAACAACAGAGTTATAATTGGGTTTCACAAACTACAACACACTGTTTGATTAATGTGTTTTATAGTCTTCCTATTTTCTGTAAGTACTAGCTGGGGTCACAAGAGGGTGCACATAAGTCACAGTAGACTGAAGACAATGCACAGTTTTAGTAATGTGACGAATGATCCTCTTCTAACACTGAAAGTGCCCAACATCTCTGATTGGTTAAGGTTCTTCTAAAACACAGGAAGTCTACTGTATAAGTGGCATCTGTGGTGTCAGTTCACGTTAGTGTTTAAACAAAGTTAATACAGCTGCACACACTGACTGGAGCAATGTATTATAACATGTTTCAGAAGAGAAACCCAGTATTTGTGCTGTCACTGATCATCACTGCATTTTCAGGTATCACAAAGTAAAAATCTGATCTACATTAAATTGTCTGTCCACCTGTTAGCCTATCTTTGTTTCTGCCTGTCAGTCTATCATTCTGTTTATCTAGTAAATGTACATTAAGCATTTATAATGTCACAATTTGTTACCTTATGTGATTGTTTGTGTCTATTCATTCCACAGGTGGGAAATGTGCAGAAACCATCCCTCAGACTCTGGATGTAGTGGCAGTAGAAGGGAGCACTGTTACAATTACCTGTAAGCATTCTCTCTCAGCCTACACCAGCATCCAATGGTACAACCAGACTGTTGGCGAAGCTCCAAAGATCATACTACTTAGCTACGGGAAAAGCGTAACCCTTGGTCGGTTTACTATGGAAGTTGATAAAGCACAACAGTCCACAAATCTTACAATTAGTGGTGTTGAAGTTAAGGACACAGCTGCCACCTATTACTGTGCAGTGAGTGACACAGTGAGAGGCTCTACAGTTACCACAACACAATATCTATTTTGGTACAGAAGGTGGCATTCTATGTAATAAAAGGCAACATCTGGGTTTTGTGAAGGGACAGTGAGATAAAGTAATTTTCTATAAATGGAACATTATTATCATTGTTAAAGGGAACAGCAAGCTACTTTTCATAGCTTTTTATATTTGTACACTAGGACATGCGTATAGTCTGCATATTCTTCCACCTACACTGTTTCCATCAGTCATGAACCCCAGTGATATTAGTAGAGTGAACCATTTCAGTGAACAGTCATGCACTGCTTCCACTCAACTGACGCTACCTGGTTCTGGCAGCTATGAGTAGTGATAAAGTTAAATGTTAGATGAATAAAAGTTAGCATTATTAAGGGACACTGAAAAAAACATTCTTATTTCAGCATAAATACAAACGTAGTTCAGTCTAGGGACTACTTGATGACTGAACTGGAAACAATGACCAACTCATCAAGTAGGGAATTTTTAAATATTTTATTAAAGTGTGCTCATAATCACCCTGTGCCTGGAAACCACCAGTTTTGGGGTCTACTTGACACCTTCCTTGGGGTGGACAGGTCACTATTAGAATTATAAAAAAGATTTAAAAAAATATAGTAGTTGTCTGTGTTAAACATACTGTTGCAATATTCAGCTACATTTTAACCACAGAAAACATTTAATTAAACCCATTCAGGGTAACACACCATTGAAAATTAGTGACCACTGCCTTCATAATATAAATATTTTAATTATTATGACCTTCTCAGATATTGCTTATTTTGAGCTGTATATAATAAGTTCATGCATACCTTTCAAATGTTTAGTGCTATGTATATTACATCCAAACTTAACTATGCTGCATAATGATATAATGGCATCTCACATAATGTTAGAGCTATTTCTGGAAAAACTATAAAAAAAAATCTAATTTGCTGTAATCATTTCTTAACACGAACATATGGGGCTCACTATTCTTAATTCTGCAGTGGAGCCAGCCATGATGCATCACAGTAACTTGCAGTAAATGATATGTCACAAAAGGTTTCACCACCGGAACGGTCCAATCGGGACGCACCATATCATTAGAATGCCAAGTCCAGATTTTGTTGTCCCATCTTTTTGCAGTGGGCTGTTCCCCCCACCTCCCCCCACATCTGCCTGTTCTAATTAGTCTAAATCTGGGAGGGAAGACCTCAGTGAAGGTATGGCAAATTTCCCAGTGTGGCACCATAATGACAGGTGTGTTCCTGATGGCCAAAAGGTGCCACAACATACTGCAGTAACAAAGGGCTTAATCACAATTATACAATGGCAAGAAAAATTCTAGGACCATGATTGGCTGCTGACCACTAGACACAGTGATTTTATTATACAATAACACCACTGTATTTAGGGCAGGCATAAAGATGACTACATCATACTAAAGACTACCCCTCCGTGCTGCATTACCCTGAAGCTGACATGGCTTCACATTTCCCAGGCAGCTAGACAAATTAAGAAACTGCTGCTTCCAGTATTTAAAAATGGACTCATAAAACCCCATAACTCTCACAGCTTTTCCGTTTTGCTAAACGAAAATGGCACTGAAGACACGCTCATTATGCAACCCGTTTCAGCTCTACCCCTCTCCACCCCACCCAGTCCCACTGTGAACATAATGACAGTCCTGCAAATCAAAAGTTTATTTTCCTATTTATTTTTCTTCTCCTGGTACATGCCAACAGCACAGGGAGAACCACAAGAAAAGACACACACCTACTGATTCTAAGCAGAAGGGATGAGCAGCAAAACATCTTTACGGATTCAAAATGCTGTTCACTGTCTGTGACTGCTTGAGTGCATGCTCGCTCACTCCTCAGCACTCCCCCAGAGATCGCAACTGAAAACAAAAACAAAACAATAACAGTCAGTCATAACCCGCTGTCAGGGCAGTCACGGAAACTGGCACAACTAATGGACGTGGGCACAAAGAAGTGTGTGGGTGGTGTCACGGGGGGTGTATACAAAGACAGACACACACAGAGCCCGAGAGGAAGATAGGGGAGGGGGCATGCACTACCAGCACCACCTACTGGGGACTACATTTTCTCATTGCTTCAACCTATATGCCCCCCCATAGAAAAAAAAAGAATAGAAATGTAATAAAAACACAGTTTTTAAAACTATGTATTATTATTTCACAGTGAGCCATTGTATAATGGTGGGCTGGCAGTATAGCCTAGAGGTTAGAGGAACGAGGTGTGAATGAGCTTGATACATCCAGCAGACCAGACTTGAGTTTGATTCTCACAATCTCCACTTGCATACTGTGTGACTCTGAGCAAGTCTCTTAGCCGCCCAGTGCTCCCAGGTCGCCCCTGAAAACAGGCACTTGTGCCTAGTGGGCCTTACCTGGTTACCAAAGACTAAAGTAAAAAAAAAAAAATTAATAATAGCAACAAGGAACTCCAGGGTGTGTGTTATTGTATAATAATGTCACTCCTTGGGTGTGAGAAGCACTCAGCTTCACCTCGTGCTTCAACCCACCCAAGGAGTGTTGTTATTACACAATAACACACACCTGGAGTGCCTTATTGCTTAATTGAATTATAGTGTTCCCTGCAGCATACTGCAGCATTTTGTGATATACTGTGGCAATACTGCATTGCATCCTGACTGGCACCCCTTTTGTTATGTTTTAAAAAAAGAACACGCTATGCATTCTGGCCTTTGAAGACCAGTGCTATGCATTTATATGCTGAGAGGTTGATAGATATAAGTACCTAATTAGACCACACTTCTGTTTCAAGAAAGCACAATATTTCATCGTTTGCAAGCAATTGTGTGTCTCCATTCCCTTATTTATTATCTGCAAAAAATTTGCTCCTGGACAGTTGCTCTTGTATGTGCCCCCCTGCGGTAAGTTTCATATAGCAGTCATGAGGTTCTGCTCTTCTCCCATAAGGGCATCCCTTACATCACCTCCTTTTACTCCATCCACACACACCCAGGTTCTTCCCTTAAGCTCTATGTTTACTATCTCATCTTTACCTCCCTATCCCACTGTCTGCCTCCCTCATCCACACTGATATTTATGACTCTTAAGTTTGGTTGGAATTTATTGTAAATATGGTTATTTCTGATCTTGAATTTTTTCTTTTGCTGTATATGTTGTGATACTCTGTAACCTTGACTGTGAAAATGGGCATGTTTGCTGATACTCATTCCAGTATAACATAAACTTGATTGATTGATTGTAACTGATCAGATGGACCTTTCATCCTTTTCTGCTTGTAGTCACTTCTATGTTTCAAATTATATACTGTAGTTTATGCAGCCCTGTCCAGCTTAAACATATTTTATGAACAGTACCTCATCAGAGTCAGACTCGGACAAACAGACAGGTGTTGTATTACTGCAGAATCTGACAATGACTCACGGGAACTCTGGTATGAAACATTGCACCTGTCTTGTTCATGCAGTGGGGTCCAATAAAGGCTATGCCATAAATATGAGGGCAGAATGTTAAAAAGTGACACATGAGTAAAAGTTCAAAGCACGTTAAAAAGCCATTAACTGAACTTACCATTTTTACGTTCGCTTACATGCATGATCAAGGAACGTCTTGCAACAGTGTGCCTTTTGGAGGTGTGTGACCCTCCTCCCCTTTGCAGCGCTGAGTGTAGCAGGCATGACCCTAGGGAACCAATACATGCTGAGTTGTGTGTGACAGCAGTACTGCTGTGTTGGTCTTCACTTATAACAAAAGGTCCGCTGCAATCAGCGGTGGTAGCATGTGTGCAATTAGCATACACGTCAGTCAAACTGCTGTCATACACAGCTCAGCTCCAAAGCCCTCCCGCTTCCTCCTTCTGCTAATATCCTCCCCTTCCTTGTTCTCCTCAGCCCCCACCTGGTGTGCTGAGGGGGGTGCCCAATCCCCCTCAGCTCATGCACCCCTCAGCACACTGTGTGGTCAACGGGGATGCCCAATCCCCCATCAGCTGCAGCCCCCACCCCAAAAAAACAAACAACTAGTTGGCATGCTGGGAGCCCACCCCAGTGTCCTCATGCTTCCACACACACACACACACACACACACACACACACACACTGTTTGGCCAGTGGGGGTGCCCAGTCCTTGCGGCTCCAGTCCCCTCCCAGCAATCACATAGGTGGAATGCTGGTAGCCCACCCCAGTGTGCCAGCAGTGTCCATTTTTTTGTTCCTTGTCCCTGCCCACTATCCTGCTCCCACCCTCTGTGCTCCCACCTCCCCAACACCGAGGTGGCATGCTGGCAGACGATCCCAGTGTATCAAAAGCTTCCATTTTCTTTTTGTTTTTTTTTTCACATCCTGTAAAACAAGAAAATGGTTCCTTAGTGAGTTCTTTGCCCCCCCATCAATCTGTGCCCACCTTTTGCGCAGCCACCTCCCCACACCACCCCTCACCACAGACTTACCTCTGGAGCCTGGCGCAACGATCTTCGGTGGACCAGAAACACATCTGCACTCTTCAAAGTTGACCGCTAACTGAAGAAATGCTGGTAAGCTGTATAATGGAATAAATTGGGTTTTTTCAACTTTGGTGCTTATCTCGTCCATTTTTGGGAATTTTGGCACCAAATTTTCAAAATGGGGTTATTGTGACCCTTCCTCATGAATTCAGTCACTGTCGTGGCATTATTCAGTCCCGAAAGGTGATTTCTCTCTCACTGTGCAGAATCACCTTTCAGGACCAATTAACAAAACAACAGTGTTGGTGTTCATGAGGTGGCCTCTCAAAAAGCCTATGTTGCAAATTTGGTGAAAAAATTTCCAAAAAAATCACTGTTTCATGAATATGCATTGTGCAGTTTCCATGCACACTCGTAAGTTCGAGAATTTGTATTATTTTCACTCCAGATTTTTAACATAGGCATATTTCCATGCCTCCTTATGAACAGTGCAGCTGTCATTTTTCACATACTGCCCCAAATTTGTTTTCGCGCTTCCGGCACAAAATAGCACAGTCGCTGTTGGAAATCACTGTTCACTACAGAGTAAGACAATCACAGTGACACTGTTTATGAGCAGAGGTCCTAAAATGCCTATGTTGAAAATTTGGTGGCAAAAGTCCATAAAATGGCTGTGTTTCGAGCGTACGTTGCGCAGTTTCTATGCACACTCATAACTTCATGAATTTCAAGTATTTACACTCCAGATTTTCAACATTGCCATTTTCCCACATCTCCTTATGACCAGTACAGCTGTCATTTTTCACATCCTGGCTGAAATGTGTTTTTGCACTTCTGGAGTTCTGGCGTATGTAACCCCCCGGTTACCCTGGGTTACTAGAATCCCAATAAGACCTAGTAGTAGGCAGGGAAGGCAGCTTGTGAAACTCCAGTTAAATGGATTTTACACTGTCTCACTCTGTTCTCAGTCTCAGCTGAGACTGAGAGATGACATCACCATAGAACTAGCGCAGCTGCATGAGCCACATTGGAATCTGCAGATGGGAGTTAGGTTAGAATGTTGGGAGTTTTTGAAAGCAGTTGTGTGTGAGCAGTCTTGAAGGGAGGAGCACAGCAGTCTGTGCACAGGCTCTTGGAGCCTAAAGCTCTGATATATAGCTACTTTTAGGGAGAGGTGTGTGTTTCCACCTTAAGAGGAACACAGTAAGCTGTTCTTGAAGTGGTGGAGACCCCTGTTACTGGTCTCTGTGCCCCATCCCTGAGGGGATGGGGGTAAAAGGTTTGCCTGTTATTCCAGGGGTAACCTCCTGGTTCCGGCTAGGGAAGAAGCTGCCTTATCTTTTTCTAAGTTGTGTTATGGCACCAGAAGCTGTCAAGATTTGCCTGTGGGACACCTGCAACCAAACGGTGAGTTCTGCTCTTTCCATGGGGCCTATGTTTCACCAGAACTGTTGTAAAGTGGGGATTGGACTGCTTAATCAGAGGGAGGCCTAGAATAATAGGCTAAGACAAAATAAGAGAATGTTCAAGTCCAGCACAAGGGGAAAGCCAAGACATGTAGAGGAGATGTGCTATACATTTACCCTTTAATCTACACTGCTAAGCTTTTCAGAAAGAGATGTTTAAGTATGTTCGAGTCTAGTACAAGGGGAAAGTCAAGACATGTAGAGGAAATGTGCTATACATTTACTCTTTAATCTACATTGCCAAGCTTTTCAAAAAGAGTTGTTTAATGTCCAGAGAAATGGCTGGGTATGGAATGTGGAAGCTGGAGGTGAGAGACTCCCACATCTTTACTAACCAGGTTCACCTCTACGGATTTGCTCTGTGGCCGTTTTACTTTGCCTCAGGCACTTGCTAGTGCTGAGGGAAGTAGCCAGACATGGGATTGAAAGGAAATTTCTCTTATGGAGTCAAAGGCTCTAAGGTGGTTTAGGGAGCCACCAGGAAAATGTGTCCACTGCCATATGGACAGGATTCGAGCGGCCGGCAGGGGAGCTGGGCCAGGAAACACTCAAATAATGTACAAGTCGGGCTGTGTACCCAAAGCAGCATGCAAGTCCGGGCTGTGTGCCTGGTGGGTTCAGAGTCTGAGAGCTGAAGTGTTGAAGAAGTGTTTTGTTACTCTTATCTGCATTACCAGGAATGTTGCCCCATGGGGTCCGTCTATGCTTTGTTTGTTCAGTTTGGATGTGAATAAAAGCCACACTTTAGAATCCCATTCCTGGTATTGAACATTACAGTTATTGCTTCCTGTGTTGGGAGTTACTTGGGTGCCCCTGTGCAGAGTAGCCAAACCTAGCCCTTGTACCAAGTAACCTAGTCCTCCCCGAACCCAGTCCCCACCTGGTACTGCTGTCAGCTTCAACAGCATGCCACCTGTTGTTTGCAAAATGGCAGGGGTGTAAGGGTTCCAAAATGGAGGCACCACTTTGGATTTGAATTTAGGGAGGAAAGGTGCTCGGACAAGGGACTAGCGTTTTGGTTATCTAGCAGTGGGTAGCCCAAAAAGCTGAAGCAAGTTTAACTAGTGTGTCGCTGTGTGCTGTGGTTCATATGCTGCTGTTAAAATGCCAACTGTTTAACAAGGAGCGGTAAAACTGAAAGAGTATGCCCTTGTCCTGCATCAAATATTTACAGCATTTTTGACAGCATTCTAAAAGCTGTGTGTGATAAAGAAAAGTGTGGAAGACTAGGGGTAGCAACAGAAAAATTGTGCCCTGGATGTTGGAAATGCTTTTTAGTAAACCGAGAGACTTGCTGTGTTAATGGCCATGCTAAATGGCTGAAATGGGCTCCCGCCATGGAGTCAGTTCGAAGAAAAAAAAAAAGTGTTTTGCAGTTTAAATTTGCCTGCTCGACAATCGCCTTGAGGAAAAGAGCACTCATGAGGGAAAGAGGCTCATTTGCATGGTGTCATGTGATTGGTGAGACTGCAATCAGTCCCGACCCCAAGGCAGCTCTATAGTGACTGCCCAGCATTCGAGAGGGAATGTGAGAGGAATGCGTGTATTGGCTTAGTGGAGGAGCATTGCAGTGATTAAAAAGTGCTGTAAAAGTATAAAAAATAGACTTTTCAGTTTAAAATCGGGCTCAACCCGCATCTCGATCAACTGGATTGTGAGTGTCGTGATCAGAGAGATGATCGGCAGGACTGCCCACCCGCTTCCTTTCTGAGGCCTCCAAGACTGGCTGCAGGCCGTTTTCCATCGCAGCAAACAGCTATTGATAACAGTGAGTACCAACTGTAATAATTGCTCAAAACAGTGATTTTCTGCCAAAAGCCAGCTGAATATGTGTGCAGCATTGTAGTCGCTTTGCAAATAAAGACTGTATCAAGTTTTACCAGCTAAAGCAAGTCTGTTAAGCCATTGACTGTGAACATAGTTATGGGTTCAGCATTAGTTTAAAGTTTCAAAGCCAGAGAGAGATTGTGAGTTGTAGCAAAATGCACAGCACTAGTTACAGGCAATCCTGTGCTTGAAATCCTGAGGCTTTAAGGGACTATGAGCGAAAGAAATGTTTTCAGCAAGTGAAAAGTCCGTGGCAAATCATATAAATGTGTTAGAAAAAGAACAGTACAAGTTTGTGCAGTTTTGAGCAAAGTTATCAGTAGTATGTGTAAATCGGATGTGCAGTGGCTTGACCCAATTTCTGAATGTTGATGTGCAGGAGTGCTGCCGCCGCCATTACAGGGTGGGGTAGTAATGTAAACACAGCAGCAGAGGAGTCATTTTAAAAGTAAAAGAAAGTGTTCAGTGAAGTGGGACTTTCAGTAACAGTGAGCATTTGTTTGTTTTTCCCTGCAGTCATGGCCTCAGGACCAGCCCGCTACCCGGATCATGCCTGGGCTGTGGTAGCAGCAGAAGTAAATAAGTTAAGGGACATTGAAAGGTGTTACTATGGAAGACAACTGCCTTCTTATGTGGTGATTCCTGGATACCCAGTGCAAGTGTGTTTAATATGCTTAAATGTTGGAAGGGGACGTCTTCATGGTACCTCACTGTTCGGGGTGCTTAGAGAAATAAGGCTTGTATAAAGCGCCCAAGATTCATTTGGCTCCCACATGGACAAAAGTTCAGGAATTTGTAGTTGGCAGCACACAGCACCAGGCAGAGCCTGTTGAAGAAGGCCCCTCGGGGCAGTGTGGCACAAAGCTAGAGGGTGCAGATTTGCAGACAGAACCATATGCTGATGATTTGGATGCTGGATCACAGAGAGATCATTCAGACAGAGCATCAGTAGACCCCTGGAGGGGAGGCCTAGCTCAAGTCTCATAGGAGAAGATGAGATGAGGGAGGCCTTTGAGTGTGGGAGGTATCGAACTCTGCGCCCAATGATGAATGGATAGTCTCAGGAGTGAGGATGACTGCTCACTCCTGGGCACAGATTCTCAGTGAGGAGGAAGAAGAGGGAGAACCTATGTAGCCTTGTGAAAAAGGAACGGGTACACAGCCTCAAGCTGTTGCCTCAGAAGAATGCATGGAAGAGAGTGGTGATGCCACTGCCCTGGTTGTGCAAGAAGAAGAAGTCAGAGATCCATTTTTCATCTCGTTGAGAATGCGTAGGTGGCAGAACCAGGACTGGCCGCCCCCAAGCCAGGCCAGTGGTTTCAGGTTGACCAAAGCTAGTAAAGAGGAGAGACTGGTTCGTAGGAAGGCGAATGAAAGCTTTGGGACGTCCTATCCTACCTTTCCTCGGAGAGTCTGGGAGGAGATTGAGTACAGCAGTAAATCCCGGATCTAGGCTGAAGCAATGAAATGTGTGCATCCTGATGCAAACAAGCATGTCAGGAACAGACCATTTCATGAAAAATACACCCAGTGGAAAAGAGAAAGGACACTGTTTATGGACATTGTTCGAATACTGGATGGAGAGGGACGTGAAACCTCCTACAGTGTGAATTATGTGTGCCCAAATGGGGTAATAATTCAAGCTCCTGACCCCCTGTACTATTGGCCTCAATGTAAGGACATCCCTGCAAATGTGCCCGTGCCTACCAGATGGAAAGCAGAGCAGTGGTAGTCAATACTGCTACACCAGCCATTGCAGTGCCTTTGCTGTTCTGCCAGTATGGACATCCAGGACTCAGGTACCCCACATTCATCAGTTCTACAGTATTCTGGCCTTTCCAGAATCCATCAACTGGCCCACCAGATGACTTCAGATCCACAAAGGACACCAGCCCAGCTGTATCCTGATTCATCGCTTGGTAATCGGATGACGTCAGACCAGCTGTTTTCCTTTTTGTTCCTGTTCTAAGGTTCCATCTCCAGAGATGACATCAACCCAGCAGTTTCCAGATGTGCCCTCCTGTAGTTCCCAGAAGATGTACGCCCAGCTGTATCGGAAGAATGCTGCCAGGCAGAGTCTTCGGCTGAGGAGCAGGTCGATGTGTATTATTCCTTCTAGAAGGGGCTGGTAAATCCAAACTTTTCTATCCTTATGACATTGCAGTACACACCCTACACTAGCAGACTCCAGAATGTGTGAACTGTCCTCAAAGACTCTCCCCTTCGGGACTTTGGCCTGCTAGAACTGTGTTTTACTGGGCTCCAGCCCAGGAGAGACTCTTTAATGGACTAGCCTTCAGGCACTGTAGTCACTAGATGGGACTTTTAGAGCACTCCATTCCCCAAATGTGTATTGTAAATAATGTCATTGTTTTTCTACTGTTTTCTAGTGTGTATACTGTTTTTCTACCTTTTCTAAAAAAAAAATATATATATTTTTGGGATTCTCCAGGGTTTTGATGGTAGGGGTTTAGATAGACTGTGTATGCAAATTAGGAGTGTGTGTTGTCTTACTTTTCTTGCAGGTGTTCCTGAAGAAGATAGAAGAGAAGACAAGAAGAGGAGGAGGGGCTCATCAGAGTTCCTAAATAGTACTTTAGTGTGTAGTATTTAAAGTACTGTTGTTGTTATTGTTATTGTTACTGTAGTAACTCTTTACTTCCACAGGTGTGGTTGTGGGGGTAGGAGACAGTAATGTAATGTAATAGATGGTATTAGTTCCTGGTGTGTGGTTGCATGGTGCCCAAGGTCGGGGATGTCCCCTGTTTGTTTTATTTTTGGATTTGAGTTAGAGGCAGATAGGTTTTCCCTCGAGGGCTGGGGGGATAGACAGGCTGTGGCCCGGACCTGCAGTAGGGGTTGCAGTGCTGATCTATTAGGGCTATGCTCTGGACAGTTCTACCAGTGCCACTAGGCACCCATAGTTAGTGGGTAGAGTAGTGGCCGATATGTCAGCTAAAGGCCTCTAAGCCCTTAGTGTTGTCTGCCTGTGCTCGTACGTGGTAGGAGGGGGCCTGATCACCCCCCTCTGGAAGAAGCACATAGGTGGGATGGCCTAAGCTGGGTAAATAATGACTGCGGACAGTCATTTTCCTGGCCCAGGGTGAGTGTAACCCCCCTGTTACCCGGGGTTACTAGAATCCCAGTAAGACCTAGTGATAGGCAGGGAAGGCAGCTTGTGAAGCTCCAGTTAAATGAATTTCATACTGTCTCACTCTGTTCTCAGTCTCATCTGAGACTGAGGGATGACATCATCATAGAACTATCGCAGCTGCATAAGCCACATTGGAATCTGCAGATGGGAGTTAGGTTAGCATGTTGGGAGTTTTGAAAGCAGTTGTGTGTGAGCAGTCTTGAAGGGAAGAGCACAGCAGTCTGTGCACAGGCTCTTGGAGCCTAAAGCTCTGATATAGAGCTACGTTTAGGGAGAGGTGTGTGTTTCCACCTAAAGAGGAACACAGTAAGCTGTTCTTGAAGTGGTGGAGACCCCTGTTACTGGTCTCTGTGCCCCATCCCTGAGGGGATGGGGGTAAAAGGTTTGCCTGTTATTCCAGGGGTAACCTCCTGGTTCCGCTAGGGAAGAAGCCGCCTTATCTTTTCTAAGTTGTGTTATGGCACCAGAAGCTGTCAAGATTTGCCTGTGGGGCACCTGCAACCAAACGGTGAGTTCTGCTCTTTCCATGGGGCCTATGTTTCACCTGAACTGTTGTAAAGTGGGGATTGGACTGCTTAATCAGTGGGAGGCCTAGAGAGGAATAGGCTAAGACAAAGTAAAAGTATGTTCAAGTCCAGCACAAGGGAAAAGCCAAGACGTAGAGGAGATGTGCTATACATTTACCCTTTAATCTACACTGCTAAGCTTTTCAGAAAGAGATATTTAAGTATGTTCGAATCTAGTACAAGGGGAAAGTCAAGACATGTAGAGGAAATGTGCTATACATTTACCCTTTAATCTACATTGCCAAGCTTTTCAAAAAGAGTTGTTTAATGTCCAGAGAAATGGCTGGGTATGGATTGTGGAAGCTGGAGGTGGGAGACCCCCCTCATCTTTAGTAACCAGGTTCACCTCTACGGATTTGCTCTGTGGCCATTTTACTTTGCCTCAGGCACTTGGCCAGTGCTGAGGGAAGTACCCAGACATGGGATTGAAAGGAAATTTCCCTTATGGAGTCGAAGGCTCTAAGGTGGTTTAGGGAGCCACCAGGAAAATGTGTCCACTGCCATATGGACAGGGTTTGAGGTGCCGGCAGGGGAGCTGGGCCAGGAAAAACCCAAATAGTGTACAAGTAGGGCTGTGTACCCAAAGCAGCGTGCCAGTCCGGGCTGTGTGCCTGGTGGGATCAGAGTCTGAGGGCTGAAGTGTTGAAGAAGTGATACTCTTATCTGCATTACCAGGAATGTAGCCTCGTGGGGGTCCGTCTATGCTCTGTTTGTTCAGTTTGGATGTGAATAAAAGCCACACTTTAGAATCCCATTCCTGGTATTGGACATTACAGTTATTGCTTCCTGTGTTCGGATTTACTTGGGTGCCCCTGTGCAGAGTAGCCAAACCTAGCCCTTGTGCCGAGTAACTTAGTCCTCCCCGAACCCAGTCCCCACCTGGTACTGCTGTCAGCTTCAACAGCATACCACCATTCAATTGCAAAAAGGCAGGGATGTAGGGATTACACGTACAATAGTGCGGCCACTGTGGGAAATCATGTTCAGTACAGAGTAAGAAAACCACAGTGACACTGTTCATGAGCAGACATCCTAAGATGCCTATGTTGAAAATTCAGTGCAAAATTCCAAAACATGACTGTTTTATGATCGTGCCTTGCGCAGTTTCCATGCACACCCATAACTTCGCAAATGTGTCATATTTTCACTCCAGATTTTCAACATTTGCATTTTCCCACAACTCCTTATGAACAGCACAGTGGTCATTTTGCACATCCTGGCTGAAATGTGTTTTCACACTTCCAGAGCAGAATAGCGCAATTGCTGTGGGAGATCAGTGTTCGGTACACGGTAAGAAAATCAGAGTGACAGTGTTCATGACCAGAGGTGACAATATGCCTATGTTAAAAATTTGGTAAAATAATTCCACTGAATGACTGTTACGAGCACGGGTTGCACAGTTACCATGCAGGCTCATACCCTTGAGCACACCCAGGGTATTAGAGTTCCTAAGACGGACACTTAAGAAGTATGAGGGTGAAATGTTGATCCAATGGAAGAGGAGCTGCAGAGAGGTATTCTGTTGGGATATGGATGCTAAAGAGACATGGATACAACTGGGAGGAGGGGCCTGCTTAAATGCCAAACATCAATGCAAATACCTGCAAGTGACTGTCCTGCATTGACAAATGCTTGTTTTCAGTCGGTTTGCATTCAGTGATGGAAGAAGCAGAACATCTGGTAGCCAAGAGAGAGAAGAACCAGGTAGGTAAGTGAGGGGTGCAGGGGTGGTGGGTGCTTGGGGGGGTCATGTAGGAGGGGTTGGTAGGCCAGGGGGCAGAACATGCAGAGTGATTATTTTCTTTTTTTCAGGATAGGAAAACATTAAGAGGATGACAAGAGATCATGTTTTCTTTTAAGGTACCAACAATGAAAATGGGGCATCTCAGTGTTGGCGTGTCATTTAGTAGTACCAGGGATGGGCACCCTGGCAGTGCATTGCATTGGGGTAGCAGTAATAGCGAGAGAGAGAGAGAGAGAGAGAGAGAGAGAGAGACGGGAGGGGGAGAGAAGTAGCTGTGCCATGGTATCAGCAGTTTTGTTTGAAATGGGGGGCTGAAAATAAGCCATCAACATCAGGACCAATCAGAATCTTTTTGCTAGCTGGGGGGCTGCCCACAATGACATGCAGCATCTACATGTATATAATGTCAGCAGCAGCATCACTTCTTAGTTCTGTCCTGCAGATTAGCCCAGAGGACTTCCAGCTATGAGGAACCAGGAGATGAGACCGGCACCAGACATACAAGGAAAGGCATGAGGCTGGAGAAAGGATGCATTTAGTAAAGTTTTAGGCACAGCATCTGATGACCTCACTGAAAGCAAAAGGGGGAAGGATGGAGGGTACGGCATAGCCTAATGGAGGAAATTCTCTCGAAGATCTACGGTTAAGGTATATTCTTTACATAACTGTTCTATCTTCTTCAAGGATGTTTCCCTTATTAGGCCACAGCTTTGGAACAATTCCCAAGCAGTAAAAACTAAACTGGGAGGATGGCACAGTCTGTTATGTAATCAAGACAGAAGGCCTTGCAGTACATCAAGCTCAAAGCAAGTACATGTATGAGCAATGATGCCCAGACTGTAATGTTTAGTGAAAGTATGAACTGTGCTCCATGTGACTGCAGCACATATGCCAGAAGGAGGAATACTTCTGAAATAAGCAAAAGAAGAGGCCATACCCCTTGTGAAGTGACCATGAACGGCACCATGGAGGCCTTTATCATACCTCCCATAACAGAATGTAATACAATGTGCCAGCCATTTGTATAGGTATTATTTAAACACAGGAACACCCTCTTTCCCATGAGTGAATGAAGCAAAAAGCTCAGAGGACTTTCTGCAATCCCTGGTGCAAACAATATCGTATCTTAATATTCTAAGTACAGCCAAAGTAATGGAACAGTGTCTCATCCTGATTGACATGTTAGGATAATTTACAGGAAGGTGTATCATTTGAGTCAGTGTAAATTGAGATACCACCTTTGGTAGAAATTTAGGATTCGTATGCAAAGTGACTCTGAGCAAGATTTCTGAAGGGAGGCGCAGGGCTTGCTCCAGCCTTTTGCCACTACACTTTGGTTCCCTTTGCCGCAACTGCACCTGATTTTACAATCGTGGGTGTAGTTGCTGCAGTTTTAATGTTTTATGGTAGCTCATGCCAAAGATCTGGTGCAAGCTCCATAAAGCAACCCCTAGGATTGCTGCATGTTAGACCAGAAAAAGTTGCTGTAACTTGCAGCAATTGTCATCACGGGATAGAAAATCCCATTAGACTGCTGCAAGCCCATGCACCATATCGTTGGAGCATTGGGACCTGGGACGATTTTAAGCGTTTTGAAAATCCCACCCTCTGTCTTTGTGAAAAATCAAATAAGGAGGCTCACACATTAAAGTCTGGAGCTCAGAAATCCTTCAAGCAGAGGTCATTGCAACTAAAAGCAATGTTTTCCATAAAAGTTATTTATTGAATTTTTTTTTTTACTGTGTAAACCTGCTGAGACTAAGGGTCCCTTTTTCAGGGGCGACCCCTGAGTTAGTTGCAGATAGTAAAGCAGAGACATTAATGACATTCATTATAGAGGAAAGAGTTCTATGTTGTAACGGTGAAGTCAGAACACCGAAAATCAGTTTCTGCACTCTGACTCCTTGGCGCTGTAAAAACTGCATCAAGGGACTTGTGTTTTTTATTTTATCGGAGGCTGTGCCCCCCACTCCCCATACAAAAGGGTTCTCAAATCCAGGAGGGTGCATGTTGGGGGGGGGGCAAAACACAAAAAAAATAAAATTTGCACTGGACGCAGCAAAACTAACCTGCGCCCGGATTCAAACCCAGCACCCTAGCTACCAAGGCCATGAGCCAGTCTGCTACACTATGGGGCCATCTTAGCAGCCTGCTGCAATGCCACCCCAATCCCCTTCCATCCCTGCCATTCATGCTCGTTCCCACCCAACCTGTACATGTACCAGTAGCAACTTTCTGTAGCTACGGTTGCCCCCCCCCAACCAGTCACTGTCCCCCACTGGTAGCCCCTGTGACGGGCACCACAATTAAGTCGCCCTTTGGTGGGTCACTCAACTGCAGTGGTCCACATCACTTGGCTACCAAGGAAAGCTTATCCACCAACACATTAGACTACTAAGATCATTAAATGCAATGGAAACATTACAGATCACAGATTATGCAACACAGGACTGATCAGTAGTTACAGTACGATGAGGACCATGTTAACAATCTACACTAGAAGTGATGTACATAATTCTGAGGTACAGACTGGCATCTGCTGATTTTAGTAGTTTTGGGGAAATTAGTGAGGACAGTTGCAGGTGCTTCTGCTGAGGAGGTGTGTTTTTCGTAAACACTTGAATAAAGGGAGAGAGAGGGCTGTTCCACATGGTTATAGGGAGCTTGTTCCAGTACTGCAAGATTTTATACACAAATGACCTTTACCCAGCAGCTGTGTTTTCTCTGGGTACCTCTTGAGGGGCTGTGAGGAAGAATGGAAAGATCTTTCATGCAGGTTATGCACCACAAGGTTGTGGAGGTGGGATAGGTGATTGTTCAGTATTTTGTACATTAGGCAGAGCGAATGATGCTTAAGCCTGTCGTCTAGTTGGGGCCAGTTCAATGCTACAAGAGCCTTACAGTGGTGTTTGCAGTGTGCTTGGGCTGCAAACCTGCTTATTTTGTGGTAGAGGAAGTGGAGTCTGCTTAGTTCAGTTTCTTTCAGGTAGGCCAATACTGGAGCTCCATAAAGGAGCGTCAGAAGAAGAATGACATTCATTATCATTCAGCAGGCTTCATTGGTGAGGTACTCTCTTAGTCTGTATAGTCAATCTATCTTCTGGTGTATTATTTTAGTAATATGCTCAATGTGTGAATTTATGTCAGCTCATGGTCTAGTCATATTTCAAGGTATTTTATACCACTCACAACTTCTTGCATGGTCCCACTGGTGTCTGTGATCTTAACAAGCTTAGTTCTGTCTCCTCCAAACCTTTCATGCCCGAAGAGCATGGCCTTGGTTTTCTTAATGTTAAGCACCAGATGGTTAGATGAAAGCCATCTACCTAGTGTGACAAAGTCTTCATTTAACCCTTTCTCAACATCAGCAATGATGTTTCCATCTCTGTACAAGACTGCATCGTCTGCATACAGGATAGTTTTTGCTTCTCCACAGTTGGATGAGAAATTATTGATAAACAGGGAGAAGATTAATGGTCCAAGTATTGACCATTGTGGAACTCCATCGGTAACGGCTCGGCATGAGGATAGGCAGCTTTTCCATCTATCAGTTTGGCTTCGGCCTGCTTGATAGCTTCTAAATCATGCAGTGGAATGATGATTCAGCCTAAGACCCTCTAGTCTGGCCAGTAGGACTTCATGAATCACCAGGTCGAAAGCCTTGGTGAGCTCAATGAAGATGGCCCCTGTAGCTTTTCCCCTATCAGTGGCTTTGAGGATGTCTGAGGTGAGGTGCACCAGGGCTGTCAGTCCCATGGTGCTTTCAGAATCCCAAGCTGTATGTAGCCATTAGGCTGTGAGCTTCCAGATGAGCAGTTAGTTGATTGTAGATGAAATGTTCCTGAACTTTAGACAGGGTACAGAGTAAAGAGACCAGGTGGTGGTCCTTGATCAAATCTGTGATGCCTCCTTTGTGGACAGGGATAACACAGGCAGTTTTCCATAGTAGGGGGGATGTCACCATTAAGATGGGATATGTGGTGCAGTCTGGTCAGAGGAATGGCAAGTACTGATGCTACAATCTGGAGGAGCATAGATTCCAATCCATTGTGTCCTGCCAACTTGTCAGGTTTTATCTATACAGGTGCCATAGTACTTCCTTCCTGGTTATGTGCTTAAGGTGGAATACGGGTTGGTTGATGTGTGGGGGCAGATTTTGGGGAGTTAGGTTCGGAGACTTTGAAGCAGTCTGGATCAGTGAAATACTTGTTAAACCCTTTTGCAATGAGAAGGGGTTCCTCGGTCAGCATACCATCCACTCATATTTCCTGACAGGGGGTGGTTTGATGTCCTTTTAGAAGACAGTTAATTTGAGCCCAGAAGTGTTTAGGGTTTTGCAGGTTTCCTGTCTGCAGTGTTTTTATGTAGCTAGCTTTAGCTTTCTTTAGGGTAGACTTGCATTGATTCCATATTCACCTGTACTCTTGCCAGTCTCATGTTTAACCTGTAGCTTTGCATGTGCTCCAGGACCTATCATGCTCCATCTTCAGAGTGCAATGGTTTGGGGAGAGCCACTTAGAGCATAGGCCTTTGTATGTCCTTTGTATGAATGGGGCACATCTGTTTATAACTGTTAAAAGGTTGTTGGTTATGAAGTCCATGGCTGTGTTTAAATCTGTCATGGTGTCCATATCTTTCCAGTTAACTTTAGAGTTGTCATCAAGAAAGGACTCGTTATCAATCTTGGAACAGTCTCTGGTAGTGACAATTTTTTGGTGGTGTTTGGGGAAATGATTACTCCAGATACAGTAGGTGGGGGAGTGATCACTTAATGAGTCTCGGAAGATGCACGCTGCTTGGAGTCTTTCTGGTCTATTTACAAGGATCCAGTCAAGCAGTGTGTGGTTCCCTGTTTTACTGTTGTGTCTAGTGGGCTCTTTGATTCTTTGGTAAAGATCATCATCACTGATTTGATTAGGAAAACATTAAGAGGATGAAATGTAGGCCACAACTCGCACCAGGCTCAAAAGTAGCCACACTCAATTGCTCAGGAATGAAATTCAAGTCCCAAGGCAGAACTGGAATATGGTTTGGAAGTTTCATTTAAAGAGTACCTCTCAGAAACATGCAGGACACCTCTAACTGGGCAATCGTTCAACCATGAGTAGGGGTAAAGAAGGCTGATATAGCAGCCAAATTCACCTTAAGCAAGGGACACTGCAGGCTAGAGTCAGACAAGAAAACCAAGTAGTGCAACAATTATTCACAGGGCATGTGAAAGGGTCCATATTCCAGAAAGCAGCCCACAATGTCAAATGCTTCTATTTTGAAAAAAAACTATGTCTGGTAGAAGGCTTCCTAGCCACAAGAAGGACATCATCAACCTTAAAGGATACCCCAAAATGCGCAACGGCTATGTCTCCAGGAGCCCTTGGATGTAGATGTAGGATCTTTAGGTCCAGATGAATCAGGGATCCTCCACCTTTTGACAACAAACTGCAACACAAAGGTAAGGGGACAGGAGGCCCCAATGCCACATGTTGAAGGAGTGGAACCCATATCTGGCAAGACCATAACATAGCAATGAGCATGACAGTGGCACTCTCAACCCTCAGTTTGAGCAGAACCCTCAGTGTCAGAAGAGTGGAGAGAAATGCATATAGGAATTTCTCTTTCCAGGAGAGGGGCAACATTTCTCACCAAAAACCTCCAGGCCCTGGAGCAAGTGAGCAGAAATGCGGCAGTTTTGCATTGTGTGGGGGAAGTGAAAAGGTCCAGCTCTGGATGACCCCATCTGCGAAGAGGACATTTACCATACAGGACAGCAGTTCATCTTTTAGTACGAGATCAAGAACAGGATTTATGAAGAACAGGAACACTTCCCCTTCTGACATTGTATGTCATCAATGTAATGAGATGGGACACACAAAATGGAAGTACCCCAACAAGAAAAACTCATCTCTGACACTGGCATAATTGAACTGGGGTCATTTTTTAACTGATGTAAAAATTGGAGATAAGACTATGAGAGACCTATTAGATTCAGGCAGTAGACAGACTTTGTTACACCCTGATGCAGGGTCTGAAACTCTACTACAGTTACTACGGTATTTGTCCAGATACCTTTCAAAGGTATCCACACTATTTTGATTTATTACATTCTGTGGTAATTTATTCCAGACCTTCACTATTATTTGTGTGTTCCTCAGACCCCTCAGTGTGGTCCTATAAATATCCCCTTTCAACTGCAAGTTAAACCCTCTAGTAAAATGTGAATCTTTCAATTGTAGACTCAGGCTGTCCCATAGACGCTTGTCTTTAAAAAGCCTTAAAAGTTAAATACATGTCTCCCCTCAGTCTGGAACATTCCAAAGAGTATAAATTCAGTCTCTTTATTCTTTGTTTATATGGTACCTTCTCTATTCCCTTGACTATTCTGGTTGCCTTTCTTCAAACTCCCTCTAACTTTTTAATGCAACCCTTATTCTGTGGTGACCAGACTACTCCATATTTGGCCTTACAATAGCCCCATACAGTGGCATCAGCATCTCCTTATCCCGACTTGCTACAGGTATGTGCCTTTTAATGCAGCTTAAAATTTTATGACTTTTTTGTCACTTCACTCTATTGCTTTTCAAAAGTGAAATCTTTTGCTACAAGAATGCCCAGATCTTTTCTGTTTATGTTTCCTTTATTTTTTTGCCCAAGAGTGTACACCCCATTTTTTGTTTCTCTGTCTCATGTGCATCACAGCACACTTATCCACAACGAAGTCCAGCTGATATATCTTTTGCCAAATGTTCCATTTTGGTCAGTTCTCTTCATAGCTGCTCTTTATCTGCATCTGTGCTTACCGCAGGCCATATTTTTGTATCATTGGCAAATTTTGCCATCCAAATGTTCCTTGATGTTCTCATGTGAGACAAGGTTACACTTGAAGTGTCAGTTAACTACACTGTAGGTACAGTGTAAAAACACTAACTGCATTGTTATAGCAATGTAGTTGCAAGTTACAGTGTTGTAACTACAGTGTAATTACCCTGTTGCATGTAATTAATGATTAGTTACACTGAAATAGACACTTAAAGTGTAACTGATGGTACACATTAAAAAGAGTTGGCCCAAGGACTGACCCCTGTACTTCAATCCAAACTGATGAATTAGGTTAGTTGTTTGCAACTATTATAGATAAATGTGGAGTTGCTAGGTTTGACATTAATACATTGTTCTTGCTATTTTTCTCTTTTCCCTTCCCCAACACATTTATTGTGGTCCCTGTGGATATACCCATACTGTTTCCAGGAACTTGGGTGAACAGCTACCTTAAGTGCCAATGCTGCTTTTTGTCAGGAGGTAGGGGATCCGCGAATACTGGATGATGGACACAAGTGCTTCTTATGTGGGACCATAGAATAACACTAACTTCAGTAGTTGTTTGGCCATAGCTCATCCCACAGAGATATTCAAGTGCTTGTTTTTGAACACCATTCTCAAAGTGGGATGTGTTACTTGCTACCTCCATGTTATCACATCAGCCAAGGATGCATGGAATTTTTAACTGATTATTGAAAATACACTGTCAGAAACTAAGAAACAACAACACTAGTGTGCTTTATACTAAGATTTATACCAGGCTTGAATGCAGAAGACCATGAGGTCTCTTAAGACTGCCTATGCTAAATTATACTATAGTAATTTATGTTATTGCCATCAAGAACTAGTTTGTCAAATCAATGTTTAAGGATTTCTTGAGTTCCACATCATAATAGCAATTGGAAAACAGCAATCGCTATTATAGTGATAGTATCAGTGTCAATGGCTTAGTAGGTAGCACACTCGCCTCTGAGGCCGGGAGATCAGAGGGCTGTGGGTTCAGTTCCCACATCTGGCATTTGGGTTAATATCCCAGTACTGACACTGCAGTACAGCATGAGAGGGGTGCTGCACTTCTGAGGTGACATCTTTCAGATGAGACGTTAAACCGAGGTCCCATCTGCCTGGATTGATGGTTGTTCAGATGGATGTTAAAGATCCCATGGCACTTATTGAAAAGAGTAGGGGAATTTCCCTGGTGTCCTGGCCAAATTTTCCCCCATTCACTAAAAATACCACCAACAGCTTAATCTGGTTCAAGGTCAGTTGGCATTCATCTGTATCCCCCTCCCCCGGGTCGTGCCTGAAAATAGGCAGGATTTGTCTAGTGCACTTACCCGGTCAACAAAAGCTAAATAAATAAATATCACTGATTTCCTTTTTGGCGATATACAGTTGCTGTCGACCCAACACCCAGAAAAACAGAAAGTGTTTTTGTAGGGGGGGGGGATCTGAGCTCTCCCCCCCCCGGGCCCCTCTGCACCCTCTGATTTTAGATTCTCAACTCCTGGGGGATGCACGTTGGGGAGGGGGCACAGTCCAAATACAAAAAAATTAATTCCTGCAGCCACAGGCAGCGGCAACATTTCTAGTCTCCCAGTCCCCGGCCCCGAACCCAGTACCTGCTTAGCCAGAGCTAGCCACCCACACTACCACACCATATGGCTAGCTCAACAGCAGCAGGCACACCAGCCCCCTACATTCCCCTTCCCTATCCCTCCTCTTCCCTTCACTAGCCCTCCCTTTCAGTTGCCGTTTCCTATCCTCACGTTCATGTAGAGTTGCTACAGCCCAGGAGCATATCACCCAATATGAGTCGTCATTTTTTGATGCGGCACCCTTCCAGTCACTGTTTCCTACCCTCACGTTCCCATAGGGTCACTATAGCCTAGAAGTATATTGCCCAATACGAGTCGCCATTTTGATGCGACACCCATATTGTTTTGCTATACTCACTGGATACTGATTTCTTTATTAGGACTATCAACAATTTCTAAGAGAGACTGTTCCACATTCTAATCATTCTGTGGGTAAAAAAAATAAGTCTTGCTGTAGTATGACTCTTTTCAGGGATTTTAATTTGTTATGTTTCCTGCTGGGCCAAGTGTCATTCTTAATGTCTATAACTATACTATGCGTAAGTATTGGAGTATTCAAGAAGTTATATTAAGGAGGAGCTCTCCCTTTTTCTTTCTGTCTTTGAGGGACATCAATTAAAGGTTCCTGAGATGGGTATTACATGGACAATCCATATAGCCTCAGTTTAACTTGGTTACAAGTTTTTGGATTCCATCCAGCAGTATACTGCCTAAAACAAATATTAGTTTTTAAAAGCAGTCTACCATTTCCTTTTATATCTGAGGTAATTTGTCTTCTCCATTTGATTGATTAGAAGATTGTTTACCTGATGTTAGTAAGTGTGATGTGTGGGTCAGCACCCTGCCTGGCAGTTGACATATCTATTTCTACCCCCCCCCCCACACACACCACATCAGCATTGTGACCTCACTGATTGTGACATCACTGTTGCTTAGGTATAGCCATTTAGTAGTTGCCAGGTCAGTTACCTGTGATGTCACAGTCAGTGGGATCACATTGCTGATGATGTAGTGGTGGTGAAAAAGATAGCTATGTCAACTGCCAAACTGAGAGCTATTCCATGCATCCAGCGCAGTATTATTGCATAAAAGACTCTCTAATGATCTAAAGAAAAATGAAAATTCTTCAGAAATACAAAGATAACTGACTACTTCTTAAAACGTATTATTTTCTAGTCTGCCTATTTTGGTTCCTCTAGCCCTTTAAGTGGGATTCCTAGCTGGAGCATCCTTATCTAGATGTGGTTTTACCAAACCATATTTCTGCACAGAGGGAATACAACCAATTTGTGTTTTGAAGTAAAATGTCATTTAATACAGCCCAGTACTCTGTTACTTTTAATCAACAATGGGCCCATATTGATTTGTACTGCAGTGTCATTACTGCACTCACCATTGCCAGTTGTTAAAAAAACTAGGATGGCTGACTCTGGATATGGGGCACAGGAGAAACTGGGTGTTACTGGTCCATAATTTCCTGCTGGTCCATTGGTCTGCTGAAGCTTTCTTGACTGTGGACTGCTGCGTCCATTGACAGCAAGTGGTAGTGGCCAAAATTTTATGGCCAACTACGAGCTGCTCTGCCTGGACTTTTATTTTACCGAAAATTATTTGCTCTGCTCTGTGTACTGTGTCGATTCTGAGGAATTTCTGCATTGATGTTTTAAAGTTATTGCAGCTCTCCTGTGCACTGTGTTACATTTCTGGCTTTCTTTTCCCTTTCTCCTCTGTTCACGGGGCTTGAACCACCCTCTCCCACTACCTCTATCTCCCTCTAAAGCCAGCTAATTTCTATGTCTATCTGCTAATTCTCGCCTCCCCCCTGCGGTGCCAAGGCCAGGCTTTGTTATTCAGAAAAAAACTGCCCCTTGCCCCTGTGCCCCCCCACCATCTCCTCTGCTTTGGCTGCCTTCTCAGGTGCCTAGTTCTCCACCCCCCAATTTAGCTCCCTCATCACCTCTCTTTGTTCCTGCTCCCCTCCCACAGCTAACTCTCTACTTCTTCTCTCTTCTTCCAGATCTGCCCCAGACTTTTCAGGCAACGAACCCTCCATTTGGACCAGCTGCAGCTCAACACTTCCAGCCGCCTAGCTGCACAACTCCTGGCCCCCTTGCTACATCAAAAGCCGGGTAAAGGTTCTTGGACTCCCCAGGGCTGCTGTGGTCTGCTGCCATTGGCCGTCACTCATTGCAGTGCACCCTGATTGGACCCTTGTGATTTCTCCTGCTCAGACATTGGTCTGCTGAATCCTTTCTGACTTGGGGTTGCTGCGCCCATTGACTGCAAGTGGTAGTGGCCCTCCCCCCACCGCCAGCCTTCATTAAATAGACCTTCCTCAAGCCCCCCTTACTTGCCCCGCCCCTCTGCTTATCTTCCATTAGGTGCCTTGCCAGGCTCTCCTCCTTTTCATCCTTCCATATCACCCTCCTACTCTTTTACTCCTGGCATCACAGTACCGCTGTGTTGCTGTGTCCACTTTTTTCAGTGCACTTTTCTCACTCTTCTACTCACTTGCCTTTTGTTGCCTTTCTCTTCTCACCTTGCCTATCCCTGCTCCCTCTCTCCACTGCCATTTTCTCTGACAGCTAATCATGTACCCCACCCATACTCTATACCCCCTTCTCCTCTTCCTTGTTCCCCTCTTTCCACTACTCCACCCTCCCAGTGCCTGCTTCCCCTCCCTCCCCAGCAGCTACCTATTCACTTCTGCATTCTGCCACATAGGTCTCCTACATCAAGAACTTAGCTACCTGCCCTGGGCCTGCCTACCCCTGAGGAACTGTCCTCTCCCACCCATGGGTTTTGGGTACCTCCCTCCTCCACTTATACTGCTTTCACCCTGAACCATTGCCTTCAACCCATGACACACACAAAGGCGTAAGTGCCTGATTAGAGAACTACGCATGTGTACTAAGAAGCTAGTGCTTCTTCTTCTGCTGTTGTCTGGCAACATTCATCCTAATCCCAGCCCAGCCCCTACTAAGGTACCAAACCTGAATAAGCACACCGGCACCCCTTCAATCATATCGCTCAACATTTGTAGACTTCTTCACAAAATTGATGCCCTTCAGACCTTTTCTAGCCAATGTTGTCCGGACACCCTAGTTATTGCTGAAACCTGGCTCTCTCCATCTGTCCCAGACCACGCTATTGCCCTTCCTGAGTACAATGTTTTTCAGTTTGACCGGACAACAAAAAGAGGTGGCCGTTGTGCATTATACCTAAAGGATACTATCCTAGGTCACCATATCAACACTGCTCCCCAAACCACTGTGGCACAGATTCTTTCCATCAAAATCCTCCTTGGTGCTCACAACAAAGCCCTCACAGTTATCACAATCTACATTCCACCAAAAGAGCAGGGTTGTGCCCTAAATGCAGCTCTGGACTATGTCAGGTCTCTCCCACTGGACACTGAGTCTCTCCTTCTTGGTGAGTTTAACGTAAATTGGCCTGCTGCTGAGGCAGCGGTTAACAGGGATTCTATAGCAGTGACAAACCTCACCCAGATGGTCGACTCCCAACCAGGAAAAAATATAAAATGGGCACCAGAACCCTGCTGGACTGGATCCTTACCAGTCACCCAACCCAGATTTCCAACACCACCGTCCTCCCTGACTCAAGTCAGTGACCACTCAATTGTCAGTTGCTCCTGGTCCAACAAATTCAGCAAAGTTCCCCCAAAAATCATTACCGGCAGAGTTTTACCTCGTGGGCAGCTAACTTATCTCAAAACCCACCTCCTCCAACTGGACTGGTCGCCAATCTTCACTGCAACAAATGTGAACTCTGCCCTGGACCACCTTATCAAAATCTTTAATGAAGCCTGCAACAAATTCGTACCCCTAAAAAAGCATAAAGTAAAAGCCTTCTGTAACCCTTGGCTCTCAAGAGACCTCCTAAGGTGATTAAAGGCAAGGGATCGTCTTTTGGATCTTGCTAGAAGTACTGGGAGGGCAAATGGACATCTCTAACTATAAATGTGTATGAAATGACTGCACCAAAACCATCCGGCAAATGAAATCTGCCTATTTCAAGAGCGCTTTCACAAGTTCCTGGGGAAATGGAAGTGACTTCTGGAACAACATAAAAGAAGTTACCGGGAAGCAGTCTAAATCCCCCCCCCCCGATCCATGCTCTGCATAAATGATGATACCACACTTGACCTGAAAATCATTGATTACACATTTAATGCTGTCTTCACTGACCTCAGTTCTGTACTTCCCCCTGATTTTTTCAAAGAGGAGGACACTTCAATGCCCCCAATCTCCTCTGCCTCCACTAGCCACCCTCCCTTCCACTTTAAATCAGTCAAGATGTACCAGGTCCGCAGCTATGTTATCAAGGCTATTACCAAGTCCAGAAACAGCAATGACTCACTTGACCTCAAACTTCTATCCCTCACCCTTGAAGAAGTTCCCAGGCCTCTGATCAGGAATTTTAACATCTCCCTCAGCCTCAGCCAGTTCCCTGACAAATGGAAATCTGCCACTGTAACCCCTATACACAAAAGTGGTGACACATCTGCCCATGAAAATTTCCATCCAATCTCCATCCTACCTCCACTCTCCAAAGCCCTGGAACGTATTGTGGCAGACCAGCTTACTGAATTCCTGGACATGCACAACATACTGTGTAGGCAACAGCACGGTTTTAGAAAGGGTCACAGTACTTCCACAGCACTACTTGAATTCACCGGCGCCATTCACTACTCTCTGGACAATGGTAAACAAACAGGGGCTGCTTTCATGGATCTAACAAAGGCCTTTGATACCATCAACCACAGTCTTCTGTTTGTTCAGCTCCAGAAGGCAGGGCTCTCACCCAATTCAGTGAACTGGTTCAAAAGCTACCTAGATAACTGGTCCCAAAGAGTAAAAATAGCTGATATGCTCTCAGATGCCAGACCAGTCTGCTCTAGTGTTCTACAAGGGTCAATACTGGGCCCCCTCCTCTTTAGCCTATTCCTGAACACACTGCCAGATTCTTGTCTAGAACAAATCATTCTCTATGCAGATGAGGCAGTTATCCTTGTCTCCCACCATGATCCAGACCAACTGCAAGGAAACCTACAACGGGGTTTCACATCGGTTGAAAACTGGTTCTTAAAGCACAAACTGATACTAAACCAGAAAAAAACTAAGACCATGATTTTCAGTAGCTCCCATGACAAAAATAAACAGTGTCACCTCTCCATTAATACCAAACAAGGTGTCACTCTTGACCAAGTTGATACCTTCAGATACCTTGGCATCACCCTTGACTCCAAACTCTGTTATGCTGCCCATATTAATAATGTTGTGAAGGTGGCAAACACTAGGCTGGGCCTACTGTTCTGTCACAGGAAACATCTAACCCCTGAAGCCTTGTCTGTTGCCATCCAAAGCTCCATTGTGAGTGTTATTGACTATGGACTTATTGTTTATGGCTCTGCCACTGCCTCCACACTCAAACATTTTGCTACCTCTCTAAATAAAGCCTCTTGTCTCATCACCAGAGCCCACCATCTCACCCATACCTGTGACCTCTACTCTTTAACTGGATGGCTGCAACTCAACAATCGAATAAAGTATCAAACCTGCATCACAGCCAAGAAAATAATGATGGGCAATGCTCCCCCAAGGGTCTGCTCCCTTCTTAAAACCAGAATGAACAACTGCAACACCAGGAGCTCAAAACCACAATTCCTGCAAATCCCTCATTGTCGTACAACCCAAGAGCAAAGGTCATTTGCATACAGGGCACCCAGCTAGCTAAATAGTCATACCCGTGACATCTCTGCCTCCCCAACTCTGGGCACTTTCAAGGCAAATCTCTGTCTCTCCCTTGTTACCTCAAACACCTGTGATTGCCCCGTTTAAACAGTTCTCCTATTGTTGCAGCCCTTAATCTTTGCTGCCCATTGTTGACTCCACACCTAGCACTTCATTATTTCCAATGCCCAATACTTGCACTCACCACTGTTTCTGCCTTGACAAAGCCCCATAGGCTGCCATACTCTGCCCCCCCCCATGTCCTTGCCTCCATTCTTCCCCTATCCTATGTTGTCAACACCTCCTAGTGGTTCATGTAATGTACTTGTAACTAATATGTTATAACTATCAGTGTCACTGATTGTTTTATACTGTAACTCTGATGCCTGTATTGCCTGTTCTTACTCACGTGGAACCTTTGTAAAACAGCCTCGGCTCAAAGGTACTTTGCAATCCTAGACTCAAATAAACAAATAAATAAGATGAAGAACTCACTTTTGGGCCACCCAGTCTCTCGTCTTTTATTCCCTGATGAAACACCAAATAACTCCAGAGATCTTAGATCAGTTCACCAAAACAAAATCAAAATAAGAAAATAAGAGAAACAGATATAGTGATAGAACTTTAATTTCCTTAGCAGCTTCCCACTTGAACACTTTTCCACCAAATACTCATGCAATAACTGAGCATAATGCTTTTTTATAAGCTATAAATAAAACTCTGATAGATACTTGCCAATGTTTCTAAATCATCATGTATGCATTGTTAACTATTCATGGTACTCATTGTGAAGTGTAACTTATTTCTTTACTGCTTCTTTTTAATTATCCTATAAATGTATAAGGTATTTTTCATATTTCTTCCCCTCCCCTTTTTTTCCCTGATTGTTATTCTTGAAATTTTGGGAATGTTAAACACAGGACTGTCTTGTAAACTGGACTGTTTGTCCAAATGACATATTAATTCCTGTATAAAAATGAAGTTTCACCTGCCTACCTACCTGAAAGGTTACAGCTTGCACCAACCCTGGGTTTGTAATGATGCTCCAGGTGGGGCCATATTCAGGGGCCCCCAGAGTGCTGCCCAAACCCAGCAGTGTGATCACACTAACTATACCACTCTGTCTATGCAGATTAGGGAGCCACTCATGCATAATGGCACAGTGTGCCTGATCACACTCTGTGACTGTCAGATGGCACAATGCTGAGGTAGCAAGTAGAGGGCTGTGCCAGCTGCTGATCAGCACTGTATTTACTGGTGAGTAATGACTAGGGTGAGTGGGGTGCTCAGCAGGTGGGCAGATGTGGGTGGTGTATGCATGGGTGGGGGCTTTGGTGCTTGTTGGCTGGATGCTGGCCCACCAGGGATTTACATTATACAGGTGACAGGTGGCAATCGGAGGAAAGGGGGACCACTGCATCACCAGGAATTGTTCATGATATGTACTATGGGGCAGTTGGAGGAGGAGGGACACTAGACTGCCAGTGTCTCCTCTGTTTATCACCCTGCATGGATGTAGGGGGTGATCTGTGTGCAAGCAAATGAGCCCATAATGGGAATGCAGATGGTCCCTTGGCACCTTTCATGCCCAGTGGGTTCATTTGCTTGCTCAGGCTGCTAATGGCCCACAGGAGTCCTGGTGTTCTTCATTTTGTGAAAAAAAAAGGATTCCCAAGCATGGACAAAGACATGAAACAAGATTTCTAAATGTTCAAAAAACACATTTCCAACTCACGTTTCCAAAAGCTAACACCAGATTTGGGTGACATGGGCCCCAGTTACCAGAACATGTTGGTTTCCACTGAACACACAATTGTTTTGAGTTACTTAATTTTGTTTCCCTTGCTAACTTATAAATAAAATGGCAGTGGCACAAAAAATATATCCCATTTGCAACACAGGATTGCCCGTTTGCAAAAAAAAGGATTACACATTTGCAACAAAGGATCCTTTTTTGAGTGGGACATCTGACTGTTTCCATTGAAAATAATGGGAAATTTTAAAATGTAATAATATTGGAATGGACTAATATCTTTTCACCAGACCAGTAAAGTGAACATCAAAAAAGCAAGTCCAGCTGGCCAGGTGAAGTTGAGGGTTAAGGCACTGTGTGCACACCTTGCATCATGCCAGTGACCTGGATTCAGGCTCAAGCTTGGGTCGTTGGGGAAGGAGAGGATTGAGCATCTGGAGGACTGCTCCCCTCTCCAAGGGAGGGTGGGTGGATTATTCCTCAGCGTAAGCAGCTCCCAGTGGAGGCTAGGAGTGCTGCAGTTTGGGGATCATGCAAGATGCAAGGGGAGGAACCTCGGCAGCTGTCTGTGGGTTGGGTGCGGGAGCACACCTGGTCGCACTGGATGACATTGCACATCCAGGCTCCTAGTGGGAGCTCCAGAATAGCCAACACTTTAAAGAGGAACTTTCCAACTCTTGGGGTGAAGGCCGGATGTTTAGGGACAACATGAAGGCCCTAACTGGGAAATCTAACAAAGCTTCACCATCTATGCTAAATACAGATGGGGCAATTGTCCAAGACCTGAAAGTTATAGCAGACACTTTTAACACTGCTTTCACAGACCTAAGCAATGTACTACCCCAAACCTCTTTGAGACTACAGAAGACAAAAACAATAACGTTTGTGCAAGTTCTCCTCAGGACCCTGCTCCATCTTTCTACCTCAAAATCCTCTCAGAAAAGAGGCAAAAAATGCCTACAACAAGTACTACGTAAATCTAGAGTCAGTGGAGGCACACTTGATCTCAAACTTGTCACACTGACCCTTGAGGAGATACTCTTGCCGCTAACAAATATTCTGAATCTTTCACTAAGAATTGCCATATTTCCCACAGATACAGACAGCCGCTGTAGTTACTCCCATACATAAATGCGGTGATAGGGCAACTCACGCTAACTAGTGCCCCATATCTATTCTCCCCCATTTTCTAAGGCACTAGAACACATTGTATCTGATCAGTTAGTGGATTACCTCAACAAATACCAGATACAATGCCCCCAGCAGCATGACTTCAGAAAACCACATAGTACCACCACTGCACTAGCTGAGTTTACCGGATACATCCACAATGCATTTAACTGGGAGTTTTTGGTAGAGGCAGCCTTCATTGACCTCCCCAAAATGTTCAGTATGGTCAATTGTGCGCTATCATTAGAACAATTATCCTGTACCAAGCTCTCCCTTGACTCTATGGGGTGGTTAAGAAGTTATCTCAGTGATCAAGCTGAACAGATAAAGATTAACGGCTTCCTCTTTGAAAGTCAGAATGTTTGCACAGGGATCCCACAAGGATCTATCTTAGGTCCCTTGCTCTTTAGTTTATTCCTAAACTTCCTTCCCCTAGCCTGCCATGACAGAGTTCTCCTATATGCAGATGATGCTGTTCGCTTCACAAACAGCTCTGACCCAACATTGCTAGATAAGCAACTGCAGCAGACTTTCACTGACATAGAATCCTAGTTCCTTAAGTCTAAACTACCCCTAAACTATAAAAACAACTAAAACCAAGATGTTTACTTCCACACACAAGCAGCACAGGTCACACCAGCTTAACATACGAAACAAGTCTTGAAATACCTTAGGGTTACACTTGATAGCACCTTATCCATCTCCAGTCAGATAGATCAAGTAGCCAAGGTTGCAAATACAAGAATAGGCCTACTCCACAGGCACAAACACTGCTTGACAAATGTTGCACTAAGACTTGCAGTAAACAGCTTGATATTATTAATAATTGACTATGGTCTAATAGTCTATGGTGCTGCATCAGACTACACCCTAAGATGGTCTCAATAGCCCTGAATAAAGTTTGTAGGCCTGTCACAGGTGCCCATCAACTCACACACACACACACACATCTCTGACTGATATGCTCAAACCAGGTGGCTCAATTTGAAAGGCAGACTGCAGTATCAAGCATGCCTGCTTGCCAAAAAGTTAACCATGGGCCCAACATTTATGGGTTTCCAGAACCTACTGCACCTAAAGAATAACTCCTGACAAAGTAAGGGTTCAAGCAGAAAACCTTTCAAGGTCCCCTTCTGTGAACCTCACAACGAAATAGGTCCTTCATGTACCATGCCCCTACCTGGCTCATCTCCCTCCATAGGGACATCTTGGCTGAAACGAAGCTTGACTCTTTCAAAAGAAAGCTATGATCCCACCTTACAGCACTCAGTGGCTGTGACTGCCTTATCTAATTAGGACTGGGTGAGTAACATACACTACTAAGGCACTTGTATCTTGCTTGTCAGCCCCAGGGCATTCCTCCCTCACCACCTACTTCCCCTTTCTCCTATCCAACTACCCTCACTCCCTCCCCACCCTATTCCTCCACACCCCTGTCCTAGACAAGGGCTCCTAGGAGGAAATACCCTAATAATCTTATTTACCATCTTCCACTTTCAGTCCTTAACCGATGGCACTACTCCATCCTCTGTGCTTCTGCTTCCAGTGTCTCATTATATTTGATACTGTTACCCATAAATGCTACAAAGTACAACTGGAACCTGAATATTCATGTATTATAACATGGATAGGTTAAATCTAGCAATGTGATGGGCTACTTACCCATGCATGAAATATGTTCCATGCATGGGTAAAAAAGGATGGTAAAAAGGCTAAAATTATTAAGCCTTAGAACGCTGGCATTTAAAAATGCCGCCATTGTTGTTTCCTCATTAAAAGCACCCTCTCCTGCTTATAGCACAAATCAGTCAGTTTCCTTTCTGTGCCTCATTCTGAAATAGCCCACAAAATCTATTTCTCCACACGTTAGGAGGATTTACCCAGTGCTCCCTGGTACAACCTCCACTCACATAGATTTGTGCTGCACTTCCCAAATGAACGAGACAAACAGAGCAGCTTGAATTTATCTTTAATGTTTAATAAAACAACTCCAAAGCGTCAATATGGTGTGAACGTGCACAGAATTGGTACGCCTCCGGTGGTGTGGTGCAATGGGTTTACGGTTGTCCTGTCTGTTGCAGCGGTGTTGTGAGCGCCTGTGAAGGGATGGCACAATCTGGTCTGATTCGACCAGAGCTACACTGCTGAAGTAAACGTGCCAGTGTGGGTCCTGATGATGCGGCCCTTCCCCAGTCCCACTTTGATTTAGTGGTGTGTAGTTCAGCTGCTATCCCAGTTCTTATCTGCACTTTTTATTCTTTTTTCCCACGTTAGAGTGCCAGATGTGTGAAAGCATGTCACAATCGGAGTGCTGTGTTCATATCACACTCAGCTCTCTGGCTCCACTGGTACAGACAGCAACCCCGGTCTCAATGTAACCCTACCCCAGTTCTCCCTTCCCTGCCTCACGTCTTCTCTGAGAGGGTCATCAGCACCATTAATAAAGAGGAATATGTTGCTCAGTACTCACCTCATCTCTCCCTTTCACTACATGCTGCCCGCTCAGGTACTCTGTCTCAATGCCTCCACTTCCCATGGACTAGAGACCAGCAGCATTACATCATTTTGTACTAGGCAGAAGGACTATTTTATCTTAAATCAGCATAAACAAATGCTATTTACCACATATAAAAATACATTTTCTAAGTGTAAAACATTTTGTTTTTAAAGTAGACCATTTTATAAGTGCAACAAGACACTCCAGGTGTGTGCATGGAACAGATTTTACCGCATGCCAGGGGCTAAAGGCACTCGGCCAAGGCCTCTTGCCTTATTACGCTCCTGGCCGTGCAGTAAAATCTGTTCCATGTACACCCTGTCGTGTCTTATTGCTTACATAATGTGCTACCCTTCTTATATTTATACATTGTTGTCTTTACTTACAATCCTTTAAATGCTTTTATGTATTGATATAGTTACCGATCTGACATGGAATCTTTTATTCCTATGTAATGTTGTTTTATTTTTAAATCCAATTGTGTCTGCTTTTGTTTTGTTTCTTGTATCCAAATAATGAGGAACCTTTGTAAATTAGTTTCTCGCTAAAGGTATTTGTACTCCAAGATATATATATATATATATATATATATATATATATAGATATATAGGGGATATGACATGGCCTGGCTGAAGATATCATATTTATCTTCATGAGGCAATGATATCATGATATCTCACAGTGTGAAGCCTGATGCAGATATCTTGATGTCATTGGCCTCGAGTGAAGATAAATATGATATCTTGCCAGGCCATGTTGTCATGTTCTGTTTATACAATGTATGTTTTGGGCTTCTCTGCAGCACAAGTCCTGTATGTCTCCCTTTAAGGTGATTTTCTGCTGTAGAGGTTTGGAATTCATAGACAAAGATTTTGGCCCTCCTGTATCCCAGGTGAGTTAGTATGTTTACCCCCCCCCCAAGCCTTCCATAGTATGTAAATGAAAATTCATTTTTGAATAAAAAGTTATCTGGTTAATGTTGCAATTTGTGGTATTGTTAAACTATGGGTTTCATTTTTCGCCTGTCAGCACTTTCACTTTTTGTGTTGCTTTGTAGCGTGGTCGAGCGTGGTAGGAGTTATTTAGTGGCAGAAGCAGTCTGTAGAAAAAAATGTAAGAGAAGCTCCTCTTTTTGTAATTTTACTGTGTTTATTTGAATGAAGCTGCCGACTGTGGAGAGATGACAACGAGCAAGTAGGCAGCTTCAGAGTAGTAGACGAAAGTGCAAGCAAGCATTGCTATAGCAACACTCGCCTGTGCTTCCGTCTAATACTCTGAAGCCTCCGACTTGCTCCTTGTCATCTCTTTACAGTTGGCGGCTTCTTTCAAATAAATAGAATAGAATTTGGAGTTTTTTTGTATTTCTTAGTGCATAGTATTTTGCCACCAGAAAAATTATATCGCTCGGTCACGCTACAAATGAGGACGAAAATTGAAGGGGCTAGATTTTTTACACAGTCAGAGGATTCACCAGAAAAATTATATCGCTCGGTCACGCTACAAATGAGGACAAAAACTGAAGGGGCTAGATTTTTACACAGTCAGAGGATTCATTCAAATAAAGAGTGAGTACAATTATGGGAAAAGGACAAGTTTATAATTTTATAAAAGGGCGCTGTACTTTCAGTTATTGTGAAAATCATTGACACAGCTCGGTAACACTTGATAAATGCTGTAAAAGTGAAAGTGACTTGATGAAATGTCAGAACAAATGGTAGGATCAGCCAGATTAGTTTGATATGACGTATAGGAGCGTGGAGATAACAGATGACGTATAGGAACATGAAGATAACAATGTTATCTTCACTGGCCAGCGCAGATATCATTTTTCATACTTTTAGTTATCCCAAAACATATGCTGTATAAATATAAATATATATATATATATATATATATATATATATATATATATATATATATATAAATAAATAAATAAAATTGAACAAAGTCTGAGTCCCCAGGGTGAGCAATGGGGCAACAGTCATCACACCAGGAGTGAGCATGCTGCTATCACTTGTGAAACATGATAGGTTTGGAGTTACCTCAGGCCACTACTTGCTCACATAATAGAAGCAGTAAGAGCATCACTTGAGATGTACTACACTGTTAAACCTCATGGGGTTCTATCATGTAAACTCTACCATTTGTACAATATGTTGATAGTGGATTTCTTTTTTATTTAACTTTATTTTTATCATTTTATCATATATCATGACAATATACAATACATATAATGAACAAACCAGTCAGATGTCCAACCATTGGTGAAAAAACCCTTAATCAAAGGATATAAAACAATATTTGCATTCACCATATAGCGTTACATTAGTAGAGAGTAAGATTAAAACTACAGTAAAATAAATCCCATATATGCTGTCTTGAAGAGACCAGGAGCAACATGGCTATTTCAAAAAATAAAGGATAGTCCAGCAATGTCCAGCCTAAATTAAAGGATAGTGTCCCAACAGGGATTGTTGGTGCCATGTGTTTACCTTAATGTGAGAGAGAAACAATTCAGATTTAACATTCTGCAGCAGATTTAGCAGCATTTAAACCTAAACATGTGTCTCCACCATACATCATCACAGAGGAGAAATCAATATGGATCCCAGAGAAAATAAGCAGAGATTAAAACTTCCCCATATTAGCTATGGAAACAGATTTTTATAACAATCCCATATAGGAGCAACAGGGTTAATAAGCTTAAGATACCAAACATTATATGAGATAAGAACACATTTTTAACCCCCCACCCCTCCCATATAAATATCAAAAGAGGCAAAACAATATAATACAGTGCTAAGTAAGAGTGAGCACTTAGCTTTTGAAGGCTACAGGTAGGTATAAGGCCTACAATAGAGTTCCATTATTCAAGTGTTCCCATCCAACTCCTTGGTCCTGGTGGCCTCTCCTCACTTCCTGGAAACAGCTACCATGTAGTCGGCACATTTGCCGGCATCGACAGCATCTGAAAATAGAAATACTTACCTTGGTGAGTAATCCGGAGCCTCGCAGGGAAAATCATAGTGTGTGTGATTCCCACTTCCCTCAAGGATCTTCACACAGTGTCAAACCTTTTTCTTCATTGGCGAGTCAAGTAACTTATATCTGGAAAAAAATATACTTGGTTGTCATCCTGTATGATAGGGTTGGCTCTCCAGGCACATCTGAGAACATGATCCCGGGTGCTAACACCAGACATCACCACCATCAGCATTCAGGGTTCCTCTGAGCTTTGGGGTCAGCCCTTGGGGGTAATACGATATACTTTCTGTGTGTTCCAGGAAACATCATCACCTTCTGGCAGCAACTTTTCAGAAAGCCACTTGGGAATATACATAATCAGATGGTCTCCATCACTACCTTCAGGGAGACCTGAATGATCTGAATGTTACCAGACTGGGCCTGCTTCTCCAAGACCACCAGTCTAGCTTGGATATGCTGATTTTCCTTCACCATGAGGGCATTAGTGGTGGTATTAGTGCCCAATTGCTTCTGGACATCATGTAGTTCACTTTTAAGACCATCCACTGCATTCTCAACCACCAGAAGTCGACTATTAAAGTCATCCACCTTCTGGTTTAAGGTGGTGACAGAGGCGATTAAGTGCTGGAGTTTTAGTCTCAAGGACATCATTGCTTCTGTGGATCTGATTTTTACTTTGGCCTGCTGGTTTAAAAGAGATTGCGAGGCCCCACCGGTTCCCTTACTTCTCTCTGCTCCACTCTGCAGTTTTTTTCTTAGGCTTGTCCATTTCTCCTAAGTCAATAGTGCTCTTTCAGATAGTTGTATTTAAAAGATAGGTCCAAAAATCAAGATTGAGAATTTTAACCATATTTATAGATCTGGTGAAGAGCTAGATAAATCTGCTGCTGCACAGCTGGGGCTCCACAGCCCCCGTGATAGTGGATTTCTTAATGCCTTTAAAATCATAAACTTCAATCAAATCAACAGATCTCTTTACCAAAACATGGGTCACTGGGATTAATGGTAGCCTGTATTGTTAGGGGCCCCTGTCTAAAAAGGGTGCAAATTATTTGGTGGGGGTAAGGAAGGAGGTAAAAAGGAAGCATGAGATGAAGATCAGGAGAAAAAGAAGTGTGGAGAAAAAAAAGATGATGGGGATTGGGCGGAGAAGAAGCCTGTTAAAATTAAAGATTTAAAAGGAAAGGTGAAGAGAGGGATGTTGAGGCCCCACCGGTTCCCTTACTTCTCTCTGCTCCACTCTGCAGTTTTTTTTCTTAGGCTTATCCATTTCCCCTAAGTCAATAGTGCTCTTTCAGATAGTTGTATTTAAAAGATAGGTCCAAAAATCAAGATTGAGAATTTTAACCATATTTATAGATCTGGTGAAGAGCTAGATAAATCTGCTGCTGCACAGCTGGGGCTCCACAGCCCCGCCCCCGTGATAGTGGTTTTCTTAATGCCTTTAAAATCATAAACTTCAATCAAATCAACAGATCTTTTTACCAAAACATGGGTCACTGGGATTAATGGTAGCCTGTATTGTTAGGGGCCCCTGTCTAAAAAGGGTGCAAATTATTTGGTGGGGGTAAGGAAGGAGGTAAAAAGGAAGCATGAGATGAAGATCAGGAGAAAAAGAAGTGTGGAGAAAAAAAAGATGATGGGGATTGGGCGGAGAAGAAGTCTGTTAAAATTAAAGATTTAAAAGGAAAGGTGAAGAGAGGGATGTTCTATTTTGCTATGTTGGTTTTGTATAGCACATTAGTAAGCAGGCAGAGATAGGACATTTGTGATTAAGTAGGGGACCAGTGAACTGCCTGGGGGGCTGCATATCAGGCTTAGCCAGTAAATGGTAGGAGGATGGCACAGCAAGACCAGAAGGTCAGATAGGGAGTTGAACTGGACCAGTGTCTTTTTCTGGCAGGTGGCAGGCTCAACTGCTGAAGCAGGATGCTTGTGGTGCAAACAGCCAGTAGGCCAAGGGTGGAGCAGAGTCATGGGCTATCTCAGCAGCTTGCATCAGGCTGGCAGTTTGGAGTGGGCCATGAAAACTGTGGCACCAACCTGCCCTCCCCACCCTTGATCGCTGGTCAAGTCTGCATCAGGTTGGGCTCTTCAAGCAGCCCACCTCCTCCCTGTCATCAGGAGATTCTCTCTAAGGTGGTCCTTCCATGTAATCAGGCCCTCTCCTGCAGGAGGCAGCAGACCCTCTTCTCTGGTTGGTTGACAGGTGTAAACTTGGGGGCCATCATTAGGACACATTCAGGAATCAGTTTTCCTGCACTCCCTGTGGGGTGGGAGGGTCTTGGATTTTATACTGCTGGAAGTTGGAGGTGGAATGTGGCTTATATCACAGCAGCACTGAGTCCATTGGGCATGCACAACTTATAATCAAACAGTAGCTCCAGCTTATTTAATTCCAACAGGTTCCCTTGGGTCTCAACCCAGCACAGTGAAGTCTCAGGGAAGTTATGGACTGCCTAGGTCTCATCAACCCCTGTCCGATGTTACATATTACCATTCGTACATACACCTTTTATTTGGCCCCATATAATTCATTTTCAAGAATAGATTTTTTTCTCATTAATCAAGATTCTGCTACCAGTGTAATGGACTGTGATATGAGGGAATAGGTTGTATTCAACCATTCTCCAGTCTGGCTTACCTTATCTCCCTATGGTAGTTCAAATAAAGATTGTGTTTGGTGACTAAACACACATCTGCTGAGTGACAAGTAGCTCGTGAAAACATTAAGAAAAAACATCTGGGTTTTTCTCACCTCTAATTCTGGAACTGTAGAGTAACTTGATGTATTTTGGGGTGTGGCTAAGGCAGTCATTTGTGGAGAATGTATTCATTTCGGTACTAAAAAAGTTAAAGATCGTCAGAAGCAATTGAAAGACCTATCTGATATATGACAAATCAAGGCATCTCTGTCTCCTACTACTGCAGAACACACTGTATTTGGTCACTCCTTAACTTGCTTTGTTCTCAATATCAGTCTTTGCTTTAGAGAAGGCAGAACTTGTTATCCTATACACAAGGCTCACTATGTGGAGCTGGGGAAAAGGCAAATAAATTGTTGGCTCTTAGACTGAGACACCAAGATTCCTCTAGAGTTGTATATGGTCTTGAACAACCTGGTTCTAATGAATTCATTATACAGCCAAGTGACATAGTAGACAATTTTAATCATATTTTAAAAATCTATACATTCAGGACTTGGCCATATCTACATCTTCAGAGGTGATTTCCCAGTATTTAGAGAAAGTGTCATTATCACAAGTACTGGCAGAACTAACACACTTGTTAGATACTCCACTTACAATTGAGGAAATTAAAGAGGCAATTTCATTGCTTCCTTCCAACAGGGCTCCTGGACCTGATGGCTTTCCATCTGATTTTTATACAACCTTTTCCAGTGAACTGGCCCCAACTTTATGGAGGAAAGAAATAAATAAGTGCCTCAGCTGTGACTTGAACCCAGGCCACCCAGAATATTGTTCCACTTGCGCTAACCAGCTGCACCACTGAAACAACTGGAACCTGGACTGTCCCCGAGCACATTACTCTTTCTCAAATGCTCAACCCAATGTCAACACAAATATTTACTTGTAAAAATCACACAGGAGTCTGGTATGCATATTTATGGAACACATACAAACAAAGACGAGAAAGAAATAAGTGCTTCAGCTGGGACTTGAACCTAGGCTGCCCAGAATACTATTCCAATTGCACTAACCAGCTGTGCTACTGTGACAGCTGGAACCTGGGCTGTCCCCAAGCACATTACTCAGCTGAGGCACTTACTTCTTTCTCACCTCTGTTTGTAAAGGGAAAATATGTGGACATGTTTGTGTTAGTCAACAAGGAATCGTGTAAGAGAGTGGAGGAAAAGGAAAGAACAGTGAATATGGAGATGAAGGTAGCCCTGTTCATGCTGGGGAAAGCATCCATGGACAGAGGGTACAAGGGCAAGACTACGGAGCCATGGCCAATGGGGTTTACATAGTTTTGTGCCATCCCATTGCAGAATCATCTGGAGCAAGCTTTGTCACTGTTGGCGCATTCACTGGTAATGTGCAGCATCTACAAGTTAAGGGGATGTTTTGGGTGGCTGTATTATGACAAGTTTTGGCAAAAAGATATCTTTACATGGGGGCATGCTGTGGGATACCAGGCATCCAGACATATGGCTTGGGACCATGATGGTGTAGCTGGCCTGGAGTGGAGAGGTGCAGGTAAGACATCAAGGGTGCAGCTGAAGTTTTGTTGGGTATACCACAGGGTGCAATGAACTTCGACAAATTGCAGGCATCTGCACCCATTTTCAATCAATCATTTATTTAACCAGGTGAAACACCATTGAGGTGAACTCATTTAAAAGGTGGACCTGGAAGCAGTCCATAAACAAATACAGCATACATTAAAACAAAGGCCCTCATAATGGCCAATTTATCATGTCATGCAATTGTACAAGGCTGATGGTTGCATAGAAGACCATGCAGTGATCAGGTACAGTGAGATTAAGCACTTATGTACCAGGCTATATACATTGTATACAGTACATCTAGTATATACAAACATGTGATTAGTCACCAAGGTAACCAAGGAAACCAGGCCACCAAGGACAGGATAAGGCAAATGGAGAGAATATATACAAAGAGAACAGGAAAGAGTGAATGGCAGCACAGGGAGAAGTAAGGCCCACAGCTAGTAGGGGGGTGGACCACCATGAAGGTGATGAGAACAAAGGGGGTTAGGTGTTCATTAGCAGAAACAATTACACATCTCCTTAAAGGAACTCAATAACAAATATTTGAAGTGGGATAATTCCACCAGAATAGTATGTTTCAGGGTCTTTTGACATTGTTCCAGAGGACCAGGAGGGTATGGCTAAATGCCGCATGGCCATAGCACATTCTAATCTTTAGGATTATAAGGGAAATGTAGGACTGACTTCTTAATGGATACTTACCAGAAGTGCAAATCGGCATACAGTCCTTGGTATACTGCTGAAGCTTATTATAAAGGTGTGGGTCCCGCCCATTATCAAGAATCAGTAAAGGTTGGGATTGGAGGGCTATGTAGCCCTTTTGGGGTGACTTGGGTCACTGAAGGGTGGGTTTAGACAAAGGGGGCAAAGGAGGGGTGTTGGCTTCTCAGGTACTGTGGTAGAAGGTAAAAGAGAGGAGGGGCGCAGGAGGAGGAGAAAATAGAGCAGTTTCAGTTGGCACAGAATCAGGATTGAGTCATTGTTGGAATTGTTTGAGGGATACCTGGATAAGGGGGGCCTTCATGCTGAAAGAGGGTTTTAGATGAGGGTTTGGTTTAAGATAGCTGGTGTAGGTACCAGAAGGATGATGGAAGCAGATAACTTAAAGTCAGTAAAGGGCAATGATAGTGTGCTGGTGGAAAAGAATAAGAAAGACTGAGAGATAAGGTAGAATGACTACTAGAGGTGCATCAATTCCCCACATTTTAGGTGTCACCAATGGGCCTGGTGCCAAAGAAGGAACCCTGGAAATTAAGGTTGATCCACCAACTATCATACTCAGAAGAAGACTTGATAATTGAATACATACTGTAGGTCAGAAGTAGTGCTCAGTTTCATAAGTGATGTTGGATCAGGCTGTGGAATTGATCAAGGCTAAGGGGAGGAGGTTGGCTAGCAAGGGGGGGCTTGGCTTGCAAAGAGTGAAATTCAATCAGCATTCAGGCCACTCCTAGTGTGGCCAGAGGACTGGCATTTGCTGGGTTTTAAGTTTAAGGAACAGCATTATTTTGACAAGGCATTGCCAACGGACTGTTTAGTAGCATGTGCTCCATTAGAGGCTTTTAGCACACCATTCAGGAAGCAATATGGACATAAAACTGCAGTACATTATCGTTATGATTTTCTCTTCATAAGGGATAGAAGAGAAGAGAAGAGAAGAGAAGAGAAGAGAAGAGAAGAGAAGAAGAGAGAGAAGAGAAGAGAAGAGAAGAGAAGAGAAGAGGAGAGGAGAGGAGAGGAGAGGAGAGGTGAGGTGAGGTGGAGCACATGCTGAAACAGTTTAGGGAGCTGCACAAGCAGTTAGAGATTCCAATGGCAGAAGAAAAGACTGAGGGTTCAACCAGGGTTTCATAATTTTTAGGTACTGAGTTGGACATGGAGCAGAGGCCATTTAGACTGTCTGAGGTGAAGGTGCAGAAGCTGTGAATGTGCTAGTGGCAGTGATGGGGAGGGGCCGGTTAGCACTGGTGGTGGTTCAACAGCTGCAAGGTCACTTACATTTTGCTTGTAAGATGGTGAACCTGGGTAGGGTGTTCATATGTATACTGGCACAGGTAACTGGAAGAGCCAGAAGGTCACACTATTAGGTGGACATCACAAGCATGAAGGAAGATTTGAAGGTATTGGAAGCATTTTAAAGGGATGCACAGGTGTTACATTCTGAAAGAAGGAGTGGGTTTTTAACACAGATATAGAGTTGCACATGGAGGCAGCAGGGACCTATGATATGGGGGTGTTTTTCAGTGGAAAGTGGATAACATCTAGATGACTGGTGGAGTGGCAGGAGAGGGGCCTCATGCACATGTAGTCCCCCAGTTCCCTGGGGTTACTAGAATCCCATCTGTATCAGTGTTAGGCAGGGAAGGCAGCTGGTGAATAACTAGTTAAATAGATTTTCACTAGCTCCCTCTCTGTTTACTTAGTCTCAGCTGAGAGCAGAGAGGTGATGTCATTTAGAACTCTTGCAGCAACATAAGCCACAGCTTGCTGTGAGTGAGGGGAGTTTAGAATTCTGAGACTAGTCTTAGTTCTGTGCTCAGAGAGTGAGCAGTGAGAAGTGAGGAGTGCCAGTTTTCTCACCCTAGTCTGAGACTATCTTTTGTCTGATTTGTGAAGTGGTGGAAGCTGTCTCCAGGATTTCCTGATGCCTTCATCCCCAGTGGGATGAGGGAGACTGCAGAGGATTTGAGGGGCAATCCCCTGACCCAACTTAGATCATTTGAAGCTGCCTTTGGTGTACAAACTATAAGGTAGATTCTGTCTGAGATTTATCCAGGATATGTACCTGCCTTGTTTTCTGTGGGGTGACACTCTGATAAAGGGACCCATTCACCAATTTCTGTGAGACTGTTCTCAAGACGTTTGTTTAAATGTTTGCTGACAACAGTGGATGTCCCATGTGTGACCAGGCATTTTGTTTAGAACATTAATTTTATGGTATACCATCATATGGGGCACTAGCAAGTGGGCACCTGCTGAAACAGTGACTCACTTTCAACCAGTGCACTGACGGCAGAGGGTGTGGGATCGGTGACCGGATGGGATGGTTGCAAAAAGGCGACAGGATGTCAGGCATGTATACATGCATGGGGGGTGGGAGCAAGCCCGATGAATATGGGGCGGGAGGGTATGTGAAGGGTGGTGCTGTGGGGTTCCAGCAAGCTGGCATCATGGCATGGTAGGCTAGGTGCTAACTTGGGGTGACAGGGATACAGGGTTCAGTACTGGGTGCCGGTAGTTTTCGTTGCACCAGGCCCGAGACAGTGTTTTTTATGGGGGGGAAATGCACCCCCCAACACAGTTGAGATTCCTAATTTGGGGGGGGCAAAGCAGTATAAAACAAAAACAAAAAGGGTTTTGCACTGCGTTTTCTCTTGACGGGATCCCACATCGCTAAAATTTAATTTTGGCAATGTGGGGTTGCTATAAGGGTGTTCGACATGCTGAATTTGTCCTTCTCAAATAGAACCAATTTTACACCCCCTGTGGTGTTTTCTAATGCTAAAATGTGCTAAACATTTGAAGATAGCATAATTTCTACTGTTAATTATCTGTTTAGGTGTAACTCTGAAAGAATGGCTGGGTATGGATGAGGAAGCAAAAGGTGAGCAACCCCCCATCTGGAGTGACCAATTCAGCACTTCGGGTTCTGTAAGGGTTTTTGTTTCTTTCAGTGCATGTGGCCAATGCCTGAAGAGTTTTACCCCTTGCATGTGGGGTTTGCTAATATTGAGCCCCAGTGTGCTCCTTCGTGGCCAGTGTGTCATAGTCCTTTCTGTAAATCATATGCCATATATGGGAACTGTTCTAAGTAATGGCCTAGTGCCACATCTAGAAGAATTCTGTGTGTTTTTCATCATGGCTAGTACCACATTTCCAGATGTTTGATCCTGTGTCATGTGGGAACTGTTCTAAGTAATGGCGAAGTGCCTTTTGCCCAGGAGAATTTTGTGTGTTTTCATCATGGCTAGTTCCACATTTCCAGATGTCTAATCCTATGCAATATGGGAAGTAGTGAATTTCTGTCAGAGTGCTGAGGATGTGTTTTCTGCATTTACCTTGTGTTTCGAAGTGTAAACCCTTGGGGGTCCATCTTTGCTTTTGTGTTCCAACTGTGTTTCGGAATAAAGCCACACTCTAGAGTACCAACCTGGTATGGACAATCTAGTTACTGCTTCCTGTGTTGATTTATTGGGTATCCCCATCAGAAATAGCAAACCTAGCATAGCCCTTAGCTAACGTTCTCCCCTCAGGACCTAGGTTTGCAAAAGTTCTGTTTATGTCTAGTACACACCTTGTGTCTCTGTGCAACTGCTTTGTACCCCCAACCCTCTCTTTTCTTCTAGACAGAAAAGGTATGGGAGGTGTGCCTACTAGTTAAATAAGTGGCCGGTAGGGGGTTACAAAAATCAAGGCTCATCTGGGATATTGTTTCGATCTGAAGAGAGAACAAGAGATGTTTGATGAGGGTATGGCTAGCATTTTCTCTGTCTGGTAGTTTGGTAGCCCAAAATTGGAAAAGGAAGCTTAGCACTAGGGTTGTCAGAACTAGTTCAATAAAGATTTGAACCCTCCTCGAATACTACAGGGTTCGCAAAAGGGTTCGAATCATTACAATTGCCACCCGCGACTACCATCCCAACCCATTTCCAACTTCACATTCCCGTCCTGATCTCGGCACCAGCTGAAGAATGCAGCTGAAGTCACGGGGGGGGGGCCTGGGTGTTCTGAAACCCTTCCGCTTGCCAAGTCCAGTGCAAATAAAATTAACATTTCTCCCATTCCCCCAGTCATTGTTGCCAGTGCCCCCCTGAGAGGAGATTTACTCACACACATCGGGACCCGATCATGCCACCAGTGGAATCCGCCGCACTGTTATCTCCTCCAAGCGGCAGTAACTGTTGCCATTTAAACTTTAAACGGAGTGGGGCTGGCAGTCAATATAGCTGGAAAGCAGGGTGGGGAGTTGGCTGATGAATATGGATCAGTGCCCTGCCTTCCACGCCACCAAGAATACATGAGGAGCCTTGGTTTTGTATCACATGACTGCATTTGGAGTGGTCATGTGATGCAGAGCCACCGAGGAGAAGGGCAGACAGTGCAGAAGCCAGGCACTTTCCCGCATCGGTCAGAATGAGAGGCTGGAGGGTGTCCAGCTAGTGATGTGAGAGTCAAGCTGTGCAGATTTTTTTGCAGGTAGCGGGCAGCCTGTTCAATGTCTCATCCTTGGCACTGGCTCATTTGGGATTGTAGGGAACTCAGGGGTTTGGGCAGGCAGCAGCAAATCTGAACAGGGCAGAAGAGGCTAGCATTCTCATTCTGCGGCCTAGGCCATGAGGGTAACAAACCGGCAGGCAGGCCAACACTCGAATAGTCACTGTGTCTGACTGAGGGTCGCTATAATTTTAAGATAACTGCAGGCAGCTTAGACGGGGGGGGGGGCATAATAAAAATGATTGTGATGAGGGGTAAATAAAATCAGAAAATGTCCTGGTGGGAGTTACAGCTTCTGTGTCTCGAGACTGATGGCTCAAATTAGCTGCCATAACTTGAATATGGTTTAGTCAAGTGGGGATAAAGTTAGTAATGATAATTTCTGGTCCATCATTTGACTGAAATATTAAACATGGGGCTAATCTTTGAGGGGGATAAATGTGACTGAATTTAGCACAGCTAAGGGAATGATATTAAAACAACATACAATACAGGGGAGCTGATGTGATGTGTGTATCATAATGGAATATGATTAAAAACAAAACAGCAAAGGTGTTGTAGGGGTTCATGGTAACATAATGTGGATAGATCTACATCAGAGAAAGGTGAGGGGAGAAAAAAAATTTGAGTTCAACTGAAATACCTGGGATTTTGATGCATTTTGTAACTCAGGTTACTGCCTAAAATGCATGAAACTGCACCATTTAACTCCTAAATCTTCAAAATATTCCAAGGGGCATGCCCCGGATTCCCATAGAAGTGTTTGGGAAATCCCCTCACACACCAAATCTTAGCTCGCCCCTAGGTCACCCCATACCCCTCCCACGACATCCTGACTGTAACAGTATTATTGCTGCTATGGGGGGGCAGCTGTTCTTGCTTGCGCAATCACTCCCAGTCACAGTGTACCACCTGACTGTCTGCTATGCGGTCAGGTGGTGGTCATGGTCGGGTGGAGTTAGTGAGCCTCATGGGATTTAGAAGAGGTTGAAGTGTGGCTGCATCACTGGGGCTCCTTTCATTCAGTCACTGGTGGAAAATGGAGAAGGGATGCATGCAGCCTGTGCACTCTCAGAGTGACTGCATCACTGGCTCACTGTGACTTGTTAAGTTGTGGGCTGGAGCAAGTTGTTAAAAAAAAGAATTTCTGTGGCTGTTCCATTAAATAGCTTAAAAATAAAAATAAAGAGTGGTTGGTTGGGGAAAAGGAAGAGGAGAAATTCGTGGCCGAGGAGAGGAAGGAAAGGGTGAGGGCGGGAACTGACGGAGCAGTTGGGGAACTGTCTGGAGGAGTGGATGATGGACTTGGGGAGTTGGGACTCGGGACAGAGGGAGGAAAAAATGGATTAAGAAATAAAAAAATACAAAAAAGTTTAAGTAAACTTGTCTTGCACAGTACTTAACTTGCAGATTGCTGGCTGCATGTGTGTGCGAGAGGCAATCTCCTGCGACACTCGTGGCACTGTTGGGAGGATGAAGAGATCACACTTGCTTGAAGAGCGGTGAAGGAGATCATATTTTGATTTTTCCCTTGTGTGATAGAAAAAAAAAGTTAAAAAACTTTATTGAGTGTGATGAAACTTGTTCCAAGCCAAAATCTAGTCCCATGGAAGAAAGAAAAATTGTCTGAAGGACTGGAGTCTCAGTCTGGACTGTGCTTTCACCCTTAAAAAGCTCCTAATAGAAGACCCATTATGGCATTTTGATTTTTTTGACACAGTACTCCGGTGTTGTGTGTTTTTCTCCACTGCATCTTTTGTACTGTGGTCAGTCAATCACCCAGCTGCTGCAGTGTGCCCATTGACTGTACCCTACCCAGTTTGTGTTACCATGAAAGGCCCAGTGGCCAGTTGCACTGTGTCATAATCTTTAAATACATGACAGAAGCCTAGAACTACATTACATTGTTGGGAGAAGAGACAGAAAGATCTCTTTCCCTGTATTGTGTGTGTGACTCCGTCTCCTGTGGTCAGCCCAACATCACCCTGCTGCTGTGTGCCCTTTGACTGCACATTACCCAGTGTGTGTTACTATGAGAAGCCCAGAGGCCAGTTGTGTTGTGGCATTATCCTTAAATACATGACAGAAGCCTAGAAATACATTATGTTAACTGCACATAAAGAAGGGTCGCTACTAGGAGGGTGGTGCTTGTAAAGTCCCAAAAAGAGTTCAGTCAAAGCAAAAAGGACTCAGCACTCTTTGTCAAAATGAAGTATTCATACACCAGCAACATTTTTTATGATGAAAATAAGCAATACATCTGGTGTAGCCTGAGGAGACTAGCACAGACCCAACGTTTCACATTCGAACTGACAAAACCCTCAGTTCGAGTGTGAAAAGTTGGTCTGTAGTAGTCTCCTCAGGCTACAACAGATGTATTTTTTATTTTTATCACAATACATTTTTAAAAAGAAGAAATCAGGTGGTACATGAATACTTCATTTTGACAAAAAGTGCCAAGTCCTTTTTGTTTGACTGAAATACATTACGTTGTTGGGAGAAGAGACAGAAAAATCTCTTTCCCTGTATTGTGTGTGACTCTGTCTCCTATGGTCAGCCCATCACCCTGCTGCTGTGTGCCCTTTGACTGCATTGTACCCTACCCAGTGTGTGCTACTGCAGAATATCCTCAAGTTCACATTTTTTATTATTATCTTCATTTTTGGCAGCACAATTAAAAAAATAGGGTTCGAGTTCTAAAAAGATTAGAACCCTAGAACTTTTCAAAAGTTCTAGACCAGAACTAGAACCCAGAACTTCAGAAGGTTCTGACAACCCTACTTAGCACAAAAGGATTTTGCCCAGGAGAGTGCCATCTGTATGTGCTGCAGTGTGCCTGCTAGTACAGTGCTGTTGTGTGTTTGTGCCACGTTGCAATGGACTGTAAAGCCAGAAAGTGTATGTCCTTGTCCCTGCATCTCAAACATTTTACAGATCTTTTAAATCTCAAGTTTTAATTGCCAAAAGTAATGTGGAGTTTGGGAAACAAAGAGAGAAATGTGCCCAGAATGTTTCATGTATTTCGTCTGCAACTTGGGGGAGTTGCTAAAGATATTGGCAAGTTCTATATGAGAAAATAGTCAAAAACGGTGCTCCCACTGTTGAAATTGCAGTCGAGAAAAAAAAGTTACAGTTTGCAGTTTAAATTTACCCTGTTCGACGATCACTGTGTAGGAAGAGCAAGGAGGAGGAGAGAGGTTCACTTGCATGGCGTCAAGTGATTGGTGCAACTGCAATCAGTCCCACCCCCAGCCAGCTTCAGTGTGCAGCTGAATGTTTGAGGAGGACAGTGAGAGTGGCGTGCTAGCTGGTCACACCAAGATCAACAATCGAGGGGCTTGTGAATGTTCTAATCTGTAGAAAATAGACTTTTGCTGTACAAATTCAATATCAGCCTGTTATCTGACCAACTGGAAAGTGAGTGTGGCATTTGTGGCAACAGTCAGCTGGACCGTCAGCCTGTTTCACCCCAGAGACCTTCCAGGATCGACAACAGACCAAAACTTTCCACTGGAGAAAGCCAGCTACTGATTTCAGTGAGTAAAACCCAAACTACTAAGCATCAAACTGTTGTGATTTTCAACCCAGCTGAATCTGTGTACAAGCAGTGAGATCGGTTTGCAAAGAAGGACCATGAGTTGTAAGGAGCAAGACAACAAACACAATTCTGAGCATGGTCTGTAAGCATTGGTGATGGGTTCAGCAACAATAAAATGTTCTAAGCAAGTGAGATACTGTGAGCTGTATATTAGGCTGCAACAGGCAATCCCGTGTGATGGAAATACTGTGGCTTGCAAGTGACTTTGAGAATGTGTAAATAGTTGATTTGTATGCTAATTGCAAAGTCCTGTAAAATCATATGAATGTGCTGAGAGAGATACAAGCAGTGCAATCGATACAGTTTGAGCAAAATCAGTAGCAGAAAAGGTTGGAAACGCAGTTTTGAGTCAGAAACAGATTTGAGGCATGAGGAGAGCTACCGCTGCCATTACAGGGTAGGGTTAGCAATGTAAATACAGCAGCAGAGAGCCATTTTGTGAGACTGTGCAGAGAATAGTAAGCAAATAAGTAACAACAAACATTTATGTGTTTTAATTGCAGACATGGCTTTGGGACCTTCCTGCTACCTGGATCATGCCCAAGCTATCATAGCAAAGAAGGCGGCCACACTAAGTGAAATAGAGATAACTTTCTATGGTGAAGGATTGCTACCAGATGTAGCAATGCCCAACTATCTTGTGAGATTGTGCATAATGTGCCTCAAGGCTGGAAGGGATGTGATTTTGACACCCGATTGTTTGGATTGCCTAGTGAAGTAAGGTATAAGCAGGGGTGCAGCATCAAAGAGGGCATCACAAATTTGATTGGCTCCCACTTGGACCAAAGTAGGAAACCCTGCAAGTAGCAGCATGCAGCACCAGGTTGAACCTGTTGGGGGAGACCCCATAGAGTGTGGCACAGAAAGAAAGAGTATGGATCTACTGTAGGGGCAGACACCTAGAGAGGTTTCCACGCCTGTGTCCTAGATGGACAGTGCAACGGAAGGATCCATGGGCCAATTGAAGGAGGGTCCTAGTCCTAGCCTTGTAGGGGAGGATGAATTACAAAAGAAAATGAACTGGGAGATGGCTGCCTCTGCACCCAGTGAGTTGTGGACTATCTTGGGAGTAAGGATGACTGTTCACTGCTGAGCTCAGATCCTAAGTGAGGAAGAGGAGGATGAAGAGATGTATCTTCATGTTGAGGGTCCCAGTGAGCTGCCTCAAGCTCTTACCTTGGAGTAGCCAGAGAGAGAAGAAGAGGGCTCCAGTACCCTGCCTACAGAGATGGTCAAGGACAAGTTCTTTCATTCATTAATTATGCATCACTGGCTTGACAAGAACTGGCCTCCCCAAGCTAAGCCATAAGTCTTACACTTGTGAAGAGCAGTAAGGAGGAGAGACTGTTATGTAGGAGGGCCAATGCCATATACAGTGGGATGAGGGGGACTGCAGAGTATTTGTGGGGCAATCCCCTGATCCAACCTAGATAATTTTGAAGCTGCCTTTGGTGTACAAACTGTGAGTAGGCTCTGTCTGAGAGTTACCCAGGATATGTACTTGCCTTGTTTTCTGTGGGGTATGTGACACTCTGATAAAAGGACCCATATTCATCCATTTCTGTGAGACTGTTCCCAAGAAGTTTGTTTTAAAGTTTTGCTGACAACAGTGGATGTCCCATGTGTGACCAAGCACTTTGTTCAGAACTTTAATTTTACACCCCTTGTGGTGTTTTCTGATGTTAAAATGTGCTAAACATTTGCAGAAAGCATAATTTCTACTGTTAATTATCTGTTGAGGTGTTACTCTGAAAGAATGACTGGGTATGGACGAGGAAGCAAAAGGTGGACAACCCCCCCCATCTGGAGTAACCAGTTCAGCACTTCGGGTTCTGTAAGGGTGCTTGTTTCTTTTGGTGCATGTGGCCAATGCCTGAAGAGGTTTACCCCTTGTATGTGGGTTTTGCTAGTATTGAGCCCCAGTTTGCTCCTTCGTGGTCAGTGTGCCACAGTCCTGTCTGTAAATCCTATGCCATATGGGAATTGTTCTAAGTAATGACCTAGTGCCACATCCAGAAGAATATTGTGTGTTTTTCATCGTGGCTTGTACCACATTTCCTGACGTTTAATCCTATGCCATGTGGGAACTGTTCTAAGTAATGGTCTAGTGCCTTTTGCCCAGGAGAATCTTGTGTGTTTTCATCATGGCTAGTTCCACATTTCCAGATATCTAATCCTATGCGATATGGGTAGTAGCGAATTACTGTCAGAGTGCTGAGGATAAGTTTTCTGCATTCGCCTTGTGCTTCGAAGTGTAAACCCTTGGGGGTCCATCTTTGCTTTTGTGTTCCAACTGTGTTTCGGAATAAAGCCACACTCTAGAATACCAACCTGGTATGGACAATCTAGCTACTTCTTCCTGTGTTTATTTACTGGGTACCCCTGTCAGAAATAGCAAACCTAGCATAGCTCTTAACAAAACTCTCCTCAGGACCTGGGTTTGGTAAAGTTGTGTTTGTATCTTGTACACACTTTGAGTTTCTGTGAAATTGCTTTGTACCCCCCTCTATCTCTTCCCCAAGAAAGAAAAGATATGGGAGGTGTGCCTGCTAGTTAAATAAGTGGCCGTGTGGGGGGGGGTACACAGGATATAACTTTGTTAGAGATTTTTCTGATCTGGGTGGAAGTGGTAGTATAGGCAGAACAGCTAAGAAACCAGAAGGTAGTGTTTTGGTGTGAAAATATGGCAGTGGCAGAGGTTCTGAACTGGCAATCTGCATGCTCCAGGTTGGTCATGAGGTTGGTTTGGCAGTCATTGCTACTTTCTGAGGCTAAATATGTCATTTTAAAATGAGATAACTTAAAAGGGTTAATATTGTAGTGGCTGGCCACCTTTCCTGTCCCCAGTTGAACAGGTTCCATGTGTTGGCACACAGGGCAGAGAAGAAGGGAGCAGAAGTGTCATCACACTTATGGGAGATTGGGTGGAATGAAACCAGCCGCTGTACTACAGCGGTTTAATGGCATGGATGTTGAGGGCATATTATGGACCCTGAAAAGCTTTTCAGCATTCAGAGGGTAAGCAGGCATAGAGGCAAGTTTTTGGTAAATGAGGGACAGGTGATGAGATTAATTCTGCAAAAATGGGACAAGGGGCTGATACACTCCACCATGTCGGTGTGCTTAGCAGCCCCAGCCATGGTAGTGCTCCTGACAGATCGAAACTCCCCTTTCCACTGTGCATGAGAAACCATTATTCTGTGAAGAGTGTCTCGCACAGAGCTGCACTGGAAATTGACATGTTGGGGTAAGGTTTTGAAAAAAAATTAATATATTATTGATTGAGCTCAATAAATAATGCTTCAATACCGCCACCAAGACCGCTCTTACTGTTGTAAGTAAGAACAGTAATACTTTTGAACAAATACTTTTGCTCAGGATTCACAAATGAAGTAGAGGAGGAGGTACCTAAACCAAACAATAGAAGTACTCGGAGCAGGGTGGTCGACTCCAGTTCATTCACAAAGAAAGGGTCCTGAAAGAACTCCTTAAACTCAAGTTAGATAAAGCAATGAGGCCTGACAGAATTTACCCCAAAATTCTAAAAGAACTAAAGGGAGATCTAATAATACCACTGACTACCCTTTTTAACAAATTGTGGGAGGATGGGGTGGTACTTGAGGACTGGAGGAGGGTGGATGTGATTCCCCATCACAAAAAGTGGGAGCAAGGCAGAGGCAGAAAACTACAGACCTCTTAGTTTGACCTTACTGGTAGGGAAAATGATGGAATCACTCCTGAAAGACAGAATTGTTGACTACCTAGTGGCCAGCGGGGCACAGGACCCAAAGCAGCATGGATTCACAGCAGGAAGGTCATGTCAGATGCATTTAATCGATATCTTTGACTGGGTGACCAAAGTAGTAGACCAGGGAGGGGCTGTGGATATGGCCTACCTAGACTTTAGTAAAGCATTTGACACAGTTCCACACAGTCCCAAGCAAAAGATTAATAAACAAGTTAGCCAGCCTGGGAGTGGGTCCCAGGGTGCTAACCTGGGTAACAAATTGGCTACACAATAGGATGCTGAGGGTAATAGTAAATGGAATACACTCTGAAGAAAGGGGGGGTTACTAGTGGGGTACTGCAGGGTTCAGTACTGGGACCAGTCCTCTTTAATGTCTTTATGGGAGACATTGCAGAGGGTCTGGAAGGAAAAGTATGCCTCTTTGCAGATGACACAAAGATCTAGAACAAGGTTGATACATGGGGGGGTGGCAAGGATGAGAAGGGACTTGAAAAGGTTGGAGGAATGGTCAGAAGTATGGCAGCATAGAGTTAATGCAAAGTAATGCACCTGGGAAGCAAAATGCCAAGCAAAGAGCACACAATCGGGGGGGGGGGGTACTAACAACAACAAAAGTGGAAAGGGACCTGGGGGTAGTCATATCAGATGACCTTAAGGTAGGCAAGCAATGTAAGAAGGCAGTTAGGAGAGCTGGGTGGATACTGGGATGCACAGGGAGAGACATCACCAGTAGAAAACAAAAAAGTTGTTATCCCTCTGTACAGACAGTTGGTGAGACCCCATCTGGAGTACTACATGCAGTTCTGGAGACCCCATCACTGCAAGGACAGATACAGGATGGAGGTAGTCCAGAGGAGGTCAACTAAAATGGTGCAGGGTCTGCAACAGAAGCCATATGAAGAAAGATTAAAAGAGCTTAATATGTATACCCTTGAGGAAAGGCAGGAGAGGGGGGACATGATAGAAACTTTCAAGTACCTCAGAGGAATCAACAAAGTCCAAGAGAGGAACACCTTGTAGAAAAAAAGATGTGCAAGAAGAAGGGGGCAACAAATTTAAAGATAGAGGGGAGATGGCTCAGGGCAACATGAGGAAATATTTTTTTTACGGAGAGAGACTGGTGGATGCATGGAACCACTTTCCTGAGGAGGTTGTGGGGTCAAAACAGTGGGGGAATTCAAGAATACATGGGACAGCCATAAGACAATTATAGTATGGGGCAGGAGGAAGTAAGTAAGTTGGTGAACTAGAATCTGCAGCTTATCTAATAGGTAGGAAAATGCTGCTAGCTTTCTGTGCCACCTTTTCACACTGCCTGGTTGTCCTTAAATCATCAGATATAAGTACCCCCAGATTCCTCTCTACCTTAGATTCAATAAGCTTTTCCCCTCCTAGGGTATATTTCCAGCCTAGGTTCTTCCTCCCCCAGTGCATAACTTTGCACTTCTTGGTGTTGAATTTCAACTTCCACTGTTTTGACCATTCCTCCAGTTTTTTTGATTAGCGATCATTTCTGTAACCCCCCCCCAGCATGTCCACTCTGTTGCAGAGCTTGTGGTCATCTGCTAATAAGCATACCTTCCCTTGATGAATATGTTAAATAGAATTGGCCCCAACACTGAACCCTAGGGGACGCTGCTGGTCACCACTCCTTCCTCCAACAGAGTGCTGCTTACTAACTCTCTCTGGGTTCACCCTTGGAGCCAGTTTCTAATCCAGCCTACTATTTTATGTCCCACTCCTCTGTGTTTGAACTTATATTTATCAGTCTCCTATGTGGGATGCTTTACTATAGTCAGATATGCAGTACTACGTCTACTGCTCCTCCGTGGTCCACCATTCTGGTCACTCAGTTGAATAAATCAGTCGTGTTTGTCTGACATGAACTCTGCGCTGTGAAGCCATGCTACTTTAGGTCTAGTTGGCTAGTTGCTTCTAATTGTTGTACAAATATTTCTTTCAGTAATGTTTACTTGATTATCCCCACCACTAAGGTGAGGCTAGCTGGACTGTAGTTTAGTGAGCAAATTATGAAAAACGCATGTGCAAAAATGTGTGTGCAAAAAGTCATGTGCTATAATAAACTTATACTGAATGAGTATGCAAACACAGCACCATCTGTCTTTATATTTTATTTTATTATTTTTGGCCAGGAAAGACACCTTAAGCCAAGGCTTGTTTCTATGAGCATCCTTGGAACACAAGAAATTTAAGTGCCTTGCTCATATTCACACAGTAAGCAAGTGGTGGCTGTGGGATTAAGATCTAGTTCTCCAGGTTTCCAGTTAAGTGCTCTTAACCACCATGTTATATAGCCTTCCATTTTATTTTGAAAGAGGGGATTCAGTGAAATGTTGAAATTTATTTATGGCTGGACAACGTAGCCATAATGAAAACTTGCGCCATAGAGAATAGAAACATAGACAACGATGGCAGAAAAAGACCAAAGGTCCATCCAATCTGCCCAAATTCCCTATTTATCCCTGAGGCCTACTGTTCCTCTAGAGTCCTAGTCCTCCCGACACTCCATTCTCCTCCCCAGTTCTGATGCCCTGCACAACCACTATTCCCTTCATTCTGTCCCAGCCATACTTAAAACCACTAATGGTTTTTGCACCCACCACCTCAATTAACAGCCTGTTCCATGGCTCCACTGCCCTTTCTGTAGAATAGTATTTCCTCATGTCCCACCTGAACCTCCCTCCCTCTGTCTTGAGCCAATCCCTATCCTTCCAGAGGTGAGGACCCCCAGAACTGGGTGCAATACTCCAGATGTGGCTGCATCAGGGATCTATACCAGGGTAGCATTACCTCATTTTTTTTGCTGTCAATACCCCTTTTGATACATTCAAACATTCTATTTGCTTTGTTATAAGCCTTGTTGCTCTGACTCCATTGTTTTATGGAGTTGTTGTCGATAACTTCAAGATCTTGTTCCTGAACCATGGTACTGAGTATCACCCCTCCCATTCAGTACACTGTCTTGGGTTTTCCTAAGAACATCATCTCATAAAATTTCACCGGCTAAATGAATGACCACCCTTCCAGCTTTTGCGATTCTCTCTGCATTTCCTGTAAAGAGGCAGCAGACAAAGTAAGGGCTGAAAGAGCAAGTTTCATTAAGTATAAGGGAACCCAAAGTGACGAGGAGAGGGAGGTGCACATTGAATGTCTAAGGGAAGCAGGGAAAGCTAAAGCTGTTAGGAGAGCCAAGGTACAGAGAGAGAAGGATTTAGCATGGACTGTGAAAACAGGGGACAAGATATTCTACAGGTACTGTACATTAGTGATAGAGGAAAAAACAGGGGGATTGTGAGGCTCAAAGGGGAGGAGGGAGAGTGTATGGAGGGAGATCTAGAAAAAGCACAAATACCGAACAAATACTTCTGTTCGGTATTCACTAAGGAGGAAGAGGATCAAGGACCACAGTTGGGGAGAAGAGGCAATGGGGGGGGGAGTAGACACCAGCCCATTCACAGTGGAAGAGTTCTGGAGGAACTTACAAAGCTGAAGGTGGATAAAGCCATGGGGCTAGACCACATACACCTGAGGATATTAAGACAGCTGAGAAAGGAACCAGCAGCGCCTCTAGTCGCCCTGTTCAGAGAGTCACTCAACACAGGCATGGTTCCAGAGGACTGGGGGAAGGTGCATGTAGTTGCACTGCACAAAAGTGGCAGTAGGGAGGAAGCAAGGAACTACAGGCCATTCAGCCTTACCTCAGTGGTGGGGAAGATCATGAAGACATTGCTGAAAGAAAGGGTAGTGGCACACCTGGAATCAAATGGTGGCCAGGATCTGAGGCAACATGGATCCACAGCAGGAAGGTCTTGTCAAGCAAATCAGATAGATTTTTTTGATTGGGTGACCAGGGAAGTGAATCAGAGAGGTGTGGTAGACATCACCTACCTAGATTTCAGCAAAGTCTTTGATACCGTCCCACACAGAAGGCTGATTAACAAGATGAGTAGCCTGGGCATGAGGCATAAGGTGATACATTGGGTTAGAAACTGGCTGACAGACAGAAGACATAGGGGGGTGCTAAATTGTATACAATCTAGGGGGAGAGAGAGAGAGATACCACAGTGATCAGTACTGGGACCAGTTCTGTTCAATGTCTTCATTAGTGACATTGCAGAGGGGCTGGAAGGAAAGGTTTACCTATTTGCAGAAGATCTTCAAGAGAGTGGATACTCCAGAAGGGGTGCAGAAAATGAAGAGGAACCTGGAGAAGCTTGAAAGATGGTCGGAGGTGTGGCAACTGAGGTTCAATTCAAAAAAGTGCAAGATAATGCACCCGGTAGGGGAACCCTGGACAGAGCTACAGAATTGGGGGGATGATGACTGTCAACAAAGAGGAAAGGGGGGGGCGTGGCTAACCACTGTTCAAGATGGAGGCGTAATTTCCAAGTGCTGAAAACCTAGAGCTAAGTACCCGTCTTTACCACTTTTGTCTCGATCCCCATTGAGCCTTTCTTTCATTACCAACAATTGGAAGTCTCCCTCTATACAAAATAAAAATTTGGGAGACATCCATGGCAGGATTGCAAAGTTCTCTCCTTCGGTGAGCTGGGCTGACCAGGTGCTTAAGGCAGCATGGCGCAGTCAGTTAAAGGCGAGGAAGAACCCTCTATCAGGGAAATGTTTTCATCGATTATCACTAGCATTGACGCTTTAACACTAGCAGTGAACACCTCAGCTAATTCGATTCAGATATTAGATGCCAGAATTGAAAGGACAGAGCAGAAAGTGATGAGCCAAGAGGATATTTTACAGGGACACTGTGCTACAATGCGAAATCAAGCTGCACAAATCAGACAATTGCAAGAAAAAATAGACGATCATGAAAATTGAAGCTGCCGTAATAATATATGTCTTCTTGGATTCCCTGAAGGCTCTGAAGGAGGGAAAGCTCTCTTTTTCCTACAACAAGTTCTGCCAGGACTCCTTAAATTGCCATCATCTACCAAAATTATGATTGAGCATGCTCATCGCTCTCTACAACCTAAACCGACACAGGGGGGCAGACCAAGGCCCCTTATTGCACGGATCCTTAATTTCGCTGAAAAAGAAGCTATCCAAGCCAGGGCTAGGAAACTGGGGCAGCTATGTTGGGGACAACACCAGATTATAATTTTTCAAGACTACTCCATAGAACTGGTGAATAAAAGAAAGGCTTTTACGTAGGCTCGTCGGAAACTACATGATCTAAGGATCCTGTTTCCCTGCGCTATCCTGCTTCCCTAAAGATATCATTTAATGGCACTTTTCAGCAATTCGACTCCCCAGAAGCCACTATGGCTTTTATTGATAGAATCTGGCCATCAGATAACCGACCAACACACCAGCTGAACCCTGAAATACCCCAAGAAGACCAACCCACTCTACATGTTCTTCCCACCCTAGTAACTGGGATGCCTGAATGGGACTCTCACAACTCAAAGATCTGGAAGAGACCCCCAAAATCACCGCAGGCTAAGTGAGACCATCCACAGAACCACGATAGGGCCTCTGATGAAATACAATATACGAGTCCATATTCTGCCAAAAATAGATTCTCTCCCCTTCAGGACTGCCTTGACACTGACTGTCGAGAGGAAATGGAGGTTATGTCTGACCTCTCATCTAGAATATTGTCTAAAGATAACAGTTCCTGGGCCTCAATATCCAAAAATACCCTGTCTGTGCAGGGCTCAGACTGGCACACTGTGGCTCTGGGTTCCCCTACAGGCCGCAACCTCACAGCTACTGATTCGGAGCTGCTGGTACCTCTGCAGGACGACAACCCGAGTTGAATGGACACCGAGTTTCAGATAAGTTGAAAAGCTCTGGCCTGGGGAAAATCTTGGATGCAAGGAGGTTAGTGGGGTAATTTTCACATAATTGAGGGATATGAGTCCCTGAGTTTGTGTTCTTTATCTCTTTGTTGGGCAGACCGGCAATGGATCCCCCCCCCCCAACAGACACTTCTTTGGAAGTTTAATATATATGTTGGGCTATTCTGTTATTACTACTGATTTGGTAGGATGGCTGGATGTCTCCTTCCTAAGTTGAGGAGTTACTTTTCCAGAGGGCTCCCCATGAAGAGGTCGATAAGCTCTCCTTTCATTAGTGATACCTGCCCCCCAGGATCAATGGATGTTCTCTGTTGTGAGGCCTAGGTTAAGAAGGTCTCTGATTTACATCCTAGACTTCACAGGGTTCCCTGGGTTAAATTAGAGGGATCAAAGGCTATTTAAACCCTGTTTTGCTCTAGGCAGGGATGCAGTCTGTTATTGTTGAATTGAATTGTTGTGTTGCTTATTTGGAGAATTAATGTAATACCGTATAACAACCTTTGTATTGCACACCTGATAACTGATTTTCTTCCCTCTACCCACTCCCCACAGAAGGGTTTGGACATACCATTTGTTGGTATTCCAACTGGTTAAGTCCTTCCTCAGTTCTCAAACAGTTATTTAATTTAAAAGGTTACACTGAATAATAATGTTGGATTAGAAATTACAGGACAGTAGTCCAATTTGTATAATGAATTCACTTAAATACAAGGAAATATAGGTTTGTGTGTTCCCACATATTAGGGTTCATAACTCTCAGTTAAGCCAATTTCAGTGGGCGGTGGCCATCAATACAACTTCCAACATAACCGAGGGGAAAATCTCGCTGTGTTAATTTTGTTCGGCTGCAGTTTTTCCAGTCGTTTAGCCTATAAGCACAGCAGGATGTCAGAAATTGCATTCCACACTTGCAACGTTCGAGGTTTAAACTCATCATTGAAATGCAAAAAGGTACTGACATACCTGAAGCACATTCACTCCAAAATAGCCTTCCTACAGGAGACTAAATTAATGGGAAGATTATAAATACATGCTAAAGTACTGGGTAGCACAACAAGTCCACTCTAATGCCCCCTCCAAGAAGCACGGGGTAATCATCCTCCTGCACAAATCTCTCCCATGGACCCTGACTAAGACAACTTTGGACTTGGAGGGTAGATGGGTGATGGCAAATTACGAGACCCCATCTGGACCGGTCACTCTCTGTAATGTATATGCCCCTAATGAAGACACACCGAGTTTTTCCCATGCTTTTGCAGTGGTGGTTTTGGAATTTCATCCCCCAGATAGCCCTCTTCTCCTGGAAGGTGATTTTAACCTGACGTTAATTCCATCAATAGACAGGAATGATGGGTGTAAGGAATCTCACCTCAGAAGTGGAAAAGCATTGAAATAAATGATTCTGGATCAGGGTCTCACAGACATTTAGAGGCTTTTCCACCGAAGAGAGAGGGAAGGATTATACCTTCCACTTGACCCCAAATGCCTCATATAGCAGGTTAGACTTCTGGCTAGACTCCCCTTCCTTGACATCTAAAACTTTGGATGTAAAAGTTCTCCCTTGTATTATTTCGGACCATGCTCTGGTCCAACTTCTTGCCTTATGGGATGCGGTAGCCCCTCCAACTCGAAATTGGAAACTAGACCCCCCTCCTCATGTGAGATCCAGACTTTATTCCCTTTGCTTGAACCAAGGCCTCACTATTTATTGAAGAGAACCCTGTTACAGATACCTCACTGGGAAAAACGTGGGAGGTCTTTAAGGCTACAACGCGAGGGAACATTATGGGGTTTGCAGCAGCCAAACATAAAGAATGAGAACACCAGCTGCATCAACTTAAGCAGGAGTTGGCAATGGCTGAAGCCAATCTGAAGGCCCTCCCTCATCCCTCCACCCACTTCAGCATAGGTAGGACCATTTTGGGACTCTGTTTTGAAATTAATCAGCTGCTGAACAGGAAAGCCGAGGTAGTCATCCTTTGCCTTCGACATTCTTTCTGGTAGGGAGGAGGTAAGGGAGGCAAAGTCCTCACTTACCAACTCCGTAAGCAACAGGCCAGTAGGTTTATATACAGACTAAAAGATAAGCAGGGAGTAGTGGATAACACCCCAAAGACCATTAACTCTACGATGACGTCCTTTTATAGATCTCTTACACCTCTTTGCATAAGTGTATGAATCTGGGTGCACTTCCTTTCCTAGACTCTCTTCTGCTACCCTCCCTTACTGCGCAGGACTCAACTTCTGGAACTCCCTATTTCTCAGACTGAAGTGTGTTCAGCTATTCAAACTATGAAGCTGGGCAAGTCCCCTGGAACAGATGGCTACACGGCTGACTTCTACCAAGCAATGGTCCCTATTATTTCTCCCCTTCTAACTGAGGTATTCCAGGAGCTAGAACTTAAAGGTGCTCTCCCTCCATCAATGAGAGAGGCCACCATTGTTCTTATCCCAAAAAAAGGTAAGGACTCCAATAATCCAGGGAATTACCACCAGATCTCCCTCATTAACCTCAATAGGAAGCTATACACCAAGCTTCTGACACCTAGGCTCTCTCCCCTCCTCCCTCATCTTATACACCCCTCACAAGCTGGTTTCATTCCTGGTAGGTATAGCTCGGATCATTTGAGAACCCTTCTAAACTTCATACACTCCGATAGATCTCTTACCTCTCCGGCTGTGGTGCTTGCAGTGGACTTCAAAAAGGCCTTTGACTCTGTAGAATGGGACTATTTACATCCAGTCCATGCACACCTTGGAATGGGTGATAGCTTTCTATCAAGAATACAAGCCATTTATAACCTATCCAGAGCCAGAGTGAACACAAACTAGGTGCTGTTCCCACCCTTTACATTAGAACGCAGGATATGTGCTTACCCCCAATTACAGTGACAAAGGACTAATGGCAAGTACTATTGGTGATGCTAGTAAAGGAGGGCAGGATGGGGGGGAAGGGTGGAAGGTGGTTACCCTTAATGTTAGGAGCCTTGGGAGGAAAACTGCAGAGTTACAGGTGCTCGTGGCAGAGGGTGAGGTGGACACTGCAGCCATCACAGAAACATGGGCCACCCAATACAATGACTGGGACCTGTATGTACCAGGGTACAGGTTATTTCGTAGGGACAGGGTGATTGGGAAAGGAGGGGGTGTGTCACTATATGGGAAGGAAAGACTGAAGTGTGTAAGGGAGGAAGGGGAAGAGGGTAGTACAGAGTCACTTTGGATGTAAATCCAGGATTCCAAGAATAAGATTCTTAGAATGGGAGTGGTATACAGGCCACCATCTCAGACTGAGAAGTTAGACAGGGAACTAGCAGGACAGATCAGGCAGACCTGCGAGAAGGGTAGTGTGGTGATTGTGGGGGACTTCAATATGCCAGAAGTGGACTGGAGTTCCCCAACAACCAGAAACAGAAGGGAGCAGGTGCTGCTGGATGCCTTCCAGGACAGCTTCCTGCTGCAAATGGTCAGTGAACCAACCAGGTTAGGGAATACCCTTGACCTTGTGCTGGCAAATGGGGACTTTGTGAGAGAACTTACAGTGGAGGAACCGCTGTCAGGGAGTGACCACCACTCAGTATGGCTCACATTGGATATGGGCAAGGAAGGAGTGAAATCTGGCACAAGAGTGCTGGGCTTCAGGAGGGCCGAATTTGGGAGGATGGGGGAAGTGGAGAAGGGTACCTTGTCAGAACTCAATCTAGTATGGACACTAATCAGAGGTGGGAGCTCATAAAGCTGGGAATAGTGGAGACAATGAAAACCTGCTGCAAGACCCAGAGCAAGAAGGCTAGGGCTGAAAAACTGAGCTGGTTGAGCAAGGAGCTCATGGAAAAGGTAAGGAGGAAAAGAGCTGCCTTTACGAAGTACAAGAAAACAGGGAGGGGGGAGGACAGGGAGGAGTACTTGACAGAATCGAAGGAGGTGACAAGGGCAGTAAGGGGAGCCAAAGCATCTACGGAACTCAGGCTGGCACAAGGCATTAAGAAAGGGGAGAAGGACTTCTTTAGGTACATCAGGGAGAAAAGGGGCTGTAAGGACCACATAGTAAGGATTAGGAAGGAGGGGGGTTGGGTGGAAGCAGGGTGCGATAAGACAGAAACACTAAATGAGTACTTCTGCTCAGTATTTACTAAAGAGAAAGAGGGGGGTGACACCCAAGGGGGGGAATGGTAGAAACGGGGGAAGGGGTGACAGATGGGGAAGTCATGGAGGGCAGAGTTCGGGAGGGTTTGAAGGCACTGAGGGTGGACAAGGTGCCAGGCCCAGATGGCATCCACCCCAGGGTACTGAAGGAGCTGGCAGAGGTCCTTGCAGGACCTTTGGCAGACCTATTTAATGCCTCACTACATCCAGGGTGTGTATCTCAGGACTGGAGGATGGCTCATGTGGTGCCCCTCCACAAGAGTGACCCCAAGGATGAACTGGGAAACTACAGACCAGTGAACCTCACATCCATCGTGGGTAAGCTAATGGAGACTATCCTGAAGGAGAGACTCATGGCCCTCTTAGAGGCCAAAGGACTACAGGACAGCAGACAGCATGGCTTCATATGAGGCAGATACTGCCAAACCAACCCTGGTGGAGTTCTATGACTGGGTAACTAGGCAACTGGACAGGGGCCATGCAGTGGATGTCCTCTATCTGGACTTCAGTAAGGCATTCAACTCAGTGCCGCATGGAAGGCTGGGAAGTAAGTTAGTAGGCACAGGGGCTGGTGCAAAGCAGGTGAGATGGGTGGGAAACTGTCTTCAGGGAAGGCAACAGAGGGTGGTGGTGGGTGGGGAGCTCTCACACTCAAGGGTAGTGATGAGCGGTGTTCCGCAGGGCTCGGTGTTGGGACCAATGTTGTTTGGGATATTCATTGCAGACATATCATGGGACATCAAGAGCAAGATCAGTCTGTTTGCTGATGATACCAAGGTAGGAGCGGTGGTGGATGACCTAGGGGGATGACAGGGGTTGTAGGATGATCTGGCAAAGCTTGAAACCTAGTCAGACACCTGGCAACAGGGGTTTAATGCCAAAAAGTGCAAGGTGATGCATTTTGGGATGAAGAACCCAAGGAGGAGTTACCAGTTAGGGGGAGTGCACCTGGCCCAGACCCAGAGGGAAGTGAAGTATTCAAATAGTCACTATATGGTGTTATTTCAGTGTTTACAGTAGCAGTGTACACTTCCTGCACATTACATTTCATAATGCAGTCCATCAGTGTTTAATCAGTGCATCTTCAGGTCTCTTTTGGTGTACATGCAGTGCTGATACAATGTGTGCGAATTATGTTAATGAGCACTGTAATCACACTGCAAAAGTACTGCAATTAGCAGTGTTTTGTCATCAACACTGCCTGAAGCAGTGTTGGTGTAACAATACTGGCAGAAGCAGTGTTGTGTCAGCAACACTGCCTGAAGCAGTGTTGCATTGCTTTTTCAGTGTGTGCGAATTATGTTAATTAGCACTGCATCAACACCTGTAGTGCACTTCAGTGTGCAGTGTGATTTTAGCAGCACTCCTATCAGCAGTGTTGTAGTTCTGTTTGTGTATTAGGCTGCATTAAAGATGGTGTCGCATAAAATTCAACAGAAACACAACCGTATTCTTCTGCAAGTATCTGCAACCTCAGCAGAGGAAGCTTTGCTTAAGGGTTTCTGAGTGAGAGAGTCATCTGTGAATTCCAAAGAAGATGGAGATCTTGGGGGCTATGTCTATAGGAGGTACTAAAGTCTGTTACCCCATGTTTGACTCAAAGTCACAAGAAAGGGGATGGACATTTAGTTAAAGGAATGACCAACAATCGTTCTGGTTTGCAGAAAGTGGTATGGGAGCCTCCCTGATATGCAAGTCCTCACCAGTATTTCCAGGTTTATCTTCAAAAGGAGAAGAAAGCTTCTTCGGACTGGGCGCACATGCACGTGTGGAAAATTATTTTTAGTATCAAGGGGCTGTTCGAGTGAAGAGTGTGTGTGTGTATATATGTATAATGGGATTATCAATCACATTGGACAAAGACCATTAGGTGACTGTGTGTATATCGGAGTGCAACCACACACCTGCACTTTTACTCCACTCCAAAACAATTTTGCCATTTTATAAGATAGATAACCCACTGTGTGGTGTGTGGAAGCAAAGTGATATACACACGGCTTGGGTGGTTGATGCACTCGGTCTGCGGCCTCATGTGTAACAACACACACCAAGGTGTGCGTATATCAGAGCGTGACTACACACCCTACAGTGGGTTATCTATTAAACACACACACACACACACATACATATATATATGAGACAGTACTTGTTGCAAAAACATTACATTAATGCAGGCATTAGAATGCAAAGCACACAAAGCAAGAAAATGAAAAACAGGGTTTGAGCCTCACGAGTCTTGGCAAATTGGTTCTGTGGTGTTCCCTGGAGTTCCCAACCTTGATGCCCATCCCATACCCCCCCAGTCCATAGCCTCCTTTCTAAAGCACAAGGTACAGCTCCAACCCAGTGCCTCCCATAGCAGCCATTCGTACCTGTAAAACAAGAACAGCAATGGGCTCACAAAGGATCTGCAGTTCATTATGAACTGTTGTATGACAAACAATGTAGGGTAAACAAAAAAACAATATGTATCTGATACATATAGTCAGTGTCCTCCTACTCCCAGTCAATGACCAGTCAGACCTGTAGATATAAAAGGGAAAATGGGTCAGTATGAAAAATAAAAATACTGATCAGCTGGTTCAGTTGGGAAGGCTCTGTAGAGGTTAAAATAAAAAAAGTGGGTTGGGGTGGATACCAGTCCTGTACCACACCATCAAACTGGCTTTTAGAATGGACTCAGTCATTCAGGGGATGTCATGGTTGGGGGAGGGAAGAAGACTCCTTGCCTGTGCCCCTAGAACTGATCTTTTCTGGGGGTAGGTCGTCATGTTGTTCCACATATCAGCCAACACAGGGTAGGATTAAGACACCAAGGAGCAGATATTCAAGGCACAATGAATGCTTCCCTGGTGGTGTAGTGGATCCCCCCTCCCTTTTCCCAATCTGCCTGTAGAATACATAGGAACACAGGTATGTGACAGCAGAAAGGGACCGAAAGCCCACCTAGCCTGCCCAGTTAGTCTAGATATCTGCTAGGCTTTTTCTGTAGTCCCCCCCATGCCAGTTGCCCTCTGTGCTTATCCCATGCCCTCATGAACCCTCCCACCATTTCCCTCAGCAGCCCATTCCAGTTGTCCACCACCCTCTCAGTGAAGAAGTACTTCCTAATCCTTCCTCTAAGTCCCCCCCCAACCAATTTTGAATTTCCAACTACCATCCATTGCAGTATAGGACACTGCAGCAGGCCAACTGTGACCATCTCTAGGAAGATATACGCAGACACAACCAGTCCCAGAACTCCCTTCAGCTGGCAACAGGCAACAGAAGTTTCAATAGCCTGCAGTGCACATTTGAGCCTACACAATCTCTTATCAGATGTTTTCCACTTCAGCTCTTCTCCAGGGGATAAGTCAGTATGTGACAGAACTTAGCCCAGGGAGTTCAGTGAGCCAGTAAACAAAGATGAGAGCCTATATAAACTCTTAACATGCACTGTGGGACAATCTCCACACAAGGACTCCAGGATCTGTGCAAATGAAGCTGTCAGTGCAGAATCCAGCAAAACCAGTCATCATAATCCACTACACTACAGCACACACAGGCAAACCAAAATGTTTCCACATGCAAAGTGCACATTGGCACCAGACCCCACCAATGTGGGACCCTTGACACAAGCCAGCCAGTGGGTATTGTGGTAGGAGGGACAAAACCTTTATATGCAGGTACATCAGGGAGAAAAGGAAGGCAAGGGAGATACTGAGTGTCTGAAAAGGGTGGATGGAGGGAGGGTAAAGATGACTGACCAAAACAGAAATACTGAACAAATACTTCTGTTCGGTTTTTACAAAGGAGGGGGCAGGAAATGGGCCAGCATTAATAAGGATGGAGAGATCATAGAAAAGGACACAGCTCCCTTTGCAAAAGAAAGGATCCTCATGGAACTGGCAGCAATAAGGCTATGGGCCAGATAGATGCACCCCTGGACACTGAGGAAGCTAAGGGAGGTGTTAGTAGGGCCTCCGACTACCCTGTTCACCCTGTCTTTGTAAACTGGTGACATGCCCAGGGATTGGAGAAGGGCTGATGTGGTCTCACTATACAAAAGTGTTAACAGGGAGGATGCAGGAACTACATACTGGTCAGCCTGACCACAACAGTGGGAAAAGTAATGGAAATACTGCTGAAGGAAAGAATAGTGGAGCACCTGGTTGTCAATGGTCTACGGGGAAGTGGGGGAAGCGGGAACATTGTTTAACCAGGAGTAGCACACTAAGCTTAAGTTTGTTTCCAGATGCAACCTGGAGCTCAAGGAAGTTAAGTAACTTGCTCAGAATCACACAGTATGCACTTAGATGGCTGTTGGATTCAAACCCAGGTCTCCAGATCTGTAGTTCAAAGCCTTTACCCAATGTGCTATACTGCCTCCAGGAACCAAGGCAGTTTGGTTTTATGGGAGAGAAGTTGTGCCCGACAAACTTAACTGAGTTTTTTGACTGGGTAACAAGGAAGGTGGATGGAGGAGGATGTGGCCTACCCAGATTTCAGCAATGCCTTTGACACTTTGCCACATAGAAGGCTGGTAAATGAATTGGAAGGCTTAGGGGTATAACAGAAAATAACAAGGTGGGTGGAGAACTGGTTCAAAGACTGAAACAAGAGGGTGGTGATAAGGCAAATGAGGTGCATTCCAAGGTGGCAGTGGTGTGCCCCAGGGGTCGGTGCTGGGACCCATCCTTTTTTTAATATCTATAGCAACGATTAGCCCAGTTCCATTCAGGGGAGGAGAGCTGTTCTTTCCAGACCAGGGCTTGTCACTGGAAGTGGTCTGGGGAGGCATTCTGGGGCTGCATTGGCTGTGGGAGAGGATGGGATCAAATTGGTGATCGACAAGGAAGCTCCTGTTGGCGGGGGACAGGCCATGCATACCGGGTCCACATTGGCCACAATTTTGTAAGCCAGTGACTCAGGAAGGAGACGCCAAACAGTGAATAGGGCGCGAACCTTTGACTGTGTGACTGGGCTATAAAAGGCAAATAGTCCAGTCGCAATCAGAGGAGAAGAGCTGTTCATTGTTCCACACCACCCACCCTGGCCCCGACCTCTATTAAATGGTCAGTGAGGGTGAAGCCTTGGAGGACAAGTCTAGATTGGCAAACTGGAACACTAGGAAGCTGGATTGTTATTGATTGGGGGAAAAGGGTCCTGTACACTGCTGCCTGGGCAACACTGACTACTACCAGGAAGGGGCGTAATGAAGCAGACTGTGTAAATGACTGTGTATGCCAACTACATCTGAGGGAGTAGGCAAACTGTGTGTGAATTGTTTACTGCTAGGGCCTCTGAGCTGGCTAGTGTTGTGATGGGCTAATTTTTCTTGTGAACTGTCTACTGCTACAGCTACAAAACTAGCTACTGTCAAGAAAGATGAAAAACTGCTGTAATCGGAGGGGGCAAACTGCTTGGGTTTTAGTGCAACACTGACTGAATTATTTCTGTTAGAGGGCCGCATTGCTCACCTAAAATGAGGGTAGACTTGGGGGTGGCCAAAGCAGGCACCTTCGGTAGAGCGATTGGGTATACAGAGTGCGGGGTGGCAATAATATTAAATTGGGCAAGGAGGTTCAGAGGGTGCCCAGTGTGTTTTCAGTTGGCAGGTCTTAGGGAGGAAGTAGAGGGGATCAGAAGGCAGCTGGAAGGCGGGAGGGGTGGGGAGGAAAGGTGTAGAAAGGACCTCATGAGAGTACATGAGGCCAATATGGCATAATCCAGGGAACAGGCAGACAAGGATCATATGGTTACTCAGGAGGGGTGGGGCACAAAACAAGCAATGTACGGAAATCACTTCGTAGGGAGGTGGCTGACCAGAAGGAGGGGGACAGGAGAGACCAATTCAGGGGCAAGCATCACACTTACTAATCTATTCGCCTTGCTATATATGGGAAATGAGGTGGGGAGGCTGGCGGGAGGAGGGAAGCAGGCAGACAGAGAGGGTTTGGTCAGTAAGCTGGGGGAGATGAGGCAGGAGAGAGAGCCAGATCCACAGAAGGGGAGGAGGGGAAAGAGACATTAGCCTAGGTGGGAGGGAGGTGGGGAGGAAGGGAGTGCAGAGTGAAGCCAGGGTGGGAGGAGGGAGGACTAGGGTTGGGCAAGCATCCAGGTTAGGGAAGTCAACCAAGGATAAGGAATACTCTAGATAGTCCAGCTTCGAGGCGGGAGAAATCAGATGAGGTGGAGAGGAGGGGGGAAGATGGAGGGTAGGGAGAAACACAGCAGATGGGGTGAAGGATGCAGAACTTGGGGGGGGCAAGGAGGGAAGCAGTAGAAGGGAGCCTGGGTGGGGGATCTGAGGATACCAGTCCAGAAAGAGTCTACGGAGATCTGGGTGGGGGGCAATCTGTGCCACCCAGGAGGTTGGGGGGGCAAGGACCAAGCTGGGAGCTATAGGTAGAAGAATGAGCAAGGTAGGGCAAGCACAGGCTTGTGATCCCCAGGCTGAGGGGGGCAAGAGAAGTAAGCTGGGGGATGATGACAGAAGGAAGAGCCTGGATGTAATCTAATGGGCCAGTAAAGTGGGGGGGGAGGAAGGTGATCCTGCTGGGTGACTCCATGACCTGGGGCATCCAGTGGGAGGGGGCCGGAGAGGGAAAAAAGCAGCTAAATCAAGGCTAAATGTATCCCAGGCCTAGCCATACACAAGGCTAAATTCCAACTATGCTCGATAGCATTGGAATGCGGGGAATCCCCAGACGAAACATCTGTGAACAAATGACTTAGAGGTGAACAGTGAACTAGAAATCCAGGCAAGATTCTGGGAACTGGTCAGGGTTTATCACTCTATAGAAGCACAATCTCCTTCTTTGAGATTCTGCCAGTACCTAGGGCATCCAGGGAGACCAAACATAAACTTAGAGGTGTGAACCAGTGGCTCAGGGACTGGCACAGGGCAGAAGGGTATGGGCTGGTGAGGGACTGGGGGATACATGGGAGGACAAGGGGTTATATGCCAGGGATAGGCTACACCTCAACTTGGAGGGGAGGGAGATCTTGAAACTAAATCTTGCTGGATTCATAGTCGAGAGGTGGAGTTTAAACTTGTAAAGGGTTAAGTAAAAGAGTGGCTCCAGGAGGGCTGCTTGAGGGTCCAGGTCCAGGGCATGAAAAGAAGGCAGGTAACTGTGATCTAAATCCATCCAGAGCTGTGCAAGAAAGGGCATCTAGGGACTGCTCAGGGCCGAGATGACTAGGGAAGGGAGAGGGGTCAGGGTGGAGGATGGCCCTGATCAATGCTAGGAGCATGGGCAACAAAATGCCCAATCTCCAGGTGATGCTGGTTGATGGATCAGTGGATGTGGTAGCAATTACTGAGACATGGGCCACTCAGAAAAGTGATTGGGACCTAAATTTGGTGGGTTACAAAATATTCAGGAAGGATAGAGGAGAGGGAAGAGGAGGGGGTGTAGAGCTGATAGTCAAAAATGACATAGCGGTTAGTGGAGTGAAGGAAGCTGTGGGGGGTGGAGGAGATCTGGGTAACCCTACAAAAGAGGGGAGGTAAAAGATTGAAAATAGGGGTGGTGTACAGAACCCCCAATGATGGAAGAGGCCCTGGAGGACAAACTGGCTGAGAACATCAAGGGGCACTGCGACCACGGAAAGGGTATGGTGATGATCATGGGTCACTTTAATATAGCGGGGACAGACTGGGACACTATGGCATCCTCTATGGCCAGGGAACAGAGACTGATGGATGTGTTCCAATATGCCTTCCTGGTCCAGCTGGTGGGGGAACCTACTAGGGACGAGCAGATACTGGATGTTGACCTAGCAGACAGTGACCAGATAAAGGGCCTGGAGGCGTGCAGCCCACTGGCAGGTGGTGATCACACTACAGTCTGGTTTCTGCTGTATCTAGGGGGGGGAGAGGATAACCAGTCTAATACAGTAGTAGTGGACTTCCGGGGAGCAGACTTCATGGGCATGGGCAGGATTCTACAGGGGAGCTTGGACTAGATTAGGCCGGACATGGATGCTGGCAGCTTGTGGTAGGCCATTAAGAAGAGGGGTGCAGGAGACTACTAACTCCTGTACAAAGGTTAGGCGTAAGCATGGTAGAGCCAACAAGCCATGTTGGTGGACCAGGGAGGTGCAGGAGGCAGTGAGGGATAAAAAGGCTGCCTATGCATGTTTAAGCACTCTAGGGGAGATAGAGAGAGAGGGGTATGAGTTGATGGCTGGAAGGGTCACCACAGTGGTGAGGGGGGCCAAGGTGAGGAGGGAGCAAAACCTGGCTAGGGATATCTGAAGGGGGGGAAATGGGATTCTATAGATACACAAGGGAGAAGAGAAAAGGGAGGGCAAAGATCAGCATGATTAGGACTGAGGAGGGATGGACTCAGGAGGCAGGGGAATCAGGCAGAGGTGCTAAATGAGTACTTTGCCTTGAAATTTATGGAGGGAGGCAGGGGACCCCTCCAGTCCAATGGGAAGGAAGCAGAGTCAGCAGAGTCGAGAGGTCAGATGGAGTTGAGAGGACTGAAAGAAGTTGGGGTACAGGCTGGGCCAAGTCTAGAAGGGGATGGGTGGTTAAATGAGGGGGTGGGCTCGGAGGGAGGGAAAAATCACAGTGGAAAGGGTGAAAGAGGCCCTTCGGACACTAAAAACAGATAAGGCACCGGGGCCAGATTGGCTGCATCCGAGGGTTATGAAAGGAATTGGCCGATGAGCTAGCCGCATCACTGGCAGCACTCTAACACCTCTCTGCTGACAGGATGGGTGCTTCAAGACTGGAGGGTGGCTCATGTGGTGCCTATCCACTAATGGGGGGGTCTAGAGAGGAGGTGGGGAATTATAGGCCTGTCAGCCTAACGTCTGTGGTGGGCAAAGTAATGGAGGGCATTATCAAGGATAGGCTCAGGAGGCAGCTGGAAAGGTTGGGACAACTGGATGACAAACATTATGGTTTCATCTCGGGGAGATTGTGTTAGACCAACCCCATAGATTTTTATGACTGGAACCCTGGACCAGCATAGACCAGAAGACATCCTATACCTGGATTTCAGTAAGGCATTTGATTCGGTACCCCAAAATGGGCTGCTAATAAAGTTGGGGGGGGTGGGTTGAGAGGACAGTTGCTCAGATTGGGGGGGTGGGGGTGAGAGGACAGTTGCTCAGATGGGTAGAAAACTGGCTAACAGGGCGAATACAGAGGGTAGTGGTGGGTAGTCTCATCCCCCATGAAGGTCACCAGTGGGGTCCCCCAAGGTTCGGTACTGAGGCCACTCCTGTTCAATGCCTATGTCTTGGATATGGGGAAGGTGGTTAAGAGTAGGATGAGTCTCTTTGTGGATTACCTAAAACTGGGAGCATTGGCAGATGGAGACGAAGCGAGAGAGACAGTCCAGAGGGACCTGGATACCCTGGAGGGGTTGTCAAGGAGGTGGGGACTGAGGTTTAATGCAGGGAAATGTTGAGTGCTGCATCCGAAGGTCAGAAACCCGGGCCATGTATACACCCGGGGGGGGGGTCATACTGCAAGCCACAATGAGTGAGAGGGATCTAGGGGTGGTGGTAGACGTCAAAATGAATAACACTAAAAATTGCAGAAGAACTGTGGCCAAAGCAAACCAGATACTGCATAGCCAGGAGGATTACATCCAGGAAGAGGGAGGTGATCTTCCCTCTGTATAATGCCTTGGTCAGACCACATCTCAAGTACTGCATGCAGTTCTGGAGACCTCACCTGAAGGATGACGCAACACTGCTGGAGAGTGTCCAGGAGGAGGGCAACCAGGATGCTTCAGAGCATGGGAGGAAGGCTCTATGAGGAAAGGCTGGAAGAACTTGAGCTGTACTCGCTGGAGGAAAGGAGAGATGGGGGGATATGATAGGGGTCTTCAGATATGTAAAAGGAATAAACAGGGGCGGTGCCAAAGAGATGTTCAGACTAAAGAAGGTGGGAAACAACCAGGTAACATGAGTGGAAGCAAGAGGAGGGAAATTACAGGGGGGAGGAATGCAGGAGACCTTACTTCAATGAGAGGGTGGTGGAGCCCTGGAATGCACTGTCCAGGAGTCTGGTGGAGGAAGGCACAGTGGAGGGCTTCAAGAGGAAGTGGGACAGGTTCAAGGGTAAACTGAAGAAGAGGATGACCTTCTTTGGGGCTGGGTGGGAAAGAAAGAACCCATTAGGAGGCTGGCTACCGAGCAGACACAACAGACCTTCCGGCCTATTCTGCCGGCTTTTAGTATGTTAGATATAGCGGAGGAACTGCAGGGGAAGGTGTGCCTATTTGTAGATGATACAAACATCTGCACTAGGGTAGACACCCTGGTAGGGGAGGTGGAGGCAGTGAGGGAGGACCTAAAGATTCTGGAGAGGTGGTCGGAAACTTGAGAGCTGAAATTTAATGCCAAAAAGTGCACAGTAATGCACATGGGTGTAACAACCCACAAACCATTTACACATGGGGGGGTAAGGAAACTCAGCAGGACAGAGATCTGGGGATTATAATTTCAGATAATCATAAGGCAGAGAACCAGTGCAGCACAGTGGTGGGCAAAGAGAATAGAATGCTGGTGTGCATAGGGAGGGGTATAAAACAGAAAAAGGGAGGTGCTGATGCGCCTTTATAAATCCATGGTGAGGCCTCACCTGGAGTATGTAGTTTAGTTCTGGAGGCCTCAGCTACACAAGGACATAAGAGAGGATTGAAATGGTTCAGACAAGGGCAACCAAGATGGTGCACGCTATGCATAGGCAGCCCTATGAGGAGAGGTGGAGAAAATCTGATCTGTACCCGCTGGAGACTAGTAAGATGAGAATGGAAAGCTTATTTGCAAGGAAAATAAGTGCTAGAACTAGGGATCATAAACCAAGATCAGAAGAAGGAAGGTTTAGGGGCAATGTGAGGGGGCATTACATCACTGAGAAGGTGGTGGAGTCCAGGAGCTGACTACCGGAAGAGGTGGTGTGCGCAAAAATGGTGAAAGGATTCAAGGGGGCATGGGATAGACACCAGGAGCTGACCATTGGGCAGAGTGAGGTGTTTCTTGACAAAGATGATGATTGGAGGTGGGGGTAAGGGGCAGACTCGACTAGCCAAAATGGTCCTTTTCTGTCATCAGATTTCTATGATTCTAAGGCAGTTAAGTAATTAGGACTTACCTGTTCCATCAGAGTAGGGGAGTCCAGAGTTGGGGTGTCCTTGGTTTGGGGTATTCTGATAGGACCTGAAAGGGAAGAACAGAGAAGGTTGAAGGGACACAAAGGGTTGGAAGTGCTAGAGGAGAGATTAGAGTGTTAGAATTAAACAAAGATACTTATCTGATTAGTATGTTTGGCCAGACCTGTAGAAATAAAGGGAAAAATAGATCAGTTTAGGGAAGTTATAGTAGCAAGAGTAGAGAGATACAACAATGGTATGTAGCACAGGAGTAAAGGAAGAGAAGTTTCAGAGGAAAAGACAAAGTAGGTCAAAGTAAGGAAACCAGAGATGGAATAAAAAATGCAGACAGCTAAGAACAGAGAATAAAAAGTGGTATTTGGGACTCGGCACCCCACAGAACCCCCTGGGTGACCTGCAGGTAGCCAATAAATTTAGAAGTAGTCCAGATGGGCAGATGAGGAATACATTTGGGCTAGAAGCCCTATATTATTTAAAAAGGGACACTGGTGGTTCAGGAGTCTTGAGTTGTCCCAGGAGGCCAGTGGTTTGAAAGGTATAGCTCTGGTGATATAACGAGTCACTCCCTCATGGACAGTGGCAATTTTTTTTTATATTATCTTTCCTGGAACCTAATGTGGAGGGTGGCGTCACTGGAGCCCAGACTGTATGTAGCAGGCAGGCTGTCAGAAAACTGCTGACCAGAAATGCTGCGGCTGTTACTAGGCAGCCAGTTTAGTGCTACTGAGCCACAGTGACAGTAATGGCAGGCACTTTCAATTGCCAGCCCAGAGGAGAGCAACTAAAATAGCGGTTGCTACCAGGAGCCATACAAAGAGAGCGAGAGCTGAATATGTATGCCCTTGAGAAAAAGGGCCGGGGAGACAGATAGAAAATTTCAAGCACCTCAAGGGAATCAACAAAGTCCAAGAGAGTAGCATCTTTCAGAAAAAGAAATGTGCAAGAACAAGGGGCAAAATTTGAAGATAGAGGGGATGGCTCAGGGGCAACATGAGGAAGTATTTTTTCACAGAGAGGGTGGTGAACACATGGAATGGCCTTCCTAAGGAGGTTGTGGGGTCAAAAATAGTGGGGGACTTCAGGAATACATGGACAGACATGAACCAATTCTATTGGTGGGTAGGGAGAAGTCAGCTCTTGGATAACTAGGATCTGCAGCTTGTCCACTGGGTAGGAAATGAGGCTGACTGAGGCCAAAGCGTCATATACCATCAAGGTCTATGTGTCTTGAGTCAGCCCACAGAGCTCAGGCTGTAACCTGCTCCATGTGTGGGAATGAAGATGGGATATTTTTGGGGAAGAGACTAGAGCAACATGCCTCCTCTACCCATCAGCCACAAAGTGGCATGTCAAAAGCCCCGGTGCAGGTTAAGAGGGTCTGGAGGGGGGGCAGCCAGCAGTAGGTGGCAGGAACCTTTAGCTAAGCTGCATAGAGGCAGACTGTAGGTGCCCTGAGGGCCTGGTAGAAAGGGACTGGGAGAACAAATGCACAAGATAGGGGCCACAAAGGAAAATCCACAGTGCAGCTGAAGGGCAATGTCTGAGCTTGACTTAAGAGTAGCTGTAGGTGGCAGGCAAACAGGGGAAATCAGTGGGCTCCCTGGCGGAACCATGAAAGCAGCAAGCACTGCATACAATAGAGTTGCACAGCAACTAATGTCAAAGTACCAGGGCTAACAAAAGATTGGGGGAGGAAAAGAACAGCATAAGGTCCAGGACAGCTCACAATTAAAAACACAGAGCACTAAAAGAAGAGCCCTGATGGTTATAAATATTAAGTAAATTTATGCAATAGGAGTGGACATAAATGGAATGTGATAAATCCATTTTACCGAGCATGTACGTACTTATGTACAGAATCTTACATTTACACATATATTTATTCGTCATCCTCGATTAATGTGCATAGTGGACTAAATCTGTCCCATCCCTCCTTACGTTGTTTGGCACTTACTGGTATCTTGCTTTTGGTTTGTTTCTTCCAGGTTGACCGTCCATCAACGCACACATGCTATTTAGTCATACTTCTCCCATTCTTTCCATTATCATACAGTGATCATTTGTTTCTGTTTAACAGTTTGTTTGTTTTTTGTTTGTTTTACACTGCTTCCTCAAAACTGATAACCCTCTCTTACTCTTCCTCTGTTTCCCAACCTCATTACAATTAGCCACAGACTCCCAACACATAAAACTGTCAGATTTTTCTTAAACTGCTTGCTCATAATCCTCACTGTAGTGAGCCCTCACTCTAGGTCCTTCTGCTATGGTTTCCAGACCCTACTTTACAACTGCAACCACAGACCACCTGATAGTCCTTCTCTGCAAACTCTAAATGGCCCTTGTGGCCCTTATGGCCTCCCTTTCCTGCTGTTTACTGAGACATTTCCTATGTCTATATACCAACATGTTTTAAGCCCCCCCCACATTTCCTCCTGACCTCCAACACTATAATGCTGTCTGTCTGTTCCAGGTGTCTACATACCCTTTCAGTGAGTAATTCTACATCAAACTTACCCTTACCATAAGCTTCATCATGTCCCATGGTCCCTTTTCCTATTTGAAGAACCTCCAGCACCCTGTTCATCCTTGTAAAGGTACCTGTGGGTCTCCATCATGCCCCCTCTCTTCAGGGGTTTTAATAATAGGATCAGTCTCCTCTCCCAGAGGCTTTACCCACAAGCCATGTAGCAATTTTAGTCGCCCTTTATACTGCCTCCACTCCATAGTCACTCCTAAGTTAGCTCAAACCTGACACAGTACTCTTAGGCCCTGTCACACACCTCTTAACATTACAGGTGCCCAAACCATTACACAATGGTTTCGTTTACCGGTAATTACAGAAGCCCAGTGAACTACTAAAGAAACCACACAAGGTGGTTTCAACAACTGCTATGAAACAGTTACACGTAGTAATGTGACCAATAATTGATCAGCAGCACAAATCCCTAGTGCAGCACAAGCTGTATTGGGATGGGTGCACAATATCATCCGGCTCTGAGTGTGGGCGGTGGTGCAGTCCCGAAATGGACACCATGACGGTGTGGACACCGTACCACTCACGGTTGTAATGGTTTCTATCTTTTAGGGTCTGAGAGGTGCAGTGTGGATGGGAACTTGGTTGGATCTCACTAATAAGGATTACTGCAACACTACCACCCCCCTCCTCCTGCTGAAGATACCTCCTATGTACAACCCCAGCATCCTTCTAGTCCTACCCATTGCTTTGTCACACAGTCCAGTAACTTCAAAGAGACTAACCAAGGTAACTGGGTTGGCCCCTGGTGACATATCCATTGTGCCTGTGCTGCCAGAGGACTAACGAAGTTAATATATCTCCAAATTTTAAACAGTAAAGTTCATGTCTTTGTAAAAATATAAAACCAGATCCCAAGAACCCCAGTTGCTTCCTGCCACCCAGCTCTGCTACACACTCTCCAATTAGGATGACGAGATACCAGTGAGAAACACGGAGGTGCTCATCCATCCGTAATGGGTGGCAGTTTTCATAGATTTTAAATGATCAAGTGACCACCTGGAAAGAAATGTGGGCATCAGTCAAAAACAAGGCCCTTGTTAGTTGAACAGTGGCCACATTTCGCCAGGTAGCCACTATATGTTTAAAATCAATGAAATGCTGCCACCATTACATATAATGAGTGCGCCCATGCCCCACTGGCATCTCGACAAATCATCCTACTGAGTAACTGGTGGAGCTTGTGCAGCAGGAAAAAACAGGAGTTCTTGGACTGGTTAAATATATTTTTTAAGGAGAACTTTAATGGCTTATAAGTAACAGGGACATATTAACTGTGGGGCTCTGCTGGCAGCAGGCATCAATAAACATGGTACAGGGCAGTACATCGGCAGTCTCCTTAAGATCATAACCCAAGCCCCACGCTTGTGATCACGCATCGAAAAGTACCAACCCTATAAAGCTCCCTGGTTTCCTATGCCCTAGGTGTACAATTCTGCACTTTGTCAGTAGAACCCCAACTGCCCCAATCTCGATTACCTTTTTGAGTTTCTCCAAGAGCATGTGCATGCTCTCTGCTCCCTTCTTAATACCCACCCTACAAATTTAGTATTGTCTGCAAAAGGCATTCCCTTCTTTGCCAGTTTTTCTGCAATGTCACTTATAAAGACACTGAAGAGGATCTGGAGCCAGTACTGAGCTAGAGCTGCTCACTGTCCAGTCACTGTATAAGTGCCATTAATCATCACCTCCAACACAGTAACCCCACACCCCAACTACTACTCTTTTCCAAAACTACATTTCTGGTTGCCCCCTCGTTCAGCTACCACAACACCATCACTCTGGCATCTGCCAGACTTGCCTCCACCATAGAATTAATCCAATATGTGGGCAGCTGCCTAGATAATCAGGATACATTTGCATGTTCTTCATCCCCTAGGACATAAAAGCGGAAAGGGTACACAAACACATGCACAGACATGTGTGGTACCTTTCAGTCAATCTCTACCCAAAGGCGACTCACACCTGCACTGCCATTTGCAGTCACTCAGTTAGCAGTACTACAGCTGAGCTGGCCATCCTCCTTCCCTAGAAGAGAACCTCACTATAACAGTTGATCTTCCTCCCTCTCCCAGTGAGACCTAACACAAGCTCATTCCTGAACAAGGTCACCTCCGCAGGAGTCATAGCCGCTACTGTTAAACTGAAGGGCACACATATTAACAGTTTCTAATTAATTTTTACCACTTTGGATCCTCTAGGCTGATCAATCTCTTTAGCCGCTTTGCACAAATGAGTAACCACCCTCCTCTCTGCAGATCACCCCTTCTAAGCACCAGAGTATCCTCCATGCAGCTGAGCAGCCTTTCAGACCCAGTCTTTCACACTAATGAGCACTGGAACAGAGCACCACACAGGCCCGGGTGGCCGCTTGCCCAGCCAGCCACCCTCCCCACCACATCTGGATGACCTCCAACTGCATTCTATACAACTCCATGTAGCTTTGGAGCACCACCCAAACCTGCACTCTAACCGGACCACATATCTGAAGCTGTCCCTCAAAGCCCAAGGACCAGCAGTCCACCACATAACCACTCAACCACAGCTAGATCCACACAGAGCCCCATACCAGCCTCACCATCAACCACCCACCCTGCAGCGGACCTCACTTCCAACAGACTAGCCCCACCACCACCACCAGCCACCTCCTGCTGCCTTGCTACTCTTTCATGCCTTGGATTAGCCTCCCCAGCAGACAATCCTCACCTGCAGCTAGACCCTGGGTTCATTCCACCCACAGACCAGCCTCCTCCCTCTGCAGGTTAGTAACTCCAAGAGCTGGACACCCTTTCCAAAAGCTGAACACACCCACGTCTAGAGCAGAACCTCCCTACACTAGACCTCCCCCCAAATCACCCTTCCTCAACCATGGACCCCATACTTCTCAACATAGTATTAAAAAAAATATATATATAACACTAACATATTGCATTTGCAGTGTCAGTGGCTAGCAGGTAGCACCTCACCTCCAAGGCTGGGAGATCAGAGGCAGTGGGTTCTATTCCCCATTACCAGGCACTTATGTTAATATCCCAGTACTGATGCTGTAGTGCAGCATGAGGGGGATGGCTGCACTCCTGAGGCACTGTCTTTCAGATGAGATGTTAAACCAAGGTGCCATCTGCTGTTCTGGTGGTGGTTCAGGTGGATGTTAAAGATCCCATAGCACTTCTCAAAAAAGCAGAATTTTCTCTCGGTGCCCTGGCCAAATTCTCTCCCAATTCATTAAAAATACCAACAGCAATCTGGTTCAAGGTCAGTTGGTTTTCATCTATTCCTCTCCCTCAGGCGGGTCAGCATGCCTGAAAATAGGCCAAGAATCTGTCTAGTGCATGGCGGGTCAACCAAAGCAATAGAATCAAACATAAAATATAAATTAGTAGGTCGTAACCGAAAAAATACGCTTGATCCCCAGATTACACAAAATGGATTAACACATGCAGCTATTAGCTTACAAACATTAAATGCAAAAAAAAATAACCATTCCCCACAAACACCACTCAAATATCACGCAGTAAATAATTCTTCCTTTATCTACGGTAACCCAGATTTTCTCAAATTAAAAAGTTGTAATCTTTTCTCTATGCATTCTGAATTTGCTCAGTTATACAATTTTCCTGCTATTCATTTTCCTGCCACCACCACCAACACCAACACCAACACTACTTTAAAGTAACTAAATCAGCAAAAAATCCACAAATAACAAGTAATCTAGAGGCAGAATGCATCCTAAACACTTTAAAGGGGGGGGAGGGGTTGATTGAAAATGAAATGTGTATTTCAAAGTTTAGCCAAGAGTTCAGAGAAGAGAAAATGTTTTCAAGACAAAACAGTGATAGTGAAACTTGCACAGCATTTCATTTTGAAAAAAAAAACACCTGAGCAATAATTCCTTTACTGTATTTAACATTTCAGGGAGTTAAAAAGATGCCTTCTTTTAAACATAAGCTCTTATCTTATCATGTAAATCTTAGCTGTAGGAAACCTCAGTTGTTCAAAAATGGAGATCCACAGAGCACTTGTGCAGTTTCATCAGACTGGCCACAGACAGGAAGAGCTGAGAAAGTGGAGGCCTCTGACTGAGTAGACTTATGGTAAATGAAGTTTAGAATAGACTTTTAAAGGGACACTGCCATCTTTTTTTTGCACCATATTATTTCCAGGTTAAAATCCATGTTTTATTATTGCTTCCTTCTCTAAAATTCATTGGTGTTGCTGGTTGTTTTATCTGTCCCCTTGCGTAGTAGAACTGAAATGTACGGTAATGTACCCAGCCTTGATCGGCTAATTTAAATCCTAAAACTACTCCGCTGACTGTAATCTTCATTTATGATTCAGTTGTATTAAAAAAAAATTTGTACTTTTAAGAGCATTGCAGATCTATTTCTAATCCTCATTTGGCAATAACTTACTCTTGAACAACTAGTCTGCTGAAATACAGTACTTCTTAGAATTTAGTATTCTTAGCGATTGTATTTTTGAATGATGATTAAAGATTATTAAAAATGACCAAAATTAGTCTTTGAAGGCAAATTAATGAATACTTTAATACTAAATTTAGTATTTGACTTCAGTGAGGTTCTCAATACAACCCCTTGGGCCTGCAACCCCATGACCACTCAGCTGTCTTGAACACCCCCCGCCCAGATGACCACCCAGCTGGACAACCATATCAACATCCCAATAGATCTCCACAGGCATCTTGCCTGCAGCTAGTCCACCCTACAAGCCTCAAACCAGCATCTTCCCAACAACTATCACCCACCCTGTAGCTGGCTGCTCCAGGCCATCCTTTCTACCCTCAGACATGGTCCCCCTGCAGATGCACCCCCCCAGACCTGCTTTCCCACCTCAGTACACCACCTCCCTGCATCTGGACCAACCTCCCAGTCTCACCAAACAAAGTACCCTCCTTAGAGCTGGACCAGCACTCCCTAGATAACAACTCTTTCTGCAGCTGGACCCACCCAGACTACCCATCTTGTCCAGATACCAGTTGCCCATCCCACCACTGACCACTCTCCTTGCACAGAGAAAAACCTTGCCCTGCTAGGTACCCTTTTAATCCCAACACTTATTAGTCTGACATGCTGCATCCCACACAACAACCCAACAGCCCAGCAGCTCAACATACAGTGGCCTGACCTAGACAGCGCCTGACACACTGTCAGGCCAGAGGAGGTTGGGATGCTCATGACTGTTGAAATGGATTTTCCACAAACACATGAAGCACTCGATCCCGACCTCGCCACCTGTCCAGGACTGAGCCACTACTAGACACCACAGGCGATGTGGCTTACACTCCCTATGTGGTGCAACCTCCGAGGGACACCGACCTGATCACAGACCCTCCGGTGGGATGACTGTCTCACCATCTATGGGACAGGGATGAAACAGATAGCATGCCCCAGTGTGTTGACCAGCCATCCTAGGCAGCATGGCAGATTGTCCGGTCATCCCTGCATGCATGATTATGTCAGCTGACAGCCAGCCAGCTGGGCATGCATGAAGGAATTGGAGTACCTTGCCTGTTGGTTGGTGCATGCATGACACTGCAAGCACACAGCAGAGTAGCACAGCAAGGACATGGATAGCTGCACCAGGAAATGGTTCACAGCAACACCACATGTGGATGCCAGGACACAGAGCAGTATGCCATCGCACCAACCGTGAAATGTGTGCATGTGGCAAAGTCATGCTAGCCCACCATGGGCCTGAATGCTACCACACACAGAAAAAGTCTGGAGGTGTTTGGGGGGCCTGAGCCACGGAGCCCACTGTGGATGAAGGCTGCCAGATGTGTTGTGGGGGGTTCCACAAGGGCCCATTGCGGGAATGCTGTTACCATACAGTTGCACAGCTGGAAGGATTGGTGGCCACTCACACAGCTTCAGACCTGTGCAACGTGTGGCACACATGAACAGCTGAAAGGATTTTGGAGGGACTCACACAGAGTCAGGCCTGTGCAACATGTGACACACAGTGCAGATGTGGCAGTGTGCAGTGGGCTGCTTGGCAATACCCAGCAGTGTTGTGATGAGACATCACCACCAGGTTGGAGTGCATGTTAAATGTGAGGCTGAAACTTTATTCAACAGTAGGGGGCCACAGTGGCAACCTGGTGGCTGTGCATGATGTGTACTGTTAGTGTACAACTGTCAGGTGCCAAGTTACCATGGAAACCCTACAGGGTGGTGTTGGGTACCATGCCACAGAGGAACTTCAGCAGCTTGCCCTTATCCTTGGATGCTAGTACCATCCTTATCCACTCCTCATATCTCTTCTTGGGTGGTGTCCATGGCAGTCCACAACAAATGCCTTCCCTAGTGACATAGGTCCATTGCTGTTCCCTGTGGAGCTCTGCTAGCATTGTCATGACCCCTACATGCACCTTCCCGAGCAGGACATGGAGATGGCAGTGCCAGGTCTCGACATTGCTTTGGATCCATGGTATACCTCACTCGTTGAGATCCACAACCAACCACAGCTGATGTGGGAACATGGGGTCGTATCTCATGGGCACCTTGGCCACCCTACTGTACAGCCATATCCTGCCCAGCACAAGTGTCTGCTCAAAACAATAGAAGAGTGTAGTGGCATTGGGTGGAATGGTTGACTTCAGGAGGCTGAATGCTGCTGGAATGTCCTGTGCAAGGAGATGGGCGAGGGCCATGAGTTCATGGATCTTCAAGCTGAAGTCTGGGTCACTTCTGTATTGTGGTGCAAGACCAAAGCTCTGGACCTTCCACCACACAATCTGCCCAAAATGGAACAGACATCCCTTGTTTATGGCTTGCGGAAATTCCATCTTACAGGCATTGATCGCAGCCTGCTCAAAGTCAGTGATGATCGTAGGTGGTTTGAGGGTGCAGGACTATATACTGGCATATTTATTCAGCTCCTGGAACAAGGTGCATTAACATTGCAGGCTCTTTGTCATTGTCAGTGTATACGCCAATGACATAATGATGTTGTTAGGGCCCATCCTCATGGGTGCATGGATGGAGTATAATGATTGAACAGGTGTGGCACAGTCTTGAATGTACCATCCACCATTCAGAAGGGAACCTGTGCCAGGTCCATGATGTTGTCCTCTGTGGTGAGTAGAAGGACCTAGTGGGTAGTGCTGCCAGTGATCCTGCTGTACCATGGCCATCCAGTCACTGTCTGTAGCTGCTTGGGGATAGTGAGGTCAGCCAGTGTCTCTGGTTCTGGTGAGAGGTCCTTGTGGCGGGTCCTGTTCATAATCTGCAGGAGGGCCCTCTTGCATGGCAACTGTTGCCACAGCTCAGTGGTTAGTGCAGTTGCCTCATTCTGCAGTAGCTATGTGGGGCTAGCCATGGTGCTGTGGTCCTACTTGATGCCAGCTAGCACCTGTGCTGGTAGAGCATCTGTCACCTCCAGAGCATGACAGTGCTCATTCTTTTTCTTTAGGTGGTGCTGGTGATCCTGGAGCAGTGTGATGGCCTGGCTGAGGCAGGACTTGGACTTATGGTGCTGGCAGCACCATTACACTGTCTCAGGCTGTCCCGGTGGTGCTGAGGGTTGAGGTGCTGGATGCCACACCTTGTGCCATACCAGTGACCCGGGTTCAGGATTGAGCCTGGGCCGTTGGGGGTCGGCGGGGAGGACTGGGATTGAACATCCATAGACTGCTTTCCCAGTCCTGGGGTGGGCTGGGGAATTTCACCTTGCTGTAGCAGCCCCCTGGGGATGCCCAGGGTCACTACTAGTGTCAGTGACACTAGATGTGGAGCATGGCAGATGTCGGTACATTGCTCCTGGACATCATTGCACATCCATTCTACTGGGGCCAACATGACCTTGCAACTTGATGGCTGTGCTCTGAGCCACCCAGAGGACTCTGATGAAGTCCTGTTGAGGAGGGTCTGGGGCTGTCCTGACTGGTAGAGGCAGAGGGGGAGCCCTCCAGCAAGATGGCATGATGGCCATCCCTGATCCTCCTGGTGCAGTTTGAGCTACCCAGCTCTCCAGGTGGGTGGAGCTGGTTGCTGGATGCCCCAAGCTGGAGTGTGTACCGCAGCAGGTGAAAAATATGGTATGCTAAAAAAAGTACACTGTCTCATTGCATGTCCATTCATGGACCAGAAGGTAGCCATTCACATTTAGCTTGGACTTTCCCTTCCTGAATGGTACCACCTCACAAATTGTCCATGTTGTTGGGGTTGCAGTTGAGCACCTTGGCCCCTCCATGGCTTCCACGCTGTCCTCCACTGTGCCAGAGGATTGTGCAACACTGACCGGCTTTGGTTCCAGCTCAGGCATTCAGGTGTGATTGCACTTCATTTGCACATAACACTCCATGGGCCACACCTGTGGCAGTTGCTACTTGTCTATGGGTGGTTTGTACCAGTACTGTAGTGCCACTGTCTGCCCACAGTCCCAGTGCTTCAAGGCTGTGCAGTGTACCATGGTCACATTCAAGTTATGTGTCCACAGTGTCCTGGGCCCCCATCAGCTACTGTGCTGCAGTGGGGCTATGCTGCATGGTACACTTCCCTGCTGTCCAGCATGCAGGGATGCAGGGGTCCCTGTGTGCTGTGCACTCTACCTACAGGTCAGTGTCCACCTACCTAAGCTGGCCTGTGCATCCCCCAGCATTGGCATCCATAGTTCCCATGCATGCCGTCATGAGTCCATGTCTGTCCACTGCCTCCATGCATCATTTTCTGATGCCTACCTGTTCTCTATGTTCTCTTCAGCTGTAGTTCCCTGACCTGAGGCTTCTCTGGTAAATGATCTATTGTTGCCCTCACTATGCTCTTTCCTATGGGGCTTGCATTTTCTGCCCCTGTGCCGGTTTGTTTGTCAGAGTTTCACTTCACCTGCTTTGTTTACTAACCACTGTCCCTGCATCTGAAATGGGTCCTACCCAGCCAACCACTCTCCCTGCAGCTGAACCACCCTTTCAGCCCCTGGAGAAATCTTTCCCAAGGAAAGCACTGTCCATGGACCATTCCACAGTTACAAGGAGGAAGGAAGAGGCCCCCAGCTGAGTAGGAAGCAACTGCTGGTGGGGACTTAATTAGGGGGATAGACTTGTGAGCAGGGTGGGGTAAAGGAGAGAGAGGTGAAATACCTGAGAGGTACTTTGGCTTGGAGGGATGAGAGCAGATACAGTGGATCATTGGGCAGCAAGAGATGAGAGGGAGCTAGATGTCATTGCCCACCTAGGGACACATGACCTAGCAAGGGACGGGGTAGGGGTAGTGCTGGGAAATTTCAGGGATGGGGGAGGGTCCTCAAGCATGCATGGTGGCTTTTGCCAAAAGGTTACCTATATACATCTTGGGAGAATATAGGACTCTCCACACAGCTTTCAACAGTTGGTTAAAGGCATAGTGCAGGGTGGGGCTCAGTACTAGGAGTGGGCCTCTTCAGTGTCTTCATAAGTGAAATTGAAGAAGAACTGAATGGGAAGGTATGTCTTTTTGCAGATGCCACCAAAACCTGTTATAGGGTTGACACTCAGGAGGGCGTGGAGAAAGGGTTCACCCATGCTGGTGTGACAGCCATGTTGCTGATGCCAATTACAGCACAGGCCACATTACAGCACCAGGCAAAACGTATCCTGGGAGTTACACCACCAAAGCTCCCTCCTGGGAAACAGTTCCATTGGACCCCCTTCCCTAATTATCTCACAGGTCCAGGTTCTTAATTTACCTGTTCTCCAGTCCTACCCCATCCTACAATCACCCCGCAGGTATACAGTAGATTGTTACTATCCCTGATGTTCAGTGGTTCCCATTTATTTATTTATTCATTCATTCATTTGTTTACCGAGTAGGTGCACTGGTCCGAGAACCATTTTCAGGCATGACCTGGGCCATTGAGGATGGCACAGGAATAAAAGCAAGTTCAAAAGAGGCTGGGACAAGTCATACAATAGACAATAATAAAAGTATACAGGATATTTATATGAAGATATATATAAACTTGCAGCACAATGGATAAATAACATTTATGACAATAGCAGGTACAGTAGTAGCCAAGTTGTAATACAAATTAGGCATGATCTGAGATGAGTAAAGGAAAAAGTACATCATGGCAGTGTTGGTATGGACCAAGAAGGAATAGGAGGGAAGGGAAGTAGAGGCATGATAATAAGTTAGGAGGGCAGGAGCAAGTAGTGGAGGACAGAAGGTGAGATTCAAGGAGAGAGTGGAAGAGTCCAGGAGAGTCAGTGGTGCTAAGTGGAGCAGGCAGGTTGTTCCAAAGGAAAGGGGCTGCAGATGAGAATGCACATTTACCCATATGGTGGAGACTAGGGGGTACTCAAGCATGGGGCCAGCAGTGAGGCAGAGCTCTAGAACAAACACTTTTGGCCAAAGAAGGTGGGATTATGGAGAGGTAGCTTGGTTTTGGATGGCCTTATTGACTGTGCTGGCCAGGAGATAGGTCTGTTGGGCTGATGGGGGAAGCCAGCCCAGGGCCTGATAGAGTGAGCAGTGGTGTGTTGAGTGAAAGTCCTTGCCTCCTGTATATCCAAAGTCCCCACCATGACCCAGTTAATTCTTACAGCAAATACTACACCCTGGTTCCCAACCTTACTATATATTTGACACCCTTCCACATTTGGCACAGACCATCCTCTCAGCTCCTTGATCAGGCACAAAATGGATGATAGTTCACAATCATGTGCTAACTGTACACAGCTGTTTATACAATAGGCACATGAGTGAAAAACTGGCGTTGTGTCCTCAGTTGGTCACAGAGGTTAGCAGAGTGTCTGTGCCAATTGCACTGTGGGGAGAGTGCGTAAACATATGGTAGGGGCCATGAATGTGCGAGCGGTGGGACTGGGTGAGCAGGTAGTTATTGGCATTTTCCAATACGTAATGGACAGCAGCACCACTGAACACCAAGGGAAGTGTGATATTACTGATGGTGAGAGCTCAAAGGGGCAGTGATAGGAGGCAGAGGTGATACTACCTTGTTTAGGGAGGCAACATCTTTTAGAGCCATTTACCAACTGGTGCCATGGCTTGTAGGAACAGTAAGCGCATCTTCGGGATCACGAGAACAGCTGCACGGGAGTCTGAGCTGGATGTCATTGTCCACCTAGGGACAAATGACTTGGCTCAACATGAGATTAGAGCAGTGCAGAAGGACTTTTTAGAACTGGGGAGGGGCCTAAGACAAGTAGCACACACAGTAACCTTCTCAGAGGTGCTGCCTGTAAATGGCATGAGTGAGGCAAGAGTACTATGCACCATGCAGTTTAATGAGTGGTTGAAAAAATGGTGTGAGCACAGGCTTTAGCTTCATTGGGACTGGGGTTCCACCTGGAGGACACCAGCCTATACTGGCAGGATGGTCTGCATCTGTCCAGGAAGGAACAAGTCTTTGAGCATTCGGTTTAAATGCTTCATTGGCAGGCTTTTAAACTAGTCAGGGGAGGCACTGATGAGCAGCAGGAAAATCCCAGCCTCTCCCTTCAAAACAGGGTACTAAATGAGAAAAAGACCGAGGTAGAAAGGTCCATGGGGGATGCTGCAACAGAAAGTAAAGCCATCAAAAAATGGAGAGCAATGAGTACCAATGCATGTAGTCTGAGTAACAAGCTTCCTGAATTAGTGGCCTTGATGGAGGAGGAACATCTGGATATCGTGGCAGTCACAGAAACATGGTTCGCACAAAACCATGACTGGGACATAAACATACCAGGATACACTATCTACAGGAGGGACAGGGAGGGTAAAAGAGGAGGAGGAGTAGCTCTTTACATAAGGGAAGGAATCAAAGTAACAGAACAAAAGAGAAAACAGGGAGGAGAAGAAGCACTGTGGGTAAATTTGGAGACCGGCAATGGCACCACAATCCGCACAGGGGTTGTATACAGACCCCTTCTCAGGGGGAGGAAATGGACAAGGAAATGATAGAAAGTATACTTAGTATGGCAAAAAAAGGGGAGATATTGCTGATGGGTGATCTGAATATGCCAGATGTTAACTGGAGTGCAGCTGCCACAGCCACTTCGAAGAGTGGGGTTATTCTAGATGCCCTACAGGGGGCATGCCTTAGACAACTAGTATTGGAGCCCACTCGAGAGGAGCAATCTTAGACCTGGTTCTCTCAAATGGAGATGAAGAGAGGATCACAGATGTAGAAGTGGGTAGCCATCTGGGAACTAGCGACCATCGAACAGTATGGTTCACAATAAACACAGCAATAGAGTCAAGCCATACAAAGGCAAAGGTACTGGACTTTAGGAGGGCTGACTTTGCCAAAATGGGTAAGTGCCTAAGGAATGCACTAGCACATGGGCAGGAAGGAGGGGTGGAAGAACAATGGGGAATAATAAAACTGCCATCACAGAAGCAACAAGCCTTTGTGTGAAGCAAATAAACAAAACTAAACGATGTAAGAAACCACTATGGTTCTCAAAGGAAGTGACAGTGAAGGTTCAAGAGAAAAAAGAAAGCTTCAGGAAGTACAAGGAATCGTAGAAGGAGCAGGACAGAGAACTGTATAAGTTAAAGCAAAGGAAGCTGGGAAGGCAGTCAGAACAGCAAAGGCCCAAACCGAGGAAAAGATTGCCAACTCAGTTAAGAAGGGGGATAAAACCTTTTATAGGTACATCAGGGAGCGAAGGAAGACCAAGGGAGGGATAGTGAGGCTTAATAAGGGGGGGGGAGGGTGGGCAGAGGGAGACTGTGAAAAGGCAGAGATACTAAACAAATATTTTTGCTCAGTATTTACAAAGGAAGAGGGGGGTACCTAGAACAAACAGTAGAAACACACTGGATACAGAAGTTGATACCAGCCCATTTACGGAAGAAAGGGTTCTGAAAGAACTCTTAAAACTGAAGGTGGACAAAGCAATGGGGCCTGATGGGATTCATCCCAGAATTCTAAAAGAACTAAGGGTAGAATTAGTGACACCACTGACTACCCTGTTTAACAAATCATGGGAGGATGGGGTGGTACCCGAGGACTGGAGGAGGGCAGATGTGATTCCCCTTCACAAAAGTGGGAGCAAGACAGAAGCAGGAAACTACAGACCTGTTAGTTTAACCTCAGTGGTAGGGAAAATGATGGAATCACTTCTGAAGGAAAGAATTGTCGAGTATCTAGAGGCCAGAGGGGCACAGGACCCAAGGCAGCATGGATTCACAGCAGGAAGGTCATGCCAGACAAATCTGATAGATTTCTTTGACTGGGTGACCAAAGTAGTAGATCAGGGAGGGGCTGTGGACATGGCCTATCTAGACTTTAGCAAAGCATTTGACACAGTCCACACAAAAGATTAATATACAAGTTAGCCAGCCTGGAGTGGGTCCCAAGATGACAGCCTGGGTAAAAATTGGCTGAAAATAGGACACAGAGAGTAATAGTAAATGGAGTCCACTCAGAAGAAAGGATGGTTACTAGTGGGTACCTCAGGGTTCAGTTTAGGACCAGTCCTCTTCAATGCCTTTATAAGCAACATTGCAGAAGGACTGGAAGGAAAGTATGTCTCTTTGCAGATGACACTAAGATCTGCAACAGAGTTGATGAACAAGGTGGGGTGGAAAGGATGAGAAGGGACTTGGCAAGGTTAGAAGAATGGTCAAATGTATGGCAGCTTAGATTCAATGCTAAGAAGTGCAAGGTAATGCACCTGGGAAACAAAAACCCAGGGGAAGAGTACACAATGGGAGGTGAGATACTAACGACAACAAAAATGGAAAGGGACCTGGGGGTAGTCATATCAGATGACCTAAAGGTGGGCAAGCAATGTGAGAGGGCAGCAATGAGGGCTGGGGGGATATTGGGATGCAGAGGGAGAGGCATCACCAGTAGAAAACAGGAAGTTATTATCCCTCTGTACAGACAGCTGGTCAGACCCCATCTGGAGTACTGCGTGCAGTTCTGGAGACCCAGTCTTCGCAAAGACATAGACAGGATGGAAGCTGTCCAGAGGAGGGCAACTAAAATGGTGCAGGGTCTACTCCGGAAGACATATGTAGAGAGACTAAAGAAGCTTAATATGTATAGCCTCGAGGAAAGGAGGGAGAGGGGGGACATGATAGAAACTTTCAAGTACCTCAAGGGAATCAGCAAAGTCCAAGAGGTAGCATCTTTCAAAAGAGAGTGTGCAAGAACACAGGGCACAATTTGAAGAAGGAGGGGGCGGCTCAGAGGTAATTTAAGAAGTATTTTTCACAGAGAGGGTTGTGGATGCATGGAACAGCCTTCCGGAGGAGGTTGTGGAGTCAAAAACAGTGGTGGAATTCAAGCATGCATGGGACAGTCATAAGGCAATTCTAGGGATGGGGGTAGGAAAAAGTAGGCTGCTGGTTAACTAGAATCTGCAGCTTATCCAGTAAGCAGGGAAATGGGCAGACTGGGTGGGCCAAGCGGTCCTTATCTGCCGGTCACTTATCTGCCATCAAATTCTATGTTTCTGTGTTTCTATCATTTTGTGATCCTACCTTGTTTTGGGGTATAAGTGTTGTTTGACAGTCATTTACCCATTTAGCGATCATAAATGCTCTTTGAAAGTCTGGTCTATGTGAACAATAACAGTCCATTTCCAGTAAGATAAAGACAAGTGAACAAATAAAAATATGGAATTGAGAGCTGTTCTCCATGAGGTTGATAATGTAATTTATCTTAACAATGCGTTAGAGTACAGAGTATGATGAGATTAATACTGGTACCACTGTGCTACCACATGAGTCTAGGGTTGCTGTGAGAGGTATCAAATACTGAAATGTCAAAACAACACTGTACCATTGTGCTACCAGTATTTGTGGGAGCTGACAAAAATCTCAAAATTTTGTGATACCATTGTATTACCAGTGTATGCGTGAGAGACAGAGAAAATGGTAAAAAATGCCAAAGGGATACTATTCTGCCAGTGCACTACCAATGCACAGAGGAAAATCCATATATCAAGTACCACTGGGTAGTACTATTGTGGATTTTTCAGCTGACCACAGTATTGCCATTGCTATACCACTGTAATGCCATTGTGACAAATTCAGTAAGGATAATCAGATTGCTGAGACAATGCAGTGCTAAAGAAGTGTGATAAAAATTATAAAGTGTTGCAGTGTGCATCAAAAATTAGTGAAGGAAATACAGTGCTAAAGAAGTGTGCATGAAAATCTAATAATTATTTGCAGTGCTCTTACAGTCTGCATCAAAACTTAAGAAAGATTGAGCAGTGGTACAACAGTGTAGCAGAAAGTCAGTGCAGTGTAGTAACAGTGCACTTATGAAAAGCAGTGCTTTGTCAGTCTGGACTGAAATAACACTGAAATAAGACTCAAGTTGGAAGTGTACACTCCACTTCCCTCTGGGAGATGAGGATAAGGATATGGCTGTGCTCATTTCAGGGTCAATGAATAACTCAGCACAATGTAGGAAGGCAGCTGCAAAGGCCAACAAAATGCTGGGTTGTATTGCAAGGCGTATATCCTCGAGGATGGAGGAGGTGATTCTGTCACTGTATAGGTCATTAGTTAGACCGCACCTGGAGTACTGCATGCAGTACTGGCGTCCGTATCTGAAGAGGGACATTAAGTTACTGGAGAGGGTGCAGCGCAGGGTGACAATGATGATAAAGGGGCTGGGGGACTTATCATACGAGAGGAGGCTGAGGGAGTTGAACATGTACTCACTGGAGGAGAGGAGGGACGGGGGGATATGATTGAAACCTTTAAGTACATGAAAGGAATAAACACGACAGGTACAGAGGGGCTGTTCAAAGTAAGGGATGGGAGGGACACCAGGGGCCATGATATGACACTGGAGGGAGGAAGGTTCAGGAGGGAAATGAGGAGACATTTTTTTACAGAGAGGGTGGCAGCTGGGTGGAATGCATTACCTGCAAAAGTGGTACCTAGTAGAATAGTGGACTGCTTCAAAGGGGGATGGGACAGGACAAGGGGGAAGGTTAATGAAGGGGAAGGGTGGAAGGGAGGGCAGCTGCAGAATAAGGGTGCTAGCTGCACATTTGAGCAGACTTGATAGACCTCTAGGCCTTTATCTGCTAGCAAATTTCGTATATTCATATGTTCATAAGACAAGGCTGTCCTCTCTCCCCCCCCTACTATTTGTCCTAGCTGTCGAACCCTGGCCTGTGCAATTCAGATCCACCCTGAAATAACTGGTCTTATGGAAGGTAATACATCATGCAAAACTCTTATGTATGCAGACGACATCCTTCTCCCGTTAGCAGTTGCCCACTGATCTATACCTCCTTTATTGTCTCTCCTGGAGTCCTTTCATGCATATTCAGGTCTCAAATTAAATCAGAACCAGACTGAATTAATGCCCCTGAATAAATTCTGTACCCAACAGATGGCAGAAAGATCAGACCTTCTTTGGGCCCCAGAAGGGTTAACCTACCTGGGGATAATACTCTCTCCCTCGCTGAATACAGTTTGGCAAATTAATATTCACCCTCTTCTTTCCTCCATCAAAACAGAGTTTGATAGATGGAAGCTCCTTAGACTGACTTTAGCAGGTGAAATTGCTGCTATTAATATGGTCTCAGCTCCAAAACTTTTCTATTTACTTATGCATATCCCTATTCGCCTCCCCAAAAACTGGTACTTAGCCATCGATAAAGTAATAGGACACTTTCTATGGGAAGGCACTAAACATAGATACAGTCGAGCCAAACTCCAGACCCACTGGAAACATGGAGGCTGGAACCTCCCTTGGCTAGAGGGCTACCGTCAGGCCTTTCTCTTGGCTCAGACGACCAAATGGATGGCCCCTCATCTACCCACTTCCCCTCAGTGGCTCCAAATTGAGTTAGACAGCGTGGGAATTTTTCTTCCCTCCTCTCTCTTACTCACATGTCCCAATAGCAAATCCAGACCTCCCAACAGTTTAAAGTCTCCCCTCAGCTCCCCTACAATAAAGGCTTTGCGAGCCATCTGGTATGCTGTTCATCGGAGATTGAAGATGGACCCTGTCCCTATTACACACACACCCCTTTGGCAGAACTCCACCATTACTATTGGGGGTTATTGGGTCTGGTGGAATAACTGGGCTAAGAGGGGGATCTCAACTATTGGAGATGTTGTGGATCCTAGGTATAATACAATATACTCATTTCACTATCTTCAGCAGAAATGGGATATCCCTCGGACCAAGTTCTGGAGGTATCTACAACTTAGAGAAGCCTTAAGACCCATTCTGAACCCCCCCTCCCAAACACAAGACAGTCCTTCTGTTTTACAATCATGGATTAAAAACCCGAAAGGCCTAGCAGGATGTATTTATGCCAACATTAGGGACTCTCTGCCCTCTCAATCTGAAGATGCTAAAAGAAAGTGGGAAAATATGTTACACCATACAGTTACCTCTGCTGCCTGGGATCAGGCATGGAGGGATACACACAAATGGCTGTGAGACGCCAGATCTTATTTAATGCAAAAGAAAATATCACACTCATGGTATAAAACCCCTGTGAATCTTTACAATGCTAAGCTCCTGGACTCCGATAAATGCTGGAGATGTCAGGTCACAACAGGAGATTTGATGCACGTATTGTGGACCTGCCCTTTAATTCAGCCTTTATGGCACTCAGTACAAGATGTGGCTTCTAAAGTACTAAAACTTCAAGTCCCTCTCTGCCCTCTTTTTTTATCTCTTGGATATTATCACTGATCTTCCTAAGCTCACTTACCTGGAATATAAATGGTTAGCTCTTTTAACTATGCAAACCAAGAGAGCCCTGCTTTGTAAATGGAGGTCCTCTATGCTCCCTACACTGATGGAAGTTTTGGCTTCTCTCTCGGCAGTGGCTAAATTGGATAGAATCTCACACCTGCAAAAATACCAACTTTCTAAATTTAGACTCTGTTGGGCCCCCTATTTAACTTATGTTCACCCTTAAACAGGTATAGGATGATTACCCCTCTTAATATGGTGGATTCAGCTGGCTCAATACCTTGCTAACTAAGTGTAAGGATGACTGAGAACTGAGGTTCCTGCTCCCCTTATATATTTCCCCTTTACTCTAATATGTCCTTCCAACTACCTCTTACAGAGACGTAAAAGTCAAACTCTCTGTAGGTCTTACAGTACGCATTTAATGACTTTATTTTGTCAAAATGATTTATTGGTTGTACTGTCATATGGCTACCACTTTTGTTATGAACCTGCATCTTTAGGATTGCTTGTGTTCCTCTGTTCTACCTGTAGGTAATAGCTGGAGGTTGCAAACATATGCATACTTATAGCTCGACTCCTCTCTTGATGCCATGAAAATGATTAGAGAGACTTGCACCAATAGAGTAGAACTGACACGTGTGCCGATGTCCAGCAAACCCTGTCTTGAGGCTCGTTCCTCTGGTGAGTACAGTCTTTATTTCAATGATTACACACTGCTATAAATAATGACAGCACACTGTTAAACTGAAATGTTTAGGTCTCTTTTCATCCTCTGACTTTCCCATACTAATAACCCTATCTTTTACCCTTATCCTTCGCTATCAAAGTACAACTGTGGAACACAAGCTCTATTTCCTTTCTGGCAGGTAGACCAGAATGGATAGGGATCCGACCTGTAATTTCCTGTATGCTGATTTGTTGGTAACCTATTGATACCTTTTCCTTCCCTTACCCCCATAGAGATTTAATTTTTCACCCTCCTTTTTGCTACCCCTTCCCCATAGGATAGATAATGTCTAATGTTTTATGTAAATGTACTCAGCTTTACTGCCATAGGCCTCGGCCATCTGGATGTAAGTTTGTATTTCCTTGTCTAAAACTAATAAAAAGTTACAACATAACAAGAGGAAAGGGACCTAGAGATTATCATATCTGATGACCTTAAAGTTTCAAAGCAGTGTGCAAAGGCTGCAGGGAGGGCCAGTGGCATGCTGCGGTGCACAGGCGGAGGCATTACTAGCAGGAGACAGGAGGTGTTGATGCCATTATATAAAACACTGGTAAGGCCTCACCTGGCATACTGCATGCAGTACTGGAGACCACACATGCGTAAGAACATAGACAGGGTGGAGGCTGTCCAGATAAAGGGCAATAAATATGGTGCATTGCTTCAATCACAAAACATATGGGGAGAGATTAAGAGTCCTCATTATGCACTCACTGTTAGAGAGGAGAGAAAGGGGGGGCATGATAGAAATTTTCAAGTACCTCAAGGGCATAAACAATGTGCAGGTGGGGGATCTTTTCCAATGTAGAAAAGATATCAGAACGAGCGGACACAATATGAAAATGGAGGGGGGTAGATTAACAGGTAACGTGAGGAAATTTGTCTACACAAGGCGGGTGATGAAAGCTTGGAACAGTCTGCCACAAGAGGTGGTGGGGGCAAGCTCAGTGAAGGGGTTTAAACATGCCTGGTGCAGGCACAAGGGAACATTGGGTGGGGAAGGAGTGATGAAAAGCCATTGTTCACTTAGGATCATTGACTGCATACAAGTTTAGGGCTTACAGGCAGCCTAGATGGGCCTAGCGGTCCTTATGTACTGACAATTTCTATGAATCTGTGTATATATGTTTCATTTCCTTTATTCCCTTATCACTATCCACACCCCAACAGAGCTTAATGCCATCTGCAAAAAGACACAGCCTGCCCTGGATGCCCTCACCACTGTCACTGATGAGTGTGTTGAAGAAGATTGGACCCAGGACAGATCCCTGAGGAACGTCTCTCATGACATCACCCTCTTCTGATTTAACCTCATTGGCCACTACCCTCTGCTGCCTCCCCTTTAGCCAGTTACCTACCCAGTTTACTATGACCTTAGCTGCACTCAGATCCTTTGTCTTCTTCAGCAAGTGTTTGTGAAGTACCAAGTCAAAAGCCTTGCTGAAGTCGAAGTAGAGCAAATCCACACCATGACCCCTATTCACTTCAATCATTACCCAGTCAAAGACAACTATCGGGTTAGTCTGACAAGACCTCCCTGACACAAATCTGTGCTGCTTACTATTCTGGAGACTGTTGCTGTCCAGGTAGTCCACAAGATCCTCTTTGACCAGTGATTGGATCAGTTTCCTACACTAGAGCTAAGGCTGGCAGATCTGTGGCTCCCTGCTCATTTCTTGTCCCCTCCCTCAAGAAGTGGAACTACGTCTGCCACCCTCTAATCCTTTGAAATCACTCTTGTCCTCAGAGAGCTGTTGAATAGACTTACCAGGGGTTCAGACAGTCCCATTGCCAGTTCCCCGAGTATCCTTGGGTAAAAGCCATCTGGTTCTGGGGCCTTTTCAAACTTTAAAGGAGAAGACTCCTGTATATTTCTGATTTGGAGATGTCTGATGTATTTACTATACATTACATCAAGTACTGTACATCTGTCAATAAGAGATCAGTCATTTCTTCTGTTGCAACACACACAGAGTCTGAGTCTCTGACACAAGGGAGTAAAGTGTCAAGCAAGCCTCCATTTAGATGCAAATGAGTCACTTGTAATACAGTCCCTCCCATTCCTTGATGTCACTGTAGCAACAGTGCAGAAGAAAACATAAGGGGGAGTCACGTGATGCAGAGCACTGTGTAGCTGCTTTCTCCGAGTGCTCCGACCACCCTTTCTCCAAAATAGCTCAAAATCTCCTTCCAGCTTCTTTTAAGGGTACTATAATCACCTTAGATAAATAGGAAAACCTTATAAACAAAGCTGAAGACCTTATGGAGGCAGAAATGCGTAAAACACCTCCAAAGCACACCCCGCCGGCGACTCCGGAGAAGGCCGCGAAAAAATCCAGGGCCTCGACCTCTCATCAAGCACAGAGCTCCGGTGCAGGAACCTTGGAAGAAGAACCGCTTACTTTAACTAGGTTCTTAAAGGAGTTCCATCCGTTTAAAACAGAGATGCAGGAAATGGCGAGCGAAATCAAAAACGTTACCTGTGCGCTGGAAGATCTTGCTCGAAGAACTTCTGATAATGAAGTGAGAATACGGTCACTGGAGGGGAATAAAGAAAGGCTAGACCCTGTGGTGAACCAGATGAAGCAAAGAATTGCTAAGCTTGAGCTGAAAGTAGAGGACTTGGAGGGAAGAAGTCGCCACAACAACGCAGTGGTCATCGGACTGCTGGAAAAAGAGGAAGGTCCAGACCCGATCAAATTCATACAGAGATTGGTTGAAAAAATAGCAGGATCTTCGCCATTTGGATCCTCATATATAATTGAAAGGGCTCACCGCACTTTGCGCCCATTACCTCCACCTAATGCACCGCCACGTACCTTAATATTACGTTTCCTTAATTATCAGGAACGGCAGCTATTCATAACGAAAACCAGAGAAGCCAAGGAGTTGTACTGGGAGGGAGTTAAGATCAGGGTAGCGCAAGATCTACCGCTATCAGTCCGGCAAAAGCAAGCTACCTTTCATCCTTTGGTGAATAAACTAATTGTGGCTGATATTAAATTTCGAATGGGATACCCAGTGAAATTCCAGGTGCTGATTGAAGGAGAGTGGAAATCGTTCGAGTCTGCGGAAGCTGTATTGTCTGTCCTACAATCCGCATTCCCCAATCTATTCAAGGGTCCCGGAAGTGTCCGGAGAAGTTAAAGTGGCATAGGAGATACATCGTGTGTTGCCTGGGATCCATTTCATTTGATGTGCCTACTGAAAATGTTGTGGACTGATCAGTATAAGTGTGTGGTCAACTGTTGTATTGGAATAAAAATGAGCCATTTCATTCCAGTGACTGATTTTTTGTGGCTCGATATTTAATTACAGGCTTTCGTTCTGTTACAGTGGTGCCTTGTCTTCGGGAGCGAGATCAGCTTAAGAAATCGCAATAACATTAAGCTCATTTGGTCTTTCTATTATTTCTTTTTTTTTTCATGAAGTAGAAAGGAAAGACTGGCGAGTGTCTATTATTTGGCATGCTAAAGGGGTAATGCTATGAAATCCAATTCTGGTAGCGTTTCAATTTTAATCAGAAGATGGTGTTTTTTGATTTAAGTGATCGGACACAAGACGGAGCCAGAGACTGTTAAAAGGTTTTAACGCAAATCATTTGCAAGAGACTTATTCTGATTTAAGCTTAAGTTACTGGGGTTCTCTTGCAACCAAAGGGTTGTATTAATATGGGCAGTTGCCCAAGAGGCCAAGGCATTTATGCTATTAACGAACTAATGGCTGAGTTACAATGATACATTAGGTTGTCAACATGTAGTGTTTTAGCATGGTTTTGTATGGATTGCTATCCGACTAGGTAGCTCATTTCAGCGAGTTGGCATAGTGAATGTTACATGCTCTTAGTTAACATATTTCATAGGACCCTGTTAGATTCAATGTGAGGTTTAAAGTAGGTAATAGTGGTTAAATATTGTTGTATAAGGTAGGTAAATAATATAGTGGGTAGTTGATTGGTCGACTGCGAGTTACCGTGATGGAGGAAGGGTGGGAAGAGTAGTGGAGGGTGGGCTAAGTGGACTGTTGTCATGGGCCGTGAGAGTAGGGGTGCATTGGAGGGGAGGTTTGTGGGGAGTGTTGGGATGTTTTTTGGGGGGAGGGGGGATGGGGGTCTGGGTGGATACTTTATATAGGGTTTTATGGTGTTTGGGAGTTTGGGGAGGGGGACACAAGACCTCAGGTTCAATGTTCGACATACCAAAGTGGGCTGGATATATCATGGTGCTGATCAATGTGAAGAAACATGGCATCAAATATGATTATTAAATTCCTTAGTTGGAATGTTAAAGGGGCACGACTTAAGGCAAAGCAGTATAGGATTCTGAAGCATGTAGAAGTCGTGAAAGCAAAGTTTGTGTTTTTACAGGAAACGCATCTACTCCACACAGAGGCTAACTGTATGACGCAATTACAAATAGGGAAGTTTTTTTCCTCTCAAGGTAACACGCAAAGTAGAGGTGTTATGATATTGGTACATAGGTCAGTTCCCTTTATTCCCATACAAGTGATCCAGGATAATGAGGGTAAATATGTTCTTGTCAAAGGCAAGCTGCAGAACACAGTGATTCTGTTAGGCTCTGTCTACAGTCCTAATGTTGACAAACAAGATTTTGCGGTGAGGTTACTGAAAGCAATTACTCCGTTCTATCAACTTCCCATGATTTTGGGGGGAGACCTCAACCTGGCCCTAGACCCCTTAATGGATAGGTCCAGTAGTTCTCAAATGGGCCCTATCCCTGCCCTAAGAGCTTTGAGAGAATTGGTGGATCAGCTTGGATTGGCAGATGTCTGGAGAGTGCTCCATCCAAAATCTAGGGAATACACTTTCATCTCTCAAGTCCATGGGACAGCATCCCGCATTGACTACATATTGCTTTCCCGAACTCTTCTTCCAAGGGTTCTGGACTCGGCAATTGTGGCAGGACCTCCTTCAGATCATGCTGCAGTGTCAACCTCAATATCTTTTACATCTCTCCCCAAAAGAGGTAATAGGTGGAAAATAAACAACCAGATTTTGAGATAACCTAAGGTGGCCCAATTTATTTCAAAAAAAATAGATGAGTTCACTATGAATAACCTGAAAGATAATGTCCATCCAGATATGTTTTGGGGGGCATTCAAGGCTTTATAAGGGCATCTTAATTAGTCAGGCTGTTAACAAAAAGGAGAAGGACATTATGTCGGATTTACTGTACGAATAAAGACTTTAGAGTCTAATATTTTCCCCACCCGGGATGAAGACAAAGTGAAGCTAGTTAAATTAAGAGATGCATATCTTAGTTTATTAGGGAGCAAGCAGAATTAGCTTTAATTAAAACTAGAGCCAACTACTTAGATCAAAGGGAAAAGACCGGAAAACTCCTGGCAAGACGCATTACACAGTTAGAATCTTCCCGAATAATCTCTGGGATTCTATCCGAGGAGGATGGTGTTATTAAAACCACCCCCGGAGAGATTGTCCAGGTTTTCTGGAAGTATTTTGGATCTCTGTACGGGGCTATGGAATTCCCTCCAACCAAGTCGGAGATACTTGTTTTTCTTGAACATTTGGAGCTCCCTTCATTGGACGAGTCGGATCGGACATGTCTGATGGCCGATATAACTCAAGAAGAGATTGAGGTAGTTATTAAAAACCTTCCACTGGACAAAACACTGGGTCTGGATGGATTCTCATCCAATTTTTATAGGAAGTTTTCTAGGCAATTAGCTCCTCTGTTGCTTATGTTATTTCAATATATTCTCATCGGTCAGGAGGTGGATAAGTCACTCTCAGAGGCGCTTATAGTCCTAATTCCTAAGCCTAACAAACCTCCCGAAAAGCCAGCCAGTTACAGGCCTATTTCCCTGTTAAATTACGATATTAAAATTCTGACAAAATTACTGGCGGAACGAATGAAGAGAATATTGCCTAAACTTATAGGTGCAGAGCAAGTGGGTTTTATGAAGGGCAGGTCCACTGCCAACCATCTTAGGACACTGGCTCACGTCTTCTCAGCATCCAAGGGGAGCAACTCTCCCATGGCTTTGTTCTCCTTGGATGTCGAGAAGGCGTTTGACAGGATACACTGGGGGTTTCTATTAACCACAATGGGCAAATTTGGGTTTCCAGAGAGGTTCTTGGAATGGATAGGTGCCCTGTACTCAAATCCCACAGCTAGAATCACTTGCAATGGGGCCACATCAGACCCCTTTCCACTATATGTAGGCACTAGACAAGGATGCCTCTTGTCCCCCCCTTATCTTTAATTTGTATTTGGAACCTCTTATCAGGAGCATAGTGCATAATAGGGAGATAAAGGGCATAAAAATACTGGATCAGGCTGTTAAGGTCACAGCATATGCAGACGATCTTTTGGTATACATATCCAGGCCGAATACGTCAATCCCAGCCTTATTAGAATCTATCCGGGAATATAGTTGCCTTGCTAATTATAAACTGAATCAGGATAAAACCGTGGTTTACCCCCTTAGTAAAAACCTTTTCAAGCAAGAGATTATCGAGCTAGGTCTAGGGTGGAAATCTGATTCTCTCAAATACCTGGGTCTTACTCTGACGAGGAGTATGGTGCGGATACGCCAGCTAAATCTGGATTCCCTGGTGCATACCATTGATTTAGATCTCAAAAGATGGGCACAACTTTCATTTTCTCTATGGGGTAGGATAAATATAGTCAAGATGAATGTATTCCCTCTGCTTTTCTATCCTTTGAGTATGTTAAGCATCTGGCTTCCACTCTCATGGTTCAAGAAGCTTCATGGGATGATAGCCAACTTTGGGGATATAAGAAAGCCAGGATGGCATATAACAAGATGGTGGCCCCTAAATTACTTGGGGGATTAAGGCTACCTCATTTTGCTCTTTATTTTTGGGCGGGTCATGTTAATAAATATTGTAGATGGGTCCAACATATGGATTTGCTTCAGAGGTCAGCCTATGTACCCTTGTGGATAAATTTGGAGATAGGCCTTATCAAGAAACATGGTCTTGCCCCAGAGGCCTTACTTTATCTTACTCCAAAATTACTTCCCTCTCCTTTGAGGAAATCCCCGATAGGTGTATCTCTAAAGATCCATGCTCAACTTTGTAGCTTCTTAAAATATGACCAGGTTAAGGACTGGTCCCAACCTATCTGGGGTAATCCGCATTTTCTGATTGATAATAAACCTATCAGATCTGACTGGCTGATCTTGCCAGATAAATGTTGTCTGAAAGATTTTCTCAATGAGGAAGGACAAATATGTTCTTCTCTGGAGATTTTGCATAATTTTAAGCTGCCCTCTAAAGCAATTTTTAAAACATATCAGCTTCGGCACCTTCCACTCCAAAACGTAGGTAGAAATCCAGTTCAATCTCCGCAGGTTGACTTTCTTGAGACCTTGGAGCCTCTGGTGGGACTCTCACAGGCAATTTCCAAGGTATATACTGTATTATTTAATTGGGCCTATTCTAAGAATCTCGCTCCATGCTCGTACTGGGCCACAGTGTTTCCCGATGAAGTTCTGAATTGGCCGACCCTCTGGCAAGGTTGCCATAAATTTATCCGGCAAGATCAGTTCAGGCTTATACAGTTCAAAATTCTCCATAACATTTACTACTCCCCTCAAAAACTTGTGAATTTAAAGTTGATAGAGGATCCCAAATGTAATAGATGTAACTTTGGAAACAGAGACCTGTTACATATCTTTTGGAATTGCCCAAAAATTGTCCCACTTTGGAAAGAGATTAAAAATAAGATAGACCCCTTGCTGGGCCTGGATGACCTTTTTAAGCCTGAGATATGTCTGCTGGGGGATATGTCCCGTATTACGGTTAAGAATAGGAAATTCTATATGGCCTTGATCTCGATTACTTTGAAAAAAGTGGTCCTCAGACATTGGAAGGACAATAGTGTGATCAGCTATTCTGAATGGCTGGAGGAACTTCTTGCGAGTCTCAGGATTGAGAGGATGGTAGCTGTCCTCCAAAACAAGAGTCCTCTGTTTGAAAAGATATGAGGGCCATTTTATACTATTTATTCAATGTGAGGGATTTATGTGCCCTCTTGGGTTGAAATTAGTTTGAATGGTCTTGTGTAGGGAGGGAGGGAAGGGGGGGCAAGGGAATCTCGCCCTTATTGGGGTGTTTATATTTTATTTACTTTAGGTGTTTGTTTTGTTTTGTTTTGTTTTATGTTATTGGGGGGGGGTATTGCAGAGAAACACTCCTGTCAATAATTGTACAATGTATTGGTGCACTCCTGTATGTGTTATGCTTAGGATTATGTTTCTTGTATGTATTCTCTGTAAAAATTGGAATAAAGATTTAATGGCAAAAAAAAAAAAAAAGAAAACATAAGGGTATCAAAGCTGTCTATTCTGATTTTAGTTTTAAGTTTGCAATAGCTTAAGACAGTTCTGCCATGCAACTCACACAGGAAGTAGTGCTTGTAGCCTTAATGCTGTATGTGTAGAGCAAATAATACATCTAATAATATTTCATTCACAGGAAACAAAATATGTTTCTTTGTACTGCTCCTTTCTCTCTATGAGACAGTTGTAACATGTGGAGAGCAGTAGACTGAATCAGTCAATCAGTCAGTCTATATTGAACCAGGTGAACACCCTTGAGAAAATTAATTTACAAGGTGGGCCTCAGCAGTTTCCCAAAGGATCACACAAGACTGACTCCCTCCTGTGCACAAATGATATGCATCCACTTTCAGCAGCCTAAAAGTAGAGAGCTAGATCACTTACTTTATAAAGTGTATTGTTTTACATTTCAAATGCTCCTTATATCTGAGTTTCTGACTGGAAATACCAAGACATAGAATACATATGACATGGGAGGAATGAGCTAAGCAAATACAGAACACTACAAACACTGACACTGATTAGTTTCTTTACCAACAACAGCTGAACCTAGTGTAGCATCTGATTTGTGAGGGACATCCTACTTCAAATGCTGGCAGTACAAAGCGGGGGGGGGGGGGCTGCCACAGCTTGTCCTCAGTACCTACAATGTGAAGTGCTGTAGCTCTCGCATCACTGCTAATGATTTATAATGGGAATGGGGGCACTTTTAAAGTCATGGACCTGAGGGGCCATCACAGTTCCCAAGGAGGTTAGGGGAACTTATTAAGGGTTAGAGAGTAAGGGACTCTAGTAGGATTTGAACCAGAATCTCCCCATTCTTGTGCCTGTGGTTTAACCACTAGAGTACCCTTCTTCTATATGCTGCGGCTGATGCTTTCCTGGTAAATAATTCTTTGTTATAGCTGTACTCTTCATTGCCTTACAGTAGCCATCCAATCACTGACTGCTTAGTTACAAAGGGAGAGGTGAATATTTGCAAGATTGTTTCTCACTGCTAGTGTCAATCAAAACAGAGAATGCTAACACACACAGAACATAATACAACAGCTGTATAATACTACTTAAAACTCTTGTTGTACCTAGAGTCATTTATTGGGTAAACTGCTTTTGCTAACAGAAATAGTAACACAACACATACATGCACTTTCTGATATGAATACTGTGTACACCTCAAATCAGTGCTGCATTACACTCATATGGTCCTAATCCATATTAGACCTGCATTTCAGGATGTGCACAACACTTAAAGGGTTCCTCCATTACTCAAGTGGGGAACCAAACATTGTGGGCTTGGTTTACTGGTGGAATTGCATTTAGTGCAGCACCATTATCTGTTCCTCTGATGACATCACCCTCCAGCAACATTGATGGTAAAATGGAGGACAAACACATTGATAACTTCTGAGGGCTGTATATTTTTTATTTATAATCTCTAGATTTGAACAGCAGTAGGACTGCTGGCAACTGGAGGAGGCACACAACAGTTACACATAAGGAGTTGAGAAAATATTGGTGTGAAACTATGTGAGACTTCCCCTTTAAGGTAACCAACCCTTTTAGGACCCTTTTGCTACTAAATACTGGCTCCCTCTTCTCTAGGACCCCCTTAACAACCACTTTGATGCTATTCTCTGGCAAGGGCCCACTGTCCTACCTGGTAAAAAGTGAGCAAAAGTAATTGTTATGGAGAGCAGCCTTTTGTCTGCCTGCCTCAACCACCATATGCCCCTTTGTTAACCTCATAATTTCTCCTTCTTTCTTCCTTTTTTCTCTAATATACCTGGAGAACTGTTTTTATCCACTCTTGACCCCCTCCACAATATGCAGCTCTGTGTCTGAATTTGCCTTACTAACCACTCTCTTTGCCTTCCTATTTTTCATCAGATGTTCTTCCCAGTCAATGACTGTAACTTGACTGTGACAGGAATGTCCCAGGCTACATCATGTATAGGCACGATGGTGGAAAGGTGAAGGAGGGGTCACCCTCTATGTCAGGAAATACATTGAGGTAGTGGAGGATGGATCCATCAGGGGAAGAAATGGGGAAATAGAATTACTGTGGTTCAGCTCACAACGACTTCAGGTAACAAATTGCATATGGGGGTTGTCTATAGACCACCAGGGCAGGGGGATGAGAGTGACAGATAATTAGGGCTAGAGAGGGGCTAGAGGGCCCAGGAGGTCTACTTTGCACTCACCATTCTAAACCCATTCAAAACCAGCCTGGATGGCTTACACCCTAGACTGCTTCACATCTCCACTTCAGCCATCACCGCTTCCTTAACACACATACTCAACCTCTCCCTCTCAACAGCCGTGGTCCCCACAGACTGGAAGATGGCCAAAATCCTTCCACTGTATAAAGGTGGAGACCCCTTCCACCCAGGAAACTATCGACCCATCTCACTCCTTCCCTTCCTCACCAAACTCCAAGAATCACTCATGCTCTCCAAACTATCAGTGTTTCTCTCCTCAAACAGCTCCCTCTCCCCTTGTCAGTCAGGCTTTAGAAAACATCACTCCACCATTACCTCCCTGCTATGAGTCACTGACTATTCTCACTGCCATGGACAAAGGCCAAACCACCTCTGCCATCTTTATTGACCTGGCTAAGGCCTTTGATTCAGTATCCCACCCCTTGCTACTCTGCAAACTAAGTTCCCTTGACCTTGCTCAGCCCACCGTCAACTGGTTCTGCTCCTACCTCCAGAATAGGCAACAGTCGGTTCAAGTAGGGGACAGTCTCTCTCCCCCACTAACCCTTCTTTCAGGTGTCCCCCAAGGCTCTATCCTTGGTTCCATCCTTTTCTCCCTTTTTATAAAAGACCTCCCCTCCATCTGCCACTCCTCAAACATACATCTATACACCGACGACACCATCATCTTTGCCTCAGGACCTTCCCATGATGAACTGCTCCACGACCTTCAAAACAACTTTAACAGGGTCCAAACCTGGCTTCAAAAAAAAGAACTCAATCTTAATGCCAAAAAAATGGTAACCATGGTATTCAGCTAGACAAAAGCTTGCCTCCCTACCAACGCCACCATCAAGCTGCACCCTTAGAAGGCTCCCCCCTTGAGATAGTGCCTGCTTTCAAGTACCTGGGAGTCTGGCTGGACAGTCACCTCAACTTTTCCACCCACATCAAGGCAGTCTGCACCAAACTCCGGGCAAAACTGGCCTGTCTCTATCGCCACAAAGCCAGCCTTCCCCTCCCCACCCGTATTCAACTCATACGTAAAACTATTCTACCAGTCATGGACTATGCAGACATCATCTATGGTTCTGCATCAGCAGCATCCCTCTCAAAACTTGACATCCTCCTCAACTCCTTCTGTCGGTTTGCCGCAGCCTACCTCCCACTTACTCACCACAGCCTCCTCTACTCTTCTCTTTCCTTGACCCCTCTCTTGCATAGGAGGGCTATCCACAGTGCCACTTTTTAGGTAAATACTGGTTAGGCTCCCTACCCCCCTACCTATCTGCCCAGCTTCTCACCAACCAGCTATTCTAGCTATCTGCTCTGACACAGAGGCGTGCGCACTTTCCAACTCACACACCCGACACCACCTCGGAGCAGGTGGCCTTTTCCTACCGCTTCCTTCTCTTCTGGAACAATCTCCCCCTGACCTCCAGCAAGCCCCCTCCCTAGCAGCTGTTAAGCTACTACTCAGGCTCCTCCCTGCCCCCTCTTGCCCCAGTTGCTCACTAGGTTCCACTCTGAATCAGGTCTAGCCTCCTTTGGCTGGCCCACTTAGTAATTCCCTGATACAGACAGCCTCACCTTTCGTTTCTCTGAGTACCCACAGTCCTATCCTGGTACTAGTCCACTACATCATGTTTTGCACTCCTAACTGAATACACAACCTCCAATTTTTACATTGATTACTGTATTTACTTATGGTGATTAGGCAACTCAACTAGACATGAAAGACCCAGATGACGCAATTAACAGCGCAGTCTTGCACACTGCTGTTGTAACTTACATCTGTAACTGTAACTGTCATGCACTCTGCTGTTGTACCTTATGTCTGTAACTAGAACTTCTTGTATTTTTTTTCTGTTTAGCCCTCAGTGTATATCTTGTACCCAGGTCACACCTGGAAATGATCCTCGGCTCAGTATGCCTTTCCTGGACACCAATTTTAAATAAATAAATTAATAAAGGGGAGGTGGCAGTAGTTGGAGATCTCAATCTGCCAGACACTGATATAGCCATTCCAACAGCTCGGCACACCAGAAATCAGGCCCTGCTAGATACACTGTAGGACTGCTGCAGGCTGCCATTCTCACTTCGGTGCTCATCAGTTTGGAACCGGAAGGACAGGTATGGGTTGGGGATCCACTAGGGCCCAGCAACCATAACACCATATGGTTTGAGCTGGCCCTTGGGACCAGTAAGCCCTTATCAGAGGCTGAAGTTCTGGATTTCAGAATAACAGATTTCAACCAGATGAGGGAATAAGTCTGGGACAGGCCCATTCCTGGAGTGTGAACCCACAAGGCAGGCTGACATTCTCAATGTGGTGTTCACCAACTTGGAAAGGGTAAGCAGTATGCAGGTTGGAGAACCACTGGGATTCAATGACAATGTAAACCCTAAGTGGCACTATCCCAAGGGCTACTATCCAGGGGCATAATTATAGGGGGGGGACGGGGGCACAAGTCCCCCCCAACTTTCAGCGTCACCTCCTTCTTATCACATTTGTACCCCCCAACATCTTTCTTTAATTTAAATCAGCCACACCGAGCCATGTTCATGTGCCCGCCAAGTAGCGTGTGTGACCGCCCACCCTCCTGGCCAGTAAAAAAAATGTATTCTCTCTCCGACTCCACCTAACCAATCGTGAGGTGTGTGACTGAGGTCTGAGGAGGAGCTGGCAGGAGACTGGCTGCTGTGGCCTGCTCACCATGCTGTGCGTGCTGTGTGTGCTTCGTGAGGCGGGAGATGGAGTAGTCGATCGTCGGAGTCGAACTACGACTTAGTGGACTCGGGAGAGACCAAGAGTGTCTTTTTTTGGTTTGCGAACTTTTGAGGTGACCGTCGTCGTCGATTCTGTTGTGGCTGTGGGCTGGCAGTGTGACTCAAGTGAAAGCCTGCTAGTATGACTGCCAGGAGGATGGAGTAACTCATCGTCGTCATCGTCGTGGCAGGTTAGCACTCGGGAGGGACTTGGTGGGAGATGGAGTCAAGTCCTGCTGCGTCATCTCATTCAGTGAGACTGAGAGGGTTCGGAGAAAGCAAAGAACAGTGGAGTGCAGCTGGACAGAGTTCAGTCCGGGGGGTCTCCGTGCATTTGCAGTGCGAGTCTGCATCCGTGTGTGTGACTGTCTGTGATGCCGGGTCTGTCAACAGTTCTACTTCAGACTGCACTGTTTAAGGTGGGAACCCAACTGCTGGAGTGCTGTGCTGCGTGCTGTTGCTGGCGTTGATTGCTGCATCAGAAAAAACAACTTCAAGCAGGTAATTTTTAAATGTGTTTAACTGTCTGTAGTAGTACTACTTCATAAGTAAAGTTTCAGCAAGTAAATGCTGGTCCAGATGTGGGGATTGGGGGATTGGGGTATTTGAGGGGGGGGATTGGGAATGTATCCCCTAGGCATACTCATGAAATTTGTGTTTTTGTGATAGAAAAGTGGGGATTAAAAGCACAAAATAATGTCAACCATTAATGTAACAGACTTGTTCTTCTTCATAAAATGCAGCTTAACACAAATGTTTTCATTCTATAGGCTTTATGAATGAATAACATCAATTTTTAAGATATGTCCCTCCATTGGGGGTGTTTGTCCCTGATTTTTTTTTTTAAGCCTTGTCCTTGATTCATAATGCCAGGACCCAGGTTCAAGATGCACTCTCCCTATCGAACCAGTGACTCTGTGACTGTAATCAATCTTCCACCTGTTAACCCCCAGCATGGCGTGAGGTGTGGTGTACAGCACCTCAACTCTCCACGCTACTGGGTCGGCTAAGTTTGCAATTTTTTAATATTTTTAACCCATATTTTTTTTAATATTTTTGCTTGCCGGTACCCCTAGCTCCACAAATGGGCTCGGCCTGGCTCAGGGACCCTCACCTGGGAAATGCCCCACCGAGGCAGAACTGAATGTGTCTGGAGGGTCAGACCACCAAGCCCCGGCTCATACATGGGTGCCAGTGGATATTCTGATGCTATATTCCCCTGGAGCTAGGAACATGCAATGATGCTGACAGCAAGCATCTGTTCCAGCTCCACCCATATTACGGCACGACTTTGTGCATCTCATCCTCCACCAGTGGGAAGCGGCACCAGACCCATCTCCTCTACCCTCCCAGAGATGGAGAGCAGTCCTCTGGATCCTCGATCCTTCTCCTCCCCTGCCAACTCCCAGTTTAGATGTCAGGGAGGTACAAACCGAACATTTATATTTACTGTACTCCAGGTTGTGTGGGAGAGGTTCTTGGGCTGTGCTAAGTCTAACTTGTAAATGCCATAATTTATAGTTTTATAACTTCTAAATGACATAATTTTGGACACAGTCCAGGGGGATCTGGATACACTGGAGGGTCGTCCCGGCGGCTGCAGTCGGCAGTGGGCCAGGGTTTTCGGGAGAGTAGTGATTGAGGAAGGCATCAGAGAGGACATCCCAGCGGCTGCAGTCAGCAGTGGGCCAGGGTTGGAGGGAGCTGTCTGCAGCTGGAGGACCAATCGGCTGTGAGGGTGCCAAGTTTTAAATCTATATCTGGGCTATAGTTCTGGCCCAGCCCTCCACAAACTTGAGGAAGAGCTGTAAATTGCTGGGAGAAGGGTAGCTAACTGCATCTGGGTGGAGAATCCTACCAGGGGCTGCTGTGGTGAGAAGTTGGAGCTGCATCAGCAGCTGCATCGAGGAAGACGACTTCAGGGCTACATTGGCAGCTGAGGTGTGCAAGGGGGTTCTGGTCATCCCGGCGGCTGCAGTCGGCAGTGGGCCAGGGTTTTCGGGAGAGTGGTGATTGAGGAAGGCATCAGAGAGGACGTCCCAGTGGCTGCAGTGGGCCAGGGCTTTCGGGACAGAAGTGATTGAGGAAGGCATCAGAGAGGACGTTCCGGTGGCTGCAGTCAGCAGTGGGCCAGGGTTGGAGGGAGCTGTCTGCTGCTGGAGGACCAATCAGCTGTGAGGGTGCCAAGTTTTAAATCTACGTCTGGGCTATAAGTCTGGCCCATCCCTCACAAACTTGGGGAAGAGCTATAATTGTGTCCACAACAACTACCCCAACTCCGACCTCTATTAAATGGTCTGTGGGGGTGGATCCTTTGGTGAGTGCACAGTGTGACTAGCTGAGACTAAGCAATAAGAAACTTGGATTTGTGTAGGACCAAGGGGGAAGGGCATAAGATTTGTATATTGTGTTGCTGGAGATTGCGTGTGTGTGTGTGTGTGTGTGTGTGTGTGTAGTATATTAATTCTTGGTGGGGAGCTCTGTAAGTTTGACTGTGTATTGTGATAGTAGGGGTTCACACCCAAAATGGGGGGGTGATTGGATGTAACGAGTGTGGGGCAGCCATAATATTAAACTGGGCATGGAGGTTTGGAGGATGTCAAAATGGTATTCCACAGGGGACAACAGGTCAGGACATGGCAAAAGGGAGATATCCCAGAGGATAGGTGGATCATATGGTATCTGGAGGTGTGGGGGTCAAAGTTGGCATCATACGTGAAGCATGCCATAGGGAGGTTGCTCAGAGGGAACAGATGAGGGAGGGGGGAGTAGGAGAGAGCAATATGGGTGTGAGCATCAAGCTTGCAAACCATTTCACCATACTATACCCGGGAGATGAAGTGGATGAGGATGGTGGGAGGGTGCAAGTGGACAGGGAGGATTTGGTCAATAAGCAGAGGGGGTACAGTGATGGAGGATGGAGCCTGTTTCAAAGGAAAGGGAGGAGGAGGGAGGGAGGGACATGAGCCTAGGTTGGGGTCTCGGGAGTAGATGGGCAATTATGGGCACATCAGTCTGACATCTGTGGTAGATAAAGTAATAGAGGGATTTATCAAGGAGAGACTTGGGAGGCAGTTGGAAATGTTAGGACACCAGGATGATAAAAATAGAGAATACTGGATGGGCAACTATGCACAACCAGTGTGTTCTGCCACAGAGGGGTTCTGATTCCCTCTGACCTCGAGAGCGAAGCTCGAGAGGTCCATGGGAATCAGAAGCCTGAGGTGGCAGAACACACAGGTTGTGCATGAAGTTGCTCATCCTGTATTTGTTATAGTGTATAGTAGTACTATGTGAAATGTGTGCTTTGAGTGTTTTCTCCCTTTCTCATAATGAAACTGATTTGAAAAGTCTCTAGAGGTTCTAGAATACTGTCACCACATAATTAAATAGACGACAGCAACAATGTGCTAGGATTCCTAGTGGTTCTGCTGCAGTAGTGACATCACTGCTGCAGCAGAACAACTCTATTGACATCACTACTGCAGCAGAACAAGCATATTCCAGGCATGGAATTTCATGCATAGCAGCATTCCACTATACACTATATATAGAATAGTGGATGGAGGGAGACCCACAACAAGGCTGTGTTTCCATCGAGGGAGTTGATGACATCATAGAGACCTTGAGATGGAAACGCAGCCTTTGTTGTGGGTGTTCAGCCATCCACTGTTTATATAGTATATGTTGTTTTTTTTTGTTTGTTTCTCATTATTTTATTGAAATTACTTGCTGTGGGTGACAGTCCATTCCTCCTGCTGCCACTCCTGCTCTGTCCAATCCGGCTTCTAACTTTAACTTCTCCGCACTGCTTATTTTTTAAATTAGAAAAAATTTTTTTTTTTTTTTAAATGGAGCCATGTATGGCACACCGTGTCCTGGCTCTGAATTCAATTGCCAGTGGCATCGCTGCCCGGCACTAGCTAAATCACGCCATGTTTGTTTTTGTTTGTTTCAGCATTTATATAGCGCTCTTCATACATCCAAAGCACTTTACAAGCAATGCTAAACTGGTAGTGAAGTGACTGACTGTGTGGTGGCGGCTATATCACATGTCATCACCCACACACAGCCTGGATAATTGCATGAACTAGTTAATGGGAAGGGGAATGTTGGCCAGGACACTGGGAATGTTCCCTACTCTTTTGTGAAGAGTGCCCATGGTTCTTTTACTTCCACCTGGACACCCACCGGGACAACACCAGGATGGGCAGAAGGGACCTCCGTTTAATGTCTCATCCGAAGGATGGCACACCCCAGCAGTACAGCACCCCCCAATACTGCACATGGATGCCAGCAATTTTTATGTGCAAGCAAGTCCAATCTCAGTGTGGGATAAGAACCCACGACCTTCTGGTCCAGAGGCAGATGTGCTACTTGGTCACTCATTGATTGTCTTGCCCCCCTAACCTGCGCCCACCCTATGTGCATCCACCTCCCCACACCCCCACATTACAGGTGTGCGTTGCGATTTCTACACATGCTCGTGACTTCACCAGTTTTTTTTATATTTTCACTCAGGTGTAGAGAATGACAGGCATGAGGGGTGTGACTTGGGATTGTTGCCTGTAATGCTGATACCATTTCACCACCACCCACACCCCATAGCCAGCCAGAGGCGTCAAGGTTTGCCTTGGACTGTTTGGCCACAAAGTTCACCCCATTCTCCTATACAGCACCCATCTCATCAAAATGTCACTCAGTGCGAGTATGCTGTCGATGCTTCTCAGAATTACACCCATGAAGGGGGCCATGGACTCTCACTGGGTCAGGCAAGTTACTCTGGCCTGATCATATGCTGTAGAGGTGATGGATAGAATCCGTTTGGCTATAGAGCCTATTGCATCCTTGCTGCCCCATCTTTTTCCTCTTTAGCTGGCATGAACACAGCTGAAGTTTTGCGAATAGCTTCCCCTCTCTTAATCTCCATATTTCTCCCTTCCCATGTCTAGTGTATGCCACTTTCCACTCTTGTTGCTTTTAGAGAGTGGGCAGAAAGAGGAAGCATGAACCCTTGATTGTAATAAAGGGAGGACATAACTTTGGCAAATAAAAAGTGGAACTGTTCTAGCCTGATGAACTAGTGTACAGCTCTTAGGCCAGCAATGCTTTTAGTTTGCTGAAACTCCTAGCAGAAGTAGTAGGTTTGAGAAAAAATAGGCAATCTTTATTTTGAGATGCATGATGGATGGCAAGAGAGGCTCTAAAGGGGGCCTTGGTCAAGGCCCTGAGCACCATATCAAGACTCCAAGGTGATAGCTTTGGTGAATTGAAGATGTTTTAATGCTGCTGCCTGTAGAAGTACCAGACGTGGGGATATGAGCCCAACAATTCCCCAGTCCCATCAAGAGTGCCCCCAGTGCAGAAACTCTAATTTGTAAGGTGACTGGTTGGAGTCTTTTGTCCATCTGTCTTAAAGGAACTGAAGTAGTACAGGCAATTATATTGTGTCATTCTGTATGTGTCTGGAATGAAGCCAGAAACAAAATCTCCTCTGGATTCTATAATGCACTTTGGAGGAGGAAGAAGAGGCATATGAACTCCCCATCATTCCAATAACAGGAGCTGTACTGCATAGCTCCTTGAAAGTTTTTCCACTCACTTTCCCAGTCTAGAGAGAGGCCAGTTGTTAAAACTGGGTGCAGAACTGGAGCTTTTCCTGCTCAATCTTCAGGCCCCGGGAGACAAGTTGTTCAAATTGAGATGCAGACCAGCCCTTAAAGGAGAAAGTCTGGGCTGAAACTGAAGGTTAGAGGTGGTCGCCTCGAAAGATGAATGATAGTCGGAAACCCATGTGCGGACTGGACATAAGGGACCCCCTAGAATCATGACTGCCCTGTCCAAGGTCACTTGTGGAGGAGTCTTGATAGAAGTGGTATTGGATGAAGGCAAACAGGAGGCTGAACTGATCCCGGTTTAGGGAGAAGGCGTCTTGAGCCACCGCTGGTTTGTCCATGGCCAGGGAGCAGAATTGCTGTACCTTCGAATTCCGCCCACAGGCGAAAGATCTGTCTGAGGATTGCCCCCTGTTCTGTTGGAGTGTAGAAGGCAATGTCCTCCAGCTCCCATTCCCCTGGAAGAACAACCTTGTGAATTGAGCCAGACTGCTGTCATTTTTCTGTCCAGGAATATACATCTTTCAGTAGTGCTCGCCGCACTGAAAAGAGGGGAATCTTTTATCATTTTTGGGCTTATTGTGCCACCCTAGTGGTCGATGTATACCCATGTTGTCAGACTGTAAGTTGGAACCAGACCAACCTCATTGAGGAATTGGTCTTTTAGAAGTCTCTGAGCTGTGTCAGGGGAGCAGGCCCTGTGGATGATCAGCTGGGGATCCCAGAACGCCAACCGATGAATGCACAAGGAGCAAGTAACAGTCGACAAGTGGCTGAGGAGTCCAATGTGCCAGTCATCGATGGAAATATTCGGGGCTGCCCTTTGTGAGGGAATATCCTGGATAAGCCCTCCGGTGTTGATTTTTCTGACCCAAAATATTCTGGTGGCGATTTTCAGCTCCAAATCTCTATTGGCCAGATTCCAGCTTCTGATGTGGATGGCCCGGTCCAGAAATCACAGGAAAAATTAGATCGTGTTGAAATGGGGCCAGTCTGTACAGCTTGCAAGGCTGAGACTGGGGTCCATGCAGGAGCACTGAGAAACAGCTACAATGCCAGAAATAAAATAAATTGATGGACTTACAGTCTGCTGTCTTCAGCTCTGCCAAGAAGGCAGAGCATTGCTTGCAGAGTACCTGCCAGACTGGAGGCAGGAAGTAAACTGAGGAAAACAGGAAGTGGAGGGCTGGATGTCCCCTGCTGCAGAGGTTTGATTCCTGCCTGTGGATCAGCATCAGGAGGTACAGCCCAGGAGTAGGGAAGCCTGGAGACCTGCTTAGGAGAAATTGGTATATTTAAATTTTAAAAAGTACGGAATCCGGAAGTCTGGAGGATGCAGGGGGTGCTCCATTTTCTGCAAAGGTGCGGCAATGCACCACATGCTTCAATACAAAAGTGTTGAAGCGTATGGTGCATCACTACACTTTGCAGAAAGAATAACCTAGACTTCTGAATTCGATACTGAAAATTAAAATATACAAAGTTACAACGAGAAAATTCCACTTGTGCTGCTAAAGGCTAAGCTGAAGGGATAGCTTTTCAGTTGTGTGGGAACCCACCAACTCAGGAGTTTTCCTTTAATGAAGAAGAATCTGTAACAGTTGTTCATTTTTTACAGATAAGGGTTAACTGCAGATCTCATAACATGAAACGTCAGAGACACCAACCTTCGATTGCCATGTTCTTCAAGAAGAAACCTCATGTAGATCCTGTGCCTTCATCCACACAGAAGATCCCGACTGAAGAAATATGTACTGCAGTGTATGAGGAGCTAGATCAGGGTTTCAATGCTAATGTTAACAAGGGAGAACAGCAACCAAGTACAAGTTCATCCCTTCCTACTGTCGACAGCACAGTTCCTGTACTGGAGATCCAAATAGTGCCTCTGGATCAGCCACCCCACCCACAATCACCATCTGTTGCAGAAACAGTGCCTAGAATGGAGATGACAACTCGTGATATGGATCGGCCGTACCAACCACCATCTGAGGAAATACCAAAGCAGGACTGTGGAAACAAAAAACTCCAATTCCAGGAATCATGGTACAGGAATTTTCATGTGCACTATAGTCCTGAGTTGAAAGCTGTGCTCTGCTTTTGTTGCACAAAGTGTGAACAAATGGGGATGCTTGAGCTGTCAAAAGGCGAACCAGTATTCGCCACAATAGGCTTCACCAACTGGAGGAAAGCACGGATAAGTTTATCGCTCATCAGAGCTCAGAAACACATCAGCATGCCCTTTGGAAGGTGGCTCATGTATCCCGTGGTCAAAGCATTGATTCTGCTCTAGTGGAACAGAAAAAGATCTCACAAGATGTGTCTCGCAAGTGCTTGATTAAGTTAATAGTCGCTTTGCGTTACTTGGGAAGACAGGGATTGGCAATTCGAGGTCATCAGCTTGATGAGGGAAACTTTGCTGAACTGCTCAAGCTACTCAGCAATGAAGATGAGACCCTAGAAACTTGGCTAAAACGAAAGCAGGACTATACAAGCACAGCAATTCAAAATGAACTAATCAGACTCATGAGTCATGAGATCATCCGTTCTGTCGTGAAGGATATTAACAAGTCATCATACTATTCCATTTTCATTGACGGAACACAAGACTGCCAAAGTAAAGAACAAGAAAGCATTTGCCTTAGATACGTTGATGGAAACATGCAGCCCCAGGAGGAGTTCATTGGGTTTTATGAGCCACAGGATACTATCGAGACCTCAATAGCAAAAGTCATAATGGATGTCCTTACAAGACTTCCTCTGCCAATTGAATTCCTCCGAGGTATGGCATTTGATGGCACTGCAAACATGTCAGGATGCTATCATGGTGCACAGGCTATCATAAAGGAAAGTCAGCCACTTGCCACATTTGTACATTGTGGTGCTCACTGTGTAAATCTTGTGGTGAAAGAGAACTGTGAAGCAAGCCCTGTATTAAGAAATTCCTTGCACTGTGTAAATTAACTGGGCAAACTGTTCAGTGAATCCCTAAAGTACAGAACATTTTTTTCTCAAATTGCTACATCTGATAATGCATCTACCTCCTTCAAGAAACTGCGACCCTTATGTCCAACTAGATGGACTGTAAGACTAGCAGCAGTTGAAGCTGTGTCACAGCAATATGAGCAAATCCTTGAGAGTCTCCAACAAATGGAGTTGGAAAATGGGGATGCTGCAACAAGGGCAAGTGGTCTCTTAGAGAAGCTCAGCAAGGGCAACACATTAGTTAGCCTGCTGCTGGTCAAGGTAGTTATGGAACCACTGATTTGTCTGAATAGGAGCCTACAAAATCTGAACTGCATGGTAGGTGGCATGCTTGCCCAAGTAAGCCTCATAAAAGATCAGCTTCAAAGACTAAGGAATGAAAATACTGTCCTGCAAGCCATCAGAAAAGCTGATGAAGTTGTCCAGAAGCTGGAGTTGGATCCCATTGCACCACTAAGGCAACGATGGGTCCCAGTCTGTTTTGCTGGCAAGGTGGAGCAGCACAATCATGCAACAGTGGAGGACTATTTCAGAATGGAATTCTTTAAGATGGTAGACATCTCAGTTGCCCAGCTGGAAGAGAGGTTCCATCAGCAAGGGTTGACTGAGTATTCGACTTTAGAACAGTTCCTTCTTGCTGCAGTACATAAGGGTGATGCGAGTGACCATGAGCTGGAGGAAATGATTGACTGCATTAAAAAATATCCAGAGCTTAATCCCAGAATGCTGAAAATTCAGCTTGAGATGTTTGCACAGAGTAACACATATACCTCTTTGAATGAGGCTGTGGTCCTATTTAAAGCACTACCCCTAGATGTCCGTGGCCTTTTTACAGAGTTAGAAAAGTTTCTGCGACTACTGTTGGTGATACCAGTAAGCAGTTGCTGTGAAGCAGAGCGCAGTTTCAATGCACTTAGGCACCTAAAAACATGGCTGCGGTCTACAATGACCCAGTGTCGCCCGAATGCAGTTGCTGTATGTCATGTTCACCAAACCAGACTTGATGAGCTATGTCTGGACACCATTGCACGTAAATTTGTTCATGCTCATGAAAGGCGCTGTGCTGTATTTGGATTGTAGCAATAAAAATGTTGCAATGGGTTGATGCACCAAAAATTCAAATGTGTTCAAGCAAGCACGTCATATTCCTTGGTACTGCATGGGGCTGCATATCAACTTGCAGTCTCATGAAGAGAATTATCACACCTCAGATTGTAACCTTGTACCTCAGACAGTTGTGCACACCTATACTGATTCGCTTCATTAGCTGATACTGTTAAAAAAATGCCTCCCAGTTCACTATCCAATCCTCTTTCTCAATGTTTGACTTCTGCTCCCACAGTAAACACTGAGTGGATCACCACCCTTCCGCACAGTGAAGGCAATATGTACAGTTCCCCCCGTTGTTGTTTTTCTCCCCACCTCATTAGCCAACAGCTAGGTCTTCCTGGAGGCAAAGCAATAAGCATCAGTACACACCTGAACAACTGCTGTTCACGGCCTCATAAGGGCTGCACTTACTATGGATAACAATATTATTAGCAGGAGAGAGATACTAATGCCTTGAGAAAATCCACCCGACTTCCACTGTCAGTCTACTCCTTTGTCTGTGATCTGCAGAACCCCGCAGGATAGTTCCCTGCATATCTTCTGCAGTACTTTTCTGTACCCTACTGCACAGTGTGAGTTGGCTGGCTACCAACATTCCAAATCTTGAATGAGCCATACACAGCTCCCTCAATAATGTACTAATAAACATTAACATTCCCCCCTCACCCAAGGGTAATCTCCCTATACTGAATTAAAGTAACAGTTTAGGTGCAGACCTGCCACTCTGAGTATTTTTCGTCACTGGCTGCTCTCATCCACCAATCAGGTAGTGATCACAGTGCTGGCAGACCCACATATCAGATATCACAGTGATCTGCTCAGCGTTCCCCTTCCTGTCTTTCACTAACCTGAATATAGCTATACTGTGCTGGAATGACATATTCACTCCCTCTCTGGCATTCATTCTTCTGTCCTACTCCCCACATCAAAAAATTGGTGAGCTTTCTGCCCTTCTACATCATGAATGTAGTTAGTACAGTCTTCTATGTTATTTTTACATATTAATAGTAAACATCATCTTCTGATAAGCCAGGCTGACAGCAGCAAAGCATAAGGTGAAAATAGGCGTTCTTTCCCATATTAGATATAAGCCACCTATGATTAAGCACAATTAAAGGAGAACTGCAGCAATACAAAGCTCCCACCCCCAAAAAGCTTACCTCCTGATTAAGCTTTAGAGCCATAAACCCCTCTTTTTTTCCAGCAGGCAATTACTTTATATTTATTTTTTAAAATCCACGAACTGGAAGTATGGCGGACTGTGTGCAGCTCCATTTACTGTAACAGTGCTACCCCAGCATGGCAATCAGTTCTTTGGCCGATGGGGGTGCCCAATCCCCCGTCAGCTGAATGGCCCCCCCATCCTTGTGCCACGCTGGGAGCCCACCACAGCGTGCAAGCGGTCCCACAACATCTTTTTTGTTTTAAACCTGTAAAACAAAACGGTCCTGCATGCTGCCTCCCGACCCTCCCACAACCCGCACTGAAGCCTCCCCACACCCTCCACCCCATACTTACCTCCGACTCTGGCACGACGATCTTCGGTGGACCGGGAACACGTCTGCACTCTTCAAAGCCGACCGCGAACTGAGGAAATGCCGGTAAGCTGTATAATGGGCTAGATAGGAGGGTTCAACTTTGTTGCATATCTCAGGCATTTTTGGGAATTTTTGCACCAAATTTTCAACATGGGGTTTTTGGGACCCCTTCTCATGAATGATGTCACTGTCATGGCGTTATTCAGGCCGAAGGTGATTTGGCGCAGTGACTGAGAAATCACCCTTCGGCCTGAATACTGCCATGACAGTGACATCATTCATGAGAAGGGTCCCAAAACCCCATGTTGAAAATTTGGTCCAAATTCAAAATGACTTTGTTTCTGGCGTCGTTGTGCAGTTCCTCGAGGCTTGTAAGTTCAGAAAATTTCAATATTTTCACTCCAGATTTTCAACATTGCCATTTACCACACCTTCTTATGAGTAATATAGCTGTCATTTTCACATCTCACCCAAAATGTGTTTCCGCCTTTGTAGCGCAGAATGGCGCAGTCGGGGTGCGAAATCAATGTTTGGGACAAATTAAGAAAATCACAGTGACACTGTTCATGAGCAGAGGTCTTAAAATGGCTATGTTGAAAATTTGGTGAAAAAATTCCTAAAAATGACTGTTTTACGAGTGTGCATTGCGCAGTTCCTACGCAGGCTCGTAAGTTCACAAATTTTCATTATTTCCACTCCAGATTTTCAACATTGCCATTTTACTACACCTCCTTATGAGCAGTACAGCTGTCATTTTTCACATCCTGCCCAAAATGTGTTTCTGCCCATGTAGCGCACAATGGCGCAGTCGGTGTGCAAACTCAATGTATGGGACACATTAACAAAATCACACTGACACTGTTCATGACCAGAGGTCTTAAAATGGCTATGTTGAACATTTCGTGAAAAATTTCCTAACAATGACTGTTTTACTAGCGTGCGTTGAGCAGTTCCTACGCACGCTCGTAAGTTCGCAAATTTTCAATTTTTGCACTCCAATGACTTCCAAATACCTAAATAGCACATAGAAGCAAGCAGCATTCGGCATTGACAAATGCTTGTTTCCCTTGTTCCCTGCTGCTATCAGTCTGACTTACTGGAAAGATCTGCTTATCTTGGGAACTGTACTGCCTGTATTCATGATGCAGAAAGGTGATGAGCTCATCCATTTGTGCTGTGGGGAGAAGTAGTGAACAATGAATACCAGAGGGGTACTGAGAAGGACACTCCTGCAAGGTACTGGCATATTCAGGGAAGGGGAACACATAAGGGGAAAAATATGAGTAGATCACTGTGAGATATAAGAGTTGGGGCTGCCAGCACCATGATCGCTACCAGACCCCGTTGCCCTGGCCAACATTCCCCTTTCCATAAAACCATTTCATGCAATTGTCCAATGCTACATGTGAATATTATTGTGTGAAATGACTGCCACTATACATTCAGTCACTTCACTACCAGTCTAGCATGCCTGTATAGCACTTTGGGATACACCCTTGTATGAAAAAAGCTATATAAATGTTGATTCTTTTTCTGATTATTATTATTTCCCATGGGAAAAGAAGTCAAGACAACCATATTTTTGATTTCTAAGAAAGTATTAACTCTGGCATTGGACTACACAAGCATTTTGCTACAAATAAGTGTTGGATCAAGGCGGGGTTGGGTTAAGAGTGCAACTGCACCCTCCGCGCCCATTGTAAATTACTTGCTTGCTGCATTTCACTTTGTTAAAGTCTGATTTATTGATTGTACAAATGTTTACATTCAAATCTATTGATCACATTTGTAGATTCTATCAAAAACATGCTAAAAAAGAATAGCAGACAATATAAAGGTTTAATAAAAATGTTAAAAGTGTATATCAAGTATGCATACCACCCCAGCACCCCCATTGTAACATCCTGAATCTACCATGACCACTGGACCATCAGGTTATTAAGATTTGTACTGCACTGTGGTTTGCAAAAGATAAAGTTATTTAGATTAAAACACAATTTTAACATGTTAAACTAAACACAATGAACAGAACCATAGCTTTGCATGTGTACTGATCAACTTAGTGCACATGGTCTTGACCATTTTGGTGTAACAATTCTATACAGTGGGAAAAATAATGAGTTTAACACTATAAGAGCCATGTAGCTCTCTGGCTCCAATGATGTCATTGCTTAACACAATTGGTGGCCATATTAAGAAGCAGGTAAGGCAGTTCTCGAGGGCCATGTTCCATCCTTTCTGGACACTCATGTTATTCTTGGTATGACACAAACTACATTACAGTCCAAAAGGACACAGTCTCGAGTGTTTTAGCACTCTGGATATTATCAAGTTACTACAGTTATGGTTCTGGGTCTTGGCTTGTGGTCTTGGTGTTTTTTGCCACATGTGTTCTATCATTACATATTGCAGGATTTTATAGTTCTGTATTAGTTCCACCCGACATGTTGTAACAAAGAGAGACAAGAAAATGATCCTTTTCTTACATTCCTTTTCTGTAATACTTATTAGAGTATTATAAAAAGGGTCTGAGAAATGGAGCTTTCTTATTGGCTGCAAACATTCTAACAGCCTTATGTTAATCTTTTATTAACATACATGTAAGAACTAGCCATATGCTGAACAAGGTTTAACACTGTTTAAAAATGTTTGTATTATAATAGCAATAAGAGCACTCCCAGGGATTATATTAATGGTCAGTTAATCACTCTCTAGGGGCATGTGGCACTCGCGACACCTCATGCCACGGTACATCCCTAGAAGGTGATTAACAGACCATTAACATAACCCCTGGTCATGCCTCATTGCTTAATTGTCACCAAGTACACTACTCCGATATACTGAGAACTGCAATAAAAATTAAGGAAAACAAATAAACAATATATTTAAAATAAAAACGTGTCCTCTGAAAATATTGTCCTCATTGTTTTCCATATGTATTACATTTCAAAGGCATGTTGATAGGAAATTTAGTATTTTTCCATATAACGTTTACATTTTCGTATGTACCACAGTACCCATTATCAGAAGCTGGTTGAGATTGAGGTTGTACCCCCCAACCTTGGCATCAAAATTACTCCTCTGCTACTGCCCCTGCCTGCTTGGCTAGTAGCAGGTTAAGGGGCCTGGATAATGAAATGGGTGCCTCCACCAGGAGGTCAGGGTTGTTAGTGGTCAAGCTAACCTGGGCACAGCCCTCCGGGACACTGTAACCCCCCTCTTTCCCTTCTAGTGGCCTGAACAACATACAATAATTACTTTCACAATTAAACTTATTCACCAGGCAATTACCCACACTATTTGCACTTACCACCAGGGCTGGTTCCTCTAACTTGACCCTGGGGAACCCCTGTAAAACAAGGTTAAGCACAGCAAATAGCAACAGTACAATACTTTTGGAACAAACTGGAACCACAGTCAGGTTAAATGCAGAAAAGTTAAATCTGATTTATTCAGGAGACTTGAACAAAGGAGGGGTGTAATCAGGTTGATTTGCTTAAAAGCTACATTAATCAGACAGTTATGCATGCAGTTCAGAGTCCCTACACAGTCACACACTCTGGGTACCCAGGTAGGAAAACAGTGGGCTAGCCAGGAATGTTGCAGCTGATTGAGGCCCTGTGATGGAAGAAAGCAACATACATAACACACACTATTTGTAATCCAGAGCTGGAGGGTTCAGTTCGTGAAAGAAAAGGCAACAAGACAATCAGATGACAACACTTTTAGATTTAGCTGTTGTTGCAGGGAGCTACCCTGATGTTTACTCATGATACCTAATACTGGACACAGGCAGGGCAAAATCAAGACTGCAGGCTGTAGAGCTGGAGTGCCCAGAGAAGCAGGGCCCACATGAATCACCGAGGCATTATTCCTGTTCAAGGCATTGAGCAGGGGACTGATCCCCAGGCCGGTCTCTCGTCGATGACTTTCTCTATGTAGCAGGGATTCTGGCTGAGCCAGTGTAGCAGGGCCCAGGCAAATGGAAATGGATACAGTTTCAGTCCATGGAGCTGGATACAGCCTCCAGCAAGCAGAACACAGTTTAGACACGCAGCGGGGAACCAAATCACGACCCACTATAAGCACACAGCACATTCACATGTAAGGAAATTCCACTGTACCAAGCAAATGGCTCTCCGGTTGCAATTACAGAGTCTCTGCACAATCTGGGAGTTAAGAGGTAGCTGGAAGTCCTGACAGGCCGATCAAATTCAACAAATCTTCGGTCTTCTTCAGGTTAACGCCTGGTCACAATTCAGTAGCTTAATTCACTCTCCAAATTCGGATTCAGTCCGAAAAAAAAAATTCAAGTTCCCCTCTCAGGAACAGCAGACAAGCATGCAGGCCAAACTTAGGCATTTCCACAGTTCTCCCACACGAATCTACTATGGATTGCTGCTCGAACTATCTCGAGCTGTTACTTCTTCACTTCCCAACTCAGATCTAACTGAAACTGCAAGCAGTGTGGGACTTTCCCCAAGATCCAAAAGGTTCGGTTGGCTGATCTCTCTGCCAATCACAACAAGGACTCCCCCTCCAGGTTATTTTAGGCACCAAAAGCCCAGAACTATTCCTACAAGTTTTGGCCCCATCAAGCCCCTGAAGGCAGGCTCCATTTTAGAGTACCAAATGTACTGATTGGTCCATTCTGCAGTCCAGGACCAAGATGATGGAAACAAACAGAATCGTCCGTGCTGCAAAGAAGGCAGGTTAGAACAAACTGCGATATTATTACTACTCTAAAAATGATCAGCAAACAAGTACATCTTTTAACAGAGCTTCCTCTCAGATTAATTATGACTGCAATCCAGGCAGCTCTTAAGGAGACAGTACAAAGAGGATGTACAGGGACTCTCTGGCAATTCATTTAAATTGTTAAAATGCAGAACACCAGCCTGACAGTGAGCATTTAGGCAAGCTCAAGGAAGACCTTTCAGGAACCCCCATTTGTAGGGGGGTTATAGCCTTCCCTGCCTGTAGAAAACTTGGCATCCACGTCAAATCTGTACCATCATGCATCAGTTAACATAAACCTGTTACTTTACTATACATATTCACTACACTTCATGATACTATATCCATAAGGACAATACTTATGCACATTTCATACATGTGATACTGATTCCACTATGATTAACATACTTGTAACATCATAATGCTGATTCATGTTATAACTTCTTGTACATTAAACAATGTAGGAGGGGGCCCTTCCCTATCAGCTAACTTGGGGCTGGATGGGACAGGGGCACCATACTGAGAAGGAAGAACAATCAGCCTGGAATTGGCCGTAAAGCTCAGTTTGAGTAGTGAGGTCTGAGAAATATAAGAACTTTTGTGAATCACATTGAGAGGCAAATCCACTGGCATCCCGGGAGAATCACAACAGAAGCACAATACTGGCTTGACAGCTCGGCCAGTCTTTCTGGGGGGATCAGCCACAGTCTCTGTACTTTCAGCACTAACTATGGAGCTTTCATCATTCATGAGGGGTGCCTCTGCACAGATGGGAATGTCCAAACTGGGAGTACCGTCAGCTCCTTGCTCTGTAGGCTTTGTTTCCATGACACTTGGCTCATTTAGAGAAGGTTCTGGCACAGTTAGGCTTTGTAGCACTGAAGTTGGGCTGTCAGCTCTCTCACATTGTTGTTCAAGTTCTGGTGTGTCACCAGCGAGACTCAGACCATCAGCCCCTTCTTCGGGCAATTCACACAGTTCCACAAAAGACAGAGAGTCCACAACCTCATATGTGATGCTTTGCACCTCACTTTCAGGGAGCATTGGCTCCACGGACGAAGCTGGGGGTTTAGGCAGTCCAGAAGGCCCAGCTTCATCCTCACAATTAGTCATAGGGTTACCTTGAAACAGCTGACTCAGTTCATAGGAGGGGTAATAGGCATTGTCACACTCACTATCTTCAAAGGTGGACTAACAGTCACTATCATTCTGGGCCTTCTGCAGGGGAAACCTTAAGTCTGTAACTGCTATGGTAGGTTGACTCTCTCTTTTTTGCAGCAGCATGAGTCACCGGCCCAGGGGAGGCAATGTCTGCTGGCTCAGCTTCAATAATAACTTGTGCATACCATGTGAAATGATCCTTAACCACTAACACATTGCTAATATTCCACTGATCAAGTTCTAAACACACAAAGTCTACGCAGACCAGTTCCATGGGGGTGCTGGTAGTAATATTGACAAGGCGGCAGGCCTCTGTGGCAGGGCTTTCCTTCGCAGACAATGATTGCAGGTCTTTACATGGTGCTCTACATCAGCCCCCATCTTGGGCCAGTAGAATCGAGATCATACCAGGTCGAGAGTTCTGTCAATACCGAGGTGCCCTATGTGATTGTGGAGGGACCTCAGTACCAAATCTTTAAAGGCCATGGGCAGGACCAATTGCTGCTTGTCTACTCGACCACTGTGATCCACTGTCTCTCTGTATAACAACTGATTGTGTAACTTCAACCTGGGGCTTTCTTTAAATAATAGGACAGTTCACAAGTCAGAGGAATGCAACTGGGACACATCTTTTCCCACACGCAGAGCATCAAGTGCTGGCTGAATCATAGGATCTTGGGATTGAGCCCACTGGATGCTGTCATTGTCAAATTGAGGTAGTGCACTAATATCTAGAGCAGAGAAATGGCAATAGACAGCTGGTATGCAGGTATCAGGATGGCCCAAGCAATCTACTAAACAGTCCACTGTGTCTGTAGACATCTGTTCATCTCTATTAAACTTTTGGCACAATGCTTGGATGTCACTTTCAGACAACCTGACCCAATCATGTTTGGAAACTGGCCTTTGTGATAGGGCATCAGCATCAATATGGTTCAGTCCTGGCTTGTATTTGACAGCATAATCATAGGTTGATAAAACAGAGACCCACCAGTGCCTAGTGGCATCCAACTTAGCTGAAGTCTGTACATAGGTTAATGGGTTATTGTCGGTCTTCACCAATATCTTTGCCCCATAGAGGTACTCATGAAACTGGTCAACAATGGCCCATTTTAGGGAAAGGAACTCCAGCTTATGCACAGGATAGTTTCATTCTGAAGGGATCAAGCTCCTGCTGGCAAAAGCCACTGGTCTCAAACCATACTCATGGTCTTGATGCAGCACAGCTCCTAGGCCCTGCAGACCAGCATTCGTATGCTGCATATAGGGCTTGGTAGGGTCAGCATAGGCAAGGATAGGGGCATGGGTGAGCTGGTATATAACTTCATAGAAGGCTGCTTCACATTCTGGTGTCCAGCGGGGCCCAAAAGGTTCACCTGTTCAGAAGAATACTTTCTCAGGTTCTTTGACAGCCTCTTTCTTGTATTTACGGTTGGTAGGGGTAAACCTGGGTGAGATTCAGGAGCGGGTGAATCACCTTGGAATAGTCTTTTATGAACCTGGGGTAGTAGCCACAGAACCACAGAAACATTGTAGTTCTTTCAAGTTATGGTGCTGGGGCCAAGAAGTCAGTGACTTGACCTTACTGGGATCGGTCTCTATCCCTTCTGCAGATACCATGTGCCCCACATACTTCACGGAAGTTTGAAAAAACTGGCACTTGTCAATGGACAGCTTGAGGCCGAAGTCTTCCAATCAGTCTAGAACTTTAAACAGTCGGGTCTCATACTCTTCTAATGTGTGTCCGAACACAATGACATTATCTAGGTACACTAGGCATTCCAGCAAGTTTATATATCTCATCACACGTTCCATCAGTGGCTGAAAGCTGGCTGGGGCACCCGAAATCCCCTGTGGCATTCTCAGGAATTCGTAGAACCCCAAAGGACAGATGAAGGCAGTTTTCTCATGGTCCTCCAAGGCCTTCGGAATCTGGTAATATCCACAGTGAAGATCCAATACTGAGAACCATTTGCTCCCATTCAAGCAATCCAGGGCATCCTGTATACAGGGCACGGTGTATTGATCTGGGATGGTCCGCCAGTTCAGGGTTCGATAATCAGCACACATCCTCACCAACCCATTCTTCTTAAACACAACCATAATGGGAGAGGCATATGGACTCCTTGATTCCTGTATCATGAGAGCAGCGAGCATTTCCTGCAGGTGTCTCCTTACATCATCTATGTCCTCTGGAGCAATGTGTTGGGATCTCTCTCGAAATGGCCAGTCATCATGCAGACATATATGATGCTCTACACCCTGAACACACCCTACATCCCATTCTTTTAATGAAAACACTTGGTCTGTCTGGGCGAGTTTTTTGCTAATCCTAGCCTTCCATTCAGCTGACAGTGGGGAATCACCAAAGTCATATAAGTCCAGGGTCTCTCTCTCCTTTTGGCCAGAGTACTTGTTATTGGGTAATACTGCACTGTCTGTACAATGTACTGTAGCTAGAGTGCACCCTCTCTTCACTCAGACCTCCCTATCTGACACATTTCAAATCTGGACCATCACTCTGCGTGCATAGGCATAGGCATGGGCACGGGCAGGCAAGATGCTGGGTTTAACCAATAATCTTTCTGGCAACTTTCCATCACCTGCTGCATCCAACATTAATAGTTTGTTCTTTACATTTCTCTTTAGGTGGACTTCTCCATGGACTGTGCACTGGACTTTGGGGGCCAATACCAAGGAGTCAGGTTCCTTTTTCCACACTATCCCCACTGACTCATCTGCATACTCTTTTATTCATTTCATTTATTCATTACAAATCAGGTTTACAACCTTTGAGTCAGAGACTCATTTACAAAGGCACTTCGTCGCGGGGGGGCAGACATCAAGACAGTTACTATAGTGCAGATTAAAACAGAGGATAACACTACAAGTGCAGTAAAAGGAACATTTAACATAGATACACTTAGGTTACATAATGTTACAAAATTGTGAGTTACACTCATGGATATAGTAGGTCCTCAGAGAAGACAGTGGGTTACATCCCTGTTTGGACCTAGTAGGGAAGGGGTAGGTCTGGGGGAGAAAGAGGCTGTCCAGTGGACATTGTCTAGCCAGGGGGCAAGGCAGGCAGGAACCACAGGTTACAACAGGGGTTAATTGCACCTACAACAACAGGTATTAAAGATATGGTTCCAAAGGGCTGTTTTGAAGGAGCCAATGTTTGGCAAGTTGGAGATGCAGCTAGGGAGGGAGTTGAACCAGGTGGGGGCTTGGTAGAGGAAGGATCTCTGGGCAAGAGAGGTCTTGGTTCTGGGCACCTTGAAAGTGGCCTTAACAGAGCTACGGGTGGTGACAGATGAGGATGACTGCTGTAGGGAAGTGGAGAACCCCAGGGGAGAGAGAGTCCTAGCAGAGACTTCTTAGCAAGAAGGCAGGTCTGGTAGAGCAGTTGCTCCTCAAAGTTGAGAAGATTGGTGGTAGTATAAAGAAGGCAGGTGTGAGTTCGACTGGGGGCACCGGTCGGCAGCCTACAGGCCTTATTGATGGAAAGTTGGATTTTGGAGAAGGCAGTGTTGTCAGCTGCAGTGTAGATGGGCAAGCCATAGTACATGAGGGACAAGATGGAGGAGGTGATGGCCAGCCTCAGGGCAACCTGAGGCAGACAGTCTCTGTGCTGGTAAAGCAGGCCAATCCAAGAGTTAATGGCGACTGACAGGGTATTTTATGTGGCTGTGGAAGGAGAGGACAGTATTGAATGTGATGCCTAGGTACTTGCATATGGTCACTTGTTCTGGCGGGTGCAGAGAGCTGGGGATAATCAAGAGGGGGGTATTTTTTAGCTTTATTTTGGTGGTGGGAGAAGAGCATTGATTTGGTTTTCTTTAGGTTAATGACCAGTCTGCCGTCTCCAAACCACCTTTCGGCTTGGTTGTAAGCTTGCTGGAGGGATAATTGGAGGGAGGTGGGATTGGGATGTGAGGCAATGAGGGCTGCATCATCAGTGTAGAGGGGCATTTTACCAGTACATGAGCTGGGTAGGGTGTTGAGGTAGAGACTAAAAAGTATTGGACCCAAGATGGAGCCCTGAGGGACCCCGGAGTGAACGGGAAGAGTACTGGAGAGGGAGCCACTGATGTTGACATGCTGGGATCTAGCAGAGCAGTAGCTAGATAACCAGGAAATGGGACCACCTGAGAAGCCAAGTTGGTGGAGAGAGTCAAGTAGAAGGGGTTGACAGACAGTGTCAAAGGCCTTGAAGAAGTCAATGAACACTGCTCCTGCAAGGCTGCCAGAGTTGAGAGCAGCATGCAGGTGTCGAGAGAATTCCAGGAGAGCTGTGGTTGTACGTATCCTGGGCAGAAACCATGCTGCTCTGAGCACATAACGCCATACTTGGTTAGGTATTAAGAGAGCTGGATCAACACCACTTTTTCAAGGGCTTTAGAGAGTGGGGGAGGATGGAGATGGGTCAGTAATGGTTAGGGGTGGATTGGTCCCCACTGTTATGTATGGGTGTGATTTCAGCAGTTTTACAAGCACTTGGGAACTGACCCAGGCATAGAGACTGGTTTAGAAGGTTAGTCAGGGGGACTAGGACTTCGACTAAGACCATATGGAGGATCCTGGAGTCAAGGGGGTCACTGCTGGGATTATTGCTTCCTAAGGCTTTTAGCAGGAGTGGCCTGGCTTCTTGGGGGGATAGGATGTGCAGATAGAATGGTGGGTGATGCACGACTGGTGGGAGAGAGGTGGGGATTGGGTCAAAGAAGCTGCTGAGGAGGACCGAACTTAGGTTAGAGAAGGCAGTGTTAAGGCAATCGGCTATGAGGAGTGGATCTGTGGTGGGGGGTGCCATTGATGGAGAGCTGAGATGGTGGGGGGAGCGGGACTTCCCATTTAGCTCTTTCATATTATCCCAGAAGGTCTGGGCTGAACCCCAAGTGGAAGTGAGGGCGGTCTGGTAGAGCTCTTCCTTGGCCTGCCAAATAGCCCAAGTGCACTTTTTGCATTCTGCGTTGTAGGCCTGTCTGTCAGATGCCTTTCCAGATTCTACAGCAATGTGCCAGAGATTATCTCTGTTTTTGAGTCTCTGTAGGAGGGATGGGGTGATTCATGGGGCATTGCATTTTTTGGAGCGAATCCTGGTGAGGGGGTGAAAAGGTCATAAGCCTTACAGAAGGCATTTGTGAAGTGGTCAAGAACCGAGTCAATGTCTGGGGCATGCTGAATAGGTCTTCATTGGGTTTCTGTTGTAAGTCATATGCCCTTTTTACTAAGGCTGGAATTCTTAGGGCCTGTCCAGTCAGTTGCCCTTGTTTCTCATGGCAGAGTTGTGCTAGTCTCCCAAACATGTGAGCTTTTGTTCCAATTAACAGGGGAACCCCATCATACAGTCCAGTGGGGGGACACACTAGGGCCAGTGTCTCTACTTGCTCCTCTACACCAGTTACAGTTGCAGGAAAAGACAACCAGAGGCAGATATATCCTAAGTAGGGATAAGACTTTTCATTCAGCCCCCACACATGTAGGCTTTCCAGGGATTGTAATGGCACATTAGATAAGTGTTTGTCATACCAGTCCTGAAATACAATGGTCACTTGCGACCCACTATCAAGCACAGCCTGAGTAGGAATACCATTCACAGCCACAGTAGTCTTCATTGAAGTGCCCACTATTTTGGACCAGTCTGGAGGGACAACAGCAGGGGCCTGGGCAGACGATTTAGCCACAGAGGGGTTTGAGTTAGGTTGGCTGAAGCCTTCACTGCTGTCATTTCATGCACCCCTCGACCACTGACTCATTTTACAAAGCTCTCCTTAAAGCCGGTTCACCACTTTCTCAAAGTCCTTCTGAGACTGGAATTCCCTCTTCATATGGCCATCCTTGCCACAATTGTCACAAATGACAGGCTCTCAAGGGATCCTTGGGGAAAACATAGCAGGGGATACTGGAGCACCGATGGGCGATTGTGATCTGACTTCTGCTGGTAGTGTACCATGTCTCAAAAGTTCCTTTAGGGTGGCAGTCAATTTCTTGAGCTCAGCCGAGAAGCCACCCTCAGTAGAGGATGCCTGAGGATGCACCCCCAACCCCATAACAGTCACGTCCTGACAGGGGCCAGGGTCTCTGTCAGCAGGGAATACCTCAGCGAACGCACCCAGTTGTACTTTTCTGATTTCCTTCAGCAACTCCTCCCCCAACCGTTTAGCCCACAGCAGGACACTCATAATGGTCTCCACTTCGGAAGGGTCTTCCAGTACCATGATCACTTGGGCTGCACTCACCCCATAATTACAATCTCCCTCTTCACCTTCTACCTCCCAGAGTTCTTTTATCAAGTCACAGTAGTCAGGTGTGTTACCTTTCCTATCCTGGAGCCTTAACTGGATGATCTGCAGTTTAGAATGCTTGGTATGTTTCAGTATGTGCTCCAATCTCACACTGTTCAAATCACTGGTGGCTACCCCACCTTGCGAGTAAGCTTTCTGCAGAGCTCTTTCTAGGTGAGTAACATACACAGACAAACTTTCCCCCTTCCATTGTTTGGTATCTTGGAATTTCCACATCAAAGTCTCCCCTGACTCAATGCTCCCCAAATTGCCTTCAAGTACAGATAGGTACCTCTGAGCAGATGCATCAGGGTTCGTGGACTTCAAAAATTTAATGGCTTCAAGGGCGGGGCCCCTCAAACTTTCTATGATTCTTTTCTGCTTCTCAGCCTCCACACACTGCCACTCTGGTACCAATGGGGCAACATAGTCAATCCTGGTCTCCCAGTCATCCTCCCCCTGGGGGGTTGGGAGGGTGCCCAAGAAGATTCACAGCCTTCAGTAGGAGTTGTGACTAATGGCAGGTACAGATACAGGGGCCAGCATTGGCATGGGCACAGAACATGGGGCAGTTACAGGTGATGTAGTGGGAGGAGGTGTTGGGGAAGGAACACCCCCAGTTTCTTAAAGTCCTCTACAGTTTTCCCTTTCTCCAGCAACAACTTAGCAAATTTCTCCTCAAAAGTCTCAGGTAATGGTTGGAGCTCATCCTCCCCAGGTTTTTTACTGTCTTTTGTTATCACTCTCCAGGCGGCTATGACCCCTTCTGAGGTAATAGTCTGTGGCACTTTAGAGCTGTTCAAGAGGTCACTACACTCTACCAAGGCTATGAAACTTTGGGAGATCAAATTAGCCTGCCGACCCACCGCCACAGGGTTTTTTAAACATTCAGCTTTGGAGAGTGCTCCCTTTACAGTGTCCTTACTGGTACCCAGGGGAATATCCAGTATAAGCAGATCATTTTGGGGTCGATCTCCTGCCCAATACACCACCCCACCAACTGGTGTACAGCCATTTCTACTGGGGTAGCCATTAATATTTAACAATAATTCATAATTTTTGGTCACTAGGAGGCACACAATCTCAGCAGTGAGCCTCCAAGATGTAACCCCTAGGTGGCACTATCCCAAAGGCTACTACCCCTGTCTGCTTGGCTAGTAGCAGGTTAAGGGGCCTGGGTAATGACATGGGTGTCTCCACCAAGAGTTGATAGTGGTCAAGCTAACCTGGGCACAGCCCTCCAGGACACTGTAATTCCCTCTTTCCCTTCTAGTGGCCTGAGCAATATACAATAATTACTTTCACAATGACCCTTATTCACCAGGCAATTACCCACACTGTTTGCACTTACCACCAGGGCTGGTTCCTCTAGCTTGACCCTTGGAACCCCTGTAAAACAAGGTTAAGCACAGCAAATAGCAATAGTACAATATGCTTGGCACAAACTGGAACCACAGTCAGGTTAAATGCAGACAAAGTTTAATCTAATTTATTCAGGGGACTTGAACAAAGGAGGGGTGTAATCAGGTTGATTTACTTAAAAGCTATATTAATCAGATGGTTATTCATGCAGTTCAGAGTCCCTACACAGTCACACACTCTGGTTACCCAGGTAGGAAAATGATGGGCTAGCCAGGAACGTTACAGCTGGTTGGGGCCCTGTGATGGAAGAAAGCAACATGCACAACACAGACTGTTTGTAATCTGGAGCCAGAGGGCTCAGTTCGTGAAAAAAAAGGCAACAAGACAATCAGATGACAACACTTTTAGATTTAGCTGTTGTTGCAGGGAGCTACCTTGATGTTTACTCATGTTACCCAATACTGGACACAGGCAGGACAAAATCAAGATTGCAGGCTGTTGAGCTGGAGTGCCCAGAGAAGCAGGGCTTACACGAATCACTGAGGCATCATTCCTGTTCAAGGCGTTGAGCAGGGGGAGCAGGGGACTGATCCCCAGGCCGGTCTCTCTTCAATGACTTTCTCTGCATAGCAGGTATTCTGGCTGAGCCAGTGTAACAGGGCCCAGGCAAATGGAAATGGATACAGATTCAGTCTGTGGAGCTGGATACAGCCTCCAGCAAGCAACACACAGTTCAGACACACAGTGGGGAACCAAATCACGACCCACTATGAGCACACAGCACATTCACATGTAAGGAAATTCCACTGTACCAGGCAAATGGCTCTCCGGTCGCAGTTACAGTGTCTCTGCACAATCCGGGACTTCAGAGGTAGCTGGAAGTCCTGACAGGCCAATCGCATTCAGCAAATCTTCGGTCTTCTTCAGGTTAAAGCCTGGTCACAATTCAGTGGCTTAATTCACTCTCCAAATTCGGACTCAGTCCGAAAAAAAACACAAGTTCCCTCTCAGGAACAGCAAGCACATGCAGGCCAAACTTAGGCGTTTCCACAGTTCTCCCATGTGAATCCACTAGGGATTGCTGCTTGAACTATCTCAAGCTGTTACTTCTTCACTTTCCAACTCAGATCTAACTGAATCTGCAAGCAGTGTGGGACTTTCCCCAAGATCCAAAAGGTTTGGTTGGCTGAGCTGTCTGTCAGTCACAACAAGGGCTCCCCCTCCAGGTTATTTTAGGCACCAAAAGCCCAAAACTACAATTCCCACAAGTTTTGACCCCACCAAACCCCTGTAGGCAGACTCCATTTTAGAGTCCCAAATGTACTGATTGGCCCATTCTGCAGTCCAGGACCAAGATGATGGAAACAAATAGAACTGTCCATGCTGCAAAGAAGGCAGGTTAGAACAAACTGCAATATTATAACTCCTCTAACAAATGATCAGCAAACAAGTACATCTTCTAACAGAGCTCCCTCTCAGATTAATTATAACTGCAATTCAGACAGCTCTTAAAGAGACAGTACACAGAGGCTGTACAGGCTCTCTCTGGTAATCCATTTAAACTGCTAAAACACAGAACACCAGCCTGGCAGTGAACATTTAGACAAGCTCAAGGAAGACTTTTCGGGAACTCCCATTTGTAGGGGTTACAACAATAAACACCATATAGTTTGAGCTGACCTTTGCTACCAGTAAGCCTTTGTCAATGAGCAAAGATCTGGATTTCTGAAGAGCAGATTTCAAACAGATGAGGGAAATAGTTTGGAGCAGGTCACTGGAGTAGACAATATAGGGGGAGAAAAGAGGGGGAGAAATAAAAAAGGTAATTTTTGAGGCAACAAAGCCATGCACGAGAATGGTAACTAAAAGAAACAGGTACAGAAGGCCAATATAGTTCCCTTAAAAAGTCACAGAGACAGTGAGTGCCTAAAAGAAGGCCTTCATCAGATGCAGGAAGGAATGGGGAGAGGAAAAATGGGGGGAATGCCAAGTGAGAACCAGGGAAGCCAAGAAAGCCATTAGAGATGCAAAAGCATACACTGAGCTGTGTATTACAGATGGTGTGAGAAGTGGGGAAAACAGAGCTTCAGATATATTACAGAAAATAGAAAGACAAGAGTTGATATTGTTAGGCTAACAGAGGCAAGCAGGGTAACAGAGAAGGATGAGCAACAAGCAGCTATTCTTACTGAGTGCTTTCTGCACTGTATTCACAAGGGAGGACAGAGACCCTCTATCCAAGAGTGGCATAAAGGAAACTGTAAGCATGATCCTAGAGATGAGATTAGGCTACAGCTAGAAGCCCTAAAAATATATAAAGCCCTGGGACCTGATAGGATCCATTTGAGAGGGCTAAAGCAGTTAGCATCAAAACTAGCGTAACCCTTGATAGTGCTAATGAATAGCTCAATTCAGACATGGGGAGTTCTGAAAGACGGGAAGGCAGTAGATATAGATCCACTCTTTGGTGGTGGGGGAGGGGGGGAACAAAAGGCAGCCATGTAACTACAGACCTCTCAGTCTTACCTTCATTCTGGGTAAACTGATGGAGACACTAAACATAGAGGACCTAGTGGACTACCTGGAGAGAAACAGACTTTAGTACAATAAACAGCATACAGTCATGGCATAGAGGTCTTGTCAGACCATCCTGATAGTATTGTTTGACTGTTTAACAAGAGTAGTTGAAAAGAGTCACGCTGTGGAATGTACTCTATTTAAATTTCAGCAAGGCCTTTGATTTAGTGCCTCACAGAAAGTTGCTAAACAAGCTAGAGGATCTGGAAGCAGCAAAGGATGCAGATGGGCAGGAAATTAGTTGGAAGGGAGAGAGCAGAGACTTGTGGAAACCAGAGTCAAATCTGAGGAGAGGGAGGCCACCAGTGGGGAGCCACATGGATTGGTCCTGGGTCCAGTTTTTTCAATATGTTCATCAATGATATAAGAAAAGGAATTCAGGGCAAAATGTGCCTCTTCACAGATGACCCTATGTTTTGTGGTAGCGTAGACAGCGTGGAGGTGCTTAATGAATTGCAGAGGGACCTGCAAAAGCAATGGAGGTGTTGCAAGGTTTGGCAGTTGAAATTCAATGCCAAAATGTGTAGGTGGTACACGTAGAGACCATGAACCCCATGAGAGAGTATGGATCGGAGGGGTTAAACTGGCCACGGCGTCTGAACAAAGAGACCTAGAAGCCTTCATTAGTGCCTCAGTTGAACAATATAGCCAATGTAACAAGACCTACTGCAAGGCAAAGAGGATACTGGGGTACATCAGGAGGAGTACTGACCTCAGAAAAAAGGCGGTATTATTAATTCCCTGTAAATTACAGGTGAGGCTGCACCTGGAATACTGGGCCCAGCTGTGGAGTCCTCACCTTAAAAAAGTTAAGAAAAGGCTTGAGATGGTGCAACATTTAACCAAAAGTGACAGCAAGGCAGATCTTATGAGGATCGACTTAAGAACACAGGGATATGAATGGAAACTGGCAGAAGGAGAGGTTCAGTAGGGGCGTGACAACAATGATTTATTTTGCAGAAAGGGTGGTTGAGCCATGGAACAATCTGCCAGCTGATGTTCTGGGCACCAAAACCATAAATGGTTTCAAGCACAGCCTGGACAGAGTGAATGGCTTAGCAGCTACTCAGGGCGACAGCAATAAAATGGGAAACACAGGGCTGGAGAGTGTGGGCTGAAACCCTGAATAGACAAAAGGGCCCAGGGTATGATAGGGAGTTACAGGCAGTGTTGGAATTACACTGTATAAGCTTTTATAGCTGGGGGAGCCCGTAAGGACACTAATTCTAAACTTTGGCCCCCTTCCCATCATATGTTAATGGCAGTGTGTGAGCTACCAGGACTCACTTGAGAGCTAGGGGTCCGAGCCCTGGCAAGCCCCCATATACTTCCAACACTGGTTTCAGGCAGACAGGATGGACCAAAGGTTTGTTTCTCTGTTGCTGTCTGTTGTATGTTCTATGCACTGCAGCAAAGCCATAGCCAAACATACCACTGGGTCAGCCAAGGATACATGGATTTGTGAACTGACTGATGCATACACACTGTCAGAAACTAAGAAACAGCATTACTAACATAGTAGGTTTGGAGCTGCCTCAAACCACCATTCTCTCACATAACAGAAGGACTAAGTGCACCACACGAGATGTTCTACTCTGTTTCACTTCATAGACTTACATATGCTGTACTACATGATGATAGTGGTATTTCTGAATGTCTCCAAAATCATAAAGTTCGATCTAATATGCAAATCCGAAACAACACCTTAAAATAGCCACTTGGCTGTCTAGTGTGCTTACCCAGTTAACAAAGGCAAATAAATAAATATTTGGGTTTCAGAACCTACAACACACTGAATATAGTAAGTTTCATACTCATTCTATTTTCTGTCAGTACCAGCTGGAGTCACAAGAGGGTGCACATAAGTCACAGCAGACCTAGAGACAATCCACAGTTTCAGAAATGTGATGATCTCATTCTAACATTGAACGTGCCTATCATCTCTGATTGGCTAAAGCTCTTCTTAGCACAGCAAAACTACTTGATAAATGTCTCTGTGGTGTCAGTTCATGTTGGTATTTTATAGAACGCTGAATATTGCTATGTATACTGACTGCATCAAAATAATACAACAACATGTCTCAGAAGAGAAGCACAATATATGTGTTGTCACTGATGATCACTGCATTACTTTTAGGTATGACAAATAGTTCTATATTGAATTGTCTGTTTGTTAATCATTGATTCGTTGTATCTGTTTACAGTATCTTTCTATTTATCTTTTAAATTTACTCTAAACTATTAATATATTCACAGTATGTTACTTTATGGGATTACTTTGTGTCTGTTCATAACACAGGTGGAGAATGTGCAGAAACTGTCACCCAACCTCTGGATGTAGAAGCTGTGGAAGGAAAAACAGTTACAATTTCCTGCAATCATTCTATCAGAGCATATGATAACATCCAGTGGTATACTCAGCTGGTTCATGAAGCTCCAAAGCTCTTAATACTAAGCTATGACACGAGCAAGAGCCATGATCGATTTACTGTAGATACTGATAAAAAAACACTGTCTACAAATCTTACAGTAAGGGATGTGAAACTCAAGGATGCAGCTGCTGTCTATTACTGTGCAGTGGGTGACACAGTAAGACAACACAATGTTACTGCAGTACCATATCCCTTTTGGTAGAGGAGGGTGCAGTCTATACAATGAAACAAAGCATCTGAGTTTTGTGAAGGGACTGAGAAAGCACTTTTCTGTGTATGGAATATTATTTGCTCTGTTGAAGGGAAAATCAACTAGATTTTCAGTGTTTGTTATACTTGTACACTAAGGTGCTTGTATAGTCTGCATGTTCTTCAAGCTATATGTTTTCATCAGTTCTGGAGCCCAGTGATATCAGTAGAGGGAACTATGTCAGTGAACAGTCATGCACAGCATCCACTCAACTGATGTCACCTGGTTCAGGCCCTGATGGTTAATGAACAAGTGAAATATTAGATAAACATTACATAGAAAAATAGAATTAGACGGCAGATAAGGACCATGTGGCCCACCCAATTTGCCCATTTTCCCTACCTACTGTAATACCCTAGACTCTACTTGATCATCATCTTAGCCCTACCATCCCTAATGACTAAGATTCCATTATACCTATCTCATGCGTTCTTGAATCCCGACACAGCATTTACCCCTGCCACCTTAGCTGGAAGGCTGTTCTAGGCATCCACTACTCTTTTTCTGAAGAAGTACCTCCTTACCTTTCCTCTGAGTCTACTCCCCTCCAGCTTTGTAGCATGTCTCCTTGTTCTTGAGCATCTTTTTTTCTTTAAAATGCTTCCCTCTTGTACCTTATTAATGTCCGTGAGGTATTTGAAAGTCTCTATCATACCCCTCCTTTCCCTTCTTTTCTGCTGGATCTATATATTGAGGTCCTTTAGTTTCTCCTCATATGGTCTCTGGTGCAGACCCTGCACTATTTTTGTTGCCCTCCTCTGGACCACCACTACTCTATGTCCTTCCAGGGGTGTGGCCTCAAGAACTGGATACAGTATTCCAGGTGAGGTCTCACCAATGATTTATACAGTGGTATCACCACCTCCCTCTTTCTGTTGGTGATACCATCCCTATGCACCCTACCATCCCACTGGCTTGCCTCACAGCCTTGTCACACTGTTTGGCCACCTTTAGGTCATCACATATAATTACCTCCAGGTCTCTTTTCTGTTTGGTGGTCATCCATAACACTCCCCCATCTTATACTCCACCCCAGGTTTCTATGCCCTAAGTGTATGATTTTGCACTTCTTCACACTGAAATTTAGTTGCCACATTCTTGACCATTCCTCATGCTTTCCTGGATCACTATTCATTTTTTTACATACACACTCGGAGTGTCTACCCTACTGCAGATTTTAATGTCATCTGCAAAAAGGCACACCTTCACTTCTAGTCCCGCTGCAATGTCACTAATAAATACATTAAAGAGGACTGGTCCCAGTACAGATCCTTGTTGCAATCCACTGGTCCTTCCTCAGAGTGAACTCCATTTACCACCACTGTCTAACTCCTATCCCCCAACCAGTTCCTTACCCAGTTTACCACTTTTGGCCACACTCTCAGGCTGCCAAGCTTGTTTACTAGTATTCTATGTGGAACAGTGTTGAAGGTCTTACTGAAATCTAAGTAGATCACATCTACCGCTCCACCCTGATCTACTTTCCTGGTTACCCAGTCAAAGAAAGCTATCATATTTGTTTGACATGACCTCCCCCGGTGAATCAATGCTGCATCAGATCCTGTATGTTGCTGGTATTAAGATATTCCACAATCCTTTCCTTCAGCAGTGAATGGATTAATTTCCCAACCACTGAGGTCTGGCTGACTGGCCTGTAGTTTCCAATTTCCTCCTTGCTCCCACTTTGTAAAGTGGGACTACATCTGCCCTCCTCCAGTCCTCTGGGTCCACTTCCATCTCCAGTGAGTGGTTGAACAGAACTGTCAGAGGTACATCCAGCACCTCTCTGAGCCCAATTAATATCCTTGGATGAATTCCATCTGGCCCCATTGCCTTGTCTGCTTTCATATTTGGAGTTCCTTCAGGACTCTCTCCTTTGTAAATGGATAAATGTCTACCTCCCTTCCTTCGATGCTTCTATTACTTAACTATGGTATCTTACCCTTCCCTTCCTCCATGAACACTGAATAAAAATATTTGTTCAGGGTGGCTGCTTCTTCCTGGTCCCCTTCCATGCACTCCTCTCCTTCACTCCTTAGCCTTATAATCCCTCCTCTGGTTTTCCTCCTTTTGCTTACATATCTGTAAAATGTCTTATCCCCTTTCTTTACTGCCTATGCTATGTTCTCCTCTGTTTGCACGTTTGTACTCTTGATTGCTTTCACTGCCTTCCTCTGCATCTCATGATACATCTCCCAATCCTTCTCCTTCTGTGCATCCTTATACTTCCAGAATGCTAACATTTGTGCCCCTCTTTCATAGCCACCTCTTTAGAGGACCATAGCAGTCTCTTTTTCCTCTTACTTACTTGCCTGATGCAGATCTTTGTTGCATTTCCTATAGCCTCTTTTAATGTTATCCACTGTTCGTCCACTCCACCCATGTCCTCGACCTCTGAAAGGTCATTTTTGAGGCATTCCTCCATCTTTGTAAAGTTGGTCCTCCTGAAGTCCAAGACTCTTGTTGCCTTAGTGTGGTTTGATTCTGGCTCAGTAGTTATGTTGAACCACACCATTCAGTGATCACTGGACCCCAGGTCGTCACCCACCTCGACATCTTCAATGCTGTGCCCATTGGTGAGCACCAGGTCCAACATTACTCTCTCATGGGTGGGCTCCCTTGCTAGTTGCCAAAGGAATGTCCTCTGCAGGGAGTCCAGGATGTTCCTGCTCCTAGCTGAAGCAGCATCTGGGATGCTCCAATCCACATCTGGCAGACTGAAGTCCCCCACCAGCAGCACCTCTCCCTAGTCACCATCTTTTGGATGGCTGCCACCAGTACCTTATCCATCTCCCCCTCCTGTGCTGGAGGTCTATAGATTACTCTACTGTGAACAGTGGTTCAAGGTAATGCACCTGGGAAACAAAAACCCAGGGGAAGAGTACACAATGGGGGGTGAGATACTAACAACAACAAAAATGGAAAGGGACCTGGGGTAGTCATATCAGATTACCTAAAGGTGGGCAAGCAATGTGAGAGGGCAGCAAGGAGTGCTGGGGGGATAGTGGGATGCATAGGGAGAGGCATCACCAGTAGAAAACAAGAAGTTATTATCCCTCTGTACAGACAGCTGGTGAGACCCCATCTGGAGTAATGCGTGCAGTTCTGGAGACCCAATCTCCACAAAGACATAGACAGGATTGAAGCTGTCCAGAGGAGGACAACTAAAATGGTGCAGGGTCTGCACCAGAAGACATATGAAGAGAGACTTAAGGAGCTTAATATGTATAGCCTCGAGGAAAGGAGGGAGGGGACATGATAGAAACTTTCAAGTACCTCAAGGGAATCAACAAAGTCCAAGAGGGTAGCATCTTTCAAAAAAAGAGGTGTGCAAGAACAAGAGGGTGGTTCAGAGGTAATTTAAGGAAGTATTTTTTCACAGAGAGGGTTGTGGATGCATGGAACGGCCTTACAGAGGAGGTTGTGAAATCAAAAACAGTGGTGGAATTCAAGCATGCATGGGACAGTCATAAGGCAATTCTAGGGGGTGGGGGTAGGAAGAAGTAGGCTGCTGGTTAACTAGGATCTGCGGCTTATCCATTAGGTAGGGAAATGGGCAGACTGGGTGGGCCAAGCGGTCCTTATCTGCCGTCAAATTCTATGTTTCTATTTCCTGCCTCTAGGGTAACCCACAGTGCCTCCACCCCTCCCTGTATGCCCTTTGTTTCTGTAGCGTTTATGCTTTCCTTTACAAAAAGAGCCACTCCTCTCCCTTTCTTGCCCTTCCTGTCCTTCCTGAACAGAGTATAGCCTGGTATGGCAATATCCCAGTCATGATTCTCATTGCACCACGACTCAGTGATGATAACAATGTCCAGGTCAGCCTCTGCCATAATGGCCACAAGGTCTGAGATTTTATTTCCCTGACATCAATCATTTGTGCACATGGCCTTCCCAATTCTTCTGTCTCCCTTCTTGTCAGTCCCCCTTTTTTCCTTTTGCCTACTCTCCTTATCCCTTCTGCCTTCTTTCACACCCTTTCTCATTTTTACCATTCTGCTTGTCCTGCTATTAGAAACACTCGGGGATTCCACCCCTCAGTGTTTTTCCTATTGAGTACTTTGGCTTGTGGGTATGGACAGTTCATGTCTCCCTGATTCCTTCCACCACCACCCTTAGCTTGTTTAAATGCTTGCCAATGTAGCACTTAAACTATTCACTGAGGACTGTGGCTTCCATCCCAGGGGGGATGCGGGCCATTGCCCCTGTATAGACCTTTGTCCCTCCAGGTGGGACTCGGTCCCCAATGTAACTGAAACTCTCCTTTCTGCACCAATACTTCAACCATTGGCTGAAGCTCTTGGTATGGAATACCCCATCCTCCCATCTGTCATAGACAGGCAACACCTCAGAAAATGCCCCTGAATGTGCTACCTGCCTAAGACCCTTCCCCAATTCCCTGAACTTCTCCAGCACTCTCCCAACCTCATACCTAGCCAGGTCATTGGTCCTGAGGTGGACAATGACATCCAGTTCTCTCTGCCACCCTGCTACCCTCACGAACTTCAGGATCAGCTTGACATCCTGCTGAGCCATGGTGCAGGCCTGTCCCCAAATCTACCCCCCTTACAATTGAGTGCCCCACCAGAAGTTGATTCCTCCTCATCTGGAGTCTCTACAACCTACCTTGGGACCTCCCATGTGAAGGACTTCCACATCCTCCCTGCCACTACTGCAGTGCCTCCATGGGATAGTTCTGCCCTGTCAGAGCAGCCATGAGTTGCATAATGGAACCATCTGGGTGATGTGCCTTTGACCCACCACCCTCATCCTTCCTGAGCCCACCGTAAACCAGATGACCCTCCTCTCAGGCAACCTTTGAGGTATCAGTGGCAGACTTTGTGGTCCCTAGGTGGGAGAGGAGACTTCCCATTGTGTAGCCAACTCAGCTGTAGACGAGCAACCTCTTCCCTCAGCCCAGAGAGGTGCATGCAGATAGGACAGCACCACAGTCTCCAGAAATTCTCCCTGAAACTGCCACCCTACATCCACTGTACTGCACCACTCCCAGCATAGTTGTTATTCACCTTGCCTGTTATAGGAGGCAGTATAGTGTAGTGGTTTAAGGCTCTGAGCTGCAAACCTGGAGATCTGGGTTTGAATCCCACTGCCCCCACTTGCATACTGTGTGACCCTGAGCAAGTCACTCAATTTCCTTGTGCTCCCAGGTTGCACCTGGAAACAAGCTTCTGCTTAGTGTGCCTTTCCTGAATAAACAATTTCCCCTTCCCTTTTTGTTTTGTTTACTCTAGTCCTTATTTTGCCCCTACCCTTGATGAGGTGTTCCACATATTCCCACCTTTTTGATTACTTTAACCTTACCCTAGATAAGGTGTTTAATGGAGCAGTGCGGAATGGGAAAATTCCGAATTCATGGAATTTTGACAACATTTCACAAAATTCCATGAACATTTCTCAGACTTTCATCAGAATTGTGTGGAATTGTTTAACTAATTTGGTCATAACTTGACTGTCGTATAAGCTACAGCTCTGCAATTTAGAATGCACACTCTTTTGGGGAAGGGCCACTAACATGCCAAATATCATGACATTCGGATGACAGTTACAAAATTATAGGTGCTCAAATTCTGCCATTTTATTTTTTTGTGCAATATTTCATGATAATGTTTATCCGCATATGCCTCAGCTGTCTATTGGGTCAGAGATCTTAAATTTGTCATGATTCCTTAATGATAAGTGTTCTAATAATGTGCCAGATTTCATGAAAATATGATGCACCATCTCCAAATTACATGTGCTCAAAATCTGTCATTTTATTTTTTTCAGGAAATTTCATGGAAAATGTTCATCTTCATATAACTCGGGCACCTTTGGTGCTAGCCATGTGTAAATTAGCATGGATAACCTTTTTGTAATGCTTATAGAATGATCTAAATATGGAGAGAATTGGATTAGAGATTTTTAAGTTACAGAGGTTGAAATCTTTGCTATGTAAATATTTGCAAAATTTTGTGAAAACTCTCCAAAATGTGGGTGTTAGTAATGTTTATGCTCTTGTAAGCATAGCCATAACATTTGACATGCATATCCATAGTCAGTGTATACTGGTGTCTAACACAATGGGACCAATTGGTTTAGCAGTTTTAATTTGCAAAAGAAAAAAATATTGGTAACATTTTCTCACATATTTCTAGTATAATATAGTGGCGAACCATCCAGAATTCTTTTTGTGGAATTTAGCATTAACAATGCACGTATCATTACTTCATTTAATAAGCTGAGCTGAGCTTTCTGCAGTACTGCTGTTCCTTTCTGGGTGTCTATCCCCCCCCCTTCTCTTTCTGCACAGCCAGATTGACTCAGTAGAACTACTAATCCCACTGATATCCTCTTTGTTCTTTACAGTGACAAACTCCCTTAAAACATATGCCACCTTCTCCTTTTCCTATTGGCCTACCCTGCTAGAATAAATATAATTCTTCCTTCCTGCTGCCCAAGACATCATCTTCCCCCACTGCATCTTTCTGAGTATCTCTAAGTCCCAGACTTGCATGTACATCAGGCTCCCTGGATAATAAATGTACTGGATGAGATCCTGAAATATCCTGCATTCAGGCTGGAATTGATGCTATGTGCTTTCTTGTTCCAACCTGGGGTTCTATGATTATTGTGCTACCCAGATCAGCTGTCCATTTCTTGATGAAACTATGCATCTAAATCCTGAACTTGGTGACCTCCTGCACTACCTGCCTCTCATACCCCTATCTTTTAATTAGAATTCTCCAGATAAGGCTGAGTGAAATAAGCAAATTCCAGTTTTATGGAATTTTTCATGAAATTCTACAATTTTCACAAAGACTCATGGATTTTGACTTTAAGTACAGATGTTATTTTGTAGAGCTGTGTGAATACCTTTTTCTGAATATTTGGCTGAATATTCGGTATTTGGGTCCCAGATATTTATTATTCAATATTCAGTATTCAGTATTTGACCAGGAAAGTTGCTCTATTAGAGAAGTGCTACAGAAGTCCTTAAAATGGCATCTGGAGGCAGAGGTACTTTGGCTTGTACACTGGTGGCAGAGGCTGCCTTGTGCAGCTGGTGCTTCAGGAGGAGGATGCAGAGGTGAAAATCTCAATATGGACACAAAAGTCTCAAAAGGTACTACAAGAATAACATGCCACACCCTTAAATAATTGTGGCCATTAACAAAATCAAGTAATAAAACATAACAATTCCCCATAGGATAACACTGGAACTTCAACAGGCCATATCTCCATCACTATTTGGAGTTAAATGACAATCTCTATATCATCACATAGGTCTCAAGGGGTACTACAAGAATAACATGTGATGCACCCTTAAATAATTGTAGCCATTAAAAAAAGCAAGTAATAAAACATAATGATTCCTATAGGATAACACTGTGACTTGAACAGGCCATAACTTCATTAATATTTGGAGTTAAGTGACAATCTCTATGTGATCACAAAGGTCTCATGGGGTGCTACAGAAATAATATATGCTGCACTCTTAATAATTGTGGTGATTAAAAAAAGCAAGTAAAAAAATATAACGATTCCCATAGGATAACACTGAAACTTCAATAGGCCATAACTCCATCAATATTTGGAGTTAACTAGCAGTCTCTATATGGTCACAAAGGACTCAATGGGTACTACAAGAATAACATATTTTGCACTCTTAAATAATTGTGGCCATTAATAAAGGAAGAAATAAAACATAACAATTACCATAGGATAACACCGGAACTTTAATAGGCCATAACTCTGTCAATATGTGAGTTAAGTGACAATCTATATGGTCTCAAAGGTCCAAAGGTGTGCTACAGAAATAACATATGCTGTTCCCTTAAATAATTGTTGCCATTAACAAAAGCAAGTAATAAAACATAACAGTTCCCCCTAGGATAACACTAGAACTTCAATAGGTCATAACTCCAACAATATTTGGAGTTAAGTGACAATCTCTATATGGTCACAAATGTTTCAAGGTGTTCTATAAGAAATGATGGTGCTGCAAATGCAGTAGGTAGATAGCAGCACAGGTACACTATTCTGACAGCATTTGAGTAATGGACTGCTTATACAAGCAATTCAATAACCATGCAGGGGTATGTTACGTTCAGGCTCGATAGAGTAGGAAAACATGGTGGGAACTGCCTAATCTGTTTTAGGGAAACATTACAGGGGAGTGTGTTGCCAGTTTCCATCATCGATGCTGATTATGAGTTGCTAGCCATAAAGCTCCTCATTGGTCGACAAAACAAGGCACACACCATTGCCTCAGTCTATCTCCTGCCCACCGAGGCTAAGCCTGGGCTCAACTCAGTCCTGGAAACAATCTTTAAGCTGAAGAGGAACTCACAAATCATCATTATTCATAATTTTAACCTAAACTGGCTTAGCAAGGATATTGACTCACAAAAAGAGCAAGTAGCTGACATGTACCTAACCCAAATGGTGACTGAGAACACGAGACTGAATTGCAAGACTGGTAAAGGCACCCTTCTGGATTTGTTCCTCTCTAATAGCCCATCTAGGGTAAAACATTTTACTGTGCTGTCTGGCTGTCTTAGCGATCACATGCCAGTTTCTTGCCACTGGGTCTATAAGGACAAAAAAGATCATCCCATCACTATTCAAAGCCATGTCCTTAGGCGTTGCTGCGCCATGCCTTTAAAATAGCCTTATCCCATGTTGATTGGTCCTTCTTAGACAATCTTCATGACATTAATCAGGCACATCAATTCTCCTCTGATAGGTTTAATGGTGTCTGTGACATTTTTGCCCCTGTGAGGGGAAGAAAGATCAGTGGATCCTCTAATGGGTGGATTGATAGCGACTTTCTGGATCAGATGAAGGAGATGGGAAATCTCTGGAGTATGACCAGCCACACATGAAATCTGGTAGACTACCAGAAGTACTGGGCTGCTCAGAACAGATGTACTAACCTCACCAGATAGGCAAAAGTAAAATATTACAAGGAACAACTAGACAATAGCGGGGATAACGGTAAAAGGTTCTAGGAGAATATCAGAGACCTGCTTGGTAAAGAGGATAAGAAGCACCCAGCTATGTTTACAATCAATGGTACCTCCACCCTTGATCTCCATACCATTGCAGAATCCTTTAACTCTGCTTTCTCTGATCTCAGCTCTGTCCTCCCACCTGACTACCTTAACCCTCTGATATACCCCTGCTAAACACTAGGGAAAACCAAAACCACCCTAACTTCTACTTTAAAAGCATCACTCTCAAGGAAGCCAGAACCCACATATTTAAGGTTACATGTAAAACTAGGCTTTGCACTGACAACTTAGATATGAAGTTGGTAGCAATTGCACTGGAAGAGCTCTTCGTACCTATGTAAAGTGGAGATCATAACAGTACAGCCGATTACAGACTGATATCTATCCTCTCCCCTATATCAAAAGCCCTTGAGAGGATAGTGGCTGATCAGATATCTGAATACCTTCATAAATACAATCTCCAGTGCCCGCAGCAGCACGGATTTCATAAGTGTGACAGCACAGCTATGACATTAAGTGAATTCTCTAACTATGTACACAATGCTATGGATGGTCACAAATTAGTGGGATCTATTTTTAAAGATCTCACTAAAGCCTTTGACACCATCAACCATCCCATCCTGCTACAGCAACTGTTGAACCTGGGGCTTTCCTCTGAAGCAGTCCTCTGGTTCAAGGACTACCTATTCCACAGATCCTAGTGTGTACAAATTGGCACTACAACCTCTTCCACTAAGGAAATTGCACTTGGGGTGCTCCAAGAATCCGTCTTGGGCCCTCTCCTTTTCAGTTTGTTTTTAAACAAACCTTTGGAAAGAATGCATGACTACAATTATCCCATATGCCGATGACACAGTCAATCTGAGCAGCAGCGCTCAGTCAGATTGCTTGCAGAAGGAGTTGCAATCCACCTTCTTCTTCATGGAGAACTAGTTCAGTAAACATAAATTACTTCTTGATTATAAGAAGACTAAAATAATGCTGCTTTCCAGCCCCCAACTTAAGAAATCATCCCCGGTCTTGACCATCACAAATAATAGGGATGTTCCCCTAAAAGAGGTACAAATTTTCAAGTACCTTGGGGTCACCATTGATGATACACTCTCCTTTGTACCACACGTTGACCAAGCTGTAAAAGCGGTCAGTTCTAAACTCGGTATCCTGTAAAGGCACAGACAATATTTTATGCCTGCTACCCTGTGACTTACAGTATCTTCCTCCATCTTGTCAGTCATTGAGTATGGCTTGGTAGTGTATGGGGTGGTTACTGACACTGCATTCAAGCATGTATTGATGGCCCTCAATAAGGCCTGTAGTCTTACCCTTGGATCTAACACCCTAGCTCACTCCTGCTCACATTGGGATCTATTCACAAAAAAAACACACAACAGACACATATCTGGGCACGCAGCTTCACATCCGAGGGATTTCTGAGTGGGGGTTGAATTCATGAACACCAACTCCCACCTGGCTCCCTTACTTGGCCCTCAACCCTCCAGCATGGAGGTCTGTGGGGGGCAGGTGGGTGCAGAATGAAAGATCCTGGTGTGCAGCCAATCGGCTGCCCAGGTAGGGACCCACAGTGGATCCCTTGCACCATGTTGCCTGCCGGCATGCAATGCACCAACCAAGACGAGAAGGAAGAGGTCTACCCCATCCACCCGACTCCAGCTTCCTGAAGTGCCCCGGCAGCAGGGGGTAGCATTATTGGAGGAGGGAGCTGAAGCCCCCGGCTGAGTCTGCGCATCCGGAGGCAGCCTCCCCAGGGGGTGTGTAAACAGCCCCAGTGGTTTATGGCTGCCTCCCAGACACTGAACTGGATGACCCCATGCATAGCACTCCACAAGGATATGCATGCCTTGGAGTACTGGCTCGCCCCCACACTGCCTCCCAGCCTGCTCCCATGTAGAGCTCCATGATATGCCAGGGGCATTGGGTGCATGGGGGTGCATCATTTTTGAGAATGGGGTAGAGGGATCACAGTGGGCATCTGTGGCTGTGTGATTGCTACATGCCTGACTTACATGGTACGCAGCCACCGCAGCGATTTATAAATAAGCCCCTTTATGAGCAAACCAGGTAGCTCCACCTCAGCAATAGGATAAAATATCAGATGTGCCTCCTGGGTAAGAAAGCTTTGCTAGGAAAAACCAACCCCAGCCTCATGGAGATAGTCTCAGCATATTGCTCTAGCCACCAGACCAAAGGAATGACAAGGTGCTCGTAGGCTGCACTGTTCAGGAAAATGTCATTAGGACAGCGATCCTTTGCTTACAGAGCTCCCCTTTGGCTAAATTAAATTACCATGCATATAGATCTCAACAACTCCCTCCCTTCCTTCAAGACTTATGAGAACCAGCATCTCTCCAAGGCAGGAGCCTGAAATTGCAGGTAGATGGGTTGCTGACTGTATGCTGTGTAAAGAAAAGGCCTTCACCCTCTGCCCACCAAATACATTGCTCTTGCGCTCTCGATTGGGCTGGGCAACCCCATTCCAAGTTTGCACTCTTGCCTGCCCCTCTGCACTTTCGTTACCATGTGATCCTACTTGGCCCCTATTTGCATCTCCTTTCTTGTGTCACCTGCCCCCATAAGTATTAACTACACTCCACTTGCTAGGTTAACACCTCCCTCCCCCACACTTATTACACTGACTAAGCCTGGTCTCCAGGCAGCTGCTCCCCTTTGTACTGTGTTCCTTGTTGCCCTTGTCCTTCGTAGGATGATTATAGCTTGCTGTTCATCAATTCAGAATATTACTGCTCCTGTACATAATTTGACATTGTAAACACCTTGCATTTATATTATTCTTATGTGGGGCTTGTTATTGTCCTTGTACCAACTGTGCAACATTTACTTCAATTCCTTCAATTCTGTATTTTGTATTTTTTGTTTTCTTGATGTGGAACCTTTGGAAAAGAGCATCATGCTTAAAGTTTTTTTTTTCTTAACAATGAAATAAATAAAAAAATTAATAAATAAGCATAACTTGTTTTCGTCACTACAATGTGTATCCATTTCATCATTTCCCTGCTATCAGTGGTGCTTCTTACCCAACTGGATCAGCAGATTGCTGTCAGAACAGTGTGCTCATGCAACTCATTAAGTTTCAAGAAGGGTTCCTGCTAATCTGCTGGCACCTCAGTCCTCCTCCAATATGGCAGACACGTGGTTTCAACTGAGCCATTGTAGTTCGCACTGTAGTCTCTCTCTATATATTGAACTCTATGCAACACACTCAGAGTGAGGAGATCACATGGTGTTCCTGGCTGTGAACTCCAAAAACAGCCTCAGATTGGTCAACAAATCTCTCAGATTTTGAAATCTAACCCACCGAATAGTACTTCCTGAATAGTAGCCAAATAGTGGACTATTTAGAATGTCCATCTGAATATTCAGCAGGTGACTATTTGTGGTATTCGGGAAATACTGTTCAGTTCTTGCACAGCCCTATTATTTTGCAGTTTCTGGCAGCAAGCAATTAATAAAATTGCCATGCACAATCTCCTTGCAAGGTCTAACAATCTGTCAAGTTTCATGGTATTGCATTCTCCAGCTTTGAAGTTTCAGGGGCTTAAATTTGTAGTTTACATTCTTGAAAAATGTCATTTTTAAATGTTGTGGAAGTTTGACCACTTTTAATTTAATCCCATTTAAAGCTGCAAATATGAACTTTTTCAGACATGACCATGTGCTATAGTAGTTTAAATGCTTTAACTCCAGTTAAATTTGGATATGTTGTTCTGATATTAGAGGGAAACAACTGATTTTTATGTTGATTGCGCACATGAGCAAGAAACATGTTGCGTCAGCTTTCTCCACAAGCAGGTTGTGGAGGCGTGGCACTGTTGTGGCCAATGCCCCCACAGCCTGCAAAGGCTTGTCCCCTGTCCCCCAATGCCGTGGCACACTGCTGCTGACACTAGTTCAGTCAGAGTGCCACAACTTTCTGAAAAATCAGCCGTTGTAATCAGGGGCCACCTCATCATTGCAGCGTCAGCCATCTGCTGCAATGAGGGAGTGACCTGTCATTGCAGGGCAGGATGTAGGATCTCTGATATTGTTTGTGAACATGGCGGCGGCTTGCTGCCATATTGACAAACAGTATTTACCACCCATGTTTATTTGCCAATGAGGGAGCCTACTCCCCGTTGGCATAATGTAACCCCCTTGTTTTATTGTCTGCCGATGGGGTGCCTAATCCCCGTCGGCGAAAAAATCCTTTGTTGTTTGCCGATGGGGTGCCCAATCCCGTTGGCAGAAAATAATTCCCTGCCCCTTTGTTTCTTTACCGACAGGGGTGCTCAATCCCCCATCAGCTACAGCTGCCCCCCCCAAAAAAACAAGACTTCTCTGATATGCTGGGAGCCCACCCCAGCGTGCCACATGCCCCTTTTGTTGTTTGCCAATGGGGGTGCCTAATCCCCCATCAGCTACAGCTGCCCATCCAAAGCAAGACTCCGGTGGCATGCTGGGATCCCACCCCAGCATGCCACATGCCCCTGTAAAGTTAAAAATGGTCCCGTGATTTTTACCTAAAAAAGGAAACTGTTCCTCATAGTCTCCCTGCACCCCCCACAACCCGCACCCACCCACTGTGCACCCTGCTACCCCACACACCCCCTTCACCTCATACTTACCTCCGGAGCTCGGTGCGATGATCTTTGGTGGACCAAGAACACGTCTGCACTCTTCAAAGCCGACCGCGAACTGAAGAAATGCCGGTAAGTTGTGTAATGTAATAAATGGGGTTTTGTCAACTTTAGTGCATATCTTGAGCATTTTTGTGAATTTTTTCACCAAATTTTCAACATGGGGTTTTTAGGACCCCTCCTCTTGAATTCTTGAACTGTCATGGCATTTATCAAGCCCGAAAGGTGGTTTTGCGATTACTGTGCAGAATTACCCTTGGGCTAATTAACAAAACGACAGTGCCAGTGTTCATGAGGTGGGCTCTCAAAAGCCTATGTTAAAATTTAGGAAAAATCCAAAATGACTGCTTTACGAGTGTGTGTTGCAGCGGTTACTGCGATCGTTCGTTGCTTTGCAAATTTACAATATTTTCACACCAGATTTTCAACACTGGCATTTTGTCATACCTCCTTGAGAGCAGTACATCTGTCATTGTTCACATCCTTGCCAAAATGTGTTTTCGCACTTCCGGCACAGAATAGAGCAGTCGCTGTGGGAAATCAGTGTTCAGGACTTATTAAGAAAATGACAGTGACGCTGTTCATGAGTAGAGGTCCTAAAATGCCCATGTTGAAAATTTGGTAATGATACTCCATAAAATGACTGTGTTACTAGCGTGCATTGCGCAGTTGGCATATATGCTCATAACTTTGTGAATTTATAATATTTTCATGCCAGATTTTCAACATTGCCATTTTCCCAGACCTACTTATGAACAGTACAGTTGTCATTTTTCCCATCCTGGCCGAAATGTGTTTTCACACTTCTGGCACAGAATAGAGCGGTCTTAGTGGGAAATCACTGTTCAGGACAGATTAAGAAAGTGGCAATGATACTGTTCATGAGCAGAGGTCCTAAAATGCCTGTGTTGAAAATTTGGTGATGATAGCCCATCAATTGACTGTGTTACAAGTGTGCATTGCACACTTTCCATGCACCCTTGTAACTTCGCAGATTTGTAATATTGTCACACCAGATTTTCAACAGTGCCATTTTTTCACACCTCCTTATAAGCAGCACAGCTGTCATTTTTCACATCCTGACCGAAATGTGTTTTCACAATTCCAGCGCAGAATAACGTGGTCACTCTGGGAAATCAGTGTTTGGGACAGATTAAGAAAATGACAGTGGCACTGTTCATGAGCAGAGGTCTTAAAATCCTTATGTTGAAAATTTGGTGACGAACCTCCATAACATGACTGTGTTACAAGCGTGTGTTGAACTGTTTCCATGCACCCTTGTAACTTTGCAAATTTGTAATACTGTCACGCCACATTTACAACAGTGGTATTTTTTCACAACTCCTTATGAACACTACAGCTGTCATTTTTCATATCCTGGTTAAAATATGTTTTTGCACTCCTGCGGAGCAATAGCACGGTCACTCTGGGAAATCAGTGTTTGGGACAGATTAAGATCTACTGAGTGAGAGGGGGGAGTGACCAGGCTCAACTGAGCTCTGTCGGGACTGCTGCAGATTTGTTTGTGGGCAGACAAAGGCCCCAACACAAGAGCTCAGTACAAAAGGGCAGCCTGCAGCACTGGGAGAAACAGAACAAGAGAGTGAGTGATGAAGGGGGAGTGAGCGAACTCTCCGAAGCGCTGTCAGGACTGCTGCAGATTTCTTTGTGGGCAGAAAAAGGCGTCAATACAAGCAGGGGCCCAGTACAAAAGGCCAGCCTGCAGCAGTGGGAGAAACAGTACAAGTGAGTGAGACAAGGGGACTTAATAAGCTCAATGGAGCTCTATCAGAACTGCTGGCATTTCTTTGTGGGAAGAAAAAGGCGCCAGTGCAGGCAGGAGCCCCGTAAAAAGGGTAACTTACAGCACCAGGACAAACAGATGAGTGATGAGAGTGGGAGACTGAGTGACCTCAATGGAGCTCTGTCAGGACAGCTGCAGATTTCTTTGTGGACAAACAAAGGTGCCAATGCAGCCAGAAGTCCCATACAAAAGCACAGTCTGTGATGCCAGGAGAAACAAAACGAATGAGTGACAGAGCAGTAGTGAGCAAGCTCAACGGAGCTCTAGTGTGACTGCTGCAGATTTCTTTCTGGGCAGAAAATGTGGCAATGTGGGCAGGAGCCCAGTACAAAACACCAGCTTGCAGCGCCGGCAGAAACGGAATGCAAGAATGACAGAGGGGGAATGAGCAAGCTCAGTGGCCAGAAAAAGCCACTAATGCAGGCAGGAGCCCAGTACAAAAGGGCAGCCTACAGTGCCAGAAGACGCAGAATGAGCGAGTGAGGGAGAGAGAGACAGTGAGATCAATGGGGCTTTGTTGGGACTGCTGCAGATGTGTTTGTGTGCAGAAAAAGGCAGCAATGCATGCAGGGGCCCAGTACAAAAGGGCAGCCTGTAGTGGCAGGAAAACCAGAATGAGCAAGTGAGTGAGCTCAACAGAGCTGTATTGTAACTGCTGTAAATTTCTTTGTGGGCATAAACAGGCAGCAACACAAGAAGGAGCCCAGTAGAAAAGGGCAGCCTGCAGTGCCAGCAGAACAGAGTGATCGAGTGAGAAAAGGGGAGCGAGCGAGCTCAATGGAGCTCTGTCGGGACAGCTGTGGATTTCTTTGTGGGTAGAAAAAGCCACCAACACAGGCAGGAGCCTAGTACAAAAGAGCAGCCTGCAGCACCAGGAGGAACAGAATGAGCGAGAGAGAGAGGGGACTGAATCACCTTAATGGAGCTCTTTCGGGACAGCTGCAGATTTCTTCCTCAGCAGAACAAGGTGCCAATGCAGGCAACAGCCCAGTATAAAACAGCAGCCTGCAGCACTGGAACAAACAGACTGAGCTAGTGACAGAGGGCCACTGAGCGAGCTCAACAGACCAACGCAATCAACATTTGGCATTGACAAATGCTTGTTACATTTTGGCAACATGTTTGGCAGGCTATAACTCAGTTCCATTTAAGGCCAGAAACTGGAAACTATGTACATATACAAATGTACCGATAACCTGTATACCTGTCAAAGTTTATAACATTTCAATGAATACTATCAAAATTATATTAATATTACTGAAATCTAAATCTGGGCAAACTGTTTGGCTACCTATAACTCAGTTACCATTGAAGCCTAAGACTTAAAATGTGTTGTATATGCCCATGTAGTCATTATGGAAAAATTTGGATAAGAAATTTTAAAATTATCACAAAATAACTGAAAATCTAATTTTGATTAACTGTTTGGCCACTCATATCTCTACCCTCTTTAAACCTGCAAGTATAATATTTGGCACATATCTGTATGTCATTGAGTTCTATTTATGTTCCACAGTTGGTGTTAATTGGATGCATATGTTTACAATTATAGCAAAATAGCTGAAATTAAAAATCTGGCAGAATTTCACAGAATTTTCATAAACAATTCCATGAATTTCCATGGTATCAGAGTGGTCATTCTATGCACATTCCATGGGCAGAATCTTATATTCTGCACAGCTCTAGTGTTTCACCTATTCCTACCTTTTTGCTTACCTTAAACCTTTTTCAACCTTATTCTAGATAGTGTGTTACACACCTGTTCCCATCTGTCCTGTCACCCTTCCCAGCAGCGACATTAAATGTCATAATTGTTAACGCTGAATAAAAATTCTTTATTTCAACAAATATACAAAACATAGTTCAGTGTAGAGACTGCAATGAGTGTATTGGAAATAATTATCAATTCACCAAACAGGTTAAATCTTAATGTTTTATTAAAGTGTGGTCATGATGTGCCTGGAATCTCCCAACATTTTGGGCTCCATACAACCTCTTCCTCAGGGCGGTCAGTTTACTATTAAATTCCCCCAAATATTTACAAATAAATATGACTGTGTTCTGTGCATAGCATTTTGTTCATATCATACTATGGATTTACTGCATCAGATAGTTGAATAAACCCATACAGAATAAAATCCCATTTCAAACAGCAATCACTGCCTTCATAATATAAATGTTTTAATTATTATGATATTCTTAGATATTGATTGTTTTAAAAATATAAATAGTACGTGCATAACTCTCAACTGCCGTGCATTTCGAACAGTGCTGTCTATTTTACACCATTTAATTTTCCTCCACAAAGATATAATGACATCTCTCATAATGTTAGAGCTATTTCTATAAATACAAACTTAAAAAAAATTAAATAATTTGATAGAAACTTTCTTAACATTAAACATGTGGAACTCAGTATTGTTAAAGCCTATTATACTTCAAAATAAGAAGCGCTACACATTTTGGCTATTTGCTCTGCATTTTGAATATTATGGCCCAGATATTCAAACTGCGCAAGGCTGTGGTGCAAGCTTGGGTGCAGCACAACTTGGCTGCGCAGGGGTGTAAACTGGACGATATTCAACGGAGCTGCACCGTGGCACAGCATAGTTGAATATTGCATCCTGGCCACCCGCAGTATGCATGGCACAGTGGCACTGCGCCAGCGCAAGTGGCCAGAGTGGAGGATGGGGCAAGTTCCATTGCGCTATACACAGCAACAGCGATATTCAAAATTTGACATGCAAATGGGGCCGTAATGTATGCAAGGTGCAAATGGGGCAATTTGCATGTCATTATGGCTCCATTTGCATGCAGGTCCACTAATCCCTGAATACTTGCACCTGGCGCCCTGCGAGGCAGCAGCCTTCAGGGACTGATGCCCCCTGCAGCTGGCAATGTGTTCTACAGCCCGATCGCAGGCTGCAGTAAAAAAAGGAATATCAGAAATCTCTGGTTGTCCAGTGGACCACTGCCTGCCCGATCACGGGCTAAGTAAATCAATAATATCCCTAAACTACCTGGTGGTCCAGTGGACCTGCCCACCCAATTGTAGGCATTTGTAATACAATAAATAAAATCCATCCAATATCCCTGGTGGTCCAGTGGACTGCTGTCTGCCCGATCGCGGGCATTTGTATATATAAAAGATTAATGTCCAATATCCCTGGTGGTCCAGTGGACCGCTGTCTGCCCGATCACGGGCATTTGTAATCAAAAAAATAATTAATACCAATATCCCTGGTGGTCTAGTGGTACCCCCCTCCCCACTCGCCCACTGAGTTCCACCGGCCCGCTCCCCACCCTGGTCAGCCGGCAGGCGGCGGCACCCCACCTGCCTGCTGCCCCGCCACCCACCGACTGACACCATCGGTAGGGCTGTATGCCCATTGGTCCACAGCATGAGCAAATGGGCGTGCAGCCTGTGCCATACTACACATTCCAGATACGTGAATGATATACAAATGCCTGCAATTGGGCAGACAGCAGTCCACTGGACCACCAGGGATATTGGACATTACTCTTTTTTCTTTACAAATGCCCACGATCGGGCAGACAGCGGTCCACTGGACCACCAGGGATATTGGACATTACTCTTTTTTTTTACAAATGCCCACAATCGGACAGACAGCAGTCTACTGGACCACCAGGGATATTGGACGGAATTCATTTATTGTATTACAAATGCCTGCGATCGGGCAGACAGGTCCACTGGACCACCAGAGAGTTTGGGGATATTATTGATTTACTTAACCCGCGATCGGGCAGGCAGTGGTCCACTGGACAACCAGGGATATTGGACATTACTCTTTTTTTTTTTACAAATGTCCATGATTGGGCATGGGGGGTGCTGCCAGGTGCAGCTGGAACTCAGGTGGCCACCCACAGGTGGCAGCTGCCGTGTTGTGCCCTGCAATGCGGCAGCTCACCTGTGGGTGGCCATTAGTTGTTCCTTTTTTTTTTTTTTTTTGATCAACTTTGTGCTGCCACAGGTAGGAGTTGTGCATGCATGGCTCTTCTCATCTTGGGCTGAATATCGGGCTGTGCGGGGTATGCATGGGAATGACCCCCCTACCTGTGCCTGCATACATTATTGATGCACTCCAGCACATCGTGATTTGTGCTGTGCACTTTTCCTTTTTGAATATTGTGCTGGGACGCATCAGTGGGTTGCACATGGTGCAACACTGTTGCGCCATGCACAACCCCATTGAATATCTGGGCCAAAGTATTTCAGTGCAGAGAGGTCGAGAGGTATGAATACCTGCAGTGACCTGCTTAGTCCACACTTCCATTTGCAGAGATCACAATATTAATTGTGTTCAGAAGACCTTTGAGCTCAAAAGCCCCCTTTTCAAATGTATCCAAGTCAAGCCACATTGTAAACAACTTCAAGAAATTTCAGATAACAACAAGAATCAACAAATAACAAGTTACTCAAGCAATGAAAAGGAACAATATTACTGATACAGTCATCAATACTGTGTATTTCAAATGGCTGACTGTATGGTGTAGAAATTATAGTAATGCGTTGTGATTGTGAATAAGTTTGGTACCTTCAGTAAACCTGGGTTTGAGTCCCACAACCTTCCCTTGCATTCTGTGCGACTCTATGCAAGTTGTTTAAAATCTTCAATGTTCCTGTGTTACCCCCCGAAAATAGACATTTGTACATAGTGAGCCTTACTCAGCTACTAAAGAATAAATTAATAAAATAGTGTCCAAGTCAAGCAAAGTTACAAATACCATAAAGCAATTGTAAATATCAACAAGTAACAAGTTACACAGGCATTGAAAAGGAACAATATTCATGATACTATCATCAATATATCAATAGTTTCTTCTGTGCAAACTGCATATGGGATGAGAATTTTCTTTTCTTTTAATATTTACTGTTTCTGATCACCCCAGACCTTATAGTCACATACAGTATATTATGAATTAAACATCTCAAAAGTGTTTAAGATTTTTTGAGAATGTTCACATCTGTGCAGCAAATTACAAACTAAATCCCCTCCACAGGAACTGAGGTTTGAGTAATGTGCAGCATGCACACATCACATGGTGATCTCTGTGCGTGTGAGATTGTGGGAACGCTTGCGCACTTTCCTCGTTCTGCCCAACCTGCCAATATAGTGGCACCGTGAGGCTGATCACTGAAAGTGTTTCCTGAGCTGACTTAAGAACAAGGTTGACAACATTGTTATTCTAGTGCACAGGTTCTTGACCTTTCTAAACATGAAATAATTCCTTTCAGATTCATTCTATGCTATTTCTGTTGCTATTCAGCAGTCACTGATAGCCCTGTATAACTACACTGGTACCAGTGGAACCTATTTTGAAAGTAAGCAATAATACCTGACAGGGTGGGCTGCCCAGGGGCATGATGAGGCCCAACGCTGCAGGCGGAGGGCCTTATAGCCCCTAGAAGGTCCAGTATTGCCCATACCGCCCACCCTGGAGGGTATTAGTGCACTTAGAAAATGGGCATCTTAGGCTGCATTTTAGAAAAAAATTGTTAATAACATTTTTTAAATTAGTGTAGTTAATTAAATATTTATTAATAAAAACATTTTGTGCAAAGTAGCCCCTTTGATGCTGTTACTGGTGCTCATGGTCACTAGATGGCACTGTTGTAGGATTTGCTGAGGTTTTGGATTTCATGTCATGCCTTCACAGCTAGCAGCAGTGTCTACCTTAGTGTTTGCTACCAGACTGTCCCAACACCACCTCACCCCCCCCCCACCATCACTCATGGAGTAGCAATGTTGTTCTTTTTTGAAATGTATTCTTGCCTTTGTTTTAACACCTGCAGGAGAGGGGTTTTACATGTTCAAGACAGCGGGAGCAGAACAGAGACCAACAGGTGAAGTGATGCCAGTGGGCAGTGTTGACTTTACCAGTATCTGCCTTTTCTGTTTTTTTAAAAAGAAACTGTTTCAGTATGGTTGATATTTTGAAGCAGAGGGACTGATCGGGGAGGCCCATAGAAACATAGAAACATAGAATTTGACGGCAGATAAGGACCGCTTGGCCCACCCAGTCTGCCCATTTCCCTACCTACTGGATAAGCTGCAGATCATAGTTAACCAGCAGCCTACTTCTTCCTACCCCCACCCCCTAGAATTGCCTTATGACTGTCCCATGCATGCTTGAATTCCACCACTGATTTTGACTCCACAACCTACTCAGGAAGGCCGTTCCATCCATCCACAACCCTCTCTGTGAAAAATACTTTCTTAAATTACTTCTGAGCTGCCCCCTCTATCTTCAAATTGTGCCCTCTTGTTCTTGCACACTCTTTTGAAAGATGCTACCCTTGGACTTTGTTGATTACCTTGAGGTACTTGAACGTTTCTATCATGTGCCCCCTCTCCCTCCTTTCCTCGTGGCTATACATATTAAGCTCCTTTCGTCTCTCTTCACATGTCTACCGGTGCAGACCCTGCACCATTTTAGTTGCCCTCCTCTGGACAGCTTCCATCCTGTCTATGTCTTTGCAGAGATTGGGTCTCCAGAACTGCACACAGTACTCCAGATGGGGTCTCACCAGCTGTCTGTACAGAGGGATAATAGCTTCCTGTTTTCTACAGGTGATGCCTCTCCTTATGCATCCCAGTATCCCCCCAGCCCTCCTTGCTGCCCTCTCACATTGCTTGCCCACCTTTAGGTCATCTGATATGACTACCCCCAGGTCCCTTTCCATTTTTGTTGTTGTTAGTATCTCACCCCCCACTGTGTACTCTTCCCCTGGGTTTTTGTTTCCCAGGTGCATTACCTTGCACTTCTTAGCATTGAATCTAAGCTGCCATACATTGGACCATTCCTCTAACCTTGCCAAGTCCCTTCTCATCCTTTCCACCCCACCTTGTGCATCAACTCTGTTGCAGATCTTTGTGTCATCTGCAAAGAGACATACTTTTCCTTCCAGTCCTTCTGCAATGTAAAGCATAAAGACATTGAAGAGGACCTGATCCTAATACTGAACCTCACGGTACCCCACTAGTAATCTTCCTTTCTTCTGAGTGGACTCCATTTACTGACTCTCTGTGTCCTATTCTCCAGCCAATTCTTTACCCAGGCTGTCATCTTGGGACCCACTCCCAGGCTGGCTAACTTATATTAATCTTTTGTGTGGGACTGTGTCAAATGCCTTGCTAAAGTCTAGGTAGGCCATGTCCACAGCCCCTCCCTGATCTACTACTTTGGTCACCCAGTCAAAGAAAACCATCAGATTCATCTGGCATGACCTTCCCACTGTGAATCCATGCTGCCTAGGGTCCTGTGCCCCTCTGGCCTCTATTACTCAACAATTCTTTCCTTCAGAAGTGATTCCATCATTTTCCCTATTACTGAGGTTGAACTAACAGGTCTGTAGTTTCCTGCTTCTGCCTTGCTCCCACTTTTGTGAAGGGGAATCACATCTGCCCTCCTCCAGTCCTCGGGTACCACCCCATCCTCCCATGATTTGTTAAAAAGGATAGTCAATGGTGTCACTAGTTCTACCCTTAGTTCTTTTAGAATTCTGGGATGAATCCCATCAGGTCCCATTGCTTTGTCCACCTTCAGTTTTAAGAGTTCTTTCAGAACCCTTTCTTCTGTAAATGGGCTGGTATCAACTTCTGTATCCAGAGTGTTTCTACTGTTTGTTTTATGCCTCCCCTCTTCATTTGTAAATACTGAGCAAAATATTTGTTTAGTATCTCTGCCTTTTCACAGTCTCCTCTGCCCACCCTCCCTCCCCTTTATTAAGCCTCACTATCCCTCCCTTGGTCTTCTTCGCTCCCTGATGTACCTATAAAAGGTTTTATCCCCCTTCTTAACTGAGTTGGCTATCTTTTCCTCGGTTTGGGCCTTTGCTGTTCTGACTGCCTTCCCAGCCTCCTTTGCTTTAACTGATACAGTTCTCTGTCCTGCTCCTTCTGCAATTCCTTGTACTTCCTGAATGCTTTCTTTTCTCTTGAACCTTCACTGCCACTTCCTTTGAGAACCATAGTGGTTTCTTACATCGTTTTGTTTTGTTTGCTTCACACAAAGGCTCATTACCTCTGTGATGGCAGTTTTTATTATTTCCTATTGTTCTTCCACCCCTCCTTCCTGCCCATTTGCTAGTGCATTCCTTAGGCACTCACCCATTTTGGCAAAGTCAGCCCTCCTAAAGTCCAGTACTTTTGTCTTTGTATGGCTTGACTCTATTGCTGTGTTTATTGTGAACCATACTGTTCGATGGTGGCTAGTTCCCAGATGGCTGTCCACTTCTACATCTGTGATCCTCTCTCCATCTCCATTTGAGAGAAGCAAGTCTAATATTGCTCCCTCTCAAGTGGGCTCCAATACTAGTTGTCTAAGGCATGCGCCCTGTAGGGCATCTAGAATAACTCCACTCTTCGAAGTGGCAGCTGCAACTGCACTCCAGTTAACATCTGGCATATTCAGATCACCCATCAGCAATATCTCCCCTTTTTCTGACATTCTAAGTATACTTTCTATCATTTCCTTGTCATTTCCTCCCCCTGAGAAGGGTCTATATCTAACCCCTGTACGGATTGTGGTGCCATTGCCTGTCTTCAAATTTACCCACAGTGCTTCTTCTCCTCCGTTTACCCTTTTGTTCTGTTGCTTTTATTCCTTCCATGTAAGAGCTACTCCTCCTCTTCTTTACCCTCCTGTCCCTCCTGTAGATAGTGTATTCTGGTATGTTTACATCCCAGTCATGGTTTTGTGTGTACCATGTTTCTGTGACTGCCACGATATCCAGATGTTCCTCCTCCATCAAGGCCACTAATTCAGGAAGCTTGTTACTTACACTACGGACATTGGTACTCATTGTGCTCCATTTTTTGATGGCTTTACCTTCTGTTGCAGCATCCACCCCCCATGGAGTGAGAGTGCAGCATGACTGGAGTAGCAGTATTTTTATTATCTTCCCAATAGCGTGATTGTAGGACTGGTCAACTAAGCTGCAAAGAACAGGTACAATTGGGCTTTCCTGCATTTTTGCTGTTCCATTTGCAGTGGGGGTAAGAATTTAAAAAAAGGACTGGAGCTGGAGAGTTGGATTGAGCAGTGGTGGTGATGGGCAGGTAAGAGGCCACACTATGCAGTTACTGAGGACAGACGGAAGGTCTGTGGATTTAGATCGAGAGCACAATACTGCACTGCAGATCATCCCCCCTCCCCCCGCCCAGCACTTTCAGGAGCTTCGGTTTAGCTTTTTCGTAAAAAAAAAAAAAAATCAAGAAAAAAAACAATGAAGTGCGTGTGGGTGGTGAAACTGGTACTTCAGTGGTGGACACAGTTGTGACATTTTGTATGGTGTGGCTGAGTTGGTGTTTTGTCCCATAAAAACAAAGAAACATAGAATTTGTTGGCAGATAAGGACTGCTTGCCCACCTAGTCTGCCCATTTTCCTACCTTACAGATAAGCTGCAGATCCTAGTTAATCAACAGCTTACTTCCTCTTACCTGCCCCTAGGACTGCCTTATGCCTGTCCCATGCATTCTTGAAGTCCCCCACTGTTCTTGACTCCACAACCTCCTCAGGGAGGCTGTTCCATGCATCCACAACCCTCTCAGTGAAAAAAATACTTCCTCACATTACCCCAGAGCCGTCCCCCTCTATCTTCAAATTGTCCCCTTGTTCTTGCATCTCTTTTCTGAAAATGCTACCCTCTTGGACTTTGTTAATTCCCTTGAGGTACTTGAAAGTTTCTATCATGTCCCCTCTCTCCCTTCTTTCCTCAAGAGTATACATATTAAGCTGCTTTAGTCTTTCTTCGTATGTCTTCTGGTGCAGACCCTGCACCATTTTGGTTGCCCTCCTCTGGACAGCCTCCACTCTGTTTATGTCTTTGCGGAGATGGGGTCTCCAGAACTGCACACAGTACTCCAGATGGGGTCTCACCAACTGTCTGTACAGAGGGATAACAACTTCCTGTTTTCTACTATTGATGCCTCTTCCTATGCATCCCAGTATCCCCCCCAGCCTTCCTTACTGCCTTCTCACATTACTTGCCCACCTTTAGGTCATCTGATATAATTACTCCCAGGTCCCTTTCTATTTTTACTGTTGTCAGTATCTCACCCCCCATTGTGTATGCTTCCCCTGGGTTTACCGAGTGGGAAAGAATGGCAGTTAGTCTCGAACTAGCACAGTGATGAGGCAAAAAAATGATGTTGGGTTGTGGCGGTAGGCTGGCTAAATGGGAGGGGAGATGACTGGAGGACCAGGGCTGGGTGTCAGCTCTCACTAAGTGAGAGAAAAAAAATGGTCGGTATTTAAAACTGAACATTCTATGGCCACAGTGATACTGGTTGTCAGGTCGGTTGGGATTGGCACTTTTTAATACCTGGACTCTGTTGTCTGATAGAAGCCCACCTTTCCAGGGCTATCGGCCAATCAGAGCACTGAAATTTCTGAACCCATTTTCTAATTACTTATAGTGTATAGTGGAGTGTTGTTCTGTATAGAATTCTATCCCTTTCAAAATGCTGTTCTACCACAGTTCCAATGTCATGAAATGCTGTTCTGCCCTACTGTGGTAGAACAGTATTCTAGAACTTCTAGAGACTGCATGAGTCAGTTTCATTTTGAAAGCAAAAGAACTCACAAAACACATTTTTCGCACAGTACTATACACTATAAGAATTACAGGATGAGCAACTCTATGCACAACCAGTTTGTTTTGCCACCTCAGGATTCTGATCTCTATAGACCTCTCGAGCTTCACTCTTGAGGTCAGAGGGAATCAGAATTCCTCTGTGGCAGAACACACTGGTTCTGCATAGTTGTCCATCCAGTGTTCTCTATATAGGATACTGTACATTTCCACATAAGCCTCATACTATATCTGTCCATTTATTCTTGCCTTTAACACTTAAAGGGGAACTGTCATCAATAGGATTTCTTAATGTCTGAAAGTCCATAAAAAGCTAATCTGAAGGAGCCATTGTGTTGATCTGTGAATCTCTGCAGTCCAGAGTTGTTCATATGTAAATCACCCTGTAATTAAGGGCTGGGGTGGCAGCCATATGTTTTGGGCTTCTGACAGGAAATTATGTCAATGAAGGTCTATGTCCTCCTTTGACTGTATTTAATCTCAACAGGTTAAATAGGAAATCAACTGTTTTATTAAGTGTGTTTTAAGGTGTTATTGCGACACTTTCTACATCTATAATTGTTTTGTATGTGCATTGAAACTAGTAAGTTATCACCTTTACATTTCAAACTGTCAGTAAAATGTATCCATCTTCAGAATTCCTATGATCTCTAGGCTATAGTGCCAGTGCCAGCTAACCATCAAAAACTACACATCTCAAGGCTGGTTCTGTGGTGCCAATAGGTACTGGGGCCCCATATCAGGATTTCTAAACTCCGGCTGTGTTCATGACAGTACGAAGTTCTGGGACTGCCACAGCACCAACTTCTGTCTTTTTCCATTCTTTTGCTTGCAGCCTTTTCTTTTACAATTTCAGGTGTGAACTCAACTCTACAAGATACAAATGTGGCTATGTAGCTACTGGCCTGACATCATGGGGCCAGCCTTAAAATGTATTGCTTTTGATTATCAGCTGAGAGTACAGCTGCCAAAAAGCTTCGTCCATGCATTAGAATGGGTTTTGAGCATGTATTAGGATTTTGAAAATATTATATTCTTTCTATCCAGATTTGACTTGAAAAGAAAAAATAGGACACAATTACTTGTTTATTAATGGCAAAAACACATAGGTGGACAACATTGTTAAAACATGCATAACCTGAAATGCATTATAAAAATATAGAATAATATATGGGTGGGTGTGTGTAACCAGAATTTTACACACACGCAAGGTGTGGGATGCAACATAAACCCTGCAGGGTTTATAAAAGTATCACACACTGAGTATGTGTGCAAAATTTTGGTTTTTACACAAACACACACATGCGCGCACACATACAAACACACACACACACATTATTTTATTTAATTAAGGGTGATGTTTTTCCCCTTTCAGCACGGTTCAGTTAGTGCAGCACTTCTGTTAGCGACACACACACACACACACACACACACACACACACACACACACACACACTTTCTTTTTTTCCTTTTTCTTTTCTTTACATTACAGTGGTAACGACATTCTGGAAAGTCATGGTCCATCAGTATTGCTGCATAGTGTACGACACGCTCTAAGGGTATGAGTGGCAGGATCAAGCAGATTTTTTTTTTTTTCATTTTCAAGGCAGGATCAACTAGATAGATATTTAAAAATATTTAAAATCGTACTTGTCTTTACAGTGTGTGGCAAAGCTTGAGTGTTGGTACCTGTGCTCAGTAATGGAGCCACCATGTTGGGCAAGATGTTCGGCCCACCCACAGTGAAACTATGCACTAGTTAGCTTTCTGTGGTGATGCTTAATTGACAGGTGTTGATTACAATCTCCTGGATGTAATACACAAAAATCAACCAGGAGGTTGTAACTAGAGATAAATGTGCCTTTATCTGTATATAAAAAATGATCACCATTAATTGAAAAGTATTTTTTTATTTATAATTTATGGTATTTTTCAGGTTTTTGTCTCCCCATCCCCCCCCCCGGGGTCACAGTAGCGCACATGCATGCATGCATGCATGCATATCGTGACATGCCAGGATCTGGTGGCCCCATCCACCCCTCCTCCTCAGACTTGCATCACTGCTCCAGCCTCCTGCACTGCCCACCAGACCTCCACCCAGTGGGTCCAAGACAATGGCAGAGTGGGCATCCACCCCTTTGAAGGGGAAAGCCACAGCTCAATCCTGCTCCAACCCCCCCCCGAGCCAACTCCCCGGTGACCCGAGGTCATTCCCGAACCCGGGTCGCCAGCATAGCATGAGATAAGGTGCCAGTGCCTCAGCCCTCTGTGCCACCAGACCAGCCACTATTAAAGAGTATTTTCCTTATTTTGATGAAGTTAAAATTCTAACAGTTTCTTACTGAAATACTTTGGATGGAATGGGATTTTCTACAGTAACAATGCCAGAATTCTATTGGTTTATTAGGAGGCAGTACATCACAGTGGTTAATGGCAATGAGCTACAAATCTGTACTGACATGAACGCAGCCAGGTTTTAAAAATCCTGATATGGGGGGCCCCAATACCTGTTGGCACCACAGAGTCAGCCCTGAGATGTATCGTTTTTGATGATCAGCTGACACTGGTAGTATAACCTAGAGATTAAAGTAATTCTGCAAATGGATTATTTTTACTAACTGTTTGAAATGTAAAGGTGATAACTCACTAGTTTCAATGCACATACAAAACAATTATTATATAGGTAGGAAGTGTTGCAATAACACCTTAAAAACACACTTAATAAAACAGTTGATATCCTATTTAACCTGTTGGATTAAATATAGTCAAAGGAGAACCTAGGCCCTCTGTGACATCAGTTCCTGTCAGGAGCCCAAAACATATGGCTACCACCAGCCCTTAATCACAAGGTGATTTACACATAAGTAACTGGACTGCAAATATTCACAGAGCAACACAATAGCTCAATCAAATTAGCTTTGTATGAGCTTTCAGACATTAAGAAATCCTGTTGCTGACAGTTCCCCTTTAATCACAAAGAAGAGGGGTGAAAGGGATGGGGGATGTGGGTGGCAGGGGCTATTGTTCCTCTTACTAGACTATAACATGTTATCCTACTACTAAGGATCATGCTTTATTACATTATTACACAATGCAACCAGTCATGTCATTCAATGCTGTGATTTATGGTGCCACTGAAAAATATAGTTTCTTTTACATTTACATCAGTTCTGCATACTCATATTACATTACTGAATTTACTGCATCATAACCATAGGATTGCAATAATGCCCTGTTTGTTAACTGGCATTAGAATAGTCACTTCAATTGAGGATATTCTGTTTCATCATCATTATAGAATTTATTTCATTACAGAGTCATAATAAAAATGAATATATATTATGCTTTTACTTCTGAGTTACATCACTTGTATTTCTAATTGGAACATATAATCTGATTATAAGCCTTGGGGCCATCAAGTCATATTATGATGAAATAGAGAATCTTTGATAGAAGCAAACAGGATGTTATTAAAAAAAAACACTTCTGAAAATGCATTAAGGAAATCTTGAGTTTGAATCAATATGGCTGTGACTGTGACATGCATTTGAATGGTGCAGATTGTTTTAACCCTGACACTATCACTGATAGCTTTAACTTTTACGTATTTGGTTGGTCTGCCTATGTGATCTCCGAAACTATCCCAGCAAACATAACAACTATGAGTGCTTCCATTGGACTGACCCTATACAGAATGGTGGTCCTTCTATCCTCAATCTCTTCCATTCTACTTGATAATCTTTGGTGAAGGATATTTGTGATGCTAATAGCCTGTTACAAATGGCGGCTGCAATAACCAGACCTAACAGAAAAAATAACTTCTGGACCTTATGCTAGTAAACAAACCTCACAACAACTCGCATACTGGAGTATTCTTCAATGATATAAGTGACCATTGCACTACTACCTGCATCAGACATTCTCCCCAAATAAAAACAGTCTCTAAATTCAAACTGAAAAGATGACTGAAAAAGTTCTGCCAGATCACTTTCCTTAAAGATCTAAGCAACATTCGTTGGCAGGATTTCTATCTAGTCCCCACCTTTAACGAAGCATTTAACATCTTTCACATCCTCTTACTGGGGCTAATAGACAAATATGCCACACTAAGACTGATCAAATCAAAAAATAAAACTTCTGACTGGTTCTCTCCCATCCTGAAGAAATCACTTAGGGATAGGGACTACTGGTGGAAAAAAGTGAGGAAATCCCACCTAGAGGCTGATTGATTAGCATTCCGTACCACTAGGAATGCTTGTACCAAGCTAATTAGGTCAGAAAAAGCTAGGTACTTCCAAAAAGAACTAGAAGACAATAAAAACAACTCTGTCAAATTTTGGAACATCCTCAAAGAAGTCGAAGGTCAGTCTACTGCCACACCCCTTCCAAACAAAATTGTGTCTGCTGGTACCACCTACACAGACAAAGTTGATATACTAGAGACATTTTATGATCACTTTGCCACTGTAGGGCTTGACTTTGACACCTCAGCTATCAGCAAATGTAGCCAGGCAGGATACTATACTGCTAACCATACTGATAACCAGAACCATAACCAACCACATCCCACCCCTTTCAGCTTCCTCACAATTATGTTCAAGCAAGTTCAGGACCTCCTCCTTTCTCTGGATACAAAAAAGAGTGCTGGTGCAGATAATATTGAACCTTACTTCCTAAAACTTGGCCATACCTATCTGACCACTCCCATTACACACTTATTCAAGGTGAGCTACCTGTCTAGTGGAAAACTGCCCACATCCTACCCTTATTTAAGACGGGGGATCCAAGTGATCTGTACAATTACTGGCCTATTTCTATGCTAACCATCCTCTCTAAATTACTTTAAAAAATTGTCAACGTCCAATTTGAAGAATATTTGGATTCACAAAAGTTGCTAAACCCAGCTCAGTCCGGCGTCAGAGCCAAACACAGTACAGTATCAGCTCTTGGCCAAAGTAACTACCCTAAGAAGCATGTATTTGCCCTCTTCCTTGATTTAAGTAAGGTCTTCGATACTGTAGATCATACCATCATGCTTACTGCACTGAATAATATCGGACTTGATAGTTCTACCGTTAAATGGTTCACCAGTTACTTAACCAATAGGTTACAACAAGTCAAAGCTATAGGAGATCTGTCCCCACAAAAATTCCTGTTACAAGGAGTCCCCAAGGGCTCCATCCTGGGCCCTATCCTCTTTGCAATATACAGCAAAAATCTAAACTCAAAGTAGGGCACAGCCAATGTGCACTTATTCACAGATGATGCTGTACTCTGCACCTCAAAATTATCCTTGGACTTGGCACATGAGTATTTACAGAAAGACTTTACCACCCTCCAGTACAACCGTATCACTCATAAGTTCCTCCACAATGCTAAAAATATTAAAACAATGATTGTTCCACCAAAGTCTACTTCCAGATGTACACATATCACACAGATCTGAACACTCTTAGATGAACCCCTTGAAGTAGTTGATACCTTTAATACCTAGGGTTCTGGCTGGATAACAAGCTCAACTTTCTGTGCCACTTAAATGAAATCTCGAAGAAATTAAGACAGCGATTAGGGAAAGGGGAAATTGTTTAACCAGGAAAGGCACACTAAGCCAAAGCTTGTTTCCAGGTGTGACCTGGGATCACAAAAAAGTTAAGTGACTTCTCAGGGTCACACAGTATGCAAGTGAGGGCTGTGGGATTCAAACCTTAGTCTTCAGGTTTGCAGCTCAGAGCCTTAAACCACTGTGCTATACTGCCTCCTGATTGATTAGGCTTATTCTATCACATTAAACTTCTACTATTTATGTTAGAAGCCAGAATGAGACTAGTACAATCCACATTCCTAATATACTGGACTACGCTGACTTCCTTTACAGTCATTGCCCATCAACGATGCTAAACAAACTGGACACTTTTTACCACTAGGCTTTAAGACTTATCCTAAATCTACCCCGTGGTACACATCACTGTCTTCTGTACCAGGTTTCAGGATGGACCTCATTCTCAACTAGAAGAAAAAGGAATGCTCTCCTCTGGTTCTTTAGAGCATTATCTGATAACCTCACTGCATACATCTCTCACCTCTTCAAATGGGCCGAGGGGTCCTATGACCTGAGACGCTTCTCCATAATTTGCTTCCAGATTCCTAGAGTGAAAACAACCTATGGCTCGGCAGCAATCAACTTCTCACTCTCATCACTTTGGAACACTATGCAAGGCTCATTAAAATTATCCTCACTTCCAAGCATTTTCACATTCAAAGCTCTAATAACAGATTATCTGAAGGAATCATGCAGTTGTTTTAGACATCTATGATCCCTAAGCCTCTGGTGCCACTCTCAAATCCTACGTCTAAGTATCTCATCCACCCCACATTCCTAGCAACAGAAACCCAGAACTTGCAAGCCTAGTTCCCTTAATCCTAGATGGCCCTACATATTCCCTACCATTAATTTCAGTCAGTGTCAGTGGCTCAGTAGGTAGCACACTTGCCTCTGAGACCAGGAGATCAGAGGGCTGTGGGTTCAGTTCCCACATCTGGCACTTGGGTTAATATCCCAGTACTGACACTGTAATGCAGTATGAGAGGGGTACTGCACTACTGAGGTGCTATCTTTCAGATGAGATGTTAAACCGAGGTCCCATCTGCCTGGACTGATGGTAGTTCAGGTGGATGTTAATGATCCCATGACACTTATCGAAAAGAGTAGGAGAAGTTTATTGAACAAAAGAAACAAAACATCACAGACAACAAATCAGAAAAACTTCAAAATACAATCAGTAGAAAAGAAACATATGCACAAAAAATCTCAAATACATGTCAGAGACATATCATATGACATCAGAAGGCAGGGAAATGCTTCCATAAATTAACAACTTTATCATTCGAATATTTCTTGACATCTCTTGATTGAAGTACAGATAAATCAGTTTCCACATGTGTGATGATAACAGAATGTGATATCTGCTGTTGTTGTAGGACAAACTGACAGTGAGCCTGCCAGAGAAAATATTGTAATAAGGCAAAAAAGACATTTAAGGTACTACTGTGATACTTATCCCAGATACCTACATAATCACCCAGAACTAGTGTACCATATGACAGTGAAGCCAAATGTGGCATGTGCCAATGTAAAGCCGCAGCATTCCAAAATGCTCTACTCTCCATACATTCTAGGAAGGAATGGGATTGACTTTCTTCTACATTAGTACACATAGGTCTCAAACAATATCTATCACTTAAGGGTTTATATTTCAAATTACCCCTAACACCCAACCTCCCATGTGCCGAAATCCAAACTATATCCCATGTTTTCACAGGAATTCAAAAATCTGTCAATTTATGTAGAGCAAAAGTCATCTTCGTTGGGGTACAATCAGGAAAAATAAGAGTTACTTTCTGAATTTCATAAACAAAATATTCATAAAAGGATTTTCTAGTTAAGGCATAATTTCTGTAAAGGCACCTTCCATTGATATAGCTTTTTAAGGTGGAAAGTCCATATTTGGCAACTCATCAGAAACCAATATCTTAGGGAAACATGGACCATTTAAAAAATATTTATGCCAAATAGATTGTATCCAGAAATGCCATGGTAAACAAGCCTCATGCCATATAAAAGGAAGAGAAGAAAATAAAAATATGGAATGGAGGAAAATAACAGGATTTACCATCTGTAAGCCTCCTTTTTTTTGCGGAAGATAGGTGAAATCTCTTTTAACTGGATTAAGCCTGTTACCCCAAAGCATTTGGAAAAATATACTGTATAACCTAGTTTCAACAGAAATTGGTGGAGGAAAAAGGTGACTCAAGTATATAAATACTGGCAATAAAAAAATTTTGATAATCATAATCCTCTTTTTTTTCCCAAATTTCCAGTTTTTCCATTGATTGACCTTAGAGTCCCCAACCAATAGTTGCTTCTCCCAGTTATAAACTGCCATGTCATCAGTCCCAAACCAGATCCCTAAAATTTTTTGTGGTGAATTTGAAAAGGATATACCGAAACAGTTAAGTCAGGGGAAATAGAACCTAAAGACAATACAAAACTCTTCTCTATATTAAGAGTGGCCCCTGAAAAGCATCCAAAAGAGATGAAAACATCTAAAGCCTTCCGTAAGGATAAAGTGTCTGCCAATAAAAGAGTTACATCATCTGCAAAAGCAGTGACTTTAACCATTTCTAAATCTGGTGAGGGTGAAATACCTATGATTTCCTGATCTGAAACAATACGTCTGATAACTGGATCTAATACAAAGGTATATAAAAGGGGGCTCAGGGGACATCCTTGCCTGACACCCCTGCCAATCCTAATTTCCGTACCCATAAATCCATTAACAACTGGAATAGTAACTGCCTGACTATAAAGTCTAGCTATCCATTGAACAAAAGTCAGTGGAATGCCATAGAGTAGTAAGATAAAATAAAGATAAGAATGACACACAGCGTCAAAAGCTTTAGCTTGATCTAAAGCTGCCACCAAGCCAGTATGAGAACCAAATGTGCCGCTTGCCAAAAGGTTTCTTATTAAAAAAAGATTATGTTGAATCTTCCTAGTAGGAATAGAACATGTCTGGGAAGGATGTATAAGAACATCCGCTACCTTTACCAAGCGTGTATTCAAAATTTTGGTCAAAATCTTATAGTCACTATTCAAAAGACTGATTGGTCTCCAGTTAGTCAAAAGGTTTTTATCACCCTTTTTATAAATTAAATTCATAAGAGATATGGTAAAGTCTTTACAAGATACATCCAAGGACAAAATAGAATTAAACACCAAAGGCAAGAAATACCCCATATACTGTATGCAAATTTTGTAAAATTTATTAGGGATCCCATCCAAACCTGGGGAAGATCTGGTATTTAGCTGTTTGATTACCTCTATGACTTCCTGTGTAGTGATAGGTTTAGTCAAAAGTGTTAACACACTTTCCTGAACCTGTGGTAAGGGCCCTAAAGTCTGTATAGGAAAAGTGTTAGTAGAAGACACCAGAAGTAGAAGTAGAATGGACTGCAAAATAATCCTGAATATGTTGTTGAACAATTGATAACATACCGATATCGGTATTAATTAATTCCCCTGTTGAATTATAAAGACCTGACATAAGTGTATGTGCCAAACGTGATTTGCAGGCCTGATAAGGATCAGACATAGGGCTCTGTTTAGTACCAAATCTAAATTCCAGGTCTAAAGACTTGGCTCTATCATACTGAAATGCCTTCATCTGTTTTTTTATGTCCAAGATTTGAGAAGTGTAAAGCGCATGATCTTTAGGAGGAAAAGACATCAATTTATATAACTGGTTTCTATGTATTAAATATTGCATATAATCTGAATCAACCTTAAATTTACCCCAACTAAGGAACAGGTTTTTAATTTCCTGTTTCGTCTGCAACCACCAATCATACAAGGAATTAAATAAATCCATGGTGGAAAATTTAGCAGCAAAAAATAATTCTAATTTAGGAAAAAAAACTGGACTTTCCAAAAAAGAGGTATTCAATCTCCAACGTTGAGTTGTAGTTGACAATTTAGGAGGCATATTAGTTAAAGAAAGAGTACAAATTAAAATAAGGTGATCTGAAAATTCAGTGGGTGTAACCGCACAAGATGTAGGTATAAGATAATGGGAAATAAAAAACATATCAATACGTGTAGCAAAGGTATGCCTATAGTAAGTTGCTCCAGTCTGTAAATGCATGCTCCTATAAACATCCTGAAGACCAGCATCTTTAATAATATTGTTAAGAGCGTTTGTATCACAGTATATTTTTTCCCCAAATCTCTACAAATGTTTACATCTAATGAGCAATTAAAATCCCCTTCCCATACCACATGTCTCCTAGTGAAGAGAAAAGGTTTAATCTCCTCAAATAATTCTATGCGACTCAGCTTCGTTTGGGGGGCATATAAAGTAATAAAATGAAAATAATTATCCCCCAAAGAGCAATCCAAAATTAGGGCTCGGCCTGGCCTAACATCAATCAATTTAGAAATTCTAAAATTAGAATTTTTAAATAATATTCCAATTCCATCTGCAACATCTGTCCCAAAAGTCCAAAAAGATGGCCACCAGATCCACCTTTTTTTTAATTGCTCAACTTCAAAGAGAGAGGAAATCCTGGTTTCTTGTAAAAAGATTATATCCAGTGTCAAAGAGCCTAAGTACGTCAATATAGAAATCTGTTTTTGAAATGCTTTCAAACTACAAACATTAGAAGATGCCAACTGTAGTGAAGCCATATAATAAAACAAAAAAATCAAGTACCATGCTTCTGACTAACTTTCCTTTTTTTCCCTTTCTTTCCTTTCTTTTCTTTTGCTAATTCTGTGGCCTTACTATCCTCATCTTCTGTAACTAATTCAGACTTATGGGATGTATCAGATTCTAGGTCTGAATCCCTTATTTCATCTTGTAAAGGTAGGAAAAAATTATCAGTGGGAAGCAGACTTGCAGCAGGCTGTTTAAGAGAAGCCCTAGTGAGACGCTTACTCTTAACTGTCTCAAAAGGAGGAGGCATGGACAGTCCAGAACTCTGCCTGCCAGATACTGAAGGCCTAGGAACAGGTTTGTCGACTAGGACCTGAGAGTCAGTAATTCCTACAATCCCTTCCTCTGCCTTACGAGAGTCAGCCAATCCACTAGGTACCTAAGGAACAGGAATAATGGGTATATTGGGGGAATAGTCCCAATAGAGTCCCTTCTTTTAGTTTGAGCTTTACGTAACAAATCATCCTGATCCCATCCATTTGTACAATTACGTCTTGCCCAAGGACACTGATGAAAGGCAGGACCCTTTTCATCACATAAATTACATTGAAATATGTTATTACACATATCTATTGAGTAGCCAAACCCCCCACGTAAGGGACATTTCAACATATCGCACACACTACTAATGTGAGTCCGAGCTCCACATTTATAGCAAGCTCTAGGTTGTCCCCCATAAAAACAGACTCCCCTATCCTTACCTAGAAAAAAACTATTAGGGAGGTGCACAATGTCAGAATTAACCTGGAAAAGTTTCACCTTAAATTTTCAGCCCCCTGTCCAAATACCCTCAGTATCAAGTAATGCCTCAGGGGGTCCTAATATATCACATTTAGATTGAAGCCAGTGATATATGTCACTTACATTCACTCCTTCTTTCCGAAACATAATGGTGACAAACCGAACCTGAGGCCTGATAAGTGGAATAACAAAAAAAGGAGACCATAAGGGGGTATTTTTAAGCAAAGCATATTTTTCCCGAAACCTCTCCAGATGTAGATTAGTTTGAAAGCTCACATCAAATGAGTCTTCCCCAGAAATATGTATTAAGGCATACACTTCAGTGGAAAGAAATCCCATGGAATTTTTTAAAAGTTGTTTAAACACATAATATCTATCTGGGTGGTCCGGAAGACCCCCTTTATATCGAAGCCAGACTGTGTTGCGACGTGGAGCTTGCTCCAATTTATTTTTAAACAACTCTGACATGGGTAACTTCTTCCCATGTAATTGTGAAGCAGACTCTATATTATTTTGCAATAGAGCAGCTTCCTGGCCTTTTGGACTATTGAAAACCCCAGCCATGGAGGTGCTCGGCTTAGAGAAAGCCAAATCACTCTCCCCACCCTCAACAACCTTCTTACTAGAAACATCAGAGTCAGTGGGCACAAAGTCTGTACCTGAGCTCAGGACTGAAGTTTTGGTGGCATGCATAGACGAAGGAGTAGTGGCAGAAGACGAAGAAGTCCATGAAAAGTCCGGAACCCATTGACCCAACACAGTTTGTTTCCAGCCAGATTCAGTTAACACGGCAGATTCCGACCAATCTTTCAGGAAGCCATCCTGAGTTGCATCTCTAAGCCCGAACTGCTGTCGCACAGCTTGTGATGCCAGAGGTCCAGCCACGAAAGTCTTCCCCGTAGACACGCTCCCCAGAGCAGGCAGTTCCTTTAGAGCATCTGGTGTGACTTTTAATGAAAAACTGATGCAAACAGCAAGCGTCAAAATAGAAGGCATTTCAGAATCAGGGCAAACTGCTACTGAAGACATTCTCTCCAATGCTGGAATATCACCAGCCAACTCCGGTAAGGTAGAACCTTTCTCCGATGCTGTTTCCAGCATAATAGCATTTGTATGTAAGCCCAGACCATCCTCCGAAACGACCGTTTGCAATACCTCAGATACCGCACTCTCTCCGACCTCCATACTGTGGCAGTGTTCTGACTCGTCTGCCATAATGCAGACTGACGTCAGCAGGACCCCTACCGGCTACTAAGCAGCAACCGAGTAGGGGAATTTCTCTGGTGTCCAGGCTAAATTTTCCTCATTCACTAAAAATACCACCAACAGCTTAATCTGGTTCAAGGTCAGTTGGCATTCATCTGTATCTCTCTCCCCGAGTAGTGCCTGAAAATAGGCAGAATTTGTCTAGTGCACTTACCCAGTCAACAAAAACTAAATAAATAAATAAAATCATTTTATTCTGGCCTCCCTCTTGGCTGCCTACCCATTCACCCCAATTTCTACCCTATTCCATTAATACCTCCTTATTTATTATCATTTAGGTATGAGCTCTTACTTAGCGGAAACTATCTGGGATTGTTGTCTCTTCTCATTCCAGTAAAGCTTATCATTATGTACCTTTGCATGCTAATTATGTTGACCAGTATGTATAGGCCCATACTGACCGGCACCTTCACGATGTTTTTTGCACCGCTGTCCACCATAACTGTAATTTTATTAAGTGTACTGTATTGTATTAATGCCCAGGACCACTTTGAAAATGAGCTTGCTCAATGATTTTTATGCCTGGTTAAATAAAACTGATTGATTGATTGATTGATTGAGAATGGTTAGTGCAGCTGAGGTCTGAAAACTGTTAAAATGTACAGTGCAAGTCACATTAAACTGTTCCTCCAATGAGTTTCTTTAGCATTTCTGGTTGAGTTCCATATGTGTTGCTGGATCCAACACAATGCCTTGCACAAACTGTTTCTTAAGAGTTAAAATGCTGCTTTGCATTGCACTGTGACTAGACTGCTGATGTATTCCAAATGAGTTACAAAAATATTTTATAAACATTGCCCTTCAGTTGGTTAAGCATTGAAAAATAATGCAATATGAGTTGTAAATGCATTGCCAGCTCAAAAAAACAAAACAATGCTTGACCAACTCTTTGATTGAACAGTTAATGTGACTTGTACTGTACATCTACAAATAACAGTGCAGTATCTTATGTTATAAAACTTAGGTTCTTAAAATATGCTGCATACAGCTTATCTGCCCCTGTAGAAAAATTGTTCAATATATCACTTGGCACAGATACTGTCTCATCTGGTGCATATATATATATATATATATATATATATATATATATATACATATATATATATATATATATATATATATATATATATATATATATATATATATATATATATATATATGAGTGTGTGTGATCCAAAACATTTTAATAATTACAGACCTATTGCCATATTGACTGTGTTAAATAAATTGTTGGAGAAAATTTTATCTGACCAGCTCATCGATAACTGCCCCCTTTGCATGGAGACATAGTAAGAAAATAGCCAACTTTGTCAGAAAGAAACTTCAAACATCACAACGATTTACCATGGGGGGGGAAGGTGTGTACTGGACTTTGTTGTTACATGCCATAACACCAGTAGAGATCCTTATAAGAAAATGTGATTTGAATCTTCTGAATAAAACATAGCATTTAGCTTGGGAGATCTAAAATTTAAGTGTTTGGGAGATGTGTGACTCTCCTGTAGCATGCTGTCCTTTAATTAGCTGGATTTCCTAGGAGGAAGCACTTTATTTAAAAGTAACCAGTTTAAGTAATGCACTCAATATAAAAGAAGGCACTGCAGGCAATTTACAGCTAGCAACAAACCAAAGTGATCCACCTTAGCATCTAGGGGTTTGGCTGAATTCATATTAGAGCTCAGAGACTGAGAATAAAACATCCCCCTTTTCTTGAAGACACAGTAAGAAATTTGCCAGTTTAGACAGAAAGAAATGTTTAGCTCTGCAAAGATTTACTGAGGGATGCACTGGCTTTGTTTGTTGGTGCAGGCCATAAAAGAAGTAGCACACCTTATGGGAATTGTGATTTGAACTTTGTGAATTAAACCAATGGGAGAGCTTGCTAGATTTGGAATTTACAAATCTGAGAACCTTAATTAAAATCAATCACCTTATCCTTATAGATGTAGATTCTATTGTAAAAGAAAGCATAGCATTTTGAAATATAATAATGGTTCAAGTTCAATTACTACCAATTTTTAGGGCTGCAGGTAGACCAACCCTGCAGCCCTCTTGCATCAACTCTAAAAATGGGCTACCAGATTCAGACCATGGAACACTTCCTTTGGAGTTTTCCAGTGATCCTTCCATGTCTTTGCAACCCTTCACTTTAACCCTTGCAGTGCTACAGACTAAACATCTGTTCAGAGCTCAGTCAAATAGATTCATTCTAGTTCTTTCAGCAGCCTTGTAGTGCTTCAATGAGTACAAGAAGCAATCCAAGAATCCAACTTGGTAAGCAGCATTTGTAGAGTTACTGCAAGATAGATAACAGTGTCTAACTGCAGAGCAGTCTCAAATTACATGTTTGGTCATCTCTCCCAGTGTGTGTGTGTGTGTGTGTGTGTGTGTAGCAATTAGGGCTGCAGGTAGGCAAAGCCTGCAGCTCTCTTGCATCAGCTCTAAAAATGGGCTACCAGATTCAGACCATTGAACACTTCCTTTGGAGTTTTCCAGTGATCCTTCCATGTCTTTCCAGCCCTTCAATTTAACCCTTGCAGTGCTACAGACTAAACATCTGTCCAGAGCTCAGTAAAATATATTCATTCTAGTTCTTTCGGCAGCCTTGTAGTGCTTCAGTGAGTACAAGAAACAATCCAAGAATCCAACTTGGTAAGCAACATTTGTACAGCTACTGCAAGATAGACAGTGTCTAACTGCAGAATAGTCTCAAATTACATGCTTGGTCATCTCTCTCAATGTGTGTGTATATGTGTGTGTGAATGATTTACAGTGCTTCCTCTGAAGACTTGATTTATGTGATCTTTTTCAGGACCTATGTAATTAGAGGCATTCGAATGCACATGGTTTAGACTTGTAGGAATGGCAAATAAATGCTAGGCAGCTAATGCTTAAGGAAGTTTCAGAGGCTGCAAGGGGCATCATAGGGGATTGCAAAGAAATCATAGGGGTGTCAACTGAAATGTTCCCAGATTGAACAAAGCATTTCCCTGTAAGAAACCCTTCTTTTCTCTGTATTTACCATGTAAAACTGTGACAAAACTTCTGTACATTTTCCTGTATACTCAGATCATAGGGGATGGCAAAGAAATCATAAGGGTGTCAGCTGCAATGTTCCCAGATTGAACAAAGCATTTCCCTGTAAGAAACCCTTCTTTTCTCTGTATTTACCATATAAAACTGGAACAAAACTTCTGTACATTTTCCTGTATACTCAGATCATAGGGGATTGCAAAGAAATCATAAGGGTGTCAGCTGCAATGTTCCCAGATTGAACAAAGCATTTCCCTGTAAGGAACCCTTCTTTTCTCTGTATTTTCCATGTAAAACTGGGACAAAACTGTACATTTTCCTGTATGCTCAGATCAACACATGTACACAGCTGACTTCATTATGCTTGTCAGTAAAATCAGTATAACAAATGGTAAAACTGTTTTATGTACTCTTTAGCCCTGTTACAATGTACTGATATATGATAGCCTGGCTGAGATGCAATATGTCATATCCAGTGGGCTCATACTTTTATCCATTTTGGCATAGTACTGACACAGAACAGGATTGCTGTGATGCAGTATCTCATTTTCAGGGGGCCTAATTTTATTCACTTTTACAATGTTCTGATACAGCTTAGCCTGGCTGAGATGCAGTATTTTATTTTCAGTGGGGTCTTACTTTTACCCATGTTTACATCTGCATGCAATGTACTGACACTGGATAGATTTGCTGAGATACTAATGGCCGCTGTGTGCAACATGGTGGTGCTGACTTAAACTATGGATATGAAAGTATCACCAACATGTAGCGATGCCAGTGCTGCCATGATACGACTGACTCTGGAACAAACTGCACATGTTAGAGTATCAGTCATGTGCAGTTCTATAATTGCAGCAGTATCCATTACATCTGACTCTGGTGTTACAACAGCATGGCCTATTCTATCCAACACTCTTGCCACTCCTAAAAGCTCTCCACAGCTGTATCAGCTCAGTGCTGGAAAAAGCTAAGTGATGGGTAACACTGGGGACTATTCAACTGTCTTTGTGTCACCTGGCTCTATTGACAGGTCATTTTAGAAGACCACCAATTTCTGAGACAAAATATGCTTCCTAATGTTACTGCTAAACTTACCATCTGTGACCTTCAGAGCATGTCCCTGTGTCCCACTGGAGAACATATCCACATGTTCAGTCCTGTCAATATCCCTGAGATTGGGAAGACTGAGCTTGTGTCCCATTTCAGTCTGCTGTTCCACAGGGACAAGTAAACAGATGAGGAGCTCCCACATATGAAGAAAGCACCAGTATCACAAAAATATTATTAAAAGTCTTTTATTTAACTAAAGTGCATAGTGCACCCACACATAGTGAGCATAAAAAAGTGGTGACTCAGCCTTTCTGCAGCTATCATTTCTCTTGTCTCCTGCCATGCATCATCAGCCATTCACTCTAATGATGCTTAGCAGGGGCCGGGAGAAGCATTACTTTCATAGTAGCGTAGTCATCACTTTTTTATGCTCACACTATGCACTTCATTTAAATAAAGAACTGTGAATAATATTTTTGTGATCCTCATGCTTTCTGCATATGCGGGTACTCCTCAACCTTGTTTTCTTTTTTTTTTCATTGTTGAGCACTATATTACTTGTTCTGCCACTCCAAATCCATTTTTACTTTGTTCCACTTGAACAGGATAGTAACAGCTACTAGTAAACACAAATGTGTATATTATCTGTTAGACCCTTCCAGGTATTCCTATTTTGAAAATGTAGCTTTCCCTTAACAAAGATATCTAAACAGAAAGCCCACCAGCAAATTTCTTCTTATTTTAATTACTGAACACATTATCTTTACTGGTGCACTAAATGTAAACTCTGGAGGAAATTTGAAGAAATTGGGAGGGAAGTTTACAAAAGGTGTCAGTTGTCTGTCAGTTGGCATCTTATGTGACTGCATAAATATGACTAACGCAAGCTCCCTGGACCCAACAATCTGCCTCACTCCCACTTCTAGTTACTTCAAAAGTATGTCTGGCCATTGCCTGTAGATCTTTCTGTTTTGCAGTGACATCAGACTGGAATTCCCTCCACACCTCTGTCCTCTCCTGCTCCTGTCTCTCCAAGTTTCAATCCAATCTGTATGCCTTGCTCTCAGTAAATGTATCCTGCTCCTGCTTCTGCTGATGATTCACCCTTCCCATCCCCCTTTATCCCTGCCCCTCACTGAACTCTGTGCTTCTCCACCAGCTACATCCATGCATTCTGCCCTACATCCATGCGTTCAGCCTTGCATCCCCCTCTTTCTCATTGTCTGTCCCCTCCTCTTCCCCTCCTCCCCTTCTCACCTCCTCCTCTTCTTCCTCCTTTAGCTCTTAGTTGCTACTCTAAGTTTACTGTATATACATTTGAAATTGTATTGTTTTTGAAGTACTAATTCCTTGTTTGACTAATGTTTGTAAAACAAAATGGTTATATTAAATGCATGCTAAAAATAGAAAATAGAGTTAAAAATCTATGTTTTGACCATAGGAGGTCTTCGTCAGGAAATATCTAAAAGAGAAAAAAAACAAGTTAGTGTAGAGGAGAGGTAAAATTATATATATATATATATATATATATATATATATATACATATATATCTCTTTCATTTTACCTCTCTACACTAACTTGTTTTTTTTTTCTCCTTTAGATATTTCCTGAAGAAGACCTATGGTCGAAATGTAGATTTTTAACTCTATTTTCTATTTTCAGTGTGCATTTAATATAACCATTTTGTTTTGCTTTTAGACCACATGCTGATGTAGCGCCTTGTTCTTGTTAATGTTTGTAAATACCTATATACTGTATCTCTATATTTTTTGCCATTCTTTATGCTGTACCTCAATGTCTGCCATTGTACTTGTGGTATCTCTTTATCTGCCATTGTATTTTGTACCAATGCATTCTTGCAATTGTCTCACTGCTATTTTACCAAGTCCCCAGGTCGACCCTGAAAAATGGACTGTATTGTCTCAGTGGACTTACCCAGTCACCAAAACTCAGATAAAATAAAATAAATAAATAAATATGCAGAACTAAAAAATGCTACATAAATTCACTGCCGCTAAATAAATGGCAGATGGTGGGGCTGGGGAGGATTTGTTAACAGAAAAAGGGGACTTGGGTTGCACTCAGAGAGGAGTGAGAAGGTCAGTTTCCCAATGTATGACAGTGACCCACAGAGTGTAAAATGTTGAGGTTATTGAAAATATGATTGATCATAATGAACTACATAGCCCATTTTCTTAAAGCAGCAATTTTGTAATTAAAGAAGAAAAAAGATGGTTCTGAATTGACAATCATCTGACATTTTTCTCAGTCCCCCACTCAAAAGTGAATACCAACACCATTTATCATGCTGCACTATAAGACCGCACCAGAAAATTTAGCATCTGTGCCAAGCTCCATGCTGCATTCTTTCAGCAGGGTCTCTATAGAGTACAGTACCACAATACATTTTCTTTACATTATCCTTATTTTCATCTGAATGAAACCTAACCCCCTTTCTGTCTTGATATCATGGTATTTAGGGTTCAGTTAAGTAAAGCTATATCCAAATGTTCTCCCCATGGACCAAGTTAAACTTTTTCAATACAAAAAAAAGAATTGCAGTCCATTCCATGACTTGGAATAAATTTAATATGGGCCAGTATTATACTTTGCACATTCTTGTATTCTGTGATTCTAGTATGTTCACCCATTCAGTTATTAGGGTATGCTGAATTTTACAAATGCGGGCTCATAACTTTTGTAATATTCAGTAACTGTACCACAACATTTCAACATAGCCATTTTGGTGCAGTGATTTATGAATGTGACCGCTGTCATTTCTCAACTCCTGCCCAACATGTGTGTTTGCAGCCCAAAAGTTGATTTTGCAGTCCCTGCATGACGGCACCTTTAGGCCAGGAGTTAAACATTTTCTCTGCCCTTTTTTATGAGGCAGGTTCATTGCAAGGTGGTGTTGAAAACGTGGAGTAAAAATATAAAAAAAAATTATAATTTTCAATATTTTAAACCCAGATTTCTCTTCTGCAGCCCTATTGACTCTGGCCAAAGTTTGTTTAACAACAGTGGTGCTCTATACCTGTGAACTACTGAATATACCTACAGCATCCTCACAGCAGCATTTTAAACACCCCAAGCCTAAGCGAACTTCCCTCATTTCTAAGGTCAGCTGTCAGTACTAAAAGTGTACTGTCAGTATTTATAAATAAATAAATAATTAATTGCTGCGCTAAAACACTTATTTGAAACACTACTCATTTCCTAGCATATCTCAGAGTACTGGAAGTAAGTGCAATACACTGTTACTGCACAAACGTGCAATAAACATTTGTTTAAAACTTACCTCACTTACAGTCAAACCTATAGGAGCACAGTAAACTTATTTTATAAAACATAACAATAATATAAATTTTCCAAATGTTTATTATTGTTGATTTTTTTCACCTCAAAATGGAGATTGGATTGAACACTGTGAGAGTGAATCACATGGTTAGATTACTTCCTGCAGAAATGTAAATTTGTGATAAACCTCTTGCATAGCACATAATCTGACCAATATTTCACCTGTAACTGTTACTAAAACCCCATCACTGTCAGTGTTAGGTAGGGAAGGCAGCTGGTGAATATCTAGTTAAATTGACTTTCACCTGCTCCCCCTCTGCTTGCTTGGTCTCAGCTGAGAGCAGAAATGTGATGACATTTAGAACTCTCACAGCAACATAAGCCACACAGCTTACTGTGAATGTGGGGAGTTTAGAATTCTGAGAGTAGCCTTAGTTCAGTGCTCAGAGAGTGAGCAGTGAAGAGTGAGGAGAGTCTGTTTTTCTCACCCTAGTCTAAGAACATCTGTTCCCTGACTTGTGAAGTGGTGGAAACTGTCTTCAGGAATGCCTGATGCCCTCATCCCCAGTGGAATGAAAGGGATTGCAGAGGATTTGAGGGCAATCCCCTGGTCCAACCTAGAACATTTTGAAGCTGCCTTTGGTATACAAACTGTCAGTAGGTTCTGTCTGAGAGTTACCCAGGATATGTATCTGCCTCATTTTTCTGTGGGGTGACACTCTGATAAAGAAACCCATTCTCCCATTTCTGTGAGACTGTTCTCAAGAAGTTTGTTTTAAAGTTTGCTAACAATAGTGGATGACCCATGTGTGACCAAACACTTTGTTCAGAACTTTAATTTGACACCCCTTGGTGTGTTTTCTAATGCTGAAATGTGATAAACATTTAAAGAAAGCTCAAGCCTTTTCTCTCTGGCCAGCCTTTTAGCACCCGAGTCCCTTACTGTACCCAGGTCACTGGCATTGCAAGCGGAAATCCAACCGCTGCGCTGACTGGCCAGCTTGTGGTGTTTTCTAATGCTAAAATGTGCTAAACATTTAAAGAAAGCATAATTTCTACTGTTCATTATCTGTTGAGGTGTAACTCTAAATGAATGGTTGGGTATGGATAAGGAAGCAAAAAGTGGGCAACCCTCCATCTGGATGGACCAGTTCAGCACTTTGGGTTCTGTAAGGGCACCTGTTTTCTGTCAGTGCATGTGGCCAATGCCTGAAGAAGTTTACCCCTTGTAAGTGGGGTTTTGCTAGTTTTGAGCACTAGTGTGCACTGTAGTGGTCCGTGTGCCACATTCCTTTTTTGCTAATCCTATGCCATATGGGAACTGCTCTAAGTAATGGCCTAGTGCCAATTGCAGGAGAATGTTTGTGTGTTGATCGTGGCCCATGTACCGCATTCCTTTTTTGCTAATCCTATGTTTTATGGGAGCTATTCTAAGTAATGGCCTAGTGCCATTTCCAGAAGACGTTTGTGTTTTCATCGTGGCTAATACCACATTTGCTGGTGTCTAATCCTATGCTATATGGGAGGTTCAGTTTCTATTTTTCTACAGATGTGTTCTGCATTGCCTTGTGCAATGAAGTGTAAACCCTTGGGGGTCCATTTTTGCTTTTGTGATACAACTTTATTTCGGAATAAAGCCACACTCTAGAATCCCAGCCTGGTATGAACTATCTAGTTACTGCTTCCTGTGTGGATTTGCTGGGTATCCCTGTTCAGAAGTAGCAAATCCATAGCCCTCAGCAAAAGTTTTCTCCTCAGGACCTGGGTTTTGGTATAGGTCTGTTTGTGTCTTGTTCACACTTTGTGTTTCTCTGTTGCAACTGCTTTGTATGCCCACCCCTCTCTTTTCTCCTAGACAGAGAAAGTGTGGGAGGTGTGCCTTCTAGTTAAATAAGGGGCCAGTGGGGGGGGTTACAAAAAAGGGGGCTCATCCAAGGATATTGTTTGAATTTGAGGATAGAACTAAAGATATTTGCTGATGGTATGGCTAGTGTTTTGTCTGTCTGGTACCATGGTAGCCCAAAAAACTGGAAAAGGAAGCTTTGCACAAAAGGATTTTGCCCAGGAGAGTGCCATCCATATGTGCTGTTGTGTGCCTGCTAGTACAGTGTTGCTGTGTGTTTGTGCCACCTTACAATAGACTGTAAAGTCAGAAAGTGTATGTCCTTGTCTCTGAATCCAGAACATTTTATGGAACTTTTAAATCTCACGTTTTAATTGCCAAAAGTAATGTGGACTTTGGGGAAACAAAGAGAGAACTGTGTCATGAATGTTTCATGTACTTTGTGTGCAAATTGCGGGAGTCACTAAAGAAATTGCCAAGTTTTGTGTGAGATGTGAGGTCAAAACATCTCTCTTGCCATTGAAATTGCAGCCCCCCAAAAAGTTACAGTTTGCAGTTTAAATTTGCCCTGCTCAACAATCACCATGAGGGAAGAGCGAGGAGGAGAGAGAGAGAGAGAGAGAGAGAGAGATGCTCATTTGCATGGTGTCGAGTGATTTGTGCAACTGCAATCAGTCCCCCCCCCCAGCCAGCTTCAATATGCAGGCAAGTGTTCAAGGAGGAGAGTGAGAGTGCCGTGTGAGCTGGTCAGACCAGGATGAACCATTGAGGGGCTTGTGAACGTTCTAATCTGTGAAAAACAGACTTTTGCTGTACAAATTTGGGCTCAACCCAGTCTCCAACTGATTGGAAAGTGAGCGTGGCATTTGTAGCAAGTTAACAATTGGCAGGATCCGCCAGCATGTTTCACCGCAGAGGCCTTCCAGGATCGGCACCAGGCCGAAAATTTCCACCAGGGAAAGCCAGCTACTAATTTCAGTGAGTAAAACCCAAACTACTGTGCATTAAACTGTTGTGATTTTCAAGCCAGCTGAATCTGTGTACAAGCAGAGAGATTGTTTTGCAAAGAAGGACCCTGAGTTGTAAGGAGCAAGGCAACAAACAAAATTCTGAGCATAGACTGTGAGCATTTATGATGGGTTCAGCAACAATAAAAAGTTCTAAGCAAGCGAGAGACTGTGAGTTGTATATTAGGCTGCAACAAGCACGCAATCCTGTGCAAGAGAAATGCTGTAGCTTGCAAGTGACTTTGAGCATGTGTAAATAGTTGATTTGTATGCTGATTGCAAAGTCCTGTAAAATCAAATGAATGTGCTGAGAGAGATACAAGCAGTGCAATCAGTAACAGTTTTGAGCATGATCAGTAGCAAGAAAGGTCAGAAAAGCAGTTTTTGAGTCAGACACAGATTTGATGCCCGAGGAGAGCTACCGCCACCATTATAGGGCAGGGTTAGCAATGTAAACACGGCAGTGGGGAGCCATTTTGTAAGACTGTGCAGAGACTAGTAAACAAGTAGTAACAATGAAGTTTTATGTGTTTTAATTGTGGACATGGCTTCAGAAACTTCCTGCAACCCCGATAAGGCCCAGCTATGTTATTTACTTATTTATTTATTGAAAAGTTTCACCAGGAAGGCACACTGAACAACAAGTTGCTCATCTCACAGTGCAACCTAAGGGGTGGGGGTACAGTGGATGTAGGAAAGAATATACATACAGATTCAGTTGCATATTCAATTGCATGCATACAGTCATAGAAAGTAAGACTTATATACTGTACATGTGGTTATTATTTTATGCAGAGGATGATCCACTCAAGCTTCTAAGTACAGACTATTCTTACAGTTTCAGTTACACACATGGGGATAAGATTATGTACAGAGCGCAAGGATCACTGGCTGCAACCAATGTAGGAATGTAGGAATGGTGTTACTATTACAACATGTTTACAGTACACATAAACCATTGCAAGTGCTAATGAAGGAAGTAGGAGAAGTGGTGGAACCAGCTGGGGGAGGAGAAGCAGTGAAGAAGGAGAAGCAGTGAAGGAGGAGAACATTGTCAAGTAAGTATAAAAGCAGGCCTGAGTGAGTGAGGTATTTGACTCTGGACTAAGGCGAGCTCAGGTAATGTTTAGGCAGTGCAGGCAGAAGAGGGACCACAGTAGGGATTGTATTTAGTAGTGTGTATGGGGGGGGGCTTCAATTAAGTTCTGTCAGAATAAAGGGATGGTGGGGAGAGGAGGAGGATTAGAAAAGGGGAACAGCGAGTCATGCCCAGGATTAAGCCACTCCAGGGTGTTGAGATCCCTGCCAGGGGAAGAAGTAGGCAGTGACATGTGAGGTTAGGAGGGTAGTGGATGGGAGGGGCAGAAATAAGACAAGGGACTGGGGGTGGCGGTCAGGTTTAGTACCCTGAAAGGGGATAGAACCAGACAGGCAAACAGAATAGGTTGTAAAGAATAGGGTGAAGGGAATAGGGAACATGGGTATCAGGTGGCATATTGTGCTGAAAATGCAAGGAAGATTGTTAAGGAGGGTTAAAGCAGGAGCAGCTAGAAGAGAGATGGTTATGTAAGGAAGAGGCAAGGGAGTAGGTTGAGGATGAGTGCCATATTTGGAGGGGGAGAGAGCACCAGAGTTTCAGGAAGTGATGAGAGAAGCCAGACTGACCAATAAGTGTTGATCTGCAGGGGACCTGCAAGATGCAAGCGTCCATGGGTCTAAGGGAGTGAGGGGCAAAAAGAGAAGAGGAGAGGTAGAGGGGGAGCGCACCTAACCAGAATTTAGAAGTGAGTTTAGCTCAGTGAGCTAGGCACCTATTAGCTAACGGGGGAAAGGACAGGGTATGGTAGAGGTCACAGTGATGAGTTCAGGGGGGAGCATTGAGAGCGAAGCGACAGAAGAAATTGTAGAGAGTGTCCAATCTGGTCTGGGAGGATTTGGGAGTGGCACTATAGACTACGTCACAGTAATCAAAGATGGGGAGGATCATCTTCTGGACAAGTCGACACCGGGCCATAGAAGGGATAAAGCTACGGTTCTTGTACAAGATGCCAAGCTTGGGGTGCAGTTTTTTCAAGATGGCATCAATGTGGCCAGTGAAGTTGAGGTGTTGGTCTAACCAGACCCCAAAGTATCTGAACGAGGAGGTATCCTCTAGTAATGTTCCATCTAGGATGTGGAAGGAGGGCAGGGAATGAAGCCTAGAGAGTCCCTGCCTGGTACCAAAGGTCATGGAGACAGTCTTTTTTGCATTCAGGAATAACTGATGTGACGCAAACCAGAGCTGAACTTGGTGGAAGTCCTGCTATAAGGTGGTTGCTACATCAACAAGACATTTGCCACTGGTAAACAAGACAGTGTTGTCTGCACACATGTGGATAGAGGAGGATAGGGAGCAGATTGAAGGCAGTTCATTGAGGAAGACGGAGAAGAGAATGGGGCAAAGGACAGAGCCCTGAGGGACTCCTGTAGAGATAGGGAGGGGAGGGGAGGGGAGATGACATTTTGGATCTTGACTTACTATGTCCTTCCGGCGAGATAGTCTCTGAACCAGTTTGTGGTGGGAGCAGACAGTCCAGCTGACATAAGAGAGTCGAGAAGCAGGGCATGGGAGACTGTGTTGAAGGCCTTGGCGAGGTCAACAAAGACGGCTGAGGTAATAGGGCCATTGTCCATCCCTGTAAGGATAGAGTCAGTTAGCCTGAGAAGGGAGGTAGTAGCGGAGTAATTCTTCTCAAATCCATATTGGAATGGGTTAAAAAAGGAAGAGTTTGAGGGGAAAGAGGTGAGTTGAGAGAGGGTCAAGTGTTCTTGGAGCTTAGCGAGGGTAGGAACGAGAGAAATGGGGTGGTAGTTGCCAGGGAAGAAGGGGTCACCACTCTTTGGGAGAGGGAGGACCACTGAGTATTTCCCTGAAGAAGGGACTGTGGAGGATGAAAAGAAGAGGTTTAGGATTAAGGAGAGGGGGTAAGCAATAGTAGGTGCAGAGAGGTAGAGTAGTTTAGGATCCAGGTCATCAGGTGAAGAGCCTTTAGAGGGGTTAAGAGAGAGGAGGGCAGTAAGTGATTCTTCAGGGGAGACAGTAGAAAATGAAAAGGAAGAGGGAGGATTAGGGGGTGGAGTGCAAGAAGAGGGACGAGAAGGAGGAGCGAGGTTTGAAAGGAGGGACTTTAGAAGAATCGAGGCACGTGAGGTATAAAAGAAGTTAAACTCATTTGCCAGTAGTGATGGTTCAATCACTAGTGAGTTATTTGTTTTAAGCACTGGGGTGGGCGGGTGAGAAAGGAGGAGAAGAGTGCGTGGACCCAAGGGTGCCAGAAGATGGTAAAAGCTGAGGAGGCTGAGAATCAAAAGGTCATTTATGAAGGTACAAAGGGCACTTTTTCTATACTAGTTTTTGCCATACAGAAATAAAAAGTGGAGTGGCTACCGCCCCTTCGCCCCGATTCTAACTGTCATGGACCACTTTCCAGAATTTGGAGGGGGTACTGATATTATTCAAGAAGGCAGATTTAAAGTATTCAGATTTTGCTAGTCTTGTCACTTTAGTGCAGGCATTTCTTAGCATGCACTACTTTGTTAAATTTATTGTAAGCTGAGTGGCCTTGTATTTCCTCCAAGCTTTGTCTCTCTCTTTCTCTCTCTCTCTCTCTCTTTCTCTCTCTCTTTTTCTCTCTCTCTCTCTTTCTCTATCTCTCTCTCTCTCTCTCCCTCCCTCTCCCCCTCCTCCTAAGGCAGGTCAGGAGTTCTGTAGTGATCTGAGGGTGATGGTTGCCACATACTCTGAAGTGCCTGAAAGGGGCAAATGCATTCCAGGTAGTAAGAAACTGATCTTGGAAATAGGCTAGGGCTTGTTCAGCTGAGGGGGCAGAGGCAATCGTGGCCCAGTTGGAGGTGACATGGCCAAGGAGGGAGTTGAGGTCTAAGGAGTTGAAAGACTGGAGCTGCAGGATTTTATGTGGTGATTTGGGTCTGTAGACCTTCCTTAGCAAAAAGACAGGGTGATAGTCACTGACGGTATCTGGAAGGAGGCCTGACTTAATGACATGGTGTGGGTGGGTAGTGCGGGCCCAGTCTAACAGGGAGTGGTTGTGAGTTTTATGATTTAGGCAGGTTGGCTCGAGGATGAGTTGGGAGAGGTTGAGGGCGGAAATGTCATTACGTGTCTTAGAGGTAGTGGTAGCCAGCCAGTTTACGTTTACATTGCCCAGTATGTATATCTCACCAGTATGTGAGAGAGAAGTTATGGAGGAAATGAGATTGGTTGTAATGGAGGGCCTGATTCCTGGTCGACAGTAGATTCCTGCTATGAAAACAGGAACGGAGAAAGGAAGGGTAATACTTCTTGTGAGGGCTTCATAGGAGAAGGGTGATGAGGAGAAGAGTACAGTCATGTACTGGAGTGAGGACAGGATGTACATGGCAACTCCACTGCCTCTAGTGGCCCTATCCTTCCTGATTAAAGAGTAGCCTGGAATGGATATGGAGTGATTGAGTATTTTGACATTTAACCAGGATTCAGTTATAATTAGAACCTCGGGAGTGAGAGAGGTGAGCATTGGAAATAGAAAGTCAATTTTAGTAATGAGGCTCTGAATATTTAAGTGGAGGATTTTCAGGCCATTTGGGAGAACTAATGGAGAACAAGGGTTGGGAACGTTGGAGGTAGAAGTGTTACAGGGAGGGGTGGTGGCATTTGGTCCTGGTTTGGGATGAATGTTACTTGATGTGAGTAAGAGGAGGAAGAAGATGATAAGGAAATGCAGATTAGGGCACTTAGTGCAGACCAATTGTTTGGAAACTTTATAGAGGGAGAAGGTGCTAGGTGAGAAGGTGACCAGGAGGCATAGGAAAGCTAGGCAACTAGGCTCTACGGGTAAGGTGGCAGGTGGAAGATGAGGGAAGTGGGACCAGAGTGCTAGAGAAGGTGTTGAGTAATAACAAAAATAGAGGTAGGAGCGGGGGGAACGGGGGAGGTTTTTCTAGTACGGGATCTGAGAAACCAGGGTGTAGAGAGTGATAAGAAAAGCAGTAGGAGAGCAGAAGAGGAGTGGGGGGCAAGCATTATGAGAAGAGTAGGAGGTGTAAAGTAAACAGGCTGTACAGCCAGTGAGTGTAAGCAGAGTAGCTGAGCAGGCAAGGAGGAACAAGAACCTATGAGAATAGAGGGCCATCTAGTAAAGAAACAATAGGCAATGTGGTGGGGGGCAGATGGGAGTGAGCAAGGTGTATTTAATAGAGGCCGGGGTTGGGGAGGGTGGGCAGGACAAAATAGAAGCTGCTCTAGAAGCACGTGTTTGAAAAAATGCACTTTAGAGGCAGGGAGCAGTGGCGTCCAATAGGGAGTCGAGTGTCTGGGGTAAGGGCCCAATCACAATAGAGGCATTGGAGCCACTGAAGCTGTGCAGAGAGTATTTAAGCGTACCTGATGTGCAGGCATAGGAGGTTCCAGCAAGTGGCCAGCTGGCCCAATGCCGGGTCGCCCAGCGGCAGACAGCCTGATTCAGAGCTCCTTCCCTAGTAGAGAGAAAGTAAGAGAAAGACTGGAGGTTAGTTGGAAATGGAGCCAGGCAAGAGGAAGTGAGTGAAAGGGGAGGGACAGAGACAGGCTGCAGACTAAGGGAGAGGGAGGAGGGAGGAGGGAGAAATATAGGTGGATTATGGCAGATTATGAAGGATAGATTCTGCAGTGCCAGCAGCTCCTGGCAACACATCAGAATTAAAAGGATTAAAGGGTTAGCTGGCCATGGGGAGGAAAGGTGTGAGGGACAAGTTTTAAGAACAGGAAAAAAGGGTGGACACAAACAGTGAAAGAGTTGTTAGGAGGGGATGTCAGGCTGATGGCGCCAGTGGCCACAAGCAGACAAAGTTGATTAAAATAATAAAAGAGGGATTAATGGGTTGGAGTAGGGTGAGGGGAGTAGAGGGGTGTCTGAACTATGGTGCCAGTGGCTAGAGCAGACCAGGAAGCTTAAAAAAGTAAACAAGCATTTGTCAATGCCGAATGTTGTCACGCTGGCATTGGCTTTGGTAGTGCAGTACGGAAACGCATTTTTGGCAGGATGTGAAAAATGACAGCTGTACTGTTCATAAGGAGGTGTAAAAAAATGGCAGCGGTGAAAATGTGGCATGTAAATATTGCAAATTTGCGAAGTTACAAGGGTGCATGGGAAATGTGCAATGCACGCTTGTAACACAGTCATTTTATGGAGTTTCAGCACCAAATTTTCAACATAGGGATTTTAGCACCTCTGCTCATGTACAATGTCACTGTCATTTCCTCAAACTGTCCCAAAAAGTGATTTCACACAGCGAACGCACTATTCTGCACCAGAAGTGCAAAAACACATTTCGGGCAGGATATGTAAAATGACAACTGTACTGTTCATCAAGAGGTGTGGAAAAATGGCAATGGTGAAAATCCAGAGTTAAAATAGTACAAATGCACAACCTTACGAGCGTGTGTGAAAACTGTGCAACGCACACTTGTAACACAATCATTTTACGGAGTATCATCACCAAATTGTCAACATAGGCATTTTAGGACCTCTGCTCATGAACAGTGTCTCTGTCATTTTCATAGTCTGCCCCAAACACTGATTTCCCACAGTGACCGCGGTATTGTGCACCGGAAGTGCGGAAACACATTTCGGCCAGGATGTGAAAATGACAGCTGTACCATTCACAAGGAAGTGTAGAAAATGACAATGGAAAATCTGGCATGAAAATATTGTGAGATTCGCGAGAGCTGTCGTCATGGCTTAACTGACTGCTTATACACTCATAAAACAACAATTTTTGATTTTCCCACAAATTTGCAACATAGGCTTTTGAGAGCCCATCATGAACACTGCCACTGTCCTTGCGTTAATCAGTCCCAAAAGGTGATTCCGTGCAGTGACTGCAAAATCACCTTTCAGGATGGATTAACGTCATAACAGTGACAGAATTCATGAGACGGGGTCCCAAAAAACCCAGTTGAAAATTTGGTGCAAAAATTTCCAAAAATGCCTGAGATATGCATCAAAGTTGCAAAAACCCTATTTATTAAATTATACAGCTTACCGGCATTTCCTCAGTTTGCGGTTGGCTTTGAAGAGTGCAGACATGTTCCTGGTCCACCTAAGATCATTGCGCTGAGCTCTGGATGAAAGTATGGGGTGAGGGAGGTGTGGGGAGGCAGGGTGCGCAGTGGGTGGGTGCGGGTGGTGGGTAGAGAGACTACAAGGGACTGTTTTCTGTTTACTGGTAGAAAAAAAAAACATTGCGGATGGTTTTCTTTTTTACAGGCGGTTTCATTTTTTGGGGGTACAGTAGCCGACAGGGGATTGGGCACCCCCGTTGGCACAGAAGAAGGGGGAGACATCATGACGATGGGGAGTGGGCTCCCCCGTCGGCACATTAAAGTGAGAAAGAGGGTGGACAGATGCCAACGGGGATTGGGCACCCCTTCAGCAAACAATGAAAGTGGGGGGGGCACATTCTGCCGATGGGGAGTGGGCTCCCCCATCGGCACATACTTGGGCAGGGTAAGCCGACTGGGGGGAACGGGCACTCCCAAAGTTGGCAGTTTATTGGCCACTGTGCCGCCATGTTTGCAGCTGGTGAAGCACGTAGGAAGGGTCCACTGCGTGTGATGAACTTTGCTCGCATTGCAGCGGACCTTTCCTTAGATATGCTCACCACATTAGTATGCATGGTGTGGTGCAGGCATGCAGGCTGATTGGGGAATGAGAGATGCACCTACTGGTGCGTGCCCTGCATTCGCCCAACAGCAACCGCGCCTCCAAATCTGCACTACCACAAGATGTTATCTGCGCAAGTGCGACAACATAATAAAGGATTTTGAGACTGAGAAGAGGGCAAACAGAAGATGGGGAAGGGAGTAAGAGAGGCAGAGGAGAGAATAAGAGGGAAGACAGGAGAAGGCAGCTAGAGTGGATGAATAGCAGGCAATGCAGGTACTAAGTAAGTTATTTAAAAAAGAGAATGGTACTGCAGTTCAGCACAGGCTTTTTGCTTATGATTACAGCTGTCCAGTTTAAATTAATGGCTAAATTCAGTACAGTTTAAATTATTGGCTAAATTCATACAAAAGCAGGCTCTAGGAGCAGTCTAGGAACACATATCTGGCACCAGCAAATAAAACACAGAAAAAGCAATACATTATTACAGGCAGGTAGCAAGACAAAATAGAAGTTGCTCTGGAAGCGTGGGTTTGAAAAATTGCACTTCAGAGGCAGGAAGCAGCTACATCCAATATGGAGCCGAGTGTCCAGGGCAAGGGCCCAATCACAATAGAGGCTTTGGAGTTGCTGAAGCTGTGCAGGGAGTCTTTAAGCGTACCTAATGTGCGGGCATAGGAGGGTTGAACAAGTGACTGGCTGGTCCAATGCCAGGCCGCTCAATGGCACAGAGCCCAATTCAGAGCTCCTTCCCTAGTAGAGAGAAAGTGAGAGAAAGACTGGGAGTTAGTTGGAATTGGAGCCAGGCAAGAGGAATTGAGTGAAAGCAGAGGGGTAGAGACAGGCTGCAGACAAAGGAAGAGAGAGGGAATGAGAAATATGGGTGGGCTGTGACAGATTATGAAGGGGGGTGGATTCTGTAGTGCAGCAGCTCCAGGTAACATAACAGAATTAAAATGATCAAAGGATTAGCTGGCTGCGAGGAGGAAAGGTATGAGGGACAAGTTGTAAGGAAAGGAAAAAAAGGGCGGACACAAACAGTGGAAGAGTTGTTAGGAGGGGGTGTCAGGTGATGGCACTAGTGGCTACAAGCAAAGTTGATTAAAATAATAAAAGAGGGATTAATGGCTAGGAGTAGGGTCAGGGTTGTGAAGGGGTGTCTGAACTACACCACCAGTGGCTACAAGCAGACTGGGAAGCTTAAAACAATAAATGAAAGGTTTTGAAACTGAGGTGAGGGGAAACAGTATATGGGGGAAGGGGGTAAGAGAGGCGGAGGAGAGTGTGAGAAGGGAGACAGGAGAAGTTAGCTAGAGTGGATGAATAGCAGGCAATACAGGTACTTAGCAAGTTATGGGAGGGCTATGCCTGTGGTTCAATGTGGGGAATAGCTCCTCCCACGACCTCTTTTTAAACCCTACTCTAACCACACCTCCCTTGCTTATTGTTTTCCTTGGCTCCCTGTATGGCTCGTGTTGCTGTGCTGCCTTGCGCTGCTCCTCTCATTTTTACTTCCCTTGCTTTCCATTTTGTTCTCCATGTTTTGTGTCTCCTGTCTCCCTTCCCATCTCATCCTAACTTCTGTTCCTGTCCTTGGCCTCTTTGGCCTCCTACCTGTCCTGTTCTTGCCCATTCCTGGGTGCCCTGGGATTCATTCCCCTTTGTTCTCCTTTTTGGCGTCTGTTTTCTTTTGGTTCTCTCCTGGCTCCTCCAGACCCCTGAAGTGTCTGGTTCTTCCTCATTTCCTGCTACCTGACACCTCCATCCATTTTCCCTCAGTATGTCTCCAGCAGTCTAAGTAATGCATGAGTCCTTGCTTGGCCTGTTCTCTCCCCTTTCTGTTCAGCTCATCCTTCCAGTTCACATCCATTCCTTTCCCTGCAGACCCCTCAGATCCCCTGCTCTTCGACATGTTGCCTAGCCAGGACATCCTTCTGAATTTTCTTCTTTTCAATATCCATCACAGGACACCGGCTCCGATTACAGACATCTCACCGAGGTACGCATTTACCAGTTTTCCTTCCGCCACCAACTACTGTCTGCTCCACTGGGCTGAATATCCTTTTCTACTGTAGGACACTCAGTTAAATGTCTGAATTATATCTCCACAGCATGATTCCCATATTTCCTGTTTATGTCTCAGTTTTCTGTAGGTGGCATCCTCATCTATGGGGAGGGCGGAGCATTGTCTGCCTGCCTATGGCTTGGCGAACCTCAGATGTGATTTGTCCCCACACATTGAATGTCCTATTGCTACTGGAACTGGAATGAATCAATTCAGCTTATGCCCTTTACCACCTTTCCTGATGGTGCTCCATCATCAGTTTTTATGTTTGCGTGCACGCATGTGCAAGAAACATAGTGCCATCATCGGAAATTTCGGAGGTGTGTCACCTCCTCCTCCAATTCAGGCAGCGAGCTGGTGGGCGTGGCCCCTGTAAGCCAATGCATTTTGGAGCTGTCTATGACATGCTCCAAAATGCAGTGGCATACAGTTGAAAGGGGGAGCTACGCTTGAGTGAGCAGCGATAAGAAGCTGCCTACGCAGCTCCCCAGCCGCAGGCGCGGCGCCGCCCCTGCACGCAGTGTATTGCCGACGGGTGCCCAACTCTCACGGCTGAGCTGCATCTGTCTCCCCGAGTAGTTGATGCCACGCTGGGATCCCACCCGAGCGGGCAACTCAGTCATGTTGTTGATGGGGTGCCCAACTCTATCATTGGCTGAATGTGCCCCCTCCCAAAGTCCTTGTGCCACGCTGGAGCCCACCCCAGCGTGGCAAACGGTCCTGCATGATTGTTTTTGATTTGATTTTTTGCCGACGGGGTGCCCAATCCCGTCAGCTGAACGTCCCCAAAGTCCTTGTGCCACGCTGGAGCCCACCCCAGCGTGGCAAACGGTCCCACAACGCCTTTTTTTTTAACCTGTAAGAAAAAACGGTCCAGCAGTGCGCCTCCCGACCCCCTCCCACAACCCGCACCCACCCACTGCGCACCCAGCCTCCCCACCCCCCACCAGATACTTACCTCCGGACTCTGGCGCGACGATCTTCGGTGGACCTGGAACACGTCTGCACTCTTCAAAGCTGACCGCGAACTGAGGAAATGCCGGTAAGCTATATAATGGGCTAGATAGGGGGGTTTCAACTTTATTGCATATTTCAGCCGTTTTTGGGAATTTTTGCACCAAATTTTCAACATGGGGTTTTTGGGACCCCTTCTCATGAGTGATGTCACTGTCATGGCGTTATTCAGGCCGAAGGGTGATTTCGAGCAGTGACTGCGCGGTGACTGCGAAATCACCCGCCGGGCCTGAATCTCGCCATGTTGACTCGACATCCTTTCATGAGAGAGGGCCAAAAAATATTGAGGTAGTGCCAAAATTCAAAAAATGACTGTTTATGAGCATCGTTGCACAGTTCCTCGCGGGCTCGTAAGTTTACTGAAATTTCAATATTTTCACTCCAGATTTTCAACATTGCCATTTCACCACACCTTCTTATGAGCAGTACAGCTGTCATTTTTCACATCTCACCCAAAATGTGTTTCCGCCCATGTAGCGCAGAATGGCGCAGTCAGTGTGCGAAATCAATGTACGGGACAAATTAAGAAAATCACAGTGACACTGTTCATGAGCAGAGGTCTTGAAATGGCTATGTTGAAAATTTGGTGAAAAAATTCCTAAAAATGACTGTTTTACGAGCGTGCGTTGCGCAGTTCCTACGCACGCTCATAGGTTTGTGAATTTTCAATATTTCCACTCCAGATTTTCAACATTGCCATTTTTCCACACCTTCTTATGAGTAGTACAGCTGTCATTTTTCACATCTCACCCAAAACGTGTTTACGCCCATGTAGCGCACAATGGCGCAGTCGTTGTGCGAACTCAGTGTATGGGACACATTAAGAAAATCACAGTGTCACTGTTCATGAGCAGAGATCTTAAAATGGCAATGTTTAAAATCTGGTGACAGAATTCCTAAAAATGACTGTTTTACGAGTGTGCTTGCACAGTTCCCACGCACGCTCGTAGGTTTGCGAATCTTCAATATTTCCACTCCAGATTTCCAACATTGCCATTTTTCCACACCTCCTTATGAGCAGTACAGCTGTCATTTTTCACATCCTGCCCAAAACGTGTTTCCGCCCATGTAGCGCACAATGGTGCTGTTGGTGTGCGAAAGCAATGTTTAGGACAGATTAAGAAAATCACAGTTACACTGTTCATGAGCAGAGGTCTTAAAATGGCTATGTTGAAAATTTGGTGACAAAAGTCCATAAAATGACTGTGTTACGAGTGAGCATTGTGCAGTTCCACGCATCCTCGTTAGTTCATGACTTTGTAATATTTTCAGTCCAGATTTTCACTAGTGGCATTTTTCAACACTTCCTTATGAACAGTACAGCTGCCATTTTTCACAACATGGTCGAAGTGTGTTTTCACACTTTCAGTGCAGAGATGTGTGGTCACTGTGGAAATCATTGTTCAGCACAGATAAAGAAAATCACAGTGACACTGTTCATGATCGGAGGCACCAAAATGCCTGAGTTGACAATCTGCTATAAAATCCCCAACCTAATTATATAATGAGTTATAAGCTGCACAGTTTCTATATTCGCTGACTTCACCATTTTTTAAATATTTTACTACACATTTGCAACATAGCCATTTTACACCTCCCCATGAAAGAGTACAGCTGTCATTTTTTACATCCTGTTCGGAATATTTTTGCACCTGTGGTGCTAAATGCCGTAGTCACTGTGCATAAGCAGCTTTTGGCTACCAAACTGATATTCCCCCTGTTCATGAGGTGTGGTCACAAAACAAACATGTTGAAAATTTGGAGTTAACATACCAACGAATGCCTGAGGTATTAGGCTTTTCAACTAAATCGCCCAACCCTATAGAGAATGACAGGAATCAGGGGTGTGACTTGGGATTCTTGCCTGTGATGCTCATACCATTCCACACCCTGCAGTCACTGAGAGGCATCGAGGTATGCCTTGGACTCTTCGGCCCCAAACTTCACCCCATTCTCCTATATCGCACCCATCTCACCGTATTTCCTAATGAAATGGGGTGTGCATAAGGGCCAAAGACCCCAAGGAACACGTGACACTTGTCAGTCTCTGCAGAGTGGGGTGTGGTGAAATGGCGTGGCCGTTATGCCTGACGACCCAAACGCACACCCCAATGCCTGTCACTCTCTGCAGGGTGGTGGTGGGGTTGGCTTCAGTTCAATACTTCACTGCCATTCCTATTATGCAGCTCTGTAACTTCTACACTACCACTGCCAATGCCAGCAAGCAAACATTCGGCATTGACAAATGCTGGTTAAGTTCTGTGGCATAAATTGAACTCCTTCTATCCTGAGCATTTCCCCAATGTGCTTCCTAGTCCCATCCTGCTGCCATCACCAGTTGGAGATTGATCTGCCCCTTCAGAATGAGGATGGGAGCCACATCTCGGTGATTCAGCTCCATTGCCTTCCCCTTCACTACCCCTTGCACCATACTTCTTTCATGTTTCCAGTATCTGCTTTCCATTCCTGCCTGTGTTCTGCAATCTCTCTTTCTGCTCAGTGTACACTATGGCACTTTTCTTTTGTCTCAACCTTACTGTGTGTTGCTATCCTCCTGCACTGTTCATGTTACTGGCAACTACTACATCATCATCCATCCATGTTTACATGTCCTGTTTCTATTCTGTTTCCGGCAGCATCTGCGCCTTAGCCAGCTCCCCGGTGGTGGCACTCTGAAACAAGCATTTGTCAATGCCGAATGTTGTGTTGCTGGCATTGGCATTAGTAGTGCAGAAGTTGGAGGGATGCATAATAGGAATGGCAGTGAAGTATTGAACTGATGCCAACTCCACCCCCACCCTGCAGAGACTAATAGTCACTGGGATGCACCTTTGGATCGTCGGCCAGAGCACTCACACCATTTCACCTCACCCTACCCTGCAGACACCGGCAAGTGTTGTGGTGTGCCTTGGGGTCTTCTGGCCTTACTGTGCAGGACCAGTGGGGGACACCAGGGATGGGGGTCCATGCCAGTCCACCAGAGGCTGCCATTCCCCCTTCAAAACAAACCAGAAATGTGCCATAATATCAGACCAGTGCCAGTGACACCCCAGCCCATACCTCTTCACCCAGGACTGGGGGCCAGTGGAGAATGGGCTGTACTTGCCCCGATATGAACTGGACAACCAGTCAGAGAGGGGCACATAGGTGTTACAACAGCCCCAAAGTAGATGCCCTCTGTGCCAGCTGAACTTGCTTCCCTTGCAATGTGCAGAATCATGCAGTTGTCTGTCCCCTTGCCTGCCCCCAGCCCGCCACAGAGATGGGTCCTGTGACCATGATTTGGGCATGGAGTAAGCATACAACATGGGCTCTGGATGCTGTGGGGTGCCCCAAAGGTGCACATCATGTGCATGGGGGGCCTCTGCAGCTGTCCACTCCCCTTTTGCAAGAGTGGAGCAGCTGCAAGCATTGTGTGGAGCATGCCCTTATTTCAAAGCTTATTACATATAGAATAATGCATGGGGTGGTGTGTGTAATGAGAATTTTACACACACCTAAGACGTGGGATGCTACATAAACCCCGACGGCAAAGCCTGAGAGGTTTAGTAAAGAATCCCACACTGATTATTGTGAATGCGTTGTTACGAGCATGTGCTGCGCAGTTGCCATGCACCTAGTAAAACAGTCATTTTATGGAGCATTGTCACCAAATTTTCAACACAGGCATTTTAGGATGTCTTTTCATGCACAGTATCACTGTCATTTTTGTAATGTGTCCTGAAAACTGATTTTGCAAAGCAAAGCCCTTCTGTGCTGGAAGTGCGAAAACACATTTCGGCCAGGATATGAAAAATGACAGCTGCACAGTTCACAAGAAGGTGTGGTAAAATGCCAATGTTGAGAATCTGGCATGCAAATAGTGCAAATGCGTCAATGTACAAGCGTGCATTGCGCAGTTGCTGCGCACGCTCGTAAAACAGTCACTTTATGGAGTACTGACACCAAATTGTCAACACAGGCATTTTAGGATCTCTGCTCATGAACAGTGTCACTGTCATTTTTGTAATGTGTCCCGAACATTGATTTTGCAGCACAACCGCGCTATTCTGCACCAGAAATGCGAAAACACATTTCAGCCAGGATGTGAAAAATGACAGCTGCACAGTTCACAAGAAGGTATGATAAAATATCAAAGTTGAGAATCTGGTGTGAAAATATTGCGAATTCGCTAACTTACGAGTATGCTTTGTGCAGTTGCTACGCACGCTTGTAAAAAAGTCATGTGTTGGATTTTTCCCACCAAATTTGCAACATAGGGTTTTTGAGAGCCCCCATCATGAACAGTGGCACTTTCATCACCATACGTTGTCCTGTAAGGTGATTCCGTGCAGTGACAGTGAAATCACCTTTCGGGATCGAATAACGCCATGACAGTGCAAGAATTCATGAGAAGGGCTCCCAAAAACCCTATGTTGAAAATTTGGGGCAAAATTCGCAAAAATGCCTGAGATATGTACTAAAGTTGAAAAAACCCTATCTATCCCATTATACAGCTTACCGGCATTTCCTCAGTTCGCGGTTGACTTTGAAGAGTGCAGACGTGTTCCCGGTCCACCGATGATCGTCGCGCCGAGCTGTTCCAGAGGTAAGTATGGGGTAAGGAGGTGTGTGGGGAGGAAGGGTGCACAGTGGGTGGGTGCGGGTGGGGGCAGGGGACACAGAGACTACGAGGGACCGTTTTCCTTTTACAGGTAGTAAAGGAAAAGAAAACATTGGGACAGTTTTTTCCAGGGATTTGGCACACTGGGATGGGCTCCCAGCTTGCCACCTAACTGTTTTGGGGTTTTGTAGCCAAAGGGCATTGGGCACCATCATCAGCAAACAACACGGGGGTTAATTTATGCCGACAGGGATTGGGCACCCCATCAGCACACAAAGAAGGGAGGGGGCGAGAGGCCGAGGGGATTAGGCACCCTTCGGCATTAAACAATTGGGGGTTATTTCACAACAGGGAGTGAGCTCCCCTTGGCACACAAGGAAAGGGGGCAGGGTAACAGCTGAGAGGAGATTGGGCACCCCCTCGGCATTGCACAATTAGGGGGTGCTTTATGCGGATGGGGAGTGGGCTCCCCTGTCGGCACATTGACAGGGGGCATGGGCAGCTGACAGGGGGATTGGGCACCCCCGAAGTCGGCAGTTCTACGGCTGTGTCCTGCCATGCACATAATGGCAGTGAGCACAGCAAGAAAAGGACCGCTGCATCTGACTAGCTTTGCTTGGATTGCAGCGGACCTTTTCTTAGATGTGCTCGCCACATTGGTATGCATGGTGTGGCACCGGCATGCAGGCTGATTGGGGAATGAGGGATGTACCTACTGATGCATGCCCTGCATTCGCCCAACAGCAACTGCAACCTCCAAATCTGCACTACCACAAGATGTTGGCTTGTACAGGTTTAGCAAGCCAACATAAAAAGTGGTAACCATGCTTTTCTGCACATTTTAGAAATTATCCCTTTCCCTATTTTTGCTGTAAAAAAAGGACCCCTTTAATACAAAAACAAGGAGTCAGTTATGGCCTTCGCTCCCCTCACCTCTCTTTTCACTGCAGGTGATGAATGTGATTATGAGTTTGCATCCATTGTACAGTGGGAGCCATAAATGCATAATATTGTTAAACAGTAATCAACTATACTGTATGTAAAAACCTTTTTTTTAATGTGTGTTTTTTTTAATGTTGTCAATACCACTCCAACCATTTTGTACTCGGACCCTGGATTTCTGTGCTCCAAGTGTATTATTTCACATTTTTGTGTTGAAACCCAGCTGCCATACCCTTGACAACAATTCAAGTCTTCTCAGATCTCTGCTCATATTTTTCCATCAGGCTGCAGATCTTGGTATCATCATGCAGAGTCAAACCTTCCCTTCCTGCTCCTTTGCAATTTTACTTATAAAGACATTACACAGGATCAGGTACAGCATCGATCCCTGAGTTACCCTTTTCATCATTCTCCCTTCCATGCAGTGAACTCCGTTTACTACCAGCCCCTATACCCTAATTAACTTATTACCAAGTTTGCAATCTTTTTACCCAACTTGCTCAATAGTCTCTTATGTGGAATGGTGTCAAAGGTCTTACTGAAATCCAGATAGGCCACGTCCACTGCTCCTCCTTGTTGTAATTCCTTGGTCACCTCATCAAAGAAATCAGATTTGTGACATGACCTTCTCTCTCTGAAGCCCATGCTGCCTCTGATCTGACATGGCTCCAGCAGCACAAACTTTAAAGTCAGTGTAACGTCCTGAGGCAACACCTACCCAGACATTAATCAATAATCATTTATTTTTGTGTTAATGTAAAGATATTAGAAGGAAGTTGCTAGCTGGTATGACAGGGAAAAGTTAGTGCTGGATGGGGCCTTTACACTTAATTATTTGCAGTGCCAGCTACTGCCTACTTATGTGCATTGTCATTGGTTTAAAAGGCTTGGTAGTGCCATGTCCCCCACCCCAACATTTTAACCATGGTTGCTATTTGTTTTCAACTGTTAAATTACTGTATTTATTGCACTGTTACTCTGCACCAAATCTTTGTTTGCACAACTGTTAACTCAGTGTACTTTGCACCTCATTTGTCAACTTTCTCACACCCTTCTCACCCCAAGGCACATCTGGAAAGGAGTTTTTACAAGTTCAGTATGTGTTTCCTGATAAAACTTTTGAAGCAAATGACATAACATAACTTATAAGGCTGATGTCTTCTTTAAAAAAAAACAGCGACTTTTATGTCGTAGAACTAACTATTTAAGTATGCCCTACAAATTATTTTTGGTTGATGCCACTTATTAATTTCTCAGTATATTTATTTAGTAGTGAGGACATTTGCATTAAAACAGGATCTTGGTTCATGAAGAGTTCTTCTATTCCTGCTGTTTTCTCCCTACTCGAATTCATAGAGCACTGCTTGTGACCTCACAGTTACTCCCATGGCAACAGATTGTGATATCACAACAGAGGATTATGACTTGTAGTAGGGAGTAAGCTATTAAGGCAGATAAACTCAAAATTAACTGTTGTGGGACAACAGTAACATATTCATGCACATTAGTAATAAATAATGGGGGAGGAGAAATATACAAAATATAAATGAACTGCTGGCAGAATTGTACCTAATTATTATGTTTTTTAAAGTTTTATTTGATATGTCAGTAAGTAAGCCTTTTCAGTGTCACAATTAGAAGCAAGTTCAAGCTACAGCACCTTACCGTAAATCTAATTAACCTATTCATCTTCTGGACTGATAAATACAATTCTAATTAGGGCAGAAAACAGTAACCCCATTTCAAATCTTGTGAGGTATCCTGTAATAAATTATTTGCAAAGCAGAGGCATGTGGAGGGGGGTAGGACAAGGTTTAGTTTTGGGTCATTTGTTTGATTTACTGAAGCACTTGTCTAATAAGTGGCACTGGCACCCCACAGTGAACATCAAACACAATGGAGCATAGCAAACAAAACACTTCTTTAAATCACTTGTTTGACTTCTCCCTTACTCCAGCCATATCCTTAACATCATAAATCAAGGAGCCTCTTACAGATAGAGATGAAAAAGACTAGCCTAATTAATAGAAACATAGAAACAAATGTCCATGTTTTCACTTTGAAAAGCAGCCCTATTCCTTGTTTTTTCACATGAGCATGCATACCTCAGTGATCAGAGGAGTACCACCACCGGGGCCAGCTCATACCAACAGTATTCCAGCCTCTGTCCATAACTTGTGCCTTCTAAGGTGCTGTGCGAAGTCAGGCTTCCCCGGTCTACCGGGATGGGATTCCTTTACATTCACTATCTCCTCTTCCTTACCTACCAGACATCCTCCGTCCCTAACTCTGCTGGACACACTGAGTAAAGGTTAGCTTGCCCTAACTACCAGGGATGGGAGCTGTGCCTACATTATACAAACTGCTACATTATCTTCTCTACCTCATATCAGTTGCCACTTCTCTTTGGGAATGGAACTGCCTCCTGCTTACCACTTTGACTTCCTCTGTCACTAACTCTGCTTGGCAGTATCAAGTGCAGATTTGCTTGCCCTGGCTACCAGGGATGGGAGTCATGTCTACAATCTACAAACTGCTACCATACCTTCTCTGCCTCATATCAGTTGTCACTTTCCTTCGGGAATGAACTTCTATGCCCTGCATATCCTCATCCCTCTACCTAGGCCTGGCAGCCCCAAGTGACTATCTTCCTCCTCTGCCATCCCTAATGGTTGCCCGAGTCTACAGTCTACTAATTTATTTACATGTTCTCTGCCTGATACCCAGCCCCGCTCCCTTTAGGACTGGGATTTTGACTGCTTTGCTCCTCTGTATCTTTCATCTGCAGCCTAGACTCTTCATCCCATCTGCTGACTCCCGTGGCAGGGAGCCTGACTATAGTATGGACTGTCTCCACCATTTGTTTCTACACCAATGCGAACTCTGGTTTCTATTCAGGAACAGAATTTCTTTAACCAGGTTCTCTCATTCTTCATTCCCTAGCCGAATCCAGTCCGGATTATCTTTGCCTACACTGACCCATCTGGCCCATGTCCATCCTTTCCACTGCTTCATGTATATTTTTCTCCACCTGCTGCCCGATGCCATGACCCTTCTGGAACTGGACCTCCTACTTCTGCCTGCGACTTTGACCGCAGAACTGCGACATATCGATGTGTTTGCCTCCATCCTGCCAGTTTGCCTCTTCCCTTCCAGCACAGGACTCTTCCACTTTGAATGACTCCACTAGCCATCCCGCTTTTCCATGGACCTTCATTCTATAGTACCCTTGGCCTCCTTTCCTTAATCATATGGATCCTGCTGAGAGCTTGTCATGTCCCTCTCTTACTCCTAAATGACTGCCTCATGGACTTCTTTGCTGCCAGTCCCCATCCGGCTGCTATATGAAGTTGTTTTCTTTGCAGATTTGGGACCTTGCCCTTCATCGCTCCTGCATCTATCATCATTTTCTCTTGTAGTTTCTGGCCTTCATCTGATATGGGACTCCTGTTGCTCAAGGTGCTTGGCTTGGCTCTTTGACCTTCAGTGGATCATCGTCTGATGCCTTGCTTCCGTCTTCCTGCATTTCGCTGCTCTTCTCCATGGAATAGGCTGGTCCTGTACTCTTCTGCTCTGGCTGTCATCTGACTTCACCTGGACTGTAGCTTTCCCCGGATTATTCATTCCATCTCTCAGGATCCACTTTGGACTGCCTTCCCATGTTGGACCAGCTGGCTTTCATCTTTGCCTTGTTGGCTCAGGGATTTGTACTGTTTGCTGTGGCTCTTTTGGGTCTTGTACCCTACTTCTGACCAGTACTCCTACCCAGTTATCTGCTCCCTATATGATCCATCCCATACTCCTGCTCTGGCCATTCCAACAATACACTTCTACTACTCATTGGATCACTCGTTCATCACTCCGGAGGTATATTCCAGTCAGATAACATCCCTTGGTTACATGCCGCATAGACCTTTATGCCATCATTGAGTTTTACATTGCCCAATCAGCTCCTCAAGATTATTTCATAAATCTCATTAAGGTATCAAACACGGAACAGGTTTCAAGTTTATTGTTCATGGTTCATCCAATAATTTAACAAATTTTGGACTTTACAATATTATTCAAATAACAAAAATAGACAAAAGAGAAAAAAAGAAAAAAAATATTAAGAATCACTTTATCTCCATAAAAATCTCTATAATGAGAAGTTTTGGTTGTTAAGTAGAATAAGTTAAGGATACTTAACAGTGCAAAAAATGATTGTCATTGAGCCTCTTTCAGTATACATTTTTTTTTTATAACTAAATACGGACATTATGAATTTTCCTACCAGAACTGCATCATCAACTGTCCCTGGATGCAACAGTATAAAAGTCACATCATAAGACAGATCTGCATATTTTGCCAAATTTTTTCCCAGGTATTTTGAACTTATGTAACTAAATAAATGACATTGGGTTATAACATGTGGTAATGATTCCAAAAATTCTTTATTACGAAGACATTGGTCTTGAGAAAATGAGTGTGGTTTTAGTTTATTATAATAAACATGTTTTGATGTAATCAATTCAAGTCTTGCCCAAGTTATTGCTTTTCAAATATGTGGTAATAAAGGAAGTTGCAATTATTCATCTAGGTTCGAGTCTATTTTATTTTGAGCGAACCAATGAGCTTGCCTTTGGCTCCATACTTGTTTCATCTGGTTTTCTATAGTCAGGGTAAAAATAATTTTTTTTTAATTCAGTTTATAAGTTTCATGTATTTTTATATTAGCTTGCTAGTCATACCATAAGTGCAAAGGCTCTATATTATGTAGTGTTTGAAGAAAAGATTTTAACCACGGTGAAAGATAACCTTCAATATACCAGTTTTCTTTTTCTCTTATACAGTTTAAAGGCACATCATTGTTTGCATTATTTATTGATCGTAACCAAAATGTGACAGTTCTTAATATATATCATTCCCAGGCCATTAGTCTGGACATTAGGACAATTTTCTCCATCTTTATTTTATGCACAGCCCGAATCCCATCCATACAACCACCGTGACTTCCTGGACTGCCTTGCCTCTCTTACTATCCTCATACATGAAAAGGATTTAAATTCTTGTGCTATGCTCTACATAGTAGCCATCATCACTTCTATTGATATCGGGATTCACAAGAAAACCCCTTCAACTATGGACATTATCGATTCTCCTTCTCAACCTAGTCTTCAAACAGCATTTCATTTATCAAGTTTGTAGATTCTTACTTCTCAACAGACATTGCTTATTTTCAAATTTCATGGATATCTTCCAGAATATTTGACAGTGGACCTCCACTGCCAAACAGATTACTAACTCCACACCATCAGAATCGTTGTTTCATTCCTGGACTTCACTATTCCGCACTTGATTCATCTGCACGTTTTCACCTAATACCTGAAGCAAGGTTAACAGCTATTCCAATGGAACCTTCAGTCACTTCTTCCAGATTTACCTTAGTTAGCTTCTGCCATAAAGGCTATCACTGAGAAATGGCTCTCTTAAATTCCACCTCGCAATTCATATACAGTGCAGACACATTTCATCAACTCAGCCTTGCCTCCCACTCAGTATTACTCCGCAGCAGCAGCATTACGGTTCTATATTATCCTGCACTAATTGATCTCACTGTCAGTCCAGCTTACTGACTCTTATTACATCTACCTCCAAGCTTCTCTCAGTACTTTGGCATTCGAATTACCTGTATACTTAACTAACTATGCCACCACAATGCATCTCCTAGACAATCACACCACACAATAACCACACTTACTTCGGGCAGCACACCTGCAGAGCTTTTACTTGTAAACCACGGATCTCAAGACCAAAAGAAGCCATCCATTCTTCATACTGAATTTCCAATCAATTCCTACAGTATGCATTAGGGTACCATCTGGACTGCTTTGCAACTTTTCTTCTATTTATTTACTAATCACTTATGGTATTAATCTCATCAGTCAGTCAATCTCTTCTCTACTCATTTCACTTTGGGATGCTTAATTTGTGACACCTTGCTTACTAATTCATTCCTTACCACCAGACTACTTTGCACATCAAACCCTTACACGAATTGGAGCTGCCACCAGAACTTTATAAATCTTCGCAAACGCCACTGTGTACTGCCTGGTTTATATCCATCAAATTATGCTCTCCCAACTTAGTATATCCCTTCAATCTCTTTGAACTTGCATCTTTCATTACCTTGGAAATACGAATTATATTAGCCCTTCTTTAACTGGACCTGTTCCACAGTTCCATGGGACAAGCATTATGTATCACCTTGGAAAATTGGATTTCCTTTGCCCTTCTTCACCTGGATTGACTTCATACTTTGAATTCTATTACTCATGCAGAAGACCTACTCTTCAACCTCAGGATCACCATACAATCAGCATCATCCATAGATCAAGGATGGCTCATGGTCTCTCCAAGCAGCTGCTTAAATTAGCTATGGTTACTAGAACCAAAGTCCTTCTCCAATTAGTACACCCAGAGAATGGGCAGACCTCTGGCAATGGGTTCTCAGAGGTTTCCTCCACCTGGGGGTTTTCCTCTCCTGAGAGCCAGGGGGTCATACTCTCCATGACTTGGAGGAGGTATCTTTTGGGCCTTCTATTCCCTACAAATTACTAACTACATACCTACTACTCAAGGGTGGGAATAGAATTAAGCCACAAAAAGTACTACAAGTTACACAAGCACTATATAACCCCATTGCTAACATTGAATGGGAGGGCTATGCCTGTGGTTCAATGTGGGGAATAGGTCCTCCCACAACCTCTTTTTAAACCCTACTCTAACAGCACCTCCCTCACTTAGGGAGTGTTTTTCATCCACCACTATCACCTCCTCCTCCTCCTTCTCTGACGCTCTTCTCACCCGTGCTCCTGGGCCTTCTACTCCCTGCAAAGTACTACCTACATACATACCTACTACTCACAGGTGGGAAAAGAGTTAAGCCACTAAAGATACTACATCTTACACAAGCACTATATACCCCTTTGCAATTCCCAAAACACTGAATTAAAAAAAAAGAATGGTACTGCAGTTAATCACAATGAATAGCAGGCAATACATTACCAAGCAAGTTATTTAAAAAAGAGATTGGTGCTGCAGTTCAGCACAGGTTTTTTGCTTACATTTGCAGCTGTCCAGTTTAAATTAATGGCTAAATTTGGTACAGTTCAGATTAATGGCTAAATTTGTACAAAAGCTGGCTCTAGGAGCACTCTAGAAACACGAATCTGGCACCAGCAAACAACACAGAAAAAGCAATATATTATTACAGGCAAGTAGCAAGACAAAATAAAAGCTGCTCTGTAAGCATGGGTCTGAAAAAATGCACTTCAGAGGTGGGGAGCAGTGGTGTCCAATAGGGAGCCGAGTGCCCGGGGCATGGGCCCAATCACAATACAGGCACTGGAGCCACTGAAGCTGTGCAGGGAGTCTTTAAGCATATGTGATGTGTTGGCATAGGAGATTTGAATAAGCAGCCAGCTGGTCGAATGCCGGACCACTCAGCAGCAGCAGACAGCCCGATTCAGAGCTCCTTCCCTTGTAGAGAGAAAATGAGAGAAAGACTAGGGGTTAGTTGGAATTGGAGCCAGACAAGAGGAAGTGAGTGAATGGGGAGGGGCAGAGACAGGCTGCAGACAAAGGGAGAGAGAGAGAGAGAGTGATAAATATGGGTGGGCTGTGACAGATTATGAAGGGGAGATTCTTCAGTGCCAGCAGCTCCTGGTAACACAACAGAATTAAAAGGATTAAAGGATTAGCTGGCTGTGTGAAGGAAAGATGTGAGGGACAAGTTTTAAGGATAGAAAAAAAGGGCAGACACAAACAGTGAAAGAGTTGTTAGGAGGGGGGGTCAGGCTGATGGCGCCAGCAGCTACAAGCAGACAAAGTTGATTAAAATAATAAAAAAAGGGATTAATGGCTAGGATTAGGGTGAGGGGAGTGAAGTGTGTCTGAACTGTGTAACCAGTGGCTACAAGCAGACTGGAAAGCTTAAAATAGTAAATGAAGGAGTCACGTGATTCCTCAGAGCTGAATGGCCACACGGTATTCGGGCTCCCACTTCCCCTCCCTCTTCTCCAGTATTAATGGCAGTAACAGTGGATATTTCAGGGTGAAACAGATCTCTGAGTACCTGCACAGCAAATCGGTAGTTTATTCTTCCTGGACTTCTGGTTTGCTTCTCCGGGATGGACACCAAAATGTGGCAGGCCTTGCCAACTCACACGTCTCCCATGACTCCGGAAAAAAACAGTAAGAAGGTTAAGCAGGGAGCCTCTGTAGCCAGGACTTCTGCTTCTGGGCCACAACCTTCTCTGCTCACGGAAGAGTGGCTTTTGCTAGAGATGCTGACACTGAAAGAAATTATGCAGTCTATGTCTGGCGAGCTTAAATCCCTATGATCTGACTTGACCTCTGCTAACCGAAAGATTGGAGACAAAGAAGCCCGAGTTTCATGCATTGAAGGGTGGAAGTACTGAGAAGAAGTGCAACTTACTGCTCTCAGACAACAGATTGCCAGGATGGAAGGAAAACTCGAGGTTCTAGAGGGCAGAAGCAGGCGTAATAACCTGCTAATATTTGAGCTTCCTGAAGATGCAGAAGATTCTACTCCAGTTCTGTTTACACAGAAGCTTTTTGAGAAGATAGCAGGGCCTTCCCCCAACTACTCCTATTATATCATTGAGACAGCGCATCGCTCCCTGTGAGCTAAACCACTCCTGGGCTCTCCTCCTTGGCCTTTGATTGTGAAGCTTCTTAATTATTTGGATAGGCAATATATTCTTCAGAAATGCAGAGATCTAAAGGAGATCCTGTGGGAGAGCCAATGCCTTTGTATATCTCAAGACCTCCCCATTTCAGTGAGTCAAAAACGTGCCTCATTTCATCCCATGGTCGTCAAGCTGCTACGTGCATCGATAAAATTAAAAATGTTGTACCCTGCAAAATTGCAGGTTTTTTGTAAAGATAGATGGTATGCATTTGACAGCGTGGAACAGGCTACTCAAGAGCTTCAGGGCTTACTTCCCAATCTGTTTAGCCCACCTTGATGGGATCTCATACAAGTTTAGTAATGGCTCTTCAGTGTCATTGGACTGAGTATTATATATGTTAATTTCTACACTGGTGAGTTAATTTGTAAGACCTGGTTATTTGAAGGACTGCGTGATCTGGTAGGGCGAGAGGACTCGAGTTGTTCTCTGGACTTCACAATGTAAACTGGCTCCTAATCATTCCAACTATTTATCTTTCTTTGTTATTATTCTGGGCAGTCATCATCTGTGACTTTATTTTGGAAGGCTATGCCAAGGGATTTGGTGTGTCCTGCAAGGCTCTCAAAGGCTCAGGACAGTATATCTATGAAGATACCACCGGTTATACTCAACAGTGGCTTGTTAATATGGTTTAATGTTATTAACTTGAGCTGGCTTTACTTGATTAATCCCCTGTCCCATCTAATTTTCCTTTCTGGGATTGTGGGGGAGTAATGCTTCTGGAGGAGTTCACTCCAGGGTAACGCTGACCTGATTTAGCTTAATGTCTGCTGTTAACTAGGTTACAGGGGTATAGGCTGCAATGAGGGGATGGGGGTGGGACAAACTGAGGGTGTGGTACATCTGCAATTGGGGCTGATGCAAGCTTGTAAGTCATCATGGGTCTCTCTTCTGTGGGATAGATTATCACTTACATCTACTAATACAGTGTTTTTTTTTTCAGGAGAGATTTGTGTTGGGAAGGGGGGTGCTCCAGATCCTAGATTTAGAGTGTCATCCATTTTTCTTTTCTTTTTTTGTTATAGGGAGGGAAAGAGAGGGAGGGGAGGGGAGAAGGGGAAAAATATGGTGGAGCTGGGATTTCAATGTTCGAGATTCATGTGCATGGATCGGTACAGATTCTATTTGATAGGTGGTAAAGATGGCTAACCCAATAAAATTAGCCTTATGGAATATTAAGGGGGCAAGATCGCCTCTTAAGAGGATGCAAATTCTTAAACATTTACAGCAGTCTCATTGTTATATTACCTTCCTACATAAGAATAATTTATTGGTAACTGAGTTGTCCCTGTTTCGCAGGTTGTTTGTGGGGCAAGTATACGGGGCTGAGGGCACTACTGCCAGTAGCGGGGTATTTATTTTGCTGTCCCATAGCATTCACTTTCAATGTCACTAATAAATTACAGACCCGAATGGTACATTTATTTTTGTAAGAGGAGTACTGGACTGAACTGAACTTATCTTAGGTTCGATCTATGGTCCCAATATGGCAGACCCTCCATTCTTTATGGACTTAGTAGATCAGCTCTCAAGATTCCTCCCACTCTCCATAATTGTAGGAGGAGATTGGAATGCTATTGTGTCCCAGGATCTTGACAAGTCAGGACAGGGGCGATCAGGGTTAAATGCTGAACAGAGGGCAATTCGAGATATGATAGCCACGCAGGGACTGTGCGATCCATGGAGATTGTTACATCCACAAAATAGGCTCTACAACTTTCATTCTTCAGTTCATGGGTCCTTTTCCAGACTGGATTACATACTGATAAGTACCTCTCTATTTCCTGGGCTTATTCAGGGGGAGATTGGCCCCAAAATCATTTCAGACCACTCGTTGGTGTGGCTATCAATGATGCTTAATTCCAGTCTGGAAAGGGACACCATATGGAAACTTAATAATCAGCTGCTTGCAGATAAGGAATGCGTGGACGGTATTAAGGAGCATAGAGTTCTATTTGAACAGCAGAATTTGGGCTCAGCTGGACAGGTAGATCTGGAATGGGCCACATGTAAATGTTTTACAAGGGGTGAATGTATCTGTTATGCATCTAAACGTAAGAAGGTTCATATTCTGAAGGCGGAGAAACTCCTTCGGCAGATCAACACCATTAAGAGGGGGTTATCATCTCAAACTGATGAGTCCACCTTAAGTGATTTAGTCATCTTACATGATAAGTACGCTAACCTGATGAAAGACAAAGCCAAGTATGCACTATTGAAGACCAAAGCTAAGTATATAGACCAGGGGGAAAGGGCAGGCTGCTTAATGGCTATTAGGTTACAGCATGCAGAGATTTCAAGACTGGCCTCAGTGATTAAAGCCCAGGATGGGTCTATAATACCCCATCCCCATGAGATTGCTCAGCAGTTCGTCTCTTACTATGCTGACTTACGTGGAGCTAGACCTTCGGATAAATCCAATTTGGATATCACCTCTTATCTTCTAGGGTGTGGTCTCCCAGGTTTGATGCAAGAACATAAGGCGCTCCTCTCCCAATCCATATCAGAAGCTGAAATCCAGCAAGCAATATCAAGCTTAGCAGCAGATAAATCCCCTGGCCCTGATGGGTTCTTCCCCAATTTCTATAAAATCTTCGCAACCCAATTATCCCCGATTTTTTCTCATTTTTATGCCGATTTATATGAGCATGGTGTCTCTGATCCTCACCTTTTAGAGTCTCTCATAGTGGTCCTCTTAAAACCAGGTAAATCCCCAGGACTAGTAAGCAATCATAGACCCATTTCACTGATCAGTTGTGATATTAAAATCCTGGCTAAAATCCTGGCGACAAGGATACTCCTGGTATGGGACACTCTTCTGTCTCATGAGCAGGTTGGCTTTGTTCCCAATAGGTCATTCCTGGGTCATTTTCGGAAGTTATCTCACATTTTCTCCACATCTGGGGAGTCAGATGCTTCCATGGCTCTTGTCTCCCTGAATGCGGAGAAAGCCTTTGATAGGGTGGACTGGAGATTCTTGTTTAACACTCTAGAGATGATGGGATTTCTACAGGCCTTTATCAGATGGATATAAGTATTATATTCTTCTCCATCTGCAAAAGTGTATTGTAATGGGGTCTTTTCCAAGTCCATCCCTCTAGAGTCAGGTACCAGGCAAGGCTGTCCTCTTTCTCCTCTCCTTTTCAACTTGTATTTGGAACCCCTACTCCACAGGGTTCTGATGTCCCCTGCAGTCACAGGAATCTGCTTGGGCCCAATGACTTTCCTCATGTCATTGTGTGCAGACGATATCTTGCTCCACCTCACTAAACCGGCAAGTAATTGAGGAGTTTGGTACTTATTCGCATTATTAACTCAATCTTAGCAAGCAGAAGTCTTTCCCCTTTCGGCCTCTGTTTGCAGACAGTTGGCCTCCTCTTTGAGCCTCACCTGGTCTCCTACGTCTCTCAAATATCTAGGCATTCACCTGGCTAAAGATCCTGCAACATCCATTAAGTTCAATTTAGAAGACTTGCTTTCTAGAATCAAGCAAGATCTGCAAAGGTGGTAGGCACTCCCTCTCTCATGGTGGGGCCGTATTTCAATTATTAAAATAAATGTACTCCCAAGATTATTTTATCCTCTCCATATGCTGAATGTCTGGCTCCCACTGGGCTGGTTTCACAAGGTTCGCCAGATTATTACTGATTTTGTTTGATTGTGTAATCTCCTCGGCATGCTTATAAAAAACTAGCTGCTCCTAAACTTCTGGGTGGAGTTAGACTGCTTAATTTCCTGCTTAATTACTTCTCTAGTCACCTTAGCAAATTGCTTCAATGGTTTCTTCCTCCCTCCCAAGAACCACCTACCAGTTATAGGCCGCCTTGGCTAGAGCTGGAGAGGAATTTACTGTGTAACCATGGTTTGGTTCTCTCCTTTCTGCCCTTCCTTGCGTGGGCTAATGATTCTTCTCAGATCAAAGATTCAGTGATTGGTACTGCCCTGCGGGTTTACTCACAATTCTGGACCATGATTAAGTCCCCTATCGCCAAAGACATTTCCCAGCCCATAATAGGTAACTTAAACTTAAAAATTGATGGCCAACCGATTAAGGAGACCTGGCTTCCACAGATTAAGGCATTATCTTTCAGGACTTACTGGTAGAGGGATCCCTGAAATCATCTGATGCTTTGCAGAGGCAATTGGGCCTAGACGGTAAGAGTATTTTTAAGGTTTTTCAAGGTCTTTAAGGTCACACACTGCTTAAATGGTTTGGTCAAAGTCTGTGGACTACAGACTATTCTAGTTTTTTTGATTCCTCTATACCATTGTGTTCACAGAAGCATGCCGTATCCGCTATCTATGGTAAGTTATTTGCTCTTTATGCTCCTGAGGTAAATGGCTCCTCCTCATACTGGGATCAAGAGCTTTCCATTTCTCCCCAGAAATGGCAAGATATTTGTCAAGGAGTATATCGCCATTATGGTCAGGACAGGCTGCAACTTATTCAATTTAATATTTTAAACAACCTATATTATACCCCACAAAAACTGGCCAAAATGGGGAGGCTACAATCTGATATTTGTACAAGGTATAATGAAATAAGTGATTCTTTTCAGCGTATTTTTTGGTCCTGTCCCAAAATCGCTCCTCTATAGAAGCTGGTTGAAGGATGGGTAGATCCCCTGCTTGAACTCAAGGATTATTTAACTCAGAGACCTGTATACCTGGGGATATATCCAGTGCCCCAGTGTTAGAACGTAGATATTTTTTTACCTTAATTTCCCTCTCCTTAAAGAAAGTGGTCCTCAGACATTGGCAAGATCAAGAAGCAGTCTCTTATAATGAATGGCTGGGGGAGTTTTTATGTAATCTTCGCACAGAGGGTATGATCGCTTGTATAAGGGGACGTTCATGGTCTTACAATAAAAAGTGGACCAAAATTAATGCTTTGTACACAGCACCCCCACCCCTCCATTGGGTTGTTGTTTGATATAGCAGAAAGTCAACCTGTTGTAGGTTCTATGTTTGGGACTTTCTGGGCCATATATGTAAATGGAGAAATGATACACAAATGTAATGCCCCAAAGTTGGCCATTACAGAGAAAATATTGTAAATAATAGAAAAGTGCCCTGTGCACTTGCAGCTTTGTAAAAAGTTAGAATTTACAAGCAATGGGTGTCATAATAGCCTGGATGGAATGCTGTGCTAGGTGGCTCATGCACAGCATTCCAATCCAGCAGATCTAGAACCCTGGGGCGGTTCAAGTTTAAACAGGCATTCCACAAGTATTCAGTTGGACACAGTGAACCCTGGGCAGAGGTTGAGGAGCCAGGACCCAGAAGTCAGGGGGACAGTTTGGGCTAACCTTTTGTTTGGAGCTGTCCCTCTGGACTTGCTGTAGTCCTGTGCTGCCTCCCCTGCCCGAAGACTTCCTCTGCTGCGGTAGTCTGTCATCGGTGGTGCCATTGGGGCACCATGAAGATGAAAATCTGGTCCCGACGTGTTTTTGGGGCTTAAAAGCCCTCCGATTATTAATTTTGCCCCCGAGAGTATTTTAAGTTGAATTTTCGGTCCCACGTTGGCAGCAATCAAGCCGCATCGTTGTCGGTCATCGGAGGCCCTCAGAGTCGTCCCCCCAGCTGCCTGTCCATTTTCCCTCCCTCCCTCTGCCAGCATCCCTCCCACCTCCCTTCAGCCCAGCAAGCCCCAGAAGACCCGCCAGAAGCTGATAGAAGTCGTGACAGCACCGTTATTGCTGACCGCCGTTGAAGGGAACTGATTTGGTTGAAATAGCGATTAGGCGCTTTCAGAAGGTGGCCGAGCGCCGCAGGGAGCATCGGGTCATTAGGACCCATGAATTTAATATTAATTTGGGAGGTGGGGTTTAGCGACGCCCCCGGGGAGGGGCCAGAAAGCAAGGCCAGTTCAAGGCGTTATAAATATTCATGTGGAGGTGGGATTTGGGGCATAGATTTGGGACTAATGACAGCAGGCACTGGGAGCCTGCAGATTTAAATGGGCAACGTCATTTAAAAGGGCAAGTCCAGGCCCAATACAAAGTGGGGCATCAGGCCCAAAGTGTTGAGGGGCATCAGGCTCATTATAAAGTGGGGCACCAGGCCCAATATAAAGTGGGGCACCAGGCCCAAGTTAACGTAGGGCTTTAGGCCCAAGGTAATGGTAGGGCATTAGGCCCAAGGTAAAGCCTGGTCTAATGGGAGGCTCTGGCCTAGCAGAATAGGGCAAGCCAGCCTAGGGGTACTATAGGGAGGCCCCGGCCTAGCGGAATAGGGCAAGCCAGCCTAGTGGTACTAAAGGGAGGCCCCGGCCTAGCGGAATAGGGCAAGCCAGCCTAGTGGTACTAAAGGGAGGCCCCGGCCTAACGGAATAGGGCAAGCCAGCCTAGTGGTACTAAAGGGAGGCCCGGCCTAGCGGAATAAGGCAAGCCAGCCTAGTGGTACTAAAGGGAGGCCCGGCCTAGAGGAATATGGCAAGCCAGCCTAGTGGCACTAAGGGAGGCCCCGGCCTGGTGGAATAGGCAAGTCAGCCTGAGTGGTACTAAAGGAGGCCCGGCCTGGCAGGTGGGCAGGCTCAAACTAACGTGGGGCTTCAGGCCCGGCGTAATGGTGAGGCAATTAGGCCCAAGGTAAAGCCTGGTCTAAAGGGAGGCCCGGCCTAGCAGAATAGGGCAAGCCAGCCTAGTGGTACTAAAGGAGGCCCTAGCCACAGCGTGCAGTAAGGGATCCTATCCCAGAATACCCTACCTATAGAAACAGGGGTTCATTTGAGACTGTTCTATTTGCCTATACTGTGAAATTACTGTGATTACTGTACTGCTTATGCTGAACTATTGCCCTAAGTACCTGAACTATTGTCCTAAGTACCTGAACGGTTGCCCTAAATACCTGAACTGTTGTCCAACGTACCTGAACTATTGCTCTAAGCACCTGGACATTGGCCCTTAACAGTAACAATTACCCCTGAAGTTATAATTTGCCCTCCCTGGCAAATTATTGTACCATTCCACAGTTCTTTGGGCATTCTTCAGTTATATGTTTACTACTGTATGAAGACAGTCTCAATCTTTTACCACACTGCAGTCTTCTGGTGTGGTCTGTTACACCACGTGCTCAGAATCAGTCCCTACTCAGAAGAAGACATTCTTCCAGCATTTTCACTCCAGGAAGATCATCCATCAACTCATCCCGTCCGTTTGTGTTGTCACTTGAATCGAGAGTCCGTCATCAGTCCTTACCAAGTCGTACCCGTCGTTTTCTTGTTTTCATAGCTTGAAAGTACGTCCGACGAAACGCATCACGACAGCCGTGCCAGTGTTGTTCCATATGGTTCCTGTTCCAGATGTCCCGAAGTTGGTTGCCCTCTACAGAAGAGAGAGACCTCATCTTGGAGAATCTGTTCTGCACCCCATCCTGGTCGTTCGACGAAAGTCGAGTCCGCCGAAGCCCAGTCTGGGAACGTCCACCATTTCTTTGTTTTGTGTTAGTTCCTGACCTGAGGATTGCAGATTCAACCATCATCTCTTCAGATTCTTATGGTTCCTGGTCCTGTCAGAGTTCCTTCTGAGTCCAGCTGGCCCTTGGAGTGCTGCAGCATCAGTCAGATCGTGGTAGTCCTCCATTGGATTCATCGCCACACAGATCTTGGTTTTTCTTCATCCTTGGCAACCCTTGAAGTGGGTTTTGGCCGAAGAACCTCTTGCTTCAGTGTGTGTTATTTCAGGAACCAGTTGCTTTGGTTCTACATTCCGGCAGCCTCGGAGAGAGTGGGCTTTTGCCGAAGACATATGGTCTGTTTACCAAACCTCTCACCATCCCAGTGGCCTTATCCACGTCCTTGCTGGGAATTGAGATTAGGGTTCTACAGTTCTGTTTTATTTCCCTTGTGGCTACCAACGAAAAATGACGGTGTACACGAAGACGCCGGATCTCTGGACTCTTGTGAAATCTGACTCTTTTGTAGATGTGTGATGCTGATCTCCCTAATGTAGTGCTGAGTAGCCTATGTAACTGAATTCTGGTTTAGAGTATAGAATACAGTATAAACTAGTATCAGAATAAGACTGGATTCTTGTTTAGAGTATAGAATACAGTATAAACTAGTATCAGAATAAGACTGGATTCTTGTTTAGAGTATAGAGTACAGTATAAACTAGTATTAGAATAAGAGTGGCAGTAGGCCTGAAGTTTATGCTTGTAGAGGTATCCATAAAAGTGGTAGATCGAAAGTGTTTCAGTACATCCCTGTTCCGTTGCCCTATTGTTCTTGGGCAACCCCCACTCCTTCTTGTGACTGTGTCTGTCTACACCTTGGTACCAAATAAAATGCCCACCCTGCGGGCATCGAAAATACTAAGTCGACTCCTGCCTCTCCTTGTCCAGATAGCAGTTATCCTATCCGAATTTAATTCGGACCTTTGGTGCCTCATCATAACATCATCTTCTCTAGAGCACCACTAGACCATCACAAAATTTTATTAGCATAGTCGGCAGGATAGAGATAATTTATCCGAGGAGTCCAAAGTTGGAGTGGCTTAGTAAAAATATTTTAGAGATTTTAAGAATGTTTTATTAACGTAAGACTTCATAGAGTATTAAGTAGGATTTTAGAAGTTGTTAAGATGATAGATTTTATAGAATGCTAAGGGGATACATGGGGACATGTATTTTTAGGCGGGCCCGAATGTAATGCCCCAAAGTTGGCCATTACAGAGAAAATATTGTAAATAATAGAAAAGTGCCCTGTACACTTGCAGCTTTGTAAAAAGTTAGAATTTACAAGCAATGGGTGTCATAATAGCCTGGATGGAATGCTGTGCTAGGTGGCTCATGCACAGCATTCCAATCCAGCAGATCTAGAACCCTGGGGAGGTTCAAGTTTAAACAGGCATTCCACAAGTATTCAGTTGGACACAGTGAACCCTGGGCAGAGGTTGAGAAGCCAGGACCCAGAAGTCTGGGGGACAGTTTGGACTTACCTTTTGTTTGGAGCTGTCCCTCTGGACTTGATGTTGTCCTGTGCTGCCTCCCCTGCCCGAAGACTTCCTCTGCTGCGGTAGTCTGTCATCGGTGGTGCCATCGGGGCACCACGAAGATGAAAATGCCGGTCCTGACGTGTTTTTGGGGCTTAAAAGCCCTCCGATTATTTATTTTTGCCCCCGAGAGTATTTTAAGTTGAATTTTCGGTCCCACGTCGGCAGCAATCAAGCCACATCGTCGTTGATCATCAGAAGCCCTCAGAGTCATCCCCCCAGCTGCCTGTCCATTTTCCCTCCCTCTGCCAGCATCCCTCCCACCTTCCTTCAGCCCAGCAAGCCCCAGAAGACCACAGAGCAGTAAGTCGGGGACCTTTGCGTTGTGCTGACCGCCCGTGATAAGGAACTGGATTTGGTTGAAATAGTGCATTAGGCGCTTTCAGAAGGCGGCCGAGCTCCACAGGGAGCATCGGGTCATTAGGACCCGTGAATTTAAGATTAATTTGGGAGGCGGGGTTTAGCGACGCCCCCGGGGAGGGGCCAGAAAGCAAGGCCAGTTCAAGGCCTTATAAATATTTATGTGGAGGCGGGATTTGGGGCGGAGAGTCGGGACTAATGACAGCAGGCACTGGGAACCTGCAGATTTAAATGGGCAACGTCATTTAAAAGGGCAATTCCAGGCCCAATACAAAGTGGGGCATCAGGCCCAAAGTGTTGAGGGGCATCAGGCCCATTATAAAGTGGGGCACCAGGCCCAATATAAAGTGGGGCACCAGGCCCAAGTTAACGTAGGGCTTTAGGCCCGAGGTAATGGTAGGGCATTAGACCCGAGGTAAAGCCTGGTCCAAAGGGAGGCCCCGGCCTAGCAGAATAGGGCAAGCCAGCCTAGTGGTACTATAGGGAGGTCGGCCTAGTGGAATAGGCAAGCCAGCCTAGTGGTACTATCACGGAGGCCCAGCCTAGCGGAATAGGGCAAGCCAGCCTAGTGGTATTAAAGGGCGCGGCCTAGCAGAATAGGGCAAGCCAGCCTAGTGGTACTAAAGGGAGGCCCCGGCCTAGCAGAATAGGGCAAGCCAGCGTAGTGGTACTAAAGGGAGGCCCTGGCCTAGCGGAATAGGGCAAGCCAGCCTAGTGGTACTAAAGGGAGACCCCGGCCTAGTGGAATAGGGCAGGCTCAAGCTAACATAGGGCTTCAGGCCTGAGGTAATGGTATGGCATTAGGCTTGAGGTAAAGCCTGGTCTAAAGGGAGTCCCCGGCCTAGCAGAATATGGCAAGCCAGCCTAGTGGTACTAAAGGGAGACCCTAGCCACAACGTACAGTAAGGGATCCTATCCCAGAATACGCTACCTATAGAAACAGGGGTTCATTTGAGACTGTTCTATTTGCCTATACTGTGAAATTACTGTGATTACTGTACTGCTTATGCTGAACTATTGCCCTAAGTACCTGAACTATTGTCCTAAGTACCTGAACTATTGCCCTAAGTACCTGAACCATTGTCCTAAGTACCTGAACGGTTGCCCTAAGTACCTGAACGGTTGCCCTAAGTACCTGAACTATTGTCCGACGTACCTGAATTATTGGTCCAAGTACCTGAACTATTGCTCTAAGCACCTAGACATTGGCCCTTAACAGTAACAATTACCCCTGAATTTATAATTTGCCCTCCCTGGCAAATTATTGTACCGTTCCACAGTTCTTTGGGCATTTTTCAGTTATATGTTTACTACTGTATGAAGACAGTCTCAATCTTTTACCACACTGCAGTCTCCTGATGTGGTCTGTTACACCACGTGCACAGAATCAGTCCCTACTCAGAAGAAGACATCCTTCCAGCATTCTTCACTCCAGGAAGATCATCCATCAACTCATCCCATCCGTTTGTGTCGTCTGCCGAAGTCGAAGTCTGTCGTCAGTCGTACCAGTCGTACCCGTCGTTTTCTTGTTTTCACAGCTTGAAAGTACATCCACCGAAACGCATCACGACAGCTGTGCCATTGTCGTTCCATATGGTTCCTGTTCCAGATGTCCCGAAGTTGGTCGCTCTCTACAGAAGAGAGAGAGCTCATCTTGGAGAACCTGTTCTGCGCCCCATCCTGGTCGTTCGCCAAAAGTCGAGTCCGCCGAAGCCCAGTCCGGGACACGTCCACCATTTCTTTGTTTTGTGTTAGTTCCTGACCTGAGGATTGCAGATTCAACCATCATCTCTTCAGATTCTTATGGTTCCTGGTCCTGTCAGAGTTCCTTCCAAGTCCAGCTGGCCCTTGGAGTGCTGCAGCATCAGTCAGATCGTGGTAGTCCTCCACTGGATTCAACGCCACGCAGATCTTGGTCTTTCTTCGTCCTTGGCAACCCTAGAAGTGGGTTTTGGCTGAGGAACCTCTTGCTTCAGTGTGTGTTATTTCAGGAACCAGTTGCTTTGGTTCTACATTCCGGCAGCCTCGGAGAGAGTGGGCTTTTGCCGAAGACATATGGTCTGTTTACCAAACCTCTTACCACCCCAGTGGCCTTATCCGGGTCCTTGCTGGGAATTGAGATTAGGGTTCTACAGTTCTGTTTTATTTGCCTTGTAGTAACCAACGAAGAACGACGGTGTACACGAAGATGCTGGATCTCTGGACTCTTGTGAAATCTGGACTCTTTTGTACATATGTGATGCTGATCTCCCTAATGTAGCGCTGAGTAGCCTATGTAACTGAATTCTGGTTTAGAGTATAGAATACAGTATAAACTAGTATCAGAAAAAGACTGGATTCTTGTTTAGAGTATAGAATACAGTATAAACTAGTTTCAGAATAAGACTGGATTCTTGTTTAGAGTATAAAGTACAGTATAAACTAGTATTAGAATAAGAGTGGCAGTAGGCCTGAAGTTTATGCCTGTAGAGGTATCCATAAAAGTGGTAGATCGAAAGTGTTTCAGTATATCCCTGTTCCATTGCCCTATTGTTCTTGGGCAACCCCTACTCCTTCTTGTGACTGTGTCTGTCTACACCTTGGTACCAAATAAAATGCCCACCCTGCGGGCATCGAAAATACTAAGTCGACTCCTGCCTCTCCTTGTCTGGATAGCAGTTATCCTATCCGAATTTAATTCGGACCTTTGGTGCCTCATCATAACATCATCTTCTCTAGAGCACCACTAGACCATCACACATGATCCCTAAGAAGTTTCTTGTAGGGGGCTCCATGGGAGAAGGAGGGTGAGGGTGGGGGATGGTGGAGTGGTCACAGATTTGGAAAACTTTCACTTCTTTATTAAGAATTGTATGTGAAAAACTTTAATAAAGTATATTAAATTGAAAAATATGTAGTAAATGAAGGGTTTTGAAACTGAGGCGAAGGGAAACAGTAGATGGAGGAAGGGAGTGAGAGAGCAGGAGGAGAGTGTGAGAGAAAAGACAGGAGAAGGTAGCTAAAGTGGATGAATAGCAGGCAATACATGTACCAAGCAAGTTATTTAAAAAAGAGACTGGTACTGCAGTTCAGCACAGGCTTTTTTCTTACATTTGCAGCTGTCCAGTTTAAATTAATGGCTAAATTCAGTATAGTTTAAATTAACGGCTAAATTTGTACAAAAGCAGGCTCTAGGAGCACTCTAGGAACACGTACGTGGCACCAGCAAACCACACAGAAAAAGTGATATATTATTACAGAAAAGTAGCAAGACAAAATAGAAGCTGCTCTAGAAGCATGGGTTTGATAGCAGAGGAGTTGGCCACACTAAGGGAAACAGAGAGAACTTTCTATGGTGAAGGATTGCCTTCAGACATAGCAATCCCTAGCTATCCAGTGAGGTTGTGCATAGTGTGCCTCAAGGCTGGAAGGGGCCAGAGTGCGCATCAGAGATTTGATTGGCTTCTGCTTGGATCAAAGTAGGAAAAGCTGCAAGTAGCAGCACACAGCACCAGGTTGAAACCTTTTGGGTGAGACCCATAGAGTGTGGCACAGAAGGAGAGAGTATGGATCTACTGCAGGGGTACACCTAGAGATGTTTCCACACCTGTGTCCCAGATGGACAGTGTGACAGAAGGATCTGTGGACCCATGGAAAGAGGGTCCTAGTCCTAGCCAAGAAGGGGAGTACAACCTGCAAGAGACATTGAACTGGGAGGTGTCTACCCCTGCACCCAGTGAGGAGTGGACTGTCTCAGGAATGAGGATGACTGCTCACTGCTGGGCTCAGATCCTAAGTGAGGAAGGGGAGGATGAAGAGATGCATCTTCATGTTGAGGGCCTAAGGGAAGGGCCTCAAGCTCTTTCCTCAGAGGAGCCAGAGAGAGAAGAAGATGGCTCCACTGTCCTGCTCACAGAAATGGTCGGGGACAAGTTATTTCATTCCTTAAGTGTGTGACACAGGCTTAACCAGGACTGGCCACCCCCAAGCTGAGCAATGGACCACACACTTGTGAAAAGTAGTAAGGAGGACAGACTGGTACGTAGGAGGGCCGACACCACATATGGGAAGTCCTTTTCTACCTTTCCTCATAGAGTCTGGGAGGAAATTGAACAGAACAGACAATCCTGGTTATTGGAAAAGGCAAGCAAGAATCTGCATCCTGGTGCAGCAGCATGTGTCAGATATAGAGTCATCAGTGATAGACTGTCATTCTTGAAATTGGACAGAACTTTGTTAATGGACAATGTGCGAATTGTGGACAAGGCAGGGAATAAGACATTCTACAACATCAACTTTGAATGCCCAGGTGGTGTCATAGTTCTTGTACCTCATCCTGAGTGGTATTACCCTTAATGCTGCCACTCCCTGTAAATATGCCCCTCATGCTCAGAGGGAAGCAAGCAGTGGCAGCGCAGTGTCTGTCATCCAGCAGCAGCAGTATCCAAGGAGGAAGATGGAGCTCTATTGGTGTTCCAGGATCTTCAGGTGCATCCAGATTTGTCAGCCCAACAGTGTTTTCCTGTTTTCTTTGCTTAGTCTTCCAGATGACATCAACTCAGCTGTTTTCATCTTTCATCACTTTGTATCTCAGGTGACATCAACTCTGCTGTTTTCCTGTTCCATCACTTTATTTCGAAGATGACATTAACCCAGCTGTTTTCCTGTTTCATCGCCTGGTTTTCCAGAGGACATCAATCCAGCTATATCCGAAGATGTCCTCTAGTGGGTGAGAGTCTTCAGCTGGAAAAGTAGGGTGATCTTTGTTTTGGTCTTCAAGGAACTGGTAAGACCCATTTTTATATGTTCCAACTGACTTTGCACAACACACCCTACATCTGGCAGACTACCACAAACTGCGAACTGCCCTCGAAGACTCTCCCCATGTATTGCAGTGCTTTTCAGGCCCTGCCCTGTTCCAGAACAGTTCTTCAGTGGGCCCTGGCCCAGAAGAGACTCTTTTATGGACCCTGCCCTCGGGCAACAACTTTCTGTCACTAGTGTGGGACATTTATGGCATTCCATACCCCAAAATGTGTTGTATAATGTCTGTTTTCCATGTTTCTACTTTCGTACTTTTCTATAAAAATATATTTGGGGATTCTTTAGTGTTCAAGTGGACAGTTAGACAATGTGTAGAATGCAGAATATGGTTTTCTGTTTTTCTTCTTTTGCAGGTATTCCTGACAAAGAAAAGAAGATGATGTGAGAGCTCAGTTGAGTTCCTGTTGTTTTTCCTAGAGTTTTAGAATTATTGTGGTTAATGGGATGTTAACATATTTTTCCTTCACAGGTGTAAGTGGGAAAAGTTGTGGGAAATGTAATGCATTGTAATGTATTGTTTCCTTGGTGGTTTTATTTTGCAGGTACCCTAGGTTTGGGGGGAGGTGCCCCTGTGGGCAGGTTGGTCAGATACATAGAAACACAGAAACATAGACTTTGACAGCAGATAAGGACCACTTGGCCCATCTAGTCTGCCTGTTTCCCTACCTACAGGATAAGCTGCAGATTCTAGTTAACCAACAGCCTATTTCTTCCTACACCCCACAAGAATTGCCTTGTCTGTCCCATGCATTCTTGAATTCTCCCACAGTTTTAGACCCCACAACCTCCTCAGGAAGGCTGTTCCATGTGCCCACCACCCTCTCTGTGAAAAAATACTTTCTTGTATTGCCCATGAGCCGTCCCCCCCCCATCTTCAAATTGTGTCCCCTTGTTCTTGCACATCTTTTTTTCTGAAAGATGCTACTCTCTTGGACTTTGTTGATTCCACTGAGGTACTTACAATTTTCTATCATTTCCCCCTTCTCCCTCCTTTGTTCAAGGGTATACATATTAAGCTCCTTTGGTCTCTTCTCATATGGCTTCTCTTGCAGACCCTGCACCATTTTAGTTGCCCTCCTCTGGACTGCCTCCATCTTGTCTATGTCTTTGTGGAGATGTTGTCTCCAGAGCTGGATGCAGTACTCCAGATGGGGTTTCACCAACTGTCTGTACAGAGGGATAACAACTTCATGTTTTCTGCTGATGATACCTCTTCCTATGGGAGCAGTACAAAAGATCGACTATTAAAATATCGACATGTGTTTGTTCTACGTCGAAATACCGACGCATTTATGATACAGACATCATAAATACCGACCGCATCAGCAGTGAGCTACTGAAGCAGTTGAAAAAGACGTAAAAGTCAATTTGTGGAACCGAGGGATGGCCACCTCTTCCAGCCATCATCCCCTGCTCGAAAGACTGCTTCTCAGCACGTCAGGAAACTGCCCCTGATCAGGCACTCTGGCATGAATTAGCTCCAACCAAGGATGTGGCGTGTGCTCCAGACACTGTCCCCTGCTCAAAATACCACTTCCCAGTGCCTCAGGAGACTGCCCTGATCGGTCGCTCCAGCCCAAATTTGCTCCAACTGAAGGATGCGATGCCTGCTACAGCTACCGTCTCCTGCTCGAAAAGTCTTACCTTTTTAGGCAGTCACAAGTCATTAGCCACTAGATTTTTTTACACTCTAACTGAACTCTAGCCAGTAATTTAATATTAACTAACAGGAGCAACTGATGATCCACTTCAGAATGGTTTTTTGATATACAGCAATATAGTTATGCCACCTTGTGGTTATTCTTATGTACTGTGCCGGGACAACATACTTTTTAGAAAATTGCTACCATATGTAAAGAGATGACATAATAGCAAACGGAAGGATAACCGATTTATTGTCACAAGTTAGAGAATAGTAACTTAAGTACCAGAGTTATAAGTGAGCTAAGTAAAGGTCTGTCGGTCATTTGTTTTTCGTTGTTTATTTTTCCGATCTTGCGAGCACATCGGTATTTAGGTGACGATCTTTTCAGCGTCGAGATAATGGGAGTAAATATTTCGTACCAGACCCCTCCCTATACATCCCAGTATCCCCCCAGCCCTTCGTACTGCCTTCTCACATTGCTTGTCAACCTTAAGTTCATCTGATATGATTACCCCCAGGTCCCTTTCCATTTTTGTTGTTGTTACTACCCCCCCATTGTGTAATCTTCCCCCGGGTTTTTGTTTCCCAGGTGCATTATTTTACACTTCTTTGCATTGAATCTAAGCTGCCATACTTCTGACCATTCCTCCAACCTTGTCAAGTCCCTTCTCATCCTTTCCACGCCTCCTTGTGTATCAACCCTATTGCAGATCTTTGTGTCATCCACAAAGAGGCATATCTTTCCTGCCAGTCCCTCTGCAATGTCACTTATAAAGACATTAAAAAGGACTGGACCCAATATTGAACCCTGCGGTACCCCACTAGTAACCCCCCTTTCTTCAGAGTGAGCTCCATTTACAATTACCTTCTGTGTCCTGTTGTCCAGCCAATGTTTTATCCAGGCTACCACCCTGGGACCCACTCCCAGGCTGGTTAATTTGTTTATTAATCTTTTGTGTGGGACTGTGTCAAATGCCTTGCTAAAGTCTAGGTAGGCCATGTCCACAGCCCCTCCCAGGTCTACTACGTTGGTCATCTGGTCAAAGAAATCAATTAAATTCATCTGACATTACCTTCCTGCTGTGAACCCATGCTGCCTTGGGTCCTGTGCTCCACTGGACTCTAAGTACTCAACAATTCTTTCCTTCAGAAGCATTTCCATCATTTTCCCTACCACAGAGATCAAACTGACAGGTCTGTAGTTTCCTGCTCCCACTTTTGTGAAAGGGAATCACATCTGCCTTCCTCCAGTCCTCAGGTACCACATCATCCTCCCATGATTTGTTAAAAAGGGTAGTCAGGGGTGTCTCTAGTTCTGCCCTTGATTCTTTTAGAATTCTGGGGTGAATCCTGTCAGGCCCCATTGCTTTGTCCACCTTCAGTTTTAGGAGTTCTTTCAGAACCATTTCTTCTGTGAAAGGACTGGGATCGACCCCCCCTATCCAGAGTGCTTCTGTTAATTGGATTAGGTACCTCCCCCCTCCTCGTTTGTGAATACTGAGCAGAAGTATTAGTTCAGTATTCCTGCTTTTTCACTGTCCCTCTGTTCACCCACCGTCCATTCTATTCAGCCTCACTATCCCTCCCTTTGTCTTTCTACCCTCCATGATATACCTATAAAATGTTTTATCCCTTTTTAACTGACTTGGCTATCTTTTCCTCAGTTTGGGCCTTTGCTATTCTCACTTCCCTCCCTGCTTCCTTCTGCCTTTACTGGTACAGTTCTCTGTCCTGCTCCTTCTGTGTTTCCTTATACTTCGTAAATGCTTTTTCTTTCATTTTGATTTATTTGCTTCATACAAAGGCTTGTTGCCTCTGTGATGGCAGTTTTGATGTTTCCCCATTGTTGTTCCACCCCTCCTTCTAGCATGTTTGCCAGTGCTTTTCTAAGGCACTCTCCCATCTTGCCAAAGTCAGCCCTCCTGAAGTCCACTACCCTCACTGTTGTATGACTTGGCTCTGTGGCTGAGTTTATCATGAACCACACTGTTGGGCGGTCACTTGTTCCCAGATGGTTACCCACTTCTAGATATGAGATCCTCTCCCTGTCCCTATTTGAGAGTACAAGATCTAAGATTGCTCCCTCACGAGTGGGCTCCAAAACTAGCTGTCTGAGACATGCCCCCTGTAGGGCACTGAGAATGGCCCTTCTCTTGGATGTGGCTGCAGCAAAGGTGCTCCAGTTAACATCTGGCATATTCAGGTCCCCCATCAACAGTATCTCCCCTTTCTCTGCCATCCTAAAGATGCCTTCTATCATATCCTTGTCCATTCCTTCCACCTGAGATAGGATACAACTCCTGTGCAGATTGTGGTGCCATTTCCAGTCTCTAAGGTGACCCACAGTGCCTCTTCTCCTCTCCTCCCCATGTACTCTTTTGTTCTGTTCCTTTTATTCCCTTCCCTTACATAGAGAACTACTCCTCCCCCTCTTCTCCCCTCCCTGTCTCTCCTGTAGGTTGTAGATGGATTTTGCCTAGAGTGCTAGAGGGATAGACAGACTATGGTCCTGACCTGCAGTGGGGGCCTCAGTTCTGGTCTATTAGGGCATGCTTCAGGCAGTTTCTTGGAGTCACTGATTTTCCATATATAGATCCTAGGATAGGGGCTGAAGTTTCGTCAGCCGGTCTCTGTGCCTTTAGTGTTGCCTGCTTGTGCCAGGCACATGGTAGTAGAGAAGTAGTGCTACCTCCCTGTAGGTAACACAAAGGGTAGGATGGCCTAGTGACGGGTAGAGAAATGACTGCAGACAGTTATTTACCTGACTAGGGGTGAGTGTAACCCCCCCCGGTTCCCTGGTGTTACTAGAATCCCATCAGTGTCAGTGTTAGGTAGGGAAGGCAACTGGTGAATATCTAGTTAAATGGATTTTCACTTGCTCCCTCTCTGCTTGCTTGGTGTCAGCTAAGAGCAGAGAGGTGATGTCATTTAGAAATCTTGCAACAACATAAGCCACACAGCTTGTTGTGAGTGTGGGGAGTTTAGAATTCTGAGAGTAGTCTTAGTTCGGTGCTAAGAGAGTGATCAGTGAAGAGTGAGGAGAGTCTGTTTTTCTCACCCTAGTCTAAGAACATCTCTTGCCTGACTTGTGAAGTGGTGGAAACCGTCTTTAGGAATTCCTGATGCCCTCATCCCCAGTGGAATGAGGGGGACAGCAGAGGATTTGAGAGGCAATCCCCTGATCTAACCTAGAACATTTTGAAGCTGCCTTTGGTGCACAAACTGTGAGTAGATTTTGTCTGAGAGTTACCCAGAATATGTACCTGCCTTGTTTTTCTGTTGGGTGGCACTCTAATAAAGGGACCCATTCACCCATTTCTATAAGACTGTTCTCAAGACGTTTGTTTTAAAGTTTGCTGACAACAGTGGTTCAGAACTAATTTTGCACCCTTTATGGTGTTTTTGTTTTTTTGGTTTTTACTCCCCCCACCTCCAGGCCGGTCTCTCCTTCAGGCATTCCTATGCCCCTCTTTGTCACACTGCCTTGGTGCAGCCACCCATTATCCCATATTGCAGCCCCCCCAGGTAACCTGGATATAACCCTTCGCTGGGTGAGTCCCTCTCCTCTAACGGGCAAGGCACCAGTGGGACGGCCAACACAATTCTTGGCCTGGGTGCTGCTGGGATGGTCCGTGCACTGCCTGAGGTCTCGCAGCAGTGGGACCTGGCGACCATCATCTGGTCGGCCTCAGGTCTCTTTTCCCATTTGCTCCCCGGAGGTGTGGCATGCCACTAATGTCAGACTTACGCCAATGTTCACCACGCCCGATTAGTTAGTGGGACCCCACGCATTGCCATATTCCCAGCCTCCGCCAGGGGTCAGCAATCTCCGGGTTGCTTCCTCACCCTCCACCCCGAGAGAAGGTGAGCTGTCATCCAACGCTCAAGCCTTCTCTCTCCGGCCAGCCCTCCAGCACCGGAGTCCTTCACGAACCCAGGTCACTGGCATTGCAAGCAGAATGCCAACCACTGTGCCGACTGGCTGGCTTGTGGTGTTTTCTAATGCTAAAATGTGCTAAACATTTAAAAGAAGTATAATTTCTACTGTTCAATATCTGTTGAGGTGTAACTCTGAAAGAATGGCTGGGTATGGATGAGGAAGCAAAAGATGGGCAACCCCCATCTGGAATGACCAGTTCAGCACTTTAGGTTCTGTAAGAGTGCCTGTTTTCTGTCAGTGCATGTGGCCAGTGCTTGAAGAAGTTTACCCCTTGTATATGGATTTTTGCAAGTTTTGAGCCCGAATGTGCTCTGTCATGGCCCGTGTGCCACATTCCTTTTTTGCTAATCCTATGCCATATGGAAACTGTTCTAAGTAATGCCCTAGTGCTACTTCCAGGAGAATGTTCGTGTGCTGATCATGGCCCAAGTGCCACATTCTATTTTGCTAATCCTATGCCATATGGGAACTGTTCTAAATAATGACCTAGTGCTCTTTCCAGAAGAAGTTTGTGTATTTTCAGCATGGCTAGTACTACATTTCCAGATGTTTAATCCTATGCTATATGGGAGGTTCAGTTAATATTTTTCTACAGATGTGTTCTGCATTGTCTTGTGCCATGAAGTGTAAACCCTTGGGGGTCCATCTTTGCTTTTGTGTTCCAACTTTGTTTCAGAATAAAGCCACTCTCTAGAATCCCAACCTGGTATGGACAATCTAGTTACTGCTTCCTGTATGGATTTACTGTGTACCCCTGTGCAGAAGTAGCAAACCTTGCATAGCCCTCAGCAAAAGTTCTCTCCTCAGGGCCTCTGTTTTGGTATTGGTCTGTTTGTGTCTTGTACGCACTTTATGTTTCTCTGTTGCAATTGCTTTGTACCCCCCCTTTCCCCTAGACAGAAAAAGTATGGGAGGTGTGCCATCTACTTAAATAAGGGTCAAGTGAAGGGTTACACACCCTTTGCAAAGTAACACATACATCACTGGCAAATCACTTTGTGTTGTTTTGTGAAGTGCACTACACCCTAAATATAGCGAAGTGAGTCCATTTTTAAGGGGTTAATAAAAGGCACAGTGCACACTTCCCCACACCTTTGCCAGTCAAAGACAAATTGCAACATCTGTATATAGAACCAGTCTGAAACTTTAATGTCTTGTAACCGGCTTCCAGAAGGTGTTCCCCTTGTGAAATGACAACTCCATACATCTGCTTGGCTGCTCAGTGGGCCATTATTTATAAAAAATATTCATATCTATAATAATAATAATAGCTTTATTTCACAAAAGTGCCTTTCAAATATCAAGGCGCTTTACAAAAGAATTAAAAGAGGATAGTAAAACAATAAATACAGTATAAAACAAACAGAATTCAGCAGGATTCACTTACTAAATGACATCAAAGGCCTGTACATATCCATCTTCTCATCAATCCATCATTTCTTCCATTTTCTTGACAAATCATTTACATCATGAAATCTGATCCTTTAATACATTCATGTACATACACATTTCCATTTCTTTGAGCATTACTATCCCATTTCATATACCCCACCACAAACTCCATCCATTATCTTCTTTCCTGGACTCGGATGTTTACCCACCCCCTCTTCTGTCTGACAAAGCCCCGTTTTTCCATTCTTTCTTCTTTTCTGGGCTCAGATGTCTAATCTAACACCCAGTTTTGGAACATTGGTGTGACAACCCCATGAGGTGCCCAACACTGCTGGATGTCAATCCAACCCATGCCTAGCATTTGCCACCCCATACTCCCTGCACCCCTTCAGTCCTCTCCCTGTGCTTCTTCCCCCTTTCTTCCTCCTCCTCCTCCTTCCACTTGACCATCTCTCACCCTCACGATGGACGATGGGCTTCCTCCCATTATGCCCCACTTCTTTTCCCACTCTTCTAGCACCCCTTGCAACTGCAGACTGACGAGAATGATGCCCACTCCTGACAAATATACCCCATAATGCCTATAGTAACCTGCACAGTCATATGAAATATCATTATGTGAAACATATATACCCCCACCTCTGTCATAAATAAATAAATTAATTAATTTATTGTATTTTAGTCTTTGTCATTCTCCTATTTAGCCTCTTCTTGGCTTTCACAGTCACCCTAATATCCTGTACCTGCCTTCATACCCTTCTTGGTATGACCTCTGACCACCCTAGCATCATCCATGACCACCAAGTTCTAACCACCTCCTTATCCCGTTTTATTTCCTGTAAGAACTCCACTCATGGCTGCTCCCCAAGTTATTGCCCCCCAAATGCAGTAATAACACAGCCGGCCTAGGTCACTTTAGTTTGAGTTCTTCCACCAGCGGTAAGAACTGTGATTATTTTAACCCTCGAACCCCCTTCCAATGCACTCTGACTTCCTGTGCTGCTCACCACAGCTGTCTCCCAACAGGCATCCTTGTGGCTCACCTCACTGCCCAATATATGAACAAATGCCCTACAATCCAAATGTTCTTACTGTGAACTGCATCTGAGGTGAAAAAAAGACAATGTTATTACCTCATTTTACTGATATATTTTTTATAGCAACTCAACCACCATCTACCCACTTCTTTCATCTCTGTCACCAACCCCCCCCAACTGCCAGCTCAGAGGCCATGCCAATGCATAATGAATGTGATGAACACTTAGGTTCTTCTCCCAGAAAATCCATCTCCTTCTTCGATACTGCCATCAGCTGATAGCTGGTGAGCTGGTGACTAGGGCCCTGTCACCGTGAACAAAAAAGCTACCCACCATTACTGGAATGACAGTCCCATAGTCCTCCGATGTCTTTATCACACACCTGCCCCTGTCCTACCTCTTTTTCAACACCACCTTTGCCCTTTGGCTCATCTGGTCCATTTTGGATTTTCACAGCCATATTACTATACTGCTATCTCCCCATTGCACATCTCTCCATCTTAGCCCCTTGACCCAATCCATCTTGTTCCTCGCCACCACCTCGCTGACTGTGAAAGGACCCCAGTGCATTACAAAGAAAACCACCATAAACAAGCAAGCCTCATAAGTCAAATTGTATATATTCTTTAAAGTTTTTAATAGCCATTGCAACAACTATCCCACTACCAGACCCCCAGTGTCCATTGCTTTCCCTTGCAACTTATGCTACCCTTGGAACATTCTCCTTACCACTCGGGCTCTACTGGGCCTCCCCACCCTTGCAAATTGCACACCTAATCTATTCCTGCCAGATGTATCTCCATAGTCGAGTGTGCAATCCCATCCGACCATTTCTGTACCATGAATGGCATGACCTGCCCCTCAGTTACCAGCCCACTTACCTCCATCCCAGAGTGCTGGTGAAACTGTTGGAATGCTTTCAATGCCCCTTCATGTGCCCTCAATGTACTTGCAGACCAAGATCTTCTAAACAGCAACTTCATTCTTTCCATCTAATCTCCAGCAAGTGGGGTGGGACCAATGTTCTCCTGGCAACCACCCTGGGGATGGCTCTATGTGATAATGGTAGCTGCCAAATGCCATGTTTTCCCGATATCAGAGTGGCAAAAAATTTTTTGCCACTCTGACATCCTCAATGCATGGAAGAGCAGCACCGAGGACTTAGGTTTTCTGCTTCTCACCCCCCCCGCACCTCCCTACTAAAGGATTCTCAGCTCCAGGGGGGGTGCATGTTGGGGGGGGACAAAAGCAAAAAAAAGCAAGTTTTGGGACGGGCACAACAAAATTGCACTAGCACCCGAACCCAGTACCTCCCGCACTGCAACCAGAAGCCAACCACTGATGCCACAGCGCAGTTTGGCAGCCAACCACAGCGCCACCCCCTATATCCTCTCCATCCCCTCCAAGCCCACGCTCACTGTGCTAGCTCCCCCAGTGTGTATGTATGTGTACATATAGCGACATCTTGTTGCTGCATTTGCCCACCCTACCACATCTGGTTGCCCTACCCCCCTTCGCTATTTGGGCTTTTACCCACAATGTGTCACCATTTCGGATGGTGCTTTACTTCAGTTGCCAACATCACGGGCTACCGCTGGGGACCATTGATCTGAACCTGTCCAACTGAGGATGGGAAAGGCTGCCAGCCACTGCATTCTTAACACCCTCAATGTGTCTCACTTTAAAAGATAGATTCAAGCTCAACCCCTCCTGCACTACCTACCTCACTACCCTCGTGACCGTCTCTGTGGACTCCCTCTGCTGATTCAAAACCTCCACCACTGCCTGGTTAATGCATCACAAGACTATCTTCTGGTTGCTCTGTTGCTCACTCCAAATGGTCATCACCATCCATATTGGGAAGATTTACAAGAAAGTGATGCCCATAGTAAATTGCTGTTTTCCCACTCTACCAGCCACCTCTCCGATATCCATTTGCCCTTAAAATATGCCCCCATCCCCAGTGCCCCTGTCTCATCTGTGTTTAGCTCTAAATCTGTATTGAATAACCAATATTCCTGCTAAAACATAACCCATTGTAATAGAAACATAGAAACATAGAATTTGATGGCTGATAAGGACCGCTTGGCCCACCTAGTCTGCCCATTTTCCTACCTAACAGATAAGCTGCAGATCCTAGTTAATCAACAGCTTACTTCCTCTTACCCACCCCTAGGACTGCCTTATGCCTGTCCCATGCATTTTAAGTCCCCACTGTTCTTGACTCCACAACCTCCTCAGGGAGGCTGTTCCATGCATCCACAACCCTCTCAGTGAAAAAATACTTCCTCACATTACCCCTGAGCCGTCCCCCCTCTATCTTCAAATTGTGCCCCCTTGTTCTTGCACATCTCTTTTTCTGGAAGATGCTACCCTCTTGGACTTTGTTAATTCCCTTGAGGTACTTGAAAGTTTCTATCATGTCCCTCTCTCCCTTCTTTCCTCAAGAGTATACATATTAAGCTCCTTTAGTCTTTCTTCGTATGTCTTCTGGTGCAGACCCTGCACCATTTTGGTTGCCCTCCTCTGGACAGCCTCCACTCTGTCTATGTCTTTGCGGAGATGGGGTCTCCAGAACTGCACACAGTACTCCAGATGGGGTCTCACCAACTGTCTGTATAGAGGGATAACAACTTCCTGTTTTCTACTATTGATGCCTCTTCCATGCATCCCAGTATCCCTCCAGCCTTCCTTACCCTCTCACATTGCTTGCCCACCTTTAGGTCATCTGATATAATTACCCCAGGTCCCTTTCTATTTTTACTATTGTCAGTATCTCACCCCCCATTGTGTACACTTCCCCTGGGTTTTTGTTTCCCATGTGCATTATCTGGCACTTCTTTGCATTAAATCTGAGCTGCCATACATTTGACCATTCCTCCAACCTTGCCAAGTTCCTTCTCATCCTTTCCACTCCAGCCTGTGTATCAACCCTGTTGCTGATCTTTGTGTCATCTGCAAAGAGACATACTTTTCCTTCCAGTTCCTCTGCAATGTCACTTATAAAGACATTAAAAAGGACCGGTCCCAGTACTGAACCCTGCGGTACCCCACTAGTAACCCTCCTTTCTTCACTGTGTACTCCGTTTACTACTACCCTTTGCGTCCTGTTGTCTAGCCAATTTTTTATCCAGGCTACCACCTTTGGACCCATTCCAAGGCTGGCTATCTTGTGTATTAATCTTTTGTGGGGGACTGTATCAAATGCCTTGCTAAAATCTAGGTAGGCCATGTCCACAGCCCCTCCCTGATCTACTACTTTGGTTACCCAGTCAAAGAAATCTATTAGATTCGTCTGACATGACCTTCCCATCGTGAATCCATACTGCCTCGGGTCCTGTGCCCCAATGGCCTCTAGGTACTCAACAATTCTTTCCTTCAGAAGTGATTCCATCATTTCCCCTACCACTGAGGTCAAACTAACTGGTCTGTAGTTTCCTGCCTCTGTCCTGCTCCCACTTTTGTGAAGAGGAATTACATCTGCCCTCCTCCAGTCCTTGGGTACCACCCCATCCTCCCATGATTTGTTAAAGAGAGTAGTCAGTGATGTCACTAGTTCTACCCTTAGTTCTTTTAGAATTCTTGGGTGAATCCCATCAGGCCCCATTGCTTTGTCCACCTTCAATTTTATTAGTTCTTTCAGAACCCTTTCTTCTGTAAATGGACTGGTATCGACCCCCCGTCTTCAGAGTGTTTCTCTTGTTTGGTTTAGGTAACTCTCCCTCCTCTTCCTTTGTGAATACTGAGCAGAAATATTCATTCAGTAACCCTGCTTTTTCACTGTCACCCTCTACCCGCATTCCCTCCCCTTTATTAAGCTTCAGTATCCCTCCTTTGGTCTTTCTTCGCTCCCTAATATACCTATAAAAGGTCTTATCCCCCTTCTTAACAGAATTGGCTATCCTATGCTAAAGGAACTGCTCCCAGACCTCTAGATTCTGGTGTACCTTTTTTGAAATATGCACCCAATGATATAGCAGCCTCGCCCTACCTGTGGCCCTAGCCAGCCTGTGGGTGAACACTATCCTTGGTGTAACTGCCCCTGCATGCAAAGTTTAAATGACCCAAAAATTGTTGCACTAGTGACAACTGTACCCTCCATCTATTCTTCACCTGCTTGATGAGTTCTTTTAACTTTGCTACCTTATTGGTTAGAAGCATGAATACCCAATCATCTGCATTCACCACAATCCCCAGGAATTCTAACTTGCTAGTGGGTCCCAGTATCTTTTCTTGCACCAAAGGTACCCCAGTATGTTACACATCTCCTGGAAGTCTCACAGCATCTCCGCTGCCCCATCCTTCCGCTGGCCTACAGTGGATGAATGCTTTGCACCAGTATTTTTCCCTGAATACCCATTGAAGCCAGGTACTATGCATCTCAAAGACGGTGTATGTCACCAAACACCTTGTCAAAGTATTACCCTTCCTGAATTTAAAACCCAGGAGATCCCAATCCTCCACCCTCATTAGCAGCAACTGGAAGGCAGCTTCTATGTCCATCTTTGCCGGCCATGCCCCTTCCACCACTCTGATCATTTCTGCCACCTCTTGCAGCATGGAACATGACACCACCCTTTGCTCATCCTAAATTACATCATTAACCAATTCCCCCTCCGGTTAGGGCAAATGGTGAATCAGCCGATACCTCCCTAGTTGCTTTTTTGGGTACTAAACCCAATGGTGACACTCTGAGCTCAGGAAAAGTGGATGCTTCAAATGGGCCTTTGAACCTGCCCACTGCTACCTCATTCTCTATCTTCCTCTGAACCACCTCCTCCTTCTCTTTCACCAAGCTCAGATTGCTTGCCTTTATAGCCTTCCTTCCCCCTTTGTAGTGCAGGCTAAACCCCTCTGTAAAGCCATCCTTCAATATTTGCCTAGCTTCCCTATCCATATGCCACATATGCAGTCCAATGCCACTGCCCCAAAGGATGCCAAGAACAAGGAGCACATGGATGACAATGGGATCAGGGAGCATTAGGGTGGTCAGGCACAGCCATATCCCAGATCCTATTCCACTTCAGAACTCATATGCCGCACTGGCAAATGGGGACAACCAAACAGAGGTACCCAGAGAAGTGAAGGGAAGGATGTGGAGGTCAACCAAGGAGGTGACCTCAGTGGAGACAGCAGTGGACCCCAGAGGAGGAGGAAGCAAATCCTGGTGGGGAACTCTATCATAAGAGGGTTTCAGCTAGGAACACACTAGAGGGAGGACAGGGAGGTGAAGAGCCTAACAGGTGCCATGGCATGGAGGGATGGTAGGAAGATCCTGGGGATCACCTGGAAGACAAGATGGCAGGGTGAGCTGGATGTCATTATCCACCTAGGTACTAATGACCTGGCAAACGGGGAGACCAAGGAAGTTCAGGAAAAGTTTGGGAAATTGGGAAGGGGTATCAAGCAAGCAGCTACTTCTGTCACCTTCTCGGAAGTACTACCTATGAGAGGCATGGGAGAGTGTAGGGGTGCATGCACCAGGAACTTTAACTCATGGTTGAAGAACTGGTGCTTCGAGGAAGGGTTTGGATTCATTGGTGACTGGGACCCACCTGGAGGGATGGAGGCTTGTTCAAGCCTGATGACCTGCATCCATCCTGAAGGGGAATCCAAGCGCTCAATGATAGGTTTAAATGCTACATGGACAAGCATTTAAACTAGCCGGGGGGGTGGAGGTGGCAGGCCAGCAAGGAGGGTACCTAATTGCCCAGCACCCACAGCTAGCAGTAGAACCAGTGAACAGGAGGAGTGGATATCTCTACAAAGCAGTGTGCAAAAGATGGAAATAAGCACCCAAGAGGTGGATAGGCAGAAAGGCAGCAAAATTCAACAGCAGGGCAGACAGCAGGGAGAACCAGGGATAAAGAACAACCATGGAGGGGGCTGGAGTAGAACAGCTAAACAATCCAGGGAGTTCAAATCATGGAAAGTCATGTGTGCCAATGCCAGGAGCCTTAGCAACAAGATACAGGATCTGGAAGCTGTCATGTTGCAGTCGAACCTGGACATTATGGCCATCACGAAGACCTGGCGTAATGATAACCACGACTGGGAGATGGCTATACCTGGCTACAGCATATTCAGAAGGGACAGGGCAGGTAAGAAGGGAGGATGAGTGGCACTTTATGTGAAAGATAGCATAAAGGCCACAGAGATCCAGGAGGAACAAAATGGGGGAGGGATACTGTGGGTTAAGCTGGAAAGTAAAATGGAGCCAGCCATCCGCACAGGGGTGGTCTATAGACCACCAGCCCAGGAGGAAGAAACAAATAGGGAGCTGATGCTAGCCATCCAAAGGATGGCAGACAAAGGTGAGGTGGTGCTGGTTGTCGATCACAATATTCCAGATGTGGACTGGAGCCTCTCAGCAGCAGCATCAACCAGGAGCAGATTTATCTGGGACTCCCTTCAAGGTGCCTTCCTCAAACAACTAGTCATAGAACCAACTTGGCAGAAGGAACTAGAAGGGGACAGGATCAGATCTACAGTACAGTAGCTTCTTGTTTTACATTGTTTTTCATGGATTCTACTTGGTAGAATGTTATTTCTTTTCTTTCTTACTACTAAAGGGCTAGCAGGGTATTGTTTGGGGCTGTTGGAAATTTGAAACCTGTTTTGGTAGCTGTAAGTGGGATCATTTGTTTGGTTCACTGTGTGGCAGGCTGCATTTGTAGAGGCCTATTTCTTCTTTTTTAAAACATAATTGGTGTAATTTAACTGGGTCTGTTTCTTTGAATTGGAGACCTATATCTTCTAATTCCAAGCCTATTTTGATATGCTGCTGGTGAAGCTGTATGAATTGGAGTCCTGTTTCTTTGGGTAGCAAACCTATTTTGGGGGCTTTGAGTAGAATTGGGATTCACTGTTGCTGGCTTCACTAGCTGCAAAGTTGAGTGTACAGTGGGGGAAGGGTGCTAATGGTCTGACCAGAGGTCTCAGATATCTGATTGTTTCTGGAGGACTTGGGCTGGTCTCACCCCTGGTCCATTATTTCCTTTATACTAGGGGTTCTGACATCACTTCCTCAAACAGGCAAAGGATATGCACCTGTCATAGCAAAAGCAGACATCCAGGAAAGGAACAGCAGCAAGTGAAGAGGAAACTGCTCTCTCAGTGGAAGGGAGGTAAATGCAAATCTAGGAGCTTTCATTATTACTTCTTCGCATTGATATTACATTGGGAAAAGGAGGAGTAGGAGTTTGAAGAAGGTTGTGCAATGGCTACTTAAAGTCTGTTTTTGAGTGTGGATAGGAAGGATAGGAATATAAAAAGCAGTTGCTCAATATATCTAAATGTGTACAACAAAGGAGGTAAGGGAAATAAAGAAAATGTTTTGCACTGATAGAGGGGAGGGGAGACTTGGGGGAGTGTTTGGTATCCTGCATCTGGAAGGGTGGGGGGTCGCTGGTGGGCAACGACAGCAATGGGTAGGGTGGCAGGCTGCAACAACTGCGGTGCACCAATCTTTCTAAACATTGCCTGGAGTGTGGGAGGATGTTTAGTGTGCAACCACATAGAAAAACTTAGAAAGGAGATTGAGGGTCTGCAGGAGGAACTAAGACAGGCAAGGCAGATTGGGGGTGGGTTTAGCCCAATACTGGAGGGGAAGAAGGGAGATGAGGGAGGGTGATTTGAGCCAACAGTGGTGAGGAGAGGGTCAGAAGAAGGAAGCAGAGACAAGGGCCCAGGCCAGGAAGAACAATTGCCGGGAAACCAGGTCAGGAGACAAAAGACAAATGGAAAGAGGAGAGAGGGACTTGTGAGGGGAGGTGAAGAAGTGGCAAAAGTCATGGAGTGGAAAGGAGAGAACAGGTTACTATGAAGAGAGAGGGAGCGGGCATTTGTGAAGGGCCTTCAGAAAATAGTTGTGCACTGCTAGAGAGGAAGAAAGTGGAGGAGGGAAATTATGAAATTAGAGGAGTGATTGATAAATGCCTGGACCAAACTGGAGCAGGGGGAAGTTCTGCTGGGAGAATTGCAACAGGGGTAAAAGGGGGAAATAACGTGCAGGAGGACGAAGAGGAGCTGGAAATGAGAGAGGGAGATGAATGGAAGCAAGCAGGGAGTAAGAGGGGTGGAATCTTAGTGCTGGGGGACTCAATACTAAGAGGAGTTAGGTGGGGTAGCAAGGGGGAGAGGCATAGTCGCATTTGGGTGGAGACCATGCCAGGAATGACAGTGGAAAGGGTGGGACAGTCTGTTCTGAAATATGCTAGAAGGGTGGTAGGACAAGCCTCATTTAATTATACATCTTGGGACAAACGACCTGGCTGACAAGACAGTAGATATAGTCCAGAGGAGGTTTGAGGAACTAGCACAATTATGTGAGGGGGCAGGAAGATCAGTAACTTTTTCCAAAACACTTCCGGTGCCAAAGGCAAGCACAACAAGAAAGCTGAGAATAGAGGAATTTAATGGATGGCTAAGAACCTGGTGTTGTGCTAACGGGGTATGGGCTGTTGGGGGGATCGGGAGGAACCTGGGAGAACAGTAGTCTCTATGCCAAGGACAGACTACACTTGAGTGAAGAGGGAAAGAAAGTGTTGAAACAGAGGATGGAAGAGTATATAGAGGAAGTTGGGAATTTAAACTAGGAGTTGGGGGTGGCAGTTGGGGAAGAGATATGCAGAGACCACAGGATGGGAAATCATATGAGCTTACCCCCCATAACAGTGATAAAGAACAAATGGCAAGTACTATTGGTGACGCTAGAAAAGGAGGGCAGGATGGGGGGGGGTGGAAGGTGGTTACCCTTAATGCTAGGAGCCTTGGAAGGAAAACTGCAGAGTTACAGGTTCTCATGGCAGAGGGAGAGGTGGACACTGCAGCCATCATGGAAACATGGGCCACCCAATATAATGACTGGGACCTGTCTGTACCAGGGTACAGGTTATTTTGTAGGGACAGGATGATTGGGAAAGGAGGGGGAGTGGCACTATATGTGAAGGAAGGAAGTGTGTAAGGGAGGAAGGGAGGAGGGTAGTAGGAGTCACTTTGGGTGCAAATCCAGGATTCCAAGAATAGGATTCTTAGAATGGGAGTGGTATACAGGCCACCATCTCAGACAGAGGAGTTAGACAGGGAACTAGCGGGACAGATCAGGAGGACCTGCGAGAAGGGTAGTGTGGTGATTGTGGGGACTTCAACATGCCAGGAGCGGACTGGAGCACCCCAACAACCAGGAACAGAAGGAGCAGGTACTGCTGGATGCCTTCCAGGACAGCTTCTGCTGCAAATGGTCAGTGAACCAACCAGGTTAGGGAATACCCTTGACCTTGTGCTGGCAAATGGGGATTTTGTGAGAGAACTTACAGTGAAGGAACCGCTGTCAGGGAGTGACCACCACTCAGTATGGCTCACATTGTATATGGGCAAGGAAGGAGTGGAATCTGGCACAAGAGTGCTGGACTTCAGGAGGGCCAAATTTGGGAGGATGGGGGAAGTGGTAAAAGGGTACCTGGCCAGGATTCAATCTAGTATGGACACTAACCAGAGGTGGGAGCTCATAAAGCTGGGGATAGTGGAGGCAACCAAAACCTGCTGCAAAGCCCAGAGCAAGAAGGCTAGGGCTAAGAAACTGAGCTGGTTGAGCAAGAAGGTCATGGAAAAGGTAAGGAGGAAAAGAGCTGCCTTTAGGAAGTACAAGAAAACAGGGAGGTGGGAAGACAGAGAGGAGTACTTGACAGAATCGAAGGAGGTGACAAGGGCAGTAAGGGGAGCCAAAGCATCTACGGAACTCAGACTGGCACAAGGCATTAAGAAGGGGGAGAAGGAGCTGTAAGGATTAGGAAGGAGGGGGGGGTTGGGTGGAAGCAGGGTACGATAAGGGGAAAGCACTAAATGAGTACTTCTGCTCAGTATTTACTAAGGAGAAGAGGGGGGTGACACTCATGGTGGGAGAAATGGCAGAAGCAGAGGGTGAAGTGGTGACAGATGGGGAAATCATGGAGGGCAGAGTTTGAGAGGGTTTGAAGGCACTGAGGGTGGACAAGGCACCAGGCCCAGATGGCATCCACCCCAGGGTACTGAAGGAACTGGCAGAGGTCCTTGCAGGACCTTTGGCAGACCTATTTAATCCTGGTGGATGACCTAGGGGGAATGCAGGGGTTGCAGGATGATCTGGCAAAGCTTGAAACTTGGTCAGACACCTGGCAACTGGGGTTTAATGCCAAAAAGTGCAAGGTGCTGCATTTTGGGATGAAGAACCCAAGGAGGAGTTACCAGCTAGGGGGAATGCAGCTAGCCCAGACAGAGGAGGAGAAGGATCTGGGTGTGCTCATTACAGGGTCAATGAACAACTCGGCACAATGTAGGAAGGCAGTATGTCCTCGAGGAGGGAGGAGGTGATTCTGTCACTGTATAGGTCATTAGTTAGACCACACCTGGAGTACTGCATGCAGTACTGGCATCTGTATCTAAAGAGGGACATTAAGTTACTGGAGGGGGTGCAGCGCAGGGCGACAAAGATGATCAAGGGGCTGGGGGACTTATCATACGAGAGGAGGTTGAAGGAGTTGAACATGTACTCACTGGAGGAGAGGAGAGACAGGGTGACATGATTGAAACCTTTAAATACATGAAAGGAATAAACAAGACGGGTACAGAGGGGCTGTTCAAAGTAAGGGAAGGGAGGGCCACCAGGGGGCATGATATGAGACTGGAGTGAGGAAGGTTCAGGAGGAGATGAGGAGACACTTTTTTACAGAGAGGGTGGTGGCTGGGTGGAATGCATTACCTGCAGAAGTGGTATGCAGTAGAACAGTGGACTACTTCAAACAAAGATGGGACAGGACAAGGGAGAGGGTTAATGAAGTGGAAGGGAGGAAGGGAGGGGCATATGCAGAATAAGGGGTGCTAGCTGCACATTCGAGCAGACTTGATAGACCTCTAGACCCTTATCTGCTGGCAAATTTCGTATGTTCGTAAGGCAATACTGGACCTTGTGCTCACAAACAGGGACAGTGTGATGGGGTAACAGTGGGGGAGCACCTGGGTAACAGTGACCACCAGTCACTGTGGTTTGACATCACAGAAGGAGCAGAACCAAACCGCACAAAAACACCTGTCCTGGATTTTAGGGAGGCAGACTTTGGAAAAATGGGGAGATGCTTGAAAAGACATTAATGGGAATGGGGTAGGAATCAGGGGTTGAAGAACAGTGGGCAATAATTAAAATGGGGATTACAAGAGCAACAGAATTAGGCGTTAAGCAGGTTAGCAAGGGGAAAAGGAAGAGGAGGCCATTATGGGTTTCCAAGGAGGTAGCAGAGAACGTGAAAGCTAAAAAGACAGCATTCAGAAAATGCAAAAAGACACAAGCAGAAGGGGATAGGGAGCAATATCAGGAGAAGCAATGGAAGGCAGGGAGGTCAGTAAGGGAAGCCAAAGCTCAGACAGAAGAGTGCATTGCAAAATCAGTGGGTAGAAGGGAAAAAACCTTTTACAGGTACATAAGTGAAAAAAGAAAGGCAAAGGGAGGGACAGTGAGCATGGGTGTAGCCAGACATACTCCAAGCACTCCATGGTGTGTAATTGTATTTAAGGGGGGTAGCAAATAGGCTCTGAACTGCTTCCTTTTTCAATGAAAACTAACAAAGAAAATACTGAAACTTTCTGTAATTTTATTCATAGAAATTTAAACTAGAAGGACTGGTCACTAATACTGTCTTTGCATCCCAAGGACAATACAACTTTACAGGCTCCGGGCTGGTATGTGGGTGTCTAAGGGAGCAATGCATGGCATTTGTATTTACCCATGTGTGGCACCAACCTCTGTCATAGAATACAAAGGTTGCATTTATTGTGCCAAATGAGAAAACAAACACGGTCCTGATGTACATTTGTATATTGTCTGGTTTCACCCGGGGGGGGGGGTAGCAGTGAGTCCACTTGGTGTGCAGATCTGAATTTCATGGTTACACCCCTGACAGTGAAACTGAAGGGGAAGGATGAGGGCTGCGTGGAGGAGGAAAACAGTAAAGCTGACATATTGCTCAGTCTTTACTGAGGAAGTGGAGGATGATGTGCCTGAAGGCAGTACAAGGGGTGGGAACTGCACAGAAATGGACTCAATTCCTTTTACATAAGAAAGGGTCCTGAAGGAACTGGAAGGAATAAGAGTTGATAAAGCAACGTGGCCAGATGGGGTGCATCCCAAGGTCCTCAAAGAACTAAAAGAGGTGGTGGCTGAGCCTCTGGCAATCCTGTTTAGCCAATCACTGGAAAAAGGGGAGGTACCCAAAGACTGGAGGACAGCAGATGTAGTTTTCTTATACAAAAGCGGGAACAAAGAGGAAGAGAGGAACTACAGATCAGTCAGCCTCACCTCAGCAGTGGGGAAGATCGTGGAAGCACTACTGAAGGAGAGATTGGTGGAACATCTGGTTGCCAGTGAACTACAGGACCCAAGGCAGCATGGTTTCACCAGGTGAAGGTCATATCAGACCAGCCTTATTGAATTTTTAGACTGGGTGACAAGGTAGGTGGATCGGGGGAGGGCAGTGGACGTGGCCTATCTGGACTTCAGCAAAACCTTTGACACTGTGCCACACAGAAGGCTATTAAACAAACTGGGGAATATGGGAGTGGGCAGGACAATAGTTCAGTGGGTAGGTAACTGGTTGGGTGGCAGGACACAGAGGGTGGTGGTAAACAACTGTCACTCCACAGAGGGAAGAGTGACCAGTGGGGTACCACAGGGACCAGTGCTGGGACCGGTGCAATTCAATGTCTTGATCAGTGACATTGCGCAGGACCTAGAAGGCATAATTTCCCTATTCACTGATGACACAAAGCTCTGTAACAGAGTGGACATGACAGAGGGTGTAGACGGAATGAGGACTGCCCTCAGAATCTTGAAGATTTGTCAGGGGTTTGGCGGTTGAAATTCAATGCAAAAAAGTGCAAGATAATGCATATGGGGCACAAAAAACCTGGAACAACATATCAGTTGGGGGGATGAGGATATAGAATGCACCAAGCAGGAAAGGGATCTTGGGGTTATCATGTCTGATGACCTCAAGGTAGGGAAACAGTGCGACAAGGCAGCAAGTAAAGCAAATTGGATACTGGGATGCATAGGCAGAGGCAACACCAGCAGGAAAAGGGATATCATAATTCCACTATACAAGACACTAGTGAGGCCCCACCTGGAGTACAGTGTACAGTTCTGGAGACCTTACCTACATAAGGACATAGACAGGGTAGAGAAGGTTCAGAGGAGGACAACAAAGATGGTATATGGATTGCATCGCAAGTCCTATGAGGACAGGTTGAAGGACTTGAATATGTACTCGCTGGAAGAGAGAAGGGAGAGAGGGGGTATGATAGAGACATACAAGTATCTTACAGGGAGGAACAGAGTGCAGGAATACACTATTTTTCAGTGAAAGAGATGTTCCAGGACTAGAGGGCATGGGATGAAGTTGGAGGGAGGGCGAGTCAGAAGAAATGTTAGGAAGAATTTCTTCACAGAATGGGTGGTGGACAAGTGGAACACACTGCCAGAGGAAATAGTGGGGGCTGAAACAATCACAGGATTTAGGAATGCATGGGGTAGACAAGGGAATTCTGGAGGTCAGGGGTAAGGAGCAACAGATTTCTAGGAAAACATAAAGTGAACTTACAAGCTCAAATGGGCAGACTGGGTGGGCAGTAGACCCTTATCTGCTGATAGTGTCTATGTATCTATGTATCTTTATCACCCTCGATCCATTCCATCAAAATCTTCATCCTGATTGGCATTCAAGCCATGTTAAAACCCCTCCTCCCTTTGGGGTCTCCCCCTGTTGATTTATCTGCCTCCTGTGCCAGAACCCAAAAGCCCCTCCCCCACTGAAACCCCTCCCTCTCCCATCCTACCTCACTCCCTGCCTCTTGACCTTCCAAAACTCCCCGGAAAGGGCTGCCTCAATTGTGCTGGGACCCAATCCCGACCCCCATAGCCCTGCATCGAGATACCAGATGCTGACCAACGCACTTGGATCATACATGCTTGAACTTGCAATTCCCCTAAGTACAGTTTGCTTTACTGTATCCCTAAAAGGTTTTAATCTGATTACCCATAACACCTTTTGCCCCTTCGAACCGCTCCCCCCCTTGTGGCCTGTCATTGTTCTAAGCTGCCAATCTGCATGCATGGTGTCCCAACTCACATCACCACATGATGCCATCCTTTGCCTGAACTTATCATACTCTAACCACCCCATACCACCTTTTCATCTTATACGTGTCCCATATGATCGTTGAATACGTCAGCAGTAGTGTGGTCAACTCAGGCTGCTTCTGTAACAATATCACACTAAAATGCATGAAACCAGCCACCCATGCATCAAAAGTCTTGCCCTTGTAGCTTATTTCTTCTGTCATCTTCCCTACTAATGCTAATGCCACTGCCATCTCTGACTTTCCGACTGTCTCCCTTTGTTCATATTTCTTAGCTCTTTCCTGGTCCACTAACACAAACATATCCACATACTCCTTTTTTCCATATTTTTTCTTAATTGATTGTGGCACATGATCCCTTAGAGTCATCCCCAGCACTCCACCTTCTCCCACCCCTTACTTCTTCCACTCCCTTCCCCTGTCTCTGCCCTGCCCCCTTTCCCTTCAACTCCTGCAATGCCTTTTCCATCTCCTCCAAGCCCTTTTCCCTTCTTTCTTCAATGATAACTGCCTAATATTCTTTCAACCTCCCGTCAACCATCAAATCCACCAGTGTGTCCTTACCCCTGGGTTTCAATGCTCCATTGGTCCCTGGATTGTTAAAACACATTTTTCTCCTATGCCTTTCTTTCCATCATCCTCTGGTGCCTTTCTCTTCCCAGCCTTCTTATTCTAATCCTCCGATTTCCTTGCTTCACCCAGGAGAGCTTGTGCCTGTTCCATGAGCTCCACTGCTTGTTCAATCAGTTTTTTGCTGCCAATGCCCTCCTTGTTTGTATTTCTTCTCAATGCCATTTCTATATCAAAATTCCAATCAGAATATTCTGTCACAACCCTCTTCCCCAATAGTGGCATACTGGCCCAACTTTCTTGCACTGGCCCTTGTTTCTTCATTATATTTTCTTTTTTTCCCCTCACAAATTAGGTTAAATAATTATTCTGCCCTCTGGGCCCCCACCACTTCCACCTCCCCAACTGCCACTTCTCCCACCGTAAATGCAGCAGAATATTCTCTATGCTATTTAAAAATATTAAGTGTTACTGTAACCGTCCTGTAAATTTTGTTTTGTGAACTCCATCCTGCTGATCTAGGTTTCTTGAACCAATAACATTCATCAGCTTTGGCATTCCAAAAATGGCAGTCCCCAACCTGTTCCTAACCACTGAACATACTAGTACATAGTGAATCCATACAATTTGTCCTTGCCCCTGATTTCTTTTTTCTTTTTAATCCACTCTAAATACTTAAGCCATTCAGTACAGCAATTTTTAAAAGAGAATATTGCCTTATATTGTCTTCAGGAAAAACTAGCTTACATCAGTGGAGTCCTTAGAAATTCAGCTGGTTAATTCATGGGGGAAACAATTATTTTCAGTCAGGAGGAAACTCCAGAGTACTGCTACTCACTTCCCAAGCAGGACACATCTTCTTAAAAGCATATTCATTCAACTTCATAGTTACAAAGCTGTTGACCTGTAGCTTTAGCACAGTGCTGTGTCCAACTAATTACCAATAACAATTTCACCCATTTCCTCATGTCCCAGAAAATGTTTGTGTTCTTCCCATTGCTATTCCTGTAACCCCACCACCCATGGTCGCCATCTTGTAGTCCATTCCCTGGCCACCTGGTTTACTCAAAATGGCTGCCATGTGATTCCCCCTTCCTCCTCCCCACCCCCACTGCCCCTTCTTTCCCTGTCCTTTCTATTTCTTCTTTATTTGCAGGCCCTTTTGTCCCACTTGCACTAAAAAAAAATTCTCCATCTCTACTCCCCAATCTAAGTCCCTGTTTACTCATGCCTCAGCAGCCAGCATTTTGCCAGTGATAATTACTGTGCAGGCAAAATACCATCTTGCATTATAGAGCCGGGCATTTCATCTCCCAGGAACTATAGCGCCAAAGCACCCTCCCAGGAAATGGTTGGCTTTTGTGGGGGGCTTTGACCTCAACACCTCCCAATCTGGGGGTCTTTGCCCCCAAAGCCCCCAAAACTAAATATAACCTCCTGCGGGGCAGGCATGCCCTGGAGGGGGTAGAAACTGTATGGGGACAAATGGTGACAAGAGTGAGAGGTGATCTAAAATCAAGGTCACCCCTTTACTGTTGCTCTTGCCATGACCAAAATCACTCAACAACTTGACTGCATATGCCAAGTCCCTTCCTCCCATGCTATACACAAGACTGAAGTGGTCACGCACCACCACCTCTTTGTCTTGAAAATGGCAGCACCACGGTAATGTCAGATGCCGACCCACAAGGATGAATCATGGGCCCATGCTGGCTGCACCCCAATCCTACTCCTTCTACCTCCTTATCCCCACTTCTGCCATGGCACTTCTGCTTCGTGATTTTTTTTTTTTTTTTGCAAAATTGTCCTTGCACTCAGTCCCCAGCCAAGGTTATGAAAAGCTGAATTAGTACTTTGTTTGGATTGCCAAAGCATGCATGTACTATTTAATTTAAAAATAACAGAGATGATCTAAAACTATTATCTGCTCGGGGCATAAACTGAAATTTGGGAGATGTGTATGGCCCAGTTAAAAACATCACCAATGATCAGAAAGGGACTAGAAGTTACAATACTATCAGAGCAGTCCTAAACACTTTTCATGTTCACACTTGCACTTGAGCAAAGCAAACATACAGTATTGCTATGACAGTGGATTTAAGGAGTGCGTCACTGTCGATCTGATGCCGGGCAGTCAGCTGTAGGCTCGACAATGTCAGACCAGTCAACAGCCAGCCAGACCAAGACACTCATCTGGGCTTGCTGCATCAACATTCATCCTTAATAAGCTTAAAACACTGTCATTTTTTTAAACATTAAAAAAGTGCACTTTAGCAAACTAAAGCAGTGCTGTATAAAACCAAGAAATAAAGCAACAGCAAGTACCACACAATTAAAATGGGTGGTAGGAAAAGGAACCACTATGACAGTTCCTTGGGGTCTCCAGAGAACCGCAGTCTTGCACTCTTTCACTTCACAAAATCAGACAACACAAGTACCTTAATAAAATTTACATCCAAGTTTATGGTCACTACTACCAACATCTCCATAACTGCTATGTACCTAGATAAGAAAATCCAGATTTGGAGAATGACCTTAACTATTGGAAGGTAACTAGAAACAGTCCACATATCAATGACCTGTCTGTTGGCAACCTAACATAGAAACATAGAAATATAGAAACTGATAGGAAATAAGGACCACTTGGCCCACCTAGTTTGCCCATTTTCTGTACCTCCTGCAATACCGCAGATCCTACTTGATCTCTAGCTTTTAACCTCTCTTTCCTACCGTTAGGGTCCTCTTGTGCATATCCCATGCATTTTTGAATTTCCTTTCCATTTTTCCCCCACCAAATCCACTGAGACTGTTCCATGCATCTACCACCCTTTCTGTGAAAAAATACTTCCTCATGTTATCCCTGAGTCTACCCCCTCCAACCTCATATCATGACACCTTGTTCTTGAACATCTCTTTTTCTGAAAGATGCCACCCTCTTGTACCATATTTATGCCATTGAGGTATTTGAAGGTCTCTATCAATCCCCTCTCTCTTCTTTCTTCTAGGATATACATACTGGGGTCCTCTAGTCTCTTCTTATATGACTTATTGTGTAGACCCTGCACTATTTGTGTTGCCCTTCTCTGAACTGCCTCTACTCTACTCCAGAGATGCAGCCTCCAGAACTGGACACTGTACTCCAGATGAGGTCGCAACAATGATTTGTATAGTGTTAGCACCACCTCCTTTTTGCTGCTGTTGATACCTTTCCATATGCACCCCAGCATCCCACTGGCTTTCCCCACAGCCTTTTCACAATTTTTGATTACCTTTAGGTCATCAGATATGATTACCCCCAGGTCCCTTTCCTGTTTGGTGGTCGTTGTTACCGCTCCCCCATCACGTAATCCTCCCCTGGGTTTCTGTGCCCCCAAATGCATGATTTTACACTTCTCAGCATTGAATCTTAGCTGCCACACTCTTGACCACTCCTGAAACCTGCTAAGATCCGGACTAATTTTTTTGCATACACACCTCTGGAGTGTCAATCCTGTTGCAGATCTTCGTGTCATCTGCAAAAAAGGCATACCTTCCCTTCCAGTCCCCCTGCAATGTCACTTATGAAGATATTAAAGAGGACTGGAATCAGAACTGATCCTTGTAGCACCCCGCTGGTCACCCTGTTCTCCTCAAAATTAACTCCATTTACCACCACCATCTGTGTTCTATCCTTTAACCAATTTCTAACATAGTTTACCACCTTGGGACCCACTCCCAGGCTGCCCAGCTTGCTTATAAGCCTCCTATATGGAACAGTGTCAAAGGCCTTGCTGAAATCTAAGTAGGCCACATCCACCACCCCTCCATGATCTTATCTCCTTGTCACCCAGTCAAAGAAATCTATGAGATTTGTTTGACATGACATTCTAGCTGTGAATCCATGCTGCCTAGGATCATGTGAACTGCTGGATTCATGATATACCACAGTTCTCTCCTTTAGCAGTGATTCCATAAATTTCCCCACTACTGATGTCTGGCTGACTGGCCTGTAGTTGCCAGCCTCCTTCCTGCTCCCCTTTTTGTTGAGAGGGACTACATCTGCCCTTCTCCAGTCCTCTGGCACCATTCCCATTTCCAGCGATTTCTTGAACAGGACTGTCAGTGGTGCTGCGAGCACCTCCCTAACCTCCTTTAATATTCTTGGATATAACCCATCTGACCTCATTGACTTGTCCACTCTCAGTTTTGTGAGTTCCTTTAGGATTCTTTCCTCTATAAATGGTCTGGTGTCCACCACCCTTTCATCAATGCTTCTGTGGTGTAACTGAGGTCCCACATCTTCCCCTTCTTTTGTGAGTACTGAACAAAAATATTTGCTCAGGATTGCTACTTTCTACAGGTCCCCATCTGCATACTCTCCTCCTTCCCTTTTTAGCTTATTAATCCCACCCCTGGTCTTTCTTCTTTCAGTAGCATACCTGAAGAATATCGTGTCCCCTTTATTACTGCATGGGATATTTTTTTTACTCTGTTTGCACCATTGCACTACTGACAGATTTACCCACCTCCTCCTGCTTTTCTAGATACTCTTTTCTGTTCTGTCTTCCTCACTCTGTCTTTCTTTGTATCTCCTGAATGGCAGCCTTTTCGCTCTTACCTTCTCAGCCATATCCTTTGAGAACTATAGTGGTTTTTGTTTCCTCTTGCTTTTGCTTAATTGCCTAATGCAAAGGTTTGTTGCCTCCTCTATGTCTCCTTTTAGATTCACCTACTGTTCCTCTACACCCCCCCCCCACCAACCAGGGCTTCCCTGAGACATTTTCCTATCTTTGCAAAGCCAGCCCTTTTAAAGTCCAGGACCCTTGCTATCAAGTTATTTGACTCTGCCACAGTTCTCACATTGAACCACACCATATGGTGATCACTGGACCCCAGGTGGCTACCCGCCAAGACACCTGCAACTCTGTCCCTTTTGGTGAGTACTAGATCCAGTATCGCTCCCTCTCTGGTGGGCTTTACTACTAGCTGCCTTAGGCACGTCCCCTGCAGGTCATCCAGGATGTCCCTGCCCCTGGATGAGGCTGCAGCTGGGATACTCCAATCAACATCTGGCAAACTGAAGTCTCCCACCAGCAACAACTCCCCTGTAGTTGCCTTTTTTTGGATGGTTTCCTACTAGAACTCTATCCAACTCTTCCCCTTGTGCTGGAGGTCTGTAGATCACTTCAGGGTGAATAGCGATGCCATTAATGGTCTCTAGGCTTACCCACAGTGCCTTTGTCACTTCCTCAATTCCCTGTAAATCAGTTGCTCTTATACCCTTCCTGATGTAAAGAGCCACTATTCCTCCTCCTCCCTTTTTACCCACCTTGTCTTTCCTGAATAGAGTATAACCTGGTACAGCTATATCCTAGTCATGGTTCCCATTGTACCATGTCTCAGTAATGGTGACAATATTAAGGTCATCCTCCGCCATCAAGGCCACTAGGTCTGGGACTTTATTTCCCAGGCTGCGAGCATTTGTGCACATGGCCTTCCAAGTTAAGCTACCCCCCCTTCTGACAGCTCCCTTCTTATGCTCATGCCTTCACTCTTCACCCCTCTTGTCTTTACTCCCATTTCTCCTTTTCTCTGCCATTCTACCTTTTCCAGTTCTAAGTACATTTGGTGATTTCCCATCCTTAGGGTCCTCCCTACTAACCATCTGTTTTGAAGAGGGTCAAATTATGAGGATATATATTTATAAATTACCATTCCATACACTCAGAGCTTTCTGAATCTTTTACTATTATTTGGTGACTGGCACTGCCCTCCGTGCACCACCTCAACCAGCCACCGACTGACAAATGTAAACTACAAAACAGAAAGCTCAGTTTACATTTGTAAGCCAGTGACTGGACTGGAAGGTGTGAGGAGCGCATCAACATTCACTGAACAATAGTAATGGAAAATTACATGTCAGTAATCAATTACACATTTTGGCAGTATGTGGGGTGTGTACAGCTGGGCACCAGGGCATAAGAAAACATCAGTGAGCTTTCTTTACATGAGTAAATATGATTGGAGGTTGGCTGAGGGGGGAGTTATAGTGCCTGCATCATGTATGTAGATTGCATTTGAAAATGTGAACAAAAAGAAAAGAAACATAACTGAGTTAATTCAGCAAACTCGGCTACATCTTATGTCACTAAACATAAATCTTTGAGTTTATCGAAGGACAACTGTAACACATATGCTACATTATCTAAAAAAACGTCCATTGAAAACACTATTAGCACTCACAATGTCAGCAGTATAAGAACACTTCCAGTTGTCAGTTTTACATCTATGTTCAAAGAAATGTTTTTTGAGAAGTAAGAAACCTACAGCATCAGCAGTAATGACTAATAGTAAACAACTACCACTCATTGCTTTCGTGACCAAGGTATATGGAATTTACATATGGCATTGTCAGACTGTGACCAGACCGCATTCTAGTGAGCATGTGCATAACATGAAATACTGAGGATTGCTCCTCACAGAAATTTACAGTTTGAAAAAATATGTCAACAAGTGAATACACCAGACAAATCTTTATATAAAACATGATTTTATTTATCAACACTACACTTTCAGATGATAAAACACACAGTTGATCCTATCCTCACTGTATTGTAAACATTGAATTTGCATCTTTTATCATGGCAAGTAAATTGGTCTGGTCAGGTGGGAGCAGTGGAGAAATTGGGGTTTCATGATCTGGGTGGATGAAGTGTTACGTTACTTTGTAACAACAAATGGAACAGTCAATGTACTTATGGGGTGGTAGTGAACTTCACAGGAAGGGAGATTCTATGCAGAGGGTGGTTGAGTGAGATCGTGGTACAGCACAAGTTGGTATCTACTTGTAATAATTGCACCCAATGTTTAGGGGACATAGAACTCATTAAGAACACCACTAAAAAGTGTCAATACTGACTGGACTCCACGACATCTCTAAATCCAGTCTTTAAAGATTAGTTTAGAAAATTGTTCTTCCACTAATGTCATACCTGTACCGGCACTGGAATGAGCCTAACTTTAATTGTTTTATGCCAATAGCTGATGCAGATCTGGTCTGGTGGGGTTGTGGAGAAACTGGGGTTTCATCTTCTGGTGGGGTGGAATGTTGCATCACTTTGTTAATAAATGGAACAGCTGATGTATTTATGGGATAGCACTGAACTTTGCAGGGAAGGAGGGGATCTTCTATGCAGAGGGTAGCAGGATGCCATTATCATACCAGCACGGGTCTGCATCTAATTGTAATTAATGGGCACAGTGGTTAGGGAGTTAGGAATAAATAAACACACTACTAAAAAAAGTTCTAATACTGATCGGACTCCACAACATTTCTAAACCTGATCTTTACCGATTACTTCAGAAAATTATTCTGCTGCTAATGTCATACCCACCGTATTTCGGCATCAGAATGAGGATGATTTTTATTTTCAAGCCAGTAACTGATGTGGGTCTGGTTGAGTGGGAGAAGTGGGGAAATTGGAGTTTCATGTTTTGGTGGGAGGGGGTGTTATATTTCCTTACTACAAGAAATGGAACAGCTGATGTATTTTCTGGGGGAAATGAACTTTGCTGAGAAGGGGATGGGGTGGTTCTAGTATGCAGAGGATAACAGGGTGGCCTTATCTTACAGGAACAGGTTTGGATCTAGTTGTAATAACTGGGCACAGTGGTTAGGGTGCTTAAAAATTATTGAAAACACAAGAAAATTACCAATACTGATATTGATCTGAATCTTCAACATATTTAAGCCAAATCTTTACCAATTACTTCAGAAAATTAAACTATCCTTTCTCTCCAATTTCTTACCCATACTTAGTGTAAAATGTTAAAGTTCCATAGATTTTTCTCCCAATGACTGCAAAAATGCCATCTAAGAATTATTACCTATAACTTCACTGTACTGTGATCTAAGCACATGCCTGACATTAACCAAAGCTTTGATTTTTAAACATAAATAGCTAAAACACTAGAGAAGATATAAACTTCTAACCCCCTTAGAAAATCCTTCCATACCAATCCAAATATCCACACCAAGCTTCACTGCTTAAACTTTTATAGTTTTTCTTTTCTACAGAGGGACACACATTTAGGGACACAAATACCTATCTCCATTCAACAGGCTTGAAACTCTTCTGAGCATGGGGCACATTAACGCTATACTCTGATTTTTCTTGCCAACAGCAACTACTAAAACATGATTTTGAAACTTGCATATATTAAAACATACAAAACTCTCAAACATCGAACCCCTCAAGAAAATCCTTCCCCACCAATCTACACATCCATACAAAATATTCCAATTTAAAGATGTATAGCTTTTTATCTAGACAAGAGCAAGAACTTGAGAAAAAAAAATACCTCTAAAATCAATGGGGCAATTATATTTCTTTCACACTTTATTAAAATATTGAACTGATTTACATGAGACTTTCAGGGATTGTATATTCTGCCATGGACAGCAAATTCTGGTAGTCCGTGACATGGGCTTCAGTGGTTGGGCACTGACAATAATGGTGAACCAATCCCCAGCACATATCATCGGGGTTAGATGTAGGGCAGGATGACTGGACTGGGGAGGGGGTCAGTGAATATAGCAACAGGATGTCGCTATATATACACGTGGGGGGAGAGCATGCATGGTGAGGGGCAGGAGAGGATTGTAAGGGGTGGTGCTGCAGTAGGTTGCCGAGCTGACCCCATGGCATGGTGGGAGGGTTGGCAGTGTTGGTGGGGAGGGTACTGGGTCCAGGTCTGGGTGCTGGTGCATTTTTTGTTGCACCTGGCCTGAACTTTTTTTTTATGTTTTTTTACCCCCCCCACCGACCTGCACCCCCTTGTAGTTGAGAATCCCAAAGTAGGGGGGTGCGGTGGGCATAGCCCCCCACATAGAACATTTTAAAAAATGGCCCTGGTGCCATTTTGCTGTGCACTGGGGAGTCAGAGTGCCAAAACTGATTTTCTGCACTCTGACTTCGCGATAACAGCGATCACTTTTAGGCTTTTGCCATTATCACATAGAACCCAAATTCTGAAAGTTTCATGTAAATCTGTAAATCTATCTTTCTGCAAGCAGCAAAGAAAAAATCAAGTTTAAAGGGACACTGTCATCATAATATTTCTAATTGAAACCCTACATTTTATGATTGCTTAACCCTCTCTAAAATTCACTGATGTTGCTGTTTGTTTTGTCTACCTCCTTGTTTAGTAGAATTGAAATGCATGGCAATGTATATTTATAAATAACATTGTTTTTGTTTCCAATCCTGGTTCTCTCCTTACTGCGTACCTCCTGAGCATTAGAAACATACCCAAACAGTGCAGTCACTCCTAAGGCAGCAGTCTCCAAAACTCCCACTGTATCATGAGGGGCTAGACTGTTTTGTGTGTGTTCCCAAGTCAGGAAAGAGGCATTTGGAATTGATCAAGAAATGTAAACAAACCTGTTTTGGTGTGATAACACCACTATGTTGGTCAGTCTGTTTTTTACTTTTTTAGAGAAAGTAAGAGTCATAATCAAACTACCAGCTACACCAACAATTTTTACATAATTTTGGCAATCATAAAGTATGTTTTTATGTTTGCTTGCACGCATGTGCAAGAAACATAGTGCCATCATCCGAGTTTTCGGAGGTGTGTCACCCCCTCCTCCAATTCAGTCAGTGTGTTGGCAGGTGCGGCCCCTGTCCGCCAATGCATGCTGGAGCTGTCTGACAAGCTCCAAAATGCAGTGGCATACAGTTGAAAGGGAGCTATGCTTCAGTGAGCAGCGATAAGATATCGCCTGCTCATGTGCAGCTCCCCTACACACACACACATGCCAAGATGCATACTATGTGCTGCCCCCAAGCACACACTTCTATAGCCAATGGGGGTGCCTAATCCCCTGTCGACTGTGCTGCGCTTCACCCACAAAGCCTTCCAAATGCCACAGTGGGTGCCCACCCCAGCATGGCAAGTTATCGTATAGCTGACTGGGGTGCTCAATCCCCTGTCGGCTCCACTGTCCTCCCCCCCAAAAGTACCTGGTGCCACACTGGGAGCCCACCTCAGCATGGCAACTGATGATATGGCCGACAGGGGTGCCCAATCCCCCATCAGCTTCACGTCCCCCCCAGCCATCCTTGTGCCATGCTGGGAGCCCACCCCAGCTTGGTAAGCATCCTGCGATGTCTTTAAAAAAAAAAACCACCTGTAAAGCAAAAACAGTCCCACGCAGTCTCCTAGCCTCCCCTCCCACAACCTGCACCCACCCACAGCGCACCCTGCCTCCTCACACCCCCCTCACCCCACACTTACCTCCGGAGCATGGCACGACGATCTTCGGTGGACCGGGAACACGTCTGCACTCTTCAAAGCCGACCGCGAACTGAGGAGATGCTGGTAAGCTGTATAATGGGCTAGATAGGGTTTTTTCAACTTTATTGCATATCTCAGGCATTTTTAGGAATTTTTGCACCAAATTTTCAACATGGGGTTTTTGGGACCCCTCCTCATGAATTCTTGCACTGTCATGGTGTTACTCAGGCCCAAAGGATGATTTCAAAGCCACTGCACAAAATCATCTTTCCAGAATGATTACTGAAATGACACTGCCAGTGTTCATAAGGTGGGCTCTCAAAAAGACTATTTTGAAAATTTGGTGAAAAAATTCCTAAAAATGACTGTTTTACGAACATGCGTTGCACAGTTCCTACGCACACTCGTAAGTTCACAAATTTTCAATATTTTCACTCCAGATTTTCAACATTGCCATTTTACCACACCTTCTTATGAACAGTATAGCTTTCATTTTTCACATCTCACCCAAAATGTGTTTCCGCCCATGTAGAGCACAATAGCGCAGTTGGTGTGTGAAATCAATGTACGGGACACATTAAGAAAATCACATGGACACTGTTCATGAGCAGAGGTCTTAAAATGGCTATGTTGAAAATTTGGTGCAAAAATTCAAAAAAATGACTGTTTTACGAGCGTGTGTTGTACAGTTCCTACGCACACTCGTAAGTTCGCAAATTTTCAATATTTTCATTCCAGATTTTCAAAATTGCCATTTTACCACACCTTCTTATGAGTAGTACAGCTGTCATTTTTCACATCTCACCCACAACGTGTTTCCACCCATGTAGCGCACAATGGCGCAGTCAGTGTGCAAAATCAATGTACAGGACAAATTAAGAAAATCACAGTGACACTGTTCATGAGCAGCAGTCTTAAAATGGCTATGTTGAAATTTTGGTGAAAAATTCCTAAAATGACTGTTTTTGATGAAAGTGTGTGCTGTTTAAATTTTACGCATTGTAAGTTCGCGAATTTTCAGTATTTTCACTCCAGATTTTCAACATTGCCATTTTACCACACCTCCTTATGAGCAGTACAGCTGTCATTTTTCACATCTTGCCCAAAATATGTTTCTGCCCATGTAGCGCACAATGGTGCAGTCGATGTGCGAAATCAATGTATGGGACACATTAAGAATATCACAGAGACACTGTTCATGAGCAGAGGTCTTAAAATGGCTATATTGAAAATTTGGTGAAAAATCTAAAATTACTTTTTAGGCGTGCTTTTGTGCAGTTCCTATGGATACTCGTGGATTTTCGAATTCAATATTTTTCACTCAGATTTTCAACATTGCCATTTTATTACACTTCCTTATGAACAGTACAGCTGCCATTTTTCATATGTCACCCAAAATGTGTTTTCGCACATGTAGCACACAATGGTGCTGTTGGTGTGCGAAAGCAATATTTGGGACAGAGTAAGAAAATCACAGTTACACTGTTCATGAGCCGAGGTCTTAAAATGGCTATGTTGAAAATTTGGTGACAAAAGTCCATAAAATGACTGTGTTATGAGTGAGCATTGCACAGTTTCCACCCACCCTCATAAGCTCATGACTTTGTAATATTTACATCCAGATTTTCACCAGTAGCATTTTTCCACACTTCCTTATGAACAGTACAGCTGTCATTTTTTAAAACATGGCTGAAGTGTGTTTTCACACTTTCAGTGCAGAGATGCATGGTCGCTGTGGGAAATCATTGTTCTGGAAAGATAAAGAAAATCACAGTGACACTGTTCATGATCAGAGGCACCAAAATGCCTGAGTTGACAATCTGCTGTAAAAAATCCCCAACCTAATTATAGTACAGGTGTGCGTTTCACAGGTTCTATGTACGCTCGTCACTTCACCATTTTTTTTTATATTTTTACTGCAGATTTGCAACATTGCCATTTTTTACACCTCCCCATGAACAGTACAGCTGTCATTTTTTACATCCTGTTTGGAATGTTTTTGCACCTGTGGTGCTAAATGCCATAGTCGCTGTGCATAAGCAGCTTTCGACTAACAAACTGATATTCCCCCTGTTCATGAGGTGGGGTCACAAAAAATATATGTTGAAAATTTGGAGTGAAAATACCAACGAATGCCTGAGGTATTAGGGTTTCCAACCATAACGCCCAACCCTGTAGAGAATGACAGGCATCAGAGGTGTGACTTGGGATTCTTGCCTGTAATGCTTATACCATTCCACACCCTGCAGCCAGTGAGAGGTATCAAAGTATGCCTTGGACTCTTTGGCCCCAAAGTTCACCCCATTCTCCTATATCGCACCCATCTCACCATATTTTCTAATGGAATGGGGTGTGCATAAGGGCCAAAGACCCCAAGGAACACCGTGACGCTTGTCAGTGTCTGCAGGGTGGGGTGTGGTGAAATGGTGTGGCTGTTATGCCTGACAACCCAAAGGCACACCCCAATGCCTTTCACTCTCTGCAGGATGGTGGTGGGGTTGGCTTCAGTTCAATACTTCACTGCCATTCCTATTACGCAGCTCTGTAACTTCTACACTATCACTGCCAATGCCAGCAAGCAAACATTCGGCATTGACAAATGCTTGTTTAAACTAGGGACACTTTGAGACTTAACACAGAACTCATCAGCCACCCTAACTATAGGGGCACTACTGTGATCCTGTAATTATAGGGGTGCTTTGCACCTTAAGAGTTATGCTGGTAGGTTCTACGTTAAACTAGATTTTTTTATTTGCTGCTTGCAGAATGATGGTTTTACAGATTTACTAGAAACTCTCAGGATTTGTTGTCCATGCCAGAATCCACAATTCCTAAATGTCTCAGTCACTAAAATTCCACCAACAGTTTGATCTGGTTCAAAGTCAGTTGGCAATCATCTGTATCCCTTTGCCCCGGGTTGTGTCTGAAAATAGGCAGAATCTGTCTTGTGCACTTACCCAGTCAACAAAAACTAAATAAATAAATCAGTTCAGTATTTGTAGAGATATTAAAGTGTTATCAAAATGTAATGCTTCTGTGGATTTCAATTGTGTTTATTTTCTGAATTATTGCTCTAATCTAGATAAAAAATATATACATTTCTAAACTGTGAAAATTTTTATGGTTGTGAAGGTTGGTTGGGAAGGATATCATAGCGGGTTGGAGGTCTTGGATATTTGAAGTTTTCAAGATACTTACATTTGAAAAATTGTGTTTTTACTGTTCATGAGTCTGTTCCTGCAGTTGGATTTGGAGTTAAGGTACCATATGCACAAAACAGTTTCAATGCTATTGAATAGGGAATCAGGAAAGTGAAAAGAAAAATAAGAGGAGTTTGGCTATAGTTTAAGTACTGCATGTGCAGAGGACTTATGAGGATGGGAAAGTTGGAGTGATGGAGAAGGGGCTTGAGATTGTCATGTTCTGCTGCTGTTCTAAACCTGGACACAGAGAATAGCAATAGTTTTCTGGGGAAAAAAATGAAATCTACACAGTGTATGCCAATAGCAATATGTTCTCGGTTTGAGGCGTTAATAGAGAAGTTAATAAACATTCAAAAAAAAATCACTAATTAGTTATTCCTATTTTATAACACTGCCCCCACGGCATTCGTTACACTCTCACATTGATAATTTCTTTACTAGTTATCATGTAGGAGTGATGATACAAATTGATTATAGAGTATATAGACTTCTGTAATAACATTAAATAGAACAGTTCTCATTCATAAGATATGAGGTATGATAGCCAATAGGATTTCAAATATTGAGAACAGTTCTCGAAACTAGTTCTCAACTGTTTCTGAGAACTGTTCCTGATGTGTGAAATCAGATATCTTATCTGTCTGTCTGTCTATCTATCTATCAATCTATCTGGTGTCAGCATAGTTCAGTTGGCAGCACATCTGCCACTGGACCAGAAGATTGTAGGTTCTGATTAAATACATTGGGCTCATGCCTAAAACACTGGCACCAGAGTGCAGTATTAGGGTGGTGCTGTACTGTTGGGGTATGCCATCCTTCAGAAGAGATGTCAAACTGAAATCCTTTCTACCCATCCTGGTGCTGTCCTGGTCAGTGTCCAGGCAGAAGTAAAAGAACCCAAGGCACTCTTTGAAAAGAGTAGGATACATTCCCGGAACCTTGGTCAATATTCTCCTTCCCATAAAATCAGTTCATGCAATTGTCCACAACTGTGTGTGGGTGTTGATGAGCGATATGGCTGCCACTACACATTCAGTCACTTCACTACCAGTCTAGCATTGCTTGTAAAGCACTTTGGGATACGAGGTGTGTGAAAAGTGGTATATAAATGCTGATTCCTCTATCTATCTATCTATCTATCTATCTATCTATCTATCTATCTATCTATCTATCTATCTAACTGCTCTCCCCTCTGTTCTATTTGATACCCTTTTCCTCCACCCCCAACACCTTCAAACTAGAAGGCTTATATCATGTCTGAAAAGAGCTTCATTTAAGAGTAAACCAAGACTGCAGATCATGGACAGAGCATGGCAGTGAAGCAGAGTCAGGTTGAAGACTGGCTGTGAGAAGACTTTTTTTAGTTTCTTCCTTGGTCTGAGTCTTTGTGAGTGTGGCAGTGGAGTAGAACTGGGAATCAGGAGAAAGAGCCAGAGTAGGCTTGAAGGCTGATCGTAAGAAAAACAAAAAAATTTTTTTTTGTTTTTCATTTTATTTTACCTTCCTGAGTCCTGTCTTTTTAAACGTGGCATTAGATCTGTTCATTTGGAGCATTATCAGCTTGGCAGCTCCATGCTGTAACAAAAGAGCTGTCTTGAGAGCATAGGAGAAAAGGAGAACTACATTTAGACAAAATATAAATTGGGGCAGTTGTTTGACACATATTTTGTACAATCCATCTCCTATTTCAGATTGTTCGAAATTGCTATCTTGCATGACATCAATAATCATGCCCCCTCCCCCCCCCATATTTGCATAGAGGGTTTCTAATGGTAGTGAAGCAGAGTCAGGAGAAAGAGACAGTCTTGTTATAGGCTGAGAGCAAGAAAAAGAAAAAAACATTTTTCTTTTACTTTACCTACTTTTGTCTAAGCCTATCTGAGTGTGGCAGTGGAACAGAGTCAGGAGTCTGTCAGCAGTTGGGCAGCAGTCCAAGCGAGTGTGTGTGTGTGGGGGGGGGGTGAGATTATGAGACGTTACTAGGGCTATTAGTAAACTATAAATTTCTGCTAAGAATGGTTTTCCTTTATAAGATATCAGGAATAACATCAGATGCAATTTCTGACATTAGGAGCAGTTCTTGGGAAACATTTCTCTTAACTGTTTCCGTGAGCTCTTCTCAATGTCTGAAATCATATCTGATACTGTATGTGCCCCACAACATCACTGATTCCCCCTCCCCATTAAAATGAGAGTGTCAGATGTGTGGTGCTGTTCTTGTCATTGTTCAGATTCAGTAACAATATATACATTAAACAAAACTTATCAGGATTTTTTTTACTGTGCTTGTTTTTTAAAATGCTGCAGTTTACATTTATTTATTAAAACTTTTTTTCTGAGTGGGTGACCCTGAAAACCACACCATGGCTCAGTTACGAGCTTGTCCCTATGCCAAATGTAGCTGACTGGTTACTCACAGGAATGAGCAAGTCACAGTCAAGGCAGCAGGAGTCAGCATGTGTGACTGCATCCCTTCGCTGCAACATGCGTACTCTATATTGTAGAACAGTCATTATAGTTTTCCTGCTCTTCTGATCCAATTCTAATGGACTTTTCCAAAGATAATGAGATAAGGAGCAATTTTTATGACAGAAAGAGCATTTATTTTGAGAAGTTTTACTCATGTTAGTCAGCTGTCAATTCCGTTTCTATCATCACAGAATGCTTGTGGCACAGGCCTTGCTAACCATAATAGCTGTGGCAGTAGTTATAACCCAGATGCTCTTCCGGTTTTTTGAATAGGGAATAGGATCTGTAGTTTTAGAAATAAGTCATGTTGTGACTGTTGAACATTATATACCGCAATATTGCTGTAGCTGTAATACAGAGGTTTACATATACACACACACACACATGCATGCGGGCGCACACACACACACACCAATTTCATGATGTAGAGTATAAGGCTATTTCTGATCACAGAGCATTTTGTGATTCATTATGTTTGCTTGCACACATGTGCAAGAAACATGGTGCCACCATACAAGAATTTGCAGGTGTGCCTCCCTACTTCCAATGCCCTGCTGCCTTTTGCAGGTATGGCCCCACTGAGCCAATGAATGTAAGAGCTATCTATGACAGCGTTTGCAAATGCAGCAGTGTACAGTTGAAATAACAAGCTGCAGCATGCAGGAAAGTTGCATACTGCTGCCATCTGCAGTATGCAAAGTGCCTCCACGTCAGCACTGCAGTGCAAGAGCTGTCATGGACAGCTCCTCCCCCCCCCAATAAGTAGCACGCTGGAAGCCCACCCAGCATGCTCACATGCTTCCCCGCACACACACACACACAGTATGGCCAATGGGGTGCCCAATCCCCATCGGCTCCAGTACCCCCCAAAACAGCCTTGCAGGTGCTACGCTGGGTGCCCACCCGGCATGGCAACCGTCCGTCTGAGCCCCCCCAAAAACACACTTCCAGGTGCCACACTGGGGCCCACCCCAGCATAGCAAAGCTCTCTATGGCTGACGGGTGCCCAATCCCCATCAGCTCCACTACCCCCCAAAAACTTCCAGCTGCCATGCTGGAGGCAACCAACATGGTAAATGTCCCGCATCATCTTTCTACAAGAAAATAAACCAAAAAGAAAACGGTCCCACATTGACTGTCTTGACCCCCTCTCCCACCGCACCCACCCTCTGCACACCCTTCCTCCCCACACCCACCCCTTTCACCCCATATTTACCTCCAGAGTCCGGCGCGACAATCTTCAGTGGACCGGGAACACGTCTGCACTCTTCAAAGCCGACCGCAAACTGAGGAAATGCAGGTAAGCTGTATAATGGAATGAATAGGGTTTTTGTCAACTCTGATGCATATCTCAGGCATGTTTTGGAATTGTTTCACCAAATTTTCAACATGGGGTTTTTGGGACCCCACCTCATGAATGCTTGCATTGTCATTTTGTTATTCAGTCCTGAAAGGTGATTTCACAGTCACTGTGCAAAACCGCCTTTCAGGACTGATGTGCAAAACAACAGTGTCACAATTCATGGGTAGACCTCCAAAACCCTATGTTGAAAATTGGGGAAAATCCCAAAAATTACTGTTTTACAAGTGCGCGTTGCGCAGTTCCTATACATGTTCGTAAGTTTGCAAATTTTTAATATTTGCACTCCAAATTTTCAATGTTGCTATTTTACCACACCTCCTTATGAACAGTACAGCTGTCATTTTTCACATCTCCCCAAAATGTGTTTCCACACATGTAGCGCACAATGGCGCAGTCGGTGTGCGAAATCAATGTTTGGGACAGATTGAGAAAATCACAGTGACACTGTTCAGGATCAGAGGTCTTAAAATGGCTATGTTGAAAATTTGGCAAAAAAATTCCCAACAATGACTGTTTTACGAGTGTGCGTTGCGCAGTTCCTATGCATGCTCGTAAGTTTACAAATTTTTAGTATTTGCACTCCATATTTTCAACATTGCCATTTTACCACACCTCCTTATGAGCAGTATAGCTGTCATTTTTCATATCTCCCCCAAATAGTGTTTCTGCGCATGTAGCGCACAACGGCACAGTTGGTGTGCGAAATCAATGTTTGGGACAGATTAAGAAAATTACAGTGACACTGATCATGAGCAGAGGTCTTAAAATGGCAATGTTGAAAATTTGGTGACAAAAGTACATAAAATGACTGTGTTATTTTTGTAGTTAAATTGTTTATTAAAATATTTACCATATAAACAATGCAGTACATATTACAATAAGAAAATATGCATATACATTATGTAATGTAAGGTACCAACAATGCTATGTAATAACACAGTGTAAAACTGCTGATTTATATTGTTAAGTAGCCTACATAAACAGAAGAAGATTTCATATATAAAGTGGTATCTCAATATATTAGGTACTTGTACTGTAAATAATAAAGAAAACAGTATTAGAGGATTTAGATTAGCATAATTATATATTTTAATATAACCAACTTTAGGAGCTGCATGAAAGGATTAATATATAAAAAGTATTCTATTGAGGCAATATTAAATGGAAGATCTAATAGAGTATCAACTGTGTGACTGAAGAAAGTTTAAATAGTCCTGCCAACATAAATAGAACTCATTGAGTCGGTCTTGTATCAAATATGATATTCTTTCCAACAAGGCAATATGAGTTAGGCTATTCAGGATGTCAGATATGGTAAGTATTAACTGAGATCGCCAACGCATTAGTATTGATCTCTTTAACTTGCATAAATAGGATAAGTAGCCATTTAAGCTGATGCTGTGGTAGTTTCATATTTTGGTTTATAATTCCTAGTATACCGAATTTAGGTTCAAATGGAATATGGCAGCCAATAATCTTAGATGCTAGTTTGTATATAGATTGCCATAATCTAAAAATAGGTTTGCATGACCACAATATGTGAAGGAGATCACTATTCAGAGAGTTACAACGTCAACAATTATTGTTAGGTAATAGACCCATCATATGTAACTGTAAGGGGGTTCTGTACCTTAAATGTAAAATTTTATATTGAATAAGCATACTTCGCATATCTTTATAGGTATTGTGGCAGGATTTCCAACATTCATCCCATTGGGAGTCTGATATATTATCTTCTAGTGCCACATTCCATCTATTCCTGGTCAAATGGGATTGATTCGGTAATACATCTCTGATTAATTTATAAATTTTACTGATTAAACCAGAAGGGGTATTATTCCATGACTCAATGTACAATGAGGATATAAATGGATTAGTAGTTTGTTGAGTAATATGAAGTGTAGCAGAGCGAATCTGCAAGTATTTCCAGAATTCGTTTTTCAGAATATGCCATTTTACTTGTAAATTACTGAATGAGTTTAATGTGCTGCCATTATCAGCTAAAACATCTTTCAAGAAAATTATATTTCTTTGTTTCCAGGAGTTACAAAATATAGGTTTGTTCTGTAAGGTAATTTTTGGATTTCCCCAAATGGGTGTATAAGATATCGGAGTGGGATCTGTTTTGAGCCAATTGTGCATTCTGAACCAGTGATATATAGATGTTTTAATTGTGGGATGTTTTATTTAACTTAGAATTTGGAGTGAAAAAAATAAAGCTATTGGGTACTTGACCTGGAGATAGAGAAGCTTCCATATCAAGCCATAGTGGTGAGTTATGATTAGGTTTGGAAAACCACTTAATAGTTTGTGAGGCCCTAAATGCCCAGAGGTAGGCCGTAAACCAGGGTAATCCAAAACCGCCTCGAGACCAATGTGAGCGTAATTTAATGCGGTTAAATCTAGGTCTATGCCCTTCCCAAAGAAAATCTCCTACCATTTTATCAATTCTATAAAGTAGGCGAGGTGAAATTTTAAGTGGGATACAAGAGAATAAGTAAAGAATTTTAGGTGTAACATTCATTTTTATGGCAGCTATTTTACCTGGAAGAGAGAGATTTAGATTTTTCCACTTATCTAAATTTGTTTTAATCTCTGTAAGTAAGGGTTGGAGATTGATTTCCCAAATTTTTTCGAAGTCGGGAGTAATTTCTATCCCTAAGTAAGTTATACCTTGTAGAGCCCATCGGAATCCTAATAGATTATTTATAAAAGGGTTACAATGATTGTTTAACGGTAAAAAATGACTGTGTTATGAGAGAGCATTGTGCTGTTTCCACACACCCTCGTAAGTTCATGAATTTGTAATATTTTCAGTCCAGATTTTCACCACTGGCATTTTCCCACACTTCCTTATGAACAATATAGCTGTAATTTTTCACAACATGGCCATAATGTGTTTTCACACTTTCTGCTCAGAAATGCATGGTCGCTGTGGGAAAACACTGTTCGGGACAGATTAAGAAAATCACAGTGTCACTCTTCATGAGCGGAGGTCCCAAAATGCCTGTGTTGACAATCTGCTGTAAAAAATCTCCCCACTAATTACATTAAGAGTGTGCGTTGCGCAGTTTCTATGCACACTCGTGACTTCACCAATTTTTTTACTATTTTCACTGCAGATTTTCAACTTTGCCATTTTTTACACCTCTCCATGAACAGTACAACTGTCATTTTTCACATCCTGTTTGAAATGTGTTTTCGCACCTGTGGTGCCAAATGTTGTAGTCATTTTGCAAAATCAGCTTTTGGCTAATGAACTGATATTGACACTGTTCATAAGGAGGGGGTCACAAAAAACCCATGTTGAAATTTTGGAGTGAAAGTACCAACGAACGCCTGAGGCATTAGGGTTTCCGACAAAAACGCCTCACTCTGTAGAGACTGACAGGCATCAGGGGTGTGACTTGGGATAGTCGCCTGTAATGCTCATACCATTCCACCCCCACCCACACCCTACAGTCAGTAAGAGGCATCGAGGTGTGCCTTGGACTCTTCAGCCACAAAGTTCACCCCATTCTCCTATACTGCACCCATCTCAAAGTATTTCCTGATGGAATGGGGTGAGCATAAGGGTCAAACACCCAAGGCACACCGTGACACTTGTCGGTATCTGCAGAATAAGGTGTAGTGAAATGGCATTGCCATTATGCCTGATGACCCAAAGGCACACCTCACCAATGCCAATGCCAGCAAGCAAACATTCAGCATTGACAAATGCTTGTTTTAATACTGACAGAAACCACAGCTATTTCAAGTAATTACAGCCGATTCTGTTAAATTTACCTGAAGGATTGGTGTTTAGGGGGGCAGAGCAAGTCGAACAGTTGTGCTCATCAAAAAAACTGAATATGTGTTACAGTTGCAGCACTCTGACCCTATTATAAGTTGTGATGTGATCCTGATTCTCAATCAAAACACTATGGGCCACATATTCAAAGGAGATGTGTGGCCCAAAACTGAGATGTACAGCGTGTCTCGGAAAATGCGCTGAAGCATGATATTGAAATGGTAGAGATGCGCTGCTCAAAACTGAATGGGTGATCGCGCAGAAATAATATATGTAGCACAGGCAGAGGGAGTGTGCCTATGAATGTACTATGCAATTGCATATTCAGCCAAAATGAGCTGACCAAAGTTAGGTATATAAGAAGATGGCCTAACTTGGCAATCCCCCAGAGGTTGTCTGCAGCACTGCAGCAACAATGGATGTGTCAACCTTCCACATGGCAGCTGTCATGGCTGATGTGAGGAGATGAGAAAAACAGCAAGGTGGCTGTAGAAGGGTCCTTATGCTGTATGCCCACCAGAGACTGTACCATAGCCATGTCACATTTGAACAGCTTAGTGACGTGGAAATCATTGGCTGGTACTGGCTCAACAGGAAATTCTGAAACAGCTTTGTGAGCTTCTCCATGATGATCTGCAGGCACCAACACACAGAAGTCACACCATGACAGTGGAGACAAAGGTGACAGCAGCACTATGCCTGCTATCCATGGGTACCTTCCAGATATCAGTGGGTGACACCACTGGTATCACCCAATCAGCCATGTCCCACCTCCTCACTCAGTTCCTCACCGCTCTGCTGCCCCATACTTCAGAATTCATATGATTCCCTAGCACAGTAGCAGAGCATACAGAAACAATGCAGCACTTCCACAGGGTTGCACAAATGCCAGGCATGCTAGGGGCCATTGACTGAACCCACATGGCAATCTGAGCACCATCTGGTGGTGTTAAGGAGATGTACATCAACAGGAAGGGGTACCACTCCATGAACTGCATGATAGTGGGCAGTGCCACAGAAAGCACCAGCAATGTCTGTGCCCGCTTCCCCGGGAGTGCACACAATGCCTATATCTGGCATCAGTCAGCCTTGTGCTACCAGTTCGAGACTGGGGAGATACCCAGTGGCCATCTAGTGGGTGAGTGGTACAAAACCCCATGGGAATGGTGGTCACATGGCTTCAGAAACCACCAGCACTGGCTGTGCAGGGTGTGGACCAGTATGACAGAGCAGTCACAATGGGCAACAGACATATGGCATACTGGATGGGGTGAGACCATCAGAGTGGGGCCTGAAAGGTGACCGACAGTAGATCAATGGTGGTTGCAGTGAGTATGGCCATACATGCGAAGGACTGCAGCAGGCACAGGCAGCCGAGGTGCAGCCAGAGAGTCCCTGATGGTGCCACTGTGCATGGGGCAGAGCAGTGAGATGCCTTGGGAACTGACAGCACCATGGGTCAGTAACATACCATGCTGTAGCCATGCACCACAGAGCAGAAGCCATGCATGCTGTGGTGGCAGTGACAGTGGCCATAAAACAGCTGGGAGGGTGCCACAGAGGCATGTGCAGTTGAATGCAGGCAGGAACCATTAAGAGTTGAAGATTGTGGAAAGACACAGCCAGGTGACACAAGGCATGTGAGGATGTGGAGGGACTGCAATGGATGCATACGGTATGCAAACATATTTCCTTCCCCCCACACAGGTGACAGTGCTTACCCCCTCCAGACATGGCTGCTCACACCAATACTGAAAACCTCATCCAAAGCAGAGGAGAGGTATAACAAGGCACACATCTCAACAAGAAACATATCTGAGCATGTGTTCGGCATGCAGAAGATGCCATTTAGGTGCCCGGACAGGGCTGGTGGTGCCCTACAGTGTGGCTCAGACAAGGTCTGTGGCATATCCGAAAAGAAATATCGAAAAGAGTAGGGGAAATTTTTATTGAGAAAACAAAAACAAATGCATCAAAAGAAATGAACAAAATAACCAACTGAACACAATACAGGAGGAAAAAAACAAGGAAAAAATTAATTCCAAACAATATATAGAAACAAATAATCAGAAAAATAAATGAGCAGGAAATTTAACCTACCCAGTCAACATTTATCCAAAGAAAAGTACCTACAGCATCCCCTGTGGTGAGGAGTTCATAGGCATAGAGTGCATCCAATTCTTCCTGTATATGAAAAAAAACCTCTTGCAACTGTAAAATTTTGCTTTGTAACACTCACAAACACCGAGCCTGCCAAATATGCCATTTAAGACAGGCTAATAAAGCAATCACTGTACTTTTGTGCCATTTGTTCCATTGTGCAGGAATTTGCCCTAACACCAATATATCATAGGTAATGAGACCAAAAAGTGGTTCTCCACACCAATGTGCCAGAGCATACCAAAAGGGTTTAGTAAGGGAACATTCAAAAAATAAATGCTGCATCATCTCAAACTGCCCCTGACAAAAGGGCTCCTGACAAATTCTATCACATAACTGTTTGCGTTTATGATTAGCCCTCACATTAAGCTTTTGATGTGCACACAACCAAACTACATCCTGCATCTTTTGCAGAATTCTGGGTTCTATCACACTTGCTGATAAAGAAACCGTATTCACACCAGTGGGAACTGAAAAAAGGGGTTCCTCAAAATAACAAGTAGAAACAACATAAGTATAAAAGGGCTTCCGCTCACGCGAAACAAACCAACTAAGCTCCACTTTCCACATTCTAATGTATTTCAATGTTTGCTGGACATAAAAGAGTAATTGTTTATCCATAGGATGCCACTTTCCCCGTCCTCTGGCTGTCAGAAAAGGCCATCCCCACAGAGACATACACATGCAACCCACAACATTTTGTTCCAACAACAGAGGCCTAATTGAACTATAAAAAAAATTACCAAAAAATTGAACAATGGGATGTATCATAGACCAGTCCACCATCTTTCCAGGGTCTGTAGGTGTGTGCCCTCTTCACTGGGTTCAAACGGCTACCCCACAGCAGCTGAAAAAAAAAGACTCAAAACTTTGGAATGCATATCAAATGGTAATGGAAAAATATGAAAAATAAACAAAAAAAGAGAAGCAATATAGGATTTTAACAAAAACACACATTTTTTCCATGTCATTTTCCAAGATTGCCACTTCTTAACCTTATGAAGTGCTGTGTCATAAATCATATCCCAATTACTCTGTACTGACTCTGGTGAACCAAAATATACACCAAGGAGCTTCAATTGTTTAATAACAACCGGAATATCAAAAATATGAATACTAGGGCCTGTACCTAAAGGCAGTAACGAACACTTAGAGTTATTAATTTTAATTCCAGTACCAAGTTGTACTGAATTTAAAAAACCAAGGACACGTCTCCCAGATTCAATATCAGCAATAGAGCAAATACAGTCGTCTGCATAAGCCAAAACTTTAGAAAAATTATAGCCTTCTGAAGAAACAATAGGAAAAATATCTTTATCCAGTTCAATAAAACGCAGCAAAGGGTCCAAGCCAAAGACAAACAACAACGGGCTCAGCGGACAGCCCTGCAGTACTCCATCCCGGTAAGGAACTGAGATACCCACATGACCATTAACCATAGGTATTACTCTGGCTGAACTTTAAAGAGTTTGGACCAAATCTAAAAAATGAATAGAGACACCATAATATACTAGAATAGCCCAAAGATAATCATGGCGTATAGCGTCAAAAGCTTTTTCCTGATCTAAAGCTAACAAATAACCAAATAGTTTATTCTGAAGACCTTGGTCTATCAATTTCCTGACATAGATTAAATTCTGGGAAATGTTTCTGCCAGGAACAGCACAAGACTGTGTGGAAAGTAACAACTTATTGGCAACCTGTGAGAGACGGTGATTTAGAATATTAGCCAAAATTTTGTAGTCTGAGGTTAACAAACTCAATGGTCTCCAGTTTTGCAAGAGAGCAGGATTTCTTTTCTTATACATAAAAATCATTACCCCATTTGTCATACTAGAGGTTAATCTTTTTCCTGCCCAAACAGCTTGAAAAACAACAAGCAGCCAAGGTGCAAGAACATCTGCATACATTTTATAAAATTCATTTGGTAAGCCATTTATCCCTGGTTTTGTATGTGTAGACAAATGACCTATAGCCTGATTAATTTCATCTATAGAAATGGGGGATTCTAGTAGTTCAATTTCAAGAGCCGAAAGGGATAGGATTTCAATATGGTGATAAAAGGGAGAAAAGGAATCAGAATCAGGTTTTTTAAAAGTCTGAGTAACATAAGATTGAACTATAGTTCGTAAAACCCTAGTACCATGAACTAAAAATCCATCTGAAGACTACAAGGCTGACATACACAAGTTTGGCAATTCCTGGTCAGAAAGATCAAAAGGGTTCACCTGTTCCTGGGTACCAGTAACAACATGTTTTTGTTGATGTCTATATCTTCGTTCTTGTGTTTTAAGAAAATCAAGCATTTTTGCCTTAAGATCTAAAAACTGTTGGCACTCCGTACCCTGTGAAGAACACGCCTGTGACAACAAAGTCAAATACTGAGCTCTATAACCCAGGTAGGTAAGATAAGAATTCCAGGATTTAGTCTGAGAGACCAGAAGAAAAAATATCTTAAGATCCTGTTTTGTGTCTTCCCACCAATCCAGGGGATTATCATACAAAAAAGCTATATTCGACCTAAGTGAAAAAAAGGAATGTATCTGCAAGGAAAGGTCCTCATCTTGTAATAGGGACATATTTAATTTCCAATAGGCACGTCCCATCAAAAGCTCTTGATAATAACCAATAGTCAGTTTTAGAATTAAATGGTCAGAATTCTCTAATGGTAAGATAGTAATAGACAAAAACCAGAAATCTATCCTAGAAGAGATAGTCCCTTTATAAAAGGTGTGCTCTGGCTTCTGTTGCAATAAATCATAAGCATCCATCAAATTATTAGTTTTTAAGACTTGCAATAAGGCACTGGTGTCACAAAACATCTTTTGAGTCTTACATCCCCAATCTCGAGCAGCTAATCCACAATTAAAATCACCACCCCATAAAACTAACTTTGAAGTATGTAAATATGGAGAAATATGATGAAACAAAGCTGATCTATCGGCCTTAGACTGAGGAGCATAGATATCTATAAGACGATATGTACAATGACAAACAACAATGTCCATAAGCATAGCTCTACCAGGTAGAATGTCTAAGACTTGTAAAACTTAAATAGCAATGCTAGAAAAAAACAAAACACCCAAGCCATCACACACATCTTTTCCTGGTGACCAAAAAGAAGCACCCATCGCCAATCCTTTCCTGTGTCTTTTATACTTTCCAGGGAGCCCAGACTGCTATCTTGTAAAAGAATGATAGAACCAGAATGTTCACTAAGACTAGCAAAAGTAAGACACCATCCAGACTGGGATTTAATACTGTTTACATTAACAGTAATAAAGGAAAGGACGTTTGTCAGTGAAAAAGGAGGAAAAAAGAACTAGAAATGGGTAATTTCCTTTTTTTCGGTTTAGGCTTGTCTTTAACCTCTGCATCTAGGGCATGATCTGGAAGAGAGGAGGCAATCGAGGAGAAAACAGATTCCACCCCATCATCATCTCCCTCATGTTTCAATAAAGGGGCAAAAGGATTAGCATCTATAGCTAAATCAGGCTCAGGACAAGTGGAAGTGGCTACAGAACCAGGTTTGATTGACCTAGAGCGGGTAACTCTTTGGAAGGGAATATCAGTCTGCAGTCCTGGTGGGGGCATACAAGGGGTCTCCTGATGTCCTATAGGCCCATCAGCTAGGGGAATAGCAGTGTCGACCAAGGGAAGAGCTCCTTGTGCAGCACACATAGGAGAGGAAGCGGAAACAAAATCAGGGGCTGCACACACACCAGCAGTGGAAGGGGAAAGTGGAACTGGGGCACCAGTATCCATATTATCTAAGTTTGGGACCTGATCATCTCTTTCTCAGCAAGAACAGAGGAAGGAGTAGAAGACAGGTGAGAAACAGAGGCAGTTAATAGCAAGACGCACAAGTAAATCCTGCATCTTTTGACACTCTTTCTGTGCAGTTGCAACATAGACATCATGTTCAGCCCGAAGAGCAGGATTAACCTGATTATGAGAAGCCCAAGAACAAGAGCGGAAAGTGTGTCCCTGTTCATCACATAAATTACACTTCATGAGACTTCTACAATGAGCCCCTATGTGACCTAAATCCCCACAAAGCTCACATTTCTGCTGATCAGACACATTGCTTAAGTGCTCCAAAGCCCCACACTTGTAACAAGCCCTTGGATGTCCTGGATAAAAGAGAACACCCCTGTCCCATCCCCCAAAAAAACAATTAGGCAAATGTTTAGTTAACCCATTCTCTAAGCGTAAATCAATTAAATAATGCCAACCCCCTGTCCAGAGATGTTCATCATCAAGAATGGGCTCAGGGGGACCTTTGACAGTACAGTGCTGCTGTAACCAGTAGGTTATATCTGCAACATTAACCCCTACATTCCGAAACAGTATCGTAATTTTCTTAGAAACTAGTTTTGTCAAAGAATAGCCAAAAAAGGTTTCCACAGAGGTGTGCTTTCCAAAGCCTGGTATTGTTTCCAAAATCTGTCCAATCCTGGTGGATGCTTAAAACTAATGTCAAAAATGTTATCCTCAGGCATATGAATCAACGTATAAATTTCATATGCATAAAATCACATACTTATTTTTAATAATTCTCAACCAATGAAAAGTCTATTGGGAACATCATTCAGTGAACTTCAAAATTTCAAACGCACTGCCTCACATCTAGCAGCAGGCTCATTCAATAAACCAGAAGTAGCAGGAAGCAGTTTCTCATTTACCTTGTAATGCTATACAGATGAAGTATTTTTCCTTTCAGGCTCAGGCAAAAAAAGAGCTGCAGAAGTAGATGGCTGAGATGCAAGGCCTTCAGATAAGGCTTCAGAATGGGGGGGGGGTCAGAGGGAAGTGGCAAACCATCATCTTCTAATTGCCTAATGTTCTTCATTAGGTCTAGACTGGGAATAAGGGAGACAGGGGCAGATATGTTGTTGGTTAACTGCCCTGGAGAAAGTCCAGAGTCTGTAGCTGAAGAGGAAAGCACAATACCCTCTCCAGATGCCACATTCACATCCCATGACTTCCCATCTGGGGATTTTACCCACCCCGCAGCTTCCAAGGCTGCAGCTACCCATGTAGCAGGGGCTTCCAAGTCCCCAGTTGGCAAAGACCTAGACGAGGAAAAGGATGTTGCAGTCAGCTGGATGAGGGGAGACATGCTTCTATGAGGAACTGCTTTTGTGATCCCCCCCCCGAATGGCTGTTCTTCGGGGAAAGGCCTTTGGTAAAAATCCCCACATTTGAGCCCGTAGAAGAAGTAGAGCTATTTGTAGTGGCAATCTCTTCAAAATTTAAAGAAAGTAGCTGTGGAACAGTAGCAAAGGAAATGTCAGACTCACCCTGTTCTGCGACAGTGGTGTACGGAGGAGTAACAGGCAACCGCCCCATGTAATCCATAACTGGCGTCTCCAGAGATAATGCCGGTGCAACAGGTGGGCATGACCCCTCCTGTTCTGGTATGCTGGTATCTTCCGCTCGAGCTTGCTGCAGCTCTAAGAGCAAGAGGTTCCGCTGTCGTTCCAGCTCCTTAATCCTTGAACGAATACTGGCTACAGAAACAACCGATGAGGTCTCTCCCTCTACCAGGCGTACACCTCCAAAATCATCAGAAGCAGGTAACTGCACTTCAGCCTCAACAGTAATGCATTCCATGTCGACTTCCAGGACCGTCCTGATCACGGCAGCCATCGGGGGCTGAGGAGGTGATCAGCTCCTCAGCCTCCCACATGTCTGGCTTGTTCCAAGAACTCCCACACAGTAAGGAGTATCATGATAGCACAGCACCCTCTGTTAACCAGCGAAGGGGAATTTCCCCGGTGTACTGGCCAAATTTCCCTCATTCACTATACATACCACCAACAGCTTAATCTGGTTCAGTCAGTTGGCATTCATCTGTATCCCCCTCCCCCAGGTAGTGCCTGAAAATAGGCAGGATTTTTCTAGTGCACTTACCCGGCCAACAAAAACTTAATAAATAAATAAAATATTCCTGGTCTGTTGCATACTACACAACATGACCATAGTCCATGGAATAGTTGACCAGGTACCTGAGGGTAACAGTGCAGAGGATGATGAGTAGCAGGATGAGAGTGGGCAGCCAAAACTGCAACAGAGGGACTCAAGACTGGCTCTAAAGGCTTGGCAGCAAAGGGCACCATCGTGCAGGTGCATTTTGGATCCCTAAGGTAAGTACCATGGGCAGTCCTGACAGTGCATGTATACACACAGGCACAAGGAAGACTGACTCATGGTGTCCCCATGGCAAGGCAGCCAGACACGGTCATGGCAGAGTGATGTGCATACACATCCACAGCAGGGGCAACAATGCCAAGGATGAACAGGGTGGGTGTGGAGCAAAGGCATGGGCCAGAGATAGGCCACTGGCACAGAGTCACAGCAGTAGGCCATGACCCCACTCATCATTCCCATGCCATCCACTGGGAGACCATGTCCCACAGCCATGACCTGGATACCACACAGATGGCTCAAACATGCCACAGGGATGTGTGCATGTGGGACACCTTGTGGATGGGGAGTGGACAGGACATTGCTGTGTGCAGACCTGGGATGATGTACAACCAGAAACGTCCATGGTGAAACATGGCCAGACCAACAATGCCCAGGACACCTCAGCATGTGCCTTTGCAGTCACTGCAAACATCTGCATGGCCACACACCACAGACATGGATGAAACATGTGGGAGGTCTCATGCCGAAAGGGGCGAAGGATCTGCCCCCAAGAGGGTCAAACCATGTCAACTGGACTGGCTGTGTGAAGCTGAAGGTGGTGTGAACTACACACTGGTGCCAGGAGTATTTGGTATAGTAAGGGCAGGGGATGGTATTTGGAACATATGGGCCACAAGCTTTATCGGGGTGGGGGTGCAGAGGTTGCTGCATGATCTGCACCAGGTGCTTCTGTTGGAATGGGTGGCCATGGCCGCACAACCCTCCTATATGGCCTGCACAATCCTGTTGAGGTCTGCGGTCATGTCTGCTTGCAGGAGGCGTAACTCCCTTATGACCTCGGCATGCCTAACAGATGCCTACTCATCAAGGAGACCCACTTGCACCCACAACCCCTGCATTACTTTTCTGAGCACCACCTGGCTCTCTATGGAGGTCTACAATAGCTGAGTGTGCTTTGGCAGCTACCCAGCAGGGGATATGTGTTGGGAGGGGTTGGTGACATGCAGGGGGGGGGTGGCCTGCTGTGTGGCTGCCACTGCCTGTGGCTAATACACAGCAGGCCACTGTTGGCCTGGGGATTGTGTGCATGCACATACACACTGGGTGCTGGGTCAGCCTGACCTTGTACCCATGCAGGCTGTTGCTGGCTACCATTAACCAGTTGCAGGGCAGTGCTGCACCCTGGCCATACAGTAGTGGACTGTCCCTGTATAACTACAGTCAGGGCAACTGCATCCTTCATGCACTGGGCAATATGCTGTACTTGTGACAGCCTGGAATGGCTGCTGGGGTCAGATTCAGTCTTTGTGGCATCTGTTATGCCCAGGAGGGATACGGTGTCAGGGATAATGCTCCCCAAGTTGGTGGCAACTTCATCATCATCATCATCTGTGGCTGAGGCTAGAACTTCAGGGTCATCCAGGAGTATAGTCCCAGACAGTAGATCAATATCAGAACTGTAATCAACATCCCCCACCTCCTGTGCAGTTGTGGCTGCAGCAGCGGCCACAACAATGGCTGATGATGTACTCACGGATGCGTCTGGCTGCCATCTCTGCGTCTGTACCCCTAAGGTTGCAACACTCCCAAGAGTTGATGGAGCTGTGGAAGCAGAGTGTGTGAGCATGGTTAGGGCAGCATGACCATGGTGAAACAAGAGTGAGAGTCACATGAAGCTGCTCATATGTGACACAGGTATGCAGGTGGTAACAAACATGGCCAGAACTATTTGTGAGGGGCACATGGCACACGGCACACATGCAATACTGAATGGAAGGGTTGATGTGCAGTATACATGTGTCCACACAATGAACCATGTAAGGCACAGCCAAGAAGGCCCTCCCTCTGCCCCCCCACATGCATGGCCCACAAGACTGCACAGCAGTTGGTATTTGCCACCACAGCCCACTGACAATGCCAGACACACACCACCAGAATAAATCACAGAGGTGAAATCCTACACAACACATACGTGTCATCTGTTTGGTCCACACAAAGGTGAAAGCAACCACAGACATGCATGGAGATGGATGTAACAGTACCACAACAAGGCCATGGTGCCCCACTAGACACTGTGGTATGGGGGCCCAGTCAGCCAACACCAGGTGCATGCACATGCAACATGCAGACGCAGCTCTTTAGCCACACAGTGCTACAAGGACTATATGACATTCCATTCACCACCTGTGGACACAATATGCAGGACTATACAATACCTGTGTGATGCATACTCACAGTGCAGTGGTGGTTCACCTCCAGTCTCAAAGCCACCACTGGAGACACTCTCAACAGCTGCACGGCTGAGTGTGGTGGCAACAAGAGCCTCCTGTGCTGTCATGGCGAGGACTATGGATGGAACCCAATGTGTGGAACTATGCAAGGCATAGAACTGGGCCAGATGTTCTTTGGCATGAATGTGTTCACTGTTGATGCACTTTACACATTCCTGGGGTGTCCAGTTATTGACACCATACACATTCACAGCCTCAGCCACCTATGAGCATCTATGTGCCCGTTCCTACTGTGTCCCCATCTTCCAGGTCAGGAAGTCCTGCCACAATAGGCAGGTCTTGATTAGGGCCGTCAGATCAACTTTTGTAAAATTTGGCCTTTGCTGATGTCTACTTGTGTCAGACTCCATACTGATGCCTGGGGAACACACAGATGAGCAGAGGGACAGGTACAGCATCAGTGGCTTGTGCTGTGAGACATGCAGAGTTTCAGAACAAACACACACTGTGACATGGTAAAAACACTTATCTTCTAGTCTGCAATACCTCTCAGTCACCTGTCTGGTGGGATGGTGCAGGCCTGCTCATTTATGTCTCAGCACATGCAAATGAGAGGAGGACCACCTTGTAATGAGTTGCAAATGTCTGGATTGGGCCCAGACTGTGCAATGAGGTCATTAGCATATGCTGGCTGAATATTGCATATTTGAGCCTTTGGCATCTCAATGTGCATTGTGCATTTATTTGTGCTCCATGGGCAGACATCCCGCATTTCTGACACATGCACGATAGCCATACATGTCACTGCAATGTGCGGTCACAGACAACTGGCAGCAGTATTGGCACATCTTACAGACACCACCACATGGTGCAAAAGAGCGGCAGGCATGTACTGCACATAGTCACTGACATGCACCATATGGACGGCTATGATAGTGGCAATGGCTGGCTTCCCCAGTATGGTGTCGTTGGACTGCCATGAATGTGTGGTTGCTGGGGGCACGATCTCTGATTCCAGTGAAGCCTGTTGCTACTGCTCATGTGCTGTTGCTACTGCTCATGTGCTGTGATGCACATTGGTACTGCTATTGTGCATCCCAATGGCATACACGCTGGCCATGTGGGACCAGCCATGTATAGTGTATCATGCAACTGGCGGGGTTCAGAAGCTTGGCAGTACTTCCATTGCTGGTTAGTTGTGCAGCACAGGGAGAGTCATGGCACATGTCTAAGGATGAGATGCCACCAGCCCTTGATCCAAGAGGTGGGGGAGACAGATCTTGCTAACCTGGTGGTCCCACTTAAGAGTCAGCTCTTCGTGCAGGAGAAGCTTCAGGTGGCCAGGTCTCAGGTATGGGTCATCATTGCCATATGACTCACTAAGTGAACAGGCATACCCTGAATGAGGAAGCAGTGACACCACAGGTTTGGGGACCTTAGCAGGAGGAATAGAAAAAGGCCAGACCACCTCCGAGACACGGTGTGGAGGGGAGCAGTGCCATGCCCAGGTATGTTCCCAATGTGACTGTGCACCATTCAGGGTTCTGCACTCTCACAGGTATGTGGCACTGGCAGTCAATGTCCATCATGGGCTCCATCCTGGATGGTGGGTGTGTAGTGGTATGCTGCTGTGCGGTATGCTGTGTGCACCACTGTCTGGCCCCAGCACCCATACCGGGCATGTGCACAGCAATATGGGACCAGGGCCATGCAATGGCAGGTGGTAACAGCCAGCAGTGTGGAGCATGGCAACCTAAAGTGGTGACACATCGTCCAGAGTGGGACGTGCATGCATGCCACTATGCTGGCTTGTGGATCCACAGTATGATGCACATGGATGCAGGAATGGTACCTTATCCAATATTTGTGTATGGTATCTGTGATGCACAATGGTGGTGTATCCCTTGGCAGATGCAACACGTGCTGTCTGTCCCCATGTGCTGTGTGTAACGGTACAGGTGCCATGTACCAGTCGCACATGGCATGAGCCTGTAGGCACACCAGAGTGTCTGGCGGGGCACCATGCTGCATCATCATCACATGTGCACTGTCACATGGTGATGTCCTGTGTGGGTGCTGGTGATGGGTGGTGGATTGCACAGCTCTGTATCGTGCCACTGTGCCTGTACACTGTATGGTGTGCAACTGTAGTGATGCATTGTGGCACATGTATTAGATATGGCCTTAAATACCCATCTTGCACAGAGGTGCTGGGGAGGCAGTGTGCTATGGCATGATACTAAGTGTTCTCTTGTCATTGTGTTCACATTACAGGCAGAGCAGAGGTCAGGCAGGCCTGGCAGAATGCCCACAGGTGTGACAATAGTGCCAGGGGGATGACCAGACAGACTGGGTGGAGGGACACGGCACATCTGTCACTGCGTAATGCATCAGATAAGTGTGCATGTGGTGTTACATGTTGCATGGGGACATAGAGGGTCTGCAGTGCCCATTATGGTCCGTGGCATGCGGCTTGTGCATGCACATGGGACACAGGTAACACAAGCATGTGGTGGCAGTGTGGTGCTGAATGCCGGGTATTTGTCACCAATGGCCCCTGTGTACCCTGCACTGTCCAGTGTGTCTGGACATGACCGTGGTGAATCCCCACTGACAATACAGAACAGGGAACTTGTCCATCAGCCATAGTGCACACTCTGGTATGCTTCCCACATTGTGTGCTCAATGGCATTTGTATAGGTCTGCACGCCACCCATCCCCCACTGCACAGCATGATGTAGTGTTGCACTGCATACATCCAGAACTCCACCCCACAGTACTTTATAAGCTTCCTGGTACAAAGATCCCCATTGCTGTGGAATGCATCACTGCCACTGTGGTTCTGTATGGTTTCCATATGGCAGTGTGTACTGGCAGCCACCACCACAGTGGTTAGTTGTTGTTGCCATGGTCATGCCACGTGTGTGGCACCTGCATGGTGCAGACAGTTACACACTACAGGTGGTGTGGAGCTGCCTTTCTGTTCCTGCTTTGGGCAACATTTGCAATCTTGAACCTCCACATGCTACCAATCCTGTTTCATGACCAGCACTGTCTATAGCTGTATATTGCCATTGTCCACTGTCCATGTTTGGCTGTTGTCTGTCATCCAGTCATGCCTGTAAACACCTCCATGTCACAGTGCACCAGGTGTGTGCGGAACAGCTGTGAGTTGCACACCATGGCCATTCACGGTGACACACTATATGTGGCTGCCTGTGTCACTGCCACCATCCATTGTGCATTGTGTAGCCAGTGGTGTCCTTTCCAACCATGTCACAGGCCCATGTCCATGAGGACCACCTCTGCTGGGTAGCTGGACTCTGACTGTCAGCCTTCACGCTACCTGTACTGCCCATATTATTGTGTCTGTGGGTCTCTGGTCAATTTCTGTGTACTGCAGGGGGGGGTGCTAGGGTGTTCTAGTGTAGCTGCACAGTGGTCTGTGTATGGTGCCCTGTGACAACCAACATTGTGTTCCATGGTGGAAACAGCAGACACCATTCTATGTGTACCTCATGTGCACTTGTATGGCACATGGTGTTGTCCCAGTGTGTAGCTGTGGCCACTGCCAGTGCTTGTGGCCCCTTCAGTGGCCACCTCCATCCATAGTGTGTGGCTGTGTGTTCCAGGCCCTGTGTGCCTGTTGTGGCTGGTGGCAGTTCCAAGCCACTTGTCGTACCCCTTGGGTCAGGGTCCTTGGCATGTACCCAGCTTGCCTGTGGAATCCTCCCTCCATTTGGTCTGCACATATGTGTTGCCATGTGTTGCTGCTAACATTGCCATTGAGGGTGGTCTGTGGTTGTGGCATGACTCATTGGAACTTCATGGGCAGTGTTTGGGTACATGCCTGTGGACACACCCTGTATCATGGCCCTGCAGGTGTGCCCCAAGGGTGTTTCCCTGGCAACTGCATGTCCACTGGCCCTGTATGTGTCTGTCCCCCCAATGTGTACCCTGCACTGTCCAGTGTGTCTGGACATGACCGTGTCCCCCCAATGCCTTACAACAGTCACCTGTGGGCTGCTGGCATGCTGTTGCCATTGACTTACCATGTGTGGCTGCCCATGTGGCTGTGCACAGGCCCGCTTATCTCTGTGTGTTCACCAGGTGTGAGGTGGTGATGGTTGGGATGCTCATGTGTGCACACTGCATGCCGTCCATACCTGCCTGCACATGTGGCCTTTGGTAGACAGTTACGTACAGCTGTGGTATTGCCTCTGGTACATCTGTGACGGGGTTGCCCACCCATGGCCATTACATACAAGTGCCTTTGCATATTGCCAGTGTGCATTGTTTGGGACATAGAAACAAGGACATTGACGGTAGATATCGACCGCTTGGCTCACCCAGTCTGGCCATTTCCCTACCTACAGGATAAGCTGCAGATCATAGTTAACCAACAGCCTACTTCTTCCTAACCCCCACGAGAATTGCCTTATGTCTGTCCCATGCATTCTTTAATTCACCCACTGTTTTTGAAACCACGAACTCCTCAGGAAGGCCATTCCGAGCATCCACTACCCTGTCTGTGAAAAAATACATATTCACACTGCCTCTGAGTGGTCCCTCCTCTTTCTTCAATTTGTGCCCCCTTGTTCTTGCACATCTCTTTTTCTGAAAGATGCTACCTTCTTGGACTTTATTGATGCCCTTGAGGTACTTGAAAGTTTCTATCATGTCCCCCTCTTCTTTAGTCTCTCTCTTTTTGTATGGCTTTTGGTGCAGACCCTGCACCATTTTATTTGCCCTCCTCTGGACTGCCTCCATCTTGTCTATGTCCTTGAGGAGATGGGATCTCCAGAACTGCCCACAGTACTCCAGATGGGATCTCATTAACTGTCTGTACAAATGGATAACAACTTCCTTTTTTCTACTGGTGATGCCTCTCCCTATGCATCCCAGAATCCCCCCAACTCCCTAACTGCCTTCTCACATAGCTTGCTTATATTTAGGTCATCTGATATGACTACCCCCAGGTCCCTTTCCATTTCTGTTAGTAACCCCCCCCCCATTGCGTAGTCTTCTGCTGGGTGTTTGCTTCCCAGGTGCATTACTTTGTACTTCTTTGCATTGAATTTAAGCTGCCATACTTTTCACCATTCCTCCAACCTCGCCAAGTCCCTTGTCATACTTTCCACCCCCCTTGTGTATTAACCCTGTTGCAGATCTTTGCATCATCTGCAAAGAGGCATACTTTTCCTTCCAGTCCCACTGCAAAGTCACTTATAAAGACATTGAAAAGGACCAGTCCCAATATTGAACCCTATGGTACCCCACTAGCAAAACCCCCTTTCTTTGGAGTTGACTCCGTTGACTATTACCCCCTGTGTCCTGTTGTCCAGTCAATTTTTTACAAAGGCTACCACCCTGGGACCCACTCCCAGGCTGACTAATTTATTAATTTTTTGTGTGGGACTGTGTCAAATGCCTTGCTAAAGTCTAGGTAGGCCATGTCCACAGCCCCTCCCTGGTCTACTACTTTGGTCAGCCAGTCAAAGATATCGATTAGATTCATCTGACATGACTTTCCTGCTGTGAATCCATGCTGCCTTGAGTCCTGTGCCCCATTGGCCTCTAGGAACTCAACAATTCTTCCTTTTGGAAGTGATTCCATCATTTTCCCTACCACTGAGATCAAACAAGCAGGTCTATAGTTTCCTGCCTCTGCTTTGCTCCCACCTTTGTGAAGGGGAATCACATCCACCCTCCTCCAGTCCTCAGGTACCACACCATCCTCCCATGATTTGTTAAAAAGAGTAGTCAGTAGTGTCACTAGTTCTCCCCTTAGTTCTTTCAGAATCATTTCTTCTGTGAATGGACTGGTATTGACCCACCCTATCCAATGGGCTTCTATTGATTGGATTAGTACCTCCCCCGACTCTTCTTTTGTGAATACTGAGCAGAAGTATTCGTTCAGTATCCCTGCTTTTTCACTGTCACCCTCTGCCCACCCTCCCTCCCTTATTAAGCCTCACTATCCCTCCCTTGGTCTTTCTTTGCTCCCTAATGTACCTATAAAAGATTGTGCCCCCCTTCTTAACTGAGTTGGCTATCTTTTCCTCAGTTTGGGCCTTTGCTATTCTGACTGCCTTCCCCGCTTCCTTCTGCTTTAACTGTTACAGTTCTCTGTGCTGCTTCACTGTATTTCCTTATACTTCCTGGATGCTATATTTGTCTCCCTAACCTTCCCTGCCACGTCTTCTGAGAACCAGTGTTTTTTTTCTTCATTTTGATTTGTTTATTTGCTTCACACAAAGGCTTGTTGCCTCTGTGACAGCAATTTTGATGTTTCCCCAATGTTTCTCCACCACTCCTTCTTGTCCATTTGCTAGGCCTTTTCTGAGGCACTCTCCCATTTTGCCAAAGTCAGCCCTCCTAAAGTCCAGTACCCTCACATTTGTATGGCTTGACTCTATGACTGTGTTTATCGTGAACTACACTGTATATTGGTCACTTGTTCACAGATGGTTACCCACTTCTAAATCTGAGATCCTCTCTCCATACCCATTTGAGAGTACCAGGTCTAAGACTGTTCCCTCCTGAGTGGGTTCCAACACTAGCTTTCTGAGGCATGTCCCCTGCAGGGCATCAAGTATGACCCTGCTCTTGGATTTGGCTGCACCAAAGGTGCTCCAGTTAACATTTAGCATATTCAGGTCCCCCATTGTCAATATCTCCCCTTTTTCTGCCATCCTAAGAATGCCTTCTATCATTTTCTTGTCCATTTCCTCCCCCTGAGATCAGGGTCTGTATGCAAACCCCGTGCAGATTATGGTGCCATTTCCTGTCTCCAGAGGGACCCACAGTGCCTCCTCTCCTCCCTGTTTACTCTTTAGTTATGTTGCTTTGATCCCTTCCCTTATGTAGAGAGCTACTCCTCCTCCTCTTCTGCCCTCCCTCTCCCTCCTTGTGTACCCTGGTATGATGACATCCCAGTAATGGTTCTCTGTGTACCACATTTATGTGACTGCCATGATATCTAGGATTCCCTATTCCATCAAGGCCACTAGTTCATGGAGCTTGTTACCCAGACTATAAGAGTTGATACTCATTGCCCTCCATTTTTTGATGGCCTTAACCCTTTCAGATCTGTTCCTGTCCTTACTGGCTTTGCCTTTTTCTCCATTTACTCCTGCCCTTCTCCCTATCGACTTCTATATTTTGATGTTTACTTTGCTAACTACCCTGTTTTGTGGGGGGGGGTTGGGATTTCATTGCTCATTTTCATTGCCTCCCCCTTGTCTAGTTTAAATGCTTGCCAATGAAACATTTAAACTTATCACCTAGGATCCTGGTTCCACTCCTGGACAGATGCAGACCATCATGCCGTTATAGGCCTATATCCCTCCATGTGGACCCCCAATCCCAATGAAGTCAAAACCTTGAGCTCTACGCCAGTTTTTCAACCCCTGATTGAATCCCATGGTATGGAGCACCCTAGCCTCACCAATGCCATTGACAGGCAGCACCTCTGAAAAGGTTACTGTGAGTGCTACTTGTCTAAGGCCCCTCCCCAACTCCACAAACTCCCCCTGCACTGCTCTGACCCTTTCCCAGCCAGGTCATTTGTTCCTAGATGGACAATGACATCTAGCTCCCTCCCCTGTGCAGCTGCTCCCATGATCCTGAGGATTCGCTCCTTGTCCCTCCAAGCCATGGGGCCAGGAAGGCACCTTACCTCCCTCTCCCCTCTCCACCAGTTCTAACCCCCTAACAATTGAGTCCTACACCAGGAGATGTTTCCTTCCCCTGTGGGTGTCCCATGCCACGCTCCTGTGAGACTCCTTTGTGAGGGTTCCCATCATCCTCCTTGGTCTCCACTGCAGGTACCTCCAAAGAGGAACAATGCTTTTCCAGAACAGCGTATGAATTGTGGAGAGTTACAACCGGAGGGATGCACCTCTGTTCCACTACCTTTACCCTCCCTGAGCCCACCATGGTCCAACCATTCTTCTTTCTTGGCAACCTCTGAAGCAGCGGCAGTGGCCCTGGTGGTTCATGGGTGGGAGAGAAGGTCTGCGAAATCCTGGCCAACTCACCCTGGAGACAAAGAACCTCCTCCTTCATCCCAGAGAAGTGCCTGCAGATGGGACAACACCGCATCCTCCAAAATGCCTTCCAGAAGACTGACGCTCCACAGCCACTGCACTGCACCACTCTCATCATGTCTTATTTGTGGCCCCTTAACTGTTGTTTTGTATGCTTACTCTTTCCTCCCGCTGTTTTCTTTTTTTTTTCTTCCTACTGCCTCTGTGCCCTTACAGCTCCTGCCCTTCCTGCTCTGGGCCAGGAAGTTCCTATATTCCTCAGTAGTCTCCTTCTTACTTGTCCAGAGACAGATCTCCAGCAGCTAACCTTTTTTTTTCTTCTCCTTTTCTCTGTGTCTTTCTCTCCTTCTGTAGTGACTTTCAGCTTCTGTCTTCTCCTCCTCCTCTTGTACTGTATGTTCCCTTGTGGACTTTGTTGCTAGCTACACCCTTTGTAATTCTGCCTATATACCAGCTAGGCTTTTGCTTGTGCTCTGCTGCCCAACTTTTCCTGTGTATTTAAGTATGTGTGGCCTGGCCTTCCACTATAAAGGTAAAGCACCCGGGGGTGGCTGGAAAATGGGGATGGTGGGGGGTTGTTCCTTTGGTACACAGTGTCTTCAAAAAACAATCAACAATCTGGTCAAAAAGACTTCCTCGTGTAACCTACAGGGTAAAACACAGCTGTAGTGTAAGGTAGCTGGTAGCTGCTCTCCCTCTCTCAACTTCTGCAGCAAGGAGAGTCCACAGTCAAATCCTGTTTGTAATACACAGTTCATCAAGCCTTCTTCGACTCCTCCCTTTATCAGACACCTTTTTTCATAGAGTTTCAGTAACACCTCCAGTCACAAATGACTGCAAAAATTCTCCCAGCTAGATTACCTCCCTGACAAATTAAAGTTACACTAAGTAAAGACAACCCAAAAACAGAGAATCTAAACATTGACTTCTACTTACTATTATAGGCCCCTGAATTAAGAATTTAGTTCAATGTATTCAGCAAATCACCTCCTTGCTGTAGTAGTAGTAATTCGTTTATTGTTTAGCCATACAAGGCCATTACAAAAAGACAAAAACTAGCACATTGTATAAATTACATATATCGCCATAAAATCTCTTAGATTCAACACTCACATTGATTGAATTATAAATATATAAATCTCATAATAAAAACATTCAAAGAACATCTTTCATCTTAAAAGATCTAAATATGACAGCAGTTTCACATCAGTTTACAATAACACATCATGATTAATACATTTAATCCCTATTATTTCAAATGAACTCATTTCACTTTAACAAGAGAAATGCAAATTACATGTTATACAATCTAAACAGCTGAATTATCTGATTTCTCCCAATCTGGCAGACTATGCTAAAAGCTTAACTAATCAATTCCAATATGGGAAATTCTAATTCATTATATCTTCAAACACATCTCTTTCAGTTTTTTTTCCTAATTTTGAAAGCATATTTAAAATAATTTATCATTCTTTTGACAGTGATATCACTTGTGTTCATAACAACAAGTGTAGGTTCACTATTTGTTATTGTATGCCAATTGATATATGAATCTAACCAATACGGTCATATTCTAGTATACCAGGGACATTGCCATAAAACATGGTTGAGATCCTCACTTATTCCCATATTACAATCGGACAATTCATACTCCTTTGGAAGTTTATAATATCTGGTTCTCAAAATATTGTTAGCAAAAAGTTCTCATCTGGCTTTAAATAAGATACTTCTATCTACCCTATTTTCTAATATATCCCAGTAACTCCTATACATTATATCTTTAGAGTTAGAGGCGTACCAATTCGAGTATCTAGATAGATGTATATTAGCCATATCTTGTTTTTTCCAATATTTATTCACTTTATTTTGGATAAAAGATTTGTAATTATTATTTAACTTAATATTCTTTACAAAATATGATTTTAAGAAATTCAACCAATATTGATCTAATTTCTTATAGAGGTCCTGCAGCCAAAACTTTTTCCCACAATCATTTTTAGTCCACAATAGTTGTTCTAGAAAACATTGCTTAACTTAGTTATCTTTATCAGTTCTTGTTAAATGTAACCAATATTTTATTTTTCTACCTTCTGTAAGTGCATTTACATTAATCAGTCCAAATTCTGCTCTCAAATATACTGCTGAACAAGATTGGGGAATTCGTATTTCTGAGCGTAAAACCTTATAAACTGGGATCATACATTATTCAGCATCCTTACAATTCCAAATTTCAGATGCATAATACATCTGTGTCCAGCTTTTAGCTTAATAGCTCTCAGTAATGGATTTACTGAGAAGCCCCAATAAGAATAATTGAATTTCTTTAACCTATTCATAGTTTTTTTTATTTTGTTATGTACCATGGCCCAGATATTCAAACTGCACCCAAAAAGTGCACAATAGCAGGAGCAAGCACAAGTCTATTGTGCCAATGTGCAAGAGACATGATATTCAAAAAAGGAGCAGGTCAAATTGCGCCTACAGCCAACGACTGAATGTCACACCACCTGCACCATAGCGCAACTAGGGAAGGGAAACTGAGCAGATCTGATGCACCATAGCGCAACAAGGGATGTTCAGCTGAGCAGTCCAGAGGCGCCATAGCACAAACAGGGAGCCCCCCAGCTGCAGAGCAATGTTACTGCACGATCAGGGAGGTAGGGGCCCACCACCCATGCTACAGATGGGCACAGGAACACACAGCAAAACAGACATTGTCCCCCCACACCCCAAGCACAGCACAACTAGGGGAGGGCTGGATAACCACTGGTCCATGGAGACAAGCAACCAACCCACAGCCTGGCCATGGTGCCCCGTCACACCTAACAGCAAGCTGTGAGTGGCACACAAGGAGGGAAGACCACCCTGTGCCACACCATCCCCCCAGTGCACAGCACACGCTGCACTGTGACCCCCCAGACACCCCCCATGAGCAGTGACCACCACTGCAGGAAACCCCATGCATGCCACCACCCCCAACTGTGTCAATGCAACCCTGTGCACCACAGAACCATGCAAGCCAGCCCCACCATGAGCACCCATCAGCAGGTTGAAGCACAAGGCAATGCAACAACGGCAGACACAGTGCCACCATGCACAGTCCCCTGAGGTACTGCTGAGAGACCAACCATGCATTGGCACAAGAGGTACCTCATAAGGGACGGTTGTGTCCTTGACACCACCACCAGTGGTACAGTGCCCTGCACAATATTTCAGTGACACACCCCAGCCCACCACTGGCCACAACAGCCAGCACAGACACCCACAGTGGTGTGTGGAAGCATGCACCACACCAGATGCCACACAGGGTATGGACAGACTGGACAGACACCCACCCATATCCAAGGGCACAACAACACAGGGACACAGTGGTGGGGCAACCAAGCCCCCATTGTGGTCCCATGTAAGCCGTATACACACAACCCGCAGTCCACCATGGCACTGGAGTGCCAGCCACCCTGCGCAGGCACCGTGGACACATACACCACCAGTAGTCACCCGGAGCACAAGCCACAGACAGTGGGGCATATTCCCTGCAACACACACAAGCCACAGCATGGAGGTGGGACAATGACCATGTTGCCCACAGTGTCACCTGAGCCAGGCATGCACCACACCAGTGACGTGAGCAACCCAGAAAAGTGACAGTTACAGTGTCCACCCTGCAGGGAATGCCACCACTGACATGTCAGCGGACCATGCAGGTCACAGACAGGCATGTGTGTCGGCTGCACCGGCCATGGACGGGCCGATGGGTGCACCATGGACACAGAGCATGCGCCGTGGACCACTGAACACAGTCATCCAGTGCACAGGGAACAACACACACAACACAGACACTGACTGATATCTACCCCCACACCATAGTCACCTCCACACGGACACACACACATACCCATGACTGCCCACTCCTGACGCCATACACACCACTGCAGCTAAGTACCTATAGCCCGCTGCAAATCAGAGACCATCATGGTATTCATATAAAATTCACAAGTATAGTAAAAATATAAAACTTAACTATGTACAATAATAATAACTATTTACAAGCTTGGGGTGGGGGACACAAACAAGGTGGGGGTGGGCAGGGGGAAGGTGTGGACAAATGGGATGGGATAGGTGGGGTGTGATGGTGGGTCCAGGGGGATAGGGGAAGTCAGGGACCAAGGGACTGTCAACATGACTGCCATTCCTGGCTCTGGGTCCACCTGGCTCTGTGGCACCGCAGGACCCCTGTCGCGTCCAGCCTCCTAAGGTTTGCCACCGACTCCCCGGGCCAGATTGAGGAGCTTCCTCATGGTGTCCTGTATCTCCCTGAGATGTCTCGTACCTAGGATAAGGGAGCACAGTCAATAGGTGTGAATGCACAACCCCATACAGCCCTCCCACTGTGCATGGCATATGGCCATGGGACATACCACTGTGATGGTGTGTGACCACCCGCAGTGATCAAGTCCACAGGACCTGCCCACCCAGGCGCATACAGCCTTGCAGAATGCTGCACACACCCACAGGCCAAGTCATGCACAGCACCACTGTGGCCGTTTAGTGACATGGCTATGTGGTGCAAAGGCAGTGGCAAAGCCATGCACCTGGTGCACGCATGGACCACTAGTGACGCACACCCAGACATGCATTGCCACTGGACAGTGTTGACTGTAACAAGTGGTGTGCATGGCAGTGATGTCAATGAATGGTGGCCTTGCCCCACTGCCCACCTTATCACACAGCATGCAATACTAATCATGGAGGTCTGGCACTCACCCTCATCGGGCCGGTCAGGTGGGCGTTGCTGGTTCTCGGCCCGCCTGGCTGTGGTTTCAACACCCCTCCTCTGCTCTGCCTGCACCCTTCGTAGTTCTTCTGGGCCTGTGGGGAAAAAAAAGGAGAGAAGAACATCAGTACATTCCTGAAGCAAAGTCCCCTTGCCCCAAGGTGTGTGCCCTCCCACCCAGCCAGGCCCACCCTCCCCACACCCTGTGAACACCGCCATGGCCAACCCCATATGGTCCCTCCCCTATGTGCTGGACACATACAACACTGTGACTCATATGGACGATAAAAGTGTGTTGATGGAACCTCTACCTGGATGTGGCACCATGCCCCTCCTGGCACGTGACCGCAGTCGGGCCAGTAGCTCCGGCTCCCTCCTGAGCAGGTCACTATAGCAGTGCCTACACTGCTCAGCAGAATGGCCCCAGCCTGTTGCCTCATCCAGGGCAGTGGCCACCTCCTGCCACACCTGGGTCCTTGCCCTGTGCAGGGGGGCCTCCCCAAAGAGAGGCCCATGGTGTGGCTCAACTATGGCCACCAGATTGGCCAGCTCAATGGCTGTCCATGGAGCAGCTCATCTATGCGCCATTCCAATAGCTATAGTACGCAATATGGTGCTCTGCAGTGCGGTACCCCACGTGCAGATGCTGCACGGTATAGCGCTGCCATTCCCTAGCGCGCTGTTACCGAACAGTGCAATAGAGGTGCGCCTATGCCTGATGCATGGCACCAAGGGGGTAAAGGTCAGGCACAGGGTCAAGGGTCTCTGGCACAAGGCCACGCATAGCGCCATCAGATGACAATGCGTGTAGCGCATTTGGCTGATTGTGTGCCAGCGCCACAGCGGACTATCGGGCAGTTGGGCCATTGCGCCTATGAAGGCCCAGTGCCACAGCACCATATAGTGACAATCGCTATAGCGCCACTGGCACAATGGTGGCCATGCCCTGCATTACCTACAATGCACAGCACGTCATCAGTGCTGCAGATGCCTGCGTCAGCAACCCGGGCATGCGCAGTGAGGTGTACTACGCAAGCCACAGAACTGCGCCATTGACTCAGCACGTTTAAGACAATTGAGCAAAGCACAACAGTGCGATATTCAGCCGTCATATGCAAATCATCTGATCAGCCATTCAATGGCGCAGCACTGCAATCTGCATCTAATTAAAGTTGCTCCTCACCTCATTTGCATGGATTGCGCTATAAAGGTGCGACAATGTGCTGCAGTGGCCATAGTCGGTTACTGCAGTTTATTGGTGAGTTGCATGTTGTTTGGGAGTGTGGACAGTGGATTCAGGGACATGCATGGGACTGCACAGTCACAGGTAACAACTGCCATTCTTACAGGCTACATAATGACCGAGCACGTTGTTGGAGAGGAGGGCAACAGTGGTGGGAGGAGGAGGAGGCTGAATTTTACTAAGGCCAAAACCGAGGCCCTTTTCAAGGCCTACCTGGATCAGGAGCCACTGCTCAGTGGATGGCGGGGCACCCCTCAGGCCCATGCTGCTGCATGGGAGGAGGTAGCACGTGCCGTGAACCTGCATGGCTGCCACCAGCGCTCTGTGCAGGAGGGTAAAGGAGAAGGTGGCTGCCATCAGGGCAATATGTTCTGCAACAGGTGGGGGACAGCCGGAGGTGGTACAGCTCACCCCAGTGGAGGACAGGCTTGTTGGAAGCATGCCCCGAAGTGCCATTGAGGGTGTTCTGGGTGGTGGCTTCCAGACAGGTGGTGGCCCATCACTGCATGGTAAGTCATGGTCTGTCTGGGGGGGCAGGGTAGGTCACACGCAGTATCGCGACTTTGCTTTCCCTTACAGATCCTGAGCATCTGCATGGGTCAGCAGTGGTGGACCTGTCCACTGCGGACAGCTGGATGGAGTCGGAGGTGGGACCATCCACCTCCACAGGTATTTGTGGATCAGTACGACAGTGGGGCTGCCTGGCTGTCCACACTGATGTCATTGAAACAGGTGTGGAGGAAGCCCTGCCTGTGTCCCAGCATGCTGGCATCCACAGATGCCAGCACACTGTGGCTGTGGCCGGGGCAGACTCCGGCACCAGTGACGATGACATGACTGTCTTGGGAAATGACATGTGTGTGCCACAGGATGAACACACAGCAGGGCAATTCATGCCCATGGCTGTGGGTGGTGCTGCCGTGGAGGCCTGTGTGTCAGCACAGTCCCAGGCTGTTCCTGTCAGCACCAGTGGGGCAGCACTGGTGTCTGTTCAGGACAGGGGACTGTTGCAGCCACTGCGGCGGCACCACTGAGTCCTGGGGTGCGGCAGCCGAAGGGGCAACATCAGCAGTCGCCCACTGGGCTTAGGGGTACAGGGTTCAGCAGTGGCATCTGTGCACCACCTGTGGACATGTCCAGACCTGTCCTGGTGCACAGCACCCACCCTCAAGGGGTGCTGAACACCAAGCCCTTGCACACCCTGAGGGACAGAATGCCAAGGAGGCTGACGACCTTTTCAATGAGCACACCCGCCTACTTCGAGCATCGGTCCAGCAGCAGATGCGGCTTGCAACGTCCATGGATGCACTGTGTGTGTCTCTGGAGCAGGCAGAGGAGCATCGCAGCAAGGATGCCAACATGATCATGGCATGGATGGACCGTTTGCGGGAGGATGTGACCGCTGCCATTGACAGGCATGCACAGGCATTCATTACTGTCATGGCCACAATGGGCACATAGTCAGGTGCCCATGCATTGCGGACACCATGCAGTGCACTATCCACCCCCCATTCCCGGCATCATGAGACTCCCACCCTGTCGATGCAGGGTTCAGCTGTGGGCATACCGAGCACTCCTGGTGCAGGCATGTTCAGTGTGTTGCAGACCCCTGCATAGGCATGGTCGTGTTCATGCAGTGGAACCCATGGGGGGACCATCGGTGCCACCCCATGAGGCCAGTGGTCAGCCTGCCAGTGCTGGCGGGTCTCAGCGGAGCTGCCCATGCATCCATGGTGGCCGTGGCACTGTATCGCGGGACTGATCTGTCTCCCAGCGCAGCTACTAACTGGTGCTGCCCTGTGTGCATTGTGTGCATCAGTGGGCAGTGCACGGGTGGGTACCCGGCCCTGTACATGGACACACAGTCCACCTGCACACCCTCCCAGCTGCTGTCCACAGTTGTGAGTGCATGATGATGCCTGCATTGTGCTGTACACCAATGTGCAATGATGCTCCACATCTGACACACGCACATGGACAGGCAGTGGGCATGGTGGCCTGTGGACATGTGTGTTGCTAGGGTGTGCGTTCTGGGTCGGTGTGCCTTCTGCCCTCTGTGCACATTTGTTACATTGTGTGTGTGCATGTGTGTGTGTGTCCTTCGGCATGGCATGTTAATTCTCACCCATCCTTGGCTGTGTGTGTGCCTCTGTGCCCTGCCACTTCCCTTGATGGCATGCACCCCCAGTGTGGGGTTCCTGCATGTTTGTGGGTTGTGCTCTGGCCACTGGTGGTTGCGCCTGGCCCCATGACTTACCTGGGTTGGCTGAAGTGATCCTCCGTGATGGTGTCCCGGTGCAGATGTGCCAGCCATAGCAGTTGGGGGTTCCGTTGGCCAATGAGGGGCTGACCATCACCATCATCACCGGCATCCCCATCATCCCCATCGCTGTCCCCCTCTTCGACCTGTATGGCTATCCCACATTCGTTGGCCATGTTGTGCAGGATGCAACAGGCCAGGAATATCCCACAGGCCTTTGAGGGGCTGTACTGTAGGGCACCACAAGAGGTGTCCAGGCAACAGAAATGTGCCTTCAGCATCCTGAACACCCGCTCGATGACATTATGTGTGGTGGCATGTGCCTCACTGTAGTATTGCTGCGATGGGGTCGTGGGCCTCCGGTAGGGTGTGAGCAGTCAGGGACGGAGTGGGTATTCACTGTCACTTGTGTGTAGATGGTGGAGGTCAGTTTGGTGATCAGCATCACCCTGCCCCAGGCCATGTAGGCCCCTACCAATGCCACCTCTGGCCATGCCCCCCCAGGCCCTATATTTGTCCATGTGGTTTGCATACTCACCCACTAGGTGGCCAGTGGGGATGTCCCCACTCTCGAATCTTTGGCACAGTGCCAACTGGTGCCAGATGAAAGAATCATGTGCTCCCCCAGGGTGAGTGGCACAGACATTGATGATGTGCCCCCGGCATCGCACACCACCTGGCAGTTGATGCTGGCATAGCCCTTTCAATTTATGTATGCAGCCCCCTCGGGGCCAGGTGGTGTGTGTATGGCCACATGGGTGCAGTCTATTGCTCCAGCATGCCAGGCATACATGCTACCCTGTGGAACTCCTGTATGTTTGCTGTGCGCTCCACCACTGTGCTGGGGAAATGGATGTACTCCTCAGCATGTGGCAGCAGTGTGCTGAGGAACTGAGTGAGGTGGCGTGATGTGGCCGACTGGGTTATGCCTGTGGTGTCCCCAGTTGGTCTCTGGAAGGTACCCGTGGCGAGCAAGCACATGCAGGCTGTTACCTTGGTCTCCACTGACAGGGCATGGCTCCGTCGTGTGGGTGCCTGCATCACATCACTGCACAGCTCACAGAGCCACCTCAGAATTGCCCTGTTCAAGTGGTACCAGCCCACAATCTCAGTATCTATGTACAGCTCAAAGCTGGTGTGGGCTCAGTACTGCCTGTTGGGGGCATACTGCCAATGGGCCCTTCCACGGCCATGCCCCCCTGCCGCCCACCTTCTCACCCCCCTCATTATGGCCTCCATGTTGAAGGTGGCACTGGCCATGTCCCTGGCTTGCGTTCACCCCCCTTGGCAACTGTTACTGTATTCCCCCCGCTGTCCTGGCTACTACCTTCCCTGCACCGGGTACACCTGCATGTGCTGGCCTCTGTGCTGTATGGCTCCCCACACCTTCCCTGTGTCTGGCTGTTCACTGTGGCCTTTCCCTGGCCTGCACTATTTGTGCCACCTGCCCTGGTTGTCTGCCTCTGCCTCTGCCTCATGTGGCTTCCCTGTAGCGTTCTTGCACCTCTTCCTTGCTCCTCTTTATTTTGGCCCATTTCCACTATGGCACAATTTTCGCTTGCTCCACTGCTGCGTATTGCGCAAGTCTTTGAATATCACACTGCGCCATTTATGCATGGTTCCTCCACCTTCGGTTGCGAATGCTTTCATTATCATTGCGCTGTTGCTCAGCATGATTTCAGGGGCGCAACTGCCTCCTGCTGAATATCACAGAATGGCACAATTTCGGACTTGCGGAGGCACAACCCTATTGTGCATGGTTCAACTCTTTCGAATATCTGGGCCCATATCTCTAAAATGTTTCCACATAACATTATTTGTAAAAATTAGACCCAGACATGTATAGTGTTTTGTTGCATCTAAATTATATTTGCCAAATTTAAAGTGGGATTTAACAATATTAGAATCAAAAGTTATAGTTTTAGTTTTGGTCAAATGTATTTTTAATTTCAGATCCTCAATGCTCCTTTGAAAAGCATCTATTTGACTTTGGAGACCTTTTTTGGTCTGAGAGATCATTACAAGGTCAGCAGCATAGGCCAAGATAGAAATACACCCCTGATTTACCTTTGGGCCACCCAAATCTCTTTGTCCTAACTTCCTAATGACAGGCTTTATATATATAAATTGAACAGAGTAGGGGCTAGTAAGCAGCCTTATCTTACCCCACGGTTAGTTCGAATAAGGATAGATGTTTCCCCTGCACTGGTATATCTAATCTGTGCCCAAGTTTTATTATAAAGTTCACTGATTATTAAAATTAATGCCTTATCTACTTCTTTTTCATACATAATGGTCCATAATTGAGATCTACAGACCATATAAACGGCAGCAGACAAATCAATAAATACTGCATATAGTTTTTGCTTTCTGATTTTGACATATTTGTGAATTAGATGGTTCAAGATAAAGCAGCTGTCTATTGTTGATGGCCCATTACAAAAACCCAATTGTGCCTTGCTAAGTCCCCCTGTTAAATGAATTTGACATTTTAAATGATTTAGAATAATACGTGTACAAATGTAAAGACTTACATCTAGCAAACTAATAGGGTGATACATAGTGGGGTAGCTCATATCTCCCTTTTTATGTATGGGTATAATTACCACTCCTTTCCAAGAATAAGGGAATGAAAGAACTTCTATCCATTTATTAAAACAAAAACAGAGTATTTTGCTCCAAAAAGGAGCATTGCATTTGTAAACTTCTGCTGGTATTTTATCTATTCCAGGATCTTTATTAGGTTTCATCACATATATCGCAACATATACATCTTTAATAGTAATTTTACACTGACAACTTATATTTTGAACAATCTCTTCTGACTCACATATATCTGGGTCATAAAATATCTTCCCAAAATAATAAATCCACTGTGATTCTAATATATGACAATCTGAGTTAAGTTTACTATTTATAGAACCTTGAGCAACCAGTTGCCAGAAGCCCTTATCATTTTTTCTTCTAATAGTTTCTAACATTAAATTTGTTCTTTGAAATTCACTCCTCTTATTTTTTAACAGTTGTTTATATTCCTTTTTATTCATTTTAACCTGTTCATTTATTTGTACATTCCTTTGTAGTATTGCATATCTTATTATTCTCCTTAATTCCCTTTTAAACAGAAAACATTCCTGGTCAACCAAGTTTAAATTTTTCTAGACTGAGATATTATTACTTCTTTGTAAATTTTTGTTCTCAGATCTTTGAAAATATGTTCCACCAAGTCCCATAATACTACTATATCTTGAGTTGAGTCTTTGCTTTTAGTTAATACATTATCAAATAATAAAATCTGTTCTCTTATATTCCCTTCTAAGTAGCCATCCCATCTGACTCGTCTCATAGTTCTTATTTTAACTGGAACCACAAATGACACCTTGTTCATCACAACATCCCACTGTTCAGTGCATAACAATAAGGGAAAATGGTCACGTTCAGCTCTACTCAGGATACACAAAGAAGACCAAAATCTAACATTACCCGACCAAAGAGCCAAGTCAAGTAGTCTTATATTATGGGCTTTGATGTTTGTATAATTTCCTATTTCATCACCATAAATTTGGCCATTTAAAAGATATAAATCCAATTCTGAAATTAATTCAATTAGAATCTTACCCGATTTATTAACAGCTGTATCCTTAGAGGCTCTAGTTTGAAAACGGTAATTAGAATCATATATAAATAGGGAATTATCTGTGTATCCATCAAAAATACCTATTCTGGCAATAAAATCTCCTATAACCAAAATATTTGTATTGGGAAAAGTTCAGTTATATTTGTTTATCTCATTTTTTAATATCAACCATACTCCATCACTATAATGCACTGAGCCACGTGGGGGGAAATATACATTCACAATTATCATATTCTGCTTCAATTTTTTACTATAAACAGAAATGAGATTTGGCATAATACATAAAGCCTTTGCCTTTAAATCGGGGCAGATTCTACAAAGTGTAGCAATCCCAGGTGTATTCCTACCACATTTTGTCCCCTTATAACCATGATCTCATGCCATGTTTCTTGGAAACAAAAGATTTCAAACTGAATTACAAAATTAACACAGGAATTATCTGCTATTTTAGTCTGCCAGCCAGCAATATTCTAGGAGAGAAGTAGGGGAATCCCATCAGTTATCTGTGTTGAGAAGCTCTCATTAGAAGACTCATAAGATCCAATTCGAAGTCATTCTGATTCATCTACCAAAGTTTGAAATGTATTATTTGTACTAATTTGGCAATTTGTCGCAATATTCGGTTCTGCCAACTTATTTAATACAGCATTTGTCTGAATCTCCTCCCACCTTACCGTATGGAAACCCATTTTATCCAAAATACTTTCTTTTGCTTCCATTAAATCAGCCATTTGTAAATCCCTTATTAATAAGTCTATCTGACTACCATTTGGATTTCTGTTCACTTCCAAAATCCCATCCCTACCAAAGGGTATTCCTAGTATATTATTAAAATAGTTACATAACACTCCCTTTAATGTCTTATTAGTTTCATTTTGCAGGGATGCCAAAGATGCTAAGCCAAACAGTGGAGAATTGTTTTCCCCTCAGTAGCTCTTTAGTAAAAAGATTTCTGTTCTCAAAGTTCACACATAGTCCAAAAACCTGCAGGGTTTCAGCATTATACCAAATATCATTGGCTAATCTAGGTGAGAATAAAATAATATCACAGAGACATTTGATTCATCATCAATAAGCTTAACACTTTGTATATCAGATTCTGTCATAGAAACTCCCATATTAACCCTAAATAAAACAACTAGTTGCTTTTTAAGTTCTAAATCAGATCCCTGTATCCAGCTGGAGGGACCCTTTAAGATAATTCTGGGTAAATTACCTTCGAGATGATTGTTTCCCTCATTACTTATCTCAGCTCTTAATGGAGGGAAATCTGTCCCAATATGGACTATTTTTAACAAATCATCAAATTTGCAATAATTACCAATCTGCCTGATCATTTCCATTGGATGGTCATTATTTTTATCTGATGTTCCTGTTAAACCCTTTACCATTGCTGAGCACTCAGTCAGAAAATTTCCAATTTCTTTTTCCAATTTATTTAAATTCATCTCCAAATTCTCCTCTAAATTACCAATGACACTTGATGGATCTTGAGTGGATATACAAGGAGGTCCCGACTCTGCTCGGAAAATTATTTTCCCCAGATCAGATTTATTTGTCTGGCTAATCTTAGATACTGTCTTAACTACCTCAATATAAGCTCCATTTGCCTTCTTAACCTGCAAATTGCCTCCATTATCCTAAGAACTATTATTAATTACTAAAAGATCATCAGTACTGCCTCCATCATCCTGAAAACTATTTCTAGTTACTGAAGGGCCATCAGCATCATTACCTCTCAGACTACCTTCACCTTTTAACTTTTTATTTTCTTTCTTCTTCACCCTTTTTTAACTCTTCCCCACACCCCTTTTTAGTTGTTTTAGATATTTTGGGAGTATCTGGAATAATCACTATAGAAAATTGATCCCATATATCCCGTATATCCTTAGATACAACTCCCTCTTCATCAAGAATTGGTATAGAAACTGATTTCCCAAGAGATCGATTGAAATTTTCCATTTTATTATTTAAATTATCAATGGAAATCTAATTATTAAATAAACCAACTTTGACCGTCTCCAAATCTTCTTTAATTGCTATTAGTTGCTCCATAATAAATACATTTGCTGAAAAAGTAGATTTAAGCATATGTGAAAAATCATTATTCAGAGATGTAGGGTATTTATTATTATCACCAAAACCAATCAAGTTATTATTTGAGGTGAATTCAATCCTCAGTGTCTTTATGGAGGAACCAACAAATCCTGGATTTACCACCAAATCAATCAGTGCAGCTTGAGATATATTAAGATGTATAATTGGTGTATCAAGCAGCTTCAGACCCTTAATTGTAGTTTGAAGGTCTGCTGGGAACGTTAAGCTTATCACTTATCCCAGACGATGGGCTTGGGATTGTATAAAATGAATCTGAATTGTTATCTAGTTTACTTTCCAAATCTACTAACTTCCCGGAACACTCTAAGGATTCCAGAGTATCAGAACCTAATAAACTCTCCAACAAGCTATCAGATACAGGAGCTGTTAATGAGATATCAGAAGGAAAACCCAAAGCATCCATCCAATAAAGTCTACTTCTCTTCTTATGTTCATTTACAAAATCCCCCATCATTTTAACATCATTATTAGCAGTATTGATAGAGTTATTCATTTTTAAATCACTAAACTCATTATTAGGAGCATCAGAGGCAATGGTAACATTCTGAGTATGGGGAAAAATCAATGAGGATGGCTGTAATGACTCAGTAATACTATGTGATAAAAAATAACTTTAACAGTTTTGACAGTTTGACTGTTGATTTACTGTTTTTGCTGTGATTACAAATCCTTTTTGCATTTGTAAGGTGGGCCAGACACTGAGGTGCCACAACCCCCCCCCCACAGCCTTTTGTTGTGCAGATTTAGGCACTGTGACAAGCAGGAACACTTGTTCTGCCTCTATTTAACTTAGTGCACCCTCCTCTGTCTCTCTCCAGACTGCCACCCCTGCCCCACAACACCCAGCCTGAGGCGCCGGGGCTTCGCTCCTCCAGCGGGCGGTCGGCAGAAACCTAGCCGACCCAGGGAACCACGAGGCTGGGAGGGACAGCGAGGGAGGACTCGGGAAAGCCGCAGCCAATCGGTAAGAGAGTGCTCCTCTGGGCACAGCAGCCGATTGGCTCTCCTGCTCCATTAACTTATACTGACTGAGCCTGCTTTACCAAAATCTGTCTGGGACTTGGGAATTTCTTCCTTGTATTCTTGTAAAAATCTCCCAAAAAGAGCTGTCTTCTTATTGCTGCAACTGTAAAGGGAATCTGTTGATTTGTTGTATTTTTTGCTGTAATTCCAAATCCTTGGTAACCGAAGTGGGCCAGATGCTGAGGCGCCACTTTTCCTTCCTTAAATTGTGTAAAACACCTAAAAGTGCTGTTTTCTGCTAAGGTAATTGCAAGGGGAAACTGTAGATTTACTGTTTTTGCTGTGATTACAAATCCTTTTTGCATTTGTAAGGCGGGTCAGACACTGAGGTGCCACAGCCCCCCCACAGCCTTTTTTTGTGCAGATTTAGGCACTGTGATGAGCAAGAACACTTGTTCTGCCTCTCTTTAACTTAATGCACCTTCCTCTGTCTCTCTCCAGACTGCCACCCCTGCCCCACAATGCCCAGCCTGAAGCGCGGGGCTTCACTCCACCAGCAGGCGGTCGGTGGAAACCTAGCTGACCCAGGGAACCATGAGACCGGGAGTGACAGCGAGGAAGGACTTGGGAAAGCTGCAGCCAATTGGTAAGCGAGCGTTCCTCTAGGCACAGCAGCCGTTTGGCTCTCCTGCCCCCATTGACTTATACTGACTGAGCCTGCTTTACCAAAATCTGTCTGGGACTTGGGAATTTCTTCCCTGTATTCTTGTAAAAATCTCCCAAAAAGAGCTGTCTTTCTATTGCTGCAACTGTAAAGGGAATCTGTTGATTTGTTGTATTTTTTGCTCTAATTCCAAATCCTTGGTAACAGAAGTGGGCCAGACGCTGAGGCGCCACTTTTCCTTCCTTAAATTGCGTAAAACCCCTAAAAGTGCTGTTTTCTGCCAAGGTAATTGCAAGGGGAAACTGTTGATTTACTGTTTTTGTTGTGATTACAAATCCTTTTTGCATTTGTAAGGTGGGCCAGACACTGAGGCGCCACAGCCCCCCCCCACAGCCTTTTGTTGTGCAGATTTAGGCACTGTGATGAGCAAGAACACTTGTTCTGCCTCTATTTAACTTAGTGCACCTTGCTCTGTCTCTCTCCAGACTGTCACCTCTGCCCCACAACACCCAGCCTGAAGCACCGGGGCTTTGCTCTGCCAGCGGGCGGTCAGCAGAAACCTAGCCGACCCAGGGAACCATGAGGCCAGGAGGGACAGCGAGGGTGGACTCGGAAGCTACAAAATTTTTGCCCACCGCCCTTCCCCCTCTTGTGTGTTACTTTTATAGGCATCTTCCACGAAATCTCTTCCCCGGCCTCAGCATTACCTAAACCAATAAACTGTTCCACCGGCTTGCTGATCCAATTAATCAGTAACTTCACTACTCTCCCGGTAGCCAACTAACAATATCTCTCTCACAATGGGGAGCTTACTTCTGATACTTCTTTCACTGTCAGCCATGGGGTTCCCCAAAGAAGATGTCCCTATCACACAAACTATGGTGATCCATCCACCCAGTCTCTCTGAATCATCCCCACTGTTTGACGCTCAAACCCTCACATATGCCCTACCATTGCTGCATCGATTACAGTGGGGTGACCCCCAAAAAGAGACGCAAACCACCATACATGTATTTTAATCAAGGCTCCACTACTGGATATACAGATCCCCCCTATGCCTGACCATCAAACTGCTACTCAGTGTCTCGACGCAATTCCATAAACCCACATGGAGCACCCCAAAAGAGTGGCAACAGAATAAGAGAAGGAGGACCAGAGACAGCCCCCTCTCCCTATCTCTGGCAGTCCTTATGAAACTCCTGCTCTTTCTATTGCTCAGTATTGGTAACGTGGAAATCAACCCTGGACCCCCTGAATGTATTACCTCTCCAGCAGACCACCTCAATTAAAGGCCTCAGTTTTTGCATATTAATGTATGCAGTCTGTTGAAAAACTTACACTGATACAAGCCTGGGTTGCCCATACCTTGCCAGACTTTCTCGTGGTATCTGAGACATGGCTCAAACCCACCACAGCAGACAGGGATGTTAACCTACCCAACTATAAGTTATTCAGAGTGGATCGCCAAACAAGGGGCGGTGGAGTAGCTATATATGCAAAATCCGGTATACCTGTATCCTGTATTGCTGCAACCTCTGTGCCCAAGGAATTTGAATGCCTATCCCTAAAAAGTCTCTCTCCCCAATACAGCAGCTTTTCAGCTAGTTGGATGCTACAGACCCCCCTCTGCTGACCTCAAGCTCTTATCCTACCTGGGGAAACTGCTCAAGCCCAGCACTGAAGAAGTCATTATTCTAGGTGACCTGAATTACAACTGGCTTACCCAGGCAGCTGCACCCTCTGGTATCATTCTGTGATACATATGGGTTCACACAACTAATTAATGAGCCAACAAGAATTAATGCAAGGAATAGTAATAACAGCACACTACTTGATATCATGCTAGTGAATAAACCCCATCTATTCACACATGCTGGAGTGCTTCTCTGCGATATAAGTGATCACTGCCCCATCGCAGGGGTAAGATCTTTCAGCAAAACAACAACCCCTGCAAAATTCTTCATGATGAGATCTAAGAAAAACATCAATATTGAAGGATATTTGCATGATCTAGCTCACTCTCCAAGCTGGCAAGAGTTTTATCTTGCCCATTCTGTGGAAAAAGCACAGCAGGTGCTAAATAACATTATAATAAGTGCCCTTAACATCCATGCCCCAATCTCTAGTATCCGAATAAAAAACAAATCCTGTCATTGGTTTTCAGCTGACCTCAAAGCTGCACTGCTGGAGAGAGACAAACTCTGGAAAATGGCAAGAAAAACCAAGAATGCAAATGACTGGATGATCTTTAGGAAAGCCAGGAATAGATGCACCAGGAAAGATAGGGATGCAAAGGCTGCCTTCTACTTGGCTGAGCTCGACTCCTCCTATCATAATCCTGCTAGATTTTGGGGTACCATCAAGGGTATGGTTGTGCAGGATTCTAGCACCTCCCTACCAACTCAATTACACCACAGTTATGGCCCTATCACTGGCAAAATGGAAATTCTGGATGCCTTCAATAACCACTTCACAAGGGCTGGCCTTGCCTTTGACACCTCTCCAGCTAATCTGCTGTGGGAACAATTAAGCTCCCAGTACACTGGTGCTCAGAGAGCTGACTCTTCCTTCAGCTTCAAATCTGTACTGTTGAAGCAAGTAGAGGACCTACTGTGGCAGCTGGATATCAAAAAAAGTGCAGGGGCAGACTCTCTGGACCCCTACTTTCTAAAGATTGCATCCCATGTACTTGCAGTCCCCCTAACACATCTCTTTAACCTATCTCTAAACTCTGGTTCTATTCCCACACTGTAGAAGACAGCCCAAGTGGTTCCCCTTCTAAAATCAGGGGACCCTATGGACCTTAATAATTACAGACCCATTTCCATTCTACCAGTGCTATCCAAGATGCTGGAGAAATTAGTGAGTACCCAGTTAAGGGAATATCTTGACGATGCTAACCTCCTGAATCCAGCTCAATCTGGATTCAGGGCCAAACATAGCACTATCACTGCACTAGCCAAGGTCACAAATGACTGGCAAACCAAATTAGATAAAAAGAATAATGTCTGTGCAGTATTTCTTGACCTGAGCAAAGCATTCGACACTGTGGACCACGAGCTTCTACTATCATCCTTGCACTGCATTGGCCTAGATCCACCCTCCCTTAAGTGGTTGAGGTGTTATCTTACCAGTAGGTCACAGCAGGTAAAAGCTGAAGGTGACCTATCCCCATTAAAACCACTGTTAAGAGGAGTCCCCCAAGGTTCTATCCTGGGTCCTATCCTTTTTGCCATCTATATAAATAATATTGATTCAACCCTCACCAAATCCTCTGTACACCTCTTTGCTGATGACACTGTTTTGTATGTCAGCAACCCTTCTTCTGCAGCTGCCCGTGAAATCCTACAAACAGAATCCTTGTTACAATATCAGCTACTTGAGAAAAAGCTTCTGTTAAATGCAAAGAAAACTAAAGCAATGATGTTCACAAATCAAAGCTCCACCAGCACCTCCTCTGCAATCATTCTCCCCCAGCTATGCACTATACTTGGAGAAAATCTGGAGTATGTAGAAAAATTCAAATACTTACATGTGTGGATTGACAGCAGATTCGATTTCACTCATCATTTAGAAGAACTGCTAAAAAAGCTTTGCCAAAGGCTTGGCCTTTTCTATAGATTAAAACCCTTCCTAAACAGAGATTCAAAGATGAGGTTAGTCCAGGCCATTTTTCTCTCAGTTGTTGACTATGCAGACTTCCTTTATAGTGACTGCCCCATCTCCTACCTACACAAGTTGGATACCTTATACCATAGAGCAATAAGATTCATAACAGATCTGCCATCTATCGCATCATTGCTCTCTTTATGCCAGTTGGATGGGTTTCCCTACACACCTCAGAAGGAACAGAAATGCAGTTCTATGGATTTGCAGGCGTTATCAAAAAACTTCCAAACTATATTCTGGACTGCTTCACTCAGACCATTCCTAGCTCCTATGCCCTAAGAAGCAATAACATCATCCTGTTCAAATTGCCCAAATTCAACACCCGGCTAGGGAGGGCAGCAATCAGCTATTCTCTAGCTATAGCATGGAACACCCTACAAAAATCCCTAAAACTGTCCAATATTATACCAATTGCATCCTTTAAACAGTGTTGTACAGTTTTCTTCACAGAGAAATGCAGTTGCTACCGCTAGAGCTAGCTTTTTCATCTCACAATCTCCCTCCCAAAAATTCACCATATATGGCATAATCTTTGTTCTTCAGTTCTCCCTCCCAGGCAGACACCCCATCTTATGGCACCCAATAATACCTTCCACCATCCTAGTATTACATTATGCTGTGTGTTTGCCATGGCCCCTCCACTGGGATATGTATACACAGTATATACTATAAATGTTAGCTCAACTTTCCTATAACCCACTTTATCATGTGAATTTTACTGTACATCACTGTGTTTATAAATGTTTTTTTCCCCTGTATGTATAACTGTTTTATATAAGTATACTGATGTATCTGTTGTTTATCAACTGTTGAACCTTGACCTTATCAGGTCCATCTTGTAAATGAGCCTTGCTCAATGATGCTTGCCTGAATAAATAAAGATTTGATGATGATGATAGGAGTATTACAATCCATAGCAGCTGCAAAAGAGTCCCAAGATGTCATTAAGTTGGTGTCATGTTGAATTACAGGAGTGGAAACTTTCTCATAACTATTAATACATGTCAGATGGTCTGTGATTTTAGACTGTCTCATATGTGCAGCATTCACTTTATATTTTTTGTGCTGTTTTTCCATGCCAACCTTAACCACATTAGGCACTTTAGAGTCATTAGACACATTAGAAGTATCTTCCATAATGATTTGGGCCTGCAGAGCCTGTTTCCTTGTAAATACCATTTTGATCAGTAAAGACAAAGCACATGCCAAACCAAGACCTCACTGAAGATCACAAAGGAGTTAACTAATACAGTCCACTTGTACTCAGTTAAAATTAGATCTGCTCTGATAGCAAAGTAGCTATTGAAATACAGCAGAAAAACGGCTGAAAAAAATGGTTTAGAGCGGCTTGTTATTTCAGATGTGAATCATCTTTTTAAATCTTCACTGTTCGAGATTCCTTCCAATATAGTCAAATGGCAGACAACACTGGTACCCAAATAGTAACCGGAAAAATACCAAACAGTAGAGAACTTAAAAAAAATTAAAAGAATGAAATATAATCAGTGGGCATTAATTAAGACAAATAATTTCAGAGCATACAAAGGTTAGAAAAACTGCTATCATAACAAAAACAAGAGATTATCCTACCTTAACATTTCAAGTAAGTAAATTTAAAAAGTAAAATCACCACAAAGAAACATACAGCATAAATCGTGCAAGTAAAAACCATGCAGATGAGACCGAGCAACTGCACCCACTCACCATTCACCGAGAGGCAACTCTAAAGAAGAAACGCCATGCAGGCGCATATATACAAAAAGGACGTGTGATTATAAAAGACAATCATGACAAGAAGAAGAAAGATAGGAAGTAACCTTTTTAAAAAAAAGCTATTTTAAACATTAAAATTATATGCTTGCTCTTATCTACTTTTAATAAATAAACACATAAAAACACACAATAAAAAGGAGCAAAGGAGCAGAGAAGAGGAGAAGATTCTCAAATGCTCATACAGCTATCTCTCCAATTTCACGATTTCCTGACGTTTTAACAGGAAGCTGTATCCAAAGTTTAATTTATAACATTATAACATTAGCAAGATTGGGAACTTCAGTATTAACTTTCCTTCTCAGCATGTCTTTTTTTCTGGCGGCGTCTTGTATACTCAGGCCTTCCCAAAGGGCCTGTCCACACCATCTGGTCCTACCGCCACCTTCGGCTTTCCTCTTCTGGTATCGCAGATCACAGAAATAAGCTTTAGGCTTTGTGTTCTGCAGATCTCTAGGCTAAAACTGGCAATCTCCTTTCAGCAGTTCAGCTCTCACAATAACATGCTTGCCTTTGTCAAGCGAACGGCATGGTCTCTGATGGGTCTGCTGTAGTTTCCTATGGGCTGGTCTGATTTGCTGTAGTGTCACTCTAAGGAATGGCTTCAGTGCTGTGCGATGGGAGGCTTTGCGATGGAGGAGTTTGTCATGCTGAATGCAGTTCCTGTAATTTGATGTGAGGTTAGACCTTGTGAGAAGAATTTACCCTAACGCTCCTATGGACTTTGCACTCAAGGGTTGGGGGCACCCTGCTGTAATGAGCCAAGCAGACAAGTTTAAACTCAGCTGACTGAATACAACTAAGGGATTCACAGTCCTCAACTCCTCATAGACTACCTAGACGGTAGTCAACAATCACACACCAATGAAAATGAATGATCATATCCACCACCTTTTGCAGAAAGAGAATAAGACAGAAAACAGAAACCTCATTGAAATAAGTTGCTGACATGACACCTGCAGTCAATTAGCATTAAGTATGCTACACACATCTGTGTTCTCCAAATAGCACGTTCAAGTTTGTGCTATTTAACAGCACACCTAAGCAATGAGCAATGTATTGCTGTAGGGTAGCTGCTCTCCCTCTCTTAGCTTCTGCAGTATAAAAGGCCAATGTGCTTCTGCTACACAGCCATGTGGAACACATTCACATGTCCCTTTGCCACGTCTTCTCCATATCCTGCCCTGCCATTGCCTGTTTCCACATCCACATCCAATGCAGTGTGGTATGTGTGGCACAGGTCTGCAGCTTATCACCTGTCAGTCTTGCATTTTGTGGTGTGGCAGCCATGTGCACTGCCCTTCGCATCTGCATGTCTGCACATCACCATCATTGCCTGGGGTTGGGGGCATTCTATCTGTGCTGGCTAACTGTTGGCACCTAGACAATGGTTTGTTTGTCCATTTCCTTCCATAGGACATTATACCACCACAGGGACTGGAATCAGCATCATTAGGCCCCAGGGATGCCTGCTCTGGAGTGGACGTCCAGCCTCATAGTGGGAGATCATGATGGCCATCTTTAATTGGCTTGTGGTTGCTGTGTGGGCTATCCAATCCATATCATGGACAGTGACAGTCATCAGGCTGCATCTAGGCGCACCTTGCCCTGGGCGTCCATGCCGCCGTACCACTGTGACACATTAGTTCTACATAGCCCCTGTTCACCCCACAGCCACACCCTATCCCATTTCATGTGTATAGTTCCCCATCTGCTTCCCGTGTTCACCATTTCCCCTCGGTCCCCCATGGTTGCACTGTAAATAGTTTTCTCCATTCTTCATACTTTTCTACTGTGTTGCATTGTACGTGTTATTATTATGTTTTTTGTTTTGTACCATTGTTATTGTTGTTGTTACCATTATTGTTGTAGAAAAGCTTTTTATTCATGTTTGACGTGGCTGAGGGTGTGTTGCTTTAGTCCATTGTTATTGCTACCTGCTGTATGGCACATGCAGCCCACATCCCTGTGGACACTGCTGCACAAGTGTGTGACTGCTGTCATCTCACCCAGCACACCTTTTCTCCAGGGTGTGGCCCACACTGTGTCTGACCTTGATGTTCTTGCACTGGTGGCATAGGGTTCTTGTTGAGGGTCCTTGTGTCTTATCCCTCTGGTGCACTGTGGTGGCATTCTGCCCCTCTATGTTGTTGTCATTGGCCATGTTGTTTTGTCCTGCACTGTCAGCAGTCCTAGCTCCCTGTCAGTGTGGGCCCCCTAAATAGGCCCCTACCCCTGGAAAAGCTGGTGCTGTGCCACTGGTGCACTCTGCCACTGTTCTGTCCAGCATGTTTGCAGTGTTGTCGCTGTGCTTCAGTGTTCACACCTAGCCACTGGCATAGACATAGCTATGGTACCTTATCTGTGATTGTGTGTCTGCATTGGCTGGTGTGCATGGCATTCTCCACGGTTGATGGCATCTGTGTGGTGAATTGTATTGGGCACTTTGGTGTTGTTCCTTCCCTGTATACTGCGGTGCTGCCCTGTTGCACCACCACCCATCTTACATGCACTAGTGCATTGTGCTCCATTCACTGTTTTTGCGCCACAGTCACTGCTCATTGTGTGTGTGCAGTTTCCCATAATCAAAAGTGCCCTTCTGTGCAGCACATTTCCTGCTGCATGATCATGCATATTCAGGATATTCAGTCAGACATGCACGACTGCATCTTATGGTGCATCTTCTGAATATTCCGTTTTTTGTGATGGCACATTTCAGATGTCCGGTGCAGGCACTTGCTGCACGATTTGGCCAGCCACTTTTGAATATGGCACCCCATGTCAGAATCTTCAGGTACAATTGAAAGACTCAGCAATGATTACTTGAAATAGATGAGGTTTTTGTCACTATTAAAATGAATCACCATAGGGTCTGTTATCAGAAATAACTTTACACATGATGAGATTGTTTTGTTTCTTTGATAATTGTAATAATGATATTTGTGTGCATGGGGGGGTAATTGTGAACCTCTATTACAACTACAGCAACAGCGTGGTGCATAATGTTCTAAAAGCCTTAAAATAACTTTGTTCTCACACTGCAGATGCTATCCCCAATTCAAATAACCAGCATGGCATCTTAGTTACTGCGTAATAAATAAGGCAAACTACATTGGCAAAATAAATATATGTATACAGTTTAGTCACTGTTCCAACATGCAACGAAATAACACCTCTGGAGGTCTCAAGGAGCTTGAGCTGAAAGATGAATGGGATTAGGCCGCTCTAGACTGTGCTATCACTTTCATGAGACTATTAATCAGAAAAGACACCAAAACACATGAGTATTTATTAAAAGAGATTAATGAGGCAAAAGAAAGCATAAAAAACTTTCTAAACATCCTGATGTTGCTGAATTGGACAAAAAGTTGTCAGATAAATTGTCAAAACATGAGCAAGATCTAAGTAAACTTCAAAGGGACAAAGCCGATTATCAACAGGGGCGTATTTTTAATTGGTCTAGATTTTCAGACCCGGACAGATCGAGCTCACATGGGCATTTTAGGAGCTGAAGTAGGAGGGGAAGATCAGCCTGCAGAAACTGTAATAAAGGTGACAATGAAAGAACACTATTGCGGCACTTACAACTGCAGGTTCCCCAGTAGCCAGTGGTTCCAACAAGGTGTCCGTTTCTATTCAGGACACAGGCAATAAGGTAAAGGAGACGGGAGCAGACCAAGGAATAAAGCAAAAAGGAAAACAACAAGGAGGGGCAAAAGAGGTGGCAGGAGCAAACGCAGACAACAAATGACAGACACGGAGTGGCAAATAATCAATTTAACCAACAGAGAACTATCAGACACTCAGACTGCGGTTTTGGGAAGAGGTCTGTCATTTGTTCCAACATCTAAACCAGATAAGTTTAAGATAAATTTAGACTTGGAGAAACTTCTTAGGAAAGTTTCCTTGAAGGACTTCTTCTTAAAAAACCCTACCAGATGAGATTTCAGTATATTTCTTTTACTGATGAACTGGGTTTAAGTGAAGATTATGGGGCTTTGTTAGATCTCCACCTGTCTCTGGTGAATGATGTAAGTGTACCATGGGATGATTTGGAGAGACAAAACTTCGACTGTTTAGAATTGCTTTATTTAGAGAATCAAAATCAGGAACAGGTAAAGAATTTTAACATGCATCTGTACAATGTAAACAAACAAGAATTTAAAGAATTCAGGAAGAAAATGTTTTGTTCAAAGTCTTTATTTTGTCCAGGGATTACCAGTCCAGTAATTAGTACATATAAAAGGGCAGTACTTAAAGAAGTGGAAAAGTTAGTTTCAACTGATAGTGGACCAAACTTTAAAGGGGGGAAAGGGGAGATTGTTTAACCAGGAAAGGCACACTAAGCCGAAGCTTGTTTCCAGGTGAGACCTGGGAGAACAAGGAAGTTAAGTGACTTGCTCAGGATCACACAGTATGCAAGTGGGGGCTGTGAGATTCAAACCCAGGTCTCCAGGTTTGCAGCTCAGAGCCCTAAACCTCTGCCCTATACTGCCTCCTTTAAGGGAAAGGGGAAATATGACACATAAAGAGATCACCGCTATCAGGGAACTTCAGGATATGGGTGACGTAATCATAAAACAATCAGATAAGGTTGGCAATTTGGTTTAAATGGATAAAAAATTCTACAGAAACAAAATATTTACATTGTTAAGTAATGAAAACCATTATACCAAATTGCCTTCTACCCCTACCACTGCCTTTAGGACTGAATTACTGCATTTGTTAGAGATGGCGAAGCATAGGGGAGACATCATAGAAATGAGTTAACATTTTTGTTATCACAAAATCCTATTATACTAACAATCTATATACTCCCAAAAATTCATAAAAATGTTGTGGATCCACCTGGGAGACCCGTCATTTCAGGTATAGGATCATTGACTGACAATCTTGTGCAATTCTTAGACTTTTTACTCCAGAGAACTGTGACATGCCTCAGATCTCACATAAGAGATACTGTACTATGGATGTCTTAAATAAGACATAAGATTTAGTTTGGAGCAATGAATTTAATTGGCTCGCTATTGATGTTGAGACATTATATATCAGCATTAAACATGATGATGGGATTGAGGCCTGTTCATTTTATCTACAGTGGAACCCTTTAAAGGATGTGAGTCCTATATAATTTAATTGAAGAAGGGTTGGAATTTAAACTCAAGCATAATTTCTTTGAGTTTGATGGTAATTATCATTTGCAGTGTTTTAGCAATGGCCCCATCATTTTCAAATTTATTCCTGGGCAAGTGGGAGGAAGAAGTGATTTTTGAGCCTTAAAATATTCCCTTCCACAAACACATTACATGTTGGTATTATTTTATTGATGCTATATTGTGTGTCTGGGATGGAACACAGGATGAAGCAAGTCAGGTTATCCACTGGCTAATCCACAATGATAGGAATTTGCAATTTACACAAAAGGTGAATGATCAGTCAGTTGATTTTTGGTATGCTACATTTTTGGCAAATGAGACAAATACGGTCATTACGAAAGGGTTTAGGAAAACCACTGTGACTAATAACTTTTTGTTAGCCACAAGTGCACACCTGAGAAAGTTAAAGCAGCAATACCCTATTGCCAGTTTCTCCACTTGAGGAGGAACTGCTGCAACCTTAGTGATTTTTGTACACAAGCTAAGAAAAGAAAATATATGTTCCTTGATAAAGGATATGATTTGAGCTTAATTGAGAATGCATTTGAGAAAGCACATAATTTAAAAAGAAAGGATTTGCTGCGTACCAAAGTGAGAGACCCTGCTGAAAATGAGATGGTATGATTTTCAGCAGACTGTAACTACCTTGCTGGTCAAATTGGTGGTACAGTCACAAAATGTTGGCCCATTTTATCCAGTGATGACACCCTTTCTGCACATATTGGTAAAAAAACAAGGGTTACATTTTGGAAAGGGAGAAACTTGAAAGACTGATTGGTCAGTAGCCAGCTCCCAAAGGATCCTCCAGCTCCCACCTGGTTACTGCAGAAACCACATGGGAATTTTAAGTGTGGCAATTGCATTTTATCTCCATTGTGCCATCAAGGTAGTACATTTATATCACCCATCAATGGGCGTACAGTATCCATCTGTCAGTTCATCTCCTGCATCACAACATTTGTTGTATATATATTATTCTGCCCATGAAGGTTGATTTGTGTAGGGATGACAACAAGGCAGTTAAAAACAAGGGTGCAGAAGCATGTGCGTGACATTAAAAATCTTTGTATGGATAACCCAGTTGCAGCCCATTTCTTTTATGAGCATAAAAGTGATGCATCATTCTTGAGATTTATGGGCTTAGAAAATATAAAAATAGGACCAAGAGGTGGGGATAGGATTCAAAGGCTTCAACAAAGGGAAACATTCTGGATTTATTTCCCTTGGTGCCTTATACCCCATGGCCCAGATATTCAGTGCAGTTGCACATGGTGCAACTGAGCTGCGCTAGCACAAGTGCGGACTTGCGCCAAGGAGCCGTATTCAGCGGCAGCCAGTGTGCAGTACAAAATCCATTGCACCAATACACAACTATAATGAATGCAGGCTGCAGGCACAAGAGCAGGGGACTTTCCCAGGAATATCCAGCACAGTGGCATATTCAACCAAGAAACCATGGCGCAAGTGAGGAGCAAATCGAAGTTGCTCTGAGCAGACTTATTCCTAGTAAAACAGGGTGAAAGCACACAGACAGCAGTTGTGCCAAGGGTGGGAGTGAGAGGGAGAGATACAGGGAGATGGACAGACAGGCACACAACCAGACACAGAGGGAAGGAGACAGAGAGGTGGCATGGGAGAGGGAGAGAGGCAGAGAGAAAGAGAGGATGACACCCACACACACACCCACACACACACACACACACACAAAGCCTGTGTACTGGGGTGGCACACAGCCAGCAGACAACCACCCATAGGGACGGTGGACACCAGGGGACATAAAGAGAGGGCCCACCCTGTTGGGGGCGGTGATGAGGGGTGTGAGTTGGCAGAAGGAACAGCTATGTGGCCAATGAAGGGCCTGGCAGTAGCATGCCCAACACAGGCAGTACCGTGTCCACAACACCGCAAGGAACTAGAGTGACACTGAGATCGTGGGCTGGCACCACCTGAACAGGGCCATGCTAAGGCAGCCCTGAGAGCCATGCAGCACAGAGCTGCAGGCACCCATTGGATGGAGCCACGCCGTGGCTATGGTGATGGCGGTGACTTCCAGCATGTACCTGCTCACCACAGGCACCAGCCAAGGACCAACAGGGGACACCATGGGCATATCCAGGTGCCCGCGGCCCACCGCCCCACACAGCTTCTCATGTCTCTGCTGCCACATGCCGTGTAATGCAGCCGTCACCCCAGCACACAGGCAGAGCATACAGTACTGATGTAGGACAGCCACAGGGTGGCAGGAATGCCTGGCATGAGTGGGGCCTGTGCCTGCACCCACATGGGCAGCTGCATGCCACCTGGCCCTGTTGGACTGACGCATATCACCAAGAAGGAGCACCCAAGCATCACCAGCCAAGTGGCATGCGATGTCACAGGGCACACACCAATGTCTGCGCCATGCTACAGATGTGAACATGGGGACGACCCCACCGGCTAACCAGTGAGTGTGTGTGGCATGGGCAGGGTGCAATGGGCAGCACAGTCCTGTGGGTGAGAGAGAGTGGGGTGTGCATGGTGGTGTGGGTGCTAGAGACAGGCAAGGGGCACAGCACAGCATAACACAGGGCTAACCATGGCATGCTTCACACAGGTGACAGTGCATACCCGCTGAGGCCTTGGCAGCATCACCCTGGTCAATCCCACCCTGCAGTGCTGTCTGCCCCCAGTGTGCTACTGCGGTACCCACCACCCTGTCAAGGTTGCAAAACCGGTACATGGTCTGTGCTGTTCAGTGGCGCTTCTATGGTGCAATACATGCAAATGAGGTTGTGAGCAATAGTAATGATATGCTAATGCAACCCACTGTGCCACGCATTGGCTGATGAGCTCATTTGCATGCAGTGGCTGAATATTGAGTTATTGTGCTGTGCGCAATGGTATTGCACTGGAGCAAGCAGCGGCACAATGGCCACTCATGCGCGGTGCTCAGACCTGCAGTGCGCATGTGCACTGTGTTGCCATGATGTCAATCGCGTAGACTGCATTACCAGCATGATGTATCGGCACAGCGCAAGTGGCACAGGGCCAGCAATGCACACATCACGCATGCTGGCATGTTCCCTATCACGCACATGCACACTGGTAGTTGGGCATGGTTCCTTGGGCTATTGCACTGGGCACCTGCCTTGACCCTCGCTATAGGTGTCCAACTGCCAGTACAGACACTGCCTCACCGGATGCTGGGCTGGCCCATGCGGCAGACTTTGCTCGTGGTCTCAGGCATACTTGGGGTGGTGGCAGCCCTGCAGGGCATTCTGGTGGTGGAGGGGGTGAGGGATAGCATGCCAAGGTGGTCAGCCAGAGCCATTGCTAGGGTTGGCCCTGTGTCCCCTGTTACCCCTGTTGGGCCTTTCCCTCTGGGAGCCTAGGAATCAACTACCTCAGGAAACCATAAGAAAGGGGGGGGGGTGCTGTACCAGGGGACAGAAATTCGTGCTGGACTTGCTCGGGGAATAAGGAGTCCTCCAGTAGTAAACAGCTATGAGCCCCACAATCCATGGGGGACAAGAAGAATAAAAATTGGGACAGATACTCCTATTGACCAGGAGGCACCAACTAGTAAAATGCATAACAACAACCAGAGCGATATGGTTAATCTGCTGCCTGCCAGGCAAAGGCAGCTATCCAGAAGCCCCAGCTCCTTGATGTCAAAAGGTGCAGTAGCATTGCCCCTTGCTAAGCAGCCTAGGGCCACTACCTCAGTCTGGAGCAAAACCAGCCAGAAGGATCAACCGGAGGAAGAGGCTGCTGTACCCTTAGAGGATCCGACTCCGCAATACTGGGTGTCCAAAATGGAAGTTAATGAGGAAGAAGCCGCAGCAGTTGATGGCTTGCTGAAACCGGGCATGAAGATATTTGCAGAGGCTGTTGCCTCGGGTGTTACCCCCACTTACTCTGGACTAATTTGCAAACCAGGGGATGCCATGACACTCTCTGACACTTAAGGCATCTCAAGACTTGCTTGTGGTTTTTCTAATGGGCGAAACTGCCTTGCCCAATATATGGGGTGTTGATAATGCCGTACCATGGGCAGTTTTCTGCCTGGGCAATATCTGCCATTTTGGCTACTTGCCCCCACATGGGAGGTAGATCTTTCACTCCCCTTCCTAAATAGACAAAAAGTAGTAGCTGTAATGGACCCTCCCTCCCCTCCCAACTTTCCCCCTCCCCCTGGCAGGATGGTACAGTCTGGGAGGGTATGAATCCACTGCTTAGAGAACTACCAGTAAGAAGGGTGGTTTATGGGGGTAGACAAGTATATTACAGTAAGGGTATGCTTGAATAAATACAATCTGCAGCTCACCATTTTCTAGAACTCAGATCCTAGAAGAGAGGGCACCATGAGATGTCAGGGAGAATACCCAATTGTGTGTGGTTGACAGAGGCCCCCATTCCCTACATGGGCGACTTAAGATTGCCAGATAGAAACATAGAAACATAGAAGTTGACAGCAGATAAGGACCGCAAGGCCCATCCAGTCTGCCCATTTCTTTTTCTACCTTATAAATGTGCCATCGGCCTTTGCTCTGTCAGTGGCCTACCTAGTCATACTCATCTGTATTGCTCCTTTATGCCTGTCCCATGCCTGTTTGAAGCCCTGAACTGTGTTCATAGCCAGCACTTCCTGAGGGAGACCGTTCCATGCATCCACCACCATTTCTGTGAAAAATAATTTCCTCACATTCCCCCTTAATCGGCCTCCCTCTAATCTCATGCTGTGTCCTCTTGTCCTGCTATTTTTCTTATATTTAAACATGTTAGACTCTTTCACCTTGTTAATGCCCTTAAGGTGTTTGAATATTTCGATCATATCACCTCTATCCCTCCTTTGCTCAAGGGTATACATATTGAGCTCCATTAATCTGTCCTCACATGTCTTCTGATGCAGTCCCTGCACCATTTTGGTTGCCCTTCTCTGGAATGCCTCAATTTGGCTAATGTCCTTGTGAAGGTGTGGCCTCCAGTACTGCATACAGTACTCCAGATGGGGCCTAATCAGTGTCTTGTAAAGAGGGATTATTACCTCCCTTTTACTACTTGTGATACCCCTACTAATACACCGTAACATCCCCCTAGCCTTACCTACTGCTTTAGAAGTCTGCTTGGATGATTTCAGGTCATCGGTGATGATGATGCCCAAGTCTCTTTCTTTCTTTGTGACTGCCAGCAACTACACTCCCAGCCTATAGGTGGCTTCAGGGTTTCTCTTCCCTATGTGCATGATCTTGCACTTCTTTGCATTAAATCCTAGTTGCCACTCTTCTAACCATATTGCTAGTTTATCCAGATCTCTTCTCATTCTGCCCACCCCATCTGGATCATCTACTCTGTTGCAGATCTTGGTGTCATCTGCAAACAGACAAGCCTTACCCTCTAGTCCATCTGCAATGTCACTAATGAAGATATTGAAGAGGACTGGCACCAGGACTGATCCCCGAGGTACCCCACTTGTGACTTGCATCTTTTCTGACTGTATACCATTTACCACCAGTCTCTGTTTTCTGCCCGTCAACCAGCTTGCCACCCAGTTGACCCACTTCTGACCCACCCTGAGCCTATCAGTCTTCTATGTGTAACAGTGTCAAAAGCTTTGCTGAAGTCAAGGTAGGCGACATCAACTGCTCTCCCTTGGTCCACCACTCTGGTTACCCAGTCAAAGAAATCTATGAGATTAGTTTGACAGGACCTTCCTTTTGTAAACCCATGCTGTCTTGGATCCTGTGCCCCCTATGGATTTCAGGTATTGCACTATCCTTTCCTTAAGGAGTGCCTCCATAATCTTGCCCACTACTGAGGTAAGACTGACTGGTCTGTAGTTCTCTGCCTCCTCCCTGCTACCACTCTTGTGGAGCGGGATCACATGAGCCCTTCTCCAGTCTTCTGGGACCTCTCCTGTGCTCAGAGACTCACTAAACAGTTCTGCTAATGGCTCTGCGTGTTCCTCCTTTAGCTCCTCAAGTACCCTGGGATGTATGCCATCAGGTCCCATTGCCTTGCCCACCCTGAGCTTAGCGAGCTCTTGTAGGTCCCTTTCTTTTGTGAATGGTGTAGTGCTCACCTCCCTCCCCCCCTGTGTCCATGGTGCTGAGCTGTGGGCCCTGCTCTACCTTCTCTTCAGTAAATACTGAGCAAAAGTATCTATTTAGGATAGATGCTTTTACAGTGTCCTCCTCCTCACACGCCCCCTTTTCTCCTTTGAGCTTAGCGAAACCCCCTATGGACTTTCTCCTTTCACTAGTGTATCTATAGAAAGTCTTGTCACCTTCTTTTACTGTTGTGCTAGTGTTTACTCAGTTTGGGACTTTGCCTGCCTTACTACCTTCCCTGCTTCCCTAAGGGCAGTTTGGTATGCCTCCCTATCTTCATCCCTCTGTGTTCCCTTATATTTCCTCAAGGCCAGCTTTTTGGCTCTGACCTTTTCTGCTACTGTATTTGAGAACCAAAGTGGTTTTCTTCTTCTTTTGCACTTCCTTTTCTGTCTAACACAATGGGATGTTGCTTCAAGTATTGCATCCTTAAAGCTTGCCCACTTTGCCTGTAACCCCGCATCTGTGTTTCTTTTTGCCAGGGCTAATTTAACTCTGTTGGCCAGCTTATCAAAGTCAGCTTCTCTGAAATCCCATATTTTTGCCTTGGAATGGGATGATTTAGATGTAGTAGCCAAATTGAACCATACCATGTGATGGTCACTGGCCCCCCAGTAACCTAATACCTGGAGATCTGTGATCCCTTCCCTGTTAGTCAGTACTAGATCTAGGATAGCCCTGTCTCTTGTGGGTTGTTGAACCAGTTGTTTGAGGCCCTCCCCCTGCAGGGAATCCACCATGTGTCTAGTTCTGGGAGATGTTCCTGCTGGTATTGACCAATCTGTATCCGGCATGTTGAAGTCTCTCATTATCAGAACCTCCCCTTTTGCTGTCATGTTTTGTATATCTTCTAACAGTAATGTGTCTATGTCCTCCCCCTGGTCTGGGGACCTGTAGACAACTCCTGTTCTTATGGCTGTCCCATTTCCTGTTTCCAGGGTGACCCATAGTTCTTCTGGCTCCTTATGTGTATTCTGAATTTCTGTAGCTTTGATATTTTGATTGACATACAGAGCCACTCCACCCCCCTTTTATGCACCTCGATCTCTTCTGAACAGTACATAGCCAGGTACTCAAGTCTCCCAAGTGTGGTTATTGGTAAACCATGTCTCACTAATTGCTACTATGTCCAGTTTAGCTTCTGACATTATTGCCTGCAGGTCTGGTATCTTATTTCCCAGGCTGTGAGCATTTGTGTACATGATTTTCCATTGGTCAGATTTTGGTGCATTAGTTGTTGGGTGAGGTTTGGTATTTCCCTTGTGTGTCGTATGGGGAGATGGACCTTTTTTCTTATCTGGTGATGCAAATGAACTTCAAACATGCTGAATCCCTCTTTGATGACTAGCTGAGGGGGAGAGGGGTGTTCTTCCCATTCGGTGTATGGGGTGCTGCACCCCTCTCCCCAATTATTAGCTTAAATATTCTGTAAAGATGTCAGACTTCTGCCCCAATGCACTGACTCCCTCCTTAGTCAGATGCAGTCCATCAAATTTAAAGAACTTCCACTGGAGTCAGGGAGGTAATAATCCCTCTTTACAAGACACTGGTTAGGCCCCATCTGGAGTACTGTGTGCAGTACTGGAGGCCACACCTTCACAAGGTTATTAACCAAATTGAGGCAGTCCAGAGAAGGGCAACCAAAATGGTGCAGACACTGCACCAGAAAACATATGAGGACAGATTAATGGAGCTCAATATGTATACCTTAGAGCAAAGGAGGGAGAGAGGTGATATGATAGAAACATTCAAACACCTTAAGGGCATTAACAAGGTGAAAGAGTCTAACATATTTCAATATAAGAAAAATAGCACAATAAGAGGACACAGCATGAGATTAGAGGGAGGCCGATTAAGGGGTAATGTGAGGAAGCTCTTTTTCACAGAAAGGGTGGTGGATGCATGGAACGGCCTACCTCAGGAAGTGGTGGCTATGAATACAGTGCAGGGCTTCAAACAGGCATGGGATAGACATGAGGAAGCAATACAGATGAGTATAAATAGATAGGCCATTGACAGAGCAAAGGCCTATAGCACATTCATAAGGTAGAAAAAGAAATGGTCAGACTGGATGGGCCTTGCGGTCCTTATCTGTCGTCAGCTTCTATGTTTCTATGTTCTTGGCTTCTTCTTAATTTGGAAGATGTTTTGTTTTGAGTATGTATTTGATAATAATTATTTTTTTATCTATTTACCTGCATCACCCTTTGTCCCATGTACATGTAGTCGTATGTCTATGTGATGTATTTGGGCAGTATATTTCATAATATGAAAATCATTCATAATTTTGTGAAAGATAAGTTACTTTTTTCTATTTTCTATTTTTTGTTTATTTAGTTGGCCTCACTCCCTCTCAGCACAAATTCAAAACTGGGCAAACGTGGGGATCTCCCTGCACTTGCTACCCTGTTCTGGATACAGTCAGCTCTTTTAAATATTCCTTTAGAGGTTTCTCTGGTTTTTTTTTTGGTTTTTTTTTCATACTTTCCTTTTTATCCCGTCTTTACTGTCCTCTTTTACCCTACTTCTTCGGACTTGGTCAATTCCCTAGTGCAACCCACCCACGGTGTCTGCCCCTAGAGTGCCAGGTCAACTCCAACCTCGATCGTCCTCCTGCCTTGGAGTGCCTGCACAGTGGAGTCTTGCCCATGGGAAGGAATTTCCTGGGTGTGGACCAGTCGTCATCCAGGGTTAGGAGGATGTTTTTCTGTTTTTCTCCCCTGTTGATCCCTCTACCCCTGAGGATGTAGGCATGCAGGACAGATGTCCAGACAGAGTGCTGACACATGCCATTGTCAAGTGCCCCGGACGTCCTCCCCGACTCTGTAGAGCCAGCTATGCCCTGGTGCCCGTGCTTCCACTGGCACCGGAGCATCGAGTGCTCGAAACACCCATAGGTTCCACCCCTGGAGGAGGAGGGAACCCGTTGGGATACTCAATCCTCCTCCTTCCCTCCAACCCCTGGCTACCCGGGTCCATTACCGACATGGTGTGAGGTGTGGCATCCAACACCTCAACCCTCAGCGCCACCGGGCCGGCTAGAGGTTTCTCTGTTTTGAGTGCCATTATGGCCCTTGAATAATGGAATGAGTTTGAAATCAAAAATAATTTTTTGAACCTTAATGCTTTTTAAGATGTATGTCAAAATGACATCAGTGTTTGAATGTATATTAAAAACAGGGAATGAAAACTTATGCTCTTTATCCATTTAAAGCTGATTAAGCAAATAATTTCCTTTCTATAGAGTAAACCAGGTTATTTACACTGGCTTAAACCCCCCCTCCCATATTTTTCATTTCATTCCATTTCTTGTATTTTGACAAATCTAATAGATTTTTTCAAATTGTATTCATTCAAATGTTTTCTGGTATTCACTACTAGGCAATTTTACTTTGCTTTATTATTTGTACATCTACAGTACAAGTTTAAATATCTTAATGCTGAAACCAGTACTATGTATGTTTTTTATAATTTTACAATTAATTAATAATGTTAGCTGATTATTAATTGCGTGTTAATTGATTATAGTATATAAGGGATTTTTTGAAATACCGGCAGCTAGCTTCCTGACAAAGCTCATTGGAGCAAAGCACTGAGGCTGCTGGGTAACGGTATTCCCAGTGCTGTTATCTCATTGCATGTTGGAGCACCATATTTTGCCTTATTTATTACACTCCTCTGGAGTGCAGGGTGGTTTTCTGTTGCTTTGTAGTGTTTGGTGTGACTCACCTCATCCCTGCCCCCCACATCTTTTGGTGATCGCTTTTGGAAACCACGTTTTTTCATCTTAGTTACTGCTACTCATTTACTCTTACTGCCTTGTCAATATTAACTGCTTTACCTCCCCATCTACTCCTGGCTTTACCTATGTATAAGCTCCAATGCTACACTATCAAATCACTCCTACCCCCCTTATCAGTTGTATTCTGTTTGTTCTAGCTGCCAAAATATATGTATTGCATACACCAGTCCTTATGTTTCATTATCAGTATGCAACCTGTAAGTCATTTCCCTGTGTTGACTAGTGTTTACCACCTGCTCAACATTGTGGAGCCTTGTATGTATATCCAGCCTCTATAATGTAATGCACATTTCATATATTTACTGTTATTACCTATCTGTATTTGTAAATTGTTAGTCTATATGTCTCAGGACCTCCTTGTGAATGAGCTTGCTCAATGGAGTTTTCCTGCAATAAACTTGAACTTGAAACTTGAACTACTAGCACTGCCATTGTAGATAGCAAGACTGTGTCACAATCTGACTGTGATGATGGAAACAAAATTGACAGCTGACCAAAGTGAGTAAAACCACTCAATATAAATGCTGTTTCTCTCATGCAAATTACTCCTCACCTTGTTATTTGTGAACAGTCTATTAGAATTAGAACAGAACAGTGGGAAAACCAGCAGCGACTGTTCTACAATACAGAGTGGCGCATGCTGTAGTGGGTGAGCACATTTACATATGCTGTCTCATGCTGCCAAGACTGCAACTTTTTACACCCCTGTGAGTGTTAGTTCAGCTATGTTTGACACAGGGAGGAGATCATATTTGAGCTGCAGTGTAATTTTTGGGGTGACCTGCTCAGAAACATTTTTAATAAATAAATGTAAACTGCTGCTTCTTAACAACAACAAAAACAAATAAATAAAAGCACCACTGTTAAGAATAAAAGTAATTGTGTGGCTGTTGAACATTATACACCACACTGTTGCTATAGTTGTAATGCAGAGAGGTTTACATTTACACACACACACACACACACACACACACACACAGACTGACTCATGCACACACACACATACACACACCACTATCTCTGTTATCAAAGAAGTATACCAGTTTCATGATGTATAAAGTTATTTCTAATCACTGACCCTTTTGTGATTCATTTTAAGAATGACAGAAACCACAGCTATTTCAAGTAATCACAGCTGATTCCATCAAATTTACCTGAAGGATTGGGGGTTGGGGGGCAGGGCAACTAGAACAGTAGTGTTTATAAAAAAAAACTTGAATGCATGTTACAGTTGAAGCACTCTGAACCTATTTTGTAAGCTGTGATGTGACCCTGATTCTCGATCAAAACACTATGTCAGAATCTTTAGTTAAAAATTGACTGACTCAGCTATGATTACTTGAAATAGATGTGGTTTCTGTTATTATTAAAATAATTTACCATAGGATCTGTGATCAGAAATAACTTAACACATGATGAGATTGGTTTGTTTCTTTGATGACAGTGATGATGATGGTTGTGTCTATGTGTGTGGGAGGATAACTGTAAACCTCTATTAGAACTACAGGAACAGAATGGTGCATAATGTTTCAACAGACTTAAAATAACTTACTTCTAACACTGCAGATGCTATCCCCTATTCAGGTAACGAGCAGGGTATCTTAGCTACTGCTACTGGCACTGCCGTTGTAGATAACAAGACTGTCACAATCTGACTATGATAACAGAAACGAAACTGACAGCTGACAAAAGTGAATAAAACCACTCAATATAAATGCTGTTTCTCTCATGCAAATTACTCCTCACCTTGTTATCTGTGCACAGTCTACTAGACTTAGGATAGAAGAGTAGAAAAACCAGCAGTGACTGTTCTGCAGCAGAGACTGGTGCATGCTGCAGTAAGTGAGCACATTTACATATGCTATCTCCTGCTGCCAAGACTGCAACTTGCTACACCTCTGTGAATAACAGTTCAGCTAAGTTTGACACAGGGAAGAGCTCATACTTCAGTTGAGGTGTAGTTTTTGTGCTGACCCACTCAGAAACATTTTAATATGTAAATATAAACTGCTGCTTTTTAAACTAACAAAAAAAAAAACTACCAACGCAATGAAAGTGATCATGAGACATTGTGATTAACATATACATCTACACTGAATCTGAAGGAAAAAAAAGCCATCACTCACCTGACAGTCTCCCTTTAAATAATTTCATTATGTACTTTTACTTTGACTGCATACTGATGCTTCTTCCATTCCTCAACATAAATCATTTTTGATTACTTCAAATTGGTCTTTTCTGCTGCAGAATATGCATGTTTGCAGGCAACAAATGTGCATTTTCTTGGGCAGAAAAGACCAGTTTGAGCTCAACAAAAATTCTTTAGGCTATCAAATGAAATAAGCGTTAGCATGCAGTTACAGCAAAAGTACAAAAAGAAAATATTTAAGAGAGAAATACATTTATAATAATGTTTTATTATATGTCTACTATAATAGCATTTTCATTTTGATATACAGGCATTAATTTATTGCTCCTGAAAATCTTAAATACCAACAGTTTGTTTTGAATTTTCACACAAACTCTTTTGTGATATTATGTTCCACATTTATATAGTCATTATTCATACTCATCCTTGCATAAAAATATATACTGGGAAACAGCCACTACAGCTGATGGCTGCATGTAAGAAAAAAGTTGTTTTTTTCTACTTTACCTTTTTCAGTCTGTCATGTTTATAAAAGTAGTCATAAAGCAACTATCTTGAGAGTTGGATGTAAAAATAGAAATGATAATTATTACGAAACGTTGTGTGTAGTGCCAGTCTTCACCCAGCAGGCATGCCTTGTGATCCTGAGGCAGTGAGCTGAGTTTGTGTGTGTGTGTGGGGGGGTGAGCTGAGTGACCCAGCTACATGAGGTGAGGCTGCTGGGATGGCACAGTTATGTGACACCCTCCACAGCCTGAGGATGAAAGGTGTGGGATTACCCACATGGGCCTGGATACCATTTAGTGAAGATAGCTTTTATCTTGGCATAGGGCCCATCACCTCTCCACACATGGATGGCAGAGGGCCTAAAAATTAGCTTACAGATGGACTGTTTGCCTTGCGTACTTGTATCTCTGTCTATTTGCAAGTATGTGCACCAGAGGGCCCCTCATTACTGCAGCCCACCAGACAACCCCATGGATTCTTCATAACAGTCGTTGCATAAAAGTGCAGGTCCTCCATGGGTGGACATAGTCTACCCTTGTTGCAGGGCTTAAAGGGCCCTTCATGTCTGAATCTCTCCACACAGGTCCCAAAGGGACATGCATGAATGAGGATATGATTCCACTATAACAAAAAGAACAAATTGTGTTTGCAAAAAACTATATTAATGCACCAGTTAGGGTTCAACTTAATGCCAAAAAAGTAGTTTCCAACCATAACTCCCCCCCACCCCCAAACAACAAAAGGAAGATATACATTAGGGTTCTGGGTCTTTGGAGTCTTGGAAAATTATTGGAGGTGGGAATTCAGTGGGGTTCTTCCAGTCCAGATAAGAGTAGGGATTGCCAAACTGAGTAAGGAAATGGGCAGACTAGATGGGCTGTATGGTCCTTATCTGCTGACAGATTCTATGTTTCTATGTTCTTAATGCTAATACCCACCCTATTCCCTGAACAAACAATGTCAGGCATGATGTCCTTTCTGCACACAAGGAAGACACTTCCACTGATTTGCTAAGACTCCAGAGACCAAAACTGTAATATTTTTTTTTCCTTTTGCTGTTTTGCGTGTGGAGTTGGGAGTTAATGTTGGAAACCCTAACACCACATTTCCCTACTTTTTTGGCATTAAACTGAACCCTAACTGGTGCATCGACATAGGTTTTTGCAACAAATATAGTAAAAGTCAGAGGAGCAGTTAGGCTTAAAATGACTATCTTAAGGTAGTTTGTTCTTTCCAGTTGCAGCATTTAAGATGTCTGGATATTTTTAGACATTTCATGATTTTATAAAGGAAATCTCTCTGTTGACAGTACAGTAGTACTTAAGCCGGGCAGGAAATGTATCTAGAGATATTACAGAAATTTCAGGGAATATCTACGGATGTTAATGGCTACAACTGTAGTTTAGCCATTGGAGTAACTGCCAAAAGGCAAAAGGATACCATACAATATTCCATATTCACATATGCTATGTTTTTAAATACAAATATAAAGAGAAAAAAATACATTTAATCAAAACAGACTTTATACAACTATTGATATTAGCATTTAAACTCATCTTTTGCTTAAAAGTAAAATTCAAAATAGAGTTGAACTGACCTTGCTATTTTAAAAAATGGGGTACTGACATAAATGGCAATCTCTGTTGCCAGGGGCTCCTGACCAAATGGAAGCATGGTGCCTGCTGGAGACAAGAGGATGAGGAGGAGGAGGGGGAAGAGGAGGAGGAGGATACATAGAAAAGGGACAGTGAAGGACCCTGGAAGCAAGTTCAGAGAGAGAGCATGAGGGACCTCTGAAATTATTTCTGAGCTCCTTTTTGCATTAGCGCTCATAATACACACAGTCGGCAGCTGGCCGTGGAGGTGAGAGGTGGGCTGTGCCAGTCGCTGGCTGGGGAAGGGTGGGAGGGTGCTGGGTGGGCTGGCACAGCTGGGTGGGAGGGAGTGAGGGGCCACTAGACTACCAGGAAATTAGACATCCTTATCTATTTTATTATGATGGAGGGCCACCCTAGACTACCAGGGATATAAAAAAGCAATATTTATCAAATACACATTGGGGGGCCACTAGACTTCCAGAAAATTGCAGATACTTATATATTTTATTATGATGGACGGGGGGGGTGCTAGACTACCAGGGATATGAGTTACAATTGTAATTTATACAGATCGAAGAGGGGGCCACTAGACTACTAGGGATATAAAAAATCAATATTTATGAAGATTGGGGGGGCCACCGGAGATCGTTATCTATTTTATCATGATGGGGGGCGCTAGACTATCAGGGATATTTAAAACATATTTTTATTCAGATGGCACAGAACGAAGCCCCCTGAGCAAAACCCACCCTCATTTAAGTTTCTAGGGCACCCCTGGGCTGAGAAAAAACATTTTTAAATCTGGCTATCTGATCCCTCGCTTGCGATGCATGATCGCGATCAAAGAATTTCACGATCAAAGAATTTGCAGGCTCGCGATAAAAGATCATTAGCAAGCCAAAAATCAAAATTTTAAAAGTTAAAAACTATTTTTTGACCAATTTGAATGAAACCAAAGGCATGGCTCAATAGATTGGAGCCCCCCTGAGTAAAACTCATCCAAGTTTTACTTCAGAAGCGATCTCTGAGTCGAGATATTTGTGTTTTTCCGATTGGAAATTTTAAAACAAGATGGCGGACCTCGATATCAAAGAACTTTTAAAATTCATGGGGACAAAGATTCTTGAACCGCAAGGCTGCAAATTCTTTGATCTCCACGTAGGACGAGATGGCCAGAACCCCATTCTTTGTTCACAAAACATACATGTAAATTTTCCCCTTCGACTTATAATGGGAACTTAAAAGTGGCATAACTTTTGAATGCCTTAATATTTTTTCAATAAACGAAAAGCGTTATGTATGGCAACCAAAGCTCTTTCAAACAAGCTATCTTGCTGAGCAGCATGCCACACAATGGCCGTGCAGGGCCACGTCCAAAATCCCAAAAGCTGCCTCCAAAAATGGATAATTTTGCATTTTTCAGCATTTTGATATGCAAAGACCGTAAATCCGACCAAAATGCAATTTGGCAAATCAAGAGATGTACCATGCCTGACCATGCATACCAAATTTCAGGCAAATGCATTGAACGGGTCCAAAGTTATTAACACCCAAACTTTTAACTTTAGTATGTAAGTGACCGCTGAACCTTACAGTAACTATAGTGGTGCGACTGCGCCCACTATTATAATACATATATATATTCATATCTATATAGATATATATATATAGATATATCTATATCTATATAGTATATATATATATGTAACTAGTAATGATAGTGATTATAAATAAGTGACTGTAGAAACAGCAACTCATTTATAGCACTATCATCAGCAGCTACTCTACAAGGGTAGCAATGCTATAGCATGGAAAGTGACCAGAAGGGGAGGGATAGGGAGGTGTAGGGGAGGGATAAGAGGTAGGGTTTGTATTGGTAGGGGATCCTGCTGTAGCTGAGCCGGCCCTGTGGTGTGGTGGTGACTGGCTACAGAGCAGTAGGCACTGGGTTCGGCACTTGCTGGGGGTGATTGTTTTGCCGCTTCATGGGGCTCTCTGTTTTTTTTTCTGTATGTGTTTTGCTCCCTCCTCAACATGTACCCCCCACAAAAACACTTAAAATAGCCAGTAGTCGGATCACTTGGGTTTGTATATTGCCAAAGGGCCTCCTTTCCCAGAATTTAGGATATCACCATTGGTTCTGCTTCTGAAGAAACAGCCGAGCCTGGTGAATACCGAATGATCCACCACTTGTCCTATCCAGAGGGAGAATCAGTCTATGATTTAATTGATGCGGAGCAAAATGTGGTGTCCTATACGACCCTGGATGTATATGAGGAGTTGATTCAGGCATTGGATGGGGCATGGTTGGCAAAGACCAAAACAGAGTCTGGCCAGAAGTGTAGGAGCCACTGGGTTTTAAATCCAGTGGGGGTTGTTATTTCGATAAGGCTATGCCGATGGATTGATCAATGGCGTGGTCATTTGGAGAGCAATACAGATATATGGCAGTGGTTCACTATTTGGAAGACTCTCTGTTAATAGGAAAAGGAGAGGAAGGGATCACCAACATATTACAGTGCTTTCCGGATATATGAGACAGAGTGGGGGTCCCGTTAGCAAAAGGAAAGATGGAGGGTCCAGCCCACAGGTAAGACTTTTTATTGACAGAAGTGGTCACAGAGGAGGGTTTATTCATGTTGCCAAAAGGTAAGGCACTGAAGATATGGGAAATGGTGAAAGGGAAGTGAAGCATGTCACTTTGGTGGTGCAGCAGCTATGGGACACTTGAACTCTACATTTAGCGAGGACAGGCAGGCTTCCTACACATGCTTGGCTAGGGGCAATGAAGGGGGTGTAGAGGCTGCATACTGGGTAAACATAATGAAGGGAGTGAGGGAGGACCTAGAAGTATGGGAAGAATTTGTTTTATCACTACATTATTTGTACCACCTCCGTTGACCTGGCAGGGGCTATGACCCCCCCCTTGGAGGGGTATATCCTCTGGCCCATCTCAACCATTATGGGTCCTGCTGGGTCCCACTATTTTTCCTCAGTTTTTCCCCCTACACTGTTGCTCATGCAATGGGTGCAACAGCTGTCTCCACCTCCACAGATGCAGCCAAGCATCCTGGGCATGGGCCGAATCCCTCTTGTTGTGCTGACACACACAGCACAAACCCCCACACAAAGGAAGGAGAGCATTCCTCCAGACGCTCAATCCTTACTTCTCTGGCTGACCTCCGAATGACCCATGTTGGTTCCCAAACCCAGCATGGTGTGAGGTATAGCGTCCAGTGCCTCAGCCCACAGAGCCACTGAGCCAGCCACATGGGAGGAATTTTTGAGGCAGTATAATGGGTACCCAGTTAAAAAAAGCATGGCCTGAATCATGCAGTCTAAACCACACAGTCAGGACTGCATCAGGAATAGACAGTGACACGGATGGAACAGCATCCAGCAACTACCGCTACCCCATAACTATTTAGCCAGATTTGAGAAGATGGGGAAAAAGGAAAAAAACTGCAGTTGCTGACCAAGCTGCCCCTGTGGTGAAATGGGTTAAGGCAGCAGCTGGGCCAGCACAGTCCACAAAATCAGAGTTCTAATCCTGGTCTCCCAACTCGGCAACTTTAATTTTCCATGTGGGGAAGTTACATTTTGTTGGCATAGGGCCGTGGCAAACAGACCCACAAATTTCACCTTTTTTCCCGTGATCTGCTCCCCCTCAGAGTAGGTTATTTTAGTAATGGGGGAGTGCGGGGGACAGAGCACCTCACTTCGGGGGGTGTGGTGGTAAGGACATTCTAAGTTCAGTGATGTGACCCCGGTGTTGCGTGAATTGCACTGGCTGCCTGTCAGGTGGAGGATCCTCCTTAAGGTGGGCTTGCTCACCTTTAAGGCCCTGCATGGACTAGGCCCTGGTTATCTGGGTGACCTCCTTATACCTGCCACTTCTGTCTGCCCCCTCCATTCCTCCTCTAGGGCCCTCCTTGGGATTCCCAGGATGAAGTTAAAAACTGCTGGTGAGAGGGCTTTTAGTGTCGTTGGCCCTGTCCTGTGGAATTCACTTCTACCAGCTGTTAGGAAGGCCCCTTCAGTTGAGGTTTTTAAAAGCTGCCTGAAGACCCTTCTGTTTGCTCAGGCATTCCCAAACATAGAGTTGTGAAGAAATTTTTAGATCTATCTGCGATGTTTATATTTTGTACTCCGCTGATTTTATTGTTTTTTATTCTTTATTTATTGATTGCACTCCTGATTGTTTTATTTTGTGATATGTTTTATATTTGTAAGGTGTCCAGAGCATCTGGGATCTGGCACCTAAGAAATAAAAGTTGCCTTGCCTTGCCTATTTATTTTACAATGGTAACGGTCGTCACTGTGGCGTCCAACCACTACCATTGTCAGTGTGTTTACTAGAGGCAGTAACAGTACTATTCATATCTAGTGTTGTATAATGGGTCACTTTCTGACAGGATGAGTGGATATTTACCATGGATTTGGAGCTCTCTACAGATGCGGCAGGCACCTTCGTGATGGGGGTATACTTCGGTGGTAAGTAGATATCAGAGCAATGGCTGGAGAAGTGGATAGTGAGTGGTTTGATGTTGGACATTATGCTCCTGGACATCTTCCCAATATGGGTGGCAGTGTTCCTTTGGGGAAACATCCTTGAATCAGTGGGTAGTATTCTGGTGTGACAATAAGGTGGTTGGCGATGTTTTGAACAGGCAAACAGCCACAACAAATACAGTAATGAGGGTGCCTATGCAGCTGGCATTATAAGGTTTGAGGTTGAGCATGTCATTTCAAGCTAAGCACATCTCTGGGATTAAGAATGCGGTGGCTGACAGCCTTTTCTGTCTTCAGGTGGACAGATTCTGGTGCATTGCACTGGGGGCAGAAGCCAGGAGAATGGTGGTCCCATTTCACTTGTGGGAGTTTTGTTGGAAAGAGCCCAGCTGCTGTTTAGGAGCTCTACGTCGGTAGGAACACTGAGGGTGTATGAAGTATCTTGACGAGTACTCCAAGAGTTCAGAGAGTAGGCCAGAATGTAGGTAAGTAGGTCAGTAACAGAGGGGCAGGTGATGAGGTTCATAGTGCAGTAGTGGGATGAGGGGGTAGCGCACTCCACCATGGGGATTCATTTAGCAGTGTTGGGTCTGATTTGCAGTCTGAGAGGCTGGGGAGAGCCTTGCAAGGCACAGGTGGTTAGGAGGAAGATGCAAGGTTGGCAGAGGAAAAAGAGGAGAAGCTGAGATGGAAGATGCCCAATATTGGAGAGGTTGCATGGCAGGTTAGTGGAGGCATTTGGGAGTATATGACACTCACATTATAAGGCACATCTTTTTGCAGCAGACTTTTTAGTCACGTTTCATGGTGTATTTTGAGTTAGTGAGGTGGTAAACCCGAGTAAGCATACTAAGGAAAGAGAACTGCACTGGGAAGAAGTGCATTGGTTTGATGACAGACTAGAGCTCTGGCTGAGTAGGTCCAAGATGGATCAGATGGGGTATGGGGCAATGGTGGTGATAAGAAAAAAAGAAATGGGGCAGATGTGCCTGGTGTGAGCTGTGGAAGAATTCAGGACAGTCAGACCACAGGTCGGTGGGGGTGCTACTGTTTATACATGGTGATGTGGACCCGGTTACCAGCTATAAATTGATGATGGTGTTGAAGAAGAGTTTGTAATTTCTGGGAGAAGACATGTTGGGGTTCTCATCCCATTTATTTAGGATTGGGGCAGCTTCCGGGGGGGTCAGCAGCAGCAATTAAGACGGTGGGAAAGTGGATGTCAGATAGCTATAAGATGTACATTAGTGAGTTAATGAAATAATAGCATTTTGTTTGTGTCCCCCCAGATATGGCTAGGAGGAGGAATGTACTGATTTGTGGTCACTCTTTAATTAATTGGGCAGAGAGAAGAGCAGTGGTGAAGCCAGAGGGAGACATCTCCAAATGAATGTGGGGGTGGCCAAGGTAAATTGGAAGGGTATTCAGGGCATGTGTAGTACCAGCTGTTGCTGCTACTAAAGGAGTTGGAAATGAAGTTTCCAAAGCTGGATTTGTCAATTATACTTCTGGGGGAAATGATAGGGGTGAAAAACAATGGGTAGACATTATGTGGAAGATAAAAGGGGATTTTGAGCAAATTAAGAAGATGTGGCCAGAAGTGGTGATTGGATGGTCAGAGGTGGTGCTGAGGAAAATATGGCGGCAGGCAAGGAATGTGAAGGCCATTGAAGGGGCTAGAAAGAGATTGAACTGACAAGTGGCGGTGATGGTCAAGGCATCTCACAGGATTGTGCAGGGATATACCAGCCAGATGGGGTGCACCTTACAGAAGAAGGTTTATACCCTTTCAACTTGCAATTGGAGGAAGTTTTGAAGAATGGGATAGGAGAAGACAGATGGGGGGAGTCTATCGCCCATTGCAATTGCTGGAGATGGGCTAGTGGAAGAAAGAAGAAAATGTGGGTGGGGGGGGAAAAGATGCAGAATAAAATAATACAGGGACCCAGGGAGTATTGGGCTGGAGAACAATGGCACAGGTTAGGTGTGTACCAAAACATGTTGGCACTTTGGGGGTTTGCAACCCAGAGGGCCGATGTTGGGCTTGGGGTATGCATTTAAGTCCAAAACGGTGAGAAGAAAGTGATGTATATGAAAATACAGAAGTATTGGTGGTATAAAGTAATGGATGTCATGGAGTTATTAATAAGAATTATGCCAACTGAGCACCCAAGCAAGGTTGTCCATGTATTCTGTAGGAAGGGATCCCAAGAAAAAATGGGTTACTGACATAAATGACAGCCTCTGTTGTGTTGTCAGGGGGCTCCTGACAAAATGGATGCATGGTGCCAGTTGGAGACAACAGGATGAGGAGATGGGGGAGAGGGAGAAGGGATGGAAAAGGGAAAGTGAAGGACACTAGGGGCAAGGTCAGAGAGAGAGAGTGAGAGACCCTGGGTGGAAGAGTGACAAGAAAAGGGGTGGGGTCTAAAACAAGGACAGGGATTGATAGAGGGAGTAGAAGATAAGTGCACCAAAAGAGTGGGTATAAAAGGGGGAAGGGAGATCAGGATCTCCCTTCTTTTCTTGCAAAGCAAGTTGCCCTTCCTCCAGCATTGTATGTTAGCAAGAAATGGTGGGGCAGTAGGTGAAGGCTATGGCCTAGGTAACTGCTGAAGATGGACAGCAGTGGTTGGCCAGGGATGATGGAAAAGCTCAAAGAGGCTATGGCCGTATTGTGTTGCTGAAGGTGGGCAGCACTGGGTGTCTGAAAGAGGAAAAGTGAGGTGGTGTGTGGAGGGGGGAGATACAGAATAAAATAATACAGGGGGCCCAGAGGAAGTTGAGACAGAAAACCAGGTCATGCGCTGAGTGTACACATAGACGTGTTGGCACCTTGGGGTGTTGCACCCAGAGGGCCAATGTTGGGCTTGCAGTATGCATCCAAGTCCTGAATGGTGAGAAGAAAGTGATGTATCATTCAAAGCATTCAAATTATGCAAATGATGTACATGTATATACCAAAGTATTGGTGGTGTAAAATAAAGAATGTCATGGAGTTGTAAATAACAATTATACTGACTGAGCACCCAAGCAAGGTTGTATCTATATTCTTTGGGAAGGGGATCACATGACAAAGATGTATACATCAGATTGATTTTCAGTCCTACTATTATGGAAAACACTGTGATAAAATAATAAACTGAATTTGGTGAGACACTGTATATTCATAAATTCATTTTTGGCTAGAAGTATTTAATCATACTAGAAATAGTAACTATGCTTTCCTTGTATTTTTATTTGTATATATCAGAAATTCCCTTCTTAAATGAAATATAAAAAGTTCACTTAATAACAAGAGTGGTTTTGTAAGAATTATTCTTTCAAGTAACATGGCAGGAAATTGCTGAACTATAATTATAATGCAGCTGTAAGAAACAAAAACATACAACTACAGAGAGCTGCCAAATGACCAAAGTTATGTGTGTGTAGAAAATTTTGAATGCCTGGGTGTAACTCGGCCATTTTTATATTTGCTTGCACGCATGTGCAAGAAACATAGTGCCATCATCGGAGGTTTCGGAGGTGTGTCACCTCCTCCTCCAATTCAGTCAGTGTGCTGGCAGGCGCGGCCCCTGTAGGCCAATGCATGCTGGAGCTGTCTATGACAAGCTCCAGAACGCAGTGGCATACAGTTGAAAGGGGGAGCTACGCTTGAGTGAGCAGTGATTAGATATCGGCTGCCCAGCGCGCAGCTCCCCCACACACACATGCCCACGCAGGCGCACGCCGCCTCCCGCACGCACGACTGTATAGCCAACGGGGTGCCCAATCCCCGCTGTGCCGCGCCCCCGCCTCCCCAAAGTTTCAAATGCCACGCTGGGTGCCCACCCCAGCATGGCAACTCAATGATATAGCCGACAGGGTGCCCAATCCCCCATCAGCTCCACTGTCCCAACCCCCCATAGAAGTGCCACGCTGGGAGCCCACCCCAGCGTGGCAAATGATCCTAGTCGACGGGGTGCCTAATCCCCGCCCGCTGAACGCCTCAACTGAGCCTTGTGCCACGCTGGGAGCTCCACCCCAGCGGGCAAACATCCCACGCCATCCGCTTTTATTTTTTACCTGTGAAGAAAAACGGTCCCACGAGTCTCCCTGCCCCCTCCCACAACCCGCACCCACCCACTGCGCACCCTGCCTTCCCCACACCCCCTCACCCCATACTTACCTCCGGAGCTCGGCGCGACAATCTTCGGTGGACCGGGAACACGTCTGCACTCTTCAAAGCCGACCGCGAACTGAGGAAATCCCGGTAAGCTGTATAATGGGCTAGATGGGGTTTTCAACTTTGTTGCATATCTCAGGCATTTTTTGGAATTTTTGCACCAAATTTTCAACATGGGGTTTTTGGGACCCCTTCTCATGAATGATGTCACTGTCATGGCGTTATCCGGGCCCGAAGGGTGATTTACATGATCAGTGGGCAGTCACTGCGTGAAATCACCCTTCGAAGCCTGAATAATGCCATGACAGTGACATCATTCATGAGAAGGGGTCCCAAAAACCCCATGTTGAAAATTTGGTGCAAAATTCCAAAAAATGACTGTTTTACGAGCGTACGTTGCGCAGTTCCTACGCAGGCTCGTAAGTTCGCAAATTTTCAATATTTTCACTCCAGATTTTCAACATTGCCATTTTACCACACCTTCTTATGAGTAGTACAGCTGTCATTTTTCACATCTCACCCAAAATGTGTTTCCGCCCATGTAGCGCACAATGGTGCAGTCGGTATGCGAAATCAATGTATAGGACAAATTAAGAAAATCACAGTGACACTGTTCATGAGCAAAGGTCTTAAAATGGCTATGTTGAAAATTTGGTGAAAAAATTCCAAAAAATGACTGTTTTACGAGTGAGCGTTGTACAGTTCCTACACACGCTCGTTAGTTCGCAAATTTTCAATATTTTCACTCCAGATTTTCAACATTGCCATTTTACCACACCTTCTTATGAGTAGTACAGCTGTCATTTTTCACATCTCACCCAAAATGTGTTTCCGCCCATGTAGCGCACAATGGCGCAGTCGGTGTGCGAAATCAATGTACAGGACAAATTAAGAAAATCACAGTGACACTGTTCATGAGCAGAGGTCTTAAAATGGCTATGTTGAAAATTTGGTGAAAAAATTCCTAAAAGTGACTGTTTTACGAGCGTCCGCTTCACAGTTAATACGAACACAAGTAAGGTCGCGAATTTTCAATATTTTCACTCCAGATTTTCAACATTGCCATTTTACCACACCTTCTTATGAGTAGTACAGCTGTCATTTTTCACATCTCACCCAAAACGTGTTTCCACCCAAGTAACGACTAATGGCGCAGTCGGTGTGCGAAATCAATGTACGGGATAAATTAAGAAAATCACAGTGAGACTGTTCATGAGGTGAGGTGTTAAAATGGCTATGTTGAAAATTTGGTGAAAAAAATTCCTAAAAATGACTTTTACGAGCGTGCGTTGCACAGTTCCTATGCATGCTCATAAGTTTGCAAATTTAATATTTTCACACCAGATTTTCAACATTGCCATTTTATTACACTTCCTTATGAACAGTACAGCTGCAATTTTTCATGTCACCCAAAATGTGTTTTCGCACCTGTAGTGCACAATGGTGCTCTTGGTGTGCGAAAGCAATGTTTAGGACAGATTAAGAAAATCACAGTTACACTGTTCATGAGCAGAGGTCTTAAAATGGCTATGTTGACAATTTGGTGACAAAAGTCCATAAAATGACTGTGATACGAGTGAGCATTGCGCAGTTTCCACGCACCCTTGTTACTTCATGACTTTGTAATATTTTCAGTCCAGATTTTCACCAGTGACATTTTTCCACACTTCCTTATGAACAGTACAGCTGTCATTTTTCACAACATGGCTGAAGTGTGTTTTCACAGTTTCAGCGCAGAGATGCTTGGTCGCTGTGGGAAATCATTGTTCGGCACAGATAAAGAAAAACACAGTGACACTGTTCATGATCGGAGGCACCAAAATGCCTGAGTTGACAATCTGCTGTAAAAATCCCCAACCTAATTATATGCCGGATATGGTTGCACAGTTTCTATGTCTTGCTCAGTGACTTCACCATTTTTTTAAATATTTTTACTACAGATTTGCAACATTGCCATTTTACACCTCCCCATGAACAGTACAGCTGTCATTTTGTACATCCTGTTCGGAATGTTTTTGCACCTGTGGTGCTAAATGCCGTAGTCACTGTGCATAGGCACCTTTTGGCTAACAAACTGATATTCCCCCTGTTCATGAGGTGGGGTCACAAAACAAACATGTTGAAGATTTGGAGTGAAAATACCAACGAATGCCTGAGGTATTAGGGTTTTCAAATATAATGCCCAACCCTGTAGAGAATGACAGGCATCAGGGGTGTGACTTGGGATTCTTGCCTGTGATGCTCATACCATTCCACACCCTGCAGTCAGTAAGAGGCATCGAGGTATGCCTTGGACTCTTTGGCCCCAAACTTCACCCCATTCTCCTATATCGCACCCATCTCACCATATTTCCTAATGAAATGGGGGGCACATAAGGGCCAAAGACCCCAAGGAACACCGTGACACTTGTCAGTGTCTGCAGGGTGGGGTGTGGTGAAATGGCGTGGCCATTATGCCTGACGACCCAAACGCACACCCCAATGCCTGTCACTCTCTGCAGGGTGGTGGTGGGGTTGGCTTCACTTCAATACTTCACTGCCATTCCTATTACGCAGCTCTGTAACTTCTACACTACCACTGCCAATGCCAGCAAGCAAACATTCGGCATTGACAAATGCTTGTTTGGAGCTGTTTCACCAAATTTTCAACATGGCCTTTTTGGGACCCCACATTATGAAGAGTGCCACTGTCATTTCATTCACTTGTCCCAAAAGGTGATTTCACAGAGCGTTCATGCCATTCTGTGCCACAGATGTGAAAACACATTTTGGGTAGGATGTGAAAAATTACAGCTGTACTTTTAATAAGGAGGTGTGCAAAAATGGCAATTTTGGAAATCTGGAGTGAAAATATAAAAAATTGGCAAAGTTAGAAGTGTGTGTAGAAACTGTGCAATGCACATTTGTAATGCACTAAGTTTAGAAACATAGAAGTTGACGGCAGATAAGGACTGCTTGGCCCACCCAGTCTGCCCATTTTCCTACCTAACAGATAAGCTGCAGATCCTAGTTAACCAACAGCTTACTTCCTCCTACACCCCACTAGGACTGCCTTATGCCTGTCCCATGCATTCTTGAAGTCTCCCACTGTTCTTGACTCCACGACCTCCTCAGTGAGGCTGTTCCATGCATCCACAACCCTCTCCGTGAAAAAATACTTCCTCACATTACCTCTGAGCCGTCCCCCCTCTATCTTCAAATTGTGCCCCCTTGTTCTTGCACATCTCTTTTTCTGGAAGATGCTATCCTCTTGGACTTTGTTAATTCCCTTGAGGTACTTGAACATTTCTATCATGTCCCCTCTATCCCTTCTTTCCTCAAGGGTATACATATTAAGCTCCTTTAGTCTTTCTTCGTATGTTTTCTGGTGCAGACCCTGCACCATTTTGGTTGCCCTACTCTGGACAGCCTCCACTCTGTCTATGTCTTATCGGAGATGGGGTCTCCAGAACTGAACACAGTACTCCAGATGGGGTCTCACCAACTGTCTGTACAGAGGGATAACAACTTCCTGTTTTCTACTATTGATGCCTCTTCCTATGCATCCCAGTATCCCCCAGCCTTCCTTACTGCCTTCTCACATTGCTTGCCCACCTTTAGGTCATCTGATATAATTACCCCCAGGTCCCTTTCTATTTTTACTGTTGTCAGTATCTCACCCCCCATTGCTTACGCTTCCCCTGGGTTTTTGTTTCCCATGTGCATTACCTTGCACTTTTTTGCATTGAATCTGAGCTGCCATACAATTGACCATTCCTCCAACATTGCCAAGTCCCTTCTCATCCTTTCCACTCCATCTTGTGTATCAACCCTGTTACAGATCTTTGTGTCATCTGCAAAGAGACATACTTTTCCTTCCAGTTCCTCTGCAATGTCACTTATAAAGACATTAAAAAGGACCGGTCAAAGTACTGAACCCTGTGGTACCCCGGTAGTACCCCTCCTTTCTTCACTATGTACTCCATTTACTACTACCCTTTGCATCCTGTTGTCTAGCCAATTTTTTATCCAGATTACCACCTTGGGACCCACTCCAAGGCTGGCTATCTTGTGTATTAATCTTTTGTGTGGGACTGTATCAAATGCCTTGCTAAAATCTAGGTAGGCCATGTCCACAGCCCCTCCCTGGTCTACTACTTTGGTCACCCAGTCAAAGAAATCTATTAGATTCGTCTGACACGACCTTCCCATCGTGAACCCATGCTGCCTTGGGTCCTGTGCCCCACTGGCCTCTAGGTACTCAACAATTCTTTCCTTCAGAAGTGATTCCATCATTTTCCCTACCACTGAGGTCAAACTAACTGGTCTGTAGTTTCCTGCCTCTGTCCTGCTCCCACTTTTGTGAAGAGGAATCACATCTGCCTCTGGGGTACCACCCCATCCTCCCATGATTTGTTAAAGAGAGTAGTCAGCGTGTCACTAGTTCAACCCTTAGTTCTTTTAGAATTCTTGGGTGAATCCCATCAGGCCCCATTGCTTTGTCCACCTTCAATTTTATTAGTTCTTTCAGAACCCTTTCTTCTGTAAATGGACTGGTATCGACCCCCGTCTTCAGAGTGTTTCTCTTATTTGGTTTAGGTAACTCCCCCTCCTCTTCCTTTGTGAATACTGAGCAGAAATATTCATTCAGTATCCCTGCTTTTTCACTGTCACCCTCTACCCACATTCCCTTCCCTTTATTAAGCTTCAGTATCCCTCCTTTGGTCTTTCTTCGCTCCCTAATGTATCTATAAAAGGTTTTATCCCCCTTCTTAACAGAATTGGCTATCCTTTCCTCGGTTTGGGCCTTTGCTATTCTGACTGCCTTCCCAGCCTCTTTCTGCTTTAACTGATAAGGTTCTCTGTCCTGCTCCTTCTGTGTTTCATTAAATTTCCTGAATGCTGTCCTTTTCTCCTTAACCTTCCCTGCCACCTCTTTTGAGAACCATAGTGTTTTTTTCCTTCGTTGTGTTTTATTGATTTGCTTTACACAAAGGCTTGTTGCCTCTGTGATGGCTGTTTTGATCACTCCCCATTGTTCCTCCACCCCTCCTTCTTGCCTGTTTGCTAGTGCTTTTCTGAGGCACTCTCTCATTTTCCCAAAGTCAGCCCTCCTAAAGTCCAGTGCTCTTGCTTTTGTATGGCTTGATTGTATGGCTGTATTTATCGTGAACCACACTGTTTGGTGGTCGCTTGTTCCCAGATGGCTACCCACTTCTAAATCTGAGATTCTTTCTCCATCCCCATTTGAGAGTACCAGGTCTAAGATTGCTCCCTCCCGAGTGGGTTCCAATAATAGCTGTCTGAGGCATGCCTCCTGTAAGGCATCAAGAATGACCCTGCTCTTGGATGTGCCTGCAGCAAAGGTGCTCCAGTTAACATCTGGCATATTCAGGTCCCCCATCAACAATATCTCCCCTTTTTATGCCATTCTAAGAAAGCCTTCTATCATTTCCTTGTCCATTCCCTCCCCCTGAGATGGGGGTCTGTATACAACCCCCATGCGGACTGTGGTACCATTTCCTGTCTCCAGGGTGACCCAAAGTGCCTCATCTGCTTGCTGTTTACTCTTTAGCTCTGTTGCTTTGATCCCTTCCTTTACATAGAGAGCTACTCCTCCTCTTTTACCCTCCCTGTCCCTCCTGTAGATTGTGTATCCTGGTATGTTGACCACCCAGTCATGGTTCTCTGTGTACCATGTTTCTGTGACTGCCACAATATCCAGGCAACCCTCTTCCATCAAGGCCACTAGTTCAGGGAGCTTGTTACACAGACTACAGGCATTGGTACTCATCACCCTCCACTTTTTGATAGCCTTACCTCTTTTATCCCCATTTCTGTCCTTACTGCCTTTGCCTTTTTTTACATTTAAATCTGTTCAGCTCCCTAATAACTTCTGTACCTTGGTGTTTACCTCACTAATCACCATATTTTTTGGGGGGAGACTGGGATTTCCCTGCTCCTTTTCAGTGCCTCCCCCCTTGGCTAGTTTAAATACTTGCCAATGAAGCATTTAAACCTCTCACCTAGGATCCTGGTTCCCCCCCTGGACAGATGCAGACCATCGCACCAGTATAGGTCTGCATCCCTCCAGGTGACTCCCCAGTCCCCAATGAAGCCAAAACCCTGAGCTCCACACCAGTTTTTCAACCACTCATTGAATTCCCTGGTGAGAATGCCCTAGCATCTCCCTTGCCATAGACAGGCAGCACCTCCGAGAAGGTTACTGTACGCGCTACTTGTCTAAGGCCCCTTCCCAACTCTAAAAACTCCTCTTGCACTGCTCTGATCCTATTCCTAGCCAGGTCATTTGTCCCTAGGTGGACAATGACATCCAGCTCCCTTCCTCGTGCAGCTCCTCCCATGATCCTGAGGATTCGCTTCCTGCCCCTCCAAGCCATGGCACCAGGAAGGCACATTACCTCCCTCTCCCCTTCCTCCCCCATTTCTACCCCCCTAATGATTGAGTCCCCCACCAGGAGTTGTTTCCTTCCCCTGTGGGGTCCCATGCCACCCTCCTGTGGGTCTCATTTGTGAAGGTTCCCAGCATCCTCCTTGGTCTCCACTGCAGGTGCCTCCATAGAGAAACCACTATCCACCAGAAGAGCGAATGAATTGTGGAGAGGTACAGCTGGAGGGATGCAACTCTGTTCCACCACCCTCTCCCTCCTTGAGCCCACCCTGGTCCAGCCTCTCCTCTTTCTTGGCAACCTCTGAGGTAGTGGCATTGGCCCTGGTGGTCCCTGGGTGGGGGAGGATGTTTCACGAATCCTAGCCAGGTCAGCCTGGAGATGGGCAACCTCCTCTCTCAGACCAGAGAGGTGCCTGCAAATAGGGCAGCATCGCAGCCTCCAGAATGTCTCCCGGAACACTGCCGCCCCACAGCCATTGCACTGCACCACTCCTATCATGTCTTATTTTGTGTCCTCTCTACTGTTTCTCTGGATGCTTACTCTCTCCTCTCCTTACAACTCTGACCTTTCCTGTTCTGGGTCAGTAGCTTCCTATCTTCTTCAGTAGCCTGTTTCTTCCTTGCTCAATATCAGACCACCAGCAGCTGGGGGGGAGAGTGAGCTACTTTTTTCCTTTAGGGTTGACAAAACCAATGTTTCTCTATGATCCTTTCCTTCCTACTGCCAAACAGGAAGTTCCTGTTGACAGTTAAATCCAGTGGCTATAAAAGTAGAACTGGCTTTGGGTGGGTGGGATGGAGGTCAATTAGTAAGAAAAAAGGCTAGCAACAGGAAGTTGTAATTTGACTCACCTGCCTTTGTAGTGTCTAAACCACACCCCCAGGTAAGCTCTCTTTCCTCCTACTGGTTTAGCAAAGTCAGCTGATACAGTACCCTTCCCAGCTAAGAACACACACTGACTTTCTTTCTTTCTTTTCTTGTTTTAACCCTAAATAAGACCCCTTCTACTTCTAATAAAGTAATCTGTCTTCTTAATCTTAACAGACAATGACTCCTGCTGAGTTATAAGTTTTAAATTAATAAGAAAATGTAGCTTCTTTTAGTTAGCTGCTTTCTGCTCTACAAGCAAGGCTAGCAACAGGAAGTTGTAATTTGACTCACCTGCTTTTGTAGTGTCTAAACCACACCCCCCCAGGTAAGCTCTCTTTCCTCCTACTGGTTTAGCAAAGTCAGCTGATACAGTAAGTAAGTTTATAGAATTTTTTCACCAAATTTGCAACGTGGGCATTTTGACATCCTACCACATAAACAGTAGCACTGTTGTTTCAATAATCGGTCCCAAAAGGTGATTCCACACAGTGACTAAATCACCTTTCAGGACAGAGTAACAAAATGACAGTGACAGTGTTCATAATGTGGGGTCCCAAGAACCCCATGTTGAAAATTTGGGGCCAAAATTCCTAAAAATGGCTGATATATGAACATAAGTTGAAAACCCCATTAACTGCCATTATACCACGCTTACCTTTGATTCTTCAGTTTGCAGTTTGGCTTTGAAGAGTGCAAATGTGCCCTGGTCCAGAGAAGATGACAGCTGCCCTCCAGAGGTAAGTATGTGGTAAGGGGGATAAGGGAGGTGGGTGCTCAGTGGGAGGGTGGGGTTGGGGATTGGGGACTGCGGTGATGACAAGGAACCATTTTCTTTTTACAGGTAAAAGAAAGAAAAGTCATCAGGGAACAGTTTGCTTTATTTACAGGTGATAAAAAGAAAAAAATCTAATTTGGGCACACTGAAGTGGGCTTCCAGTGAGCCACATGATTTGGGGGGGTATATGATGCTGACATGAGGATTAGGCATCCCAATGTTGGTGGAGGAACATAAAAACACATTTGGGTACACTGTGGTGGGCTCTCAGTGTGCCACAAATTGGAGAGTACATGATGCCAACACAAGGATTGAGCATCCCAATGTCAGCACAGGGACATGGAATGGAGGGAGCAGGGAGGACAGCAGCAGTGGGAGGGAAAGGGAGGATTTTATTTGCTGCTGATGCTGAGAGGGAGCGAGGAGGACAGGAACAGTGGGAGGGTATGGGAGGAATGCCATCCAAAAGATGGCAGTGACGATGCAACTGTACATGCACGGCACTCACGCATGTGCAGATGCAGTGAATGGCATTGTGCTATTCACAAGATGGTGGCACCAGCAGAACTGCACATGTACACGAGTTGGCATGCACAGTTCTTGTCCTGGAATACAGAAGTAACATCCAAAATAGTGCGGCTGTTATTCCATAGCAGCCAATCATGGCTGAGTGTTTCAAGCTCCATTGGACTTTCAGAAGAATACTTCCAAAAGTCTAATGGAAAGTGCCACAATCGGCCATTTTAAGGCAAGACATGCAAAAATGGCAGTAGGTTCTGCCCACATCCATAAAAATGGCATGAAAACTGTAATTTATATAAACACGTGGTTAAAGCCACTATTAGTTTTTGTAGTCAAAAGCATATTCAAATACTGAAAATGTTTTAAGTTTAAATATGGTATTAAAACTGCCAAAATGTGTCTCTGTCCTAAATAGATGAAGGCAGTCAGCTCTCTTCTGAGCTCTTTTAATGTTTTGCTCTCTATATTTGCTGCTGAGAAATGAAAGAAAACCTTTTTAAATCACAGAGCAAACAATGCATGTTTACAATAGAGATGGGTGAAATCCCTAAAATTTGCTATGCAAAATAATTTGCAAACTGTGTGAAATTCAGAGTGTAATTCACAAATTTGCGTAGGTGGATTGACCAGGAAGTGTGGAATTTCACCAGCAAAAATTCCATACTTCCCCACAAAACCTTTCCTGCTGTTTACTGGGTGCCCCCCCCCCAATCGGCCTCAATTAATAAAATATATCTATAGCTATCATATATATATATATGAATACACACACACACACACACACACACACACACACACACACACACACACACACTGGTGTCTAGTGCCCCCCCATCGCCAATCGCCAGCCCCATTATAAAACAAGCATTTGTCAATGCTGAATGTTTGCTTGCAGGTATTAGCATTGGAAATGCAGGAGTTAGACAGATGAAGAATAGGAATGGTAGTGAAATATTGAACTTCACGTCAACCCCACCTCCATCCTGTAGAGACGGACAGGCATTGGGGTAAGTGTTTGGGTCATCGCCCATGACGGTCATGCCATGTCACCTCACCCTATTCTGCAGACACCGACACATGTTGAGGTGTGCCTTGGGGTTTTTGGCTTTATAGTCACCCCATTCCATAAGGACATATGCTGAAATGGGTGTAGCATAGGACAATGGGGTGAAGTCTGGGGCTGAAGAGTCCAAGGTAGACCTCAATGCCTGTCAGTGGCTGGTGGGTAGGGGTGGTATGGCATGAGGAGTACAGTTGGCAATGCAAAGGCACCCCCTGAAGCCTGTCAGCCTGTACAGGGTGGGACGTTATGGTTAGAAGCCCTAATGCCCCTGGCGTTTGTTGGTATTTGCACTACAGATTTCCAACATGGCCTTTTTTGTGACCCCATCTCATGAAAACATTTGGGATCTCTTCTCGTGAAGAGTGGCAGTGTGATTTTGTCAATGTGCCCAGAACTTTGAGTTCCAACAGCGACCATGCCATTCTGGCCACATGTACAAAAACACAGATCATGCAGGATGTGAAGAATGACAGCTGTACCATCCATAGGGAGGTGTGAAGAGATGGCAATGTTGAAAATCTGTAGTTGTAATATTAAAAATGCTTGCATTTCCAAGCATACATGGAAACTGTGCAATGCATGCACATAACACAGTAATTTTATGGACTTTCAGCATCAAATTTTTAACATAGGCATTTTAGAACCTCTGCTAATGAACAGTGTAACTGTGATTTTCTTAATGTGTCCTGAACACTGATTTCCCACAGCAACCTCGCTATTCTGTGCCAGAAGAGCAAAACACATTTCAGCTAGGATGTGAAAAATGGCAGCTCTACTGTTCGTAAGGAGGTGTGGAAAAATGGCAATGTTGAAAATCTGGAGAGAATATATTACAAATGTGTGTTACGAGCGTGCATGGAAACTGCACAATGCACGCTCATAACGCAGTCATTTTAAAGACTTTTGCCACAAAATTTTCAACATAGGCATTTTAGGACCTCTGCTAATGAACAGTGTCACTTTGATTTTTTTAATCTGTCCCAAACACTGATTTCCCGCAGTGACTGTGCTATTCTGCACCGGAAGTGCCAACACACATTTTGGCTAGGATGTGAAAAATGACAGCTGTACTGTTCATAAGGAGGTGCAGAAAAATGGCAATGTTGAAAATCTGGAGTGAAAATATTGCAAATTTGCTAAGTTACGAGCGTGTGCAGCAACTCTGCAATGCACGCTCATAAAACAGTCATTTCTAGGATTTTTTCCACCAAATTTGCAACACAGACTTTTTGAGAGCCCTCCTCATGAACACTGGAACTGTCATTTTGTTAATCAGTCCCGAAAGGCAATTCAGCACAATGAACATAAAATCACCTTTAGGACTGAATAATGCCATGACAGTGGTAAATTCATGATGAGGTGGCCCAATAACTCCATGTTGAACATTTGATGCCAAAATTCCCAAAAATGGCTGAGATATGCAACAAAGTTAAAAAAAAATCCTGTTTATGCCATTATACAGCTTACCAGCATTTCTTCAGTTCGCTGTCGGCTTTGAAGAGTGCAGACGTGTTCCGGTCCACCAAAGATCGTCGCACTGGGCTCCGAGGTAAGTATGGGGTGAGGGGTGGGCAGGCAGGGTGCACAGAGGCTGGGCATGGATTGGGGGGCAGGGTCACCAGACTCAACGAGGGACCGTTTTCTGATTTACAGAGAACATTGTGGAACCGTTTTTCTTCACAGAAACATTTGGCATGCTGGGGTGGGCTCCCAGCATGCCTCTAATGTTTTGTTGGGGGTTATAACCAATGGGTGATTAGGCACCCTGTTGGCACATGTGGGGGAAAAGCTGAGGGGATTGGGCACCTCGACTACAAAACCCGACCTTTTTTTGGGGGGGACATTATGCCAATGGGGAGTGGGCTCCCCTATCAGAAAATTACACTGGGGGGGATGAAGCTCATGGGATTGGGGCCCCCGTCAGCAAACAAAAACTTTTGGGGTGACACATGATGCAGAGGGGGATTGGGCACCCCCTCGGCACTAGGGGTGTCTAATATTGTTTGAAAACATGGTGGTGGCTTGCTGCCATGTTCACAAACAATATTACACTAGGCAATGTTCCACCAAGCAATGACGGGTCACTCCCTCATTGCAGTGGAATGGCTGACACTGCAATGACAAGGTGGCCCCTGATTGCGGTGGTGAAAACATTATAAGTTGGTGGCACTTTTGAAAGCCAGTGTCATCAGCACACTGTGGCTCCATTGGTTCACCAGTGTCAAGCCCCCAAATGCAGTGCCTCTGTTGGCTGCCACAGTGCTGTGCCTCCACAACCCACTTTTCTCCTAAGTTGCCACATAATGTTTCTTCGCATGCACGCAAGCAAACATAAATATGTATATATATATATATATATATATATATATATATATATATATATATATGTTTAACTAAAATCCCTAGTGTCTAGTGTCCCCCCCAGCTGATCACCAGCAAAGATTTAAAAAATGCATATATGTAATTATTAATAAAATTCCTAGAGTCTAGTGGACCCCCCTGTCACAAATGCACTCAGTAGGTCAGGCCCTCTTCTCCCACAGTGCCAACATCTGAGCACAATTATCTGAACAGGTAACAGACAGTCTAACCCTCCTGTCTGCTTGTGGGTATGAATCACCTTTAGTCTCAAGTTCTGGGGGGATTCAAACTGTGAACCTTATGTTAGCGTACCCAAATGTACAGGATCAGATAATCTGCTCTTCTGGGGGATGCCAGATATCTCTCGTCTAAAGGCACCTAACCAGGTATCCAAAATGAACCCTTAAAACTCTATAAAAGACCTTTCCCAGTTTAGTAACAATATCAAGCTTATGCACAGTTTTTGTCAGTCTTACCCCTCTATACGACGCATGCAAAAAGAACTTTGAAGACACACCCAGCCAGTCTTTCAAAATAATATTTTTACTAAAATGGATAAAAATATGTAAAATGTAAACACAGAACACTATATCAAAAAGCAATCACTTAAAAGAAAACAAACTACAGACAAACACCTATCAATATAGAGTTGGACTTTTTCTATCTAATGTACAGTATTACCTCTATAGTGCTTATAGTTAGACCTTGTTTCTTAAGAGCCCAAAAAGAAATGTCACAAAGATGAGGCACAAGTCTTAGTTTTTACTGTGTCTCTCTCCCACCCATTTCATGTGTCATCTAGCTCCTCCTTGTTGAATATAAAAATATACAAACAATGATCTTCCTGTTAGGAGATATTTTAAATACTGTGACTTCAGTAAAAACTAATTTCCCAAATTATGACAGTTTTTAATCAAGCCTTTCCTTTGATCTTGTGTGGTTTCCTGTTCCCAAAGCAGGTCAAAGATTTACAACTTTTCACATCATGGTGTTATAACATGTTTTTCCTCTAAGATATCATAAAAGTTTACGAGCCCTATATCCTGGCAGCTGGGTCAGTCCTAATTAAGATAGAAAAACAGGAGACCCTTAATTAAGTCTCTCTAGTCTTTTAATTACCTCCTGGTTTCAGGGTAATATATCCTGTTATTGCCACTAAAACCTGGGGGGGGCCCATAGCACAGGGTGCCTCATGTTAGACACTCACATACCACACTTTATATTACAAATATAATAGAACAATCATAACCAACTGGCCGAGCGTCACACCCCCCCACCCAGTCAGGGAGTGCCCCTCCATCAAATTCGATCACCACCCCTTCCCCCCATCCAGACCCCAAGCGGATGGCCAGAACAACCCTCCAATCTCCACCACAGATGCCCCCCCACTGCATGGCAGGAATGAATGAGCACATGCTTGTACTCCTCAGGTGTCCACAACACCATCCTCCCCATCCTGACCCCCCCAACAGCACTGAAGCAGCTCTTGTCTGCACCCTCAAGGAAAGCTCAATGAATGAGCAGGATTTTCCTGAATTAATGAGTGCATGCTTGTACAAGCTTGTGCTCATTCATTCCAGCCAGGTCAATTGGGTGGCCAGCCATGGTGGAGAGTGGAGGGCTGTGCTGGTTGCCCATTTGAGGTCCGGTTTTGGGGTGGGGAGGGTTGGTGATGATTTTGATGGAGGGGCACTCCCTGACTGGATGAGGGGAGTCCACTAGTCACCAGGGAATTTATTAAAAATATGTTTTTTTTAAACTGGGGCCAGTCATTGGTGGGGGGGGCACTAGACACCAGGGATTTTAGTTACTTATATAAACATATGTGTGTGTGTGTGTATGTATGTGTATATATATATATATATATATATATATATATATATATATAGGATATACAATGGAGAGCTGTCAGATAAATGATTTATCTACACAATTGCTGTTTGACCTTCGGCAACTTCACAATTGGCATAAGCCATGAGTGAGGTGTCAGAGGTCAAACAGCACAAGTGTAGATAAATAATTTATCTGACAGCTCTTGCGCTTTCCCAGCAACACAATTTTCTGTCAACCTTGTGATGTCATACTTTCCTGACAATTACGATACCTGTAAGAAAATTTGCAATAGCCTGCCAGAATGGATATTTCTGTCCTTTCCTTTCATCTCATGAAAGGTAATATACCATGACAGTTTCCTGGGACCAAAGCATCCTGCCTTTAAGGTGAAAATGTGCTATCTCCTGAACACTGCATTTACCTCTGTTTCCCTCGGTTAGTTAACCAGGTAAATGCCCTTTGATCAACTGCCCCAAGAATTTAACAAGTAATTGTCAGCTTCCTGGCAAGCAAGCTGGTTCCTCTCAGGTCAGGGGAAGGTCAAATATTTTAAGAGAAATCCAGTCGCTCTCACTATCCTATGAGGCCTTTCCTTAACAGTAGTATTTTTGTGGCATGTACACACACACACACACACAAAATGTAACAGAATATAACACCATGCAGTATATCTGTACATCTGACTGGCAGTGGCATAGCTCATAACAGTTTCCACCACAAAACCAATACTAAGTGTGTGTGTGTCTATGTGTATTTATATATCTAACAAATATCTAGAGGGTCTCTCAAAATTTCTAATATTCCTTCATTTAAAGGAAAAAGTAAAAATAATCATTAAAGAGACACTGTCAACCCCATGTGGCCTCAAATTGTCCCTAATTTAAAAAACACATTTTATGATTGTCCTCACTCTATAGAGACTGCTGATGTAGCTGGTTGTTTGATTCAGACTCTTTTTTTCTTTCAAAAAGTAACAAAAACTGAGTGTAAACAATACTGGTGTTACCACACCAAAACATGTTTGTTTATATCTCTTGAGCAACTACAGCTGCATCTTTCCTGGACTCATGAACACCCCAACACTATCTAGCTATTCATTATGCAGTGGAAGTAGATGAGACTATTGTATCACAAGTGACTGCACTGTTTGAGGGTGTTTCTAATGTTTAGGGACTATTCAGTAAGCTTAGGTAAACAATTGTGGAGCAAAACAAGGCTGTATATAACTATACAGTCCAATATATTTCAGTTCTAATAAGCAAGGAGACAGATTAAACAAACAGCAACATCAATGGATTTTAGAGAGGGTATGCAATCATAAAATGTGTCTTTTTACCCAGAAATAACATGATGCAAAAATGGTTGACAGTGTCCCTTTAAGGGCTTGGTGTGATCACAACAGTTCTGAGCAGCTGACATTGTCATCCATTCTATACTGTTTGTCTTAGTTTTGGAATTTGAAAATTTAGTATGCCTCCATTGCATGCATACTCTTGTGGTTTACCAAGACATCAGGTATTCGTTTAACCTTTTCTAACCTGCAAACATGTAAAGCTGCAATTTTGTGACCAACTGCTTTAAAATGTCTTAACACAGGGGAATTCTCTTCCTCTCTTGTGATTATTCATTTATGCTCTGTAGTATGTATTTTTAGTTGTCTCAAAGTCCAACTTATACAGGTAAGGTCAAAACAGGACACCTAGTTATATAGATCCACTATTTGGTAGTGCATATTACATAAAGTCTTGTAATATTTCTCTCTTACATGTAGTATATATGTTTTTTGAGTTTGAGTATTAGAACAGTGGATACAAGAACTACATGGGTAATTCCACACCATGGGATTAGAAAGCCAGATTTGTTGAAACATATTTCTAGGTATACCACGGACAGTGTGAACTAGGCATTTTTTTAAAACTGGTTCATTTTGCTCTAACCCACAGGGTCTATGTAAAAACATTTTCACCTATTGAGCTGGGCTTGAGAATGTTTGAATTGCTTATAACACTTTTTCTGATGTAATCAAAATGTGTACCATACTTAGTGCTAAATATTATTTTCTCTGTTTCATCATTTTTAAGTTTTTGTTTTAACATGTGATGTCTAGAACTTGTCTACAAAGAAGTGTGTGTGTGTTTGTGTGTGTGTGTAAGAAAGGGTACTTGTAGAAGAAAGAAACAGAGTATGTTCTCGGTTTCTTTCTTCTACAAGTACCCTTTCTTTGTATCCTCTGTACCTAAACCTTACCAACATTTCTTCCTCTCTCTTTCTTTAGTCCCCTCCTTGCATATGTTTCTTTCTAGCTCTCAATATGTGACCAAAATGATTATCATCTTTTAATTTCCTTTGGTGGGAGCTCGCATCATGCAAAGCTATATTTCTTGCTGTAGTTTTTCAAAAAAGATTATCAGTCAAAATTTGTCTGCCATCGTTTTTCACATGGCCATCTAGAAAGATTAAAGTAATGAACAAACTTCCTTAAGCTAATCATTATTAAGTAACTGGCCTACTACTGTGGAAGGCTGAGGTGCCTTGTGCCTTACCTCTTACTACACCGACTACCCAGGGTTGGGAGTAAGCTCTGGTTGCAGGAGGTTGGACAGGAAGGAGAGGATAGAGCATCCAGTAACAGCTCTCCTCTCCAGGATGGGGTGGGATGTGACTCCTGGCCACAAGCGACTCCTAGTGGAGATGGGGAGAGCAACAGCCAGGGTCACGTTAAGTCTGGGAGGAGGCAGTGGTGGATGTCCATGAGTAAGGTGTGGGAGCACATCATTGCACATCTGCACCTCCTGGGGAGGTTCACATTAATGCTCAGACAAGGATGAAAAACTCTGGATATTCGAGGAGATGATGTGCAAGCCCCATACCAACCATCAGACCCAGCACTCCCTGGTCTCAGTATACTCTCTCCTGCACCATGCCCACTCTGAGCTGGATTCAAGGAGTGCCCAAGGCAAGTAGTGGGCAGCCTCAGTGGGGGGGGGGGCACAAGCCAGAAGTAACTTCCAGTTGGTCGAGATGTTAGGTAGGGGTTCTAGGGGGACTTAGGTTTGGGGGAATCTCAGGCTAGGTGGGACAAGCAATGTGATATCCGAGGAGTTTTTTTTATTTTTAATTTTTATTATTATGAAGATTTCTTGTGTTATAGTAGGGGTATCACAAGTCGTAAGAGGGAGGTAATAATCCCTCTTTACAAGACACTGATTATGCTCAAGTGCAGTACTGGAGGCCACACCATCACAAGGACATTAACCAAATTTAGGCAGTCCAGAGAAGGGCAACCAAAATGGTGCAGGGACTGCATCAGAAAACATATGAGGACAGATTAACGGAGCTCAATATGTATACCCTAGAGCAAAGGAGGGAGAGAGGTAGCATGATGGAAACATTTAAATACCTTAAGGGCATTAACAAGGTGAAAGAGTCTAACGTGTTTCAATATAAGAAAAACAGCAGGACAAGAGGACACAGCATGAGATTAGAGAGAGGCAAATTAAGGGGTAATGTGAGGAAGTTCTTTTTCACAGAAAGTGTGGTGGATGCATGGAATGGCATACCTCAGGAAGTGGTGGATATGAATACAGTGCAGGGCTTCAAACAGGCATGGGATAGGCATAAGGGAGCAATACAGATGAGTATGAATAGATAGGCCATTGACAGAGCAAAGGCCGAAGGCACATTCATAAGGCAGAAAAAGAAATGGCCAGACTGGTTGACCTTGCGATCCTCATCTGCCGTCAGCTTCTATGTTTCTATGTTTCTATTTTGAATAACACCTTTGAGCACACAGTGCTCTTTTACAAAGGTTCCACATCAAGGACAATGGACAAGCTGGGACAAGACAGGCAAATTAATAACAGTTAAAACAATTACAGTTAGGTACAAATTCATGAACTGCCAGAAGCTTTGTCAAGATTAAGACAAGACAGTCAAATTAATGACACTTAAAGCATTACAGATTGTCTTCAGTACATGAGTTTCAAGTACTTTAACAGAATCAATGAGTAAGTAAGTGATTGTACAATACACTAATCAATATATAAAGAGTACCTGAGGTGGATTACATATGAAATTACTGTTCATTACAAGTGCATGAGGGGAGGAGAGGTAGCTTAGCGAGGGAACACAGTAGCAGGGGACAAGCAAGATCAGAGAGGGGATAGATGTAAGAGGGGTAGGTGGCAAGGGAGAGGAAGTGAGAGGAGTAGGGGATAGGAGATGGGAGATGGGAAGGAACAGGAGTAACAGATGTAGGTGGTAGGGGAGAGGGGAAGGGTGAGATGTAAGGTGGGTAGGTGGTAAATAGGAAGGGTGGGGGAAAGGGGAAAGGGGAAGGAGTTGGGGCAGGCAAAGGGAGAGAGGAGAGAGAAAATGAGAATTAGGTGGGTGAAGGAGTATTAGTGGAGAGAGGGGCACAAGGTGTGAGAGGGAACAATGAGGGGGAGGAGAGAAAAAGAGGTCAGGGAAAGGTTAAGGAAGGCTGTGGGAGATGTTGGAAAGAGATAACAGGGAGAGAGAGTGGTGTGGAGAGAGTGCATCAGTAAAGGAGACGTTAGGAATGCAAGCAGGGAATTTAAGTGAAGCAGTCAAAGTGGGCACCAGCCACCAAATGCTGTCGTAATTTGTTCTTAAAGGAGCTGAGATTTGATGTGTTGGTGATATCCACTGGGAGTGTGTTGAACCAGTAAGAAGCCCTAACTTTGTAGGAGTGCTGCTCATATGTGGTCCGGCAGCATGGAACAGAGAAGGCTAGAGTTTTAAAACTCCTGATAGGCAGGGACACTGGTTTACCGGGATTGAGAAAGGGCAAATTCCATTTTGCACATTTTAAAAAACGGTATTGTCACCGGTGTCTGCTAAGCCAAAATCCGGTTTCACCGGTGTTTGGTTCTCTGTACTTTATTTAACAATTTTTAACTCTGCTAACATGCATTTTAGCAATATTGACCTCCACTGTTGCACAACCTTCCATCCTTGTACCAACTGAAAGTTATTTTAGGTACAAGATGTGATGGCAGCAGCAGCACTACAGCCCCTATCCCTAAGGTGTGATGGAAGCAGCACTACGTCCCCATCCCTCAGGTGCAATGACAGCACCAACAGCACTACAGCCCCCATCCTCTGGTGTGATGGCAGCAGCAACATCACTATGACCTCCTCCCTCAGGTGTGACAAATGCAGCAACACTGTGACCCCATCCATTAGGTGTGATGGCAGCAGTACTACATTCCTCATCTATCAGTGGTGATGGCAGAATCACTACAGCCCCACCCCTTCAGTATGATGGCAGTAGCAACAATGCAGTCCACATCCTCAGGGGTGATGGCAGTAGTGACAGCACTATGATCCTTTCTTCAACACTCACACCCCATGCACAAGTTACAAATGACTTGGTCTCTTGCTTGTTAGAACTCAGATGTGAATTAATCTGAACCATCACCACTAAGGTGGACTACCTTTGTTTTTCCTATCCATAATTTAACTGCCTGAATTGGATTTCTGCCTGTGACACTGCTGACCAGGGTTAGGGAACAGACTTGGGTGCTGGAGGGCCAGCTGGTGGGTGAAGGCTTGATTGTCCAATGACCACGCACCTTCTCCTGGGAGGGAGGATGGGTTCACAGCTCAGCATTTGTTGGCCCCTGGTGGAGGCCAGAGGCACAACAACATGTCAGCCCTCACTGCAGGAGGGAGTGTGACGGACATCGGATTGTGCCTTGACATCAGGAGGGGAGGAAGCTAGCCAGGATCTGGAGCAGTGGCATGTCTCTGTGTGACCTACCTCCGTGGAACTCCTCTAGTGCAAATGCCCTCAGGGACAGAGACCAGAAAACCAGGAACAATCACCATACATAGATCACTGGCAGAAGGGACCCAGGTGCCCCAGACTACAAAACCAGGCTCCATGAGGGACCCACTGAGCTGCCAGACACACACTAACAGAGTGTGGAGGGGTGACCTGGGGTTCCCTCCCTTCCCACCTGGGAAGGATTTAATCCAGGCAGGATAGGGGCAGGCCCACAGGAGCTCCTGAGCATTACCTGGGGTGAAGCTAGGGGATACCCAGCCTAGGGATCTTTGAAAAGTCGAGATTGATGCTGTGAGAAGGGGACATAGAAAGAGAAAATAAAAAAAATGGAAAGAGATGCTGAAATCTTAGAGATTCTGTGCAGTGACATGCAATTTCCGTGAGGCACCGGTACAAGAATTCAAAATCCGAAAACCAAGCAGGATTCCGTGATTGTTACCGGTGTTACCGGTGAAAATGGAAAACCAGGGTCCCTGCTGATAGGGCGAGTAGCTCAGTGAGGGGAGAGTATAGACTGAACCCCTCAGGAAGTAGGCCCAGCAAAGTCTTCATGGCAAGTATGCAGGATTGGTACTTTATTCTGCCATGGAGCTGTACCCAATTTGTCTACTCATGGTTATAACAAGTGTGTGTAAGTAGAGCAGCTGAGGTGAGGAGCCGGCAAGCCTTGTTTAGGTCTAGGACTATTCTCCAGGGGACAGTGTTGGTAGTTGATCTGTAAACTACAAAACCATAGTCAATTAATGTGGTAATTGAGCTCTGGATAACAAGTTTTAAGGCTTTGGCCGCCAAACAATGCCTGTGTCTATAGAGCAGTCCTATGCGGGTATTCACAGCTTTTGCAATGTCATGTATATGCGTGGAGTACAATAGAGTGCAGTCAAGGGTCACTACCAGGTATTTGAACTGGTCAACCTGTTCAAGTGCAGTGCCACCGCTGTTGTAGATTTGAAGTTGTTGGAGTTTGTGTTTGTTGCAAGTTCTATGAAACAGCATTGATTTTGTTTTAGAGTAGTTTAGTATGAGCATGCACGACCTGAACCAGGTTTCAGCCTCTGAGAAACTTCACTGTAGTTGCTGCTTATAGGAGATATGGGTTGAAGCGGCTCAAGAAAATGACTGCATCATCTGTATACAGTAGAATTCAGTCATGGCAGATGGCAGAGAGGTTGTTTACGAAGATGCTGAAGAGCAAGGGGCCAAGGATGGAACCTCGGGGGATGCCCGAATGGACTGGGAGGGAGGTCGAGATGGAATCTCCAGTTCTAACCTGCTGAGAGCAGTCACTGAGGTAGCTATGAAACCAGCTACTGGCATCTGGTGAAAGTCCTAGATGTGATATCTGTCCAGTTAGTAGGGAGTGGTTGGTGGTATCAAATGCCTTTGTCAAATCAATAAAGGTGGCACTGACCAACTGGTTGTGGTCTAGTGCCTTGTGGATGAAGGAGGTGAAGTCAAGGAGTGCAGAGGTAGTGCTGTGCCCTTTACAAAAACTGTGTTGCCGTGGAAATTGGAAATAATATTTTTCCAGGTAATCTATGAACTGTTCAGTAACTAACCTTCCAAAGCCTTGGAGAGCGGTGGAAGGATGGAGATAGGCCCAGTAGTTGTCTGTGAGAATCTTGTCACCACTTTTGTGGATAGGGGTCACCATGGTGGTCTTCCATTTACTTTGGAACTGTGAAAGCATAAGAGAGTGGTTAAGAATTTTAGTAAGGGGTGGTAGAAGTTCATCAATGGTGATGGCGATGAGTTTCAAATCAAGGGAATCACTGTTGCGTCTTGCCTTTCTGAGTACTTTGAGTAAGTGTTTTCTGGCTAGCCCTTCTGAGAGTGCCTTAAAATAAAATTGGGGATGATGCTGAGCTGCATGTGGGATGATAGGATGGGTAACTGGAGGTGTTGGATCAAAGAAATTAGTTGGGAGCACATGACTGAGGTCTGAAAATGTGGTGTTGAAAGCTTTGGCAATGGATACTTTATCCAAGGTGATAGTACCGTCGATGCTCGAGCATTGTGGGTGTAACTTTGGAGAGTTTACCAGTTACCTCGGAGAGGTTGTCCCAGAACATCCTCCCATCATTCCAGGTGTTTGCAAGGGCTTTTCCTTAGTAGTTGGCTTTCGGCTGGCGGCTCGCTCTTGTGCATGCGTTGCATGCTGATTTGTAGGCCTGAGTATTCGCTACGGTGCTAGACGTCTTAGCTCGGTACCAGAGCTGGTCACAGGATTTGATTAGTTTTAGAAGGTCATGGGTCACCCAAGTGTTTATTGATCCCCTTATCATTTTTTTCTTGAATGGAGCATGCTCATCACACGGGTTAAAAGTGGCAATAAAGAATTCAAGGCCTGAGTTCACATCCTGGGCATCATCAACTGGAGACCAGTCAAGTGATCGCAGGTGCATTTTTAACAGATCTAATCATCCAGGAAGTAATGTTCTACTGACAATGACTAAGTGGGGGTTTGTTGAATTTGTTAGACCAGATGGAAACTACCGGAGAATGGTTGCTTATGGTGTCCGGGAGTACTTCAGCTTTAAGATGTGTCCAGGTCAATTAGGAAGAACCCAGTCCAGGAGAGAGGAGGTCCCAATCCTATAGTTTATCCTGGCAGGTAACTATACCATTTGTGCAAGGTTGGCAGCTGCCATGGCATCCTTTTAGTTGCTGGGAGCCAGCCAGTTGACATTAAAGTCACCAAGTGTAATAAATTTAGTGCTTTGCACTAAGAAGTTAATGCAGTCGAGGAAGAAGGGAAGACCCTGATTAGTCAGCTTAGGTGGAATATATACTGACACAATGGTCAGTGCCTTATTGTGGGTGCCAAGCAGCATCTTGATGACTAGTGTCTGCTTGTCAGCCCCAATGCTGGGTAGGGTAAGTACATGTCAAATAAGTGACTCTAAGGTAGAGAGCACAGCCCCCACCTTTCTTAGACAGTCTATCATGCCTGAAGACTGTGCATCAGGAATGGCAGTAGCAGAGTCAGGGGGCATGATTTTCAAAGCCCTCAGAGTGGCGCAAGGTGCTAGCGTCAAACATGTTGGATGCAACATGCACCTTGCACAAAGGGCTGCACCTCGAGATATTTTGCAAAGCAGCCTGCGGCAATCAGCAGGCTGCTTGCACCAAAGTGTGCTTGCACTTTCCTTGTCCTACAAAAGTGGCTGAGGCATGGCACTGGGGGCTTGCGGAAGACGCTGGCAGCCATAACCCCTATGGAGCTATTTTCAGAACCTGTCCCAGGGACAAAGTGTTAGGTACCATTAGACCAGCCAAGGGCTGGTCTAATGGTACTTAGACAGCCACTTGGAGGGTTGACAGCTGTGTCATGCCACTGTGTTCTCCCCCCAGACATTAGCGGCCCAATCTCCAGCCCCAATGTGCCCCTACATGTAGTCATCTACCACACCACCAAGCTCCATTATGCCTGTACACTAAAGGGTAACCCACAGTTACCCTGGTGATATTGTGCCCTCCCCACTCCAACTGCAGGTATATGGTATTATACTCCACATCCCTGGTGCTCTAGCGGCCCTCCACACCACCCCAACCAGGGAGCACCTCCACACCACCCCCCCCCAAGTCTGTACCCTGATTCGGCGACCTGCACAGCCTTCCTCATACCACCACAGCTGGCCACCGAATGAACTGACAGAGCGCGTACTGTATACAGTATGTGCTCTCAGTTCATTCGGTGGCCAGCTGTGGTGGTGTGCGGAGGGCTGTGCCAGCCACTGAATTGAGGTACAGACTGCGGGGGGTGAGCAGGGTGGCAGGTGCTACCTGATCAGGTGAGGGGCCACTAGATCACCAGGGAGCTGCGGTTAGAATACCATTTACCGTGGATCACAGCAGGGAGGGCACTACATCACTTGGGGTAAATGTGGGTTATCCTTTTGGATACAGGCAGTTCTGTGATTAGTGGGAGGGCAGGGACCACTACTTTGTCCCCATCCATGGGTGAAGCTTTCACCCCACAGCCCCACAGCTAATGCAGCATTCCTCATAGGTGTGCCATCTGTTTGGTGCACCGCCACTATTGCCACAGGCTTTGGGACTTAGGAGCCAGGACCCTATTTGATGGAAAATCAGGCACAGGGTCCCAGATGCATTGGCACTTGGTGCAAGCTGCCATTGTCGCAGCTTATGTCAGAGTTTTGAAAATCCAGCCCACGGATCTCTGAGGACAGCCACGTCTCAAGGACTGATAGTATATTGGGTTGTGTTGGGAGATCCAGGCAGTGAGGGTATTGAATTTCGGAAGGAGGCTGCAGATATTTAAACTTGCCAAGGACAAAATAGCAGAACTGTTGGATGCCAGACCATCAGTGCAGTGGTTGTATTTCTGCTTGCGACGCCGGTGACCCAGGTTCGGGAACAGACCCAGGTTGCCGAAGGGCCAGCCGGGGGAGAAGGATTGAGTGTCCCTTGACTGCTCTCCTTCTCTGGGGGAGGGTACATGCAGTCAGCGCAGTGGTGACACCCAGGCTGGGTTCACCACATGCACCGAAGCCCACTTGAATCAGGGGTGGGGTGGATGCTGGCCATCATTGCACATTCCCACCCCTACCTACAGGGGGAAAAAAACACTGTGTCCCTGGCCATCTACATGAAGGCCTGCCCCGGGCCTCGATTAGCCTCTGCCGCCGGCTCTCTGACCTGTTACTAGCATCACAGAGCTGAAAGGACTACAGTGCCATGACCCCTGCCCTCTGGGGGGCAAGCCAGGGGTGACTGGGGAGTGCAAGCAATAGGTGGAGGTGAGGGGGTCCGTGACCAGGACAGGCACTGATGGCTGGAAGGGCACACAAAAAGTAGTAAATAAAAAAAAAAACTGTTGGACTTCTTTGATGCCAGCTGAGGAGCTCCTGGGTTGGGGTGAATATTGCCTGAGAGAAGTAGTATCAGTAGTATTAGGTGCTTGAGAAAGGCTTTTAGATACTTCCTGTGGAGTAACTGTGTCCTCCCCTTCAAACTTTTTTCCTGTCTTGGTGTAGTGTGTAGCTTATAAGTATTGTAGGGTTAAGGAACAAAGAGTCATTCCTAGAGAAGTTGTAGGAGCACAGAGAGGTTGTTTTATCCAGGTTGATGTTACTTGTGTAGGACCCATAAACTGAGAGTGAGCGGTTATAATTCCATTGCAAGGACCAGCAAGGGTTATTCTCCCCTATGAGGCTAGTGCAGGATAGTAGGCTCATGAAGGAGATCAGGTCCAGTTGGAGGTTGGCAGGTAGCATCCTTTGTTAACCAGGCAATTGAAAAATAGGTGAGCCACTTTGAGATAGGGTAGCCCTTTAAGAGTAGGGCAGAAATTGACAGAGACCATACCTTCCCATAGGGCTACTCCAGTTCGGCAGCAAGGCAGAGGCAGGCAGTGATGATTCTGTAGAGCGGCACTGCCTTGGAGGAAATCAGGGGTTTGGGAGCTGTGGGACGAGAGAGGGAGAAAGATTAGCTTAGTTAGCGAAGAAAGGATGATGGGGTGATGAAGGAGGCTAGGCCAGGGTACCCTCCTTTCCATTTCAAAGCAATCCCGGAAAGCCTAGCTAAAAAACACATTCTTAAAGTGCTTGGAAAGTCTAGGGTCAGTGGCAATTCACTGGATATGAAAATTCTCGCCCTCACCATTGACAAAGTCCTGCTCTCACTAACCAAAATCCTCAACCGTTCCCTCATGCTCTCCCAGTTCCCCCAAAAGTGGAAACTGGCAGTGGTGACTCCAGTTCATAAAAGTGGTGACAAGACACTCATGAACAACTCCAGGCCTATATCCATCCTCCCTCCTCTATCCTAAGCATTTGAATGGATAGTGGCTGATCAGCTCATGTAGTACCTTGTAAAATACAGCCTGCAATGTTCCCAGCAGCATGGCTTCCACAAAGGGCACAGCACTACCACGGCACTCCTCGAATTCACCACACATATCCATCATGCACTTGATTAGGGCCAGTTGGTCGGTGCCTCTTTTATTGACCTGACTAAGGCATTTGACACTGTCAGTCACTCCATTCTCCTCAAACAATTATCTCTCCTTGGTCTTTCAAGTGAAACTAACCTCTGGTTTCAAAGGTACCTCAGTAACCGGACCCAACAGGTCAGGACTGGTGAATTCCTCTCATCTTCCCTACCAATCCACTCTGGAGTACCCCAAGGTTCTATCCTGGGTCCCTTGTTATTCAGCACATTCCTGAACAATCTCCCTGCCTCCTGCCATGACAAAATGTTACTGTATGCAAATGATGCGGTAATCTTCACTTGCCACACCGACCCCACCTCTCTTCAGTCTCAACTACAGAAAAGTTTCACAGAAGTGGAAGACTGGTTTTGCTCACATAAACTCATCCTTAACCACAAAAAAACTAAAACAATGTTGTTCCATGGAATCCACAATAAGTACAAGGACTATGAGTTCATAATTAACAACCACGAAGGTGTCACTCTTGAGCAGGTGGATGTGTTTAAATATATGGGCCTGACCCTTGACTGCTCCCTCTCATATACCAAACACAGTGCCAATATCGCTAAAACTGTGAACTCCCATATAGGACTACTATACAAGCATAAACACTGCCTAACGGCTGAAGCCTTGAACCCCGCTATCCAGGGGCTCTGTTATCTCAACTACTGACTACGGGCTCGTTATCTATGGATCCGCTACTGATACTGCACTCTGGCACATTGCTGTAGCCCTTAATAAGGCATGTAGACTCCTTATTTCAGCTGCCCGCCTTTCTCACATGTGTGACATTTACAAGCAGGCTAACTGGCTCCAGCTATCCGGCAGGCTAAAGTACCAGACATGCATTCTAGCTAAGAAGACATCACTGGGCCTTTTGCCCCCTGAAGTCCAATCAATATTGACTCTGCAGCGTGTCCGCTGCCTCGCTAGAAGATCGGACAGTCTAACTTTTACAATACCTTGCTGTTAGATCTCTCAAGCTCAGGGTTCTTACCTTGTCAGAGCCTCCACCTGGTTCAACTTGCTACCTACTGAAATCTCCAACATTGCCACGATTGGTGCTTTTAAGTGTAAACTGCGTTGACACCTCATGGCTAATGCCTTCTGTGATTGCTTCTTATAATCCCCTCCAGGCATACTACCCTCAAGCATCCCTCCTCACTGCCTCAGCTCCTCCTCCTCTCCTACCCCCATTACTGGGTATAGGATGAATCTGTCTCCTTTTCTTTTTCATCCCCCCCTTTCCTCTCTCTTGCTGTTTCCCATCTACCACAAATCCAATGCAATGCCCTCCCCATTTCTCCCCTTCTCCTCTCTCTCTCTCTCCCATACCACCCCCTCACCACCACTCTATCTCTTTTCCCACTAACCCACTCCTAACAATGCGTCACTGAGCTGCTATGACTTGTACTGTATAAGTAACTCACAACACAATTCCTTGACAGTGCCTTTGGCTGCTATTATTGTAACCTTGTCTTTTTTTTTTCTAAGTTCCATTGTAATGACCATGCTATGTTTTGTACCTTACTGTCCATATTGCCTTGACGTGGAACCTTTGTAAAAGAGCCCTCGGCTCAAAGGTGTCATCCAAAATACAAATAAATAAATAAGATCAGCAGGGATAGGCAAGGCAGGAAAGGCAAAAGGGCAGCTTGATCAGGGGGCTGGGTTCAAATCGAAACAAAAGGAGAGTGTTAGACAGGGACTGAGGTCAGGCGTCATCCATGGGGGAAGGGGGGATGCAACACTAATGCCAAATTGCAGGTTAAGTCATCAGGAAAGAGTACGTGGAGAAATTAGTTGCAGTACAAGTACTGTAGGCAGGGAAAATTAAAGGAAAGGGTAGTGGCAGCAGAGAAAAAGAGACTCACAGGGGTGGGCTATTAAAGCAAAGCTGTGAAGTTTCAGGAACAGAATTACCAAGCAGACACACTCAGTTGGTATGTGGTCTTAATAATTAAACAGAGTAAACATTGGCAGTTACTGTACAGGTAAACATTCCACCAAAATGCTAGTAAATAAAATATATGCAGTGGTACAAAATACAAAATACTAGGCACACGACACTTAGAAAAGGGAGACAAAAGAAGGAGAGTGCAGGCTGTGGCAGGACCAATCAGAATACTTCAGTCCTGAGATGTAGCCAATCAGAATCTGCCAGGCAGAAGAGCACCTTAACTTAAAACAAGCAATGGCGTTCAGGAGACCATACCTTCCTGTATGGCTCCTCCAGTTTCGGTAGCAAGGCAGAGGTGGACAGCGGAGATTCTGTATAGCCACCCCGCTTTGAACTAAATCAAACCTGATCAGAGGTTTGGGAGCTTCCCACAGGGCTCCTCTGGTTTCGGCAGCAAGGCAGAGGCAGGCGGCAGAAATTCTATAGAGCCACACCGCCCTCAGGATGCCTCAAGACCGGTGACTGGTGGGAAAAAGAAATAATAATTAAAAAATCATTATTAAGTCAGACTGGTCTTCTGTCTTTGACTACACTAACACATTTATAGTATATGGTTAGGGCTTACTGCGTATGAAAATCAGTGGTTACTCAAAAGTTGTTACGTTCATTCTAAAAGTTGTCGTGCACATTCTGTCATCAAGTACATCTGTGTTTCTGCTCATGCTGACTCCCTCCTGCCAGTCTGCTTTCCTTTGCACTAAGCACTGAGTCCCATCTTGCAAACCACTTTCATTTTCACTGAGAACTCTCTCTGCACTAATACTCAGTGCTGCTTGCTACTTCCCTCTATAGAATCACATACAGTACTATAAAAAATAAAATATGGGTGACCATACACAGCTCACCTTTTGTTTCCACCTTGGTATTGAGATAACATCATGGACCCTCTGTACAGACAGCTGGTGAGACCCCATCTGGAGTACTGTGTGCAGTTCTGGAGACCCAGTCTCTGCAAAGACATAGACAGGATGGAAGCTGTCCAGACGAGGGCAACTAAAATGGAGCAGGGTCTGCACTGGAAGACATATGAAGAGAGATGAAAGGAGCTTAATATGTATAGCCTCGAGGAAAGGAGGGAGTGGGGGGACAAGATAGAAACATTCAAGTACCTCAAGGGAATCAACAAAGTCCAAGAGGGTAGCATCTTTCAAAAAAGAGGTGTGCAAGAACAAGAGGCACAATTTGAAGAGATGGAAGCGGCTCAGAGGTAATTTAAAGAAGTATTTTTTCACAGAGAGGGTTGTGGATGCATGGAACGGCCTTCCAGAGGAGGTTGTGGAGTCAAAATCAGTGGTGGAATTCAAGCATGCATGGGACAGTCATAAGGCAATTCTAGGGGTGGGGGTAGGAAGAAGTAGGCTGCTGGTTAACTAGGATCTGCAGCTTATCCAGTAGGTAGGGAAATGGGCAGACTGGGTGGGCCAAGCGGTCCTTATCTGCCGTCAAATTCTATGTTTCTATATGTTTCTATGACCTCTCGAGCTTTGGCCTCAAGGTCCATATGCTGTTATCTCTACCCCTTGACTAAAACACAAGCTTATTGTGTATGGTTGCCCATACATTATTCCTTATGTATTGAACTGGATGTACTTAAAGGGATTCATCAATATTGTTTATAGATGTGCACTGTTTTACAATTTTCTTTGAAGAAGTTTGTTTACAGGCAGCCTGCTTGTCCAGCAGAAGTGATATGTGCTCCCTTACCGATGGCCCGAGTTTGGGACCATGCTTGGCAGTCAAGTCAGGTGGCCAGGGGCTGGGGTAACACTGCTGTGTGACAGTGCTCCCAGCCAAAGGAAGTTGGAAAACAAGTTCTGCCACTGTACTAACCCCTGCTGTGGGCTGAGGGAATGTGTCTCCCCTACAGAGAATCGCTTGGTGTGTGTGCTTGTGCATGGTGTTGCATGAACTGCACCCGGATACCTGGGGTGAGGGAAGCCCAGAAAATCCATGTTTCCCTGCTGCTGAAACATGATGCTCCTCAGCACTCTCAGGCCTTGCATCGTGCAGCTCCCCAACAGCTGGACAGTGGAGGAGTGGCAGTCAGGGCTGGGGGTGACTGAACTGAGTGTCTGAAGAAAGGTGCAACGTAGCAGCAGGGGAGGAAAAAGTTATATGAAAAATAGGAGAAGTTGGGTTTACCAGCTGAAACTGTGGAACCTACAATTCCTACAGTGGAAATAAACTTTCATTGAGCTGAGTCACTTCCATTTTGTTCTTTTGTTCTATGGCTTATTGGTCCAGGAACTTTGATGTCTCATTTGTAAGCTTCTTTGGCACAAACATGACCCAACTGCTCCTGGTTTGTTTTTGGTTTTGTCCAGTGTGGCTGAATGGGTGACACATTGCTGGGTTTGGGAGAGACTCTAGTATGTCAGTGTTCTGGTTGCCACATCTTAAGAGAGCTATTGCTCATGCTCACAGCAAGGTCAGTCTGGGGGTGTAGAGATGCCACTGCAGTGACCCTTAGGACATGGAGCTTGCACTATAATAAGGGTGAGCTGTAGGCTCATGAGGCCTTAAAGGGCTACACAAAGTGCCAGTGGTGTGGGGAAGGTGAAAAATCATGAGGAAAACAGCACCTCAGCTAATTTGTCAGTGTACGCACAAGTTCCCACCACCTTCCTACCCCAGAACTGGATCCTGCTCTGGTTTGGGGAACTGACAGTAATACATGCCACACCATGGAGAGTAAGCAGCTGGGGAAGCAAGGTTAGTGTGAAGTTGTTAGAGATGGGGAGTGGCCTAGAAATATGCCAGAGGGTCCTGGCAGGTGAGAGGACCAAACGTATAGCATTGAAATCAAGTGTTGGAATAAAAACTTGCAGCTAATTTGTAGCTGTGTTTTGCTATGAAACCACTGAACAGTATTGCAAATATGAATTAATAAAAGTTTGGTAACTGCCAGTATTTCATTATGAAAAAACACACCATTTTTTCATAACTAATAATGTTACTGCATTATTTTTTCATTTTCTCCCACCTCTCTTTTCTCCTAGGAGGCCTCTGGAAATGAACTGTTTTTAGCTCAGTTGCTTCTTTCTTATAACACTTTTCTCTTCCACTGACCCCTGGGAGCACTCCAAACCTGAAGTGTTTCTGCCTGATTTCCTTCATAGCACAATTAAAGGGGACAGGAAATCATTTCTAATTGACAGTTGTTTATAACATTCTTATTCTCAGAAATGATATGCATTTTTCTAAATTATCCATATTTAACTATACCTGAATAAAAAGTGATGTGAAAAACTGTATTTTGCATTGTTTTGTTGTTATGGGCAGCATTCTATTACAGTTCTCTTCATGGAACCAATAACTTGGAGTTTTTATTATGTCACGGTTTGTATACAGAATGCTAATTATCAGCTATTATCCTATCAGAACTATGTTTAGAGTTCTGTGCACAAACTGTGACATAGTGAAAACTCCAAATTATTGGTTCCATGATGTTACAGAATGCAGCCCATAAAAAGAAAACAATGCAAAATACAGTTTTTCACATCACTTTTTATTCAGGTACAGTTAAATATGGAAATGTAGGGGGATGCATATCATTTCTGGGAATAAGAACTTTATAAACAACTAACAATTAGAAATGATTTCATGTCCTCTTTAAGGGACATAGCCTACGCCTCCCATTAACAGGCTAGGACTGCACATCATCACATGGTTACACCCCTGTATGACCTGCAGCAATGTATGTATCCATTTGATCAGCCTTTTGCCTCTGCCATTTATTAATCCTTCACAGACTAGTGCTTAGTGCACTGGCGAAGTATGTCAAGTAGTTTCACTGTCTTTTGAGGGCATACACCTTGTTCACCTGAACAGACCGACACATCAACGAGCTTTGGAGAAATGGCCACAACCATGTGTTTATTAATAATCCAATTATCAATATATACATTCACTTCAGAGTGATGTGCGCAGCTAGGTAGCCCTGAAAGGAATCTAGCTCTCCATGGAGTACCTAGATCATTGATGGTTGACCCTCCTTTCCCAGGGAGGGCCATCTTACCATCAACCAGGACCTGGCAAGGGGAACAACCTCCGGGACATGAGGGATGGCTCCATGACCAGCTGTGGCTAAATCCTCCACCATCAGAAGATCCGCCATGCAGTGGGCCACTGCCAGAAGAGGGCACCAGACTCCAGCCATCAGGCCTGTTCTCCTGTCAGCCTCAGGGAGATCTGGCTGGTCAAGACAAGTGATATCTTGTTACCCCCTTGAACAGCATTCCAAGACTACCAAGCCACCGCTTACATAAATTGCATGACTGTGACACCTACCTATCTGATCCCATGCCTAACCTAACTAAAACATACTGCCCCCTTGCTGGAGAAGGCAAAAATCCAGAAAACCCAGTGGGGAAAAAATGGGAAATTCCTTCTCAACCCCTAAGGCAATCCCCCTTAGTGAGACAGCAAGTTCCCTATCCCATGTTCTCCCCTGCTTTTACAAGGGTGATTTTTTTTTATTTTGATTTGAATTTTGTTGACCGGTAAGACCCCTGAGACAATTACAGTCCCTTTTTCAGGGTTGACCCGGGGCACATGTTACATAGTAGTACAACAAATATCACAGAGCAGTACAGCGCACAGAAAGGTAAAATGCAGGACATCAGTGAAGCATCATCAACTCCATGTACAATTGGTATATAACCATTTAGAGCTATGCACAGACATAAATGCTACATTGAATGAGTGCTATGACAAGTGGATACAGGCATAATGTTATAGATGTATAAAAGAAGAGAGTTAAGAGGAAAGGGAAGGGAAAAGGAGTAGGATAGGGTGGCAGAGACTGGAAAAATACAAGGGAGAAGTAGAGGGGCATCAGCGCAGAGAGGAGCAGGAGGTGGGGGAAACAAGGGAAGCATATAGGCTGGACTTAAATAGAGGAAAAGAGGTACTGTACAGGACACATGGAGGAAGAGAGTACCAGCTAGAGATAGTAGCAAATGAGAAGGACCTCCTAGTGGTGGTTAGGTGCAGTTTGGGTATAACTAGGAGGGGTACGGATGCTGAGCGGAAAGTGCAAGGAGTTTGTCTTAAGCTTATTATATCCCTTAGGCAGGGGGGTGAAATAGTGGACAAATTTATAAATAAGGCAAATGGAGAAGTACTTCAATTTAGATTTGTAGGTTAACCAGCCCAGAGAGGAGAGGACTTCGCAGTGGTGCAAACGGTAGTTGACTCCCAGAGCGAACCTCCCAATCCTATGGTAGGCCTGGGAAAGGAGAGAGAGAGAGAGAGGAGGGGTTAGTAGTCAGCAGCAGAGGGGCTCCATAGGTCAGGAGGGGAGTGAGCGATGCGGAAGCAATTCTTAGGCAGGAGGCAGAGGTGAGAAACAGGCGAATCTGATACAACAACCCAAGCCTCTGCTTCATAGTTTTGACAATGTTGGAGACACAGAGATTGAAAGAGAACGCAGTGTTCAGAGTGAAGCCCTGATATTTGAAGGACGTGACTGTCTCCAGGGAGTCGCCCTTGTTTGCTATGATATTAAGGGAGGGTGGAGGATCCTTTGTAGAAGGGTGTTGGGAGAACAGCATGCATTTAGTTTTCTTAGTGTTGAGGACCAGCTGATGACAGCTGAACCAGTCCTCAAGGGAGGTAAAGTTATTTGCAATATCCTTATTCATTTTGTCAGTATTTGATGAGGAGCGATAGATAATGGCATCATCCGCATAAAGGTGCACTGAGGCAGGTTTTGGTGGGATGCAACCTGGGACAAGGAGGAATTTCTCCAGTGCTGCCCCTTTTAAGGGCTTAGCTCCTCCCTTTCCCTGGCCGCAAGCTCCCTCCCACCTGGGAAGCCTATTTCCTCCCCCCCCAGCCCCTTCTGGGAGGTCCTACTGGCATTACCTATTGTCTGTGCAGGTGGCCTTGGCCATGCTCCCAGACAAAGTCCTACCTGCTGCAATACCTTGCAGGCTCCTTCATTATCAAAGTGTACGTTGTCCAAATTTGTGGAAATTGGGCCCTTAGAGAGGTCTTTATGACATACAATGTTCGTGACTTTGCCACTTCTTGGCCTGTGAAGGAAAAGTTTGCAACATCTATATTCAAATCTTGTGGGCCTCAGAAATTATACAAACTCAATCAATCAATCAATTTTTATTTTATACTGGAGGATATGTGAGCAAAAATGCCCGTCTTCACAAACGTCCAGTTATACAGATATTTTTACAAAACAATTGGACACAAACATACAGAACAAATAAGTTAAAACATCATACAGTGAGGTGAGGAATAATACAGTATATACTCTTCATACACTTGATTACAGTAAGTTTATAAACAAGAAAAACATTTCAGACAGAAGCAGAAAGTCATAGGGAACAAACTTAGAATAAACATCCAAGCAGGGTCTATTTGAGTCAGGCACTGTGGGCTGGGGAGGACATGGGGCAGAAATGAGGGAGGGGAGTAGAAAGAGAGGAAGTAGAGTAAGAAAATAACACAAAATATTTGATGACTGGGACAATAAAAAAAATATTTTAGTATATTAAGAGGGGAGGATGTCCAATGCACACACAAGTGGTAGATTTGAGGAGGTGGTCCTTGAGGGTTCAGCTGAAGGAACTGATTGAGCTACAGGCAAGAATTTCAGGGGGAAAATTGTTTAAGACTTGGGGCTCTCATAGGTAATTGAATTCTGTGCATTAAAGATATAATAGAATGGGATGTTGAAGATGTGATGGGATCTTGCACTGTGCATGGGGACTGATTTAGGAAATGGAGGTGATGCTTGGTAGCAGTAGGTTACAGTTCACCTTGTGTAAGAAAGACAGCATTTTAAAGTGGAACCTACCTTCAAGAGTGAGCCAGTTAAGAGGATTGTAAAGGGCACAATGGTGGGTATTCCACTGGAGGCCTGTGACAAAGCTTATGATGCTATTATAAGTGGTCAAGATTCCGGCCGGCCCGGTGGTGCTGAGGGTTGAGGCATTGGATGCCACACTCAGTACCACGCTGGTGACCTGTGTTTGGGAATGATCACAGGTCACCATGGTTTGGCAGGGAGGAGATGGATTGAGCATCCAACAGACTGATTTCCATCTCCAGGGAGGGGGGGATCAGTGGCTGGTGCATGCCTGACCCCTAGCGGAGGCTGTGGCTCGACAGCATGCAGCTCCACAAACACAGGGGTGGAGGCGCAGCAGATACCTCACAGGGGCGTGCATGGGAGTGTGTGCAAACCCTGTCACAGGCATCATAGCATGCTGCAATCCTGCAAGGGGTGAAAAAGGGGAAATACTGGCTCCAAGTTGCGCAGCTTGAGGGCCATCCTCCGGCATGCATCATCTCCTTGGGCACCACCTAATCCAGATCCATGCTAGGTGGGGGATTAGGGAGTCCCTCGCCTCCCCGCCACGTGGGTTAAGCCATGGGGGAGCTTAGGTGGTGGCTGCGAGGAGCTTGGTGAGGGCGGACAGCGGACAGAAGAAGGAGAGGAGGAGGAGAGCTGACTCGGGGTCACAGCAGGAAAAACGTACAATTAAAAAAAAAGTGGTCTGGAGTTTAGATAAGAGGTGGAATCTGGTATGGAAGAATAAACAATGGAGCCATACTCAAGGAGGGGTAAAAGAAAGAAGGTAGCCAGACATAGTCTGGAGATGGGGATTAAAAACTTTCGGATTAGGTATAAGAGACCCAGCCTCATATGGCTCTTCTTGATGAGGGTAGTAACATGGATTTTGAAAGGAAAGTGTGGATTGAGGAATAGTCCCAGGTTTTTGAATTCATCCACTTTTTCTATAGAGTTTTCAAGATTGTCTGTGAGGGTTAAACCTGGGGTTATGTTTTTTCTTGAGAAGATCATAAACTTGGTCTTCTTGGAATTGAGGACCATACTCTTGGCAGAAAACCAAGAGCGTAATTTGCTGAAATCCACTTGCAGATTTCTGAACATTGTGTCCATGTTGTTGTCACTGCAGTAAAGGGCTGCATCATCAGCATACAGCACAGTTTTAGTAGAGTGGCAGATAGCTGGGAGGTTATTTATGAAAAGGGATAAAAAAAGCAGGCCCAGTATGGATCCCTGAGGAACCCCATATTTATTTGGACAATCGATGGAAAAGTGACCATTGATGGTTGTTTTCTGGGATCTGTGGGAGAGGTAGCTACCGACCCATTTAACAACGTTTGCAGAGATTTGCAGTCCCTGGAGGGTATCAAAAAGTAGGTTATGGTCGGCCAGGTTGAAAGCCTTGGTCAGGTCCATGATGACAGAGCCTGTGTATTGGCCTTTGTCGTTAGCCTTATGAATATTGCTGATGAATTTAACCAGGGCTGTTTCTGTGCTGTGTGGCCAGATCTAAACTCATGCTGGACTTCAGAGAGAAGGTTATGGCAGTCAAGGAAGGCAGTGAGCTGGGTATGAACTACTTTTTCAATGATTTTGGAGAGGGAAGTGAGAAAAGAGATAGGTCAGTAATTCCTGACATCATTCCTTGACCCTGATTTGAAGAGCAGTTTTACAGTGGCCATTATCCAGATGTTTGGGAAATGACCAAAGCAAAATGAGTAATTGGTAATTGGGACTGCTAAAGGAATGATGGTGCATTTAAGGATTTTGAAGTCAGTTCTGTATGCCCCTCTGCTGGGTTTAGGGTTGTTACTTTGGGAAAGCTTGACAGTGTCCGAAGGCTTTAGGGCACGCAAATAAAATGCGGGGCTGGGCTCTGCAATAGAGTTGGAGAAGGAGGGGGACGGAGTGGGTGGGGGAGGGAGGGATGATTTATATTTATCAAGGTCTCTGAAAAATGAATTGAAGATGTTCATGACTTTGGAGAAGTCATTTGTCTGCTTATCCCCTTGGATAAGCATGATGTATTCTGCATTATTGTTCTTCCTGAGTAGGAAGTTGAGTGTCCCCCATAGTTAACAAGAGTTTGAAGATTATCCAGGTTGTTTATTTTGGAGATAATCAATTCTGGCCTGTCTGATGGAGAATTTGTGCTAGTTTTTGAGTGCTTTGTAGAGGGAGAGCTGGGCAGGGTCCTTGTGCTTAGCGTAATGGACCAGGGCTTGTCCCTAGTCCTCATCAATTTAATGATGTTAAGAGAGACCCATTCATTAACATGTCCCCCGACTCTGATTTTTTTTGAGTGGGGCAAATTCATTGCAGATGCTACTGAAGATAGTAGAAAATTTGACTGGGGCAGTATCAAGGTCATCTGAGAGAGAGAGAGAGAGAGGTGAAAGACCACTCGACCAGGTGGAAAGTATGAGTTATGTCCTCAGTACTGTTATTGGTGAGGCATCTGGAGAAAATAAAATTGGGGGGGGGGGGTTGGAGTATTGAGCAGACCAGAGTCAGGAAGTGGCAGAGTGGTCACATTAAACTCTCTGGCAGTACTCCTGAGTCAATAATATGGGATGGATTGGAGATGATGATCCAGTTGATTAGAGTTTGGGTACCAGTCTTATAGTTTGACCTGGTGGGGGTAGAAAAAAGGTGGTGTGGGCTGTGGCTGGCGATGTAGGATTTGGCTGCATCAGCTTAGCTGGAGACCAAATTGATGTTAAAATCCCAGAGGAGTACCCAGTCTCTGTTGGGGGGGATTAAGGGCAAGCAGGGTCTCCAGATCAGAAGGGGGAATTCCAGGGGGGAGATAGGCTGTTGTGAGGGTAAGGGTTTTACTTTTTCCAAGAAGTATGTTGATGGAGCGGATCTTGAGCAGGATGATCTCTGCATTGGGACTGTGTTCAGTGAAAGATAATTTGTTTGAAACAAAGAACATGAATCCCCCGCCTTTCTCCCCAGTCTGTCTTTTCTGACAGTGGTATAGCCACTGAGTTCAGACTCCCCATTTAAGATTTTGTGAGAGAGCCATGTTTCAGAGAGGGTTATAATATCAAAGTCATTCCCGGTGACCCAGGCCTGAAAACATCTTTTTTAGCAGGGAAACTCTGTATTTTAAGGTGGGCAAGACTAATGTGTTTCCCTTTGATAGAGTAGGACAGTTAGGGAAAGAGGCTGGGGTTTCTGGGACCTGGGTTGGGGTGGATCATTCTAGTAAGAAGTAGGAGGAGGATTAAGGCCGTGGACAACCTAGTGATGAGAGGTAGAGACCGTAGTCTGTGGAACCCAAGTTGTTTTACCCAATTAACCGAAAGGCACTTGGCAGAGAGACAGGGGTAGGAGATGAGTAGGGGGTGGAGGAGGTAATGGATACGGTCTTTCTGAGGTAGTACAAGGGAAGAAAGTGTAGAAAGGGTGAGTCTGGTTTGAAGTGAGATGGTGGAAGGGCTGGGTGGAAGGAGTTCAGAGGAGGGAGAAATGAGAGCGGAGGATGGGGTGTGATGGCACCCGAAGGGGGAAGGTAAGGGGGGGGGGTTGCAGTAGTAGCAGATAAAATGTAAAAGGTGCCATGGTGTGGTTAATGGGCCAGTGGTGAGGGGTCATGCTGCAGAGAGAGGATGTGTGACAGGTGCTCAGACCATGCAATTTAGCTATGAGGATAGGTAAGGGAAAAAAGGGAAAGCAAGTGGATTTGATTTGAAAGTTAAATGTGTGAATACACAGTCAAAAGGGTGGCTGACTTAGGGATCACTGTTTTACAAATTATTTCTATGTTTTTTTTTTTGTCGGGGGGCTGTGCTTCCAGTCTTCTAGTCTTCCAGCTACCCAAGTGCTGATTCAGGAGGACGAGCTCAATGGATGGAGCTCAAAGGAGACCACTAGTGGAAAGAACTTATAACTTGCAAATGGTGTTTTGAGGGGAAGAAAAGGCACAATGACTTTTCACTGGGAAATGACCTTTCACCCTGGCTGACTTAGTAAAGGGTAGGGGGAGGCTGTTGTGGATATTTGTAGGAGGGAGTGAGAAATTCTGGGGAGGGACAAGGAGACTGCAGCAGAAAACTATTGTCAGCTCTGAGCAGGTACTGCTTCTAATTAGCAATAAAACAGGGTAAAGCTTCTAATCAGTAATAAAACAGTTTTAAACTGTACAAAACTGCAGAAAACAGCCTTAAACAGCTTTAGACATCAATCAGACATAGAACCGTATACAGACTGTTTTTAAAAAGACTTAGCAAAACAGTAATCGCAAGCAGAAGCAGTAGATCACATTCAAGTTCAAAGCAGACTGAAAATAAACTGTGCAGGGATTTTCAAAAGTGGTAGCGGTTGTCAAGATTGACTTTGGTGGCTACCTTGAAATAGTTGCCTCTGTGGTACTGCCACCAGGTTCAGGGGCCGGGAACAGCTTGATGAAACCCCAAGGATCCTGTGCAGGACCCTAAAAAGGAGCAGACCAGCAGGGATTAAATCAAGGAAAGTGGATGGGGAGGCTGTTGTGAAATATTCATGGGAAAAAGTGAGAAATTCAGGTAAGGGACAAGCAGACTGCTGCAGAAAACTCTTGCTAGCTCTGAGCAGGTACTGTTTCTAATTAGCAATAAAATAGGGTAAAGTTTCTAATTAATAATAAAACAATTTTAAGCTGTACAAAACTGCAGAAAATAGCCTTAAACAGCCTAAAACATCAATTGGACAAAACAGGAGTATACAGATTGTTTTTAAGAAGACTTCACTAAACAGCAATTACACGCAGAAGCAGTAAATCACATTCAGTTCAAAGCAGACTGAAAGTAAACTGGGCAGGGATTTTCAGAAGTGGCACCGGTGGCCAAGATTGGCTCCAACGGTTACCTTGAATTAATTGACGCTGTGGTGCTGCCGCCAGGTCCAGGGGCAGGGGGCAGCTCGAGAAAGCCCCAAGGTTCCTGTGCAGGACCCTCAAAAGGAGCAGAGCAGCAGGGATTAAATCAAGGAAAGGATATGGGGGAGGCTGTTGTGAAATATTAGTGGGAGTGAGTGAGAAATTCAGGGGCGTCTTTCAGGTAATCCTGACACCGATCATGTAAGCCTTCGTATGTTACCAGACCTATCTTGAAACTGATGATACACCTCACAGGCAGCCAGTACAGCACCTGCAATGCCAGGGAGCTATGATCAGAGTGATAAACTCAGGTAAACAGCTTGGCTGTAGTCTCCACACCAGCTGCAGGGATCACATCAAATTTCCTAATATCCTGAGGTAGAGAGCATTGCAATAATCCAACCAAGATGTAACAAAAAGGTACACCAGCATTTTTAGGTTTCCGGTCTCAGAGTTGGTTTGGGAGATGTTCCTAAGATGAGAAAAGCCACCCCAGACTGCCACTGACATCTGATGTTGTAATGTTAGCTTGCAAGCCATGATGATGCCTTAATTCTACACACTATCCATGACCATAAGAGGAGCAGTGTTTAACTTTATTGCCACCATATCCAAACCCAATCCTGCATCCTGTGTGAACATGTATCCAATAGCAACACCTCCATCTTGTCTGAATTCAGCCTGAGCCACAGCTGTTCATCAGGTTGACAACATTTATTTTGCTAGAGGCAAATAAAGGATACAGCTACTGTAGCTATCGTTAGCATAGCAATGACACCCTAAATTAAACCATTGAATAACCACCCCAGAGGCAGCATATACACAACAAATAACATAGGAGATAGTATTAGTGGTAGTAGTAGTAGAAACATAGAATTTGACGGCAGATAAGGACCGCTTGGCCCACCTAGTCTGCCCATTTTCCTACCTAACAGATAAGCTGCAGATCCTAGTTAACCAACAGCTTACTTCCTCCTACACCCCACTAGGACTGTCTTATGTCTGTCCCATGCATTCTTGAATTCCCCCACTGTTCTTGACTCCATGACCTCCTCAGGGAGGCTGTTCTGTGCATCCACAACCCTCTCAGTGAAAAAATACTTCCTCACATTACCCCTGAGCCATCCCCCCCATCTTCAAATTGTGACCCCTTGTTCTTGCACACCTCTTTTTTTGAAAAATGCTACTCTCTTCAACTTTGTTGATTCCCTTGAGGTACTTAAAAGTTTCAATCATGTCCCCTCTCTCCCTTATTTCCTCAAGGGTATACATATTAAGCTCCTTTAGTCTTTCTTTGTATGTCTTCTGGTGCAGATCCTGCACCATTTTGGTGTCCTCCTCTGGACAGCCTCCACTCTGTCTATGTCTTTGTGGAGATGGGGTCTCCAGAACTGCACACAGTACTCCAGATGGGTCTCACCAACTGTCTGTACAGAGGGATAACAACTTCCTGTTTTCTACTATTGATGCCTCTTCCTGTGCATCCCAGTATCCCCCAGCCTTCCTTACTGCCTTCTCACATTGCTTGCCCACCTTTAGGTCATCTGATATAATTACCCCAGGCCCTTTCCATTTTACTATTGTCAGTACCTCCCCATTGTGTACTCTTCCTGGGTTTTGTTTTCCCAGGTGCATTACCTTGCACTTCTTTGCATTGAATCTGAGCTGCCATACATTTGACCATTCCTCCAACTCACAAGTCCTTTCTCATCCTTTCCACTCCATCTTGTGTATCAACTCTGTTGCAGATCTTGTGTCGCCTGCAAGAGACATACTTTTCCTTCCAGTTCCTCTGCAATGTCACTTATAAAGACATTAAAAGGACCAGTCCCAGTACTGAACCCTCACGTACCCCACTAGTAACCCTCTTTTCTTCACTGTGCACTCCATTTACTACTACCCTTTGCATCCTGTTGTCTAGCCAATGTTTTATCCAGGCTACCACCTTGGGGCCCACTCCAAGGCTGGCTAACTTGTGTATTAATCTTTTGTGTGGGACTGTATCAAATGCCTTGCTAAAATCTAGGTAGGTCACGTCCACAGCCTCTCCCTGGTCTACTACTTTGGTCACTCAGTCAAAGAAATCTATTAGATTTGTCTGACATGACCTTCCCATCGTGAATCCATGCTGCCTTGGGTCCTGTGCCGCACTGGCCTCTAGGTACTCAACAATTCTTTCCTTCAGAAGTGATTCCATCATTTTCCCTACCACTGAGGTCAAACTAACTGGTCTGTAGTTTCCTGCCTCTGTACTGCTCCCACTTTTGTGAAGAGGAATCACATCTGCCCTCCTCCAGTCCTCAGGTACCAACCCATCCTCCCATGATTTGTTAAAGAGAGTAGTCAGCGGTGTCACTAGTTCTACCCTTAGTTCTTTTAGAATTCTTGGGTGAATCCCATCAGGCCCATTGCTTTGTCCACCTTCAATTTTATTAGTTCTGTCAGAACCCTTTCTTCTGTAAATGGACTGGTATTGACCCCATTTTCAGAGTGTTTCTCTTGTTTGGTTTAGGTACCTCCCCTCCTCTTCCTTTGTGAATATTGAGCAGAAATATTCGTTCAGTATCCCGCTTTTTCACTGTCCCCCTCTACCCACATTCTCTCCCCTTTATTAAGCCTCAGTATCCCTCCTTTGGTCTTTCTTTGCTCCCTAATGTACCTATAAAAGGTCTTATCCCCCTTCTTAACAGAATTGGCTATCCTTTCCTTGGTTTGGGCCTTTGCTATTCTGACTGCCTTTCCAGCCTCTTTCTACTTTAACTCATAAAGTTCTCTGTCCTGCTCTTTCGGCATTTCCTTATATTTCCTGAATGCTATCCTTTTCTCCTTAACCTTCCCTGCCACCTCTTTTGAGAACCATAGTGTTTTTTCCCCTCGTTGTGTTTTATTGATTTGCTTTACACAAAGGCTTGTTGCCTCTGTGATGGCTGTTTTGATTACTCCCCATTGTTCTTCCACCCCTCCTTATTGCCTGTTTGCTGGTACTTTTCTAAGGCACTCTCTCATTTTCTCAAAGTCAGCCCTCCTAAAGTCCAATACTCTTGCTTTTGTATGGCTTGATTGTATGGCTGTGTTTATCGTGAACCACACTGTTTGGTGGTCGCTTGTTCCCAGATGGCTACCCACCTCTAAATCTGAGATTCTTTCTCCATCCCCATTTCAGAGTATCAGGTCTAAGATTGCTCCCTCCTGAGTGGGCTCCGATACTAGTAAAACAACTTTATTTATACGGACAATATTTTACCATAAAGCCTAGAAAGCCTTGTTTTCATGACAATCCTGGAAGTTAAATAATAAATTTAAGCACTGGGAAATAGCTAAAAATATACAATTACATACAAATGTATACCTTACAATGACGAGAGTCAGCATAGTACAGGTTACTTACATTATTACAACCTCAGAACCCTAATAGCAGCAACAAACATGCAATTTAGGTTTAGTGAGCTTTTTAAATGTATTACTAGACAAAGTCAAATCCCTTCACTGGCTTGGGAGGCTATTCCAAGCACTCGCTGTCAGATATTTAAAGGACATTTCCCCATATCTATTTCTTACCTTGGGAATCTTTAACCACAAGTTATTATCCCTCAGGGAATAATTATGGCTTGGCTGCTCAGCTGAATTTACCAATCTACTAGACTCTCCAGACCTCAAGCTTCTAAAAAGTAATGAAACCCAATTGTGGTCTCTTTTGTGCTGAAGAGAACGCCAGGCTAGTTCACAATAAAGTGCACAGTGATGAACATCAAAGCAAAATTTAAGAACAAATCTGGCTATTTTGTGACAAATTACACCCAATCTGCCGAATTGTTTTTTGTACTATTATTGAGGATGTGGCTACCATAGTCCAAGAGAGGGACTAATAATTGATTAGTCACTAGTATTTGATCTTTCCTAGTTAGACAGTGGGATACTCACCTCTTGGCTCCCAGCTTACGTCCCACTTTTTTTTTACTAGAGAATCAATATGGGTCTCCGAACTTAAGTATTGGTCTAATTCTATGCCCAGGTACCTATAACTCTGCACTTGAGTCAGAGTCCATCCATCTCTGGCCCCAACTTCAAGTGTGTTTAGTGGATTTATTTTGCTTCTCTTATCCAAGCACAAAAACATACAGTGTGCCTTTTTTAGGTTCATGAGTATTACCCCAGATTCTAACCACTGTTCCAACCTATTAAAGTCCATCTGGAGTTTAAGCTCCACTTCTTTGGAATCAAAGCCCGCTGCAACTATTATAGTATCAGTGTATAGCGTTATTTGGGAGCTGAGGACAAATCTAGGGATGCTATTCATGAAAATAAAAAACAGCAGGGGACCCAATATAGAGCCTTGGGGGTTCGCCCCTTGTTATAGGAGATAGGTTAGAGTTTAGATTTCCTATAGATACCAACTGGAGATGATTTTCTAGGTATGATCTAAATCATACTAGGGGTTCATTATTTACTCCGATTACTTTCAAGCAGGTCAAAAGTCTGCTATGTTCTACTAAGTGAAAAGCTTTAGACAGGTCCATGAAGATCATGCCCATGAACCGAGCATCTCCTGAGGGAGTAACCAATTGGTCAAAAAAGTCTGTGAGTGTGGACTCCATGGACCTGCCCTTTCTGAACCCATACTCAGCTTTTGTTAGTCTTTTGTAATGCTCTAAGTGGCCATTAATTGGACTAAACACTGGCAGTTTGGATATGTTTGATAACAAAGCAATGGGCCTGTAGTTCGAAGGGTTAGAGAACTCTTCACCTTTAAAGATAGGGATAACTCTAGCCCTTTTCCACTTGCTAGGAAAAATACCTTGGGTTAAGCTCACATTAAACAAGTGTACTAAAGGTTCTGAAATCTCCAAAGATGAATCTTTCAGAAAGCAAACTTCTGCATTATCCAGGTCACAGGCTTTGTTATTTTTAAGTTTATGTATTTCTACTAATACTTCCCTTGGTTTATTCATTTTAAACCTAAAGTCTGGGACAAACGCATTTGAGTTTTGGTCCTACGTATGATTCGTGAAATGCTCCAAACTGGAAGTTTCTGATCTCCCATCCAGATCAGGAAGATTTATGAAGTAATGGTTTAAGAGCTCCACTGCCCTTTCCTGAGTAGTTAGTTTACCCCTTTTCATCAGGGGAAGGTCCCTTTGACCCTGGCTAGGATTTACTAAACTCTATTAACTTCCAATAATGTTTTGGCTCAATGGTGTTCTTTATCTTCTGTCTGTAATAGAGCCCCTTTAGTGTCTTAATCTCTGGTTTAGCCATTGTTTCTAATTTCTTTAAACTTTAAACTTAAAGTTAAGATCTTGGATGCCACTTCTCCTCCCCGCCCGATTAGCACTGGAGTCCCCTAGGGCTCTGTATTATGGCCCCTTCTATTCTACATCTTCTTAAATGACCTTCCCTCTGTTTGCTCCCCATCCTCTGCTATACATATGTATGCCGATGATACAATCCAGTATGCATCTGGCTCCTGTCCTGATGAGGTTGCAACCAGCTTACAGTAAGATTTTAACAAGGTTCAGCTCTGGTTTGCTAACCACCAAGTTTTCCTCAATGCCAAGAAGACAGTCTCTGTGACCTTTGGCACAAGGCAGAGACTCTCAAGGCTTCTCTCCCTACCCATTTTTCATACCCTTGATGGAACTTTACCTGACGACACATCCTCCTTCAGGTACTTAAGTGTTTGGTTGGACCAACACCTAAACTTTTCTGGACATATTGATGCCATCCAGAAAAACTGCACCCCAAGCTTGGTGCCTGTTCAGGAACCATATTTGCATCCCTCCTATGGCTAGGTGTGAAATTGTTCAGAAGATGATACTGCCTATTTTTGACTACTGTGACAGTCTATGGTGCTGCACTAAGTCCTCCTTGGCCAAACTGGACACCCTCTTCAATTTCTTCTGCCACTTTGCCTTAGATTCCCCACCCCCGCACCCCACCACTGTGGTCTTTATCATGCCTTCTCCTCTCTTGCAAATAGGCGGCTCTCCCACTGTGTTAAATTTACCTCCAAGCATTGGTTGGGTGAGTTCCCTTCCTACCTCACCTCCTCCTCCTTTATATCACCCCCCCACCCTCACATTTCCTTAGATCAACTGACATTTTCACCCTGGTAGTCCCCCGCAGATCCACCCAAATCGGCCAATCTGGTTACTCTCACCGCCTCCCAAAAATCTGGAATTCCCTCCACCCTTAGATCCGGCACTCATCCTCTGCCTACTGTATCAGCTCTGCCCTCAATAATTGCCTTGCTCCTAGCAGCTCCTGCCATGTCCCTCCCTAACTTCCTCCGCTAAGCTTTGGACAAACCCTACCCCTCTACCATCACCTTCATTTTATCCTGTGCACACCCACCCAAATTCCTAGCTCTCCTATCCTTACCCCAAATTGCTCCCCCTTACTGGTCTCCCTTGATCTCTCACAGAATAAAAGGAGCCCCTAATGGTGTCCATGTGCCCCTCCACTACCCCCCAAAGGGGCATGTATCTCTCATCTACTCCCTTCCCCCACCATCCTGAAAGGGTCTCTCTTGGACACTTCCTCATCCCCTTCACTCTGGTCAGTGCACTGTAGGATCCTTGCATCCTTAAGTGGTCTCCAGGGACACAACTCTTTCCCCTCCCCATACACCTTACCACTGCCTCTCTTTTCCCCCTTTTCTTTCATATAAGCACTTGTTACTTATTAACCCAGCACTTATTATTGTCCACTGTTTTTACCTATCATGTGCAACACTGTTGTAACACTGTTTGTAACATCTACCTTACAATTGTATGTTAATGTTGAACTTATAACTTGAATGTTTAATGTCTCACTCCTAATGTACCCCTTTCCCCAGGTTGCACGGGGAGATGAGCGACTTGTTGTTCAGTGTGTCTTCCTGGTGAAACATTTCAATAAATAAATATCCTAGAGATTTTATTCTAATGTTCTGTTTGCATTCTTCCAAAATGTATCTTTTTTCTTCAATAATGATTTTACTGGGGCAGTCAGCCAGGGAAGATGTGACTTAATTTTAATTCTCCTGAAGGGAACTCTATCATCACATGCCACGAAGAAAGATTTGAAGAAATCTTCCACTGCTAAATCCATGTCTGGTATAAGAACTATTCTATCCAAGCATAGAGCATGAATTTTTTCCAACAGAGTCAAGGGACTATATTTTTTTATAACATCTCTTTAGGACATAAGAGGAGCTTTTCCATGTACCAGTGTCTACAGTCACCCTCACCTCACAAGTAATAATATTATGATCTCCCAGGTTTGGAGGGTCTACCCCTTTGTTCACTACAATCATACCTGGGGTAACAAAAATTAAATCAAGTATATTTCCTGGGCTTAGTAAAATCCCTTTTCTAGTAGGAGAGTCAATTATTTGTTCCAGGTGTAGGGGCTGAATGAATTATTTTAGCTTTGATCCCCTTGGAGCCCCCCAGGCTGCACTAAAGTCTCCAATCAAGATCAAGTTCCTATATTCAACATATTCTAACATTTCTTGAAAGAAGAGTTAAGATAGTGCTACCTTCACCTGGGGGGGCTGGAATAAACAGCTCCAATAACCAGGTCTGAGTTCTGAATATGAACTAATACACATTCAATACATTGTAGTATACCAGAGTATAACAATTTTGAGGGGCCTAAGGAATCCTTAATGTATGCAAAGATACCACCACTTCGAGAAGGTCTATCTTGTCTGTAGTTATAACATTTGTTAAGTTAAATTTCTTTAGAGTCAACTGCCTCAGTTAATCATGTCTCAGTAAGTATTAATCGCATCATGAGAGGTCATCTGGGTCCCTGTTTTAAACAGATTCATTTTTTTTACTAAGCTTCTTGCATTCTTGTGTACTAATTTCATTACTTGATCCCTGGGGCCTGGATTTAACTATCTCCCCACAGAGAAAGAATCAGTGAACACCACAAAACTTTATTCTAATGATTTAACTTTAAGTAGTTTGCTTTACTAAACCGGCAACTCAAAGCATCTCTAATTTTAAAGAATCCATTTCTTTTCTTCTTATGGACTTCCACATTTTTTAACATTTAACATTTGTTTGTTTTTCAGAAATCCTCTGTACTGCAAGGTACTAGCCCTGACTTTTGGATTTGGTACCAGTGGAAGCTGATTTCCAAGTGGCCCACACTATCTCCTGCTGAACACATCTCTAACTACTGTATCTCCCTCTGTGTCTCTAGTTGAATTTATGTGCTAGGGTTTAATAATTTGTTTAATCCTTACAGTCATTTTAGGTTCTGAATTGATATTAGAAATGAATTTGTAGCTTTTTTTACTTTTCCATTAGCAGATTACATCCTCTCACCACTAGAGGGCTATATCTCTATCTCTTTCTCTATCTAGTATGTAAGCCATGTGGGTTCTCTCTGCCTTTCTCTCACCTCTCCTCCTCCTCTTTGCCCCGCCCCCCCTTTTCTCTCTCCCTGGTCCTAACCACCCCACCCCACCCCGCCACCCTCTACTCTGGTTTCCATTGCTACTCCAAGGGAACTCTCCACTTCCACTCGAGATTTGTGCTTGGTGCACCGTTTGGATATTCCTGGTTACTTAGCCCGACCACTACTCTCAACAAGTGTGGCCTCCTCTCTACACTATACCACCTTGCAGTCCATATGGGATACCACCTGGAACCTAGCAACTTCTACTCCCGGAAACAATGATCAAAACTATCTCTCAAAGAGCTGTGACTCTGCTCCTTAAAACTCCTACTCCTCCTCCTTCTCATCTCAGGCAGCGTCCATCCCAATCCTGGCCCTAGAAGCTCAGGCCACACACAAATTCCAGGTGCCCTTATCCTTGCAACCATTAATATCTGCAGCCTACTACCAAAGCTGGATGCACTCCAAGCCTGCATATGCCAACACAACCCTGACATCCTTGCAGTGGTGGAAACTTGGCTGACACCTAAAGTTCCTGACTCAGCAGTAACAATACAGGGCTACAATGTCCACAGGCTGGACTGAATATCCAAAAAAGGTGGTGGTTGCACAATCTATATCAAAGACTCCCTGTCTTGGCACCCTGTAGCAACTCCATCACTTTCTGCCTCGGCTCAGATTCTGCCAATAAAAATCGTCCTAGGTCCCAACCATAAAGCTCTGACTATTGTCTCCATATACATCCTGCCCAGGGACCCTAAACATGGATTCAACGACGTCCTAAACTTTATCAACTCTCATCCTCCCAAAGTTGAACTTATTCTACTAGGGGGTTTCAACATAAACTGGTTAGCATCGAGCGCCATTGCCTATAAAGACTCCATCTCAGCTGCTAACCTCACGCAAATGGTAAACTCCCCTACTAGGATTAACTGCAAGACTGGCACCAGTACCCTCTTGGATTGGGTCCTCACCACTCACCCCACAAGGATTTCTTGTACGACCATTCTCCCAGACTCTCTCAGTGACCACTCCCTAGTCATGTCTGCATGGTCTAACAAATTTCTTAAGCCCCCTCCCAAAATTATTGCTAGCAGAGTCCTTCCTCGTGGAAAACTTCCACATCTCAAATAACACCTGCTTCTATAAGACTGGCTACCCATCTATGAAGCAACAGATGTTAACTTAGCTCTTGATCACTTCATCTCAATTTTCAACAAAGCCTGCGACCTCTTTGCCCCTGCTAAAAGGCGCAAAACAAAATCTCTCTCTCTAACCCATGGGTCACCGTGGCTCTCCTCTCACAGCTGAAACTAAGGGATCACCTCTGGGCAGTTGCCAGTGCCACTGGCAAACAACTGGACATCCAAAATTACAAACAAGTGTGAAATGTCTGCACAAAAGCCATACGGCTAATGAAATCCACCTATTACAAAGATGCTCTCACCAATACATGGGGAAATGGTCGTGCTTTCTGGGACAATATCAAGGATGTCACAGGGAAGCAGCCAAAAACCTCTCTGGCCATGTTAATGGTTGATGGATCCTCAACCCTCGACCCCAAGGTGATCGCAAACATCTTTAACACGGCTTTTCAGACCTTAGTGCTGTTCTACCCCATGACTTTTTCGAAAACAGGCCTACTCCCAAATACCTCAGCCCCTCAGTCTAACCATCCCTCTTCTACTTCAGGAAGGTAAGGCTGAATGAAGCTCACCACTATATTACTGCAGCTATCTCTAAATCTAGATCTAGTAGCGACACCCTGGACCTTAAGCTTCTGTTGCTCACCCTCGATGAGGTAATTCATCCATTAACAAAAATCCTAAGCCTCTCTCTCAGCTGTGGAAAATTCCCAGACCTATGGAAAACAGCCACTGTGACACCCATCCATAAAAGTGGGGACAAGACGAATCACTCAAATTATCGCCTTATCTCTATACTGCCCCCACTCTCTAAGGCACTTGACTGCATCATGGCTGATCAACTTACCGACCACTTGGATAAATACAATATACCTTGTCCACAACAACACGGCTTCCGGAAAGGTCACATCACCACCACAGCCCTTCTTGAGTTCACTGGAGCTTTGCACAAATCCCTTGACAATGGCTTTCTCACAGGGGCCGTTTTCGTTGACCTCTCCAAGGCCTTCGATACAGTACACCATGGACTACTAATACACCAACTACTGAATGCCGGGCTATCACCTGACTCTTCTCTCTGGTATAAAAGCTACTTATAAAACCGGTCACAGAGAGTAAAAATTGCAGACGCTCTTTCTAACACCCTGCCTGTTCGCTGGGGTGTCCCACAGGGATCCATACTGGGCCCCCTCCTTTTTAGCCTTTTCTTAAACTCCCTCCCTTACCACTGCTCTGAGCAGATCATACTATATGCTGATGATGCTGTTGTATTCTCCACTCACAAAGATACTGCAACTCTTCAACACAACCTTCAACTTGGTTTCATTTCTGAAGAGACATAGTTTCTTAATCATAAACTGGTCCTCAATGACAAGAAAACCAAATCTATGCTCTTCTGCCGCTCTCATAACCCACTCAAGCTACACCACTTGGCTATCTCCACCACCCAGGGGAACACTCTAGATCAGGTGGGGTCCTTCAAATACTTAGGGATACAGCTTGACCCTAATCTCTCCTATGGACTTCATGTAGATAATGTAGCTAGAGCTGCTAATACACGGCTTGGTCTCCCCTACAAACACAGACCACACCTCACCCCAGAAGCTTTGAAGGTTGCAGTCCTGAGCTCTGTGATCTCTGTAATAGACTATGGTCTCATCATTTATGGCTCGGCCACAACCACAACCCTTAGGACGCCTCAACTGCCTTAAATAAAGCATGTCGGCTCATCACTGGTACTCACCGTCTCACCCACACATGTGACCTGTACACTCAGACCAGCTGGCTCCAACTATCAAACCGCATAAAGTTTCTCACCTGCTCCATGGTGAAAAAAATCTACCTTGGCCTTGCACCTTCTGGGATCTCAACTCTGTTACAACACTGAATTAACAAATGGTGCCTTAGGAGATCCAGGCTACAGCTACTGAAAGTCTCCCACTGTCACACTTCACAGGGACAACGCTCTTTTGCTTATCGAGCACCACTCTGGTTCAATGGCCTCAGCCCAACCATCTCCTCTGCCCCAACTATTGGTATGTTTAAAACTAGGCTCCGGGACTATTTCATTACCAACAGCTCCTGTGACTGCCCAACTTAACCTGTTTCTCCACTTCCCTTTCTGCTCTAGTTGTCCCCCCCTCACCTCCTCACTGGATTCTACCCTCACATCTTGGTATACCCAATGCTGCACTTTTCACCCTCTCCCAACCCTTCCTACATTCCTCCCCCCCCTTCCCTCTCCCTATGACTCTGGCACTTCTTATCTGTTGTCTATTTTCTCTGACAAATGCCGCTGGCTGCCTTGTTCCAATGCTACCTTTGAATTGTATTACTCTGTACTCTGTTTGCAATGTCCACATTGTTGTAATGTCTGTCTTGATGTTCCCCCATAATTTGTATTTCTCTGACGTGGAACCTTCATAAAAGAGCCAAGGCTCAAAGGTATTTGTAATCCTAGACTTGATAAATAAATAAATAAATAGATAACTAGATAAATAAATGAATAAAATAAACATTCATATTTCTATTATCTATGAGAACCCCCTTAATTGCATTCTTAGTGAGAGTGGACCTGGATCAGTTTATGTACTAAGGTGTAAAATTGTGGAACACACATCAATAGACCTAGGACACCACTCAGCTCTGGCTCATGTTGACAGGATTCTAACTAACCTTATAAAATAAAAATAAAATATATCTATGTGTTTCAAAGGTGTTTATTAAAATGTATAGCTAAAAGCTGGAGAGCAAAAGCTCCAAGTTTTTATCAGTAAGCTAAATCCTGCTGTTAATTATCTACTACCCACAAAGCAAGAATCAACTATTAATACTAAATCACTTCAGGTTATAGCAGCGTGGGTCACACTAATGTAAATTCCCTTTCAAACAATGAATATATACTATCAATTAGATATAAAATAGAAAAGAGCTCACTGGGAAAATCACGCTGCCAAATTGAGTTTACTCTAAGGAGTAGCAAAGTCGCTCACATTGGTACCACCGCTCATGTTTAGGCGAGCAACATAAACTTTTAAACACAATAATCCAACCCTAGTTCACTGGTAACTGGCTGTCAGATCCCCCTGGCCCCCTACTTTCCAAAAATGTGATTTTTCAACAGAAAATGCCAGTTTAGAGCAGTATCCAGGCAAAATATAATGAGTATTCTCTGTAAAGCAGATTCTTGCCCAATAGATGCAGTTTTTAAATCAAATCCTCTGCTTTATTCTGCTGAGTGGTGCTCATATCACTCACACTCGTGCCACAGTGCTTGTGCTGTGAGCAGTGTGATTATTTTAAACTGAGCTTCCCCATCTCCTCTGATGATGGTGTCACTCGGTCTCCTCCCTCTCACTGCTGCTGGCTTCTAGCAGGCTCTGGTAACCAGGAACAGTAGGAAGCACAGTCTATAGTAATTACAAGTTGCTTCAGAGGTGGAGCACTGGCACAAGTTCAAAACACAGTTTGAACTGAAATGTTGAAACAGGCAGGTACTGGTGTAGTGAGCAGTAAGACGTACCTGTTGTAAGCAGCACGATTCCTTTAAACCGAGCTGCCCCTCTTCCTCTGATGACAGTGTCACTTGATCTCCTCCCTCTGGCTGCCACAGACTTCTAGCAGGCTCCAGTAAATAGGAACAGTAGGAGGCACAGTCTATAGTAGTTACAAGCTGCTTTAGAGTTGGAGCACTGGAACAAGTTCAAATACAGTTTGCGCTGAGATGTTGAAACAGGCAGGCATTTAGTGAGCAGTATGGCGTACTTGTTGTAAGCAGCACAATTCTTTTAAACTAAGCTGCCCCTCCTCCTCCTTTGATGATGGTGTCACTCAATCTCCTCCTTCTCACTGCCACTGGCTTCTAGCAAGCTCCAGTAACTGGCAACAGTAGTAGTAACAGTCTATAGTAGTTACATGCTGCTTCAGAAATGGAGCATCGGCACAAGTTCAAAACACAGTTCGTGCTGAGATGTTGAAACAGGCAGGTACTGGCAGGTGTCTTTAGTGAGCAGTAAGGCTAGATAGTTCTGAATCTTGAGGCGTTTCACAGGCAAGGGCAGCACATCATACAGAAACATTTTCCAATGCAACCAGCTGCACCCTGTTAGAAATGAATGACTCAACCCACCCTTAAACAGTGCTGCTGAGTCATCCAAAGTGGCTCAGGTAAGCTATTTAAATCTCATGATCTTGGGTGTCTTAAACTAGCAAGAGATCTAGGTGAACAAGAATAGTTTGTTTCCCTCTATCTTCAGCTAGAAAGAAGTAATTTTATACACTGACAAGTGCTGTCTCTGTGCTGTGCCATGATCTGATGTTTGATTAGAATGTCTCATAAATGTTAATTCTTTCTAGGTGTGCCTCAAGCTGAGTAGCCACAACTTCCTCAAGAAAGGATGTTTTAGAAAGGTCTGTAATTGCAATGGCTATCAGGATCAAATGCTTTACCACCACCCTCTTCTGGGCAGTTGGGAAACAAGCTTAAAGATCACCAGACTGTCTCCATCATAACCATGCCCAGGACCCCCAGCAGTCCACCAATAGCCAGTTCAGAGCATGATTCAGCATACAGTAAGTGGAGCACACTCAGGAACTTGCTGGAGCACCTCTGCAACCAGCACTGGTTGAAATTGTCTCCACACATATAGAATGCCTTCTTCTGGCACTGAGTCATCCTGGGCCCTGACAACCCACTTCCAGAGATTCTAGATATGATAAAGGATACCTATCAATGAAAAACTGGCCAAACACCATGCACCTTTCTTTGGAAAATACTCCACTAGAAAGTCGACAGTCATGATGCAACAATCTGTCCACAGTGAAGAAATGTTGATCTGGTCCATTTCTTCCTGCAGCAATTGCCCATGAATGCCACTTTGTGCCTACTACTCCATTTAACGGACTCCCAGGGTGAATCTGTCCTTTGCTGTCCCAAACATCCTCCAAGAATCTGATAACCTCCACCCTTTAACCTTTAACTGCATCAGCTCCATATTATGTCAATGGGAGCGTCAGATGGAAACCCTCTGCTCTACACAGTAGGGTGCAAGGTAGACAAGGACAGCCATATGGATCACATTATAACACTCCACAGCCTCCTCTATTCCCAGTGCACAAAACCTTAATGTGCAGGAGTGTTTCAGTACCTGAATGAACTTCAGTGACTTGAGATTACGCTTTGGGTGATATCAGATCAGATACACAAGGGGGAATCTGGTAGGAAAACATAGAGGATAATTGTCAAACCAAGTGACCAGCTCAATCTTGACATCTAGGACATCAAGTCCCAGTGGCAAAAGCATGTCCAAGATGTGGCCTTGTTGGTGAGGCACAGCAGAAACTACCTGTGTTAGGCCCATCAAGTTCATTTGATGAAGGAATAGTTTTCAAAAAGTGAGAATTTATCATCGACCCAGGCATTGAATTCCTGTAGCACTAGTCATCTAGGAAACTCCAATGTCATGTCAATGACAAACTCCACAAAATCCTGCAGGAAATTGTTCTTATACCTCAGTGGATGGTATATGAGGATGATCCTGCACCCGAACTCAAGTCACTCCTTCCAAAGCCATGAATTTAGATGACCTGGTTTCCCTCATTGGATATACTGCACAGTTTAAAACAAATCCAAAACAGATACATAGATACATAGACAGTGTCAGCAGATAAGGACCTATGGCCCACCCAGTCTGCCCATTTGAGCTTGTAAGTTCAGTTTATGTTTTCCTAAAAGTCTGTTGCCCCTTACCCCTGACCTCCAGAATTCCTTTATGTCTATCCCAATGCATTCTTAAATCCTATGATTGTTTCAGCCCCCACCACTTCCTCTGGCAGGGTGTTCCACTTGTCCACCACCCGTTCTGTGAAGAAATTCTTCCTTATGTTTCCTCTGAATCGTCCTCCCTCCAACTTCATCCCATGTCCTCTAGTCCTGGTACATCTTTTTCGCTTAAAAATAATGTATTCCTGCACCCTGTTCCTCCCTGTGAGATACTTGTATGTCTCTATCATATCCCCTCTCTCCTTCCTCTCCTCCAGGGAGTACATGTTCAGTTCCTTCAACCTGTCTTCATAGGACTTGTGATGCAATCCATGCACCATCTTTGTTGCCCTCCTCTGAACCTTCTCTACCCTGTCTATGTCCTTACATAGGTATGGTCTCCAGAACTGTATGCTGTACTCCAGGTGGGGCCTCACTAGTGTCTTGTATAGCGGAATTATGGCCACCCTTTTCCTGCTGGTGATGCCCCTGCCTGTACATCCCAGCATCCTATTTGCTTTACCTGCTGCCTTGTCACACTGTTTCCCTACCTTGAGGTCATCAGAGATGATAACCCCAAGATCCCTTTCCTGTTTGGTGTATGCTATATCCTCACCCCCCAACTGATATATTGTCCCAGGGTTTTTGTGCCCCATATGCATTATCTTGCACTTCTTTGTATTGAATTTCAACTGCCAAACCCCTGACCATTCTTCAAGTTTCTGCAGGACCCTTCTCATTCTGTCTACACCCTCTGGTGTGTCTACTCTGTTACAGAGCATTGTGTCATCAGCTAACAGTGAAATTCTGCCTTCTAGGTCCCAGAATGTCACTATTAAGATGTTAATAGACCAGTCCCAGCATTGATCCCTGTGGTACCCCATTTTGTACCTTCCCTTCTGTGGAGTGACAGCCATTTACCACCACCCTCTGTATCCTGCCACCCAACCAGTTACCTACCCACCAAACAACTGTCCTGCCCACACCCATATTCCCCAGTTTGTGTAGTAGTCTTCTATGTGGCACAGTGTCAAAGGCCTTGCTGAAGTCCAGATAGGCCATGTCCACTGCCCTCCCTTGATCCACCTCCCTAGTCACCCAGTCAAAAAATTCAATGAGGTTGGTCTGACATGACCTCCCCCTGGTGAAACCATGCTGCCTCTGATCCTGTAGTCCATTGACAACCAGAAGTTCCACCAATCTCTCCTTCAGTAGTACTTCCATGATCTTCCCCACTACCGAGGTGAGGCTGACTGGTCTGTAGTTCCCTGCTTCCTCTTTGTTCCCACTTTTGTATAAGGGGACTACATCTGATGTCCTCCAGTCTAGTCTCCACCCCCCCTCCCCCACGCTCTAGCCTTAGGCAGAGTACCACAGAAAACCCTGAAAGGAAAGATGTCTCCAACACAGAGCAAGGGCCATCCATTATCAAGATTTCCATGGTACACACCATTTCAGCCAAGGAATCGACAATGAATTTAACAATCACCACAGATTTATTCCTTAGGGACCTGGAATTGCATGGCACTGCCCAAAGGGGTGAGTTATTTCAGTTGGATGTCTGGTTACACAGTCTGTTGACATACACTGCATATAGTCATAATGATAAAACCATGCTGTTGCTTTTTTGTTTTACTAATTTTCTGATTTTTGCTTTATGTTTACTTAAAAAAACCTAATAATGCCATGAAATACAAAATCACACATACCCCAATAATGCAAAGTATTGTGGGCAGTATATGTAAATCACCAAGACATTTTAGGCTGGTTTAGCCTTAAGCAGGAATGCATAGTTGCAAAGGACCTCTCACACAATCATCTAAGAGAGCAAACAGAAGACAAAGGCACATGTTTTTTCCTATCTAAGACTCATTAGTGTGCCTCATCTGTAAGACATCCCAGTGGAAATGAACCAGCTGCCCAAAGTGGGTCTTATGGGTTTGTGTTATGGTCAGCCACACAAAAAACCAAAAACAAGCTAAAAGACAAAGAACATCTGTGCAAAAGCACTAAAGCAAGGGATACCCCCAAAGGGCATTGGCCATAAAGCCAAGTTTCAAATAAATACAAAATCACACATACTCCCATAATGCAAAGAATCATGGGCTGTATGTGCAAATCATCATGAACTTTGAGGCTGGTTCAACTTTAAACAGGAATACATGGTGCGAAAGGGCATCTCACACAATCTGTAAAGGGTGCAAACAGAAGAAATAGACACATGTTATGTCCTACCCAGGACTCATCAGTGTGCCTTGTCTAAATGACACCCCAGGGGAAATGAAACAGCTCCCCTAAGTTGGTCTTATGAGTTTGGGTCATGGTGAGTCAAAATGCCATGGCTGTTAATATAATTTCCTTTACTGAGCAATCCCATAACAAAATCAATTTCTTTCTACGTAACCCCTAATCTTCAACATGCATTAATAAATGCAAACCACAAACACTGCCATGAAAAAGTACAAAAATGATACAAGTAAGGAATGTGTAGACATGACTACAGTTCTGGGATGCTGCAGCCACATATGCTGAAGGCCGGCATTGTCAATAATAATTATTGTGCATTTGTTTTTAAATATGATTTAAAAAAAAGATGGGAATTGATTCCACAGTTGTATGTTTACACATATGTTAGGGTTAAAGAACTCAACCAAAAGGTAGATTATCTCGATGTTAAGGAAAACATTTTCCATGAGTCTCTATGATTGTGTGGAGTGGTGTTCCTCATGATTTAAAAAATTTTATGGAGCAGTGGCATTACCCCCAAATTTCACACCCTCTCTCAAAGTTTTGTTTTGTTAGAAATCATCCATGCCTTGAAAATACAGTGTCAGGGTAACTCCAACACTGCACCAGTCAGTATTTAAAACAACAAGGAATGCCAAACTACACAATCAACAAGATCCTGGGGCATGTACTTACTAATGTTGTGACACTATTCTTCAATACTAACTGATGACTAAACTTACTTGTTTGCAAGTAATACAGATAAACATGGAGTTCCTAGTTTTGTAATGAATGTGATTTTCTTCCTTCTCTTGTTTTCCCTTTCTCCCACACCAGGGACTGGAGTCTTTGTGGTTGCATCCTTTGTTTTGGCAGTAATATGTGAGAATGACTGCTTTCACTACCAGAGCTGTCTTTTGTCAGGCAGCATAAGAAGCCTGAATGTTGAATGGTGGATAAAAGCACTGCTTATGTGTGATCCCAGAATCTAAAATAAACTCCAATATTTCTTTGGCTTCAGCTTGCCCCAGAGAGGTATTCAATGGCTTATCTATTAGGGGTTTTGTTATTTGATGCCTGTATGCTACTGGGTCAGCCATGGATACATGGATTTCTGAACTGACCAATGCAGATACACTGTCACAAACAAAGAAACATAACATTGTCAACACAGCAATGTTTTGGAGCTATCTCAGGTCACTACTTTGGCTCACATACTAGAAGGACTGGGAACATCACATGAGATGTAATATGTTGACTTTTTCACTTCATGGACTTAGTAAGCAATAACCCATGACAGGATATGTGGTTACTAGGGGTTAATCAACATCCTGGGTGCATTGTGAGGCATGAGGCAAAGCCAAGTGCCCTCACAGCACCCATGATGTTAATTAATCCCCAGTAACCACACAGCCTGGAGTGGGTTACTGCACTTAAAACATTGTCTTAACAGATAGTTTAAAATTGTAAGCAAATCAAAAATTGTGGTAATATATGCTTTTCAATATGTGCCCTTCCCGTAATAAAGTAGTCCTTTCCTGAACACTGTCTTACACTCTTTATTTTACTACTATAACATCATATTTCTTGGCTGTTTTATGCTTCTGCAGTTTTTGTTTGTGAAAAATAAGATAGACTCCAGGTTTATAAGTAAATTAGGTATGGGAGAACTTGGTGAAGTTATGACCCTTACAAAATAAGAACTGGAACACAGTGAAGTCCTGATTTGTTAACCCTTAGGCTGCCATCAGAATTAGAACGTATAGGGATTTTGGACTGATATATCAGTCCATGGCACAACAAGGGTTAGCCAATATTTAAAAAAATGTGAAAAAATGCATAAAAGTGGCCAAAGTCACTCACATTTGACACAGAGGCACAAAGGAAATAATGTAATGGATTATTTGCATAACAATTAAAGTAAAACTGCTAAATAAATAAAGCAATCCATCACTACTAGCCCCTTCATGGCTGGCCTACAATGGTGGAATATCATGCTTGGGCCCATGACACGAGTGTGCTGGGAGAGACAGAGAGAGAGAGAGAGAGAGAGAGAGAGACAGACAGATGCAAATACCTACAGTATAGCATAGAACCAGCAAGCAATGCAGGCACTGCCAGTTAGCTAAGATTTATTTTTTTATGGCTGTTGGTGGAGCCTACAGACATTTTTATGTTGGCAGGCTTGCGCAGCCAACATTTTGTGGTAGTGCAGATTTGGAGGTGCAGTCGCTGTTGGGCGAATGCAGGGCACACACCTGTAGGTGCATCCCTCATTCCCCAATCAGCCTGAATGCCGGTTCCACATCATGCATACTAATGTGGTGAGCACATCTAAGGAAGTGTCCACTGCAGTGTGAGCAAAGCTCATTACATGCAGCAGACCCTTTCAATGTGCTTCACCAGCTAGAAACATGGCGGCACAGTGGCCGCTAAACTACTGACTTCCGGGATACCCAATCCCCCAGTCAGCTTACCCTGCCCCTCAAGTATGTGAAGACATGGGAACCCACTCCCAGTCAGCAGAATGTGTCCCCCCCCACTTTTGTTGTTTGCAGACAGGGGTGCCCAATCCCCGCCTGAATCCGTCCCCCCTTTCCCGCTTTAATGTGCCAATGGGAGAGCCCCACTCCTTGTCGGCATGATGTCCCCCTCCCTTCTTCTGTGCATACGGGGGTGCCAATCCTCCATCAGCTACTGTACCCCCCAAAAAGAAACCACCTGTAAAAAAGAAAACTGTCCGCGATGTTGTTTTTTTTACTACTTGTAAACAGAAAAAGGTCCCTTGTAGTCTCCCTACCCACCACCCACACCCACCCACTGTGCACCCTGCCTCCCCACATCCCCCTCACCTTCCATACGTACCTCCGGAGCTTGGTGCGATGATCTTCGGTGGACCGGGAACACGTCTTTACTCTTCAAAACCAACCACGAACTGAGGAAATGCCGATAAGCTGTATAATGGAATAAATAGGGTTTTTTCAACTTTGATGCATATCTTGGCCATTTTTTGGAATTTTTGCACCAAATTTTCAGCATGTGGTTTTTGGGACCCTTCCACATGAATTCTGTCACTGTTATGACATTAATCGGTCCCAAAAGGTAATTTTGCAGTCACTGCGTGGCATCACCTTTCGGGACTGATTAACACAAGGACAGTGGCAGTGTTCATGAGGTGGGCCCTCAAAAAGCCTATGTTGCAAATTTAGTGGAAAAAATCCAAAACATGGCTGTTTTACGAGCGTGCGTAACTTCACGAATTCATAATATTTCCATGCCAGATTTTCAACATTGTAATTTTTCTACACCTCCTTATGAACAGTACAGTTGTCATTTTTCAAATCCTGGACGAAATGTGTTTCTGCACTTCTGGCACACAATACCGCAGGTGCTGTGGGAAATCAGTGTTTGGGGCAGATTATAAAAATGACAGTGGCACTGTTCATGAGCAGAGGTCCTAAAATGCCTATGTTGAAAATCTGGTGATGATACTCCATAAAATGACTGTGTTATGAGCGTGCATTGCACAGTTTGCACGCACACTCATAACGTTGAGCATTTGTAATATTTTCACTCTGGATTTTCACCATTGGCATTTTTCCACACCTCTTGATGAACAGTACAGCTGTCATTTTACATATCCTGCCCAATATGTGTTTTCGCACATCTGGCTCAGAATTGCTCAGTCGCTGTGCAAAATCACTTTTTGGGACAGTTTGAGGAAATGACAGTGACACTGTACATGAACAGAGGTGCTAAAATGCCTATGTTGAAAATTTAGAGTTGAAATGCTATAAAATTACTGTGTTACAAGTGTACTTTTCTCATTTATCACGCAGCCTTGTAACTTTGCAAACTTGCAATATTTACATGCCACATTTTCACCACTGCCATTTTTTTCCACCTCCTTATGAACAGTACAGCTGTCATTTTTCATATCCTGCCAAAAATGTGTTTCTGTACTGGACTACCAAAGCCAATGCCAGCACGACAACATTCGCATTGACAAATGCTTGTTCTATCTGTAGCTTGAAAATGGAATTTCGTGGAACTCATTTTTTGGACTTTCCAATGATAACTAAAATAAAATAATCCCTTCTTTCTGTTTAGAATGTTGGTGACATAACTCCAAGCTGCTTATCTGATAGCCATTAGGAAACTGAAACAGCTTGTTAAATATTGGTTGCCTGCTAAACTGATTTGTTTACCCCCTTCAAAATGCAACAGCTTGCACATTTAAATGTTTAGCATTTAAACATTATTTGCTACTAACTTCAGTTGAGGATGAATAGCTTTCAGAATAGATTCATACCTCATAAATGTTACCCTTTCCCAGCAAATTTTGTAAAGATTTACACAGTTTTTAACCTATCAAAACCTATCTGATAAAATGCTAGGTCTTCAGTGAACTACCCAGACTAAATACATACATTTCTTTTTGACAGAAGGGCTGAGGCCTGCTTCACAAACAAAACAGGTAAACGCTACTGAGATCTCTTATAGTAAGAGAGAGAGAGAGTGTGTGTTTGTGGCAGGGGTGGAGAAACAGTCAAACTCTTGGCATGGGAGACCTCATCTAATGAATTAACTGCTGAAAAACCATGAGTGATACAGGAGCAAATGATCTGATACGCTTCATTGGACCAACATAGATGTAACAAAACAAAACTTATACTGTTTATAAAATTACTGATCAAACAACTGCAAACAGAAAACTGTTTTTTGTAATTTTATAATATGATATACTGAGTGTGTATTTACCGAGTTGCTGGACATGGGCCTTGATAAACTAATAACATTTACTTAACTCATTCAAGATTCCATCAGGTGGACAGAAAAAAGTCTATGAGAATTTGTCTGAAAACTAACAACTATAAGATGCAAAAACAACATATATATATATATATATATATATATATATACACACACACATATATATATTATGGTACAGTAGAGCTACCATAGTTAAATAGCACTTTAAGGTTAAAGGTAAAATTTTGCACCTTAATAGCTTTGCCACCATTCAGCAGATTTGCCTGAAATTTGGTATGCTCAATTGGGCATGGCAGATCATGGGATCTGCCAAGTTTTGTACTGGTCAGATATTTGGCTGTGGAGTTATTAAGCAACAACCAATTGCACAATTATGCTTTTTTGTGATTTCTTTGCTCTCACCTACAGGTCGCACAGTTTGTGTGACTGGTCTGAAAATTTCAGAGAATGTGCAGCTGGGGTCCCCGATGTGTCTTTTGAAGATTTCATGAAAAAATATTGAACGGTACAAAAGTTATTCAAAAAACAAGTTCCCATTATAAGTCAATGAGAAAAGTTAGCGAAAAGTTCAACACTTTCGCAAATGCACTTTTTAGTGTCGTAAATGGCCCTAGTAGTGTCGCAAATCCACCATTTTGTTTTCAGTTGGTGATCATAAAATGCTTGGCATTTAAATTTGGGACTCTCTAGGGACACAATTCTTTTTGTGTTCACCTAGTCGGAGCTTGGGGATGCTAGCCATGCCTTTATTTTGGGGTTAAACACCCCAGAAATATGTTTCTCAAATTTCTGGAAAAAGTACTTTCACAAATTACTGTCACAAGCATGATGCTTTCACAAATCTGTGCGAAAGCTTTTGCAAATCACGAAAGTACTTTGCAACACTATGGCCAAAATGACAGGAGTTCTTTGCCACCTTGCTACAAAAGAACGGTTAGGTTTTTTGTACTGAAATTTGGAGAGAATGCAGCCAACATGTCACAGATGTGCCTTTTGTGGTTTGGTGAAAAAATATTGTATGACTCCAAAGTTATGGTACTCCGAAGTTGATGCTTTTTCTTATTGACTAACATGGTGGCGTATGCCACGCCTTCCGGGGCTCGTATCTCAAAAACGGTTTGAGATATAAAATGGTAGCCAGGAAAATAATGATTTATGTGAAATTTAAATTTTTATTCTACATTGTACGGTGCTGAGATATTTGCAATTAAGTACTTTCAATGCTCGTTTTAAGCTTCCATTGCCATTACGATGCATACATTCTTTGTACACACTGTTTCTCTATGCAGTTCTCCAGCAAAAACAGGGTATGCACTTCTGTTACTGTTACAGTTACTATTTCCCCTTGTGTTTATGTACCTGTTACTGTTACCGTTCCTGTGTATGCCACCGTGTGTGTTACCCTTTGCGTTGTCATTTGCCCTTGCATTTTCGTTACTGTTACCATTTGTGTTTCCACCTTCTGTTTGTGTTGCTGTTCCTGATACTATGTCACAAAAGACATCACGTGGTGGGACCGCGGGGCCCAAAGAGCTCAGCACTCCCGTCGCCGCATTACATTCACTATTTCTCATCATCATTCTCTAAAAGAAGGAAAATTAGAGGCAAAAAACTCTGTTTAATGCATCAGTTAGGGTTGTTCCACAGTGACAAAGTAAGGAAATTCGAGGTTAGGGTTGAACCCCCCCATGACACCTCCAGCTCACCCCCCAACTGGCATCAGGGTGCACGTTTGGGTCATCGGCCCTAACTCTCACCCCATTCTCCTACACCTCTGCTTCTTTACACATGTGATATGGTGAGAGTTAGGGCTAACAACCCCAATGCCAATTGGGGGGGCAGGCTGGAGGTGTCCAGGGGGGGTTTCAACCCTAACATCTAATTTCCTTACTTTTGTCGCTGTGGAACAAAACCCTAACTGATGCATTAAACAGAGTTTTTTGGCTCTTATATATATATATATATATATATATACACGTCTATAGAAATGACTAGTTTCAATTAATTTACAGGCATTATTAGTATCTTTTGAAAGATTGTTTGACTTGTGATTGCTAATTATGAGTATAGTTCATGAAATAATGAGCTTGATATTTGTTATTTCATATAGTCCCCTCATTATGCCTTATGCATAGCATATAAATCCAAATCATTCCAAGGCCATTGTGACATATAATATTAATACTGAGCAACAAATCAGAGCTCTTTTCCTAATAAAAGACTGCTGATATAAGATATAATAAATAAAGAACAAAATCATAAGGAACCAGTGGCTTATGGAAAAATTTGCAGAGATTTATATAGGGATTTGATTCTGCCTGCGTGGGGAAAACACAGGGAAAATGAGGGCTTCTTACAGAGTAATGGTTATTTGGATCTGGGTGCACTGAATATTTCTTATGGAACCAATACAGCCTGGACTCTGGTACAAATGGGGCTGTTGGAACAGGTGGGGGAGTGCCACTATACCACCAGAGACTTCAGGGCCTGTCCCACATAGGAGCGACCAGGGTCAGGGCTTTGGGCCGAGAGCTGCTCCAGTGCATTCATCCCCATGCCAACATGCAAATGGGCTGGTAATGAACATTCATAAGGCCCCTTTGCACACTGCATGCTCAGTTCATTTGCATTCCTGGGCTGAATATTGCCCATCGGGGCTGCGGTGCATATCGGTATGTGATATGTATTCTCCCTAGAAGGTATTCAGTCGGGGTCACCCTGGATGCACCTGACTTGGCGGCCGCCTGCACAGCGACTCCTGTCCAGGGTCACATTTTCAACAGGAATGATGAAGCTTGCCAGGATGAAGTGCAGTGTCACATGTTTACTGTGTGACAAAAAGGATTAACTCCCTTTGAAATTGCATTGTTGCTACAGTAACTCTACTGCAGAATTCTGCAGTGTTGTGCTTCATCCTAGTAGGCTTCACTGTATGCACACCCTGTACCAGTGCTGCATTCTCTTTGAACATTGTATCAGTGCTGACCAGCGCACCCTCATTGTGCAACGCATCTTTCTGCTCATGCATCAATCCGACACTTTATATATCCCCCCAGATGTAAAATATTGTTTTTAGTGCATTCTGATTTTACACAATGCAGCATACTATTGTGTAGATGTAGAGTCCCACTGAAAATAAGATGCCATTTCTTCTGTGAACTATCCAGACTAAATATATAGCAATCAGCAAGCATATTCTAGGAAAACACATTGTGAAAATGTGTAAAAGGAAGACCACATTCAAATTGCCTCTCCACAGATCTGCATTGTGCAAATTCATTGGAAATAATGAGTAAAAGCATCCCATAAGCTCTCCAGAGCCATATCAGCTCAGACCAAATCTTGTTTATTAATGGTGCTGTGTGGGTATTATTTTGATGCATCTTCTAGTCAGACCAGAACAAGCCAAAGAAATGGTTATGAATGATCAAATGAGCAGCAATAAGAGAGCCCACCCACCCTACCCATGTGAATGATACAACTGCTTTGCATGCCCCAGTGTACTGTGGTATATGGTACACTACTTGGTCCAAGAGGTGGTAATGTTTTTTAGCTCTACAACAACTTCTGCTGAATCTGATCAACATGCTGAGGAAGTTGAATCCTTAAAGAAGAAAAACTAAAGACACAGTGATCACCACCCAGGCAGGTCGCCAGTCGCACATCGCATTGATCAAGTGCAGAGCAGTCATAAAAAAGTTTGCCACTGCCACCTGATGAAGACCTGAAGACACACAACACAACACAATGACATCCTTCCTAGTTCCACAGTTGCTTGCTGCCAGCCACTGCCAAGTAATTTAAGTATCACAAATAAAATATGATAATCTCAGCCCAGTTATTGTCAGTGAGATGTAACCAGGCTAGCATACCACACACACACACTAAAGAAATGATATGAATTTTCAATTTAGCATCATTTTTTACTGTGAAGTATTTGCAGCCAAATATTGGGGACGTGAGAAATATACAGAGTATTCAGTTTCTGGGTTTCAGGCATCTGCTAAGCCATGCACTGTACGAAAATTAAAACAGTACAGTCAGGACTCAGGAACAGTTGCGGAGGACAAAAAAAGTGACAAGTAGTAGTTTTAAGGAGTAGGACTGGAGTAAGAACAAAAAGTGATAAATAAGTAGTAGTCATGACTTGAGAGGGCAACAACTGATAGCAGTAGTAGCAGTAGACAGCAGTACCCTACTTCCAAATCAGATAGTGATACCTGATACCACCAAGTAAGTTTGTGACATGAAATGCAGCTGCTTGCTGTATTTGGACTCTGAATCCACTGATGTTATTAATTTTTTTTCTATTTTGTTCTGCTCATGTGATCATAGTGCCTGGCCTAGTCCATCCTGACCTGACTTGTTGCAATTAATTGCTACCTCATGTAGTAGACCCTATTCACAAAAGATTTTCACCACAGGCACAGATTCTTGAAAGTGTTTTGTGCATAGGGCCTGCTTGGAGCAGTCAGTGTATGTTTTATGCTGGTATCATATTGAAAATAAAGTGAGGACTGTTGACTTTGAGAAACATGAGACATTCAGGATTTTCTGGTGTCAAACGGGATTGTGTCTCGGTAATGACATTATCAGCTGAACTGAACAATCGTTTTGAACAGACACTAGTGGGAGGGCAATGCATGTACTTCATTGCAGTGTTTATTAAAGCAGGCCACATATTTTGTTTGAATTTCCAGTATTTCAAAGGATCAGCATTCCAGCTGATATTGGACTCTGCCAGGTACATTTCAACAATGGTGTGTGCTGAAGCTGTGTTACAAGAGGCAGATGAAGATGTTGCAATAACATCTTCTAAGTGACTCCAGAGACATGAAGATGAACCAGGTGACTGTGGGACAGTGCTATCATGCTTGGCTGATAGTGAAGACGATTTGGCTGCAGTGGCTGAGGAGGAGGAAGAGAGAGAAAATGACGCAGCAGTAGAGGATGGGCCACATGATGCTGTGCTGCTGTGTCATAAAGAAGATTCTGCATGTTGTGCTGCTGGTGTACTCTGTTCCATTACAGCACACACCTTGCCAATTATTTCTTGTTTGTTTCTTTGAAACAAGTGTCATCATCATGTAATAGTTGCTTCAGTTTGTATCATGGGTTCAAAATTGTTGCTTTAATGTAGTAATTAGAATGATGCATTTTACATAGTGTGTCATCTTCTTCAACTTTTCTGATTATACGTCTTGTTAGATCTTATTGTATTCTGGGGGAAATCTGCAGGTGTCAATGCCACTGTCTTGCTTTCCTAACTTTTCCCTAATCAGATTCACTTTGAATGTTAACATTTTTATGAGGGGTATCACCTGGCTTAGAGTTGTTATGTTTGCACTAACCTCCCTGTGATTTCTTCAAATGGCTGGAGCAGTACAATGAGAAACCCCAGCATGGCCCACTGTGATGGAGTGATATAGACATCTGCATCACCAATTTTATTTTCTAAGGTGTACTGCCTGACAGCTTTCTTTTGTTCTAGCAGCCTTTGGAACATATAAAAGGTTTAATTCCTTCATGTAGAAATGTCTTGGATCAGTCTGTGCAAACGTAAACTGTGTTCCTGATGTATTTTTTCAAACAAGTGACGGGCTTTGCTTGAGTGACTGAAATGAGTGCATATTCTTTTACTAGTGCTAATGAGATCCTTAATATCCCTGTTATCACTGAGACAACCATGAACTATTAAATTTAAGCAATGCACAGAGCAACAGATGTGAACAAAACCTCCCTCCTCCAAGGCCTTCCTTATGTTGGATCCATTATCTGCAACAATAAAGCCAATTGACAGTCCCTGTGAAGTGAACCATTGCTGTATTGGTTTTTGGAGCTCTTCATTAATGTTGAATGAGGTATGTTTAGATGGAAAATAAAACATTCTTAGAACAGCAAACTGTGATGCATCACTGTCCTCACTCCCACGTGAATTATCAAAACATGCCCAATGAGCTGTGACAGACATTAAGGGTTCAGGCTGACAGCTTGTCTAGATATCTGTTGTAAGATGCACCACCCTCCCAGCAGCACTGCACAAGACACATCTTAATTTTTATGTTGATTGCATGCATGTGCAAGAAACATATTGCGGCAGCTTTCTCGGCAAGTGGGTTGTGGAGGCACGGCACTATTGTGGCCAATGTCCCCACAGCCTTTAAAGGCTTGTCTAGCGTCCCCCAATGCCATGGCATGCTGCTGCTGACACTAGTTCTGCCAGTGTGCCACCAAGTTGTAAAAATTTAGCCGCTGCAATCAGGGGCCACCTCGTCATTGCAGCGTAAGCCATTCGCTGCAATAAGGGAGTGACCCGACAATGCAGGGTGGGATCTTGACACACTGATATTGTTTGTGAACATGGCAGCAGTTTGTTACCGAGTTCAGAAACAATATTACCCCCCCACCATGTTTATTTGCTGAGGGGGGCCCCAATCCCCGTTGGCTTCAGTGCCCCAATGTTTATATTGCCGACGGGGGAGTCCACTCCCCATCAGCATTATGTAAACCCCCCCTGCTTATATTATCTGCTGATGGGCTGCCTAATCCCCGTCGGCATAATGTCACCCCCCTCCTTTTTTTTGTGTGCTGACGGGGTGCCCAATCCCCCATTGACTACAGCTTGCACCCCCAAAAGAAAGACTCCAGTGGCACGCTGGGAGCCCACCCCAGTGTGCCACATGCCCCTGTAAAATCAAAAACAGTCCTGTGATGTCTTTTTTTTTAACCTGTAAAAAGAAACTGTCCCTTGACTGTCTCCCTGCCCCCCTCCAACCCGCTCCCACCCACTGTACCCTGCCTCCCACACCCCTCATCCCATACTTACCTCTGGAGATCGGTGCAACAATCTTCGGTGGACTGCGAACACGTTTGCACTCTTCAAAGCTGACCGTGAACTGAGGAAATGCCAGTAAGCTGTATAATGGAATAAATGGGTTTTTCCAACTTTAATGCATATCTCAGTCATTTTTTGGAATTTTGGCACCACATTTTCAACATAGGGTTTTTGGGATCCCTCCTCATGAATTCTGGAACTCTCATGGCATTAATTGGCCCCGAAAAGTGATTTTGAGGTCACTGCTCGGAACAACTTTTCGGGGCAGATTAACGAAATGACAGTGCCAGTGTTCATGAGGTGGGCTCTCAAAAAGCCTATGTTGCGAATGTGGTGGAAAAAATACAAAAAAGTGGTGTTTTACAAGCGTGCATTGCACAGTTTGCATGCACGCTTGTAACTTCGCAAATTTGTTATATTTTCACTCCAGATTTTCAACATTGCCATTTTCCCACACCTACTTATGAACAGTATAGCTGTCATTTTCTCCATCCTGGCTGAAATATGTTTCCGCACTTCTGGCGCACAATACCGCGTGTGCTGTGGAAAATCAGTGTTTGGGGCAGATTACAAAAATGACAGTGACACTGTTCATGAGCAGAGGTCCTAAAATACCTATATTGAAAATTTGGTGATGATACTCTATAAAATAACTGTGTTACGAGCGTGCATTGCGCAGTTTGCATGCATGCTCGTAACGTTGAGCATTTGTAATATTTTCACTCTGGATTTTTACCATTGGCATTTTTCCACACCTCTTGATGAGCACTTCTGGCGCAGAATAGAGCGGTCTCTGTGGGAAATCACTGTTTGGGACAGATTAAGAAAATGACAGTGATACTCTTCATGAGCAGAGGTCCTAAATGCCTATGTTGAAAATTTGGTGATGATAGCCCATCAAATGATTGTGTTACAAGTGTGCGTTGTGCACTTTCCACGCACCCTTGTAACTTCGCAGATTTGTAATATTGTCATGCCAGTTTTTCAACAGTGCCATTTTTTCATCACACCTCCTTATGAGCAGTACAGCTGTCATTTTTCACATCCTGACCGAAACGTGTTTTCACAGTTCAGGCGCAGAATAACGTGGTCGCTGTGGGAAATCAGTGTTCAGGACAGATTAAGAAAATGACAGTGGCACTGTTCATGAGCAGAGGTCCTAAAATCCCTATGTTGAAAATTTGGTGATGAAACTCCATAACATGACTGTGTTACAAGTGTGCATTGACCTGTTTCCATGCACACTTGTAACTTTGCAAATTTGTAATACTTTCATGCCACATTTTCAACAGTGGCATTTTTTCACACCTCCTTATGAACAGTACAGCTGGCATTTTTCACATCCTGACTAAAATATGTTTTTGCACTCCTGCTAGAGAATAGTATGGTCACTGTGGGAAATCAGTGTTTGGGACAGATTAAGATCGAGCGAGTGAGAGGGGAGAGTGACCGAGCTCAACTGAGCTCTGCTGGGACTGCTGCAGATTTGTTTGTGGGCAGGAAAAAGCCCCAATGCAAGAGCCCAGTAAAAAAGGGCAGCCTGAAGCACTGGGAGAAACAGAACGAGAGAGCAAGTGATGGAGGGGGAGTAAGCGAACTCACTGGAGCACTGTCAGGACTGCTGCGGATTTCTTTGTGGGCAGAAAAAGGCATCAATGCAGGCAGGGGCCCTGTACAAAAGGCCAGCCTGCAGCAGTGGGAGAAACAGTATGAGTGAGTGAGACAGGGGGACTGAGTGAACTCAACGAAGCTCTATCAGGACTGCTGAGGATTTCTTTGTGGGCAGAAAAAAACACCAATGCAGGCAGGAGCCCCGTAGAAAAGGGCAGCTTGCAGCGCTAGGACAAACAGAATGAGCGCATGAGAGTGGGAGACTGAGCAACCTCAATGGAGCTCTGTCGGGACAGCTGCAGATTTATTTGTGTGCAGACAAAGGTGCCAATGCAGTCAGGAGCCCCGTACAAAAGCGAAGCCTGCAGTGCCAAGAGAAACAGAACGAGCGAGTGACAGAGCAGTAGTGAGCGAGGTCAGCGGAGCTCTATTGTGACTGCTGCAGATTTCTTTGTGGGCAGAAAAAGGGGGCAATGCAAGCAGAAACCCAGTACAATAGGTCAGCTTGCAGTGCTGGCAGAAACAGAATGAGTGAGTCAGAGAGGGAGAGTGAGCGAGCTCAATGGATCTGTGACAGGACTGCTTCAGATTTCTTTGTGGCCAGAAAAAAGTTGCCAACACAGGCAGGAGCCCAGTATAAAAGGGCAGCCTGCAGTGGCAGGAGACACAGATTGAATGAGTGAGGGAAGGGGAGTGAGTGAGCTCAATGGAGCTCTGTTGGAACTGCTGCAGATTTGTTTATGGGCAGAAATGGGTAGCAATGCATGCAGACGCCCAGTACAAAAGGGCAGCCTGCAATGGAGGGAAAACCAGAATGAGTGAGTGAGAGAGGGGGAGTGAGTGAGCTCAATGGAGCCCTATTGTAACTGCTGCAAATTTCTTTGTGGGCAGAAGAAGGTGGCAATGCAGGCAGAAGTCCAGTAGAAAAGGGCAGCCTGCAGCGCTGGCAGAAACTAAATGAGCGAGTGAGAGAAGGGGGGAGTGAGCGAGCTCAATGGAACTTTGTCAGGACTGCTGAAGATTTCTTTGTGGGCAGAAAAAGGCACCAACAGAGGCAGGAGCCCAGTACAAAAGGTCAGCCTGCAGTACCAGGAGAAACAGAATGAATGAGTGAGACAGGGGGAGTGAGCGACCTCAATGGAGCTCTGTCGGGACAGCTGCGGATTTCTTTGTGGGCAGAACAAGGTGCCAGAGCAGGCAGGATCCCAGTACAAAAGGGCAGCCTGCAGCGCTGGGAGAAACACAATGAGCGAGTGAGATGGGGAGTGAGCGAGCTCAACGGATCTCTATCATGACTGCTGTGAATTTCTTTATTAGCAGAAAACGGCAGCAATGCAGGCAGGAGCCCAGTACAAAAGGCCAGCCTGCAGTGCCGGCAGAAACGGAACAAGTGAGTGAGAGAGGGGGAGTGAGCAGGCTCAACAGACCTGTGTCGGGACTGCTGCAATTTTCTTTGTAGGCAGAAAAAGCTACCAACAGATGTAGGAGCCCAGTACAAAAGGGCAGCCTGCAGCGCCAGAAGAACCAGAATGAGCGAGTGAGAGAGGGAGAGTGAGCCACCTCAATGGAGCTGTGTCGAGACAGCTGCAGATTTCTTAGTGGGCAGAAAAAGCAGGAGCCCAGTACAAAACAGTAGCCTGCAGCACCAGGAGAAACAGACTGAGTAAGTGACAGAGGGGCACTGAGTGAGCTCAACAGACCAACCCAATCAACATTCGGCATTGACAAATGCTTGTTTATATACAGCATTGTAAAGATTGTGAATCCCTGTTGCTGAGAAGTATTTCCGCAAAGGTATACTATATCTAGGTTTGAGGGGCTCAAGCAGCCACTTTAATCCTATCTGTTCAACCACGTTATATGGTAGCAAATCAATAGCTATCATTTTAGAAATTTTTAAAGTTATTGTAACAGCAACAGGGTGAGTCAAGGCATATTTGGCCTTATGCTCATACGTGTCTGAGATGGTAAGCTATCTTTCTGAAGGAGTTGGGCTTTTGAACATGTGGTGGTCACTTTCCATAACAATCAGAAGAGTCCTTTGAATGGCAGCAAGTGGTGGTTGAGGTGTAGTGCTGCGGGGCTGCCACTGCTTTCATCTATGAGCATTACCCACGAGTGTAGTGAGCTATCACTATCACTTTCTCTTCGAGACTCACAACTGACCTTCTCACTATTACTAATGTTATGACATCTCTCTAGGTGTCTTTTCAGTGCTGAAGTTTCCAATGCTCCTTTATTTTTACCCCTACTGATTAGCCATTTACAAATAGGGCATGTTGCTATCAACTCATTGGAGACACTAATGGAGAAATACGTCCAAACAAAAGATGATATTTTTTTAGTTTTTTCCCAGGAAGGCACAACACCTCAGTCATCTTTTCTGTGCCCACCCCGGATTTGTCCTGGGCCTGTTCCTGTTATGGTTTATTCCCACTGCCCCCCCCCTCCACAACCAAAATATTTCTGCCTGTACCTTCCCCATCTACAATTTCTATCTTCTCCAGTAAACCTTCTGCTGTTTGAGCATTCTTGTCATCTTCTTTATTATCATCAGTATTACCCTTGTTGGATTCAACCTCAGAAGCATTGGATAAGGAACTGGCAGTAGCATAGTATGCAATTGTTCCATACTGTTGGGTGCCTCAGTGGGTGATACCCACCACGTCTTTAGTTTTTTTTAACTTCATATCTTTCTTTTTTACTTGGGACTGATGCTGATGATGATCCAAGACATTCACCTTTTTTGGATTCAAGCATTCACTTGGAAGATGAAACCTTATTAGACATGAAAAATCCCTTTTGGGGTTTGATTTTGTTTTCCCCTTTTTTTGGCCAATTCCTGTCTTTTGCAGTGCCGCTGCCTACCTAAGAACTAGAAAGTTGCTCATCAACAGTTTGATTCATTTTGGAACAAAAGATCCCTCTAACATGAAACGTGATGTCCTTCTGATGACTCCCAACCACACAGACCAGGGACAAATTTACTGTCGTGACTCATGACCATAGACAACACACCGACAGAACAGCAGTCCACCATCACTTCCTTCCAAGATTGCTGGACTGACTCCTATGAAACTTACTGTTACAGGAAAGTGACCAAATTCAGCAACTGTTAAGTGTGCCTCAGAATTTGAATTGGAGATGCAGACACATCTGATGCATTAGCCACACGCAGCACAGCCCCACATTAGGGGTTGGTTAATGCTTATACGTAATGTAAGTTTGTAACACGATATACTATGAAACTAATGGTAATAAGGAATAATGGGCAATGAGCGATGATGATGACACTTGTGTGCCGTGCTTGTGCTTTACTTGTGTTGGACTGTAAACACTCAGCCTGCTAGAACTCACAGTCAGATTATGCCCTGGGCCACCCACAGACAGCAGCACAGGGCAGGCACATTAACCTGTATGTAGTTTGAACAGTATTTTTTTTAATTTATGAAATCCTGATTGAACCTAGGCAATGATGATCATTATTTGTGACTGGATTGTACACAACCTCACAGAAACCATGAAAAAAAATTATTTGGGATTTTTGGGATTTCACATTTATTGTTGGCCACCCTGCAGTCTCTTTCCTTCTCCCCTTTTTACGTCACAAAGATTGATTTTGCCACCCTACTGCCCTTGCTCTGTATACATAGCCACACTGAAGCCAGGAAAAGTAACTTATTTGGGATTTTCTAGGACTGTCACATTTATAGTGGGGCACCCTGCATTCTCTTTCCCTCTCCCCATTTTAATCAAATCAAGATTTATTTTGCCACACTACTGCCCTTGCTCTGTACAAACAGCTGCACTAAAGCCAGGAAAATAAATATTTGGGATTTCTGGGATGTCACATTTATTGAGGGCCACCCTGCAGTCTCTTTTCCTCCCACTCTTTACATCAATGATTTATTTTGCCACCCTACTGCCAAGAAAAAAAAACTTTCATTTGGGATTTTCTGTAAGTGTAATCTCTGGGCCACCACCACCAGTACTCTCTTCTCGCTGGATCTGGAATAGCACAAGACAGATTTTGCCAGCAGCCAGCCTGCCCTTTTTGTACACACAGCCTACTATTGTCTAAGGCCAAGAAAAAGTTTAATTTGGGATTTTGTGTAATCATTCATGGCCCCCCGCATACTCCCAACACTCCCTCCCATCATCAACCGACCGACTTCACCCACCCCACATCCTCCATGATTGGGAATCTCTCCCCTAACTGTAGTGCTTTTGCATTTTGGTGCTTCGCCTCTCTCTCCAGTCTTCCCATCTCTAGTCTTTCTTTCTTTTGCTGTGATCCTCCTTCTTCTGGGCTGTGTGGCACACTCGCCAGCCTTACATACTGGTGAGTACATCACGTGATCTTCTTTTGCCTAATTGGATGCCGCTGGTTACATGTATGTCCTGATGGCTCACCCCCCCCCCCGGCAACAGAAAACAAAACCGTGAAAATGGCATCTCAACGGACCTGGAACCAAACTTCTATGGTGAAGTCTGTATTTATCTGGGTCCATAGATTGTGGGTTCAATCCAGGGGTCTGGATCTTCCATGGAACAGTCCGCCCACCTCCACAATAAAAAATATTTTATCGGTAACAGGATTTTTCATAACTGCCACGTACCACTGCTGTGATGTTTATGACAACATTCACATAAGATCAGATATCCAGCATTAGTAAAACAGCTTACACTTTGACATCGTCACTGACAGTAGAAAACATTTCATTTCAGATAAAACTAAGCACAAAATAATGCTAAACAAATACAGAATAATGTGCTAATTACCAGAAACCGGTACAGAGTTATTTCTGGTACTCACATGTGTTACAGTGCTACAGGCTCTCAATAAACAACAGTATACCAAAATGTTCCACTTTTGTGCAGTATGCTATGACAAACGGTACAACTTTAATTTTTTACTGCTAGCTTTTTAGTATTGATTCATCTACAGCGATGCAGGTTGCTCCCAAAAACTGGTGATCTGGTTAGAGTTACACACTTATTTAACAACAAGATGTAAACAAGCATTTGTCAATGCTGAATGTTGTCTCAATGGCATTGGCATTAGTAGTGCAGGAGTTAGAAATGCATAATAGGAATGACTGGTGGAACAGAGGTGCATCCCTCCAGTTGCACCTCTCCACAATTCCTATGCCATACTGGCAAAGTGTGGTTCCTCTATGGAGGCACCCGCAGTGGAAACCAAGGAGGATGCGGGGAACCTCCACAAAGGAGACCCACAGGAGGGTGGCAGGGGAAGGAAACAACTCCTGGTGGGGGACTCCATTGTTAGGAAGGTAGAACTAGGGGAGGAAGGGGAGAGGGAAGTTAGGTGCCTGCCTGGTGCCATGGCTTGGAGGAACAGGGAGCGAATCCTCAGGATTGCCGGAGCAGCTGCACAGGGGAGGGAGCTGGATGTCATTGTCCACCTAGGAACAAATGACCTGGCTAAGAAATGGATTAGAGAAGTGCAGCAAGAGTTTGTGGAATTGGGGAGGGGCCTTAGACAAGTAGCATGCACGGGCAGAAAACAGAGAGTAGTGGTGAATGGTATACAGTCAGAAGAGATGCAAGTCACAAGTGGAGTACCTCAGGGATCAGTTCTGGGGCCAGTCCTCTTCAACATCTTCATTAGTGACCTTGTAGATGGACTAGAGGGTAAGGTTTGTCTGTTTGCAGATGACACCAAGATCTGCAACAGAGTAGATGATCCAGATGGGGTGGGCAGAATGAGAAGAGATCTGGATAAACTAGCAAAATGGTCAGAAGAGTGGCAACTGGGATTAAATGCAAAGAAGTGCAAAATCATGCACATAGGGAAGAGAAACCCTGAAGCCACCTATAGGCTGGGAGGGGAGTTGCTAGCAGTCACAAAGGAAGAAAGAGACTTGGGCATCATCATCATCACTGATGACCTGAAATCATCCAAGCAGACCTCTAAAGCAGTAAGTAAGGCTAGAGAGGTGTATTAGTAGGGGTATCACAAGTCATAAGAGGAGGTAATAATCCCTCTTTACAAGACACTGGTTAGGCCCCATCTGGAGTACTGCGTGCAGTATTGGAGGCTACACCTTCACAAGGACATTAACCAAATTGAGGCAGTCCAGAGAAGGGCAACCAGAATGGTGCAGGGACTGCATCAGAAGACATATGAAGACAGATTAACGGAGCTCAATATGCATACCCTTGAGCAAAGGAGGGAGAGAGGTGATATGATCGAAACATTCAAACACATTAAGGGCATTAACAAGGTGAAAGAGTCTAACATGTTTAAATATAAGAAAAATAGTAGGACAAGAGGACACAGCATGAGATTAGAGGGGGGACGATTAAGGGGGAATGTGAGGAAATTATTTTTCACAGAAAGGGTGGTGGATGCATGGAATGGCTTACCACAAGAAGTGGTGGCTATGAATACAGTGCAGGGCTTCAAACAGGCATGGGATAGGCATAAGGGAGCAGTACAAATGACTATGAATAGATAGGCCACTGACAGAGCAAAGGCTGATGGCACATTTATAAGGTAGAAAAAGAAATGGGCAGACTGGATGGGCCTTGCGGTCCTTATCTGCCGTCAACTTCTATGTTTCCATGTTTCTATGGTAACCTTCTCAGAGGTGCTGCCCATCTATGGCGTGAGGAGGAGGCTAGGGTGTTCCGAATCATGGGATTCAATCAGTGGTTGAAAAACTGGTGTGGAGCTCAGGATTTGGCTTCATTGGGGACTGGGGTCCACCTGGAGTGATGCAAGTCTATACTGGCATGATGGGCTGCATCTGTCCAGGAGGGGAACCAGGATCCTAGGTGATAGGTTTAAATGCTTCATTGGCAAGCATCTAAACTAGCCAAGGGGGGAAGCACTGAAAAGGAGCAGGGAAATCCTAGCCCCACCCAAAAAAAAAAATCACAGTTGTAAGTGCGGTAAGCACCAATGTAGAGGTGTCGATATGGAGAAGGGCAGGGGTAAATGGAGAAAGTGACAAAGGCAAGAAGGACAGGGATGGGGCAAAAAGGAGTAAGGCCATCAGGAAATGGAGGGTAATGAGTACCAATGCCCATAGTCTGGGCAACAAGCTTCCTGAGCTGGTGGCCTTGATGGAAGAGGGATGCCTGGATATCATAGCAGTCACAGAAACATGGTACACAGAGAACCATGACTGGGATGTTAACATACCAGGGTACATAACCTACAGGAGAGACAGGCAGAGGAGAAGAGGGGGAGGAGTAGCTCTCTATGTAAAGGAAGGGATAAAAGCAACTGAACAAAAGAGTAAACATGTAGAAGAGAAGGCACTGTGGGTCACCCTGGTGACTGGAAAGGGCTCCACAATCTGCACAGGGGTTGTGTACAGACCCCCATGTCAGGGGGAAGGAATAGACAAGGCTATGATAGAAGGCATTCTTAGAATGGCAGAGAAAGGGGGGATACTGTTGATGGGAGACCTGAATATGCCAGATGTTAACTGGAGCACATTTGCTGCAGCCACATCCAAGAGCAGGGCCATTCTTGATGCCCTACAGGTGGCAGACCTCAGACAGCTAGTTTCAGAACCCACTCGTGAGGGAGCAATCTTACATAGATACATAGATACATAGACAGTGTCAGCAGATAAGGGCCTATGGCCCACCCAGTCTGCCCATTTGAGCTTGTAAGTTCAGTTTATGTTTTTCTAGAAGTCTGTTGCCCCTTACCCCTGACCTCCAGAATTCCTTTATGTCTATCCCATGCATTCTTAAATTCCGTGATTGTATCTTAGACCTCATACACTCAAACGGGGGCAGTGAGAGGATCTCAGATCTAGAAATGTGTTGCCATCTGGGAACAAGTGACCATCAAACAGTGTGGTTCACGTTAAACTCAGCTACAGAGTCAAGCCATACAAAAGTGAGGGTACTGGACTTCAGGAGGGCTGACTTTGGCAAGATGGGAGAGTGCCTCAGAAAAGCACTAGCAAACAGGCTAGCAGGAGGTGTGGAGCAACAATGGAGAATCATCAAAACTGCCATCACAGAGACAACAAGCTTTTGTGTGAAGCAAATAAACAAATCAAAACAAAAGAAAAAGCCACTATGGTTCTCAAAAGAGGTGGCTGTGAAAGTCAGGAAGAAAAGATAGCATTCCGGAGTATAAGGGAAACACAGAAGGAGCAAGACAGAGAGCTGCAACAGTTAAGGCAGAAGGAAGCAGGAGGAAGTCAGAATAGCAAAGGCCTAAACTGAGGAAAAGATAGCCAACTCGGTTAAGAAGGGGGATAAAACCTTTTATAGGTACATCAGTGAGTGTAGAAAGACAAAGGGAGGGATAGTGAGGCTGAATAGAATGAACGGTGGGTGGGCAGAGGGGGACAGTGAAAAAGCAGGGATACTGAACAAATATTTCTGCTCAATATTTACAAAAGAGGAGGGGGAAGTGCCTAATCCAATTAACAGAAGCACTCTTGATAGGGGGGTCGATCCCAGTCCTTTCACAGAAGAAAAGGTTCTGCAAGAACTCCTAAAACTGAAGGTGGACAAAGCAATGGGGCCTGATGGAATTCACCCCAGAATTCTAAAATAATTAAGGGAGGAACTAGTGAAACCACTGGCTACTCTTTTTAATAAATCATGGGTGGATGGTGTGGTACCCGAGGACTGGAGGAAGGCGGATGTGATTCCCCTTCACAAAAGTGGGACCAAGACAGAGGCAGGAAACTACAGACCTGTCAGTTTGACCTCTGTGGTAGGGAAAGTGATGGAGTCACTTCTAAAGGAAAGAATAGTTGAGTACCTAGAGGCCAGTGGGGCACAGGACCCAAGGCATGCGTGGTTCACAGCGGAAGGTCATGTCAGACAAATCTAATAGATTTCTTTGACTGGGTGACCAAAGTAGTAGACCAGGGAGGAGCTGTGGACATGGCCTACCTAGACTTTAGCAAGGCATTTGACACAGTCCCACACAAAGATTAATAGTCAAATTAACCAGCCTGGGAGTGGGTCCCAGGGTGGTAGCCTGGGTAAAACATTGGCTGGACAACAGGACACAGAAGGTAAATGGAGTCCACTCTGAAGAAAGAGGGGTTACAAGTGGCGTACCGCAGGGTTCAGTTTTGGGTCCAGTCCTTTTTAATGTCTTCATAAGTGACATTGCAGAGGGACTGGAAGGAAAAGTATGCCTCTTTGCGGGTAACACAAAGATCTGCAGCAGGGTTGATACACAAGGAGGCGTGGAAAGGATGAGAAGGGACTTGGCAAGGTTGGATGAATGGTCAGAAGTATGGCAGCTAGGATTCAATGCAAAGAAGTGCAAAATAATGCACCTGGGAAACAACAACCCAGGGAAGAATACACACAATGAGGGAGGTAGTAACAACAACAAAAAGGAAAGAGACCGGGGTAATCATATCAGATGAGCTTAAGGTTAGCAAGCAATGTGAAAAGGCAGTAGGGAGGGCTGGGGGTATACTAGGATGCATAGGGAGGCATCAGCAGCAGAAAACAAGAAGTTGTTATCCCTCTGTACAAACAGTTGGTGAGACCCCATCTGAGTATTGCGTCCAGTTCTGGAGACCCCATCTCTGCAAGGACATAGACAGGATAGAGGCAGTCCAGAGGAGGGCAACTAAAATGGTGCAAGGTCGCAAGAGAAGCCGTGATGAGGAGAGACTAAAGGAGCTTAATATGTATACCCTTGAGGAAAGAAGGGAGAGGGGACATGATAGAAACTTTTAAGTACCTCAGTGGAATCAACAAAGTCTAAGAGGGTAGCATCTTTCAGAAAAAGAGATGTGCAAGAACAAGGGACACAATTTAAAGATGGGGGGCGGTTCAGGGGCAATGTGAGGAAGTATTATTTCACAGAGAGGGTAGTGGATGCATGGAACAGCCTTCCTGCGGAGGTTTTAGGATCTAAAACTGTGGGAGAATTCAAGAATGCATGGGACAGACATAAGGCAATTCTTGTGGGGGGTAGGAAGAAATAGGCTGTTGGTTAACTAGGATCTACGGCCTATCCTGTAGGTAGGGAAATGGGCAGACTAGATGGGCCAAGCGGTCCTTATCTGCCGTCAAAGTCTATGTTTCTATGACTGGATAGGCCTTGCGGTCCTTGTCTGCTATCAACTTCTATGTTTCTATGGCAGTGAAGTATTGAACTGATGCCAACCCCACCCCCACCCTGCAGAGACTGACAGGTGTTTGGGTGTGCCTTTGGGTCATCAGGTATAACATTCATTCCATTTTACCTCACCCTACCCTGTAGACACTGACAAGAGCCATGGTGTGCTTTGGGGTTTTTGGGCATTACACTTACTCCATTCCATAAGGAAATATGTGGAGGTGGGTGCAGTATAGGAGAATGGGGTGAACTTTGGGGCCGAGCACTCCAAGGCATACCTCGATGCCTGCCACTGGCTGAAGGGAGGGGGTGGAATGGCATGAGCATTACAGCTAATGATCCCAAGTCACACCCCTGACGCCTGTCAGTCTCTACAGGGTGGGGTGTTACAGTTGGAAACCCTTACGCCATAGGTGTGTGTTGGTATTGTCACTCCACATTATCAGCATGGGCTTTTTGGGACCCCACCTTATGAAGAGTGGCACTATCAGTTTGTTAGCTGAAAGGTGATTTAGCACAGCAACTGCACCATTTGGCGCCACAGGTACGGAAACACATTTTGGACAGGATGTGAAAAATGACAACTGTATTGTTCATGAGAAGGTGTAAAAAAATGACAATGTTGGAAATCTGGAGTGAAAATATGAAAAATTGGTGAAGTCATAAGCATGCATAGAAACTGCAACGCATGTCCGGAACCCAATTATTTTTCAGATTTTTTAATCACATTTTCAACATAGGCATTTTGGGACCTCCCCTCATGAACAGTGGCACTGTGATTTTGTTAATCTATCCCAAAAGTTGATTTCCCACAGAGACCACGCCATTGTATGCCACAGGTGCAAAAACACATTTCTGGCAGGATATGAAAAATGGCAGCTGTACTGTTCATAATGAGGTGTAAAAAAAATGCCAGTGTTGAAAATCTGCCATGAAAATATTGCAAATTTGCGAAGTCACAAAGGTGCGTGGAAACTGCGCAGCGCATGCTTGTAACACAGTCATTTTATGGACTTTCATCAAATCTTCAACATAGACATTTTAGGACCATTGCTCATGAACAGTATCACTGTCATTTTATTAATCTGTCCCTAAAACTGATTTCTCACAGCAACCATGCTATTCTGCACCAGAAGTGCAAAAACACATTACAGCCAGGATGTATAAAATGACAGCTGTACTGTTCATAAGGAGGTGTGTAAAAATAGAAATGTTGAAAATCTGGAGTGATAATGTCACAAATTCGCGAAGTTATGAGCATGCGTGGAAACTGCGCAATGCACACTCATAAAACAGTAATTTTTTTGGATTTTTTTCACCAAATTTGCAACATATGCTTTTTGAGAGCCTGTCTCATGAACAGTGGCACTGTAGTTTTGTTAATCAGTCCTGAAAGGCGATTCTGCGCAGTGACTGCGAAATCACCTTTCGGGACTGAATAACGCCATGACAGTGACTGAATTCATGAGATGGGGTCCCAAGAACCCCATGTTGAAAATTTGGTGCTAAAATTCCTAAAAATGCCTGAGATATGCACCAAAGTTGAAAAAGCCCTATTTATGCCATTATACAGCTTACCAGCATTTCTTCAGCTCGCGGTCGGCTTTGAAGTATACAGATGTATTCCTAGTCCACCAGAGATCATCACGCTGGGCTCCGGAGGTAAGTATAGGGTGAGGGGGGTGTGGGGAGGCAGGGTACACAGAGGGTGGGTGCAGGTTGTGGGAGGGGGCAGTAGAGACCGCGCGGGACCACTTTCTGGTTTACAGGTTTACAAAAAAAAAAAAGAACATTGCGATACTTTTTTTTTGTTACAGGGACATTTGGCATGATGGGGTGGGCTCTCAGAGTGCCACCTGAGTGTGTTGTGGGGGCTGTAGCCAACGGGGATTGGGCACCCCTGTCAGCACATACCGAAGGAGGGGGCAAGAGCAGAGGGGGACTGGGCACCCCCATCAGCACACAACAAATGGGGGGAGGACATTATACCGATGGGGAGTGGGCTCCCCCATCATCAAATTGAACTGGGAAGGGGAGACTGAAACCGATGGGGGTTGGGCCTCCTCTCAGCAAAGAAAGACTGTTGGGGAGGTGCATGTTGCCGAGGGGGATTGGGCACCGCTTCGGCACACACTTGAAATGGGAGAGGAGGCATTATGCCAACGGGGAGTGGTCTCCCCATCAGCAAATGAAGTGGGTTGTGGCATGCCACAGGGGGGATTGGGCACCCCTGAAGTCAGTGGTGGCAGTCAGTGCCACCATGTTTAGTGAAAACCTCACCAGTAAATGCACATCAGGAGGCGTGTTGTTGTGCCACTGCATGACAAGCTTGCCTCTCATTGCAGCAGCACTTTTGTTAGATGTGGGGGTCACTTTATGTATTGCTGGTGCCAGCACCTGCATGCTGGCTTATTGGGGAATGAGGTACGCACCTACTGATGCATGCCCTGCATTCGCCCACAGTGACCGCACCTCCAAATCTGCTACTACTGCAGTATGTTGGCTGGCATGCAAGTGTGAGCCAACATAAAAAACACTATGGTTCTTAAAGGAGGTGGCAGGGAAGGTTAGGGAGAAAAAGCATTCAGGAAGTACAAGGAATCACAGAAGGAGCAGGACAGAGAACTGTATCAGTTAAAGCAGAAGGAAGCAGGGAAGGCAGTCAGAACAACAAAGGCCCAAACCAAGGAAAAGATAGCCAACTTAGTTAAGAAGGGGGATAAACACTTTTATAGGTACATCAGGGAGTGAAGGAAGACCAAGGAAGGAATAGTGAGGCTTAATAAAGGGGAGGGGGCTTGGCAGAGGGTGACTGTGAAAAGGCAGAGATACTAAACAAATATTTTTGCTCAGTATTCACAAGTGAAGAAGGTGAGGTATATAAACCAAACAGAAACACTCTGGATAGGGGGGTTGATACAAGCCCATTCCCCACAGAAAGAGTTCTGAAAGAACTCTTAAAACTGAAGGTGGACAAAGCAATGTGGCCGGATGGGATTCATCCCAGAATTCTAAAAGAACTAAGGGTAGAACTAGTGACACCACTGACTACCCTCTTTGACAAATCATGGGAGGATGGGGTGGTACCTGAGGACTGGAGGAGGGCAGATGTGATTACACTTTGCAAAAGTGGAAGCAGGGCAGAGGCAGGAAACTACAGACCTGTTAGTTTGATCTCAGTGATAGGGAAAATGATGGAATCACTTCTGAAGGAGACAATTGTTGAGTACCTAGAGGCCAGAGGGGCACAAGACTCAAGGCAGCATGGATTCATAGTGAGAAGGTCATGTCAGATGAATCTAATAGAATTCTTTGACTGGGTGACCCAAGTCATAGATCAGGGAGGGGTTGTGGACAAGGCCTACCTAGACTTTGGCAAGGCATTTGACACAGTCCCACACTAAAGATTAATATACAAGTTAGCCAGCCTGGGAGTGGGTCCCAAGATGGTAGCCTGGGTAAAAAATTGGCTGGAGAACAGGACACACAGGGTAATAGTAAACAGAGTCCACTCTGAAGAAAGAGGGGTTACTAGTGGAGTACCACAGGGTTCAGTTCTGGGACCGGTCCTCTTCAATGTCTTTATAAGTGGCATTGCAGAGGGACTGGAAGGAAAAGTATGTCTCTTTGCAGATGACACAAAGATCTGCAATAGGGTTGATACACACGGTGGGGTGGAAAGGATGAGAAGGGACTTGGCAAGGTTGGAGGAATGGTCAAATGTATGGCAGCTTAGATTCAATGCTAAGAAGTGCAAAGTAATGCACCTGGGAAACAAAAGCCCAGGGGAAAAGTACACTATGGGGAGTGAGATACTAGCAACAAAAATGGAAAGGGACCTGGGTGTAGTCATATCAGATGATCTAAAGGTGGGCAAGCAATGTGAGAGGGCAGTAAGAAGGGCTAGGGGGGATACTGGGATGTATAGGGAAAGGCATCACCAATAGAAAACAGGAAGTTGTTATCCCTCTGTATAGACAGCTGGTGAGACCCCATCTGGAGTACTACATGCAGTTCTGGAGACCCAATCTCTGCAAGAACATAGACACGATGGAGTCAGTCCAGAGGAGGGCAACTAAAAAGGTGTAGGGTCTGCACAAGAAGACATATGAAGAGAGACTTAAGGAGCTTAATATGTATACCCTCGAGGAAAGGAGGGATGGGGGGACATTATAGAAACTTTCAAGTACTTCAAGGGAATCAAGAAAGTCCAAGAGGATAGCATCTTTCAGAAAAAGAGTTGTGCAAGAGCAAGGGGGCACAATTTGAAGATAGAAGTGGGATGACTCAGAGGTAATGTGAGGAAGTATTTTTTCATGGAGAGGGGTTGTGGATTCATGGAATGGCCTTCCTGAGGAGGTTGTGGAGTCAAAAACAGTGGGGAATTCAAGAATGCATGGGACAGACATAAGGCAATTCTAGAGGATGGGGTAGGAGGAAGTAGGCCATTGGTTAACTAGGATCTGCAGCTTATCCATTAGGTAGGGAAATGGGCAGACTGGGTGGGCCAAGCGGTCCTTATCTGCTGTCAAATTGTATGTTTCTATAAGAATATTATATAAACAGTTTGTCAGACACTAGTTACGGTGAGCACAAATGAGATCACCAGGGCAGGTGGGAAAATCAAGTTCTCTCTCTCTCTCTGTCACACACATGGTTGTACTGTCTCTCTTTCTCTCTTGCAAACAAGATCAGACTTCACTCTTTGTATGTTTTAGTACTGCTGCTCTTTGTGTGTTGGAGAAACAGCTATAATGTTTAAAATACATTTTTGAGACAAAGTAGCACTGACAATGCAGCCCACCTGGGTGACACATTACAGGTCTCTCTCTCTCTCTCTCTCTCTCTCTCTCTAGCAATCACAGTTACAGCTCTGTGTCTTTCTTCACACGGACAGAGATTAACATCGCTGGGGCGGGTAGTTGGGACATTCATGCTCTGTGTCTCTGGGTTATACGCACTCGCACATCGATCTCTGTGTGCACTGAGGAACAGGGTGCAGGAATACACTATTTTTAAGCGAAAAAGATGTTCCAGGACTAGAAAGCATGGGATGAAGTTGCAGGGAGGATGATTCAGAGGAAACGTGAGGAAGAATTTCTTCACAGAATGGGTGGTGGACAAGTGGAACACCCTGCCAGAGGAAGTGGTGGGGGCTGAAACAATCACGGGATTTAAGAATGCATGGGATAGACATAAAGGAATTCTGGAGGTCAGGGGTAAGGGGCAACAGACTTCTAGAAAAACATAAACTGAACTTACAAGCTCAAATGGGCAGACTGGGTGGGCCATAGGCCCTTATCTGCCGACACTGTCTATGTATCTATGTACTTGGAGAGACACAGTAAAAGTAGTTCCGACTGTCTAAATGACCTACATTTAGGAATGAGAAGTGATTCCTTTGAGAACCTACTCACCCTAACTGTGCATATAACATGGATTACTGTATCCCAATGTGGCATGTCTCATCCAGTTAGATAACTAGGGGCGTGGCTTGCACTAGAACATGGTGACAGCAGATTAGCCAAGCTCCTTGGGCACAGTCTTTGGAAGTGGCTTTAACAAGGCTAACATCTTCTCTTCATCATCAAGTGAAGACATATCAACTTCTCATACCAAACAGTAGCTGGGATGAGCAAAAGGAAGCAGTCAAAGCTGAACTTTGAAAGCATGGAATCTCCTGGAGATCCGTGAACAGGGCCAAAACACAGAACATGCCAGCAGGCCCTTGCAGCCATGGGAGGAAAGAGCAGCATGTCCAAATCCGAAAAGTCACTGGCTGGTGTGCCAGGGACCCTTGCAAACATGCAACTGCAGATCCAAGTGGGGTTCAACAATATCACGGCTCAGATCACACACCTGCAAAGTGTGGTTACTGGACTCTTGGAGGCATTGGAATAACACACTTCCAAAATTACTGAACAAGAGAGCCGAGCAAGCAAGCTGGGGGATTCCCTCTTGGGTATCGCCAGGGACAGGAATTATTATGAGGAGACTGCTGGATTTGCAGTCCTGAATTGATGGCCATGAGAATCGGTCCCACAGATCCAGTCTCCAGACTGTCAGGTTCCCTGAAGGGACTGAAGGAAGGAAGGAATGCAGCTGAGGGGCTGCAGCAGTGGATTGCTTAAAGCTTAAAAATGGCACCAGAGGTGGAGAGGTTTGAAGTGGAGCAAGCTCATCGTGTGGATCCCCCACCGAAGCCAGGCGAGAGGCAATGACACTGTTTAAGTAAGTATCTTCGCTTACACAACAAAGAGCAGGTTTTGTCAGCAGCCAGAACTCAAGGGCCCATCCAGTGTGGCAACACTGAGGCATACATATATCAGGATTACAGCAGGGAGATGCAGAAGAGGAGGCAGAAATTTAATGTCAAATTTCACTTGCACTTCCTGGGCTGGACGTTTGCCTTCTTTTAGCTGACCAATCTTTGCATAGAGAGAGACCAGGCAAACAACCGAGGATCTTCACCGACTACCTAGAGGATAAGCATTGGGTGGAGAAGGAGAACAAAATGCCATGAGGAAGAACATCTCCATCTTCTTAGGCGCTCAGGTGAGTATCTGTTAAAACCACAAATTTCACTAAAATCCTTTTCTGAGCTTGTGTGTGGAAGGGAGAGAACAAGCAGCCTCCACTTTACTATTCCTGGGTCCTAGTCAGAATACTTCAATGGAGCATATTTAGATATCAGAGCAGGGTAAACCTGAGTGCTCCTGCATTTCAACTGTGACACTGGGTGGTAAAGGCCGCATTGCCTGCCACAAGTAGGCCGGGATGTGTGGAGTTTTACTTGAGTCAGACAGGGGCTCTTACCAATGGCACTAGTGAATGCTGACCAATCGATTGTACCAAACTTGGATTGGGATGGCTCCCATCCCACTGAAATTAGAATGGCCAGATACATTGTGACTTCACATACTGCCACTGCACCGTGGGGCAGGGGCACACAGAACTGCTTCATGGGTTGCCCTGGGAATAACCCAACTCAGTGCACTGACTGGTGATTTACCCACGAGTGGTCCATGTCTAGGGACATGGGTTACAATAGGTTGGGGCTCCAAATCTGATTTACAAATGAACCTATGGAAGCTAGGCATATAGAGCCACACACACATGCCCCTCTGTAAGAGAGAGCAAGCCGAAGATCCATCTGCCCCCCCCCTTTTTGGGTTTCCTTAATTCAAATGCTGCAGGACATTCAGAGGGACTCCAAGATGTACACTGTGTCCTGTTTTATGTTGTATGTTGTGTTTGTTGGGCTGGCCACCCACAATCTGTATTTATTTTTATGTCTTCTGTGTGTGTGATTCCCCCCCCCTTGTGTACATCATGGATCTCCTTCATAACTCTAGCAGCCTTAAGTTATGGAAACTAAGTGTGAAGTAGAAATGTATTTAAAAATAAAGAAAATGCTGGCTTGTAACTTCAAGTCTTCAATTAATTAGTTTAAAGCCCTTTGGAAAGCAGGTATTGCGACAGTGCGGGCGTTCTTAAGAAGTCTGCTCAAACGGCCACACTATCGCAAGGATGGAAAAGGCTCTGAAGCAGTCTTTAATTTAATAAGGGTGTCCTCTGCATTATAGACAGAACGGCCAAAAGAAACAAAATACAAGTGAAGTAAAGCCTTCCTTTTATGGGAGATACAAAAAGTCCGACTGCTGCTGTTTAAATTCATTCTGAGCTCTGCCTTTGTTGTTTAGTTAGCAGTCTGTAGAAAACTGTTTAAACCGCCTGAAAAGTACTGGTTTGGGCACTAATATTCTATCACTAGTGCTGCCATTTAATTAAAGTAAATTCTCCTCAAGGCACAGAAGGAGTTCCCCCTTAAAAAGCACTACTGAAAGAGAGTATTGGTAATGTGAGTAAACTTTGTTTGTGTGCCTCTGCTACTTGCTGAAAACATTCACATTACCAACACCTCTAGAAAGAAATATGTTTGGCTGTACTAAAAAGAATTAAGTAACACTTGACTGACCTGTATAAGGCAACTTAAATTATACCAAGGTAGTTTTCTTTTTAAAGTTTCTGTGTAGCCAAAATGCTGCTGTTTCAGAAGCTCCCTGCTTCATTGTTCCCTATGGACCGGCCGCGCCCAGTTTCCCTGTTTTATCCCTTACAAAGAGAACTTCCTTCTGTGAAAGTTAAAATATTGAGACAGCTCATAAAATTTGTTTTGAATGTCAAAATGTTTTGGAATGTTATTTATGTTTAAATAAAATAAGATATTTTATTTTGAGAAAGATTGAATGGATAAAATTTTAAAACTGGAGTAACGAGGTCACATGTCTGTAGAAACTGCTATATAAGCAGAACTACCTAGGAAGCTAGCAGTGTAAGGGAGGGTGTGACTCTGTCAACACCCAGTCCTGAGATAGTCAGTACTACCTCTGATATGTAAACTATGGACTTTTTGGCTTGGTTTATTATTTTGTCATTTCCAGTCTGCTCTAGGTAATACATTTTTAAGTTTATTCTGCTAATTTTTGTCCGAGCACTTTGTTTATCCCACACCATTTCACATTTGGGGTCAGAAGTGGGATGCGGGTTCGAGGAGGACCTGTTGGTGGATCTGAGGGCAGATTCTGAGTGTATGCAGTCGGACAAGGCAGGAGAGTGGACTACCCCAGCTACAAGGTCATTTATATTAGCCACACGGTTGCCTTTATTGTCTGGGCTGGAGCCGATGGTTCGAAGAAAAGTGGCTAAGGTGACAATGGAGGGAGATGCTTTGAAAATGGAAATGGACAAGGATACAAAGGCTATTGAGAAGGGTGCACAAGCAGCTGAACCAAAGGAAGAAGAACCACCAGAGGGTCCCCATGAGTTGTTACGATGGTTGTGCTTGAGACGGACAGAACTGGAGCGAGAAAGGGAGAGAGACCGAGTTGAACTGGAGCGAGAAAGGGAGAGAGACTGAGTTGAAAGAGAGAGATCGGGCAGAGAATGCTGCTAGATGGACTGACACCCTATGGGCTATTCAGGTACTCGGTTCCACAAGATCTCCTTCAACACCCCTGGTGGGCCAAAAAGACATAAGGTTAGTCAAAATGACTGAGTCAGATGATATAGAAGCCTATCTTTTTAACATTTGAGAGAGTGGCCCTTGCTTGTGCCTGGCCTAGAGATCAGTGGGTGGTCAGGCTGGCACCATATTTAACTGGAAGGCACAATTAGCCTACAGTCATACAGACCTTGCACACATAAATGACTATGATTATGTTAAACATGCTATTTTAAAAGATATGACATAAGTCCTGAAACCTATAGACAGCGTTTTAGAGCATATAAATTCCAAACAACAGATACACCTCAAGATTTGTATACACATCTGAAAGATTTATGTCATAAATGGTTGCAACCTAACACAAGAACAGTGGTACAGATTGTGAGAACATTATTTTGGAACAATTCATCTGGGTCTTACCCAAGATGTGCAGTTATGGGTTAAGGAACATCGCCTGAAAACCTCAGAGACCGCCAATAATGGCTAGAAGATTACCTGACTGCCAGACCACAACGCCCTAAAACTTTTATGAACTCTAGAAGCCAGACTGCGACTATAAAACCTAGTAGCAATGTGAGATCATTTAGTCCTCCTATGCTGCACCCCAGTGGTAACATTGGGAATAAGAACTACAATAGACCAAGTAAAGGTTTTAATCATGAAATAATATGTCATAAATGTAAAACCAAGGGCCATATTGCTCGGTTCTGTCCAAATAAAAAGGTTGAAACAATTCATCTAGCCCTTGCTAATTGGGGCCATTATGTTACCACTGTAAAGATTGAAGGAAGGACAGTTTCTGGCCTAGTAGACTCTGACAGTAAACAGACACTGATTCATGCTTCGTTGGTGGATAAGCCAAAATTAGGGGAAGCACCCACCGGAGTGAAATGTGTCCATGGAGATGTTCACTGGTACCTTGACAGAAATGGACATACAAATAAATGGGACTATGCATAAAATGAAAGTGGGCATAGTACCTTCTTTACCGTACCAGTTATAATTGGACATGATTACCCTTTCTTTGACTCTTTGTTAGCTATGAATATTGGGACAGCTGCTATACAGGAGAAAAAAATGCAAGAGATGGAACTGGGACAAATATTTCCTTTTGAGGGGGAGGTATTTGGGACCATTGGCAAAAGTAGAAAAAGCAAATCACAAAAACAGAAGGATAAAAAGGCTTGGAACCAAAAAGACACTGGACTAGAGACATTAACAGAAAACTTCATGTTGCCTAATAGAGAGTTTATAAGTGTACAGAAAGCTGATAAAACACTAATCCCTTTTCTTTTCCCACAGGTAGTGTCAACAATACCTACTGAGCCTCAGCAACCATATTTTATTATTAAGGATGAATTATTGTACAGGGTAGGTATAAATTCCCATACAGGGGAGGTGGTAGAACAACTGATGGTCCCTGTCCCTTTCCAAGAAAGATTACTATCCCTTGCTCATGACCCTCCTATGGCAGGTCATCTGGGCAAGGACCGAACATTACAACATTTGCTATACCGGTTTTATTGGCCGGGAATACATGAACAGGTGTCTCAATACTGTAGAAGTTGTCCTGAGTGTCAACAGGTTGCAGCAATAGGACGAAAAGACAAAGTGCCCCTGTTACCAATGCCCTTGGTTAGCAATGTATTTGAAAGGGTTGCAATGGATATTGTAGGTCCATTGCCGAGAAGTACAAAAGGGAATCGCTTTATATTAGTGGTGGTAGATTATGCTACAAAATATCCTGAGCGATACCCCTTAAATTGCTCCACCGCCACCGGAGAGCAGAGGAATTAGTGAAAATTTTCAGCCGTATGGGATTCCAAAACCATTCTAACTGATAGAGGCATTAATTTTTGTTCAGAGTTGTTACAAAAATTGTACCAAGCTTTAGGCATTAAAGCGGTTTTCACCACCCCCTACCATCCACAAACAGATGGGTTAGTTGAGAGGTTTAACCAAACTCTGAAAAGAATGTTCAGGAAATACGTGACAGAGGAAGGTAATAAATGGGACGTTTATCTACCCTATTTGATGTTTGCATATAGGGAGGTGCCACAAGCCTCGACAGGGTTCTCTCCATTCAAGTTACTGTATGGACATAACCCAAGAGGCCCATTGGACATTATTAAAGAAGAATGGGAAGACAAGAAGGGGAAACATAAGATGGAACCTTTAGAATATTGGCAACAACTGAGACGAAGGTTAATAACCTATGTAAAGAAAGCACATCAAAATAATTTACAACAACAAACTAAACAAAAAGAATACTATGACAAAGGAACAAAGCTCAAAGAATTCACTGCAGGTGATAAGGTTCTACTTTTATTACCGTCCTCTGAGAATAAGTTACTTATGAAATGGCAAGGGCCATATCAGATAGTGGAATGTAAGGGCCCAGTAACTTATTTGGTGGCTTGTCCTGAAAGGAAGAATAAAAATAAAGTATATCATGTCAACTTGCTAAAACCCTGGGTGGACCGAACTTCTCCCTCCTGTAACTATGTCAGCCCTGAAACATCTGAATTTGAATCTGAATTAGACATAGCTTATAAAAGGTTAGAGGGTTCGAGTAACCTCTGAGGTGCAAATTAACTCACATTTAACTACCCAACAAACATATACATTACAAAGTATGTTAGAACCCTATAGAACACTATTTACAAGTTTACCCGGAAAAATTACACATGCAGTACATCATATTGTGGTATCTGAAGACACCCCTATTAGGCAAAAAGCGTACAGAATCCCTGAGAAACTAAGGGAAGAAGTAGTACAAGAGATCAAAAAGATGCAGGACCTGGGGATTATAGAACCATCACATAGTGAATGGACTTTTCCTATGGTGATAGTGGAGAAAAAAGAAGGTGGAATTAGGCTTTGTTTAGATTTTCGACGTCTAAATGCCATATCCAAATTTGATTGTTACCCAATGCCCTGGATTGATGACATCATAGATCGCCTGGGGGCAGCCCATTATATCAGCACCTTAGACTTAACAAAGGGATACTGGCAGATTCCTCTAGATCCAAAGGATAAAGAAAAAACAGCCTTCAGTACACCGATTGGCCTATACCACTTCACAGTGATGCCATTTGGCCTGCATGGGGTGCCCGCTACATTTCAACGGGTAATGGATAATATTCTGCAACCTCATACAGAGTATAGTGCGGCCTACCTGGATGATGTTGTGGTTTTTAGTCCTTCATGGGAAGAACATCTACAGCATCTCCAGGCTATATTATGTACCCTATCAGAAGCCGGGTTGACACTAAATCCCCCTAAATGTTCATTGGCAATGCAAAACCAGGTATTTAGGTTTCCAAATTGGAAATGGGCTGGTAAAGCCAGAAATCTCAAAGATAGAAGCAGTAGCCAATACCCCCCAGCCAAGGACAAAAACAGATGTAAGGTCCTTTTTAGGACTAGTTGGCTACTACAGACGATTTATTCCTGATTGTTCCACAATGGCAGGACCTCTAACCGACCTTTTAAAGAAATGTAAGCCAGATAAGGTAAACTGGACACCTGAATGTGAAGAAGCATTCAGCAAACTAAAGGCTCGGGTATGTTCTTCACCAGTCCTACACTCTCCTGACTTTAACCGGCCATTTATAGCACAAACAGACGCGTCCAATTGTGGTATAGGGGTGGTACTACTCAACTAATACAGGGAGAAGAGCATCCAGTCATATTTATAAGCCGGAAGTTACATGAGAGAGAAAAATATATTCAGTTATTGAAAAGGAGTGTCTGGCAATCAAGTGGTCAATAGAAGCTTTACGCTTTTATTTATGGGGTAGGGAATTTGAGTTATGGGTAGACCACAACCCTCTATGTTTGCTTCATGTGATGAAAGATAAAAACCCTCGTATAATGCGATGGTACTTAGCAATGCAACCCTACAGGTTTTCGATAAAATATAGAAAAGGTTCAGAGCATAAGAATGCCGACTTTCTATCTAGAAATGGTGTAGAAACTGTACCTACCTATCTTCAGGCCTCGGGGTAAAAGGAAGGTAGTGATTATTAAAAGAAATAAGTATTTTGAAAGTATCTATAATAGATAGTTTATCTTTTTGGGACCCCGAGGTGGAGCCTTGTGAGGTGGGCTATGGCTCCATCTCTTGAGTAGAGATCTGAAGATAGGTATAGTAGTAGCTTTGTAAACCAAACATAATTTGTTTGGTTTTGGGTGGGGAGGAATGTAAGAGAGAACAAGCCGAAGATCATCTGCCCCCCCCCTTTTTGGGTTTCCTTAATTCAAATGCTGCAGGACATTCAGAGGGACTCCAAGATGTACACTGTGTCCTGTTTTATGTTGTATGTTGTATGTTGTGTTTGTTGGGCTGGCCACCCACAATCTGTATTTATTTTTATGTCTTCTGTGTGTGTGATTCCCCTGTATACATCATGGATCTCCTTCATAACTCTAGCAGCCTTAAGTTATGGAAACTAAGTGTGAAGCAGAAATGTATTTAAAAATAAAGAAAATGCTGGCTTGTAACTTCAAGTCTTCAATTAATTAGTTTAAAGCCTCTTTGGAAAGCAGGCATTGCGACAGTGCGGGGCGTTCTTAAGAAGTCTGCTCAAACGCTCACACTATCGCAAGGATGGAAAAGGCTCTGGAAGCAGTCTTTAATTTAATAAGGGTGTCCGTCTGCATTATAGACAGAACGGCCGAAAGGAAACAAAATACAAGTGAAGTAAAGCCTTCCTTTTTATGGGAGATACAAAGAAGTCCAGACTGCTGCTGTTTAAATTCATTCTGAGCTCTGCCTTTGTTGTTTAGTTAGCAGTCTGTAGAAAACTGTTTAAACCGCCTGAAAAGTACTGGTTTGGGCACAATATTCCTATCACTAGTGCTGCCATTTAATTAAAGTAAATTCTCCTCAAGGCACAGAAGGAGTTCCCCCTTAAAAAGCACTACTGAAAGAGTATTGGTAATGTGAGTAAACTTTGTTTGTGTGCCTCTGCTACTTGCTGAAAACATTCACATTACCAACACCTCTAGGAAGAAATATGTTTGGCTGTACTAAAAAGAATTAAGTAACACTTGACTTACCTGTATAAGGCAACTTAAATTATACCAAGGTAGTTTTCTTTTTAAAGTTTCTGTGTAGCCAAAATGCTGCTGTTTCAGAAGCTCCCTGCTTCATTGTTCCTTATGGACCGCCGCCCAGTTTCCCTGTTTTTATCCCTTACAAAGAGGAACTTCCTTCTGTGAAAGTTAAAATATTGAGACAGCTCATAAAATTTGTTTTGAATGTCAAACTGTTTTTGGAATGTTACTTTATGTTTAAATAAAATAAGATATTTTATTTTGAGAAAGATTGAATGGATAAAATTTTAAAACTGGAGTAACGAGGTCACATGTCTGTAGAAACTGCTATATAAGCAGAACTACCTAGGAAGCTAGCAGTGTAAGGGAGGGTGTGAATCTGTCAATACCCAGTCCTGAGATAGTCAGTACTACCTCTGATATGTAAACTATGGACTTTTTGGCTTGGTTTATTATTTTGTCGTTTCCAGTCCGCTCTAGGTAATAAATTTTTAAGTTTATTCTGCTAATTTTTGTCCTAGCACTTTGTTTATCCCACCATTTCACACCCTCCATACGCAGGACTCAATTTCAGATCTGTTTGAAATGTGTGTTTAGGTCTTGAAATATGGCTTGTTCTGGGCAATTGAGGTGTTAACTATGTTTGCAGCACCCAGAGAGGATGGTGCCTTTTTCAGGGTTTACTGTTGGGGGCTGGGGGGGCGGTGGTAAACTGAGTCAGTTTTAATGAAATGGGGAGTGTAAAAACACCCCCAGTGGGGGAGCAGAGGGTTGGAGGGGAGGCGGACTGTGGGTGGTAGCCTTCCACCCCGGCCTTGCCATGGTTGCCTTGACCTCTCTGTCAGGTGTAATGTGCTCCATGGGCCTTGGGTCCCTGCCGACAAACCACCTTGTCCCTTTCTGTTTTTTTTGTGTCTTTGCTATTACTAGGGGCAGTTTAAAGCTGTGTGACTTGCCTCATAGGTGACCACAACGTACCCTGATGTCACATTTACTGACTTCAGAAAATGGATCAGTTGACCCAGTTCTGGGGATCTCATCTACGGAGGGGACGATAGTCTAGGTGTTGGGTCCAATTTGTGCCCCAAAACCAACTAAGGTAAGAGCATTTCCATCATTAGTTTGCAAGAGATTGCTGGCAGTGTAGTTTTAAACCCAGCCGGGGGAGGGGGGAGATGTTCGTGTGTGTTTGTGTGTTATATGTTGAATTGTTATGTAAATGTGTTTTCATGGTTATGGGAGGCGGGGAGGATATACAAAGTTGTGGGGGGGTTACAGTTATAATTAAAGGCAGAGCAGATGAATGCTGTAAGACAGGAATAGAATGTGTTATAGAACTGAAGATGGGGGGGGGGGTGCAGGTGAAGCCAGATGAATACGAAACTGAGAGGGGAAAATGATTGCGCTGACTAATGTGGTAATCTGGAATGTAAATGGGTTAAAAATCTGTGGTGAAATGTAAAAGGGTGGCTACTGAGGTGAAGAGGTTGCATGCCAGGTTCTGCTCCTGCAGGAAACCCACATATCCCAGGCCGAGACTGATAAGACAGATGGTAGTATGGGGGCAGATGGCTGATCTTGTGCTTTTCAATGAGGGCTATGGGGGTCGCCATCTGGTTCCCAAAAGGTACCAGGGTAACTGTGCATAGAGAGATCAAGGACCCAGGGGCAGCGATATGTCCTGGCCAATGTAACACTGGAGTGGATAAGTACAATCTTGGTGGGTCAGTATATGCACCTAATATAGAAGAGCTTGGCTTCTTCCAGAAACTCTCAGTGGACGTGACCACTCTCCCAGACCTGTGGATGCTGGGAGGTGATTACAATTGTGTCCTAGATGGGGTGATGGACAGGACTAACCCGTCACCTCTCAAAATGTCAAAAAGTGCTGGGGCATTGGGAGATGTGGAGGTGACGTACAATTTAATAGATGTGTGGAGGCACCAGAATCCGAACAACCAGGAATACAGCATCTTCTCACATGTAGACCATTCCTAAGCCAGGCTGGATCGGCGTCTGATCAGCTTCTCGACCTTGATGCAAATGAGGGTGGCGAAATACTCTCCGATAGAGATCTCGGACCATGCCTCATTAACTGATTCCCATCACGGGTGAGGATCCCCACCTAGCAGTCACATATGGAAACTTGACTCAATGTTGTTAAAGGATGAGGGATTCATTGCACACTTAACATCTGCAATTTATGAGTATCTACTGACAAAGCAAAGGGGGAACACCTTGCATGGGACAAGGTGGGAGGGCCTTTAAGCTTGTGTAAGGGGACAAGCCATTACATAGTCAGCACACAAGAAAAGTCTCAGAAAAGGAAATAGAGCAGCTCAGGACAAAAGCTGAGGCATGTGAGGTGGCTCACATGACCAGACCTGGACCTTCTCTCTACATGGTTCTTCAAAAACTTAAGTAGCAGTTCAATACCCTGAGCACTGGCCGGGAGGAGCGAGCCATCTTATTCACAAAGGTGGGCTCATATTTCAATGGGGACAGAGTTGGGGAAATTCCTGGCACGGCAATTGAGATGGAGGGAGAGAGGACAATAGGCCAAATTCTGACTTGAGAGGGTCAAACTACCACATCCACTGCCCAGATAGGAGTTGAATTTGATGCCTTTTACAAGGCTTTGTATAACACAGAGGGCTCACCCTTGGAACAACAGTTGGAGTCCTTCTTTGAGAAGGCATGTGTCATGACTATGGGTCAGGAAGAGGCAAGTGAGCTGGAGACCCCCCTCGGGGTGGAAGAAGTAGGAAGGGCCATAAGGATGTTAAGAGGTAGAAAGGCCCCGGGGCCTGATGGTCTCCCCTTAGACTTTTTTAAAGCATTCAATCATATTTTAATAGCACCCTTGTATGAAATGTTAACAGAACGCTTGGAAAGTGGAGAACTACCCCCCTCTACACAGTCTGCCTCAATCATGGTGCTGTCCAAACAGGGGAAGGATCTCTGGCTATGTGGATCATATCATCTATTTGTCAGCCCCCTCCATTACCAGTCCCTTGGCTGCCCTATTCAACCTCTCCCTCACTTCCATCCTGTCAGAGTGAAAGCAAGCCACAGTTATTCCCCTTCCTAAGAGCGGTGACCCCTCCTTTCCTAGTAACTACTGCCCCATCTCCCTCCTGTCTATATTAGCTAAGATGCAAGAGCACCTCGTCCTCTCACAATTATCTTCCTTCTTCTCTGCTTACCAGTCTGGTTTTAGGAAATCCCACTCCACCACCACCTCTCTCCTAAGGCTTACTAACACCATCCTTACAGGTATGGATAAAGGTCATAAAACCTTGGCTATTTTTGTTGATTTGGCGAAACTGTTCAACTCTGTTTCTCACTCCCTCCTCTTATCTAAGCGCTCTCTTGCAGTGCTCTCTAGTGAGGCCACCAGTTGATTCCACTCCTACACTGGCTGGCAGGTTCCAATCTGTCAGAACTGGCAACAATACATCTGCCACTGTCCCAGTGACCACTGGTGTTCTGCAAGGCTCAGTCCTTGGCCCACTTCTGTTCTCTATTTGTCTTAATGATCTGCCCTCTGCCTGCCCAAACTCTTCCATCCACATGAATGTGGATGCTACTGTGCTGTATACATCTGGACCCATAGCATCTGATGTGGCAACCAGACCACAGAAGGACTTTGATGTTAGACTCTGGTTTCGCCCTAATCAGCTGTTTCTCAGCACCAAGAAAACAGTCTCTCTAACCTTTGGCATGAAGCAGAGACTTTCTCAGCTCCCCTCCTTCCACATCCTGGATGGGACTTCTCTTAAGGTCTGCTCCTCCTTTAGATATCTCGGGGTCTGGCTAGACCAGTATATTGACTTTTCTGTACATATTGAAGCTATCCATAGAAAGCTACATCGTAAGCTGGGTGCTCTATATCATAAGCGGGGTTGCATCCCTCTGCCTGCTTGCTGATCAATTGCATGGAAAATGATTTCCCATATCTTTGACTATGATGATGTAGTCTATAGTGCCACTCCTATGTCCATCCTAGCCAGACTGGACTCTCTCTTCCACTCCTTCTGTCCCTACACCTTCGACTGTCCTCCCTCCACCCATCACTGTGCTCTCTACCTGTCTATGTACCCCCCCCCCCATAATCGGTGACAGTCCCACTGCATAAGCTTCATAACTAAATTCTGGTCCCAGACCCTCCTACTCTACCTCAGTACAGTCCTGTCAGCCCAAGTTCCTCCAGTGTATGCACTCAGGAACTTCAACTCACACCTACTGTCTGCTCCACTTATGTCCACTGACGCTGGTCAGGCGATATTCTCATCTAGGATGCCCAAACCATGGAATTCCCTTCCAGAGGCTGTTTGGCACTCTGCCTCCTCTCAGCACCTTAACTCCCTCCTTAAAACATACTTCACCACCACCTATACATGCACCTGACCAATTTCTCAGAACTAGGGCTTAGTTGTCAACACATCCAGTGATTACCAATTTACTGTGTTCACCACTTCTGTGCAATGCATTTGATCCGGTAATTGTCCAACTACTATTGCACTATGTATTGTCCTTCTCTTCTATTGTACTATGTAATGTATGAACTATTTTGTATTTTTGAATTGTCTCAATGGTGCACCTTAATTGTATATCCTCACCCCTCTTCCCCTTGGACACATCTGGAATTGAGCAGTAGTCTGTTCAGTATGCCTTCCTGGTAAAACATTAAAATAAATAAATTTCCCTTTTAACGGCTGATTATAAAATCATTGCAAAAGTAATCACGAGCCGATTCAAACTGCTGCTCCCCTCTCTGGTCTATCCTGAACAGAAGGGGTTTATTAAGGGAGACAGTGAAAGCACAACATTAGGCACACACTTAATATTATTCATGCTTGGGAACGTACATCTAAGAAGCATGGGGTTGCAGTGCTGGCACTGGATGCAGAGAAAGCTTTTGACCATGTGGAGTGGGGGGTACATGTTTGAAACTCTAAGACACATTGGGGTGGGTGGCATAATGTGCGGTTGGATCAGAACACTGTATTCAACTCCCACAGCCCAGGTAGTGGTAAGTGGAGAGTTAACCCCCTTCCCTTTGACCTAAGTCGAGGGACTCGACAGTGCTACCCCCTGTTCCCCCTACTATATGTTCTCTCCTTAGAGCCCCAGGTGGCTGCAGTGAGAGTTCACGCCACTATTCAGGGATTTGTGGGAGGGGGTAGAGAGCACAAGGTCACTCTATAAGCAGACAACCTCTTGATGAACCTTCAGAACCTTGAACAGGATCTCATGGCAGTCCAATCCCTGCTGAAGGAGTATAGAGCACTGTCTGGGCACAAAGTCAACTGGACAAAAAGTGAGCTCTCCTTGTGGACAGACAGGATAGATCACTGCTAATCAAAAATCTCAGTGGCCTTGTGATGGTAGACCACCTGAAATACCTGGGCATATATCTAATGTCCAAAGTAAGTTCCTTGTTTAGTCTGAACTACAAACCACTGGTACACAAGCTGATGGAGGACTGAGACCATTGGCAAATGCTACCCTTGCCACTACTGGATCGAGTCAGCATAGTAAAAATGATGATACTCCCCAGGTGTTTATATCAATATCAGTTGCTCCCAATCCACGTCCCCAAATCTCACATCCAACAACTTAATTCTGTGATCTATAAATACATGTGGAGGGGAAAATCGGCACATATAAAATGAACTATACAACAAATGTCACCCACACTAGGGGGAGTGGGGCTTCTAACCTTCCAACATTACTATTGGGTGGCACAGCTGGCATATATGCACAGAGGTGGGGAGAGAGAGCCCCTGGCATGGATTAAGCCAGAGAAGGAGGGACTCTCGGGCAGTCTTTCCATGTAACTGCTATCAGCATTGCTGCACACCTATGCACTGGGAGTGGTAGCTAAACCCTTTTCAAGGGTCACCCACAAGGTGTGGATAGCCTTGCACAGGTATGTGGGTGCCACACCCCCATGTTTAATATACATGCACCTAATAACATCGATTATGGATAGGGGCCATACACATCACAGGTACATCAGCGACTGCTGATATGGAAATGACTAGGGCTCTACCAGGTAGCACAGCTCTTTGAAGGGGGAAGAATTAAGGAGTTTATCACTTTGACACAGGACTGGAAAGTAGACTCTGGGGACTATCTTGTGTATCTTACAGTCCAACATAGATAGGGGAATGTGGCAGCTAGCACTCATGGATGGGCACAATCAACACCCTTTGAGGAAGAGTTGTACAGACCCCAACCATGCCAGAAACCACTCACAACATACTACAAAGTCCTGCAGGTGGTGAATAGTTCTGCCAGTGAACAGATTATACATAAATGGGAGTGCGATCTCTCTTTAAGGATTGAGCAAGCCACATGGAAACTAGCCATCAAGCAACTGGATACCTGCTGTCGAATTAACAAAGTTTGCCAAGTCCACTTTAATTTTATGTATAGAACCTACCTCACACCAAGGAAACTACAGGTTATGAAGCTGTGTGCTCCTGGCAACTGCCCGAAGGGGCGGATTTTCTCCACATGACAATGACCTGACCCAAAGTTGCACCCTTTCGGCATGAGGTGTACGATGTCATGGAGGAGGTGCTGGGGTACAGATTGTCTAACTCTCCACTTGAGTTTGTTGGGTGCTGAATCAAGTGGCTCACAGGGAGGACAGACAAGCCCACTGTGGCCCCTGGCTGTGTTTAATGCAAAAAAGACCATTGCACAATCTTGGATGGTGGTGGGAACTCCCACCATCCAACAGTGGGCAAATAACATGAAACAATGCATAACCCTGGAAAGAATCTCACTCGTGGCTAATGGGAAACAGAATATATTTGATCAGTTGTGGTTCCCTCTAATCAGAGCAGTGAATGAGGGTACATTCCCAATATAGGGGTGATCCCAACATCAGTATAGTCGTACTAGGCCAAGATTGGCAAAAAGTACTATGAGCAGCCAGTTATCTGCAGGGGAGGCCCCTACCAGCTCTGGCACTGACTAGACTCAAGCTGATAAAGTATGGCTATTATTTACCATCAGTGTTTAGTCTATGCCTTACCTGCATGCATAAGGTGCATCATCAACAGCACCGCTCTTGTTTGGTTCTAATGAATGTAATCAACTGTGTTTCACTGTCATTATGCTTGAATATGATATTGGTTATATATAAGCTCTGTCTGCTCACAATCAAAATATTTTACACTTAGATAACTAGCTCACACAGCCCATGTTAGAACATCACTTAAACTTTACTACATGTACTGTATGGTGATGCTGGTATTTCTGAATGCCTCCAAAATCATAAAGCACAATCTAATCTGCAGATCCCTTTTCTGAAACGTTTAAATGCACCATGTAATGCAGCAAAGCTAAATCCAAACAACAAATTTATAATTTGGTTTCAGAAACAACAGCACATTGTATGATTACTTAGTTTCATGTTCATCCTATTTTCTTTCAGTACCAGCTGGGGTCACAAGAGGGTGCACATAAACCGCAGTAGGCTGAAGACAATGCAGTTTCAGAAATGTGCTACTCCTTTTCTAAAATTAAATGTGCCCAACATTTCTGATTGGTTAAGGCTCTTCTAAAGCATAGGAAAGCTGCTCTATAAATGCTATCTGTGGTGTCAGTTCATGTCCATGTTCAAACAAAACTAAATACAACTGCATACACTGCCTGTATAAAGGTATTACAACAGCATGTATCAGAAGAGAAATAGAGTATATGTGTTGTCACTGATCATTGCTGCATTACTTTTAGGTATGACAAAGTAATAGTTTGATCTACATTAAATTGTCTGTTTGCATCTGCCTATCATCATTTCTGTTTTTCTGTCTGCTTTCCATTTACTGTATCTGTGAAATGTACTTTAAGATATTTATATGTTAACAATATATTTATTTATCTGATTACTTTGTGTCTTTTCATTCCACAGGTGGGGAATGTGCAGAAACTATCACTCAGCCTCCAGATGTACTAGCAGTAGAAGGGAATACAGTTACAATTACCTGCAATCATTCTATCTCAGCCTACCACAACATCCAATGGTATACTCAAGCTGTTGGTGAAGGTCCAAAGCTCTTACTACTTAGCTATGGCAAAAGGGAGAATGTTGGTCAATTTACTGTTGAAGTTGATAAAGCTAAACTGTCCACAGATCTATCAATTAGTGATGTTGAAGTTAAAGACACAGCTGCTGTCTATTACTGTGCAGTGAGTGACACAGTGAGACAACACACTGTTACTGTAACACCAGATCCCTTTTGGCACAGGATGCCACATTCCATATAATAAAATAAACATCTTACATTTTGTGAAGGGACCGAGAGAAAGTAATTGCATATATGGAATATTATTTACTCTGTAAATGGGAACATCAAACTGTTTCACTTATTTGTTATATTTGTACATTTGGGCATGTTCATAATTTTCATATTCTTCTAGCCATACCATTTCCAGTCAGTTTTTTGGCCCAGTGTTATCAGTAGAGTAGACTACAGTTTGCAGTTATTTTAGTGAACGGTTCTGTAGTGCTTCCACTCAGCTGATGTCACCTGGTTGTGGTACTGATGTGTAATTAAAATGCTGAATATCAGATGAGGGAATGACAGCACTAGTAGGGAACATTATTTCATCACCGTTGTAAAAGGTCATTCACTCTAGGGACTACGCAGATAACAGATAGAGCCAAAGTTTTTCTGAAATCCCTTTTACACCTTTAAACTTTTCTTATTTCAAAAACAATGCTATGCTAAGACACTGAAACAAAACAAGCATTTGTCAATACCGAATGTTGTCTTGCTGGCATTGGCACTGGTAGTGCAGGAGTTGGAGAGATGCATAATAGGCAAGGCAGTGAAGTATTGAACTGAGGCCAACCCACCCCCAACCTGCAGAGACTGACAGGCATTGGGGTGCCCCTTTGGGTGTTTGGTAGTACAGTGTAGGAAAACATTTTGGGCAGGATGTGAAAAATGACAGCTGTAGAGTTCATAAGGAGGTGTAAAAAAAAAAAAAAAAAAAAAAAAAACCAGTGTTGAAAATGTGGCCTGTTAATATAGCAAATTTCCAAGTTACAAGGTTCATAGGAAATATACAGCATATGCACAACACTGCCATTTTATGGGTGTTCGGCACCAAATTTTCAACATAGGCATTTCAGCACCTCTGCTCATGTACAGTGTCACTGTTATTTCCTCAAAGTGTCCCAAGAAGTGATTTTGCACACCGACCGTGCTATTCTGCGCCGGAAGTGCAAAAACACATTCTGGGCAGGATATGTGAAATGATGGCTGTACTGTTCATCAAGAGGTGTAGAAAAATGGCAATGGTGAAAATCCAGAGTGAAAATATCACAAATGCACGACTGTACGAGCGTGCGTGCAATCTGCCAACGCACGCTCGTAACAGTCATTTTATTTAGTATCGTCACCAAATTTTAAACATAGGCATTTTAGGACCTCTGCTCATGAACTGTTTCACTGTCATTTTCACAATCTGGCCCAAACACTGATTTCCAACAGCGACTGCGCTATTGTTCACCTGAAGTGCGGAAACACATTTCGGGCAGGATGTGGAAAATGACAGCTATACTGTTCACAAGGAGGTTACAAAAATGGCAATGCTGAAAATCTGGCATTAAAATATTGCGGATTCGCAAAGTTACGAGCCTGAGTAGCAACTGCACAATGCACGCTCGTAAAACAGGCATTTGTTGGACTTTTTCCACCAAATTTGGAACATAGGCTTTTTGAAAGGCCACCTCATGAACACTGGCACTATGATTTCATTAATGGGTCCCGAAAGGTGATTTTGCGTAATGACTGCGAAATCACCTTTCGAGACCGATTAATGCCATGACCATGATAGAATTCATGAGGAGGGACCCCAAAAACCCCATGTTGAAAATTTGGTGCAAAAATTCCAACAAATGCCTGAGATATGCAGCAAAGTTGAAAAAACCCTATTCATTCCATGATACAGCTTACCAGCATTTCCTCAGTTAGCGGTCGGCTTTGAAGAGTGCAGACGTGTTCCCGGTCCACCGAAGATCGTTGTGCCGGACTCCAGAGGTAAGTATGGGGTGAGGGTGAGGGGGGTGTGGGGAGGCAGGGTGCGCAGTGGGTGGGTGTGGGTGGGAGGCAGGAGACTATGAGGGACCATTTTTATGTTACAGGGAGGAAAAAAAACTAACATCCAGGACAGTTATATTTTTTAGGGACTTGGCACTGGGGTGGGCTCTAGCATGCCACCTAACTGTTTTGGGGAAGGGGTTGCTGCAGCCAACGGAGGATTGGGCATCCTCGTCAGCAGACAATGGGGGTTAATTTATGCCAATGGGGATGGGCACCCTGTCGGCACACAATGACAGTGGAGGGAGGCAAGAGCCAAGGGGACTGAGCACCCTCTTCAGCATATAAGAAATGCAGGGGGAGCTGATTTATGCCGATGGGGTGGGCTCCCCTGTCGGCACCTGAAAGTGGGGGAGGCAAGAACCGAGGGGGATTGGGCACCCCTTGGCATAAAGGAAATGGGGGGCTGCTGCATGTGCCGATGGGGAGTGGGCTCCCCCGTCGGCAAATGAGTGCGGCCACAGTAAGCCAGCTGGGGTATTGGGCACCCCTGAAGTCGGCCTTTGGGCCGCCGCTCGCCATGCTGCTAATGTGGTGAGCACGCAGGAAGGGTCCGCTGCATCTGATGAGCTTTGCTCAGATTGCAGCGGACCTTTCCTTAGATGTGCTCACCACATTAGCATGCATGGTGTGGCTGCCGGCATGCAGGCTGATTTGGGAATGAGGGACACACCTACTGATGCATGCCCTGCATTCAGCCAACAGCGGCCACGCCTCCAAAGCTGCACTACCACAGGATGTTGATTTGCGCACAAGTGCGGCAAGCCAACATAAAAAAGGAGTGTACTGACTCTTCAATAGTACATAGAAACATAGAAAAATAGATGTTGATGGCAGATAAGGACTGCAAGGCCCATCCAGTCTGCCCATTTCTTTTTCTACCTTATAAATGCGCCATTGGCCTTTGCTCTGTCTGTGGCCTATCAATTCATACTCATCTGTATTGCTCCCTTATGCCTATCCCATGCCTGTTTGAAGCCCTGCACTGTATTCATAGCCACCACTTTCTGAGGTAGGCCATTCCATGCATCCACCACCCTTTCTGTGAAAAAATAATTTCCTCACATTCCCCCTTAATCTGTCTCCCTCTAATCTCATGCTGTGTGTCCTCTTGTCCTGCTATTTTCCTTATATTTAAACATGTTATACTCTTTCACCTTGTTAATGCCCTTAAGGTGTTTGAATGTCTCAATCAAATCACCCCTCTCCCTCCTTTGCTCAAGGGTATACATATTGAGCTCCGTTAATCTGTCCTCATATGTTTTCCGATGCAGTCCCTGCACCATTCTGGTTGCCCTTCTCTGGACTGCCTCAATTTGGTTAATGTCCTTGTGAAGGTGTGGCCTCCAGTACTGCATGCAGTACTCCAAATGGGGCCTAACCAGTGTCTTGTAAAGAGGGGATTATTACCTCCCTCTTGCGGCTTGTGATACCCCTACTAATACACCGTAACATCCCCCTAGCCTTACCTACTGCTTTAGAGGTCTGCTTGGATGATTTCAGGTCATCGGTGGTGATGATGATACCCAAGTCTCTTTCTTCCTTTGTGACTGCCAGCAACTCTCCTCCCAGCCTATAGGTGGCTTCAGGGTTTCTCTTCCCTATGTGCATGATCTTGCACTTCTTTACGTTAAACCCCAGTTGCCACGCTTACGACCATTTTGCCAGTTTATTCAGATCTCTTCTCATTCTGCCCACCCCATCTGGATCATCTCCTCTGTTGCAGATCTTGGTGTCATCTGCAAACAGACAAGCCTTACCCTCTAGTCCATCTGCAATGTCACTAATGAAGATATTGAAGAGGACTGATCCCTGAGGGTACCCCACTTGTGACTTGCATCTCGTCTGACTGTATACCATTTACCACCACTCTCTGTTTTCTGCCCGTCAACCAGTTTGCCACCCAGTTGCCAACTTCTGATCCACCCGAGCCTACCCAGCTTATTTATCAATCTTCTATGTGGAACAGTGTCGAAGGTTTTGCTGAAGTCAAGGTAGGTGACATCAACTGCTCCTCCTTGGTCCACCACTCTGGTTACCCAAAGAAATCTATGAGATTAGTTTGACAGGACCTTCCTTTTGTAAACCCATGCTGTCTTGGATCCTGTGCCCCTATGGATTCCAGGTGTTGCACTATCCTTTCCTTAAGCAGTGCCTCCATAATCTTGCCCACTACTGAGGTAAGACTGACTGGTCTGTAGTTCCCTGCCTCCTCCTTGCTACCACTCTTGTGGAGTGGGATCACATGAGCCCTTCCCCACTCTTCTGGGACCTCTCCTGTGCTCAGAGACTCATTAAACAGTTATGTTAATGGCTCTGCTAGTTCCACCCTTAGCTCCTTAAGTACCCTGGGATGTATGCTATCAGGTCCCATTGCCTTGTCCACCCTGAGCTTAGTGTTTTTATTGCTACCAGTTTCTGCAACTGAATTTGTATTGCAGTCGTTGGTAATCCGCTGAGGTTTAATAATGGTTTGGGTAAGTTTGTTTGTATTAACCTCACCACAGTATTTAAATTAATGGGTATTTTTTGATCATTGGGAACTGTGATGTAACAGTGAGACTCTTCCACAAACTGAGCCTCCCACCATTATACATTAATGGACATATTAACAGAGACACTATACTGAGACTCATTTTAGAGTTATAATTTCAGAGCACATGTGGGCCTCAACATCTGTCAGTCAACAAACACAACATATTTAGAATACCAGTATATTTTTTCTACAACGAAATCAAACTTTTACAGAAACTTTTTCACCTGATACCAAGCACTAGATCTTGTAAAAACAATTGCATTGTGTTGGAGTCATTAAAGCAATTTGAATATTTTGTTACAATGCAAGAATAATTATTTTTCCTTTGAGAAATTATTCTTGATCCTTCACATGTACCGCAACCACAAAAGCTGTAAATTATCACAGCTCCCCTCCTTTTATGTTCCTCTTTATTCTGCTGTACATTCAGCCCATAAATGCTTCATCCTACTCATACTCACACTTCGCAACTTGCTCCCTTCTTCTACTTCCTCCCCTTTCTTTCATATGTCCTACCTTTCCCATGCTGCTCAGTCACTGTTTACTCACTTCTCTTCAGAAAAAACAGGGACACAAAATACAAAATGTATTAAACAAATAACAAGGATAGAAATAATTCTGAAATGTGACAGAATGCTGAAGGCAGGTTCAATAGTCAATCTGTTCTTGTATGATCAAGGTTCAGAGTTATCTCCTTGCTGGTAGCCTGTAGATTAGCTAATACATACAGTATTTGCAATTTCTTCTTTCATCCACCTTTTTATGTTTGCTTGCACGCATGTGCAAGAAACATAGTGCCATCATCCGAGATTTCGGAGGTGTCACCCCCTCTTCCAATTCAGTCAGTGTGTTGGCAGGCACGGCCCCTGTAAGCCAATGCATGCTGGAGCTGTCTATGACAAACTCCAAAATGCAGTGGCATACAGTTGAAAGGGGGAGCTACGCTTCAGTGAGCAGCGACAGATATCACCTGCCTCCATGCTAGCTCCCCCCTACACACACAAACATATGCACGATACTGCATGCTCCCCCCCACACTCTATAGCTGACTGGGTGCCCAACCCCATTGGCTGTGCTGCACCCCCAAAACCTTCCAAATGCACAACTCAATGGTATAGCTGACAGGAGATTGCCCAATCCCCGTCAGCTTCACTGTTTCCCCAGTACAGGGTGCCACGCTGGGGAGCCCACCCCAGCATGGCAACAAATGCCATGGCGGGGGTTCCCAATCCCCGTCGGCTCCACACCCCAGCCATCCTTCTGCCATGCTGGAGCCCACTCCAGCGTGGCAAACGTCCCGCGTTGTCTTTTTTTTTTTTAAAACACCTGAAAAGAAAAAACGGTCCCACGCAGTCTTCCTGGCCCCCTCCCCACAACCCACACCCACCCACTGCGCACCCTGCCTCCACACACCCCCATCTCCCCATACTTACCTCCAGAGCTCGGCGCGATGATCTTCGGTGGACCGGGCACACGTCTGCACTCTTCAAAGCCAACCGCGAACTGAGGAAATGCCGGTAAGCTGTATAATGGGCTAGACAGGGTTTTTTCAACTTTGTTGCATATCTCAGGCATTTTTTGGAATTTTTGCACCAAATTTTCAACATGGGGTTTCTGGGACCCCTTCTCATGAATGCTGTCATTGTCATGGCGTTATTCGGGCCCGAAAGGTGATTTCGCAGTCACTGTGCAAAATCACCTTTCAGGACTGATTAATGAAATGACACTGCCAGTTTTCATAAGGTGGGCTCTCAAGATGCCTATTTTGAAAATTTGGTGGAAAAATTCCAAAAAACAACTGTTTTACGAGTGTGCGTTGTGCAGTTCCTATGCACGCTCATAAGTTCGCGAATTTTCAATATTTTCACTCCAGATTTTCAACATTGCCATTTTACCTCACCTTCTTATGAGTAGTATAGCTGTCATTTTTCACATCTCACCCAAAATGTGTTTCTGCCCATGTAGCGCACAATGGCGCGGTCGGTGTTGCGAAACCAATGTCACGGGACAAATTAAAGAAAACCACAGTGACACTGTTCATGAGCAGAGGTGTTAAAATGGCTATGTTGAAGTAATATCAAAAATGACTGGTTTTACGGTATGCGGCGTTGTACAGTTCCTACACGCCGTAAGTTTGCGAATTTTCAATATTTTCACTCCAGATTTTCAACATTGCTATTTTATTACACTTCCTTATGAACAGTACAGCTGCCATTTTTCATATGCCGCCCAAAATGTGTTTTCGCACATGTAGCGCACAATGGTGCTCTTGGTGTTCGAAAGCAATGTTTGGGACAGATTAAGAAAGTCACAGTTACACTGTTCATGAGCAGAGGTCTTAAAATGGCTATGTTGAAAATTTGGTGACAAAAGTCCATAACATGACTGTTACGAGTGAGCATTGCACAGTTTCCACGCACCCTCATAAGTTCATGACTTTGTAATATTTTAAGTCCAGATTTTCACCAGTGTCATTTTTCCTCACTTCCTTATTTACAGTACAACTGTCATTTTTCACAACATGGCCGAAGTGTGTTTTCACACTTTCAGAGCAGAGATGCGTGGTCGCTGTGGGAAATCATTGTTTAAGACGGATAAAGAAAATCACAGTGACACTGTTCATGATCGGAAGCACCAAAATGCCAAATCCCCAACTTAATTATATTACAGGTGTGCGTTGCACAGTTTCTATGTACGCTCGTGACTTCACCATTTTTTTTAAATATTTTTACTGCAGATTTGCAACATTGTCATTTTTTTACACCTCCCCATGAACAGTACAGCTGTCATTTTTTACATCCTGTTTGGAATGTTTTTGCACCTGTGGTGCTAAATGCCGTAGTCACTGTGCATAAACAGCTTTTGGCTAACAAACTGATATTCCCCCTGTTCATGAGGTGGGGTCACAAAAAAACCATGTTGAACATTTGGAGTGAAAATACCAACGAATGCCTGAGGTATTAGAGTTTCCAACCATAACGACCAACCCTGTAGAGAATGACAGGCATCAGGGGTGTGACTTGGGATTCTTGCCTGTAATGTTCATACCATTCCACACCCTGCAGCCAGTGAGAGGCATCGAGGTATGCCTTGGACTCTTTGGCCCCAAAGTTCACCCCATTCTTCTATATCACACCCATCTCACTGTATTTCCTAATGGAATGGGATGTACATAAGGGCCAAAGACCCCAAGGAACACCGTGACACTTGTCAGTGTCTGCAGGGTGGGGTGTGGTGAAATGGCGTGGTCGTTATGCCTGATAACCCAAAGGCACACCCCAATGTCTGTCACTTTCTGTAGGGTGGTGGTGGGGTTGGCTTCAGTTCAATACTTCACTGTCATTACTATTACACAGCTCTGTAACTTCTACACTACCACTGCCAATGCCAGCAAGCAAACATTCGGCATTGACAAATGCTTGTTTTAAGTTCTCTGACAGTGTTGGAACTGCCCCACCATCCCCCTAATTTGCAGCTATTTCAAACAGCTGTTACTATGATAACATGTCTTCTAGTTGCCCACTATAGAAATATGTAGAGTTCACTGTTTACTCCAACAGATAAAACTCACCAATGCTGCAATTAACAAAAAAAAAAAACATTAATTATCCACATATTACACATTAAGAAGAAATGGTTATCCAGAAAAAAATACCAGCTCACCAAAATAAAGCATGATTTGCGCAAAAGTGAAAACAGAATTTGGCCATGGCAATTAGAGGGGTTGGGACCTCTGCAACACCCAGCCCTGGCAAGTCCTCTGCTAGTCTCTCCACGCAGCATCCTCCAGCAGTAGTTCCAGTTAGGATCAGCTAGGCCACAACCAAACAGACCACCCAACTCCAGAACTACTATCTCTCCAAAGACCATAGCTTTACACTGGATCAGAGCAGTCAGTTGGTGGCAGCACCACTGGGTGGATGCAGTCCATCTAACTTATTTAATATATTGAATGGGCACAGGAAACTTTTTTGGAACATGAATTTAGTGCCAAAAAGGTGCAAGCATCATCAAATGGCCAAGGCCATGAGGAGGCTGGGCTAGCAGCTCTGAAGGTCTGGATGAAATGGGTGCAACTGGCCTACAGGCAGAAGGTTATCTTAGCAGGGAGGGCCCACCTAGTAAGGGACAGACCTGCAGGGCAGGTCCCTCAACAGCATCACACCTGTGACTGGCCACACAGTCAGGGGCTGGGCTGGCTTGTCTGTGAATTAAATTAAACCACAGGTTCCCACAGAAGGGAGGCTCCTCCTCCTCCTCCCCATCAAAGATTCCCTAGCAACTAGAGGGGCATATGAAGAAATCTAAAGACTGACTGCATAATTTAAATAGACAATATTGTTTGTTTTCATATTTGAACTGTCTCTTATTCTGACCCATTCTAATTGGTGTCCAACTGAACTGCATGTTTGACACTGCCTAGGTTCACTGAAGTAAAATGCAACACCAAACTACCTAATTTTATGCTGCCTAGGAAATTTAAAGTGATACAATCCTACTTAATTGCCAATTTTAAACTGTCTTTGCAATTTAAAGTGAAATGTACTATTGAACTGCCAGTTTTAAAGCCTGCCTACCGTAATCAATTTACTGTATAGATAATGCCTTTGGTAACTTCCTGGTAAAGACTGCCTACAGCAGTTAAAGCAATGATATCTAACCAATCTTCATGTGAAAGTGCCTATAGTAGTTGGTTATTGTTCCTGGGACTGTGGCTATATTACTTAAATCACAGCATTGTTAAGTCAGTTGCCTGATTAAGCAGCCATTGCATTTCCAAGAGACTATGCCACATAAATGTAAGACAGTAGCTACTTTGTATGCTGCAGAGATTGAGAAAGGGCTTTAGTTATCATAGGCGATAGTGAGGCCCATTCTGTAACTGGGAACTACAGAACATTTTCCCCCTTGTCACCAGTATTAGTTAACTTAAGAACCACACTGGATCAGTAGTCAGAGCTCTAGGATGCAAATTGGGAGTGGGTTTCTCCTTCCATGGGTTCCACAGAGACTCTTCTTCCTTTCCTGGAATCCACAGTGGCTCAGAGTTTCAACATTTCTTCAGGTTCCTCAGAGTTTCCACAGAGGATCATTGCCCATTCCTGGGATCCACAGCAGCTTGAAGGTTCAGCACATCTTCAGTTCTTCAAGGGTTGCTACATCCCCCAACATCCACGGTGGCTCAAAGGTCCAGAATTTCTACAGTTGTTGCAATGTTTATTCATTTCCTGGACCCACAGCAGCTTGGAATTTTAACATTTCTTCAGGGTTTCAGTGTGCCTTGCCATTTGTGGGGCTCTGCAGTAGCTCAGAAATCCAGCATGTCTTCAGGTTCTGTGCAGGTTGTTCTTGTTTCCATGGTTCTGAGTGAATGCAGGGTTCCTTTGAATTTTCCACTTTCTTTGTGCTCCACATGCACCACTTCAGTAGTTTCTTTGTGCATTCACATCAGTGAGTCATGTCTGGTGGGGAAGCACCATAGAATGCCAACAGCGATTCCGTCAACATCCCTCACAGCAACAGCACAATACCGACACTTGGCATTGGGCTGTCAATGATTCAAGTGTTTTTGGGGGGGCTGTGTCCCTGCACCCCCCCCCATTCTAGGGGCTCTGCTCCCACACCCTCCACATTTAAACATAATCAACTCCACCTCAGACTTGTTTCAGGGAGGGGGCAGAACACCAGGAGAAACCACTTCAGTGAAACACGGACCATTACAATGACTGTCGCTATAATAGTCCTTTTTTGGATTCTGCTGTCAGGGGGTTACTCTACTGCGGGCCACCAGTCTTTTGGTGCCACACCCCCATATGTCTCTCTGCAAAGTGTTGTTAATGTTGAATGTCTTTCTGGTTCCCAAGTATAGTGCATTATTTATAGATTGTTAAGTGTTGGCATAGTCTTAAAGATATAAAGAGGTCTCTGTAGTTATACAATATGAAATATTTATACAGTTCAAAGTGTTTATAGAGTATTCAAGTGAGAGTTACAATATCTATAGTACTGAGCCCTGAGGTAAAAAACCTGTTTTACCAATTAGCTAAAATTAGCCACTACGATCACTCCTGAATGGCACTCGGTGAAAATATAGAAAAAATTACAATGCAGTGAAAAAATGCACTAGAAAAATGTCAAAAGCAATTGTAACAATTGACAAAAACATTGAGCGCTACAATAGCACCACAGTAATACAAACAGCTACCATAAACCCCCTGATCTAAAAATGATCACCTATGGTGGGGAAGACAACTCAGGGATGGGAAATGTATCCAGTTCTGGAGATCCCATCTCCATAAGGACATAGACAGGATGGAGGCAGTTCAGAGGAGGGCAACTAAAATGGTGCAGGGTCTGCAAGAGAAGTCATATGAGGAGAGACTAAAGGAGCTTAAAGTGTATACCCTTGAGGAAAGAAGGGAGAGGGTGGACATGATAGAAACTTTTAAGAACCTCAGTGGAATGAACAAAGTCCAAGAGGGTAGCATGTTTCAGAAAAAGTGATGTGCAAGAACAAGGGGACACAATTTGAAGACAGAGGGGGAAGGCTCAGGGGCAATGTGAGGAAGTATTTTTTTCACAGAGAGAGTGGTGGACGTATGGAACCACCTTCCTGAGGAGGTTGTGGGGTTTAAAACTGTGGGAGAATTCATGAATGCATGGGACAGACATAAGGCAATTCTTGTGGGGGGTAGGAAGAAAAGGGCTGTTGGTTAACTAGGATCTGCAGCTTATCCAGTAGGTAGGGAAATGGGCAGACTTGATGGGCCAAGTGGCCTTTATTGGCTGTCAAAGTCTATTTTTCTATGGGGAGGTACCATGGGGGAGGTATCATTGAGAAGGGGAGGAAGAACCAGCAGGAAAACTGGGGGTGAGGGCAAAAGTGCAGGGTAGAGCAGGTGGACACAGGCAGGTTATAGGTCAGGAGAGGTGAGAAAAAACAAAACAAAAGGAATCACTTGTTCTGAGGAGAAAAGAAAAAAAAATAAATGAATCACTTGTCACTGGACCAGGACTCAAACCCCTGTTCACTGATGTTCTGCCACTCTTAGCTGTCTGTGGCCCTACTGTCTATGCCACAGCAGCTGCTCAGCAACAACCCCCACAAGCAGATTTTCTCCTATTCCCCCTAATGGTCAATAGATACTGTGATAGCTCTAATGTTATCTGTGCTATACTATTCCTGTAGCTGTTTTACATGTTGCTATTTTTACAGCATGGATTTCCTGTGCTGTAATCGTGACAACATTTGCACCTGGTAGGCTCTTGAACAATATGCAGAAATCAAGAGAGTACCTAGATGACTCAATGTATTTAAAGCATCATTTTCAGGTCAATTGGACCAGGATCAGAAAGAGCAGTGAGAGCATTCATTGGAACGTTGCTCTAAAGATTTGGTAAGAATCCTAATAGAACAACATACTCACAAATATGCCAAAGTCACTGCTGAATCTAAGCAAGTCCAAAAAGATCTTCTATATAATAAAGACACATCTGACTTTGGAAAAATTGATAAAGGTTTTAAGAATAAAGTCTGCAAGCTGGAAACAGAAGTTGAGCTATAGAAGAACAATAAATTTGAAACAGACCACTGTGATTGTGAGGGGGGGGGGAGAGGAGTCTTAGGCTGGGAGAACACAGCCAGGTCATTCAGTCATGGTAGATCCAGAAGTTATGTGGCACACACAACAAACAGAAAATAAGTCACCAGTAGTCTACAAAAAAACAACAGAAGCTGATGACATTTTTAGAGAGCAGCCTACCAATTCAGACACCAAGCTCCTACCCCCAAAAAAACTGCAGAAAAGGAGGACAAGGAGGGGCCAAAGAAGATGGTAGGGAAGGATTGGTACCCAGGAGATCAGCTCACAATCAGCAGTAAATTTACAGGTACTGCATATTTTTTTCCACCACACCTCACAGCCAACTAAATGTTTTGGAAAAGGGCATAACTTTTGTCCCTACTATGGAACCTGATTTTTTTCAATATACAGGTTAGCTTTTTTAAACCTTTACATAAGATTGATCAAAAGATATACTTTGCTAAGAAGGGAGAACAGTAAATGATTTCTCCAACAATATTTTCTTAGGGAGGACTTGGACAGTGTGGCTGCTGTTAGCCAGGATAATATAAATGTGGACATGGATTGGGGTGAAGGGGCCTGTAGAACTGAAGAATGATCATTGAGAGGGCATTGATTTCTTAATTGATATTATTGATTGTTATGATATCAAACTGCAAAGCAATGATGTTCAACTTAAAGCTAGAATGTCTTTCAAGAAAAAAAATGCTTTTCCCTCCTACACCTAGACATAATACAGTGGAAATATTTAAAAGGTTAATGAGGGATGACCTTGCTAAACTAAGAAACACTAGAGAAGCACCACAACACTACAACATTTCTGATGCTGATTGGCAGGAGCTACATTAATTGAAACAAATAAAAAACAGATCACACTCAAGCCTGCAGACAAGGGTGGCACTGTGGCGATATTAGATATTTCTAAATACATACAAGAGTTAGAACATCAGCTTTTGGACCAACAATGCTACAGGAGAATCACCTTTGGCCCCACAGGTTCTTTTAAAAGTATCCTGTTAGATTTATTAGATGATGCATTATGGTATGATCCCTGTATGGCAACATCATTACAGCCCATACAAAAAAATAGGCCTAATGCTCAACTACCTCAAATCATTAATAATTAGTTAATGGTTAATTATTCCTCAGTTTTGCTTTGGTTGATTTTTTCACATGCAAATGAGTTAGTGGCTAACTCCTCCTGGCTCAACCTACTGCTAACTAATTCTTAACAGTTTCAGCTGTTAGACATTGACATATTTCCCAATTAAGAATTGACTAATCCCCATGAATTGAGTATTAGTTTGGCATTCATTAATTACTCGTTGAGCTTATGTAATAAATAATTTACGATCAATACTCAAATTGTTGAGCATTAGCTGATAAATAAGTAGCATAATTATTAGTTAAGAATAACTAATTCTTAACCAGCTCATTTGAGCAGTACTGCTAGAAACTACCCAGCTGGGAGTCCAGGTAAGCTGCAGTAGCACATCCACTCCTCAGTGAAGGTGCCATACATCTTACTGAAGCACCCTGAGGCACCCCTCCACCCCTACCCCAAAGCCAGAAACTAGTCTCTGTGTGGGGTAGGTTCCATACCGCCAGTACAGCCCTGGGGGCTGGCCTGAATGTTAAACGGGAGGCAGAGTTAAGTCCCAAATGACTATTTGAAACAAACTGCATTTATGCAAGAAAAGACTCCCTTTCCCAACTGGAGTCACTTGTTTGTACTTTTGTAGTCACCTACTAGCACATAGATTGGGTACATGCTCCAAATGTGCCACTAAAAGTTCAAGCAACTTTATGGTACCTATCAAGCAAACAACTGATAAGTGCTGAGTAAACTGGGAGTGTGTTGCAGAATTGCTAATGAAGTGCCTTATAGTTATTCCTGATACACCTCCAATGGAGTACCTTCTCAGTTGGGACACACCTGCATTACTCCAGAAAAGCAACTTTAGAGTGTGTTCCAAAAATGTTACTAAAGTGCCTTGGAATTATACTATACTATATGTATAACTATACACTTCAAATTGAGTACCCGTGCTCTGCAAATGCACCTAAAATGCAATTTAAGTACCTTCTTGAGTAAACTTCAGTCTTTCACTGTAAAATATTCTCACAGTTAGGGCAGAATTGTAAATTACAACTTCTGGAAGAGCCCGTGTGCCACAATTGCATGGTGGGCCTATCCCCGTGTAGCTTCAGTGCCCTCCCAGAGAAGTGAATTAGGTAAATCTGGTACTCAGAAAATGTTCTTGCCCTCATGTCAGTTTCTCCGCCTCTGACCTGACTAGCCACACAAATCTACAAGCAGAGCAGGACTAAGAAAGGGGATGGGGTATGCATTTTATTTTTTTTAAATGAGGGTTAGGGAGTCCTGGAAGCCATCACATGGGGTGTACAAGTACCTTTTTCAAATGTTCACTGGCAAATACCTTTGCACTTCAGATACTCTGCTATTCACTACTCACTATTCATATTCCTTTTCAAGCTGACCCCCCCCCCCAAGTCAGCAGCATTGTGTCAAATAGTGTTTTATCACATAATGACCAAGAAAACCCTAGAGATGCAACATTTCAGTGGGGTCCATCTTCATATAGTTTTACAACTAGGAGCAGAAGCTCAATGGAGATCAAGATCACTTGCTCAGGGACACACAGTGAGTCAGATGCTGTGGCTGGGCTTGAACACGGCTATCCTGCTTCACAGTTTCAGAGACAATATTATGATGGAAAGATGATCTAACTAACTACAATTCAACACTACACCCCCTTCCATATCTTAGGACATTTACTTACTGGTGGTGGGGCTTTCTTCAGGGGGCCGCTGGTGTACTTTCATTTCTGCTCATTGAACTAAACACAGTGAAGTCTTCATCTTTCTCAAACATTAAACAATTTTTCATAATTTCTTGGGAGTTAAATCCTCAATGTGTTCAGTAAAGAAAGGTAATGGTCATATGTTTAGAAATGCAATTGAAGCCCATACTAGACCACATTTTTCTATCATGAAATTCAACGGACACCATCCTCAACTCTCTTTGCGTCTTTCTAGAAATTGTGAATACCCCCAATACAGCATAGACACTCGTGGTGCAGTGGGAGGAGGAGAGACTATTGTATCATGAGTAAATGCACTATAATGGGGTGTTCCTAATGTTCAAGAAGCATGCAACAAGAGTAGATCAAGGATTTGAAACAAAATGTTGGTAATAAATACACTATTTGCATGCATTTCAGTTAAGCTAAAAAAAGCACAGTGGTTAAAACAACCAACAACTTGAATGAATTGTAGAGAAAGTAAGCAATCATTAAATATATTTTTTCAATTATAAATAATATAATGCAAAAAGGATTGACAAGTGTCCATTTAATACCAACTGTATACCAAAATGTGTATGTGAGGGTCAAACAACAAAACTTAAAAAAAAATGTTGCAGTAAACAACATTTTTTTCCAGTTAGCCTAATTTCTCCCCCATGCACTGGCAGCCTCCATTATACCAGCCACCCCAGCCAATACCCCCCAGGACTGGCTATCCCTCAGAGACAGCACGGTCTGGGTCATCAGGTACAGGGTGCGTAGGCAGCTGGAGTCATCCTGCAGCCAGTGCACAGATTTTCCTAGTACTCCCCCTAAAGTGCAGCATGCCCCCATGTGCTGTACACCTGATATCTGCCTCTCCTCTTCACAATTCTGGTGGTTTCAGCCTGCTTAACCTCAGCCACTGATAGTATCTGGCAGCCATCAAACTCTGCTCCACCCCACCCTGATATGAGCAATCCAGCAAGAACTCAATCTTTTTCCCGCTTGCTCACCCTCCAACTCCCAAGATAACACTTGAAACTTGGGTATTCAGCACTGCAAGTACAGCACCATCATTGCAATGGTGGGCCTGCAAAACTCTTAAGATCTGTGAAATGTAACTGGTCTGCACATCCACGTGTAGCCATAGGTCCTGTCATCTTATTTTTTGTGGCTATTTCTACACTAGTAAACACAGAATCTGTCAGCAGACAAGGACCATATGGCCCACCTAGTCTGCCCATTTCCCTACTCACTGCTGCAGCCCCAGACCCTATCTGGTGCATTTTTGTAAACTGGTAGTTATTGCCCAAGAACCCTATCAGTGATTAAATAACCCCTAACAACACCATAATAATGACTTTTGGTAGGGGACGGGGCTGCAGGTACTCTGTGGGCATTGCAGTGAGATCAGGGAGGAGGGACACCCAAATATACTTGGCTCATCTTTGCTGGCAGGTATACATGTATGGGGTTATTTGTCTAGCATAATCATTATGCTGTTTTAGGGCTACGGCTACAGTGCTTGGTGGCCACTTGACTTGCACAAGGAAATTATAAGCCAGGCTTTATGAACTAAACTCTTTAAGCAAGCCAAAAAATGTGATATATGGTTAAAATAGCTTCTGCTGTAGGCATCGTCATGTTATGGGTTGCCTGCCTGGAACTAGTGTCAGTTGCTCCTAAAAATGCAGACCCTTCTATTTCCATGTGGAAAACAGCAAGCTGGAACATTCAGATGAAGCTGCAATAAAAGCAGCTGCTTGGTTGGATACCATATAGGGTTCAACAGGCCTGGTCACAGATGGATTAAGAGCAAGGCTACGCATACAGCAGCAGTGGTACAGTGTGTGGTAAAGCATTGTTCTACACAGAAATCTATAGTTTTCAAAATGCTGTTGTACCACAGTTCAAATACCATGGAATGTGATTGTACCCTTATGTGGTAAAACAGCATTCTAAACCCTCTAGAGACATGAACAAGTTAAGTTCACTATGAAAGAGAAATATAAAATAATGCATGGAGAAGTGTGGTTTATGGGGATTTTATGCACCCTGACATGTGTGATACCCCATGAAGCCTGAGAGATTCATATGGGCATCTCACACACACTGAAATGGTGCATAAAATCCCAACAGAACCACACTTCTCCATGTTTTTATTTTACATTTACTGTTTTTTGGTTTAAATTGTCTTTGATGCTATGCAAGGGTAACTGTTACTGCTGACAAGCTTGTCTCATGCTGAGTGACTGATTGTGTAGCACTTGTGAACCTCCAGCACGAGGGCAGCTTGTTCGGTGGTTTTTCAGGTGATGCTGTAATACTGTTCTGCTCATGGTTTATGGAGCTCCATAAACACCGCATGTGGTTTACGAAGCTATTGGGCACTAACTGACAGTGGTTTATAACCACTAACTAGTAAATATAAAAACAACAATTCACATATTTCACATAATAATATACACTATTAAAACACAGGATGAGCAACTTTATGTATAACCAGTGTGTTGTGCCACCTCGGGGTTCTGATTCCCATGGAACACTCGAGCTTCATCCTCAAGGTCAGAGAGAATCACATGCCCTCTGTGACGGAACACACTGACTGTGCATAGTTACCCATTCAGTATTTTCTACATGCTGAGTTACCCAGTTTTGATTGCATATCAATATGCCTGTTTCATTTTGGGCCTCATTTTCAAACAACTAGCAAGCAGGGAAGAGCTGTGTTGTGGAATTCTGGCATGGCCATCATCGCAAACAACCCCCCCTCAGTTTGAGCAGTCTTTCCCTGCACAAGACTGATGCCTTCTCTTCCACATCCTGTAACAGGCATTCCCTTCTATACAGTGGCACCCTCTTTCCAATCATCCTATATGGACCATTCCCCGGTTTCTAGTGGCACCTTCTTACCACCCCATGCAAAGTTTTCTGTTGTCTAGTGGCATTTGTCTGCCTTTCCCAATATTGTGCCATTCCCTGGTGTCCGGTGGTCCCAACCTCCATCTATATGATAAACGCTACAGTGCATGGTGGAGCGTCATTGTGTATGGAGATTTATACACTGCGGTATAGTCTGGCATGGAGACAGGGGCTCAGTTAAGTCACACAAGGGCAAAAGTATTCGATATCAGGAGGGCATCTTTCAATGAAATGCGAAGAAGTTTAAGAGCCGCCCCAGTAATAAAGGGGGTGGAGAAACAGTGGGGGAGACTAAAACGAGTCATTATGGAGGTAACTAACCAATGCATTAGGATAGTGGCCAAAGGAAAAAGAAGAACGAAACCACTATGGTTCTCTAAAGAGGTGGGTGACTAAGTAAGGGCTAAAATAGCAAGTTTCAGGAAGCATAAGGGAATCCAAAGGGAGGAGAAGCAGGAAAGGCTGTAAAAAAGTGAAGGCACAGACAGAGGAGGGTTTAGCACAGACTATGAAAAAAAGGGGACAAGACATTTTACAGATACATAAGCAAAATGAGGGGGGGTTGTGAGGCTCAAAGGGGAGGAGAGGGAGTGTAAGGGGGAGAATTTAGACAACGCAGAAATACTGAACAAATACTTCTGTTCAGTATTCACTGAGGAGGGAGAGGGTCAAGGACCACATTTGGGGAGCAGTGGCAACTGAGGGGAGAAGTGGACACCAGTCCATTCACAGTGGAGAGAGTTCTGGAGGAACTCACAAAGCTGAAGGTGGATAAAGCCATGGGGTCATATGACATACACCTGAAGATATTGGAGCTGTACAGGGAACTAGCAGTGCCTCTGGCCACCCTTTTCAAAGAGTCACTCAACACAGGTGGGGTTCCAGAGGACTGGAGGAGGGTGCATGTAGTCTCACTGAACAAAAGTGGCAGTAGGGTGGAAGCAGGGAACTACAGGTGAGTCAGCCTCACTTCAGTGGCGGGGAAGATCATGGAGGTACTGCTGAAAGAAAGAACAGTGGCACATCTGAAATCCATTGGTGCCTAGGATCTAAGGCAGCACAGATTCACATCAGGAAGGTCTTGTCAAATAAATATGGTAGATTTTATTTATTGGGTGACTAGGAAATTGAATTAGGGAGCAGCCTTAGATGTCACCTACCTAGATTTTAGCAAAGCCTTCAATGCCATCCCCCACAGAAAGTTGGTTAACAAGATGAGTAGTCTGGGCATGGGGCATAAGGTGATACACTGGGTTAGAAACTGACAAACAGAAGGCAGAGGGCGGTGGTAAATTAGATCCAATCCGGGGAGAGGGGTGACCAGGAGGGTACCACAAGGATCAATTTTGGGACCAGCTATGTTCAATGTCTTCATTAGTGACATTGCAGAGGGGCTGAAAGGAAAGGTCTGCCTATCTGCAGATGACACCAAGATCTGCAAGAGAGTGGATACTCCGGAAGGGGTGCAGAAAATGAAAAGGGACCTGGAGAAGCTTGAAAGATGGTCGGAGGTGTGGCAACTGAGGTTCAGTGCAAAAAAGTGCAAGATAATGCACCTGGGTAGGGGGAACCCTAGGGAGAGCTACAGGATGGGGGGAGGTGCTGTCACTAAAGAGGAAAGGGACCTAGGGGTTATCATATTTAATGCCCTTAAGGTACCAAAGCAGTGTACAAAAGCTGCAAGGAGGGACAGTGACATGCTGGGGTGCATAGGCAGGAGGTATTACTAGTGGGAGATGGGGTGATGCCAATTTTATAAAACACTGGTAAGGCCTCGCCTGGAGAACTGCATGCAGTACTGGAGACCACATACGTGTAAGGTCATTAACAAGGTGGAGGCTATCCAGAGACAGGTGACAAAGATGGTGCATGGCTAGCATCACAAAACATATGAGGAGATACTAAGAGACCTCAATATGTACTCACTGGAGGAAAGGAGGATATACCATAAGTAAAGCAACAGAATATGGGCAACAGGTAAAAACAGCGACTCATATTGGGTGCTATACTCTTGGGCTACCCTGCAAGGGTAGCAACTGTACACAGGTGTGAGAGTAGTGGATGGTGTCAGGAAGGGGGGGATAGTAAGGGGAAGGGGAGGGACAATGAAGGGGTTTTGAGGGATGGGTGTGCCTGTTGCCACAGAGATAGTCTTGTGGTGTAGTGGTGTGGGTGGATAACTCTGGTGCAGCAGGTACAGGGTTCTGGACCAGGTGTGCAGAAACTCCACTGCTGCCTGCAGCACTTAGTTTTTGCACAATATGGAATTTTGCCCCCTGCCTGACATGCATTCCGCTGGAGTTGATAATCTATATTCAGAGGGGTGCGGGCACAGCCTTTCTTGTGACATTCAAGTTTTTTGGTTTCCTGAATTTGTATATGATGCATATAATACCTTTCAATAAAGAAAATAAAAACTAAAGTTTGCGTTTATGATGTTTTTATGAATTTAAAGCAGTAGTACAATGTGAAAAAAAAATTCACTTTTTTGACAGTTTATTCTCTGTACCAAGTTAAATGCAGAAAAAACAGAATCTGGTTTATTCAAGGGATATGAACAAGGGTAGGGCAGCAATCTGGCATTTGATTTCCTATCTGATTTAGTCAGGTTAAACATGCACGAACTAAGAATCCCTCTAGCACAGTCACACACATCCTGGGTTCCCAATTGTTACTCAGGCTAGAAGCATTGCCCGGAGTAAGCCAGCATTGCAGCTGTTGTTGGGGCCCTTAGAAAAGAAACAAGCAACTCGCACTTTAACCCACAATTTGTATTCTGGAGCTGGATGGCTCCGTTCATAATGATCAACTAAAATAAATCAGATGACACACAATACATACGAACATACAAATCTGCCAGCAGAACAGACCAACTGGGCTATCAAAGTCTGCCCGAGTGTGCAGGTATCACCCTAGATTGCAGCTGCCCCAGCCTCCTCCCCCACTGTCCCTCTCATACCTGTCATAGCCCCTGACCCCTAGACCCTTCCTCTTGCTTTGTCCCACTCCTTCTTAAAGCTTCTGACTGTCATACATGTTACCACCCCCCACTGGTAGCACTTTCCAGTTAGACACCACCCTTTCATTGAACTAGTGTCTCCTCATCTTCCTTTTAAATGTCTCCCCCTTCAACCTTAGTCCATGCCCTCTCGTCTCCCTACCTTTCCTCAGTTTAAACACCCTTCAGTACTAGGTTTATTTACCCGCCTCAAGTATTTGAATGTTTCAATCATATCCCCCTATTCCTCTTCTCCTCCAGTATGTACATATTCAGCTCCTGCAGCCTGACTTCATAGTCCTTTCCTTCTGTCCCCTTTAACATTTTTGCTACCCTCCTTTGTACCCCCCTCCAGTAATTTTATATCTCTCTGCAGGTATGGCCTCCAGTACTGCAGACAGTACTCCAAATGCGATTTGGCCAAGGATCTTTAGAGATACAGGATCACATCCCTATGCATGGATGATAAACCTCTTGCAATACAACCCAGTATCCTGTTTGCCTTAGCCACTGCTTTCCTGCATTGGAAAGAGCTGTTCATGCTCACTGTTACCGACACCTCAAGGTCCTTCTCCTCCTCAGTGATCCCTAGCCTCACCCCTCCAACCAGTAGTCCCTCCTATGTTTTTTTTGCCCCGAAGTGCATCACCTTACAGTTCTTCACATTGAATCATAGCTGGCACTTCTCCAACCATGTCTCTTGTTTGGTGAGGTCCCTGTGCAATTGTTTCCATCCATCCTCTTCGTCCACCACCACCCCCATTTTGGTATCATCTGTGAACATCTAACCCTGCTCCCAACTCCGTGTGGCTATATCAGAGATAATAATTTCTTGTTACAGGCATTAAGTACAACATCAAGACATTGCACAGAGGTGTGCAGTAAAGTACAACTGTTGCTTGAACAGATGTTTAGAACATCAAGACTTTCCATTTCTAACATTGGTATTTACAGTATATTACAAACATTTATATATACAGCATTTACAAATACTAGTATTACAGTGTTATGTAAACTAGCACAGAGATTGTACAGTAGGTAAGCAGTTATACAATTTGGGGCTGACGTGTGCAAAGACGTTGACCAAAAGAGGCCACCGAAGGTAGGATAGGCCCGAGTTGGGGTGGGTCCAGATGAGCAACTTGCATAGGGAGGGGAAGGGAGGAGCCTGAGGAGTTGTTTAACGGCTGATAGGGAGGAGGCCTGGTGAAGGTTGGGTGGGAGATTGTTCCATAAGAGAGGGAGCCAGTAGGAAAAGGCAGCTTGACCAGTGGCAGAGAGGGGGCGTGTGAGGTGGAAAGTACGTGCATGTCTATGGCAGAGGGAGTAGCCTAGGGGAAATGGCTGGAGAGAGGCGGGAAGAGAGGTAGGGGGGTAGGGAGCCTAACCAATATTTAGTTAAGAAGGAGGCACTGTGGACAGTTTTCCTGTGTGAGAGAGGCATCAGGGATAGTGTGGAGTATAGGAGGCAGTGATGAGTAAGTGGGGGAGAGGCAGTGGCGAAACAACAGAAAGAGATGATTAGGACATCAAGTTTGAGAGGGATGATGCTGGGGCTGTGCCATAGATGACGTCTGCATAGTCCAGCACTGGCAAGATGGTTTTGTGTGCAAGTTCACTATGGGTGAGAAGGGGAAGGCTGGCTTTGTGGTGATAGAGGATGGCCAGTTTGGGCTGGAGTTTGGTGCAGATGGCCTCGACGTGGGTGGAAAACTTGAGGTGGGTATCCAGCCAGACTCCCAGGTACTTGAAGGTGGGTACTGACTTGAGGGGAAAACCATCAAGGGTGGAGATTGGTGGTGGGGCAGGTAGAGATGAGCGCTCTTGTCTAGTGCTGAATGCCATGATGACTGTTTTGTTGGCATTAAGTTTAAACTGGTTTTTCAGGAGCCAGGCTTGGACTCGGTTGAAGGCCCATTTGGAGATTTGAGAGCACACTATCATGTGAGGGGCCTGAGGCATAGATGATGGTGGTGTTGTCAGCGTACAGATGCACATTTGAGGAGAGACAGGCAGAGGGGAAGTAGTTTATGAATAGGGAGAAAAGGATGGGGCTAAGGATAGAGCCTTGGGGGACACCCAAGAGGATGGATGGGGGGGGGGAGAGGGTGTCGCCTATTTGGACTGACTGCTGCTTATTCTGGAGGTAAGAGTGGAACCAGTTGATGGCAGGTTGAGCAAGGCCAATAGAGCTTAGTTTGCAAAGCAGCAGAGGGTGGGAGACAGAGTTGAAGGCTTTCGCCAGGTCGATAAAAATGGTGGTGGTGGTTTGGCGGTTGTCCATGGCAGAGAAAACTGAGTCAGTTACTCATAGCAAGATGGTAGTAGTGGAGTGATGTTTTCTAAATACTGATTAAAAGGGAGAGAGGGAGCTGTTTGTGGAGAGGAATGTGCACAGTTTAGACAACATGAGGGATTCTTGCATTTTGGTGAGGGAGGGGAGGAGTGAGATGGGTCTGTAATTCCCTGGTAGTGAGGGATTACCGCCTTTGTGGAGAGGAAGGATTTTGGCTAGTTTCCAGGTGGAGGGGACTGTAGCTGTGGTGAGAGAGAGAGGCTGAGTATGTGTGTCAGAGGTACAACTATGGCTGAGACAGAGATGTGGAGCTGTCTAGGGTGCAAGCCGTCAGGGCTGGTTTTAAACTAGTTTAGAGAGGTAAGTGTAATGTAGACTTCCAGGGCATGAAGGAAGGAAAGAGGAAGCTGCAATAGGAGGGGGAGGAATTTGTGGAGTAGGGTGGAGGAGGGGGTGAGTCAGGCAGGGCACAAGAAATGAAGAATGAGTTGAAAAGTTCAGCTCCAGTAGCGGGATCCAAGACAATTCTGCCATCAATGTTGAGGACTGGGCTAGCTTGCTTGGAGGGAGGCGGGGTCGATGAGAGAGTTGATCACCTTCCAGAAAGACACAAGGGAAGCTTGGTGATGGGTAAGTTGAGCTTTAAAGTAGTGTGCTTTGGATTGCTGAATTGCTTTGGTGCATTTGTTTCTAAGAAGTTTGTAGGATTGGAGGTCATAAGAGGCAAGGGAGGCTTTTTACTCCCTCCAAGCCTTGTCCCTGGCTCGACACAAGGTGATGAGGTTGGCTATGATCCAGGGGTGATGGTATTGTTTAACTCTGGCTTTCCTGAGGGGAGTGTGGTGGTCCCAGGTGCTTAGGAAAATGTTGCAGAAGTGGGATAGGGATATGGTTCCCCATGTCTGTCCCATGCATGTGTAAATCCAACCACAGTGCTTGCTCCCACCACCTCCTGTGGCAAACCATTCCATGCATCCACCACCCTCTCTGTGAAGAACTTCCTCATATTCCCTCTTAATCTGTCACCTTCAAATTTCATGTCATGCCCCCTCATTCTTGTACTCCTCCTGTATTGGAATATGTCTCCCCTCAGCACATTGTTTATGCCCTTGAGATACTTGAACATTTCTATCATGTCTCCTCTATCCCTCATCTCCTCCAGCAAGTACATATTGAGGTCCCTTAAGTTTTCCTCATTAGGTTTGTGGTGCAAGCCATGTACCATCTTAGTCACCCTTCTCTGGACCATCTCCAGCCTATTAATGTCCGTTCAAAGGTGTGGCCCCCAGAACTGTACACAGTATACCATGTGAGGCCTGACCAGGGTTTTATATAACAGCATCACTAACTCCCATCTTCTGCTGGTGATACCCCTGTCTATGCACCCAGGATGCCACTTGCCTTCCCTGCTGCTCTTGTAGTCTGCTTTGACTTTTTCAAGTTATCTGAAATAAACACCTGGCCCCTTTCTTCCTTGGTGACTGTCAACAACTCCCAACCCCACCCACTATCCTGTAGCTCTCTCCAGGGTTTCCATGTCCAAAGTGCATAATTTTGCCCTTCTTTGAATTAAACCTCAGTTGCCACTACTCAGACCATTTCTCAAGCTTCCCCCGGTCCTTACTCATTTTCTCCACCCCTTCTGGAGTATCCACCCTGTTACAGATCTTGGTGTCATCTGCAAATGCATAGACTTTTGCTTCCAGCTCCTCTATAATGTCACTAATGAAGACATTGAACAGGACTGACCCAAGGTCCGATCCCTGAGGTACCTCCGCTGATCACTCCCCTCTCCTCAGATTGTACCCCATTTACCACCACCTTCTGCCTCCTGTACGTTAGCCAGTTCTTAACCCAGTTTACCACCTTGTCTCCCATGCCCAGACTCCCCATCTTGTTAACCAGCTTCTTATGTGGGATGATGATGATGAAGAGAAATCAAGGTAGGCAACATCCACTACCCTCTCTCAGCCCCCCAATTTACTTCCTTCACAACCCAGTCAAAGAAATCTATCTGATTTGTCTGACATGACCTACCCACTGTGAAACCATGTTGCCTAGGGTCCTGGGCACCGATGGATTCCAGATGTCCCATTATCCTTTCTTTAAGCAGTGTCTCCATGATCTTCCCCACTACTGTGGTGAGGCTGACCAACTTATAGTTTCCCACCTCCTCCGTACTGCTGGATTTGTGTAGAGGGACCACATGTGCCCTCCTCTAATCCTCTGGCACCACTCCAGTGTTGAGTGGCTCAGTGAACAAGGCTGCCAGAGGTTCTGCTGGCTCTCTTCACAGCTCCCTTAATATCCTTGGGTATATGCCATCTGGCCCCATAATTTTGTCCACCTTCAATTTAGTGAGATCTGGCAGGACTCTCTCTCCTGTGAATGGACTGATATCCACCTCTCTTCTCCCCTTGGCATCTGTTGGTTGGCTGTGGTTCTTGTCCCTCCCCCTCTTCCATTCTCCCATAAATACTGAACAGAAGTATTTATTCAACATTTCTTCCTTATCCATGTCTTCCTCCTTCCCTTTGAGTCTAACAATCCCCCCTCCCCCTGGTTCTTTTTGCTGATGTACCTGTAGAATGTCTTGTCCCCTTTCTTCACTGTCTGCACTAATTCTTCCTCAGTCAGAGTCTTTGCTCTTTTTACTGTCCTCCCCAATTCTCTTTGACACTCTAGGTACACCTCCCTGTCCTTTGTCCGTTGGGTCTCCTTATATCTCCTGAAGCCCACCCTTTTAGCCCTTAATTTGTCTGCCACCTCTTTCGAGAACCATAGTGGCTTCCTCCTTTTCGTGCCTTTTGATACCAATCTGATGCATTGGTTTTTCACATGCTCCCACTGATCTTTACCCCATCTTATCACCTTTTTCTTCAGGGCTATTTTGGCACCCCTCCCCATTTCTGCAAAGTTAGTCTTTTTGAAATTCAAAACCTTTGACCTAGTGTGACTTGACTGAGTCTCTGTCCCCATGCTGAACCACACTATGTGGTGACTACTGGATCCCAGTTTCCCTTCTACCTGGACATCTGTGATTCTATCCTCATTGGTCATCACTAGATCCAGAATCGCCCTGTCCCTGGTGGAATCAAGCACAAGCTGCCCAAGTCCTGCCTCCTATAGGGAATCTAGGATGCCTCTGCTTCTAGCTGAAGCAGCTGCATGGGTGAGTCAATCCATGTCCAACATATTGAAATCCCCCATCAGCAGAATTTCACCTTTTATTGCCATCTCATGTACTTCATCCACTAGCTTCCTGTCCACTTCCTCCCCTGTCCTGGAGGCCTGTATATCACCCTGTGCATATTGCTGTGCCATTTTCAGTGTCAAGTTTGACCCACAATGCCTCAGCCTCCCCTTCCTTACCCAGTACTTGTGTCGCCTTTATACACTCCCTAACATACAGGATGACTCCCACCCCATTTTTTTACCCACTTGATCCCTCCAGAACAGATCATTACCCAGTACATTGATTTCCCACCCATGATTTGCAGTGTACCAGGTTTTAGTTATTTCTGCTACGTCCAGATCTGCTTCTATTATCAAGGACTCCAGGTTTGGGAGTTTCTTTCCCAGGCTGCAGGTATTACTTACCATGGCCTTCCATGCTGTGCATTTTAGATTACTCCCTCTGCCCCTGTTACTTCTCTCCTGCTTTCTTCCCTGACTCCAGTTACCTTTCTTGTGTGGTTCCAATTCCACCACTTTGGCCTCCCTTCTGACAACTTTAGCTGTACTTGCCATCAAATTATTTTTCTGCATGTGCCCAGGGGGGGTTGTTAGTAAGCCTATAGATTTTCTTAGCTCCATCCAGTTTAAATACTCGATGCTGAAGCATTTAAACTTGTCTCTCAGGACCATGGTCCCCTTCTTGGATGGATGCAATCCATCATCCTTATAGAGGCCCACATCCATCCAGGTTGGGCCCCAGTCCCCATGAAGCAAAACCCCTTCCTTCCACACCATTCCTTCAACCAGGAATTGAATTTCTGGATGCAAGGCATCCTAGCCTCCCCCTGCCTTGGACAGGTAGAACTTCCAAGAAGGAGATGGAGTGTGCTACCTGCTTCAGACCCCCCCCAGCTTTCTGAAATCTTACTGTATTCTGACTAATGCCACCCTGTCTCATACCACATCATTCATTCCCAGGTGAATGATGACATCCAGTTCCTCCCTTCTTGCTATTGCTCTTGTGATTCTATTGATCAGCTTCCCATCCCTCCATGCCATGCTTCCTGGGATACACTTGACATCCCTGTCCTTCCTGCTAGGTTCCCCTAAAGTAACTCCCTGGACAATTGAGTCCCCCACCAGTAAAGGCTTCATCCTTCTCCTCTGGTGTTCTCTAACCCCCCCTTCCCCTGGGCTCCATCATAGAGGACCCACTCATCACCCCTGGTCTCAGCTGCGGGTGCACCTGTGAGACTATTCCACTCCTCCAAAACAGCATGGGAGTTATTTAGTTGGACTGGTTGGGGGTTGTGCCTCAGACCCCCCTCCCACATACTCCCTGAGCTCAATGTGATCCAACCACTTCTCCTAATGGGTATCCTTTGGGGTTTCGGTTGTGGACTCGGTAGGGATCAATCAATCAATCAATCAACACGTTATTTGTAAGTGCAATTCCAGCAGACCAAAGTGCTTTGCATCCTAATAAAACTAATATAAACATCACTAATTAAAAACAATGCATAAATATAATCATTATAAATGAAACCAAGAAGCAGTACAACTAGGCTTAACTCCCATCTGAAAATGCCTGGTTGAACAAATATGTTTTCAATTCATTCTTAAAGCTGTCAGTGGTCTGGCATTCTCTAACCGGATGAGGAAGAGTAAACCACAGGGTCGGGGCCATAAAAGCAAAAGTGCACACCCAATATGTCTTTAACCTTACCTCGGGAAATTCCAGCAGTCCCTCACTGGCGGAGCGGAGTGGGCAAAGGGGGATTAGGGGCACAGAAGGTCTTGCAAGTAGCCACATCCCTCTCCATGTAGGACTTTTATAGAATAGTAAGCCAACCTTAAAGGTCATCTGCCAATGTACCAGCAGCCAGTGCAGACTGCTGAGCACAGGACTGATACTGCAAGATCTTGTTAAGCCAGGGGGATGAAAGCACCCTGTAACCTGGCTAGCTCAGTTTGGAGACAGGTGACCTCCTCCCTCAACCCAAAGAAGTGTTTGCAGATAGGGCAGCATTGCAGCCTCCAGAATGTCTCTCCAAAGACAGCTGCTCCACAACCACTGCACTGCACCACTCCCATCATGTTTGTTGTAGCCTTCCCCTGTTTAGCCTTTAACTACAATCTCCTCCCCTTCCTGAGTAGGTGCGTACTAACTGGTGTACTCCCCCACAGTCCCACACCCTATGTAAGGAGTAAGAGCCTAGGGGTGGGTGGAGTGAGAGGTGCATGGATGGGCTTACTCCTGGTAGTATCCAGAAACAATCAGCTCCCCTTCCTGCTGACTGTCAGTTAGGAACACACATAAATTTCAAACCACCCTAATTCCTTGAAATGTGATGGCTGCATGTAAGGTGTAGACTCAGCCAATTACTCACAAACTTACCATCAAACTGAATCCCATAATCTTGCCCAAACAAAATGGGGACGCCCACTGAATGTCAGTTAGGAACATACTTGAATTTCAAACCACACTAATCTCCTGAAATATGATGCCTGCACTTAAGGTACAGACTCAGCCAATTACAATCACTCACAAACTTACCATCAAACTGAATCCCCTCGTCTTGCGCAAACAAAATGGGGAAGCCCACTGAATGTCAGCTAGGAATTCTGTGACATACAAAACTTACCCGAGGTAGACTCAGGAAGAAGGTGTAAAACTTTCTAACGCATAAGTACATCAAAATAAGCTTTACACTGATCCTCTAAAGAGAGGCAATGCACATTAAAAATAGAAGAAAATTATGAAATATTCTAGGGATATAAGTGATAAACCTACAGATACTAGTATTTACAGTCCAAACTTATGTTAGAAAATGGCAACAATCAATTCTTAAACCTGATTGGCTGAGACAGGCTCCAAGCTGGGCATTTATTATTCAATAGATGCCCTGCTCAAAATAAGAGCCAGTCCAAGTGCCTCTTCACAGAGTAACATTCTCTGATGGGCCATTTTCTAAGCACAGTAATACCCTCCAGGGTGGGCATTATTGGGAAATACTGGACCTTCAGGGGCTATAAGGCCCTTTGCCTGTGGCATTGGGCCTTATTACGCCCCTGGGCAGTCCGGTATTTCCCAATAATGCCCACCCTGTCAGGTATTATTGCTTACTTAACAGCATTTGCTGTAGTGTAAATTGGTAGACCATAGTCAAGAACTAAAAAGTAGGAGACTGTGGGACAGCAATTTATGTGACTCTGGAATTAAGAAATTCGTAACCATAACCAACATGCCAATTATTTGATGTATAGCTTTAATAACACAGGCCTAGATATTCAAAGCAGATGTGTTGCACAACCCAAGATGCAATATTGAAAGGACATGGATGCGCAGAGCAAAACCAGATGTGCCTGAGCGCAAATATAATGTATGCAGCACATATGGAGGGAGCATTCCCATGAATGTGCCGCGCAGCCACATATTCAGCCAAGATGTGCTGTGCATCCATGGTGCATCATGGTGCGTCATGCAGATGCACAGTGCAAAAATAAGCATATGTAACCCTCCCCCTGCAAATGGGGGTTCCCAAAAGTCTTCCAGGAGCTTACTTGAATGCTCCAAGCCTGGATGGTGTTCGGCGTCTCAGCCATTTATCTGTGAGTGCTTTTAGAGCCTCTGGTACTGTCTGTTTAAGAGCTGTCTGCCTGCAGACATAATTAATTTGGATGGGGGTCTGTGTGTTTCCCTGCTTGAGTCCCACTCAAGCTGCTGCCAAATCGCTCCATTTCTGCCGTCACTAAGTGGGTAGAGTGAGCACTTTTCAAATATGTAACTGTTTGCCAGACATCATTTAGTGTAATAACAAAAATACAGTTTGTCAAACCTGCTTTTCTTTGCAGTCAGAACTGTGTTTGCCTAGTTCCCCATTCTAGTTTTGAACTGCTGAACTGGACCAATCAGTGTGGGGGGACCTTTGAAATGGAACCTGCTGCTGGCAAATCAGAACTTGGACTCTCACTGTGGAGCCAGCCACCTATGCACTGTATGGTCAATGCTTCTGGGAATTGTAGTTTGGACTTCGGCGCCTTTTTTCCACCAACAGGGGGAGTTTACTGTGAGTGACAGCCAAACCAGCCAACTGAACTGGGAGGAACTCAAAGGAAATGCCCGGCTCTAGCTACTGGAAAGATCAGATGAGTTGTGACTGTGAAGAGGGAAGGAGCTCCGGGTTCCTGCGCTGTTGAGTTTTCATGCGGGAAGCTCATGTGGGGCCCTGAAGTTCGACCTACAACTGTTTGTGAGTGCCAGTGTGGACTGAATCAGAGTTGTAAGGAGAAAAAAGCACCAGACGTGAGGAAACCAGGCTCACCCTGTAGAAGACTGGAGAAATTGCTGAATCGCTCTCAGTCTGTTAGGAACAGAATCTGCTGTGTGTTCTCCCAGGTATTGTGCAGTAATTGTGATTGGGATAGAGAAGCAGCCTGCCTGGTATAGTACTTTCCTGTTACATATAAATGTGTGCAGTGCTTGTGGGGAATCACATTTCAAATCCCCTGAATAGTGAATCGAGTGCCTGAAGCTGGAAGTAAACCCCAGCTTAATCCAGACTACATCCATTTGCTCTGAACTGCCATGGGGTCCAGTCCCAAGGACCTTTCCCACATGTTCTGCTCCTACTGACAATCCAGCACAATCTGCCTTCCATCCAGTTCCCAGCATTGAGTTTGTGAGTACAAAGCAGGCTAGCTCCCTGCCATTTGTTTATCGAATTGCAAGTGTGTCATCTAATTGTTGTTTTTTCATTTCTTCACGAACTGAGCCAACTGGCTCCGGATTACAATTTGGGTATTGTGCAAGTGTTTTTTGCATCTCAGGGCCCCGCCCAGCTGCACCAATCCTGGCTAGCCCCCCCATCCTGGGTACCCAGTGAAAGTGACAATTTGGGACTCTGAATATGCTCAGTACTGTGATTATTAATGTGTTTAACCTAATTAACCTGATTTCCCCCTGTCCTTGTTACAGCTCCTTAAATAAATCAGATCTGTTTGTTTCAGCAAAGTTACACTGACTGAGGTATTCATTTATGTAAAAGTACTGTACTGTGGCTTTTGCACTGCATCATCTTGTTTTACAGGGGGTCTCCAGAGTTCAGTCAACAGAGCCAGTCCTGGGGGTAAGTGCATATTGTGAAGATATTTCTGATGCATTCTGTGGGCCACTAGTGGGAAGAAAGTGGGGTTACAGTGTCCCAGAGGGCTGTGACCAAGTTATTTTAGATACTGCAAACCCTGACCTCTGGGTGGAGGCACTCGCCATTGGACCTAGGCCCCTCAACCTGTTAATAGTTAAACAGGCATGGGTAGTAGCCCTTGGGATAGCACCACCTAGGGATTACACATATACAAAGCATGCCTAAGTCCAGTCCACCCACAGGCAGAGAGCAACATAGCAGTCATGGATGGGACAACATTCCTGTTGGCAGCAGTTATGAGGGGAGTGACGAGATGGGAGGAACAACAGCATGGATGTAGAAGGGCCTGTAGGTAGTATGCCCAGCAGAGAAGGTCATGTGTCCGTATCATATCTGACAACCTAAGTGACATAGAGATTGTGGGCCAGCACAGACTCAACAGCGCACTGCTGAGACAGCTCTGTGAGCTGCTTCATGATGACTTGCAGGCACTAACACAAAGGAGTCACATAATGACAGTGGAGACAAAGGTGACAGCAGCAATGTTCTTGCTCACCACAAGCACCTTCCAGATGCTGGTGGGTGACACAAATGGCATCACACAGTTCTCCACATCCTGTCTCCTCACCCATTTCCTCACCACCCATCTGCCACAAGTTTTGGAGTACATCAAATGCCCAAGCACACAGGCAGAGTGGACAGAAACCATGCAGCACTTCCACAGGGTGGCACCCATGCCAGGCATGCTAGGGGCCATAGACTGCACCCATGTGGCAATATGCACACCACCTGGCCCTCAGGGTGTGGCATACATCAACAGAACGGGCTACCATTCCATAAACTGTCAGGTGGTGTGCAATGCCATTGGGAACATTACCAATGTGTGTGCCACGCACCCTGGAAGTGCACACGATGCCAACATCAGGCAACAGTCAGCCCTGTGCCACCTGTTTGAGAGCAGGGGGATACCTAGCAGACACCTAGTGGGTGAGTGGGGCTTGACAACAGGCCCACACAGCACACAGTGGCACACCATACAGCATGTGGACCACTGTGTGGGAAACAGGCGAGAGTCGCCATGCCTAACAGGCATGCAGTGCCCCGGCCCACATGTGTCCACTGCACTGTGTACCACATTTAGCAGGGGGGTGGTGGGCTCTGAGGGGCATGGCTGGGGACACACACAGCATGCACATGCATCTATGCATACAGTGGCACAGGGCCAGGGACCTGCAGAGGAGGGACCCTGAGCGACTGAGGGCACTGCAGGAGCATGCCCACAGGACTGATGTGCCATGACCAGATATGTACACAGTTTGCACAGTCTGCCATTGCCTGCATGACCAGATATGTACACAGTTTGCACAGTCTGCCATTGCCTGCATGATGTTCCTGTAGTTGAGGGGTGGTGTTAATGTAATCTGTTGGCGCTGAAGGGTTGGGGGTGTGGGATGGGGTGTGGTGGGGTTGTGTGTAATGTTGCTGGAGGGGGCTCAGGGGTGGTGACAGCATGCTGCTCATGTTTCCCTTCCCTTCTGCTCCCCTTGCAGGTGGGGAAGAAAGCCAGTGGGTGACAGACAGGGGCCACAAGCACGGTAGAGCCAGGAGACCAAGGGCAGTGGGTGCTGGGCCATGTAGAGTGCCATCTCAGCCTGTGGAAGGTAGGTGTGCCTTTTTGTTTTTGTTCTGTGCTGTTTGAGGTGGGGTAGTGGTGTGGGTTTCCCATATCCACCATGGCCCCATGGTCGCTAGCCATGTATGCCCCAGGTGTGCCGGTCGGCACACTGTGGTTGTTGGCCTGGCACCATGTGGTGCTCCCTCTGTGCACAATGCCCATGTGTGTCTGATGCATTGCCTGTGTCCCATCAGGACTGTAGGTGCCCAGAATGGCATACGCGTGGTTCCACTAGGCCTCCAGATGTGGAGCACATAGCTATTGGTCCTATTTGGTGTGGGCCGGAGAGGCATCATGCCCCATGGCAACATCCATTGCATGCACATGCTGCCATCACATCACACTGTCCCACTGTCAAGTCACTGTGTGGCACTGTTGTGTGGCAATCAGCCAGTCCATTGTGTGTGTGGTGCATTGTTGGGACCCTGCCTGTGTCCCATCAATGTCCAGCGTATGTGTCAATCCCGGATGGGGGGGCATAGCCTGTGTATGTTATGGCAGTGAGTGTATGTCCTCTGTTTCCCTACACAGGTCAGTCTGCTAAGGGTGGTGTCCATGGTACAGGCAGGTGTGGAGACTTCAGACAGGACCAGGTCCACCACGCACCAGGGACATTTTCTGTGATAGATCAGGGTGATCTACAGGTGGCTGGGGGCCATCCTGAGAGCTATTGAGAAGCAGACAGTGGTGCTCCAAGGGTTGAGTCAGCCAAACTGCCCCCCTGACAGGGACCAGCAGCAGTCATAAGACTGTGTGGCTGTTGGACTGGCATGGATTGGCCATCTGGATGTGCACCTCTTCATTCCTCCCCTCCTCTGTTTCAACATCTGTAGTTTGCTGCCCCACCTGCATTCCCTTTTCCCTGTCCATCCCTACTACAATCCAGTTTTTGTGTTTGTTCTTGGTTGTTCTTCATACAAGTGTTCACTTTTTGATGAATGTTGCATTAAATCCTTTTGTACTCCACTTTCCCTGTGTCTGTGGTTGAGTATGTCCTGTGGATGTTGTCTGCTTTCTGTTGTTTTTTCTGCCCACTGCCCCTTGGGCTGCATGGCTTTCCTGTTCATGTCCTATTACGCATGCCCACTCTGTCCACTCACACAGACCAATGCCCTGCTTGCCATGGGTGTCTCTGTGGTGCATCTATTCAGTTTCCCACCATTGCCAACAGTGGCATGTTCAGTGTGGTTCTCTCCCAATGCTGTGCATTCCACAGGGATTGCACCATGCACCATGCTGCACTGCTGCGCTGTTTGTCACATCATTTGCCCCTGGATGTGTGCACCCTGTGTGGCCTACACACACCTGCCACATTTGGCTTCTTGGCACTGTTATCTCACTGCTTGTGTTGGCTGTGCTGTCCATTGGCAACCCCCAGTGTTCTGTCCTTTCATCCATGCCCTTGTCTATGTCATGCCATTGGTATGTGCTGGACATGTTGCCTGCCTCTATGTGTGTGTGTTAACATGTCCTGTGCCCCTGGCGTTCTGCGCAGTGCCCATCTGCAGGTATGCAGTGTCACTCTGTTCACCATGACCATGGCTGCTGGGTCCCACTGTCTCTGCACTTACAGAATGTTTATGACCCACTCTGGGCACCGACATGTTGCTTCACTCTAGGGCAGGCCTGAACCGCTACTATATTCAGTCCTGCCCTTCTGCGCAGCACATGTGCGGTTGTGCTATAGCGCATCCATGGTATATTCAGCTGCATTGGCTAAATATGGCAATTTGGGGGGGGGGGCACATCTGGGTTGCACTGCGCAGGCACTTGCACTGTCTGCCTGGAGACTTTTGAATATCTAGGCATTACTGACATGTGATTCAAAACATGATGAGCTATCCAGGGTTACTCCCACATACTTAAAACAATCAACATATTCAGTAGCATTGCCATTCAAATCCGTGACAGACAGGTCCAATTCTCTTTCCATCTTAGAGCCAAAAAATACTATATTTTTTTATTCAAAACCATTTTGTGTGAAAGAAGCCAGTAATGCAGCTGATCATAATCTTTTAGAAACAGTTCAACTGCTACACCTGCATCAAAATTTGAATTGAAAATTACTGCATTATCTACATTAAGTGGTACCTTAGATAAACTACACGTTTTGGTAGTGGAATTTAAAAATAATGAAAACAAAAGTGGTCCCAGGACAGAGCCCTGAGAAATCTCATATTTAATGGGGAGTGAATCAGACTGAGAACCCAAAGTTAGCACTTTATCACATCTCCCTTAAAGATAATTAGAAAATCAACATTAAACCTCATATGAAAAATAAAAATGTGATAAAGATTTGACCAATAAATTATGATCCACTAAATTAAAAGCATTTGTGAGGTCCACAAAATTAGGTCTAACATGGTGCTGTCTAGCAATGGCACCATGCACGTCCCAGTGAACCTCACCAAGGCTGCCTCAGTGCTATGTGCTCTTCAAAATCCATGTTAAGCAGGGGTCAGAAAAGCATTTTTTACTAAAATACTATTCCTCTTTTTGGTCAGTATTTTAACAGGGGACTAGCATGTGAGGGGAGAGACCAGGGACGCACATCTGGAAACAGACCTCACTGACACGGACAGTTCCTGCTCCGTTAAGACACGGGGCCAGTGTTTAGGCAGCTGAAGGAATTCATTTCTGTTTTGTTTGTTTTAGCAGGAGACCAGCCAGTTTTGTTTTTGCAGCAGGACACCAGTGAGCACAAGGAAGTAGCATGAAAACTGGAGCATAGGCACACATCAGCAGGGGATCCACCAGCCAGGAGGATCTAACCAGCGGCACCAAAATTTAAATCCCGATGAGTTTAAAATCCATTGTAGCTCAGCTATTGAGTCAGACAGCTTCTGTATCAGTGTGTCAATAAGAAAAGGGCCACTGCAATGAGAAGCAAGCTTCTCATTGCAGCGGCACAATAACACTTCTCCCAAGTAAACATGGCAACACTGACTGCCGTTGCCCAAAGCATGCCTCGCCCCACTTCATCTGCCGATGGGGGAGTCCACTCCTGTCAGCATCATGACATCCCCCCCAAGTGCATGCTGAGGGGGTGCCTAATCCCCTGGCATCATGCGCCCCCCAACAGTCTTTCTTTGATGACAGGAGGCCCAATTCCCATCAGCTTCAGTTCCCCTTCCCTGTTTATTTTGCCGATGGGGAGCCCACTCCCATCGGGCAACAATGTCTCCCTATCTGTTGTATGCTGAGGGGTGCCTAATCCCTCGCTCTTGCCTCCCCCTCCTTTCATTATGTACATGGGGGGTGCCCATTCCCCTTCAGCTACAGCCCCCAAAAAAGAAATCAGGTGCACGCTGGGAGCCAAATATCCCCAATTAAAAGTCCCTCAACGTTTCCCTGTTTTTTTTTTTTTACCCTGTAAAAAGACAACAGTCCCTCGAGGTCTCCCTGCCCCTCCCACAACCCTTGCCCACCCACTTCGCTCCCTACCTCCCCACACCCCCCTTACCCCATACTTACCTCTGGAGCCTGGCATGATGAACTTTGGTAGACCAGGAACACGTCTGCACTCTTCAAAGCTGACCACTAACTGAAGAAATGCCGGTAAGCTGTATAATGGCATAAATAGTTTTTTTTTAACTTTGGTGCATATCTCAGGCATTTTTGGAATTTCTACACCAAATTTTCAACATGGGGTTATTGTGACCCCTCCTCATATATTCTGTCACTGTCATGGGGTTATTCAGTCTCGAAAAGTGATTTCGCAGTCACTGCGCGGAATCACCTTTTGGAACCGATTAATGAAACAACAGTGCCACTGTTCATGAGGGGGGCTCTCAAAAAGCTTATGTCGCAAATTTGTTGGAAAAAATCCCAAAAATGGCTGTTTTACGACCGTGCAATGTGCAGTTTTCACATGGGCTGATAACTTCGTCAATTTGTAATATTTTCACTCCAGATTTCCTACATTGTCATTTTTCCACACCTCCTTATGAGCAGTACAGCTGTCATTTTACATATCCTGGCCGAAATGTGTTTTCACACGTCCGGCATAGAAAACCGCAGTTGCTGCGCGAAATCAGTTTTTTGGACAGTTTGAGGACATGACAGTGCCACTATTCAGGAGCAAAGGTCCTAAAATGCCTATGTAGAAAATGTTTTGATGAAAGTCTATAAAATGACTGTGTTGCAAGCGTGTGTTGTGCAGTTCCCATGCACCCTTGTACCTTTGCAAATTTGCAATATTTTCATGCCACATTTTCAACACTGGCATTTTTTCACACCTCCTTATGAACAGTACAGCTGTCATTTTTCATATCCTGCCCAAAATGTGTTTTCGCACCTGTGGCGCACAATGGCATGGTCACTGTGGGAAATCAACTTTTGTGACAAATTAAGAAAATCACAGTGCCACTGTGTATGAGGGGAGGTTCCAAAATGCCTATGCTGAAAATGTGGTTAAACAAATCCCCAAAATAATTGCGTTACGGATGTGTGTTGCGTTTCTATGCATGCTCATAACTTCACTAATTTTTCCATACTTTCACTCCAGCTTTTCAACTTTGCCATTTTTTTACATCTCCTCATGAACAATACAGTTCTCATTTTTTACATACTGCCCAAAATGTGTTTCAGACCTGTGTCAACAAACGGCATAGCCGCTATGCGAAACCACCTTTCACCAACAAACTGATAGTGATGCTCTTCATGACATGGGGTCACAAAAAGCCCATGTTGAAAATCAGGAGTGAAAATACCAACACACGCCTGCAGCATTAGGGTTTCCAACTATAACACCCCACCCTGTGCAGACTGACAAGCGTCAGGGGTGTGACATGGGATCATCGGCTGTAATGCTTCCTAGTCTACCCCCAACCCCACCCTGCAGCCAGTGACACACATTGTGGTGTGCCTTACAGTGTTTGGCCACAAAGTTCACCCCATTCTCCTATACTGCACCCACCTCAGCATATTTCCTAACAGAATGAGGTACGTATAACCCCCAAAGCACACCACAACACTTGTCACTGTCTACAGGTTAGGGTGAGGTGAAATGGTATGAGCGTTGTAGTGGATGACCCAAAGGCACACCCCAACACCTGTCTGTCTTTACAGAGTGGGGGTGGGGTTGACGTCACTTCAGTATTTCACTGCCATTCCTATTATGCATCTCTAACTCTGGCACTACCAATGACAAAGCCAGTGAGATAACATTCGGCATTGACAAATGCTTGTAGCAAGAGACCAGTAGGGACAAGGAGAAATGACAGTTCTATGGAAAATTTTGTTCTGCAGTTTAATACATCACTCTGCAGTAGGATGCAATCATTCCACAGTTTTATAGACGAATAAGTTCTGAAGAATTCCATTCTGCTATTTAATACATCGTTTGGCAATAAATACAGTCACTCCACCACCTTAAGCTGGAATTTTGTGATACTTTACAAAGTGTGAAACGTTGACTTCTGTGGCAATTCTGCCAGAGAAATTGTATTTTCACACAACACTAACCAGGATTTGTTTCTTTACCAACTGCCGATCTGGCTTCTGGCCTTCTTAATGCACAACCACTTCACTCGGAAGACTGATTAAACTTTAAATAGCATGGACAAGATTGTATCTGTTTGAATAATTTTCTTCAATCTTGGAACCTGGAAATCTTGCAGCATATGGAAAATAAAAATCAAGCTAAAAGTAGAGATGCAAGCCCTGCAGGAAGAAATGGCTGTTGTTAAAACTTGAAAGTGTGCAACTGGATTGCTAAGAACAAAATAATGGTCTGAAAGGAACCATACCTGGATATGCAGACTTCACCTTATGAGAGAAAACTATTCACACACCTTAGATTTGAGCTTTACAAAAGCAACCTTCAGAGAAGTGGTATAATAAAAGTGTAATAAATCCAATCTGTATTTGCAGCCTCGGACATAAAGAGGTCCTTCGTTTGTGCTACAGCTGTGTCCAAAATTTAAGCAGGAAAAACATTTTTCTTTCTGAGCTATTTTCTAAGGCCACACTACACTTGTGATGTGTTGGTGGCTAAGCAAATAAACTCTGCAATGCCAGAAAGGATTACAAAGCCTGACTGACATTTTCAGGGCAATTATATTTATGTATTGAGGACTTTGTTAACCAGGAAGGTGAGCTGGTCTGAAGGACTGTTTACAGGCATGACCCGGGCCAGAAGGCACAAATACAGTCAAGAATCACAGTACAGGTACAGGTAGAATACAGTGCAATGAAACAGTGGCAACAGAATAATAAGATAATATGGTCAATATACACAGTGCAGGTACAGACATAGTACAGTGCAAATAACACAGCAGTTACATACATATAGCATTAGTAATACAATGAGGTCAAAGCATAGAACATAGAACATCAAATCTGACAGCAGATAAGGACCTCTTAGCCCACCTAGTCTGCTTATTCCCCACCTAATGGATAAGCTGCAGATCCTAGTTAACCAACAGCCTACTTCCTCCTTCCTCCCACCAGAATTGCCTTATGTCTGCCCTATGCATTCTTGAATTAACCCCACTGTTTTTGACTCTGCTACCTCCTCAGGAAGGCTGTTCCATGCATCCACAATCCTCTCCATGAAAAAATACTCCCTCACATTACCTCTGAGCCATTCCCCATCTATCAGCAAATTGTGCTCCCTTGTTCTTGCACATCTCTTTTTCTGAAAGATGCTACCCTCTTGAACTTTCTTGATTCCCTTGAAGCACTTGAAAGTTTCTATCATGTCCCCCCTCTTCCTCCTCTCCTCAAGAGGGTAGACATATTAAGCTTCTCTAATCTCTCCTCATACAAGTTCTGGTGTAGACCGTGCACCATTTTAGTTGCCCTCCTCTGGACAACCTCCATCAAGTCTATGTTCTTGTGGAGATGGAGTCTCCAGAAATGCACATAGCAATCCAGAGGACATCTCAACAACTGTCTGTACAGAAGGATAACAATTCCTGTTTTCTGCTGGTGATACCTCTCCCAGTGCATCCCAATATCCCGCCAGCCCTTCTTATTGCCTTCTCACATTGCTTACCCACCTTAAGGTCATCTGATATGACTAACCCCAGGTCCCGTTCCATTTTTGTTATTGTCAGTATCTCATCCCCTATTGTGTACTCTTCCCCTGGGTTTTTGTTTCCCAGAAGCATTACTTTGCACTACTTTGCGTTGAATCTAAGCTGCCATACATTTGACCATTCCTCCAACCTTGCCAAGTCTCTTCTCATTCTTTCCACCCCACCTTCTGTATCAACCTGGTTGCAGATCTTTGTGTCGTCTGCAAAGAGACATACTTTCCTTTCAGTCCAACTGCAATGTCACTTATAAAGACATTAAAGAGGACCTGTCCTAGTACTGAACCCTGTGGTACCCCGCTAGTAACCCCCCTTTCTTCAGAGTGGACTCCATTTACTATTACCCTCTGCGTCCTGTTTTCCAGCCAATCTTTTACTCAGGCTACCACCTTGGGGCCCACTCCAAGGCTGGCTAACCTGTATATTAATCTTTTGTGTGGGACTGTGTCAAATGCCTTGCTAAAGTCCGGGTAGGCCATGTTCACAGTCCCTCCCTTTTCTACTGCTTTGGTCACCCAGTCAAAGAAATCTATAAGATTCATCTGACATGACCTCTGTGCTGTGAATTCATGCTGCCTTGGGTGCCCCACTGGCCTCTAGGAACTCAACAATTCTTTCCTTCAGAAGTGATTCCATAATTTTCCCCACCACTGAGGTCAAACTAACAAGTCTGTAGTTTCCTGCATCTGCCTTACTCCCGCTTTTGTGAAGGGGAACCACACCATCCTCCCATGATTTGTTAAAAAAGGTAGTCAGTGGTGTCACTAGTTCTCCCCTTAGTTCTTTCAGAATTCTTAGATGAATCCCATCAGGCCCCATTGCTTTGTCCACCTTCAGTTTTAGGAGTTCTTTCAGAACCCTTTCTTCTAGGAATGGACTAGTGTCAACCTCCCTATCTAGAGTGCTTCTGTTCTTTGATTTAGGTATCTCCACCTCCTCTTCTTTCATGAGTGCTGAGCAGAGGTATTTGTTCCGTATCCCTGCTTTTTCACTGTCACCCTCTGTCCACCCTCCCTTCCCTTTATTAAGCCTCACTATCCCTCTCTTCATCTTCCTTCACTCCCTGATGTGCCTATAAAAGGTTTTATCCCCCTACTTAACTGAGTTGGCTATCTTTTCCTCAGTTTGGGCCTTTGCTATTCTGACTGTCTTCCCTTCTTCCTTCTGCTTTAACTGGTACATTCCCCTGTCCTGCTCCTTCTGTGTTTCCTTATGCTTCCTGAATGCTACCTTTTTCTCCTTAACCTTCCCCGCCACCTCTTTTGAGAACCATAGTGATTTTTCCTTCATTTTGTTTTGTTGATTTGCTCCACACAAAGGCTTGTTGCCTATGTGATGGCTGTTTTGATTTTTCCCCATTGTTCCTCCACCCCTCCTACTTACCCATTTGCTAGTGCTTTTCTGAGGCACTCTCCCATTTTCCCAAAATCAGCCTTCCTAAAGTCCAGTACTCTTGTTTTTGTATGGCTTGACTCTATGGCTGTGTTTATTGCGAACCACACTGTTTGGTGGTCACTTGTCCCCAGATGGCTACCCATTTCTAAATCCAAGATCCTTTGTCAGTGCCAGATCTAACATTGCTCCCTCCCGAGTGGGTTCTAACACTAGCCGTGTTAGGCATACCCTCTGTAGGGCATCAAGAATAACCCTGCTCTTGGGTGTGGCTGCAGTATGGGTGCTCCAGTTAACATCTGGCATATTCAGGTCCCCCATTAACAATATTTTTACTTTTATTTTATTTAGTTTTTGTTAACTGGGTAAGGGCACTAGACATAAAGTGACTATTTTCAGGCCTGACTCGAGGGGTTACAAGGTACAGGTAGGCAATTTGGAGACACATAACAATGAATAACAGATTTGATACAATGCAGAATACAAGGTTACATCATTTGATTACAATACGGAATATAAGGTTACAGCAATTTCAGAGGGTAACATGTTCACAGAGGATATAAGTGCTGAGTCCAGGTATGCTAAAACAATGGACAAATGAAAAGGTCATTAAAGTTTAATTGCAGTGCTTGGCATGAGAATCCCAATTCCAGGAAAAGATAGGATAAACCAATTTAAGCAGTTAGCATGGGAGGGGTAGATATGCAGGAAGAGAGGGGAGGGGGACAATTACTGTGTAGTGTGATAGGAGGAGTGGGTGTATATATGGGGTAGACTTAGGGACCAGAGGATGAGGTGGCAGAGGCGAGTGGTTTAGGGAAGATTGAAGCAAGTACACGGGGAAAAACTTCTAAGAAAAAAACAGTGCCATTTTTTGAAGAGAATATCTCTTTCTTTTCAGCCATTCTAAGGATGCCTTCTATCATTTCCTTGTCCATTGCCTCTCCCTGAGATGGGAGTCTGTGTACAACCCCAGCGCAGATTTTGATGCCATTGCCTGTCTCCAGGGTGAGCCACAGTGCTTCCTCTACTCCTTGTTCATCCTTTAGTTCCATTGCTTTGAGCTCTTCCCTTATATAGAGAGCTACTTCTCCTCTTTTACCCTCCCTGTCCCTCCTGTAGCTTGTGTACCCAGGTATGTTGACATCCTAGTCATGGTTCTCTGTGTACCATGTTTCTGTGACTGCCACGATATCCAGGTGTCCCTCTTCCATCAAGGCTACTAGTTCAGGGAGCTTGTTAAACAGACTACAGGCATTAGCACTTATCACCCTCCATTTTTTGATGGCCTTATCCTTTTCAGTCCCATCCCTGTCCTTACTGCCTTTTTTCTGCATTTAACCCTGTCCTGCTCCCTAATAACTTCTCTACCTTGGTGTTTACCTCTCTAACTACTGTGTTTTGTGGGGGGAGGCTGGGTTTTCCCTGTTCCTTTTCAGTACCTCCCCCCTTGGCTAGTTTAAATGCTTGCCAATGAAGTATTTAAACCTATCATCTAGGACCCTGGTTCCCCTCCCAGACAGATGCAGATCATTATGCCAGTATAGGCCTGCATCCATCCAGGTGGACCCCTAGTCCCCAGTGAAGCCAAAACCCTGAGCTCTGCACCAGTTTTCCGACCATTCATTGAATCCCATGGTGTGGAGTACCCTAACATCACCCTTGCCATAGACAGGCAGCACCTCCGAGAAGTTTGCTGTATATGCTAGTTGTCTAAGGCCCTTCCCCAACTCTTCAAACTCCTCATGCACTGCACTGATCCCATTCCCAGCCAGGTCATTTGTCCCTAGGTGGACAATGACTTCCAACTCCCTTCCTCATGCAACTGCTCCCATGATCCTGAGGAGTCGATCCCTGTCCCTCCAAGCCGTGGCACCAGACAGGCACCTTATCTCCCTCTCCCTTTCCTCCCCCAGTTCTACCCTAGTAATGATTGAGTCCCCCACCAGGATTTGTTTCCTTCCCACGTGGGGTCCCATGCCACCCTCCTGTGGGGCTCCTTTGTGGAGATTACCAGCATCCTCCCTGGTCTCCACTGCAGGTTCCTCCATAGAGGAATCACTCTCCACCAGAACAGCATATGAATTGTGGAGAGGTACACCTGGAAGAATACACCTCTGTTCCACCACTCTTTCCCTCCCTGAGCCCACCTCAGTTCAACCACTCCTCTTTATTGGCAATCTCTGAGGTGGGGGGAGGCGGTAGCACTGGTGGTCCCTGGGTGGGAGAGGAGGTCCCCTGAATCCTGGCCAACTCAGCCTGCAGATGAGCAACCTCCTCCCTCAGCCCAGAGAAGTGCCTGCAGATGGGAGAACACTGAATCCTTCAGAACATCTCCCAGAAGACTGCTGCTCCACAGCCACAGCACTGCACCACTCCCATCATATCTTATTTGTAGCCCCATAACTGTTGTTTTGTATACTCACTCTTTCTTCTCTCTCCCTGTTTTGTTTATTTTTTTGTTTTTGTTTAAATTTTTATATAAATGTTTTTTTTTTCTCCCTACTTTCCTACAGCCTCTGTTTATTTATTTATTTGTTTATTTTATTTATTTCAGTCTAGGATTACAGCAATACCTTTGAGCCGAGGCTCTTTTACAAAGGTTCCACATCAGAGTGTGCAGTATTCATCTTTTTAGTTACAGAAAAACATGTTTGAGTTACAGACAGGTAATAACTAGTACAAAGACTAGAGCCATGGGCAAGATGGGGAAGGACGGGTGAGTGGGGAGAAGTAGGGAGGAGTTCAAGGGGAGGAAGGAGGTGCAGGGGGAGAGGGAGAGTATGAGAGGTGGGGAGGCAGAAGGGGAGATACGGAGGAGAGGTGAAAGAGAGTGGGTGACAGTGCAGCCAGAGGGCCTTGTCAAGGAAATTTGACAGGTAAGGTGCTGGGGGACAGGGATAGATTGTAACTGCTATGTTCTGGGACATGTGCAGTTGGAACGGTGGTAATGTTATGATGGACAATTGCAGGAGGTAAGCAGTGAGAGGCACAGCTTGGACTTGAAAAGACCGAGTGTGGGAACAGTGGCTATATCGCTGCCAAGGGAGTTGAGCCAGCTGGTTGCCCAATAGGCGATTGATCTTTGTCCTTGGGTTGTGCGACATTGTGGGATATGCAGTAGATGAGAATTGGATCTCCTAGTATTGACGTTCTGTGACCTTAAAGCTCCTAATCTTCCTGTTCTGTGACAGGGATTCAGCCCAGAATTCTAAAAGAATTAGGGGGAAAACTAGTGACACCACTGACTACCTTTTTTAACAAATCATGAGATGATGGTGTGGTGCCTGAGGACTGGAGGATGGTAGATGCGATTCCCCTTCACAAAAGTATGAGCAAGACAGAGGCAGGAAACTACAGACCTGTCAGTTTGACCTCTGTGATAGAGAAAATGATGAAATCATTTCTGAAGGCAAGAATTGTTGAGTACCTAGAGGCGAGTAGGGCACAGAACCCAAGGCAGCATGGATTCACAGTGGGAAGGTCATGTCAAATGAATCTAATTGAGTTCTTTGACTGGGTGACCAAAGTAGTAGAACAAGGAGTGACTATGGACATGGCCTACCTAGACTTTAGCAAGGCATTTGAAACAGTCCCACACAATAGGTTAACAAATAAATTAGCCAGCCTGGGAGTGGGTCCCAAGGTGGTAGACTGGGTAAAACATTGGCTGGACAACAGGACACAGAAGGCAATAGTAAACAGGGTCCACTCTGAAGAAGGGGGGGGGTTACTAGTGGGGTACCTCAGGGTTCAGTACTGGGTCCAGTCCTTTTTAATGTCTTTATAAGTGACATTGTAGAGGGACTGAAAAGAAAATTATGCCTATTTGCAGATGACACAAAGATCTGCAACAGGGTTGATACACAAGGGAGGGTGGAAAGGTGGAGAAGGGACTTCGCAAGGTTAGTGGAATGGTCAGAAGTATGACAGCTTGGATTCAATGCAAAAAAGTGCAAAATAATGCACCTGGGAAACAAAAACCCAGGGGAAGAGTACACAATGGGGGGGGGGGTAGTAACAACAACAAAAATGGAAAGAGACCTGGGGGTAATCATATCAGATGACCTTAAGGTTAGCGAGCAGTGTGAGAAGGCAGTAGGTAGGGCTGGGATGTAGAGGGAGAGGCATCACCAACAGGAAACAGGCAGTTGTTCATCCCTCAGTACAGACAGTTGGTGAGATCACATCTGGAGTACTGTGTCCAGTTCTGGAGATCCCATCTTCACAAGGACATAGGATGGAGGCAGTCTAGAGGAGGACAACTAAAACGGTGCAGGGTCTGCAAGAGAAGCTATATGAGAAGACGCTAAAGGAGCGTAATATGTATACCCTTGAGGAAAGGAGGGGGGGGGCATGATTGAAACTTTTAAGTACCTCAGTGGAATCAACAAAGTCCAAGAAGGTAGCATCTTTCAGAAAAAGAGATGTGCAAGAACAAGGGGACACAATTTGAAGATAGAGGAGGGACGGCTCAGGGGCAATGTGAGGAATATTTTTTCACAGAGAAGCATGGTTGACATATGGAACTGCCTTCATGAGGAGGTTGTGGGGTCTAAAACTGTGGGAGAGTTCTAGAATGCATGGGACAGACATAAAGCAATTCTTGTGGGGGGGCTAGGAAGAAATAGGCTGTTGGTTAACTAGTATCTGCAACTTATCCAGTCGGTAGGGAAATGGGCATAATAGGTGGGCCAAGTGGTCCTTATCTGCCACAAAGTCTTTGTTTCTATGTAGGAAGTTCCTATTTTCCTCAGTAGTCTCATTTTTACTTGCTCAGAGTCAGCCCCCCCCAGCAGTTGGGGGGGGGGATGCAGAGCTACTCTTTTCTTCTAGGGTGGTGAGTCTTTTGTGCCTCTGTGATCACTCCCTTTCTGCTCCCAAACAGGAAATTTCTGTTGTCAGTCAAATCCTGTGCCTATAAAAGAAGAACTAGCACTCGGTGGTGGTGGTGGTGGGGGGGTAGGGCTATACAGCCCCAGTAGAGTAGTATAGTTCTCATAGCACCTCTTCCCTCTTGCTGTTCTCTGCCAGAAGCTATCTAAGGCAGTTTTTAAATCCAAAACACCTGACTTCCTTCTGCTTAGGCCACTTCCCCTAATTTACAGTTTCCTTCTTCATTTGGCTAACTGCTAACTGCTAAGATAACAATTCACTTCACCCAACTCAGACAAACACACTAACTCTTTTTTTTTGTTTGTTTGTTTTAACCCTAAATCAAATGTCCCAGTAGTAGCAGAGTTCTAGTTCTTTAGCCCCAGTAGAGTTGTATAGTTCTGACAGAAAGGAAGTAGGTGAAAACATAAAATGGTTACTGGTAGGGTATGCAAATAACAATAACTGCAGGTGGGCATAAGACGAACATCATGAGGAAAACTAGGGTATTACAAACCCAAAGCCCCAAGAGCCCCTCCCCCCAGCAGAGATAAGTCCCAACAAGCCTAGAGACCAAAGAAAGGAAATGGACAGTGGGAGGAGGTGGGTGAGGGAAGGGGGAGAGATAAAAGGCTAGAACAAAAGGGGTGCTACGGTGGAAGCAAATGCAGGTGGCATGGGCAAGAAGCCAGGATTTTAGGTGCAGCTTAAAAGTATGATACGTATTGGTTGACCTAAGGGGTGCGGGAAATGTATTTCATAGTGAGAGGGCTGCAACATTGGCACCAATTTGGTGGAGGTTCTCAGAATCACCAGGGGTGGGACAGCAGAGGACCAAAGATACTTCGGCATGGTGTGGTTCTCACAAAATGGAAAAATGGGGGGAAGTGGGGCCACTATGAATGACAGTGTCAATGAGGCAACCGGTAAAATCAAGCCAGCCTTGCAGGGGGAGCCAACCTAGGAAGCTATATAGGTTGCAGTGGTGCGTGGAATAGGGGGCAGACAGGGCAAAGTGGCATACACTATTGTAGATGGCCAAGAGTCTGGCCCAGAGTGCGGAGGATGCACTAAAGTAGATAAGAGAGCAGTAGTCCAAGATAGGGAGTAGATTGCCTAAAGCTATGGCAAGGTGAGCCTCAGCAGTTAGGGAGGGTTTAACACGATGGGCAGCAACAAGTTTCTGATTTATTCTCTGGACTATGAGATTAATGTGTTCAGTGAAGGAGAGGGTGGGATCAAGTGAGACTCCCAGGTACTTGAAGGATGGGACCACTTACAGAGGAGGACCATTAGGTGGGAGGATGTAAGCAAACCCCATCTGTTTTCACGTGCAGGAGTGTTGTTCTTGAATTTCAGCTACCACTGTATTATTGCAGGGGTAAGATCTGCCCCCAAACTACCAATCCCATTCCAAATTCTCACTTAAGAGGAAATGGCATAATTTTGACATCTACACATTCTTCTTTGAATTACGAGATTCTTTGAGATGGCAGGATTTTTACTTGGCCAACTCAGTGCCTGCGGCCTATGATATCTTCCAGGAAATCATGTTAGGGGCTCTGGATAAATATGCACCATTGGTCCAGATTTGTTCTAAAAATAAATCATGTCCTTGGTTTACGGCCCAATTAAAGGCCTCCCTGTTGCACAGAGACTGGCTTTGGAAAAAGCTTGGAATTCAAAACTTCCTGATGACGGGGCATCTTTCAGGAAGGCTAGAAACCTCCGTACCAATCTGGTTAGGGAGGCAAAGGCTAGCTCTTTTCACAAAGAACTGGACGCTTCCACCAAGTGCTCAGCAAACTTCTGGAATACCATCAAGGATATTCAAGGGCACGCGGCTATGAGCAACTTGCCCACAAAAATTGCCAGAGCGCAACTTCAGTGTCGGATAAATTGACTATCCTCAATGCTTTTAATAACCATTTTTCTACTGCAGGTCTTGCTTTCGATGCCTCCCCTGCCAACAATCTCCATTCTAGTCTTACACCACCGGATTTACCAGATCCAGTCACAAGTGTGGCCTTTCTCCCTCCAGCCTACCACCCTGAGAGAAGTTGAGGATCTCCTCACTCTGCAGTATCAGTGGCTCAGCAGGTAGCACACTCACTGCTGAGGCCAGGAGATCAGAGGGCTGTGGGTTCAGTTCCCACATCTGGCACTTGGGTTAATATCCCAAAACTGACACTGTAGTGCAGCATGAGGGGGGTGCTGCCCTTCTGAGGTGCTGTCTGTCAGATGAGATGTTAAACTGTGGTCCCATCTGCCTGGATTGGTGGTAGTTCAGGAGGATGTTAAAGATCCCATGGCATTTATTGAAAAGAGTAGGGGATTTTCCCGGTGTCCTGGCCAAATTTCCCCCAGTCACTAAAAATATCAGCAACAGCTTAATCTGGTTCAATTTCAGTTGCTTACCATCTGTATCCTCCCCCCCCCGGCCGCCCATGAAGAAGGGACTTCTAGTCCCAGTAGGCCTACTGGGTCAACAAAAAATTCAATTTATCAATTTATTCTCCTACAGTTGGATACCAGGAAGTGTGTAGGGGCAGACCAACTGGACTCATTCTTCTTGAAGCTTAGTTTTCACATCCTGGCTGTGTCCATAATGCACCTTTTTAACCTCTCCCTTTCACAGGGTGATATTCTTCCCATATGGAAAACAGCTCACGTAATCCCCCAATTTTTAAATCTGGAGACCCCAGTGACCTGAACAACTATAGACCAATCGCCCTACTTTCCACCTTGTCCAAACTGTTCAAAAAAATAGTGAGTGTGCAGCTCAGGAACTACCTCAAAAGTGGGAACCCGCTCAGTCCTTATCAGTCGGTTTTAGGCCTTATCATAGTACTATTTCAGCCCTTGCAAAGGTCACCAATGACTGGCAGTGTGCCTTGGATTTGAAAAACTTTATTTGAGCAGTATTTCAAAAACTAAAGCAAGGCATTTGATACAGTTGATCACAAGCTGTTCCTTGTCTCGTTCAGAAACATCATCTGCGACCCCCCATCACTGAGGTGGTTCTCGAGCTATCTGACAGGGCAATAGCAACAGGTCAAGGCTAAAGGGGAATTCTCATTCCTGAAACCTCTACTGAGGGATGTACCACAAGGCTCTATATTGTGTCCATTGCTTTTTGCAATTTACATTAATAAATTGATGTTAACATCAAATCAGCTAACATCCACCTATTTGCCGATGACACAGTACTTTATATTGTAAGACCTTCTCTGGAAGCAGCTTGTAAGGATCTACAATGGGAATTTAATTTTCTACATCAACTGCTGCACCAGAAACTGCTCCTGAGTGTCAAAAAAACAAAGGTGATGCTTTTTTCTCCCTTTGCATATGTCAATAATCCCACAACTCAAGGTAATATTCCACAGATCTCCCTCTTTTTGGTAGAATTGCTGGAATATGTTACTAAATTCAAATACCTGGGGGTGTGGATTGACCAAAAGCTTTCCTTTTGTGATTGCACTGAAGACCTCATAAGGAAGCTTAGGAAGAGGCTTAGTCTCTTCTAAAGGATCAAACATTTTCTAACACTGGATGCCAGGAAGAGACTGGTCCAATCCACATTCCTTACCTTATTGGACTATGCAGAGTTCCTTTACAGCCAAGGCCCCGTGTCTGCCCTGGCTAAATTAGACACACTTTACCATCAGGCCTTGAAGTTCATAACTGGTCTTCCATACTCCACGCATCACTGCTCCCTTTTAGTTGCAGTAGGCTGGTCATCCCTTAACTACAGAAGACATTTAGGGCCATCACAAAGATGTTGCATCTCAGATTGATTCCTCTAAGTGTGATTGGTAAATATGCCATAAGGAGTTCCTCCATTATCTCCCTTGCAGTACCGAAGTTCAAGTCTCACTTCAGCAGGTCTGCCATATCTCACGCTTTACCCTGTCTCTGGAACAACTTGCAAAAAACCCTGAAGCTGGCTTACCCAATCAAACTATCAGCCTTCAAAGCACTTTATTCTCGCTCTATCAAGAAATCCTGTAACTACTTCCACTGATGTCACCTTTCCCCAGCCTCAGCTCCATCTGCTCTATTGCATCCCCTTACTGGTACTTCATTCCCACCCCTCTTGGACAATGTTACAGCCTATAAAAACCTACCTGTCTGCTTCTTCTTTCCCAACCCTGTGTTTTTTCTCCCCCCTTATCGTTAACTCCTTTTTTCATGTCACCCTGACTCCCACCTTCACTCCTTGCTTACCCCCCTTGACACCATCATGGTGTTTTGCTTTCCACTCCCTAACTGTTGCCACTCTCAACCCTGCTACACTACATGCCCTGCGGCCATGTACCACGTATTCTCTCCTTACTCACCCTCTTGCATCCCCTCCCCACCCCTCCCATGCCCTCCAAGCCCCTTCAATCAATAATCATGTTCAAGGATGCATCAAATGCACACTGTAACTATAGTTATATATGTTTATCCTGTATATACTATACTGCAGTTGCTATACTTTTAAGTTGCATACCATTCATAGTCTTGCTTAATGGCTCTTTTTAATACTCTATTTTGTGTGTATTATAAACTTCCTGTGTATAATTAATGCTGTATTTAAATACTATTTAAGTGTGAATTTATTTTGTATATATTGTTTACCCAATTATGACGTAACTGCATATTCCTTTGTATATATTGTTAACCTCTCCTTTCCAGGTCCATCTTGAAAATGAGCTTGCTCAACGATGTTCGCCTGGTTAAATAAAGATTTTGATTGATTGATTGAGAGGAGCTTTCTTTCTGGATGTTGGGTAGGTAATGTTTAGACCTGAATGGTATAGCCTTCATTTTCTTGGCAATAACCAGCATCAGCTTGGAAGAGAACCAGTTCTGGGTGGCGCTGTAATTCTGCATGAGGACAGAGGAAATGTGTGTGGGAGGGATTTGGCACTGTGGAAGATGACTAGGTCATCTACATAGAAGAGGGACTCGCAGGATAGGCTGTCTGAGGCAAGGGTATTAACAAATATTGTAAAGGGCAAGGTGCCCAGGATGGAGCCTTGGGGAACTCCGGAGGAGACTGGCAGAGGGGGGGAGAAGTGGCAGAGCTGATGCACACTGACTAGGATCGATCAGACAGGTAGCTCTGGAACCAGATGGTAGTCCCTGTGGATCAGCCAATACAGTGTAACTTGAAGAGGAGGAGAGGGTGGTTAACAAGACAGAAGGCTTTGGAAAGGTCCACGAATACTGCACTAGATGTGTGCCCTTGGTCCATGTTTGTGAGGATATAACTGGTGATTAGGTCTAGAGCAGTAGTGGTACTGTGAAGCCTACAGAAGCCATGCTGCTGGTTAACAAAATGTTGCAGTTAACAAGGTACTCAGATAGTTGCTGGTGAACAACCAGTTTGAGTAGCTTACTAAGGTGGGGGAGAACTGACATAGGGTGGTAGTTGTCAGATAGGAGGGGGGGTCCCCAAATTTGAAGACATGAACCACCTTGACAGATTTCAAGAGGAGGGACAAGTAGGAGGTAGTTAGGGCAAGGCTGAAGATAGAGAGGTTTGGCGATGACAGAGGAGATGATCTTAAGAAAGATGGGGGAGAGAGCATCAGATACCAGAGTTCCATGATTAGGTAGATCATTAAAGGGCTTGTAGGTATCCTTGGAGGAGATGGTCTTGAAGTAGAAGGCATCCTGAGTGGGATGTCTGTTGGGGGGAAGAGGAGGAGGAGGAGGAGGACATGGGGAGCAAGGCCCATGGTCTGGGAACTGAATATGTGGAGGTGGGCAGTGTGAGTGGAGGGAGGGTGGGGGAAAAACGGAAGGTCCCTGGCTGGGGGGGGCTGCTGGAGTGGAATTTGCTGAGGAGGCTGACAGATCAGTGAATTTGCTGTTAAGCACCCTGGCGACCTCAGCAGGGTCCAACAGTGTACCAGCATTAGAGATTAGTTGTATTTTGGTACTGCCAGTGTGACAAGGGAGGAAAGAATGGAGTCCAAGAATTTTTTGGGATTACCAAAACTCTGATGTTGTAGGTTGGTGAAGTATTTTTGTTTTAGGGTTCTAGTCAAGATCTTGCAGTGTTGCGCAGTTGCTGGTATTTGTGCCATATGGAAAGCGAAGGGGTCAGTTTATAGGCAAGCCACTCTCTGTCCTTCTCTTTCATAAGGGTGAGGAGTTCTTTGGAGATACATTGGTTGTGGATGCCTCTGATTCTCCAGGTGGTGTAAGGGAAGCGGTGGTCCAGGATTGCCAAGAGAATTTCAATGAAGTAGGTGACTGCAAGGAATGCATCAGTGAGGGCGTACAGGCCCTGCAAATTTGTAGCTCTAAGGTCATCAAGAAGAAGGGGGGTGTCCAGGTGGTTAAAGTTGTATAAAGTTAGATATTTGGAAGGGGGGAGTGGGACCTTAGAGGACCAGATGACAAAGGTAGGGGAGTGATCACTTAGGGAGTCAGATAGAGTGCCTGCATGGATAACACGGTCCAGACAATTGATGATCACCCAGTCAATTAGGGAGTGAGTAGAGGTGAAAGAGTTAAGTTGAGTGGGGAAGGTGATAATTTGTGACAGGTTATGCTGCTCAAGCATGTAAGTGTAGTCGGTTTCAAAGGTGTCCAACCAGTTTAGTTTGAGATCTCTTAGGATGATAGCCTTCCTAGAAGGGGAGAGAAATTGAAACCCAGAAAGTAGGCTTTGGAGACCAGCGACACCTCCCGTTCGGGGGGTAGTAACAACTGCCCAGGAATAGTTTCTGAGTTTCACCCAGTGTAATTTCAGCACTAAGCCATTCGCTGGGGGAGTCACTGTCAGAGCAAAGGGAGGTATAGATGGAGAGGGGTTCCCTGATAAGGACAGCAACACCACCTTCCTTTTTTTTGCCTGGCCTGTCTTTGCACAGGATGGAGTTGCCAGGAAGCAATAACAGAGCATCAGAGCAGTGTGACTTAAGCCAGGTTTGGTGAAACAAAGTACGTGAGGATTATAAGTGTGAGCCATGCTTCAAGACTGGGAATTTGGCAGGGAGGCTGCATATGTTCTTCCAGGAGAAGCGGCCCATAAGCTGCAGGTGGGTGTGTAGGTGTTTATGCAGGTAAAATCCCATGCAATTTAAGAATGCCTAAAGGGACATCTCTAGGCATGAGCATCTTACATGCAGTTTACTTAAGCAACAAGGCACAACAGGGTGTGGTTTATCATGGATATCGTCTTGCCTTGTGGGCGTTGTGAGGCACAAGGCAAAGCTGAGTGCCTCATGCACCTGCGAAGTGATGATATCACATGATATACTGCATCCTGGAGTACACTATTGCTATTATGAAACAATTTTTATAAGGAAAATAAAAAAAAAAATTAAACAAGCCTTTGTCAATGCCAAATGTTTGTTTGCTGGTATTGGCATTGGTAGTGCAGGAGTTAGAGAGATGCATAGTAGGAATGGCAATGAAGTAGTGAACTAACGCCAACTCCCACCCCTACCCTGCAGAGACTGACAAGCATTGGGGTGTGCCTTTGGGTCAGCCATAACGCTCATGTCATTCCACCTCACCCCACCCTGCAGACAGTGACAGGTGTCATGGTGTGCCTTGAGGTCTTCGGCTCTTACGCTCACCCCATTCCATAAGAAAATAAGGTGAGATGGGCACAGTATAGGAGAATGGGGTGAATGTTAGGGTTAAAGACCCCAAGGCAAACCTCAATGCCGGTCAGTGGCTACAGGATGGGGGTGGAGTGGTGTGAGCATTACAGCAGAGAACCCTAAGTCATACCCTCAATGTCTGTCAGTCTGTACAGGGTGGGGCATTAACAGTTGGAAATCCTAACACCCTGGGTGTTTGTTGGTATTTTCATTCAAAATTTTCAACATAGGCTTTTTGGGACCTCCGCTCATGAACAGTGGCACTGAGATTTCATTAATCTGTTCCAAAGCTTGAATTCACGCAGAGATTGTCACATTCCGCGCCACAGGTGCAAAAAAAATCTTTTTGGGCAGGATGCAAAACATGACAGCTGTACTGTTAATAAGGAGGTGTGCAAAATGGGCAATGTTGAAAATTTTGAGTGAGAATATTACAAATTTGTAAAGTTACGAGTGTGTGTGGAAACTGCACAATGCACGCTTGTACCATAGACATTTTATAGACTTCTGTCACCAAATTTTTTAGCATAGGCATTTTAGGACCTCTGCTCATGAACAGTGTCACTGTGATTTTCTTTATCTGTCCTGAACACTGATTTCCTACAGTGACCGCCCTATTCTGCGCTGGAAGTGCGAAAACACATTTTGGCCCGGATATGAAAAATGACTGCTGTACTGTTCTTAAGGAGGTGTGAAAAAATGCCAATGTTGAAAATCTGGAGTGAAAATATTACAGATTCATGAAGTTGTGAGTGTGTGTGGAAATTGCACAATGCACACTCATAACTCAGTCATTATTTGGAATGTTTTCACCAAATTTGCAACATAGGCGGGGGGTGCTACTGGTGGAAGTAAGTGCAGGTGGCATGGATAAAGAGCCAGGATTTTAAGTGCAGTTTAAAAGTATGATACATATAGCTTGACCTAAGGGGTGTGGGAAATGTATTTCATAGTGAGGGGGCTGCAACAGAAAGGACATTGGCACCAATTTAGTGGAGGTTCTCAGAATCACCAGGGGTGGGACAGCAGAGGACCAAAGATATTTCAGCATGGTGTGGTTCTCACAAAAGGGGAAAAAAGGGGGAAGTGGGGCCACTATGAATGATAGTGTCTATGAGGCAACCAAGGGTAAAATCAAACCTGCCTTGCAGGGGGAGCTAGCCTCGGAGGTGTGAAAAAATGCCAATGTTGAAAATCTGGAGTGAAAATATTACAGATTCGTGAGGTTACGAGTGTGCATGGAAACTGCGCAATGCACGCTTATACCTCAGTCATTTTTTGGAATTTTTTCACCAAATTTGCAACATAGGCTTTTTGAAAGCCCTCCTCATGAACAGTGACATTGTTGTTTTGTTAATCAGTCCCAAATGGTGATTCCACACAGTGACTGCAAAAATCACCTTTCGGGACCAATTAACACCATGGCAGTGACTGAATTCATGAGGAGAGGTCCCAAAAACCATATGTTGAAAATTTGGTGCCAAAAGTTAAAATAAGCATTTGTCAATGCTGAATGTTTGCTTGCTGGCATTAGCAGTGGAAGTGCAGGAGTTAGACAGATGCAGTATAGGAATGGCATTGAAGTACTGAACTGACACCAAGTCCACCCTTACCCTGCAGAGATGGACAGGCATTGGGGTGTGCCTTTGGGTTGTCACCCATGATGGTCATGACATTTCACCTCACCCTGCCCTTCAGACACTGACAAGTGTTGAGGTGTACCTTGAGGTGTTTGGGCTTCACATTCACCTCATTCCATAAGAAAATACGCTGAAATGGGAACAGTATAGGAGAATGGGGTGAACTCTGGAGGCACACCTCAATGCCTGTCACCGGCTGCAGGGTGGGGGTTGGGGTGGAATGGCATGAGCATTACTGTCGACAATCCCAAGTCACACCCCAGATGCCTGTCAGTCCTTACAGGGTAGGGCATTATGATTGAAAACCCTAACACCCTGGGCATTTCTTGGTATTTTCACTCCAAGTTGTCCACATGGGCTTTTTGTGAAACCACCACATGAAAAGTGACACTATCAGTTCAGTAGGCAGAAGGTGATTTTGCACAGTGACTGCACCATTTGAAGCCGCAGGTGCAAATACACATTTTGAACAGGATGTGAAAAGTATTCATGAGGATTCACTGTTCATGAGGAGGTGTAAAAAATGGCACTGTTGAAAATGTGAAATGAAAATATAAAAAAAAACTGGTCACGAGTCACGATTGTGCGTAGAAACTGAGCAATGTACACTAGTAATGTAATTAGTTTGGGGATTTTTTACAGCAGATTTTCAACATAGGCCTTTTGGGATCTCTGCTTATGAACAGTGTCACTGTGATTTTCTTAATCCGTCTCGAACACTAATTTCCCACAGCGACCGTGTTATTCTGCGCCGGAAGTGCAAAAATGCATTTCAGCAAGGGCATGAAAATGAAAGCTGTACTGTTCATAAGAAGGTGTGGAAAAATGTTAATGTTGAAAATCTGGACTGAAAATATTACAAATTCGTGAACTTACTAGGATGCGTGGAAATTGCGCAATGCACACTTGTAACACAGTCATTTTATGGACTTTTGTCACCAAATTTTCAACATAGCCATTTTAGCACCTCAGCTCACGAACAGTGTCACTGTAATTTTCTTAATGTGTCCCAAACATTGATTTCGCACACCGACTGCGCCAATGTGCACTACATGTGTGAAAATACATTTTGGGTGAGATGAAACATAGAAACATAGAAACATAGAAGTTGATGGCAGATAAGGACCGCAAGGCCCATCCAGTCTGCCCATTTCTTTTTCTACCTTATAAATATGCCATCTGCCTTTGCTCTGTCAGTGGCCTATCTATTCATAGTCATTTGTATTGCTCCCTTATGCCTATCCCATGCCTGTTTGAAGCCCTGCACTGTATTCATAGCCACCACTTCTTGTGGTAAGACCGTTCCATGCATCCACCACCCTTTCTGTGAAAAAAATTTTCCTCATTCCCCTTAATCGGCCTCCTCTAATCTCATGCTGTTTCCTCTTGTCCCGCTATTTTTCTTATATTTAAACATGTTAGACTCTTTCACCTTGTTTATGCCCTTAAGGTGTTTGAATGCCTCGATCATATCACCTCTCTCCTCCTTTGCTCAAGGGTATACATATTGAGCTCCGTTAATCTGTCCTCATATGTCTTCTGATGCAGTCCCTGCACCATTTTGGTTGCCCTTCTCTGGACTGCCTCAATTTGGTTAATGTCTTTGTGAAGGTGTGGCCTCCAATACTGCCGCAGTACTCCAGATGGGGCCTAACCAGTGTCTTGTACAGAGGATTGTCCCTCCCTCTTACGACTTGTGATACCCCTACTAATACACCCTAACACCCCTAACTTACCTACTGCTTTAGAGGTCTGCTTGGATGATTTTAGGTCATCAGTGATGATGATGCCCAAGTCTCTTTCTTCCTTTGTGACTGCTAGCAACTCCCCTTCCAGCCTATAGGTGGCTTCAGGGTTTCTCTTCCCTATGTGCATGATTTTGCACTTCTTTGCATTAAATCCCAGTTGCCACTCTTCTGACCATTCTGCTAGTTTATCCAGATGTGAAAAATTACAGCTATACTTTTCATAAGGAGGTGTGGTAAAATGGTAATGTTGAAAATCTGGAGTGAAAATATAAAAAATTCTCAAAGTAACAAGCCTGCATAGGAACTGCACAACGCACGTTCATAAAACTTTCACTTATGGCGATATGAGCAGACTTGATAAACCAAATGGCCTTCTTCTGCTGGCTTCTTCATATGTTCATATGTAATTCATTCACCAAATTTTCAGCATAGGGTTTTTGGGGGCCTACCTCATGAACTGTGACACTGTTGTTTCATTAATTGGTCCCAAAAGGTGGTTCCGTGCAGTGACCACAAAATCACCTTTCAGGACAGAATAACAAAATGACAATGACTGGGTTCTTGAGGTAGGATCCCAAGAACCCCATGTTGAAAATTTGGTGAGAAAAATTCCCCAAAATGGCCGAGGTATGCACCAAAGTTGAAAAGCACCCATTTATGGCATTATACAGCTTACCGGCATTTCTTCAATTCATGGTTGGCTTTGAAGGAGTGCAGACGTGTTCCCGGCCCACTGAAGATCATCGCACTCGCCTCCAGAGATAAGTATGGGGTGATGTGGGGGTGTGGGGAGGTGAGGTACACAGATTGTGGGTGAAGGTTGGGGGAGGGGGCAAGACAATCAATGAAGGACAGTTTTTTCGTATAGGTGTTGTTTTTTTACTTTTTTACAAAGACAATGTGGGACTTTTGCCATGCTGGGGTGGGCTCCCAGCATGCATCTGAAAGTCTGTTTGGGGGGGCAGTGGAGCTGACAGGGCATTGGGCACCCCTCTTAGGCCATACAGTGTGGGGGGGAGTGCATGAGCATGCTGAGGTGGGCTCCCAGCGTGCTACTTGAATGTTTGTTGGGGGAACAAGAAAAAAACAGAGCTGTCTATGACAGTTGTTCAGATGCAGTGCTGACATGTAGGCACTTTGCATACTGCCATGACAATATGTAAATTGCCTGCTGACGGCAGTATGCAAATTGTCTACACGTTACCACCACTGATTGTAGTGGTCTTTGGTTTTGAACTATATGCCACTGCATCTGAACTGCTGTCATAGACAGCTCAGACATTTATTGGTGCGGTGAGGCTGTGCCTGCAGGAAGGAGTAGGGCATTGGAAGCGGGTTGGCACACCTATAAAAATTTGTATGGTGGCACTATGTTTCTTGCCCATGCATGCAAGCAAACATAAAAATGGCTGGAGTGCAGACATGTTCCCGGTCCACTGAAGATCATCGCGCCAGGCTCCGGAGGTAAGTATGGGGTGGGGGTGGGGGAGGTGGGGTGCGCAGAGGGTGAGTGCGGTTGGGGAAGGGGGCAAGGGACTGAATGAGGGACTGTTTTCTTTTTTAACAGGAATTAAAAAAAAAAATGCCATGGGATGCTTTTGGCTCACTGGGGTAGACTCCTAGCATGCCACCTGGGTGTTTGTTGGGGGGAGTGCAGCCAACAGGGATTGGGCACCCCCATCAGTCATACAGTGTGCTTGGGAGGGGTGTGCATGATCTAAGGGAGATCGGGAACTCCCTCAGCACACAAATAATGGGGGGTACGCAACAAGCTGACGGGGATTGGGCTATCCCATCAGCAAATTAACTGTGGAGGGGGCATGCCAACAGGGGGATTGGGCACCCCCGTAGGCTTTAGCATGGACTGGGAGAGTCGGCGGCTGTCAGTTGGCTTCATGGAGACTGTAGGAGGCCGATGGAGAAGCCCCTTCCATGTTTGTCTGAAATCGGACACTGGACAATGCAGCCATAATTGGCTGCTGCAGTCAGGGACCACCCCACAAACACAGCTGATTGTTTAATGATGGGGCTCTCCCTGATTGCAGCAGCCAGTTTCTTTCAAGGTTGTGGCAAGCTACACTGCTGCTGTCATGTTGCCAAACAGACCAGCCCCACAATGAGCTGCTGACATTGGCAACAACTCTGCCACACCTCCACAACTCGCTACTGAAGCAAGCTGCTGTGAAACATTTCTTGCGCATGCAAGCAAACATAAAAATTGAAAAAGATGACATTTTGTGGGTATTGCAGGCATATATTTGTATAAAATAGTCCTTTGTAGGTTGTGGTTATCAATGTGGTTAGCAAGTGGTGCTGCTGCTATAGTAGCTAATATGTGGCAAGGCAGTACAGTCTTGATACATGTTTCATTGTTGCTGGTACTGTTGAAAAAAAAACACATCAAATTACACCCCCCCCCCCCATTCAGAAGGCAGAAGTGTTTCTTAATGTTTTGTGAACTAAGATGAAAGTGATGGCTAATACCTGGTTATGTGCATCCCCCCCCCCCCCTTCCTGCCCCTGAAGCCGGCAGGTATGTTTGCCATTTTTTACTGAAATGATGTTGGTGAGGAATAAAGTGCAGTAAGTAAATGCAGAATTTATTATTAAATGTTTTAGTCAGACTGAGCCTATGTGCCATTTTGTTACCAGTGACCACGTGGAGGTTTAGAAGGAATGTAAGGCAGTATAGTGCAGTGGTTTAAGGCTCTGAACTGCACATCTGGTGCTATCCAGCAGACCAGACCTGGGTTTGAATCCCACAGCTTCCACCTGCATACTGTGTAAGCCTGAGCAAGTCACTTTACTTCCCTGTGCTCCTAGGTTGCTCCTGTAAAAAAGCGTTCACTTAGTGTGCTACTCCTGGTTAAACAACTAAATAAAATAAATAAAGAATCAGCATGTGGACTGAGCGAGAGGAGTTTTAAAATGACTGACCCTTTACAAATGTGAAGTAAAAGGTGCATGGAAATGTAGAGTGAGAAACAGTGAAAAAAAAACATTAGCTGCAGGGTGAGCAAGAGTGACTGGTGAAGCTGCTCAGTAAGAGCGGTTGTCTAGGAAGAGAGAGTCAATGAAGTGCAGTTTTTTTTTGTACATGCCGCAGTTGACATCATTGCAGTTTGTAGCACGGTCTTACACAGGCTATGCAGCAGTTTGATGTGAGGTAGCCTTTTGTGCTCGGTAAATCAGGGTAGTAGTGCAGTGGTATGTACTGCTGAAGCAAAGGTGTTGCCAGAACTTGTTTTAAACTGTGAGTATGTAGCTAGATATAGTCACAGCTGAAATGTGTTCTCAGCCAATCAGGTTGCTGGATTTTCAGCAACCAATTCATAATTAAGCAATAAGGCATGCCAGGGTGTGCATCGTTGCTGAATAATGGCACACCTTAAGTGGGTTGAAGAATGAGGCCGCAGGCTGAGTGCTTCTGCCACCCTAGGTGTGACGTTATGCAGTGACGATGTACATCCTGGAATGCCTTATTGTGATTATAATATGGCTATAAAAATTCCCACAAGACTTTACTGATTGAGCAATAAACATAAGAAACAAATCAGAAGTTATACCTTTATTATAATTAATTTAGACATAAAATCGAGATAAAATATTCCCTTCGAGAGCTTTACTGCATCCCTCTATATTGCTTACACTGACGTTGTTATATCCAACTTTAGCAATATTTTTATACTACTGCTTTTATCTAATTTTTCACTTTGCAGAATTGAACACAGTAATATTGACAGTCCCATTTAGTGTCCCTATATAGATAACTCGTGATGCGGCAAAGGCAACCATATGGTTATTTTCTGTGTTTCCATGGTTTTTTTTTTTAACAGGAGTAAAGACTGTCCTAACAAAAAGAAAAAAACAAATAAGCAATTAGACGTGACAGGGTATGTATTGTGGTTGGATAGTGGCACACTTGGGGTGTGTCAGGAGGCATCGCTGAGTGCCTTCACTTCAACCACCCAAGAAGTGCCAGTACACCATCACAATGTACACCCTGGGGTGTCACTGTGATTATAAAGTGGGTCCAAGATGCTTTTTTGGGGGGAGGGGGGAGTTAAAGAAATGCACCAAATCTAAAAATAAACTTTTTTATGGCTTTTTTAAAACAGTCCCAGCACATCCTAGCACTGTTATGCCATCTCAGGTTTAAATATTATATGCAGCAAAATTTGTGTATTTTTAATTAGTTCTTAAACACTCTAGTTTCCTGCAGTCCGCCCTCTTTTACCCATTTCCTCACCTTTCTTTCTTTCTTTCTTCTTCTTTATAATATTTCCTCTCTTTTCTCTGTATTGTTTATTTTCTGTCTTGCCAACATTCTAGAGATGGAATGTTTACTGCAGACAGAATGCAAGAATTCAAAAATCTGCTCAAGTCTGATGGCAGAATGTTTACTCCTACTAGTACACAACAGAAGGCCTCAGATGGAACTAGGGCATTTGTTATGTTGGCTTGTCGCGCTTGCGCACAAGTCAACATCTTACGGTAGTGCAGCTTTGAAGGCACAGCTACTGTTTGGCGAATGCAGGGCACGCATCAGTAGGTGCGTCCCTCATTCCCCAATCAGTCTGTATGCTGGCAGCCACACCATGCATGCTAATGTGGTGAGCACATCTAAGGAAAGGTCTGCTACAATCCATGCAAAGCTAGTCAGAAGCAGTGGTCCTTTCCTGTGTGCTCACCACATTAGCAGCATAGCGGGCGGCCACCCAATGGCCAACTTTGGGGGTGCCCAATCCCCCTGTTGGCTTAACGTGGCCGCACACATTTGCCGATGGGGGAGCCCACTCCCCGTCAGCATACAGCAGCCCTCCCCATTTCCTATATGCCGAGGAAGGTGCCCAATCCCCCTTGGTTATTCCCTCTCTGCTTTCATTGTGTGCCGATGGGGGAGCCCATTCTCTGTCGGCATAAGTCAGCCGCCCCCATGCATTTTCTATATGCCGAGTGGGATACCCAATCCCCCTCAGCACTTGCCTCCCCCCCCGGCTGTCATTGTATGCCGATGTGGTGCCTGATCCCTGTCGGCATAAATTAACCCCCCATTGTCTGCTGACAAGGGTGCCCAATCCCCGTCGGCTACAGCAACCCCCTCCCAAAAACAGTTAGGTGGCATGATGGGGCCCACCCCAGTGCCAAGTCCCCTAAAAAACTGTCCCTTGATGTTAATTTTTTTTCCTCCACTGTAACATAAAATGGTCCTCGTAGTCTCCCTGCATCCCACCAGCACTCACTCCATCAGACCCTGCCTCCCCACACCCCTCACTCCATACTTACCTCTGGAGTCCGGCACGATGATCTTCGGTGGACCGGGAACAATAAATACTAACTTCCAACTTCATCCACAGCCGATTAATTTAAAACACTAACACAGTTCTGCTGACTCTAGCTCTTCACATCATCACTGCGTGCTAAAGTACTACGGTTGTCGACAAGCACTTCTGATGACAGGAGGGCCTCCCTACTCACCAACTGCATACGGTAAAAGAAACTTTCAACAAGGTTTACTGTTTATTATAATATCAATTTTGGTCACTCACAACATCCACAATCTTGGACATTTTATTCTTTGAAGGCTCAATAAAAATACATATGGTAAGAGATAGATCCTGATGATAGCTTGGTCACTATGAGAGAGGAATCTAACGCCTTAAAGCGCCCTCTACCCAACTCTGGCAGGAACTCGGGTGATCAGGATGAAGATGCACATAAATAAATATGCAACACTGCTCCCTTGAAAGTTAGTCATTTTGACTTAATAATGTCTGAGATTACAAGACTAAGCATTAAAATCTCAGACATGCGCACTGATTTAAAAGATGTTGAACAGGAGCTAGCTCTGCACAAACAGTGTTTCTGATGTAGAAACTAGAATTAGCAGCTTAGAGGACACAGTGAATAAGGACCATGCAGATAGGATCTCAGATCATCACAGAATAACCAAGATAGAAGTCAAGCTAGAAGATCTTGAAAATAGGAACAGGAGAAATAACCTTAGAGTATTCGGTCTCAGGGAAGGCATCGAAGGGGCTGATTCAGTAACTTTTGCCAGCCCTTTTCTCACAAAGATAGCTGGTCCTCCAACTGACACTAAGTTTTATGTTTTAGAGAGGGCACATAGATCCTTAAAGCCTAAACCAAACATTGGTGCATGACCTAGATCATTTGTCATGAGATTTCTTAACTTTCAACAGAAAATTCACATTCCAAGAGTACTCAGAGACGAAACCAACATCAACTTTGAAGGCTGTAAGATTAAGGTGTTTAATGACTTAGCCCCTGAAACCATACAAAAGTGAGATGCCTTCTTTCCTATCAAAAAATGTCTGAGAGAAGCTGGGTTAAAGTACAGCTTATTTTTCCCCAACCCTGTTGAAAGTATGGTCTCCTGAAGGCACTAGGGAATACAATGGATGCACAGCTGCCAAAACAGGATTTAAAGTCAAATGCTCCTACTTGCTATGTACTCTCTCGGGGCCCAATTCTTAAAACCCTGCATCTGACGCAAGGTGCCTGCACTAAACAGAGATGGTGCAAGATGCCCCTTGCATCCAGAGCTGCCTCCATGCAATTCACAAAGGTGGCCTGTGTCGACTGCAGGCCACCTGCCCCAAACAGGTTCTGCACCAGCCCTGTGCCCTGCACAGTGCTGCGACATGGTGCTAGATGGACTGCGCCGATGCAAGCTGCAACTTGCTCTTCTCAGACAGCACCCAGTGAGAAATATTCTAAGTGCCCTTAGACCAGCTAGGGCATGTAGTGGAACTTGGAATATTTCCCACTTGGGCAGTCATCCTATGCAGCACTGTATGCTGCGGTATCCCCCCAGTTCGCCGATGGTGCCCTATCATGCCAGGTGCTGTCACCCATCCCCTATGCCACCACCCCATCCTTGATGCTGGCCGACCCACCTGTATGTAGCATGGGCATGTGCCCCTGATCACTGCAGTGCCCAATACTTGGTGGTCTAGTGGAACCCACCCTTTGGTGCCGTCCAGCCACCGACTGTGGTCTGCATCAGCACGATACTATTCATTTGCACTCAGTGTCTGAGACTAGTGGCAGTCACTGAGCACATATGTACAGTATGCACCATTTCCTGTGCTGCACCAGGTTTGTGACAGACACCTCCCATGCACCAGGTGTTCACCACATGGGAAGGAATGCCACATGTGTGGGGACATAGGCTCCAGAACCCCTCCCATACCTGAATTGGGTGCAGGGTCCATGGCGCATGGGTCTTCAATGCAAGCTGCTGTCCAGCAAAGCTTGTGTCATTCTAAGCAGCCTTTGAGAATTGGGCCCTCTGTGTATGAAATGCTCTACTGTGTAACTAACTCCGGGTCACCCCTGAAAAAGGGACCTTCGAGGCTCAGCGGGCTTACCCGGTTATCAAAATTCAAAAAATAAATAAATAAAAAGCTGGCATTCCTGCTTTATTTAAAATCATTGAGTTCCAAAGTTAGAGTAATTGTGCTTAATCCTTACATGTTTCTTTTTAATAGACTATGAAGGGATGCTGCCTACAACTGGGATATGCCTCACTCTTCCTCCTTTTTTTAAAAAAAAGGGAAAGGGATTGGGGTCCAGTTAAATTTTTTTGAATAAGCGTGGTTGAGCATTACAGGACTTAGAGTAAACAACCACATGGCTATAGTTATAGCTGATTGATAGGTCTCTATGTGTCATCATAGCTATGGATTGCATCTGCTTGGGGTTTCTTTACCTTGAACCTTTCCTGCCTTGAGAGCACTGATATACGTGAGTGGGGTAGGCAAGCAAAATAAAAAGAGAGGAGGCTATTGCCTCGATTATGCTGGTTACAATTCAAATAATATGGTGAAAACTGAGCAGTGCTCAGGCTCTGCACATGAAATATGGCAGTTGTGAATTGACTCATTGCTGCTGTGGGCTGCTGATCAGAATTCAGGGCATCACAGTGACACTGCTTTATTTCTCCCCCAGATTTTGTTATTTGGATATGGAAGGGTGATTGCTGAATGATGTGAATGCTTGTATTTTTTTTCTACTTAGTAGTCTAAGATGAAGCAGTCAATAATATTTAAAAAGGGAAATTTACTATGATGTGATGCAATATAACCACTGCTTTTGATGTGGAAATTGGGTTCAAGAAGAGAGATTAGTATTGCAGCCTTGATTAATTTAAGTACAATGAGCAAATTGATAAACTCTGTTTTTGTTTGTTTGTTTTCTCTTTGCCCTTCTCTTTCCTCTCTGTGTGGCTGTTAGGGCCAGGGAAGGGAGAGGTTGCTTCTCCTACTGCACAGTCTATGATTATACACCGGGGGACTGTTGATCTATTATTGCTGAAACACACCCAAAAAAACAGAAAATCAGCCAAGTTTTTTTTCTGTACCTGTATCCAATCATTTTAAAGTCCTGTGGATGTCCCAATGATCATCCTGTGGAATTCTACCATTTCTTGTGACTCTGCTAGAGGATGGTGTTCGTGAAGTGCTTCCTCGTGGCAGATCTGAGACGCGCATGTACGTCCTCCTTAGTTGACCTCTGCACCTGTTTCGAGGTGTCTTTTGGGTGATATTCGGCAGCCTCCTGTTTGGCGCAGCATCCTTTGCATAATAATTGGGTTCATCCCTTGAATCTATTAGATATACAAGCAATTAATAGCTACATAGAAATGTTTGCTGTTTTTCAATCACTCAACTATTACTTAACAGATTTTACTATTGAGATATGGTAGGGTTTTTTTCTTATCGAAGGGATTTTTTTTTCTTTAAAGAAGTGTGAAATTGTATTATGCCTGTGATTCCTAAGGATGGTCCTATCTGAAGGAAAAATACTGTGCAGTCGGAGACATGAGGTTCATAGCATCTTACCAATTGGAAGGTAAACTGAAAAATAACAAAAAAGAATAATTTTTTGTTAGCTAGGGGGGAAAAGAAACTGTGCTTCTTTATTACATAAATACACACAAACATTTTTATTGACAATGGGATCTATATAGCAAAACACCACAATCTCCAGTGCTTCTTATAATGTTTAATAGGCTATAGGAGTAAACAAGCATTTGTCAATGCCGAATGTTGATTGCATTGGTCTGTTGAGCTCGCTCAGTGGCCCTGTGTCACTGGCTCAGTCTGTTTGTCCCGATGCTGCAGGCTGCTCTTTTGTACTGGACTGCTGCCTGCATTGGCATCTTCTTCTGCTGAGGAAGAAATACACAGCTGTCCCGACAGAGCTCCATTGAGGTGGCTCACTCCCCCGTCAGTCGCTCATTCTGTTTCTCCTGGTGCTGCAGGCTGCCCTTTTGTACTGGGCGCCTGCCTGTGTTGGTGGCTTTTTTTACCCACAAAGAAATCCACAGCTGTTCCGACAGAGCTCCGTTGAGGTCACTCACTCTCCCTGTCTCATTCAGTCATTCTGGCTCTCCTGGCACTGCAGGCTGCCCTTTTTTACTGGGCTCCTGCCTCTGTTGGCACCTTTTCCTGCCCGCAAAGAAATCTACAGCAGTCCCTACAAAGCTCTGTTGACCTTGCTCACTCCCCTTCTCTCACTCTCACTCTCACATTCTGTTCTGCCGGCGTTGCAGACTGCCCTTTTCTACTGGGCTCCTGCTTGCATTGCTGCCTTCTTATGCCCACAAAGAAATTTGCAGCAGTTACAATACAGCTCTGTTGAGCTCACTCACTCGCTCATTCTGGTTTTCCTGCCACTGCAGGCTGCCTTTTTGTACTGGGCCCCTGAATGAATTGCTGCCTTTTTCTGTTCACAAAGAAATCTGCAGCAGTCCCAACAGAGCCCTGTTGAGCTCACTGACTCCTCCTCCCTCACTCGCTCGTTCTGTGTCTCCTGGTGCTGCAGGCTGCTCTTTTGTACTGGGCTCCTGCCTGCATTGGTGGCTTTTTCTGGCCAGAAAGAAATTTGAAGCAGTCCCGACACAGCTTCACTGAGCTCGCTCACTCCCCTTCGTCACTCTCGCATTCTGTTTCTGGCAGGGCTACAAGCTGGCCTTTTGTACTGGGCTCCTGCCTGCGTTGCTGCCTTCTTATGCCCACAAAGAAATTTGCAGCAGTTACAATACAGCTCTGTTGAGCTCACTCACTCGCTCATTCTGGTTTTCCTGCCACTGCAGGCTGCCTTTTTGTACTGGGCCCCTGAATTAATTGCTGCCTTTTTTTGTTCACAAAGAAATCTGCAGCAGTCCCAACAGAGCCCTGTTGAGCTCACTGACTCCCCCTTCCTCACTCGCTCGTTCTGTGTTTCCTGGTGCTGCAGGCTGCCCTTTTGTACTGGGCTCCTGCCTGCATTGGTGGCTTTTTCTGGCAAGAAAGAAATCTGAAGCAGTCCCCACGAGCTCCACTGGAGCTCGCCTCACTCCCCTCCGTCACTCTCGCATTCCGTTTCAGGCCGCGTGGAAGCTGGCCTTTTGTACTGGGCTCCTGCCTGCATTGCCGCATTTTCTGCCCACAAAGAAATCTGTAACATTCACACTAGAGCTCCATTGAGCTCGCTCAGTAATGCTCTGTCACTCGCTCATTCTGTTTCTCTTGGCGCCGCAGACTACACTTTTCTATGGGGCTCCTGGCTGCGTTGGTACCTTTGTCTGTCCACAAAGAAATCTGCAGCTGTCCCGACAGAGTTCCATTGAGGTCACTCAGTCTCCCTCTCTCATCACTCATTCTGTTTGTCCTGGCACTACAAGCTGCCCTTTTGTACGGGGCTTCTGCCTGCATTGGAGCCTTTTCTGCCCACAAAGAAATCCTAGCAGTCCTGATAAAGCTCAGTTGAGCTCACTAAGTCCCCTTGTCTCACTCGCTTGTACTGTTTCTCCCACTGCTGCAGGCTGGCCTTTTGTACTTGGCCCCTGACTGCATTGATACCTTTTTCTGCCCACAAAGAAATCCACAGCAGTCCTGACAGCGCTTTGGTGCATTCACTCACTCCCCCTCCCTCCCTCGCTCTCTCATTCTGTTTCTCCTAGTGCTGTAGGCTGCCCGTTTGTATTGGGCTCTTGTGTTGGGGCCTTTGTCTGAACACAAACAAATCCGCAGACGTCCCGACAGAACTCAGTTGAGCCTCGGTCACTCCCCTCTCACTCGGTCGATCTTAATCTGTCCCAAACACTGATGTCCCAGAGTGACCGTGTATTGTCCGCAGAAGTACAAAACATATTTTAGCCAAGATGTGAAATGACAGCTTTAGTGTTCATAAGGAGTTGTGAAAAAATGCCACTGTTGAAAATATGGCGTGACAGTATTACAGATTTGCGAAGTTACAAGGGTGCGTGGAAACAGTTCAACGCACACTTGTAACACAGTCATGTTATGGACTTTCGTCACCAAATTTTCAACATAGGGATTTTAGGACCTCTGCTCATGAACAGTGCCACTGTCATTTCCTTAATCTGTCCCAAACACTGATTTCCCACAGTGACCATGTTATTCTATGCCAGAACTGTGAAAACACATTTCAGTCAGGATGTGAAAAATGGCAGCTGTACTGCTTATAAGGAGGTGTGAAAAATGGCACTGTTGAAAATCTGGTGTGACAATATTACAAATCTGAGAAGTTACAAGGGTGCGTGAAAAGTGCGCAACATACACTTGTAACACAATCAATTGATGGGCTATCATCACCGAAATTTCAACATAGGTATTTTAGGACCTCTGCTCATGAACAGTATCATTGTCATTTTCTTAATCTGTCCCGAACAGTGATTTCCCACAGCGACCGCTCTATTCTGTGCCGGAAGTGCGAAAACACATTTTGGCCAGGATGGGAAAAATGACAGCTGTACTGTTCATAAGGTAGGTCTGTGAAAATGGCAATGTTGAAAATCTGGAGTGAAAATATTATAAATTCATGAAGTTACGAGCGTGCGTGCCAACTACGCAATGCACGCTCGTAACACAGTCATTTAATGGAGTATCGTTACCAAATTTTCAACATAGGTATTTTAGGACCTCTACTCATGAACAGTGTCACTGTCATTTTCTTACTCTGTCCTGAACACTGATTTCCCACAGCGACCGTGTGTTATTCCAACAGAAGCGAAAACACATTTTTAACCAGGATGTGTACAATGACAACTGTATTGCTCACAAGGAGGTGTGACAAAATGTCAGTGTTGAAAATCTGCATGAAAATATTGTAAATTCGCAAGGTTACAAGCGCATATAGCAGCAATATGCACTCATGAAACAGTAATTTTTGATTTCAACCAAATTTGCAAATATAGGCTTTTTGAGAGCCCACCTCATGAACACTTTCACTGTCATTTCATTAATCAGCCCCAAAGGGTGATTCCGCACAGTGACCATGGTTCCTATGTTGAAAATTTGGTGAAAAATTCACAAAATGCCTAGATATGCACTAAAGTTGAAAATCCCTATTTATTACATTATATAGCTTACTCGCATTTCCTCAGTTCGTGGTCGGTTTTGAAGAGTGCAGATGTATTCGGGTCCACCGAAGATCATCACCGAGCTCTGGAGGTGGGCATGGGTGAGGTGTGGTGGGAGGCAGGGTACAGTGGGTGGCTGCGGGTTGCGGGTGGGGCAGGGCGAAAATGAGGACAGTTTTCTTTTTTCAGAACAAAAACAAAACACGATGTTGCAGGACCATTCTTCCCTCACAAGGGTATCTGGCATGCGGGGATGGCCTCCCAGCTTGCCAGCAGAGCCTTCAACTTGGGGCAAGCAGCAGAAGTAGCAGACAGGGGATTGGGCACCCCGCTGGCAGGAAGAAAACGAATATTATGCCGACGGGATTGGGGCACCACACAGCAGGAAAGAAACGGGAGGTTCATTATGCCGACGGAATTGGGCAACCGCCAGCAGGAAGAAAATGGAGGGGTTCATTATGCTGACAGGGATTGGGCACCCAGTCGGCAGGAACAAAATGGGGCATTACAGAGTGCCGACGGGAGTGGGCTCACCCTGTGAGCAACAAGTAAACACTGTGGGGGGAGGGGGTTATATTGTTTGTGAACTCAGCGGCAAGCCCTCCGCCATGTTCACAAACAATATCAGGGGGTTTCACATCCCGGCCTGGAATGACGGGTCGCTCCCTCATTGCCAAGGATGGCTGACACTGCAATGATGAGGCGGCCCCTGATTGCAGCGGCTAATTTTTTAGAAGGTTGTGGCACACTGTCTGAACTAGTGTCAGCAGCAGCATGCCATGGCATTGGGGGACAGGGGACAAGCCTGCAGGCTGTGGGGCATCGACACAACAGTGCCATGCCTCCACAACCTGCTTGTGGAGAAAGTTGATGCACATGTTTTGCCCATGCGCAATCAACATAAAAGGGGGGATGCATATGACTACCTGTTATGCGTACATGAGAAGGAGGAGACATAAATAAAGCTTGACAATATATTATTCTGAGATGGTGGGGGGAGAAGGGGGGATGGGGTAGAGGAAAGACAAAGGGAAAGGTGAAAGGGGGAAAACAAACAAAAACATTTTTTAGGGCTGTGGCACATATATTTTACTAGCTCAATGTTTCAGCTGAGGGAAAGGGGGGAGTCCCTGAACTTGTCCATTCTGGAATGTCCTGCTTGGTGATTCTAATGTTCCTAGCTATCACTACTGGAATATTTTCAATATTTGATGTTGCTCAGGCACAGATTGTTAAACTTTTTTGAAATTATTTTCTTCCACTTTATAACGTGCCACTCCTTATTTTATTTGCTACTTATTCTAGCCCGATTTATTCTGCACTTCTTTCCCTGCCTTATAAAAGCCCACTGTCTTTTCTAGCTCTCATTCTCTTTATTATTTCTTCAAGGGAAGGTGATCCGGAGATATACAACACTACTCTCTACTTAGATGTTGGTTTTACCTGTTTTAATGCCTTTTCTAAATGAGCTAATTTATGGTAGCAAATGACAAATTAAAGATTGTTACTTGGAATGTCAGCGGTCTGAATAATAAAATAAAAAGGCACTCTGTTTTGAGTCACCTTAAGAAACTAGGCACTTCAATAGCTTTCTTACAAGAAACACACCTTAGGAAAGAACACTATGATTTGATGCAGAGAGATTGGGTAGGGCCAATCTTTGGTGCTGGAGACAGCTCAAAGAAAGCTGGGGCACTGATCTTATTTAAAAGGGAACTACATTTTCATATGGGAACAGTCATAGAAGACATGTTGGGATATTTTATTATCATTAATAGCAGACTGGGAGAGGAATGCTTCACGTTCATTAATGTCAATGTCCCTAACGATACATCTCATGATGTATTTAATGTACTTTTTTCTAAAGTTAGCAATTTAATAGATAACACTACTGTAATTGCAGGAGACATGAACAGCACATTAGATCATGTGCTGGATAGGTCTACCTTTTGACCACAAAATTCTAGGGCAGAAAAAGATCTCAGTGAGCTTACAGAGAATCTGGGACTAGTTGATGCGTGGAGAATTCTTAATCCTAATGTAAAAAAATACACTTTTTGGTCTGAGTGCAATAATTCAGGTTCTAGACTAGATCATATACTATATATACTCCTGGCACTTTTATCCCAGGATTATTAAAGTGGCTATTGAACCACGTGTAGTTTCAGATCACTCCCCTGTGTCTCTATTATTTTGTACTTTAGATAATCCACATAGAACATGAAGATGGAAACTTAATAACTTTTTATTAGAGAACAATGATTTAGTTGATAAGATCAAAAACAGCACAGAGGAGTTTCTTTCCTTAATGATCCTGGGAATACCTCCTGGAATAATACTTGGGACTGCCTCAAGTGCTACTGAAGTCTTGATACAAGAGGCGGCCAATTTCAAGAAGAAAAAAACAAGCAAAAGCAAAAGGTGGTATCAGAAAAAATGAAAGCGATGGCAAGGACTTTGATTAGTTCCAGTACTCCTGAAGAGTGGACAGCATGGTCTAAACTCAAGGTACGATATAATTCTTTTAGAAGTGAGGCCATCCTTGCAGTCAGGAAAGCTATATTAAATTATGTAGACTCAGGGCCTAAAGCATCAAATATTCTAGCTACACATCTCACTTAAAATAGTAATGCCACCAGCATTAAAGCCACCAGATGTAAACATTCAGGTAACATAATGGTAGATCTTCCTCAAATAAATGAGGAATTGAAAAAATTATATAAGGACCTTTACCAGAACGAAGAGAGGAACACAAGTATTTCATTAGAATTTAGTAAATACCTTGACATTCTTAGAGTTCCAGAAACATTACAGGAGGAGCACTTGTTACAAAAGAAGAGATATTAATAGCTATCAAACAGCTTAAAAAGAATAAAGCACCAGGTCCTGATGGCTTTTCTGCTAATTGTTATAATACGTTTGATTCAAAACTTGCTCCTATTTTAGTAGAAGTTTTTAATCAAGCCTTAGCAGACAGCAGGCTTTCACAAGAAATGACCCAAGGCCTGATGACCTTAATACATAAGCAGGGCAAATATCGCTTGGAATGTGTAAGCTACAGGCCAATATCTTTAATAAATTCTGATGTTAAGATTCTCGCTAAAGTATTGGAAAAGTGGTTGGAGATAGTAATCCCTTTCCTGATGACCAAACAACAGACGGGATTCATGAAGGGAAGGAATGCAGCAGACAATACAAGAACATTATTTCATGTCTTGCAAGCAGCTAGTAAACATAGAAACATAGAAGTTGGTGGCAGATAAGGACCACAAGGCCCATCCAGTCTGCCCATTTATTTTCTACCTAATGAATGTGCCATCTACCTTTGCTCTGTCAATGGCCTATCTGTTCATACTCATCTGTTTTGCTCCCTTATGCCTATCCCATGCCTGTTTGAAGCCCTGCACTGTATTCATATCCACCACTTCATGAGGTAGGCTGTTCCATACATCCACCACCCTTTATGTGAAAAAGAACTTCCTCACATTACCCCTTAATCGGCCTCCCTCTCATCTCATGCTGTGTCTTCTTGTCCTGCTATTCTTCTTATATTGAAGCATGTTAGACTCTTTCACCTTGTTAATGCCCTTAAGGTGTTTGAATGTTTCAATCATATCACCTCTCTTCCTCCTTTGCTCAAGTGTATACATATTGAGCTCCATTAATCTGTCCTCACATGTTTTCTGATACAGTCCCTGCACTATTTTGGTTGCCCTTCTCTGGACTGCCTCAATTTGGTTAATATCCTTGTGAAGGTGTACTGCACGCAGTACTCCAGAAGGTGCCTAACCAGTGTCTTGTAAAGAGAGACTATTACCTCTCTCTTATGACTTGTGATACCCCTACTAATACATCTCAATATCCCCCTAGCCTTACCTACTATTTTAGTGGTCTGCTTGGATGATTTCTTGTCATCTGTGATGATGATGCCCAAGTCTCTTTCTTCCCTTGTGACTGCCAGCAACTCCCCTCCCAGCCTATAGGTGGCTTCTGAGATTCTCTACCCTATGTGCATGATCTTGCACTTCTTTGCATTAAACCCCAGTTGCCACTCTTCCGACCATTTTGCCAGTTTATCCAGATCTCTTCTCATTCTGCCCACCCCATCTGGATCATCTATTCTGTTGCAGATCTTGGTGTTATCTGCAAACAGACAAACCTTTTCCTCCAGTCTATCTACAATGTCACTGATGAAAATATTCAAGAGGACTGGCCCCAGGACTGACCCCTGAGGTATCCCACTTGTGACTTCTTCTCTTCTGACTGTATACTGTTTACCACCACTCTGTTTTCTGCCCATTAACCAGTTTGCCACACAGTTGACCAACTTCTGATCCACTCCAAGCCCACCCAGCTTATTAATCAATCTTCTATGTGAAACAGTAACAAAAGCTTTGCTGAAGTCAAGGTAGGTGACATCAGCTGCTCCCGCTTGGTCCACAACTCTGGTTACCCAGTCAAAGAAATCTATGATATTAGTTTGACAGGACCTTCCTGTTGTAAGCCCCTACTGTCTTTGATCCTGTGCTCCTATGGATTCCAGGTGTTGCGCTATCCTTTCCTTAAGGAGTGCCTCCATAATCTTGCCCACTACTGAGGTAAGACTGACTGATCTGTAGTTCTCTGCCTCCTCCCTGCTACCACTCTTAAACAATCACCTCCATGTGGTCTGGTATCACTTGATGCTGAAAAGGCATTTGATTGAGTTGTTTGGTCTCATATATTTAACTCCCTCAAACTGTATGACTTTCCTGACTCTTATCTAAAGTGGGTAAAAATTCTATACCAGAACTCATTGTCTGCAGTAGTAACTAATGGGGTTATATCATCTTTCTTTGAAATAGGGAAGGGCACCAGACACTGATGCCCTTTGTCACCTTTATTATTGAATCTCACTATTGACCCTTTAAAAAGATGACATTAACATTAATGGTATTAAAGTGGGACAAAAAGACCAGTTACTGGCACTCTATGCAGATGATATTCTTTCAATGATCTCTGAATCTTCTATTTCTCTGCCACACGTTTTTACCATAATTAATGGTGCTGGGGATCTTTCAGGTTATAAACTAAATAAGGAAAAAACAAAATTCTTATCTCTCAATAAATACTATGTTAAAGAGGATATTAACAAGGCTAGGATTACTTGGACCAAAGAATATATAGAATATTTAGGGATCCATATCTATAAATCTATTAATAAGACTATCTCTACCATACATTGCTTTACCAATTATCCTTGGGGGAGACTGGAATCTGGTTGTCTCCAATGACCTTGACAGGCCTGGTTCCTCACCCTGTCCTCCTTCCAAGGGACAGAAAGCATTACATGAACTCATGCACTTCCTCGGCCCTGCAGATCCCTGGTGAATCTTATACCCCAATACAAAAGAATACTCCTTCCACTGTCTTCCCCACCAGTCTTACTCTCGCATTGATTACTTTCTTATGAGTGTCAATCATCTATCAGGTGTTACACTAGCCTCTTATTCCTCCACGTTATTGTCTCATTACGATATTGTTCAATTACACCTAAACTTGTCCCCCAACTTCCATAAAGATAAAACCTGGAAAATTAATAATCAGTTACTTGAAAACTGATGATCACATTCAACACTTAAGATAATTCATCACTGATTTCATGCAATATAATACTCCCTCTGTGCCCAAATTAGATATCCTATGGAGTTCACTAAAATGTGCCTCAAGGGGAGAATAGCATCCAAGAGAAAAAAAAAAAACAAAGAGAACAGACTCTTTCCTCCCTATTTATCCAAAGCACTGTAGCTGAAGCTACCTTATCTCCATCTTCCCTAACATCTGATTAGTAAAGAGTTGAATCTCTCCATGCCCAATACCAATCAGCTCCTTGACGAAAAAGCTGAATTTCTTATGTTGCTTACCAAAACTTCTTATTTCGATCAAGGCAAGAAAACAGGGAAGCTTTTTGCTCTTCAACTTCGTACCCAGACCACTGATAAAATTATAACTTCTATCATTTCATCTTCAGGCAATCCTCTTACCATATCAAGAGACATTGCAGAGACCTTTAAATACTATTACTGTCAATTATATACTTCTGTGACCCCCTCCTTAACATCACAATCACTAGATACCTTCCTTAGTGATGTTGAACTCCCAGCTTTGTCTGATCCTCAACTTGATTTACTAAAGGCCCCCCTTACCATTACAGAAATAACTATAGCTATTGATAGTCTCCCTCTAGATAAGACTTCAGGCCCAGATGGCTTTTCCACCAACTTTTACAAATCCCTTAAAGACACAATAGCTCCTATTATCTTAGATACTTTCAACTATTTTTTCCAAGAAGGCATCTCGGATTCTTCTCTGACCCAAGCCACAATAGTAGTACTTCCTAAACTGCGTAAAGACCTGCTTCTTACTTCCAGCTATGGACCCATTTCTCTGATTAATGTCAATTTAAAAATTCTGGCCAAAATCCTTGATTTACGACTATGGAAAGTTTGGAATGGGGTAATAAGTAAAGAACAGGTGGGCTTTGTTAAGGGCAGTCTTTCTTTGGACCACCTCAGGAAACTTGCCTCTCTCTTTTCAGTATCCAAATCTCTTTCTACACCAGCAGAACTAATATTGTTGGATTCTGAAAAGGCCTTTGATACTGTCTCCTGGGACTACCTTTTTATGCTGCTTCCCAAATTCTGTATTCCTCCGGAATTTGTTCATTGGAATAAAATTCTTTATTCATCTCCTTCAGTCCGGGGCCAGTGCAATGGGGTGTTTTCCACCTGTTTCCAACTACATCAAGGCACACAACAAGGTTGGCCCCTCTCCCCATATTTATTTTATCTCTTTTTAGAACCCCTTACTAAGAACCTAAAACTGTCTCCACTGATAAAGAGTATTACCCTAGGTGATGAAGATTATATGATCTCTGTGTATGCAGATGATATCCTGCTCCATTTAACTTCCCCTGACCAATCTCTCCCTGCTGTTTTTGAAATAATTACCTCTTTTGGATCTATTTCTAATTATACATTAAACTTAGATAAGACAGAAATCCTCCATCTTAACAAATTCACCTTGAAATATGAAGTGGCGCAAATAGGTATTCAATGGTGTCCTGTCAGGTTGAAATATCTTGGAATTTATCTTTATTCCTCCCCCAAAGTCATGAGAAAACTTAATCTGGACAGTTTACTACTTATCTTAAAAGAAGACACTCAACACTAGTCTCGTCTACCCCTGTCTCTATGGGGTCGAATGAGCATAATAAAATTAAGCATTCTACCTGCGTACTATACCCCTTACAAATGTTTAATTATATTTTTCCTTTATCATGGTTTTCTAACTTACACTGCATCATTACATCCTTTCTGTGGCTGGGGAAAAAAAAAACTAGATGCAGTTATAGTAAACTCACTCACCTCAAGACTGATGGAGGTTTGCAGGCCCCTAACTTTTATTTATACTACCTAGCGATACATTTGACTAGGATCAAATATTGGCTACACCTTGCAGACAACACTTCTATACCTTCCTACTGTCTACTATGGGTTGATATCGAATGATTCCTTTATACCTCTTACAATATCATCCTAGAAACTCTCATATATATATATATATATACACCTCCCCCAAATTTTAAAAACCTCCCCCGATAGGCTTCACAATTCAAACACATCACCAACTGAATTCTTTTCTCAAAACTGATGGGTGCAGGGATATAAACCAGCCTCAATTTTGTAATCTCAACTTCCTTATCACTGGGAAAGTTCTCAAACCAGCTCTGTTTTGGCCCAATATGGGTGCTGAAAAAATAGCTGCCCTGGTCACAGATCAAAAACTGACTTCCTTCCAAATTGCCAGTCACCATTTTAAATGGTCTTGTACTTGTGTTTTCAAATACCTCCAGATTACACACATGTTGTTGAAACATTTTGGCACAGGACCATGGTCCACATCTCTTTCAACTATTTTGACCCAATATCATGCTTCTCTTCCACCATCCCATTTAATTGCATATTCCTGTAAGTTCTTACAAAATATGACAAGTTCTGGTCAGATCCACCATGTCAGCATAATAACGTTATTGAGGCTGTGTGGAATTGTTAAGGAGGCATGGAGAAACAACACCCAATGATTTGTAAGTAGTAAGATTTGTTTTATTTTCTACTCTAAGGAAAGCATACACATTATTAGTAAAAGTTATGGAGGTGTACATTTCAGTGGATGAAATGGTAAGCAATATAGGTTTGACAGGTACAGTAAGTGGCAGTACATGAAAAAATAAAGCCTGTCATATGTTCAGTCTTGGGATTATTTACACAGTTTTATAGAGAAAGAGGGTTTTTCTCCACGTGGTGATGTAAGTTATATTTAGGTAAGTATTTCAGAAGGGATCACTGTTAATGACGCTAAGACAGTAATGCTTATGATAACGGGAATATCAGGACAGTATGAGGTCTATGCAGGAGTGGAGTACAAATATGCACTGTATTGTAAGTATTTACTCAGAGTGCAGGCAAATGTGATATGCAGGTTTGTTTTACAAATTGGTAAAAAGAGTAATAGATGCAATTGATAGAAAGATAGATAATTACATAGATAGACATGTAGCTAGACAGAGGGAGAAGTCATAGCCATGACAGTCTTTGGAGAGGCAATTGCCCCTAATATCACAATCATGCTCACTAATTTGGGGTGAAAAACTTCAAACAGCACTATTTTGTTGCCAGTAGTCACCTATGGGTTTAAGCATGTATTTGAGCCACTTCAAACAGTTATAGTGCAAGGAAAACAATGAAAGCAATTGTATTATAGTTTAGCACTGAAACATATATGTTGCCGCCTTGCTCCAATGAGCACCCTTCCCCAAGCAGAGTGCCATTCTTAATTATAAAGAGTAGAGCTGAAAAAATGTGTCTCGGAGTAAGTGCAGAATCATTTTTATGAAATCTGTTTCAAGATATTAGGTCTTTCCTCTTTTTATGTTGGCGCACTTGAGCAGCCAACATCTTGGGACAGTGCAGCTTTGGAGGTGCAGTCGCCATTGGGTGAATGCAGGGCATGCACCAGTAAGTGTGTCCCACATTCTCCAATCAGCCTGCATGCCAGCACCACACCATGCATACATAATGTGGTGAGCACAAGTAAGAAAAGGTCCACTACAGTCTGAGCAAAGCTTGTCAGATGCAGCGGTCCTTTTCTTGATGTGCTCATGACATAATGCACATGGTGGCACACTGGCCTCCAAACTGCTGACTTCAGGGGTGCCCAATCCCCCTGTCGGCTGCCCCACCCCCTATGAATGTTCCATTGGGGGTGCCCACTCCCCATCTGCATAAAGCATCTCCCCATTTGTGATATGCCTAGGGGGGTGCCCAAGCCCCCTCAGCTCTTACCCTGTCCCCCTTTCCTTGTGTGCTGATGGGGGAGCCCATACCCCATCAGCAGAAAGAACCACCCCAAATGTTTAATGCTGAGGAGGGGTGCCCAATCCCCCTTGGCTCTGTGCCCCCTGACCCTTCTTTGTGTGCCGACGTGGGAGCCCAATCCCCATCAGCATACATTCCTCCCCCCTTGTGTTGATTGCCAACAAGGATGTCCAATCCCCCATCGGCTACAGACACCCCCCCAAACAGTTAGGTGGCATTCTGAGAGCCCACCCCAGTGTGCCAAATCCCCTGCAAAAAAAAAAAAAAACGGTCCCACAATGTTTTTTTTCTTTTTGAATCTGTAAAATGAAAATGGTCCCTTGTAGTCTTTGTGCCCCACTCCCCTACCCACCCACTGCTCACCCCCACCCCTCCACACCATACTTGCCTCTGGAGCTCAGTGCGACGATCTTTGGTGGACCAGGAACATGTCTGCACTCTTCTAAGCCGACCCTTGAACTGAGGAAATGCTGGTAAGCTGTATAATGGAATAAATAGTTTTTTTTTCAATTTTGCTGCATATCTCAGGCATTTTTGCGAATTTTGGCACCAAATTTGTAACATGGGGTTTTTGGGACCCCTTTCATGAATTCTTGCACTGTCATGGCGTTATTCAGTCCCAAAAGGTGATTTTGCAGTCACTGCATGGAATCACCTTTTGGGACCATGTAATGAAATGACAGTGTCACTGTTCATGACAGGGGCTCCCAAAAAGCCTATGTTGCAAATTTGGTTGGAAAAATCGAAAACATGACTGTTTTATGAGCGTGCATAGCAACTGCGCAACACACGCTCATAAGTTAGCGAATTCAAAATATTTTTATGCCAGATTCTCAACATTGGCATTTTACCACACCTTCTTGTGAACTGTACTGCTGTCATTTTTCACATCCTGGCCAAAATGTGTTTTCGCACTGCTGGTGCAGAATAGTGCAGTCACTGTGCGAAATCAGTGTTTGGGACACATTACAAAAATGACAGTGATGCTTTTCATGAGCAGAGGTCCTAAAATGCCTATGTTGAAAATTTGGTGACAATGCTCCATAAAATGACTGTGTTACAAGCATGCGTTGCGCAGTTTGCACGCACACTCGTACATTCACAAACGGCTAATAATTTCACTCCAGACTTTCAACAGTGCCATTGTTCTGCACCTCCTAATGAACAGTACAGCTGTCATTTTTCACATCCTGACCAATATCTGTTTTTGCAGTTCTGGCGCAGAATAGAGTGGTCGCTGTGGAAAGTCCATGTTGGAGACACATAATGAAAATTACAGTGACACTGTTCATTAGCAGATGTCCTAAAATGCCTATGTTGAAAATTTGGGAATGAAAGTCAATAAAATGAGTGTTTTATGAGTGTGCACTGCACAGTTTGCATGCGCACTCATGACTTTGTGAATTTGTAATAGTTTCACTCCAGCTGTTTATCATTGCCATTTTTCCATGCCTCCTTATGAACAGTAAAGCTGCCTGAAATGTGTTTTCGCACATCCAGCGCAGAACTGCACAATCGCTGTGCAAAATCAGTTTTCGGGACAGTTTGAGGAAATGACAGTGACACTATTCATGAGCAGAGGTCCTAAAATGCCTATGTTGGAAATTTGGAGCCGAAAGTCCATACAATGACTGTGTTGCAAGCGTGCATTGCGCATTTTCCACACACCCTTGTAACTTCATCAACCTGCAATATTTTCATGCCACATTTTCACCACTGGCATTTGTGCACATCTCCTTATCAACAGTCCAGCTGTCATTTTTCACAGCCTGCTTAAAATCTGTTTCCGCAGCTGTGACACACAATGGCGTGCTCGCTGTGCAAAATCACCTTTTGAGACACATTCACAAAATCACAACACTATGCGTCTAGCTCCGCCATTCAAACTGACAGTGCTACAACATTCGGCATTGACAAATGCATTTTTATGTTGGCGCGCGTGTGCAGCCAACATCTTCCGACAGAGTGGGGAGCTGGAGGCATGGTCGCTGTTTGGCAAATGCAGGGCATGCACCAGTAGGTGCGTCCCACATTGCCCAATCAGCCTACATGCCAGTGCCACAATATGCATACATAATGAGGCAAGCACATCTAAGAAAAGGTCTGCTGCAATCTGAGCAAAGCTTGTAAGAAGCAGCGGTCCTTTTCTTGCCTTGCTTGCCGCCATTATGTGCATGGTCAGCGAGCGGGCGGCCACCTAACGCCTGCCAGCACTTTGTGTCAGTTAGCCCCCTGTTGTCTTTAGGTGCTGATGGGGAGCCCACTCCCCATCGGCATAAACCCCCCAGTTGTTGAATGCTGAGGTGGTGCCCATCCCCTCGGCTTGCGCCCTGCTTTTTCTGTGCCGACAGGTGCCCAATCCCTGTCGGCATTACCTCCTCCCCGCCCGTGTTGTGTGCTTACGAGGGTGCCCAATCCCCCTTCGGCTACTGACATCCCCCCAAAACAGTTAGGTGGTATGCTGGGAGCCCTCCCCAGGGTGCCAAATGCCCTGCAAAAGGAAAATTGTCCCACAATGGTTTTTTCCGTTTTTACCTGTAAAATGAAAACGGTCCCTCGTAGTCTCGATGCCCCCTCTCCCCACCCACACCCACCCACTGTGCACCCTGCCTCCCCTCCCCCCCTTACCCCATACTTACTCCAGAGTCCAGCGCGATGATCTTCTGTGGACCGGGAACAAGCCTGCACTCTTCAAAGCCGACCGTGAACTGAGGAAATGCCGGTAAGCTGTATAATGGAATGAATAGGGTTTTTTCAACTTTAATGCATATCTCAGGCATTTTGGGGAATTTTGGCCCCACATTTTCAACATGGGGTTTTTGGGACCCCTTCACATGAGTTCTAGCACTGTCATGGCGTTGTCCTGAAAGGTGATTTCGCAGTCACTGTGCAGAATCACCTTTCAGGACCTAGGTAACTAAAATGACAGTACAACTTGTTCAAGTAGGCCTCAAAAGCCTATGTTGCAAGTCTGGTGGGGAAAATCAAAAAAAATGACTGTTTTACGAGTGTGCATAGCAACTGCGCAATGCACGCTCGTATGTTAGCGTATTTGCACTATTTTCATGCCAGATTCTCAACATTGGCATTTTACCACACCTTCTTGTGAACCGTACAGCGTACAGCTGTCATTTCTTACATCCTGCCCGAAATGTGTTTTCGCACTTCCGGCGCAGAATAGCACAGTCACTGTGCGAAATCAGTGTTCAGGACAAATTATGAAAATGACAGTGACACTGTTCATGAGCAGAGGTCCTAAAATGCCTGTGTTGAAAATTTGGTGACAATACTCCATAAAATGCCTGTTTTACGAGCGTGCGTAGCAACTGCGCAACACACGCTCATAAGTTAGCGCATTTGCAATATTTTCATGCCACATTCTCAGCATAGGTATTTTACCACACCTTCTTGTGAACTGTGCAGCTGTCATTTTTCACATCCTTGCTGAAATGTGTTTTCGCACTTCCGGTGCAGAATAGTGCGGTCACTGTGCGAAATCAGTGTTCTGGACACATTACAAAAATGACAGTGACACTTTTCATGAGCAGAGGTCATAAAATGCCTATGTTGAAAATTTGGTGACAATACTACATAAAATTACTGTGTTACGAGCATGAGTTGCGCAGTTTGCATGCACGCTCGTACGTTCACAAACATCTAATAATTTCATTCCAGATTTTCAACAGTGCCATTGTTCTGCACCTCCTAATGAACAGTACAGCTGTCATTTTTCACATCCTGACCAAAATCTGTTTTCGCAGTTCCGGCGCAGAATAGTGTGGTCGCTGTGGAAAGTCCATGTTCGACACACATGATGAAAATTACAGTGACATCGTTCATTAGCAGATGCCCAAAAATGCCTATGTTGAAAATTTGGGAACGAAAGTCAATAAAATTTGTGTTTTATGAGCGTGCATTGCACAGTTTGCACACATGTTCATGACTTTCTGAATTTGTAATACTTTCACTCCAGTTGTTCATCACTGGCATTTCTCCATACCTCCTTATGAACACTCCAACTGCCTGAAATGTGTTTTTGCACGTCTGGCACAGAATTGCATGACCACTGTGTGAAATCAGTTTTTGGGACAGTTTGAGGAAATGTTAGTGACACTATTCATGAGCAGAGGTCCTAAATGCCTATGTTGAACATTTGGTGCCGAACCTCCATACAATGACTGTGTTGCAAGCGTGCATTGCGCAGTTTCAGCGCACCCTTGTAACTTCATCAATCTGCAATATTTTCATGCCACATTTTCACCAGTGGCATTTGTGCACGTCTCCTTATCAACAGTCCAGCTGCCATTTTTCACAGCCTGCCCAAAACGTGTTTCCGCAGCTGTAGCGCACAATGGCGTGCTCACTGTGCAAAATCACTTTTTGAGACACATTCACAAAATCACAGCAATATGCGTCTCTAGCTACGCCACTCCCACTGCTAATGCCATCACGACAACATTCGGCATTGACAACTACTTGTTTAATTTAATGATAAAAAGAAGTAACACCTTTCTTCTGATCGGACTGATGTAAAAGATGACAGTCAGTTATTTGGGATATGCTAGATGTCCCCAGGAACATGGTGTGCTCCTTTGCTGGCTAGAGAGTAGGCAGTTAAAAAAGAAGAAACACACAGCTCAGACATTCTACCAGTGAGACACATTATAGTGCAGCCTGTCAGAAAGAGGAAGAGAGACACTCAGTTCCTGTGGGACCTGAGAGGGTGGAGTGATTCACCAGATGATATTTTTCATTTACTGATTTAAAAAAAATTGTCATCTTTTCCCCCCCAAGAACACTGATGCAAATGATACTGTCAGGAGATGAAGAGCTGCCCGCAGGAGCAAGGTGTTCTCTGTGTCTCTTTGCTGGCCCAGAGTGCAGGCTATTATAAACAAGCATTTGTCAATGCCGAATGTTGATTGCGTTGGTCTGTTGAGCTCACTCACTGCCCCTCTGTCACTCACTCAGTCTGTTTCTCCCAGTGCTGCAGGCTGCTCTATTGTACTGGGCTCCCGTCTGTGTTGGCAGCTTTTTCTGCCCACTAAGAAATCCGCAGCTGTCCCGACAGAGATCCGTTGAGGTGGCTCACTCCCACTCTCTCATTCACTCACTCTGTTTCTCCTAGTGCTGCAGGCTGCCCTTTTGTACTGGGCTCCTGCCACTGTTGGTGGCTTTTTCTGCCCACAAAGAAATCAGCAGCAGTCCCGACACAGGTCTCTTGAACCTACTCACCCCCCATTCACTCGCTCCATTTCTGCCAGCGCCTGCAGGCTGGCTTGTACTGGGCTCCTGCCTGCATTGACGTCTTTTTCTGCCCACAAAGAAATCTGCAGCAGCCACGATAGAGCTCCGTTGAGCTCGGTCACTACCGCTCTATCACTTGCTCATTCTGTTTCTCTTGGCACTGTAGGCTGCACTTTTGTACGGGCTCCTGGCTGCATTGGCACCTTTTTCTGCCCACAAAGAAATCCGCAGCAGTCACGATAGAGCTCGATTGAGCTCGGTCACTACCGTTCTGTCACTCGCTTGTTCTGTTTCTCTTGGTGCTGCAGGCTGCACTTTTGTATGGGGCTCCTGGCTGCATTGGCACCTTTGTCTGCCCACAAAGATATCTGCAGCTGTCCCAACAGAGCTCCATTGAGGTCGCTCAGTCTCCCTCTCTCATGCGCTCCTACTGTTTCTCCCACCGCTGCAGACTGGCCTTTTGTACTGAGCCCCTGCCTGCATTGACACCTTTTTTCTGCCCACAAAGAAATCCGCAGCAGTCCTGACAGAGCTCCGGTGAATTCGCTCACTCCCCCTCCCTCACTGTCTCTCTCGGTCTGTTTCTCCCAGTGCTGCAGGCTGCCCTTTTGAACTGGGTTCTTGTATTGGGGCCTTTTTCTGCCCACAGACAAATCCGCAGCAGTACTGAAAGAGGTCAGTTGAGCTCAGTCACTCCCCCCCCCACTTGCTCGATCTTAATCTGTCACAAACACTGATTTCCCACAGTGACCGTGCTATTCTCCGACAGGAATGCAACAACATATTTTAGCTGGGATGTGAAAAATGACAGCTGTACTGTTCATAAGGAGGTATGAAAAAATGGCACTGTTGAAAATGTGATGTGAAAATATTACAAAGTTGCAAAGTTACAAGGGTGCGTGGAAACAGTACAACGCACGTTTGTAACACAGTCATGTTATGGAGTTTCGTCACCAAATTTTCAACGTAGGGATTTTAGGACCTCTGCTCATGAACAGTGCCACTGTCATTTTCTTAATCTGTCCCGAACACTGATTTCCCACAGTGACCGCGTTATTCTGTGCCAGAACTGTGAAAACACATTTTGGTCAGGATGTGAAAATGACGGCTGTACTGCTTATAAGGAGGTGTGAAAAAATGCCAGTGTTGAAAATCTGGCGTGATAATATTACAAATCTGCGAAGTTACAAGGGTGCATAGAAAGTGCGCAATGCACAATTGTAACACAGTCCTTTGATGGGCTATCATCACCAAATTTTCAACATAGGCATTTATGACCTCTGCTCATGAACAGTATCACTGTCATTTTCTTAATCTGTCCCAAACAGTGATTTCCCACAGCAACCACTCTATTCTGCACCGGAAGTGCGAAAACACATTTTGGCCAGGATGGAAAAAATGACAGCTGTACTGTTCATAAGTAGGTGTGGGAAAATGGCAATGTTGGAACTCTGGAGTGAAAATATTACAAATTTGCGAAGTTACGAGCGTGCGTGCAAACTGCGTAATGCACTCTCGTAACACAGTCATTTTATGGAGTATCATCACCAAATTTTCAATATAGGCATTTTAGGACCTCTACTCACGAACAGTGTCACAGTCATTTTCTGACTCTGTCCCAAAGACTAATTTCCCCACAGTGACTGCGCTATTCTGCGCCGGAAGTGCAAAAACACATTTCGGCCAAGATGTGAACAATGACAGCTATACTGTTCACAAGGATGTCTGAAAAAATGCCAGTGCTGAAAATATGGCGTGAAAATATTGCAAATCCACAAAGTTACGAGTGTGCATATCAACTGTAGCAGCGCTGGCTCATCAAAACAGTCATTGTTTTGATTTATTCCTGGGTACAACATAGGCTTATGAGAGCCCACCTCATGAACATTGGCAATGTCATTTTGTTAATCAGCCCCGAAAGGTGATTCCATGTAGTGACTGAAAAATCACCTTTTGGGGCAGATTAATGCCATGACAGTTCCAGAATTCATGATGAGGGGTCCCAAAAACCCCATGTTGAAAATTTGGTTCCATAATTCCTAAAAAATGACTGAGATATGCATTAAAGTTGGAAAAAAAAACATCTATTCCAAGATATATAGCTTTCCGGCATTTCCTCCATTCACGGTCGGCTTTGAAGAGTGCAGACGTGTTCCCAGTCCACCGAAGATCATTGCGCCAAGCTCCGGAGGTAAGTGTGGGGTGAGTGGGGTGGGGAGGCAGGGTACGCAGTGGGTGGGTGCGGGTTGTGGGAGGGGCAGGGAAGATCACGAGGGCAGTTTCCTTTAGGGCAAAAAAGACATCACTGGACTGTTTTTATTTTACAGGGGCATGTGGCATGCTGAGGTGAGCTCCCTGTGTGCCACCAGAGTCTTTCTATGTGGGGAAAGCTGTAGCCAATGGGGGATTGAGCACCCCGTCGGCACACAACAAAAGGGTGAGGTAGCATTGCTGGCGGAGTTGGGCACCCGTCAGCAGACAATATAAGCAGGGGTAGTTTACACGCGACCAGGGAGCGGCTCCCCATTGGCAACATGTAACATTGGGGCACCAGCCAACGGGGATTGGGGCCCCACTGGCAAATAAACATGGTGGGGGTTAATATTGTTAGTGAATATGGCGGCAAACTGCCACCATGATCACGACCAATATCAGTGTGTCAAGATCTCGCCCTGCAATGACAGGTCACTCCCTTATTGCTGCAATGACAAGGCGGCCCCTGATTACAGCAGCTAAATTTTTACAAGTTGGTGGCACGCTGGCTGAACTAGTGTCAGCAGTAGCATGCCACAGTATTGGGGGATGCTGGACAAGCCTTTAAAGGCCGTGGGGGCAATGACCACAACAGTGCCACGCCTCTACAACCTGCTTGTGGAGAAAGCTGCCACAATATGTTTCTTGTGCATGCGCGCAATCAACATAAAAATATAAACAAAGATATTTCAGGAGAAGAAGACTGAAACTTGGTTCCAGTGGAACCTTAAGTGGTTGGAGGGGCTCTCCAGATGGTCTTTTTATTTTAAAAGTAAAAAAGTAATTTTATTTGTAAAAGAAAAAAAAGGTAGAATGTTTCTCACAACCAGACTGATGTCATTTATGCTGGTTGCGAGATGTAGAGGTGTCGTCCGGAGCCAGGTGTGCTCTTTTGGTGGCCAGTGAGCAAGCTATATACTCAATGTCATGAATCCCCGAATTGTTAAATCATAGGTACCGCCCGGTGACAACTACATCTCTGTAACACCCTATACTTGTTCAACCTGCACACACCACAAGCTAACAAGTTATGGTGTCAATGTGTTTATGATTATTTCTGCTTGGCCAATTGGGGGGGGGGGTACAAGTACAAAGTCACTGGCTTTAGCATAAGGTATTTTTTTAATTAATTGTGTTTGTTTTTCTTTTTTGTTAAATTAGCCTTACAAGTGTATTTGTCTTATATACTGCAGTTAGTCACTGTAGCATTTAAATACTAGTTGTAGTTGATTAATGACATCCATAAACCAGAAGCAGCTTTTTATCAGACAAGTTAATCATACTGGTCTGTTGTTACTGGCAGTTGGAAATCACCATTGTGAGATAACATCACGCAGCTTTAAAATGCTGTTAGAGCATATAAATCTCTGTAGTGTATGCCTTCCTTTCTATGGTACAAAAGATGACAGTTTTTAAATAGCTTACAAGCTTCCGGTAGTCTGCCAAGCATGTATCACATAAGGACAATCACCTCTCTGCTCACCCCAAGACAATTGCAGCCCCCTAATACAGTACAATATTATTAGTGAGAAGGCATACTGTTGTATTAGGGGACTGCAGTTGTCATTAGGTGACCTGAGAGGCATTTGTACTGGTCTGATACCTGCTTGACAGACCCACTGGAAGTTTATAAGCTGTTTGAATACAGTCTCCTTTTTTGCCTAAGTAAGGAAGGCAAACACTATTATTATCATTGGGCACTATGTACGAAAGGTGCAGAGTGGCTACACATGCGTATCAGGAGTGTGTAGGCACTCTGCACCCACTTCACCTCCAGTGTGGCATTCAGGAAGAGGGGGCACGCAGTCCCACAGCACCCGATCCCCCTCATCCACAAACAGCTCAGCACAGGGGGCATAACAGGGGCATGCTAGCACTATGTAGTATTCACGAACCCACTAGTACTGGCTGCATGGGTGCACTGGGCAGCGCAGGGTACGCTAGGGCTGACCTTGCCGTAACCCACTGCGTGCCCCTATGGGCACCATCAAGACATTGCCAGGGGACCAGAATGAGGTGCACTATGATGTCCCTGACTGCTGGGCTGCCAGGGACGGCTGAACAGGAGAGCACCCCAGACATTACAGGTGGCAGCAATGGGACCAGTGGGTGCCACGTGGATCCAGGTGCATGCAAGTGGCATGCACATCCCTGGACCCATGCCACCCAGTGCAAGGGATCCACTGTGTGCCCAAGGAGGGCATCCTATTGGATGCCCACCCAAGACACTGACTCCTCCCCTGGCAGCCCTGTGCAGACCTGCGCACTGGGGGGGGAGAGCCACGGACAGGTGGCTGGCTTTGGCGAATGCCGGCAGGTGTGCACCTGTCCACAGGGTGCAGGGTCGTGTGTGGGGTATGCACGTTTTCTGCGTACCTCAGCACCCTTTGTGCATAGTGCCCATTATTATTATTATTATTATTATTTTGTGTCATGTATGTATGTGCTCTATCTTGCTACTTTGTACATGTACTCTTCTTGCACATTTTGCACATTTGCATCCATGATTATTACTTTGTGTCATAATTGTAGATGGTGATAAACTTTTGAAACAAGCTAAACCTATTGAATAACAGTATATAAATGTAAGCATACTGTTTAACTGAGTCATTTACAGAAACACAGCACCAGTGAAAGCAGCTGGTGTCAATAGTTCAGGACAACAGGAAACCACCTTCTTCATCACTCACAAAAGAGATTACTGAAAACTACATTTATACCTGTTATGAAACTGGGGTAACATCGAAACATAGAAACTTTGACGGCAGATAAGGACCACTTGGCTCACCCAGTCTGCCCATGTCCCTACCTACTAGATAAGCTGCAGATTCTAGTTAACCAACAGCCTACTTCCTGCCACCCCCTACTACAATTGCCTTATGACAGTCCCATGCATGTTTGAATTCCCCCACTGTTTTAGACTCAACAGCCTCCCCAGAAAGGTGGTTCCATGCATCCACCACTCTCTCTGTGAAAAAATAATTCCTCACATTACCCCTGAGCCATCCCCCCTCTATCTTTAAATTGTGCCCCCTTGTTCTTACACATCAATTCTTCTGAAAGATGCTACCCTCCTGGACTTTGTTGATTCCCTTCAGGTACTTGAACGTTTCTATCATGTCCCATGATTCCGTAGATTCCTTGAGTTGGCATGTGGCAAAATGAACACAAAAAACTACAGCTACAAAACATTTTATTCTTATACTACATTGTAAAAGTAAAATGTAAATAAATTATTGACCATACTTTATAATACAAAGCCTCAACAAGTACCCTTAACTGAGCTGGCCTCACTGAGACAGCTAAAGGCATCTGTCATCAGTGGGATCCCCCAGGGTTTGGTCCTGGGGTCACTCCTATTCAATGCCTATGTCTCAGACATGGGGAGGGGTGTTAGGAGTAGGCTGAGTATCTTTGCAGATGATTCAAAACTGGGAGCATTGGCAGATGGGGAGGAGGGGAGAAAGGCCCTCCAGGGGGATTTGGATACCCCGGAGGGGTGGTCAAAGAAGTGGGGATTGAAGTTCAATGCAGGGAAATGTAAGGTGCTGCATCTGGGAGTCATAAACCTGGGCCATGCATACACCCTGGGGAGGGGTCACACTGCAAGCCACATCAGGTAAGAGGGACCTAGGGGTAGTGGTGGACATCAAAAAGAATAACATTGAGAATTGTCAAAGAGCCACTGCAAAAGCAAACAGAATACTGGGCTGTATAACCAGGGGGATTACCTCCAGGAGCAGGGAGGTGATCATCCCTCTGAATAATGCCCTGGTTAGGCCGCATCTTGAGTACTGTGCGCAGTTCTCAAGACCCCACCTTCTTAAGAAACACATAGCACTGCTGGAGAGGGTCCAGAGGAGGGTGACCAGGATGATCCGTGGCATGGAGGGTAGGCCCTATGAGGAGAGACTGGAAGAACTCAGGCTGTACATACTGGAAGAGAGGAGGGACAAGGGGAACATGATTATGGTCTTCAAGTGTGCAAAGGGATAAATAAGGCAGAGCCAAGGAGGTGTTCAGGCTTAAAAAGGGGGGGGGGGGAACTACCAGGAGGCACAAGTGGAAACAGGAGGGGGGGTACAAGGGAGATCATAGGAGAAACTACTTCACTGAGAGGGTGGTGGAACAATGGAACTCACTGCCCAGGAGCCTGGTGGAGGAGAACACAGTGGAAGGATTCAAGAAGTGTTGGGACAGGCACAGGGGGATACTGAAGCTGGGGAAGGCCACCTCTGGGGTTGGGGGGGTGGAGGAGCAAGCTCCCAGTACGGGACTAACTACCAAGCAGACATGATAGACCATGAGGCCTATTCTGCTGGCTTTTATTACATTCACTTGCATGCATGCGCAAGGAACGTCTTGGGAGAATGGGACACTTTGGAGGTGTGCCTCTCCTGTGCAATCCCCTGCTCCATTGAGCAGGCATGGCGGTCCTGCACCAATCCACGCGGTGCTGTGTATGACAGCGGTGGTCTTCTCTTCAAAGAAAACCACTGCTGTGTGCTTGTAGCGCGTCACGCCCCCCCAAAATCTTTGGTGTACTGCGTAGAGCCCACCCCAGTGTGGCAAACGCCCCGCCGTCTGCCAACCGGTGCCCAATCCCCTGTCAGCTCCACGGCCCCCAGCCATCCTTCAGCCACGCTGGAGCCCACCCCAGCATGACAAATGTCCCACGTCATCTGCTGAGGGGGTGCCCAACTCTGTCGGCTCCACGGCCCCTCCAGCCATCCTTCCCCATGCTGGGAGCTCACCCAGTGTGGCAAACGGCCCGCCGCCAATTGTAGAAAAACAAACTGTACATTAAAACGGTCCCACGTAGTCTCCCGCCCCCACAATCTTCACCCACCCACTGCGCACTCTGCCTCCCACACCCCTCACCAGATACTTACCTCCGCGACGATCATCGCTGGACCGGGAACACGTCTGTGCTCTTCAAAGCCGACCGCAAACTGAGGAAATGCCAGTAAGCTGTATAATGGGCTAGATGGGATTTTTTCAACTTTGTTGCATATCATAGGCATTTTATTGAATTTTTGCACCAAATTTTCAACATGGGGTTTTTGGGGCCCCTTCTCATGAATTCTGTCACTGTCATGACGTTATTCGGGCCCGAAGGGTGATTTCACAGTCACTGCACAAAATCACCTTTTGGGCCTGATTAACAAAATGACAGTGCCACTGTTCATAAGGTGGGCTCTCAAAAAGCCAATTTTGAAACTTTGGTGGAAAAATTCCTAAAAATGACCGTTTTACGAGTGTGCGTTGCGCAGTTCCTATGCAGGCTCATAAGTTCACGAATTTTCAGTATTTTCACTCCAGATTTTCAACATTGCCAATTTACCAGACCTTCTTATGAGTAATACAGCTGTCACTTTTCACATCTCACCGAAAACGTGCTTCCACCCGTGTAGCACACAATGGCGCAGTTGGTGTGCGAAATCAATGTATGGGACACATTAAGAAAATCACAGTGACACTGTTCATGAGCAGAGGTCTTAAAATGGCTATGTTGAAAATTTGGTGAAAAGATTCCTAAAAATGACTGTTTTACGAGCGTACATTGTGCAGTTCCTACACACGCTCGTAAGTTTGCGAATTTTTAATATTTTCACTCCAGCTTTTCAACATTGCCATTTCACCACACCTCCTCATGAGCAGTAGAGCTGTCATTTTTCACATCCTGCCCAAAACATATTCCCACCCATGTAGCGCACAATGGCGCAGTCAGTGTGCAAACTCAATGTATGGGACACATTAGGAAAATCACAGTGACACTGTTCATGAGCAGAGGTCTTACAATGGCTGTGTTGAAAATGTGGTGAAAAACATTCCTAAAAATGACTGTTTTACATGTGTGCATTGCACAGTTCCTATGCATGCTCGTAAGTTTGCGAATTTTGAATATTTTCACTCCAGATTTTCAACATTGCCATTTTACCACATCTCTTTATGAGCAGTGCAGCTGTCATTTTTCACATCTTGCCCAAAACGTGTTTCCGCCCATGTAGCGTCCAATGGCACAGTCGGTGTGCGAACTCAATGTGTGAGACACATTAGGAAAATCACAGTGTCACTGTTCATGAGCAGAGATCTTAAAATGGCTATGTTGAAAATTTGGTGAAAAAATTCTTAAAAATGACTGTTTTACGAGTGTGCATTGCGCAGTTCCTACGTACGCTCATAAGTTCTCAAATTTTCAATATTTTCACTCCCAATTTTCAACATTGACATTTTACCACACCTCCTTATGAGAAGTGCAGCTGTCATTTTTCACATCCTGCCCAAAACATGTTTCCACCCATGTAGCACACAATAGCACAGTCGGTGTGCAAACTCAATGTATGGGATACATTAAGAAAATCACAATGACACTGTTCATGAGCAGAGGTCTTAAAATGGCTATGTTGAAAATATGGTGAAAAAATTCCTAAAAATTAGTGTTTTACGAGCGTGCGTAGCGCAGTTTCTGCGCATGCTCGTAAGTTCACGAATTTTCAATATTTGCACTCCAATGACTTCCAAATACCTAAACAGCACATAGAAGCAAGCAACATTCAGCACTGACAAATGCTTGTACTTCTTTGTCTCTGATTTTATTAAGCCATGTCCAAGTGCCAAATACCACTGCAAATACCTGCAAGCGAACGTTCGGCATTGACAAATGCTTGTCATGTTACTATCTGTCTTTGACACAGACAGGAGAGGGCCTGCAGATCTGTAAGTCAGCATTTAACAAATAAATCAAGCATTTCTTTACATGTACATGTTTATATCTGTCAGACATATGCACTAATGCAGCTGTGGAAATCCAGCACATCCAATGGAAAATAGTACCAAAAAATCTTCTTTTACTAAAATCTACACTGTCCTTATTGGGCCGTGATTGAATCAATCTGTACTTATTCCTTAAAATTCACAAGACAATGCCAATTTACATGCTAAAAAAAAAAAAAAACAAGCCTTAGGTCACTTCACAAGACAATGCTACAGTAAACTTCATCTCACAGGATCTCCAACCAACCCCAACACCCAAGTAATACACATCACCTTATAGTAACAGGTAGGTATCAAATACAATTTACAGTACATGTAGACATCAAGGACTAAGGCAACAAGTTGTCTGTCTGAGCTGTGTATATTATGTAGCATGAAACATGGCCTACATTTACTGCTGAATAGAAGGAGAATTTAATCCATTACTCTTAACATTCCCACAGCAATACATTTTAACTCTGTCAGCAGCAAATGGCCTAATATACTGTCTATGCAAAATGTGTTTGAATGGCTACTGTATTACTGCTAAATTCGTGCATGTTTTAATGACCCTAATGCATTCATTACTTCCCAGTCCCAGTGCCCCTCTTCCTAGACATAGGCAAGTCTTACAGGGGCATCTGCACCTAAGGCATAAAATCGCTAGCTCCCGGGTGGTTGGCACCTTCACAAGCCACCGTCTGAAACCATTTGCCTGGATTCTTCCTTAGCAAAGCACCGCTAAAGCTGCCAACCAATTGGATTGCGAGCGCTTTCCTGCCCTTACTTCCGATTGGCTTCTGCAGTTTATGCATGTGATCTTTCCAATTCCTGCAAAACTGGATGGTCTGCCTGTACTTTGCTAAAATTGCTGTAACCACTGCTTTCCCTGACCAATGGGATCCTTTTCTTTACTGCTCAGAGTGCATATATCAGTAGTATAAGTGATTAAGTGATTATGCTCCTTTTTGAACCCTTGGATGAGACTGGCCTTAGGTGCCTAAGCATATTCATCACCTGCCCTGCCTTGCGACCTTCGCGGTGGCCTGAAGGACAGCCAGCACTAGCACCATAGAATTGGAAATTATGAGTAGTAGGCACTGTCCCAGCCATCACCTCAGTACCTAGTTCACACCTCCTACTAGCAAGTCTCAGCTCAGCTGCCTCCCAGTCCTATGTAAGCGCTCCCTGGGCCTGCCATTGATAGTGCCTGGCAAGCTGCTTTGTTTTCTTTCAGACCTAACCACACCTGTCTTATTCCTTTTTGTGAACTGTGTCAAGAAAAAAGTTATTATCACATCCTGTGTCTGTTTGTTATGATAAGGATACCTAGGTCTTGTATGTGTTTTTTTTTAGGGTAATTCCTGTGATAATATCCATCTCTGAATCTCCGTGGTCTAGCCTATTCCCATTATATTATATTGTTCACTGTGTCTTACTGATGATCCCTAACAAACTGTTATGTATGTTCCTTGTGTTTTGATTTGTACTTCTATTATGCTTTATTCACACTGTAAATATATCTGTTTGTACTATAATCTGGACTTAATCAGGTCCATCGTGTAAATGAGCTTGCTCAACGATGTTCGCCTGGATAAATAAAGATTTGATTGATTGATTGATTGAAATACATTTCATAACAAGAATATTTCAATTCAAAAACTATTAACATAAAAAAGGAGCATTTTCTGTCATTAAATTTCATAACAATACCTTCAGAAAACTTCACTTCAACTACTTCATTTATGGGTGTACCATTTCCATTTACATGTGTAATTCCATAAGTTTTGTTTCCCTTTCTAATATATGCATGACATTACATATAATGCTCTTATGTGAGTCAATATTACATAATTGTACAACTTACTGAAAACATTTTTCAACCACTGTGTAATTAACACAATGTGATATATGCATGTAAGCTAACACATTTTACATCACTAAAATGTGCATATAGCTCCACTGTTTTAATAAGCAGAGAAGGAAGAAGATTTAGCATTTACCATTTTATTTGTTTTGTTATTTGTCATTTTAGTTACAGCTTACTTTACAGGGAGGGTATTACATCACTACATAAAGCACGTAAATATTTGTCAAACTGTACAATACACTAGATATGTGAGTATTTGCCATTTCAGGATATATGAATTACAAGTCCAGTTGACATCATTATTAAAAAAATATATATATATAGGCCAGTCCGGTGGTGCTGAGGGTTGAGGCGCTGGAAGCCACACCTCGTGCTATGCCAGTGACCCAGGTTCGGGAATGGACTCAGGTTGCCGGGGGGTCGGTGGGGCAAAGGAGGATTGAGCATCCCTACAGATGCTCTCCTCACTCCGGGGTGGGATACCAGGGGTGCTTCTAGCACCTGACGCTCCTGTAGCTGGTGGAAGCATGGGCTTTCGGGGCACTGGCAGCTCTGCTTTGTGGAGTTGGGGAGGGGGATGCTGTTAAGCGCATGGAAGTCGACATGTATCAGCACGCCGTCAGCCTGGACATATGTTCTATGCACAGGCGTCCCAGGATGTGGGAAAGAAAATGGGAAAAATGTAAAAACCCTGGCCCTACTTGCACAAATGAAACTGGGGATGGGATGCCTTGGGGGATTGCCCTGGCAGACGGAGTAGGAGGAGGAGGTGCGAGGCCTCCTCTGAAGCCATGGGAGACAGGTTAAAAAAAAATATGTATATATTTCCCACTTTATTATTCTGCTGGTAATAATTGTCCCTGTACTAAAATCAGGTTGCCTCTGATCCACTGTTTACATCCAGGTGAGTATGTTGCCATAATGAGGATGGGTAAAACCTATATTTTCTGATTATCATGCTAGCGTCACGTGCTACTGATAGCAGACCTACATGCAGAATTCAACTCTGTCTGCTGGATGTACAGAGCTCATTCATAGCTCCTTACTATAACCTCCAGGCAATAATGCCCTACTATCAGCCCCAGTGCTGCAGTTTGAAATGTTGCAGTGTCTGTGGAGGGAGTAAGGTGTATCACAAAATATATTGTAGTTTGAATGCAGATCATATTCATTTATTTTTATAAATATCAGAGCATCAGAACTCAACACTTGCCAGAATGTTCCAGGATTCACAAGGTCTACTTTCTGCTGTTGCCTTAAAGTATATTCTTTGATAAAACCCTTGATGTTCTCTCTGAGGCTGTGCTTGCAATTTAGAAAACAGAGAAATGAGGAGATATCTCCTACCTATCCCTGGCTGCAAGTTCCCTCCCCCTGGGAACACCTGCCTGCCCCTAGTGTGTGGAACCTGATTTCCCATCTCCCCCAAACCTGTCCATCCATGTGTCCTGGTCATGCCCTAGACAAAGTTCTGACTCCTTTGATGCCTAGCAGGGAGGGGAAATTAATTTCTCAAGCCAGAGGAAAAATAATGCTATCCAGATCCCATATACACACACAGGCAGTGTAGTAATGAGACTTCAGTGGAGGACATTATTTTTAACACTCTAGCATGTTGTTTGGAAGGTAATTTATGCAGGGAGTCCTTTTCTGAAGCAAAATGTCTACAGGGCTTTGCCCACTGCAGCCGTTGAAAGTGGCTTGGGCAAACAAACTTTTATTGGTGGGACCAGAAATTACCACCAATGGCATACCGCAGGCCCTGGTTCAAAATTTGGAAACATCTTAACTGCTATATTAAATGCGATAGATATAGATACATGCAGTTTTAAATCAAGCATATCCTGTATTACACTCCTGCCACATTATATCACATGGGCTCTTGGGCATCTAATTAATGTGCAAGATGCAATCAGACTCCGAGAGATTTACTTCATATCTTATGGTCCTATGCCAAAATTTCTCCATTTTGGACTCAGATTCAGTTATGCTTAGATCCCTTACTAAATCTTTGAGATAAGTTTAACCCTGAGATTTGTATAATGGGGGACTTCTCTGAAATGACAAGGGGTTCCCAAACGGTACACATGGTGTTAATCTCAGCCTGTGCTAAAAAAGTTATTCTTAGACACTGGTTGGACCCCACAACACCAAGTTGTCTAGAATGGTATCACAAAATTATGTTTGCCCTATAAGCTGAACATATCATTGCTGGAGTCATGAACATCCTTCAGAAACACAAACATATTTAGGATCCCCTTTACATTCTTCTGCAGATACAACACAATACAACACAAGAAGTTCACAGACATAAAAACCTTACTTTTTCAACTTGGAATTGGACCCCAATATCTGATCATTAGTGCACCATTGCTTGACACCCTATGGCAGCATGGGAGGGGGGAGGATGGGGGGTACAGATGCTGGCCAATGCATTTCTTCTCACAGTGTTCTTTTGACTGCCACTTAATGTTATATTTACTGTATCTCCTTATTATCGTGGCTATATTTCTTCTTAACCAATGTCTGTACCCAATATCTGTAAAAACTAATAAAGTATCTTCAATAAAAAATAAGACTGTCTCTAAGAACTTAACAGGAATTACACATAAACTCACAAAAGACCTTTACAGATGGAATATGTTACCCCTGGGATTATGGGGGAGGCTAGAATCTGTTAAAATTAATCTATTGCCCAGAATACTCTATCTATTCATGATGATTCCCTGTAGTCTAACTAAACAAGCATTTGTCAATGCCAAATGTTGTCTTGCCGACATTACCATCGGTAGTGCAGGAGTTGAACAGATGCATAATAGGAATGACAGTGAAGTATGAAAGTAACATCAACCCCACATCACCCTATAGAGACTGACAGGCACTTAGGTGTGCCTTTGAGCATTGGCTTTAACATTCATGGCATTTCAGCTCACCTTACCCTGCAGTGCAACAAATATCACATTGTGCCTTGGGGTCCTTGGGACTTATGCTCACCCCATTCGTCCATAATGCTCATGGCATTTTACCTCATCCTATCCTGCAGACACTGACAAGTGCTGAGGTGTGCCTTGGGGTGTTTAGCTTTACAGCCACCCCATTTCATAAGGACATATGCTGAGATGGGTGCAGCATAGGAGAATGGTGCTGAAGAGGCCAAGGTACACCTCGATGCCTGTCGGTGGCATGAGGGTGGGGAGGATGGTATGGAGTGAGCATGACAGCTGGCAATGTAAAGGCACACCCCGATACCTGTCAGTCTGTACAGGGTGGAACGGAATGGTTAGAAACCCTAATGTCCTGGCCATTTGTTGGTATTTGCACTACAAATCTGCAACATGGCATTTTTGTGACCCCACCTCATGAAAGTGTTTGGGACCTCTGCTCATGAATAGTAGCACTGTGATTTTGTTAATCCATCCTGAACGTTGATTTCTCACAGCGACTGTGCCATTCTGCATCAGATGTGGGAAAACACCATTCGGGCAGGATGTAAAAAAAAAATGACAGCTGTACCATTCATAGGTAGGTGTGAAGAAATGGCAGTCTTGAAAATCTTGAGTGAAAATATTAAAAATGCTCAAATTTGCAAGCATAAGTACAAACTGCACAATGTACACTCGTAACACAGTCATTTAGTGGAATTATTTCACCAAATTTTCAACAAAGGCATTTTGGGACCTCTGCCCATGGACACTGTCACTGTGATGACACAAACTGGGGAATATGGGTGTGGGCAGGACAGTAGTGTGGTGGGTAGGTAACTGGCTGGGTGGCAGGACACAGAGGGTGGTGGTAAATGGCTGTTACTCCACAGAGGGAAGAGTGGCCAGTGGGGTACCACAAGGATCAGTGCTGGGACCGGTCCTATTCAACATCTTCTTCAGTGACATTGCGCAGGACCTAGAAGGCAGAATTTCACTGTTCGCTGATGACACAAAGCTCTGTAATAGAGTAGACACACCAGAGGTGTAGACAGAATGAGAAGGACCTGCAGAAACTTGAAGAATGGTCAGGGTTTGTGGTTGAAATTCAATGCAAAGAGTGCAAGATAATGCATATAGGGCACAAAACCCTGGCACAATATATCAGTTGGAGGGTAAGGATATAGCATGCACCAAGCAGGAAAGGGATCTTGGAGTTATCATCTTTGATGACCTCAAGGTAGGGAAACAGTGTGACAAGGCAGCAGGTGAAGCAAATAAGATGCTGGGATGCATAGGCAGGGGCATCAACAGCAGGAAAAGGGAGGTCATAATTCCACTGTACAAGACATTAGTGAGGCCCCACCTGGAGTACAGTGTACAGTTCTGGAGACCATACCTACGTAAGGACATAGACAGGGTAGAGAAGGTTCAGAGGAGGGCAACAAAGATGGTGCATGGATTGCATCACAAGTCCTATGAAGACAGGATGAAGGAACTGAACATGTACTCCCTGGAGGGGAGGGAGAGAGGGGATACGATAGAGACATATAAGTATCTCACAGGGAGGAATAGGGTGCAGGAATACACTACTCTTAAGTGAAAAAGATATTCCAGGACTAGAGGGCATGGGATGAAGTTGGAGGGAGGACGATTCAGAGGAAACATGAGGAAGAATTTCTTCACAGAACGAGTGTTGGACAAGTGGAACACCCTGCCAGAGGAAGTGGTGGGGCTGAAACAATCATGGGATTTAAGAATGCATGGGATAGACATAAAAGAATTCTGGAGATCAGGGGTAAGGGGCAACAGACTTCTAGGAAAACATAAACTGAATTTACAAGCTCAAATGGGCAGACTGGGTGGGCCATAGGCCCTTATCTGCCGACACTGTCTATGTATCTATGTAACTATGATTTTCTTCATCTGTCCTGATCGTTGATTTCTCACACCGACCACTCCATTGTGCACCGGCTGTGCGAAAACACATTTTGGGCAGGATGTGAAAAATGACAGCTGTACTTTACATAAGGCAGCATGCAAAACCATCAATGTTTAAAATGTTGACTGAAAATATTACAAAATCTTGAAGTTACACATGCACGTGGAAACTGAGCAAAGCAAGCTTATAACATACTCATTTTGTGGACTTTTGTCGCCAAATTTTCAACATAGACATTTTAGGACCTCTACTCATGAACACTATCACTGTGATTTTCTTAATCTGTCCCGTACATTGATTTCCCACAGCGACCACGCTAGTCTATGCTGGTAGTGCAAAAACACATTTCAGACAGGATGTGTAAAATGACAGCTATATTGTTCATAAGAAGGTGTGGAAAAATGCCAATGTTGAAAATCTGAAGTGAAAATATTGCAGATTTGAGAAGTTACGAGTGTGTGTGAAACCAAGAACTTATCGCTTGTAAAACAGTAATTTTTTTGGATTTTTCACCAAATTTGGCAACATTGGCTTTTGAGAGCCCACCTCATGAACAGTGCACTGTTGTTTCATTAATCAGTCCCGAAAGGTGATTCCACGCAGTGACCGCAAAATTACCTTTCAGGACCGAATGACACCATGACAGTGACTGAATTCATGAGGTGGGGTCCCAATAACCCCTTAAAGAAAATTTGGTGCTAAAATTCCCAAAAATGCCCAAGATATGCACCAAAGTTGAAAAAAACTATTTATGCCATTATACAGCTTACTGGCATTTCTTCAGTTCGCGGTTGGCTTTGAAGAATGCAGATGTGTTCCCGGTCCACCGAAGATCATTGCACCAGGCTCCCAGAGATAAGTATGGGGTGAAGGGGGGTGGGCATGCAGTGGGTGGGCGTGGGTTGGGGCAGGTGGCCACAGACAGTGAGGGACCGTTTTCTTCTTTGCAGGGTTAAAAAAAAAAAAGTCACCAACATCGCGGGACAGTTTTTCCATTTCACAGGTACTTTTGACATGCTGGGGTTGGCTTCCAGCATGCCACCTGCATGTTTTGGGGTGGGGGATACTGGCATTGAGGGGGATTGGGCACCCCCATCTGCACATACTAGGGGGGTCACATGTACTAGGGGGAGTGGCACCCCTTGGTACACAAGACATGGGGAACATGCCAATGGGGATTGAGCACCCCATCAGTGAATTAGTTAGAGGGATTGGGTATCACCTGTTGGCTTTATGAAAGACTGTCGGGCTGCCTTTCCCAAGGCTTCCCACGCCATCGTCACCATGTTGCTTACAGGGGGCACCAGCAGTAATTGACTGCTATAATCAGGGACCACTTCGTGGTGCTCCCTGATTGCAGTGGCTAAATTCTTTCAAGGTGGTGGCATGTTTTCTCAACTGCTATCATAGACAATGTGCTATGCCATTGGCACCACAGAGCCCGGCCACAAAAATCAGTGGCACCATTGGTTGTGGCAGGACCACACCTTCAAAACCCGCTTCTCAACTGAAGCAACCACAATATGTTGTCTGTGCTGCCTGCTCAAGACAACATAAAAATGTATGTAGGGAATTACTGCCCAGGTGGACCACTTTATATGGGGATACAAAAGACACAGAGTAGCATATACCAAAATGTGTAGAACTAAAACCAAAGGAGGTCTCAAGGCACCAGATTTCTATCTTTATTTTTTAGCTGCAATAATAGTACAGTTAGCATCATGGCTTAAACTAGGATCACAGCAAGAATACATACCAGACTGGGTTTATAGTGAACAAGAAATTATGAATAAACAAGGTGCAGACATTAGATCATTATTTTTCTCAAAACCACTTGGCACTTATAAAAATAAAATTCTTGCAGACTCCTTCAGGCAGATGAAGCAAATATCATCTCTTCTGGGGTTTAATTTATCTCAAGCTAGGATCCAACCTATATGGTATAATCCAAATGCTTTGGTTAACTGGAAAACCCTTAATAACCGAAGTTGGTGGGAAAAAGGCATTCACTCAGTACAAGCCGTTACTGTAAAAGACTCTTTTCTTCCTTTATGATATTTGGTAGAAACTTTTGGGATTTCTTCCTTACAACAGGCAATTAAAATAAGATGGATTTATCAGTACGGCTGAGTGAAACCTCTTTATCTCTTCTTGGGTGCCTAAGGTTGTCAGTTTCCATTTCCAGTCTTTATACATTGTTAGTGGAACTGATCAGGGGTTCTGCGACAGAGACAATCAGATGGTGGTCCCAAACATTAGAAACACCCTCGGAACATTGGGATTGGGACAACATACGGTCTTTCAATTTTAAAACATTCAGCACAGTAGATCTTAGGTTGATTCATTTCAAAACAGTACACAAGTTATATTACACACCGTCACAGAGGCATAAGATGGGTCTTTCTACTTCACCTCTCTGTTGTACATGAAAATCAGGCATTGGTACTTTACTGCATATGTTTTGGTCATGTCCCTGTATACGACCATTATGGGTTGAAGTAGGAAAACTATTTCAGGATATCCCCATAATTTTTAATCACACTCAATTGGATACCTGCATCTTGGGCCATTTCAGAACAGGTATACGCTGGAGTACAGAACAAAAATGTACCCTTCTCCTGATAGGTGTCTTTGTTAGCTACATTATACTGATGTACTGGCTAGAAGTCACATCACCTTCCATACAGTAATGGAGAAATAATGTACTAGAAATTCTTAGAATGGAAAAGTTGACTCTATCCTTAAGGGATAAGATAGCCAAATTCTCTAAGCAATGGGATATTAATTATAAATTATTATCTTCAGTAGTACTACCCTAAGCCATTAACTGATGTGGCTACACCTTTATTTGAATACAGGCCTCTAGTGAACATATATAGTCTTTTGATTTACTGATGTTAGTGTGACTACTGGTAATCTTGCAGATCACCCTTCCCTTCTTTAGCTCTCACCTTTTCTCTCCTTTTCTGTTTACTTCCTACATTCTAATCACTATTTGAATTGTATATACACGGATGTATGTATTCACATACATATTTATATATGTACAAGAACATTAGATTGCTGGTGTTATTCAATATATTTGTATATTTTAATAAGTTGATTGGGCAATATAGTTTACATTTTATTTAAGAATGTATTTTAGAAATATTAATATTATTTGGGTTTACTGTTGAGAAGTATCATATCTCTAAGTTTCTTCTCTCTGGATATCCTATTTCCCAGGTGAAGCCAGGCAGGAGATATTCTCCTATTCAGAAATGTTTTATTTTTTTAGAAATGTATTTCGTTATTTGGAAAAACACTGCTTTGAGGTTACTATGTTTGTCACCTGCATCAATTACCTAGTTGATATTTATTTATTCATTTGCTTATTTATCATTTACGCATTGCTAATAACTTTTAATGTTCACAAGTTCATTATTATTTGAACAAAATAGAGATAGACAAGAATAATTTATTTGCTAAATATGTAATATGACATTTTTGCTATGAGTCTGTGTTGGGAAAGTCTATAGCAATATTAATGTTTTTCTTTTTTTATGTACTGACTTACCATATTCTAAAACAATTAAAATGTTATTGACAAAAACAAATCACGGTCAGAATTCACAAAAGGGATGCACCCAGTGCAGCCGCGATGCCCCGGCGCATCACCGACATGTGCTGAAGGCAATTCTGGAAGGAGTCTGATGTGCCAGTGCATTGCAGATGCACCGCACACTCCCAGTAATGATATGTGATGCATCTGGAGGGGCAGTGAAGGGGGTGTGCCAATGCATACCAGGCACAGCCCCGTTCACAGCATTCCTGGGGCATTTCTGGGGATGTGCCACTGAAAGATAAGTTTAAAAAAACTAGACTTAAGTGGGTGGCCACCCACAGGCAGGCTGCCATACTACAGCCAGCAGCACGGCAGCCTGCACACCCTGACAGTCCAGTGTCCCCACTGCCCATATCCCCATAGAGATACAATGTGCCCAAGCATCTCTGGTGGTCCGGTGGCCCCCCCACCCACTCAGGCACCCCTCCACACCCTGTGACCCCATCCCAGGTGATGGAAAACTTCGGTTGGCAGCTGTGGAAGAGTGCAGGAGGATTGTGCTGCCCACCGGCCCCATATGGGACTGGACCTGGGATTGGGCAGGGGGGTGCCTGAGTGGGTGGGGGAGCAAGGGACCACTTGACCACCAGAGCGTTTGCACTGAACCACTACCCTTCAGTCTGCTGGGGATGGGAGGGTTCCCTATTCAGGCATGGAGGTTAACCTGCCATATGCCCCTGGCGTGGATGCTACTGGCAGGGAGGGAGGGCGGGTATGCCACCTGCACTATGTCCTGTAGGGATACAGGGGCTGTGCAACTATGTGTTTTATACAATGGAATTACCATCTTCTTACTTCTGCTAATGATACCTCTGCCTTTGCACCCCATCATGACACTGGCCTTCTCTGCAACCTTTGTACTTTGCTTAGACACTGTTAGGGTGGATAAAATGATCACCCCCAGATCCCTTTCTTCCTTGGTGACCATCACCTCCCTATCCTGTAGCTCTCTCCAGGGTTCCCTCATCCCCGGTGCATTACTGTGTACTTCTTTGAATTGAACCACAGCTGCCACACCTCCAATCACTCTTCAGCCTTCTTCAGGTCCCTCTTTATTTTCTCCACCCCATCTGGAGTATCAACCCTGTTGCAGATCTTGGTGTTATCTGCAAACAGGTAGACCTTTCCCTCCATCCCTTCTGCTATGTCAATGATGAAGACATTAAAGGAAAACATCCATGTGCAATCGGGCTCTACTTGCATGTGAAGCTGTGCTCGATTAGCTAATGTAAAAATAGAAGTGAATGTGGCACTTACAGTTCACTATTTTATTTTAATTCATATCTATTTGATCCTGTGCCCTCCCTGCCAGCATTTTTGTTTCAATTCAAAGTTTATTCACCACATTTTCCACATTACAGAAGGCAGTAATAAAACTTGACATAGGATTAATACTACATATCAAATCATGGTGCCCCCAACCCTTCCCTCCCCCTCCCGGCAGTAGTTCATTCTAACCCTGTTTATCTCCTACCTACCTATGCCAAAAAAATTAAGATGGTAACCTCGATTACAGACTACTTCATAGCCACTGTAATTAAAGTATGAATGGGATCCCAGATATCCTTATACCTATGTAGCCTGTTTTGTAGGCTAGCAATAGCCTTCTCTGTGCATATATTTGCTAAGATCTCGTGGAGCCACTCATGATATGTTGGGCCGAACCTTTCCTTCCACCATCTGAGAATGACTTTTTTGACTGAAAGCGCCACCGTAGATATGTGGAATCTCCAGATTTTGACCTTTATGGAGGAAGGATCCCCCAACAGGCAAATATCCGGCATAAAACAATCCTGTAAACCCAGCAAAGGGTCCAGATTTGTTTTTATTTGCTCCCATAATGATGTTCTCCGGGGGCATGACCAGAAAAAATGAAAAAGTGATCCTGCAACCTGGGAACACTTATTATACCTGTCGGTATCAAGAAGGCCCCATTTCACCAACTTAATTGGGGTATAGTATAAATTATGTAAGATATGGAACTGCATGAAACATACTCTATCTTGGGATACATATTTATGACAGTACATCCAGAGGGTGGGCCACTTGAAAGTATAGTGGGGAAAATACCTGCCAGCATTTTAAGTCTGAACACCCTCTCCATCATGCCCACAAACACCCGTGGCTGTCCCCGTAATGATGTGCCAGGAGGGGAGCAGCCAGGGTGTCTCCATAGGCATGTCATAACCTAAGATTGCTGAATAGCTCTGTTTGGAGCCCATGTACCTCCGTGACATATGGAGAGAAAGTACAGACAGCTAGTGTGCCTGTTAGTCTGTACCTGATTTCGGTATTACAAGAATACCAATACATTCAAAACTGGAGTGATCTGAAGCTACCGCAATACAGGTTATATAGAGGTAGGCAACATCCCCCCCGATTTACCTCCTTCATAACCCAGTAAAAAAATCTATCAGATTCATTTTACACAACTTTCCTGTCATGAATCCATGTTGCTTTGGATCTTGGGCACCATTGGATTCCAAGTGTCCCACTATTCTTTCTTTAAGCAGTGCCTCCATGATCTTACCCTCTACTGAGGTGAGAGTGACCAGCCTATAGTTCCCTCCCTTCCTCCTCCCTGCTACCGCTTTTGTGAAGAGGGACTACATGCACCCTCCTCCAGTCCTCTGGAACCACTCCTGTGTTGAGTGACTCCATGAACATGGCTGGCAGAGGCACTGCTAGCTCCATCTGCAGCTCCCTTAATACCCGAGGATGTGTGCTGTCTAGCACCATTGCTTTGTTCACCTCCTGGTTCAGAGCTCCTCATAGGTGGCACAATCCATCCAAGCAGCTAGAAAAGTTATGGAACTCTCCCCCAAAAATAAATTAAATAAACAATGTCCATACAGATTCCTCTGGACAAAGCAGATTTAAACATACAAGCAAACGCAAAGCAAGTGGAAAGTAGAGACTGACCTTTCACCTACAAAGTAGGCTTTTTCAAAGTATTTGTCTTCTGCTGATAGTCTGCTTAAATAGCAGTCACTAAATCATGTGACAGAAAAGCATTTATAGTTATACAGTGCATTTCAGTGTAAACACTGCAAAACAAAGTGCATAAGTGCTATTTCAAAATAAATATTGTGCAAACAGAGTTAGAATAAAGTGCTCTTTTAAAACATGTTCTTCACAGTATCATATGTTATATAATTGCTTTAAATAAACTTGCCTTCCTAATAAGATACCAAACTGGCAAGGTCAAATGCTATTGGCATAAAGAGGTTTCATACAGAGGTTGCAGATCACCAAGCCTTCTACTTGTGCCTAGTCTATTCTTGAGAATTTCAGTGAGATGTCCAAGAATGCTTCGTTTTCAAATCCTAAAAAAACAAGCATTTGTCAATGCCAAATGTTTGCTTGCTGGCATTGGCATTGGTAGTGTAGAAGTTACAGAGCTGCATAATAGGAATGTTATTGAAGTATTGAGCTGAAGCCAACCCCACCACCACCCTGCAGAAACTGACAGGCATTGGGGTGTGCCTTTGGGTTGTAAGGCATAACGGCCACGCCATTTCACCCACACCCTACCCTGCAGACACTGACAAATGTCACGATGTGCCTTGGGGTCTATGGCCCTTATGCACACCCCATTCCATCAGGAAATATGGTGAGATGGGTGTGGTATAGGAGAATGGGGTGAACTTTGGGGCTGAAGAGTCCAAGGCATACCTTGATGCCTCTCATTGGCTGCAGGGTGTGGAATGGTATAAGCATTACAGGCAAGAATACCAAGTCACACCCCTGATGCCTGTCATTCTCTACAGGGTGGGGCGTTATGGTTGGAAACCCTAACACCTCAGGCATTCATTGGTATTTTCACTCCAAATTTTCAACATGGTTTTTTTGTGACCCCCCACCTCATGAACAGCTGCTTATGCACAGCGACTACGGCATTTAGCACCACAGGTGCAAAAACACATTCCGAACAGGATGTGAAAAATGACAGCTGTACTGTTCATGGGGAGGTGTTAAAAATGGCAATGTTGCAAATCTGCAGTAAAAATCTTAAAAAAACTGGTGAAGTCACAAGCGTGCATAGAAACTTATTAGTTTGGGGATTTTTTACAGCAGATTGTCAACACAGGCATTTTGGGACCTCCGATCATAAACAGTGTCACTGTGATTTTTTTTTAATCTGTCCTGAACAATAATTCCCACAATGATTTCCCACAGCGACCACGCATCTCTGAGCTGAAAGTGTGGAAACACATTTTGGCCATGTTGTGAAAAATGACTGCTGTACTGTTCATAAGGAAGTGTGGAAAAATGCCACTGGTGAAAATCTGGACTGAAAATATTACAAAGTCATGAACTTATGAGGGTGCGTGGAAACTGTGCAATGCTCACTCATAACACAGTAATTGTATGGACTTTTGTTACCAAATTTTCAACATAGCCATTTTAAGACCTCTGCTCATGAACAGTGTAACTGTGATTTTCTTAATCTGTCCCAAACATTGCTTTCACACACTGACTGCACCATTGTGCGCTACATATGCAGAAACAAATTTTGGATGACATGTGAAAAATGGCAGCTGTACTGTTCATAAGGAAGTGTAATAAAATGGCAATGTTGAAAATCTGGAGTGAAAATATTGAAAATTTGCAAATTTACGAGTGTGCGTAGGAACTGTGCAACGCACGCTCATAAAACAGTCATTCTTAGGAATTTTTTCACCAAATTTTCAACATAGCCATTGTAAGACCTCTGCTCATGAACAGTGTCACTGTGATTTTCTTAATGTGTCCCATACATTGATTCTGCACACCGCCTGCGCCATTGTGTGCTACATGAGCGGAAACACGTTTTGGGCAAGATGTGAAAAATGACAGCTATACTGCTCATAAGGAGGTGTGGTAAAATGGCAATGTTGAAAATCTGGAGTGAAAATATTGAAAATTTGTGAACTTACGACCGTGCGTAGGAACTGCACAATGCACGCTCGTGAAACAGGCATTTTTAGGAATTTTTCCACCAAATTTTCAACATAGTCTTTTTGAGAGCCCACCTTATGAACATACAAAATTTGCCAGCAGATAAAGGCCTAGAGGTCTCTCAAGTCTGCTCGAATGTGTAGCTAGCACCCCTTATTCTGCAGCTGCCCCTCCCTTCCACCCTTCCCCTGCATTACCCCCCATCCTGTCCCATCCTCGTTTGAAGCAGTCCACTGTTCTACTGCATACCACTTCAACAGGTAATGCCATTCCACCCAGCCACCACCCTCTCTGTAAAAAAGTGTCTCTTCATCTCCCTCCTGAACCTTCCTCACTCCAGTCTCATATCATGGTCCCTGGTGGCCCTCCCCTCCCTTACTTTGAACAGTGCCTCTGTACCCGTCCTGTTTATTCCTTTCATGTATTTAAAGGTTTCAATCATGTCACCCATCTTTCCTATCCTCCAGTGAGTACATGTTCAACTCCTTCAAGCTCCTCTCATATGATAAGTCCCCCAGCCCCTTGATAATCTTTGACGCTCTGCGCTGCACCCCCTCCAATAACTTAATGCCTCTCTTCAGATACGGATGCCAGTGCTGCACACAGTACTCCAGGTGTGGTCTAACTAATGACCTATACAGTGGCAGAATCACCTCCTCCCTCCTCGAGGATATACCCCTTGCAAAACAACCCAGCATTTTGTTGGCCATTGCAGCTGCCTTCCTACATTGTGCCGAGTTGTTCATTGATCCTGTAATGAGCATGCCCAGATCCTTCTCCTCCTCTGTCTGGGCTAGCTGCACTCCCCCTAGCTGCTAACTCCTCCTTGGGTCCTTCATCCCAAAATGCAGCACCTTGCACTTTTTGGCATTAAAGCCCAGTTGCCAGGTGTCTGACCAGGTTTCAAGCTTTGTCAGATCATCCTGCAACCCCTGCCATCTCCCTAGGTCATCCAGCACTGCATCTACCTTGGTATCATCAACAAACAGACTGATCTTGCTCTTGATGTCCCATGATATGTCTGCAATGAATTTCCTAAACAACACTAGTCCCAACACTGAGCCCTGTGGAACACCGCTCGTCACTGCCCTTGGGTGTGAGAGCTCCCCACCCACCACCACCCTCTGCTGCCTTCCCTGCAGCCGGTTTCCTACCCATCTCACCAGCTTTGCACCCTCCCCTGTGCCTACTAACTTTCTTCCCAGCCTTCCATGTGGCACTTAGTCGAATGCCTTACTGAAGTCCAGATACAGGACATCCACTGTATGGCCCCTGTCCAGTTACCTAGTTACCTAGTCATAGAACTCGACCAGGTTGGTTTGGCAGGATCTACCACATATGAAGCCATGCTGTCTGCTGTCCTGTAGTCCTTTGGCCTCTAGGAGGGCCACTAGCCTCTCCTTCAGGATAGTCTCCATTAGCTTACCCATGATGGATGTGAGGCTCACTGATCTGTAGTTTCCTGGTTCATCCTTGGGGCCACTCATGTGGAGGGGCACCACATGAGCCATCCTCCAGTCCTGAGGTACATACCTCAAATGTAGTGAGGCATTAAATTGGTCTGCCAAAGGTCCTGCAAGGACCTCTGCCAGCTACTTCAGTACCCTGGGGTGGATGCCATCTGGGTCTGGTGCCTTGTCCACCCTCAGTGCCTTCAAACCCTCTGAACTCTGCCTCCATGATTTCCCATCTGTCACCACTTCCCCTGCTTCTGCCATTTCTCCCACCTTGGGTGTCACCCCTTCTCTTTGGTAAATACAGAGCAGAAGTACTCATTTAGTGCTTCCGCCTTATCGCACCCTGCTTCCACCCAACCCCATCCTTCCTAATCTTACTATGTGGTCCTTCCAGCTCTTTTCTCCTGATGTACTTAAAGAAGTCCTTCTCCCCTTCTTAATGCCTTGTGCCAGCCTGAGTTCTGTAGATGCTTTGCTCCCTTACTGCCCTTGTCACCTCCTTGATTCTGTCAAGTACTCCTCCCTGTCCTCCCCTCCCTGTTTTCTTGTACTCTAAAGGCAGCTCTTTTCCTCCTTACCTTTCCATGACCTCCTTGCTCAACCAGATTGGTTTCTTAGCCCTAGCCTTCTTGCTCTGGGCTTTGCAGCAGGTTTTGGTTGCCTCCACTATCCCCAGCTTTATGAGCTCCCACCTCTGGTTAGTGTCCATAATAGATTGAATTCTGGCCAGGTATCCTTTTACCACTTCCCCCATCCTCCCAAAGTCAGCCCTCCTGAAGTCCAGCACTACTGTGCCAGATTCCACTCCTTCCTTGTCCATATCCAATGTGAACCATACTAAGTGGTGGTCACTCCCTGACAGCGGTTCCTCCACTGTAAGTTTTCTCACGAAGTCCACATTTGCCAGCACAAGGTCAAGGGTATTTCCTAACCTGGTTGGTTCACTGACCATTTGCAGCAGGAAGCTGTCCTGGAAGGCATCCAGCAGTACCTGCTCCCTTCTGTTCCTGGTTGTTGGGGTGCTCCAGTCCACTCCTGGCATGTTGAAGCCCCCCACAATCACCACACTACCTGTCTCGCAGGTCCTCCTGATCTGTCCCGCTAATTCCCTGTCTAACTCCTCCATCTGAGATGGTGGCCTGTACACCACTGCCATTCTAAGAATCCTATTCTTGGAATCCTGGATTTGCATCCAAAGTGACTCCGTACAACCCTCCTTCCCTTCCTCCCTTACACACTTCAGTCCTTCCTTCACATATAGTGCCATCCCCCCACCTTTCCCAATCACCCTGTCCCTACGAAATAACCTGTACCCTGGTACAGACAGGTCCCAGTCATTGTATTGGGTGGCCCATGTTTCTGTGATGGCTGCAATGTCCACCTCTCCCTCTGCCATGAGAACCTGTAACTCTGCAGTTTTCCTCCCAAGGCTCCTAGCATTAAGGGTAACCACCTTCCACCCTTTTTCCCCCCTGCCATCCTGCCCTCCTTTTCTAGCATCTCCAACAGTACTTGCCATTTGTCCTTTGTCACTGTTATGAGGGGTAAGCTCATATGGTTTCCCAACCTGTGGTCTCTGCATATCTCTTCCCCAACTGCCACCCCCCCACTCCTAGTTTAAATTCCCAACTTCCTCTATGTACCTCCATCCTCTCTGTTTCAACACTTTCTTTCCTCCTAACTCAAGTGTAGTCTGTCCTTGGCATAGAGACTACTGTCTTCTCAGGTCCCTCCCACCCCACCCCAACAGCCCGCACCTTTAGCACAACACCAGGTTCTTAGCTATTCGTTAAATTCCTCTATTCTCAGCTTCTTGTTGTGCTTGCCTTTGGCATGGGAAGTATCTCTGAAAAAGTTACTGATCTTTCTGCCCCCTCACATAATTGTGCTAGTTCCTCAAACCTCCTCTGGACTGTATCTACTGTCTTGTCGGCCAGGTCGTTTGTCCCAAGATGTATAATTAAATGAGGCTTGTCCCTACCCCTTCTAGCATATTTCAGAACAGACTGTCCCACCCTTTCTGCTGTCATTCCTGGCATGGTCTCCACCCAAATGTGACTATGCCTCTCCCCCTTTGCTACCCCACCTAACTCCTCTTAGTATTGAGTACCCCAGCACTAAGATTCTATCCCCTTACTCCCTGCTTGCTTCCATTCATCTCCCTCTCTTATTTCCAGCTCCTCTTCTTCCTCCTGTAAGTTATTTCCCCTTACCCCTGTTGCAATTCTCCCAGCAGAACTTCCCCGCTCCAGTTTGGTCCAGGCATTTATCAATTACTCCTCTAATTTCATCATTTCCCTCCTCCACCTTCTTCCTCTATAGCAATGCACAACTATTTTCTGAAGGCCCTTCACAAATGCCCGCTCCCTCTCTCTTCTTAATAACCCGTTCTCTCCTTTCCACTCCATGACTTTTGCCATTTCTTCACCTCCCCTCACAAGTCCCTATCTCCTCCTTCCATTTGTCTTTTGTCTCCTGACCTGGTTTCCCCAGCAATTGTTCTTCCTGGCCTGGGCCCCTTTGTCTCTGCTTCCCTTCTTCTGACCCTCTCCTCACCACTGTTGGCTTAAATCTCCCTTCCTCCCTCATCTCCCCTTCTTCCTCCCTCCAGTATGGGCTAAACTCACCCCCAATCTGCCTTGCCTGTCTTAGTTCCTCCTGCAGACCCTCAATCTCCTTTCTATGTTTTTCTATGTGGTTGCACACTAAACATCCTCCCACACTCCAGGCAAATTTTAGAAAGATTGGTGCACAGCATTGTTGCAGCCTACCACCTACCCATTGCTGTCGTTGCCCAGTAGACCCCACCCTTCCAGATGCAGGATACCAAACACCCTCCTAGTCTCCTCTCCTCCTCTATCAGTGCAAAACATTTCTTTATTTCCTTACCTCCTTTGTTGCACACATTTAGATATATTGAGCAACTGCTTTTATATCTCTATCCTTCCTAGCCACACTAAAAACAGACTTTAAGTAGCCATTGCACAACCTTCTTCAAACTCCTACTCCTCCTTTCCCCAATGCAATATCAATGCGAAGAAGTAATAATGAAAGCTCCTAGATCTGCATTTACTTCCCTTCCACTGAGAGAGCAGTCACCTCTTCACTTGCTGCTGTTCCTTTCCTGGATGTCTGCTTTTGCTATGACAGGTGCATATTATTTTGCCTGTTTGAGGAAGTGATGTCAGAACCCCTGGTATGAAAGAAATAATGGACCAAGGGTGGGACCAGCCCAAGTCTTCCAGAAACTATCAGGTAGCTGAGGCCTCTGGTCACCCTTCCCCCACCCTGCACTCAAACTTTGTAGCTAGTGAAGCCAGCAACAATGAATTACACTTCTACTCAAAGTCCCCAAAATAAGTTTGCTACCCAAAGAAACAGGACTCCAATTTAAACAGCTTCACGAACAACATATCAAAATAGGCTTGGAATTAGAAGATATATGTCTCCAATTCAAAGAAACAGACCCAATTAAATCACACCAAATTATGTTTTAAAACAGAAGAAATAGGCCTCTACAAATGCAGCCTGCCACACAGTGAATCAAACAAATGAGCCAACTTGTAGCTACCAAAACAGGTTTCAAAATTCCAACAGCCCCAAACAATACCCTGCTAGCCCCTTAGTAGTAAGAAAGAAAAGAAATAACCTTCCACCAAGTAGAATCCACAAGAAACAATGTAAAACAACAATAAACTACTGTACTGTCGATCTGATCCTGTCCCCCTCCTAGTTCCTTCTGAGAAGCCAAAGCACTGAGTTCCAAACTCTGTGATTTCCCTTGTGCTGCTTTCAAAATCAGACAGTTCCAAACTCTGTGATTTCCATTGTGCTGCTTTCAAAATCAGAGTTCCAAACTCTTTGACTTCCCATGTGCTGCTTTCAAAATCAAACATTTCCAAACTCTGTGACTTCCCTTGTGCTGCTTTCAAAATCAGAATCCCAAACTCTGTGACTTCCCTTGTGCTGCTTTCAAAATCAGAATTCCAAACTCTGTGACTTCTCCTGTGTTGCTTTCAGAATCAAACAGTTCCAAACTCTGTGACTTCCCCTGTGTTGCTTTCAGAATCAAACAGTTCCAAACTCTGTGACTTCCGTTGTGCTGCTTTCAGAATCAAACAGTTCCAAACTCTGTGACTTCCCTTTTGCTGCTTTCAGAATCAAACAGTTCCAAACTCTGTGACTTCCCTTGTGCTGCTTTCAAAATCAGACCGTTCCAAACTCTGCGACTTCCCTTGTGCTGCTTTCAAAAATCAAACCTTATGAACAGTGGCACTGTTGTTTCGTTACTTGGTCCTGAAAGGTAATTTCCCACAGTGGCTGTGAAATCACACTTCGGCCCAATTGATACCATGACAGTGAAAGCATTCATGATAAGGGGTCCCAAAAACCCCATGTTGAAAATTTGGTGAAAGAATTCCAAAAAATGTGTGAGATATGCAGCAAAGTTGAAAAAACCCTATTTATCCCATTATACAGCTTACCAGCATTTCCTCAGTTCGAGGTCGGCTTTGAAGAGTGCAGACGTGTTCCCGGTCCACCGAAGATCGTCGTGCTGGAGTCCGGAGGTAAGTATGGTGTGGGGGGTGTGGGGAGGCAGGGTGTGCAGTGGTTGGGCTCGGGTGTGGGCAGAGACAACGAGGGACAGTTTTTGTGTTATAGGTTTTTTTTTTAAAAAGGACAACAACACTGGATGTTTGCCATGCTGGGGTGGGCTCCCAGTGTGGCAAAAGGATGGCTGTTTGGGGGACATGAAGCCGATGGGGGATTGGGCACCCCCATTGGTGATAGCATCTGTTGCTACACTGGGGTGGGCTCCCAGCATGGCACCCTGTACTCTCTGGGGGGGGACAGTGGAGCAGATGGGGGATTGGACACCACCGACAGCTGTACGATGTGTAGCCATGCTGGGGTGGGCACCCAGCATGGCATGTGGAACTCTGTTTGGGGGGGGGCCCAGCACAGCAGATGGGGATTGGGCACCCCTGTCGGCTATACAGTGTGTGCGTGGGGGGTGAGCATGCAGTATGCGTGCATGCATGTGTGTGTGTAGGGGGAGCGCTCATGAGCATGTGATATCTTATCGCTGCTCACTGAAGCATAGCTCCCCCTTTCAACTGTACTCCACTGCATTTTCAACTGCTGTCATAGACAGCTCCAGCAGCCATTGGAGAACTGTGGCCTTGCCTGCAAACACACTGACTGAATTGGAAGAGGGCTACCACACCTCCAAAAACTCGGATGATGGCACTATGTTTCTTGCACATACGTGCAAGTAAACATAAAAAACTACAGTTTAATTTCTAGGAAAAAAAGCTGAAATATGACTGGCATGATGCCAGGCCTAATAGGACAAAATAGCAATCTAAACCTGAAGGAGACTTGTTCCCCCTCTCTCTGTTTAACAAATAAGGTAAGCTTTTTCCCAGTGGGGGTGACCTGTGATCCGTCCTCTTGCAATATGTAATGTGCAGTACAGGAAATATAACATGTATCTAGTGTCGTGCCAAAATGCATCACAAACTTAAAATATGCAGATGGATAGGATGATTACATGGGACAAACAGTTCAGAAAATGTGCCAGTAATGCTTAAGACTCAAAGAAGAAACATAATTAGTCTTTGACATGACCGTTGATAAAGCTTATCAGTCAAAGGATGCGGTGTTGTTTCCAAAAGAATGAATAACCATGTAAACTAATATGCAGTCCACTAATTAAATCAATATAAAAACAATATAGTCTGCGTTTATTAGATGTACATTTCTTATAATATAAAGCAATCCAGTCGCTTAAGCTGTAGGCACAGCAACAAAGTCCTTACTTTTAAGATATGAAAAATCTTGTTTAAGCCCTCACTTGCAATATTGTTAAAGAAACACAAGCTGAACGATAAAATGTTGATTTTCACCAATAGATAATTCCGTACATTACATTGTAGTGTACTATATACAGTACTGTATGTACAATTGGGATGTTTCCATACTATAACACTGATTTACTGCATCTTCAGCTTCCTTTATCCTTGATAAATCTAGTAAATTTCTTGACTTGTCTGATACTCTGCTGATTTGTCCGACTCATATTCAACAAATAAGTTGCTTTGCTAATGTGTAAGTAGCTGATGGTGACTCGACAGTAACCAGGTCAAGAAATGGTAGGAAATGAGAAGACTGGGAACATCACGCTGGCTGTTTGACAAGACTCCAAGGTTATAAGTTACTCAGTTGTTTCACTGCAGCGCCAGTAATGTCATCCTCCAAGCTAAACAAAGATGGACTCACAGAACCTTCTGATAAACAGCTGCATTCCATTGCCAACTAGCAAGAAAAGCAATACGTATTACTTCCCTTAGTAGTGAGAGTTGTGAATGTGCCCTCTGGGATGGAAATATAGGGTACAGAAAATACATATGCTGTAGTATGTATTGACTCACCTTCCAGTGATTTTAAATCTCGGCAAATGTCTCTTTAGATATTGTCTCGCACTGCATGCATGTCTCATTACAAAGTGCAAACAGAAATCTCAGCGCACGAAAAAGTTAGAAACTAGCTCACAGATTTAACAGTTACCACTGGTGGTGTGTCTGTGGTTAGAGCATCAGGACGGTATTCCAGGGCCTTGTGTCCAATCCCCAGTAGGTCAAATTATTCCTTTCTCACTACAATTAAGTGCAGGCAAAACTACAAAAACAGACTCCATAAACTGCCAGACCTGGTTAAGAAAATTTCCAATATGAACGAAGTGAAATATTACTATCAGTAACTAACAAAGTTAAATATTAGTGACCTATACATAACAACAACAACAAAAAAATCACTTTAGGAAAGGAAACTTCACCCGTGTGAACTCTGTTGTAATCAGCAAGCAAGGACTCTATCAAAATCCTGTATTTGTCAAAAACCGAGACGTGAATTCATTATTCATATGCCTTTACCCTTGGATAAAGGAGTAAACTTATGGCTTAAAGTTTTCCAAACCCAATGTTTGCACCTTCTGTCACACTGATTAAATTTTATATGGCAGTTCATGTGTTTAGAATGGATATTGCTTTTGTACATCCCCACCACACACACACACACACACACACACACACATGTTAAGATCTTTACTGTAGAAATACATATTAATCACCTTATAGCTGTAGTAGCCCAAACACTGGGAAAAGTCCAGGCTGGAAGGATCACCAGGAATAATGCTGCCAGCTCTGGCTGGATAAAACCTTACATCCATGGCCTTTAGGCTGATGAGTGGACTCCAATAAACCTTTGTGTTTCTCAGTGCCACATTAACATTCACGGGCAGTTTGAAGCCAGTTGTAACCCTGAAGTACTTGGCATAAAGTAGTTGCAATCCCTTTTAGGATAGGTATCTTTCTTTCTGTTTCTCCCGCTCTCGAGTTCTTTGAGCTGTTATTTTTTGAATGCTCAGTGCCAAGCCACAGTGTTTGCCCATGCATTCAGGAGCAGCTGCTGTACACAAAGAGTCACGTGACTGGCACTGATAAGAAGCAGCTTTTCCAGCTTCACCCACTGCATCCTGCAATATAGGGTGCTGATAAAAGAACAACGCACAGTGTACTGAGGGAGGGCGGTCTGGTTCAGTCACTCATTTACTCTCTCTGCCTTTCAACAGTTTCAACAGTAGTTAAAAAAACAGAAAACTGTGCCAACAGAGTATGTGAGCTTGAAAGCTGCCTTTGTAGAGTTGTTTAAACAAGGAGTTATTAAGACGAGTACACTGTAAGTCTTCCATCCAACGGTCACAACTTGTAGTTTAAAGGGCTGAAGAGCTCAGGCGTTCCTACTGGCTGTGCTCCCTGAGAAGAAAATGCGTGCATGTGTGTGTGTGTGTTTGTGTTTGTGTGTGTGTGTTTGTGTGTGTGTGTGTGTGTGTGTGTAGGGGGAGCGTGCATGAGCAGGTGATATCTTATCGCTGCTCACTGAAGCGTGGCTCCCCCTTTCAACTGTACTCTACTGGATTTTTGACTGCTGTCATAGCTCCAGCAGCCATTAGAGAACTGCGGCCGCTCCTGCAAACACACTGACTGAATTGGAAGAGGGCTGCCACACCTCTGAAAACTTGGATGATGGCACTATATTTCTTGCACATGCGTGAAAGCAAACATAAAAAACTAGAAAACACAACACACATGGGTTGTAAATCTGTAGGAGGCTTACAGTCACAGTTATCAACAATCCACAGTCACTGATTCTTTCACAGGGCTTTTAAGTACCCTTTTGAAAGGGTTCTAATTCAATTTGCACATTCAATTCCATAGGAACTATACATGCTCTTAGCCTATAGATCCGATAATTTTCTTTCTGATTTAATAAAAGTTCTCTGTCACCTCCTCTAGGCCCCCAGGCATATCTGTTCCAGGGCCAGTAAGTCTTAGGATATGTTCATCTCTATTTTCAATATTCCACATGTGAACTGCAAGTGTATATTCCAAATTTCCATTTGTCACTGCCTCCACATGTTCCCCAACTCTCTCCATCTATTTGCGTTTTGTACGCCCTACATAGAGGACCCCACAGTCCATGAACATGTGAGGGCAGTGACATCTTTCCTTAGTCCACACCTTTGTGCTCCTAACAGCCTTCTCTACTTCCCTTAGACACTATAGATGCACCTCCCTGTCTTCCTCCTTTTGAGCCTCCCTATATTTTCTGAAACCACCCCCTTGGCTACCACCCTGTCTGCCACATCTCTCAAGAATCATAGTGGTTTCCTCCTTCTTTGGTTTTCTTTACCAACCTGATGCATTGGTCTGTGTCACCTCCTCTATGGCTCCTTTTAGGCGTTCCCATTGTTCCTCTACTCCCCCTTCTCCCTCCTTCCCTCCTCATCAGAGCTTCTTTGATATATCTCCTCATCTTAGCAAAGTCCACCCTTCTGAAAATCTAAGACCCTTGACTTTATGTGACTTAACTGTGTCCTATCCCCATGTTAAACCACACTATGTGGTGGTCACTGAACCCCAGTTGACCTTTTACTCGGGAATCTGTAATGCTGTCACCATTGGTCAGTACCAGGTCCAGAATCGCTCTGTCTCTGGTAGGATCAAGCACTAGCTGCCTGAGGCATGCCACCTGTAGGGAATCTAGGATGTCTCAGCTCCTGGTTGAAGCAGCCACTGGGGTGGTCCAATCCACATCTGGCATATTGAAATCACCTAGCAGCAGAACTTCCCCTTTTGTTGCCATCTTATATATTTCAACGACCAGCTCAACTCTTTCAGATTGTCGACAGACTGTGCAATCCACTCTGTCTACAGTCTGAAAGAGATTTTTCACAAATAAAGTGTGATGAGCTTGCTTGGTTTTTCACAGATAAGATTGCCGGCATTAGGTCGGATATTGGCCAGGCTCACTCTTTAAGGGTTTGTGGCGATCAGCAAGGGGAAACAAACACCTGTGTCACCTGATGTGACTTTGGTAAGCCAGAATTCATGGATATCATGAGGATTGTCCAGACTGTACGTCCAACCAGCTGTAGTTTGGATCCGGGCCCTACGTCACTATTATTAGGCTGCGTAGATACTATCTGCCCGATCCTTGCAGAAATTGTCTGGAAATATTTGGAGCAGGGGGTCTTTCCTGATCCCCTAAAGGAGGCGGTCATTCGACCACTCCTGAAAAAGCCTTCACTGAATCCGTACTGTCCAGCTAACTACAGACCTGTCTCTAACCTGCCCTTTGTGGGTAAGGTTATTGAAAAGGTGGTTGCGCTACAACTGGATGACCATCTTACAAATCACAATATCTATGATACTCTTCAATCCGGTTAGGAAAAGACATAGTACTGAGACTGCTCTTGTCCGGGTTCTAAATGATCTCCTGATTGCGAGAGATTGAAAGGCTCGTACTATTCTAGTCCTTCTTGATCTCTCTGCAGCATTTGATACTGTGGACCATGGTGTGCTTCTGGAACACCTGCGGCTTTATTGCGGACTGTCTGGTACAGTTCTGCATTGGTTTCGATTTTTCCTCACGGGTCAGAGACAGAGGGTCATCACCGGAATTTATTCCTCTGATACCATCTTCCTGTCCTGTAGGGTACTGCAGGGTTCCATTTTGGCACCCATGTTGTTCGTTGTTTATATGCTGCCATTGGGAGACATTATTAGGCGATACAGTCTGGGTTTTCACTGCTATGCAGATGATACCCAGCTGTTTCTGTCCTTTAGTCCCGGACAGGAAGATGCAGTCTCTATACTTAACAGCTGTCTATCTGAGATCAAGGACTGGATGAGTGCTAGCTGGCTGAGGGTAAACCCGGTTAAGACTGAGGTGTTGGCGGTGGACCCAGGTCACCTTGAGGTGGGTTGCAGGGCTGGGCTTCCTTCGGGCGTATGGATTGATGGTGCCCAGCTCCCAACCTCAGACCGGGTCTGTAATCTGGATGTTATTATTGACGACGGTTTGACCCTAAAATCACAGGTGTCATCCATTGTCAAATCCTCCTTTTACCATCTCAGGAATATCGCCTGGGTGAAATACCTAGTTCCTCTGGCTGATCTTCCTATACTGGTCCATGCCTTTGTGACCTCTCACCTTGATTACTGCAATGCTCTGTACCTAGGGCTACCGGGGGTTGATATCTGCTGCTTGCAGCTGGTGCAGAATGCAACAGCCAGGCTTTTGACTGGGACATCCAGAAGCAGTCATATTACGCCTGTGCTGCGTGGACTGCACTGGCTTCTGGTTCAGTGGCGGATCACCTTCAAGGTCGGCTTACTGGCCTATAAAGCCCTACATGAACAGGGACCGCGGTACCTGCAAGATCTCCTTATTCCCTACTGTTCCTCTCGCTTACTCCAATCTGCCAATGAGGGATTGCTAGAGATTCCCAGGGTACGTTTAAAAACATCTGGGGCACGTGCATTTTCTTACGCTGCTCCCACCCTGTGGAATTCTCTACCTCGTCGGATATGCAGCTGCCTGACCGTCGAGAGTTTTAAGTTGGAGTTAAAAACGTATTTATTCCGAAAAGCGTATGGAGAGTGATTTTATTGTGATTTTTATTGTGATTTTATTGTTATTATTGTTATCCTTGTCATAGTCTGTAAATTCTAATGTTTGTTTAATTGTACAGCACTTTGGTTTTGAAAAGTGCTTAAAAATAAAATTGACTTACTTACTTACTTCATCCTCTAGCTCCCTGTCCACCTCCTCCCCCCTCTGTACTGGAGGCCTATAGATCACCCCTGTGTGGATTGCTGTGCCATTACCAGGCTCAATGGTGACCCACAGTGCTTCTACCTCCCCTTGTCTACCCTGCACCTCCATTGCCTTTATACCTTCTCTGACAAACAGAGCTCACCCCCCCCTTTTCATTCCCCCATCACTCCTGAACAGAACATAACCTGGTACATTTATGTCCCATCCATGCTTAGTGATGTAGTAAGTCTCTGTTACTGCTGCTATGTCCAGGTCTGCCTCTGCTAGCAAGGCCTTGAGGTCTGGAATTTTATTTCCCAGGTTGCGAGCATTTGCAACCATCGCCTTCCAGGTGGCTCCCCTAAATTAAGGTTGAGGAGGGTGTTCAATGTTAAACTTCTAACTTTGCGCCTTAATAAGTTTAGCAACATTTGACTAAATTAGCTAAAATTGTGCAAGTGTTGTCTAGTAGGCAAGAACTAGTGCTGTGGAAAGTTTTGTGACGGGAGCTTGTGCAGTGACTGAGATTTATATATGTAATTTTCCTGTAGATGTCTAATTTTTTTCCCATACTTTAACATGATATTTTTTTCTGGGGGGGTCTCACCTACAGCTTTCATAGACTGGAATTTTTCCCCAAAAACATGGTACAAGCATGCTAGGCAAGGCAAGGCAAGGTAAATTTTATTTATAAGAAGCCCATCCCAGAGGCTCTGGGCGCCAAACAATTAAAAGATCAATATTATACATAATAGAATATGATATATAACACTATCTCAAACAGAACAAAAAGCATCTAAAAACAACCAAAATTTGTATAAACATTGATTTAAACAATGACAACAAATATTAAAGGCCAGAACTTGCTGTGACAAGGTAATGCCTTTGGAAGGTTTTGTGAAAAAATATGAAATGGTTCCAGAGTTATAATTGTCTGAGCATGATCAGTAGGGTTTTTGGGATAACATTATGATACAACACTAAAAATGTGGTGTTGGAGGGCCATTTTGACTTTGTGAGATGTTTTTTTCATGACAGCTGCCATCTTGTTTCTCACCTCATTAATGAACTGCTAATTCAAGCTTTTATTACAGCAGCCACAATAATACAAAACAAGCATTTGTCAATGCCAAATGTAGCTTGCTTGTATGTGTTGTTTAGGTATTTGGAAGTGATAGTTCCATGTCTTCCTCCCAAGACATCCACTGTGTCTTTCCATTCAGTATTGACAGAAGAGTGGGAAGGACAAGGGCCACAACAGTACAGCAGTTGCCAAGGGGGTGAAGAGGTGGACAATAGTCCATTCAAAGGCAAAAGAGTCCTGCAGGAGCTCACTAAATTGAAGGTGGACAAAGCGATGGAACCAGATGGCATACGCCCAAGGATCTTAAGAGAACTGCGAAGGGAGATAGCAGTACCTCTGGCAGCCATGTCCACTGAGTCATTCAACACAAGTGTACTTGAGGAGGGCACATGTGGTCCCTCTAACGAAGTTCAGCAGCAGGGAGGAGGCGGGGAACAATAGGCTGTTCAGTCTCACCTCAGTAGTGGGGAAGATCATGGAGACATTGCTTAAAGCAAGAATAGTGGGGCATCTATAAGCCATCAGAGCCCAGGACCATAGACAACATGGATTCACAGTGGGGACATCATGTCAGACAAATCTGGTTGATTTGTTTGACTGGGTGACAAAGGAAGTGAATCAGAGTGGGGCAGTGCGCAATGCTTACCTTGATTTCAGCAAAGCCTTTGACAACATCCCACATAGGAGGCTGTTAAACTAGCTAGGTAGGCTGGGCATGGGGGAAAGGGTGGTAAATTGAGTTAGAAACTGGCTAACAGACAGGAGGCAGAGAGTGGTGGTAAATGGGGTGCAGTCTAGGGAGAGGGGGTGACCAGTGGGGTGCTGCAGGGATCGGTGCTGGGTCCAGTCCTGTTCAAGTCTTCATTAGTAACATTGCAGAACGTTTGAAGGGAATTTTTTCTCCAAATTTTCAACATAGCCATTTTAAGACCTCTGCTCATGAACAGTGTCACTGCGATTTTCTTACTCTGTCCCAAACATTGATTTGCGAATGCCATTGTGCTGATGCACTGAAACACATTTTGAAGCATATGTGAAAAATGATAGCTGTACTGCTCATAAGGAGGTGTGGTAAAGTAGCAATGTTGAAAATCTGGAGTGCAACATTAATTTTGAACTTGTTAGTATGTAGGAAATGTAAACAGTCATTTTCGGAATTTTTTCACCAAATTTTCAACATAGCCATTTTAAGACCTCTGCTCATGAACATTGTCACTGTGATTTTCTTACTCTGTCCCAAACACTGATTGTGCACACCGAATGTGCCATTGTGTGCTACACGCACGGAAACACATTTTGGGCGACATGTGAAAAATGGCAGCTGCACTGCTCATAAGGAGGTGTGATAAAATGGCAATGTTAAAAATCTGGAGTGCAAATATTAAAAATTTGCTAACTTACGATTGTGCATAGGAACTGCGCAACGCACGCTCGTAAACCAGTCATTTTTAAGAAATTTTTCACCAAATTTTCAAAATAGCCATTTTAAGACCTCTGCTCATGAACAGTGTCACTGTGATTTTCTTAATGTGTCCCATACATTGATTTCGCACACCGACTGCGCCATTGTATGCTACATGGGCGAAACATGTTTTGGGCGAGATGTGAAAAATGGCAGCTGAACTGCTCATAAGGAGGTGTGGTAAACTGGCAATGTTAAAAATCTGGAGTGCAAATATTGAAAATTCACGAATTTACAAGTGTGTGTAGGATCAGTGCAACAAATGCCCATAAAACAGTCATTTTTGGGAATTTTTTCAACAAATATTTAGCATAGACATTTTAACACTTCTGCTCATGAACAGTGTGACTGTGATTTTCTTAATCTGTGCCGAACATTAATTTTACACACCGACTGTGCCATTGTGTGTTACATGCATGGAAACATATTTTGGGTGAGATGTGAAAATGCCAGCTGTACTGCTCATAAGGAGGTGTGGTAAAATGGCAATGTTGAAAATCTGGATTGAAAATATTGAAAATTCGCAAACTTGCAAGCGTGCGTAGGAACTGTGCAATATATGCTCCTAAAACAGTCATTTTGGGGAATTCTATCACCAAATTTTCAACATAGCCATTTTAAGACCTCTGCTCATGAACAGTGTCACTGTGATTTTCTTAATCTGTCCCAAACATTGATTGCGCACACCGACTGCGCCATTGTGCGCTACATGCATGGAAACATTTTGGGTGACGTGAAAAATGGCAGCTCCACTGCTCATAAGGAGGTGTGGTAAACTGGCAATGTTGAAAATCTGGAGTGATAATATGAAAAATTCACAAACGTACGAGCATACGTAGGAACTGCGCAATGCACACTTGTAAAACAGTAATTTTTAGGAATTTGTTCACCAAATTTTCAACATAGCCATTTTAAGACCTCTGCTCATGAACAGTGTCACTGTGATTTTCTTAATGGGTCCCATACATTGATTTCACACACCGACTGTGTCATTGTGCGCTACATGGGCGGAAACACATTTTGGGCGAGATCTGGAAAATGACAGCTGTACTCTTCATAAGGAGGTGTGGTAAAATGGCAATGTTGAAAATCCAGAGTGCAAATATTAAAAATTCACAAACTTATGAGAGTGCATAGGAACTGCGCAACATACGCTCGTAAAACAGTCATTTTTAGGAATTTTTTCACCAAATTTGTAACATAGGCTTTTTGAGAGCCCACCTTATGAACACTGGCACTGTCATTTTGTTAATCAGTCCTGAAAGGTGATTGTGCGCAGTGACCATGAAATCACCCTTTGGGCCTGATTAATGCCATGACAGTGACAGAATTCATGAGGAGGGGTCCCAAAAACCCATGTTGAAAATTTGGTGCCAAATTCCAAAAAATGACTAAGATATGCAGCAAAGTTGAAAAAACCCGATCTATCCCATTATACAGCTTACTGGCATTTCCTCAGTTCGCAGTCGGCTTTGAAGAGTGCAGACGTGTTCCCAGTCCACCGAAGATCATCGTGCCACAGTCCAGAGGTAAGTATGGTGTGAAGGGGGGTGTGGGGAGGCAGGGTGTGCAGTGAGTGTGTGCGGATTGTGGGAGGGGGCCAAGGAGAAGCACCGAGGGACAGCTTTTGTCATTTACAGTTTTTTTTTAAAGACTACGAGGGACGTTTTCCACGCTGAGGTGGGCTCCCAGCATGGCAGCTGGAAGGCTGTTGGGGGGGCTGGAGCTGACAGGAGATTGGTCACCCCTGTTGGCCATGACATCATTTTGCCATGCTGGGGTGGGCTCCCAGCGTGGCACCTGGATGCTTTTGGGGGGAGGTGGCATGCAGCCGGCAGGGGATTGGGCACCCCCATTGGCGATAACACATTTTGCCATGCTGGGGTGGGCTCCCAGCATGACACCTGGATGCTTTGGGGGGGTAGTGGAGCCGACAGGGAATTGAGCACCCTTGTCAGCCATAAAGTGTGGGGGGGAGGTGGAAGGCACATGAGCATGCAGTGTGCGTGTGTAGTGGAGGGAGCTTTGCTCACTGAAGCAGAGCTCTCCCTTTTAACTGTACGACCACTGCATTTTCAACTGCTGTCATAGACAGCTGCAGCAGTGATTGGGGAACTGGGGCCGCGCCTGCAAACACACTGACTGTATTGGAAGACTAGGTGCCACACCTCCGAAAACTCGTATGATGGCACTATGTTTCTTGCACATGTGTACAAGCAACATAAAAATGACTCTATCACATTAGACAAGCATTTGTCAATGCCGAACGTTCTGGTGCTTTACCCTAATGCCCTGTGCAATTGCTGGTATTTGCACAATAAATTTTCAGCATGACCTTTTTGTTACCGCCATTGTGCGCTACATAGGTGGAAACACATTTTGGGCAGGATGTGAAAAATGACAGCTGTACTGCTCATAAGGAAGTGTGGTAAAATGGCAATGTTGAAAATCTGGAAAGGAAATATTGAAAATTCTCAAACCTACTAGCGTGTGTGGGAACTGTGCAATGCACACTCGTAAAACAGTCAATGTTAGGAATTTTTCACCAAATTGTCAACATTGGCATTTTAAAACCTCTGCTAATGAACAGTGTCACTGTGATTGTCTTATTGTGTGCCATACATTGATTTTGCACACCAACTGCTCCATTGTACGCACCACTCACGGAAACATGTTTTGGGCAGGATGTGAAAAATGACAGCTGTACTGCTGATAAGGAGGTGTGGAAAAATGGCAATGCTGAAAATCTGGAGTGAAAATATTGAAAATTTGCAAACTTACGAGCATGCGTAGGAACTGCACAACGCACACTCATAAAACAGTTATTTTTAGGAATTTGTTCACCAAATTTTCAACATAGCCATTTTAAGATCTCTGCTCATGAACAGTGACACTGTGATTTTCTTAATGTGTCCCATACACTGAGTTCACACAGTGACTGTGCCATTGTATGCTACATGGGCGGAAACACGTTTTGGGCAGGATGTGAAAAATGACAGCTGTACTGCTCATGAGGAGGTGTGGTAAAATGCCAATGTTGAAAATCTGGAGTGGAAATATTGAAAATTCGCAAACCTACAAGTGTGCGTGGGAACTGTGCAATGCATGCTCGTAAAACAGTAATTTTTAGGAATTTTTTAACCAAATTTTCAACATTGCCATTTTAAAACCTCTGCTAATGAACAGTGTCACTGTGATTTTCTTACTGTGTCCCATACATTGATTTCGCACACCGACTGCACCATTGTGCACTACATGGGCAGAAACACGTTTTGAGCAGGATGTGAAAAATGACAGCTGTACTGCTCATAAGGAGGTGTGGTAAAATGGCAATAATGAAAGTCTGGAGTGAAAATATTGGAAAATTCGCAAACTTACGAGCGTGCATAGGAATTGCACAATGCACGCTCGAAAAACAGTTATTTGTAGGAATTTATTCACCAAATTTTCAACATAGCCACTTTAAGATCTCTGCTCATGAACAGTGACACTGTGATTTTCTTAATGTGTCCCATACACTGAGTTCACACAGCATCTGTGCCATTGTGCATTACATGGGCGGAAACATGTTTTGGGCAGGATGTGAAAAATGACAGCTGCAGTGCTCATTAGGAGGTGTGGTAAAATGGCAATGTTGAAAATGTGGAGTGAAAATATTGAAAATTCGCAAACTTATGAGCTTGCATAGGAGCTGTGCAATTAACACTCGTAAAACAGTCATTTTTAGGAATTTTTTCACCAAATTTTCAACATCGCCATTTTAAGACCTCTGCACATGAACAGTGTCACTGTGATTTTCTTAATGTGTCCCATATATTGAGTTCGCACACCAACTGTGCCATTGTGCGCTACATGGGCGGAAACATGTTTTGGGCAGGATGTGAAAAATGACAGCTGTACTGCTCATGAGGAGGTGTGGTAAAAAGCAATATTGAAAATCTGGAGTGAAAATATTGAAAATTCGAAAACTTACGAGCGTGCGTAGGAACTGCGCAACACAGACTCGTAAAAGTCATTTTTAAGAATTTTTTCACCAAATTTTCAACACAGCCATTTTAGGACCTCTGCTCATGAACAGTGTCACTGTGATTTTCTTAATGTGTCCCGTACATTGACTTCGCGCACCGACGGCGCCATTGTGCGCTACATGGGGGGAAACACATTTTGGGTGAGATGTGAAAAATGACAGCTGTACTTCTCATAAGAAGGTGTGGTAAAATGGTAATGTTGAAAATCTGGAGTAGAAATATTGAAAATTAGCAAATCTTGAAGCATGTGTAGGAACTGTGCAATGCTCGCCTGTAAAACAGTCATTTTTTGGAATTTTTGCACCAAATTTCCAACATGGGGTTTTTGGGACCCCTTCTCATGAATTATGTCATTGTCATGGTGCTATATGGGCCTGAAGGGTGATTTCTTGCGATGACTGTGCAGTGACTGCAAAATCACCCTTCGGGCCTGAATAATGCCATGACAGTGACATCATTCATGAGAAGGGGTCCCAAAAACCCCATGTTTAAATTTGGTGCCAAAATCCGAAGAAATGACTGAGATATGCAATAAAGTTGAAAACCCCCTGTCTAGCCCATTATACAGCTTACCGGCATTTCCTCGGTTCGTGGTCGGCTTTGAAGAGTGCAGACGTGTTCTTGTTCCATCGATGATCGTTGCGCCCGAGCTCGGAGGTAAGTATGGGGTGGGGTGTGGGAGGCTGGAGTGCGCAGCGGTGGTGTGGATTGTGGGACGGGGGACTGGGAGATCGCGTGGGACCATTTCAATTTACAGGGGGAAAAAAAAAACAGATGACGGGGGACGTTTGCCATGCTGGGGTGGTTTCCCAGCATGGCAGAAGATGGTTGGGGGGGCCGAGGAGCCAACGGGGGATTGGGCACCCTATCAGCAAACTATGCAGGAGGGGGCAGAGGAGCCGACGGGTGGTTGGGCACCCCCGTCAGCAAACTACGCGCGACGTTTGTCACACTGGGGTGGGCTCCCAGCGTGGCAGAAGGATGGCTTGGGGGAGCCATGGAGCTGACGGGGGATTGGGCACCCCCATCGGCAAACCATGTTTGCCATGCTGGGGTGGGCTCCCAGCATGGCACCAAAGCTTTGGGTGGGTGGCATGACGCAGGGAGTGCACGACGTGAGGGAGGGCGACGTGACACGGTGCTCGGTATGACAGCAGTGGTTTTCTTTGAAGCAAAGACCACCGCTGTCATACACAGCTCCCACACTCATTTTTGCAGGACCGCCACATCTGCTCAAGGGAGCACTGGATTGAATGGGAGAGGCACATCTCCAAAGTGTGCTACTCTTTCAAAACGTTCCTTGCGCATGCACGCAAGTGAACGTAAAAATGCTGGTTCAGATAGTGAGTCTTGTTTCAGTCAATTATGATTATAAATATATTTCATGTATTTCTTCTGCCCATATTTCCAGTTGTTTAAATCATGACTCACTTTCTTGTGTCGCACTGTTAAGGTGGTGCAAAACTAAATTTCACTTGTGAAAATGCTTTTTAATTGCAAATAAAACAAGCATTTGTCAATGCCGAATGTTTGCTTGCTGATATTAGCATTGGACGTGCAGGAGTTAGACAGATTCAGAATAGGAATGGCAGTGAAGTATTGAACTCATGCCAACCCCACCTCCACCTTGAAGAGGTGAACAGACATTGAGGTGTGCCTTTCGGTTGTCACCCGTAACGCTCATGGCATTTCACCTCACCTTATCCTGCAGATGCCAACAAGTGTTGAGGTGTGCCTTGGGGTCTTCGGCTTTACAGTCACCCCATTTCATAAGGACATATGCTGAAATGGGTGCAGTACAGGAGAATGGGGTCAACGCTGGGGCTGAAGAGTCTATGGCACACCTCGATGCCCGTCACTGGCTTCAGGGTGGGGGTGAGGTGGAATGGCATGAGAATTACAGCAGGCAATCTAAAGGCACACCCCTGACACCTGTCAGTCTATGCAGGGTGGGGTGTTATGGTTAGAAACCCTAATGCCCCATGCATTTGTTGGTATTTGCACTACAAATTTTCAACAAGGCCTTTTTGAGACCCCCACCTCATGAAAGTATTTGGGACCTCTGCTCGTGAACAGTGGCACTGCGATTTTGTTAATCTACCCCAAACTTTCATTTCTCACAGCAACCATGCCACTCTGCACCAGATGTGTGAAAACACAGTTCAGGCAGGATGTGGAAAATGACAGCATTCATAGGGAGGTGTGAAGAGATGGCAGTGTAGAAAATCTCGAACTTACTAGAGTGCATGGAAACTGTGCAATGCATGCTCATAACACAGTCATTTAGTGCAATTATTTTATCAAATTTTCATCATAGGCATTTTGTGACCTCTGCTCATAGTTCATTTTTTGTACTTTTTTCACCAGATTTGCAACATAGGCTTTTTGGGGGCCCACCTCATGAACAGTGACACTGTTGTTTTGTTAATTGGTCCTGAAAGGTGATTCCATGCAGTGACCATGAAATCATATTTCAGTACAAAATAACCAGATGACAGTCACTGAATTCATGAGATGGGGTCCCAAGAACCCCATGTTGGAAATGTGGTGCCAGAATTTGCAAAAATGGCCAATATATTCACATAAGTTGGAAAAAAACATTTATGCCTTTATTTAACTTACCAACATTTCTTTGGCTTGTGATTGGGTTGAAGAGTGTAGACATGTTCCTGGTCCACCAAAGATCGTCATGCCAGGCTCAGGAGGTAAGTATAGGTTGAGGGGGGTGTAGGGAGGTGGAGTGCACAGAGGATGGGGAAGAAGGCACCAGAGACAGTGAGGGACTTTTTTTTGTTTTACTGGGAACCCAAAAACAATGCAGGAAGGTTTTCTTTTCAACAGGTGGTTTGGCATGCTGGGGTGGGCACCCAGTGTGCCACCCGAGTATTTGTTGGGGGTGGAGTTTGCAGCCGATGTGGATTGGGCACCCTGTTGGCACTTACAGAGTGTTGGGGGGTGCATGAGCCGAGGAGGATTGGGCATCCCTATCGGCACACAGCAAATGGGGGGTAATTATGCTGATGGGGATTGGGCTCCCCCATCGGCAAATGAACTTGGCAGGGGCATGCCGACAGGTGAATTGGGCACCATCGTTGGCTTTTCGTTGGGAATGTGAGAGATGGCGATAGTCACAGCCATGTTAATCTAATCTAATCTATAACAAATGCAGGGACATAATGCCAGTGGGGATTGGGCTACCCCATCAGCAAATTAACTATGAATGGGCAAGGGGGCATGCTGACAGGAGGATTGTGAACCCCCATCAGTTTTAATGGGGACAGTGAGAGGCAGTAGCTGTCTGTCGGCTTCCTATGGACTGTGAGAGGTGGATGGCGATAGCTGCTGCCATATTTGTTAAAATAGGACACCACACAAGGCAAGTTGTAATTTGCTGCTATAATCAGGGACCATCCCAGCAGCAAAAACAGTTGATTGTTAATGACGGGGCACTCTCTGATTGCAGCGGTGAGTTTCTTTCAATTTGGTGGCAAGTTACAATACTGCTATCATTGAGAGTGTGCTCCTTTGTTGGCGCCACAGAGACCAGACCCAAAATGGACTGCTGGCATTGGCCACAACACTGCTGTACCTCCACAACTCGCTACTGCAGCAAGCTGCCACAGTATGTTTCTTGCACATGCGAGCAAGCAAACATAAAAAAAGTCAGTTGGAAATACATTTTGATTGCCCGACATCATTTTTAATTTTGCAGCAGAAAAGTGGTTTAGAAACAAAGAAACATAGAATTTGACAGCAGATAAGGACCACTTGGCACACCCAGTCTGCCCATTTACCTACCTATTGAATAAGCTTCTGATCCTAGTCAACCAACAGCCTATTTCCTCCTACCCCCCACTAGAATTGTCTTATGTCTGTCCCATGCATTCTTGAATTCCCCCACTGTTTTTTACTCCACCACCTCCTCAGGAAAGCCATTCCAGGCATCCACCACCCTCTCTGTGAAAAAAATACTCCCCCACGCTGTCCCTTAGCTGTCCCCCCATTATCTTCAAATTGTGCTCCCTTGTTCTTGAACATCTCTTTTTCTGAAAGATGCTACCCTGTTCTACTTTCTTGATTCCCTTCAGGTACTCAGCATGAAATTTGATTGCACGTCAGAATTTTTTGTTTCACAGCACAAAACTGATTTCTCAACATAAAACTGCATTGCATACCATGATTTTCCGTTTTATGCAGATTACACAGATCTGTGATGGCAGAAAAAGATCACACTGACCTATCTAGTCTGCCCTTTACACCCTTTATATTTCATGGCAGTAAACTGGTTTCTCAGCATGAAATTTGATTGCATACCATAAGTTTGTGTTCCACAGCAGAAAATTGCTTTCTCAGCATCAAGTTTAATTGCACATCAGAATTTTTTGTTTTGCAGAAGAAAATTGGTTTCTTAACATGAAGTTTTCTCAACCTGAAATTTGATTATACATCATAATTTTTAGTTTTATGACTTAGATTTGTTTCTCACCATTACATTCTCCTGGCATAGGGCCCTAAATGTTTGCACTTGTGGGTGACAAAGGGGCCTGTGCATTGGCTGACAGATGGATTCCTTCCCCTGTCTGTCCATATCTGCAGCTACATGGAAGTACAGAGAACATACAAACCCGTGCTTCTGTAGCCAAGCTGACAGGTTTCTTAGCATCCAATACTGCACAAAACTGCAGGGGATGCAAGGACCTTCCTTGGGCCCTTCACATCTGCATGTCTCAAAGACACCTGTGTGGATGAGGATAAAATTCCACTATTTCAAAAAGAAAGGAAATTATTTGCACAAAATGCAGCTGTTAGGGTTCCAGTTAATACCACAAATGTAGAGAAATGTGGCATCCACAAGTAGCAAAAGGAAAATACATTAGGGTTTTGGGTCTCTGGGGGCATGGCGAATCAGCGGTCAGTTCCTAATGCCCATCTGTTTTCTGAACAAACACTGTCAGCTGTAATCTCCTTTCTTCATGAAGAGACCTATCTATCTATCTATCTATCTATCTATCTATCTATCTATCTATCTATCCATCCAATCAAACTCTAAGGTTGTGGTATCACCAGATATTTACTTCATTGGCTTTACTCTTACCGTAATTTGGGCTCCCAATCAATTTCAGTGGGAACTTCCCTTTCAGTTCTACTGCAGGTGTGCATGGATAGCCCAAGGGTTCAGAGCTGAGCCTTCTCCAATTTAACCTCTAGTCAGTGACCCCTTTGCTGTTCAAGCCTAGAATATTCAAGTGCATGCTTATGACACCATTCTTTTTACAACTGGCCTCAACCAACCTCTATCTCTGCCTCTCCTCAATCTGACTTAGGCCCTGTTCACACTACTACCTGAAAACCCCTCTGTAATGTTACAGAGGGTCCAAGCCATTACCGCAACAGTTTGCGTTTACCCCTGTAATGTTACAGAGGGCATTTTCGTAACCGTTGTGGAAATCACATATGAGGTGATTTCAACAACGGTTATGAAACTGGTAATGTAACCAGGTGTACTGTGGACACATGAGCGTGTTGCCCCAGCTGTCCCCCAGTGCAGAACGCACTGTATTGTGGAATAGGGTGCCATCCGTAATGGTCCCATGGCACCCACAACGAAGATGGGCTGTCATGGTTCCTCACCATTCCCAAGACAGTTCACTGGCAATGTGAACACACTGTACCAATTACTGTCTGTAATGGTGTGGAACCGTGACAGCATTTAAGTGGCAGTGTGAACGGGGCCTGAAGGGATCTCTTGATGCAGTTCTTAGTAAACCATTTGGCACTCAGCCAGTCTAAAATGGTCTCTATGATTCTTGCTCACAGGTACGCCCTGCAAAAATAGTCAAAAACTGCATATTACATTGCCGATGTATGCAACCTAAATGCTGTATCACAGTATAAATATTTCTGGTTTAATCTTGATCAGTCCCCTAATGACTCCTCTCATACGTAATCTCTAGTTAGCAAATCTTACAAAATGTTGGGTGTCCACTACAGAGTAATTGACTACCTCTCCCAGGGTATCAGAAAATGCCTAGATGAAGACATGCTCATACCCATAATTGACTATGGAAACATCATGTATGCCACTACTCTAAAAGTTCACCAATCAAAACTGGAAAGTTTGTACAACAACCCTGTCAACAGCTTTATACTGCAATGCCCAAACATATTGTACTCTATAGGGCAGTTTACAGTGGCCTTCACTCATCTGCAGATACTCACAGTTACCTGCATTCCTCCTCTCTGGAATCTGGGCAAAATCTGCATTACCAAACTGACATCTGATCTCTAGTCTCCAGCTGGAGAAAGAAAAGTGGTCAACTTGCCCTCAGCTATGGACTCCTTCAGTTGTAGAACAGCTTAGACCTGGGTGTCTACTCACCTAAAATGGTTTCCTCTGCTGAACATTCCCTTAAGTTACTGCTAACATTCCTCTGTGCATGCACTTGATCTACTCTCTTGTTTGATATGTCCTGAATAGCTAGTAAACTGTACTCTTTACTCCGTACTGTTGCTGGTTTTTGCACCTAATGTTATAAATAAAGTACATGTTTAACATGTCATGTTCTTTATATTTTTTACCTACTTGACTGATATTTATTGTACTTATACTGCGTATAATGGCACAGGTGTCAGCACACTACTGGAATCATATGCTGATCAACAGGAAATAGTTGCACTAAGCTTTTATTCAAGAAGGCATGAGAACAAACAGTGCAGTCATTTTCCCTCACCCCTCTCTCTGTTATACATGGTATACCCAGCATTGCCAGGTCCCAGTTGTTATTCCCAGAGGCCCATGTTTCTCTAATGGCTGTGGGGTCTAATCCTGCATTTGCCACCACTACATGGAGCTCACAAATTTCTTTCCTAGGCTGCTGCCATTTTGACAGCCTTTCAGCTTGTGCCTGTACCATTTCCCCTTTTGTGAGTGCCTCTCTCTTAGTCCTCTCCCTCCCTCCTTAATGTCCTGGTTTTCCTACTCCCTGCTGGCATTGAGACCCACCCCCCACACTAGCACACTGACTTAACTTATTATGGACCCCTGCTTTGCTACTTTCATAATCACTGTTCCTTAATCCCATTTCCAGGGGAGTCTTAGCTGGGTTCCCCCTTCTGCCCTCTATCTTCTGTGGTTCCCCCAGCCTCTGATCACCATTCCCAATTTAAAGACCCACCTGCTGTACATGGATATCAAACTTCTGCCCAACTGCACTGGTCTCCTCTTTTGTTAGGTGAAGGCTGTCATCCTTGAATAGCCATCTGTCCCAAAAGCCCCTCAAGTCTCCCACAGATTAGTGTCCCTCCTCCTGACACCACCCCTTCAATAACCTGTTAAATTCATCAGGCTCCTCATTCCTCAGCCTATCCTTCCTATTCCCCCACCCCAAACAGGGAGGACCTCAGAAAATATAAGGACATTAGTGTGGTGATCTTATCAACTGAGTGCTGACCTTGAAGATTGCCCATCCCAGCTGCACACCCAGTGTTGCCTCAAGCAGGAGGACTGGTGAGAAAACGCTGTGGTCCGAATAAGGTTGGGTGAAAGGAAACACCCTTTAAGAAGAGGCAGGAGACAATCTGAAGTTTGATGTCCAGCAGGCTTTTATTTATACCAGAGAAGGTAGACATGGTCACAAGGAAAATCTGGGAATAACTCTTATAGACAGCAGCTAACAACTAACACTTTAATTACTCTACTCTGTTATACTCTATAAGTGCTTCGGCCTAAGGCCACTCTATAGTATTCACCTTGGCTTAAGGCCACTCTATAATATTCTTGTTACTTGAAAAATACCCTACTAAAAGGTCTATGCATCAAGAGTATAACTTATTACTTTATCATACCATGTAACAGTCAATGTACAACCATCAAACAGTATCACACTCTCCAAGTCTATTGGATGTAGATGTCCATCATCTTCGTGCATAACTGAAGAATAGGGGAAAGAGAAAGAGGGACTCCTGCTTGGTACCAAGTTCACCAGAAAACCTATGAGAGGTTGCAAAAGGCAATGGAGAGATTGGTAAACAGACCACAGGCATTGGCCAACCCACTCTCCAGGGTTGCTGGAATACAAGACATGAACTGACTGACTTGGGGTAATGCTCTTTCTTGGCACAAAGCCCTTGAACTGGGCTGCCAAGAGTGAAGAACCAAAATGTGGAAAGGAATCCACCTGCAGGATTGCCACAAGAGAAGGAATCTGCTACTTTCTTCTTGGCATCAACCCTCGATCAAGGCTGCCAAGGATGAAGAACTGTTGTGGGTTTTCCTGGCACCTACCCTTGACCAGGGCTGCCAAACGAACACCAGACTTGGTGAAGAATCCACTATGAGAACTACCAAGGATGAAGAAGACACTGTTGAGCTGCTTTGGTGACAGATCTGCTTGGAGGACCACCAAACTTGAACTACTACCCTGAGTGTTGCAGTGGCGATGCAGGACAAAACAAGGAGGAATGAGTAGAAGGTGAAGATCAGGATTCTATGAGGATGAAGAACAAAATAAGAAAACGGAGGTCATGCACACACTTGGCTATGACAGACTCATCTCCCGGCAGGCTTCTGGGAGGGACAGATGAGGCACTTTCCAGTCATCTTTCTTCCAAGCTGATCAGGAACTGCTGGCCATGACTCTTCAAGGGATGTTGATTTCGACTGCGGTAGAGGAAAAAGGGCAAGAAGATGCTGAAGTCTTCTGCTGACTGAAAATGGCTATGCTGAAGAGTTGATGGAGACTGAAGATTGAATCACAGATCTGATATTGCACAATTGTACTTCTTTTAGCTCACTACACTGGATTGTTCACTTTCGGGGCAATTTGCCTGGAGCAAATTGCAACCATCCATGGCAATTCTTCACTGGCAGGGGTAATTTGCCTGGAGCAGCAGCAAATTGCAACAATCCGGGGCAATTGTTCGCTTCCAGGAGTAAATGACCACAATCCTAATATTTTACAAGACAGTCTCAGTGCTACATGCAATAAACACAACACTTGAGATGCTGGAGGAATAGACAGTTCATGGAAATAGTACAAAAGCTGATAATCACTTCATAACAGGTCGTGTGCTTAAGCACCCCTTAGATGAACCCTTTTCCTCTTGGGGTCTGTCTTCATTAGGATCTGGCTACCCCTGAGCACTTTAATGTAATTACCCTATATGCTTAGCATGGTTGCACTAATTGCCACTAAGCCTGCTGCCCTCTCCCCAATGGCCTGGGATACCCTACCTTTACTGGGCCTGCTGCCCCTTTACTACCACAGGTCTGGTGCCCTCGCTTCTTTGGGCCTGGTGCCCTTTACTACCATGGGCCTGGTGCTCTTTATTACTACAGGCCTGGTTGTCCTCACTTGACTGGGCCTGGTGCCCTTTATCACTACGGGCCTGGTTGACCTCCTTAAACGGGGCCTGGTCCCCTTTATCTGAGCCCTTTTAATTCCCTCTGTTTCTGTTTCAGTCTCCTGTCACTTGGTTCTTTTTATCCCTCCCTATTCCAGCCCCTCTATGAATATTCATTAGGCCCTTTGCTACAGCCTCACTGGATGGCCCCTTCTGTGGGTGTCTCCACTTCCCACCCTTTTTTAATATTCAATTAGTATCCTTGCTCCCTGACCCTCCTGCAGTGCTCAGCCACTCCTATTATGCCTAGCACAAATATACTAATTTAAAATATGCACAGTCTTTGTTCTTCCATTGGACGGACAGCATGGAACAGCATGCCGCAGCCAACTCACCACTCCTCAGGACTTCTGAAGCAGATTGGGAGGTAGGAAGTATGGCTGCAGAGGGATAGAACATGCAGGCAGTGCAGCGGGCATTCAGGGGGCCTCAGGAGGGCTGACAGGACAACCTGTGATGCAGCACTAGAAAGCTGCCAACGAGGGATGGGGGAACTATTAAAATTACAAGAAAAGGGGCAAATAACTAAACAGATGGAGCTCACAGCCCAGCACAGACACAACGGATGTTTTCTTTACTTTTGGTGCCCCGATGGCACCATGGACCAAACAGCGTCTTCAGGATGGTTTCACTAGCTGGAGCAAGAGCAGGAGAGCCAACAAACCCTCAGTGAATGGTTTCAACCTTCCAGGTAAGCCTTCACCAGGTTCCCCATAGTTTGTTGCATCCACTTCTCTCCAGAACTAGCAGGAACTTCCTAAAAAACAGTTAAAACCTTTTTAAAAACTGAGATTCTCCTTCTAGAATGGCTGACATGGAATGCTGTGCATTAGCAGCTCAGCACAACATTCCATCCAGGCCATTGTTTAATATACTGCAACAAAATCTATCTTTTGACAGTATTTAGGTGCACAGAGCACTTTTCTCTATGTTTTACCAATGTTTCTCCCATTTACAAAGAGGGGAATCTTTACTCATAGGGGCCCCTTTGGACTGTACCCTGCAGCCGACATCTACAGCAGGCACCCTGGGCACCTGTAACCCCTACAGGTTTATTACTTCTATTTTTTTTACTGTGGTGCCCCAACTTTGGGCATTACATTGGTAACCTGTGAAGTGGGCGCATGAGGAAGGGTGCCGTCCGTTATGGTGACTCCTTCCTGGTGCAATCCACTTAAGGCGATGGAAAGGAAGGGCGACCATATGAGGGGGATGGGTGAACTAGGCGACAGGATGTTGCTATACGTACGTGCCCGGGGGGGCGAGCATGACGAGTGTGGACTGGGAGGGGGTGGAGAAGCTTCTAGGGGGTGGTGCTGCGGTTGCTTGTTGAGCTGCGTCATGGTGTCAGGGATTGGCTGGTAGCTGGGGTGGCTGAGATACTGGGTTCGGGTCCGGCTGCTGGTGCAATTCTTTATTGTGCCCGGCCCAAACCTTTTTTTTTGTACTGCTTTCACCACCCCCCCCCCGATATGCACCCTCCCTGGGTTGAGAATCCTTAGTAGAGGGGTGCGGAGGACGGTTACTCCATGAGGGGGTGGGGATGCAGCCCCCCCACAGAAAGCAGTAAAATCTGTCCTGGCACTTGTTCTGGTGTGTTAGTATCAGAGTGCTGAAAATGTGTTCAGCACTTTGACTGAGCGATAATGGTAATCGCATTTAGGCATTCACCGTTATCGCATAGACCCCATTATATTAATGTGCATGTAATCTTCCCCCTGCCTGTTAAAGTTATGTTTTGCTGTCACAGAAGGCTGGTTTTCAAGATCATTGGTTCCCACAGTTACCAGCACTCCAAGCTCCCCCTCCCCCTTCTCTACCATTCTCCCTATCCTATCGGCATGGCTGATGCTCCTGGAAGGCATCTGACCACCTTCTTCCCCACCCCCCACCTTCTCCACACTTTTGATCATACTGTCTCCTACTACTAGGATACTCCTCACTGCCTTCTTCCTGTTCTCTCCCCTGGGTACCACCAAGTAGTTTTATTCACCCCTCCCAACCAGCTCAGATACCCACCCCCCCCACACACACAGAAGTCAGTGATGTACATCAATTTGCAGTTCAGATTCAGTGAGTTTGGATGACTTTCCTGTGACTATCCTGCCATTCCATCTCCTCCTTATCACACTCCTGCCTCTTGCGCCAGTAGGCCTCCAGGAGAGTTCGGGTGCAGGGTGTGCATGTGGGTACCAGTTCAAGTGGTTATGCAGCATCGATCTATCTTCCCATGTTGCTACCAGCTGTGTCTGGAGTGCCACAAATCCCCTTCATATGGGACACATTTTCAACCTCTATATCATAGCCTAGGGGACTGGAACCTCACAGTACCTGCAGATGATTATCTGTATTGTGATTCTGCATACCACAGTGCCTGTTGTTACCCCTCCTTCAATATTTAATACCTACGTCCTGCAATGTACAGTAATACACCCTGCCCTGCACTAATCCCTTCCAGCTGCTCCCTTTAATACACTACCCTAGATACTTTGGCATTATTGGTTTGGTTAATCCAGATGCTAAAAAACAGTCACATTAAACTTAAATATACATATACTGCTTATAAATATTCATGTAAAAAACTATGAGTACCTATTTCACTTGTGCTAAATTTATGTAATGGTCCCCTTCCTAATGTAACTTTTCAAACTGTAATTTACTATAATGTCCCAGTTAGGGAGTCCCTCAGTAGTAAGGATTAAAGCACAAGTTACTGTGTGTCACCATATGCAATACAGTCTCAAGAAAATACAACAGAAGAAAAGTTTAGAACTAAACTTCTCAAAAGATGTTGAATTCTGTCTGAATCCTCTTGTTTATTGTGATCAACTCCTTGCTATGGACAGGTGTCATTACATTACATGTAGCCTAGGAGGTTTCCTTTTCAACACAGAAAAACAGTTTTTAAAAATTTGATATTTACAAAGCAGAAATCAAGCAAACACTGAACTCCAAACAGTTAGGGTCTCCAGTTGTATGACAGCAGTAGAGAGGAATCCAAGCTTCAGAATGCACCAGATGATCAGCAGAACAAAGTCAACAAGCATTTGTCAATGCTGAATGTTCGCTTGCAGGTATTTGCATTGGTGTTTGGCATTTATGCAAGGCCCCCCCCCCCCAGTTGTATCCATGTCCCTTTAGCATCCATATCCCAGCAGAGTACCTCTCTGCAACTCCTCTTGCATCTGATCAACATTTCACCCTCCTACTACTTAAGTGTCTGTCTTAGGAACCCTAATGCCCGGGCGTGCTCAAGTTTGTCACCTCTGGTCATGAACACTGTCACTATGATTTTCTTACTGTGTAACGAACACTGATTTCTCACAGTGAGCGCACTATTCTGAGCCAGAAGTGTTAAAACACATTTCAGCCAGGATGTGAAAAATTACAGCTCTACTGTTCATAAGGAGGTGTGGGAAAATGCAAATGTTGAAAATCTGGAGTGAAAATATGACAAATCTGTGAAGTTACAAGTGTGCGTGGAAACTGTGCAATGCACACTCATAAAACAGTCATTTTTTGGAATGTTTGCACTGAATTTTCAACATAGGCATTTTAGGATGTCTGCTCATGAATGTCAATGTCACTGTGATTTTCTTACTCTGTACCTAACATGATTTCCCACAGCGACCGTGCTATTCAATGCCGGAAGTGTGAAAACATATTTCAGCCAGGATGTGAAAAATGGCAGCTTTGCTGGTCATAAGAAGATGTGAGAAAATGGCAATGTTGAAAATCTGGAGTGGAAATATTACAGTAGAAACTGCGCAATGCACGTTCATAACAGCCATTTTATGGACTTTTGTCACCAAATTTTCAACATGGGTATTTTAGGACCTCTGCTCATGAACAGTGTCAGTGTGATTGTCTTACTCTGTAGTGAACACTGATTTCCAACAGCAACAATGCTATTTTGCGCCAGAAGCGCAAAAACACATTTCGGACAGGATGTCAAAAATAACAGCTGCACTGTTCATAACAAAGTATGGAAATATGCCTATGTTGAAAATCTGGAGTGAAAATATTACAAATTCTTGACGTTATGAGTATACGCGGAAACTGGGCAACGCGCGCTCATAAAACGATAATTTTTTGGAATTTTTTACCAAATTTGCAACATAGGTTTTTTGAGAGCCCACCTTATGAACACCAATACTGTCATTTCATTAATCGGTCCTGAATGATGATTCCACGCAGTGACCCTGAAATCACCTTTCAGGACCGAATAATGCCATAACAGTGACTGAATTCATGAGGAGGGGTGTCAAGAATCCCATGCTGAAAATGTGATGCCAAAAGTTGAAAAAATGGCTGAGATATTCACCTAAGTTGGAAAACCCCTAATTATGCCATTATACAGCTTACCGGCATTTCCCCAGTTCGCGGTTGGCTTTGAAGAGTGCAGACATGTTCCTGGTCCACTGAAGATCGTTGCACCAGGCTCCGGAGGTAAGTATGGGGTTGGGGGGTGTGGGTGGGTGTGCAGAGGGTGGGCATGGGTTGGCAAGGGAGGGGCCAGGACTCACCGAGGGACTATTTCCTTGTTTCACAGGAATTAAAAAAAAAGAAAGATGCTTTTGGTATGATGGGGTGGGTTTCCATCATGCCACCTACGTGTTTGTTGGGGGGAGTACTGGAGCTGGTGGGGATTGGGCACCCCCGACAGCCATACAGTGTGTGTGTGTGTGTGTGTGTGTGTGTGTGAGAGACATGAGAACGCTGGGGTGAGCTCCCAGTGTGTCAAGTGGTTGTTTTTTTGGGGGGCTGCAGCCGCGGGGGTTTGGGCACCTCCATCAACCACATAGTGTGCTCAGTGGGTGCATGAGCCAAGAGGGACTGGGCAACCCCCTCGGCACACAAGGTGGGGTCTGGGAAGAACAGTAAGGAGGAAGGAGGAGGACATTAACAGAGGGAGGAAGAGGGAAGGATTTCATGCTGAGCTGTGCATGACAGCAGTTCGGCTGACATCCGTATGCTAATTGCATACACGCTACCACCACTGATTAGAGCGGACCTTTTCTTAGAAGTGAAGACCAACACAGCCGAACTGCTGTCATACACAGCTCGGCATGTTTTGGTCCAGTAGGGTCACACCTGCTACACTGAGCATGACATTAGGGAGGAGGGTCACACACCTCCAAAAGTCAAGACGTTCCTTGCACATGTACAGACCATTACCAGGCCTCCCTTACCTCCTCCTGGGGCTCAACCCAGACCTTCTGGGATAATATTAAGCAACTCAATGGTAAAGCTTGCTCCCCTGCCCCATCCCAGCTCACTAGAAATGGCACCACCTCCACCGAGCCTGCCACCATAGCTAACTGGTTCAACCACTTTCACTGACCTTAGCTCAGTCCTCCCTAGTAATTTCTTTGACCTCCCAGCCAACCTCCCCTGTCCTCCAGCACCCCAGCTTCCTCCTGTGAAAGATTTCCACCCAGGAAGCCAGACCCATCCTAATCAAAGCTCTCAATGGCAACAATCCCGCAGTGACTCACTGGACCCCAGCATCCTCAGGCTGGTGCTAGATGAAGTCGTTGCACCACTCACAAGCCTAATTAACCAGTCACTCTGCCTGGGACAATTCCCCACAGCTTGGAAAACAGCCATTATCACACCTATTCATAAAGGGGGCGACAGGTCATTGGCCAACAACTACCGGCCAATCTCCATCCTCCCTCCCCTCTCTAAAGCCCTGGAGAAAGTGGTGGCCATTCAAATCACTGATTATCTGGCTAAGCATAACATTTTATGCCCAGAGCAACATTCTCCAACTTTCTACACTCCTCCTTGGATACCAGCTCCCTAGCTGGTGCAGTGTTTATTGACCTCTCAAAGGCTTTCGACACTGTCTCCCATCCACTTCTGCTGAATGCACTCTGCCACACTGGTCTCTCGGCTGGCCCCCTGGCATGGTGCGCTAGCTATCTTGACACTCGATCTCAGTGTGTAAAAATTAATAGCACACTCTCCGATACCCGTCCCATTCTCTCTGGGGTCCCCCAAGGCTCCATCCTGGGCCCCCTTCTCTTCTCGCTGTATCTGAACACCCTGCCCAGTGCATGCCCTGGCAAAATTCTATTGTATGCAGATGACGCTGTCCTTTTTGCCACCCACCTCAATCCCATCTACCTACAGGACTCCCTACAGCAGTCTTCCAACAGTGCCGAGGCTTGGTTTAAGGAGCGCAGACTCGTCATCAATCTTAAGAAAACCAAAACTATGCTCTTTTCCCACCCCCAAAACAAAGCTAGCAACCACCCACTCTATATCCTTCCAAGTACCAACCAGCCACTGGAACAAGTCTGCTCCTACAAATACCTTGGGGTTACCTTCGATTCATCCCTCACATTTCACAACCACATCGACACCCTAACATCCGCCACTAACACATGGCTTGGCATCCTATTCCGCCATAGAACCTGCCTTCCCCCAAATGCTCTCCGGCTAGCTGTTACATCATCCGTTCTGTCCCTTGTAGACTATGGTCTACCAGTATATGGTGCTGCCGACACCACTGCACTCCACAAATTCACCTAACCCTGAATAAAGCATGCAGATTGATTACTGGTGCCCCAGGCTCACACACACCTGTCAGCTGTATGTCGATGCTAACCTGCTTACCCTGGATGAATGGCTCCAATACCAAACCTGTCTCCTCACCAAAAACCCTACTCGGGCTCCCCCCCTGGGGTAACGGCATCCATCCACCAGAGCCCTCCCACTATTGCAACACGGTCTTCCTACAAGACCACTCTAAAGATCCCCAGATCAAGAACCAGCCGTGGCCAGAGGTCCTTCTGCTATAGAGCCCCAACCTGGTTTAACTCTCTCCTGCCACCATCACCAATGCCATCACCATCTCCAAGTTCAAAACCACACTTGAACCACATCTTCAGCACTCGTAACTGCTCCTGTCTCTGAACATAGCCTCCACCTCTGCTTCTCTTGACAATGCCCCCCCGGGCAGCTCTCCACCTAACCATCCCCTCCACCACTTCCCTGTACACCATGCCTATGTTTAACCTGGCCAGTGCCAGCTGTTTCAGTGTTTACCTACCAGATTGCTCACTTGATACCAACTTATGTAACACCTGTTATCAATTACATGTACCCTGTACCCAATTGTATTTGTCTGACCACAATGTGACGTGGCGCCTTTGTTGAACGCCTATTGTTTTTCAAATCTTTGCTATGTAACCAAAAACACAATGTATGTCTTTATGTGACGAAGTACCTTTGGAAACGAGCCTCTGGCTCAAAGGTTGTAAACTGATTCTTAAATAAATAAAATAAATAAATAAATAAATGTGTGTAAGCGAATGTAAAAAGACTAGCAAAACTCAATAAAAACTGCAGATGGAGATGCCCAATAACAAAGTCCCTGAAAAAGCTAATTTAACCCTGCAGGAATACATCAGATATACAAAGCTACTGCTGGCTTCATAGCACACTCCACAAAGGAAAATCAGCAGATGGTTTCAAACAACACACAAGATTTCAGCCTTAAACCAGCAGGAAATCAATGAAAATAGACAGCCACAAACAAGTACTTCTTATTAACATAATCATCCACAAAGATGTCAATACATGATAACCAATAAAACAAGCATTTGTCAATGCCGAATGTTGATTGCTTATATGTGCTACTTAGGTATTTGGAAGTGAAAGTACGATGCCTAAAAACTGTCATGTGCCCCCCTTCCCCAAGACATCCATTGTGTCTTTCTGTTCAGTATTTACAAACGAGGGGAGGGGGAAGGACCACAGCAGTACAGCAGTTGCAAAGGCATGAAGAGGTGGACAATAGTCCATTCACAGGCAGAAGAATCCTGCAGAAGGTGAGTAAAGTGAAAGTGGAAAAGCGATGGGACCAGATGACACACACCCAAGGATATAAAAAAACTGTGAAGGGAACTAACAGTACCTGTGGCAGCCATGTTCACTGAGTCATTCAACAGAGGGGTGGTACCAGAGAATTGGAGGAGGGCACATGTGGTCCCTCTAAAGAAATCCAGCAGCAGGGAGGAGGAGGAGGGGAACTATAGGCCGGTCAGCCTCACTTCAGTAGTGGGGAAGGTCATGTAGACATTAGTTAAAGAAAGGATAGTGGGGCATGTAGAAGCCATCAGAGCCCAGGGCCATAGACAACATGGATTCACAGTGGGGAGGTCATGTCAGACAAATCTGGTTGATCTCTTTGGGTGACAAAGGAAGTAAATCAGGGTGGGGCAGTGGACAATTCTTACCTTGATGTAAGTAAAGCGTGTGACACTGTCCCACATAGGAGGCTGATAAAGTAGCTGAGTAGGGTAAGCATGGGAGAAAGGGTGGTAAAGTGGGTTAGAAATGGGGTAAGAGACAGGAGGCAGAGAGTGGTGGTGAATGGGGCGCAGTCAGGGGACAGGGGGTGACCAGTGGGATGGAGCAGGGATTTGTTCTGGGGCCAGTCCTGTTCAATGTCTTCATTAGTGACATTGCAAAAGGGCTGAAGGGAAAGGTCTGCCTGTTTGCAGATGACACCAAGATCTGTAACACAGTGGATACCCCAGAGGGGGTGGAGAAAATAAGGAGGGACCTGGGAAGGTTGAGAAATGGTCTGAGGAGTGGCAACTGAACTGTACTTCAAAAAAGTGAAAAAGTATGGCCTAGGACACAGAAACCCTGGGGATAGGTACAGAATGGGGGGGGGGGGGTTGGTGACAGTGACAAAGAAGGAAAGGGACCTGGGGATTCTTATCTCAGATGACCTGAGAATGTCAAAGTGGTAAAGCATCTGGGAGGGCCAGTGACATGCTGGGGTGCATAGGCAGGGGTATCACCAGCATAAGGAGGGAGGTAGTGATGCCATGATATAAAACCATGGTCAGACTTCACATGAAGTACTGTGTGCAGTTTTGGAGGTTGCTCCTTTGTAAGGATATTAACAGGCTGGAGATGGTCCAGAGAAGGGCGAATGATATGGTACAGAGCTTGCAACACAAGACTTATGAGGAGAAATTAAGGGACCTCAATATGTACTTACTGGAAGAGAGGAAGGAAAGAGGGGATATGATAGAAACATTCAAGTACCTGAAGGATATAAATAGAAGTACTGAGAAGAAGGAGACAGCTGCTATAGGGATATGTGCCAGCTTCTGTGTGATACTCTTTTGTTTTTATAAATCTGTAATCTCCAGTATTTCAATAACCACATGTCCATACTGCCTTCTTTACGCAATTTTATGCTGGAAGATGCTTGGTGCCAGATGGCAGACAGAGGGCTCACCAGATTGTGTTGCCATTTGAAAAACTTCATAGAGTGTTCTTTTACTGGTAGGCATTTTGGAAAGCTGGTGAAGGTCTCACAATTTTTATTATGATTTTATCTCCTCATGCCTGTCCCCTTTGGTCCCCCCATCCCCACACCCCATCAGTGATCAGTGGCCACAGCTTCAGCTTTCTTGCCAAGATGGTGCGTGAGAAACAGAAACACACAAGTTGCCGGCACATAAGGACAGCTTGGGCCACCTAGTCTACCCATTTCCCTACTTGATGGATAAGCTGAAGATTCTAGTTAATCAACAGCTTACTTCCTCCTATCCCCCAGTAGAATTGTCTTATGTCTGTCGGTGAGCAGCTGCCTTCACAGTCTGTGAAGCTTGACGTCTTTCAGTGCCTCTTATTGGTCATCTTCCAACATAGGCAAGGTGCTGCCAGCCTAAAAGTAACTCAGGACAAGCAAGTTTCAAAGTGGGGAAGAAATGGAGTGAGCAAGAATCAAGTACTCATTTATATGCGGTGTCGATTTTAAGATCAGTATACTAGTGTGGACACTGCAAAAAGAACCCCAGTTCTTCAAGCAGCCTTATGAAGAGTAAAAGCTTCTCAAAGCACTGGGGTTCTATTTATTGCAGTGTAAGTGGGCTGCATCTGATTCAGTAATTTACTGTAGCTTACATGTGGATGTATGGTAGGCACAACTTTAAATAAACACTGAGCCTGAATTAACACATGATGCGATAGAAATATAAAATTCATCAGCAGAAAAGGACCACTCAGCCCACCCAGTCTGGCTAAGTGTTCTCTACCTATGTGTAACTCCTGCCTGTATATGTTAGTGCATGTCTTATTCTGCCTGCATCCATCAGGACTTCCTTGTGAAAGAGCTTGCGTAATGGATTTTTCCTGCAATGAACTTGAACCTACTCCACGTCCATGGCCCTATTGATCTCCGTTGAGCCCCTCCTTCTCCTTTCTGTAATATACCCCTATGTTTATCCCATGCATGCTTAATGCCCCCTACCATTTTAGCTTCCACCACATCTCCTGGAAGTCTGTTCAAGGCATCTACCACCCTTTCAGTAAATAAATATTTCTTCACATCTATCCTGAAGGCCCCCACCTGGCTTCATTGTATGTCCCTTGGTTTGGGTGCTCATCCTCATTTGAAGGAAACTCCCCAACTGTACCCTCTTTACCCGTGAGGTACTTTGTAGGTCTTGATCATGTCACCTCTCAGCCTCCTCTCTTCCAGAGTGTACATGTTGAGATTCTTCAGCCTTTTCTTGTAGGGATTCCTGTGAAAATTCTAAACCATTTTTGTTGCCCCCCTGTGGGAAACTTCCACCTTATGTCCTTTCTGAAGCGTGGACTGTAACACTGGACACAGTATTCCAGCTGGGGTTATAACCAGAGAGTGATACAATGACAGCTCAACATCCCTTGTCCTCCTACTGGAGATGCCAGTCCTTTTGCACCCCAGAATTCTATTTGCCCTGCCAATAGCCTTGTCACACTGCACTGCCATCTTGAGATCCTCTGATATAATAACCTCAAGGACCCTTTCATGTCTAGTGAGTATCAGTACCTCCTACATCCTATACCCAGCATCGGGGTTCCTGTTCCCTAGGTACATGATTTTACACTTGTTGGCACTGAACCCCAAGTAAGTAAGAAAATGAAATTGATTTGAATGAATTGCAGGCTTTTAAGCAGCTTTCTGGGGAGTGTCTATGTGTGTGTTTGGGGGGGGGGGGGCTGTGGTATCGGCAGTACCTCCAAGAATGCCACCGACTTCCCCAAGCCCTCACACTGCCGGCCCAAGTACTCAAACCTCCCCCTCACTACTTCCACAGTGTCCCCCGAGTCTTTTGTAGCCACATGCAACAGTAAATGAGGTTTCTGCCTGCCCCTCACTGCACACTTGAGCAGTGCCTGCCATGCCCCTCCTGCACTCAACCTGGCGACAGCTTCAACCCCCGTCTTACCTGTTTCACCCATTTCAGTATAGAATCCCCCAGGACAAGTACCCTCCACCCTTTTTCCTTTCATTATAATGCCTTCCACTCACCCCAGTATTCATTCTTCCTGTGTCCCTTACCCCGCCTAACTGCACCCTTTGTGACTTCTATTTCTGCCCTTTACTCCACCTCACCCCTTTTCTCTGCCTTATTCCTCCCAACCCGTTGAACCCCTTCCCAGCCTGACTACTTCCTACTGGGCTTCCCATGGTTACCTCACCCTATCTCCTGCTGATTTCCAACCCCTCTCCTATCCCCACTGTTGTCGATTTAGAGCCCCCATTCCCTTCTACACCGATAGTGATATCCCTCCCATCCTTCCCCCTTCCCGAAGCCTTATCTCCTTCAGTCACCAACCCTTCCTTACTAGCCCCTCCTACTTTTTGTCCTCGCTATCTCTTTCCCTACCTGTGCTAATCCTCTCATGCCTTGCTTGTCCTCCCCTTCAGTATGTTCCTGCTCCCCTCTCTGTCCCATTGCAGAGGTTCAAATCTATTCATAATTGATACCTGTCCTACATCTCTTCCCCCTATTGGTTCCCCCCTCCTACTTGTTCCCCTCTGTGCCACCACTAGTGCCTCCCTACCCACGGCCATCTGCTCTCTCCCCTGGTACTCCTCGTGGTGTCTTCCTCCCCCATCAGGAGGCATCCCCAGCCTTGCCTCAAGCACCGCTTCTCTTCTCCTCTCTTTCCTGCTAGTGCCTCTGATACTGGGGTCAGTTTTAGTCTCTAGTTGTTCTTCCTCTGTCCACCTTTGCCATCCCCATCCCCCCTTCCCGGATGCCTATCATACTCATCTGCCCTACCGCTCACACTCCTCCCTAACCTCCACAGTTCCTCCCTCAAACTAGCCAGTCATCTACAGACCATACACCCCCCATCCTCCAAGCCCAGTCCAGAATCATGGCACACCCACACCCTATACACCCCTCCACCCATTCCAAAGATGCCCACCCTAGTGACATGTGGCACCTGCCCCATTGTGGCCCCCATCTTATGCTAGGGGCTCTTACTCCCAGGTTCTGTACCCTGCTACAACTGGTAGGCCCCTATTTACTCAAATTCCTGTCCCCACCTCACACTAGACCCCCTACTGACCCTGTGGAAGGGGCATTAAAAAAACTACCCTATCCCCATTCACTTTCTTGGTGGTATATTTGTGTTGGTTGTCTCGTGGAGTGAGTACTGTCCTTGCGTGTTTTTTTTGTGTTTGTTTTATTTACAATGCGGGTATATAGACTGGCCATATATCATCCGGTGAATCGTGTATGTTTTAAAATATAAAAGGAGAATCAAGTCACAGTTGGTTAGTGATTGTTGATATCCGTATAGTACTCTTATAGTACTAAAGCTTTTGTGTTGTATGAGGTTACCCCCCCCCGCATATATTTTTGCATGTAGGGTTTTCATTCATCAGAAATAGTCTGTAAAGAAAATGGTTTAGCCATTATATATCTATTCTGTAAAATGGTTATGATTCAGAAGGGTTGTAATGTGGAGTTTGATTTAAATGAAGTATTCAGTGACCGCAGCACTTGAATACGCTAATAGGTTAAGGGAGATTCCGTGCTTATTGTAGAAACACTTCGGAAGGTTCACCCCTTTTAAATTTAATCCTCCGTTAGTCATTTTAAACTAAGGAAGACACCCCTTTTATTCATCATCTTTTTTTTTCCTTTTTCTCCTTTTAGGAAATTTGATAAGAATATACCCTCTTGACTCATTTGTTTTCCGTTTTATAATACTGCACGAATGTGTGAACGTTCTTGCTGCTATTCTTCCTCCCGTTTTGTTTCTGGTTGAATAAAATTCTAAAAAGGGGTCAGTTGTTATGTCTAAATACCTGAAGTAGGATTCTAAGTTAATCTTTCTGGTGGTATTTCCTTTCACAATTGTGAACACAGGTACCTGCATGTCTAGGAGACGCCGCGGTTTCCCTCAACTCCTCTGTTTACCTAAGAGCCGGCCGGCCTTTCTTCCAGTATTTTATACAGAGAAGTCGGGGTGGAACCTGATGGCGTTCCTAAACAAGGTCCTAATAATTTTTATTTCAAGTATCTTTGGTGTCAAGTAAATGCTTATATTGCAGAAAACCGTGTGAAGTGTTGGAAATGTTTTTTTTGTATAAAAAGAAATGGGTTTTGCATTGTATGCTGTCCAGGACCAATCAGGCTGGTCTGCACCCTTTATATGCCAGGAAAGTGCAACATGAAGTCAGATTTGTTCTGGGTGTTGAACTGTGAACACCTAGTAAGGGAAGTAGTTTTTTTCTACTGACCTGAATCATTCTTTCTTTGTTAATTTTTATTTGTTTGACGTATTCAAGTTCGCTTTATGTTATGTTATATCCTGAAAAAACCTTCTACTGACCTGTAAATAAAGAAATGAAGAGCTGAAGATTATTTCTGCCTAAAGAGTCCTTTTTGCTACCCTTAAGCCTTCCACAGACCCCTTGCCAATGGGGGTAATTCAGGCTCAAATGTCATCCATTAGACACTGTATTACTGTAGTAATCCTAAAGCCTCCTTGTCCATTTTTCACCCCTCAGCTACCACACTTTTTGTTCTCGGCTCTCATATAGTTTCACTTAGTCCAGTTAGAAATCTTATTGCACTCCAAGTATTACTTAGTTTAGTTACAGAAATAAACAGAACAAATAAATATGTATTATCACAGCAATCATAATAGTATAGCTCAGTACTTAGCTCAGTTAAAGAAAGAAACAGAAGAAGTAAATCTGCATTGTTACAGCAATCCTAAATCATCCAATCATTGCTTTGTCTCCTCTACAGAGAATCTGCTGTAATAGAGGACCACAGGGACACTGGGTGGGAGGGTGGGCAAGTGTAAAGTCCGGCAGAGCTCCATCGAGATGGTTCACTCCCCTCTCACTCACTCGTTATGTTTCTCCTGGCGGTGCAGGCTGCCCTTTTGTTCTGGGCTCCTGTCTGTGTTGGCGTCTTTTTCTGCCCACAAAGAAATCCCTAGCAGTCCCGACAGAACTCTGTTGAGCTCGCTCACTCCCCCCTCTCACTCGCTTGCTCTGCTTCTCCCACCGCTGCAGGCTGCCATTTTGTACTGTGCCCCTGCCAGCACTGATGCCTTTTTCTGCCCACAAAGAAATCTGCTGCAGTCCCAATGGAGTTCCATTGACCTCGCTCATTCCCCCTTCCTCACTCACTCACTTGTTCTGTTTCTCCTGGAGCTGCAGGCTGCCCTTTTGTACTGGGCTCCTGCCTGTGTTGGAACCTTTTTCTGCCCACAAGGAAATCCGCACAACTCCTGGTAGAGCTCAGTTGAGTTTGATCACTCTCCCTCTCTCACTCGCTCAATCCTAATCTGTCCCAAACACTGATTGCTCAAAGCGACTGCAGTATTCTGCGCTAGAAGTGCGTAAACGCATTTTGGCTGGGATGTAAAAAATGACGGCTGTACTGTTCATAAGGAGGTGTGAAAAAATGTGTGCGTTGAAAATCTGGTATTTAGATATTACTGATTTGCGAAGTTACAAGGGTGCATGGAAACTGCACAACGCACACTCTTAACATAGTCATTTTATGGACTTTCATCACAAAATTTTCAACATAGGCATTTTAGGATCTCTGCTCATGATCAGTGTCACTTTGGTTTTCTTAATGTGTTCTGAACACTGATTTCTCACAGTGACCACACTATTTTGCACTGGAAGTGTGAAAACGCATTTCAGCCTGGATGTGAAAAATGACAATTGTACTGTTCATAAGGAGGTGTGGAAAAATGCAAGTGTTGAAAATCTGGAGTGAAAATATTGTAGATTCTCAAAATTATGAGAGTGCATAGCAACTGAGCAATACACGCCCATAAAACAGTCATGCTTTGGATTTTTTCTACCAAATTTATTACTCAGCTCAATTAGAGAAATAAACACAACAACTTAATCTGTATTATTAGAGCAATCTTAAAAGTATCCAGTCATTGCTTTGTCTCTACTCCAGAGACCCTGCTCTAATATAGGACCACAGAGGACACGGGAGGGAGGGTGGAACTCTAAGGTTCGGCACAGCTCTGTTGAGTTCGATCCATTCCCCCTCTAATCAATCGCTCATTCTATTTCTCCCGACGCTGCAGGTTGCTCTTTTATACTGGGCTCCTGCCTCCGTTAGCGCCTTTTTCTGCCCACAAACAAATCTGCAGCAGTCCCAACAGAGCTACGTTGCTCTCACTCACTCCCCTCTCTCAGTTACTCATTCCGTTTCTCCCACCACTGCAGGCTGCCCTTTTGTACAGGGTTCCTGCCTGCATTGATGCCTTTTTCTGCCCACAAAGAAATCTGCAGTAGTCCCAACAGAGCTACGTTGCTCTCACTCACTCCCCTCTCTCAGTTACTCATTCTGTTTCTCCCACCACTGCAGGCTGCCCTTTTGTACTGGGTTCCTGCCTGTGTTGATGCCTTTTTCTGCCCACAAAGAAATCTGCAGCAGTCCCGACAGAGCTCCGTTGAGTTCGCTCACTCCCCCTCCCTCACTCGCTCTCTCATTGTGTTTCTCCTGGCACTGCAGGCTGCCCTTTTGTACTGGGCTCCTGTGTTGGGGCCTTTTTCTGCCCACAAAGAAATCTGCCGCAGTCCTGACAGAGCTCAGTTGAGCCTGGTCACTCCTCCCTCTCACTCGCTCGATCTTAATCTGTCCCAAACACTGATTTCCCACAGTGACCATGCTATTCTGCAGCCTAAGTGCAAAAAACATATTTTGGCCAGGATGTGAAAAATGACAGCTGTACTGTTCATAAGGAGGTGTGAAAAAATGCCAGTGTTGAAAATGTGGCATGAAAATATTACAAATTTGTGAAGTTACAAGAGTGCATAGAAACTGCGCAACGCACACTTGTAACACAGTAATGTGATAGACTATCATCACCAAATTTTCAACATAGGCATTTTAGTACCTCTGCTCATGAACAGTGCCACTGTCATTTTCTTAATCTGTCCCAAACACTGATTTCCCACAGTGACAGTGCTATTCTGCGCCGGAAGTGTGAAAACACATTTTGGCCAGGATGAGGACAATGACGACTATACTGTTCATAAGAAGGTGTGAAAAAATACCAGTGCTGAAAATCTGTCTAGACAATATTGCAAATTCGCAAAGTTATGAGCGTGTGTAGCAACTGCGCAACACACGTTCGTAAAACAGTCATTTTTTTGAATTTTTTCCACCAAATTTACAACATAGGTTTTTTGAGAGCCCACTTCATAAACACTGGCACTGTCATTTCATTAATTGGTCCTGAAAGGTGATTCCGTGCGGTGACCGGGAAATCACCTTTCGGGGCAAAATAACACCATGACAGTGGCTGAATTCATGAGGAGGCTATCAAAAAACCCCATGTAGAAAATCTGGTGCGAAAATTCCTTAAAATGCATGAGATATGCACCAAAGTTGAAAAAACCCTATTTATGCCATTATACAGCTTACCGGCATTCCTTCACTTCACGGTCGGCTTTGAAGAGTGCAGACATGTTCCCGGTCCACCGAAGATCATCATGCCAAGCTCTGGAGGTAAGTATAGAGGCGAGGGGGTGTGGAGGTGGGGAGTGTGAGGGAGGGTGCGGGATGGGGAGGGGCGAGGCGTGAGGGACCGCTTTCCTTCTTTACAGGGTTAGGAAAAAAAAGAAGCAGCTGGATGGTTCTTTCTTTTACAGGTACTTTTGCACACTGAGGTGGGCTCCCAGAGTGCCACTTGCGTGTTTTGAGGTGGGGGGACTGGAGTCAACAGGGATTGGGCACCCCCATCGGCACGTACTGGTGTTGGGGGGTCTCATGATCCAAGAGGGATTTTTCACCCCCTCGGCACACAAGAACTTGGGGGCATGCCAATGGGGATTGGGCACCCCTGTAGGCAAAGAACCAGGGGGAAGGGACATGCTGCTGAGGGGGATTGGGCACCCCCTCGGCAAACAACACAATCCGATGGGTACTGGGCTACATGTCGGGAAACTGGTCTGGGAATGCAAGGGAGCCCTGCAATGATCGGTCGCTCCTTCATTGCAGTCGATGACGCTGCAATGACAAGGCAGCCCCTGATTGCAGCGGCTAAAATGTTTCAAGGTGGTGGCACACCGGCTAAACTAGTGTCAGCAGTAGCGTGCCACCCCATTGGGGACAGCGGGCCAAGCCTCAAAAGGCAGTGGGGGCATTGGCCACAACAGTGCCACTCCTCCATAACCTGCTGCTGCAGCAAGCTGATGCAACATGTTTCTTGTGCACATGCGCAATCAAAATAAAATAAACAAGCATTTGTCAATGCCAAATGTTTGCTTGCTGGCATTGGCAGTGGTAATGTAGAAGTTACAGAGCTGCATAATAGGAATGGCAGTGAAGTACTGAACTGAAGCCAACCCCACCACCACCCTGCAGAGAGTGACAGGCATTGGGGTGTGCATTTGGGTCATCAGGCATAACGGCCTCGCCATTTCACCACACCCTACCCTGCAGACACTGACAAGTGTCACGGTGTTCCTTGGGGTCTTTGGCCCTTATGCGCACCCCATTTCATTAGGAAATGCGGTGAGATGGGTGTGATATAGGAGAATGGGGTGAACTTTGGGGCTGAAGAATCCAAGGCATACCTCGATGCCTCTCACTGGCTGCAGGGTGTGGAATGGTATGAGCATTACAGGCAAGAATCCCAAGTCACACCCCTGATGCCTGTCATTCTCTACAGGGTTGGGCGTTATGGTTGGAAACCCTAATACCTCAGGCATTCGTTGGTATTTTCACTCCAAATTTTCAACATGTTTTTTTGTGACCCCACCTCATGAACAGGGGGAATATCAGTTTGTTAGCCGAAAGCTGCTTATGCACAGCGAGTACGGCATTTAGCACCACAGGTGCAAAACATTCCGAACAGGATGTAAAAAATGACAGCTGTACTGTTCATGGGGAGGTGTAAAAAATGGCAATGTTGCAAATCTGCAGTAAAAATATTTAAAAAAATGGTGAAGTCATGAGCGTACATAGAAACTATGCAACGCACACCCGTAATATAATTAGGTTGGGGATATTTTACAGCAGATTGTCAACTCAGGCATTTTGGTGCCTCCGATCATGAACAGTGTCACTGTGATTTTCTTTATCTGTGCTGAACAATGATTTCCCACAGCGACCATGCATCTCAGCGCTGAAAGTGTGAAAACACTCTTCAGCCATGTTGCGAAAAATGACAGCTGTACTGTTCATAGGAAGTGTGAAAAAAATGCCACTGGTGAAAATCTGGACTGAAAATATTACAAAGTCATGAACTTCAGGTGGGTGGAAGCTGCGCATTGCTCACTCGTAACACAGTCATTTTATGGACTTTTGTCACCAAATTTTCAACATAGCCATTTTAAGACCTCTGCTCATGAACAGTTAACTGTGATTTTCTTTATCTGTCCTAAACATTGCTTTCACACACCAACAGCACCATTGTGCGCTACATGTGCGAAAACACATTTTGGGCGACATATGAAAAATGGCAGCTGTACTGTTCATAAGGAAGTGTAATAAAATGGCAATGTTGAAAATCTGGAGTGAAAATATTAAATTTGCAAACTTACGAGCATGCATAGGAACTGCGCAACGCACGCTCGTAAAAGAGTAATTTTAGGAATTTTTTCACCAAATTTTCAACATAGCCATTTTAACACCTGAGCTCATGAACAGTGTCACTGTGATTTTCTTAATTTGTCCCACATTGATCTCGCACACTGACTGCGCCATTGTGTGCTACATGGGAAGAAACACACTTTGGGTGACATGTGAAAAATGACAGCTGTACTGCTCATAAGAAGGTGTGATAAAATGGCAATGTTGGAAATCTGGAGTGAAAATATTGAAAATTCGCGACCTTACGAGTGTGCGTAGAAACTGCGCAATGCACCCTCGTAAAACAGTCATTTTTAGGAATTTTTTCACCAAATTTTCAACATAGCCATTTTAAGACCTCTGCTCATGAACAGTGTCACTGTGATTTTCTTATTTTGTCCTGTACATTGATTTCGAACACCGACTGCGCCATTCTGCGCTACATGGGTGGAAACACATTTTGGGTGAGATGTGAAAAATGACAGCTATACTACTCATAAGAAGGTGTGGTAAAATGGCAATGTTGAAAATCTGGAGTGAAAATATTGAAATTTCGAGAACTTACGAGCCTCATGGGAACTGAGCAAGCGCACCTAGTAAAACAGTCATTTTTTTGATTTTGGCACCAAATTTTCAACATGGGCTTTTGGACCCCTTCTCATGAATGATGTCACCGTCATGGCAGTATTCAGCCTGAGGCAAGTGATTTCGCAGTCACTGCGCTGAAATCACCCTTCGGCCCCGAATAACGCCATGACAGTGACATAATTCATGAGAAGGGGTCCCAAAACCCTATGTTGAAAATTTGGTGCAAAATTCCTAAAATGCTCTGAGATATGCACAGTTGAAACCCCATGTAACCCATTATACAGCTTACTGGCATTTCCTCAGTTCGTGGTCGGCTTTGAAGAGTGCAGACGTGTTCCCGTCCACCCAAGATCGTCGCCGTAGTCCGGAGTATGGGGTGGGGTGTGGGGAGGCTGGGTGCGCAGTGGGTGGGTGCGGGTTGTGGGAGGGGGGTTGGGAGACGCGCCGTGGGACAGTTTTTATTTTACAGGTTTAAAACAAAAAAAAGACGTCGTGGGACGTTTGCCACGCTGGGGTGGGCTCCCAGCATGGCACAAAGACTTGGGGGGGCGTTCAGCCGACAGGAATTGGGCACCCCTGTCGGCAAAATAAAACAAATCACAGGCTGATTATTTGCCACGCTGGGGTGGGCTCCAGCGTGGCACAAGGACTTGGGGCGTTCAGCTGACAGGGATTGGGCACCCCGCGCCAAGGACTACAGTGCTTGCCACGCTGGGGTAGGCTCCCAGCATGGCACCTACAACTGGGGGGGTGGGGGACGCAGCTCAGCCCGTCGGCTATACAGTACGGGGGTGCGCACGTCTGTCTGTGCGTGGGGGAGGAGCTGTGCGTGAGCAGCCGATATCTTATCGGTGCTCACTCAAGCATAGCTCCCCCTTTCAACTGTATGCCACTGCATTTTGGAGCGTGTCATAGACAGCTCCAAAATGCATTGGCTTACAGTGGCCGCGCCTGCAAGCCCACTGACTGAATTGGAGGAGGAGGTGACACACCTCCGAAATCTCCGATGAAGGAACTATGTTTCTTGCACATGCGTGCAAGCAAACATAAAAATCAGTTCAAAAGTTTTTAGAGAAAGATAAAAACAATTTATATTGAAAATAAAATTAGAACAGGAGTACATGTTCCAAGTCAAAGAGGGTAGCATCTTTCAAAAAAGAGGTGTGCAAGAACAATGGGCGCAATTTGAAGATAGAGTAGGGTGGCTCAGAGGTAATTTAAGGAAGTATTTTTTCACAGAGAGGGTTGTGGATGCATGGAACGGCCTTCCGGAGGAGGTTGTGGAGTCAAAAACAGTGGTGGAATTCAAGCATGCATGGGATAGTCATAAGGCAATTCTAAGGGGTTGGGGCAGGAAGAAGTAGCTGGTTAACTAGGATCTGCAGCTTATCCATTAGGTAGGGAAATGGGCAGACTGGGTGGGCCAAGCGGTCCTTATCTGCCGTCAAATTCTATGTTTCTGTGTTGATTGCAAATGAATTTAGCAGCCAACTTATCAAATGAAGAACACATACTTGGATGAAACTTGAATGGAGAGAGCAGTCTCTGTTTTGCATTCCTTTCAACACTTGATTTCTGAATGAATTTATTGCGAAGCTGATTTATATGCCATAATAAATTCAGCTGAGGACTGCCACTAGGGTTGCTAACCAAGATGTCAGCTTAGTTCCCAGCTCGTTATCCTAGAGGGACTTAGCTGGCTGAATCTATCAACTAGCTCTTATGTATCTGTCTAAAAAATGTGGAAACCAGGGCTCCATATACCAGAGACTCAGAAAACTGCTTTATTTCTAGGCTCCATTGCAAAATCCAATAGGAATCTATACTTCTATCTCAACTGTCTACACAGAGCTTTTCAGCCTGCCAGCATGGCATACCCACAACAGCTCAAAATACGTAAAAGCCATCGGTAGAGGCAATGTTCAGCTAGCTGATAGCCTAAATGTCCCATGTCGACTAATAGAAATACTCAAGTGATGCAGAATTTGGAAGCCAGGATTCTCCATTCTGAGCAAAAGATCACTGTGTGGACTCTGCAGGAACTTAAGGAGGCACTGAGAGAGCAGCAGCACTCAATGAAGTTCAAGAGGGCAAAATCAACAACTTAGAGAATCGGGGTATGCACAATAAGTTTCTGCTCCTGAGGTTTCTGGAGGGCGTATAAGTATGATACACAGAGGGCTTCCTGCAACTAGCCTTGGTGGAGATGTTAACTTTGGACCCTTCATGTTCCCTCCAGATAGAGCGAGCCCACCGCTCACTCGCTTCCATGCCCAAGGCCCAGGAAAGGCTCCAGCCGTTCATTGCTTGATTCATGGATTTCTGTGACAAGGAGAAAGTCCTGACCAAGTGGAGGGTAATACAGCAGGTAGCTTGGCATTCCAACAAAATTGAAATTTTCCAGGACTTTTCAAAAGACTTGTCGGATCGGTGCAGGGCCTACCCATTATGCATAGGATCGGCCTGGCTTTCTCCCCGAGGTATCCTGCGACAATGCATATCACGCATAATGGAGCACCAGTGTCTTTCAATACCCAAGAAGCCTTAATCGACTTCTTGCAGAGGAACTGGCCACATGAATACAACCCCCGACTGCCGCCTCCCTCCCCTCCCAAGGCTCCACTAGAGGACTCCGATTTTTCCCTTGCATGCTAACAAATCCGAGGAGTGGCTGGAAACCAGAGACTTGAGGTGGGAACTCCCTCCTAAAGCCAACAGAAAGTAGCATATGTCCAAGAAGCATGGGAGGAGAGAATACTCCTCTGAACAAGGGTCATTCGAGACCATGGAAGGTGTGTTGATGGATCTGTCTAACCCTGACTCGCTGCACAGCTTCCACATATTCAACAAATTTGAAGATCTAAGGCCTGCCTACCCGGAGCTGCATCCAAAGACCTCCAGTGCACCCATGGAAGGTCCAACTATGTCCATAATTAGGCTGGACAATGTGATCAGTTCCATGACCTTGTCTCAGAAGGTATATGGGGATCCAAGGCAGTCACTGCCTCAGCCTCAGAACATTTCCAACATGGCCATCAACAGCTCAAAAGATCCAGTTGGCACTCCGAGCCCGACAGCCCAAGCCTCCTTGCCATGGAAGACATCCTACATTGAATCTGCTGCCTGGTCAGATAGGTAGCTTTTTTCTGAGTTCCTTTATTCATTTTTCTGCTAAGGCCAGGCTGGGGAGCTTGGAGGGGGGTACAACCAGGCAGTATTGAAGTGCTCCAAATTCTTTTCCTGTAGGACCAGTCCCTGCAGGTCGATTTTTGGGATTGCCTCTCTCCCACCCCCCACCCCCACCTCTGCCAGGTCTTGGGAGTTTCCAGAGGCCTGTTTTCCTAGTTATGAGCCCAGCTCCCATACTGGGAGGGATCCGTGGGGACTCTCTGCGATGAAGCACAGCTAAGCCTGAAACCTCTACTAGGCTTCAACACCCAGAACTTTCACATGGGAGACAGAGGTCCCTTCTACATGATATTTTTATCTACAGTGCATGCTGTAGGGCCTGCCAATGTTGAAGTAGGAGGGGATTTTGAACTAATACATCGGGAAGGGGGACTTGGGGATGGGTAGGGGTAGGGGTAAACAAGGCCATGCTTCCTTCTGCAATTGAAGGCAGTTGTGTGCTATGCCCAGCTCAGTGCCAGATTCTGCACTCCCCAAGGGACGGTATCATGCCTCTGTTTTTTGGTCAAAGTATGGGGCAGTAGGCTATCTCAGATGCCTGCCTCCTTAACACAGACCAAATACCACAACTGCACCCCTGCACAGGCCATGTACCCACCCCTGACCAGACTCTCCTGCCAAGCAGTCTGGCCAAGGCCCATACCCACCTTTCAGAAGCTTGGGCCAGATCACTAGGGTTTAGTGGGCAATATGACACCTTTCCCAAGGACCTCCCAGAGCTATAAGACCACACTACCCTCCCCATTTTTCAAGCAGTAACCATCTTCGCAAACACGTGCTCTCCAAAAAGCCTCTAGGGTCTACGCTGAGATGAGACTTATACTGTAATCTCAACAAGGTGACAATTTCAAGCTCCCTGGGGGCTATCACCTCTCTGACTTCTCCCCCAATATATGGGGGAAGGTGTTCAGATTTCAGAACTGACCCCAGGTTTAGAGGCTGGCCAGCTACAGGTTGTTATGGCCAAGGGTAAGCCTCTATTTCCCTCGGGGTTAGTGTCTCCAAATGTTTAGGGATTTCTAATACCGTGGCAAGAATGGACCCCATTCTTTAGCCAGGGCATATTCAAAACTCAAGAAATTAGTACTGTATTAATCTTTGATGTTTGCTGAGAGCGCTCTTCTCAGCACACGCAACGTCCCCAAAATAGCTTCCTTTTGAAGTTCATAAGGTGTCACAAGTATTGGAAGCATATTTAAATGTGCCTGAAAGTTCTTTTTGATTAGTCCCATTGCTCCAGGCACTACTGGGACAATCTGTGTGTCCTTATTCCACATCAAGTTTAGTTTCTGACTGCATATCTTGGTATTTCATGATTCTGTGTCTCTCTGTTCAGCACACTGTAGTCACTAGGGGTGGCTATTTCAATCAGTAATGCTACCTTTGTTCTCTTTTCTTGTATTACAATATCAGGTTTTCTTGCTTCCACTTTCTTGGCTGTTGGTATTGGGTGATCCCATGTGATCATTACTTCTTCATTCTCTGTGATTCTTTGTGGTTCATGTTTCCAGTGTCTCTCTGCTACCTGTATGTTATAGTGTTTGCACAGTTTCCAGTGGATCAATCTTGCTACATTGTTGTGTCTTTCAGTATACAGGCCTTCTGCCATGAGTACTTCACATCCAGCCACGAGATGCTCAACTGTTTCTAATTCTGTACTACAGAACCTGCACTTGTCTGTTTCTCCTGTTCTTTCTATGGATTTTGTGAACCATCTTGTGCGTAGCCCACTATCTTGGGCTGCCATTATTAGTCTCTCATCTTGTGGCCTAAATTCACCTCTTTTTAACCACTCATGGGTCAGGGCTTGATCGACCTGTGGTTGCTCCAGTAGCTCCCTGTATTTTCCACTATAATTATGGATTTTCCAATTGTTTTTCCTTTTCTGTTGGTCTTTATCCTTATACTCCTTTTTCTGATTCTTTGCGTTTTCTGTTGCTGACAATTCCTTATCTACTTTCGGATTGACATCAATCTCTGCTACCCTTCTGAAGGCTTCTCCTAATTTGATGAGTGAAGTCATTTTAGGCTTATTTTCTTCATGATGCAAGACCTTGGCTATATTTGGGTCCAAGGATGTCAGTAAAGTATGTATGTAGCCCCACTATTGTGGATCTATATGTGTAATCAATCTCAATGAGGCCCATGTACAATTTGTATATAATTCATTTTGCAGTTTTGCCCAATGTTGTCTTTTTAATGTTGCACAAGGGACACACACAGATTCCAGAGCAGATGCCAAGAAAATGTTTAATAGTAACTCCTGGGAGGGGCAATGTTCTCTCTCTCTCTCTCTCTCTCTCCATGTAGCACTCGGGACTTGCTCTCCTGCAGGATTGACACTCTGCCCCCAGCCTCCAGCTTTCCTTTTGATATTCTCCTTTATTCATACCAGCATCCATCTTTTAAAAGGTGATAATACATGTGTGATGTGGAATGTTAGGGGGCTCAACACCCCCAACAAATGGATGCAAGTCATGCACCACCAAGGAGGCTGGGAGCGGATGTGGCTTTTCTGCAGGAGACCAAGCTCATTAGAAAAGACCATGACAGACTAAAGAGGGATTGGGTGGGTCAGGTTCTTAACGCAGCCAAACCCACCAGGAAAAGGGGGGTGGCAATACTCCTTCATAAAGGTCTTCACTGGAGCCTGAGGAGAAGGTGAGTGACCCAGAGGGGAGATAGATAATTACAATACTGGATACACCATCTGGGCCCCTAATAATAGGGGATGCGTATGCCCCTAACAAGGATTCCCCCTCCTTCTTCTATATACTGGCCAGCAGCTGAGCACACTGGCATCAGCTAATACCCTCCGGTAATAGGGGGTGATTTCAACCTTACATCAGACCCTTTCCTTGACAGATCCCTGTCCAACTCAGAACCCCATTCCAGGGCAGTGCAGGCCCTAGCCCAGATGCAGCAAGACTTGGCTCTCACAGACACCTGGAGGATCATCCACCCCTCCCAGCATGACTACACCTTTCATTCTCCAGTGCATAGCTCCCATCACCACACAGACTTTTGGCTTACCTCCCCTGGCATTACTAGTAACACCATCAACACAGCCATCCAGTCCCTAATCATTTCTGACCATGCTCCAGTGCAATTGACCTTTACCTGGGGATCCCCCCACCTCCCCCTCCTGGAGACTGGACCCTCTGCTCCTTCACAACCCAGACTCCCCCCTCCTCCCTCCCAGCTCCAGGGTGAGGCCAAGGTTTTTTCTGCAAACAACTTGGTCACAGATACCTCCACAGGCAATGCATGGGAGGCCTATAAGGCCACCTTAAGGGGGGCTATTGTGGGATATGCCCACAAATGCTGGAAGGCCAAGGAACAGAGACTTCACTGTCTGGAGGACCAGCTCAAGGATGCAGAGGAGGCTTTTAAAGTGCTCGGCAGCCCATCCCTTCAAACACAGGATGAACGCTAGGTGGCGGCTCTTCAGGATGCAGATGAACAAGTTCCTCTAGGAAGGCCAAAATCTCAATCAGAAGCTGCAGCACAAATACTGGGGAGGGAGGGCCAAGTTCTTGCTTATTGTCTGAAGAAGCAACAGACGGAGCACCACATTGCAGCCCAGGTAGGTGGGGTGGGGGTCACCACCTCTACAGAGGGGATCAATCATACAATGGCAGATTTCTATTCCTCGCTGTATGAATCCTCCAGAAAACCCAACCCTGAGGGTGTGATTCCCTTCTTGAACTCTGTAGGTCTTCCCCAACTTCCACAGCATCAGGCCCAGGCCCCAGATGCCCTAATTATGGTCGGGGAGGTGTCCTGTGCAATAGCTTCCCTGAGGAAGGGGAAAACCCCAGGTGGAGATGGATTACCACTGGAGATCTGGCAGATGTCGAGCTCCACTATTTCCCCTATCCTGCAACAGGTGTTCATTGAGGCGCTGCAGGCCGGCCCCCCCCCCCTTAGGGAGACAATTATCACAATCCTGCAAAGAAGGGGAAACATCCCCAGAAAACGGCTAGCTACAGGCCCATATCCCTACTGAACATAGACAGTAAAGTGCTGGCCAAAATCCTGGTCAATAGGCTCAACCCACTCCTTCCTGACCTGATACATCTTTCCCAGGCAGGATTTGTAAGGGCCACTATAGTGCAGAACGCATTAGATCATTGGTGAACTTAATCTTCAAAGCCAAATTGACCCCCACCCCATCAGTTGCAGTAGCTATAGACTTTGAAAAAGCCTTTGACTCCCTTGAGTGGGACTTCGTTCATCAAGTGCTGTGCACAATGGGGTTTGGAGCGTGATTCTGGGCCTGAATCCAGGCTATATGTTTCTCCCCTACCACGAATATACTTATCAACTCAATGTTATCCCACCTATCCCACTAGGCAGAGGAATCCAACAAGGCTGCCCCCCCTTCCCCTTTACTTTTCATCCTTGCAGTAGAACCATTGGCCACTGCCATCAGACAACACCCACAGATACAGGGGATAGCCCTGGAGGGGAATACCCCACCCTCATTTATGCTGATGACCTTCTCCCCCCGCCAATGTCTCTATGGCTCCTACCCCTTCTGAGCACCCTCTCACAATTAACTACCTTCTTCAGGATCTGGCTTAACCAGTCCAAAACTGAAGTTCTTGCCCTCAACACCCACTGCACTCATCTCATGGCTGTCCAGCATGGACATCGCTGGTCCCCAGATGGCGTTACATACCTGGGTATCTGCATCACCTCTGACCTCACCAGAATCTATGAGCTGAATCTGAAACCAGTAATATCTGCTATCCATACAAAGGTGGGTAGGTAGAGGACTCTCCACCTCACTCTGGCAGGTAAAATCTCTGCCATAAAAATGATTACTACCCCCAAGATCATGTATTTCCTAGCCCATATCCCCCTGAAAATTTCCAAGATCTTGTTTTCCAAACTAGACACCCTAGTGGGGAGATTCCTCTGGGAAGTTAAGAAACCCAGGCACAGTAGAAACAAACTGTGGGCCCACTTGACAGAAGGAGGGTGGGGCCTTCCATGGTTTGAAGGCTACACATTGGCCTTTTCAGCCACTCAGATGCTAAAACAATTAGCAGCTCCCAGGTTAGGAGCCCCTTAATGGTTAGCCATGGACAAACAGGTATATAAGCTGGCCCATCTGCCCTTGTTGTTCTATAACCACCCCACAAGGGGCACTCAGAACCACCCGACCATAGGACCCCCTCGAATACTGGGGTAGAATCCACAGAAAGCTTGGTACCAACCCACCCTCATTGTGACTCACCCTCTTGTGGGGCAATAAGGAGATACTTATCAACAAGGAACCCATATTCTGGCCCTCCTGGGCAGCAGCATGTCTAAACGCCTTACGGGACTTATACACCCAGATACTAACACCTTGAATACCTTTGCTAGAGTGTGTGAAGTACATGGGACACCCATCACGGACTTCTGGTGCTTCCTCCAGCTTAAGAGTGCAGTCACCTCTTACATCTGCAAGTGTCCCCAGTTCCGTCCCTGTCCCCAGTGGAGACGTGGCTCCGCTTAGAGAGGGATTAGTTTAGCTGCATTCATGCAGCTCTCATGGCTGCTCTTCCATCTTAATCCCTGGTTTCCAAGCTCAAATGGGAGCAGGCTCTACACATCCCATCTCATCCCAGGAATTGAAGTCCTGCCTGAGGATGACCCACATGGACTACTCCGACACCAGAAGCCAGCTAGCACAAAACAAGATAATACACTCATGGCACAGAACACCTGCGGTCCTAAAAAAGGCCAAACTGACACAGGACAATCTCTGCTGGAGATGCCAGAAGGCCCCAGGAGACCTGATTCACATTTTATGGCACTGCCCCATGGTTCAACTTCTGTGGATGATGACTTGTAAAATGAGGTTTGAAATCCTACAGAAACTGATCCCCATGTTCCCAGAATTGTGGATCTTAGGTATCAACTCCCAGGTCCCCCATCTTCACTCCATAGACCTGAAACTTCTGGCCAACCTTAGTATGCAAGTTAAAAGACTTCTACTAAGCAAATGGAGAATGCATTGATTACAGAAGTGCTCAACTCCGTCGTTCAGCTTGCAAACTTCTCCTGAATCCCTCATATGTTGGCAGACACTCTCTCACAATACACACATCTGTGGCAGGCCTTTATCCTGTATCTGAAACCCAGGGATATGGGTACCAGATTTTTGGATGCCAAAAAGAGGACATTTAGTTCCTCCCCCAAAGACCCTTGTGCCAGACCCCGAGTAAATAGGCTTAAAGTCTCCACTGCCTTCACAGCTCATTTACAAGGAGATCCTGGGTAGAAGAGAGTAAAAAAAATTAATATCATAATAATAATACAACTGGATAGAGAAGGTACATGAAGAATATTTTGCAGCTGGAAAAGAGGACATGTCTTTGTAAAAGAGGACATCTGGTAATCCTACCCAGGGAAGGTATAGGCTGGCCTGCTTAGCCAGTGGTCAGCATGACTATGGAACTCACCTCATGTTAAGGTACCTTCTCCTTACATCACCAGACTTTCTCCACCATCTCAGGTATTATAGTATGCTCTAAGTATGGTCTTGGCATGACTGGTATGTTAATCAGCTTTTTTTCTACAGATAGTGGCTTGTGTGTGTCCCTCTCTTTCTGTTATAGGCCATGTCCTGGGTCCAGAGGCATGTGTCAGTAGGTCTTCAGATGGATCTCCACTTGGAGATGCCTTAAAGCATACCAGGTAAGCTCTACCTAGCAGAGCCTAGCCTGCTGAAGTGGTAGTTTGAAGACCCCCCCCCCATTGTTTTGTTTGGCCTTTTATATAGCAGACACACCTGTTAACAGCTAGGTATCACTATAGCACAGGGTCTGGTAGGGGCAGGACATACGTAATCCTTCATAAGATATACAGTAGTATGTGGTAAGCACAATACTTACAGCCATATGTACAAGATATAACCTTTACTGGATTATAGAAATGTGCTTTTCCATATAATGTTTATCAAATTAAAATAATAAAAAAACTTTAACCACGAATAAATTCAGTTGAAACACCTTGGTGGTTAGTAATTCTCTAAATGCATCTCAGTAACTGTGTTTATTTATTTCGTCCATTCAGCCACATTGATGAGATCATGTATAGAGTTGGTTTTCACAGAACAAGAAAAGAAGTTTGTTTTATGGTGTTCTCTCCACTCACCTCCTGTGTGTATTAAATCACAGAACATAGACAATAATGTTAGAAAAAGACCAGTGGTCTATCCTGTCTGCCCGAGTTCCCTGTCTAACCCTGGGACCTATTGTCCATCCAAAGTCCTGGCCCCCGTCCTTCTTCCCAGTTCTGTCACCCCGATTGACCACTACACCCTTCACTCTGTCCCAAGCATGCTTGAAACCACCAAATGTTTGAGCAGCCGTTACTTTGGCTGGTGGACTGTTCCACAAATCCACCACTCTACTACTTGATGTCCCAGTTGCACCTCACACCTGTCAGTTTCCACTCATGCCCTCCAGATCTCAAACTAGCATTTAGGTTAAATAGTTCCTTATAGTTCGCCTTGTTTAATCTGTTTAGAAACTTGTAGGTCTCTATCATATCACCCCTCTCCCTTCTGGTCTCAGGCGAGTACATGTTCAATGACTTGCGGTACTCCTCGTAAGACCAGCATTGTTGGTCCTGAATTATTTTTGTCACCCTATGCTGTACCATCTCCAGCCTGTCCCTATCCTTCCTGAGGGGAGGGCTCCAGAACTGGACACAGTACTCCAGATGTGGCCTCACTACAGATCTATAGAGAAGCAGTATTATCTCCTTTCTCCTGCTATTAATACCCCTCCCTATACACCTCAGCATTCTGCTTGCCTTACCATAACCCTTGTTGCACTGGCTAGATTGCTTGAGGGTGTCACTGCTAATAACTCCTAGATCACGTTCCTCAGCCGTAATGTTAAGTCTTACCCCACCCATCCAGTATTCTGTCCTGTGGTCTTATTCCCTAGGTGCATTACTTTACACTTATGATACTGAATTTCAACTGCCAAACCTTAGACCACCCTTCTAGCTTTTGTAAGTCACTATGTATGTTTCCAATTCCCTCATCACTATTCACCCTCCCACAGAACTTACTGGTGGCTGCAAAGAGACACAACCTGCCCCTGATATCCTCTCCAGTGTCACTAATGAATATATCGAAGAGGACCAGCCCCAGGACAGATCCCTGTGGCACCCCGCATGCAACCTCCCTCTCTTCTGATATTACCCCATTGATCACAGCCATCTGCTGCCTTCTCTTACATATGAACATACAAAGAAGCCAGCAGAAGAAGGCCATTTGGTCTATCAAGTCTACTCATATTGCAGGGTCCACAGCTTGAGCTAATGTCCCTGCCCTCCCTCCCCACTCCTCCCGTCCTCCCTCCCCATAATCCGTACCTTCCTCCTATGCTTATCCCAGCCTCTTAAAGCTGCCCACTGTCTTCAATGAGATTATCTCTTCTGGCAGCACATTCCATGTTTCCACCACCCGCTCTGTGAAGAAGTGCTTTCTGGCCTCCCTCCTAAAACTCCCACCCTCCAGCTCAAGACTGTGTCACCTCATGTAATGGTTGCCACTGAGCTTAAAGAGGCTCTCCTTATCAACCTTATTTATCCCTTTCAAGTACTTGAAGGTTCCAATCATGTCCCCTTTTTCCCTCCTGTCTTCCAGGGAGTACATGTTCGGTGCCCTCAACCTCTCCTCGTATGCCTTGCCCTGCTGACTGGCTATCATCTTTGTAGCCCTCCTCCAGACCTTCTCTAGTAGGTTAATGTCCTTTCTGAGGTGTGGGCACCAGTACTGAACTCCATACTGTAGATGCAGCCATACCAGTGACCTGTACAAGGGCAGTATAACCTCCTCTCTTCTACTACTGATCCCCCTAGCTATGCATCCCAGCATCTTGTTTGCCTTTGCTGTTGCTTTCTTGCATTGCATGGAGTGCTCCAGTTTCATACCCAGTTAACTATGTTCATAGCTACACCCAGATTCTCCATCTTCTTCAGCAAGCATCTGTGGGGCACTGCGTGAAAAGTCTTGTTGAAGTTAATATAGAGCAAATCAAAGGTGTGGCCACTACCCAATTACCTAATCGCCAATCAAAGAAAACTAGCAGGTTTGTCTAACAAGATCTCCCTGCCACAAACCCATGCTGTTTACTGTCCTGGAGACTGTTGCTGTCTGGGTAGTCCACAAGGTGTTCTTTAATCAGTGACTCCATCAGTTTTCCTACAATGGAGGTCAGACTAACATGTCTGTAGTTCCCTGCTTGTTCCTTGCCCTCCACCCCCCGATGGAGCCGAATAATGTCCACCACCCTCCAGTCCTTTGGAACTACCCCCATCCTTAGGGAGTGGTTGAATAGTCTTCCCAGGCATTCAACCAGTTCTCCTACCATTTCCCTGAGTATCCTCAGATACAACCCATCTTTTCCTGAAGTTGTATCTATCTATAGGGCAATCAGCCCTTTCTTAACCCTGTTGCTTGTAATTATTAGCTGCCTCATCTTCAGAACACCCATTCTGGGCCACTTTGATGCTACTCTCGGGCAAGGGCCTACCTTTCTCCCTGGTGAAAACGGATTAAAAATGATCATTAAGAATGGCACATAAAAGCTAATTCACTCCTCTATGCTGATGATTTGGTCCTCTACCATAGTGACAACTTGTTTGAATCTATCTCATCCACCCTTTCTGTCAACTAAAGCACTGCTCACAACTGGTTCATCTCCAACAAACTGATGATCAAAAACAAGAAGATTATGGCTGTGCTCTTTGACTCCAAACCCTTCCTGACCAAGGCTGCCAAAGCTAACTCGTCCCTCCTGGTTCACACCTCTTCAGGTCCCCCTCTTGACATTGTCCCCACTTTCAAATACTTGGTGTTATCCTTGATCACTCTCTTGTTTTGTGGAACACATCAACAACACCATGCAGAAAATCGCTATCCATGGATGCTCACCTTGCCATCGTGCTAGGCAATCTTCTGCCCTTGCTAGACTACTGCTCCCCTGTCTACTCTTTCATGTCCTCCTTATTGAGCATCTGTTTAAACTCCACTTACAAATCCATAAGTCGCTTTCTGCTTCAAGTTCCTTACTCCACCCACCACTGTGCTATCTACCAGTCTCTTGAATGGCTCCCATTACAGTGTCGCCTTGACTATAGCATGGATTGTCTAATTGCAACCTCCCTCAGAAGCCACCAGTCATCACCCTACTTCTCTCTTCTCTTCTCTTCTCTTCTCTTCTCTTCTCTTCTCTTCTCTTCTCAGTTGGTACCTAGGAGCCTCAAGGTAACTTCTGTTCCCCCTCTCAAAGCGCCATGTATGTCTTCTGTCATAGGCGGTCAAGCTTTCTCAGTCTCTGCCCCCGCCCTGTGGAATAAATTACCTGCATCCATCCCCTCCTCTGCTTCTCATCTGTCCTTCAAAACCAATCTGTTTAGCTGGCTTCTAGTTCTGTCAGGCTATAACTGCCCCCAAGACAATACCAGAGGGAGTGGGCTATCAAGATGCTAGGACCTGGTGAGCTGTTGAGACAACTCCATCACCCTACATTTCTGGCCTTTTCCACTCTTGTTTGTCCCTTAGCTTTCTCTGCCAGCATCAATTGTCCCCAAAATAACACCAGTGGGTGCAGGCCATCGTGGTGCCAGGACCTGCTGTGTCATCTTTTGGGACCCCTTCCCTTCCTTCAACTTACCTGCCTGTTGCCCCCTAGCCTTCTCTACTTGCATCATACCTCACCATCATCTCTGCTGTCCTAACCTGTTCTTATCTCTTTGAAGTACTACTGATCCACTATTTTGATATTTCTCTAGCAAGTCTGAGCTTCTATGCACCTAATTATCCTGAATCACTGTCTGCTTGTATAGGCTGTATACTCTATTTAAACTTCCATGCACCTACTAATTTAGCCTACTGCCCACTGTTACAGCAGGTAGGTATCTTAGATAGACCTTGAACACTGAAACAATGCTTGCAGACCTGCTTTGTCTCCATCACGTGTTAATTACCTTGTCTGGAGGTACGTTACCAAATCTTGCATTACATTGTATCGTTTGTGTTACTCTGTTCTGCTGCTGTTTTTGTACATTGTCTCTGTTGATTATGTTACTTTGCAGCCACATCTGTGGCCCGGGTCATGTCTGAAAATGGTCCAATGGATCAGTGCACTTACCTAGTTACCAAAAATGTAAATAAATAAAATAAATATGAGGTCCATATTATCCACCACATATCCATAGTATTAAACATCACAGCTCTCAAAATCCATTAAAAGCTAAGCATAAGGACCTAGGAATACATAGAAAAACAGTCAGTGACACAGTAGGTAAAACACTGATATCTAGGGTCAGAAGACATCCTCTATAGCCACTGCCCTGTATCAGTTCTAAATAAATTAGACACCTTATACCACAGTGCCCTGAGATTCATATCTAGCACTCCTTTAAACACCCACCATTGTCAGTTCTACGAGATGCTTGGTTGGTCCTCTCTTACTATCAGGAGGAAGAGGAATGCAGCACTTTGGTTTCAGAGGGCTATTACAAATAAACTTTCTCCTTACATCTCCAATCTATTTAATTGAAACTAAGGGAGCTACTGTTTGAGACACTGCGCATTTGTTATGTTTGATGTCCCCAAGATCCAAACACAATCTGGCGCTGCCGCTATTAGCTTTGCTCTTCCCTCCATTTGGAACTCCCTGTAGAAGGCACTTAAGATTGTTATGATATGGGGAAATCCATCTTCAAGTCTCTTCTCACAGCTTCCTTTTAAGAAACTTGCTCATGTCATAAATAATTGCTGAACAATGTGCTTTCTCAATCCCACTTTAGTTTGTCAGGTTTGTCTAGCACTTCTACTCCTCTCCCCCTTACCCCTACCCATTCTCCTCTACCGGCCCGTTGCTCACCCTTCTCATATCTCCACTTTCTGTTTCCTCTTTAGCACATACTTAATATCTTCCATCATGTTATTATTACAAGTTGCTATAGTTTTGCAGCAGTATTCCCATGTTATTCTTTGTGCCTGTAATCTGTACGTACTGCAAAATGCACAAAATGTTTCATCAACTGTATTCAAATGTTGTATATGTTGTGTATGTGTAGATCTATACCATTGTATTGTTGTCCATCTTAATTGTACAGGACCACCTTGCAAATGAGCTTGCTCAAAGGTCAAATTCCTGGTTAAATAAAATTTGATTGATTGATTGAGAAGATTGGAAAGTTGTGGGATTTTTCCAAACCAGGAAATGGGGCAGATACCGAGTACTAACAATACAGTGCAGTACTGGGTGGGGTGGGTCAGTGGGCTTATGCACTGTTGAGGTGCCATCCATCAGATCAGATGTGCAACTGAGGTTCCTTCTGTCCAACCAGTGACTGTACAGATGGAAGATTAAGATTCAGTGGTGACTGTAGAGTTGGATGCACTCAAGGGAGATTTAGTACAAGCAAGTAAGTAAGTGAATACCTTGAGAAAAAAAATGAATACTCCAGCAATTCCTTGAAATTCACTTCCATTTACACATACTATGCTGGTGCATGACAACCTGCAACACTCACCCACAACTCCACCTGTACCATTGCTGATGGGTGTTTACACAGCCCACAATAGACATCATTGTAGGAAGTTCAACTAAATTTCCTGTGTTTCAGTTGCACTTCCAGCAGGGTCACTAGAAGTGTGCAGGAGGCTATGGGACAGGTTAAAACAGGCAGCTCGGGAATGGTAGAGCAGCTACTAGTGGTCATCATGTGATCAACAATTCATTTGTTTTATGTTCATCAGGATCTGCCACTTGGTAAAAGTATGTCCAAGAAAATATTGCAATTCAATAAAAGCCCAACAAAATCAGCATCTCATTTTCAGTGAAATCCTGCATCTATCAGGACAGCTATGGGAGGAGTGAAGCAGATGGCAGTCAAGGGATTTTCTTCATGTCACACACAACAAGTTTAGTGACAGCCAGTGGCTGTGTCCGGAATTAAACTTCAACAGAGACAAGAGAGTAAACTGGAAGACAGGGGCGAGTGACAGCAGCTGACCCAAATTCTCCATAATGCTGTATTAACTTTCTTGTCTCACACTAGAATTGTTAGCTTTGCATCCACAGAGAAACTAACAGGAAAGAAATGTATATCATGATTGAAAATAACCATTGCCACTTTGGGCTGGATTTATACAGCAACTGTTGCACTGAGTGGTTATAAAAAGGTGTACCATCAGAAACTGAGAGCTCATGACAAAGTGTAGGAAGGGGACAATACAGCATGGTGGTGTGTTGTGGGGATGTACCATTGGAAGAAGAATGGCATTTTTACATGCAAGCAAAACATGCCTGCAAAGGTACACAAAACAGGGATCACCCTGCACCACAACGGAGCCATCTACAATGCTGCCCATGTTGTTTACACTGCCTGACCTGCATCTCTTGCAACAATGCAGATCATGTCATGCAACTGGGCCATAATGATTGAAAAGCTTAAGTGCATAGAAGTCTAAGTAGTAGTAGTATTAAAATATTTTATTCATCATCATATGAATCTGATACTCAGTTAAGCAGAGTTCATTTTCAGAGAGGTCTGGTACATTACCCAAGATACAAGCTGAGGAACATCAAATAACATGTTTAGACATTGTTATGTTTGTGGCATAGGTACAGTCATACATTTAGACAACTTTGAGAACAATTAACAACATATGCACTTACCTGGTTACCAAAGACATCTGCATCAGGAACTGTAATAATACAAAGTGAAAAGGCTCATCTTTTTAATGTGGAGCTAGACAACAGGGCAGGGGCTTGCTGGTCTGTTTGAAGTGCCATTGTTTGATTTTGCCCATACTGATGGGTCTGTCCACTGGTCTAAGGTGGAGCAGCATGGAGTTCCAGAGTTTAGGACCCACATACATGAAGAGTGTGTTGCCTACCTCCAGATTTCTAGTTGGGAGTGAGGATTCTATCCCCCCATGGACCTTAATGACCCATTGATGTCTGTTATGTGGATATTTTCTGTTACATAGTCTGGAGCCTTGTTACTATAGCATTTGTGCATGAATGCTAGGCAGTGTAACCTGCTTCTCTCCTTTTGCCTTTGCCATCCCAGTCTGCTAATGAGTTTGCACCTGTGTGTTCTGCAGGGGGCATCCAGGATTAAGCAGGCACATATGCAATACATTGTATCAAACTCTACCAGCTCCAGGCTTGGTGATCCCAAGAACAACAGGTCACCATAGTCATAGATTGGTTGAATCATGAATTCTGCTACTTGCTTTGTTGTCTTTATGTCCGTTGAATGTTTAATTTTGTAATGGGCTCCTAGATTCATTGTTAGGTCATCTATGTGGATGTTCCATTTAACTTTCTCATCTAGTCATTCAGCGGTAACTGTGGACCTACTGTAGGGTGACTTGGTCTGCAGATTTGTGATGTACCTGTGACTGTCCCCTGACATTTGTTTCTGTTGAAGTACATTACCTTGTCTTTTTTTTGCATTCAGTGCTAATTTTGAGTGTAAGTAAAAGTATTGGAGCTCATCAAATACTGTTTGTAGTCTGGGTTCAATTTCTGGGTGGTTTGTGTCTATTGCATAGAGTATTGTGTTGTTGGTATAAAGATGAAGTTGGACATGATGAGGGTGTTCATGTATATGTTTAATAATATGGGCCCTAAGATTGAGCCCTGGGGGACACCTGACACTATAGGAGCAAAGGAGGATCTGAAACCATTTAGTGACACCATTTGTTTACGACGTTATAAGTATAAGTCGAATCTGTCTTCTGTGCCGCCGGTCACTCCCACATTCTTTATTCTGATCCGGAGAATGTCACAGTCTAAGGTGTCAAATGCTTTTGATAGATTGACAACAATGACTCACACTGTCCTCCTCCTGTCCAGTGCCTCCTGGAAGTCCCCATTGACTTTTATTGCTGCTATGGTGGTGCTGTGGAGTGGTATGAACCCAGACTTGCAGTCGCTCAGTAGGTTCTCTTATTCTAGGAAGTGCTTAAGTTAAATACATACTAGCCTTCCGAAGATTTTCAGGACTGTGGATAGCAGGGATTTAGGGTGGTAGTTTTCTAATTTGTTTCTCGGTCTGGCTTTGTATATTGGAATTCCCAGGGCATTCTTTCAGATGGGTAGACCCCAGTCATCATAGATGTGTTGAATAGCTCCACCAGTGGGGATGCTGTTATTGGAGCAGGGTCTTTCAAGAGTGCGACAGGAATGCCATCCACCCCTTCTGACTTTTTTGTGTAGATTTGTAATAGCTCCTTGCAGACTTAGGTTTGTGTGACCTTGTTAAATTTGAAGGAATATTTGTTTGGGGTGTGTTCTGATGCTTTTTCTTGTACTAGTGTATGTTATTTTGTTTTATGTCTTCAGTGCCCATGTTAATGATGTATTCATTAAATTTATTTGGTATGCACTTGGTCAGTTTAACCTCTTCACGATCTAATAGAAGAAGTTAGAGGCCACCTTTTGGTGTCTCTGGAGCTTCTTTATTATTTCCCAGAATTCCTTTTTGTTTTAATTGAATGTCATATTATATGGAATCTGATGTAGACATTTTTTTCCTAAAATGTCTTATTGTAATGTTATTGTATTTATGTTTGACTTTGTGGGTCAAGGATTATATTTTCAGTTGTGCTAACCCATTAAACAAACAAACTTCCCTAGGCTCTGCTCTTGCGTTGTCTGACAAGGTTGTTTTGTAAAATTCCTGTTTTTGTATCTGTACCACTTTGGTGTATTCATTTGGTAGCTGTTTATACCTATCCCATGCCTGGGCAATGTTTGTTTTATTTTACGTTTCTCCAGGTTATGTCTGTGTGTTTTTTTTAGTCTGTGAAAATGGAAATGTACCAGGGGAGTTCTTGTATTTTATCTTCTGGTTGTAAAATTTTATTGCAAATGTCTATAAATTTGTGGTAAATGTAGTCCTATACTTCATCCACTGTGGGAATTAGCTCAACCCTATCCCAGTCTTTCAAAAAAATAAATAAATAACAACGATGGACAATCTGGCCTCCTGTCCATCTAGTGACTGTCCAGGTGGAAGTTTAAGATACCACAGAACTGATCATTTAACCTTTCTCCCCCAGGGTACAACAAACAGCAACTGCTTTGCACACATATAACTAAAGTGACTTTTTTATTATTGTACCAAAAGCAGAACTACTGTACGAAATTGACCACAATACCACTTTTTAACCAAAAAAGACCTGTAAATTATCTGTCTACCTGGAAGTGATCAGATCACACACTGCTAAATTTTGTCCCTGTCTTGTGGCACAGGCAAAACCTAGGCAGGAAGAGCTCAAGGATGTTATGCCTATCTAGATGCTTCCCCAGCTGCTCTGTCACAATGTTCTCTATGATCTTCACTAAAACTGACCAGTTCAAAATTATCTAATACTTAACAGGGATGTTAGGGTCTGAGAATGGCTTCTGGTGCAGGTGGTTTAATTGACAGCCTTTATCATGGCCCCGGATAGACTTCCCCTCCAAGTATGTATGAACAGGTCCTTCTTCAGCCAGATCTGTTTCCACCACCCCAGCTTGGAAACAGCTTGATCCAGCCTAGAGATGGTACAGCACAGCCTGGCAATCACTTGAATGGCGCCCTCCACTCCACATCCAACTGGCTGAACTCTTCCCATGCAAACAGATTATTCATACTTCTCCCGCCCCCAACACTGTTACTCCTGATGAGACTTTCATTTCTTCTTAGTATTGTGCTATACATAGGTGTTACTTATCCAAAATCATTGGCAGGTTCAACAAGCCTGACAGCCACATCAGGATGTCCCTTCTGGTCAGGACTTACTTATACTCTCATTTTTATCTTGCTAAAATAAGTTGAGGTTTCATTGCACCACTCTCTTTCTATGCAGAGCTTACCCTCCAGCTTCTTTTTCTAAGATTTAAAAAGTGTAGCCTGAATTATGCTTCCAGGAGATAGGGAAGCAGATTTAAAGAAGGAGCCATTCCTATCCCAAGTCATTTAGTACTTCAAGATGTAACATGCTTAGCCTACATCAGTTCATTCACTGTAATAACATTTTATACAAATCTCTATATGGTGTGTGATTGAAAGCTGTTCCACATGATAATCCATACCTGAAACAGCCTTGTTGTGCTGCAGTAGTGAAGTCAAGATGTTGTTGTGCTACACTGAAGATGTTACTACTGCAGCACAACAACATCGAATGTCTTTGTGTAGTCACCTCATTCAAACCATGACTCTGATAGCTGATGCAAAGCAGCACTGGTGATTGTGAAAGCCAAATTTTTTTGGCAGGAGTACAACCACGGCTGTAGCAGTGAGAGTGGCACATCCAGGTGGGTGACCATACACTATAAAAGATTGTGTATGGTCATCCATACACAGACAAGCCTGTGTCCGACCCTTGCAGTTGCCTTGGTGACCAGTAGACCTCTTGAGCTGCACTCTCGAGATCTCTGGTTGCCACAGCAACCTCTCAAGTCATACAGGCTTATTGTATATGGGTGACCATACACAATCCTCTATATCATTGAGAGTAAGAAAAAGAAAAAAAAAATTGGGGTGGGCCACACTGCTTCATTTTTTGCTTAATAGGCACCCAACAGGGGCACTTTTGGGAAACATTACTCAATGCCTCCATGCCGTTATGCTAGTTCTAGCCATACTGTATGTTTCTGAACAAACATGTACTAATGTACACTGTCAAAAAAAGAAGACACTGGGGTCATGTGATGGTGGGCAAGAGGCAGGACACACTCCGTGGTAGCTCCCTACATTGGGCTGATTTAGGCTTGAATTAGTGATGTACCTCCAACTTATTTGCCTCCAAACTGGTTTATTCATGCTCCCATACAATCTGCTACTACCGGATAGTACTTTTATTAAGGGATGGTGATTACTATTCCAGAAATGGAACTTGAGCCACAAGTTGAAGAAAGAGGGGCCCACTCTCCTTGTCCAAAGAGATCTAAAGAAGACCTACATTCACTGAGTTTTCCACAACTTTACAAACAGCTTACAGTTGAATCCCTGGCTATGGATCTGTCCATGATTAAAGAGAACTTTTTCAACTGGTAGCTGAATTTGGTACAGTAAAGCTGACTCTGTAATCATTTAGTCAGTGTATCTCTGACACTGAGTGATGCATATCTTCCTTGAAGACTGTGCTCACAAAATGGACTAAGGGATGGTTGAAATGTGCAGAAAGCTACATCGGCTTGAAGAATGATTAAATGACAAGGAACCTAGAAGCCAATCATTATGTCCTTGTGCACGGGTATTTTGGACTTCTGAAAGTCCTCTTGGGGGTGATTTACGGCTCTAACATTGATTCACCCTCATTTTTTGTGGCAGTGTCCATGTCTTTGGCCCCTTTTTCACACCTACCCATTGTATTAGGGGGTGACTGGAATATCACACTAACCCAGACCATAATCATATGTATAACCATTTAAGAAGCCTTTCTCCAGCCCAGAAATCACTACATGAACTAATAGAATCTCTTGGGCTATGTGACCCATGGCGTATTTTAAATCCCACTAGCTAAAAATACACATTTGTTTCATCAGCTCATCACTCATTATCCAGAATTGATTTGTTTCTTGGTTAGTTGTACCCTTTTGTCTGGCCTTCACACTTGCAACATTGCTCCTAGTGTGTTATCTGATCATTCAATGGTTTGGCTATGCCAATCCTGCTCATCAACCTTGGACAGGGACTCAATTTGGAAGTTAAATAATCAGTTATTAAAAGATGAGAAGATAGTATCCCACATCACAGAACTTCTTAAAAAGTATATCAGTGAGAACTGGGGACTCTGGATCTTAGGGATAAATAGTGGGTGGTGCGTAAAGCAGCCATGTGTGGAGAATTTATTGAACTAGCTACTAAAGAACAAAACTCTAAGAAAAATGATCCTTTTATTTGAAGCTATTCACAATTTAGAGAACCTTTCCTCCTCCACAGAAGAACAGTGGAAAGAACTGGAATCTTACGGAGATACATACTGTACATTTTATTACTAAGAGAAAAGACAGAACATGCTATATATAAAACAAAATCCAGATATGTAGATCAGGGTATAAGGCAGGCAAATTGATGGCACTTAGACTCTGATCACAGGAGAATTCTTGGTTACTATCTCACATATGTTCCTTAACAAACTAACAGTTTCTTACACATCCTAGGATCATTGTTCAGGAATTTCATTTATATTATAAATCCTTATATGGTCTCCCTTCACTCTCTGTTTTATCAGAAACTACCAATAACTACTTAGCACAGATTCCTGCTACCCTTCCTCATGCATGACCAACAAACAAATCTGTCCCGACATATTACAGAAGTGGAAGTTGTCACTGCCACCTCTGTATTGTCACTTGATAAAACCCTAGACCATGATGGGTATTTGCCCAGCTTTTATAAAACCTTTACACAAGATTTGATCCCTGTTCTAACACAAATGTTAACAATATCCTTGTTAAAGGTATCTTTAACTCATCTTTAGTGGAAACAGTAATTGTACTTTATCTTTAACTCATCTTTAGTGGAGGCATTAGTTGTACTTCTCCCCAAACCTGGGAAAGACCCATAGCTAGTCCCCAGCTGTCAACCTATTTCCCTCATGAATCAGGATTTAAAACTTTTGAGTAAAATATCAATAAACTGCATTACTTGTGTCTGGGGTCATTTAACTTGCCCTGAACAAGTAGGCTTTATGCCTTCAGGATCTGCTTCAGACCATCTTCGAAAGTTGGCACATATATTTTCGGCATCCTGGGACTACTAGCGCTCTGCAGACTTGATATCCCTGGATGCCAAAAAAGTTTTTGACAGGTTAGCGTGGCCCTTGTTGTTTGCAGTGCTTAGAAAATTTGGTTTCCCCAACACATTTATTAATTGGATTCAAGTTCTTTATGAGCATCTTTCAGCTAAAATATATTGCAATCAGGTCCTGCCCCCATCTTTTGTATTATACAGTAGTACCAGGCAGGGATGTCCGCTCTCTCCAGTTTTATCCAACTTACATTTAGAACCCCTTATATACAAACTTTGTTTCCACCCCATTATTTCCAGCATCACTGTGGGTCACACAGAATGCAAATTGTCTGTACATGCAGACAATGCATAGATTGCATGCATCTATTACATGCAGAGATTTTATTGCATGTCACTCATCCTGCACAGAGAATGCCTATTATTGTGGATGTTATCCATGACTTTGGTGCATTCTCCAACTATTATCTCAATGTCACCAAAATGGTGGTTTTGTTCTAAATTTGTTCATCACGCAGATAAAGAACCTTTTGGTTTGGTATGGGAACCACACTGAAATATCTGGGACTTAATCTTTTCCAAGACTTTAGACAATTTAAAAAGTTTAGCATGGATAATTTTTTTTAGCCAGGAGAGACACACTAAACTGAAAGCTTGTTTACAGGTACAAACTTGAACAATGTCATTCAGCTAGACCTGAAATGATAGCAACATCTGCCTCTGACATTGTGGGGATGTCTAAATATTGTAAAAATGAACATCCTTCCTAGGATATTTTACTCTCTACAGATGGTAAATTCGTACTTTCCCCTTGGCAGGTTTAAAATGGTACACTCCCTAATTACTAATTTTATTTGGGCTACAAAGCCAGCACATTTGGGCATATTCCAAACTGGTACACCTCAAACTTTCAGGAGGTCTACAAGCTCCAGACTTTAAATAATATTACTAGGCCATCCATTTAAGTTATATATTCCAATGGCTCCATCCCACAGATATGGGAATTTTAAACTCTTACACTCCAATATGGCTTACTATTGAAAAATAACTAATTCGTGATTGGGGCCTGGCCCCTCTTTCAGTCATTTATACTAAATTCAAATACATGCCCAATAATATTTATCAAACTGTAATTGGCATCTCCATCTGTGTCTTGAAACAATTTTTGGCTTGCATGTGTCTTCAACTTTTCTCTGATATATCGCAACCTGTCACTATAAACCTCAGTTTTAGAATTGGTGATGTTCCCATCACTCCGGGTTGGTTACCGATTTTAGATACTATCTCCCTCTCTGATTTAATGTCAGGCAGTACTTTTCTTTCTTTTTCTGATGCAAAAAACAAGTTCAATTGGGCTGATAACACAGCTTTCAATTATCTCCAACTTCAGCATGCAGTTAAACATTATATTGGGGTGTATCCATTGGGGCAAACATGTGACCTCCTTTTCTCTACCTTGAAATCCTCTCTCAGCATTATCAGGCCATTGTGTTTCTAAAATGTATTATGTGTTGCTTGCTGAACTATATAAAACATTCAGCATACAATGTAAGTACTGGTAAGAGGCTATCAAGCGCATAGATTTAATTGGTCAGGGATATTGCAATCAGTGTTTGAATATCTAACTCAGAATAGACTTGACTCAATATTTCATTTTTCAAAACTTATATTTCACCCCATACAAATTACACAAGATGGGAAAAATTGAAACTTCTATTTGCACTAGGTGCAGTGCTGTGGAAGGTACTCCATTACACATATTCAGGGACTGCCCCTCTGTTCATCTTCTCTGGAATGAGATTAAAGCTAGGTTAGATACCTTATTAGGTATTCATGATTATTTTACACCTGAAATTTGCTTAGTGGGAGACCTGACCTTAGTTTCATCTAGGGAACTAAAGTATCACATTATGATGATTGCCATGTCAGTCAAATAATTAGTTCAACGTCACTGGAAAGATCAACACAATCTAACTTATTTAGAATAGCTTAATGAGTTGCTATCCATTCTGTGCATGGAGAAAATAATTGCCAGTGCATGAAATGCACTTGATGCATATAACAAAAAATGGTCAAAATTGTACACTTGGGCCCGGATATTCAAACTGCGCCAGGCTGTGGTGCAAGCCTGGCTGCAGCTCAACTTTGTTGCGCAGGGGTGTGGCGTGGGCAATATACAATGGAGCTGTGCTATGGCACAGCAGCTTTGAATATTGCACCCTGGCCACCCCCACTGTGTATGGCGCAGTGGCACTGCGCCAGCGCAAGTGGCCAGAGTGGAGCATGGAGATGCACTAGCACAAGTGCCATTGCGCCATGAACAGCACCTGTGATATTCAAAAGGGGAAATACAAATGGGGCCATCTTTTATGCAAGGTGCACATGGGGCCATTTGCATCTCCGATGACTTGAGCCTGGCGCCCTGCCAGGCAGCAGCCATCGGGGATCAATGCCCCCTGCAGCCCGATCACGGGCATTCATCTAAAAGAACCCCCCCATCCAATATCCCTGGTGGTCCAGTGGACCTCTTTGTGCCTGATCGTGGGCATTTGTGTGTAACAATAACCCCCCCAAGTCCAATATCCCTTGTGGTCCAGTGGCCCGACTGCTGCCCAATCGCGGGCATCTGTACAGCATAAAATATTCCTATTACCCCTCGGTGGTCTAGTGTACCCCTCCCACCCACCCACCCACTGAGTCCCACCACCTGCTCCTGGCCAGCTGGGCAGTGCAGCACCCCACCTGCCTGCCTGCCTCCCCACCGCCTGCTGACTGACAGTTTAGTAGCTGCACACCCATTGACTCACAGCATGAGCCAATGGGCATGCAGCACATACCGTACTACTCAGTCTAGATATGTGAACTAGACCACCAGGGTAATAGGAATATTTTATGCTGTACAGATGCCCATGATTGGGCAGCGATCAGTCCACTGGACCACCAGGGATATTGGACATGGGGGGGTTATTGTTATACACAAATGCCTGTAATCGGGCACATAATGGTCCACTGGACCACCAAGGATGTTGGACGGGGGTTATTGTTATACACAAATGCCCACTATGGGGAATGGGTGGCACCACCAGGTGCGGCAGGAACTTGGATGGCCACCCACAGGTGGCAGCTGCCATGTTGTGCCCTGCAATGTGGCAGCTCACCTGTGGGTGGCCATCACTTGTTCCTTTTTTTGGGGGCTTAAATTTGTGCAGGCATAGGTAGGGGTTCGCATGCATGACTCTGCACATCCAAGGCTGAATATCGGGCTGTGCAGGTTATGCATGGGCATGCCCTCCACCTGTGCCTGCATACATACTGATGCACAACAGGATTTGTGAGTGCTTACTTTTCTTTTGAATATCGTGTCAAGGCATCAGGAGCAGTATTATGAACCTGTTGCGCCATGTGCAACCCTTTTGAATATCTGGGCCTTTATATACTTTGTCTTACTTGTCATTGCTCCCTTTTTCTTCCACATTTCACTTTTTTTGTTTTTATTGCAGTTTGCCTATACAATATGATACCTTTAGTGAAGGAATTGTGTTTGCTATATTTTAGTTCACCTTTGCTATTTTGTTTAATATGGCACCCTTGCATTATACACTTTTGGCTTGATTTTGCACTCGCTATATTGTATATAGTTATTGGAATTGGGTTTGGAGTTTGTGTTTCTATTGTAGTTATTGCTACATCTTTTTTCTTTACTCTTTTGTACTATTCATGACTATAATAAAATATGCTTAATTTAAAAAAGAAACAAAGAAGCTCATAACATTATTAATGAATAATAAAGGTTGGGAGAGACTACAGGTCAGTACTTTTGCTCACATAATAGAAGGATTTATAGCACCAAACGATATGTTATAGTCTGTGTAGACTCATAAAATGTAAACTCTACTGTGTGTATCTTGATTACTGGAATTTCTAAATGTCTCCAGAATTAGAAATCTCAATATAACCCACAAATGCATTTTCTAAAATGTTAATCTATACCGTGCACTATAGAAACAAACCAGTTTATTGTTTGGTGTCAGAACGTGCTTCATATTCATCCTGTCTTCCACCAGTTCCAGCTTGAGTCTCTAGAGGGTGCACCTGAGTCACAGTAGACTTTAAAACAATGCACATTTACAGAACAGTGCTGATCTCATTCTAGCATTGAAGGCATGCCACATTTCTGATTGGTTAAAGGTCTTCTAAAATAAAGGAAATGTACTTTACAAATGCCATATCTGGTGTCAGTTCTTCATGTCAGTGTTGTATGACAGGCTAAATATTGCTTCACACGCTGACTACATCAAGGTATTACAATAACATGTTTCAGAACAGAAACAGAGTATATGTATTGTCTCTCATCATAGCTGCATTACTTTTAGGTATGGCAAAGTCAAAGTTTCATCTACATGGATTCTTTTTTCTGTGTACAGTATCTGTGTCTTACCTGTCTGCTGACATTTCTATTTATCTTTTAAATTTACTCTAACTAAGCTAGATACAGTATATATTCACAGTACTTTATGGGATTTCTTTGTGTCTGTTCATTCCACAGATGGAGAATGTGCAGAAACTGTCACCCAACCTCTGGATGTAGAAGCTGTGGAAGGAAAAACAGTTACAATTTCCTGCAATCATTCTATCAGAGCATATGATAACATCCAGTGGTATACTCAGCTGTTTCACGAAGCTCCAAAGCTCTTAATACTGAGCTATGACACGAGCAAGAGCCATGATCGATTTACTGTAGATACTGATAGAAAAACACTGTTTACAAATCTTACAATAAGGGATGTGAAACTCAAGGATGCAGCTGCTGTCTATTACTGTGCAGTGAGTGACACAGTAAGACAACACAATGTTACTGCAACACCATATCCCTTTTGGTACACAAGTGTGCATTCTATATACTAAAACAGGGCATCTGATTTTCGCCAAGGGATAGTGGTAAAAAGTACAATAATTGTCTGGTTATGGAATATTGTTAGCTCTATTAGAGGCATCATTAAACTGCGTTCCCTTGTTTGTTAAGACTATACTATGACATGTTAATAGGCCGCACGTTCTTGCACCTGTACTGTTTCTAATCTGTTTTGTAGCCTAGCAATACCAGTAGAGTGGATTATTTCAGTGAAGGGTCATACAGTGCTTCCACTCAAGTGAGGTCACATGGTTCTGGACTCAGTGGGCAATTTAAAAGTTAAATATTAGACAGGGGTAAGTCAGTATTACTATGGGACCCTGAAAAAAACATTGCTTTAACATTAAAACAAAAGGTAGTTCAGGCTAGACTAGGGTCTACACATATTACAGATATATTCAAAGTTTTTTCTGAAATTGTAATTACACCACTGAACTTCTTTTCTCAAAGTAATGCTAATGTTCTGCCATGAAAAAAGAAGGCTTGTGCCGACTTCTCAGTTTTATTTTAATTGTGTGTGACTCACTGGCTCACTTTTTGTATTTCTGCCCATTTTTTTAAATGAATATGTAAAGCAATTGTTTCTCATCTCCTATGTATCCATTATGCAAGAAAAGTAACCCTTACTATAGTATTGAAGAGCATTTTGAATTTCACAGTCATTAAGAGCTACAAGATCACTGTGGTAATCTTCTGCAAACTGAGACTTCTACTGTCCTACTATTATACAGTAATGGACATATTAATAGAGACAGTATACTGAAGTTAGTAGTAGCTTTGTAGTTTCTAAGCACATGTGTACCTAAGCATTTTTCCAATCTGACAGCCACCAAAAATGTCATATTTAGAATGCATTTTTTTCTACTCTTACACACTTTTGCACCAGACACTGAACACAAGGTCTAATAAATACAATTTCAGGTTGCTGGATTTAAAAAAGCAGTGTGAACATTATTACTATTACTATGCAAGAAATAATACATGCTCCTGTTGATGTTTGCTTGTGACCGTGCGCAAGAAACATTTTATCACAGCTTGCTAGAGAAGCGGGATTTTGGAGGTGCAGCACTGTGGGGGCCAATGGCCCCAGTGCCTTTTGAGGCTTGGCCCACGTTCCTCAATACAGTGGCACGCTGCTGTTGACACTAGTTCAGCCAGTGTGCCACCACCTTGAAACAAATCCGTCATTGCAATGAGGGAGCAACCCATCATTGCAGGGCAGTACCTTGCCATCCTCGACCCAGTTCATTTGCCGAAGGGGAAGCCCACTCCCCATCAGCATACTGTAACCTCATCCCCCATTTGTTGTGTGCCAAGGGGGTGCCCAGGCCCCCTTGGCATCATGCACTCCCCCAACAGTCTTTCTCTGCTGATGGGGGCCCAATCCCTATCAGATTCATTCCCCCTTCCCAGTTCAATTTGCCAATAGGGAAGCCCACTCCCCATCGGCATATTATCCCTCCCCCAATTTGTTGTGTGCTGATTGGGGTGCCCAATCCCCATCAGCTACAGCCCCACCCAAAAAAAAACACTCAGGCAGCAGGCTCAATGCCCACCACAGTGTGCCAAATGTCCCTGAAAAACAAAATCCTGTGATTTATTTTTTTAATCTGTAAAACAGAAAATGGTCCCTTGTTGAGTTCGGTGGCCCCTTCCCCAATCTACACCCACCCTCTGTGCACCCTGCCTGCCCCACATTCTCCCTCACCCCATACTTATCTCTGGAGCCCAGCACAATGGTCTTCGGTGAACTGGGAACATATCTGCACTCCTCAAAGTCGACCATGACCTGAAGAAATGCCAGTAAGCTGTATAATGGCATAAATAGGTTTTTTTTTTCAACTTTGTTGCATATCTCAGCCATTTTTGGGAATTTTGGCACCAAATTTTCAACATGGAGTTATTGGGACCCCTCCTCCCATGAATTCATCCCCTGTCATGGCACTATTTGGTCCCGAAAGGTGATTTTGCAGTCACTGCGTGGAATCACTTTTTGGGACCAAGAAACAGTGTCAGTGTTCATGAGGTGGGCTCTCAAAAAGCCTATAGAAACATAGAATTTGATGGCAGATAATGATCGCTTGACCCACCTAGTCTGCCCATTTTCCTACCTAACAGATAAGCTGCAGATCCTAGTTAATCAACAGCTTAATTCCTCCTACCCCCACTAGGACTGCATTATGTCTGTCCCATGCATTTTTGAATTCCTCCACTGTTCTTGACTCCACGACCTCCTCAGGAAGGCTGTTCCATGCATCCACAATCCTCTCCATGAAAAAATACTTCCTCACATTACCTCTGAGTTGTCCCCCTCTATCTTCAAATTGTGCCCCCTTGTTCTTGCACATCTCTTTTTCTGAAAGACGCTACTCTCTTGGACTTTGTTGATACCCTTGAGGTACTTGAAAGTTTCTATCATGCCCCCTCTCTCCCTTCTCTTCTCAAGGGTATACATATTAAGCTCCTTTAGTCTTTCTTCGTATGTCTTCTGGTGCAGACCCGGCACCATTTTGGTTGCCCTCCTTTGGACAGCCTCCACTCTGTCTACGTCTTTGTGGAGATGGGGTCTCCAGAACTGCACACAGTACTCCAGATGGGGTCTCAGCAACTGTCTGTACAGAGTTATAACAACTTCCTGTTTTCTACTACTGATGCCTCTTCCTATGCATCCCAGTATCCCCCCAGCCTTCCTTACTGCTTTCTCACATTGCTTGCCCACCTTTAGGTCATCTGATAGAATTACCCCCAGGTCCCTTTCCATTTTTACTGTTGTCAGTATCTCACCCCCCATTGTGTACTCTTCCCCTGGTTTTTTGTTTCCCATGTGCATTACCTTGCACTTTTTTGCATTGAATCTGAACTGCCATACATTTCACCAGTCCTCCAACCTTGCCAAGTCCCTTCTCACCCTTTCCACTCCATCTTGTGTATCAACCCTTTTGCAGATCTTTGTGTCATCTGCAAAGAGACATACTTTTCCTTCCAGTTCCTCTGCAATGTCACTTATAAAGACACTAAAAAGGACCGGTCCCAGTACTGAACCCTGTGGTACCCGCTAGTAAACCTCCTTTCTTCACTGTGTACTCCATTTACTACTACCCTTTGCATCCTGTTGTCTAGCCAATTTTTTATCCAGGCTACCACATTGGGGCCCACTCCAAGGCTGGCTAGCTTGTGTATTAATCTTTTGTGTGGGACAGTATCAAATGCCTTGCTAAAATCTAGGTAGGCCATGTCCACAGACCCTCCCTGGTCTACTACTTTGGTCACCCAGTCAAAGAAATCTATTAGATTCGTCTGACATGACCTTCCCATCGTGAATCCATGCTGCCTTGGGTCCTGAGCCCCACTGGCCTCTAGGTACTCAACAATTCTTTCCTTCGGAAGTGATTCCACATGCCTCTGTCCTGCTCCCACTTTTGTGAAGAGGAATCACATCTGCCCTCCTCCAGTCCTTAGGTACCACCTCATCCTCCCATGATTTCTTAAAGATAGTAGTCAGTGGTGTCACTAGTTCTACCCTTAGTTCTTTTAGAATTCTTGGGTGAATCCCATCAGGTCCCGTTGCTTTGTCCACCTTCAATTTTATTAGTTCTTTCAGAACCCTTTCTTCTGTAAATGGACTGGTATCGACCCCCGTCTTCAGAGTGTTTCTCTTGTTTGGTTAAGGTACCTCTCCCTCCTCTTCCTCTGTGAATACTGAGCAGAAATATTCATTCGGTATCCCTGCTTTTCACTGTCCCCTCCACCACATTCCCTCCCTTTATTAAGCCTCAGTATCCCTTCTTTGGTCTTTCTTCGCTCCCTAATGTACCTACAAAAGGTCTTATCCCCCTTCTTAACAGAATTGGCTATCATTTCCTCGGTTTGGGCCTTTGCTATTCTGACTGCCTTCCCAGCCTCTTTCTGCTTTAACTGACAAAGTTCTCTGTTCTGCTCCTTCTGTGTTTCCTTATATTTCCTGAATGCTATCCTTTTCTCCTTAACCTCCCCTGCCACCTCTTTTGAGAACTATAGCGTTTTTTTTCCTTCGTTGTGTTTTATTGATTTACTTTACAAAAAGGCCTGCTGCCTCTGTGATGGCTGTTTTGATTACTCCTATTGTTCCTCCACCCCTCCTTCTTGCCTGTTTGCTAGTGCTTTTCTAGGCACTCTATTTCCCAAAGTCAGCCCTCCTAAAGTCCAATACTCTTGCTTTTGTGGCTTGATTGTATAGCTGTGTTTGTAAATGAACTCACACTGTTTGGTGGTTGCTTGTTCCCAGATGGCTACCCACCTCTAAATCTGAGATTCTTTCTCTGTCCCCATTTGAGAGTACCAGGTCTAAGATTGCTCTCTCTCAAGTGGGTTCCAATACTAGCTGTCTGAGGCATGCCCCCTGTAGGGGATCAAGAATGAATCTGCTCTTGGATGTGCCTACAGCATAGGTGCTCTGGTTAACATCTGGCATATTCAGGTCCCCCATCAACAATATCTCCCCTTTTTCTGCCATTCTAAGGAAGCCTTCTATCATTTCCTTGTCCACTCCTTTCTCCTGAGATGGGGGTCTGTATACAACCCCCGTGAGGGTTCTGGTGCCATTTTCTGCCTCCAGGGTGACCCAGAGTGCCTCATCTGCTCCATGTTTACTCATTAGTTCTGTTGCTTTGATCCCTTCCTTTACATAGAGAGCTAATCCTCCTCCTCTTTTACCCTCCCTGTCCCTCCTGTAGATTGTGTATTCTGGTATGTTGACATCCCAGTCATGGTTCTCTATGTACCATGTTTCTGTGACTGGCACAATATCCAGGCAACCCTCTTCCATCAAGGCCACTAGTTCAGGGAGCTTGTTACACAGACTATGGGCATTGGTACTCATCACCCTCCACTTTTTGATAGCCTTACCCCTTTTATCCCCATTCCTGTCCTTACTGCCTTTGCCTTTTTTTTACATTTACCTCTGTCCTGCTCCCTAATAACTTCTCTACCTTGGTGTTTACCTCACTAATTACCATGTTTTGTGGGGGGAGGCTGGGATTTCCTTGCTCCTTTTCAGTGCCTCCCCCCTTGGCTAGTTTAAATGCTTGCCAATGAAGCATTTAAACCTCTCACCTAGGATCCTGGTTCCCCCCCGGACAGATGCAGACCATCGCACCAGTAAAGGTCTGCATCCCTCCAGGTGGCTCCCCAGTCCCCAATGAAGCCAAAATCCTGAGCTCCACACCAGTTTTTCAACCACTCATTGAATTCCCTGTTGAAGAGTGCCCTAACATCACCTTTGCCGTAGACAGGCAGCACCTCCAAGAAGGTACTGTATGCACTACTTGTCTAGGGCCCCTCCCTAACTCTACAAACTCCTCTTGCACTGCTCTGATCCCATTCCTAACCAGGTCATTTGTCCCTAGGTGGACAATGACATTCAGCTCCCTCCCTCATACAGCTCCTCCCACAATCCTGAGGATTCGCTTCCTGTCCCTCCAAGCCATGGTGCCAGGAAGGCATCTTACCTCCCTCTCCCTTTCCTCCCCCATTTCTACCCCCCAATGATTGAGTCCCCCACCAGGAGTTGTTTCCTTTTCCTGTGGGGTCCCATGCCACCCTCCTGTGGGTCTCCTTTCTGAAGGTTCCCAGTATCCTCCTTGGTCTCCACTGCAGGTGCCTCCATAGAGGAACCACTATCCACCAGAAGAGTGAATGAATTGTGGAGAGGTACAGCTGGAGGGATCCAACTCTGTTCCACCACCCTCTCCCTCCCTGGTCCAGCCTCTCCTCTTTCTTGGCAACCTCTGAGGTAGTGGCATTGGCCCTGGTGGTTCCTGGGTGGGGGAGGAGGTTTCACAAATCCTAGCAGCTCAGCCTGGAGATGGGCAACCTTCTCTCTCAGACCAGAGAGGTGCCTGCAAATAGGGCAGCATCGCAGCCTCCAGAATGTCTCCTGGAACACTGCCGCCCCACAGCCATTGCACTGCACCACTCCTATCATGTCTAATTTTGTGTCCTTTCTCCTGTTTCTCTGTATGCTTACTCTCTATTCTCCTTACAGCTCTCACCCTTCCTGTTCTGCGACAGCAACTTCCTATCTTCTTTAGTAGCCTCCTGCTTCTTGCTCAATGTCAGACCACCAGCAGCTGGGGGAGAGCTACTTTTTCCTTTGGGTTGACAAAACCAATGTTTCTCTATGATTCTTCCCTTCCTACTGCCAAACAGGAAGTTCCTGTTGACAGTCAGATCCAGTGGCTATAAAAGTAGAACTGGCTTAGGGTGGGTGGGATGGAGGGCAATTAGTAAGAAAAAAGGTTAGCAACAGGAAGTTGTAATTCTTGAGTCACCTGCTTTTATAGTGTTTAAGCCACACCCCCAATTAAGCTCTCTCTTCTCTTACTAGTTTAGCAAAGTCAGCTGATACAATACCCTTCCCAGCACAGAACACACACTGACTTTCTTTCTTTTCTTTTTTTTAACCTAAATAAGACCCCTTCTACTTCTAATAAAGTTTCTGTCTACTTAATCTCAACAGACACTGACTCCTGCTGAGATATAAGTTTTAAATCAATAAGAAAATGTGGCTTTTTTAGTTAGCTGCCTTCTGCTCTACAAGCAAGGCTAGTTATGTTGCAAATTTGGTGGAAAAAATTCAAAAAATTACTGTTTTACAAGTGTGCGTTGCACAGTTTCCATGCATGCTCATAACTTCATGAATCTGTAATATTTTCACTCCAGATTTTCGACACTGACATTTTTCCACACCTCATTATGAACAGTATAGCTGTCATTTTTCACATCCTGGCCAAAATGTGTTTTTACACTTCTGCCACAGAATAGCATGGTCACAGTGGGAAATCAGTGTTTGAGACACATTAAGAAAGCCATAGTGACACTACTCATGAGCAGAGGACCTAAAATGCCTATGTTGAAATTGTGGTGACAAAAATCCATAAAATGACTGTGTTACAAGTGTGTGTTGCACAGTTGCAACGTATGCTCAGAAGTGCACAAATTTGCAATATTTTCACTCCAGATTTTCAACATTGGCATTTTGCCACACTTCCTTATGAACAGTACAGCTGTCATTGTTCATATTCTGCCTGAAATATGCATTTGCCCATCTGGCACACAATGGCGCAGTCGCTGTGGGAAATTAATGTTTCAGACAGATTAAGAAAATCATAGTGACACTGTTCATGAGCAGAGGTCACAAAATGCCTATGTTGAAAATTTGGCCAAATAATTCCACTAAATGACTGTGGTACAAGCATGTGTTGAGCAGTTTTCATGTACGCTCAGAACTTCGAGTATTTTTAATATTTTCACTACAGATTTTCAACATTGCCATCTTTTCACACCTCCCTATGGATGGTAGAGCTGTCATTCTTCACATCCTGCCTGATCTGTGTTTTCGCACATCTAGCGCAGAATAGCACGGTCACTGTGGTAACTCGAAGTTCGGGACACATTAACAAAATCACACCCTCACTGTTCATGAGAAGAGGAAACCTCTCTCAAATCATTACTGGGCCCCTCTGGCTTAACCTAAAATCTAGTAATCACTCACTCCTTGATTGGGCTCTTACCACACACCCTCACCAGGTCATAAATGCTGGTAATCTTCCTGACTCCCTCAGTGATGAACACATTACTTTCTTAGTGCACAAAATCTACCGCTCAAACCCCCAAATTTCTAGTCCAACGCTCCTTCAAATCCTTCAGTCTCGCCCCGGTGTCAGATGACCTTGCATTCGCAAACTGGGCCCTTACCCTGATTATGGACTCCACTGACAATGCCTTTCTCCACTTTAAACACACTTTCTTCAGCATCTGGAACAAACATGCTCCACTGTGACATACAAGGGTATAAGGCAACTACCTGCTGTGGATCACCCAAGAACTGATTGCATGTCAAACTGCCTGTGACAAAGCCTGGAAAATGCATAACTCTTCATGCCTCCCACAACATCTCTCCGCATACGGCATGAAACAAATGTACCAGAGCCACTCACCTAGCTAAAGCAGAGTACTTCAGCAGCCCCCTACAATCCAACCTAAATAATCCCTCAGAGTTCTGGAAGGTCATTCACTCCATCTTCATCCCACCAGCTGCCAATCCCACTCCAATTCTAAATATTAACAACTTCATTCTCGCTGAACAACAGTAGTTGCTACTGAATACAACATATATTTCTCCACTTGTGCTGCCACTCTCCTCTCTACCCCGCCAAACCCTGCACCTATTTCACCCTCTACAGACATAACGAACCTGACTAGGCCTCGCTCCTTTTCCTTCAATGACATCTCTGAGCGGATGCCCTAGATGCACTACTTTCTCTCAACCCTTCAAAAGGCAAATCCCTAGATGGCTTGGACCCTAAACTCCTCTACCTCTCCACCACCGCCATAGCAACTCTGCTTGCCAAACTCTTAAAACAATCCTTTGCCACCACTGCCATCCCTCAAGCATGAAAGCATGCCACTGTCATCCCCCTCCCAAAAGGAGGTACCCCCTCCCCTTCCAACTACCACCCTATTTCCGTCCTCCCAGTGCTAGCAAAACTACAAGAGCACCTTGTGCTCACCCAACTTTCTTCCTTCCTCACCAACTCTAATTTCTTCACACCCTACCAGTCAGGTTTCAGAAAGGGACACTCCACTGATCCTCCCTAATAAAGCTTATCGACGCCATCCTGACTGGTATACATGGTGGGCTGATCATCTCAGCCGTCTTTGTCGACCTTGCCAAAGCCTTCGACACCATCTCCCACCCCGTATTGCACTCTTGTCTTGCTGAATTGGGCCTCTCTGTTGCTGCCACCAGCTGGTTCAGATCTTACCTCTCTGGCAGAACCCAGTCCTTTAGAGTCGCAAATGCTGTCTCCTCCCCCCTTCCCTTAACTACCAGTGTCCCCCAAGGGTCAGTTCTGGGACCCATACTGTTCTCTAGTTTCCTAAATGACTTACTGCTTATCTGCTCTACTACCTCAATCCACATGTATGCAGATGATACTCTTTTCCTCAGGCTCCAGCCCTGAAGTGGTACAAACTAACCTGCAAGCCGACTTCAACAAAGTACAGCAATGGTTCAGCTCTCATCAGCTCTCCCTAAATGTATAAAAAACTGCTACGATGACTTTTGGCACATGACAACACCTGTCCAGAATCCCATCCCTTCCCTATTTCCACACCCTTTCCCCCTTTCAATTTAGGAAGCAGTATAGCACAGTGGTCTAAGGCTCAGAGCTGCAAATCTGGTGACATCCAGCAGACCAGACCTGGTTTTGAATCCCACAGCTTCCACTTGCATACTGTGTGACCCTGTGCAAGTCACTTAACTTCCATGTGCTCCTAGGTCTCACCTGGAAACAAGCTCCGGCTTAGTGTGCTTTTCCTGGTTAAACAATTTCCCCCTACCCTGGATGGTCAAAAACTCGAAGATGTCTCCTCATTCTGCTACTTGGGGGTATGGCTTGACTGCAATCTTTCCTTTTCAGACCACATCGATGCTATTTTAAAAAAACTATGTCCCATGCTCGGTGCACTTTATAGGAACCGCAGTAGCCTCCCTTCCCCCATCTGACGTGAACTGGTCCAGAACATGATACTTCCCTCCTTTAATTACTGTGACATTGTTTACGGTGCAGCCCCAAGTCCACCCTATCTAAGCTCTACACACTTTTTAATGCCTTCTGCTGCTTTGCTTTCTATGCCTCTCCCCTTACCCACCACTGCGACCTCTACCGTTCCCTGGCACTACCATCCCTTGAAAACCACCACATTTCACACTGTGCTAAATATGTATCTAACCTATGGTTTGGCACTATCCCTTCCTACCTCTCTTTCATACTCTTAGCTGCCCCCTTCCCTGCCCATTATCTTAGAGCCTGCGACTACCACCAACTATCAATACCTAGACGGAAAACTACTGCTGGGCAAGCCACCTTCTCACACCGGTTACCCAAGTTATGGAATGATCTCCCACCTCAAATTCAGCATTCCTCCTCTGCCCACTATCTTTCTATCACCCTAGCTAACTTCCTCACTACTAATTGCGTCTGTACCTAATGCGGCCATGCGCCAATTGCTCCCCTCCCCACTGCCTGACCAGCAGCCTTAGCTTTGCTATAAATGCTGGCATATAGCCCCAACCTATGCACTTTTGTCCTGTGCCTTTTTGTCCTGCACCACCATGTGTTCTATGTCTCCTGTTGCTTATACCTGCATATTACTGTGTGTTAAATTTTCCCTTGTATTGCTGCTGTATTTCAGGTAATTGTTATATGTTCCATACAATATCCAATGTACTCCATGTGTTGTTGCTTGTAGTTTAATGCAATTGTATCCATATGCTGCTATTTGCCTCTCTTATTTGCTCAGTTGGTAACCTGCGTGTTATCCAACTCTCTTGTACACACCCCCCCCCCAAGGTCGCACTGGGAGATGAGCATCTTGTTGCTCAGTGTGCCTTTCCTGGTGAAACTATTTCAATAAATAAATAAATGGTTTTAGCGGGGGTCACAAAACGGCCATGTTGAAAATTTGTAGTGCAAATACCAACACACGCCTGGGACTTTAAACATAGAAACATAGAAGTTGATGGCAGATAAGGACCACAAGGCCCATCCAATCTGCTCATTTCTTTTTCTACCTTATAAATGTGCCATCAGCCTTTGCTCTGTCAGTGGTCTATCTATTCATAGTCATTTGTATTGCTCCCTTATGCCTATCCCATGCCTGTTTGAAGCCCTGCACTGTATTCATAGCCACCACTTCTTGTGGTAAGCCATGCATCCACCACCCTTTCTGTGAAAAAGAATTTCCTCACATTCCTCCTTAATCATCCCCCCTCTAATCTTATGCTGTGTCCTCTTGTCCTGCTATTTTTCTTATATTTAAACATGTTAGACTCTTTCACCTTGTTAATGGCCTTAAGGTGTTTGAATGTTTCGATCATATCACCTCTCTCCCTCCTTTGCTCAAGGGTATACATATTGAGCTCCGTTAATCTGTCTTCATATGTCTTCTGATGCAGTCCCTGCACCATTTTGCTTGCCCTTCTCTGGACTGCCTCAATTTGGTTAATGTCCTTGTGAAGGTGTGGCCTCCAGTACTGCACGCAGTACTCTAGATGGGGCCTAACCAGTGTCTTGTAAAGAGGGATTATTACCTCCCTCTTACGACTTGTGATACCCCTACTAATATACCCTAACACCCTCCTAGCCTTACCTACTGCATTAGAGGTCTGCTTGGATGATTTCAGGTCATCAGTGATGATGATGCCCAAGTCTCTTTCTTCCTTTGTGACTGCTAGCAACTCCCCTCCCAGCCTATAGGTGGCTTCAGGGTTTCTCTTCCCTATGTGCATAATTTTGCACTTCTTTGCATTAAATCCAGTTGCCACTCTTCTGACCATTTTGCTAGTTTATCCAGATCTCTTCTCATTCTGCCCACCCCATCTGGATCATCTACTCTGTTGCAGATCTTGGTGTCATCTGCAAACAGACAAAGCCTTCCCTCTAGTCCATCTGCAAGGTCATTAGTGAAGATGTTGAAGAGGACTGGCCCCAGAACTGATCCCTGAGGTACCCCACTTCTGACTGCATCTCTTCTGACTGTATACCATTTACCACTACTCTGTTTTCTGCCCATCAACCAGTTTGCCACCCAGTTGACCAACTTCTGACCCACCCAAACCTACCCAGCTTATTTATCAATCTTCTATGTGGAACAGTGTCAAAGCTTTGCTGAAGTCAAGGTAGGCGACATCAACTGCTCCCCTTGTCCACCACTCTGGTTACCCAGTCAAAGAAATCTATGAGATTAGTTTGACAGGACCTTCCTTTTGTAAACCCATGCTGTCTTGGAGCCTGTGCCCCTATGGATTCCAGGTGTTGCACTATCCTTTCCTTAAAGAGTGCCTCCATAATCTTGCCCACTACTGAGGTAAGACTGATTGGTCTGTAGTTCCCCGCCTCCTCCCTGCTACCACTCTTGTGGAGTGGGATCATATGAGCCCTTCTCCAGTCTTCTGGGACCTCTGCTGTGCTCAGAGACTCACTAAACAGTTCTGCTAATGACTCTGCTAGTTCCACCTTTAGCTCCTTAAGTACCCTGGGATGTATGCCATCAGGTCCCATTGCCTTACCAACCCTGAGCTTAGCAAGCTCTTGTAGGACCCTTTCTTTTGTGAAGGGAGTAGTGCTCACCTCCCTCCCCCCTGTGTCCATGATGCTAAGCTGTGGCTCTGCCCTACCTTCTCTTCAGTAAATACTGAGCAAAAGTATCTATTTAGGATAGATGCCTTACAGGGTCCTCCTCCTGACATGCTCCATTTTCTCCATTAAGCTTAGCAATACCCCTTCTGGACTTTCTCCTTTCACTAATGTATCTATAGAAAGTCTTGTCACCTTCTTTTACTGTTCGTGCTAGTGTTTCCTAAGTTTGGGACTTTGCCTGCCTTATTGCCTTCCCTACTTCCCTTAGGGCAGTTTGGTATGCCTCCCTATCTTCATCCCGCTGTGTTCTCTTATATTTCCTGAAGGCCAGCCTTTTGGCTTTGACCTTTTCTGCTACTGTATTTGAGAACCAAAGTGGTTTCCTTCTTCCATTTGCACTTCCTTTTCTGTCTAACACAATGGGATGTTGCTTCAAGTATATCATCCTTAATGCTTGCCCACTTTGCCTGTACCCCCTCACCTGTGTTTCTTTTTGCCAGGGCTAGCTTAACTCTGTTGGCCATCTTATCAAAGTCAGCTTCTCTGAAGTCCCATATTTTTGCCTTGGAATGGGATGATTTAGATGTAGTAGCCAAATTGAACCATACCATGTGATGGTCACTGGCCCCCAGGTGACCTTCTACCTGGAGATCTGTGATCCCTTCCTTGTTAGTCAGTACTAGATCTAGTATAGCCCTGTCTCTTGTGGGTTATTGTACCAGTTGTTTGAGGCCCTCCCCCTGCAGGGAATCCACTATCTGTCTAGTTCTGGCAGATGTTCCTGCTGGTATTGACCAATCTGTATCCGGCATGTTGAAGTCTCCTATTATCAGAACCTCCCCTTTAGCTGTCATGTTTTGTATATCTTCTAACAGTAATATGTCTATGTCCTCCTCCTGGTCTGGGGGCCTGTAGACAACCCCATTTCTTATGGCTGTCCCATTTCCTGTTTCCAGGGTGACCCACAGTTCTTCTGGCTCCTTATGAGTATTCTGAATTTCTGTAGCTTTGATATTTTCATTGACATACAGGGCCACTCCTCCCCCTTTTTTGCACCTCGGTCTCTTCTGAACAATACATAGCCAGGTACTAAAGTCTACCAAGTCTGGTTACTGATAAAACACATCTCACTAATTGCTACTAGTACTATGTCCAATTTAGCCTCTGACATTATTGCCTGCAGGTCTGGGATCTTATTTCCCAGGCTGTGAGCATCTGTGTACATGATTTTCCATTGGCCAGATTTTGGTGTGTTAGTTGTTGGATGAGGTTTGGCATTACCCCTGTGCGTTGTATGGGGAGACAACCCTTTTTTCTTATCTCGTGATGCAAATGAACTGCAAACATGCTGAATCCCTGTTTGACCACTAGCTGAGGGGGGAGGGGTGCTCTTCTCATTCGACATATGGGGTGCTGCACCCCTCTCCCCATTTGCTAGTTTAAACATTCTGCAAAGACATCAAACTTCTGCCCCAATGCACTGACTCCCTCCTTAGTCAGATGCAGTCCATCAAATTTAAAGAACTTTCGCTCCCAGAACTGTTGCCAGTTCCCTACAAATCTGTGTCCTTTTTCCTGGCACCAGCCCTTGAGCCACATGTTTAGCTCCCCTATCTCCCCTTCTCTGACCTTCCGTCCATCTGCTCCCTCTCCCAGACTGGCAGGATCTCAGAGAAGGAGATGCCGGATGAAATAGATGATAGTTTGTCACCCAGCCTGGTCAGGTGTTCCTTGGTCTCCACAACTGACTGGCTGGCGAGATCATTAGTACCTAAGTGTACTAGGACATCAATGTTTTCTCCTGCTTTGTGAACAATTTTAGCAATGCGGTCAGTGTCTCTCCATGCTGATGTACCTGGGAGACATCTGACCATTACCCCTGGCTGGAGATGGGTATCAACTCCCCAAATCATGGAGTCTCCTATGATCAGAAGTTTTTTTTATTTCCTTTTTGCTTTTTTTGTTTTGGTTCCTGATTTGGGTGCGTTTTGTTGTACTGGCTCCGGTGCTGCAGTGTCCTGCTCTGCAGTGTCTTCTGCCTCTTTGTTTGATTTCAGAGATAGAGGCAGATACCTGTTTGTAGCATTTATATGGTTTTTGGAAGTAATATGTTGGAGAGCAGAGAGTGATGGGGCACCCGATTTGCCCCTCCTAACCACCTGCCAACCTCCTGGACCAATGACCCTCTGCCATTGAGGTTTTTCTGTTGGATGCTGGGGAAGTGGTGGGTCGTTCTTATAATGTATTTCCTCTTGAATATGAAATTTGAGGTGTGCAATCTCTGCCCATGCTGCCCGGAGCTGAGCCCTTAGATCTCCAAAAGCCCAACATGTAGGACAGTGTCCTAAATCCTGTAAGACTGTCCTTCTGAAAATTGTTCCACAGTACCTGCAGTTAATGATATCCATTTCAGATAAGTTGCTGGGTTTATATCCTAGTCAGAGTAATTAGAAGGAAAAAAAAAGGGAAAAAATGCAAGTAATTGTTTGAATGTGTTTTGTTTAACTTGTTATAACAAGTTAAATTACTAGTGCCCTGTAACTGAGCTCACCTTGTGGAGGCCCCACTGATCCGCCCCTTCCTGCTCTGCCACAGAAATGTCACAACTGTGGTACCCTATAAAAGGGGTGTAGTGTGGGGTGGTTGGGGATGGGGGTGAGTGGCTGGGCCCTTCCCCTGCCTAAAAAGAAGAACCACGGACGAAAGAACAAGGAGGTAAGAGCAGAAACAGTCAACAACAAATGCAGTAACCCTGAAAGCTTTTCCTTATGTTAGATAAAACTGTAAAACCTGTAAAGCATCACCTGTAATAATTTCAGAGAAGATGTACGTTGTAAAAAACACTTTGCTACAGACAAAAATAAAGCAATGAAATGTTAACAACAAACAGTAGCAATCCCTGTGATTAAAAAAATAAAAACACCACCACACAGTAAATCTGCTTAGCCAAAATAAGTCTTAATCCTTTTCCCTTGCTCTGTTAAGTTTCTCTACTCTGCCTTTCAAGCAGTTTTAGAAGGAAAGAGCTCAGGTGAAGCTAGGTGCCTTGGCCAGCAAACCAAGTCTTCTACCTTTAGAGTTTTTAACCATAATGTCACACCCTGTACAGACTGACAGGCATCACAGGTGTAACTTTGGATCACCGGCTATAATGCTCATGCCATCCCACCCCCAACCCGAAGCCAGTGACAAGCATCAAGGTGTGCTTTGCACTCTGCAGCTCCAGATTTCACCCCATTCTCCTGCACTACACCCATTTCAGCGTATGTCCTTATGAAATGGGTTGACTGTGAAGCCGCACACCCCAAGGCACACCTCAACACTTGTCAGTGTCTACAGGATAGGGTGAGGTGAAATTCCATGAGCATTATGGGCAGTGACCCACAGGCACACCCCAATGCCTGTCCATCTCTGCAGGGTGGAGGTAGGATTGGCATGAGTTCAATACTTCACTGCCACTCCTATTCTACATCTGTAACTCCTGCATGTCCAATGCTACTATCTGCAAGCAAACATTCGGCATCGACAAATGCTTGTTAGCTATTATTCTGGATGCTCCATCAGTACCCCAACCACAATAGTTGTTGTTCATCACATCTCCCCCCGTTATGTCCCTCTTCATTCAGCTGCAGAAATATGCCCTCACTGTTTTGATCCCTTTTCTTACTCACATTTCTTCTTCACCTTTTTTCCAACATCTGCACTGTTCTAAGTTCCTTGTGAAAGAGTCACTGTTTGTAGTTTAAAAGAATGAGGCACAGAATACAGACGACTGTAACTGAATGACATGAATAGAAATAATGCTGAAATCTGACTAACTCCTGAAGGCAGACTCAGTGGTTCAAATCTATTCTTATATGATCATAGTTCTGAAGTATCCCCTTTCCAATAGCCCATAAATTAATGAATATGTGTTTGCAATTTATTCTCTCATTCACTATTTTGTTACAGTAAGTACTCTGACAGTATTAGTACCGACCCTCCAATTATTCCCATTATTGTCCTATTATTTACAAGGGATGGGATCCTATGCACTAAGAGGAGATAGAAGAGAGCAGGACTGAAGCCTTATGGGTACAGCTTCAAAACTCTAAAGGGAGGAAAGTTAGACTGAGGGTTGTGTACAGACCACCCTTGCAGGATGAAGAACTGAACAGGGAACTAGGGGAACAGATTAGAAGATTGAGTGGCAGAAGTAACATTATCTTAACAGGAGATTTCAGTCTGCCGGGTATAGACTGAAACAGCCAGACTACCTCCTGTTCTAGGGAACAGGATCTCCTGGAAGCATTCCAGGACTGTTTCCTGGTGCAGGGAGGTCACAGAGTCAACAAGTGATTGTATAGTAAAGCTGCTCTTAAAACATTCTTATTCTCTCTTATTTTTACCAATAATTGAGTTTGTACTGTTGGTATTTATATGGTTTGAAATCTTTTGTTTTGAACTGTTGTAAAGGCGTTTTGATATTTATTGAATTGCGCTTACTATAAACATATTATTATTACCATTGTAAACCATAGGTGGCACTAGCCCAAGGGCTACTACCTCTGTCTGCATGGCTAGTTGCAAGTTAAGGGGCCTGGGTACTGAAATGGGTGCCTACCCCTGGAGGACAGGGTTGTTAGTAACAAGGCTAACGTGGGTACAGCCCTCCAAGACACTGTATCCCCTCTCATTCCCCTCTAGTGGCCTAGACAGTATGCAACAAAGACTTTCACAGTAGCCCCTATTCAGCATACAATTCCCCACACTGTTTGCACTTACCTCCAGGGCTGGTTCCACCAGTTCAACCCTGGAGACCCTTGTAAAACAAGGTTAGGCACAGCAAATAACAAGAGTACGGTGCTTTTGGTACAAACAGGAACCACAGTCAGATTAAATGCAAAAAGAGCTAAATATGATTTATTCAGGGGAATTGAACAAGGGAGGGGTATAATCAGGTTGACTGATTTGAAAACTGATCTAGACAGGCAATTATGCATGTACATTTAGTCCCTACACAGTCAAACGCTCTGGGTACCCAGTTGAAAGTAAGGTGGGCTAGCCTGGAACGTTGCCCAGCATAGGCTAGCATTGCAGCTGGTTGGGGCTCTGTGATGAAAGAAAAGGCATGTACAACCACACACAATTTGTAATCCAGAGCCTCAAGGCTCAGTTCATGAAAGGAAAAACAACAATGCAATCAGATAACAACTCTTGAGATTTAGCTGTTGTTGCAGGGAGCTACTCTGATTGTTACTCACACTACCCAATACGAGACACAGTCTAGAAGAAAGGGAGACTGCAGGTTGATGACTGGTTTGCCAGGAGAAGCAGGGCCCACACGAATCACTGAGGTGTCATTCCTGTTCGAGACAGTTGAGCAGGGGGCTGATCCCCAGACAAGTCTCTTGTCGATGATGGTTTCTGTGGCTGAAGTAGCTGGCTGGGCCAGGTGGCAAGGCCCAGGCCAGGTGGAACAGTTCGGATTTAGAGTCTGGTAGTGCTGGATGCAGCTTCCAGCAAACGTAGCACATTTACCCAGTGGGGAACCAAATCACAACCCACTAACAGCACACAGCACATTTATAGTAAAGCAATCACCATTCCACAATGCGGAAGGCAGTCAGGCCACAATATCAGTGTCTCTGAGCAAAACCGGGAATTCTGTGGTAAATGGATGCCCTGACAGGCCGATCATGTACAGCAAATCTTTGATCTTCTTCAGGTTTAAATCTAGTCACTCTTCAGTGGCTTTGTCACACTCCAGTTTGGATACAGTCCAATGGCTAAGCCTTTCAAAGGATTCCCTCTCAAGGGACTGCAAGTAAGCAGGCCAAAAAGCCACTGCTTGAATCACTCAAGATGTTTCCTCTTCAAACTCTAACTCCAGACTGACTGACTGTAGCAGGCAGCTTGGGAATTTCCCTTCAGTTCAAAAGGTTCTGGTTGGTTGATCCATCAGTCTGTCAAAGCAAGGGCTCCCCCTCCGGGTCTGTTTTGGCACCAAAATGCAAAAACTACAATTCTTACTAACATTTGCTCCCACAAGACCCCTGGGGACAGGTTTCATTTTAGAGTCCCCAAAGGTACCAATTGGTGCTGAATGGCAGTCCAAAACCAAAATGGTGGTGCAATACAGAAAGTACATGCTGCAAAGGAAAGCAGTTTAAACAAACTATAATATTATCACGACTACAGAAAATACTCAGCAAGCAGTCATAGCTCTCAATAGGGCTCCCTCTGCACAATTAGCAATGGCAGAATGGAGCAAAAGCACTGCAGCCCAGACGGGACTCGAGCCTAGACACACTCAGCCACTACCCAAAATAATTATACACTGCAAAATAGGCAGCTCTTAAAGAGACAGGCGCTGGGGCGATTAGGCACTGTCATGCAATTTCTTTTTACACAGCTAAAACAGAAGACACCAGCCTGGCATAGGGCATTAGGCACACCCAAGGAAGGTTTTCTGGGGCCTCTATTTGTAAGGGGGTTACATTATAGTATTGGACCTGGTGCTGTCAAATGAGGAACAGGTCTGGGACATAGTAATTGAGGACCTTCTTGCAGGCAGTGACCACCACAAGGTGTGGTTCCCCTCTAAGCTTGGGTAGAGAAGCAGCCAGGACCAAGAGACAGTTTATAGATTTCAGAAGCGCTGACTTTGGAAGGATGATGAACATCATAGCAGAGCACATGGCCAAAATCAGCCCAGAGATGGATGCAGATCGGAAATGGTCCATTACCAGTCTGGTACTGATTGAGGCCACAAACCTGTGCTTAGACCCAGAGTAAGAAGTCCAGGTCCAAAAGGCCTAGCTGGCTCAGCAAAGAGGTGGTAGAGATAGTGATGGATAAGGGGGGGATAAGAGGGGGCATGGGCTAAGAATAGAAGGGGGAAGATTTAGGAAAGACATGAGGAGACATTATTTCACAGAGAGAGTGGTAGCAAAATGGAATGCCCTACCAGAATGGGTGGCATCATGTAAATCTGTAAACAGCTTCAAATGGGCATGGGACAGGGAACAGGAATGGCAAAGGGGAGGGGGTGGAGCAGCTGCAAACTAGGGGAGTTGGCTGCACACTCAAGCAGACTTAGGCAGACCAGTTGGTCTGTTTCAGCTGGTACATTCACATGCTTGTAAGAGAGTGGCTTTCCACAGATAAAAGAGATCCATGAGGCAGGGGAACAGGAAGAAATACTTCAGGAAATCCAGAGAAGTGCGCAAAATGGCCAGGGCAGTTAAGGCTGCAAGGGAACTAAGACTGGCACAAGGGATCAGAGAAGGGGAGAAGGATTTCTTCAGGTATATAAGACAGAAAAGAAGCTGCAAGGATGGGATCATCAGGACTTAGAGGGTGGGTAGAAAGAGAGGTGGACCAGCCAGAGGCTCTGAATGAATACTTCTGTGTGGTGTTCACTAGGGAAATGGATGATCTCATACCATAGGGGATAATATGGGCGGCAAAAGGGGGTGCAAGGGTCACAGATGGGGAAATCCCCGAGGACAGGGTTTAAAAGGGCCTCAAGGCTCTGTGAGTGAACAAAGTTCCAGTAGCAGATGGCATGCACCCAAGATTCCTGAGGGAATTAGTGGAGGTCCTGGCTGGCCATCTGGCAGACCAGTTCAACACCTCATTGAGAGCTGGCCTGGTGGTGCTGAGGATTATGGAGCTGGATGCCACACCTCATGCCATGTCAGTGACCCAGGTTCGGGAATGGTCTTGGGATACCAGGGGTCGACAGGGGAAGGGGAGGATCGTGCATCTGGAGGACAGCTCTCCTTTCCCACGGTGGGTTGTGAGCTTGACTTGGTTGCTTAGCAGCCCTTGATGGTGATTGAGGGTTCTACAGGAGCCAGCACTGTAAAGGGGTGGAGCAGCACAGGATGTCAGCAGCATGCCTGTGCAGATGTCACTGCATGTCTGCGCTCTGGGGAAAAAACACAGAAATACCCTGGAGTTCAGTGGAGATGAAGGAGACCTAGGAGGCCTGCCCACATCCTGCTGCCATACCTGCCCTCATCGGATCTCCCAAGGCCCCAAGGCCCCAACTTGATCTCACAGTCATCCCTCTAATTTCAGATAGGCCACCAAGGGAAGGTGGGCCTTCTTGCAGGGGGTGATCTGGGAGGCTGGACAAACTATGGGGTTCGGAAGGAGACCGAAGGAGGAGGCTTCAGGCTGGGAGTAGCGACAGCAGTTGAATGGATACTCTGGAGGGATGCCCTGGACCTCCAGAGCAAAAAATGAGTTCCCCAAAAAAATAAACACCTCACTGAAGTCAGATCATATGACTCAGGACTGGAGAATGGTGCATGTGGTGCCTCTCAACACGTGCAGTGCCAGGGATGATCTAGGCAACTACAGACTGGTCAGCCTTACCTCCATTGTGGGGAAGTTACTGGAGACTATTCTGAAGGAGAGACTGGTGTACTTCCTGGAAGTCAATGGTCTCCAGGACGATAGGCAGCGTGTGTTTGTCTCGGAGAGATCTTGCCAGACAAACCTGACAGACTTTTTTGATTGGGTCTCAAGGGCACTCAATGGGATCCACAAGGTGTACATCATGTATCCGGACTTCAGCAAGGCCTTTGATAGGTGTTACATTGTAGGATGCTCAGTAAACTAGTGAACCCAGGAGAGGGAAAGAAACTGATGGTGTGGGTCAAGATCTGGCTGAAGAACAGGGTAACCATAGGGGGTGAACTATCAAAACCGAGGCCTGTAACAAGTGGGGTCCCACAAGGCTCAGTTCTCTGTCTAGTGTTATTTAACATCTTCACTGGGGGATATAGAAGAAGGGATCTACAGTAAAATATGCCCATTCACAGATGATACTAAGATGTGTGTAAGAGTGGACAGTGAGTAGGGGAGGCAGGAGCTCAGGGAGGACCTGGATAAGCTTGAGCATTGGTCAACCATCTGGTAACTGGGGTTCAGTGCAAAGAAATGTAAGGTCATGCACCTGGGAGCCAAGAACCTTAGGACTAGCTGCTAGCTGGGAAGAATGCAAGTAGCTACTTCAGAAAAAGAAAGGGATCTAGGGGCGATTGTCATGGGGAATGTGAAACACTCAGCTTAGTGCTTTAAAGCAGTAGCCTAAGCAAACAAAATGCTGAGGTGCATCACCAGAGGTATCACCTCAAGCAGTGAGGAAGTCATCATGCCATTGTACAGGTCCCTGGTTAGACTACACCTGGAGAATTGCGTGCAGTTCTGGTGCCCATATTTGAAGTAGGACATCAAACTGCTGGAGGGGGTGCAGTGAAGGGTGACCGATATGATCCCGGCCTGGGTGATAAACCCTATGAGGAAAGACTGAGGGAGTTCAACATGTACTCCCTGGAGGATAGGAGGGAAAATGAGGATATGACAGAAACTTTCAAATATATTTAAAAGTATGAATTAGATTAGAGCAGAGAGTGTGTTTAATCTAAAGGGGAAGGGTCCACAAGGTAGCATAACCTGAAATTGGTGGTGGGAAGATTTAGAAAGGAAATGAGGAGGCACCTTTTCATAGAATGGGTGCTGGCAAAGTGGAACAGACTGCTGGAGGAGATAATTTCGCTGAAAATTGTGGGCAGTTTTAAGGGGGGGTTGGGACAGGGTGAAAGGGAAGGTGAATTCTGGCAAGGGGGTGGGATAAGGGTAGGGTGGGGAAAATAACTACAGGGAGGAAAGGGGTGGGGGGGCAGCTACAGTAGAATAAACTGTGTACTGCACACTCGAGCAGACCTGAAGGCCATAATGGCCTGTTTCTGCTGGCATGTTCATATGTTCGTATAGCCCTACTGCACTGCTGTCACAAGCAGCAGTTCCTAGGCAGTAGATCTTCCAACTTGTTAGCTAGTTAGTTAGTTAATTACATTTCTACAAAGAGCCCCTCCAGGACTTAGAGCGCCTGTACAATAAACAGGATAAATAAGTCTATCATAAATAACAAAACCAGCAGTACAACCACATCCATCATACAAACCGTGTCCTAATATACAATACTTCAAATGAACAAACACAGCAGCAGTTACGTTTAAAGACTTCTAGTTAATCAAAAACTCTAAGAAGCAGGTAATCTTTCAATTTCTTAAATGACTGAACAGATCCAGCAGTGCATATCCATTCAGAGAGCAAGTTATATAGGATAGGGGCTACAACTGAAAAAGCCCGGTCACCAGCGAATGTCAGCTGAGAAGAAGGAACAGCCAAAATCCCCGCCCACTTGATCTTAAGTCCCCAGAATTAATGTGGGGAATCAGGTTACTGAGATATTATGGACCCAAACTGTTCAAGGCTTTAAACGTCACAAACAAAACCCAGGAAATCGGTGCACCATCTAATAGACTAAACAGTGAGGAAGGTGTTAGAGAGAGGCAGAGAGACTTGTAAAGCCTGCCGATGTGGTGGGCATGACCTCTGAGGAAAGAGATCTAGGAGTCGTCATTAGTGACTCCTTAAAACAATTAAGCCAGTGTAATAAGGCCTACAGTAAAGCAAACAAGATGCTGGAGGTTATAGGAAGGGGTACTGACAGCAGAAGGAAGGCAGCATTACTGCCTCTCTATAGATGACTGATGAGGCACCATCTGACGCACTCTGCACAGTTCTGGAGTCCTCACCCAAGGAAATAGAATGACAGGCTGGAGATGCAGCAATGCTGGGTGAACAAAATTATTCAGGGCCAGCAGGACAGATTTTCTGAGAGTCATCTCAAGGCACTGAACATGCACTCGCAAGAGGCCAGACAAGAGAGGGAAGATATGACCTTCAAGTTCCTGAAAGGAATGAACAAGGTAAATTGTAAGGAACTATTTAGCATAAGTAGCTGATCAAGAACATAGGGAAATGAGTGGAAACTGACAGGGTGGAGGTTCAAGAAAAAAGTGAGAAAGCTTTATTTTATAGAAGGGGTGGTGGACCCATGGAGCAATCTGCCAGCTAATGTTGGGGGAGGGGGGTACCAAAAGTACCAATAGTTTCAAACATAGCTGAGACAGAATGAAGGGCTTAGTGTTTACTCAGGTGGTAGCAGTAGGGTAGGGAGTATGGGGGTGGATAGTGTGTGTTAGAACCCTGTATGGACAGCAGGTCCTGTGTTTGTTAGGATTTTATGGGCAGACTGGAAGGGCCATCATTGTCTATGTTTCTATCTTTTTAAGAACACATACAAACCTGAGAAACTTGGTTAAAATCAATTGATTGTCTTATCATAATAGAGTAGCAGGTTCTTCTGAAAACAGAAAGCTTAACATTATGGAATATAATAATGGATACAGACACATAGCTACCAACTGTTATTTTTGCTGGCACACCAGTGAAGCAAAACCTACAGGGGCCACTCAGACAGAGTGGAGGCTGGGTGTGTGTGTGTGCTGTAGAAACATTGAAACACAGAAACATAAACTCTCTCAGCAGAAAAGAACCACTTAACCCACCAAGTTTACCCAAGTGTTTCCTAGCTATTCTGTCCTCACAGACTATATTACAGTACCTCTGGCAACTGCCCCTTCCTGCCTCTGTTCTACTATACCCCTAACTCTATTCCATGCATGCTTGAAGCTATGCACCATTAAATGCTCCACCACTTTGGCTGGCAGTCTGTGCCATGTGTCTACCACCTTTTCAGTGAAGAAATACTTCCTCACATCTCTCCTGAACCCCCCCTCCCCGCCGCTTCATTGCATTCCCCCTAGTACTGGAACTTTCCCTCATTTGGAAGAGATTCCCCTCCTGCACCTTGTTCACCACTTTGAGGTACTTGTGGGTCTTGATCATGTCACCTGACTCTCCACTCCTTTTCTCCTGGATGTACATGATGAGATCCCTCAATCTCTCCTCATAGGGCTTCCCTTGTAAACCCTGCACCATTTTTGTTGCTATCCTATGGAATGCTTCCACTCTGTCTATACCCCTTCAGGGATGCGGTCTGCAGAACTGGGCAAAGTACTCCAGATGGAGGCATACCAAAGAGCAATACAGTGGCAGCACCACCTTTCTCCTCCTCGTGATGTTCCTCCTTATGTACCACAGAGTCCCACTAGCCCAGCTCATGGCCTTGTCACACTGTACTGCCACCTGGAGGTCCTCTGATATAGTTACCACAAGGTCCCTTTTCTGACTAGTGACTGCCAATACCTTCTCCCATCCTATATTCAGCACAGAGGTTACTATGCCCTAGGTGCATGATTTTGCACTTTTTGGCATTGAATACAACTGCCATGTCTTTGATTATGTTTAGGACTGGGCAAAATAAGCAAATTCTGATTTTGCTGAATTTTCATGAAAGTCCATGAAATTTTGTGGACTTTTCTGAAATTCTTTAATTGGCCACAGTTCAGTCAATATTTACTTATTTAATTTTGTTCCCTGGGTAGGCCCGCTGCTTCCAAAAGGTCCCTTTTTCAGAGGCAACCTGGAATTAGTTACAGAAAAATTGTGGGTGCAGGACATTTCATAGTATGCTTTCATGTTGTTCACAATATCACTGTGGTGTTTTTTTTTTACTTTTTTTTAATTATTTCACTTTATTGGAATACATATGACTTTAACTGTTAAATTTAAATATGGTAATTTATTTATTTATTTCTGAGTGAGCTGTTATTTGGGGTGCATATTATTTGGCCATAAAAGAATGCCAAGTTTCATGACATTTGGATAAGGGACAGGGAAGCTCAACTCTGGCAATTTATTATTTATGTGAACATTTCTGAAAATATTTTTACGCTTACAGCTTATCCACCTTTGGAGTGATATTTGAAAATGTATATGCACACTTTCTTAAAAAAGTCATAGAAACTGCTAAATAGAGAGGTAATCAGGTGTGTAAATTGTAACTTACTGGAGTTCAACATTTCACAGTTTAATTATTTGTTAAACTGTGTGAAATAAAAAAATATATATTTGGATGTTTATTGCACCACTGCTATTGCAGGTATGCACTCAAGATTTGGCATGCATATCAAAGTATATACTGTATGTGTCCTAGAATCTTTTTTATCTTTTTGCACAGCCTTCCCCCCCACCGGCCAGCGGTTTCTGTCCCTGCCCTGCTTGCCGCCACCCATTCCCAGGCTTACCCCCCCTGGATGGGGCCGCTGACCAGGACTCCCCCGACAGATATAGGTCACAGCAGGAGTGGCAGTGGAGGAGGGGGTGTCATGAATGGGGCCAGATTTTTTTTGTATGATAATTTTTGAGGCCTCTGGGGGTTGGGACATGCAATGATGCCAGTGTCTGCCCCACCCTCCTTACGTGAGGTGCAGGCAGCGGTGGTAAGTAACCTCAGCCTCCACCAGAGATCCACAATGTGCTTGCACTCTTTCCCCACTCCCCCGGAGAAGGAGAGCAATCCCTGGGATGTTCAAGCCTTCTCTCCCGGCTGGCACTCTGAATTTCGAGTCTGTCTCTGAACATGGGATCTCTGCACCACAAGTGGACACCTTGCCGCTGCGCTGGTGGGCTGGATTTTGTCCTGGAATCTTATTACACTGGACACATGTAGTTTTATAGGTTAAAATGATTGTGGATACTTTAGAAATTACTAATTGGCAAGATGTGCTCAAAAATTCATAGACGCATCACAAATAATGCCACTAGACTTCCACTTGTGAATTTAACTTTTAGAAAGTACTTATCCCCACTGAAGTACCATACCTGCACTAGAATCATGGCACTGCAATACCCTCCAACACTCTTGCAGCAGTGATACCTAACATCATGGTCCACCATGACTACAGATATCCAAATGCTTCTTTTCCAATGACCTAAGTCACCCCTTGTTGTAAGGCTTGGTGTCCCCTGGTGCCACTGTTTTCAGCTAGTACAAATATACATTGTTATCTACAGAACTGTTAAAATGTCAGCAGGTGGCACTGTACAGAAACAACGCTGCACATGCATGTGATTCCACAAGTCATTAAGTCAGTGCACTCTAGTGGTTATCTGGAATATTACAAGAATTCAGGCTAGTGCACAGTGATGTCTGTGACTATTCTTTATGGTTCATCATTCAAGATAGTGACCTGACCCTTGGTACCACTGTACTTTTACTATGGAGCCTCTATGACTACTGCTTCATTGCCACTTTACTCAGCCTTTACCTTCTGCTACAATGGCAGTTCAAGTGTATGACTGGGCAAAATGTATGGACACGGCTTCAAAAAAAGTACCACAACATTCCACAACTTCATAAATGCTCATGAAATTCAGCTTTAATTGCTGATATTATTTTGGAATCTTTGGCTGCTTTCTACCAGTCAGCAGCTTGTTTTTTAGAGATATACCCTGTTCACAGTGGTATATCCTAATCAGGCTGAAACCAACCATCATTTAGTTGGCTACTGTGTTTTTCTCCAGCATTTTTCCCCTCCCAAATGCCCTGATAGGGGCAGGAACTCTGTCAGCATCATGCAGTCACATCTTCCACTGCACATCGATCAAGCTCGCTGATCCAGCTAGAGGGGCTGCTCTGTCGGTGGATTCCGACAACCCTCCCTGACCACAATGTACTGCCAAACCACAGCTGTCTTGGCCCTGGCCTGCTTTTCTAACATGACTTCCCAGACTGTCTTCTGAACCTGGGTCATCAGCATGGCAACATAACGCTCTGCTGCTGGGCCACTGGGGTGGCATCAAAGCCTAATACTTATGGTCAGCAGATCTTACAAAATAGATATTTTTAAATTCTCTAGTTTTAAAGTTACAGAGGTTTAAAATTCTGTTCATATAATTGTGAAATGTAATTTTGAAATTTCTGAAAGTGTGGAGGCTTAGATCTCAGTCTTCTTTGCAGGTAGAGGTCAGACACTTGGTACATTTCTGTGTGAACCTCAGTAAAGTCATCATACCAAATGTGGTGCAGTTTAAATGAATACTTCTTAAATTAGATGAAAATAACTGAAACCACAATTTTGCCAAACTTTCACAAAGGGTTTGCAGACATTTTGTGGAAGCAAAATCAGGATTTCACCAGAATTTCACTGTTGGAAGATAAATTTCGCCAAGCTCTAACCAGTCCTCATGTTTCCCTAGATCCATATGCATTTTCTCCACCCTCTCCTGAGTGTCCAACCTATTGCAGTTTTTGATGTCATTTGCAGAAAGGCATGCATTTCCCTCCAGTTGTTCTGAAATGTCCCCTTTAAAGACATTGAATAGGACTGGTCCCAGTACCGAACCCCGTGGTACCCTGCTAGTCACTCTCCCATCCATAGAGCATGTGTCAGTTACTGCTACCCTCTGTCTCCTATCCTTTAATCAGTTTAAAACCCAATTTATTAATTTTGACCCAACTCCTAAGTCATTCAGCTTTATAATCATATGTCCACTGCCCACTCCTCATCTTTTTTCCTGGTCACCCAGTCAAAGAAAGGTATCTGATTCATTTAACATGACTTTCTCCCAATGAATCCATGCTGCCTGTGGTCCTGTAGCCCACTGGATTCTAGATGCTTAACCAGCCATTAATTCAGTAGGCTGACTGCATGTGTAACTGCTAGCTGCCTCCTTCCAGTTGCTCTTATGCAGAGGGATCATGTCAGTCCATTTCCAGTCCCCCAGAACCACTTGTTTTTCCATTGAGTTATTGAACAAGCATGCAACATGACAGCTAGCGCATCCTTGACCTCTCAGTACCCTAAGTTATATCCCTTCTAGTCCTAGAGCCTTATCCACCTTCAGGTATGTGAGTCCTTTCAGGATTCTTTCCTCTGAAAATGATTTTTTTGTCTACCCACTCTCCCTATTCTTGCTTTTCTCAGATGGCAATCCATTCCTCCCTCCATTGTAAACACCAAACAAAAGTACCTGCTTAAAATTCCAGCTTTTTCTTGGTCCTCTTCTGCTCAGTCTCCCCCCTCCACTCTTCTACCCCCCCCATCAATCCTTTCCTATGTCTGCACCTTCGTTCTTCTAACTGCCTTATCTGCTTCTCTCTGCCTGACTTGGTATACCTTCCTGGTTTCCTCCTAATGCATTTCCTTTTGCCTCTTGAATGTAACCATTTTTTCTTTCATCAACCTTGCCACTTCTTTGGAGAATCATAACAGCTTCCTTTTCCTTCAGCTTTTGTTTGCCTCTGTCATGCAGAGGTTTGTTGCCCCATTTATACCCTTTCTTATTCTTCCCCACTGTATTTCTAGTTCTCCCCTAGCATTCACTACCTGCAAGGCATTTACTGAAGCAAATTCCCATTTCTTTAACATCTGCCCTCCTGAAGTCCAGGACCCTTGTCTTTGTGAGGTTCGCCTTTGCTTCTTTCCTTATATTGAATCACACTCTACAGTGATCACTAGTACCTAGGGAACTCCTCACTGTGATGCCTGCAATGTCAATGCAGCTAAGCCTGCTGGAGGTGTATGAGTCAACACCCAGTTCTGACACTGCAAAGAAAAAGAGATGCACCAAAGTGTCCTGGGGTGATCAATGACACCATATTAAACTGTTTTCAGAAAGTCATAGCACTTGCCCAGGGTACACAGTTGAAGAACTAGTCCAAGATTTCTTTTGCTTCAAAAATCTTTTTATTGATGCCAAATATAACAAGCATTTGTCAATGCCAAATGTTAATTGCGTTGGTCCGTTGAGCTCGCTCACTGCCCTGTGTCACTCACTCATTCTGTTTCTCCCAGTGCTGCAGGCTACTGTTTTGTACTGGGCTCCTGCCTCCGTTGGCACTTTTTTCTGCCCACAAAGAAATCTGCACCTGTCTCGACAGAGCTCCATTGAGGTGGGTCACTTCTCCTCTCTCACTCACTTATTCTGTTTCTGCTGGTGCTGCAGGCTGCCCTTTTGTACTAGACTCCTGCTTCTGTTGGCATCTTTTTCTGCCACAAAGAAATCTGCAGCAGTCACTATAGAGCTCTGTTGAGCTCGCTTACTCCCCCTATCTCACTAGCTCATTGTTTTTCTCCCAGCACTGCAGGCTGCACTTTTGTACTGGGCTTCTGCCTGCATTGGCACCTTTTTCTGCCCACAAAGAAATCCACAGCTGTCCTGACAGAGCTCTGTTGAGGTCGCTCACTCCGCCTGTCTCACTCACTCATTCTGTTTCTCCTGGTGCTGCAGGCTGCCATTTTGTAGTGGGCTCCTGCCTCTGTTGGCACCTTTTCTGCCCACAATGAAATTTGCAGCAGTCCTGACAGAGCTCCGTTGAGTTCACCCACTCCCCCTCTCTCACTCACTTGTTCCATTTTTGTCAGCAAAGCAGACTGCCCTTTTGTACTGGGCTCCTGCCTGCGTTGCCGCCTTCTTCTGGCCACAAAGAAATATGCAGCAGTCACAATACAGCTCCACTGAGCTCGCTCACTCACCCCCCCTCTCTCACTTGTTCATTCTGTTTCTTCTGCCGATGCAGGCTGCCCTTTTGTACTGGGCCCCTGTGTGCATTGCTGCCTTTTTCTGCCCACAAAGAAATCCACAGCAGTCCCAACAGAGCTACGTTGAGCTCACTCACTCCCCCTTCCTCACTCACTCACTCATTCTGTGTTTTCCACTGATGCAGTTTTCCCTTTTATACCGGGTTCCTGCCTGCGTTGGCGGCTTTTTCTGCCCACAAAGACATCTGCAGCAGTCCTGACACAGCTCCATTGAGGTTGCTCACTCCCACTTTCTCATTTTGTTTCTGCCAGTGCTACAGGCTGGCCTTTTGTACTAGGCCCCTACCTGTGTTTGCACGTTTCCTACCCATAAAGAAATCTGCAGCTGCCCCGACAGAGCTGCATTGAGGTTGCTCACTCCCCCATCTCACTCGCTCATTCTGTTACTCCTGACACTCCAGGCTGCCCTTTTGTACTGGGCTCTTGCCTCTTTTGGCATCTTTCACTGCCCACAAAGAAAACTGCAACAGTCCTGACAGAGTTCCGTTGGCCTCACTCACTCCCCCTGTCTCAGTCGCTTGTTCCGTTTCTGCCAGCACTGAAGGCTGCCCTTCTGTACTGGGCTCCTGCCTGAAATGCCACCCTTTTCTGTCCACAAAGAAATCTGCAGCAGTCATGACAGAGCTCCGTTGAGCTCACTCACTCCCCCTGTCTGAGTCGCTTGTTCTGTTTCTGCCAGCGCTGCAGGCTGCCCTTTTGTACTGGGCTTCTGCCTGCGTTGGCACCTTTTTCTGCCCACAAAGAAATCTGCAGCAGTCTCAAAAGAGCTCAGTTGAGCTTGGTTACCCCCCCCCCCAGTCGCTCTGTCCTAATCTGTCCCAAATACTGATTTCCGAGAGCAATGCTGTATTCTGTGCCGGAAGCATGGAAACACATTTTGGCCAGGATATGAAAAATTACAGCTGTACTGTTCATAAGGAGATGTGAACAAATGCCTGTGTTGAAAATCTGTTGTGAAAATATTACTAATTTTCGAACTTACAAGGGTGCGTGGAAAATGCACAACAGACGCTCGTAACAGTCATTTTATGGAGTACTGGCACCAAGCTTTCAACATAGGCATTTTAGGACCTCTGCTCATGAACAGTGTCACTGTCATTTTCTTAATCTGTCCCGAACACTGATTTCCCACAGCTACCATGCTATTCTGTGCTGGAAGTGCGAAAACACATTTTGGCCAGATGTCGAAAATGACAGCTGTACTGTTCACAAGGAAGTCTGAAGAAATGCCAATGTTGAAAATCTGGGGTGAAAATATTGCAGATTCGCAAAGTTATGAATGCGTGTATCAACTACACAACACACACTCATAAAACAGTCATTTTTTGGATTTTTCTCACCAAATTTGCGACATAGGCTTTTTGAGAGTCCCCCTCATGAACAGTGGCAGTCATTTCATTAATCGGTCCCAAAAGGGGATTCCGCAACGACCGTGAAATCACCTTTCAGGGCCTAATAACACCATGACAGTGCCAGAATTCATGAGGGGGGTCCCAAAAACCCCATGTTGAAAATGCGGTGCAACAATTCCAAAAAGTGCCTGAAATATGCATCAAAGTTGAAAAAAACCTATTTATTCCATTATACAGCTTACCAGCATTTCCTCAGTTCGCAGTTGGCTTTGAAGAGTGCAGATGTGTTCCCAGTCCACGAAGATGGTTGCTCCAGACTCTGGAGGTAGAAAGTATGGGGTGAGGGGTGTGGGAGGCAAGGTGCACAGCCAGTGTGAGGGGCGGTTGTAGGAGGGGTCAGGGAGACTGCCAAGTTTCCACAGGGAAAAAAATCCCAGGACCATTTTTGTTCTTACAGGCTGTGGCATGCTGGGTGGGCTCACAGCACAACGAGTCTTTGGGGGACAGCTGTAACTGATGGGGATTGGGGCCCCCATCAGCAAATAAACATGGTGGGGGGCACATGCTGCTGAGGGGGATTGGACATCCCCTCATTGGGGGAGGCTTAATATTGTTTCTGAACGCGGTGGCAAGCTGCTGCCATGTTCACAAACAGTATCACTATAACAAGGTTCCACGGGTTGCTCCTCATTGCAGCGAATGGCTTACACTACAATGATGAGGTAGCCCCTGATTACAGCTGCTGAAACCTTACAAGGTTGTGACACGCTGGCTGAACTAGTGTCAGCAGCAGTGTGCCACAGCGTTGGGGAAAGTGGGCCAAGCCTTTAAAGGCTGAGGGGGCATTGGCCACAACAGTGCCGTGCCGCCACAACCTGCTTCTGGAAAACTGCCACAATATGTTTCTTGCGCATGCGCGCAATCAACATAAAAAGCCATATATACCTACACTGGATCAGAGAACCACACAACAAACCTCTGCATCCATTTGTTTGTTGCCACTGTAGAGATCTCATGCCAGACCCTCATAAATTCTATATCATCAAGCCCAAAGGTTGGGTCCTTTGTAACCCTTACTTACTTGGTATGAAAGAACAGAAGAAGGCCAGAGTTCATCGAGACTGTTCTCCACACTATGTGGGACATTATTTATCTATTATCCCTCAACTAAACATCTAATTTGTTTTTAAAGACAGTGGCAGTAGTTGCCTCTTTCAATTCTTGTGGCAAGGTGTTCCATACAATGGATGCTCTAATTGGAAAAAAGTTTCCCCTTTTGCTGGTTTTATAAGTTTTTACTTTAAGCTGTTTATTGTGCAGTCTCGGAACATGTCTCCTTTTGGAGCGTGTTAGGCCACATTTTTCCATTAGATCAGGTGAATTTATTAAATTAAAAAACATAAGCATATCACCTCTTAATCTTCTAGTTTGAAGAGAGAAGAGACCAGTAACTTTTAATCTGTTCTGATAATCCAAGTTTGTTAATCTTGGAATCATTCTAGTTACTCTCCGTTGAACCTGTTCAAGAATTGCTATGTGTTTTTTTTTTATTTGGATTCCAGAAAGGGGAGCCATAGTCCAGATACAGTCTAATGTATGCCCTATACAATGGAATATGGCATTGTTCAGTGCGATTAACAAAAGTGCATTTTATTTGCCTCAAAAGTCTGTTGGTCATGCAAGCAGTTCTAACACAGAGATCCTTTGATTTAAGTTTATTATTAAAATATATCCCTAAATCTTTTTCACAATTTGATGAGTGAAGTGGTAGCCCATTTATATGTCATTTTTGGATTATTTACACTGAAATGCACTACTAAACATTTGTCTTGATTAAACTGCATATGATTTTCATTTGCCCAAAGTGCTGATTTTTCCAAATCCTTCTTTAATGTAGAAATATTTTCTTGCTTATTAACTCTGCCCCCCTCCCCCCCAGTTTAGTATCGTCTGCAAATTTAACCATGAAGTTATTTGGCCCTGTTTGTAAATCACTGATAAAGAGATTAAACACTGATTTCGTACCACAATCGTGCTGTGAGCCGTTTCTGTTCACACTGTATTCTTATCTGTTATTTCCACTTTTCCTGCTTCAAAAAATAAAGAGCTGTGGTGACGCCTCCTGATCTCTCTTTACGCTCACAGGAAAAGTTAAGACCTGAATTATGATACTTTGAAAGGGACACAATGGAAAGAAAACATACTATGGCAAGTTAAATGTTTAATATAGGAAGCGGTGGATATCTAATGATACAGATTTAATGATACATATTAATAGTGGATGTATAGATGCAATCTGAACACTGATGAAGGATTTATTCCGAAACATTTGTTTTTATGATTGTATCTTGGTATTGAGAATTGAATTAAAAGAATATATAAAAAGACTTTTTGGTGAGTGGGCCTTATGTACCAATTTAGTTCCTTCAGCCGTAATTAGATGCAAATGGCCCCCCGTGCACCTTGCATAAATTATGGCTCCATTTGCATGTCACCTTTTGAATATCGAAGGTGCTGTGCATGGTGCAATGGAACTTGCACCGCTGCATCTGAATGCTCCATTCTGACCACTTACGGTGGCGCAGTTCCACTGCACCATGCACAGTGGCTGTGGCCAAGGGGTGATATTCAGAGAAGTTGCTCAATAGCGCAACTCCATTGAACATCGCCCTGGCCACACCCCTGCTCAACTTTTTTGAGCAGCGCAAGGACTTGTGCCACAGAATGGCGCAGTTTGAATATCTGGGCCACTGTGTCTTTAAGTACTGAATTGATGGTGTACACATGACTTCCTCTAGGTGCTATTCAGACAAGTCATGTATGGGGGCAGTATCTTTGACAAAGATAAGATAAAACATTAGAGGTCTGGTGTGTGGTTCTCCATCCCAGTGTGGGTCTATATGGCTTTTTATATTTGGCATTAGTAAAAGGATTTTTGAAGCAAAATAAATCCTAAGCCTTAGACTAGTTCTTCAACTGTGTATCCTGGATAAGTGTCATGATATTCTGAAAACAACCCAGTTCTGACACGGCCACTGATGTTGCTGCTTTGCTGACTGATGGGTGAAAATCTCTCACATACAAAAGGATGCAGCCACGTCTTTCACAGTGCAGCTGCATCCTTTCATATAACCTCATCTGCCAGTGAAGCAGCATCCCCCCTCCCAACTCAGCTTTTCAGTAGGTCCAGAATCCAGCAACAGGTATTCCTCCTCCTGTCTGCCCTAGCTAGTCAATGAATAACACTGGCAGTGGGTGCTCAATCCCAACACTGGCACCCCTCTCCAAAGTGACCCAACTCTCAAAAAGTCCAATGGTTGGGTGCCCAACCTCACTGCTGGAAGATGCTAACACCCACCCTAATCCCAGCAGTTGGGTGTCCATCTCCACTGCTGGAAAACTTAGCAAACTCCCCAAAAATAGAGTGATTGTGTGCTCAACTCTGCCACCAGAAAACAGTAACTTTCTACTGCCCCCAAAATTCAGCTGTCAGGTGCCCAACTCCACTGCTGGAAAGACAACCCCTCCAATGTCCGGTATTCAGATTCCCAACGCCATTGCCAGAAATGCTACCTCCTCCCTAACAGCATGAAACACAAGGGTGCCCTCTCCCAGTGCTGACTGCCACACACCAGCACTACAGTGCTCAATTCTCAGTGTTGATTCTGCAGTAAAGAAAAATGTCCCCCATCATCCTCTTTGTTTTTAATCTGAAAAAAAAGAAAGCATACCATTGATGGGTTCTGCTCCCCTGACTCTCCTATCCCCAGACCCAGACCTTCACTCACCACTCACTTAGATTGCTAGTCCAATGCATAGCCTGGTGCTACCAATACAGACTGAGCACTAGTAGAAAACTAGGTAACCTTGGTAAAGAGCATTTTAATGCATTTTCAACTCTTATACATAACTTTGTTGTTGTTTAACATTTTTTGCCCCAGAATTTTCAGCTTAGGCATTTTTACCCCACCTCATGAACAGAGTGGTATTGTGAGTACACAATGTGGGGTGATACTGACAACAACAACATTGGAAAGGGACCTGGGGGTAGTTATATCAGATTACCTAATTGTGGGAAAGCAATGTGAGAAGGCAGTAAGGAGGGCTGGGGGATACTGGGATGCACAGGGAGAGGCATCACCAATAGAAAACAGGAAGTTGTCATCCCTCTGTACAGACAGTTGGTGAGACCACATCTGGAGTACTGCATGCAGCTCTGGAGACCCCATCTCTGCAAAGACATAGACAGGGTGTATGCTGTCCAGAGGAGGGCAACCAAAATGATGCAGGGTCTGTACCAGAAGACATATGAAGAAAGGCTAAAGGAGTTTAACATGTATATATAATAATACACTATATGAAATAAATAATAAACATATAGGCAGGTAATAATGCAGGATTAAACAATCAGAAAAGAGAGGTAACCAAGAACTCACAAGACTGTAAAGTCCAAAGTAACTATGCCATTTTCAGCATGCAAATGAGTGATCTGCACTGCATACTTGGTGTAGTAATATATTCAGTAGTTCCAGCTGTGCTGAACAATCTGTTTTGCAGCCCTGTTTGATGCTGCTGAAACCTTTATCCCCATGCATGAACATGCCCCATCACCTGTCCTGTAGATGTCTTGTATATTCCTGGTGGTCTAGTGGTCCCCACCCCATCATCCATCCTGTAGCTGTTTTGAAGATTCCTGGTAGTGTGCTGGTCCCTCCACCCCTTGGTTGGCCGTCCTGAAGTTGTTTCTTACATAAGGGCATCTGACCCCTCCTGTTCCACCCACTCAGCCCTCCTTGCTGCACTCCATTGCTCAAGTCACTAAAGTCGAACAGTGTCAGTGGTGATGAGGAGTGACACAACACTCCACTCACCACCTTGGCTGGCTGACATTTGACTATCATTTAACAAATGTGAGTGCTGTAGAAACAGTTGTTTCTAACTACTCATGGTTGTTCACTGACAGTCAGATTCACAGCCCGTCAAGGTGGTGAGTGGAGAACTGTGCTAGTTGCCATCACTGTTTCTGTAGTTCAGCTTAGGTGACTGAGGCAAGTAAGGGGAGGAGAGGGGCAGAGGGTCCTGAATAGGCTGGAGAAGGTCAGATGCCCTTATCAGGGAGGACTACTTAACCACCAGTAGTATTGAGGACAGATAAAGGACAAGAGATATGCGCTGGTGGGACAATTATATCACCAGGAATTATGTAAGATAGAAACAGGATGGGTACTCAAGAGGGCCATGCAATGGATTCAATGGGTTCATTAACATGCTTGGGCTGAATATGGCCCAAAGGAGCCCATTTAGGCCTTGCTATCTCCACTGTACTGCTGTGAGCCATATTCAGTCTGGTGCTTTGGCAGCACTGCACATAGCCATTATGCACTGTGCCAGCATGACTGCATAGTTAGACAGGTAGCACTAGCTAGTCAGAGCATGCTATTTATCTGAATATTGCCCCTGAAAATGTTGACCTATACCCCTTAACCCAGTGGAACCAAAAGTCCAAATGACAATGGCTACTGGGGGTAAGAAACGTCTGCACGAAGCATCAGGTTACTGTTCTAACTTGTAACAGCATGCAAGGAAACATGTTTGCCATTGACAAATGCTTGTTTAAAACAGTGGTAGCCTACACCTGTGGACTGTTGCATATACCAACATCATCCTGACAGCAACACTGTAAGCATCCCCTAACCTCAGCTCACTTTACTTCCAGTCTCAGTTGTCAGCACTGAGTGCACAGTCGGTACCTATAAAACTATCTGTACAAAAACACTTTTTGGAAACACAACTTAATTCCAAACATAGCCACTGGCATCACCAGCCTCTTTTTGGGGAGGCTAAAGCGCCCCCAATGCAAGCCCAAGCCCCCCTCCAATCATTTTCCCCATCACAATGTAAAGAATCACAGATTCATTGCTGAGAAAAAGCAAAAGCCATGCGTTTTTGTAAAGACTTGTAATAAGAGATAAAGAAATGTGTCCCAATATTGCAGGTAAACTTCATTTTGGTCTAAAACATAAGGTGTTTGTGTAACTAATATTGATCTATGAAGCTAGATCATATTAAAACTTATGAAGTTACAAGTTTAACTGACCCACAACTTGTAATATTCAAGTGTCTTTTGCTATCTGTACTGACCATGTGAGTAATGGCAGACAGGTGTCTTAAGTGTCTGCAAAACAGAAATACAGGGACAGAGTTCAAATTATCCCTTCAGACTATTTTTAGTGTTTATTATTAGGATGGGCCAGAATGCCTGTGGGCACATTCCTAAGTGCAAACCTATTTCTTCCTCCTAAGATCTTAATAACTAGTAATGACCATTATTACTATCCTTATATAGTAGTATCAATACAAGAGCTAGCTCATACATTAGCTCATGCATGTACTAAAAGGAGAATTGCCTTGTCATGCATAAACTAAAAGAAGAAAAATTGCCTTTTAAGTAAATGTTTATATTTGTCTTGGACCAATCATAGACAACCATAGTACTGTCTTCCACTATATAAGCAAGCCACTATACACTGTTAGTTTGAAGAATGAAGAATGAAGGATGTACCACTTGTAATCTCTCGCTGTGATTATTGTTATAATCATTAAATTCTTCCGCCTTCAGCCTCATCTCCATTCGTCTCCTTTCTAAGTATTTGTAATAGATAATTTACTAATGGTAATTTTTTACCCACCGCTACAATTGGTGCCTTAAAGTCCTCGGATCGCTGGTGCTGCATGCTGTGGAGGCTGCCTAACTATTGGCTGGTTAGTCTGCAAGCCTTAATAAGAAGGTGACGACGCTCAGAGAAGGTGCTGATTGCTTAAAGCGAGAGAAAATGGTGCACACAGACAGGTTTAGCCACTTGACAATCAGGTGATGTATGCTTTGTATGCTTCTCAAATTGTTTTAAATATAAAGTAGTGCTTAACTCTGGAGGAACTCATGGGGCAGAGTAGGTAAGTGAAGGTGCTGGGACTTGCAAGCCGGACCTCACAGGGGAGCTGTAAGACATAGCTAGACAGACCAGGGCACCAGTGCACGGGTGCACCCGGCTGTAAAGGCTAGGCAGGCAAGAAAAAGATAAGACAAATGTGTATGGAAACAATGATAGGTCATTTTCTAGGAAAACACCTAAAGGGGAAAGCATACAAACCAATGCCTGATGATCAACTGGTACAGTTGTATTTTATGAGTATGGAAACATTGATAAGTTGTTTCTGTGGGAAACACCTAAAGGGGGGAGCATACAAACCATGATTAACAGGCACAGTAGTATTTTTAATTAAAAAATAAAAAAAAGAGTAACTAGCAAATACTGTACAAAGTCTGTGATAATATAGCCAGGTGGTAATTCATTAACACATGAGACTTTAAAAAACGAAAGCTACATGAGCAGTAAGATGCAAATGTCTTAAAATCTAAAAACCACTTTACAGAGTGTTATCTCCTGTATAGGAGCAGTTAAAATGTAGGAGTAAAAAGTCAGTTTTGATTATTGGCAAGGCAAGCTAACTTAATGCCCCAAAACCTTGTCTCTTCTAATGTTAAAGAGTTTAATTCTAAATACTCTTAGTATGCTGTGGGGTGGACTAGAGCAGATGCTAGCCACTTGTTCTTCTGTAATTGCTACCATGACCAAACAAACCACTCAGAGTTGTTTAACATGATTAATGATGTTATCAGTAACACTAGAGTTTCTGAAGGATAAAAGATTCTCATTAAAAATGATGTTGGCATATTTTTAAAATGTGGTATTCAAGTGTCCCTGGATAAAAAATGTTTAAAAGTTGTTTTGATTTCCTGTGCAATGTAACATCAGCCAAGAAATCTAAACATACTTATTTTTCTATGCAGTACATTAATACCTTAAGTTGTATGCACACTATGTGACCTTTTGCATTTTATTTGACCTTCTTGTGTTTCAACTACCAGTTCATTGGTAACTCAGTTTCTAAAACTTTGCAAGTTTGCAGGTTTCCACGGGATGGCACACATAAGATCTCTATGTTCAATAACAGTAATACTTTTATCTAGGTTGACAAGACTTTCATCTTTTTCCTACAAAAAAAACTGTCACAGTTTTGGTGTCTAATTGGTTCCACATAAGGACTGTACAACTTTAAATCAACTGAATAGGTCCAGTGAGTTTAAACTCTACAATCAAGCTTATTGTTTCTACTTACTGTGAAGTAAAGTCTGGGGTAGGGGCAATCCTCTAATTTCAGCAAGAAGATTTCTTCTTCAATTGATCTTCAAGCAAGACATCCATTTTCTTCACTGCTGTTTATTCCAAACATGGCTGATAACTTTATGCAAACCTATTGCTTTACTATGGACTGTTTAAAGGACTGTTAATCTGTGTGCCATGGTGTAATCAATTACCACAACACAAATGCCATGCCAGTGTGTGTGTGGCTACTCAATGCACACTCTAATGCACCCCTGGCCAGTGCAGTGTGTCTGCTATCCAACAGCCAGCAATATGAACACTGACTTTTCTAAACTGGTGTGTGGACATTTTTAACAGCTCGTCCAGCTGTGCAACATAGCTCAAGACTGGATCACCCCAAAGCTACATGGACTGGAATCAGAAAAATGTGTTTCTTGTTATAAACAGAGCCACACCAAAGGACAATGATGTTTATGTGTTAACTCTGTCCTACTGTTTTTGGGGTAATAATAGTGTTTGTAACTATGCTAGTTTAAGCAACTCATTATGTTTTGTAGTCTCAGATGCCATATATTTAACTGTAACACCAATTGAATGTCCAAATGTGACAAAAGGGCCAGAGAGTGGATTTAATCAACACTTATTGATCAAGTGATTGTGAATAATGTGAAGTACATAGTGAGATGTACATGCTCCGAAGAGCTGCATTGTTGCATAAATAATAATTTGGCAATATTGGTCCAAAGTGGGGCTTGTAATAAGGGATAAAGAAATGTGTCCCAATATTGCAGGTAAACTTCATTTTGGTCTAAAACATAAGGTGTTTGTGTAACTAATATTGATCTATGAAGCTAGATCATATTAAAACTTATGAAGTTACAAGTTTAACTGACCCACAACTTGTAATATTCAAGTGTCTTTTGATATCTGTACTGACCATGTGAGTAATGGCAGACAGGTGTCTTAAGTGTCTGCAAAACAGAAATACAGGGAGAGAGTTCAAATTATCCCTTCAGACTATTTTTAGTGTTTATTATTAGGGATGGGCCAGAATGCCTGTGGGCACATTCCTAAGTGCAAACCTATTTCTTCCTCCTAAGATCTTAATAACTAGTAATGACCATTATTATTATCCTTATATAGTAGTATCAATACAAGAGCTAGTCTCAAACATTAGCTCATGATGTACTAAAAGGAGAATTGCCTTGTCATGCATAAACTAAAAGAAGAAAAATTGCCTTTTAAGTGAATGTTTATATTTGTCTTGGACCAATCATAGACAACCATAGTACTGTCTTCCACTATATAAGCAAGCCACTATACACTGTTAGTTTGAAGAATGAAGAATGAAGGATGTACCACTTGTAATCTCTCACTGTGATTATTGTTATAATCATTAAATTCTTCCACCTTCAGCCTCATCACCGTTCATCTCCTTTCTAAGTATTTGTAATAGATAATTTACTAATGGTAATTTTTTTACCTCCGATACAGACTGGTGCTTCACAGCACCATAACATGGAGTGCACTTTCACTTTTTTCCCCATCGGACTTCACGAGAGCTCATCCACTAATGAAGTCCAATGGAGAAAAATTAGAGTAAGTCTGGTGAGTGGACTGAGCATGTAGGTGGCTGGCTGGCTGCTGTGTTCTGTTGACAGAGAGGAGATCGGGATGGAGTCCAGAGGACTTCATGCCATGGGACAGTTCAGAGCTTGGAGTGAGGATCTGCCATCATTACTGTAAGGTTAGTGGAACTGAATTTAATAGCAAGTGCTAGGAACGGGGTGGTGGGGGGGTTGAGGCAAATGCACTCCACCTCTGGTAGTCTACTCAGTGAGTTTTAAAGTATGAGGAGGTTGGGCATACCTTGCCTTGGAGAGGGACACGTGGCCCGGGAGGAACAGGACTGGAAGTGATGGATAGAAGAGGGGGGGTTGATGACAGTACTTGCAATGCCAGCATAGTCAACATTGCTTGCACAGACAGTTAGTGTACAAAGTGGTGTATTGTTCAGACACACACATGGTACACAGTCCAAAAGGCTGTGCAGCAAGAGTCTGTAAACATTTGTTTGGCAGTTTAGACTAGGATGGCCTGTACTTGCAGCTTGCATGGAAAGAAATTTTGATTTATATTGCATCTTTCAATTTTTTATGTTTGCTTGCACATGCACAAGCAACATTTTGAGGTAGTAACACATTTCAGAGGTGTCTTGGTGTTGTGGCCAAAGCAGGGGATGCTTTAGTGGGTGCACCCCATAGCTGCCAGTCAGTGAACATGCTGGTGATGACAGCAAACTTCAAAGACTGCCAAAACCTTGAAAAAAATCTGCCACTCCAATGAGGTGTAGTTTCCTTATTACAGTGGCAGATGACAAATCACTAGCCATGCATATTACAGTACACAGTAATGCACATGTCCGGAGTTCCGAGTAGTTGCATGGTATGTCATTCCTGGTGAAACATTTCAATAAATAAAACAGCCACTAGCATGGCTTTCCACAATGATGGCTCCTGCTGCTTGCCACACACTCCTGTGAAGCCGACATTGAGGGTGCCCAGTTCCTGTGTCAGCATGTATCCCCCCCAACCACACTGTGGCACACTGGGAGCACACCCCAGTGTGCCCAGAATTTTTTTTTTATTTTCCCGACATCAGGATGCCCACTCCTGGTGTCAGATGCCCTCCCACCCCCAAGCTCAATTTCTTTGCAGATGGGGGTGCCAAATTCCCATCAGCATCATGTCCCCCCCATACTCATGTGGTACACTAGGAGCCCATTCCAGTGTGCCCAAAAGTTTTGAATTTTTTTTAACCTATAAATAAAGAAAATGGTCCCCTGGAATCTTTTTTGTTTGTTTGTTACACTGTAAAAAAGAAAACTGTCCAGAGACATCCCCCTAGTCCCCCCCCACTACAACCCTCCCTCTGCATGCACACCAAGCTCCCCACACAATCTTACCCATTCTCATCCTCTGGTTAGTCTGCAGCAGTGATCTTCCGTGAACCGGGATGCTTCTGCACTCTTCAAAGTTGGACTACGAACTGAAGAATCCGGTAAGTGCTGTGTAATGAGACTCGGGGGGGGGGGAGTGTTCAACTTAGGTTGATATCTCAGCCATTTTTAGGAATTGTGGCCCCAAATTTTCAACATGGGGTTCTTGGGACCTCACCTCTCATGAACATGTCACTGTTGTTTCATTTCTCTGTCCCAAAAGGTGATTTTGTGGTTACTGTGTGGAATGACCTTTTGGGACCAATTAACAAAATGACAGTACCACTGTTCATGAGGTGGTGTCCCAAAAAGCCCATGTTGAAAATAAAATCCCCCCAAATTACTGCATTACATGTGTGCATTGCACATTTTGCACACACACTTGTAACTTTGCCAATTTATAATATTTTCACTCCACATTTCAACATTGCCATTTTTAACAACTCCTTACGAACAGAACAGCTGTCATTTTCACATCCTGTCAGAAATGTGTTTTCGCACCTGTGGCACAGAATGGTGTGATCACAGTGTGAAATCAACTTTCAGGATGGATTAACAAAATCACAGTGCCATTCTTTATGAAGGAAGGTCCCAAAAATCCCATATTAAAAATTTGATGAAAAAAATTCCAAAATTAAACAAGCATTTGTCAATGGCGAATATTGTCTTGCTGGCATTGGCATTAGTAGTGCAGAAGTTAGAGAGATGCATAATAGGAATGGCAGTGAAGTATTGAACTGATGCCAACCCTGCCCCCACCCTGCAGAGACTGACAGGCACTGGGATGCGCCTTTGTATCATCAGCCATAGCACTCTTGCCATTTCACCTCACCCTACCCTGCAGACACCGGCTAGTGTTGTGGTGTGCCTTGGGGTCTTCTGGCCTTACTGTGCAGGACCAGTGGGTGACACAAGGGGTTGGGGTCCACAGGATATGACAGCCCATACCAGTCCACCAGATGCTGCCATTCCCACCTTCAAAACAAGCCAGAAATGTGCCATAACATCAGACCAGTGCCAGTGACACCCCCAGGCCATACCTCTTCACCCAGGACTGGGGGCCAGTGGAGAATGGGCTGTACTTGCCCCGGTATGAACTGGACAACCAGCCAGAGAGGGGCAAATAGGTGGTACGACAGCCCCAAAGTAGATGCCTTCTGTGCCAGCTGCACTTGCTTCCCTGGCAATGTGCAGGATCATGCAGTTGTCTGTCCCCTTGCCTGTCCCCAGCCCACCACAGAGATGGGTCCTGTGATCATGATTTGGGCATGAAGTAAGCATACAACAATGGCTGTGGATGCTGTGGGGTGCCCCAAAGGTGCACATCATGTGCATGGGGGGCCTCTGCAGCTGTCCACCCCCTTTGCAAGAGTGGAACAGCTGCAAGCATTCTGTGGAGCATGCCCATATTTCAAAGCATATTACATATAGAATAATGCATGGGGTGGCGTGTGTAATGAGAATTGTACACACACCTGAGGTGTGGGATTCTACATAAACCCTGAGGGCAAATCCTGAGAGGTTTAGTAAAGCTTTCCACACTGATTATTGTGAATGCGTTAAGTTACGAGCGTGCACTGCTCAGTTGCTATGTGCCTCATAAAACAGTCATTTCATGGAGCATTGTCACCAAATTTTCAACACAGGCATTTAGGACCTCTGTTCATGAACAGTATCACTGTCATTTTTGCAATGTGTCCCAAATACTAATTTCACACAGCAATCGCGCTATTCTGCGTCGGAAGTGCAAAAACACATTTTGGCCAAGATGTGAAAAATGAGAGACGCACAGTTCACAAGAAGGTGTGGTTAAATGCCAATGGTAAGAATCTGGCATGCAAATAGTGCAAACGCACCAACGCATGAGCGTGTATTGCGCAGTTGCTGCGCACATTTGTAAAACAGTCACTTTATGGAGTATTGTCACCAAATTGTCAACACAGGCATTTTAGGATCTCTGCTCATGAACAGTGTCACTGTCATTTTTGTAATGTGTCCTGAACACTGATTTCGTACCACAACCGTGCTATTCTGCGCCAGAAGTGTGAAAACAAATTTCGGCCAGGATGTGAAAAACTACAGCTGCATGGTTCACAAGATGGTGTGGTAAAATGCCAATGCTGAGAATCTGGCATGAAAATATTGCGATTTCACTAACTTACGAGCATGCGTTGCACAGTTGCTACGCACGCTGGTAAAACAGTCATGTGTTGGATTTTTCCCAGCAAATTTGTAACATAGGGTTTTTGAGAGCCACCCTCATGAACAGTGGCACTGTCATCTCCTTATGTGGTCTTGAAAGGTGATTTCGTGCAGTGACTGCGAAATCACCTTTCGAGACCGAATAACGGCATGACAGTGCAAGAATTCATGAGAAGGGGTCTAAAAACCCCATGCTGAAAATTTTGGGCCAAAATTCACAAAAATGCCTGACATATGTACTAAAGTTGGAAAAACCTTATCTATCCCATTATACAGCTTACTGATATTTCCTCAGTTTGCGGTTAGCTTTGAAGAGTGTGGAAGTGTTCCCGGTCCACTGATGTCGATTGCGCAGAGCTCCGAAGGTAAGTTTGGGGTATGGGGCTTGTGGGGAGGCAGGTGCAGTGGGTGGGTGTGGTGGGGGCAGGGGACACGTAGACTACGACGGACCATTTGCCTTTTACAGGTAGTAAAAGGAAAAGAAAACATTGAGGGACAGTTTTTTTTTTCCAGGAGATTTGGCATGCTGGGGTGGGCTCCCAATGTGCTACCTAACTGTTTTGGGGGGTCTGTAGCCGATGGTGGATTGGGTACCCTCATTGACAAACAACAAGGAGGGGGTGAATTTATGCTGATGGGGATTGGGCACCCCCATCGGCACACAAAGAAGGGAGGAGGTACGCAGAGCCGAGGGGGGATTTGGCATCCCTCTTGGCATTACACAATTGAGGGGGCGCTTTATGCCCATGGGGAGTGGGCTCTCCCATAAGCACATTGACAGGGGATATGGGCAGCCAACAGGTGGATTGGGCATCCCCAAAGTCGGCAGTTCTATGGCTGTGTCCCGCCATACACATAATGATGGCGAGCATGGCAAGAAAAGGACTGCTGCAACTGATGAGCTTTGCTCCGATTGCAGCTGACCTTTCCTTAGATGTGCTCGCTACATTATGTATGCATGGTAAGGTGCCGGCATGCAGGCTGATTGGGGAATGAGGGACGGACCTACTGATGTGTGCCCTGCATTCACCCAACAGCGACCGTGCCTCCAAATCTGCACTACCACAAGATGTTGGCTTGCGCAGGCATGGCAAGCCAACATAAAACAAGCATTTGTCAATGCCGAAAGTTCGCTTGTAGGTATTTGCAGTGGTGTTTGGCATATATGGTGCTTTACCCTAATGCCCTGTGCAATTGCTGGTATTTGCACAATAAATTGTCAGCATGACCTTTTTGTTACCCCCATTGTGCGCTACATAGGCGGAAACACGTTTTGGGCAGGATGTGAAAAATGACAGCTGTACTGTTCATAAGGAAGTGTGGTAAAATGGCAATGTTGAAAATCTGGAGTAGAAATATTGAAAATTCGCAAAAGCTAGGAGCATGTGTGGGAACTGCACAACGCACTCTCATAAAACAGTTATTTTTAGGAATTTGTTCACCAAATTTTCAACATAGCCATTTTAAGATCTCTGCTCATGAACAATGACACTGTGATTTTCTTAATGTGTCCCATACACTGAGTTCACACAGCAACTGTGCCATTGTGCTCTACATGGGTGGAAACATGTTTTAGGCAAGGTATGAAAAATGACAGCTGCAGTGCTCAATAAGGAGGTGTGGTAAAATGGCAATGTTGAAAATGTGGAGTGAAAATATTGAAAATTCGGAAACTTATGAGCGTGCATAGTAACTGCGCAATGAACACTCGTAAAACAGTCATTTCTAGGAATTTTGTCACCAAATTTTCAACACAGCCATTATAAGACCTCTGCTCATGAACAGTGTCACTGTGATTTTCTTAATGTGTCCCATACATTGAGCTCGCACATGGACTGCACCATTATGCACTATATGGGCGGAAACACGTTTTGGGCAGGATGTGAAAAATGACAGCTGTACTGCTCATGAGGAGGTGTGGTAAAATGGCAATGTTGAAAATCTGGAATGAAAAAATTGAAAATTCACAAACTTACGAGCGTGCGTAGGAACTGTGCAACGCACACTCATAAAACGGTAATTTTTAGGAATTTTTTCACCAAATTTTAACACAGGCATTTTAAGACCTCTGCTCATGATCAGTGTCACTGTGATTTTCTTAATGTGTCCCATACATTGATTTTGCACACCGACTGCGCCATTGTGCACTACATGGGCGGAAACACATTTTAGGCCAGATGTGAAAAATGACAGCTATACTGCTCATGAGGAGGTGTGGTAAAATGGCAATGTTGAAAATCTGGAATGGAAATATTGAAAATTCACAAACCTATGAGCGTGTGTGGGAACTGTGCAACGCACGCTCGTAAAACAGTCATTTTTAGGAATTTTTTCACCAAATTTTCAACATTGCCATTTTAAAACCTCTGCTAATGAACAGTGTCACTGTGATTTTCTTACTGTGTCCCATAGATTGATTTCGCACACCGACTGTGCCATTGTGCACTACATGGGCGGAAACACATTTTGAGCAGGATGTGAAAAATGACAGCTGTACTGCTCATAAGAAGGTGTGGTAAAATGGCAATGTTGAAAATCTGGAGTGAAAATATTGGAAATTCGCACACTTACGAGCATGCGTAGGAACTGCACAACCCACGCTCGTAAAACAGATATTTATAGGAATTTTTTCACCAAATTTTCAACATAGCCATTTTAAGATCTCCGCTCATGAACAGTGACACTGTGATTTTCTTAATGTGTCCCATACACTGAGTTCGCACACCTACTGGGCCATTGTGCGCTACATGGGCGGAAACATGTTTTGGGCAAGATGTGAAAAATGACAGCTGCACTGCTCATAAGGAGGAGTGGTAAAATGGCAACGTTGAAAATCTGGAGTGAAAATATTGAATTCAAGAACCACGAAGGTATGAGAACTGCGAACGATGCTTGTAAAAAAAGAATTCATTTTAGGTTTTTTCACCAAATTTTCAACATAGCCATTTTAAGACCTCTGCTCATGAACAGTGTCACTGTGATTTCCTTAATGTGTCCCATACATTGATTTCACACTCTGACTGCGCCATTGAGCGCTACATTGGCGGAAACATGTTTTTGGTGAGATGTGAAAAATGACAGCTGTACTACTCATAAGAAGGTATGATAGAATGGCAATGTGGAAAATCTGGAGTAGAAATATTGAAAATTCGCAAACCTATGAGCATGCATAGGAACTGCGCAACACACACTGTAGCAAGTTTTTAGATTTTGCAATTTTCAACATGGGTTTTGTATTCTTTCTCATGATGACAACAAAGAGTCCAGGCCCGAAGGGTGATTTCACACAGTGACCGCGCAGTGACTGCAGAATCACCCTTCGGGTCCTAATAGCACCATGACAGTGACATCATTCATGAGAAGAGGTTCCAAAAACCCCATGTTGAAAATTTGGTGCAAAAATTCCAAAAAATGCCTGAGATATGCAATAATGGAACCCCCCATCTAGCCCATTATACAGCTTACTGGCATTTCCTCAGTTCGCGGTCGCCTTTGAAGAGTGCAGACGTGTTCCCGGTCCACCAAAGATCGTCGCGCCGGAGTCCGGAGGTAAGTATGGGGTGAGGGGGGTGTGGGGAGGCTGGGTGCACAAAGTGGGTGGGTGCGGTTGTGGGAGGGGGGCTGGGAGACGCATGGGACTGTTTTTATTTTACAGGTTTAAAAAAAAAAAGACAACATGGGACATTTGCCACGCTGGGGTGGGCTCCCAGTATTCGGTATTCCGGTATTCCAGCTGGCCTGGGTTCAAGTTCCAGCTAAGGCACTTATTTCTTTCTCACCTCTGTTTGTATGTGGTCCTTTTCTACCTTCAAGTTGTATGATTCGATGATTTTATGACTGCAAAGGTCATACAGGTACCACATATACTCCTGCCTCTTCTACTACATCTAGAATAATATTTTAGGCTTATTATCATTCTTTACCTCTAGATGTAACCCTTTCACCTAGTGCTGTCATCCATCTTGACCTTTGACCGTGGCCCTTCCACCCAGTGTTCTTAACTTTTGACTTAATGTTAGCAGAATTATGTAAAGGAAACTACAGGTATTTGCTCACTCTTCTAAGTAACAAAGCCGACTCTCTGGAATTCACTTCCACCTACAGTTTGGGAGACTCCCTTCATTAGAGTTTTCAAACTGAGGCTGAAGCCCACCTCTTTCACCTGGCTTTTGTGGATTGACTTTCCTGCCCAAACCGTCCTAGTTATTTGAAGCTGATTTTAAATCTGTTTTATTTATTCTGGAAATTTTATTGTGCATTTATCTGTTGTTTTATTTTCTGGATATGTTCTGTTAGGTGGCAGCACAGAAGAACAGGTACAGTTTTGGATTCCCTTGAGAGTGATGCAGTCAGGCTAGGGAGATGGAAATCAATAGAGAGACAAGGCAGCAGTGGGACCATCCCACAGACCAAACCCTGACAGGGATAGTCTGGAGAAAAGAAGAAACTAGAATAGAACTTTGTTAACTTTAGATTTTTGCTGGAGTGGATCAAATTCAGTTAAGAGGTGACTTTTCTAGTATAGAGGTTCTCAAGCAAATGAACTGGAATAGCCACAAATGGTCACTATATGTCTGGGGTGGGGGTGGGGGTGGAGTCATGAAACACTGCAAGAAAATAATGAAGGGAAGGTAACCCTGACACCAAAGCAAGTATAAAATATAATAGATTAAAATGAAGGGCTGGGGTGGGGGGTATTTAGAAAGGTTGTTTGAGCAGTCAAGAATAAGTGCCGAGACATGACCAACAGAAGGAGAAGGGAGAGGAAAGAAATCTGGATGATGATGTCTCTTCCCCTTTACCCTTCCTCTTTTACGTTCTCATTCTTGGGGGAGGGGATCATAAGGTTAATGGAATAAGGAGGTGGAGACCACTCCCTAGGAATATTCAGGAAAGAGCTCCATGCACACTTACTATGTGCCAGTGTCTGCTTCTGCCACTTAGTGCAAATCCACTACCATCTTATACCCGAGCAATTATCTTTTGCAGTTCCTAACCTACTGCCCTGTCCTGTCCGCTTACAGTCCCTGATCCCCTACAAACTCTGTGAATCACCTCCTTATCCCCCTGTGCTAGCCTTAATCAATCCTACTACATCCTCCTAGTCATGAAGGTTCTGCACACAGGGTACCCTGCAACCTACTCCTCTACTGTTACCCCCCATCCAGTGTGTAGTAACAAATTCTTCTGGTGGCCTGGCCTGACTGTAACCCAAATGGGATGGCCCCCTTTGGTCTCATGACAACCCCAATGTATGATGTATTGTGTCTCTGCTGTATTTTAAATCCATGTTCTTTGTACACGGCTGTATTTGTCACGTTTTTGTAACTAATTCCAGATCGCCCCTGCAAAAGGGACCTCTGTTGCTCAACGGGCTTACCCGTCATCAAAATTGAATAAATAAATAATAAATAATGGATGTAGAAGATCTTGGGGGCCAACTTTCTACTCTTGCCTAAATGAGACCAGATCACAGGGTTGACCAGCACTCTTTGTTGTCAGAGAATCTTGATTCTGACAGCAGGGCAGTACAGCATACCAGTGCTATATGACCTGTTACCACCCATGAACCAGACAGTGACAGGAACAGAGTGCAAAAATGGAAGGGAAGAGAGGGAGGAGGTTGGACAAGCAGCCACCAAAGTGAAGACTGGTTTGAAATTTTTAAATGGTTCACACAGTTTGTGAATAGTTATGGTAAAAATAAAAACAGGAGTGAAGAAGAAGTTTGTAAATAATTGTTTAAACATTGTTGCTCAAGGGGATGACAACATACTAAGAGAAGGAGAGTGAAGGTCGGAGCCTTGAAAGGGACAGAAATAAGAGGGCCACAAAGGGAAAGAAGGTGCAGGGAAAGTGCATGGACAAGAATCTAACTGTAACATATGTAATAAGACAGACATCTTGCTGGATTTTAAGTTAACAACATACAATGTAAGAGTCCTGAATAGCCCCATAAAGAGAGAGGGTTACATGAGTTGGGAAAGGTGGGAACCACTGTGGCAGTCCTACAGGAGATTCACTTAATGTCACAAGAGCATGGAAAACTAAAACAAAAATGGGTGGGGCAGGTATACACTTCATCTTGGGAAGAACACCTACACAGAATGGGCACTACCTTATTAATTAGGAAAAACATCCCAATACAAATTAAGAAGGCAGAGTTGGACATGGAGGGGTGATTTGTTAGACTACATGGTCTATATAGAGATGTGGAATGCACTTTTCTAAACTTATATGCACCTAATGATGAGACAGAATGTCTGCAGTTTTTGAGGAAAATACCTTTAGAAACAGTTATAAACATGGGCAAGGTGTACATCATTGGGGGTGACTTGAATACAGTTATGTCAAGCAAACTGGATAAGATGCACAATAGCAAATTGCTCTGTGTCTGACCATACCCACTGCATTTACATCTGGTGGTGGCTCCCTCAATCCATAATTCCAATGGGAGGGCTTGCCTAAGGTTCAATGTGGGGAATAGCTCCTTCCACAACCTCTACATAAGTCCTCCTCTAACACACCTCTGTTGCTTAGGGAGTATTTTTCTGAGCTCCCTGCATGGCTGCGCTGCTTTTGCGTCCTGCTCTTAGTTGCTTTCCTCCTGTAGCCTCCTCTTGTTTTCCCTCCCTGCCCTCTGTCCCGTTTCTACTGTTTGTACCTTGCCCCCTTTTGTCTCCTTGGGCTTCTTCCTCCCCATTTCTCATTCCTCCCTTGCTGTCCCTGGGTTTCTCTGTTTGTTTCCTTTGCTTTTCCTTTTGGACTTTCTCCAGCCCCCCGACAACGCTTGTGGCTTCCCTGCTTTACTCCTCTCGGCCTTGTCCACATTTTCCATGCCCGTTTACCCTTCTTGTTTTTCCCATCTTTACTCAGCTGAATGTCACAAGCTACAGGAAATGCTACTCACATGAGTCCTGTAATGACTCCATCTGGCATTCATATGACTTCTCCTGCCTCCCCGTGGCATGTACAGACAAGCTTCAGCGCATGTCTCAGTCAGACGGTGCCTTCCCTTTACCACTTGGAATACTCACACGCCCTTCCTCCTCTACACTGTAGCTCCTTCCTTTCTCCAGACCTCATATTACCCAGGCTTTCATCACTCACCCTGTCTAATCCCTACATAGATGCATAGCTCAGTATCCAAGCTTGCAACAACTACTTATTTGTAAGTACCTCTATGCTGTGTTCTTTGTCAAAACCTCCAACGATAGTTTGGATCCATTGTTACTTCTCCTGCATCGATTTTCTCCTCACTCCTTTGTAGTTAATAGCAGTGCTTATTACCTGTGTTTTAACTCAGCTCCTCTGTACTACTCCTCATCATACAATGTAGAGGTGCGTGTCGGGGAGGGGGTATCTAGGTCTACTTTCCTAACTCCAGTTGTGCTCCAGTTCCCTTGGGTGTCCTGCTTCAATAATGCAAATTGCTCACTCTAGTTATAACTTATCAGCCCATCAGCAGGATATGCAGCACAGCACCTAACAACCCAATCTCTACATCTTTGTGCAGTAATGCATGCTATCTCTTCAGGATAAGAGGGTAGTGAAGCTTAGGGATCCAGCTCTACAAAAGTGAACTACTTGATTCTATTTCAGACACCTTCTCTAGAATCACTGGACCTAGGGGAAAAAGGGGGGACGATACACGACCTTGCCACTTCTACAGTCCCCTTGGATGAACTTCACATACCATCTCCATTGCCTTATGATACAGAGCTTCCTTCTCTATATCTCACTACTTTAGTCCTTCCCTCACCTTGCAGTTCTCTTCACCATTTCAGAGCAATCAACCCATCTCCATTTCTATTTTGTGTTACCATATCTACCACAATCCATGTATATCATTCGCCCACTTTTTAATCCACCATCCCTACACCATCAGCATCAATCTATCAACCAATCAAATATTTATTTATCCAGGTGGACATCATTGAGAAGTGCTCATTTGCAAGATGGATCAGGTTAGGTCAGGGTCAGTTACATAGACATAGTGCAATGCAGGGAACAAGATACAATGTACATGGTAGTTAAGGATATCTTCAGCATCAAATCACTGATTCATCGTCCTATACTTGCTTTCATGTCTGTCATCACTTCTCTCTCTCTCTCTCTCTCTGCAGCAGTGTTGTACTTAGCCAGCCCATACCAGCAGTATTCCATCCCCAGTTCCAAACTCGCATCTTTTGAGGTTCTGAGTAAAGGTAGGCTTCCTCTGCCTACTAGGGATGGGATACTGTTCCAAATAATTACTTCTATTACTTACCAGCTTGACCTATTCCATCCCTAACTCTGCTGGACAGCATCGAGTGCAAGTTTGCTTGCCCAGATGACCGGGGATGGGAATCATGTCTACCATCTATGAACTGTTATCATACCTTCTCTACCTCATACCAGTTGCTGCTTCCCTTTGGGAAGTGAACTTCATCCTACTTACCACTTAGACAATCTCCGTTCCTAACTCTGCTGGATCACATTGAGTAAAGATTAGCCCGCCAAACTACCAGGGATGGGAGCTGTGTCTCCAGTCTACAGATCTATACCATACATTCTCTACCTTATGCCAGTTGCTGCTTCCTTCCGGGAATGGAACTCTCATGCTCAGCATACCATAAGTATGCTACTTACACTGCTTCAGATCACTACTGTCCACCTCTGCCGTCTGATGGTGGCTGACATTTTAGTCTTCTGTTTCAATGTATATGCTTTGAGACGATTCTCAACTGCCACTCCCTTCAGGAACAGGACTTTGACTACTTGCTTTGTTATCTTACCTTTTCCACAGCCTTGACCCATCTCCTATCTGCTGCCTTCAGCAAGGAGCCTGACTCTGACATGTACTGTCTACACCACTGCTGCTCTACTGCTGCGGATTGCCATTAAAGTACTGATCTTCAACCTCGCTTTCATCATCCTGTATTTCCTGACTGCATCTAGTCCAGATCTGCATGCTTCACTTGTCCTTTCTGGATGCCTGTCTTCCATTCCACCACATCATGTGTGTTTCTTCACCTGCTACCTGATGATATGAATTTTCTGGACTTGGATCTCCTTCTGCTGAGCGGTCTTCAATTCTTCTCACTGCTGCTGTTCTTCCAGCCTTACCATTACGTACTTCAGCGACTACCTTGTCTAGTCTATGTCCATAGCCACTTTGCCGTGTCTGATGTCTTTTTCTCTCCCTAATGCAGGTTGTTGCTTCCCCTCAGAACTGGGACATTTCACTCCTCTGGCTTCCTACCCATCAGTCGTTCCCAAGACAGTAAGTACAGAACCAGGACCACATCAATTGGTTTACCCCATCCTACAGGTTTACCGCTTTCCTTTTGTCACTGGACCCCTCTGATTTGAATGATTTCACTCGCCAATCCGTCTCACTCCTAGTCAACTGCCTTCCGGACTTCCTTGCTACAGGTTCTCTGTTCAGCTGTGGTACAAACTTGTCTTCTTTGCTGATGGTAAATTCATCCTTCATTGCTCCATCACTTTCCATTATCTTCTCTGGTTGCTTCCAGTCTTCATCAGAGGTGGAACTTCCATTGCTCATAGGACTTGGCTTGGCTCCTTGACTTCTGTGGATCATTATCCTATGCCTTCCTTTAGCATTCTCACACTTTGATGCTGCTCACCATGGAAATGACATTGTCCAGCTCCTTTCTGCTCTAGGTGTCATTTGGCTTCACCTGACCCATAGCTTCCTCTTCTTCTTCCTTCAGTTGCTTAGAGTCCACTCCATTCTTCCTTCTGTATTTTTTTTTATTTTCTCTTTTTGCTGCCTCTAACTGCTGAGCAGCTGCCCTGTTATGGACCCCTGCACTTCCATCTCCATGTTGCCTGCGCTCCCCAGGGCATGGGGTCGTGGCACCAGGCTTGTGTCACAATTCTGGTAACTAACTGGGGAGGAGCTGGCTTGGAGGCTAATTGAAGCCAGAGGCGGGCTTCATAGGTGGTGGCCAGCTGCATTTTTCTTCGCTGTTCCCTAGATGTGGGGATGTACAGTGAGTCCTGTGTCAGCCCTGCTCCTCTGAACATGTAGGTGCCAATCCCCAAGGTACCCCCAGCCTCTGCCAGGGGCTCCCCACGCATTGGTCAGTCTCCCCACCCTCCCCCAAGAGAAGGAGCATAGTCTGTGGGATGATCTCTCCTCCTCTCCTGGCCATCCCTACAGATCCCCAAGTTCATTCCCTAACCTGGGTCACCAGCGTTGCAAGCAGAAATCTAACCACTGCACCTGCAGGCCGGTCCCTTCCTTCTCATATGACTAACTGCCTTCTCTTATTCGCCCTGCTAGTTTGGGGCTTCACACTGTTTGCTGAGGCTCTCTTGGGCCTTATACCTCATTTCCAAGTCCAACCAGTACTCCTAACAAGTCATCTGCTTCTCCATATGGTCCAGCCACTACTACTACTCCAGCCTTTCAGTCAATGCCCTTCTACTACTCATTCAATCGTTCATGCATTATTTTGGAATAATACTATTGCCAGCCAACATTCCTTGGCTCACATGGCCATAGATTCTTATGTTATCATAGAAGTCTCATATTGCCCATTCAGTTCTTCACAATCATTCATGGATTCCATTCGCCTGGACAATAGGAAGATCTTCTCCATCTCTATTGGATATACCCTCCGATTCCTGTCAATCCAGTCACCATGACTCTGCAGATGCCTCATCTCATTGGCCAGCTTCATACATGGAAAGGACTTAAACCCTTCAGCTATATTCAGACTTCATAATCAGCATCACTTCTACAAATACCATGAAGCACAACATAACCTATTCAACTATGGACTTCCTCAATTTTACCTTATGTTGCCTCTTATTTCAACAATGACTCTGATGACCAAGTTACTCGACTCCTACTTACCAACAGTCATTGCTAGTCTTAGGAAATGCATAGATATTGTCCAGAACAGTTAACATGGGATCCCCATCGCTGAGCTGATTCCTGACTCCACACCACCCATACCTTCAATTTCACTTCCAGACATCAGTATTCCTTATACTACTATCTGCACCTATTCACTTAGTACTCCCTGCTTGATTAATCATTCTTTCAGCGGACCATTCAGCCTCTTATTCTCAAAGTACCTTTGTTAATCTCTACAATAAAGACCATTACCAAGAACAGGCTGTCCTGAATTCTATCTGGCAATCTGTAACAGCCAAGACAAATTCACCAACTCAGCCTTGCATCCCAATCAGTATTTGTTGGCTGTAGCACTAAATATTCTGGCATCCTGCATTTATTGATCTCAATACCAATCCAGCCTACAATCTCTTCCTCTGACCTGCCCCAAGCTTTTCTCACGCACTTCAGCAACAGGATTACCCATAAACTTAACAACCTATGCCACCACAGTGCATCTCCTAAATCATTACAACACAGGAATACCCACACATACTTCAGGCAGCGTACCACTAAAGGATTAAGCATAAAGTCATGAACATCATGACTAAAGAAACTATCTATTCCTTATATTGCATTTCCAGTTGTTTCTCATATACACTAGGTTACCATCTGTATGGCTCCACAAATTATCTTCTGAGCTTTACTCATCACTTATGGCATTACTCTCATCAGGCACTCAAACTCCTCTACTTATTTTACTCTGGAATGCTTACTTAGTGCCTTTCACTCACTAATCGAGTCTTTACCTTCAAACTACCTTGAATATCAAACCTTATATGAATTGGAGCAATCACTCATAACTACTTATCATCACAACTAGATCCTAGATCCTTGATCCAGATTGCCATGCCATTGCCGGTCTCCAAATTTACCCACAGAGCTTCTTCTCCTCCCTGTTTTGCCTTTTGTTCTGTTGCTTTGATTCCTTCCCTTATGTAAAGAGCTACTCCTTCTCCTCTTTTACCTTCCCTGTCCCTCCTGTATATAGTGTATCCTGGTATGTTTATGTCCCAGTCATGGTTTTGTGTGTGCCATGTTTCTGTGACTGTCACGATATCCAGATGTTCCTCCACCATCAAGACCACTAATGCAGGAAGCTTGTTACTCAGACTACGAGCATTGGTACTCATTGCTCTCCATTTCTTGATGGCTTTACCTTCTTTTGCAGCATCCCCAACTGACCTTTCTACCTCATTCTTTTTCTCATTTAGTACCCTGTTTTGTAGGGAGATGCTGGGATTTTCCTGCCGCTTATCAGTGCCTCCCTCCTTGACTAGTTTAAAAGCTTGCCAATGAAGCATTTAAACTGATTGCTCAAAAGGCTTGTTCCCTTCCTGGACAGATGCAGACCATCCTGCCAGTATAAGCTGGTGTACCTCCAGGTGGAACCCCAGTCCCCAGTGAAGCCAAACCCCTGTGCTCCACAACATTTTTCCAACCACTCATTAAACTGCATGGTGCAAAGTACCCTTGCCTCACTCATGCCATTGACAGGCAGCACCTCAGAGAAGGATATTGTGTGTGCTACCTGTCGTAGGCCCCTCCCCAATTCCACAAAGTCCTTCTGCACTGCTCTAATCTCATGATGAGCCAAGTCATTTGTCCCGTGCAGCTGTTCTTGTGATCTCGAGGATGCACTTCCTGTCTCTCCAAGCCATGGCACCAGGCAGGCACCTTACTTCAGTTTTCCCTGCACCCACCCCCATTCTATCCCCCTAATAATTGAGTCCCCCACCAGGAGCTGCTTCCTTTCCTTGTGATGTCCTCTGCCTCCTTCCTGTGGGCCTCCCTTGTGACAGTTGTCCTCAGCCTCCTTAGTATCCTCTGCGGGTGCATCCATAGGGGAGCTATACTCCCCCAGAATGGTGTATGGATTGTGGTGTGGAACAACTGACTGTGTGTGCCTCCATTCCACCATCCTCACCCTCCCTGAGCCCACTGTGGTCCAACTGCTGTGCTTTCTTCATAACCTCTGAGGTAGTGGTGGTGGCTCTGGTGCTCCCTGGATGGGGGAGGTTCCCTTCCTACCGTCCATTGTGGCCTGGGAGAAGGATTCCTTACTACCGTCCAGAGTGGCCTGAAGATGGGCAACTTCCTCCCTCAGGGCAGAGAGTTGTCTGCAAATAGGGCAGCATCTCAGCCTCCAGAAAGACTCCCAGAAGACTGCTGCCCCACAGCCATTACATTGCACTACTCCCCACATTTTTTTTTGTTTTTTTGTGTGTGTGTGTGTATGTGTGTGTGATTGGTTTGTTATATAGAAATATATAAATATTATACAATGTGTATACTTATATTGTCAGTGCAGTGTGCTAGAGAGGATATAGAGAGGATAGGACACCTCAATTCAGAGGAATTTCAACAATTGATAATCGATACAATTAAGAGATACACAGCAGAAAACACTGAGGGGGACACCACCCATAAGGTCACATAGGATGCTCGTAAGGCAGTACTTAGAGGAGTCAGAACTGAATATTCCACCAGAAAAAGAGGCAATGGGAATCTCAACAGTGGGCCCTAGAGAGTGAAATCCATAATCTAGAATTTCAGCACAAAATTACGCTAAATACTCAGGTTAAAAAACAGTTAGACAAGAAGCTCAGTGCACTAAACGCCATGATGACCCAAAGGACTGAGGGACAGTACAGACAAACACAACAGTGATATTATGAAGGGTGAATAGGCAGGGCATCTTCTGGCATACACATTAAGGAAACAGCAGAGTAGCAGAGCAGTCCTCCATCTAAAAAATGCCAGAAAAGGAGGTAAGATAACAAGGGATCCGGGTGAAATGGTAAATATATTTGCTCAGTTCTACCAACATATATATACACAAGAAAACATTGAGGGTTTTGATCAGTGGGTAGACACCTTTTTCGACAGGCTGGCAATTCCAGAGCTGAAAGAACAGCACACTACCACACTGACCCAAACAATAAGGCTAACAGAAGTACTTAAAGCGATTTACCAAGTTTGGATATATGAACACATATATTGTAAGGTGACTGCATATAGAACTGATTTGCAATGTATTTTGATAGATGCGTAGCCAATCTATCAAATTAAATCAGGTTTTCACCGTCACAAACCAGGAAGTATAATTTTGTGTATTGGAGCCTGTATTTGGTGACCTTTGACACTCACTACCTTTGCAACATCACCACAGGGAGATCTGTGCTCTGCAATTAAAATTAGTTCTTGGTTACAGCAATTCTGTCTTGGTCACAGCATGCAGCATGGCAATGGCAATGTCAAACAGTTTATTTTTAGGGTCAGATGATAAAAGCATTATATTGTCCTGCACTAACAGTGATTTTTCAGACACTGACATAATGCCACAATTTGATATCCACTGCATAGTAGATCCCCATAGTGATGACCCTATGACAGCAGTGAGATGATGTGGGCAGTAGCTCAGGCAGTCATAGCAGTAGTCCCATACAGCAGTGAGAGCAGACTTAGCAACACAGACTGTTAATATTATATTTTGCTACTTAGTGCTATGGTTTGGTTCCAGACATTGCTGTCATTTTACTGTGCAAAATCGAAGTATGGTGTGTGTTCTGTTACTCCCAGCATCAATCTGCCCACACAAATGCTACCGATAGTACCCTGGGTTTTTATATTTCTTTTTTGGGGGGGGAGGGGGATTGCTTTCTCTATGCAAATGAGTTGTTGGCCACTCCAGCTCAACACTGAGAGCATGGCTCGATCTGGTGGCATTGCTTGAGCAGGATAAATGGCTCACAATTTGTCCAAATCCAATTTGTCCAACTTCCTCACCTGGTACTAGTTAGTAGTGACCTCCTGCCAATTGATTTATCAGTCACTCACTCTAATGGTGCATAGGGTGGAAATTACAAGCAGGCACCTTGTACCCCAACCACTCCAAACCCCCCAGCTGCACATATACACTTAGGAAAATCCTGCAGCAAAGAACTTTTATTATCTGTAAATGATTTATACTGTTTGGGTCTGTCTTTGCCCTATTGCCAACTGGTCTACACTGTAGCTTTCTTCTCTGTGTATGTGTGTGTTTGGGGGTGGGGGTCCTGCTTGTACTTTCCCCTTTAGAGGTATCAGTGATTGAGTAACGTATTGAAGTCACCGGTGCCCCTGTTTACGGCATGTTATGAATTTAAAAATACAAATTATTGCACCAGCTTTGTGTTACCTCTAAGTGCTCAGGAACTATACAGACTGCAGGTGTCATTAGTGTCTGCATACGCATCTGTAATACCATCCTGGCATTGGCTTATTGCCTCTACATGTGTGCCTCCAGGTGCATTATGAACTGAGCAAAAAATACACAGTGCAGTCGGTGATCGTCCCCCAACCCCCGAGGTTAAAAATGCCACTGCCAATACCCTTCTCATGGAGAAAGAGACTATATTTATGTTTAGATAGCCTAAGTACTGTTTGATTGGTCCACTACAAAAAGGGACATATCCTTGCAGTAGGTACTCAAGCATTAGACTGTATTTGAAGCACCCTTTCTCACTTATGTCACCATACTTCATTACCACTTCGGTCTGTGTCAAGCCATTTGTGTTTTCCCATTTTTTCCATTACAGTGAATGTCTGATGCACATGCGTAAAGTGTATAGCAAATACAACAGATGCTGCATTATACTGTCTCCCATGCCTTACTGATGTCATGGTGCATTGTGTAGACTCCCTACATTCATTGCTGTGTAGCCCTTATTTTGGTTCAGACATTATTCCCTAAGTATGCCAAACTGACTAGCACACTTCGCAATATAACACCATAGAAGCCATACATTGGTACCACAGCGTCAGGAGAGGATGGCAACTGCATTCCCTTTTGCTGATGCTCCAGAGCACATACAATGATTCTATAATCCTAATTATAAATAAAGACTGTATGTTAAAATGTTAAAAAACGAAGTGTTTAATTTTGAGATACACTGTAAACTATGTACAGTATAACTATATACAGTATATAACTGATTTTATTGCATTCATTTATAAACTTAGTGAGGAGCTCGCAAGCTGGAGAAACAATTCAGTGCTCCATGTCCCTTTATTCATGCACATCTAAGCATACTTTGGTGATCAGTGTTATGATGCTTGCATGAGAACACCAAATGAGCCCAAGAAAACACAGGAGCACAGGAAAAAATATGAACTGTCTATAATGATGGTGAAAGTCACACTGGAAGCAGCACTTGCCAAAAATACACAGTTTATTGCACTGTTCTCCTGGGATTGGACTGTGCAGCTCAGTGCTTATACTCTTACTGCAAATTACAATTCTGAACTGTTGAAAAAGTCATCCATTTAACACAGACCTGTATGTACCAATACTGAAAAGCTTACTGCAATTTATAAATCTGCCCAGTTCAAAAGTTGTACTTTGGTGTCCCAATACGCTACAGATTACAGCTCCACTCAGTTAAAAAAATGTATTTTTTATACAGACTTGTTATAATTACGTACTTGCAGCACTTACTAAAACTGTAACACTGTACTCAAGCAATGTAGATTGTGATGTTCCTAGAACTGATGGACCTAGGACACAGAGTTTAGTCAGATGAGTAAAATTGAAAATCAGGAGAAATTAACACTTCTGCAATCCCAAAAGCAAGTATCCGCCTCAGCTGCCAATATAACTAACAGTTTCAGTTATCAGTGCTGTAATTTTTGCCAGTTCAGTTTTGGATCTATACTCACTGAGGCTGGGTCCAGGAAAGATGAATGAACAAGCAGTGAGAAAGGTGCAGTGAGAACACCTTCCCTGTGCTGATGTCACTTATGCATGTGGATGCAATGTTCATGTGTGAACTTCAAACAAAGAAAAAAACATGCAGAGACAACTGTGGCATAAAAATGTTAAAAAACTGAGCATCTGAATATATTTAATACTTAACTTCAGGGCAGTTCAGCTTTGGATCACTAAATAAAGGGAAGGTGATCTGCAAACATGACATCGGGGGGAGTTGGTAAGTCACTTTAACAAGATAAACAGTCCAAGAATGACAAATGCCCTGGCCTTGATGGGCTACCAACTGAATTTTGTAAGAATTTTGCAGAGCAGCTGTCCCCATTCCTACTAAACACATACAGGGAAATACAATGTGGGGGGGGGGTAGGATACCAGCATCATGGAGACATATACAAATTTTGGTCCTGTCCAAACCAGGGAAAAATAACACAGAACCAGGCTCATATAGGCCTATTTCCCTGTTAAATAATGACCTCAAACTGTTTACAGGAATACTGGCAGAAAGGGTACAAACAGACAGTTATACCAAAGGACCAGACAGGGTTTATATCTGGGAGACACATACAGAACAATATATGGAGACTCTTAAATATCTTATCAGAAAAAAGGACAGTGGAGTGCCTTCCAGGTAGCCATCTATATGTACACCGAAAAGGCATTTGACATGATTAATTGGAAATTCTTAGAAAAAACCATGGCGAGGATGAAATTCTGTCAGAAATTTATAGATACTATAAATAAGCTTTATATCAACCTTTAAGACTTTGGTTCAGGTAAATGGCATTAATTCCACCTCCCTCCTTCCCTCTATCTAGGGGCACACATCAAGGATGCCCATTGTTACCCTGTTATTTGCTATCTGTTTAGAGCCATTGGCAATTACAGTTCATCAGGATGTCCAGGTTGCAGGAATCATGGTGGGAGGGATGGAACAAAAGGTGGCGCTATATGCTAATGATTCAATATTTTTCATAAACAAACCACAGCTTTCAGTTTCAAGATTAATAATACACCTGCAACAGTCTGGACAAATATCAGGGTACAAGCTTCATTTTTCAAAATCCGAAGTTCTGGTTGTGACATGGCTGAAGCCCAGAGGTTTCACTGAGACATTCCCCTTCAGTTGGGCACCAAGGGGAGAAATTTGATAGTTAGGCATGCACGTCTCCCCAAATTTGCAAACACTCTTTTTCTCTAACAGTGAAAAGTTATGGGAAAGCATTTCAACAGATTTAACCAAGTGGCACCGTTTACCTTTAACCCTGATTGGAAGAGTGGCTACGGTGAAAATGAATGTGCTGCCAAGACTGATATTTTTGTTTCAAATCCTTCCCATACCCATTCCAGTAAGCTTCTGGAATAAAGCTACAATGACCTTATATAATTTTATATGGAATGGTAAATGCCAAAGAATAGCTAGGCAGGAACTGTGTCTTCCTAGAAAGCAGGGTGGGTTGGCATTTCCAGACCTTCAAAAATACTACCTAGCAGCATAAATGTCAACAATGTGCACATGGGTGAAGCAACAAACAGACTCAGGATGGTACGACATAGAGAACTCGGCAATAGGTGGGCAACCCCTGTTCACTCTAGCACTCACTACAACACCCCCAGAAATAATGTACACTATCAGGAATAGATGAGTTAGGCACACCTTCAGGACCTTATAAAAAGTGCACAGAATGACAGGTACACCCCCAGGATTGGGTCCCAGCTCACTAATTAGATATGAGTCAGACTTTATGCCCCCAAGACTAGACAAGGGGTATGTGGGGTGTGAAAACAGGGGCATCAACAGGCTCACACAATTTTTAGAGCAAAACCACTGCATATTATTTAGCTGAGCAAAAGACAAGTGTGGGAGGAATAATGTAGGATTCTTGAGGTATATGCAGATCAGACACTACAGTAATGCCCCAGGAAATATAGAACAATTGCTGAGACCAGTGTCAAACTTGGAGGGATATGTCTATTGGATAGTGCAACTTCGAGACCCACACATGAATATTCGAGACCCACACATGAATATTTCCAATATATATATATATATATATATATATGTGTGTGTGTATGTATATATACCTTAATACAACAATGTCAGGGTGGTTCTATAAGCCCACATAAAAATAGCTTGGGAAAAGGAAATAACCCTTCCTATACCTAAAAAAGAGAGGGAAGCCAGTCTTAATAGGAACTGGAAGGTTACCTCTGCCTCCTTTTGAAGGGAATTCTACTGGAAAGTCCTGGTTAGATTTTTCAGGAGACCAAGCAACACTAAGCATTACCAAACAACAAACTCAGACAGGTGTTGGAGGATGTGTGGAGGAAAGGGCATACGATGGTGCATATTCTGGCAATGCTTGGCATTGACCTCATTTTGGGAGATGGTACAAAAAGCCACACAAGGTATTATTAGAGTGGAGAGACCTCTGGAATGTATGGAGTGGGTGTTAGGTCTCCCCAGTGCAGAGAGTTTCTCTTCAGGGACAAGGAAAATAATGCTAATTTGCATTGTGACAGCACTAAAGTGCATCACAGAGCATGGCTCACAGAAAATGTCCCTACAAAGAAAGAGTGGCTAGACAGACTGATGAAAGTCCGTGAGATGGAATTGTTGACAGCCAAGTTTAATCTGTTAGAAGAAAAACATAGGGAGCTTTGGAGGGGTTGGATAACATGCTACTCAGGCCAGAAGGGTGTTATGGAACGTATAGATGTACCCTACCTAACAACTTGTACTTTTTGTAGGAACTCAGAAAAGTGTAAAGAAGTGATAAGCACTGTCGATGGAACCATCAGATTATTGGAGTTATGAGGCTGACTCCATGTCTTTGGTCCATGTCTTCCTCTGAACAGGTAACCAACTTGTATGAGGCACAAAGTACAGTACCCTTTCATTTGGTTTCTCTAGGCTTTAAGTTCATCTTGGTAGCAACAAGGAAAAGAGGTAAAGTAAACACTTTATCAAACCACAAGTTAAGTCTTGTTAAAGGATTTATTTAGTATTTAGAATTTTTCTCTTTACATAGTAGATATAGTTAAATAAGTTAATAATATATAAGGCCTAATAGAAAGTGTTTGAACTGAGAGATCAGATAGAATAAAATACACGGAGGCAGAAAGTTAAAAAGGTTTTAGTCAAGGTAGAATAAAAGTTACTGTATATCAAAACATAAAAAATACAATGTATGGTGAATGTTTAATGCATGACACAAGCAGTAAAGTTGGAAAATAACCAAAGCAAACAACGTTATTGAATGTTCTGTACAAAGCATAATAGACTGGGCCATCCTTCTCTTGCCTGCCCAACAGTATCTCATATACCTCTACCCTCTGGATGGTTGCTCCATTCACTCTGTCCCCCTCCTATGTTCTCCATCTCCTGCCTTCTTGGCTCCCTCCCCCACCTGCATCTCTCTATCCTTGCACAGGATTAGCTGAACTGATACCTGACCGCTGCAGTAGCGCGGACTGCCACTCATCTCTCCTTTTTAATCTTGTGTCCTCCTCAAATGATCCTTGGAGACCTTCTACCCAGCTCACAGAAGAGGTTATGAGGGCACCATTTCCAGTACCCCCACACAGCCATCACTGACTCCCTCAGAGGAAACACAGGAACCTGGACCCAAGGTGTTTTTGGCATTCAACACCATTGCTCATAAGCTGTTTTCTCTGCTTTTCCATCGGTGTACAGTAACAGATTTTCTCACACTGCTGTTGGCTCAGCTCTACAATTGTGTATCCCACACACCAGCCCCCCCACCATGCCCACTTGAGCTCATCAACTGTACTTTATTCCCTTCCCAGCTGCTCCCCCACTCCTGAATTTAACAACTCCTGCCCCACCCACTACCACATATTCACCCCTAATCAATACAACCCTCCACTGCAGGCAAGATCGTTCTCCCCTCCAGTGCTTCCAAATCACTCCCTCTAGCCCATATTAAAACCACATCTACTCATGTGGCCAATTTCAACCTGCACCTATTGTTATAATTGTACCTATATTTTATTTATTTAAAAGCTGTTAACCGGGAAAGGCACACTGAGCCTGGGCTTATTTCCAGGTGTGACCTGGGAGTAAACACACAGAAAGGCGGTACAAGCAGTAGCAACTATAGCTCAACTACTAGACACAGCACCTAGTATTTACATCCTAACCACACCCCCAACAGCACCTCTCCACTAAATAATTCCCTCTAATTATTATACACTCAGCCTTATCTCATTACTCCTTGTCCCCTAATTTGATTGTCTACCACCAAAGCTAGGGTCAGTCATTCACTCTCACACTAGACTCTGTCCAACTTGTCCAGTATCCCCTTCCCCAGTTTTAGCAAATCTGCCTACTTCTCTTGGTTACAGGCCTTTCTGAACTTTTTCACTCAAGGGCACCCCAAAAATGCGCAGTCCCAGAAATACCCAGGATTGCCTTATACATCCTTCCTCTTCTATGCACTATTTGTTTCTTCCCTCCATCATTATTTATTTATTTATTTATTAGATCGGTTTGCAGACCTTTGAGTCAAAGACTCATTTACAAAGGCACCTCATCAAGAGAGCAATACATCACAGCAAACAAAACAGCATAGTACATAACGCTTAGATTAAAAAAGCAACCAGTGTTACGGGCATTCACTGGTGGTACACGCTTGGTAATAGGTAGATCACAGTAGTCATAATATAGGTACATGAGTACCACGTCAGGTAGCAACCAAAGATATTTTATTACATTAGTTAGCAGATGTTGTCTGAGATCCCAGGCATATATACAGGAAAAGTAGACAGGGCAGAACCCAGCCTAGGGGGTGAGGGTAAGGGGCAGGTGAGGGATTATGTGCAGTTGCAGCAGTGAGTGTTTTTCAGATGACTTCTGAGGGATACTTTGAAAGGACCAAGCTTAGTGGAGTCAGCTATATTGGCTGTGAGGGAAATGAACCAGGAGGGAGCCCGATAGCAAAAGGATCTCTGGACCTTAGAGGTCCTCACACTGGGGACAATAAGCAAGGTTCTGACAGTGCTGCAGGTGGAGACTGAGGGGCACGCACACTGCAGGGAGGTGGCAACCCCGGGTGGGGGAGAGCCCTAGCAGGCTCTTTTTTACAAGAAGGCAGGTTTAGGAGTGGAGTCTTTTTTCAAGGTTGAGCAAGTTGTGGTGGAGTACAGCAGGCACATATGGGTGAGCCTAGGGGCTCCCAGCATCACGCTGCAGGCCTTGTTTATAGAGAGCTGGATTCTTGTAAGAGCAGTGTTGTTGGCTGCAGCATAGATGGGTAGCCCATAGTTGATTAGTGACAGGACAGAGGAGGTGATTGCCAATCTAAAGGCCTCTTGTGGTAAGCAGTCCCTATGGCGATATAACAGTCCAATCCTGACACTGGGGGCAGAAGAAAGGGCATTGATATGGGGATGGAAGGAGAATGCTGAATCAAAGGTAATGCCCAGATACCTGTGGGAGGTAACCTGCTCAATGGGGTTTAGTGTGCTAGGCAGTATCACAAGAGGGGCACCACTGGCTTTGCTTTGGCAGTGTGAGAAGAGCATAGCTTTGGTCTTTTTTAGGTTCAGAACTAGCCTTCAGGATGTGAACCAATGCTCAGCTCTATCAAAAGCTTGTTGGAGGGTGGCCTGGAGTGTGTTGGGGTTGGGATCAGAAGTGAAGAGCACAACGTCATCCGTGCAGAGGAGGATCTTACTTGGGCAGGCCAAGGGGAGGGAGTTGAGGTTGAGACTGAAGAGGAGAGGAGAGGGCCTAAAATGGAGCCCTGTGGAACCCCAGAGTGGACAGGTCATGCGTCAGATAGGGTGCTATTGATTTTTACACACTGAGTTCTGGCAGAGAGGTAGCTGGTGAACCATGCAAGGGGGCTGGGGGAGAAACCAATGCATCTGAGGGAGTCAAGCAGAAGGGGATGGCAAACCATGTCAAAGGCTTTGGTGAGGTCAATGAACATGGCACCGGCAGGACTTCTGGAATCAAGAGCAGAGTGAAGGAAGTTGGAGAATTCAAGTAGTGGTGCTGTGACCTGCATGAAAGCCATGCTGTTCAGAGCACAGGATATTGTGCATGGCCAGGTATTTGGCAAGCTGGTTGGCAACTACTTTTTCAAGGACCTTAGAGAGTGGGTGGGAGGATGGAGATAGGTCGATAGTTAGCTGGGGTCGCTCAATCGCCACTATTTAGGGGGAGTGATGATGGTGGTTTTCCATGAACTGGGGAACTGCCCCAGGCACAGAGAGCAGTTGAGCAGCTTGGTAAGTGGGACCAGGATAGCATTCAACATCAAATGAAGTAGCCTAGTGTCCAGTAGGTTGGTGCTGGGGTTCTTACTACTAACGGCTTTTTGCAGAAGGGGTATAGCCTCCAGCTGGGAGATGGTACTTAGATAGAAAGGAGGTCTCTGGAGAGTGAGCAGAGGTGCTACTGGGACAGAGTCAAAGAAGTTACTGGGCAGGTCTGAACTCAGGTCTGAGAAAGTGTGGTTTAGGCAGTCTGCAGTGCCAAGGGGGTCAGAGCAGACAGTTCCATTAAAGGAGAGTTGAGAGGGGGTTGGGGAGCAGGATTTCTCATTCAGCTCCTTTACATTATCCCAAAAGTTTCTAGCTGACCCCCAGGAGGAGATAAGAGTGGATTGGTAGTACTAGAACCAAGAATTTGAAGTTTTGACTATGTCATGTCATGGTTCAGAAATATGAGCATGAACTGATCAGTACAGTGCCCACAGTTCTGAAACCATAAAGTGACATTGTCAAAACTCCAAATTCTTAGTTCCATGAAAGGAACTACACAGAATGTTGTCCATACAATAAAAACAATAAAAAACACAACTGACAGCTTCAGTTTTGATTCAGGCACAGTTAAATAGTAATCCTTTAGAGGTATGAATTTATGAAAATAAAGACATTACAAGCAGTTGCACATAAATAATCAATTCCTGTTCCCTTTAAACCTCCTATTTCCATCTTTCTGATGAGATGTTAAACCATTCTGTGGTAGTTCAAGTGAATGTTAAAGATCCCATGGCACGTCTCGAAAAGAGTAGGGGAGATTTGTATTTAGAAAACAAAAGCAATCCTAACAAAGTACATTAAATACATCAGATTGTCAAACATATATGTTCATTAATCCCTTCACCAATACCACATAATGTAAATTACTCACCATACAATCAATAAACTCCCTCCAAAATCTTAAGGTGTGACCATACACCTTCCCTGCCACCAAACATATCTGAACATCTAAACCATGATAATATCCCAGATACCATCCAATTATATACAAAAAAAAAAACATTGTGATACTTAATATAGTAGTCTGACATGACTGTAGTTTACCAGCCTACCCATTCATTGTTACGCCATAATGTAGTGCATACTTCTTGTCCTAGCATGCATTATTCATAGCCATAAACTTTATCCAGTTTATCCTGTATTTTAAACAGCACCATGTTTAACTGGACATTTGTATTCTGTGAGAATCTGAAACATCTAACCGGCCATATAGACTACTTTATGCAGGCAAGGATTACATAAACTGTACTCGTATGCCATTTCTGCCATTCTAACAGTATCTGTCCTCATATTAACATTTCGTATGTCACATTCTGAAAAAGAGCTTCACCTCATAATGCTGCTAACGCCTGTCAAAAACCCTGCACATGTACTGCACACAGTCAAGCTATAAGTGTTGTATTGTTTCTAGCTGTCCCTGGCATCTCTGTTCACCACCACCTCTTTCTCCTAACTGCTTGTGCTTCTGGTCATTTTTAACATTCAGTTTGTGCCTGCATAACCAGTTAACATCTTGCATCTTCAAAGGGATCATTGGTTCTGTTATACTAGCTATCAGTTGTACTACATTAACATTTGAAGCCACTTTAAACACTGGTTCTTCGAAAAAAAAATTTCCATAATGTTTTTATAAAACTGTTTCTTTTCCTGATTTAAAAAACAACTGAGCTCAATTTTCCATGCCCTTATTTATTTTAACATAGTTTGTAAGTAGGTTGGGAGGCTTTTGTCAGAAACATGCCATTTCTCCCTGCCCCAAGTTTGTAAAAAAGGAACTCACCATAATGACATACAAAGAACTCCTACATTTGTTTTTTCCACTAAAAAAGGTCTTAAAGAACTATAAAAAAAATTACCAAAAAGACACACCAAAGGTTGTATCATATTCAGCCCACCATTCTTCCAGGCCCTATATGTATGTGCTGTCTTTACCGGGTTTAATCTACTTCCCCAGAGTAGAAAAAAAAGACTGATAACTTTGGCATGCATACTGTATGGCAAAGGAAAAATGTGCGATACATACAGGAAGACTGGGGCTACACATGCATAGAGTAAAAAAAAAACTTTTCTTTATTTTCATCTTCCAAGTTTGCCAGGAAGTCACTTTCTGAGAAGCTACATCATATACATTATCCCAACTTAGGCTGTCTGCTCCTATTGTGCAAAAATAGATACCTAAAATTGTAACATTTCTTCTTGTCATAGTAATGGGAAAAATGTCAACTTCCTGAGCTGCACCTAAAATCAATGTATTACTTTTCCCCATATTAATCTGCATGCCCATCACCTTTGTTAACTGTCCTATCACCTGAAGAACTCTGTTCCCAGGTTACAAATCTTACACTGCAAAAATACAGTCATCCGCATAAGCTGTAACTTTACCAAAAATGACCCCTGCTTGGTGAGTCCAGATAGGTCTAATAACCTCATCTGACTCTATCATCCTTAAGACTGGATCTAATCCAAACACATACAAGATCAGACTCATGGGACAGCCCTGCCAAACTCCATTCCTGACCAAAATGGGGATACTAAGATGTCCATTGATCAAGGGTGCATCTACAAATAAGGTTTTTAATAAATTTATCAACAGTTCAGGTATTCCATAATATGGCAGTACTGCCCAAACATACTCTTGCCAAATAGCATCAAAGGCTGTCTCTTCATCAATGGACAGCACATACCCATCTAGTTTCAAATGTAACCCCTGATCCACAATCTCCCATATATTAATTAAGTTATGAGTTATGTTTCTTCCTGGGATTGCACAAGTTTGAGCTGGGAGTATCAATGTTTGTGCATGTCTAGCCAATGGAACTGTTAGTATTTTTGTTAAAATGTTATAGTCAGAAGTAAGTAAACTGAGAGGTCACCAATTTTATGTTATGAAGGTCTCCTTTTTTTACACAAAAAGGTCATAACCCCCTCCTTCATTCTAGGTACTAATCTGTTCTCCTGCCAAGTGGCTTTGTACCCCAACTGTAGCCAAGAACCCAGGATATCTATACAAACTTTATAAAAATCATTAGGAATTCTGTCCCTACCAGGCGTAGTTTGAGCAGATAATTTACTTACAGCCATCTTAATTTCCTCTTCCGTAATAGGAACTACCACTAATAATTCTTCCTCAGGCAACAGAGGAAGAATCTCCAGATGTTCAAGAATTGAGTGACTATGTTCTGATCCCGATGCCTGAAATTTAGCTAGTACATGTGCCTGGACCACCTGCTGTATCCCCCATCTATCCTGTACTAACACTCCTTTATCATTTTTGAACCCAATGAAAAATATTTTCTGTGTGCCCTGTAACCCTACGTCACATGGACTGACCTGGTCTTTTGTTCCTCTAGTCTGGAACTGCTGCTTCCTATCTATCTTATACTCTTTGTCCTCATAGTAGGCATATATTTTTTCCTTAATTAGTCTAAGTTGCTCCAGAATAGCACTCCCCCTCTCATATGTCTGTGAAAGGAGCTATAACTATTGTGCCCTCCATCCCAAATATTGACTATATTGACATCTGGCCCTAACCCCCAACATCTGGATAAGCCGATCTTTCAGCTCTCTCTTGGTATCCTCCCACTGTTCAATGGGCCTATTATATAGGAAACTGATGTCATTTCTCACCTTTAAAATATCACCAATGACATTCTGCAAGCCTGCCTTTTGTAAAATTCCCACATTCAGTTTCCAATATCCCATCCCCATATGGAGTCTCTGTTGTTGCTCAATTACAACATGTACAGCCACATGGTCAGATGTTTCAAGGGGGAACACTAAAACTCCTACACTAGTCATTCTATCTGACACAAACCAAAAATCAATCCTAGAGGATAAACAACCTTTATAAAATGTATGACACGGTTCCATCTGCAATAAATCATAAATATCGCTTAACCTATTCTGTTCCAGAATCTGTTTTAAAGCATTAATGTCACTAAAAATTGTTTGTGTCTTTCTTCCCCAGTCTTTGCTTACAAGTCCACAATTAAAATCCCCCCCCCCATTTCACTAGTTTTGAGGTGTGCAGGTACGTCCCAATCTCATTAAAAAAAGCCGAACGTTCTGCTTTTGTCAGAGGACCATTTATGTTAATCAAATGATATGCAATGCCATGTAAGACCACGTCACCTATAAAGGCCTACCCTGGTGGATAGCAGGAACTTGTAACATTTTTATTTCGGTCACTTTAAACAGGAAACCTAATCCAGAACACTGTTCTTCCCCTAAGGACCATGAGGATGAACCCCACCTCCAGTCCCTCTATGCTGCCTTAATGTCTGCCAAAGTATGCAGCCTTGTGTCCTGCATAAAAACAATCTGCCCTGTACTTGCAGTTAAACTTGCAAAGGTAACCTTCCTTTTCTCTTGTGACTTTATACTGTTGACATTAATAGTAATGAAAGAAAAGCCCCCTGTCATGCAAAGAAAAGGTGACCAAGCTCTTACATTGAAAAATCATGCAAATCAAATCATTTCCTTTTGTTCCTCTTCTTTGGTTCAGGCTTGTCCCCAGCACGTACTTCCTGTACCCCATCAGGTTGTGAAGAGATAACTGATGAGGTGTCTGTATCCATACCCTCATCTTCAGCCTCCTGCTCCAGTAGGATAGCATAGGAATTTACCAATGGGACTGGGTCTAATTCTGAATGTACTTATTGAGCTTCCCCCATTTGCTTTTCTGACCTAGATCAGGTAATGTGTTGGAAGTGAGGGTCTTGTGTCACCTCTGGTGGTGGCATGATACTACTAGCTTTCTCTGACCCCTCAGGACTCTGCTTTACCACCCTATGAGGACATTACTGTATTAGTACCACCTTTGGGAGAGGGAGAGGAGAGGAGAGGAGAGTAGAGGAGAGGAGATGAGAGAAGGGTGGCCCATCCACATTCTCACTTCCTGATATCTCCATTCCCACTCTCTGTTCATTGGTATTCAACTCCTGAACTTCAGGTTCTACCACAGGAACAGACTGACACCTGTCTGTGACCTCAGGTATAGGGGCATCTTTCTTAGCTTTGGCTGCTCTTTGGAGTTTGGGGGTCTACTGGGGTCAGATTCAACTTTAACTCTTTCATCCGCATCTGTTCTTTTTGGGCAGTAGCTACATAAACATCTTGCTCCGCCCTTATGGCTTGATATAAACTGTTGTAAGATGTTCATGAACATGTGTGGAACATATGCTCATACTCATCACATAAGTTACATCTCATGGTCTGGTGACACTGCGCTCCTATGTGGCCCACTTCCCCACACAAACCACATTTTTGTTTCTCACTTACGTTACTTAAATGCCTCGCATCACCACACTTAAAACATGCTCTTGGCTCTCCTGGGTTAAAGATCACCACTCTGTCCCTTCCCAAAAGAAACAGTTCAGTAAATGCTTCATTTGGCCTTGCTCCATTTTCAACGTTACTTGATACTTCCATCCTTCCTTCTACAAGTGCTCATCATTAAGGATGGGCTCCAAATAACCTTTGACCACACAATGCTGCTGCAACCAGTAGGTTATGTCCGCAATATTGACCCCCTCATTGTGAAACAAAACAGTTGCTTTTTTTGTCAAAGGCTTCATTAAGGGTATTGCCAAGAAAGGCCTACATAAGGGAATGTGCTTCAGCATTTGGTATTGTTTCCAAAACCTGTCAATCTCAGCTGGATGTTTAAAACTATCAAACAGGGAATCTCCCGGCACATGTATTAAGGTGTTCACCTCATGGGCATAGTATTTCATGCTACCTTTCAGTAGCTTTCTGCCCACAAAATGCCTGTCCGAAATCTCAGATATTTCCCATGAAATTTCAACCAGACAGCATTCCACCTTACTGCTGGCTCCAGTGCACACTGTACATCATCTGGAAAGAGCTGCTCACTAGTTTTCGCATACCTGACACTTCTAGATTTTTGTTGCACCAGTACCAGTCTCTCCTGTATCAGAGGGGTCTCTACTTCCACTGGCTTCATTAACAACCTTCGTTTCTCTCTCGGGGGGGAGGCATCCTCTGTAAAGGGTACTTCACCCTCCAGACCCCTGATCTCATTTAAAACTGGATTCTGGTCACAGACACCAACCATTTGTATTTCAGGTGCTGGCGATTTTTGCCCTGGCATTAAAAGATATGCAGAGGGCTGCTCAGCCACTAAAGGCCAATTGGAGTTCTGTATAATCAGCTTTGATAATAATACACCTTCTTTCAGATCAGAGAGATTTGTGTCTCACCCAGCACCTGCCAAATTTCTTACCCAGCCAGCTGCTTCTAGGGCTGAGGTTACCCATCCAGCTGGTGTAGAAGAGGGGCTAGCAACCACTTCTGCAGTGCCATTATTCTCCAAGGAAGGGGAGTTATATCCAGAATCAATAAGCATAGATTGCCCTTTTTATGTTTGCTTGCACGCATGTGCAAGAAACATAGTGCCATCATCGGAGATTTCGGAGGTGTGTCACCTCCTCCTCCAATTCAGGCAGTGTGCTGGCAGTAGCGACCCCTGTAAGCCAATGCATTTGGGCTATCTGTACACGCTCCAAATGCAGTAACGCTCTACAGTTGAAAGGGAGCACGCTGACGTGAGGCAGCGAGAGGAAGCTGCTCACGCGCAGCTCCCCTCAGCCAGCAGGCGTGCACGCGTTCACACGTTAGTGGCAGTTTATCAGCTCAACTCGCCTGCTGAGCTGCATCGCTCCTCCTCCCAGCATACTGGTGCTGCTGGGAGCCCACCCCAGCGTGGCAATCAGTGATTTTGCCGACGGGGTGCCTAACCTCCGGCTGAAGGCCCCCAAAGTCCTTGTACCATGCTGGGAGCCCACCGGCGTGGCAAAAGCGATCCTCGAGGTTTTTCCTTTTGCCGGCGGGTGCCCAATCCCGTCGGCTGAACGCCCCAAAGTCCTTGTGCCACGCTGGGAGCTCCACCGCTGGCAAATGGTCCCACGACGCCTTTTTTTATTTGTTTTACCTGTAAGACAAAAACGTCCAGCTGGTGCATTCCCACCCCCCTCCCACAACCCGCAGACCACCCACTGCGCACTCAGCCTCCCCACACCCCCACCCCATACTTACCGGACTCTGGCGGACAATCTTCGTGGACCGGAACACGCCTGCACTCTTCAAAGCCGACCGCAAACTGAGGAAATGCCGTAAGCTGTATAATGGGCTAGATAGGGGTTTCAACTTTATTGCATATCTCAGCCATTTTGGGATGACAAATTAACATGGGTTTTGGGACCCCTTCTCATGAATGATGTCACTGTCATGGCTTATTAGGGCCCCAAAGGGTGATTTACGCAGTGACTGTGAAATCACCCTTTGGGCCTGAATACCGCCATGACAGTGACTTTATTCATGAGAAGGGGGCCCAAAACCCCCATGTTGAAAATTTGGTGCCAAAATTCAACAAAATGACTGTTTAACGAGTGTGCGTTGCACAGTTCCTACGCAGGCTCGTAAGTTTGCGAAATTTCAATATTTTCATTCCAGATTTTCAATATTGCCATTTCACCATACCTTCTTATGAGTAGTACAGCTGTCATTTTTCACATCTCACCCAAAATGTGTTTCGCCCATGTGGTGCAGAATCGCAGATCAGTGTCTCTGAAATCAATGTACGGGACAAATTAAGAAAATCACAGTGACACTGTTCATGAGCAGAGGTCTTGAAATGGCTATGTTGAAAATTTAATTAATCCCTAAAATGACTGTTTCACGGCCCGGCGCGTGCGCGGTTCCTCTGCGTAACTCATAGGTTTTGCGAATTTTCAAAATTTCCTCCAGATTTTCAACATTGCCATTTTCCACCTTCTTATAGTAGTACAGCTGTCATTTTTCACATCTCACCCAAAGCGTGTTTCTCCCCATGCTTAGCGCACAATGGCGCGGTCGTTGTCGCGAACTCAATGTGGGACACATTAAGAAAATCACAGTGTCACTGTTCATGAGCAGAGATCTTAAAATGGCAATGTTGAAAATTTGGTAAAGAATTCCTAAAAATGACTGTTTTCTGAGGTGTGCATTGCACAGGTCCACACGCATCGTGGGTTTGCAAATTTTCAATATTTCCACTCCAGATTTTCAACATTGCCATTTTTCCACACCTCCTTATGAGCAGTACAGCTGTCATTTTTTACATCCTGCCCAAAACATGTTTCCGCCCATGTAGCACACAATGGTGCAGTCGGTGTGCAAACTCAATGTATGGGACACATTAACAAAACCACAGTGACACCATTCATGAGCAGAGGCCTTAAAATGGCTATGTTGAAAATTTGGTGAAAAAATTCCTGAAAATGACTTTTACGAGCGTGCGTTGCACAGTTCCTATGCATGCTCGTAAGTTTGCAAATTTAATATTTTCACTCTAGATTTTCAACATGTCCATTTTATTAAACTTCCTTATGAACAGTACAGCTGCAATTTTTCATATGTCACCCAAAATGTGTTATCGCACATGTAGCGTACAATGGTGCTGTTGGTGTGTGAAAGTAATGTTTAGGACAGACTAAGAAAATCACAGTTACACTGTTCATGAGCAGAGGTCTTAAAATGGTAATGTTGAAAATCTGGTGACAAAAGTCCATAAAATGACTGTTATGAGTGAGCATTGTGCAGTTTCCACGCATCCTCGTTAGTTCATGACTTTGTAATATTTTCAGTCCAGATTTTCACTAGTGGCATTTTTCCCCACTTCCTTATGAACAGTACAGCTGCCATTTTTCACAACATGGTGAAGTGTGTTTCACACTTTCAGTGCAGAGATGCGTGGTCGCTGTGGGAAATCATTGTTCGCACATATAAAGAAAATCACAGTGACACTGTTCATGATCGGAGGCACCAAAATGCCTGAGTTGACAATCTGCTATAAAATCCCCAACCTAATTATATTACGGGTGTGCATTGCACAGTTTCTATGTACGCTAGTGACTTCACCATTTTTTTAAATATTTTTACTACACATTTGCAACATAGCCATTTTTACACCTCCCCATGAAAGAGTACAGCTGTCATTTTTTACATCCTGTTCGGAATATTTTTGCATCTGTGGTGCTAAATGCCGTAGTCACTGTGCATAAGCAGCTTTCAGCTACCAAACTGATATTCCCCCTGTTCATGAGGTGGGGTCACAAAACAAACATGTTGAAAATTTGGAGTGAAAATACCAACGAATGCCTGAGGTATTAGGCTTTTCAACTAAATCGCCCAACCCTCTAGAGAATGACAGGAATCAGGGGTGTGACTTGGGATTCTTGCCTGTGATGCTCATACCATTCCACACCCTGCAGTCACTGAGAGGCATCGAGGTATGCCTTGGACTCTTCGGCCCCAAACTTCACCCCATTCTCCTATATCGCACCCATCTCACCGTATTTCCTAATGAAATGGGGTGCATAAGGGCCAAAGACCCCAAGGAACACGTGCCACTTGTCAGTCTCTGCAGAGTGGGGTGTGGTGAAATGGCGTGGCCGTTATTCCTGATGACTCAAACGCACACCCCAATGCCTGTCACTCTCTGCAGGGTGGTGGTGGGGTTGGCTTCAGTTCAATACTTTACTGCCATTCCTATTACGCAGCTCTGTATCTTTTACACTTCCACTGCCAATGCCAGCAAGCAAACATTCAGCATTGACAAATGCTTGTTTTTATTTCCCACTCATATCCTTCTCTGCCCCTTTATGTCCCCCTTCACCAGTCGAGACAGCAATGTTGAAATGTATTTGTTTCACTGATGGCACCTCTATTTCATTACCAATGCCATCAACTGTACTGTTACTGCTCTTGTCTAGCAACACTTCCTCCTGTTGCATTTCAAAATCTGTTGTTTCTCTACTTGCATAACCTCCTCACTCCCGTCCGAGACTGCCACCTAAGTATATTTACCTGCTTGTTCGGACAGCATAGCAGATCCCGCTGTGCCAGCATGTTTGAATTCTCTCCACCCCTCAGGCCTTCTGACAGCTCACTTGCTCCATCATTTGATCTTGATGCCTCCAGTGATACCACAAGCCCTGTTTCCCCTCGCTGCTGCATTATTTCCTGTGTGAGACATTCTCACAAGGAACAGAGCTTGCGCTCTTCAATTAATCAGCAGATCTCCTCCTCTAAAGCTGTCTGCTTTTCCATAGTAGACCCTGCAGGAACCTCCTCCATTCTTCTGATGGGTCAGATGTTTTCTCCGACCGCATCCTCTACTCGTTCCTTGGCCAACACATAGGCCTATTCCAGAACTGCATCCATTGTGATGATGGTATCTGGCAAAGGGAGGGCCAATGAGAGGCCAACTCCTCAGCCACCCAGATATCTTGCTCCTGTGCTGTCCCAAAACATTCTGGCCACCAAAACCTCTGTCACAGCACCCTCTAGCAACAGAGATGGGGAATATTTTATTTAGGACATACAAACTTATACAAAATTTTCCAAAATAATCAGTAAAGAATACAAACAACAGAAATTAACAGAAATTAATGCTGTATCTTATTTTCTAAATTAAACTAGAAAAAATGGGAAAAGAAAAACAGGTTATATATTTACAAAATGAAATTACAAAGTAAAACTGAGAATCACATCATGGTGTATGGATACCACCAGTTTTCATAATTAATCCATAAAGCAAGAGTTTCTTTCTGCGCTAGTATTGTCAGGTCTTTGTCACATGTCTCCTGAATTTGTTTAGTTACACAGGGCCAGATATTCAAAAGGGTTGCGCCATGCACAATAGGGTTGTGCCTGCGCAAGTCCAAACTTGCTCCATTCTGCGATATTCAGCAGGAGGCAGCTGCGCCACAGAAAACATGCTGAGCAACAGCGCAATGCAAATGAATGCATGCTGAACTGGAGGGGGAGGAACCATGCATAAACTGCACAGCCTGATATTCAGCTGGGCTGTGCAGAGTTGTGCAGGCGCAACCCCCAACCTGTGCCTGCACAACTTTGAGCCAAAAAAAAAAATGGCTCAGTTAGGTCACCTGACAGAGCTGCTGCATTGCAGGGCTTAACACAGCAGCTTCCACCTGTGGCTGGCCTCCAACCCGGTCCTGTGCCCCCTGCAGCCCAGTCGCTGGCAAGAGTGTAAAATCCCCCGCCACCCCACCAGCCCGATCATGGGCAGCAATGTATCCCCAACACATCCCTGGTGGTCCAGTGGACCGATAATCCCGATTGCGAGGATGTAACTAACCCCGAACATAGCCTGGTGGTCCAGTGGACCGAAAATCCCAATCATGGGATGTCATAAATAAACCCCGAACATAGCCCTCGTGGTCCAGTGGACCGAAAATCCTGATCACGTGATGTCATAAATAAACACACCCCACTGAACATAGCCCTGGTGGCTAGTGTCCAGCCACCCACCACCCATGAGCCCACCACCTCCCGGCGGCGGCGGGTGGCAGCATCCACCTACCTGCCACCCGCTGCCCGCCAACGACTGCCGGTGAAGCTGCATGCCCATTGGTGCAGAGCAAGCCAATGGGCATGCACCTACCGTACAAGACAATCCAGTTTTGTGAATGAATGTATTCATTCCCAAATCTGGAACTGTCCTGTGCGGTATGGACTCACACCATGACCTTGCTCTGCACCAATAGGTGTACAGCCCTACCAGACAGTCAGTTGGCGGGCGGTGGGGCGCAGGTGGGTGATGCTGCTGCCGCTGCTGCCGGGGAAGCAGGGGTGGTGGGCTTCGTGGGTGGTGGGAGGACACTAGCCACCAGGGCTATGTTTGGGGGTGGTGGCTTTTATGACATCCTACGATCAGGATTTTCTAGACCACTGACCACCGGGCTATGTTCGGGTTATTTATGACATCCCGCGATCGGGTTTTTCGTCCACTGGACCACCAGGGATGTATTCGGAGGAGGGGGGTTGTTTTTAATGAATGCAGCCCGCGATCGGGCTGGTGGGAGGGGGATTTCAGCTATGTCCATGATCAGGCCAGTCAGGGGAAGGGGGACATTTCTGCTGTTGCCCGTGATCGGGCCAGTGGGGGATGGTGGTGGGGATTTTCACTCTTTTGCCCATGATCGGGCTGCAGGGGGCGTCGGTCCCCAACAGCTGCTGCCTGGCAGGGCACCAGGCACAAGTCCTCGGGGATCGGCGCATCTGCATGCTAATGGCATGCAAATGGGGCCATAATCAGATGCAAATGGCCCCCCCTGTGCCTTGCATGAATTATGGCCCCATTTGCATGTCACCTTTTGAATATCAGAAATTTGTGCATGGCGCAATGGTACTCGCGCCACTGCAAGTTGAATACACCACTCTGACCACTTGCGGTGGCGCCAAGTTCCACTGCATCATGCACAGTGGCTGTGGCGAGGTGATATTCAAAGGGGTTGCTCAAGGGTGCAACGCCTTTGAATATCACTCTGCCCACACCCCTGTGCAACTATTTTGTGCAGCGCAAGGGCTTGCTCCACAAAATAGCGCAGTTTGAATATCTGGCCCATAATGTTTAAATTCTTCTTGGGTCCAGTAAATTTGTTGTAAAACATACTTATATCTTGTGATCCATATATTATATTTTTGAATCCCAGTCACAAATCTCAAAGTACTAGGGTTATTTTTTTTTCCAAAACCCAGTGTAAATCCCTAAAACCAGAGTATTATAATCAATAGTGGAAAAAGAAGGTCTACAATAATAGGAGGCCAAAACTTTCCAAAAAGAAGTAACATAAGGACACATCAAAAAAGGTGTTCCTGTGTCTCTAGGATACCATTGCATGTGTCCCTTGGACAGAAACACTCACTAAGCTGTTTATGCGTATGATTATTGCAGACCCTTATCTTCCCATGACAGGTCAACCGGGAAACATTTCTATCAAGTGAATAGAGATGTGCTGCCTTTTCCAGATGACATGAAAATGTGACTTTCCCTCTTCTCATAAAGATAACAGATTTATTTGTTCCGAATACAGCCAAAAATGCCAAGTTTTCTTTTTGCCTATAAGAGTGGTTTAATATTGTAGAAAATAAAATTGGTAGCAAAAAGTGCTACTGGGTTTATCATCTGTAGACCCTCATGCTTTTGTGATAAATAAGTGAAATTCCACTTTACCAGGTTCAGACAATTTCCTCACAGTGCTTGAAAAAATAATATAGGCTAGTCTCTAGATCTCTTGGTACAGAAAAAATTACAAATAGATATAAAAAATTGGTAATAATAATGATTTAATTAAAATTAATCTCTTCTTTTTTGAAATTTGCACATTCTTCTACTTTTCTAAGACTAAATGTCTAGTTCTGATTTTATTTTCCCAGTTTATACATCCAGCCTCAGGTATACAAAAAATTAAACCCAATAAAATAATTTGTCCAGTACACACCAGAATACCTGCAACATTAGGTGCTGGTAATGTGCCTGTACCTAAATATACTGCCCTGCTTTTCTGTAAAGTAATCTTTGCATTTGACATTTGAGAAAATTCTTTAAGAAGTTCTGTTATTATATCACCTGACTTAGAATTTTCTAAAAAAACTACAGATATCATCTGCATATGCAAGGGTTTTCACTGAATTGCCATTTTTTTGGATGGAGAGACGTGATTTCTGGAACTACAGAAAGTCCTCTTAATAATATATCTAAACCAAAGATATAAAGAATAGGGTTTAAGGGACAGCCTTGTCTGTCCCCTTGAGTTTATTGTTTTTCCTAGATACCCATTAATCATTGTCCTGAAATATGCATTGTCATATAAAAGCTTTTTCCATGTAATGCATTTCTCAGGAATCCCATGGCAGTGTAATGCATAATACAAAAAGTTATGAGAGATGTGATCAAAGACCTTTTCCTGGTCCAACAAAAGTCAAAAACCCAAATTACAGTTTTTATTATATTTATCAAAAATCTTTCTAATTTGAATTAAATTATCAAAAACATTTCTTCCTCGAATTGAGCAGGTTTCGAATTCACTAATTATTTTTCTTGTCACTATGTGTAATCTTTTGGTGAGAATCCTAGTCAAAATGTTATATTCAGAATTTTAAAGTGAAGTTGGTCTCCAACTGTTTAGTTTCATATTGTCTTCCCTCTTAAATAACAAAATCATTATTACCTGAAACCAACTTTGTGAGGTGTTTTTTGTGCCCAATATCTCATTATATAATTCAGTGAGCACCACTCCCATTAGTTTTTGGTGGACTTCATAAAACTCCGAACCAATACCATCAGGTCCTAGGACTTTATGTAGGAGTAGGCCTTTATTGGCATCATTTACTTCTGACAAGGTTATAGGTCTTGTGAGTAAATTTACTTCTTTTTCTGGAGGCGATGGAATAGGTAGATCTTCAAAAAATGGGCCTGTTATAGTATCTGATGCTATAGGTGAGAAGAAAGATTCATGTTGGGTTTCTATCTACTGTAATATTTGATAACTATGTTGTAACACATTACCTTCTTGAATCCTAATAGCATCCATGATTTTTGTTTTATTATACTCCAAATTATATTTAAAAATATCTATAGAACCTTTTTTTAATTTAGTTCCAAATTGTTGTTCTGCTACTAAGGATCTGGCCCTGTCATAAAGGTATTTTTTCATTTCTTTTTTAACATGATCAATTTGAGTTTTATAAGAAATTTTTAAGGTAATGAGAGTCATTTCATGTATTGACTTTGTAATTGTAAGTAATACAAATAATCATTTCTTAACTTTTTCTTTCCTTTCAGGGAAAATAACAATTTTAATTTTTTCTTGGTCTCACACCACCATTCAAGAATTGTGTTAAAATAGACAGAATAGAGAATTTTGCTAATATGAATTCTGTGCATTCCTTAAATATGTTGTCATCAGTCAATAGTGTAGTATTTAGTTTCCAATAGTTTTGCCCTATTTTTTTTGGTGTCTTTTAAATCTATGGAAACATGATGTTCCATATAGTCAGAGCTTACATTTGCTATAGTTTGAGCATTCTATATCCAACCTCTTTTGGAGAAAAAGATATAGCCTATTCTGATGGATATTGTGTTTCTAGAGTAGGTATGTTCTCCTAAGGTATGTATTTGCCTATATGAGTCATTTAAGTTTGAGTTATGTAAAATAGTTTTCAGAGTAATTACATCTCAGTAAAGTTTATGTGTATAACCTATTTTATCCTGACAGTGTAGAGGGCAGTTGAAATCCGCCCCCCCCCCCCAGAATAATAAATCTGGCAGTGTGTAGATAAGGCTGTAAGGTCTTAAAAAATGTATACCCTCAGTTTAGTTTGTGGGGGCATAGATTGTTCCAAGTGTTACTGGAGTATTATAAATAATGATGTCCAATAATAAAAGCCTACCTGGGATAATATCTATAACTCTGGTTATTGATATAGTTATAAATTTAAAAAGTATACCTACAACTGAGCAGGTTTCTCCCCCCATGGACCACAAAGACGGACCCCCACCCATGATTTTGTGGTCATCTGTATATCACTTTATGTCCTAAGTCTGGTATCCTGTAAAAAAATGATGTTAGCATTAGTTACTTGTAAAGAAGTTAGCACTATATGTCTCCTTTTTATAGTCCTGATACCATTCACGTTAAGCGTTACAATATTTAACATAGGAACACCCAGATTTACTTAAACAGGCATATACTGTATTTTATTGTAGTCCATTTCTATCTCATAGAAGCATAGAATTTGACGACAGATAAGGACCGCTTGGCCCACCCAGTCTGCCCATTTCCCTACCTACTGAATAAGCTGCAGATCCTAGTTAACCAGCAGCCTACTTCTTCCTACCCCCACCCCCTCTTTTTCCAGTGTTTACAAGATCTTCTTCTCCTTCAGAAGTTTCTTGGACCAAAGATATGAGGGAAGATAAATCGGAGTCTTCTTCCTCATCCTCAGTTGCATTTTGTAAAAGTGCTAGCTGTTATGGGTTTTTATAGGACTTCTCCTAGACATCTTTGGTAACGATTTCTGTCTCTCTTGTTTCCACTTTCCCCCAACTACCATAAAGTCCTCTGAGGAAACTGGGGAGGCATATCTTGTGCCTTATGTGAAACAATATCCATTTTTTTCTGGAGAGGCCATTTTTTTTTAATTATTTTATTAAACTCTAGGATTACAAATACCTTTGAGCAGGATCTGCTCATTTACAAAGGTTCCACGTCAAAGGATATAGGGTAACATACATACAAATGTCAACAATGGTTACAGTCTTAAAAACACAAAGATGTCTAAGCATTTATTATAAAGCCAAAACTGAGAGAGACAACATAAGCACGCTTCAGACAAGTTTGATGGTGAACAGAATATAGTTAGTATAGGGTAGGAGGGAGTCGGAAAGAAGTAGGCAGACTAAAGGGCCATTGTCAGTGGGTAGAGATGAGTGGAAAAAGTGTGAAGTGGATGGTCTGGAAGGCCCAATATCTGAAAGTGCCATTCGAGGGGGTGGGGTGGGTGAGGCAGTGTAGTGTGGGGGGGTAAGGGGTGAGGGTGGGGGAAACTGGTGCCAAACAAGTTGAGCTCTATGGGAGGTTACAGGTCATCTTCGACTAGGGTAAAATGAGGAGGCAATTACTTAGGAGAGGCAGTCACATTGAGTGGTAGAGGTGAGGAATAGTCGGAGTTGCCTTCTAAAGGTACCAAGCTTCGCAGTTGTAAATGTTTCTTTGTTAAGGGTATTGTACCACTGAGGAGTCCTGTCTGTGAATGACATCTGACCCATTGTAGTCCAGCATCTGGGAACCTGGAAGGTTTGAAATAGAGCTGGCAGTTGGCACTAAGAGGCTTTGCCACTCCTGATGGCATGAGCCCAAGGAGAACTTTTTCGGTTAACAAGCAGGTCTGGTATTGTATTCTACTAAGGAGTGGTAGGCGGTTCCAGTGTGTTGTTTTCAGGGACTTCTTCTTCTGGCTGTTTTCTGTTGAGATATTCTGAGAAATGAAGGTTTGATTATTTTCTTTTTTTTTTTCTGGGCCTATAATACCATATTCTCCTGATCATAATGTCATTCCTTCTTGTGAGCAGCCCAAGGACAGTATCTATAAGAGTGTCCTTTTTCATCGCATAGATTGCAACGTAGGGGGGTTAGGACATCTATAATGTGAATTATCTATTTCAAGGCACAAGTCACAGACTTGTACATCACACACATTACTTAAGTGAATTAAAGAACCACATTTGTGGCAAGTCTTTGGTTGTCCTGGATAGAAGCATAATCCATGGTCTCTTCCTATATAGAAACTGCTCAGTAAGTGTTGTAGACCTGTTTCATTGCTTTTAAGTTTAACTTTTATATGCCAACCCCGATCAATATATTTTCAGTATCCATTGTAGGCTGAGGTATTTCATGTGCTTCAACTCATTGTTTAACCCAGTGCAGTATGTCAGAGATATCCACACCCTCATTTTTAAAGAGAATATTTATGTTTTTCCAAGTAGGTTTGGTAAGAGGGATCACAATAAAAGGAGTCCAAACTGAAGAATTCTTTAAATGTTGGTATTATAGCCAAAATCTATCTAACAAAAAGGAGGAGCAGAAACTAACATCAAATTGGGAGTCTCCAGATGTATGTATTAGGGCAAACACCTCTGTGGCTATGAACTGCATAACTGCATAGTTTCTTTTAAAAGTTTACTTGCAACATATGCTCAGTCAGGCTATTCTTCTTGGTCACCTCTATATTTTAGATGTACTGTATTTTTCCTTTTAGCAGGTTCTCCAAGATTTGAAAATAAATCTGAGAGTTTAAAGGTATGAGATGGTGGATTACCAATTGTTACATTGTTTTTTTTTTTTGCTCATTTTGCTTTGTAACATCTTTTTCTTTTAACTGATTTTCTACCATGTTCCCCCATGAAGTTCAGGGAAATGCTAGTACATTTTTATGTTGGCGCACTTGCGCAGCTAATATCTTGTGGTAGTGGAGATTTGGAGGCGCAGTCGCTGTTGGGCAAATGCAGGGCACGCACCAGTAGGTGCGTCCCTCATTCCCCAATCAGCCTGCATGCTGGCACCCCACCACCCGGGTGAGCACATATAAGGAAAGGTCCACTGCAATGCTAGCAAACCTTGTCACATGCAGCGGACCTTCCTACGTGCTTCACCAGCATCAAACAATGAGTCCTCCCCCTCCTTTTCTGCTTGCCAACAGAGGAGCCCACTCCCATCGGCATGATTCCCCCCTTCTTCTGTGCTGAGGGGGTGCATAATCCCCCTCAGCTAGTGTCCCCCACTCCCTATGTGTCAACATGGGTGCCTGATCCCCCAGAGGCTACTGTACCCACCAAAAAAAAAAAAACCTGTAAAAACAGAAAACCGCCCACAATGTTTTTTTTAATACCTGTGAACAGAAAACAGTCCCTTGTAGTCTCCCTACCATCCGCACCCACCTACTGCGCACCTCTTCACCCCATACTTATCTCCAGAGTCCAGCACGATGATCTTCGGTGGACCGGGATCACGTCTGCACTTTTGAAAGCCGACCGCAAACTGAGGAAATGCCGCTAAGCTGTATAATGGAATAAATAGGTTTTTTTTCAACTTTGATGCATATCTTGGGCATTTTTGGGAATTTTTTGCACCTAATTTTCAGCATGTGGTTTTTGGGACTCCTCCTCATGAATTCTGTCACTGTTATGACGTTATTCAGTCCCGAAAGGTGATTTCGCAGTCACTGTGCTGAATCACCTTTTAGGGCTGATTAACGCAAGGAGAGTGGCAGTGTTCAAGAACTAGAAATATAGAAACATAGAATCTGACAGCAGATAAGGACCACTTAGCCCACCGAGTCTGCCCATTTTCCTACCTAACAGATAAGTTGCAGATCCTAGTTAACCAACAGCTTACTTCCTCCTACCCCCCCCACTAGGACTGCCTTATGTCTGTCCCTTGCATTCTTGAATTCCCCCACTGTTCTTGACTCCACAACCTCCTCAGGGAGGCTGTTCCATGCATCCACAACACTCTTTATGAAAAAATACTTCCTCACATTACCTCTGAGTCGTTCCCCTCTCTATCTTCAAATTGTGCCCTCTTGTTCTTGCACATCTCTTTTTCTGAAAGATGCTACCCTCTTGGACTTTGTTGATTCCCTTGAGGTACTTGAAAGTTTCTATCATGTCCCCTCTCTCCCTTCTTTCCCCAAGGGTATACATATTAAAAACAATTTGAGAGCTGGGATCTCAAAAATCCTATGTTGCAAATTTGGTGGAAAAAATCCATAAAATGGCTGTTTTACGAGCGTACGCTACGCAGTTGCTATGCATGCTCGTAACTTCGTGAATTCACAATATTTTCATGCCAGAGTTTCAACACTAGCATTTCTCTATACCTCCTTGTGAACATTACAGCTGTCATTTTTCATATCCTGGCCGAAATGTGTTTCCGCACTTTCGGCGCACAATAGCGCGGTCGCTGTGCAAAATCACTTTTTGGGACAGTTTGAGGAAATGACAGTGACACTGAACATTAGCATAGGTGCTAAAATGCCTATGTTGAAAATTTGGTGCCGAAAGTCCATAAAATGACTGTGTTACAAGTGTGCGTTGAGCATTTCCCACACACCCCTGTAACTTTGCAAATTTGCAATATTTACATGCCACATTTTCAACACTGCCATTTTTGTACACCTCCTTATGAACAGTACACCTGTCATTTTTCACATCCTGCCCAAAATGTGTTTCCGCATTGCACTACCAAAGCCAATGCTAGCGCGACAACATTCGGGCATTGACAAATGCTTGTTAATTTCCTCCACATTTAAAATTTCTGAGGTTGAGTTTGTTCTTACAGAAACCTTTAGTCTACCCTCGATAGAAGTTTTAGGCTGGTTTTCTCCTTCTGGACCCTTAACTTGCAGTGCAATAGATTATTGCTGTTCTGCATTGGGTGAGGCTTCTGAAAGGCCTTCTTGCTGAGTTTCCATAGTAACTAATTGGTTTGATTGTTGCAGCTCCACATCTGTGTAGCTCACTGGGGTTAGCAATAGAGGATTTGTTGCAAATGATCCTACTTTTGTGACTAAGTCCTGAATTTCCCTTGCAGTTGGGATCAATGTAGCAAACCTAGGTACAGCCATCTGCTGCTTTCTCCCAGCCAGTGGCTTTAAGAGCTTTCTCAGGAGTCCATACTAGTTGAAGTTTGAGATTTGCAGCAGGTCCTGGAGATGAACACTTGGTAGAGACATTATGGGCTTCCATTGAGGTTTGTGGAACATCACCCAATGTATTTCCCAGGTTAAATAATGCTGCTTCTTCAATTTCTAGTAGCTTTAAAAGCTTACTGCGATGCTGTTTGATTTCCATAATTTGCTCGTGAGTTTTTATGTCTTGCATCCTGGTTGTAGCTCTCAGTTTTTCCCCTTGTTCTGTACCATTAGAAGACAATGGGTCTGTGCAATATGTGGGACTGTCTTATATTAGTACGTGATTTTTTGATGCCTTTTTTAATATTATTTTTCTTGGTACCTCCTCCTAGCAGCGTGGATCTCCATGATGTCCAGCCGCCAGCACCTGCACCCTCCAGGCAGGACCCCTACAGACAGTGCCAGGTGCCACCAGATTCCCTACAGCAATGTGGCATTGTTGTCACTGTAGGGGACTCTGCTTTTGACATATTGACATCGGGGATGTATATTGCATTTTGCTATGGAATGTTTGAATAGTTTTTCAGATATAGGTGAATAAAGATTTTTTTGTAGTTAATTTGTTTTTTATTGAGTTTGCAAACAGAGAAGAAAAACATAACACAAGAAGATACAACTATGAGACAGAGACGGTTATATATACACAGTTTTTGTTCAGATCATGGATTACACATTGGTTTGCTAGAGTAGGTTACTCATGTTCAAAGCTGATTCAAGTGCTGATATATTAATGCTATGTTACTTAACAACAGATTCAAGGTACAGAACTCAGACGGGAAAGACTTTTTATGACAGAGTATACTAAGAGATGAGTTGGTTATCACTCACACCAAGAGGTTGTACACTACTGACTAATCATTGGCACCTAGAGAAAAGCCTGTTAGATCCTATAATCTGTCCACCTCTTTTTATGTTGATTGCATGTATGCGCAAGAAACATGTTGCGGCAGCTTTCTCCACAAGCAGGTTGTGGAGGCGTGGCACTGTTGTGCCCAATGCCCCCACAGCCTGCAAAGGCTTGTCCCCCATCCCCCAATGCCGTGGCATGCTGCTGCTGACACTAGTTCAGCCAGTGTGCCACAACTTTCTAAAAAATCAGCCGCTGCAATCAGGGGCCACCTCATCATTACAGCGTCAGCCATCCGCTGCAATGAGGGAGCGACCCGTCATTGCAGGGCGGAATGTAGAATCTGCGATATTGTTTGTGAACATGGCGGTGGCTTGCCGCCTATTCACAAACAGAATGTACCCCCCCCATGTTTATTTGCTGATGGGAGAGCCCACTCCCCATTGGCATAATGTAACACTCCCCTCCAGTTTTATTGCCTGTCGACAGGGTGCCCAATCCCCGTCGGCAGAAATGAATTTCTCAACCCCCTTTTGTTGTCCACCGACGGGGTGCCCAATCCCCTGTTGGCTACAGCTGCTCCCCTTCAAAACAGCTCTGGTGGCACGTGGGGAGCCCACCCCAGTGTGCCACATGCCCCTTTTATAGTTTGCCAATGGGGGTACCCAATCCCCCATCGGCTACAGCTGCCCCCCCAAAAACAAGAGTTCTGTGGCATGCTGGGAGCCCACCCCAGCATACCACATGCCCCAGTAAATGAAAAACGGTCCTGCAAAGTCTTTTTCGGTTTTTGTGCCTGAAAAAAAGGAAATGGTCGCTTGTAGTCTCCCTGCCCCCCCTCCCATAACCTGCACCCACCCACTGCACACCCTGCCTCCCAACACACCCCCATACCCCATACTTACCTCCAGAGTTCGGCGCAATGATCTTCGCTGGACTGGGAACATGTCTGCACTTTTCAAAGCTGACCGCGAACTGAGGAAATGCCGGTAAGCTGTATAATGTAATAAATAGGGTTTTTTCAACTTTAGTGCATATCTTGGGCATTTTGGAGAATTTTTTCACCAAATTTTCAACATGGGGTATTTGGGACCCGTCCTCATGAGTTCTTGAACTGTCATGGAGTTAATCAGCCCTGAAAGGTGGTTTCGCGGTCACTGTGCAGAATCACCCTTTGGGGTCAATTAATGAAACGACAGTGCCAGTGTTCATGAGGTGGGCTCTCAAAAAGCCTATGTTGCAAATTTGGTGGAAAAAAATTCAAAAAATGACTGTTTTATGAGCGTGCGTTGTGCATTTGCTATGTACGCTCGTAACTTCACAAATTTACAATATTTTCATGTCAGATTTTCAACATTGGCATTTTGTCAGACTCTTTGTGAGCAGTACAGCTGTCATTATTCACATCCTGGCCGAAATGTGTTTTTGCACTTCCGGCGCAAAATAGCACGGTCGCTGTGGGAAATCAGTGTTCAGTACAGATTAAGAAAATGACAGTGACACTGTTCATGAGTAGATGTCCTAAAATGCCTATGTTGAAAATTTGGTAATGACACTCCATAAAATGATTGTGTTACAAGTGTGCGTTGCGCACTTTCCACGCACCCTTGTAACTTCACAGATTTGTAATATTGTCACACTAGCTTTTCAACAGTTCCATTTTTTCACACTTCCTTATAAGCAGTACAGCTGTCATTTTTCACATCTGGCGTAGAATAACGTGGTCACTGTGGGAAATCAGTGTTCAGGACAGATGAAGAAAAAGACAGTGGCACTGTTCATGAGCAGAGATCTAAAAATCCCTATGTTGAAAATTTGGTGATGAAACTCAATAACATGAGTGTCTTACAAGCGTGCATTGAACTGTTTCCATGAACCCTTGTAACTTCGCAAATTTGTAATTCTGTCACACCACATTTTCAACGGTGGCATTTTTTCACGCCTCCTTATGAACACTACAGCTGTCATTTTTCACATCCTGGCTACAATATGTTTTTGCACTCCTGCAGACAATAGCATGGTCACTGTGGGAAATCAGTGTTTGGGACAGATTAAGATCGACCGAGTGAGAGGGGGAAGTGACCGAGCTCAACTGAGCTCTGTCAGGACAGCTGCGGATTTGTTTGTGGCAGACAAAGGCCCCAACACAAGAGCCCAGTACAATAGGGCAGCCTGCAGCACTGGGAAAAACAGAACGAGAGAGAGAGAGAGTGAGAGAGGGGGAGTGAGCAAACTCACTGAAGCGCTGTCGTCATGACTGCTGCGGATTTCTTTGTGGGCAGAAAAAGGCATCAATACAGGCAGGGGCCCAGTACAAAAGGCCAGCCTGCAGCGGTGGGAGAAACAGTACGAGCAAGTGAGACAAGGGAACTTAGTGAGTTCAACAGAGCTCTGTCAGGACTGCTGGGATTTCTTTGTGGGCAGAAAAAGGCACCAATTCAGGCAGGAGCCCCGTACAAAAGGGCAGCTTGCAGCGCCAGGACTAACAGAATGAGCGATGAGAGAGGGAGACTGCGCAACCTCAATGGAGCTCTGTTGGGATAGCTGTGGATTTATTTGTGGACGGACAAAAGGTGCCAATGCAGCCAGGAGCCCCATACAAAAGCTCAGTCTGCGGCACCAAGAGAAACAGAACCAGCGAGTGACAGAGCTGTAGTGAGCGAGCTCAACGGAGCTCTAGTGTGACTGCTGGAGATTTCTTTGTGGGCATAAGAAGGCAGCAACGCAGGCAGGAGCCCAGTAGAAAAGGGCAGCCTGCAGTGCCAGCAGAACAGAATGAGCGAGTGAGAGAAGGGGAGTGAGCAAGCTCAACGGAGCTTTGTCGGGACTGCCATAACATGATTGTGTTACAAGCGTGCATTGAACTGTTTCCACACACCCTTGTAACTTCGCAAATCTGTAATACTGTCATGCCACATTTTCAACAGTGCCATTTTTTCACAACTCCTTATGAACACTACAGCTGTCATTTTTCACATCCTGGATAAAATATGTTTTTGCTCTCCTGCCAGACAATACCACGGTCACTCTGGAAATCAGTGTTTGGGACAGATTAAGATCGACCGAGTGAGAAGGGGGAGTGACCGAGCTCAACTAAGCTCTGTCGGGACTGCTGTAGATTTGTTTGTGGCAGACAAAGGCCCCAACACAAGTGGCCAGTGCAAAAGGGCAGCCTGCAGCACTGCGAGAAACAGAACGAGAGAGCGAGTGAGGGGGGTGGTGAGCGAACTCACTGAAGCGCTGTCAGGACTGCTGCAGATTTCTTTGTGGGCAGAAAAAGGATCACTACAGGTATAGGGGCCCAGTACAAAAGGCCAGCCTGCAGCAGTGGGAGAAACAGTACAAGCGAGTGAGACAAGGGGACTTACTGAGCTCAACGGAACTCTGTCAGGACTGCTGGTATTTGTGGGCAGAAAAAGGCACCAATGCAGGCAGGAGCCCCGTACAAAAGGGAAGCTTGCAGCACCAGGACAAATAGAATGAGCGACGAGAGAGGGAGACTGTGCAACCTCAACAGAGCTTTGTCAGGACAGCTGCAGATTTCTTTGTGGACAGAGAAAAGGTGTCAACGCAGCCAGGAGCCCCATACAAAAGCGCAGTCTGCGGTGCCAAGAGAAACAGAACCAGCAAGTGACAGAGTGGTAGTGAGCGAGCTCAATAGAGCTCTAGTGTGACTGCTGCAGATTTCTTTGTGGGCAGAAAATGCAGCAACACAGGCAGGAGCAGAGTACAAATGGCCAGCTTGCAGCGCCAGCAGAAACAGAATGCGAGAGTGACAGATGGGGAGTGAGCGAGCTCAGAGGAGCTGTGTCGGGACTGCTTCAGATTTCTTTCTGGCTAGAAAAAGTCACCAATGCAGGCAGGAGCCCAGTACAAAAGGGCAGCCTGCAGTGCCAGGAGACACAGAACGAGTGAATAAGAGAGGGGGAGTCAGTGAGCTCAACAGGGCTTTGTTGGGACTGCTGCAGATTTATTTGTGGGCAGAAAAAGGCAGCAATGCATGCAGGGGCCCAGTACAAAAGGGCAGCCTATGGTGGCAGGAAAACCAGAATGAGCAAGTGAGTGAGCGCAACTGAGCTGTATAGCAACTGCTATAAATTTCTTTATGGGCATAAGAAGGCAGCAACACAGCCAGGAGCCCAGTAGAAAAGGGCAGCCTGCAGCGCCAGGAGAACCAGAATGAATGAGTGAGACAGGCGGACTGAGCGACCTCAATGGAGCTCTGTCAGAACAGCTGCATATTTCTTCCTCAGTAGAACAAGGTGCCAATGCACACAGTAGTCCAGTACAAAAGAGCAGTCTGCAGCACCTTGACAAACAGACTGAGTCAGTGACAGAGGGCCACTGCGTGAGCTCAACAGACCAATGCAATCAACATTCGGCATTGACAAATGCTTGTTTCTAGAAGTCATGGTGGTCATAATAAATCCTTGGAGTGAGAATTAAACATGGGAGGACCTAAAGTGTGTTTGAAATACAGGGCCCATATCTTATAGAAAATAGCTACATGGTGCATAAAGAAGTGTGACATCCTAGAGTTACTGTAGTTGACAGTGTGCCTAATGCAGTTTCCAATTCATGAAAGGACGGAAACAACTTGGTTCCTCATTGCCTAAGCAAAAGGCATCTGGCTTCAATGGACGCTAGGTGCAACCATGTCCTCTTAGGCGATGTGTGTTGGGGGAGAAATTCAGGGAATTTGAGTAGAATCAGGGTGGGTGAGTGTGAGATAGGCTCCTGGAGGATTTTGGAGTAGTAATCCAAATTACTAGTCCAGTAGCTCCAAATCATGTTGCAGGGCCATAGAATATGCACCAGATCAGCTGCTGGTGCATTGCATCTCCAGCACAAGTCATATGATAGGAGACCCATTTTCTTAAGTTGTGTCAGAGTCCTGTACCAGTAGTGCATGATCTTGTTTTGAATGAGCAAGCTGTGTTGGTCCAGGCATGCATGAGTTTTGATTCTTGGGTCCACAACTGGTCCAAAAGGGATACATGCAGTGCTTTATCCCATTTTAGTTTGGAGGGAAGTGATGGATCAGAGGGGGAATCCTTTAGGGCCCTGTAGATAGAACCTGCTAGGCCATGTTGTGTTTTAATCCAGAATTGTATTGGTGCATTAGGTAGACTTTTGTCCAGTTGACTAATGTAGGTGGAACAATCACATTGTTGCCTTCTTTTGAAAGCATATAGACTGTGTATCTGCAAGTACCTCCAAAAATCTGCCTTTGGTAGTCCATATCTATTCTGTAAGGGCTGGTATGATTCCATCATGACAGAGGAGGGGATAGCTAGGTCTCCCATGAAATGTATCATCTTATTATTCCATGTAGGTCAGTTAAGGGGTTGGGATTCTTTAGTAGAATATGGGTTAATCTAAAAGGGTGTAAAAGACTCCAATCGTGCAGTGTTTGGCCAACCTTCTCACCTTTTTCCAGGCATCACGGCCCACAACTATTGTATACCATTTGCAAGAGTCTTTAAGTCAGGCATACCCTAAATAGGCTAAGGGTGTGACTTCTTTAAGTTATTCAGTTTTGAGTTCTGTCCGTGCTGGCATGTGTGGCCTTGGGTGGTTGAACAATTTACAAATCTGGGCCATGAGGAATGCATAGTGACAGTGCAAAAAGTGCTGGAGACCCCACCTACCTCTAGACCAGTGCATGCATCTTGGTTCTGCTCTACTGTGTGGGGGGGGGGTGAGCCTTCCCACAAAACATTTCCAAAGACACTGTCTGTTTTCTGAAACCACTCACTCCTAACAAGGATAGGCAGATGGAATAGGATGTGGAAAACTCATGGGGCAATAATATTTTCTATGGCATTAACGTTCCCTACTGGGGATATGTTTAGTAACTTCCACCTTGTCATGTCAAGCCATAGTTTATCTGTTAGGGGCTGAAGGTTGACCGCTGCTAATTGTGTGATGTTGGGGGATATAAGGATTCCAAGATATTTAATGGATATGGGGGCCCAAGCTAATCCAAACTAGGAAACCAGCACTGGGGTTGCACAGGTATTTAGGGGAAGGATCACTGTTTTTGAAAGGCTGATACGGAGATTAGAGATGGATGTAAAGGAAAGCAAGATGTTCAGCAGGATCGGGGTTGCCTTGGTTACATCTTTACAGAAGTCTAGAGAGTCATCTGCATATAATTTTACTCTGAATTCTTTGGACCCAACTTTAATGCCTCTTGTTTTGGGTGCTGTCTTAATGTAGCTGCCAGGAGCTTCAGGGCTATGACAAAAAGAAGGGGTGAAAGCAGTCAGCTTTGGCTTGCTCCTCTAAAGAGGGAAAAAGTTTTGAAAGGGTACTGTTCATAAGGACATGGGCCAAGGGGTTAGTGTATAATGTCTGAATCCAGTTTTTAAAGGTGGGACCAAAATTAAAAAGCTTAAGGATGGCTAAGAGATTGTCCCATTCCACTGACTCGAAGGTTTTTTGAAGTCTACAGCTATGGCTGCTGCTGGGGAGGGTATATTAGCAGCTGCCTGGAGTAGGGAGAATAATGTTCTGAGACACTGTGAACGTACTCTGCCTTTGACAAAACCAACTTGTAATGGATGGACGATATCATGGAGGCTGTACTCTAGGCATATGGCAAATAGCATTGCAATAATTTTCGGGTTGGAATTAATTTGGGATTTAGAGTGGTAACTTGCTAGAAAAGAGAGGTTCTTTCCTTCTTTCTGTAAGACAGTGATGACTGCCTCCTTCAACATGGCAGGGAGGGTGGTGGTATGGTGGGAGTCTTGCAGCATATGTAACAGTGGTAGAGTCACTTCTTCACACACAATTTGGTAGAAGTCTATGGGTAAGCCATCACTGCCAGGGGCTTTGTAGGGTGTCATGGCTTTGATTGCCTTAGATATTTCAGCCTCCATGATGGGGGCCTCCAGAACCTCTTTCTGAGTTTATGATAGTTTGGTTAGGGATAGATTAGACATAAATCCATTAAATGAGGTAGTACTGAACTGCATTTGAGAACTATAAAGGGTTTGGTAAAATTATTTCATAATGTCATTAATGGCCCCAGGGGAGGTTTGCAACTCAGCCTAGACAGTCTTTATGGTGAGGAATTAATTGTTCTGCCTGCTGCTTACGATGTCAGAAAGATAGTAACATTCCTGCTTTTTCCTCTAGTGCCTAATATTTATGCTTCATTCTAGTAATTTGAAGTTCAGCCAAACATGCTGCTATGGAGTTCAGCTGTATGCGGATGGCCATCTATGCCCTTGTCAGACTGTGGTTTTTTCAGGTTCTTGGGGTTTTGTTTGGACATGTCCTCTTTGGCCTTGAGCAGCAACTCTAGCCTTTTAAATTCCTTGTTCCGAGCATGCCTTCTATGGGTGAAGAAGCTCATTATTTGTCCCCAGAGGGTAGCTTTTTATGCCTCCCAAATCATGGAGGAAGTAGAGGAGTCTGGGGTTTGTCTTGGAAGTACAGTATTGTTTCATGTTTAAGCCACGATATGAAGTCTTCGTCTTGATGTAGTAGGTAAGTCTCCAGGTTTGGCATTTTTCAGGGATGAGATTTGGCATGAGACAGGGTTAATGGTGCATGATTGGAAATATACAGGGGGTCAATAGAAATATTTAGCACTGCAGCAGTAATATTTGAAGTGGTTTGCCAGAAGTCAAGTCTGCTAGCCATGTGGTGTTAGCCGGAGGAAAAAGTGTAATCCTTGACTGAGGGGTTTAACAGCCTCCAGGTATCAGACAGTTGGTACAGTTAGATTAGGCCCCTCAAAACTTGGAGGGCTCTTTAGTGAGGTGCAGGCCCATCATTCAGTTGGTCAAGGTAATCATCCAAGACTAAGTTAAAATTGCCCCACAAAATTGCCTCGGGATTGTCAAAAGAAAGATTCAGGAGGATCTGGTATAGTTTTTAAAAAAAGGCTGGCCATCTTGGTTAGAAGCATAGATATTGCCCAACAGTAGAAGGCCACTGGGGGCTGCGAGTTTAACTATGATCTATCTACCATCTGGATTGCTTATTTGACTTATGGGGACCCATTTTACATCTTTGTGTAGCAGGATAGACACTCCATGCTTAGCAGAACTTGAAGCACTGTGGGCTTCCCATCCAACCAATCCCTTTTTAATTTGAGTGCCTCCTTGTGATCTAATTTCATTTCCTGAAGGAAGGCTACCTGCGTTCTCATCTTCTTCAACTGGGCTAACACTTTTTTTCTCTTTATGTGGGAATTAAGTTCCCTCACATTCCATGTTGTAAATACGATTGGATAAGCCATGGCTGGGTGCATATAAATAGTTAGCTATCAGTGGGGGGAAACGAGAGAGCTATAGAGATCCAAGTTGGCAGTTCATACTTGTTCCACCTGTGAAGAATGGTAGTCACAAGGTGACTAGTTAAGTAAAGTACTGACCCGAAGAAAGTAATGCATGACCAGGATGTTACATGACCATGCGACCATAAATGCATGTTAGCAAACTCTTTTCGATCCAACAAAAAAACAGTATGAAGAGTGGACATGTTGGTAAAGTTCCGTTATGCAATGATCTAGAAACATTTTGATCAACCTAAAATACAAATGGCTGTTAAAATTATGACAGTATATTGAAACTTTCAGTAACAGAAGGGTAGGCATGCAAACCCCAAAAAGTGTGATTTGTACCCTATAAAGAATCAACTGAGTGAGAACAAAAAAAACATCAAGGGTTCATGAGAACACCCAGTAATGAAGAAATAAAAAAATAAGTGTCCCTTCTTATGGTGGGAATAAATTTGCTACCACAAGTGAATTACCAGTCTAGAACTATATATACCAAAGCAATAAAGAAGGTACTGTGTTCAGGTGACATATACCCTGAGGGAGTTAATGGGGAGGGAGACCTTAAAATGAAGGTCAGTTTGTGATAGCATCCCATGTGTGGCCCCATGTTGCCCTAAACAATATCAGAATCTTGTTGTTACCTAGGTAATATATGTCTATAAAGGGGGGTGGCTGGGGGAAGGGCATAGTCTCAGAGGTGGTAACTGTTCCTTGGAGTTATGGGCTAGTAGGCAATGACCCCATATTATTTGCTATATCTTTATTCCACGAGGCTGAACGAAGTACTTATTAGAGATGTGTTCTTTGGAAAAGAAAGTAGTACTGGGCCTTATCCACCAGTCCACGCTTGCTGAAAAATGTAATCTGGAAAGCTGCTAGGGGGTAAAGCTTAATCTAGACATATCCTCGCTCTGTGAGTGCTAGGAGCAAAGGCATAGATGGCTTAGGTGATGGCGAGTGACAGGATCAGCTTGTTCTGTCCTGAGATGAGACTCCTGCTGTTCTGGTAAAGTCCAATCAAAGGCAGGCTCTGGCTGCATCCTTTAAGCACTACGAGTTGGGGGAAATGGTTCATTCACCACCAGAGCACATCACTGACACCAGCAGCTGGGAGAAAAAGGTAAGGGCTTTTTCTAGGCAGGGAGCTTAGATAACAAACTTTACACACTGACTTTTTGTATGGGGATGAATTAGGACTGGAGGTTTCACACTCCTTACCAGCTGACTAAGGCATTGTGAAGACAGCCACATCATTGGGGGAGGCTGTACATTGGGAGGTGAAAACAGGTTTCGGAAATACAAACACAGGTGTGTTGAGAGATTAGAGGAACTTCAAAACAGGGGTCAGCTCTGCTCAAGAGATGGCTAGGGATTGGCCAAAAAGCCACGTAGCTAGGCCTAGCATTTAGAGCACGGGAGTAATTCAATACCTTACCAGACAGTGAGAAGTGATCCCTCCTCTCCCACCGGCCGGTGTCAGCACAACATAAACACATTGATACATAGACAATGTCAGCAGATAAGGGCCTATGACCCACCCAGTCTACCCATTTGGGCTTGTAAATTCCCTTTACATCTTTCTAGAAGTCTGGTGCCCCTTACCCCTGAACTCCAGGATTCCCTTATGTCTGTCCCATGCATTCTTAAATCCCTTGATTGTTTCAGCCCCCACCACTTCATCTGGCAAGGTGTTCCACTTGTCCACCAACCCTTCTGTGAAGAAATTCTTCTTCATGTTTCCATTTAATCTCCCTCCTTCCAACTTCATCCCATGTCCTCTAGTCCTGGAACATCTTTTTCGCTGGAAAATAGTATATTCCTGCACCCTGTTCCTCACTGTAAAGTACTTGTATGTCTCTATTATATCCCTGCTCTCCCCCTCCTCTCCTCCATGGAGTACATATTCGGGTCCTTCAGTCTTTCCTCATAGGACTTGTGATGGAATCCCTGTACCATCCTTGTTGCCCTATTCTGAACCAACATATGTGAAGAAACATTAAACCCCAGTATGGAAGGGGGGATGGGTCACCTTTGTGGTATGGGGGGATGGGTCATCCTCCTCACATATTTACACTCCTCAGTGAAGTCCATATTGCTGACAGTTACCTAGGGCTGCCGCCATCCAGGTTACAAAACTAGAACCAGTAACCTGAGTACATGCAGCTAACTATTCACAGAGTTTAGGCTAAGAGGGGAGCTAAGTCAGCTGTAGGCATCCTATGCTCCAAGAAACATAGGGGATCAGGAGTCACAGACATCCCCTCATACTCCTGTGATGCCCAGGCAGGTTGTTAGTAAAACTTGTAAACAACAGCTTACCTGATAAACACACTAATCAAATTAATTAGCCATTTAGTCCATAGCTAATACAGGAGAGCACAGAAGCAAGTGGCTGTCCTGCATGCATTTCCTGTAATCTGCCCTTCAGTTACGAGGGTGTCAGGACCTCCACCCCACTCAAAAAAAAGGCAGTCTGCCCATTCTGCACATATGGGTGACCAGTCCCAGGCAGCGTGTTGGGGCATAGCTGAGGCATCTATCGATGGCTGGATATCCATTGGCAGAGTTAATGGTGTGGGGAGTTGGATCTCAAAGTGAGGAATACCTGTCTGAGGTTTTCACCAGGGTGTTGAGTGTAGGGCCACTACTCACATCTGAGGGAGATTTCATTCTTTTCCTACTGCAAGATCGGTCCTGGGGGGAGCTTTTACAGAGGCTGGTCCCTTGTTTTTCTTTTGTCTGCCCTGAGTAACAGGTTGCCAGTGTTTAGCTGGGTCTTGCTCTTCACTGCTGTTTATGTTTTGGGGTGGCATAGCTGGTGGGGGCTATGGTAGATCGATTGGCAAGGCCTCCTGGCCATGCAACTTGGATGGCAGCTGAGTAGGTAGCATGTTTTCAGGGCCAGCAGATCACAGGTAATCTTCAGCATCTCTCAGGTGTGAAATGATACAAAACCTCCATTTACTTGGATGTGGAGCATTGCTGGGTACTACAGAGTGGTGGGACTGTTCAGCTGGTAAAATCTTTGTTGCACCCTAGAAAATGCTCTTCTTTTAAATGACAGGTCCTGAGAAAAGTCCGGGAAAATTTGCACCAGGTGGCCTTCCCATTGCAACAGCCCACCCATTCACGTGCCAGCCTTAGCATGGATTCTTTGACTGGATAGCAGAGTATTTTGCATAGGATGGGGGCAAGGTTTATCCCCTGGCCTCAGTCTGGAGCAAGGGAGCAATGTGCAAGCTCATTGTCTGGGGAGGGCAGTCATAAGCTTGTAAAATAGAAGGCAAAGCTCCACGCAGAAAGACCACCATGCCCCAGCCTTCTGCACCCTCTGGGATGCCCACAATGCAAAAATTGTTCCAATGGGCTCTATTTTTGAGATCATTCACTTCATCTCTTAAATATTATAGCTGCTTCTCATGGGCCCTTAGGAATAGTTTGTGATGATCAGTAATATTTTATTGAGTCTTAAGCATCTATTCTGCGTCCAAGACTTGGGATACCAGGGCCGTTAATTCCTCTTTGGTTTGGGGAATAGTAGTTTTGAGTGCAGTAGTGTCGAGTAAAATGCAAGAAAGCATAGCAGCAATCTGGATCATGTTCATAGCTGTCTTTTTCTTTGAGGTACCCATTGTGAATCTGGTAGAGGCTTATTGTGCTGGGTTTGTAGATCAGCTGGTGCATAGCGCAGTGGGTTAAGGCTCTGAGCAGCAGATCTGGAGATCTGGGTTTGAATCCCACAGCTGCCTAGGTGTATACTGTGTGATCCTGAGCAAGTCACTTAACTTCCATGTGTTTCCAGGTCACATCTGGAAACAAGCTTTGGTTTAGTGTGCTACTCCTGGTTAAACAATGTTCCCTTTCCCTTTTTCTATTCAGGTCATTGGTGAGGAGCTTGTGCTTCTCAGCTTTACCTTCTTTTTTATTGCAATCCTTATAGAAAATGTTCAACATTGGCACTGATCGGTAGCTCAGGATGTCAGCTCCTCAGTCCATTGCTTTTGGTTTGGTATCCCAGCAGCATGTAGATGGATGACATGAAAAACTCCCTCGAGGGTTCTGTCCTTGAATTTCAAGCTGACATCCTGTTTGACGGCAAGCTCCACCCTGGGTGAATAAAGGGTTAGCATAGTTTTCACTTGTAGTATTCCATTGAGGAAAACTACAACCTTTTTTCTAGTTATTAATGTTACTGCATTCTTCTTTTTTTTTTACTATGGTATTTATGCCCCTGTACTCTCCAGCCTCCTCTGCCTATCACTGGGACCTCTGTGCATTTCCCATTCCCCTCTTACCTCCCAACTGTGGCCTCTGACCTCCACTGAGTCTTGTTTGTGACCCACAGGTGGGGTTGGGTGGGGATCTCCCCCACTGGACAGTTAGGTCTTGTCAGGCTGGACATGCACTGATGAGATGGGGGACCCTGGATATACAGGGGCTGTCACTGTCACAGAGTTGCAGGGATCATGGTCTTTTTTCCCCTGTAAGTGCCCCCTGAGACATCACATTCAAGGTTGTCCAGGTGTGTACAGGCATGATCTGTGTGCTTCCCCATGCCTGATGTCCACAACACCCCCCTCCCATGTCCATCTCCAGCTGCACTGCCACCTTTGGTCACACAGGTAGCAATCTCATAGTGGAGCTCAAAGTCCTCCATCCCCAGAGGAGGAAAGCATTCTCTGGGAAGCTTGATCTTCCTTCCCTTGGCCAGCCCCAGATGTCCCAAGCTTGTTCCCAAACTTAGGTTGTTGGCATCATGCATGATAACGTTACCACTTTGCCAATGGGCCAGCTATAAGGCGTGAGTAGGGGGCTACTGTTAACCTTTGAGAACTGAATATGTGTGAACGTATATAGATTCTGGACGTATATATACGTCCACAGTCTTCTAAGGGTTTTTAAAAGCATCAGAGGTGGCCATGAAACTACCCTGGCTACCTAGAATGGAGTAAAATCATGGAAATCATTTTTCTAAACACCTCAGCTGAATTTAAATACCTCTCAAATAGTGGACTATTTGATTTTCTTTTCTGAATATTCAGATAGCTCATTATTTGTGGTACTTGGAAAAAATATTCAGTCCCTGCATAGCCCTAAACTACATCACATTAAAAAAACACTTTATTACCGCATAAACTCCTCGGGCAGGATTTTCAAAAGGATCCGCCCTAGATGTGTCTACTACTATGGCCTCTTTTGCTATGATAGATTTGCATAGCACATCAGTCTGCAGGCAGAGACAGGACATACATGGGTATTGCCTGAGGGGCATATTAAGCCTAGCTAGTAAGCAGCTAGAGGATGAAACAGCAAGACTGGAAGGTTCAAATAAAGGGTTGTGCTGGGCCACTGCCTATAAGATGGCAGGTGACAGGCTCATTCACTGGAGCAGAACACGTGAGGTGGAAACAGCCAGTGGACCAGCAGTGGAGCAGGATGCTGGCCCTCTCAACTGCTTACAGTAGGCCTGGCAGTCTGGAGTGGGTCTCCAAACTTTTGGCACTGGTCTACTGTCCCCCGTCAATCACTGGTTGAAGAAGTGTGCACCAGGCAGGTGTCTCTTCTTGCAACCAACCTCCCAAATCATGCCAGGAGATTCTGTCCATAGCAAGCCTTCCATGTGAGGAAGTTTGCTCCTGGGAGAGGCAGCAGACCTTTCCTTCATGATCAAAGATCTACGAGTGAAAGGGCCATACCAGGGACACATTCAGGAATCAACTTGTCCAGACTCTCTTGAGGTTGGAGGGCTTTGGATCTTATAGTACCAAAACTGGAGGAGAAATGTAGCTCGTATCAGAGCAGGTGTGCATTCAGGGGCCAGGAGCATGCTTGGGTATATACAGGAACAAGGTAAGGGTAAACAAGCATTTGTCAATGCCGAATGTTGCTTGCTTCTATGTGCTGTTTAGGTATTTGGAAGTCATTGGAGTGCAAATATTGAAAATTTGCGAACTTATGGCGTCATGTAAACTGCATAGCATAGCGCTCAATAAAACAGTCATTTTAGGAATTTTTTCCCAAATTTTCAACATAGCCATTGTAAGACCTCTGCTCATGAACAGTGTCACTGTGATTTTCTTAATTTGTCCCGTACATTGATTTTGCACACCGACTGCACCATTCTGCATTACATGGGTGGAAACACATTTTGGATGAGATGTGAAAAATGACAGCTGTACTACTCATAAGAAGGTGTGGTAAAATGGCAATGTTGAAAATCAGGAGTGAAAATATTGAAATTTCACAAACTTACGAGCCTGCGTAGGAACTGCGCAATGCACGCTCGTAAAACAGTCATTTCTTGGAAGTTTTGCACCAAATTTTCAACATGGGGTTTGGGACCCCTTCTCTTGAATGATGTCACTGTCGCGGTATTAAGACCTGAAGGGGTGATTTCGCGGTCACTGCATTGAAATCACCGCCGAACGAGCGATAGCCATGACAGTGACATCGTTCATGAAAAAGTCATCCTAAAAAATGATACAAAACTCCCAAAATACCTGAGATATGCAACAAAGTTGAAACCCCTATCTAGGCCATTATACAGCTTACGGCATTTCCTCAGTTCGCGGTCAGCTTTGAAGAGTGCAGGCGTGTTCCCGGTCCACGAAGATCGTCGCGCCAGAGTCCGGAGGTAAGTATGGGGTGGGGGCGTGGGGAGGCTGGGTGCGCGGTGGGTGGAGTGCGGGTTGTGGGAGGGGTCGGGAGGCGGCTCCATGAGGATTCGATTTTCGTTTTCAGGTAAAAAAAAAAAAACGATAAATGTAGGACGGTTTGCCACGCTAGGGTGGGCTCCCAGCGTGGCACAAGAATGTTGAGGCGTTCAGCCAACCGAGGATTAGGCACCCGTCAGCCAAAAGGACTCATTTCCCACGCTGGGTGGCTCCCAGTGGCATCTATAACCTGGGGGAGGCGCGGCTCAGTCGCGGGGGATTGGGCACCCGTTGGCTATGCAGTAGGTGTGAGGTGCGCTGCGCCTGCATGTGGGGGCGGGGAGCTGACGCTTCAGTGGGCTTCTTATCTCTGCTCACTGAAGCGTAGCTCTGCCCCACTGTATGCCACTGCATTTGGGCGTGTCATAGACAGCTCCAAAATGCGATGGCTTCCAGAAACGCGCTCTGCCAGCTCACTGACTGAATTGGAGGAGGGGGTGACACACCTCCGAAATCTCCGATGATGGCACTATGTTTCTTGCACATGCGTGCAAGTAACATAAAAATGAATATATAAATTAAAAACATTTAGAAGAAGTGGCTGCAGCTCCGTAGAGGGTGGGATATCTGGGTGAAGGGGAGGAGGAGGAGGAGGAGGAGATATTTTGGGGATGATACTAGGCATCTTTTTTGACTTAAATTGTGTAGCCTGTTGATCGTTTTCTTATATTTGTGAGGAGTAGGTGGATGTCCCAGTTCATTCATTTATTGGTTAGTTTCATTTGTTTGTTAGTTTAATTGTACAGAAAGTGAGATACCTAAGGCTTTTTTTTGGTGGGGGGGGTTGGGGGTTACCATAGGCTTTTTTGTCTTGTTTATATTGTTTGCAGGTCTACTGCATTTCCCTGTTGATGTCATGGAATGTTTAGAGTTTTGCTGTTATGGCATTGGGAATTTTCCTCCTTTGCTTTTCTGTTTGTACTGGAACTTAAGCAAACTTTCAATAAAGTGTTTATATATGAAAAAAACCTATTTAGAAGCTATGCATTAGCAAACAAATATTGAAAAATGCATGTGGAGAAAGTGCTATGTAATAATAAAGTTATGCTGACTGAATACCCAAAGGTGGAATGATCTGTTGTTGTTTTTTTTGGAGGGGTGCGGAAGGGGATCCGGTAAACATGCTGAAATATATACATGCACTGCAGAGAAGCTATATACAAACACACCACCGAGCCAGCCAAGGGTAGGTGGATTTTTGAACTGACTAATGCTCATACTCTGTCAGACACTAAGAAACATGACATGCCTAACATGGTAGGTTTGGAGCTACCTCAGGCCACTGTTTACTCACGTAACAGAAGGACAAGAAGCATCACATGAAATGTAATACACTGTTTCACTTCATAGACTTACATCATGTAAACTCAGTCAACAGCGTGTACTGTACAGTGATAATGGGATTTCAGAATGCCTCCAAAATCATAAACCTTAGTCTAATCTGCAGATCCCTTTCATCAAATGTTTAAATGTATTATGTACTGCAGCAAGGCTAAACCCAAACAACAAATTTATAATTGGGTTTCACAAACTACAACACACTGTTTGATTAATGTGTTTTAAACTCTTCCTATTTTCTGTCAGTACCAGCTGGGGTCACAAGAGGGTACACATAAGCCACAATAGACTGAAGATGATGCACATATAACACCCTTGTTCCCAGGGGTTACTAGAATCCCAGTTAGAATTTGTGGTAGGCAGGGAAGGCAGCTAGTGAATGCCAGTTAAGTAAGCAATAAGGCATGACAAGGTGTGTATAAAACATATTTTACCACATGGCCAGGGGCGTGGTGAGGCCCAAGGCCACAGGCTGAGTACCTTCAGCCACTGGATGTGTGGTAAAATATGGTTTGTACACACCCCGGAGTGGATTATTGTGCTTATAAAATGGTCTCCTTTTATTTAAACTTTTTACAGTTGGGAAATGCATGTTTATATGTAGAAACAATAGATTTACTTGTGTGCATTTATGATAAAATAGTCATTCTGCCTACTGCAGGTGATGTCATTGTATTACTGCTGGACAAAGTTCTTTGCTGGCATCAAGATTCAAGATATGGAATGTTTATCATGGAATACATAGATTCAAAATTCTGCTCTGTTCCACTGGCAGAATGTTTCTCTCCCTAACATGCTGTATATACACACACACACACACACACACACACACACACACACACACACACACAACAAAGGCCTGTGTTATAGCCAGAGACTCAATTATCTCACTGTCAGGGCAAGCAGAAGAGATTTCCCTGATGACAGGTAAAGAAAGATGGGGGACTTTTCTTGTCAGCAAAGAAACAGTTGTGGTAAAAGTTATAAACAATACTTAATGTGTCCAATCTGTTTATGATTGTAAGGAAAGTGTGATGATCATGGAAACAACATTAAGTTAATTTGTTCTATTTTCTATTCAAGGCAGTTTTATTGTTAGAGCCCAGTTGAAGGTTTTTTGCAGTGTAAATGTAGCAGCCATGTTTGTGATGGAAGATCAGTTCTGGTTGTAGGAGACTATCTGAAATGCCAGTGTTCCAAATGCCCAATGATCGTGGCTCTGGACACTTCACTGTTGGACAGAACTATTTTTTACCATGTATAAAACATATCTTATACATGGCCAAGAGCCAATCAAATCAGATTACTGGATTCCCCCTGCCATTTTATAAATGGGTTTCAATCTGTCTTCCTCTCTGCTGTCAGTCATAGCTGAGTGCTCAGAAAGTGATGTCATTCGGAACTCTCACAGCTGCATAAACCACAATCTTTGGTGCTGTTAGTGAGGGAGATAGAATGTTCAAGTGAGTCTATAGTGAAAGTCTAGTATTGGAGTGCATGGAGGAGGCTGCAGAGTGCAGCTGCAGCTCCTCAAGCAGCTCCAAAATAGAGCTGCAGTTTTCTTGTTTTCTTTTCTCACCCTAGTGGGGCACAGCTTTTCCAGCCAGTTGAAGTGCTGGAAACCTGTTTCTTTGGGTTTTCCTGTGCTTCATCCCATGAGGGATAAACAGGTCTCTTGGATTTTGGGGGCAATCCCCTGATCCTCCCAGGACTTTGGAAGCTGCCTTTTGATGATAACTTTCTGTGAGTAGAATGATTTTGTTTTGAATGTTTTCCTAGGAGTACCTGCAGTATTTAAAGGTGGATTCTCAGACAAAGGGACATTGTCACCTTTGACTTCCTTAAAAGGTGTCTGTCTACAGTGGCGTCCAGTATGTGACCATCCTTGTGACAGAACATTTACCTCTTGACACCGCTGTGGTGTCCTTTTATGATGTTAAGTGTGGTATATATTTCAAGACTGCATCTACAGTTTTACAGTGTGTGAAGTGTATTTACCAGATGAATGGATGTGTATAAAATATGGAAGCAAAAGGTGGAAGCCCCCCCCCATCTGGAGTGACCAGTTTACCTCTCTGGCCTCTGAAGGGCACTTGTGTTTTCTGTCAGTGCATGTGACCAATGCCTGAAGAAACAGTTTTCCCCAGTGAATGAGATCGTCTACAGTTTTGCTCCAGTGAGTAGGATTTTCTCCAGTTACCCGTGGTATGTGGGTCCTACAGTCTGAGCCTCTTATGCTCTGCGTGGACTGGGTACCACATCATCTATCCTATGCAATATGGGAATTGTCCAAGTACTGGCTGTATGTGCCTAGTCAATGGGAAAGTGTTCAAGTACTGGCCGGATGTGCCTAATTGATGGAAAAGTGTCCAAGTACTGGCCGGATGTGCCTAATTGATGGAAAAGTGTCCAAGTACTGGCCGGATGTGCCTAGTCGATGAAAAAGTGTGTTCTCTCGGTGGCTAGTCCACAGTGTGATTTCTTATCGTGTGATAAATGGGAATTTGTGAAGTTCTGTACCCTAAATGTCTGAAGATACCCTGTGTATAACCCTTGGGGGTCAATCATTGCTTTGTGTTGTTCCTACCTGTGTTTTGGAATAAAGTCACACTCTAGAATCCCAACCTGGTATGGACATTCTTGTTATTGCTCCCCGAGTGGAATTACTTTGGATACCCCTGTCCGGAAGTGCAAACCTAGTATAGCTCTAAGCAAATGTTTTCTCCCTGGGACCTGGATTGTTGGCCATGCAGTGGTCCCACCAGGTGTGTGCCGGGTATTTAGTGCCACACCTGGTTGTGTTCTGCATTGGTCCCATCTTGTCCATGGTGAGCAATGAGACACAGTGTTTTCTAAGCTTTGCACATTAAGGTACACTGCATTTTCGTATGTAACCCCCACCCCCCTCTCTCTTTGTCATGCCTGTAGAGCTTGTGTGTTTGGTATGCTGAGAGATGTGTCTTCTAGTTAAATAGGGGGGCCACTGAGGGTTACACAGTTTTAGCTATGTGATGATCCTCTTCCATCACTGAAAGTGCAACATCACTGATTGGTTAAGGTTCTTCTAAAACACAGGAAATGTACTCTTATCAGTGCCATCTAGGGTGTGAGTTCGTGTTAGTGTTTAAACAAAGCTGAATACAGCTGCATACACTGACTGGAGCAATGTATTATAACAACATGTTTCAGAAGAGAAACCCAGTATTTGTGCTGTCACTGATCATCACTGCATTTTCAGGTATCACAAAGTAAAAATCTGATCTACACTAAATTGTCTGTCCACCTTTGTCTATCTTTGTTTATGTCTGTCAATCTGTCATTCTGTTTATCTAGTAAATGTACATTAAGCATTTATAATGTCACAATATGTTACCTTATGTGATTACTTTGTCCATTCATTCCACAGGTGGAGAATGTGCAGAAATGATCAGTCAGCCTCTGGAGGTAGTAGCTGTAGAAGGGAAACACTGTTACAATTACCTGCAGTCATTCTATCTCACCTTATGACAGCATCCAGTGGTACAATCAGACTGTTGGTGAAGCTCCAAAGCTCTAACTACTTAGCTATGACAAAAGAGCAACTCTTGGTAGGTTTACTATGGAAGTTGATAAAGCACAACGGTCCACAAATCTTACAGTTAGTGATGCTGAAGTTAAGGATGCAGCTGCCATCTATTACTGTGCAGTGAGTGACACAGTGAGACAGTCTCCAGTTACCACAACACAATATCTATTTTGGTACAGGAGGTGGCACTCTATGTAATAAAAGATAACATCTGAGTTTTGTGATGGGACAGTGAGAAAATGTAATCTTCTGTATTTGGAATATTATTATCACTGTTAATGGGAAAAGCAAACTAGTTGTCATTGTTATATTTGTACACTAGAGTGCACATATAATCTGCATGTTCTTCCAGCTATACTGTTTCCATAAGTTCTGGAAGCCAGTGATATCAGTGAATTGGAGCATTTCAGTGAACAGCCATACACTGCTTCCACCTAACTGATGCCACCTGGTTCTGGCAGTGTTGAGTAATGGAAAAGCTAAATATTAGATGAAAAAAGTCAGCATTGTCCCTGACCCCCAGGAATGATGGACTCACAACTTCTTTGCTTTTTGGTTACTTGTTGACAATGTTTATTTTTTGGCACAGAGAATAGTTACACCACCCTTGTTAATACTTCAATTTTTATACATAAACAGTTCAATCAATATTTTTTGGTTCCAGCCTCTTCCTTCTTCTGGCTGTTCATCCATAGTGCTTTTCAGGATCCAGACACTGTGAATCCAGCCCCCTCCTCCACATCAAAACCAGGCCGTCACCACCTACCTGGGCCTTCACCCTCCAGGCCCAGACACTTCTGAAATCCAGTGCCTGGACCTATCCCCCTTCCCTCCTCTTACACCATGTCTGGGTTCCTTGTCCCCAGCCCATTTACCCTACCCCTTACCCCCTTTCCCTTCCCCCAACTCCTCCTTTTCTTCTTCCACTGCCCCTCCTCCAGCTTGCGATGGACAGAGGGGCTCCCCCTTGCAGGCTAGTACCTCAGTCCTTTCTTGGCTGTTTCCTTCACTAGCTCCCCAGTTGGTCTCAGGAATAGGCACATGCCGAATCCTGACAGGTGCACCCCATCAGACCTGTACACCACAGCCTGATCAAAGGAAATATCCTTGTGCTGCAGATGCATGCTCCCCATTTCAATTACCGCCCTTGCTACCCTCCTATTCAAATATTTTCTGACCTTCTCAATCAGCCGGACATCCTTGGTCCCCCTCCAGACTTGCCAGAAAGTGATGTCGAGCCAGCCAATTGTCACCCTCGGCCACCACCCCTTAATCAGCTCTAAATCCCCCAGGATGTTCCACCCCAGCTCCCCCATGGCAGTCCCCCTAAATCATTGCCCCCCAAATGTATGATAATGCAGTCTGGTGTGCCCCTATGGACCCTTAGCTCATCCAATACTGGCAAGAGCTGTGCCCGCCTCATGTTCCTAATGCCCTTCCATAGCATCCTGGTATGCTCCATGTTGTAACTCTATTTTGCTCCTCTGGAAGTGGCCACCGCAAACCTTTCTGCCCAATAGATAAAGGAGTGCCCCATTGTCCAGATCTTCCTTTTGGAACCTGCCATGAAAACAAGAGAAAGAGTATGAGTTGCTGTTGTATATACCTGACATATCTCTTGTAGCAGCCAGACTTCCAGCAGAGTGGGGGGGACAGGAAAGGGGGTAGGGGGTAGGGTACACAGGCTGGGAACAAGGAACCTAGATGTGGTGTAAGAGGCGGGGAAGGGGACAGGTCCAGGCTCTGGATTTCAGAAGTGTCTGGGCCTGGAGGGTGAAGGCCCGGGTAGCAATGAGCATCAATGCCCGTAGTCTGAGTAACAAGCTTCCTGAATTAGTGACCTTGATGGAGGAGGAACATCTGGATATCGTGGCAGTCACAGAAACATGGTACACACAAAACCATGACTGGGACGTAAACATACCAGGATTCATCATCTACATGAGGGACAGGGAGGGTAAAAGAGGAGGAGGAGTAGCTCTTTACATAAGGGAATGAATCAAAGCAACAGAACAAAAGGGTAAACAGGGAGGAGAAGAAGCACAGTGGGTAAACTTGGAGACCGGCAATGGCACCACAATATGCACAGGGGTTGTATACAGACCCCCTTCTCAGCGGGAGGAAATAGACAAGGAAATGATAGAAAGTATACTTAGAATGGCAGAAAAAGGGGAGATATTGTTGATGGGTGATCTGAATATGCCAGATGTTAACTGGAGTGCAGTTGCAGCAGCCACTTTGAAGAGTGGGGTTATTCTAGATGCCCTAGAGGGGGCATGCCTTAGACAACTAGTATTGGAGCCCTCTCAAGAGGGAGCAATCTTTGACCTGGTACTCTCAAATGGAGATGGAGAGAGGATCACAGATGAGAATGTAGCTATCTGGGAACTAGCGACCATCGAACAGTATGGTCCACAATAAACACAGCAATGGAGTCAGCTCATACAAAGGCAAAAGTACTGGACTTTAGGAGGGCTGACTTTAGAAATGGGTGAGTGCCTAAGGAATGCACTAGCAAATGGGCAGGAAGGAGGGGTGGAATCGAACAATGGGGAATAATAAAAACTGCCATCACAGAGGTAACAAGCCTTTGTGTGAAGCAAATAAACAAAATGAAACAATGTGAGAAACCACTATGGTTCTCAAAGGAAGTGGCAGTGAAGGTTCAAGAGAAAAATAAACCATTCAGGAAGTACAAGGAATCACAGAAGGAGCAGGACAGAGAACTGTATCAGTTAAAGCAAAAGGAAGCTGGGAAGGCAGTCAGTGCAGCAAAGGCCCAAACCGAGGAAAAGACAGCCAACTCAGTTAATAAGGGGGATAAAACCTTTTATAGGTACATCAGGGAGCGAAGGAAGACCAAGGGAGGGATAGTGAGGCTTAATAAAGGGAAGGGAGGGTGGGCAGAGGGTGACTGTGAAAAGGCAGAGTTACTAAACAAATATTTTTGCTCAGTATTTACAAAGGAAGAGGGGGAAGTACCTAAAACAAACAGTAGAAACACTCTGGATACAGAAGTTGATACCAGCCCATTTACAGAAGAAAGGGTTCTGAAAGAACTCTTAAAACTGAAGGTGGAAAAAGCAATGGGGCCTGATGGGATTCATTCCAGAATTCTAAAAGAACTAAGGGTAGAACTAGTGACACCACTGACTACCCTCTTTAACAAATCATGGGAGGATGGGGTGATACCCGAGGACTGGAGGACGGCAGATAAGATTCCCCTTCACAAAAGTGGGAGCAAAGCAGAAGCAGGAAACTACAGACCTGTTAGTTTAACCTCACTGGTAGGGAAAATGATGGAATCACTTCCGAAGGAAAGAATTGTCGAGTATCTAGAGGCCAGAGGGGCACAGGACCCAAAGCAGCATTGATTCACAGCGGGAATGTCATGCCCAACAAATCTGATAGATTTCTTTGGGTGACCAAAGTAGTAGATTAGGAAGGGGCTGTGGACCTGGCCTACCTAGACTTTAGCAAGGCATTTGACACAGTCCCACACAAAAGATTAATATACAAGTTAGCCAGCCTGGGAATGGGTCTCAAGATGACAGCATGGGTAAAGAATTGGCTGGAGAATAGGACACAGAGAGTAATAGTAAATGGAGTCCACTCTGAAGAAAGCGGGGTTACTAGTGGGGTACCGCAGGGTTCAGTATTAGGACTGGTCCTCTTCAATGTCTTTATAAGAGATATTGCAGAAGGACTAGAAGGAAAAGTATGTCTCTTTGCAGATGACACAAAGATCTGCAAAGAGTTGATGCACAAGGTGGGTTGGAAAGGATGAGAAGGGACTTGGCAAGGCTAGAGGAATGGTCAAATGTATGGCAGCTTAGATTCAATGCTAAAGTGAAGGTAAAGCACCTGGGAAACAAAACCCAGGGAAGAGTACACAATGGGTGAGATACTAACAACAACAACAACAACAAGCATTTGTCAATGCCGGATGTTGCTTGCTTGTATGTGCTGTTTAGGTATTTGGAAGTGACAGTTTCAAGCCTTCCTCCCAAGACATCCACTGTGTCTTTCCATTCAGTATTCACAGAGGAGTGGGAGGGGCAAGGGCTACAGCAGTACAGCAGTTGCCAAGGGGGTGAAGAGGTGGACAAAAGAGTCCTGCAGGAGCTCACTAAATTGAAGGTAGACAAAGCGATGGAACCAGATGGACACGCCCAAGGATATTAACAGAACTGCAAGGAGATAGTAGTACCTCCAGCAGCCATGTTCACTGAGTCATTCAACATGAGTGAATTGGAGGAGGGCACATGTGGTCCTCTACACAAGTCCAGCAGCAGGGAGGAGGCAGGGAACAATAGGCCATTCAGCCTCATCTCAGTAGTGGGGAAGATCATGGAGACATTGCTTAAAGAAAGGATAGTGGGGCATCTAGATGTCATCGGAACCCAGGACCATAGACAACATGGATTCACAGTGGGGACATCATATCAGATAAATCTGGGTGATTTATTTGACTGGGTGACAAAGGAAGTGAATCAGGGTTGGGCAGCGGACAACTCGTACCTTGATTTCAGCAAAGCCTTTGACACCATCCCATATAGGAGGCTGATAAACTAGCTGGGTAGGCTGGACATGGGGAAAAGGTGGTAACGGGTAGAAACTGCTAACAGACAGGAGGCAGAGAGGTGGTAATGGTATGCAGTCTAGGAGAAAGTACTAGTGGGTGCTGCAGGGTTCAGTCCTGGGCCAGTTCTGTTCAATGTCTTCATTAGTAATATTGCAGAACATCTGAAAGGAATTTTTCACCAAATTTTCAACATAGCTATTTAAGACCTCTGCTTATGAACAGTGTCACTGTGATTTTCTTAATGTTGTCTGCGACATTGATTTCAGCATCATCGATGCCCATTTGTGCGCTACATGGGCGAAACATGTTTTGGGGTGAGATGTGAAAATGACAGCTGTACTACTCATAAGAAGGTGTGGTAAAATGGCAATGTTGAAAATCTGGAGTGAAAATATTGAAAATTCACGAACTTACGAGCGTGGGTAGGAACTGTACAATGCATGCTCCTAAAACAGTCATTTTTTTGAATATTTTTACCAAATTTTCAACATAGTCATTTTAAGACCTTTGCTCATGAACACTGTCACTGTGATTTTCTTAATTTATCCAGTACATTGATTTCACACACCGACTGCGCCATTGTGCGCTAGATGGGCGGAAACACGTTTTGGGTGAGATGTGAAAAATGACAGCTGTACTATTTATAAGAAGGTGTAGCAAAATGGCAATGTTGGAAATCTGGAATGAAAATATTGAAAATTTGCAAACTTACAAGCGTGCATAGGAACTGTACAACACATGCTCGTAAAACAGTCATTTTTTGGAATTTTTTCACCAAATTTTCAACACAGCCATTTTAACACCTGAGCTCATGAACAGTGTCACATGTGATTTTCCTCAATTTGTCCTGTACAGATTGATCTCGTGACACCCCATCATGCCTAATAGGTGCTACATGGGCAGAAACACGCTTTTGGTGAGACGTGAAAATGGCAGCTGTACTACTCATAAGAAGGTGTGTGATAAATGGCAATGTTGAAATCTGGAGTGAAAATATTGAAAATCGTGACCTACGAAGGCGATAGGAACCGCGCAATTCACGCTTTGTAAAACAGTCATTTTAGGAATTTTTCACCAAATTTTCAACATAGCCATTTTAAGACCTCTGCTCATGAACAGTGTCAATGTGATTTTCTTAATTTGTCCCGTACATTGATTTGGCACACAATTGTGCCATTCTACGCTACATGGTAGGAAACACATTTTGGGTGAGATGTGAAAATGACAGCTGTGCTACTCATAAGAAGGTGTGGTAAAATGGTAATGTTGAAAATCTGGAGTGAAAATATTGAAATTTGCGATCTTAGGAGCTCATAGGAACTGCGCAACACACGCTCGTAAAACAGTCATTTTTTGGAATTTTGGCACCAATTTTTCAACATGGGGTTTTTGGGACACCTTCTCATGAATGATGTCACTGTCATGGCGGTATTCGGGCCCAAAGGGTGATTTTGCAGTGACTTCCGGAGGAGGTTGTGGAGTCAAAAACTGTGGTGGAATTCAAGCATGCAAGGGACAGTCGTAAGGCTATTCTAGGGGGTGGGGGTAGGAAGAAGTAGGCTACTGGTTAACTAGGATCTGCAGCTTATCCATTAGGTAGGGAAATGGGCAGACTGGGTGGGCCAAGTGGTCCTTATCTGCCGTCAAATTCTATGTTTCTATGTTTCTTTCACTTCAGCCCCTTTTTCTGCTGCTTCCGTAGCTGCCTCAATCCAAAAGGAATATGGGGCGAATTCACCTGGGTCCTCCCCAATGAAAGCCAGTGTCCTCTTGAGCACTGCCCCAACCTGAAAACTGGTGACTGGGGAACCATCCCAGTGTCTGAAAAAGCCCGCCCTCCAGGCCTCCCCGTTCTCTCATGTATGCCTCCAGTGTCCCCACTGTGCAGCTGGTAGACTGTGACTGCCTCTCCAATGAGACTTTTGTCCCCTTTCCATTTTGGTCAGTTTTGGAACTGGCCAGGTGAATGACCACTCCACCCTGCCCCCACCATATGCCTTTATGCTGCAGCGCTTGTACCACAGCCAATTTTCATGGGGCCACCACTTCCCCTACCCGGGAGGCCCCCGCAGCCATGACCTCAAAAATGGCTCGGAACAGGACTACCTCCCGGGCCGAGGTATACACCTGCTGCATTGCTCCCAGGACTCTTGCCAGCAACTGCCCCTTTATGGGGTGCCTCCCATCCAACCTGGCCACCTGCCCCCTAGCCAGCCTACAACCATCCTTTTTACTTACCTCTTGGCTGCCATGTCAGGCCAACCGCTGTCCTGGCATACCCAACTGATGCAGGCTAGTTGTACTACCACTGTGGTGTGTGCTAGCCCTTCCTCCCATTTTTCCACTATATACCTCCTTACTTGCTCATCCCGGACTGGTTTTTCCCTGCACCACTCATGCTTCCCTCTGAATTCCTCAAATCTTGCCCACCCCACTTCGTAAGTCCTCAACATGTTTTCTGACCAGGAACTCCAGTACAGCACCCTGGCTGTGTCCCTCCAGCCTCCCACAACCAGTCCGAGATCCTGGTCCTGTGCGGTGCTACCTGTGGCCCCAGCTCCCGAAACCTTCTGAGCTGCAAATGGAAAAGACTGTCAGCCATCTCATACTTCAGACCCTCAATATGTTGTGCTTTAAAAGATAGATTCAGCTGCAGCCCTAGAAATACCATGCACCTGAGCAGCCTGCCCACCATTTCTGTCCTCCCCCTTGCCTATTAACAACCTCCACCACCCCTTTGTTGTTGCACCAGAACATAATGCGCTTCCACTTCATTCTAGTGCCCCATACTTTCATAGCCACCCATATCGGGAATATTTCCAAAAATGTGATGTTCTTCAATACTTCCCACTCTTTCCACTGATCTAGCCACACTTCTGACATCCAGTCTCCCTGGAAATATGCCCCCATCCCCATTCCCTGAGGCATCCATGAATAACTCCAAGTCTGAATTTCTGCTCCCACTCATTCTGCCAGAATGTTGTCCCATTATAGATGTTGAGGAACTCCTCCCATACCTGGAAGTCCTCCCATACTCCTTTCAATATGTCTACTCAGTGGTGCGCAGCTTTGCCTTCCCTGTGGCTCTTCCCAGTCTCTTCATAAACACCCTGCCTGGGCTGATAGCCTTGCAGGTGAAATTAAGATGCCCCAGCAGTTGCTGCATTTGTACCAGCGTCACCCTCTTCCTCCCTGTCACCTGGGCCAGCAGGCCCTTGGGGCACACCACTTTGTTTCTGGGGAGCCTGAAACAACCCCCTTCTGTGTCCACCTCTATGCCCAAGAATTCTAGCCTATGGGCAGGGCCCTCTGTTTTGCCCTGCGCCAGCGGTAGCCCTATCCACTGACATCTCCTTGAAATCCTGCAGCATCCTCTGTACCTCTTCTCTTGACTTCCTGATAAGGAGAAAATCATCCAAGTAATGTACTACCCTCTTGCCCCCATACCTGGCCCTGAATACCCATTGCACCCAGGTGCTGAATGCCTCAAAAGTGGAACATGCCGCAGAGCACCCCATTGGCAAGGCTTTGTCAACATAGATGCCCCCTTGAAATTGGAAACCCAATAGGTCCCAATCCATTGGCATGACAGGGAAGAGTCGAAATGCCAACTCGATGTCCGTCCTCACCAACCACGCTCCTTCTATTGCCCTGATGAGTGTTATGGCCTGTTCCAGGGAGGCATAAGACACTGGCCTCAGGTGGTCTGGTATGCCCTCATTCACTGATGAGCCTTCAGGGTGAGATAGGTGGTGGATCAGGTGGAATTCCCCTTCCACCTTCTTGGGTATGATGTCCAATGGGGAAACTCAGAAATGCACGCATGGGGGGGGTCACCAGTGGACCCTCCACCCAGCCCGCTTTGATTTCCTTTTTAATCTTGGCCCCCACTATGTCCTCCTTCCCCTTCACCAAGCCAAGATTCTTAGCCCACATTCCCACCCGCCCCCCTTGAAAACCCAGTGGAAAACCTATACAGAAGCCTTCCCTGAGCAGTTCACCTGCTCCCTTATTCGGGTAGTCCACAGTCCACTCTTCTACCACTGCCAGTGCAATGGGTGTATGCACCAGCGCATACCCCCATCAACCTCCCCTAGGCCCCTCCTTAATGTCAGCTGTTGGAGAGGAAGTGCTGTCCCCTGTGGCTGCCCCTCATCCCCTGCCCTGCCCTTCCCAGGTCCCACAAAAGGTCTGATCATTGAAATGTCCCCCGCTCATGCTCCCTCTTTCGACGACTTGTCAGCAGCTGGAGGCCAGGTGCAACCCTCCACACTTTGAACAGGTATACCTAAATTTACAGCCATTCCATGTGCAGCTGGTCTTGTTGAAACCCCAGCAGGTCCTGGACCCAGCGGCGAGCGAGTTCTCCTTCACATGCTTGCCCACAGTCCCACCCCCCTCCTCAAAGGGTCCTCACCCACAACTCTGAGTGGATACAATCCCATCTCAGATCCCCTTTTGCCACCATTCTCTTCAGAAGAGCCTCATCATATTTGAGCAACCCGTAACCTACCTTCACGTTGTATGCATCCCTGATGATGGACATGTATGTCAGTAAAGGGATGGCTAGCTCTGGCTGCTTTTCCAGCACTAAAGTGCTATAAATGATGAAACCCCCTTGCCAATTATCAATGGTCTTTCCCTTATACTTCGTCTCCTCAGCCTTGTGCCCTACCACTGCCAGAGCCACTGCCATCTCCGACTCCTTCTGTTCATATTTCATGGCAGTGTCCTCGTCCACTAGCCAAAGATGTCCATGTGCTCCCTCTTCCACATTTTTTCTTTCATCGAGGCTGGAACATGATTCTCCACCAAGTAGCCCGGGTGACCTTCGTACAAGTTTTTTATGTCTGACTTGGCCCCACCCTCCCCACCTTGTCTGCCTCATCCCCTCTGCTTTTCAGTGCCTGCACGGCCCACTCCATCCTCTCGATCTCTGCATCCCCCATGCTGCCCAGTAATCCCTCCAAAGACTCTTTCAACCTGTTCTCATCTGTGAGATCCACATCATTCATACCACCATCTGGATTCTCCCTGCCTAGCTCCGGTGCGGGCAGAAGCACCGAGATGGCTGCGGGGGCAGGGGGTTGTTGTTCCCATCTGGGCCTCTTACCTTCTCTTCCTCTGCCAGGGCACTCCTCTCACTGGTTCCACTTTTTCTGCACCTGTTCTTCCACCTTCCTCTGTTTTGCCACTGCCACCAGCTCTGACTTCTGCCCCATCAATTTTGCCACCTCCTGTATCATCTTTTCGCTGGACATCGGGGTTTGCTTGGGTGCCATTGTTGTACTTACGGGTTACTGCATGCAGATGGGTGAGAAATAATGTTCAGACATATGCACCACATCACCCCGCAGTCAAGGTTGTAGGGCCTCAGGTGCCCATCCCCTGTCTCCCTGACCCCTTTTTTAGCCAGTTCCCCCACAGCCCCATCAGCCTCGTGGCCCCTCCACTGGAGCCGCTACACCTTTAAGGCCTCTATTGTGTCCCTGCTGTTGGCTTCCATCCAGCAGGCCACTTGTCTTTTATCCTTGTTGCCCTGCTGTTGCAGCATCAAAGAAAAACAGCCCCTAATAGGACCTGACTTGCTTCCATCCAGCCAGCCCAACCAAAACACCCTCCCTTTGAGCGCCCCATCTTGCCGGCACCAGCCACCACCAATCCTCTGCCAACTACTTAGCACGTCTTCCCCACCTGCATTATTGCCATCTCTCAGCAACTGCAGCAGCCCTTCTGTCCCTTGCCCCACCCTTTCAATGCTGGCTGCATTGTCACCCACTCTTATCCTGGCCGGCAGATCACCATCGCTGTCCCCTCCACATCCCCGAGAGGGTAGCTCCACCACTGTGGGTGCGCCATCTCCTTCTTTCTCCATATCCTGTTTGTTTTTCCTTTTTTTTTTTATCCTTTGTTTTAGTCCCCCCCCAGCGCTGTTCCCGATCCAGGCCTCGGCCTGCTCCACCACACAGACCTAATCAGCCTGTCTCCTGACCCACCAGATGGAAACCATCACTTCCCGCGGCTGTAGTGCCTTTCTGAACTGAACACCAACCCCAAACAACAAGAAGATAGTTCCCCCAGTGCAGATGCGCCAGTCTGATTTCTCTCTCTCTCTCTTTTTTTTTTTTTTTTAAATCATGCCAAAAATGCACTTGCCCCGATTCAGGGCTCAGTCTGCTGTGCCATCCAACCCAATCGCCACACTCCTGCTCCGCTGGGCCACTCTTGTCAGTCCGAACTCGCCCATGTCCAGAGATGCCTTGCAGCTCACTTCTTTGCGGCTGCCAAATTGTCCATGCCCTTTACTCCAGCGCCTTCTACCAAACAACAAGCAGCGTGGCTGCAGCGCCCTGCTTAAATGAAAACAAAAACGCAGCAAACGCAGGTCTTTGCTCTTGCCCTGGAGTTACCATGCTGGTCCCCCAACGCCCCACTGGCTGTGCACCTTTTTTTTTTTTTTTAAATGGCAGAAAAAAAAAATTCGCCACATTTGTCCTAATTCGCACACCTGCTTTTCCTCTCACGCTGGCATTTCTGTTCTTTCTGGACCCCCCGCCCGGAGAAGAACAAGCCCATCCTCCACCTAGGTCACCCTCTACACACGTGGCCTTGAAGGTCTAGCTGCATACCCAGACCAAATGGGCCGTTTCCCATATGCACCATGCTGGCTCTACTTTTACCAAACCACCATTTTACAAACAGGACTACCACCACGTGTGCATGGCCATACCCTGCTCCCAGCTGTCTCTCCCACTCACCACACCAGAGAAATGGCTTTTAAAATGCCATGTAAGCGATTTTGACCAACCAAGAACCACAGAGCATGCATATTTAAAATTGGATTTTTCCCTTTTTCTCCCTCTTACAACGCCAGGAAAAACGAGTAAGACATTTCAAAAAGGACCTCCAGAGCGTACAATAGACCTGACTTCAGCTTGTCTTCAGTCGGATGCCCACAAAAACAATCACACTCCCAGAAGCTCTTCATTCACCAGCTACCACTTGCAAGGATCTCACCTAAAAATCAGCTGGGCATTCAGCCTGCCCCTATCTCTGTGCTCGCCACCCCTCAAGCTTTAGCAACTTCGAAAACGCATGTCAAATGAAGCCAACCATGATGATTCTGCAGCCATCAGCCACATTCAAATGACAAAATGCATCCTGTGCACCCAAGTGTTTCAGCCCAAGCTCTCTTCTTAATGTACAAAACGAGCTGATAACAAACACAACCCACCGAGTTCAGTATGCATGCTCACCCAAAACACAATTCCAAACTAAATTAATGAGCATTACAATACCATGTTATCTTATGCTATGTTTTTTTGTTTTGTTGTTTTTACTTGAAACGCAATGAGAGAAAAAACACAAAGCCCCTGAGCCCAGCTACCTGGGCCACATGGCCTACAAGACCTAGTTGCTTCCATGAGCCTTAACTGCTGCTTGCCAGCAATGTGCTGAGTTCTCAGTCTGAAAAAATCCCAGCAAAAGCGGTCATCCTGCGGGTGTCCTGGCCTCATATACTGCCCCAGGACCCCTGATCAGGACCCCTGAGGCTGTCCCCCAGCCAATCCTTGGGGCTCTGGCTTGCCTTGCCATATTACCCTACCATCTCGCTTGGTGATGTCACTAGCCCCTCCTCTTCTACCTGATCCTTCCCTCCCCCTCCCCTTCCCCCCACCCCTTCCCTCTTTCATGCTCATTCCTGGCAGGGGCCATCAGACAACCTGGCCTGCCTTTTATTGGCAAGCCCTGTTATTAAGGGACACTGAAATAAAGCTTTCTTATTTCAACATAAATGTAAACGAAGTTCAGTCTAGGGACTATTTGAGGACTGTATTGGAAACAATGACCAACTCATCCAGTAGGGAATTTTTAAATATTTTATTAAAGTGTGCTCATAATCACCCTGTGCCTGGAAACCACTTTTTTCGAGTCCACCTGACACCTTCTTCAGGGTGGACAGGTCACTATTAAAATCATAAAAATACTTACAAATAAATATAATTGTTGCCTGTATTTAACATCGTGTTGCAAAGTTCTCTACAGTTCAACCACATAAAACAATTAAATCCATTCAGGATAACACCCCTTTGGAAATTAGTGAACATTGCCTTCATTAAACAAATAATTTAATTATTATGACCTTCTTATACATTGCTTATTTTCAACTATATATAAAAAGTACATGCATACCTTTGAAATGCTTAGTGCTGTGTATACTACACCCAAACTAATCCATAATGCATGATCATATAATGGCATCTCAAATAATGTTAGAGCTATTGCTGGACAAACTAGAAAAAAGCAATTTAATTTGATACAATCATTTCTTAACACTAACACTTGGGACCCGATATTCTTAAAACTGCAACAGAGCTAGCCATGCTGTATCACAGTACCTTGCAGTAAATGATATGTCACAAAATACTGCAGTAACAAAGGGCTTAATCCTAACTGAATTACACCATTCCCTGCAGCATACTGCAGTATTTTGTGATATACTGTGGCATTACTGCATTGCATCCTTGCCGGCGCCACTGTATTATGCTTTAAAATAAGAAAGTGCTACTCATTCTGGCCTTTGCTCCACATTTTGAAGGCCAGTGCTATGCATTTATATGCTGAGAGGTTAACAGTTGCAAGTACCTAATTAGGCCACACTTCTGTTTCAGGAGAGCACACATTTTTCATCCTGTGCAAACTGTTATGTGTATGATAACTGACTGGATCATCCTTTTCTAATTGTAGTCATTTCTATGTTTCAAATGATATACCATAGTTTATGCTGCTTTGTCCTGCTTAAACATATTAACTTAACAGTACCTCATCAGACTCAGACTCAGACAGACAGGTATTGTATTGTTGCAGAATCTGACAATGACTTCTGGGAACTCTGGAGGTGAATGGCCATTATGGCAGGTTGACTCAAAAGCACCTGTTCATTCCTTGTTTAATGAAAACTAAAAGCGACCTTAGTCTTATGAAGGCATGTTGTACCAATGCACATTCCTTGCGTTAATATTTCTCAATTCATATCAATGCAGCAAAAATTTAGAATCCCAGTATATGGATACGTATTGACACATATTGAAACACCAAAGCTGTGTGTACCTGATACAGTCATGTCAAAGTAATTTTATTATTTATTTTTAAAAATAATACATTCCTAGCTATAAAGGATCTAACATTATTTTGGAAAGTCAATTTCTGTAAAAGAATATCTTACTTTGGTAATGGCTAGAAATCTCAGTTTGTTTTTTATTTATTATAACGTATTGCCCTCAGCTCTATACAGCAGAGCCATGTTAATATTTATTAAAGTTGTAATGTTATAGTTTCATAATGATTACATTATAATAATTTGTATTTCTTTAAATTAATTTTGATTTTTGTTTCACATTTACTTGATAAATGAATAATGACTTTGTCCATATTATAGTCCTAAATTTCTATAGTTGTGTAATCATGTTAAAAAAACCCAACATCTTCTCTCTGTGTAAACAGCTAATCATCAAATGAAGGTCAGTAAATGCAAGCTATAAATGTTTCCATAGAAACATAGAAACATAGACTTTGACGGCAGATAAGGACCGCTAGGCCCATCTAGTCTGCCCATTTCCCTACCTACAGGATAGGCCGCAGATCCTAGTTAACCAACAGCCTATATCTTCCTGCCCCCCACAAGAATTGCCTTATGTCTGTCCCATGCATTCTTGAATTCTCCCACAGTTTTAGACCCCTACCTTCCTCAGGAAGGCTGTTCCATGCATCCACTACCCTCTCTGTGAAATAATACTTCCTCACATTGCCCTGAACCGCCCTCCTACTATCTTTAAATTGTGTCCCCTTGTTCTTGCAAGTCTCTTTTTCTGAAAGATGCTACCCTCTTGGACTTTGTTGATTCCCTGAGGTACTTGAAAGTTTCTATCATGCCCCCCCTTCTTTCCTCAAGGGTATACATATTAAACTCCTTTAGTCTCTCCTCATACGGCTTCTCTTGCAGACCCTGCACCATTTTAGTTGCCCTCCTCTGGACTGCCTCTATTCTGTCTATGTCCTTGCGGAGATGGGGTCTCCAGAACTGGACACAGTATTCCAGATGGGATCTCACCAACTGTCTGTACAGAGGGATAACAACTTCCTGTTTTCTGCTGCTGATGCCTCTCCTATACATCCCAGTATACCCCGCCCTCTCTACTGCCTTCTCACATTGCTTGCTAACCTTAAGGTCATCTGATATGATTACCCCAGGTCCCTTTCCTGTTTTGTTGTTGTTACTACCTCCCCACCCATTGTGTATTCTTCCCTGGGTTCTTGTTCCAGGTGCATTATTTTGCACTTTTTGCATTGAATCCTAGCTGCCATGCGTCTGACCATTCCTCCAACCTTGCCAAGTCCCTTTTCATCCTTTTCCACGCCTCCTGTGTATCAACCCTGCTGCAGATCTTTGTGTCATCTGCAAAAGGCATACTTTTCCTTCCAGTCCTCTGCAATGTCACTGATGAAAACATTAAAAGGACTGGACCTAATACTGAACCTCTGCGGTACCCCACTAGTAACCGCCTTCTTTCTTCAGAGTGACTCCATTTACAATTACCTTCTGTGTCCTGTTGTCCAGCCAATGTTCATCTAGGCTACCACCATGGGACCCACTCCAGGCTGGTTAATTTGACTAATAATCTTTTTGTGTGGACTGTGTCAAATGCCTTGCTAAAGTCTAGGTAGGCCATGTCCACAGCACCTCCCTGGTCTACTACTTCTTTGGTCACCCAGTCAAAGAAATCTATTAGATTCATCTGCCATGACCTTCCCGCTGTGAACCCATGCTGCCTTGGATCCTGTGCTCCACTGACCTCTAGGTACTCAACTATTCTTTCCTTCAGAAGTGACTCCATCACTTTCCCTACACAGAGGTCAGACTGACAGGTCTGTAGTTTCCTGCCTCTGTCTTGGTCCCACTTTTGTGAAGGGAATCACATCCGCCTTCCTCCAGTCCTCAGGTACCACACCATCCTCCCATGATTTATTAAAAGAGTAGCCAGTGGTTTCATTAGTTCCTTCCTTAATTCTTTAGACTTCTGGGGTAGATTCCATCAGGACCCATTGCTTGTCCACCTTCAGTTTTAGGAGTTCTTGCAGAACCCTTTCTTCTGTGACAGGACTGGGATCGACCCCCTATCAAGAGTGCTTCTGTTAATTGGATTAGGCACTTCCTCTTTGTGAATACTGAGCAGAAATATTCGCTCAGCATTCCTGCTTTTTCACTGTCCCTCTGCCCACCCATCGCTCATTCTATTCAGCCTCACTATCCTCCTTTGTCTTTCTACCAGCTGATGTACCTATAAAAGGTTTTATCCCCTTCTTAACTGAGTTGGCTATCTTTTCCTCAGTTTGGGCCTTTGCTATTCTGACTTCCTCCTGCTTTCTTTCTGCCTTAACTGGTACAGCTCTCTGTCCTACTCCTTCTGTGTTTCCTTATACTTCCGAATGCTATCTTTTTCTTCCTGACTTTCACAGCCACCTCGAGAACCATAGTGGCTTTTTCTTTCGTTTTGATTTGTTTATTTGCTTCACACAAAGGCTTGTTGCCTCTGTGATGGCAGTTTTGATAATTCCCCATTGTTGCTCCACTACTCCTTCTAGCCTGTTTGCTAGTGCTTTTCTGAGGCACTCTCCCATCTTGCCAAAGTCAGCCCTCCTAAAGTCCAATACCCTCACTTTTGTATGGCTTGACTCTGTAGCTGAGTTTAACGTGAACCACACTGTTTGATGGTCACTTGTCCCCATCAACTAGTAAAACCATTATTTGTCAATACTGGACAGATATGCTTGCATGCTGTTACAAGTTAGAACAACAGTACCTTGAGGATATAGGCAGAACTTTCTTACACTCAGTAGTCATTGTCTTTTGTAACATGACAGTGAAACGTACAGGTGAATACAGCAACTACATTAGCTAAAAGACAACCCGTGGTATGAACTCAAGCAGGTATTAATTCTCAGATAATGCCTGCATGGGATTGTGAATGCACTTCAAAAGTTATAGCTTGTCCTACATGTAATTCATTATCTTTTAGTATAGGGTGATTCCGAGCAATAGGTGGCACAACAGAAACACACTGTGAAAGGAAAGGCGCTATTTCTAGAGACAAAGTGGAGCTTTGTGTTGTGTGCAGAAAATATCAGAATCTGACCTATCAGTGGCAGAAAGGAAAGAAACTGCTAATGGTGATACACTGTGTAGATACAGAAAGTGGAGAGCTGTGTTGCTTGCAGCACTGTGGTGTTTTTTGAGAAAATGACAGTTGCTATCGACCAGCTACCATCCTACGTGAGTGCTAATCAATCAGCAGAGATATAACATTAGAGTTGTGTGAAGTGCTCAAGCTCGGTGTTCTATCCTCACTTTTTACTGCATATTGAGTAAGCAGCAACATTTGCATATCGATCCATAGAGACATATGTAAATGTTGCTGCTTTACCCTACATGCAGTAGTGAATGAAAACATGAAACAGAAAAAACAAGGTCACAGATGTAACTTTATTGCAAGGAACGCACATTTTCAGACGTTTGGTCTGTGCTCCATTTCAGAAAGCAGTGGTTCAAAATATAAATGACAGTCACAATATAAATGAGTACTAAGTACCGAATGTGCATGCTTACAGTTCATGATACAAAGCAACACTAGGAAAGTATTTGCAGTGTAATATTGAGCTGTCTTTATTTATGAACAAAACTGATTTACTACAAAACAATGTGTTCTCTACATTTGCCATGTTACAAGTGCATTACGCCACTCCAAAGGTGGCATCTAATGGGGAATTAATGCATGGTTAGGTGGTTGCAGGCAGTCGGCCTTCAGTCTCGTGCCACAACCCCCCCCAAAACCATGCTTTAATTCCCCATTAGATGCCACCTTCATCATGGCCTAATTCTTATGTGGACTTGAGCTAAAGGGTATAGGCCCCCAGATTCAGAGCTGTCCATTGTGCTGCATTGACTACAGCTCTGTGTGAGAATTTACACACGGTTGCCAAAGGAGCAATATTTGAACAGTTGTCACATTCTGACCAGCTTATGCTACCTGTCTAAATATGGGAACATCATGGCACAACATGTAGAAACAATGCATTGCACTGACACAGTCCCAGAGTGAATATGGCCCACAGAAGCCCAGAGGAACTAGCATGGCCCAAACAGGATAGCATCAGGGCTTATCTGGATCATATGCAGTCCTAACATGATTATGAGTCCATTGGAGTTGGTCCATTGGTGTAGAAGGGTGAGACACTGGATGCCTTACCTCTTTAAATGCCAGTGACCTTTCTGGAGACAGCTCAGGTTTTCCAGAGGCAACTAGGAACACGCGCTGAGAGAGGATTGAGTGGCTGCTTGGCAGCTATCCTCTCTGAGAATTGGGAGGTGATCCTTCATGACTGTTGGTTGCCACCAACTAGTGGCTTGATGGTAGTATCATCAAGCAAATGGTGAGGCTGGCATTAGGCCAAGTGGGTGGAGTGGGGTCAACAGTTCCAGAGCACATGTGTGTTTCCACTCATACACTCTTCTGTGTCGCTGAGGCCTTGGGGCAGTAGAGGGAGAAAACTAGAAAAATATGTCCCCTGTCACCATATATAATGGCCCTTGGGGACTCTCAGATCCTATGCCTGCATGGATCCTGGTTGACTGGACAGCTGGGGGGAGTGGATGTAAGGACTGGGGGATCCTGTGATATGGCCTAACAAAAGGCATGGGGTGGCAATGGACAGGTAAAAAGCTGTATGAAAAAAATAAGTAAATCAGTCCATTGGCATGCAGTCGCTATGGTCCATTTGCATGGTCTCATTAGCATGCGTGGGCACCCCCCCCCCCACAGAGTGCCTTTCCTGTAGATGACTTTCTTTTTTAAAGTATTTTTTGTTTCTGTATGTGAACTTACTGTTTGTGAAAGGTGCTGGATTGACAGCACTAGAACACGAAGTCCTGTATTTAGCCAGGTGGCAGGTACAGTACGGGTGGTCACAGTGCAAGCTTCCCCTCACTGCCTCACCAGCTTGCCTCTAGCCTGCCATGGAGGGACCACCATGTAGGTGAGAAGATGGTTCACACTCCATGCCCATTCAGCTCCTGGCCTCTCATGTGAGACTGCCAACAAGGGGGATCAATTAGTGCCAGTGGTGTTGGTGGTTTTGTGATGTGGACACCAGTCCACTGGGAACTAGACTGCGACTACCACAACTCACTTACCACAGGCTGTTGAACAACCCTTATGTGCTAAAGACTTTCAACTACTACCAACGTGTGCTGGATTTCAACCCATGACCTACAGGTGAAAGACTCCATAACCCACTACCAATCCTTTGAGCTATCAAGTTCCCCTTCCTGTAGCTGTCTTGAATACTCCTGGTGGTCTAGTGACCCCCATCCCCCGATCACCTATCATGTAGCTGTCTTAAATTTTTCTTGTAATCTAGTGGTCCCCCATCCCCTGATCACCTTTCCTGTGGCTGTCTTAAATATTCCTGGTATTCTAGTGGTCCCCCCATTAGGGCATCTAAACTTCTCCTTACTCACTTGATTAAGGCCCTCTTTCCTGCACTCATCTCTCATCCAGGTCAGCTATGACAATAGTGATGTCAATTGTCACAGCCCTCTGCTCACTACCTCAGCTGGATGCCATCTGACTTTTCAGTGAGTAATTATGAATGCTGTAGAAATACCTGCATACTGCCAGGTGATCATGAGTGCTATAGAAAGAACAGTTTCTATAATACTTGTGATGGCTCACAGACAAACAGTGGCCAGTTGAGGGCACAAGCATAAGACCTTTCCTGCCACCATCACAATTGCAGTAGTTCAACTTAGGTGAACCAGGACACAGAAGTATAGGGAGGAGAGTCTTGAGTGAGTCAGATGCCCTTAAAGGGAGGAGACCACTAGATCCACAAGAATATTCAAAATAGCTACAGAATGGATGATGGGGATTGGGGACCACTAGACCGCCAGGATCATGCAGGACAGCTACAGGAGGGGTGACTGGGGGAAACCATGTGTGGCATTAAGGACATGGGTTTGGCAGCATTAAACAACACTGCAACAGAGGCTGTGTTGTACTGCCAAAACTGCTGAATACACTGCTGCACTCCGTGTGCATGAGGGATCCCTTGACTGCATGGAGACTGCAGTATATTCAGTGCACTCATGCTGTCGAGTCAGAGCAGCACACTGAGATTTTTTGAATATGGCCACCCCCCCCCCCCCACTACTGTGGGCCAACACTATTCATGGTTAGCGTGGCACTTACCAAGTTAGTGCTGTGGTATCTGTTCTAATATGGGGACACTAGAGCTGGAAAAATGGTGAGCAGGGTAAAGTACATCTTTATAAGTTCGCAGTCTCTTCGTAACTTCATTGTTTTCTGATGTTTTGACCTCAGATTCTCAAGTCTTTTTATGACTCCACAATATGATCAAGACAGGTGAAACTGTTTAAATCCTGTCCAATAGGTGATTTCACTCTGCAACTACAAAAACATGTTTTAGATGGGGTCTGACAAAATGGCACCTTTCATGTTCACTACTCAGGGTAACAAAAGGGCTATGTTGCACATTTAGGGCTAATATCTGCAAAAATATAAAGTTATGAGTAAACTTAAAAAATCCAGTGTTTCCTCATAACGTTGTTTTTTTAACATTTTAACTCCACATTTTAACACAATTTTTTAATGAACCCACCTTACGATCATGACAGGTGGAACTGTTTTAAATCCTGACTCAAAGGTGATTTCACAGAGCAACTGCATAAATATGTTTAGAAAGGGATTTGAAAAATGAAACCTATCATGTTATTGAGGTAAGGCAAAAAAAAAAAAGATTAAATTAAAAATTTGGGGCCAAAAATCTGCACAAATCACAAAGTTATGAATAAACATGAAAAAACACTCAATGTTTCTTCATAATTTCATTGTTTTTAACATATTAACCCCACATTTTCAACATAGTCTTTTTTAGACCTGACATTAGAATCAAGATAGGTGGAAATGTTAACTCCTGTCTGAAATGTAATTTTGCAGAGCAACTGCAAAAACAGTTTTTTGGGGGGTAGGGGTAAGAATAATTGTACCTGTCTTGTTTATGAGGTGGGGTCCAAAAAAGGTTTTGTTGAAAATTTGAGGGCAGAATGTTAAAAAATGACAAAGTCACAAGTACAAGTTCAAAACACATTAAAAAGCCATTAACTGAACTTACCTTTTTTTTCAGTCGGTTTGCAGTTAGTAATGGAGGAAGCAACATGTTCGGTAGTTGTGAGAGAAGGACCTGATAGGTAAGTGAGTGGTGCGGAGGTGTCGGGTGCTGAGGGGGGAACGCGGGGCCTGTAGGCCGGGAGGGGTAGCACATGTGGAGGGACCGTTTTCTTTTCATTCAGGTTAGGAAAAAATTAAAAGGATGACAAGCAGCCTTTGTATTTATTTGAAGGTACCAACAATGGAGTTGGGGCATCCCAATGCTGGTGTGTTATTTAGTGAAAGCGGTGGTGGGCACCCTGGTGTTGCATGGCATTGGGGTAGCAGTAATGGTGAGAGAGAGAGAGAGAGATGGGAGGGGGAGAGAAATAGCTGAGACATGGTAGTGGCATTTTTTATTTAAAAATTGGGGGGGGGATAAACCATCAGCATCAGGACCACTCAGAAATGTGTTTCTTGCCAGGGGCAGCCCACAATGACATGCAGCATCTATGTGTATGTAATGTGGGCAGGCTTATCACTCCTCAGTTTTGTGGAAGAAATTTGCCTCAGAGGATCTCCAGCCAAGAGGAACCAGGAGATGAGGCCAGCACCAGATATACAGGGAAAGGCATGATGCACAGAGTAAGGTTTTAGGCACAGCCTCTCATATGACCCTCACTGAAAGCAAAAGAGGGAAGGAGAGGGGTATGACATGGCCTAATGGAGCAGTTTTGTTGTATGGCAGTGTAAGGAACTGACAGCTGCCAATCCACATCAGTGCCTACTGGGTTTTACACCCACCCTCCTGCTTCAAAGAGACTGTCTGCAGCACTTATTGGACCAACCGGTGGTAGTGGTCAGTGCTAGTACTGGACTCCAACCAGCAGCTGTGACATGGACTCAGGTCGGGGACTTTGACAGGTTCAAAAGGGAGCTGCTGCTAGCAGCTCTCCATGGAGCAGCTCTCTACATGAGTGGCTGTTGCAGGAGTGGTGAGAGTCACCGGTGGGAGGCATAGCAGGAAGCCATTTTCTATTATTCTCTGTCATAATAAACTGTTTTAGAGTTTAGTATAATAATGAGTTTTACATTTGATACTTTAATAGTTTGCTCATCGTTGCAGTCATTTTTATCTTACATTAAAATTATGCTATTACTAATGCTAATTTGCTTGCTGGTTTGGGTTTGGGGGTTAGAACTATTTGTTATGCAGCAGCTCTTGTTACTTAAAATAGATTGTGCTATTAGAGCAGGTACTATAGACTCATTCTAAAAACACATGAGATATTATTTTATTATGTTTGTGATGCTAGATAAAGAGACTCAAGGATTCAAGAACCTCTTTAGTGATCTTTAATTTTAATTTAAATTTTGTTTGTACTTTATGGATTATCAAACTACAATAACAACATGTGCATAGCATAAAATAGTACATATGCAAAACAGTAGGCAGCAAGCTACAATGTCTGTCCAGATTGATCAAACCACAGATCTGAAATTACATCTCTCAAACATATACTCTCCACCCTTCAAATAGTTACAGGAGTAAATTAACAGAGCTAGAATGCTCATAGGGAATTATGCTCTCACCACAGAATAGCAATATCACGATCTCTGCAGTGAGAATCTCCCTCCCTTGCAAAACTGAGAAATATAGTGGGGGAGACTATATGCAACTGGGATGGTATACAGAAATACAGATTGTCTGGTTTCTGTTAAGTTAAAATTTAATCCTGCACATACAGGCACCTGAAAGGGGCCGTACAGGGGGCAGAAAAGAACAGTAGGATAACTCAAAGAATACAAACTGAGTGGAGCACTGCAGCACACCAAATAGAAATCAGTCCCAATGCAAAAGAGTCAATAAACTTTAGTGATCTTTTACAGATAACACTTGGCTTAAATGGTGCTACTATTGTCAAAGAAAAAAAATAGTTTTAGAACACACAAATATAATACATTTCACTATAGGCTGCCTTGTAGATAATGAAGCACTGTACCATATATCTAGTGGTGATATTGGGGTCAGGTCACCCTAACTCTGGCCATGCAAATGTGGCTGCTAAAACTTTCAAAGGTTTCATTGACTGCCTCCACATCAATGTTGGGAGTTTTATCCTTAAGTTTGATATGTTTGTTTCACTGGATTATATGTGGGGCCCTGATGTGGTCGCAGTCACTGAGTCCCAGAAGAATAATACAATTAGTGACACTGAGGTTTCATTGTTGTCATAAAATCTTTATCAGAGGGATAGAATGGGTAAATGGAGTGGTGGATGTCTTTTTTATGTAAAAAAATATCTTCAGTCTATATTACCTTTAATGAGTGATAATCAATAGCTCTGTGAGTTTTTAGCAGTTAATATTAATTTAGGGAAGGGAAAAATAACCTCATAATTGCTTCCATCTATATTCTGCATAGACTAGTTGATTTAGGATTTAATATGTTTTTGAATCAGGTTAAAATTTTAAATTGGCTTGATGAGAAAATTATACTAGGAGATTTTAATTTAAATTGGTTGTCAGAGAAATCCTTATAATTTAGAAAAAAAAGTAATATTTTTTTTAAATCAAATTGTAGATTCCCCTACTTGTATTAATTATAAAGGTGGTACTGTGTCACTGATTGATTGGGTACTTGTGACCCATAAGAACAGGTTTCAGAAGGTTGAATTATTGCCCAACTCAAAAAGTGACCATTCACCTGTTTATTGTACTTGGTCACTTAAAAAGAAAAGACTTTTGCCCAGGTTTGTTTTTATTTGGAGTCTTAAAGGGGCTAAAATGCATGCTTCTAAAGAATATTTAGCATGTATTGACTGGAATTATGTGGTTTATTTCCCAGACATCAATTTGATTTTTGATTTCTTTTTGAGACATTTTAAGAAAGCCTGTGATCTGTTTGCACCCATAAAGAAAAAGAAGGTTAGAGTTGGGTAACCACTGAATTATTTGAACATTTTAATAAGAGACATATGGCTCGGGTTAGCAATAAAAATAGTGGATTGAGGTTACAAGTTCAGGATGATAAAGAATCAAGAAATAGATGTAAGAAGTTAGTGAAAAAATCTAAGAATGATTATTTCAAAGCTCAGCAAAGGAATGCCGATAATAACCCGAAAAAAGTTGTGGTTTAATATAAATGAATTGTTGGATACAAACAAAGTTTCTAATCCTAGTGTACTGAATATTAATGGTCAGAATATTACTGACTTGGGGGTTATTGCTGATCATTTTAACCACTTTTTTGCTAATGCTGGTGAGAGCTTGCCTTTGGGAAACATTTCCTCTAACTTTGATATATGTCCGTGATCCATACTTATGAAGTCTAACTTTTATTCTAAATACTTGGCACTAAAATTGTAAATGATATTTAGTTAAGTTATCCTCCAAGACTAGACAGGATCAGATCATTAAAACTTAAATTGAGTTATAGCCATGCCCTCCATAAATTATTTATTTTTATTTAGTGTATCTGTATTTGGAAACAGGCTAATACAAGTTTAAAATCTAAGACCATGCCACTTTTGAACTATAAACACATCACCATTGCTCCCTCTCTAGTGTTGGGTGAAATTTGTCAGTGAAATATTTCATGCAATTAGCACATTACTCAAAATATTTAGCGGGGCAAAATGTGAAATGTGAAATTTCACCCACGGTTGTAAGTGAAATTTCACCCTGAAGCTGGTGTAATTTCACCTGTGGGTAAAATTTCATCACCAAGGGTGAAATCCCACCACTGCTGGTGGAATTTCACCACCAGTGTGCAAAATTTTGCCATTGGTAATGAACTCCTCAGATGGTGAAAATGCGGGTGAAACTGCAAAATTTCACAGCACTTTCGTGAAACATTTCACATATGCAATTGCCAATTTTGCTGCAATTTTGCAGACAAAATTTAATTTTGCTGCATCTCTACCCCTATGCAAGACTCTTGAGAAGGTTTTATTTATTTATTTTTATTTATTCACATTACGGAAAGCACCTTAGAGCCAAGGCTCATTTACAAAGGTTCCATGTCAATCAAGTACGGACAACATTTACAAGTAGAATAAGTTACAAAATTAGATTGGGAAAATACAGTTCACAGCAACCAGAGGCATTGTCAGACACAAACATATGCATGTGGTTCAGGACATTAGACATTAAACCATTAAAGTAGAGTGGGCAAATCTAAACAAGTTGCAAATCAGGTTCTAGGTGATACAGGACTACTAGAAGAAAGAAAAAAGAAAAAAGATGCAAGAGCAAACAAGCACATGAGAATAAAATATAGCAAGGTGAGAGAGGAAAAAAGGACAAAATCAGGTGCAAGTAAGTTGAAAGGACTGGGAATAGTATGTGAAAGAAGGGGGGAGAACAGAAGAATTCTGGAGCATATTCTGAGAGGGAAAAGAAAGGGAAGGAAAGGGAGGAGGAGAAGGTACGATTGGGGTCAGGGCAGGATAAGATAAGGGAAAGAGGGGCAGAGAATGAGAAGGGAAATGTAATGGAGAGGGGTGGAGGTGTCAAAGGAAACAACAGGGAGGAGGGGACCTTGACTAGGTTATTAGAAGCAGTCATAGGAGGCACTGGCAACAAGATGCTGGCAGAAAAGGTGCTTAACGGTGCCCAATGTAGTATAGTTGGTAATTTTGGGTGGCAGTAAGTTGAACCATGGAGGGGCTCTAGTCCTGAAAGACCGTTGCCCTTAGGAGGTGTGGGATCAGGGAACAGAGAAGGTGAGCTTTTCTGAACTTCTGTTTAGGCAGGTGATACCATAGGGAGTCAGGATAGATTTGACACTAGAAGGCAAGAGATCCATTATGATTTTTGTGGTGATAAGGCAGGACTGGTACTTGATTCTGCTAGGTAGTTGTAGCCAGCATGCCTGTTCGTATATATTACAGGTGTGGGAGAGATAGGGGGCAGAAGTTAAAAGGTGACAGGCCTTGTTTAGGGCTATAGCTATGCATCTTAATGCTGTTTCTGTAACTGAACCATAAATCACAAGACCATAATCTATAACTGAGATAATGAAGAATAATGAAGCTCTGGATGGTGTTGTTTAGGGTTTCAGCTGTTAGGCAGCTCCTGTGCTTATATAGTAGCCCTATATGTGTAATGACAGTTTTGGTGCTGTTGTAACTATGTTCTGAGTATGACAGACTATAGTCAAGGGAAATCTCCAGATACTTAAGCCTGTAAACTTGCTTGAGATGTTCCCCAGCACTGTTTCTGATATGTATTTCTTGATTTTTATGTTTGTTGTGGGTTCCATGGAACATCATCATTTTAGTTTTCTTATAGTTTAGGATGAGTTTCTGTGATTTAAACCAGGTCTCTACCTCTGTGAAGCAATCCTGGAGCTGTGACTGTAGGGCAAGTGGATCAGTGTGGGAGGAGAAAATAAATGCATCATCTGCATATAGCAGGATGTTACCATGACAGGATGAGGGAAGATTATTTAGGAAAATGCTAAAGAGCATAGGACCCAGGATGGATCCTTGAGGGACTCCTGACCGGACTGGAAGAGAGGAAGAGAGTGAGTCCCCAACTCTAACCTGATGGGTTTGATTACTGAGATAGCTTTGGAACCCCTGAGTGGTATTGGATAAGAATCCTAGGAGAGACATTTGTTCAATTAACATGGTAAGGTTGACTGTGTCAAATACCTTTGTCAAATAAATGAAGGTGGTGCTGATGAGAAGTCCCTGGTCAACAGCATTGTGGATGTGGGAGGTGAAATTAAGGAGTGCTGTGGTGGTGCTGTGTCCCTTACAAAATTCATTTTGATCAGAACATTGCAGGTTGCATTTTTCAAGGTAGTCAGAGAGCTGATCAGCTACTATCCCCTCTAGTGCTTTGGAAAGTGGGGGAAGAATGGAGATTGGTCTGTAATTGCTGGTAAGGGTCTTGTCTCCACTTTTGAGAACTGGTGTGACTACTGCAGATTTCCATTTCTGGGAGAACTGCGAGATCATAATGAGGGATCAGTCAAGAATTTTGGAGAGAGGGGTCAGGACTTCATCTGTGGTGAGGGTGAGAAGTTTCAAGTCAAAGGAGTCCCTGTTAGTTCTGGACTTCCCAAGCACTTCAAGCAGGTGCTTGACCCTTAGTGACAGTTTTGAAGTAGAACGGCGGATGCCTTTGTCTCGGTCCTGTGGTATCAACGGCTGTAGTGTCAGGAGAGGGGTCAAAAAAAGTTGGAAGTAGCACATGACTAAGGTCAGTTAAAGGCATGATGAAAGCATTGGCAATGGAAACTTAGTCTAGGGTGAGGGTGCCAGCAATGTTAAGCATTGATGGTGGTGATTTGGATCTTTCCCTGTGATTTCAGAAAGGTTAGCGCACAACTTCTTGCCATCTTTTCCAGTACTGGCCAATGCGCTTCTATAGTAGCTTGCTTTCTTAAGATGGATCATTTTAGTACAGGCATTTCTTACTGCTTTGTTAGCACTGATATCTGCCGATGTGCCAGTCAGTTTGGCACGGTGCCAAAGAAGATCTCATGATTTCATTTTCTCCAGGAGGTCATTAGTAATCTACAGTTTAGTAACACCCTTGAGCTTCCATTTCTTGTAAGGCGCGTGAGCATCGCAGGCCGAGTTGAAACTTAGGATGAAGTGCTCAAGCACCAAATCCACATTGGGGGTGGAGTCAATTGGTGACCAGTCATGCTCACATAGAAGAGTTCTGAGGTGTCCAATGTGACCAAGTAGCAGTTTTCTGCTGTTAATAGTTTTGGAAGATGGTTTGGTGAATTTGTTGGTCCAGGAGCAGAGGACAGGACAGTGATCACTAATACAGTCAGGGATGACTTCAGTTTTTGTGATACGATCAGGGCGGTTAGTAAGTACCCAATCTAAGAGGGTTGTGGTGCCAGTTCTGTAGTTTACTCTGGTAGGTGCCTGAACCATCTAAGTGAAGTTAGCTCTGGTTAGAGCAACGACACAGGGGGAGGACCAATTAACATTAAAGTCACCGAATAAGATTGTTTCTGAGATTTGATTAAGGGAGTTGATAAGATCAAACAGGTAGTGTAACCCTTGGCTGGTTAGTTTGGAGGGTATACAGACAGAGGACACTGTCAAGACTTTATTATGTGCACCAAGCAAAACTTTCATGGCTAGGACTTGTATGTCATTCTTAGAGTAGGGCAAGTTAAGGATATGTCCCTGAAGTGATTCTTTTAGGTAGAGAACACAGCCCCCCCCCCCTTTTCTTGGACAGCCTGTCTTGTCTGAAAACCTCATGGCCTGGTATAGAGATTGCTGAGTCAGGGATCTTACGGGTTAGCCAAGTCTCAACCACAGACAGGATATCTGGGTTGTGATGTGCAACCCAGGCAGTGAGAGGGTTGAGTTTGTTAAGGGGGCTGCAGATGTTCATACTTGCTAAGGTAAGCACTCCATCTCTCATGATGTGACTAGGTTCAAGCTGTGGGGGGGTCCAGGGTTGGGGTGGATGTTGCCTGAGATAAGCAACAAAAGAAGTATTTGGCATTTTAAAAGCACTATGAAACATTTCTTATGTGGTAGCAAAATCGTGTTTGTCAGGGCTACTGTCACAGTGGATTGTTGCATAGATCAGAAACCCATAGCCAGGAGAGATGTGCTGAGGAGCATAGTAGCATACAAGGTTGAAATGAGAAGCATCCAAAGATGTGTAGGTCTAGGATTAAGTTACCAGGCATGGGGAAGGGAGTAGCTACATGTAGTGGTACCATGGGTAGAAAGGGGGAAAGTGAGAACATGGTCTTGGAACTGAAGACATGGCAGTTCACTTGTCAAGCCAGAATGCATGACAAGTTAAGTAAAGGTGAGCAGGCTTAGTGGTATATAGAAATCTGTCATGTTAAGATTAGAGTAGAACCAGGGTATGGGTCCTAGGATGCAGGAGTGATCCTTTAAGAGGTTGACCTTCAGAGGAAGGGGAGGGACAGACATGGAGGGCCAATGAGCAGGAAGGGGAGGAAGAGGGGTGGGAAAAGAGATGATTTAATAGAGGTCAGGGACAGGGAGGGTGGGCTGGACAAAATAATACCACAGCAGGAGTTGTGGAATAAAGTGAAAGACAGAGGAATTAGCAGGGGCTGAGGTTTGAGCTGCAGAGCCAATAGGGTAGCTGCAGAGCTCAGAGGCAGCCAATCGAGAGGAGTGCTGTAACTGTGCACCAAAATTGTAAGTGGACTCTGGTTGAAATTCAGCTTTACTGCACCTGAGGACAATCCTTGGGAGGCAGTCAGAAGTGGGCGGTGGCAGAAATGAGGGTCGCCTCACTAGACGAATGTGCCTGATCAAGGGCAGCACTATCAGCAGCTGAGTGAAGACAAGAGAAGAGAAGGGTTAATTAAGCTCCCAGACAGGGGTGGGGTGAAGCAGACAGCAAAGGAAAATGGAAGTTACTAGACAAAGGACTAAAACGGAGTTCAGTGGTGCCAAGTGGAAACAAAGGAAGGTAATCGGGGGCAGGTCAAAAGCTAGTCAAGGACAGAAGTAGTGCAGGACTAGGCAGGTCAATGCCAAGCAGTCGTTTTATGGGGGGTGAGTTACTGGAGATTGCAGAAACAAAACAAGACTAGTGGCCAGCTGCAGGAATACGTCACTAAGAATGGTTTGCTTACCATGGAACAGTATGGTTTTCAGAAATTGCATAATAGTACTACTGCTATGATTGAGCTAACTGAGGATCCTTGAGGAGCCTTGGACAGGGGTGAGTTTTGCTGGAGTAGCTTTCCTTGATTTATCGAAGGCCTTTGATCTTGTTGACCATAGATTCTAAGTAAAATAATGTGTGGAGATGGGCCTGTCTGTTGATCCAGTGCCATGGTTCTCAGATTACCTGACTAATCGAACTCAAAGAGTATGTAGTAAGTTGTTTTCCTGTATTCTATCCTGACTTGAGGGTCACACAGGGGTCTGTTTTAGGACCTTTATTGTTTAGTATTTTTATTAACACAGTGTCTGATCTTCCCAAGTACTCCTGTACAATTTTATGTGCTGATAATACCGTTATATTTACTTCTGGGGTTAATTTCACTTAGATGCAGGCATCTTTGCAATCTGATTTTAAATTCACCTGGGAATGGTTTGAACAAAATGGCTTGATTATTAATGTGAAAAAGACCAAGACTATGTTATTTGGGAGTAGACATGGTCTTGGTAGATGTCCAAATTTGACTACCACAACCTTTATCGTAGATTGTATTGAGCAGGTGCAATCATTTAAATACTTGGGGTGTTTTTAGACCCATTGTTATCTTTCACATGTCAAGTTGATTATGTTGTAAAAAAATATCAATGGGCGTATTGATCTTCTTTACCAAAATAAGAATTATTTTACTATGTGTATCCCAAGTGCCATGTAACTGTGGGCTACTACCCCTGCCTGTTGACCTTTACACAGGATAAGGGGCCTTGGTCCTGCTATGTTGGTGTTCGGGGTTCTATCCCAAAGAAATGAATAAAATAGCTCAGCGCCACCATCCAGAGTAAACTGTAGTGGGCCAGGTGTGTGATTGGTACAACCCCCTGGGATGTTGAAACTACCCACCTCCCCTTCCAACCACCCCACACACTGGATGCCAAACAGTTCCCCAATACCATATACCACATACGCTTAACAGTTTGTTTCCACAAAACACCCTTCACACAGCAATTAGAACAACAGAACACAGCTTTATTTAGGGGAAGAGCTGTGGAGGGAGGTACAAGGAACAGGAATAGCTGTGAAACAAAGAATAAAATGTCAGAGCAATTAACAATAACAAGGCCCGTAGGCCAGACCACCCCAGTGCCCGCCCCCACTAGTACCAGTGAATGTCCCTCTGTACTAGCTGGGTACATACCGCTCAACCTCCTGCCTCACAAATCAAGGACAAGGCTTAAAAAAATCACGGACAAAGGACCAAAATCGTGACACATCTTCAAAATTAAAGATATCCACCCAGAAAGCTGGTAGAACATGGGGCTTTGTGCAGAATGCATTTTCTAAAGAAGAACAAGTCTGTAACTTTAATGCTTGATATTATTTTGTGCTTACAATTTCCACTGTTTAGCCATGGAAACCCAGATTTTAGGACGGACAGAGTAAAATGTTGAGGCAAAATCAGAGATGTCCATGAAAATCAGGGACAGTTGAGAGATATGGCTGGGTACCCAAGGGTTTGCAGGCCTGCTCGGTGCTGTGAGTCAGCTGGCATCAGGGCCCTAGAAACAATGAAGACTGAAATTTGAACAAATAAAACTTTATTCCCCTTGATTTCTAGAGCAAGCCCCAGGTACTCTTGATTCTGAAGAGCTCAGAGATTCCTGGACCAGACAACTTCCCACAGTTCAGTCTCTGCAGATTTAGTTCAGAGAGGGCAGAAACAAAGGGGCAGTAGAGAATGAAGTTTAGACTTGGACTTGATTAAAGGTCTGGCCACTTGTCAGCTTGATTGAAGGTCTTGCAGTTTGCCCCCTTCAGTCTAGTCAGGCGTGTCACAGAGTTCCCACGCGAGGCCCACCCAACCACAGAGGATCCTGACCTAGGAGTGGCTCCATAGCCCATCTCCCTGACAGGTCACAAATGCTCTAGCCCCCCAGCATGCACTGGTGGCCCCCTGTAGCCATCAGACCCCACTCAGTGGGGCTTAGTAAATCCCCCACCTGGCTCTGAGATGCAGCTGGAAAATTCCCTGGTTCTGTTTTTCTCTCAGACAGGAAAACAGCTACAGTGTGCAAGCAGTTTCTCAAACCTTTTCACCTTCCAGTGCCATTTGGTAACAGATTCTCAAAGTGCAAATCATCAGTTCCTTTCCTCAACTAGGTTCTGCAGCAGCAGCAACAGGTTTCTGAAGCACAGGACACCTGTTCACCTTTTTCCTTTTACAGTCTGTCCAATTCAAACCGCATCCACTTTTGCTCTGGCTCACACAGAGTTTCGAGAAAGTCTCTTTCTCAGTTTAGGAGTTTCTCTCAGTCCCTTTGATGCAGGCTGTCTGCAGCAAATGATTCTCCTCAAAACCAGAAATATTCCCCAGACTCCTGGTCTGTTCAGTAAAGGTGCATAGTTCCTTCCAACAGCAAATATTCTGTCACTTCAATCCTCAGAAATACTGTACTCTACATAAGCCCTGCGAAAGGCCTTACACTTTTCTCCACACAGCACTGAGCCCTGTTGACTCGATTAGAGCCCAGAACAGACTATACCCAGCTGCCCAATGTCCCTAGGATTTCTCCCAAGAATCCTGCTTTCTGTTTGGTTGGTTTCGGTTATCATTCAGAACCATAAGCCCTCCGATTATTGATTAAGAAAGTCTCTTGGCACCTGAAAACAGTTCACACCTCACATGAGCCATCACAACCAGTTTTTTGGGCATCTAGACAGCTGACTGGCTGTCCAATCTGGTCAAAGTATCAAGATGGCAACTAACATTCAGTCTACACACAGTTTAATCATCCACCCTATCTTCGAGTCCCAAATGCAGCAAAAGTTCATAGTCTCTAATAATATTTTTGGCACAGACTAATAGCAGCCCTTACTCCCTCATCATCCAGCTGCTCATTTGTACTTTTACTGCCCTTTGCCCGCTGGTCACTGCCTCCGATATGTTCAGTCCCTTAAGGCAGCAATCTGGTACATGAATGTTCATACACTGCCTTTAATATTTAAATTACCCCTCCATTCACCAGTGCTTACAGGTGCTGTTTCAAAACTACGAGAATGATCCTTACTTGCTTCCCCCAGGTGTCCAACCCCCATTTAGCTGAAATAGGGGATCGAGACAATTGGAGAGGCATTAAGCTAGCTGCAATCACAGCAAAAGGCTCAGGCATATAATGTGTATTCATAGAAAGCATACAAACATAGACTTTGATTGCAGATAAGGACTGCTTGGCCCACCTAGCCTGCCCATTTCCCTACCTATTGGATAGGCTGCAGATCCTAGTTAATCAACAGACTACTCCCTCCTACCCCTACTATAATTGCCATATGTCTGTACCATCCATTCTTGAATTCCCCCACTGTTTCTGACCCCATGACCTCCTCAAGAAGACCGTTTCATGTGTCCACCATCGTAAACCCACTCAGCAGGTCAGGCCCTCTACTCCCTAAGTGGCGACCTCTGAGAGTAGTCTTGTGAACAGTGTAACAGACAAGGTAACCCTCTTGTCTGTTTTTGTGAGTTCGGATCAACCTTTGGTCTCAAGTTCTGGAGGGATTCAAACTGTTAACCTCTTGTTAGCATACCCAATACACAGGCTCAGATACATCTGTCTTCGGGGGGCCAGATTTCTTTGCATATGGACACCAAACCAGGTATACAGAGATGAACCCTTTAAAACTTTAATAAAGACCTCAGATTTAAAATACTTCTCGTTCCACTTTGGTACCACCGTTCAAGCTTATGTTTAGTATCTGCAATAAACATAAACTTTTCTTACAATTAAAAAGAAGTCAAAGACAGACCAAGTAAGTTCTAAAAAGAATTTTACTACAGTAGATAAGAATATGTAAAACACAACAATACACGACTGTTATATCTCAAGACATACAAATCTTTTAAAAGAACAAGGTTTAAACAGTGCACATTCCTACTGCAGTACTTTGTCTCAAAATACTTGCTTAAAAGTGTTCCCAAGATGTTTCGTGGTCAGAGTCTAGGTAAAAATGTGTCTCTGTGAAGTAAAACAGACTAAATTAAAAGCTGGCTTTTACCCCACTCCTTTTCAGGAGGTCACCTAGCTCCTCCCTGTCAGGAGATATGTGTAACCCCCAGGTGGCACTATTCCAAGGGCTACTACCCCTGTCTGCTTAACCACTAACAGGTTGAGGGGCTCGGATCCAATGGTGGGTGCCTTCACCCTGAGGTTGGGGTTGGAACAGTCGGGAATGACTTGGTCACAGCCCTCTGGGTCACTGTAACCCCCCTTTCTTTCCACTAGTGGCTAACAAATGTTTCCCACATTACTGTTGCAACATACACTTACCACCAGGATTGGTTGATCAGCTTGATTCTGGGGGAACCCCTGTGAAATAAGATGCAGTAACACAATAACCCCTGTACAGTATGGTTGCACAAACACACAGTTCAGACAGTATACTTTGCAAAACAACCAAATCTGATTTATTTAGGGGGGAATAAGAAGGGCGGGGGAAATCTGGTTGATTAGCTTAATACTCTATTATTTCAGAACACTGTGCACAGGCCAACTCTCTACAAGTCACTGTCACTGGGTACCCAGGCAATAAGGGGCTAGCCTATTCGGTACAGCTGATTGGGGCCGTGAAGATTAAGACAAATGTTCAATACCCAAATTGATAATCCGGAGCCAGCAGGCTCAATTCATGTGACCAGTGGGGCAGACAGACCAGACTTTCACTCAATAGAACATCTGACAGGGAGCTACCCTGATTTTGTACTCACGACTCCTGTAGAAGCATCCCTCTCACACCACCTCAGGACATAGGTTTGTGATCCGAACACTTCTCCACACATTTATATGTAGGACAGAGGGGTACCATAGCAGGCAGCTGCTTTAATTCCAGATCGCATTCACTGCACGACCCGGGAGATGCAACATGGCTTCACTTTTCCTGACAGACCGAGCGTGATGAAGCAGTTTCTCCAGTCCTCTACAGGGTGAGCCTGGTAGGTAGCTGCCATGTATACAGACTCCTCTGCCCACACACCACAGCGGATTTAGTCTGACTACTCTGGCGATACCATCGCCTGACTTCTTTGGCCTTCCACTCGCGCTTCCCGGGTGAAGACTCTATGGCGCAGGAACCCAGAGCTCCTTCCTTTATCATGGCCACAACAACTCTGCCCTCTTGGCCATTAAGAAGAGTCACCATTCGGGTGCCACCTGACTCTATTGGAGGGCTTCTGATGCCAATCCCTTCTGCCTCCTTCTATTGGTGCAAAAAAGGCACCACCTTCTGAACTTCAGTTCCCAGCATCATGGGCCATACCTCCCAATGGCAGCCGGCTCCCGAGAGAGTCTCAGCCCTAATTGGCTGCTCAATGCTCCATTTTAAGCTCCCCTTCCTCCTTACTGGACCCAAAAGGCAGTCCTGGTCCAAAATGGAGGGGCAAAAAACGCAAAGTCCCAGCTGTAAGGGAAAACAGGTTAGACGAACTACATTTCTCAATACTCAGTCAACATATAATACATAAATGATACAGCCCAATAAGGTGCCCGCTTTGCCTACTTAGCGATGGCAAAAACAAGGCACATAACCAGCGGCTTGAGCGGGTCTCAAGCAGGAGAACCCACAGTCCCCTCCCTTTTTTGTGAACTAACTGGGTCAGCAAGCGGGCAGTTCTTAAAAAGACAGGTAGAGGCATTTAGTAAACCCCCACTTGTAAGGGGGTTACATATGAAAATATATATCTTATACAAAAGTATTACATTCTGCAACTTCAGCACAATTCCTGTCCTTCAAACGACACTTCATTTGATCCCATGCTGTATCCTCCCTCACACGCTTCACAGGGACATTTACAACCTTGCACCCCTGTGTAAATAACTAGGTTCCTCTCCAACGTCATACACCTTCTTTATGATTTCTCTCTTAACAAAATTAACTTAAACAAGTCTGTAATTAACTCAGAGAAACAATATCCTTGATTAAAGTCATCCATGTAACACATTGTCTCTATAAACTGAGTGTGTGTGAACTCACATGCTGTCAGCATTTTTCTTATGGCTTTCATCTTTGAGCTGAAATCTGGATGGGGGATGAGTGAGGTCACTCCTAGAGCATTTGATTTTCAGCAGGAGACATTCAGTAATACATTTTATATTGAAAAGAAATGATACAGCACTCAGAACTGGCTGTCTACGTCACATCTGCCATCCTCTCTGTGAAAAAATACCTCCATATGTTGCCCTTGAGCCATCCCCCCTCTATCTTCAGACTGTGCCCCCTTGTTCTTGTATACCTCTTTTTCTGAAAGATGCTCCCCTTTTGGACTTTGTTGATTCCCTTAAGGTACTTAAAAGTTTCTATCATGTCCCCCATTTCTCTCCTTTCTTGAGGGTTTACATATTAAGCTTCTTTGGTCTCTCTTTGTATGGTTTCTGGTGCACACCCAGCACCATTTTAGTTGCCTTCCTCTGGACTGCCTCCATCCTGTCTATGTCCTTGTGGAGATGTGGTCTCCAGAACTGCACACAGTACTCTAGATGGGATCTCACCAACTGTTTGTACAGAGGGATGGCAACTTCCTGTTTTCTACTGTTTATGCCTCTCTTTATGCATCCCAGTATCCCCCAGCCCTCCTAACTGTCTTCTCACATTGCCTGTCTACCTTCAGATCATCTGATTTGATTACTCCCTGATCCCTTTCCATTTTTGTTGTTGTTAGTACTCCACCATTGTGTACTCTTCCCCTGGGTTTTTGTTTACCAGGTGCATTACTTTGCACTTTGTTTGCACTAAATCTAAGCTGCCATACTTTTGACCATCCTCCAGCCTTGTCATGTCCCTTCTCATCCTTTCCACCCCCTTTATGTATCAACCCTGTTGCAGATTTTTGTGTCATCTGCAAAGAGGCATACCTTTCCTTCCAGTCCCTATGCAATGTCACTTATAAAGACATTGAAGAGGACTGGCCCCAGTACTGAACCCTGTGGTACCCTGCTACCAACCCTCCTTTAATTGGAGCGGACTCCGTTTACTGTTACCTTCTGTGTCCTGTTGTCCAACCAATTTTTTACCCAGGCTACCACCCTGGGACCCACTCCCAGGCTGACTAACTTGTTTATTAAACATTTGTGTGGGACAGTGTCAAATGTCTTGCTAAAATCTAGGTAGACCCATGTCCATAGGCCCTCCCTGGTCTACTACTTTGGTCACCCAGTCAAAATAATCTATTAGATTCATCCAACATGACTTTCCCTCTGTGAATCCATGCTGCCTTAGCTTTTGTGCCCCGATGGCCTCTAGGTACTCAATAATTCTTTCTTTCAGAAGTGATTCCATAATTTTTCCTACCAATGAGGTCAAACTAACAGGCCTATAGTTTCCTGCCACTGCCTTGCTCACACTTTTGTGAAGGACAATCACATCCACCTTCCTCCAGTCCTCAGGTACTACACCATCCTCCCATGATTTGTTAAAAAGGGTAGTCAGTGGTGTCACTAGTTCTCCCTTTATTTCTTTTTAGAATTCTGGGCTGAATCCCATCAGGCCCCATTGTCTTGTCCACCTTAAATTATAGGAGTTCTTTCAGGACCCTTTCTTCTGTGAATGGACTGGTATCCACCCCCTTATCCAGAGTGTTTCTGTTTGGTTTAGGCACGTCCCCCTACTCTTCTTTTGTGAATACTGAACAAAAGTAGTCATTCAGTATCTCTGCATTTTCACTATCACCCTCTGCCCACCCCCTCCCCTTTATTATGCCTCACTATCCCTCTCTTGGTCCTTCTTTGCTCATTTATGTACTTATAAAATGTTTTATCCCCCTACTTAACTGAGTTTTTTAATTTATTTATTTCATTTTTGTTGACCGGATAAGTGCACTAGACAAATTCTGCCTATTTTCAGGCACAACCCAGGGGAGGGGGACATAAATGAATACCAACTGACTTTGAACCAAATTAAGCTGTTGGTGGTATTTTAGTGAATGGGGGAAATTTGGCCAGGCATTGGGGAAATTCCCAAACTCTTTTAGTGGGTGGGGTTCCCAAGTTTCCATCTTTTTCTTACCCAGTTCTGGGGTTTGCATATCAACAAATTGTTGCTGTATGATGAAATGTTTATGTTATTTCTTGTTATTCTGTTATGATTTTGTGGGTTGTACCATTAGTATGTATGTCACTTTCTGTTTACGATATAACAAAAAATTCACCTACTCTTTTCGAGAAGTACCATGGAATCTTTAATATCCACCTGAACTACCACCAGAATAGGAAGATGGGACCGAAAGAGTTGGCTATCTTTTCCTCGGTTTGGCCCCTTGCTATTCTGACTGCCTTCCCTGCTTCCTTCTGCCTTAACTGATAGCGTTTTCTGTCCTCCTCCTTCTGTGATTCCTTATACTTTCTAAATGCTATCTTTTTTCTCTCTGACCTTCCCCACCACTTCCTTTGAAAACCATAGTGGGTTGTTTTTTTCCCTTGCTTCAAACAAAGGCTTGTTGCCTCTGTGATGGCATATTTGATTTCTTTTGATTGTTCCTCCACCCCTCCTTCACAGACCATCCTACCGCATTGGAATGTAGAATGGGTTGACGGCTCCACTGTCCAGCTCCTCCAGACTCATTTGAAGAAAAGGCTGGATGGAGGAGACACAGGCACTTAACATAGAAACAAAGAATTTGATGGCAGATAAGGACCGCTTGGCCCACCCAGTCTGCCCATTTCCCTACCTACTGGATAAGCTGCAGATCCTAGTTAACCAGCAGCCTACTTCTTCCTACCCCCAACCCCTAGAATGACCTTATGACTGTCCCATTCATGCTTGAATTCCACCACTGTTTTTGACTCCACAGCCTCCTCCAGAAGGCCATTCCATGCATCCACATCCCTCTCTGTGAAAAAATACTTCCTTAAATTACCTTTGAGCTGCCCCCATCTTCAAATTGTGCCCTTGTTCTTGCACACTCTTTTTGAAAGATGCTACCTCTTGGACTTTGTTGATTCCCTTGAGGTACTTGAAAGTTTCTATTATGTCCTCCCTCTCCCTCCTTTCCTCGAGGCTATACATATTAAGCTCCTTAGGTCTCTCTTCATATGTCTTCCGGTGCAGACCCTGCAGCATTTTAGTTGCCCTCCTCTGGACAGCTTCCATCCTGTCTATGTCTTTGTGGAGATTGGGTCTCCAGAATTGCACGCAGTACTCCAGATGGGGTCTGACCTGCTGTCTATACAGAGGGATAATAACTTCCTGTTTTCTACTGGTGATACCTCTCCCTATGCATCCCAGTATCCCCCAGCCCTCCTTGCTGCCCTTTCACATTGCTTGCCCACCTTTAGGTCATCTGATATGACTACCCCCAGGTCCTTTTCCATTTTTTTTGTTGTTAGCATCTCACCCCCCATTGTGTACTCTTCCCCTGGGTTTTTGTTTCCCAGGTGCATTACCTTGCACTTCTTAGCATTGACTCTAAGATGTCATACATTTGACCGTTCCTCTAACCTTGCCAAGTCCCTTCTCATCCTTTCCACCCACCTTGTGCATCAACTCTGTTGCAGATCTTTGTGTCATCTGCAAGAGACATATTTTTCCTTCCAGTCCTCTGCAATGTCAGCTTATAAAGACATTGAAGAGGACTCATCCTATCTGAACCCTGCGGTACACCACTAGTAACCCCCCTTTCTTCAGAGTGGACTCCATTTACTATTACTGTATGTGTCCTATTCTCCAGTCAATTCTTTACCCAGGCTGCCATCTTGGGACCCACTCCCAGGCTGGCTAACTTGTATATTAATCTTTTGTGTGGGACTGTGTCAAATGCCTTGCTAAAGTCTAGGTAGACCATGTCCACAGCCCCTCCCTGATCTACTACTTTGGTTACCCAGTCACAGAAATCTGTTAGATTCGTTTGGTATGACTTTCACTCTGTGAATCCATGCTGCCTTGGGTCCTGTGCCCCTCTGGCCTCTAGATACTCAACAATTATTTCCTTCAGAAGTGATTCCATCATTTTCCCTATCACTGAGGTTAAACTAACAGGTCTGTAGTTTCCTGCTTCTGCCTTGCTCCCACTTTTGTGAAGGGGAATCATACCTGCCCTCCACCAGTCCTCGGGTACCAGCCTATTCTCCCATGATTTGTTAAAAAGGGTAGTCAGTGGTGTCACTAGTTCTACCCTTAGTTCTTTTAGAATTCTGGGATGAATCCCATCAGGCCCCATTGCTTTGCCCAGCTTCAGTTTTAAGAGTTATTTTAGAACCCTTTCTTCTGTAAATGGGCTGGTATCAACTTCTATATCTAGAGTGTTTCTAGTGTTTGTTTTAAGTACCTCCCCCTCTTCATTTGTAAATACTGAGCAAAATATTTGTTTAGAATCTCTGCCTTTTCACAGTCTCCCTCTACCCACCCCTCCCTTTATTAAGCCTCACTATCCCTCCCTTGGTCTTCCTTCGCTCCCTGATGTACCTATAAAAGGTTTTATTCCCCTTCTTAACTGAGTTGGCTATCTTTAACTCGGTTTGGGCCTTTGCTGTTCTGACTGCCTTGCTAGCTTCCTTTTGCTTTAACTGATACAGTTCTCTGTCCTGCTCCTTCTGTGAGTCCTTGTACTTCCTGAATGCTTTCTTTTTCTCTTGAACCTTCACTGCCACTTCCTTTGAGAACCACAGTGGTTTCTTACATCGTTTTGTTTTGTTTATTTGCTTCACATAAAGGCTTGTTACCTCTGTGATGGCAGTTTTTATTGTTCCCCATTGTTCTTCCACCCCTCCTTCCTGCCCATTTGCTAGTGCATCCCTTAGGCACTCACCCATTTTGGCAAAGTCAGCCCTCCTAAAGTCCAGTACTTTTGCCTTTGTATGACTTGACTCTATTGTTGCGTTTATTGTGAACCATTCGGTTCTATGGTCGCTAGTTCCCAGATGGCTACTCACTTCTACATCTGTGATCCTCTCTCCATCTCCATTTGAGAGAAGCAGGTCTAAGATTGCTCCCTCTTGAGTGGGCTCCAAGACTAGTTGTCTAAGGCATGCCCCCTGTAGGGCATCTAGAATAACCCCACTCTTCGAAGTGGCTGCTGCAACTGCACTTCAGTTAACATCTGGCATATTCAGATCACCCATCAGCAATATCACCCCTTTTTCTGCCATTCTAAAGTATACTTTCTATCATTTCCTTGTCATTTCTCCCCTGAGAGGGGTCTGTATACAACCCCTGTGCGGATTGTGGTGCCATTCCAGTCTCAAATTTACCCACAGTGCTTCTTCTCCTCCCTGTTTACCCTTTGTTCTGTTGCTTTGATTCTTTCCCTTATGTAAAGAGTTACTCCTCCCTCTTTTACCCTCCCTGTCTCTCCTGTAGATAGTGTATTCCTGGTATGTTTACATCCCAGTCATGGTTTTATGTGTACCATGTTTCTGTGACTGCCACGATATCCAGATGTTCCTCCTCCATCAAGGCCACTAATTCAGGAAGCTTGTTACCCAGACTACGGGCATTGGTACTCATTGCTCTCCATTTTTGATGGCTTTACCTTCTGTTGTAGCATCTCCCACTGACCTTTCTACCTTGGTCCTTTTTTCATTTAGTACCCTGTTTTGTAGGGAGAGGCTGGGATTTTCCTGCTGCTTATCAGTGCCTCCCCCTTTGACTAGTTTAAAAGCTTGCCAATGAAGCATTTAAACCAATTGCTCAAAAGACTTGTTCCCTTCCTGGACAGATGCAGACCATCCAGCCAGTATATGCTGGTGTCCCTCCAGGTGGAACCCCAGTCCCCAGTGAAGCCAAACCCCTGTGCTCCACACCATTTTTTCAACCATTCATTAAACTGCATGGTGCAAAGTGCCCTCGCCTCCCCCATGCCACTAACAGGCAGCACCTCTGAGAAGGATACTGTGTGTGCTACTTGTCTTAGGCCCCTCCCCAACTCTACAAAGTCCTCCTGCACTGCTCTAATCTCATGATGAGCCAAGTCATTTGTCCCTAGGTGGACAATGACATCCAGCTCAGATTCCCATGCAGCTGTTCTCATGATCCTGAGGATCGCTTCCTGTTCCTTAACCCCATGGCACCAGGCAGGCACCTACTTCAGTTTTCCCTGCTCCCCCCAGTTCTATCCCCCTCCCCCTAATAATTGAGTCCCCCACCAGGAGCTGCTTCCTTTCCCTGTGGTGACCTCTGCCTCCTTCCTGTGGGCCTCCCTTGTGACAGTTGTCCTCAGCCTCCTTAGTCTCCTCTGCTGGTGCATCCATAGGGGAGCTATGCTCCCCCCAGAATGGTGTATGGATTGTGTAGTGGAACAACTAACTGGGTGTGCCTCTGTTCCACCATCCTCACCCTCCCTAAGCCCACTGTGGTCCAACTGCTGTGCTTTCTTCGCAACCTCTGAGGTAGTGGTGGTGGCTCTGGGGGGATTGCATGCAGAGCAGGTAAGTCCCCACATGGGGTTACATATGGTAGTTAAAAATTTGTTGGTCAATAGTCTGATTTTTTCTATTGTTGTCTATGGAACAGTTGTTTATTCAGCAGCCTGTAATACTACGTTTGAAAACATAAATGTTGCAGTAAATAATGCCTCTAGATTTCCCCTCAACTACAAAAGGGATAGTCATAGATGTTACTGATATGCTACCCTTAATTGGCTGCCACTTTGTTCTCGAATTGATTACAGTCATGGAATTATGTGCAAAAGTTACTTTTTGGGTTACACCCCTGCTGGGCTTCAAATACTTTTTAATCGTGTCTCGAAAATAATTCTCACTAGGAATATGGCAGGTGAAAGACTTTGGGTACCCTGTGGTAGAACAAACTTGGGACAAAGGTCTTTTTCCACAAGAGCAGCAAAGGTCTGGAATTTGCTCCCACCTGGGATCTGTCATTCAAGTACTTTAAATGCTTTTAAAACTAACGCATTACGGTTGTTCTTAAATAAGATTGTTCGCAATTGTAAATGATTGTTTTTTTGTATTGTTTGTATTGTCTGATTGTATGTGATGTGGACACCTTTGAAAAAGGGCTATCTATCCCAAAGGTTCTCTGAATATAATAAAACTAAACTAAACTAGATTCTTTCAAAGATCTACTGTTAAGATAAGTTCTTAAATAACTGTTCTGTCTTCTTCACTGATGTCTCCTCTATTAGGCCACAGCTTTTGGAATGATTCCCAAGCAGTACAAGCTAAACTGGGAGGATGGCACACAGGCTGATGTGTAATCAAGACAGAAGGTCTTGCAGTGCAGAAAGCCCCAAACTAGCGCATCTATCAGAAATGATGTCCAGACTGTAATGTTTAGTGAAAGTATGAGCAATGCCCCATGTCACTGCAGCACATATGCCAGCAGTAGGGATATTTTTAAAATAAGCAAATGAAGTCAGCATACCCCTTGAGGAGTGACCATGAACAGCACCAGGAAGTTCCTTACCATACCCCCTATAACAGAATGTAATACAATGTGCCAGTCATTTCTATAGGCATTGTTTAGACATGAGTGCTATCTTTCCCATGAGTGAATGAAGTAAAAAGCTGAGTCCTTGGTGCAAGCAATATGCTATCTTAATATTCTATATATATGCAAAGTATGGAGCAGTGCCTCATGCTGATTGGCATACTCAGGATAATATGCAGGAAGGTTCATAATTTGATTCAGTGTAAATTCAGATAGCTCATTCCATAAAAACTTAAGGTTCACATGCAAAGAGACTGTCTTTGTGAAAATCAAATGAGGACACTCACACATTAGAGTCTGGAGACTGGAAATCCTTCAAGCAGAGGTCATCATAAATAAGTACAATGTTTTCCATAAAAGGAAGTGAAGGGCACAACTTGCAGCAGGCTCAAAATAAGGCACAGTCAGTTGCTCAAGAATGAAATTCAAGTCCTGAGGCTGAACTGGATTATGGATAGGAAGTTTTCATAGGAAGAATACCTCTCAGAAACATGCAGAATACCTCTAACTGGGCAACTTTTTCACCATCAGTAGGATCATTTTGATCTGATATAGCAGGCAAATTCACCTTAAAAAAAAGAATACTGCAGGCTAGATTCAGACAAGGAAACCAAGCAGGCCAACACATTATTCACAGTACATGTTTAAAGGTCCATTTTCCAGGACGCAGTCCACAAAGTGAAATGCTTCTATTTGAAGGAACAAGTATGTCTGGTAAAAGGCTTTCTAGCCACAAGCAAGACATCAGCAACCTTAGGGATACCCCAATATGTGCAATGGCTAAGTATGTAGGAGCCCTGGATGTAGATCATTCACATATTGTGCCTGTGTAGTACGGTATGGTCTGCACACCCATTGGACCACCACGGTGGACCAATGCGTGTACAAACGAACGCTGACGCTAATCACGGCCGGGTGGCCAGGAGGCAGCGGGTGGGGTGCTGCCCGCCACTGATTGAAGGGGAGTGCTGGGTGGTGGGGACCTCAGTGGGTGGGTGGGGAGGGAGGGACCACTGGACCACCAGGGCTTCTTTCACTATGTCCGCCCATGATCGGATGATGTGGGACCTTCCACTGGACCACCAGGGTGTGTTACAACCTATGTCTGTGATCGGGCACTGGAGGGCATTCCCCTGGACCAGCAATGTTTCTTTTTACATATGCCCATGATCGTGCGATGGGGAGGTATCCACTGGACCACCAGGGATTCACAGGTACAGTCGCCCATGATCGGCCGATGGGGCAGTGGGGTACATCGCTCCAGGGCAGGGGGCTTGAGGTCAGTGTTCAGGGTGGACAGGTGGCCACTCATGGCTGGCGGCTGCCGTATTGCACCCTACAGTTATGGCGGCTCACCTGTCGGTGGTCTGGACTTGTTCCCAGTTTTACCAGGCACATCTTTGTACCCCCCTGAGTGGCTCAAGGCAGGTGTGTACCAGCATATGCGCCGCACATCCTGGGCTAGAATATCGGGATGTGCCGCATATGCATGGGCACGCCCCCTGTACTTGTGCAGCATACATTACTGATGCACCCCAGTGCATTAGGAGTGGTGCATCGCAAACTGTCCCTTTGAATATAGTGCCAGGCACATTGGTGGATTGCGCATGGCGTATCCCTGTTGCGCCATGTGCAGCCTGTTTGAATATCCAGGCCCTGGTGTACTGCCTGAAACTAATATTAGTTTTTAAAAGTAGTCTACCATTTCCTTTTATGTCTGTGGTACTTTTTTCCCATCTGATTAATTAGAAGGCTGTTTATCTGATGTTAGTAGGTGTGATGTGTGGGTCAGCATGCTACCTGGCAGCTTAACTATCTATCTCTACCTCCCACACTACATATCAGCATTATAGCTGGGCAAGCCTTGATTTTTTGAAGAAGAGCCGAGCCAGAGCCGAGCCAAGGCTCTGGCCTGGCTCTTAGAGCCAAACACGAGCCGAGCTGAAAGTTATCGGAAATCACACCACAGGTATCTAGTTTTAGCCAATTGGAACACAGGAAAACTGGCAGTTATTATCCCACAAACTACTACCTACAGTCCTGAGTCCCACAGTAGCTTATCCATATTCAGCCATGCCCACAGTACTATATTCACCCATTAACCATGCCAAGTAGGTTATTCACCTCTAACAATGCCTACAGTAGTTTATTCATATTCTCCTCTCTCTGCTGCCCACACTGTGTGTGCACTCACAGTGGCATTTCCCCAGTGTTCTTACATGATCCTTGTACACTGCATCTAAGTACACTATTTCTGTCTCCCATTTTATTTAAATTATGTGTGTTCAGCAAAGAACATGGACCCCGGAGAAGCAAAGAGTGAGAAACAGATTTTTTGTTCAGGTGAGCCGGCATGGGGGTTGGGGGACAGAGAGAGAAAGGAAGCTTTTTACATTGGGGCTGAGCGGGTCAGAAACTGTACCAAACCACAAGTGTGGAATTTTTTATTTATTTATTAGAATGTCTCATAGATTCTGTACCCCTCGAGCAGAGGTTTACAGGACAAAAATGGACTTTGAAAAGTAAAGCCTTGACTTTGGGCATGCATTCTACCACTGGCACTAATGTGCATGCCCAGAGTCATGGCTTTAGTTTTCAACATGTAATAGCACTCGATTTTCACTAGGAACTACATAAAAAGTTCTATAACTCCTGGTGGTATGATAATAATACCATTCACCTTGTAGGAGTATACACGCAATAACCAGCTTCTGTGGTGATTAAATGCTTCAGCCGGTTATTGCTTTGTATACTCCTACAAGATGAATGTTATCACTTAAATATAAAAACTTTCTTATTTTTATACTGTAATAAATGTATTTTCTACAACGTATTTTATAAATTTCAGAAAACATTTCTCACTAAAAACATCTGTTTTATAAGTATCAGACAAAATAACTCACTTAGGATGCATTCTAGGATGTCCACAATATGTTTTCCATAAAAAAAATATATGATGACTTTTTTGGCCTACTAACAAGCACCAATGCAAGGTTTCACTTAATTCCTTCCTGCCCACACCCAGCCACATTGATTTATTGAGTCACACTACGGAAATTTTACTAACTGATGCATTACATCACCACAAGCGGAGTCTGACCACCAACCTGCAACTGTCATCACCTTCAAGATCCCCCCCCCCCGCAGTCACAAACTCACAAAAATTCACAATTTGTTTTTATATACAGGTGATCACAGTTATAAAAAAACAAACTTAATGTGAGAGAGCCGAGACAAGAGCAAACAGCATAGCAAGGAAAGTCAAAGGCAGCGCAGCAAAAGCAAGCAATGCCAAGGGCAGAGGCAGACCTGGCAGAGTAGGCAGCCTGGTAGACAGAGGGGGACAGGAAAAGCAGACCAGCACTGAGTAAGCACAGACAGGTGAACACTACAGTATGGAGTGAGGACTCTCAGTGAAGGACAAATTGTTGCTGTTTGTTAGACTGGACAACGCAGCAGGTGGAGCATGGGCACACTCCCTGCACATCTCTGTAGTCTGTGCACTGCCACACACATGATCAGCAGATCTGACTGCTGCCAGTGCCAGCTGGACAGTAGGCTGGCTGGCTTCCCCTTAACTGCTGTGGTAGCATGGTTATTGTTGCTGCACACCATTTCCACAGCACCTTCCCCTCTTCCCACTCAGTCTGTCTTCTAAAGTTCATTTCAAGTACTTAGGTGCAGATATTGGTTTGCTGACAGACTCCGTCCACTTTATTTTTGTGGTCCCCCCAAATCTGTAGGCAGATATTTCAGATCACTGATCAGATCTCACACCATCCAACACACACTAGGCCTTGCTAGCTTGACCAATAGACCAGGATGACACCACTCTCAGTGGTGCCACAATGGGGATTTATCTATGGGTCATTATGCATGCAACAGCAAAAAAGAAGAGAAACCAGTTATGACTGATGGGTAAACTATATATTAAGAGATGATCACCTTAACTGGGTGTGTTTGAGCAAAACAAAATGAACTTACTGTGCAGCGCCATGCTCTTTCACTGTTCCCTCCCTTTACTAGCTGTACACAGGCATTGGTTGCTCCTCGGATATACTCGCATGAAGCAGCTGCTCCTCGAACTCCTCCACCTTGCTTGGAGTATTCCACGTCAGACCTCGACATCATGGTGATCGCGACCGGACGAACATAATTTTTACTTTTGTGGTGAAAACAAAAACCACACTGCTGCCGGCTCGTCCTCATTCTGTCTACTGCCATTGACCATGCTTTTACATCCGTAGGACATGTCACACGAGGATATGATTTTTTGCGGGCCTGTGGCTGTGCAGTGGAGCACAGCAAGATGCCAGGAGGGAAAGAGGTGGAGCCCTGGGAGCGTGGGCTCCAATTTCTAACATTCTGTGCTGCTGTGTATGCGCGTAATGGTTTAGTAGGTCTGGCATGGGTGTACATGTCAGTGCGGATTTAAAAAAGCTGTCAAAATTGGGTCGGACCCATGAAATGTGGGTCACTTTGGGGTATGATTTCATGCCACATAAATTGACACAGTACAGTATTTTTTTAATTAAATCATTGATTGGCTTGGCTTGTGGCTTGAGTGTCAGCAATGGTGGTGAGCCGAGCCGAGCCAAGCCAGGTCTCTGGCTCGAGCCTGGCTCAGGCCTGTACTGGCTCACCCACCTGTCATCAGCATTGTGGTGGTGGGACCTCACTGACTGGGACATCACTGCTGTTTGGAAATAGCTACTCAGGAGCTACCAGCTCAGTTGCCTGTGATGTCACAGTCAGTGAGATCACAATGCTGATAATGTAGTGGTGGGGGGTAAAGATAGCTATGTTAGCTGCCAGTTAGGGAGCTATTCCACACATCCAGCACAATATTATCACACAGAAGAGTCTTGATTGATCGAAATGAAAAAGGAGAATACTTCAGACATAAAAAGTTACAACTGATTCCTCTTTAAAATGTGTATTATTTTCTGTCTGTCTGTTTTGGTTCCACTAAATCTTTAAATGGGGATTCCTAACTGGAGTACACTCATCCAGATATGGTCTTACCAAGCTTCTGCATGGGGGAAATGCAATCAATTTGTGTTTTGAAGCACAATAACATTTAATACAGCCCAGTACTCTATTAGTTTTAATCAACAATGGGCCCATATTCAAAGGTTAGTGCTTGCGCTAACCTGGCTTTGAGATGGTGCTTTGGGTGGGGACATATTCAGGGGCCCCCAGAACACTGTACAAACCCAGCAGCATGATTGCGTTAATCATACCTCTCTGCCTGTGCAAATGAGGGAGTCATTCATGCATAATGGCACAGTGTGCATGATCGCACTCAGACTGTCTGACAGCAGATGGCTGAGGTAGTGAGTGGAGGGCTATACTGACTCCTGAGCTGCACTGTATTTACTGGTGAGTGATGACCAGGGACAGCAGGAGTGCGGGGTAGGGATCCTCACCAGCTGGGCAGATGGGGATGGTGTATGCATGGGTGGGGGCTTTGGTGCTCATTGGCTGGATGCTAGACCTCCATGGATTTACATTATACTGGGGACACTGGTGTGATCAGGGGAATGGGGACCACCACTCTATGAGGGGGTTGTACATGTCATGTACTATGGGGTAGTTGTGGGAAAAGGGACACTAGACTTCCAGGGACTCCTCTGTTTATCACCGTGCACGGACACTAGGGGTGATCTGTGTGCAAGCAAATGAGCCCATAATAGGAATGCAGATGGTCCCTTAACATCTTGCATGCCCAGTGGGTTCATTTACTTGCTCTGGCTGCTAATGGGCCACAGGAGCACTGGTGTTTTCCCATTTCTGGCAGTACTGCCTCCTTTGGACTATACGCAGCTTTGATCCATATCAGCGCAGCACATATCCACTTAGCATTGTACTGACATGACCTGATACTCAATCAGTTAGCACCCTCCATCAGCACGTGCTAACTGGCTGAATATTGCTTAAAGTTGACCATGCACTATTGAAAGCCCAGCACAACATTTGCTGCGCTTGTGGCCATCTCTGAATATGGGGGCCTCTGTCCCTACAGTCTTTTGAAGATTTAATTGTGTTACTTATTGTAATACCCAGGTATTTTTCTTCATTTATTGCTACATTCTCATTTCCTATATATGGTAATTAAAATGTTTGTTCGTTTTGCCCAGGTGTATAATTTTGCATGTCAATATATACATTTTTTAAATTCTTTGGTAACAGGGTAAGGCCCACAAGTCCCAAGGCCTGTTTTCAGGGGCAACTCAGGAGCAATGGGGAGGTTATGTGACTTATGTAGAGTCATACAGAATGCAAGTGGAGGTTGTGGGAATCAAATCTAGGTCTGCTTTATGTACCAGGCACATTAACTGCTCGATACTCTAACCTCTTAGCTGTACCACCAGCTCCATATCTTTAGTTCAATGCTGCGTTGTTGTGTTCAATGTAGTATTTTTTTTATGTCATCTTATAGTTTATTCCTGTCTTTGTCAGCAAGCAGCACACAATGGATTTTAGTATCATCTGCAAATTTATTATGCCATGATTTCAATTAATTGCCAATGTCTATTATAAAGATGTTAAAGAGAATAGGCCCCAAGAATGATACCTTTGGTATGCCAATTAATACAGGACCTGTGAAAGATAGGTGACCACAGTGTTTGACCCTCTGTATTCTGTTGTTGAGCCAGTTTTGCTATCAATTTAGATAGCATTAGGTCAATACCTCATTTCTGAGCTTTAGAAATTATTACAATATAGGGTTTAGTTGAAAGCCTTTGCATAATCCAAGTATATAACATTGGAAGATCTGCCATTATCTAGGTTTTGGCTAACTTTACTATAGAATGCTATTAAATTTGTAGAACATGACAACCCACATCCCTGTTTTCGAAAGTCTACTGTTTAAATTCTGTTATCAGCTTGTCATTAACATAACCCTCTGGAATCTTGCATAGTTGGGAAGTCCTGCTTATAAAAATGGTTATAGGAACACTCAGTCTTAGAGCCCTTTTTGAAAATAGGGATCATAATGATCTCTCTCAGCTCATTAGGTATAGTGGCCTTGCTCCACTCATTATGTGCAGTGGCCTCACTTCACTCATTAGGTGCAGTGACCTCCCTCCACTTGTTAGGTACAGTGGCCTCACTCCAGTAATTAGGTGTGGAACCCCCCTACAAATGGGGTTTCCCAAAAATCCTCTTTTTGTGTGCCTAAATGCCCACTGCCAAGCTGGTGTCCTGTGTCCTAACTGTTTAAAAGCTATTGTATGCAAGTGCCTTATTAGCCCCCGTGCCTGTCTGTTTAAGAGCTGCCTGTACCGCAGTGCATAATTAATCTGGGTGGGGGCTAAGTGTAGCTATGCTCGAGTCCCACCTGGGCTAGCAGATAACTGCTCCATACTGCCATCACTAATTGCGCAGAGGAAGCTCTGCTAGAAGATGTACTTATTTGCTGACTATCTGTTATAATAGTAATGATATCATAGTTTGTCTAACCTGCCTTCTTTGCAGCATGAACTTTTCTGCTAATCACCACCATCTTGGTTCTGGACTGCTACTGTGGACCAATCAGTACCTCTGGGGACCCTAAAATGGAGTCTGTCCCCAGGGGTCTTGTGGGAATGAATTCCTTTAGGAACTGTGGTTTTTCCACTTTGACACCTAAATGGACCTGGAGGGGGAGACCTCTCTGTGACAGACAGATGAATCAACGAATCAAACTTTTTGGGTCAGAGGGAAAGCCCTGAGCTGCATGCAGCAGTGAGTCAGTCTGAGTTGGGAGTTGAGAGAGTGAACAGCTAGAGATATTTGAGCAGCTGCTCCTGCGTAGTTGCATGGGAAACTGGTGGGAAGTCTGTGTTTTGCCTGCCTGCCTACTTGTGCCTCATAAGGGAATCCTTCAATTAAATATTAAGCAGGCTTTATCTGAACCAATTGTGTCTAGAGCTACTGAATTGTGACTGCATTATTATCTGAGGAAGACCGAAGATGTGCTCCATGTGATCGGCCTGTCAGGACGTTTGAAATAACCGCAGAATGTTCTGTTTTGCACAGGGACACTGTAATTGCAACCGGACTGTCATCCGAACTGTGGCATTACTTTTCCTTTACTATAAGTGTGCTGAATGCTGTTAGTGGGTAGCAATTTGGTTCCCCACTGCCTAATTGTGTCACGCTTGCCTGAAAGCTGCATCCAACACTTACCAGACTAAATCCTCATCCATTTCCAACTGGTCTGGGCCTCCACAACTTGAGACAACTGCTCACGCCACAGAGAAAACCATCAATGAGAGGCCAGCCCAGGAATCAGCCCCTTGCTCAACATCACAAACAGGAATGACACCACTGTGAATCATGTGGGTCCTGCTTCTCCTGGCAAACCAGCATTTCATCCTGAAGTCTCCATTTCATCAGTCCTGTGTCCTGTACTGGGTAGCGTGAATAAACTCCAGGTTGGCTCCCTGCAACAACAGCTCAATAAAAGTGTGTCATCTGATTTAATTATTTTACTTGATTATCATGAACAGAGCCATCTGGCTATGAATTACAAATTGTAGGTTACTGTGCATGACTATTTCTTTCCACCTATGGGGCCCTGACCAGCTACAACATTGGCCTACCCCGGCAACACTTCAGGTTAGCCTACCCCACCAACTGGGTACCCAGAGTGTGTGTGTGACTGTGTTGAGGGACTCTAAAGTGCATGTCTTGTAGACTGATTGAATCAGTACCTAAACCAATCAGCCTGACTACACCCCTTCCTTGTTCATTCCCCTGGATAAATCAGATCTGAATCTTTTTGCACTTAAACTGTTTGTGGTGCATTTATGTACTAATAGCACTGGATTTCTATTGCTTGCTGTGTCTAACTTTATTTTACAGGGGGTCTCCAGGGCCAAACTGGTGGAACCAGCCCTGGTGGTAAGTGAAACAAGTATCAGGGTACACCTGCTCTTTGGAGGTTGTGGCATTTGTGTGCTCAGAACATTGTTTAGGCCACTAGATGGTAAAGGGTGGGTAAACATGTCCCAGAAGGCTGTACCTAGGTCAGCTATGCTACCACTAACCCTGTCTTCCAGGTGGAGGCACCCATTTTCAGTACCCAGGCCCCTCAACTTGCATCTGGTTACACAGGCAGGGGTAGTAGTCCTTGGGATAGTGGCACATAGGGGTTACATCTTGGAGGCACCACTGGGATTTGCACCCCCTAGTGACCAAAATAATCAATGTCTAGCTTTACCAGAGAATTTGGCACCAACTGGGTACCCGCCTTCTCCATGAGCTATGGAGGGCATGTTCTCAGGGGTTGTGCCCACCGTCAGTGGAGAGAAGGACTGGGAAACATGGAAGACACATGCTAATTGGGTGATGAGCCAGTGGCCAGGTACAGATAACCAAAAGAAGATGGATTTGTTAATGACTCTGCAGGAGCCTGCGTTGGATGTAGTGATGGAAGTTCAATTCCTATACTCCACCGCAACTGCCCAGCAGCTCGTAGAAATGTTAACTGATGTCTTCGACCCATATGAAGATGTAAGCCACCTGCTGTGGGAATTCAGAGGCGTGAGGCAGAAGAAAGGAGAGTTGCTGTCTGCCTGCCTTCTTCAGGTGGAACATGTGCTGATGAAGATATTTGACCAAGGGGGGGAGTGGACCCCAAGGATTTAGACCGAGTGCAGATGGACCATGTGCTAACTCCGGTTGAGGATCCTAGTTTCGCTCTACTCTGACTCCATACTTCACCGTCCTGACGGTGTACTGTCATTTGTGGATTTAATGCACCTTGTAAGAAGGGCTGAGCACCAAGCTGAGAGACTGAGCACAGAGGGATCTGTTACCCCTTGTGAAGGGGTAGTCTCTGAAGAGCATTGTTACCAGTTCTGAAATAGTTGACTCTAAGAAGGAAGAGGTAGCTGGAGCTGCTCAATGGGCAGGGCAATTTCAGAAACTTGAGGTGAGATTTGACCATTTGTGTGATATTGTGATGGCCATGTGCGGGGCCTATCAATGGGAAAGTGGCTGCACCAAAAAAAACAAGACCCCGCCATTGGATGTCACTCTCTGCTACCATTGTAGAAGGGAAGGGCATGTCCAGGGCCAGTACCACTATCCTGAAGACAAGGATTTAGTCAAGGGTCATCTAATCGGGCTAAGAAGATCTCTCTTGCAAAATTTTTCTGATGCTAAAGTGCTTAGATCAAGTTCCCTGAGGTTTCGTGGCACAGCCTGGAAATAACATCTGTTCCCCCCCATTACCATGTTCTGAGGGAAGTACAAGGGTGCCCTTGCACCATCTAGCCCCAGGAAAGCTAATAGGGAAGATCCCCTTTTTACGCTGTTCAATAAGCAAGAAGTTGTAACCTGAATAAATGTATATGGTTGATAGAATGCTAATCATAGTGGAATCAGTATCACATGTATAAAACATGCATAAGTATTGTCATTATAGATATAGTATTGTGAAGTATAGTGAAAATGTATAGTAATGTGATAAGTTTGCGTTTACTAATGCATCAGACATTATTTGCTTAAGTATTCTAATGTCACGTATATCTTGTATAGTATGTTGTCTTTTCAGTATTCTTGTGGTGTAGACTTGACGTGGATGCCAAGTTTTTCCAGGCTGTTATGAGAGATTAATTTACTTTTTAAAATTAAAATGTTTGGCTGTCTCTTGAAAAGGGTTTCCTGATGGCAAAATTTAAAATATACTTATCCTAATTACATAAGACAGGATTGAATAAAGTTGAACCTCTTGATGGGCTATCCAAATATTGGGAAAGTTTGACCTCATTAAGCATATTTATGTAATTTTCCTCTATGAGGTTACTGCTGTGATGTGAATTCCAGGGAATGCCTGGATTAAATCACCTACAATTATTACATTGCTTTTTGAACTGAAGTTCTCCATTTCATTGGTGTAAATTGTAAGGCCAGACCCTGCATCACTTTCCGAGCAGACACAATAGACTGGGTGGTCATCTTTTGCTGGCACTTTTTGTATTTTCATATTTCATTGTTCATTGCCTCATTATTCACTTGGGAACAGAAGAGGGAGGTGTGTTCAGGAAAGTGGTTTTGTTTATCTTCTGTTTTAACTGTGATATTTGAATAGTTTGCACTTTAAAATAGTGATGTGAGTTACAACTGTTTAAATTAGTACTTTGCGTTACAACTGTTACTTGGGTTGTGATATTGTATCTGTTGGTGGCTCGTGTACTGGTTGTGGGAACAGTTGTTGGCAGTGGTAAAGCCCTCCTACCCACCGTGTGTTGCAGGCTTTGTTTTTTTTTTTTCCAATCTCTTTTTTACTCACCTCTTTTCTGTTGGCCTCTCTCTGGCATGGGCTCACAGTGCTGTGACTCTTCGGTCTGCCTGAAGTATTGGCTGCTCATCTCCAGTGGGGACACCCTTCCAGACTGGCTAGCCCAACCCTCAGATCTGACTCCCCCCAGGAGGGACCACATGCTCCTCTCGTGCTCTATCTATAGTATTGAACACTGCCATCTCAGAAGGGACTAGATTAAGAATCCCTCATGCCTGGCAGTGATGTGGGTCATGACCTCTGGCCCTGCCATCGCCTACCAATGGCAAGAGAGGTTTTTCAACTTTTTTACTCCCCCCCAATGTGGGGCATCCAATGCTACCCAGCCCAACATGTAAGCATTGCTGCCCACATCCAGAAGGTGGCTGCCCAGCATGTTCCCCTGCATGGTCCCTTGCAAATGTACTGCACCCAGCCTCCACTGGGTGCCGCTAGCTGTGTGGGATCATTTCCCTCTCTCTCCCAGGACAGGAGAGCAGTCCTCTGGATGCTCAATCCTCTCCTCCACTGCAGACCCCCAATGGCCCCAGTTCGCTCCTGAACCCTGGTCGCTGGCGTGGCATGAGGTGTGGCGTCCAGCACCTCAACCCTCAGCTCCACAGGGCTGGCTATTACAGGCTTTCTTAAATACTGAAAAGCCACTTGGGGTTGAGCTTAAAGGCTGTGAGGGAGGAGCTTGTGGAGATACAAACTGCCTGCATGAACTAACTCTTAAAGCTAATAGTCAGATGGTAAAAGTTCAGACACAGCGGGTGTAGGTGGGTGGAGATAAAAAGGTTCACCAAGCCCACAGGGTCTTTTGCAATGATTGTTACGGTATGAAATTTAGCCTTGTTATGTGATGTTATAGTTGGATTTGATACTGTATATACTAAGGCGATAATGTATTACTAAGCTACATATCTGGCATACTTGGGGCTGTGATAAGTATTTAGGGTTCATAAGAGCTGTAATACGCTGAGGGGATTGTACTAATGTGTTACTGTAGTAATGTAGTACACTGAGGGGATTGTTTAAATGTGTTACTGAGTAAAGGTCACCAAATGAGGACCAAGGGGTTAAAGGACTGATATCAGACTAGTAACAGAGCATATAAGTATGAGAGTAAGGACTGGGGGACATGTGTGGGGATACACCTAAGCTGAACGCAAATAATGGGGAGTAGGTGTGAAGGGCTACGTGGGTGGAATGCGAGGGGTGGAGGAAGTGGACAGATATGGATGAGGGTGGGCAGAGGCTGCAGAATAGAGGGTGGAATGATGGGTGATGTGGAGGGAGGGTAACAGGCACAGGGAGGATAGTGAGTTGCAATGGATGCGAGGCAGCTGTTTGGATGAATTTATTACGGAAACTGGGAGGCTGTCCAGTTTGTTACAGGCTAAGGAAAATGGAGGATGAAGTAATGGGGTTATGGAGGGAACTAAGGATAGTGAGGGAGGGGGGAGATGAGGCAGGAATAACCCCGCTAAGGAAAGGGTGGAGCTACAGAGAGGGAACTGCAGAGCTAAACATGGGGACATAAAGAGAATGGAGGGAGGTGAGCAGAGGTGCAGTAGGAAGAGGGAGGGATCAGGGAAGGAGGACGGAGGTGATGGGCACCATTGTGGGGTTATCAAGCACTATGTTTGCAGTGTCAGCAGAGGAAGGGGAGGTATCGGAGCTGCAAGAGAGGGGGAGAGGGGTAGGGAAGGTCCAAGAAATAGGATTTACAATGGGAAACAGAGATGGGAGAGGATGTCTAGGGTATAGGAGAAGGAGGAGGAGGAGGAGAGGCAGTAACAGGAGGGGAGGCAGCAGGAGGGAATGATGCAAAGAGCACAAAAGTTGAAGATGAGGGATGTAAGGAGGGAGGCAGCAGGGTTCTGGGGGGAGTGGACTAGGGATCACAGTGGAAGGTGAGATCAGGATAAGAATGATGGGAGGTGTTGGTGCTGGGGGACTCCATAATGAAGGGGATCAGGTGGGGAGGAAGGGGGGAAGGCACAGTCATATCTGAATCAAAGCAATTCCAGGGTTGACCGCAGACAGGGCAGGGCAGGCACTTCTTACGTGTGAAAGCAGAGAGGTGATGAAACCACACATGGTGGTGCATGTTGGAACAAATGACTTGGCTCGGGAAACAGTGGAGGTGGTAAAGGGGAAGCTCAAGGAATTGGGTAGGCGGTGGGAGGAGGTGGGAGTATCGGTGGCATTCTCTGAGGTGCTACCGGTATCATGTGCAAGTACAGGGAGAAAAAAAAAGAGGAGTTCAATGGGTGGCTGAGGGACTGGTGCCAAACTAGGAAATATGGACTGGTGTCAGACCCGGGGCAGGACCTGGGACAACAGCGACCTATATGCAGGGGACAGGTTACATTTGAGCAAAGAGGGGAAAAGCATACTCAGACAAGGATTGGAGCGGTATATTTCAACAAGGGTGGATTTAAACTACGAAGGGGGGGGTGGCAAGGGGACCATTGTTTGAAACAATGTCCAGAATGGGGAGCATAGGGTGCTCACCACCCCTAGTTAGAGGTGAAAGCAGTGAGGAGGGGGCACAGAGAGGACCAAAGGGGGGGGGGAGAAGAATGGTAAGGTTGGGGAGGCAACAGGCTGGAAGGTGGTCTCACTGAATGCAGGAAGTCTAAGGTACAGAACTGCGGAGTTACGGCTCTCTTGGTGGTAGAATTGGTGGACATAGCGGCCATCACAGAAACATGGGCCACCTAATACCAGAATTGGGATATGATGATCCCAGGGTACAGGCTATTCAGAAAGGCTAGGGCCAAGGGAATGGGGGAAGGGTGGTTTTCTATGTGAGGGAGGGGATTAAGTCCATAAGGGAGGAAGGAGAGGAGGGGAGGACAGAAGCTTTGTGGATGCAGTTCCAGGATGTGCAGAATAGGACACTGAGGATGGGGGTAGTGTACAACCCATCACAGGTTGTGACCTGGACTGGAAACTGGCAGATCAAATTTGAAGAATAAGCAGGAAGGGAAGCACAGTGGTGGTAGGGGGTTTCAGCCTACGGGGGGTTGGATTGGAGCACACCAGCCACCATGAGTGCAAGAGAGGGGGTCCTGTTGGAAGCTTTTAAGGACAGCTTCTTGAGACAGCTGGTACAGGGGGCCAGCTTGGCTGGAAAGGACTTTGGACTGTGTACTGAATAATGGAGAAGCTGTAAGGAACCCAGAAGTGGGGCAACTGTTTTAGGAGAGTGACCACAACACGGTGTGGTTCACTCTAAACATGGGGAGGGACACAGGGGGCATGGGTACAAGGGTGGTTGAGTTTAGGGGGCAGACTTTAGGATGATGGGAGAAATTCTGAGCAAGCACCTGGCAGACATACAACAACACATGGATATAGATTAGAAGTGGAATATAATAAGGGAAAGGCTGGCAGAGGCAACAGACACCTGTACTAGGAAAAAAAAAACAAGACGTGCAAGGCAAAGAAACCCAACTGACTGTTACTGAAGGTCAGAGAAGAGGTGAGAGCCAAGATGGTGGCATTTCAGAAGCACAGAAAAATGGGAAGGGGAGAAGATAAAGATATATAAAGGGAAAAGTCTAGGGAGGTCACCAGTCTGGTTTGGGGGCCAAAGTATCTTGAGAGCTGGGACTGGCTCAGGGGATCAAAAGAGGAAAAAAAGACTTCTTCCGTTACATAGGCGAGAAAAGGAGAAACAAAGACCAGCTTGTGAGGATCAAGAAAGTTGAGGGGTGGGTGGAGAAGTGGGCAGAGCAGGCAGAGGCATTGAATAAGTACTCCTGCTCTGTGTTCACAAAGGAGAAGGGGGGCAAATACTTCAAGCAAGCAGGGGGGTGATTAATGGGGGAGAGGACAACAGATGTAGGGATTACATAGAGCAGGGTGCTGGAGGGGTTGAGTACATTAAGAGTGGACAAAGCACCTGGGCCAGATGGCATTCACCCTTGATTACTGAGAGAGCTGGCAGAGGTCCTTGCGGGGCCACTGGCAGACCTGTTCAATACCTCCCTGGACACAGGATGTGTGCCACAGGACTAGAGAATGGCCTATGTGGTGCCCATCCATAAAAGTGGGCCAAGGGATGAACCAGGGAATTACAGGCCAGTGAGCCTCACCTTGATCGTGGGCAAACTTATGAAAACCATCCTAAAGGAGAGGCTCGTGAGCTTCTTGGAGACAAACGGTATCCAGGATGACTAGCATCATGGATTTGTAGTGGGCAGATCATGCCAGACAAACCTGGTAGAGTTCTATGACTGGGTGACATGGGAACTGGACAAGGGCCATGCTGTGGACGTCCTGTACTTGGACTTCAGTAAGGCCTTTGATTTAGTGTCACATGGGAGATTGGGGGAGAAGCTGGAGTATGTGGGGACAGGACCAAAAATGGTGGCCTGAATCAGGAACTGGCTGAGGGGGAAACAGCAAAGGGTGGTGGTGGGGGGATCTCTCATCACCAAGAGTGGCGATGAGTGGGGTACCACAGGAATCTACGCTGGGACCAGTACTGTTTGGGATTTTCATTACAGATACCTTGAATGGGATCTAGAGCAAAATCAGTCTGTTCATAGATGATAGTAAGATGGGAGCTGTGGTAGATGACATGGAGGGGGGAAGGGGTTGCAGGAGGACCCGAATAAGCTGTGGGAGTGGGCAGGTAAATGGCAGCTGGGGTTCAACGCCAAGAAGTTCAAAGTTCTGCACTTCAGAGCCCGGAACCAGGAGAGAGATTATCACTTAAATGGGGTTCAGCTGGGTTGCTCCACAGAAGAGAGAAGAACCTAAGAGTGATCATAACAGGGAGCATGAACGACTCTGTTCAATGCAGAAGGGTGGCAGCAAAAGTCAACAAAATGCTGGGATGTATAGCTAAAGGGATCTCCTCCAGAAGTAGGGAGGTTAGCCTAGGTCACTGGTCAGGCCCTACCTGGAGTACTGCATGTAATACTGCCACCCGTTCCTGAAGAAGGACATCAATGTGTTGGAGGGGGTACAGCATGGAGCTACAAAGATGATCCAGGGATTGGAGGCAAGCCATACGAGGAAAGACTGGGGGAGCTGAATATGTACTGTCTGGAAGAGAGGAGGGACGGGGAGATATAATTGAGACCTTTTAGTACCTAAAGGGAATAAACAAGACTAGTACAGAGAGGATTTTTCAGAGGAGAAAAAGGAGGGATGTGAGAGGACACCATCTGAGATTGGAGGGGGGTAGATTCAGGAGACAGATGAGGAAACATTTTTTCTCAGAAAGAGTGGTGGATAAGTGGAACTTCCTCTCCAAGTGAGGTAGTAGCCCGTAAGAGAGTAAACATCTTCAAGAGGGGTTGGGATAGGGGAAGGGGTAATAGGATGGGGGGAAGGGAGGGACAGCAGCATTATAAGGTGCTAGCTGTGCACTCGAGCAGCCCTGATAGATGATGAAGCAGGTTTCTGCTGGCATTTTTATATAATCAGTGAGATTACAATTTGGGAGTCTATAAAAAAATCCTTAGTAGTACTTTTTTATTATTTTCGGTAAGTTTGCAAGTTAACCCAGAGGTTTTCATGTGGGTAGTTTGTAGAGTCAAATGTGGCCTGAATTTTGTTATTCATTACATTGTTCTGAACCCATAGGGCCATGCCTCCACCTCTTCAAAACTACCTGTCCCTAAGCTATGGGGTATAATTACGTATTGTTGTTTATTCCCATCATCCGAACTGTCCTACCAGGTTTCTATGTTTCACACTATATCAGGCTTTTTATGTTGATTGCACACATGCTCAAGAAACATATTGCGGCAGGTTGCCAGAAGCAGGTTGTGGAGGTACAGCACTGTTGTGGCCAATCCCCCCACAGCCTTTAAAGGCTTGGCCCGCTTTCCCCAATGCCGTGGCACACTGCTGTTGACACTGGCTCAGCCAGCATGCCACAACCTTGTAAGGTTTCAGCCGCTGCAATCAGGGGCAGCCTAGTCAATGCAACGTAAGCCATTCCACTGCAATGAGGGAGCGACCCATCATTGCTGGGCCGAACCTTGTAACAGTGATATTGTTTGTGAACATGGCGGCACCTTGCCACCATTTTCACAAACAATGCCCAATGCCGCTCGGCAGCATGTGCCACCCCACCATGTTTGTTTGCTGACGGGGCCCCCAATCCCCGTCGGCTTCAGTGCCCAAGTGATGTTGCCGACAGGAGCCCCACTCCCTGTCGGCTGTATATTCACCCGCTTTTTGTTGTGTGCTGACAGGGTGGAAAATTCCTGTCGGCATAATGTCACCACCCCAGCTTTTGTTGTGTGCCGGCGGACCTTAATCCCGTCGACATAATACTATTTACTTTTGTTGTGTGCCAATGGGGTGCTAATCCCCGCCGACTGGCTGACCCCAAAAAAAGAGTCAGTTGGCACGCGGGAGCCTCCCAGCGTACACATACCCCTGGTAAAAAATGGTCCTGCTATGTTTTTTTTTACCCTGTCAAAAGAAATGGTGACTCATGTCTCCCTGCCCCCTCACACAACCCGTGCCACCCACTGTGCACCCTGCCTCCCCACACCCCCCTCACCCAATACTTACCTCCGTAGTCTGGTGCAATGATCTTCGGTGGACCGGGAACACGTCTGCACTCTTCAAAGCTGACTGCGAACTGAGGAAATGCCAGTAAGCTGTATAATGGAATAAATAGTTTTTTTCAACGTTGATGCATATCTCAGGCATTTTTTTGATTTGTGGCACCAAATTTTCAACATGGGGTTTTTGGAACCCCGCCTTATGAATTCTGGCACTGTCATGGCATTAATTGGCCCCAAAAGGTGATTTCGTGGTCACTGAGCGGAATCACCTTTCATGTCGATAACGAAACAACATTGCCAGTGTTCTGAGGGGCTCTCAAAAGCCTATGTTATATTTGAGTGGAAAAAATCAAAAAAATTACTGTTTTACGAGCGTACATGGAACAGTTTGTACGCACGCTCATAGGTTCACGAATTTATAATATTTTCACTCCAGATTTTCAACATTGCCATTGTTCTGCACCTCCTTATGAACAGTATAGCTGTCATTTTTCACATCCTGGCCGAAATGTGTTTTCCCAATTCCGGCGCAGAATAGCACGGTTGTTGTGGGAAATCTGTGTTTGGGACAAATTATGAAATAATAACAGTGATACTGTTCATTAGCAGAGGTCCTAAAATGCCTATGTTGAAAATTTGGCGACGAAAGTCCATAAAATGAATGTGCTACAAGCATGCGTTGTGCAGTTTACATGCACGCTCGTACCTTTGCAATATGTTCACTCTAGATTTTCAACATTGACATTGTTACACACCTTCTTATGAACAGTGCAGCTGTCATTTTTCACATCCTGGCCAAAATGTGTTTTCGCTCTTCCGGCGCACATTAGCATTGTCGCTGTGGGAAATCAGTGTTTGGGACACATTAAGAAAATGCCACTGACACTGTTCATGAGCAGAGGTTCTAAGATGCCTATGTTGAAAATGTTCTGATGAAACTCCATAAAATGACTGTGTTATGGGCGTGTGTTGTGCAGTTTCCAGGCACCCTTGTAACTTGCAAACTAGTAATATTTCCACGCTACATTTTCAACATTGTCATTTTTCCACACTTCCTTATGAACAGTTCAGCTGTCATTTTTCATATCCTGGCTGAAATGTGTATTCACGCTTCCGGTGCAGAATACTGCAGTTGCTGTCGGAAATCTGTGTTTGGGACAGATTAGGATCGAGCGAGTGAGAGGGGGGAGTGACCGGGCTCAACTGAGCTCTGTCAGGACTGCTACAGATTTCTTTGTGGGCAGGAAAAGTTGCCAATGTAGGCAGCAGCCCAGTACAAAGGAGCAGCCTGCAGCGCCAGGAGATGCAGAGCAGTGAGTAAGGGAGGGGGAGTGAGTGAGTTCAACGGAGCTCTGTTGGGACTGCTGCGGATTTCTTTGTGGGCAGAAAAGGCAGCAATGCATGCAGGGGCCCAGTACAAAAGGGCAGCCTGCAGCGGGGGGGAGAAACAGAATGAGCAACTGAGACAGGGGGAGTGAGTGAGCTCAACGAAGCTCTATCATGACTGCTGCAGATTTCTTTGTGGGCAGAAAAGGGCGGCAATGCAGGCAGGAGCCCCGTACAAAAGGGCAGCCTGCAGCAAAGGCAGAAATAGAACGAGCAAGTGAGAGGGGGGGAGTGAGCGAGGTCAACGGAGCTCTGTTGGCACTGCTGCAGATTTCTTTGTGGGCAGAAAAAGGCGCCAACAGAGGCAGAAGCCCAGTACAAAAGGGCAGCCTGCAGTGCCAGGAGAAACAAAATGAGTGCGTGAGACAGAGGGAGTGAGCAACCTCAACAGAGCTCTGTCGGGACAGCTGCAGATTTCTTTGTGGGCAGAAAAAGGTGCCAATGCAGGCAGAAGCCCAGTACAAAAGGGCAGCCTGCAGTGCTGGGAGAAACACAACAAGTGACTGAGAGGGAGAGTGAGCTAGCTCAACGGAGCTCTATCATGACTGCTGTGGATTTCTTTGTGGGCAGGATAAGGCGGCAATGCAGTCAGGGACCCAGTAAAAAAGGCCAGCCTGCAGCGCTGGCAGAAACAGAATAGTGAATGACAGAGGGGGGAGTGTGAGCTCAGTGGAGTTCTGTTGGGACTGCTGCATATTTCTTTGTGGGCAGAGAAAGGCAGCAATGCATGCTGGAACCCAGTAAACATGGGCAGCCTGCAGCAGAGAGAGTAACTGAACAAGCGAGTGAGAGAAGGGGAGTGAGTGAGCTCAACGGAGCTCTTTCATGATTGCTGCAGATTTCTTTGTGGTCAGAAGAAGGTGGCAACACAGGCAGAAGCCCAGTATAAAGGGCAGCCTGCAGCGGTGGGAGAAATAGAATGAGCGAGTTAGATGGGGGGGGGAGTGAGCGACCTCAATGGAGCTCTATCATGACTGCTGTGGATTTCTTTGTGTGGCAGAAAAAGGCGGTGATGCAGGCAGTAGTCCAGTACAAAAGGCCAGCCAGCACAGTGCCAGCAGAAATGGAATGAGCGAGTGAGTGAAAGAGGGGGAGTGAGCGAGCTCAACGGAGTTCTGTGCTGTAGATTTCTTTGCGGGCAGAAAGAGCCGCCAATGCAGGCAGGATCCCAGTACAAAAGGGCAGTATGCAGCAGCAGGAGACACAGAATGAGTGAGTGAGTGAGTGAGTGAGTGAGTGAGTGAGTAAGTGGTGATTGAGTGAGAGTGGGTGAGCTCAATGGAGCTCTGTTGGGACTGCTGTGGATTTCTTTGTGGGCAGAAAAAGGCAGCAATGCACGCAGGGGCCCAGTACAAAATGGCAGTCTGCAGCGGTGGAAGAAACAGAATGAGCGAGTGGGGGTGGGAGTGAGTGAGCTCAATGGAGTTCTGTCAGGACTGCTGCAGATTTCTTTGTGGGCAGAAAAAGCCGCCAAAGCAGGCAGGATCCCAGTACAAAACAGCAGTCTGCAGCAGCAGCAGACACAGAACGAGTGAGTGAGTGAGTGAGTGAGTGGGAGTGGGTGAGCTCAACAGAGCTCTGTTGGGACTGCTGTGGATTTCTTTGTGGACAGAAAAAGGTGCCAACGCAGGCAGGAGCCCAGTACAAAAGGGCAGCCTGCAGTGCCAGGAGAAACACAACAAGTGACTGAGAGAGGGAGAGTGAGCGAGCTCAACGGAGCTCTATCATGACTGCTGTGGATTTCTTTGTGGGCAGGAAAAGGCGGCAATGCAGTCAGGGACCCAGTAAAAAAGGCCAGCCTGCAGCGCAGCAAAAACGGAATCAGTGAGTGAGAAAGGGGGAGTGAATGAGCTCAACGGAGCTGCGTTGGGACTGCTGCATATCTGTTTGTGGGCAGAAAAAGGCAGCAATGCATGCTGGAACCCAGTAAAAATGGGCAGCCTGCAGCAGCGGGAGAAACTGAACAACTGAGTGAGAGAAGGGGAGTGAGCGAGCTCAACGGAACTCTATCATGACTGCTGCAGATTTCTTTGTGGTCAGAAGAAGGCGGCACGCAGGCAGGAGCCCAGTTCAAAGGGCAGCCTGCAGCACCAGGAGAAATAGAATGAGTGAGTTAGATGGGGGGGAGTGAGCAATCTCAACGGAGCTCTATCGTGACTGCTGTGGATTTCTTTGCGTGGCAGAAAAAGTCGGCAATGCAGGCAGTAGTCCAGTACAAAAGGCCAGCCAGCAGCACTGGCAGAAATGGAATGAGCGAGTGAGTGAAAGAGGGGGAGTGAGCGAGCTCAACAGCGTTCTGTAGGGACTGCAGTAGAGTTCTTTGTGGGCAGAAAAAGCTGCCAATGCAGGCAGGATCCCAGTACAAAAGGGCAATCTGCAGCAGCAGGAGACACAGAACGAGTGAGTGAGTGAATGAGAGTGGGTGAACTCAACGGAGCTCTGTTGGGACTGCTGCAGATTTCTTTGTGGGCAGAAAAAGGTGGCAATGAACCCAGGGGCCCAGAACAAAAGGGCAGCCTGCAGCGGTGGGGGAAACAGAATGAGCAAGTGAGAGAAGGGGAGTGAGCGAGCTCAGCGGAGCTCTATCATGACTGTTGCAGATTTCTTTGTGGGCAGAAAAAGGTGGCAACACAGGCAGGAGCCCAGTACAAAAGGCCAGCCTGCAGCACCGGCAGAAATGGAATGAGCGAGTGGCAGAGGGGGAGTGAGCAAGCTAAATGGACCTGTGCCGGGACTACTGCAGATTTCTTTGTGGGCAGAAAAAAGTCACCAACATAGACAGGAGCACAGTACAAAAGAGCAGCCTACAGCACCAGGAAAAACAGAATGAGCGAGCGAGGTGGTGGGGGGAGTCAGCCACCTAAACGGAGCTCTGTTGGGACAGCTGTGGCCTTTTTTGTGGACGGAGAAAGGTGCCAATGCAGGCAGGAGCCCAGTACAAAACAGCAGCCTGCAGCATTGGGAGAAACAGAATGAGCGAGTGACAGAGGGGCAATGACTGAGCTCAATGGACCAACACAATCAACATTCGGCATTAACAAATGCTTGTTTGTATTTAGGATCATCCCCAGAGCAGGTAGTTTATTATTTAGGAGTTCTTGTACCGAAGAATATTATTTTCCAATTGGGATGTGCTCTGGTGATTTCAATAGGACTGTGTGATGGAGTTTTGCTTGAGAATTTCTTTTGAAGTGAAGGTAAAGTGTCCAATAGAGGGTGCTGCTGATTGGTGGAGCTTGTTTGGCTGATGTTGATTTGTGCCCCACAGTTTGATGGGAGTTGTAGTTCTATGCTAGGAGATAACAGTAGCGTGGCACGCTGCAAGAATCAGGTGGCGTTTAAAAAAAAATCTCAAGACTGTGGCAAGTGACATGACATGGCAGCTCTTTAGGCTGGTAGGTAAATGTTTTCTGTCACAGTTTGAAGTGCAGTGAGCAGGGCAGGAGTGGGACGTCTATGAATAGTACCCGTTTGATGGAGTTGGGCAGCCGGGTTAGAGCGTTTCTGGGCGCGGGGATTGGAAGTCAGGATGGGAGGTTTTCCAATATCTCCGTCGGGTGCAGTTTTCTGTCTGTGGAGAAGAAGATAAGAAGATGGGTTGCTTTTTTGTTCTGTGTTTATTTTTTTCTTGGAACTTTAGATTTCTTTGCGTGGGGAGTGGCGGTTTGACTGTTCCAAGGGTTGGGCCCTCCCACTTGGTCTCTCTCTCTTAGCAAGGGAAAAATATGGCGGCTGAAGATTTTTAAAACTGAGACTGGCAGTAGCTGGCACTTGTTTTTCAGAGGCCATCTGCCGAAAAATAATTGATCAGCTCTGGGAGCCTGCCAGCCAATCAGATAAAAAGAATGCCCTTTGTCATTTTCTAAATCCTAGTAATTTACACCAACCTCGTAACCATGTGTCCATTTTTTAAGATCGCTTGCTGTCTGTTCCTAGAAAGGCTAGGAATTATGAATATTTCACCATATAAAAAATGTTGCTACTACTATTTCCCTAATTTTTTTTAAATCTGTCCTGATAACATTGTCCAGTTTCCAGCCTACACATTTAACATTAGTACTAATGTGAACCACAACACCAGGGTTATCCTTTTGTTCATTTAATATTTTAGGTGCCATTTAGCTAATGTTGGCATTTCTAGCCTCGGGGAAGCACTTAACTAAGACCAGCTCTTTATTGTTTCCACATAATGTAGTATCAGTGTGGCATATAATGGTGTCCCTTACGATAACTATAAGTGCTTCCCTGGGACTAGACAACTAGTATTGAAACCCACTTGAGAGGGAGCAATCTTAGACCTGGTACTTTCAAATGGAGATGGTGAGAGGATCACAGATTTAGAAGTGGGTAGACATCTGAAAACTAGTTGTTATCCCTCTGTACAAACAGCTGGTGAGACCCCATCTGGAGTACTGCGTCCAGTTCTGGAGACCCAATCTGCGCAAAGACATAGACAGGATGGAGGCAGTCCAGAGGAGGACAACTAAAATGGTGCAGGGTCTGCACCAGAAGACATATCAAGAGAGACTTAAGGATCTTAATATGTATAGCCTTGAGGAGAGGAGGAAGAGGGGGGACATGATTGAAACTTTCAAATACTTCAAGGGAATCAACAAAGTCCAAGAGGGTAGCATCTTTCAGAAAAAGAGGTGTGCAAGAACAAGGGGGCACAAATTGAAGCTAGAGGGGGGATGGCTCAGAGGTAATGTGAGGAAGTATTTTTTCATGGACAGGGTTGTGAATGCATGGAACAGCCTTCCTGAGGAGGTTGTGGAGTCAAAAACTGGTGGAATTCAAGAATGCATGGGACAGACATAAGACAATTCTAGGGGGTGGAGGTTGGAAGAAGTAGGCTGTTGGTTACCTAGGATCTGCAGCTTATCCATTAGGTAGGGAAATGGGCAAACTCGGTGGGCCAAGCAGTCCTTATCTGCCATCAAATTCTATGTTTCGATGTTTAGCATCTAAGTATGGGCATACAGTTGGAGGTGACAAGGGGTTTTCAATTAGAGGTGCAAAGACCTGGGGCAGGGAGTTAATATTTTTTTTTATTATTCCCAGAATCCTCGTTATCTGTTTGGTAGTTTTCATTATTTGCTGGCATAAGGGGTGGCAGTGGTGTAGCATTGTCCCCTAATCGAGAAAATACATTTCATGATTGCATTTTTGCAGGAGGCGATGATATTAATGCAGCAGCGGCAGAAACAGAACGATGATATTAATGCCTGTCTACCTCTCTTAGCACCCCTGTTAGACTCTACAACAGTCCACTCATTGTTAACCAATTCCTCTTCATGGGACTTTTTTTGCAGTTATTAGTCACATGGTCTCTGTATGTAGCGAAGGAGGGGGTGGAAGTTTTGTAAGGGAAAGTGATGCTACTTGGAGTAGTATCAACAGATCTATTCACTGACCTACGCAGCCAGTATAGTGTTATGCTTGTGTAACTGTGTTAGTTTTGGTTGTGGCTGTTCGCACTCTCTATTCCAGAGGAATTACCACCCTGTAGGGGCACGAAGCAAGGAACTCCCGGAGAGGGTTCTGCCCCCAGAGGTGCCACGGGACGGTTCCCATGGTTAAAGGTACCTTAGGAATCCCCCTAAGGAGAGAGCGCTGCCACTGGAGGAGGAGGGGAGGATAGTTGGGCAGAGACAAAATGCTTCACAGTGAGGCTGAAAGGAACTGCTTATATAGCTCAGGAAGTGGGAGTGGCTGGCTGCTTGGCCACTGAATTACAGGCAAGCCTTTCAGTTAAATCTTCAAGACTCCTAGTTAGTTTAAAGGTCTTGACTTCATCTTTCCATTTACAAGCCTATTTTTTAGTTCAGTTGAATAAGATATATATGCTGGCAATGGTTATAACAAAATTGAGAGTCAAGTGGGATGTCACTCACAGTATCAAATAACTTGCAGCCTGTAAATTGAATGAGACTTTGATTTATCAAAGTCAGAGTCCCCAGGGTGGGCAATGGGGCAACAGCCATCACACCAGGAGTGAGCATGCTGCTATCACTTGTGCAACATGGTAGGTTTGAAGTTACCTCAGGCCACTACTTGCTCACACAATAGAAGCAGTAAGAGCATCACTTGTGATGTAATACACTGTTAAACCTCATGGGGTTCTATCATGTAAACAGTACTATACGTACAATATGGTGATAGTGGATTTCTAAATGCCTACAAAATCACAACCGTCAACTTAATCAACAGATCTCTGTTCTAAAAGATGGGTCGCTGGGATCAACAGCGGCCTGCATTGTTGGGGGCCCCTGTCTTAAAATGGTACAGATTGTTAGGGGAGGTGAAGGAGGGAGCTGAGAAGGGAGCATGAGATGAAGGTCAGGAGAAAAAGAAGTGGGGAGAAAAAAAGAGGATGGGGATTGGGTGGGGAGAAAGCATGTCAAAGGGAATGATTTAAAAGGGATGGTGAAGAGAGAGATGGTCTATTTTGCTTGAAGACTTTGCACAGCACATCAGCAAGCAGGCAGACATAGAACATATGTAAGTAGATAGGGGGCCAGAGAACTGCTGGGGGTTGGGGGCATTTCAGGCCTAGCAAGTAAATGGTAGGAGGATGGAACAGCAAGACCGGGAGGTCAGATAGGTGACTGAGCTGGGCCAGTGTCTTTTTTTATGGCAGGCGGCAGGCTCATCTGCTGGAACAGGATGCATGTGGTGCAAACAGCCTGTAGGCCAAGGGTGGAGCAGAGCCATGGGCTGTCTTAGCAGCTTGCAGCAGGCCCAGCTAGGGTTGCCACCTTTGAATGAAGCAAAAACCGGATCCTAAGCTCTGCCTCTAGCCTCACCCCTTTTCATGACTCATCATGCATTGTTCCTCCTAGAAAGGCATTTGTTATATCAATAAAAGACAAGGCTTAAAGCAACAGTTCAACACAAATATTAAGATACTGTACTGTACCTGTTAAAGTTACTTTCCTAGATTCTTCCTAGTTATTAATTTACTGACATTGGTTTACCAGATAAACACACAGAGATAAAAGAAAACTCATTTACAGATATGAAAATGTTTAATAGCAAATGAAAGTGGAAGACAACCGGTTCTGTTACCGTTACAAAAGGTGGGGGTAGCTTTGCTGCTATGCCACTTTCAGATGCAGTGGAAATGATTAGGTTAAATAAGTGCTAATGGTGTTAATAGCCATACTTCACACCTCCCAGTTTGACTGCTTCCACAAACATAGGTCTATACTGACACCAGAACTTGTTTGTAACCTGGACATGCAGCTGAAACAATGCATGAAACAACAAAATGTTTCAAAAGTATGTGAGCACTCAAAATGGCTCAAAAACCTGACCAGCACAAAGCAAAACCGGATTACCTGATAGGGACCCTGAAAACCTGATCACCAGGTAAAAAACCTGACAGGTGGCAACCCTAGGCCCAGCAGCTTGTAGCAGCTCATGAACATTGTGACACCAGCCTGCCCACCTCGGATTGCTGATCAATTAAATCTGCATCAGGTTGGGCTCTTTCATCAGACCCCCACCCCCACATCAAAAGATTTTGTCTATGGCGGGCCTTCCATGTAATCAGGCCCTCTCCTGGGGGACACAGCAGACCCCCCCCCCCGACTAATGAAGAGAAGTAAGCTTGGGATCCATCATGGGAACATGTTCAGCAATCAGTTTTCCTGCACTCCTGGTGGGGGTGGGAGAGCCTTGGATCCAGGGTTACCACCTATTTGGTTTTTGACCGGATAATCTCGTTTTTAGGGTCCTTATCCATCATCTGGTTTTGATTAAATGTAGTCTGGTTTTTGGGTCATTTTGTGTGTTCATATACGCTCAAAACTGATGTACCAAATCATTCACTGTTTTGGCTACATTGCATGTCCAGGTTACAAAGAAGTTCTGCTGTCACAGTCATTCAGACCTGCCTTTCTTTGTAAAACCAGACTGTCTGAGAGGTGTAAAGTATGGCCATTAAGATCATTAGCAGTAAATTAACCTAATATTTTCAACTCTGCATTTTAAGTATGGTCTTTTACTGCTATGACAGGAAACAGCTTTTACACCTTTATGTGCTGTCATGCATTTCTTTTTGGTTGTCCCATGATATCAGCTACACTTTTTCAGGTCATTCAGATAAACAGTATGGAATGGTATATCTGAAACTGTGGAATGTCTTAGAAATATGAAAAGAAACAGCAGTAGCTGCTGAGGTAAAGGGGGACACAGTGCAGTATTAAGGGTACAACAAGCATTGATAATTAAGTTATCATAAATTGGTCAAAGCATCAGAATACCTGACTGACATGGAAAGGAAAATGGGAGTGTTTAACAGAGGGCTGAGCAATAAGCTGTGGATGAGCTTGGCACATTCAGCAGACCTGAGTTTGATTCCCACAACTTCCACTTATATACTGTGTGCCCCTGAGCAAGTCACTTAACCTTCCTATGCTCCTGGGTCATTCCTGTAAGATGGGCTATTGGCCTATGAGAGTTAACCTGCTTACTAAGGAATAATAATAAATTCCTGAATAAATAAATCAAATAACAGTATAAAAAATGATTTCCTGTCACTAGTAACGTCTATTCCAATGTAACCCCCCTGCAAATGGGGGTTCCCAAAAGACTTCCAGGAGCTTGCTTGAATGCTCCAAGCCTGAATGGTGTTTGGCATTTAAGCCATTTATCTGTGAGTGTTTTTAGAGCCTCTGGTACTGTCTCTTTAAGAGCTGTCTGCTTGCAGACATAATTAGTTTGTATGGGGGGACTGTGTACTTCTCTGTCTGAGTACCACTCGAGCTGCTGCCAATTCACTCCATCTTTGCAGTCACTAGGAGTGCAAAGGGAACCTATCTGAAAGATGTAACTGTTTGCCAGAAATCATTTAGAGTAATAATGAAATTACAGTTTGTCTAACCTGCTTTCTTTGCAGTCAGAACTGTGTCTGCCTAGTTCCCCATTCTGGTTTTGAACTGCTGAACTGGACCAATCAGTGTGGGGTAAGCTAGCTCTAAAATGGTGCCTTGGCCGAATCAGAACTTGGACTCATAATCTGAGCCAGCCACAAGAGGATTGTATGGGCAGTGACTCTGGGAGATGTAGTTTAGACTTTGGCGCCTTTTGGACCAACAGGAGCAGTCTATTGTGAGTGACAGCCAGTCCAGTCAAGAACTGGGAGGAACTCAAAGGAAGTGCCAGTTTTGTCTGTTGGAGTTTCAGTTTTAGCTCTGGCAGTGAAGGGAAAGGAACCCTGTGCTCCTTCAGTGCACAGTTTTAATCGGGAAACATTGTAAGGTCCGGAGTTCCGGTCTGCAGCTTGTGTAACTGCTTGTTAGGACTGAATCCGTCCTGTGAAGAGAATCAAAGGATATCTGAAGAGTAGAAACCAGGCTCACCCTGTAGAAGACTGGTGAAATTGCTGAATTGCACTCGGTCTGTCAGGAACTGAATCTGCTGTGTGTTCTCCCGGGTATTGTGCAGTAATTGCGATCGGGATAGAGAAGCAGCCTGCTTGGTATAGTACTTTCTTTTTGCCATATAAATGTGTGAGGAGTCTTGTGGAGCTCAAGAGTAGCCCTGCTGACATTGAAGGACCCTATCTTGTTTGGAGGTCGTGAGTACTAATTCAGGGTCGCCTCGTTGAATTGCCACATTGAATCCAAATAGAATTACTGTACTGCTGACTGTTTAACTAATTTTCTTTTCTCTGTGTGAAAGGGCCCCTACCAGCTGCAACAGTTTGGACTAGCCACAGGGCTTGGGTACCCAGGGACAGTAACTGGTAGGGATAGGCCTGCACAGAGCCATAGGTAGATGAGTAAAGTATAAGCTAATTAACCTGATTTCCCCTGTCCTTGTTATATTCCCCTAAATAAATCAGAGCTGCTTGTTTCAGCAAAGTTATACTGCCTGAGGTATTTGTCTATGTTAAAGTATTGTACTGTGATTGTTGCACTGTATCTTATTTTACAGGAGGTCCCAGTGCCTGAACCAGCCCTGGGGTAAGTGTATACTGAGAAGGTAATTCTGATATATTGTGTGGGCCACTAGTGGGAAGAAAGGGGGGTTGCAGTGTCCCAGAGGGCTGTGACCAAGTAAGTTTAACTATTGCAAACCCTGACGTCTGGGTGGAGGCACCCGCCATTGGATCCAGGCCCCTCAACCTGTTAGTGGCAAATCAGGCAGGGGTAGTAGCCCCTGGGATAGCGCCATCTAGGGGTTACACCAACATTACAAATGGCTTTGGAGGAGGAGCGATATACTCGCCAGTCATAAAAAGGGGGTGGAGCCAGAGGCGGAGTTTGGGGTAGGGTTTAGCATCAGGTTTTTACCTCATCCAAAGGTGGCAACCCTACTTGGATCTTACAGTGCAGGAAGCTGTAGGTGGAATGTGGCTTATATCCCAGCAGCACTGACTTCAGTGGGCATGCACAATTTATAGTCAGACAGTAGCTCCAGCTATTTAATCCCAACAGGTTCCCCATCACATCCACTGACTAGAAGTCTGTAGCACTTTGGAATCTGCACTAACCCACTGGGTATGCTTGATGTAGCACTGTCTCGTACACTTGCTATGTTTATTTTCTGCACTATGAACTATGGTTGCTGGGTGCTGAGAGAGATATTGCTGCTAGTCAGTCAGGAATCAGATCACCTGCACCCCCACAATCCATTCATTTTCCTGGGTGGGACAGCGGAGCACAACTTGTATAGATGGTCTGAAGTGCAGTGTGCTGGTGAGAGGGGGCAGAAAAACAGCTTAGTCTTACAGGTGATAAAAAATGGAGGTGGCTACTAGAAACTACCTGGTGCCCAGACACCACAGAAAGTCAGTTTTGAGGCTGAAAGTCTAGCAGCTCAGGAAAACACTGACACTCACTTCTGAGTTAAGTGACGCTGTTCATATTTATTGTTTAAAAAGCATGAAAGCATTAAATAGCAGCCAAAAGATCACCACAATGTCAAACACCGTTTTTCATTTTACCAATGCTTTATCAAGGTATGGTATAAATACATAATCTCAGTCTTTAACTATATTTACTTGATCTCATGGTATGTTTAAATAAACTAGTCCAATGGATCATACTCGTGACATCATCATTACTTTACAAACAAGCATTAATCAATGCCGAATGTTGATTGCGCTCGCTCACTGCCCCTCTGTAACTCACTCGTTCTGTTTCTCCTCGTGCTGCAGGCTGCTGTTTTGTACTGGGCTCCTGCTTGTGTTGGCAACCTTTTCTGCCTACAAAGAAGTCCGCAGCTGTTCCGACAGAGCTCCGTTGAGGTGGCTCACTCCCCCTCTCTCACTCGCTCATTCTGTTTCCCCATGTACTGGGCTCCTGCCTCTGTTGGAGGCTTTTTCTGCCCACAAAGAAATATGCAGTAGTCCTAACACAGGCCCGTTGAGCTTGCTCACTCCCCCTCTGTCACTCGCTTGTTCCGTTTCTGCCGGCACTGCAGGCTGGCCTTTTGTACTGGGCTCCTGTCTGCTTGCCGCCTTTTTCTGCCCACAAAGAAATCCGCACTAGTCACGATAGAGCTCCTTTGAGCTTGCTCACTCCCCCTCTCTCACTCACTCATTCTGTTTCTCCCACCACTGTAGGCTGTCCTTTTGTACTGGGCCCCTGGGTGCATTGCTGCCTTTTTCTGCCTACAAAGAAATCTGCAGCAGTCCGAACAGAACTACGTTGAGCTCGCTTACTCCCCCTCTCTCACTTGCTGATTCCGTTTATGCTGGCACTGCAGGCTGGCCCATTGTACTGGACTCCTGCCTGAGTTGCCACCTTTTTCTGCCCACAAAGAAATTCACGGCTGTCCCGACAGAGCTCCGTTGAGGTTGCTCACGCCCCATGTCTCACTCGCTCATTCTGTTTCTCCTGGAGCTGCAGGCTGCCCTTTTGAAATGGGCTCCTGGATGTGTTGCCACCTTCTTCTGCCCACAAAGAAATCTACAGCAGTCACGATAGAGCTCCGTTGAGCTCACTCACTTCCCCTCTCTCTGTCACTTGTTCTGTTTCTCCCGCTGCTGCAGGCTGCCCTTTTGAACTGGGCCCCTGCATGCATTGCTGCCTTTTTTTGCCCACAAAGAAATCCGCAGCAGTCCCAACAGAGCTCCATTGAGCTCACTCACTCCCCCTCACTCACTCACTCATTCAGTGTCTCCCTCTGCTGCAGACTGCCCTTTTGTACTGGGTTCCTGCCTGCATTGGTGGCTTTTACTGCCCACAAAGAAATCTACAGCAGTCCCGACACAGCTCCATTGAGGTCGCTCACTTCCCCTGTCTCACTCGCTCATTCTGTTTCTCCTGGCGCTGCAGGCTAGCCTTTTGCAGTGGGCTCCTGCCCGTGTTGCTGTCTTTTTCTGCCCACAAAAGAAATCTGCAGCAGTCACGATAGAGCTCCACTGAGGTCGCTCACTTCCCCTGTCTCACTCGCTCATTCTGTTTCTCCTGGCACTGGAGGCTGGCATTTTGCGCTGGGCTCCTGCCTGTGCTGCCTTTTTCTACCCACAAAAGAAATGTGCAACAGTCACGATAGAGCTCCATTGAGGTCACCCACTTCCTCTGTCTCACTCACTCATTTTGTTTCTCCGGGCGCTGCAGGCTGCCCTTTTGTACTGGACTCCTGCCTCTGTTGGCACCTTTTTCTGCCCACAAAGAAATCTGCAGTACTCACGACAGACCTCCGCTGAGTTCACTCACTCCCACCCTGTCACTCGCTCATTCTGTTTGTGCCACCGCTCCAGGTTGCCCTTTTATACTGGGCTCCTGCCTGTGTTGCCGCCTTCTTCTGCCCACAAAGAAATCTGCAGCAGTCACAATAGAGCTCCATTGAGCTCGCTCACTCCCCTTCTCTCACTCGTTCATTCTGTTTCTCCCACTGCTGCAGGCTGCCCTTTTGTACTGGGCCCCGGCATGCATTGCTGCCTTTTTCTGCCCAAAAAGAAATCTGTAGTAGTCCCAACACAGCTCCATTGAGTTTACTCACTCCCCCTCTCTCACTCACTGATTCCGTTTCTGCCAGCGCTGTAGGATGTCCTTTTGCACTGGGCCCCTGCATTCATTGCTTCCTTTTTCTGCCCACAAAGAAATCCGCAGCAGTCACGATAGAGCTCCATTGAGTTTGCTCACTCACCCTCCCTCACTCGCTTGTTCTGTGTCTCCTGCTGCTGCAGGCTACCCTTTTGCACTGGGCTCCTGCCTGTGTTGGCAGCATTTTCTGCCCACAAAGAAATCTGCAGCAGTCCAGACAAAGGTCTATTGAGCTTGCTCCCTCTCCCTCTCTCACTCACTCATTACCTTTCTGCCAGCACTGCAGGCTGGCCTTTTGTACTGGGCTCCTGTCTGCATTGCCGCCTTTTTCTGCCCACAAAGAAATCCGAAGCAGTCAAGATAGAGATCAGTTGAGCTCGCTCACTCCCCCACTCTCACTTGCTTGATGTGTTTCTCCAAGGGCTGCAGGCTGCCCTTTTGTACTGGACTCCTGCCTGTGTTGGCACCTTTTTCTGCCCAGAAAAGAATCCGTAGCTGTCAAAACAGAGCTCCGTTGAGGTTGTTCACTCCCCCTGTCTCACTCGCTCATTCTGTTTCTCCTGGCGCTGCAAGCTGCCCCTTTGTACTGGGCTCCTGACTCTGTTGGCAGCTTTTTCTGCCCACAAAGAAAGCTGCAGCTGTCCCGACAGAGTTCCGAATGAAGTCGCTCACTTCCCCTCTCTCAGTCGCTTGTTCTGTTTCTCCCGCCACTGCAGGCTGCTGTTTAGTACTGTGCCCCAGCGTGCATTGCTGCCTTTTTCTGCCCACAAAGAAATCCACAGCAGTCCCAACAGAGCTCCGTTGAGTTCACTCACTCCCTCTCACTCACTGACTCATTCTCTGTCTCCCACTGCTGCAGACTGCCCTTTTGTACTGGATCCTGCCTGCATTGCCACCTTCTTCTGCCCACAAAGAAATCTGCAGCAGTCACGATAGAGCTCCGTTAAGCTCACTCACTCCTCCTCTCTCAGTCACTTGTTCTGTTTCTCCCGCCACTGCAGGCTGCCGTTTTGTACTGGGCTTCTGCCTGTGTTGCAGACTTCTTCTGCCCACAACGAAACCCGCAGCAGTCATGATAGAGCTCCATTGAGGTCGCTCACTCCCCCTGTCTCACTCGCTCATTCTGTTTCTCCTGGCGCTGCAGGCTGCTCTTTTGTACTGGGCTGCTGCCTGTGTTGCCACCTTCTTCTGCCCACAAAGAAATCTGCAGCAATTATGATAGAGCTCCGTTCAGCTCACTCTCTCCTCTTCTCTCACGTGGTCGTTCTGTTGTAATGGGCCCCTGCGTGCATTGCTGCCTTTTTCTACCCACAAAGAAATCTGCAGCAGTCCCAACACAGCTCTGTTGAGCTCAGTCACTCCCCCTCTCTCACTGATTCGTTTCTGCCAGCGCTCCTGGCTGGCCTCTTCTACTGGACTCCTGCCTGTGTTGCCACCTTTTTCTGCCCACAAAGAAATCCGCAGCAGTCACGATAGAGAGCCGTTGAGGTTGCTTACTCCCCCTGTCTCACTCGCTCATTCTGTTTCTCCTGGCGCTGCAGGCTGCCCTTTTGGAATGGGCTCCTGGATGTGTTGCCACCTTCTTCTGCCAACAAAGAAATCTACAGCAGTCATGATAGAGCCCCGTTGAGCTCACTCACTCCCCCTCTCTCAGTCGCTTGTTCTGTTTCTCCCGCCGCTGCAGGCTGCCCTTTTGCACATAGAAACATAGACTTTGACGGCAGATAAAGACTGCTTGGCCCACCTAGTCTGCCCATTTCCCTACCTACAGGATAGGCCGCAGATCCTAGTTAACCAACAGCCTATTTCTTCCTACCCCCTACAAGAATTTCCTTATGTCTGTCCCATGCATTCTTGAATTGTCCCACAGTTTTAGACCCCACAACCTCCTCAGGAAGACTGTTCCATGTATCCACTACCCTCTCTGTAAAAAAAAAAAATTCCTCACATTGCCCTGGAACCACCTCCCCCATCTTTAAATTGTGTCCCCTTGTTCTTGCATGTCTCTTTTTCTGAAAGATGCTACCCTCTTGGTCTTTGTTGATTCCACTGAGGTACTTAAAAGTTTCTATCATGTCCCCCCTCTTCCTTCTTTCCTCAAGAGTATACATATTAAGCACCTTTAGTCTCACCTCGTACGGCTTCTCTTGCAGACCCTACACCATTTTAGTTGCCCTCCTCTGGACTGCCTCTATCCTGTCTATGTCTTTGCAGAGATGGGGTCTTCAGCACTGGATGCAGTACTCCAGATGGGGTCTCACCAACTGTCTGTACAGAGGGATAACAACTTCCTGTTTTCTGCTGGTGATACCTCTCCCTATGCATCCCAGTATACCCCAGCCCTCCCTACTGCCTTCTCACATTGCTTGCTAACCTTAAAGCCATCTGATATGATTACCCCCAGGTCCCTTTTCTTTTTTGTTGTTGTTATTACCCCCCCTCCCCACTGTGTAATCTTCCTCTGGGTTCTTGTTTCCCAGGTGCATTATTTTGCACTTCTTTGCATTGAATCCTAGCTGCCATACTTCTGACCATTCCTCCAACCTTGCCAAGTCCCTTCTCATCCTTTCCATGCCTCTTTGTGTATCAACCCTGTTGCAGATCTTTGTGTCATCTGCAAAGCAACATACTTTTCCTTCCAGTCCCTCTGCAATGTCATTTATAAAGACAAGAAAAAGGACTGGACCTAGTACTGAACCCTGCGGTACCCCACTAGTAACCCCTCTTTCTTCAGAGTGGATTCCATTTACCATTACCTTCTGTGTCCTGTTGTCCATCCAATTTTTTAAGCAGGCTACCACCCTGGGACCCACTCCCAGGCTGGTTAATTTGACTATTAATCTTTTGTATGGGACTGTGTCAAATGCCTTACTAAAGTCTAGGTAGGCCATGTCCACAGCCCCTCCCTGGTCTACTACTCTGGTCACCCAGTCAAAGAAATCTATTAGATTCATCTGACATGACCATCCTGCTTTGAACTCGTGCTGCCTTGGGTCCTGTACCCCACTGGCCTCTACACTTCTTCCTTCAGAAGTGACTCCATCACTTTCTGTACCACAGAGGTCAAACTGACAGGTCTGTAGTTTCCTGCCTCTGTCTTGGTCCCACTTTTATGAAAGGGAATCACATCCACCTTCCTCCAGTCCTTGGGTACCTCACCATCCTCCCATGATTTATTAAAAAGAGTAGTCAGTGGTTTCACTAGTTCCCCCCTTAATTCTTTTAGAATTCTGGGGTGAATTCCATCAGGCCCCTTTGCTTTGTCCACCTTCAGTTTTAGTAGTTAATGCAGAGCCCTTTCTTCAGTGAAAGGGCTGGTATCGACCCCCCCATCAAGAGTTTTTCTGTTAATTGGATTAGGCACGTCCCCCTCCTCTTTTGTGAATTCTGAGCAGAAATATTCATTCAGTATCCCTGCTTTTTCACTGTCCCCCTCTACCCACCCACCATTCCTTCTATTCAGTCTCACTATCCCTCCCTTTGTCTTTCTACACTCTCTGATGTACCGATAAAAGGTTTTATCCCCCTTCTTAACCGAGTTGGCTATCTTTCCCTCAGTTTGGGCCTTTGCTATTCTGACTTCCCTCCCTGCTTCCTTCTGCCTTAACTGGTACAGCTCTCTGTCCTGCTCCTTCTGTGTTTCCTTATACTTCCTGAATGCTATATTTTTCTCCCTGACTTTCCCAGCTACCTCTTTTGAGAACCATAGTGGCTTTTTCTTTCATTTTGATTTGTTTATTTGCTTCACACAAAGGCGTGTTGCCTCTGTGATGGCAGTTTTGATGATTCCCCATTGTTGCTCCACCCCTCTTTCTAGCCTGTTTGCTAGTGCTTTTCTGAGGCACTCTCCCATCTTGCCAAAGTCAGCCCTCCTGAAGTCCAGTACCCTCACTTTTGTATGGCTTGGCTCTGTAGCTGAGTTTAACATGAACCACACTGTTTGATGGTCACTTGTTCCCGGATGGCAACCCACTTCTAGATCTGAGATTCTCTCACTGTCTCCATTTGAGAGTTTGAAGTCTAAGATTGCTCCCTCACAAGTGGGTTCCGAAACTAGCTGTCTGAGGCCTGCCACCTGTAGGGCATCGAGAATGGCCCTGCTCTTGGATGTGGCTGCAGCAAATGTGCTCCAGTTAACATCTGGCATATTCAGGTCTCTCATTAACATTATCTCCCCTTCTTCTGCCATCCTAAGAATGCTTTCTATCATATCCTTGTCCATTCCTTCCCACTGACATGGGGGTCTGTACACAACCCCTGTGCGGATTGTGGTGCCCTTTCCAGTCTCCAAGGTGACCCACAGTGCCTCCTCTCCTCCTTGTTTACTCTTTTGCTTAGTTGCTTTTATCCCTTCCTTTACATAGAGAGCTACTCCTGCCCCTCTTCTCCACTGCCTGTCTCTCCTGTAGGTTATGTACCCTGGTATGTTAACATCCCAATCATGATTCTCTGTGTTCCATGTTTCTGTGACTGCTACTATATCCAGGCATCCCCCTTCCATCAAGGCCACCAGCTCAGGGAGCTTGTTGCCCAGACTATGGGCACTGGTACTCGTTACCCTCCATTTCCTGATGGCCTTACTCTTTTTTGCCCTATCCCTATCCTTTTTGCCTTTGTCACTTTCCCCATTTACCCTGCCATACTCCCTCTCGCCACCTCTATGTTGGTGTTTACCTCACTTACTACCGTGATTTTTGGGGAGGGGCTAGGATTTCCCTGCTCCTTTCCAGTGCCTCCTTCCTTGGCTAGTTTAAATGCTTGCCAATGAAGCATTTAAACCTATCACCTAGGATCCTGGTTCCCCTCCAGGACAGATGCAGCCCATCATGCCAGTGTAGGCTTGCATCACTCCAGGTGGCTCCCAGTCCCCAATAAAGCCAAATCCTTGAGCTCTGCACCAGTTTTTCAACCACTGATTGAATCCCATGTGCAGAACACTGTAACCTCTCCTACACCATAGATGGGCAGCACCTCCGAGAAGGTTACCGTGCATGCTACTTGTCTAAAGCCCCATCCCAATTCCACAAACTCTTCCTGCACTGCTCTAATCCCTTTCTTAGCCAGGTAATTTGTCCCTAGGTGGACAATGACATCCAGCTCCCTCCCCTGTGCAGCTGCTCTGGCAATCCTAAGAATTCGCTCCCTGTCCCTCCAAGCCATGGCTCCAGGCAGGCACCTTACCTCCCTCTCCCCTTCCTCCCCCAGTTCTACCTTCCTAACAATGGAGTCCCCCACCAGGAGTTGTTTCCTTCCTGTGGGGTCCCATGCCACCCTCCTGTGGGTCTCCTTTGTGAGATTCCCAGCATCCTCCTTGGTCTCACTGCAGGTGCCTCCATAGAGGAACCACACTTTGTCAGAATGGCATAGGAAGTGTGGAGAGGTACAACTGGAGGGATGAGCCTCTGTTCCACCACCCTCACCCTCCCTGAGCCCACTGTTGTCCAACTGCTCCTCTTTCTTGGCAACTTCTGAGGCAATGGCAGTGGCACTGGTGGTCCCTGGATGGAAGAGGAGGTCCCACAAATCCTGGCCAACTCAGCCTGGAGTTGAGCAACCTCCTCCCTCAGCCCAGAGAGGTGCCTACAGATGGGACAACACCACAACCTCCAGAACATCTCCTGGAAGACTGCTGCTCCACTGCCACTGCACTGCACCACTACCATCGTGTCTTATTTCTGGCCCCTTAACTGTTGTTTGGAATCTTTACTCTTTCCTCAGTTTTTTTTTCTTTCACTTCTCTCTCTACTTACTTTCTTCCTGTGTGCCTTTGAAGCTCTGGATTGTCCTGTTTTGAGACAAGAATATCCTATATTTCTCCATAGATCCCTTACTTGCTCAGAGGCAGGCCTCCAGCAGCTAGAGGGGGCTGGAGAGCTACTCTTGCCCTTCTAGGATGGTGGTCTTTGGTGGCTCTGTGATCACTCACTTCCTGCTCCCAAACAGGAAGTTCCTGTTGTCAGTCAAATCCTGTTCCTATAAAAGTAGAACTAGCTTTGGCGGGGAGGGAAGGAGGGTAATATGGTCCCAGTAGAGAAGTCCAGTCACACAGCAGTCCTTCCTCCTGATGTCTTCTGCCAAGCTACTAGCAGAATCTTTCTAAGGCAGTCTTTAAATTTAGCTTCCTTCTAGCTAAGCCACTCCCCCTACTTACTAGATATTTCTACAAGTAATTTAAACTGCACAGCTATCAAGCCCTTTCAATCACATGATATTTACACCTCGATAACTGTTCAGATAACCATTCAGTTCAGTTAACTCAGACAAACACGCTAATTTTTTTTTGTTTTGTTTGTTAGTATGTTTTTTTTTACCCTAAATTAAAGGTCCAAGTACAAGAGTTCTGCTTTTTCAGCCCCAGAAAAGAAGTCCAGTCACACAGCACTCCTTCCTCCTGGTGTACTGGGCCTCTGCATGCATTGCTGCCTTATTCTGACCACAAAGAAATCTGCAGCAGTCCCAACAGAGCCCCGTTGAGCTCACTCACTCCCCCTCACTCACTTGCTCATTCTGTGTCTCCCGCTGCTGCAGACTGCCCTTTTGTACTGGGTTTCTGCCTGCATTGGTGGATTTTTCTGCCTGCAAAGAAATCTACAGCAGTCCCGACACAGCTCCGTTGAGCTCGCTCACTCCTCCTCCTCCCTCACTCACTCATTCCGTTTCTACCGGCGCTGCAGGCTGTCCTTTTGTACTGGGCTGCTGCCTGTGTTGCTACCTTCTTCTACCCACAAAGAAATCTGCAGCATTTATGTTAGAGCTCCATTGAGCTCGCTCACTCCCCTTCTCTCACTTGGTCGTTCTGTTTGTCCCGCTGCTGCAGGCTGGCCTTTTGTACTGGGCCTCTGCATGTATTGCTGCCTTTTTCTGCCCACAAAGAAATCTGCAGCAGTCCCAACACAGCCACATGGAGCTCACTCACTCCCCCTCTCTCGCTCGCTGATTCCAATTCTGCCGGCACTCCTGGCTGACCTCTTGTAATGGGCGCCTGCCTGTGTTGCCACCTTTTTCTGCCCACAAAGAAACCCGCAGCAGTCACGATAGAGATCCGTTGAGCTCTCCCACTTCCCCTATCTCACTCGCTCATTATGTTTCTCCTAGTTCTGCAGGCTGACCTTTTGTACTGCGCAGCTGCCTGCGTTGCCGGCTTCCTCTACCCACAAAGAAATCTGCAGGATGCATGATAGAGCTCCATTCAGCCTGCTAACTCACCCTTTCTCACTCGCTCGTTCTGTTTGTTCTGCTGCTGCAGGCTGCCATGTTGTACTTTACCCCTGCATTCATTGCTGCCTTTTTCTACCCACAAAGAAATCCGCAGCAGTCATGATATAGCTCTGTTGAGCTCGCTCACTCCCCCACTCTCACTTGCTCCTTCTGTTTCTCCCACCGCTGCAGGCTGCTCTTTTGTACTTGGTCCCTACGTGCACTGCTGCCTTTTTCTGCCCACAGAAGAATCCGCAGCAGTCCCAACAGAGCTCTGTTGAGCTCACTCACTCCCCCTCCCTCACTCTCTCATTCTGTGTCTTCCGGTGCTGCAGGTTGCCCTTTTGTACTGGGCTGCTGCCTGCGTTGGTACCTTTTTCTGCCCACAAAGAAATCTGCAGCAGTCCTGACAGAGCTCAGTTGAGCTCTGCCCCCCCCCCATTCACTCGATCCTAATCTGTCCCAAACACTAATTTCCCACAGCGACTGAGGTATTCTGCAACGGAAGCACGAAAATACATTTTGGCCAGGATGTGAAAAATGACAGCTGTACTGTTCATAAGGAGGTGTGGAAAAATTCAGTGTTGAAAATGTGGCATGAAAATATTACTAATTTGCGAAGTTGCAAGGGTGCGTGGAAACTGCACGATGTACACTCATAACACAGTCATTTTATGGAGTTTCATCACCAAATTTTCAACATTCGCATTTTAGGACCTCTGCTCATGAACAGTGTCAGTGTGTAATGTGTCCCGAACACCAGTTTCCTACAGTGACCATGCTATTGTGTGCCGGAAGAGCGAAAACACATTTCAGCCAGGATGTGAAAAATGACAGCTGCACTGTTGATAAGGAGGTGTGGAAAAATGGCAATGTTGAAAATCTAGAGTGAAAATATTGCAAAGTTGCGAAGGTACAAGTGTGCATGGAAACTGTGCTATGCACGCTTATAGTACACTCATTTTATGGACTTTCATCACCAAATTTTCAACATAGGCATTTTAGGACCTCTGCTAATGAACAGTGTCATTAAAGGAATAATGCATGATAGGGTGTGTGTCATGCTGGGATAACACAATGCCTGGTGGGGTTGGGCACGAGGTCGCAGGCCGAGTGCATCCAATGCCCCAGGCGTGGCGCTATCCCAAACAACACACACCCTGGAGTGCATTATTCTGATTATACATTGGCTTGTTGTTATACAGAATAAAAGAAATCATTTTAAAGATGGTTTTGTCTGGAAAAGCATATTTTGATTTTTAAGAGAAGATGAAACAATGAAGCACAGCATCAAGCACATCATCATCTACATGGGTTCACAGAGCTGAGACTAGACCTGTGGTGACATGCCGGGATAACGATATGGGTCCAGTCCCAAACTGACCAATCACAGTCCAAGATTCTTTCTTGCTGTTGTATAATGTCATTTTCATAATGTATCCGGAACACAGATTTCCCATAGCGGCTGCGCTGTTCTGCGCCGGAACTGCGAAAACACATTTCGGCCAAGATGTGAAAAATGACAGCTGTACTGTTCATTAGTAGGTGCAGAACAATGGCAATGTTGAAAATCTGGAATGAAAATATTATAAATTTGCGAACTTACGAGTGTGCATGCAAACTGCACAATGCACGATCATAAAACAGTCATTTCTTGGATTTTTTCCACCAAATTTGCAACACTGGCTTTTTGAGAGCCCACCTCATGAACACTGGCACTGTTGTTTTGTTAATTGGTCCCAAAAGGTGATTTGTGCAGTGACAGCAAAATCACCTTTTGGGGCTGATTAATGCCATGAAAGTGCCAGAATTCATGAGGAGGGGTCCCAAAAACCCCATGTTGAAAATTTGGTGCCAAAATTCAAAACAATGGCTGAGATATGCATCAAAGTTGGAAAAATCCTATTTATTCCATTATACGGCTTACCGGCATTTCTTCAGTTCACTGTCGGCTTTGAAGACTGCAGATGTGTTCCCAGTCCACCGAAGATCACCGGGCCAGACTCCGGAGGTACATATGGGGTGACCGGGGGTGTGGAGAAGCAGGGTGCACAGTGGGTTGGTGCGGGTTGTGGGAGCGGAGCAGGGAGACCACAAGGGACTGTTTTCTGTTTTGGCAGGGTAAAAAAAATTAAAAATCATCGCAGGACCGTTTTTTTTTAACAGGGGCATGTGGCACACTGCGGTGGGCTCCTAGCATGCCAATGGACTCTTTTTTTGGGAGGAGGCAGCTGTAGCCTGCGGGGTATTGGGCACCCCCTGGGCAGGGGGCAGGGGGGTGCTTAATATTGTTTGTGAACATGGCGGCAAGCTGCCGCCATGTTCACAAACAATATCACTGTTACAAGGTACAGCCCAGCAGTGATGGATCATTCCCTCATAGCAGCGAATGGCTTACACTGCAATGACGAGGTGGCTCCTGATTGCAGTGGCTGAAACTTTACAAGGTTGTGGCACACTGGCTGAACTGGTGTCAGCAGCAGTGTGCCACGGCGTTGGGGAAAGTGGGCCAAGCCTTTAAAGGCTGTAGGGGCATTGGCCACAACAGTGCTGTGCATCCACAACCTGCTTCTGGCAACCTGCCGCAATATGTTTCTTGTGCATGCATGCAATCGACATAAAAAGCGCCATCTCAAAAAACACCATTGCATTTAGTGAATGTTCAAAATACTCAAACTCCCTCCACATACATACTAGCAGCTCAGCATAATAACTTAACAATTAACAACATGCTACCTTATTTAAAACATTATAATAATTTAAAAACATCTGATTCCTACATTATTGCATCCTGAAAATATAGACATTATGATCTTCTTTTCTTAAGATATGGAGCGAGACTGAAGGTCTCATTTAAACCCCTATCCGAGCCAGCTCTCAGTACATACTTTCCTGTTGGAGCAGCTTGTTTTCTACAACACCCCCTTGGGCCCCTTTGAACCTTTTCCAAGCCCTGAAACAAAAATATATGTTCATTGCTCTTACTCGGTCATTCTGTTTTTCCCGCTGCTGCAGGCTACCCTTTTGTACTGGGCTCCTGCATGCATTGCTGCCTTTTTCTGCCCACAAAAAAATATGTGGTAGTCCCAACATAGCTCCGTTGAGCTCACTCACTACCATCTCTCACTTGCTGATTCCGCTTCTGCCAGCGCTGCAGGCTGCCCATTTGTACTGGGCTCCTGCCTGCATTGCCACTTTCTTCTGCCCACAACAAAATCTGCAGCAGTCAGCATAGAGCTCCGTTGAGCTCGCTCACTCCCCCTTTCTCACTCGCATGTGCTGTTTCTCCCACTGCTGCAGGCTGCCCTTTTGTACTGGGCCCCTGCATTCATTGCTGCCTTCTTCTGTCCACAAAGAAATCCACAGCTTTCACGATTGAGCTCCATTGAGCTCGCTCACTACCCCCTCCCTGACTTGCTCGTTCTGTATCTCCTGCTGCTACAGGCTGCTCTTTTGTACTGGTCTCCTGCCTGCATTGGCAGCCTTCTTCTGCCCAGAAAGAAATCCCCAGCACTCATGACAGAGTCCGTTGAGGTCGCTCACTCCTCCTGTCTCACTCGCTCATTCTGTTTCTCTTGGCGCTACAGACTGCCCTTTGTACTGGACTCCTGCCTGCGTGCAGCCTTTTTCTGCTCACAAAGAAATCCACAGCACGATAGAGCTCAGTTGAGCTCATGCCCTCCCCCACTCTCACTCAATCACAGTGTTTCTCCCGGCGCTGCAGGCTGCCCTTTTTTACTGGGCTCCTGCCTGCATCGCCTTCTTCTACCCACAAAGAAATCTGTAGCAGTCATGATAGAGCTCCGTTGAACTTGCTCACTCCCCTCTCTTACTTGCTGATTCTGTTTCTGCTGGTGCTGCTGACTGGCCTCTTGTACTGGTCTCCTGCCTGCATTGCCTTCTTCTACCCACAAAGAAATCTGCACCAGTCATGATAGAGCTCAGTTAAGCTCGCTCACTCCCCCACTCTCACTCGATCACAGTGTTTCTCCCGACGCTGCAGGCTGCCCTTTTTTACTGGGCTCCTGCCTGCGTTGGCACCTTCTTCTGCCCACAAAGAAATCTGCAGCTGTCCCGACAGAGATCTGTCGAGATCGCTCACTCCCCATGTCTCACTTGCTCATTCTGTTTCTCCTGGCGCTGCAGACTGCCCTTTTGAACTGGTCTCCTGCCTCTGTTGGCACCTTTTTCTGCCCACAAAGAAATTGGCAGCAGTCCTGAAAGAGCTCTGTTGAGGTTGCTCACTCCCCCTCTGTCACTCAGTTGTTCCGTTTCTGCCAGTGCTGCAGGCTGACCTTTGTACTGGGATCCTGCCTGTGTTGCGCCTTCTTCTGCCCACATAGAAATCTGCAGCAGTCACGATAAAGCTCCGTTGGGCTCCTCACTCCCCCTCTTTCACTCACTCGTTCTGTGCTCCATCTGCTGCAGGCTGCCCTTTTGTGCTAGGCTCCTACCTCTGTTGTGCCCTTTTCTGCCCACTTAGACATCCGCAGCAGTCCCAAAAGAGCTCCGATGAGCTCCCTCACTCCCCCTCACTCAGTCACTCATTCTGTGTCTCCCGCTGCTGCAGGCTGCCCTTTTGTACTTTGCTTCTGTCTGCATTGGCGGCTTTTTCCGCCCACAAAGAAATCTACAGCAGTTCCAACAGAGCTCTGTTGAGCTCGCTCACTCTCCCCCTCCCACTCACTCATTTCCTTTCTGCTGGTGCTGCAGGCTGGCCTTTTGAACTGGGCTAAAGCCTGCATTGCCACCTTTTTCTACCCAAAAGGAAATCCACAACAGTCACGATAGAGTTCCGTTGAGGTCACTCACTCCCTCCCTCTGTCTCACTCACATATTCTGTTACTCCTGGTGCTGCAGGCTGCCCATTTGTACTCGGCTCCTTCCTCTGTTGGCACCCTTTTCTGCCCACAAAGAAATCTGCAGCAGTCCTGACAGAGCTCCGCTGAGCTCGCTCATTCCCCCTCTCTCACTCACTCATTCTGTTTCTGCTGCCACTCCAGGCTGCCCTTTTGTACTGGGCTCCTGCCTGTGTTGCAGCCTTTTTCTGCTCACAAAGAAATCCACAGCACGATAGAGCTCAGTTGAGCTTGAGCCCTCCCCCACTCTCAGTTGCTCGCTGTGTTTCTCCCGGGGCTGCAGGCTGCCCTTTTGTACTGGGCTCCTGCCTGTGTTAGCACCTTTTTCTGTCCACAAAAAATTCTGCAGCTGTCAAAACAGAACTCTTTTGAGGTTGCTCACTCTCCCATCTCACTCACTCATTCTTTGTCTCCTGGTGCTGCAGGCTGCCCTTTTGTACTGGGCTCCTGCCTATGTTGCTGCCTTCTTCTGCCCACAAAGAAATCTGCAGCAGTTACGATAGAAGTCTTCTGAGCCTGCTCACTCCCCTTCTCTCACTCGGTCATTAGTTTCTCCTGCTGCTGCAGGCTACCCTTTTGTAATGGCCCCCTGAGTGCATTGATGCCTTTTGCCGACAAAGAAACCTGCAGCAGTCACGATAGAGCTCCGTTGAGCTCACTCACTCCCCCTCTCTCACTCCTGATTCCATTTCTGCTGATGCTTCTGGCTGGCCTCTTGTAGTGGGCTGCTGCCTGTGTTGCTGCCTTTTTCTGCCCACAAAGAAATCCACAGCAGTCATGATAGAGCTCTGTTAAGGTCGCTCACTACCCCTGTCTCACTCACTCATTCTGTTTCTCCTAGCGCTGCAGGCTGCCCTTTTGTACTGGGCTGCTGCCTGCATTGCCACCTTCATCTGCCCACAAAGAAATCAGCAGCATGCATGATAGAGCTCCATTGAGCTTGCTAACTCCCCCTCTCTCACTCACTCATTCTGATTCTCCCACTGCTGCAGGCTGCCACTTTGTACTTTGCCCCTGCGTTCATTGCTCCCTTTTTCTGTCCACAAAGAAATCCACAGCAGTCATGTTAGAGCTCCGTTGAGCTCGCTCACTCCTCCTCTCTCACTCACTCATTCTGTTTCTCCCACTTCTGCAGGCTGCCCTTTGTACTGGTCCCTGGGTGCATTGCTGCCTTTTTCTGCCCACAAGGAAATCCGCAGCAGTCTGAACAGAGCTCCATTGAGCTCGCTCACTCCCCCTCCCTCACTCGCTCTTTTCATTTCTGCTGCCACTGCAGGCTGCCCTTTTGTACTGGTCTCCTGCCTGCATTGCCGCCTTCTTCTGCCCAGAAAGAAATCCCCAGCACTCATGACAGAGTCCGTTGAGGTCGCTCACTCCTCCTGTCTCACTCGCTCATTCTGTTTCTCTTGGCGCTACAGACTGCCCTTTTGTACTGGACTCCTGCCTGCGTTGCTGCCTTTTTCTGACCACAAAGAAATCCACAGCAATCATGGTAGAGCTCAGTTGAGCTCACTCACTCCACCACTCTCACTCAATCACAGTGTTTCTCCCGGCGCTGCAGGCTGCCCTTTTTTACTGGGCTCCTGCCTGCATCGCCTTCTTCTACCCACAAAGAAATCTGTAGCAGTCATGATAGAGCTCCGTTGAACTTGTTCCTCCCCCTCTCTTACTTGCTGATTCTGTTTCTGCTGGTGCTGCTGACTGGCCTCTGTACTGGTCTCCTGCCTGCATTGCCTTCTTCTACCCACAAAGAAATCTGCACAGTCATGATGGAGCTCAGTTAAGCTCGCTCACTCCCCACTCTCACTCGATCACAGTGTTTCTCCGGCGCGCGGGCTGCCCTTTTTACTGGGCTCCTGCCTGCGTTGGCACCTTTTTCTGCCCACAAAGAAATCTGCAGCTGTCCCGACAGAGATCTGTCGAGATCGCTCACTCCCCCTGTCTCACTTGCTCATTCTGTTTCTCCTGGCGCTGCAGACTGCCCTTTTGAACTGGTCTCCTGCCTCTGTTGGCACCTTTTTCTGCCCACAAAGAAATTGGCAGCAGTCCTGAAAGAGCTCTGTTGAGGTCGCTCACTCCTCCTCTGTCACTCAGTTGTTCCGTTTCTGCCAGTGCTGCAGGCTGACCTTTTGTACTGGGATCCTGCCTGTGTTGCCGCCTTCTTCTGCCCACATAGAAATCTGCAGCAGTCACGATAAAGCTCCGTTGAGCTTGCTCACTCCCCCTCTTTCACTCACTCGTTCTGTGCTCCATCTGCTGCAGGCTGCCCTTTTGTACTAGGCTCCTACCTCTGTTGGCACCCTTTTCTGCCCACTTAGACATCCGCAGCAGTCCCAAAAGAGCTCCGTTGAGCTCCCTTACTCCCCCTCACTCAGTCACTCATTCTGTGTCTCCCGCTGCTGCAGGCTGCCCTTTTGTACTTTGCTTCTGTCTGCGTTGGCGGCTTTTTCCGCCCACAAAGAAATCTACAGCAGTCCCAACAGAGCTCTGTTGAGCTCACTCACTCTCCCCCTTCCACTCACTCATTTCCTTTCTGCTGGTTCTGTAGGGTGGCCTTTTGAACTGGGCTAAAGCCTGCATTGCCACCTTTTTCTACCCAAAAGGAAATCCACAACAGTCATGATAGAGTTCCGTTGAGGTCACCCACTCCCTTTGTCTCACTCACATATTCTGTTACTCCTGGCGCTGCAGGCTGCCCTTTTGTACTCGGCTCCTTCCTCTGTTGGCACCCTTTTCTGCCCACAAAGAAATCTGCAGCAGTCCTGACAGAGCTCCGCTGAGCTCGCTCATTCCCCCTCTCTCACTCACTCATTCTGTTTCTGCTGTCACTCCAGTCTGCCCTTTTGTACTGGGCTCCTGCCTGTGTTGCAGCCTTTTTCTGCTCACAAAGAAATCCACAGCACGATAGAGCTCAGTTAAGCTCGCGCCCTCCCCCACTCTCAGTTGCTCGCTGTGTTTCTCCCGGGGCTGCAGGCTGCCCATTTGTACTTGGCTCCTGCCTGCGTTAGCACATTTTTCTGTCCACAAAAAATTCCGCAGCTGTCAAAACAGAACTCTTTTGAGGTTGCTCACTCTCCCATCTCACTCGCTCATTCTTTGTCTCCTGGTGCTGCAGGCTGGCCTTTTGTACTGGGCTCCTGCCTCTGATGGCACCTTTTTCTGCCCAAAAAGAATTCCACAGCAGTCCCAACAGAGCTCCGTTGAGGTCGCTCACTGCCCCTCTGTCAGTCACTTGTTCTGTTTCTCCCACCGCTGCAGGCTGCCATTTTGTACTGGGCCCCTGCGTGAATTGCTGCCTTTTAATGCCCTCAAAGAAATCCGCAGCAGTCCCAACAGAGCTCCGTTGAGTTCACTCACTCCCCCTCGCTTATTCGCTCATTCTCTGTCTCCAGTTGCTGCAGACTGCCCTTTTGTACTAGGCTCCTGCCTGCATTGGTGGCTTTTTCTGCCCACAAAGAAATCTACATCAGTCATGACACAGCTCCGTTGAGCTCACTCACTCCCCCTCTCTCACTCACTCATTCTGTTTCTGCTGGCGCTGCAGGCTGGCCTTTCATACTGGGCTCCTGCCGGCATTGCTGCCTTTTTCTGTCCACAAAGAAATCCTCAGCAGTCATGATAGAGCTCCGTTGAGGTTGCTCACTTTCCCTGTCTCACTCACTCATTCTGATTCTTCTGGCGCTTCAGGCTGCCCTTTTGTACTGGGCTCCTGCCTGTGTTGCTGCCTTCTTCTGCCCACAAAGAAATCTGCAGCAGTTACGATAGAGGTCTTCTGAGCCTGCTCACTCCCCTTCTCTCACTCGGTCATTAGTTTCTCCTGCTGCTGCAGACTACCCTTTTGTAATGGCCCCCTGATTGCATTGATGCCTTTGCCGACAAAGAAACCTGCAGCAGTCCGGATAGAGCTCCGTTGAGCTCCTCCTCCCCTCTCACGCCCTGATTCCATTTCTGCTGATGCTTCTGGCTGGCCTCTTGGCAGTGGGCTGCTGCCTGTGTTGCTGCCTTTTCTGCCCACAAAAGAAAATCCGCAGCAGTCATGATAGAGCTCCGTTAAGGTCGCTCACTACCCTGTCTCACTCACTCATTCTGTTTCTCCTAGCGCTGCAGGCTGCCCTTTTGAACTGGGCTGCAGCCTGCATTGCCACCTTCATCTGCCCACAAAGAAATCTGCAGCATGCATGATAGAGCTCCATTGAGCTTGCTAACTCCCCCCCTCTCTCACTCACTCATTCTGTTTCTCCCGCTGCTGCAGGCTGCCACTTTGTACTTTGCCCCTGCGTTCATTGCTCCCTTTTTCTGTCCACAAAGAAATCCACAGCAGTCATGTTAGAGCTCCGTTGAGCTCGCTCACTCCTCCTCTCTCACTCACTCATTCTGTTTCTCCCACTTCTGCAGGCTGCCCTTTTGTACTGGTCCCTGGGTGCATTGCTGCCTTTTTCTGCCCACAAGGAAATCTGCAGCAGTCTGAACAGAGCTCCATTGAGCTCGCTCACTCCCCCTCCCTCACTCGCTCTTTTCATTTCTGCTGCCACTGCAGGCTGCCCTTTTGTACTGGTCTCCTGCCTGCATTGCCGCCTTCTTCTGCCCAGAAAGAAATCCCCAGCACTCATGACAGAGTCCGTTGAGGTCGCTCACTCCTCCTGTCTCACTCGCTCATTCTGTTTCTCTTGGCGCTACAGACTGCCCTTTTGTACTGGACTCCTGCCTGCGTTGCTGCCTTTTTCTGACCACAAAGAAATCCACAGCAATCATGATAGAGCTCAGTTGAGCTCACTCACTCACTCCACCACTCTCACTCAATCACAGTGTTTCTCCCGGCGCTGCAGGCTGCCCTTTTTTACTGGGCTCCTGCCTGCATCGCCTTCTTCTACCCACAAAGAAATCTGTAGCAGTCATGATAGAGCTCCGTTGAACTTGCTCACTCCCCCTCTCTTACTTGCTGATTCTGTTTCTGCTGGTGCTGCTGACTGGCCTCTTGTACTGGTCTCCTGCCTGCATTGCCTTCTTCTACCCACAAAGAAATCTGCATCAGTCATGATAGAAGCTCAGTTAAGCTCGCTCCTCCCCCACTCTCACTTTCGATCACAGTGTTTCTCCCGGCCTTGCAGGCTGCCCTTTTTACTGGGCTCCTGCCTGGTTGGCACCTTTCTGCCCACAAAGAAATTTGCAGCTGTCCCGACAGAGATCTGTCGAGATCGCTCCCCCCTGTCTCACTTGCTTATTCTGTTTCTCCTGGCGCTGCAGACTGCCCTTTTGAACTGGTCTCCTGCCTCTGTTGGCACCTTTTTCTGCCCACAAAGAAATTGGCAGCAGTCCTGAAAGAGCTCTGTTGAGGTCGCTCACTCCCCCTCTGTCACTCAGTTGTTCCGTTTCTGCCAGTGCTGCAGGCTGACCTTTTGTACTGGGATCCTGCCTGTGTTGCCGCCTTCTTCTGCCCACATAGAAATCTGCAGCATTCTCGATACAGCTCTGTTGAGCTTGCTCACTCCCCCTCTTTCACTCACTCGTTCTGTGCTCCATCTGCTGCAGGCTGCCCTTTTGTACTAGGCTCCTACCTCTGTTGGCACCCTTTTCTGCCCACTTAGACATCCGCAGCAGTCCCAAAAGAGCTCCGTTGAGCTCCCTTACTCCCCCTCACTCAGTCACTCATTCTGTGTCTCCCGCTGCTGCAGGCTGCTTTTTGTACTTTGCTTCTGTCTGCGTTGGCGGCCTTTTCCGCCCACAAAGAAATCTACAGCAGTCCCAACAGAGCTCTGTTGAGCTCGCTCACTCTCCCCCTCCCACTCACTCATTTCCTTTCTGCTGGTGCTGCAGGCTGGACTTTTGAACTGGGCTAAAGCCTGCATTGCCACCTTTTTCTACCCAAAAAGAAATCCACAACAGTCATGATAGAGTTCCGTTGAGGTCACTCACTCCCTCTGTCTCACTCACATATTCTGTTACTCCTGGCGCTGCAGGCTGCCCTTTTGTACTCAGCTCCTTCCTCTGTTGGCACCCTTTTCTGCCCACAAAGAAATCTGCAGCAGTCCTGACAGAGCTCCACTGAGCTCGCTCATTCCCCCCCTCTCTCACTCACTCACTCATTCTGTTTCTGCTGCCACTCCAGGCTGCCCTTTTGTACTGGGCTCCTGACTGTGTTGCCTCCTTTTTCTGCCCACAAAGAAATCTGCAGCAGTCACGATAGAGCTCTGTTGACCTTGCTCACTCCCCTTCTCTCACTCAGTCATTCTGTTTCTCTCACTGCTGCAGGCTGCCCTTTTGTACTGGGCCCCTGTGTGCAGTGCTGCCGGTTTCTGCTCACAAAAAAAATCTGCAGCAGCCCCACCACAGTTGCTCACTCTTCCTCTCTCACTCACTGATTCCATTTCTGCCGGTACTGCAGGGTGACCTTTTGTACTGGGCTCCTGTCTGCGTTGCCACCTTTTCCTGCCCACAAAGAAATCCACAGCAGTCATGACAGAGCTCCACTGAGCTGGCTCACTCCCCTTCTCTCACTCACTGGTTGTGTTTCTCCCAGCACTGCAGGCTGCCCTTTTGTACAGGGCTCCTGCCTGCGTTGGCACCTTTTTCTGCCCACAATGAAATCCACAGCTGTCCCGACAGAGCTCCATTGAGGTCGATCACTCCCCCTGTCTCATGCACTAATTCTTTTTCTCCTGGCACAGGAGGCTGCCCTTGTGTACTGGGCTCCTGCCTCTATTGGCACCTTTTTCTGCCCACGTAGAAATCTGCAGGAGTCCTGAAAGATCTCCATTGACCTCTTTCACTCCCCCTCTCTCACTCGCTCATTACGTTTCTGCCGGCGCTGCAAGCTACCCTTTTGTACATGGCTCCTGCCTTTGTTGCTGCCCTTTTCTGTCCACAAAGAAATCCAAAGCAGTCACGCTAGAGCTCCGTTGAGCTCGCTCACTCCCGCTCTCTCAGTCACTCGTTCTGTTTCTCCCACTGCTGCAGGCTGCCCTTTTGTACTGGGTCCCTGCGTGCACTGCTGCCTTTTTCTGCCCACAAAAGAATCCGCAGCAGTCCCAACAGAGCTTCGTTGAGCTCACTCCCTCCCCGTCCCTCACTCGCTCATTCTGTGTCTCCCGGTGCTGCAGGCTGCCCTTTTGTACTGGGCTGCTGCCTGCATTGGTACCTTTTCCTGCCCACAAAGAAATCCACAGCAGTCCTGACAGAGCTCAGTTGAGCTCGTCCCCCCCCCCCACTCACTCGATCCTAATCTGTCCCAAACACTGATTTCCAATAGCGACTGAGGTATTCTGCACCGGATGCACGAAAAAACATTTCTACCAGGATGTGAAAAATGACAGCTGTACTGTTCATAAGGAAGTGTGGAAAAATTCAGTGTTGTAAATGTGGCATGAAAATATTACTAATTTGTGAAGTTATAAGGGTGCGTGGAAACTGCATGATGCACACTCGTAACACAGTCATTTTATGGAGTTTCATCACCAAATTTTCAACATACACATTTCAGGACCTCTGCTCATAAACAGTGTCAGTGTGTAATGTATCCCGAACACCGGTTTCCCACAGTGACCATGCTATTGTGCGCCGGAAGAGCGGAAACACATTTCAGCCAGGATGTGAAAAATGACAGCTGCACTGTTCATAAGGAGGTGTGGAAAAATGGCAATGTTGAAAATCTAGAGTGAAAATATTGCAAAGTTGTGAAGGTACAAGCGTGCGTGGAAACCGTGCTACGCACACACATTTTATGGACTTTTGTCACCAAATTTTCAACATAGGCATTTTAGGACCTCTGCTAATGAACAGTGTCATTAAAGGAATAATGCAAGACAGGGTGTGTGTCGTGCTGGGATAACGCCATGCCTGGTGGGGTTGGGCACGAGGCCACAGGCCGAGTGCATCCAATGCCCCAGGCGTGGCGTTATCCCAAACGACACACACCCTGGAGTGCATTATTCCTATTATACAATGGCTTGTTGTTATACAGAATAAAATCATTTTAAAGCTGTTTTTGTGTGGAAAAATATATTTTGTTTTTTTAAGAGAAGGTGATACAATCAAGCACAGCATCAAGCACATCATCATCTACATGGGTTCACAGTGCTGAGACTAGACCTGTGGCGACATGCTGGAATAACGCCATGGGTCCAGCTCCAAACTGGCCAATCACAGTCCAAGATTCTTTCTTGCCATTGTATAATGTCATTTTCATAATGTGTCCCGAACACGGATTTCCCATAGCGACCGCGCTATTCTGCGCTCTAACTGTGAAAACACATTTCGGCCAGGATGTGAAAAATGACAGCTGTACTGTTCATAAGTAGGTGCAGAACAATGGCAATGTTGAAAAGCTGGAATGAAAATATTATGAATTTGCGAACTTACGAGCGTGCATGCAAACTGTGCAACGCACACTCATAAAACAGTCATTTCTTGGATTTTTTCCACCAAATTTGCAACACTGGCTTTTTGAGAGCCCACCTCATGAACACCGGCACTGTTGTTTTGTTAATTGGTCCTGAAAGGTGATTTGCGCAGTGACAGCAAAAATCACCTTTTGGGGCTGATTAATGCCATGAGAGTGCCAGAATTCATGAGGAGGGCTCCCAAAAACCCCATGTTGAAAATTTGGTGCCAAAATTCAAAACAATGCCTGTGATATGCATCAAAGTTGGAAAAACCCTATTTATTCCATTATACAGCGTACCGGCATTTCTTCAGTTTACGGTCGGCTTTGAAGAGTGCAGATGTGTTCCCAATCTACCGAAGATCATCACGTCAGACTCCGGAGGTAAGTATGGGGTGAGCGGGGGGTGTGGGGATGCAGGGTGCACAGTGGGTGTGTGCGGGTTGTGGGAGGGGAGCAGGGAGACCACAAGGGACTGTTTTCTTTTTTGGCAGGGTAAATAAAAAAAAAACATCTTGTGACCGTTTGTTTTTTAACAGGGACATGTGGCACACTGGGGTGGGCTCCCAGCATGCCAAAGGACTCTCTTTTGGTGGGGATGCAGCTGTAGCCTATGGGGGATTGGGCTTCCCAGTTGGCACAGAACAAAAGAGGGGGGTTGCAGTATGCTGACGTGGATTGGGCAACCCCATCGGCACACAACAAAAGTGGGGGGTGGTGTTACATAATGCCAACAGGGAGTGGGCTGCCCCATCAGCAACATCACTCGGGCAATGAAGCCGACGGGATTGGGGCCCCCGTCGGCAAACAAACATGGTGGGGAGGCACATGCTGCTGAGGGGGATTGGGCACCCCCTCGGCAGGGGGCGGGGGGGGTGCTTAATATTGTTTGTGAACATGGCGGCAAGCTTCCACCATGTTCACAAACAATATCACTGTTACAAGGTTTGGCCCAGCAGTGACGGGTCACTTCCTCCTGGCAGCAAATGGCTTACGCTGCAATGACGAGGCGGCCCATGATTGCAGTGGCTGAAAACTTACAAGGTTGTGGCACGCTGGCTGAACTAGTGTCAGCAGCAGCATGCCATGGCATTGGGGAAAGCGGGCCAAGCCTTTAAAGGCTGTGGGTGCATTGGCCACAACAGTGCCATGCCTCCACAACCTGCTTCTGGCAACCTGCCGCAATATGTTTCTTGCGCATACGCACAATCAACATAAAAAGCACCATCTCAAAAAACACCACTGCATTTAGTGAATGTGCAAAATACTCAAACCCCCTCCACATACATGCTAGCAGCTCAGCATAATAACTTAAATTAACAACAGGCTACCTTATTTAAAACATAATTATAATAATTTAAAAACATCTGATTCCTATTGCATCCTGAAAATATAGACATTATGATCTTCTTTTCTTAAGATATGGAGTGAGACTAAAGTTCTCATTTAAACCCCTATCCAAGCCAGCTCTCAGTACATACTACCATTTACTTTCCTGTTGGAGCAGCTTGTTTTCTACATCACCCCCTCTGGGCCCCTTTGAACCTTTTCCAAGCCCTGAAACAAAAATACATGTTCATTGCCTTTGTACATATTGTGCAGCACTAATGCATTTGTAATTGTTTTTCTCAATGCCATGAAAGTGACAGAATTCATGAGGAGGGCTCCCAAAAACCCCATGTTGAAAATTTGGTGCCAAAATTCAAAACAATGCCTGTGATATGCATCAAAGTTGGAAAAACCCTATTTATTCCATTATACAGCGTACCGGCATTTCTTCAGTTTACGGTCGGCTTTGAAGAGTGCAGATGTGTTCCCAATCTACCGAAGATCATCACGTCAGACTCCGGAGGTAAGTATGGGGTGAGCGGGGGGTGTGGGGATGCAGGGTGCACAGTGGGTGTGTGCGGGTTGTGGGAGGGGAGCAGGGAGACCACAAGGGACTGTTTTCTTTTTTGGCAGGGTAAATAAAAAAAAAACATCTTGTGACCGTTTGTTTTTTAACAGGGACATGTGGCACACTGGGGTGGGCTCCCAGCATGCCAAAGGACTCTCTTTTGGTGGGGATGCAGCTGTAGTCTATGGGGGATTGGGCTTCCCAGTTGGCACAGAACAAAAGAGGGGGGTTGCATTATGCTGACGTGGATTGGGCAACCCCGTCGGCACACAACAAAAGTGGGGGGTGGTGTTACATAATGCCAACAGGGAGTGGGCTGCCCCATCAGCAACATCACTCGGGCAATGAAGCCGACGGGATCGGGGCCCCCGTCGGCAAACAAACATGGTGGGGAGGCACATGCTGCTGAGGGGGATTGGGCACCCCTCGGCAGGGGGCTGGGGTGGTGCTTAATATTGTTTGTGAGCATGGCGGCAAGCTTCCACTATGTTCACAAACAATATCACTGTTACAAGGTTCGGCCCAGCAGTGATGGGTCGCTTCCTCCTGGCAGCAAATGGCTTACGCTGCAATGACGAGGCAGCCTGTGATTGCAGTGGCTGAAACCTTACAAGGTTGTGGCACGCTGGCTGAACTAGTGTCAGCAGCAGCATGCCATGGCATTGGGGAAAGCGGGATAAGCCTTTAAAGGCTGTGGGGGCATTGGCCACAACAGTGCCGTGCCTCCACAACCTGCTTCTGGCAACCTGCCACAATATGTTTCTTGCGCATGCGCACAATCAACATAAAAAGCGCCATCTCAAAAACACCACTGCATTTGTGTAGATGTGCAAATACTCAAACCCTCCACATACATACTAGCAGCTCAGCATAATAACTTAAATTAACAACAGGCTACCTTATTTAAAACATAATTATAATAATTTAAAAACATCTGATTCCTATTGCATCCTGAAAATATAGACATTATGATCTTCTTTTCTTAAGATATGGAGCGAGACTGAAGTTCTCATTTAAACCCCTATCCGAGCCAGCTCTCAGTACATACTACCATTTACTTTCCTGTTGGAGCAGCTTGTTTTCTACATCACTCCCTTTGGGCCCCTTTGAACCTTTTCCAAGCCCTGAAATAAAAATATATGTTCATTGCCTTTGTACATATTGTGCAGCACTAATGCATTTGTAATTGTTTTTCTCAATGCTACACAAATGTTCTGCTATTGTAATTTTAAAGTTACATTTTGTTTTCCCTATGTAAAATGGTTGGCACTTACTGCACGTTGCTGCATACACAACATGAGCTGTGTTGCAGTTTACAAAGGAGTTCAGTTTGTATATCAGGTCAGTCTTTGGGTGTGTAAAAGAAGTTCCTGTCTGTATATTCTTACAGTAGGTACAGTTGCCACATTTAAAAGTTCCCTTTGGCAAGTTGTTCACCACTGGATTTTTTTCTTTGTACAGGCTGCTGGTCCACATATGTCCAATATTTCTGGCTCTCCTAAGGGCCATCCAGGGGGTGTTTCAATAATCTTGTTCAACTTAGGCTCCATTTTCAGTATGCGCCAGTTCTTTCTGATAATTTCTTCTATTCTACGACTCTGGGGAGTGAAATCAAAAACAAAGTTATGACTGATTTTAATCATTTGCTTTTGTTTGTAACAGATTCTCTCTAGGTATTTTGTCCACCTGGTCTCCTGCATTATCCAAACAGCTCTTATCGTATCCCCTGTCTAAAAATCTTGTTATGACATAATTCATGTTGCCTTTAAGTTACTCTGTTCACTAGTACTACATTTAACCCTCAAAAGTTGTCCTTTGGGGATACTTTCTATTATATTCCTCAGGTGGCAACTATCAAATTTTAGCACTGCATTTCTATCAGATATTTTTCAGAATAAATCTGTTTCTAAACTTCCTTTATCTTTTTTTTTTAATCAGCAGATCCAGGAAACTTTATTTCACTTTTATTAGTACTCATGGTAAATTTTAAATTGTCATTAGTTTCATCTAGATAGGCTACACAAGCAGACAATTCTGTTTCCATCCCCTCCAAACAATTAGCAAGTCATCAATGTAACACTTGTAGAGTCTGATATTTTGCAAAAAAGGATTTTTTTTTCACAAAGGACATGTTGAGTTTCCCATTGAGTTAAATATATATTTGCATAAGTGGGGGCGAAAGCCGCCCCCATCATGTTCCCATTATCTGCAGGTAAAAATTGCTATCAAACAAAAAGGTATTATACAGTATATCAAAACTTTCTCTGTAAGTGTGACCAAACATTCTATGAAAGCACTACTGTACTTGCTTTTTTCCTTTAAAGTATCTAAGAGCTTCCAACCCCCCCTTCATTTGGGATGATAGTATAAAGTGCTGCTATGTCTAAAGTCACATGTATTTAATCTCCCATCAATCTCACTTCTTTTAACATGTTTAATAAGTGTGTGGTATCCCTTAGATATGAGGGTCCCATAGGTACAAATTCTTTTATATGGCAGTCAACATATTGAGCTAATGGCTACATTAAGGAGCCTATGCTTGCTAGTTTTTTTTATGTCCTTATGTACCTTTGGTAACCCATACAGGGTTGCTCTTACAGGGAAGGAACCGTTCCTTCCCTTCCTTCCTTCCCTTCCCTTCCCTTCCCTCCTTCCCTTCCCTTCCCTTCCATGTAAAGGCTGGTTCGGCAGTTACTGCTACAGTCTGAGGCTAAATATCTCATTCAAAGTGAGGCACCTTAAAAGGGTTAAAATAGTGGCAAACAGCCTTTTCTGTCCCCAGCTGAGCAGGTTCCGTGTGTTGGTACACAGGGCAGAGGAGGAGGGAGCAGAAGTGTCATCACACTTCTGGGAGACTGGGCAGAGTGACCGCAGCTGCTGTACTGGACTGCTTTAATGACATGGATGTTGAGGGTGTAGTATGGATCCTCCTGGAAGGCTTTTCAGCATTCAGAGAATGGGCCAGCATGGAGCAAGTGGTTCGGTAACTGAGGGGCAGGTGATGAGATTAATTGTGCCAAAATGGGACAAGGGGTTGATACACTGCACCCGACAATGCACTTAGCAGCACTAGCCAGGGTATGCCATTTTAAGATCGAGGGAGTGCTCCCAAACAATCACAACACTCCTTTCCACTGTACATGCAACACTCTTAGTCTATGAAGAGTAACTCACATAGAGCTGCCCCTGAAATGGGCATGTTCGGGTAATGTTTTTAAAAAAACTAATATGTTTCTAATCAGGCTCTATACATGATATATTAATGCCACCTATAAGACCACTCTTACAGTTGTAAGAGTGGTCTCACATTCTTAGGTTATCAGAACTGCTACCTTCCATTTGTGGTTCTTACACCCTGAAAATGTGTGTGACACCATTCTTACAACCATAAAAGTGGTCCAATTCATTGTATTAACCTACATTAAAAGAATGGTGAGAGCCACGTTAGTCTCAAGTAATCCGGCAGATAATGCAAGGGGCAGCAGAGGATAAAGGAAATGAATAAGAACAGCAGGCAATTGATTACTGAGCACTTGTTCAAGACAATTGTGGGGTTGGTGGCCAAGGTTACACTGTTGACACTGCCTCCGTGGGTCCTGAGGGCAGTTACATCCTGCTACTGGATGCCTCCTGATTACCGCCAGCTCTCCAGATTTCCCAGGCTGCGCTGGTGCAATTGTTTCCATGAGTCTTGAGGGCGGGCTGGTTTCTCCAGGCCCTTCCTGCTAGCTACATCCCACTACTGGACACTTCCTGATTACCCTCAGCTCCCCAGATCTCCTAGGCTGCACTGTTCTCGCCCTCTCTGTGGGTCTCGAGAACAGGCTGGTTTCATGGGGCCCCTCCCCGCCAGCTACATCCTGCTACCAGATGCCTCCTGATTATGTCCCAACTCCCAATATCTCCCAGGCTGTGCTGTGGGCACCATCTCCATGGGTTTTGAGGGCAGGCTTTTTTCTCCAGGCTCTTCCCGCTACATCCCACTACTGGATGCCTCCTGATTATCCCCAGCTCCCCAGATCTCCCAGGCTGCACTGCTGATGCCGTCTCTGTGGGTCTTGAGGGCAAGCTGGTTTCTCTGGGCCCTCCCAGCTAGCTGCATCATGCTACCAGATGTCTTCTGATTACCCCCTGGTACATTCCTCCTGCTGCTTCTGTTACTCTGTTCTATGTGGCCATGTGGCCTCCTAAATGGAGTCGGCCAAACCTTACTGATAGACTGCATTTTAACAATCTTTTTTGCCTTTAAGACATTTTAACCTAATCCCCTCTGTACCTTAATGTGATTGAGACTCTGTGCATTTAACTTGCCTTTAATGCATCAGATATACTGGCTGTTGTGCATCTCACATGAGCTGATTAATATAATGTCAATTAATAGATTTTCTCTGTCTTTAAGGCATTTTTAAAAAAAATTCCCCTATGTACCCTCGGTGATTTTATCAATTGTACAGCCAATTTATATGCAGTTCCTGAGGTGCCATTTGTTTTATTTTACCACTGTTTACATTACTAGAACCACATCAGTTTGCTTGTTTTCTTGAGCTGTGCTTGTATTACTATAATAGTATCATGCAATTCCTGCTGCTTGTAGTGATTCTGTGCATTCTTTACCCTCCTACTGCATGCTGTACAGAGTTCATCAGGCACCTTGTTTTCAATGCTGATCCTCATTTTGTTTGTCTGCTGCCTGCTTCAATCCCACTCCTGAACTGCTGTCTTACTCCCCACCCCACCCCTGGTCTCAGGTTACCGACTACCCTCAAATTAACTTCTTACCTCCTTAATTCTGTTGTTTTCTCTCCCCAGCTCCCCAGATCTCCCTGGCTGCACTTCTGACACTGTCCCCTTGGGTCTTGAGGGCAGACTGGTTTGCCCAGTACCTCCCTGCTAGCTATATCCTGCTACTGAATGCCTCCTGATTGCCCCAGGTACATTCCTCCTGCTGCTGCTTCCCTACTGTGGTGTGCAGCACCCCTGCATACTTCCCAACCACCTGCTGCAACCACCTTCGCACCAATAGGATGTCCTTGTTATAAAGGCCATTATAGTGCTAAAAAAAACAATCAACTCACTTCCGCTCACCCACTCTCTATGCTATGGTGGTATTGTCCTCTCCATTACTTCACACCCCTCGTTCTACCCAACATGGTTTTTCCCTGACTAGTTTCCCATGTTTGCTGAACTCACTTTTTTTTGTTGTTGTTGTTGTAAACTAGGAGAGATACACTAAGCTGAAAGATTGTTTACAGGTACGACCCGGGAGCACAAGAAAGTTAAGTGACTTGCTCAGGGTCACACAGTATGTAAGTGGAGGCTGTGGGATTCAAACCCAGGTCTGCAGGTTTGCAGCTCAGAGCCTTAAACCACTGCTCTATACTGCCCTTTAGCTATTGGCCTTAGAGCACATTGTCTATGTGACCCTCCCCTGCAAACACTCCATTTGCCATGTATAAAACTATCCTAATCATGAGCGTGCTCTGCTCCTTGGCCTCAGTTGAGTTGCATTTGCATTGTGGCCCTACCCTCTCTTGACATCACTACTGTCCCATATTTGATGGCTTGGACTTCCCTACCACCAGTGGCTCCAACCCAGCTCCCTGCCTCTCCTGCTTCCTTGAATGTCTCAATTAGCACCATTACCATGCCTTGTCCCCACCCACTTCATCTATTTGCCCCCATGTTAAACATAGGTGATCTGTGTAAGTACAAAAAAGGCAGCTTTGGAACACTATCACATAAGATCTCTGAACACCACCTCATAGCACATGCAATATTGTTACTCCTGCTAATGCTCATTGGGAAAATCCATCTTAACCCTGGCCCATGTGTTCCCCTTGGTATCAGACAGAGGATACCTGACTGTGGCTCATGTTAACATTGATGATTTCCTGCCTAAACTGGATGAGCTAAGATTATGGGTATCAAACTCTATCTTTGACATCATGGCAGTGACAGAATCCTGATTCACTTCCAAGATATCAGGAGATGAGGTTAGTATTGAATCTTATACCATATTTCGGCTGGATAGAGCACACAAAAAAGAAGAAGGGTGCTTTTTGTTTGTAAAGTCCCACCTTAAAGCTTCCATACTCCTCCCCTCTACCATTTCTTGGCTATAAACATTACCCTTGGTGTTAGGGGTGAAAATGTCCTAACCCTTGCTGTTACATACATTCCCCCTCGTGTCTTTCTTGGTTTCAAACAGCTTCTTGACACCGTCACTAGTCTGAATCCACATAGTGAAAAGATTATCCTCGGAGATTTTACTTGTAATTGGCTGGCTAACAACAATAAAAGCCATCATGCCTTGATGGCCAGTCTTCATCTTTCACTAGTTAATTTCCAGCCTACTAGGGTTAACTACAACACACAAACTGCATCCCTTACAGACTGGGTTCTACTCAATCACTCTGATCGAATCCTCCATGCTGAAGTTCTTCTGGACTTTGTCTGTGACCATTCCCCCATAGCATGCTGGTGGTCTGCAAAAACACCCCTGCTGCTCCCTCTAAAGCCAAGGTGAAAGTTTTTAGTTCTTGTAAGGCTTCCCCCAGCTGAGAGCCCTGCTTCAGGAAATGGCATGGATTTTTCTGCATCTGACTCAGGACATTGATGAAGCAGTGAACAACTTCACTTCACACTTCAACAGAATTTGTAACAGAGTGATGCCACTCAAAACTATAATCAAACAAGCATTTGTCAATGCTGAAAGTTTGCTTGCTGGTATTAGCATTGGAAATGCAGGAGTTAGACAGATGCAGAGTAGGAATGGCCGTGAAGTATTGAACTTCATGCCAACTCCACCTCCACCCTGCAGAGACGGACAGGAATTGGGGTATGTGTTTGTGTTGTCACCCATAACATTCATGCCATTTCACCTCACCCTATCCTGCAGACACTGACAAGTGTTGAGGTGCGCCTTGAGGTGTTTGGCTTTACAGTCACCCCACTCCATAAGGATATGCACAGAAATGGGTGCAATATAGAATTGGCTGAACTGTGGGGCCAAAGAGTCGAAGGCATAGCTCGATGCCTGTCAGTGGCTGGGGGGTGGGGGTGGAATGGCATGAGCATTACAGACGGCAATCGAAAGGAACACCCCTGATGTCTGTCAGGCTGTAAAGGGTGGGTCGCTATGGTTGGAAACAATAATGCCCCGGGCATTTGTTGGTATTTGCAGTAGAAATGTTCAACATGGCCATTTTGTGGCACCCACCTCATGAAACCATTTGGGACCTCTTCTCATGAACAGTGGCACTGTGATTTTGTCAATGTGTCCCGAAATTTGAGTTTCCACAGTGACCGTGCCATTGTGACCAGATGCATGAAAACACAGATCGGGCAGGATGTGAAGAATGACAGCTGTACCATTCATAGGGAGGTGTGAAGAGATGGCAATGTTCAAAATCTGTAGTGAAAATATTAAAAATGCTCAAACTTCCGAGCGTACATGGAAACTGAGCAACGCATGCGCGTAACGCAGTCATTTAGTGGAATCATTTCACCAAATTTTCAACATAGGCATTTTGTGACCTCTGCTCATCAACACTGTCACAATGATTTTTCTTAATCTGTCCTGAACATTGATTTCCCACATCAGCTGCGGTATTCTGCTCCAGATGTGTAAATGCATATTTTGGGCAGGATGTGACAAATGACAGCTGTACTGTTCATAAGGAGGTCTGGAGAAATGGCAATGTTGAAAATCTGGAGTGAAAATAGTACAAATTTGCAAAGTTACGACGGTGTGTGGAAACTGTACAATGCGCGCTTGTAACACAAGTCATTTAATGGACATCTGTCACCAAATTTTCAACATAGGCATTTTAGGACCTCTGCTCATGAACAAAGTCACTGTGATTTTACATATGAACATACATCACTCCCCCGCTCTTAGTCGCTCGGTCTATTTCTCCCGGCGCTGCAGGCTGCCCTTTTATACTGGGCTCCTGCTTGCATTGGCAGCTTTATTGGCCCACAAAGGAAGTCACAAGAGTCATGACAGAGATCCATTGAGCTTGCTCACGCCCCCTTTCTCACACACTCATTCTGTTTCTCCCAGCGCTGCAGGCTACCCTTTTGTACTGGGCTCCTTTGTTGGCACCTTTTTCTTCCCACAAAGAAATCCGCAGCAGTCCCAACAGAGCTCCGTTGAGCTCGCTCACTACCCCCTTTCTCACTCACTCATTCTGTTTCTCCTGGAGCTGCAGGCTGCCCTTTTGTACTAGGCTCCTGCCTGCATTGGTGCCTTTTTCTGCCCACAAAGAAATCCGAAGCAGTCCCAACAGAGCTCCATTAAGCTCGATCACTCCCCTTCTCTCACTCGCTCATTCTGTTTCTCCCAGCGCTGCAGGCTGCCCTTTTCTACTCAGCTCCTGCCTGCATTGGTGCCTTTTTCTGCTCACAAAGAAATCAATACCAATCCTGACAGAGCTCAGTTACACTCGCTCACTCCCCCTCTCTCACTCGCTCGATCTTAATCTGTCCCAAACACTGATTTCCGAAAGCGACCACGCTATTCTGAGTTGGAAGTGCAAAAACACATTTTGGCCAGGACATGAAAAATGATGGCTGTACTGTTCATAAGGAGGTGTGAAAAACCAGTGGTGAAAATGTGGTGTGAAAATATTATAAATTTGCGAAGTTACAAGGGTACGTGGAAACTGTGCAATGCACACTTGTAACACAGTAATTTTATGGACTTTTGTCACCAAATTTACAACATAGGCATTTTAGGACCTCTGCTCATGAACAGTGTCACTGTCATTTTCTCAATTTGTCCCAAAAACTGATTTCCCACAGCGACCGCGCTATTCGGCGCTGTAAGTGCGAAAACACATTTTGGCCAGGATGTGTAAAATGAAAGCTATACTATTCGTAAGTAGGTGTGGAAAAATGGCAATGTTGAAAATCTGGAGTAAAAATATTACAAATTCACTAAGTTATGAGCGTGCTTGCAAATTGCACAACGCATACTCGTAAAACAGTAATTTTTTCAATGTTTTACACCAAATTTGCAACATCGGCTTTGTGAGAGCACACCTCATGAACAGTGGCATGGTCATTTTGTTAATTGGTCCTGAAAGGTGATTCCACGTAGTAACCGCTAAATCACCTTTCGGGACCCAATAACACCATGACAGTGGCTGAATTCATAAAGAGGGGGTCCCAATAACCCCATGTTGAAAATTTGGCGCCACAGTTCCCAAAGATGCCTGAGATATGCACTAAAATTGAAAAAGCCCTATTTATGGCATTGTACAGATTACTGGCATTTCTTCAGTTCGCGGTTGGCTTTCAATAATAATAATAATAATAGTAATAATAATAAAACTTCATTTTTATGGTGCCTTTCAAGTACCAAGGTGCCTAACAAATTTAAAATCAGAAATCAAACATGAACAAACATAAATCAAGTAAAATTAACAATATCATCATACCATCAGTCAAATCAGTCACCAAATGCCAGGTGCAATGAAAATGTTTTTAAAGCATGCTTAAATCCCGCCACAGTTGTGCACTCCCATAACCAACGGGGTAGAGAATTCCAAAGGGTAGGGGCCACATGCATAAATGCTCTGGCCCCAGAAGATTTCAAACACACCCTTGGAATCTCTAGCAACCCCTCATCAGCTGAGCGGAGCGATCTCCCAGGGCAGTAAGGAACCAGAAACTCAGGTAATCTGGGCCCAGTCTGTGTAGGGCTTTAAAAGTCAGAAGACCGACTTTGAAGAGTGCAGATGTGTTCCCGGTCCACCGAAGATCGTAGCGCTGGGCTCTGGAGGAAAGCATGGGGGGGGAGTGTGGGGAAGCAGGGTGCGCAGAGGGTGGGCGTGGGTTTGGGGAGGTGCCACCGAACACAGCGAAAGATGATTTTCTGTTTTACAGGGTTTTTAAAAAATTAAAAAAAGGAAAACTGTTGTGGGATGGTTTTTGCTTTTTCAGGGACATTTGGCATGCTGGGGTGGACTCCCAGCATGCCACCTGAGTGTTTTGGGAGGGGGGCTGTAGCCAACGTGGGATTGCACACCCCTGTCGGCGCATATGGGGGGGGGAGTTGAGGAAGATTGGACACCCTCCTTGGCACACAATAAGTCAGGGGGGAGACATTATGCCGATGGGGCAAACTGAACTGGAGGGGGGACTGAAGCCAATGGGGATTGGGCCCCCGTCAGAAAACAAAGACTGTTGGTGGGGGGCACATGAAGCTGAGGAGGATTGGGCACCCCCCTTACAAACAACAAATGGGGGAGGGGAATTCAATATGCTGACGGGGAGTGGGATCCCCCATCAGCAAAGGAACTGGGTTGGGGGCATGCGAATAGCAAGGTACCGCACTGCAATGACGGGTCACTCCCTCATTGCAGTGGAATGGCTGACGTTGCAATGATGAGGTGGCCCCTGATTGCAGCAGCGAAAATCTTTCAAGGTGGTGGCACGCTGGCTGAACTAGTGTCAGCAGCAGCATGCCACCGCATTGGGGAAAGTGGACCAAGCCTCAAAAGGCACAGGGCGCATTGGCCACAACAGTGTCGCACCTCCACAACCTGCTTCTGCAGCAAACTGCCGTAACATGTTTCTTGTGTATGTGTGCAAGCAAACATAAAAGGTAACTCCCAACCCTGGTTCACCCCTAACCATATGTCTTTAATTAGGAAAGGCAATAGACTATGGGCACGGTATCAGGAACACGGCCTCTATCCACTCCTTCAAAAATATAAATAAATTAGGGATAGGTTAAAAAACCTAGTCAGAAACACTGTGGTGGAGATAGGCTACACCCTTGAGTCTGGACTTTTGGACAACTTTCCTATCTCCTTTCCTTCAAACTGACATAAACTTCTGATGTGCAACTGTACCCCTTAGTCTATATTTTCTTATTCTCTTCTACTACCCTAGTTAGGCCACCTAATGTATTACTGTTCTGTTTTCTTTAGTTCTTGCTATACCTTATAACTGCACTTATCCCTATTCCATCCATTTAGTTCTCCTAAGTAACGAAGTGTATAAACACCTTGAAAGGTGTAGGTTAATAGTTGCAACTGGTTATGAGGTGAAGTATACCTTAGGGCATAAGAAAATGAAAAGATACTTATATGGAGCCCCTAAGAAAACTGGGGTTGTAAATCATTTTATTTAAACATTCTGTAAAGAATGTATTGATGTCAGGATCGTTAAAGTTTTTTTTCTTTTGTTAATAGACAGGGCTATTTTACTGTGCCCTGTTATTTGATAATATTGAAACCACTACTTTTGTTATTGCTTGTGCTTGCTTCTTTATTCAAAAGTAAGATGCATGTGTAACCCCTCTACAAATGGGGGGTGCCAAAATGTCTTCCTGGGCTTACCTAATGCCCACTGCCAGGCTGGTGTTCTGTGTCGAAACAATTTGAATGTGCTTGCATGAAAGTGTCTTGTTAGCCTCCATGCCTGTCTCTTTAAGAGGTATCTATATCAATAGGATATAATTGACCTGGATGGGGGCTGAGTGGTTTCAGGCTCGAGTCCCACCCAGGCTGCACTACAGCTGCTTCATTTGCTATCACTAAGTGCGCAGAGGAAGCCTTAATAGGATCATCTGATTATCTGCTTTAATAATAATAACATAGAATTTTGTCTAACCTGCCTTCCTTTGCAGCATGAACTGTCTGCTGAGAGCCACCATTTTGGTTCTGGACTGCCAGTTTGGACCAATCGGTTTCTTGGGGGACCTTAAAATGGAGACTGTCCACAGGGGTCTTGTGGGATTGAATTTCTGTAGGAATTGTAGTTTTTACTGTTTGGCGCCTAAATGAACCTGGAGGGGGAGCCCTTTCTGTGACAGACAGATGGATCAACCAACCAAACCTGTTGGATCACTAGGAAATCCCAGAGCTGCCTGAAGCAGTGCATCACTGGAGAGCTGGAGCTGAGATAGTGCACAGCTCAAGCAATTTGAGCACCTGCTCCTGTTTGGTAGTGCGGGAATTCGGCAGGAAGGCTGAGTCTGGGCCGCCTTCTACTATCTTCCAGTGTGAAGAAGCCTGCAATCTAATGTCGGACTATGTCCAAATTGTTGTTATTGAGACAGGAATCCTGAGTTGTGAGAGAGTGAATTTCACCTGGTATGGACTGAAAACTTGCTCTTGGAACGATCGGCCAGTCAGGAATTTGACAGAACCGCAGAGCATATGGTTTGTGCAAAGACATGCTCAATTGTAACCAGACTGTCATCCGAACTGTGGTATCTAGCTGTTTTCACTATAATTGCACTGAATGTATAACGTGGGTCACGATTTGGTTCCCCACACTCCTGAATGAGTCACGCTAGCTGGAAGCTGCTCCAGCCCCTAAAATGGACTGCAGTCCAAACTGTGTACCTGGTCTGGGCCTCAATATTTTGGCCTAGATTGCCACTCACGCCGCAGAGACTCCTTCCGTGAAAGATCTGCTCAGGGATTAGGCTCCCTGCTCAACACCATCGAACAGGTATCGACCACCATGGTGCATCATGTTGGCCCTGCTTCCCCAGGCAACTCAGCATACCATCCTGAGGTCTTCATCTCATCAATCCTGCCCCCTGGTCTGGGTAGCTTGAGTAACCATCAGGGTAGCTCCCTGCAACAAAGCTCAAATCATTGTGTGTCATCTGATTTTATTGTTTGGATTGATCATCACGAACTGAGCCATCCAGATCCAGAATACAAATTGTGGGTTAAAGTGCATGTTGCTTGTTTTTTCTTAAGGGTCCCAACAACAACTGCAACGCCAGCCTACCCTGGGCAATGCTTCAGGCTAGCCTGAATAACAACTGGGTACCCAGAGTGTGTGTGTGACTGTGTTAGAGGGACTCTTAGTGCATGCATGTTTAACCTGACTAAAAGTGATCTGGAATCAAATACTAGATTGCTGCCCCACCTTTGTTGATGTCCCCTGAATAAATCAGATTCTATTCTTTCTACATTCAACTTGTCTAGTGTGTACCTTTGTAGAGGGGATACTGTATTGCATTTAACTGTTCTATTGCATGTCTTGCTTTACAGGGGGTCTCTAGGGTCATGAGCCAGCCCTGGTGATAAGTGTACCAAGTGCGGGTTCAATATTGTATTCCTATGCTAATTCTGATTGTTCATCTGCTGACCTGTGTAAACCATTAGAGGGGGTATCAGTATCCCAGAGGGATGTACCCATAGCAGCTACGCTACTCCTAAACCAACCCTTCAGGTGGAGGCACCCATTCACCAAGCTCCGGAACCTCAACCTGTGCCCAGTCACGCAGGCAGGGGTAGTATCCTTTGGGATAGCTCCACCTAGGGGTTACATTTTGGAGACCAGGATGCCCTTGACTGTCTGAATGGAAGCCTGTGGTTTTCAGTGCTTGACCTATGCAGAGGGTACTGTCAGATACTGATGGCCCTAGAGGACCATGAGAAGACAGCATTCATTTGTCCTTTGGGATTCTATGAGTTCTTACGCATGCCTCAAGGTATTTCAGGTGCACCCTCCACTTTCCAGCAACTGATGGAATGAACCGTGGGGGACATGAACTTGTTAGAGGGTCTCATGTACCTGGATGATATCATCATATTTGGACAAACTTTAGAAGAGCATAAGGTTTAATTGTTCAATGTCCTTGATCACTTGGAAGATTTCTGGTTGAAACTGTCTATAGATATATGTCAGTTCTTTGAAACATCCATGAAGTATGTGGGGCATTTAATATCAGCTGATGGAATTCAGACAGACCCCAGCCAAGTGGTCTTTGACCACCTGACGGCCTCAGCTGAATAATTTGAAAGAATTACAGTGATTTATGGAATTCTGCAGCTATTATCACTGATTCATCAAAGATTATTCCAAAGTTATCCATCCTTTGCTCAATCACACTCAGGACTATCCTCCGACTAACCAGAAGTACAAGAAAAGCTCCATCAAGGAGTAAGAAAAGGTCTACTTTAGAACAAATTAACCTTTTGGGACCCGAAGGGCATCTGAGTGTGAGGCTACTTTTTATGAAATCATTCATTAGCTCACCCATGCTCACCCGTGCTCACATATGCTGACCCCAATAAGCCCTACGTACTGCATACAGATGCTAGCCTGAAAGGACTGGGGGCTGTTCTATATCAAAAGTATATAGAGGGCTTATGACCAGTGGCTTTTGCTAGTAGAAGCTTAACACCATCTGAGCGGAATTACCCAGTTCATAAACTTGAATTTCTCACTCTTAAATGGGCTGTGGTGGACCAATTTCACAAATATCTATATGGGGCCAAAATTTTGGTCAAAATTGGTAATAACCCACTTATTTATGTTCAGACCTCCACTAAACTAGACGCCACCAGACATCGGTGGTTATATGTCCTTTCCACATATGGCTATGCGGTGTAGTACTGACTAGGCCTGAATCACACCGATGCAGATGCCCTCTCAAGATGGCCAAATCCCACTGAAAACTGGGTAAAGTTATCTGAACAACCTATCAAAGCTCTGTGCCAAAAGTTTGATAAAGACAAACACCCTTCTTTGGACACTGTTGATTGTTTAGTAGACTGCCTGGTGCCCCCAGAAACCTGTATCCCTGCAGCCTACTGCTGAGGATCTTCAGATACTGCTAAGGATCCTCAGATACTGAGGCCCCTGACAGGGTGCCCAGTCTGCCTGCTGCTCCACTCTTTCAGCTGACACTGGCTGCCCCTCAGCAGAGCTTGGTGGCTGCCCCAGCTACTACTACTACTGCCACCAAGTTCCACTGAGGATCCTAAGATACTGAGGCCTCTGACATGGTACCCAGTCTGCCTGCTGCTCCACTTTTTCAGCTGACACTGGCCACCCCAGCTACTGCTGTCACCAAACTCCACTGAGGATCCTCAGATACTGAGACCCCTGACAGGGTGCCCAGTCTGTCTGCTGCTGCACTCTTTCAGCTGACACTGGCCACCCCAACTATTACTGCCACCAAGCTCTGCTAAGGATCCTCTGATACTGAGGCCCCTGACAGGGTGCCCAGTCTGCCTGCTGCTCCAGTCTTTCAGCCTACATCAGCCACCCTAGGTACTGCTGCCGCCAAGCTCCGCTGAGGATCCTCAGGTATTGTCCCCTAGCTGAACCAGACAGCTTTTCTTGACTCTGTGGAAGTTGTAATTTACAAGTTCTGTGGTACTGTCTTCGGCTGCACTACAGATTGGATATATTTTTCTTTTCTTTCAGTTTTCTGCTGATTAGCCAGCTAGTGTTCTCCTTCAGCTTAACTGTGGAGGATTTATTTAAGCAGTCTTTATTAGGGCTCACAGGCTGAGTTAAACTTTTGCTGCTAGTGTTAGATACTTTTTTTTTTTTTATCAGTCTACTTTTCCATTTGCAGGTTATCATTGTACCCCACTAGTGGTCCCCTTCTTCCTTTCTTGTTTTTAGCTCCTTATCTCCTCTTATCTGGTCCTTGCCTGAGCTTTTCACTCTCTGATACTCTCTGATTAATTATATTACCTACTCTCCAGCTCTGTCAATCAACTCAGACAAAAACCCTTTGAGACTTATTTGCTTAAGAAATCCTTCCCCACTGCCTTACCCCAATACCAAACTCATTGCCTCCCTGTGGACCAACAACGACTCCCATTTCCGCTGGATTATTGCATTGGTTCATTGTACTCACCATTATCACCTCCATGGGCCCCTGTAATGGACCCATCAAATCTACTAAAGCTACCAATAAGGTGGTAGTTCTAAATGCATATGGAACAGTTACCACTTCCTATCCTGATGAAACCCAAAGCTTCTATCAGTTTCCCTCTATGATCACTGGCCTGGAATATCCACCCAAGGATCCCTCCATGGCACCACTCCTCAGTGGTTTTGTAATCCATATTGGTAACAGGAAAGCCCACATGCCCAGTAAAAGAGAACAGTCTCTACATAATAAACTTATACTGGAACAACTTCTTCACCTACTACTGCTTCTCCTACTTCTGTCTGGCAATGTGCATCCCAACTCTGGCCCATCAGACAACTCCAGTGCTCAACCACGGAAAACCACAGGACTTGTGCTCGTCTCTCTAAACACCTGCAACCTCCTCTCCAAAATGGATTGCCTGAAGGTATGGGTCTCTCGTCATAACCCAGATGTGCTATCTGTATTAGAAACCTGGTTATCCCCAAAGATACCAGATACTGCCATCTCTCTTTCTGGCTACACCTTGTACAGATAGGATCAACACTTGAAAAGAGGTGGGAACTGTGTCATCTACATTAAAGACTCTCTCCAGGGACATGTCTTATCTCCCCCATGAAGCAGTGACAACTTGCAAGCTCTGGCCATTAGACTGCTTTTAGGGGTACACAATAGAGTGTTCACTTTGCTCTCAGTGTATATATTCCACCCAAACTAACCAAGACCGGTGTCAGTAACCTGCTGGACTATATTAGTACTGAGTCTAAACACAGAAATTGTTTTCCTAGGTGACTTCAATATAAATTGGCTCTCCTCTACCTCCACCTCTATCAAGGACACTCTATCTGCTATCCATTTCTCCCAAATGGTAGAGACTCACACATGAGTCCACTACAAGGCCAGCATCAGTACAGTGCTAGACTGGGTGCTCACCAACCATCCTGCTCATATCTCCAATCTCACCATTCTCCCTGACTCTTTGATTGACCACTTACCTGTCTGGACCTTAAGCTAATGTTATATTCTGATTGTGGTACTTGTTAATTCTCTCCAAATTGTCTTGTAAATCCTAACTTAAATGCGAACCTAAGCCTGTTTACAGCAATTTTGCACTCTAAGGGTAGTTTGAAGTGCAAGATCATTTAGGCTGCAGGTTTTTAGATTGTAAAATATTACAGCTCTCTTTGTTTTAAGGTCCAGTAGTAAGCTACCCTGGACCAAAGAGTAAGTTTAAAGTGATACAGTTTTTTCTGTTTAGACCAGATTCCATTTGGGTCACAGTTGTAAGCTTTGCCCCGCAAATAATTCAATTTCTCTTTCACTTTCTGTCCTTCTGTCTCCTTGCTGTTTGAATTTTTACACCCACCCTCCCATTTCCCACCTCCAGCCTTTATTAAATACTCTCCCTCCCCCCTCGGCACCACCCCTTGCAATGTTCATCCTCCCCTCTCTCTAATATTGCAACTCCTCTTAAAGATACAGAGTGCAGCTATTAGACCTAACACTTTGGTGACCCAAGGTGGTACCGTCCCAGTGGGAAAACTGTATCGGAGCAAGCATGGGACTCATTGAGCTCCCATCAAAGCTAGTCCTATGCCAGCTACTCATGGGTGCACTAGCCACTATAGCCACTGTGAGCCTTACTGTCTCCTGGATCCCCTGGATCTATGGTGCGGCTGACCCCCTTAAAATAGCTCCATGGTGTACATATGTCCAACCAGTGGAGACGGATTTTACCTTCTCAAACATTATTGCAGAGGGCTCTCCCCTGCCCATGGTCCTTGGTGGCCTGAAACTAGGGTACCTTCGGAGACCCTTTCATAAGGTTAGGCGTTATGACCAGAGGTCACAGAACAAGGAGAGACCCCCCCTTTAAGGCATCTACTTTGGCTCCTGCCGATGACACTTGCGCTAGCAGGGAACATTGAACTAAACCCAGGACCGCCACCCCAGTCCATACCTACACGGGCGGGCTGGCCAGTGGTTAAAGGGCTGAAGGTCGCCCATCTAAATGTCAGAAGCCTGCTCCCAAACCTAATGGAACTTCGTGTCTGGGTAACTCGGCATAGTCCTGACATTCTTGGAATTACAGAAACCTGGCTGAAGTCTTCCACCCCCAGCTCAGCATATGCCTTCCCTGGTTATGACCTTATCCGCCGAGATCGTCCTGGAAGTAAGAAAGGTGGTGGCATCCTGGTCTACTACAGGAACCATCTAAACCTGTCCGCCCTCCCTGATCAACAGACCATGGAGTCCCCCTGTGAGGCTCTGCACACGGTACTGTTACTAGGGATGGAAAAAAAGATTCACATTGTATTTGCATACAATCCTCCAAAAGGAGGCGTAGAGGGACTGACTGGTCTCACTGGTGCAGTTGGTGCTGCAACACAGCAGAATGAGCTAATCATTCTGGGTGACCTCAACCTAAATTGGTTGGGTGGCAATGCCAAGGCCTTTGAACCCTCACTTACCAGTCTCTCTCTCTTACTCAACTTGTCAAGGATCCTACCAGATGCCCTACTAGTGATGGTAAGGGCTCACTCCTGGACTGGATCCTGACAAATAGACCAGATAGAATCAGCTCGTTGAGTATCCTACCAGACTCTATCTCTGATCACTCCCCAGTGTTCTGTGTCTGGAGGGTACCAGATCAAAAAATTCCCCATAACATTATACAGATCAGAGACTACTCCAAGTTTGATCTGTCCTCCTTTCAAAATGACATCAAGTACACAGATTGGGGGGCAGTTTGGAAAGCTAAGGACTCCGCATCTGCTGTCAGTCACTTTATTTGCTCTCTAAGGGCCTTGCAGGAGAAACATGCCCCCCTCATCAGATGGAGGATGAGGGGAATGGCTACTAAATGGCTTCATGGTAGCCTTCTGGCACTCCTCAACACTAGAGATAAGTGCTGGACCAAGTTCAAGGCCACGGCTGACCAAGCCATCTTTCTGAGATATTGACAACTCAGAAATGAATGCAAAAAGAACATTAGGATTGCCAAGAGTGAATTTTGCAAATCTGCTTATTGAACTTGGCTGAGGATCCTAGAAGGCTCTGGAGGAACATTAAACAAGTTGTGAGTGGTACACAGAGCACTGAGTCCACTGACATGATAATCGATAGTTCGAGCTGTAACAACTCGGAAACCATCACCAACTCCTTCAACCATTATTTTGCAGATCTGTCGGGGTACACCTCATCATTCCCAAATGATGATCATGTCAGTGGCAATCAGCCCACAGCACCATCTTCACTCCGCCCGCCTTTTCTGTTCAGGGCAGTGGTAGTTCAAGAGGTGCAGAAACTGCTAGCGGGACTCTCCCCCTACTCAAGTGCCGGACAAGATGGCTTAGAACCCAAGCTCCTCAGTCTTGGTGCCCCCTGGCTGGCACCTCTGGTGGCACGCATTTTCAATCTGTCCCTGGCAACTGGAGTTATCCCAGACATATGGAAGGTTGCCAGGGTAGTCCCAATACTTAAACAAGGGAACACTAAGCTGATAGAGAACTATCGCCCTATATCTATCCTGTCGGCGGCTAGCAAACTGCTGGAAAAAGTTGTTGTAGGGCAACTCTCAGAGTACTTACAGGCGCATGACATAATGACTCCTGTACAGCATGGATTCAGGAAGGGGCATGGTACCTCATCAGCCCTAGTTACTGTTACATCATGGATCAGGAAGGCCATGGACCAGGGTAAACTCTAAGGGGCCCTCTTCATTGACCTCTCAAAGTCATTTGACCTGGTCGACCATGCCATGCTGTCAACTCAGCTTAGAGCAATTGGTCTTTCCACTACTGCTCTTAGCTGGTTCGACAACTACCTATATGGTAGAACACAGCGGGTCAAATTTGGCAAAGAGCTTTCGGGTCCCATCCCAGTAACGGCACGGGTCCCAAGGCTCCATCCTTGGACCAATGCTCTTCTCCATTTTTATAAATAACCTCCCCGAATCTCCAGCCCACTGTAAACCAATTCTCTACGCAGACAATCTGGTTATCCTGTCTCACTCCCATGAGGTGGTGGTCATCAATCAACAACTAAGTGAAGACCTTATAAACATTCAGGCATGGATCCTGAACCACAAGCTTGTCTTTAACCTAAAAAAAACCCAGGCCATGCTCTTTGGGTCCCGGGCAAAGATTAAGGCTGCCCGTGTGCTGTTCTGTGTATCCGGCAAGGGAGATGTCCCGATCCCTATCACGGACAACTTTAAATACCTGGGAGTAATGCTGGACCCACAGCTCAACCTTGGCCTTCATATTCAGAGGATATGTAAAACAGTCAACTGAAAACTGGGTCTGGCCTAGAGGGCAAAAAACAACCTCACACCAGCCACACGTGCTTCCCTTGTGAGAGGGATGCTTCTCCCCTCTTTGTGTTATGGGCTCCTGCTGTTTGCTAGCACCACTAAGGCCCATCTATCCAGCTGGTCGATGGCTTATAACAGTATCTGTCGCTTCATCCTATTGGCCCCCCAGCTCCTTCATCACTGTGTGCTCTACAACAAGCTACACTGGCTGTTGCCTACAAAGTACATTGACTTTGTCCTTGGTTGCTTCATTGGTAAGGTCCTAAACACGGGTACCCCTCCAGGGGTGGCAATCTTGCTGGCCCAAACTGCCCCCTCATCATATCACCTTAGGTCTCAGAGGTCTGCCACACTCAAGATACCTGTGACTAGGACCAAGATGGGTGAAAGGGACTTCGCAGCATGTGCCCCTAAACTTTGGAATACCTTCCAACCCAGGTCCATGCTGCCTCTGAGGGCAGCTCAGTGCTCTTCCCTATGGAGCTATCTTAAAGTGCATCGACCATGGATGTCAAGAACCCCATGACATATGTTTAGCACTTGCACCCATACAAAACTGCCAGCCCTTAAAATGTAGTATTTCTGTACTGCCCCAAACTTGATTCAAGATGTGTAATCTTACCTGTAGTTTCTTGACGTGTAACCTGTTCCTAATCATGGGATGTGTAATCTTACCTTGTAGTCTCATGATGTGTAACCTGTTCCTAATTATGTGATGTGTAATCTCACCTTGCAGTCTCATGATGTGTGACCTGTTCTTAATTATGTACCATGTTGTCCCAAGTGTGTTAGTATGTAATTTCCTGTACTCTCCAGGGTCGTACCTGAAAATAGGCAAATTGCTTGTCTAATGTACTTACTTGGTTAACAAAAGCTAAATAATAATAAATAATAATAATAAATGCAACTGGAATAACAACTACTGCAAACCCCCAACTAGAACCATAAAAAACAGACTTCTACTAAAAGGTCACCTCCCACAACTAAAGTTAGACGTAAAACTCCTTGACTGGATGGACCTCCATAAAACCAATGATGTGTGACACCACACTTGACCTCTTTGTGTCAAAATGTAATGCTGTCTGTGACAAACACGCATCAGTTACTACAAGAAAATCCAAAGGCCTTTTAACCCCTGGATTGCCCCTGAACTCCTGGAGCAACTTGCCTTCAGAGATCATATCTGGCAAATAGCACATGCACAGGGGACTACAACAAATGTTCAACAATATAAAAAGGCCTGCAACGACTGTGAAAAAGCTGTCCACCATGCAAAAAGTAGATATTACAAAGAAGCCCTCTCTAACTCTTGGAACAGCAGCAAGTCTTTCTGGGCCAAGCTTAAAGACATCACAGGGAAAGGCCCCAGACTCCCTTTGCTATGTTTACTGTTGAGGGGGTTCCAACCTTGGACCCTCTGCTTATTGCCAACTCACTGAATCATGCTTTCACTGACCTCAGTAGTGGTCCAGGGGCCTTTTCAATAACCCCAACCAAGTGACAATATGAGGTCACCTGCCCTACCACCTAACCAGCCGCTATTATGCTTCAAAATGGTCCTGAAGCAGATGCTAGGAAATACCTTGAAAAGGTCCTCAGAAAATCTAGGCACAGTGGGGACTCTTTGGACCTAAATTTGCTCACTTAGAACTGGATGAAATACTTGGACCACTAACTAGAATACTTAACCTAGCCCTCTTCCACTCCCAATTCCCCCAAAGATGGAAGTCTGCTACAGTAATCACTGTACACAAAGGTGGGGACAGGTTCTTACATAATAACTACAGACCGATTTCCATTCTCCCACCACTCTCTAAGGCTCTCGAGTGGACTGTGGCTGACCAGATGGTGGAATACTTTAATCAATACCAAACCCTATGCCCAGAGCAATATGGGTTCTGAGGTGGCCACAGTACCATCATGGCCCTACTCTAATTTACCAAATACATCCATAATGCCTTAGACCAAGGCCACCTTGTAGGGGCAGCCTTCATTGACCTATGAAAGGCATTTGATATGGGTCATCACGCATTCCTCCTCAAACAGCTATCGGACATTGGATTTGCACCTGAAACTGTGAACTGGTTTAGGAGTTACTTGAGCTGCCACTCCCTGCAAGTCAGGATTGGGGAAGTGCTATCAGACTGCTGACCTGTCTTATCTGGTGTACCACAAGGGTCCATTCTGGGGCCGTTGTGTTCAATGTTTTTTTTAAATAATCTCTTGGCCTCCTGCCATTGCGATATGCTCCTATATGCTGACGACACAGTGATTTTTACCAGGAACCTGTGCCCTGAACTTCTTGAAACTGATCTCCAAAATGGCTTTGCATCAGCAGAAAACTGGTTTAAAGGGCAAAAACTGGTCATGAATTATAGAAAAACAAAGACCATGCTCTACTCAACAGCCCAAAGCAAGCAAAAAAGCTACCCCCTGGCAATAAAGAGTGACAGTGGTGACACACTGGAGCTCATCTTACATTTCAAATACCTGGGGTTTACAATCGACTCCTCCCTGTCCTTCTCCCAGCATATTGCTATCACTGCAAGAGCTATTAATGCCAGAATCGGGATCCTCTACAGCCACAGGCATTGTCTAACCCATGAAGCGTTAAACCTGGCAATCAGCAGCTCAGCTGTCTCCCTCATAGACTATGGGCTGGCCATATACAGTTCTGCTATCAACACAGTGCTCCAAAGGATCTCAGTTGCCTTAAACAAAGCCTGCTGCCTACTCTCAAATGCACCAAGACTCACACACACCTATGAACTTTGTGCTCAGGCTGGCTGGCTCCAATGGAATGACAGAATTAGGTATAAAACCTGCCTTCTAGCCAAAAAAGTCACATTAAATCTGCGTCCAACAGGGGTGCAGAACTTGCTGACACTGCCTATGAAAACCAGACAAACCAGAAGCTCTGCCACTCAAATTTTCCAAGTGCCCAGAAGCCGCACTACCATGGCACAGCATGCATTCTCACACCGTGCACCCCTCTGGGTAAATGCACTGCCCCCTGACATCTCTGGCTCCTCAACAATTTACTTTTTTAAACTTTTTTATTTTTTATTTATTTAGTTTTTGTTGACCAGGTAAGTGCACTAGACAAATCCTGCCTATTTTCAGGCACGACCCGGGGGAGGGGGATACAGATGAATGCCAACTGACCTTGAACCAGATTAAGCTGTTTTAGACTGCTCCAGCACCTCTTTGATATGAGTAGCTGCGTGTGCCCCCTCTAAGGCTCAGCATGCAGCAACACTCTGCCTGTAGCACTTATCTTTGCCTCTGTCATGACAGGATAGTCAAACCGTAGCACTTTGCCCACCTCCCTACCACTACTGGCTTTGCCCCTTGCCCTGGACCTCTCCCTACCCTCCTCTATCCCTGTCTCGTGCTCTGCTCACCTAGCTCTCCCGCTCCCATTGTATGCTTCCCTATCCTTCTCTGCTTATCTTCTTGACATAGGCATACATTGTACGATGCTTCAGCATAGCTAGTGCTGTATGTTTGTTTTCTGTAACCTCCATGAATATTTTTCTCAGTATTTGTGTAGTTGTCTGTACCATCTAATGTTTGGCAGAGAAGCCCGATTGCCTGTAGACATCTGTTTCAGCGTGTCCTCAGATAGAGTACGACCTGAAAACTACTTGCAATATGTTCAGAAACTAATGGCCCAGTTAAATCATGCCTACCAATGGGCACAGACTATGGAAGTTGAAAGAAATCTTGTAAACAAAGAGAGGCACAACAAGCGTGTAAAAGCTCAGGAGTTGTTGCCTGGAGAGCGTGTACTGCTGCATAATTTGGGACTGCATGGGAAATATAAGACTGCCGATAGGTGGCATTATCTTCCACATATCATAGTCAGCAAACCAGATGACCTACCTGTGTATAAAGTGCGTCCTGAATATGATTCTTGAGCTGTTAAGACCATGCACAGGAACCACCTGCTGTCTATTGGCCAAGAAATTATTGATTCTGAACTGTCAGATGCTGCCCCTCCTGGGCCTGTGACTCATGCTGCCACTAAAAAGAGACAGAGTCAGCTTTTTCCAATTGTCTAAGAATCAATGCCTTCCTCCAGCAGGCCCAAAGTAAAGAGTGACTGCCAGTCTGAATCTGACAACAGTGAATGTGAAGCTTACTATTATCCTTCCTATGAACTGAGTCAATTGTTTCAGGGACATCCTATGTACAATTATGGAGATGAAGCTGGACATTCAGGACTGCCCAACCCTCCTGTTTCATCTTCAAAGCCTGTGCCCCCTGAAAGAGAGGTGCAAAATATAATGTCTGAAGTAGCTGATTCTTTGTGTATAGTGGAACTGTTTGAATTACTGGAGGAAGAACCACATGAAGTCTTACTATATTATAACAATTGCAGTATGACCGCAGGTTAGAACTGCTCCGGAGGTGAAATAGTTAACTTTCCATGCAGGCATGGAACTCAGAGCGCAAGCTCGGTTGAAAACTCTGTCTGTTGTGCTTCAAACGCAAACTGTCAGATTCTTTACTCCGCCTCACTGAACAGTCGCTCCGGAGATTTCTCCTTCTGCTCGGTTCATTTTGTCAGTTTAAAAGTATTATTTTTCGTTTTTTAGCCAAAATTAAACTGCAACCGGTCGGTTCAAGCTCTGTCTGTGGTAATGTAAGTAATAGATAGGTTTTACATTTATTTTTTTCTGTGTGGAACTTGTAATTCTTTATCAGTTCAGTTTGAACCGATCAGGTTGTATTTAAAATCTACTAGTCCTTTTTTAGAGTGCGGTTCCCGGTTCTTATTGGTTCAACATACGGATTTCATTATGGTTTTCACGACCAGTGACACGTTGAGGAACTGATAAGAGTGTCTTGCTTGGTGGATTGCCATAAGCGGGCAAGTTGGTTAGGCTGGCATTATGTCTGAGAAACCCAAAAGAAAACCGGACCCACTGGGTTTCAACACTGTAGTGTTTGTGGGGAAGCTTTGCTAAGGCTGACCCACACACCACATGTGTCTATTGTCTGGGGTTTGACCACCTCAATTCAGACTGCCAGATTTGTCACAATTTCCTGCTGCCACCATAGATAATAGAGTTGGTAGGCTCAGGAAGGGAGAGCTAAAAAGTCCGCTGACCCAGATGGCCAGCCGGTTCGGTGCCAACCGAACGGAGGGAGCTGCCTCTGACCAGGCGATACTTCCTCGGGCAAGCGAAGAGCCGGTTCTGAGGAACCGTTCCAGCAAAAGGACTAGAAAGTCAGCTAGTGTAGAGCCAAAAGTTCTCTCCCCAACTGCTGAAATAGCTAAAGCAATTCAAATTGTCCAGTCTCTCTCTCCGGTTCCGACCGGACCGACACCTTCAGGTAAGCGTTCGGTTCGGCCGGTTCCACCGGTTCAAGATTATGATTTTGAGGATTTTTATGAACTGGGGAGGGAAGAGGAATATGAGGAGAGTGAATATGGTTTTGAAGATCTGGATGTGCCCATTGATCCGGACATCTCTCCAGATAGACCCTAAGGGTTTCTCCTCCAAGGCTTTCTGGTCCCTTCTCATTTCATGTTTTATAAAAAGTTGCTGAAACTCTTCAGCTCCCTGTTGAGGAAGCTGTTGATGACCAAGAGGAACAGACTATGTAGAAATGATGGATATTCCAGAGTCTAGGAGACTGTCTATTCCTTTGCATAAATCTTTTGGAAACAGACAGTAAAAGTTTTAAAACTCCTCACTATACCTCCTGTGGATAAAAGGATGGACAAGAGGTATACCTTATCAGGCTCTGACACTGATTTCCTCACTCAACAATGCAGCCATGTGGCGGTAGTGCAGGCTGCAGCCTGTGACAAGGCTAATATTCCCTAGCTTCACACCCCTGAGAAGGACTCCAGGAAGATTGATGCTATGGCAAAGAAACAGTACATGGCAGCATCTTTGGGACTCAGACAAGCAAATTATATGGCTTATGCTGCTAGGTACCAGAAATCCAGATGGGATACTGTGCTGGCCCTAGCAAAACAAGTCCCTGACCAGCTTGACAGGGAGCTGGAACAGGTGGCTATGGATGGTATTGAGGCATCCAAGGTGCAATTTCATGCTGCAGTGGACTCTAATGATGTTTCATCAAGATTCATGGCTACATCTGTGGCACTTCACAGGATGGCTTGGCTCAGATGTACTACCCTGTCTCAGGATACCCAGTCTAAGGCCATGGATTTTCCTGTTGTGGGAAATTCTCTATTTGGGGAGCAAACAGAGAATTACATGAAGAAAATGGATGACTATAGGACCACCTATAGGAGTGCACAGGCCAAGAAAAGGCAGGCCACTCCTCAAAAGCAGCTTCCTAGAAGCAGGTGCAGGCCTTTTCATAGGCCTTTTTACCAAGTCCAAGCTTCCTCCTCCGCCTATGCTCAGAGGGGGTTCTTTAGAGGGAGAGGCAGACGGGCTATAAGCAGGTCGGCTTCCACCCCTCAGCCCAAAGCCCCTGCCAAGCAGGCACCCTGATGGGATTGCCAGGGCCGATTCTCCTCTACCTGTAGGGGGCAGGCTGGCTTACTTTGTCCAGTACTGGAAGTCTTTAACATCAGACAAGTGGGTCCTGGAAGTAGTAAGCCAGGGACTGGTTCTCAGCTTCAAAAAATTTCCAAAGATGAGAACCAGATCTTTTCCACCTGCAACTCCATCAGAGGCACTCGCCCTAGAGACAGAGGTCTCTACCCTCCTGGCTCTCAGAGCTGTGGAAAGGGTTCCTCCCCTACACCAGGGCAAAGGTTTGTACTCCAGGTACTTCCTTACCCCACAAAAGACAGGAGAATGGCGGCCCATCCTGGATCTCAGATATTTAAACAAGCACCTTTTAAAGCCAAAGTTCAAAATGGTGACTCTGGGAATTATCCTACCCTCTCTAAGGCCAGGGGACTGGCTAGCTTCCCTGGACCTCAAGGATGCCTACTTCCATATTCCCATCAGAAGCTCCCATCGGAAGTACCTCAGGTTCGAGCTGCCCTCAGGCCACTACCAGTTCAGAGCAATGCCCTTCGGCCTCACTTGTGCCCCAAGGGTATTCACCAAATGCCTGGCTGTAGCAGTTGCCTACCTAAGAAGGCAAAAGATTGCCATCTTTCCTTACCTGGACAATTGGCTCTTAGTAGGCCAGTCCCCAGACCAGGTCAATTTATACCTTCAGATAACGCAGCAACTGCTTACCTCTCTAGGTTTCCTTCTGAATCTCTCAAAGTCAGTTCTAGAGCCAGTCCAGCTTCTTACCTTCATAGCCGCAGAACTGAACACACAGGAAGCCAGGGCCTTCCTCCCCCTGGACAGGGCAAAGACCCTAGTCTCCCTGGCCTCCTCATTTACCCTGCAGGTCTCCCGGCCAGCAAGGCATTTTCTGCAGCTCCTAGGACACATGGCTGCTTCCACAGCAGTTGTGCAAGGAGCAAGATTTCAGATGAGGGACATCCAGTTCCATTTGAGAGCTTTTTGTTTCAAAGAAAGGATCCTCTTACCAAGCTGATCCCAGTAACTCGAACCCTGATCCAAGCCCTACAGTGGTGGCAGGATCAGAGCAACCTGAGACAAGGGGTTCCTTTTGTCACTCAGTCTCATTCTCTAATCCTTACTACAGATCGTCCCTCTTGTGCTGGGGAGCTCACATGGGCGACCTCACCACCCAGGGTCTGTGGTCTCCCCAGGAATCTCTGCTCCACATCAACCTGTTGGAGCTCAGAGCAGTTTTTCTAGCACTTCAAGCTTTTTCCAAATCTGTTCAGAACAAGAGTATTCAGGTCAGAACAGACAACACCACTACAATGTGGTACATCAACAAGCAAGGGGGCACTCGGTCTACAGCCTTGTGCACCAAAGCGATGAAGTTGTGGTCTCTGGCTTACTTCCTGAACACCTCCCTTATGGCAGTTCACCTCCCAGGCAAGGAGAATGTCCTGGCAGATGCTCTCAGCAGGATTTCCCAGGGCCATCATGAATGGTCACTGGATCCCCTGGTCTTGGGAGTAGTATTTGCCAGATGGGGCACCCCGCAGATAGATCTTTTTGCAGCCCCAGACAATCACCAACTTCCTCTTTTTTGCTGCAGGCCCCCAGTGTTGGGCTCACTCCCCCTGGATGCCTTAGCCCTCAGTTGGGAGGAAAAGTTTCTCTATGCCTTCCCTCCCTTTCCTCTCCTGTTCAAAGTGCTAGTCAAAATCAGATCCCAATCATGCAAAGTCATTCTGATAGCTCCAGATTGGGCCAGACAGCCCTGGTATCCACTCCTTCTGTCCTCAGCCGTCCATCCTCCCCTGTCCCTTCCCAGGAATCACAATCTGTTAACCTGTGCCCAGGGAAGGGTCTGGTACCCGAATCTCAAATCTCTCAATCTCAAGGCTTGGTTCTTGAAGAGTTAGAGTTTGCTGATTTACACCTTTCCCAAGGTGTAATGGATATATTGAAGGCCAGAGGAAGCCTTCCACCAGGGCTACTTAAATTCCAAATGAAAAGGTTTTCCATATGGTGCTCGGAAAAGCATATTTCCCAGTCTCTGCTGATCTACCCACAGTCCTGGATTATATGGTCCACCTGAATTCTTTGGGGCTGAGACCAGCTACCCTGAAGGTGCACTTGGCAGCTGTGTCTGCTTTTATTTCAGCAGGTAAATCCTCTTCCCTTTCAGCTTATCCTGTATTTTCCAAGTTTTTTAAGGGGTTGTTTCACACCAACCCTCCATTCAGGGATCCTGCCCCTGCCTGGGATCTTAATGTTTGCATTGCTCAGCTTATGCAACCCCCCTTTGAGCCCTTGTCTTCAGCTGAGCTCAAGTACTTGACTTGGAAAACTGTGTTTTTGGTAGCCATCACCTCTGCCAGACACATAAGTGAATTACAAGCATTGTCAGTGGAGCAGGAGTTTATCTCTTTTCACAGAGATAAGGTGGTCTTTCGGACTAACAGAAAGTTCCTGCCTAAGGTGGTTTCAGATTTCCACCTTAATCAATCTATTTCACTTCCAGTGTACTTCACTGACCACTCCTCCTCTGGGGAGAGGATGCTGCACAGCCTAGATGTGAAGAGAGCCCTTAGTTACTACATAGAGCGTACCAAGGGTCATAGGTTTGACTCCCTCCAACTGTTCCTCACCTATGGCGAAGTTGGTAAAGGGAAGCCAGCCACTAAAAGATCCATTGCCAGGTGGATTGTCTCTGTATCCAATTCTGCTATGAGAAGTTGGTAAAGTTCCCCCCTCAGGCCTGAGGGCTCACTCTACCAGAGGTACAGCTGCTTCTCTGGCTGCTGCCAGAGACATTCCTATTCTAGAAATATGTCAAGCAGCTACCTGGAAAACAGTTCACACTTTTACCAAGCATTACTCCCTGGACATCCAGGCTAGGAGTGATGCTCGGTTTGGCACAGCCGTGCTTCAGAGCTTATTTCCTAGGTAGGTTCTGTCCCTCCTCCATGGGGGTACTGCTGTGTAGTCTGCAATTGTCATAATATAGCAAGACTTCATGTTGTTTGAAGAAAAAATTACTCACCTTAGTAATGTTGTTTCTTCTAATGGAGTCTTGCTATATTATGACCTCCCTCCCTGCCTGCCCCTCTCAGAACCTCTGTTTTGGGGATGGGTGGGCACAGGGTTGGCACTTTTTTTTTGATGCCCACCTTGTTGTTTTTCACCTATCTTTTTGGGTGAATTGGTGTTGTGTTTTTGCATTTTTGGGTCTCCTGACCTGAGTCTTTGTTTTAGGTCAAAAATGAGTGTTTATGTTAGTAGCCAGTTGGCTAGTGTAGGTTTACAGCTTCCACACAGAACCTTAGTGAGTTTTAGCTCTTAAAGATCTGACAGTTTGCATTTGAAGCACAACAGACAGAGTTTTCAACTGAGCTCGCGCTCTAAGTTCCATGCCTGCATGGAAAGTTAACTATTTCTCCTCCGGAGCAGTTCTAACCTGCGGTCATACTGCAATTGTCATAATATAGCAAGACTCCATTAGAAGAAACAACAATACTAAGGTGAGTAATTTTTTCTTACTGGTAACCTCCCTGGTAACATACCAGAATATGATGAAGAGTGTGAACATGATGGTCCTGACCCTGCTGTGCTGGATGACCATAGTGTACCCTCTGATGTTGAAAGTGTCAGTCAAGTGTTGCAAGATCAAAATGTTTCAGAGTTTCCCCTGGATGATAAATCTGGGTCTTCTACAGAATCCAGTGATGAGTACAATGCTGTGAAAACAGAATCAACAGAGCAAGGAGCAGACAGTGTTCCTAATCTGGACCTTTCAGCCAATGCAGAGGTACCCCTCCCCAAAAGAGAAGAATCCAGTGCCAATGTTGACCCCCAAGAGCCTGTGTCTGTTCCTCCTTGAAAGTCTGGAAGAGCTACTAAACCAGTAATTCGTATTAGTTATGACTCTCCTGTGAGGCCCGAGGACTTCCCCTTACATGTTGAACATAAAGGAGTTTATATTTCTGAAAGCTCAGTTTCCAAACTGAGTTTGTCTGCCACATCTAAACTAATTGTCAACCCACCAGAGCCTGGTGCCCCTGCTCCATCTAGCCTGAAGTCAGCTGATAGGGATGGGCCCCCATGTATGTTATTTAGAGTAGAGGAAACAATACAAAGCTGAACAATTATAGTAATATAATAACTTTTCAGCAATTTTTTCTATGTGTTGAACCAGTTATAATTTGCTGTTATAACCCGCAGGTTAAAATGGCGAGCACGTGCCCAGTCAGTCAAGAACAGCCGCTCCCTTATTGGCTGCCCACCTCCTCCTGGGCGGGCTAATCGCATTCAGAATCATGGCGGCTCCTCCCCCCCCCGAGCAGCGAGGATCCACCAGACCACAAGTATTCATCATGATGTGTTCTGTTTCTTTCTTTTTCAAAAATAAACCGTTAGTTCCTCCTGTTGAAAGTAAAAAAAAAATTATCGAGTTGATCCCGATGACTGCAGCGGACAAGAACTGCCTCGGGGAATGACTCCAATCTCGATGACTGGTGAGCAATGATCACAAGTGCGATCTAAACTGTAAACTATTGTAAAACAAACTACAAGTTAAAATAAAAGAAATATAAAAGCAGCTATACCAAAAAAATTCTAAAGCAGGGAGAAAAGAAGACAGTGAGAGAGAGAGAGAGAGAGAGAGAGAGAGATTGTGTGTGTGTGTGTGTGTGTGTGTGTGTGTGTGTGTAAACCTTCTAAATAATGTGCTTAGAAAAAAATTGCTTGACCAGCAATTATAAATAATAAAAGGCAAGGGAAGTGATGAAATTCAAAATTAATGGTTGCCTCGGTGAGGATGCCTTAATAAACACCTCGGCTTCACCCTCGGGGTTTATGTAGCTTCCCACACCTTGGGCAACCATTAATTTCTCATTAAGCACACTTCCCCATCTATTATTGTATATGTTATTCTCTGTTGAATCATAGCAAAATCTTAATATGTATGGTAAATGCATTACTGTTGTCATTATAGAGTATAGGACATAGCATGAATTAAGTATAGTAATGTTACAAGCTTACATTTACTGATGCATCAGTCTTTACTTTGTTTAGTATGTTAATGAAACTTACATGTCTTGTATAGTATAATATAGTATAGTGACTTTATATAAAGGTATTGTGAGTATAGCCTTGCTGTGGATGCCAGCTTCTTTCCAGACAGGAAAGGGTGTAACCCCCTACCAAGGGGGGTTCCTAAAATGTCTTCCTGGACTTACCTAATGCCCACTGCCAGGCTGGTGTTCTGTGTCTAAACATTTGAATGTGCTTGAATGACAATGACCTGTTAGCTTCCGTGCCTGTCTCTTTAAGATGCATCTATCTCTTGGGATATAATTAACCCGAGTGGGGGCCAAGTGGTTTCAGGCTCAAGTCCCCCCAGGCTGCGCTACTGCTGCTTCATTCTGCCATCGCTAAGTGCGCAGCGGAAGCCCTAATAGGATTAGTGATTGTTAGCTGATTATCTGCTTTAATAATAATATAGAAGTTTGTCTAACCTGCCTTCCTTTACAGACTGGACTGTCTGCTGAGAGCCACCATTTTGGTTCTGGACCACCAGTTTGGACCAGTTGGTACCTTGGGGGGTCTTAAAATGAAGACTGTCCCCAGTGGTCTTGTGGGATTGAATTTCTGTAGGAATTGTAGTTTTTACTGTTTGGCACCCAAATGGACCTGAAGAGGGAGCCCCATCTGTGACAGCCAGATGGATCAACCAACCAAACCTGTTGGATCACTAGGAAATCCCAGAGCTGCCTACAGCAGTGCGTCACTGGAGATCTGGAGTTGAGAGAGTGAACAACTTGAGCAATTTGAGCAGCTGCTCCTGCGTGGTAGTGAGGGAATTCAGCGGGAAGGTTGAGACTGGCCTGCCTTCTACCATCTTCCAATGTGAAGAAGCCTGTAATCTAATATCGGACTATATCCAAATTGTTGCTATTGAGACAGGAATCCTGAGTTGTGAGAGAGATTGAATTTCACCTGGTGTGGACTGAAGACTTGCTCCTGGAGTGATCGGCCTCTCAGGAATTTGAGAGAACCACAGAGTTTACGATTTGCACAGAGACGCTGTTTAATTGCAACCGGACTGTCATCCGAACTGTGGTATCTGGCTGTTTCACTATATTTGTGCTGAATGTGTAGTGTGGATCATGATTTGGTTCCCCGCACCGCAGAATGTGTCATGCTAGCTGGAAGCTGCTACAGCACCTAAAACAGACTGCAATCTGAACTGTGCACCTGGTCTGGGCCTCACCATCTCGGCCTAGATTGCCACTTGTGCTGCAGAAATTCATCTGATGAAAGACCCATTTGGGGATTAGGCTCCCTGCTCAACACTATCGAACAGGCATAAACCACCGCGGAGCGCCATATGGGTCCTGCTTCCCCTGGCAAATCAGCATACCACCCTGAGGTCTTCATCGCGTCAATCCTGCCTCCATGTCTGGATAGTGTGAGTAACCATCAGGGTAGCTCCCTGCAACAAAGCTCAAATCATTGTGTGTCATCTGATTTTATTGTTTGGATTGATCATCACGAACTGAGCCATCCAGCTCCAAAATACAAATTGTGGGTTAAAGTGCATGTTGCTTGTTTTTTTCCTAAGGGCCCCAACAACAGCTGCAATGCCGGCCTACCCCGGGCAATGCTTCAGGCTAGCCTGAATAAGAACTGGGTACCCAGAGTGTGTTTGACTATGCTATAGGGACTCTTAGTGTGTGCATGTTTAACCTGACTAAATCAGATCTGGAATCAAATGCTAGACTACTGCCCCACACTTGTTTGTGTCCCCTGAGTAAATCAGATTCTATTCTTTCTGCATTTAACTTCACAAATGTGTTCTTTTGTGGTGGGGATACTGTAATGCCATTGAACTGTTCTATTGCAGGTCTTGTTTTGCAGGGGGTCTTCGGGCCATTGCTGCTGAGCCAACCCTAATGGTAAGTGTACCAAGTGTGAGTTCAATATTGTATTCCTATGCTAACTGTGATTGTTCATTTGCTGACCTGTGTAAGCCACTAGAGGAGACAGAGGGTAGTATCAGTGTCCTGGAGGGCTGTCCCATAGCAGATTACACTACCCTTAAACCAACCCTCTGGGTCAAGGTGCCCATTCACTGAGCTCAGGCCTCTCAGCCTGCACCCAGTCACGCAGGGAGGGGTAGTATCCCTTGGGATAGCACCACCTAGGGGTTACACACAAATAAGCAGGGATTTGTTTTTTTAATACAGCTGCAAGCTGTATGTAGTTACCCCAAGATTCAATAGCCAATGAGCAGCTAAGATTTTGAATAAGGAAATGCTTCCTGTTTAAAAGTTCACTCAAGGAGTGAACACATTGAAATAAATTAATAACGATTCATTTTCCCTGGTATTTCCCCTGTCTATGCTAGAGAACTACTGTTTGAAAGCTTTTAAAAGCTAAGCAGTAAAACACAGAATGCAACTGTACGTCTCTTAGCGAGGTGGTGCTTGCAAATTTCAGCTATTCTCCCGAGACAGAAAAATGAAAATAATGTGTGTGGTTTGCTCAGTTCACACAGAAAGTGAACCGAGCAGTGAAAGGAACAAGCATTTGTCAATGCCGAACGTTCGCTTTCTGGTATTTACAGTGGTGTTTGGCACTTGGACATGGCTTAAAAAAATCAGTGACAATCTTCTTACTTTAATGGTAAAGTAAAAAAATGCAACAGTTCATATGTAGACCATACTCAGTTGTATGAGATGGTTATACCACAAAGAGCAACCATAGTTCCTGAAAAAGAAGTCCGCCTGCCCACCCATGCAGGGGGAAAGAGGAGTTTCAGCAGGGTGGACTGTATCAGACACTGCGTGCTCCGCAGTCAGCCACAGCTGGACACATTTTTAAAGCAATAGTAATTGTTAGGTGGCAAGAAAGTCACCATGTAGTTTGGCGGGGTTGTGTTTTTTTTTAAGTAAAATGTATTTGGGATATGTTTAGATATTATCCTCAGTGAATTTTACATTTGCAGATATTTTTAAAACAGCTTTTATAGCTACTCTCTAAATTAATGACTCGGGTCATGAAAGATGGCCGCTATTGGCAATTTTTAAAAATCTCTTCCACTGAGGTTACCTGTTGACTGTACATACTAGATTCATACCATGGATGGATTAGGGTGGCGCTACCACATGTTTCTGATAATGAACAGCACAGTGCCAAGATATTTGATTGTTTTCCATGGCAAGCATTCCATGGGACAGAAACTTTTAAAAACTTTAAAATTCTGTGTCTTAGTTTAGGAAAGAAAGAAAGCAAAATGAAAAAAAAATGATAAATTGAAGGTTTTTGCTGAAAAAAAAAATACTGCATGGTGATTTACGAACCCTGCTGCTTTAAAGAGGACACTGTTAATCTCCAGTTGGCTGACCTGGCCATTGAATGAAAACAATGTCAACAACTGGATGTTTGACAGTGACTTTGAAAAACAGATTTCAAGTATTAAATTGTTATTTTAAAAAAGGTAACACAAAACCAGCATTGGTAACATAACAGCAGTGAGCATGCTCTTATTTTGAGGTAGCCCACAAAAATAACACTACCATTTAAAACAGATACAATAATGAATACACTACATACAAAACAGGGGCAATCAAACACCAATGTAGACAAAAAAAATGACAACTGGCAGCCTGTCGGGTCTGGCAGGGTCCATCCGGTTACCTTTTCTAAACACTACACAGTAGCAGACTTTTTTAAAGCAACTACTAAAATGAACTTGGTGTGGTTTCTCTGAAAGGAACACTATAAAAAAGAAAATTCTAGGTACTGAATGTCTAGTTGTAACCCCTTCCAATGTAGTTTATAACAAGCATTTGTCAATGCCGAATGTTTGCTTGCTGGCATTGGGATTGGTAGTGTAGGAGTTAGACAGCTGCATAATAGGAATGGCAGTGAAGTATTGAACTGAAGCCAACCCCACCACCACCCTGCAGATACGGACAGGCATTGGGGTGTGCCTTTGGGTCATCAGGCATAATGACCACGCCATTTCACCACACCACACCCCACCCTGCAGACACTGACAAGTGTCACAGTGTGCCTTGGGATCTTTGGCCCTTATGCACACCCCATTCCATTAGGAAGTACGGTGAGATGGGTGCAGTATAGGAGAATGGGGTGAACTTTGGGGCCGAAGAGTCCAAGGCATACCTCGATGCCTCTCAGTGACTGCAGGGTGTGGAATGGTATGAGCATCACAGGCAAGAATCCCAAGTCACACCCCTGATGCCTGCCATTCTCTAGAGGGTAGGGCGTTATAGTTGAAAAGCCTAATACCTCAGGCATTCGTTGGTATTTTCACTCCAAATTTCAACATGTTTGTTTTGTGACCCCACCTCATGAACAGGGGGAATATCAGTTTGTTAGCCGAAAGCTGCTTATGCACAGTGACTACGGCATTTAGAACCACAGGTGCAAAAATATTCCGAACAGGATGTAAAAATTGACAGCCGTACTCTTTCATGGGGAGGTGTAAAAAATGGCTATCTTGCAAATGTGTAGTAAAAATATTAAAAAAAATGGTGAAGTCACGAGCATACATAGAAACTGTACAACGCACACCCGTAATATAATTAGGTTGGGGATTTCTTACAGCAGATTGTCAACTCAGGCATTTTGGCGCCTCCGATCATGAACAGTGTCACTGTGATTTTCTTTATCTGTGCCGAACAAAGATTTCCCACAGCGACCACGCATCTCTGCACTGAAAGTGTGAAAACACACTTCGGCCATGTTATGAAAAATGGCAGCTGTACTGCTCATAAGGAAGTGTGGAAAAATGCCACTGGTGAAAATCTGGACTGAAAATATTACAAAGTCATGAACTAACAGAGGCGTGGAAACTGTGCAATGCTCACTCATAACACAGTCATTTTATAGACTTTTGTCACCAAATTTTCAACATAGCCATTTTAAGACCTCTGCTCATGAACAGTGTAACTGTGATTTTCTTAATCTGTCCTAAACATTGCTTTCAAGACACCAACAGCACCATTGTGCGCTACATGTGCGAAACACATTTTGGCGCATATATGAAAATTGCAGCTGTACTGTTCATAAGGAAGTTTAATAAAATGGACATGTTGAAAATCTGGAGTGAAAATATTAAATTTGCAAACTTATGAGCATGCATAGGAACTGTGCAACGCACGCTCGTAAAAGTCATTTTTAGGAATTTTTTCACCAAATTCTCAACATAGCCATTTTAAGACCTCTGCTCATGAACAGTGTCACTGTGATTTTCTTAATTTTTCCTGTACATTGATTTCGCACACCGACTAGGCCACTGTGCGCTACATGGGCGGAAACACATTTTGGATGAGATGTGAAAAATGACAGCTGTACTACTCATAAGAAGGTGTGGTACAATGGCAATGTTGAAAATCTGGAGTGCAAATATTGAAAATTTGCGAACTGACGAGCGTGAGTAGGAACTGTGCAACGCACGCTCGTAAAACAGTCATTTTTTGAAATTTTTTCACCAAATTCTCAACTTAGCCATTTTAAGACCTCTGCTCATGAACAGTGTCACTGTGATTTTCTTAATTTGTCCTGTACATTGACCTCAAGACTGACCATTACAGCGCTACATGGGCGGAAACACATTTTGGGTGAGATGTAAAAATGTCAGCTGTACTACTCATAAGAAGTGTGGTAAAATGGCAATGTTGAAAATCTGGAGTGAAAATATTGAAATTACGCCTCACGAGCTTATGTAGGAACTGCGCAATGCACGCACAGAAACAGTCATTTTAGACTTTTTTTATTAATTTTCAACATAGCCATTTTAAGACCTCTGCTCATGAACAGTGTCACTGTGATTTTCTTAATTTGTCCCGTACATTGATTTCGCACACCGACTGCGCCATTGTGCGCTACATGGGCGGAAACACATTTTGGGTGAGATGTGAAAAATGACAGCTATACTACTCATAAGAAGGTGTGGTAAAATGGCAATGTTGAAAATCTGGAGTGGAAATATTGAAAATTCGCGAACTTACGAGCCTGCGTAGGAACTGCGCAACGCACGCTAGTAAAACAGTCATTTTTGGGAATTTTGGCACCAAATTTTCAACATGGAGTTTTTGAGACCCCTTCTCATGATTGATGTCACTGTCATGGCATTATTTGGGTCCAAAGGGTGATTTCGCAGTCACTGCGCAGTCATTGCGCGAAATCACCCTTCGGGCCTGAATAACACAATGACAGTGACATCAATCATGAGAAGGGGTCCCAAAAACCCCATGTTGAAAATTTGGTGCAAAAATTCAAAAAAATGCCTGAGATATGCAACAAAGTTGAAAACCCCCATCTAGCCCATTATACAGCTTACTGGCATTTCCTCAGTTCGCAGTCGCTTTAAGAGTGCAGGCGTGTTCCCGGTCCACCGAAGATCGCCGCTACCGCGGCACGGAGGCATGGGGTGTGGGGGAGTGGCGCTGGGTGCGCAGGGTGGTGCGGGTTGTGGAGGGGCGGAGACTCACTGGGACCGCTTTTTCTTCACAGGTGAAAACCGGACGACGTGGACGTTGCCATGCTGGGGTGGGTCCCCAGCGTGGCACAAGGATGTTAGGGGCGGCCGTTCAGCCGACGGGGATTGGGCACCCCGCCGCTTAATTGCTTGCCACGCTGGGGTGGGCTCCCAGCGTGGCACTCACTACTGTGGAGGACAGTGCAGCCGACGGGGGATTGGGCACCCCTGCCGTCGGGTATAGTGATTAGTTGCCACACTGGGGTGGGCACCCAGCATGGCATTTTGTAAGCATTGGGGGGAGGCGGAGGGAGCGCAGCACAGCCCGGCGGGGATTGGGCACCCCGTCGGCTATACAGTGCGTCGCGTCTTGAAGCGCGTGCCATGCCTGCGAGGCGCCTGTGGAGAGGGAGCTGCGCGTGAGCAGCCTTATCTTATCGCTGCTCACTCAAGCGTAGCCCTTTCGCTAACTGTAGTGCCACGCATTTTGGGAGCGTGTCTGCGACAGCTCCAAAATGCATTGGCTTACAGGGGTCGCGCTGCCAGCACACTGACTGAATTGGAGTAGGAGGTGACACACCTCCGAAATCTCCGATGATGGCACTATGTTTCTTGCACATGCGTGCAAGCAAACATAAAAATGAGATGAACTAAAGTTGCTGCAACCTAAACGGGATTTGAACCTTGGTACAGAATTTCATTTGTGTTCTACTAGCAGAGCAAGTCGCAGGGGCCCTGTGGTAAGTCTGGCCACTCCCTGTCTTATGACAAAAAAAAGCCTACTGCGAGCGATATTTCTGATGAAAACATGTTGTTGGTACTGCATCTGTCACTATTCAAAATTTACCTACAATTTGCAAAGCAGGATGCTAAATTACAGTCTGCAGTGCCTTTGGGGCACCCAAAATCTACTAATTGCAAATTACATTTCGAGATTTTTTTTTCTAATTTTCTTTCTAGAAACGTGAATTGGGAAACTGACATGGCTGCCCTACTTGCTTTGTGTTCATCGTTTCCACACTTTGGGCAACTCCAACCCTCAAAAAATATTAAACTGGAGTTTTTCTGGCCAGTTCCAGGAGCAAAATTCCCTAGAATGGGATTCAAAATCTAGTCAGAAAAAGACAATTGAAAAAAAGATTTTTGTTTAGAATTTCTTTGCTTGTTTGTTTGGCCCCTATATATGTGAAGACAATGCTCTGTCGTGGACTGAATTTTCCCTGGTTTTTACTCTCTCAGTCCCTACCTGCCTGCCCGCTTCTCTCTCGCTCAGACATTTTTAAATATACTGCATTACCTCTTCCCGTGGCTGCCGGGGAGGGAGAGAACAGAACCCAGAGCATTTTGGGGGGGAGGGGGAGGAGACACAAAGAAGCAACAGTCCCAGTCGGTGTGTGTGTGTGTTAGGTAGAGGGAGCGGGAAGTGCGCACTTTAAAGGCAGGCTGCTGCAGGCTGGGCTTGGTATGTGTCCCCGTACAGACCCTGCTCTGCCATCACAGCTCAAGGGTCAGTGTGAGCCTGAGTGGCGCATTCAGATCTCAAATGCACAGGCGAGTGAGGGGGATGACCGTTCATAACATTGCATGGGAGCAGCAAGCAGCGCATGCTCCCTCTCTCTCCCTATTGCCCAAGCTACGTAATGAACAAGGCGAAGGGCAGCCACCATGTTTATTGAAAAATTTCAGGACTGTTGCCAGGATTTTTGCAAGGAAGGTTCTTTTTTGGCAGTCAGTGACTTTTTTATAAAGGCCAGGAAGCCCTGGGGTCCTATATGCTCTATGGTGCATTTTGTGACTAATTTTGAAGCTATATAAGTCATATCTAAGCTCTCTTCCACCCCTTACTCTAAGAAAAATTATCATTCTATGACTGGCTGCAGGGTAAATACGTGCATGTATTCAATACCTGAGGCTAGCAAGATGCTGATAATGTACTGTACCTGAGGCACAGAGTCTGTAGCAGTAGTTGGCTGGGCATTGTGCTACGTTATGTAGTACAATACCCAGCCAAGTAGTATGGTACAATATCATGACTTTTAGAAGTCCGACAGCTGTTAGACCGACTCTGAGTGCCCGATAGTCAGAAAACTGATGCATTAAAAGCCCAGCTGGCCCGGTGGTGCAGAGGCTGAAGTGCTGGCACCTTACCTCGAACCACGCCAGTGACCCGGGTTCGGGAATGGACTCAGGACACTGGGGGCTGGCAGGGGAAGGAGGGGATTGAGTATACATAGGACTGCTCTACTCTGCTGGGGTGGGTAGCGGGATGGCATCATTCTGCAGCGGCCTCTGGTGGAGACCAGTTGCAATGCAGAAGCAACGCAAGGAGGGAACAACACCAGAAATGTGGAAATGCTCCACATTCAGCCAGATAACGGCTGCCCAGCTCTCCGATGTCATCAATGCCCCTACTGAGCCATAACTGCCTCAGCAGCACCCTGGGGCCAAGGGTGCTGGTCTGCCCCTCCTTGGCTGGTGCCTTTCCCCTTGGAGGAGTGGGACTGATCCAGCGAAGGGTCATGCCAGGTTACCCTGGGGGTGTCTGCCATATGAGGATGGAGGCTCAGGGGACAGATGGGTTGGCAGGGGCCTTGGCAAGCCTGAAGAAGTGGCTGACATGGTTGCACGTAGGAGGGGAGAAAAGAAAAGCCCATTTGTTAAAATCCTGATGGCAGTGTACCCCACTAATCATTGCCAATAACCATACTTGCATATACCTATAGAAAGTACGTCTGAACTCACAAGCCTATGTGTAAAATCGGGAAGAGAGAAGAAGAAAAGAAGAGAAGGGGTTTTAACTCAGGCCAGTTTAATCAGTCCATCTGATACAGACTAAATGCTGAGCTGTTTCTCTCAGTAGGTTTAGTGTGGTTCCCCTATCACATAATCAAACATTCTGCTGATTCTTAAAACTAGGTAGAGATCAATGAAAGTCTAGTAAATACATTGGGACTTACTTTAGGCAACACGAATTATGCATAAACCATAAAGTATGTTCCTTGATCTCATAAGGAGTGCACATTTCCTTCTCTTGTTTCTGGCTTTCTTTTTGAGGGCACTTGATGGCATTTTTACATTGACAGAAATGCTGTCTGGTCCCTGTTTTCTGGCTAAGGAAAAACTGTTGTAAAATAAATATATTATAAAGGCCGTGGTGATTTAAGGAGAATCCCCCAGCTCCCAAGCCTACAAGAAGTCATCTAGTTCACAGGGAAAAGCAGGGTCACGTGATCGCCATCGGGATTTTAACAATCAGGCTTTTAATAGTTGGGTTTTAATGCATCGGTCTTCTGACTGCATAGGGCATACTGAGTCAGGCTACCAGTTGTCAGGATTCTAAGAGTCAGGATATCGTATGGATCCCTCAGCCAACAAGAGCTGCTTCTTGCTGATGTGTCTGCTGGCCTCTAGGCCAAGGGTCTGTGAGCTGCTGGGCGCCCAGAAGCTCTGCGGTAGCAGATGCTCTGTGATGCATTTTGTGGCTTATTTGGAACCAAAACAGGAAGTGGGGGAAGGTAACTTTGACAGCTGCATGGCATCCCAATGCAAAGGTACCATCTTCAACCCACCCCAATGCCCACTCCCACACTGGGTAAACTGGACACCCGATTTGGAAAACAAAATTGTGGCAGAAAGCTCTGTTCAATACCCTACTCTCAGTCTTTATCTGCCTGCCTGCCTCTCGCTCACTCAGACACTTGTTGCACCCCTGTTCTCAACAACATGGTAAGCATGTAAGGGAGTCAGGAAAAAGATAACTTGACAGTGGTGTTTCATTCCAGTGCAAAATTACCTTCTCCACATACCCCAATGTCCCCACACCCAAACATTCTTACGGGTACATGACAGTTCATCTCACACCTGGCCCCGCTGACATTCGCTTCCAGTGATTAGCTCCTGGTTCTACTGCCCATCTAATTCACCCCGCGACAGTTTCGCTCCAGCTTCTGCACTTGCTTTTCTGACAAAAATTAATTTGCTCTGCAGAGAGTTTAAATTAATTATGCACTTGCTATTATGACAAAATTCACTTGCTCTACAGAGAGTGTTTAAATGAATTATAAAAAAGGCCTGAGAAATGGAGCTTTCTGATTAGCTGTAAACATTCTAACAGCCCTATGTTAATCTTTTATTAACATATATGTAGAGCTTAATCATATGCTGAACAAAGTTTAACACTATTTAAAAAAACATTTTTATTATAATAGCAATAAGGCACTCCCAGGGGTTATGTTAATGGTCAGTTAATCACCCTCTAGGGGTATGTAGCACTCGGCTATGCCTCGTACAACATTACACCCCTAGAAGGTGATTAACAGGCCATTAACATAACCCCTGGTCATACCTTATTGCTTAATTCTGCATCTGTGGGCACTGAGCAAAAGACACAGTGGGTGCGAGAGGGACACGCAGCAGCCAGCTGCCGCAGGAGAGAGACAGTTACCGCTGCTCGGTTATCTCCATACTGGGGCTGACCGAGGGCACAGTGTAGCTGGCAGCAATTAATCCACAAATTATTTTCCCTTGTCTGTACTGAGCCTGAACATGTGTGCAATGTGAGGCTCTCTATTTCCATGTGTCCCTGTATGCCTGCCATTGTAGTCATGCTCTCTTCTTATAAGGTTTCCCCATGTGCAATATCACCCCATATATCTACCATTGTGTATGCAGTACAGCCCCTAAATAATTAGGCAAAGTCCTTGCGATCCTCTTACTGGTATAATTAACAGTTTAATCCACTTAAATTAGTTCTGCACTTGCTGTTCTGACAAAAATTCACTCGCTCGACAGTGTACACTGTGCTTGTAAAATTATTAGCTCTGCTCTTGCCAGCTAACTGACATGCCTTTTTAAGCATGCATCACTTAGAAAATAATAAAATACATTTGTGTTACTGTGCTGGTAAAAGATTTGTCTTACCTTGTTCATGCAGTCTCGACATAGCCGAGCACTCTCAGCAAAGTGAATGAATTAAACGGTATATTTATTAAAAAAATGCCATGTAAGCGGCTGGCGGTATCTTTGTATACTCTCCTAGAATCTCTTCAGAGCAAATGAATTGTTGTCAGCAAGTCCAGAATCAATTTAAACTCTTTGCAGAGCGAGTGAATTTTTGTCAGAACTGCAAGTGCAAAATTAATTTAAACTCAGTGCAGAGTGAGTGAATTTTTGTATTTGCAAGTGCAGAATTAATTTAAGTGAATTTTTGTCAGAACAACAAATGACAAACTTATTTAAAATATCTGCAGAGCGAGTTTGTTATAACAGCAAGTGGCACAAGTGGGAGTAGAAACTGTCTCAGGATGAATTAGGATGGAGGCAGTGGAATCGAGGCTAATTGTCCAGGAGGCGGAAAGTCGGGATGAGTCCCTGAGGAGGCGAATTGACATGACTCCCATTCTTACATACTGGGCAGCCCACTTAGCAATAATGAAAAAAAATTTGGTTCAATACTAGGGAACCCACTTGTTGCCCCCCACCCCCCATCTGGTGGATATGTTACACAGTTCATAAAATGCGTGCTCATCAGATGCTGTAGATACAGAGTGTTGGTGGGTAGAGATGGTAACTTTTCAGTATAATGCCACACTTCTGAAACATTATGTACTTTCTACTGCCCACCCTCAGTGCCTACTCTCATTTCTTTAATCAGCACATGCCACACAATGTTCCTAGCCAAAACAACCTCAAAGATTATGCACAATCATTTTAAATGGAAACAGCACTAAAGAGCCGCACACCCAAGTGTGGGGCTCGTCACAATTTGCAGTTTTTCAATTTGAAATCTGGGTGTGGGGCTCTTATTACTGACTGATCCCCTTTTCAGCAGCCAGTATAGTGCTGTGGATCAACATATATTAAACAAGGGAGAGTTATCCATTTTCCTCTTGTCTACTGTACAGTCACAAATCTGGGATTTTTATTATTTCTCCTAACTTGGCTGTCTTTTGCATGCTTACTTTGCCCCTTTTTCACCGCTACAAAGCACAGGACTGTCCAATCGACACGAGTGAACTTTTCTGCGTGTGTGTGGTGGGTTTTTTGTGTTTCCTGGACTAGGTTGCTGGTGGTGTGTTTTAAAGCTGAGTTTGCAGTGTCCGCAGCACTCTTTGTTTCCTTTTGGTTCTGGTGAGGTTCTTTGTTGGATAAGACAGCATGGGTGCCCAGCTCTCCAAGACTACCACAAAGGGAGACACCGTTGGCGAAAAGGCAGGAGAGGCAGGGGCTGCATCACCCTCCAAGGCAAATGGACAGGTAAAAAAAGTACTTAAATGTTTTTATTGTGAGGGTTGTGTGCGCTGCAGCTGCCATGGACACGTGGAGCAGACCGCCGAGCCGGAGCCACAGTCGTGGGGGATCAACTGTGCGGAACGGAATGCAGATTGATTTATTGTGATTTCTGGATGGAAAGAAATGAGAAGTCCACACTGGGGTTGCGGGCACTTGGTGAAAATGGTGAAGGGGAGCTTCCCCCAATGGAGTATCGCTGGGCATTTGGCATCCCCATCCTCTCGAAGCAGCTTGGTCTGTGCTACCGATGCACCAGTGACTTTTAATGTGTAATATGATTATCTGATGTTAAGAACTGTAGATGGTGTCTGAAGCACAATATTTGTGGGTTCATGTGGAGAGAATGAGTGATTTGTACATCTTTTCCAGGGTGTTTTTTTTTTTCTGGGGAGCGGTTGAAACAGAGGCGTTGGGTAAATGGGATGTTTAAAAGAGATTTTTTTCTCACCCCCAGCATCTCAATATATAGTGCAGACTCCTGGGGATGTTTTGGGACTTGCAAGCGGAACGTCATATACAGTAGTTTAACTGTCTGTATCCTACTCTTAATTCAAACTGCCCAGTTCTTCACTTCCGAGACCCCGAGTGTGAGCAGAGCATTGTCAGTGAGCAAGCCCTGTGCTTAGTGCACCAAGGAACGGAACCATTCAACAAAACGTACACATAGGTTACCAGCAGTGGTTTTCTTTGAACTGAAGACCACTGCAGCCCAACTGCTGTCATAGACAGCTCCATCCATCCATTGGTGGGTTATGGTCGTGCCTGCTACATGGAGCAGTGTATTGGACAGGAAGGTCACACACCTCCAGAAAGTCATACTATCCCAAAACGTTCCTTGAGCATGCACGCAAGCGAATGTAAAAAGGCATTTTGCTTTTATAAGGCAGGGAGACTGTATTGCATTATGTATAAAGGAGCAGGTTAGCACCTTTCCGGTCCCAAGACTGGAGAGAGAGAGAGAGAGAGGGACACAGAGAGGGAGAGAGAGAGGTAGAGACATACATACATACATACATCTTGGCGCGCCTAGCCGTCCTTGTACTTTCAGTCCCTGAATTAGCAAAACAAGGACAAAAGAGTACTGTCCAACAAATCAGACAGAAGGAAAAATTGTTCTGCATTGGTTTTGTTGAAATAGGAGGCAGTATGGCACAATAGGAGGCAGTATGGCACAGTGGCTTAAGGCTCTGAGCTGCAAATCTGGAGACCAGGGTTTGATTCCCACAGCCCCCACTTGCATACTGTGTGACCCTGAGCAAGTCATTTAACTTCTTTGTGCTCCCAGGTTGCACCTGTAAACAAGCTTTCAGCTTAGTGTGACTCACCTGGTTAAATAATTGGAAAATAATAAATACATTATACTGTATATATAATTTCAAAGCTGAACTTAAAATGTTTTGGAGCCCAGTTTAAAAGCCCCCTGGTTGCTTTATTAAAAAAGAGGTACCCAGATAAATGGTTACTCTCTACCTCTGTTAAATCAAATGTAGGGGTTGTTGTAAAGAAATACAAAATAACACAACAGAGAGGTACAAATAAAAGCAGAACCTGCTCGTTTACCTGGATCCTGGTTAATGAATCAGCCTGTTACTTAGGGGAGCAGCACCCTCTGCTGTCCCCTTTTTATATCTCTCCACATGTCAATCAAGTGTAACTAGGGAGGTATTTTGTTGTGGTACCATGTAATTAACATCTTTTAGGTTATTACATACTAACATACTAACATGCCAGCAGAATAGGCCTAACGGTCTTTCAAGTCTGCTCGATTGGTCAGCCCCCACCCTGGGTGGTGACCTTGCTGCACCCCCTCGCCTTCTCTGGCTTCTCCCTTCCCAGTTCTGGATATTCTTGCTGCATTGGATTTTGCTTCCAGAACCCTTCACCTGTACCTGTCCCAGCCCCTCTTGAACCCCTCCACCATCTCTGCCTCCACCAGCCCCCTAGGCAGTGCATTCCATGGCTCCACCACCCTCTCAGTGAAGTAGCACCTCCTCCTTTCTCCCCTGAATCTTCCCCCCTCCAGCTTCCACCATGCCTCTAGTGGCCCCTTCTCCTTCCTTCGCAGCACCCTGACTGTTCCTCCCTATTTACCCTCTTCATGTACTTGAAGACCTCTATCATGTCCCCGGTCCCTCTCTCTTCCAATGTGTACATATTTAGCTCTTGAGTCTCTCCTCATAGGTCCTGTCCCCAAGCCCCAAATCATTTTGGTTGCCCTCCTCTGGACCCTCTCCAGGAGTTTAATGTCCCTCTTTAAGTGTGGCCTCCAAAACTGCACGCAGTACTCAAGGTGCGGCCTTACCAAGCGGTTATACAGAGGGAGTATCACTTCCCTCCTTCTGGAGGTGATCCCCCTAGCGATGCATCCCAGCATCTTGTTGGCCTTGGCTGCCACCCTCCTACAAGTCTCCGAGTTGTTCATCTTGACATCCACCACCACCCCCAAGTCCCTCTCAGCCATCGAGACTTGTAGCATTTCCTCCCCAGGGTGTACACTTGGCCCGGGTTTCTGGCCCCCAGGTGGGGTACCTTGCATTTCCCTGCATTGAACCTGAGCTTCCACTTTCTAGACCATCTTTCCAGAGCCTCCAGGTCCCCCTGTAGGGCCACCCTTCCCTCCTCCCCATCTACCACTGCCCCCAGTTTTGAGACATCCGCAAAGAGACTCATCTCACTCCTGATTCCTGTCCTTATGTCAGAGACGTAGGCGTTGAACAGAAGGGGCCCAAGGACTGATCCCTGTGGGACCCCACTAATGACTCTCTTTGGGGATGAGACTATCTCGCCAACTACTCACCCTCTGGGTCCGGTCCTGAGCCAATTGCCTATCCATCTGATCATCTGGTTCCCACCCCATTTCTCCCAGCTTATCCAACAGGCCCACGTGAGTAACAGAGTCAAATGCCTTGCTGAAGTCTAGAAAGAGGATGTCCACTGGTCTACCCAGGTCCAAGGCACTCATCACCCAGTCATAGAACTCCACAAGGTTTGTCTGACACGATTTCCCTGGGATGAATCCATGCTGTCTATCGTCCAGGCACCCTGACTTTTCCAGGTCCCCCCTAGCCTCTCCTTGACAATGACCTCCATCACCTTGCCCACCACCGATGTCAGACTGACAGGCCTGTAGTTCCCTGCCACCTCCCTTGATCCCCCCCTTGTGGATAGGCACTATATGCGCCACCTTCCAGTCCTGGGGCACCCACCCTTTCCTCAGAGAGATGGTGAAAAGCTCCACCAGCGGTTTCGCCAGGACATCCGCAAGTTCCTTCAGCACTCTGGGATGTAATTTATCTGGCCCCAGGTGCTTTCTCCATCTTAAGGGAGCTGAGGGCTTCCCTCACCCTCTCTGCTGTGATTTCCACTTCCAGTACCTCTTCTCCCTGCTTAGCCCTCCCCCCTCCTGCCAGTGATGCCTCCCCCTCTCCCCAGACCCGCCGATCAGTAAGGGTCCCCCCCCTCCTCAGTATCTCTGTCTCCTCCCATGTATGATGCAGCACCCCCATTTTCCCTGCTGAAAACTGAGGTGAAATACTCATTTAGTACCTCAGCCTGCTCCCCCGGGTCTTGTGCCCATCTCTCCCCTGATTTAATCCTGCTAATCTGCCCCTTCACCCTTCGTTTTTCCCCAATGTATCTAAAGAACCCCTTATTCCCTCTCCTGATTTCTCTGGCCAGGTTCTGCTCCTTCCTTGCCTTAGCCGCCCTCACCACCCTAGTGGCCCTTCTAGCCATCAGCTCATACTCCCCTCAATCCCTTTCAATCCTTGAGCACTTGAATTGCCTATAGGCTGCCTTCTTTCCCTGCACCACCTCCTGGACCTCTCTGGTCCACCAGCAGGGTTTTCAGGCCCTACCGCATTTTCGTCTTACTCTTGCACAGGTGCTGGTAGCATCTTGCACCCCTCTCCTGATGATTTCCCACCTACTATCAGCATCCATGTCTGACCCAATCCCATCCAAATGCTCCTTAAGGATCCTTCCAATTTCCTTAAAATCCGTTTCCCTGAAGTCAGTTACCTCCGTCTTTGTGCAGCTTTCTAGCCTCTAGGTCAGGCAGAACCAGACCGTGGCATGGTCACTCCCATAACAGGTCCCTTACCTCAGGCCTCTAATCTGTTCACTGTCTGCCAGGACCACATCCAGTACCTGTGCCTCCCTGGTCGGTTCCCCACCTGCTAAGTTAGAAGCAGCGTCTTAAAAGACATCCAACAACCTCTGTTCCCTGGTCACAGAAGATGTCATAGTCTCCCAGTCTGTTCCTGGCATGTTTAAGTCCCCAACACCACCACTGTTCCTCTGCCCAGTCTGCAGTGTCTCCCAACATCTGCCCAGACTCTTCTCCAGCTCCTCCGCCAGGGCAGGGGTCTATACACCACTCCTATTTTTACATGTCTTGCCCCCCTTGTTATCAAGGTGACCCAAATCTCCGCTGTGTTCCTCCGCCTCCTCTACTCCCCTATGCCAATGCAGTTTTTGACTATCATTGCTCCCCCTCCCCTTCCTTCCCCTGTCCTTCCCTGAACATAGTGTAACCCTCCAGGTTCAGGTCCCAGTCGTGTCCTGCAGTGGCTCAGGTCTCAGTGACCGCTGCCACATCTACTGCTCCCTCAGTTAGCATCGCCTGGAGCTCAGGCATTTTATTTCCCAAGCTCCTGGCATTTAGCAGGACTACCTTCCACCCTTTCCCTATACTTCCATTTCCCCTGCTCGTGTTCCCATGGGGATTCTGTTTTCCCCTGGTCTGCACTTTACCAGTCGGCCTTTTCCTGCAATCCTCCAGCTCCCCAGGGGGGTGGAGACAGAGTCCCTCCTTTATCGGCACCCCCTTGACAGCCTTTTCTCCCATCCCTCCCCCTTCACAAGTTTAAACCCCACTTTTCACCAATGAACCCCTCTATTTTCAACTTAAGGATTCCCCTCCCCTCCAAATTGAGATGGAGTCTATCTCTAGCATACAGCTCCTTATCCTCCCAGGTCTCCTCCGATCCCCCATCAACCCATACCCTCTGGCCTCACACCACTCCCTGAGCCACTGGTTTATCTCCCTAATCTTCCTTTTGTGCTCCCCACTAGCCCTTGGCACCGGCAGGATTTCAGAGAAGGAAACTGTGCATCCTATGTCATGACAGACCCTGGCAAGCTCCCTGAATCTTGCCTGTATCTCTAGTTCGCTATTTCCCTCAATGTCATTTGTACCCAGGTGGACCAGTATGTCCGGGGAACCCCACAATCCTTTGCCAGCTGATATATCTCGTGCTTAGCCCTGTGCACCGTTAGTCCAGGGAAGCATTTTGTTCTAACTGGCCAGGCTTCTCCCTCTATCCCATTTGATACCCCTGATCCATAGAATCCCCAACAGGAGCACTCCTGACCGCTCCTTTTCCTTCATTCCTCCTTCCATGTCCCTCATCTTTTCTACCAGCCCTCCACCCAGCCGGCTCCTTGTTCCTCCCTATCTGGGTACCACATGCCACCCTCCTTATTTACCCTGACCACCCCTCCCTTCAATCCTATGCCTCTCCTCCTCCTGAGTATCCTTCTGTACCTTGCTAACTCCCCCCTCACTGCTCGCAACTGGTCCTTCTCCCCATCTGCTAAACTAGTCTGGCTCATCCTCCCTTCCTTGCTGTCTCCATTTAGTCCCTCCTTGCTTGTTGTGCTCCCCTGGCCTAAACCCTCAGCTCCCTTTACTAAATCCTCCTTGATACTTCTGGTCCTTCTCCTTTACCTTTCCTCCCAACTGGTCCTTCTCCTTGCACTTTCCTCCCTCTTCCCCCTGCCCCTCCTGCTCTGATTCACTGCTCTCCCCAATTTTCCTGCATTCCAGGTTCCCCCCTGTTCTTCCTGCTATCTGGCCCCTGCCTCCTGCCCCCCACTCCCTTTCCATCTCTAACCACCCCTGTCATGGCTACATCACCCCCCTCATCCTCGAGAAGAAGAGAATTGAAGTGGTTACTGAGTGTAAGATCTGATCCACCACCCCGCCTTGCTTCCTTCTGTCCAACCCTGGCCATCTGCCTACTTCCCTGAGAATGTTGTCCCTCTGTGCCTCCTTTGTGAGGGTCCCCAGTTACCTGCCTGCTTCCTTGGTAGTGTCCTTTAGGACCCCCTCTGCCAGGGTCCCTATGTGACCCCTGAGTATTCTCCTGCACTCCTTTCCCTGTGCCGCTGCCCCCAGTGCTTGGTGCAACCCTGTGGGAGATCCCCTGCCCCCTTCCCCAACCATACCTTCCCCCTTCCCCCAGCTGTCTCCTAATCCCTGCAACCTCCTCCCTAAGCTGTGCCAGCTGGTAGCACACTGGGCAACCACCAAACTTCCAAGCCCAGTCCAGTATCATGGCTGCTCCACACCCTGTGCACCCCACCACCCTCCCAAAGATGCCAGCCCTAATGCTATGTGGTTCCATCCCCTTCCAAGTAGGTTTCCTTGGGTGAGCCACCAGGTTCCCCCCAGTCCAAGATACACCCCTACTGCCTAATCAGGTCACTCACTAATCTTAGATACAGTCCCGCAGTACACCGGTAACCCTGTTACTAGGTCAGTACAACACAGTAAACTTATAAGGGAAATGAACAACTCCCCAAGCTCCTCTCTCCTGGCCTTTAAATCCAACCCCCAGTGGCTAGAACTACATGAGCTGCACCTGCAGCCTTTTCCTCCAGTTATTGTAACCTTATAGTTAACTCTTGGTTCATGCCAAATATAACAGTTGACAGAGTGTTATGTGGTATATCTCCGGTGAGTCACAATGTAAAGTTAGCATAACCTTGAGGCTTTATATTCTGTATTAAGAGATAAGGGTCTAGTCAGGTGACCTCACCCTACAGGTATATAACTTCTCCACTGAGCACAGAAGGGCAAATCAGCCTTGATCGTGGAGAAGGAAGGTCTGCTGTGCTAGTTGACAGCCAGAAAGAGAAGGTAAAGGATCTTATCAGTTCTAAGATCACAGACTGTATAATTGCAAGAAACTACTGAAGCAAAGTAGTCATTTTCAGTGCATTTTAGTTTTCTGTTTTGTTTAATTTTATAATCTTGTGAAAAATAAATATCACAAAGTGTGTTTTAAATCTTGACAACTTGCCTTGTTTGTTGTTATTTCCCACATGCTGTGACAACCGTCAAACTCAACTACCATAAAAACAAACATCCAGTAAATAACTCAAATCTCTCTGCAAATAAATAAATGATGTGCTAGGAAACTCTCATAAACCTCTTCCTCATTCACATCAAGTGGGTGAATCCCAAATAGATGGTGACAGTAACATAGCTAACACCTTCAATAACACGTTCAGTGACTTCTCTGCTTACATTCCCCCTCAGGCCTGTCACTCCATACTAGCCCCCTCCACCCCTATTAATAAGCCATGACCTAACTTCTATCTCAAAAGACTTTCCTGGACAGACACTTATAACTATCTTGCTTGCCTGACACTATTCGCTCATTGTGGGTCTGATAACATCAACATTAAGCTCCTAAAAAGTACACTACGTGAGGTTACATGTTCCCTACAGCTCATTTTCAATCTATCTGTTATCACTGGGCATGTGCTCAATATCTGGAAATCAGCATGTTACTCCCATCCACAAAGGGGCACCCTTGACCAACCCACAAACTTCCGTCCTAGCTCTAGTCTGTCCCCCCTCAAAGACCCTTGAAAAAAAATAATAAGTAATCCACTCTCCCAATACCTGTGCAAATGTAAAATAATCTCCCCTGAACAGCATGATTTCCAGAAGAACAATAGTACTCTGACAGCGCTAATTGAATACAGAGATCACCTCTACTGTGCCCTTGACAAAGTTGACCTTGCAGTTCAATATTCATCTACCTCACTAAAGTATTTGACCTTGTTGATCACAATCTGCCCTGCCTCAAATTATCCAAACTTGGCCTCTCTGCAGAAGCTACAGGCTGGTTAAAAAACCATCAGACAGAACACAAGCAGTCAAATGTCAGTCATCCCTTTCTGACTTCATGCCTGTGACGGTGGGTATCCCCCAAGGATCCTTCCTTGGGCCCCTTCTATTCACTATATTTGTTAACAAACTTCCTAAAGTCTGCTTCCTCACAAAACTTCTGTATGCTGATATCATCACTGCTACTCATCACAAGCCTGCACACATCCAACACTGCCTCTAGCCTGACTTCAGTTCCATCTGTGACTGGTTCTCCAACAAGCTTCTAGTCCTTCATTCGACCCCCCACCCGAAATCTGTATTTTTCTATTCCAGATACAAAACCTCAACCACTCCCACCCTAGCCATCACTACTGGCTCAGGCTTCCCAACTTGACTTTCAAATTCTTGGGGATTGTACTTGACTCAAGCCTTACCTACTCTTACCACGTTGATGCACTTATGAAAGTCTCTAATTCTAGACTTGGCCTGATCTATAGACACAAAAATGCATTCCTGCCTGAAATCAAGCAGCTCCTTTTCAGATTATATATACTCAGTCTTGATTATGGATTGGTGATACATGGTGTAGCATGCTTCAAAGTACTTGACAGAGACGGTTTCCTTATGAATAGGGCCTGCCACTTTGCCCTCAATCCAAGATGGGATTCAAATAAGTGCACTCTTTACAGTGACTTGGGGTGGCTAACTCTTGACTCCTGGCTTTAGTATGCTATCCTTGTCACTGGCAAAAAAGTCCTGCTTGGTCAACTCTCACCAGTTGTCCTCATCCCTTCTGAACCCCGTGGCATCAACATACAATACTAGGAGTAGGCCATTGCTCCTTGGTGCTCCCCCACAGAAAAACCTCTGTGCTAATGTTGTTTCTCCTTTAGTTTTCCTAAATTGTGTAACTCCATTCCCCCATTGCTAAAAACTTCTACTCGCTCGCTAGCTTTAAGTCACAGTTAAATGTTTCTCTTGCTCCACCCAACCTTTGTGACTGCCCAAGATGACACTACTATCTCCCATCTGAACCTCTCTCTCCTTGATGACTTTCTCAGCTCTTTAGTCTTTTGCTTCCCTCCTACCGCTTCCCACCCTATTCCCTTCTGTACATTCTTAATCTGTATCTCTGCCCAATCACCTTTGTATTAATTGCACTACTTTACTGTATCCAATTGTACATCTGTATCCTGCATACCCTTGCCTGCATATTTACAACTGTAACCTGCATAGGCTTGATGCTTATTTGTTGAAGTTTTTTGTGGCAGTCACCTATGTAAAATGTCATATAATATGTACTTATGTTAAATGATACTTTTGACCCTAGATCCTCTGAAAACAGGCCCTGCCTAAAGGATTGTGTGTGTAATAAATAAATAAATATGCACATCACATTTTGAGGCCCTATTGTTTAAGACTCTGTTCCTAGTGATGTTCCATGGTGCATTTAGGGTGAGCAATGTGGAAGTGCAAGGCAGACAAGCTGTGTTGGGGGGGTGCAGATGGAAGGGGTGATGTGATAAGGGGGTGTGGTGAACCTGCTGTTGGGTAGGTCCAAAACAGTTTAAGTAGGAAAAAGGGTGGCAGTGGGAGGCCAGAAGAGCAGTGAATGTGGAGCCAATCAACTGAAACTAGGTTATGGTAGTGCTAAGGAAGGCAGTGGAGATCTTATGAGAGAATGCATAGGTAGTAGTGTCACATTCATTTCAAACTAGGGCTTCGTCAGAGGCACCACTCACCAGAGGTGGTCACTGGAAACGATCAAGGGGATGAGCAGGTGAACATCAGGGAGTTATAAGAGGTATATTGGAAAGGAGGTGCAGTGATGCCAATTTGTTCCTTCAGAGTTGGCTATGAGGAAAAATGTCTCGATCTACAGTCACTGCTTCATTTTTTGTGCTCAGAGAAAAACAGTGGTGAGGTTCAGTGGGGAGACAGCTGAACTTGAGCCTGGGGGTTGCCAAGGTACACTGGAAAGGCATCCAGTATATGAGGTGGACCCAGCTGTTATCATTATACTGAAAGATATGAAGATGAAGTTGTCCAGGCCAGAACTTTTGGTAATCCATCTATGGGGAAATGACCAGGGGAGTGGCTGTAGGTGGACATTATATGGGAGAATAAATGGACTTCAGCAGGATCAGGTAGATGTCACCAGAATTGATGCTGGGGTGGTGTGACATAGTGGTTGGTATGGATGCCATCAAGAGATCAGAAGGCCATAGAAAGAGTGAGGAAAAGGTTGAGTAGGAAAGCAGTGGCCATGACCAGGGAGGTAGAGTGAGTGTTTTTTGTACCTCTCAGAATTATTTGGGTTTTATATAAAAGCAGAAGGGATCCACATGATGGAAGTGGGAGTGGAAGGGTATCAGAGGGGTGGAACGTAGGGGGATGGAAGAGGGGAACCTAATTTACAGCACAATAGCTGAAAATGGACTAATGGAAGAAAAATGGGTGAGGCATAACAGAGTGGGAACTGGGGATATGGGATGAGAAAAACTTATGGAGTAAGAAAAAGGGTCCCAGAATGTAAACTGCTTTAGAATAGTAACTCATGCTGGGTGTGTCACTAGATGGGGAAGCAGCTCCTAGGTATGCATCTAGGTAAGGTAACATGCTCAGGTATGCACCAGACCACAGCTGAGGGTTGAAAATGAATATGTGAAATGGAAATATATAGAAACTATGCATTAGTGAGCAAATGATGAAAAATGTATGTGTAAAAAGTGGTGTTATAATAAATCTATGCAAGCTGAGCACCCAAAGATAGTGCAGTTTGTCTTTATATTTTATTTAATTATTTTTGCCCTTTGTCACACAGTATGCAAGTGGTGAGTGTGGGATTCAAATCCAATTTTCCAGGTTTCCAGTTACGTGCTCTTCACCACTATGCTACACAGCCTCCCATTTTATTTTGGGAGGAGGATGCAATGAAATGTTAAACTGTATATCATGGCTGGACCACGTACAGTAACCATTATGGAAACTTGTGCTACAGAGAACAGAAACATAGATATGTAGACAACAATGGCAGAAAAAGACCAGTGGTCCATCCAGTCTGCCCGAGTTCCCTATTTTTCCCTGAAGCCTGCTTTTCCTTCAGAGTCCTAGACCTCCCCACCCTCCATTGTCCTCTCTGATTCTGATGCCCTGAGCAACCAATATGCCCTTCATTCTGTTTCAGCCATACTTAAAACCACTAATGCTTTTTGCACCCACCACCTTGATTGGCACAGCTCCACTGCTCTTTCTGTAGAATAGTATTTCTTTATATCCTACCTGAACCTCTCTCCTATTAGCTTCCACTCCTGACCACATGACCATGAGATGGTTCTAAAATTAAATAATTGCCCATAGTTCACCCTTTTAATTCCTTTTAGGAATCTGAAGAGCTGTATCATGTCTCCCTAACCTTCTGGTGTCCAGCGAATACATCAAGAGTTCCTTGAGGTGCTCTTCATAGGACATGCAGTGCTGGCCATGATTCATTTTTGTAACCCTGCACTACACCATCTTTAGCCTGTTTCTATCCTTCCTGAGGTGAGGACTCCAGAATTAGGCACAGTACTCCAGATGTGGCCTCACCAAGGATCTATACAGGAGAAGCATTGCTTCCTTTTTATGTTGGCACGCATGCGCAGCCAACATCCTGTGGCAGTGGAGATTTGGAAGCGCAGTCGCTGTTCGGCAAATGCAGGGCATGCACCAGTAGGTGCGTCCTGCAGTGCCCAATCAGCCTGCATGCCGGCGCCACACCATGCATAGATAATGGGGCGAGCACATCTAAGAAAAGGTCCGCTGCAATCCGAGCAAAGCTCGTCAGATGCAGCAATCCTTTTGTTGCCGTGCTCGCCGCCATTATGTGCATGGTTGGCAAGCGGGTGGCCACCTAACGTCTACCAACTTCGGGGGTGCCCAATCCCCCTGTCGGTTAACCCCCCCCCACTGTCTTTGTGTGCCGATGGGGGAGCCCACTACCCGTCGGCATAACCCCCCCCCAATTGTTGAATGCCGGAGGGTGCCCAATCTCTCTCTTGGCCTCGCCCCTGCTTTCTTTCTGTGCCGCTGAGGTGTCCAGTCCTCTGTTGGCTACTGACACCCCCCCAAAAACAGTTAGGTGGCACACTGGGAGCCCATCCCAGTGTGCCAAATGCCCTGCAAAAGGAAAACTGTCCTGCAATGGTTTTTTTACCTGTAAAACGAAAACGGTCAATCGTAGTCTTGATGCCCCCTTCCCCACCGCACCCACCCACTGCACCCCTGCTTACCTTCACCCCCACCCCAAACTTACCTCCGAGTCTGGCGCTACGATCTTCTGTGGACTGGGAACACGTCTGCACTCTTCAAAGCCAACCGCGAACTGAGGAAATGCCGGTAAGCTGTATAATGGAATGAATAGGGGGTTTTCAACTTTAATGCATATCTTGGGCATTTTTGGGAATTTTGGCCCCAAATTTTCAACATGGGGTTTTTGGGACCCCTTCTCATGAATTCTTGCACTGGCATGGCGTTATTCGGTCCCGAAAGGTGATTTTGCAGTCTCTGCGTGGAATCACCTTTTGGTACTGAGTAATGAAATGACAGTGTCACTGTTCATGAGAGGGGCTTTCAAAAAGCCGATGTTGCAAGTTTGGTGGGAAAAATTCAAAAAATGACTGTTTTACGAGCGTGCATAGCGACTGGGCAACACACGCTCGTAAGTTAGCGTATTTGCACTATTTTCATGCCAGATTCTCAACATTGGTATTTTACCACACCTTCTTGTGAACCATATAGCTGTCATTTTTCACATTCTGCCCGAACAGTGTTTTCGCACCTCTGGCACAGAATAGCGCGGTTGCAGTGCGAAATCAGTGTTTGGGATACATTACAAAAATGACAGTGACACTGTTCATGAGCAGAGGTCCTAAAATGCCTGTGTTGAAAATTTGGTGACAATACTCCCATAAAATTACTGTTTACGAGCGTGCGTAGCAACTATGCAACACACACTCGTAAGTTAGCGCATTCTCAATATTTTCATGTCAGATTCTCAAATTTGGCATTTTACTACACCTTCTTGTGAATTGTACAGCTGTCATTTTCCACATCCTTGCCAAAATGTGTTTTCGCACTTTCGGCGCACAATAGCTTGTTTGCTGTGCGAAATCAGTGTTCGGGACACATTACGAAAATGACAGTGACACTGTTCATGAGTAGAGGTCATAAAATGCCTTGTTGAAAATTTGGTGACAATGCTCCTTAAAATGACTGTGTTACGAGCGTGCTCTGTGCAGTTTGCACACACGCTCGTACGTTCACAAACTTCTAATATTCTCACTCCAGATTTTCTACGGTGCCATTGTTCTGCACCTCCTAATGAACAGTACAGCTCTCATTTTTCACATCCTAACCAAAATCTGTTTTTGCAGTTCCAGTGCAGAATAGTGTGGTTGCTGTGGAAAGTCCATGTTCGAGACGCATGATGAAAATGACAGAAATGCTGTTCATTAGCAGATACCCTAAAATGCCTATGTTGAAAATTTGGGAACGAAAGTCAATAAAATAAGTGTTTTATGAGCGTGCATTGAACAGTTTGCATGCATGCTCATGACTTTCTGAATTTGTAATATTTTCACTCCAGCTGTTCACCATTGGCATTTTTCCATACCTCCTTATGAATACTCCAGCTGCCTGAAATGTGTTTTTGCACGTCCGGTGCAGAATTGCATGGCCGCTGTGTGAAATCAGTTTTTGGGACAGTTTGAGGAAATGACGGTGACACTATTCATGAGCAGAGGTCCTAAAATGCCTATGTTGAACATTTGATGCTGAAACTCCATACAATGATTGTGTTGCAAGCGTGCATTGCGCAGTTTCAATGCACCCTTGTAACTTTGTCAATCTGCAATATTTTCATGCCACATTTTCACCACTGGCATTTGTGCATGTCTCCTTATCAACAGTCCAGCTGCCATTTTTCGTAGCCTGCTCAAAATGTGTTTCCACAGCTGTGGCGCACAATGGCGTGCTTGCTGTGCAAAATCACCTTTTGAGACACATTCACAAAATCACAGCACTATGTGTCTCTAGCTACGCCACTCCCACTGCCAATGCCAGCGCGACAGCATTCGGCATTGACAAATGCTTGTTTTTTTTTGCTATTATTATCCCTCCTGATACAACCAAGCATTCTGTTTGCTTTGCTGTAAGCCTTATTGCACTGACTTGATTGTTTTAGGCAGTTGCCGATGATAACTCCAAGGTATCATTCCTCAAAAGTTATAGAGTCTCACCCCTCCCATTCAGTACGCTGTGTTGGGGTTCTTGTTCCCTAGGTGCATCACCTTGCACTTTGTGACGTTGAATTTCAACTACTAAACCCCTGACCATTCCTCCAGCTTTTGCAAGTCTGTCTGCATTTCCTTTATTCCCTCATAACTATCCACCCTCCAACAGAGCTTAGTGCCATCTGTGAAGAGACACAGCCTGCCCTGGATCCTCTCACCACTGTCGTTGATGAACATTTTGAAGAGGTCTGGACCGAGGAGAGATCCCTGCGGAACCCCACTTGTGACTTCCCTCTCTTCTGATTTAACCTTGTTGACCACTATTCTATGCTGCCTTCCCTTTAAATAGTTACATACCAAATTTACTATGTCCTTAGCTGCACCCAGATCCTCTATCTTTTTTAGCAAGCATTTCTGAGGTACTGATTCAAAAGCCTTCCTGAAACCAAAGTAGAGCAAATCCACAGCATGACCCCCATCCAATTCCCTCATTAGCCAGTCAAAGAAAACTATCAGGCTAGTCTGACAAGACTTCACTGGCACAAATTTGTGCTGCTTACTATCCTGCAGACTGTTGCTGTCCAGGTAGTCCGCAAGATCCTCTTTGAGCAGTGACTGCATCAGTTTTCCTACAGTAGAACTTAAGACTAACAGGTCTGTAGTTCCCAGCTTGTTCCGTGTCCCCCTTCCCCATGAAGCAGAACTACATTCACCACCCTCCAATCATTTGAAATCACTTCTGTCCTTAGAGAACTGTTGAATAGACTTACTAGGGGATCAGACAATTCCATTGTCAATTCCCCACATATCCACGGGTGCAACTCATCTGGTTCTGGAGCCTTATCAATCTTTAATGTGGCCCGTTCAAGACTCTTTCACTAGTAAATGCAGATTGCCTCATCTCTGGGACCCCCTTTAATGGCCACGTGATGCCAGTCTCTGACAAAGGCCCACTGTCCTCCCTAGTGAAAACTGAGCAAAAGTAATCATTTTGGATGGTGACCTTTGCCCATCTGTTTCAATCACCCTAACCCCCTCTGTTAGCCTCACAATTCCTCCTTTCTTCCTTTTTCAAAAATATACTCTAAGAACTATTTTTCTCTGCTCATTACTCCCTCCACAACATGCAGCTTTGTGTCTGATTTTGCATTCCTAATCATCCTCTTTGCCTTCCTATTTTTCATCAAATATTCTTCCCAGTCAACGACTATAACCTGACTGTGACAGCAATGTCCCAAGCTACACAAACTACAAGCAAGATGAAAAAAAATACTCACTTTAGTAATTATGTTTCTTCTAGTGGAGTCTTGCTGTATTGTGACAAGTGCAGTTAGCCCCAGCTTTTAAACTGCCATGGAGAACAATGGGTTAACTTTTCTATGCAGGGCATAGAATGTTGTTCTCAAGCTCGGTTGATGACTCTGCCTGTTGTATTTTGAACTGCAACCGTCAGATCTTTACAAGCAAAACTCACTAGGTGTTCTATATGGAAATTATAAAAAATTTACTAGCCAACTGGCAGAGAAATATTCTTTTGTGTTCCCAAGGGAAGACTCAAGTCAGGAAACCCAAAACACAAAAAACAAAATTGAAATAACATATAATCCCATGAATAACAGAGGGTGTAAGGAGGCACCCCTGAAGTGCCAACACTGCACCTGCCCACCACAGCCCAAAAAATCCATGTTCTGAGAGGGGAGGCGGTGGGGAGGTCAGAATACAGCAAGACTCCACTAGAAGAAACATAATTACTAAGGTGAGTATTTTTTTCTTCAAACAACTTGAAGTCTTGCTGTATTGTGACAAGTGCAGACTACTAAACAGTACATCCATGGAGGAGGGGCAGAACCTACTTTGGGAATAGGCTCTGAGGTACTGCTGTGCCAAACTGAGCCTGGATATCCAGAGAGTAATGCCTGGTAAAAGTATGTACTGTTTCCCAGGTGGCTGCTTGACAGATTTCTAAGAGAGGGATATCCCTGGCAGCCACCAGGGAAGCAGCTGTACCTCTTGTAGAGTGGAATCTTTCCCAGTTCTCATAGCAAAATTGTATACAAGACACAATCCACCTGGCAATAGTTCTCTTGGTGGCAGGTTTGCCCTTTCCTACCTCTCCATAAGTGAGGAACAACTGGAGGGAATCAAACCTGTGACCCTTGGTACGCACTATGTAGTAGCTAAGGGCTCTTTCAACATCCAAACTGTATAGCCTCCTCTCCCCTGATGAAGAATGATCAGTGAAGAAAACAGGGAGAGACATAGACTGATTCAGGTGGAAATCTGAAACTACTTTGGGCAAGAACTTCAAGATTAGTTTGAAGGACCACTTTATCTCTGTGAAAAGAGATGAAATCAGGTTCCACTGACAGGGCTTGCAATTCACTGATGTGTCTAGCAGAGGTAATGGCTACTAAAAACACTGTTTTCCAAGTCAAGTACTTAAGCTCTGCTGAGGACAGAGGCTCAAAAGGTGGTTGCATAAGCTGGGCAATGCAAGCATTAGGATCCCAAGCAGGAGTAGGATTCCTAAAGGGGGGACTGGTATGAAGCAATCCCTTGAAAAACATACAGAATACAGGGTGAGATGACAGTGAGGAAGACTTACCTACTGACAGGAAGGCAGAAACAGCAGACAAGTGTACATTGAGAGTAGCTGTTCTGAGGCCTAGGCTATTAAGATGGACCATATATTCCAGAACTGTAGGCAATTCAGCAGTATCTGGGGAGATAAAACCTCTTGGAACACCAAATGCTAAATCTCTTCCATTTGGAGTTACAAGTCTTTCTGGTGGAAGGCTTTCTAGAGGCTTTGAGAATATCCAGAACCCCCTGAGACAGATGCAAATCTGCAAACTCTAACTCTTCAAGAGCCATGCCTTGAGGTTGAAAGACTGAAGATTGGGGTACCAAATCCTCCCCTGAGAGCAGGTCAACAGATTGTAATTCCTAGGAAGAGACAGGAGAAGATGGACTGTTAGGGACAGCAACAAGGGGTACCATGGCTGCCTGGTCCAGTCTGGAGCAATCAGAATCACTTTGCCAGGTTGTGACCTTACCTTGACTAGATCTTTGAACAGGAGAGGGAAAGGGGGAAAAGCAAACAGAAACTTTCCTTCCCAGTTCAGAGTCAGAGCATCCAGGTGGACTGAGCCCAAGACTGGGGGTCTGCAACAAAAGATAGGAAGTTGGTGATTGTCTGGGACTGCAAAAAGATCTATCTCTGGAGTGCCCCATCTTGAAAAAATCACCTTCAATACCAGAGGATCCAGGGCCCATTCATGATGGCCCTGAGATATTCTGCTCAGTGCATCTGCTAGGACGTTGTCCTCCCCTGGAAGGTGAAATGCTATCAGAAAGATTTGCAGGGAATAAGTCAGAGACCACAGCTTCATTGCTTCTGTGCACAGGGCCGTAGACCGAGTGCCTCCTTGCTTGTTGATGTACCACATGGTGGTGGTGTTGTCTGTTCTGACCTGAACCACCTTGTTCTGTACTGACTGGGAAAAAGCTTGCAGTGCCAGAAACACTGTCCTGAGTTCCAGCAGACTGATGTGTAGAAGCGATTCCTGAGAAGACCACAGTCCTTTGGTGGTGAAATCCCCCAAATGGGCTCCCCAGCCCAGCAGGGAAGCATCAATGAATGAGACTGAGTGACAAATGGAACCCCTTGCCTCAAATTGTCCTGATCCTGCCACCACTGCAAGGCCTGGATCAGAGTTCAAGTCACTGGGATTAGTTTGGTAAGGGAATTCTTTCTTTGGGACCAAAAAGCCCTCAGGTAGAACTGAATGTCCCTCATCTGGAATCTTGCCTCTTGGAGCACTGCTGTAGAAGCTGCCATATGGCCCAAGAGCTGATGAAAATGCCTTACTGGTCGAGACACCTGAAGGTTGAATGAAGAAGCCAGCTCCATGAGAGCTCTTGCCCTTTCCAGGGGAAGAAAGGCTCTTGCTTTTACCGTATCCAGCTCTGCCCCTATGAAGGTGAGAAGCTGCACTGGTTCGAGAACTGACTTTGGTAGGTTGAGAAGAAATCCTAGAGAAGTGAGCACTTGCTGGGTCACTTGCAGGTCTGACTTGACTTGGTCTGGAGACTGGCCCACTATGAGCCAGTCATCCAAATATGGAAAAATGGAAATATTTTGTCTTCTTAGGAAGGCAACAACTACTGCCAGGCACTTTGTGAAAACCCTTGGAGCTGAGGTTAGGCCAAAGGGCATTGTTCTGAACTGATAGTGGCCTGATGGCAACTCGAACCTGAGGTACTTTCTGTGAGAGCACCTGATGGGAATGTGAAAGTAGGCATCTTTGAGGTCCATGGAGGCTAGCCAGTCCCCTGGCCTTAGAGAGGGAAGGGTAATTCCCAGAGTTATCATCTTGAACTTTGGCTTTAAAAGATGTTTGTTCAGATATCTTAAGTCCAGGATGGGTCGCCACTCTCCTGTCTTTTTGGGGGTCAGGAAGTACCTGGAGTACAGTCCTTTGCCCCAGTGTAAGGTAGGTACTCTCTTTGTAGCTCTTAAAGCTAGGAGAGAAGAAACCTCTGCCTCTACAGCAAGGGTTTCCAAAAGGTTTGCAGGTAGGAAAGATCTGGCTTTCATCTTTGGAAATTTTTTGAAGCTGAGAACCAGTCCCTGGCTTGCTACTTCCAGGAACCACTTGTCTGATGTAATAGACATCCAGTCCTGGACAAAGAAAGCCAGCCTGCCCCCTATTGGGATAGGAGAATCGACACAGGCAGACCCATCAGGATGTCTGCTTGGCATGGGCTTTAGGCTGAGGGGTGGATGCAGGCCTGCTCGTCCCCCTTCTGCCTCTCCCTCTGAAGAACCCCCTCTGCGAAAAGGAAGAAGAGGCCTGTGCTTGGTATAAAGACCTTTGAAAAGGCCTGCCCGTGCCCCTAGACTGCTGTCTTTGAGGAGTTGCCTGCCTTTCCTTGGTCTGAGCACTCCTGTAAGTGGTCCTGTATTCATCCATTTTCTTCATGTAATTCTCTGTCTGCTCCCCAAACAGAGAATTACCCACTACAGGAAAATCCATGGCCTTAGCCTGGGTATCCTGTGAGAGGTTAGTACATCTGAGCCAAGCCATTCTCCAAAGAGCTACAGATGTAGCCGTGACTCTTGATGACACATCATTGGAGTCCACAACAGCATGAAACTGAACTTTTGATGCCTCAATCCCATCTGCAGCCACCTCCTCCAGCTCCTTGGCAAGCTGGGGGGAAGCCTGTTTAGCCAGTGCCAGTACAGTGTCTCACCTGGACTTCTGGTATCTGGCTGTATAGGCCATATAAGTCACCTACCTGAGTCCCAAGGAAGATGCCATGTACTGCTTTTTTGCCATGGCATCAATCTTCCTGGAGTCCTTGTCTGGGGGGTGTGATGCCAAGGGAATGTTTGCCTTATCACAGGCGCAGCCTGTACAACCCCAACATGGCTGCATTGATGATAAAGGAACTCCGTATCTGAGCCTGAAAGTGCATACCACTTGTCCATTCTTCTATCCACAGGAGGTATGGAATTGGGAGATTTCAGAATTTTTTGTGTCTGTTTCCCAAAAGATTTGAGGAGGGGAATAGACAGTCTCCTGGACTCTGGGATGTCCATCATCTCTACATAGTCAGGCTCCTCCTGATCCTCCAGTGCCTCCTCCATAGGAAGGTGGAGGATCTCAGCCACCTTTCTGTAAAACATAAAGTGGGAAGGGAAGTCAGAACACCAAGGAGGAGAAACACCTGAAGTTCTGTCTGGGGAGATGTCCGGATCAATAGGCACATCCAGACTTTGACCATCACCATATTCATCTTCCAACTCTCCTTCCTCCTCAAACTCTGGTTCATAAAATTCTTCCAGGGTATAATCGTGAACCGGGGGAACCGACCAAACTGAGCCCCTGTCAAAAGGTGCTGGATCAGTGGGAAACGGTCGAAGCAATTCCACAATACGAATCGCTTTGGCTATTTCTTCGGTGGTCGGAATATGAGATTCTGGATCCGAACCAGACGATTTTTCTTTGCATTTCTTTTTTGCCAGAACCGACCCCTTGGGATCAGATCTCTTTTGCCTGAAGAGGTATCGCCCTGGTCAGAGGGCACTACTTCTGATTCGATCGGAACCGAACCGGGCTGGCCATCTGGGTCAGCGGACTTCTGGGCCTCCCTTTCCCTCAGTCTTCCTGATCTCTTTTCAAGGGTAGATTTGAGAACATTTTTACAAATTTGGCAGTCTGAATCGAGGTGGTCAAGCCACAGACAATAAACACAGGTGGTGTGGGGATCGGCCTTAGCAAAGACCTCCCCACACTCACTGCCGTGTTGAAACCCAGTGGGCCTGGTATTTTTCTTGGATTTCTCAGACATGGCCAACCTAACCAAACTTACCCTTTTTTCGGCAACTGCCAGGCAAGACTGCCCTATCGGTTCCTGAATGTGTCACGGGTCTTGGGGAAAAAAACGTTCTAAAACCCAGTTTATTTATTTTTTTTAGAACCGATACAGACCGGTAACCACATACTAAAGTAAGATAGAAAAATTACCTGAACGATCGGTTCAGCCGAACCGATCCACACTTTTTACAAGTTCCACACAGAAAACAGAACAAAACCTATCTAGTACTCACGGTACCGCTGACAGACACTTGAACCGACTATGCAGAAACTAAATTTCGGTAGAAAACGGACTGAAAAATAACACTTCAACTGATTTTGAAGCGAGCTGCAGGAAAAATCTCCGGAACGACTGTTTAGTGAGGCGGAGTAAAGAATCTAATGGTTGCAGTTCAAAATACAACAGGCAGAGACATCAACCGAGCTCGAGAGCAACATTCTATGCACTGCATAGAAAAGTTAACCCATTGTTCTCCGGGGCAGTTTAAAGGCTGGGGCTAACTGCACTTGTCACAATACAGCAAGACTTCATGTTGTTTGAAGGGGGTATGGTAAAGGAGGAAGGGTAGCCTCAGGAAAGGCACTGAGGCAGTAGAGGATGGATTCATCAGGGGAGAAAATGGGGAAATAGAATCACTGTGGTTCAGCTCACAGCAGCCTCAGGTAACAAATTTCATGTGGGGTGGTCTATAGACCACCAGGCCAAGTGGATGAGACTGACAGTGAATTTGGGATAGAAGTTAAAAAGGAGGTCACAAAGGGGAATAATAGTGTATCTCAACCGGCAAGATATTGGTATTGGCATTCCAACTGCTAGGAGCACCAGAAGATAAGCCTTGCTGGATACATTGTAGGACTACTGCAGGCTGCCATGCTTAACTTGGTACTAGCCAATTTGGAGGCGTATGGGTTGGGGAGCTACAAGGGCCCAGCAACCATAACCCCATATGGTTTGAGCTGGCCCTTGGGACCAGTAAGCCCTCACTGGAGGCAGAAGAACTGGATTTCAAAAGAGCAGACTTCAGCAAGATGAGGGAATTAATTTGGGACAGGCCCATTCCTGGAGTGTGAACCCCAAGGCAGGCTGCCTTTGTTGATGTGGTGTTCACCAACTTGGAAAGGGTAGGCAGTATGCAGGTTGGGGAACCACTGGGGTTCAGTGATCATAAACATCATATAGTTTGAGCTGACCCTTAGTAAGCCCTTGTCAAAAACTGAAGATCTGGATTTCTGAAGAGTAGATTTCAACCAGATGAGGAGAAATAGTCTAGTGTGGGTAATTGAAGTGGACAATATCATATCAGGAGAGAGGAGAAAAGATGGGGATAAATGAAAGGGGCCATTCTTGAGGCAACAAAGTCAGGCATAAGGATGGTAACCAAAGAAAACAGGTATAGAATATCAATATGGTACACTCAAAATGTCATAGAGGCAATGAGGGCCTAAGAGAAGGTCTTCATCAGATGCAGGAAAAATGAGGAGAGGAAGAATGGGGGAATAAAAAGTGAGAACCAGGGAAGTCAAGAAAGACATTAGAGATGCAAAAGCATACACTGAGCTGTGCATTACAGATGGTGCCAAGAGTGGGGAAAATTAAGATATATTAGAGAAAATAGACAGGAGGGGGTATTGTTAGGCTAACAGAGGGAGGTAGGCTAATAGAGGAGGAGGATGTGCAAAAAGCAGTCGTAAGTACTTTCTGCCCTGCATTTACGAGGGAGGACAGAGAGCTTCTATCCAAGAGTGGTATAAAGGCAACTGTAAGAGGGATCCCAGAGATAAGGCAGCTGGTAGAAGCCCTAAAAATATATAATGCCCCTGGGCTGGACGGGATACATTTGAGGATGCTAAAGCAGTTTTCTTCAAAACTAGTATAACCCTTGGTGGGGCTAATGAATAGGTGAATGCAGGCAGGGGTAGTTCTGAAAGACTGGGTGGCAGCAGATATAGTTCAATTCCACAAGGGGGAAGGGAACAAAGAGCAATTGGGTAACTACAGACCTCTCAGTCTTACCTTCATTCTGGGTAAACTGATGGAGACACTAAACAAAGAGGACCTAGTGGACTACCTATACGGAAACAGACTCCAGGACAGTAACCAGCATGGATTCATGGCAGGGAAGTCTTGCCAGACCAACCTGATAAGTATTTTTTGACTGGGTAACAAGCGCAGCTGAAAAGAGTCATGCTGTGGATTTCCTCTATTTAAATTTCAGCAAGGCTTTTGATTCAGTGTCTCAAACAATGTTGCTAAACAAGCTAGAGGATTTGAGTGCAGCAAAGGATGCAGAGTAGTAGGAAACTCCCTCCTGTGTGACCTACTTGCTGAGCCCAAACTACGGCCATTCAAATCAAAGCTCCGATCCCACCTCTCTAGTGAAATGACATGTTCTTTCTCCCTATAACAAGTGCAAGTGGCCTTGACCTGGCACTGAGCATACCTGCACTTTTTCCCCTAGGTTTGACTCTGATCATTCTAGCACTTTATTCCCCCCCAACCTACTCCCTCCAAATCCTTTCTGACATCCCCATCTGGCTAGCACAATCCAGCTTACCCCTCTGCAGCCTTCCAGTAGCCCCTTTACTGCCCCACAACCATCTCTCCACTACCTTTTGACCCCCATTTCTCTGCCTTTACCCTCACTATTACACTACTTCTCGCCACAAACCTCCTCACCACCCTTCCCTTCACTCCATAACTCTGCACATTCCTTCTCAACCCTCCTTCCCTCCCTGCTGCTACCTCATTCTAACTTCTTACCTTAACTTCCAACCACCACTTCCCCATCCACTCCACTCCCCCTGACAAAGGGAATTGGCTATAATTGTTTCCCCTCCAAGAATATCCTTATTCTTCCGCTCAGGAATCTTGATTTTCTGCCATATCTGCCAAATAAAGTTTTTTCTTTCAATGTTTTTACTGAAATTATTTTCTGCCCTTGTGTGTGTATACCCATTCTGCTGTGACCACCTACATTATTTTGTGTCTTGCTTGTCTGTCCATTACTGTTTGTTCTCGATGTGGAACCTCTGTTAATTAGCTCATAACTCAAAGGTTGTAACCCGAAACTGAATAAATAAATAAATATAATTAGTTGGAAGGGAGAGAGCAGAGGGTTGTGGTAAACTGAGTCAAATCTGAGGAGAGAGAGATTACCATTGGGGAGCCACATGGATTGGTCCTGGGTCCAGTTTTTTTCAGTATGTCGATCGGTGACGTTGGAAATGGAATTCAGGGTAAAATGTGTCTCTTCGCACATGATCCTAAGCTTTGTTGTAGGGTTGACAGCAAAGAGTGGCTTAGGGAGATGCAGAGAGACCTACAAAAGCTATGGAGGTGTTCCAAAGTTTGGTAGCTGAAATTCAATAAAGTCAATAAAAAAGGTGTAAGGTGGTACACAGAGGGAACAAGAACCCCAGGAGAGAGTATGGATGGGATGGATGAAGCTGTGCATAACCTCTGAGGAAAGAGACCTACGAGCCTTCATAAGTGACTCAATTAAACAAGCTTGCTAATGTAGCAAGGCGTAAAGTAAGACAGAGAGGATACTGGAGTACATGGGGAGGAGTATTGACAGCAGAAGAAAGGAGGTATTACTAACTCTCTATAGATTACAGGTAAGCCTGCACCTGGAGTACTGGGCCCAACTGTGGAGTCCTTACCTAAGGAAAAATTAAAACAGGCTTGAGATGGTGCAACGTAGGGTAACCAAAAGGATTCAGGGCCAGCAGGGCAGATCTTGTGAGAGTTGTCTTAAGGTATGAGCGTGTACTCCCTGGAGGCCATATGGGAGAGGAGAGGAGAGGAGAGGAGAGATATAATAGAGCAAAACAACAAAAGTGAAGCACCATCTACCAGAACACTGAAAAATACAGGCTTACACCAATATAACGTGCACAAATAGTTTATTAAATCTCCCTGATTACACCCTGAGTGAAACCGGTTGGAGGTTAGCTTGCTGTGAGGAGCTCCTGCTGGTGTTCTTGTGTAAGGTACTGGATACAGAGACCTAATAAACTATTATGTACTTTATATTGGTGTAAGCCTGTTTTTTTCAGTGTGCTGGTGGATGGTGCTTCAGTTTTGTTGTATTGGTTTTACCGTGCACATCCAGTTGTGGGGTGGCTTTTCTTCATCTCGAGATTTGATAGAGACCTTCCTGAAAGGAATGACAAGATAAACTGCAAGGCACTTTTCAGCTGGAATAGCAGACCAAGAACCCAGGGACATGAGTAGAAACAAGAAGAGGGGGAGGTACAGTATGGACATGACGACAAAGTTTTATTTTACAGGAAGGGAGATTGAGCCATGGAACAATCTGCCAGCTGATATGCTGGATACCAAACCAATGCATGGTTTCTAGCACAACTGGAACAGAGTGACAGGCTTAATAGCTATTCAAGGAGGTAGCAGTAAGATGGGTAGCATGGGGGTGAAGAGTGTGGGCTTAAACCCCATATAAACAAAAGGTCTCGGGTATGATAGGGTGTTACAAGCAGTGTTGGAATTACACTTAATAAGCTTTTGTAGCTGGTGGAGCCCATAAGGGCACTAACTTTAAACTGGGCCCACTTTCCATTATATGTTAATAGTAGTGATGTGTGAACTACCAGGACTCTCTTCAGAGTTAGGGAGGTGGAGCCCTGGCAAGTCCCACTGTACTTCCAACACTGGTTTCAGGCAGACTGGATGGAACAAAGGTTTTGCCTTCTGTCTCTGTCTGTTTTATATTCTATGCACTGCAACAACGCTATAGCCAAACATACCACTGGGTCAGCCAAGGATACATTGATTTGTGAACTGACTGATGCATACACACTGTCAGAAACTAAGAAACAGCATTACTAACATGGTAGGTTTGGAGCTGCCTCAAACCACCATTCTCTCACATAACAGAAGGACTAAGTGCACTACACGAGATGTACTACTCTGACTGTTTCACTTCATAGATTTATATACTATACTGTATGTGCTGTATGTTGATAGTGACAATTCTGAATGCCTCCAAAACCATAAAGTTAAATTTAATCTGCAGATCCCTTTTCTGAAATGTTTAAATGTACTATATCACGTATTGCAGCAAGGCTAAACCCAAACAACAAATTTATATTTGGGTTTCACAACCTACAACACACCGAATATAGTAAGTTTCATATTCATTCTATTTTCTGTCAGTACCAGCTGCAGTCACAAGAGGGTGCACATAAGCCACAGCAGACCCAGAGACAATCGACAGTTTTAGAAATGTGATGATCTCATTCTAACATTGAACGTGCCTAACATCTCTGATTGGCTAAGGCTCTTCTTAGCACAGCTAAACTACTTGATAAATGCCTCTGTGGTGTCAGTTCATGTTGGTATCTTGTAGAATGCTGAATATTGCTAAGCATACTGATAGCATCAAAGTAATACAACAACGTGTCTCAGAAGAGAAGCACAATGTATGTGTTGTCACTGATGATCACTGCATTACTTTTAGGTATGACAAATAGTTGTATATGCATTGCATTGTCTGCCTGTTTATCATTGATTCTTTATATCTGTTTACAGTATCTTTCTATTTATCTTTTAAATTTACTCTATTTATATATTCACAGTATGTTATTTTATGGGATTACTTAGTGTCCATTCATTCCACAGGTGGAGAATGTGCAGAAACCATCACTCAGCCTAGGATTGTAGAAGAGGTAGAAGGGAACACAGCTACAATTCCCTGCAATCATTCTATCTCAGCCTACAACAACATCCAGTGGTATACTCAGCTGGTTCATGAAGCTCCAAAGCTCTTAATACTGAGCTATGACACGAGCAAGAGTCAAGAGCGATTTACTGTAGATACTGACAGAGAACGCTGTCTACAAATCTTACAATAAGGGATGTGAACGTCAAGGATGCAGCTGCTGTCTATTACTGTGCAGTGAGTGACACAGTAAGACAACACAATGTTACTGCAACACCATATCCCTTTTGGTAGAGGAGGTTGCATTCTATACAATGAACAAAGCATCTGAGTTTTGTGAAGGGACTGAGACAGTACTTTTCTGTATATGGAGTAATATTAGCTCTGTTAAAGGAAACATCAACCAGATTTTCAGTGTTTGTTATACTTGTACACTAGATCCTGCGTACAGTCTGCACGTTCTTCCAGCTATACGTTTCCATCAGTTCTGGAGAAAACTGATATCAGTAGAGCGGACTATTTCAGTGAACAGCCATGCAGTGCTTCCTCTCAGCTGATGTCACCTGGTTCAGACCCTGATGGGTAATGAATAAGTTAAACATTTGATAAACATTAAATGTTAACATTATTAAGAATGTTGACTAAAACTCTTTGTCAACAAATATGCAAAACGTAGTTTAGTGTAGAGACTGCAATGAACGTAGTGGATATAATGATCAATTCACCAGATAGGTAATTTTTACGTTCACTTGCGCGCATGCGCAAGGAGCGTCTTGGAAGAAAGGGACACTTTGGAGGTGTGCCCCTCCTCTGCAATCCCCTGCTCCATTGAGCAGGCGTAGCAGTCCTGCACCAATCGGACACGGTGCTGTGTATGACAGCAGTGGTCTTCTCTTCAAAGAAAACCACCGCTGTGTGCTTGCACCACGTCACGCCGCCCGCCAATGCACCGCATCATGACGCCCCCCCAAATCTTTGCTGCCATGCTGGGAGCCCACCCCAGCATGGCAAACATCCCGCATCGCTCTGTGCTGAAGGTGCCCAATCCCACGTCGGCTCCACGGCCCCCCCTCAGCCATCCTTCTGCCATGCTGGGAGCTCACCCCAGCATGGCAAACGTCCCGCGTCGTCTGCCAACGGGGGTGCCCAATCCCCCATCAGCTCCACAGCCCTCCCCCAGCCATCCTTCTGCCATGCTGGGAGCCCACTCCAGCGTGGCAAACGTCCCACGTCGCCTTTTTTATTTTAAAAAACCTGTAAATTAAAAACGGTCCCACGGCATTTCTTCCAGCCCCCCCCCACAACCCACACCCACCCACTGCGCAACCTGCCTCCCACCCCCTCCACATAACACCTCCAGAGCTCGAGCGCGCGATCTTGATGGACCGGGAACACGTCTGCACTCTTCAAAGCCGACCCTGAATTAGGAAATGCCGGTAAGCTGTATAATGGGCTAGAGGGGTTTTCAACTGTGCATATCTCAGGCATTTTGGAATTTTAGCACCAAATTTTCAACATGGGGTTTTTGGGACCCCTTCTCATGAATGATGTCACTGTCATGGCGTTATTCGGGCCCTAAGGTGATTTAGTCTTTCACGCATTCACTGGGCAAAATCACCCTTCAGGCCTGAATAACACCATGACAGTGACATCGTCATGAGAAGATCCCAAAACTCCCATATTAATTGTCGCTTTTCAAAATGACTGTTCTGGCGTGCGTTGCGCCGGTTCCTATGCAGGCTCATAAGTTGCATAATTTTCAATATTTTCACTCCAGATTTTCAACATTGCCATTTTACCACACCTCCTTATGAGCAGTACAGCTGTCATTTTTCACATCCTGCCCAAAACGTGTTTCCACCCATGTAGCGCACAATACGAACATACGAAATTTGCCAGCAGATAAAGGCCTAGAGGTCTATCAAGTCTGCTCGAATGTGCAGCTAGCACCCCTTATTCTGCAGCTGCCCTTCCCTTCCACCCTTCCCTTTCATTAACCCTCCCCCTTGTCCTGTCCCATCCTCGTTTGAAGCAGTCCACTGTTCTACTGCATTCCACTTCAGGAGGTAACGCATTCCACCCAGCTACCACCCTCTCTGTAAAAAAGTGTCCCCTCATCTCCTCCTGAACCTTCCTCTCCAGTCTCATATCATGGCCCCTGGTGTCCCTCCCTCCTTACTTTGAACAGCCCTCTGTACTTGTCTTGTTTATTCCTTTCATGTATTTAAAGGTTTCAATCATGTCACCCCTGTCTCTCCTCTCCTCCAGTGAGTACATGTTCAACTCCTTCAACCTCCTCTCGTATGATAAGTCCCCAGCCCCTTGATCATCTTTTGCGCTCTGCTGCACCCTCCAGTAACTTAATGGCCCTCTTCAGATACGGATGCCAGTACTGCACGAGTACTCCAGGTGTGGTCTAACTAATGACCTATACAGTGCAGAATCACCCTCCTTCCTCGAGGATATACCCTGCAATATAACCCAGCATTTTGTTGGCCTTGCAGCTGCCTTCCTACATTGTGTCGAGTTGTTCATTGACCCTGTAATGAGCACACCCAGATCCTTCTCCTCCTCTGTCTGGGCTAGCTGCACTCCCCCTAACTGGTAACTCCTCCTTGGGTTCTTCATCCCAAAATGCAGCACCTTGCACTTTTTGCATTAAAGCCCAGTTGCCAGGTGTCTGACCAGGTTTCAAGCTTTGCCAGATCATCCTGCAACCCCTGCCATCCCTCTAGGTCATCCACCACCACGCCTACCTTGGTATCATCAGCAAACAGACTGATCTTGCTCTTGATGTCCCATGATATGTCTGCAATGAATATCCCAAACAACACTGGTCCCAACATCGAGCCCTGTGGAACACCACTCGTCACTGCCCTTGGGTGTGAGAGCTCCCCACCCACCACCACCCTCTGTTGCCTTCCCTGCAGCCAGTTTCCTACCCATCTCACCAGCTTTGCACCCGCCCCTGTGCCTACTAACTTCCTTCCTAGCCTTCCATGTGGCACTGAGTCAAATGCCTTACTGAAGTCCAGATACAGGACATCCACTGCATGGCCCCTGTCCAGTTGCCTAGTTACCCAGTCATAGAACTCGACCAGGCTGGTTTGGCAGGATCTGCCACATATGAAGCCATGCTGTCTGCTGTGCTGTAGTCCTTTGGCCTCTAGAAGAGCCACCAGCCTCTCCTTCAGGATAGTCTCCATTAGCTTACCCACGATGGATGTGAGGCTCACTGGTCTGTAGTTTCCCGGTTCATCCTTGGGGCCACTCTTGTGGAGGGGCACCACATGAGCCATCCTCCAGTCCTGAGGTACACACCCCGAATGTAGTGAGGCATTAAATAGGTCTATCAAAGGTTCTGCAAGGACCTCTGCCAGCTCCTTCAGTACCCTGGGGTGGATGCCATCTGGGCCTGGCGCCTTGTCCACCCTCAGTGCCATCAAACCCTCTCGAACTCTGCTCTCCATGATTTCCCCATCTGTCACCACTTCCCACCCTGCTTCTGCCATTCCTCCCACCTTGGGTGTCACCCCTCTTCTCTTTAGTAAATACTGAGCAGAAGTACTCATTTAGTGCTTCCGCCTTATCGCACCCTGCTTCCACCCAACCCCCCTCCTTCCTAATCCTTACTATGTGATCCTTACAGCTCCTTTTCTCCCTGATGTACTTAAAGAAGTCCTTCTCCCCCTTCTTAATGCCTTGTGCCAGCCTGAGTTCCGTAGATGCTTTGGCTCCCCTTACTGCCCTTGTCACCTCCTTCGATTCTGTCAAGTACTCCTCCCTGTCCTCCCCCCTCCCTGTTTTCTTGTACTTCCTAAAGGCAGCTCTTTTCCTACTTACCTTTTCCATGACCTCCTTGCTCAACCAGATCGGTTTCTTAGCCCTAGCCTTCTTGCTCTGGACTTTGCAGCAGGTTTTGATTGCCTCCACTATCCCCAGCTTTATGAGCTCCCACCTCTGGTTAGTGTCCATACTAGATTGAATTCTGGCCAGGTACCGTTTTACCACTTCCCTCATCCTCCCAAAGTCGGCCCTCCTGAAGTCCAGCACTATTGTGCCAGATTCCACTCCTTCCTTGCCCATATCCAATGTGAACCATACTGTGTGGTGGTCACTCCCTGACAGTGGTTCCTCCACTATAAGTTCTCTCACAATGGCACAGTCGGTGTGCGAAATCAATGTATGGGACACATTAAGAAAATCACAGTGACACTGTTCATTAGCAGAGGTCTTAAAATGGCTATGTTGAAAATTTGGTGAAAAAATTCCTAAAAATGACTGTTTTACGAGCATGCGTTGTGCAGTTCTTACGAACGCACATAAGTTTGTAAATTTTCAATATTTTCACTCTAGATTTTCAACTTTGCCATTTTACCACACCTCCTTATGAGCAGTACAGCTGTCATTTTTCACATCCTGCCCAAAACGTGTTTCCACCCATGTAGCGCACAATGGCACAGTTGGTGTGCTAAATCAATGTATGGGACACATTAAGAAAATCACAGTGACACTGTTCATGAGCAGAGGTCTTAAAATGGCTATGTTGAAAATTTGGTGAAAAAATTCCTAAAAATGACTGTTTTACAAGCGTGCGTTGCGCAGTTCCTAGGCACGCTCGTAAGTTCGCGAATTTTCAGTATTTTCACTCCAATGACTTCCAGATACCTAAACAGCACATAGAAGCAAGCAACATTTGGCACTGGCAAATGCTTGTACTTCTTTGTCACTGATTTTTTTAAGCCATGTCCAAGTGCCAAATACCACTGCAAATACCTGCAAGCGAACGTTCGCCATTGACAAATGCTTGTTAAATATTTTGTTACAGTGTTATCATGATCACAGTGTGCCTGGAAACTCCCAACATTTTGGGCTCCACACAACGTCTTCCTCAAGATGGACAATTTACTATTAAAACTCCGTATGGTACCTGATGTCTGCTTACATACACTGTTAGTGGGACCGAACACACACTGGACTGTATGTGTTTGTGAGACTTGGGAACGTTATTGCTGGGGTTGAAATTGGGTTTGTAAATAACTACAGTCAGTATAGAGAGAAACTGTACTCCAGGCAAAGGGACTGAGAAAAGGGTGTGTGCTATTATAAACAGAGGAGGAAAATCAGGGTGGCCATATTCCACCATGGCAGGCATCTTTGGAAGGGTTGTAGGCTGCACAGGCTGTAGGATGGCAATAATTCTAAACTGGGCCTGGAGAGAGGGAGGCTGCCCACTCTGTAGACAGCTATCTTGTATCAGGAGTGAGGTATATTGGTTAAGGAGTAAGCTGTGGGAGCTGGGGGGGGTGTCCAAGGATAAGGGGTGTGGATATGGGCAGCAGAAGGGTGGGTCTGAGGGGAGGCTGGGGCAACGCCTGAAATTACAGGACGTTATGTTACAGCAAGCAGGAGGGGGATATTAGGACAGAGGACCCTTAGATAGGGAAGTTGATGCTAAGGGGAAGCGTACAGGGTGAACATTCTGAATACAAAGAGACTGGAGGGAAGAGTCAGGAGGGCTGTTGTGCGGAAGCCTAAAGCAGCAGACTGTGGGAAGGGAGCTCCTAAGGTGAACAGTGCAAGAGAGGAAGAAGAGGGTCAGTTTAGAGATGCAGTCAGGGGAAACTCAGGTTACTTGATGGAGGCTGATATAGAGTGTCACAATAAATTTGAGCTACTAAGCAACCTAGAGGGGGAGGAAGGGGTTGGTGGAAATGAGGAAACTTATACAGAGGCCGGGGGGAGGGAGTCGGATACCCATAGGGCATCACAGACCAGCTATGGAAAGGATAGACATAGTCCCAGAGGGAGAATGGGAAACATATATGTTAAGCAAATGGGGGAGATGCAACATATTCCAGACATGAGGAGGAGAGCATGATTGAGAGAAACTGGGAGACAAGGAGGTGGGAGGAGCCCCCTTCAGCTGGGAGGTCAGTACCAAGGATGGGGCCCTAGCTAAGGGGACCCACAGAGAACCTCTGGAAGCAGGTACTATTACAAGGGGGGAGGATGGTGGTGTGGGGGAAGGGGAAACCATCAGGGCCAGGATAAATGGTTCAGATAAGAGAGGGTTAAAGGGGACACCTATTCAGAGGGGGTTTGAGTTAAGTGGGCAAAATAGCAAGGGAGGCAGAAAGGGGAGGGTGACAAGGGGGTCTCTAATAAGGCAGGAAGACTCCCATGAAATTGAGATCATGAATAAAGGGGGAAGGGGGGCTGAGAGGGCATAGTGGAGGTAACCATAAGGATGATGGCGGTGTTAAGGTTCTGTTACTGGGAGACTCGATGATTAGGGGTATCCATTGGGAGGGACAGGGGGGTGGATGCCATAGCCAGGTGAAGGTAGTGAGTATCTCTGGGCTGACAGTGCACAGAGCAAAGTTCATGGTGTATGAAATGGTTAGAATGTGAGGAAACCGGTTTCCTGGTGCATTTGGGAACTAATGATCTAGAGGAAATAGCATTTTGAAATCAAAGCAAGGTTCCAAGAACTTGCCAGAGTCTATCAGGATAATGGATGCAACATTTCCTTTTCGGAGATATTGCCAGTACCAAAGGCCTCAGTGGAGAAAAAAAATGAAGCTCACAGAGGTTAATGACTGGCTCAGGAAGTGGGGTGAAGAGAGTGGGTTGGGGTGTTAGGAACTGGAATGGAGTTTGGGAGGATAAGGGACTATATGCCAAGGACAGGTTTCATCTTGCCCCATTAGGAAGGAAGTCCTTAAACAGGGGATGGCTGACTACATACAAGAAAGGTGGGGTTTAAACTTGTAAGGGGGAAGGGATGAGGAGGGGTACCAGAAGCCTCTCCTCCAGATGAGGGGAGTAGCCGTCAAGCCCAAGAGGGGGGAAACAGACTGGAGGTGGAGGTTTCAGGAGGAGCAGGGGAGGATGGAAGTATAAGGAATCTGGGTGGGGTTCGACAGAGAGGATCAGGGATAAGGGGTTGGGGTTGGTGTTAATAAATGCCAGGAGCTTGGGAAACAAGTTGCCAGAGTTCCAGGCCATGCTGTTTGAGGGGTGGATGTGGCGGCGGTCACGGAGACGTGGGCCAACAAAAACCACGACTGGGACCTAAATGTACAGGGGTACACTATGCTTAGGAAGGATAGAAAGGAGGTCAGAGGGGGTGGAGTGGCTATGTTCATTAGAGATGACATAGAAATTGCTATGATAGAAGAGGCAGAGGGAAACGTGGAGGCCTTATGGGTCACCTTACGATCCCCAGCAGGAGATAAGGTCAAGCTGAGAGTAGCATATAGGCCCCCCGGGATGAGTGATGTTCTAGAGGATGGTTTGCTGGACAACATCATTGCCCAGTGTGGTCCAAAGGGGAAGGAGTGGTGTTGATGGGACCTTAATATGCCAGGTACAAACTGGGGAACCATGTCCTCTAAGGTGGCCAAGGAGCAGAGGCTGCTGGATGGCTTCCAGGATGTGTTCTTAACACAGCATGTGGTGGAGCCCACAAGGGAGGGGCATGTCCTGGATGTGGTTCTGGCAGATGGGGATCTGGTAAGGGACATAGCTGTACAGGACCCCCTGACTGGGAGTGACCACAATACTGTCTGGTTTCAAATAAGCATGGGGGGAGTGGGGGTGAGATCTAGGACACTGGCAGTGGACTTCAGGGGCGCAGACTTTATGGGCATGGGAAATATTCTCAAGGATCACTTGAAGGGGATTACCTCAATGACAAGTGTGGAAAGGAGATGGGAGGTCATAAAACAGGGACTTCATGAAGCAGTCAGGATCTGCGCTAAGTTGAAACGTAAGGGAGCAGGTCACGTAAACCATGCTGGTGGTCCAGTGAGGTACAGGTAGCAGTCAGAGAGAAAAGCGCCTACAAAAATATAAAACAACAAGAGGGGATAGGGATAAGAAATGTACCAGCTGCATCTAGAAAAGTCACCCGTATGGTGAGGAAGCAAGTCCAGTAAGAGCAGCGGCTGGCACAGGGGATACATGGAGGGAAAAGGGTTCTTCCGGTACATTGGGGAGGCGGAGAAAACTAAGGGCCATCTCAGCAGATTGAGAACAGAGGAGGGTGGGTGGAGGCGAGGATCAGGCAGAGGTATTTGAGTACTTTGCCTCTGTGTTCACTAGGGAGGGGATGGGATATCTACAAAACAAGGCATGAAGGGGATGGGCGGCGGGAGTGGGATCAGAGAGCAACAGAAATGGAGCAAGAGGGAGGGAAAGGTACCCAAGAGGGTCACATCTGGATAAGGATAAAAAGACCAGTAAGGGGAGGGACGGATGATGCTATCTCCACCAAAGGGTGTGGTTAGCCCTCAAGGCCCTAAAGAAAACAAATCTCCTGGGCGGATGGCATTCATCCGAGTACTATGGGAATTGGCGGACATACTGGCTGCACCCTGGGCGACTTTCAGCAGGTCACTTGAGACAGGGAGGTACCTGAGTTGGCGAGGAGGCACATGTGGTACCAATCCATAAAGGGATGAGGAAGTACCAAGTAATTATAGACCCATCAGTTTGACCTCGTGGTGGGAAAATTAATGGAGAGTATTCTAAAGGAACGATTGGGGTGTACTTGGAGGAGGGAGGAGGTCTGGATAGTCGGCAACATGGGTTTGTGCCAGGTAGATCATATCAAACCAACCTTGTGGAGTTCTATGAATGGATAACATCAGAACTGGACAGAGGGTAAGCCTGTGGATGTATTATTCTTGGACTTCAGCAAGGCGTTTGACTCTGTCCCCACAATGGTCTGGTGGAGAAACTGATGGGGTTAGGAGTAGGCCTTTGATGGTCAGATGGATTGAAAACTGGCTAGCTGGCGCACTCAGAGAGTAGTGGTCTGTGGGAGCTCTCGAACCCTAGACAGGTTGGTAGTGGGGTACCACAGGGCTCGGTCCTGGGTCCGATCCTGTTTAATGCATACATATCGGACATCGGGAGGGTATAGGTGTGAAATGAGTCTCTTGCGGATGACTCCAAGATGGGAGCAGTAGTTGAGGGAGAAGAGGGAGGTGGCCCTGCAAGGGACCTGGACACCCTGGAAAGCTGGGCTCACACATGGAAATTAAATTTCAATATCACCAAGTGCAAGGTGTTGCATCTTGGTCGGGAAACCTAAACACAGGTACACCCTGGGAGGGAGGCACTGGAGGCCTCAATAGGGAAAAAGACCTAGGGTCATGGTGGATACATGTATGAATAACTCCTGAGCAGTGCAGGAGAGCAGCTAGCAAGGCAAACAGGATGCTGGGATGCATCGTAAGGGGGATCACCTCTAGGAGCAGGGAAGTGATTCTGCCACTGTACAATGGACTGGTTAGACCACACCTTGAGTACTGTGTACAGTACTGGAGACCACATTTGAAGAGGGACATACAGCTCCTGGAGAGGGTAGAGAGGAGGGCAACAAAGATGATACGAGGGCTAGGGGATTTGACTTATGAGGACAGACTTGAGGAGCTCTGCCTGTTTTCATTGGAGGAGAGGAGAGACAGGGGACATGATTGAGGTCTTCAAGTACCTCAAGGGACTAAATAGGGTAAACATGGAGGGATCTTTAGACTAAAGCAGGAGGTATCACCAGAGGGCATGGTTTGAAGTTGGAAGGTGGAAGGGTGAGGGGAAAAGAGGAGGAGGTTTTTCACCGAGAGGGTGGTGGACCCTTGAATGCACTGCCTGGTGAGCTGGTTCAGAGATCCACAGTGGAGGCTTCAAGAGAGGTAGGACAGACACAAAAGTGGATGTATCAGATGATGGCCTGTCCGGGGGTGGGATGGATGATAGGGGTTTCTAGAGAACAAGGGATGGGAGGATCTCGGCACCCAACTAAGGATCTAGGTTCAAGCAGACTCGATAGACCGTAAGGCCTAATCTGCTGGCAAATAGTATGTTAGTATGTAAAACTCCCCCAAACATTTACAAATAAATATAACTGTGTTTTATGCTTTGCATATTGTTCATATCATACTATGGATTGACCGCATCAGATCATTCAATAAACCCATACAGAATAACACCCCATTTGAAACAGCAATCACTGCCTTCATAATACAAGTATTTAAATTATAATGGCATTTTTAGATAGTGACTGCTTTAAATGTAACCACCCAGTCTCCTGAGGTTTCTACAATCCCATTAGTGTTAGACTAAGAAGGTAGTGGGCAGCTGGTAGAGGGTTTATTAGCTCTGTACAGATGACATCAATGTTTACTCAGCTAATCTGAGGAGAGAATGGATTATGTCATTTAGAACTCTCACAGCAGCAACTTTGGAATCAGCTGCCTGGGGACACTTTAGAATTTTGGGATGAGAGTATATGGAGTTCTGTACTAGGAGTCAGAGTGAACAGAGCTCAGAGAATAGAGGTGCTTGCCAGACTGCCCTGAGGCAGGGTGAAGGACCTCTGGTTGATTTTCTCACCCTAGTGAGTTAAATAGTAGCAGTACAACAGGATGGTGGAGACTGTTGCCTGCAGGACCCCAATGTGACTGATAAATTCAGTGTTTCCAAAGGGCAGTCCCCTGAGGAACAAGAAGATTTTCCAGCTGCCCAAGTCAGAGATAAAACTATGGAAAAGCAACAGGGAGAAGTGTGCTTTCACCATCAGTCTGATGTCTGTAACAGAACCTACCATGAGTACAGAAGTAGGCCCAGTGGCGCTGAGGGTTGAGGCGCTGGATACCACACCTCATGCCATGCTGGTGGCCCAGGTTCGGACATGAGCCAGGGCCACCAGGGGTTGACAGGGGAGGGTAGAATCGAGCATCGGTAGGACTGCTCTCCTATCCTGAGGAGGGATTCCAGGAACCATCATTCTGTAGCAGCCCCTGGTGATGACTGGGGGCACTACCAAGTGGTGTCAGCAAGGGGCGGAGTGTGGCATAGACATCGGCATGTTGTACCTGATGTCATTGCATGCCTGCACTCGGGGGGGGGGGTCAAAGAATGGAAAGGGCAGCACAAGTCTGCAGCAGCTTGATACCCGCTGCTTCCCTGGCTGATGATACCGGGACCAGGGGTGCTTGCTGGTGTTGGATCCTGGACGGGCCTCGTGCAGGCATAAAGAGGGGAATCCCTCTCGATGGTACAGCTGCATATACCAGCTGGGCATGGCCACTTCAGGGTCTGCATTGAAGGAGGAGCGGTGGCTGGAAGTAAGCAGGGCTGTGGCTGCAGGTGGAAAAACATCAGTTGTGATAAAAAAAAAAAAGCGTGAGTACAGAAACACAGACTAATCCTTTGGGAGTCATCTGGTATTGTATGGGCCCAGAGACAAGGCTAGTATACACCACTCAGGGCCTCAGCCTGACCACTAATATGTGCTGAATGTAATTTAAGTGTGTGGATGCCTTTAGCAATCTGGTGAGATTGTAGGATCCAATCTGCGTAACTCCAAAGGGATGGTAGAAGCTGGCTGTGGCTAGGATGGGCAGACCCTCTCTTGAAATTCCAGTCAGGGCTAACTGATCATGAGAAAGGCACAAGTTTACCCTGCAGATGTTAACTAAGCCCATCAGATCAGGAGGATGTAATGTTTTAAGGTATGTGGCAATCCTCATGTGATAGACACTTATAGAGCAAGAAAAGAACTGTTGAGTGTGAAGTGTGTGGCAACCCTCACATCACAGACACTTTGGGGAAAAAGGATATCCTTGTAGATCCCTAGTATATAGGGATAGACTGGTCATAGTTTGTGACTTAAAAGAATGTGCAAAACCCAAGACATAGTACTTGTGTGATCCTGTAATGTGCATTTCAAACTGGGGGACCACCCCATTCTGTTTCTCTATCTGTCTCAGAATAAAGTCATACTGTACAATCTCATCTCCAGTATTGGATATTCCATCTGGCTTCTCAGTATGAAATTGTTCATGGGCCCCCTCAGAAGATAGGCATAGCATTGCCCTGGCACCTCTCTCTCTGAACTCGGTGTAAATATAAATGTTTATTTTGTGCTCTAACCCCCAACCTCTTAGATGCTGAGCCAGGTATTTGCCCCAGTGCCAGTGGTGGTACCTTTGTTACACTAACTTGTGGTTTGAGGCCTTGTCTGGGTACATGTTAGGGGGGTCCAGTTGCAAGATGCTGCTCTTGGCCTGGGTAAGGATCGTATAAATTGTATAAGTACATAAATAGTACTTGTATAACTCAGAGCTGCTATGCAAGTCAAATAGTGCAATATGCTTTACACCCACTTTTAATTTTCCACAACAAAAATATAATGACATCTCTCATAATGTTTGAGCTATTTCTGTACACACAAACCTAAAACAATTAACTAATCTGACAGAAACTTCCTGAACATTAAACATATGGGACCAAGTATTCTTAAAGCCATTATACTTCAAAATAAGAAAGTGATGTACATTCTAGCCAGTTGCTCTGCATTTTGAATACTAGTGACATGCATTTTAATTCTGAGAGATACATGTGTTGACCTGTTTAGTCCACACTTCCAATTCTAGACAGCACAATATTTATTGTGTTCAGAAGACCTCTGAGCTCAAAGGTTCCCTTTCAAAGGTATCCAAGTCAAGCGACATTGTAAATAACATCAAGTCATTACAAATAACAAGAAACAACGAATAACAAGTTACTCAGACTTTGAAAAGGAGCAATATTCATAACACAGTCATCAATATAGTGCATTTGAAATGGATGGCTGTATAGCCTAGAGGTCATAATAATGATCTATGAATGAGTTTGGTACCTTCGGTAGACCAAGGTTTGAGTCCTACAACCTCTACTTACATATTGTGTGACTCTATGCAAATCATTTAACCTCCTCAGTGCCCCTGGTTTGCCCCTGAAAATAGTTACTTGTGCCTAGTGGGCCTTACTCAATTACTAAAGAATAAATTAATGAAAAAGTGTCCAAGTCAAGCAAAGTTACAAATAACATAAAGCAATTACAAATATCAGCAAGCAACAAATAACAAGTTACACAGGCATCGCTAAAGAACAATATTCACAATACTATCATCAATATTTCATCCTGAGCAAACTGCATGTGGGTGAGAAATTTTTTTTTCTTTTAATATTTAATGTTTTTGATCACCCCAGACCTTATAGTCACATACAGTACATCTCAAAAATGTTAAAGATTTTTTGAGAATGTTCTCATCTGTGTGACAAATTACCAAATAAGTCCCCTTCACAGGAACTGAGGTTTGAGTCAAGTGCACCGTCTACGCATCACATGGTAATCTTTGTGCTTGTGAGATTGCGGGGACGCATGCACGCTTTCCTTGTTCTGCCCAACCTGCTGGTATAGTGGCACCATGTGGCTGAACACTGAAAGTATTTGCTGAGGTGTTTTGTGCTCAAGGTTGATAAAGTTGTTATTCTTTGATTAAAGTGCACAGGTTCTTGACCTTTCTAAACATAAAGTAATTTCTTTCAGATTAATTCTCTGCTATTTCTGTCACTATTTACCAGAAACTGAGAGCACCATGTAACTTCACTGGTACCAGTGGAGCTGTCTTGTAATTACTTATACTATAAGGGCCAGCCATTCAGAAATGCACCAAATTCCGGTGCAACTCAAATGTGCCATTGTGTGGTGAATGTGATTTTCAAAGGTTGCACATGGTGACATGCACCAGTGCATCATGGCTGAATACTGCAGGGATGCGTTATGGCACAACCAGAGGTGCACCAGGGAGCAACCAGACCTGTGCCATAGCGCAACCAGAGATGCACCAGAGAGAAAAAAGGGAGATGCGCCAAGGCACAGAAGGACCAGCCCCAGGCAATGGTGGGAGCAAAGCAGCTGAGGGATAGTGTGGGGCAGGCAGTGGAACACAGCTGGGGACAGTGGCAGGGAGGCACAGTGGTTGGCCACAGGTGACCACCGCCTGCAGGGCACAGACAGACAGCCAGCCCCCCCAGCACCAGAGCACTGGATGCAGGGAACAGGTGGCACCAACAGCCAAGGGAGAGCTGCCACTGGAACCCCCCCACTGGATGCCAAGCTCCAACCCACCCAGACCACGGCTAGCCTCACCCTAGTACATGGCACCCAACACACATGCCACGCATCCTGGACAGCCAGCCCATTGCCACCCTAAGCCACCGACCAAGGGGTAGGACACCACCATGCACAGCCTGCACAATGACACAGGCACACCACACAGACACCCACCATGCCACTGCAGCATGGCTCCACTCGCCAGCTGCAAAGCAGACACAGACACAGGCAGTCAATCAAGTAAACTGTAATAAACAAAGCTATGTACAAAGTAATGCTGTGGGAAAGGGTAGGAGAGTGAGGGATGGGGACAGGGGACAGGGACTGTACAGTGGGATGGGGAAGGAAGGGGAAGGGATGGCAGAGGTAAGAGGGAAGCACTAGGGACAACAAAGGTTGGCTACAACATGCCGCTGCCTAATGCATCCACCGCTGCCTGTCACTCAGCACCATCCACCGGGTCTGCTGGGCTACCTCCAATGTCATTGAGGTGATAAGGATCATCTGCCATAACATCTGGCAATAAAGCGGCAGCCGTGACCTCCTCTGGTTGCCTATGACAAAGGAATGGACAGGTGATCAGTGCAAGTCCCTAGAAACCATGCCCTCCCACCGTACGCAGCGGACAGTGGGAACACATGCCCCTGGAGTGGCACTCTGGCCACACACAGTGAGTGGACCAATGCCTGCTGACATCTCAGCATACCACGACAGTGCACAGCAGTGGAGACTGTGCAGTGACAGGCAGGTGGCACAGGGCTGCAGCAGCACCACAGCAGCACCTGTGGCGGCTGGGTCACACCCATCCCACCAACAGCTGGTATACATGTGTAATGGCTGCCCCACAGTGGCATGCACACCGCACAGTGTGCAGCACACAGCTAACATGGAACATGCCACAGGTGACCATGGCTGCAACCTCACCCACGCTGACCACCCAGTAAGGAGTAGAGGAAGACAACAGTACCTACCTGCCCGCTGCGGCACCACACGTGCCTGTCCCACTGCTGCTCCACCTCCACCAGTCGGGCCTGCTCCACCAGCCGGATGTCCCGCAGTGGCCTGCTACAGCCCACCAGGCACACCCGCTGCCCTGGCATGCTGCTGATCCTCAGGCCCTAGGAATGGAACACAGACAGGCACACCTCAGAGTACAGCCACAGCATGTGCCCACCACCCCTACCCCTGTGCACAGTGTGCGCCCCAGCCTGACATGACCCGCAGGGCAGTGGCACAGTGCGCCTTGTGGCTGACAATGCCACACCACATGGCACCACATGGCACATGCCAACAGCCCCCCCCCACAGAACATGTCAGGCAGCCCAGCCAGCACCAGATATGATTGTTGGGCACACATGCAGCATAAGCATCCTCAGCCTCTCGGGGTCCCGCCGCATCAGGTTACAGTACCGGTGGTGGCACTGCTCACTGGTCTGAGGCACACCAGTATCCTGGACCAGGCCTGCAGCAATGACCTGCCAGATGTCACTCCTGGCCTGCTGCAAGGACTCCTGGCCAAACAGGCCAGGTGCATGTGGCAGCATCTGGGCCACAAGATTCACTAGCTCTATCTCACTCCTATTGTGAGCACATCACACCCCTCACTGTACCATGCTCCCTAAATGAGTTGCTGAACCAAGATGGCAGCCAGTAGCTCATGTGCACAACGTGCGCGGAATACGCACCTCATGGAGGCATGTGCAGCATCCGGTAATCATGCATATCCGTGGATGCACAGCATGGGAGTGGCCCACCTGGTAAGTGGTGGTGGAGTACCAAGGGGCATAAGGTCAGGTCAGAGGTCACCCAATGCATAGTGCACCAGAGCACCATAGGGGCCATGACACATAGTGCGCCATGGGCTCTATAGTGCTGTGAGTGCACAGTGCGCAATAGGCGCTGGCACAGGCCATGATGCATGCATGCATACTGTGGGCAGTGCACTGCATACGTCACAGCAGTGCACCATGACATGCGTTGGAGCAATTCCATTGTGCAAGGAGCAAGTGCACGATATTCAGCTGTCACATGCTAATGAACTCATCAGCCAATGCAGGGCGCACTGGGGAGATTAGCATGTCATTACAGTTGCACCACAGCACACTTGCATGTGATGCATTATAAAGGTGCTGCACAACAGCACAGGCCATGGACTGGTATTGCAACCATCTGAGGTAAGTTGCGCCTGCTGTGGGAACAGCCAGCACAGCAGGGTGGATGGGGTGGGCAGTTGCAGGCAGTGACACACATGTCCTTGTCCACAGGTAGCACCATGTCCGAGCATGAGGAGACTGAGGAGCGTGGGCCTGCCCGCAAGTGCAGGCCCAACTTTACGAAGGTGGAAGCCAATGCCCTGTTCGAGGCCTACCTCAACAGGGAGCAACTGCTGAGTGGCACCACTGGCACACCACATGCCATGACTGTGGCCTGGGTGGAGGTGGCAGATGCAGTGAACCTGCAGGGCAGCAACCAGCAGTCTGTGCAGGTGTGCAGAAAGAAGGTGGGCACTGACAAACTCCACATTAAGGAGAAGGTGGCGGCCACACGGGCTGCCAGGACAGCCACTGGTGGGGGCCATGCTGCTGTGCCACAGCTCACAGCACAAGAGGAGCTGGTGGTGGCTACCATGAGGCATAGCACTGTTGAGGGTGTGCCGGCCGGTGGCTTCCAGACAGGAGGGAGCTCATCACTCTGTGGTACATATGTCAATATGTCATGCCCGGCGGGGATGCAGGTACTGCAGCACAAACACATCTGTTTTCTCTTACAGCACTGGCACTCCAGGTCCACGGTGGCCGTGGTTCCGAACAGCAGACCTGATGTGCGCACTGCCATGTCTGCAGTCTGCTGCCACTGCCCTGTGTGCACATGAATGATGTGTGTGGGTGCATGCCACAGTCATGGCAACTGTGTGTCATGCCACATGCTACCTGTGTGCGCACCCACCCACCCAGCCACTTGCCTGTGTGGTGTATGCATGATGAGAGCAGCACAGCACTGGCTGCGCCTGTGCACCGGTGCCCTGCATCTGATACATGCCATGTGCTGGCACTTGGGCTTGTGTTTGTGTGTGTCTATGTGTGGCTGTGTGTGTGTGTGTGTGTGTGTGCGCATGCATGCATTGCTGTATGGTGCTGCATGCTGTTGTGTGTGGCTGTGTGGCACTACCACCCCTACCCCGGCCCCATGTCTGTGTGTGCATGCCCATTGCCATGCTTGCCCATGCCATGTGCCGTGCCATTGTGTCTGTCCCCTGCATGGATGTTGCTCCACCTGCCTGCATGTGCCAAAGTGCTCTTGTGCAATTGTGTCCCAGTGCTGGCGTGCCATCCTTAGGAGCCAGGAATCACTATACCCGGGGGGGGGCTGCCCGCCACCCCCCAGCCCATTGCCCTCATCGTCTTCACTGCTGTCCCCCACTTCAGCCTCGACATCTATCCCACGGTCAATGGCCATGTTGTGCAGTATGCAGCAGGCCAGGAATAGGCCACATGCTTTCAAGGGACTGTACTGTAGGGCACCGCCAAACCTGTCAAGGCAATGGAGTCATGCCTTCAGCATCCCAAACACATGCTCAATTAAGTTCTGCATGCTGGCGTGTGCCTTATTGTAATGGTCCTCTGCTGGGTACGACGGGCACCAGTAGGGGGTGAGCAGCCAGGGCCTGAGTGGGTAGCCACTGTCACCTGTGTGGACAAATACATGGTTAGCATGGTGTCCTCTGTCACTGTGCCCCATGCCCATCCCTGGTGCCCCCGCCAGTGCACCCACCCTGCCCACCAATTCCCATGCCCTGCTGTTCCCAGTTCCCAATGGCCATCCCATACTCACCCACTAGGTGGCCCGTGGAATATCCTACTCTCGAACCTGTGGCACAGTGCAGAACTCTACAAGATAAATTAATCATGTACACTCCCAGGGTGTGTGGCACAGACATTGGTTATGCGCCCCCTGGCATTGCACACCACCTGGCAGTTGACACTGGGGTAGCCCTTCCTGTTGATGTATGTTACGTCCTCAGGGCCAGGTGGCATGTGGATGCCCACATGGGTAAAGTCAATGGCCCCTAGCACACTAGGCATCCATGCTACCCTGTCGAAGTCCTGGATGGTTGCTGTACGCTCTGCCTGTGTGCTGGGGAACTGGATGTATTCTGCAGCATGTGGCAGCAGGGCATTGAGGAGGTGAGTGAGAAGGCATGATGTGGGTGACTGGGTTATGCCTGTGGTGTCCCCTGTTGGTCTCTGGAAGGTGCCTGTGGTGAGCAGGCACATGATAGCTGTCACCTTCGTCTCCATTGTCAGGGCATTGCTCCATCTAGTGAGTGCCTGCATCTCCTCACTGCACAGCTCACAGAGCTGCCTCAGAATCACCCAGTTCAAGCAATACTGACCCACAATCTCCATATCAGAGTGGTTCTCAAAGTGGATGCAGGGACGGTACCACCTTCCGGGTGTACCACCAATGGGCTCTTCCACGGCCAAGTCACTTTGCCTCCTGCCTCCTCACACCCCTCATTATGGCCTCCATCTGGAATGCTGCACTGGCCATGGCCCCTGCTGTCCTGTCTCCCCCATGGCAGTTGGCTCCAGTGGTCCACTTGCCACTGTGCAGCAGTGCCTCTCACTCTGCCTGGCTCTCTCTTGCTTCGTCTGCCTCTGACTCACACTCTGTAGCCACCTCTGTCCCACACCCCTGTGGCTGTCAATTTCAGTCCCTCAGTCCCTACTAGCTCTGTCTACCTTTTCCCTTCTGTTTCCTCCCTCCATGGTCTGGTGGCTTTCCCTCTGTGTCTGTCTCTCTCTCTCTCTGTCTATCTGTCTGTCTCTCTCTCTCTCACTCACTTCTGGTGCAAGTGCTGTCCCCTTGCTTGCTCCCTGTATTCGTTGGCTCAAGTCTGCTCAGCACATTTGGTCGTTGCTCCACACTTGCTCTGTGGGTCAGGGGTTGAATATTGCACTGCGTTGCATATTCATGGGCATGCCCCCTGCCTTTGTGCATGCATTCATTAGAGTTGTATATTGCCTCACTGCTACTTGTGCAGCGCACTGGTTCTCGCTGAATATCGCTCCATGGTGCAGTGCCGCAGTTGCCCCATGTGAAACTGCTTTGAATATCCCAGCCAAAGTCTTATAGGATACTGCACATGTCCACATGAGCCTGTTACTATATATGCCCACTTATTCTTGACTTAAACACTTAATCACAAAGAAGAGGGATGAAAAGGGAGGGGGAACGTGTCTTGCAGCCGCTATTGTTCCACCTGTTAGACTATAAAATGCTATCCTACCGCTGATTGTGCTTTTCTATTATTTCAAAAATGTAACCAGTCAAGACACTCAATGCTGTGATTTATGTTGCCACCAAAAATATATTTTTTTCTATATCCAGCATTTACATCCATTCTGCATACTCATATTACATTTCTGAGCTTACTGCCATCATAATCATAGGCATACAATAATGCCCCATATGCTAACTGGCATTAGAATAGTCACTTCAATTAGGGATATTCTGTTTCATCATCATTATAGAATGTATTCGATTGCAGAGTCATAATATAAATGTGTATCTGTTACGCTTTTGCTTCTGAATTACATCACTTATATTTCCAAATTGGGAACTATAATCTGTTTATAAGACATGGAGCTATCAGTTCATATTATGATGAAATAGAGGATCCTTGATAGAAGCGACTATTCTAATACTCTTTAGTAAACAGGATGTTATTAAAAAACACACTTCTGAAAATGCATTGAGAAATTCTTTAGCTTGAATCAATATGGCTCTGATCATAACATGCATTTTAAAGGTACAGATTTGTTAATCCTGTCGCTGTCACTAACATCTTTAAAATACATGTCTTTGATCTGTCTGCCTACATGATCTCCAAAATTATCCCAGCAAACTTAACTATAAATCCTTCTTCTATTGAACTGACCATATACAGGAACAGTCCTTGGGTGGTGAGATCCCCCAAATGGGCTCCCCAGCCCAGCAGGGAAGCATCCATGAATGAGACTGAGTGGCAAATAGAACCCCTTGCCTCAATTTGTCCTGATCCTGTTATCATCTTGAACTTTGGCTTTAAAAGATGTTTGTTTAGGTATCTTAAGTCCAGGATGGGTCGCCACTCTCCTGTCTTTTTGGGGGTCAGGAAGTACCTGGAGTACAGTCCTATGCCCCAGTGTAAGGTAAGCACTCTCTCTATAGCTCTTAAAGCTAGGAGAGAAGAAACCTCTGCCTCAACAGCAAAGGTTTCCGAAAGGTTTGCAGGTGGAAAAGATCTGGCTCTCATCTTTGGAAATTTTTTGAAGCTAAGAACCAGTCCCTGGCTTACTACTTCCAGGACCCACTTGTCTGATGTAATAGACATCCAATCCTGGACAAAGTAAGCCAGCCTGCCCCCTATTGGGATAGGAGAGTCGACACAGGCAGACCCATCAGGGTGTCTGCTTGGCAGGGGCTTTAGGCTGAGGGGTGGATGCAGGCATGCTCATCCCCCTTCTGCCTCTACCTCTGAAGAACCCCCTCTGTGAAAAAGAAGAAGAGGCCTGTGCCTGGTAAAAAGGACTTTGAAAAGGCCTGCCCCTGCCCCTAGACTTCCTCCTTTGAGGTGTTGCCTGTCTTTCCTTGGCCTGAGCACTCCTGTAAGTGGTCCTGTACTCATCCATTTTCTGCATGTAATTCTCTGTCTGCTCCCCAAACAGAGAATTACCCACTACAGGAAAATCAATGGCCTTTGCCTGAGTATCCTGTGAGAGATTAGTACATCTGAGCCAAGCTATTCTCCGAAGAGCTACAGATGTAGCCATGACTCTTGATGACACATCATTGGAGTCAATGGCAGCATGAAACTGAACTTTTGGTGCCTCAATCCCATCTGCAGCCACTTCCTCCAGCTCCTTGGCAAGCTGGGGGGAAGTCTGTTTAGCCAGTGCCAGTACAATTTCCCACCTGTACTTCTGGTATCTGGCTGTATAGGCCATATAATACGCCTGCCTGAGTCCCAAGTAAGATGCCATGTACTGCTTTTTTGCCATGGCATCAGTCTTCCTGGAGTTCTTGTCTAGGGGGTGTGATTTCAAGGGAATGTTTGCCTTATCGCAGGCAGCAGCCTGTACAACCCCAACATGGCTGCATTGCTGACAAAGGAACTCCGTATCTGAACCTGAAAGTGCATACCTCTTGTCCATTCTTCTATCCACAGGAGGTATGGAATTGGGAGACTTCAGAATTTTTTGTGTCTGTTTCCCAAAAGATTTGTGGAGGGGAATAGACAGTCTCCTGGACTCTGGGGTATCCATCATCTCTACATAGTCAGGATCCTCCTGATCCTCCAGTGCCTCTTTCATAGGAAGGTGGAGGATCTCAGCCACCTTTCTGTAAAATGTAAAGTGGGAAGGGAACTCAGAGAGCCTAGGAGGAGAAACACCTGAAGGTCTGTCTGGGGATATGTCCAGATCAATAGGCACATCCAGACTTTCACCATCACCATATTAATCTTCCAACTCTCCTTCCTCCTCAAACTCTGGTTCATAAAATTCTTCCAGGGTATAATCGTCAACTGGGGGAACTGACCGAACCGAGCCCCTGCCAAAAGGTGCCAGATCAGTCGGAAATGGGCAAAGCGATTCCACAATACAAATCGCTTTGGCTATTTCTTAGGCGGTCTGAAAATATGAGATTCTGGATCCGAACCGGACGATTTTTCTTTGTGTTTCTTTCTTGCCGGAACTGACCTCTCAGGATCAGATCTCCTTTTGCTCGAAGAAGTATCGCCCTGGTCAGAGGGCACTCCTTCTGGTACGATTGGAACTAAACCGGGCAGACCATTTGGGTCAGCAGACTTCTCGACCTCCCGTTCCTTCAGTCTACCTAATCTCTTTTCAAGGGTAGATTTGGGAAAATTTTTACAAATGTGGCAGTCTGAATCGAGGTGGTCAAACTCCAGACAATAAACACAGGTGGTGCGGGGATCGGCCTTAGCAAAGACCTCTCCACACTCACTGCAGTGTTGAAACCCAGTGGGCCCGGTATTTTTCTTGGGTTTCTCAGACATGGCCAACCTAACCAAACTTACCCTTTTTTCGGCAACCACCAGGCAAGACTCCCTTATCGGTTCCTGACCGTGCGACGGGTCTTGGGGAAAAAAAGTACTAAAACCCATTTTTTTAGACCCGATACGGACCAATAACCACATACTAAAGTAAGATAGAAAAATTACCTGAACGATTGGTTCAGCCAAACCGAGCCACACTTTTTACAAGTTCCACACAGAAAACAGAACAAAACCTATCTAGTACTCACGGAACCACAGACAGAGACTTGAACAGACTATGCAGAAACTAAATTTTGGTAGAAAACGGACCGAAAACTGACACTTCAACCAACTTTGAACCGAGCTAAAGGAGAAATCTCCGGAGCGACTGTTCAGTGAGGGGGAGTAAAGAATCTGATGGTTGCAGTTCAAAATACAACAGGCAGAGACATCAACCGAATTCGAGAGCAACATTCTATGTCCTGCATAGAAAAGTTAACCCATTGTTCTCCCGGGGCAGTTTAAAGACTGGAGCTAATTGCACTTGTCACAATACAGCAAGACTTCATGTTGTTTGAAGGGGGTAAGGTAAAGGAGGAAGGGTAGCCCTCTTTGTCAGGAAAGGCACTGAGGCAGTAGAGGATGGATTCATCAGAGGAGAAAATGTGGAAATAGAATCACTGTGGTTCAGCTCATAGCAGCCTCAGGCAACAACTTTCATATGGGGTGGTCTATAGACCACCAGGCCAAGTGGATGAGACTGACAGAGAATTCAGGGTAGAAGTTAAAAGGGAGGTCACAAAGGGGAATAATAGGGTATCTCAACTGGCAAGACATTGGTATTGGTATTCCAACAGCTAGGAGCACCAGAAGATAAGCCTTGCTGGATAAATTGCAGGACTACTGCAGGCTGCCATGCTCAACTTGGTACTAGCCAATTTGGAGGCATATGGGTTGGGGAGCTACAAGGGCCCAGCAACCATAACACCATATGGTTTGAGCTGGCCCTTGGGACCAGTAAGCCCTCACTGGAGGCAGAAAAACTGGATTTCAAAAGAGCAGACTTCAGCTAGATGAGGGAATTAATTTGGGACAGGCCCATTCCTGGAGGAGTGTGAACCCCAAGGCAGGCTGCCATTGTTGATGTGGTATTCACCAACTTGGAAAGGGCAGGCAGTTTGCAGGTTGGGGAACCACTGGGGTTCAGTGATCATAAACACCATATAGTTTGAGTTGACCCTTAGTAAGCCCTTGTCAAAGACTGAAGATCTGGATTTCTGAAGAGTAGATTTAAACCAGATGAGGAGAAATAGTCTAGTGTGGGTAATTGAAGTGGACAATATCAGGGGAGAGGATGAAAGATGGGGATAAATGAAAGGGGCCATTCTTGAGGCAACAAAGTCAGGCATAAGGATGGTAACCAAAGAAAACAGGTATAGAATATCAATATGGTACACTCAAAATGTCACAGAGGCAGTGAGGGCCTAAGAGAAGGCCTTCATCAGATGCAGGAAAAAATGAGGAGAGGAAGAATGGGGAAATACAAAGTGAGAACAAGGGAAGTCAAGAAAGACATTAGAGGTGCAAAAGCATACACTGAGCTGTGCATTACAGATGGTGCCAAGAGTGGGGAAAATTAAGAAATATTAGAGAAAATAGACAGGAGGGGGTATTGTTAGGCTAACAGAGGGAGGTAGGCTACTAGAAGAGGAGGATGAGCAAAAAGCAGTCATAAGTACTTTCTGCCCTGCATTTACGAGGGAGGACAGAGAGCTTATATCCAAGAGTGGTATAAAGGCAGCTGTAAGGGGGATCCCAGAGATAAGGCAGCAGGTAGAAGCCCTAAAAATATATAATGCCCCTTGGCTGGACGGGATACATTTGAGGATGCTAAAGCAGTTTTCCTCAAAACTAGTATAACCCTTGGTAGGGCTAATGAATAGCTGAATGCAGGCAAGGGTAGTTCTGAAAGACTGGAGGGTAGCAGATATAGTTCAATTCCACAAAGGGGGAGGGGAATAAAGAGCAATTGGGTAACTACAGACCTCTCAGTCTTACCTTCATTCTGGGTAAACTGATGGAGACACTAAACAAAGAGGACCTAGTGGACTACCTGTACGGAAACAGACTCCAGGACAGTAACCAGCATGGATTCATGGCAAGGAGGTCTTGCCAAACCAACCTGATAAGTATTCTTTGACTGGGTAACAAGGGCAGTTGAAAAGAGTCATGCTGTGGATTTCCTCTATTTAAATTTTGGCAAGACTTTCGATTCAGAGTCTCAGACAATGTTGCTAAACAAGCTAGAAGATTTGGGGCAGCAAAGGATGCAGAGTAGTAGGAAACTCCCTGCCGTAAGACCTACTTGCTGAGCCCAAACTAGGGCCATTCAAATCAAAGCTCCGATCCCACCTCTCTAGTGAAATGACATGTTCCTTCTCCCTATAACAAGTGCAAGTGGCCTTGACCTGGCACTGAGCATACCTGCACTTTTTCCCCTAGGTTTGACTCTGATCATTCTAGCACTTTATTCTCCCCCAACCTACTCCCTCCAAATCCTTTCTGACATCCCCTTCTGGCTAGCACAATCCAGCTTACTCCTCTGCAGCCTTCCAGTAGCCCCTTTACTGCCCCACAACCATCTCTCCACTACCCTTTGACCCCCATTTCTCTGCCTTTACCCTCACTATTACACTACTTCTTTCCAAAAACCTCCTCACCACCCTTCTCTTCACTCCACAACTCTTCACACTCCTTTTCAACCCTCCTTCCCTCCCTGCTGCTACCTCATTCTAACTTCTTACTTTAACTTTCAACCACCACTTCCCCATCCACTCCACTCCCCCAGACAAAGGGAATTGGCTATGCTTGTGTCCCCTCCAAGAATATCCTTATTCTTCCCCTCAGGAATCTTGATTTTCTTCCATATCTGCCAAATAAAGTTTTTCCTCTTGATGTTTTTAATGAAATTATTTTCTGCCCTTGTGTGTGTATTCCCATTCTGCTGTGACCACCTACATTATTTTGTGTCTTGCTTGTCTGTCCATTACTGTTTGTTCTCAACGTGGAACCTCTGTTAATGAGCTCATAACTCAAAGGCTGTAATCCGAGACAGAATAAATAAATAAATAAAATTGGTTGGAAGGGACAGAGCAGAAGGTTGTGGTAAACAGAGACAAATCTGAGGAGAGAGAGATTACCATTGGAGAGCCACATGGATTGGTCCTGGGTCCAGTTTTTTTCAATATGTCGATCAGTGACATTGGAAAAGGAATTCAGGATAAAATGTGTCTCTTCACACATGACCCTAAGCTTTGTTGTAGGGTTGACAACAAAGAGTGGCTTAGGGAGATGCAGAGGGACCTACAAAAGCTATGGAGATGTTCCAAAGTTTGGTAGCTGAAATTCAATAAAGTCAATAAAAAAAGTGGTGTAAGGTGGTGCACAGAGGGAACAAGAACCCCAGGAGAGAGAATGGATGGGATGGATGAAGCTGTGCATAACCTCTGAGGAAAGAGACCTACGAGCCTTCAAAAGTGACTCAGTTAAACAAGCTTGCCAATGTAGCAAGGCGTAAAGTAAAGCAAAGATGATACTGGAGTACATGAGGAGGAGTATTGACAGCAGAAGAAAGGAGGTATTACTAACTCTCTGTAGATTATATGTGACCCTCCACCTGGAGTACTGGGCCCAACTGTGGAGTCCTTACCTAAGGAAAGATAAAAACAGGCTTGAGATGGTGCAACGTAGGGTAACCAAAAGGATTCAGGGCCAGCAGGGCAGATCTTATGAGGGTTGTCTTAAGGCATGAGCGCGTACTCCCTGGAGGCCATATGGGAGAGGAGAGGAGAGGAGAGATATGATAGAGCAAAACAACAAAAGTGAAGCACTATCTACCAGAACACTGAAAAATACAGGCTTACACCAATATAACGTGCACAAATAGTTACTTAAAAATAATCTCCCTGATTACACCCTGAGTGAAACCGGTTGGAGGTTAGCTTGCTGTAAGGAGCTCAAGCTCCTGCTGGTGTTCTTGTGTAAGGTACCAGATACAGAGACCTAAAACATACCACTGGGTCAGCCAAGGATACATGGATTTGTGAACTGACTGATGCATGCACACTGTCAGAAACTAAGAAACAGCATTACTAACATGGTAGGTTTGGAGCTGTCTCAAACCACCATTCTCTCACATAACAGAAGGACTAAGTGCACCACACGAGATGTACTACTCTGGCTGTTTCACTTCATAGACATATACTATACTGTATGTGCTGTATGTTGATAGTGACAATTCTGAATGCCTCCAAAACCATAAAGTTAAATTTAATCTGCAGATCCCTTTTCTGAAATGTTTAAATGTACTATATCACGTATTGCAGCAAGGCTAAACCCAAACAACAAATTTATATTTGGGTTTCACAACCTACAACACACTAAATATAGTAAGTTTCATATTCATTCTATTTTCTGTCAGTACCAGCTGCGGTCACAAGAGGGTGCACATAAGCCACAGCAGACCCAGAGACAATCGACAGTTTTAGAAATGTGATGATCTCATTCTAACATTGAACGTGCCTAACATCTCTGATTGGCTAAGGATCTTCTTAGCACAGCTAAACTACTTGATAAATGCCTCTGTGGTGTCAGTTCATGTTGGTATCTTGTAGAATGCTGAATATTGCTACGCATACTGATAGCATCAAAGTAATACAACAACATGTCTCAGAAGAGAAGCACAATATATGTGTTGTCACTGATGATCACTGCATTACTTTTAGGTATGACAAATAGCTGTATATGCATTGCATTGTCTGCCTGTTTATCATTGATTCTTTATATCTGTTTACAGTATATTTCTATTTATCTTTTAAATTTACTCTATTTATATATTTACAGTATGTTATTTTATGGGATTACTTAGTGTCCATTCATTCCACAGGTGGAGAATGTGCAGAAACCATCACTCAGCCTAGGATTGTAGAAGCAGTAGAAGGGAACACAGTTACAATTCCCTGCAATCATTCTATCTCAACCTACAACAACATCCAGTGGTATACTCAGCTGGTTCATGAAGCTCCAAAGCTCTTAATACTGAGCTATGACACGAGCAAGAGTCAAGAGCGATTTACTGTAGATACTGACAGAAGCACGCTGTCTACAAATCTTACAATAAGGGATGTGAACGTCAAGGATGCAGCTGCTGTCTATTACTGTGCAGTGAGTGACACAGTAAGACAACACAGTGTTACTGCAACACCATATCCCTTTTGGTAGAGGAGGTTGCATTCTATACAATGAACAAAGCATCTGAGTTTTGTGAAGGGACTGAGACAGTACTTTTCTGTATATGGAGTAATATTAGCTCTGTTAAAGGAAACATCAACCAGATTTTCAGTGTTTGTTATACTTGTACACTAGATCATGCGTACAGTCTGCACGTTCTTCCAGCTATATGTTTCCATCAGTTCTGGAGAAAACTGATATCAGTAGAGTGGACTATTTCAGTGAACAGCCATGCAGTGCTTCCTATCAGCTGATGTCACCTGGTTCAGACCCTGATGGGTAATGAATAAGTAAAACATTAGATACACATTAAATGTTAAAATTATTAAGAATGTTGACTAAAACTCTTTATGTCAGCAAATATGCAAAATGTAGTCTAGTGTAGAGACTGCATTGAGCGTATTGGATATAATGATCAACTCACCAGATAGGTAATTTTAAAATATTTTGTTACAGTGTTATCATGATCACAGTGTGCCTGGAAACTCCCAATATTTTGGGCTCCACACGTCTTCCTCAAGATGGACAGTTTACTATTAAAAGTCCCCAAAACATTTACAAATAAATATAATTGTGTTTTATGCTTTGCATATTGTTCATATCATACTATGGATTGACAGCATCAGATAATTCAATAAACCCATATAGAATAACACCCCATTTGAAACAGCAATCACTGCCTTCATAATACAGGTATTTAAATTATAATGGCATTTTTAGGTATTGACTGCTTTAATTGTAACCACCCAGTCCCCTTAGGTTTCTACAATCCCATTAGTGTTATACTAGGAAGGTAGTGGGCAGCTGGTAAAGGGTTTTTAACTCTGTACAGATGACATCATTGTTTACTCAGCTAGTCTGAGGAGAGAATGGATTATGTCATTTAGAACTCTCACAATGGCAACTTTGGGATCAGCTGCCTGGGGACACTTTAGAATGTTGGGATGAGAGTATATGTAGTTCTGTACTAGGAGTCAGCATGAACAGAGCTCAGAGTATAGAGGTGCTTACCAGCCTGCCCTGAGGCAGGGTGAAGGACCTCTGGTTGATTTTCTCACCCTAGTGAGTGAAATAGTAGCAGTACAACAGGATGGTGGAGACTGTTGCCTGCAGGACCCCAATGCAACTGATAAATTCAGTATTTCCAAAGGGCAGTCCCCTGAGGAACAAGAAGATTTTCCAGCTGCCCAGGTCAGAGATAAAACTATGGAAAAGCAACTGGGAGAAGTGTGCTTTTACCATCAGTCTGATGTCTGTAACAGAACCTACCATGAGTACAGAAGCAGGCCCAGTGGCGCTGAGGGTTGAGGCGCTGGATGCCACACCTCATGCCATGCTGGTGGCCCAGGTTCGGACATGAGCCAGGGCCACCAGGGGTTGACAGGGGAGGGATAGAATCGAGCATCGGTGGGACTGCTCTCCTATCCTGAGGAGGGATTCCAGGAACCATCACTCTGTAGCAGACCCTGGTGATGACTGGGGGCACTACCAAGTGGTGTCAGCAAGAGGCGGAGTGTGGCATAGACATCGGCATGTTGTACCTGATGTCATTGCATGCCTGCACTTGGGGGGGGGTCAAAGCATAAAAATGGCAGCACAAGTCTGCAGCAGCTTGATACCCGCTGCTTCCCTGGCTGATGATACTGGGACCAGGGGTGCTTGCTGGTGTTGGATCCTGGTCGGGCCTCGTGCAGGCATAAAGAGGGGAATCCCTCTCAATGGTACAGCTGCATATACCAGCTGGGCATGGCCACTTCAGGGTCTGCATTGAAGGAGGAGCGGTGGCTGGAAGTAAGCAGGGCTGTGGCTGCAGGTGGAAAAACATCAGTTGTGATAAAAAAAAAAAAGCAGTGAGTACAGAAACACAGACTAATCCTTTGGGAGTCATCTGGTATTGTATGGGCCCAGAGACAAGGCTAGTATACACCACTCAGGGCCTCAGCCTGATCACTAATATGTGCTGAATGTAATTTAAGTGTGTGGATGCCTTTAGCAATCTGGTGAGATTGAAGGATCCAATCTGCGTAACCCCAAAGGGCTGCTAGAAGCTGGCTGTGGCTAGGATGGGGAGACCCTCTCTTGAAATTCAAGTCAGGGCTAACTGATCATGAGAAAGGCACAAGTTTACCCTGCAGATGTTAACTAAGCCCATCAGATCAGGAGGATGTAATGTTTTAATGTGTGTGGCAACCCTCACGTGATAGACACTTAGAGAGTGAGAAAAGAAATGTTGAATGTGAAGTGTGTGGCAACCCCCTCATCACAGACACTTTGGGGAAAAGGATATCCTTGTAGGTCTTTAATATATAGGGATAGACTGGTCATAGTTTGTGACAGAGAAGAATGTGCAAAACCTAAGACATAGTACTCGTGTGATCCTATAAAGTGCATTTCAAACTGGGGGACCACCCCATTCTGTTTCTCTATCTGTCTCAGAACAAAGTCATACTGTACAATCTCATCTCCAGTATTGGACATTCCATCTGGCTTCTCAGTGTGAAATTGTTCATGGGCCCCCTCAAAAGATAGGCATAGCATTGCCCTGGCACCTCTCTCTCTCTGAACTCGGTGTAAATATAAATGTTTATTTTGTGCTCTAACCCCCAACCTCTTAGATGCTGAGCCAGGTATTTGCCCCAGTGCCAGTGGTGGTACCTTTGTTACACTAACTTGTGGTTTGAGGCCTTGTCTGGGTACATGTTAGGGGGTCCAGTTGCAAGATGCTGCTCTTGGCCTGGGTAAGGATCATATAAATTGTATAAGTACATAAATAGTACATGTATAACTCAGAACTGCTATGCACGTCAAATAGTGCAATACGCTTTACACCCACCTTTTAATTTTCCACAACAAAAATATAATGACATCTCTCATAATGTTTGAGCTATTTCTGTACACACAAACCTAAAACAATTAACTAATCTGACAGAAACTTCCTGAACATTAAACATCTGGGACCAAGTATTCTTAAAGCCATTATACTTCAAAATAAGAAAGTGATGTACATTCTAGCCATTTGCTCTGCATTTTGAATATTAGTGACATGCATTTTAATTCTGAGAGATACATGTGTTGACCTGTTTAGTCCACACTTCCAATTCTAGACAGCACAATATTTATTGTGTTCAGAAGACCTCAAGCTCAAAGGCCCCCTTTCAAAGGTATCCAAGTCAAGAAACATTATAAATAACATCAAGTCATTACAAATAACAAAAAACAACAAATAACAAGTTACTCAAGACATTGAAAAGGAACAATATTCATGATACAGTCATCAATACAATGCATTTCAAATGGATGGCTGTATAGCCTAGAGGTTACAATAATGAGCTATGAATGAGTTTGGTACCTTCATCAGACCAAGGTTTGAGTCCTACAACCTCCACTTACATACTGTGTGACTCTGTGCAAATCATTTAACCTCCACAGTGCCCCCTGGTTGCCCCTGAAAATAGTTACTTGTACCTAGTGGACCTTACTCAATTACTGAAGAATAAATTAATAACAAGCATTTGTCAATGCCGAATGTTTGCTTGCTGGCATTGGCTTTGGTAGTATAGAAGTTACAGAGCTGCATAATAGGAATGGCAGCGAAGTATTGAACTGAAGCTAACCCCACCACCATCCTGCAGAGAGTGACAAGCATTGGGGTGTGCCTTTGGGTCATCAGGCATAGCGGCCATGCCATTTCACCACACCCCACCCTGCAGACACTGACAAGTGTCACGGTGTGCCTTGGGGTCTTTGGACCTTATGCGCATCCCATTCCTTTAGGAAATATGGTGAGATGGGTGCAGTATAGGAGAATGGAGTGAAGTTTTGGGCCAAACAGTCTGAGGCACACCTTGATGCCTCTCACTGGCTGCAGGGTGTGGGTGGGGGTGGAATGGTATGAGCATTACAGGCAAGAATCCCAAGTCACACCTCGATGCCTGTCATTCTCTACAGGGTGGAGCGTTACGGTCAGAAACCCTATGCATCAGGTATTTGCTGGTATTTTCACTCCAAATTTTCAACATGATATTTTGTGACCGTCACCTCATGAACAGTGGCAATATCAGTTTGTTAGCCAAAAACTGCTTTTGCACAGTGACTGTGGCATTTTGCACCACAGGTGCAAAAACACATTCCGAACAGGATGTGAAAAATGACAGCAGTGCTGTTCGTGGGGAGGCATAAAAAATGGCAATGTTTAAAATCTGCTGTGAAAATATTAAAAAAACTGGTGAAGTCACGAGCATGCAAAGAAACTGTACAATGCACATCAGTAATGTAACTAGTTTGGGGATCTTTTTACAGCAGATTGTTAACACAGGCATTTTGGGACCTCCGATCATGAACAGTGTCAGTGTGATTTTCTTTATCTGTCCTGAACAATGATTTCCCACAACCACCATGCATTTCTGTGCTGAAAGTGTGAAAACACATTTCGGCAATGTTGTGGAAAATGACAGCTGTACTGTTCATAAGGAGGTGTGGAAAAATGCCACTGGTGAAAATCTGGACTGAAAATATTACAAATTCATGAACTTACAAGAGTGCGTGGAAACTGCACAATGTTCACTCATAACACAGTCATTTTATGGAGTTTTGTCACCAAATTTTCAACATAGCCATTTTAAGACCTCTGCTCATGACCAGTGTCACTGTGATTTTCTTAACCTGTCCCAAACGTTATTTTCGCACACCGACTGTACTATTGTGCGCTACATGTGCGGAAACACATTTTGGGCGAGATGTGAAAAATGGTAGCTGTACTGCTCATAAGGAAGTGTGGTAAAATGGCACTGTTGAAAATCTGGTGGGCAAATATTACAAATTCGAAAACTTGCCAGCATGCGTAGGAACTGTGCAATGTGCGCTCCTAAAACAGTCATTTTTGGGAATTTCTTCACCAAATTTTCAACATAGCCATTTTAACACCTCTGCTCATGACCAGGGTCACTGGGATTTTCTTAATGTGTTCTGTACATTGATTTCGCACACTGACTGCACCATTGTGTGCTACATGGGCAGAAACACGTTTTGGGTGAGATGTGAAAAATGACAGCTGTACTGCTCATAAGGAAGTGTGGTAAAATGGCAATGTTGAAAATCTGGAGTGAAAATATTGAAAATTTGTGAACCTATGAGCGTGTGTAGGAACTGCGCAATGCACGCTCGTAAAACAGTAATTTTTAGGAATTTTCCACCAAATTTTCAAAATAGGCTTTTTTGAGAGACCACCTTATGAACACTGGCAGTGTTGTTTCATTACTCAGTCCCGAAATGTGATTTCGGGCAGTGACTATGAAATATCCCTTCGGGCCTGATTAACACCATGACAGTGACGGCATTCATGAGAAGGGGTCCCAAAAACCCCATGTTGAAAATGTGGTGCCAAAACTCAAAAAAATGTCCGAGATATGCAGCAAAGTTGAAAAAACCCTAACACATTATACAGCTTATCGGCATTTCCTCAGTTCGCGGTCGGCTTTGAAGAGTGCAGACGTGTTCCCGGTCCACCGAAGATTGTTGCGCCAGACTCCGGAGGTAAGTATCGGGTGGGGGTGTCGGGAGGTAGGGTGCGCAGTGGGTGGAGCGCGGATGGGCTGGGAGAATGCAGAAGAGCGTTTTCCGTTTTTCTTTTTACGTTTTTTAAGGAAGGCGACGGGGACATTTGCCATGCTAGGGTGGGCACCCAGCGTGGCAGCTAGAACGTGTTTGGGGACTGAAGCCAATGGGGATTGGGAACCCTGTCAACCATACGGACTTGTGCCATGCTGGGATGGGCTCCCAGCGTGGCAGCTGTAAACTGTTTGGGGGCTGGAGCCAAAGTTGGGCACCCCCATCCGGCCACTCTGGACGTGTGTCATGCTGGGGTAGGCTCAGCGTGGCACCTGAAAGCTTTTTGGGGGGCAGCATGGAGCTGACAGGGCATTGGGCACCCGTCTTCTATACAGATATGCGTGGGGGAGGCGTGAGGCATGCAGTATGCATGCGTGCATGTTGAGGGGAGCTCTGCTCACTGAAGCAGAGCTTTCCCTTTCAACTGTATGCCACTGCATTTTCAACTGCTGTCATAGACAGCTGGAGCAGTGATTGGAGCACTGCATCTGTGCCTGCAAACACACTGACTGAATTGGAAGAGGCTGACACACCTCTGGAAAACTCGGATGATGGCACTATGTTTCTTGCACATGCATGCAAGCAAACATAAAAAAGTGTCTAAGTCAAGCAAAGTTACAAATAACATAAAGCAATTACAAATATCAGCAAGCAACAAGTAACAAGTTACACAGGCATCACTAAAGAACAATATTCACAATACTATCATCAATATTTCATCCTGAGCAAACTGCATGTGGGTGAGAAATTTTTTTTTCTTTTAATATTTAATGTTTATGATCACCCCAGACCTTATAGTCACATACAGTATATTATGAATTAAACATCTCAAAAGTGTTAAAGATGTTTTGAGAATGTTCTCATCTGTGTGACAAATTACCAAATAAGTCCCCTTCACAGGAACTGAGGTTTGAGTCAAGTGCAGTGTCTATGCATCACATGGCAAACTTCGTGCTTGTGAGATTGCGGGAATGCGTGCACACTTTCCTTGTTTTGCCTAACCTGCTGGTATAGTGGCACCATGTGGCTGAACACTGAAAGTATTTGCTGAGGTGTTTTGTGCTCAAGGTTGATAAAGTTGTTATTCTTTGATTAAAGTGCACAGGTTCTTGACCTTTCTAAACATAAAGTAATTCCTTTCAGACTAATTCTCTGCTATTTCTGTCACTATTTACCAGAAACTGAGAACACTGTGTAACTTCATTGGTACCAGTGGAGCTGTTTTGTAATTACTTATACTATAAGGGCCAGCCATTCAGAAATGCACCAAATTCCAGTGCAACTCAAATGTGCCATTGTGCGGTGAATGTGATTTTCAAAGGTTGCACATGGCGACATGCACCAGTGCATCATGGCGGAATACTGCAGGGATGCGTTGTGGCACAACAAGAGGTGCACCAGGGAGCAACCAGAACTATGCCATAGCGCAACCAGAGATGCACCAGAGAGCAAAGGGAGATGCACCAAGGCACAGAAGGACCAGCCCCAGGTAATGGTGGGAGCAAAGCAGCTGAGGGATAGTGCGGGGCAGGCAGTGGAACAGAGCTGGGGACAGTGGCAGGGAGACACAGTGGTTGGCCACAGGTGACCACCACCTGCAGGGCACAGATTGGCAGCCAGCCCCCCAGCACCAGGGCACTGGACGTAGGGAATAGGTGGCACCAACAGCCAAGGGAGAGCTGCCACTGGAACCCTCCACTGGATGCCAAGCTCCAACCCACCCAGACCACGGCTAGCCTCACCCTAGTACATGGTGCCCAACACACATGCCACACATCCTGGACAGCCAGCCCATTGCCACCCTAAGGCACAGCCACTGACCAAGGGGTTGGACACCACCATGCATGGCCTGCACAATGACACAGGCACACCACACAGACACCCACCATGCCACTGCAGCATGACTCCACTCACCAGCTGCAAAGAAGACACAGACACAGGCAGTCAATCAAGGAAACTGTAATAAACAAAGCTATGTACAAAGTAATGCTGTGGGAAAGGGTAGGAGAGTGAGGCATGGGAACAGAGGACAAGGACTGTACAGTGGGATGGGGGAAGGAAGGGGAAGGGATGGCAGAGGTAAGAGGGAAACACTGGGGACAACAAAGGTCAGCCACAGCCTACCGCTGCCTAATGCATCAACCACTGCCTGTCATGCAACACCATCCACCAGGTCTACTGGGCCACCTCCAAGATCATCGAGGTGATAAGGATTATCTGCCATAACAGCTGGCAATAAAGTGGCAGCCGCGACCTCCTCCAGTTGCCTTTGACAAAGGAATGGACAGGTGATCAGTGCTAGTCCTTAGAAACCATGCCCTCCCACTGTATGCAGCGTACAGTGGGAATACTCTGGCCACCCACAGTGAGTGGGCCAATGCCTGTTGACATCTCTGCATGCCATGACAGTGCACAGCAGTGGAGACTGCCGCCCAAAGACCACCTGACTGCCCAGTGACAGGCAGGTAGCACAGGGCTGCAGCAGCAGCACCACAGCAGCACCTGTGGCAGCCGGGCGCACACCCATCTGACCAACAGCTGGTACACATGTGCAACGACTGCCCCACAGTGGCATGCACACCGCACAGTGTGCAGCACACAGCTGACACAGCACATGGCACAGGTGACCATGGCTGCAATCTCACCCACACTGACCACCCAGTAAGGAGTAGAGGAAGACAACAGTACCTACCTGCCCGCTGCGGCACCACACGTGCCTGTCCCACTGCTGCTCCACCTCCACCAGTCAGGCCTGCTCCACCAGCCAGATGTCCCGCAGTGGCCTGCTATGGCCCACCAGGCACACCCACCACCCTGGCATGCTGCTGATCCTCAGGCCCTAGGAATGGAACACAGACAGGCACACCTCAGAGTACAGCCACAGCATGTGCCCACCACCCCCTACCCCTGTGCACAGTGTGCGCCCCAGCCTGACATGACCCGCAGAGCAGTGGCACAGTGCACCTAGTGGCTGTCAATGCCACACCACATGGCACATGCCAACAGTGCCCCCACACAAGGCATGTCAGGCAGCCCAGTCAACACCACGGTATGACAGTTGGGCACACGTGCAGCATGTGCCAACTTACCTGGCCATGGCACGGGCCCTCCTGTGGACATGTGCCTGCAGCATCCTCAGCCTCTCAGGGTCCCACCACATCAGGTCACAGTATGGTGGCGGCACTGCTCAGTGGTCTGAGGCACACCAGTATCCTGGACTAGGCCTGCAGCAATGACCTGCCAGATGTCACTCCTGGCCTGTTGCAAGAGCTCCTGGCCAAACAGACCAGGTGCATGTGGCAGCATCTGGGCCACAAAGTTCACTAGCTCTTTCTCACTCCTATTGTGAGCACATTGCACCCCTCACCATGCCATGCTCCATAAATGAGTTGCTGTACCAAGATGGCGGCCAGTAGCTCACATGCATAACATGTGCAGGATACACACCTCATGGAGGCATGCGCAGAGTCTGCCAATCGTGCATCGCTGTGGATGCACAGCATGGGAGTGGCCCACCTGGCACATGGTGATGGAGTACCAAGGGGCATAGGATCAGGTTAGGGGTCAGGGGGTCACCCGACACACAGTGCACGAGAGCACCATAGGGGCCTTAACGCATGGTGCGACATGCGCCTGATAGCGCTCTGAGTGCACAGTGTGCAATAGGCGGTGGCACAGGCAATAATGCATGCATATTGTGGGCAGTGCACTGTGCATGTCATGGCAGTACACCATGACAAGCGCTGGAGCAATTCCATTGTACAAGGAGCAAGTGCATGATATTTAGTTGTCACATGCTAATGAGCTCATTAGCCAATGTAGGGCGTACTGGGGAGAGTAGCGTGTCATTACCATTGCACTACTGCACATTTGCATGTGATGCACTACAAAGCTGCCGCACAACAGCACAGGCCATGGACTGGTATTGCAACCATCCGAGGTAAGTTGCGCCTGCTGTGGGAACAGCCAGCACAGCAGGGTGGATGGGGTGAGCAGCTGCAGGCACTGACACACATGTCCTTGTCCACAGGTAGCACCATGTCCGAGCATGAGGAGACTGAGGACCGTGGGCCTGCCTGCAAGTGCAGGCCCAACTTTACGAAGGTGGAAGCCGATGCCCTGTTCGAGGTCTACCTCAATGGGGAGCAAATGCTGAGTGGCACCACTGGCACACCACAGGCCAGGGCTGTGGTCTGGGTGAAGGTGGCAGCAGCAGTGAACCTGCAGGGCAGCAACCAGCAGTCTGTGCAGGAGTGCAGAAAGAAGGTGGGCACTGACAAACTCCGCATGAAGGAGAAGGTGGCAGCTATACGGGCTGCCAGGACAGCCACTGGTGGGGGCCATGCTGCTGTGCCACAGCTCACAGCGCAAGAGGAGCTGGTGATGGCTACCATGAGGCATAGCACCATTGAGGATGTGCCGGCTTCCAGACAGGAGGGAGCTCATCACTGTATGGTACATATGTCATGCCCGGGGGGGGGGAGGATGCCGGTACTGCAGCACAAACACATCTATTTTCTCTTACAGCACTGGCACTCCAGCTTGCAGTGGCACGGGTGCCAGTGGCAGCTGTGGGGTCAGGCCCAGCCCCAGAGGCCCAGCCATCTACCTCCACAGGCATCCAGGGGCCCAATTGGCTGCAGCACACCACTGCCATCCAGCCAGATGTCCTGGGCTTGGTGTCGGATGAGGCCCTGGCTGTGTTCCAGCAGGATGCCAGCCATGGCATACTCTGCCTGGAGACACAGGTTGGGGTGGGGTCTGACACTGATTACGACATGACCATCATCCTGGACAGCGTGGGTGGTGTCATGGGGGGAGACACCCATACCTACCACCATCACTGGCTGCGCGGCCAGTGGCCTGTTGGCAGTGGAGCAGCTGCCTCTGGTGCTGCCGTGTGCACAGCCACAGCAGTGCTGTGTGGTGGTGGGCAGCAGCGGCAGACAGCTGGAAACGTTGGGTGGCCGGATGCAGAGCCTGCTGCTGTGGCGCCAGACAGTGACATACCCCATGGGGACACTGCTGTGCAGTGTCCACCTGAGTGTGGGGCTATGCAGCACAGTCATACACCATCGCTGGGACAGCGGCACGCCCATGCACCCCTGGGCACTGACCCATTGTCAGAGCACACACGATTGCTGCGGGCCCCTGTGGAGCAACCGGTGCTGCTTGTAGCTGGGGTGCATGTACTTCATGCAGAGGTGCACCAGGCAGCCGAGCTGCATGAGAGGGGCACTGCACAGGTCCTGGAGGCTATACAGCACCTGCAGGAGGACATGACCAGATCCCTGGATCACATTGCCAGTGCGATCATGGTTGGTCTTGCTCCACTGGCTGCTACAGGGTGTGGCCACCAGCCACAGACACCACAGAGTACACTGCCCACCCCACAGACCTGGCATCAAGTGACTCCCTCCATGTCAATGCTGAGCTCTGCTGTCAGCATCTAAGGCATGCCTGGGGCGGGCCTGTTTTGGTGCCTACACACCCCTGTGTGAACCTGTTCACATTCCTGCAGTTCAACCCCTGGAGGGCAGTTGCATACCCCACTTGGCTGTTGAGCAGCGAGGGGCTGCTGACCAGCCCCAGTGCTCCTGCCACCATGTCCACGGTGGCCGTGGTTCTGAATGGCGGACCTGATGTGCACTCGGCCATGTCTGCAGTCTGCTGCCACTGCCCTGTGTGCACATGAATGATGTGTGTGGGTGCATGCCACAGTCATGGCAACTGTGTGTTGTGCCGCATGCTACCTGTGTGCACACCCACCCAGCCACTTGCCTGTGTGGTGTGTGCATGATGAGAGCAGCACAGCACTGGTTGCGCCTGTGCACCGGTGCCCTGCATCTGATACATGCCACATGCTGGCACCTGGGCTCGTGTTTGCGTCTGCCTATGTGTGGCTCTGTGTGTGTGTGTGTGTGTGTGTGTGTGTGTGTGTGTGTGTGTGTGTACGCACATTGCTGTATGGTGCTGCATGCTGTTGTGTGTGGCTGTGTGGCACTGCCAACCCCACCCCTACCCCACGCCTGTGTGTGCATGCCCATTGCCATGCTTGCCCATGCAGTGTTCCATGCCATTGTGTCTGTCCTCTGCATGGGTGTTGCTCCACCTGCCAGCGTGTGTCAAAGTGCTCTTGTGCAATTGTGCCCCAGTGCTGGCGTGCCATCCTTAGGAGCCAGGGATCACTCTACCCGGGGAGGGCTGCCCGCTGCCCCCCAGCTCATTGCCCTCATCGTCTGCACTGCTGTCCCCCTCTTCAGCCTTGACAGCTATCCCACGGTCAATGGCCATGTTGTGCAGTATGCAGCAGGCCAGGAATAGGCCACTTGCTTTCAAGGGACTGTACTGTATGGCACCGCCAGACCTGTCAAGGCAATGGAATCATGCCTTCAGCATCCCAAATACATGCTCAATTAAGTTCTGTGTACTGGCGTGTGCCTTATTGTAATGGTCCGCTGCTGGGGATGATGGTCATCAGTAGGGGGTGAGAAGCCAGGGCCTAAGTGCACAGCCACTGTCACCTGTGTGGACAGATACATGGTTAGCATGTGTCCTCTGTCACTGTGCCCCATGCCCGTCCCTGATGTCCCTGCCAGTGCACCCACCCTGTCTGCCCAATTCCCATGCCCTGCTGTTCCCAGCTCCCCATGGCCTTCCCATACTCACCCACTAGGTGGCCCGTGGGAATATCCCCACTCTCAAACCTGTGGCACAGTGCAGAGCTCTACCAGATAAATGAATCATGTAAACTCCCAGGGTGTGTGGCACAGGCATTGGTTATGCGCCCCCTGGCATTGCACACCACCTGGCAGTTGACACTGGGGTAGCCCTTCCTGTTGATGTATGCTATGTCCTCAAGGCCAGGTGGCATGCAGATGCCCACATGGGTAAAGTCAATGGCCCCTAGCACACCAGGCATCTGTGCTACCCTGTCGAAGTCCTGGATGATTGCTGTGTGCTGTGTCTGTGTGCTTGGGAACTGGATGTATTCTGCAGCATGTGGCAGCAGGGCATTGAGGAGGCGTGTGAGGAGGCATGATGTGGGTGACTGGGTTATGCCAGTGGTGTCCCCTGTTGGTCTCTGGAAAGTGCCCATGGTGAACAGGCACATAATGGCTGTCACCTTCATCTCCACTGTCAAGGCATTGCTCCGTCTAGTGGGTACCTGCATCCCCTCACTGCACAGCTCACAGTGGTTCTCAAAGCTGATGTGGGGATGGTACCACCTTCTGGATGTATCGCCAATGGGCTCTTCCAAGGCCACGTCGCTCTGCCTCCTGCTTCCTCACACCCCTCATTATGGCCTCCATCTGGAAGGCTGCGCCAGCCATGGCCCCTGCTGTCCTGTCCTGTCTCCCCCTGGGCGGTTGGCTCCAGTGGTCCACTTGCCACTGTGGAGCAGTGCCTCTCACTCTGCCTGGCTCCCTCTTGTGTCTCCTGCCTCTGACTCACACTCTGTAGCTACCTCTGTCCCATACCCCTGTGGCTGCCTGTTCCACTCCCTCAGTTCCTACTGGCTTTGTCTACCTTTTTCCTTCTGTTCCCTCCCTCCAGGGTCTGGTGGCTTTCGCTCTGTGTCTGTCTTTCTTTCTATCTGTCTGTCTCTCTCGCTCCCCTCTGGTGCAAGTGCTGTCCCCTTGCTTACTCCCTGTATTCATAGGCTCAAGTCTGCTCAGCACATCTTGTTGCTCTGCACTTGCTCCATGGGTCAGGGGTTGAATATCGCACTGCGTTGCATATTCATGGGCACGCCCCCTGCCCTTGCACATGCATTCATTAGAGTGGTGCATTGGCTTACTGCTACTTGTGCTGCGCACTGGTTCCCGCTGAATATCACTCCATGGTGCAGTGCCGCAGTTGAGCCATGCGCAACTGCTTTGAATATCCTGGCCTAAGTCTTATAAGATACTGCACATGTCCACATAAGCCTGTTACTATATATGCCCACTTATTCTTGACTTTAACACTTAATCACAAAGAAGAGGGGTGAAAAGGGAGGGGGGACGTGTCTTGCAGGGGCTATTGTTCCACCTACTAGAAAATGTTATCCTACCGCTAATGATTGTGCTTTTCTATTATTTCAAAAATGTAACCAGTCAAAACACTCAATGCTGTGATTTATGTTGCCACCAAAAATAAGCTTTTTTCTGTACCCAGCATTTGCATTCATTCTGCATACTCATATTACATTTCTGAGCTTACTGCATCATAACCATAGGCATACAATAATGCCCCATATGCTAACTGGCATTAGAATAGTCACTTCAATTAGGGATATTCTGTTTCATCATTATTATAGAATGTATTCGATTGCAGAGTCATAGTAAAAATGTATATCTGTTATGCTTTTGCTTCTGAGTTACATCACTTATATTTCCAATTAGGACCTATAGTCTGATTATAAGACTAGGGGCTATCAGGTTATATTATGATGAAATAGAAGATCCTTGATAGAAGTGACTATTCTAATACTCTTTAGTAAACAGGATGTTATTAAAAAACACACTTCTGAAAATGCATTGAGGAATTCTTGAGCTTGAATCAATATGGCTCTGATCATAACATGCATTTTAAAGGTACAAATTTGTTAATCCTGTCGCTGTCACTAACATCTTTAAAATACATGTCTTTGATCTGTCTGCCTACATGATGTCCAAAATTACCCCAGCAAACACATCAACTATAAATCCTTCTTCTATTGAACTTGACCCTATACAGGAAGGTGATTCTCACTATTCTTAATCTTCACCATTCTACTTGAGAATTGTTAGTACAGCTGAGGTCTGTAAATTGCTAAAATGCATATCTGCAAACAACAAAGCAGGGCCTCATGGTACCAAACTTAGGCTCTTACAGCATGCTCTACCCTTAATCACAATGGCATTCAAGTTACAGACCCCATCCAGGTTGCATACACCCCAACTCCTTCTTCACCACCTGCGCCTCCCCTCACCCAACCGCATTTACAGTACTACACTGCCTGCCTCCAAACTTTCCCCTCATCACATGCCTAGGTACAACTTCCTTCTAGCCCCTGCCTCTACCAGTAAAGTACTGTTCACCCTCCTATTCCTCAACACATCAAAATCCAGTTGGGATGGTCTACATCCTAGTCTCCTACACCTTTCTGCTCCTGCAATCACAATCCCTCTTGCCTTCATTATAAACAAGTCCTTCTCCTCGGGTATTGTTCCAAAAGCCTGTAAATCTGCATGTGTTATCCCTCTCCACAAAGGAGCTGACCCCACCGTACCAGGGAACTACAGCCCAATCTCCCTCTTCCCTGCTCTGGCAAAACTCCAAGAACGTCTTGTGCAATCCAGGTTGACTAAATTCCTCTCTGCCACCAACTTCCTATCCCCCTGCCAGTCAGGTTTCAGAAAAAAACATTCCACCATATCCTCCCTTCTCCATGTCACAGGTCACATTCAGTCTGCTGCTGATAAAGACCACCTCACTGTTGCAGTCTTCATCGACCTGTCAAAAGCATTTGACTCAGTATTCCACCTCTTCTTCTGGATACTCTAGAGGATGCAGGACTTTCCCCTCCTACCATACAATGGCTCAAATCTTATCTCACTGACAGCCACTAATCAGTAAAAATCACAAACTTCTGCTCTCCCTCTCTCTCTATCCTAACTGGAGTCCCTCTAGGCTCAGTACTCAGTCCCATCCTTTATAAACAATCTCCCATCTGCCTGTTCCTCATCCCTCATACATATGTATGTGGATGATTCCATTCTGTGCTCCTCCGGCCCTGACCCAGTCACTATCCACTCTGTGCTGCAACATGACTTCCACTCAGTTGAGTCCTGGTTTCAATCAAAATAACTCAAGCTCAACACTTCCACAACAGTCTCTCTGACTTTTGGAACCACTCAAAGATTAGCCAAAGTGATCAGTGCTCCTCCAATCACCTCTCTCAATGGCACCCCTCTAAAGATCGTCCCCCCCATACAAGTATCTAGGAGTCTGTCTGGACCCACAGTTAAATTTCTTTATCCACATTGATTACATGGCCACTAAACTCCTCCCTAAGCTTGGTATACTATACTGTAACAAAGACTCTCTTCCTTTCCCCATACGCAGGGAACTTCTCATGAAAATGATTATGCCAGTCTTTGATTACGCTGACATTGTTTACTGCACTGCACCTTCTACATCACTCTCTCGACTTGATTCCCTCTACTATACCTTCTGTCTTTTCACCTCCAACTCTCCATACAGATCCCACCACTGTTCTCTACTATCATATCTGAACCTCCCTCCGTTCACACACAGGCATCTCATCCGCACTCTATCCTTCATTGCCAAATTCTGGTTCAATATCCTCCGCACATAAATCACTTCCCACCTCTTCCATGCCCCAGCCTCAACATAGTCCCTACATTCTAAGGACTCACGCTTTTTCTCACTCCCTACTCCATCCTTGAACATTAGCAAATCTGCTTTCCACTATTGTCTCCTCTCTCTGTGGAACACTCAGTCTCCTCTCCTCTCTTATGCAACTCTTCCTCTCACTCCTCTGCCAGATTGCTTCTACATCTCCAACCTTTCAATACTTGCTCCTATAATACCTCTTAGCCCTTGAAATGTTTGTCCCCTGTTGTAATAGCACTGATTTTGAGATATGCTGTACCATATACAGTTGTCTTATTGCACTTGAAATGTTTGTCCCTTGTTGTAACTACTCCGATCTGTGATACTCTATTCCATGTATCGTTGTCTCTCTGCATAGCCTGTTTTGCTGTATTGTATTCATCAAAATATATTATTATGCTGACTATTGTGTAATTCTGTATTAATGTCTTGTACTATGTACTGTGTACTGTGATTCCCATGTTCCCTGTCCTCTGGGTCACACCTGTAGATGAGCCTTGACTCAATGTGCCTTTCCTGGTCACCAAATGTTCAAATAAATAAAAATAAAATAAAAATGCTGTGTACAGCTTATCTGCCCCTTTAGCAAAACTGTTCAATATATTGCTTGGCACAGGTATCGCTTTGGATTAATGGAAACTGTCTCATTTGCTGCATATATATATATATATATATATATATATATATTATATATCTATATATATATATATATATATATATATATATATATATATATATATATATATATATATATATTAAACAAAAAACTCTGTTTAATGCATTAATTAGGGTTGTTCCACAGCGAAAGTGAGAAATTCAGTGTTGAGGTTTGAACCCCCACCCCCAACCCGGATTTTGGGGTGCTCATTGGGGTCATCAGCCCTAACTCTCACCCCATCACATGTGTAAAGCAGCAGAAGTATAGGAGAATGGGGCGACAGTTAGGACCAACGACCCCAATACGCACCACAATGCCAGTTGGGGGTGGGAAGGGTCAAGGGGTTTTTCAACCCCTAACACCGAATTTCCTCACTTTTGTCACTGTGGAACAACCTAACAAATGCATTAAATGGAGTTTTTGCTCTAATTTCCTTCTTTTTGAGAATGATAGCGAAATAGTGAATGTAATGCAGCAGTGGGAGGCTGGCGCCCCAGTGATGTCTTGTGACATAGTAACAGGAACAGCAATGCAAACAGAAGTGCTAACAGTGGCACACATATTAATGCAAGCATGAATGAGAACAGAAAGGAGTACTTACATGGTGGCGTGGATGGAAGCGGTCTCCCGCGTGATGTGTTGTCACATAGTAACATGGTGCCTGCAAATGGAAATGTCAATGGGCATGGTGACTAAAGTGAAACATAAAGAGAAACAGTACTGTAGACACAAATGGCAAAAATACCATAAGCGCAAGCACAAATAAAAGCATGAGATACGCACATCGTGGTGCAGGCGTCAGCAGTAGAGAGGTGAAATGGGTACGGAACTGCAAGCGGAAGAGGCGATGGTAACGATAATGTAAACACACAAGCTGGTTTTCCCAAAAGCTGCATAGAGAAAGACAGTGAGTACAAAGAATGTATGCATAATAATGGATATCGGAGCAGAAAATGAGGACTTGGAATACTAAATAGGTCATATCTCAGGAACCGTTCAACTTAGAAAAAAATGTAAAAGTCATATGATTTATGACTGTCCTGGCTAGTTTTGTACCTAGCCTCCAGTAGGGGGCTAAGCATTTTGCTTACGAAAAGTCTGTATCTCACACCGGTTCCGAGATACGGGCCCTGAAAGGCGCGGCAAACGCCGTAATGTTATCCTCTGGGAAGAAAAGAGAAGTTCAGAGTGCCATAACTTTGCCTCCCTGTAATATTTTTTCACCAAATCACTGAAAGACATATCTGTGGTTTGTTGGCTGTCTTCCCTTCAAATTTCAGGAAAAAAGACCAAACTGTTATTTTGCAGCAGTGTGCCAAAGGATTCCTGTAATGCATTGGGCGCCGTAATGTTATCCTATGGGAAAAAACGTCAACTTTGGAGTGCCATAACTTTGCTGCATGTAATATTTTTTCAATACAATGCTGAAAGCCACATCTGTGATATGTCAGCTGCATTCCCTCCAAATTTCAGCCGAAAACTCCCAACCGTTCTTTTGCAGCGGGATGCCAAAGAATTGCTGTCATTTCCCCACAACCTAGAAAAGTACTGTCGCAATTTGCAAAGCTTTCATAAATTTACCAACACTTTCATAGCGCAAGTACTTTGACCAAAGTACTTTTCAAAATTTGAAACACATATTTCTAGGGTGTTTACCCCAAAATAAAGACATGACTAGCATCCTCAGGCTCCGACTAGGTGAATACAAAAAGAATTAGGTTGCTAGAGGGTCCCAAATTTAAATGGCAAGCATTTTTCTGATCACTAACTGAAAACAAGATGGCGGATTTGCGAAAGTAAAAGGGCCATTTGCGAAATTAAAAATGCATTTTCTACACTGTCGAACTTTTTGTTAACTTTTCCCATTGATTTATAATGGGAAATTCTTTTTTGAATAACTTTTGAACCGTTTAATATTTTTTCACGAAATCTTTGAAAGGCACATCAGGTATTCAGGCCGCATGTTCCCTTAAGATTTCAGGCTGGTCGCTCAAACTGTGCGACCTGTAGGTGCGACCATAGAATTCCAGAAAAAGCATAAACACATGCGCAGATCACGCTTAATAACTCCGCGGCCGTGTATCCGACTGGTACAAACCTTGGCAGATCCCAAGGCGTATGGGTCTTGATTGTGTATTCCAAATTTCAGGCAACTCCGTCAAACAGCTGCAAAGTTATTAAGGTGCATAATTTGGGGTTTAACATGTAAATGGCTCCTCAACTCTAACTATGGTAGCACTACCATGCTACCATAATATATATATATATATATATATATATATATATATATATATATATATATATATATATATATATATATACTGTACATATGAAATCCAAACATTTTAATAATTACAGGCCTATCGCCATATTGAGTGGGTTAAATAAATTATTGGAGAAAGTTGTATCTGTCCAACCCATTGATTACAGCCCCCTTTTCATGGAGACAAAGTAAAATAATAGCCAACTTTGTCAGAAAGAAACTTTTAACTTTGCAAAGGGATGGAGGGAAGGTTAGTCCCAGGGAAAGCTGCTACAGAATACTACACCAGCATTTCCAATATTTGTACATGCTGAAATCCTTCTTATAACTGTCTGACATATCTCATTCATTGACCTTTGTCAAAACTATAATGTCTACTACCCTCTCATATCATAGGCCTCCCGTTTCTGTGCTAAACATGAAAAATATAAGCATGAGTCAATATGCATATGATTTCACACAATAGGGATAGGGAGAAGGGCAGGGGTAAATGAAGAAAATGACAAAGGCAATAAGGACAGAGATGGGGCAAAAAGGGGTAAGGCCATCAAGAAATTGAGGGTAATGAGTACCAATGCCCGCAGTCTGGGCAAAAAGCTTCCTGACATGGTTGCCTTAATGGAAGAGGGATGCCTGGATATCGTGGCAGTCACAGAAACATGGTACACAGAGAACCATGACTGGCATGTTAATATACCAGGGTATACAACCTACAGGAGAGACATGGAGGGGAGAAGAGGGGGAGGAGTAGTTCTCTATGTAAGGGAAGGGATAAAAGCAATGGAACAAAAGAGTAAACAGGGAAGAAAGGAGGTACTGTGGGTCACATTTAGAGACTGGAAATGGTACCACAATCCGCACATGGGGTTGTATACAGACCCCCATCTCAGGGGGAAGGAATGGACAATGATATGATAGAAGGCATCCGTAGCATGGCAGAGAAAGGGTAGATAATGTTGATGGGGGACCTGCATATGCCACATGTTAACTGGGGCACCTTTGCTGCAGCCACATCCAAGAGCAAGACCATTCTTGATGTTCTACAGGGGGCATGTCTCAGACAGCTAGTTTTGGAACCCACTCATGATGGAGCAACCTTAGGCCTCATACTCTCAAATGTGGACAGTGAGAGGATCTCAGATCTAGAAGTGGGTAGCCATCTGGGAGCAAGTGACCACCAAACACTGTGGTTCATGATAAACTCAGCTACAGTCAAGCCATACAAAAGTGAGGGTACTGGACTTCAGGATGGCTGAGTTTGGCAAGATGGAAGAGTGCCTCAGAAAAGCACTAGCAAACAGACAAGAAGGAGGGGTGGAGCAACAATGGGGGAACATAAAACCTGACATCACAGAGGCAACAAGCCTTTGTGTGAAGCAAATAAACAAATCAAAATGAAAGGAAAAGCCACTATGGTTCTCAAAAGAGATGGAGTGGAAGGCTAGGGAGAAAACATAGCATTTAGGAAGTATAAGGAAATACAGAAGGAGCAGGACAGAGAATTGTACCAGTTAAGGCAGAAGGAAGCAGGGATAGATCGCAGAGCAGCAAAGGCCCAAGCTGAGGGAAAGATAGCCAACTTGGTTAAGAAGGGGGATAAAACTTTTTATAGATACATCAGGGAGCATAAAAAAATGAATGGAGGGATAGTGAGGCTGAACAGAATGGACAGTGGGTGGGCAGAGAGAGACAGTGAAAAAGCAGGGATACTGAATGAATAGTTCTGCTCAATATTCACAAAAAAGGAGGATGTGGAGATACCTAATCTAATTAACAGAAGCACTCTGGATAGGGGGCGAATCCCAGTCCTTTCACAGAAGAAAGGGTTCTGAAAGAATTCATAAAACTGAAGGTGGACAAAGCAATGGGGCCTGATGGGATTCACCCCAGAATTCTAAAAGAATTAAGGGGAGAACTACTGACACCACTGACTACCCTTTTTAACAAATCATGGGAGAATGGTGTGGTACCTGAGGACTTGAGGCAAGTGGATGTGATTCCCTTCACAAAAGTGGGAGCAAGACAGAGGCAGGAAACTACAGACCTGCCAGTTTGACCTCCATGGTAGGGAAAGTGATGGAATCGCTTCTGAAGGAAAGAATCATTGAGTACCTAGAGGCCAGTGGGGCATAGGACCCAAGGCAGCATGGGTTCACTGCGGGAAGGTCATGTCAAACAAATCTAATTGATTTTTTTGACTGAATGACCAAAGTAGTAGACTAGGGAGGGGCTGTGGACATGGTCTACTTAGACTTTAGCACGGCATTTGACACAGTCCCACACAAAAGATTAATAAACAAACTAACCAGCCTGGGAATGGGTCCCAGGGTGGTAGCCTGGGTAAAACATTGGCCGGACAACAGGACGCAGAAAGTAATTGTAAATGGAATCAGCTCTGAAGAAAGGGTAGATACTAATAGGGTACTGCAGGGTTCAGTACTGGGTCCATTCCTTTTTGATGTCTTTATAAGTGACATTGCAGAGGGACTGGAAGGAAAAGTATGCCTCTTTGCAGATGACACAAAGATCTGCAATAAGGTTGATACACATGGAGGCATGGAAAGGATGAGAAGTGACTAGGCAAGGTTGGAGGAATGGTCAGACATATGGCAGCTTGGATTCAATGCAAAGAAGTGCAAGATAATGCACCTAGGAAACAAAAACCCAGGGGAGGAGTACACAATGAGAGGAGGTAGTAACAACAATAAAAATGGAAAGGTAATCATATCAGATGGCCTTAAGGTTGGCAAGCAATGTGAGAAGGCAGTAGGGAGGGCTGGGGTATACTGGGATGTGTAGGGAGAGGCATCACCAGCAGAAAACAGGAAGCTGACATCCCTCTGTACAGACAGTTGGTGAGACCCCATCTGGAGTACTGCATCCAGTTCTGAAGACCCCATTTCTGTAAGGACATAGACAGGATGGAGGCAGTCCAGAGGAGGGCAACTAAAATGGTGCAGGGTCTGCAAGAGAAACCATATGAGGACAGACTAAAGGAGCTTAATATGTATACCCTTGAGAAAAGGAGGGGGGCATGATAGAAACTTGTAAGTACCTCAGTGAAATCAGTAAAGTCCAAGAGGGTAGCATCTTTCAGAAAAAGAAATATGCAAGAAAAGGAGACGGCTCAGAGGCAATGTGAGGAAGAAGTTTTTCACAGAGATGGTGGTGGATGCATTAAACAGCATTCTTGAGGAGGTTGTGGGGTCTAAAACTGTGGGAGAATTCAAGAATGCATGGGTCAGACATAAGGCAATTCTTGTGTGGGTAGGAAGAAATAGGCTCTGCGGCTTATCCCATAGGTAGGGAAATGGGCAGACTAGATGGGCCAAGAGATCCGCATCTGCCGTGAAAGTTTATGTGTCTGTGTTTCTATGTAAACAAGTCACTGATGTCTAAACCCTGTCTTCATTTTTTTAAACATTAAAAAGTGCACTTTTGCAAACTAAAACAGTGCTGTATAAAACCAAGAAAAAAATGCAACAACAAGTACCACACAATTAAAATGGGTGGTAGGAAAAAGAACCACTATGACAGTTCACTGGGGTCTGCAGAGAACCGCAGTTGTGTGCTCTTTTACTTCAAAAATCAAACACAAGTACCCTAATAAAATTTACACCCTAGTTCAATGTCAGTGTTACCAACATCTCCATTACTGCTATGCACTTAGACAAGAAAATCCAGATCTAGAGAATAACCGTAACTGTTGGTAGGTAACTAAAAATGATCCGCACATCAATAACAAGTCCATTGGCAATCTAATCATTTATTTGGCGGTCTATGTTGAAGAGGGTCAAATTATGAGGACTTTTAGTTATAAATTACCATAGCATGTACTCAGAGTTCTTTGGATCTTTCACTATTATTTGACAACCAGCAATGGTGTCCTTATGCTTCCTTGACCGGCCGTTGACTGACAAATGTAAACCACAAAGCAGAAAGATCAGTTTACATTTCTTAGTCAGTGGCTGGACTGGAAGGTGAGAGGAAGGTATTGCTTTTCACTGAACAACAGTAATAGCAAATTTCACGTCAGTAGTCAGATTACAAGATTTGGCAACATGGGGTGTGTGTAGAACTGGACACAAGGGCATAAGAAATTATCAATAAGCTTTCTTTACGCAAGTTAACATGTTTGGGGGTTGGAGGAGGGGGTAGTGATAGTGTCTGCATTCTGTATGTAGATCATGACTAGAAATGTTAAAAAAAAGAAACATATCAGTAGAGTTAATTCAGAAATCTTGGCTACATCTCATGTCACTAAACATACATTTTTGAGTTTATTGAAGCACAGCTGTAACACATATGCTACATTACCTAATAAAAAATGCCCTTTGAGAATACCTTTAGCAGCCACAGGTCAGCACTATAAGAACACTTCCAGTTGTCGGTTTTAAATTCATGTTCAAAGAAATGTGTTTTTGTTACATAAGAAACCTACAGCATCGGCAGTAATGACTAACAGTAAACAACTACCACTCATTGCGTTCATGACCGAGGTAGAAAGCATGCACAAACACCATCGTCAGACTGTGACCAGGCTGCATGCTAGTGAGCACGTGCATAACATGGAATGCTGAGGAGCGCTCATCACAGAAATTTACAGTCTAAAAAAAATGTCAACAAATGAATACATCAGGCAAATCTTTATTTAAAGCTTGATTTTATTTATCAACACTACACTTTCAGACTATAACACACACAGTCGTTTCGGTCCTCACTTTACTGTAAACACTGAATTTGCATCTTTCTTCGTGACAAGTAAATTGATCTGGTCAGGTGGGAGAAGTGGAGAAATTGGGGTTTCTTGTTCTGGAGGGACGGGGTGATACATTACTTTATAACAATAACTGGAACAGATAATGTACTTATGGAGTAGCACTGAACTATGCAGGAAGGGGGGTTCTACGCAGAGGGTGGCAGAGTGGAATTATGGTACAGGTGCAAGTTTGTGTCTACTTGTAGTAACTGCACACAATGGTTAGGGGGCTTAGAAAAAATTAAGAACACCACTAAACAAGTTTCAATACTGAGTGGAATCCACAACATCTCTAAACTGATCTTTAAAGATTACTTCAGAAAATTCTTCTTCTACTGTACCACTGTTGGAATGAGCAGAACCTTTATTTTTTAAGTCAGTAAGTGATGTGGGTCTGGTTGGATGGGGATGTGGAGAAACTGGGGTTTCATATTCTGGCGGGGTGGAGTGTTGCTTTAATTTATTAAAAAAAGGAACAGTGGATGTATTTATGGGGTGGCAGTGAACTTTGCAGGGGAGGAACCTTCTATGCAGAGGGTGACAGGATGTGATTATTGTACTGACACAGGTCTGCATCTAGTTGTAATAACTGGTCACTGTGGTTAGGGGCTTAGAAATAAATAAAAACACCCTAAGAAAAGTACTGCTACCAATCGGAATCCACAACATCTGTAAACCCAATCTTTACAGATTACTTTGGAAAATTATTCTGCCACTAATATGTCATACCTTATGTCTGCATCAGAATGAACACAATTTTTTAATTTTTAAGCCAGTAACTCATGTGGGTATGTTTGGATGGGAGAAGTGGGGAAATTGGGGTTTCATGTTCTGGTGGGAGGGGGTGCTATATTTACTTATTACAAGAAATGGAACAGCTCATGTATTTACTGGGGGAAGTGAACTTTGATGGGAAGTGGGGATGGGGCAGTTCTACTATGCAGAGGATGGCAGTGTGGCATTATCTTACAGGAACAGGTCTGGATCTAGTTGTGTCAACTGGGCACAATGCTTAGGGGCTTAAAAATAATTGAAAACACAAGAAAAACAAGCATTTGTCAATGCTGAATGTTTGCTTACTGGGATTAGCACTGGAAGTTCAGGAGTTAGTCAGATGCTGGCTAGGAATGGCAGTGAAGTATTGACGTGACGCTAACCCCACCCCCACCCTGCAGAGATGGACAGGCATTGGGGTGTACCTTTGAGTCATCACTCATAACACTCATGCCTTTTCACCTCACCCTACCCTACAGACACCGAAAAGTGTTGAGGTGTGCTTTGGGGTGTTCGGGCTTTACACTCACCCCATTCCATAAGGAAATCCCCTGAAATGGGTGCAGTATAGGAGAATGGGGGAACTTTCTGAAGAGTCCAAGGTACACCTGTACAGCTGTACTGTTCATAAGGAGGTGTGGAAAAATGGCAATGTTGAAAATCTGGAGTGAAAATATAAAAATTTCGAAGTTATGAGCATGCGTAGAACTGCACAATGCACGCTCGTAACACAATCATTTTGGGGAATTTTTTCACCAAATTTGCAACATAGGCTTTCTGGGAGCCCACCTCACAAGCAGTGACACTATCGTTTCATTAAGCAGTCCGAAAAGGTGATTCCATGCAGTGACCACAAAATCACCTTTCAGGACTGAATAAAGACATGACAGTCACTGAATTCATGAGGAGTGGTCCCAAGAACCCCATGTTGAAAAGTTGGTGCCAAAAGTCGCAAAAATGGCTGAGATATCCACCAAAGTTGAAAACTCCCCATTTATGTCATTATACAGCTTACCGGCATTACTTCAGTTAGCAGTCGGCTTTGAAGAGTGCAGATGTGTTCCCGCTCTATCGAAGAGTGCCACGCCAGTGCTCCGGAAATAAGTATGGGGTGAGGGGTGTGTGGGAAGGTGGGATGCACAGAGGGTAGGTGCGAGTTAGGGGAGGAGGGCACCTCAGACAACGAGGGACTGTTTTCTTGTTTACAGGTTTAAAACCAAAAAATCTTTGCAGGAAGGTTTTCTTTTTACAGATACATTTGACTGGTGGGGTGGGGTCCCAGCATGTCACCTATATTTTTGGGAAGGGGGGACTGAAGCCAATGGGGATTGGGCACCTTGTCGGCAAATAAAAATGGTCTGTGTTTGTAAGGGCATGATGCTGAGGGTGATTGGGCACCCCCTTGGCAGACAAGTTATGGGGGGACACTATACCAACAGGGACTGGGCTCCCTCATTGGCAAATGAACTGGAGAGGGGGCATGCTGACAGGGGGATTGGGCACCCCCCACATCAGCTGTCATGGGACTGTGAGAGGTGGATGGCTAAAGCCACCATCTATTGAAATGTAACACAAGGCAAGGCACGCTCTGCAATGAGAGGGTACTCCCTCATTGCAGCGGCGAAAACATTTCAAGTCGGTGGCACACTTTTGAGCTGCTGCCATAGACAGCATGCTCGTTTATTGGTGCTACAGACTCAGGCCCCCAAAAACAGTGGTGCCACTGGCCACAACACGACCGCACCTCCACAACCTGCTTCTCCAGCAAGCTGTCACAACATGTTTCTTGCGCATGTGTGCAAGAAAACATAAAAATAGCCAAAGCTGATACTGATCTTATTCCAGAACATATTTAAACCCGATCACCCAGTTGCCCCTGAAAAAGGGACTCCTAGTCAACAAACTTCAATCTATAAATTACCAATTACTTTGGAAAATTAAACCAACCTTTCTCTCCAACTGCTTACCCATACTAAGTATAAAATGCTAAAATTCCATAGGTGTTTTTTTCCAATGAGTACAAGAATGTCATCAAAGAATTACTAATTATAACCTTTATTTTTTCTCAATCGTTTAACCAGCAGTTGCACAAAAAGCTGAAAGCTTGTTTACAGGTGCGACCTGGGAGCACAGGGAAGTTAAGTGACTTGCTCTGTGTCACACAGTATGCAAGTGGGGGCTGTGGAATTCAAACCCAGGTCTCCAGATTTTCAGCTTAGTGCCTGAAACCACAGCACTATACTGCCTCCCACAACCTCATAGTCTCACAGTACTGTGATCTAAGCACATGTCTGACATTAATCAAAACCATGATTTTTAAACATAAATAGCTAAACAAGCATTTGTCAATGCTGAATTTTGCTTGCTGGCATTGGCATTGGTAGTGTAGGAATTAGAGAGCTACTTAATAGGAATGGCAGTCATGTATTGAATTGAAGCCAACCCCACCACCACCCTGCAGAGAGTGACAGGCATTGGGGTATGCCTTTGGGTCATCAGGCTTAATGGCCATGCCATTTCACCACACCCTACTCTGCAGACGCAGAGAAGTGTCACGGTGTACCTAAGTGTCTTTGGACCTTATGATCACCCCATTCCATCAGGAAATATGGTAAAATGGGTGCAGTATAGGAGAATGGGGTGAACTTTGGGGCCGAAGAGTCCAAGGCACACCTCCATGCCTCTCACTGGCTGCAGGGTGTGTATGAGGGTGGAATGGAATGAGCGTTACATGTGACAATCCCAAGTCGCACCCCTGGTGCCTGTCAGTATCTACAGGGTGCGGCGTTATGGTTGTAAACCATATCGCCTCAGGCGTTTGTTGGTATTTTCACTCCAAATTTTCAACATGACTTTTCTGTGACCCCCACGTTATGAACAGTGGAAATATCAGTTTGTTAGCTGAATGCTGATTTTGCACAGCAACTATGGCATTTGGCACCGCAGGTGCGAAAATGCATTTCAAACAGGATGTGAAAAATGACAGCTGTGCTGTTCATGGGGAGGTGTAACAAATGGCAATGTTGCAAATCTGCAGTGAAACTAGTAAAAAAACTGGTGAAGCCACGAGTGTGCGTAGAAAGTACGCAACACACACCCATAAAGTATTTAGTTTGGGGATTTTTTACAGCAGATTGTCAACACAGGCATTTTGGGACCTCTGCTCATGAACAGTGTCACGGTGCTTTTCCTAATCTGTCCTGAACAATGATTTCCCACAGCGACCACGTATTTCTGCGCTGAAAGTGTGAAAACACATTTCTGCCATGTTGTGAAAAATGACAACTGTACTGTTCATAAGGAAGTGTGGAAAAATGCAGGTGGTAAAAATCTGAACTGAAAATATTACAATTTCATGAACTTACGAGGGTGCATGGAAACTGCACAATGCTCGCTCGTAGCAGTCATTTTATGGACTTTTGTCACCAAATTTTCAACATAGCCATTTTAAGACCTCTGCTCATGAACAGTGTCATTGTGATTTTCTTAATCTGTCCCAAACATTGATTTCGCACACCGACTGCGCCATTGTGCGCTACATGCATGGAAACACATTTTGGGCAAGATGTGAAAAATGACAGCTGTACTACTCATAAGGAGGTGTGGTAAAATGGCAATGTTGAAAATCTGGAGTGCAAATATTAAAAATTCTCAAACTTATGAGTGTGCGTAGGAACTGCACAACATACGTTTGTAAAACAGTCATTTTTAGGAATTTTCTCACCAAATTTTCAACATAGCTATTTTAAGACCTCTGCTCATGAACAGTGTCACTATAATTTTCTTAATCTGTCCCAAACATTGATTTCACACACCGACTGCGCCATTGAGCGCTACATGCACAGAAACACATTTTGGGCGGGATGTGAAAAATGACAGATGTACTGCTCATAAGGAGGTGTGGTAAAATGGCAATGTTGAAGATATGGAGTGCAAATATTAAAAATTCACAAACTTACGAGCGTGCATAGGAATTGCGCAACACATGCTTGTAAAACAGTAACTTTAAAGAATTTTTTCACCAAATTTGCAATATAGGCTTTTTGACAGCCCACTTTATGAACACTGGCACTGTCGTTTCATTAATTGGTCCTGAAAGGTGATTTCACGCAGTGACAGCAAAATCACCCTTCGGGACAGATTAATACCATGACAGTGACAGAATTCATGGGGAGGGGTCCCAAAAACCCCATGTTGAAAATTTGGAGCCAAAATTCCAACAAATGCCTGAGATATGCATCAAAGTTGCAAAACCCTGTTTATTGCACTATACAGCTTACCGGCATTTCCTCAGTTCATGGCCAGCTATGAAGAGTGCAGACGTTTTCCCGGTCCACCGAAGATCGTCGCGCCGAACTCCGGAGGTAAGTATAGGGTGAGGGGGGTGTGAGGAGGCAGGGTGCACAGAGGGTGGGTGCGGGTTGCGGGTGGGGGCCAAGGAGACCACTGAGGGACAGTTATTTTGTTTACAGGTTTTTTTTCTAGAAGATGATGTGGGATGTTTGCCATGCTGGGGTGGGCTCCCAGCATGGCAGCCGGAAGGCTGTTGGGGGAACCGTGGAGTTGACGGGGGATTGGGCACCCTTGTCGGCCATAAGAACTTTTGCCACACTGGGGTGGGCACCCAGAGTGGCAGCTGGAAGGCTGTTGGGGGGGCTGTGGAGCCAACAGAGGACTGAGCACCCCCGTCGGCTATTAGATTTTTTGCCATGCTGGGGTGGTCTCCCAACATGGCAACTGGAAGGCTTTTGGGGGTGCGGGGAGAGAGCACTTCAGTTTTCTGATCATGCTCACTGAAGCGGTTCTCTCCCTTTCAGCTGTACGGCACTGCATTTTCAGCTGCTGTCATAGACAGCTGCAGCATTCATTGATGAACTGTGGCCGTTCCTGCAAACACAGTGAGGGAATTGGAAGACAGGGTGCCACACCTCCAGAAACTCGGATGATGGCACTATGTTTCTTGCACATGTATGCAAGCAAACATAAAAATTAATGATATGAACTTCTGACCCCCTTAGGAAATCCTTTCATATCAATCCAAATATCCACACCAAGCTTCACTGCTTAAGCTTTTATAGTTTTTTTTCTGTACTGAAGGGCAAAAATATAAGGGCACCAATATGGATCTTAGTTCAAAAGGCTTTAAAACTCCTCTGTGCATGTGTCATGTTAACTCTATGCTCTGATTTTTTTTGCCAACAGCAACTACCAAAACATGATTGTTTCTGTTACCCTGGCGCTGTCCATCTGAAGGGCTACACTATCCCTGCCTTGCTGGCCAGACCAAGGTTGAGGGGCCTGGGTTCCTACTTTACTTTAAAACTGGTTCTAAGAATAATGTATTGCACAGTGCCTCCACCTGGAGTATATATCTAAGTGGGCTAGATTAAAACCTGGCACAACCCTCTGGGATGCTGTACCTACCCAGATTACCATAGTGCCACCCCAAATGTAACCCAAATACCAAAATCCCACATTTCAAACTTTGGTGAATTATTGACTGTCTCTACTAATATGCTCATGATATAATATACTCAGACAGCAGACATATGCAAAAACAGCAGATGATATATTTACGTGGGGGTGAGGGTTAGGAATGGTGAGATAGAAGTAGAGGTCAAGCTATTTACAGTTGTAACCCCCCGTTAACCGGGGTTACAAGAATCCCAGTTACACCTAGTGGTAGGCAGGGAAGGCAGCTTGTGAAACTCCAGTTAAATGGATTTCACACTGTCTCACTCTGTTCTCAGTCTCAGCTGAGACTGAGGGATGACATCACTTTAGAACTATCGCAGCTGCATAAGCCACACTGGAATGCTGCAGTTGGAGGTTAGAGTAGAACATTGCGGAATTTGAAGTCAGTCTGTAAGAGTCTGTTGCAGTCTGTAGTAGAGGAAGGAGGTGCTCTGCTGTAAGCAGGCCCTCAGAGCTCTAAGCTCTGTCAAAGAGCAATTTTTTTTTTTATAGGGTGTGTGTTCTCACCTGAAGAGGAACACAAGAAGAGCCCAGTGAAGTGGTAGAGACCACTTTCAGCGGTTCAGAGCCCCATCCCTGAGGGGATGGGGTGGAAGGAATCAGCCTGCTTCCAGGGGCAACCCCCCCTGGTCCAGCTAGGGAAAAAGAAGCTGCCTGAGTTAAGTTTGTGCTGAGGCACAAAAAGTTCTGGACGAGATTTCCTTGAGGAGAAAACGCCTGTGGGGCACCTGTAACCAAGAGGTGAGTTTGCTCTGCTAAAGGGCCAATTGGTTTCACCTGAGACAAGATGAAAGTAAAGTGACTGTTACTGTGGGGTCAGGAAAAGACAGTCCAGTACCGTTTGGAAGATGTGGGGATTGGACTGCTTAACTCTGTGGGGGGTCTACAGTAATGTACACAGCCACTTATTAAGTATGTTCAAGTTCAGCACAAATGGGATGCAAAGACAGTAGACTGAATGTGAATACATTTAAAGAGAATCTACATAGCAAAGTGTTTTCAAGGATGAGGTGTTACAGTCCAGAGAAATGGCCGGGTATGAATTATGGGAGCGAGAGGTGGGAGAGCCCACATCAGTAGTAACCAAATTCACCTCTGCGGGTTTGCTTTGGGACACCTGTTGCTTTCTCTCAGGTACTTGGCCAGTGCCTGAGGAAAGTACCCAGACATGTGATTAATGAGGAAGATTCCCTGATGGAGCCAGAAGTGCTCATACTTGGTTTAGGGAGCCACCAGTAAATGTTTCCATGCTATATGGAAAGTGTCCAAAGGGCTGGCAAGGGAGCTGAGCCAGGGAAAACCCAGAGCAGAGTACAAGTGCGGGCTGTGTGCCCAGTGTGTTTCAAAGCCTGAGGGCTAAAGTGAAAGTGAATGTGTTCTGATCTCCATAAATCTGCATTACCAGGAGTGTAGCCCTGTGGGGGTCCATCTGTGCTTTGTTATTCTGTTGGATGTGAATAAAAGCCACACTTTAGAATCCCACTTCTGGTATTGGACATTACAGTTATTGCTTCCTGTGTCCGGAGTAAATTGAGTGCCCCTGTTGCAGAGTAGCCAAACCTAGCCAGCGTGCCAAGTGACATATTTCTCCCTGAACCCAGCCCACCAGGTAGTGCTGTCAAGATGGAAATGGCATGCCTGGCGGGGGGGGTTACACAGTTGATTAGATTTGGCATTTGTTTGATTGGGTTTAGATTATCATTTTGCATTTAGATTTAAGAAGTAATCACAGCAACACCCACTAACCTCTGAAGTAGTTAGATAAACTGCCTATCTATCTAGCTGCATTAGACAGTTAGATAACACATGCCCCATGCCCACACTAGTACTAGTCCCAGACATTATAGTTCTGTATATTTTAAACCTAGGTAGCCATTACTAAAAGTTCTTAAAGGTGCAGGCCTGTTGTTCATTGTAGCTGACTGATGGCCGGCTAAGTTGAAGCCCTTGAAAAAAAAAAAGCAATTAGCTTTACTTTGGATTGTGAAACACATTTCTGACTGTAGATTACAGAACTTAAAGCTGGTTGATTTGACAAATCTTTACTCTAGCTGCTGAATTTAGCTTGACAACAACATCAAACTATTGACAAGTCCCTCCACATCTGAACAGGGTATGGTCCCTGCATACTCACAGTTTGGTAGTCATCTTAGGCAAGGTCAAAATGTATTATTTTATTTTATTTAGCCTTTGTTAACCAGGTAAGTACACTAGACATTTGTCTATTTTCAGGTATGACCCAGGAGGATACAGGAAATATAATACAGAAGTCAACATGATACAAGTACAGGCAATTTCACAGAGTTAGAGAAGCAAACGTGTTTGGTAGGTACATACAGTTAAAGATGGACAAGATATAATGCATAGGTCACCAAGGCTGTGAGCAGTGCTTTATATACAATTATGTTCAGTTTTAGGACCCCAAGAAGTGGAGCCACCATCAGAGCCACACCTGATATATAGGTAGGAGAAATTACAAATGGGACCTAACCCAAGTGGGTCGACTACACCTTAAGAAAAGTGGGGTACAGTGCAGGGGTCCAGGTGCAATTTTTGAAGGATTGAGACAACCACATGCTGAGGAAAGCTTCAGGTGATTCCATAGGGAGGTTCAGAGGGATGCATGGGAGGGGGAGGAGCGGACATGGACAGGAAGGGAGTTCTAGAATCTGGGGGCATACAAGGCAAAGTCTCTGTCCTGCATTTGAGTGTGTGTGGCAGAAATCTTAAGAACAGCTGGGCCCAGAAACCTAAGGAAGTAAGTCGAGGGAACAATTGGGATGAGGAGCTCCGCCAGTCCAGGGTGGTGCCAGCGCCAAGGACCTAGCCAGTGAAACACCCCAGGACAAAATTTAGGTAATTGGTGGGGAGAGCCAGTTAAGTTTGCTATACAGGTCACAGTGGTGAGTGAGATGAGGTGCAGCAAGAGCAAAATGACAGATATTGTTATATGCTACAGACCACTTAGTGAGGTGGACTTTGGAGGTGCGAGCAAACAGAAGGAGACCGTAGCTGAATGAGAGGAAAACACACCTCTAGCCAGTGAAAGGCAAGTAGCAGAGGTGAGGTTACTCTTTGCTGTATAACTCAGACCCAGTTTGCAATTAACAGCTTTACACACATTCTGGATATGAAGTCCAAGGTCAAGCTTTTTATTTATTTTAGTCTTTGGTAACCAGGCAAGTTCCACTAGGCACAAGTGCCTGTTTTCAGGAGCAACCTGGGAGCACTGAATGGTTAAGTGACATGCTCAGAGTCACACAGTATGCAAGTGGAGGCTGTGAGAATCAAACTCAGGTCTGGTCTCCTAGAAGTATCAAGATTGTTCACACCTCATTCCTCTAACCTTTAGGCTATACTGCCAGCCCAAGGGGTCAAGCATCACCCCAAGGTATTTGATGGAGTCAGTGATATGGACAGTAGTACCATCAAGTCCAGTGATACACAATGGGGCAAGAGAGGCCTTGATCTTGGACAAGGACCCAAAAAGCATGGCCTGCATTTTTTTTAGGTTGAGGACCAGCTTGTGGAACATGATACAGGATTGGATGCTCCTAAAGTCCTCACTCAGTTGGTGGTTTATGATCCCAATGTCCCTGGAATGAGTGAGGATGACAAGATCATCAGCATACAGGATGGATCTGCAGTGAGAAGAGGTGAAGGGTAGATTGTTGACAAAAATGGAGAAGAGCAGGGACCCCAGAACTAAATCCTGGGGACTCTTGAGGACACAGTAATGGTGTCCGAGAATGCCTTACTGTATTTGACAAGCTGCTGTCTGCCCTGTAGGTAACTGAAGAACCAATTGAGCACAGGAGGGGACAAGCCAAATGACCTGAGCTGAGAGCAAAGCAGGACATGGTCAACTAGGTCATAGGTCTTGGATAGGTCAATGAAGATGGCACCTAAGAGTTTACCCTGGTCCATAGCTGCTCTGATCCAGAAGAGACAGTGAGCAGGGCTGAGGATGCACTGTTCCCTTTCTGAAAGCCATGGTGTGTGGGAGACAACTGCTCATGAGACTGAATATACTCTGAGAGTTGTCCAGCTACAACTTTCTTGAGAAGTTAGTTGTCCAGCTACAACTTTCTTGAGAAGTTTACTGACAGCCAACAGTATGGCGATCGGTCTGTAGTTGTCAAGGATCTTAGGGTTGCCCCATTTAAGAACAGGGACAACCCAAGCTACCTTCTATATATCAGTGATAATTCCAGAGGCTAGGGTCAAATTGAAAATGCAGGCAGCCAGGGAGGCAATATCAGAGGCACCAAGGCAGAGAAGCTTAGGCTCCATGCCATCATGGCCAGCACTGGAAAAAGGGGAGAGACCAGAGAGCAATCTCTGCATCTCTTGCTCCATCACAGTCTTGATTTAGAATGATGGGTGGGAGTTAGGAGCCAGCTGTGGAGCAGGGACCTGGCCATAATTATACATCCACTGGAAGAAAATAGGGAGGTAAAGGCGGACAGGTCCGAAAAATGCGAGTTAAGCGCATTGGCGATGGTTGGAGGATTGTTGCAACTAGAATCATCAATGAGCATGTCAGTGGCATCACAATTTGAGGGGACCACTTACTATGTCTTTAATATTCCTCCAGAAACTCCTGGGATCCTTAGCCGAATTCAGCAATACAGTTTTGCAGAATTCACTTTTGGTAGCTCTGATTGCTTTTTTACACTCATTTCTGAGCTGCCTATATTGCTGGAATATGGCCTTGTCCATCGTGACCTTCAATTTGGCCCAGCACTTGTCCCTAGTCCTCATAACGGCCAGGAGGCTACCATGCAACCACATAGTGACAGACTCCCCTAATTCTCTGTCTAATGAGTGGGGCATGTTTATTCTGCAGCACCTCGAAGGTGCTGAGAAAATGACTGGCTGCAGTGGAAGAGTCATGGGCATTTTACACCATGGACCAGTCAGTAAGCCTGAGGTCATTATGGAATGAACCCAGGTCAAACCTATAGAAGTCTCTAACCTGGATGATTTTATGAGGAATTTTCAGGAAGGAGATCTTCCATACACAGTACACAGGGGAATGGTCAGAGATGGCATCAGGGAGGATACCAGAAGAGCGAATCCTCTCAGATCTATTTGACAGGACCAATCCAGGGGGGAGGTCATACCACCAGCAGGAGAACACCCAGTTAGATCCTTGATGAGTTGTGATGGTGAGAGACCAGCAAGCAGAGGCTCATACATCTTAGTATTACCCCCAAGCCAGTTCAAGTAAACTCATTCAGGCCTAGAGACATCTGTAGGCGGCGTCTGAAAGCATAGCCACTCAGGACAATAACGCCTGTAGATGTACTCAACTGACTTTCACTCAGGCCTAGCAACGTCTGAGGAAGTCAGCAGTTTTTACCTAACTATTAAACAAACCGAATTGCGTAGAAATGAATGCATAGCACCATTAGAAAGGTAATTTTGCTCTGAACAATTTTGCTGCAGATACTTTGTGTCTATCATGTATACTTTAGGAGTTATTCATATTTGTTTAAGGTATGGTGTGCATGGCTTAACATTTGTCTCTCAAGCCTCACCTAACCACATTGTATAAATCTGAAAAAAAAACAGTTGTTTGGTATTTCAGCTACTATAAAATAAAAACTAAATGGATTACAATTGACTGCATAGCACCATTAGAAAGGTTATTTTGTGCTGAACAATTTTGCCACTGATATTTTGCATCTACCACATATACTTTAGGAGTTATTTGCATTTGTTTAAGGTATGGTGTGCATGGCTGATATTTGTCTGTCATGCGTCACCTAAGCACCTTGAAAAAAATCAGAAAAAAATCAGTTGTTTGGTGTTTCAGCTACTATAAAATAAAAACTAAATTGATTACAACTGATTGCATAGCACCATTGGAAAGGTAACGTTGTGCTGAACAACTTTGCCACTCATACTTTTTGTGTAGCACTTATGGTTCAAGAGGTAGTCACATTTGTTTGTGGCATGCTGATTATGGCTTGATTTTGCTTAGAAAGGCCCAGGATGCAGTGCTAAGAGTATGCAGGGCACAAGTGGTGGAAGTCTCAAAGAGCTCTTGTGGTGTAAATGAGTTAAGATCACCCAGGATCATTAGTTCATTATTTCCAGTCACTGAGGAAAGAGTGTGAAGGAGGTAGAACAACCCAGATGTACCCCCCCATAGGGGGATTGTAAGTACATACAATCTGTAGTTTTTTGGTATTCCCGAGTAACAGAGCTGTGTGCAACAGTTCGCAGAGAGACTGCAAGGGCTGGAGGCAGGACAGAGCTGACATATTAAGGTGACTCCTGTAGTACACCAAGATGCCAACCCCCTCCCCAGGCTTTTTTCCCCAGGCAGTTCTGCATGACAAGCTCAAAGCCTGGAAGCGCACATGCCAAGTCAGGGGTTGAGGGCTTCAGCCAAGTTTCAGTTATACCAAGGATGTCTGGCTTGTAGTGAGTGACCCAAGCAAGGAGTTTAGCCAGGTTGGGCAGGAGGCTATGGATATTTAGATGGACTATCCTCAGCCCTTTGCCAGACAGCCATCCCACAGGTGAGGATAAGGATAGACAGGGAGGACCAGGATTGAGCTCAGTGTCACCTGCGAGGGCTAGGGTCACCAGTAAGAGCCACTGGAGATGCCTTAGCTGGGGGGAGCATCCCCAGCAGGCGGCTTACAACTGTATCACCTGACCATTATGAGAGGACCCAGGAAGCAGCTGAAATCAAGATAGCAGATAGGCCAAGGGGGATGCCTGTCACAGGTTATTAAATTGAAGAAGGTGAAGTCAGGCTCCTCAAACTGACAACGTAAGGCCCAGGGGCTCTACACAGGAGGAGCACAGACAACAATAAGGAGAGAGAGGCAAAGTACAGTGAGCAGATCTATGGTAAGGGAACAAGAGAGTGGGAAGGGCTTGGCCCCCTTCGGGAGAAGATTGGGGTCCCCCATGACATATACCTGTGCCTGAGCCAAGATACTGTGGGGTGGATATGTGGGAGGCAGGGCAGACCTGAACTACCACTATGAGGGCCCCAGGAGGGAGGACTCAGAAGAGTCAGACCACTAGCACCCACTGGGAAGGACGGTCTATCCAACAGCCACTCCCACAGCTCCTGTCAGTAGAAAGCACCCCCGTAGTATGAGAGCACAGCACCAACCACTGAAAGGAGTTCCAAGCTCTATAGAGGTGATCCACAACAGTAACCTAGTGGTAGGAAACTAAACCACAATTAGCAAATCACTTAGATAGAAACTAAACCACAATTACAGTTAGTAAATCTCTTAAATAGAAACTAAACCACAATTACAGTTAGCAAATTTCCTAGATGAGGATGCAGTAGCAATTTAGACAAGCAGAAATTCAATGAACAGTTAAACAAAAAACAGTAGGCAGAATGTTCAAAGCCCAGCCACTCTAGGCAAAGACAGTAGGCAGAATGTTCAAGCCCCACCACTCTGAGTAAGAAAGACTAGGTTGAGGCCTGTGCAGAGAGTCAGCAACAAGGATTAGCCTGCCCAGTAAACACCACAGAGTAAGCTGCAGTATAGATCAACCCCTAAGGAACAGTGTGGGTTGCAGCATAGATCAAGCTCCTAGGGAAAGGCCAGCTAACAGAGACATATATCTGTGCAAAGGTAAACCACCTATCAGTAAAGAGGCTCACAAATAACCCCCCAGATTGAGAAAAAAAGGATTAGGTAGGAAGATGGTAGTAATGTTGCCTCAGCCTACCACCCTGTTTGCTGGTAGAGGAAGCATAGTGGTCAAACTTTAGTTGAGCTGTTTAGGACAGGCACAACAGGAGGATACACTATTGCTTACAACAACATCAGGGCTGGTTGGAGTGGCAAGTGAGCATTTAAGGTGAGATAAGAACGAGGAGGGTGGATGGGAAAATTTAAAATTTTAGCCCAGATTCTATGATGCAAGTCACTGCACAGCTAGGTACCCTTCAGTTAACTGTCTTTCTTTTCTGTTGTGAAACTGAGCCAGGGACAACAGCTCCTGCCCGAGAGCAGAGGAACGGATCATAGACCACACTCGAGCGCCAACTCCAAGGCATGGGAGGGGATGAAAAGCAGCAAAGTCTAGGTCCACAGTTGAGCTCCTGCAGTAAAGCAGGGGAAAGTCACATTGTATACATGAGGGAGGTCCGTCCAGCCAAAATGCGGAGAGCCGGCACCTCAACCCCACACTGTTGGGAAAGTCCGCAGGTAGCGGGGGGGGTGCCCACTTGCAGAGGGGTTACCCTCACCACCTCTGTAACAGCAACAGTCAGGAATTTTGAGCCGTGGGGCTCCGTGTGGGCCTTTTAAGAGGCCTGGAGCAGCAGCGCCATGACCCCTGCTGTCCTGTCTCCCCCTAGGTGGTTGGCTCCAGTGGTCTGATTGCCACTGTAGGGCAGTGCTTGTCACTCTACCTGGCTCCCTCTTGCATCCCCTGCCTCTGGCTCACACTCTGTAGCCACCTCTGTTCCACACCCCTGTAGCTTTCTGTTCCACACCCTCTGCCTCTACTGGCTCAATCTACCTTTTCCCTTCTGTTCCCTCCCTCCAGGGTCTGGTGGCTTTCCCTCTGTGTCTGTCTCTCTCTCTCTCTCTCTGTCTATCTGTCTCACTCTCTTTTGCTCCCCTCTGATGCAAGTGCTATCCCCCTGCTTGCTTCCTGTATTTATAGGCTCAAGCCTGCTCAGCATTTCTGGTCGTTGCTCCACACTTACTCCATGGGTTGGGGGTTGAATATCGCACTGCCTTGCATATTCATGGGCACAGCCCCTGCCCTTGCATATGCATTCATTAGAGTTGAGCATTGGCTCACTGCTACTTGCACTGTGCACTGGTTCCCGCTGAATATCGCTCCATGGCACAGTGCCACAGTTGTGCCATGCGCAACTGTTTTGAATATCCTGGCCTAAGTCTTATAGGATACTGCACATGTCCACATAAGCCTGTTACTATATATGCCCACTTATTCTTGACTTTAACACTTAATCACAAAGAAGAGGGGTGACAAGGGAAGGGGGACGTGTCTTGCAGGGGCTGTTGTTCCACTTACTAGACTATAAAATATTATCCTACAGCTAATGATTGTGCTTTTCTATTATTTCAAAAATGCAACCAGTCAAGACACTCAATGCTTTGATTTATGTTGCCACCAAAAATATATATTTTTCTGTATCCAGCATTTACATCCATTCTGCATACTCATTACATTTCTGAGCTTACTGCATCATAACTATAGGCATATAATAATGCCCCGTATGCTAACTGGCATTAGAACAGTCACTTCAATTAGGGATATTCTGTTTCATCATCATTATAGAATGTATTTGATTGCAGAGTCATAATAAAAATGTATAACTGTTATGCTTTTGCTTCTGAATTACATCACTTATATTTCCAATTAGAACCTATAATCTGATTATAAGACTAGGGGCTATCAAGTCATATTATAATGAAATAGAGGATCCTTGATAGAAGTGACTATTCAAATACTGTTTAGTAAACAGGATGTTATTAAAAAACACACTTCTGAAAATGCATTAAGGAATTCTTGAGCTTGAATCAATATGGCTCTGATCATAACATGCATTTTAATGGTACAAATTGTTTTAACCCTGACACACTGTCACTAACGTCTTTAACATACATGTCTTTGATCTATCTGCCTACATGATCTCCAAAATCACCCCAGCAAACATAACAACTATAAATCCTTCTTCTATTGAACTGACCCTATACAGGAAGGTGATTCTCTCTATCCTTAATCTTCTCCATTCTACTTCAGAATTGTTAGTGCAGCTGAGGTCTGTAAATTGCTAAAATGCATATCTGCAAATAACAAAGCAGTGCCTCATGGTACCAAACTTAGGCTCTTATAGCATGCTCTACCTTTAAACACAATGGCATTGAAGTTACAGACCAGACCCCATCCAGGTTGCAGATACCCTCAACTCCTTCTTCACCACCTGTGCCTTCCCTCATCCAACCACATCTACAGTACTACACTGCCTGCCTCCAAACTTTCCCCACATCACATGCCTAGGTACAGCTTCCTTCTAGTCCCTGCCTCCACCAGTGAAGCACTGATCACCCTCCTATCCCTCTACACATCAAAATCTGGTTGGGATGGTCTACATCCTAGTCTCCTACACCTTTCTGCTCCTGCAATCGCACTCCCTCTTGCCTTCATTATAAACAAGTCCTTCTCCTCGGGTGTTGTTCCAAAAGCCTGGAAATCTGCATGTGTTATCCCTCTCCACAAAGGAGCTGACCCCACCTTACCAGGGAACTACAGCCTAATCTCCCTCTTCCCTGCTCTGGCAAAATTCCAAGAATGTACTGTGCAATCCAGGTTGACTGAATTCCTCTCTGCCACCAACTTCTTATCCCTCTGCCATTCAAGTTTCAGAAAAAAACATTCCACCATATCCTCCCTTCTCCATGTCACAGGTCACATTCAGTCTGCTGCTGATAAAGATCACCTCACTGTTGCAGTCTTCATCGACCTGGCAAAAGCATTTGACTTGGAATTCCACCCTCTTCTTCTGGATACGCTAGAGGATGTTGGACTTGCCCCCCTACCATACAATGGCTTAAATCTTTGTGAGCTGTGGGGCTTCATGTGGGCCTTTTAAGAGGCCTGGAGTAGCAGCGTCATGACCCTGGGGGACCAATCAGGCGGTGAAGATAGATGATTTCAATTTGGCACCCAAACTTTCACAGACAAGAAAAGCAACAAGCAGCATAGATTCTGCCCTGGTCTCACCAGATTTTAGTTCTGATTCTCTGATGCAAGTTGCTGCACAGACAGGTACCCTTCAATTAACTGCCTTTCTTTTCTGTTGCAAAACTGAGTCAGGGACAACAGCTCCTGCCTGAGACCAAGGGAACGGATTGTGGACCGCACATGAGCACCAACTCCAAGGCAGGGGAGGGGACAGTGGTGCCGGAACAGTTTGAAAAGTGGTAGGGCCAAGGACGTAAGGGGTACATTTTCCTCTATTAAATAAGTTACCACGATAGCAAAAAGTGATAGTGCCACTTATGAAAGTGGTAGGGCCGTGGCCCTTGTGGCCCCCTCCGTTCCGGGACCTATGGGAGGGCATGAAACGCAAACAAAGTCCAGGTCCACAGTCAAGCTCCTGCAGGAAAGCAGGGCAAGGTTACTTTGTAGTCACGAGGGAGGTCCACCTGGCCAAACTGCAGAGAGACAGCACCTCAACCCCACACCATTCGGAAAGTCTGCAGGTAGCGGGGTGGGGGCAAGGGGTCACCCTCACCACCCTGTGACAGCAAGAGTCAGGTACAAGGTAGATTTGGATGATTGCAGCAGGTGGGCTCTGATTCTGGAGGCCAAGAGGCTGGACAAAGACTTACAGCCAGGCTCTGTTTACTGGCTGCAGGATACTGTAGCTTTTGCAGACAGAAAGCATCTTTTAGCTTCTCTGGTCAAGCCCCTCTCTGGGCTGAAATCACCTTCTGGATCAGATGAGGCTGGGACCAGAGCCAGCACACTTCAAACCCCATGTGCAGGCTATGCTTCTCAGGAGAAGTGCATATGGCAGCGCCCTAGGCAGCACACTACCAGGCTGTCTCTCAGGCCAATCATAGCTGTAACATTGCATTCAGTACATTTATTAGTAGCACATTTATACATTAGCTCAGAGTAGTCACAGTCAATTCAGTAATGTGCCCAGCGTGGCAGACATAACCCCTTTGCGAGTTGGGTTGGACTTCAGAACCTGGGGTGCACCCCCAAGCATTTTAGGGATGAGCATCCACACTCCTTCGTGTGGTACACAACCAGAACTCAGGTCATAGCTCCTAAAATGGATCACAGGCACAGTCACTTAGCCAAAACCTTGCCTTCCTTTATTACAGAAACAATAGCTTAAGGCATAACTTTTCACTAACGCACCAGATAGAGCCTGAAGCTTGACTCTACCACTTGAGACAATTCAAACTAGACAGAGCTCGATGCATGGCTTCCTACCATTTGACTCACCTGAAACCACAGACAGAGCTCAAGGCTTGGCTCTCCATCATTTAGAAGACTTTACTTGTTGGCAAAACTGAAACAGTAGCTCCTCTTAAACTTGAAGAACTTTACTTGTTAGTAAAACTGATCTCTCTAGCTTTCTTGGGCTCACAACACAATTTTAAAGTCCATTGTGGCTTTGATGGTATTACTAGCTCCAACTTGGACATTTAGACATTTTCTAGCACCCTAGGCACTGTTAGGAAAAGCTCTATGTGTTTAGGGACCCCCCTTCCAGTCCTGTAGCACTTTACACAGTCACGAAACATCACTTCACAATTCACTTGACCCTTCTCTGGTCACTTACTCACTTGTTCACCCATTTATTTGCTTTGGTTAACATAAGGTGCAGACAGACAGTCTGAACTTTAACTTGAATGTGTTTCTCTGCCCCACAAAAGATCTCTAGTCCCTAAAAGGTATACCACAGTGTACTTCAAATATGTCATAAAAGTTGCCAGCAGACGTTTACTCACTCATACAGATCTTAGCACTTTCCTTGTCTGGGTGTTGCAGATTATTCTGCACTCTTACTGCTGAGGCAGAAGCATTTATTGCAGCTTTCTCACAACTGCAGGTGGATGCTGGCTTCTTTCAACGTTTTTATGTTTGCTTGCATGCATGTGCAAGAAACATAGTGCCATCATCCGAGGTTTCAGAGGTGTGGCAGCCATCTTCCAATTCAGTCAGTGTGTTTGCAGGCGCGGCCGCAGTTCTCCAATGAATGCTGCAGCTGTCTATGACAGATGCCATGCTGGGAGCCCACCCCAGCATGGCAACAGACTGTATGGTCGACGGGGGTGCCCAATCCCCCATCAGCTCCACTGCCCCCCAAGAGACTACAGGGTGCCATGCTGGAAGCCCACCCCAGCGTGGCAACAGATTGTGTGGCCTACAGGGTGCTTAATCCCACATCGGCTCCACGGCCCCTCCAAACAGCCTTAGAGCTTTCATGCTGGGAGCACACCCCAGCATGGCAAATGTCCCGTGTCATCTAAGTAAAAAAAAAAGAAACCTGAAAGAAAAAAACTTTCCCTCGCTGACTGTCCTGACCCAATCTCCCCCCACCCGTGCCCACCCACTGCTCACCCTGCCTCTCCACACCCCTCCTCACCCCATACTTACCTCTGGAGCTCGGCACGATGATTTTCGGTGCACCGGGAACATGTCTGCACTCTTCAAAATTGACCACGAACTGAGAAAATGCCGGTAAGCTGTACAATGTAATAAATTGGGATTTTTCAACTTTAGTAAATTCAGAGTTTTTAGAATTTTTCACCAAATCAACATGGGTTTTGATCACCCATGAACTCTGTCACTGTCATGGCATTAATCAGCCCCGAAAGGTGATTTTGTGGTCATCAGCGGAACCACCTTTTGGGACCAATTTATGAAATGACAGTGTCACATTTCATGAGGTAGGCTCTCAAAAACCCTATGTTGAAAATTTGGTGAAAAAATTCCCAAAAATGACTGTTTTACGAGTATGCATTGTGCTGCTCCAACGCACACTTGTAAGTTCACAAATTTTCAATATTTTCACTCCAGATTTTCAACACTGTCATTTTACCACACCTCCTTATGAGTAGTACAGCTGCCATTTTTCACATCTCAGCCAAAATGTGTTTCCGCCCATGTAGTGTACAATGGCACAGTAGGTGTGTGAAATCAATGTTCAGGACAGATTAAGAAAATCACAGTGACACTGTTCATGATCAGAAGTGTTAAAATGGCTATGTTAAAAATTTGGTGAAATACATCCATAAAATGACTGTGTTATGAGCGACCATTGAGCAGTTTCCACGCACCCTCGTAACTTCAAGGATTTCTAATATTTTCTGTCCAGATTTTCACCACTGGCATTTTTCCACAGATCCTTAAGAACAGTACAGCTGTCATTTTTCACACCATGGCCAAAATGTGTTTTCACACTTTCAATGCAGAAATGCATGGACTTTGTGGGAAATCACTGTTCGGGACAGATTAAGAAAATCACAGTGACACACAGTAGTCACTCTGCAAAATCAGCTTTCAGCTAACAAACTGATATTGCCACTGTTCATAAGGTGGGGGCCACAAAAAAATTGTTAAAAATTTGGAGTTAAAATGCCAATGAATGCCTGAGGCATTAGGGTTTCTGACCGTAATGCCCCAGCCTGTAGAGATTGAGAGGCATCAGGGGTGTGACTTGGGATTCTCGTCTGTAATCCTTATACCATTCCACACCCTGCAGCCAGTGAGAGGCATTGATGTGTGCCTTGGACTCTTCGGCCCCAAAGTTCACCCCACTCTCCTATACTGGACCCATCTCACCATATTTCCTGATGGAATGGGGTGAGCATAAGGGCCAAAGACCCCAAGGCACACTGTGACACTTGTCCATGTCTGCAGGGTAGGGTGTGGTGAAATGGCGTGGCTGTTATGCCTGATGACCCAAAGGCACACCCCAATGCCTGTCAGTCTCTGCAGGATGGTGGTGGTGGGGTTGGCTTCAGTTCAATACTTAACTGCCATGCCTATTATGCAGCTCTCTAACTCCTACACTACCAATGCCAATGCCAGCAAGCAAACATTCGGCATTGACAAATGCTTGTTCTAACATGGGAAGGAACAGATCACCCTAGAGGACACACCCTGGGAACCACCAGGCTGATGACTTTTGCTGCTGGCAGCCACTTGTTTTCTGTCACAGTGGCAGAGGCCTGCCTCACCTGTGGAGGGACTTTCACTGAACTGATTAGGCCCATGTTGTTTAGCTGGGGGCCTGAGCCCCCCCCCCCAGGAGGGGCTCCAACTCAAATGGTTTCTCAGCCTGAACATTGTTGTTATTTATGGAGCCCTCATGGGGCTCCTGATTGGCTGAATCCACTTGTGTGTCCCACAATGATTGGCTGGAAACACTTGTCAGTCCACCTAGGAATTGTTTCAGCAGATGGAGACCGCAAGATCTCATCCATCTAGTCTACCCAAATGAATATTCATTTGCCTCACTCAATGCTCAATAGGGTCATTGTTTTGGCACTTGGATTAGGTCCCTGCACTTTCCCCACAAGCCTCTAGCAATGTCTCACAAATCTTTGGCACTGTCGCAATAGTCTCTGAACTGAAATCTTGGCCTTCCAATTGGTTGCTGCTGTGCAGAAATGGCTGCTCAAGTACACAGTCCCCGTGCAGTTTTATCACAGTCTCAAGTATAAAGTTCTGGTGCAGCCAGGATAATTACTTTATTCAATTGCTTACCCCACAGTTCAGTAACCACTATTGTGCCCACTTAAATGCTGCAGTGATTAACTGTCAAGGAGCAGTCCAGAGCATGTCGCTGATGTGACAGCAGACAGGCAGGCAGGCAGGTAGCTGAACAAAGTCCCAATATTACATTCGGGGCAACCAGTATAAATACATTTTTATTTGTCTGACTCCCTTATTTATTAGCCCGTTTAGTGTCCTTTCAGTGGCTGCTCTAATAATACATTTATTTACAAATTTGGCCTTTACTGCAGCTGCTGAAACTTGCACACCTAACACAGAACAGACCTGCCCATGAATATTAATGTCCTGCTCACTAATATGCATGGGCTGGGCCAGCCACCAATAGTGCATATGGTACTCTCCATTTCAAATATGCCATGGTTTCCTCCGGGCCAGCATAGTCACTGGCCTCCTATGTCAGCCTGTTCAGGGACCATGACCACTGGAGAAGCCATCCTTACGACCACGACTGCGTCCTATTTTGGACTTGCCTTTTGCACACATGTGAGCTCACCAGCTGGCAGTTAAGATTAAGGGAAAACAGCCGGCTGCTCTGAAGTGCTCCAATTGCCCAATAAGGGCAAAAAATAAGAAAGGGGCTCTCTGGGACCTCTGGGCACACTTCTAGACCTGGGCCACTGCAGGGGCAAACTGGGGGAAACATTCATAGGCATCAGGAGCAGACAGGAGGTGCTCCAGAGAATGGGAGCAAAACGGGCAATTAAGGTAAGCCCCCATTTGGGTGAGGGGGTGTTACCTTTCAACTTAATTATCTTAAAACATGCAAAACTCTCAAATATCAGACCCCAAGAATTTATTAAAAAAACACCACTGAAATTAATGGGAAAATTATATTTCTTTCACATTTTACTAAAATGCTGAATGGTTTATGGGAAACATTCAGGGATTGTAGATTGTGCCATGGACCACAAATCCTGATAGTTTCATGTAACTCTGCACAACCATCTTTTTGCAAACAGCAACTGAAAAATTTAGTTTAACATAGAACTCACCAGCCACCCTAACTAAAGGGACACTACTGCTCCCTGTAATTATAGGGGTGCAGTAGCACCCTTAGAGTTATGCTGGGTGGTGGGTTGTATGATGAATCTGATTTCTTGTTTGCTGCTTGCAGAAAGATGGTTTTGTAGATTTGTTAGAAACTTTCAGGATTTGTTATCCATGGTAGAATCTACAATCCCTGAACGTTTCCCATAAATCAATTTACCATTTTTAAAGAGATATTAAAGAGTGACAAAATCTAATTTTTCAGTGGATTTCAATGGGGTTTTTATCAGAATTTTACTCTAACTGAGATGATAAAACCTATAGATTTCTAAATTATGAAACTGTATAGCTGTGCAGGTTGGAGCAGAAGAATATCTTACTTGGTTTGATGTCTGGATATTTTGAATGTTTCAAGATATTTAGGTTTGAAAAATCATGTTTTCACTGTTTATGAGTTTGCTCTGACAGTCAGGCTTTGACTTAAGGTACCACATGAACAAAACAGTTTTAGTGCTGTTGAAGTGGGACCAAGAACTCGAAAGGAAAAGTGAAAGGAGCTGAGCTGTAGTTTAAGTATTGCATGCACAGAGGACTTACATGGATGGGTAAAGCTGGAGTGATGGAAAAGGGGCTTGAGATTGTCATGTTCTGCTGATTTTCTAAACCTGCATACACTGAATAGCAGTAGTTTCCCTGAAAAATCAAATCTACACAGTGTGTGCCAATAGAAATGTTTTCTTGGTTTGAGATGTTAATAGAGAAGTTAATAAACATTAAAAAAAATGATTGCAATTAGTTGTTTATTTATTTTATAACATTGCTCCCACAGCATTCACTGCACTCTGGCTCTGACAATTTCTTTATTTGTTATCATGCAGGGGCGATGATAGAAATTGATTATAGAGTATATAGACTTCTGTAATAACATTAAATAGAACAGTTATAATGACATTAAACAGAACAGTTCTATTTTATAGGATATGAGGCATTATATCAGATAGGATTTCAGACATCATGAACAGTTCTTGGAAATAGTTCTTTTAACTGTTCCAAGCACTGTTCCTGATGTGTGAAAGCATATGTGATATCATCTTTCTTTCTTTCTTTCTTTCTTTCTTTCTTTCTTTCTTTCTTTCTTTCTTTCTTTTCTTTCTCTTCCTACCTACATCTATCTATCCATCTATCTATCTGTCTGTCTTACAGCTCTACCCTCGTTTCTGCTTGATACTGTTTCTCCCCACCCTCACTACCATCAGACTAGAAGGCTTTCATGATGTCCAAAAACAGCTTCAGTTAAGAGCAAATCAGGACTGCAGATCATGGACAGAGCATGGCAATGAAGTAGAGTCAAGAGAAAGAGCCAGAGTCAGGTTGAAGACTGGCTGAAATAATTTTTATTTTTTATTTTAGTTTACCTTTCTCAGTCGGAGTCTTTACAAGTGCAGTAGAGGAGTAGAATTGTGAATCAGGAGAAAGAGCCAATGTAGTCTTGAAAGCAAATAGTAACAAAAATGAAAATAATGTTTTTTTAATTTTATTTTACCTTCCTGAGTCCTATCTTTTCAAACATGGCATTAGATCTGTTAATTTCGAGCATTATCAGCTTGGCAGCTCTGTGTTATAATAGTCAATAGAGCTGTCTTGAGAGCATAGGAGAAGAGGAAAGAATAAACTTGGAGAAAATACAAATTTGGGCAATTATTTGACACAGTTTTTGTACACTACCTCTCCAGATTGCTCAAAATTGCCTGCCTACATGATATCAATTACCCCCACCCCCCATATTAGGATTGAAGGTTTCTAATGGCAGTGAAGCAGAGTCAGGAGAGAGAAACAGAATCTTGAAGGCTGAGAGAAAGAAAAGGAAAATAAAGTTGTTGTTTTTTAGTTTACCAACTTCTGTCTGAGTCTAAGTGTGGCAGTGGAGCAGAGTCAGGAGTCTGTCAACAGTTGGGCAGCTGTCCAAGTGAGTGTTGGGGGGGTATGAGATGTTATTAGGGTTATTAGTAAACTATAAATTTCTGCTAAGAATGTTTTTTTAATAGGATATCAGGAACAACATCAGATGCAATTTCAAACATCGGGAGCAGTTCTCGGAAACAGTTCTCAACTTTTTCTGAGAGATCTTTCCAATGTCTGGAATCATACCTGATATCGTATCTGATATTGTATGTGCCCCACAACATCACTGACTCCCCCTTCCCATTAAAGGGAGCGTGTCAGATGTGTGGTGCTCTTCCTGTCATTGCGCAGATTCAGTAACAATATATACATTAAACAAAACATCTCATGACTTATTTCACAGTGCTTTTTTTTAAGATGCTGCAGTTTATATTTATTTATTAAAACTTTTTTTCTGAGTAGGACACCCTGAAAACCACGCTGTGGGTCACGTATGAGCTTGTCCTTGTGCCAAATGTAGTTGAGTGGTTACTCATAAGAATGAACAAGTTACAGTCTAGGCAGCACGAGTCAGCATATGAGAATGCCTCCCTTCACTGCAACATGCTGTACCCTGTATTGTAGAACAGTCATTATGGTTTTCCCGCTCTTCTGACCTAATTCTAATGGACTTTTCCAAAGATAATGAGGTGAGGAGTGTTTTTTAATGACAGAAACAGCTTTTATTTTGAAAAATTTAACTCATGCTATTCAGCTGTCAATTCTGTTTTCATCATCTCAGTATGATTGTGATGCAGGCCTTACCAACCATAATGGCAGTAGCAGTAGCCATTACCCAGATGTTCTGCTGGTTATATGAACAGAGAATAGGATCTGTAGTGTTAGAAATAAAAGTCACTTTGTGGCTGTTGAACATTATATACCACACTGTTGATGTAGTTGTGATACAGAGAGGTTTACATACATACACACACACATGCACCATCACTGTCATCAAAGAAATATACTAGTTTCATGATGTATAAAGTTATTTCTAATCACAGAACCTTTTGTGATTCATTTAATAATGACAGAAATCACAGCTATTTCAAGTAATAGCAGATGATTCCATCAAATTTACCTGATGGATTGGGGGTTGGGGAGCAGGGCAAATCAAACAGTAGTGTTCATCAAAAAAACTGAATGCGTGTTATAGTTGCAGCACTCTGGACCTATTTTGTAAGCTGTGATGTGATCCTAATTCTCGATCAAAGCACTACATCAGAATCTTCAGGTACAATTGACAGAATCAGCTATGATTACTTGAAAAAGCTATGATTTCTGTTATTATTAAAATGAACCACCATAAGATCTGTGATCAGAAATAGCCTCACACATGATGAGATTGGTTTGTTCCTTTGATGACAGTGATGATGGTTATGTGTATGTGGGGAGGAATAATTGTAAACCTCTATTACAACTACAGCAATAAAGTGGTGCATAATGTTCTGACAGACTTAAAATAACTTACTTCTAACACTGCAAATGCTATCCCCTATTTAGATAACCAGCAAGGAATCTTGGTTACTGCTACTGGTGCTCCCATTGTAGATAACAAGACTGTGTCACACCCTGCCTATGATAACAGAAACTAAACTGACAGTTGACAAAAGTCAGTAAAACCACTCAATTTAAGTGCCATTCCTCTAATGCAAATTACTCATCACCTTGTTATCTTTGAACAGTCTATTAGACTTACGATAAAAGAGTGGGAAATCCAGCAGTGACTGTTCTACAGTACAGATTGGCACTTGCTGGAGTGAGTGGGTGCATTTACATATGCTGTCTCATGATGCCAAGACTACAACTTGCTACATCACTGTGAGTAACAGTTCAGTTAAGTTTGATACAGGGAGGAGCTCATACCTGAGCTGCGATGTAGTTTTTGGGCTAACTCACGCAGAAACATTTTTAATAAATAAATATAAAGTGCTGCTTCTTAATCAAAACAAACAAACAAGAAAAAAAACTTGCACAATGAAAGAGATCATGAGACATTGGGGCAGATTTTCAAAGGCCCGAGGCAAGCTGTGACAATGGCAGCTTGCACCAAGTGCCTGTGCATTTGGGACCCTGCACTGGAATTTACAATGGACAGAGTCCTGGTGCCTAAGTCAAGTGGCTTGCCGCAATAGTGGCAGTGCACCAAACAGATGGCACACCCACTAGGATTGCCACGGCAGCCGCGGAATGGATGTGGTGTGAGCTGCACCCTTGGATGGGGGCATATGCGTGGCTCATGCCACACCATCCCCTCCCACCAGGCCCGTATCTGCTCATACTGGGTACCCCATAAATACCTCTAGTGCTTTCCCCACTCCACACTAGTTATATGACATTGGAAGCTCACAACTCCCTGCTGATCTAGTGACCCCCCTCCCCCTGGCAGATATTGACAACCACCCTGCACCCATCGATCTGGACCATGATTTGCTGATCGGTACAACCCTCCACACATCACCAGGTCTGGCTGCTGGATTAAATATCAGAGTGCATTCCAGTGTTACAGTGTGCGCTCAGACAGTTAATTCAGTGGCCGGACCTGATGGTATGTGGAGGGCTGTACCAGTCACCGAGTCAGTGTCTGGAGTGGAGGAAGGGAGCAGGGTGGTTGGTAAGACCTTACAGGGTGGTGAGGCCCACTAGATCACCAGGGACTTGGATGCTTACAGTGGCATAAACTGAAAGTGGAGTGGGGAGAGCACTAGGGGCTCTTGTGAGTACCTAGTAGGGAACATAGGGGCTTGGTGGTGGGGGACAGGATCACAAGGGTGTGCACAATTAGGGACACATTGAAGCTTTGGTATTGGACAGTACTAGGGTATTGTGACTGGGGGGAGAACATAGTAGCAGGATATGGCTGACACCCTACCAAGAGCTGTCTAAGTACTGTTTGACCAGCCAAAGGCTGGTCTAAGGGTGCTTAGCTCTTTGTCCCTGGGGAGGGTTTTGAAAATCTGGATGGCAGGGTTGTGGCAGCCAGAGTCTGGTGCAAGGCCCCTGGTGCCATGATGCAGCCACTTTTGTGGTGCATGGCTGGCACTAGCACACTTTGGTGCAAGAAGTCTGCAGATTGATGCTGGCTGCTTTCTAAAATAGTACAAAAAGTCTGCAAGCTCAATCCCTGTATTCACAATGCAATTTAATAAAATTAGTGGGGTGCCTTCTGGTGTGTGACCAAACAGAAACATATAGTTAAGGTACCAGGGCGACTGGGGAAAGCGCTGGTTCCAACCAGCTCCCATAGCCCAGCAGTTGGGCAGTGATTTCATAGCCACCAACCCAGCAGCCCAGCCTGGATTCTACTCTCCCTTCAAGCACCCCCATGATTGGGGAAAGCGCTCGCTCCAACCGGCTCCTGTAGCCCAGCGGTCAAGCGGCAATTTCATAACCGCTGACCAAGCAGCCCAGCCCAGATTCCACTCCCTTCAACTTATGGCACCTCTTCCAGCCTATTGGAAGCCGAGTGCCTTTTCATTGAGTGGCCCCTATTGGTCAGGAGACAAGGGCTTCCAATTTGAACTCTCCTCCACCTAAAGGACTCTGCTTTTCCCTCTAGGATTGATTTTAAAACTTTTAGAACAACTGCCTTGCTGAATCAATTGTGTTTGTTATAGAAAATACAGCTATTTTTAGCTAAGCTACTGTTTGCAAGTGATTACAGCCCAGTTAAGCTAGAGTAGAGTGTTAAACTGCCCCCTCTTTTCTGACACCCACTCTAAATACTTCTTTTGTCTTGCAAATCTTCTGGTCCTGTGCTACGTGACCTTGTTTCAGCCCATCTGCCTATAAATCCTGCTTTTCTCTCCTTTTTCCTCCAGTGCCTCCCGTGACTGGGGAAAGCGCTCGCTCCAACCGGCTTCCATAGCTCAGCAGTCAGGCGGTGAATTCATAGCCGCCAACCAAGCAACCCAGCCTGGATTCCACTCCCTTCAACTTACGGCACCTCTTCTAGCCTATCAGAAGCCGAGCGCCTTTTTGCTGAGTGACCCCGATTGGTCAGGAGACAAGAGCTTCCAATTTGAATTCTCCTCCGCCTAAAGGACTCTGCTTTCCCCTCTGGATTTTTCTCCCATCCCCCATCCCCACTCAGGCCCCCATTAAATACAGTCTAGCCCCGCCTCAATTAGAATCTCTCCTCTCCCATTGGACGATATTTGGACCTATCTCTAGGGCTCCTACTTTTTCCCCACTGGGTAATATTTGGACCTATCCCTAGGGCTCCTCCCTTCGCCCTGGAAAGGCTCTCTCTTGTAGGCATTCTTACTCGCTACTCCCCCCTTTTCTTTACCCAAACTATATCTTAGTACACTCTTAGCTTTCTACTGTTCTGCTGCTGTGTACCCCTTCTCTGTACACCATCGAGGAGCCATTCTCCGAAATACCTGACCTACTACATCTTGCCACTCAAGACACTTGCCATTGCACCTTTCCTTACCCAGCACCCCCCCGTCTTCTCGCCAATATCCTCAAACCTGCTGCTCCATCACCACTCATAGCTTCTGCACTCCCTTTAGTTTACATTCAGAATCACTTTTCACTAAAGCCCTCCGGCAACGCCACGCTTACATCTCTAGATCCCAACAAAAGTTGCTTAAGAAATAAATAGCTTAGGTGCTTCACTTACATACTTAAAAAAATTACTCCTCCTGCTCCTACTCTGCTCAGGCAATGTTGAGGTAAATTCAGGCCCTTGCTCACTGTTTAGTTCACCAGCAGAGTACGTGGCAGCCTCAGGCCTTAAAATAATGTTAGTCAATATATTAAGCCTTATAAAAAAAATCTACCAACTGCAAGTTTGGGCCCTTCACACAAAGCACGATCTCATTGTCATCATGGAATCCTGGTTAAAAAAATAAATTCTGGACCAATAAGTCTCTCTTCTGGGTTACAATCTGTACAGAGCAGATAGGGTATCCAGAAGAGGGGGAGTAGCAATATATGTATAAATGAAATTCTCAGCTAAATACTTTGCAGCACTAAGCACAAGGAATATGAATTAATCTCCTTAAAATTACACCTACCATCTAAGGAATGTATTACAATCATAGGCGGTTATAGGCCCCCTAAAGGTGGTACAGACTTTTTGGAGTCCTTGAAATCCTTAACTGCTTCCGTGAATACCGAAGTTTTAATCCTTGTGGACTTTAACATTAACTGGCTCACACACAAATCTCAAGCCCTCAAATTGCTCTGTGATGAATTGGGACTTACCCAAGTAGTGACCGAGCCAACTAGGACAAATAAGGTTAGCACTGAGAATAGCTCCATTCTTGACCTTATTCTTACTACCCACCCTAACAAACTCCTCTGTACAGCAGTATTTCACAATGACATGAGCGACCATGGAATAGTAGTATGTACTAGGTCTCAAGTAAAAGCACAAAATCAGACCAAGTTCATAACCAAATGGTCATTCAGAAAATTTCTACCAGCAAATTTCTCAAGCAACCTTAGTAAGATTAGGTGGCAGAGCATATACCTCGCCACAACTCCAGATGAGGTGGTCACAGTCCTAAATGAGATTCTTATCCGTATGGTAAATAAACATGCACCAATCATTAAAGTCAGGATGCGGAAGCTGTCTCACCCCTGGTTCTCCCCAGAGCTCTAGTCTGCCCTCTCCAAGTGTGACAAGCTATGGGCAAAGGCGAGGCATACCAAAAGCATGGTAGACTGGCAGACTTTTCGAACCTCGAGGAATGCTTGCATCAAGCTTATCCATTCTGTCAAAGCCAATTACTATGTGTCCATACTTTAACAGACCAAGGGGGATGCATAGAAAATTTGGAAGACCTTGAAGTCAATCGAAGGTAAACCAGTGGCCTCACCCTTACCTTCTAAAATCATTAAAAGCAATGTGAACTTTGAAGATAGTAGCCAAATCTTAGAATTTAACTCTCACTTTGCCACAGCTGGACTGGCATTTGATTAATCCCCTTATGCGGCATGAGTGAATAGACAGGCTAACTTAGACCCCAACTTATCAGCGTCAAGCTGCTCTTTACGGCTCCGCCCCATCAGCTTTAAGGAAGTGGAAGAGGCCCTTATCAAGTTAGACACCAAAAAAAGTGTATGAAATGATGGTATCAAACCACTCTTCTTAAAACTCAGATTCCCCCACCTCACTGCCCCCATCCTCCACATTTTTAATCTTTTTATTTCTTCCTCTGTAGTCCTGTCATGCTGGAAACTAGCCCACATCCTTCCACTATTTAAATCCGGGGACCCTTGTGACCTGAATAACTACAGACCCATTTTGATCCTTCCAGTCCTCTCCAAAGTCTTCAAAAAACTGATCTATGCGTAACTAAAGCAACATATGGAAACCTTCTTGCTCCTGAACCCAGTTCAATCTGGTTTTCATTCCAGCCACAGTACTGTTAATGTCATTGCCAAAGTGACCAATGACGGTATCATTGCGATGGATTCTAAGAAGATCACGTGGGCTGTCTTCTTAGACTTAAGCAAGGCATTCGACACAGTAGACCACTCCATAATCAAATACAGTCTTGCCAATATAGGTGCTACTCCAAAGACCATACAGTGGTACGGCAGTTATCTTTCAGGGAGGATGCAAAAAATTAAAGCTGGTGGTACGTTCTCCTCCCCTCTACCAATCACTAGAGGAGTCCCACAAGACTCTATATTAGGTCCTATCCTCTTCTCCATATACATTAATGATCTTGACCGACATATATCCCAATTGAAACTCAACTTCTTTGCCATTGACACGGTTGTCTATACCTCTGAAGCATCTCTACCCAAGGTCAGGGAGATCCTTCAAGAGTACTTTGCCCAACTCGAAACTAACATCATCAATGCCAGACTTCTTCTTAATGCTAAAAAAAAAAACAAAGCTATGATATTCTCTCCCAATACGGTGCCCTCACCTACTTCCACCCTGTCAAATGAATTTCTAGTTACATCTCTAGGCGAACCCCTCAAAGTCACCCCGAAGTTCAAATATCTCGGGTTCTGGATTGACAATAAGCTCACTTTCTTGTAACATATAGATGCCCTTGCCAGAAGGTTAAAAATATGGCTTGGCTTCCTGTTCCAAAACAGAACACTCTTCCCGCTAGACATTAGAACTAGGCTTGTACAAGTCACGTTCCTCCTGCTACTTGACTATGGGGATATAATTTACACATTATCTACAACTTCTAATCTAAGGAAATTGGATGTCCTTTACCACTGGGCCTTGTGTTTCATTAAGAAATTCCCCGTTTCAGATGCATCACTGTAACTTATATTTAACCGTAGGCTGGACATCGCTCACTAACAGATGTATGCCCCATGCTGGTACCTGGACCAAAAAACTCCTTCTCCACAAACTACCTAGTTATCTAACCTCCATTATTCAGACTTCCCACAGCATCTACTCACTTAGGAACTTAGACTACTTAGCATTAAAGGTCCCATATACCCACACCAATATGGGCAAATGTGCCTTCTCAGTCACCCTCCTCACCATCTGGAACCAGTTACAAATATCCCTGAAGCTTCCCACGCTAGTCTCGCCTAGCCTCTTCAAATTGCTTTCCAATGCAAAAATAAAAGACCTGTGTAGCTGCCGCTAAGGCTCGAGCTGTTTTGACCCATCTGTTTACAATGGTCCTAAATACAGGGACTAGCAGACTTGTTAGGTGATTAGATGCACTGTTTCCTGTTGAAGCACTTTAAGCATGCACTATGAAATTAATGTTGTATGTAGTTTCTGCCTTGTCTGTATGTATGTATCAGGACCTCCTTGTGAATGAGCTTGCTCAATGGAGTTTTTTTCCTGCAGTAAACTTGAACTTGAAACATGAACTTGAACTCCCCAACCCCATTTTACTGCATCAAAGCCTGAGCTGTTTTCAAATTAACTCCAGTGTTCTTACTTTTCATACTTTTTGGAGGGGCTCTTGGTTCTCATCATCCAGCTGAACCATGATTAAGTCTGGCCACTTCAGCAAAGTGACCACCTCCATCGGTCAGGTAAAAAGCATCACATTTTAACTTGCCTTATGACAGCTGAGGTCTACTTGCTTCCTCTATATTTTTGAAGAGACCACTCTCTAGGCTTCATTACTTACAGTGTGCTCAGGCCAATGAAAGACTTACATCAGCACACTATAAGAAATGAAGCCAGGAGAGTGGTCTCTTCAAAAACATAAAGGAAGCAAGGAGACCTCAGCTCTGATAAGGCAAGTTAAAATGTGATGCTTTTTACCTGACCGATGGAGGTGGTAACTTTGCAGAAGAGTATGAAAGTAAGAACACTGGAGTTAATTTGAAAAAAAAGTGCAGGAGCTTTGATGCAGCAGAATGGGTGGAGGGATAGTGCCCTGGTACCTTAACCATATGCTTCTGTTGGGTCACACACCAGGATCCAACCCACTAATTTTACTAAATTGTATTGTAAATACAGGGTTGAGCTTACAAACTTTTTGTACTGATCTGAATGTAGGAGAATTGTGGCCTTCTTCTAATTTCAAGCTCCCTATTAAACATCTGTGAGCCTTTCATTGGCCAGAGTACACTATAAGTAATGAAGCCAGGAGAGTGGTCTCTTCAAAAACACAGAGGAAGCAAGGAGACCTCATCTCTGATAAGGCAAGTTAAAATGTGATGCTTTTTACCTGACCAATGGAGGTGGTCACTTTGTCAAAGTGGTCAGGCTTAATCATGGTTTAGCTGGATGGTGACAACCTAGAACCCCTCCGAAAAGTATGAAGAGTAAGAACATTGGAGTTAATTTGAAAAAAAGTGCAGGCTTTGATGCAGCAAAATGGGGGGGGGGTTAGTGTCTTGGCACCTTAACCATATAAATCGCTTTCTAAAATAGCTCTTGGTGCTGACCGTGGCGCAAGGTACTTGTTGAGTTAAACATGTTGGTCACAAGCACCTTGCGCCATTCTAAGGGCTTTGAAAATCTGGCCCCTTGTATTTAACATATATGTCTTTACTGGATCTAAACAAAAGAAAGCCACCACTCACCTGACAGTCTCCCTTTAAATAATTTAATTTTGTACTTTTACTTTGACTGCAAACTGATGTTTCTTTCATTCCACAACATAAATTTTAATTTTTTTTACCTCAAATTGGTCTTTTCTGCTGCATAATATGCATGTTTGATGAAAACAAACATGCATGCTTTGGAACAAAAAAGACTGATTTTAGGTCAACAAAAATTATTTTTCCAGTGGTTTTGGCGCCGAGAAAGATGGACGCCTAGACTGTGAGCTCCATTCCCCAGCAAGCCAAAATCACCACCATCCATCGTGATCCAGGGGTTCCTGAGTTCCTGAGGCATACCTGCTGTCACTCTGTTCCCGAGAGCAGTGAAATTTCACGACCAATCCACCAGTAATAACCTTGTTGCGCCGGTTGCAGTGTGGCTCACTCCGAAGAGGGGGATAGGGAAGTAGGCCACGCTCTGGTGCTCGGAACACTCATAGTTGTGCTTTAACATTGTGACCAGCAAATAGACTCATACAGAGGGCAAGGCACGGTCGGGTAGAGTGGGCATGGAACAGCATATAGTGAATACACCACTGGAGCTACCTACTTACAGAGGCATGGATCCACTTCTAAATCGGGCACTGCCTCAAAGCCCGAATACCGGGGAAAATGTCGAACAACCAGTGGATGTAGGGGCTTCTCTCCAGCATATTACTTCCATGCTGGAAACCCTTCTCACTAGGGTTGACTCAATAACTACCACTCTCACTGGCACAGTCATGGAAGTTAAGGGTCTCAATGATAAAATGAATGTAGTGGAGCAGCGACTGGAAAATTTTAAATTAAACAACTCCAATCTTTGGCAAAAACTAAGAGAGCATGTTGAGAGACTGGCTACCCTATGGAGCAGGGCAGAAGACCAGGAGAATAGAAGGAGGTGAAATAATATAAGAATCATTGGATTTCTGGAAAGGGTCGAGGGCAAAAATACTGAAAGGTTCCTAAATCAAGAAATCCTTGGGATCCTAGGGGATAGATGGACTGGACCAGTGGAAGTAGAGTGAGTGCACCGGGTCCCAAGTAAGGTCAGGCATCGTCAGGGACCCCTTCGACTTATTATAGCTTACATCCTGATGTATTCTGATAAAGAAAGAATTCTCAATACAGCCAGAGATAGAGGGGAACTGATGTGACGAGAGGCTCATATTTCCTTTTTCAGGAATTTTTCAGCAGAGGTAGATGCTCAAAGAAGAACATTCTTACATCTCAAAAAAGTGCTATCTGAGCAAGGATTCCATTATGGGTACAGGAACCTGGCTTGTCTCTATGTGTCCAGGGAAGGAAGAGACATTGTTGTAGAAACCCCTTGGGAAATTGAGCACTGGGTGCACAAATACTGGCCTAAGTTGAATATCCAAACTACAACTCACAAGAGGCTATGGGCGCCGGGCCCTCGACATGAACCTGGGGCTCAGTGGAACAAAAGTACAAAGGAAGTGCCAGGGGAGGAGAAGTGAGTGGACCAGACAGTGTTGCTGCCAGATGCTTCCTCCAGGTCTTCCCGTCCGTCCCGCAACACAACAGGCAGGACTGCTGGTCGTAGAGCTCCTCAAAATGGAGTTGAACCCACAATCTCGATAACACTACCCCAAAGAGGCACAATTCAACCTCATAGAGTGTGGCAGCATTCCCTTTAATGGACGAGACTCCCCCACTAACAATCTCAGGGATGCTCCACTGGCCAATTACATCACAGAGAATATCCATAGCTCCAGTGGCTCGAGTGAAATCCCAGATGAAATGATCATTAAAGCGACTGCAGATATTTCATGGGCTGAGACTGAACCAGATACTGAAAATAAGCAAAATTTGCTGGACTAGCCTGTGAGACCTGGACTTCTGACCTATGCAGCTGTGATATCCACGGATGCCGACCTGTTGAGTCAAAGGGAAGAAAACATCGTTAATGACTGAGGTCTTATTCGAATATGGTCATAGTATAGAATACAAAAGCTATATGTGAAATGTTTTTCTTGTTAGAATGGTAAACTTATATAGCCCCAAATACCTCTTTTGTGCCTGGTGTTAGAGCCAGGTTACTATGGGCCTAAGCTGAAGAGTTGATGCCCCTCTTTCACCCCTCTCCCCCTTTTTTTGTTTTGGAAAGCTGGCCAGTTTGGCTAAATATGCTGAATATGGCCCGTAGTACAAGCTTTGTAGTATTCATAGGCAGAGCGCTAGAGAATGAGGAATGCTCTAGTGACAGGCTCAGCCAGCTGTCCTAGCTGTCCTCAAGATCTGGGTGGAGTTAAGGACTTTATGAACACCGGTCTCATGGAGCACTCCCTTTGCCCTCCTCTATTTTGCTCTTTTTATTTTTCTTCCCCTTCTCATTAGCTCACACCCCGTCACCCTCACCGCCCCTTTACTCATTGGGAATTTAGTTACCCCCCCCCATGACTTTTCTAATCCGTGTCTTGCTGGGGATGGAGAAGACAGTTTCTGGTTGTTTTCTCTCTCTATCTCCTCTCTTAGTGAGAGGTTAGTATGGCTAGTTGCCTATCAAAGGGATTGGCATTGCGCATATACACTTTTTCACTGTTAGATTAGTGTGTTATTCAATACAAAGTGTTTCTGATTGTAAATGTTATTTACTCCTTTAACGAGTAATTTTTTGGCGAATATCTATCTTTTTGTGAACAACCAGCTTTTGGCTGGCCAGTAAATAATGTTAACATAATTGTTTGTGCCTTCATACTAGGCTCTTACTGGGAGCTGTACAGTTGGACAGATTGCTTTCCTCTAAATCTTTCCTGTCAACTTCTCATGCCTACCTCAGTGAACCTTCTGCTGTTCTTCTTTACCTTATCTGGACTTGGATGGTGAGTACTGGCTTCTTTTCTAAATCCGAGAATATGACACAGAACACAAAGGAGGGTATTAACCTAGTATCTTGTAAAAGGGTTAAATCACCCAGTCAAAAGAACTATAGTCCTTAGACACCTACATTCCTTGCAGAAGGACATTGCTCTGGTACAAGAGACTCACCTCACCTCAAGAAATGTACAGTGGCTTAAGAAAGCGTGGGTCGGTACTGTTTTAGCGAGCTCAGCATCCAGCAAGTCTAAAGGGGTGGCAATACTAGTCAAAAAATCATGCTCATGGGTACAGAAGCAAGTCGTTACAGACAATCAGGGTCACTGGATTGTGGTTAGGTTCATTTTTCCAGTGGGGCGGGTGGGGTTGGCTAATTTCTATGACCCTAATACAGACCAGCCTAATGTTCTGTTGGACCTTAACAAAGCCATAGAATTTTTAAGACTCGATTACCCACAGATCCCGATCCTCTGGAGCAGAGATTTTAAATTTACCCTAGATGCCTTCCTTGACGCATCTAAAATAACTCCCAATCACATCCTAGAGCATTGAGGGCTTTGAGGGAAATCATAGGTGAGTGGGGCATGGTGGATGTGTGGCGAAGAGATCACCCGTCTGGATGCGAATACTCATTCTTCTCCATGGCCCATACAACCTCAAGCAGGATTGATCTCTGGCTGGCTAATTCTGCTGCAGCTAAAGATATATCCTGTGCTAAAATCCATAACATCTTGGTATCAGATCACGCACCGGTTACTTGCTGTTACCTTCCTCCAGTCAGAGAGGTTCAGGCACTAGCTGGAGGTGCAACCCTCTTCTTCTCTGTGACCCTAACTTTTGTACCAAAATAAGGAAAGTCGCTAAGGACTGCTTTTCCCTTAATCACAAGGTCGATACCTCTGCAGCCACGGTTTGGGAGGCGTTTAAAGCAGTTTTATGTCTGCATATTATATCTTACTCTGCACACTGAAACAAAATGAGGTGAGCAGAACTAGATAAGCTGCAAACCTGAGACTAGGTTCAAAGGTTCCGGGGGATGGGGATCTGACCCAAATCTTCTCAGAGAAATCGTGAGGCTAAAGTACCGTATTAATACCATATTATACCAGAAGGCCGAGTGGGCACTTTGTAGATCTAAACACCTACATTGGGAAGGAGGTGAGAAGGGGGGGAAACTGTTGGCGTATCAATTGAGAAAACAGCAGGCATCATCCAGGATACATGCCCTTAGAAATACAGATGGTGAGGTGATCTCCTCTCAGAAAATTAATGTATGCATGAAGCATTTTTGCAAGAGGCTTTACCAAACACACTCTACTTTAGAGCCTAGTCAGTGGGAGATGCAGGTTGGGGACTTGTGTACAAAGGCCAAAATTCTTCAACTACTAGAGGATGTGCAGAAGGCATTGGACCAGCTATTTACAGAGGGAGAGGTGATGCCAGCCCTATCTCAGTTTTCTCCTGTTAAGTCCCTGGGACCAAATGGGATGACCGTGGAATTCTTTCAGATGCTAGGTACAGATATTAGTGCTCCCTTGCTCTCTGTGTTGCAGGAGGTGCATGGGATTGGTATCCTTCTGCCTTCAAAGAAGGAGGCTCTGATCACCCTCCTGCCAAAAAGGCAGATGACCTGCTCAACTGTGCCAACTATCGGCCAATCTCCCTTATTTCAGTGGACAGCAAGATAGCGGCCAAAGTGCTCACCATGAGGTTAGCAGAGGCACTGCCATCTATTATTCACCCTCCCAGGTGGTGTTTATGAAGGGGCGAGCTGCAGCTGACAACATTAGTTTGGTACTGGACTTGAAGTGGGTTGCAATGCACTCCAAAGACACCATGGCAGCCTTAGCAGAGGATTTCACTAAGGCTTTTGACTCAGTCGAATGGCCCTATCTACATGAGGTTCTGCATCAATATGGATTTGGCCATTATTTTCGACAATGGGTCAAGGTGCTATATAATGCCCCCTCAGCTAAGATACTAACTAACAAGGACATCTGTCCTTCCTTTCTTTCTCTTGCAGAGGGGCACCCGACAAAGTTGCCCCCTATCTCCCTTGCTATTTCTTGTGGCCTTAGACCCGCTCGTATGAATGTTTCAGATCACAGAGGAGGTTAAGGGTATAAAGGTGGACCAGAAGGAGCATCTCACAGCCGCATATGTGGATGACCTGTTACTGACTCTGACCCACCAAAGGGACTCGTTCCCTAAAGTTCTGGAGATACTAAAAACATTTGCAGAACTGTCTGAGCTGCAAATTAACCAAAGTAAGACCAGTGTTATGCCCATTAATGCAGCGTGCACAAGGTTATGCCTTCAGGACGTTACATTGGCTTGGGCTCCGACTGCTTTTTCTCATCTTGGTATTAATATTCCGGCTCAATGGAAAAACCTTATATTGGAGAACTTTAACCCTTTAATCTCCTCACTCTTGGTTGAGGTCAATAGATGGAAATGCCTCAGTCTCTCTCTTCCTGGAAAAGTGGGGACAATCCATATGCTACTACTACCCAGAGTGGCATACCAACTTAACCTCCCAATTGCCTTGCCCTGACAGGTGTTTCATAAATTGGATAAGGTAATTGCCTCCTATATTTGGGAGGGCAAGAATCCCTGGTGGAGTCGTGGAAAGCTACAGGCGCAATGGACCAAGGGAGGCCTAGGACTCCCATGGTTGCAAGGTTATCACTGGGCTTATACCTCCGTGCAGGCCACAAAATGGTTTGTTTCCTCCTGTACTACTCCTCTGCAATGGGTGTCACTGGAAGTCCAGCTAATGGCCAGAACTCCTTTGGGGACACTCCTGACTGGCGCAGACAAGACTACTAACCAATTCACACCAGTCATGGTTGAAAGAAGGCTGGCATGGTTTAGTATCATGGCAGCTTCCAGTACTCCGAAGACAGCCAGATCCATGCCGTATCACTACCTAGCACTTTGGCATAACCCACTTCTTACAGTGGATAATGAAGTGCTTCACTGGCTAGAATGGGAAAGAAAAGGGATATGCGTCATTCAAGACCTATACATGCACAATTCCAGTGTTCTGATGTCCTTTACACAACTAAGGGCCAAATATTCCTTACCATCCAGGGATTTTTGCAGATATTTGCAGATTCGTAGTGCGATTCACAAGATTAAGGCACTGTCCACAAGAGATCCTAAGTGGGACTGGCTGTCACAGCTACACAATAAAATCTCCTTAAAAGGTACGGCTGGTAAATTCTATAGTACTTGGCAGGAGGTGCAGCTAGATCACACTGACTCTTGCAGGAAGGCCCGGAGTGAAAAACTCCATCTTATCACTACTGGGGAAACATGATCCAAATGCCTCTACCTTGCTCACTCTGTTTACCAAGAAGTTAGGAGCCAGCAGATCCAACTTAAGATTTTGCTTAGGTGGTATCGTACGCCTGTGACCCTTCAATTGTGAGGTATATTACCTCATGCTCAGTGCTGGAAATGTGGACATAGCCCTGCAAACATGTTGCATATCATGTGGGAATATCAGAATTTGACTAACTTCTGGAATGCTATAGCAATGGACTGCTATGGGATTTGAGGGGATCCCATTGATATCTCCAACCCACTCTTTTTGTTGGGGGATCCATCCCCTGTGGGATTCCTGCCATGGCGTCACTTAAGCTGGCTGTTGGCTGTTTTGTTGGAAGCAAAGAGACTGCTGCTCTTTTCCTGGAGACAAACATAGCCTTCCCCCATTCCCCTCTGGTACTCAACGGTAGCAAGGCTAGTCACATTTCAGAGGTTGACATATGCCAATCAGGGTAAACTATCTTTCTATTATTTGAAATGGGGATTGTTCCTGAATTCTACACTGTGTAAAGCTCCCCCTTCCACCCCCAGGCAACCCACCCACCACTCTCAGGTATGCAGCAACCGATCACTGACTTGGAGGAGCCTAGATGGTACAGGTCGAGGGGTGAATACCCGGCTGGAAAAGGTAGCTCTCTACTCACTATCTTTTTTTCATTGTTTTTTTCCTGGTAATTATTCTCTTGTTCTCACCTTTCTGGGTCAGGTTACACATAACCATGCTTGACTTCACTAACTTCTCATCTTACATGCACGAGCTCTTTAAGAAGGAAGACGGTTGGGAAGAGATTAGTAATTGCATTCACAGTATTATGGAATGTATTTGATTAGATTAGCATCAGAATTGTACCAGCTATACTGTAACACAAATCAATAGTATCTTGTAAACCTGAAATGTGAAATGTATCACTGGGACAGATTTATAAATGATAATACATTGTAAACTTTCTGTCAACAAAAGAAAATTCAATAAAACATTCCTGTGATTAAAAAAAATATATGTTTTTCCTTATGTTGCCTCTGAGCCGCCCCCTCCCCCATCTTCAAATTGTGTCCTCTTGTTCATACACATCTCTTTTTCTGAAAGGTGCTACCCTCATAAACTTTGTTGATTCCCTTGAGGTTCTTAAATGTTTCTATAATGTCCCCCATCTCCTTTCTTTCCTCAAGGGTATACATACTAAGCTCTTTTACTCTCACTTTATATGGTTTCTCTTGCAAACTCTGCACCATTTTAGTTGCCCTCCTCTGGACTGCCCAACCCTCTCTACATCCTTGCATTTTTATGTTATAGAATGAAATAAGCATGAGCATCAAGTCACAGCAAAAGTACAGAAAGAGAACATATTTTTAATATTGTTCCATTATGTATCTACTATAATAGCACTTTTATTTTGATGTACAGGTGTTACATTATTTCTTCCAAAACTGTTAAATACAAACAGTTGGTATGAATTATCACATGCAATCTTTTGTGTTATTATGGTCAACGTTTATAATAGTCATTATTCATTCCCATTCTTACATAAAAATACATACCGGGGAAAAAGCCAGAGTCGTGTTAATGGTTGACAGTAAGAAAAAAACATTTTTTTTTACGTTACCTACTTCAGTCTGTCATGTTTATAAGAGTAGTCATAAAAGGACTATCTTGAAAGTTGGAGGTAAAATAAAAAAAATTATAATTATTAAGACACGTTGTGGGTAGTGCCAGTCTTCACTTCAGCAGGTATGCTTTGTGATCCCATGACAGTGAACTGAGTTCAGGGGCAAGCTCAGTGACCCAGCTACATGGGGTGACAGTGCTGGGATGCCCCCCCCCCAAGCCTTGGGATGTAAACTGCAGAGTTGCCTACATGGCCCTGGATACCATATTTTGACACTTTATTTAGGAGACACATTAGCTCCACTTGCACAAGGTCTTCTGACAAAATATTCTTTGCAACACCTAGGATGAAATAATCTGTGGGGCAAAAATCACTATTGTACACACGTCCCTGTTTTTTGACCTCTATACTAACTATCTTAGATGGTTTGAATGGATCACTGATGATTTTTAGGAAGAAACATAAAGATTACCTTATGCTAGAAAGTGAATGCAAATGTTTTACTTAAAATATTGTCTTGTAATGTCTACTATTGATTATATGTGGTAATTAAGTTCTTTGTATTGTTATATGCTTTTTTATATGCACAACTGGTCAACCATGAAAACAGGTCTGTGGCCCATGGACTTACCAGTATAAATAAAGAAATAAAACAAACAAACAAACAAAAGAACTATATAGTGAAGACAGCTTTTATATTGGCATAAGGCCCTGCACCTCTCCACATATAGGTGGCAGAGGTCCTGAACATTAGCTGACAAATGGACTCTTTGCCCCGTGCATCTGTTTCTCTGGTTGCATGCAAGCACGGGGACCAGTGAACTCTACACTTCTGCAGCACTGCTGCAGCCCACCAGACAGCCAATGAATTCTTCACATCCATCACTACATGAAAGTGCAAGGTTTGTAACCACCCTTCACTTCTGCAGGTGGGACTGAGTCTTCCCTTAGCACAGGGCTCAATGGGCCCTGCATGACTGCATCTGTTCACACAGGTCCCAAAGGGACCTGCATGATTGAGGATATGATTCCACTATATCAAAAACAAAGGACATTTTTTGCAAAAAACTACATTAATGCATCAGTTAGGGTTCAACTAAATGCCAAAAAAAGTAGAGAAATGTGGTGTTACAGTTTCCAACTCTGACTCTCCCTCCCAAACAGCAAAAGGAAACTACATTATAGTTTTGGGCCTATGAAGTCTTGGCAAATCAGTTGAAGGGGAAGGGAGCTTTCATTGGGGTTCTCAACCCTTATGCCCACCCCATTCCCTGAGCAAAGTCAGACGTGATGACTTTTCTTCACTCAGGGAAGACAGCACCACTATTTACATAGATACATAGATACATAGACAGTGTTGGCAGATAAGGGCCTTTGGCCCACCCAGTCTGCCCATTTGAGCTTGTAAGTTCAGTTCATGTTTTCCTAGAAGCCTGTTGCCCCTTACCCCTGACCACCAGAATTCCTTTATGTCTAGCCCATGCATTCTTAAATCCCATGATTGTTTCAGCCCCCACCACTTCCTCTGGCAGGGTGTTCCACTTGTCCACCACCCGTTCTGTGAAGAAATTCTTCCTCATGTTTCCTCTGAATCGTCATCCCTCCAACTTCATCCCATGCCCCCTAGTCCTGGAACATCTTTTTCACTTAAAAATAGTGTATTCCTGCACCCTGTTCCTCCCTGTAAGATACCTAGAATGTCTTTGTCATATCCTCTCTCCTCCTCTCCTCCAGGGAGTACATGTTCAGTTCCTTCAACCTGTCTTCATAGGACTTGGGATGCAATCAATGCACCTCTTTGTTGCCCTCCTCTGAACCTTCTCTATCCTGTCTATGTCCTTACGAGAATGGTCTCCAGAACTGTACACTGTACTCCAGGTGGGCCTCACTAGTGTCTTGTATAGCGGAATTATGACCTCCCTTTTCCTGCTGGTGATGCCCTGCCTATACATCCCAGCATCCTATTTGCTTTACCTGCTGCCTTGTCGCACTGTTTCCTTACCTAGAGGTCATCAGAGATGATAACCCAAGATCCCTTTCCTGCTTGGCATTCTATATCCTCACCCCCAACTGATATATTGTGCCAGGGTTTTGTGCCCCATATGCATTATCTTGCACTTCCTTGCATTGAATTTCAACTGCCAAACCCTGACCATTCTTCAAGTTTCTGCAGGTCCCTTCTCATTCTGTCTACACCCTCTGGTGTGTCTACTCTGTTACAGAGCTTTGTGTCATCAGCGAACAGTGAAATTCTGCCTTCTAGGTCCTGCATAATGTCACTGATGAAGATGTTGAATAGGACCGGTCCCAGCACTGATCCCTGTGGTACCCCACTGGTCATTCTTCCCTCTGTGGAGTGACAGCCATTTACCACCACCCTCTGTGTCCTGCCACCCAGCCAGTTACCTACCCACCACACTACTGTCCTGCCCACACCCATATTCCCAGTTTGTGTAATAGTCTTCTATGTGGCACAGTGTCAAGGCCTTGCTGAAGTCCAGATAGGCCATGTCCACTGCCCTCTGATCCACCTCCCTGGTCACCCAGTCAAAAATTCAATGAGGTTGGTCTGACATGACCTCCCCTGGTGAAACCATGCTGCCTTAGGTCCTGTAGTCCATTGACAATCAGATGTTCCACCAATCTCTCCTTCAGTAGTCCTTCCATGATCTTCCCACTACCGAGGTGAGGCTGACTGGTCTGTAGTTCCCTGCTTCCTCTTTGTTCCCACTTTTGTATAAGGGGACTACATCTGCTGTCCTCCAGTCTTTGGGTACCTCCCCTGTTTCCAGTGATCGGCTAAACAGAATAGCCAGAGGTTCAGCCACCACCTCTCTTAGTTCTTTAAGGACCCTGGGGTGCACCCCATCTGGCCCATTGCTTTATCAACTCTTATTACTTCCAGTTCCTTCAGGACCCTTTCTCGTGTAAAGGGACTTGTGTCCATTTCTGCATTCTAACCCCTTGTACTCCCTTCAGACCCATTGCCCTCCTCTTCCTCAGTAAAGACTGAGCAGAAATACCTGTTCAATATGTCAGCTTTACTGTTGTCATCCTCCACGTGGCACCCATCCTCCCCCTTCAGTCTCACTATCCCTCCTTTGTCTTTCTTTTTTCACTTATGTACCTGTAAAAGGTTTTGTCCCCTCTACCCACTGATTTTGCAATGTGTTCTTCTGTCTGAGCTTTGGCTTCCCTTACTGACCTCCCTGTCTCCCTTTGCTTCTCCTGGTACTTCTCCCTATCCCCTTCTGCCTGTGTCTTTTTGTATTGCCTGAATGCAATCTTTTTGGCTTTCACTTTCTTTGCTACCTCTTTGGAAAACCATAATGGTCTCCTCTTCCTTTTCCTCTTGCTAACCTGCTTAATGCATAATTCTGTTGTTCTTGTAATCCCCATTTTAAATACTGCCCACTGTTCCTCAACCCCTGATTCCTGTCCCATTCCCCTTAATGCCTCTTTCAAGTATCTCCCCATTTTCCAAAAGTCTGCCCCCCTAAAATCCAGGATACGTGTTTTTGTGTGGTTTGGTTCTGCTCTTTCTGTGATTTCAAACCACAATGACTGGTGGTCACTGTTTCCCAGGTGCTCCCCACTGTTACCCCCATCACACTGTCCCTGTTTGTGAGCACAAGGTCCAGTATTGCCTTCTGCCGAGTTGGTTCCATGACCAGTTGCTTGAGGAAGGCTCCCTGAAGGGAGTCCAGGATAAATCTGCTCCTAGTTGATTCTGCTGCTGGGATGCTCCAGTCCACGTTTGGAATATTGAAATCTCCAACCAGTACTACATCACCCTTGTCTGCCATCCTTTGGATGGCAAGCATCAGCTCCCTATCTGTTTCTTCCTCCTGGGCTGGTGGTCTATAGACCACACCTGTGCGGATGGCTGGCCCCATTTTCCTTTCCAGCTTAACCCACAGTATCTCTCCCCCGGTTTGTCCCTCCTGGATTTCTGTGGCCCTTATGTCATTTTTCACATACAGTGCCACTCCTCCTCCCTTCCTGCCTGCTCTGTCTCTTCTAAATTGTTGTAGCCAGGTATGGCCATCTCCCAGTCGTGGTTATCATTACACCAGGTTTCAGTGATGGCCACAATGTCCAGGTCTGACTGCACCATGACAGCCTCCAGATCTTCCATCTTGTTGCTAAGGCTCCTGGCATTTGCACCATGGCTTTCCATGATTTGACCTCCCTAGACTGTTTCACTGTTCTACTCCAGCCCTTTCCTTGGTTGTCATTTATCCCTGGTTCTCCTTGCTGTCTGCCCTTCTGCTGAATTTTGCCCCTTTTCTGTCTATCCACCTCTTGGGCGCTAATCTCCATCTATTTGCCAAGACTCCAGAGACCCCAAACCTTATTTTTTTCCCTCTTGCTGTTTGGGGGGTAGGGTAGGGAGTTAGGGTTGTAAACCCAAATACTACATTTCCCTACTTTTTTGGCATTATGTTGAACCGTAACTGGTGCTTAAACATAGTTTTTTTTGCAAAGAATATAGTCAAAATCAGAGCAGCAGTCTGAATTAAATTGACTATCTTGAGGTTGTTTGTTCTTTTCAGTTGTAGCAGTTAAGATGCCTGGATATTTCTAGACATTTCTTGATACCTTATAACCTTCACTAACCTTTCCTCTATCCACCTCCCCTCTCTTCTGTCTTCCTGTCCCCATCCTTTGCTTCATTATCACAGGTTCCCAGGATCCTCCATCTTCCCCTCTCCCTGCCTCCATCTAGCATCCCTCCGCTCCTTACTTCAAAGTCAAAGTCAAAGTCAAAGTCAATTTTATTTAAAAAGATGCCCAATCCCAAAGGCTCTGGGTGCCGCACAAAAACTGTACAGTATGTCATACTGTATACATTACATTAAAATATAATACACATAAAACTTAATCTCCAAAAGCCTGCAGAAATAAAAAGGTCTTCAGACGACTCTTAACGGCCTCTATAGTGGGGGCCTCTCTCACTTCAAGCGGCAATGAGTTCCAGAAAGCTGGAGCAGCAACTCCAAATGATCGATCCCCTGCTGATTGCAACCTTGCTCTCGGAACTTTGAGGAGGCCACCACTAGAGGAGCGGAGATCTCGGACAGAGGTGGACGGTACCAGGAGATCAGAAAGGTAACCAGGGCCCTGTCCATGTAGGGTCTTATAGGTGAGAAAACCCACCTTGAACAATACTCTCCACCTGACAGGCAGCCAGTGCAATTCGAGCAATACCAGAGTAATATGACAAAACTTACTTTGTCCGGTCAAAAGCCGGGCAGCAGCATTTTGCACTAGCTGCAGTCTGTGAAAAGAAGTTCCAGAGACCCTGAGATAGAGGGCATTACAGTAGTCAAGCCTAGAGGTGACTAAGGCATGTACCAAAGTAGGGAGGTCCAGAGCCGGAACAAGGGGCTTAATCCTGGCGTTATTTCTAAGATGGAAAAAACAGGAACGAACCACAGAGGATATTTGAGCCTCCATGGACAGGTTCCTGTCAAAGATCACACCAAGATTTCGCAACCATGGGGAGGCCATCAATGACACAGCTCCTAGCACAATGCCAGTCGCAGAATCAGAGGCCATCTCATCACGAGCTCTGTTCGACTCCACTACCAGTACCTCAGTCTTGTTAGGGTTCAGTCACAGCAAGCTGGAAGACATCCAGTCATTTATCTCAGCCAGACAGATATTCAGCACATCCACTGCATTTGATGTTCCTGGGGCAAAGGATAGGTAAAGTTGAGTATCATCAGCATAGCAATGAAAACTCAAACCATACCTCCTAATGATCCCCCCCAAGGGCAGCATGTATACTGCGAACAACATTGGGGCCAATACCGAACCCTGAGGGACTCCACATGAAAGGAGGCAGGGTACGGATGAGAAGTTACCCATCACAACCTGCTGCCTCCTGTTAGTAAGAAATGACTCAAACCATTTGATGACAATACCAGTGAGTCCGCATAACTCCCTCAGGTGGAAAAGCAACACACTGGTCCACAGTATCAAATGCTGAGGAGAGATCAAGGAGAACAAGAATTGTCTTGTCCCCGATCTCTAGCCCTGAGGAGGTCATTTTGCACCCGAACTAATGCAGTTTCAGTGCTATGTCTGGCCCGAAAAGCTGACTGGAAGGGATCATACAACTCGTGGGTCATGAGATGTTCCCCCAACTGAAGTGATACCACCTTCTCAACAACCTTTCCCAGAAATGGAAGATTGGAGATAGGATGGTAATTTGCCCTAATCTCCTGGTCCAGAGAAGCTTTCTTTAAGATGGGTCTCACCAGAGCCTCCTTCAAGGCATCCAGAAAGACACCCTGACTCAGGGAGCACCGGACAATCAGGGCAAACACCGGGCCAACAATGTCAATGCACCTCATCAAGAAGCGCATTGGCACGAGGATCAAGTTCACAAAAGGTATACTTCAAGTTGGCCGCCATCTCAATGACCTCACGAACCTCCACTGGCCTAAACTCCCCCCAACTAGAGAGAGTGCTCTTAGAACACAACTGACGACTACTGACAGCAATGATATTACTGGCTGAGGAAACCTCCCGCCGGATCACAGACACCCTGTCCGAGAAAAACCGAGCAAATTCCTCACAATCCTCATTCGAGGAAACTCTTCCGGGCTGAAGACAGAATGGATGAAGAAGTCTATCAACAGTCCGGAAGAGTGAGGCTGGTCGGCTTCTCCCAGCAGCAATCTCCTGGGACAAAAATATTGCCTTCTTTTGGTTGATTGCCTCCTGATATGCGCAATAATGCGCACACAGGACCAGTTTGTCAGCCCCCAGACGGGATTTCCTCCAGCGACGCTCTAATCTCCGACCCAGCTTCTTTATTTCCCTGAGATCACCGTCATACCAAGGTGACCTCAGGTATGAAGTTCTGGGTCGTACACGGACAGGTGTGAGGGAGTCGAAGGCACCAGATAGCACCTTATTTTAGGCGTCTACCCCGGCGTCAACCGCTCCGATGCATGCATCACCCACCCTTGATAAATCAACTGCCGCCAAAAAAACCTCAGGGGTAAGATCTTTTAACGGGTGGCAGCGAAATGTCTCAGAAGGGGAAGAATTAATGACGGGAGCACTAAACGTGAACTTCACCGTGCAATGATCAGACCAAGCTACTCAATCAATATCAAGGTCAGCGATCTCAAGTCCCAGTGAGAACACCAGGTCCAATGTGTCACATCTGGGAGTAGGCACTTTACAGACTGCACCAGCCCCAAAAAGGACATACCTGCAGTAACTCATCGGGGCGCACTTTTGACTTCTATCCTCGGCCCAAACATTGAAGTCCCAAAGAAAAAATATATCTTGGGGAATCCAATGTTCGTCGCCGGCAGCAAACTCGGCGAATTCCTGCAGGAACACCCCCATCGGACCAGGAGGGCGATAGATGAGGAGGATCCTGCAGCCAACGCCAAGTCCTCCACAAATGGCCACACACTCAAATGAACCTGGGGTTCCCACCGGGTGCACGGTGAAGTCCAGGTTTGATTTAAAACAAATAGCTACTCCGCCTCCCCTACGATTTTCTCTGGGGCAGTGCACCACAGTGTATCCTGGGGGGACTGCAGCCTCATAAACAGGGCCAGCATCATCTCCCACCCAGGTCTCTGTAATGCACGCCAGGTTGACCAATGAGACCAGAGTGGCAATAATAGCTGTCTTGTTTCTGATCGACCTGGCATTGCATAGCACTGCCGTCAGAGGTATTGAAGGTGATGCAGCCCTAGAGGTCACCTGGCCACTTGACCTGGTGGCTCCCCTGGAAATAGGCACCAACCACGTCTGGCTTCTCCTAGATGCTCTATTTATTCCAGGGCATCGCCTGGACTTAACCACCTCAATCCTTGATCAACCCGCCTCCTGGTCATCCCATAGCGCATGCTAGAACAATCCCCCACAATCCCTACTTCCCTACAACGCCTGATAGTAATATCAGATACAGGAGGGGATAAAGGACGCAGCGCATGCAGCTGCGAATTCCCATAGACAATCCTAGGCCCTAAGACTCGTCTAACAGAACCCCTACACATGTCTAATTAAATAAGCCAAGTGGCACATATAAATCATGCAAGCAATACACATAAAACTCTACTTCACACACACAGTTCCCTTCCCAAGCACCACTTCTCTCCAACCTCCCTGCCTTGCAAGAGTATATATATCCTTTCTAAGCTCCTCACCATTTTACTGCTGTTAGCTGCAGGTGATATTGAACCTAACTATGAGCCTATCCTCCCCTTCCCCACCAACCTTCCCAAAGGACTAAAAGTGGTCCACAGCAACATTAGGAGTCTTCTCTCCAAGACTGATCAGCTCCAGCCACTCATGATTAACCTGAATCCAAGTGTGTTTATCATCATGGATTCATGGCTCTACTCCAAGATCCCTAACTCATCTATCTCCATCCCTGGTTACTCCTTCATCCATCAGGATTGCTCTACCATGGGCAGGGTGGGTAGCCATATACATCTCCTCAAGCACCCAGTACACGCTTATCCTCTCCACCATCTCCCCCTCCGCATATGAACTGCTGTTTTTAAACTATCCTTCCCTTGTTCCCCCCATCTTGATGGGTGGTATCTACTGTTGCCCAGGTTTCCCTACATCCTCAATCGCTGACCTCATCTCTACTCTCAACACTCACTCTTTACTGGTGAACTCCTCATCCTGGGGATTTTAACATAAATTGGCTCTCCAGTACTCAAATTTAATTCTGTAATAACATCTCCTCCCATAACTTTACTCAGTTTATCTCAGACCCAACCCACCTAAACCATAAATCTAGTAAGCATAACCTGCTGGAATAGGCTCTTGCTTTGCACCCTCACTTAATAATTGCATCATGAATCCTTCCAGATGCACTCAATGATCACCACATGGTCTAAAGTGTGTGGAAAATCTATCACCCCAAAGTCCCCTCAAATATCCTCCTGCATTGCTCCTTTAGGTCCCTTGACTTGTCTTCCCTCCATGAGGAATTAGCAGCAATGGACTGGTCTCCTACTTCCACTGTCTCTTCAGTTGATTCTGTTCTCAATTACTTTAAGACTAAGTTATTTAAAATCTGGGAACAGTATGCTCCCATCAGGAAAACCAATGTCAAGGCTCCCACCTCTCCTGGGTGTCAGCTGAATTACTGGCCTGTCAGCATGCTCTTGACCACGTGTAGAAGGATTACAAGTTTTTAGGTGCTCATGTGGATTTGCTTAAATACCAATCACTCTGTAATGCCTGTACTAGGGACATCAGGATTGAGGCCCCAATCCTAAAGGTCGGGGACACTGCTATCTCAGATCCACCCTATGTGACTACAGAATTCAACATTTTCTTCACCACCTGTGCTTTAATTTTTCTATCCTGCCTACCCCCTCCACTCCCCCACAACTAGCCCCATATTCACCCACTTGTTCTTGCTCTCATTTCTCCTTTTTACCTATCTCTCCTGCAGGTACCTTGAAGGCTTTCCAAGCACTCAATCCTCATAAGAGTAAAAGTCCAAATGGACTTGACCCTAAGTTCCTTCATCTATCAGCCACCGCCATTGCCCTTACACTCACCTTCATTTGTAACCTTTCCTTTGTCCTTGCCTATGTCCCCAAAGCATGGAAACTTGGCACAACCCAATACAACCCTGGGAACTACCACCCTATATCCCTGCTCCCAGGGATTGCAAAACTTTAAGAGCACCTTGTAATGACACAACTTAATCCTTTCCTTCACTCTCCCTCCTTTTCACCTCTTTTCAGTCTAGTTTCATAAGGCCCACTCCACCACAACCTCCCATCTCTGGCTCACTGACTCCATTCTCTCTGGCATGGGCCAGGGCCACAACACTTCTGTCATCTTTGTCAACTTGGCCAAAGCCTTCGACACTGTTAACCACATCTTTTCCTTAACAAACTTACAACATCTGGTCTCTCTGGATCTGCCACTAAATGGTTCCATTCCTATCTCACAGGTAGGACTCAATCTGTCAGAATTGGCAGTTGCTTCTCCCCGCCCTCCCCATCAACACCAGAGTCCCTTAAAGTACAGTCCTTGGCCCAACACTCTTATCGATATTCTTAGATGATCTTCCTGCTGCCCGCTCCTCCCTGCCTATTCACATGTATGTATATTATACTGTTCTGTTTGCCACCGGCACCTCCCCATTTGGCGTGACAACCAGTTTTTAGCCGAACTTCAATAAAGTCCAGCTCCGGTTTCTCTCTAATCAGTTGTCCCTCAACTCCAAGAAGACAGTCTGTATGACCTTTGGCACAAGGCAAAAGCTTTCCAGGCTTACTACCACCCCATAATTCCACACTCTTGAAGGATCCATATTACAGGATGTCACCTCCTTCAAATACCTCAGACACTGGCTTGACTGGCATCTAGACTTTTCTGGACATGTGGATGCCATCCATAAAAAATGACATCTCAAATTTGGTGCTCAGTACAGACACCGTAGTTGCATCCCTCTACTGACCCACCATGAATTTGCGAGAGAATGATCCTACCAATTTTTGACTATGATGACATAGTCTACAGTGCAGCCCCTAAGACCACACTAGATAGACTGGACACCCTTTTCAACTCCTTTTAGCAGTTTTCCTTTAGCTGTCCACCCATACACACTTGTCATGACCTGTATACCACCCACTCTTCCCCCCTCTTTGGGGCAGATGCCTCGCCCACTGTTTGTCCCTTGTCAGGAAGTACTGGCTCAGTTCCCTCTCCCCACTTCACCACCATCCTCTCCTCCTCCCAACTACTCATTCTCTGACTTAGGCTTCCAGACTCTTGCCCTCCCTGTCCCTTCATCCTCTTCAGATCAGGCTGTTTTCTTTGACCAGTTTCTTAAATGTGGAACTTCCTTCCCTTAGATATTTATTCTGCCCTCTCTCATTTGTTGTCCTCTCTTCTTCACAACTACATTTCTCCATCCTGCAACTGCACCTGACCTAGTCCCCAATAGCTCCCCATGCTTATTCTTAGTCAATAAGACATACAATATCCCTATAACCTGTTTCCACTTCTTCAGTCTGCATTCTGTTTTCTCTCACTTCCCCTCACCTACAGTTTCTTCAGCCAGGCTAACTAAATTCTCCCTCTCCCCTCAGCTACTCTGGCTCTGCTTGGGTCAGGTCACCAAACTCATGTTTTAAATTTGCAATATTGTACTCCCATTTTTCCTGTCTCTAATTGTCTAATGTTGTTGTACCATGACTATTGTTTCACCTATTTTGTGTCATTTCATCCATGTTCATTATGCTTCTGATGTGGAACCTTTGTAAAGGAGCCTTGGCTCAAACGTCTTTGTAATCCTAGAATTAAATAAATAAATAAATAAATAAATAAATAAATAAATATTTATTTATGCTATGCTATGCTCATCTTAGCTACTCATCATCTGTTTTGCAATGTGTTCAGTGCTATATCACTATATTTTTTAATTGTTTTGTGTATCTTGGTTTTCAGTGTGCACCAATTGTATTTCTCCTGTTCCCATCCCCCCAGGACAGATCTGAAAACAAGCTCTTTTGGCTCTGTATGCCTTTCCTGGTGAAACTTTTCAAACAAATAAATACATATTTCTAAAGGAAAGCTCTCTGTTAACAGTACAGTAGTACTTCAGCCAGGCAGGAAATGTATCTAGAGATATAACAGAAATTTCAGGGAATATCCAGGGATTTTAATGGCTACAGCTGTAGTCCAGCCATTAGCTTGATTGCCAAAAGGCAAAAGGAGAGCATACAATATTCTGTGTAGAAAATAATGGATGAGCAACTATGCACAAATGGTGTGTTGTGCTACAGAGTGGTTCTTATTCTCTGTATCCTCGATAGCAAAGCTTGAGAGGTTCATGTGAATTGGAGCCCAGAGGTAGCACAACACACTGGTTGGGTGTAGAGTTGCCCATAGCCCATACAGTATATTTTATAGTGTTTGATGCCCCTATAAAAAATAAAAAACAGTTTAATTTTTTTTTTTTAAGATAAAAAGAAATTATTGCTGCTACGCCTTAGTTCGGGATTTCAGACTGGTTGCTAGGATCAGTGGTGCAGCTGTTAGGGACTAAACATGTCTATGTCTATAGCGAGTTCTGCCACTGGTTGTTAGCTGTGTTTGGTGAGCGCATCTCTTGCTAAGTGAGATGACTGTGACTGAGAGGAATCGCTTTTGTTAATGTGAATAATTTTAAATATCTGGTAGATCCTGCAGTTTTATTTTTTTTTTGTCATAGTTGAAAATATCTGGTTAATCCTGTATTTTTTTCATCATATCCTGTTGAAGTCATGAGTTGGGGTGATCTGGTGTATCTGGTTGATCCTACCATTTCTAAGCCTTGTGCACTTTTAAAAATAGCTGATCGCATGTAACCTCTAGAGGTTTTCAAAATGTTGTTGCGCCACAGTAGGGTACGATCACATTCCATGACCTTTTGAACTGTGGTACAACAACATTTTGAAAGGCATCAATTTCCATACACAACATGCCCTCAACATACACTATATTCACATAAGTCATGCTTTTATATACAAATAAAAAGAAGAGAAATACATTTAAACAAAACAGCCATTATACAACTATACAAATACAAGCATTTGAACTAATTTCTTGTTGAAAATTAAAATTAAAAATTGAGTTGAACCGACCTTGTTATTTTAAAAAATGGGTTGGCAACATATACAGCAGCCTCTGTTGACAGGGGTCTCTTGACCAAATGGAAGTATGGTGCCAGCTGGAGACAAAGGGATGAGGAGGAGGGGGGGGAAGGGGGGGGAGGTTGGATGGAAAAAGGAGAGCAAAGGACCCTGTGAGTAAGATGAGAGCAAGTGTAAGGGACTCTGGGATGAAGGCTGGCATGAAAAGGGGTGGTGGGCTAAAACAAAGACAGGGACTGGTAGCGAGGGTAGAAGGTAAGTCCACCAAAAAAGGGGGTATATAAGGGGAAGGGAGAACAGGATCTCCCTTCTTTTCTTGCTAAGCAAGTTGGATACACTTCAAGCACATTGGTCAGCAATCAGAAGATATGAATCAAGAAAGATCCAGGTAACTCCTTTCAATGCATGTATCATATCACCAGGATCTGAGCTCAAATATGGGGAATTTAAAAAACAAAAAGAAAGAAAGGAGCTGGTGGGTAACAGAAGGCAAGTGGATTTTCCAAAGGGGCTTCCTGGCCATGTGGGACCATGTGAACATGCAATAAAAAATGTTAGATAGGATGCGCACTAGGGAGATATATATATATATATATATATATATATATATATATATATGTATATATATATACATATATACAAATAATAAAAAAAGAAACTGAAATGTTCGATGTATAGGGCAGCATGCTGATAATGGAATTCAAATTGGTGCCAAGCTGCTTGCGAGGTCCAAGAGGGCCCTGATTTTGCATTGTACAGCATTATTTATTTATTGAATTTTGTTGACCCGATAAGCCCACTGGGCCTAGACGTCCCTTTTTTAGGGGTGACCGGGGATACAGATAGTAAGCAACTGAAACTGAACCAGATTAAGCTGTTGGTGGTATTTTTAGTGAATGGGAGAAATTTGGCCAGGACACCGGGGAAATTCCCCTACTCTGTAGGGTGGAGTTTCCGTCTTTGCAAACACAATGGGTGAGTCAGTTAGAGATTTGCCTGCCTGTGCTGCTGACTCATTGATTTCCTTCTTGCCGATAACGCCAGATGCTACTGCTGGGAAGATTGAACAAAATGATACTGACCGTCCTGTGAGTGTGCTGCTACAGCATGATTTACTTGATGCAGGAGTCTCCCGAAGTGAATTGTTGCATACTACAGTGGATGATTCAGTCTCTGCGGTGTTACTGATCCATCTACAGGAGCAGGTTTCTCGGGGCTGTGACATGAATAACACCACTTCTTCCCCACCGCTTTCGGTTTGCTTCACAGCATTGCGAGGAACATTGCGACCAGAAACTGGATTTATTTTTAGTTTCTGAAGTAGATTCTTCTCCTCCTGTGAAATCTGGCTCTTTCACTGCTTCCACCGCTACCAAACCTCCTGCCACCTTTGATTCACTGCACTCGCGTTGTGGACCACAGCAGGGGAAATCTACCCCAGAGAACTCATGGGTCAGTTTCTACAGCGTTGTCAACAGCAGGATGGACAAAATCGTCGACAGGGACTTGGATGCCAGATCCTAATTGGAATGAAGCCAAACACGGCATTTTACCTTCCACCAACAGGCCTGCAATGTGTAAGAGCTCCAATGAGGTACCACAGCTTAATGCAGAGACTGTAAAAAATTTCTGATAATAATGTATTAACTAATGTTACATCTTTGAATTCATGGGGAGATATAATGGATATGTTTGACCAAGGGATTAGTCAAGGATCACAGGAACATGCCGATATATTGTTAATTTCTCTAGATACACCACCAGACACCCCCCCGGTCTCTCAACTTCTGAAACCACCTTGCCTCCAGAACCTGCTATACCCCCTTCTCATACTTTACTAGGTTCTCCACAAAAAAATACTTCTTTATTAGAGGATCCTGAACCAGGCACGTCTACCGCACTAACCTCTATTCAAAATAAAAGCTCCACCACGCAGATACCTGGTCGGCCATCCATACTATCAGACCTTTTTAAAAACAAACTTGAACCAGCTCCCCATAGGAATGCAGTCCGCCTTCGTTATAGAGGAGGACTTCCTGAATTCCCTGATAGATACTATGTAGCCAGAACCCTTTTTAAAAGACAGACTACATTTCACAGCATCTGACATATATGCCCTGATACATATTTCAGGAGAGGAAACCTTTGATATCAGTTTTAAAACATCTGCAGGACTAGACCGTTTTTGGCACTTATATACCTTACAGAAAAATGATCCTGTTTGGACCCCTTTTTTCTATTATACCTTTATCTAAACCTACGATTAGGACTGTGACTATAATGTTCAGAAATGAAAGTGTTAGCGTAAGCGACATTTATCATTGGCTACAAAATCACTGTAATTTTCTATCCTCTCCTGAAGCTATTCTAGATGATGAGGGTCTATGGACTGGTGGTTGGAGGTTCAAGGTGAAATTATTTCAAAATAATTCAGAAGTTGTACACTTGCCAAATAGTTTCTTTCTCGGCAAAGATAGGGGGGTTTGTTTTTTATGGAGGCCAACCTAGAGCTTGCTACAAATGTGGTGCTACTACACATTTGAGTAGTACGTGTGATTTACTTAAATGAAGTTTATGTGGGGGATATGGACATTCCAGCATGTCTTGTATGAATGTATTCAGGTGTAATTTATGCAATGAAACAGGACATGCTTATCATCAATGTCCATGGGCAAGTAGGAATAGGTCGGATGGTTGGAACTCTGATACCCTAGTGCAAAAAGCGCAAGATAAAGCAAAATAACATGTTTCCCCCTCCACTTGTTACCCCAGATCATCTTTCGTCCCCCTCTTCTGAACAAAATATGTCACATTAAACCCCTTTGCCACCACAGGACCAGGTTGCCCAAGCAACAGCCTCTATTGATCCCCCCCCCTGAATCTTCGTCCCTTGCATCTTCCTCTGCCACTATTATTGATAAAGAAGGGTTTCAAACTATTAAACGAGTTACCAGAGCTGCTGCTCGGAAGTCACTTAAACCTTCTGATACCCCTACATCTAATATGTTTGATTGCCTAAAAGGTGACAAGGAGGTTTCAGATGGGGAATCAGATGTGTCTGCAGTGCCCTCTGATGTGGATACTTCTGCTATTAAACCCCCTGATGTCACTAGAAAGAAACTGATGAAAACGAAAAAAGGAGGGAAAAAAATGGAAAAACATGTCAATAACTGATGGTAGTGGCTGACGTTGACATTGATCATGAATTTTCGTATTGCTTCCTTAAATGTATGTAGCCTTAAAAGCTACAAGAAGAGAATGAGCTTTTTACACTACGCAAACTCCTTAACCCTGGATATTTTATTATTGCAAGAAACCCATGTTTCCAGTTTATACGACATTCAGCAATTAAAGCGTGGATGATATAAAGGTCCCTCTTATTGGACATTTGGAACAGATTCAGCAGACGGTGTGGCCATCCTATTTTATTCTACCCAATTTTTGGTTACCCGAATAGTTGATGTACTCCCGGGAAGAGCACTTATCATTGATTTCATCAAATGCTCCTTGCCATTTAGAGTTATAGTTATATACGGTCCACAAACCAAAGCAGCTCGAATAGCATTACTGGAGTTAATTAAACCATTTTTATGTACACGTAAATATATTTTTTGGGGCGGAGATTTGAATTGTTCTATTGATACTAAAAACAGAGTCTCATTGGGAAAAAAAATATATTGCGACTCCATAGCGCTGTCCAATCTAGTATGAAATGCAGGTTTGTTTGATGCATACCGTACGCTACACTCAGATGCGGGATATACATATTATAGATCAATATATTGTACTAGGATAGATTATTTTTTTGTTTCCCGTCATTGCATCCCACGTTCTGTTAATGTACGTCCTAATGAGATCTCAGATCATTGCCTTCTAATTGGTCATTTCTCCATAGATTCCCCTAATACACCTGTAACACACCAAGCTCTCTGGAAGTTGAATAACTCTTTATTTACTTCCAAAATTGTACAATCTCAGATGCATATTTTTTTTCAAGCACGACTATCGGTCATGGTTTGCTATGACTCCCTATGGGAATGGTGGAAAGACACAAAACAAGACCTGGCTACCTATTTCACAGCATTAGGGAAAAAAACTGCTCAGGACAATTACCTTACTTATTTAATGTACCGTAATCAATTATACAAACTAATGTCGCTTCAGTCCACATCCTCAATAGACTACTCATCACAAATTTCCCAGATAAAGTCCAGTATGCTATTGCATCAATATGATAGAGCCCGGTCTTTGGATTATATCATGAAAACTGGTACTTTGAATTCTCCATCTGTTTATCCTTTTTTCGCCTTTAGCGATAGACTCCAATCCACGGTTATGCATGGTTTACAAGATGTTCAGGGTACCATAGTAACTTCCATTTCAGGGATGGTATCAGTAATGTCTGAATATTTACAGACCCATTTTTGTAATATCCCTAGATGCCCCAGAAATGTATCCTCGTTTCCTACAATCCAGTTCCCGCAGATACCAGCACATTATATTCCCAGCCTAATTAGTCGGATTTCACAGGAAGAGGTTGCTAATGCCATTTCGTGTTTAAAGTTTAAAGTTTCTCCTGGGCCAGATGGTCTAACGCACAAATTCTATAAAATGTTTAAAGAACATCTACTAGAAATATTAACTCAGGTATTTAACTATATTTTAGATACAATCATTGAGTTTTGGCTTATCTGCTTTGAAATTTATATATAAAAAAGGGGAGAAAACTTCCCTTAAAAATTGGAGACCTTTACATCTGTTAAATACAGATTACAAACTCTTTTCCAAAATTCTTTGCTCTCGATTACGATTAGTTGCACCAGATTTAATTGACACGGCTCAAACATGTGCTATACCAGGTAGAGCCATTCACTCAAACCTCTTTTTGCTACGTGAAATTTTTGAAAGAAAAACACATAACGAAATATCTGGTTATCTTTTTGCTCTAGACCAATCAAAAGCTTTTGATTTGGTACAGCACAGTTTTTTATTATGCACATTATCACTATACGGTATCCCTGATAAATTCATATCATGGATCTCATATGTGTTATCAATAACATTTTTCTTTCCAATAATAAATGGTTTTCGTGGACCGACCCTCTTACAACGAATTGGACTCCGACAAGGTTGCCCTTTGAGTCCTTTATTATATGTCTTCGCACTAGATCCTATTATTCGATACATACAAGGGAATCCTGACATTATAGGTATAGCTTTGCATCCTAGTTTAAGATACATTAAGATATCTGCTTATGCAGATGACGTGGTCTTATTGGTTTCTGACCTTTCCTCAAGTAATAAAGCTATTCAAATATTTCAATCCTTTACATCAATATCTGGAAGTACATTAAATCTAGAGAAAAGTGTATGTATTCCCTTGCATCACATCATGAATGATGTAACAGCAATACATGGAATAAGAGTCTGCACTACCCCTCAGAAAATACTAGGGATATGGTTCAATACATCTCACGATTCTACTTACAACTGGGACAAACAATTAACTTTAGGGGAAAATAAGGTGCGTTTTTGGAAGACATGGAAATTAAGTAAAAGGAAATGAGTTATGGTAATAAAAAAATTCTTAGCCCCGATTTTTTTGTTTCTAAGCCATATCTATTGTCCACCGAAACACCTGGAAACTAGATTATTTAGTCTTTTTTTCAAATGTTATGGGGTAATCATTTAAATCCTGTTAAGAGACAAATTACATATCTTTCTACAAATCAAGGGGGTTTAGGAATGATAAACCCTTTATTTTTCTTTCTCCCTTTTTTTTTACACCATATTCTACAGAGTCACACTTATACATTAACAACATGCGATTCTTGGGTATCAAAGACAATGGATTCATTAATGGCAGCATGGACTAGTCATCCACCTATAGCTTCTCGTATACCTTCCGCTCCATCCTATGTATTTGATTGCTTTCGTTTTCTTCGATCCTGGAAAGTGAACAAATCTTCTATTATAGGCCTCACTAGAAAACAGTTATATGTATACCTCTTACATATTGAGAAACCGATATTACAGTTTCCACTATGTCCTCCATCACATAAAACACATGCACTTAAAGTCCTCAAACATAGAAGAATACCACCACATATGTAGGATATCTCCTGGTTATGTTGTCACGGGGAAATTACAAGTTCGGGGGAATTTAAAGCACAAGTCAACACAAGAGAGGTTTTGTCCCAAATTATCTTGTGTAAATGTAGAAGAATCCATGGAACATTTCTTTTTTACTTGTACAGATGCCTTGTTATTTTGGAAAACTTTGGCAAATAAGTGGAAATGGCCTTTTCTAAGCAGAATCACTTATTCTGTCCTTGTTTTAGGGATTTTTCCCGGTTTTTGGAGTTTATATCATCCTAGTACTCTGAGGGTAATATTTGCAGCTTGTAAATACTATATGTGGCAAGCCAGATGTAAATATGTATTTCAACAGATGTCAACTTGTCCACGAGCTTTTATTCAATGTATTGAATCAACACTAAAAAACATTAAGGATAAGGAAGCAAAATGTCTTTCTTATGCTCAGTTTACACATTATTGGACGGGTATTCCTGTTTGATTCAGTTAAATGTATTTAGTTAAATATGAGTTCATACTTTCTTTCTCTTTTTTTTGAATTTGATATAATATCCATGATTTTCCCTGTTTCAGAATGTTTTTTTTGTATGATATTCGCTTATTTCATATGATGTCTATACTTGATGTTATGTATTTTTTTGTAATAAAAAATTCCCCTACTCGTCAGAGGGGAAACCTCTGTTCAAGATGATGGATGCACTCTTGCCTTCTGAGGAGGGAGCTATGGAGGTGGGAGATTTGGTCTCTGCTCCTACCTCTGAACAAATGGAGACCACGATGCTAACAACTGATATTTTGCCTGTTGCTGTTCCTTCTTCAACTTTAAGTTCTGCTGCTTATACTAAGGCTGCTATACCTAGCCCTCTTCTTACTTCTTATGGAACTGATTTGCTGACTTGCGTGCCTACAGTCGACTTACTGGAGGATTTTACTTCATCTGATTCTCAAAACCACTGTTTGACAGCACAAGAGATCCAGAGGCGTTTTGCAATGGCGGAGCACCGTTTTGCTAGTGCAAAACTAAAAATGCACAGAGATATGCAACGCCTGAGAGCTGACAGCACAGATGCATCTTCCATTCGGGTGGAAGTTCTTGAAGATTTACCTGACTTGTCTCCTTTACTGCCTGTTGCTGTGACAGGCTCTGACCCGACTAGTGTGTCGGGAGCTGAAGCCCTACTGCCTGCTCCCCTGCCTCCTGCAGTACAAATGGATTTGGTTTCCTTTTCACAACCTGCTTCCATTACATCACAGAGTTCCTCACATGTACAAGACTTATCTACAGTAAATGCTCCCCTGCCACATGCAGTACAAACATATTCATTTTCCTTTTCACTACCTGCTTCTATTTCATCGCAGAGCTCCCTACATGTACAAGAATCATCTACAGTAAATATTAATAAAGAACCTACCTGGACTGTCGAATCAGCGCTGAGAGATGCTGGCTGGGTCCAGGGTACTGTCCCAGGAAGTTGGAAGTCTGGTCCATCTCCAATTCGGTCCCCCTGCCCTGAAGATTTTCCAGAGCTACAGAGCAAGATAGGTGCTTCACAAGTCACTACTGACCCCTTGTGTCTCCCTCATGAACTGGAGCTTACATAGAACCCTGTGTTGGATTATTTGAAGGGTTCTCCACCTCAGACTCCTCTTTCTACTACTTCTATAGAGGCTTTGGCTCCCCCACCACCACAGACTCCCCCCCCCAAAATATTGGGACCAAGCTGTTCATATTCTTCTTTCTTTAAATTTCCAATCCTGGCTGCTAAGAGACACAACGCTGTTCTCTTGGCATACCGGGAAGGAGGTTACCTGAGCCACCTGATCGGGTCTATGTGGCACGTACGCTACTAAAGGATTCTTTAAAATTCTTTTCCCATGAAATATATGCGTTAATTCATATCTCTGGTGAAACCATGTTTGACATTACTTTCCAAACATCTAGGGGACTGGAGCGTTTTTGGTCAAAGTATAATTCTTTGCGGACTACTGCATTATGGACCCCATTTCAGGCTATTCCTCTTTCTAAACCTACTTTTAAGACGATCACTATTCTGTTTCGTAATGAGGGAGTTGAGGTGGAGGATGTTGTGTATTGGCTGAAACAGCATTGTGACATCCAGGGCAGCCTGAAGCCATTTTGGATACCGAGAACATTTGGACTGGGGGCTGGAAGTTTAAAGTCTTGTTACGATCTAATGATTCTGGGGTTGTACATCTGCCTAACTCTTTTTTCATAGGCTGAGATAGGGGGGTCTTGTTCTACCCGGGTGAGCCGAAGGCTTGCTATCAGTGTGGTGACCTAACATCTTAGTAATGTATATGATAAAATGAAATGCAACGTCTGTGGGGAATTGGGCCACGTAGGGGCACACTGTTTGAATGAATGTAGATGTAACCTATGTGACGAACAGGGGCACACCTTTCAGAATTGTAAATGGGCTGCGCATAACCAGGAATTTCACGATGGTGGAGTGGACCAGCGCTTTATTATTATGCAGGTGCAGAAGGCCCGTCTCAGGACCACCTTGGCTGTACCTCCCCCTAGGGCAGCCCAGCCCTTACTGCAGGCTTCAGTGCCAGTTGTATCCTTTGAGGTCATACTTCAGATGGTTTCCTTCATGGATGACCCCTTGCCTGAGATTTCTCCTGTCCCTGATCCTGCCCAGTCTAATTTTCCTGTTCAGGACCCGGTCCCAGGTCCAAGTACTATGCCCCCCCCAAGTGCTTACAAATGTAATACGTAGAAGGTCACTGAGAAATAACCCTCGGGTTGCACCATCTCCTGTGAGTGGTTCAGAACCCCCCCCAGTGCCTTTATCTAATTCTTTTGAACTTCTCCAACCCCTTTCTGATGACGCTGGAGGCAAGTTGGACTCTTCCCCCATAGCTTCTTCTCTCCCTGACAGTACCACTGACCCTGAGTTGCAGCTTGGCACTGGCCTTTCTCAGATGCGAAAGGCCAGAGTAAAACTTAAAGGGAAGAAGGTAGTTGGGAAAAGGAAATTGTAAAATGAATTTTTTGTCTGTTTTCCTTTATTTTGTTGCTATGTTTCACTTTGTTTGCCATACTATTAATGTAAATAGTATGAAGCGTATGGCTAAAAGGAGATTGATTTTTGTCCTTTCTACAGCTTTTGCCTTTGGATTTAATTTTATTATAGGATACAAGACTTCATACTACACATGAGATCCGACAAGCACAATAGGACTGGTTACTGGGTCCTTATTTTTGGTTGATTGGTCAGGATTCTTGTTCGGGATTGGGAATATTAATTAATATCCCAGACTTCCGTTTGTTAAAATTGTTTGATGTAGCCCCTGGTAGGGCACTTATTATAGATTTTGTCATTGGGTCCTGTCCTTACCGGGTAATAAACATTTATGCCCCTCAAATCAAAACTGACGCATAGCTTTATTTACTTTGCTTCGTCCTTATTTGCATACTTCCTTTCAGGTATTGTTTGCTGGTGACTTTAATTGTAACCTGAGTCTTCAGGATAAGAGCTCCTTTGCTGCTACAAAGAAACTGTTTTGTGATTCCCACGAATTGGGTAAATTGGCTTGAGTCACCCACTTAATGGACTCTTATCTCTCCTTTACTACACAACACACCAATACCTTCCAAAAGGGTAAACTAGCCACAAGTATTGATTATGTGTTTTCCTCTCCTATAGTACCAATTATTTCTGCCAAAGTTCAAGCAGTTGAGTTTTCTGATCATAAGCTGCTCTCTGTTGGTTTTGGTTCTGTTGTCTGTTCCCGTAAAGGTCCAGGTATTTGGAAATTCAACACATCTTTGTTGCAGATTCCGATGTTTATGCAGTCCCTCCTGTCCTTCATACAAGCCTGTAAATCTGTTTTTATTTGTTATGAAGATCCTGTTCAGTGGTAGTTAGACACAAAACATGATCTGGTCACTTTTTTAAAAACTTACAGTGGTTTAAAATGTAAAAGGGAATACCTAGACTATTTGCAGAAGAGAGTACATTTTCAGTCATTATTAACCACAGCATACACGATGAGGCAAGACCTTACTCAACAAATAAAAGTCCTACAGAATGTAATGTTGACTTTCCAATTACGGCAATCACAACAACTTTATTACCAACATAAATTCTGTACTGTTGGAACATGTGATGTTATTTGTCCTTTTGAATATAATTCCCGTCAGTCTGCCCAAAAAAATATGACGTGTCTTCTAAAATCAGAAGGTACCTTATGTTCTTCATAAACTGAGATTTGTTATATTGTAACGAAGTATACTACAGCCCTTTTTTCTCCCCTTCCTGCTGTGGCTGGTAACAGTGCAACTTTGTATAGTGGCCTTGATATCCCAGCTCCCTCACAGCTATGTCAGGACGAGGCTTGTTCTCCTATCGCAGAGCAGGATTTGACACTGGCTAGTTCTTCATTACCTGTACAGAGAACTCCTGGTCCGGATGGTCTCCGTGCTGGCTTATATAAGGTGCTGGGTGACCATTTGGCCCCAGAACTTACATCTGTGTTTAATTCTCTGTTAACATGTGAATCTCTCCCTTTGGAATTTACTAATGGTACTTTGATTTACATTTATAAACACAAAGGTGATATCCATTCTCTAGAGAATTGGTGACCTTTATGTATGTTGAACACCGACTTTAAGCTCTTAACGAAAATTACTGTGAAGCGTTTGGTGAGGATAGCGGAGGTGGTTTTGCATCCCACCCAATCCTGTTCTGTGCCTCAAAGGTGAATTTCTGATCATTTGATCCTCTTATGAGAATTATTTTCTCATGGCTATGCAGGTCTGGCTTCGGGACTTGTTGTCTCCATAGATTAGAAGGCTGCTTTTGATTTGGCTAGGCATGATTTTTTATGGGAAGCACTTCATTTTCTGCATGTACCTGATGTTATAGTATGCTGGATTTGTGCTTTCTATAGTGTTGTGCCTGTAGTGAATGGTTGGATAGGACCCATGGTCCCCCTAAAAAGAGGGGGTTCATCAGGGCTGTCCTTTAAGTCCATTGTTAAATGTATTTTTTCTTGATGTTTTGCTCCGTTGGCTGAATACTAATTCTCAGATTCAGTCTATTTCTAGTTGTGCCTTATGCTTGCCTTATAAGGCAATCGCATATGCAGATGATGTTTGTTTTCTTGTAGCTGATGCAGCCTCAGTGGTTCATTCTCTCTGTGAGTGCTCTATTTTTGGAAACTTCTCTGGTGCTGTTTTAAATTACACTAAAAGTTTGGTTATTTGGGTCAGTTCAGTAACCTCCCCTTCAGACCGTATTGGCCCGTTACATTTACTTGAGGGCCCTATTCACATTTTGGGAATTATTTTGGGGACACAGGACTCAGATTTGTTTAACTGGAATGTTAAACTGCAACAAGGTAAACTTCAGGTGGCCTCCTGGAACCGGGGGCAGATAGGAAAAAAAAGTGTTTTCTTAATTAAAAACTATTTGATCTCTACTTTCCTTTTTCTGAGTTATACATTCCCTATTCCATGACAGCTAGAAACTGCTGTCTTTAGCCTGTTTTTTTAGGCTCTTTGGGGTAGTAGGTTTAACCTGATAAAGTGGAATATCACTTATTTACCTATCCCTGAGGGTGGCGTTTGTATGGTTAAACCTTTGTTATTTTTTTCTTGTATTTTTTTCACTGCAAACCTTAGGCCTTTATTGATTCATGCCCAAATGGGGTGGGAACCTTGGTTTTATGACTCTTGCAGGATTTGGTTTCCTCAATGGGAAACTAATTCCTTAACTGTGTTAAGACAAACTGTTGGTATACCAACTTACGTAAAACATATATTTTTACGTCTCAAACAATTGAAGGTGTCTGTTCAGATGTTATTAAATCATTCACATAAAGTTGTATATAAGAAATTACTCCTGAGGGTTTGTGCTGTATCAGTACCCTTCGATAAGCGTCCTGGTGAACACCTCCCTTCCCTTTTGTTACTGTGGAAATGTAAGAGGGTTCCAGCCAAAATGTGGGATTTTCATTGGCTGTCATGCCATGAAAAGATTAATGTAAAATCAAATCATAAACATAAACAGTCCAAGATAGAATGTGTTCTCACTTATTATGTATTACAGAACTTGAAACTAACCCTCATTTATTTTTTGACTGTTCCTTTATCAAAAATTGGTGGTCATTTTTGGCACAGGCATGAGATACCCCCTTGCTTCAGTCGGTTACTTATTTGAATCTTGTATACATTTTTTTTTCTCCCCAGTGGTCAAAATGGCACCAAGACACTTTAAACCTTGTTTTTGTCTGCATTAAATGGAATATTTGGATGGTGTGCTGCATGTTTTCTTTACAGCAAAAGGACTGCTCCTATTTGGAGCTCGAAAAAAAGATTGTACGAGATTTAAAAGAAATTTATGAGCATGAACGTACTCTTTACTCAGATATGACACTTTCGGAACTTTGGAAAGCTCTTCCTTTGATCACTGACTCTGATTTTGCAGTTATCTGAATGATTGTATAATACTTATCCTGTTTTTCCTTTGTTTTGTATTATGCTTTGTGTACTATTGTATGACTTTTGTCTCAATAAAACTTTCCCCTACTCTTTTTCGATAAGTGCCATGGGATCTTTCACATCCACTTGAACTACCACCAATCCAGGCAGATGGGACCTCAGTTTAATGTCTCATCTGAAAGACGGCTCCTCAGAAGTACAGCACCCCACTCATGCTGCACTGCAGTGTCAGTACTGGGATATTAACCCAAGTGCCAGATGTGGGAACTGAACCCACAACCTCCTGATCTCCTGGCCTCAGAGGCGAGTGTGCTACTTACTGAGCCACTGACACATTATGTGCAGTAGAGGCATGCACAAAAAAAAGTTAAGCCATTACAGGGCCAGTGTGGTGACTCATACAGATGGTGCACTTGTTTTGTTTTAATTTTAAGTTGGGGAGTTTGAATGGTGGAAGGGTTCAGTTCCCATAATACGTAGAAGGCAGTAACAGGGAAAAGATGATTTATTCAGCCAAGAAGTTGAAATTGGCTATAGTGTTTTTGTTACTGGCAGAGTGGATTGTTTGGTTTTTTCTTTTTTTTTTCTTCTTTTTTCCTTTTTTTTTTCCATTAACATTTTATTAGAGGTTTATTCACAAAGAACATGATCTGAGACACAATGTAAAGAACAAGAGTACATCCAGAGGTACAACCAATGACAAAGAGGACAGGTTCTTTGTGAGAGGTCTCCCTAAACCCTACTCCCCCAAACCTAACCCACCAAAACCCACCCCGCACAAGACCGAAAAAGAGAAAAGGAAAGAAAACAAGAAAAAAAAAAAAGAGGATGTTTGTACCTGAGGGGACAAAATTATATACTAGCAGCGTTATAAACACTGAGAAAAGGGGCCCAAATCTTCGAGGTGGAAGCCTATTATGGAGTATGGCGATCATCCTTTCCGTTCTCAAAGAAAGAGTAACTCCTTGAGCCATTCCGTATAGCTGATCACTATTTGGTCTTTCCAATGTCTTAGTACTACCTTTTGAGTGTGATAGAAATCAAAACTATGTAAAATTTCCTATTTCTAACTGAAATATTGGACATATCTCCCAACAGACAAATCTCGGGTAAATAAAGCTTCCAGACCAAGAGAAGAATCGACTTTACCTTTAATATTAAGCCATAATGGAACTATTTTGGACAGTCCCAAAGATATGGAACAAGTCACCAGTTCCTAAGCCTCATCTATTGCACCTTGAGTCAGACCTTAGTTTTAGACTCATCAGCTTATATGGGGAATAATAAATATTATGCAATAATTTAAACTGGATAAGTCTTAACTGGTCCTGCATAATATATTTATGACAGTTACGCCAAAGGGCTGCCCAATCCAGGTGCTTCTCCGGAAATAAAGTAGTCCAATATGTACCATGTATTGGGTTGGAAGAATATGCCCAGCTAAATAAGATGTTGTATAGTTTGAAGATTGCATGAGGATGCCCAGCTAGAGGAATTAAATCGCCCAAAAAATCAAACTTTGCAGCTTGACTTGGGTCTGTACCTAATGCTTTGAGTAGCATATGACGCAGTTGATATATTTTAAAAATTTCTTTAGTGGAAATGTTAAATTTATGCAAAATCTCTCCCGAGAGAAGGATACATCCTTCTTCATTTAAGATGTCCCTTACACGAGAATCAGCTGGCAAGGGCAGCCATCTGGAATGAATGGGTTTCTGACCTATCAGAAAACGCGGGTTGCCCCGGATAGGTTGTGACCAGTCCTGGCGTTCTGATACTTTAAAAATTTGCAGAGTTGGGTATGAATTTTAAGGGAGGTCCCAATCGGCGAATTTCTAAGGGGAAAGGGAAGTAAATTGGGTTTAATGTAAAGTAAGGCTTCAGGACAGAGACCAAATTTATTAATAAGGGCAGTCTCCATATGTAACCACAAAGGGACATAAGAGAGGGAAGTGATAGTCTCTTTGCTAAGGGTCCACCTTAAATATTTGTTCACATGACCTGCCCAATAATATAAAGCAAAGTGTGGTAATCGCAGCCCACCCAATGTCTTGGGCGCAGCCAGCTTGTGGTAGGCCATCCTGGCTTTCTTATAACCCCACACAAAATCTGCCAGTAATCCATGAAGTTTTTTGAACCAGGAAAATGGTAACCAAATATTGAGTCCGCTTAAGGGATAGAATAAATGGGGAAAAATATTCATTTTCACTAGGTTTATCCTGCCCCAAATAGAGAGTGGAAGTTGTGCCCATCTTGCAAGATCTAGTTCCACTGTACTCACCAGGGAATCAAGATTAAGTTGACGCATCTGCGCCGTGGTGTTTGACAAAACAAAACCCAAATACTTAAATGAATCGGGTTCCCAACCCAGGCCTAAGTCACTGATCTCGTACCTAAAAAAGGTTCCGGTAAGGGGGTAGACAATTGATTTGTCTACATTCAACTTATAATTAGATAGCTGGCTGAATTTCCGAATGGAGTTCAACAAAGCCGGGATGGACATTTGAGGTTTGGAGACGTAGATCAGCAAATCGTCTGCATATGCTGTTACCTTAATGGTATAATCCAAGATCTTAATCCCTCTGATATCATGATTGAGTATTATATGTTTAATGAGGGGCTCCAGGTATAAATTAAAAATAAGGGGAGATAAGGGACATCCCTGTCTAGTACCTACGTGTAAAGCAAAGGGATCCGAAAGGGCTCCATTACATGAGACTCTTGCCAAGGGATTTGAATAGAGGAGACTAATCCAACCAACAAAACCCCCTGGGAAACCGAAGCTCTTCATCACAGTAAACAAGAAGTCCCAATGAACCCTGTCAAATGCCTTCTCGGCATTTAAGGAGACAAGAGCCAAGGGAACATCCGCCTTTTCTGCAACCGAGAAGACATGAGACAGGGTTCTTGCATGATCTGCTGCACACTGCCCTTTCATAAATCTGGTTTGTTCAGGGCCGATAAGTTTAGGCAATACTTTATTTATTCTCTGCGCTAACAATTTCGCTAGAATTTTGAAATCATAATTAAGTAAGGAGATGGGCCTATAACTCGCAGGTTGTTCGGGTGGTTTGTTTGGTTTAGGGATAAGCACAATGAGTGCTTCAGAAAGGGCATTATCGAATTTATTGCCGCTAAGAATATATTGAAACAGCCTGAGTAATAAAGGGGATAATTGTTTAGCAAACTTCTTGTAGAAGTTGGAAGAGAATCCATCCGGGCCCGGTGTTTTATCAAGAGGAAGGGTCTGAATGGTCTGTTCAATCTCTTCCTGGGTGACATTGGCATCCAAAAGGGCCCTATCCGAGTCCGATAAGGAAGGTAGCCGCAGGTCCTCAAGAAAAGATACAATCTCTTCTTTGAGCAGGGGACTCCATAGTCCCATAAAGGGACTCGAAGTAATCCCAAAATTCCTGAACGATCTCCCCTGGGGAGGTCTTAATACAACCGTCTGTCTTGGATTGAATCCCAGAAATAATACCGGAAAATTCCAATTGTGTGATACGCCGTGCCAGGAGTTTCCCGGCCTTGTCACCTTGATCTACATAGTTAGCATTAGTTTTAATCAGGGCCAATTCTGCTTGTTCTCCTAATATCTTAAGATATGAATCCTTGAGCATAAGCAAACCAATCTTTTCTAGCTCCTGGGGTGGAGATGACATCTTTGTTTCCATAGCCTGTATCTGGGATAGTAAGTCTGATAGCCTGCGTTCCCTCTACTTCCTCCTTTTAACTGCTATCCCTATTAAGGTGCCCCTGAGAAATGCCTTAAGCGCACCCCAGAACCTATCCGGATGGATAATATCTGTTAAATTGTTAGATATAAATTTGTCTATTTGAGAAGAGATGTCCTTTACTACCTTAGGGCACCTCAAGAGTTGGTTATTGGTTTTCCACCTGTTACCGCTTCTTTTGCAAAAAGAGAAGGAAACAGAGCCGTATCAAGGCCATGATCTGAAAGCGGCTCGTATAATTGCCGACCCCAAAACTCCAGATAAAAGTGTACGGGAAAGCAGGATGTAATCTATGCGGGATGAGGTTCCATGAACAGGAGAAGAAAAGGTGTACTCGTGAGATGTAGGGTGCAACACCCTCCAGACATCAACTAGACCAAGACAGTCGGTCAACTCGTGCAGATCCCGTGCCACCGGTGACTGTCCAGAGTGGGAAACTTTAGATCTGTCCACCAACGGGTCCAGGACTAAATTAAGATCACCCCCAAAATCATGGGGAGATGATTAAAAGGTGAGAGTGCCTTCATTAAAGTAACCCAAAAGTCTTGTGTATCTGCGTTGGGACCATAAATGGAACCTACTAATATCTCCGTGTTAAATAACTTCCCCTTAACGAGTATGAATCTGCCTTCTGAATCTTTGATAGTCTGTAATAGAGTGAAGGGAATAGATCTACGTATTAGGATCATAACCCCCTTACTTTGTGTAGTGCCTTGGGAAGAAAAAACCCTGGCTATTTGTAACCACCTCATAGCATTCTCTTCAGTACTTAATAGATGTGTTTCTTGTAAAAACACCAAATTTGCTTTCACAATCTCCAAATGCTTTAGAATTTTATACTGTTTAAGCTTCTGTCGAGCCCCTTTGATGTTCCAGCTTAAGAAATTAATGGATGGGTCAGATGTCATGGATTTGTTTGATTGAAGTGTAACCAAAACTGAGCAGTCCCCACGAGGAAACCTTCAGGGAAATTGGTGGTCTTGTGCACCCTCCCTAACCATCCAACCCCCATTCTACCCCAAGAGTGATAAACCGTGATACCCTCCCCATTCTCCCATAAGAACAAACCCACATATCTGCCCTCCTGCCGCCCCTCCCACCCAAAGTATCGCGGCCCATGACTACAGCACACATGGCCCCATTCCTCCACTCCCCCTCCCCCTACAAAACATTTTAAACAGCAATATTAACTATATAAAGAGAATAAGTAACATAGCATCCACGAACCCATTTTACCTTAAGTAGCAAAAGTGGTTTTGCACAACAAAGATGGAATGTTGCAACAAAGGTGGTTCTGTATACCCATATGAACATTAACAGCAAGTTGTGACAAAAATGTTATGGTCCCTTATGAACCACCACCCTCTAATTAGAACTGGAAACATTCTTAGTATGAGAGTGTAAATAAACTTAAATCAGTCCAATATCTTGAGTTAAAGAAACAATGAGGTCCTCTTGTGCACCATTTGTTCTCCACTCGGCAGAAAAAGGGTAACAAGGTACGAGAGAGAGAGAAAAAAAAAAAAACGAATACCGAACAAAATTAAAGCCAGATCTTCATAAGCTCTCCCAATGTCTGATTGTTGCATATGGTACTTCCTTCTTCAGGTGGAACAGCCAAATGAGGCACCGTTTTGAAGTGCCAGTATAACCGAGAGACAACTAGGTCTATAACAAACCTCTGTGGGCTCATGTGCCTTTAAACAAGCTAGGGAAGACCGCTTGTAGGGAAACCGTCGCCACTTCCACATTATCAAAGGATCTCCAGCCTTCCGATGTTCGAACTTGCAACCGGGCAGGGTAGCCCATTTTAAATTGAATACTTGCAGCCACGAGTTTGCTGACCAGAGAGTGATAAGCCAACCTCTTCTGGCGAACTGACAAGGGTAAGTCCTGGGCGATCCTGATCTTGACTCCAGCCCATGATAACTCTTTGATCTCTTTGGCTTTTAAAATAAAGAGTTGCCATTCCTGGTAATTCAGGAAGTGAAAAATGAAGGAGCGTGGCGGTGCAGAAGCTGGTGGAGCTGGAGGAAGAGCACGGTGGGCCCTCTCGATCATGTAGGTAGCTCCGAAGGGAGATGGGCCTGCAATCTTTTCTACTAGTTTTTGCACAAATTTGATAGGGTCGGCGCCTTCTTCCCCTTCCGGCAAACCGATAATAACAAGCGTTATTCCGCATGACTCCTTCAACTAAATCTTCAACTTTGGATTCTAATTTTGTCATGCGTTGCCTCATTTGTGTGAGAATCGGGTCGAGTTTGGTATTATATCCTTCCAACGAGTGGATCCTCGCCTCATTATCCGAAGTCTGCCGGGTAAGATCTTCTAATGCTCCGGATATCGCTTTGATTTCTCCTGTAAGCTCTTGCATCTGGAGTTTAAACGGGTGGAATTCCTCCAGGAATTGGGCCAGTGTAAGCGGGTCTTCCTCCTTAGGGTTGGTAGCCGAGGCAGAGGATTGTGAGGAACTCGAGGCCCTGGATTTTTTTGCGGCCTTCCCAGGTGAAGCCGGCTGTGTGTGTTTGGGGGGTGCTTTACGCATCTCTTCCTCCATCGAGCAGCGATCACTCAATTCTAGTTTTCAGCTTCAGACATCCAGGGATAGGTTTATTGATGCTGAAGAAGTGATTATTATAGCAGCTAGCGATGTAGATAAAGAAGGGGAGGTCGGAGCGTCAGGAGATAGTAGCTAGCTCATGCCCTGCATCACGTGACTCCTGGATTGTTTGGTTTTAAAAAGAAGCAGTGGGGTGGGGAGATCCATTTACTGTAGGTTCCCATGTGAAGTGGTGTGTTCTTGAATGAGATTCCTAAAATGGCTCCCACATGACCCTGTCTCCCAATTGGCTGACACACTCAGGATTGCTTTTCAAGCAGACCAAGAGACTAGGGCACTCCTGTGTCCATCATGGTGCCAGAGGACACAAGGGCCATGGTGCCCCCTTTTTTTCTGTGGTCATTGGTGTGCCATCCTCATCAACAATTTGCAGGAATCCTTGGGGGAATGGTGATGTCACACCCATGCATGCGCACTATTTAACGATTGCCATCTTGGTCACAGTGACAAGTCAGTGTGCACGCACAAAACATGGCTCAGGATCTAGCCATTGTACAATCAGCTGAAGCCACTCAGCCATGCAGGGGGTGGACGTTTTTGTTTATGGGAGTGTCAGGGCAAATATAGAATGTAGGGGAAAGTTAAGCATGGTTTCCAAAGGGTAGTCACATCATGTTACTATTATGTTGTTGAAACAGTTGAGGCACGGAAGCTAACATGACTGTGACTGTTCCTCCTAGCCCTCCCCAGTAGTCCCCCCCTGCTCCTTCCCCTGCATTCCCCTTCCCTTCCCTCACACACCTTTTTCTCCTTTATTTTCTTATCTCACTCTCCCTCCCCTCCAGTACCCTATCCCCCTCATTTCTCCTAGCCACAATCCCAGTTTCCACCACACTGCCTCAGCTCCTTCCAATCGCCACTGTCAATCTTCCTGCTTCACTAACACCTCTCCATCCTCAGCCTGGTCACCTTTCTCCTTCTCTCTAAATCCTCAGTCATATACCAACCTAGCTTCACTGTAGCTTCCTATTCTGCCCCAGTCCTCTTCTGTTCTAGATCCTGTCTCTCATGATGTCTGCTGTCAGACCTTCCTCCCCTTCCCTCTTTTTTCCTGTCTCCCATAGCCCCTCTGTTACCCTGTAGCTATCCCTGCTACTGCACCTTTTCACTTGTCCCTTTTTGATTTTGGGGTGCTGTCACCCTTCCAGTCTCCCCACTTGACGAAGTCATTAGTTTGACTGCTCTGTTAGCCCAATCACGCCGCAGTTCCAAAGCTTAATCTCCCCACTAGTCTCATCAATCAATCAGCCAATCAAAATCTTTATTTAACCAGGCAAACATCATTGAGCAAGCTCATTTTCAAGATGGACCTGGAAAGGAGAGGTTAACAATACATACAAAGGAATACTCAGTTACATCATAATTGGGTAAACAATGTATACAAAATGAATTCACACTTGCATAGTATTTACACAGAGCAATAATTATACACAGGGAGTTTATAATACACATGAAACAGAGTATTAAAAAAAGCCATTAAGCTAAGATCATGAAGAGTATGCAGCTAAAAAGTATAGCAACTGCAGTACAGTATATACAGGTTAAACATATGCAACAATAATTACAGCGTGTAATTGAAACATCCTTGAACATAATTATTGATTGAAGGAGCTTGGTGGGGCATGGGCAGGGGTGGGGAGGAGGATGCAAAAGGGTGAGTAAGGAGAGGTACACGGTACATGCCCACAAGGGCATGCAGTGATTGCAGGGGTGGGGGTGGCAACAGTTAGGGACTGGAAAGCAAAACACTATGATGGTACCAAGGCAGGTAAGCAAGGAGTGTAGGTGGGAGCCAGGGTGACATGGTAAAAGAACTAACGATAAGGGGAAAAACACAGGGTCAGGAAAGAAGGAGCAGTCAGGTAAGTTCTTATAGGCTGTGACATTGCCAAAGAGGGGTGGAAAAGAAGCTCCAGTAAAGGTATGCACTTAAAAAGATAGAGCTGAGGCTAGGGGAAAGTGACATCAGGAGAAGCAGTTTCAGGATTCTTTGATAGAGCAAGAATAAAGTGCTTTGAAGGCTGATAGTTTGATTGGGTAAGCCAACTTCAGGTTTTTTTGCAAGTTGTTCCAGAGAGAGGGTTAAGCGTGAGATATGGCATACCTGCTGAAGCATGACTTGAACTTCGATACTGCAAGAGAAATAAGGGAGGAACTTCTTAAGGCATATCTACCCATCACACTTAGAGGAAGACAATCCGAGATGTACAGAGACAACATCTTCATGACAGCCCTAAATGTCCAGAGAGCTGAATGCCACTGTCTTCTGTAGTTAAGGGATGACCAGCCTACTGCAGCATAAAGGGAGCAGTAATGTGTGGAGTATGGGAGACCAGTTATGAACTTCAAGGCCCAATGGTAGAGTGTGTCTAATTTAGCCAGGGCAGACATGGGGCCTTGGCTGTAAAGAAAATCTGCGTAGTCCAGTAAGATAAGGAATGTGGTTTGGACCAGTGTCTTCTTGGCATCCAGTTTTAGAAAGTTTTTGATACTATAGAAGAGGCCAAGCCTCTGCCTAAGCTTCTTTAAGAGGTCCTCAATGTGATCGCAAAAGGAAAGCTTTAGATCAATCCACATCCCCAGGTATTTGAATTTAGTAACATATTCCAGCGATTCACCAAGAAAAGTGTTGATCTGGGGAATATTACCTTGAGTTGTGGGGTTATTGACGTATGCAAAGGGGAGAAAAAAGCATCACCTTTGTTTTTTTGGCAATCAGAAGCAGTTTCTGGTGCAGTAGTTGAAGCTGTAGAAGATTAAATTCCTGTTGTAGATCCTTACAAGTGACTTCCAGAGAGGGTCTTCCGATATAAAGTACTGTGTCATCAGCAAATAGGTGGATGTTAGCAGATTTTTTGTCAGTGTCAATATTGTTAATGTAAATTGCAAAAAGTAATGGACCCAGTATAGAGCCTTGCAGTATGCCCCTCAGAAGAGATTTCAGGGATGAGAATTCCCATTCAGCCCTGACCTGCTGCTGTCACCCTGTTAGATAGTTTGAGAACCACGTCAGCGATGGAGGGGTTGCAGCCAATGTTTCTGAGGGAGACAAGGAGCAGCTAGTGGTCAACTGTATTGAAGGCCTTGCTTAGGTCTAGAAATACTGCTCAAACTAAGTTCTTCAAATCCAAGGCACACTGCCAGTCATTGATGACCTTTGCAAGGGCTGAAACAGTACTGTGATGAGGACTAAATCCTGACTGATAAGGACTGAGCAGGTTCCCACTTTTGAGGTAGTTCCTGAGCTGCACACTCACTATTTTCTCCAACAGTTTGAAAAGGGTGGGAAGTAGGGAGATTAGTCTATAGTTATTCAGGTCGCTGGAGTCTCCCGATTTAAAAAGGGGATTATGTGAGCCATTTCCCATATGGTAAGAATATTGCCCTGTGAAAGGGAGAGGTTAAAAAGATGCATTATGGGCACGATCAGGAAGTGAAGACTAAGCTTCAGGAAGAATGGGCCCAATTGGGCTGCTCCTGTACACTTTTTGGTATCCTATTGTAGGAGGAGATCCTCAACTTCTCTCTGGGTGGTAGGCTGGAGGTAGAAGGCTGCCCTTGTGACTGGATCTGGTAAGTCCAGTGCTCCAAGACTAGAACGGTGGTTCTTGGCAGGGGAGGCATTGAAAGCGAGACCTACAGTAGCAAAATAGTTATTAAATTCACTAAAAATACCACCAACAGCTTAATCTGGTTCAAGGTCAGTTGGCATTCATCTGTATCCCCCTCCCCCGGGTCATGCCTGAAAATAGGCAGGATTTGTCTAGTGCACTTACCCGGTCAACAAAAGCTAAATAAATAAAATAAAATAAAAAAGCGTTGAGGATAGTCAATTTATCCAACACTGAAGTTGCGCCAATGGCGATTTTTGTGAGTAAGTTGTTCGTAGCTATTGGCCTTTAAATATCCTTGATGGTTTTCCAGAAGTTTGCCGAGCACTTGGTGGAAGCGTTCGGTTCTTTACAAAAATAGCTAGCCTTAGCCTCCCTAACCAGATTGGTACAGTGGTTTCTAGCCTTCCTGAATGATGTCCAGTCATCTGGAAGTTTTGATGTCTAAGCTTTTTTCCAAAGCCAGTCTCTGTGCAACAGGGAGGCCTTTAAATGGGCCATAAGCCAAGGACATGATTTATTTTTAGAATGAATCTGGACCAATGGTGCATGTTTATCCAGAGCCCCTATCACGATTACCTAAAAGATATCATAGGTTGCAAACACTAAGCTGGCCAATTAAAAATCCTGCCATCTCAAGGAATCTCGCAAGTCAGAAAGGAATATGTAGATGTCAAAATTATGCCGTTTCTTCTTGAGTAAGAATTTGGAAAGTGATGGTAGTTTTGGGACGGATCTTACACTTGCTATAATACAGTGGTCGATGAAATCTGACAACACTCCTGCATGTGAAAATAGATGGGGTTTGCTTACTGAAATGAGATCTGGACATGTGTATGTAACCTGCCTTTACTTTCATATTTTTATTGTACAATTGTCTCTAGTATGTTTATTCAACTATGTTATGAATTCCTCTTGCTATATTTTATTGTTATGTATTGTATTTCTCTTTCTGACATGGAACCATTGTAAAGCAGTCTTTGGGCTCAAAGGTTATTATTCTGAGACGGACATACATACATACATACATACATACATACATAAATAAATAAATAAATAAAACAAAGTTTGGACATTTAAGGAACCTAAAGCTATGATCTTTGGAGTAGTATAATGAAGGGGTCATCCTTCAGAAGCTGCAGTGGTGCACAGTGGTTATGTGCTTGTAATTGAGGAAGGATGCTTAAATGCCTCATTGGCCTATGTGACTTGCTGTTTGTGTTTGTCTCTGTCAGTACTTTAGTTTTGTGAATTTCATGTGTTTCTGCTTGAAGGTACTAGACCATTCTTTGACATGACATCTATGAAAGTTTCCTGGACTAAGAAACTGCAAAACATCACCACCAGGTATTGACATTCTCATGATAAATAAACTTTTTTGGAAGCCCTCACAAGCAAAAGTAAGTCCAGCAGATAAGTTCTACAAGCTCTGAGTTGTGAAGTCCTGTACTGAATCCACATTTCCATCTGGCCTGTTCCTAAAGGATCTGTGCTTGTCTTTGAGATCTATTCACAACCATTTTGGAGAACAAAGGGAAGACAATAACAAAGGTTTTTTGCATCCTGCATATGTCCCAGGCCAATGTTCATCACCTTCAGGAATTTTTCACATTCTGGGTCTTTGATCTACAGTAACAATAGTTTACTGGGCCCCAGTAGTTCACCATTTCCTGTGGATTTGATTCTTTTTTTATCATTCGACTCCTGGTGCCTTCGACAAGATTATTATATTATATAACCCTGACCATAATTATCTGCATGATCTAATATTACTACATCAAGAACCCATCACTGCTGCACCTGTTCCTTCTGACCCTACTGGTATGCCACACAGCTAATATCTTTAAATGCCCACTGCAACCAACCTCAGATCACCTGGTTGATAGCTCCTTGCACAGAAGTGGAATGGTTACCAGTAGTCTCAGTTGCAACAGCACTCATCTCTTCTCCCAAATACTAGGATACACAAACATGCTACTGTGCCCACAGTTGACCTTACCATCAAACTATTTCTCCCTGTTTATTCTCTCAGGAGTCGGGTCACTACAGGCAACAACTAAGAATAAGTATAAAGGGATAAAGTGCACATAGCAGTCACTGAAGATATTTTAAGGAACTCCTAAAAAGATTAATACTGCTACTCCTGCTAATTTATTTATTTGCTTTTGTTAACCAGGTAAGCACGCTAGACAACCAAGTGCCTATTTTCAGGTGTGACCTTGGAGAGTTACAGAGCATACAGGTAAACAAAATACAAGTCAAGGAAAATGGAATACAAAGTGAAGATTACAGTCAGGGGCCACAGGCTCTACATAAGTGAGAGGTACAGGTCAGGCTCAAGCAAGGCTAGGCAAGCAGACAAGTTATAGTATACAACACAACATAGGGAGTCAAGGTGTAATATCTGGCAATGTTCACCCCATCCATGGACCACTCCTAGCTACCCCTAGAGAACAACGTAGAACAGGGTCCCTCTCACTAGCTAGCATCAATATCTGTAGCCTTATAAAAAAATTAGATGCCCTCACTGCCTGGACAGCACAGCACAGCACAGATATACTATCTGTAGTTGAAACTTGGTTGTCTCCAATTATCCCTGACAACACTGTGGCAATACCTGGGTATACTATCTTTCGGCAGGATCTACTATCCAAAAAAGGGGGCAGCTGTGTCCTTTATCTAAAAGATTCTTTCACAGGGCATGCCCTGTCCCAACCCATTAATGGTGACAAGATTCAGGTCCTTGCTATTTATTTATTTAGTTTTTGTTGACCGGGTAAGTGCACTAGACAAATCCTGCCTATTTTCAGGCACGACCCGGGGGAGGGGGATACAGATGAATGCCAACTGATCTTGAACCAGATTAAGCTGTTGGTGGTATTTTTTTAGTGAATGAGGGAAATTTGGCCAGGACACCGTGGAAATTCCCCTACCACATTGCTGCCAGTAGGGGGCTAGCGACGGAAGCAAGTCTGGTCAGTCAAGGTCAGACTTGGGAAAGGATGGCCACAGTGGAGGAGGTTGCAGACGGTGTTCCTCTGAGGGAGGTTCAAACGGAAGAACGGCTGGAACGGCTAGAGCGGGTGCAGTCGGCACTTGTTCCTTTGCGATATGGTTCTGAGATTCGGTTGTCTGATACGGAGTTGTCGGGTGAAGGAGTCCCTATTAATTCTGACAACTTTGGAAATGTATCACCGCTGCATCTAACGTTGAAGGAGAAGCTAAGCGCTCTGCAAATGGAGCAAGATAAAGTTTTAAAAGAAATTTCGGCACTGGAAGTGGAGAAAATGGTGGATTTACAGGAGAGTGTTGAGTGTGTTGTGGAGACACCGGAGAGCCCAGCGGTTGGTATGGTAGTGAATGAGGCAGGTGTACCACTGAATGGTGGGAGTCGTGGTGAGGTAGATAGTCCCTTACTAAAAGAGATTCCAATGAGTAACGAGCAGGAACAGTTGCAGCAAAATGGTGTGGCACCTTTAATGTCTTATGTATTGAAGGGAAGCGTCGAGTCAGTTTCTATGGCAGCTATAGGTGACCTGGATGTGCACCGGATAGCATCGAGCAATGCTGAGTCCTCAGGGCTCCCGGTTGCACTTACAAAAGAGGCAGGATTCGTGTTTAAAGGAGGGATACCATTGGAATGACTGACCAGCCCTGCATTTACCAAACGGACCCTTTTCAGCAGGAAGGGGTTTCAGAATTCTCTTTTTTGAAATGCACTGAACCTGGCTTGGACAAAATTGGAGACGAGGGGAAAGGCAAATGGATGGCGGTGTTGTTTGCTAAAAGGAATCTGGAGGTACCAACTGGTAATCAAAGAACTGTGACAGCACAGGTAAAAATAAATGTGAAACTGCTGATGGGACAAGGTTCTGTGTTGCAAGCCCCAAGGGTAGAAACTTTGGTCCCCAGAAAAAGCATTGCAGGAGGTAGGCTGGACATTGAATAAAGGGTCATGGCACCCAACACCAGACTGGGATCCTAAACTTAATTTTTGTCAGAACGAGCCTGGGTGGAAACCTAATTTGCCTTTACCAGTGGTAAGGGCTGAAGGGGGGGGGGAATGTGATGATGGCAGTACAACAGGATTCTGTTTTAAATGACTCAAGTTCTGCTCCCTTGGTAGAGGAGGTACAGCCAGGGGTGAATATGGCACATACTTGGAATTTGGAAAAACCTCTAATGTTGGAGTTATTTTCTAGAACAAAAAAAGAGGCAGCTACACGTAGGAATGTGGTGCGCATCAGGTATAAAGGTGGATTGGAGGTTAGGCCAGATAGAGTGTATGTGGGGAAATGTTTATTAAAAGATTCATTGCACTTCTCACCTAGGGAAGTGTTTGCTTTCATTAACATATCTGGTGAGGACAATTTTGATGTTAGCTTTTGATCAGCATATGCACTGGACCTTTTTTGGGAAAGATATAGCCAGGTGAAGTTCTCACTCATGTGGACACCTTTTTTTGTGATTCCATTGATGAAACCTTTAATTAAGTTTGTTACTGTGATGTTTCGGAATGAAGGTGTACACGTGGATGACATTTCATACTGGCTAGGTCAAAAATGTGAAGTTTTAAGTCCCCTGGAGGCTATCCTTGATTCAGAGCAGTTTTGGACTGGGGGCTGGAAATTTAAAGTTAAACTTAGGCAAACGGATAAAGGAATCGAGCACATCCCTAACTCTTTTATTTTGGGGAGAGATAGGGGTGTGTGCTTTTATGTGGGGCAGCCCAGAGCTTGTTATAGATGTGGGGCTAGAACCCATTTTTCAAGCTCTTGTGATAAACCCCGTTGTGACAATTGTAGTGAAATAGGACATGGGGTTTTTCAGTGTATGAATTTCACAAAGTGCGACTTATGTGATGGGACCGGGCATGTTTTTGCAGAGTGTGAGTGGGCGTCAGGAAATAAAGCATCCATTGGTAGTCCTGAATTATTGATACAGGAAGCACAGGATAAGGTAATAACCTCTGTTGTACCAGTTACAGAGATGGTACTGGAACATGGTACTCAGGATGATGATAGAGTTGTAGAAATGGGACAAAATAAGGACGCAGAAGAGCTGCCTTGGTTACCTACTGAGGAGATTCAAGGGGAGGTTGTGGTACAGGAAGAGATAGGAAACAGTGCAGTAGCAAGACCTTTGGTTCCGGTTCCGGTACGAAGGTCGTCCCGGAATACTAAATCTACTGTGGGGCCTTGCCCAGTTGAATTGGAATCAAACAATCCTTTTTCTGTTTTAGCTACTTCTTGGGGTGAGTCAGAGATGGATGGTCAGGATTTAGATTCACAACCCATACAGGATATCCCTATATCTCCCTTGCGAGTTAATGAAGGATATAAAGGTAAAAAGAGAAAAAAGGAGAAAAAAATATGGATGATGGGTTTCTCTTTTCCCTGAATGGCTGTTAACATTGGCTCTATGAATGTCCATAGCCTGTTGAATTTTAAAAGAAGGAAGATAATTTATGATTACATTCATTTTCAGGATTTAGATATTTGTGTATTACAAGATACCTGGATGTATTCTCTAGAACAAACTAGGCTTTTTCAAAGAGAATGGTGCTGGGGGCCTTCCTACTGGCCGTTTGACCAAAAAACAGCTGATGGTATAGGATTTGTATTCAATTCATTTAATTTTTCATTAATTAAATTAATGGACATTGTTCCAGGAAGATTAATGATTCTGGATGGAATTTGGAAATCCTTGACATGCAGATTCATTAACGTCTATTGTTCACAAATCAAAACTGAATGGATAGCACTATTTCACTTAATAAAGCCATATTTATTCACTTCACATAATATTTTTTTATGTGGTGACTTTAATTGTGAGCTCAGAAAGAATATTGGGGTGAATAGGTTTGGGGAAAAGACACAAAAAAAGGTGTATTGCGACTCTAATGAGTTGGAACAATTAATTAAAGCATCTGGCCTTGTTAATGGTAGTAGACAACAGGGAGGAGTAAAATTTACTTATAGAAAGAACCATTTTACTTCCACTATAGATTATATGTTTTTATCAGATTCTTTGTCGTTCTAATTTTTTACGGTTCCTGTATCATTTTCGGATCATCTGCTCTTGCTGTGTAAGATTGGACCTTTAAGGTTGCCAGCACAGATGAGGGCCAAATGGAAACTAAATGCATTATTGTTAAATTGTCTTGAGGGTAGAGATAAATTTAAAGTATTATTACAGGCAAGATTGTCAGTGCCTTTTTTATACGATAATTTAGGGGAATGGTGGTTGGATTCGAAACATGATTTTGAAAATTTTTTAAAAATATCAGCAAAACAAGGGGTAATGAGAAGTTTCTGCATTATCTTAAGTTAAGACAGTGCCTATATGATTTAATTTCACTGGCAAATACTTCTAAAATAGATAATTCTATGCATATTTCACACATTAAACAACAACTTAAGGAGTGGCAGTATAGCAGGATGGAAACTCTTCAAGCATTATTCAAATATGGTGATAAAAAATGTCCGGCTGGAGACCCTTACGAAGCTTTTAAAAAATATAAAATGAATACTACTATTGATGCACTTAAAGATGATGACGGTAATATTTTCACAAAAAAAAAATTACAACAAATGATTAAACAATTTTTTAAAGCCCATGTGCCTGAGAATCCACCTAGCATTTCACTTATAAAACAGTTCTTGGCACAATTAGAGAGACCCGCACAATCTAGCTATATGGGGGCTATGGTTTTACCTATTTCAAAAAAGGAAATTATTACAGCAATTAAGCAGCTGAAATCTGAAACATCACCAGGGGTAGATGGGTTGACGATGGAATTATATAAAGCTTTTCCTGATTCTCTTGCAACATGTTTGGAATTGGTTTATAATTTTTTTCTCGAGTCTGCAAAATTCCCGTTGTGGTTTTCTGAGGGTATATTAATTTTTTTATTTAAATCCGGGGACAGATACTCATTAGATAATTGGAGACCGATTATATTATTGAATTTGGATTATAAGCTATTAATAAGTATCTTTAACACCAGGTTAAAAAAACATGGCACTTAATGTTATATCTCCTAATCAATTTTGTGGTTTACCAGGGAAAACTATATTTCAGGCATACAGAATTATTAGAGATTGGATCGAATATATTAATATTTATAAATTAACTGGCTGTATTGTGTCTGTTGACCAGAGAAAAGCATTTGATAGGGTGTATCACCCATTTTTATTTTTGGTATTAACCCACTATGGGGTACCACGTCAGTTTATACATTGGATTAAAGTAATGTATGAAAATAATATAACTCACCCTATGATTCAAACTAATATGAGATGGGTTTCATATTCCTACAGGGGTGCTGTCTGCTGAGCCCTTTATTATATGTTTATACAATAGATGTGTTAATTCAGTATTTATCACAAAATTCATTATGGGATGGGATTTCAGCCCCTCCTTTGTTAAAGGAAGTAAGAGTTCAGGCTTATGCTGATGATTTGTGCTTATATTTCAGACACTATCATCAAATAAAAATATTTCTAGACTTTATGATGATGTATTCCGGGACTTTCAATTCACAGCTCAATCCCTCTAAAAGTAAGGGATTGTTTATAGGTGTACAAATTCCAGAGCCTTTAATTTTCCAGGGCCTACATATTTCTTCTAAACCAATCAAGATTTTGAGGTTGTGGTATGGGGCTCAGAATTTACCTTCCTTGATTTGGGAGAAAGGATTGCATTCTGTTGAAAGTAAAATAAACACATGGAGACATTGGAAATTACCCAAATTAAAGAGGGTTGTAGTCCTCAAAAAATGTATTTTGCCAATGCTATTATATATTGCTCACATATTTCCAATCCCAACCAATTTAGAAACTAAACTATATAGCTTATTTTTTCAGATGGTGTGGGGAAATAAGCTTAATCCTATTAAACGTCAGTACACATATTTAGCAAAACAGAATGCGGGTTTGGGTATGGTTGATCCAATTATTCTTTTTTCAACATTATTTATTTCCTCAAATTTCAAGGGTGGATGGGATTTGTATCCTATGAATGATGGGAAATTACTTTCTACAATATTGTATAGGTACTTTAAGGCTTGATCGATTGATCCCCCTAAACCTGTTCCCACTTTATTTATTCCTAGCCTTTTTTTACCCATTGTTAAAAAATTATTCAAATGGAATTTATCGGAGAAATTAGTACAGGAATGCTCAGGGAAAATGTTATATAACAAGGTAATGTTGCAGTTATACCCCAGTGAACCTGCTTTTAAGAATTGTCCATCACAAAGCATTAAATTAGTGCTCCAGAGGGTAAATAATTCGAGGTTACCACCTTATATGTGGGAACTTATATGGTTGTCTGTATATGGAAGGATTGGGGTGAGAGGAAATGCAAAATATAAGGCTCGATCTGAACGAAATTGTCCTTATTTACACTGTATTAATAAAGAAGAAACAATGGAACATTTTTTATTTGACTGTTCTTATGCAAAGTCTCCTTGGAAATTCCTAGCTGTACAGTGGAAAATGAAGTGGTTAGGTACATTAGATTATGACATTTTGGTTTTGGGTCAATTTGCTCATTTAAAGTCAAGGTATGATAATGGGACTTTACATCTATTATGCTGTGCATTGATATATTACTTGTGGCAGGCTCGCTGCCAATGGGTACTATATCAGAAGCAAATGCCAGTTGAGATAGTATGTTGCTTGGTTAGCAGGGCTTTGAAGAGAGTATATTTGACGGATGTTGGATTTGCGTCCACCAGGCAGGTTGATAATTGGTGGAAAGGATTGACTTATTTTATCAAATATAAATGAATTAAGGATGTGGGTTGAGACTTGATTGTACAACAGAGTAGAGATTATACAGAAGGGGAATGGTGAAAAGGGTTACTGTACATTAGTGATAGGAGTATAGGTTATCAAAGTATGAATTCATACTGTGTATATTTTCTGTACCTTTGTATTGTGCAGTTCTAAATACTTCCGCGTTTCTTATGTTAATTTGATATTTGGTTAGTATTATCTTTAGTATAATTTCACATAGTTTTGATAAAATGTGGGGTTGATATAATAAAAACTTCCCCTTCTTATGAGGTGGGGGGGGGAGTAGACAAATATATTTATTTTATATTACTGTGCTGCATGTATGAAGTGATACTGATCTGATTTATTTATCGTTTAGAAATTGTGATTTTTGTTTGTATGATTTAATATGGTTTATATTTCCTTTTTTATTACAAAATGTTTCCTTATAAACTCATTGGATTTTTTTTTGTTGATATTTTTTGTGTGCCTTAACACTGTTTTGTATATTTTTGGTATTTTCACCTTATAATTAGTATATTGTTTTGTGTGATTTAACACTGTTTGTAATTATTTGTTTTTGATGTTATTATAATAAAAAATTCCCCTACTCTTTTTGATAAGTGCCATGGGATCTTTAACATCCACCTGAACTACCACCAATCCAGGCAGATGGGACCTCGGTTTAACATCTCATCCAAAAGACGGCACCTCAAAGTGCAGCACCCCTCTCATGCTGCACTACAGTGTCAGTACTGGGATATTGACCCAAGTGCCGGATGTGGGAACTGAACCCACAGCCCTCTGATCTCCCAGACTCAGAGGCGAGTGTGCTACCTACTGAGCCACTGACAATGTAAAAGTTAAAGTCATTCTTGGGGCCCATGACAAAGATCTGATGATAGCCTCTGTATATATCCCACCCAAACTGACAACAACAAGCCTGAACCCATTCCTTACCTGTATCAGTAGTCTTAAGCTTAACTGAGAAGTTATATTGCTCAGGGACTTTAGTGACAACTGGCTGCCCTGCCCCATGTAAGCAACTACAAAGATGCTTTGGCAGCTGCAAATTTTACACAGCTAGTTACCTCACCCACTAGGATCAACTATAGAACAGGGACCAGTACCTTACTGGACTGGGTACTGTCAAATCCCCCTGACCATATTAGCTACACTACCGTTCTCCCTAATGCCATTAGTGACCGTTCCTCAGTCCAGTGCATATGGTCAGATATGGGATGGGGGAGTGATGCCAAGGAACAAATTCCAGACTCCACCGTCTGGATCCTACCCTCAAGGAAAGATCGAAACTATCTGAGGACTGTGCCAAACAGTCTGCAGATAAACTGCAGGCTCTCCAACAGCACACCATGGTCTACAGTGTCAAATGCTACAGAGAAATCAAGAAGGACCAAGATGGAATGGGTCCTTCGATCTCTTTCTATTAGGAGGTCATTTAGTACCCAGACAAGGGCTGTCTCAGTGCTATGTCTCTTTCTAAATCTGGATTGGACAGAATCATAGACATTGTGGCTGGCCAAATGATCATCCAGCTGTGACATAACCACTTTCTCAATAACCTTACCTATAAAGGGCAGGTTAGAGACAGACCTGTAGTTGGCCAGACAGTTTGGGTTCAAGATGGGCTTTTTAAGAAGGGGCTCAACCACAGCCTCCTTCAGGGGATCAGGAAAGATCCCCCTCTCCAAAGACAACCAGACTATCTCTACAAGGACCGGCCAATTTTATCCACACAGCCCACCAGGAGAAGTGTGGGGCCCAGATCCAAAGTACAGTTGGTCGGATGCAACAACTGGATGACCATCACAATGTCATTGATTGTGGGGAAGCTGAAGTCACACCACACAAACTGGACATCCGACATCTCCTGCCAACCACTGCAGCTCCCATTAAAGAGGGTCAAAGAGATGCCAGATCTGACTGTGGCAACCTTATCTGAAAAGAACCAAGCAAACTCCTCACATCGTCCTTAAGAAAAGGCTTTTTCAGGCTGAAGACAGATTGGATTGCACAATCTGTCCACAGTCCAGAAAAACTGAGCTGGTTGGTTCTGTGCAGCAACAATTTCCCTGGACAGGAATTCTGCCTTATTATGGGTAATTGCTGTTGATAGACCCCAAAATTGCCCATCAAACTAAGTCTATCACACTCCAGGCCTGACTTCCACCAACACCTCTCTAGCCTTCGTCCCACTCTCCACAATACCCTCAGAGTCTCATCAAACCAAGGAGACCTGGGGCGAAGAGTGAGGGGAAGATCACAAACAGGAGCAATGGAATCCAGGGCCCCTTGCAGAAGTACAACTTGCAATGCCCACAGCAACATGGCTTTCGAAAAGAACATAGCACCACCTCTGCCCTCGCTGAATTTACAGGCCACATTCATCTAGCAGTAGACCAAGAACAACTTGCCGGTGCCACCTTTTATAGACCTCTGGAAGGCCTTTGATACAGCCCACCATCCATTACTACTGGAACAACTAGGCAACTTAGGGCTCTCCCACGATACTCTACAATGGTTCAACAGTTATTTCTCCAACTGGTCACAACAAGTTAAGATTGGTGACTCCCTCTCCTCGAAACTACCTGTCTGGACTGGTGTTCCTCAAGATTTAATATAAGGACCCCTTCTTTTCAGCATCTTCCTGAACAATCTCCCTTCTGCCTGTGATGAAAACATTATCCTGTATGCCGATGACACATTGATTTTCTCTAAGAATTCTGACCTTTCCCTCTTGGAGAAACAACTGCAGGAAAGTTTCACGCAAGTTGAGGCCTGGTTTGTCTCACAGAAACTAGTGCTAAATTACAAAAAAACAAATATTATGTTATTCCACGGCATACATAACAAACATAAACACCAACAGCTGGCTATCAAAAACAGCTTAGGTGTGACCCTGGTACCAGACACTGGCTTTCAAATACCTTTGTGTAACCCTGAACCCGTCTCTGTTCTTCTCCAGCCATATTGATTCAGTTATGAAATCTGTAAATATCCGTATAGGTCTTTTCTATAAACAGACACTGCTTGACACACTTAAACTAGCAATACACAGCTCTACTGTCTCCATCATTGATTATGGGCGTGTTATCTATGGAGCATCCACAGTTACAGCACTGTGGCGTATCATTATAGTGCTGAATAGGGCCTGCAGACTCTTTACTGGTGCTGCACACCGCACGCATATCTGTGACCTCGATGAACAGTCAAACTGGCTGCAATGTCAGGGAAGGACTATTTTCAAAACCTACCTACTGGCAAAAAAGTAATTGATGGCACTCATGCCCCTGGGTTTCAGTCTCTCTTAAGCCCAGCTAACCGCTTCCGTTACTCAAGAAGCTCTGACAACTATTCTTTATCTGTTCCCTGCTGCCGCACTGCCCAAGACCAGCTGTCTTTTGCAGGTATGCCCCCTAAGATGTTTAACTCCCTGGGCAGTGAACTGACCAACTTAGGCACCCTCTGCTCATTCAAACACAACCTATATCAAATGCTTGTGTCCAGAGCCACCTGTGACTGTTTCTCTTAATCTCCCTGGCAGTCACTCCTGTTCTTCGCAGCTCTCTACTATCCCCACCTCTACCTGCCACCATCCTCCCCCTCCTCCTCTATACCCCTGCCTCTCTCCCTAGCCTTGCTCCAACACCTTCTTCTTTTACCCTCCTTCAACTCCCTTCCCCTCTCCCTTTTCTAATCTGCTCACCCCACCCACTGTTGCACAAGTTTCCCGATCCTTGCTACCCACCCACCTCTCCTTTTACCTCACTCCTAGTTACCCCTCTGTGCCCACTCTCTTCCCACTTTCCTAGGCTCAAAGGTATTTATCTGAAATTTTAATAAATCATTTTCTGAAGGAGGTGAAGTGTTCAAGTCCTGTCAAAGGATGTTAGCACCTCAGGTTTTTTCTTTAGATTAAAAAAAAGGGTAACCTCCATCAAGCAAATGGGTCATCGGATTAACACGGGCAGGAGTTTCAATCTAAAGATAACATAAGATAAGGTATTTTAAGGCTGGACCAGTGGGTTTTCAGCATAGCAGATCATGTTATCTCCAGACTAGCATGCAGCAGATGGATGTATGTGCAGTTTTACTAAAGTTTTTTTTCTATCTGACTGAGTGGCAGCCATGGCAATAAGAAGATGACAAATTGCAGAAGAGGTCAGGAGTACCAGGAAAAGGCACAAGGAAAATCCAGTACAGCAGGGGGTGTCAGTGATGAGGGAAGTTCAGGCAAGTTCAGGCAAGTTCAGGCAGTGGATCAAGGGAAGGAGAAGCCATAGGAGAAGACGTCCCAGAAGGGGAAGTTGCCAGGAGGAGACAATGGCAATGGGCCAAGATGAATGTCTGTACAATGGGTCAAGACAGCAGTCAGGGCTCAGAGTAAGAATGACTAAGTTGATCTTATGTTGCAAGGTAGCTTAAGGGAGTACATAGAGGAAATTATTGGGATAGCAGGGCAGCATAGTTTGGGGGAGCTGCAGAAAGTTTTAAAGGAGTTTAAAGAAAAAGGGGAAGAGAAAAAAGAGAAGTCAGGAAGGGGGGATGGGAGGGGATGGGTTACAAAAGAAAGGGGGTATGGACACATCAACCGTTATGTTAGGGGAGCACATGCCACCAGTGCTGCAGGAAAAGATCTGGAAGAGGGAGTATGTAGACACTTTTGCATTGGTAGACAAGTAGGCATCAAACAAATACAAGGAAAAGGAGTGGCTAGGTAAGGCAGAGATGGTGGCAGCATTGGCGATATTGGAGAAGATGCAAGAAGACAAGAATTTTAAGGGTAAAACCACGGAGGTGTGGCTGATGGGTTTCAATTATTTTAGTGCCATCATGCAGCTGAATCAACTAGAGCTGGCTATCCAGCTATTAGCCTATTTGCATATAGTGCGCAATGCATATAAGATGTGAGGTAGATACGGGTGATTGCAATGTGATCAGAAGTTCTGGCAGAGGTTGCCTTCCCACTAGGATGTGCAGTAGGATACTAGGCAGCTTGATATTTGTTTTGAGCCTATGACAGTTCAGACATGGGGGGAAGGTGAAAATGGGGAATAAGCAGAAATTTTGCTGGTAATATAACAGGGCACAGTACACTTGGGCTAATTTAGATTAAGGCATGCATGTTCAAAATGTGCAGGGCCGGATATGGATTCTTGGTGCAGGACTGGGGGACTGGTTTGGTGGGCACCCTTTTGGAGGGCAGCCCTTTCAAGAGGTTATGGGGGTCCGAGGGGAGGGGAGAGGGTCAGAGGGAGGGGAGTGGCTTTAGCGCTGAAGGGGATTCAAAGCGGGTATTAGAGGGTAGTGAAGGGCAGTTGCAAGTGGGAGGGAGTGGGGGTTTGGGATGGTGAAGACACTGATTAACAAAGAAGTGTTGAGGGCATGGTTACAAGGGTACATGGACAAGATGGCAGCCAGAATGTTGGGGGCTGGGTTCACCAAGGGGGTTTAGTCTGCAGTTTGAGGGTCACAGGAAATCAATGCGGATGCAGAATCTTGGATCCATTGAAACGTGGAAGCATAGATACAGAAACATAGACTTTGACGGCAGATAAGGACTGCTTGGCCCACCTAGTTTGCCCATTTCCCTAACTATTGGATAAGCTGCACATCCTAGTTAACCAATAGCCTACTTCCTCCTATCCCCCACTATAATTGCCATATGTCTGTTCAATGCATTCTTGAATTCCCCCCACTGTTTTTGATCCCACAACCTCCTCAGGTAGGCTGTTCCATGCATCCAGCACCCTCATCATGAAAAAACTACTTCCTCACGTTGCCTCTAAGTCATCCCCCTCTATCTTCAGATTGTGCCCCCTTGTTCTTGTGCATCTTTTTTTCTGAAATATGCTACCCTCTTGGACGACTTTGTTGATTCCACTGAGGCACAGTACTTGAAACTTTCTATCATGTCCCCCTCTCCTTTCCTTAAGAGTGTACATATTAAGCTCTTTTAGTCTCTCTCTTCACATGGCTTCTGGTGCAGACCCTGCACCATTTTCGTTGCCCTCCTCTGGACTGTCTCCATCCTGTCTATATCCTGGCAGAGATGGGGTCTGCAGAACTGCACGCAGTACTCCAGATGGGGTCTCACCAACTGTCTGCACGGAGAGATAAAAACTTCCTAGTGGTGATGCCTCTCTCTATGCATCCCCAAATCCCCCCAGCCCTCCTTGCTGCCTTCTTACATTGCTTGCTTACCTTAAGGTCATCTGATATGAGTACCCACAGGTACCTTTCCATTTTTGTTGTTGTTAGTACCTTCCCCCCATTGTGTACTCTTCCCCTGGGTTTTTGTTTCCCAGGTGTATTACTTTGCACTTTACATTGAAACTAAACTGCCATACTCTTGACCATTGCTCCAACCTTGCCAAGTCCCTTCTCATCCTTTCCACCCATCCTCATGTATCAACACTATTGCAGATCTTTGTGTCATCTGCAAAGAGGCATACTTTTCCTTCCAGCCCCTCCACAATGTCACCTATAATGACTTTTAAGAGTACAGATCCTAGTACTGAACCCTGTGCTACCCCACTAGTAACTCCCCTTTCTCCTGAGTATGTTCCATTTACTGTTACCTTCTGTGTCTGGTTGTCCAGCCAAGTTGCTACCCAGGCTACCACCCTGGAACCCACTCCCAGACTGGCTAACTTGTTTATTAATCTTTTGTGTGGGACTGTGTCAAATGCCTTGCTAAAGTCTAAGTAGGCCATAATCACAGCCCCTCCCTGCTCTACTACGTTTGATCACCCTGTCAATGAAATCTATTAGAATCATCTGACATGACCTTCCCGCTGTAAATCCATGTTGCCTTAAGTCTTGTGTCCCACTGGCCTCTAGGTACTCGACAATTCTTTCTTTCAGAAGTGATTCCATAATTTTTCCTACCACTGAGGTTAATCTTACAAGTCTACAATTTCTTGCCTCTGCCTTGCTCTCACTTTTGTGAAGGGTATCACATCCACCTTCCTCCAGTCCTCAGGTACTACACTGTCATCCCATGATTTGTTAAAAAGGGTAGTCAGTGGTGTCACTCGGTCTCCCCTTAGTTCTTTCAGAATTCTGGGGTTGTCAGGTCCCATTGCTTTGTCCACTTTGAGTTTTAAGAGTTCTTTCAGGACTCTTTCTTCTGTGAAAGGACTAGTATTGACCCCCCCCCCGGCCAGAGTGCTTCTGTTGTTTGGTTTAGGTACCTCTCCCTTTCTTCTTTTGTGAATTCTGAGCAAAAGTATTTGTTCTGGATCTCTGCCTTTTCACTGTTGCTCTCTATCCCCCTCCCCTCCCTTTTATTAAGCCTCACTATCCCTCCCTTGGTCTTTCTTTGCTCACTAATGTATCTTTAAAAGGTTCTAGCCCCCTTCTTAACTGATCAGGCTATCTTTTCCTCAGTTTGGGCCTTTGCAATCCTAAGAGCCTTCTCTGCTTCCCTCTGCTTTAACTGGTACAGTTCTCTGTCTTGGTCCTTCTGTGATTCGTTATACTCCCTGAATGCTGTCTTTTTCTCCCTAACCTTCCCTGCCACCTCTTTTGAGAACCATAGTGTTTTTTGTTACTTCATTTTGTTTTCTTTATTTGCTTCACACAAAGGCTCATTGCCTCTATGATGGCAGTTTTGATTTTTCCCCATTGTTCTTCCATCCCTTCTTCCTGTCCATTTGCTAGTGCATTCCTTAGACACTCCCCCATTTTGCCAAAGCCTGCCCTTCTAAAGTCTAGTACCCTCACTTTTATATGGCTTGACTCCATGATTGTGTTTATTGTGAACCACACTGTGTGGTGGTCACTTGTTCCCAGATGGCTACCCACTTCAAAATCCATAAAGGGTAAGGAGGCGGTGGTGATGGAGTTGATAATTAAGGAGGTAGAGGAAGGCTGGGTTGAAGGCTCATCCATGACACCTCTTTTCACAGGATTTAGGGTCTCACCATTGAGTTTGGTTCTGAAAAAACAGCCCACTAAATACCGATTGATCCACCGCTTGTCCTATCCAGAGGGAGAATCAGTCAATAACTTTATTGGTGAGGAACACAGTGCAGTGTCCTATGCGACATTTGACCAAGCTGTGGAGTCGATTTGGGTATTGGATGGGGCATGGTTGGCAAAGACTGATACAGAGTCAGCATTCAAGCTGCTTCCCATTCATCCAGAAGATTGGGAGCTATGGTGTTTTAAATTTAATGTGGGTTATTATTTCGAAGAGGGTATGCTGATGGGCTGTTTGATGGCATGCACCACCTTTGAGATGTTCAGCACATGGTTACAGTGGGCATTTGAGCAGCAATACACACATAGGCAGTGGTTCAGTATCAAGTGATAAGGATGCTCGCTATTGAGCGCACATCAAAAAGAGCAACTCAATAGCGGTGCCTTATCAGACGGCTACTGGATGGGGTGGGCGACTGCAGGTATAGTGACATCCTGCTGTTATATATACATACATGTGTGTGGGGGGGAGCAAACATGGCAGAAGGGGAGGAAGGGTTTGTGTGGCATGTTGCAGGGATCGGCTGCCGAGCTACCCCGTGGTGTGGTGGGTGGGTAGCAGGCTTCAGCTGTGAGGGTGCCAGGTTCGGGTATGGGTGTGCATATATTTTGCTTTGTCAAGCCTGAATTTATTTATTTTTTTTAATTTGAACCCACCTCCCTGACATGCACCTCCCTGGAGTTCAGAATCCTTTAGTAGGGGGATACAGGGGGCAAAGCCCCCTGGTGGGGTGCAGGGGTGCAGCCTCCATGTAAACATAAAAAATTAAGTCTCTGGCAGCATTTTGCCATGTGCTGAGGTATACATTGGCAAAACAAACTTTTGCCAATGTACATTCACTATAATGATGATCGCCTTTGTGCGATCACCATTATCACATAGAACCCAGTAGTTCACTATTTGGATGACTTTCTGTTTATAGGACAAGGGGAAAAAAGGACCACCAACATGTTACAGTGCTTCTGGGAGATATGTGACAGAGTGGGAGTGCCATTAGTAAAAGGAAAGACCTAGGGTCCTGCTGCAGGTTGGAGTTTTTAGAGATAGAAGTGGACACAGAAGAGGGTAGTTTCAGGTTACAAGAAGGTAAGGTACTGAAGCTATGGGAATTAATAGACAAAGTGAAAGGGAAGTGAAGGATGTTGCTTGTGGTGGTGCAGCAGCTGTTGAGGCACTTACATTTCGCATGCAGGGCAGTGGCCCCAGGGAGGACCTTTATGTGCAAGTTGGCTAGGGTGATGAAGGTGGGGCAGAGGATGCATCACTGGGTAAACATAAGGAAGGAAGGAAGGAAGTGAGGGAGGACCTAGAAGTCTGGGAGAAATTTTTGTGGCAGTATAAAGGGGTCACTTTCTGGCAGGAAGAGTGGATATTTAACATAGATTGGGAACTTTATGCTGACACAGCAAGTGCCTTCAAGATGGGGGCGTACTTCAGTGGGAAGTGAGTTTCAGAGCAATGGCTGGAGGATTGGAAAGTGAGGGGGTTGATGCGAGACATTATCCTCCTGGAGATCTTCCTGATATGGTTGGCAGTGGTCATTGGGGAGATCACCTCTCAAATCAGCGGTTAGTATTCTGTTGTCATAATGAGGTGGTGGCAGAGGTTTTGAACAGGCAAATAGACACAACAGAGACAGTAATGAGGCTACTTAGACAACTGGTACTGCAAGGGATGAGGCTGAATATGTTGTTTTGTGCTAAGCACATTGAGGTGGCTGACAGCCCTTCCCATCTTCAGTTGGGTAGGTTCTGGTGCATCACGCCAGAGGCAGAAACCAAGGAGAACAGTGGTCCCATCTCACTTGTGGGTGATTGGTTGGAAAGAGCCTAGCTGCTGTTCAGGAGTTCTTGGTCTACAGGAACACTGAGGGCATTAAAGAGATCTTGGAGAGTATTCTAAGAGATCAGAGACTGGGCTGGAATGGAGGTAAGTGGGCCAGTAACAGTGGGCAGATAATGAGGTTCATCATGCAGAAGTGGGAGGAGGGGGTAGCGCACTCTACCATGGAGATCCACTTAGTGGCATTGAGTCTGATTTGAAATCAGAGGCTGGGAAGAGCCTTGAAAGGCACAGAGGAGAAGCCAAGAGCTGGCCCGGTGGTGCTGAGAGTTGAGTTGCTGGATGCCACACCTTACACCACGCTGGTGACCCAGGTTCAGGAATGACCTCGAGTCACCAGAGAGCCAGGTGAGGGGAGGGTTGGAGTGGGATTTCCTCTCCAGGGGTGGATGCCCACTCCTCTGTAGTTCCTCACCCATTGGATTGAGGCCTGATGGGTGTACAGGTAGTAGAAGCGAAGACATAAGTCTGGGGAGGGGTGGAAGGGGTCACCAGATCCTGGCTTGTGCATGCACCTCCATGCATGCGTAGGCATATGTACGCTGTGACCCCAGAAAGGGGAAGAAAAATGGTAAAAGGAAAAGTGTACATGGAAAAAGAAAAAAAAGAAGAGAAGCCTTGACGGAAGATGCACAATATCAGAGAGTTTGCTTGACAGGTTAGTGGAGGCATTAGACAGTATATGCCACTCACATTACCAGGCGCGTTTTTTTGCAGCAGTCTTTTTAGTGATGTTTCACAGTGGGTTTTGAGTTAGTGAGGTGGTAGCCCCACGTAAGGTGGAGTAAGTAAAGAGGATTGCACTTGGAAGAGGTGCATTTATTTGATGACAAGATAGAGCTCTGCCTGAGTAGGTCCAAGATGGATCAGGCAGGGCATGGGGCAATGGTGACTATAAGGAGACAAGTACTGGGATAGGTGTGTCTGGTGAGAGCTATAGGAGAATTCAGGGTGGTCAGACCACGGGGGGAGGGCTGTTATTTCTACATGGTGATGCGGACCTGGTTACCAGCTATCAGTTGATGGTGGTGTTGAAAAAGGGTTTGGAATTTTTGGAAGAGGACATATCAGGGTTCTCATCCCATTAGTTTAGGATAGGGGCAGCTTTAGAAGAGGCAGCTGAGGGGGTCACCAACAGCGATAAAGAAGGTGGGAAGGTGGACATCAGATAGTTGCAAAACATACATCAGGGAGTTAATTAAATAATGATATTTTGTTTGTGTCTCCCCCCACATATGGCTAGAAATAGGCAAGTATTGAATTGTGGCCATTCTATCATTTATTGGGTGGCGAGGAGAGTGGCAATGAGGTCCGGGGGGAGACAACTCCAACTGAATGTGCGGGGTGTACAAGGTACATTGGAAGTGTATTCAGGGCATGCTTTAAGCCCAGCTGTTGCTGCTACTGAAGGAGTTGAAACTAAAGCTTCCAGAGCCAGCTTTGTTGATTTTACATCTGAGGGAAAATGGTGTGGCTTAAAGGCCATTGGTGGACATTTGTGGGAGACAAAATGGGATTTGGAGCAAATTAAGAAGTGGTGACCAGAAGTTGTGATTAGATGGTCAGAGATGGTGCTGAAGAGGATATGGCAGAAGTAAAAGATGTGAAATCCATTGAAGGGGCTTGAAAGGACTGAACAGAAAAGTGGCAGTGATGGTTAGGGAATTAGGTGGCAAAATTGTTGCACATCAGGACTTCTTGCAGGAGGGTGTGGAACTGTACCGGATGGGTGGGGTGCAACTGGCAGAAGTAAAATTAGACCTTTTCAACTTACTGTACAATTGGAGGGAGTTTGGAAGAATGGGATGGGGAAAGCTTAGCTTGTGGAAGAAAGAGAAAAAGTGGGGCAGAGGGGAGGTGGGGAAATGATGCATAATGAAAGGATACAGGGGCCCAGTGGGTACTGGGCCAGAAAAAAACAGTACATGGGCTCGGTGAGCATCTAGATGTGTTGGTACCTTGAGAGTTTGCACCAAGAAGGCGGATGTTGGGCCTGGGGTATGCATCCAAGCCAGAATGGTGAGAGAGAAGTGCTGTATCTTTCAGATCATTCAAATTATGTTAATGATGTATATGTAACTACAAAAGTATCGATGGCATCAAATAAAGGATGTCATAGAGTTAATAAAAATTATGTCAACTGAGCATCCAAGCAAGGTTGTGTCTGTATTCTTTGGGAAGGGGATCCCATGACAAAATGGGTCACTGACATAAACAACAGCCTCTGTTGTCAGGAGGCTCCTGATCAAATGGAAGTATGGTGCTAGTTGTAGACAACAGGATGATGAGGGGGGGCTGGGGGCTAAAACAAGGACAGGGATTGATAGATGGTGTAAAAGATAAAAGCTACCAAACTGGGGAGAGGTATAAAAGGGAAGGGAAAACAGGATCTCCCTTCTTTTCTTGCTAAGCAAGTTGCTCTTCCTCCTGCCTGGAAGGGGGAGGCAGTAGGTGGAGGTTATGGCCTAGGTAACTGCTGAAGGTAGACAGCAGAGAGTGGCCAGTGATGGTGGAAAAGCTTGAAGAACCTATGGCCTGGTGGACTGCTAAAGGTAGACAGCAGTGGGTGGCCAAAAGAGGAAAAGGTTGGTTGTGGGGAAGGGAATAAGATGCAGACTAAAGGGATACAGGGGGCCCAGGGGGTACTGGGCAGGAAAACCAGGACATGGGCTGGGTGTACACCTAGACGTGTTGGCACCTTGGGGGTTTGCAACCCAAGGGTCGATGTTGGGCTTGGGGTATGCATCCAAGTCCAGGACCGTGAGAAGAAAGTTGTGTATCATTCAAAACATTCAAATTATATAAATTATGTATATGTAAATACAAAAGTATTGGTGGTGTAAAATAAAGGATGTAATGGAGTTGTTAATACAATAATACTGACTGAGTAAACAAGCAAGGCTGTGTGTGCATGCAGGGGAGGTGTGGGTGAAGCAGTCACTGCCTATATTAGGTCGATGACTGAGGCACTCGACTCCCTTGCACTGGTCCGTGTTTGACCCAGATCTTTTTACTTGAGGTCCTCATGGTTTGATGGGTAGCTTAAGGCATTGAAGTTCAAGACTCAGAGGTTGGAACGCTGCAGGCAGAGGACCATGTTGGATGCGGACAAACTGGCCCTGTGTACACACTATAGTGTGTACCAGAGGGCAATCAACCATATGATGGCAGTGTTCCTGTCTAGGGAGATTGCTGCCAGGAGAAACCGACCAGCTATGCTTTTTCGGAATGTGGACAGGCTTTTACATCCAGCCTGTCTACAGCTGAAAAAAGCAGTTTCTGAGGCATTGTGCAATGAGTTTGATTGTTTTTTCTCAGACAGGGCATCTGTCATCAGGCAGGGAATTCTACCAGTGAGCCATGTTATGGCTGACAGTGGTTACCTGGATTGTCGATGAGGCACTCCGCCTGGTTGGGGAGAGTTTAAACCAATGGAGGTGGCTGATGTCATTAAGGTGGCCCCAAAACTGAAGCACACATATTGTGAGCTGGACCCGGTGCCAACTCGTTTCTTAATAGGATGTGTCAACACTGTTGGCCCGGTATTCACCTTGATTGTCCACTGTTCCTTGTCAGAGGGGGTTTTCCCAGATGCCTTGAAGGAGGCGCTGGTGAGACCCCTTCAGAAGAAGCCATCATTGGACCCTGTCATCAAGACAAATTATCGACCGGTCTCCAACCTGCTGTTTCTGGGAAAGGTTGTGGAGAAGATTGTGGTGCAACAGTTGGGAGAACACCTTGTGGCAGTTGATATCTATGAGCCACTCCAGTCAGGTTTTCATGCAGGACATTCTACAGAAACTGCATTAGTTTGGGTGCACCATGATCTCCTCAGGGTGAGGGATCGAGGGGAAGGGACAGTTCTCATTCTACTCAATCTTTCATCAACTTTTGACATGGTGGACTATCGTGTGTTACTTAACCGCCTGAGGGACATTTGTGGACTCACCAGCACTGTCATCTGCTGGTTTCAGTCCTCTTTGGAAAACAGAAGGCAAAGGGTGGTGATGGGAAATTTTTCCTCCTCCCTTAGCCTTCTGTCCTGTGGGGTACCTCAGGGATCGATCTTGTCACCGATGTTGTTTGCCATGTATAAGCTACTCCTGGGTGAGATCATTAGGAAATCCAGCTTGGGGTTTCAATGTTATGCCGATGATACTCAGCTGTACTTATTCTTTGCCTCTGGGACATCCAATGTGGTGGAAGTAATAAATAATTGTCTGGTTGAGATCAATGACTAGATGGCCTCTAGCTGGTTGCGACTGAACCCTGATAAGACAAAGGTACTGGTGGTGGAGTCGAACAGGAGGCTTAATAGGATGGCCTCTGGGGCAGATACTGGACTAGTTCTAGGCTCTGTCCCATGGATGGCCTCCTCTAAGGTGCATAATCTTGGCATGGTTCTAGACAGTGGTTTGACAATGGAACATTAAATGTCAGCTGTTTTCAGGGTTAGTTTTTTCCATCTAAGAAACATTGCCAGGATCAAACACCTGATTCCACCCCTGGACCTCTCCACCTTGGTGTATGCATTTGTTACACATAGGCTTGACTACTGTAATGCGCTCTACCTTGGGATCTCTGGAAGTGCTCTCCATTGACTGCAGCTGGTGCAGAACGCAGCTGCCAGGCTGTTGACTGGACAGTCAAAATACTCACCCCCGGTGCTGCATGAATTGCACTGGCTGCCATTTTGATGGAGGGTGCTCTTTAAGGTGGGCTTACTCACCTTTAAGGCCCTACATGGACTGAGCTCTTGCTACCTGGTGGACCTTCTTACATCCGCTACCTCTGTCCGCTCCCTGCGATCCTCCTTGAGGGGCCTCCTGACGATTCCCAGGATGAGGCAGAAAACTGCTGTTGAAAGAGCTTTTAGTATTGCTGGCCCCATCCTGTGGAATTTGCTTTTGCCATTTGTGAGGGAAGCCCCTTCTGTGGAGGCATTCAAAGGCCACCTTAAGTACTATCTGTTTAGCCAGGCTTTCTCAGATACTAGATGAGAACATAGACTATTAGTCCTTTTTAAAGTAAATAGAGTTATTATTTATATGCAGAACATTGCCTATTTTGTCATGTCATTATTTTTTATATTGTGAGTTGATATTTTTAAACTTTTGTGTGTTTGTATGGTGCCCAGAGCCTCTGGGATTGGGCGTCAGAAAAATAAAATTTGCCTTGCCTTGCCTTGTATTCTTTGGGAAAGGGATCCCATGACAAAGATATACATAACAGATTGATTCTCAGTCCACCGGTTCCGGAAAGCCCTGTGATAAAATAATAAACTGAATTTGTTGAGTCATTATATATATATATATTCACAATTCATTTTTGGCTAGAAGTATTTCATCATACCAGAATTAATAACTATGTTCTCCCTGTATTTTAGTGTGTAAATATCAGAAATTCCCTTCTTAAATGAAATATAAAAAGTTCACTTCATAACAAGTGTGCTTTTGTAGTACTTATTCATTCAAGCAACATGGCAGGGAAACTGTTGAACTGTATTACGAACATACAAACATACGAAATGCCAGCAGATAAAGGCCTAGAGGTCTATCAAGGCTGCTTGAATGTGCAGCTAGCACCCCTTATACTGCAGCTGCCCCTCCCTTCCAACCTTCCCCTTCATTAACCCTCCTCCTTGTCCTGTCCAATCCTCATTTGAAGCAGTCCACTGTTCTACTGAATACCACTTCAGCAGGTAACGCATTCCACCCAGCCACCACCCTCTCTGTAAAAAAGTGTCTCCTCATCTCCCTCCTGAACCTTCCTTGCTCCAGTCTAATATCATGGCCCCTGGTGGCCCTCCCTTTCCTTACTTTGAACAGCCCCTCTGTACCCATCTTGTTTATTCCTTTCATGTATTTAAAGGTTTCAATCATGTCACCCCTGTCTCTTCTCTCCTCCAGTGAATACATGTTCAACTCCTACAACCTCCTCTCGTATGATAAGTCCCCCAGCCCCATGATCATCTTTGTCACTCTGCGCTGCACCCCCTCCAGTAACTTAATGTCCCTCTTCAGATACGGACGCCAGTACTGCATGCAGTACTCCAGGTGTGGTCTAACTAATGACCTTTACAGTGGCAGAATCACCTCCTCCCTCCTCGAGGATATACCCCTTGCAATACAACCCAGCATTTTGTTGGCCTTTGCAGCTGCCTTCCTACATTGTGCCGAGTTGTTCATTGACCCTGTAATGAGCACACCCAGATCCTTCTCCTCCTCTGTCTGGGCTAGCTGCACTCCCCCTAGCTGGTAACTCCTCCTTGGGTTCTTCATCCCAAAATGCAGCACCTTGCACTTTTTGGCATTAAAGCCCAGTTGCCAGGTGTCTGACCAGCTTTCAAGCTTTGCCAGATCATTCTGCAACCCCTGCCATCCCCCTAGGTCATCCACCACTGCGCCTACCTTGGTATCATCAGCAAACAGACTGATCTTGCTCTTGATGTCCCATGATATGTCTGCAATGAATATCCCAAACAACACTGGTCCCAAACTGAGCCCTGTGGAACACCGCTTGTCACTGCCCTTGGGTGTGAGAGCTCCCCACCCACCACCACCCTCTGTTGCCTTCCCTGCAGCCAGTTTCCTACCCATCTCACCAGCTTTGCACCCGCCCCTGTGCCTACTAACTTCCTTCCCAGCCTTCCATGTGGCACTGAGTCAAATGCCTTACTGAAGTCCAGATACAGGACATCCTCTGCATGGCCCCTGTCCAGTTGCCTAGTTACCCAGTCATAGAACTCGACCAGGTTGGTTTGGCAGGATCTGCCACATATGAAGCCATGCTGTCTGCTGTCCTGTAGTCTTTTGGCCTCTAGGAGGGCCACCAGCCTCTCCTTCAGGATAGTCTCCATTAGCTTACCCACGATGGATGTGAGGCTCACTGGTCTGTAGTTTCCCAGTTCATCCTTGGGGCCACTCTTGTGGAGGGGCACGACATGAGCCATCCTCCAGTCCTGAGGTACACACCCCAAATGTAGTGAGGCATTAAATAGGTCTGCCAAAGGTCCCTTTAATATTTATATTCATAATACAGCTGTAACAAGAAAAAAAAATGAAGGGCCTGAAAACTGTAATTTACATAATCATGTGTTTCAAACCACTAATAGTGTTTGTAGTTAAAAACATATTCAAATGCAGAAAATGTTGTAAGTTTAAACATGGTATTAAAACTGCCAACATGTGTCACTGCCCTAATCAAGCATTTGTCAATGCCGAATGTTTGCTTGCTGGCATTGGCAGTGCTGGAGTTAAAAGAGCTGCATAATAGGAATGGCAGTGAAGTATTGAACTGAAGTCAACCCACCACCACCCTGCAGAGACTTACAGGCATTGATTTGTGCCTTTGGGTCGTCAGGCATAATGGCCATGCCATTTCACCACACCTATCCTGCAGACACTGACAAGTGTCACGGTGTACCTTGGGGTCTTTGGCCCTTATGCTCATCCCATTCCATCAGGAAATATGGTGAGATGGGTCCTGTATAAGAGAATGGGGTGAACTTTGGGGCTGAAGAGTCCAAGGCACACCTCGATGCCTCTCACTGGCTGCAGGGTGTGGAATGGTATGAGCATTACAGGCGAGAATCCCAAGTCACACCCCTGATGCCTGTCAGTCTCTACATGGTGGGGCGTCATGGTCGGAAACCCTAACACCTCAGGTGTTTGTTGGTATTTTCACTCCAAATTTTCAACATGGGTTTTTTGTGACCCCCACCTTATGAACAGTGGCAATATCAGTTCGTTAGCCAAAAACTGATTTCATACAGTGACTACACCATTTGGCACCGCAGGTGCAAAAACACATTTTGAACAGGATGTGAAAAATGACAGCTGTACTGTTCATGGGGAAGTGAAAAAATTGCAATGTTGAAAATCTGCAGTGAAAATATAAAATAAAATGGTGAAATCACGAGCATGCATAGAAGATGCGCAACGCACACCTGTAACGCAATTAGCTTGGAGATTTTTTTATAGCCGATTGTCAACACAGGGATTTTGGAATCTCCGCTCATGAACTGTGTCACTGTGATTTTCTTAATCTGTCCCGAACTGTGATTTCCCACAGAGACATAGAAACAGAGAAACATAGAATTTGACAGCAGATAAGGACCGCTTGGCCCACCCAGTCTGCCCATTTCCCTACCTACTGGATAAGCTGCAGATCCTAGTTAACCAGCAGCCTACTTCTTCCTACCCCCAACCCCTAGAATTGCCTTATGACTGTCCCATGCATGCTTGAATTCCACCACATTTTTGACTCCACAACCTCCTCCGGAAGGCTGTTCCATACATCCACAACCCTCTCTGTGAAAAAATACTTCTTTAAATTACCTCTGAGCCGCCCCACCATCTTCAAATTGTGCCCCCTTGTTCTTGCACACCTTTTTTTGAAAGATGCTACTCTCTTGGACTTTGTTGATTCCATTGAGATACTTGAAAGTTTCTATCATGTCCCCCCTCTCCCTCCTTTCCTCGAGGCTATACATATTAAGCTCCTTAAGTCTCTCTTCATATGTCTTCTGGTGAAGACCCTGCACCATTTTAGTTGCCCTCCTCTGGACAGCTTTCATCCTGTCTATGTCTTTGTGGAGATTGGGTGTCCAGAACTGCATGCAGTACTCCAGATGGGGTCTCACCAGCTGTCTGTACAGAGGGATAACTTCCTGTTTTCTACTGGTGATGCCTCTCCCTATGCATCCCAGTATCCCCCCAGTCCTCCTTGCTGCCCTCTCACATTGCTTGCCCACCTTTAGGTCATCTGATATGACTACCCCCAGGTCCCTTTCCATTTTTGTTGTTGTTAGTATCTCACCCCCCCAATGTGTACTCTTCCCCTGGGTTTTTGTTTCCCAGGTGCATTACCTTGCACTTCTTATGGATTTCTATTCTATGGATTTGCTGTTATGTTTATCACGGTTTATCAAAAAAAAATTAATAAAGGTAAAAAATTAGCATAAAAAATAGTGTAAAAAAATAAAAATTGGGTTCACCATCCCTAACCCACCCTGGCTAATTGGTGAATATAACATATTCCTGTTTAACGGATTCAACCTGCTACCCCATACCACTTGAAAAAAAAGACTATACATTACTGTTACTAGTTGGCTGGGGGAAGAAAAATATAACTAATATAAAGAAATACTTGATTAAGGAGTTTTAATCAGGTAACTCGTTTCCGTTTACTGAATTTCCACTTATTCCAATTTGCCACTAACGCTTTCCCCCGAGTAATGCAAGGCTTCCAATTCAGAAAACACATATCCCCTGGACCATAAATAATTCCCAAAATGGTCAAGTAAATAGCTGAAAAATGAATCCCAGAAGTTACTAAATCCGGTAAAACAACAGAATCAAGCTGTATACCAGTACATTTATCTCAATTCAAATTGGTACCTGAATGTGAATTATAAGTAACACAGATATCAAGGGCACACTGAACAGAAACTATCCTCTACTAAAATACAGAGATCATCTGCATAAGCTAAAGCTTTAAATTGTAAAGAAGTGGAAACTACAGTGATAGATTTTAAAAGCACTGACTTATTAAGGAGCTGGAGTGAGGGATCTATACAAAAAGCATATAACAAAGGGCTAAGGGGGCACCCCTGATGTACCCCCCTCTGCACAGGTAACATAGGTCCCTTCCAGCCCCTGATCAGAGGAGTAGCTGTTGCAGTGATATATAAACATTTGACCCAAATGTTAAATTGCAATGGCAAACCATATTTATGTAAAACCGCTCATAGGAAAGTATGACTAACAGAGTCAAAGGTTTGTCTTTGATCCAGAGAGAGCACTAAATCATCTGCTCTATACCTGAAACTATGCTCAAAGAGCTCCCGTAATAGAATTAAATGATCCAAATATTTCTACCAGGTAAAGTACATGCCTGAGCTGTGTATAAAATGTGAGTAGCAACCAATAGGAGATGATTATTAAAAATTTTAGCTAGAATCTTAAAATCTGTTAAGCAAAGAAATCGGTCTCCAATTACTAATGCACCATTTATCACCTTTTTGTTTAAAAATGTGAATTAAACTACCTCCTGTCATACATAGAGAAGGGGAACCAAAAGAAAGGATTGCCATAAAGGCAGCCGCTAATTTTGTCCAAATATGTGGACAAATTAATTTATATAATTCACTAGTCAAGCCATCTCCACCAGGTGCTTTGTTAGTCCTTAAGGCCATGACTGCTTTTTCCACTTCTAGTGGCAGAATATCAGTTATCAAAGGTTGCAGTAATTGATCAGTGAGCATACTTTCCTATGGGCGGTTTTACATAAATCTGGTTTGCCACTGCAATTTATCAATTGGGTTAAATGTTTATATATCACTGCAGTGCCAGTAAATTGCTCAAAATACGGAACCAGCTTGTGTAAGAACTATCTGAATTACCTGTACCCTGTAACTCGAATGTATTTTGTTTGATCACAGTGTAACGTGGTGCCTCTGATGAACGCCTATTTGAGAAAACCTGTACTATGTAACCTAAAATGTTATGTATGTCCTCAATGTGATGAGGTACCTTTGGAAATGAACTTCTGGTTCAAAGGTTGTAAACTGATTCTCACAAATAAAACAAATAAAATAAAATAAATAAACTGTAGGAACTGAATCAAGATAAAATTCCAAGGTATTAGAACAAATTCATGGAGGAATAAAGGTTTGAGATGTATGATGTGAAACAATATTAAGAATCTGTCTAGTGTCTGTACATAAATTACCCTGCATATCAAACAAACCATCCATAGTCCAGTTTAGATTCCGAGCTGTATGCCCCTCATATGGGCAAATATAGCCTGTTTTACCCTGGGTGCAATATAATTGTTTTAAGTGCAAGTGTTGTTTCTGCAATAAATGATATTGTACCATTTGTATATTTTGTATTTGCACTGAAAAATCATGTTGCACAGTAGAAACTAAAGATAAACGTTTTTGAAGTTGCAACCTATAATTAAGATAAGTCCTATAATCCTCATCCCGAATTATCCTTCCATATCATTTTAGAAAAGTAGTCAAATCCCTCACAGTGTCTTCCCACCAAATACTAGGGTCTGTATACATATCAAAAACAGATTTCCTCGCTTGGATAAAATATGTCAAATCTTGCTGGACAGTATGTTTAGCCAATAACAAAGCATTTAGTTTCCAATATTCTGGCCCAATAGGAGGTGCAGAGGAATTATCTAACAATAAAAATAAAATTTTATGATCAGAAAATTCCGCTGGAAGCGTTTATGCCATTGCAATTTGTAATAAAGGGGAAATGAAAAAATAATCAATTCTTGTGGCAGAGGTATTCCTAAAAAAAGTAGGATTCACTTTACCCACTGTTTCAAGGTAGGCATCCCTCAAATGTGCATTCTGAATTATAGTAGAAAAGTAGGTCATGTCACAAAATACTTTTTCAGTCACAGTATGCCGACCTCCTATCCCGTACATTTAGTCCACAATTAAAGTCACCCCCTAGAACAATATGGTGAGCAGAATACAAATAGGGCTGAATAGCCTGAAACAGCTCAATATATACCACCTTTGTTTGACCGGCATAAACATTGATAAAACGAGACAGGACATTAAATAACCTAACATCCAATATTAAGGCTCGATCTGGAATGAGATCACTTAATTTAACCAGATGCATGTCTATATTATGAAACAAAATGGCTAACCCTGAGCAGGTCTCTCCCCTCAAAGATCAGAAAGAAGGACCTGAATGCCAAAAATTAATGGCCTACTTCAGTTCAGAAATGACATGCAATCTAGTATCCTGCAAAAAAATAATACCATGAAAGAGAGATCTTAAATATGAAAATACAGTTTGTTTTTTCTGAAGACTCTTAATACTATTCACATTAATAAAATAAATAGAGGAGGCATTAGAGTTGTACAGGAAAAAGAAAAAAAAAAACATGAGCATAATTCTATTCAAGGGGGCTTTTTGGAGGAGGCCCTAGTAGTTCTAAGATGTTTAGTTTTCCCAGTGCGCTTCCCAGGATTAGGGGGTACCGTGTCGGGGTGGGGGTTCTTCCAAGTCAGAACCCTGATCCAGGATCGAAGAAATAACAGAGGACCCTTCAGAGTTATTCCCAGAGAGGTCCCCTTCAATGGGCAGAGAGGCAAATCTATTTTTAACAGAGATGTCAGATATTTTAGGCATTTTAGCAGCTGGCTGTATCCAGTGCTGCCTATGTCTAGTAGTCTTACTTTGTGGTGTTAAGGGTGTTTGGGAAACACCTGCTGAAGGCACTGGAAGAGGTAACCAAGCCTCAGAAGCAACAAATTCTGCCATTACAGGTACAGAGACCACCTGCTGAGGGACCATGGGAATGGTATTAATAGCACAACACCTGGGGGAGGCATGTCAGAAGGTTGTGCTGAACCACCAGGAATAGTAGAAGTAGTCACAGGTTGGTCTGGAGGCACATCCCGAGGTCTAGAGGTCAAACGCTGGGCCTGGATCCATTGAGCTAGGGCAATAGACACATTCTGCTCATCCCAGTCTGCTTGTTCACCCAGGTTATGAGCTGCTGAGGGACAGGAATGATAGGTATGACCTTTTTCCTCGCATAAGTTGCACACCTGATCATTCCAACAAATGGCAGCACTGTGACCCAATTCATTACAAGTAATGCATTTGAGGAGGTCAGACATACTGCTAAGATGACGCGTAGCCCCACAATGATAACAGGCCTTGGGCTGGCCAGCATAAAATAGAACCCCTCTATCTTTCCCCAGGAAGAAACTGTTAGGCAAATGAATCAATCCAGAATCAGGCATATTCAGAACAACTTGTACTCCTCCCCCATTCCAGATATAGTCTTCATCAAATATAGGCTGAGGATTACCCTGCACTGTACACCTCTGTTTAAGCCAAAACAAAAGATCTGTGTCACGCACCCCCTCATTCCTAAATAATACTGTAATCATGCGGTGCACAGGTTTAGTCAGAGGCATAACTTCAAAAGGAACCAATAAGGCAGAGGTTTTTAAAAGTAAATATTGAGACCAGAATTTATGTAAACCACCACCCTGTTTAAAGCTGGCATGAAAAACTGGATCTCCTGAAACATGTATTAAGGCATAAATTTCAGCTGGAGTAAAAACCATGGAACCCATGAGCAAATTCCTAGCAACATGTTTTCGGTCTGGAAATACAACTAAACCCCCTTTATATAATAGCCTAATGGCATTATGCCGTTTAGCAGGAAAAACAGGAGCTCTGAATAAAGATGCAAAGGTTTTAGTAGGCTTAGATTGTCCTTGAGAAAGTTGCTCAGCATGTTCCTCAGAAGGAACAGGCCCACAAGGGCCAGCAGCACCATCTTGTAACAGAGGTAGTACCGGGTTCTGTGTAAGTTCTAAGCCTTCAGGCACCTGTAAAGATGAAACAAAATCCATTACAGAGCCCCAGTCCTTAGCCTTATCAGTTACAATGGGGGAACAGTCTCGGATATTCATCGTTATCTTGCTGGGAGAAGCCAAAATGTGAGAAGAACTCAAAACCCAAGCACCAGTGTTAGATTTCTCCGGCCCAGCAGCCTGCAAAGCCGTATCTACAGACCATTGATTTGTTTCCATCTGGCCATCCCACTGTTGTAGTGTAGGGACCTCAGCATTACACTCAAGAATTGTACCTGAGGTCAATAGTCCTGCTAAAGTTTCTGCTAAGTCCTGAAAAAGATTGCGTTTGAAGACAAACAAGGGCGCTTTCCCAGCACCCATAGAGAAGGACCAAGAAGTCGTAACAGTGTCTTGATTCAGTAGTTTCTACTCATCTAGAACAGTTGTTGTCAGCTGCAGAGGAATCTGGGTGTAGACGCCACGTCCACAGACGAGGCAGCATTGTGCACAGCATGCATTACAGGTTGCTCATTCACAGAGCGTTGATCCGCAGCTGCAATTGCAGCTTTCAGTTCATTTTGTCGGAACTGAAAATGGGCTTCTTCTTCAAGCAGCTGCTGCTACAAGGCAGGCAAATCACAAACAGGCACATCTTGTAGAGCATTAGGAAGAGAAACCTCCTTTTTATCTAGAAGTAAATCACACAAGCCATCTTGTTTGTTAAAAGCAGACATGCTAGGCACAGAATCCATATCCATACTAGGAGCGTCAAAGAACACTTCAGAATCCAAAATTTCAGACCGACTCTTAGCTCGCCCTGCAGCCAGTGGGACATCCATCTCCTTCTCCAGCATAGCCCGAAATGACAAACTCACCAGCCAGCAGTCCCCCTACTGGAAAAGAGATGGGGAATTTTTTATTCAATACTTAAAACAAAAATACAAAAATTGTATTGCATCATACAAAATCATAATGAAATAAATCAAAAACATTAACAAGTGTTACATCTTACTTGAGCATCAAACATAAATAATCCATATTCATACATAACTCCTGTCCAATCCCCACTAAATGAGTAGGGAAATTTTTTAGTAAAACTAGAAAGCTTATTCCCACTAAGGAAGTATCAGAGTTCTTTAGTACACCTAGAGAACAAGACAGATTAAAAAGTATACAACCTATACTGTAACCCCCCCCCCCGCTACTATATTAGAGGAATATTTTCCCTTTGAACATAAAAGTAAGACCAATACGTAATAGTGTTCCATCACATTCATACCTAGTACAGAAATTAAAGCAAAACTAATTATGTATTACAGCATCCATACATCTCATTCTTTTCCTTTGTCCCAAAAACACCACATTTCAATCAATGCTCACCCCCAAACAAGCAGGGGGTTTCTCATTTAGCCCTTAAGAAACCCCCAAAATACAGACAGCCTCATAAGACCTGTCCAAATAAAACAGAGGGGTTCCAGAAAATTATATATTACATTCAAATCTTTCAAGAAGCAATTTCATCTCTAACCTAAACATAACTTTTTACAAAAAATTATATTCCCCCTCGCTAAAACCACGGGGGAAATATCCCCTCAACCTAGAATATCCACTCATTAAACAATAGCTCCTAAAGACCATTATTAGTTTACACTCTCCTAGGTAGTGAGGAGGGTTCACCTATATAATAGAAAATACAATAAACCCCCTCTAACCTCAAACTCCTCAAGAAGTCTTCTCCATGCAATGTCCTCATTCTTTAATTACACACTTATGCCTACATCAATACCCCTTCCTTCCCATACCACTAAGCCCACATACCCAAATGACACCTGCTAAAGCAGTCTTCCCCTTACTCTGTGTATAACCATGACATTTTCCTCCACCGTACCCTATACAGATCCTGATGAACCTTTTCCTTTTCTAACAATTGCCACTTCACAATATCTTTTTTAATACTCTGCACAATCTGAGCTTCCGTCTTCATCTGCTTCGGTAGATTAAACAACAACGTGCCAGCCAAAGCTGATACCCTATAAACCCCATCAAAAGCCTTGTAGTGATATTATCATAAATCACCCATGCACCAGGCAACACTCCTTCAGTCCAAATATCAACAGACTGTTCCTTAAAAGGATTCAAGGGCCAGACCGTATGAAAGACAGACCAAAAGGATTTAACTAAGGGACAGTCATAGAAGAAATGAAACAGAGATTCTACCAAACCCAAACAAGTTTCCTCCCTAGAACAATATCTCTCAGCCACTTCTTTATGTTTCAAGTTCCCTTTAACACCCATTTTTTTATGCAGACAAAGCCACAGAAAATCCCATATATATTTAGGGACTCTATTACTCGATAATAATTTTAATTTTGCATGTTGTACAGCCATGGGCAGATCCAAAAACCAAGGATCATCATAAAAAATATCCTGAAGTACCCCAAAATATAAATTTTTTTTGATTTCATACATATGGCCTGTTTCGTAAGTCTCCAAGCTTTCAATTTCCCAATCAACTCTTTAAAGTATCCAGGGAGCTGAGACACCCTAGTCTGACAAGGCAAAGTTTCCAAAAAAGCCCACCTTTCTAATATGCCACCAATCACATCAGCTACCCATGGGGACCATACCCTAGACTCCTGTTTCCAAAAGGGGGTCATATTGTAAGATATAAATGTGACATAAAAAAAGACCACTGGATTCATCATTCCCACACCACCCTCCTCAATTGGTAAATAAGTGACACCCCTTTTTACTGGGTTCAGTCTGCTCCCCCACAAGCATGAAAAAAAAATGCATATAAAGAGGTTTCCAAAGTAAGCGGGGGGGGGGGAGTAGACTGCTGCCAAAAACAAAAAATAAGGTGCCAAAAAGGTTTTTATAAGATAAACCTGCTTTGCTTTGGTCATTTGCCACCTATTACACTTAGTCACCCTATCCTTAGCTACCCCCAACTGTGTTTCCCAATTATACCTAGGAGCTTCCTGCTCCCCCAAAATAGATCCCTAAATCGTCTATACCCTGTTTCAATGGGGATCTGCCAGATTAAGGCAACATCAACTGCATCATATCCCACCAGCAATATCCCACTCTTTAATGGATTAATAGAGGAACCAGAAATTCTTGAAAAGGTATTTAACGACAACTGGGCTGCAATCGCTGAAGACCTGTCAGCCAAAACCAATACCAAGTCATCCGCATATGCTATTGTAACAATAGGAATATCCTCACATCCTACAGATAACCCAAGAATCTGTGGATCCCCATTAAGAGCTTATAATAAGGGGTCTAATGATAACATATACAGCAATGGGCTAAGAGGACATCCCTGAAGTACCCCCTGATGTACCATTATCCTGTTTCCTCTCCAACCATTTATACTTGGAACTAAACTTATGTTCCTATAACATGTTTTCAACCATGCTATATACTGTGCAGGGAACCCATAACTCTGCATCACTTCCCAAAGATAAGTATATTCAATATGATCAAATGCCTTCTGTTGGTCCAAGCAAACTAGATGACCAAACACTTAATTTGAGGCACCCTTCTGCAGGATCTCTCTTAGCAGGATGAGAGCATCCTGTACCTGCCTCTGAGGAACTCCACAGTATTGGGAAGGATGAATCAGTGCATCCATAACCCCCGTAATATATTCCCCAAAATTTTCATTAACATCTTATAATCTATATTCAATAATGTCAAAGGTCTCCAATTATCCAAATCCCCTCTCTCCCCATTTTTATAAAGCAATAACAAGAGGCCTGTCCGCATGCTCTCAGGGAGTTTCCTGGACTGCAAACCTCCATTAAGTGCTTCCCGCAATCCAATTCCCAAAACGTCCCAAATAATTTTATATACTTCATGGGGTAGTCCATCTGAACCTGGTGCAGTCCCTGCCTTCAAAGCCCATATAACCATCTTGAGTTCCTCCAAGGATACAGGCACAGTCAACAAATTTCCCAAAATCAGGGACAACTGAGGTAGGCTACACCCCTTTAGCCAAGACTGTATTGCAGTGAGTGACAAGGGTGTACTTTTAAAGGCTTTAGAAGCATAAGTATGTATTTCTGACAAAATACCTACACTGGAAATAGTTCTGCCCCCCTGAGCAGTATTCAAATATAACATTCCATGGGACTCTCTCATAGTACTAGCAGTTTCAAATGGAAAAGTCTCTCCCTTTTCCCCAGAAATCCCATACTTATGCTTTTTCTCACTTTCACTCAAAATGGCCATTTGTAAACAGGCCAACTCAGCCTTTAATTCCTTTATCATATCCCGAGAATCCACAGCCCCTTGTCGGAAACTGGACAAGGTAGCTATATGTTTCCTTAAAAACCTTAGTTTATCATGTTTCAGTTTTCCATTTATATGCCCTATTTTTTTTAAATACATCTGAATCTCGCCTTTAGTATCCTCCCACCATTCATTCATATTGTCATATAACCAAAAAACTGACTGACGAGCAACCAAAAGAGCATACAACCCCTCTTTTATACCAGGGATATTTAATAAAGAAACATTTTACCCTTAGGCTGCCAGAAGATTTAGAACGTATAGGTTTTTAGGACAAGATATCCAAACCCTGGGCCCCTTTGTGCCTCCAGCACATGCCCTACCCTAAGATTAACAATAAATGATCAGAAGTAGCCATCTCCTGCAGAATTTTAGATCATACTACTAACTCAGGAGAAAGAAACAAATAATCAATTCTTGATGCCCTAGGCCCACAGAAGTAAGTATTCTGATTACCATCCAGGGAAGCTCCAAAAACATCCACCAAACCAGCCTCGCATATACACTGTGCCAAACATGATGCATCACAGTATACTTTCTTCCCCTTATCAGCCAATAACCCTGATGGTAAGGTACAATTAAAGTCACGCTCTAAAATAAGAGGAAAAGATGTATACAAAAAGGGAAAAATAGACTTACATATAGCCACCCTATCACATTTATTCTGGGGAGAATATATGTTAAATAGCTGTATGAGTGTATGCCCCCATTTTATATCTAAAAGCAGGGCCCTGCCTTCTACTATTTCTGTATGATGCATCACCTTAATATGAGATATAAAGAAACAAATCCCAACCCCACTGCACAAATCCTGTCACTGGGACAAACTACAGTCTTCCCATACCCAACTTTTTGTTGCAGCATCTAATTCCTCTGTTGAGTGCAAACGGACATCTTGAAAGAACACACAATCCAAATTTTCATGCATGAACTGAAAAAATGTATTTCGCCTTTTCTCAGGGGATTTAATGCTATTAGCATTTAAAGATGCCACCCGAAATTGTAAAGGATCCAGCATCAAAACCAAGCAGCTCACTTAACCTTGCTCGAGGCTCTTGTCACCCTACCACTTGAAACATCCTGAGGCTGTGAGTCGGTTTTGCCCTCCACCATAACCTGTGGGAGAGATTGCGGAAGGGATACTGCATGTTCCTCCCCCATTAAATCCTCCAAAAGCACCTCAAATGGATTAGGGTCTACCAGAGTAGGGATAGGGGTTGAAGTGGTAGATTTTTTAGCTCCCCTAGTTTTCCCTTTTACCTGTTTACCCTTCTTCCCACTCATCATAGTGAAATCCTCCACCCTGGACTGTATGACCAGGGAAGGGGGTTGGTCCCTTATTCACCTCTGCTGAAACTCCTGTTTCTATAAGAGAAGATGACTGAGATATGGGATCAGGGATTAAGTCCAAGGCAAGAGTTTTAGCAGTCTCAAAAGCCTGATTTCCCACCATTTTTCCCCCAACCAGGCCTCCATTTCCAGGTTTCCCTCCTGGAGTCTGTCCCAGTTTAACTGCTACCCTAATAAAATGGTCCTGCACCCCCAAATCCACCTCTTCTGTGTTTTGTGCCACCACAGGGCATGATGCAAAATCGTGGTCTACCTCCTCACACAGATTGCACTTTGCCTGCTGGAAACAGTGAGCACTAGGGTGCCCCATCTCCCCACAGTGAACACACTTCAACATGTCACAGTTAGTACTTACGTGCCTCTTAGATCCACACTTAAAGCATACCCTGGGCTGTCCCGGGTAAAACAGAAACCCCTTATCTTTTCCCCCAAAAAAACAATTAGGTAAATGGATAAGATCTGTATCCATAGAGTGCAACTTCACCCTAAATTTCCAGACCCCATTCCAAAACCCCTCATCATCTAAAATAGGGACTGGATTACCCTGTACATCACATTTTTTCCCCAGCCAATGCATAATATCCACTACATTAACCCCCTCATTATGAAAAATAAAATGGTAATGACCCGAAAAGGTTGCTTCGTGAGGGGAAATACAATAAAATCAGTCCAGAGAGGATAAGTTTTTACATTTAAATAGCGACACCAAAATGTCTCTAATAAAGCAGGTGTCCGAAAACTGATGTCAAATGAAACTCCCCCTGAATATGTATCAGGGCATAAACTTCTGCTGGAGTAAACCCCATGCTATGTTTTAGCAGAATCTTCCCCACGTAAAAATGATCCGGGGGATTGTCCCTTGGTCCCACATATCTCGGCCTGATGGCATTTCGCCATTTAGCCTGTTCCACAGTTTGATGGAAATGGCTAGTGTATGTGGGTCTAGCCTGGGCAGCCGGGGGCTGTTCTGCGTCATTCTCCCCAACCCGTTCTTCTTCCCCTAGGACTCCACATGGGAGTTCTAAGGGGGGGGACTCTGGGGGGGATAAATCACCACCACCTTCTGCCATGTCCTGTGGCAAAGTAGAATAAATAGTACTTATCTCCATCGTTTGGTTAAACAAACCTTCAGTAGGCTCTTGCGCAGGTTTCCAATTCCTTCCTGATACAGGGACCCAACCTGCCTCATGCTGGGCCTGCTCTGAGGAACAGGAAGCATCCATCATGTCCCCCCAGGACTCGCCTGCCATCGTTTTACTCATTGGAGCTTTCTCCATAGACGCATGCAGCTTCTGCAAGCCTTCCGACAACACAGTACTCGGGGAAGTGGCATCACATTTCTGCTTCTGATCCTCCTCGCTCTTCTGGTTCTATCCTTCTGTTGCCAATAATTCACTCACTCGCAGTAATTCCTCCTCTAAGCAGCGACACTGCTCTACTAAACTCAAGGGCTGAATTGGATGCTCTAAAATGGGACCGCTGTCTCGGGCAATGTGCTGGCCACCTAAAGGGTGCATCCCAGCCACTTCTGCAGCGGGTCCCTCCTCCTGTAGTATTTCTGGTCTCTCCAACTCCTGAGCCAACACAGCCTTCTCCATCAAACCTTCCTCCTCCATAGCTTTCCTCCAACCAGATGCGGTGTCAGGGGCCCCCTACCGTCAGAGTAGGGGAATTTTCCTGGTGTCCTGGCCAGATATCCCTCATTTCACTAAAAATACCACGAACAGCTTAATCTGGTTCAAGGTCAGTTGGCATTCATCTGTATCCCCCTTCCCCAGGTTGTGCCTGAAAATAGGCAGGATTTGTCTAGTGCACTTACCCTGTCAACAAAAACTAAATAAAATAAATAAACTGTACAGCACTGCATTTTCAACTGCTGTCATAGACAGCTGAAGCATTCATTGGCGAACTGTGGCCATGCCTGCAAACACACTGACTGAACTGGAAGACAGGGTGCCACACCTCTGAAAACTCAGATGATGGCACTATGTTTCTTGCATATGTGTGCAAGCAAACATAATAAATAAAGGCAGTCAACTCTCTTCAGAGTTCTTTCAATGTGTGCCCTCTGTATTTGCTGCTGAGAAATGATAAATGACAAAGTTTACAAAAATTTGTTTAGAAATGGTTAAAATGCCACACCTACTGACCTGTGTGCCTGTTGTGTTGTAAGAACTCTTTCAGCAGCCAAAGGGCATTCCACTAGTAAGGCATGGCCTTTAAAAGCCTGAGATGGGGCCGTGGTGACCTCATGGTCTAGCTGCTCAAATAAGCATCGTGCACGCTCCATGGCCTCTGCTGCATATGAGCCTAATGTAGTGCCCTGTCGGTCTGCTCAAGCAGAATGAAGTTCCCGCTGTAGATTTAATATGCCAGGAACTTCAAAAACAGAGCCCTTACAGCTCACTTCATGCAGTCATTTGTTTAGTGGCTACCGCAAAGCCAATAAAATATATATAGGATTATATTGTAGTATATTTATAATGAAAAAGGGGGGGACAAAGTTAATTTTGGGGAAGAACAAATATCTATAGGGTCACTCAAAAATGTCTAATATTCATTCATTTAAAAGAAAGAATAAAAGATCATCATTAGGGGCTGGGGCATCACGGCAATTCTGAGCAGTTGACATTGTCACTCATTCCATACTTTCTGTCTAAGGTTTGGAATTTGAAAATCCAATATGCCTCAATTACATGCAAACCTCTTGTGGTTTACCAAGACATCAGGCATTCATTTAACTTTTTCCAACCTGCAAACATGTAGAGCTCCAATCTCATAACCAGTTGCTTTAAAAGTCCTAAAACAGAAGAATGCTCTTCCCCTCTTCTGTGTATTCATTTGTACTCTGTTATATGAATTTTTAGTTTTCTCAAGGTCCTACCTATGTTGTTACGGACACAACAAGGACACTTAGTTATATAGATTTGATTTTCGGTAGTACATATTATAAAGTCTTGTATAGTAATATTTCTTCCTTACATGTACTATATAGGGAATTCATGATGGCTGGACATGTGATACACTATGTATCTGAATGAGTGGAGAGTGACCTCGGGTAACCTCATGAGTGACCGGGCATAGGGGAGCCACGAGCGAGGGTTGCCGAGGTCAGTCTCCACAAGCTCAGATGCATAGTGTATTACATGCCAGGCTATCGTGTATTCAATTTATACAGAAGGTCTGGTTAGTGCTGTGGTCTTTTTATGTATTTTTTTTTTTTTTATTTTCTTTAGTTTGCGGTTTGTTTGTTTTTGTGCTCCTCCTCATATTGGGGCTGGTTGTTAGGGTCACTAGTGTTGTTGCTATGGAGCTGATGTATGTGTGTTTAGAGTATGTTTTGTGATTGGTTTGTTTTTTTGTGTGGGAGGGCCAGAGAGTTATAAGATCATAGCAGGTCTGTTTCTCTCGGCCCGCAGGAGTTACAGAGTGCACCTCTTGTTAGGAGCAGTTTGTGTTCTTTTTTTTTTTAATTCTGCAGTTTAGTGTCAATTTATTTGATTTATGTATGGCTGCTCTGCTGAGCGAGAATCATTTAGAATCACTTAGAATATGAAGTGCTTAAAAGGCCAAAGCCCAAAAGCAGCTCCTTTAGGACAAAATATAATAATCTAATTTTCCACCCATTTATATGTATTTGTGTAAATTGTTTTTGAAGGTTTCTCTGTCTATACTTGTTATAGTGTATTCAGGCAGTCTATTCCCTAAATTTGCTGCTCATTGAGTGAAAAAGTATTTACTATTTTTTATTTTATAATGATTGAGTCTAATCTGCAGTGGATGATCCCAAGTGGTTAAGTCATCAATTTTATATTCAATATTTTATTCCAGCATTAAAATGGATCAATCATTATATTACAGAAGTGGAGCATGTCACCCCTTTGGGGTTCTTTTGTAGTTCATGTCACTCCTTTACTTACTTCCAAACTGTATAGCTTAAGGTTTGTTAACCTCTCATTATATGAAAATTCTTTCTGATTTTTAATTGCTTTTGTGAATCTTCATTGAATACTCTCTAGTTTATCTCACTCCTAGTATAGAGATTCCAAAACTGACTACCATAATCTAACTATGACCTAACATAGGATAAGTACAAAGACATTAATACTTCTTAGGTGCTACTTTACAAGTTTCTTTTTATAGCCAATAATGTACTGTTTGCTTTAGCTGTTACAGTAGTACAGTGATTTTTAAAATCTAGTTTATCTATTATGATTCCAAGATCTTTCTCAAATGTTTTTTGAGGAATGGTACATTCATTTAGACTGTATGTATGTATTGAGTATTGTCTCCCCACGTGTTGACTGCAACATTTTACTGTGTTAAGTTTCATTCTGCATCCAGCAGTCCATGAAGCAATAGCAATAATGTCCCTCTGGAGTGAACTGATTTGGTCCTCACTGAGACAAGGCCCACCTAACTTAGTGTCCTCAGCATATTTGATAATGTAATTGTTGATATTTTCTTCTAAGTCAGCTATGACAATTTGAAAGATAATGTGTTCTGTTACAGACCGCTGGGGTACCCCACTGGTTACATCACCTTCAGCAGATAGGTGCCCTCTAATAGTTACCCTTTGTAATCTGTCTTTCAAGTGAGGTTGTGGTTGGGTCAGTGGATGATATTATGAAGCTGGTGAAGAGTGGAATGAAATTTTCAGGGAGGTTCAGAGACTGCAGGAAGCCTGTGGGAGCTGTAAAGGTTACTGTATTACCATTTCAAAAGAAACAAGCATTTGTCAATGCCAAATGTTTGCTTGCCAGTATTGTCATTGGTAGTGCAGGAGTGACAGATGCATAATAGGAATGGTAGTGCGGTATTGTAGTAATGCCAACTGCCACCCCCACCTTGCAGAGAGTGAGAGGTGTTGGGGTGTGTGCTTTTGTGTCATGGGCTGTAACAGTCATGACAGAGAGTTTCAGGTATTCATGGGTGCTGGGAGATAGTAACAACTGAGGGGGTGGGTGGTGAGAAGGGTACTTATGAGGAGAAAAAGGGAAGGGTGTGCAAAGTAGGGCTTGCCATAGAAAGCATAAGGATGCAGAGGTATGACAAAGATAGTAATGTTAAGAATGTAGTTATACCATATAGACATATTTTTTGCAAATATGGTGAACATACAAACCTATGAAAGTATCAGCAGAAACAGATCACCTGGCCTATCTAAGTCTGCTTCAGTGTGCAGGTATAGTAAGAGATCAGCTGTCAACCCATTCCTTCCAATACCTGCATGTGAAGCGTGAATAACAGAGTCAGACTGCAGTCATTATTGATGGTATTTACTTGGTACAACCATGTTAAACATTTATATTGTAAATTAAGTTAAACACTGCTCCAAGTTCTAAAAGAATAGACTGTTTACATTAAATGTTTTCACAGCATATGCAGTTCAAGAACCTATGCTATGCTATATGTATGATTACATTGTTATACACTTTAGGTTCACAATGTGTATATAAAATATATATCTGTTAGAAGATGTCCCATGTAATATAGCAGTCTTAGCAGAAATGCCATATCAATTGATTTAAATAAGCTGTTATGTTAATTGTATTGTTTCTATTTCTAAAAGAAATTCTAAACTCCAAGTGCAAAGTGTAGTAGTATAAGTGCCACTCAATTCAGTTCACTAATGTGGACAGTGAATGGGCTCGCCCATGACACAGTCAGACTGCACTCATTATTGACAGTATTTACTCGCTGAAATGAATCACATGGGAATTTTATCCAAGTAATTTTCAGCCCATAATTAAGGCTTCAGATTTATATTTATCAATCTGTCATCAAAGAGCAAAGTTGCTAGGGTGTAGTGTGGCTCTGTTACTATTCAATGCATAGTGTTTGATTATGCTAAAATTGCTGGACAATTAACTAAATTGCCAAATACACAAATAAATAGTTTACATTGGAGGCAGTGTAGCACAGTGGTTTAAGGCTCTGAGCTGCAAATCTGGAGACCTGGGTTTGAATCCCACAGTCCCCACTTGCATTCTGTGTGACCCTGAGCAATTCACTGAACTTCCCTGTGCTGCCAGGTCACATCTGTAAACAAGCTTTCAGCTTAGTGTGTCTCTTCTGGTTAAACAATTGGGGAAAAAAATAATTTTTGTTTTTTATTTTCAATAAATCACATACAATTTAATGTAGAACTGAAGCATAACATTTAAAATGCAAGACATACTGAACATTGGATCAAATTGCTTTATTCTCATCCTGTATTACTTCTGGCTGTCCTTGTTCTGAGTTTTTTTTTCCTTTGCTGTCAAGATCAATAAATGTTAATTTGAAGCCTTAATTACGGGCTGCTAATGAATTGGATAAGATTTGCATGTGACTCGTTTTTAGTGAGTAAATAGCATGAATAATGAGTGCAGTCTGACTCTGTTACGGGCAAACCCATTCAGTGGTGAACATCAGTAAATTGAATTGAGTGGCAGTTATACTATGATACTGTGAATCTGGAGCTTAGTATTTGTTTTAGAATTAGGAACAATAGAATTAACATAGCTGCCTATTTCAATGGATTGATATGGCATGGCACTGCATTTTTGTAAGAGGCTATATTGAATGGGACGTCTTGTCACACATATATATTTTTATATACACATTGTGAACCTAAAGTGTATAACAATGCAGTCATACATATAGCAGAGCATAGGTTCTTGAATTGCATATGCTGTGAATACATTTAATGCAAACAGTCAATTATTTTAGAACTTCGAGCAATGTTTAAATTTATTTGCAATAGAAATGTTTTACATATTAATGGAACATAAGCTTTAATGGCCACTTTGTTGATAAATTTAGTTGCATTTAAGTGGTTAAGGTAGTTGTTAAATTTTAGGATTTTCTAATTATGTTGCACATGCCCTTTGAGTATTGAAGAATGAAGGGGATATGGAATCGCAGCCCCTCAGGAAGCTGCAGTGGTGAAGCGCAGGGGCTAGTAGTGCGGCTAGTGCCTAGATGCCCTGGACTCAGGTTGGGCATATGTATTTTAGGAGATCATACTTTTGTAATACATTGAATTGGTGTAAGCACTTTATTACAATTTGTAGTTAAGTTGTGGGAAATAAATCATTTTTGAATTATTTAAAGTGCTATGGAAAGTTTTTTTCTGGGCCCCCATCACCACCATTTGACCACCCATGAATTTGCACACCATTAACACAGTTGGCAGTAGTATTTATTAATAAAAAGCACTGAAGCTGAAGCTCTTTTTTGTGGTTGAGCAGCCCTGTGATTTAGGGTAGCGGATTTCCTTTTCTCCTTTTGGATTTCTAAGTTTGTAAACATGGTTTGAGACCAGTGGTGTACTTTGATGTGTCTTATCTGTAGAATTGTTATTGCTATAGAGCACTTTGTAGCATTGAAAAACAGCAGAGAGTGATACTTTGTATGTTTTATGACATGCTATCAGACTGGCAGTCTATGGCCACAGTGTTTCTATCTCCTGTTGGATCTCTTGAGGTCTGCATTTGACACACAGCAGGGGGTCTCTCTGTCTTAGCCTAGTGCAAAACATGAATAGTATTAGTAAGTCAGGAAGACATAACAGTCATAGAAGAGATGCCATGTACTGTAATGGTTTTAATGTATTTTATATCTATTGAACAGTGTATTGAAGGAGGTGTACAACAACAGTGTGGAGTGGTGCAACATTAGTATGACAGACATGTCTTCGCACAGGACATAGTGACAGTAGAGGTAAGTAAGACAATTAGCAACATGTCATATTATCAGCCTATATTGTGGCTTATATGTTTCTCAGACTCATTACTGTGAATACACAATGTATGTAGGCATGAACATACAAAGAGTTGCTAAAGCTAACAGGCTGCTTCTGCCACTGGTAAATTGCAGGTATCCTACTGCATTTTAGAGTAATGCAAAAAATTACATCATTGCTGTTTTCATGTCTTGACTCTTTTTTGTCTACTAAAATTCGAAAACCATGGCATGATAGTACAAAGAAAATTAAACAATATAAAGCATGCCTAATATGGGTTGCTTGCAGAATTCTCACAATGGCTACTGGGAAGGTAGTCAGAACAGCAAAGGCCCAAACCGAGGAAAAGATAGCCAACTCAGGTAAGAAGGGGGATAAAATCTTTTATAGGTACATCAGGGAGTGAAGGAAGATCAAGTGAGGGATAGTGAGGCTTAATAAAGGGAAGGGAGGGTGGGCAGAGGGAGACTGTGAAAAGGCAGAGATACTAAACAAATATTTTTGCTCAATATTTACAAATGAAGAGGGGGAGGTACCTAAAACAAACAGTAGAAACACTCTGGATACAGAAGTTGATACCAGCCCATTTACAGAAGAAAGGGTTCTGAAAGAACTCTTAAAACTGAAGGTGGACAAAGCAATGGGGCCTGATGGGATTCATTCCAGAATTCTAAAAGAACTAAGGGTAGAACTAGTGACACCACTGACTACCCTTTTTAACAAATCATGGGAGGATGGGGTGGTACCTGAGGACTGGAGGAGGGCAGATGTGATTCCCCTTCACAAAAGTGGAAGCAAGGCAGAAACAGGAAACTACAGACCTGTTAGTTTAACCTCAGTGATAGGGAAAATGATGGAATCACTTCTGAAGGAAAGAATTGTCGAGTATCTAGAGGTGAGAGGGGCACAGGACCCTAGACAGCATGGATTCACAGTGGGAAGGTCATGCCAGGCGAATCTGATAGATTTCTTTGACTGGGTGACCAAAGTAGTAGATCAGGGAGGGGCTGTGGACATGGTCTACCTAGACTTTAGCAAGGCATTTGACACAGTCCCACACAAAAGATTAATATACAAGTTAGCTAGCCTGGGAGTGGGTCCCAAGGTGACAGCCTGGGTGAAAAATTGGCTGGAGAATAGGACACAGAGAGTAATAGTAAATGGAGTCCACTCTGAAGAAAGGGGGGTTACTAGTGAGGTACCGCAGGGTTCAGTATTAGGACCGGTCCTCTTCAATGTCTTTATAAGCGACATTGCAGAGGGACTGGAAGAAAAAGTATGTCTCTTTGCAGATGCACAAAGATCTGCAACAAAGTTGATGCACAAGGTGGGGTGGAAAAGGATGAAAAGGACTTGGCAAGGTTAGAGGAATGGTCAAATGTATGGCAGCTTAGATTCAGTGCTAAGAAGTGCAAGGTAATGCACCTGGGAAACAAAACCCAGGGAAAGAGTACACAATGGGGGTGAGATACTAACAACAACAAAATGGAAAGTGACCTGGGGTAGTCATATCAGATGACCTAAAGGTGGGCAAGCAATGTGAGAGGGCAGCAAGGAGGGTTGGGGGATACTGGGATGCATAGGAGAGGCATCACCAGTAGAAAACAGGAAGTTATCCTCTGTACAGACAGCTGGTGAGACCCCATCTGAGTACTGCGTGCAGTTCTGGAGACCCAGTCTTCGCAAAGACATAGACAGGATGGAAGCTGTCCAGAGGAGGGCAACTAAAATGGTGCACGGTCTGCACCGGAAGACATATGAAGAGAGACTTAAGGAGCTTAATATGTATAGCCTCGAGGAAAGGAGGGAGAGGGGGGACATGACAGAAACTTTCAAGTACCTCAAGGGAATCAACAAAGTCCAAGAGGGTAGCATCTTTCAAAAAAAGAGGTGTGCAAGAACAAGGGGGCACAATTTGAAGATAGAGGGGGCGGCTCAAAGGTAATTTAAGGAAGTATTTTTTCACAGAGAGGGTTGTGGATGCATGGAACAGCCTTCCGGAGGAGGTTGTGGAGTCAAAAACAGTGGTGGAATTCAAGCATGCATGGGACAGTCATAAGGCAATTCTTGGGGGTTGGGGTAGGAAGAAGTAGGCTGCTGGTTAACTAGGATCTGCAGCTTATCCAGTAGGCAGGGAAATGGGCAGACTGGGTGGGCCAAGCGGTCCTTATCTGCTATCAGATTCTATGTTTCTATGTTTCTCATGCCCCCTTTTCTTGCAGTCATCAAATAGAATACCTCTGAAATCCCCCATGTCTCCTTCCCCAAGAGTTGCATGTCTACCACAGCTACTCTTAAAATTGTTGCTCCTAGCATTTACTCTATGCCTTGTTTTCATCAGCACTTGTGTTATACCTTGAGGATCTTTCACTGCTGCCAATTAGCTTTTCACAGGATCATTCCTAGATATTGAAAATATCTTTTTCAATCTAGAAAATGTCTACTTTCTTGCAAATTATAACCGTTCCGGCCACTTCACATCTACACCACCCAGCTATCCTTCTATGGTCACATTGCTGTTTTCCCATCCTTTTGTTCCCTCCACTTGCAGCCTTCTGATTGCCTTTCTGCACCCCTCACCCTGTCATGTGGCTCCTGCTCACAAAGGGTGCAACTACACATGCACTAAGGGCAAGCAATGACCCTTCCATCTGCTTCTGATTGCATTAAAAAAGCTGCTCATACTGTTCCACATTTGTGCAGGAACTGTTGAGTTAAATCCGGGACCTCCACTCCATATCAATGCCCCTGCTGGCCTTCCTTACTTAAAGGGGCTGTCCTTCTTGCACGTAAATGCATGCAACCTCCTAAAAAAACTTGATGAAATAAAAACCTGGTCCTCCCATTGTACCTCAGATGTGCTTGTTATCACTGAAATGTGGCTAAGATCTAATTCCTTGGACAATGAGGTCAACATTCCTTTATACAAAATGTTTAGAGCAGATAGGTTAACTAGGGGAGGGGAGTAGCTATCTATATCTGCAACAATATTGTCACTTCTGTTGTTGACTTAGCTTCAGCCCCAAAAGAATTCAAATGCCTAACCTTAAAGATCAAACTCTCCATATCAACCTCTCTATGTATCATTGGATGCTATAGACCCCCCTCAGCTGGCCTCTCACTGTTAAAACATCTAGATGACCTACTAGGCACCATGAATACAGAAGTAATAATTTTGGGTGACCTGAATCTAAACTGGCTTTCCCCAGCTTCAACACCTCTAAAAGAATTATGAGGCATGCACGTACTCACTCAATTGATAAACAAAGCTACCCACCCCAATTCCAAACACCCTGGACTTAGCACACTGCTCAACTTAATTCTGGTAAGTAAGTCCCACCTATTCTCCCATTCAGGAGTGTTTTTTTTTTTTTTTATTATTTAGTTGTTTAACCAGGTATAGCACACTAAGCTGAAAGCTTTTTTACAGGCGCGACCTGGGAGCACAAGGAGGTTAAGTGACTTGCTCAGGGTCACACAGTATGCAAGTGGAAGTTGTGGGATTCAAACCCAGGTCTGGTCTGCTGGATGTCACCAGATTTACAGCTCAGAGCCTTATGCAAATCACCACAGAATGTCTATGTCTTCTGTTAGCACCCTTTGCAAACTGTGTGAGAGGCGTTTCGGCACCATGCAATTCTGCTTAAAGTTGGACCAGCATAACATTCTGTGGTGATTTGCATATGCAGCCCATGATGCTTTGCATTGTGGGGGCATGTGTGATTTTGTATTTTCTTGAAACTTGGCTTCCCAGCCAAATGCCCTTTGGGGTAACCCTTGCCTCAGTGTTTGCGCGCACAGAGGTTCTTTGTCAGAGCCTTAGACCACTGTGCTATACTGCCTCCATTTTTCAATGACCTTAGTGATCATTGTGCCATTGCATGTGTAAGATCCATACAATATCCAGCCTCGTCCAATTCAAAGTACATCTTCAAGAGATGTAGAAGGAGCCTTGATGCCAATGCATTTCTTGGAGACCTCCAGTATGCTGACAGACAAAAGTTTTACCTTGCACCGTCTGTGGAAGAGGCTACAGAGGTCCTCCAATCTGTACTGACTAATGTACTTGATGTGCATGCCCCTGTGGTCAGGAGTAGAACAAAAATGAAATCCTGCCCCTGGTTTAGTGGAAACCTAAAAGCTGCACTATTGAATAGGGACACCCTGTGGAAAAGGGCTAGGTAGTCTAAGTGGGTCACTGATTGGTCTGCCTTCCAAACTGGAAGAAAAAGCTGTACAAAGTTCATTCGAGTTACTAAATCCAATTACTTCTGTGCAGACCTTAATGCATCCACAAACTCCACAACTAGGTTGTGGAAAACCCTAAGGAAGATCAAAGGCCATAGTTCTCCCAGCACACTACCTACAAAAATCTCTTCTAGTAGCACTCACACCACTGACAAGTATGCAGTCCTCGACCTCCTCAGTAACCACTTTGCTACGGCAGAGATGGCCTTTGACACATCTCCAACAAATGTCATCAGATCAAATTTGCAAAACCAGAGCTCTGAAAGTCTAAATTCAGCTGTTCAGGTGTCATTCACTGCTTTCTTGTTCCAACCAGTCACCATTAAACAAGTCAAGGATACTCTCCTTAATCTTGATACAAAGAAAAGTGCAGGTGCAGATCTGATCGAGCCATACTTTCTAAAGCTAGCCTACTTTATACTTGCCCCTCCCATTACACACCTTTTTAACCTTTCTCTCAACCAAGGTTCCCTCCCCAAGATCTGGAAGGCAGCACATGTTATTCCTTTATTTAAATCAGGAGATCCCTGTGACCTTAATAACTACCATCCTAATTCCTTGCTCCCAGCTCTGTTTAAACTTCTGGAGAAACTGGTTAATGTGTAGCTCAGAATGCACCTAGAAAACTACAACTTGTTAAACCTGATCCAGTCTGGTTTCTGGCTGCTCCACAGCACTACAACAGCACTCGCCAAGGTCATAAAAGACTGGCAAATTGCCCATGACAATAAACGCTATATCTGTGCCCTGTTTTTAGACCTTAGTAAGGCCTTTGATACAGTGGATCATGACTTGCTCCTAATGGCCTTAAAAAAAGTTGGGGTGGAAAACAAGGCACTAAATTGGTTTGCAAACAACCTTACAGACAGAGATCAGCAGGTAAAGGCTGAAGGCGTCGTATCTCCCAAAAAAAATAAACACCCCTAAGAGGAGTGCCTCAAGGGTCAATACTTGGCCCACTGCTCTTTGCTATCTATATAAACCAAATAGACAGCTGTCTTCAGTCGGCAAAAATACACCTTTTTGCCGATGATACTGTGCTCTACATTGACAGACTAACACCAGAGCTCGCCTGTGTGGACCTCCAAATGAATCTGAGGTCCTTCAGAAAAATCTGCTTGACCTGAAACTCCTACTAAATGCAAAAAAGAACCAAAGCCATGTTTTTTTCTCCCCAGTCCTTTCTACAAAAAACAACCCAACTGGCATGAACCTCCAAATCCGCTCCTTCCTGGATGCAAAACTGGAGTTTGTGAAGAAATTCAAATATTTGAGGGTCTGGATTGACTCTAAGCTGTCCTTTCTTGACCACTTAGATGACCTCGCCAAGAAATTGAGACAAAGACTTGGCATCTTCTTCCACATCAAATACTAACCCTGGAGGCTAGAAAACTCCTTGTCCAGGCTACTTTCATGCCACTTCTGCACTATGCAGACTTCTTGCATAGCCACAGCACCAGCTTGGCTCTTTCCAAACTTGACACCCTTTATCACAGAGCCCTCAGATTTATCTCTGATGCACCTTACTCCACTCACCACTGCACCCTTTCTGCTTCCATAGGTTGGAGTTCACTTAGTTTGAGGAGGCCATACTCTAGACTTACAAGGCCATAACTCACAAGCTTCCTCAGTACCTTATAGACTGTCTGCCCATCTGCTCCCCCCGCCAGTATCTATCCACTTAGAAATCCCTCCTACATGTCCCTTGTTATTCCCAAAGTTGGAACACGCTTTGGCAGAGCTTCATTAAGTTACATCCTTCCAGTGCTCTGGAACAAAATACAAATATCCCTAAGGCTAACTCATCCTGTAACACTATCCCGATTCAAAGCCATGCTCCTAAAGACCAAATGGCCAACCCACCCTCATATTGCTGATCCTTCATCAGGCCTGTCCACTAGGATATCAATCCAGGAGACTCTGTTCCTGAATAGCATGCAACCTACTGATAAACTCCATCCCCTATCTATTACATTCCTCTCATCCCTCTCTTTACCTACCTCTGTACTGTTCCTCCTGCCCTCGTCTACCCTTCCCTCCTTCTCTTTTCTCTTTTCTCTTTTCTCTTTCCTCTTCTATTCTGTCTTGTCATTACCGCATCAATGTAATTCACCAGTAGTCTATACTTTTCAGTATGCTGCTCATATGTCATATACACCCCCCGTCATTTTACAGCTATGCAAATCTTCAAGTAATCTTCATTTAATGTGCTTAAAACTGTGTATACATGTACTAAATAATTGACTTTCCTAAGAGCTTATGTATATAGCTTGCTAGTGACTCTTAGCCTGTTGCATTTTAAATGTACTTCCTTGCCCTTGTCTGCCTTGTACAATTAAAATTGTCATTATATTTGCTTACTATATGTCTTAGGTTATAGCCTATCAGGCTACTGTATTGTTCCCAGGTCCATCTTGTAAAATAGCTTGTCTCAATGGTGTTTTGCCTGGCAAAATAAAGATGATTGATTGATACTGCTGCTGGGATCCCCCGATCTGCATCGGGGAGGTTTAGATCTCCCACTAGCAGAAGCTCCCCCTAGCGAGCTATTTGTGCAATCTGCTTTATCAGTTGCTTATCTCCCTTCTCCTACTCCTGCATTGGAGGTCCCTATAATACCCCCAGAATCATTGATTCCCCATTTCCTTTATTTAACGTGACCCATAGGACCTCAGTCTCCCCTGTCTCCTCCCTCCCATTTCCCTTTGTTGTCTTTAATGTACAGTGCCACCCCTCCTCCCTTCTTACCAGTTCTGTCCTTCCTAAACAGGCCCTTTAGGTACTTGAATGTTTCTATCATGTCCCCCCAATCCCTCCTCTCCTCCAGCAAATACATATTGAGGTCCTTTAATCTTTCCTCATATGCTTTCTAGTGCAAGCTCTGTACCACCTTAGTTGCTTGTCTCTGGACTGCCTCCACCCTATCAATGTCCTTATGAAGGTGCAGCCTCCAGAAATGCACACAGTACTCTAGTTGAGGGCTCACCAGTGTTTTATACAATGGCATCACTACTGCCCACCTTCTGCTAGTGATACCTCTCCCTATACAACCCAGCATGCCACTGGCCCTCCCTGCAGCCTTAGTACTCCGCTTAGACACCTTTAGGTTATCATGACTGATAACCCCTAGTTCCCTTTCTTCCTTGGTGATCACAAGCAACCTACCCCTTGATCATGTAGCTCTCCCCAGGGTTCCCTCATCCTAGGTGCATTATTTTGCACTTCTTTGAATTAAACCCCAGTTGAGCGGTGTCCAATGCCCCTTTGATTTACCTCCTTCATCACCCAGTAAAAAAATCTATCAGCTTCATCTGACATAACCTTTCTGCTGTGAATCCATGTTGCCTTGGATTCTGGGCACCACTGGATTCCAAGTGGGACACTATTCTTTCTGTAAGAAGTACCTCCATTATCTTACCCACTACTGAGGTGAGGCTGACCAGCCTGTAGTTCCTTGCCTCCTCTCTACTACCACTTGTGTGTAGAGGCACAACATGTGCTCTCTTCCAGTCCACCATAACCACTCCTGTGTTGAGTGACTTGGTGAACATGGCTGCCAGAGGTCCTGCTAGCTCTCTTCACAGTTTCCTTAATATCCTCAGCTGTATGCTATCTGGCCCCATTGCTTTGCTCACCTTCAATTTTGTGAGGTCCTCCAGGACTATGGAGCTACAGGCCAATATCCCCACCTCCATTAAATATAAACAAGAAAAAGTATTTGCTTTGCACACTGTGAATACTCTTAGCATTCATTTAAAGGGAACCCCATTACAGCATGCAACACCTACAAAGCTGTACTGATTTAATGATGTACATACAGTACTACTGTTAAAAAGGTTTGTGCAAAATTACTTACTATTAACCTTACCCGGTTACCAAACACGAAAATAAAATAAATAAATATATAGAGCAACTGGTAACATCAGCACTGTACTGAAACCAGCTACATGCTACAGCCTGCTTAGAGGACCCAAGAAAATGTATCACACAATTAGTAAATGCTGAAATGTTAAATTGTGGGTATATCAGCCAACCAGTTATAAAGAACCAACTAAGCAGGCATGAGGGCCTCTGATCTTTTTCTAAAAGTAAAATGTATTTGTTTTAAATACAGTACTCCATATTAGTGGATCAGAAGATTATCACACAAGGAAAACCTATATTGTACACCTTATGAATGTTAATAAAATCCAAGGTGAGACATGACAGAGTGAAAGTCACATGTGTGGTAACAGATCAGTGAAATACATCACAAGTCTCAGTGAAGCAGTGACACACTATGTCACCAAATGAGCTTGACCAATATGATTTTAAGTTCAAATTTTCAGTGTGCCATCTTGAAGTGAGCTGGTACAGCTAGGAATCCTGCTAACAGTTGCACTATTCTGTGCAAGTTCTTAGAGTAATTTAATTACCCATGCCTGTTTTAACAACTTTTATCTTAAAAATGTAAACTACATACCTTGTCGTTCTTCTTGATTTCCAGACCAGTGACTAAAACTTAATCCTAGTTACTTTTTTAAAGAGGTTTTTGTTTGGTTCACTTTGGTATAACGGTACCTTCTCTCACATTTGTGGTACTTATAAATAACCCAATCTGTTCCGAATGGTGCATTAATGTGAACCTCCATGCAGGTGGGATTGTAGTACACATCAGAAGGAGCAATATTTACTCAAACAAAATGCTTGGAAATAAGAGTGTGATGACTCCGATGAGACTGTGGAACGCTACCATTCTGACTTACTTTTTACTCAAATGGCACAAAACAGATTCACAAGTTAGAAGTAAAGTAAAAAGGAAAAAGTACTTCTCACTCATTGAGTGCAGCATGCAAAGAAGTTGCAAATAAACTGAAAAGTTACAAAACTAAAAATGTCACTTTTCCCCTCAGTTGAAACAGAGGACACACTAACAGTTGTGCAAGCATAGCTCTCTGGATTTGTAATCCATTAACTTTTCCAATTTTGTAAACACCAGCTGTGTTCCACCGCTGAGCTCTTATAGCAGACAGTCCCAGGAAATATAACTGCATAAACTAACCTCAATGTTCAAACTGTCCTGTCATATTCATACAGTGGCATCCCCCAGGATGAAACCCAATTCTGCAGCATTTTGTAGCACTCTGCAGAATGCTGCACCATACCTACTGAATAAAGCAATGTAATTTCAATGGCAATTAGTCCCTTTTGTCATTCAGGAAAATGTGACACTGCCAGGGTGAAGTGAGTGCCACAGTTTTCTGCATGACAGAAGGGACTAATTGCCATTGAAATGACATTGCTTTATTCAGTAGGTCTGCTGCAGCATACTCCAAAGTGCTTTAAAAGTTGATTTCATCCTTGGGATACCACTCTACTCGCATTTTCTGAGCATTTCATTTTATATCAGATATTTAGAGTACATGAAAACTTAAAGAAAATTACAAGAAACTGCTAATATGATTGTCACTATACTTTGAACATTGCTGGCCATTTGGTATCCCACCTTATTAGAATAGGGTATTACCTCAGCACATGTGCACTGAAACTGCCTGTGAGCTAAAGAGTCATTTTGAAATGTATGCAGAAAGTCATATTTCTGAAGCAAACTGACTGGCAGGCATTTGTTTTCCAATTCGTGGGTTGCACAAGTACAAAAAATGGCAGCTACACAGTACATGTTGGTATGAAAAAAAACATAAATTTCTTAAACTATACACATTTTTCTAAAGATGCACCAATGGGGTCAGTAGCTCTTTAAATTATTCTCATGTCACATGTGAAACAAGGAATAAATGGTGTTTTCATCCCAGCTAGAAAACAACAGGATTAAATAAGTCAATTTTGTTAGAAGGTGTAATTGATTTAAATAAAAGAACAGCAAGGAGACTGGGCTAGATGTTAATGCAGTGGATTGTTAATCTGTAGACTACAGAAATGCGTTCACAGGATTCAACACCCCTGATTCTCCACCAAGTTTGAAATGTAGAACTGCTGACCTCATTGGTACATCTTTAGAAAACAGTAAGATTTAGAAACAATTAAACTTATATTTCATGTTTCTTCATGTAATTCTCAACCTCATTTCTTTATTATTAAGGGCATTTGCATGATAACAGGATTTCTGACATATCTGCTATGGCTGCATTCCTACACCTGACGTCACAGTTTTGTTTATGGCATCACAGTCTGTTGCTGTAGAGATACTATAATTATGATGTCATAAACTGGTGATTATGATGTCAGGTGTAAATAAGCTACCAGAGCAGATGATGTCTACAGGGCAGTGATCCTGTTTTCATGATAATGTCCTTAGTAATATTAACAAAGGGAGACATCAGCGAAAGGTGGGGTTTAAACTTGTGAAGGGGGAAGGATCAAAAAAAGTGCAGTGCCAGCAGGTACGATAAATGAGGGACATGGTCTCCACTCCTCTAGGGGGGCTAGGGAGAGATGGAAATGGGTCACCAGGTAGGGTGCAGGAGCTGAGAAATGGGAGCACAAGGGGGTCAGGAGAGGAGGGAAAAGGGGTGGAGAGTGGTCCTGATAAATGCCAGGAGCATAGAAAATAAAATGCCTGAGCTCCAGGAGATGCTAGTTGAGGGGGAGGTAGATGTGGCAACAATCACTGAGACCTGGGCCACTCAAGGGCACAAGTGGAACCTAAATCTGGAGGGCTATACTATGTTCGGAAAAGATAGGAGGGAGGGAAGGGGGGGTGGTGTTAGTCAGAAATTGCATGGGTATTGGAGGGGTAGAGGAGGCAGATGGGAATGTGGAGGCTATTTGGGTCAATCTGTTGATGCAGGGGGGTAAGACAGTAAAGGCTGGTATGGTATGGTATACAGACCACCAGCACTGGTGGAGTTTCTGGAAGAATGTTTGGTGGCAAATTTCAAGGGACTCTGTTGATTGGGAAAGGGAAGAGTAGTGGTAATGGGGGACCTCAACATGCCAGGAACAGACTGGGGGGACCATGACATCACCAGTGGCCAGGGAGCAGAGGCTGCTGGATGTCTTCCAGGATGCGTTTCTGACACAACAGGTGGCTAAGCCAACTAGAGAGGCCCGGATACTGGATGTGGTCCTGGCAGACAGTGATCAGATTAGGGGCCTAGAGGTGAGGGACCAATTGGTGGGGAGTGATCACAATGCAGTCTGGTTCTTCATGGACCTGGGAGGGGAAGCTGAACAAGGATGATAGAAACCGACTTTAGGGGTGCAGACTTCAGGGAGATGGGAAGGATCCTTAAAGATTTTTTGGGACAGGATAAGGCCGGCTATGGATGCTGACAGCAGGTAGGGGATCATTAGGAGGGGACTACAGAAGGTTACCATATCCTGCACAAGGAAAAGGCATAAGTTTGGTAAGGCCAGAAAACCCTGCTGGTGGACCCGGGAGGTACAGGAGGTGGTAAGGGACAAGAAGGTGGCCTATAGTGCTTCAAGTGCTCAAGGAGTGAAAGGGATCAGGATGAATATGAGCTGACAGCCAAGAGAGTCACTAGGGTGGTGAGAGCAGCTAAGGCAAAAAAGAAGCAGTCCTTAGACAGTGGGATTTGGAGGGGGTACAAAGGGTTGTTTAGATACATAGGGGAAAAAAGGAAAGTAAGGCAGTAGAACAGCAAGATAAGGATAGGAGATTGTTGAGCACAGGAGACAGGAGACCAGGCAGAAGTTCTAAATGAGTACTTTGCTCAGTTTTTACCATGGGGGATGGAGAGGCTATGCCTTGCGGGGGGAGTGGGGGCAAACCAGAGGAAGGGGTGGGACCGGTAGAGACCAGGGGCCCTGATGGGTCTTGGGAAACGGAGTGGCCACCACAGACAGGTGGGAGGGCCAACAGTACAGGGTGAAAAGGGGGGAGGAGGTGGAGGCTGAAATCCCAGTAGAGAGCGTAAGGGAAGCCCTCAGGTCCCTTCAGATGGAGAAAGCATCTGGGCCAGATGAGATACATTCCAGGTTGCTGAGGGAACTGGCTGATGTCCAGGCAGTCCCTCTAGCGGAGCTTTTCAACATCTATCTGAGGACTGGGTGGGTGCCCCAAGACAGGAGGGTGGCCCATGTTATGCCAATCCGTAAAGGGGGGATCGAGAGGAGGTGGAAAATTACAGGCCCATTAGCCTGACATCGGTGGTTGACAAGGTGATAGAGGGTATTGTCAAGGAAAGGCTGGGGGGGGTTACTGGAGCAAACTTGGTACTTGGACGATAGGCAGCATGGCTTTGCCCCAGGTAGGTCATGCCAAACAAACCTTGTTGAATGCTATGACTGGGTGATGAGGGCCCTGGACCAGGTAGGCCAGTGGACGTCCTTGTTCTGGACTTCAACAAGGCATTTGATTCAGTATCCCACAGTGGTCTGCTGGCTAAGCTGAAGGAAACGGGGGTTGGGAGACAGTTGTTAAGATGGATAGGAAATTGGCTCTCTGACCATACTCAGAAGGCGGTGGTTGGAGGGTTATCCTCATCCCCAAGGTGGGTTACTAGTAGGGTTCCCCAGGTTTCAGTGCTGGGGCCACTCCTGTTCAACGCGTATGTCTCAGACATCAGAAAGGGGATCAGGAGTGAGATGAGTCTCTTTGCAGAGGACTCAAAGCTGAGTGCAGTGGTGGATGAGGAGGAGGGGAGGTTGACCTTGCAGGAGGACTTGAAGGCTCTGGAAAGGTGGTCAGGAAAATGGAAACTAAAATTCAATGTAGGGAAGTGCAAGGTTCTGCACCTGGGAGTCAGAAATCTGACCAGGGGTATACCCTGGGAGAAGACATGATTCAAGTCAAGGAGGGTGAGAGGGACCTGGGGATAGTGGTAGATGTCAAAATGAACAACTCAAAGACCTGCAGGAGGGCAGCAGCAAGAGCAAATAGGATGCAAGGATGCATCACCAGGGGGATTACCTCCAGAAAGGCAGAATTGATCCTTCCACTGTACAACTGCTTGGTTAGGCCACACCTCAAGTATTGTGTGCAGTTTTGGAGACCACATTTGAAGAGGGACATTACACTCCTAGGGAGGGTCCAACAGAAGACAACCAAAATATCTGTGGCCTGGGGGACAGGACCTATGAAGAGAGGCTCAAGGAGCTCAACATGTACACCCTGGAGGAGAGGTGGGATGGAGGGCATGACATAGGTCTTTAAGTACATGAAAGGGATTAATAAGGGAGGCCCAGTTAGGGTGCTCCAAAGGAAGGATGGTGGGGCAATGAGAGGTCACAGGTGTAAGCTGGAAGGAGGCAGGCTCAGAAGGGAGAGGAGGAGATATTATTTCACTGAAAGGGTGGTGGAGCCATGGAATGCACTGCCTAGGGAGCTGGTAGAGGTGGAGACTGTGGACGGATTTAAGAGGGGTTGGGACAGGTACAGGGGGAAGGTAAATCTCACCAGGCCCAATACAGGTGGAATTTCTGGGACTGGGGACAATATAACCCAAGGGGGAAGGACACCAAAATTGGCCCTCAGTGTGGGAGTTGAAAATCGAGCAGACTCGAGAGACCATTAGGCCTGTTCTGCTGGCCTTTCAGTATGTTACTATGGTAGTATAATTGCAAGAGATACAAGAGATATAAACTGAGTTGTGTCTAAATTTCACATTTTGCAATTTCACATTTGGTATCCGGAGCTTTACTGTGATCAGTTGTTTCTTCTGTTTGTTTCTGATGCAACACATTAGTAGTTGTGCATCTTTGTAACACAAGCATTGTATTCCTGCAGTTTTCAATGGACTGAAATGGAAAATCAGTTGTTCAAATGATTTTATGTGTACAGCTGATACAGTTGTTTGTTCTGTATCCATCTAGCAGGATCCGATGTCACCAATAGCAAGCTTCACTTTAAAATATTACAGATTGCAGTTTATTTACATGCACGTCTTTGCATTCCTTTAAACAGTAGATCTGTATGCTTTGTAATGTCCATGCAGTGATTATACCTTACAGTTTCAGTAACATCTGCTAGTATCAGGAGATCCAAAAACCAAAACACACCCATGGGAGTGGGGTGGGGAGCACTTCCCTGACATGTCAAACTAATCATTCACTCTGCAGTAAATAACTTTTAAATGTAATTTTTAGACACACAGCAGTGACACGTTTTAGATATTTATTTCTGTTCATTAATAGCTGATCAATGCAAGAACTGAATTCAAATATAGAGTTTCTCCTATTGCCTTGATACTGTCTGAAGTGACGCTGTTAATTTACAATCTGAAAGGTGAAATGTTACTGTCTTGTCAGAAGCAGTTTCTCATCATGTACTGTGATGTCCATGAATTTATTCTAATGTACTAATTTTATTTAACAGTAAATAACTTTTACAACTGTCTATATTGTTTTACTTTCTAACACCCACAGACGTTGCTTCCCAGAGGTCTGTGCTGCAGTCAACAGCAATCATGGGTCTGATTCCAAAAGGCATGGTGCAACTCATGGACATATGCGAGTTGCTCCATGCGATGCTATGCCGGTGACCCTGTGCCATATTCCAGGACAAGCAGAGTCCCCAGCACCCATGACCATGACTTGTGGCAGTCACAGGCTAGCACCAAAGGAGTGGCGCAATGGGTCTGGGTGCCACAAGCTGTGGCACACACTGTATTGCACCCTGGAGCCCCTCATCCCGAAAAGCAATGGCATGCACCGCATTGGGGGGTTAGCCGCTTGGCACATGCTTAGGGGCAGCACTGAAAATGGACTCCGGGGTCCCCAAAGTTTGGGGGGTGGGGGCATGCCAGCAGGGGCAAGGAGCACATCCATGCCATTTCCGCTGTGCTGTGGGGGGGCATCAATTGCTGTGCCAGGATGGATGCCCCTTAGGCCACCTCTTAGCTGGTCTAACCCCACTACACCATTCTCTGTTCTGAAATGGTGTATGTGGGTTATGGCAGCCACCCTTCTGCAATGGGGCCATGCCACAGTGGGTTCTGGGAGTAGTGGGTGGCATAGCCCATCCTTTGGCACAACCTGCATATGACATGGCACAAGGCTTCTTCTGGAATTGCAACTGGTGTTATGCCTGGTGTAAGGTGTGATTTGTACCATAGAGTTTTGCGTAAATTGCCTTGCGCCAAACGTAATGCATATTGGAATCGGTCCCATGAGTCACTCCCTGGTGCAGGAAGTAGGAAAAAACACTGATATCCTGATACACATATGGACTAATGATCTCACCAGATGATCAGTTGTGGAGACCAAGGAACACCTTACCAGGCTGGGAGACAAACTGTCATTCATTTTGTCTGGCATCTCCTTCTATGAGATTCTGCCACTCTGGGAGAGGAGGGCCGATGGACAGAAGGTCGAAGAAGGGGAGATAGGAGAGCTAGATATGTGGCTCAAGAGTTGGTGCCAGAAAAAAGGACACAAATTTGTAGGTAACTGGCAACAGTATTGGGAGTGAAAGTTCTTTAAATTCGATGGACTGCATCTGACTAAAGAGGGAGTCAGTGCACTGGGGCAGAAGTTTGATGTCTTTGCAGAATATTCAAACTAGCAGGAGGTGGGGCTTAGTCAGAGTTGAGGTAGCAAGTGAGTTTTGTTTTCTCAGAAGAAGCCAGAAGGGGAAGGAAACATATTCAATTCAGTGCTTTACAGTAACTGGTAATTGCTATTTTTCTTTTAAACTTAGATTGTGGGCTGTTAGTGACACTGTAATTTATTTGCTGTCTTTACTTAGAATTGTTTTTGGGCTGTTGAAAATTTAAAACATAGTGGTGGTGTATTTCTTTGCTGTCTTTAATTGCTGCAAATTTTTGCCCGCCCTCCATCCCATTCCCCCAACTCTTAATTATATTCCCTGTTAAATCTGATTGACAGGAGCTAAACACAGGGGATAGTAAGCGGTGTGGAGTAGGAGGGGCATAAGGGGGAAGAAGCCCACCCTCAGCACAACAAGTGTTTTGACTCATTTATTTATTTATTGGCTTATTTTCTTTTTTTAAGAAGAAAAGTATCTGAGGATCAGTGGCATGATTTTTAGGACAGTAAATTAATAAAAAGGGAACTAGGAGAGCTTCAGTAACAGTCAAGTAGTGGAATAGCAGTATAATTGCAATATAATGTGGGGAGTGGTGCAATGCAGTGGCTGTGGGGGCAGCCATATTCAGGCAGACCTTCTGGACACTGAGGTGCTGCCCTATCTACATGCATCTCTCTGGACTGCGGGAAGAGGTAGCCAGACTCAGAGCGGAAGTAAATTGGGTCAGGAGTACCATCACCCCTATCCAGAGACCACCCAGTCCAGTGCAACTGCCTCAAAGAATGCAGAGAACAAGGAGCACTTGGGTGACAGTGGGCTCAGGGAAGGTAAGAGTGGTCAGGCAGAGGTACAGCCCAGATCCTATTCCACTCAAGAACACATATGCCACACTGGCAAATGGGGACAACCAAATAGAGGTACCCAGAGAAATGGAAGGAAAGGATGTGGAGGTTAGCCAAGGAGGTGACCTCAGTGAGGAGAGCAGTGGACCCCAGAGGAGGAGGATGAAGTGAATCCTGGTGGGGGACTCCATCATAAGAGGGATCCAGCTAGGAACACAGGAGGGGGAGGACAGGGAGGTGAGGTGTCTACCAGGTGCCACGGCATGGAGGGATGGAAGGAAGATCCCGGGGATCACCAGGAAGGCAAGATGGGAGGGTGAGCTGGATGTCATTATCCACCTAGGTACTAATGACCTGGCAAATGGGGAGCCAGAGGAAGTTCAGGAAGAGTTTAGGAAATTGGGAAGGGGTCTCAAGCAAGTAGCTACTTCTGTCACTTTTTCAGAAGTACTGCCTGTGAGAGGCAAGGGAGAGCATGGGGTGCATGGATCAGGAAATTTAACTCATGGTTGAAGAACTGGTGCTGTGAGGAAGAGTTTGGATTCATTGGTGATTGGGGACCCACCTGGAGGGATGGAGGTTTGTTCAAGCCTGACAGCCTGCATCCATCCTGGAGGGGAATCCAAGCACTCAGTGATAAGTTTAAATGCTACATTGACAAGCATTTAAACTAGCAAAGGGGGGGGGTGGCAGGCCAGCAAGGAGGGTACCTACTTGCTCACCCCACTCAGCTAGCAGTGGAACTAGTGAACCAGAGGAGTGGCTATCTCTACAAAGCAGTGTTCAAAAGATGGAGATTAACACCCAAGAGGTAGATAGGCAGAAAAGGGGCAAAATTCAGCAGAAGGGCAGACAGCAAGGAGAACCAGAGATAAAGGACAACCAAGGAAGGGGCTGGAGTAGAACAGTGAAACAGTCTAGGGAGATAAACTCATGGAAAGCCATGTGTGCCAATGCCAGGAGCCTTAGCAACAAGATGGAAGATCTGGAGGCTGTCATGGTGCAGTCAGACCTGGACATTGTGGCCATCATTGAAACCTGGTGTAATGACAACCACGACTGGAAGATGGTATACCTGGCTACAACATATTCAGAAGAGACAGAGCGTACACATGGCAGACGTACAGTGCCAGGGGGTAAAGGTCGGGCACAAGGTCATGGGTCAGTGGCGCAAGGCCACGCACAGCGCCATAGGACGTCCACACATCCTGGGCGAATGGACACGTGTGTGCCAGTGCCACAGTGGACTATTGTGCAGTACTGCCACAGCGCCATATGGTGACCAGCGCTGTAGCGCCATTGGCACAATGGTGGCCGTGGCCTGAATAGCTGAGCACAGCACGTCATCAGCATGGCAGACGCCTGCGTAAGCTACCTGGGCATGCGCAATGCAGTGTACCACACAGTCACAGAAATGCACCATTGGCTCAGCCTGCTCAACCGTATTGCACAAAGCGCAATGGCGCGATATTCAGCCGACACATGCAAATGATCTGATCAGCCATTCAAAGGCGCAGTGGCACGATTAGCATGTCATTAAAGGTGCACCACTCCTAATTTGCATGCATTGCGCTATGAATACACGACATTGGGCTGCGCTGGCCAGATTCGGTTACTGCAGGTGAGAGGTGAGTTCCATGCTGTGTGATGTTCTGGCCAATGGTCATGGGATAACGCTGTAGACTGCACAGTGACAGGTGTCCACTTCCACCCATACAGACCGACATGACCGAGCAGAGCCAAGGTGAGGGTGAGGATGGTTGGCGAAGGAGGAGGCCCAACTTCACCACGGCGGAGACAGAGGCCCTCTTCCAGGCCTACCTGGAAGAGTAGCCACTACTGAGTGGACGGCGGGGCACCCCTCAGGCCCGTGCGGCTGCATGGAAGGGGGTAGCTTGGGCAGTGAACCTGCACGGAAGCCACCAGCGCTCCGTGCAGGAATGCAAAAAAAGTATGGGGACAGACCGCAGGAGGTTGAAGGAGAAGGTGGTAGCCCTCAGGGCAGCACGTGCTGGCACAGGTGGGGGCCAGCCAGCAGTGGCGGAGCTGACCCCGGCTGAGGACCGACTGGCTGCATAAATGCAGCGGAGTGCTGTTGAGGGCGTACTCAGGAGGTGGATTCCAGACAGGGGAAGCCCATCACTGCACGGTATGACATAGTGGTGGTGTTGGGGGGGGGAGGTTGCTCACATGCACTCACATGTCCTCACTTTCTGTTACAGATCCTGTTCGTCTTCAGGGGACAGTGGTGGTGGGACCAGGCAATGAGGAAGACCTGCCGGAGTTGGAGGAGGGTCCATCCACCTCTGTCGCCAGCCAGCATGCACTGCACCAGCATGCACGCCTGGCTGCCACCTCTGTTGTCGGTGAGTCAGGGTGGGTGCACTGCCTGTGTTCAGCAGTCTGGCATGCAAGCATGCCAGCACGCTGTGACTGTGGCTGTAGCACATACCTGCACCATTGATGATGCAAGGACTGCAATGGGCAGTGACACGTGTGTGTCCCATGACGGACACACAGCAGGCCAGCACGTGCCCCTGGGCCTAGCTGGTTCCAACGTGTGTGCCAGCATGTCAGCACAGTCCCAGGCTGTGCCTGTCAGCACCGGTGGGGCAGCACCAGTGGCTGTGCAGGTGTCTGGCACTGTTGCGGCCACAGCAGTGGAACAAGTGGTCCCTGGGGCACAGCGCTTGGAAGGGCAGCAGCAGCAGTCACCCACCAGATCTGGGGGTACAGTGTCCATCGGCGGCACATGCACACCGCCCTTTGATATGCCCATTCCTGGTCCTGGTGAACAGCACCCATCCTCAAGGGGTGTTGAGCATCAGGACCTTCCATACTCTGGGGGACAGGATGCTGTTGTGGCAGAGTACCCATTTGAAGAGCACAGCCGCCTGCTGCGGGAATCAGTACAGCAGCAAAGGCAGGTTGCAACATCCGTGGAGGCACTGTGCGTGGCTGTGGAGTGGCACAGCAGGGACTGTGCTCTGATCCTTGCAGAGATGGTCCAAATGCAGATGGATGTGACCGCCGCCATTGACAGGCAGACCCAGGCATTGGTCACTGTCGTGGCTGCATTGGGCACACAAGCAGGTGCCCCTGTACCGCACACCCCACATAGTACGCTCTCCACTCCCTGTTCCCGGCATCGTGCGACACCCAGCCTGTCAATTCCAGGTTCTGCTGTGGGCATCCCAAGCACCCCTGGTGCAGGTATGTTTGGCATGCTGCAGACCCCTGTGCGGACAAGGTCGCAATCGCACAGTAGGACCCCTGGTGGTCCATCGGTGCCACCCCATGTGGCTCCTGCTCAGCCTGCCAGTGCTGTTGGGTCACAGTGGGGCTGCCCACGCATCCGCGGTGGCCGTGGCACAGTGCAACATGACTGATCTGTCTCCCAGTGCGGGCCCTGTCTGGTGCTACCCTGTGTGCAATGTGCGTCATGGTGGGCAGTGCACTGGTGGGTGCCCTGCCCATCACGCCGACACACGGACCACCTGCACACCATCCCGACTGCTGTACACAGGTGCGTGTGCATGATGATGCCTGCATTGTACTGTACACCAAGGTGCAAGGGTGCCCAGCATCTGACACACGTACTTGGACAGTACAGGTGGTGGGTGTGGTCTGTGGATCTGTGTGTTTGCCATGTCTGTTCCTGCTCTGCTGTGCACCTGCCCATGCACGCTTTGTGCCTGGTGTGTGTGTGTGTCCATATGACTGTTCATCCCTCCCTGATGGTGTGTTTGTGTGCCTGGATCCTTCCACTCCCCTTGCCGTCATGCACCCTTGGTGTGTTACTCTGTGTGCCTGCGGGTTGCGCCTGGACAGTGTTGGTTGCACATGGCCCCTTGACTTACCTGTGTCGTGCATAATGCTCCTCCGTGATGGTGTCCCGGTGCAGCTGAGCCTGCCGGATCAGTCGGGGGTCCTGCCATCCAAGGGGGGGCTGCTCATCACCATCATCACAGGCACCGCTGGCGTCCCCAATGCTGTCCCCCTCCTCGACCTGAATGGCTATCCCACAGTCTTTGGCCATGTTGTGCAGGATACAACAGGCCAGGAATATCCCACAGGCCTTTGAGGGGCTGTACTGTAGGGCACCGCCGGAGGTGTCTAGGCATCGGAAGCGTGCCTTAAGCATCCCAAACACCCGCTCAATGCTGTTGCATGTAGTGGCATGTGCCTCATTATAGCATTGCTGCAATGGGGTCATGGGGCGCCGGTATGGTGTGAGCAGCCAGGGACGGAGTGGGTATCCGCTGTCACCTGTGTGGAGATGGTGGAGAAGAGTATCATGTTCAGGTCCATATTGCCAATATCCCTGTGTGCCACTACCATAGCACCTGTGGCATTCCCACCCTTGCCCCACGTTTGCAATTCCTACATGCGTACTCACCCACTAGATGGCCTGTGGGGATGTCCCCACTCTCGAATCGATGGCACAGTGCGGACTGATACCATATGAAGGCATCATGTGCTCCACCAGGATGTGTGGCACAGACATTGATTATGCGTCCAGTGGCATCACACACCACCTGGCAGTTGACACTGGAATAGCCCTTCCTGTTCCTATATGCGGCCCCATCGGGGCCAGGTGGCATGCGAATGGCCACATGGGTGCAGTCTATGACCCCTAGCATGCCAGGCATACGTGCTACCCTGTGGAACTCCTGCATGTTTGCTGTACGCTCTGCCGCGGTGCTGGGGAAATGGATGTGCTCCGCAGCATGTGGCAGCAGTGCGCTGAGGAATTGGGTGATGAAGCGTGACGTGGCCGACTGTGTGATGCCTGTGGTGTCCCCTGTCGGCCTCTGGAAGGTGCCCGTGGTGAGCAGGCACATGCAGGCTGTCACCTTGGTCTCCACTGATAGAGCTTGACTCCATCGTGTGGGTGCCTGCATCACATCACTGCACAGCTCACAGAGCCGCCTCAGTATTGCCCTGTTCAGGTGGTACCGGCCCATGATCTCTACATCTGTGTACAGCTCAAAGCTGATGCGGGCATGGTACTGCCTGTTGGGGGCGTACCGCCGACGGGCCCTTCCACGGCCAAGTCCCCCTGCAGCATGCATTCTCACCCTCCTCATTACAGCTTCCATGTGGAAGCTGGCACTGTCCATCTCCCTGGCTTGTGACCCCCTGGCTGATGTTGCTCTGTTACCCCCGCTGTCCTGACTGCTACCTCCACTGCACCGGGTACCCCCGCTGGCCTCTGCAGCCTATGGCCCACACAACTTCCCTTGCCTGCCCTGTTCTGGACTGTCGCTGTCTGTCTCTCTCTGTCTGTCTCGCTTGGCATCCCTGTAGCGTTCTTGCACCTCTTACTTGAGCCTTTTTATTTTGGCTCATTTCCGCTGTGGCGCACCTTCCGGCTGTTCCGCTATTGCGCAAGCCTTTGAATATCGCATTGCGCTCTTTATGCATGGATCCACCCCCTTTGGTTGTGCATGCCTTCATTTGCATTGCACTGTTGCTCAGCCTGTTTTCAGTGGCGCAACTGCCTCCTGCTGAATATCGCAGAATGGTGCAAATTCGGACTTGAGCATGCGCAACCCTATTGCCCATGGCGCAACCCTTTTGAATATCCGGCCCCCAGTCTTTAATAATCCTCAATTGTGCCACCCAAAAGTATAACTTCATATCTGGGTAGTTCAACCCTCCTTTAGATTGGTCAGTTTTTAACTTATTTAGACTGGCCCAAGGCTTCTTCCCTTGCCATATAAATCTGGAACAGTCCTTTTCAAATGCCTTTATATCTTTCCCTTTCCCTGTCAATCCTGTTGGTAACATCTGTAATGGATATAAAATTCTAGGAAGAATGTTCATCTTAAGTAGATTAATACGTCCTATCCATGATACAGGCAGATTTCTCCATCAGTCCATGTCCTCCCTTAACAATTTTAATAAAGGGGTGTAGTTCAGCCTATAAAGTGATCTCAAATCCCTACCTATCTTGATCTCTAAACATGTGAGGTGCGTACCTACCCTCTTCAGACCCCATGTGCTACCCGCATCCCCCCTCTCCTCTCCCAGAAGCATAATTTTGGACTTCCCCAGATTCAATTTATATCCTGAGAATGTAGCAAATTGACCTATGATTTCCAACAAAGCAGGCATAGACTGTGCAAGGCTCCTCACATATAACATCATGTCGTCAGCATACAGTGTAATTTTATGCTGTCCTCCACTTTTCCCCTTTATCCCTTGTATTCTTTGGTCCTCTCTGATGGCTATAGCCAGTGGTCCTACCGCCATTGCGAACAGCAGAGGGGAGGGGGGGCATCCCTACCTTGTCCTCCTGTGGATCATAAATTGTTCCGTTATATTCCCATTAACCAAAACCGCAGCTTTGGGTGCCCGATACAATGCTCGTATCATTTTGATGAAGTTTTCCCCTAAACCAAATCGTTCCAGGACTGTGAATAAATATGGCCACTCAATCCTGTCGAACGCTTTTTCGGCATCTATTGACAATACAGCTGTCTGCTCTCCCACTTTCTTAGCCTGTTCCAAAACATTAAGGACCTTCCTAATATTATGACACGAGTGTCTACCTTTTATCAAACCCATTTGATCCGGGTGGATCAACTCTAGAAGGATACCCTCCAGTCTTCTAGCTAAAATTTTAGCAAACGCCTTAGCATCACAATTTAACAGGGATATTGGTCTATATGATGAGCATTCCATTAGGTCCTTATTCGGTTTCGGAATCACACACACCAGAGCACAACCACTTGTATCTGGCAGTTCCCCTTTCTCCCTTCCCTCGCTAAATACCTCCCACATCACCTCTTTTACCTCCTCCTTCAACAGTTTATAATAATCCACGGGCAGGCCATCTGGGCCACATGCCTTCCCAGTCTTCATCATATTGATGGCCTGAAGAATTTCCTCCCTTGTGATCTCTTTATCTAACAACTCCTGTTGGTGCCTTGTTATTTGGGGCAGCTTATGCTTAGCCAGAAAGTCAAGTATTTCTTTTTCACTTCCCTCTCCACTTGCCCTGTATAAATCCTCATAATATTTCTTAAATGTCTCCCTTATCTCCACATACTTAGTGACCGTCTGCCCCTTTTTAGTTTTGATCCCCAGGATATGCACCACATTTTTTCTACCCTTTACAAGGTTTACCAGCAAAGGCCCTGGCTTGTTCTCCCATTCATATGCTCTATGTTTCAGGTAGAACAGTTTTTTCCTAGCCTCATCCATCAATAGAGTGTTAAGCGCCTGTCTGGTTGTTACCAGCTCTTGTCTCACCTGTTCACCTCCTTCCCCTCTTGCTACACTCCCCTCCAGTATTCTCAATTCCTGTTGAAGAGTTTTCTGTCTTTCCAATCTATTCTTTTTATATTTTGCCATATACCCTATAATTGCACCCCTCATGTATGCCTTGCCCGTGTCCCATAACATTTGTTTAGAAGTGGCAGTCGGTGCATTTACATCCATATAGAATTTAAATTGCTCCTTCACATATTCCTGAAACTCCTGTGAGCCTAGCATATAGGTAGGGAATCTCCATGTCTGCATTTCCCCCTTCTCACTCAGACGGCGAAAGGACGCCACTACTCCTGCATGGTCTGAAATATGTATAGGACCATGTGTCACCTTCCTAAGCTTCTCATACCAATCAAGCGTTACATAGACATGATCAATCCTTGACCATGTTTTGGGTGGGTTTGAGTAAAAAGTGTATTCTCTCTCTTGAGGATACGCTGTTCTCCAGGCATCCACTAAATACAGTTCTGCCAACCCTTCCCTCCATTTCCTAATACAAGGATCCCTATGACCCTTCCCCTCCAAGTGATCAAGGGCAGCATCAGGTGTGCAATTAAAGTCCCCACCCATAATCAAGTTCTCAAACTGTTCCCTCATTAATATGGACAAAATGTTGTTGTAGAACCCCGGGTCCAAATTAGCTGGGGCATACACGCTCCTGAACGTGACTTTCAGGCCATGGAGGACCCCTGCTACAAACACGTATCTACCTTCCTTTGGATCTGCAAGGACTTTCGTAACCTGAAATGGTAGATTTTTATGCACCAGGACCGCCACTCCTTGTTTACATGGGCTAAAAGAGGCTGCATAGCACGCACCCACCCACCCCCTTTTAAGTTTTGCATGCTCCCCTGATGTCAGGTGTGTTTCCTGTAGGAGAGCCAACTGCACTTGTGCTCTCTTTAATGCCGTTAACACTGCACTTCACTCAATCGGAGAAGACAGGCCATGAACATTCCAGAATTGTATTACCAGATCACCTCCCACCATTGTCTCTTTCCGTTGCCCCTTTTCCTCTACCCTTCCAAATGTTTCCCACCTCCGGCATTCCTCTTACTCTCCTTCCATCCCCTTCCTTGTTTTGCCCAAGCTCAGGCATCAACATCCCAGCAACCATATCCATAACCCTACTATCCATACATGCCCTCTTATCCTTTTCCTCTGGATGTGAATCTCAATAGCTCTTAAATTTTCCCCTTAAGACTACTATAAATCCCCTTTTTACCCCCCTCTTCCCTATACTGCTTCCTTTCCTAACCATCTCAGACTGTTTCCTTTCCTCCCAGCACTCCTCTTTCCAGCATATTATCCCTTGCTCCTCATTGCTCGTTCCTGCCATCAAGACAGCACCTCCCAAAATCCGCTATTTAAACAGCAGCTACCTCCTTTCACCCCCCCTAGACCTCTCCATCTGTGGCCTGTATTGGCCTATCTGATTCGTAACACACCACCATAACATATATACATTGTAGAGCCGGAACCACCTCGATCTGGTCCCCATCAGTCCTTACCGAGTCGCATTAATTTCTACCCTCCATCATAGCCCTCCCCTCTCCCTTTCACAAACCAACCCCATAACTCCAAATTCAGTCTATTTCAATTATAAGGCTTCCTCTTCAGCCGGTTGACCAGTTGGGCGGTGGGTGACACAGCGATTTTAAACATCCTCACACGCTAGGCCCAGGCCACCAGTCACTCCTCCCAGCCCACTTTCTCCACGGGTGATCCTCCAGAACTTTCTCCGGAATCTGCTTCTCCTCTGCAATTTCAACAGCTCAGCTTACGTTCCCCCAGTAAACAGTCTCATTTGGCCTTCGCTATCCACCGATTTAACCAAAGGTATTCCGAGTTCCAAAATTTACAGGATTAAACATACACAGTCAAACTTATAACTGGGGATTTACCCCCTTCTGGAAACGACAGTTAGTGTCTCAAGTCCTTCTCATCAGTTCACTACTCCTTTCAGCCCACTTTCTTCTTGAGTTCCTTTATAAAGGTGTTCACCTTCTCCACCTCCCAGAATGAGTACACTGCACCTTCGTGCTTTATTTTAAGGATCACAGGGTAGATCATATAATGCTCCACTTGCATCTCTCTTAACTGAGACATCGCAGTAGCAAACGTCCGCCTCTTCTTAAGTAATCTATTTGAGTAGTCCTGCGTAACATGAATTCTCACTCCATCTATTTCAACAGGTTGATTTAACTTAAAGACTTTTATCACTGCCTCCCTGTCCTGAAAGTTATGATACCGGATAACAATACTTCTCGGGGGTTGGCCCGGCCCTGGCTTTGGGAGTACTGCTCTATGTACCCTTTCGATCTTGTGCTGTCCCCCTTTAGGTTGCAGTTTCAGGATTTTTGGCAATTTCTCAGCACAGAATTTCAATATGTCTGGGTTCTCCTTCCCTTCAGGGATCCCTCGAAAACGAAGATTGGTACGCCTAACATAGTTCTCCTGGTAGTCAAAAGCTTCCCTCAGATCTTCCAGCTCCCTTTCAAAAGCCATTATTTTCTCCGGTAGAGGCTGTATTACATCTTCAACTCTAGCTGTACGCTCCTCAACCTCCATTAGTCTTTCGCCTTGCGCCGCAGTTGTCTCCGCTATTTCCTGCAACTTTGCTTCAATTTGGTTCTCCAGTTTTTCAAAGTGGGGATTTAGGGCTGCCAGCACCTGTGTTGTCACCTCTCACCCCAGTACAGCTAATTCTGCCACCGAGAAGGAGATTGGGCCTGCAGGCTCCGCTATGGGCTCCGCTGGTTGTTTCTTTAGGTTTTTTCCAGTGTTTCTAGCGGGCTTTCCCGTTGTATTTGCGAGGTAGTCATCCATCATTTTACACCTCCAGGCAAAGATACAGTGGATTCCGAGTCTCTTTTTCTTAGTTTTGTGAGAAAAATATTGTTTTTAGGTCTCCGGGGTGCGGAGCTCGAGGAGAATGCGTCTTACTTTTTAGCTGCTCATCAGCCCGACCCCTTTAATGCTTTCTGCCAATTTGCCCCAGATGCCCTCAACTCACATCACTGCGGAAGCCTACCGCCACTGGCTCAGACATCCTTGAGCAACCGCGCCTAATTCATAGTACAAATTCACTTCCAACTTCTGCCCGGCCCTCCCACCTCCCTACCGCATCCTCCCTTTCTTCCCTCTACCCCCACTCACTCCCTCAGGTCTTCTGATGCTCGGCTAGTGGTCATCCCTCACCGTAGGACCACCGCCGGCCAATCAGCCTTCTCTTACCTCTTCCCTAAACTCTGGAATGGCCTGCCAGCTCAGATCCGCTATTCATCATCCAAACACTCCCTATCCTCTGCCCTCACTAACTTCCTTGCACCAAATTGCAACTGTCCCTGCCCCCCAGATAACTTCTCTTCCACCACCACCCCCTTAGTGCCTGACCAGCGGCTTGGCCATTGCCTAATTGTCTGGCTTATACACTGCCCTACACATTTACACTCTCACTCCCACTCTCTTATTCCCTCCTAATCTCTCCCTTCTGCCCCCTTCCTATTAACCCTCTCTCTTCAGCCTCACCTACTGCTACTGCTCCCTTCTCCCTCCCCCCACCTTCTCCTCCAACTCCTACTGACAACTTTGTGTATCTTGCTTCAGCTCAAGTCCTGTTACTGGCACTCAAGTCTTGTTTTTGGCACTTATGTAATCATGTATTAACTTTGAAGTGTTCCCATGGTTTGTATACCCTGTCCTAATGTTCAGTTCCTGTGCTGTTTCTCCTACTGTAAAAAGTGCTAATGTAATCCCACCCAACTATGTACAGTACATTATCTATATTGCGCTATTCAATATTCAACATTTGTATGTAGACCTGCCTCCATTTGTAACCCCTCCCCCCAGGTCGCACCATGAGACGAGCATCTTTTTGCTCAGTGTGCTTTTCCTGGTGAAACATTTTCAATAAATAAATAAACAAACTCCCAATGCATCTCACAATTCAAAAATGGTCTAAGGCAACACCTTCTTACCAGGACAGTTTGTGACTGCCACTAGGACTCTTAACATCCATAATGTCCACTCATACACATTCTCCTTCCCCTTCCTTTTATCCCCATTCTTCCCTCTTGCCCTATCCCTCTGTCTACCTCTCTCCCCTGTGCCTTTTCTCCCACTGGATCAACCTTAAAACCAACCTACTACCACTACCTTCCAACCTTCTAGACAAAGCCACTTGTTTTGGCCACCCACTCCTCCCCAGTCTCCCCTCCAAATCACCTTGACTCCTCCTTGGACTCTCACACTAGGTGTCACACCTCTTTATCTCCTTCGCTACATATAAACACTATCCTTTACCCTAGTTGAATGCTCCTGATGCTGTACTATCACCATTAGTACTATGGATGACATTGTAACCTTATTGTACACTAGCTACCTACTATTCGAGTATTGTATGTAAACTGTTTGTTATTGTTGTCATTGTCACTGTTTGATGTGGAACCTTTGTAAAAGAGCTCTGAGCTCAAAGGTATGATTCGAATCCCTAAATAAATAAATAAAAATAAGTAATCCATAACAGTTGAGAGGTATGGATTAGTAAAAGCTTGTTTAAACTTAGACGCGAGCTAGAAGTGGCAGAATTAACCAGCTAAGAAAAACAAAATAATAGGATTGGGGGTTGGAGAGTTTAACAACTTATACGCAGAATGACCAGATCAAGCCAGGTGTTATGAAATGTTGTAATATATGTTTGTGGCATGGTTGTGATGTCACAAAACATGTATTACAGCATTTATAGAGTGCTGGTTTCAGGTTGTTATGGGATGAGGGGGTCAGCAAAGATAAAGTAAGGCATCTGAACTGCACTTTCATAATTTTAAGAGTGAAACTTGATTGCAAATTCAACAACATAAGTACAGTCTAGTGCTTACAAACAGGGCTCCTAGATTTTTCCTATGTTCCTGTATAGTCTGGGATTGAAGCTAAATATTTATATACTTCTGTTTTAACTGGTACAAGTCTATAGTAGTGATTGCTCCATAAGTGTAAAATACTGAAAATGTATCTCAGTTGATGTGAGAGCACTACTGTAGTGTGTGCACTAAGATTTGATTACTTTATTCAGTTTTTGGCAGGTCATAACAGGAACATCATCTTGAGGACAAAATGTTGAGTCTTGTCCCCCAGTCACCACACACACATACCCACACAAACATATACACACACACACACACACACACACACACACTTTTATTAAATGGTACCAAATGGCTAGTCAGATCTATACACCCTAAGGTTTTCAGTGGCAGAATCATGCTCACATCATGAACAGTCTCCCTCTACCAGTCCCAGGCTGCAGGACAGCTTCGCTCAGCCATTTCAGGCTTCTGGGGACAGCCAGCATTCCTGGTGCTCTCCTCCCCTCCTCACAAACCAACCTTCCACCTAGGACTCCAGCACAGCCTCCTTCCACCAGCCCAAGGCCATATGACAGTGTCTCTCAGCCATTTCAGGCTTCTGTGGGCAACCAATGTCCCTAGAGTTTTCCTCCCCTCCCCATGAACCAGTCTTCCACCTAGGACTCCAGCATAGGTATGACTACTCACTGTGAACCAGGCACCATCTTGCAAGTGATATTTCCGCTGTGCCACACCACATGACCTGGCATTTTTCATCAGCAAACTGCAACAGACAGAGTTTGCCTTATAGTACCTTTAAATACCTCAATGAGTGCTAGATAGTGATGTTAAGCCTGCAAATCAATGTTTTGCCTGAGATTTTACAAATGTTTCCTTCCCAGCATAGCTTGTACAGCCTAGTGGATGTGCGACTTCTGCGACTGTTTGAGGCAATGACCGAGAGTGTTCTCTCTGCTAAACTAGTATTCTGACTGTAGCATTGTTTTTTGACTCCATTGTCTGCTCAGGCACTATGGCCTACCTGTGTCCTTCAAGGGGAGTACTGGGTTGTGCCTGCTTGCTGCAAGAGCTCAGCAGCTGCTATGTTCCCACCCCCTCCTTCTCCTCAGGTTACCACTGCCTGCTCTCGTGGTCTTGTTATTTAATCAACCCTCCCCTTCCTTCTCGCCAGCCTCCTCCACAAGCCCAGGCTGCAGGACAGTGCTGCTCTACCATTTCAATCTTCTGGGGCAGCCAGCTTCCTGGAGCTCTCCTCCCCTCCCCATGATCCAGCCTTCCACCTAGGACTCCAGCACAGGTATGACCTCTCACTGTGAACCAGTTGTACTGATACACCATTCGCCCTCCCCAGCCATCCTCCCACCCAAAGGTGATCTGTCACTTACAGGGCCCCTACAGAAACAATTAGCCCACTTCTGATGCCCAGCAATGCATGTCCCAGTGGATGCACCGGAACCTCGCTCTCACTGTCCTTGACTTAGACTGTCCCACCAACAACCACTTCCACTTAAGCTCAGTTGGGGTTAGCTGACCAAATCCAAATGTGCTGAACTACCTGAACCTGCCTATTGCACTACAGTTGTTCTCATCAGACACTGAGTACCAGTAAATACATGCCTCACTAACCCTCCTGCTAATTGCAGTATCCTCTACAAGTGCTAACACAAGTCAAGCATCACCAGGACATCAACAGCCACTACACCCTGGAAACAGATTGAAGGGTGTAGTGAAGGATGGTGCTATGGCAGCCACATCATTCAGCCAGTGGGAAGGGTGTGTAATGGCTAAGCAATGGTCCTTGCCTATATATCCTACACCACCCACCACCACTACACACAGCAAATTGATGATAAGGCATGGCATGTAGCCATGACTCACCCCCAGCCACCCACCTGGGCAGTAGCAGACAGAGGGTTTGAAATTCAGGAGGTCCATGGGAATCAGATCCCCAAGGTGGCAGAACACACTGGTTCTGTATAGAGTTGCCCATCTGCTACTCGTTATGGTGTACGGTGTCCCAGGCATCAGTTTTTATGTACTTTTAGCAGTTTTTCTTTTTTTTAAGTAGAAGACTTTGCCATCTGCATCTTCTTCCAAGAGTTACATCTGGTTGCTAGGATTAATGGTGTGGTGGAGTCATGGATGAGAGGTGAGCAGTGGCCAGCAACCATGAATGCCAGCCACTGCACAACCATACATGGGTGCACAGCTGCACTTGCTGGTCATGCTCCTTTTACATGTACTGGCCTTCCATAATTGCATGGCCTCCTATGTGAATAGGTTCCAATATTAGATTGCATGTTTAGTAAGCAGTAAGTACATGAGGGAGTGATTTCTGAATTAGAACTTACATCACAGCTACATGACTGACATTTGGTAAATGTAAGAGTGCACACTTGCAAAAATATGTTACCAAGGCATTAACTGTGAAAACTTAGATAATAGTGGATGGGCAACCATGCAGAACCAATGAGTTCTGCCAGAGAGAGGTTCTGATTCCCTTTGACCATGAGAGATAAGCTTGAGAGGTCCATGGCAGTCAGATTCCCAAGGCTGCAGAAAAAACTGGTTCTGCATAGAGTTGCCCATCCACTATTCCTTATGGTATATGGTTTCCCGGACATCAGTTTTTATGTACTTTTAGAAGTTTTTTTTAAATAGAAGAGTTTGTCATCTGTGTCTTCTTCCAAGAGTTACATCTGGTTGCTAGGATTAATGGTGTGGTTGTTAGGGACCTGACATCCCTACATTTGTGTTACACACTCCCACTGGTTGAAACTGGGTTGGGAGTGATTTTTAGGAAAAAACAACGATGGCTGTATTTCTTGCTTAGTGAGATTACGTAGATGAAGTAAGTGTTTTCTGTAAGTAAATGTAAATATCTGGTTGATCTTGCAATTATTTTTTTTTTTCAAAGGACAGTATATCTGGTTGATCTTGCATATTATTTTATCACATCTGATTGACCCTGCATCTGTGAGATTACATGGCTGTCTGTTCCTTCTGTTGCTGCCTCCTTTGATCTGGCTAATGCTACACTTTCTGTTGGTGTGGCTCACAATATTCTGAAATCATCTTAAATGCTGTTGTACCATAGAAAGGTTCAACAGTGTTCCATGACATTTGAAATGTGGTACAATAGCATTTTAGCTGATATAAAAATCAAGGTAGAACAATGTTCTATCATCCATACCATTATTTCTCAGTCACAATATTATTACAACACCAATTAGTCATTATGCAAATTAAATATTTTTGTGTACAGTTATATATCAATTCACAGTATTAGACTGCATATTGTTAACCAGTAGGTTCAAGCAAAACTGGAATTCAGACATGGAACATCATCTAAAGAGTTGCCAATCAGTACATTTATGTGTAGAAAACTGAAGGTATATTGTAATCATATTTTTGTTACCATTCTGATTACACTTTTAAGTTTTCTGTGTGATTACCTTTTAAATTAATGTCACATAGACATAGACAGTTGAAACAATGCACAAGACCTGCATTCATAAGTGGTTACACTTGTAAGAACAAATTTAACAATGCCAAAAGTAGTAACATAGTAGTTACACAATAAACTTGCTGTTACAATTTGCAATCAACAGCAGCCATCCAAACAAATGGACAACCCACCAACAGACTGGATCCTGTACTCTGTATAGAGTGGGAAATTGTGGGATATGACTGACCCTCCCAGTACTGCTGTTTTCAAGTAAGTTAACCTACGGGTCTGCATGTGTTCACCCATGCTTCAGGCCCTCATGGTATAGTCAGAGGGCTGTGGAAGCTTGGTGTGAAGAATGTTGTCATGGCTGATACCCTGTTCAGCTAGTGGGAAGTGCATGTTATGGCTAAGGAAGCATCCCTTCATGTGTATCTGGCTCCACCCACCATCACACCACACAGCAGATTGGTGATATTTTTTTATTTAGTTGTTTATTTGTTTACTAGGTAGATGCACTGATCCAATGGACCATTTTCAGGCATGACTCAGCCCACAAAGATAGCACATACAGTAAGTAATACAGATGTTACACTTACATTAACAGAGAAGGGTACAGGAAAAAGAATACATCGAATATATTGAGTTCAGCTATGTACATGTAAGTGCAAGAACACAGTTGAAACACAATAGAGTAGCAACTAAAGTGCAGGTGCAATATACATGACGTAAAATCAGTCAGCCTTATGCCTGTTCAGCATTGTACAATGGGCCAGTTTAGTCTTAGATACAGAAGACTTAGGACTCTCATCCAAGGGTAGCCATGCCCAACCCTCTGCAACCCACCTGGGCAGCAGCAGGACAGAGTAGTGGGTGATGTGGGTCAATCTCACAGAAGCAACACATTTAAAGTTATGTAAGTGCACAACACGCATTGTGAAACTAGTTAATAACTACATAGTAGTGCAGTTACAGTGTAGTTATACAATAGTTACAGTGTAGTTAGTGACACTTAAAATTATCCTTCAAAAATCATTGCCTCATGAACTTACTGCAGCATAGCACAGTGGTTAAAAGCACTGATCTGCAAAACCAGAGAACTGTATTTGAATCCCAGAGCCTCCACTTGTATCCTGTGCGACCAAAAACACAAAAGAAATACAAATAAGAATGCAATCTAATATTATACATTGCTATACAATAAAAATAAAACACATTCATTTACAGAACTACTTATTGGCTTTTAACATTGCTGTAGTTACTAAGGAACATGCTGCATCTGTGGCATTGTTTCCACAGTTAATGCCTAACTAACATGTATTTGCAAAATAAGTACGCAGAAACTGACACTTACAATAAAGCATAAGAAGAAGGGTGTGACTACTACACACTTACACCGGATGTCAATGCTGTAATTCTGATGTATGTTTTCCTTCAGAAATCATTCCTTCATGTACTTACTGCTTAATAAACATGCACTCTAATATTGTTAATTGCTCTACTACTACATTGTTTGCTCATACAATAAGAATAATTTACATAATTACTTATTGGCTTGTAACAGTGCAGTAGTTACTAAGAAATGTGCTCCTTCTTTGGCATTGACATACACCTCTTCTGCACCGACACCTCTGCCCTGCTACTGCCCAGATGGATGACTGGGGGTTGGGCATGCTACATATCATGCTTTATCACTGATCTGCTATGTTGAGTGGTGGTGGGTGGTTCCAGATACACAGGTAGGGACCTTTCCTTATCCATTACATTCCCATCCCACTAGCTGAATGGTGTGACTGCCATAGCAGCATCCTTTACATGAAGCTAACACAGGCCTCTGACAATACCATGAGGATTGGGGGCAAGGTGGTAAACATAGGAAGACCAGTAGGTCCCCTTACTAGAAAACAGCAGTAATGAGAAGACCACCCATAACCCACAATTCCCCACTCCACATACAGTGCGTGATACAGTCTGTTCCTGGTCAGTCCATCTGATTGGATGGCTACTATTGATCACCAGGCCTGGGAATGCACATTTGACACATTCTCTGCCACCTATGAAAATATGGTCCAATATTATATTGCATGTTTAGTATGCATTAAGCTCATGAGGGACTAATTTCTGAATGAGAACTTACATCACAGCTACAGTACTGACATTTGCTAAATGTATGTGTGTGCAACTGCAAATACATGTTACTCAGGTACTGACTGTAAAAACAGCACCATTATATCTTAGCCACAATATTGTTATAGTGCCAATTAGTAATTATTCAAATGAAATATTTTTGTGTACAGCTACATATCAATTCACAATATTAGACTGCATGTTTACTAACCTGTAAGTTCATGAAAAACTGGAATACAGACATGGAACATCATCTAATGAGTTGCCAGTCAGTGCATTTAACTGTAGCAGACTGAAGATGCTTTGTATTCTTATTTTAGTTACCATTCATAGTACTCTTTAATATTTTTCTGTGTGATTACCTTTTAAATAAATGTCGCATACACATAGATAGTTGAAACTCTGCACCAGACCAGTATTTATATGTAGTTACACTTGAAAGAATAAATGTAATAATGCCAAAAGCAGTGACATAATAGTTACACAACAGATTTGCTGTTACAATTTGCAATAGCTATTACATGTGTAATAAAAGAAAAAGAACAAATAACAAAATGCCAGAAAAGACAGAGTGGTAGTTGCACAATAGATTTTCTGTTACACTTTGCAACAACTATTATTTGTGCAGTTACACTTGTCAGAATTAATTGATTTGTGCTGAAAGGGAAATAGTAGTAGTTGCACATTTATGCAAGTTGTGTAACTACACAACACGTACATGTGAAACTATTTAACAACTACATAGTAGTGTTATCCATGGTCCAGTACCCTTAATGGTGCCCCAAACTCGTGGTCAGCAAGCTATGCAGGCATACGTACTAACCTTAGGGCAAAGATACTTATCAAATAAGCATAAGTGTCAGGATCTGTGTTCTATTATGCTCTTTTGTGTTTAACTGATATATTCTAGCCACGAGAAATGTTTTTAACTCTATTTATACTATATTTATATAAGTAAGGCAACAGTGAAATCTTTAGTACTTGTACACTACTACAAATGGCCTTGTAGTACAGAGGTTCATTGTATTGTTTTGTCTTCTGCAAACTATGCAAGCTTACCACTAGTTAGGATGGTTAGTCAGACCACCTGTTTTTTCCCAATTGTATACATTTTATGTATCTTTTTTTGCTGTTGCCATAGAAATTATCGGGGTATAAGACCCATTGTAACACATACCTTCTCTGAGAAGAGAGACTGCATTGCCTAGGTAAGGAAAACTGGAATTCTCCCAGTGACCACAATGTTGTGGTAGTAAGCCTGTATTGCTAATCTGTAATAAATTTCATTTTTTACATGAGTACCACTTGTCTGTTGTCTTTTTCTTTCGTGCCATTCCACCAAGAACCTGAGAAATTAACTTGTTACCCAGTCACATTTGGCGACCGTGTGCAGGTTGAAAAGTACAAAGGAAGATTCACATTCAGTTTATTTTGAATGTTACGTATTGTAGTGTGTCTTTCACCTACTTGGACATACTCATGCTTACAGTGGTAACGGCTGTGTTGGACCCACACTGTCTTGGTCTCAGGCATGGCAGACCCACACTGGACCCTCTTACACTCCCTCTGTGAGTGACAGCATATCACCATGTCGTCACTGTTCACCCACCTGGGACCGGAAAGTGATTGGTGATGGTGCTAAGGCATTTTGGCCAGTTTTCCAACTGCTTATTTGCTTGTTTGTATACCCCTTATTTCTTATGTCTGACCTGTGCACAGAACTGAGACTTGATGTCTCGAACTACCTCACATCTCATGGCGGATGGACAGATTTCATGCAGACACAAAATCTGCTGAAAAAACATTGCTGCTAATAGCTGACTGATAATTAGAGTCCAAACAAACAACCAAAAAGTACAACCTTAAAGGTCTTTTGGTTGCAGCTCTACATACCACTGCTGAGAGTCTCACAGCAAGGTGTGTCTCCCTTGAACTGCAAAATGCATCTCAAAAAAAGAGATGGACTTGCAGGCATCAGAGTTACAGAAAAAGGAACAGAAATTAGTGGAGGAGACACAGTCACTTAGTGATGCTAATTTCAGAGTGATGCAATGTACTGCTCAAGACATGGAGCAAGAGATATGTTTATTGAGAGATGATTGTGAAAGGTTGAAATGTGATAAGAAACAGTTAGCATATTTGAATGATTTTTTGAGTGATACGAACAAAACTTTGAGAGATCAGAATGCTGAGTTGAAAGAGGATTACAAGCGTGGGAGTTGTGAGTTAGATAAAGAGCTTAGGGAAAACATTGAATTGGGTGCCACACATAGAGTGATACAGAGAGAGGTTGAGAGAGGTATTGAGCATAGCACTGCAAAAGTTTGTTACAAGAAGTGTAGACAAAAGATGGCAAAGTTGCACCATGAGCAGGAGGTTCTTGCCAGCCATGTTAAGGCCATGAACAGGTTTCTGTATGCGCCCATTGAGATTGCGTCATCCAGCGATGATGACTCAGACTTTGATAATGAGACATGCCATGTCACATGCAAGTCCAGCTTCCATGGTGTAGCAACTTCTGCTTGCCATTCACAAGATGGTGCCAATGTTGGCACACACACTGTGTCACCATGCCTACATCACAATGGTGGATGCCACATACAACACCAAGATAGCAGTGCCCATGACATAGACGGATGGGCCAGTATTCCATGATGCACCTCCGCTTCTTTCCCTCACTAGAGAAGATGAGTTGGAGATTCACAACATGATTAAGGATGTGATCAGTAGGATCATTGTCCAAGAGGATCAAGAGAAGGCTATCCAGGACCAAACTGACAAAATGCTGAAAGATTCTGTTATTCAGGATCACACGTACAAGGCAATCACTGATGCGGCAGCAGAGGCTGCATTCCACGGAGGCAGGTTATGAACTGAATTGGGTATAATTATGCATGCTTCTAACCCTCTGCAAGTCACTCATTCCATCCAGCAAATTACACAGCGCATTGGACAGATGAGCCTAAGTGACAATCTCAGTTGCCACTTGGACAAGTGCACACCCTTTGCAAGAAGCTCTCTCTCAACCCAAGTACCAGATCCAAGTCTTGTGACAGACAATCGAATCAACCCTCTGCTCCAAGCTCTCAGAGGTCACATGGAACACTGGTACTGCCACCTTTGATGAGATCACTGCTGCACTCATATGTGCAAATTCCCCAGGAACTGTGGGATTGTGTTTGGTCTACAAGGTCAAGCAAGTTGTAAATGAAAGCCCTGCTGCCTACCATCAACAATTGTGGCTAGCAAACAGAACAGGGAAGTCCCTTGCAAATGAAGAAAATAACAAGAACCAAATAGAGTACTAGGATTTGTACATCCAGAAAATGACTCCAGCCTTGTGAGAAAAGATTGAGCTTAATGTCTACCTGCACACTGGCAAGTCTGATGTTATTCTTGCTAAGATGGAATGGCCTACCAGGTCTACCTCTATGCCTTTCTTCCAGCAAATCCAGCAAGGTAGCTGCAATACACCCTACCCCTAACACCCCCCACTATATGGTGGAGGGAAACAACCAGAAAAATTTCACCCCTTCTGATGACAAACAGTCACAGAAGGGGAGGAGAAAGGAACTACAGAAACAATCAGAACAGTGGAGACAACAGAGGCAGCTGGAAAAATCCAAATGCCCAAGAGTATATCCAGAACCAAAACAGCAATGGTCCCAGCTATCACCAGATTAGAGAAAATAATGAAACCTTCTGCAAGCAGTTGGAAGAAATTGGTGCTGAGAGGTGTGGTACACACTACACAGAATATAGCTGCTCTAGCCACAGCTGTCGAGTGGACAAGCAACCAAGGGAATCATTTCCTAGAACCGGCCATTGAACAAAAAAATGGCCAAGGGAAGAATCTTTTTATTATGTCGGTTATTGGCCAGGCTGATGTGACATCCAAGGAAGAACCATTCGTGCAGGCTGTTGCAGCACCTGTGACATCACAAGTACACTTGTACCGAGTGCACGGCATGCAAGAGACCCTGAAAGACCCTGCAGGCCTTCGATTAAAGGATCAGGATGATTATGCTGATTCTGAGACTACAGATTGATAATTACAGGCCCCGGTCTGGATTGTGAGCAACCTGACTGTTGACACAAATGGACGGCCTTGTGTAAAGGCCATGATCGGTGGCTGTCAACTTACCCTGCTTCTGGATACTGGAGCAGCCATGTCAGTCCTCCATGATGAGGACCCAGCCTCATCGAACTGGTCTACCAGCTGGAAGACCAGTGCGCAGGGTGTAGATGTTACCCAGCTACATACCTACTGATCTATTCCTCTACCTGTGATGGTAGGCCACCCCAGGACTAATTTTGTCTTTGACCTCATGGTCTTACGTCATCATCCCAGCATATTGGGTATGACTTTCTAGCATTACACAGCTGTGTAGTGGATCTAGACAACAGGCTACATATTCATATGTAAGTTCGGTGTCATGCTGTCACCATCCCAAATTCCCGCGTGGTGGCAGCCATCTCCCATAACAATAAGGAGTATGACATCATGGCTTTGTTCAAAAGTCATGATCTGTTTTCAGAGCTTGCTCCTTTGCTGCAAAAACATCTTGACATGTTTGCCACCAACAAACACAACTGTAGTAGGATGCGCACTACCACTGAAATCACAGTACCTGACTCTGTGAGGCAGAAACAGTACCCATTTCCTGTTGAAGCCTTACCATCACTTAGGGAAACTGTCAAATTACTGCTTCAAGAAGGAGTGAATAGGACCTGTGTTTCCACTGTCAATTCACCTATATGGCTTGTGAAAAAGCCAAGCAGAGCCTGGAGACTTGCAATTGATTACAGAAAACTTAATCAGGTTACCCCTGGCAGCACACCAACTGTAGCATCAGCACCTGATGTACTTAAGCTGTTGACACCTGACAAAAAGTGGTTCACAGCTCTTGACATTTCTAATGGATTTTGGTCACTCCCATTAGCACAGGAAAGTCAGTACAAATTTGCTTTCACCTTTGATGGACACCAGTACACCTGGACCTGCTTTCCCTGGAGCTTCCACAGCAGTCCCTCCCTCTTCCATCTCCACATGATGGATGCTCTTCAGGGATTATCCACACCCCAGTGTCTCCTGCAGTTCGTGGATGTCTTACTTCTGGCAACCACCATGAAAGAAGATCATTTGGCTCTTCCAGACAAACTTCTGTTTCTCCTCAAGAGAGCAGGCCTCAAGTGCAATTCCTTCAAGGCACAACTAAGCAAAAAAATAGGTCATCTTCCTTGGTCTATGCATTACAGATCAAGGTAGAAGCCCAACTGACAAAAAGATACAGGGATTGCAAGATCTGCTACTTCCTGCTAGCATAGCAACACTCAGACGCTTCCTTGGAACTGTAAACTATTCATAGGCTTTTATCCCTGACTTTGCCTTGAAAGCTGCTCCCTTGTATGAACTTCTGGAAAAGTATGTCCCATGAGCATGGGGCTTCACTCATACTGATACTATGACACAGCTCAAACAGTCTTTAGCCTTAGCCCCAGCAATGATCAGTCCTAACCCAGATTTTCCATTCCATTTGGAAACTACCACATCTGATGTGACCATGTCTGCAGTGGTGGCCCAAAAATACAATGGATATTTTAGGATCATTGCCTATCCTTCTCAGATGCTATCCTCTGTTGAGGGAAAATATAGTCTCTGTGAAAGAGCACTCTTGGCAACCTATGGGGCTGTCAAACATTTCATGTACAGTGGCGTGAAAAAGTATTTGCCCCTTTCCTGATTTTCTCTATTATTGCATATTTGTCACACTGGATGTTTTCAGGTCTTTAGACAAAATGTAATATTAGATAAAGGGAACCTGAGTGAACAAATAACACTTGTTTTGTTTTTTTTATTTCACTTATTTAATGAAAAAAGTTAACCAACACCAATTGGCACTGTGTGAAAAAGTAATTGCCCTTACATAATAACTGGTTACATACATTTAGCTGCAATGACTGCAACCAAACACTTCCTATAATTCAATATCAGTCTCTCACATCGCTGTGGAGGAATTTTAACCCACTCTTCCTCGCAGGACTGCTTTAATTCAGTAACATCTGGTAGGCTTCGAGCATGAACTGCCTTTTCAGGTCCTGCCACAGCATCTCTGTTGGGTTTAAGTCTGGACTTTGACTAGGCCACTCTAAAACTTTAATTTTACTTCTTTTGCCATTCTGATGTGGACTTGCTTTTGTGTTTTGGATCATTGTCTTGCTGCATGACCCAACTACGCTTCAGCTTCAGCTGACGGAAGGATGACTGGACATTCTCCTTAAGAATTTTCTGGTACCAGAGCAGAATTCATGGCTCCTTTAATTATGGCAAGTCATCCAGGTCCTTAGGCAGCAAAACATCACACCATCACCTACCACCACCATGTTTGACTGTTGGTATGGTGTTCTTACTGTGGAATGCTGTGTTTGCTACGCGAGACATTATGGGATCCATGTTGTCCAAAAGTTCCACTTTGGACTCATCTGTCCATAGAACATTTTCCCAAAAGGCTTGTGGATCATCCAGGTGCTTCTTGGCAAATGAGAGACGAGCATTTATGTTCTTCTTGGTTAGCAGTGGTTTCCGCCTTGCTACTCTCACATGAAGCCCATTTTGCCCAGTCTCTTTCTGATTGTGGAGTCATGAACACTGACCTTAGCTGAGGCAAGAGAAGCCTGCAGTTCTTTGGATGTTGTTTTAGGATCCTTTGAGACTTCTTGGATGATTTTACCTCGCCCTTGGAGTAATTTGGCAGAGCCACCCACTTCTGGGAAGGTCACTACTGTTCCAAGTGTTCTCCATTTGGAGATTATGGCTCTCACTGTGGTTCGATGGAGTCCCAGAGCCTTAGAAATAGCTTTGTAACCCTTTCCAGACTGATAGAGGGCAACAAAATGTTTTTCGGATCTTTTCAGGAACTTCCTTTGATCATGGCATAATGTGCTTGTTGAATCTTTGTGCTGGCAATGTGACTCTGATGGTAAGGGCCAAAATAAGTGAGGTTTATATTGAGCAGGGCTGGCTGTAATCAAGCCTGGCTGTGTTCAATCAGCTGATTCTAATTATCCCTTTAATTGGGTTGATTTAACTAGGGGGCAATTACTTTTTCACACAGTGCCAGTTGGTGTTGGTTAACTTTTTTTATTACATAAATGAAATAAGTAAAAAAAAAAGTGTTATTTGTCCACTCAGGTTCCCTTTATCTAATATTATATTTTGTCTAAAGACCTGAAAACATCCAGTGTGACAAATATGCAATAATAGAGAAAATCAGGAAGGGGGCAAATACTTTTTCACGCCACTGTACATCATTGGGTATGCACCTATTGTCTTGCATACCTGTCGCACCCCAACCAACTTCTTACTTTCAGAGAAAGTAAAAGATGGTTCAGTCTCTAATACCAGACTGACCCACTGGGTTTTGCTTTTGCAGGACAGGGACATCAAAGTGCTACCTGCAAAAATGCCATCCGTCTTGGCTCATGGCCTACTTTACACAGGCAAGCCCCACAATTGTGCACTCCAGCCTCATGACATACCTGAGCCGGGACCATTCTCACCAGCTACACCTGATGTTCTGGAGTATACCTGCATGTATCATGTCTTCACAGATGGCTCCACATACTATGTGGAGGGGGAACAGGTAACAGGATTTGGTGATCTCATATTAGATTAAGATGGTGATTTTAGGTGCATTTCTAGGAAATGCACTGTCATCTCCTCACAGTATGCTGAATTGGCAGCTGTGGCCTGTGCTCTAGAGGTCATGCCCCATGGCACGAAAGATGTAATCATCTTTGCAGACTCCAATTGGGGCTGCTCCTCCCTTACTGAATTTCTACCATTCTGGGAGAGAAACAACATCACATCATCTGATGGCACACCTGTCAAATACAGGGATTTGTCTGTGTACGTATACACACACTGACCCAGCAGTTTACTCATAAACTGTACATTCACAAGGTAAAGGCTCACTGCAAAAATGACCCTTACCATGAATTTAATGATTGAGTAGACTCGCTTGCCAAAGTAGGTGCTTGAGAGGGGGGAGACATGGTCTATGGCTCACCCAGTAGCTGTGTCAGCCATCTTCTTTGCTGCCTACACCAGGAAGAAATCACAACCAGACCCTCCACTGGATCTTTCTGCTGCACAGAAATCTAACCAAGAACTAAAAGATGTGTTCAAACACCTAGACAAAGTAATTGAACAGGAACTACCCAAGGGTAGTCCATACAAAAGTCATTCTGACAACATACATCTATCTACTGATCAGAAACTGATCTGGTACAAGAAGGACAATACAGGTCACAAACTGTGGGTTGTATCACAATCTTTACAAACCAGTTTCACCCATATGGTTCATGGCACCCCCACTGGTGGATACCAGGGTGCAGATAACACCATCCAGAGACTTAAAACTGTTGTCTGGTGGCTTGGTATGACCAAGGACATTGCACACTATCTGGACAACTGCATAGTGGGTGCCCAGAACAATCCAATGTCAGAGAAAAGAAACACCATACTATCACCACAAAGGCAATCTGGACCATGCAATATGATACAAATTGATTTCATTGGTGCATTGACTAACTCCATTAAGAAAAACAAGTATGTCTTTGTTGTCACAGATTTCTTTTCCAAGTGGGTTGAGGCATTCCCTACTAAAAATGACATGTCAAAGACGACTGCTAAGATCCTGATGAATCAATTGTTCTCCAGGTGAGGCCTACCACTTAAGGTAGTCTCAGACCAGGGAACCAGTTTTACAGCTGAACTGATGAAGCAGGCACTCCAGATGCTTGGGTGTAGATCAAAAAAGTCATATCCCATACCAACCTCAATCCCCAGGTGAGGTAGAAAGAGCAAACAGAAGAATCAAACAGATGTTATGCAGATTCATCAATGACAATCCCAAGGATTGGGATTCCCTCATGTCACTACTGCTGATGGCAATCAGAGGTACTCCTGCAGCAACTAATCAGTGCACACCTTTTGAAATTATGACTGATAGAGCCATGAGATTACCTGAGCACCTGTTGATTGACCTCCACACCCCTACTGCAGATAGGGTATCTGTGGACAAAAACATTGAAAAGCTTAATGATGACATCATGAAAACACATTTGTTCACTGGAAATCATATGGGCAAAGCTCAACAAGCAAAAGCTCATTTTGATAAGCATGCCAAAGAAGTCAACTGGCAAGTGGAGATCAAGTCATGCTTCTCCAATATAGACCACCTGCTCACTCATTTACCAGCAAATGGAAAGGCCCATATCCCATTGTCAGCAAACTCAGCCCTACTGTTTATCAGGTGAGAGTTCAGCATCAAAAACAGACCACTGACAAGTTGTTTCATGCTAATCAGCTCAAGTTGTATAAAGGTGACTAATTACTTTTCCCAACCCTCTCAGGACAGAATAGTACCCTTCACTTAACAATCCTTTTCTGTTTCTTCCAGATAAACTGGCAAGAACTTTCAGATAATCTTGCACCTCCTCATCCTGGTGGGACTACTTTCTTTCACTTGTTCTCAAGAAGAAACCCCTTTTGACTGGACACAGACAACGTATAGCACATGTGCTTGACAAACTTGAACATACAGCTAGAGATGCATCCGTCTTCAGCCCCCAGGGAGTACATATTGACACACCCAACAAATTGATTACTGTTAAGGAAGGCGCAGATGCTTTTCTTAATGCCATGGTTGCATCTCAATACAAATCTACATTGCAGATGCAATGGGAAACTGATTTTAATGCTTATACACTTCATGTAGCACATTTGTCTAAAGGTACTTTTCACGGATGGCCCAACACAGGGATTGCACCAAATGGTACACTCTATTTGACAAGCTTCTTCTCACCATACTGGTCTCTACAAGTTAACTGTTCTGATAAATCCTACCTTTTGTGACAACCTCACCTCTGAGGAGTCACAAGATTTTTGTCTTCACAACTACAGTATATGGCTACTGAAGCCGTGTTGCTTTCTGTGGTCCCACCCACTGAAAAATAACTGACTGACTATCCTCCTCAGGAGCCTTGTCCTCCTAGTGGTATGACCACCACTTCCATTCCAGGAGCTTTAATTAACAATGTACAATTTATGCATGTTCCAATTACTTTTAATCTTACCAGTTGGAACATGGCTGAATTTGATCTCTGTCACAAGACTAACACTTCTAAATTTTTCAGTATGATGATTCTAGACATTGTAGCTACTTATCAAACTTGCACAAATGATCCAGTTAATTGACCTCATGTCACTGAACACATAGGAGATTTTAGACCCACACTTAATGCTAACAATAAACCACACACTAGGTGTGACACTGCAGATGTTAGCAGGCACCACCTCTGGCCTTTTTGGTTCAGGAATGTCCATCTGGAATAGAGCAGATATAGCTGCTATTAAAGCACACACACTTAACTATCAAAAAGCTGTTAAAAAATTATCTGTTACCACCGCTGTTACATGGTATAAAAGGTTTAAGTCAGGAAGAGTGTCTAGCTATTTATAAAATGCAGGAAATCACTAAGGGATCCAACTACACTAAAAACAAAATTAATGAATTGATTTTTCAGAATAACAAGCAATATATTGACCGTGAACTTTTATGCTCCGCATATGGTTCTTATGTAATTACCACTGTTAATAATCTATTCAGGGACTTGGAAACAGGATGCATTCCAGATATTATACATGACAGGATAATGTCTAGATGGTATTGTTCTCGCTGCAAATCTACTGCATGCATTACATTGTGCATCTCAAATTTTGTCAATTTTCTATATCTACTGCTAGAAATCTTGGGTATGTTTCACGTTATCCAAATCAAGAACCATACTATTTCATTAAGAAATGTTCAATTCATGACAATGTCTGTTACTTTCACTGTGTCACTGCCATGTTTTTTATCCACAAACCTCTGTCTTTGACAAACTGGCTGCTAGTAATTCCATCAGACATCTTGATGAGAACATTTACCGATAATGAATTGACTTGCCTTCCTTACAGGTTTATCACTCTGCTCTACAAGCTTGGGTCACAATGCATACCAACTGCTGCTCCAAGAAGGTATATTATTACCTGTGCCGCTGTGACGTATTTGACATCGTTAAAGCTGTCTGTGGCTATGCTCCAGAACATCTAAACTGATCCTGTACCTTGGAGGATGATCTGCCGTTGAACTTGAATATAGTCTTTACAAGCTGCATCTTCAGCACCTACTGCCGAAACAGCTGCATCCCAAAGCTACCTGTAGGATGTGCATCGCTTCACATCATGGCTCACTAACCAGTCCTTTGCCTGTCCTATATGTCTACAACAATGGAGGGCTCCAACTGTGTGAGTTACCTCCAATTCCGATGGACAGTATTGTGTAATGACAAATCATAAATTCTTTGCTTATGATGCCAAGTCTTGTGCTATTGATGCTCCTAACTTCTGTTTTACTGCACTGCAGAAAACAGTAATTGGTCACAATGTGATCACTTCTGTTCCTCTCCCTGAACCTGATGTTATTGATACTGATCTGCAATACTTGCTTGTCTTGTCTCAATATTTGCCTGTATTTAATGTACATATTGAACCTTTGACACTTCCATTGAAATCTATTTTAGTTAGAAATAATTCACATCTCATCTATATTATCAACAATATTTCTAAAGCTGGTGATATTCTTAATACTCTTATTCATGATGGTGTTCTAAGCATGCTTTGTCCAATATTTGGTTGGAATTAACTTTTAAAGCTTTTGTCATTATACAAACTTTTTGAATTTTTCTGATACTAACCCTTTGCTGTCTGTAACTTACTCTTAGACAACATCGCAAACAACTTGAATTCCTTTCCAAGGTTTGTGCCTCAGACTTGTAAACGATGGCTTTTACAGCTCCATTCCACTGCTTTCCTGTGATTGTTGCCTTTTCTTTAGAAGGCAACAAGGACAGGGATGTTATCCATGGTCCAGCAAACCTAATGGTGCCCCTACCTCGTGGGCAGCAACCTATGTAGGTATATGTATTAATCTTAGGGCAAAGACACTTATCATATAAGCATAAGTGACAGGATCTGTGTTCTGTTACGCTCTATTATGTTTTACTGATATATTCTAGCCACAAGAAATGCTTTTTACTCTAGTTTTACTATATTTGTATAAGTAAGGCAACGAGTGCCATTTTTAGTAATTGTACACTACTACAAATAACCTTGTACTACAGAGGTTTATTGTATTGTGCTATCATCTGCAAACTATGCAAGTTTCCCACAAGTTAGGATGGTTACTCAGACCACCTGTTTTTGTCCAATTATATACATTTTATTTATCTTCTTTTGCTATTGCCATAGTAATTATCAGGGTATAAGATCCTTTGTAACACGTAGCTTCTCTGAGAAAAGAGACTGCAGTGCCTTGGTAAGGAAAACTGGAATTCTCCCAGTGACCACAATGTTATGGAAGCAAGCCTGTATTGCTAATCTGTAATAAATTTCATTTATTACGTGAGTACCACTTGTATGTTGTCTCTTTCTTTTGTGCCATTCCACCAAGAACCTGAGAAGGTAACTTGTTACCCAGTCACATTTGACGACCGTGTGCAGGTTAAAAAGTACAAAGGAAGATGCACATTCAATTTATTTTGAATGTTGAGTAATGTAGTGTGTTTTTCACCTACTTGGACATACTCATGCTTACTGTGGTAGCGGCTGTGGTGGACCCACACTGTCTTGGTCTCAGGGATGGCAGACCCACACTGGACCCTCTTACACTCCCTCTGTGAGTGACAGCATATCACCTTAGCATCACTGTTCACCCACCTCGGACTGGAAAGTGATTGGTGATGGTGCTAAGGCATTTTGGCTAGTTTTCCAACTGCTTATTTGCTTGTTTGAATACCCCTTATTTGTTATGTCCGACCTGTGCACAGAACTGAGACTTGATGTCTCAAACTACCTCACATCTCATGGCGGATGGACAGATTTCATGCGGACACAAAATCTGCTGAAAAGACATTGCTGCTAATATCTGGCTGATACTTAGAGTCCAAACAAACAGCCAAAAAGTACAACCTTAAAGATCTTTTGGTTGCAGTTCTACATACCACTGTTGAGAGCCTCACATCAAGGTGTGTCTCCCTTGAACTGCTAAATGCATCTTGAAAAAAGAGATGGGCTTGCAGGACATTGTTAAACTGCAGATATCTGGGGTGCAATTATATTGTTAATTTGCTTTGATCCCAGGAAATAAAATTAGCCTTTCATGACATCCTTGGGGAAATCCTTTGATCTGCACTAGATGTCCTGAGAAAAGGACACTGGCCAGTGTTTTGAATAACCTCCCAGGAAACCAGCTCATTTCATCAAAGAGACCTTTGATGTGTAGATGCCAAGGCCCAGATGGAATTAAGGAATCAAACACACTTTTGTTTTGAATATACAGTGACTTATATCAAAGAGACTTTTGATGTCTGAGGAAAAGCAGATCACAGACTGGTTTCAACTAGTTGCATAGAGAGGAGATTTATTATGTCATCTCTTATTTTTTTTAAATACCTTAGTATGCCATCTTGGTGTTATAAAATATAGATGTTGTTAACCAAGGTGGAGTTTGGTGACCTCAGTGAGAAGGACAGCTCAGGACTGTTTTTAACATACCGAGAAGACCTTGACAGACACACTTTCATATTTCTGACTGAGGAAGAAACATCATAGCAGTGAAAGAAAGTAAGCATATATTGGATTAGACCAGTTGGAATGTATGTATTGTAGGAACTTACACTTCAAACCTGCTTATTTTAAGGCTGTATGTGTTGGGATATTTTATTCTGTATATTTTCTGTTTTTCCTATTTTTAAGTAAAGATATATATTTTTACAACAGAAACTGCTGGTGTGCCTTGACATTTCTTTTTATTTAAGTGAAACTTTTGAAGGTTATAGTTGATACTGTGTATGAACTTATTTTGATACCAAACTGGGAAATGGATAGAGTTCTCTAAAGTCTTGCATAGAGTTCTAAGGGTTCATTTTGTATACTTGGTGAGGTACCCATAGGCAAAGATATCTGCCCCCCCCCAAAGACAGAATTATCTGAACCTGATAATTTGGTACTCTAACAAGAGGTTATCAGTTTGAATCCCTCCAGAACTTGTGACTAAGGTGACTCAAACCCAAAAAACAGACAAGAGGGAAACCTTGTACTGTTCACTGTCTGCAAATCATATGCTCAGAGGTTGGCACTTTGGAAGTAGATGGCTGACCGATTTAGCAAATTTGTGACATTTCCTACATGTAAAGGATTCAGTTACACGGACCTCTAGTACTGCCAATTATACCAATATATACCTTGAAATGTGAGAGTCAGTGTCAGTGTCTGTGGAAACAATCATTATCTTGAATATGTGGATCATTTTATCAATGATGTACTATTAGTGTGGAAAGGCACACAAGAGTTGAAAGATTCATGTCAAATTTAGAAATTACCAGTGATAACCATAAGTTCACATTCATTGGTAGTACTAACTAGTGTCACAAACCCACTCATCAGGTCAGCCCTCTACTCCCAAAGTACCAATCTCCGAGTGCAGTTTTGTGAACAGTTAACAGAACAAGGTAACCCTCTTGTCTGTTTTTGAGGGTTCAAGTCAAACCTTTGGTCTCAAGTTCTGGAGGGATTCAAACTGTAAACCTCTTGTTAGTGTACCCAATGTACAGGCTTAGATAATTCTGTCTTTGGGGGGGCAGATATCTTTGTCTATGGGCACCTAACCAGGTGTACGGGAATGAACCCTTAAACACTGTAATAAAAGACCTCAGATTTAAAACATTTACCTTTTTCCAGTTTGGTATCACCATTCAAGCTTATGTACAGTGTATGCTTCAACCATATATACTCTACTTGTAAAGGAAAGAAATCAAAGACAGACCAAGTAAGCTCTAAAAATACAGTTTTACTAAAATAGATAAAAAATATGTAACACAAAATACAGAACTATTATATCACCAGACATACAAATCTCTTAAACAAAACAGGTTTTAACAGTACAATTCCTACTACGGTACTTAGATTTGTGTCTCTCTCTAAATACCTGCTTAAAGTGCTCAAAGATGTTTATTTGTCAGAGTCTAGATAAAAGTGTCTCTGAAGAAAAACAGAATAATGTTTAAAAGCTGGTTTTCCCCACCTATTTGCATGAGGTCACCTAGCTCCTCCCTGTCAGAATATATAAAAATATATATCTATATAAAAACAGGATGCCTTCTCCATGTATTATATTCTGCAACCTCAGCATAGCTCATGTTCTTCAAATGACTCTCTTTGATCTTATGATAAGCTTCTCCCTTCCAGGACATGAAAGCATATTTTATGACTTTGCACTAAAACATCACAACCTGCTCTTCTTCCTCTAAGTGTTATCAAAGTTTATGATTTTCCCTCTTAGCAACTACAGCTATAATTAACTTAAAGTCTGTAATTAGCTTTGGGCTTTCCAGGTAACTCCCTGTATCTAAAACCTGTGTGTGTGTGTGTGTGTGTGTGTGTGTGTGTGTGTGTGTGTGTGTGTGTGTGTGTGTGTGTGTGTGTGTCATACTCACATTCTGTTTCAGCATTTCTCAAGAGAGACAGTCCATAACCCACTTGTATATTACAAAAATGATAGTGATCAGAATCGAAACACTAATTTGGTCTACTTCCAGGATTTTGTTATCATCAAAACTGCAGTAATGGGATTGATACAAACTTCTTGAGGAAGGGTTCTGATCAAAATTGATCTTGTATTACTTGCCAAGTCACCTAAGTCACACATTTTAAAATATCCTTATGGATAATGCGTCTGACTAATTCTAACACCACCAAAGCATATGATGAAGAGGCACATAATGCTTAGGCAGCATTTTTGTTTGCATGCATATGCAGTGCACAAGAAACATATTGAGATAGTAGAGCATTGCAGAGGTGTGGCAGTGTTGTGGCCAATGGGAGCATCCCTTGGTCACCAATTAATGCTGAAGCTGCCAATGATGGCAGTTTCAGAGCAAGCACTGCACTTGAAAAAATCTGCTGTTGCAATCACGGGCAGTTTCATCATTGCAGCAGCAGTCCCACCTCCCTCCCAACCAGGCACACAGCAGGACAACAAATATTAATGTTAGCTTCCTCATAGCTTCCTCCCACTGCTGCTGCCCACCCTGCACACTCCATTCTCCATCCCCTGCTGACATTGAGGTGCTCAATCCCCATGCCAGCATGTATCCCCCAATAATGTGGCACACTGGAAGCCCACCCCAGTGTGCCATAAAATACTTCTTTGATGTTTCCAACATTGGGATGCCCATGGTGTTGGATGCACAGCCCCCCATGCCTCTATGTTCTCAGCCAACATCGGGGTGCCCAATCCCCAGGTCAGCATTGATTCCCCTCTACAGTACTCTGTCACACTCGGAACCCACCCCAGAGTGTCAAAATTTGTTTTGTTAATATTTCACCAGTTAAAAAGAGAACAATCCCACAATGTATTTTTTAAACCTGAAATAAATAAAAGAAAACAGTCCCTCATCATTCCTACCAGCTCCCTCCCCCAACCCACACCCTCCCTCTTTGCACACCACCTCTCTGCACCCCCAACCCATACTTACCTCTGGAGGTCAGGAGCAGTGATCTTCTGTGGACCAGAAACACATCTACACTCTTCAAAGACCAACTGGGATCTGAAAAAATGATGGTAAGCCTTTTAATTGCAGTCAATGGGAGGTTTTCAGCTTAGGTTGATATCTCAGTCAATTTTTGCAGTCTTGGTCCCAAATTCTCAACATGGGGTTCTTGGGACCCCACCACATGAACACTGGCACTGTCATTTCATTTCTAGGTCCCAAAAGGTGATTTTGTGGTCGCTGTGCAGAATCTCCTTTCAGAACCAATTAATGAAGCAACAGTGCCACTATTCATGAGGTGGGGTCACAAAAAGCCCTTGTTGCAAATTTGATGAATAAATTCCCTAAAATTACTGCATTATGAGCATCTATTAAGCAGTTTCTATGCATGCTTATAACTTCATCAATTTTAAATATTTTCACTCCAAATTTCCAACATTGCCATTTCTTCACACACCCCTTATGAACAGTACAGCTGTCATTTTTTTTGCAGCATTTCCAAAATGTGTTTTTGTACCTGTGGAGGACAATGGCATGGTCACTGTACAAAATCAACTTTCTGGACAGATTAACAAAATCACAGGGCCACTGTTCATGATGGGAGTTCCCAAAAAAGTCATGTTGAAAATTTGGTGAAAATATTCCAAAAAATGATTGCATTATGAGCGTGCATTGCACAGTTTTACACACAATCATAACTTCCCCACTTATTCATATTTTCACTCCAGATTTTCAGCATTGCCATTTCTTCACACCTACTCATGACAGTACAGCTGTCATTTTTCACATCCTGCCCAAAATGTGCTTTTGCAGCTGTGGTGCTGAATGGCACACTTGCCATGCAAAATCACCTTTTGGGATTGAGTAATGAAATGATACTGCAACTGTTCATGAGGTGTGGTCCCAAAAAGCCCATGTCAAAGCTTTGGAGTAAAATACCAACAAATGCCTGGGGTGTTAGAGTTTCCAGCTGTAATGCCCACCCTGTACAAATTGACAGGCATCGAGGTGTGCCTGAGGTCTTCGGCCCTAACATTCACCCCATTGTCCTATACTGCACCCATCTCACCTTTTTCCCTTATGGAATGTAGTGAGCATAAGGGCTGAAGACCTTAAGGCACACTGTGACACCTGTCAGTGTTTGCAGGGTGGGGTGAGGTGGAATGGCATGAGTGTTATGGCCAATGACCCAAATGCACACCCCAATTCCTATCAGTCTCTGCAGGGTAGGGGTGGGGTTGGGGGTGGATTTACTTCAGTACTTCACTGCTATTCTTATTATGCATCTCTCTAACTCCTGCATTACTAATGACAATATCAGCAAGCAAACATTCAGCATTGACAAATACTTGTTTAGTCAGAGGCTGTGGAGGCAGCAGAAAATAATGTAAATGTCATTGAACACAGTGAGTCTCTGAACCAAGTGACCACCAGGGGCAATGTTAATATCAGCCATCATACTTGCAAAATTACCTTAACTTTGTGACTACTGTACATGCACACTGCAGTCTTATTTAGTGGAAAGAGGTTCACAGTAATGGCTTACTCAACTTGTGCCTTAATTGCAAGGTTTACAGAAAATAACAAAATGACATACTGCAGGGGTCACAATCTGGCAAACCACTTAGTTTACAGACTGCTCCCCATAACTGACATGCAGTCTTCCCACTCTTTGCCTGCAGGCACCAATAGACATGGGACTTGCTAATTCTGCAGCCATCTTGGGGCCCGATTCTCAAACAGGGCTTAGATCAACACAAGCTGTCACACCCTGCAGCTTGCACTGAAGACCAGTGCACCAAGGACACTGCACCAAATTCTGGTACAGACTGGGTGTCAGCACCTAAGTCCCCACACTTATGGCAAACTCTGCCATACAACAAACACAAGGTGCATGGGAGAGTTTGTCGCAGGCTCCTGCAGCAGATGCATGTGGTCTCCCCATCCCTGACCCCTGGGTCATATCAATAAAACACCTACATCCAGTTGGTCTAATTGCCCCCTCCCAATTCTGATTGTCACCTATGTTCTTAGGAATTAATCACTCCCCCTCCCCAATGTCTGCTGTTGCCATAGTAATGCAGTATGCCTCCTCCCATATCCTGATGTCCATAGTGTTTAAAATATGTAATTATTACTCTGCCTTCCTGATCTGTGATGTCTGCCCTTGGCTTAGTTATTAAGCATTCCCCCACCCCAATGTCTGCCCATTTAATAGTTATAAATTATTCCCTGACCCAATCCCTGATGTATGCTCCCCTTGGTAAGAATTAAAAATGCCCCATTCCCTGGTGGTCAAGTGGTCCCCCCACCCCAGTACGTAATGCCCATCACCCCATTCCCCATACCAAAACACAGCCAGAGACTAGCACAGCCCTCCTCTCACCTCTGTTGCTAGCTGCCTACTGAATTGTCACTGACTTGATAGTAATACAGTCTGCTCAGTGACAGTTCAGTTGCAGCCAGCCACGGATGTGAGAGGAGGGCTGTGTCAGTCACTGGCTCTGTTTTGAGATAGGGGAGCGGGGTGGTGGGCACTACCTGCTGGGGTGGGAGTCCACTCGACCACCAGGGAAGGGGGCATTTGTAATTCTTAACAAGGGAGCATGCATCGGGGATTGGAGTCGGGGAATAATTTAAAACGGTCACAAGGGCATACATCAGCAGGGAGAATACTTAATTAATACAGCAAGGGAATATATTGGGTATTGGGAAGGTGGAGTAATAATCAAATATTTTGAACACTGCAGATATCGGGATCTGGGAGGTGGTATATTGCATTACTAAGGCAACAGCAGACATTGGGTAGGGGGCATAATTGTGTATGATAACTGCAGACATCAGGAATCTGGGAGGGAAAACATGAATTACTATGAAGGCAGCAGACATCAGGGTGGGGGAATAATAATTATGTATTATATACACTGCTGATGGGGATCATGGTGGGAGACCACAGCACAGTGCCACAAATAGGCAACTCTCCCAGAGGTGAATTTTCTAAGTCTCCTTAGACCAGCCAGGGGCTTAGAATTTTTCCCTCTGGGAGAGTTATGAGAATCCCATTTACAAGGATGTGGCAGCTTGCGCCTGCTACATGGCCCCTAGCACCAGGCCGCTGACCATTTCTAGTTGCAAAGGTGACACAAGCCCCGTTTGGGGCAGACAGCCTGTGGGTGATGCAGGCTGCCTTTGAGAATCACTAACAGTGCATCTTTGGGTGCAAGGGGCACTTTGCACCATTCTTTGTGGTACAGGCTCCTTGCACCCTGCCAGAAGCTTTGAGAATCGGGCCCTTGGTGTTGGCAGAAACTTCTTGAGTCTTAACACGGGTGATGTCATTGAATTAATTGGATCAAGGATTTTAAAAAGTGTACCACAGCAATGAAAGTGGACAGTTAAAAAGGTTTGGCTGTCAACAAGTAGGCAGAATGCTTGTGTGTGTGTTATCCTATAGTGAGCATTATAACCTGGGTTGAAGGACATGAAAAAGTGAACTTTTGTTGTTAGAAATAAATCACTGTATGCTGTCTGTCAGATGCCCATAAAGGGTCCTGCTGCAACAGGATCTTAAGCAACGCTGGATCTGACACAAAAATATGTGAATTGAAACTCGACTGGGTTAGTGTATTAAGCAGTCTGTGAGTGCTAATGCTTCTATGAAGGGAAAACTAGCCACACATTTAAAGAGTGAATTGGGGTTTATTTCAGGTCAATTGATATTGCCACTGCAGAGCATGTCTTCAGAAACAGACCACAGAAACATGTTTTTAAGTTTTGTGGAGTAAAAGTTGTGAGAACAGGTCCCAGAGGGAGAGACTTGAATAACCTCCTCCTTAGGAGAGATGCTTTTTGGTGACATAGATTGCAGGCCCTTGAAATACATGGTTTAAATGAGACTTGTAACATGGGGAAGAGAAAGAGTTGCGTCAGATTGGTTCAAGAGCATCAGGTGACCATGCATTTATTCTCAAGCAATGCTTGGTTGCCTGAGAATTAATGTATGGCTGAGTCCACAGCAATAGTCTTCCCCCTCTAGTAATGTCCTCTACCTTATTAACAAAAAGTAGCAATTCCAGGAGTGACCACCATATACGTATACAAGGCATGCTGATGTCCTGAATTTCATTTGGTTTCTGGAACAAAAGCCACAGCATGGCAGAGGGCTTTTACTAGGTCAAGGAATCTATGGTTTGGCTGAACAAAACTGAATCTTTTAACAGTTTGTAAATTATAAGGTGGCATCCTGTAAGATAGTTTTGAGATGCAGGCTATAATTACCTGTGGTTTATTTTAATCTAGCTGGTTTCTATTTCAGAGCAGCTGAACAGAGATGGATTACGCTCTTAGTGACACACACTGGTACTAATGGAACAGCTCAAATGTACTAATTTATCCTTTTTTTTTCCCTACCCTGAGGGCATCTACTATTCTACACAACTGACTAAAAGTGATAGATAGTAATTAGAGATGCAGTGAAATAAAATTTCGCCATGGAAATTGACCGTTTCATTGCATGAAATGTTTCGTGAAATTACAATGAAATTTCACAATTTTGCCCACCTCATTTGCTGGCTGGTGGTGTCTAGTGGTGTCCTCCCCCACTGCTCACCGGCCACATTTTTAAATTAATTCTGAAATTTTCCCTGGTGTCTAGTGGCCTCCACGGCTGATCACTGGCCTAAAGTGAATAAAGAAAGCCTTCTCATTTACTCATTATTTTTAGGATCCCCTCAGACCTCCAATCCTAAAAAAATATGAATTCCCCACTCCCTGGTGTCTCCTGGACCCCCCAACCCCACCCTGTCATCACATAACACACACTCCTCTCCCAACCCAGTACCCTGATTGGGCCACCAGCACAGCCGTCCACTCAATTCCATGGCTGGCAACCTGACTGAGCATTTCAATGAATGAAGATGTGCTTACTAGCATGCACTCAATCATTGAAATGTTCAGTAAGGCTACCGGCTATGGAGATCAGTGGATGAGTGGAGGCTGTGCCAGTGGCCTAATCTGGGTCTGAGGGGAGGTGGTGGCGCTATCTGATGACAGGGTGGGGGTCCCTAGACACCAGGGGGCAATTTTTTTTAGGATTGGGAGACTGGGGGATCTGGAAAATAATGAGTAAGAGGAGCTTGATTTATTAACATTTGGCCAGTGATTGGCCGTGGGGACCACTAGACATCAGGGGGAATCAATTTAGAAATGTGGGCCAGTGAGCAGCTGGGGGAAATACTATTTTGCCCATGGGTCATGAAATTAAGCCCTGGCACAGTGAAATTTCACTGGCCCAAGGGTGAAATTTCTCTCACTCCGAGAGTGAAATTTTACTTTTTGCCCGGTGAAATATTCTGTGTAATGCCCTAAATATGCAAAATATTTCACTGGTTGAAATTTTCCGATTTCACACAACACTAGTAGTAATCCAGAAACTCTTTCTGCTGCAAGAATTGTTGTATTATTATTTTTCATTTTTTTCTGTGTGGTTCCCCCATCTCCTACATAGTGCTGTTTGGAATTTTCAGATTCCATTGGTGCAGAATTCTGTGGAATTTCTGAAAATTCCAACTTATTCCTCAGAATTCTGTTAGAAAAGAATTGGCAGAACTTCACCAGCAGATTATGGATTGTCATGTGAACTGCAGAATAATAGTATATAGTATATGGTTTTGGCTTATTGTGTATGTAATTCAGTGTCTGCTCAAATGTTGTTGTGCACATTCTAAAAGTTGTTAGCCCAGATATTCAAAAGAGTTGAGCCATGCGCAATAGGGTTGCGCCTGCGCAAGTCCGAAATTGTGCCATTCTGCGATATTCAGCAGGAGGCAGTTGCGCCCCCAAAATCATGCTGAGCAACAGCGCAATGATAATGAGGGCATGCGCAACCGAAGGGGGAGGAACCATGCATAAATGGCGCATTGCGATATTCAACGACTTGCACCATGCACAATTTAGTAGTTCTCTTCCAAGAAAGCTATGCATGCAGATTTCTGGTCATATACATTATCTCCAAAGCTGTGTCTAGAGCAAACAGAGTAATGGGCACAATTATGAGAAACATAGAAACATAGACTTTGACGGCAGATAAGGACCGCTAGGCCCATCTAGTCTGCCCATTTCCCTACCTACAGGATAGGCCGCAGATCCTATTTAACCAACAGCATGAGGAATATTATAAGCAGAAGAACAGAAGTGATTATGTCACTGTATCATGCTAATGTCTGTCCAGTCCTGGAATATGGCTGCCAAGTCTGGTGTCCATATAAGGAAAGTGACATACCAAGACTTAGGGTACAGAGGGCAGCAACCAAAGCTGTAAAAGGAATGCACAATATGTCATATCATTAAAGACCAAAACATTTGAAAAAATATTCACTGGAACAGAGAAAACTGTGGGGTAACATGTTGTTATTGTTTGATATTATTATTAATGACTCTTACTTATTTAATCAATCAAATTTGTCCTTTAAGGATAGTGGAGCAAATACTAGATGACATCCATTACAAATAAAGCCAACTAGATTTAGAATGGATAAAAGAAAATTATTTTACTCCTTACGAGTTTTAGACCCATGGAATAGTTTACTGCAGCATGTGGTTGAGTGTAAGAGCAAAGAAAGTTTTAAGCATAATTTGGATAGTTTTTTTGAGGAGGATGGTAACCTGGCTTACTATTTTTAAACAGGAGCAATTATGTGCACATAGCCTTTGCACTCCTTACTCCTCTGTGAACCTTTGTGAAAGCTGACTGAATTGTAAGAAGATAATTATTTTCAGATAACTGTGCAAAACATATTCTAAGATTTTGATCCCTATAATGTTTGAAAGTACTTCTCTTAATATTATGAAATGCATGTTCCCCTTAGGACTCTGTACAGGAAAAAATGTCTGTAAAAGTTTGGTGGCCACATTGGAGGAAAAGGTTCAAGAATTACAACACAAGGAAAGTGATGCTGAGACCAATCTGTCCTAAATAGATGACATGAACACTCACCACAAGGGATGTATCCAAGAGCTTAAGCAACTAGTAAGACTACTATGGAAGAGGACAGAGACTCAGAAAACAGGGGTCACAGGAATAACCTCAGATTCATTGGTTTTTCTGAGGGGGTAGAGCAGCAAGACATGGCAGTGGTTCTGCAGCGGGATCTCTCACATCTTTTAAGGTACTAATGACAGCCAGCCATTGAGACTGAGAAGGCACACTGGACTCTTGGCCTGATTCCCAAAGCTGGGGGGAAGGACCTCATTTCATCATCACTCACTTGCTGGGATTCTCAGACAGAGGACAATCTTGTCCCAGGCATGGGACTGAGGTCTGCTAAGCTGACAGGGGCAGATGATTTGCATATTCACAGACTACTCCACTGAGGTGATCCAAAGGAGCAAAGGACATAATGGGGTAAAGCGAGTGCGACAGGAGCTGGGGATTTCTTATAAACTGCAATGTCCAGCCAAGCTAAGCAATAACAGAAGTGGGGTCCCTCACACATTGCCTGCCATTGAGAAGGCCGGACAACTCATTGCAAAAAATTGGCCTGACAAACTTCCATGCTACACAAAAAAGAAAGCAGGTTGGGGGCCACCAACAGAGGGCAGCACAATCGAAGACAATCATGGACACTGCAGCACCCTGCCTCTCAGCTGTACAGGTCCCCAAATGTCCCCATTGACTGGCAAACCACAAAGACCAAGATCTCAAGCCATCAAGACAGAGACAGGCACAGGCTCAGGGGAGTAGGTTGGGGCCTGCAAGTTAAAGACAGGAGCGGGGATTTCAGTTGATCAGTAGCCCATTTGGATTCTGATGGTGGACTGACACCCAACGATCTGGCAATCCTACTGCTCTGCCACTGGCAACTCCACTTTCAGGCTCTCTGGTAAAGCAGGCATCAACCCCCATATGGTAGCAGCAAATCATGGAGGAGAGATTATGGGCTGAACATGCAGCAGCCAGTCTGGGTGTAGAAGAAACCAGTGAAAACAGCAGCTAAGACTGGTAGAATGACAGAAAATTGGCAGAGACTAAGACATGAACAGGTCGGTAAGTGCACTAGGACTCTCACCCTGTTGCTGGCATGGAACTTGTGTTTTGACTTGTCAACCAAACTGCCTGTTTAAGAATTTGGACTCTCTCTTCTAACAAGTCAAATGGCTGCTTTACTCACTGTCACTTTCACGAGCACTGGCAAAACCTCAGATATTTCCTAAATGCTCATACATACATGCTCAAATGTGTAAACTCCTCCTCCCTGCTCCCCAAGGCCCCACCTTCCATTCTACCTGTTACAAGAGTCAGCTAACTACAGCTCTTGAGCTCCCTGTGTGGATAATTTGGTATCTAATGAGATACTACATACTGGGAAGAGAATGCTGTGAGGGTTGGGAGTCGGTGTATGGAGGGGTCAGTCAGGAACTAGGTTAAGCCTCACATCAGTGGCAGGGGTTCACGGTAGTCCTTTCATGCTAAATGAACGTGTACACTATCAAGCTACAGATCACAGCTCTGACACCCTCCCAGAGCCATAAGTACTCATAGTCTTCTTATGACCCCACCCCTATACAGATTGGGCCCTGGTTATCTGAGTGACCCCCTGACTACTGTTCTGAAAGGGTGCTCACTCCACTCCTCCACTGAGGGCCTCATAGTGGTTCCAAGGACCTGGCTAAGACCTCTGGAGACTGATCATTTGATGTAGCTGGCCCAGCCCTATGGGACTCGCTTCCAAAATCCTGAAGGGAGGCACTGTCAGTGGATGCATTGAAGTAGGGTCTGAAGGCACATCTGTTTAGAGAAGCATTTGAAAACTAGTTGTGAGATCTAGGAATTTGCTGACTGCTGAATTGTTATTTTATAGAGATTTTGAAATATTGTTGCTCATGATCACTGTCATTGACATGTGTTTTATTGGTATTTGTTATTTATTACCTTTGCCTAGTCATACAATGTCCAGAGCCTCTGAGATTGGGCACTTATGAAATAAAGTTTTACTTATTTACTTACCTCATGAACCAGGTAGCTAAACATTTTCAAATCCCAACTGAAAATTTCATTTTGCACCATTTTGCACACATTTTGGTCAGGATTCAAAAATGACAGCTGTCACATTCATGAGGTAGTGTGAAAAAATATCTACGTTCTAAACTTGGGGTCTAAATATTGAAAATTTCCAAAGTTATGAGTGAGCTTTAAAAATGTTCAATGTACATTCATAACTTTGTTGTTTTATAATATTTCCTGCCGAAAATGTGGTTTTGCAGAGAGACTGAAAAATCACATTTCAGACATGATTTGAAGAATTTCACCTATCCTGTTCTTGAGGTGGGGTCTGAAAAAGGCCATGTTGAAATTTTGGGGGGAAATATTAAAATATGAGCAACTTATGATTACAAGTTCAAAACACTTTGAAATACATTGACCGCATGCCAGATTTCCTCAGTTCTTGGTTCAGCACTGAAGTGGGAAGATGTGTCTGTGGTCCAGAGAGGATTATGGGATCGGACCCTCAGTTGGTAAGTAAGGGGTGGGGGTGTGGTAGATGCTGAGTGAGGGGAGGGTAATGGTAGTGGAGGGGTGGTAGCAACAGACATCAATGAGCTGTTTTCTTTTTTACAATGATTAAAAACATTTTTAAAAGACTATGAGGGACAATGTTCTTTCAGGTACTGACACTAAGGATTGGGCAGTCCAGTGTTGGTGTTATGTTTGCTGCAGAAGTTAGAAGTGCCAGGTACATGGCCGCAGTGCTGTTATCCAAGAGAGCAATGTGGGTGGCTGAATTCTTAGAAGAAGTGGCTCTTTTCAAATACTTGACATGTGCATGAAAAGCAGCTTTTAACAAAAGAGCCTATTCTTAAACCTACAGGAACTACTGTATGTGGAGTCAGTGTCCCAAGGTAACATTTTCCATGACATTAGCTGTGCCTATGGAAATCCACTACAGGTCTGAAGTTTGGCTAAAAACAGGGTTGTCAGATATAATCTTTCAGCTTTCAGCTATGTCAGATATAATCTTTATGCTTTCAGCTATAGGCCCCCCCCCACCATGGCTCAATGAAATCCCAGTGCACCGGCCACAAGCTACACAGCTCCCTCCTGGAGCGAGGAGAACATGTGGGTGTTTAGAGGTAATAAAGTACCTCAGTTTGCAGCACCCTTGTGTGGGGGGATAGCCCGTTGACACACTGCAGGCGTCGACTGCCCCACCCACCCTGGCTTGGCATTTCCTTTATAGTCACTGTCTAGTGATGTCACATTCTGTTTGCCCATTTTACTAAGTCCCCACTTCTCCATTTGCAGGTTATACCTGCTAGCCACTAAATGGACCCTCTGACCTTCCACCTCAGTCTCCACACCCATCTCCCCTCCAACTTCCTGTAACCTCTCTACCTGCCTATGTTACTTCTCTCCCTAATCCCACCTCTACCTCTGCCCACACCTTACCCTTGTCCAGCCATCTGGCTAGCCCAATCCACCTGACCCACACCCAACCTGCCACTAACCCCTGTGACCACTAGGAGTCACTATCTCAACCCTGTTGTCTGGCCCACACCCAGCTACTTTAAGTCACCTAGAACCTGGATTCCCTGCTCTCAGCCAGGCCTTATCCCAACTGCCCAGCTAGGGTCTTGAACCTTGTACCCTGTCCACCAGAGTCCGTGACAGTACCACTACTCCAAAGTGGTATCTATGCTCTCTGAGGGGCAACCAAGCTACTTGTAATTCACCACCCTGCTTACCCAGGCACCATGTTTGGGCACCTCTTCCCCAAATTTGATAAAATGCCCCCATCAACAACCTTTGCACTACTGTTCTCCTCCATCTTACTGTCCCTTCCCACTTTAACTTTCTCTTAAGTGGCAACCCAGCACCCTCCCCCTCACCAGCTATTCTGACTCATCCTACAAATGCCGCCTATAAGTCCACCGCATCCCTCCCAACTATCTCCTGGTCCCATCCCCCCCCAAGTCTATTCCTTTGGCTGCCTTCTGGCCTCTCTCTCCCTTTCCAGTTCCCTCACCCTCTGCTCAGCCCATCCTAGTGCCACTGCCAACCTGAGCATGGCAAAACCCCGGTCCCTCGGTGCTCTACGCTGCCACCTAACCATTGCCCTACTCCTTCTGGCAGCAGGGGATATACACCCTAACCCACGGCCCAACCCTAACCTCAGGGCCCCAACCACCCCATACCAAACACCTCAGCCAAGGCCACCACCGACACTCGTCCCAGCTACCTTCCCCATGCCCCCCCACTCACATCACTGCGAGCTCTACCGCTCACTGGCCCTGCCATCCCTGAGCAACTGGCGCCTAATTCATAGTGCCAAATTCGCTTCCAACTTCTGGCTTCGCTCCCTCCATCCCTCCCTCCCTACCTCGTATCATCCCTTTCTTCCACTCATACCCCCACTCACTCCCTCAGGACTTCAGATGGTTGGCTAGTGGTCATCCCTCACCGTAGGACCACTGCCGGCCAATCAGCCTTCTCTTACCTCTTCCCTAAACTCTGGAATGGCCTGCCAGCTCAGATCCGCCATTCATCATCCAAACACTCCCTATCCTCTGCCCTCACTAACTTCCTTGCACCAAATTGCAACTGCCCCTGCCCCCCCAATAGCTTCTCTTCCACCATCCCCCCATAGTGCCTGACCAGCGGCTCATGGCCATTGCCTAATTGTCTGGCTTATACACTGCCCTACACATTTACACCTCACTCCCACTCTCTTATTCCTCCAATCTCTCCTTCTGCCCCCTTCCTATTAACCCTCTCTCAGCCTCACCTACTGCTACTGCTCCCTCTCCCTCCCCCACCTTCTCCTCCAACTCCTACTGACAACTTGGTGTATCTCGCTTCAGCTCAAGTCCTGTTACTGGCACTCAAGTCTTGTTTTTGGCACTTATGTAATCATGTATTAACTTTGAAGTGTTCCCATGGTATGTATACCCTGTCCTAATGTTCAGTTCCTGTACTGTTTCTCCTATAGTAAAAAGTGCTAATGTAATCCCACCCAACTATGTACAGTACATTATCTATATTGCGCTATTCAATATTCAACATTTGTATGTAGACCTGCCTCCATTTGTAACCCCTCCCCCCAGGTCGCACCATGAGACGAGCATCTTTTTGCTCAGTGTGCCTTTCCTGGTGAAACATTTTCAATAAATAAATAAATAAATAAATAAACTCCCAATGCATCTCACAATTCAAAAATGGTCTAAGGCAACATCTTCTTACTAGGACAGTTTGTGACTGCCACTAGGACTCTTAACACCCATAATGCCCACTCACACACATTCTCCTTCCCCTTCCTTTTATCCCCGCTTTTCCCTCTTGCCCTACCCCTTTGTCTACCTCTCCCCCCTGTGCCTTTTCTCCCACTGGATCAACCTTCAAACCAACCTACTACCACTACCTTCCAATCTCCTAGACAAAACCACTTCTTTTGGCCACCCACTCCTCCTCAGTCTCCCCTTCCCCTCACCTTGACTCCTCCTTGAACTCTCACACAAGGTGTCACACCTCTTTATCTCCTTCGCTACATATAAATACTGTCCTTTGCCCTAGTTGAATGCTCCTGACGCTGTACTATCACCATTGGTACTATGGATGACATTGTAACCTTATTGTACACTAGCTACCTACTATTCGAGTATTGTATGTAAACTGTTTGTTATTGTTGTCATTGTCACTGTTTGATGTGAAACCTTTGTAAAAGAGCTCTGAGCTCAAAGGTATGATTCGAATCCCTAAATAAATAAATAAAAATAAGTAATCCATAACAGTTGAGAGGTATGGATTAATAAATGCTTGTTTAAACGTAGACGCAAGCTAGAAGTGGCAGAATTAACTGGCTAAGAAAAACAAAATAATAGGATTGGGGGTTGGAGAGTTTAACAACTTATACGCAGAATGACCAGATTAAGCCAGGTGTTATGAAATGTTGTAATATATGTTTGTGGCATGGTTGTGATGTCACAAAACATGTATTACAGCATTTATAGAATGCTAGTTTCAGGTTGATATGGGATGAGGGGTCAGAAAAGATAAAGTAAGGCATCTGAACTGCACTTTCATAATTTTAGGGTGAAACTTGATTGCAAATTCAACAACACAAGTACAGTCTAATGTAGCACAAACAGGGCTCCTAGATTTTCCTATGTTCCTGTATAGTCTGGGATTGAAGCTAAATATTTATATACTTCTGTTTTAACTGGTACAAGTCTATAGTAGTGATTGCTCCATAAGTGTAAAATACTGAAAATGTATCTCAGTTGATGTGAGAGCACTACTGTAGTGTGTGCACTAAGATTTGATTACTTTATTCAGTTTTTGGCAGGTCATAACAGGAACATCATCTTGAGGACAAAATGTTGAGTCTTGTCCCCCAGTCACCACACACACATACCCACACAAACATATACACACACACACACACACACACACACACACTTTTATTAAATGGTACCAAATGGCTAGTCAGATCTATACACCCTAAGGTTTTCAGTGGCAGAATCATGCTCACATCATGAACAGTCTCCCTCTACCAGTCCCAGGCTGCAGGACAGCTTCGCTCAGCCATTTCAGGCTTCTGGGGACAGCCAGCATTCCTGGTGCTCTCCTCCCCTCCTCACAAACCAACCTTCCACCTAGGACTCCAGCACAGCCTCCTTCCACCAGCCCAAGGCCATATGACAGTGTCTCTCAGCCATTTCAGGCTTCTGTGGGCAACCAATGTCCCTAGAGTTTTCCTCCCTCCCCATGAACCAGTCTTCCACCTAGGACTCCAGCATAGGTATGACTACTCACTGTGAACCAGGCACCATCTTGCAAGTGATATTTCCACTGTGCCACACCACATGACCTGGCATTTTTCATCAGCCAACTGCAACAGACAGAGTTTACCTTACAGTACCTTTAAATACCTCAGTGAGTGCTAGATAGTGATGTTAAGCCTGCAAATCAATGTTTAGCCTGAGATTTTACAAATGTTTCCTTCCCAGCATAGCTTGTACAGCCTAGTGGATGTGCGACTTCTGTGACTGTTTGAGGCAATGACCGAGAGTGTTCTCTCTGCTAAACTAGTATTCTGACTGTAGCATTGTTTTTTGACTCCATTGTCTGCTCAGGCACTATGGCCTACCTGTGTCCTTCAAGGGGAGTACTGGGTTGTGCCTGCTTGCTGCAAGAGCTCAGCAGCTGCTATGTTCCCACCCCCTCCTTCTCCTCAGGTTACCACTGCCTGCTCTCGTGGTCTTGTTATTTAATCAACCCTCCCCTTCCTTTCTCGCCAGCCTCCCTCCACAAGCCCCAGGCTGCAGGACAGTGCTGCTCTACCATTTCAATCTTCTGGGGCAGCCAGCTTCCCTGGAGCTCTCCTCCCCTCCCCATGATCCAGCCTTCCACCTAGGACTCCAGCACAGGTATGACCTCTCACTGTGAACCAGTTGTACTGATACACCATTCGCCCTCCCCAGCCATCCTCCCACCCAAAGGTGATCTGTCACTTATAGGGCCCCTACAGAAACAATTAGCCCACTTCTGATACCCAGCAATGCATGTCCCAGTGGAGACACTAGAACCTCCCTCTCACTGTCCTTGACTTAGACTGTCCCACCAACAACCACTTCCACTTAAGCTCAGTTGGGGTTAGCTGACCAAATCCAAATGTGCTGAACTACCTGAACCTGCCTATTGCACTACAGTTGTTCTCATCAGACAATGAGTACCAGTAAATACATGCCTCACTAACCCTCCTGCTAATTGCAGTATCCTCTACAAGTGCTAACAAAAGTCAAATGTCACCAGGGCATCAACAGCCACTACACCCTGGAAACAGATTGAAGGGTGTAGTGAAAGATGGTGCTATGGCAGCCACATCATTCCGCCAGTGGGAAGAGTGTGTAATGGTGAAGGAATGGTCCTTGCCTATATATCCTACACCACCCACCACCACCACACACAGCAAATTGATGATAAGGCATGGCATGTAGCCATGACTCACCCCCAGCCACCCACCTGGGCAGTAGCAGACAGGGGGTTTGAAGTTCAGGAGGTCCATGGGAATCAGATCCCCACGGTGGCAGAACACACTGGTTCTGTATAGAGTTGCCCATTCACTACTCGTTACGGTGTACGATGTCCTGGGCATCAGTTTTTATGTACTTTTAGCAGTTTTTCTTTTTTTTTAAGTAGAAGACTTTGCCATCTGCATCTTCTTCCAAAAGTTACATCTGGTTGCTAGGATTAATGGTGTGGTGGAGTCATGGATGAGAGGTGAGTGGTGACCAGCAACCATGAATGCCAGCCACTGCACAACCATACATGGGTGCACAGCTGCACTTGCTGGTTATGCTCCTTTTACATGTACCTGTCCTTCCATAGTTGCATGGGCCCCTATGTGAATAGGTTCCAATATTAGATTGCATGTTTAGTAAGCATTAAGTTCATGAGGGAGTGATTTCTGAATTAGAACTTACATCACAGCTACATGACTGACATTTGGTAAATGTAAGAGTGCACACTTGCAAAAACATGTTACCAAGGCATTAACTGTGAAAACTTAAATAATAGTGGATGGGCAACCATGCAGAACCAATGAGTTCTGCCAGAGAGAGGTTCTGATTCCCTTTGATCATAAGAGATAAGCTTGAGAGGGCCATGGGAGTCAGATTGCCAAGGCTGCAGAACAAACTGGTTCTGCATAGAGTTGCCCATCAACTATTCATTATGGTGTATGGTTTCCCGGACATCAATTTTTATGTACTTTTAGAAGTTTTTTTGAAGTAGAAGACTTTGTCATCTGTGTCTTCTTCCAAGAGTTACATCTGGTTGCTAGGATTAATGGTGTGGTTGTTAGGGACCAGACATCCCTACATTTGTGTTGCACACTCCCACTGGTTGAAACTGGGTTGGGAGCGATTTTTAGGAAAAAACAATGATGGCTGTATTTCTTGCTTAGCAAGATTACGTAGATGAAGCAAGTGTTTTCTGTAAGTAAATGTAAATATCTGGTTGATCCTGCAATTATTTCTTTTTTCAAAGGACAGTATATCTGGTTGATCTTGCATATTATTTTACCACATCTGATTGACCCTGCATCTGTGAGATTACATGGCTGTCTGTTCCTTCTGTTGCTGCCTCCATTGATCTGGCTAATGCTACACTTTCTGTTGGTGTGGCTCACAATATTCTGAAATCATCTTAAATGCTGTTGTACCACAGAAAGGTTTAACAGTGTTCCGTGACATTTGAAATGTGGTACACTAGCATTTTAGCTGATATAAAAATCAAGGTAGAACAATGTTCTTCCATCCATACCATTATTTCTCAGTCACAATATTATTGCAACACCAATTTGTCATTATGCAAATATTTTTGTGTTCAGTTATATATCAATTCTCAGTGTTAGACTGCATATTGTTAACCAGTAGGTTCAAGCAAAACTGGAATTCAGACATGGAACATCATCTAAAGAGTTGCCAATCAGTGCATTTATGTGTAGCAGACTGAAGGTATATTGTAATCATATTTTTGTTACCATTCTGATTACACGTCTAAGTTTTCTGTGTGATTACCTTTTAAATTAATGTCACATAGACATAGACAGTTTAAACAGTGCACAAGACCTGCATTCATAAGTGGTTACACTTGTAAGAACAAATTTAACAATGCCAAAAGTAGTAACATAGTAGTTACACAATAAACTTGCTGGTACAATTTGCAATCAACAGCAGCCATCCAAACAAATGGACAGCCCACCAACAGACTCGATCCTGTACTCTGTATGGAGTGGGAAATTGTGGGATATGACTGACCCTCCCAGTACTGCTGTTTTCAAGTAAGGGAACCTACTGGTCTGCATGTGTTCACCCATGCTTCAGGCCCTCATGGTATAGTCAGAGGGCTGTGGTAGCTTGGTGTGAAGGATGTTGCCATGGCTGATACCCTGTTCAGTTAGTGGGAAGTGCATGTTATGGCTAAGGAAGCATCCCTGCATGTGTATCTGGCTCCACCCACCATCACACCACACAGCAGATTGGTGATATTTATTTATTTAGTTGTTTATTTGTTTACTAGGTAGATGCACTGATCCAATGGACTGTTTTCAGGCATGACTCAGCCCACAAAGATAGCACATACAGTAAGTAATACAGATGTTACACTTACATTAACAGAGAAGGGTACAGAAAAAAGAATACATCAAATATATTGAGTTCAGCTATGTACATGTAAGTGCAAGAACACAGTTGAAACACAACAGAGTAGCAACTAAAGTGCAGGTGCAATATACATGACATAAAATCAGTCAGCCTTATGCCTGTTCAGCATTGTACAATGGGCCAGTTTAGTCTTAGATACAGAAGAATTAGGACTCTCATCCGAGGGTAGCCATGCCCCACCCTCTGCAACCCACCTGGCCAGCAGCAGGACAGAGTGGTGGGTGATGTGGGTCAATCTCACAGAAGCAACACATTTAAAGTTATGTAAGTGCACAACATGCATTGTGAAACTAGTTAATAACTACATAGTAATGCAGTTACAGTGTAGTTATACAGTAGTTACAGTGTAGTTAGTGACACTTAAAATTATCCTTCAAAAATCATTGCCTCATGAACTTACTGCAGCATAGCATAGTAGTTAAAAGCACTGACCTGCAAAACCAGAGAACTGCATTTGAATCCCAAAGCCTCCACTTATATCCTGTGTGACCAAATACACAAAAGAAATACAAATAAGAATGCAATCTAATATTGTACATTGCTATACAATAAAATAAAAAAACATTAATTTACAGAACTACTTATTGGCTTTTAATTGTGCTGTAGTTACTAAGAAACATGCTGCATCTGTGGCATTGTTTCCACAGTTAATGCCTAACCAACATGCACTTACAATGTAAGTATGCAGAAACTAACACTTAAAATAAAGTGTAAGAAGCGGGGTGTAACATTACTGTAGTTACTAAGGAATGTGCAGCTTTGGTGGTATTCTTTCCACAGTTAATGACTAACTAACACGTATTTGCAAAGTGAGTGTGCAGAAACTGACACTTAATGCGTGAGAAGGGTGAAACAGTGCTGTAGTTACTAAGGAATGTGCTGCTTCTCTGACATTGTTTCCACAGTTAATTCTTAACTAACATGTATTTGCAAAATAAGTACGCAGAAACTGACACTTAGAATAAAGCATAAGAAGAAGGGTGTGACTACTACACACTTACACCGGATGTCAATGCTGTAATTCTGATGTATGTTTTCCTTCAGAAATCATTCCTTCATGTACTTACTGCTTAATAAACATGCACTCTAATATTGTTAATTGCTCTACAACTACATTGTTTACTTATGCAATAAGAATAATTTACATAATTACTTATTGGCTTGTAACAGTGCTGTAGTTACTAAGAAATGTGATTCTTCTTTGGCATTGACATACACCTCTTCTGCACCAACACCTCTGCCCTGCTACTGCCTAGATGGATGACTGGGGGTTGGGCATGCCACATTTCATGCTTTATCACTGATCTGCTGTGTTGAGTGGTGGTGGGTGGTTCCAGATACACAGGTAGGGACCTTTCCTTATCCATTACGTTCCCATCCCACAGGCTGAATGGTGTGACTGCCATAGCAGCATCCTTCACATGAAGCTACCACAGGCCTCTGACTATACCATGAGGATTGGGGGCAAGGTGGTAAACATAGGAAGACCAGTAGGTCCCGTTACTTGAAAACAGCAGTAATGAGAAGACCACCCATAAAACACAATTCCCCACTCCACATACAGTGCGTGATACAGTCTGTTCCTGGTCAGTCCATCTGATTGGATGGCTACTATTGATCACCAGGCCTGGGAATGCACATTTGACACATTCTCTGCCACCTATGAAATACGGTCCAATATTATATTGCATGTTTAGTATGCATTAAGCTCATGAGGGACTAATTTCTGAATGAGAAATTACATCACAGCTACAGTACTGACATTTGTTAAATGTATGTGTGTGCAACTGCAAATATATGTTACCCAGGTACTGACTGTAAAAACAGCACCATTATTTCTTAGCCACAATGTTGTTATAGTGCCAATTAGTAATTATTCAAATGAAATATTTTTGTGTACAGCTACATATCAATTCACAATATTAGACTGCATGTTTACTAACCTGTAAGTTCATGAAAAACTGGAATACAGACATGGAACATCATCTAAAGAGTTGCCAGTCAGTGCATTTAACTGTAGCAGACTGAAGATGCTTCGTATTCATATTTTAGTTTCCATTCATAGTACTCTTTAATATTTTTCTGTGTGATTACCTTTTAAATAAATGTCATATACACATAGATAGTTGAAACTCTGCACAAGACCTGTATTTATATGTAGTTACACTTGAAAGAATACATTTAATAATGCCAAAAGCGGTGACATAATAGTTATACAACAGATTTGCTGTTACAATTTGCAATAGCTATTACATGTGTAGTTGCTCTTAAAAGAACAAATAACATAATGCCAGAAAAGACAGAGTGGTAGTTGCACAATAGATTTTCTGTTACACTTTGCAACAACCATTACATGTGTAGTTACACTTGTCAGAATTAATTGATTTGTGCTGAAAGGGAAACAGTAGTAGTTGCACATTTATGCAAGTTGTGTAACTACACAACACGCACATGTGAAACTATTTAACAACTACATAGTAGTGTTATCCATGGTCCAGCACCATTAATGGTTCCCCAACCTCGCTGGCAGCAACCTATGTAGGCATACGTACTAACCTTAGGGCAAAGATACTTATCAAATAAACATAAGTGTCAGGATCTGTGTTCTATTATGCTCTTTTGTGTTTTACTGATATAGTCTAGCCACGAGAAATGTTTTTTACTCTATTTATACTATATTTATATAAGTAAGGCAACAATGAAATCTTTAGTACTTGTACACTACTACAAATGACCCTGTACTACAGAGGTTCATTGTATTGTGTTGTCTTCTGCAAGCTATGCAAGCTTCCCACTAGTTAGGATGGTTACTCAGACCACCTGTTTTTGTCCAATTGTATACATTTTATGCATCTTCTTTTGCTGTTGCCATAGAAATTATCGGGGTATAAGACCCATTGTAACACATACCTTCTCTGAGAAGAGAGACTGCTTTACCTAGGTAAGGAAAACTGGAATTCTCCCAGTGACCACAATGTTATGGTAGTAAGCCTGTATTGCTAATCTGTAATACATTTCATTTATTACATGAGTACCACTTGAATGTTGTCTCTTTCTTTTGTGCCATTCCACCAAGAACCTGAGAAAGTAACTTGTTACCCAATCACATTTGGTGACCGTGTGCAGGTTGAAAAGTACAAAGGAAGATTCACATTCAGTTTATTTTGAATGTTGAGTAATATAGTGTGTTTTTCACCTACTTGGACATACTCATGCTTACAGTGGTAACAGCTGTGGTGGACCCACACTGTCTTGGTCTCAGGGATGGCAGACCCACACTGGACCCTCTTACACTCCCTCTGTGAGTGACAGCATAACACCTTGGCATCACTGTTCACCCACCTGGGACCGGAAAGTGATTGGTGATGGTGCTAAGGCATTTTGGCTAGTTTTCCAACAGCTTATTTGCTTGTTTGTATACCCCTTATTTGTTATGTCTGACCTGTGCACAGAACTGAGACTTGATGTCTCGAACTGCCACACATCTTATGGTGGATGGACAGATTTCATGCGGACACAAAATCTGCTGAAAAAGCATTGCTGCTAATAGTTGACTGATAATTAGAGTCCAAACAAACAACCAAAAAGTACAACCTTAAAGGTCTTTTGGTTGCAGCTCTACATACCACTGCTGAGAGTCTCACAGCAAGGTGTGTCTACCTTGAACTGCAAAATGCATCTCAAAAAGAGATGGACTTGCAGGCATCAGAGTTACAGAAAAAGGAACAGAAATTAGTGGAGGAGACACAGTCACTTAGTGATGCTAATTTCAGAGTGATGCAATGTACTGCTCAAGACATGGAGCAAGAGATATGTTTATTGAGAGATGATTGTGAAAGGTTGGAATGTGATAAGAAACAGTTAGCACATTTGAATGATTTTTTGAGTGATACGAACAAAACTCTGAGAGTTCAGAATGCTGAGTTGAAAGAGGATAACAAGCGTGGGAGTTGTGAGTTAGATAAAGAGCTTAGGGAAAACATCGAATTGGGTGCTACATATAGAGTGATACAGAGAGAGGTTGAGAGAGGTATTGAGCATGGCACTGCAAAAGTTTGTTACAAGAAGTGTAGACAAAAGATGGCAAAGTTGCACCATGAGCAGGAGGTTCTTGCCAGCCATGTTAAGGCCATGAACAGGTTTCCGTATGCACCCATTGAGATTGCGTCATCTAGCGATGATGACTCAGACTTTGATGATGAGACATGCCATGTCAAATGCAAGTCCAGCTCCCATGGTGTAGCAACTTCTGCTTGCCATTCACAAGATGGTGCCAATGTTGGCACACACACTGTGTCACCATGCCTACATCACAATGGCGGATGCCACATTCAACACCAAGATAGCGGTGCCCATGACACAGGCGGAGGGGCCTGTATTCCATGATGCACCTCCACTTCTTTCCCTCACTAGGGAAGATGAGTTGGAGATTCGCTACATGATTAAGGATGTGAACAGTCGGATCATTGTCCCAGAGGATCAAGAGAAGGCTATCCAGCACCTAACTGACAAAATGCTAAAAGATTCTTTTATTCAGGATCACACGTACAAGGCAATCACTGATGCGGCAGCAGAGGCTGCGTTCCATGAAGCCAGGTTATGCACTGAATTGGGTATTATTATGCATGCTTCCAACCCCCTGCAAGTCACTCATTCCATCCAGCAAATTACACAGCGCATCGGACAAATGAGCCTAACTAACAATCTCAGTTGACACTTGGAGAAAGTGCACACCCTTTGCGAGAAGCTCTCTCTCAACCCAAGTACCAGATCCAAGTCTTGTGACAGACAATCAAATCAACCCTCTGCTCCAAGCTCTCAGAGATCACACGGAACACTGGTACTGCCACCTTTGATGAGATCACAGCTGCACTCATATGTGCAAATTCCCCAGGAACTGCGGGATCGTGTTTGGCCTACAAGGTGAAGCAAGATGTAAATGAAAGCCCTGCTGCCTACCATCAACAATTGTGGCTAGCATACAGAACAGGTCAGTCCCTTGCAAATGAAGAAAATGACAAGAACCAAATAGAGTACTAGGATTTGTTCGTCCAGAAAATGACTCCAGCCTTGTGAGAAAAGATTGAGCTTAATGTCTACCTGCACACTGGCAAGTCTGATGTTATTCTTGCTAAGATGTAATGGCCTACCAGGTCTACCTCTGTGCCTTTCTTCCAGCAAATTCAACAAGGTAGCTGCAATACTGCCTATCCCTAACACCCCCCCCCACTCTACGGTGGAGGGAAACAACCAGAAAAATTACACCCCTTCTGATGACAAACAGTCACAGAAGGGGAGGGGAAAGGAACTACAGAAACAATCAGAACAATGGAGACAACAGAGGCAGCTGGAAAAATCCAAATGCCCAAGAGTATATCCAGAACCAAAACAGCAATGGTCCCAGCTATCACCAAATTAGAGAAAATAATGAAACCATCTGCAAGCAGTTGGAAGAAATTGATGCTGAGAGGGGTGCTACACACTACACAGACTATAGCTGCTCTAGCCACAGCTGTCGAGTGGACAAGCAACCAAGGGAATTGTTTCCTGGAACCGGCCATTGAACAAAAAAATGGCCAAGGAAAGAATCCTTTTATTAAGTCGGTTATTGGCCAGGCTGATGTGACATACAAGAAGGAACCATTTGTGCAGGCTGTCGCAGCACCTGTGACATCACAAGTACACTTTTACTGAGTGCAAGGCATACAGGAGGCCCTGAAAGACCCTGCAGGCCTTCAATTTCAGGATCAGGATGATTATGCTGATTCTGAGACTACAGATTGATAATTAAAGGCCCTGGTCTGGATTGTGAGCAACCTGACTGTTGACACAAATGGACGGCCTTGTGTAAAGGCCATGATCGGTGGCTGTCAACTTACCATGCTTCTGGATACTGGAGCAGCCATGTCAGTCCTCCATGATGAGGACCCAGCTTCATCGAACTGGTCTACCAGCTGGAAGACCAGTGCGCAGGGTGTAGATGTTACCCAGCTACATACCTACTGATCTTTTCCTCTACTTGTGATGGTAGGCCACCCCAGGACTAATTTTGTCTTTGACCTCATGGTCTTACGTCATCATCCCAGCATATTGGGTATTGACTTTCTAGCATTACACAGCTGTGTAGTGGATCTAGACAACAGGGTAGATATTCAGATCAAAGTTCAGTGTCATGCTGTCACCATCCCAAATTCTCATGTGGTGGCAGCCATCTCCCATAACAATAAGGAGTACGACATCATGGCTTTGTTCAAAAGTCATGACCTGTTTTCAGAGCTTGCTCCTTTGCTACAAAAACACCTTGACGTGTTTGCCACCAACAAACATGACTGTGGTAGGATGCGCACTACCACTGAAATCACAGTATATGACTCTGTGAGGCAGAAACAGTACCCATTTCCTGTTGAAGCCTTACCATCACTTAGGGAAACTGTCAAATTACTGCTTCAACAAGGAGTGAATAGGACCTGTGTTTCCACTGTCAGTTCTCCTATTTGGCTTGTGAAAAAGCCAAACAGAGCCTGGAGATTTGCAATTGATTACAGAAAACTTAATCAGGTTACCCCTAGCAGCACACCAACTGTAGCATCAGCACCTGATGTACTTAAGCTGTTGACACCTGACAAAAAGTGGTTCGCTGCTCTTGACATTTCTAATGGATTTTGGTCACTCCCATTAGCACAGGAAAGCCAGTACAAATTTGCTTTCACCTTTGATAGACACCAGTACACCTGGACCTGCTTTCCCTGGAGCTTCCACAGCAGTCCCTCCCTCTTCCATCTCCACATGATGGATGCTCTGCAGGGATTCTCCACACCCCAGTGTCTCCTGCAGTTCGTGGATGACTTACTTCTGGCAACCACCATGAATGAAGATCATTTGGCTCTTCCAGACAAACTTCTGTTTCTCCTCAAGAGAGCAGGCCTCAAGTGCAATCCCTCCAAGGCACAACTAAGCAAAAAAATAGGTCATCTTCCTTGGCCTATGCAGTACAGATCAAGGTAGAAGCCCAACTGATAAAAAGATACAGGGATTGCAAGATCTGCCACTTCCTACTAGCATAGCAACACTCAGATGCTTCCTCGGAATTGTAAACTATTCATAGGCTTTTATCCCTGACTTTGCCTTGAAAGCTGCTCCCTTGTATGAACTTCTGAAAACGTATGTCCCATGAACATGGGGCTTCACTCATACTGATGCTGTGACACAGCTCAAACAGCCTTTAGCCTTAGCGCCAGCAATGATCAATCTTAACCCAGATTTTCCATTCCATTTGGAAACTACCACATCTGATGTGACCATGTCTGCAGTGCTGGCCCAAAATTACAATGGATATTTTAGGATCATTGCCTATCCTTCTCAGATGCTATCCCCAGTTGAGGGAAAATATAGTGTCTGTGAAAGAACACTCTTGACAACCTATGGGGCTGTCAAACATTTCATGTACATCATTGGGTATGCACCGATTGTCTTGCATACCTGTCACACCCCAACCAACTTCTTACTTTCAGAGAAAGTAAAAGATGGTTCAGTCTCTAATACCAGACTGACCCACTGGTCTTTGCTTTCGCAGGACAGGGACATCAAAGTGCTACCTGCAAAAATGCCATCCATCTTGGCTTATGGCCTACTTTACACAGGTAAGCCCCACAATTGTGCACTCCAGCATCCTGACATACCTGAGCCTGGACCATTCTCACCAGCTACACCTGATGTTCTGGAGTATACCTGCATGTATCATGTCTTCACAGATGGCTCTACATCCTATGTGGGGTGGTAACAGGATTTGGTGAGCTCATATTAGATTAAGATGGTGATTTTAGGTGCATTTCTAGGAAATGCACTGTCATCTCCTCACAGTATGCTGAATTGGCAGCTGTGGCCTGTGATCTAGAGGTCATGCCCCATGGCACGAAAGATGCCATCATCTTTGCAGACTCCAATTGGGTCTGCTCCTCCCTTGCTGAATTTCTACCATTCTGGGAGAGAAACAACATCACATCATCTGATGGAACACCTGTCAAATACAGGGATTTGTCTGTGTACATATACACACACTGACCCAGCAGTTCACTCATAAACTGTACATTCACAAGGTAAAGGCTCACTGGAAAAATGACCCTTACCATGAATTTAATGATTGAGTAGACTCGCTTGCCAAAGCAGGTGCTTGAGAGGGGGGAGACATGGTTTATGGCTCACCCAGCTGTGTCAGCCATCTTCTTTGCTGCCAACACCAGGCAGAAATCGCAACCAGACCCTCCACTGGATCTTTCTGCTGCACAGAAATCTGACCCAGAACTAAAAGATGTGTTCAAATACCTAGACAAAGTAATTAAACAGGAACTACCCAAGGGTAGTCCATACAAAAGTCATTCTGACAACATACATCTATCTACTGATCAGAAACTGATCTGGGATAAGAAGGACAATACAGGTCACAAACTGTGGGTTGTACCACAATCTTTACAAGCCAGTTTCACCCATATGGTTCATGGCACCCCCACTGGTGGATACCAGGGGGCAGATAACACCATCCAGAGACTTAAAACTGTTGTCTGGTGGCTTGGTATGACCAAGGACATAGCACACTATCTGGAAAACTGCATAGTGGGTGCCCAGAACAATCCAATGTTGGAGAAAAGAAACACCAAACTAACACCACAAAGGCAATCTGGACCATGGAATATGATACAAATTGATTTCATTGGTGCCTTGACTAACTCCATTAAGAAAAACAAGTATGCCTTTGTTGTCACAGATTTGTTTTCCAAGTGGGTTGAGGCATTCCCTACTAAAAACGACATGTCAAAGACAACTGCTAAGATCTTGATGAATCAATTGTTCTCCAGGTGAGGCCTACCACTTAAGGTAGACTCAGACCAGGGAACCAGTTTTACAGCTGAACTGATGAAGCAGGCACTCCAGATGCTTGGGTGTAGATCAAAAAAGTCATATCCCATACCACCCTCAATCCCCAGGTGAGGTAGAAAGAGCAAACAGAAGAATCAAACAGATGTTATGCAGATTCATCAATGACAATCCCAAGGATTGGGATTCCCTCATGCCACTACTGCTGATGGCAATCAGAGGTACTCCTGCAGCAACTAATCAGTGCACACCTTTTGAGGTTATGACTGATAGAGGCATGAGATTACCTGAGCACCTGTTGATTGACCTCCACACCCCTACTGCAGATAGGGCATCTGTGGACAAATACATTGAAAAACTTCATGATGACATCATGAAAACACATTTGTTCACTGGAAATCATATGGGCAAAGCTCAACAAGCAAAAGCTCATTTTGATAAGCATGCCAAAGAAGTCAGCTAGCAAGTTGGAGATTAAGTCATGCTTCTCCAATATAGACCACCTGCTCACTCATTTACCAGCAAATGGAAAGGTCCATATCCCATTGTCAACAAACTCAGCCCTACTGTTTATCAGGTGAGAGTTCAGCATCAAAAACAGACCACCGACAAGTTGTTTCATGCTAATCAGCTCAAGTTGTAGAAAGGTGACTAGTTACTTTTCCCAACCCTCTTAGGGCAGAATAGTACCCTTCACTTAACAATCCTTTTCTGTTTCTTTCAGATAAACTGGCAAGAACTTTCAGATAATCTTGCATCTCCTCATCCTGGTGGGACTACTTTCTTTCACTTGTTCTCAAGACAAACCCCTTTTGACTGGACACAGACAATGTATAGCACATTTGCTTGACAAACTTGAACATACAGCTAGAGATGCATCCATCTTCAGCCCCCAAGGAGTACGTATTGACACACCCAACAAATTGATTACTGTTAAGGAAGGCGCAGATGCTTATCTTAATGCCATGGTTGTATCTCAATACAAATCTACATTGCAGATGCAATGGGAAACATTTTAATTCTTATACACTTCATGTAGCACATTTATCTAAAGGTACTTTTCACGGATGGCCCAACACAGGGATTGCACCAAATGGTACACTCTATTCGACAAGCTTCTTCTAGCCATACTGGTCTCTACAACTTAACTGCTCTGATAAATCCTACCTTTTGTGACAACCTCACCTCTGAGGAGTCTCAAGATTTTTGTCTTCACAACTACAGTATATTGCTACTGAAGCTGTGTTGCTTTCTGGGGTCCCACCCACTGAAAAATAACTGACTGACTATCCTCCTCAGGAGCCTTGTCCTCCTAGTGGTATGACCACCACTTCCATTCCAGGAGCTTTAATTAACAATGTACAATTTATGCATGTTCCAATTATTTTAATCTTACCAGTTGGAACATGGCTGAATTTGATCTCTGTCACAAGACTAACACTTCTAAATTTTTCAATATGATGATTCTAGACATTGTAGCTACTTATCAAACTTGCACAAATGATCCAGTTAATGGACCTCATGCCACTGAACACATAGTAGATTTTAGACCCACACCTAATGCTAAAAATAAACCACACACTAGGTGTGACACTGCAAATATTAGCAGGCACCATCTCTGGTCTTTTTGGTTCAGGAATGTCCATCTGGAATAGAACAGATATAGCTGCTATTAAAGCACACACACTTTACTATCTAAAAGCTGTTAAAAATTATCTGTTACCACCGCTGTTACATGGTGTAAAAGGTTTAAGTCAGGAACAGCATTTTGCTGTTTATAAAATGCAGATAATCACTAAGGGATTCAACTACACTAAAAACAAAATTAATGAATTGATTTTTCAGAATAACAAGCAAAATATTGTCCATGAACTTTTATGCCCCGCATATGGTTCTTATGTAATTACATACTAACATTCTAACATACTATTTGCCAGCAGATTAGGCCTTACGGTCTATCGAGTCTCTGATCCTAACTCTTAGTCCTGGGTGCCAAGGCCCTCCCATCCCTTGTGCTCCAGAAACCCCTATCATCCATCTCCACCCCCCTTGGACAGGCCATCATCTGATACATCCACTTTCTGTGTCTGTCCCACCCTCTCTTGAAGCCCTCCACTGTGGATCTCTGAACCAGCTCACCAGGCAGTGCATTCCAAGGGTCCACCACCCTCTCAGTGAAAAACCTCCTCCTCTTTTCCCCCCTCACCCTTCCACCTTCCAACTTCAAACCATGCCCTCTGGTGATACCTCCCTGCTTTAGTCTAAAGATACCCTCCATGTTTTCCCTATTTATTCCTTGAGGGTGCTTGAAGACCTCAATCCATGTCCCCCTGTCTCTCCTCTCCTCCAATGAAAACAGGCTGAGCTCCTCAAGTCTATCCTCGTGTCAAATCCCTAGCCTCATTATCATCTTGGTTGCCTCCTCTGTACCCCTCTCCAGGAGCTGTGTCCCTCTTCAGAAGTGTGGTCTCCAGTATTGCACAGTACTCAAGGTGTGGTCTAACCAGTCCATTGTACAGTGGCAGAATCACTTCCTTGCTCCTAGAGGTGATCCCCCACCCTGATGCATCCCAACATCCTGTTTGCCTTGCTAGCCGCTCTCCTACACTGCTCAGAGTTATTCATACATGCATCCTGGCCCCTAGGTCTTTTCCCCTATTGAGGCCTCAGCGCCTCCCTCCCAGGGTGTACCTGTGTTAGGTTTCCCGACCAAGATGCAACACCTTGCACTTAGTGATATTGAAATTTAATTCCATGTGTGAGCCCAGCTTTCCAGGGTGTCCAGGTCCCCATGAGGCCACCTCCCCTCTTCTCCCTCAACTACTGCTCCCATCTTGGGTCATCCACCAGAGACTCATTTCACACCCTATACCCTCCCTGATGTCCGATATGTATGCATTAAACAGGATTGGACCCAGGACCCGAACCCTCACGGTGCCCACTACCAACCTCTCTAGGGTTTGAGCTCCCACAGACCACTACTCTCTGGGTGCGTCCAGCTAGCCAGTTTTCAATCCATCTGACCATCAAGGGCCTACTCCTAACCCCATCAGTTTCTCCACCAGACCATTTGTGGGGACAGAGTCAAATGCCTTGCTGGCGTCAAAAGAATAATACATCCACAAGCTTTCCCTGTCCAGTTCTGATGTTACCCATTCGTAGAAACTCCACAAGATTTGTTTGACATGATCTACCTGGCACAAAACCCATGTTGCCGACTATTCAGACCTCCCACCTCCTCCAAGTACACCCCAATCGTTCCTTTAGTACTCTCCATTAATTTTCCCACCACTGAGGTCAAACTGATGGGTCTATAGTTACCTGGTACTTCCTCGACCCCCTTTATGGATTGGCACCACATGTGCCTCGCCAATCCCTATGTACCCTCCCTGTCTCAAGTGACCTGCTGAAGAGCTCCACCAGGGGTGCAGCCAGTATGTCCGCCAATTCCCATAGTACTCTCAGATGAATGCCATCTGGCCCTGGAGACTTGTCTTTCTTTAGGGCCTTGAGGGCTAACCACACCCTTTTGGCAGAGATAGCATCATCCATCCCCTCCACCTTACTGGCCTTTTTATCTTTATCCAGATGTGACACCCCTGAGGTACCTACCACTCCCTCTTGCTCCATTTCTGTTTGCTCCTTGATCCCTCCTGCCACTTCTATCCCCTTAGTGCCTTGCTTTGTAGATATCCATCCCGTCACACTATTGAACACAGAGGGCAGAAAGTACTCGTTAAATACCTCTGCCTGGTCCCTCGCCTCTTCCACCCACCCTCCTTCTGAGTCAATCTGCTGAGATGGCCTTGAGTTTTCTCCATCACAATGTACCAGAAAGAACCCCTTTTCCTCCTTGTATCCCCTGTGCCAGCCACTGCTCTTTTCTGGACTTTGCTCCCCTCACCATCCGGATGACTTTTGATGCAAGATGGTACATTTCCTTATCCCTATCCCTCTTGGTTGTTTTATATTTTTGTAGGCCGCCTTCTTTTCTTTGACTGCTACCTGTGCCTCACTGGACACCAGCATGGTTTCTGTGACCTTGCTCCCCACGTTTCAACTTAGCGCAGACCCTGACTGCCTCATGGGAAGTCCCCATTTTATGACCTCCATCTCTTTCCACACTTGTCATTGATGTAATCCTTCAGTGATCCTTAGGAATATTTCCCATGCACCAAAGTCTGCCTCCTGAAGTCCACTGCCAGTGTCCTAGATCTCACCCCTCCCCCCATGCTTATTTGAAACCAGACAGTATTGTGGTAGCTCCCCAGTCAGGGTCCCGTACAACTGGGTCCCTTACCAGATCCCCATCTGCCAGAACCACGTCCAGGACATGCCCCTCCCTCATGGGCTCCATCACATGCTGTATTAAGAACACATCCTGGAAGCCGTCCAACAGCCTCTGCTCCTTGGCACCTTAGGGGCGTGGTTCCACCAGTTTGTACCTGGCATATTAGGTCCCCATACACCACTCCTTCCCTTTTGAAAAGTCCACACCAGGCAACTGATGTTGTCCAGCCAAACCATCCTCTAGAACATCAATCATCCCGGGGCCTATACTACACCCAGCTTGACCTTATCTCCTGCTAGGGATCGTAAGGCACCCATAAGGCCTCCACATTCCCCTCCTCTGCCCCGCTCTACCCTAGCAATTTCTATGTCATCTCTAATGAACAGAGCCACTCCACCCCTCTGCCTCCTTTCTCATCCTTCCCAAGATAGTGTACCCCCACGTTTGGTTCTCAGTCATGGTTTTGTTGTACACATCTCCGTGACCGCCGCCCATCACCCCGGCGAACAGCATGGCCCTGAACTCTGGCAACTTGTTTCCCAAGCTCCTGGCATTTACTAACACCAACCCCCACCCCTTATCCCTTGATCCTTTGTCGACCCCACCCAGATTCCTTATCTTCCATCCTCCTCTGCTCCTCCTGAAATCTCCACCCCAGTCTGTTTCCCTCCCCTTGGAAGCAGAGGCTACTCCCCTCATCTGTAGGAGAGGGTCAGGTCAGCCCCTCCTTATCCCTTCCCCCCACAAGTTTAAACCCCACCTTTCTTGAATGTAGTCAGCCATCCCCTGTTTAAGGACTTCCTTCCCTAATCAGGGCAAGATGAAGCCTGTCCTGCATATAGTCCCATATCCTCCCAAACTCCATTCAGTTCCCCAACACCCCCAACCCACTCTCTTCACCCCTTCCTGAGCCAGTCATTAACCTCTATGAAGCCATTTTTTCTCCACTGAGGCCTTTGGTACTAGCAATATCTCGAAAAATGTTGCATCCATTATCCCACGAAGACTCTGGCAAGTTTGGAACCTTGCTTGGATTTCAAAACGCTATTTCCTCTAGATCATATTCCCAAATGCACAGAAATCCGTTTCCTCCACAATCCTAACATTTCATACACCATGAACTTGCTCTGGCTGTCACTGAGAGATACTACTACCTTCACTCAGATAGCATCCACCCCCTCCACCTCCATTGGATACCCCAATCATCGAACCCTAACAGAACAACACTGCCATCAACCCTATGGTTACCTCACTATGCCCTCTCAGCCCCCTTTATTCATGATCTCAATTCCATGAATTCTTCCTGCCTTATGAGAGACCTCCTGTCACCTCCTTTCTGCCTCTCGTTATTTTGCCCACTTAACAAAAACCCTCTGAATAAGTGTCCTTCTCCTCTTATCCAAACCATTTATCCGGCCTGAGGTTTCCCTTCCACCACCATCCTCCCCTTGTAATACACCCCTGCCCAGAGGCTCTCTGTGGTCCCTTTAGCTAGGGCCCCATCCTTGCCATTCACCCCTGCTGGGGCCAGCTCCACCTCCTTGTCTCCCAGTTTCTTCAATCTGCTCTCCTCCCTCATGTCTGCACATGTTGCATCTCCCCATTGCTTAACAACATTTTAACCTCTCCTTCTGGGACTATTTCTATCCTTTCCATTGCCGTCTGTATGCCCTATGGGATCCAACTCCCCCCAGACCTCTGTATAAGCTCTCATTTCCACCAACCCCTTCCTCCTTCTAGGTTGTAGTAGCTCAAATTTATTAGACACTCCATGTCAGCCTCCACAAGCAACCTAAGTTTCCTGACTGCACCTCTAATGCCTCTTCTTACCTTGCTCCATTCACTTGAACCCCCTGCACACACAGCATGGTTTTAGGCTTCCCACAACAGCCCTTCCTGACTCGTCCCTCCACTATCTTTGTATTCAGATATTCACCCCTCACGTTCCCTTAGCATCAACATCCTATTTAGGTCCTCTGTCCTAACATCCCCCTCCTGCTTGCTGTAACATAACGCCCTGTAATTTCAGGCGTTGCCAGCCTCCCTCGACCAACCTTCTGCTGCCCATATCACACCCCCATCATGACACCCCCAGCCCCCAGCTACTCCTTAACCAATATACCTCACTCCTGATACAAGATAGCTTCACAGAGGGGAAGCCCCTCTCCAGGCTGATTGAGAATTATTGCCATCCAGCCTGTGCAGCCTACAACCCTTCAAGATGCTCATGGAGATATGCCACCCTGTTTATCCTCTGTTTATAATGGCACCCCCTTTCTCAGTCCTTTCCCTGAATACAGTTTCTATACTGACTACAGTTATTACAAACCCACCCCTCAACCCCATAAAGTTCCCAAGTCTCACAAACACATACAGTCCAGTGTGTTCAGTCCCACTAACAGTGTGTGTATGAGACAGTACTGTATGATGTCACAGGCCCACCAGCCCCGTTGCTCAAATTTCAGTCCCAAACAGAAAACCAGCCCTTCAATCCCAACCCAGTAGCTTTCAGCATTTAAAAGCCTACAAAACAAGCTGCAGGGCTCTTTACCAACAAGCAAACAACACATTTAAATTCCAATTATCACTACAAACAACTGTTCAAGCTCCAAAGCATATCACAGCCCAAGTAACAGTTCTAACTCAATGTAATAATTTTAAACAAGAACTAATTTCACTTACAAAACTATACAAATATTTCAGTTAAAACAGAATAGAATCAGACAGCTGTCCTTACAGCCTTTGCTTATAGTTTCCAGTGAACAATGAAAGCCAAGTAATTCATTAATACCCCAAACACCAGACAAAACACATTTAAATTACCTCTAATTATCCCTGCCAAACAAGTGTTCCCAAACTCAAAGTTACAATATCACAGCCCAAGTAACAGTTCTAACTCAAGGTAATAATTTTAACAATAGAACTAATTTCACTTACAAAACTATTCAAATATTTCAGTTAAAACAGAATATAACCCCAGACCTCTGTCCTTACCAGCCTTCTGCTTATGTTTCAATGAACACTGTTAATAATCTCTCTGAACTTAAACAGATGCATTCCATATTATACATACAGATAATGTCTAGATGGTACTGTCTCGCCGCAAATCACAGCTGCATCACATTGTGTATCTAAATTCTGTCAATTTTCTATGTCTACTGCTAGAAAACCTGGATATATTTCACGTTATTAAATCAAAACCATACTATTTCCTAAAAATATTCAATTTATAAAATATACTTTCACTGCATCCTCCTTATTTTGATCCACAAACTCTGTCTTTGACAAACTGGCTGCTGTAATTCCATCAGACATCTTGATGAGAACATTTACAGAGAATGAATTGACTTGCTGTCTACAGATTTCCACACCTACACACAAACTTGGGTCACAATGCATACCAACCGCTGCCCAAGAAGGTATATCATTACCTGTGCCGCTGCGATTTATTTAACGTTAAACTGTCTGTGGCTATGCTCCAGAACATCTAAACAGTCCTGTACCTTGGAGGATGATCTGCCGCTGAACGAATATAGTCCTTACAGCTGCATCTTCAGCACCTCCGCGAAACAGCTGCATCCCAAAACTCCTGTAGGATATACATCGCTTCACATCATGGCTCACTAACCAGTCCTTGCCTGTCCCATACGCTCCACAACAATGAGGTTCCAACTGTGATTACCCAATTCGATGGACAATATTGTAAGGACAAATCATAAATTCCTTATGATACTGAGTCATGTGCTATTAGTACTTCAACTCTTTTACCACAAAAACAGTAACTGGTCACAATATGTCACTTGTCTCCTGAACCCGATGTTATTGATACTGATCTGCAACACTTGCTTGCCTTGTCTCAATATTTGCCTGTATTTAATGTACACATTGAACCTTGACACTTCCATTGAAATCTATTTTAGAAATAACACACCACCGACATTATCAACAATATTTCTAGCCAGATATTCTTATACTCTTATTCATGATGGTGTTCTACAGTGCTCTATCAATATTTGTTGAATTGACTTTTAAAGCTTTTGTCATTATACAAACTTTTGGATTTTTCTGATACTAACCTGCTGCCTATAAGCGTACCTAGACAACACTAAAACAACTTGAATTCTTTCCAAGGTTTGTGCCTCAGACTTGTAAACGATGGATTTTACAGCTCCATTCCACTGCTTCTGTGATTGTTGCCTTTTCTTAGAAGGCAAAAAGGACGAAAGGATATTATCCAGTCCAGCAACCTGTGCCCCTACCGTAAGCAACCTATGTGGTATATGACTAATCTTAGGGCAAGACACTCATCATATAAGCATAGTGACAGGATCCGTTTCTGTCAGCTCTATTATGTTTACTGATATATTCTGCCACAAGCAATGCTTTTAATCAGTTTTAATATATTTGTATAAGGGCAAGAGTGCCATCTTTAGTAATTGTACACTACTACAAATAACCTGGTACTACAGAGGTTTATTGTATTGTGCTATCATCTGCAAGCTATGCAAGTTTCCTACAAGTTAGGATGGTTACTCAGACCACCTGTTTTTGTCCAATTATATACATTTTATGTATCTTCTTTTGCTATAGCCATAGTAATTATCAGGGTATAAGATCCTTTGTAACATGTAGCTTCTCTGAGAAAAGAGTGCAGTGCCTTGGTAAGGAAAACTGGAATTCCCCGTGACCACAATGTTATGGTAGCAAGCTGTATGCTAATCTGTGTAAATTCACTGATTACATAATTATCACTTGTATGTTGACTCTTTGTTTTGTGCCATTCCACCAAGAACTCAGAATAACTTGTTACCCATCACATTTGGTGACCGTAGCAGGTTGAAAGTACAAAGAAAGATTCAATTCAATTTATTTTGGAATGTTGAGTATTGTAGTGTGTTTTCACCCACGACATACATGCTTACAGTGTAGCGCTGTGGTGTACCACTGTCTTGGTCTCAGCATAACAAACCCACTGGACCTCTTACCTCCTCTGTGGAGACAAAGCACCTCCTTAGCATCACTGTTCACCCACTCAACGGAACGGATTGGTGATAGTGCAAGGCATTTTGATTTTCCAACACTTATTTGCTAGTTTTATACCCTTATTTGTATGTCTGACCAGGTACAGAACTGAGACTTGATGTATCAAAACCACCTCACATCTCATAGATGGACAGATTTCATGCAGACAAATCTGCTGAAAAACATTGCTGCTAATATCTGACTGATACTTGGTCAAACAGCCAAAAAGCAACCTTAAGGTCTTTGGCTGCAGCTCTACATACCACTGTGAGAGTCTCACGGCAAGATAAGCCTCCCTTGAACTAACCAAATGCATCTCAAAAAGAGTGGGCTTGCAGGACATTGTTAAACTGCAGAATCTGAGGGAATTATCTTGCTAATTTGCTTTGATCCCAGGAAATAAAATTAGCCACCATGACGTCCTCAGAAACTTTGATCTCAATAGATGTCCTGAAAAAGGACACGCCAGTGTTATGAATAACCTCCCAGGAAACAAGCCATTTCATCAAAGGACTGATGTGTAGATCAAAAGGCCAGATGGAATTAAGAATCAAATACCCTTTGTTTTGAATAGAGGTAACACCAAAAAGACTTTGATGTCTAGGGAAAAGCAGATCACAGACTGGTTTCGACTAGTTGCATAGAGAGGAGATTTATTATGTCATCTCTTATTTTTTTTAAATACCTTAGTAGGCCATCTTGGTGTTATAAAATATAGATGTTGTTACACCAAGGCAGAGTTTGGTGACCTCAGTTAGAAGGCCAGCTCAGGACTGTTTTTAACATACTAAGAAGACCTTGACAGACTCACTTTCATATTTCTGACTGAAGGAGAAACATCATAGCACCGAAAGAAAGTAAGCATATATTAGATTACACCAGTTGAAAGTATGTATTGGCAAGGAAACCACAAACCTGCTTATTTTAAGGCTGTATGTAATGGATATTTATTCAGGAATATTTTCTGTTTATTTTTAAGTAAAGATATATATTTTAAACAGAAACTGCTGGTGTGCCTTGACATTTTTTTTATTAAGTGAAACTTTTGAAGGTTATAGTTGATACTGTGTATGAACTTATTTTGATACCAAACTGGGAAATGGATAGAGTTCTCTAAAGTCTTGCATAGAGTTCTAAGGGTTCATTTTGTATACCTGATTAGGTACCCATAGGCAAAGATATCTGGCCCCCCCAAAGACAGAATTATCTGAACCTGATAATTTGGTACTCTAACAAGAGGTTATCAGTTTGAATCCCTCCAGAACTTGAGACTAAGGTGACTCGAACCCAAAAAACAGACAAGAGGGATACCTTGTACTGTTCACTGTCTGCAAATCATATGCTCAGAAGTCGGCACTTTGGTAGTAGATGGCTGACTGATTTAGCAAATTTGTGACATTTCCTACATGTAAAGGAGTCAGTTACAGGGGCCTCTATTACTGCCAATTATGCCAATATATATACCTTGAAATGTGAGAGTCAGTGTATGTATTGTCTGGGGAAACAATCATTATCTTGAATATGTGGATCATTTCTGTCATTTTATCAATGATGTACTATTAGTGTGGAAAGGCACACAACAAGAGTTGAAAGATTCATGTCAAATTTAGAAATTACCAGCGATAACCATAAGTTCACATTTATTGGTAGTACTAACTAGTGTCACAAACCCACTCAGCAGGTCAGCCCTCTACTCCCAAAGTACCAATCTCCGAGTGCAGTCTTGTGAACAGTTAACAGAACAAGGTAACCCGCTTGTCTGTTTTTGAGGGTTCAAGTCAAACCTTTGGTCTCAAGTTCTGCTGGGATTCAAACTGTAAACCTCTTGTTAGTGTACCCAATGTACAGGCTTAGATAAGCCTGGCTTTGGGGGGGCCAGATATTTTTGCCTATAGGCACCTAACCAGGTGTATAGGAATGAACCCTTACAAACTGTAATAAAAGACCTCAGATTTAAAACGCTTACCTTTTTCCAGTTTGGTATCACCATTCAAGCTTAAGTACAGTGTCTGCTTTAACAGTATATACTCTACTTGTAAAGGAAAGAAATCAAAGACAGACCAAGTAAGCTCTAAAAATACAGTTTTACTAAAATAGATAAAAAATATGTAACACAAAATACAGAACAATTATATCACAAGACATACAAATCTCTTAAACAAAACAGGTTTTAACAGTACAATTCCTACTACGGTACTTAGATTTGTGTCTCTCTCTAAATACCTGCTTAAAGTGCTCAAAGATGTTTATTTGTCAGAGTCTAGATAAAAGTGTCTCTGAAGAAAAACAGAATAATGTTTAAAAGCTGGTTTCCCCCACCTATTTGCATGAGGGAGGTCAAATAGCTCCTCCCTGTCAGAATATATAAAATATATATCTATATAAAAACAGGATGCCTTCTCCATGTATCACATTCTGCAACCTCAGCATAGCTCATGTTCTTCAAATGACTCTCTTTGATCTTATGATAAGCTTCCCCCTTCCAGGACATGAAAGCATCTTTAATGACTTTGCACTAAAATGTCACAACCTGCTCTTCTTCCTCTAAGCATTATCAAAGTTTATGATTTTCCCTCTTAGCAACTACAGCTATAATTAACTTAAAGTCTTTAATTAGCTTCGGGCTTTCCAGGTAACTCCCTGTATCTAAAACCTGTGTGTGTGTGTGTGTGTGTATGTGTGTGTGTTTGTGTGTGTGTGTGTGTGTGTGTGTGTGTGTCATACTCACATTCTGTTTCAGCATTTCTCAAGAGAGACAGTCCATAACCCACTTGTATATTACAAAAAATGATAGTGATCAGAATCGGCTTACTAATTTGGTCTACTTCCAGGATTTTGTTATCATCAAAACTGCAGTAATGGGATTGATACAAACTTCTTGAGGAAGGGTTCTGATCAAAAATTGATCTTGTATTACTTGCCAAGTCACCTAAGTCACACATTTTAAAAATATCCTTATGGGATAATGCGTCTGACTAATTCTAACACCACCAAAGCTTATGATGAAGAGGCACATAATGCTTAGGCAGCATTTTTGTTTGCATGCATATGCAGTGCACAAGAAACATATTGAGATAGTAGAGCATTGCAGAGGTGTGGCAGTGTTGTGGCCAATGGGAGCATCCCTTGGTCACCAATTAATGCTGAAGCTGCCAATGATGGCAGTTTCAGAGCAAGCACTGCACTTGAAAAAATCTGCTGTTGCAATCACGGGCAGTTTCATCATTGCAGCAGCAGTCCCACCTCCCTCCCAACCAGGCACACAGCAGGACAACAAATATTAATGTTAGCTTCCTCATAGCTTCCTCCCACTGCTGCTGCCCACCCTGCACACTCCATTCTCCATCCCCTGCTGACATTGAGGTGCTCAATCCCCATGCCAGCATGTATCCCCCCAATAATGTGGCACACTGGAAGCCCACCCCAGTGTGCCATAAAATACTTGCTTGATGTTTCCAACATTGGGATGCCCATGGTGTTGGATTTGCAGCCCCCCATGCCCCTATGTTCTCAGCCAACATCGGGGTGCCCAATCCCCAGGTCCGCATTGATTCCCCTCTACAGTACTCTGGCACACTGGGAACCCACCCCAGTGTGCCAAAATTTGTTTTGCTAATATTTCACCAGTAAAAAAGAGAACAGTCCCACAATGTATTTTTTAAACCTGAAAAAAATAAAAGAAAACAGTCCCCCATCATTCCTACCAGTTCCCTCCCCCAACCCACACCCTCCCTCTTTGCACCCCACCTCTTTGCACCCCCAACCCATACTTACCTCTGGAGATCAGGAGCAGTGATCTTCTGTGGACCGGAAACACATCTACACTCTTCAAAGACCAACTGGGAATTGAAAAAATGATGGTAAGCCTTTTAATTGCTGTCAATGGGAGGTTTTCAACTTAGGTTGATATCTCAGTCAATTTTTGGAGTCTTGGTCCCAAATTCTCAACATGGGGTTCTTGGGACCCCACCACATGAACACTGGCACTGTCATTTCATTTCTAGGTCCCAAAATGTGATTTTGTGGTCGCTGTGCATAATCTCCTTTCAGAACCAATTAATGAAGCGACAGTGCCACTATTCATGAGGTGGGGTCACAAAAAGCCTTTGTTGCAAATTTGATGAAAACATTCCCTAAAATTACTGCATTATGAGCATCTATTAAGCAGTTTCTATGCATGTGTATAACTTCATCAATTTTAAATATTTTCACTCCAAATTTCCAACATTGCCATTTCTTCACACACCGCTTATGAACAGTACAGCTGTCATTTTTTTGCAGCATTTCCAAAATGTGTTTTTGTACCTGTGGAGCACAATGGCATGGTCACTGTGCAAAATCAACTTTCTGGACAGATTAACAAAATCACAGGGCCACTGTTCATGATGGGAGTTGCCAAAAAAGTCATGTTGAAAATTTGGTGAAAATATTCCAAAAAATGATTGCATTATGAGCGTGCATTGCACAGTTTTACACACAATCATAACTTCCCCATTAATTCATATTTTCACTCCAGATTTTCAGCATTGCCATTTCTTCACACCTACTCATGATAGTACAGCTGTCATTTTTCACATCCTGCCCAAAATATGCTTTTGCAACTGTGATGCTGAATGGCACACTTGCTGTGCAAAATCACCTTTTGGGATTGAGTAATGAAATGATACTGCAGCTGTTCATGAGGTGGGGTCCCAAAAAGCCCATGTCAAAGCTTTGGAGCAAAAATACCAACAAATGCCTGGGGTGTTAGGGTTTCCAGCTGTAATGCCCACCCTGTACAAATTGACAGGCACCAAGGTGTGCCTGGGGTCTTCGGCCCTAACATTCACCCCATTGTCCTATACTGCACCCATCTCACCTTTTTCCCGTATGGAATGTAGTGAGCGTAAGGGCTGAAGACCTTAAGGCACACTGTGACACCTGTCAGTGTTTGCAGGGTGGGGTGAGGTGGAACGGCATGAGTGTTATGACCAATGACCCAAATGCACACCACAATTGCTGTCAGTCTCTGCAGGGAAGGGGTTGGGTTGGGGGTGGCTTTACTTCAGTACTTCACTGCTATTCTTATTATGCATCTCTCTAACTCCTGCATTACTAATGACAATACCAGCAAGCAAACATTCAGCATTGACAAATACTTGTTTAGTCAGAGGCTGTGGAGGCAGCAGAAAATAATGTAAATGTCATAGAACACAGTGAGTCTCTGAACCAAGTGACCACCAGGGGCAATGTTAATATCAGCCATCATACTTGCAAAATTACCTTAACTTTGTGACTACTGTACATGCACACTGCAGTCTTATTTAGTGGAAAGAGGGATTCACAGTAATTGGCTTACTTTTCAACTTGTGCCTTAATTGCAAGGTTTTACAGAAAATAACCCAAGAATGACATACTGCAGGGGTCACAATCTGGCAAACCACTTAGTTTACAGACTGCTCCCCATAACTGACATGCAGTCTTCCCACTCTTTGCCTGCAGGCACCAATAGACATGGGACTTGCTAATTCTGCAGCCATCTTGGGGCCCGATTCTCAAACAGGGCTTAGATCAACACAAGCTGTCACACCCTGCAGCTTGCACTGAAGCACAGTGCACCAAGGACACTGCACCAAATTCTGGTACAGACTGGGTGTCGGCACCTAAGTCCCCACACTTATGGCAAACTCTGCAATACAACAAACACAAGGTGCATGGGAGAGTTTGTCGCAGGCTCCTGCAGCAGATGCATGTGGTCTCCCCATCCCTGACCCCTGGGTCATATCAATAAAACACCTACATCCAGTTGGTCTAATTGCCCCTCCCAATTCTGATTGTATCACCTATGTTCTTAGAATTAATCTCTCCCCCTCCCCAATGTCTGCTGTTGCCATAGCAATGCAGTATGCCTCCTCCCATATCCTGATGTCCATAGTGTTTAAAATATGTAATTATTACTCTGCCTTCCTGATCTGTGATGTCTGCCCTTGGCTTAGTTATTAAGCATTCCCCCACCCCAATGTCTGCCATTTAATAGTTATAAATTATTCCCTGACCCAATCCCTGATGTATGCTCCTTGGTAAGAATTAAAATGCCCATTCCTGGTGGTCAAGTGGTCCCCCACCCCAGTACGGTGTGCCCATCACCCTGCTCCCATACCAAAACACAGCCAGAGACTAGCACAGCCCTCCTCTCACCTCTGTTGCTAGCTGCCTACTGAATTGTCACTGACTTGATAGTAATACAGTCTGCTCAGTGACAGTTCAGTTGCAGCCAGCCACGGATGTCAGAGGAGGGCCGTGCCGGTCACTGGCTCTGTTTAGAGATAGGGGAGCGGGGTGGTGGGCACTACCTGCTGGGGTGGGAGTCCACTTGACCACCAGGGAAGGGGGCATTTGTAATTCTTAACAAGGGAGCATGCATCGGGGATTGGAGTCGGGGAATAATTTAAAATGGTCACAAGGGCATACATCAGGCAGGGAGAATACTTAATAAAAACAGCAAGGGAATATATTGGGTATTGGGAAGGTGGAGTAATAATCAAATATTTTGAACACTGCAGATATCGGGATCTGGGAGGTGGTATATTGCATTACTAAGGCAACAGCAGACATTGGGTAGGGGGCATAATTATGTATGATAACTGCAGACATCGGGAATCTGGGAGGGGAAACATGAATTACTATGAAGGCAGCAGACATCAGGGTGGTGGAATAATTATGTATTATATACACTGCTGATGGGGATCATGGTGAGAGACCACAGCACAGTGCCACAAATAGGCAACTATCCCAGAGGTGAATTTTCTAAGTCTCCTTAGACCAGCCAGTGCTGGTCTAAAGGGGCTTAGAATTTTTCCCTCTGGGAGAGTTATTAGAATCCCATTTACAAGGATGTGGCAGCTTGCACCTGCCACATGCCCCCTAGCACCAGGCCGCTGCCCATTTCTAGCTGCAAAGGTGGCACAAGCCCCGTTTGGGGCAGGCAGCCTGTGAGTGATGCAGGCTGCCTTTGAGAATCACTACCAGTGCATCTTTGTGTGCAAGGGGCACTTTGCACCATTCTTTGTGGTACAGGCTCCTTGCACCCTACCAGGAGCTTTGAGAATCGGGACCTTGGTGTTGGCAGAAACTTCTTGAGTCTTAACACGGGTGATGTCTTTGAGTTAATTGGATCAAGGATTTTAAAAAGTGTACCACAGCAATGAAAGTGGACAGAGTTAAAAAGGTTTGGCTGTCAACAAGTAGGCAGAATGCTTGTGTGTGTGTGTGTTATCCTATAGTGAACATTATAACCTGGGTTGAAGGACATGAAAAAGTGAACTTTTGTTGTTAGAAATAAATCACTGTATGTATGCTGTCAGTCAGATGCCCATAAAGGGTTCTGCTGCAACAGGATCTTAAGCAATACTGGATCTGACACAAAAATGTGTGAATTGAAACTCGACTGGGTTAGTGTATTAAGCAGTCTGTGAGTGCTAATGCTTCTATGAAGGGAAAACTAGCCATACATTTAAAGAGTGAATTTGGGTTTATTTCAGGTCAATTGATATTGCCCCTGCAGAGCATGTCTTCAGAAACAGACCACAGAAACATGTTTTAAGTTTTGTGGAGTAAAAGTTGTGAGAACAGGTCCCAGAGGAGAGACTTGAATAACCTCCTCCTTAGGAGAGATGCTTTTGGTGACATAGATTGCAGGGCCTTGAAATACATGGTTTAAATGAGACTTGTAACATGGGAAAAGAAAGGGTTGCGTCAGATTGGTTCAAGAGCATCAGGTGACCATGCATTTATTCTCAAGCAATGCTTGGTTGCCTGAGAATTAATGTATGGCTGAGTCCACAGCAATAGTCTTCCCCCTCTAGCAATGTCCTCCACCTTATTAACAAAAAGTAGCAATTCCAGGAGTGACCACCATATACGTATACAAGGCATGCTGATGTCCTGAATTTCATTTGGTTTAGAAACATAGAAACATAGAAGTTGACGGCAGATAAGGACCGCAAGGCCCATCCAGTCTGCCCATTTCTTTTTTTACCTTATAAATGTGCCATCGGCCTTTGCTATGTCAGTGACCTATCTATTCATAGTCATTTGTATTGCTCCCTTATGCCTATCCCATGCCTGTTTGAAGCCCTGCACTGTATTCATAGCCACTACTTCTTGTGGTAGTCATTCCATGCATCTACCACCTTTTCTGTGAAAAAGAATTTCCTCACATTCCCCTTAATCGGCCTCCCTCTAATCTCATGCTGTGTCCTCTTGTCCTGCTATTTTTCTTATATTTAAACATGTTAGACTCTTTCACCTTGTTTATGCCCTTAAGGTGTTTAAATGTCTCGATCATATCACCTCTCTCCTCCTTTGCTCAAGGGTATACATATTGAGCTCCGTTAATCTGTCCTCATATGTCTTCTGATGCAGTCCCTGCACCATTTTGGTTGCCCTTCTTCTGGACTGCCTCAATTTGGTTAATGTCCTTGTGAAGGTGTGGCCTCCAATACTGCAGCAGTACTCCAGATGGGGCTCAACCAATGTCTTGTACAGAGGGATTATTACCTCCCTCTACGACTTGTGATACCCCTACTAATACACCCTAACACCCCCTAGCCTTACCTACTGCTTTAGAGGTCTGCTTGGATGATTTCAGGTCATCAGTGATGATGATGCCCAAGTCTCTTTCTTCCTTTGTGACTGCTAGCAACTCCTCCCAGCCTATAAGTGGCTTAGGTTTTCTCTTCCCTATGTGCATGATTTTGCACTTCTTTATTAAATCCCAGTTGCCACTCTTCTGACCATTCTGCTAGTTTATCCAGATCTCTTCTCATTCTGCCCACCCCATCTGGATCATCTACTCTGTTGCAGATCTTGTGTCATCTGCAAACAGACAAGCCTTACCCTCTAGTCCATCTGCTAGGTCACTAATGAAGATGTTGAATAGGACTGGCCCCAGGACTGATCCCTGAGGTACCCCACTTGTGACTTGCATCTCTTCTGACTGTATACCATTTACCACCACTCTCTGTTTTCTGCCAGTCAACCAGTTTGCCACCCAGTTGACCAACTTCTGACCCACCCGAGCCTACCTAGCTTATTTATCAATCTTCTATGTGGAACAGTGTCAAAAGCTTTGCTGAAGTCAAGGTAGGCGACATCAACTGCTCCCCTTGGTCCACCACTCTGGTTACCCAGTCAAAGAAATCTATGAGATTAGTTTGACAGGACCTTCCTTTGTAAACCCATGCTGTCTTGGATCCTGTGCCCTATGGATTCCAGGTGTTGCACTATCCTTTCCTTATGGAGTGCTTCCATAATCTTGCCCACTACTGAGGTAAGACTGACCGTCTGTAGTTCCCGCCTCCCTCCCTGCTACCACTCTTGTGGAGTGGGATCACATGAGCCTTCTCCAGTCTTCTGGGACCTCTCCTGTGCTCAGAGACTCACTAAACAATTCTGCTAATGGCTCTGCTAGTTCCTCCTTTAGCTCCTTAAGTACCTGGGATGTATGCCATCAGGTCCCATTGCCTTATCCACCCTGAGCTTAGCAAGCTCTTGTAGGACCCTTTCTTTTGTGAAGGAGTAGTGCTCACCTCCCTCCCCCTGTGTCCATGATGCTGAGCTGTGGGCCCTGCCTACCTTCTCTTCAGTGAATACTGAGCAAAAGTATCTATTTAGGATAGATGCCTTTACAGGGTCCTCCTCCTCCACATGCTCCCTTTTCTCCATTAAATAGCATACCCTCTGGACTTTCTCCTTTCACTAATGTATCTATAGAAAGTCTTGTCACCTTCTTTTACTGTTTGTGCTAGTGTTTCCTCAGTTTGGGACTTTGCCTGCCTTACTGCCTTACCTGCTTCCTTAGGGCAGTTTGGATGCCCCTATCTTCATCCCGCTGTGTTCCCTTATATTTTCTGAAGGCCAGCCTTTTGGCTCTGACCTTTTCTGCTACTGTATTTGAGAACCAAAGTGGTTTCCTTCTTCTTTTGCACTTCCTTTTCTGTCTAACACAATGGGATGTTGCTTCAAGTATTGTATCCTTAATGCTTGCCCACTTTGCCTGTACCTCTTCTGGAACAAAAGCCACAGCATGGCAGAGGGCTTTTACTAGGTCAAGGAATCTGTGGTTTGGCTGAACAAAATTGAATCTTTTAACAGTTTGTAAATTATAAGGTGGCATCCTGTAAGATAGTTTTGAGATGCAGGCTATAATTACCTGTGGTTTATTTTAATCTAGCTGGTTTCTATTGCAGAGCAGCTGAACAGAGATGGATTACGCTCTTAGTGACACTCCTGGTACCAATGGAACAGCTCAAATGTACTAATTTATCCTTTTTTCCCCCCTACCCTGAGGGCAACTACTATACTACACAACTGACTAAAAGTGAGAGATAGTAACTAGAGATGCAGTGACATAAAATTTTGCCAGGGAAATTGACCGTTTCATTGCATGAAATGTTTCGTGAAATTACAATGAAATTTCACAATTTTGCCCACCTCATTTGCTGGCTGGTGGTGTCTAGTGGTGTCCTCCCCCACTGCTCACCGGCCACATTTTTAAATTAATTCTGAAATTTTCTCTGGTGTCTAGTGGCCTCCACGGCTGATCACTGGCCTAAAGTGAATAAAGAAAGCCTCCCCATTTACTCATTATTTTTAGGATCCCCTCAGACCTCCAATCCTAAAAAAATATGAATTCCCCACTCCCTGGTGTCACCTGGATCCCCCATCCCCACCCTGTCATCACATAACACACACTCCTCTCCCAACCCAGTACCCTGATTGGGCCACCAGCACAGCCGTCCACTCAATTCCATGGCTGGCAACCTGACTGAGCATTTCAATGAATGAAGATGTGCTTACTAGCATGCACTCAATCACTGAAATGTTCAGTAAGGCTGCCGGCTATGGAGATCAGTGGATGAGTGAAGGGCTGTGCCAGTGGCCTAATCTGGATCTGCAGGGGGAGCTGGGTGGACGCTATCTGATGACAGGGTGGGGGGTCCCCTAGACACCAGGGGGTGATTTTTTTTAGGATTGGGAGACTGGGGGATCTGGAAAATAATGAGTAAGAGGAGCTTGATTTATTAACATTTGGCCAGTGATTGGCTGGGGGGACCACTAGACATCAGGGGGAATAAATTTAGAAATGTGGGCCAGTGAGCAGCTGGGGGAAATACTATTTTGCCCATGGGTTGTGAAATTAAGCCCAGGCACAGTGAAATTTCACTGGCCCAAGGGTGAAATTTCGCTCACTCTAAGAGTGAAATTTTACTTTTTGCCCGGTGAAATATTTTGTGTAATGCCCTAAATATGCAAAATATTTCACTGGTTGAAATTTTCCGATTTCACACAACATTAGTAGTAATCCAGAAACTCTTTCTGCTGCAAGAATTGTTGTATTATTATTTTTCATTTTTTTCTGTGTGGTTCCCCCATCTCGTACATAGTGCTGTTTGGAATTTTCAGATTCCACTGGTGCAGAATTCTGTGGAATTTCTGAAAATTCCAACTTATTCCTCAGAATTCTGTTAGAAAAGAATTGGCAGAACTTCACCAGCAGATTATGGATTGTCATGTGAACTGCAGAATAATAGTATATAGTATATGGTTTTGGCTTACTGTGTATGAAATTCAGTGTCTGCTCAAATGTGCACATTCTAAAAGTTGTTAGCCCAGGTATTCAAAAGAGTTGAGCCATGCGCAATAGGGTTGCACCTGCGCAAGTCAAATTGCGCCATTCTGCGATATTCAGCAGGAGGCAGTTGCGCCCCCAAAATCATGTTGAGCAACAGCGCAATGATAATGAAGGCATGCGCAACTGAAGGGGGAGGAACCATGCATAAATGGCGCAGTGTGATATTCAACGACTTGCACCATGCACAATTGGGGAGCAAGCAGAAGTTGCGCCATAGCAGAAATGAGCCAAAATAAAAAGGAGCAAGGGAGAGGTGCAAGAATGCTACAGGGAAGCCACATGAGGCAGAAGCATAGGCAGACAGACAGGGCAGGAGGCACAAACAGGGCAGGCCAGGAAAAGGGCACTCTGAACAGCCAGGCACAGGGAAGGTGTGGGGAGCCACACAGCACAGAGGCCAGCACAGGCAGGTGTACCCAGTGCAGGGGAAGTCGCAGCCAGGACAGCGGGGGGAATACAGCATCAGCTGCCGGGGGAGTGAACACAAGCCAGGGATATGGCCAGTGCCACCTTTCAAATGGAGGCCGTTATGAGTGGGGTGAGAAGGCGGGCAGCTGGGGAACATGGCCATGGAAGGGCCCGTCGGCAGTATGCCCCCAACAGGCAGTACCGAGCCCACACCAGCTTTCAGCTGTTCACTGATACTGAAATTGTGGGCTGGTACCACCTGAATAGGGCAATTCTAAGGCAGCTCTGTGAGCTGTGCAGTGATGTGATGCAGGCACCCACACGACGGAGCCATGCCCTATCACTGGAGACTAAAGTAACAGCCTGCATGTGCTTGCTCGCCACGTGTACCTTCCAGAGACCAACTGGGGACACCACAGGCATAACCCAGTCGGCCACGTCATGCCACCTCACCCAATTCCTCAGTGCACTGCTGCCACATGCTGCAGAGTACATCCATTTCCCTAGCACAGTGGCAGAGTGCACAGCAAACTTAAAGGAGTTCCACAGGGTAGCACATATGCCTGGCATGCTAGGGGCAATAGACTGCACCCATGTGGCCATCCGCACACCACCTGGCCCCGAGGGTGCCGCATCCATAAATAGCAAGGGCTATGCCAGCATCAACTGCCAGGTGGTGTGCAATGCCAGGGGGCACATAATCAATGTCTGTGCCATGCACCCTGGGGGAGCACATGATTCTTTCATCTGGCACCGGTGGGCACTGTGTCACAGATTCGAGAGTGGGAACATCCCCACTGGACACCTAGTGGGTGAGTATGCAAACCACATGGACAATGATAGAGCCTGGGGGGGCATGGCCAGAGGTGGCATGGGTAGTGGCCTACATGGCCTAGGGCAGGGTGATGCAGATCACAAAACTAACCTCCGCCCTCTACACACAGGTGACAGTGGATACCCACTCCATCCCTGGCTGCTCACACCCTACCGGCAGCCCACGACCCCATCACTGCAATGCTACAATGAGGCACATGCCACCACATGTAATGTCATCTAGTGGGTGTTTGGGATTCTGAAGGCACATTTCCATTGCCTGGACTTCTCTGGCGGTGCCCTACAGTACAGTCCCTCAAATGCCTGGGGCTATTCCTGGCCTGTTGCATCCTGCACAACATGGCCAACAAATGTGGGATAGCTGTACAGGTCAAAGAGGGGGACAGCAATGGGGATGATGGGGACGCCGGTGACGATGGTGATGGGCAGCCACCCCTTGGCTGATGGGACCCCCAACTGATCTGGCTGGCACAGCTGCACCGGGACACCATCAAGGAGAAGCACTTCAGCCAACCCAGGTAAGTCATGGGGCCATGCACAACCACCAGTGGCTAAGGCACAACCCACAAACACACATGGACACACACCAGGGGTGCATGCCATCAAGGAAAGTGGCAGGGCGCAGAAGTACACACACTACCAGGGATGGGTGAAGATTAACATGCCACACGGATGGACACACGCACACACATAATGCAACAAACGTGCACAGAGGGCAGGAGGCACACCGACCCAGAACGCAAACCCTAGCAACACACATGTCCACAGGCCACCACGGCCACTGCCTGTCCATGTGCATGTGTCAGATACTGAGCACCATTGCACATTGGTGTACAGCGCAATACAGGCATCATCATACACACACAACTGCAGACAGCAGCCGGGAGGGTGTGCAGGTGGACTGTGTGTCCACGTGCAGGGCTGGGTACCCACCCATTCACTGCCCACTGAAACTCACAATGCACACAGGGCAGTACCAGACAGTAGCCATGCTGGGAGACAGGTCAGTCACACAACACAGTGCCCCAGCTGCCACGGATGCATGGGCAGCCCCACCAAGACCCGCCAGCACTGACAGGCTGACCACTGGCCTCATGGGGTGGCTCCGATGGTCGCCCATGGGTTCCACTGTGTGAACGTGAATGTGCTTGCACAGGGGTCTGCAGCACACTGGACATGCCTGCACCAGGAGTGCTCAGGATGCCCACAGTTGAACTCAGCAGCGACAGGGTGGGAGTTGCACGATGCTGGGAACGGGGGATGGATAGTGCACTGCGTAGTGTCCGCGATGCATGGGCACCTGACTGTGTGCCCATTGTGGCCATGACAGCAATGAATGCCTGTGCATGCCTGTCAATGGCAGCGGTCACATCCTCTTGCAAACGGTCGATCCCTGCCAAGATCAGTGCGGTGTCCCTGCTGCGACGCTCCTCTGCCCACTCCAGAGCCACACGCAGTGCATCCACAGACATCACAAGCAACATCTGCTGCTGGACCGATGCTTGCAGTAAGTGGGTGTGCTCGTCCAAGAGGTCATCAGCCTCCTCAGCATCCTGTCCCTCAGGGTGTGCACGGCCCCGATGATCAGCATCCCTTGAGGATGAGTGCTGCACACCAGGACCAGGTCTGGGCATGTCCACAGGTGGTGCACAGACGCTGCTGCTGAACCTGTACCCCCAAGCCCATTGGGTGACTGTTGATGCTGCCCCTCTGGCTGCCGCTCCCCAGGGTTAAGTGGTGCCACTGCAGTGGCTGCAACAGTCCCACTGTCCTGAACAGACACCAGTGCTGCCCCACTGGTGCTGACAGGCACAGCCTGGGACTTTGCTGACACACAGGCCTCCAAGGCGGCACCACCCACAGCCATGGGTGCAAATTGCCCTGCTGTGTGGCCATCCTGTGGCACACACGTGTCACTGCCCATGATGGTCATGTCATCATCACCGGTGATGGACTCTGCACCGGCCACAGTCACAGTATCCTGGCATCCGTGGGTGCCAACACACTGGGACACAGGCAGGGCTTCCTCCACACCTGTTATAACGACATCAGTGTGGACAGCCAGGAGGCCCCCCTGTCGCAATGATCCACGTATACCTGTGGAGGTGGATGGTTCCTCCTCCAACTCCAGCTGACTGTCCACAGTGGACAGGCCCACCATCGCTGACCCATGCAGATGCTCAGGATCTGTAAGGGAAAGCAAAGTCACGTTAGTGCGTGTGACCTACCCTGCCCCCCCATAGACAGACCATGACTTACCATGCAGTGATGGGCCACCACCAGTCTGGAAGCCACCACCTGGAACACCCTCAATGGCACTATGCTGCATGCTTCCAGCAAGCCTCTCCTCCTGTGGGGTCAGCTGTACCACCTCCGGCTGTCCCCCACCTGTTGCAGCATGTGCTGCCCTGATGGCAGCCACCTTCTCTTTTATCCTTCTCCTGTCCGTGCCCATCTTTTCCTTACACTCCTGTACAGAGCGCTGGTGGCTGCCATGCAGGTTCACAACACGTGCCCCCTCCTCCCATGCAGCAGCACAGGCTTGAGGTGTTCCCTGCCGTCCACTGAGAAGTGGCACCTGATCCAGGTAGGCCTCAAACAGGGCCTCGGTTTCGGCCTTTGTAAAGTTAGGCCTCCACCTCCTCCTCCTCCCACCACCGTGTTCCTCCTCTCCAACAACCTGCTTGGTCATTATGTAACCTGTAAGAATGGCAGTTGTTACCTGTGACTGTGCAGTCCCATGCATGTCCCTGAATTCATAGTCCACACTCCCAAACAGCATGCAACTCACCAATAGACTGCAGTAACCGACTATGGCCACTGCAGCACAATGTCGCACTTTTATAGCGCAACTCATGCAAATGAGGCGAGGAACAACTTTAAGTAGATGCAAATTGCAGTGCTGTGCCATTGAATAGCTGATCAGATGATTTGCATATGACAGCTGAATATCGCGCTGTTGCACTTTGCACAATTGTGTTGAACATGCTGAGCCAATGGCACAGTTCTGTGACATGCATAGTACACACCTCACTGCGCATGCCCGGGTTGCTGACGCAGGTGTCTGCCATGCTGATGACGTGCTGTGCGTGGTAGGCAATGCAGGGCATGGCCACCATTGTGCCAGTAGTGCTATAGCAATGGTTACTACATGGTGCTGTGGCACTGGGCCATCATAGGCGCAATGGGCCAACTGCGTGGTAGGCCACTATGGCGCTGGCACACAGGCAGCCAATCACGCTACACACATTGTCTTCCAATGGCGCTGTGCATGGCCATGAGCCAGAGACCGTTGACCCTGTGACCGACCTTTGCCCCCTAGGCACCATGTGTCAGGCATCGGTGCACCTCTATCGCACTGTTCGGTAACAGCGCGATAGGGAATGGAAGGGCTGTACCACGCAGCATCTGCATGTGGGGAGCCGTGCTGCAGAGTGCCATATTGCCTACTATAAGTGGAAGGATGGCATACAGATGGGCAGTGCAGTGGTCTGCGATAGAATTAGCCAATCTGGTGGCAATTGTGGAGCCACACCATGGGCCTCTCTTCGGGGAGGTGCCCCTAGATAGGGCCAGAACCCAGGTGTGGCAGGAGGAGGCCACTGGGCCACTGGATGGGGGAGGAGCACAGAGCAGTGCAGGCATCACTACAGGGACCTGTGGAGGAGGGAGCCAGAGCTACTGGCATAACTGCAAGCACGTGCCAGGAGGGGCACAGTGCCACGGCCAGGTAGGAGTTCCGTCAACACACTTTTATTGTCCATATTGGTAAAGTGTTGTATGTGTCCAGCACATAGGGAGGGACTGTCTGGGGTTGCCTGTGGTGGTGTTCACAGGGTGTGGGGTGGGTGGGTCTAGCTGGATGGGTGGGCACACACCTGGGGGCAGGGGGACTTTGTTTCAGTATTGTACTGATGTTCTTCTCTCCTTGCTTGCCCCACAGGCCCGGAAGTACGCTGCCATGTGAGAGAGGAGCGGTGGAGGGAGGAGGACGGTGCAACCAGGTGGGGTGAGGGCCATCACCTCCCACCTGACCGGCCCGATGAGGGTGAGTGCCATACATCCATGATTACTATTGTATGCTGTGTGACAGGGTGGGCAGCAGGGCATGGCCACCATACATCGACAACACTGCCATACACGCAACTTGTTACAGTCAACACTGTCCAGTGGCAATGCATGTCTGGGATTGCATCAATGGTGGTCCATGCGTGCACCAGGTACATGGTTGTGCCACTGCCTTTGCACCACGTAGCCATGTCACTAAATGGCCATGGTGGTGCTGTGCATGACTTGGCCGGTGGGTGTGTGTGTGCAGCATTCCACATGGCTGTATGTGCCTGGGTGGGCAGGTCCTGTGGACGTTATCACTGCGGGTGGTCACACGCCATCACAGTGGTATGTCCCATGGCCGTATGCCATGCACAGTGGGCGGGCTGTATAGGGTTGTGCATTCACACCTATTTACTGTGCTCCCTTGTCCTAGGTACCTGCCATCTTCGAGAGATACAGGAGGCAGTGCGGGAGATCCTGGTGGTCTCACGGGCATCACTTGAAATCCTGTGCTGATTAGACGAGACCGGGGTTCTGAGGAGGCACAGGATCCAGAGGAGTCAAAGCAGGGAGAGGTGCTCCTGCTAGTGTGGATGGCTGGCAGTTTTCCCCTACCCCCCTGGACCCACCCTCAAGCCCCTCCTTCCCCGTCCCATTTATCCACCCCTGCCCTCTACCCACCCCCATCTTGTTTGTGGCCTCTACCTTGTATATAGTTCCACTGGTTTATTGTATATAGTTTGTGTTTTTGTATATAGTCGATGGTTATATAATTTTTCAATAGATTCAATTTTGATATGAATACTGTTGTGGTCTCTGATTTGCAGTGGGCTATAGGTGCTCAGCTGCAGTGGTGTGCATGGCATCAGGGGTACTGCGGTTATGGGTGTGTGTGTGTGTGCCAGTGTGGAGGTGACTATGGTGTGGGAGTAGCTATCAGTCAGTGTCTGTGATGTGTGTGTGTTGTTCCCTGTGCACTGGCTGACTGTGTGCAGGGGGCCATGGTGCATGCTCTGTGTCCATGGTGCACCCATCAGCCTGTCCATGGCCTGTGCAGCTGACACACATGCATGTCTGTGGCCTGCATGGTCTGCTGGTATGTCAGTGGTGGCAGTCCCTGCAGGGCGGCCACTGCACCCATCACTTTTCTGGGTTGCCTCCTGTCACTGGTGTGGTACATGCCTGGCTCGGGTGGCACTGTGGGCACCACAGTCGTTGTCACATCTCCATGCTGTGCCTTGTGTGTGTTGCAGGGGATGTGCCCCACTGTCTTTGACTTGTGCTCCGGGTGACTGCTGGTGGTGTACAGGTCCACAGTGCCTGCGCAGGGTGGCTGGCACTCCAGTGCCATGAAGGACTGTGGGTTGTGTGTACACAGTTTACATGGGCCCACAATGGGGGCTTGGTTGCCCCAGCACTGCGTCCCTGTGCTGTAGTGCCTTTGGGTATGGGTGGGTGTCTGTCCATACACTGTGTGGCATCTGGTGTGGTGAATGCTTCCATGCACCACTGTGGGTGGCTGTGCTGGCTGTTGTGGCCAGTGGTGGGTCGGGGTGTGTCACTGGACTACTGTGCAGGGTGCTGTACCACTGTTGGTGGTGTCAAGGGGACGCCCTGTCCCATGTTGGGTACCTCTTGTGCCAACGCATGGTTGGTCACTCAGCAGTACCTCGGGGGCACTGTGCATGGTGGCACTCTGTCTGCCGTTGTTGCATTGCTGTGTGCTGCCACCCACTGATGGGTGCTTGTGGTGGGGCTGGCTTGCATGGTTCTGTGGTGCACAGGGTTGCAGTGTCACAGTGTGGGTGGTGGCATGCATGGGGTTTCCTGCAGTGGTGGTCACTGCTCATGGGGGGGGTGTCTGGGGGTCACGATGCAGGGTGTGCTCTGCATTGGGGGGATGGTGTGGCACAGGGTGGTCAGCCCTCCTTGTGTGCCAGCCATAGCTTGCTGGTAGGTGTGATGGGGTACCATGGCCCGGCTGTGGGTTGTTTGCTTGTCTCCATGGGCCAGTGGTTATTCCAGCCCTCCTCCAGTTGTACAGTGCTTGGGGTGTTGGGGGACGATGTCTGTTCTACTGTGTGTTCCTGTGCCCATCTGTGGCATGGGTGGTGGGCCCCTACCTCCCTGGTTGTGCAGTTACATTGCTCTGCTGCTGGGGGGCGCCCCTGGTTGCGCTATGGCGCCTCTGGACTGCTCAGCTGAACATCCAATGTTGCGCTATGGCGCATCAGATCTGCTCAGCTTCCCCACCCTAGTTGCGCTATGACGCAGGTGGTGCGATATTCATTCATCAGCTGTAGGCGCAATTTGGTCTGCCCCATTTTTGAATATCGCATCTCTTGCACATGGGTGCAATAGACTTGCATTTTCTCCAGCTGTTGCACACTTTTTGGGTGCAGTTTGAATATCTGGGTCGTTGTGTACATTCCAAAAGTTGTTGTGCACAGACTAAACATTACTGTGCACATTCTGTGCTCAATATTGATGAGCCACTAATTAATATTCATGATGCTATGTACTATCTGCCTCCTGATTTGTCCAAATATCCCTTTTCCAAACCAAAAGCAAACATGGTGGCGCCACTTAGTGAGTTGTTCACAGAGATAGCTTGAACGTGGACTGACATAGTAGGCTCTGCGTTGTTAAACCATACAGATCTGGCTTTTTTTTTTTAATATCCAAATTTATTAATTTCACATTAAATTAAATACGTTATCATAAAAGCATTCTCTCCAGATACATAAATATTAGTTTGTCACATCTAAACCAGACAAAGATCTGGCATGTTTTTACATTTTTTTTTTTACTTTTGTTTCTGATCAGCTGCTACTGCAATTGGTGCAAGGTTCAGGATAAGAGCAGGACTGCATCAACAGACTTTGTGGCAGTGTGAGCTGCCGACAACAACCAAGAGTCCGAACACAAGGTATGAAACCTTGTAAAACAAAAATGTAGATACATTTTACTTTTTATTTGCATCCAGGGAACCATATACTATAAAAAATAAAATATGGGCAAGCATACACAACTTGCCTTGCGTTTCCATCTCAGGGTTGAGATACCAGTATGGACCTCTCGAGCTTCACTCTCGAGGTCCATACTCTAGTATCTCAACCCCTTGATGGAAACACAGGCTTGTTGTGTATGCTTGCCCATACTTTATTCCTTATATAGTAGATCATTGTTCCATGTAGAAACAGCTACCAGAAGTTTCACAGCCATCTGCTGGCCTGCCAAGGGCATTGCAGGAACAACTACCAGACCTCAAATCTCCGGTGCACTTTAATATATTAATTTCCAGTAATGCACAGCAGACAAATCCCAAACAGCAAATATAGCAGAAAAACAGAGATGATTCCACAGCTCAGAAAAGTAAGTCAGCCAAAATTAGCACATAATCTGAAATGTTGATCACACCTGCATGTAATAGTAATTCAATGACTGTTTCCCACAATTTTCTTTTTAAATCTGCCTGTTTAGCATGTAGTTTCTCCTGTCAGGTGCAACTCCCTTTCTCTTCCCCATGGTAGGAACCTTAATATCTTCCCAGAACCTTTGTAATGTTGCACTTTAAAATTACTTTTATGCAAATGTAAAATGGGGAAGAGAAACCCATAAAAAGAGCGCTGAATCCTTTCTCTTCTCCATGTTACAAGTGAATTAACCCACTCCTGAGTATGGGTCTACTTGAGAATTAATCCATGTCTGGTTGGTGGGAACCACTTGGCCTGTGGCCTCATGGTCCACCCCCCAGACATGGATTAATTCCCAAGTAGTCCTATGTGCTGGAGTGGGGTAATCCTTACATTTCAAATCTCTCTGTGTTTGTAATGTTTACCCTATTTTTTTTCTCTGCTGTCCTATACATAGTGTCTTATTAATGGTACAGATGAGGGCAATACAAGTGTAATATGTTTGATTAGAACTGCATAATGTAAAGCCATATATAAATAGACTCCTACATATGATCATGGGAGACACAAACAGTGCAATATTTGTTTATTTATTTAAAGTTTTGAATTAACCCCTTTGAGCTGGAAGCTCTTTTTACAAAGGTCCCATTTCAGACAGAGTCAAAGTAATAAAAATGCAAGCTATGAAGAATTAATACAAAAACATAATAAAGGAGCACATCAACAATTGTTCAAAAAGAGAAAATCCAGCACTAGACAGACATTGTACAATGTATGCCAGGAAAATGAACAGTTATAGATGGGTTGAGATATGGACCAGCATGCTAAGAGTGCACTGGTTTCAATATAAACAATGAAGTAAGCCACCCGAAAGCATTGTCAAGGAGGCAGAGAAAGATTACAGGTAGGGAGGGGAAGGAGGGTGGTAGACGAGAGAGGGGAAAGGTGGGGGGTTATGGGTGAATGGGGGGAGCAGCATGCGGCGAGAGAGGGGGAAGATTAATTAGAGTTGAGGAAACAGGGCAAAGGGCAGGATGGTAACGGGTAGGAATGGGGAGGGGAAGAAAGAATGGGGAGTCTGGTAAGAGCGTGCAGAGACTGAAAGGAGGGGATGAGGTAGGAGAAGGGTGAGGGAAATGGAAACAAGGGGGTGGTGCACAGACAAAAAAAGCAAGGTAGAAGGTGAGGGATTAGTTGAAACATTCACAAGTGCTCTTGGCATTAGGTGTTGCCGTGCCTTCTGTTTAAAAGGGCCAAGTTCTGTAGTGTTGGTGATGTCACAAGGAAGCAGGTTAAATCATTTTTGGAGCTCTGACAGCGAATGTCCTCTGTGCTTGTGATGGGTGATAGCGTGGAACTTGGAAGGTTAGGTTTTCTGAGCTTCTGGTAAAACAGGAGCCAGTGTAGGGCCAGAGGATCCTCTGAATCCCTGGGGGCATAAGCCGAGAGAGAGATTTTCTTTGCAAGGAGACAGGTTTAATAGGAGATTCTACCACTGAGCTGGAGCCAGTTAGCCTGGAAGTAGTTGTAACAGGTATGCAAGAGTCTTTCTGCCCCTAAAATGAGTCAGCAGGCTTTGTAGAGAGCAATGGCAATATGACATAGGGTGGTGTTTGTGGTGGAATCATAGACTACCAGCCCATAGTCGATGAGGGAGACCACTGATCTTTGAATTGTCATGTTGATGGCATGAGAAGTTAGACAGTGATTATGCTTGAACAGTAAACTGATACGGGTGTTCATAGATATCGTAATGTTGTCAATGTGACAGGTGTAGGATAGAGTGCTATCCATGGTGACACCTAGATATTTAAAAAGTTGTGCATGATCATGGACAATACCCGAACATTTCCTAATAGTCAATTGATAGGCTTTGTACTTACTATGTAAACAATGGGACAACATTACCTTGATTTTTTTTTATAGTTTAATATGAGTTTCTGAGAGTCAAACCAGGCATTGACTTTGGCAAAGCTTCTCTATAGTTGGCTCTCCAAGAGTAGGGGGTCCGGGCTGCAGAAGTAGTTAACCGCATCATCTGTGTATAAAAGGGTCTGGTCTGAACAGAAGGACTGGAGGTTGTTAATGAAGATGCTGAAAAAGAGGGGACCTAGGATTGACCCTTGGGGGACACCTGACCTGATGGGTAGCTTGGTTGAGAGGACATCACCAATCTTCACTTGTCACAGACGTAGCTGTTAAGCCAGCTTGTGGCCTCCTGAGAGAGCCCTAGTATACCCTTATTCAGTGGAACATTAATTGTTCTCCCATTATAACTGTACAGAATAGCATGATATATGATCCAGTACTGCTACATGTTTAGTTAATTGCCAGCAATTGCCATTTACCGCTCTGCATTACACTCTTGGTATGACAACAGGGATTCAACATAATTATCTCATGGCCCTCTGCTCCCCACTTTGGCTTGCTGTTTATCTTTTGAAGCCTCAAATGACTTGCCCACCGGAGAAGCTAGCTGCAGTAGCAGCTTTATGCAAAAAAACAGGACAACACCTGCACCATTACACCAAGGCACACAGATGTCTAACAAACAAGCAAGCCATCAAAATTCTCAAAACCTCTCTCATAAGACTTCTTTTAATGCTACTTCTCCTCTCAGGAAACGTTCACCCTAACCCTGGACCTCTTGGTCCATCTGTCCACCCCCAGAATAGAACAACAGGGTCTCTCACTCTGGCATCTATCAATGTCTGTAGCCTCCTTAACAAACTCGATAGCCTCCATACCTGGATCCAACAACACAATCCTGACATCCTCTCTGTCATCGAAACATGGCTTACCCCAAGATCCCTGACTCTGCAGTTGCAATTCCTTGATACTCAATCTTCAGGCAGGACAGAATTTCGAAGTGCGGTGGGTGCGCCATCTACCTGAGAGATACTATCATGGGACATGCTATCCCGTTTCCTAGCCCGAGATCCCCAACTCAAGTCCCTGCTATCAGATTTCTCGTAAGGGCCTATAACAAAAGTCTCACTGTAGTCTTCATATATATTCCCCCAAAGGACCTGGTCACTGGCTTCAAGAACCTAATGGATGGCCTCAAGGGACTACGCCCTAGCATGGAGACCATAATTATGAGTGATTTTAATATCAACTGGCTCTCACCTGAGGCCTGCATCTATAAGGATAGCGTCACCGCTCAGCACTTCACACAGCTTGTCCCCTCACCCACAAGAAGCAACTACAGGATAGGGACCAGCGCCCTAATTGACCGGATACTGTCAAACCGCACAAAAAGAATCACTAATGTGACCGTTCTACCGGACTCCATAAGTGACTACTCACCCATAATCTGCTCCTAGATTAACAACTTCACCAAGCCCCCCTCCCAAAAAAAATAATATACACCAGGGTTCTCAAGCAGGGGCAACTGCACCTGCTAAAATCTCATCTTAGCACTCTGGACCGGTCTAAAATTGACACTCTCAAAGACATAAACAAAGCCTTGGAACTGTTCATCGGCCACTTCACTGTGGCCTGAGATACCTATGCACCACTCTTAAAGAAGAAAGTCAAGGGCAGGTCTAACCCCTGGATAAACTCTGAGCTCATAGAGCAGCTCAAACAAAGCAACCATTTCTGGCAATGTGATCAAGCCACAGCAGCGAAAGGGGACATCCGACAATACAAAGCAGCAAGAAATTGCTGTACCTGAGCTATATGGAATACCAAAAGCAAATGCTTCAGAGGCACTTTCCAACTCCTGGGGTGATGGGAAAAAAATTTGGAATAACCAGAAGGACACAACGTTGACGGTACACCAACGCTTGACCTAAATACCATCGCCAACATGTTCAACGTTGCATTTTCCAACCTGAGCAATGTCCTTCCACCTGATTTTTTCAATGCCCCTACCTCCATCTCTACCTTTTCAGCTGCATCCCAAGCATAATCTGCTCCACAGTTCTTCTTCAAAGAGATGCACCTTGCCAGAACCCATATACGCAAGGCCATCAACAACACCAGCTACAGTGGTGACCCTCTTGACCTGAAGTTGCTTGCACTAGTCCTGGATGAGATCCTTGAAGTCCTGATAAAGATCTTTAACCTATCCTTAAGTCTGGGTCAATTCCCATCACTCTGGAAGCAGGCTACTATCACACCTGTGCACAAAAGCAGAGACAAATCACTGCACGCCAACTATAGTCCCATCTCCATCCTCCCCTCTTATCAAAAGCCTTAGAACGATTAGTATCTGAGTAACTTGTAGAGTTCCTGGACAAGTATGAAATCCTATGCCCTGAACAGCATGGCTTCCAAAAAGGGCATAGTACCACCACGGCACTGTTGGAATTTACCTGTTTCCTCCACGACACCCTTGACCTAGGCTTTTATGGAGGGGTAGTATTCATTGATCTAACAAAGGCCTTTGATACCGTTAACCACCCACTCTTCAATCAACTGTCTGCCCTCGGGGTCTCCACTGATTCTCTGCTCTGGTTTGCTAGTTTTCTTGGGGATAGGGTCCAACGTGTCAGGATTGCTGGAGTAACCTCTGATGAAAAAACAGTTCTCTTAGGTGTCCCCCAGGGGTCTATACTGGGGCCATTACTATTTTCTCTCTTCCTTAATGGTCTCCCTAATGTTTGCCAACAGAGCATATTACTTTATGCGGATGATGCAGTACTGTTTACCAGGGATCGAGATACCAGACAGCTTGAGAGTCAACTACAATGCGACTTCAGGCACGTTGAAGATTGGTTTAGCTCTCACAAATGTATACTGAACTATAGTAAAACCAAGGTCATGACATTCTACAATCAAAGGAGCAAGTAGAAGCCTCTGCCCCTCAACATCAAGAACCATGTGGGGGCCTCACTTGAACATGTTCCTGAGGTTAAATACCTTGGCATCACCCTGGACAGCTCACTTTCGTACTTGCACCACATTGGTAATGTAGCAAAGGCCACCAATACATGGATTGGCCTGCTCCACAAGCATAAGCATTGCTTGACATCTGATGCCCTTAGACTGGCCTTCAATAGCTCTGTCACCTCCATTATTGACTATGGTGTAGTCATCTATGACTCTGCCTAGCCTACTGCTCTTCGGAGGATATCTGTGACTCTCAGTAAAGCCTGTAGGCTCCTAACTGGTGCCAGCTGCCTAACACACACCTGTGACCTATATGCCCAGGCCAGATGGCTACCACTCCTTAGTAGAATACAATACCAGACCTGTCTTCTCACCAAAATAATTCTCCTCGGGCACATGCCACCAGGAGTGGCAAAACTCCTTACCACCTACAGCAGCACCCAGCCTACATGAAGAACTCAACAACAGGCATTTCTGGTCCCCAGATGCTGCACCTCCATGGGTCAGAGGTCATTCTCACACAGGGCTCCTCAGTGGTACAATACCCTTAACAAAGAAGCACTTGCAGCTGGGAGTCTTGGTCCCTTCAAAAGGGAGCTATGACTATCCCTCTCCTCTTCCACGCAGTGTGACTGCCTCTCCTAAACAATGGTACTCACCTCATACTTTAGTCATTGGTTAATTGATACCGGCTGTATTCCTCCCCCTTTTCTTCACCAGCCTCGACTACCCCACCCTTTACCCACCCCTCCCCTCTCGGCTAACACAAAACCTCCAACCCACCCACACCAAACTCTTGCTATCCTTCTCTATCCTCCTACAATGGCCCTTAGCCTACTGGCCTAATTCTGACTCCCTCCTTTCACATATACAGTTCACCTTGATAACCGATGCTAGCTGGCTTTTGCTGACTCTCTCCACTAATTACTGTATATATTATGTTTAAGTCCACTTTGTGTATTAAGAATGTCATTGTCATTTTCCTTTGTATGTATGTTACCCTACATCCTTCGATGTGGAACCTTTGTAAATGAGCAGTTCCTGCTCAAAGTATTTGTAATCCTAGAGTTTAATAAATAAAATAAAATAAATATAGTTCATGTATGAATATTCATGCACTCTGAAATAGGTGTTTTGGAGTAAAAAAAAAAATTACATATTTAGTTTTTGTTGACCTGGTATTTGCGCTAGACAAATGCATTGCCTATTTTCAGGCATGACCCGGGAGAGTTACAGACAAAGTGAAAACCAAAATTACAGACACATAGTACATCAGATTACAATTCTACAGAGACATCAAACATGATAAGCAAAGAAAACTAGAGCAACATGTAACACTAGAGCAGTACAGGGGGTATAAGAAAGCAATCAAATAAATGTTGAATTAACATGAGATATAACAGATCAAATTCCAAAAATATATAGCATCATGTGCACTAGCATTTATCATTGACCAGAAGGAGTTTCTGAAGATAATTCTTGAGAACCTAGTAATACTTTGAGCATCTAATTGCCATCGGAAGGGAGTTTCAGAGTGTTATATGTGAAAAGATCCCACCTTAGGTTATTTGCATAGTGTGCTGGACAAAGAAAGTAACAAGTAGAAGTAATAAAAGAAGTTTATTAAAATACTCACACCATAACAAGTGAAACGAAGCAATCACAATGTAGCTGATTTCCTACTGTAACCCACCCCCACCGGCCCCCACTTGTGTAACTTGCAGGGCTGTTCCTCTCACCACATGGCACCAAATAGAGGGCTGGGGGTTGTCTCTACAGTTTAGTTTACTAGAACATCTTCTTCTGAGCCTGCCATACACAGACAGGCACACCAAATGTGGCAACTACCTGGCACACACCTGGTAGGACCATTTATCATGGCCATCAACCTAGGTCCCTGGGAGAAAATGTTTGCTCACAATTATGCTAGGTTTGCACTTCTGGTCAGTGGCACCCAAGTAAATCCAGACACTGTGGAAGCAATAACAGTACTGTCCAAACCAGGCTGGGAATCTAGAGTGTGGCTTTTATTCACATACACATAGAATGATCACAAAGAGAAGATGGATCCCCACAGGGCTACTCCTACTGGTAATGCAGATTACTGTGGTACAGAAATTCCTGAATTCCCATTTAGTATAGGCATACTGAACACACACAGCTAACTCTCAGGTTCCGACTTGAACAGCGAACTATCTGGTTCTGAATTACACAGCAAACTCTCTGGTTCTGAATTAGGAGGTTGGCACTCATGGCCAGAACTGGTACATTTCCTCTTGACTAGGCACACACGGCAAGTACTAGGAGACTTTCCCATATTTCATGAGGCCTAGGCAGAGTACATCCAAGGGTACTAAAGGAACTGGCTGTGGAGCTGGCAGGGTCACTAGCAGATCTATTTAATAGTTCACTAGAGTCAAGCATGGTACCACAGGACTGGAGAACAGCACATGTAGTGCCCCTTCACAAAAGCGGTCCCAAGAATGATCCAGGGAATTACAGACTAGTCATTCTGACCTTCATTGTGGGCAAGCTCATGGAGACCATACTAAAGGAAAGGTTGGTGAAATACCTAGAGGAACATGGTCTCCAGGATTAGAGGCAGCATGGGTTCATGGGGGGGGGAGATCATGTCAAACAAATCTGATTGACTTCTTTAACTGTGTCACTAAGACAGTAGACAGGGGCCAAGTGGTAGACATCCTTTATCTTGATTTCAGCAAGGGCTTTGACTCTGTGCCCCACAAAAGGTTGATCAGGAAGTTGGTGGATCTTGGAGTTGGGGAAAAGACGGTTAGATGGGTAGAAAACTGGCTGAGGGACAGAACCCAGAGGATGGTGGTGGGGGAGAGTTATCTGGCACCAGAGAGGTAATCAGTGGGGTCCCACAGGGCTCTGTGTTGGGGCTGGTGTTGTTCAGTGTCTTCATCAATGACATTGGGGATGGCATTAAAGGCAAAATGTGCCTATTCGCAGATCACGCCAAGCTCTGTGGGAGAGTGGACACAGCCGAAGGGATACAGGACCTACAGGAAGATCTGGAAAAGCTGGGGAGGTGGTCCAGAATCTGGCAGCTTGGCTTCAATGCCAAGAAATGCAAAGTTATGCATATTGGAGACAAGAATCCCAGGAAAGAATATTACCTGGGTGGAATCTGAGTATCTGCATCAGAGGAGGAGGAGGACCTGGGAGTGATGATCACTAGTGACCTAAAGCACTCCACACAGTGCAAGAAAGCAGCAGCAAAGGCAAACAAGATGCTGGGATGCATAGCTAGGGGGATCTGTAGTCAGAGATAGGAGGTTACACTGCCCTTGTACTTGTCACTGGTAAGGCCGCATCTAGAGTATGGAGTTCAGTACTGGTGCCCACACCTCTAAAAGGACATTAACCTGCTAGATAAGGTACAGAGAAGGGCTGCAAAGATGACAGCCAGTCATCAGGGTAAGGCATATGAGGAGAGGTTAAGGGCACTGAACATGTGCTCCCTGGAAGACAGGAGAGAGAGAGAGAGAGGGGACATGATTGGGACATTCAAGTACTTGAAAAGGATAAATAAGGTTGATAAGGAGAGTCTCTTTAAGCTGAGTGGCAACCATATCACAAGGGGGCACAGTCTTAAGCTGGAGGGTGGGAGGTTTAGGAGGGAGGTCTGGAAGCACTTCTTCACAAAGAGAGTGTTGGACACTTAAAATGCACTGCCGGAAGAGGTCATCTTGTTGAAGACAGTGAGCAGCTTTAAGAGAGGCTGGGATAGGCAAAGAGGGAAGGTAAGAATCATGGGTAGGGAGGGAGGATTGGAGGAGTGGGGAGGGAGGGAGGCAGGAATATTAGCTCAAGCTGTCTACCCTGCAATACAAGCAGACTTGATAGACCACGTGGCCTTCTGCTGGCTTCTTCGTATGTTCATATGTTCGTATGAGGAATTACTGGTAGCATCCTCAACCACCAAAGAGCTCATACAGGCTCAAAGGGAATCCAACCCACATCTGAGTAAACCATGTTCTTCAGGCACTAGCCAAATGCACTGAAAGAAAACACAGGTTCCCAAACTGAACCCAGACAGGTAAACTGGTTGCTCGAGATGGGCGGTCTCCCACCTTTTGCTTCCAAATTTATACTCTGACATTCATCTGGTTAATAACACTCTCACAGAAAACTTGTAGATGCTATCTTGAAATGTTTTCACAATTAACATACTACGTTACACACCTCTGAGGTGTCAGAAAGTTAAAAGTTCTGAAATTGGCACTCTCTCTTCACTAGACCCCAACTTTAGCAGACACTTTTAAACAGAAAATAGTCTAGGTGACAGGATCCCTATAACTGAGAAAATTCACCACAAGGAATGCAGGTGCTCCAGGGCTTTTCCACACAAAAGTCACAGGTACTCACGGAGTAATTGACTCTAAGGCAGCTTCAACACAGTCCAGACTGGACCAGGGGATTGCCCCCGAATTCTGAAGATCGCCCCCATCTCTCCGGGGATAGGGAAATGAGAAAACCACTTGACTTGGTTTCCACCACTTTACCACTAGGCTGTACTGGCTCACACTAGGGTGAGAAACAAACAAAAACACTACTGGTAGCTCTCTGACAGAGCTGAGGAGAGGAGATGCACTGCCTGCGACCTCCTTCAATGACTCCAACTACAGACTCTCACTCAAACTGAACATTCCAAAGCTAACTCCCTTCAGCTAGCTCAAATGTGGCTTATGCTGCTGTGACAGTTCCATGATTACATCATCTTCCAGCTCAGCTGAGACTGAAACCAGAGAATGATAGTATGAAATCCATTTAACTGGCACTTCACTAGCTGCCTCTTCCTGCCTGCCACTGATTCTAATGGGATTCTAGTAACCCCTGGGAACAAGGGGGTTATACCACCATTCCTCATGTATGGTCCCTTTCTCTCCAAGGAACTGATGTGCATACAATTATATATGACTGATAAGAGTGCAGTTACAGATATGATAAACATACACCATTGGATAAGGCATGTAAATAAGGTGGCTCCCTTGGGCAATTACATAATTACATAGGAAAGAAAGTTGCAAAGTAAGGAAGAATCTCTGAATCTCTGAAAAAAGGAAATTCATAGCCAGCAACCTGTTATCAGTTCTTATTTCCAGACAGTGAATCTGGAAATACTTGCAACATAATCACAAAAGCACACAACATGTCACAATAGTGGAAAAGTACAGAATATGCATAATCATGAGTATAGCAGAATATATGTGGAAACTAGAAACAGTGTATATGGCAGAAACATATCATATAGGTAAAACATTATGAGACAGTGGTAAGGCACGAATACTTGTAAGTGTATAATGTTACAGTTACATGTGGGTCAGTTGGTGATATATAACCCAGGCATAACAAAAGTTGGGTGCAAACACTGAGAAAGCATGTTCTCCCATTGTTGTGGCACATTTAGGGATGTCAAGGAGTGACTTGTCAGTTGACCACAGGGAGTAAGCCTGTGAGGTGGGCTTGAACATGCTGGCAAGCAACTCAGGTACACCAGCTCTAATGATATTATCTATGGTAGAACCAGCAGTATACAGTTGGTAAAAGGATGGGTAGAGCCAGCCGAGGCTAGCATAGAGGACACAGTGGTAGCTATGCCTGGACACCAACATGACAAACCAACAGATGCTGTTATAGCAAGCATTCCATTTACTTAACACCCCTTAGCCTCAGTGTAAGATATCCCCAGGTTCTCCAGATAATTTTAGTGGCTCCTACCTCTACCTTGCAGCTCGGTGCTATCATGAAAGCTGCTTCCACACCACACCACACCACAACACACTAACCATGTGACCTGCTTTTTTGTGTCTGCAGACACGAAGTGATAGTTTTATTTGCATAATGTCTTGATGCCTTTAATGCATTTCAGGAATTTTAGACTGTAGCTTTAAGAGCATTTCCACTGTATAATACTGCTAATGGTTACATCTTGGCAGTCTGCATGTACTGTTGTAATATCTAGTGGATATTTATCCTCTCATGCTGCAAATCATAGTGTTCCTTACATGTTGGAGGTTTTACTGTTGCATATGTACTGCTGCTTATTTTCTGTTTTCTCTGTTGGCTACTACCTCAGCTGGCTGAACTAAATTCCAATCTGCCTGTTTGATTTACTGTGTCCTGATTCTCTTACTTGCTTTACCTCTATCCCTGTAGCTTGGAGGGTTACAAAGGCCCTGTTTGCAGCCTCATGCTGAGGTCTGGCTCCTCCCACTCAACCTCCCTCCCTGACTCTTTCCTCTCTCCCCCCCCTATCCACCAATACTTAAATCCCCTCTCTGTTTCTCTCCCCAGCTTCCCTACCCAGCCCAGGTCAACACCTCTCAGCCTCCTTGGGCAGTAAGCTGCACCAGAACCCCCCCCCCCAAGACCAGCCTGCTGCATTGCTCCTGGAGTCTGAGGACAATACCACGCTGTTAGGCTCTTTCCACCCAGAGGTGGTTGTACTTTTATACCTGTCAGAACCTATCAGCCCACTTTTGCCCTCCTGTTTCTCACTCCCAGTTGGTCTAGTCCACCCAGCCCCTTGAGTAACATAGAAGTCACTCCCACTGCCCCTCCCCCCTCATTATCCTCCTCTAAACAACTACTGGATCTGTTCTCCTCCCTCATCAACTCCCCCTGCACTCTCCCCCCTACTCTTTTTCCCTTTCAGGTATTCTTTTGTGGTAATTTTCCCCTCCTTTGGGCTGTGGGACTTGAACCAGCTCTGCATCCCTCTCTTGACTACAGTTTGGAACCCTAACCACTTGGCGGAACACTGCCATAACATAATACTGGTCACTAGCAATTATAACACCTACAAATGGAGGTATTCCTGCTCTCCCTTCTGGCAACCTCTATGACTGGCCTGCTGTTGGTATCAGACTTTTGTTTCTCGGTGCTTGCCGTCGATCAAGAACAACTATCCTCCTTTTCTCATCTCCACATGCTTGCTGTTCCCCCCACTACTGTGGTTAAATATGAGTTCACCCCCGGGCCCAGCTCTTTTTGACCTCCACTCTAACCCTGAATGTCACCTACTCAGCCTTTTCTTGTACTCCCTTGCCCTCTCACCCTTCCACTGGCTTCCAACCTACTGCCCTACCTTCTCCCATCTACTTCATGCTGGTGACATAGAAAGTAATCCATGCTCTATAAACACCTCCATTGACCATTCTAATGTTACCTGGGCAAGGTCAACTGGCCTAAAAATAGCACATCCAAATATTTGTAGTCTCCCATCAAAGTTTCCTGATCTCGAGGCCTGGATGTCACTTTATAAGCCCTATGTATTAGGGCTGTCTGGAACCTGGCTGAAACCTTACAACTCTGATCCCTCTTACAATCTTTTGGGTTTCTCCCTTCTTCGCCTTGATAGACCTGGGAAGAAGAAGGGTGTCGGAGTCACTTTTTATGTCAAGGAACACATCTCATCCAACATCCAACATTATTAGCTGTTCCAACCCCCTTTCCCCCAGTGTATGGCTCCTTGCTGAGCTGACCCTAGGTTCTTCAAAAAAATCTATCTGGGTTGCTGCTACAACCCCACTACTGGAAGCACCCCTGGCTTATCCAACTTCCTAGACAGCATAGGCCTATTCTCTTCAACCATGGACACTATATTACTTGGGGACTTCATCATTAATTGGTTACGCACCCAGGAACCCTACTATGCAAACCTCCTAAAAAACACACAGTCTTGAGCAAATCATCTTCTACCCCACCAAACACAACTCCTAAATGCTCAACCACTCCCTACTCGACTGGGTGGCTGCTAATTGAGTAGACTTGGTCCTACAGGTGGGTACATTGTGCATTCTATAAGTGACCACTCCCCTACTTACATCATCTTGAACACTAAAACCAAGCGCCCCTCCCCCCAAGTACCTGTCATTCAGAAACTTCAACTGCTTGGATCCCACAAACCTCCTTGAAGATGTGAGAACGGTGAACTGGTCTGCCCTCTACCTCATCAACAACATGTTATCTGCAGTTAGTTTCTTCATAGATGTTCTCATCAGGATACAGGACCTCCACTTCCCTCTTACTACTTGGAGGGTGAGGAGGGGTTGCTTCTGCTGGATATCCAAGGAGCTACTGTCCCTGATGAAAGACAGGGACAGTAAGTAGAAAGCTTAAAAAGCATCCCACTTCCTCCCAACTCTGGAATGCCTACAGAAGCTTACAAAACACCTGTAAGTAAACTGCCAAATCTCTAAAACACAATTTCTTCCTAAACTTACAGAGGAACAACCTCAGAGAACCCCTTGCCTCAGGACATCTATTGGGTCCATGCTCAACCCCAAGACACATGGCACATTTATAAGGTAGAAAAAGAAATGGGCAGACTGGATGGGCCTTGCGGTCCTTATGTGCCGTCAACTTCTATGTTTCTATGTTTCTAAGACCCATAGCCAAGTCACTCAACTCACCTCCCCATTGGGCCCCCTGACTGATCCCTTGGACGATGCATAGATTTTTAACAAAATTCTCTGACCTCTCTATCTCAGTAAACTTTCCTCCCAGCCACCCCCTAGCCCTGGTAGTCAGGCAAGCTTCCCCTCCTGCATCTCCACCCCCAACACCACCCCTTCTACTTTAGAACCATCGGCCCAGGTGTTACTACCAAGCTCCTGAAGTCCCTCCCCACCAAATGTAGCCCTGGCAGTGATGAGCTTTTCCCCTCATTCTTGAGGCACATCTCTCCTGCAGTCATTAAGCCCCTCACCTTCATATTTAATATTGCCCTCTCTACAGCCAGCATGCCAGAAACCTGGAAACATGCTAATGTTATGCCTATTTTCAAAGGTGGTGAGCTTCTCTATTCAAATAACTATAGGCCCATCTCCCTCCTCCCTATCTGAGCAAGCCACTGGAGAAAACTGTGCATTTCCACTTCTCTGAGGATACTAGAAAGTACAATCTACTGTGTCCCCAACAGCACAGTTTCCATAAGCACCACAGCACCACATAAACCTTAGCTCACTTCACTAACTATGACCTCCGAAACATAGATTTGGGCAAGGCCACAGGTGCTGTATTCGTGACTCTGACCAAGGCCTTTGACCTCATCGATCGCCCTCTCCTCCACTCCACTCTCCATCACCTTGGTTGCACCTCTGAGACAACTGCATGGTTTATAAGCTATCTTGAGGGTAGGTCCCTGTCAGTTTCAATTGGTGCAGCCTCCTCTCCTGCCCTGCCTGTCTCCACGGGGATCCACCAAGGCTCCATCCTTGGCCCCCTACCATTTTCCATTTTTATAAATGCTCTCTCAGCTGAGAGTCTATCCTGTGAGGCACAGCTCTACATAGATGACCTTGTTCTTTACCACAGCAACAAGTCACTTGAGAAAATCTCCTTTACTCTTACACTTGACTATGGTGCTGCCTGCAATTGGTTTCTGTACAACAGGCTCCTGGAAAATAAAAAGAAAACTAAATCCATGCTACTTGGCTCCAAACTGTTCCTTACCAAGGTCACCAAGGCTAAGTCCTCTCTCCTTGTACTCACACCTGTAGGCCCCCCTCGAAAATGTCCCCAGTTTCAAATACTTAGGCGTTACCCTGGACTGCCCCTTACTTTCACTGAACATGCTGCCAAGTCTGTACGCAGAGTTAACCAGAAGCTAGGGGCTGCCTACCATCAAAAACAATTCCTGTCTACTGAGGTGCACATAGCAATCGCGCAAGAAATCACCAGTAGGAAACAGGAAGTTGTTATCCCTCTATACGGACAGTTGGTGAGACCCCATCTGGAATACTGTGTGCAGTTCTGGAGACCTCATCTCTGCAAGGACATAGACAGGATGGAGGCAGTCCAGAGAAGGGCAACTAAAATGATGCACAGTCTGCACCAGAAGCCATATGAAGAGAGACTAAAGAAGCTTAATATGTATACCCTGGAGGAAAGGAGTGAGAGGGGGGACATGATAGAAACATTAAAATACCTCATGGGAATCAATAAAGTCCAAGAGGGAAGCACCTTTCAGAAAATGAGATGTGTAAGAACAAGGTGGCACAATTTGAAGATAGAGGGAGGGGGCAGCTCAGGGGCAATGTAAGGAAGAATTTTTTCACAGAGAGGGTAGTGGATGCATGTAACAGCCTTCCTAAGGAGATTGTGGGGTCAAAAACAGTGAGGGAATTCAAGAATGCATGGGACAAACAAAGCAATTCTTGTAGGGAGTAGGAGGAAGTAGGCTGTTGGTTAGCTAGGATCTGCAGCTTATCCAATAGGTAGGGAAATGGGCAGACTGGGTGGGCCAACTGGTCCTTATCTGCTGTAAAAGTATGTTTCTGTGTTTCCCCCTTATTGATTACTGCTCTCCCGTCAATCACCCATATTGTCAGCCCTGCACTCAAGACTGAACTCAGTCTACGATAGTATCTGTCACTTCATCCTCAATGCTCCCTATTCAACTCATCATTGTGTATTGTACCAGTCTCTTCATCGGCTTCCACTGCAAGGCTGGTTTGATTATGCCCTTGGCTGCTTAGTTGACAATACCCTGAGAAGCAGCCACCTGTCCCCTTACTCATCCCTCCTCATAGGCAGAGTGGCATTTACGAGCCTCTGTGAGTCATCGGTCCCCCCGCTGTAGTCCCTAGAATCTCCTGTACCATTAGCAGCAAAGCTTTTTCTGTTTCTGACCCCTCCCTCTGGAACAGACTTCCAACATTCCTCCATTTTTCCACCTCCCATTTCTCTCTAAAAAATAATTTCAAAGCCTGGCTGCAGTCTGAAGTCAAGTGCCACTGTGCACCTCGGTAATCTCTGGCATCCCCATCCTGTCTCCCCACCACCTATGGCTGGGTCTCACCCTCTCCTGAGAATCATCTCCATCTCCTGCACTCCACCCTCCCCCAGCATGGCTAAGGGTATTGCCTCCCTACTGTTCTTTGACACTGCATTTATTTTAAGGTGGATTGTTGCACTGCACTATGAGTACTCATGTGCCTGATGACCCGTTTAATACTGTTTACCTGAATGCTAACTTTTTACTTGAATGCAATTGCACTTTATTTTTATTGTACTCGATAATTTGACACCTTATGTATGATCTCTATGTTTTTGTGTCTATATATTTTGCCTGTCTGCTGGCCTTAAATGGCACCATGTATCTTATGTAACTTCTTTACGTAAACACCCCTTGTACTCTGATTACTACATGCAGGTTTGAAGCCTGTACTATTGTGTGTTTACCTGTATTTGCATTACTTAATGTGCCATGTTTGTGGTTCGGGTCATGACTGAAAATGGTCCTCTGGATCAGTGCACCTACCTGGTTATCAAAAACATACATACATAAATGAATAAATAAATATCAGCCCACAAGTGAGGCTGGGCCTCAGCACATCTTGGGTAATGGCAAGCCTGGTGGTAGCAGTTAGACTGTGTCTAATCTTGTAAGCAAGGCCAAGTTTTGTGTTTACAGTTTTGCAGACAGTAGACATATGAAGGTTAAAATCAAAGAAAGGGTGTAAAGTGATTCCAAGGTACCTAAATGAGTCACCAACCTCAAGTGAGCTGGCCTGGTAGCACTGAGGGCTAAGGCATCCGCCTTAACTCTCGCCATGCTGGCGACCCTGGTTAGGGCATGAACTTGGGCCTCCAGGGGTCAGATGGAGAGAAAAGGACAGAATGCCCAGAGGACTGCTCTCCTTTCCTGGGAGGGGTGGATTGTGGCTCTCCAGCATCCAGCGGCCTCAGTGGAGACTGGGAGTGCTGCAGTTGGGAGACACTCAAAAGGGTGGAGGTGATAGCAAACATCCTATGGGAGGGTGCGGGAGTGTGCCCCTCATGCACTGGACATCATTACATGTCCACACCTCTGGGGACACACAACCATGGAGAAAACCCTCTAGAGCACACACAGTAACACTCGTGACAGACTCTGCTTCCCCCTGCCCAAACAAAGCCCACTGTAAGTCAGGGTGGGGGGGCTCAAGGTTGATCTCAGTCTCCCCTCCTGTTCCCCCCAGGAGGGGCCCTCCACCGAGGGGAAACCATGCCCTTCCCATTATGCAGTCATGGTGAAGGATGGGTCAGGGGGAGCTTGAGGGACCATGTATCAGGGAAGATAGGGGGACAAAGATTCCCCCGCAGCATGGAGGAGCATTAAGAGAAAAAAAAAAAAGACCTCAAGTTTGGATCCCTCAGGACCACATATAGTTAGAGTGGAGGAACAGGCCCGGAGTCTAGGTGCTGAGCCAAAAAACATTGTGAGTATCTTTTGAAGTTCATGAGAAGTTTGTTGTGTGTTATCCAGGACTGGATAATAGCAAAATCATTGTTCAGATTTGTATTTATGTCAGCTACATCTGCAGCATTGGTGTATAACACCATGTTATCAGTTTAAATTAGAGAGGCACAGGAAACAGTCACTTGGGGTAGATTATTTAGAAACAGCGAGAACAGTAGGGGCACAAGAATGGATCACTTAGGAACACCAACACCAGTAAGGGATAGAACAGATTTTATTCTGTTTATTCTGACAAATAGCTGCCTACCAGTGAGGTACCTTCAAACCAGGTAGAGGTAGCAGGTGAGAAACCCAAGGCATTCAGTTTATCAAACAACAAGGCATGATCAACAAGGTCAAATGCCTTGGTTAGATCAATGAAAACTGCCCCAGTAAATATTCCTTTGTCCATAGCTATATTTACATTTTTGGTAAGTTTTATGAGGGCAGTGGGTGTACTGCATGCATGCCTGAAACCATGCTGAGCTGGTGCTAATAGGATGTGTAGCTGAAGATATTCTGAGACCTGGGAGGCCACTATTTTCTTGTGAAGTTTGTCTAGCACAGAAAGAATGGCTATGGGTCAGTAATCATCCATGCACCTGGTATCCCCTTTTTTATGTATGGGCACCACTCTAGTGGTCTCCCAGAACAAAAGAACATTCCCCATGGCAAGAGACAGATGGAACAGCCTAGTAATAGCTGCTTCTATGAAAGAAACAGCAGTTTTAAGGAACCTTTACAATAGCCCATCTGAGCCAGCAGAAACACAGTTTAGGATGGACCTCAGGAGCTGCAGAACCTCAGTTTTTGTGACAGGCCTTAGGTAAAGGGGGGGGGGGGCAAAGTCCAGCACTTCAGGGCTGTGATCAGGACCATGTCCAGACATGTTTGTGTGTTTGGATAGGTCTGAAAAATTGTAATTTAAGGCATTAGCAATAGTGTCTAAATTATTGCAGTTGGTGCCATCCATTGTCATGCCTGTTATGGCCTGGCTAGTCCCCTGCCACATGCTACCTTCAAGAGATACATGAGAACCAAATGGGATAAGGATAGGGAGGAGTACATTAAGAAATTGAGGGAAGTAAGCAGATTAGTCAGGGCAGCCAAGGCAGCAAAATAATTCAGTCTGGTACAGGGAATAGCAGAAGGGGAGAGAGATTTCTTCCATTCCATAAGGGAGAGAAGAAAATTCAAGGATCAGATTGTAAGAATCAAGGTGGAATGGGGGAGGGGGCTGAAGGGGGGTGGACAGGCAGAAGCACTCAATGAGTATTTCTGTTCTGTATTCACCAGAGGAAAAAATGGGACCAATTCCTCAGGGGAGGGTAGCAGAGAGTAAATGAGGAGTGGAGAGCATAGAGGGGGTAATCCAAGAGAGCAGGGTACTGGAAGGTCTGAGAGCACTGAGGGAGGACAAGGCACGGGGTCCGGACAGCATACATCCCAGAGTGCTAAAAGAGATGGCAGATGTCCTCTGACAGACCTATTGAACACCTCCCTAGAGACTGGATACCTTCCACAGGACTGGAGTATGGCACATGTGGTGCTCATCCATAAAAGTGGGCCCAAGGATGAGCCAGAGAATTATAGGCTAGTCAGCCTAACCTCCATTATGTGGAAGCTAATAGAGTCCATCATCAAGGAGAGGATTGTAGTGTTCCTGGAGAAGAATGGTCCTCAGGACAACATACAGCATGGATTTGTCTCTGGAAGATCATGTCAGATAAACATGGTGGACTTCTATGACTGGGTAACAAGAGCACTAGACAAGGATCAAGCAGTATATGTCCTGTTCTTGGACTTCAGCAAGCCCTTTGATTCAGTGCCACATGGGAGGTTGATAGGTAAGGTGGGGAACCTGCGGGTGGGAGGGAGGTTAGTGGAGTGGATTAAAAACTGGCCAAGTGATAGGCAGCAGAGCTGTCATATGGGGGAGCTCTCATCACCAAGGGCTGTGAAGTGCAGGGTTCCGCAGGACTCCGTGCTGAGGCCGGTACTGTTTTGCATATTCATTGCTGACATATCAGATGGGGTCAATAATAAGATCAGCCTGCTTGCAGATGATACAAAGATAGGTGCAGTGGTGAACAACACAGTGGGCTGGCTAGGACTGCAGAAAGACCTGGACAGACTTGTACAATGGTCAGACACATGGCAGCTGGGTTTCAACACAAAGAAGTGCAAAGTTATGAACTTGGGAGTCAGGAACTGTAAGTTTAGATACAGTATGGAGGGGAATACAGCTGGGAACTACAGAGGAGGAGGAGGAGAAGAAGAAGGATCTTGGGGTTCTCATAACAGGGCAAATGAATAATTCAGAACAGTGCAGGAAGGTAGCAGCTAAAGTTAACTAAATGCTGGGGTTCATTGCCAGGGAAATCACCTCAAGGAGGAGAGGGGTTATCCTGCCACTGTACAGATCACTAGTCAGACAAAACCTGGAGTACTGCATGCAGTTCTTTTGTCCCTTCCTAAAGAAGGATATTAGACTGCTGAAGGGAGTTCATCGCAGAGCAACCAGGATGATAACAGGAATGGAGGAGAAACCCTATAAGGAAAGACAGAGAGCTCAATATGTACTCCCTGGAACAGAGGAGAGATAGAGGGGGTATGATCAAGATCTTCAAATATATGAAGGGCGTAAACAGGGTCAGCACAGAGGAGATGTTTAGATTAAAGAGAGAGAGGGCCACTAGGGGCACAGTTTGAGACTGGAGGAGCAAGTTCAAGAAGGAGTTGAAAAGACACTATTTCTCAGAGAGGGTGGTCGCAGGGTGGAAAGCACTTCCCGAAGAGGTGGTGTCACTGAAATCATTGAATAGCATTGGGGGGGGTTGGATAAGGGAGGGAACTGGTGGAATGGGAGGGGGCAGCTATGGAGTAAACTCAGATAGCTGCACACTTGAGCAAACTCGATAGACTGATAGGCCTGTATCTGCTAGCATTTTTCATATGTTCGTATACAAGATTTGATGTGGCTCCAGAAACTGTGAGAGTCATTAATAGATGACAGCAGAAGCTGTTTGAAGTTGGCACTTTGGTCTGCATGTATCACTTTCTTGCACTCTTCTCAGATGCCTGTATACAACCCAGTCCATATGTGACTGAGAGTTTGGCTTTCGCCCAGGCTTTGGCCCTTCTTTTCACGGATGCAAGTTGCTCTCTATGAATCCACCTAGTCATAGAACCTTTGACTCTGCGCTTCTTAATGGGAACATGTGTATCTTGGAGAGCCTAGAAAGTGGTGCAATACGTCTTCTTAATGAAATCAGCAATTCTCACTTCTTGATTGATTTAAATTGGTTTAAAATATTTTTTTAGCCATGGTTTGGCAGTGATTATCCTAAAGTGTATTGCACATGAAATCAGTTCCTGACTTGGAGTAATTCAGGACAGAAATTTGCTAACGTATGTTGACATGTGTTTTACATTGTCTGATAAACTGTGTGTTGGGGGTTGGTGTGTCATTATTAGTTTTTAAATGTACATGTTAGGAAATTCAGAGATATACACAGGGAGCTGGATAGTCAGACTGCGCCGGGCAGTGGCGCAAGCCTGGGCGCAGCTCAACTGAGCTGCGCCAGGGCCGGGACCAGGACCAGGCAATATTCAACAGTGATGCACCATGGCTCAGCACCATTGAATATGGCACGGTCAGCACACATGGTGCGCATGGCGCAGTGGCACTGTGTCTGCACAAGCCACAGAGAGGGAGCATGGGGATGCGTAAATGCAAGTGCAGTTGTGTTAGGTACATCACCAGTGATATTCAGCCGGGGACATGCACATGAGGCTATAATCTATACAAGGTGCAAATGGGGTCATTTGCATGTCATTATGGCCTCATTTGCATGCGTTACACTGGGCACCCCTGCGAAATGCGCCTGGCACCCTGCCAAGCTGCTGTTGTTGGGGGTTGACTCCCTGGTGGGCAAGTGTAGCCCCCCTTTATGCCCGATCACGGGCAGTAGTACATAAATATTGAAACCTGGTGGTCTAGAGGTTCCCTCCGCTGCCTGATCGTGGGCATCAGTAATAAAAAAACATATCCTGGGGGTCAAGAGGTCCCCTCACTACACGATTGCTGGCATCTGTACTGAAGGATCATTCCCTGGTGGTCTAGCGGTTCCACCTGCTGCACGACCATGGGCTGTTGTAATTGCAGACTGTAGCCTGGGGGTCCAGTGGTACACCCCTCTCCACCTCCCCTCCCCTCCATAGAGGACCCATGGCCACCAGACACCCACCCCATCATTGGTGGGCAGCAGCACCCCACATGCATACTACCCAGCTGCCTGCCAAATGACAGCGTACAGTATGATCCGTATGCCTGTTGGTCCACAGTGTGGACCAATGGGCCTGCAGACCATACTGTACTACACAGGACCAGATAAGTGAATGAACATGTTCATTCACATATCTGATCCTGTGTAATACAGAATGGTTCGTAAGCCCATTGCTCCACACTGTGGACCAATAGTGTACAGATCATACTGTATGCTGTCATCATGGTGGGTCACAGTATGAAAGGGGTGCTGCCACCACGATGACACAGAGGGGGTGCCAGGTGGCCAGGGTCCTCTGTGGGAGGGGGTACCACTGGAGCACCAGGCTACAGTCTGCAATTACAACAGCCTGTAATCGGGCAGTGGGAGGACCGCTAGACCATCAGGTAATGTTTTTGTATTACTGATGCCTGCAACCAGGCAGCAGGGGGACCGCTAGACCACCAGGGAATGATCTTTCAATACAGATGCCCATGATCAGGCAGCAGGGGGGACCACTAGACCAGCGGGGGATGTTCTTTCAATACAGATGCATGCAGTCAGGCAGCGGTGGGGCAGCTAGACCACCAGGGAATGTTCTTTCAATACAGATGCCCACGATCAGGCAGTGGGGGTACTGCTAGACCACCAGGCTTCATTTCATCAATACAGATGCCCATGACCAGGCATATAGGGTGGGAGGGGTCCACTAGACTACTGGGGGGTCTGGGCACTTTTGGACGGTATTCCTGCTGGGTGGGTGGCCACCCACGGCTGGCGGCTGTTGTGTTGCACCTTGCAATACAGCTGCCTGCCTGTGGGTGGCCAGCTTTTGCTCCTACATTTTACAGCTCAACTTTGAGCACCAGTGTATGGCACGTGTAGGGGTTGTGCCAGCATATGCGCCGCACATTCCGGGCTGAATATCAGGATGTGCCGGCAGCCTTTTCAATATCCTGCTGAGACGCAATGCGGGTTATGCCAGCAGAACTCAGTTATGCAAGGCGCAACACCTTTGAATATCCCAGCCAGGTTTTTAACTGCTTTATTAGAATTGTTATTGCTTATTCAGTACTCTCACTTTAATCAACAGGTATAGTTAAACTTGTAGCTTTTTAATGATGTTAGTCATTAAAAAAACACATGCTCAAGGTGCAAAATGTTGGCTGTATTTGGTAAACACAGCACGTTGCTTATCTTGCTTTCTGAACAATAAATGGCACTTACATCTTGTACACCAATTGAGGAGATACTGTTTCATTGTCCTAGCTGTGAGCCAAGTTTTGTTTATTCTGTTTGAATGCTGATTCATGCTAGGGCTCCAACTATATTCCCCTGAGCTACCTTATGTGTTTCTAGCACAATAACTTTTCCTGTGACAGGAGCTCAACACTGCCACTGTTACCCCTGCCTTCCACCTGACCCAGCAGGGCAATAACCTTACTGGTGGCAGGTGTTCAACACTGCCACTATTCCCCCCCACCCAATCCAGCTACACCATAACTTTGCCGGTGGTAAGTGCGCAACATCACCACTATTATCACCCATGCCACTTGACCCAGAAGTACAATAACTTTAATGGCAGCAAGTAAGCAAAACTGCCACTGTTATCCTCTCCTACTGCTTGACTCAACAACACAATAACTTTACTGGGAGCAGGTGCTGAATAGCATCACAGTTACCCCCCTCTTCAAGCTGACTCAACACAATGATAACTTTACTAGCAGCAGATGATTGACACTGCTGCAATTGTCACTGTATCCACCTGACCCAACAGCACAATAACTTTACTGGCAGTAGGTGATCAACACTGCTGCTGTTATCTCCCCTCCCGCCTGACCCAGCAACAGAATAACTTTATTGGCAGCAGGTGCAGAACACCACCACTATGATCCCCATCTACTTGACCCAACAGAGCAATACCTTTACTAGTAGCAGATGTTTAACCCCACTGCCAATATCCTCCCCACCCACCTGACCCAACAGCACAATAAATTTCAGGAGGTGGGTGCTCAATCCCACTGCTGGTATTTTCCCTCCTGCCTGACCCAGCTATGGAATAAAATAGCAACAGGTACTCAATCCCCCTCCTAGTATCCCTCCAACCCAGCAATGAAAATTCACAGCCCAACAACAGATAACCTAACTGCTGGTACTGGCAAACAACACCCCTCCCACACACAAGAAATAGCCACCACTCCTGATACACTCGGTAACTGAGATGCCCAACCCCTGATGCCAGCTATTAAATCTCCCAACCCTGCCAAACTATGTAAATAGGATGTCCAACCCTCTGTGCCACCAACCAATACACTGAGACTGTGGTGTCCAGTCCTGGATCCACCAAGTCGTTTTGACAGAAAACCTGCCTAATGGCTTTACAGTGAAGCTCACAACGTCGACTGCGATCACAGTCTGCATTGTACAGTTGGGAAGACAAGGGTGTTTTCTGTGGGGGGCAGCACCCTACACCCTTCCCCAGACTTTATTATTATCACATCCATGGCTGAAATGTTTTGGGGAAGGGGCACAAGACCCGGAAAAGCTGTGTTGGGGTCCTGTCTCGCTGTAGGATGACCATTACAGCTATCCACAGCAACCAGTCATTTTGTCACTGTAAATGACCAGTCACTGCAGTATTGTAAATGAAGTAACTGGGATCATGTTGGACTCCAGAAAAAAGAAGCCCATCCCTTGTTGTTACCTTTAAAAAAACCTGAAAAACAGAAAAAATATTCAGCAATGTTTTCCACCTCAAGGCCCCTTTTTATTCCCACCACCCCAGCCCCAACTCTTTATTACCACACTATAGTCTGTCAGTGTAATGCCATCTCAATCACTGAATGTCCTGCTCCTGTTGAGGATGACCACAAACTGACATTAGTCTGGTTAATGGCTATTTAATGTGTTCTGAACTTTTACTCACAACTTTGTCTTTTTTTTATTATTTGCCCCAAATTGTTAAGATAGCCCAATTTTGCCCCACCTGATGAACAAAACAAGTGTAATTTTTCAAATCCTTTCTGAGACATGTTTTCACAGTTGCTCCACAAAATCAACTCTCAGGCAAGATTTCAAAAATGATACCTAGCTTAATAAAAAGGTGTGGTCAGAAATGGACTGTGCTGTTGGGGTTAACATTTCAAGAAACAACAAAGTTACAAAGACACATTGCAATTATTCAGTGTTTACTCGATGCCCTGCAGGGAGCAGGCCTTAGACAGCTAGTGTTGGAACCCACTCGGGAGGAAGCAATACTAGACTTGGTACTCTCAAATGGAGAGAGGATCACAAATTTAGAAGTCAGTAGACATCTGGGAACAAGCGACCATTGCACAGTTTGCTTCACAATAAGCACAACCATGGAGACAAGCCATGCAAAAACAAGCATACTGGACTTTAGAAGGGCTGACTTTTGCAAAATGGGTGAATACCTGAGGAATGCACTGGCAAATGGGCAAAAAGGAGGGGTTGGAGAACAATGCAGAAAAATCAAAACTGCCATCATAGAAGCAACAAGACTTTGTGTGAAACAGAAAGAAAACAAAGTGGAGTAAAAAAACACTATGGTTCTCAAAAGAGGTGGCAGGGCAGGTTAAGGAGAAAAAGGCTGCATTCAAAAAGTATAAGGTATCACAGAAGGAACACGACAGGGAACTGTATCAATTAAAGCAGAAAGAAGTAGGGAATGTAGTGATAATAGTAAAAGCCCAAACTGAGGAAAAAATAGCCAAGTCAGTTAAGAAGGGGGATAAAACCTTTTATAGGTACATTAGGGAGCATAGAAAGGTTAAGGGAGGAATAGTGAAGATTAATAAGAGAGAGGGGAGGTGGGCAGAGGGAGACGGTGAAAAGGCAGAGATGCTGAATGAATACTTTTGCTCAGTATTCACAAAAGAAGATGAGGAGGAGTTACCTAAACCAGACAATAGAAGCACTCTGGGTAGGGGGGTTGACACCAGTCCATTTACAGAAGAAAAAGTCCTGAAAGAACTCCTAAAACTCAAGGTGGACAAAGCAATGTAGCCTGATGGGATTCACCCCAGCATCCTAAAAGAACTAAGGGAGAACCTGGTGGCACCAATGACTACACTTTTTAACAAATCATGGGAGGATGGGATGGTACCTGAGGACTGGAGGAGGGCAGATGTGATTCCTCTTCACAAAAGTGGGAGCAAGGCAGAAGCAGGAAACTACAGACCTGTATGTTTGACCTCAGTGGTGGGGAAAATGTTGGAATCACTTCTGAAAGAAAGAATAGTTGAGTACCTAGAGGCCAGCGGGGCACAGGATCCAAAGCAGCATGGATTTGCTCAGGAAGGTCATGTCAGATGAATCTAATAGATTTCTTTCACTGGGTGACCAAAGTAATAGACCAGGGAGGGGTTGTGGATATGGCCTACCTAGACTTTAGCAAGGCATTTGACACAGTCCCTCACAAAAAATTAATTATCAAGTTAGCCAGCTTGGGAGTGGGTCCCAGGGTGGTAGCCTGGGTTGCAAACTGGCTGCACAACAGGACACAGAAGGTAATAGTGAGTGGCACACATTCTGAAGAAAGGGGGGTCACTAGTGGAGAACCTCAGGGCTCAGTACTGGGTCCAGTACTATTTAACATCTTTATAGGTGACATTGCAGATGGTCTGGAGGGAAAGGTATGCCTCTTTGCAGATGATACAAAGATCTGTAACAGAGTTGATACACAAGGGAGGGTAGAAAGGATGAGAAGGGACTTGGCAAGGTTGGAGGAATGGTCAGACATATGGCAACTTAGATTCAATGCAAAGAAGTGCAGAGTAATGCACCTGGGAAAAAAAAAAACAGGAGAAGAGTACACAGTAGCAAGGGAGGTACTAACAACAACAAAAATGGAAAGGGACTTAGGGATAGTCATATTGGATGATCTAAAGGTGGGTAAGCAATGTGGGAAGTCAGTGAGGAGAGCCAGAGGGATACTGGGATGCATAGGAAGGGGCATCACAAGCAGAAAAAGGGAAGTGGTTATCCCTCTGTACAGACAGTTGGTGAGACCCCATCTGGAGTACTGTGTTCAGTTTTGGAGACCTCATCTACACAAGGACATAGGATGGAAGCAGTCCAGAAGAGGGCAACAAAAACGGTGCAGGGTCTGCATCAGAAATCATATGAAGACAGACTGAGAGAGCTTTATATGTATACCTTTGATGAAAGGAGGGACGAGGGGACATGATAGAAATGTTCAAGTACCTCAAGGGAATCAACAAAGTCCTGGAGGGTAGCATCTTTCAGAAAAAGAGATGTGAAAGAACAAGGGGACACAATTTAAAGATAGAGGGAGGACGGCTCAGGGTAAATGTGAGGAAATCTTTTTTCATGAAGAGAGTGGTGGATGCGTGGAACTGCCTTACTGGGGAGGTTGTTGGGGCTAAAACAGTGGGGAAATTCAAACATGCATGGGACAGACACAAGGCAATTGTAGTGGGGGATGGCAGGAAGTAGGCTGTTGGTTAACTAGAATCTGCAGCTTATCCAGTAGGTAGGGAAATGGGCAGATTGGGTGGGCCAAGTGGTCCTTATCTGCCGTCAAAGTCTATTTTTCTATGTTACTCATGGTGTTGCTATTTATTTTTTGAGATTGTTACCCCAAATTTTCAACATAGCCATTTGTATCCAACCTCATAAACAAGAGAGGTGTCACTTTTTAAATTTCTTCCAAAACATGTTTTCACAATTATGCCACAAAATGACATTTTGCACAGGATTTTATTAACCATTGTTATCTTTCCATTTCTATAGCTTCCTTACTGTTTTGGCAAGTTGGTTGCAGCAGAGCTTTCTTTTCAGTCCCCCCATTGCATATACTTCATTTAATTTGTACTATTTGTTTTTGCCTGGGAATTACAAACTCTTGTAACAATTTCCATTTCAGGATTAGTTATATGGCATAATTGATTCTTTCATAGTTTTTGCATATTTTATCAATGCACTTTGGTTAAATTTGTGCACCATCATTTGCAATATTTGCATATATTCTTATCTTGATTTTAGTTCTGAATCTTTTTAGTTCAGTTTTTATTTATCAAAATGTATAAAATCCAAAACAATTATCACATTTAAGACATAGAAATGCAAAGATAACAATTAAGTTATACAATCATAATTTAGTAATTCATAAGCAAGCTATAATTCTTACAGCATTAAAAAATTGTGCTATGCCAAAAAAACAGAGTTTAAATTCAAAGACATTACATACAGACATTTCTCTGTCTTTGTAAACACTGGTTTATAAATCAATAATGGAGTTATCCACTTTAACCTTTCATTTTTAAGCTTTGGATACTCCAATAGAAGGTTAAAAATGGGAGGAACATCTTCAGTAACAGTATTACAATGGCAGCAATTGATATAGTTTATTCAGAATACTCACTCTGTTGCCCATATGGTGCTTCAGTCTTCCTCTGCAAAATGTATTTCTATGTATTTTTTTTTTGCAAAATAATAAATACTTTTCCACTCATAATAATAGTTTGATTTGCGAATAGAGACCCTCTTTGTCCATATTATGAACTGTCTCAAAATCGCATTGCACATACCGTATATATTACAAATTCTCTGGGTAAGCTCATTACAGTAAGCAGTGGTTTGCATCCTAGCCATATCTTACCATATGTTAGAGATGCCTGACTTCTCCATTATCCTATTTAAGTTACCAAACCAAGATTTAGTATTTCTAATATTATGTATGTTGTTTTCTGTCTCCAGCCAGGCTATTTTTGGTAATAGATTGTTATTCATTTCTACAGTTCTCTTCCAAAATGTAATTATCCTAATCATAATTCTAGCCTTCGAAGGTGACATACCAACTTCCAGTCTTGACAGTCTTTTGGTAGGTTTAGAGCATATTTAAAGAAGAAGCTCTGAATAATTTCTGTATTATAATATTTCATAGTTTTAATAGTAATTCCACAGATCTCGTGTCCATATAGACTATGGCTTATGGTTTTTGATTCATAGGCTAGTTTTAATGCTTTAAAGGAGTCATTGGCAAATTTCTAAAGCATTTATTGCCCCAGATATATTATACACATTTTCCTTAATTTTTGGGATTTGATTTCTCCATGTTAGATGTCTATCAAAAATTATACCCAAATATTTATATTTCATGACTTCCTCAAATTCATATCCACAGACCACAATTTTTGATGAACAATGCCCATGTTTGGGCTGCTCTCTAGTTTCCTTTTACCTTTAATTGTTCCTTAAAACCTATAGTAGTAACTTTATTGTAATCCAGCCCTATCTGTGGGCAACTGACCTTCTGTTATTTCTCTCTGTATTCTGGTACTTGTCTTGCTTGAATGATGTGGAACCTTTGTAAAAGAGCAGCTTGCTCTAAGGTTGTTTCTGGTGATTGCAATAAATAAAGAAATGTATTTATCTTATTACCCCCAAATGTCATTATTTTTGTCTTCTCTACATTTAATTCTAGTTTTAACTCCTCTAATTTCCTTATAATCATACGTAAACCATGCTTCACACCCAATGGTGTTTGAGACATTATAATTGCATCATCTGCATAGAGCATGATTTTATTTTTTTCATTATTTATGGTACAGTGAAATGTGTCTATCTCATTTTAACCTTTAACTTGTGCCTCAATATACAGATTAAAAAGCTGCAGAGTAAGCAGACACCCCTGTTTTAAATCACTTTTGATCTCAAATGCTTCCATTAATGTTCCATCAGTAGTATATATTATGCAGGCCCTGGTATTATTGTTTAGCATCTTTAATATGCTCAGTAGTCTTTTTTCAATGTTTATGTCCAAAAGCATATCCCGTAAAATCTTTTGATTAATTTAGTCAAAGCCTGACTTTATTTCAATGAACAGACCTAGAACTTCCATCATTTACTGAACACTTGACTCTGTAAGATAATTTAAAGAAAAGACTACATCTAACTTATTGTGAGATTCTTTAAACCCATATTGGAATTTTGATATCAGTGAGTTTTCTTCTATCCAATTAACTAACTTTTCTAAGATTATTCTTATGTATATTTTTTAAACAATAGGGAGCAGGGAGGAGGCACTATGGGCCACCCTGTAGACAGGAAATTGCACCATGATCTGCACAAGTGTTGTTTACAGACTCCCATCTCAAGGGGAGGCAATGGACAAGGAAATGATAGAAGGAATCCATAGAATGGCAGAAAAAGGAGATATATTGTTGATGGGGGACCTGAATATGCAAGATGTAAACTGGAGCACCTTTACTGAAGCCACATTCAAGAGCACGGTTATTCTCGATGTCCTACAGGGGCATGCCTCAGACAGCTAGTGTTAGATCCAACTCAGGAGGGAGCAATCTTAGACCTGGTACTCTCAATTGGGGATGGAGAGAGGATCTCAGATTTAGAAGTGGGTAACCATCTGGGAACAAGTGACCACCAAGCAGTGCGGTTCAAAATAAACACATCTGTAGAGTCAAGCCATACAAAAGCAAAAGTGTTGGACTTTAGAAGGGCTGACTTTGTCAAAATGGGAGAGTGCCTCAGAAAAGCACTAGCAAACAGGCAAGAAGGAGGGGTGGAGGAACAATGGGAGTAAGCCAAAACTGCCATCACAGAGGCAACAAACCTTTGTGTAAAGCAAATCAACAAAACAAAATAAAGGAAACAGCCACTATTGTTCTCCAAAGAGGTTGCAGGGAAGGTTAAGGAGAAAAGAATAGCATTTAGGAAATATAAGGAAATACAGAAGGAGCAGGACAGAGAACTATATCAGTTGAAGCAGAAGGAGGCAGGGAAGGCAGTAAAAATAGCAAAGGCCCAAACTGAAGAAAAGATAGCCAACTCTGTTAAGAAGGGGGATAAAACATTTTATAGGTACAATAGGGAGTGAAGGAAGACCAAGGGAGGGATACTGAGGCTTAATAATGGGGAAAGAATGTGGGGAGAGGGTGACATTGAATCAGCAGGGATACTGAATGAATATTTCTGCTCAGTATTCACAAAAGAAGAGGGGGGGGGGAAGTACCTAAACCAAACAAGAGAAAGACTCTGGATGGGGGTCGATACCAGTCCATTCACAGAAGAAAGGTTTCTGAAAAAATCCTAAAACTGAAGGTGGACAAAACAATGGGGCCTGATGGGATTAACCCCCAAATTCTAAAAGAACTAAGGGCTGAATTAGTGACACCACTGACTACTCTCTTTAACAAATCATGGGAGGATGGGGTGATACCTGAGGACTGGCGGAGGAGGGTGGATGTGATTCTACTTCACAAAAGTGGAAGCAGGGCAGAGGCAGGAAACTACAGATCAGTTAGTTTGACCTCAGTGGTAGGAAAAATTATGGAATCACTTCTGAAGGAAAGAATTGTTGCATACCTAGAGACCAGCGGGGCACAAGACCCAATGCAGCATATAGATTCACAGCTGGAAAGTCATGTCAGATGAATCTAATAGATTTCTTTTATTGGATGACCAAAGTAGTAGACCAGGGAGGGGCTGTGGACTTGGCCTACATAGATTTTAGCAAGGCATTTGACACAGTCCCACACAAAAGATTAGTATACAAGTTAGCCAGCCTTGGAATGGTCCCATGGTGGTTGTCTGGGTAAAAGATTAGCTAGAAAACAGGGCTCAGAGGATAATAGTAAACAGAGTGCACAGTACAGAAAGGGGAGTTACTAGCGGGGGTACCACAGAGTTTAGTACTGGGACTGGTCTTCTTTAATGTCTTTATAAGTGATATTGCAGAGGGTCTGGAAGGAAAAGTATGTCTCTTTGCAGTCGACACAAAGATCTGCAACAGGGTTGATACACAAGGTGGGGTGGAAAGGATGAGAATGGACTTGGCAAGGTTGGAGGAATGGTCAAATGTATGGCAGCTTAGAATCAATGCAAAGAAGTGAAAAATAATGCACCTGGGAAACAAAAACCCAGGGGAAGAATACACAATGGAGTGTGAGATACTAACAACAACAAAAATGGAAAGAGACCTGGGGGTAGTTATATCAGATGAACCTAAAGGTGGGCAAGCAATGAGAGAAGGCACTAAGGAGGGCTGGGGGATACTGGGATGATTATGGAGAGGCATCACCAGTGGCAAACAGGAAGTTGTTATCCCTCTGTACAGACAGTTGGTGAGACCCCATCTGGAGTACTGCATGCAGTTCTGGAGATCCCATCTCTGCAAAGACAAAGACAGAGTGGAGGCTGTCCAGAGGAGGGCAACCAAAATGGTGCAGGGTCTGCACCAGAAGACATACGAAGAGAGACTAAAGGATCTTAATATGTATACCCTCGAAGAAATGAGGGAAGGGGGACATGATAGAAACTTTCAAGTACCTCAAGGGAATCAATATAGTTCAAGCGGAGAGCAGATTTCAGAAAAAGATGAACAAGAACAAGAGGGCACAATTTGAAGATAGAGTGGGGCCAGCTCAGAGGTAATCTGAGGAAGTATTTTTTCATGGAGAGGGTTGTGGATGCATGGAACAGCCTTCCTGAGGAGGTCGTGGAGTCAAAGGCAGTGGGAGAATTCAAGATTTCATGGGACAGGCATAAAGCAATTCATGTGAGTGGGTAGGAGGAAGTAGACTGCTGGTTAACAAGGATCTGCAGCTTATCACTTAGGTAGAGAGTTGGGCAGACTAGGTGGGCCAAGAGGTCCTTATCGGCCATCAAATTCTAGGTTTCTATGTTTCAGGGTTATGATTCTATAGCATTTGGGATAGCTATACTGTCCTTTTTTAGACAGAGGTGCAATGACTCCATAGTTCCAGTTCTTAGGGACAATCAACATATTGTGTATTTTAGTAAGACTGGTGCTAGTAGCCTTGCCCAAAAATTTACATTGTGATGAAACATTTCTGTGGGTATACTATCTATACCAGGTGCCTTATTTATTTTTTTGCATAGTTATGACTGCCTTTACCTCTTTTGTTGATACAGGGAGCCAATCTTCAATGTTTTATGTAAGCTACTGTAATTACATTATTTTTGCTGGATGGGATGTTATGTTCTGTTATATTATACATTCGCTTGTAATGTCTTAACCATTCTAGACAGAACCATTTGCACAAATATTAAGCTTTCTATTGCCTTCTACACAACTATAGGCAACCAAAGACCAAAATGTTTTCATGTCTTTAGACCATAAAGCATTCTGTAGAGTGTCCCATGGGTGATTTCTATGGCCCCTATTCACAAAGCCTATGCATTGTGGAAACCAGGTGCATAGGCATTGTTAAAGAGCAGTCGTCACAGCACCAATCCCTGGGGAACCCCACTGGTGATGATTCCCTCTCATGAGGTGACCCCATTTACTATTACCCTCTGGCTTCTACCTTTTAGCCAGTTCCTCACCCACCCTACCACCCTCCCGCCAGGCCCAGACCATCCAATTTAGAAATTAATCCCCCATGCAGTACTGAATCAAACACCTTCTGGAAATCAAGACATGCACTGTCCACCAAACCTCCTGATCCACCTCCCTAATGACCCAGTCAAAGAACTCAATTAAGTTTGTTTGACAGGACCTCCCCTTGGCAAAACCATGCTGATGCTTGTCCAGAAGGTAATTTTCCTTTAAGTAGTGCAGAATTCTGCCCTTTAATATATTCTCCATAAGTTTACCTACTATGGAGGTTAAACTTACAGGCCTATAGTTGTCCACCTGCTCTCTATCCTCCCCTTTGTGGAGGGGAACCAAGTCTACCCTCTTCCAATCTTCTGGGACCTCCCCTGTCTCCATGGACCTGCTAAAGAGAGCTGTCAATGGAGCTGTCAGAGTATCCCTAAGTTCTATCAACACTCTAGGGTGCACCCATCTGGCCCCAAGGTCTTATCCACCCTCAATGGCTCCAGCTTTCTCAAGACTGCAGTCTCCTCAAATGGGCTCATATCTACCCCAATCCCTCCCCCATCCTCAATACTAATGTTGCTAAACCTACCCCTTTTCAACCAGTAATACTGAGCAAAAATAGTCATTTAATAACTGCACCTTCTCTGTATCCTTCTCCAGCAAAACCCTCTCATTGTTTTAAGTCTGGTTATCCCCCTTCCAGTTTTCCTCCTCTCACTGTCATACCTAAAAAAAGGTTTTTTATCAGTCTTGACTGATTTGACAATTTCTTCTCCTGCCCTGGCCTTTGCCCTCCACACCTCTCTGCCTGCCTCCTATTGCCTCCTCTGGTATGTTTTCCAGTCATCCCTGCTTTACGCTGTCTTGAACCTTCAGAAAGCCCCCCTCCTCTCCCTAACCCTATCTACTACCTACCTGCTGAACCAAAGAGGCTTCCTTTTCCTCCTGGTCTTATTTAGCCTGCTGACAGAGTTCTGTCACTTCAATTATGGCTCCTTTCAAGCAATCCCACATGTCCTCCAGCCCCTTTCTGCTCCCCCCCCCCATTGCCTCCCGCACATACACCCACATTTTGTAAAAATCTACCCTTCTGAAATCTAATACTTTTGCCTTGGATCAAATAATCTCAGCTGATGTCTGTAATGTGAACCAGACAGTACTGTGGTCACTCGAACCAAGGTGTTCCCCCACTGCGACTTCTCCCACCTTCTCACCATTTGTCAGGACTGAGTCCAGCAATGCCCCTCCCTGGTGGGTTCCATTACCAGCTACCTGAGGAGGGCTGCCAGCAGACAATCCGCTGTAGCTTTGCTTCTCCCTGATTTTGCTGATGATGTTTCTCATCTCATGTCGGGTAAATTTACATCCCCCATCAACAGCACCTCATGTTTATTAGACATGTTCAATATCTCCTCCATCATAATCTTGTTTTCTGAGTCCAGTTGTGATGGTGGCCTGTAGAACACTCAGAAATGTACTACCTCCCCCTTTTCCATGGGCAAAGCTATCCAAATGGACTCTGCACCTCCCTTCCTACTCTGTAATTCTACTACCCTGATTCCCTTCCTCACATACAGTGCTACCTCCCCTTCTAACCCCCATCCCTTCTGAACAACATGCGCCCTGGTATTTCCATGTACCAGTCATGGTCCCCATGGCACCATGTTTCTGTTCTCCCCACCAGATCTGGGCTTGCCTCAGCCATGTCTGAAGCCAGATCTGGAATCTTATTGCCTAGACTCCTTGCATCTGGGCATGGTATTCTCCACTCCCCCAACATGGTATCCCCTTGATCTCTGCCTTCCAATTTCCTTCTCCCAGTCCTCCCACCAGCGTGTTTCTTTTTCTCCTATGGCTATACTAATTTTGGGTTATGTTTTGGAGGGCCTGTCTGCCCCACTGAACTTCTCTCAAAGTCTTGCAAAATCCTGACCCCCACCCCCACCCCTGTGAGCTAACTTAAAATTTAACTTTCACTCCAGGAACTCTGCCATCTTGCATCTAAGCACAGATGCTCTCTGTAGATTCAAGTGAAGTCTATTCTGAGCAAAGAGACTTTCATCCCTCCATGGGTCACCCCAGTAGCCCAGGAATCTGAACCCTCTCTCAGCACACCAGCTTTTCAGCCAACTGTCAAACTCCTTTATTCATTGCTTTCTGTCAGAACTCACTCTCGGAACTGGCAATACCTCCAAAAATGTAATCTACTTAAATCCCAAACCACTACAGAATCTGACAAGTGCCCTGAACCTAATCTGCACCTCCATTGCACTGTTTCCTGCTAGGACATTTGTCCCTAGGTGAAACAACATGAGTGTCTTCTCATCCTGGGATTTCCCCCTGGATGGAATGTAGTGGATAACATTCCCTGCCATCATTCCAGGTAAGCATTCAGCCCAGATACCCCTGTTCTTGTTTACCTTCCCTTCCCATCTCATGCCTTTTATCTTTGAGTCTCCCACTGTTACTACATTCTCCTCAAGAACCTTCTGCTGTGTTACCCCTCCCCTTTGCCTTCCCTCCTCGTTCCTCCTCAACCATCTTTCTTCATCATTGTTTTCCCCCATTTTGTCCCTCCCCCCTTGAGTGTATCCCCCCTCCAAAGGTCTGCCCATCACCATGTCTTGTTCTCCGCTTTTCTTCACTGCATCCCCCTTTCCTATTTCCCTCAATCCTTTACCTTTTTGCACTGCTCCCCCTTCCACCCTGCCCACCTCACCCTTGTCCTTTGGGAATCCTGTAACTACAAAGCATCCCTTCCTTCACCTGCTCAGGTACCTCTATCAATGTGACAGCTGTTTTCTCTCTCCATAAGATATGACCAACCTGGAGTGTTGCTTCATCCCCCTCCAACCCCTTGCCTTTTTGCACCATTCCTCACTCCTCAGTATCCTCCTCACCCCTGCCTTTTGCAGAACATGTAGTCTCCCCCTCAAACCTGCCTTTTCTGGATCCTGTAGCTTCAAGCTTCCCCTCCTCCTCCTCCTCCCCGTTTGTAGTTATACGAGAATATATTTTTTTATCCTGATTACATCAGTTTCAAAATTTTTCATTAGTTTGATAAAATCACTTAAAGGGATTACTGGTTGGACACAAACATTGAAAAGGACAAATGTTTCCTGCCCAATAATCAAAACAACATGCAATTAATGAATGTTCATCATATTCACTTCAAGGCAGTTCACAATATGACCAATGTTTACAAAGATTGAAAGTCCACCCTTATAGCGACCCCATTTTGCAGTTCTAGTTGCTGGAATACTACAGGAACAAAATCCTTCCAGAGATGTACTGTAGGTGCTTCCCTTTCCTCACAAGTCTCTTCAAAAATAAAATATTATAATTTTTAATATCTTCAACCCACTTTTTATCTTCCAGCTTGGACAAAAAACCTGCTATTAGTGAAGCTGGTCAAACTGAAGAAGAGAGCTTAAAGGAATTGTTCAATACATTTACATTTTTTAATTCAAAGAAATAAATATTTTTTACTATAAACAGTCACTTAGTGAGTACGGATCCAAACATTGTGTGCCACGTGGCCTGTGCATTGATAGAGAACCAGCTGATGGCTTTTTGAATGAGAACTTTTAATCAAGATGGGAGAAAGCACTGGCAACTTGTTCTGATGAACTAGTGAATATTATCATTGAACATTCTTTATTATCATTATTATCCCTGGGTCACCCCTGAAAAAGGGACTTCATGTCGCAGTAGGCCTACCCAGTCAACAAAGTCAATAAATAAATAAATAACTATATATATATATCTATATATAAATAAAACAGTACAAGAACACTTACGCTGGGTTGGTAAAATAATTTTTTTTGCAGTTAATCTTTTTATTGATTTTCCAAGTTTTCTAGAGTACAATACAGGTACAAACAGATACAACACACAGAGCTTTCCTCAAATGACAATTGATAATTAAACAGGTCAAAAAGTATGTTGCATATTTTTTGCATAAACAGTGCATAACATTCACATATGATACAGTTTACTGAAATAGCAGGTATGTGCTACTTTTGAACAGAAGGCGACTCTTAGCTGTATTCAACAAGGCAGTACAAGCATTACTGAACTAGAGCAGATAGTTACATCTGAAGCTGGGCATAGAATTAGGGATCCTAGGCTTGGGGGAAACAAGATCTCTGATATAAGGTTTCAAGGGAGTCTTAAATGATCTTTGCTCTGTGGTGGAGTGGGAGGGAATCCTTTTAAGGATATGAAGGAGCAAAAGGGGGCACAATCTATCTAGAAACATGGTAGTGGTACCAGCAGCAAAGTGAGACATTTTAGGGAAATTAGCCAATTTTTCCATGGGCATTAACCAACCATGAAAAGAGGGAATTCCAGTAGACTGCCATTTTCTCAATAATGCTCATTTAATCTCTACAGAGGCCTGTATCAACCACAAGTTGTGTTGGTATGGCAGCTTTAGATCTTTGGGAAGGAGTCCCAGTATCCACAGGGAATGTGAGTGTGTCAGAGTGCTGCTTAAAATTCTGCTGCAACATGCTATGATCTTCCCCTGGATGGGGTGGATTGGAAGGCAGTGCCAAAGAATATGGAGAAGGTCTGCACCCTGAACTCCACATCTCCAACAATTATCCTCTGGAATAAGAACCATTGTTTTTAATTGAGTTGGGATTCGGTACCATCAGTGTTGTACTTTATTATGTATCAGGAGACTTCATGGGTCAGAACAGGCATTTTTGGTAGAAGTCCAGAACGCAGCCCAGTCTTCATCCGATAAGGTGGCATGAAGCATTTCTTGCCACTTACTCTGAGCTCTAGTGGTGGGGTCTGGGGCTGTGTCCTTATGTTTTTGTATATTATACCAGCTAGGCCTTTCGACTTGTGTTGCCAGCTACCCAGAGGAAGAGGAGGGAGTTGCTTTTTCTTCTGTCGGCTGCATGTTTGGCATGAGAAGACCTTATGTAACCAAGTAGTGTAAGTATGCCTCAGTTGACGATATTTCCAAAAATCTCACTGGGGTAGTAGGTAACTATCTTTTAAAGAAGAAAATGAGTCAAGAGTGAGATTGTCAGAAATGAGGATGTCTTTTATCCTAATAATTTGATTGTCCTTCCATTGAGGCCAATTTACCAGTTTCCCTTCAATTAACCAGTTGGTGTTATTCAAGAAGCATACTAATGATTCAGGACTCATACATGATTTGGTGATTTGGTAGACATTATGCCAGGCTCTATGTGCATTTTGAATAAGCCTCTACCTTTTCAGGAAGCTGGGCAGTGGTACTCTCAGACAGGCTGACAAATCAGTCCCACCCAATATCCCGTGCTCTAGGTCACACAATGCAGGTTTGTTTGGGCCTAGGTCTTGAAATATCTGGCAAGCCCTAGCTACCGAAAAAGCACAGGCATAAAGATGGAAATTGCAGAGCCCACATCCCCCTTTGTTCCATGGAGCTCTTAATTTTGCCTTATTATATCTTGACTTAGCGGTGTCCCACAAAAAGTTGTCAATTAGGGAATCTAGTTTTTGTAGCCATTTGCCAGGAAATTCTTGAGGCAGGTGGGACATGAGATACAAGATTCTTGGGGCAACCATCATCTTCACTGCAGCAATTTTCCCTGGCATGATTAGGCTAAGGTGTTTCCATCTTTGTACTTCAGATTGTAACTGAGCAAATAGAGGGGAGAGATTCTTGTCCATAGGTATCTGTATATTTGAGGATAAAATTGCTCCCAAGTATTTTATGCCCTTCGTGGCCCATGCTAGGCCAGTGTTTTTTAGCATATATGAAGAGGTGACTGGGTTTAGTGGGAGTACCTCTGTTTTGTTAGTGTTAAGGCGAAGACCTGATATCTTTGCAAAGGAGACAAATAAGGACAGGACTGAGGGTAAACTAGCCTGCGAGACTTCAGTTAGGATGAGACAGTCATTCGCATAAAGCATAGTATGAGATGTAATCCTGCCTAGCTCCAGCCCTTGTATGTTCGGGTGCTCTCTAATAGCACATGCTAGGGTTTCTATTGCCAGTACAAAAAGCATGGGTGACAAGGGGCATCATTGTCTAGTTCCCCTGTACAGGCAGAATGGTTCAGAAAGGGTGCTATTAGTGAGGACCCTTGAGGTGAGGTTAGTGTATAGTGTTTTATAAAATGGCAAGAATGGATTCTCACTGCTGATTGGCTAATACCACAATTTTTCAATAAATGCCCAGCAAGAAATTAGTACCAGCCTGAGTGCCACCTTACCACATACCCTTGTGCAGGGGTGCTCACCCTGCTTACTCATTGGCTGAAACCACCAGCTAACATTTAAAATGCCCGCCATGTTTTTCTCTTCATTAGCGAGACCAAACGGACCCCCCCCCACACACACACACACGGACAGTCGCTCCTTCGATTTTAACGTCGCTCCTGTTCAAAAAAGGAAAAAAGACACTCCACATATTCTGCAGTCGGGAAGAGGGCCCAAATCTTTTTTCTCCTCACAGCTGCACTCTCCCAACCGCACTATCGCAGCACTGCGCTAAACTGGAAGTGAAACAATCCATTGCTCCGAACCTTTTTCAAAATCATATCATTCTACTGCCACAAATGCCAGAACTGCCTCAAACTACAATGCTCCCACACTTATTCCATCTACCAACTTAAATTAAATACATGATTTACCTCGGAGCTGTTCATCAACGCATACTTCTCACCACAGGTCCCGCGCTTAACAGACTCAACGTACAACTGCAGCCCAATTAAAGAAAAAAAAATGTTAAAGAAACATGACACAGCGATGCCCACAGACTGCTTCTGCATATTTACCAATTCTTCAGGTGGATGTCTCTGCCGAGGAAGTGGGTGGGGGTTGATAGCTCTAGGGAGAACAACACAACCTGGAACAGCCTTAAGAAACATGGACTATTTTTTAAAATACTTTTGTTTCTGCTAATACTATTATTTTTTATAATAATTTCCTCTCTTCATTAAAGCAATAAAGAAAACCATTTTATAAAGGCAATAATACCCTCCAGGGTGGGCATTATTAGGAAATGCGGACCTTCAGGGCTATAAGGCCCTCACGCCTGCGGCGTCGGGCCTCATCACGCCCTGGCGGTCAGTATTTCTAATAATCCCGTCAGATTATTGCTTATAACAGGTGCTAAAAATTGGTCCAAAACTCAGATGCTGTAGGGTAGCATGTAGAAACTCCCACTCCACTGAGTAGAAAGCTTTCTCAAAATCAACTGTAATGGCTGCAGCTGGGGTGGGAATCACCAATGCTTCCTGCATTAATGTTACTAATGCTCGAAGGTGATCTGTACTTACTCAGCCTTTAACAAACCCCACTTGGAGGGATGAATTTTGCTGGGAAACACTTTTTCTAATCGGGCTGTTAAGGTTTTAGCCAGAATTTTTGTATCAGCATTTATGAGTGAGATAGGCCTATAGCTAGAGGGGACAGATGGGTCTTTCCCCTCTTTGGGAAGCACAGTTATAATAGCTTCTCTTAGAGTGTTAGGGAGTCCCCCTTCATTCAAGGCCTCTTGCACCATGTTGAGCAAGGGAAGGGAGATAGTGTCTTGAACCTGTTTATATGTATCTACAGGCAAACCAGCTTCCCCCAAGCTTTGTGTGGGGCCACGTTTCTGATTGCATCTCTGATTTCAGGCTTTGTCAATGGAGAGTCCAGAAGTTATCTTTGAGAATCAGGGAGATGGGGCATATTTAGGTTGGAGATGAAGGCTGCATATTTTTGTGCATTCCATTTAATGTGAGTGCTATAGTGTCTTTTAGAACTCTAGCATAGCCTGATTTATCCCCATTTTGGTGACCTGAGGTTGTCTCCTTTTGTTATGTAACTGAGCTATGTGTCTTTCAGCCTGGTGTTTTTTCAGCCTGAAGGCTAAACATTTTCCCAATGTTTCCCATGGAGCCCAATATGTGTGCTGCATCCTTTGGATCTGTAATTCAGCTTTTCTACTGGCCAGACTATTTAGCTGTAGCCTGAGGTTTACAATCTCATAGGTTAGGGAGGGGGACATACACTTTCCTGTGTTTGTTTTGTATTAGGATTCTTTGACTGCCAATAGCTGCTCTAATTCTGCTGCTTCCTCCTCTGTGTTCTTTCTGCGTTATGAGGCATAGCTAATTATTCTTCCCCTTCAGGGTAGCTTTAAAGGCCTCCCAGATGGCTGCACAGGATGCTGTCCCCAGAGGTTTATCTGTGAAGTAGTTTTGAGTTTCCCTTGACACCCAGGTTTTGAAATCAACATCCTGAAGCAATAGGAGGTCAAAGCACCATGTGAGGGATTTTTTTTTGGGTAGGGCTGTTCGTTAGGGCCATCGTGGGGGGGCGGAGAGATCACAGAGGCATAAAGAGGTGATTTTCATATCCACCACTTTTTGTGATATCTGGGGGGAGGTGACCCAGTAGTCTAGCCTACTGGTCATCTGTCTGGGAGCAGAGAAATAAGTGTAATCTCTGTCAGTTGGGTGTTGGAGTCTCCAGATGTCCCTCAGGGTATGCAGGGTGACTAAATCTTTGAAAGCAAGAAGTTATCTGGTGTGTGGCTCTGACTTTGAGTTGGATCTATCAACAAAATAGTCGACTGAGGTTCATGTCTCCTCCCACTATGATCTCTGTGTTATTGTCCTCTAAGTCTGAGAGTGCATGGGAGATCTCATGAAAAATGTCTGAGAGGTAATTTTTTGGGGCTTAAACATTTGCAATGATCAATTTACCTGTTGAAGTAGAGACTTTTGCCATCACCCAGCTCCCTTTCATTTCTGTTTTGTGGTCCAGTAATGACCATTTAAGTTTTTTATGACATAGAATTGAAACCCAACATTTGGCAGACTGTGCTGAGCTATGTACTTCCCATCCCACCCTTTCCTGTGCTAGTTTGGTAGCTTCAAGATTTAACAGTTTAGTCTTCTGCTTGAAGGCAATCTGTGAGTTAAGCTGTCTGTCTGTTCAGAATTGTTTTTCCTTTTATAGGAGAGTTTAGGCCCCTTACATTCCAGGAGGTGGCCATAGTCACTCCATTGTTAGTTATTGGGAGATAGTATAATTAGAAAAATGGACCATATACATAGGAAACCAATACTGTCACCTGTGATTGCTTTGTGGTCTTTCAAACTAGTACTAATTCTAAACAAAATGAGCAAATGATCCCACCCCACCCTTGTAGCCCATGTTCCCTAGTTCCTGTACTAGTGCCTACTTGGGAAGGCAGTGCTATACTGATGTACATGTAAAAAACATTCCATCTAGTTAACAACAGTATAAGCTGTACATGCAACATCCTTACAGTAAATACAAAACGTAGCTGCATTTGCAGCTTAGGTTTGAGAGGTGATACCCAGATCTGCCTGGTGAGTCTTATTAGACAGTACCAATAGCATGGGTAGCATTCCGAAGTGGCATGAATAGTAAACAAATGAACCAACTATATAAACAATAACATTTTAGCTTTTTCTAAAACAGTTACTTGAAGAGATTTTGGGCCCTTGTCCTCTGTATAGTATTGGAACCCTGGGTGGGAGGGGGGAGTGATCCCTACCTACCTCTGCAAGAGGTGGGGATGTGCTTCTTTCCCATTCCTATTCAGATGATGTAGGAGGGATGATCTGAGTGAAGGTGATTATCATAAGATGCTGGAGGGGTGAAGGAAGTGAGGATCATCTTTTTGGTTTTCCTTTGAGCTTTATTGCTATGAGGTAATGAAACAAGGCTGTCTAATCAGCAGAGTGATCTATGTTAAGTGAGTGTGCGAGCAGTTATACTTTGGTAACTCCTGGGCCTGTTGGATAAGCTGGAAGAAATGGGGGTTGGGAACCAGATGATCAGATGGATAGGCAGTTGGCTCCAGGACCGGACCCAGAGGGTCGTAGTTGGCGGGAGAGTCTCATCCCCAAAGAGGGTCATTAGTGGGGTCCCACAGGGATCAGTCCTTGGGCCCCTCCTGTTCAACACCTACATCTCTGAAATAAGGACAGGAATCAGGAGTGAGATGAGTCTCTTTGCGGATGACTCAAAACTGGGGGCGGTGGTGAATGGGGAAGAGGGGAGGGTGGCCCTACAGGGGGACCTGGAGGCTCTGGAAAGATGGTCTAGAAAGTGGAAGCTGAGGTTCAATGCAGGTACTCCACCTGGGGGCCAGAAACCCGGACCAAGTGTACACCCTGGGGAATGCTACAAATCTCAATGGCTGAGAGGGACCTGAGGTTGGTGGTGGATGTCAAAATGAACAACTCGGAGACTTGTAGGATGGCAGCAGCCAAGGCCAACAGGATGCTGGGATGCATCACTAGGGGGATCACCTCCAGAAGGAGGGAAGTGATGCTCCCTCTGTATAACTTTGCTTGGTGAGGCCACACCTTGAGTACTGCTTGCAGTTTTGGAGGCCACACTTAAAGAGGGACATTAAACTCCTGGAGAGGGTCCAGAGGAGGCAACCTAAATGATTTGGGGCTTGGGGACAGGACCTATGAGGAAGGCTCGAGAAGAGCTAAATATATACACACTGGAAGAGAGAGGACCGGGGGACATGATAGAGTCTTCAAGTACATGAAAGAGGTAAATAGGGAGGAACAGTCAGGGTGCTTTGAAGGAAGGAGGAGGGGGCCACTAGAGGGCATGGGTGGAAGCTGGAGGGGAAGATTCAGGGGAGAAAGGAGGAGGTGCTACTTCACTGAGAGGGTGGTGGAGCCATGGAATGCACTGCCTAGGGGGCTGGTGGAGGCAGAGATGGTGAAGGGGTTCAAGAGGGGCTGGGACAGGTACAGGTGAAGGGTTCTGGAAGCAAAATCCAATGCAGCAAGAATACCCAGAACTGGGAAGGGAGAAGCCAGAGAAGGCGAGGGGGGCAGCAAGGTCAGCACCCACGGTGGGGGCTGACCAATCGAGCAAACTCGAAAGACCGTTAGACCTATTCTGCTGGCATTTTAGTATGTTAGTATGTTACTATGTATGTAATAGGGTCTCTTTTTACTGATCTCACCACTAGTTGGGCAAGGTGTGGACATAGGGAACCTCATGGGATTAAGATGTGTGCACTGCAGGGTGTCATAACGTTGCTCAGGTCCTACTACTGTAAGGTAGGGTAGTGTGGAGCACTGTTAGGAGTATTTGGGGACAAAGAATATGAAAAAGGGCATTACAACCTAAAATATGCCCCATTTCACACACCTGATGAAATGCCATGTTATCCATAGCCTGTATCACCATTGTCTCAGTCCGCCAATATATACATCAGCAGGTGCAGCATATCCATTGACAATAGTGCCTCATATATTGCCAAGGCAGCAGCCTCTTCTGATGTGGTGCAGAACAGGCTGGGCTTCTCCACTGAAGCATCAGGTGAGCAAAAGGTTGTGGTTAGGAACTGAGGAGTTATGTTATTGCCAAAGTTGTTTAATCACAGTGCTTCAAAAAACAGTTTGTATGATGCACCATGCTATGTATGCTTGTTAAAACAGTAGGGGAACATCAAGAAAACCTGCATCATGTCTCAGCCTCGTGGCATGTAAGCAGGGTCTCTGAGGAGGTAGAGATAAGTGCAGGAGCTTTTCTCCACCGGACAAATACAGCTTTAAATCCCCAATGAGGTTATTTCTGTTAGGAGGCTCACTGGTCCATAGATGCAGTGTACATTACCTTGAAATGGGCAAAAATTCAGCTTAACATGGAAGTCGGCTCCTCACTCACAATGCCAGGATCACTAGGCTCTTGCTGGTCCTCGATACAGTTCTCCCACTCTTGATACCATGGAATTCAGATGGGAAGAAGTTGTCAGCGGTTGCAGGATTTAGGGCTGGATGTGCCATTTCTGTAGGGAGTTTTAGGGTCGAAGGAGACAATTCACGCAGGGGAGATAAACGGTTGCTTGTTTTGACCGGGGTGTCTCCAGGTAAGATGCTGCTAGCACCAGAGAGCAGTTGGAGCGACTGGTGGCTTCTGGATCTGTTCCTGTGTGGTATAGGTTTTGTACCTGAAGCCTGCTTTGTTGATTTCTTGGGCCTGCCACCCTACACTTTCTGCCATAGCTTCTCTGGGAGGGTGTTGTCCTGCAGCGGTGGTCTGTGTGGGTCTGGTATCTCAGACCTTACTTCCATGGGTTGCCAGGAGGAGCTCTGTGGTTCTTTGTGCAGCTGTTCCAGGGCCTTTGCATTTCTTTGAATATCTGTGAGGAACATGTGCACTTTGCCAGAAGAGTTGAAAGTGATAAAGTCCCCATTATATGTCACACTAAGCATAGCAGGATAGTGGAGGGCAGCTGGAATGTTAAGCTGATAAAGTTGTTTCTTGACAGCAGCATATGCCCTCCACTTCTTAGATAATTTGGAGAAGTCTTGGTAGATTTGAATGGAGTGACCTTGCCATTCAACATTTTTAAGCTCCCTGGCAGATCACAAGACTAGTTCTTTAACAGGGTATCTTAAAAACTTCACCAAAATGGGCCTTGTGCTGTACCCAGGAGGAGATCTGGGGGCTAAGCTTCTATGTGCCCTCTCCAATTCTGGTGGGGCCACATTGTTGAGGTGCAGCATATCTGGCAAAGCAGTGTGGAGGAATGTTACCATGTCTAGCCCCTCCATCCCTTCAGGAATGCCCACTATCCTAATGTTGCTACTTCTCGAGTGAGTCTCAATATCATGTACTTTATTCAGGAGGAAGTTTATTTGCAGCTGTTGTTCTTGCCTTACAGTTTGATGTTGGTGCAGTTGCTGGTCATGTTGTTGGACTACTGCCTCCATTTTGGACTCCTGCTGAGCTACCAACTGTAAATCTGTGTTAGTTTTAGTGGTAGTCAGTTTCAGCTCAGCGGTGTCCTGAAGAACTTCTGTTAACATTTGTGCTAGATTTGCAAACTCCGAGGCAGAGTCTAGTGGGAACATGAGCTTGCTATGCTGCTTCACGGGTACCCCTCTAGGTAGGTAGTGCATGGAGCTTTTTGTCAGGTGATGAGTTGGCTGGAGAGTCAGTGCTATGCTTGGCCTGCACGTCGGTACCATGAGGAGTTCTATGCTTTTGCAAAAAAAAAAAAAGTCAATATTCACTTTTCTCGGGCAGCCAAGGTACAATTTGCTTGATGTGGGTAACAAATTGTAGTGCAGCTGTTCTGGTCACCAATTCATCTTTTCAGGCTCCTTTCAGGGTCAGTGATTCTGTCGGATCTTTAAAATTAGCGGCCACAAGTCCTCTTCACTTAAATTTAATGTGCTTTCATACTGGATGCTTGACCAGTAAAAGAATAAAAAAAAAAAATCAGGAAGACTTACTTTGAATGAAGAAAAATCCTTTATTAAAGAACTCTGAATTGAATCTCCAAAAGAAATTAGAACACAACAAAAATGTATTTTGGCAACAAAAAGGACAAAACTTACTAGAGATTCAAATGACTATGAACTAAACCAAATATTTGTTTGGCAGAGGCCTTCACAGTCAAACATTAGAGGCAGATCCAGATCACACTCTAACCTAGAGGACCAAAGAAACAAATCAAAATAATAGATCTCACTCATAAAAGGTACAAGACATTTATATTGACTAACGGCACAATACCAGTTGTGGTGTGGTGTGGGGCATCAGTAGATAAGGCCATGCAGCTACTAAGTGTGGTACGTTGTGTGCAGCTGCAATCAGGGATGTGTACGTTTGGTGTACATGGCCTCAGTTTTGCTGTTGATCTCCACTGAGCATGCAGCACCTGGTCAGGTGGGTGGGGATGTCTCGTAGTACATTTAGACAATTGTTTGTTATTTCTGTCACCTGCTGCTGGATGTCTGTCATTGGTTGTGTTGACTTGGTCCTCCCCCATACTTGCATGTGTGTGTGTGTCTGTGTGTGTGTGGTGCTGGGGGGGTGAATTCAGAGTTAGGGTTTTCAACCCTAACAGCAATTCCTCACTTTTGTCGCTGTGGAACAACCCTAACTAATGCATTAAACGGAGTTTTTTGCCTCATATATATATACATACACATACATATTATATATATATATATAAATTATATGCAAAAAACTTTGTTAATGCATCTTTTAGGGTTAAAACACAAAAAGTCAGGAAATTAGACCTTTAGGGTTGCCCCTCCCCCCACCTCTCATGGACCATCCCATCCTTCCAAGATTGACAGATGATGGGGTGTGTCATTGGGGAAGTGAGGCCTAAATGTCATCCCATTCCATGTGTAATGATATTCACAAGCCACAGTAAAGAAGAATGGGGTGACGTTTAGGTCTCACAACCCCAATGAAACACCCCATCATCTGTCAATCTCAGAAGGATGGGAGGGTCCACGAAGGGTGAGGAAGGGGGCAACCCTAAAGGTCTCATTTCATGACTTTTTGTATTTTAACCCTAAATGATGCATTAACAACGTTTCTTGCATAGAATTTCCTTACTTTTTCAGAAAGAATAGAAAAGTAGAATGTCACGCAAGTTGGTGGGAGCTAGGGGTCCTTCTGGCCCTGCACACCCACCAACTTGCAAATTTCTGCCTAACATAACAGTACAAGTACTGAATATCATATGTACTGGTGGAAGCACATATGAGTGGGAGCATGAGGCACTTCGGGCCCCCTGCTCCCACCACCTTGAAACAAAACAAAGTGTCAGTTATCAGAGCAGCATAATTCCACTTCTGTTTACATGTCAGATACCTAACTATGGAAAATTACCTCTATAGCAGGAAGGTGAGGCACCCTATAAATGTGAAGCCACTACCACAATGGAAACACTATACTCAAAAAATAAAGTGTGTCATGCAATATCTCCACAGCAAATTACTTTTCAAACACCTAAACACCATAATTTACATGTACTGGACTTCCCCTCAACAACCTCCAAACTTCAATCTAAAAGACCAAACCATTTCCGAGATATAACATTTGAAATTTTAGATGTTCATTCATCGGAATGGCAGAATTCTGCACCTGTTTTCATTTTAGACACCTAACAACTGAAAAGTACTTCAATGGCAGCAAGGCTAGCTACTGTATAAATTTCAAGCCACGACCAGAAAGGAAAATGCTGTCTGCAAAATGTAAATTGCGCCACCCAATATCTCCACAGAAAATGTGTTGTCTGACACCTAAACAAAGTATTTCACATCTACAGGACATCCCATCAACACCCTCCAAATTTCAAGTTAAAAAACCAAACCATTTCTGAGATATTTAATTTTAAATTTTTTTTAAATTGGGATATATGGTCCCTCCAAATTTGGCCATCTAGTCCTTCCCTTATGATCAAAGATCGCGATCCAAGAATCTCATGATCAAAGAATTTGCAGGCTCACAACCAAAGAATTTGCTGGCTCATGATCAAAGAATAAAAAATGCTCAAAGTCAATTTTTACACAAAAATAAATAAACCATAGCCATGACTTGATATAATGAATTCCCCTGAGCAAAACCCATTATCATTTGGCTTAATAAGTCACCCATGGGATGAGAAATTAGATTTTTTTCTGCTGGCTATCTAGTCATACCCTCATGATCAAAGACTGCGGTAAAAGAATCTCATGATCAAAGAATTTGCAGGCTCGCAATCAAAGAATAAAAAATGGTAAAAGTCAAGTTTTACACAGAAATACAGGACATCACAGCCATGACTCGATAGAACAAAGCCCCCTGAGCAAAACCCATCCTCATTTGGCTTAATAAGTCACCCCTGAGCTGAGAAATTTTATTTTTTTTAGTCTGGCTATCTAGCTGCACCCTCACAATCAAAGATCGTGGTCAAAGAATCTCACGATCAAAGAATTTGCAGGCTCGCAATCAAAGATCGTTAGCGAGCCACAATCAAAGATTTAAAAAGTTGAAAAGTCTATTCTTTGACCAAATTACAAAAAAACACAGTCATGGCTTGATAGAGTGAAACCCCCTGAGCAAAACCCATCCAAGTTTTACTTTAGGAGTCACTCCTGAGCTGAGATATTTGAATTTTTCCAACCGCAAACTGAAAACAAAATGGTGGTCATCACGATTAAAGAATTCCTCATGATCAAAGATTCTTTGATCGATCGTGAGCCTGCACATTTTTTGATCATGAGGAGGGACCAGATGGCCAAAACCCCATTCTTCTTTTGCAAAATCACCATATGAATTTTCCCATTGATTTATAATGGGAACTTAAAAGTTTAATAACCTTTGGATGGATTAATATTTTTTCACCAAATGAAAAGTCGCATGTTACATGACCTAAGCTCTTTCAGACGAGCCAAGTCACAGAGCAGCATGCCACAGGATGGCCACGCAGCACCATGGACAAAATCCCCAAAACAGCCCACATAACTGGTGGAAAGTGCATTTTTCAGCATTCTGGTGCTCAAAAAATTTAAGTTCGACCAAAATGAAAGTTGTTCAATCAAGAGATCTACCATGTCCCACTGCGCATGCAAAATTTCATGCAAATTCATTGAACTGATCCAAAATTATTAATGCACAAAAGTTAGAGTTGAACATATAAGTGCCTTCATAACCCTAAATATAGGGGCATGACTGCACCCCTAATATATATATATATATATATATATATATATATATATATATATATATATATATACACACACACACACACACACTCACACACTATATATTTATATATTTATACATATTATAGTGGCGCGGTAGCACCACTATAGTAAGGGTTGAGCGGCCATTTACAAACCAAAGACAAAAGTTTGGACATTAATAACTTTGGCCCCATTCAATGGATTTGCCTGAAATTTGGTACACACATTGGGGTTTGCCAAGTTGCATTTGTGTCAGAGTTCTGGTCTTCGTGTACAAAAGCTCTGAAAAATGCAAAATTATCCATTTTTGGAGGCACCTTTTGGCATTCTTAATGTGGTCCTGCACGGCCGCAATGTGGTGTGCCACTCTGCAAGATGGCTCATTTGAAAGAGCTTTGGTGGCTGAATATGATGCTTTTTGTTGGGTGAAAAAATATTAAGGCATTCAAATGTTATCGCACTTTTAAGTTCCAATTATAAGTCAATGGGAAAATTTATTTGTATATCTTGCGATCGAAGAATGGGGGTTCTGGCTATCTGGTCTCACCTGGCGATCAAAGAATTTGCAACCTCACAGTTCAAGAATCTTTGTTCCTGATGAATTTTCAAAATTCTTTGACCGCGAGGACCATCATCTTGTTTTCAGTTTTCCAATCACACAAACACAAGTATCTTGGCTCAGGGGTCACTTCTGAAGTAAAACATTGGTGGGTTTTACTCAGGTGACCCTGATCTATCGAGCCATGGCTTTGGTTCCATCCAAAGCAGTAAAAAAATAGAGTTATAAGCTTTTAAAAATCTTAATTTGTGGCTCGCTAACGATCTTTGATCGCAAGCCTGCAAATTCTTTGATTGTGAGATTCTTTGATTGCGATCTTGCATTGTGGCCTAAAACACTAGTATCTCAGCTCAGGGGTGGGCTAGAAACACAAATGAAGGCTTGTTTTGCTCAGAAGGGTCCGTTCTGTTGAACCATGCCATTGGTTGGGTTCAAATTGGTCAATAAATCAAGTTTCACCATTTTTTATTCTTTGATCATGAGCCTGCAAATTCTTTGATCGTGAGGCTGCAAATTCTTTGATCGTGAAATTCTTTGATCACAATCTTGCATCATGAGCAAGGAACAAGATGGCTGAATTTAAAAATAATTTTTCTCAGCCCATGTGTGCCCTAGAAAGTCAAATGAGGGTGGGTTTTACTCAGGGGGCTTCGTTCTGTCGAGCCATGGTGCTGGTTTACTGCAATTCCTTAAATTTGTTGATTTTTATTACATTTTTTAATCCTTGTTCGTGAGCCTGCAAATTCTTTGATCGTGAAGCTGCAAATTCTTTGATCGTGAGAATCTTTGATCGCGATCATGCATTGTGAGTGAGGGACGAGATGGCTGAATTTAAAAATCAATTTTCTCAGCCCATGGGTGCCCTAGGTAGTCAAATACGGGTGGGTTTTACTCAGGGGGCTTCGTTCTGTCAAACCATGCTGGTGGTTTACTGCAATGGCTTCATTTTTTTGATTTATTACATTTTTTATTCTTTGTTCGTGACCCTGCAAATTCTTTGGTCGTGAGATTCTTTGACCGTGATCTTGCATCACGAGTGAGGGACAAGGTGGCCAGATTTTTTATAATGGAATAGATAAGGAAATTTTGCCAGTATCTGACAGTGAATATCTCAAAAATGGTTTGGTCTTTTTACTTGAAATTTGGAGGGGGAAAAGGGCAACATCGCACAAATGTGCCTTTTAGTGGATTGGTCAAAAAATATTACAGGGCAGCAAAGTTACGGCACTACAAATTTGGCACTTTTTCCCATAGGATAACATTACGTTGTCCGCCATGTTACAGGAATTCTTTGTCACTCTGCTGGAAAAAGACAGTTTGGTCTTTTGGGCTGAAATTTGGAGGGAAGAAAGCCAACATCCTACAAATGTGCCTTGTGGTGGTTTGGAGAAAAAATATTACAGAGTGGTAAAGTGACAGAACTCTGAATTTCACAGTTTTTCCCGTAGGATAACGTTATGGCGTCCGTCCCGTCTTTCAAGGCCCGTATCTCAGAAACAGTGTGAGATACAGACTTTTTGTCAAAAAAATGCTTAGTGCCCCCAAATGGGGGCTAAGCAAAAAACTAGCCAGGAAAGTAATAATTCATACAGAATTTTAATTTGTTTCCTACATTGTATGGTTCCTGAGATATAAGCAATTTAGTATTCCAAGTCATTATTTTCTGCTCTGAAGTCAATTATAATGCATACATTCTTTGTTTTCAATTTGTTTTTTCAATGCAGTTTTTGAGGAAAAGAAGGGTGTGCCCTTTTGTTACTTTGACAGTTAGTGTTTCCAGTTGTGCTTCTGTCACCATTCGAATCACTGTTCCCGTCTACGCCACTGTGTGCATTATGGTTTATGTTTTCATATGCACTTGCATTTCTGTTTCTGTTGTCTTTACTGTTGCTGTTACTGTTACCATTTACATTTACTATTGCAGTACCATGACCTTATGTGTAACAGTCTGCATTTTCGTATGCGCTTGCGTTTCTGTTTTTATTGGCTTTATTGTTGCTGTTACCATAACCATTTGCATTTACAATTGTGGTTCCGTGAGTGTGTGAGTTACAATTTGTGTTTTTGTACGTGCTTGCGTTTCTGTTTACTTAGGTGTTATTGTTGGTGTTACTGTTACTATTTGAGTTTACAATTGTGGTACTGTGAAGTTGTGTGTTACCAGTTGCGTTCTGTATGCACTTTTGTTTGATGTCTCCATTTACGTAACTGTTTGCTTCAGTGTCACTTTATGCTTGTGTTTCTATTAACGTTTGCTTTGCCATTTACGTTTGCTTTGCCATGTGCATTACCATTGCCACTTGTGTTTGCTTTGCAGTTCCTGTTACTGTGTAACACAACATCACATGGCAGGATTGCGGGGCCCAAAGTTCCCCGCACTGCCGTCACTGCATTCTTTTCATTATTTATCATCCTCATTCTCAAAAGGAAGGGAAATTAGAGGCAAAAAACTCAGTTTAATGCATCATTTAGGGTTGTTCCACAGCTAAAAAAAGCTAGGAAATTCGGGGTTAGGGTTGAAAGCCCCCATTGGACCCCACAGCCCATCCCCCCAAATGGCATCGGGGTGCGCGTTGGGGTCATTGGTCCTAACTCTCACCCCATTCTCCTATACCTCAGCTTTTTTACACATTTGATGGGCTGAGAGTTAGAGCCAATGACCCTAATGCACACCCCAATGCCATTTGGGGGGTGGGCTGGGGGGTTCAAGGGGGGCTTTCAACCCTAACCCTGAATTTCCTAGATTTTTTTCACTGTGGAACAGCACTAACTGATGCATTAAATGGAGATTTTTGCCTATATATATATACACACACACACACACACACACACACAGACACACACAGAGTATATATATAATACATGGGTAGGTGTGCATAACAAGAATTGTATACACACACCAAGGGTGGGAATACAATTCCATTTTTTACACACCTACCAATGTGTTATTTTACTGCATATAATTGCTGGAGAGTGTTTCCTTGCATGCATCCTTCTAGTAACAAAACAAACAAGCATTTGTCAATGCTGAATGTTGTCTTGCTGGCATTGGCATTGGTAGTGCAGGAGTTAGAGAGATGCATAGTAGGAATAGCAGTGAAGTATTGAACTGATGCCAACCCACCCCATCCTGCAGAGACTGATGAGCATTGGGGTGTCCCTTTGGGTGTTGGCCATAGTGCTCATGCCATTTCACCTCTCCTTATCCTGCAGGCACTGACAAGTGGCGCAGTGTGCATTGGGGTCTTTGGTCTTTACACTCAACCCATTCTATAAGGAAATACACTGAGATGGGTGCAGTATAGGACAGTGGGGGAACTTTGGAGCCAGAGCATCCAAGGCACATCTTGATGATTGTCACTGTCTGCAGGGTAGGGGTGGGGGTGGAATGGCGTGAGCATTACGTCCGACAATCCCAAGTCACACCCCTGACACCTGTCAGTCTCTACATATGGGCGTCCGGCATCAAATTTTCAACATAGGCATTTTAGCACCTCTGCTCATGTACAGTGTCACTGTTATTTCCTCAAAGTGTCCCAAGAAGTGATTTCGCACAGCGAGCATGCTATTCTGCACCAAAAGTGCGAAAATACATTTTGGGGAGGATATGTGAAATGGCAGCTGTACTGTTTATCAAGAGGTGTGGAAAATTGGCAATGGTGAAAATTCAGAGTGAAAATATCACAAATGCACGACAGTATGAGCGTGCATGCAATCTGCCAATGCACGCTTGTAACACAGTCATTTTATGGAGTATCATCACCAAATTTTCAACATAGGCATTTTAGGACCTCTGTTCATGAACTGTGTCACTGTCATTTTCATAATCTGGCCCAAACACTGATTTCCCACAGCGACTGCGCTATTGTGCGCCGGAAGTGTGGAAACACATTTTGGGCAGGATGTGGAAAATGACAGCTGTACTGTTCACAAGGAGGTGTATAAAAAAAGACAATGCTGAAAATCTGGCATTAAAATATTGTGAATGTGCGAAGTTATGAGCCTACATAGCAACTGCACAACGCACGCTCATAAAACAGGCATTTGTTGGATTTTTTCTACTAAATTTGGAACATAGGCTTTTTGAGAGGCCATCTCATGAACACTGGCACTGTCATTTCATTAATGGGTCCCAAAAGGTGATTTTGTACAGTGACTGCAAAATCACCTTTCGAGGCTGATTAATGCCATGACAGTGATAGAATTCATGAGGAGGGGCCCCAAAAACCCCATGTTGAAAATTTGGTGCCAAAATTCCAACAAATGCCCGAGATATGCAGCAAAGCAGAAAAAACCCTATTCATTCCATTATACAGCTTACCGGCATTTCCTCAGTTTGTTGTCTGCTTTGAAGAGTGCAGACGTGTTCCTGGTCCAGTGAAGATCATTGTGCCGGACTCCGGAGGGAAGTATGGGGTAAGGAGGTGAGTGAGGAGGCAGGATGCGCAGTGGGTGGGTGCGGGTGGAGGGCAGGAGACTACGAGGGACCTTTTTTGTTACAGGGAAGAAAAAAACGAAACAAAATTACATCGCGGGACAGTTTTTTTATTTCAGGGGATGTGGCACGCTGTGGTGGGCTCTCAGCATGCCACCTAACTGTTTTTTTGGTGTGGGTGCTGCAGCCGACAGTGGACTGGGCACCCTCGTCGACAGAAAATTGTGGGGGGGAATTTATGCCGATGGGGAGTGGGCTCCCCCATTGTGCCACAGTAAACCGGGGGACGTAAGAACCAAGAGTTAGGCACCCCCTCTGCCTATAAGAAATAGGGTGCTGCTTGTGTGGTCACAGTAAGTTGCTGGGGATTGGGCACCACCAAAGTTGGCCGTTGGGTGGCGGCCTGTGTGCTGCTCATGGTGAGCAGCGGAAGGGTCCGCTGCTTCTGACGAGCTTTGCTTGGATTGCAGCAGACCTTTCCTTAGATATGCTCACCACATTAGCATGCATGGGGCATGCAGGCTGATTGGGGAATGAGGGACGCACCTACTGATGCATGCTCTGCATTCAACCAACAGCGGCCATGCCTCCAAAGCTGCACCATCGCAAGGTGTTGACTTGCGCACAAACGTGGCAAGCCAACATAAAAAGTAACACTTCGGCCATAGATGGAGCTGCCAAATCAAATATGTTTGATAAGTTGTTCTCTGTGTTGTGCGCCTCCTTATGTGCCTTTGGCCATCTCTTCCTGCTGCCTGTCCCCCCCCCCATCCCATTTTAGACTGACTGGTAGTCATAGCGGTAGCACAAGGTCAGAAGGGCTCGGGTTTTGTTCCATTTTTACTTTCACTTTTTTTGATTGGAGATTGCAATCATGAACTTGCTATGCCTGAAATAAGTGTACTGTATGGTGCCAGGATGTAAAGTAGTAATCTGCCTCATCCTCTGCCCAATAAAGTGATCATCAAAATTTTAAAGGAATTGTGTGATCAAATACTGTAGTGAAGTTGTGTTAGTGGGTGAATAACATTGTGCACATGTGTGGAAGGAGAGGAATCTGGCATGTGTTCGCCATTATAACCTGCATGTTATAATGGTGAATTATAACCGGGTTACTCTATGGGAGAAAATGTTCCCCAGTTATTATATGTCAGTTAGGCATGATCTAGGGTTACAAGCACTGGATTTTCATTTCTTTCAATTGGAGATTACATGGGATTTGCAAACTGTCTTTATTTTAGAGACTATGGACTTAATTCCAGTGATGAAAGTGAACAGGAACGCACAGGAACTCAGTTCCTGTACCTTTTTTGCAGCAGGAACAGAGTTCCTGTACTTCTTCCCACTGACACTGGAACTGAAAATCTTAAACCAGCAATAAAATAACAGTTTATGGCCTTGTGACCTGAAATCATGGTTTCCATAACAACATTTGACTTGTACAACAGTACTATTTTGGTAGAAACACTTTAATATCTCTAGCTGAATATACTAGTGTCTAAACAGATAGACGTGCCTTCACATAGCTATCCTTCAGATTGAAGATATTCATTCTTCATTTCGTATTTGCCAGTGCCTGAGTTCCTGTACTTCTTGTCTGCCACCTGCACCACTGCTTAATTCTGACTTCTGACTATTTTTTGTTGATCAGAAATATTATCTTCAGACATGTGGTACCACCATGGGGACCACGGTGGCCCCCCCATGTCAACCTTTTTATAGCAAGGTGGGAGGGGGACAACCGTGTTTAACCATGAACACAATCCATTTCTTCCCCACATTGCTATGTGGGGAAGATTGTTTGACAACATCCTGATTGGAGGGGGATGAGGTTTTGGTAGATTCCTTCTTGGATTTTTGGAACCTGAATGATATCAGTTTAAAATTCACATACACAACAGGCTCTAATGTGATCTCTTTCCTGGATTTAACATAACAAGGAATAGATGGTGAATCAGTACAGAGCTGTACCTATAGGAAGCAAACTTCAGCCAACATGCTTCAAGTGCTCACCCATGACACCTAATGTGATTCAAACCATTTGGGCAATTTGCTAGTCAAGTCAAGTCAAGTCATGTTTATTTAAAAAGATGCCCAATCCCAAAGGCTCTGGGCACCGCACAAAAAAGTTTAAAGCATTTCATACCATATAAATACATAAAACAAAAAATAAAACACATATGCATAGTCAAAATTAGACCCCAAAAGCATGCAGAAATAAGTAGGTCTTAAGGCAAACCTTAAAGGTAGTTATATTAGGGGCCTCTCTAACTGCAGCTGGCAAAGAATTCCAAAAAGCGGGTGCGGCAACACTAAATGTTCGATCGCCCGCAGATTTTAACCTAGCTCTTGGAACAGTTAGGAGGTCAGCACTAGAGGAGCGGAGATTACGGGAAGAGGAGGAAGGTACCAGGAGAGCTGACAGGTAACCAGGGCCCTGTCCATGTAGGGCCTTATAGGTGAGAAACCCCACCTTGAAGAGCACTCTCCACCTGACAGGCAGCCAGTGCAGTTCGCGCAACACAGGTGTAATGTGACAAAATTTACTCTGCCCAGTTAAAAGCCGGGCAGCAGCATTCTGCACAAGCTGCAGTCTGTGGACAGAACCCCGAGAGATCCTGAGATAGAGGGCATTACAGTAGTCAAGCCTAGAAGTGACTAAGGCATGTATCAAGGTAGGGAGGTCCAGAGACGGAACAAGGGGCTTAATCCTGGCAATGTTTCAAAGATGGAAAAAACAGGAACAAACCACGGAAGAGATCTGAGCCTCCATGGACAAATTCCTGTCAAACATCACGCCAAGATTTCGCACCCAAGGGGAGGCCATCAATGACGCATTCCCTAGCACAAGGCCAGTTGCAGAGTCAGAGGTCATCCCATCATGAACTCTGTTCGACTCCACTACCAATACCTCAGTCTTATCAGGGTTCAGTCAAAGCCAACTGGAGGCCATCCAGTCGCTAATCTCAGCCAGACAGATATTCAACACATCTACTACATTGGGTGTTCCTGGGGCAAAAGATAAGTATAGCTGAGTATCATCAGCATAGCAATGAAAACTCAGATCATCCTTTCTAATGATCCCCCCAGGGGCATATATACTACGAACAACATTGGGGCCAACACCGAGCCCTGAGGGACTCCACACAAAAGAAGACTGGGTGTTGATGAGAAATTTCCCATCACAACCCGCTGTCTCCTATTTGTGAGAAAGGACTCAAACCACTTGATGACAGTACCGGTGAGTCCACATAATTCCCTCAGGTGGAGAAGCAACACACAGTGGTCCACAGTATCAAATGCTGAAGACAGATCAAGGAGAACGAGAATTGTCTTGTCTCCTCTGTCTCTAGCCCTGAGAAGGTCATTTTGCACCCGAACTAACGCAGTTTCAGTGCTATACCTGGTCCGAAAAGCCGACTGGAAGGAATCGTATAACTCGTGAGTCATGAGATGTTCCTCCAACTGAAACGATACCACCTTCTCAACAATCTTCCCCAGAAATGGGAGATTTGAGATAGGACGGTAATTTGCCCTGACCTCCGGGTCCAAAGAAGATTTCTTTAGAAGGGGTCTAACCAGAGCCTCCTTCAAGGCATCCAGAAAGACACCCTGACTTAAGGAGCACCGGACAATCAGGTCAAACACTGGGCCAACAGAGTCAATGCATCTCATTAAGAAACGCATTGGCACTGGGTCCAGTTCACAAAAGGTATGCTTCAAGTTGACCGCCACCTCAATTACCTCATGGTCCTCCACTGGCCTAAACTCTCCCCAATTAGGCGGAGTGCACTCAGTGCATGACTGGCGACCACTGACAGCAATGGTATTGCTGGCTGAAGAAACCTCCCGCTGGATCAAAGACACCCTGTCCGAGAAAAACCAAGCAAAATCCTCACAATCCTCATTAGAGGAGACTCTTCCTGGCTGAAGACAGAGAGGATGAAGAAGTCTGTCGACAGTCCGGAAGAGCGAGGCTGGTCGGTTTCTCCCAGCAGCAATCTCCCGAGACAAAAATAATGTCTTCTTTCGGTTGACTGCCTCCTGATATGCACAATAATGCGTACGCAGGACCAGTTTGTCCATCTTCAGGCAGGATTTCCTCCAGCAGCGCTCCAATCTCCGACCCATCTTCTTCATTTCCCTGAGATCTCCATCAAACCATGGAGACCTCAAGTATGAAGTTCTGGGTCATACATGGATAGGTGCGAGGGAGTTGATGGCGTAGGATAGCACCTTATTATAGGTATCAACACTGACACCAACAGCTCCAATGCATACACCACTTAAGCTAGATAGATCAGCTGCCGCCATAAAACCCTCAGGGGTAAGATCACCTAAAGGGTGGCAGTGGATCATCGCTGCAGGGGAGAAACTTATGGTGGGAGCCCCAAGCATGAACCTCACTGTACTGTGATCAGACCAAAATACTTGATCAATCATGAGATCCATGATCTCAATCCCCAGTGAGAACACCAGGTCCAGTGTGTGGCCATCCCGATGGGTAGGTGCATCAACGAACTGCAAAAGCCCTAATAAGGACATATTCTGCAGAAATTTTCCAATACATCTTTGAGTTTTATCCTCAGCCCAGACATTGAAGTCCCCCAGAAAAACACATCTAGGGGAGTCCAACGTCTCACTGGCAACGAACTCGGCAAATTCCTGCAGGAAACCCCCCACCGGGCCAGGAGGGCGATAGATGAGGAGGATCCTGCAGCCAATGCCGAGTCCTCCACGGATGGCCACACACTCAAACGAACCCGGGGTTCCCACCGGGTGCACAGTGAAGGTCAGGCTAGATTTAAAACAAATGGCTACACCACCGCCCCTGAGATTTCCTCTGGGGCAGTGCACAATGGTATAACCTGGGGGGACTGCAGCCTCAAAAACAGGGCCGGCATCATCTCCCACCCAGGTCTCCAATATGCAAGCCAGGTCGACTGAAGAAATCAAGGTGGCAATAATTGGATACATAGAAATTGCTCCAATTTACAGGTTTTTTAAGAACAAGAACCAGACCTTAAAAATTGTTTTTTAGATATAGGGTATCCCCGAGACTTCTGTTGGATGAGGCACTTAATAAGAAAAGTCAGTTACATAGGAATAATTTGTTTAAAGCAAAAATAAAGCAAAATGAAGAATTTCAACCAGTCACATTAGTGACAGCTCAATTCATCTTTCCAATCATGTTTCAGCCATTGTTAACAAGCATTGACATGTCCTGAGTGGTGAACCTACTTTCTTCAAAGAGACAGGGGAAGTGCCCTGAGACTGTCTGTCCTTTTGTCGGGGCCCAAACCTGAGACACAGTCTTGCTAGTAGTTTGTATGTTAAAGATAGACCGAATCTTAGGCATCCTTGGATATCTTCTCCACCACAAGGGTGTTTCAGATGTGGTAAGTGCAATATTTGCCACTTTTGTGATCAGACAAAGGTCTTTGAACATCCAGTTTTGGACAAAAGGGGTCTGATTCCAAGATGGGTTATGCATGTTGCAAGGCGACTTGCACCAAACCCAAAGGTGCAAGTCACACCTTGTGACATGCATTACACTGCCCACTATTCTGAAAGCAGCCTGTGACATGGCACAGGCTCCCTGCACTGAAGGCTGGCTACATCACCCTCTACATCTGAAACCCCCTGTGACATGGCACAAGGGGGTTTCTGGCAGCTCTTATGGCCCTATTCCAGGTCCGTGGCCAATGGAATGCAAAGCACTATTTCAGGAGGGACCCCAGCAGACAATGGTCTAAGTATGGTTAGATCAGCTATTAGCTGGTTTAACCATACCCTATGTTGAGTGGGATCACACTTCTCTGCCTGGCATCCCTATAGCTGACACCCCCATAGTCCCAGATGGGTCCCCACCCCCGTTGGCAGGACTGCTGTCTGTGGGCAGCTGGTGCCCAATGCCCCCATCCCTGAGCAGTGCCCCCAGGGCAGTACATGGTGCCCACCTGCCATCCACCCCAAGGCTGTCTGGTGGCCTACCACCCCCCTCCACAGCCCTGTGGAGCATTGCTGTGGTGTCCTAGTGTGGGGCCTGGGGGGGCCATGCCATGTGTGGCTTGCATGCTGTGGGTGGGCATCACTGTGGCCTGTGGCACCCAGGTCAGGTGTACCCTTCCTGTGGTGCAACCCTGTAATTGCCACAAGTCACAGGGCATAGGTGCTGGGAAACCTGCCTGTTCTGGAATCTGGTGCAGGGTCCCTGGCACAGCAATGTATTTCACAACTCACATCTGTTCGCAAGTTATGACATACATCCTGGAATCTGGCCCAAGGTATCTATTAGACAGTTCATTAATTGCATAACATCATATGTAGTATATATGTTAATGTGCTCTTGCCCAAAGGTATATGTGAGTTGCACTAATCTCCCTCTTGAGGAATAAGTGCAGAAGCATGTTCGCTCAATTTTGAATGTGTACTTAGATAATCTGATAGGATTACACCTTGTGGAAAAACCATAATAGCAATGTGGCAGACTTTGTTTTCCCGGGTATTGAACATATTTGGGCTAATCCAAGAGGGGGCAACAGACAAATTACTTTACTACAACATGAAGCCAGATGGATTTACACTATGAGAGCCAATTCAGCACTTGCTTTAAATAAGAGGAAACTTGACATTATGTCCTATGTATAAGAATGTTTTAGTGCTGCATGACGAAGCTTTATGTTTCTGTACATAAACAGGTTTTTTGAATGAATCAGTTGGTTTATTTTTTGTTGTGCAGCAGTTGCACTTGGCACCTTTTTCTTTCTTTTATTTCTATAGAGACATTTTATTATTTCCAAAGTGACAAGCAAAACAAAAACCATAAACCACAGCAACCTCCAAGTACAAAAAGTCATCAAACAGCTGCATCAAAATATGCAAAAACTCTAGATGCATAGTTTTATACATTGAAATCAGCTTAACCAAATACTATGTAAAAACACTAATAACAATAACAAGGACAATACTAAGAAAAATAGTTATACTGTAACTGCACCATCTACCCCAATCAACTGAAGTACCCGAAAGAAAAGAGAAAACCTTTAGAAAAGTTATTGACTTCCTCATAGGGTATGCACCTAATTCAGAATCTAATAAAAACAGGCTTAAATGTAATGGAACTAATCTAAACACAATGCATCTATAGAACTTATACAAAACATATACAACCATAATCAGCCATCTTCAGACATTCACCCCAACAAAACTTAGAAGTGATAAGCTCAGTTAAACTTAGATAATGCTTTCTTCCTCCAAAATAAAATATATTGATAAGAGGCAGCCCTAAACATGGCCTGCTTCCATTTTATGTGTGAAGGTAGGGCAGTTATTCACTAGTGAGAAAGAAGAAGTCTCTTGACCTCCAAGGCAGCTGTGTAAATAAATACCTTGACCTGTATTGTTGTTAAGAAAGGATGGATCACTTAAAGTCCCAAAACAGTGGAAGCCTGGTACTTCTGTTTCCATGATGTGTGCTAAAATCCTAAGGATATCCTTCCACCAAACCCTTACGAAAAAACAATCCCACAGGATATGATATAATGTACCAGGAACTAAACCACATCTCCAGCAAATATTTGAAGTGGCAAGGCCCAAATACATCAACTTGACTGGTGTCCTGTATCAGCATGCAAGAATCTTGTTTTGAAGAAGTTGGGACTTTGGATCAAGAGATGCTTGATGAACCTCTATCCAACAGTGTAACCACTGATCTGTCTCCAAAGGATCCTGCATCTCCTCCATCCCTCTCAGTTTGTGAGATTCCCAATCTAGGAGATGTGCCTTCTGGATAAATGTATACAGTACAATTGCGTGGCCCTCAGACAGGACTAACCATGAATGAAAGTGCATTGTCAATTCTGTATGCTTCAGCTAGTCGTCTTTCATCACCCAGGTTGAAAGAACATGTATCAGTTGGAAATATTTCCACATATCGTGGGTGGATGTTCCAAAACTATTACGTAGCTGGTTGAATGACTGTAAGGTTTCTGTCTGAGGATCAAATAAATCCCCCACTAAATGTATCCCTTTGGAGGCCCAGGTAAACCACTAAATCTGCGAACCTCCAATCTCTATATTATGACTGTTACAATAAGAGTTCATAAGGGCCAAGATATTTATGATTCCACCCACACAGTTTAATAAACTTCTTCCAAAACTGACTAGAAGATAACTTTTTCTTTCTTTATTTCTTTGTCTTTTTAAGTTTGTCCCAACCTTTTTTTTGGTATGTAATGTTCCGTTGTGGGAAGTATGTCTTAAAATGATGAAATACATAAGAAGATTTATTTTAGCCAGAAAGGGTGCAGATACAATTATCAGACATTCTTACATATATAAAATATCAAGTGAATTATTTCTTCCCATATGGAAAATATTTATAATGGTGTATGTTAATTGTGTAATTTTTATGGTCGGATTGTTGAATATCATTTGATCCACTGTTGGTGTATTGGTGTCTAATAGGGTTTCTGTTTTTTAGCCTAAGGATAACGCTATACTCCTGGTTTGATGAGTGTTTTTTAACTAAGTTAATTAAAAACTATCAATATTATTTTCAATTGGTCTCATTGTTCTGTATGGTTATATTGCGTGGTGAGTGCCTTTAATGGCTGCAGCACCTCTTTATCAACTAGAGTTCTATTTTATTTAAATTTACAATGTATATGAGTTTTTCCATCCAACCAAATGATGGCATTTTGATATGTGTTACTTCAGAGCAGGTGTTTACAGTTGTCCCATTTGGCTAGTTTAAAATGCACTGTCACTTTAAATACTGCAATTTAAAAGAAATGTGCTTTGTTTTGGAAACTCTTCTTCCTGGCAAAGCATCATGCTAGAGACATGAAGCACCGAGGGTACTGTCCTTGCCTAGACTCTTTAATAAATCTTCTTGCTTTCACAAGGTCCTACAGTATATGGATTTGTGACTTTTTCCTTGGCTTAAATGCACAGAGTACAGCCTGTATTGTGTTTTCATTTGAGTTTGTCATTTGGCTTTATATGCTTCGGCATCTCTCACCTTCCAATGAAATATATTCTCTTATCCTTGTTGTTTCACTGTTTTGTCGTAGTCGTTCTATTCCATCTCATAAAATTACTATATCTTTGAAATCCTGTATGACATCCAAGATCATTTTCCTTTTCTTGTTATTCCTCATAGAGATGCATACTCAGCCTTTATATGGTTGTGTTCTATACCTATAGAAGGTGTTGATGTCCATTAAGCCAAATTTAGTTTTAAGTACAGCCTTAAAACATATTGGGTGGGATATTCAGAATGCGCCAGGCAGGGGCGCAAGCTTGGGTGCAGCGCAACTGGGCTGTGCCAGGGCATGGACCAGGTGATATTCAATGGTGCTGTGCCATGGCTCAGCACCATTGAATATGGCACTGGTAGTGCCCGCACTGCACACAGTGTAGTGGCACTGTACCAGTGCAAGTGGCAAGTGAGGAGCAGGGAGCTGAGTAAGTGCAAGTGCAGCTGCGCTAGGTGCAGCAAGAGTGATATTCAGATGTGTGAATGCAAATGAGGTAATTAGGGATGCAAGATGCAAATGTGGCCATTTCATGTCAGTATGGCCCCATTTGCATGCATGTGTGCCCATCCCCGGCAACTTGTGCCTGTCGCCCTGCCAGGCTGCAGCTGATGGGGACTGATGCCCCCTGCCCCTAGCTCAATCGTGGGCTGTGGTTAGATATGAATTCCCTGGTGGTCCAGAGGACCCTACCCCAACACCCAATTGTGGGCAAAGAAGGAATTTAAATCCCTGGTGGTCCAGTGGACCTGCTCCCCTGCCTGAAAATGGGCAAATAAAGAAATGTACTCCCTGGTGGTGCAGTGGACCCGATCCCACATCTGATCACGGGCAAATGTATAATTCAATTTCCCCCAATCCCAAGCCCGATCATGAACATATGTATAATTTAATTTCCCCCAATCCCCAGCCCAATCATGTGCATCAGTTGTAAATGAATGCCCAGGTGGGCCATCGGTACCCCCCTCCCCAACCGCCCACTCAGACCTGCCACCCAGCTCCTTCCCGGTCAGCGGCGGGTGGCAGCTCCCAACCTGCAAGCTGCCCGGCCGCCCGTTGACTGACAGTGTACAGTACAGCTGTACACCCATTGGTCCACTGTGTAGACCAATGGGCATGCAGACCATTCTATACTACACAGTCCTGAAATGTGAATGGTTCATTCACATTTCTAGACTGTATAGTACAGTACGGTCTGCATGCCCAATGGCCAACACAGTGGATCAATGGGTGTACAGCTGTACTGAGTGCTGTCAGTTGGCGGGTGGCCAGGTGGCTTACATGTGGGGAGCTGCCTCCCGCCGCTGACCGGGGGTGGAGCAGGGTGGTGGGTCTGAGTTGGCGGATGGGGAAGGGGGTACCGATGGCACACCTGGGCATTAATTTACAACTGATGCCCACGATCGGGATGTGGATCGGGGGTAATTAAATTATACATTTGCATGTGATCGGGCTGGGAGATTGAGGGAAATTAAGTTATACATTTGCCCGCTATTGGGCTCGGGGTCGGGGGAAAGTGAATTATACATTTGCCTGTGATTGGGCTCAGGGATAGGGTCCACTGGACCAGCAGGGAGTATATTTCTTCATTTGTCTATGATCGGGCAGGGGAGCAGGTCTACTGAACCACCATTGATTTAAATTTTTTCTTTGCCCACGATTGGGTGCTGTGGTAGGGTCCACTGGACCACGAGGGATATTGATCCATTATGCCTGTGTCCGGGTGGGGGGGGCACAACTCACAAACCGTGTCTGGGGTGGTCGGGTGGCCAACCACAGCTGGTGGCAACCGTGTTGTGCCCTGCAATACGGTAATTCACCTATGGTGGCCAGGACTTGCTCCTGCTTTCAGGGACAGATCTTTGCACCCCCCTGTGCAGCGCAAGGTGGGTTTTTGCCTGCATATGTGCCACACATCCCGGGATGAATATTGGGATATGCCACATATGCATGGGCATGTCCCCTGCACTTGGCCCACATACATTACTGGTGCGCCCCGTTGCATCAGGAATTGCACAGGACAACATCCCCTTTTGAAAATCGCGCCGAGGCACAACCCCTTTGAATATCCCACCCATTAGATACAGCTAGTTTTAAACAAAATGATCTTTTCTTTTAGATTTTGGCATGCCACTAATAGAAACTGTGGGGAGGAGTGTACGCTGTTGTATCTGCCTCTCCTTATAGTCATCTTTATCTTTTGCATTAACAAAATTCTTTCCTTCTTTAGAGCTATTTTGTTTAAAATCCACTTTTTAGTTATGTTTCATCCCCTCAGATTTTGATTGCATGTCCCCTAAACTTTTCCTTTTTTCTTCATTGAAATTCTATTAATTTTTTGAAGATTACCAGGAACATTTTCTCTCACTGTGTCATTTGTGTTTGATTTATCTATATCTTGCTTTTCTTCCTTTTTTTTACACCTTTTGTGCTTTAATTCTGTAAATTTTTCCTTGTTTTAATTTCTTCTGTCAGCTTATGTATTTCCTTTAACTACCTATCAGCTATTTCTCTTGTTATCTCAGGTATACCTTTACTATTTTTTAGTTGTCTTATTCAGTTCTCTTTTAGGATACACTATTATTATCTTTAGCCTGATTAGATTCTAAATTTAACTGATATGACTTGTTCAATACAAGTTTCTCAGTAATGGCGCATGCTAATGTTAAAAGTTCTAGCAGATAAAAGTTGCCATTTTGTATCTTTTTTAACCTCATTCAAAGTAGTTTGCATTTGGGTAAACTCCCCATCTCAGTTCCTCATTGGGGTCTACATTTTCATCTGTTTTACTTCTATCTTTGTTTGACCATAAATGCGGAATGTCCAGAGGGTATTTTGAGGGTGGGTTCAACTTTAAGTTTTTTTATACACAGGATTAGAAAACTATCAAATTCTTGTAGGAAAGATTTTTCTTTTATTCTCCTATATAATTTTTTACTATTTATAGTAATTTCCATACTTTTATAATTGCTTACTGCTTTTGGCAGACTTTTATCTATTTTATGTTTATTGGTATTTCTAACTATTGGAACCTCAGGATCTGCAAGATCTGACAAAGTAAAGTGGGAGGAATTATACCAGAAAGATATATTAAGGGCTTATAATCACTTTTCTTCTCAGGAATGCTTCTAATCTATGGATTTGCACCAGCACTGGGTTTAGTGAAACTGGGGAAAATGTTAGTTTTGGGTCAAATGTATCATCCTTAACTATTTTCTTATCCCCTCTTAACACCAATTATAACAAGCATTTGTCAATGCCGAATGTTTGCTTGCTGGCAATGGCATTGGTAGTGTAGAAGTTACAGAGCTGCATAATTGGAATGGCAGTGAAGTATTGAACTGAAGCCAACCCCACCACCACCACCCTGCAGAGAGTGACAGGCATTGGGGTGTGCCTTTGGGTCGTCAGGCATAACGGCCAGACATTTCACCACACCCTACCCTGCAGACACTGACAAGTGTCACGGTGTGCCTTGGGGTCTTTGGCCCTTATGTGCACCCCATTCCATCAGGAAATATGGTGAGATGGGTGCAGTATAGGAGAATGGGGTGAAGTTTCAGTCCGAAGAGTCCAAGGCATACCTTGACGCCTCTCACTGGCTGCAGGGTGTGGAATGGTATGAGCATTACAGTCAAGAATCCCAAGTCACACCCCTGATGCCTGTCATTCTGTATAGGGTGGGGGCGTTATGGTTGGAAACCCTAACACCTCAGGCATTCATTGATATTTTCACTCCAAATTTTCAATGTGGTTTTTTTGTGACCCCCACCTCGTGAACAGTAGCAATATCAGTTTGTTAGCCGAAAGCTGCTTAGGCACAGCGACTACGGCATTTAGCACCACAGGTGCAAAAATACATTTCGAACAGGATGTGAAAAATGACAGCTGTACTGTTCATGGGGAGGTGTAACAAGCATTTGTCAATGCCAAATGTTGCTTGCTTCTATGTGCTGTTGAGGTATTTGGAAGTCATTGGAGTGCAAATATTGAAAATTTGCGAACTTACGAGCGTGCGTAGGAACTGCGCAATGCACGCTCGTAAAACAGTCATTTTTAGGAATTTTTTCACCAAATTTTCAACATAGCCATTTTAAGACCTCTGCTCATGAACAGTGTCACTGTGATTTTCTTAATTTGTCCCGTACATTGATTTCGCATGCTGACTGCGCCATTCTGCGCTACATGGGCAGAAACACATTTTGGGTGAGATGTGAAAAATGACAGCTGTACTACTCATAAGAAGGTGTGGTAAAATGGCAATGTTGAAAATCTGGAGTGAAAATATTGAAATTTCACAAACTTACGAGCCTGTGTAGGAACTGCGAAACGCACGCTCGTAAAACAGTCATTTTTTGGAATTTTGCCACAAATTTTCAACATGGGGTTTTTGGGACCCCTTCTCATGAATGATGTCACTGTCATGGTGGAATTCAGGCCTGAAGGGTGATTTCACAGTCACTGCGCAGTCACTCGCGAAATCACCCTTCAGGCCTGAATAACGCCATGACAGTGACATCTTTCATGAGAAGGGGTCCCAAAAACCCCATGTTGAAAATTTGGCAAAATTCTAAAATGCCTGAGATATGCAACAAAGTTGAAACCCCCCTCCCATCTAGCCCATTATACAGCTTTCCGGCATTTCCTCAGTTTGCGGTCGGCTTTGAAGGTGCAGACGTGTTCCCGGTCCACGAAGATCATCGCGCGAGTCCGGAGGTAAGTATGGGGTGAGGGCGTGGGAAGCTGGAGTGCGCAGTGGGTGGGTGCGGTTGTGGGAGGGTCGGGAGATGCGCCGCAGGACGCGCTGCTTTTCAGGTAAAAAAAAAAAAAAAAGATGTCGTGGGACCATTTGCCATGCTGGGTGGGCTCCCAGTGTGGCACAAGGAATGTTGAGGCGTTCAGCCGATGGGGATTGGGCACCTGTCGGGACCAAAGACTGATTGCCACACTGGGGTGGGCTCCCAGCGTGCTGCCCTACAACTGGGGGAGGCGCAGCTCAGCCGATGGGGATTGGGCACCCGTCGGCTACACAGTATGTCGCGGGCGCGCACGCCTGCATGTGGAGGGGAGCTATGCTTCTTATCTCTGCTCACTGAAGCATCCCCCTTTCAACTGTAGCCACTGCATTTTGGAGCGTGTCATAGACAGCTCCAAAATGCATTGGCTTACAGGGGCCCCGCCTACCAGCTCACTGACTGAATTGGAGGAGGAGGTGACACACCTCCGAAATCTCCGATGATGGCACTATGTTTCTTGCACATGCGTGCAAGCAACATAAAAAATGGCAATGTTGCAAATCTGCAGTAAAAATATGAAAAAAACTGGTGAAGTCATGAGCATGCATAGAAACTGTGCAATGCACACCCATAATGTAATTAGTTTGGGGATTTTTTACAGCAGATTGTCAACACAGGCATTTTGGGACCTCCGATCATGTACAGCATCAGTGTGATTTTCTTTATCTGTCCCGAACAATGATTTCCCACAGCGACCACGCATCTCTGCGCTGAAAGTGTGAAAACACATTTTGGCCATGTTGTGAAAAATGACAGCTGTACTGTTCATAAGGAAGTGTGGAAAAATACCACTGGTGAAAATCTGGACTGAAAATATTACAAAGTCATGAACTTACAAGGGTGCATGGAAACTGCGCAATGCTCACTCGTAACACAGTCATTTTTAGGAATGTTTTCACCAAATTTTTAACATAGCCATTTTAAGATCTCTGCTCATGAACAGTGTCATTGCAATTTTCTTAATCTGTCCCATACATTGATATCGCACACTGACTGCACCATTGCACGCTACATGGGCGGAAACACGTTTTGGGCAAGATGTGAAAAATGACAGCTGTACTGCTCATAAGGAAGTGTAATAAAATGGCAATGTTGAAAATCTGGAGTGAAAATATTGGAAATTCGCAAACTTACGAGTGTGCATAGGAACTGCTCACGCACGCACGTAAAACATTCATTTTTAGGAATTTTGTCACCAAATTTTCAACATAGCCATTTTAAGACCTCTGCTCATTAACAGTGTCACTGTGATTTTCTTAATGTGTCCCATACATTGATTTCGCACACCGACTGCACCATTGTGTGCTACATACAGTGGCGTGAAAAAGTATTTGCCCCCTTCCTGATTTTCTTTATTATTGCATATTTGTCACACTGGATGTTTTCAGGTCTTTAGACAAAATATAATATTAGATAAAGGGAACCTGAGTGAACAAATAACACTTTTTTTTTTTACTTATTTCATTTATTTAATGAAAAAAGTTAACCAACACCAACTGGCACTGTGTGAAAAAGTAATTGCCCCCTAGTTAAATCAACCCAATTAAAATGATAATTAGAGTCAGCTGATTGAACACAGCCAGGCTTGATTACAGCCAGCCCTGCTCAATATAAACCTCACTTATTTTGACCCTTACCATCAGAGTCACATTGCCAGCACAAAGATTCAACCAGCACATTATGCCATGATCAAAGGAAGTTCCTGAAAAGATCAGAAAAAATATGTTGCCCTCTATCAGTCTGGAAAGGGTTACAAAGCTATTTCTAAGGCTCTGGGACTCCATCGAACCACAGTGAGAGCCATAATCTCAAATGGAGAACACTTGGAACAGTAGTGAATCTTCCCAGGAGTGGGTGGCCTGCAAAAATTACTCCAAGGGCGCGTAAAATCATCCAGGAAGTCTCAAAGGATCCTAAAACAACATCCAAGAACTGCAGGCTTCTCTTGCCTCAGCTAAGGTCAGTGTTCATGACTCCACAATCAGAAAGAGACTGGGCAAAAATGGGCTTCATGTGAGGTAGCAAGGCGGAAACCACTGCTAACCAAGAAGAACATAAATGCTCATCTCTCATTTGCCAAGAAGCACCTGGATGATCCACAAGCCTTTTGGGAAAATGTTCTATGGACAGATGAGTCCAAAGTGGAACTTTTTGGACGACATGGATCCCATAATGTCTCGCGTAAAGCAAACACAGCATTCCACAGTAAGAACACCATACCAACAGTCAAACATGGTGGTGGTAGTGTGATGGTGTGGGGATGCTTTGCTGCCTAAGGACCTGGATGACTTGCCAAAATTGAAGGAACCATGAATTCTGCTCTGTACCAGAAAATTCTTAAGGAGATGTCCGGTCATCCTTCCGTCAGCTGAAGCTGAAGCGTAGTTAGGTCATGCAGCAAGACAATGATCCAAAATACAAAAGCAAGCCCACATCAGAATGGCTAAAAAGAAGTAAAATTAAAGTTTTGAAGTGGCCTAGTCAAAGTCCAGACTTAAACCCAATAGAGATGCTGTGGCAGAACCTGAAACGAGCAGTTCATGCTCGAAAACCTACCAAATGTTACTGAATTAAAGTAGTTCTGCAAGGAAGAGTGAGTTAAAATTCCTCCACAGCGATGTGAAAGACTGATATTGAATTATAGGAAGTGTTTGGTTGCAGTCATTGCAGCTAAATGTGGCGTAACCAGTTATTAAGTGTAAGGGGGCAATTACTTTTTCACACAGTGCCAGTTGGTGTTGGTTAACTTTTTTCATTAAATAGGTGAAATAAAAAAAAAAAAAACAAGTGTTATTTGTTCACTCAGGTTCCCTTTATCTAATATTACATTTTCTCTAAAGACCTGAAAACATCCAGTGTGACAAATATGCAATAATAGAGAAAATCAGGAAGGGGGCAAATACTTTTTCACGCCACTGTAGGCAGAAACACGTTTTGGGCAAAATGTGAAAAATGACAGCTATACTGCTCATAAGGAGGTGTGGAAAAATGGCAATGTTGGAAATCTGTAGTGAAAACATTGAAAATTTGCAAACTTACCAGCGTGTGTAGGAACTGCGCAATGCACGCTCATAAAACAATCATTTTTAAGAATTTTTCCACCAAATGTTCAACATAGGCTTTTTGAGAGCCCGCTTTATAAACAGTGGCAGTGTCATTTCGTTACTCAGTCCCAAAAAGGTGATTTCACACAGTGACTGTGAAATCACCCTTCAGGCCTGATTAACGCCATGACAGTGACAGCATTCATGAGAAGAGGTCCCAAAAACCCCATGTTGAAAACTTGGTGCAAAAATTCCAAAAAATGCCTGACATATGCAGCAAAGTTGAAAAAACCCTATCTATCCCATTATACAGCTTACCGGCATTTCCTCAGTTCGCGATCGGCTTTGAAAAGTGCAGACATGTTCCCGGTCCACTGAAGATCGTCGCGCCGGAGTCCGGAGGTAAGTATGGGGTGAGGGGGGGTGTGAGAAGGCAGGGTGCACAGTGGGTGGGCGCGGGTGGAGGAAGAGACAGCGAGGGGACCGTTTTTGTGTTTCAAGTTTTTTTTTTTTAAAAGGATGACGACGTGGGACATTTGCCACGCTGGGGTGGGCTCCCAGCGTGGCACAAGGATGGCTGTCTGGGGGTCGTGGAGCCGATAGGGGATTGGGCACCCCCATCAGTGATAGCATCTGTTGTCACACTGGGGTGGGCTTCCAGCATGGCACCCTGTACTCTCTGGGGGGGGAACAGTGGAGCCGACGGAGGATTGGGCACCCCCATGGGCTATACAATGTGTAGCCATGCTGGGGTGGGCACCCAGCATGGCATGTGGAACTCTGTTTGGGGGGGGAGTGCAGCACAGCCGATGGGGGATTGGGCACCCCCGTCAGCTATACAGTGTGTGCGTGGGGGGGCAAGCACACAGTATGTGTGCATATGTGTGTGTGTAGGGGGAGCGCGCATGAGCAGGCGATCTTATCACTGCTCACTGAAGCGTAGCTCCCCCTTTCAACTGTACTCCACTGCATTTTGGACTGCTGTCATAGACAGCTCCAGCAACCAACCATTGGAGAACTGTGGCTGTGCCTGCAAACACAATGACTGAATTGGAAGAGGGCTGCCACACCTCCAAAAACTCGGATGGCACTATGTTTCTTGCGCATGCGTGCAAGCAAACATTAAAATGTAACAGACCAGGGACCTTTAATAATTTTGTTTAAGTAGTCTGGGTTTTATTTTCTCAAAACCTCGGTTTCTTTTTGGTTAACATATATTCTGAAAGACTACGTTTCACATGGGGCCTGGAAGTTTTATTGTATACTCATCATAGCAGGCACACACAATTATTTCTACTGTTTCTTCCCTACTATTTCCATCTGTTGATAATTATTAATGGAGACATAGAAACACCCATACTGAACAGATCATTTTCATTTTTAGTTAAAAATCGCCACTGTGTTGACAATTTTAAGCCATTGCTGAAAAATGTTCATAGTGTTCAAGTAGTCCAGGTTAAAATATCAACTGCAGCTTTTTTTTAACCTGCTTTGATTAAAAATAAAAACAAAATTTCGGCTCAAATGTCTGAGGTTCTCACCCCACTTTCCTACGGTCGCGTTTCAGTCAAATTTGTTTATGCAGAATCTACATTTAATAGTGCTAATTGCACTGTAGCTAAATTGTTCTGATTGCAGACAGAGAAGCAATTTTCATGCTCCCTGCTTGGGTTGTGAAGAAATTGTTTTATATTCACCTCTTTATAAAGAAGTGGAGATTTAAGGCACAGAGCCTTTCCACAAATTGCACCTGGGCTAACTGGCAGCATTCAGGCGCTATAATAGAGCATCATTTGGCTGTTCTGAATAATGTAAAGCACTTGCTGAAAGCCATTCTCCTGAAAATTGCTTTAACTTTTAAAAAGGTTATGATTCAGGCCAAACCAAACTTTAGTTACATTGTCATTACTCCAAAATGTTTTAACGGACAGCTCAACACTCAGAATAGTGCTTTGATCTTTGTTTTAAAACTACATTTTTAAACTTAAAAATGCATAGTCTTTGATGGACGGTGTTCGACCCTGAAAAGGTTTCCGCAGATTTTGCCTTTTTTCTGTAATGAATAACTTCTCTCATTAATCTTTGTGGGCTATTTGGAGCTTGCATTTCTCACCGAAGAGCAGGTTACTGTTATTTTTACAGACAAAAGACAATTTCAGAGGAGAAAAAAAAAAAGTTTAGGAACACATCATGCATTTCATTTGATTTAGGGACAGTACCATACCTGGGGCATGATGTCTTTATAAAATCTGATCACTTGGAATCAGGATTGCTCAGGTTTACAGTTTTCACAGCTTACTGTGTCCATTTTATTCGGAGCATAAAATAATCTATTCATCATTCTCCTCCCTCTCCTGCCTTGGGGTTGGTCAGAAACGCCTCATTGGCACTTCACAATCACCTCGAACCCATCAGAGATCCCATAAATAAACAGGACCATGAATTCAAGGGGAGAGAGAGAGTGTGTGTGTGTGTGTGTGTGTGTGTGTGTGTGTGTGTGTGAGTGAGTGAGAGAGAGAGAGAGAGAGAGAGAGAGAGAAACACTTGTTTTAAGCTTATCCCAGTGTCCCTAGAATTGATCCATATTTTGCCTTTCATATAGGCTGTATATCCAAGGGATGTCCACAACTATCAAGAAGGCGTAGTCCCCCAGGACTGAGTTAATTCTGTCATGCTCCATAGATAGAAAGACTTTAAGTTTGTAAAGCTAATACACTGACTAGACCGTGTGTCCACCTTTCACTTGAGACGATGCATTTAGCACCTAATTCTATTATTATTATAAACCACAACCTGAGGGTTGTTTATGTTACTACAACCGTTTGGTGCTGCTCATCCCCGAACATAAGGGGATACAAAATGTCAGCCGAGTTATAATGCGAATTGATATATTTTCATGTTGTGGAACTTTTTACATATTTAACCTAAACCACTGATTCAGGGCGGGTGGGGTGGGTGCGGGGCCCCGACAACTGAAATACGTCGACTCAAAAAGGATTATGCAAAACATATCGCAATAACCCAGGCATTTGTAATTTAGTGCATAATTACCACTACGATTAATGCTATAAGTAAACAGGTTTCACATGAGTGGCTGTATCAAAGGAATAGTCTAATTTTGCTTCAGTTGGTCGGATGACATTTATCTGTAGTATTAAATATCTTGCAAAACAGGATCGTCTGCAGAAACCCGATAATATGTGACTACAAAAATGGTTCGCAGCTGTGTGACTCTTAAAGTCAAGAATAATGCTGTTTCATTACAGCTTTTAATATAAGACAAACGGATATCGAAGCTACAGTATGTCAGTCTGTCACGTCAACTGTTTGGACGTTTTCACTGAGGAAGGACCAGGCCCAGATTAATGGATGTGGGGGCCCTACTCCAAGTCATATTTTGTGGCCCGGGGGCCCTTAAATGCCAACATCCCACTATACTGTGGTGCTGGACTGGCAGGGCGGCAACGAGCAGGGTACTCAAGATTGCAGGAAGTAAAACATGTAGGATGCAGTCAGGAAAGAAAGATCATCTACTTGTCTTCAGCCTCCTACCACACTTGAAAATAAGCATCCCTCAGGAGGCCATCATATATATTGCAGCTGAACACCACAGACTTGCCACAGTTACAGTTACCTATCACTCACTGTACTGTCTTTTTCTAGGCTTGGCTTGACTGCTATTGCCATATGGGCTCACTCAGGGTAATGTTTTGTTTTTTAATACAAACAAAAAAAAGCATGTGAGTGGAATTCTATTCATTCATTGTGTCAGTCTAACTGCACCCCTAAATGAGAGACATCATCAGCCAGCCCCGTACCCCCCAAAAAAGATCCCCATTCCACTTCCTTCCCTTATGTCACTTAAGTGACAGTTTGTACTGAATCTCTCAGGAGCCAGACCAACAGTGCCATGCAAGGCAACTGAGGTCAAGAATGTTAGATCTGGTTTCAGATGTGGTCCCCCCCCCGTGCTAAAAATCCACAACCTTCTCTAACTGGTGCAAGTACAACAGAAAGCATCAGATTTTATAACACATACCTGGCTGTTACCTCCTGGTGTGGTGCCTGCTGGCCTTCTTCTTGGCCTGTCTGACAGACTGATATCTGTGGCACTTGACTCCTCTTCACAGTCAGGAGTGGACTGGTCAGTCTAGAGGACAGAGAGGCTCGACACCCCCTGCCCCCCAGCAGCACTCTTAGACTCTGACTACACAGCAGCAACATGCGATGCTGCACCGCAGCCTGCACCAGGACATGACAACATCCCTCGATCGGACAACAGAAAAAAAAAGAAGACGCTTGGCTGGACGATGTGGTAGTGATGAGTCTGTGACTCTCCAAGCAAACCCCCAGCATGCGAAAATGATCCCTCCACTGTGACCTCAACAGCCGATAATCGTCCACTCATCCTCCTCCTTGAATGTCACTGCTGCCTGACCAACAACACGCCATGATGCTGCATGCATGCACATACAGATTCCTGCTGCTCCCCAGTAGACACACCTCAGAGGACCTCTAATGACACATGGTTGGTTGTCGTGGTGAGTTCACGTCAGGCAGGGTGGATGTGAGAGCTGGAGCCAGAGCCGCCCGGACATACTGGGAGTACTGAGAGGCGGGGGGGGGTTGCTTTTTATTTGGGCAATTGCCTTGATCCCGTACGGCAAGTTGTACAGCCAGTCGGCTGGGTAGGGAAGTAAATCCTAAAAATACAATGTTGGGAGGGCCCTCCTGAAGCACGGCGCCCTATGCCATGGCGTAATCTGCATAAAGGTAAATCCAGCCATGGAAGGACAACCGTGTCAAGTAAAGGAGGCAGAGTGCATCAGGGCAGTTCCTCTGGCGTAAGAACTGAGTTTTGCAACCTGTTGGGCAGCTGGGCTTGCCATTCCACCTCCTTGATTGGATGAGAGCCGCTCCTTTCTGCGTTTGCCACACCATAATTGGGACAGAGAGAGAGCCAGCCAGCGGTACTTCAAAGCGAGCGCTCAGTACTGGGAGGTAGGGTTGAGGCAAGTGTGTTGCAGGATGCCAGAGGTGGGAGCCGTTCAAATCGAGACCTCGCAGGCAGTAGTGACCCACCCATGCCTCGGGAAGACGGGCAGGCAGGGAGGACGGCCAAGTGTGAGTGACCGCGCGACCAAGCCGGAGCAGCAGCAGTGTGGCGAGTAGACCCCGGGCTATGGCTACTTCTATAATTGGGGTAAGTGAGTCAGTCCTAGCCAAAGACTAAGGGCACTTTTTCACATTTAGTGGAGCCCATAAATAGCTAAGCACTTCACTGGGATTAATGAGAGCTTTAAGTATGAAGAAAGGTAAAAATAATGGGGTGTTATCTAATATACCTTCGTGAATAAGTTCTCATCTCATTCACCTCCAAAGGTCATGCAACTTTTAATATTTTGTTTGACTTCTGTGATAGTTGCATAAAAACGGGCGAATGGTGTGTGTGTGTGTGTGTGCGCGTGTGTGTGTGTGTGTGTGAAGGGAGAGCACGCATGAGCAGGTGAAATCTTATCGCTGCTCACTGAAGCATAGCTCCCCCTTTCAAGTGTATGCCACTGCATTTTGTCTGCTGTCATAGAGAGCCCCAGCAGGCATTGGAGAACTGCGGCCGCACCTGCAAACACACTGACTGAATTGGAAGAGGGCTGACACACCTCCAAAAACTCTGATGATGGCACTATGTTTCTTGCACATGCGTGCAAGCAAACATAACAAGCATTTGTCAATGCCGAACGTTCACTTGCAGGTATTTGCAGTGGTGTTTGGCATTGATGCAGCCCCCCACCAGTTGTATCCATGTCCTTTCAGCAATCATGTCCCAACAGAGTACCTCTCTGCAACTCCTCTTTCATCTGATTTACACTTCAGCATCATATGTCTTAACTGTCTTCTTAGGAACACTAACACCCCAGACATTCTCAATGTTACGAGCCTGTGTGGGAACTGCGCAATGCACACTGGTAACAGTAATTTTTTGTGGAGTTTTCTCACCAGATTTTCAACACAGGCATTTTGGGACCTCTGCTCATGAACTGTATCACAATGATTTTGTTAACCTGTCCTGAACATTGATTTCCTACAGCAACTGCGACATTGTGCGCCGCATGTGTGGAAACACATTTAGGCCAGCATGTGAAAAATGACAGAGGTACTGTTCATAAGGAGTGTGACAAAATGCCAATGTCAAAAATCTGGAGTGGAAATATTACAAATTCTCGTAGTTAGGAGCGTGTGTGGAAACGGCGCAATGCACGTTCGTAACGTTGTCATGTTTTGGAATTTTCTCACCAGATTTTCAACATAGGCATTTTATGACCTCTGCTCATGAACAGTGTCACTGTGGTTTTCATAATCTGTCCCACACATTGATTACCCACAGTGACCATGCCATTGTGTGTCCCATGTGCGAAAACACATTTTGGCCAGGATATGGAAAATGACAGCTATACTGTTCACAAGGAGGCATGAAAAAATGCCAATGCTGAAAATGTGGAGCGAAAATATTACAAATTCGAGAAGTTACTAGTGTGCATGGAAACAGTGCAATGCACGCTCATAACACAGCCATTTTGGGGAATTTTTTCACCAGATTTGCAACATAGACGTTTTGGGACCCCACCTTATGAACAGTGACACTGCCGTTTCAGTAACTGGTCCTGAAAGGTGATTCTATGCAGAGACAAAGAAATCACCTTTCAGGACTGAATAATGTCATGACATTGACTGAATTCATAAGGTGGGGTCCCAAGAACCCCATGTTGAAAATTTGGTGTCAAAATTCACAAAAATGGCTGAGACATGCGCCAAAGTTGAGAAAAAAAATTGTATGCCATTATACAGCTTACCAGCTTTGTTCAGTTCGTGGTTGGCTTCGAATAGTGCAGATGTGTTCCCTGTGCACAGAAGATTGTCACACGGGGCTCCAGAGGTAAGTATGGGGTGAGGGGGGTATGGGTAGCTGGGGTGTGCAGAGGGTGGGCGTGGGTATGGGAAGGGGGCACGAGAGAGACTGCAAAGGACCGTTTCCTGCTTTTACAGGGGAAAAAAAGAAAACAGCAACATGGGACACTTTGGTACACTGGGATAGGCTCCCAGCATGCCGGCACACCTGGGTGTTTCTTTTAGTGGGCTGGAGTCAAAGGGGATTGGGCACCCCATTGGCCATACAGTGAGCCAGGAGGGTATGAGCACACTGGGGTGGGCTCCCAGTATGCCACCTGGATGTTTGTTTGGTGGGGGGCTGGAGCCAATGGGGATTGGGCAGGCCAGAAGATGTCCTCATTCTAGACTTTAGCAGGGCATTTGACTTGGTGCCACATCCCAGGCTGCTGGGGAAGCTGGGGGATATGGGGATGGGGGGACAGATGGTCAGGTGGATAGGAAATTGGCTAGTGGGGATGTACAGAAGGTGAGGGTTTAGGGAGGTGTCATCCCCCAGGAGAGTCATTACTGGAGTCCCACAGAGATCGGTACTGAGCCCACTCCTGTTCTATATCTCAGACATCAGAAGTGGTATCAGGAGTGGGATGAGCCTGTTTGCCAATGACTCAAAGCTGTTGGTGGTGGTGGATGGGGAGGAGGGGAAGCTGGCTTTCCAGGAGGACCTGGAGACTCTGGGGTGGTGGTCACGTAGCTTGAAAGTAAAGTAAAATACTGAGAAATGCAAGGTTCTTCACCTGGGGGGCAAAAATCTGTCTCATGTATACACCTTGGGGGGAGGCACTGCAGCATTGGAGGGAGAAGGACCTTGGGGTGGTGGCGGATGCCAAAATGAATAACCTGGAGCCATATAGAAGGGCTGCAGCCCAAGTAAATAAAATACTGTGGTGCATAGCCAGGAAGGGGATGACTTCAAGGTGCACCTTGAGAGAGAGAATTTTGACACCAAGAGAGGTGCACCTTCTGCTGTATAATTGCCTGGTTAGACCACACATTGAGTACTGTGTGCAGTTTCAGCATACTTACTTTAAAAGGGATATTGCTCTTCTGCAGAGGGTCCAGAGGAGGGTGACCAGGATGATGCAAGGACTAAAGGAAAAGCCCTGTGGGGAAAGAGACTTGAGGAACTCAAACTGTACTCACTGGAGGAGAGAAGAGACAGAATGGATATGATCTAGGTCTTCAAATATCTTAAGGAATGAATAGGGTAAGCCTTGAGGGGGTACTTCAGCTGAGGGAGGTAGGGCTACCAAGGGACACTCAATGAGGCTAGATGGCGGAGAGTAAGGGGGGAACAAGGAGACGCTACTTCATTGAGAGGGCAGTGAAGCCCTGGAATGGGTTGCCCCTGGAGTTTGTGGGTGCTACAACTGTGGAGGGGTTCAAGAAGGCCTGGGATAGGTATAGGGAGAGGGTGCATCCTAGAGCCCCACTGGGGGTTGGGAATCCTGTAGGGGGGGGTTATAATGGTGCCCTGGGTAGGCACCAATCCCCAAGCAGACTCGAAAGACCATAGGTCATAATCTGCTGTTTTTTTTTAGTATGTTAGTATGTGTCCTCCCCACCCAGATACATCTGAGCTATTGCAACTTTGTATGTTCTTCCTGGTGAAACTTTTCAAATAAATAAATTTAGCACAAGGAACTCGCGTGTACAAAGGGACACCCATGAAAACGAGATACTGCATGGGGCCATACTGCCAGCTGTATGATATGAATTTAAAATACTGTTGTAAAAATCAGTAGCTCTTCAAAGAAGTAAAATTGCACAACCCCGCCACACTCAACACGTTTCCTGTAAACTTAGCAGCCTCACAACAACGCATTGCTCATGAGTCAGTGTCAAACCCTGCTATGCTTTAAACTGTGTTGACACAAAACAGGGAAATGTGAATCCCTTCCAATATCGGTATGTGAGTTACTCATAAATGTTCTGCATACTCTTCACTGTGGCATTATAATTTTGGCAGTTCAGTACAGTAAATCACTGACACTCCCAGAACTATACAAAATAAATAAATGTTTAAAAAACTGAAACCTAAGCACATGCAACTTCAATACTTTTAAGAATAAAAAAAAAATTGCTCAAGCCCAGGATGGCAGGAACAGATGCTGCCATGGAGGGTAACAGTGTCCACAAGGATGCTGTCCTCCTGGGGGAGTCTCTTGGTGGTAGTACCCTGAGTGCCGTGGGTGACCATGCATTGCTCAGCACCCTCCAGGTCACCGACACAGACAAGCTGCATTTTGGAGGATGGGTGAAGTGAGGGATAACATGACCCTGGCTGAGACACATTAGATGATGTCCCTCTGTCCTTCCAAGCCACTGAGAGCACTGCCATGATGTACCCCCTCAGACCCCTAGGTCAATCAATGCTTTCCCTCCTCCCCCTGACCTGCCAAAGGGGGGACAAGATCCCACCAAAGATAGGGATTCTCTGCATCATGGTAGCAAATCAACAGACCCAAGGGATCATGGAGCCTGTGAACAGCAGTGGCAGATGAATCCAGCCAGCAGCTGGGACTTATGGGGTCCAAGGTGGGGTGCCCCAAGGGTCTTGGAAGGAACAAAAACAATAATGTCATCATTAACATGGGGAAATACCCTGCCATAAATGGCCAGAAAAATGTGAAAATACACAGTTTCTTTGGGGTCTTGCCTCTGACAGGAATAGACTGATGCAGGGGAAGTAAAGTGACTTGCACAGGGTCATATATAAACCAGAGGCTGTGGTGGGAGTAGAACATAACAGCTCATGGCTTAAAAGGTCCACCCACACTGCCATTGCTTGCATTTAGTTGACCTATATTAAAAAAATACTTGTGACCCAGTCCCCACGTTGATACTCTTGCCTGGCACTCTTGAAACAGATTTAAGAACATCAGCATCTGACTGGAAATCACACAGAACATTTCATTCACTCAGTGCACATAACAATTTTTTAACAGATCACTTCCTTAATGATTTCCATGAAGTAAGTTTTGTTGCCTCTGTCTCTCTTTTACCTGTTGCCAGATTGCTGCTCTGTCCTCTTCTGGCCCTGTGAGTTGCAGCACAGTCCCTTCGGTCCCGTCGCGACTCCTCCTTTCCCTACAGCCAGGCTTCGGCCATCAGTGGGCAAAGTAAGAGGGTCAGAGGCAGCAGATCAACATGCAGTGACTGTAGCCAGAGGGACTAAGGGTGGACTCCCGGCTCCACACAACAGTGCAGGTCTCACAGGCATGCCAACAGAGGGGAGATGATGGGATTTGTTTGGATCGGCGTGTAGTCCTCCGGCTGCAGCTCTGAATATCACCTGCGGCACGTAGGAGGAGGCGAGGAATGCATGAATAATGGCCAGATGGAAAATCCGAGGCAGGGAAAGTGAAACTCTAGGTACACAAGTAAATGTTTTCTTTCCAAGTTCACATTACAAATATTATCGGGAAGTGAGCCCAACTGCCAGGCCGAGGGTGGGAAGAACTCAGGTATGCTGGAATTTAACATCTCTAGCGCTGCCTTCCCACACTTTTCTAAATATTCCGGTGTCAATAGGAAATTTAATAACTGCTGGGAATTCAACAAAAGGAGGAGGTTCCTGGGCTGTCGAGCTTGGGAGGGAAATCTACAAAGCAGACAAGTGTGGGGTTTGTTAGCTTTGAGCAGGGAGATACTACAGCGTGTGAAGTTGAACTGTGACATTGAATGAGTTCCATGGTGCTGGCATGGTGTTCTGTGCCTTTAGAAGTTTTATTCCCCAGGCTAGCTGTGTCGAACCTCACCAGAAGATGAGCAAGGCGTCAGTGCGGTACAAGCCAGTGCTAGACACACCAACTAGACATTAGTGTCATTTAAGCAAGGTGCAATGAAAGTGTCAGACAAAGGGTAACGTAAATATGTTAAATACATACACGTTACCACTGCTGATTGTGGCAGACGTTTTCTTAGATGTGAAGACCGGGGCAGCCGAACTGCTGTCATAGACAGCTTGCCCATCCATTGGAGCGGTACTGTCGTGCCTGCTAATTGGAGCACTGGATTGCACAGGAGAGTCACACACCTCCAAAAAGTCATACTGTTACAAAACTTTCCTTGCGCATGCACGCAAGAGAACATAAAAAAGGTCTCAGAAATGCTGCAATCTGATTGTCTGTTAGGATACTGACCGCCTTACATTAATCCATGTTACATTTTCATGTACAGCCTGATCTCCATTGTGCGTGAATTCTTCCTGCCAGCATTCCATCCTCTAACACTGCTGAATGATTGGAATTATGCATTCTGATTCTGAACGAGTATTCTTAAACTGTTGGGGAAAGAACTGTTTTATTATGTTGATTGCACTCATGCACAAGAAACATATTGTGGCAGCTTTCTCCACAAGCAGGTTGTGGAGGCGTGGCACTGTTGTGGCCGATGCCCCACAACCTTTAAAGGCTTGTTCAGCATCCCCCAATGCCGTGGAACGCTGCTGCTGACACTAGTTCAGCCAGCGTGCCACCAACTTGTAAAAAATCAGCCGCTGCAATCAGGGGCCACCTCGTCATTGCAGTGTAAGCCATTCGCTGCAATGAGGGAGAGACCCGTCAGTGCAGGCTGGGATCTTGACACACTGATATTGTTTGCGAACATGGCAGCGGTTTGCCCCTGTGTTCACAAACAATATTAACCTCCTCATCATGTTTATTTGCCGATGGGGGCCCAAATCCCCATCGGCTTCAGTGCCCCAATGTGTATGTTGCCGACAGGGGAGCCCACTTCCCGTTGGCATTATGTAAACCCCCCCCCCACTTATTTTGCCTGATGACGGGGTGCCCAATCCCTGTTGGCATAATGTCACCCCCCCTTTTGTTCTGTGCCAACTGGGGGTGCACAATCCCCCTTCGGCTACAGCTTGTCCCCACAAAAGAAAGACTCCAGTAGCACACTGGAAGCCCACCCCAGCATGTCACATGCCCCTGTAAAATAAAAAATGGTCCCGCAATGCCTTTTTGCTTTTTTAACTTGTAAAAAAGGAAACTGTCACTCGGAGGTCTCTCTGCCCCCCCTTCAGCAACCCCCGCCCACCTACTGAGCATCCTGTCTCCCCACATCCCCCTCACCTCATAACTACCTCCGGAGCTCGGCGCAACAATCTTCGGTGGACCGGGAACACGTCTGCACTCTTCAAAGCCTACCACGAACTGAGGAAATGCTGGTAAGCTGTATAATGCAATAAATGTTTTTTTCCAACTTTAATGCCTATCTCAGTCATTTTCAGGAATTTTGGCACCAAATTTTCAACATGGGGTTATTGGGACCCCTCCTCATGAATTCAGGCACTGTCATGGCGTTACTCAGCCCCTGAAGGTGGTTTTGCGGTCATTGCATGGAATCACCTTTTGGGGCTGATTAATGAAATGACAGTGCCAGTGTTCATGAGATGGGCTCTCAAAAAGCCTATGTTGCAAATTTAGTGGAAAAAATCCAGAAAATGACTGTTTTACGAGCGTGCGCTGTGCAGTTGCTACGCACGCTCATAACTTTGTGAATTTGCAATATCTTCATGCCAGATTTTCAACATTGACGTTTTTTCACACCTCCTTGTGAACAGTATAGCTGTCATTGTTCACATCGTGGCCAAAATGTGGTTTTGCACTTCCGGCACAGAATAGCGTGGTCGCTGTGGGAAATTAGTATTCGGGACAGATTAAGAAAATAACAGTGACACTGTTCATGAGTAGAGGTCCTAAAATGCCTATATTGAAACTTTGGTGACGATACTCCATAAAATGACTGTGTTACGAGCGTGCGTTGCGCAGTTTGCACACACACTCATAACTTCAAGAATTTGTAATATTTTCACTCCAGATTTTCAACATTGCTATTTTCCCACACCTACTTATGAACAGTACAACTGTCATTTTTTCCCATCCTGGCCGAAATGTGTATTCACACTTCCTGCACAGAATAGAGCAGTGGCTGTGGGAAATCACTGTTCGGGACAGATAAAGAAAATGATAGTGATACTGTTCATGAGCAGAGGTCCCAAAACGCCAATATTGAAAATTTGGTGATGATAGCCCATCAAATGACTGTGTTATGAGTGTGTGTTGCGCACTTTCCACGCACACTTGTAACTTCACAGATTTGTAATATTGTCACTCCAGATTTTCAACAGTGGCATTTTTTCACACCTCCTTATGATCAGTACAGCTGTAATTTTTCACATCCTGACCAAAATGTGTTTTCACAGTTCTGTCGTAGAATAACGTGGTCGCTGTGGGAAATCAGTGTTCGGGACAGATTAAGAAAATGACAGTGGCACTCTTTATGAGCAGAGGTCCTAAAATCCCTATATTGAAAATTTGATAATGAAACTCCATAACATGAATGTGTTATAAGCGTGCGTTGAACTGTTTCCATGCACCCTTGTAACTCCGCAAGTTTGCAATATTTTCACACTACATTTTCAACAGTGGCAATTTTACACACCTCCTTATGAACAGTACAGCTGTCATTTTTCACATCCTGGCTAAAATATGTTTTTGCATTCCTGCCAGAGAATAGCACAGTCACTGTGGGAAATCAGTGCTTGCGACAGATTAAGATCAAGCAAGTGAGAGGGGAGTGATTTAGCTCAAATGAGCTCTGTTGGGATTGCTGCGGATTTGTTTGTGGACAGAAAAAGGGCCCAACACAAAAGCCCAGTACAAAAGAGCAGCCTACAGCACTAGTAGAAACAGAATGAGAGAGCGAATGAGGGAGGGGGAGTGAGCGAACTCACCATAGTGCTGTCAGGACTGCTGCGGATTTCTTTGTGGGCAGAAAAAGGCATCAATACAAGCAGGGGCCCAGCACAAAACGTCAGCCTGCAGTAGTGGGAGAAACAGTATGAGTGAGTGAAACAGGGGAACTGAATGAACTCAATAGAGCTCTATCAGGATTGCTCCAGATTTCTTTGTGGGCAGAAAAAGGCGCCAGTGCAGGCAGAAGCACCGTATAAAAGGGCAGCTTGCAGCTCCAGTACAAACAGAATGAGCGTGAGAAAGGGAGAATAAGCAACCTCAATGGAGCTCTTTCAGGACAGCTGTGGATTTCTTTGTGGACAGAGAAAGGTGCCAATGCAGCCAGGAGCCCCATACAAAGTGAAGCCCGCAGCTCCAAGAGAAACAGAACAAGCTGGTGACAGAGCGGTAGTGAGTGAGCTTGACGGAGCTCTATTGTGACTGCTGCTGATTTCTTTGTGGGCAGAAAAAGGAGGCAATGCAGGTAGGAGCCCAGTACAAAAGGCCAGCTTGCAGCACTGGCAGCAATGGAATGAGTGAGTGAGAGAGGGGGAGTGAGCGAGCTCAATGGATCTGTGTTGGGACTGCTTCAGATTTCTTTGTGGCCAGAAAAAGCCACCAATGCAGGCAGGAGCCCAGTACAAAAGGGCATCCTGCAGCGGCGGGAGACACAGAACAAGTGAGTGAGGGGGAGAGAGAGTGAGTGAACTCAGTGCAGCTCTGTTGGGGCTGCTGTACATTTGTTTGTGGGCAGAAAAGGGCAGCAATGCACGCAGGGGCCCATTACAAAAGGGCAGCCTGCAGTGGCGGGAAAACCAGAATGAGTGACTGAGAGAGGGGAAGTGACCAAGCTCAACTAAGCTCTATTGTTACTGGTGCGAATTTCTTTGTGGGTAGAAGAAGGCGGCAACGCAGGCAGGAGCCCAGTAGAAAAGGGCAGCCTGCAGCGCCGGCAGAAATAGAATGAGCGAGTGAGAGAAGGGGAGTGAGCGAGCTCAACGGAACTTTGTTGGGACTGCTACAGATTTCTGTGTGGGCAGAAAAAGGTGCCAACAGAAGCAGGAGCTGAGTACAAAAGGGCAGCCTGCAGTGCCACTAGAAACTGAATGAGTGAGTGAGACAGGGGGACTGAGTGACCTCAACGGAACTCTGTCAGGGCAGCTGCAGATTTCTTTGTGGGCAGAAAACGGTGCTAATGCAGGCTGGCGCCCAGTACAAAAGGATAGCCTGCAGTGCCAGGAGAATCACAATGAGCGAGTTAGACAGGGGGAGTGAGCGAGTTTAATGGAGCTCTATCATGACTGTTGTAGATTTCTTTGTTGGAAGAAAAAAGCGGCAATGCAGGCTGGAGCCCAGTACAAAAGGCCAGTCTGCAGCACCAGCAGAAATGGAACAAGTGAGTGAGAGAGGGGGGAGTGTGCAAGCTCAACAGACCTGTGTCAGGACTGCTGCAGATTTTTTTGTGGGCAGAAAAAGCCACCAACAGAAGCAGGAGCCCAGTTCATAAGGGCAGCCTGCAGTGCCAGGAGAAGCAGAAAGAGTGAATGGGGGGGGGGGAATGATCCACTTCAATGAAACTCTGTTGGGACAGCTGCAGATTTCTTAGTGGGAAGAAAAAGCTGCCAATGCAGGCAGTAGCCCAGTACAAAATAGCAGTCTGCAGCACCGGGAGAAACAGACTGAGTGAGTGACAGAGAGGCAGTGAGCAAGCTCAACAGACAAACACAATCAACATTCGGCTTTAACGAATGCTTGTTAATATTGTTCATTTACATGAGGAAAACATTCAAAAGTAAATTTTTAACACTTTTCTTTTGGAATAATTTTTTGTAATAGCAATAATGCACTCCCAGGAGTTAGATTAACAGTCAGCTAATCACCCCCTAGAGGCAAGATTGCACTCGGCTGTGCCTTAAGCCACATTACACCCCTAGTGGGTGATTAACCAACTGTTAATCTAACCCCTGGTCATGCCTTATTGCCTAAGTAGTTGTTGTCTGTACAGGGAAAAATTATTTTACCTTGAGAAGGACTGCACTAATCTTCTTTATAATTTAAACATTTTTGGGGACTTTAAGGTTAGTGGCCGGTTGTCTTTTTCCAGCTTGTTCCTTTATTGGTATGGTTGCCTTTTGCCTTTTCACAATGATTTATACAGTCTATATAAATATACAGATGTAGATACTTAAATTATTAAATATTTCAAGAAAAGCATATGATACAACAATAATAGTGTGACATAAAATTTAACATAATATAAATTTAAAGTCCTTAGTTTTCACTTAAATGTCCTAAAGTCTCAGTGGCTTGCTGCGTTGAGCTTCTGCAATTCAAACTTTTCTACTTAGTTAACTCTTCACTGTGTTCTTCAAACAATGAACTCCAATCACCAGCTTAAGATGTATGACCTCCATGCAGTTCAAGATTTGTTTGGATACTCGGGTGCTCTGCTCCAAATATTATAAACTCTCTTTTCTGCTTCACTTCTACTTCCTTAAAGAGGTTTACTTGACCACTATTAAAAAAATTGTTACAAAGCTGAGTAAAATTAGAAATAATTTCCAACAATCACCTCTAACACTCAAGATATTTTTACACCTCAAAAACTCAAATACAGTCAAAATATCTGCATAATTTATATCACTTAGATATCTTGACAGATGTTGCCCTGCATATGCTTGTAGCCTTGGTTATTAACCTTTTCAGCTTTCTTAATTTAAATGCTTCCTATCAGAAAGCTGCTTGTGTGACTGCTTTAATATAATTACTTCTTTACAAAATGTAACTTAGCCCTTTAGGTGATTAAAAAAGCTATAATGGCTAAAAAAGGGGCTAAGAAATTGAAAAAAGAAGCTGGATCCTTGACTTCTGTTCAGCAGAGATCTGTTTTGTGTCAATATGTATAGAGAAATGGCATTTTTGTCACAAAGATGCCAGCACAGGTGTATTTATCTCAGCTGCCCATGTGGTCTATCTGGCACAAGTTTTAAAATGTATCATAAACAAACTAAAACATAATTAAAAAAAATTATGAAAAAGTGCATAAAGCATTGAATGCATAAAATTTCACTGTACTGCTCCAGTTGATAAAAACCTTCAGACTTACAAATAAACAGAGACTATATATTTTGTAAGCACATAGCACAATCATAGAGTCATAAAATCATAGAAATAACAATATAAGCAAAATAAAGTACTCCCCCTATATTTTATTATTCCTAGTCCTTGTTCTCTATTTCAATATTTAGGAAATCAACTGTGACAATGTTTTTATGGCTGTGGGTAGAGCCTGCAGTTGTCTTACTGTAGCTTTGGGATACCGAAGCAAACATTTTTGGAGTTTTCAGTGTATCCTTCCACATGTACAAATCACTATGCCAGTTGAATGAAATACTCCCATTTCTCTCTTGAGTAGACCACTTCCAACAATATTTTTTCTGCTTATCTGTCCCTCTGGTCATCCTTGCTTTAAGTGACCTGACAGCTAATAGGCCAGATTCTAGAAGGGTTACGCCAAGTATAACAGCAGTTGCGCCAAGACAAATGGTGTATGTAGTAACTTACATCAGCAGTTGTGACATGTCCGATTCTACAAAGTGACCTGCGACATGTTGCTTGCCACTTGCGCCGAACAACTGTTAAGCTGCATAAACGCCCTGTGACATGGTGCTAGGGAGTTTACAGCAGCAGTTGTGCCTCATTCTAGAAGGGCAGCCACAAAGTGCCCTAATAGGATACTACAAGAACCCCTGGAGGAGATCTGGCAATGTAAGTTATACCAGCATTTAGCTGGTATAACTTACAGATACCCCCATGGGTCCTGTAGACCCATCGGCTGTCTGGTGGATAGTGCACAGTTACCCTCCCCCCATGCCTAGCACACCCAGAGGGGCCCCACAGGGCTACCCATACACCCAGCCCTCAAAACAGCCATTGGCAGAGGCCCCACAGGGCAGTGCTGCCATGCCCCACCCATGCCCTGAACAGCAAGTCACCCGCCGCATATGAGGCAATAGTCCAGCCCTGGCAGTCTAGTGCCCCCCCTTCCCGAACTGTGCATGTCCATAAAATAAATAAAGTCATGATTCCCTGGTAGTCTAGTGCCCCCTCTCCCCCAGACTGTACATGTCCATAAAATAAATAAAGTCCTGATTCCCTGGTAGTCTAGTGGCCCCACCCCTCACCAGCTGTCAGCCCACCCAGTACCCCCCACCCATCCCCAACTGATGACTGGCACAGCCCACCTCTCACCTCTACGGCCAGCCACCAAATGAGTGCAATATTAGCGCTACTGCAGTGACGTGCTCAGAAATTCATTTAATTAAAGTCATTTGTAAAAAGAAATCAGCAGAAGTATATTTGACCTATTTTAACACAGAATTTAATATACTCAATTGTTTTTGTAACCTCTCCCCCACAGGCCCCCCTTGTTCAATTGGCAGGGCTGCACCTCTCACACATGGCACCAACAAGAGGGATGGGGGTTGTCACTACAACAGTACAGTTTACCAATACTTCTACTTTGGAGCCTGCCATCCTCAGACAGGCAAACCAAGTGTGGTAACTACCTGGCTCAAACCTGAGGGGACCATTTACCATGGCCATCAACCTGGGTCCCTGGGAGAAAATGTTTGCTCAGAATTATGCTAGTTTGTACTTCTGGTCAGGGGCACCCAAGTAAATCCAGACACAGTGGAAGCAATAACAGTACTGTCAAAACTAGGTTGGGATTCTAAAGTGTGACTTTTATTCACATACACAGAGAATAATCACAAAGTGAAGATGGACCCCCACAGGGCTACTGCCACTGGTAATGCAGATTACTGAGGTACAGAGCACACACACAGTGAACCATCAGGTTCTGAATGGAAATTGGCACACACGGCCCGAACTGGTACACTTCCCTTGACTAGGCACCCTTGGCCAGTACTAGGAGACTTTCACATATTTCATGAGGCATTACTGGTGGCACCCTCAACTACCAAAGAGCACACTCAGGCTCACAGAAAATCCAAAACCCATGTCTGGGTAAACTATTTTCTTCAGGCACTGACCAAATTCACTGAAAGAAATTAAAGATGCCCAAACTGAACCCGGAGAGGTAAACATGGTTACTCCAGTTGGGGGGATCTCTCACCTTTTGCTTCCAAATTTATACTCAACCATTCATCTGGTTAGTAACACCCATCTCAGAAAACTTGTAGGTGCTATCTTGAAATGTCTTTCACATTTAACATATTACTTTGCACAGCTCTGAGGTGTCACGAAGTTAAAAGTTCTGTAATTGGCAATGTCTCTTCACTTGACCCCCACGTTAGCAAACACTTTTAAATCAGACACAAAGTAAAGGTTTTGTACTTAGCAAGTCTCTCTCTGGACCTCATAGTAGGCAGACACTTTTAAACAGAAACAGTCTTGGTCACAGAGTCCCTTTGTCAAGAAAAAACTCACCACAGGAATGCAGGTGCCCCAGGGCTTTTTCCACACAAAAGTCTTGGGTACTCACAGAGCAGATGAATGTCAGGCAGCTTCAACACAGTCCAGGCTGGGCCATGGGATTGCCCCTGAATCCTGGATCCCCCCCATCCCTCTGGGGATGGAACACTGGAAACCCTTCTAAGAATGGTCTCTACCACTTCACTCTCAGGTCTTCTATGTTCTTCTTCTAGGATGAGAACTAAACTACCCAAACTACAGAGATAGCTCTCTGTCAGAGCTAAAACTGAGGAGCTGCCCAGGTAGCATCCTTCCTATCACTCTCCACTCTACCAACTCACTCTCCAGACTACTCTACTCTAACATAGCATTCTACAGCTAACCCCCAGCTAGCATTCCATTGTGGCTTATGCTGCTGCGACAGTTCTAAAGTGACATCATCACTCCGGCTCAGCTGTGGGACACTGTGAGATCCATTTAACTGGCATTTCACTAACTGCCTCTTCCTGCCTGCCACTGATTCTAAATGGGATTCTAGTAACCCCTAGAAACAAGGGGGTTACACCTTCTTGTTAATTGTATTTATTATTGAAATGTAATTTGCTACTCTTTGGAACCTACATAGTTTACAAATATGATTTTCAATACAGGACACAGCAAATTTTTAGAGGAAGTAACTCTGGAGGAGTTTCAAATTACTTTATCAGTCCCAAATATGTGTGTGTGTGTGTGTGTATAGCAATAATTTATCTTCTCCGAAGAGTTGCTTTATGTTAACCCTCTCAGGACCAATCTATCAGTTAGTGGCATTGACACTCATGGCCTTATATTTATAGGAAGGGTAAATGCTAGCCAACTTATGTTTTAGAGGTTTCCAGGGGTTGCGAGGAGCATCATAGGGAATTGCAAAGAAATCATAGTGGTGTACAACACCTGGCTACCCAAGAATGCATACCTCTCACCCTGCCAGGACCAAAATGAGGGGCACTGGCCATTAAAATCAGGGACACATTTCTTCTTCTTTTTTTTTTTTTTTTTGCTAAATTTACATTATTGAAAATATTTCAATACATCCACAGAAAGAAAAAGACAATACAGATAATACACATGGAAACAATAAAAATAGGCTAGGGCGCATCAAAAGCATAGAAACAATCTGGAGCAATATTTCTGTACAATAATTATATACGGAAAATGGAAATAATAAGATTATGATGTATAATGCTAAGTCAAGGATTTATTCTAGGCAAAACAAACGATTCATACCCTAATGATGTCAGCATGCCACGTATCTTAGTATCCAAAGATATGAAAATAATGCATTGTTTACACTTCATAATGAGAAATTAGAGTAGTAGATTGTAACAAAACTATTTAAACAAACTCTGGCCAGAGTCAATAAGGCTGTGAAAAGCTGCCACGTGACCAAAGTTACATGTGTGCATAGAAATTATTGAATGCCCGGGTGTAACTTGGCCATGTTTTGGAGGTGTTGTACCAGATTTTCAACATGGTCTTTCTGGGACCCCTCCTCATGAAAAGTGCCTGTGTCATTTTGTTCACTTGTCCCGAAAGGTGATTTCACACAGTGACCATGCCATTCTGCGTCACTGGTGTGAAAACACGTTTTGGGCAGGATGTGAAAAATGACAGTTGTATTCTTAACAAGCATTTGTCAATGCTGAATGTTGGCTTGCTGATATTAGCATTAGAAATGCAGGAGTTAGACAGATGCAGAATAGGAATGGCAGTGAAGTACTGAATGTCACATGAACCCCCGCCTCCATCCTGTAGAGACAGACAGGATTTGGGGCAAGGTTTTGGATCATCACCCATGACGGTCAAGCCATGTCACCTTACCCTATTCTGCAGACACCGACACGTGTTGAGCTGTGACTTAGGGTGTTTGGCTTTACAGTCACCCCATTCCATAAGGACATACGTTGAAATGGGTGCAGCATAGGAGAATGAGGTGAAGTCTTGGGACAAAGAGTCCAAGGTACACCTCGATGCCTGTCAGTGGTGGGGGGTGGGGGTGGGATGGCATGAGCAGTACAGGTAGCAATCCAAAGGCACACCCCGATGCCTGTCTGTCTGTCTGTACAGGATAGAACATTATGGTTAGAAACCGTAATGCCTCAGGCACTTGTTGGTATTCACAGTACACATTTTGAACAAGGCCTTTTTGTGGTCCCACCTCATCAAAGCATTTGGGAACTCTTGTCATGAACAGTGGCAGTGTGATTTTGTCATTGTGTCCTGAAAATTGACTTCCAACAGTGACAGCACCATTCTGCACCACATATATGAAAACACAGATCGGCCAGGATGAGAAGAATGACAGCTGTACCATCCATAGGAAGGTATGAAGAGATGGCAATGCTGAAAATGTGTAGTGGGAATGTTAAAAATGCTTGCACTTCCGAGCATACTTGGAAACCATGCAATGCAGGCACGTAACACAGTCATTTTATGGAGTTTCATCACCAGATTTTCAACATAGGTATTTAACGACTTGTGGTCATGAACAGTGTCACTGTGATTTTGTTGCTGTGTACTAAACACTGATTTATTTACAGCAACCACGGTATTCTATGCCAGAACTGCAAAAACACATTTCAACCAGGATGTGAAAAATGACAGCTGTACTGTTCATAAGGAGGTGTGGGAAAATGGCAATGCTTGAAAATCTGGAGTGAAAATATTACAAATGTGCATAAGCGTGCATGGAAACTGTGCAATGTACACTTGTAACACAGTCATTTTATGGACTTTCATCGCCAAATGTTCAACATAGGCATTTTAGGACTTCTGCTAATGAACAGTGTCACTGTGATTTTTAAATCACTTCAAGCAGTGATTTCCCACAGTGACTGCACTATTCTGTGCTGGAAGTGCAAAAACACATTTTGGCCAGGATGTGAAAAATGACAGCTGTACTGCTCATAAGGAGGTGCAGAAAAATGGCAGTGTTGAAAATATGGCATGAAAATATTGCAAATGTGCGAAGTTACGAGCGTGTGTGGAAACTGCGGAATGCACGCTCATAACACAGTTAGTTTATGGATTTTTGTCCCCAAATTTTCAACATAGCCATTTTAGGACATCTGCTAATGAACAGTGTCACTGTGATTTTCCTAATGTGTTCCGAACACGGATTTCCCACAACAACCGTGCTTGTCTGTGCTGGAAGTGCAAAAACACATCTGGGCCAGGATGTGAAAAATAACAGCTGTACTGTTTATAAGGAGGTGCAGGCAAATAGCAGTGTTGGCAATCTGGAGTGAAAATATTGCAAATGTGCGAAGGTACGCACATGCGCAGAAACTGCGCAACACACGCTCACAACATAGTCATTTTATGAACTTTTCTCACCAAATTTTCAGCATAGAGATTTTAGGACCTCTGCTAATGAACAGTGTCACTGTGATTTTCTTAACCTGTTCCAAACATTGATTTCTCACACTAACTGCGCCATTGTGCGTTACATGCGTAGAAACACCTTTTGCTTGAGATGTGCAAAATTAAAGCTGTTCTGTTCATAAGTAGGTGTGGTAAAATGGCATTGTTGAAATTCTGGACTGCAAATATTAAAAATTCACACACTTATGAGCGTACATATGAACTACGCAATGTACGCTCATAAAACAGTAATTTTTAGGAATTTTTTGCGCCAAATTTTCAACATAGCCATTTTAAGACCTCTGCTCATGAACAGTGTCACTGTGATTTTCTTAATCTGTTCCAAACATTGATTTCACACTCCGACTGTGCCATTGTGTGCTACATGCACGGAAACACATTTTGGGTGAGATGTGAAAAATGACAGCTGTACTGCTCATAAGTAGGTGTGATAAAATAGCAGTGTTGAAAATCTGGAGTACAAATGTTACAAATTCGCGAACTTACGAGTGTGTGTAGGAACTGTGCAATGTACTCTCATAAAACAGTCATTTTTAGGAATTTTTTCACCAATAAAAGGTAATATGTAAGTATCCTGTAACACCTCAGAAATATGAGCTAATGCAACCTTGGGGATAAAGGTGTGGGGTATAAACTTACTGACAATAGTTATATTAAGATTAAGAAGAACAGGCTGTCAAGGATCTTTCTTTACATGTATTATAATAATTTGCACAGTTGCATGTTTATCCCCACTGATCATCCTATGGGTGTGGGCACAGAGTAGGGGGTAGTGCCTTCCAAGTCAAATGAGATAAGGCTTATGGAGAAATACCACTCTCCTGACAAAGATTGAGCTCTATATCTTTCCAGAGTAGAGTTAAGGATGAAAGGTCCCTATGCAAATTCAGTAGGCTCCAAGACAAAAATTTACTAGCCTGTAAAACCAAGTAGTACATGTAGAAGTATAGCAATTGGAGACCGCCCTGTTGTTTAGCAAGAAATAATTTAGAGAGAGCAATGCAAACACTCTTGTCATTCCAAAGAAAAGTAGAAAGTAGGCAATGTATAAGAACAAACCATTTATAAGGCAAAGGAATTCCCAGCATTGTCAGGGGGGATATAATAAATGTGGGACAATATTCATCCAGATAACTGAGATTCTCCCCGATAGTAATATTGGAAGGCGGCTCCAATGAGTAAGGTCCACTGAAAAAGTTTGAAGCAGTGGATTAAAATTTGCTTTAATCCTACCTGGGACTGTTAACACTATTTTAATACTGAGATAACCCAAATTACTTGTCAACCAACATCCCTGCAGTTCTAATAGTGTGCTACTTTTGTGGTTTTTATGATTGAGGGGCATAATAACTGTTTTAGAAAGGTTTAATTTATAACCTGAAAGCACTCTGAACTCTGAAAGCAGATGAAAAAGATCTGGAAGAGAAGTAGCTAGATGTACAAGATTAAGCAGAATGTTGTCTGCATAAGCAGAGAGTTTGTATGATTGTGGGCCTAGGGGGGGGATGCCAAAAAGCATCTGTATTTTTCAAAATATGCCTGATAAAGGGCTCTAAATACAGATTAAACAAATATGGGGATAAGTGGCAACCTTGTATCATACCTTTACAGAGTAGAAATGAATCAGAAAGTAAACCATAACACTTAATTTTCTTGCATGCGGTGAGGAGTATATTAACCAAATCCACCTAATAAAGACCTCCGGAAACATGAAAGCATCCAAAGTAGAGAAAAGATATGGCCATGAGACTCTGTGAAAAATGTTCTAGGCATCCAGGGAAAACAACACTGCTGGAATTTTGGATTTCCTGGATGCTGAGATTAAGTCAGCCACTTTTCTCATATGATCAGCGACCAGGCAGCCTTTCATAAAGCCAGTCTGTTCTCTGCCAATAAGGTAATGCCAAAAGACAGAAATACGAGCAGCTAGAATATTGGTCAGAAGTTTTGTATCAACATTCAATAAACAGATGGGATGATAATTTTCCATTTCTGTATGGTCTTTCTCTGGTTTTGGAATAGGTGAGATGTGCACCTCTAAAAAAATCTGGGGGTGCAGTATGTGACTATAAACAAAAATTGAAGACATTTGCTAAATGATAAGTGAGTTCTGTCTTAAAACTGATATAACAATCTGGCAAGAAACCATCCAGACTAGGAGATTTATCTGGTGTAAGTGTAGAAATGGCCTGTTCAACCTCTGAAGCTGTGTTAGGTGCTACTAAACCGGGTCAAAAAAACAAGTCAATTTGGGGTAGGTGAGCTCTGAATTTGGCCATCATTTGTTGTTTTAAGTGCATTGCAAGCAATTTACTCGAATTTTCTCCAAAGGATTCATACATAACCTTCACTCTAAATATCACTAGTTCTGCTTGCTCCCAAATCAATTCAGCATACTTAGCCCTTTCTTGTTTAAGCCAGATCCAATCCTGTTCAGTGGAGGTAAAACTCTCTCCAGCTGTCGTGTATTTGTTAAGAGATCCTGTAACTGTACCTCTTGTTGTTTCTTCCATAAGATCGCCAGGCAAATCAATTCACCCTGGATCATGCACTTAAAAGCGCTCCAACAAATAGCAGGGAGGAGGCAGAAGAGCTATTAAATTCAGAATATTCTGTGATAAATTTTTTCAAGTTTACTATTCACTGGTCATCTTTCAAAAGATAGTTATTAAACCAGCAAATTTTACCCCTATGTGTTAAAGTTGTTAATTACAGTTAAACCTCGATTATCCAGACCTCGATTATCCGGATAACTCGCTCGTATGGACTTCTCTCTCGGTCCCAACTTTAAAGCCTATTTCTGTTCATGGCTCATAGTACTGTAGCAGTAGCATTGTTCTAACAGTGTGAGTAGGTGTGTCATTAGATATAACAATGGAATGTAACACCTAATGACTCACTTTCTCGCACTAGCTGATTGATTGATTGATTGTTTTACTTCTCACAATTTAAGTGTCCCAGCACAGTTAAGAGTCTAATAGCATTTCAGATAATGGCAGAACAAACATATCGTGTTACGAGTGTTAAATGCAAATGGAAAATTCTTCCTCTTAGTGACAAGCTCGAAATACTCCATAAACTAGAGAAAGGGGAAAAAGCTGTCAGTATAGCAGGGGCATACGGAATTAGCAAATAGCAGGTCTCTGATTTAAAAAAACAGAAACAGTATCTCATTTCACATGGCACAAACTTACAAGATGAGTGAGAACTGAAACACTGGAAAATTCTGAAGCCTGCTTCAGATGACAAACTTGAAAAAGCAACTTACTTATGATTCGCTCAGCAGTGTAGCAAGGGGGGCACCTGTGTCAGGACCGATGTTACAGGAAAAAGCCTTACAATTTAGTCAAGTGCTAAATAAAGAAAATGACATCCCCATGACAAATGATTTTAAGGCTTCTAGTGGCTGGCTGCAATGCTTCAAGCAGCGACATTCAACCTGCCAGCTTGAAATCCAAAGCGAGAAAATGTCAGCTGATCAAAGTGAAGTGCAGCCATATCATGAAAAGTTGCACAAAATCATCCAGGACAGGGGGTACACAGCAGAGCAAATATACAACACAGATGAAACGGGGCTGTACTGGCATCTGCTGCCTGACAAAACTCTAGCCAGTTCTCAAGAACAGACAGCTGCTGGCTACAAGAAAATAAAGGACAGATTGACAATCTTAGGTTGCTTGAACGCTACAAGATCCCATAAGCTGAAGCCCTTAATGATTAGTAAATTTGCCAACCCCCACTGCTTTAAGAATGTAAGCATGGGGGTCCTACCAGTCATCTATGAAAACCAGCGCGGTGCCTGGATGAGCAGCGATTTGTTTTGTCACTGGTTTCACAAAACATTTGTCCCCGATGTGAGGAAACATATAAAAAAACACAAATTAACCCCTAAAGCCATTCTCCTGGTTGACAATTGCTCCATCCACCCAGCTGGATTGAAATCATCATATGGCAAAATCAGGATGGAATTTTTATCCCCTAACATGACTTCATTACTGCGGCCTTTTGACCACGGGATACTGGAGGGGCTCAAAACACTATACAGAAAAGAACTCCTGTGTCACATTCTGTCAGAGGCAGATCCAGATGTTTCAATAGTGGAAACATTAAAAAAAAACTCACTCTAAAAGATGTTTTCTATATGATTGGGGCGCCCTGGGATGATGCAACAGCTGAGAGCATCGCAAAATCATTCTCTTCAATGCTGAAGATTGGGTCGGGGTCTGGTGGGGTGGTTGAAATGACAGAGATGCCAGAATATGCTGAAGGCTGCCCAGATGAACGCTTGCATATCAACGAGGTGTCCATGAATGCCTTTGAGTTTTCGGAGGAGATCACAGAGCTCAACGCACATGATCAGGAGATTCAGACCTCACCTGGCCTCTCTGATGTAGTTAACAGTTTTTAAACTGTTATGGGGCTTGCCATGCTGCCGCATCCACACTAGTCAGGCCTGTGCCTTAACACAGTTCTGTGGCCATTCACACCTCCCTAAATGAAAGCGTGTTTTAACATGTTGTCAGCTCGCTTGCCAGTGCAGATGAAATACTACATCATGGGTGCCAGAAGGATCACTGCAGGGAACACAGATTGGATGCCTGTACATACTGGTAAGTGAAATGCTGTGAATCATTAAATTCAAGTTAATTTTTCAAATAAAATGCTTTTCTAAGTAAACTACAAGTGTTTTAAGTGTTTCGAAAATGTAATTTCAATTAACCGGACAACCGATTATCTGGACTGATTTGCTGTCCCGGAGAGGTCTGGTTAATCGAGGTTCAACTGCATAGTGAAAGCAATACTGGTGCATGATTAGAAAATACTGTACTTTGAATCTCCCAATTTATGACCCCAGGCAAAAGAAAGGAACTGAGCAGAACATAATCCAGTAGAGAAAATGTGTTATGCAATGGTGAATGAAATGTTAATTCTTTATCAGAAGGATGGAGGACTCACCAAATGTCCCCTAAACCACATAAATCTAGCAGTTCTCTCAGGGCCCTTTGGGCCTGCTTAAAGCCCCAACGGATTGAACCTGACCTATCTAAATTATCATCTAATGTTAAATTCCAACCTCCCATAACAATTACAGGTAGATTTAAAAAGAAGCTTAGAGCTCAAGAAGTTGACAAAGAAAAGATGGAGTATCTATATCTGGTCCATATAGGAACCCCAAACGTAGTTCCTGAGGGCCCACTTTAATGTGCAAGAATACGAAGTGACTCTCTGGGTCCCCCTGCTCATGCAGCACCTGGAAAGGTAAAGATTTACAGACTAGTATGAGTACCCCTGCTTTCCATTTACGAACCCCAGCGACATAGGAGTTTCCATCCCATACTTTTCTGAAAAAATGAGCATTCCTCATTAATATATGGAACTCTTGCAACATGGCTATATCAGGCTTATACATAAAATAGCTAAATGCTTTAATACCTGTGTCCACATAGCTGGACAAGACCCTCCTTTAATGTTCCAAGTTACACATTGGAGTTGTGTCAGAAACATAATATAAGAAGTACAAACCTCATTGATATAACCCAGCAAAAAGGTAATTTACCCAAAAGGAAGCCACTCAGATTCTTTAAAATATATAACTCTATAATATGTCCTCACCCTTGTAGTTGTAAAAAGTCCTGAAACTGTGCTTCAATCTGTGAAACTTCCCTGCCTAGAACATGATTAAACCAATTTAACAGAAACAACAAGAACAGTGTCCACAACATTTTCCTCCTAAGAAAAGGAGGTGTGGGTTGTAGACTACCCCCAAAATGGCTTATAGCCATCATCAACTAATAAGGCTGTGGTGATTCTGGACAAAAGAGGATAGCCCAGCTGCCACATCCCAATAGGCTTATTAATTTCTTTCCATGAATGAAAGCAGATTATTAATCTTGCAAAAAGGGATCAGGAATTTTATATTCAAAACCCTTGCTAAAAATGATCCAGTAGTTGTCCTATAAGGGATATAAAGCAATATTAAACCTAATGTAATAGTATAATAATACCTAGTGAACAAAAATAATCCTTGTCCACTAGATGACATCTACTAGGCATATGTTAACAGGTTTCCATAAAAGGTTGTAACATTCCTTATACAAACACAAACAAATAAATTGTCTAACAGACTAAGTAATATGACTATACTAATAGACTGACAGACTGACAATCATCCTGCACCACCAATGCGGTCACTTCCATGTTCCCATGCTGCCCAAATGTTTGTTCCTGAAAGAGAGTAGGACTGAAAACATAACTGTGTACTATAATACGTAATGTAGAAGGCTATAAAACAAAAAGGAAAGAGGGAAAGTTGAGAGGGGAGGGGGGGAGGGAAAAGGAGAGGAACGGGTGTCAAAGGAAAGAGGATACAGTAACAATTGAATATGCATATATTATTTGAATGGTGCAGCAGTACAGTTCCAATCTGATTACCCTCTTTCAAACCTGTGTCCACAGTAAAACAGTATGTAAAAATAAGTAATAAAGTCTACTATTTCGGCCACCAAAATAGCTCAGTATTACAAGATCGTTTAACTGCTATATGGATGGGCAAAAGTTTCTCTATGAGATGATGTCCGAAAGAAAAAAAAAGCAATTGTGTCCAAAATAGCCAAAGCCAGCTATACAGTCCAACAGGCAGAAAAGAAAGAGACTTTAAAGCAAAATAGTTCACCAGAAATGTTTCATGTTTGATTTAGATATAGCTCCAGGGCATTAAAACTTCTTCAATAGGCTGAAATCAGGTCTGTCACACCTGCATCTCGAGAAACTTATCCCACAGCAATGAGTATCTCCACAAAGGAGGTCGGTGCACTCTACTAAAAGAAAAAAAAAGTCAAGTTGCACTCAAGAACATAACCATATTCGGCAGTAGAATACTCCACTCTTGTAAGGCCTTCTGCACTATTGTAATTAGGCCAATCCAAAGATACATGCCACATAACAGCTCCCTTTATATATGTCTTTCCTTCAGGTAACATTCGCAGCCTTAGAAATGGGGAACAAATATAGCCACTTTCACCAACTCCTGACATGCCCCTTCCATGAATGAAAACTCTCTAGTCCCAAGTGGAGTGTGAACAAACAGCCACACTAGGTATCTCATATAAATTTCACACCAACCTTATACATAATCTGTTTCACTTCTTTGTAAGCCATTTGTACCTTTCTAACCTGAGGAGTGGTATCATATATATATATATATATATATATATATATATATATATATATATGAGGCAAAACTCAGTTTAATCCATCAGTTAGGGTTGTTCCACAGCGACAAAAGTGAGGAAATTCAGTGTTAGGGTTGAAAATCCCCTGATCCCAGCCCACCCCTTTCACTGGCATTGGTCATGACAGTCGCCGGCCCCAACTCTCACCCCATCACATGTGTAAAGCAGCAGAAGTATAGGAGAATGGGGTGGAGTTAGACCTAACACCCCAATGTGCACCCCAATGCTGGTTGGGAGGGTGGGTCAGGGTCCATGGGGGTTTCAATCTTAACACTGAATTTCCTGAATGTCTTATGTCATAGTAACAGGAACAGCAACGCAAACAGAAGTGCTAACAGTGCCACACATGGTAACGCAAGCGCGAATGAGAACAGAAAGGGTAACGCATACAGTGGCATAGACGGGAACGGTCCACTATGTGATGTCTTGTCACATAGTAACATGGTGCCCACAAACAGAAATGTCATTGGGCATGGTGATGCAAAGTGAAACAGAAACAGAAACAGTACTGTAGACACAAATGGCAAAAAATAAAAGAAACACAAGCGCAAATGAAAATGCAAAGGATAGCACATGGTGGCGTAGATGTAGATGGTAAACGGGTCTGGAACCACTAATGAAAGAACAACGGTAACAGTAATGGAAGTGCACAGACTGGTTTTCCCCAAAAGCTGCATAGAGAAAGACAGTAAGTACAAAGAATGTACAGTATGCATAATAATGGGTCTCGGAGCAGAAAATGAGGAGTTGGAATACTAAATAGCTTATATCTCAGGAACCATAAGACGTAGAAAAAAAATGTAAAAGTCATATGATTTATGACTTTCCTGGTTAGTTTTATCCTTGATGAAAAGTCTGTATCTCGCATCTTTTCCAAGATACGGGCCCTGAAAGGTGCAGTGAATGCCGTAGTTATCCTATGGGAAAAAAAGAGAAGTTTGGATTGCCATAACTTTGGCTCATTGTAATATTTTTTCACCAAGCCACTAAAAGGCACATCTATGGGATGTTGGCAGTCTTCCCTCCAAATTTCAGCCCAAAAGACCAAGCCGTTATATTGTAGCAGGGTGCCAAAGGATTGCTACAATGCGTCTGATGCCGTAATGTTATCCTATGGGAAAAAGTGTCAACTTTGGAGTGCCGTAACTTTGCCGCCATGTAATATTTTTGCAACACAACACTGAAAGGCACATCTGTGAGATGTTGGCTGCATTCCCTCCAAATTTCAGGCCAAAGCACCAAACCGTTTTTTTACAGCAGGGTGCCAAAGAATTGCTGTCATTTTCCCACAGCCTAGAAAAGCACTGTTGCAATTTACAAAAGCTTTCGCAAAAATTTGTGACACTTTCGTGAGTGCGACACTACTTTGTGAAAGTACTTTTTTCAGAAATTTGAAAAACATGTTTCTGGGGTGTTTTACTATAAAATAAAGACATGGCTAGCATCCTCAGGGCCCGACTAGGTGAATACAAAAATAATTAGGTTGCTAAACAGTCCCAATTTTAAATGCCAAGCATTTTTCTGATCACTAACTGAAAACAAAATGGCGGATTTGCGACAGTAAAAGGGCCATTTGTGACAGTAAAAAGTGCATTTGTGACACTGTCGAACTTTTTGTTAACTTTTCCCATTGACTTATAATGGGAAATTGTTTTTTGAATAACTTTTGAACTGTTTAATATTTTTTCACGAAATCTTTGAAAGGCACATTGGGGACCTTGGCCGCATGTTCCCTGAAGATTTTGGATAAGTCGTGCAAACCATGCAACCTGTTGGCATGACCGTAGAATTCCAGAAAAAGCGTAAACGCATGCGAAAATCATGCTTAATAACTCCACAGCTGTGTATCCGACCGGTACAAAACTTGGCAAATCCCAAGGAGTATGGGTCTTGATAGTGTATTCTAAATTTCAGGCAAATCTGTCAAACGGTTGCAAAGTTATTATGGTGCAAAATTTTGGGTTTAACATGTAAATGGTTCCTCAACCCTAACTATGGTAGCACAACCGTGCTACCATAATATATATATATATATACATATATATATATATATATATATATATATATATATATATATATATGTGTGTATAAAGAACTATTTACCTTTCCATTGCACTGCTCAGGCTTTTTTTTCTGAATCCACACTTTCTCTTGGAAGTTAAGGCACCATATAATAATAATCCGGGGATGTCTATCAGGAAGAGGTTGAGGATGTAGTGACCTGTGGTCCCTTTCGATAGAATAGCAGGCACCTGCAGGAGGGGAACCGGCCACATCAAGCTGCAAGGATTGCAAACATTTCACCATATCTGAGCCTTCCACCTGCTCTGGAATGCCAAGCAAAACAAAGTTTTTACATCGACTCCTGGCTTCCAGGTCATCGACCTTAAGCTCTCACTTTTGTGTATGCTGTCTCAACTCCTGAAGCTCTTTCATTTCCTGGGCCTGAGCATCTTCCACTAAGCTATTACAGCATTCCACATCCCCGATGCAGTGACTGAGAGTCTCCAAAGACAACTTCAACAACCGAAGAGCTTCTATCCCTTGAGGTACATTACTTTTAAGGCTGGCAATCTTTGCCAAAATAATATCCAGTTTGCTTGGTTCTGGGTCCAGCTCAGGAGAATCTGGCGTTGCCCATTTGTGGGGTGGGAGCAGCCTAGCTGATGTCACAGTAAGTTTATCTCTCGCTACAGTGTCGCTCACTGAAACCGAAGTCTCCATCTAATTCACCGGAGATAATGATGGCTCTGACATGCTGAAAGCTTCCTCCATACAACTGCAAGGTGAGTGATTTGCAAAATACTGCCAATCTGGAGTAAAACTGCTGTTTGTCAGCCTAGGATGTGGAGTGGCTGAAGATCCATCTATTCAGCCCTGAAGCATCACATGACTCCCCAAGGACACATTTCTTACTTGACGTACAGTTAGAGATACAGTGAATTTAAAATCCACCAGGGAAGTGAATGTGAAGTGGCCACTTTGCATTGCCAGTTCGCTACATGGAGTGCCCCATAGAAAAGGGACACTTCACCTTGTTATTATTACTTCACGTTGTCATTCCGCCTTAAATGTGAAGTAAGGCAGAGTGACAACAATATTGGCAGCACCCCACCCACAGTCACCAGAATTAATGTCCATCCCCAAAGTGCTTCTGTCTTGTATCCAGAAAACTCCTCAGTGCTGACAAAGTGAAATGAGAGTGTAACAAGAAATGCAGTCTCCCAGAACTAATGGTGCACTGCAAATGCACAGACAGATTAAGATTGCACTGCACACTCAAAGGATGCATATGAAAAGGTACAACAACACCTAACCAGTGCTCACAAGTCACAAATCCATATCTGGAAAGAAATACATTTTGCTAGTTGGGGGATTAGTGCACAGCAGTAACAATCCACTACCAGTAAAGATAGCACAAAGCAGTATAAAAAATTCATGTAGGTGCGGTGGATAGCAGGTTCACACTCTGCAATTACTCTGTGGCACAATAAAAGGTGTCTGATTTAATGGCACGCATCGCACACACACTCACACACATACTACAAGTAATGCGTAGTAAATTGAAAACCTTTAGTAATATAACCAAATGTTTTAAACAGACAAATTATACACTGCTGCACCATAACAATCAGCAAAAAAAAAGTCAAGAATTACTGAAAATATTAGTGTGTGTACATTAACACAGTTGTACAAGAAAAATATAACTAAAACAGAAAGACTGCTTTTTCTCCCAGTTAATGTACCTACACCACAAATACGCCCCCCCAAGCACACTTCACAGTACATAGACTGACTGTTCTAAATTAACATTCAAAATCCACACACAACAATAAACACTCGATGATATGAGCACAGAAGGGTTTCCTACAATCGGTGTACTAAATTTTGTACAAAAAAAGTTACTCAAAAAGGCATTTTAAACAGCGTTTAGAGCGAAAACCCTCTCTAGCTACCATTACGCACACACACACACTACCCAGGCCAGAACTAAGGCTATGCAAAACAATCTAGAGCCCATGTGACCTGCAATCCTATTAATCACTGCAGAATTTCATTTGGAGCTCAATTACAAGGCTAAGTGAGGGGAATTACATTGATTTCAATGTACTTCAACTTAAAATTGGTGGAAAAGTGGTTTGGGAATGTGGAATAACGCAAAGTCATTGGTTTCAATGGACTTTGCATTCCTCATTATGAAGCGAAGTACTCCACTTCACATTGTGGAGTACTCCATGGATTCTGCATTACTCCATGAATCACTTCGCAGAACAAATTGGGGCCACTTCACCCACCACTACTTACAGTACTGTAACTCACATGCTGTACAGGAAGGAACGCGAATGCCTATGGCTATACTTCCCCGATAAGCTGAGCCTGTTTCATAAAACTCCCCAATTTAAAAACTCTTATTAATGAGTACAATGGTGGGGTGGTGAAGCCTAGAGAGAGACTACAAAACAGGCTTACAATACATCCAAGTAACTAATAAAAAAAATAATGTGATTCATGACGTGATCATGAAGTGTGATTTGTGACTGCATTTGTGAGCGTAATGATGAAGAATGTGATTCGGTGTAAACGGTGTGAGATAACCAATATGGAACTGTACTGGGAATGCGAATGTCTATGGCTGTACTTCCCCAATGAGCTGTAGCACAAAACTACCTGACTTAAAAACACTTATCAATGAGTACAATGGTGGGGTGGTGAAGCCTGGAGAGATACTACAAACCAGGCTTACAATACATCCAAGTAACTAGAAAAAAAATTAATGTTGTGATTTGTGATGTGATCTTGAATCATGATTTGTGACTGCATTTGTGACCGTGATGATGAAGAACGTGATTTGTATCACAAGGTACTCATGATGAAGGGCCTGACTTAAAAATGCATGTTAATGAGTGCAGTGTTCATGCTGAATGATGCACCACACCACTCCAGTACTCTGAAGAGAAGCCAAAGAAACAACTGTGACTTAAGTCACAGATTGCGATTGGGCCCTAAAGAGATGCAAATGCACAGACAGACAAAGATTGCGCTGCACACTGAAGAGATGCAGATGTAAAGGCACAACATCTAACCAGTGCTCACCATCAGCAATTCAAATCTGGAAAGAATACCTTTGCGGTTGGGGCGGACGCGGTGAGGGGGGGCAGTGTACTGCACTGCTGCAGTAACAGTCACTAATACTAGTACCAGTAAAGATACCACAAAGAAGTATAAAAATCACACAGCTGCAGTGGATATCAGGTTCACATTGCTGAGATTACTATGTGGCACAATAAAAGGTGTCTGATTTGATGACACGCGTCACACACATACTCACATACACGCTAAATAATGTGTAGCAAATTGAAAACTTCAATAATATAACCACATATTTTAAACAAACTAAAGTCATGCACTGCTGCACCATAACAATCCGCAAAAAAGGCTAGAATTATTGAAAATATTACTGTATGTACATTAACACAGTTATACAAGAAAACTATCACCAAAACAGAAAGAACTGTCTTTTTGTTCAAGTTAATCTACCTACACCACAGATACACCCCCTCCAAAGCACACTTCCACTGTCTTTCAGTACACAGACTGAATGTCGTACATTAACATTCAAAATCCATACACAAACAATAAACGCTCGATGATATGCGTATAGGAAGGTGTCCTACAATCAATGAACTAAAGTTTCAGCAAAAACAATTACTCAAAAAAGGGTTTTTTAATAGCTTTTAGAAGGTTTGAATCACAGAGAGCTCTCAGAGCAGACTATCTCCTACAGCTTCCTACACACATTCCCCTGAAATGAGGCTGTGCAGAACAATCTAGAGTCTATGTGACCTGAAATCCCATGAATCACTACAAAATGTGCCTTTGGAGCTTAAAAACAAGGTGAAGTGAGGCGCAGTACATTGTTTTCAATGTACTTCACCTTAAAAATTGGTGGAGTAGTGGTTTGGGACGGTGGAGTAATGCAAAGTCATTGTTTTCAATGGACTTTGCGTTACACATAATAATGCAAAGTACTCCACTTTGCGTTGTGGAGCACTCCATGAATTTGCTTTCGCTTTGTGATTCACTTCACGGAGCAAATTGGGTCCACTTCGTCCATCTCTATGTACAGTGCAGTGCACAATTTTTACATCTATTCAAATGCACTCCACATCCTGTCCTAAGGGTAATACTGTACACTGGCATTAAAATATATAGTACTCTCTTGTAAAAGGCAAGCATAGGTAAACCAAAAGTTAATTGGCTGAACAGAATTGCAGTCATGTTACAAGTGATTTCCCAAAAATGAATAAAGTGATAAAAAAGCTCTCTGATTGTAAGCAGAGTCATTGGCTATATGTCAGTACTGTGCAGACAATGTCTGGATTATTAAAAATAAAACAAAAATTAAAAAAATTCCATATTGCAGCTTATTTAACATTGTTATACAGCTGGATACCATCACAATACAGTAACTTCATGCAGTATGTACATGTCATGGTGTTACCACTCTGAGTAGTATATTGCTTCACACATGTTCCCCTTTATGTTTTCTCCCTTGCTCAATGCATATTTTATTACATAGACAATGACAGCAGAAAAAGAACAATGGTTCATCTAGTTTGCCTAGACTGCCCCATCTGCCCCGGACCTATTGTCCATACAGGGTTTTATTGCTCCTGGTCCACCCCCCTGCTCCCCTGATTGATGCTGCTGACATGAGCAAACACCAAAGTCTTCACTCATCCTAGTCATGCCTAAAACCATTTATGGTCTTGGTGCCCACCACCTACACTGGAACACTGTTCTACAGTGTTACAACTCTTTCCATAAAATATAATTTTCTCGCATTCCTCTTAAACCTTCCACTGTCCAGTTTCAACTCATGACCTCTGATGCTTGTTTATCAAAACATGTTTGTTTACATTTCTGTCTGATGCTTGTTTATCAAAACATGTTTGTTTACATTTCTTGATCAATTTCCATTGCATATTTCCTGGACTTGGGACCCCCCCCAAAAAAAACATCATTATGCAGTGGGAGGGGAGGAAGCTCACCACAGCCATATCAGCTCTGGCTAGAGCTTATATATTGCAGTCACTGTTTGTTGCTTGCAACACCCTCTCAAAGGGTTCCTCTGTTTCCTCCATTATACTCTACTGAAACCAGACTTTGACGTCTGACAGTCTGTCACTCCAATGCTCCAGCACCTCTCTGCTCTACAGTCGGCCAATCTTTGGACTATCCTCTCTGTGTATCTACAGCCTGGTACTACCAGCACTACCACTGTATTTGAACTTCAGACTTTCATCAGATTTTTATCCTGCTCTGTCCTGTCAGGGAGAAGAGACACAACAAGCAGTATGGCAAGAAGGAGACAGGCACACAAGATGAATTGGAAAGACTGCAGTTATTGATAATGTAATGGTGGCTTATCATTTCTAAATGAAAAAAGCTGCAAAACTGCAGTCCTGCTGTGGCAGCTCCTCCTCAGCAGTTGCAGTATGCAGCACCTGCTCTACAGTCACAGTCTCACGTCTTTCTGAATTGATGAAAGTAATGCATTTGGTATTTATTGTATATTTCTGTGACTATTCTGTGCAGCCAGTGGATATACCTGACTATATTAATTACTCTTTGGACTTCTGAAAATGTTGCATTTTTCTCCAACCTGTAGATTTTGCCATTTTTATAATTTCTGAATTTATTTATTCAGGATTTTCTTTGATACAGTATTACTCCTGTTGATAACATATATTTATCATATAGAACATATTTTCTACAACTGTTTGTGGTGTATGTTGAAATTGGAGGTTATTATATGTATGTCTTTGACTTTACTTGACCAGTCTTGATTTCCTAGTTATCACTGTGTAATTGCAGAGTCCCTTTCTTTGTTTTTAATTTTCACTATTGGGCAGTCCACTGTCAAATATATTGTTTATTTTTTTCAGATATTTATTTTTATTTTTCAGATTGGATACATTTTTTACAAATAAAAAATTATTATTATTATTATTATTTTGTTGCTATAGCCACACACTTGAGTTCTTAAAAAGTCCCTTCTCTATTGTTAATTTACTTTGTTGATTCTGCTCTGGACATGTCTGTCATAGCAGTCTAACTGCATTTGTAACATGACTTACCTTTTTTAATTCCTCCATTTTTTCTTTTCTCCCTTATAGTACTGATTTTGTTTTGGATCTTGTTTTTTGGTGTAGTCATTTTTATTCTCCCATGCCATATAGTTATTAGTTATTTCACTGCTTTATGGTACAATACATAAAAGTTATTGTGGTGTACTGTCCAATCCTTCTTACTTCTGCGTTCATTGTTTATTGTTATTTTATTGCAAGGGAACTTGTAGCAGTTTTCCTAATTTTATTTGTTTCTGCTGTGTTCCAACTGGTTCATATAAATTTCCTTTAATATCATGGAGCATTAGGAACGTTTTAATAATAAACTGATTGGAGTTCTTCAGTCAGTGTACAAACGTCACAGAAAACTGAAAGACCTTGAAATTATCTAATGCACTGTGCTTTGTTACAGATTAGGTCTTAGTTTCTCATAGTTTTTCTAGCAATGCTCCTGATTAGTCTTATCATAAATGTATTTTTGATTAGTAGTTAACTTTCTATGTTTTTTGGGAGAATGTTTGTTCACTGCTGCTGGCAGATCCTTTTTGGGAACTAATGATTTATTGATGGGAACTAATGATTTTTGGATGTTTAATTAAACAGTATTATATAAATGTTACCACAACTGCCTGTAACTCCACCCCATGATGAAGACGCATCTTGAGTCAAAGCACTGGGATCTTTTGTGCTCTTGATGTGGCAACAGAACATTGCAAAATTAATTGAAGACTTCAACTAGTTTATCTAATTTTTGTCTCTGAGTGTGTTTCTTGGGTGTCTGGTTGCTTTATAAATAACATCTGCCATATTTATAAGGTGGGGTGATAAAATACCTGTGCTGAAAATTTGGGGTCAAAATCTCAAAAAAAAGTTATGAAGAAACATTGAAATCTGTCCATGTTTACTCATAACATTGAAATTTGGTTACATTTTGAATCCACATTTTCCCCCACCTCACAAACATGCAGATGTTATTTTCAAATCCCCTCTCCAAAATCTGTTTCCACAATTGTTCCCCAAAATCACATTTTGGGTAGGATTTGATAAATGACACCATTATGTTCACATGTTGGTCCAACAAAAATACTATTTTGAAAATTTGTAGTCACAATCTGAGAAAACAATAATGTGTATTCAAACTTGAACTATTCATTTGTTTATTTTAACTGCTGTGTTATCCACATCCAGCATCTACACAGCACATGCACACCAGCAAACAGAACTGGGATTAGGTAATGCTTGTTTTTCCTTGATATTACAATTTTATCAGTGCATATGCATATTTTCTTCCTCCAGATACCTTTATCAACTGTGTTTCCTATTTCACACTTTCTTCTATGGCTTGGGGACTTCTGGTTATGTACATCATGCATATTTGTAAGGAGGTTTTGTTTTCTTTTTATATTATGTGCCAGACTTAGAGGTATGCTTCAAAAATATTCTGCTTCATGGGTAACTGATAGCAGATGTTGATATCAGATATTGATATCAGGGATAGTGGTAGCAGAAGAAAAGAGGTAAATACTTCCTCTATACAGATTTATGGTGAGGCCTCATGTGGAGTAGTGTGTCTAGTTCTGGAGCCCTCACCTCAGAAAGGACAAGGATAGGTTGGAAACAGTGCATCACAGAGTAACAAAAATTATTCTGGGACAGCAGGGCAGATCCTGATGAGTGCCTCAAAGCACCAAATATGTACTCACTGGATGCCAGAAGGGAGAGAGGAGATATGATAGATACTGTCAAGCTCCTTAAAGGAATTAACAAGGTATACTGTGGAGAATTATTTACCATGAATACCAACTCAAAGTCATGTGGTCATGAGTGGAAATTAGCAGGAAGAAGGTTCAGGAGGGATGTAAGGAAGTACCTCTTTACAGAAAGGGTGGTGGAACCTTGGAATAGTCTGTTGGCCGAGGTTGTGGGTGCAAACACAGTCAGGGGGTTGAAGCAGACACAGGATAGAATCAAGAGAATAATGATCTCTTGGGGTAAGAAGACCAGGGAGGAGAATGGGGAGAGAACTGGAAGGCTACTACCCTGGAGGACAAATAGGTTCCAGGGATTATAGGGAATATGGGCAGACTGAATGGACCTCTGGCCTTTTTCTGCTATCATGGTCTATGTTTCAATGAATTTTAAAGTCTGTAAAATGGGAGTAGTACAGTGCATATCTTGGAATGAGACAGGAGACCACCACTCCTTAAAATACCCTAAAATATTGTCACATCTGAAGTCTTTGAGATTTGATTTTATTTTTCATTTGTAATTTGTTAATCAGGTAGAACCCAAGAGCATTAAATGCCCATTTCCAAGAAGTGCCCACACAACAGAAGCAAAAATACAGGACACATATGTACTACAGAATAAATATGCAATACATATTTTAGTTAGGTGGATTTCCTTGAGATGTGTAACATTGCAGTTCTCAAGGAAATCCACCTAACTAAAAAATAAGCAGTCAAACTGGCAAAGTATTAGTAAGCTTAGAGTATTCCAGTACATCACCACAAGGAGATACAGGGTATTAAGTGTCATGAGCAAAAACTGCCCTTCCCAAGTTAGGCAAACCTCTTGGAGACAAATAGGGGCATTGGGTGCTGCTAGAATGTGTAATGCAGTAGATACAGTGAAAGTGACTGTAGTAAACACATGTGCACATAATGTGAAGGATACATTTGTTTTGTCTCCCTAACTCCAGCTATTTCTGGCAACTCTTCTTCTGTAATAGTGGGGATTTCAATGTTGCTGTGGACCCAATAGTTGACAAATTTTCTCTAACCCCAGTTCCACCATCCCACAACAAAACTCATGTAGGCTGTAGAGCGATGGTGTGCAGAATAGTGCTGGGCAAAACGTAATTTTCATCAGAGGAATTCTTTTGGAATTGCAATTCTTCTTCAGTGAAATTTCATGAAATCTCTGCAAACATTTTGCAAAATTTCACCAGAATTTAAATGTCGGTTATTTCCATTTAATTTTAAAAGTATCATATTTGCAAACTCTGTAGTCCCATACCTCATAGGGTCATGTGTCAAGCTTCAGATTTCTAGCTTTTAAGGGGACTGACTTACAGTATAAACCACAAAACATTCCACAATTTTTTAATTACCTTTCACATGTACGTAACCTACACAATTTTAAGGCCCTGTAGCTTTCAAACTAGGGAACACAATATTGCCAGTTTACGTAGGCTTCATGACCATAAAATGAGCCTGTGTGCCAACCTTCTAAGCTGGAATGATGGCCAAATTATAAGCAGCAACAAAATACAAAATTACATCAGTAAGGACTTCCAGTGATGTCATGGCCTTAATGGCTGACTTATTCAATAGATCTGTCTAACCTGAAGTGAATTCACTGAAATCCTCATGAACTACATTGTCAAATCATCTGTAAAATGACTATAGCCAACTTTATGATGACTATGCACCAGAAAGCTGAAGATTTATCAGCCAAACAGCAACTACGGGCCATGGTGGAACATGGTTGCAGTAGGAACCATTCTTGTGGCCTCCCACCCAATCTCTGCAGGAGGGCAAGATCAAAAATTATGTAGAGATGTTTACTATAATATCAAAATGCCTATGAGCTGAGCTGAAAACTATCCTTCCACTTCTCTGAATCCACTGTTGTCAATGGTAAGTGACTTAAGGGTAGTAGAGAGGCACATGACCACCACCAAGGCATGCTTGATGGGATACACTCTGACGACAGACCTCCACACAAAGGCCCTGTTCAGCTTGCAAGGCTGTAAGTTCAAACTGGAATAGAAGATGGAAGATTTAGAAAACTGGCACCACTGGAATAATATTAGGATACTGTACATGGGGTTCCAGAGAGACATGTGTCCAATGACCCCTCACCTACATTGAAGGCCTTATTAAGAAATTCTTGGGACTTGACAGGGCTTACCCCTTAAATGTCATTAGAGCACACAGCCTTGGCTGCCTTTTATAAAGACCCGAAAGTCCAGCTCATGCCATTATTTTACCTTTTTGTGCTACCGGACCAAAATGAAAATACTTCATAAGGCATGAGGAAGGAAATAAGTTGTGTTCAGAAATTCTAAACTGTATTTTGAACACAATTTTACCCCAGAAACACTGGAAAAATGTAAAATGGTTGCTACTGGTCACAAAGCAGCTCCATGCCAAAACCTTTCCAGCTTGAAATGAGTACCAAGCATGCCTGCAAGTTTTCTCAGATTCTGGCTCGAATGTGCGTGACTCACTTCAAGATGTTGTTCCCATTTTGGTGAAACAGAGCTTTTAGACTGAGTAAACTCTCAAACATCTCCGTTCTCAAGAACTGGACAAACAGAGATGGCAACAAAAGCAAGGGGACAGGGTGGCAGAGGAACTCCCTCTTCATCAAATAAATCACTCTCGGAAAAACATAAATCTAAGCACAACAAGGTCGCAGCTCCCCTGGCAGACAGACATCTAGGCAGATAAGAAAAGGAATCTATGGCTCCAGCAACCTGACTTTGCTTTTTGAGTGACTCATACTCCGCTTTTTAGATAATGTTCTGAATTGGTGGTTTCGCATCCTAGGATGGCCCATTTCAATGTTTCTCTGCTAACAGTGACACAGTGAGGATTCAAGTATGACTAAAGCAAGGCTTTCTAGTTTTGGCTTTGTTCAATTTGCTTTTAGAGGATTTAGCCTTTTTTTCTTTGCTTTTGCCTGCTGTTGAGCTAGTTGGGGATTTTCTGTGGCGGGTCTCGGGAGCGGGGCCTGGCAGCCTCTTTTATATCTTAAGATATTTTTCCACACACTCTCCAACTTTGCAGGCCTCTAGTTGTTTCTCTTCCATATGAGACAATATCACTAAATTGTACTAAACAAATTATCAGGCGTCCCACTTTTCCAGCCCCCACCACACACAAACTGGCTGGATTGTACTCTGTGCTGATGAAGGCATGGGCCTCCTGCCCCACACCACTGTGTAAACAAATGACACTTTCATCATTATCTTGATGCATGCTGCTGCACATTGTGATGACCGTCAGAGGGGCACACGGTCCCCCACAATAAGGCTATGAAGATTTGTTGCAATTTGCCAAACACAGGTTCTGGCAGAACTTGTGCCTGATTCCACTCCATCTGAAACTCCAGCCTAATATTGCCACAGTGACAAAATACTGATTGGTTAGAGTCATGCAATATCAAATGTATAGGGCAAGAGATACAGCATGCTGCCCCCTTTCATGGAAACAGATTGAAACAGGACTACGAAAATCCAAAGCAGCAGCATTTGCAAATCGGCGAAAAAAAAAAGAAAAGTATAGAATCATAGAATCATAAAAGCTTGAAGGCAGAAAAGAACCATACCGGCACATCTAATCTGCTCTTTTTTTCCCTTACATCTCCCCCTCCATGCCAGTCGCTACCCACCCCCCCTGATACTCAGTCCCATATGCTTGTCCCATGCCCTTTTGAATTCTTCCACCAATTAAGCCTCCACCACTCCATCTGGTAGTCTGTTCCAGGGCTCCACCATCCTTTCCATGAAGAAACACCCTCTCACATTGCCTCTGTATCTTTTTTCTTGCAGTCTGAGGCTGTGCACTCTAATTTTGACCCCATCCTTCCTCTTAAGTAAACCTTCTTGTCCTACTTTATTGAGCCCCTTTACATATTTAAAAGTTTCAATCATGTCTCCCCTTTCCCTGCTTGTCTCCAGCATGTACAGATCCTGTTCTTTACACCTCTGCTCATATGACTTTCCCTGCATACCCTGCACCATCTTGGTTGCCCTTCTCTGAACTCTTTCCAACACATCTATATCCTTGTGGAGTTGTGGCCTACAGAACTGAACCCCTTAATCCAGGTGCAGCATCACCATGGCTTTGCAAAGGGGCATTATTACCGACCTCTTTCTGCTAATAATGCCCCTGCCTATGCATGCCAACATTCCATTGGCCTTTCCCAATGCCCTGCTACATTGGATTCCTACCCTAAGGTTTGAGGAGACTATTTCCTTAGCATCAACATACTCCTGACACAATCAAATTGCTCATCAGTACGTGATGCAGGAAGGTACTGACAGTCAACCAACAGGAAAGGGACCTTGGGGCTATCATAACAGATGACCTCAAGATGGCAGGGTTATGCAACAAAACAGTGGGTAGGGCTACCCGAGATGCTGCGGTGTATGGGGATGGGCATATCCAACAGGAAGAGGGAGGCACTGCCATCACTCCACCACCTGCTGGTGAAACCCCACCTGGAGCACTGCACTAAACCCTGGAACCCCTCTGAAGAAAGGACACAAATAGGGTGGAGGCAGTCCAGTGGAGGGCAACAGAAATGGCAATGGGGCCATACGAGAAGCCCCATAAGGAAAACATAGAGGGTTCACAACATAGCCACCCTTGAAGAAAGGAGAGAGAGGCAACATGACAGAAACCCACCAGTACCCCAGAGTGGCGAGCGGGGTACAGGAGGACAGCTCTCCCAAAAATGAAAAGGAACACCAGGATCAAGTGGAATGCAATAATCTTGGGGGGGGGGGGACAAGAGAGATGGGAGGAAATATTTTTTCACTGAAAGGGTGGTACAGAGAACAGACTGCCAGTAGAAGGGATGGAACCAAAAACAGTGGGGGGGCTTGAAGCATGCATGGCATAGATATAAGGGTATATTAGAAAAACTGTCAGGAAGAAGGGAGGATTGCTGAAGATCAGTTAGGGTCTGCAGAGAAGATTAGGCAGGGAACATCTAGGTAGACTGGGCAGGCCAACTAGTCCTTTTCTGCTGATAAATTCTATGCTTCTATCTCTCTATGTTATTTCCTGTTGAGTGACTGACTACTTGTCTTTACTACAGCAGCTTAATGTCATACTGCTAGCTCACCACTAGATGTCTGTCATGTCTCAAACAGCATCCTGTCACCAGTGATATTTATTTACGCAGGAGTTTTTAGAGAGACAGAAAAAAAAAAAGCAGAAAGAGTTACAGCCTACAGAAGGGTGGGCCATCCTTTCTTCTCTGTTTAAAAGGGAAGGGAACTACATTTACACATGGAGAACTAAAGAGACTGCAATGAGAAACGTCTACTTTTTTAGCATTCTTCTGCTGGCTCTGTACACAGGTAAGGAGATCATGAATTTGTTTTTGAGTATTTCTGATAATGTATTGTGACTTTTTATTTCATTTCTAAGTGTCATTAAATTGCTACATTTGGTGTAGGAAGACACATGGCTAAATCTATTATTACAAATATTGTTTCATGAGTTATAATATTATTACAGAATATGTAATAACAGTGTTGCATATCTGTCTTGTTTTAGGGGTGCAGTACCAGGAAGGGGTAACACAGACATCAGAGATTTCCACAAAAGAAGGAGAAGATGTACATTTCCAGTGCAAAACTAGACCCAACGACAATGCTATTTTTTGGTACAAACAGTCACCTAATAAAGCACTGGAGCTTGTGATTAACACATTTGGTGTATCCCAATATAAGGATCGATTTAATCTGACAAAAAACAGTAGCATCTCCTGGACATTTAGCCTCAGTAAGGTGACATTAGAAGATGCTGCCATGCACTTCTGTGCAGCGAGTGACACAGTGATAGAGGTGCAGGAAATGCTGAATCAGAAAGTCAGTCCTGCCTCAGCATCATGAGTCTGGAACAAGTGTAGTCAAGAAAAAATGTTTTCTGGACTTTAAGCGGTAAACTGTTCTTTAAATGAAACTAGTTTTAAGAATGCACTTATTGTCAGCAAAATTGAACCCTTGATATAATTACTGTGCACAAACCCTATTATTGACATGATAGTCACTATATTTACTAGAAATAGAAAGCAATAATGATAGTTCCCCATGTGTACCAATTTCATGTTATTGTATTAAAGTTCGCCCAGAATGCATATTAAATCTGCCATGCTCCTGCTGCAAGTATAGACTTATTAAAATGTTCTTTACAGTATTGTATATCATTATCAAAAAAAAAAAATATGCCTCATAAGTTCCAAAGAATAGCATACTGTATTTAAAGAGCTGGTAACATATTCAGGAGAACTTTAACAAAACTTAATATTTAGACACAATCCCGCTTGCATTTCCCATTAGTGCTGTATTCTTCCTCCCCATTATTTATTACTGAGGTCATCTGTATGAAAACAGGATCTTTGCTCCAGAAGAGGTTGTCTATTTCTGATGCTTCCTCCCTACCTGAAGTCATAGAGCACTGCTTGTGATGGCAACAGATTGTGATGTCACATTAGAAGATTATGACCCCTATTCTAGAAAAGTTACACCTGGCGTAACAGCACTTGCTCCAAGTAGAATGGTGCATGTAGCAACTTATACCAACAGTTGTGACATGCGCAATTCTACAGTGTGGCCTGTGACATGGTGCAGGCCACTTGCGCTGAATAGCTGTTACTCCAGCAGTTGTGCCATAACCCACCTGTGACATGGCGCTGGGGGTTTATAGCAACAGTTGCGCCCCATTCCAGAAGGGCAGCAACAAATTCTCCAAGGCTGGTATTCTACAAGAACCCCCGGAGGATATCCGGCAATGTAAGTTACACCAGCACTTAGCTGGTGTAACTTACAGATGCCCCCAAGGGGTCCTGCAGACCCACCAGCTGCCCAGCAGTCAGTTCTCAGATGCCCTCCCCCCATGTCCAGCATACCCCAGTGGGTGCCCTGCAGGGCTGCCCATACCTTCTGCCCCTGAATCCTTCATTAACTGCCCCACAGGGCTGCCACAGCAACTGCCCTGATGAAGCATCCAGTAAGCACCCCACAGGGCTGGCCACACTTCCTGTCCCCTGAATTCACCATAGATATGCCCTACAGGGTGGTGCAGTCAACCCCCTCACCCATGCCTCAACCCCGAGTCACCTGCCGCAAATGCAGCATACACCCAGCCAGACCTGGTAGTCTAGTGGCCCCCCACCCAGCTGTGCCAGTCCATCCAGCACCCTCCCAGCCATCCCCAGCTGGCGACTGGTACAGCCCACCTCTCACCTCCATGGCCAGCCACCGACTGAGTTTAGTAGGAATGCTACTGTAAAGACGCACTCAGAAATGAATTTCTGAGCACGTCTTTTCAGTATGCGCTCCAACTAAACTCAGTCAACGGCTGGCCGTGGAGGTGAGAGGTGGGCTGTGCCAGTCACTGGCTGGGGATGAGTGGGGGGGTGCTGGGTGGACTGGCATGGCTGGATGGGGCTGGAGGTCACTAGACTACCAGGGCTCACTGGGTGTATGCAGCATTTGCAGGGGGTGACTCGGGGTTTGGGCATGGGTGGGGGGTTGACTGAGCCACCATCTGGGGCATATCTATGGTGAATTAGGGGGACAGGAGGTGTGGCCAGCCCTGTGGGGTGCTTGGATGCTCAGGGGCAGCTGGTGGGGTAGTCCAGCGGGGCAGTTAAAGAAGGATTCAGGCAGGGGTGGCAGGCCCTGCGGGAAGATAATGCTAACGAAGGATTGGGGGCAGAGGGTGTGGGGCATTTGGCAAGCACATAATGTGGCCTGCTGGGCATGGGGGGCATTGTGACCTGTGTTGTGGCTATGATATGCTCGCAAGTTCTGCCTGCTCTCAGCTGCACCTGGCGCATGTCACAACTCTCGCGAGGAATTAGATGCAGATCCTGCCTCTTCTTGAATAGGCGTAGGGTCAATGTCATAGTTGAAATTGGTGTAAGTCACATTTGGCCAACCTTCTAAAATTGGGCCCAGTGACTTGAAGTAGGGAGTAAGCTATGGATGCAAATGGATTCTAAAGGAACTCTAAGGGATGAAGATCATATAGTCATGCCAATTCTTTAGCAATAAATAAGGTTGAGTAGAAATATATAAAATATAAATGGAATGCAGCCAGAACTGTACCTAATTATTATGCTTTTTAAAGTTTTCTTTGAGGCATCAGTAGCTCTTTAAAGGAGTCATTGATTTTCTCTTAGTGCCATAGAGCTGATGATTAGCTTACCAGATTAATACGCTGCACTGCCCGCATCTAATCTTGCTCTTTTTAATAGAGGAGCAGGAGTGGCCATTTAACCTCAGGAGCCAGTTAGCAAAGTTAGCCTAGCCACATATATAAATGTCAGGCTGACCCACATCACAAAAGAGTGCTCTATTCTCATGTAGTGAGGGTGACTTCCAATCAAGCATGCAGTCAATAATATGCACAGGAGGCCAACTCAGTCACTGCCATATATTTACTGGATGGCCACTGTGTTCTCAACATTTCACTCACAACGATTACTCATGAGAAGTGGCTCTATTTTCAAAAAAGAAAACATTATATACATTGATTTACATACATTTAGAAACCTAGAATTTGATAGCTGATAAAGACCTCTAGGCCCATTCAGTCTGCCCAGTTCTCCCTATCTACATGATTACCATAGATTGTGCCCAATGTACTGCTCTTTCTCCCTCCCCCTTACTTTCTACTGTGATTCCCTTGTGCTTATGCCATGCACACTTGAACCCCACTACTGTTTTCGCTCCCACCACCTCCAATGGAAGGCTGTTGCAGGAATCCACCATTCTTTCTGTGAAGAAGTACTTCCCCACAGTTCTCCTGAATCTACCCCCCTTCAGCTTCATAGCATGCCCTTCTGATCTTGTGCACCTTTTCCAGTGCAAAATATCCCCCCCCACACCTTATTTACCCCTGTGAGGCATTTAAAGATCTCTCTCTCTCTTATCCCCCTCTCCATTCTCTGTTCCAGGGTGCACATAGTGAGGTCCTTTAGTCATTCCTCATTATACTTTTGATGCAGATCCTGCATTATTTTTGTTACCCTCCTCTGGACTGCCTCCACTCTGTCTATGTCATTCTGGAGATGTGATCTCCAGAACTGGATACAGTACTCTAGGTGGAGTCTTACCATTGATTTATACAGAGACAACACCATCTCCCTCTTTTTGCTGGTGATTCCCCTCCCTATGAACCCCAGCATCCAACTCCCCTTCCCTACTGCCTTGTTGTACTGCCGGGCCACCTTTAAATCATCTGATATGATTACCACCAGTTTTCTTTCCTGCTTGGTGGTCGTCAATACCACTGCACCCAATTTGTACTCTGCCCCTGGGTTTCTGTCCCTGAAGTGCACTATTTTGCACTTTCTTTGAATAGAAACCCTGCTGCCATACCCTTGACTACTACTCTAGTTTTCTCAGGTCTCTGCTTATCCTTTCCACCCCCCAGAGTATCCTCACTATTGCAAATCGTGGTGTGGTATGCAAAGAGGCAGAATTTCCCTTCCAGCGTCTCATCAATATCATAAAGATATTAAAGTGGACCAGTTCCAGCACTGATCAATAAGGTACCTCACTTGTCAGCCTCCCTTCCTTAAAGCGAACTCTGTTTATCACCAACCTTTGATGCCTATCCCCTAACCAATTCCTTATCCAGTTTGCCATCTTGAACCAACTCCTAAGCTACCCAGTTTGCTTGCTAGTTTCCTATGTGGAACGTTGTTGAATGCCTTACTGAAATGTAGGTAGGCCACATCCACCTCTCACCCTTGATTTAGTTCTTTGATCACCCTGTCAAAGAAATCTATCAGATTTGTTTAACATGACCTCCCCCCATGAAAGCATGTTGCCCTGGGTCTTGTAACCCACTGGATTCAACATATTCCACAATCCTTTCCTTCAGCAGTAATTGTATTAGCTTTCCTACAGGCGTGCAGACCAGGGGGAGGACATAGACACATTACTGTTAGAAGATATACAAAACGTGACAGCCAAAGGGGGAGGGTCAGATAATGGGAGACATCAACATGCCAGATACAGATTGATCAATACCAGCAGGAACATCTGCCAGAACAGACACCTAGTGGATTCCCTGCAGTGGGAGGGCCTCAAACAACTGGTACAGCAACCCACAAGAGACAGGGCTATACTGGATCTAGTACTGACTAACAAGGAAAGGATCACAGATCTTCAGGTAGAAGGTCACCTGGGGGCCAGTGATCATTTATTTATTTAGATTTTGGTAACCAGGTAAGCCCACTGAGACCAGAGATCCCTTTTTCAGGGGTGACCAAGAATTAGTTACAGAAAAAGACATTTAGAAGCAATTATTTACAGTAGTTACATTAGTTACACAAATACACATTAGCAACATTATACAGAGGTAGAAGTCAGGTTCACATTCAGGGTCAAGCATTATTTACAGTAGTTACATTAGTTACACAAATGTACATTAGCGACAGTATACAGGGGTAGAAACCAGGTTCACATTCAGGCTCTTATTAGCAATGTATGACATCAAGTTACACACCAATTAGTAGGGAATGTAGATAATAACAGAAAATTGACATCGAAGTTTTGGAGATGCATCCAGGATGAAGGGAGGTTTAAGGCAGTGCAGCGGAAATGAGACCTGGATTAGGGAGCTAACGGTTGCAGCCACAGAGACTGAGATTGAGGAGATATAGTTTGAGTCCAGACTTCAACTGGTTAAGAGTGGTTAAGTCAGTCAAACTAGCTGGTAGAGAGTTCCATAGGTGGGAGGCAGCAAATTTGAATGAACGTTTGCCTTGGTTAGAGCGTATCCTAGGGATGTCCAGGGGGTGATTTGCGGATGATCGCAGGGTTTGGATTTGTTCTTTGGGGGAGAGTAGTTCACTAAGATGGGGAGGTGAACCTAGGGTAGTGAACTTGAAAGCAAGGCAAGCAATGGGGTAGGCTAGTTTGTGCCGAAGTGTGGGCCAGTTTAGTTCCTTAAGTGCCTCACAATGATGCCTCCTAGAAGAGGAGTTAATGGCGAAAAGAGACATTCGGTTATAGAGCACAGAAAGTTTATTGAATTCTGTCTCACGAAGGAACTGCAATAGAGGAGCTCCATATAGGATGGAGGGGAGAAGATTGCAGCAGGCAAATGCTCGGTGTGCAACTGAGGATAGAGAGTTCCCCAGACGGTAAAGGAGGCCAAGCTTTTGGTGGGTGGACTGGGTTATGGAGTCAATATGGGGTCTGTTGGCCATTTCTTGGTCAAGATGGATCCCAAGGTATTTGAAACTAGCCATGACCTTAACTCTTTTTCCTTGGTTTGTGCTGATCTGGAGCAGCTAACTTCTGTTAGAGCCCAAACATCTAGAACCAAACAGCACGGCTTTGTTTTTTTCTTCATTGAGTTTAAGGGAGTTTGTGGAGAACCAGGCCTCAAGAGTTGAGAGACTATCCTGCAGCTTTGTGGAGATGACACTAGGTTGGGGGTCACTGCAGTATATGACAGTGTCATCCACATACAGAATGAGTTTACTGAGAGAGCAGTTTCCCTCAATATTATTGAGGATGAGTGAAAAGAGCAAATACAAACTCCATTTCATTGATGGTGCTATAATGACATGTGTATCATTTACTTTGATAGTCTATAATGTATATTTCATTTTGTGTTAAACAACCATAACCCCTAATGTTGACTGTTTTCTGTGAGCAGAACATTTCCTAATTAAAAACAGTAACTCCCTATATTAACTGTTACTCGATAATATGCAATCTGACCTTCACTACCTGAATACTCTGCCTTCCCACATCCATCTACTCCCCAGTCACCTACTTTTTATAACTTAGAAATGATCTCCCCCGACCTTTCATTCTCCCTTCTACCTTACTCCCCTCCCCTCCCCCCTTTCCTACCCCACTCCTCTCCCCCTCCTACCTGTTTTTCCTTCTGCTTGTCCTTCCCCACTTCTATCATTTCTCTGATGCAGGCCAGGAAATCAGTCACGAGCTGAGTGTGCACCCCATAGTGTCTGGACCTTGTGGGGTTTGCATCCCAGAGGAACAATGGCTTGCTTGTCCATCTCTACCATACTCCCCCTCCTCTTCTTCCTCCTACTCCTCCTTTTCCTATTACATTCCACCCTAGTTCTCTGCTTCTCCTGTTTTGGATCCTTCCCCTCTTCTTTCATTCTTCAATGTGGACCAGGAAATCCAGATGCGTACGGGGTGTGCATCCAGCCGTGTACAGCCCTTGTAGAGTTTGCATCCCAGAGGGACGATGGTTTGCATCTCTGTCTCTACTTTACTCCCCATCATCCTTTTCTTCCCCTCCTCTCTTTCCTATTACATTCCCCACTATAGCTCCCCACCTCTATGCCCACTCCCCATCCTGCACTCTTTTCCGCTACTGGCCTCCCCTTTAAATTTGTTCTTTCCTCTGTTACTATGGGACATGCCTCCCATACCTTGCCTTGTGTATTAATATGTATTTCGTTTATGTTTTTCTACTTTGCATATCTTCCTATTATACATAGCTGTTTCACTGTTATTTAATTGCTGTATGAAGTTATTTTGCAAAGCTTTGTTCGGTTGTAAAAATAAATTACAGTGTATAGTGGAGCGTCGTTGTTCACTGAAATCTAGCACTCTCAAAATGTTGTTCTGCTGTACTGATGATGTCACTGGTCAGCAAGAACCAAAAAGTGACATCCATAGGACAGCAGAATTACTTTTCTTTCTGCTGCAGTGTGGACGTCACACATTGTGTCCTTGAGTAGTAATCTGACAGTTAGTCTAATTTTAAAAAGAAAGATGTGTTAACGATTTTTTTCAGGGGAAAACATTCCACTATACACTATACAGAACAGTGCATACGTACCATTTAACAACAGGGCTGTTCTTTCACCTTGTTGGTACTATGACAATGGATTACCTCTCGAGCTGCGCTCTTGAGGTAATATGTCGTCATAGTACCAACTTGGTGAAAGAATAGCCCTGTTGTTGTTACTCATGCACTATCCTATATGTTCTTATCACTTGTCTCCTTCCCCCCAGGATGCATCTGGAAACAAGCTGTTTTAGCTCAGTATGCCTATCCTGGTGAAACTTTTCAAATAAATAAAAAAACAAAATATTACAGATCATTTTGTTACCCTTGGTGTGGAAAGCTGGAAAACTTCAGTTTGCCATCTAATTCTCAAGTTCACCACAGTTCATGAGGCTGATTCACATTTCAAAGTTCTAATTCACAGTATAAGAATAATTGTGCATATTTAGATTTTGATACCTTCACTGGTGAAGTGGGTCCACAGGCCAAGTTCGCTATGTATTATGGGATTGGAGGTTATGTATAACTACTGTTTCATTAAAAGTATTTTATTTAAACTGCATGCAATTGTGTCATAACCGCCATGTGCACCCCCCCCCCGTGTCCCTGGACAGGAACAGAATGAATGGATTCATGACCATCAGCATCAGCAGGGCACCTGTCCATGGCATCACCCCCCTGGCATACATCCACGTGGTTCTGGAGGGGGGCTGCACAGGAGTGGAGTGTGGAATGCAGGAAGGCATCCAATTGGATGTTGAACAAAGGTCATAGAGTGGATTCCTTGCTCTATGGGAGTGGGTGAGTGTGGGAAAGTGCAGGTCTGTTGTTTTATAAAAAAATGGGCACTTGCCCAAATGGCTGCCCCCAGCACTCCACATCTGCCCAGTGAGCTGTGATAGCAACGTGGCAGGGGTCCTGGTGCCACTAATGCTGGATGGAGTCCATTGGAGGGTGTGTAACACTTATGGCAGAGTCCACATCATGTATCCTAGCCCAGCACTCTGTGCCACCTACACAAATTTGTGAATAGCACAGAGTGCAAACATGAGCCTGGCATGCCCCCGGACCACCCTGATGCAGTGTAGTAGTGAGTTGGCGCAGCATGTATGCATTGATTGCATTAACACCACTATAAATGCCACCGGGCTCCACTGGACCTCCCCGCACAGTATCTAAACATAGATTGTTTATGTGTCACACACATATGCAGCGCATAGTCTTCGTGCATAGTGGCCTTTTTTTCTTTAGTAGTTTGGTGTGTTAAGGGATTTGGCATTTGAACTCGCTGAACTCCTGGTAAAGCTATTCAATACCTCACTTTAGTCAGAGGTGGTTTAGAAAGGTTGGAGGATAGCTGATGTGGTACCTCTCCACAAGAGAGGGGGCAGGGAGAAACCTGGACATTATAGACCATCCCTTCTGCCTGTGTCTCTTCACATATACAAATGCATGTGAATGATACAGTCATTTACACCTTTGGCCTTTCGGCTTTAGTCATGGAAGATCCACTACAAAAGGACTTCAACAATGTCCTCCATTGGTTACCTGCTAGGCATCTAAGGGTCTACACAAAATGTCTGTCACTATGACCTTTGGTACCAGTCAGAAACTAGCTAAGCGCTCACCTCCACCTGCTTTCTCCACCATTGATTGCACCCCTCTTGAGGCTGTCCCAGCCTTCAAGTACCTTGGAGTGTGGCTTTACAGCAATCTTGATTTCTTTGCCCCCATTGACACCATTTATGTCAAACTCCACCCAATACTTGGTGCCATGTATCATAACATGGACTGTCATTACCTCCAGATCCACTGGGAGCTGGTAACCAAAATGATCCTCCCCTTCTTTGATTATGCTGACATAATCTATGGTACTGGCCCTTCATCCTTCCTTGCCAGACTGGATGCCCTCTGTAACACCTTCTGCCATTTTACCACCAATTCTCCTCCTAACACTCATCACTGCTCCCTTTATTCCTCCCTCTCCATCTTCCCTCTCCCTTCATGTCACCAGTTCCAGTGCACCATCTTCATCACCAAATACTGGCTCAGATCCATTTCATCCTACTTATCCTCCATCATCTCCCCTACTCCCTTCTCTTCCTATTCCCTCCTCTCTAGGGTTTCCCGGACCTTCTCCATTGCCACCCTCACTCATCTGCTGACCAAGCTGCTTTTTCCTAACAACTCCCATCCCTCTGCAATCTGCTTCTCTCTCCTCTCTACCCCCTGCCTCTCTCCTTCAATCACTGCCTTTAGATATCAACTAAGACAATTCCTTGGACCCTCATGATCTTGTAAATCCCCTTCCTAATCTCATATCCTCTTTCTTGACCCTCTCCTGTCAGACCCCTTCATTTGTGCACTTTGTTTCACTTATGTCTAGTTTCCATATCATTGCTGTATTTATGCTGCTAGCTTATGTTGCCACTCCATTTGCCACTACCATTGTATTTTTATGACTATATCTATAGTTTTGATATGTAATTTGTGTCCATGTTTTGCTATGAAAGTTGTTCCTTCTTATTGCCCTTCCCCGGGTCACACAATTCAGTACAATACCATAAAACATCTTATTGTCTGTATTTTTGAAACTTTTCTATTTCAATAAATTTGCCCTCAGACATCACTTGTACAACAGTCAATAAATAACCTTTACATTGGCATATGAGTATATTTATGTAATTAGACTGCCAATTTCTTTTGTTAGCATACCCAGTTATGTTTATAATTCCTTATCAACTTTTACAAATGTACTGTTGTTAAAAACTTGATTAATTTACTCATTGTTTTAACATTATTTGTGGTAAATAACAAAACCACAGTTTGTTCAGGAGAAAGGCCAAGCCCAACCAAGACATCCCCCAGACATTGTGTCCTATTTTCCTTGTATAATGAGTACATTAATACAATGTGCTTCAAGTAATCTTCTGTATTATTTTCACATCTACAGAAGGGTGAACTAATTCCTACTCCCTTCTGTTTAAAACATAAATATAGTTTGATGTAAATAATTCAAGCCTAAATCTAATTGAGAGTCTCTGTGATGCTGGATTAGACAATTGTTTCAGGTACAATTTTAATATCTGCTTTCCCGTGATCTGTTTGTAATAGCCAAACAGCCTAAGGTCAGCTAGACAAATGTCATTCTTGACTTTCTCAATGTCTCTAAGTTTTGTTTTAACCTCTAAAACTATTTCTTCACATGGTTTTAGAAATATATCCCACATCAAGTGTCCCAAACCATTTGATGATATATGTTTTTTAATATACTGAACACTAGATATTTCAAAGTCTTTAGTGGAGTATTTGCTTTCTTCCTCTAGACACCATTGTGAGAGCCGAGACTCTTGTAATAGAAATAGTTGTAGTATGAACATCAGTCTTTCTAGTGCCAATGTGGAGATTGCTAATTGTCCTAATTCCATCCAGAAAATAACTGAAGGGACTGACTGAGAAACCATCAGCATGTATCTATATAATTTATTCAATGAGACCTCCAATACTCTCATATCAGTGTCTCCCCATACTTCAGCAGCATACAATGCACTTGTTTTTATTTTTGTGTTTAGGATTTTTAAAACCCCCAACCACTGAACTTTTCCCTATTTTTGCATTGAAAATTTTAAATGCATTAAAGGCCACATTTAATTAGGATTGTGTTATCTTTAGATGTTCCTTCCATATTATATTTTCAGAAAATCTAACCCCTACGTAATCAGAATATTTCACCATTTCTATTTTATCCTGATTAATCCAAAATGTTGGTAACTTTTTATTCTTATTTATGAAAATCACAATTTTAGCTTTTTGTTTATTAATCCTCAATTTGTGTTTTCTTACATAAATTTGCAAAATGTATCAATTTCCTCTGCAGTCCTAATACAGTTGTAGATATTAAGAACAAATCATTTGCCTTTGCCAGACAAGGAATTCTCTTTCCTGCTGCTTTAGGGGGCTGAAAGTCAGGATCAATAAGTCCTTCCAAAATGTCATTAATAAGTATATATACAGTATATATATATATATATATATATATATATATATATATATATATAATATATATAAACATATATATATAGATTAAACAGAGTGGATGCAAACAGGCATCCTTGGCATACCCCCAGATTAATTAAATTCTGCAGACGTTTGTCCATATTGATTATATTGTACTTTTGTTCATATCTTTTGTGTAATCTGATCAAAATATCCAATATTACCCTGTCCAAATCATATTTTCCCAATTTACTCTAAAGTAAGCTCCTACTAATACTGTCAGACGTTGATGAAAAGTCCACAAAGCAGCAAAAAAATTCACCATTCTTGACTTTTACATATTTCCAGTTTCGAAAGTTCAGCACATAACAATGCTGAACTGTTGATCTGGCCCTACTAAATGCATTCTGAAATTCGCTAAGAAAATCTTGTTCATTTAATCAATCTATGAGTCTAGTTAGTATAATTTTTGGAAACAATTTTTGAGAAACATCAATAAGGCCTATAGGCCTATACTTCTTTGGATCTCTTGGATCACCATTTTTAATACTAGAAATAACACACTACCCAACAAACATTTCAGGAAGGTATGTCGTTGTACAAATACATTAAAGATTTTTTCAAGAATGGGAAGTCACTATTCTGTGAATAATTTGTATATATCACCTAGAATTAAATCAGGCTCAGGAGCTTTATTAGAAGTGAGATGCATCATCTCCAGGCTGAGTTGACCAGGATTTGTGGGACCTCCTCTTCCATCCAGGGACCACCGGTGCCACTGCCGTTGCCTCAGAGGTTGCCAAGAAAGAGGAGTGGTTGGACCACAGTGGGCTCAAGGAGGGTGAGGGTGGTGGAATAGAAGCACATCCCTCCAGTTGTACCTCTCCACAATTCCTATGCCATTCTGGCAAAGTGTGGTTCCTCTATGGAGGCACCCGCAGTGGAGACCAAGGAGGATGCTGGGAACCTCCACAAAGGGAGACCCACAGGAGGGTGGAAGAGGACCCTGCAAGGAAGGAAACAACCCTGGTGGGGACCCATTGTTAGAAAAGGTAGAACTGGGGAGGAAGGGGAGAGGAAGTAAGGTGCCTGCCTGGGCCATGGCTTGAGGACAGGAGGCGAATCCTCAGGATTGCAGGAGCAGCTGCACAGGGAGGGAGCTGGGTGTCATTGTCCACCCTGGGGACAAATGACCTAGCTAAGAAAGGATTAGAGAAGTGCAGGAAGAGTTTGTGGAATTGAGGAGGGCCTTAGTCAAGTAGCACATACGGTAACCTTCTAGGAGGTGCTGCCCATCTATTGCATAGAAGGCTAGGGTGTTCCACTATGAGATTCAATCAGTGGTTGGAAAACTGGTATGGAGCTCAGGGATTTGGCTTCATTGGGGACTGGGGTCCACCTGGAGTGATGCAAGCCCATAGTGGCATGATGGGCTGCATCTGTCCTGGAGGGAACCAGGATCTAGGTGATAGGTTTAAATGCTTCATTGGCAAGCTTTTAAACTAGCCAGGGAGGCACTGGAAGGAGCAGGAAATCCTAGCCCCAAACAATCCAACAGTGAAGTGCGGCAAACACCAACATAGAGGTGTCGATAGGAGAAGGGCAGGGGTAAATGGAGAAAGTGACAAAGGCAAGAAGGACAGGGATGGGGCAAAAGGGAGTAAGGCCATCAGGAAATGGAGGGTAATGAGTACCAATGCCCGTAGTCTGGGCAACAAGCTCCCTGAGCTGGTGGCCTTGATGGAAGAGGGATGCCTGGATATCGCAGCAGTCACAGAAACATGGTACACAGAGAACCATGACTGGGACGTTAACATACCAGGGTACATAACCTACAGGAGAGACAGGCAGGGGAGAAGAGGGGGAGGAGTAGCTCTCTATGTAAAGGAAGGGATAAAAGCAACTGAGCAAAAGAGTAAACAGGGAGGAGAGGAGGCACTGTGGGTCACCTGGAGACTGGAAAGGGCACCACAATCTGCACAGGGTTAGTACAGACCCCATGTCAGGGGAGGGAATGGACAAGGATATGAAAGAAGGCATTCTTAGAATGGCAGAGAAAGGGGAGATACTATTGATGGGAGACCTGAATATGCCAGATGTTAACTGGAGCACATTTGCTGCAGCCACATCTGAGAGCAGGGCCATTCTTGATGCCCTACAGGTGGCAGGCATTAGACAGCTAGTTTCAGAACCCACTCATGAGGGAGCAATCTTAGACCTCATACTCTCAAACGGGGGCAGTGAGAGGATCTCAGATCTAGAAGTGGGTTGCCATCTGGGACAAGTGACCATCAAACAGTGTGGTTCACATTAAACTCAGCTACAGAGTCAAGCCATACAAAAGTGAGGGTACTGGACTTAGGAGAGCTGACTTTGGCAAGATGGGAGAGTGCCTCAGAAAAGCACTAGCAAACAGGCTAGAAGGAGGTGTGGAGCAACAATGGGGAATCATCAAACTGCCATCACAGAGGCAACAAGCCTTGTGGAAAAATAAACAAATCAAATGAAAGAAAAAGCCACTATGGTTCTCAAAAGAGGTGGCTGTGAAGTCAGGAAGAAAAGATAGCATTCTGGAAGTATAAGGAAACACAGAAGGAGCAGGACAGAGAGCTGTACCAGTTAAGGCAGAAGGAAGCAGGAGGGAAGTCAGAATACAAAGGCCCAAACTGAGGAAAAGATAGCCAACTCAGTTAAGAAGGGGGATAAAACCTTTTATAGGTACATCAGCAGAGTGTAGCAAGACAAAGGGAGGGATAGTGAGGCTAAATAGAATGAACGGTGGGTGGGCAGAGGGGACAGTGAAAAGCAGGGATACTGAATGAATATTTCTGCTCAGTATTCACAAAGAGGAGGGAAGTGCTAATCCAATTAACAGAAGCACTCTTGATAGGGGTTGATCCCAGTCCTTTCACAGAAGAAAGGTTCTGCAAGAACTCCTAAAACTGAAGGTGGACAAAGCAATGGGTCCTGATGGAATTCACCCCAGAATTCTAAAAGAATTAAGGAGGAACTAGTGAAACCACCGGCTACTCTTTTAATAAATCATGGAGGACGGTGTGGTACCCGAGGACCGGAGGAAGACGGATGTGATTCCCCTTCACAAAAGTGGGACCAAGACAGAGGCAGGAAACTACAGACCTGTCAGTCTGACCTCTGTGGTAGGGAAAGTGATGGAGTCACTTCTGAAAAAAGAATAGTTGAGTACCTAGAGGCCAGTGGAGCACAGGACCCAAGGCAGCATGGGTTCACAGCGGGAAGGTCATGTCAGACGAATCTAATAGATTTCTTTGACTGGGTGACCAAAGTAGTAGACCAGGGAGGGGCTGTGGATATGGCCTACCTAGACTTTAGCAAGGCATTTGACACAGTCCCACACAAAGATTAATAGTCAAATTAACCAGCCTGGGAGTGGGTCCCAGGGTGGTAGCCTGGGTAAAACATTGGCTGCACAACAGGACACAGAAGGTAATTGTAAATGGAGTCCACTCTGAAGAAAGGGAGGTTACTAGTAGGGTACCGCAGGGTTCAGTATTGGGTCCAGTCCTTTTAATGTCTTCATCAGTGACATTGCAGAGGACTAGAAGGAAAAGTATGCCTTTTGCAGATGACACAAAGATCTGCAACAGGGTTGATACACAAGGAGGCATGGAAAGGATGAAAGGGACTTGGCAAGGTTGGAGGAATGGTCAGAAGTATGGCAGCTAGGATTCAATGCAAAGAAGTGCAAAATAATGCACTTGGGAAACAAGAACCCAGGGGAAGAATACACAATGGGTGGGGAGGTAGTAACACCAACAAAAAAGAAAAGGGACCTGGGGTAATCATATCAGATGACTTTAAGGTTAGCAAGCAATGTGAGAAGGCAGTAGGGAGGGCTGGCAGTATACTGGGATGTATAGGGAGAGGCATCAGCAGCAGAAAACAGGAAGTTGTTATCCTTCTGTACAGACAGTTGGTGAGACCCCATCTGGAGTACTGTGTCCAGTTCTGGAGACCCCATCTCCACAAGGACATAGACAGGATAGAGGTAGTCCAGAGGAGGGCAACTAAAATGGTGCAGGGTCTGCAAGAGAAGCCGATGAGGAGAGACTAAAGGAGCTTAATATGTATACCCTTGAGGAAAGAAGGGAGAGGGGACATGATAGAAACTTTTAAGTACCTCAGTGGAATCAACAAAGTCCAAGAGGGTAGCATCTTTCAGAAAAAGAGACTTGCAAGAACAAGCGGACACAATTTAAAGATAGAAGGAGGGAGTTTCAGGGGCAATGTGAGGAAGTATTATTTCACAGAGAGGGTAGTGGATGCATGGAACAGCCTTCCTAAGGAGGTTGTGGGGTCTAAAACTGTGGAAGAATTCAAGAATGCATGGGACAGACATAAGGCAATTCTTGTGGGGGGTAGGAAGAAATAGGCTGTTGGTTAACTAGGATCTACGGCCTATCCTGTTGGTAGGGAAATGGGCAGACTAGATGGGCCAAGCGGTCCTTATCTGCCGTCAAAGTCTATGTTTCTATGTTTCTATGTTTCATCAGAGCATTGGCTATTTCTTCTTGTTGGATGTAGATTGGTAATGAGTAAATTACTTCATCTTTATTAATTATCAGTCTGTTCAAATCCAGTTCTTCTTCTTATGAAATGTATAATAAGGTGAAATAATTCACCCAGATATCTGGAGAAATATCAGACTCTACCTTTGTAGTATATTTATTATATCCTTGATTGACTATTTTCCAGAACTGTTTGTCTCTTTGACACTGCCTTTCTTAACCTTTCCCATAATACCTTCTTGTACTTGTATCATTCAGCCTCCAGAATTTTTTTGTACTCCTTCCTTGCTTTGTTTTTATCTAAACTCATATGTGCCTTGTTAGGTTTAATTTTAGTTTTAGTTTTTTTTTTATTTTGTCTAATAATTATATTTAAATCTTGTTTTGCCTTCTGACATGTTTTATTAAACCAGGAATCTCTTGATTTATGTTTCTTAGACCGATTAATTGTACAATGTGGTCTTAGCAAGAAATGTAATTCCTGCCACCAATCAACCAGATTTTTAAAGTCAGTACCTTCCGTCATACTTGTTCAAATATCATACAATTGGCCTACATATAATAATTCCTGGAATTCCTTTATAGCTTTATTTTGCCATTTAATTTTTTTTTGGTTTATAATTCCTTAAACCTCCCTAACCCCCCACACCCACACCCCACTCAACAAAACCCTCTGGAGCTGCCCCCCCCCCATCACCACCTACCCCTTGTTTCACTGTTACCTCACCTCTCACTCTCTGGGATAGTTTCAAAACACTATGCTAGTACTCTGCCATTAGTCTACAATTGGATTTGGAGGTTACCAGGGGTGTGCTACCTAGTGCAGTCATTTACAAATAGCATTGTACTTTATTAAAATTGCTCTGTTTTTTCCTAGTTGTCTAATTCTCATGTAACTACTCTTGTTGCCTATGATCTGGCCTTTGTAACCACTGAATTTGTGTATTGTTTTGTTGCCCACCCTGGCGTGGAACCTTTGTGAAAGAGCTCATGCTCAAAGGTCTTTCCAATACACTAAATAAATAAATAAATAAATAAATTAAAAATGTCCATTCCTTCTTTCATATGTGTCAATTAACTCCTTTTATGTTTGTTATGTTTTTATCATCACCTCCATTGGTACACATGAGGATTCTATTCAATGAATACCTTTTAAGTCTTATGCTACTCTTAAGGCTTCTAGATTAACCCAAATTTGATCATTATTGAAAAATCCCTGTGGACTCATATATGTAAAATTGCCTTCATCCTCTGGTAAGCACCCATTTAGTACATTAATATTCAAATCTGTCATAACTTTATCTAATTCTTTCCCTTTGCTGTTACTTTTCAGATCTCTGGATTTCCTATTAGTATTTATTCTAGGATGTATTAATAAGAGATACGGTGTCACTCCATTTTGGCTTCCAGCCATCCGGCAGTATAATGGGTGCTCTGCATTAAAATCGTCCACTATCACCATTGCTATGTTCCCACATGTGTCTATTGTGCTTTCAAGTAGCAATTTTAATTTTGTGAGTATCTCATTCGTTTTCCCTTTTGAGCTATTTGGCAGTAAATACACAATTAAGGCAATAAGTTTAGATTTCCTCATATCTCTTTCCAGAAGTAACATTAATTAAGCAATAAGGCATGACTAAGGGTTATGTTAATGGTCTGTTAATCACCTTCTAGGGGTGTACTGTGGCACGAGGTGTAGCCAGAGGGTGATTAACTGACCATTAACATAATCCCTGGGAGAGCCTTATTGCTATTATAATAAAAAATGTTTTTAAACAGTGTTAAACCTTGTTCAGCATATGGTTAAGCTCTACATGTATGTTAATAAAAGATTAGCATAAGGCTCTTAGAATGTTGCCAACCAATCAGAGAGCTCCATTTCTCAGACCCTTTTTATAATAGATATTCTTAATCAATATTAAACTTAGAAGTAGGTTGCTAATCCATATTTATACCTTCCATATTTCTTTAGGTTTGTTGCCAAAATTGAAAAAAATTGTATAACCTGTCAATAGCAGTAACTTAGCATCCTTGCACCACATTTCTTTTAGGCAAAGACTATCTTTAGACTCCAAACATTTCCTGACTTCTGACTCTGCACTTTTAAGGTGCAGACCTTCTACGTTCCATGTTACAGTCTTAATTGTACTCAGCTTATTTACTCCATCTACCTCTTCCCTTTGATTTGGTTCCAATGTCTGTCATGTCTTTTCTGAGTATCTTAGTAAAAGGAATCCATTTTACTTCAGAATAGCCTCTCATTCTCTAAGAGTTCTATGGTTATCCTTATCTAGAATCTGATTGACTTCTTCCAAAACTTTGTTGATCTATTTTTAATTCCTGAGGTTGTAATTCTTGCAGGGCAGTTATACAAAAACCTAAGCCATCCATCTGTGAGGCCACTTTTAATAGTGCCCTAGGTGTTGCAGGATTTTTAAAGGTAATATCTATTTGTGAGGTATCATTGAGATGTCTGTACACTTTAATTTTATCCATGGTATTCCTAGCTATATTTATCTGTAAGCAGTGATCAAAGAAGGACAGCAATTACTTCCTTATTGAAAACATTGCATCTTCCTTTTTGGTTTCCCAACCAAAAATAGTTATAGTTTTTCATTTCTGTTCCACTTATTGTTTTTCCTCATACTTTCTTAAAGTTTCTGTCACACTGTCCAGATTTTCCTCCCAATTTCATTTCCATTTTAATTCTCATTTTCTGTTCCCTTTATTGTATGATTTTCTTCCATTTGTATAAGTGGAACTTTTTGTGAGAGATGTACATGAATACCATGGAATTTCAATATCGGTTTTGTTTCCCAGATTATTCTAGCTAGCTCTTCTGTTTGACAATACATCAAAACACAATCCAAGTAAATTGGGTTTGGTGGTCTCATAAAATAAATTTCATCTTCTCTACTTGTTACATGAAGTAAATGCTTCATCCATTTGGTCAGACTCCCTGATTTTCTTTCTTCAGTTTTATTATCCCATATATGTCTAAGAGATTGGGACTTATATTCTTCCCACCTAAAGTTAATTTATTATGGGGGTCTATTTCTTCCTCCAGTACCTCATTTTTTCCTGCCATTTCTCCCTGTTAGGAGTCCGTTCTTACAGTAGTTTCATTATTATTATTATTATTATTAGTAATAGTCGCCTTAATACACTTTCCTTTTCCCACATTTTGGTTTAGTTCCTCTCTTATGCCCTATTCAGGGCCTAGTGGATGAATGATGGTCTTGAACTTTCTCCTTTCTTGAATCTCTATAACATGATCTTGAGACACTCTTTCCTTGTCTAACACTCCTGCAATTGTATGCCTTTATTTGCTCACTTCTTTAACTGCCACCAAACTTTGCCCTAGTTCTTTCCTTATCTGAATTCCTGTACACTCCTGTGCTCTACGGTTTTCCATTGTTTATGTTTATCAGATTTATCCTTGCAAATCGCTTTAAATCAGATTTTCTTTTTATGTATTTTTATGCAACAGTTACAAATTTATTCTTTGTCGATTGGGAAAGGTAAATTTGTGTGAATTACCTTATTCTCTTTCTCTAGAACTTGCATTTCCTTCATTTCATTATACAGAATGAATGAATTGTTTATTTTAAAGAGCCACTGACACCACTTCTGCTACATTGCAGAATTAGAATAAGCATACCACCAGTAAATCTCATACCAAAAAACAGATTTCTATATTGCATCATTTTAAAGGTATGAGCTATTTTGTAACCCTATTTCATTACCTGTTCAAAAAACCCAATGTCAGTGAAGAGCTGCTGATGATGTCATCTCAAGAACTCACAGTCTAGTACTCCCTGTAAGCACGCTTATAGAACCTGTGTCACCAACGTTCTAAAGATCATGTGGAATGGTTTTCTTAAGTAAAATAGGCAGCACCATTCAATAAACATTGCTTTAAAAACTATGTGTGTTTCAGATTTTGTAACAAAACTGACAATATTTTGGGGGTGCTTTTTTCTTAAGGTTCTTTTTTCCAGGGTTGCTGTATGCTGGTCTTAGCACACTGTTGTGAGGTTTTCAGACTGAATAAGATTCTGATGTAGTGCAAGGCTGAGATCATTCTCACTTATCATTCAATTGAGGTGATATCTAAGGATAGCACTTTAAAACAATTATTCCTTCTCCTTGTCAATGGGGTTGGTAGATATAATGCTGTTTTGAAACCTTACTAGATATTTCTAATTTAGCCAGCCCAGAGTTTTCTCCCTATCAGGCTGTTTTTTTTTTACCTACATTCAGTCTAATCTATGTTCTACTCTAAATTAAAATGATCATTTTTCCAGATCTAGCATTTCCACACCTAGTAGGAATTAACACATATAAGGTCCCTATTAAAATTTATTGTAAAGCAGACACTGACAAACAGCAGTGAAGACATCAATGTTATAATACTAGCAGCAATACAACTTCCAAAGAGGCACAGTAGAGTAGCACTCCAAATGGCATCAGCAGCCTGGAGGCATGCTGACTTAGCATCCAGCAAACCTGGAGCCACTGAATGTAGGTCAAAGCAGCCTGACAGGGAGAAAAACTGGGTTGGCTAAATTAGAAGCTCCTAGTAAGCTTTCAAAACAGCATTGCCTCTCCCGCACCCATTGACAAGGAGATGGAATAATTGTTTTAAAGTGCCATCCTTAGAAATCACCTCAATTGAATGATTAGTGTGAAGGATCTCAGCCTTTCACCACATCAGAAATTTATTCAGTCTACAAACCTCACAATAGTGTGTTGTGACACAGCATCCAGCAACAACTGGAAAAAATGCCCACAACAAAAAGGCACACCACAAAAAAATTTCAGCTTTCTTACAAAACATGAAACACACAGGTCCAGCTATTCAAAACTTTGCACTGAGTACAAACCATTTGCACTTGGTTTGCACCAAGTTTGCAAGGGTCCGCTATATTCAAAAGGCCATATAGTGCTGGCAAACTGCTTTAGTGCTGGACAAAAGTATAATGTATGAAAGGGACAAAAAGAGGAGCCATGCTCATGAATACAGGTGCAATGCTATATTCAATGCATTAGCACTGTGCAAAGTGTTTTTGCATGACTTAGCAAGATGCTTTGCACAGTGCAAATTACCGCCCAGGAAAAGGTGATGCTAACTGAGGGTAAACCAGCTTTGCATGACTTTGTGGCTTTGCACAGCTTTGCATGACTTTGTGTGACATAGAACCATGGTTTTTTGAACTCTGTAATTTTCAAGTGTGAATATGGAGTTTGCAAGGGTCTGCCAGCAGTGGTTTATTGACCCTAACCAGTAAATATTGAACATAGAAAGAAACCAGACATGGAAGAAACATGCTGCACACGGATGGCACCTCCTACTGTATGTTGCCATCATCTGCCACTGGTCTCAACCATGCCAGGCATTAATTGGTGACCCAGTGCCCAGTAGACACCATGGCAGTATGTCCATACAGCACACACCTACAGACCACCTTTCTGTGTACTCCAACAGAATCCAACAAACACATACAGCACTGGGGGTGTGGAGGGTGTTGAGGGGAGGGTGTACAGGTGGCCAGTCTGCACCACATACTGGGTGCTGCCACAAGACTGGGACACTCCACACAGTAAAAATGGTCCCGTGTGGGGAATGCCCCCACACCAGTGTGTTTGTCTAATGGCATGCGCCCCCCAGCCACATATTGCACATCTGTACAGACACCACAGCACACACAGTCAACCATGTATATGCCACTGTGAGTATCCCATGCCAGTGGTGCAGCATCTGTGGGTTGCACAACAACATAATAGTAATGTCCACTGTTAGTACACACCTGCAAGATGGGCCTGTCACTGTATAAAATGCAGCAGTCATTGATGCCCTACACACCATAGGCATTGCTGTGTCCCTCACACTACCGGTCCCCTAGTTACTGTAGTGTCTGTTGTGCACTGTAGCAGGATCTACAGTTTGATTATTGCATTCAGCACCACCACCTGTGCCTGTGCCTGTGCTGTGTTGTACACTGGTGCACAACTTGCTATGCAGTTCTGTACAAATGTAGCCTGTAGCTACCACCATGCACTTCCATACTGACCTACAGGTGGAGCTGTGGCAGAACCAGCTAGCCCCTGTACTTCCAGACTGACCTACTGGTGGAGCTGTGGGACCCTGCAATCACACTGAGCAAACTGCATGCAAATCAGGACACAATGAGATACTAATCTGGATGTTTGCCCACAGACTGCCTAAGTAGGCTCATTTGCATCTCACATTTGAATATAGCAAATCTTTGCTCTGGCAAATGTGATAGCACTGGGAAATGTCTTAGCTCTGTGCAAAACCTGTGAAAATGTGTCTGTGCCATGCAAACATTTCAGAAACATTGTGCATTTCTGCAGAATTTCACATGCGCTGGTGTTGGCACCTTTAATGAATCCACTCCTTTGTTAGCACACAATTTGGCCACATAATTCACCTTTACCTTCCTTCATGTCACTGTACTGGGCTACTGTTGTGGTTTGCACTTCCTAGTTGCTATATTCAGAGCTGTCTTATTTCCTGGACTATTTTTGCACTGCACTCTGAGCCCAGTTTGCCCATCTTCTTTAGCATGCTATATTCAGCAGGTTTAGCACTGGGGCTATCCCTTTTGAATGCAGCGAGTTATTGGTTCTGGGCTAATTTAGTACATTGGGCAGTACTAATTTAGCCCTGGGGCAATGTTTTGAATATCTGGCCCACATAGTTTTTAAAGCAATGTTTATTGAATGGTGCTGCCTGTTTTACTTGTGACACCCATTGCACATGATCTTTAAAACTTTGCAGAAATATGTCATATAAGCTTGCTGACAGGTAGTACTAGACTGTGAGTTCCTGAGATGATGTCATCATCATCAGCTCTTCACTGATACAGGCTATTTTATCAGGTAGTGAAATCAGGGCTACAAAATAGCTCATAACTTTAAAATTAAATAATACAGAAATTTAGTTTTTGGTGTGAGATTTACTGGGGGTATGCTTATTAAAATTCTGCAGTGTAGCACTTTTGGCCAGAGTGGTGTCAGTTTCTCTTTAAGTTTATCATCAGAAATCTTGTCCAGTAACACTTTGTTATAAAAAAAATCTGTTCTTAAATTCAATAATTCTTCCTTGATAACAGCCATATTTTCTAAAATCAGAATGCTTGCATAGTATGAGTTTTAACTATTACAAGTATTTGTTTTGAAACAGTACAGCAAGAGGTAAAATGTCCCTTATCTATAAAATATTCTTTATTAATGTCCATATGTTATCTACCCAGTCCCTGCTTTTGCCCTTCTATAGTTGTACTCACTTCTTACATTTTAGATTCAAGCTTCAAGCTCCTTTCTTTGGATACCTATTCTCTCTGAATGTTTTCTTCTTTTTGTAAATGCTTTCCAGGAATCTCTTCCAGAGATACTGAACTGAAAGTTAAGTTCAGGCTTTTTTCAAGGTCTAAACTACATAGTGAAAAGGTCTAGAGTGAGTCAATGGACTTTGAATTACAATATCTATTTCTAATTCTTTAAATTCTAACTCCATTGTATCCCACCTGTAGGCTGCTATGGCTATTCCTTCCACTACTTCCAATGACAAATTTAAATTGTTAAATGCTCCCCTTCTATTATACTTGGATCTACCTGAGGGGTTTCCCTCTACTCCACTTGAACTGATGGTTCCTATCCAGGGAGTTGATAAATGTAGAGGGGCTTCAATTGATTTACTCCACAATTCTCTGATTTTAAGCTGTTTCACATCTCATTTATTTTATTTTTATTGTTCCTAGATGATTTATGTTTATATTCTTTTAGATTTTTTTTGCTGAATCTTTTGTACTGGGATCTATATCTCCCATATTGGGATCAATTAATGAACTGTTTTTCCTGCTTCTTTTTGATACCTTCTCTGGAATACTTTCCTAGCAGTTAATTGTGCAATTAATTATACAGATAATATAACTGAGTATTATGATAAACTGTCCTCCTGATTTTACACATGGAGCTAATTTTAGTTGGAGCTTCTTCTACAAAAACAGGAACCACCCAATCCTACAACTTTTAAATAAGCAAATAAATAAAACATTTTAAATAAAAGGACCATTAGTCTTACCTATGTTGTAAGTAAACCAATGGAGTCACTAATCAAAGGGAATGAAGTGGGCTATACAGAGAAAAATGTGCTCCAGCATAGAAAGCAGTACAGGTTCATGGTAAGGAGAGCTTGTAAGACTAACCTGATTGCTGAGGAAAAGATAGCCAACTCAGTTAAGAAGGGGGATAAAATCTTTTATAGGCACATCAGTGAGCATAGAAAGACAAAGGGAGGGATAGTGAGGCTGAATAGAATGAATGGTGGGTGGGCAGAGGGGGGCAGTGAAAAAGCAGGGATACTGAATGAATATTTCTGCTTAGTATTCACAAAAGAGGAGGGGGAAGTGCCTAATCCAATTAACAGAAGCACTCTTGATAGGGGGGTCGATCCCAGTCCTTTCACAGAAGAAAGGGTTCTGCAAGAACTCCTAAAACTGAAGGTGGACAAAGCAATGGAGCCTGATGGAATTCACCCCAGAATTCTAAAAGAATTAAGGGAGGAACTAGTGAAACCACTGGCTACTCTCTTTAATAAATCATGGGAGGATGGTGCGGTACCCGAGGACTGGAGGAAGGTGTATGTGAGTCCCCTTCACAAAAGTGGGACCAAGACAGAGGCAGGAAACTACAGACCTTTCAGTCTGACCTCTGTGGTAGGGAAAGTGATGGAGTCACTTCTGAAGGAAATAATAGTTGAGTACCTAGAGGCTAGTGGGGCACAGGACCCAAGGCGGCATGGGTTCATAGCGGTAAGGTCATGTCAGATGAATCTAATAGATTTATTTGACTGGGTGACCAAAGTAGTAGACCAGGGAGGGGCTGTGGACATGGCCTACCTACTGTAGACTTTAGCAAGGCATTTGACACAGTCCCACACAAAAGATTAATAGTCAAACTAACCAGCATGGGAGTGGGTTCCAGGGTGGTAGCCTGGGTAAAACATTGGCTGGACAACAGGACACAGAAGGTAATTGTAAATGGAGTCCACTCTGAAGAAAGAGGGGTTACTAGTGGGGTACCGCAGGGTTCAGTATTGGGACCAGTCCTTTTTAATATATTCATAAGTGACATTGCAGAGGGACTGGAAGGAAAAGTATGCCTCTTTGCAGATGACACAAAGATCTGCAACAGGGTTGATTCACAAGGAGGCGTGGAAAGGATGAGAAGGGACTTGGCAAGGTTGGAGGAATGGTCAGAAGTATGACAGCTAGGATTCAATGCAAGAAGTGCAAAATAATGCACCTGGGAAACAAGAACCCAAGAATACACAATGGGGGAGGTAGTAACAACAACAAAAAAGGAAAGGGACCTGGGGGTAATCATATCAGATGACCTTAAGATTAGCAAGCAATGTGAGAAGGCAGTAGGGAGGGCTGGGGCTATATTGGGATTTATAGGGAGAGGCATCAGCAGCAGAAACCAGGAAGTTGTTATCCCTCTATACAGACAGTTGGTGAGACCCCATTTGGAGTACTGCATCCAGTTCTGGAGACCCCATCTCCGCAAGGACATAGACAGGATAGAGGCAGTCCAGAGGAGGACAACTAAAATGGTGCAGGGTCTGCAAGAGAAGCCATATGAGGAGAGACTAAAGGAGCTTAATATGTATACCCTTGAGGAAAGAAGGGAGAGAGGGGGGACATGATAGAAACTTTAAAGCACCTCAGTGGAATCAGCAAAGTCCAAGAGGGTAGCATCTTTCAGAAAAAGAGACGTGCAAGAACAAGGGGACACAATTTAAAGATGGGGGGGCAGTTCAAGGGCAATGTGAGGAAGTATTATTTCACAGAGTGGGTAGTGGATGCATGGAACAGCCTTCCTGAGGAAGTTGTGGGATCTAAAACTGTGGGAAAATTCAAGAATGCATGGGACAGACATAAGGCAATTCTTGTGGGGGGTAGGAAGAAATAGGCTGTTGTTTAACTAGGATCTGCGGCCTATCCTGCAGGTAGGGAAATGGGCAGACTAGATGGGCCAAGCAGTCCTTATCTGCCATTAAAGTCTATGTTTCTATGTTTCTATAGCATTCTTTGATTAGTTAACAGTGGCAGGGGATAAGGGACAAGCAGTTACGCTTCCTCAGTGTCAGCAAGGCATTTAACTCAGTGCCACACAATAGGTTTTTGAATAAATTAGAGAATCTGTAAGCAGCAAAGGACCTAGTTAAATGGGTGGGAAGTTGGTTGGGGAGAAACAGCAGAGAGTGGTGGTAAACATGATCAAATTGGGGGAAGGGGACTTCCGGTGATGCCACTACCTTGATGATAGCCTGAACCTGAAGCTCTGCCACAACAGATTTACAGTCCACAGCAATCTACACTATATTTTTGCCGTTCGCTACCAAAAAGGAAAATAATAGAATATATTATTTCTACAAAGCAGTGAGCTAAATAAAATCCACTGGGGTGGATGCCATAAACTTCCAAGCACAAAATGGATGCAACTCCACAGGGCACGTCATGATCCCCGAAATCAACTCTAGTGATGTCCCCACCAGCTAGCAATACAGAGGATGTGTACTGTACTTTTACTTCTAAGAAGCTCTGCATTGACTTACAGCAAATTTGTGCTACCCTTTAACATTTGGATGTGAAAATATTGGAAGATTGAAAGGATATTACATTACTGGAACAATGCACCGGAGCTCTTGAACAATGTATGACTGAGTATACTACAACTATGGACGTTTACTACTCATCCCTGTCAGGCCTCCATTGCTGGGAACTGTTGTTGGCGCAAAAGTTAGAGGAGCTCAAGAATAGAAACCTTTGCAATAATCACTGTATATATGGAGTCCCTGAAGGAATGGAGATGGGAAACATGATACAATTTATATCCAGTTTCCTGAGAGAGGTGCTTCACCTACCTGCAAGAAAGAAGTTCAATATTATTCATGCCGATTGTTCCCTCATACCCCATCCCAGAGACCCCAAGGCTCACCCTCACTCCTACATCTTGGCTTTTTTGGACTTTCAGGTGAAGGAAGAGGTATTGCATACTGCCTGGGTGAAGAAGGAGATTCTTTTCAGGGTCACCAGAATCTTTTTTATCAGGACTACACTCCTCGAACTCTCTGGTGCCGTCAGCAGGTGTTGGCAGTTTTGAAGCAATTAAAGCAAGGGGGATATCAAGCTCTCATTAAGTACCCAGCTAGACTTAAAATTCTTACACCGGAGGGACCCAGACATTTTCAGGACCTTACATTGGCTGCACCCTTCTTGAAGGCTCTGGGAATTAAACTGGCAGAGGACACTAGTAATAAACACCAAGCAGCTGTCTGGTCTCGAGAATGGCAGCCTATTGGAACTAAATGTTTAGGTCCACAGATAGAGTCGGCATCTTCCTCTCTTTGGACAACTGCAATGGCCAAATCACTCCCCGCCAGCTGCATCGACATCCTCCTCACAAGATTCCACATCCAACTAGGTGGCTGCTGTTTGTTTCATGACCAATTGCACCTGACTGAGAATACTGACAAAAACAAATGATCTTTCCTCTGTGGAATGGTACTGGTCTTGAATGGTACACCTTCCTTAAGACTGGGTTAATGTTAAGCAAGCCATTTTTGCTGCTGCTGCCATATCTTTGTAAATTGGTAACTGCCATCTTGCTTAATGCCTGTGGGTATATTGTTCTCTTATCTCAGTCAGGTGAGGTGGGAGGCTAGATGGGGGGGCAAGACATTGTTTTACAGGATTCTGCTGTGGAGGTGACAATGTGCAGTAGCCGGGGGTCCCATCCTTGCTGGGTGGAATAGGCAATGTTTGAGGGTCAGCATCTGAGGACTAGTGTCATTTAGACTTGTTCCCCACCTAGTCCTATACAGATTGAGATGAATGCTGCCCTGGTTGAAAATTGATCTAATGTGTTCTTTAAACTTTTATGGGCTGTTAAACTCATTTGGAAACTGACTTTTCTCCACAGTACTCAAAGGAGAAATTAGCCCAACAACACCTTTTTCCTGTTTCTTTCCCTAACTCCTCATACGTTACATTAAGGGCATGGGCAGCTCCTCTTGTTTTGAAGCTGTTGTGTGGCCCATTTTTAGCATGATCCCTGAAAGACTAAAGACAGTGGGCCCAAGACTCAAAGCTCCCTGTAGGGCAAGGGGGCTTGCACAATAAAGAATGGCATAGAGTGCCCCATGTGCCTAAAGATGTGCTGGGAGCAATTCTCAAAGGCAGCCTGTGTCAACCGCAGGTTGCCTGCCCCAAACAGAGCTTGCACCATCCCTGCACCCAGAACTGGGCTGTGACAATGGTCCTGGGGGCCACAGCCCCGTAAATGCAATTCTCTGAAATCTTCTGAAGGGAGAAATGTTAAGTAACTTAATATCAGCCAGGGCTGGTTTAAGGGTACTTAGACAATTCTCCTCTGAGAGAATTGCCTGTTTGCAGCAATGTGCTGTGGGAGGTTGTCCCCTCTCCCAATCTCCAATGTAGCCCCTACTGTAATATAACAAATATGCCCACATCTCTTGTTATTGTGCATCACCCTTCCTCGATGTGTTCACGTCATAGGATATATTAATTATGCCCCACCCCTGTTTCTTCTGCATCTTTCCTCCCCGATCCTCTGTCCTTGGTTGGTTTGTGTCCCCCCTACAATGCCTGATGTGTCCCCATTTTACAATATATAATAATGACCCCTTCCTTGGTGGTTTAGTGGCCCCAACCCCAGCAAGTAGTGCCCACCACCCTTCTCTCCTGCCATCCTGAAGGAGAAGAGCTGGCACCAGCACAACCTTTCTCTCACCTCTGTGGCCAGCACTGACTCAACTGTCACTCAGCAGTAATGTAAAATATGCATGCATACACTTTACATTTCCGATCAGGGACAGTTGAGTTGCAGCTGGCCGCAGAAGTGAGAGGAGGTATATGCTGGAGCCAGATCTTCTCTTTCAGGATGGGGGAGCTGGGTGGTGGGCAATACCTGCTGGGTTGGGAGGGTGAGGGGCCTCTAAATCGCCAGGGAAGGGGTCATTATTATATATTATAAAATGGGGACACATCATGAATCAGTGGGGGAGCCACAAATCAACCAGAGACAGGGCATACTTAAACTTCTCAAAACCATTCTGGCTCATGGGGGCCCTGATGGTATTCATCCTGGGATACTTAGACAGTTTGCTACCTGGCTTGCTAGACCCATTACTAGGCTTTTCAACCTATCTATCTGCACTTCCTCAGTCCCCCCGGTTGGGAAAATGGCTAGAACAATAGCCATTTTTAAGAAGGGAGATGATAAACAACTGTCCAACTACTGCCCCATCTCTCTTCTACCCACTCTCAGCAAGCTCCTAGAGAAATTAGTCCATCGACAGCTCTCAGAGCACCTTACCAAGTTCAAACTCCAAACCCCTTGTCAACACAGCTTTAGGGTGGGGCACAGTATCACCACTGCTCTGAGCCAACTAACCAGTGATGTCAAAGGTTATATGGACAAAGGCTTAGTCATTGGTGTGGTTTTTATCGACCTGTCCAAAGCATTTGATATGGTCCACCATCCACTTCTGCTGACAAAGCTATGAACCATAGGAGCCACTGACTCAATCCTATCCTGGTTCCGCAGTTACCTGGATAACCGCACCCAGACTTTTGCCTTTCATAAAGCTCTCTCCTCCCCCATACCTATCACTCGTGGTGTTCCACAGGGGTCCATACTTGGTCCTCTCCTCTTTTCTATATTCATTAATGATATTCCCAGTCCTTCTCATAACAGTAGCATGCTCATGTATGCCGATGACCTGGTTCTTTATTCCTCATCTAAATCAATTGACAAAATCAACCACAAACTATCACATGACTTTCAGTCCCTGCAATTATGGCTCTTGGACAACCACCAAATCCTAAACATAGGCAAAACTCAGGCTATGCATTTTGGATCCTCAAAAAAAATTCCCTCTGAGGCTCCTAAGCTCCTGGTTCACTGCAGTGATGGAACCTTGGTCACCAACACCTCTTCTTTCAAATATCTCGGGGTTACACTTGACCCTGCTCTTGATTTTACGGCCCATGTCAACGAGGTCCTTCAGGCTGTTAATGCAAAAATTGGTGCTGCTTACCGTGTTCGCCACTCCCTCGCTCCATCAGCCAGACTATCAGTAGCTAGAAGAGTACTACTTCCGCACCTCCTATATGCACTCCCAGTTCTTTTCCCTGCCTCTGCCAGTGTGCTCAGCAAGTGGGACACTTCCTACAACAGTATCTGTAGGTTCGCCTTATCTGCCCCTCGCCTAACTCATCGTTGCCTCCTATACTTCGGCCTGAACTGGCTGTCACCTCAGGGACTCCGGGCTTACTCCATAGGGTGTCTTATTGACTCACTTACTAGACCACCATGCCTGGACTCTCTGGCTGCTCTGCTTATCCTGGTCTCCCACTCCCGCACCCTTAGGTCCTCTTCCGTTCCAATGCTCTCTCTTAGACCCTGTGCTATAAAAATGGGTGAACAGGCATTCCCAATTTTTCTCCTAAGTTCTGGAACTCGCTACCCCTGCAGGGTAAAAATTCCACCTCCCACCGTGTTTTTAAGAGCTCACTGTTCTCTCACCTCTACTCCTTTGGAAACTGCAAATGCACCTAGACTTAATCACCACTAGATCTCCTGTCCGGGAATTGACCTATTGGTAAAATGTACTCTAACCTGTATTATATTGTATGCACTATGTTGTTATTTTTATTTATGAATTTGTACAATTGTGCTTATTTGTATTCCATCTTGTACTCTCCTGGGTCATGCCTGAAAATAGGCAGGATTGTTGCCTAGTGCACTTACCCGGTTACCAAAAGCTAATAAATAAATAAATATATCATATGATGGGGACACATCGTGGAGGGGAAATGCACAACAAGCAGGGCTGGGGCATATTTGTTATAATAAAATAGGGGTCACATCAGGGATTGAGAGGGGAGTCACTAGCAATCAGAGACTAGCTAAAGCAGCTCACAGCCACCCCTCAGCTTGCGGCAGACCCTCAGGATTCACCCTCTGTTTCACGCAATTCCAGGGTTTCCGCAAGCTGTGGGAATTTGCCTCTGGGTCTCTGCCCAGAACAGAATCGGGCACAGAGTCCCTGGGGCACCTGACTTTGATACAAGCTGTCTTTTGTGGCAGCTTGCATCATTCCAAGGGCTGTTTGAGAATTGAGCCCAGTAAGTTTAAGTGCTGGGTAGGGGGTGACCATAGGGGATACTCCTCCAGTGGAAGACTTTCAAATTGTAACCAGGGCACATAAAGCTTATAGATGACAGTTAAACCTCAGACCTTCAGCCCCCCATTCCTGAAATGTCCATTCTATGGCCAGATTTCATGGCAGCTGATGCCTCAATTGGGTATATGGCTGGTATGGAGATGGACTGTTTGGCTTCTAGTCTTTTCAACTTGTGTTGACCCATTCTTTAGGATCATTGAATTCCTGGGGGGGGGGGTACAGTCATCGCTGCTTAGGCACCTAGTGGGTGTTCAGTTCCTCTGGCTACACTCATCTCCCTGTTTTTCTGAGTTCACCCTCTCCTTGTCTCCCCCAGGAATGAGAGCTTAAATCTGAGCTCTCCCCTTCCTGGTGGAACTCTACCCTCACACACCCAAGGTTATATCCCCCCCTACTTTTTGGGAGGAACTTCTAGGTCTGCTGAGATGAATCAGCTCTAAGCATATCTTTTATCACAAGTTTTTTAGTGATATACTGCCATTTATCAATTCAAAGTATGGCCTGTGGTTTTAACTTACCCTTCTGATCTTTTCCCCTAGCTGTTTGACAGGGAATATTGGACCGAGGAGCCACTTACAGTGACCCCTCTCCACACTCCACTGAGCTATCTACGAAGGGGGTGGATTAGGTATTCTATACCTTGAAGCAAATATTGTTCCTGTCAGTTATATGGTGTTTTTTACCTTGTTGGTATTGATATTTAATTTTTCAAATGCATTGTTGGTCGTTGTTCAGTTACGGATGTGCATCCATCCTTTCCTGTAGATCACAGTCTTTTGATTTTTATTTTTTGTCAATTGATAATGGCTGACCTTAAGGTAATGTCTTATAATGTGTGGAGCATTAACAGCTCAATTAAAAGAGCCCATATCCTTCAAGATCTGCAATGTCAGAATGCAACTATGGCCTTGCTGCAGGAGACTCATTTGACCCCTCAGGAACACCTTAAGTTGTGACGCAGTCAGGTGGGGGAAATGTACGTCTCTCTTTATAAGTAACACCCCCATCATGGAGGGGGTTGCCTTTCCAATCTGCTGTAACACCCCATTTAAAGTGATTCAAGTAGTTACTGATCTGGAAGGGAGGTATATCTGCTTACAAGGGGAATATAGGGGACAGAGGTGCATGCTTCTTAATTTATATGCCCACAATGCCGAAGCAGAACTACTTGTTATGACCCCTACCACAACGTATTCTCCCATATTGATTTTTTTTTTGCTTTCAGCTAACTGGTTATCCAAACTTATTATGCCTTATATTGGCTCTATTATACTTAGGACCATGACCTGGTCTGTGTTCAGCTAGATACCTCTCTGTTGCATTTTTTTTTTCAATTCAAACTTTATTCACAAAATTTTTCACAATACACAGTACAGGAGGCAGTAATGCAAACATGAACAGACAGTTTGTAGTACAATCCAACACTGCCCCCCAGCCCCCCCGGCACAGCAGTTCCTTCCTATGTTGTAGTAACAAGTTACACATAATAACCGAATACCTGTTAAGATAACAGGTAACCTGTTGCCCTATTAAACCCTAGCAGTAATGACTAAGGTGTGAAGGGGATCCCATGTATGCTTGTACCTTTGTAACCTGTTGTGGAGGCTTGCTATAGCCTTCTCTGTGTGAAGATTTGCAAGGATTTCATGTATCCATTCCTGGTATGTTGGGCAAATCCCATCTTTCCAATGCCTGAGAATAATTTTTTTAACTGAGAGTGCGATCATAGATATGTGAAATCTCCAGGTTTTAACCTTAATGGAAGGCAAGTCTCCCAGGAGGCAAATATCCAGTGTGAAGCAGTCCTGTAATCCCAGTAAGGGATTCAGATTGGTTTTAATTAAATCCCATAACAGAGCTATCCTGGGGCATGACCAGAATATGTGAAAAAGTGTCCCTGCTTCCTGGGAACACCTAGTGCACTTATCTGTTTCGAGAAGGCCCCATTTCACCAATTTGACCGGAGTATAGTACATATTGTGCAAAATGTGAAATTGTATAAGACGTAATCTATCTTGAGAGACATATTTATGACAGAACATCCAGAGAGCCGGCCAGTTGAGGGTGGATTGAGGAAAAAATTAGTTCCAAATGCTAGTGGGGCCGTCACCACTCCCAAATTGCCAGTGGTACAATATTTGATATATCTTAGAGATAACACTTGAGGATTCGAGAAGAGAGGAAAGTTCAGATACCAATGCAAAAGCTGTTGGGCGGGGAGGGACGTTACCAAAAACCATAGTTAACAAGTGCTTTAATTGAGTCTCTGTTGCATTTGGATTCACTATGGAGACTAAACATTACTCTGTTAATGCAGACAAAGTTTAAGGACCTGGTAACTTCTGCCACAAAAACATTTCTTCAGAGTAATCCTCTGAGAGACACGGGGTGGGCTTGTAGTGGGATGCCATAAAATGTTATCTCCATGGAAAAATTGTTAAATATTCTTCCAGACTAAAAAAAGAGCATATTCAAAAGTGGCTAGACCTGGAACATAGGATAGCAGAGTTGGAATTTCAACACCAGGTGTCTTTAGATGATCAGGTAAAAACTGAGTCGGACCAGGAGAGACAACAATTGAATCAGTTATTAGACACTCAGATTGAAGGACAGCTTCACTATTCAAAACAAAAATACTTTTAACATGGTAACCGGGCAGGCAGGCTCCTATCCTGGCAAATTCGAAAAGAGACTGCCAATAGGGTGGTTTTCTGCCTTAAAGACCCCACCAGGGAATCCTGTACCACCCATCCTGTTGAAATCTTCCACATTTTTGCTAATTATTATGAAACTTTATATACTTCAGAACGTTCTTTAGATCATGATGTTCAAGTGTGACACTGTTTAGACCAGTTACTCCTCCCCAAGCTAAGTGATGACAAATGGGATTTTCTCAATGCCCCCATTACCCCTTCTGAAGTTCCTACCAAAATCAAACAACTAAAAATATGTAAGGCCCCTCTTATGAATGGTTTTGCATCTGAATTTTATAAACAATTCACCCCTCTGCTTCTGGATCCCCTTCTGGAGGCTTATAATGAAGTGCTAGGAGGGAACCAGGGTGTTCCTTCATCTTGGAATCTCCCCCAGATTTCAATGATTTTAAAGATGGACAAAGACACAGAGGAGTGCGGATCATACCACCCCATTTCCCTTCTCCCAGTGGATTTAAAGACTTTTACAGGAATCCTCATGTATCATTTGCAATCATGTATCCCCACCCTTGTTCACATACATCAAACTGGATTTATTTCAGGATGTTGGCTTCAGGACAATATTTGCAGATTCCTAAACATTATCATAGTCCAATTTACACAAAATTCTTTTCAACTGGCTATAAGTATGGATGCTGAAAAAGCCTTTGACAGGGTGGATTGGTCATTTATGACTGCCATCCTGGAGAGGTTTGGATTAGGTCAGAATTTTATCAATGCAATCACCTTGCTTTATTGCACCCTGGAAGCAAGAGTTAAAGTGAATGGTTTTCTTTCTAAGCATCTTTCCCTGAGTCGAGGTACCCAACAAGGTCACCCCGTGTCCCTCTTGCTATTTGTCCTTTCCTTTGAACCCTTGGTGACTTTAATTTGAAGTAATGTTAACATTTAGGGGATGATGGTGGGTGACATCGAATAGAAACTGGCACTGTAGCTGGATGTTTTTTTTATTTCTGACCAACAGATACCTCTTCTGCACCTCCTCCAGGTCCTTCAGGATTTTGGCTCTTTGGCAGGCTACAAAATTAACCCAACTAAATCAGAAGCAATGTTACTCAGCGGATCTCCCTCCTCAGAGCAGAATTTAGACATATCCTCCCTTTTGCCTGGGCAAAGAAAAACACATTTAGATATTAAGAGATTCAAATCTCAGCTGATACTTCCTTGTTATTTAAAAACAATTACCTTAAACTATACAGTTCATTTCAGGCATTCTTTGCCAGGTGGAATCTCTTACCTGTTACACTATATGGTAGAATCCAAGCAGTTAAAATGAATATCCTACCCCATCTTTTGTTTCTTTATCAAACTCTGCTGATCCCTGTACCCAGGTTTCTTTAGAAAAATTTAAATAAAGATCTCCACTTTTTCATCTGGTCTGGGAAGTGTCCTCACCTCTCAAGAAATATTCTGCAGCCCCCCTGTCATCTGGTAGGCTTAGCACTCCCCAGCCTTAACATTTATTATTTAGCTGCACAGGGCACCCAGCTCTGTACTTGGGCCAAGCAACGTGTTAACTCTGGTTGATACCAGATAGAAGAGGCCAGGTTGTCCCTATGGACATTACCCAATAGTGCAATCCCACCTCAAATTTTGTCATATACACATAATCCCTGGGTTAGACCTTCCCTTCATATTCTCATAAGACTCCAAATATTAACTTAAACTCACAACACTATAGGACCCATCTCTCTCATCAGGCATGAAGATGCTTTTCTTCCACTCAAATTGGATTCTGGCTACAGGTATTGGGAAAGGAATAAGTTAACTACCTTTCTGCAGTGTACTGATGAACAGGGCTGCCTATCTTTTGCTCAGCTGAAAGCAAAGTATTTTATCAGATGAGAGAACCATTACTGATATTTATGAATTAAGCACTATATAATGTCCACAGACATCCTCCCTGAGATTTGGAGGAGGGATCAAATCAGTTTAGAATCCTTCCTCTTTCACACTATTACTCTTTGAGGTAAATTTTAATATCTCTCTGAATTATATACCTTACTGTCCTATTCAGATGCCCCTCCCCCCAACTGAAAGCTTTAAGATTAAAATGGGAACAGGAAAGTGATACCCAGATTCCCTTGGCTACTGAGTGAGGCACCTCTGCTTAGGTTGGTAGATCACAGTATCTTCCTCACGGCAAGAATTTAATTGGAAAATATTGGTTACATTTTTTAGAACTCCAGTTATCAAAAACATTTCCATTCAAATTACACAGATTTATGCTGTTGTAACTGTGGAGAGGCACAGGGGACTCATTACCATATTTATTGGGGCTTACCTGAAGCTTTTGCATTTCTGGCAAGCTATCCATATTGAAATCTAACAATTTAAACAGGCTAACAGTTCCGTTTGCATTCATGGAATTGGTACTCGGGATTCCCACCTTACTATCTTGTCATAGCAAGATCTAAAAGCTGGGACAGATTCTGAGGGTGGCAGCACTCACATGTATTACCTCAAGTTGGTTACCCCCACAGCCTCTCTCAGTAGAGTGCTGGAAGCTGAAAGTGAATGAATTGTAGAGAATGGAGAAAATAACTAGTATTATCTGGCTACAACATGATAAACGTTTGGAAATATGTTGCCTTGGAATCAGTCAGAAATTATTGACTTATAATAATCGTAGCAGACAAAAAGAATTTCTGATGGGTCTTTCAATGCTTATATCTAAATCCAAGACTGTCTGTAGTAATTATAATTTTCTAAGGGGGAAGGGAATGAGCACCGTATTAACCTAGTTTTATACCTGTTAGAGTTTTGTTTCTTTAGATGTAATAGTCTTGTACTACTGTACTTATTGCACCCTATCTGCCCACATATCCTGGATTTCTACCTTTTCCTTTTTTTTCAAGACTAATTTGTGTCTTACTGGATATTCCTCAATGGAAGCCAATTCATTGTGTCAGATTGGAACATTTCTTTCTGCACAACACATTGGACTTGTTGTTTTATAGGTATTTTTCCCCCTTAGTGACTATATTTTTGAAAGATTATATTACAAGTTAGGTCTTCCTCACAATATTCAACCATATGATTTGGTTGTTACATATGCACATTATATTGTTCCAAGCAGACCGTTCACTGTGCAAGTTGATTTCTATCAGCATAAGTACTTTGAAACCCCATGTACGGTCATGATATTATGTGTGTAGTTATCATGTTGTACCTGATCAATAAAAATGTAATGAGTTAAAAAAATGGAGGAAAAGGACATCATGAGTGGGGTACTGCTTCGGGTCAGTCCTGGGAACAGTCATATTATATATATATATATATATATATATTCATGGCAAAAAACTCAGTTTAATGCATCAGTTAGGGTTGTTTCACAGCGTCAAAAGTGAGGAAATTTGGTGTTAGGGTTGAAAACCCTAACTGCACATTCCCCCGCACCCCCCACCACAACACACACATACATGCAAGCAGGGGAAGTCAAAGTACGACATTTGCCATCCTGCAAATTTGAGGCCAAAGGACCCAACCATTTGCTTGCAGGATGATGGCAAAGATGTGCAGTCATTAGGAGCAAATGTTCTCAAAATACTTTCGCAAACATGAAAGTGTCAAAGCACGACACTTTCACATTTGCGAAAGTGATTTTCGAAAGTATTTCAGGGATTGTGCAAAATCCTATTTTTGGATCTTGTGAACCCCAAAATACCATATGTGTAGTGTGTGTTATGTGTTGGTGGCTGTGTGTGGCCCAAGATGTCCAGTTGTCTGCAGTGATATGTGTTTAGCGGTGCATGAAATGTCTGGGATGAGAGTTAGCAGTGACGATCCCATGGAACAGCCTGGTGGGAGCATGGGTGTGTGGTTTTGTGGTTTACATAGTTGTATGTTATTCCTGTTACCTGCTGGTGGTTGCGTGTGATTAGTTGTGTTGCTTTGGTCCTTCCCCTACTTGCATATGTGTGTGTGTGTGTGTGTGTGTGTGGTGGGTGGAATGCGCAGTTAGGGTTTTCAACCATAACACCAAATTTCCTTGCTTTTGTCGCTATGGAACAACCCTAACTGATGCATTAATCAGAGTTTTTTGCCATGAATTTCCCTTCTTTTTAAGAATGTGCACTGAAAATAGTGAATGGAATGTGGTGGTGGGAGTGCGGGCCTACCATGTGATTTTTTTGTCACTTCGCTGAGCAAAAACTGTATGACCGAGTGAAATGAAAATTGGGTACACAAACAGAAATGCAAATGGTAATGGCGATGCAGAAGGAAACAGTAACACAAACGGCAACGGAAATGCTACTGAAAACGCAAACGTTAAGTCTAACAGAAACGTGAACAGTAATGAACATGCAAACAGTAATGGTAATGCAATTGGAAATGGAAACGGTTACTGCAACACCAATGATGATGCCAAGGGAACAGTAACAGAAACGGGAGCGCAAACACAAGCACATATGCAAGTGCAAATTGTAATGCGCATGGTCATGGTAACGCAATTGGAAATGCTAACGCTTACAGTAACACCAACGATGATACCAAAGGAAAGAGAAATGAAAATGGAAATGCAAACAGAAGCACGTACGCAAAAGCAAATGGTAATGCACATGGTGATGTTATAGGAAACACAAATAAAAACAGTAATGGAAACACAAATGTTAACAGTAACACAAATGCAAGCACAAACATGAATAGAAAGGGTAACGCACACAGTGACAAAAACGGAAACGCTAATGCAAACGGCAACAAAAATGCAAGCGGAAATGGTGACTGTAACAGTAAGGGAAACGCACACCATGTTTTTCTTCAAAAAGTGCATTCAGAAGCACAGTGAATACAAAGAATGTATGCATAATAATGGACCTTGGAGCAGAAAATGAACACTTGGGCCAGGATATTCAAAGGGGGATCTTGTGCCTCCCAACATCCGATGCGCTGGGGCACATTGTTAGTGTATGCAGCACAGATGCAGGGGACGTGCCCTTGCATATGTGGCACATCCCGATATTTAGCCTGGGATGTGAGGTGCATATGCTGGTGCAACCCCTACATGTGCCGCACACTGGTGTGCAAAGCTGAGACAAAACAAAATAGCCTCAAATGCTGGTCACCCTCAGGTGGGTGGCTGTATTGCTAGGCTCAACACAACAACCACCAGCTGTGGGTAGACAGCTGCCCAGCAGGACCACTGTTCACAAGCACCCATCCCACCAGTAGTCCAGTGCCCCCCTACCCTGCATGCCCGATCGCAGGCAGTAGTGTGTACACACAAATCCCAATGCCTGATCATGGGCAGTAGTAGGCATGTACATATGCCTGGTGGTCTACTGGAACCCCTCTCCCTCTGTACACCCGATTGTGGACATCTGTATGAAATAAAGTAAACCTGGTGGTCTAGCAGTGCCCACCCTTGTATGCTTGATCGCAGGCTGTCATATAGTTCAAGACATACCTGGTGGTCCATTGGTACCCCCCCTCCTCACCCAACCATGGAGTTCCCCAGCCACCAAGCACCCTTCCCATTATCGGTGGGTGGCACACCCACCCACATACGCTTGTGCTGCCGGTGACAGGTGAGAGTATAATCTGTATGCAAGATTGGTCCACATTGTGGACCAATAGGCTTGTAGACCATATTAGTAGATACAGGACCAGATATGTCATTCACATATCTGGTCTCAGGTAGTACAGTATGGTTCGCCAGCCCATTGATCCACACTGTGGACCAATAGGGCATACAGAACATACTGTACGCCGTCATTCATTGGGCTGCTGGGCAGTAAGTGGGGTGCTGCCACTTGTCAAGGATGGGGTGGGTGCTGGGTGGCCATAGAGCACTCCATGGTGGGTGGGAGGGTACCACTAGACCACCAGGGTTTACTTCTTCTATATTTACAACTGTCTGCATCTGGTGGAGGGACTGCAGACCACCAGGTTTACTTTCTATTGTACAGATGCCCACAATCAGGGGTAGGGGAGTGGGGTGGCTGAAATAGCCCACCAGGGTGCCAACCCCTGATGACTGCAGCTTGGCAGGGTGCCAGGCACAATCCGCCGGGACCCAGCGCATCACATGCAAATGGAGCCATTATGACATGCAAATGGCCCCATTTGTGCCTCACATATATTATAGCCTCATTTGCATGCCCCCAGCTAAATATCATGGGTGATGCAACTAGCGCAACTGCAGTTGTGCTGGCCCATCCCCGTGCTCCCTGTCTGTGTCTTGCGCTGGCACAGTGCTACTGCACCATGCGCAGTATATGCACCCTCTATGCCATATTCAGTGGTGCTAAGCCATGGTGCATCACTGTTGAATATCACCTGGTCTTGACCACAGCACAGCCCAGTTGCGCTGCACCCAGGCTTGCGCCACTGGCTGGCACAGTCTGAATATCTGGCCCTTGGAATACTAAATTGCTTATATCTCAGGAACCGTACGACATAGAAAAAGAATTAAAAGTCATATTATGTATGACTTCCCTGGCTAGTTTTGCACTTAGTCCCCTAGTGAAGGACTAAGCATTTTTCCGATGAAAAGTCCGTATCTCGAAGCATTTTCGAGATATTGGTCCCGAAAGGCACGGCAGACGCTGTAATGGTAACCTATGGGAAAAATCATCAAATTTGGAGTGACATAACTTTGCAGACACTAATATTTTGTCATCAAACCACCAAAAGGCACATCTGTGGGATCTTGGTTTTCTTCCTTCCAAATTTCTGCCCAAAAGACCATATTGTTCTTTTGCATCATGGTGGCAAAGATTTCCTATTCTTTTAGGCATAGTGTCGCAAAGTAGTGTCATGATTTGCGCACTTTCACAAAAAAAATCATGAAAGTGTCAAATGTGTGACACTACTTTGGGACACTACTGTTTACAAAAATTTCAAAAACATATTTCTGGGGAGTTTAACCCACCAAAAAAGACATGGCTAGCATCCTCAAAACTTGCGTAGGTGAACGTAACAAGAATTGCGTCCCTAGAGGGTCCCAAATTTAAATGCCAAGCATTTATGTGACCACTAACTGAAAACAAGATGGTGGATTTGTCACACTATAGGGGTCGTTTACGACACTAAAAAATGCATTTGTGACACTGTCAAACTTTTTTTTAACTTTTCCCATTGATTATAATGGGAAAATTGTTTTTTGAATAACTTTTGAATCGTTTAATATTTTTTCACGAAATTTTTGAAAGGCACATTGGGGACCCCTGCTGCATGTTCTCTTAAGGCTTCAAACTGGTGATGCAGACTGTGCGACCTGAAGGCATGAGCAAATAATGTGCAAACATGCGTAATTACCACATTCTCCGGCACTATGTGGCTCTACAACTGTATAGCCAACCATTATGAAACTTGACAGTTGTATAGCTCTGTGGTTCTGCTTCACGTATGCCAAATTTCAGGCAAATCTGTCACACGGTGGCAAAGGTATTAAGCTGCCACATTTCAGAGTTTAATCTTAAATGTGGTACTCAACTCTAACTATAGTGGCATGGTAGTGCCACTATAACACATGCAAATGGTAATGGGCATGGTGACGCAAAGCGAAACAGAAATAGAAACAGTACTGTAAACACAAATGGTAAAAAATAATGGAAATGCAAGCGCAAATGAAAACGCAAAGGATAACGTACATGGTGGCATAGAAGTGAACGGTAAGTGAAACAGGTATGGAACCACAAGCGGAAAGAGCAGCGGTAACAGTAATGCAAGCACACAGGCTGGTTTTCCCCAAAAGCTTCATAGAGAAAGACAGTGAGTACAACGAATTTATGCATAATAATGGGTCTCGGAGCAGAAAATGAGGAGTTGGAATACTAAATTGCTTATATCTCAGGAACTGTACGACGTAGAAAAAAAATGTAAAAGTCATATGATTTATGACTTTCCTGGCTAGTTTTGTACTTAGCCCCTTTTATGGGGCTAAGTGTTTTTCTGACAAAAAGTCCATATCTTGCACCGTTTCCGAGATACGGGCCCTGAAAGGCGCGGTGAATGCTGTAATGTTATCCTATGGGAAAAAAAGAGAAGTTCAGAGTGCCATAACTTTGGCTCCCTGTAATATTTTTCACCAAACCACTAAAAGGCACATCTGTGGGATGTTGGCTGTCCTCCCTCCAAATTTCAGCCCAAAAGACCAAACCATTATTTTGCAGCAGGGCGCCAAAGGATTGCTGCAATGCATCGGATGCCATAAGTTATCCCATGGGAAAAAGTGTCAACTTTGGAGTGCCGTAACTTTGACGCCATGCAATATTTTTTCAACAAAACACTGAAAGGCACATCTGTGAGATGCTGGCTGCCTTTCCTCTTAGCCCCAAACACCAAACCGTTCTTTTGCAGCGGGGTGCCAAAGAATTGCTGTCATTTTCCCACAGCCTAGAAGAGTACTGTCGTAATTTACGAAGGCTTTCGCAAATTCATTCAACAGTGTTTCAAGTAGTAAAAAGTACTTTGCGAAAGTACTTTATCCAGAAATGTGAATAACATATTTCTGGAGTGTTTTACTACAAAATAAAGACAAGGCCAGCATCCTCAGGGTCCGACTAGGTGAATACAAAAAGAATTAGGTTGCAAGAGGGTCCCAAATTTAAATGCCTAGCATTTTTCTGATAACCAACTGAAAACAAAATGGCAGATTTGTGACAGTAAAAGGGCCATTTGCAAAAGTAAAGACTGCATTTGCGACACTGTCAAACGTTCTGTTAACTTTTCTCATTGACTTACAATGGGAACTTGTTTTTGGAATAACTATTGAACTGTTTAATATTTTTTCATGAAATCTTTGAAAGGCACATAGGGGACCCTGGCCGCATGTTCCTTGAAGATTTCGGACCGGTCGCACAAACCGTGTGACCTGTAGGGATGACCGTAGAATTCCAAAAAAAGCGTACACACATGTGCAGATCACGCTTAATAACTCCACAACCATATATCCAACTGGTACAAAACTTGGCAGATCCCAAGGCATATGGGTCTTGATTGTGTATTATAAATTTCAGGGAAATCCATTGAACAGTTGCAAAGTTATTAAGGTGCAAAATTTTAGGTTTAACATGTAAATGGCTCCTCAATCCTAACTAAGGTAGCACTACCGTGCTACCATAATATATATATATATATATATATATATATATATATATACACACACACACACACACACACACACACACATATATATACATATTATAGTGGCACAGTACTGCCATTATAGTTAGAGTTGAGTATCCCATTTAAGGTTAAACGCTGCAATTTGGCAGCTTAATAACTTTGCCACTGTATTATGGATTTACCAGAAATTTGGCATGCACAGAGCTGTGGCATAGATCTGTGGATCTGCCAAGTTTTCTAATGGTCAGATATATGGTTGTGGAGATAAATAGTAAAGGAGAATGTGGTAATTATGCATTTTTGCTCATTCTTTGCTCTCACCTACAGATGGCAGGGTCTGCGCAACCATTCTGAAACCTTCAGGGAACATGCAGCCAAAGTCCCTGTTGTGCCTTTTGAAGATTTCGTGAAAAAATATTAAACAGTTCAAAAGTTATTCAAAAAACAAGTTTCCCATTATAGTCAAAGGGAAAAGTTAACAAAAAGTTCAACAGTGTTGTAAATTCAGTTTTTAGTGTCGCAAATGACCCCTGTAGTGTCACAAATCTGCCATGCTGTTTTCAGTTGGTGGTCACAGAAATACTTGCCATTTAAATTTGGGACCCTCTAGGGACACAATTCTTTCTGTGTTCACCTACATGAGTCCTGAGGATGCTAGCCATGTCTTTTTTGGGGGGTTAAACAACCCAGAAATATGCTTTTGAAATTTTTGTTAACAGTAGTGTCACAAAGTAGTGTTGCACATTCGACACTTTTGGAGTTAGTTTTTGCAAAAGTGCTGCAAATCATGACACTACTTTGTGACACTATGCCCAAAAGAATAGTAAATCTTTGTCACCCTGCTGCAAAAGAATGGTTTGGTCTTTTAGACTGAAATGTGTAGGGAAGATAGTTAAGATCCCACAGATGTGCCTTTTGGTGGTTTGGTGACAAAATATTAGTGGGCTGCAAAGTTACATCACTCCGCAGTTGACGATTTTTCCTATAGGCTAACATTAGGGCGTCTGCCATGCCTTTCGAGGCCCATATCTCAAAAAAGGTTCGAGATATGGACTTTTCATAAGAAAAATGCTTAGCCCTCCACTAGGGGGCTAAGTGCAAAACTAGCCAGGAAAGTCATAATAATACGACATTTTAATTTTTTTTCTACTTCGTAAGGTTCCTGACATATAAGCAATTTAGTATTCCAAGTGTTTCTTTTCTGCTCTGAGGCCCATTATTATGCATACATTCTTTATATTAACTGTGCTTCTAAATGCACCTTATGGGGAAAAACATGGTGTGCATTTCCTTACTGTTACAGTCAGTGTTTCTGCTTGCATTTCTGTTTCCTTTTACGTTAGCGTTTATGTCACTGTGTGCGTTACCCTTTGCGTTTGCACTTGTGTTTGCATTACTGTTACCATTTGCATTCCCATTACTGTTTTTATTTGCATTTCCTATTGCATCACCATGTGCATTACCATTTGCATTTGCTTACATATTTCCGTTTGTGTTTTCGTTTCTGTTTCCTTTGGAGAAAGGCAGATTGGTGTTACCGTAAGCATTAGTGTTTCCAGTTGTGTTACCATGACCATGCACATTACGATTTGCATTTGCATATGTGCTTGCATTTGCACTTCCGTTTCTGTTCCTTTTGGTGTCATCGTTGGTGTTACCGTAACCGTTTCCATTTCCAATTGTGTTACTGTTACTGTTACTGTTTGTGTGTTTGTTACTGTTTGCATTTCTGTTAACCTTAGCGTTTGTGTTTTTGGTAATGTTTCCATTTTTGATTGTGTTACTGTTTCCTTCTGCATCACCATTGCCATTTGCATTTCTGTTTGCATACTCAATTTTCATTTCACGCGGTTATACAGTTTTGGCACAGCGAAGTGACAAAAAATCACATGGTGGGCTCCGTGCTCCCATCACCACATTCCATTCACTATTTATAGTGCACATTCTCAAAAAGAAAGGACATTCATGGCAAAAATCTTTGTTTAATGCATCAGTTAGGGTTGTTCCACAGTGACAAAAGTGAGGAAATTTGGTGTTAGGGTTGAAAACCCTAACTGTGCATTCCCCTCCACCCCCCTCCACCACCACACACATATATGCAAGTAAGGGAAGGGCCAAGGCAACACAGCCAATCACACACAACCACCAGCAGGTAACAGGAATAACATACAGCTATGTAAACATGCATAGGGTCATCACTGCTAACTCTCATCCCGGACATTCCATGCACCGCTAAACACTTATTACTACAGACAACTGGCCATCTTGGGCCACGCGCTGCCACTAACACACACCACATACTACACATATAGTATTTTGGGGTTCGTAAGATCCAAAACAGGATTTTTCACAATCCCTGAAATATTTTTGAAAAACACTTTTGCAAATGTGAAAGTGTCGTACTTTGACACTTTCTTGTTTGCGAAAGTATTTTGTGAACGTATGCTCCTAATGACTGCACATCTTCGCCATCATACTGCAAGCAAATGGTTGGGTCCTTTGGCCTCAAATTTGCAGGATGGCAAGACCTGGTCCCACAGATGTGCTTTTTCCTGCTATTATGCTAAAATGCTTAAGGATTACAAAGTTACACTGTTCCAAAATTGAACAATTTGCCATAGACTAACATTGCAGCTGCCAAGATGCCTTTCACCAACCATATGTTGAAAACAAAGCGAGGTACACCATTTTTGCTACCGCCAGCTTGGTTCACCTTTTTGTGAACTCATCTCGAAAAACAACTTTGTAAATAATCTATGCTATCTCAAGTTGGATTTCTCCACTTCCTACAATAACACAGGTATACACCTCCTGCTGGATGTGTGTGATTGGTTGTTTTGCTTTGGTCCATCCCCTACTTGCATGTATATGTGTGTGTGTGGTGGTGGTGATGGTGGTGGTAGGCGGGGATGCACAGTTAGAGTTTTCAACCATAACACCAAATTTCCTTGCTTTTATCATTGTGGAACAACCCTAACTGATGGATTAAATTGATTTTTTTGCCATGAACATATATATATATATATATATATATATATGAATATAGATGTGTGTGTATATATAAATATGTGTGTATATATATATATATATATATATATATATATATATATATTCATCAGTGACATAGGAGAATGAATACAGCTAAGATGTGTCTTTTCACAGATGACTCTAAGCTCTTTGGCAGGGTACACAGTGAGGATGGGGTTAGAGAGTTGTAGAGGGACTTGCAAATGTTAAAGAGGTGGCATAAGATCTGGCTGTTGAAATTCAATGCCAAAAAGTACAAGGTGATGCACATGTGATTCAAAAAAAGATTGCCTCGGGCCCCATCACCGCAAATGGAAAGGCACTACATGATGTGGCACAAATTGCTGAGACCCTTAATACGTACTTCACCAATCCTGATAAACATCAGGCAGGCCATCGGTGCCTAAACCCAGTGGTCTGCCTGCTCTCTAATCCTTGACTGCCCACCCTTCACTTAAGGCTGGCAAGAAGAGGTCTTGGCCATCCTAAAACCCTGAAAACAACAGGTTCAGGAGGCCCAGACGGACTCAAAGCGAGATTGCTAAAAGATGGTGCCATGGCGCTAGCTCAGCCACTCACCTGGCTGATCAATAGGTCCCTACTTGAGGGATATGTCCCTGACCTGTGGAAACAGGTGCACGTGGTCCCGATCCATAAGGGAGGGCCGGCAGAACCAATTGAAAACTACAGGCCAATCTCCCTGCTCTGTACCCTGGCAAAAATACAGGAGAAAATCATATATGCCCAGCTTAAGGAGCACCTGGAAGCCCACATGCTGTTGTCCCCATCGCAACATGGCTTTAGAGCCAATCATGGGACAGACACTGCCCTAACCAAATTCTCTTCAGACATACTTAAAGACCTAGATGCTGGATCCAACACAGGGGCAGTTTTTATAGACCTCTCCAAGGCCTTCGACTGGGTGGATCACTGACTACTCCTCCAAAAACTCCTCCACATAGGCCTAGATGCCCATGCCTTCAGATGGATAGAAAGCTACCTCACAGGTCGGACTCAGAGAGTCAGGTGGCAGGACAAACTCTCCAAACCTCAGTCCCTAACGGAGGGAGTACCCCAAGGGTCCATACTCAGGCCCCTTATGTTCTCGTTGTTCGTCAACGAACTGTACAAGCACTGTGGAAGCAGCAATACAATCCAATATGTGGATGATGCTGTTATTTACATGTCCTCTTACAACCTGGATGACCTATCCAGTTCTCTCTAAAAGTACATTCACATCATGGAGAGGTGGCTCATTAACAACAAAATGGTCCTTAACACCAATAAAACCAAAGTTATGCTGTTCGGACCAAGAGCCTTAGGACAGGACAGATCGCAAATTCTCCAGCTCTACAAAATACCTCGGCCTCACCCTCGACCAGGGCCTCACGTTCAAACAACACGTGGACCAAGTCACTAAAGTAATCCATTCCAAACTCGGATTACTATATCGGCTTAAGGAACTGTTAACCCTTGAAGCTAGGACTGCTATAGCAGCGAGTGTCCTACTTCCAACATTGATATTTGCAGCCCCGGTCATCCAGGGTACCTCAAAGCGGGAGTATGGTAAATTACAGGTTCTTTACAACAAAGTGACCCACTTTGCCACTCTATCCCACTCAAGGAGCCACCACTGTGAGGCGCTAGTAAAGCTTAACTGGCCATCCTTTGAAGCATGCCTCAGTTACCCCATGCTCTGCCTGGCAAAAAGATAATTAGCTCCTTCCCCCAGCCTTGGGGACTCTCACAGAAAGAGAAACCTGCAGCCTTAGGTCTTCAGGCCAAACGCTGCTAGAGGTTCCAAGCTAGGACTAAGGCAGGCCAGAAATCCTTCTCAGATGCTGCCCCTTCCTTATGGAACCACCTCCCGTTGGAGGTGCGTGAAACCCCTTCAGTGCTGTGCTTCTGCACCAGACTCAAAACCCATCTCCTATCAAAAAGTGTATGCCAGTGCCACTACACCTGACACTACCTAAACTACCACTATGAACTAAAAAGTCAACCCTTCCCCTCAATCAAGGTAGCACTAATTCTTCTCCTCAATGAACCATCCTAATGCTCTCAAAGTATGTCACCCAAGGAATCCATAATGCTGTCTCACTTACATGCAGGACAAATGTTCGAATGCTATGAACTACAACTTACCATCATGATATATAATACCCTAATAACTACTGCTATGTGTAAACAGCTGAATACTGTATGCCCATAACTTCCTGTATTATGTAACTGCACAAAGTTCATAATGTCTGTACTGTTATTCCCGGGTCGCCCCTGAAAAAGGGACCTTCCGGGCCCAGTGGGCCTACCCAGTCATCAAAATTCAATAAATAAATAAGGAACAAGAACCCCAGGAAAGAATACTGAATGGGAGGGGTTAGGATTGTCACTACTTCAGAGGAAAGGGACCTGGGGGTCCTCATAAGTGACCCCCTAAAACAAACTAGCCAATGTAACAAGGCTTAAAGCAAGGTAACCGGAATGATGGGGTGTATTAGGAAAGACAGTGCAGTGTAGTAAAGTAACCAAAATGATTCAGGGCCAACAGGGCAGATCATAAGAGAACTTTTCACTACAAGCCAGAAGGAAGGGGGACATGACAGAGACATTTAATTTCCTTAAAAGAATAAACAAGGTATACTGCAATAAACTATTATCTTAAATGAAAGATCAAAAATAAGGGGACTTGAACGTAAGCCAGAGGGAGTTTCAAGAGGGATGTTAGAAAGTTTTACTTTGCCAAGACAGTGGTTGAGCAATGTAACAGCCTATCAGCAGAGATGGTGGGAGCAAAAACCATTAATAGGTTCAAGCAAGTAAAAATGTCAATAGTTACTCATTTGAGCATCAGCAAGGCAGAGAGCCTGGGAGGGGCAGGGTGAAAACCCTGTCTGGACAATACATCACAGGGTAGAGTAGGATACCAGCAAAATGGATTAAGGAGAAAGGCAGATAGGTGAGGAAGGAGGCTCAGATTCTAGCTCGAAGGAGGTGTCCATGAATGCAGAAAGTCTTGGAAACAAGATGGATGATCTGCAGATGTTGTTGGCAGAGAGAGGTGTGGACATTGCGGTTGTCACAGATGGCATCTGCCAGAACATCGTTTAAAAGAGATCACTACAATAATATCATTGCTTTCAATATTAGGAGCCTTTACAGTGACAGAGGAATTACATCATTGCCAAGTTACGCTTACTCCTGTCTCTGTATGTGTGGGCGGGGAAGGCAAAGCAGTAGTGGGGAAGGTATATCAGAGCAGCAGGTGTAGTGCCTGGCCAAGTCACTCCCATGGTGGCGTGGCAAGGCACTCACTCCAGCAGCAGAGGAGATCTGGGGACCTGTATTTGGTTCCCCATCCCCCAAAATGTGCTGTTTTCTTTTTAAAGGTGTTTCCACCTCCCGAGTTTCTCTCTGTCCCCGAGGTCCGCACCCGCTCGGAGCTGATTATATCAATTTTTGGAGGTGTGGGATGGTGAAGTCCCCCATGACAGTAGGTGTAGTGGGCGGAGTCATCCCACAAAACAAAGAAATCCTGAAGTATTTTGGGCAGTTTATGTGTTGTGTCAATATTTGTGTGATTGGTGTTTTTACCGATTTTGTAATTTACTGTAGATATTTTGATTGCAGTGCTGCGATATTGTTGTCAGCGATGTTATCACCAAGAACTGTCACCGACATATGGGCCACACCTAATCATGATCGGAATCTCTCAATCCAAGGGTTTATTTATTTTTATTTATTTATTTGTACAGTCGGATTTACAACCTTTAAGCCTGAGACTTGTTTGTAAAGGCACCTCATCACAGAGAGGACAAAACAGTGTTACAGGTTACAGAATGCGGACAGACAGAATTACATATATTTTTGTACAATCTATATACCTAGTTACATTTGAGTCAGTATAGGATACCCTAGATATGCAGATGTCTAGCAGGGGAGGATAGAGGAGACGGGAGGAGGAGGAGAGGTGTGCATGTGTGGAGGCTGTCCAGAGGACTTTGTTGAGAATTGAGTGTACCGGGAGGCATGCAAGCACTGTTTAGTGACAATTATAGCAGTGGGTGTTGAAAAGGTGGTTCCGAAGAGCAAATTTAAATGGGGCAATTTTGGGAGTGTTTGTGATGTTGACAGGAAGAGAGTTGAACCAGGATGGAGCCCCTGTAGCAGAAGGATCTCTGAGCTAGGGAGGTCCTAGTTCTGGGTACCATTACGGTGGTCTTGTCAGAGCTGTGGGTGAAGACTGTGGGGGAGGCCTGCTGAAGGGAGGCAGACACCCCAGAGGGGAAAGCCCAAGCATTATTTTCTTGGCTAGTAGATGTTGAGGAGATTGACAGTCGCATAGAGATGGCAGGTATGGGTGAGCCTGGGGGCACTGGTCAGGAGACTACAGACCTTGTTGAGTGAGAGTTGGATCTTATTGAATGCAGTATTATTGGCGGCTCCATATATAGACAGGCCGTAGTGCACTAGAGACAGGACAGAGGATGTGATGGCCAGCTGGAGAGCATTGAGTGGGAGACAGTCCTTGTGGTGGTAAAGGAGGTCAATCCGGGTGTTAGTGGCAGTTGAGAGGGCATTAATGTGGGCATGGACGGTGAGGGCAGTGTCGAAGGTAATCCCTAGGTATTTGTAGATGGATACTTGCTCAAGGGGGTGGTGAGTGCTGGGGAGGAGAAGGAGGGATCATGTTTTGCTTTGTTTTGGTGGTGGGAGAAGAGCATTGACTTAGTCTTTTTTAGATTAATAACAAGTCTATGTTTCTTGAACCACTTTTCTACCTGGTTGAGGGTGTGTTGGAGAGAGTCCTGGAGGGAAGCATATTTACGGTATGTGAGGCATAGAGAACGGCGTCATCTGCGTATAGAAGAATTTTGACAGAGCCAGCACTGGGCAGGGTGTTTAGGTAGTGACTGAAGAGTAGGAGACCCAGGATGGAGCCCTGGGGAACCCCAGAGCGGATAGGACGGGTGTCAGACAGAGTCCCAATGATTTTTACACACTGTGATTAAGCTGAGAGGTAGCTAGAGCATCAAATGAGTGGACCAGTGGAGAAACCGATTTGATAAAGGGAGTCAAGTAAGAGGAGATGGCAGACAGTGTCAAAAGCCTTGGAGAGGTCAATGAACACTGCACTAGCAAGTTTGCCAGAGTCAAAGGAGGGGAGCAAGAAGTTGGAGAATTCTAGGAGGGCTGTGGCAGTGCTATGGCCTGCATGGAAATCATGCTGCTTGGGGCATAGGGTGGCATAATTAGGTAAATATTCGGTGAACTGTGTGACCGCAACTTTTTCTATAACTTTGGAGAGTGGGGGAAGAATGGAAATTGGCCGATAGTTGCTGCGGGAGGACTTGTCACCACTTTATGAATGGGCATGATGATAGCCATTTTCCAAACAATGGGAAATTGACCCAGGCAAAGGGATCAGTTTAGTAAATCCATTAGGGGGACTAGGACATCATCTAGGACTAGTCTTAGAATCTGTGTTTCCAGAGTGTCATTGCTTGGGCTAATGCTGCCTAGTGCTTTTAGTAGGAATCGCCTAGCTTCTAGAGTAGATATTTTGAGTAGGTGGAACCAAGGGCATTGCATAACGGTGGGCTGGGATTTGGGTACGGATTCAAAGAAACTACAGGGAAGGACAGAGCTAAGATCCATGAAGGTGGTATTAAGGCAGTTTGCTATGTTTAGGTGGTCCGTGGTAATAGAGCAGTCAACAAAGAGCTGGGATGGGGGGAGCGTGATGTCCCATTTAGCTCTTTAATATTATCCCAGAAGCTCCAGGCTGACTCCCAGGAAGAGGTAAGGGTGGCCTTGCAGTAGGCTGCCTTGGCCTTGTGGATAGCCCAAGTGCACTTATTGCACTTGGCATTGTAGGCTTGTCTATTTCTGCCCTGCCAGTCTCCAAGGCTATGTGCCAGTGGTTATCCCTCTCCCTGAGTTTTTGGAGCAGGGAGGAGGTGACCCATGGAGCATTTTGTTTTTTGGTGCAGAGTCTGGTAAGCGGTGCATAGAGATCACAGGCCTTGTTAAAAGCCTGTGTGAAGAGGTCGAGTTCAGAGTCAATGCTGGAAGCTAGGTTGATGGGGGAACAGTCAATTTGGGCAAGAAATTGCTTAAGTTTTTTCAGGCCACCAGGGTGGAGGTGTCTGCAGATAGTGGTTTGAGCCAATGGTTTGGGGGTGGACGAGAACTAGAGGAATAGGATAGAGGAGTGGTCACTTAAAGAATTGGGGAGAATTTTTATGTCCTGGATTTTGTGGGGGTGGTTGGAGACTATGACATCCTGGAGGGTGCTGGTTCCACTAGAGGAGTTGATTCTAGTGGGCTGGGAGACTAATTGGGTCAAGTCAAGGGTGCCAAAGGAATCCCTTACTTGGGAGGCAGAGGGACCAAGCCAATTGACATTGACGTCCTCTACTAGGACTTGATCAGCTTTGTGTGGGACAGTTGAGAGATATTCTATGAGTGACGAGATTGCCAGGTTCTGGTTCCTTGGGGGAACATAGGACACCGTGATGAAGAGTGGGCCCCTGGAGGGATCAGGGATGATTTTGAGAGTGAGTGCTTGGGCTCCATTTTTGAGCTTGTGGGCAGGGAGTGCATGACAAACAATAGTGTCACATATGTAAACAGCACAGCCATCCCCTCATTTGCCTACTCGATCCTCCCGGTAGAGAGTGTATCCAGGGAGTGAGACAAAAGAATCAGGAGTGGATTTGGAAAGCCTGGTCTCCATAAGGCCAATGATGTCAGGCTGCTGTGGAATGACTCAGCACTGGAGCGCAGCAGGGTTTTTCAGCAAGCTGCAGATATTCAGGGAGGCAATGCAGAGTCCTGAGGACAATGTCTTGGGTGGACTGGTGGGAGTAGGGCCCTGGTTGGGATGGACATTTCCAGAGAGTAGCAGTAGCACAGTAATAATTCTAACCAGGTGGCAGTAGAGGTTGGCATTCTTAGTTGGACGTTGAGATGAGGGTGAGGTTGCAGGAGTACAGGATGTGGGTAGGCATGAAGGGTAGGAATGGTGGTGAGGAGGTGGCTCCAGGTAGGGTCTGGGTAGGCAGAGGGGTTGAGAGGACTGCCAGGAGGTGGTTGCTTGCTGGGGCCTAGGGTATGGGGCAAGAGTGGGGGAGGTCGAGATGAGACAGGGTGGTCTAGGGGTGCTGCCCTTTGAGGGCTGGGATTGTGATCCAGCTGAATAAAGGCGAGCACCAGGATGGCTAAAATAGTGACGCACTGTAGAAGGGGATTTGCATGCATGATGCCTATATTTATAATAGTGATGGATTGTATAAGGGTTTTGGCTGTGCTTCTAAGATGGTGACTGCCACTTTGGAGTAGTGTTAGGGCTGCGGACTTCAGTGCACACAGTACCAGGTTCAAGATCCCTGAAGGGTGAGTGTCCTTGGGCCAGGATAGGATGGAAATCTAGGCTTTTGTGGAGCTGGAGTACGCTGGGTCTGATGCTGGGTGGAGGGGTAAAATAGTGACTCCTCGTGGTCACAGGGGGGATGGAAAGTTGGACTGGGAGGTGAACAGCAGTGGGGCAAGCTGTATAGTAGCAGTGTAGTAGACAGGCTTAAGAATAAGGGTATGGAGCAGTGATAGGGACTAAGCAGGGATGACAGTGAAGGGAGCAGAGTAGCAGGGGTGGATAGAAGGGCTCAAAGGTTAGACGAGGAAGAGGAAATTCAAAGTGAATAGGGAGGCAAGCAGGAAAATACACTCTAGTGGCTGGCAAGTATAACCTTCAGATGGAGAAGTGAGGACTTAGAAAAAAATGGAAGCAGGAAGTGTCATCATAGGGAAAGGACAATAAATTGAGGGTCAGGCTTGGGTGGGGTAGTCAATGCACAGTGTCGATGGGCCAACACCCCACAAGTGAGAAACTGCAGTGTAGCTTTACCTCTTAAGGTGCTCTTTCATTCCCCTGCTCCTGGGAGCTTTCTGAAGATGGGCTGGCATCTGTGGCTATACATGAAGGCTGGGGGGTCAGTTTACATCCCTGAGGGCATAACTTGTATGAGGAAGGAGTCAGAAGAGGGGAGGGTAGATGCAATATGGATTCAGTTACTGTCAAACAGAGGGAAGAAGGTGAGTTTGAGGGTTGTTTATAGACCACTCAGCCAGGCGGAGGAAAGAGACAGGGAACTGGGCAGACTAGGTGGGCCAAGTGGTCCTTATCTGCTGTCAGAGTCTATGTTTCTATGAATTGAGCTCAGCAGTAAAGACTGCTGCAGGAAAAGGGGGGGTGCTTTTAATGTTGGGAGATTTTAACCTGCCCAGGGTGGATTGTAGGGTACCAGCATGATTTGTGCCTGGAGTCAGGTGACCCTCGATGCACTGCAAGTGGATTCATGATGCAGGGCAAAACAGAACCTAACAAGAAAGAGGAATCCTTGACATGGTACTGATGAAGGGTGGCCATGTCCAGGATATCAAGGTTGAGGAGCCACTGGGTGGGAATGACTATCACAGAGGGTGGTTCTAGTTGGACATGGGAAGGGAAACGACCCCCACTAAGGTTAAAATCCTGGATTTTAGAAATGCACACGTCAGAAGAATGGGTGAGCTGCTAAGGAGCCTGCTGACAATTGTCAGAGCAAATATTGGGGTGGACTAAAAAAGGCCCACAATCAAACAAGAAATAATGGTAGCCACAATGGAGTGCGTTAGGCTCAAAGGAAAAAAAACTGATGGCCAAAGCACCCAGGTCATTTAGCACAGAGGTCACTGAGACAGTGAGGGATAAGATGTCAGCCTATAGGAAGCTGCGGAGGATGCAGAGTGATAAAGACTGGGTGGACTACCTGAAGTTGGCTAGTGTAGTAGCAGGTAAAATAGTCTGGCAGGGTAAAACACAGAAGGAAATGCAGCTAGCTGAGGAAATCAAAAATGGGGAAAAGTTCTTCATTCAATATTGGCCCTATTCATTAAAGGTGCAGATGGGTTATGTGTCACACAAATGCAGAGGATACCCCACCAGCACATGGTTGTGCATACTATGCCCCCTGCACACAATTCGGGATTCTGGTACAACCCCCCCCCCCCACATGCCTGAAACACTGGCCAAATGTGCAGCTTCACGTGGTGGCAGACCCCGGACAGGTGCAGGGAACATGTTAGCACTCCACTCCATGCACAATAGCATGGGTGACTTGTGAGAGGGGGGACAACAGCTACTGACTTGTGAGAGGGGGGACAACAGCTACACCTTCTGGAGGCAGCTGTAACCCTTGCATGCTCCTCAGATGTCACCTCTGATTGCAACAGGGATTTCAGGGGTCAACAGACCCCTCCCTATGACTGCTCCTGGCTGTGGGGCACATTTTGCAGGGTGGGGGAATGGCAGATGGGGTCCCCCACACCTTGTACCACAGTCTACCTACTTACCAGTCAGAAACATGGTGACAGACTGGCACAAGGGATCCACTAGAGGTCCTGATCTGGGCATCCGACTAGCTGTGCAGTCAGGTCTGCAGCCATGCACTGGACCACCCCCATGTAGCTGAGCACCGGAGGGGGGCGGCCATGTAATGGAGCTGGCCGGGGACCACTGTTCATTAATGCGGTCCTGCATGGATCTTATTTGGGTGCGGAGCTGCATGGGGCAGGATACGTTCGATTCATTCATATCCCCCATCATTTGTGAATGGGGACCTATATTAGCAAAAAAAGAGACATGAAAGATGGGATTGTTAGACTCAGGAAATCTGACAGTGGGTGAGAAGAATGAAGGCAAAGCAGAAGTGCTGAATACATTCTTCTGTTTAGTCTTTACCAGGGAGAGGGGTGGACCAGTGCCACTAAGGAGAAGGAGAGGAGATGGGGGAATGGTGCATGCATGATTTGATAGAGGTTGATAGGGTAAGGAAAGGGTTGCTAGCACTAAAGGCAGATAATTTCCCAGGCCCAGATGGGATTCACCCAAGAATGTTGAGGGAACTGGTGCAGGAACTTGCAGGTCCCTTGGCTGACCTGTTCAGCTGTTCACTGGAAGCGGGTGTGGTACCTCATGACTGGAGAACAGCACACGTAGTGCCTCACCATAAAAGCAGTTCAAAGGACAACCCAGGGAACTACAAAGTGGTCAGTCTGACCTCAATCATGTACAGGATCATGGAGTCCACACATAAAATGATTTACCAAGTTGGCATATTCCCACCTTTGCACTGCACAGACTTGTCCTGCTGTGATTTCTAGTTGAATCAACAGCCAAGTGTAAAAATTAAATCCAAAAGCACTGTTGTATTTGTCATTTTTGCACTGCAGTTCTCTTGCCCTTTTTTTATTTGTCCCCCTCTTTCACGCATGTGCATTGTGTGCCCATGTGTGAGTGATATCAGCCTAGGGAAGGTGTTCCTACAGCACCTCACAGTCCGTGGTCAGATGGCTTCAGGGAATGATTCAGCAAAGGGATACGCACTGCAGATGCTGAAAATAAAGTATGATTAAAGTAATCTGTGGCAATATTGCAGCACTCATCTCAGAAATACAAGCTGAAATACTGTAATGAGCCTGATACTCATTGCTGCAATTGCTACATATGAATTTAATTGAATTTTCAGTGCAAGTAACTCAGGGGTTATATATTACCTCACTTAGTTTGTGCTTGCAACATCAGGATTTACATGCACTATGGCTAATTTAATACCTGTATGTGGTGTATTGCCTCGCATGAATAGGTGAGAAATCAGTTGCAGCAACACCCAATTTCAGTGTTGGGGGAAGGGGCTAGCTTGGGGGTCTACAATGAACTGTGGCACATAGTAATTCCACAAAGTAATGTTAAGAGCAATGCAACAGTTCTGTGTTTCAGGGACATAAAAAAACATAACACTTGCATGGTGCACAATGGACAGCTGGCATGGTGATAATATGAGTCAAACTTTTTAGCTGAATCCACAGCAATAGTCAGTCATAAATGGTACCAAAGATGCCCAGAAAATAAGCAGTTTCCACAAAAGTTGAAATGCAGATTGCATTTTAAGGGATCTTTGCAGTGCATCAAGGGTTTGATTATGAACTATGGGAATCAGAAGACAGCCACAAATGCTACAAGCAGGGCGTGCACAAAGCAGTAGTCCAAACCAGCATCCCAATGGAACAGGTAGTTATTCTTTTGCTGAAAACTACACTAAGGTTATTGGGAGATTGGTTAGTTAATAATCAGAAAACTGAAGCATGTAGCAGTATTAATAACTAGACCGACTGCAGGTGATATTATTACAGCATCACCATGTTTCCTGGCAAATCTGAGCAGCAATACAAATAAAAGAGAGACCAAAAAAGAAATGTTTTTTGGGTGTCAGGAACATTGCAGAGGGCTGCACAGTGGCACATTGCTCTGTGAGTGCCATTGTGAGGTGGCGGATGCATTTCATATTATGCACAACACGATGTGTCCAACATAAATAGATGCATGCTTTTTAATAGATTGGGAACATCATCAACATCTAATGTAAGGAGAATACTGGTGTGAAGACAGTCTCAGTGCCACTGTTTACCATGGATTGCAGGTACACACCGAAATAAACTAAGGGGGCACACATGAATGTCACATTACACTTTGGAGCCAAAACTGCAGAATATTCGGGTGTCTACATTTGTACGGCTTCAGGGTTGACACAATTTCTCATAGAAATACAGAAAAATATACATGAATATGTAATACAGATGCAGCACAACCTTGCCCATTACATGGGTTGGTAAGGGAAGGTGTAATATGTACTGCTATGTGTGATCACTCGTGTTATGTTACATTTGTGTGTTCCTTTTCGGTTCATTTTGGTGTGAACCAGCAGCGCATGGAAAATGCTGCACTGAGACTGTCTCCAGGACAATATTCTCCTTACATTATATGATGTTCCTATGGTGTTAAAAAAACATATATTGATTTCTATTGGGCTCATCTTGTGCACAAAACAAAATGCATGGGCCTCCTTACAATGTCTCCCACAGAGCAACGTGCCACTATGTAGCCCTCTGCAAAGTTCCTGGCTCCTGAAACATTTTTTTTTCCTGGTCTATTTAACTCTCCAACTGCTATTCTGATTTGACAGGGAACATGGTACTGCTGTGTGCATATCCACAGCTGTTCTGTCACTAGGTTGTGCATAAGATGCAGTCACGATAGTGAACTTTTAATACTGCTGCATGCTTCAGTTTTCTAATCATTGAATATCTAGGCAGTGGTGATACAGATGCAGCACAATATTGCCCATATTATTAGTTGGTAAGGGTAGAACTTTCTGTAGAATATGCACATATGGTGTCCAATGCAGACCAGTAGAAAGGGGAAATATAATAATAAATCATTTTGTATGCAAAAGGTTGAGTCATGGTAATTACAGAGCAGCGACCCAAAAGCAGACGGCCAACAGGAAACTAATCAGCAAAACTAAAGAGTCAATATTATGTGTGTGTAGAAATGTGACTTACATGCCATGGCCCCAATAGGGGACTGTAAACAGGCGAAGTCTGTGCATTTCACCAATTCACAGTTTCATTGTTCGTTTTCCAGTGAAAAGTAGGGAGCAATCGAGAAAAACAAGTTGCCATACTGAACTGCACACACGCACCTTTCCTCCCACCCCCCACCATCTAACCAGCTATAAAAGCATCCAATAAGTCAATACATACACTGCGAACAACAGTACTGCCCACACCAAAAGCAAAAATTAGAAATACTTGACAGGTATGAATAGGCAAAAGAATTCTGATGGGGGGAGTTTTTCATTTGTAAAAGGCTTGCTGACCAGGACTGGGTTAGGACAAAGTGTATGACAACTTGGTAGTGTGGGTGCCCCAATACCCTTTCTGCATGTTTCTTGTGATTCGCTGAGTCACACAAATGCAGAAGTGCTGTTCGGTGCCACAAAGAGAATTCCAGGGACCACACTATTGGCCTATTTGCCTTACTAATGCTTTCGGGCCGATGCCAGTAGTCTGCCTTTGGGGTAATGATCAGGAAGTGCCTGACTGCATCTGTCTGCATAGGGTAAAACAAGTGAGACAGACTAATATTGCAGAGACATCAGGAATATCAGCATTTCTGTATGCAGATGGGTCTCTGGATATGCAGGGAGTAAAGAAACAAGAACTGCAGCCAAGGTAGACACTGGGATGCTGGTAAACAAACCATGGCACTGAACACCTAAATAACAAGCATTACCATTCATTGTGTCAAGTCTGTTCACACTGCCATACTCCTCAGATCTGGAGTGCTGCAATCCTTGCCTGCACTGCTCACCCATTATCGTTACTGCTGTCATATGGGACATCCCTATAGGGGTCCAGTACACCGAGATCATGACATACAGGCACTGTGTCAGTGTCCAAATAATCATTTTCCTGCGAGGACAAATACTCTCCTCCTCAGATGCAGAGTACTCTCTAGCTGTCATTGCCAATTTAAACTGGGGACAACTGTGACAAAGAAAGAAACTGCAGCCACTCATTATACAGCCACAATCCCCCTGTGGTGACTTTGCTCAGGTAATCAGTGGCAAAGGTCAATTAATACCACATTGAGTAAACAAAAAGACACTTACTGGTTTGTGAAGGCAAAAACAAAGTGTTTTTTGCAAGATCAGGCTTTGCTGGATATAAAACAAATTGAGCTTTGCTTTTTTCTTCTCTTAGTTGTTTAACCAGGAGTAGCACACTAAGCTGAAAGCTTTTTTACAGGAGCAACCTGTGAGCACAGGGAAGTTAAGTGATTTGCTCATGGTTACACAGTATGCAAGTGGAAGCTGGGAGATTCAAACCAAGGTCTGGTCTGTTGGATGTCACCAGATTTACAGCTCAGAGCCTTAAACCACTGTGCTATACTGTCTCAAGTAGTGCTTCAGTATGCAGAGAGCTTGCAAATGATGCAGTCACATAGGGAAACTTGGTAAGTTGCTTTATGAAAAGGTTAGTAGAGTATCTGGAAGACAATGGCCTCCAGGGTGAGCTGCAACATGGGTTTATAGGAGGGAGATCATGTCAAACAAATCTAATTAACTTCTTTGACCGGGTCACTAAAACTGTGGACAGGCCCACGTGGTGGACTTAATTTTAACTGAACTTCAGCAAGGCCTTTGATTCTGTACCCCAAAATTGAGGTTGAGCTGGAGGATGTAGGGGCTGGTGAGAAGTTGACTGGGTGGGTGGGAAACTGGCTGAGAGACAGGACTCAGGGAGTGGTGGTGGGAGAAGAGCTCTGAAGCACCAGGTAGGTCACCAATGGGATCCCACAGAACTTGGTCCTCAGGCTGGTGCTTTTTCATGTCTTCATCAATGATACTGGGGATGGCATTAAGGGAAACATTTGAGGTCTGTTAAAGAAAAGGGGTTACCAAAGTGTGACATGAGTGTCAGATTTTCTAATTTCTTCTAGATTATGTTTATGATGCATTTCAAGCTATTATGATCCAAGTATGAAAAAAGAAATACATTTTGAGAAAAAAGCCTCACAGGTTCCTGAGATAAAAGAATTGTATTGTGGTGAGTGTAACAAGTGACACCACACACTGTGATGAATGTAACACCTGACACAAGACATTTGTTTTAGTAGAAAAAACTTTTATAAACATATGTAATGTTATATTAAAACATGAGAAACAAATATTTACAAGAATTACATTACATTATTTGCAAATTTTATGTTTTTCACCATGTACCATGGCAAATGTAACAAGTGACACCGCACTTATGTTTCACTTACTAAAACTGTACTAAACATGCCTAACAACTAACATACTACTGCTACTGACTGACATACTGCTATGAAACATGGAAAAATGTGACAATTACATTACTGGCAAGTGTGATGCTTAACACCACATACCATGGTGAATGTAACAAGTGACACCACACATTTGTTTAAGTAGGAAAACGTTTACTGAACATGCCTAATGGCTAACATGCTACTACTAATGACTGACATAATGCTACAAAACCTAGAGAAATCTGACAATAATAATTTTTTACTGACAGGTGTGGTATTTGACTCCACATACCATGCTGAATGTAACAGATGACACTACACTTATATTTGACTTACTAAAACTGTACTAAACTTACCTAACAATGAACATACTACTACTACTACTGACATACTGCTATAAAATATGAAAAAAAATCAACAATTACATTACTGGCAAGTGTGATGCTTAACACCACATAACATGGTGAATATAACAAGTGACACCACACATTTGTTTCAGTTTTAAAAAGTTTACTGAACATGCCTCATGGCTAACATGCTACTACTAATAAGTGACATAGTGCTACAAAAGCTGGAGACATTTTGCAATAATAATAGCATTGGCAGGTGTGACTTTTGACACCATATACTGTGGTGAATGTAATGAGTGACACCAATAAGAAAATCTATTTTAACCCTTCACCCCGTATACACAGTATAATCCTGTTTACAACTGATGCCCAACACTTTCCCTGGACATGCAGTTGTCACTGGAATTTGCTCTCTGAACATTTGCCCCACAATCAGTGAATGATGGTAACCGAAGCCTAGCTGTGGTGAATGTAACTCTAGTCCTCATTGTTGCATGCAGTGCTTAGTTTTATGGAATGTAGCCCTACAAAATGGAGGAGCCACATGCAAAAAATGGGTTTTAAACCACAACTCAGCTCCTTCCTCTATGGCTGCTGCTTGGTTCTGAGGGGCAGGTTATGACTTTGCATGTCACAGACTTACGAGTGAACATTGGGCCTGAGGTGACTCCAAGTAGAGTGTGGGTTAATGGTTACTCTCCCTTCTGTGGGAGAGCTAGATCAGGCAGTAATACAGTCAATTATCACAAGGAGGAAAACTGGGAGAGCAGCCAGAAAATCATTTAAAGTGCTAATAATACAATTACAGATTTGGGGGCCACGTGTGTGAATGTTACATGCTGTGACACCAACTGTTACATTCATCACACTAAATACAAAGCTGCACAAATTAAAAAATGGAACATTGCAATGGGCTAAAGAGTACAGATAATAAACAAGCATTTGTCAATGCCGAACGTTCGCTTGCAGGTATTTGCAGTGGTGTTTGGCATGTATGGTGCTGTACCCTAATGCCCTGTGCGATTCCTGGTATTTGCACAATAAATTTTCAGCATGACCTTTTTGTTACCTCCATTGTGTGCTACATAGGCGGAAACATGTCTTAGGCAGGATGTGAAAAATGACAGCTGTACTGCTCATAAGGAAGTGTGGTAAAATGGCAATGTTGAAAATCTGGAGTGGAAATATTGAAAATTCGCAAACCTACGAGCATGCGTGGGAACTGCACAACGCACGCTCGTAAAACAGTTATTTTTAGGAATTTGTTCACCAAATTTTCAACATAGCCATTTTAAGATCTCTGCTCATGAACAGTGACACTGTAATTTTCTTAATGTGTCCCATACACTGAGTTCGCACAGCGACTATGCCATTGTGCGCTACATGGGCAGAAGCACATTTTGGGCAAGATGTGAAAAAATGACAGCTGTACTGCTTATGAGGAGGTGTGGTAAAATGGCAATGTTGAAAATCTGGAGTGAAAATATTGAAAATTCGCAAACTTACGAGTGTGCATAGAAACTGCGCAACGCACACTCGTAAAACAGTCATTTTTAGGAATTTTTTCACCAAATTTTCAACACAGCCATTTTAAGACCTGTGCTCATGATCAGTGTCTCTGTGATTTTCTTAATGTGTCCTATACATTGATTTCGCACACCGACTGCGTCATTTTGCGCTACATGGGCCGAAACACGTTTTGGGCAGGATGTGAAAAATGATAGCTATACTGCTCATGAGGAGGTGTGGTAAAATGCCAAAGTTGAAAATCTGGAGTGGAAATATTGAAAATTCACAAACCTATGAGCGTGTGTGGGAACTGTGCAACACACGCTTGTAAAACAGTAATTTTTAGGAATTTTTTCACCAAATTTTCAACATTGCCATTTTAAAACCTCTGCTAATGAACAGTGTCACTGTGATTTTCATACTGTGTCCCATACATTGATTTCAAGACACCGACCGCGCCCACTGTGCACTACATGGGCGGAAACACGTTTTGGGTAGGATGTGAAAAATGATAGCTGTACTGCTCATAAGGAGGTGTGGTAAAATGGCAATGTTGAAAATCTGGAGTGAAAATATTGGAAATTTGCACAGTTATGAGCATGCGTAGGAACTGCACAACACACGCTCATAAAACAGTTATTTGTAGGAATTTTTTCACCAAATTTTCAACATAGCCATTTTAAGATCTCTGCTCATGAATAGTGACACTGTGATTTTCTTAATGTGTCCCATACACTGAGTTCACACACTGACTGTGCCATTGTGCACTACATGAGTGGAAACACGTTTTGGGCAAGATGTGAAAAATGACAGCTGTACTGCTCATAAGGAGGTGTGGTAAATGGCAATGTTGAAAATGTGGAGTGAAATATTGAAAATTCGTAAACTTACGAGCGTGCATAGGAGCTGTGCAATGAACACTCGTAAAACAGTTATTTTTAGGAATTTTTTCACCAAATAGTCAACACAGCCATTTTAAGACCTCTGCTCATGATCAGTGTCACTGTGATTTTCTTAATGTGTCCCATACATTGAGTTCGCACACCGACTACGCCATTGTGCACTACATGGGTGGAAACATGTTTTGGGTGAGATGTGAAAAATGACAGCTATACTGCTCATAAGAAGGTATGGTAAAATGGCAATGTTGAAAATCTGGAGTGAAAATATTGAAAATTCACAAACCTACGAGCGTGCGTAGAAACTGCGCAACACACGCTCATAAAACAGTCATTTTTTGGAATTTTTGCACCAAATTTTCAACATGGGGTTTTTGGGACCCCTTCTCATGAATGATTTCACTGTCATGGCGTTATTCAGGCGTGAAGGGTGATTTTGTGCAGTGACTGCGCACTGACTGCGAAATCACTCTTCACGCCCAAATAACACCATGACAGTGAGATCATTCATGAGAAGGAGTCCCAAAAACCCCACATTGAAAATTTGGTGCAAAAATTCCAAAAAATGCCTGAGATATGCAATAAAGTTGAACCCCCCCCCCCATCTAGCCCATTATACAGCTTACTGGCATTTCCTCAGTTCGCGGTCTGCTTTGAAGAGTGCAGACGTGTTCCCGGTCCACCGGAGATCGTCGCGCCAAGCTCCGGAGGTAAGTATGGGGTGAGTGGGGGTGTGGGGAGGCTGGGTGCGCAGTGGGTGGGTGTGGGTTGTGGTAGAGGGGCAGGGAGACTGCGTGGGATGGTTTTTAATTTACAGGGTTTTTTTACAATTGACAACGTGGAACATTTGCCATGCTGGGGTGGGCTTCCAGCATGGTAGAAGATGGCTGGGGCCATGGAGCGGCGAGTTAGGCACCCCCCCGCCGACTGATAACGTCGGACATTGCCACGCTGGGGTGGGCTCCCAGCATGGCAGAGAAGATGGCTGGGGGGTAGGGGAGGAAGCGATGGGGGATTGGGTACCCCCGTCGGCAAACAACGCGGGATGTTTGCCATGCTGGGGTGGGCTCTCAGTGTGGCACCAAAGCTTTGGGGGGAGCAGCGTGATGCAGGGAGGGTGGCGTGACACGGTGCTCTGTATGACAGCGGTGGTTTTCTTTGAAGTGAAGACCACCGCTGTCATACATAGCTCCCGCACCCATTGGTGCAGGACCGCCACGCCTGCTCAACGGAGCACTTGATTGCAAGGGAGAGGCATACCTCCAAAGTGTGCTACTCTCCCAAAACATTCCTTACGCATGCGCGCAAGCGAACGTAAAAACACAACTCCAGATTAGTAAGCAGATTTACTTTATTAAGGGAAAACAGTAAATAAAGCTTGCAAAAACAAATCATAAAACGTGTTTTTGCATGTCACACTTTTTCAGGCAAAAAAAGCAGCAAAATGGAGTGGGATACCCTATCAAAAAATATGGATGCCCTAGAATTCTACAGTTATGTTATTTATTTGCACATATAGCCAGCTTTCAGATTTAGTCAAAAACATATGACTGACAGTTCTTGATTTTTAATAATGTGTCATGCACTGTATGGTGGGCATTGGTAACCCTTTTTCATGAACAGACCCTTTGCTTATTCATGGACAACACCATGCTCTGTGAGAGGGTGGACACAGCAGAAGGTGTACAATACCAAAGGAAACATCTGGAAAAGAAAGGGAGGTGGTCTAGAATTTAGCAACTTGCCATTAATGCAAAGAAATGCATGCTTATGGTTACTGAAGCTAAGAACACAAGGACTAAGTTCACCCTTGGTGGGGTCCAGATATTTGCATCTGAGGAGGAGGAGGAGGAGAAGGACCTGGGGGTGATGACCACTAGTGACCTCAAGCATTTCATACAATATAGGAAGGCAGCAGAAAAGTCAAACAAAATGTTAGGTTTACATTACCAAAAGGATCAGGAGTAGGTGTGAGGATGTAAACCTTCCTTGTACAGGTAACTGATGACACTACATCTAGAGTACAACATACAGTACTGGTGGCCATACCGTAAAAAGGAAATAAATCTATTGGAGACAGTCCAAAGGAGGGCAACTAAGATGATCATGGCCCAGCAGGGTAGGACGTATTTGGAGAGGATGGAGGTCTTAAACATGTACTCCCTGGAGGATAAGTGAAATACAGGAAACACAATTGAGACTTTCAAGTATTTGAAAGGAATAAATGGGGTGGGCATGGTGGGTCTCTTCAAAATCAGAGAGAACTGAAACATGAGTGGGCACAGTCTCAGAGTGGAGGGGAAGTATAGGACAGAGGCTAGGAGACACTTCTTCACAGGAAGGGTGGTGATGGGATGGAATGGGTTTCCTGAGGAGATGGTTTAGCTGAAAATGGTAGGCAGCTTCAAGAGAGGCTGGGAAAGAGTTAAGGGAAAATAACAGTAAAGAGGGGCATACAACGGAAAGGATCTGATTGGGGTGGGGGTGCAGAGTCAGTAAATGATGCTGAGGACACTACAATAGAAGCAGACATGATAGACTTATTCTACTGGCTTCATCATATGTTTGTAGGGTAAACCTGGGCAGACTGGATGGATCAATGCTTTTTTCTGCCACATTGTCTGTTTCTGTGGTACTGAAATTAACTGCATGCTATGCGCAGGCTGCACTGAGTGCAGTCATATGTAGAGATAGTTGTGGAGAAGTCTGTTGCTGCTTGTCTGAGCAAAAAAACTTTAAAATCAATCCAAATGCAGAGGATTTTGAAATCCAGTTGCTCACAAAAAGCTCTAGAGGGCCTTTGTGCAGCTAGATTAGTGTTATTTGTTTTTCGTTTGGCTTATTTAGTTTAAAGTAGTGTTTTTTTTGTCTAATGAAGCACTTCTGTGTGCAGAAGGGGAGGTGTTTCACCTTTAAGACAGCCTATAAAGATCAATGGCCTGATCTCTTTTTTCAGTTACAGCTGTGGGCATAGCCCAGAAGATGTTTTGCATTCAGAAAATGGCTGTTCATGTTTGCTACCAAACAACATGATAAAGTGTTAAAAATAGATTCCACTGCTGAAGAATTATTACTACGCTGCCTGTGTGTGTATAGAAAGCTGTAGAGTACTATTTTTCTATTGGCTTGAAGAGTTAATTGTGCCCACAGAAAGTTAACTCATTATCTTCTGGCAGTCATTCTGTGTCAGATTACCAATGGATAGTAAAGACATCATAGAAGGCTATTGGAAGTAGAATAGATTAAACACTTCCTGGTGCTTTCTGAATAACAAATAAACTCTACTGTGTCATTATTAAGCCATTTGACACCACCAGCCTAAAAGCAGTCATTCTGCTATTTTGTAGGACTTTCCATAGCAAAGAGTCCCAGTGATGCCTGTTTCCAAATAATACACCAACTTCATTTTCTCAGGCAGGCAGTTCTGGGCTACTGTTTATATTCTACTGAATAGCAGCTGATTGGTCACACCACTGATGCACATTTTCATGCTATTGGCCTCCCTGTCTTCAATACCTGATTTGGCCCACTTTCTCACCACCCCTTTTAAAAGCAGTCCCACCCACAGGATTACACATTTGCTCTCAACCTTTTCTCCAGCCACTCCATCTAACTCCTCTCAATTACTGCTCTACCTGCCCTATTGTTAGGGACCTCACTTTAATTTGACTATATACTCTTTCAACTATAAACCAGCTAGCACTTAAGCAAGCCAGCAACACCAAACAAACTACCATGGGGTGCAACCACCTACTACTACTCCTCACTACCTCTTTTGGCATTGCTGATACCATACTCGTCCTTTTGTTCTGAAAATTTTGGACTCCCTGCTGTTCTGTCTGACCCTTTGTGTGAATCCCCTTTACTAATCCTCGCTCTCCTTCTCTCCCTCAGCCGAGGAACCACCACCCAGGCTCCCAGCTCCTAAGCCACAGGATTCCCGGCTACCGGGTGGTCGGCGCCTCTCTAGCCGACGCTTGAGACTGCAGACACAGACCCAAGGCCCTACAAGGTGCAGCAACTGCTGCAACCAACCGGATTGCGAGCACCCTCTCAGACCACACTCTGATTGGTCCTTGGTGAAAGCCGGCTTTTGCTCTTTGATTTTAAACCCTAAAAATGTTTATGCTGGGACAAATGTTAAAAAGCTGAAGTGTTAACCAAGTCTTTAATTGAAAGGACTTGAATTGTGGTTTGGGAAAGAAATCTAGTGTTTACAGCACTTTCTCTGCATACGTGCACTGGCCCTAGACACTTTTGGGTGCCAAAGTAATACACGTCCTTTTGTTCTGCAAATTTTGGACTCCCCACTGTTCTGTCTAACCCTTTATGTGAATCCCCTTTATTAATCCTCACTTTTCTTCTCTCGCTCAGCTGAGGAACTGCCACCCAGGCTCCCAGCTCCTAAGCCATGGGATTCCCAGCTACCGGGTGGTTGGCGCCCCTCTAGTCGATGCTCAAGACTGCTGACAGGGACCCAAGGCCCTACAAGGTACGGCAACTGCCGAAGCTTTTTTGACTGCTCCCCCACCTCTGCTGATTATTAAATACAGTAGCTCCTGCCAGAATATTAGTCCACATCCCCTGGCACAGTGCCCCACCAATAGAGACTTAGCTCGTGATCCCCCTCTTCTCTGTCCAGCCTACGGGATCCAATTCTCATGGCCTCGCCTTACTAAAACGCATAGGCTCTCCTTGGCTGTGCCTTCACCACTAAATATTTTTAATGCTATCAAATTCAGGTCGACCTGGATTGGAAAGCTACTGATAAGCTGCAATAATCCAGCAACCCCACTGGCCCCTGGGCTAATTGAGTGGCTCCTTTTTTGAGGTACCATCATGACGGGCCCTATATGGCTCCTTATACTGCCCCTTCTTCTGCTGATACCAGCTGCCCAGCATTGGACACCTGAACTACCATCATGTTTGGTCTACAATGGCACCTTGTGCTGTATACCACATGGCAACTTATCCTTTAATTGCCTCTGTGATTCCAAGTACCAATACCTCTAACCCTGCTCTTGGACCACACATACCAGTAGTACTTATAACACTCCCCCACCACAAGGCCCACCTCCCACTATGCAGACTTCTATCTCCTCCCCACTTATTGCGGTAGGGGCACTAGCTCTTGCTACAACAGATGAGCTCTTCTACGGTGGCTACTTTCCAGTCTCTAAAAACATCTGATCTACTAGACAGGAGAAAGGCAGGAATTACAAGCTTATAATTAGCGCTTTTAGAAAAATCCTACTTATTCTTCTGCTATGTTCAGGCAACGTAGAACTCAACCCTGGCCCCCCAGAAGCTATTGCTTCACCAGCAGAACTAGCAAATTTAAAAGGAATAAGCTTCTTGCATATTAACGTATGTAGCCTCCTTAAAATGATAACCTTAATACAAACCTGGGTAAATCATACCTCTCCTGGCATACTTGTGATTTTGGAAACTTGGCTTAGACCCAGCACCACTGACAGAGAAGTAAACAACCACAGCGATGCCTTGTTCAGAGCTGATAGGCATGCCAGAGGAGGAGGGGTAACTATCTACGTTAAAGACAAATTTTCTGCCTTCTGCTTATCCTCGGCATCTGTCACCAGCAAATTCGAATGCCTAATTCTCAAAGTGGAAATTACACAGACTACTGCACTCTGCATAGTAGGATGCTACAGACCACCATCTGCTGGCCTACAACTTGTGTCAAATCTAAGTGACAAGTTGGGACAGGGGCTGCCAGAAACTATTATTTTAGGAGACCTCAACTTTGACTGGCTCTCTAACACAGCTGCCCCCCTTGCATCCTTCTGTGATGAACATGGGCTGACGCAACTTATTACTGAACTAACATGCCCGAACATGAAGAACCCCAGTAAAAGCACACTTTTGGATGTGCTAATGGTGAGCAAACCTCATCTCTTCTCCCACGCTGATGTCTTCTTCTCAGACGCCAACGACCATTGTTTTGTTGTGGGAGTAAGATCCACAAACAACCCAGCACCCATCAGCAAGTTCTCTATGAAGAGATCCAGGCACTACTTCAATGAACATGCCTACCTAAACAAGCTTAAGTTCTCCCCTCAGTGGCAAGATTTCTACCTGGCCAAAACGATTATGTCAGCTTACAATATCTTCCATGACATTCTATCAAGGGCCCTTAATAAGTATGCTCCCCTGATTAAAGTTCGAACTAGGACCAAAACCTGTAAATGGTTCACCCCTCAGATCAAGTCCTTGCTTCTAAAAAGAGATAAGCTCTGGAAAAAAGCGCGCAGACTGAACACTGCAGAGGATTGGAACCAGTTCAGGAGACTATGAAATTTATGTACCAAAACAATCAGAGAAACGAAGGTCACCTTCTTCAAATCCGAACTCAACTCTGCCACAAAGAGCCCAATCAAGCTCTGGAACATAATCAAAGATCTGCTAGGCCACTCTCCAGGAAATTCACTCCCGACCAAGATTACCTCTGGCAACTCGACTATAACCGAAAAGATGGATATACTTGACGCATTAAATAACCACATTGCTACTGCAGGCATGGCATTTGATAACTCCCCTGCAAACATGCTTCACTCCCAGACTGCCAGCCAACTGCCTGAAACTCTGATAGCTTTGCCACCTTTCTTGCTTCAACCTGCCTCACTGAAAGAGGTAGAGGACCTCTTGCTTCAGTTGGATACTAGAAAAAGTGCTGTGGCCGACATCTTTGACCCTTACTTCCTAAAAATTGCCTACCACATACCAGCAATACCCGTCACCCACCTTTTAACTTAACCCTGTCTCAGGGCACCTTACCACCTATATGGAAGACAGCACATGTCATACCACTGTTCAAATCAGGTGACCCTGACGATCTCAATAACTATAGGCCAATTTCTGTCCTTCCGGTCCTGTCCGAGCTCCTAGAGAAAATTGTAAATGCACAGCTGAGGACTCACCTTAAGTCTAGGGAACTGCTAAACCCTATGCAGTCTGGATTCAGAGCTAAACATAGCAGTATCTCAGCCCTTGCCAAAGTTACTAACGACTGGCAGCGTAATCTTGAGAGCAAAAACTTTATTTGTGTTGTTTTTCTTGATCTAACTAAGGCTTTCAACACCGTCGACTATAGTCTGCTCCTCTCCTCCCTTCAAACTATAGGTGTGAACCCCTCCTCTCTGCACTGGTTTACTGACTGTCTTACAGGGTGCCTTCAACAAGTTAAAACTGAAGGAGGCCTGTCCCCCTTAACAACACTGCAAAGAGGGGTACCACAAGGTTCTATATTAGGGCCCTTACTTTTTTCAGTCTACATTAATAACATCGACTACTGTATAAAAGAAGCCAACATCCATCTGTTTGCAGATGATACAGTTCTCTACATGAGTCGCCGAACACCTGAAGCTGCCTGCAATGACCTACAGTCAGAATTCAACGTTTTGCAAAGCCAACTCCTCCAAAAAAAGTTATTTCTTACTGCCAAAAAAACTAAAGTGATGGTCCTCTCCCCTTTCATCCATATAGCTAATCCTGTGTCCAGTGAGACAGTTCCCCAAATTACCACAGTTCTAGGTGAAACCAAGAATTTGTTACAAAATTCAAGCATCTGGGAGTTTGGATAGACCAAAGACTCTCCTTCATTGAACATATTGAGGACTTTCTAAAATGACTTCCACAAAGGCTTGGACTGTTTTTTAGAATCAACCAGTTTCTCACCAGAGATGCCAAGAAACAACTGGTCCAATCCATTTTCCTATCATTGGTTGATTACACTGATTTCCTCTACAGCCAATGCCCCAACTCTTACATGGCTAAACTGGACACACTCTACCATCGAGCACTGAGGTTTATAATGGGACTTCACTTCGACACGCATCACTGCAATCTATATGCGGCAGTGGGGTGGACATCACTAAATTTCAGGCACCACAGAAACACCGCTCTCTTGACCTATAGAGCCATCTCTAATAAGCTGCCTTACTATATCTCCTGCTGTCTTTCCCTAAGTATAATTGGGAAATACACGTTAAGAAGTTACTCAGCTATTACACTTAAAGCACCCAAAGCAAAATCCCGCTTCAGCAGGGCAGCCATAAGTTTGTGCTACCTACCTTATGGAACAATCTACAAAAAAACCTTAAATTAAGCACTCTAATCAGTATAAATGCCTTCAAGATACTTTATTTCCCTACCATCAGAGAAGTATGTAACTGCTTCACCCACTCAGACCCAGTAATGGTGTCTGCACTGGTATATAGCCACGCCTAGACCCAATTTTAAGTACTGACCCCCCCAGCTTGCTCCTCACCAGCCTAATTGTTCTGTCTCTTATCCCCCTGTCTTATCAACACCAGGCCCGTCCATCCCCCTTATCCTTCCTTTCCCAACCTCAGATAGTAGCTCACTACCCCTGGGTTGTGACATTCTACCATGCCCCGTACTTTATAGCATTCAATCCTGGGGCTCACACATACTTCTTTTCTCCATCCACCTTCTCTACATCCCATTTTACCAACTCCTCTCTGTTCACTGTGCCCTCCTAGCCTTTCTCCCCCTACCTCCCTCCTCCCTCCTCCCTCCCTCCCCCCACCTTCACCTCTACCTGGTGTATATTTTTATTTATTTTTTTCTTCCGTTACTTCCTCCTGCAACCTTAGATAACCTGCTTTATCTTCCTACAGACACTTCTATGTATGTAAATACCCTGTAATATGTACAATAGCTGTATAATTCTATGTACAGTACATATGAACTTCTTTTTCTTCCTCTCTGTAAACAGTATTATCTGTATTGCCTTGTAAATACCTGTGTCGACCTGTAAATACAATTGTTCATGCTCCACCCAGGTCCATCTTGCAAATGAGTGCCTGCTCAATGATGAACGCCTGGTTAAATAAAGACTTGATTGATTGATTGATTGATTGAATATTGTTAAAGGAAAACTTCACCCACCACTAAGCTAAAATGCCTCTACAATATCGCAAAAATAGCATGGATAATCTCAAGTAACTTTTAAAGCCCTGTGTAGTCAACATGGACTTTTACCTTTGTCTCATGTCTATTTTGCCAGTCTGTGCATCATTCTGTGGTTGACCATCTCAGACTGTAGTTTACTCTTTCCTGGTCTCATGCTTTCAGTTTTGCCTGAGAAAATGATGTCCAATTGCTAATACCTTTCCATTATGTAATTAGTGATACAGCAAATTTAAATTTCGCTCACGGAGTGCCGGTGAAGTGGGCAACGTGGCATCGTGGAGCACTTCACCAAATTTTCCCACAGAAGTCAGAATTTCATCTAGGCAAAATTTTGCCTATCGCAGGCAAAATTTCACCTTCCCTCCACAAGTGAAATTTCACCAGTTAGACAGTTTTTATAAGCACAATAAGTAGATCCCTGGTGGCTAGTGGTTCCTCCCCCCACCTGTCCCACATGTAATTGTAAAAATAATTAAATTATCCATGGTGGCTAGTGGTCCCTTCCCTCCACCCAATAATAACCTGCCCTGCCGCCTGCCACAGAAATGTACAGTAACCCCCTCCCTCCATATCTCTTCCTTTACTCCACTCACTCCTTATTATCCTGTTAAAAAAAATCTCTGGTGGTCATTTTTTTTAAACCCCCTCCCAAATCTGATCACTCCCCAGTTCCCAATCCCATTCCCTGGTGATCCAGTGCCCCCCACCCAGCCTCCCCAGCAGCCAGATGTCCCCACCACAACCCCACTCATCCCCATCCTAAATCCCAGCACAGCAGATGCAGACCGCACAACCCTCCTATCTCTCCTCCAGCTATTGGCCCACTTACTGAGTTGTGAATGAATGAGCTTCATTGACAGCTCATTCAAGTTCAAGTTCAAGTTTATTGCTGGAAAGATTCCGTTGAGCAAGCTCATTCACAAGGAGGTTCTGAGGCACATACACATACAGTTCGCAATTACATAGACAGGTGATATAAAATGTAGAACGACAAAGGAAAAAAATATATAATACAAGAGGTATACACAATAGAAGTCCTTATGCTATATATGCAGCACATTCCAGCTTTAACCTTGCCCGAAATTATGCAACACATTTCAGCTTAATAAGTAGAGGGCCAGTTGGTACCTAGGAAGATGACTTGGCGTTGGGGGCCTAGTAGCACCTACATGTGTCTTTTAATTTAGAGATAGCTAGTGTTTTGTTGGAGTTAATTGATACGATGCTGGTTAACTTCAGCATGGCTTGTAGTTGGTTCCAAATGTTTGGAAGGGCATATGAGACAGCTCTTTGGCCAGCTGTGGTACGTGTCCTGGGAACATCTAGTAGGATAAGGTTGGATTTCCTTAGGGAGTAGGCGCTTTGAGAGATGTGTATAAGAGACGTTAAATAGACAGGCAGTTAGTGGAGTAGTAATTTGAGGGTCCAAATGCCAGCATGCTGGAGGCATCTGGTGGCAAGACAGGTCCACCCAACTGCTACATAAAGATCACAGTGGTGGGTCCTGTACACAGAGTTAGAAATGAAGTGAACAGCACAGTGATAGAGTACATCCAGTTTAGATAGGCTCAAGGTTGGGGAGGAGTTAAAGATAATGTCTTCATAGTCAAGCAAGGGAAGGAATGTTGCTTGGACAAGTCTTTTGAGGGTCGTGAGAGAAAAGAGGGTCCTATTTCTAAAGAAGAAACCCAAGCATGCTTTAAGCCTCTTTGCTAGATCCTCGATGTGGTTGTTGAAGGAAAGTTTGTTGTCTATCCACATACCAAGATATTTAAATTTAGGTACGACTTCCAAGGGTTCACCTAGGGAGGTAACTTTGAAGTTTTTAGGTGGGGTAGGTAGGGCACCAGACAAGGCAAGTCTCGAGAAAATTATTGTCTTGTTTTTTTTTGGCATTTAAGAGAAGCTTGGCATTGATAAGGTTGCTTTCTAACTGGATAAAGTCAGCTTGGAGTGCTTCCCTGACTTCAGTTAAGGACAAGCCTGATGCGTACAAAACCGTATCATCTGCAAATAAATGTATGCTAGAGTTCTTTATGTGGGAGTCAAGGTTGTTGATGTACAGGGAAAAAAGGATTAGTCCTAGGATGGAGCCTTGAGGGAGTCCTCTGGCAATTGGAAGGGGGGTAGATAGTAGGCTATCAGCTTTGACTTTTTGTATCCTTTCTGTGAGATAACTGTTAAACCACTGTAAGGTAAGTGGAGTGGCACCTATGTAGGCAAGACAGGTGATTAGGAGGTGATGGTGTACAGTGTCGAAGGCCTTGCTGAGGTCTAGAAAGACTGCACCAGTAACCTTCTTGGTGTCCATAGCATAGATCCAGTCATTAGAGACTTTAGTCAAGGCTGAGATAGTACTGTGCTTCAACCCGAAGCCAGATTGGGATGGGTTTAGGAGTGAGTGTGCTTCGAGGTGATTTTTTAGTTGGTTGTATATAAGTTTTTCCAGCACTTTGGAGAGAATGGGCAAGATAGAGATAGAACTATTGTTGTTTAAGTCACAAGGATCTCCTGATTTCAAGAGAGGAAGAATATGGGCAGATTTCCAGCAGGATGGAACAGTGGCTGTGGTAATAGAGAGGTTGAAAATGTGAAGGATGGGAGCTGTGAGCTGGGCATAGCCTAACCGCAAGAAAAATTATTCAAGGCCATTGTCCCCTGCACTTTTCTTGGTGTCAAGGCTAAGAATTATGTCTTCGACTTCTTTGTAGCTAAACAGGCACAACTGGAAGGGATGGCGTGGAGTAGCATGTACAGTATCTGGGCTAGTGTTGCTATTCACTCGGCTAGCATATGGGGAAGAGTCGAATGCCAACCCGGCAATGGCAAAGTGAAGGTTAAGTTCTTCGATGATTTGCAGTTTATTTTCAACCATCCCATCCTTGACCAGAATCTTGGTGGCAAGGGAGGAGGCAGCAGGATGGCCTTCAATGGATCTCAGTGCAGGCTGGCCATAGAGGAGAGAGGAGAGCTGTGCAGGTCTGCTGCTGCCATGTCAAGATGTAGGATGGGGGTGGGATTGGGGTTGTGGTGGCTGACAGGGACATCTGGCTGCAGAGGAGGGTGGGTGGAGGGGCACTGGATCACCAGGGAATGGAATTGAGAACGGGGAAGGGGATTGGATTTGGGATGGGGTATAAAATAAAAAAATAAAAAAAACACTAGACAACCAAAGATTTTTTTTTAAACTGGATAATAAGGAGTTAGTGGAGTAAAGGAAGAGATACGGAGGGATGCCGGTGGGGGGGGTTACTGTACATTTCTATGGCAGGCGGCGGGGTGGGTTATTATCGGGTGGAGGGGAGGGACCACTACCCACCATAGGTAATTTAATTAGTTAATTCAATTACATGTGGGGCAGATGGGAGGAGGGACAGCTAGCCACGAGGGATCTACTTATTTTAACTTATATAGTACCCTCCTAAGGTGAAATTTCGCCCGTGGATGGAAGGTGAAATTTTGTCACAGAAGGCAAAATTTTACTGTTCAGCCAGGTGAAATTTCACCACTCCGCCAGGCGAAATTTTGCATTCCGCTATGTGAAATGGACGGAATTTCATGGATTGCTCCACAAAACGAATTCTGCCCACTTCGCCCACCACTAATTACAATCAAGCCTGAAGCTTCCATGTTTGATTTAGTCTCCTTGGCTACAGAGTTGCTTTCAGCATGAAGTGCCTCAACTTCTCAGATTGGCTGTAACATGACGCTCCAGATTGGCTTGAGATTTCTTTTGTCCTCTGTTGGCCGAGTACAATTTCTCACATTCTAAGATGCTGCATAAAATGGCTAACTTTGTACCCAGTGTCAATCTGGAAACAGAAGTGTTGCAGCATTTGTCCCCAGTGTCACACTATCTAGTTGTTAACCAGTACTTTACCATAACCTGTTCCCCGTAGAGTGAGGAATAGACAACTGACTCATCATCCGCACAGCAGTGAGCAAGTCATCCGGTCACTATTCCAGCTACTAATCGTAAAGGTGAGTTGCAGAGTTTTGGTAATCCTCCAAATCTTGTCCTGATAAACACTAAAAAACCCATTGCCTTACTCCCAATTGTCACTAATATTTGCGTAACAAATTGTTTTTATTTGAAGAAAACAACATCTGGTTCTCACCTGGTATTCACTAGCCACTGTAAAACTTTGTTTATTCTGTCCATGGCAAAAAATGGTGATGCACATTGCCACTCGTTTAGCAAATTCTGCCCGGTATGCAGTTGATGCTTTGCTCATCTTGGAGTGGATGGCCACATATGCTTACAGGACAACTGCCAGCTAGAAATCTATAAGCAGCTCAACCTTTGCGGTAGTCAGTGGTGGACAGATAGACATAGAATGTGCCAGCGAGTTCCCTTGTTTAAACACTGCCCTGGCTTCGAGGACAGTATTTCAGCATTGGCAGGGGTAGTAAGCTGTGGGTAGAGACAAGGAGACAGTGACAAGTTTGAGTATGAGAGGTCACCACTGACCATGTGTATGTGCTTGAGAGGGAGATGGCGGTAGACTAGGGGTTTGACAGTGGTGTGGGAATGCATTTGAGCACACAACATAGGCACCAATTTGCATGGACCCGATCAATATTTTGACATGCTCCCAGCCACAGCAATTTAACTTAAAAAAAGTGTTTTTTTTCCTTTTTTTTCTCTGAATGAGTTTTCACCTGTGGGTGGTGCACCGTATGTCTGAGCTGCAGCAACTGGTATGATTTCCCCCCCAATCGATGACTGACCTTCATTGCCAATGGTGGGTTTTTAGTGGCACTGACATTATTTGAAATTGGTGCCCTTTGGGTGTGTGTGACCTTGTGGGCACAGCCACCAGTTTCACTCCATGGAAGTGCAAAGTTATTGGCTTTTGAATGCTTTGAAATTGCCCCCTAGATGGCATGAGTCAGAACACACCATCCAGGATCAAGACAACATTAGTGGGCACATCGAGTGTAACGAGCACCCTGGCTGGGGACCAAGGAGTAACAATCTTTCTGCAACCACCACCAGATCTACTAGTGTGTAAAACAGCATGAGTGTTGTGAACTCTGTTAGCTGAGCACAGACCACACCATGGAAGTATGTGCTGGCCTGAGTGAATAACTGGAATGAGTCTGTGGTGGTTCAGGTATTGTCCATATTGTAAGCTGCCGGGTGGCTGGTCATGTGTGGGTCCAGGGACTAGGTCATTGTCAGGCCGGGGTGGCATGAAAAAGACAGAGGACTGGGAGAATGAAGGAGTCATAAGGAGACGAGGCAAGGAGCTCCTTGGCCAGCAGAGCAGCTAGTGAAGTCAATTCTCCCACAGAGTCTGCGAGAATGTACAAGTGAGCTGAGAGAATAGCATCATCACTAGTGAGGTAAGGTTGGGAATGCAGGGGAAGCCAAGGCAAAGAGCCATGGTCTGGCGGTGGGAGGAGACAGAGTAGAGAGTCTGAGCAGCTGCCTGAACTGACTGTTGTGCTTGTTTGTGTCTTGAAGTTCCCACTAGTGAGAAACGGTAAAAAAGAAAAAAAATAAGTGTGTGTGTGTGTGTGTGTGTGTGTAGATTATCAAGCAACTGCACATGCCTTTCTGTGACACCTACTACACTGGTAATTATTTTTTATTTATGAATGATACCATTCAGTTTTCTTGTGGATTAGGGTAGTAAGTGGGTGACTGTAGGACCCAAAAGTTGCCAAAAAACTGGATAATTAAGTCTGTTAAAGACAAGGCTCTGCTCGAGAAAGGCTATAGGTGTGTGTGTGTGTGTGTGTGTGTGTGTGTGTGTGTGTGTGTAGTGGGGGGGAGGTTAGTGGATATGGTCGACTTTTCTTGTGGTCAATTACATTTGTTTGTCGACAAGTGCAAACATCAATGTAGGAGTACAAATGTTAGTCGGGGGAAGGGGTGTAATTTGTGCTGGACATAAGGATTCCAAAAGGAAATATGAGTTTGTTGTCTAGTGGATCCTCTGCTACTCCTGGTCTGGGAATTGTGGAATATGGGCTACCAGTATTACCTTTTCCAAGTGTTTTGAAAATTGGAAAATACATGGTCTCCACTTAGTCTGTGTACTGTTCTCTCTCCACCCCCCCCCCAAGAGCAGAGACAGCCGCTGCTCATCCAGGGAACAGTTTTTTTGCCTCTCGACCTCTTTATCATGCTGTCTGTTATTATGAACTAATTATGAGTGGTGGACAGGGCAGAAAAAAATATTTGCTTGCATTCTCAACTCCTTCGATAGTGATGGGAGTACCACAGTGAGGCTCTGTCTCTGTCTTTAACCACCCTTCCCACACCATCTCCCAGTAAAGAGACAGTGAAATTGCAATATTGCAGAGGCATTGTTTTTCTTTACAGCTCAGCACAGGAGCCAGTAGGCTCATTTACTGTTATAATTTTTTTTTAATAAAGAATTAAAAGAAATGCTGCAAAGATAACAGATCTGGAATGTATTTTTGCCACACAACAATGTTAGAAATAGAGTGTTAGGATGTTTTCAGACAGTTCAAGTCCATAACATACCATACCTTGAAACCTATGCAGACATGTTTTTTTTTGTAGAAAACAACACTTTCTGAAAACAGAAGAAAGGTAAGCACTCCCGAAGCACTTCCAATATTTATTCTATGTGCAAATATTCATTAATAGCCTTTAGAGCAGCAAATGGCAAATTACAACAGCAAGTAAACAGGTGTAGGGTAATCCATAAAAATTCATAGCATCACGTCCATAGGAGTCTAGAAACGATAACAAAATATTTAATCTGCCGACTCAACTTTGGAAAATTAGAGCCCCCAAAAAGCCAGCACAGAACTGTTTACGTTTCAACATAATAAACTATGCCTTCATCAGAACATGTAGCATACGTTGACATACTAAGCATTTAAACACTTCAGCAATTAAACTTGATTAAGATACAATTAATTTTAAAGTGCAATATAATTAAAGTGCAACTTCAATACAATGAAATAAAAGAGAGAAGAAGAAGGGGAAGGAAAAAACACTGAAACATACAATAAAACTTTTCTCATTAAACTTTGCGCAGCAGAAAGAACTGAACATGAACAGCAAACTTAATTAATAGTTATGCAGAGAAACTGCATCATTTAATCCTTTTGGTTTTACAGTTTCCAGAGTAGTAATCCAAAAAGCTTCATGATTAGCTTCACGATGAAGCAGTTTATCTTTCAGATTTCCACCTCTCTGATCCAATATAAGTCTCTCAATGCCAAAATATTGCAGGGCAGCTACAGACATATGGTGTGCCTCTCTAAAATGTTTAGGAATGGCATAACTTTCATTTTGTGTTCTAATTGCTGTTTGGTGGTCAGCAATTCTGAGTTTCAGAGCACCATTATAAGTCTGGAACTTTGACCAGGTGAGCATTGCAATTTTCTATGTCTTTTCGTGTTGTTTCTTTGCTCAGTGGACAAGAGCATTTGCATTCAGCTCCTGGTTAAAATGGCAACAGCAGCAGTCAATACTGATGTTCTCAGCATTTCAGATGTTGAAGGAGAACAAATAGTTTTTTCTCTAGCACAAATTAAAGAATGTTTTAATGCAAACAGTAGACAAATGCAATCCAAAACAGAAGCGTATAATTTAGAAGATTTAAAGAAAAAATATAGAAGATTTTAGAAGCATGCCTTGTCTCTTTCACAGTACTGTCGAGAAAAAAAGATACCACATGGGTTAAAAATTCAGAAACCACCCTCATTTGGTTTGGAAGATAATGAATTTATGGTAGAATGGGAACAAGTTGTGAATAAAGGTGGTTTAGACTTGATTCTACTAATTGTGAAAAAGGCAAAGAAGATATGTGATGCAATATTGGGAAATATTCAAGCTTTAGAAAATAAAATGTCTACATTGTTTTCAGCTGAACAACTGATTGAAATTAAAACAAAGATTGACAATCAGCTAGAAAAATTTAAGATGGAATTAAAGTATTATAAACAACAAAAACAAGAACAAGATAATGGGGACTATGCAGATGGAATTGTTTACACATGGCATGGCAAACTTAAGTGGTTTAAATTTAAACAGTTTACAGATAATGATCCTAATTTGAATCTATCATCAGAAGTGGAGAGTGATACTTCCAGCTCTAGCTCTAACAGAAATACAGGTCATTTTTTAGGACAAGAACAACAAATGGGAGGTCAACCTCAAACACAAGGTCAAGTAAGTCAAGGAGAGTGGGGGCAGGAGAAAGAGGTTTAGGCAACAGAGGCAACAGAGGGAGAAGACAAGGACAAAGGAATTGGAACCAGAGTAATCAACCATGGAGATCACCTCACAACAGGAATTATCAGTAGAAGTAGTGAATCTAACTGATAAAAGCTTTACTGCAGCTCAAATTTCAGTTTTATCAAAAGGTCTCTCCTTCGTACCAACAAGTGATCTTCATAAGTTTTTCAAGTTGTTGAAATTGAAAGAGTTTTATGCCTCTGACAATCTAAATGAAGTAACCATTCAAGAGAGTACATCTGATGATAATAACCATAATGATTCTGGCCTTAGAAATAAATCAAAATGTTGCCCCCCCCCCATGAGTACAGCCTTGCAAGCTTATATTCGAGATCTTGAAAGAGAAACAGATGATCTGTTAAAAGAACATTATTTGGAATGATTACCACAATATTAGTAATGCAGAAAGGGAAGCACTTAATGAGCTAAGCAATATGGTTGATGTTATGATTCATCCTGCAGATAAAGGTGGAGCAGTTGTAATTTGGAGTCTCGATGATTATATTTCTGAACCGAATTTGCAGTTAAAGGATGCTGTTTTTTATTCCGTGTTACAAAATGACCCTACTCCACAAATGTCTAGATGTATTGAAATTCTTGTTAGTGAAGCTGTAGCAAACAAATGGATTAGAGAAAAGGAGGCTGACTTTTTGATTGTAAAGGAAGCTTGGAAACCTGCTTTGTACGTTTTGCCCAAAATTCACTAAAATATGATCCCTGTGCCAGGCAGGCTAATTGTGTCTTCAACAGGTGCAGCTACAGAACCTTTATCAAAATTAGTTGATGTTACTATTAAACAGTTTGTTCCCTTACTTACTTCTTACATCAAATACACTAATCATATGTGCCAGTTCCTGTCTGAGTGTACAATACAAAAATAAAATCTTCTAGCATGTATTGAAATTGTTAGCCTATATACTAATATTCCAAAAGAAGGTGGACTGGAAGTAATTTCTAAGGTACTTGCATATAAGCAAAACAATAGCACACCACCATCAGCAATTCTAGTTAATTGTGCCAGGACTGTGTTGGAGTCTAATTTTTTTTTTTAATAGAAATAGTATACTCAGAATAAAGGTACTAGTATGGGCACCACATTTGCCCTGAATCTGGCAAATCTTTATGTTGGAGAGTGGGAACAAAAGTTTGTTCAAGATATCACGAATCCTTTCTTCAATAATATTGTTGTATGGCACCATTATATTGACGACTGTTTTATGATATGGCGTGGTTCTGAAAATGATTTAGCCCTTTTCCTCAAGTACATCAATGCGTTGAGTAGACATTTGAAATTTACAAGGCTACAACCAGCACCAAATGCATTTTCTGGATCTTACTGTATTTAAATGTAATGACAGCAAGATGTTTCAGAAACCAACAACAAAAAACACCATTCTGCATGCAGACAGTTGTCACCCACAAGCGCTTATAAATAATATCCTGAAAGGACAGTTTTTAAGAGCTAAACGAACATGCAGTCAGCAAAAGAATTTTGAAGCATGTAGCAAAGAAATGAAAAACAGGTTCTTTCAAAGCTGCTATAAACCTTATGTCATTAACAAAGCTTACACACATGCCAGTAAAGTAAATCGTGTGGGATTTATTAATACATATTCAGAACACAATAATGGAAGTAAAGTGCAAAAAACACAACCAGAATTTACTTTTGTCACTCAGTATTTTCCAAAAGCAAATAAAATTGCAGAAATTGTAAAGAAACATTGGAGAGTCTTAAAAGGCGATAAAAAGTTTGATGAAATTAGCGCAAAGCCTCCAAAAACTGCCTTTCCAAGGGGTCATAATGTTAAAGACATGGTAGTACATACTTTAATACCTAAACCATTGAACAGTATGAATTGGATGCCAACAGTTCCTGTAGGCAATTACAAATGTGGATACTGCACACATTGTAGTGGCACAAGGATTATCACCAGTTTTGTACATTCTAGAACTGGGAAAAGATTCAATATTCAGCAGTTTTTTAATTGTAGCTCTGAAGGTGTTATATATGTGCTTACTTGTCCATGTGGAATTTTCTATGTGGGACAGATAAAACGTGCTCTGAAACTCAGAATTGCTGAGCACAAAACAGCAATTAGAACACATAATTGAAGTTATGCCATTGCTAAACATTTTAGAGAGGCTTGCCATATGTCTATATCTGCCCTGCAATATTTTATCATTGAGAGAGTTATATTGGATCAGAGAAGTGGAAATCTGAAAGATAAACTGCTTAATCCTGAAGCTTTTTTGGATTACTATTCTGGACACTCTAAAACCAAGAAGATTAAATGATGCAGTTTCTCTGCATAACTATTAAGTTTGCTGTTCATGTTCAGTTATTTCTGCTGTGCAAAGTTTAATGTGAAAAGTTTAATGACAAAAAGTTTTATTGTATGTTTTAGTGTTTTTTCCTTCCACCTTCTTCTGCTCTATTTTATTTCATTGTATTAAAGTTGCACTTTAATAATATTGCACTTTAAAGTTAATTGCACCTAAATCAAGTTTAATTGGTGAAGTGTTTAAATGCTTAGTATGTCAATGTATGTCACATGTTCTGATGAAGGCATAGTTTATTATGCTGAAACGTAAATGGTTCTGTACTGGCGTTTCAGGGCTCTAATTTTTCAAAGTTGAGTCGGCAGATTAAATATTTTGTTACCGTTTCTAGACTCCTATGGACTTGACGCTATGACTTTTATGGATTACCCTACGCCTGTTTACTTGCTGTTGTAATTTGCCATTTGTTACTCTAAAGGCTACCAATGAAGATTTGCACATAGAATAAATATTATTGGAAGTGCTTCCGGAGTGCTGACCTTTCTTCTGTTTTCAGAAAGTGTTGTTTTCTACAAGATGTCCTGGTAAAGTGCACCCCTTTTGTATCTATACCAGTATCAGTCTGGAACTTTGACTGGGTGAGCACTGCAGTTTTCTTCACCTTTTTGGGATTTGTTTGTGTTCACTGCTTCTGCTTCTGTTTTTTTGGTCCCTGTCTCTCACTTGTTGTGGCACTCTCACACTACCAGGCATGTACTGCCAGTGCCTTTCTTGCCATTCTCATGGGTTAGGACAGTGGACTGAAGACAATGCAATTGCAACAGCATGCTTTTACTTGGGATTAAATGCCACTTGCTTCACCTGATCCCCAGTGACAGTGCAGCACTCACTCTCTCAATTATTTTACATGGCTTCCTCTCACTAAGTATTTTACCACTACGTAATGAGTGCCGCATTGCCCATGGATACTGCTTGAGGGACCATGACAGGGACTGTGCATGTAAAGGTCACCCAATGTTATTGTGACAATTGTATTGCTTCCTGCTCTTTACCAATGTTAAAATAGTATTATTTGCTCTCTGCATTCCAGTATCAAGATGCTAGGGGAGATGCACTTCGGCAGGGAAATGGCAAAACTGAGTAGAGGAGGCATGCTGTAGTGGCAGACTCTTTTGGGGGTGAGAGAGAGAGAGAGAGAAGGGGAGGGAGAGACAATGAGAAAGCGAGAGAGAGACAGAGACAGAGAGAGAGAGAGACAGAGAAAAAGAGAGACACACACAGTGGGAAGCACAGTGGTAGTGAGTCAGTGTCCCACAGTGCATAGTGAGAAAAGGGTGTTGCAGTCATTGGTGAAAGTACTGGGAGTTAAGTCACTGTGGAGGTGGCACATGCCAAACTGTGGGAAGCTTTAATAACATATTTATTATTTATGAGTCAAGGATTACAATCTTTGAGCTGTGAGCTCAATTACAAAGGTTCCATGTCATATGAGTACAGACAAAGGACAAATAGAGTAACCAGTACATCCAAACTTTACAGTTTGTACAGTAAGAACACATTGAGTAACAGGCAGTGAGCGAGAGAGACACAGAGCAGACTAAACATAATTTGTTTACAGCATCATAATCACAATGTGATAATTTTATGAGGTTAGGAGTAAAAAACCTGGTAGGTGATTTCTACAAGAAGGGACTTCACCTAGGCTTGGGTAAGGAGACAGAGGAGACAGAGGGGAAAGAAATGAGCAGGAAACTGAGGACATCAAAGAATTCCTTTGTCATAGTGGAAGGCATGGGGGGGCTGGAGTTCTGAGCAGTAGTAGAAGAGTGGGGCAGTGAGGGGGTGAAAGTCTCAGATGGGTGGAGGAGGTGTGTGGAAGCGGTTGGAATGTGGAGGGTAGAGTGTGGGGTGGGAGACTTCGGGAAGGAGTTGGAGAACATGGGGGAATATCAGTCAAGTGGCAGTTGAAGTGGGTTAGTGGTAGGGAGGAATGGATAGTCACGGGTAGCAAATGTGGCTGTGGAGAGGATGAAGATGATGGATCATGGAGGGGGGATGGAGGGACAAGGGAGAATGAGGGACAATGGGGATGTAGGGAGAAGCATTGGTGTGAGTGAAATGGCATGTGTAGGGGGAATTAATTGCAATGATAATATCAAGAGCAGGTTTCGGATGTTGGGGCACAACACACTCTGAAGCTTAGAGCATTATGTGTGAATGCAAGGGGCAGTTACGAGTCATCTGAATAGCCAAGTAGGAGCATAGTTTGAATTTGAAGAGGCCTCACTTGGTGTGAGATTGCAGGTCAGGTGGGAGGGGAACTGATCCATGTTGAGGCACAACAGGTAAAATATCACTGCCCTTGGTACAACTGGACTTTGAAGCAGTTGTGATGCAACCCTCTGGTAAGCTATGTTTGTTCTGCTAGGTTAAGTTATGATTGGGCACTGGAAGAGTTAAGCTGAGGATGGCCTTCAGGGTCCAGAGGCATAGATGGCACCTAAAGTGGTGCTCTAGGTTGGGACAGTCGGTGTGTGTAGATCACAGGTGGTGATCAGGCACGGAGCTCTCAGAAGGAGTGATGGGACCAGACGGTATACACCCAAGGGTATTAAAGAGAACTGCTAAAGGAGATGGTGGAACCACTGTCATACATGTTCATCAAGTCATTCGACACAGAGGTGGTGCCAGATGATTGGAGGAGGGCAAAAATTACCTCTCTAATCAGGCAACCCGGGAGATTAAGTCAGCGGAACTATGGCCTGGTCAGCCTCATCTCCGTAGCACTGATGATCATGGAGGTATTGTTGAAATAATGGATAGTGGAACATACAGAAGCCATTGGTGCCCAGGATACTAGGCAACAGGGATTCGCAATGTGGCAGGCATGCCAGACCAATCTTAATATTTACTTAGACTGGGTGAACAAGGAAGTAAATCTAAGTCTGGCAATGGACATTGCCTACTTAATTGCAGCAAAGTCTTTGACACAGTCCCACATGGGAGGCCAGTAAACAAGCTGGGTAGTCTCGGTATGTGGACCAGTGTTGTAAAACGTGTTATGAAATGGCTGATTGGTGGGGTACAATCTAGTGAGCGGGTGACCAGCGGTGAACCTCGGATTGGTCCTGGTGCCATTTTTTTTTTTTTTACCATGATTGACCCAGTAGTCTGAAACTCATTTACCGGTGATACCTGGGAGCACAAGGAAGTTATGTGGCTTGCTCAGGGTCACACAATATGCAAGCTGTGGCTGTAGGGATTCAAATCCATGTCTCCAGGACTACTGCACTATACTATGCCTTCATTACCTATATTAGAATGGCAGGGAGGAAAGGACTACCTGTTTGCAGATGACACCACGATCTGTAACATTGTGGATACCTAAGAATGGTGTGGAGATGATAAGGAAGTACCTGTGGAAGCTTGAGAAATGATCTGGGGACTGGCAACTGAATTTTTTTTGCGCTATTTATCCCCCCGTGCCTTCTCCTGCCACTCCTTCGGGCCATTGCCAAGGACTCTTCTTCTGAGGCTCCATTGCCCACCCCTGACCCCAAGTTGCAGCCAACTCAGGGTAACCTCCCCTTCCAAGGAGAAAAGGCCTGGCGGCCAATGACATTGGCCCTGGGTGCTGATGAGGTCAGGTCAGCATCTCAGATTACCAAGGAGGTGTTGGCCTGGGCCGCCATTATCCGGCAGTCGGAGGCACTATTTTCTTGTGTTTTCCTCTGATTCCCCAATTTGCGCCACCACTGTACTGCTCCTGGTCTCCACTGGGGGCCGCTACAGAATGAGACATCTTCCTAGCCCACCCCAGGAGAGGAGAGGAGAGCAGTCATCCAGATGATCGATCCTCTCCTTCCCCTTCCTGACCCCCCCGGCAACCCGAGTCCATTCCTGAACCCGGGTCACTGGTGTGGTTCGAAGTAAAGTGCCAGCACTTCAACACTCTGTGCCACAGGGACAGCTAACTGAAGTTTAATTTAAAAAATAAACTGCAAAATTATGCACCTGGGACATAGAAAGTATGTGAAAAGCTACTGGATGGGAATAGGTGTTGCTGACAGTCACAAAGGAAGAAAGGGGCATTGTGGTTACTAGGTTGCATGACCTGAAGGTGTCAAACCAGAGTACTAAGGCATAGGTGAGGTCCAATAAGATGGTGGTGTTCAGCCTGCCCGATGACACAGTGCTTTGATGTGGGCTTGATTTGCTGAAGACCAGGATTCTGGAGCAGACATGGGTGCCGACAGAGGGGAGCCAATATCAACATCTAATGGACTGCTCATCTCCTCCAAGGTTTTGTGGGGTTCTTGATCTCTGGGGGAAGCCTGACAGACACCGGTGTACTCCATGGCATCACATGTCACATTGCATGGGGGGGGTGTACTCACTAAAATACACCATCAGGAGCAACACCAATGTGATGGCCCAATACTGTGTCCTCCCCCAGCCAGCCAAGTTGCAGTAGGTGGTCCCCAATGAAGACTTGATTACTTTGGAGGGAGGTTGTAAGGGAGGCTGCACTCCCATCACCTCCTCACCTGGGAGGTAAGACAAAGCTCCATAGGTGACACCTCAGATAGCTGGGGGCAGACAGGGGAGCTGGGTTCAGCTTCAGGGTGTTGGTGGTTGAGTATAAAAAAATAGATGTTGAGGTGCATAGGCAAGGGTATCCCCAGCATAAGGCATGAGATATTGATATGACCAGAATAATCAATTTCAAGTAATTCTGGTAAACTATTAGGGGTGTCTGATAGATACTGATGTTGTGAGAACAGATACTGCATTATCAAAACCATATCAATGTGGAATGCCACAGCAGTAGTAGTAGTAGTACCTCAAATACATACAAAGTAACGGGGCTGGCAGTATAGCCTAGAGGTTAGAGTAATGAGCTGTGAATGAGCATGGTACACCCAGCAGACCAGACCTGAGTTTGATTCTCACAACCTCTGCTTGCATACTGTGTGACTCTGAGCAAGTCACTTAACCACCCAGTGCTCCCAGATCACCCCTGAAAACAGGCACTTGTGCCTAGAGGGCCTTACCAGTTACCAAAAAAAAAAATGAAAAAAAAAAACTGAGCCACTTGAAGGTGTTACTTTCCATAGCACCATTGCCATTCAACAAGTAACACAAGGTAGCAACTTAGATTACACTATTACAATGTTGAGATACAGTAATAGATTGTTGTGGTGCACTACAAACATGACTAGGAATAGTGCATTACCGTAGCTCTAAGTCACGGTGACTAATTACGCACACAATGCAAACTTTTTGCCTTTGATATTATTTGTCTACCATAAAGCTATTAATTATTGCAGATTCTAGAGAAAAATAAGACATGCAAAATCCTTATGCATCCGATGCAACTTTTACTCCTTCATCCCACACTTGTTCTCTATCCAGATATGTCCAGTTGTACTTTCTGTCTGTGGGTTTTCAAGCTTAAGAAAACATACTAATGAACTGTGGACTTCTGTGCACCTCTGTACCTTTTCAAAGTTCTGATGCCACATGTTATGGAGCAGAACAATGGAACCTGTCGTGCACATACAGAGACAAACATATTCCTCTGGCACTGCATAGCAGCAAAAAGTAAGCACTTCAATATTGCCTAGTTTTAGCTTTTTAAATCTCTAATTCTATTGACCTTTGCTTTTAATTATTGATGTGTTGTGTTTCACCTAGGCAATGAAGTTCACATGGCTCAAGGCTGTAGAAACAATGCGCCATACTGATTTGAGCCAATGTACAATGAGAATGAGATGCCTCAACACAGTACAGTTGATGGTGGTGACAGCAGTATTGACAATGACAGTGACAGTGATGTGGAAGGATTCCAACTGTCCCATCCACATTTGGAAAACAGAGAGTGGTGCTTGCGCAATAATTGCACAGTTATGAACACTGCTCTTGAGCGCTGTTGCTGCATGGAGCCTCCACATTACCATGCCAAATGTAAGCGTGCCGATGGTGTTCTTTACTGCATGTCACACAATGAAGATTTCCGACGCTTTTTCCTGTATGAAGAAAGCCTCAAATTACTAGGTTACCAACTACGGCATTTCCATGGACAGGATGAAAACTTCTAATGGACAAACAGGTACATGAAACTGAAACACATAATATTTTTTACTTCATAAACTGTCAATACTGATGCTCATCACAGAAGTCTATTGATTATCCCTTTAAACAAAGTGTTTCTATGCAATGGTGACCAGAGATACACTGGCCTTTCGCCAATGTGCCACAGAGTTGTGGCTCTTAATGCATGCTGAACATACGTGTGTAACCACATACGTTCATCACCTGAGGCATGATTCACCAAGCTTTGTCCAGGCACAACAGTGGTTTGTCTGTCACCAACTGGGCATTATGAATAGATGGCATTCACAAAGCCCAGTCTGCAAACACAAGCCTGGATTGTGCCAGGACAAAGCAGCCCCCCCCCCCAAACAGGGACATTCCATAGATAGTTCAAATGGAATGTAGTACTTTGACAGTAATAGGCATGTTGGTTGTTTTAAAATTGAGTAAGCCCATTCATAAGAACAAGTCTTGTGCTACAAGCTGTTGATCCCACAGTTTTGATTTTTGGTGCACCAACTCTGGTGCGCTGTGTCCTGTACTTGCAGCCACCATGTCACCACAAAGACAGTCATGGAGATAGAGTGGTGACAAGATGGATACTTGTGTCAATGCCATCTGTCTTTGTAGTACATTGGTTTCAGGCTCTGAGCTGTGAACTTGGAGACCTAGGTTTAAATCCCAATGCCCCCACTTGCATACTGTGTGACAATGAGCAAGTCATTTAACTTCTTTGTGCTCCCAGGTCATACAGAGAAAAACACTTTGTCTCAGTGTGCCTTTCCTGGCTAAATAGTTTTGCCTTTCACTTTGCCCATAATTTCTCCTCTCCCATTCCCCATAAATAAGTAAATAAGAAGATGGTACCTGGTTTCCTCAAAAAAGTGTTCATGGACAAGGATTCACACAATGTGGTTTGACGGGCCAGCCGCATGTGTAACGCAAGAAGGATTTAATTTCTGTTATAACTATTTTGTTTGGCAATGCACCATAAATGATAACAGCATATACCTCATCCAGCACAATATGCAGTGCAGGCATGCGGAGGGAGTTGCTGATATCCTTCACGGATGACTGAAGATGGCACCCCCAACCCATGTAACATGGTTCCCTGAATGACACTAATACATCCATGACACGTGTCAGTAAACTGTGGGAGTAGTTTACAGGCCACCCCCTCAGACGGAAAAGTTAGACAGAGAACTAGCGGGACAGATCAGGAGGATCTGTGAGAAGGATAGTGTGGTGATTATGGGGCACTTCAACATGTCAGGAGTGGACTGAAGTACCCCAACAACCAGGATTAGAAGGGAGCAGGTAGTGCTGGATGCCTTTCAGGGCAGCTTCCTGATGCAAATGGTCAGTGAACCTACCAGGTTAGGGAATACCCTTGACCTTGTGCTGGCAAATGGGAAGTTTGTGAGGGAAATTAGGGCAGAAGAAACGCTGCCAGGGAGTGACCACCACTCAGTATGGCTCACATTGGATATGGGCAAGGAAGGAGTGGAATATGGCACAAGAGTGATGGACTTTAGGAGGCCTACTTTGGGAGGATGGGGGAAGTGGTAAAAGAGTACCTGCCCAGAATTCAACCTAGTATGGGCACTAACCAGAGGTGGGAGCTCATAAAGCTGGGGATAGTGGAGGCAACCAGAACTTGCAGCAAGGCCAGAGCAAGAAGGATAGGGCTAAGAAACTGAGCTGGGTGAGCAAGGAGGTCATTGAAAAGGTAAGGAGGAAAAGAGCTGCCTTTAGAAGGTATAAGAAAACAGGGAGGGGGGGAGGACAGGGAGGAGTACCTGAAGGAATTGAAGGAAGTGATAAGGGCAGTAAGGAGAGCCAAGGCATCTACGGAGTTCAGGGTGGCAGAAGGCATTAATAAGGGGGAGAAGGACTTCTTTAGATACATCAGGAAGAAAAGGAACTGTAACAACCACATAGTAAGGATTAGGAAGGAGGGGGGTTGTGTGGAAGCAGGGTGAGATAAGACAGAAGTGCTAAGTATTTTTTTCTGCTCAGTATTTACTAAGGAGAAGAGGGGGGTGATACCCAAGGGAAGAGGAATGGCAGAAACAGTGAGGGAGGGAGTGACAGATGAGGAAATCATGGAGGACAGCATTCTGGAGGGTTTGAAGGCACTGAGGGTGGACAAGGCACCAGGCCTAGATGGCATCCACCCCAATGTACTGAAGGAGCTGGCAGAGTTCCTTGCAGGACCTTTGGCAGACCTATTTAATGCCTCACTACACTCAGGGTGTGTACCTCAGGATGGGAGGATGGCTCATGTGGTGCCCCTCCACAAGAGTGGCCCCAACGATGAACCGGGGAACTGCAGACCGGTGAGCCTCACATCCATCATGGGTAAGCTGATGAAGACTATTCTGAAGGAGAGGCTGGTGGCTCACCTAGATGCCAAAGGACTACATGACAGCAGACAGCATTGCTTCATATGTGGCAGATCCTGCTAAACCAACCTGGTGAAGTTCTATGACTGGGTAACTAGGCAATTGGACAGGAGCTATGAAGTGGATGTCCTGTATATGGATTTCAGTAAGGCATTCGACTCGGTGCCACGTGGGAGGCTGGGATGTAAGTTAGAAGGCACAGGGGTAGGTGCAAAGCTGGTGAGATGGGTAGGGAACTGGCTTCATGGAAGGCAACAGAGGGTAGTGGTGGATAGGAAGATCTCATCCCCAAGGGTAGTGACGAGTGGTGTTCCACAAGTCTTGGTGCTGGGACTAGTGTTTTGGGGATATTCATTGCAGACATATCATTGGAGATCAAGAGCAAGATCAGCCTGTTTGCTGATGATACCAAGATGGGAGTGGTGGTGGATGACCTAGGGGGGTTGCAGGGGTTGCAGGATGATCTGAGAAAGCTGGAAACCTGGTCAGACACCTGGTAACTGGGCTTTAATGCCAAAAAGTGCAAGGTGCTGCATTTTGGGGTGAAGAACCCAGGGAGGAGTTACCATCTGGGGGAATACAGCTAGTCCAGACAGAGGAGGATGAGAAGGATCTGGGGTTGCTCATTACAGGGTCAATGAACAACTCGGCACAATGTAGGAAGGCAGCTGCAAAGGCCAACAAAATGCTGGGTTGCATTGCAAGGGGTATATCCTCGAGGAGGGAGGAGATGAATCTGCCACTGTATAGGTCATTAGTTAGACCGCACCTGGAGTACTGCGTGCAGTACTGACGCCCTTATCTGAAGAGGGACATTAAGTTACTGGAGGGGGTGCAGTGCAGGGCAACAAAGATGATCAAGGGACTGGGGGACTTATCATATGAGAGGAGGCTGAGGGAATTTAACATGTACTCGCTGGAGGAGAAGAGGGAAGGGGGGACATGATTGAAACCTTTAAGTACATGAAAGGAATAAACAAGACAGGTACAGAAGGGCTGTTCAAAGTAAGAGAGGGGAGGGACACCCAGGCCATGATATGAGACTGGATGGAGGAAGGTTCAGGGGGGAGATAAGGAGACACTTTTTTACAAAGAGGTTGGTAGCAGGGTGGAATGCATTACCGGCAGAAGTGGTATCCAGTAGAACAGTGGACTGCATTAAAAGGGGCTGGGACAGGGCAACGGGGGGTGTCAATAGGGGGGAGGGTGGAAGGGAGGGGCAGCTGCAGAATAGGGGGTGCTAGCTGCACATTCGAGCAGACTTAATAGACCTCTAGGCCTCTATCTGCTGTCAAATTTCATATGTTCATAAACTGGGAGTGTGTGGTGCAGTCATGATGAGTCTTACACAATCCTGTGATTAGCAGAATAGCCGCAGGATTAGCAGGCTCTAGATTAAAAATGTAGCACATTCAAATAAAAGGAACACAGGGTTGGCCAAGCTTCCATTTTCTACAACCGAATACCTTTTTTCATGTGTGTGTGTGTTTGTGTGTGTGTTTAACTTGGAGTTTAAACACACAGTATTACTGTGATCCCAGGGTGGCAAATGGAGCCATCAACTGGGACAGGTGGTTAATCACCCAAGTGCATTTCTATTATTCTTCCCTGAGGTAATACATTTATTTTTATGTTGATTGCACTCATGTGCAAGAACCATGTTGATGCAGCTTGCTCCAGAAGCAGGTTGTTGAGGTGTGGCACTGTTGTGACCAATGCACCCACTGCATTTTAAGGCTTGGCCCCTATTTCCCAGTGCCATGGCACGCTGCTGCTGACACTAGTTCAGCCAGCGTGCCACAACCTTGAAAAGTTTCAGCAGATGCAATCGGGCCTTCTCGTCATTGCAGCATCATCCGCTGCAATGAGGAAGTGACCCATCATTGCAGGTGGTCCCTTGCATTCCCCCCGATCCAGTTTGATGACAGGGAGCCCAGTCCCCTTTGGTTTCTGTTACTGTTGTTTGCCGAGGGGTGCCCTAGTTCCCTTAACATCATGGCCCCCCTTCTTTCTTTGCCGATGGGGATGCCTAATCCCGCGGCATGGCCCCACATTTCTTGTGTGCTTACCGGGTGCCTAACCTCTATTGGCTCCAGTGCCTCACCCCAAAAACGCATATGGTATGCTGGGAGTCACCCCATCATGCCAGAAGTTCTGATAAAGAAAAAAACATCCCGTGATGTCTATTTGTTTTTGTAAACCCTGAAAGGAAGAAAACGGTCCCTTGCTGTCTGTGCCCCTCCCCAACCCATGCCCACCTATTGCATACCCCCTCCCCCACCTCCCCACCCCTTGCCCCATACTTACCTCTAGAGCCTGGCGCGACGATCTCTGGTGGACAGGGAACGCACGTCTGCACTCTTCAAAGCAGACCGCGAACTGATGAAATTCTGGTAAGCTGTATAATGGCATAAATAGGGTTTTTTCAACTTTGGCACATATCTCAGGGATTTTTTGGAATTTTAGCACTAAATTTTCAACATGGGGTTTTTGGGACCCCTCCTTATGAATTCAGCCATTGTCGTGGTGTTATTTGGCCCCGGAAGGTGATTACGCGGTAACTGTGCAGAATCACCTTTTGGGACTGAGTAATGAAACGACAGTGCCAGTGTTCAAGAGGTGGGCTCTCAAAAATCCTATGCTGCAAATTTGGTGGAAAAAAATCAAAAAAATTACTGTTTTACGAGCATGCATTGCGCAGTTTCTATGCACGCTCGTAACTTTGTGAACTTGCAATATTTTTATGCCAGATTTACAACATTGGCATTTTTTCACACCTCCTTATGAACAGTACAGCTGTCATTTTTCCCATCCTGGCCAAAATGTGTTTTCACAGTTCCGAGCAGAATAGAGCAGTCGCTGTGGGAAATCAGTGTTCGGGACAGATTAAGAAAATGACAGTGACACTGTTTATGAGCAGAGGTCCTAAAATGCCTATGTTAAAAATTCAGTGACAACAGTCCATCAAATGACTGTGTTACAAGTGTGCATTGCGCAGTTCCCACTCATCCTTGTAACTTCACAGATTTGTAAGATTGTCACGCCAGATTTTCAACACTGGCATTTTTTCACATCTCCTTATGAACAGTACAGCTGTCATTTCTCACATCCTGACCGAAATGTTTTTTCGCACTTTCGGTGCAGAATAGCACGGTCACTGTGGGAAATCAGTGTTCAGGACAGATTAAGAAAATGACAGTGACACTGTCTATGAGCAGAGGTCCTAAAATCCCTATGTTGAAAATTTGGTGATGAAAGCCCGTAAAATGGCTGTGTTACAAGCATGCATTGAGCTGTTTCCACGCAACCTTGTAACTTCGCAAATCTGGAATATTTTCACGCCACATTTTCAAAACTGGCATTTTTCACACCTTCTTATGAACATTACAGCTGTTATTTTTCACATCCTGGCCAAAATATGTTTTTGCACTTCTGACACAGAATAGCATGGTCGCTGTGGGAAATCAGTGTTTGGGACAGATTAAGATCGAGCGAGTGAGAGGGGGAGTGACCGAGCTCAACTGAGCTTTGTTGGAACTGCTGCAGATTTCTCTGTGGGCAGAAAAAGACCCCAATGCAGGCAGGAGCCTAGTACAAAAGGGCAGCCTGTAGTGCCGGGAGAAAAAAAACGAGAGAGCGAGTGAGGGAGGGGGAGTGAGCAAGCTCAACGGAGCTTTGCCAGCATTGCTGCTGATTTCTTTGTGAGCAGAAAAAGGCATCAATGCAGACAGGGGCCAAGTACAAAAGGGCAGCCTGCAGTGGTGGGAGAAACAGAATGAGAGAGGGGGAGTAAGCGACCTCAAAGGAGCTCTATCAGGATTGCTGCAGATGTCTTTGTGGGCAGAAAAAGGTGCCAATGCAGGCAGGAGCCCAGTACAAAAGGGCAGCCTGCAGCACCGGGAGAAATGGAACAAGCAGGTGAGAGTTGGGGAGTGAGCGAACTCAACGGAGCTCTGTTGGGACTGCTGCGGATTTATTTATTGGCAGAAAAAGGAGCAAATGGAGGCAGGCACCCAGTGCAAAAGGGCAGCCTGCAGTGCCAGGAGAAACAGAATGAGCAAGTGAGAGAGGAGGAGTGAGCAACCTCAACGGATCTCTGTCAGGATTGTTGTGAACTTTTTTGTGGGCAGAAAAAGGCGCCAACACAGGCAATAGTCCAGTACAAAAGGGCAACCTGCAGCACAGGGAGAAACAGAACGAGTAAGTAAGAGAGGGGGAGTGAACGAGCTCAACGGAGCTGTGTTGTGACTGCTGTGAACTTCTTTGTGGGCAGAAAAAGATGCCAACACAGGCAGGTGCCCAGTACAAAAGGGCAGCCTGCAGTGCCAGGAGAAACAGAATGAGCAAGTGAAAGAGGAAGAGTGAGCGACCTCAAGGGAGCTGTGTCGGGACTGCTAGTAAGTAAGTAAGTAAATATTTATTTCTTTAAGGCGCCCTTCCAAAGCTCAGGGCACCTTTACAATATCAATCATACAAAACAAAACCACAACTATAAACGACATCAAATTCAGAAAACAATCCAATATAATTTAAATCACTAAAAAAATGCTTGGTTAAAAAGGAAGGTCTTTAAAGCTTTTTTAAAGCTCTCCACAGTCAGGCAATTGCGTATCTGGCAGGTAGAGAATTCCACAGGGTAGGGCATAAAGGCAAATGTTCTTCCACCAGATGTTTTAAGGTTACCCTGGGAATCTCCAGCAATCCCTCACCAGAGGATCAGAGGGAGCGGGAGGGACAGTAAGAAGTCAGGAGTTCTTTCAGGTAGCGAGGTCCCAAACCTTGTAGGGCTTTATAGGTCATCAACATGACCTTGAAAGTGATCTGCCACTGTACAGGCAGCCAGTGCAATTCATGAAGCACAGGTGTTATATGGTTGGACCTCGGGCTTCCAGTCAACAACCTAGCTGCCGCGTTTTTGCACCAGCTGTAAGCGACGGATATCCACTCCCGGCAGCCCTAGATAAAGGGCGTTGCAATAATCAAGACGATTGGACACAAAGGCGTGGACCAGGGTAGGAAGATCCTCTGATGGAATCAAGTGTTTCACCCGTGCTATATTCCTTAGATGAAAAAAGGATGATTTGGCTACAGCTGACACCTGTGTCCTCAGGGTCAAGCCCTCGTCAAATATAACACCAAGGTTATGCACCTGACCAAATGCCATGAGCGGGGTTCCTCCCAGAAATAAACCTGAGAGTTTTCCCGCCCATGGATTTGATATCCTTACCCCCGGTTCCACCACCAATACCTCTATTTTCCCCGGGTTCAACCTCAGCCAATTAGCACTCATCCAGTTCTGTATTTCCTGGAGGCAGTTGTTAAACAATGTACTTGACTCAGACTCCTGCTCGGGCACAAAAAGACATATAGAGTTGAGAATCATCGGCATAGCAATGAAAACTCAAACCAAAATATCTTATGATGTCCCCTAATGGAAGCATATACACTGCAAATAACATGGGGGACAACACTGAACCCTGTGGCACTCCACAGTGTAGACAGCGAGAGGTCGAGGAATAAATCCCCGACATTACTCTCTGAGTCCGACCCTGCAGAAAAGATTTAAACCAACTGTGGACCAACCCCCTTAGTCCACAGAGAGACCACAGGCGTTCAAGCAGCACCCCATGATCTACAGTGTCAAATGCAGCTGAAAGATCAAGGAGAACCAAGATAGAACAAGTTCTCCGATCTCTTGCCATCAGGAGATCATTCAGTACCCGAACAAGAGCCGTCTCAGTACTGTGCTGTTTCGAAGCCAGACTGGAGAGGGTCATAGATATTGTGGATGTTTAAATAATCTTCAGCTGCAAAGTGACCACCTTCTCAATAATCTTCCCCAAAAAGGGAAGATTTGAGATTGTTCTGTAGTTTCCTGGGCAGTCGGGATCAAGGGAGGGCTTTTTCAGAAGGGGACGTACTATTGCCTCCTTCAAAGGATCAGGAAAGATCCCTCTTTCCAATGATGCCACTACTATCCCAGTAAGGATCAGGCCGATAACCTCTACACACCCCACAAGTAGGCGTGTGGGGCCTGGATCCAGCTCACAGAAAGTTGGGCGCAGAGTCTGGACGATTCTCACTATATCCATAACTACCGGTTGACTGAACATGGACCAGGCCAAATGGGTACTTGTGTCCCTCGATTGGTCACTGCAAGACCCAATGAGGAGGCCCTGGCTGATCTCATCTCTGATAGCAGACACCTTATCAGCAAAGAACGTTGCAAACTCCTCACACTGTAATTGTGATAATGCTCGACCGGCATGAAGACAGACTGGATTGCACAGTCTGTCCACAGTCTGGAAGAGCTGGGCCGGTCTATTCCTTGCTGTAGCGATCTCCCTGGACAGGAACTCTGCCTTCTTATGGGAGATTGCTAACTGGTAGATTTTATAATGATCTAGCAGTCTAAGCCTGTCAACTTCCAGGTGAGTCTTCCACCAGCGTCTCTCCAATATTCGGCCCTGTCACTTCAACCCACGGATCTCCACGGTAAACCACGGGGACTCGGGGTGAAGAGTACAAGGGCGAACACGGAAAGGAGCAATGACATCCAGGGCCCCCACAACTGCCCTATTACAGGCCAGCACTAAAGACCCTGGATCCATGCTATCTATTGGAAAACCCGAGAAGTCCAGTTCCGTCATTAGGCCTTCTGAGGTAACTCCTCTCAAAGGACGGAACTGTACTATCTCCCTAGGGGCAGGCCTCTTTAAGGGGGCCATGAAACTGAACCTCAGGGCATGATGGTCAGACCAACCGATGGGCTCCACCTCCACATCGGAGATTTCCATTCCCAGATGGAATATCAGGTCCAATGAATGTCCCCCCTGGTGGGTTGCAGTGGTAATAACCTGTGTCAGGCCCAATGAATTAATCAGTTGGAGGAGGTTTTGTCCAAAAAGCGCAAATTCATCGTCGACCCAGGCATTGAAATCCCCCAGAATTATCCATCGGGGGAATTCCAAAACCCTCTCAGCGATGAAATCCACCACCTCCCTCAGGAATTCTCTCCCATCACCTGGTGGACAATAAATGAGGAGTATCCTGAATCCTGCACCTGCACCCACAATACATTCAAAGGAGTTGGTATATTCAACCGGCTCCTCCCTGAGGTCCAGTTCCTGTCTAAAACAGACTGCAACTCCCCCGCCCCTACGGTCCACTCTCGGGAGGTGAATCACCAAGAACCCGTCCGGAACCGCAGATCCCAAAATGGGGCCTGCATTTTCATCAAGCCAGGTCTCGGTGATGCAAGCTAAGTCCACAGAAGCAACAAGATCTGCTACTAAAGCAGTCTTGTTTCTAATAGACCTAGCATTGCTTAACACCGCCCGAAAGGGACGGGACTCCAAGGATGACTCCACTTCCTGCCTGATCAAGTCAGTGCCCTTCGTATGGACGCAAGATACGATGGACCACGCTCCTGCATCCATTTCGCCCCAGGGCGCCTCCTAGTTCTAACTGTTCCTATCCGCCCACTCCTTTCCCATCCTCCCCAAGAGTTCCAGGATCTCCTATTCCCACCACTCCTACGTCTCGAAATGCCAAGTGTTCAGCATTTCCTATACACTTCTAAAGGGAGTGCGGGACATTCAAAAGGTCGCAGATCGGATTTTGTTTGTAGGCAGAAAAAAGTGCCAACACAGGCAGGAGCCCAGTACAGAAGGGCAGCCTGCAGTGCCAGGAGAAACAGAATGAGCGAGTGAGAGAGGGGGAGTGAGCAACCTCAAAGAAGCTCTGTCAAGACAGCTGTGAACTTCTTTGTGGGCAGAAAAATATGCCAACGTAGGCAGGATCCCAGTACAAAAGGGATGCCTGCAGCGCTGGGACAAACAGAATGAGCGAGTGAGAGAGGGGGAGTGAGCGACCTTAACCGAGCTGTGTCAGGACTTCTGAAGATTTCTTTGTGGGCAGAAAAAGGTGCCAATGCAAGCAGGAGCCCAGTACAAAAGTGCAGCCTGCAGCGTCGGGAGAAATAGAATGATTGAGTGAGATAGGGAGAGTGAGTGAGCTCAGTGAAACTCTGCTGGGACTTTACAGTTGCCCACACTCTCGCCCAGGTCCTCTGTGGTTCTATATTACTGCAGGGTCTCTGGAGCTGAGACAAAGCAATGATTTGATACTTTAAGATTATGTAATAATACATATTTATTTGTTCTGTTTATTTCTCTAACTGAGCTGAGTAATACTTGGAGAGCAATAGGATTTCTAACTGGGCTAAGTGAAACTATATGAGAGCCGAGAACAAAAAGTATGGTAGCTGAGCAGTGGAAAATGGAAAAGGAGGCTTTAGGATTGCTACACTAATACAGTATCTAACGGATGAGATTTGAGACTGAATTACCCTAGTCGACAAGGGGTCAGTAGGGGGACTAGTGTGGGGGGACAGGAATTTGACCTAATAGGGGCCTAACAGTTGTAGTAGGGTACAGAACCTGAGAGTAAAACCTCGCAACATAAGATGGGGGCCAAAATGGGGCAGGTGCCACATGTCAATAGGGCAGGTATCTTTGGAAGGGTGGAGGGGTGTACAGGGTGTGGATGTGCCATGATCCTGGACTGAGCTTGGAGGATGGAGGGGTGTATGGTCTGTAGATGACTGGCTAGTTTGAGGGAGGAACTGTGGAGGTTAGGGATGAGTATAAGTGGCAGGACAGATGAGTATGGTAGGCATCCTGAGGGGTGGAATAGGGGATGGCAAAGGGGGACGGTGGAAGAATAACTAGGGACTGAAACTGACCCCAGTATCAGAGGCACTGGAAGAAAAGAAAAGACAGGAGAAGGGAGGGGGTGCCCAAGGCAAGGGAGGGGGCCTCCTGATGGGGGAGGAAAAGATGATGATGAGGAGTACCAGGGGAGAACCAGAGGAGAGAACAGATGACTGCGGGTAGGGAGGGACCGGGGTGGCACGGAGGGGAACACGTAGAAGGGGGAACTGATAGGGGAAAGAGATGTAAGACTGGTATTGACTATGAATAGATTCGAATCTCTGCCATGGGACAGAGAGGGGGAGCAGGAACATATTGAAGGGGGGAGGACAAGCGGGACATGAGAGGGATGGCAACAGGTAGGGGAAGACATATCATGGACAAAAGGGTAGAAGGGGGTTAAGGAAGGAGGGGTGGTGACTGAAGGAGAGAATGCTGTGGGAAGGGGAAGGATGGGAGGGGCATCACTATCGAGGTAGAAGGGAATACAGGCTGTAAATTGACAACAGCAGGGATAGGAGAGGGGTTGGAAATCAGCAGGGGAGAAGGGGAGGTTGACATGGGAAGCCCAGTAGAAAGTAGTCAGGCTGGGAAGAGGTTCAAGGGGGATAAGAAGAATAAGGCAGAAGAAAGGGGTGATGTGGAAGTAGGGAGTACAGATACTGAAGTCACAGAGGGTGCAGTTGGAGGGGGTAAGGGACAGGGAAGAATGAATACTGGGGTGGTGGAAGGGACATTAGAAGGAAAGGGGTAAAGGGTGGGGGTACTCATCCTGGGGATGCTATACTGAAATGGGTGAGATGGGATGGAAACAGGGAAAGGCACAGCCATATTTGGGTTGAAGCTGCCCCCAGGTTTACTGCAGGAGGGGCAGGGCAGGCACTGCTCAAGTGTGCACCAAGGGAGAGGAAGAAACCTCATTTACTGTTGCATGTGAGTACAAACCACTTGGTGGGGGACACTGTGGAAGTAGCGAGGAGGAGGTTTGAGTACTTGAGCAAGCAGTGTGAGGGGGTGGGGAAGTTGGTGGCATTCTTGGAGGTACTGCCGGTACCATGTCCAAGCATGGGGAGGAAGGGTAGGCTTGAGGAGTTCGAGTGGCTAAGGGATTGGTGCCGCATGAAACATTATGAGTTAGTGACTAACTGTGGTAGGGTCTGGGGGGGAATAGTGACTTGTACACGGGGGAGAGGGTACACTGGAGCAGGAAGAGGAGGGGCGTATTAAAGGCAGCATTGCTGCCGGGCCAATGGCACTGAGGATTGAGGCATTGGATGTCACACCTTGAGCCACGCTGGAGACCCGTGTTCAGATGCAAGTGTGGCCTGCCAGGGGTTGGCAAGGGAGGGATACAATTCAGCATCCGGAGGGCTGCTCTCCTATCCTGGGGCAGGATCCAGGGACCCACCGCTCTGTAGCGGCCCCTGGTGATGACTGCGGGCACTACTACAGCGGTGTAGAAATGGGTTGCGGACTGCGGCAGACATTGGCATGCTGTACCTAAGCGTCATTGCACGGCCGCACTCCACAGAAGAGCGAAAAGTGGAAAATGTGCTACAGTCAGGCAGCATAAGCTTCCGACCCCTCCTGCCTGCCCCAAATGGCACCTCCTCAACTGGATCCTGATCCAGTGAGTTGACCTGGGAAACTCCTCACCACCCCACCATGGGGGTAATCTGTGGAGGTGAGCAGGTCAGCCTGATGTCAGGGGTAGGGCTAGGGGGGGTCAGTTGAGATGACCAAGCCAACTGTAGCCCAGTGAGAAAATATTTAAAAAAAAAAGGCAGGATTAGAAGGGTGTATCTCTACTAAGATGGATTTAAGCAAACGGGAGGTGGGGTGGCCAAAAGACTGAAGTTGGTAGAATGGTCTGGACAGGGGAGCCTGATGAGCTCACCGCCCTAGATATAGGTAAAGGCAGATGCGTAGTAACCCTGGAAGTGGGCGGCAAAGTGGTCTGAGTATAATACAGAAGGCACCACCACCTGGTAAGAATAAGGAGGAGAAAGGGTGCGGACTACTGGGAGCACGGACACAGGCCAAGCAGGAGAAGAGTGAGGAGAAGGAGGGGTACTAGTGGAAGCTGGTCTGACTACATGGATAGAGAACTGGTTACAGGGGAGGGTGCAGAGGGTGGTGGTGGTGGGGTTGCTCTCGGCACCCACAGCAGTGACAAGCGGGATGCCACAGGACTCAGTGCTTGGGCCAATACTATTTGGGCTCTTTATCTCTGATATAGCACACGGAGCGGGGAGCAGGGTTAGTCTGTTCGCACATTATACCAAATCAAAAGCAAATAGTTACAGTAGCAGAGCTCCCCCACACACACACACACACACATATAGACTCCCCGAAAAACTGCTTAAAAGCCTGCAATTCATTCAAATCAGTTCCATTTTCTTACTTACTTGGGGTTCAATGCCAACAAGTGTAAAATCATGTACCTAGGGCATAGGAACCCTGATGCTGGGTATAGGATGGGGGAGGTATTGATACTCACTAGACATGAAAAGGTCCTTGAGGTTATTATATCAGAGGACCTCAAGATGGCAATTCAATGTGACAAGGCTATGGGCAGGGCAAATTGGATTCTGGGGTGCATAAGGAGTGGCAGCTCCAGTAGGAGGAGGAGGGATGTTGTGTTATCATTGTATCACTCCTTGGTATACCCCCAGCTGGAGTCCTGTGTCCAGTTTTAGAGTCCACACTTCAGAAAGGACATAAGGTGGAGGTTTTCCAGAGGAGGGCAACTAAAATGGTTCAGTATTTTCATAGGAATCCCTACAAGGAAAGGCTGAAGAATCTCAACACGTACACTCTGGAAGAGACGAGGACAAGTGGTGACATGATCAAGACCTGCAAAGTACCTCACAGGGGTAAAAAGGACACAGTTGCAGAGTTTCCTTCAAATGAGGATGAGCACACAAACCAAGGGACATACAATGAAGCTGTGGTGGGCATTCAAGACAGATGTGAAGAAATATTTTTTTACTGAAAGGGTGATAGACGCCTTGAACAGACTGCCAGGAGAAGTGGTGGAGCTAAAATGGTAGGGGGCATGAAGCATGCATGGGATAAACATAGGGTTATATTATAAAAAGGGGAAGGAGGGGGTCAATGAAGATCGACAGGGCTATGGAAGTGGAGTAGGTTCAAGTTCATTGCAGGAAAAATCCATTAAGCAAGCTCATTCACAAGGAGGTCCTGATGGACAAAGGCAGAATAAGACATGCAGTAACATATACAGGCAGGAGTTACAAGTAGGTAGAGAACACTTGGGCAGACTGGGTGGGCTGAGCGGTCCTTTTCTGCTGACAAATTATGTTTCTATGGCATTATGTGTTAATTCAGGTGCAGTGTTTATTCAAAGTTGGGCATACCATACATCCAAATATAAGGTACAGTAAATTACAGAATTAGATGCAGCCCACTTACAGTACAATAAACAGAGCCCCAGTGCTTCGAGAAACCTCTACTCTTCATAAGGCTGCTTAAAGAGCTGGGGTTCTATTTGCTGTGTCCACACCAGTATGCTGATCTTAAAATTGATGCCGCATCTTAATGAGTACTTGATTCTTCCTCACTCCATTTCTTCCCCACTTTGAAAACTGCTTGTCCTGAATCAGTTTTGGGCTGGCAGCGCCTTGCCTGTGTTGGAAGATGACCAATAAGCAGCACTGAAAGATGTCAGACTTCACAGACTGTGAAGGCAGCTGCTCACTGACCGACATAAGGCAATTCTACTGGGAGGTAGGAAGAAGTAAGCTGTTGATAAACTAGAATCTACAGCTTATCCATCAGGTAGGGAAATGGGCAGACTAGATGGGCAAAGCAGTCCTTACCTGTCTTCAAATTCTATGTTTCTCTGTTTCTCACACATCATCTTGGCAAGAAGAAGGCTGCAGCTGTGGCCACTGATGACTGTTCGGGTGTGGGGATGGGGGGACCAAAGGGGACAGACCTAAGGAGATAAAATCATAATAAAAATTGTGAGACCATCGCCAGCTTTCCAAAACACTTACCAGTAAAAGAACACTCTATGAAGTTTTTCAAATGGCAAAACAAACTGGTGAGCCCTCTGTCTGCCATCTGACACCAGGCATCAGCCAGCATAAAATTGCCTACAGAAGGCAGTGCGGTCATGTGGTTACTGAAATACTGGAGATTACAGATTCATAAGAACAAAGGAATATCACACAGAAGCTGGCACATATGCCTACAGCAGCTGTCTCCTGCTTCTCTGTTCTTATATTTATACCCTTGAGGAACTTGAATGTTTCTATCATATCCCCTCTTTCCCTCCTCTCTTCCACTGAGTACATATTGAGGTCCCTTAATTTCTCCTCATAAGTCTTGGGTTGCAAGCTCTGTACCATCTCATTCACCCTTCTCTGGAGCATCTCCAGCCTGTTAATATCCTTACGATGGTGCACCCTCCACAACTGCACACAGTACTCCATGTGAAGCCTAACCATGGTTTTATATAATGGCATCACTACCTCCCTCCTTATGCTGGTGATACCCATGCCTATGCACTCCAGCATGTCAATGGCCCTCCCAGCCGCCTTACCACTTTGACATTTTCAGGTCATCTGAAATAAGAACCCCCAGGTCCCTTTCCTTCTTTGTGACTGTCACCAACTCCCCCCCCCCCATCCTGTACCTTTCCCCAGTGTTTCTGTGTTCCTGGTGCATAATTTTCACTTTTGAATTAAACTTCAGTTGCCAGTCCTCAGACCATTTCTCAACCTTCCCCAGGTCCCTCCTCATTTTCTCCACCCCTCTGGGGTATCCACTGTGTTACATTTCTTGGTGTAATCTGCAAACAGGCAGACCTTTCCCTTTAGCCCTTCTGCAATGTCACTAATGAAGACATTGAACAGGACTGGCCCTACGACCAATCCCTGCGGCACCCCACTGGTCACCCCTCTCCCCAGACTGCGCCCCATTTACCACCACTCTCAACCTCCTGTCTCTTACCCAGTTTCTAACCCACTTTGCCAACCTTTCCCCATGCCCAGCCTACTGGAGGCATAGTACTGAGACTGCTCTGGTTTGGGTGCTCAATTATCTCTTGATGGCGAGAGATCGGAGAAACCATTCTATCTTGGTTCTCCTTGATCTCTCTTCAGCTTTTGACACTGTAGATGATGGGGTTTTGCTTGAGTGCCTGAGGTCCATCTGTGGACTGTCGGGTACAGTACTCAGATGGTTTACATCTTTCCTGTCTGGGAGAACACAGAGAGTTGTGTTGGGGAATTTTTCCTCTTACCCTTTCTCTCTGCCGTGTGGGGTTCCCCAGGGCTCAGTGCTTTCCCCCATGCTGTTTGCAGTGTATGTGCTGCCCCTCGGATACATTGTAAGATGGTATGGGCTGAGGTTTCACTGCTATGCTGATGATACCCAGCTCTGCCAGTCTTTAGCTCCTGACCAGGCTAGTGCTTTCTCGGTATTTAATAGCTGCCTCGCTGAAATCCATGATTGGATGAATTCAAGCTGATTAAAGTTGAACACAGGTAAGACCGAGGTTATGGTTGTGGACTCAGGTCGCAGGATAGAGGGCTGTGGTCTGATCAGCCCTCTGGTTTATTTCTGGGGGGAGATCAGATCCTTGCCTCTGAATGGGTGCGTAACCTGGGAGTGGTACTTGACGATGGGCTGACCCTTCGTTATCAGGTGTCAACAGTCATTAAGTCTGCATTTTACCATCCTAGGAACATTGCCAGGGTGAAACACCTTGTTCTTTCTGGCAATTTACCTGTGTTGGACCTCTCACCTTGACTACTGCAACTCCTTGTACCTGGAGCTTCCTGGGGTTGATATCCACCACCTGCAGCTAGTGCAGAACGCTGCTGCTAGGCTGTTGACAGGGGTGTCATGAAAGACACACATTACCCCTGTTTTTCGAGATCTGCACTGGCTGCTGATACAGTGGCAATTCACCTTTAAAAGTAAGTCTTTTGACCTTCAAAGCCCTGCACGGACTTGGCCCCGACTACTTGAAAGAGCTTCTGATTCCTTACAGCCCTGTACGACAGCTCCGTTCAGCTGACGAGGGGTTGCTGGAGGTTCAGAGGGTTATCTTAAAATCTTCTGGGGCTCGGGGCTTTTATGTTTATAGTCCCAACCCTCTGGAATTCTCTGCCCTGCCAGCTTCGAGAATGCATGACCATGGAGAGTTTCAAACAGGAACTTAAGACCCATTTGTAGAGTCAAGCTTTTATGGCTTGATGTTCTGTTCTTATTCTGATATTATACATGTATTTATTTTTCTGTTTTTATTGTTCACTTGTACAGTTCCTTGGTGCTTGAAAGGTGCTTAATAAAGTTTTATTATTATTATTATTATTACTGAGCTAGTTTATCAGCCTCCTATGTGGGATGGTGTCAAAGGCTTTGTTTACATCAAGGTAAGCATTGTCCACTGCCCCACCCTGATTTACTTCCTTTGTCACCCAGTCACAGAGATCAACCAGATTTGTCTGACATAACCTCCACACTGTGAATCCATGTTGCCTATGGTCCTGGCGTCTAATGGCTTCTAGATGCCCCACTATCCTTTCTTTAACCATTGTCTCCATGATCTTCCCCACTACTGAAGTGAGGCTGACCGGCCTATAGTTCCCCGCCGCCTCCCTACTGCTGGATTTCTATAGAGGAACCACATGTGCCCTACTCCAATTCTCTGGTACCACCCCTGTGTTGAATGACTCACTGAACATGGCTGCCAGAGGTACTTCTATTTCCTTTCACAGTTCTTTTAATATCCTTGGGTGTATGCCATCTGGTCCCCTCACTTTGTCCACCATTAATTTACTCACCTTCTGCAGGATTCTTCTACCTGTGAATGGACTATTGTCCGCCTTTTCACACGTTTGCAACTGCTATGGCCCTTGCCCCGCCCCCTCTTCTGTGAATATTGAACAGAAAGACATAGTGGATGTCTTGGGGGGGGGGGGCACATGACAGTTCTTAGGCATGGTACTCTCACTTCCAAATACCTAAACAGCACATATAAGCAATCAACATTCGGCATTGACAAATGCTTGTTATAGTATGTGATAAGCAGCTCACTTTGTATACTTAATTTGCTAGGCCGAACTCACTCACCAACAAATACAGTCATCAATAGAGTGTTAATTAGTGCACTTGTGATGTTGGACAAAGTTGGAACACTGTGGTAAATTTTCCCCACACTACAAACCATATCCCTTCAGGCTTCTATAAAGCCTAACTGTAGGTTTTTATTTACCATGGTCAAGAAGACAGTTATGTAATGTTAAGGGTAGAGGAAACATCACAGGTTAAGTAACATTGATACATGGTTTGCACAGACTGGAAAAACACATAAGTGAAGGTTGACAGCCATTTATTCATGCTGTTATTTTCACCACTTTAATACGTACTAGCACATCTGCTGTATGTGTTTGCAAAAAACAAGGTGTTCATCAGTACAGTACTGATAGTACAGTATGTGCATGTACTCTACTACACATTTTTCTGACAATTGTTGCAGTCATAACAGAGTATGATTACATATTTTACTGTGAAGGTTACATTCCCTAAAACAATATATCTGATCCATTAGGCTACCCCCTTTTCACTGCTGAACAATATATAAACTTCCCTGCAATCAAGGCATTAATTGTCAGCACTACATAGAACCAGCTCAGTATGCATGTTATGGATAGAAAGTGCTTTTTGTGCACACCTAGGCATCAATGTGACATATCATTACATAGTTTTACAATAGCAATTACACAGCTATAAACATCAGCCAGTATGTCAAATCGACAATAATGGACAAGGTAGGTGGTAAGAAGGCCGCCCACCCCAGGGTGTGATGTCAGTCACATATAGGTTGAGTAATGCAGCAAATCCTATGTAAGTTTCTTTTTAGATTTTGGTGTGTGGGGGATGGATGTTTGAAAAGGACTTGTTCTTTTTGCTGATTTATGCCATACACAGTAGTGACCCCTCATTTAAAATACAATTTATACTGTGTGAATGAGTAACAGTGAGCAGTTAATATTGGATTTAGTGTGACATACTGAGAGCCTGCTTATGGTCATATACAACTCAGGGGATTCATAACCTGCAAAGTCAGACTTTGTGCTGCTTGAAATGATTCAGCACAGTAATACTTTGCATTGTTAATAATGCATTCAAACTTCAACTTCATCTTCTACATTGAGGACAAATACAGATTACTAACAAAGGGAATGCTTATTACTGGTGTGTGTGTGTGTGTGTGTGTGTGTGTGTGTGTGTGTGTGTGTGTGTGTGCGTGTGCATGCGTGCATGTGTGTGAGTGTGTGTGTGTGTGTGACCAGGGGAGATCTTAAGTTCAGAGTTGATGACACACTATACTAACATACTAAATAGGCAGCAGCAGAGGCTGACTGGTCTTTTGTGTAAGCTTGATAGTCATCATTCACAGTGGGCGCTGATTTTGTTGCCACCCCAGGGTTTCTCTGTCCTAAGTCTCCAGGGAGGTGAACTGGATGAATTTTAGTGGAGCCCATGGGGGGGTTGAAATATGAGCACCCAGTAGGGGTGCTGGCTACCAAGCAGACACGACAGACCATGAGCCTTATTCTGCTGGCTTTTAGTATTTTTATTTTATTTTATTTATTTCAATCTAGGATTACAATACCTTTGGGCCAAGGCTCATTTACAAAGGTTCCACGTCAGCATGTGCAACAGTCATCATTTTTAGTTACAAGCATATAGTCATTGACTTACAGGCATGTAATAACCAGTACAAAAACATGAGCTATGAGCCAGACAAGGGAAGGTGGGGTGGTGGGGAAGTGAGGGTAGGAGATCGAGGGGGAAGGAGGTGCAGGGGGTAAGGGGGAGTACGGGAGGTGATTGGGGTGGGGGCAGGAGTAGAGATATGGGGGGGAGAGGTGGGCAAAGGCGGGAGACAGTGCAGCCAGGGGGCCATGTCAAGGGAATATGACAGGTAAGGTGCTAGGGGTGCAAAGACTGATTATAAGTGCTGGGTGCTGGGGCATTTGCAGCTGGAACGGTGAAAATGTTAAGATGGGCAATTGCAGGATACAAGCAGTGAGAGGTGCAGCTTGGACTTGAAGAGGCTGAGTGTTGAAGCGGTCGCTATGTCACTGCCAAGAGAGTTGAACCAGTTGGGTGCCCGATAGGCGAATGATCTTTGTCCTTGGGTCATGCAACATCATGGGATATGTAGTAGATGGGAATTGGATCTCCTTGTAGTGACGTTCCTATATCTAGGCTTAAGGAGGGCACAGACACCAGGTGGGGCAAACCCCATTATAATTTTCTTGGCTGTGATGCAGGTTTGGTATTTTATGCGTTTGCCCATTTGAAACCATCCAGATTGGGAATAAAGGTCACATGTGTGGGTACGGCGATGTGAGCCAGTGATGAGACGACAGGCCTTATTCAGGGAGGTCACGATATGTTTTAGAGCAGTGGTAGTTGCAGACCCATATATGATAAGACCATAGTCTATGATGCTGACGATGGAGCTTTGGATGGCCACTGACAGTGCTTCTGGGGTTAGGTGTTTCCTGTGCTAGAATAATATGCCTAACCTCACATTGGCAGACTTTGCAACATTGCTGATATGGACAGCGTATGAGAGATGGGGATCAAGGGTGATGCCGAGGTACTTGAATGATTGTGTTTGCTCTAGGATGGCTCCTTGTTCGGTTGTAATGGAGAGGTGGAGTTGTTTGTTTTCATTGTGGGGGCTGGAGAAGATCATATACTTGTTTTTTTTTCTGATTGAGAAGCAGTTTATGATTTAGGAACCAGGATTCGATGAAGGAGAAGGCCTGCTGAAGTTTATTTTGTAATTGGATTGGAGCAGGGTCCGAGGTGAGGATCTCAGCATCGTCGGCGTAGAGAATTATTTGTTCTAGGCAGCTGTCCAGTAGTGAGTTTAAGAATAGGCTGAAGAGGAGGGTCCCAGAATGGAGCCCTGGGGATTCCCAAGGACTGGTCTAGGGTCCGAGAGTGTATCAGTGATTCTTACTGTTTGGGGCCGTTCTTCAAGGTAGCTCTTAAACCAGCCAATGGAGTCGATTGACAGCCCAGTGTTCTGAAGCTAGACAAGCAGGAGGCGGTGATTGACGGTTTCGAAGGCTTTAGTTAAGTCAATGTAGATTGAGCCTAGTAGTTCACCGGTGTCAAGTGCGTTAAGAATTGCACTGGTGAATTCAAGTAGGGCTGTGGAGGTGCTGTGACCTTTGTGGAACCTGTGTTGTAGCTTGCACAGGATGTTGTACATATCCAGGTGTTCTGTGAGCTGGTCCAAGACGATGCATTCTAGTGCCTTGGAGAGTGGGGGTAGTAGGGAGATAGGTCTGTAGTTATCGTGGGCAGTTTTGTCACCACTTTTATGGATTGGGGTGACAGTGGCAGATTTCCATCTGTCTGGGAACTGGCTAAGGCTGAGGGAGAGGTTGAAAATTCTGGTCAGAGCACTAAGCACTTCATCAAGTGTGAGAGACAGGATTTTGAGATTGAGGGAGTCATTACTGAATCTTGATTTACCAAGGGCTTTGGTAACATGTTTGTGTACTTGGTGAGCCTTGGCTGCTTTGAAGTAGAAGTGGGGGGAGCTGGTGGGAGTAGTGTTCATTGCGGACAGAGGGGCTTCACCATCTTTGAAGTAGTCCTGGGTTAGGACAGTGCTGAGGTCGGTAAAGGCTTTATTAAAGGTATCCGCAATGGTTTTTGGGTTGAGGGTTGTGGTTCCGTTGATGTTGAGTATTGATGGGGGGTTTGGGTGGATTCCTGGTGAGTTCCTTTATATGTTCCAGAATTCCCAACCATTGCCCCAGGAGTCAGGAGGGCATGCTTTTAGTAGGCGGACTTCATTTGCCAGATGGTTTTGGTGCAGTCATTGCGGGCACGCTTGTAGTTTTGGATGTCGTTTTGCCTTCCAGAGTTTCTGGCCAGCTCCGTGGAGGTCTCTTGTTTTAGCATCCTGAGGAGGTCACCCAGGAGCCAAGGGTTAGCTGAGTGATTTGACTTTGCTTTCTTATGGGAGCATATGTGTCACAGGCCACAGTGAAGATGTTTATATGTGGTCAAGGCAGTGTTTACATTGGTTGCATTGAAGATAGGGGACCAGTCTTGATGGAGGAGGCGGGATTTGAGTCGAGGAAGGTGACCACTGGGTAGAATCCTGCTGGTGATAGTTTTTGGCAGTTGTTTGATAAATTTTTTTGACCAGGTGCAGCTAACAGGGGAGTGGTCACTGAGAGAGTCAGGGAGGACATTAGTGTTAGATATCCGCGATGGGTGACTGGTAAGGATCCAGTCCAAGAGTGTGCTGGTGCTGGTCCAGTAATTTTTCCTGGTTGGTGAGTCAACCATTTGTGTGAGGTTCGCCGCAGCAATGGTATCCCTGTGTGCACCAGCATCGGCTGCAGGCCAGTTGATGTTGAAATCGCCTAGGAGGGTGGATTCGGTGTCCGGTGTTAGTGACTTTACGAAATCAAGAACAGCTGTTAGACCAGTTCCCTGTTCTTTGGGAGGGATGTAGATGGTGACAACAGTGAGTTTTGTTTTGGGCTCTGAGGAGGATTCTCATTGGCAGTATCTGAGCAGTTGTGGGTTGGAGTGAGGTAATGATGAGGTGCCCCTGTATGGATTCTTTTAGGTAGAGAGCGCAGCCCCCACCTCTTTTGTAGAGGCGATCCAGCCTAAAGACGTTGTAGCCAGGAAGACTGATTGCATGGTCTGGTACTGATGGCGTGAGCCAGGTTTTGACAACTGCCAGGATGTCAGGGCAGTGCTGGCTGGTGAAGGCCTGTAGGGCATCCATTTTAGGAAGGAGGCTGCAGATGTTGATTGATATGAATGAGAGGGCATCCGAAAGCTTGCTTAGATTAATGGCTTTAGAGCAGAATGGGCCAGGGTTTGGGTGCACGTTGCCTGACACCATTAGGAGGAGGAGGACTAGCCTCAAGGGGCTGCAGCGTATTTCTTTAAGGGAATGTTTTCGCCTGCTAGCATCTCGGGAAATTGCCTAGCATCGACGATAGTGGGTGAGGGTAAGCGTAGACAGTGGGTACCAGAGTGGAGGGCTAGGACCAGTGTGGGTGTAGGACAGTTTCATGGCAGTAGGATGGACCCTGGGCAAGGGGCAGTGACCAGTGTGCAGCATGTCTATGTGTAGGAAGGATGTAGGAATGTGAAAGCTGTGGGGGAGGGAGGGAAAGCAGGCTTTTGGGGCATGCAGTAGGGGAGGAAGACAGGCAAGAAGAAATAGAATAGGGGTAGAGAACGGTGGAGGCGCATGATTAAGGTAGGATTCGGGGTAGGTGGAGGGAGGGGGTTAAGACAGCCTGGCGGGGCTAGGAGGTATGGTAGTATGTTCCCCTTGTACTGGGCATCATCAGCTTCACCCTCCCCCTATACCTGTCCAAGCCACTCTTAAACCCCTTCACAGTCTCTGCCTCCAACAGTACCTTTGGCAGTGCATTCATGGTTCCGCCACCCTTTCCGTGAAGTAACGCCTCCTCCTTCCCCCCCGAGCCCACCCTTCTGCTTCCACCAATGCCCCCTAATTGCACCCCCTCTTTCCTTTGGAGCACTTCAAGTGAGTCTCTCTTATTTTTCGCCTTCATGTACTTTAAGACCTCTATCATGTTCCACCCCTGTCCCTCCTCTCCACCAGGGTGTACATGTTGAGTTGTTCAAGCCTCTCCCTGTGGGTCCTGTCCTCCAGGCCCCAGATCATTTTGTTTAGCCTCCTTTGTTCCCTCTCTACAGCAGTGCAATGCCCCTCCTTAAGAGCAGGCTCCAAAACTGCACACAGTACTCAAGGTGTGGCCTAACCAAGCAGTTAAACAGGGGAAGGATCACTTCCACCCTTCTAGAGGTAATCCACCTAGCGATGCAACCCGGCATTCTACTGGCTTTTGCTGCTGCCCTCCAACAATTCTCAGTTGTTTGCTCTGACATCCACCTCCACCCTCAGGTCCCTCTCGCTCCCTGAGTCTTGTAGTGTGTCCCACCCTAGGGTATTCCTTGGCTCAGATTTCTGGCTCACAGGTGCAGAACCCTGCACTTCCTGGCATTGAACCTCAGTTTCCACATTCTCGACCACCTATTCTGATTCTCCCCATCCTCCTGTAGGGCCAGTCTCCCTTTCTTCCCATCCACCATCGCTTCCAGCTTCAAGTCATCTGCAAAGACTCATTTCACTCCTGATACCCTTTCTGTACAGGAATTTCAACCTCCACTCCCCATCCCCCGCTCAGAGTACTGTCATCTCTCCACCTGATGGTGCTGGTCCTTCCAGCTACCTCTCTCTAAGGGTCCCAACCCCTCCCCTGGGTCACTGCCACTCCACCCGACCAGATGTAGCTCCCCCACTCCATGGTAAAAACTGATGCACAGTACTTGTTTACTACCTCTGCCCGCTCCCACTAATCCTGTACACATCCCTTCCCTCACCTAATCCTACAGATCTGCCACCTAGCTTTCCTTTTTTCCCCAATGTCTGGCACTTATTCCCTCTGTGGCTAAGTCCATTGATGGGAAATATGCCCCTCCCAAGGATCAACCCATTCTGGCCTCTCAAGCCTTTGTTGATGCCATAGTTGATCTGGCTGAGAATGACAAAGCTGTTCTTATGAAAGAATTGATGGCACATCCAATAAACAAAGAATCTCACAAAACTGACACCTTGGGAAAGCGAGTCTTTCCATCTTCCACCCTGGGCATGTGTATTGCTAGCTACCAGAACTACTTCACTCAATATGAGTATACACTCTGGCATTCACTCAAGGCTATGGTAGAAGCTTCTTGAAACCATTACCAGAGGTATTGAATCCAATAATCCACAGCTCAAACCTGCCATGGATGCATCTGATGCTGCCTCCTCCATAGCACCATCAGACTTTGGTGACCTTTTTTTTTAACCAGACAGGCTCTACCCTCCCACTATACCTCCCACTGAATACCTCTGATCATGGAATCCACGAACAGTAGGATTCTAATCCCTCCCCTTGCCTCCATGCTCACCCTGTCAAATTTCCCTTCCCTGCACATCCTCAACCTTCCTTCTTGTCTCCTCTGCAAACCAGCTCCTCTCATCTGCCACAGTCTGAGTGTCAAATGTAGTCCTCTTCCTATCGTCAATGACCACCCACTCTACTTCAGTCCTGGGCAGCCCCCACACCCCGGCATCCTTTGTTGTTTCGCTGTCCCCTGTACCCCACCTTTGACTGGGCCATCTGCCCTGTCTGTTGGCCTAGTTTAGTTCTTACTCGCTTCCATCTCATCCATGTTTATCTTCCCCCCCACCTGCCATACCCCCGGGGCTATACAATCACCCCCCAAGTTCTGCAGCCTCATCCCTGCTCACCTGTTCCTCCTTTTCCTGCTCCCTCCCCACCTCCCTTTCCTCTGCCTGTCCAGCCCCCACCCACTGCTTTTTGCCCATCATGCCTCCTTCCCTTTCCTCCCACTTTCTGGTCCCTGCACCCCTTCTCCCTTACCAACCCTATCTGTCCCTGTCCCAGCTTGATCCTTTCCCCCAACACTCCTCTCTACTACCAGACGTAGGGGATCAAAAAGAGTTGCATGCCTAAGAACAGAAAACCCATCCCACCCCCCATCTCAGTTGTCTCTGGACAACCCCAGATGCCTGCCTACTTTTGGAGTATCCACCTTTTGAGCTCCCTCTGCCAGGGTCCCCATGTGCCCCCTGAGTACCCCATGCACAACTCTCCCTATGCCTGGCATACCAGCTGGTGCACTTATGTAGGCTATCCCTGGCTTTCTACTGTTATAGTACACCCATATTGCCCCCATGTCCTCCCGCTGCCCTTTAATCCCCTGCATCTCCTCCTTAAGCTGTGCCAGCTGCTGGCACACTGGGCAACCACCAAACTTCAAAGCCCAGTCAAGTGCCATGGCCACACCACACCATGTGCTCCCAACTACCTTCCCAAAGATGCCCATTCTAGCGATGTAAGGTCCCCTCACCATCACCCTAACAGGTTTTTAGTTCAAAAGCACCCCCCCCCTTGTACTGCCAAAAACAATCCCACTGAGTTTCCCAGTGATCAAAGATGCAATTAATCTTACAAATTTTCAAGAATTGCCCAGAAGCGAGTTCAATCCTGGTGCACTGCTCTCTGATTGGGCCTCATCCATGCAGCCTGTTCTCTCCCAGACAGCCATTGTGCACTGCTGATTGGAGCAGCCTTGAAATGGATTATCCCTGAGCCCTCTCTTGATGCCAATTTGCAGCATGCTATCCCGCTAGTGCGCACACACCTCCACCACCAATGCCGCCTGCAGTTACCCTTGTCTTCCACCACAGCAATTACAGCTCTACCAAGTGTGTTGTGGCTGTGCTTTTCTATGCAAGCCTTTGCTTGAAACCCACATTTTTGGGAAGAGAGTCTGGATATGTAAATCTGGACATTTAGGCAACATCTGTATAGGGGATGGAATGAATAGTTCTCAGTGTGACTGTATCTGATGTCTGATGTGACTGCTTGACATGGATAATTTGGAAGTAGGTTTCTGGCAGTGTGAAACACAGCAAAATATATACCCAGACTATTGAAGTGTTTCATTTGATGTTGGCCACAGAATATCACAACCATCTAAATTTCAGCACTTGAGCAAAAGGACACTGGTTTCCCTAAAAAAAAAAAAGAAAAATCACTACTTTCACAGCCCTTTGATGATGAGTGAGGCACTGGACAACACACCTCTTGTCATGACGTCAAACCTCATTCGGGAATGAGCACAGGCTGCCAAGCATTGCCTTTGGGGATACGATTGACCATCTGGAGGAGGTAGGCTTGGTTGCCATCTCACATAACTGACCCAAGGTAGAGCTCTGAGGGTAGGATGGATGAGGCTGCCAATGGAAGAGTGGGTGATGCTGGACTCCAATGTGCATAGTCCTCCATGTATGTGCATTGACATGCCACAACCCAGCAAAGGGGAAGAAAACATGGAAAATCCCTCACAGCTGCAGGATGAAGAATGTCCATCCACAGCCTCTGCGCCAGTGGCCCGGTGGCATGCCTACAGCCATGACTAACAAACTAACATACTAAAATGCCAGCAGAGTATGCCTAATGGTCTTTCACGTTGTCTCATTTGGTCAGCCTCAAAACTTGGAGAGGACCTTACTGTCCCCCAGCCTCCTTGGGATTCTACATTCCCAGTCCAAGATAGTCCCCTTGTATTGGACTTTGCCAATTCAACCCTTCCCCATACCTGTCCAAACCCCTCTTGAACCTCTCCACAGTCTCTCCCTCCACTAGTCCCCTGGGCAGCACATTTCATGGTTCCACCACCCTCTCAGTGAAGTAGCACCTCCTCCTTTCCCGAGGGTCTCCCTTGCCTCTAGCTTCCACCAGTACCCTCTAGTTGCCCCTCCTTCCTTTTGAACACCCTAACTGAGTATCACCCTAGTTATCCCCTTCATGTTCTTGAATACCTCTATTATGTCCCTCCTGTCCCTTCTCTCCTCCAACATGTACATGTTGAGCTCCTCAAGCCTCTCCACATAGGTCTATTCACCAAAGCCCCAGGTCATTTTGGTTGCCCTCCTCTGGACCCTCTCCAGGAGTGCAATGTCCCTTTTAAGTGTGGCCTTCAAAACTGCACACTGCCTAAGGTAAGACCATTGGAGGAGATGGGTGATGGGCCAGTGGGGCTCGGTCTAATGTGTGCAGCTGCATGAAGAACTGAATCCTAAACTACGGGTAAAAAGAACTGCATTTGTTTCAATGTAGAAGCAGTGAAGCATTATGTGTTACACCAGGGTTGACAAACGTGTTTATATAAAGTGACTATGTTTGGCATTATGAAGCAAACAATTCACCTGTTCCATTTTTATATAGATATATTTTTTTTAGGATATTCCAGTTTGCGGCATATCGTGGCTACATTATCTGGATTTATGAGGGACGCAGGCTTGGGTACTGACATTGTGTTGTAATTCCATCATGTGTTGTAAATACCATACGGGAACAATTTCCATCGGATGAAGAAGACTATGTTGGTTTTCTGCCTTGTGAAGGATTCTGGGTATATCCAGAGACAACGAATGGCTAAAGTAATACATGTATCTAAGTGCTGGGTTACTGCATGATTGCCAGTAAGCACTATGCTCCTTGCGCTGACCTGCATACATTGAGTTTTGCTTGACAATCTCCTGTTTTTTTCCCATGATTACACATGCACCTATTTGCACAGACTGCATCATTAGTGAGCTTATGATGCCTCACTGTGAGTACTCTATTGTGTAAAATAAAAAAAAAAGACAATAAAACCAGTTGCACAAGAACTGTCGCTTGACTTGTCTGTCCTCCACTTGGGACATTATTGAATTTTAGTAACTGTTGATACACTACAGGAAAAGAATAACACAAACTGTGCTCTGGAAACGGGACGATGCTAACTCGTGAAGTAAGGTTCGGTTGTAACATGAGTAGTTGTGTCTAAATAAAACATCAGTTCTTAACAAAGTGCTCTAATACGTGTGCCCTAGTTGGTGCAGGGCTTGCACCAGAAAAGATATAAGGAGAGGCTAGGCTAAGGGACCACAGATTTACTCTCTGGAGTAGAGGAGACAGCAGGACATGTAATTGAAACTTTTAAGTACCTCAAGGGCATAAACAAGGTGCAGTTGGGGGACAGTATGAAATTGGAGGTGTGTAAATTAAGAGGTAATGTGGGGACATTTTTTAACACAAAATGGGTAGTCAACACTTGGAATAGTATGCCAGAGGAGGTAGTGGGGGCAAGCACAGAGGAGAGGTTTAAGCACGCATGGGATAGGCCGGAGGGAAGCATGAGAGGGGAGGAAGTGATGAAAAGCCATTGATCACCCGGTGTCAGCGGCCAAATAAAATGTACAGGGCCTAAGGGCAGACTGGATGAGACTAGAGGTCTTTATCTCTTAAGAATTTCTATGTTTCTAGAGTGCCATTTTTTCATCAGTGCTGGTGGAAAAACACTAACCATAGAGATCTGCATTTATAAAGTGGAAATATAGCAATGCATGTCATGTCCTGGATTGAATTTAGAACGGAAGGCTCAGGGAAGGGGGTTAAACATAGGCTGGTGGAGTATCTAGCAGCAAGAGTGAATTTATATTAGGTATAGATTGGAGGACACCAAACAAGCACTCCAAGCACTAGTTGACAGATGTGCCCTCTCCCCATTATCAGCAATCAAGGATCACGGTTTTGTTTTCACAACACTGTGAAGCCTCTGTGATCAGACAGGAACTTAATGGAAGTAAATTACTGCAACCACCAAACTGAATGTTGATGGTGGGGAGAGACCCGATCACAAGATTCATATTTATTTCACAAAACTACGAACATGTGAACATACGAAATTTGCCAGCAGATAAAGGCCTAGAGGTCTATCAAGTCTGCTCGAATGTGCAGCTAGCACCCTTTATTCTGCAGCTGCCCCTCCCCTTCCACCCTTCCCCTTCATTAACCCTCCCCCTTATCCTGTTCCATCCCCTTTTGAAGCAGTCCACTGTTCTACTGGATACCACTTCTGCAGGTAACGCATTCCACCCAGCCACCACCCTCTCTGTAAAAAAGTGTCTCCTCATCTCTCTCCTGAACCTTTCTCCCTCTAGTCTCCTATCATGGCCCCTGGTGTCCCTCTCCTACCTTACTTTGAACAGCCCCTCTGTACCTGTCTTGTTTATTCCTTTCATGTATTTAAAGGTTTCAATCATGTCCCCCCCTGTCCCTTCTGTCCTCCAGTGAGTACATGTTCAATTCCCTCAACCTCCTCTCGTATGATAAGTCCCCCAGCCCCTTGATCATCTTTGTCGCCATATGCTGCACCACCCCCTCCAGTAACTTAATGTCCCTCTTCAGATACGGGCACCAGTACTGCATGCAGTACTCCAGGTGCAGTCTGACTAATGACCTATACAGTGGCAGAATCACCTCCTCCCTCCTCGAGGATATACCCCTTGCAATACAACCCAGCATTTTGTTGGCCTTTGCAGCTGCCTTCCTACATTGTGCCGAGTTGTTCATTGACCCTGTAATGAGCAACCCCACATCCTTCTCCTCCTCCTCTGTCTGGACTAGCTGCACTCCCCCCAGCTGGAAACTCCTCCTTGGGTTCTTCATCCCAAAATGCAGCACCTTGCACTTTTTGGCATTAAAGCCCAGTTGCCAGGTGTCTGACCAGGTTTCAAGCTTTGCCAGACCATCCTGCAACCCCTGCCATCCCCCTAGGTCAGCCACCACTGCTCCTACCTTGGTATCATCAGCAAACAGACTGATCTTGCTCTTGAGCTCCCATGATATGTCTGCAATGAATATCCCAAACAACACTGGTCCCAACACAGAGCCCTGTGGAACACCGCTCGTCACTACCCTTAGGTGTGAGAGCTCCTCACCCACCACCACCCTCTGTTGCCTTCCCTGAAGCCAGTTTCCTCCCTATCTCACCAGCTTTGCACCCGTCCCTTTGCCTACTAACTTACTTCCCAGCCTTCCATGCGGCACCAAGTCGAATGCCTTGCTGAAGTCCACATACAGGACATCCACTGTATGGCCCCTGTCCAGTTGCCTAGTTACCCAGTCATAGAACTCCACCAGGTTGGTTTGGCAGGATCTCCCCCCATATGAAGCCATGCTGTCTGCTGTCCTGTAGTCCTTTGGCCTCCATGAGGACCACCAGCCTCTCCTTCGGGATAGTCTCCATCAGCTTACCCATGATGGATGTGAGGCTCACTGGTCTGTAGTGTCCCGGTTCATCCTTGGGGCCACTCTTGTGGAGGGGCACCACATGAGCCATCCTCCAGTCCTGAGGTACACACCCCAAATGTAGAGAGGCATTAAATAGGTCTGCCAAAGGTCCTGCATGGACCTCTGCCAGCTCCTTCAGTACCCTGAGGTGGATGCCATCTGGGCCTGGCGCCTTGTCCACCCTCAGTGCCTTCAAACCCTCCCGAACTCTGCCCTCCATGATTTCCCCATCTGTCACCCCTTCCCCCCTGTTTCTGCCATTTCTCCCCCCTTGGGTGTCACCCCCTTCTCCTCTTTAGTAAATACTGAGCAGAAGTACTCATTTAGTGCTTCTGCCTTATTGCACCCTGCTTCCAACCAACACCCCTCCTTCCTAATCCTTACTATGTGGTCCTTACAGCTCCTTTTCTCCCTGATGTACTTAAAGAAGTCCTTCTCCCCCTTCTTAATGTCTTGTGTCAGCCTGAGTTCCATAGATGCTTTGGCTCCCCTTACTGCCCTTGTCACCTCCTTCGATTCTGTCAAGTACTCCTCCCTGTCCTCCCCCTCCCTGTTTTCTTGTACTTCCTAAAGGTAGCTCTTTTTTTCCTTACCTTTTCCATGATCTCCTTGTTCAGCCAGATTGGTTTCTTAGCCCTAGCCTTCTTGCTCTGGGCCTTGCAGCAGGTTTTGGTTGCCTCTACTATCCCCAGCTTTATGAGCTCCCACCTCTGGTTAGTGTTCATACTAGGTTGAATTCTGGCCAGGTACCCTTTTACCACTTCCTCTATCCTCCCAAAGTTGGCCCTCCTGAAGTCCAGCACTCTTGTGCCCGATTCCACTCCTTCCTTGCCCATATCCAATGTGAGCAATACAGAGTGGGTTCCTCCACTGTAAGTTCTCTCACAAAGTTCCCATTTCCCAGCACAAGGTCAAGGGTATTTCCTAACCTGGTTGGTTCACTGACCATTTGCAGCAGGAAGCTGTCCTGGAAGGCATCCAGCAGTACCTGCTCTCTTCTGTTCCTGGTTGTTGGGGTACTCCAGTCCACTCCTGGCATGTTGAAGTCCCCACAATCACAACACTACCCTTCTCGCAGGTCCTCCTGATCTGTTCTGCTAGTTCCCTGTCTAACTCCTCCATCTGAGATGGTGGCCTGTACACCACTTTCATTATAAGAATCCTAAAACTGGCACAGTGGCGGTGTTTGTAGCTCACCAAGACAGACTGAGGTATATGTTGCTGTACTGCTGAATTATTATGTGTGGAGAAGGATACCACAGAAAGACCGATATGTCATATATTATAATGAAGTATGTTCTGCAGTAACAGGGCATGGGGGTGGATTCTTTGCCATGGACAGACTGTTGCATTCGAGTTCTGATATGGCATTGGGGGCTACAGTAGATTACACAGTAGAACACAGGAAGACTCATGCGGGTCCAGCGGTTGAAACTGGCACTGGCTCATAAGTGAAATTAAGGTGCGTTTATGCACAATTTTGCTTAGTGCACTATGCGTGGTGTCATCATAAACCAACTACTTCATTCTGTCTGCTTGTTCCGTAGGCATTTGTTGATCACAGTAGAGTTGCTTGTTGACAAATGTTTGTTGTTCCCTACATCTGTGCAACATCTTTGTGCCCAAACTTCAGCCAATTTGCTGTCACAAGGGAAAAGATAGATGGAGACTCCTTTAGGTAATCTACCAGTGTATTTTGTGCAACCAAAGGCCAAGCAATGTTGCATCTTGAAGGATTAATTTGTATCAATCTGCAAAAAGAGTAAACCAAATTTAAGTCAGACTGACATGATGCCAAGTAAACAGACATTGCCATATGTCAGCAGAAACCAACACAAGGATAATAATCCAAAAGTGTCATGGTACACAAACACTTGTAAAAAAATGATTATATGGAACATGCATGGTAAATATGGCTGTTAATAACTACTATGATAGCTGTAATTAGGGGCTGTTGGAATCGCAAGCTTCCCAATTGTGATACAATACATGATGGCCAGTTTAGGTCTTCATTTATGGATACAGTGTCATGATTTGGAATTCAACCTTGAACATAAGTTGTTTGCAATTACACATCAGTATTAATGGGCCTACAGATCACTCGAAGCATATAAACATAAATGGCAACAACAGAGAGGAAAACATAACAGCATCACAAAACATTGTCAAGTAACACACATGCTGCACAATGGGGGAGGCATCGTGTGTGGGAGAGTAGCTCAGAAGCAGTGGAAGAAGATGCCCAGTAGGAGTTAAGGGTAAGTGGAGAATGAGGTAAAAGGGAAACTAGGCCCAGCTGAAAATTTAGGGAGGTGATAATGGGGTTGGAGTTGGTGCATGATGGGATGGAAGGTGGTGATGAGTTGATAAGGGGAGGGGGAGTGGGGTCAGAGTAGAAGGGAGGTGGATTGGGTTGAGTGCATGGTTGTAAGAAGCATAGCTTCAGACAGGTTTGAGGGTTGTCCCATTTTTATCACATGAACACACCACCACATACACACAAACATGCACACATACACGGCTCTGGACTGACCAGATGACGGTCTCTGGTTCCCTTCCAGCTTTAAGGTTATGGGACAGCTAAGACTACCCCCAGTAGCATCCAGGCCAAATAGATTGTGCTGACTGACGACACTGGTGCCTTCTCCCTTGGTGGGGGGACCCACCTGACGAAGGGATACACTGGGTTACCTGGGGGGCTGCAATGTGGGGGGTTGGTAGCTGCAGTAGGGCACAAGAGCGGCAATGAATGTACAGAGGAGACCTAAAGGGAAGGCTGATCATGGAGTGTGGGGTGGGAGCATAAACAAAGCAAAAAAAAAAAAAACTCCATCCTGAACCACTGACAAAGCATATTTAAGTCCTTTAGTCTTTTCTCATAGGTCTGTGCTTGTATGCACAACTCCATTTTAGTTGATCTTCAATTTGCCTACACCCTTTTTTGTGCCTTGGTGGAGAGGGGGACTGGCGTTTTAATTTATTTATTTCAGTACTCGGGAAAACCATTTGAGATCAGAGATCTTTACACAGGTTCTACGTCAGGACATTTCAGTATAATGGATAGGTGAAAATTATACAAAGGTTTGCAGAAATGCAAAGGTAAACAAACAGGATTATATATCAAACACAATACAGGTCGCAGGAAAATAGACAATTACAGTGCCCAATGGTGAAACCAGTCAGTTGTCAGCAAACAAGAGGTTGTTTGGAGCATTGCTAAGTGCTAAAGAAAAAAAGAAAATAGGGGGTGAAGGGGAGGAGCCTGAGTGCAATGTGCAAAAGGAGAGCAGAATATCAGTATAGCAGTAGGGCTCGGAGGGAGGTGACTAAACTGGAGGCAGAGTGAGAGGGTGCTACGTGTGTGGGGGGAGCAGGAGGGCCTACTCAGGGATGAGAGGGAAGCATACTACCATTGCTCTAAATCCAGTTCAATATCAACACTTCAGCAGACTACTAGCAGTGCCCATGAGGCGACGTCAGGATGTAAGCACCGAGTTTTACAATTCACACACAGAATCTGACATACTGACAAACAAGCCACAGACACATGGACTATATGAGGATGTGGACTATATGTGCCTCTTCTCCACAGATTTACACACACTCATGTTCATGAATACATTTTCTGCTTCTTTTTTATATTACATTTTTTTTTCCCCTCCACCTCCATGCGGAGCCGGCCTCAGTAACTGCCGGTCACTGGCACCCGCACCCCTGGACCGAGCCTGGGATATGCCTCTGTGCACCTAATCACACAGGCCAGCCCCCAGCTGCACACCCCAGGGGCCTGTGCCATGATCCTGGTGAGCACGTCTCTCGGGTCTGGGGGCACAGGGCTCGGCCGTTAGCCACCACAGTCGCCCCACATTTTTCTGCCATTTTATCCAACCCCTGTGAGAGCTGGACATGCAATGGTGTCAGATGCACCTATGTACAGACACCCACTGCTCTCACTCCCCCTTAATATGCTCATAACTGAGAGTACAACTAGCCTTCACTAGGTGCCGCTGCAGCGCAGTGCATGTCCTGTACCCACCCCAGAGGAAGGAGAGCAGTTGTGGGATGCTCAATTTTTCATCTCCCCTTGCCAACCCCCAGTAGCCCAGTCCATTCCCAAACCCAGGTCACCAGTGTGGTATCCAGCGCCTCAACCCTCAGTGCCACCGAGCCGTCACATTTTCCGTTTCTGGTTGTCACTTGTTACAAATGTGCATGTACTGTACATGAGAACATAGGTTTATGTTCAGTATTGACATATTATGGAATGGAGCACTGTATTTGGGTGACATGCAAGGGTAACACACAGTTGTGTATGTGTGTTAACCCAACACTGCTGAATCACAAAGTGACAGATACGCAATGTTGGGTGGAAAATATATACATCACAATACAGTGCACAAACTGACAGATTGGCAATAAAGTATGGAGGAAAATGTATACATTATGATGCATTGAGTGGGGTCTTCACTCTACATGCAAACATTCTGGTCCAGATACACACAGATGCAGTATACTGGTTTCGCTGCAAATAGTTGTTTTGCTGTAGTGGGGGGGTCTCTTATTAGTGCAACATAGGAGCTTTGTTGAGTTGCAGAGGTGTATTTGGATTCATTTTTTTTTCCTGGTGTGTGTGTGTGTGTGTGTGTGTGTGTGTGTGTGGAGGTGGGGCTTGTGGGGGGAAGGGGGACTCAAGCTGACATCTCAACCTGTCTTATTGCATTCCTGTCTTCAATAATGATATCTGGATCCTGTCCAGTGTAAAATGCCATGATAAAACAAGCATTTGTCAATGCCGAATGTTGATTGTGTTGGTGTGTTGAGCTCGCTTACTGCCTCTGTGTCACTCGCTCAGCCTGTTTCTCCAAGTGCTGCAGGCTGGCCTTTTGTACTGGGCTCTTGCCTGCGTTGCCGCCTTTTTCTGCCAACAAAGAAATCCACAGCAGTCACAATAGAGCTCCATTGAGCTCGCCCACTTCCCCCTCTCACTCGATCGTTGTGTTTCTCCTGGCACTGCAGGCTGTCCTTTTGTACTGGGCTCCTGCCTGTGATGGCACCTTTTTCTGCCCACAAAGAAATCCACAGCTGTCCTGACAGAGCTCCGTTGAGGTCGCTCACTCCCCCTATGTCACTCACTCATTCTGTTTCTCCTGGCGCTGCAGGCTGCCCTTTTGTACTGGGCTCCTGCCTCTGTTGGTGCCTTTTTCTGCTCACAAAGAAATCTGCAGCAGTCCCAACAAAGCTCCGGTGAGCTGGCTCACTCCCCTCCTCTCACTCGCTCATTCCTTTTCTGCCAGTGCTGCAGGCTGCCCTTTTCTATTGGGCTCCTGCCTGTGTTGCTGCCTTCTTCTGCCCACAAAGAAATTTGCAGCAGTTACAATAGAGCTCCATTGAGCTCGCTCACTCCCCCCTCTCTCACTTGCCCATTCTAGTTTCCCTGCCACTGCAGGCTGCCCTTTTGTACTGGGCCCCTGCATGCATTGCTGCCTTTTTCTGCCCACAAACAAATCTGCATCAGTCCCAACAGAGCTCCGTTGAGCTCACTCACTCCCCCTCCCTCACTCGCTCATTCTGTGTGTCCTGCCACTGCAGGCTGCCCTTTTGTACTGGGCTACTGCCCGCATTGGTGGCTTGTTCCAACCAGAAAGAAATCTGAAGCAGTCCGGACACAGCTTCATCGAGCTCTCTCACTCACTTATTCCATTTCAGCTGGCACTGCAAGCTGGCCTTGTGTACTGGGATTCTGCCTGCATTGCAGCATTTTCTGCCCGCAACGAAATCTGCAGCAGTCACAATAGAGATCCGTTGAGCTTGCTCACTACTGCTCTGTCACTCATGCGTTCTGTTTCTCTTGGCGCTTCATGCTGAGCTTGTGTACGGGACTCCTGGCTGCATTGGCACCTTTGTCTGTCCACAAAGAAATCTGCAGCTGTCCCAACAGAGGTCCATTGAGGTCGCTCAGTCTCCCTCTCTCATGCGCTCATTCTGTTTGTCTTGGCGCTGCAAGCGGCCCTTTTGTACAGGGCTCCTGCCTGCATTGGTGCCTTTTTCTGCCCACAAAGAAATCCACAGCAGTCCTGACAGAGCTCCACTGAGCTCACTCAGTCCCCCTGTCTCACTCACTTGTACTGTTTCTCCCACCGCTCCAGGCTGGCCTTTTGTACTGGGCCCCTGCCTGCATTGATGCCTTTTTCTGCCCACAAAGAAATCTGCATCAGTCCTGACAGCGCTCCGGTGAGTTTGCTCACTCCCCATCCATCACTCGCTCTCTTGTTCTGTTTCTTCCAGTGCTGCAGGCTACCCTTTTGTACTGGGCTCTTGCGTTGGGGCCTTTTTCTGCCCACAAACAAATCTGCAGCAGTCCCGACAGACCTCAGTTGAGCTCGGTCACTCCCCCTCTCACTTGTTCGACCTTAATCTGTCCCAAACAGTGATTCCCACAGCAATCATGCTATTCTCTGGCAGGAGTGCAAAAACATATTTTAGCTAGGATATGAAAAATGGCAGCTGTATTGTTCATAAGGAGGTGTGGAAAAATGCCACTGTTGAAAATGTGGTGTGAAAATGTTACAAAACTGCGAGGTTACAAGGCTGCATGGAAACAGTTCAACACACGCTTGTAACACAGTCATGTTATGGAGTTTCGTCACTAAATTTTCAACATATGCATTTTAGGACCTCTGCTCATGAACAGTACCTCTGTCATTTTCTTAATCTGTCCCAAACAGTGATTTCCCACAGCGACTGCGTTATTCTGCGCCGGAACTGTGAAAAGACATTTCGGTCAGGATGTGAAAAATGACAGCGGTACTGATCGTAAGAAGGTGTGAAAAAATTGGTGAAAATCTGGTGTGACAATATTACAAATTTGCAGAGTTACAAGGGTGCGTGGAAAGTGTGCAATGCACACTTGTAACAGTCATTTGCTGGGCTATCATCACCAAATTTTCAACATAGGCATTTTAGGACCTCTGCTCATGAACAGTATCACTATAATTTTCTTAATCTGTCCTGGACAGTGATTTCCCATAGAAACTGCTCTATTCTGCACCGGAAGTGCAAAAACACATTTCGGCCAGGATGGAAAAAATGACAGCTATGCTGTTCATAAGTAGGTGTGGGAAAATGGCAATGTTGGAAATCTGGAGAGAAAATGTTGTAATTTCGTGAAGTTACTAGTGTGCGTGCAAACTGCGCTATGCACACTAGTAACACAGTCATTTTATGGAGTATCGTTACCAAATTTTCAAAGTAGGCATTTTAGGACCTCTACTCATTAACAGTGTCACTGTCATTTTCTTAATCTGTCCTGAACACTGATTTCCCACAGTGACTGAGCTATTCTGCGCTGGAAGTGCATAAACACATTTCCGCCAGGATGTGAACTATAACAGCTGTACTGTTCACAAGGAGGTGTGACAAAATGCCAGTGTTGAAAATCTGGCATGAAAATATTGCAAATTCACAAAGTTATGAGCGTGCGTAGCAACTGCGCAGCACACATTCATAAAACAGTAGTTTTTTTGATTTTTCCACCAAATTTGCAACATAGGCTTTTTGAGAGCCCACCTCATGAATACTGGCACTGTTGTTTCGTTAATTGGCCCTGGAAGGTGATTCCACACAGTGACCGCAAAATCACCTTTCGGCGCTGATTAACATCATGACAGTTCAAGAATTTATGAGGAGGGGTCCCAAAAACCCCATGTTGAAAATTTGGTGCAAAAATTCCCAAAAATGACTGAGATATGCATTAAAGTTGGAAAAAACCCTATTTATTCCATTATACGGCTTACAGGCATTTCCTCAGTTCTCGGTCAGCTTTCAAGAGTGCAGACGTGTTCCTGGTCCACCAAAAATCATCGCACCGAGCTCTGGAGGTAAGTATGGGGTGAGGAGGGGTGTGGGGAGGCAGAGTGCACAGTGGGTGGGCCCGGGTTTTGGGTGGGGGGCAGGGCGAGCGCCGAGGGACAGTTTCCTTTTTTTCAGGGTAAAAAAAATGTTGCAGGACTGTTTTTAACATTACAGTGACATGTGGCACACTGGGGTGTGCTCAGCATGCCAAGGACTCAGGCGAGCAGCGGTGGCGATGGAGGATTGGGCACCCGTCTGCACACAACAAAAGGAGGAGCTTAGATTATGCCGACGGGGCAGACAATAAAAGTGGGGGTTGGTTACAGAATGCCGACAGGGGTAGGATCCCCTGTCAGCAAAAATCAATAATCACGGCACTGAAGTCGATGGGGATTAGGGTCTCTGTCGGCAAATAAACACTGTGGGGGTTATATTATTTGTGAACATGGTGGCAAGTCGCCGCCATGTTCACAAACAATATCAGGGTTTGGAAGTTCTGCCCTGCAATGACGAGTCGCTCCTTCATTGCAGCGGATGGCTGACGCTGCAATGACAAGGAGGCCCCTCATTGCAACGGCGAAATTGTCACAAGTTGGTGCCAACATTACAAACTTGTGCACCAGCAGCGTGCAACGGCACTGGGGGGAAATGGGACAAGCCTTTGCAGGCTGTGGGGGCATTGGCCACAACAGTGCTGTGCTTCCACAACCTGCTTCTCAGTAAGCTGTCCCAATATATTTTTTGCACTGCGTGCGATCAACATAAAAATAGCAAGGGCTAGAATCTAGCTAAGGAGAATTCACTAAAATACACAAATACTGAGGATATGATCTTCTGGAAATGCAGCTGCTAAGCAGTATTCCTAAACAGCTGACTGATCATTGTACATAGGTTAGGACTCCCTGATCCCATCTCCTCAGTTTCCCCCTCCTCCACGTACTAACACAAGTAACAAGCATTTCTCAATGCCCGCAGGGTTCTATACTTGGTCCTCTACTCTTTTCTCTCTTCCTCAATGATATCCCCAGTCCTTCTCCTCACAGTAGCCTTCTCATGTACGCTGATGATCTTGTGCTCTATTTTTTCAAATCTATTGCTGACATAAACCTAAACCTTTCGCATGACTTTCAGTCCCTTCAGTCCTGGCTCTTGGCTAACCATCAAATCCTAAACATAGGCAAGACTTAGGCCATGCTTCCTGGGTCCTCTAAAAAAGTGCCCACTGCATCCCCTAAGCTCCTTGTCCACTGCCAGGATGGTACTACTGTCACTAATACCTCTACTTTCAAATACCTTGAGGTTACGCTTGACCTAGCTTTTAATTTTCTGGCACATCAATGAGATTTGTCAGTCTGTCAATGCTAAAATTGGTGCTGCCTATCAAATGTGCCACTCACTCACCCTGACAGCCAGGATATCAGTAGGGGTGTTCTACTCCCTCAACTCCTTTATGCACTCCTGGTTCTCTACCATGCCAATGCTAGTGTGCTCGGCAAGTGGGACATTTCCTATAATAATATCTGTAGGTTTGCCTTATCAGCTCCTCGCCTAACTAATCATTGTCTACTCTACTCTGGCTTAAACTGGTTATCTCCCAAAGATCTCCGGTCATGCACTCTAGGGTGTTTAGTGGACTTCCTTACTAGACTACCTCATCTGGCCTCCCTGGGTGACATGCTTACCGCGGTCTCTCACTCCTGCTTCCTTAGGTCCTCTTCCATCCCAATGCTCTCTGCACAGCCCTCTGATACCAAAATGGGAGAACAGACTTTCTCCTATTTTGCTGCTATGTTCTGGAACTCACCCCCCCAGGTCAAAAACTCCACCTCCCACCTTTCTTTTAAGCATGCTCTGTTCTCTCACCTCTATGCCCTAGGTAACTGTAACTGCATGTAACTGGGAATTGCCACCTAAGTCTCCATGCTATGTAGCTGGTAGTGTATAACTTAATTTGCTGTATCATATATATGGGTTTCCTGTTCCACTAAACTTGGCTAAGTGACCTGTTAGTTGCATGCTCCTCTAGCCAATCCCACTTATGTGTTACTTTATTGTCTACCGTTATCAGTGCTTGAAAAAATTGTCTGTGTGCATAATCCTCTGATGTGTCACAACCTGGACTGTAATGATGTACCTATGTTATTGTTCTTGAACTGTACTGTTGTCATCTCTGTATTCTCAATTTTGTACTCTCCCGGGTCGTGCCTGAAAATAGGCAGGATTGTTGCCTAGCGCACTTACCCGGTTACAAAAAGCTAATAAATAAATGCCGAATGTTGGCTTGCTGGCATTGGCACTAGTAATGCAGGAGGTGGAGATGCATAATAGAAATGGCAGTGAAGTACTGAACTAACGCCAACCCTACCCCGACCCTGCAGAGAGTGACAGGCATTGGGGGTGTGCCTTTAGATCATCGGGCATAACGCTCATGCCATGTCATCTCACACTACCCTGCAGGCACTGTCAGGTGGTGCTGTGTGCTTTGGGGTCTTTGGGCCTTACACTCATCCCATTCCATAAGGAAATATGCTGAAATGGGTGCGGTACAGGAGAATGGGATGAACGCTGAGCCCGGAAGACCCCAAGGCACACCTCGATGCCTGTCAGTGGCTGCAGGGTGGAGTTGGAATGGCATGTGTATTATGGGTGATGATCCCAAGTTTCACCCCCAATGCCTGTCAGCCTGTACTGAGTAGGGCATTATGGATGGAAACCCTAACACCCCAGGTGTTTGTTGGTATTTTCACTCCAAATCTGCAAAATGGGATTTTTTGTGACCCCACGTCATGAACAGTGGCACTATCATTTCGTTACTTAATCCGGAAAGGTGGTTTTACACAGCAACTGCGCCATTTGGTGCCACAGGTGTGAAAACACATTTCTGGCAGGATGTGAAAAATGACAGCTGTACTGCTCATGAGGTGGGGTGAAAAAATGGCAATGTCAAAATTCTACGGTGCAAATATGAAAAATTGGCAAAGTTATGAACGTGCGTAAAAACTGCACAACGCACGCCTGTAACATAATCATTGTTTGTATTTTTTCCACCAAATTTTCCACATGGGTATTTTTAAACCTCTCTTCATGAATGGTGGCACTGTGATTTTCTTAATCTGTCCCGAACAGTGATTTCCCACAGTGACTGTGCTATTCTGTGCTGGAAGTGCAAAAACACATTTAGGTTAGGATGTGAAAAATGACAGCTGAACTGTCCATAAGGAGGTGTGAAAAATTGCCAATGTTGAAAATCTGGAGTGAAAATATCACAAATTCACGAAGTTACAAGTGTGCATGGAAACCACACAACGCACGCTTCTAACAGTCATGTTTTGGAATTTTTTCACCAAATTTGCAACATAGACATTTTGAGAGCCCACCTCATGAACTATGACACTGTCATTTCATTAATCAGTCCTGAAAGGTGATTCCACGCAGTGACCATGAAATCATCTTTTGAGAATGAATAATGCCATGACGGTGAGTGAATTCATGAGGATGGTTCCCAAGAACCCCGTAGTGAAAATTTAGTGCCAAAAGTCAAAAAATAGCTGAGATATACACCTAAGTTGAAAAAAACACCATTTATGCTATTATACAGCTTACCGGCATTTCTTCAGTTCGCGTTAGGCTTTGAAGAGCGCAGACGTATTTCTGGTCTACCAAAGATTGTCGTGCCAGGATCCGAAGGTAAGTATGAGGTGAGGGGGGTGTGGGGTGGTGGGGTGCACAGAGGGTGAGTGCGGATTGGGGAAGGGGGCAAGAAAATCAATGAGGGACCATTTTATTTTGCTACAGAGTTTTAAAAAATAAGATGACATGGGACGTTTGGCACACTGGAGTGGGCTCACAGCATGCCACCTGGATGTTTTTTGGGTGGGGGAGTGGAGCAGATGGGGATTGGTCACCCCATTGGCCATACTGTGTGCTACAGGGGTGCATGAGCTGAGGGGGACTGGGCACCCCCTCGGCACACAGCACATGGGGGGGCATCATGCCAACGGGGATTGGGCTACCCCATTGGCAAATGAACTTGGGAAGGGGCATGCCGATAGGGGGATTGGGCAACCCCATTAGCTTTCGCATATGTAAATTTCATGGGGACTGAGAGGCAACTGACGACAGTCAATGCTTGCTGATGCCAGCAATATGTAAATTGCCGATGACAGCTGCTGCCTGCCGACGCATATGTAAATTGCTACACGATACCACCGTTGATTGCAGTGGTGGTTTTCTTTCAACTGTACGCCACTGCATCTTAAGTGCTGTCATAGACAGCTTGCCCATTCATTGGTGCGGTGTGGTCCCACCTGCAAAATGGAGCAGGGCATTGGCAGAGTGGACAGCACACCTCTAAAATTCATATGGTGACACTATGTTGCTTGCACATGCACACAAGCCAACATAAAAACCATGCAGCCACTGGCAGCACTAATACCATTCCAATGGAAAGACTATAGCATTATAAAGCAGCACTAAAAATATTTACTTAACACAGGGGGTGAATAATCAAAGTTTCAGTCAATACAATACTAGATACCAGACAAAATCATGGAGATGGCTTATGGAGATCACATAAACACAAACCTTCCTGATGCATGCTCAGCCCTTGGATGACACCAGCTGCAAAATTATTTGATTTGCCTAACAGCTCTGTATTATATTCAAGACACATTTGATTTAATCAGAAGTACATAACCTGTTGATCAAAAAAGTGGCAGCAGATTCTGTGTAACCCTTTACTATACAAGTGCTGGTGGCATGCATAAATGCAAAGTGAGGGCACTGTGAATAATAAATAGAATAAAGCATAGGGTGGTGTGTTTAATGAGAAGTTTACACACATCCGAGGGGTTAGATCTACATAAACCCCAAGAGTGAAGCTCAAAGCATGAAAGCATCTAACCATGAGGGGGGGTGTAAACTTCAAGTTTAAGCACACCACCCCACATTTTATGTTATATAATTGCTGGGTTTTCCTTTTTCACCACAGCAATTATATAAAATATCAGCTGTTGTGGTGCAGCTGCCTTCCGGTTTCATTTTTGAGCAGTCCAGAGATTGTTGTACTCCGTTGGGATTTCCAAATGTGTAAGAAATCTATTACCCCCTGTTTAAGAAAGAAAAGAATAATACATCTTGGTTTTTCAATAATTTACTGCTGAGTTCCTGTGGTGGTCAAGAAGGAAGCGGCAACAGGCTAGGACGGACACATTGCGGCGGGTGCATGCACACAATGAGAGAAACCGTGCACATGTTTGTTGTTTTAAATGCTCTTTTATAATAACAAATTACGCCACAGTTTCCCTATGGGAAAAAGGGGAAACCATTAATTATAATGTGGATTGAGGGAACACAGCAACTCTGTCTGCTAAATAATGTATGCAATTTATTTTCATCGCTAAGCAGTACGAAATTAAAAAAAATGCAGACGTAGGCTAATATCAAACAAGTAAAGTTTATTTGATGTGGTGTTTAGTGATTCATGGGAGCATGTCCTGGGCAGGTGATGCTTTTGCAGAGCTAGAGACGTAGTGGGTTCCAATGTAATGCTCAGTACTAAGTGTAATGGATTCCTATATGTGGGTAATACAGAAAGTGCAGAGCTGCTATGGATTTTTTGGTGTGCTGTCTAAGTAGGCATTAATGCCCGACGAAGGAGGCTTCTACTGGGGAATTAATGCAAAGTTGGGGGGGTTGTGGCACGAGGCCTTGGTCGAGCCCCTACAACCACCCAACCATGCATTAATTCCCCAGTAGATGCCGATTCCAGAGGGCTTTAATGCATTTGTAACATGGGAATACTTGCCTTGTTGTTTCCATTTTTACAGTTCTGTTCAGCTTTGTGTCGTCGCACTGAGATCCTGAGTATTCACCGCAATGTGTGTTCTGTTTGCTGCTGTTACAGCTAATGGTGCTAGAGACTGACCCAGTGACCCCGTGATTAATTGTTGGAGCGGGCATTACCAGTGATTCATCACTGCTCCAACTTTGATCATGTGGCGCAATTTGCCCAGTGACATTGCCTTACTTCAGGCTTCTCTTTTTTGCCGTGTTACAAGGTGAATTGTTGCTGCAGGAATCTGACTTTCTTTTTTATTTGTACTACACTCAAGATGATGTGTGTACTGCCTCAGTGATTGAATTCATGACTGAACTCAAACAGCTGGATCATGATTCATGACTAGCATAACACACCACTTTAGAAAAAACTTTCCTTTCCAATGTGAAACAGTAGAGACAGCTTGCAGATAGCAGTAACTACTGTTGAGAACCTGATGTGTACTCTGTTATGCAGAGGGGGAGGGGGAAGTGTCAGGTAGCATTGTTGAGGAGCAACCACTAACTTGTATTACACATAGATGAACTACATGATGTTTCCAGGCTAGTTTATATAAAACATTCCAATTCTGCATATTATTTCCTTTTATGTTCTACTCTAACAATCTATAAGGTGATGTTCAATGTTTGCTAGTTAGTACTGATGCAAAAACTGAAAGGGACAGAGGAACAGCCAGATGAGTGCAGACACAACCACTGCAAACAGTGGCCTGATTAAAACACAGACACACACACACACAGACACACACACACACACACACAGCAGAACATAGCAGGACAAGGTACTAATATCAAAAAATAATAATGATCACACTCACCCAAAATCTAGTAGTGTGTCTCCTCTGGAAGAAGTATTCTCTCTCTCTCTGGCTGAGCTGTGACAAACCCTGTAACAAGGCAATGGCATGGGTGATTAGACATCACACCAAAGGGCACTCTGGGAAGACTGCCTGGGACAAGAGGCCATAAAAGAAACCAGAATGGTAACCTCCAGGAGCAATGAAACGGCCAGGGAAAGTTAGAAAAAACAGCTCTCACAGTAAGAGGGGGGAAAAACACGGTGAAGAGGTTATAACACAGGAAAAAGAATAATACATATATTTTTCTGATTTTAGCATGGAGCTTTCCTTTAACCTGCAATTTATGACTATAGGGGCTAGATAGACGAAGCTTTCAGAAGGTGCAGAACAGTGGCAGAGCCAGGTTTGGGAGTATTTGGGAGCCGGGGGGGGGCATTCAAGTCAATCATGGGCTCCACAATGGTCACTAAGCAGTGAATAAAGATGGTGGTGGGGCACCACTACTCACACCGGGGCAGCCAGAAGGGGCGACCACCCCCCAGACCTCCCTCTAGCTCCGCCACTGGTCCAGAACCTTCCCTAAGTCCCCAAAACTGCTATAGCTATGGAAAAAAGGAGTGATTGCTCTAAGTGCTATTCACAAAACCATCCGCAGCTGTGGGAAAAAAACACTATGGACTGTGGAAACAAGTGCAGCTGCAGAAGTCCCTGAGGGAAAAATGGTGTGAGATAAGAAAGGCACAGACCCTGCAAGGTTATTCTTAGCCAGTTTTCTTCTGCAGTTGCATAAAAAAATTTACACACAGTGAAATGAGGTGTAACATTCCCTCAGAAAACTGCAGCAGTGCCCCAAAAATTGGAATCAATTAAGGTGAAGGTGAGGCACAGGTAATAGCATCCAAGATAGTATAGCAGTGGCTGATGTAACAGCAACAAAAGCACACATTGCCATGATATGGCAACAGGCAACAACCACCAGACACAATGCAGCCCGTGACGGAGCCCCACAGGCAGTAGAGCTTGGCTGGCCTGCAGCAAGTGCTACCTCTGCAGGCAACAGGAATTCCCCAGGGAGGGATGACCAGTGGTGACAGTCAGCTACTGTGGTGCCATGGTATTGCTGGTACCTGTGGTGCTGCAGTGGTCCCAGTTGAGGGACTGGTTGCTGATCTCTTTGTGGGTGCTCTCAGCCTCATACTATGTCAGCAATGTTAATGTCTGCTGCTTCAGCTACTTGGTTGTACCATTGCTGTGCCCCCACTGCCATTTCTGCAGCTGTGGATTCACAGCACTTGCAGGATTCCCACAGCTGCTAGAATTCCACACTTGTGGGACTTTTTGTGTAATTCCTGTAGTTGTAGGATTTTCTTTGAGAATATCATGCAACTGCATTTTCGCAGTACTGCAGGCTTTTTTCCCCACAGCTGCACGATTGTTGGCCTTCTTTGTGAATCCTGCCCTAGGTGTTTACAACTGAATGATAGTAACCACATTTGCATAATTTGCAAATAGGTAGGCATGTGTGTGTCTAAAGTTTGTTTGACTTAGGTTACACATAGAATCTGATCAGTTCACAACATGCTGTATTGTGATTAAATGAACTGATAAATGGGGTCTTTGGTTCCTTTGGTTCCTTTTACAAATTCATTTTTCCTGACCGTGGATATACTAAAATCTAAATTTCTCAACAAAATGTTTAAAAATAAGGAGTTTAGCAGTAATTCAGTTGATACTGTGTAAAGATCTGCTCCCTGGAAAATTACCTGGTTTGGAGGTGGTGGGGGGCTGCCACAAGCAGAATGGGACTTCATGGATGGGGGAGCTCATGGCAGCAGAAGAGGCATGATGGCATTAAAAGTTTAATCGTGTGGATGTAAAGGGAACCAATATTTGAGCATGACTTTGGTAGAGGACTAAGCGTGACTTGGGGGTGGGGATCATCAGGAATTGAGTGAGTCTTGGTATTTTTAGCATAATGGTTTTCTGAAACTTAAACCTTCAATTGGTTAGTCTGCATCCATCTGTACAGTATGTCACTAAGCCACATGCAGTGAGGTATGGGTAAAAACCAGATCACCAAACCCATACCAGAGCTGTAAATTCTGGACTGGGCACAGCTTGTGCAAATATTGCTGATTCACTCACTCCAGATGATCTGGTCCTGACAGTTCCATTTTGAACCATGTCAAGGAAGGGTTGAAAAACAGACTTCCAGGAGTGGATCAGATAAGTAAAAGTTGGACTGAACAGTGCAGCCAGAGTGACTGGCCCAGCAGTATTTGTGCAAGTTGCACCCAGTATGATCATTCTGGATTTTTACAGAACTGCTGTGGTTCAGGTCTGTCAGTCCAGTTTTTAATCACTCAGTCAATCTTTATTTTATACTGAAAGTTATGTGAGCAAAAACGCCTGTTTACACAAACGTCCAGTTAAGCATAAAAAGAGAACAGAACACCCGGTCAAACAATTACATAATAAAAATACAGTCATCATCATCATATTTTTATTTTTAAAAAGCACCCTTCCAAGGCTCAGGGTGCCCTTCCAAATGATAAAATACAAAAATTCACAATTTACATAAAATCCATCCCATTATGCAATTTTTAAAATATAACAGAAATTCCTTGTAGTAAACAGGGCTAATATTGACCCCTCAAGTACCACAAAAGGCCTGATTAAATAGGTATGTTTTAAGGGATGTTTTAAAACCCTCCACATTCAGGCTATCTTGTATCCGATGAGGTAAAGAATTCCATAGGGTCAGAGCCATAAAAGCAAATGCTCTTTCTCCAAATGTTTTCAAACAGACCATGGGAATCTCTAACAATCCCTTGTTGGAAGATCGGAGAAGGCAGGAGGGGCAGTAAGGGGACAGAAGGTCTTGCAGATACTGAGGTCCCTGGTCATGTAGGGCTTTATAGATCAGCAATGAGAGCTTGAAGGTTATTCACCACTGTATAGGCAGCCAGTGCAGTTCACACAACACAGGTGTTATATGCCTGGATCTAGGGGCTCCAGTCAACAACCTGGCTGCTGCATTCTGCACTGACTGCAACTGGTGGATATCAACCCCCTGGTAGCCCTAGGTAGAGGGCATTACAATAATCAAGATGGGTGGTGACAAAGGCATGGACCAAGGTGGGAAGGTCTTCAATCGGAACCAGGTGTTTCACCCTAGCAATATTCCTAAGATGATAAAAAAAAAAGTTGTAGGTGCATATTGGTCCTTTTAAGAACATATCCAGAAACTAATGATTTGATACCTTTTATTATAAAAGGTATCAAATCATTTGTTTCTGGATCTAAGATGATAAAAGGAAGACTTGACTACAGCCGACACTTGCACCCTCAAGATCAGGCCCTTGTCAAAAATCACACCAAGGTTATGCACCTGGCCTGAGACAATTAGTGGTACTCCTCCCAGCTCTAATCCAGAGAGCTGTCTCACCAACATCCCGACTGATCTATGATCTGGGTCCATGACCAATACCTCTATTTTTCCCGGGTTTAGCCTCAGTCAGCTAGCAGTCATCCAGTCCTGAATCTCAGTCAAACAACTGTTAAACATTGAGACAGTATCTTTCTCCTAGCCAGGCACAAAAGACATGTATAGCTGAGAATCATCTGCATAGCAGTGAAAAAGCAAACCATGCCATCTTATGATGTCTCCTAATGGCAGTATATATACTGCAAACAACATTGGGGAAAGCACCGAACCCTGTGACACCCTGCAAGGCAGCTCATAAGATGCTGAGGAATAAATCCCAGACATCACTCCTTGAGATCTGTCCTCGAGGAACAATTGAAACCAACTGAGGACTGCCCCTCCTCCCCAGTCCACAGAAGAGCCACAGGTGCTCGAGCAACACCCCACAGTCCACAGTATCAAAAGCTGCCAAGAGATCAAGGAGAACCAAGATGGTATGGGATCTCCGATCTCTAGCCATCAGGAGATCATTCAGTATCTGAACCAGGGCTGTCTCAGTGCTGTGTCTTTTCCTGAAACCTGACTGGAGAGGGACAAAGATATTGTGGCTACACAAATGATCCTCCAGCAGCCAAGCAACCACCTTCTCAATAACTTTGCCCACAAAGGGCAAGTTGGAGACCAGTCTGTAGTTAGCCAGGCAGTCAGGATCTAAGGAGTATTTCTTCAAAAGAGGCGGCACACTCACCTCCTTTAAGGGTTCTGGAAAGATCCCTCTCTCCAGAGAATTCCTCACTATCCCAGCCAAGACCGGACCAATGACCCCAACACACCCTACAAGAAGGTGAGTTGGGCCTGGATCTAAACTACAGCAAGTTGGCCGCAAAGTCTGGGTGATCCTCACAACATCAGTGACCACCGGCAGGCTGAAGTCAAACCAGGTCACCTGTGTAACTGTACCACTTGGTTGGTCAATGCAAGGACCAATGAGGAGGCACTGGCTGATCTCTTTCCTGATTGAGGACACTTTATCAGTAAAAATCTGTACAAACTCATCACACTTCCCTTGTCATAATGCTCAACTGGATTGTAGACAGACTAGATTGCACAGTCTGCCCACAGTGTGAAAGAGCTGAGCTGACCTGTTTTTCGCTGCAGCAATCTCCTTGGACAGGAACTCTGCTTCTTATTAAAGACTACTGATTGGTAGACTTTGTAATGAACTAGCAATCTAAGTTTGTCTTCCTCCAGGTGAGTTTTCCGCCAGTGTCTCTCCAATCTTTGCCCCACCTCTTCAACTCCCTCAGGGACCCATCATACCTTGGTACCCCAGGATGAAGGGTCAGGGGACGAACATGAATTGGAGCAATGGCATCCATGGCCCCTTCTATTGCCCTATCATAGGTCAGAACCAGGGACCCAGGATCCCCACTGTCAGTCAGAATTCCTGAAAGGTCCAGTCCCACCATTAGGCCTTCTGAGGTAACTCCTCTTAATGGATGGTACTGCACCATTTCCTTTGGGGGAGGCCTATTAAGGGGAATCACAAAACTGAACTTCAGGGCATGATGCATAGACCATCCAACAGGGTCCACCACCATGTCAGTGATCTCCATCCCCAGGAGAAGCACCAGCTCCAGTGAGTGTCCCCCCTATGGGTAGCAGCAGTAACTACCCGAGTCAGGCCCAGTGATTTCATCAACTTTAGGAGATTTTGCCAAATGATGAGAGCTCATTGTTGACCCAGGCATTGAAATCCCCCAGAATTAACCATCTGGGAAACTCCAACACCAGCTCAATGATGAGCTCTGCCACCTCCTGCAGGAAAGCCCTCCCATCCCCTTGTAGACAGTAGATGAGAGTGACACTGCAGCTTGCACCCACTCCCATAATACACTCAAAGGAGTTGGTAGACCCCACTGGAACCTCCCTGAAATCCAGTTCTGATCTAAAACAGTATAAACAGATCTAATACAGAGATCTTGAGGGATATACAGAAGAAAGGGGAAGCAAATAAATAACAGTAACAAATTTACAGGATGGGATGTAGTTGGAGGTATAATTCAGGGACATGAACAGTTAGGTGATGAGTCAAAAAAAGAAGTACAAGTCCTGTGGCACCCAGATCCTGCATATGGATGAGCATTCCCACTGCGTGATCTGCCTAGGCCCCAAACACCAGGTCAAGGACTGTGCATCGTGTCAATACTTCATCCAGGCCACACAGATTAGGCACCAGAAAAAGCTCAAAGCCCACTTGATGGAGAAGTGCCTAGCTTTGATAGAAAAGGGCTGCAGAATCTGTGGGAAAAAATCTTCTGCTCTAATGCCAGAGCCCAAAATTAAGAAAAAGGACAAGGAGAGGCACCGAGACTGGGTAGGTCTCCATCCACTTAGTGGTGACCATTGGGCACCACTGACACTTGAGGGGCCTCCATCTTTGGTAAGTACCCCTACTGCCAGGTCTCCTACCACTCCAGTGGATCAGACCATGGCCTCCCTGCCTGGTTTACTCATGGTGCAGTCTCAGCTCTTCTTGGATGACGGAAACCCTATTGTGCTCCTTAGGCCCATATATTCTTCAGGGTCTATCGCCAGCAGCCAGGTCGATAAGTTGCTCCTGGTCCCATCAAGGAGTGTATGGTCACAGCCGGTAAGCTGGACTCCAGCTCTGCTGTTGTCTGCATGACCCAGGCCGATAAGTCGGATATTAGCTCTTCTGACGTCTGCACAGCCGTGGCTAAATTGCTCCCCGGTTCTTCTGGGGATCACACAGCTGAGGCTCTCCTGTCAGGGTTGTAGGATCCCCCACATCGAGTTGAGTCAGCTGCCAGACATGCAACAGTCTTTAGAGGGTTCCTCTATCCCATGACCCAATCAGACCCTCTGGGCTAGCCTGAAGATCAAGAGCCAGAGGTGGGAACTAATCTGGAGATTCACCCTCCTTTGCTGGGTCAGTCTCTTCCTGGTTCACCCACTGAGCCTATTGTTAATCCCTCCTGGGACCTTTCATTGGAATCTCCTCAACCCAAGCCCCCTTGGACAACCAGATTCTGCCATCCTTGACTCCGGCTCCCCAGATGATGGCAGGTCTTCCATTGGGTTCTATTTACACCCCTATGCCAAGTGACCTTCACCAGGTCAGGGTATGTCTGGCACTCCGGCCATTCCTCAAACTCTGGAAGGCCTTTTGTCAGACCCCCAGGCACAAAATATTCCAGTGCCAGACATTTCTGTGCTTGATCCAGTGCCAGCCCCCTTTGAATGTCCCTACAGGGCTGATACCTGGTCCTTTTGGACCTCCTGTTGGGCTTTTGGCCTCACCTCCTGCCAGGCTTTCAGCCTCACCTCCTGCCGGGCCTTCAGCTTCACCTCCAGCTGGACCTATGGGCAATGTTCCAGGCTATCTACCACCACAATACCCAATGTACCCTTCGTTGGGGTATCCAATGCCTGGTCATCAACCTCATTATGTACCGGGGTACCAGATGTTGGGCTATGTCTAACCAAGAGTATGTTCCTTCTGGCTTTCCCCACTCCTATCAGGCTCTTGGATACCCTCAATATCAGATCCCGGGATATTCATTATACCAGCCTTCTCCTCCACCACCACCTCTTCCTCCTCCTCCTCAGCCTCAGCCTTTGGCTCCACAGCAGCCTCAGGCTGATATCCAGGTAGTGTTTCAGACTCTGATTCAGGAGGTCAGGACTCAACTGGCTTTGGAGCTTGACCATAGGAAACCAGTGGCAGCCTCTACTCTCGCCTCCTTTCTGACACCCTAGATCAGCCTCTCCTGTGGATTCCCACCTTTCCAGAGAAGGCTCCTCTAGACACCAGATCAGGGATAAAACCCAGGACACACCTCTAAAAAGGGTTCAGACCTCCAGTAGGCACTCTTTGGACTCTGACTCTGACTCTGACTCATCCTCCAGCTCTGGAACACATACACCTATAGAGCTTCAGCCTAAAGAGTCCCCAAAGTCCCCTTCAGAGGGCCCTTCCTTTGCAGAACTCCTCATAGCTATTCAAAATGAGTGTGGCTGGGCTATCCAGGAGCAGGAACCAAAGCAGAAAAGGTTTGAGGAGCATCTAGACAAGACTGGCACAGCTTCTATGCTCCTATTTCCTTGGACTGGGCCCCATGAAGACCTGACATTCACTATCTGGCAACAGCCTTCCTCCATTCCAGCTGTTTCATAAAAGGCAGACAGGATGTATTACCCCCCCAAAGGGGTCACACACCTTACTGGCCAAACTAATGCACACTCGGTTGTTATTTTGGCTGCCCATGACCAGTCCTCTAAACCTAAACATTAGAGCATATCTCCTCCTGATAAGGAGTCTAAGCAGCTGGACAATTTTGGTCCCAAGATCCATTCTTCCTCCACTTGTGCCCTCATGTTCCTTAATTATTTGGCTGATATGATTTCCTACCAGAAATCTTCCCTGGCCTCACTTGAGACCAAGCTGGAAGCTACCCAGGTCCAGGAACTTAAGGCTGAGATTGCCAAGATGGTGAGAATGGCTAAAATCTCCTGTTGTCATGCCCTCCGGGCTACTTATGACACAGTAGACTCAGCTGCTTGCACCACAGCCACTGCTGTCTGCATTAGGTGACATTCATGGCTCAGGATTGCTGGCCTGGCACAAGAAGTCCAAACCTCCATCCTGGATGCCCCTTTCTTGGGATCCATGTTATTTAGAGGTGAAGCCAAGCATATTGACACTGAATTGTAGGACAATGGTAAATCTGTCCATGACATCCTCGTCATGTAACATGGGGGTTATAAAGGCAAACAGCCTTCTCGTTGGCAACAGAGATGCCAGACCAAAGAGGCCCCTGCCAAACTCCAGGCCAAATGCTGATATCCAGCATCAGGAACCCCTACTCCTCTTGTCAAATTCAAGAAGCCCCCCAGAGGAGCTGCCAGCTCCCTCCCTTTGGGCTTCTGACTGATGAGGGACCCCACCTGCCTCCTCCAAGTCCTCTAGGGGAAACCAGTGGGGGGAAGATTTGCTCTCCATCTTCCGGGGTTGCAGGACATAACCCTCTTGTGTCCTTCAGTTAATAGCAAGAGGTCACACCATAGAATTCCTAGATAGGCCTCCAGACAATCCCCAGGCCTCTCCCATTATCCTCCAATGCACCTGTCTCTGATAGGGGATGAGATCCAAAAGTCAGCCATTGAGCCCATGGCATTGGCACAGATAGGAAGAGGGTACTACTTTCATTTCTTCCTAGTGCCCAAAAAGACTGGCAACCTAAGACCCATTTTGGACCTCAGCATGCTCAATCTGTACATTGAGTACAAGAGGTTCCGCATGCTCACCATCCAGGGACTTCTACCCCTACTCCACAAGGGCCATTGGCTTTGTGAGCTGGACAGCAGTATGCTTACCTGCACATCCCTGTCTTCCAGGCCCACTGACATTTTTTTTGGTTAGCCATCCAGGGGGAACATTACCAGTTCAAGACTCTCCCTTTTGGCCTGTCCTCTACATCTTGGGTTTTTGCCAGGTGCCTAGCAATGGTGGATGCAGCCCTATGCCACAAATGGATCTAGTTGTGCCTGTATCTGGATGACTGGCTTCTCTCAGCCCCATCACATAGCAGTCTGAGGGAGTCCCTCTATTTCACCCTGGACCTCTTTTCCAGACTTGGAATAACAGTCAGCTATCCCAAGTATAACCTCTCCCCACCCAGTGTCTACAATTTATTTGAGGTGGTGCTGGATACAGTCCAGGGAAGGGCCTTCCTCCCATCAGACAGAGCAGAGACCCTGTAGGAACAGGCCAGATTAGTGGCCAACTCACGCTGGACCACAGCCCAGTTGATCCTCCATCTTGTCAGGCTGATGGCTGCTGTGATCCCTACAGTTAATCTAGCCAGACTGCATATGATGGTGACCCAAAGGACTCTTCCTGTCCAATGGGATCAGCAGCTGGACAACCTGGACTATGGGGTCCTAGTATCTGGGTACATGAAGAAGGATCTTCTTTGGTGGCAGGAGTTGTCCAATCTTTCCATGGGGATTTCCCTTTCAACCCCCTGCTCCTACTATGATCCTTACAATGAATGCTTCATGTCAAGTCTGGGGAGCCCACCAAAGAGACCATTAGACCCAGGGAGCATGGTCTCTGCTGAAAGCGTCTCTACACATCAATGTGTTAGAAATGAGGGCAGTGCTGTATGCCCTCCAGGCCTTCCAGCCTCTTCTATGTCAGGGAACACTCCTAGTTTGGACCAACAATATGTCTGTGGTCTGATACCTGAAAAAACAGGGAGACACATGCTCGTACCCTCTATGCCAGGAGGCAATGTGAGTGTGGTACTGGGCAGTCCAGCATCATCTCCACCTGACTGCTGTCCATGTGCTGGGCATCAGCAACATCCTGGCAGACAGTCTTAGCCACAACACTGTCAGGACTCATGAGTGGGAGCTAAATCAAGAGGTGGTTGAAAGCTTATCTGACCTGTGGGGTTGGCCAGAATAGACCACTTCATCTCCCCATCCAACGCAAAACTACCCGATTTTTGCTCACTTGTTCCCGGGTGTGGTGTTTTCTGGTAAAACACACTGTCTCTTTGCTGGATAGGGAGGTTCTTGTATGCCTTTCCTCCCTTCCTAGTGCTTCAGAGGGATCTCCTAAAGGTACAAGTGGAAGGGGCTCATGTGATTCTAATAGCCCCTCTTTGGCCTCATCAGATTTGATTTGATCTGCTTCAACATCTATAGATGGAACACCCGGCACCTCTGTCTCTCTGCCATGATCTTCTGACTCAGGAGCAGGCCAGACTAGTACATCTGGGTCTCAAATCCCTCCATCTGCATGTGTGACACCTGTGGACATATGTGGAATAACTCCCATTATTATTTTTTTTACAAAAATTGTCAACTGTGCAGATGCATTTGTAAAAAATGAATTATAATAGTGAGACTTTTTAAAATGTTATTTGACTTACCATACTCATGCTTGTCTACCCACTTACTCAGTCTCCTACTTGTTTCTGTCCTTGATCTAACTAATTCCTGTTGCTTCATATCAAGGGGTGGTTAATTTTCATATTGTATGTGCCTGGGGTGGAGCAGCAATAAAAGATAAACTATGCAATGACCTCAATAACACACCTACCCCAGTTTACATTTACCTAACGCCCATTTTTAGGCCTTGTACAGTAAGATATTCCTTCAAGAGAACAACTTGTAATGAAATGTGTAAGACTTACATTGACGTTTGGGTATATTCACTTTTATATTATACTAATTATGTGTGTGTACTGTATAACAGTCTCTAAAAAATCAATTAAAAGCATCAAATGTCTTCCTAAACATGTCTCAACATTTTGTTTATCTTCCTCCTTGTCGCTACATATAGTTGTCTAAGCACTGTTTGCAATTAAGGTACAGTACCTTCATATATATGATGGTCTGGCTCTGTTTAGTTGATTGCTATAACAGTGCATAGAATAAAGTGTGAAACATATAGATAACTAATACAGACAGTGGTATTATTTGTATATCTGCCCTTACTCAATGTACCATACTTTGATTCAGTTGGTGTATGCAATGGAAATTCATGTTTATGTTTAAGCCCATGAAACACCCTTATCTAGTTAATACATTTATAGCCATAGTGGCTCTGCCAGAGTTTGTTTGTTTACTGTGAACACTATTCTCTGAGCAGTAGAGACCTCAAATCTTTTTTCTCATGTCTTTGTTAATTATTTTTTTGTCTGTGATCTGTGATTTCTCATTTAATTTCAGTAGTTAAGTTTGGTGTGGTTAAGTGGAGTGTCAGTCTATTTCTTCATAAGTTGTAGTTAATAGTTCTTAAAATGACAGTGTTACTTACAGTAACTTTTTAATTATCTGTGTCATGTGTGTCTGATTAGTACCTATCATGTTAAAAAAATAAATAAAAACACTTTTTTGGGAGGTTTTACTGTAGCTACTATTAGCTTAGCAAACTGTTCCATTCAGATTTAGATTACAGTGCTAATCTCCAGAGGGAGGTGTTGTCTGCTGCTGCTATTTAAATTGACTTCAGGGTTTCATAATTTTTTTTTTCTTTGCAATATTATGAATCCTAATATATAAAATATATCAATTGACTGGGAAGAGATGATTGACTAAAGGTAGAGGAGAGCAGGTACTTCTGTTCAATTTTCACAGTGGAAAAGGAGGGTAAAAGACCAGAGTTATGAGGTTGGGGCAGGAAAGTGGACTTAAGCCCATTCAAGGAAGCTAGAGTACTGGAGGAATTGTGCAAGCTGAAGGTGGACAAGGCAATGGGTCCGCATGCCCTACACCCTAGAGTGCCATGTGAGCTAAGGGTGGAACTGGCAGCACCATTGACAAAACTGTTCAATCTGTTGCTAGACACAGGGAAGGTTACAGGTAAATGGAGGAGGGCAGCTATGGTGCCGCTCCATAAGCGTGTCAGCATTGAGGAGGCAGGATACTATCATCTGGCCATCCTTACCTCAGGTGTGTGTAAGATTATGGAGTCACTCCTGAGGGAGAAAATTGTACAGTAACTTGCAGACTGTGGTCTCCAAGATGACAGGCAGCATGGGTTCACTGAGGGGAGGTCATGCCAGTCGAACCTGATTGAGTTTTTTGACTGGGTGATGAGTGTGGTTGACCAGGAAGGGGCAGTGGATGTGGCATATACTTCAGCAAAGCCTTTGACACCATCCCTCACAAGAGGCTGGGGAACAAGTTGGGCAGCTTAGGGGCAGGGAGAAAAATAACTAAATGGGTGGAGAGCTCACTTAGCGGCAGATGTCTGAGGGTGGTGATAAATGTGGTGCACTCAAGGGAGAAAAGCTGACAAATGGTGTGCCCAAGGGGTTGGTATTGGGGCCCATCCTCTTCAACATCTACATGGGTGATATTGTGTAGAGACTGAATGGGAAGGTGTGCCTATTTGTGGATGATACAAAGATACGCAATAGGATGGACACACCGGGGAAGGGGGGGGAGTGGAAACAAGGATGGCATGAGGAAATTGGAGAAGTGATCAAAAATTTGGCAATTGAGATTTAATGCAAATAAGTGCAGAATAATGCACATTGGGAGCAAAAATCCAAAGGCCACATACACATTGGGGGCAGAAGACTTTATGGTAATGGAACAGGAGCAGGATCTGAGGATTACCATTTCAGATGACCTTGAGGTAGCTAACCAGTGCAATAGAGCAGTAGGTAAGGCACCTCACATGCTGCTGTGCACAGGAAGATGTATACCTAGCAAGAGGAAGGAGGAGTTAATGTCCCTTTACAAGACCTTGGTGAGACCCCACCTTGAGTATGGGGTCCAGTTCTGGAGACCTCACCTCTGTAAAGATATCAATAGGGAGGAGAGGGTGCAGAGGAAGGTGACCAAAATGGTGCAGGACATGCATCAGAAGACCTATGAGGAGAGGCTGGAAGAGCTAGATCTGTAGCCACTGGAAATAAGAAGGGAGAGGGGGAACATGATTGAGACATTTAAATATTTGAAGAGGATTAACAAGCTGAGGGAAGGGAGCATCTTTCATAGGACTACAGGTAGAAAAATTAGAGGGCCCAATTTGAAGTTGAAAGAAGGAAAGTTCAGAGGGAACAGGAGAGGGTACTACTTCACAGAGAGGTTGGTGGCCCCATGGAACAGACTGCTGACAGAAGTGGTGGGGTCCAAAATGGTAGGTGAATTTAAAAGGGCATAGGATAAACACATGGGAATAAGCAAAAGCGTGAGGGTGAGGAACTTGGAAAAGGAAAAGGGATGGGAGTCATCATCAGGGACAGGGTCATGGGAAGGGAGCAAAGGGTTAGGGTCTAAGGTTAATAATGGGACGTGGTATAAAGGGGAGACTGGATGAACCTGGAGGTCCTTTTCTGGCATCAAATTTCTATGTTTCTAGGTGCGGGGAGGTGGCAAGGAAGTGTATAAGTTATGTGGGGCAAAAAGATGCTGCAGCAGAAAAATAACCTACATCTGCAGCATCGTCATCTATGTGTTCCGGGGCTCGCAGCGGTAGCTGCAATGGAGTAGTTGATCACAGTGGTGGCAGCATTAGTGTGGCCAAACTTTTCTCTGCCACATCTGTGGAATCCATTCTGCTGGGTACTGTGTGAGGTGGCCACAAGAGGAGCAGCTCAAGAGGTAGCAAAATGTCTGGCTCAGCACAGTGGTTAAGGAGTAGTTTGTTAATGTCCCTGTGATTGCTGGTAGTTGTGGTAGTGAGACTGATCTTGATGATAGTTTCCATTCCCAAATGAGGGTGTAGCGCTAGATCATAACTCAGTGTCTGAGAAGGGAGATCTGATTGTTGTGCAGTCACAAAAGACTACATTTAAAAATGTGTCTCTGACAAAAGATGATAACGGCAACAGAGTAAGGAGAAAGTGAAGATGAGAAGCACAGAGCTCAGGAGAAGGAGGATATCAGTGGCAGTGAGGATAATGATTTGAATTCCTTTAAGGACCAGTAAAAGAACAAGAGAAAATAATGATGCTGAACATGTGAGGCCTGACTCCCGAATGCATGGTGCAACTCAGGGGCGTATGTGAGTTGCACCATGTGCTGCTACACTGGGAACCCTGCACCCTATTGCAAGACAGGCAGGGTCCCCGGCACCTATGACCCACGACATGCATCAGCCACAGGCTTGTCACGGGAATGGCGCAACTAACCTGGGTGCCGCAAGTTGCAGACCACATGTAACTGCCCCCCGAGCCCCCCAACCTATAATGCAGCCACAATCCTCTGGGGGCCTTGGGGGGATAGGCTGGGTGGCACAGGTGCAAGGGGGCATGGCACATAACCAACCGGGAGCACCCCAAGAATCAGGGTGGGGGGGCAGCACTGTGCTGGGGGGGTCCATGGGGCACTGTAATGTTTGTTCCGTGGCACTGTGGGGGGGCATCCATCGTTTTGCAAGGATGGTTGTCCCTTAGATCACCTCCATGCTGATCTAACCCAGTGCACCATTGCGGAACCTGGAATAGTGGAACTAAGGTTATGGCAGTTTCCCTTTTGGAACAGGGTGCAGGTGCTGCCATAACCCACCCTTGTATAATGCCACTACAGGTTGCGGGAATAGGGGACGGTGTTGCCCACCCTTGGTGCAACCCATACGCAGCATGATGCAAGCTGCAACTTGGAATTGCAACTCACATAGCTCATGGCATAAGTTGCGAATTGTGCCATATGGTATGGCTTAAATATCCTTGTGCCATGCATAACGTGACTTGGAATTGGGTTCTTGGTGCTTTGCACTCCACTATCTCATGGAACTACCAAAGCCCCCCTCCCCGATATTACAACTATTGTTTCTCTTACCAGTGTTGAGTCCATTACAGTGCATGAGTTGCTGAGTGTAAACATGCATAAATCATCCTCAAAAACACCCCTTTCCACTCTTTCCCTTTCCTAATCCCAACATCATTTAAAATTAAGAGGCACACTATCCCTAGTTTGATACTTTTATATACTAGATCTAGGTGATGAAACAGTTGCTATCTGTCAGTTGTGCCAAGTATAAGATAGTCATTCTAAAAAGGTCATCCACCTAGTCATTGGTGGCCAGTACGAAGACACCTAATTTCCAGATGCCTGTTACACAGAACTCAGCACCAAAATGAAGCCAGTGCAAGGATTCCTCTCTGTTATCACCTGCATTTACTAAGGCATTCAGAAGTGGCAGGGAAACAGTTCCAGTGAATGGATGGTTGATGAAGGAGAACTACATAGAAACATAGAAGTTGACGGCAGATAAGGACCGCAAGGCCCATCCAGTCTGCCCATTTCTTTTTCTACCTTATAAATGTGCCATCGGCCTTTGCTCTGTCAGTGGCCTATCTATTCATAGTCATTTGTATTGCTCCCTTATGCCTATCCCATGCCTGTTTGAAGCCCTGCACTGTATTCATAGCCACCACTTCTTGTGGTAAGCCATTCCATGCATCCACCACCCTTTCTGTGAAAAAGAATTTCCTCACATTCCCCCTTAATTGGCTCCCTCTAATCTCATGCTGTGTCCTCTTGTCCTGCTATTTTTCTTATATTTAAACATGTTAGACTCTTTCACCTTGTTTATGCCCTTAAGGTGTTTGAATGCCTCGATCATATCACCCTCTCCCTCCGTTGCTCAAGGGTATACATATTGAGCTCCGTTAATCTGTCCTCATATGTCTTCTGATGCAGTCCCTGCACCATTTTGGTTGCCCTTCTCTGGACTGCCTCAATTTGGTTAATGTCCTTGTGAAGGTGTGGCCTCCAATACTGCACTCAGTACTCAGATGGGACCTAACTAGTGTCTTGTACAGAGGGATTACCTCCCTCTACGACTTGTGATACCCTACTAATACACCCTAACACCCACCTAGCCTTACCTACTGCTTTAGAGGTCTACTTGATGATTTTAGGTCATCAGTGATGATGATGCCCAAGTCTCTTTCTTCCTTGTGACTGCTAGCAACTCTCCTCCCAGCCTATAGGTGGCTTCAGGTTTCTCTTCCCTATGTGCATGATTTTGCACTTCTTTGCATTAAATCCCAGTTGCCACCTTCTTCTGACCATTCTGCTAGTTTATCCAGATCTCTTCTCATTCTGCCCACCCCATCTGGATCATCTACTCTTTGCAGATCTTGGTGTCATCTGCAAACAGACAAGCCTTACCCTCTAGTCCATCTGCAAGGTCACTAATGAAGATGTTGAAGAGGACTGGCCCCAGGACTGATCCCTGAGGTACCCCACTTGTGACTTGCATCTCTTCTGACTGTATACCATTTACCACCACTCTCTGTTTTCTGCCCATCAACCAGTTTGCCACCCAGTTGACCAACTTCTGACCCACCCCGAGCCTACCCAGCTTATTTATCAATCTTCTATGTGGAACAGTGTCAAAAGCTTTGCTGAAGTCAAGGTAGGCGACATCAACTGCTCCCCCTTGGTCCACCACTGGTTACCCAGTCAAAGAAATCTATGAGATTAGTTTGACAGGACCTTCCTTTTGTAAACCCATGCTGTCTTGGATCCTGTGCCCCTATGGATTCCAGGTGTTGCACTATCCTTTCCTTAAGGAGTGCCTCCATAATCTTGCCCACTACTGAGGTAAGACTGACGGGCCAGGTTCCTCACTTCCTCCCTGCTACCACTGTTGTGGAGCAGGATCACATGAGCCCTTCTCCAGTCTTCTGGGACCTCTCCTGTGCTCAGAGACTCACTAAACAATTCTGCTAATGGCTCTGCTAGTTCCTTCTTTAGCTCCTTAAGTACCCTGGGATGTATGCCATCAGGTCCCATTGCCTTATCCACCCTGAGCTTAGCAAGCTCTTGTAGGACCCTTTCTTTGTGAAGGGGTAGTGCTCACCTCCCTCCCCTGTGTCCATGATGCTGAGCTGTGGGCCCTGCCTACCTTCTCTTCAGTAAATACTGAGACAAAGTATCTATTTAGGATAGATGCCTTACAGGTCCTCCTCCTCATGCTCCTTTTCTCCATTAAGCTTAGCATACCCCTTCTGGACTTTCTCCTTTCACTAATGTATCTATAGAAAGTCTTGTCACCTTCTTTTACTGTTCGTGCTAGTGTTTCTCAGTTTGGGACTTTGCCTGCCTTACTGCCTTACCTGCTTCCCTTAGGGCAGTTTGGTATGCCTCCCTATCTTCATCCCGCTGTGTTCCTTATATTTTCTGAAGGCCAGCCTTTTGGCTCTGACCTTTCTGCTACTGTATTTGAGAACCAAAGTGGTTTCCTTCTTCTTTGCACTTCCTTTTCTGTCTAACACAATGGGATGTTGCTTCAAGTATTGCATCCTAATGCTTGCCCACTTTGCCTGTACCCCTCGCCTGTGTTTCTTTTTGCCAGGGCTAGCTTAACTCTGTTGGCCATCTTATCAAAGTCAGCTCTTCTGAAGTCCCATATTTTTGCCTTGGAATGGGATGATTTAGATGTAGTAGCCAAATTGAACCATACCATGTGATGGTCACTGGCCCCCAGGTGACCTTCTACCTGGAGATCTGTGATCCCTTCCTTGTTAGTCAGTACTAGATCTAGGACAGCCCTGTCTCTTGTGGGTTGCTGTACCAGTTGTTTGAGGCCCTCCTGCAGGGAATCCACTATGAGTCTAGTTCTGGCAGATGTTCCTGCTGGTATTGACCAATCTGTATCCGGCATGTTGAAGTCTCCCATTATCAGAACCTCCCTTTAGCTGTCATGTTTTGTATATCTTCTAATAGTAATGTGTCTATGTCCTCCTCTGGTCTGGGGGCCTGTAGACAACCCCAGTTCTTATGGCTGTCCCATTTCCTGTTTCCAGGGTGACCCACAGTTCTTCTGGCTCCTTATGTGTATTCTGAATTTCTGTAGCTTTGATATTTTCATTAACATACAGGGCCACCTCCCCCTTTTTGCACCCTCAGTCTCTTCTGAACAATACATAGGCAGGTGTACTGAAGTCTCCCAAGTGTGGTTACTGGTAAACCACGTCTCACTAATTGCTACTATGTCCAGTTTAGCCTCTGACATTATTGCCTGCAGGTCTGGGATCTTATTTCCCAGGCTGTGAGCATTTGTGTACATGATTTTCCATTGGCCAGATTTTGGTGTGTTAGTTGTTGGGTGAAGTTTGGCATTACCCCTGTGCGTCGTATGGGGACGCTGCAGAGATGTGGAGACATCTGTAAGACTGCCTAGTTGTGGTCATAGCAGCAGTGGTGGGTTGAGTAGCAGCACCTAGAGACACCAAAGCACAGCAACCCAGTGCAGAACCCCCTCCAATACCACTTCTTTCATATGAATAGCACCCGTGAATCCCCAGGGGCAAAATACTACCCCACCAGCCATGTCACCACACCAAGTCAGCTCTTTCATAGCCCAACACCCAGAAATATCCAGCCCACATTGCATGGCATGTTTGAGCATAATTCCAAGTACCCACACAATTGTGCTATTGCTCAGGAACTGAATGCAGCAACAGCTGAAATGCTGACAATTGACCTACTGCCATTCTATTTTGTGGAGAACATGGGATTTAGAAGGCTGAGGCATGTGCCTGTCCCAAGTGGCAGATTCCCTCAGGAAGTTAGTTCTCCTCACAGTCATTCCTGAACTTTATGGGGTGGTGTCACACACAATAATCCATGCCCTGCTGCATTCAGCATCACCATATACACGTCTCAGTATGGATAAGTAGACCAGTGGCCAAACAGCTGGTAGTGCCTATTCATGCATTACAGTACATTGGGCACAAGTATATAATAAGCCCAACTGTGGTGGCAACAATACTCTGTGTATTCACCAGCAGTGCCATGCTGGCAATGAAGAATGTGACTGGATCACACACAGGCCAAAACATGGTAGAATTGCTCCTAACTGAGATTGATGAGTGGCTGCACCCCTTCACTAAAAGTGTGTTGCACTGCAAGTGATCCTGGCATGATTTTAGTGAAATGCATCAGTGATGGGGGAAGGGGGGTCACAGAGTGTCATGCCTTGAACACTGTCTTAACCTCGTTGTACTGGAGTTTCTAGCATATCCTGATATCAGCTCCATGTTAACTGTGGGCCATCACACGTATGTGCCCACTTTGCCCATACTTGAAAGGCTCGTGACCATCTCAGGCACCTGCAGATCCAGAAAAACTGGCTCAGCACCCTATGAAGCTGGAAGTTATCTCAAGATGGAACTCAAAACTGCACATGATTGAGCACTAGTACAAGCAGTACAAAGTCATCTCTGAATATCTGGTGCTGCTGCATACAAGCTGTGAGAGTGGCAGCATACCCTTGTCTCTGATACCAGACTGTGAGTAATGGATGGCCTGATCATAATATTAAGGCCTATGGAACATGCAGCAAAGACAATGTGTGGAGACACTGCCTGTATCAGTCAAGCAATCCCACTGCTACTGATGCTGAGGCACACATTGTTGAATATACAGCAGGTGCTGGAGGTAGGTGGTGATATGGAAAGCTTTACCTTAATGGAACATATGCTGCATGCCTTGGACTGCAATAACCTTAGTCCCTGTACTCTGCAATCTGCAGATTTTTGGATTGCTACCATGGTGACCCCATGATATATACTGTACGTGACCTGTTATCAGTACCTGAAGGTTGCTGTGATCAACTCCCAAATTTAACCAATCAGCTAATAAGATGGGTACATGGGGCATGGGTGGTAAAGTTACAATTATGTGATTCTCAACAAGAAAGTGATAAAAAGCAGTGGTGCTACCATCTCACATGGTAAACAGGCTGAAAAAGCATGCAAAATAACAGAAAAACTAAAACTGCAGCTGTTGGACACCAAGGAATCCTGTTAAAATTAATAATAAAGGTCATTTAAGGAGAGGAACTGTCATTATCAAGAACTTTGAAAAAGAAAACTTAAAACTGATGAACTGTTTCTCTCTCTAATCTTTTTTAATTTATTTAAAGACATACTGAGCTGAGTAGCAGCTCCTTTTCAGATGTGTCCTGGGGGAAGGGGTGATGGGAGGCAAAGCATAACAGAATAAAACAGTATTTACAGCAGATCAACTGTCTGAGGTACAGAAACATTTGCTCTTTAATGGCTGGAGTTGAAGGAGGAGGTTGTGCTGTATCGCGCTCTCTGCCTTGTGGAGGAAGACAGAGAAGCAGGAGAGCTTTGCCAGTTTTATATTATAAAAGGTATATCATTGTTGGCTGAATGTTAGCTCTCTTTCCTGAATTTCTTAATTTGCTCCACTAAAGGGTCCTCTCCTAGAGTTTTATTTTGTTTCCACAGGAGCTGCAGCCGCCAGCCTTTGTGCACTATTGGAGAACAAGAAGCGCGGGAGAGGTCCCCCCCCCCGTGAAGGTGAAGGGGAGCAGGAGCTGGAAATCGGTCTGCAGCAGGTGGAAAACAGAAGGGCCATTTGGGATGGCCATAAGAAACTACTGAGGAGAGGCTCCCCAGAAAAATGTGTGCTTCATCCTCTCAGAGCTTTAGTTTTTATTCTATATTTCTTTTATTATATTCTCGAGGAGACTCAAATTATATAGCTTAATAGTGAAACAATGAAACAGTGAAATGGAGATACGAAAAATCCAGGTTAAATTGAAGGTTTTGGATGTGAAATTGTAAACACCCGCACCCGCAAAGATTTTCAGATGTTAAAGCATCTAGCGCCAATGTATTTAAGTGCTGGTGTTCATATGCAGAAATATGGTCACAAAAATGATTAATTTGAACCTCATTTTCCTTAAAAATTTTGGATTAAAGTTTAATATTTTCAGGTAAAAGTTACATGTAGTTCTCATAGTTGCAAAGGAGTTAAACCATCAGATAGTAGAGACTGGAGCTTGTTGAGATAAGGCCACAAAGAAAAGAGAATTAAAAATCATTAAAAGCATATGGTATAAGATATCAGGGCAGAATTGGTGATCTAAAAACTATTTTTGGCCCTTTGTAAGTGTACATATGCATATATATTCTTCCTTTGTTTTAGCTCTGTTCTAGCTCCATTTAGTCTTCGTGTTTCTTGTTTCTGGCTTTAGTATATTTGCAACTACTTGTGTTTACAAGGTTAGGCACCTATGTTTATGAATGACGCCTTTATCGTTTGTTTACTCTGGTCTATTAGCTTCTACTTGCTTTTATATGCTGTCATTTTTTTTTTGAAACCCATGATACTTCAGTTCACGGTAGGTTATTTTGTTTGCTGAGCTGACATCTCTGAGCCTGAAATAGAGATGGGCAGTGTGATTGTGAGACTGTGAGACTGAATCCATTAAAGTTACAAAATTGTTAATACTAAAATCAGAACTCTGTTGTGCTGTGCTTCGTGCTTGTTATCTATCTTTACTTAACATTAGGAATTTCTGCTAGTTCACTAATAGCTGGATAAAACCTATTGGGGCGAAATATGAGAGATCTTGCACCTTAATAAGGGAAGTGGGTATCAGAAGGCTATTCGACCTAATTAATTGCACTATGAGCCAGAAAAAATCTTAATTGTTTAATTGCCTAATTAACTATCCTTGGGCTTAAATTGAAGCTTTAATCAGATAGAGTGTGATTTTGATTCAATCTGATTATTCAAGTCTTATTGGATTTAGGTTCAGCATGTGAAATTCATATATAAAACTCCACACACTGAGCCTTATGTAGAATTTGTTGTTCAGATCTTGCTCTGATCAGTGCTATAACAGACACAGAAGTGGAAGGGAAGGAATTGTGAAGCCTTTATTTTACCCAGTCTTGACTTTGACAGTACTTTCTCATAGTGAGTGCTACATGAAATTTAACAAAGTTTAAGGAGTTCCACTGTGCTTGCCCTGTTTGCATTGAGCATTAGGAAAACACTCTCAAACTATTAGTAAGTATTTGAGCACATGACTTTGGCTATACATATTTAATTAATTCAGCTTAATAGTGAGAAGTAGTGGAAAAGCGGGTGGGAGATTCTTTTCCCATCCTTCATATTTAATTTATATTTATAAACTTTTGTTTATATCTGTAGTGATTTACATCATCTGGTGAAAAGAACCTAGAGAGCTTGGCATTTCAGCTAATTTTTCACTAGAATCAAGAAGCTGGATAAGTGCTAGAAAGCAAATGACAAGTAAGTTAAAAGTTAAAATAAGCTGAGATAAGTAGACAGCTATACACAGCAAAGTATACACTGATTACACAGTCTATCACTGTAGTACAGCTCGCTCACTCGCTTGCTTTTCTGTTTACATGTTCGCTCATTTGCTTGTTTCGCTTAGACTGAAAGGCTTTATTTTCAATGATATGACTTCTGTCATAGTACTATGCAACTACCAGTAATAATTACTAATAGTGCTATAAATACAGTGGGAAGGAGAGTTTGTTTTTCTTGTACCTTCCTTTGTATCTATATCTATATCTATACTTATAGGCTCCCATTTATTTTTCAGTGGCTCATATTATCTGGCAAGAAGAACCAAGAGATCATGGATATCCAGCAAATTATTGTATAAAACTAATGCAATCAGAGCATGTGGATCAATCTGGACTAATCAGGATTCACTGGAGATATGGCCATTTTGTAACATCTTAAGGCTATATTACTCTATATTTCTCTTCTAAGTAACTTCAGAAGCCCAACATGTATTTGTTTACTATAGATACAGGATTGTGAAGAAGCGTGACCTAGCAGAAATAAGAACCAATAGAGAAATTAATGGAGAGAAGTATGTAACATAGCTTGTAAATAATTTTATGGAAATATGCTGAAAGTTTTGAACTTTGCTGAATCTTTCTCTATTTAAAACCACTTTTATCTTCTACATCTTTAGACTTGGCTGGATTGACCAGATATATTTACAGATTGCAGATTCAGCATATAGACATATGTTAAACTGTATATGGTTTGTTAATACTGATTTATTTATTGATTTTACATGTTCTCTTATGTATGCTGTACTCTGTAGTGTACATTTTATGGATAATTACTAATATTGACATTATACTGATTTAGGGCTGCTGGCTCTTTTACTATCTTTTAATTTACTGCTCTACACATTTGCATATGTATGAAGCTAATTGCAATTAATTTGTAGTTCCACCTAGCCTTATTCAGCAAATTGTTATAAGTATTAAGGTGCACATGGGTATTACAAATTACTGTTCTGCTGATATTTGTTGATGTAACTGATTAAGTTGTTGTTAAAACCAGCTTCTCATTTATAGAAAAGACTGGTTATCTTAGATGGTACAAACTAGGAGTAGGAAGTTAATCTCAAATAAAGATAACAAAACCAAGATGGCTAAAAAGGCTAAACAAATTAACTAGAAAAAGTTAATACTAAACAAAAGTAAGGAGGATAAAGAAGGAGTGGGAGTAGTTAAGGGAAAACTGAAACCTAAAGATCCCCTCCAATTTAAACTCACAGAGCTATGGCAGAGAAACATCAGTCAACCTACAATGTCTTGTGATAATTGTACACTAGCAAGCACTCCAAGCCAATTAGCTACTCTGAGTAAAGGGAGAAGCGAGACTGAGACAAGTTTTAATAAGGAAAGTCAGAATCAAGTTTGCATATATAGCACTTTCTCTAGCAGACATACCAAAGATAGTCAAAATATAGTTAATAACTCGATCTCAGCACTTTCCATCGAAGGGACTTTTATAGATTCACATGGATGGATTTCCTATGAATTTTTTGAGCCTTATTTACCCACTGACCACTCCTTACATAGCGACTTACAAGCGATCAGTTTGGAAACATATGACCAATATAGCATTAATAGCAGAGATAACCACTAATTTCCCCCAGAAAAAATATCAATAAAAACACAATCAGGTGAGGAACTTAATAAAAATGAAGTAAGGTCACCAAATTTAATGATTTATAAAGATAGAGAAAATCTTAAAATGACTTGTAAAGGGGAAGAAATTAAATGTATTACACAAAACCTAAGTAAAGTTATAGAAGGCTTAAAGAATCTATAGAGAACTTACAGTGAATATAGCACTTTTGTAGGGAGGTTAGGGAAAACACAAGTGCAAAAAATGACATTGATTATGATCAAGAATACTTTACAGGTAATAGTGACTTTGGTTTTTCCAGTTCTCTGTCCAAACAGCTTTTAGAAATTATAAAGAATCCCTATTTCGCTAATGTGGTAATTTTGGAGAATCTCACTGTGATAAAGGATGAGATGGAAAATATTAAAAATCATTTGTTTCTTAATAAGGGTTTACTGGATAAATTAAACCAAAAAGATACTACCCAGATGGCTCAATCTTGCTATACCCAGAATGATTTAAAGGACAGGTTATCTGGAGAAAACAAAACCATCCAGGTGAATTTGCCTCCCCCTTTTGATAGAAATCAATCTTGTATATGCAAGCTACAAAATTTGATAGGAGCTGAAGATAAGAAGAAAGGTAAACAGAAGACTTTGGGAGACTCTAGAAATTGGTCTACAGCTAGAAATTGGTCTACAGCTGGAAAATATAGCCAAGGCAAAGTAACAAATGATAAAGTGAAATTGCCTAAGGGCAATACAGTAAAGCACCTAGTGAATGATGAAGTGATGGAATTAGCAACAGGGGAGGAAAGAGAAACTATGATATATAAGGAAAATAGTTTATTCTCAGTGGCCCAGATATTCAAACTGCACCACAAAGTAGTGCAATAACAGGAGCAGGAGCAAGTCCATTGCGCCCATGCACAACACGCGCGGTATTCAAACACTGCACAGGCCAAGATGCACCTGCGGCACATGACTGAATATTGTGCCAACTGCACCATTGCGCAACCAGGGATGTGCAGTGGCACAGGTCAGATGCACAATAGCACAACCAGGGATACTTAGTGGAGCAGGGCAGCAGCGCAGCTGCACAACCAGGGATGCGCAGGGACAAGATGCAGGGGCCCACCACCCATGGTAGAGATGGGCAGAGGAGCACACAGCAGAACAGACATGGCACCCCACACTCCATGCACTGCACAACTGGAGGAGAGCTGGAACAATCACCAGCCCATGGACACCAGCAACAAACCCACAACTGAGGCATGGAGCCCCAGCACACCCCCTGGCAAGCTGTGACCCGTCACACATGGATGTCTGGCCACCCTGTGCCACACCATCCCACCAATGCAGAGCACACCCTGCACCACGATCCCCATACACCCTGCCCAGAAGTAGCACCCAACAGTGCAGGACACCCCATGCATGCCACCACCCCCAACTGTGACGATGCAACCCTGTGCACCACAGAACCACGCAAGGCAGCCACACCACGAGCATCCTGCAGTGGGTGGCAGCAGATAGTGATGCAACAACTGCATACACAGTGCTGCCCCGCACATCCCCCCCGAAGTACAGCTGAGAGACCGACCATGCGTCGGCACACAAGGTACCCCACTCATGACAGGGCATGCCCCGGACTCCACCACCAGTGGTACAGCACCCTGCGTACTCTCTGAAGGACACACCCTGTCCCAGCACTGGCCACAACAGCCAGTGCAGACACCCACAGTGGTGCATGGATGCATGTGCCACACAGGATGCAACACAGTGCATGGACAAACACCCACCCATACCCAAGGGCACACCAACACAGGGACACAGTAGTGGGTGAACCAAGCCCCCTGCATGTGGCCACGGCAGCCATGTACATATGGTCAGAACCCCTCCATGGCACAGGTGTGCCAGCAACCCTGTGCAGGCACCACGATGCTGTACGCCACCAGCATGCAGCCAGAGCACAAGTGACAGACAGTGGAGCACATCTCCTGCAACAGAAACAAGTGACAGCATTGAGGTGGGACAACAACAGCAGAGGCAACAGTGCCACCCGAGGCAAATGTGCACCACACCAGTGACAGGAGGCAACCCGGCATCATGCTGGGTACAGTGGCTGTCCAGCATGGGAAGCCACCACTGACATGCCAGCAGTTTGTGCAGATCACAGACATGCAAGGGTGTCAGCTGCACAGGCCATGGACGGTCTGACAGGGGCGCAATGGACACAGTGCATGCACTGTGTACCACTGCACACAGTCATCCAGTGCACAGGGAACAACACACAAACCACAGACAGTGACTGAGAGCCAAGCCCACTCCAAAGTTGCCTCCTCTACAGACACACACACATGCCCATGATAGCACCACCCCGACACCATGCACACCACTGCAGCTGAGCACCTTTAGCCCGCTGCAAACCAGAGATCACCACAGTAGGCATACAAAACAAATGTATTTGAAAAGTTAAAACAAAACTATATACAACTATATACAATCATTATGGGGTGAGGGCCACAAACCAGGTGGGGGTGGGTAAGGGGCAGGGGTGAACATATGGGAGAGAGAAGGAGGGGTGTGAGGGTGGGTCCAGGGGGGTAGGTTTCATTCTGGGGTACGTGCACTTCAGTGGGAGCCCTGCTCCCTGCTCCCCACTCCAGTGGCACCTCCTGCCATGCCTCCTGTGGACGCCGTGTTGCTCCACCCACTGCAGTATCTCTAATGGGGCCTGGGCCACCTGCAGCAGCTCATTCACTGCCCTCTCAATCCTCATCATCCGCCGTCCACCTAGGACAAGGGAGCAGAGTCAACAGACATGAATGCACAGCCCCCTGCAGCCCACCCATTGTGCATGGCATACAGCCATGGGACACGCCCCTGTGATGGTGTGTGACCACCCACAGTGATCATGTCCACATGACCTGCCCACCCAGGTGCACACAGTCATGTGGACCACTGCACACACCAAACGACCAAGTCCTGCACAGCACCACTATGCTTGTACAGTGACATGGCTATGTGGTATGAAGGCAGTGGCACAGCCATGTGCCCGGTGCATGCATGGACCACCAGCGCTGCATACCCAGACATGCAGTGCCACCAGACAGTGCTGACTGTACCATGTGGTGTGCATGGCAGTGGTGTCAATGGATGGTGGCCATGCCCCACCGCCTGTTCTGCTACACAGCATGCACAGAATATCCTGGATGAAAGGCACTCACCATCATTGGCCTGGTCCTGGCAGAGACCCACAATTGGACCTCTGGCACGAGGATGTAGCTCCCCTCCCCTCCCCTCAGCTTGCATCTCTGTCGGTCCTCCCGAGTACGGCGATGCTCATCAGGGCCTAGGGTGCAAACATAGTGAGAGGAACATCAGTACAATCCAGTAGCAAAGGCCCCCCAACCCCGGGTATGTGTTATCCCGCACAACCCAACCATTCCAGCCCCCCACCACCACCACTGCCCACACTGGACAGACTAACCCCCCTGTGTGATGGACACATACCCACCACAATACCCATACGGACACAACCAGCGTATGGATGGGGCACCAACCCTGGCCGTGGAACAGTGCCTCTCCTGGCATGTGCCCACAGGTGGGCAAGCCTGTCTGGGTCCCTCCGCTGGAAGTCCATGTACCTGTGTCAACACTGCTCCGCTGACCATTCCATTCCTCTGGCCTCCTCCAGAGCCACCGCCACCTCCTCCCACATGGCACTCCTGGCCCTGTCCAGGGGTGCATTTCCAAATAGATCACCAGCATGGGGCTCCACTAGTGCCACCAAATTAGCCAGTTCAATCTGGCTCCATACTGCAGCCCTCCTACGTGCCATCTCTGAATCTCCTCGGATTCAAAATGGCACTCCCTAGCGCACATCCGCCACATGCTGATGCTGTGCGGTACAGCGCTGCCATTCCCCATTGTGCTGTCACCGATCAGCATGATAGAGGTTCACCCATTCGGATGCATGGTGTCTAGGGGGCAAAGGTCGGGCACAGGATCAAGGGCCTTGCATGCACGGACCGCCACAGCACGATTGGTACTCCCCACGTGTAGCACAGTAGGGCACCTGTGTGGGACTTCCTGTAGTGGGCCTACCACACTGTGGCACCATGGTGCCTACAGCACTCCAGGGCAAGGGTGCCATTCATTTGAACAGCGCACTAGCGCCACTGGCACAGTGGTGGATGTGCCCTGCCCTGCACTGCCTCCCGTGCTCAGCACATCAGCAGCGTGGCAGGTGTCGGCGTCAACACCCCGGGCATGCGCTGAGCGGTGCCTACTGCGCACGTCACAGAGCTGGGCCTATGCCTGAGCACATTCAACACAATTACGCAAGGTGCAACAGCGCGATATTCAGCTGGCATATGCAAATCAGCTCATCAGCAATTCCATGGCGCAGTTACTGCATTAGCATCCACTTATATTTGAGCCTCACCTCATTTGCATGCATTGCACTATATAAATGTTACATGGGGCTGCAGAGGCCATAGTCTGGTATCGCAGTCTATTGTGGTGGGTTGCATGCTGTTTGCCAGTGTGGACTGTAGTGTGTGGGAGATGCATGAGACTGCACATTCAGAGGTAACACCTGTTATTCCCACAGGATCAATAATGACCGAACGTGAGGAGGAGGAGGAGGAGGAACAGAGATGTGGGAGATGGAGGAGGCTCAACTTCACCCGGGCAGAATCAGATGCCCTCTTTGAGGCCTACCTTGACAGGGAACCACTGCTCACTGGACAGTGGGGAACACCACTGGCCCATGCTGCGGCATGGGATGAGGTGGTGCGTGCCATCAACCAGCATGGCAGCCACCAGAGGTCCATGCAGGAGTGCAAGAAGAAGGTGGGCATTGACAAGAGGAGGATAAAAGATAAGGTGGCTGCCATCAGGGCGTCATGTGCTGTGACTGGTGGTGGACAGCCAGCTGTGCCACACCTCACACCACAGGAAGAGCAGATGACTGGCAGCATTCAGCGTTGTGCCCTAGAGGGTGTTCCAGGTGGTGACTTCCAGACGGGTGGCAGCCTGTCACTGCATGGTAGGTCCTCATCTGTCACTGTGTGGTGGGTGTGGGGAATGCCACAGGGTAGGGCAGATGAATTAATGCTACTCTGTTCCCTTACAGCTCCTGAGCATCTACATGGGTCAGCGATGGTGGGTTTGTCCACTGAGAGCAATACCCTGGACATAGAGGAGCACCCATCCACCTCCACAGGTGTCCAAATGTCAGGACAGCAGTGTACCCACCTGTCTGTCCAGATTGAAGTTGGTGGTGCTGGTGAGGAGGAGGCCCTGCCCATGCCCCAGCGTGACAGCATCGATGGATGCCAGCATGCTGTGACTTGGACTGGTGCCGGATCTGTCACCGAAGATAATGGAGCTCACATTATGAACAGTGATACATGTGGGCTGCAGGATGTCCCCACAGCAGGTAACAGCATGGGCATAGCCATGGGTGGTGCCACCATGGAGGCCTGCATGACATCACAGTCCCAGCCTGTGCCTGTATGCACCAGTGGGGCAGCACTGGTGTGCGTCCAGGCTGGTGGGGCTGTTGTGACTGCTGCGGTGGCACTGTTGAGCCCTGGCAAGTGGCGGCCAAAGGGGCAGTATCAGCAGTCAGCCAATGGTGACAGGGGGACAGTGTCGGGGGTGGCGTCAGTGCACCATGTGTGGACATTCCCTGGCATGGCTCTGGTGTGCAGCACCCATCGTCAAGGGGTGATGCCCAGCATGGCCAGGAACACCACGAGGGTTGTCATGCCGATCCGGCAGATGACCTCTTTGATGAGCACAGCCGACTACTCCAGGCTTCCGTGGATCAGCAGTCACAGCTTGTTAGGGCGGTGGATGCAAAAAAATCTCAGAGACTTTGTAGTTCATAGCAGACAAGAACCCATACCAGTGGAAATGGCACCTACATGGCTACCTTGTAGATCAACTGTTTTTTTTCAGATGCTCCAGATGTAACATTTGTAAATACAGTATCACAGGCAAAACATTTCAGCATCCAATGACACCTGATGTCAGTATAGATATAAAACAACTTATTACCTGTGATACTAGTTTTGTTGTTTATGCCCTTTGGTGCACCTGTAATCTGATCTATATTGGGAAAACCATTCGCCCTTTAAAACAGAGAATTCAGGAACACATTAGATCCATATCTAACAAACAACAGGATACACCAGTGGGTCTACATTTCCTTACACATCATTCTTCTAGAACAGAAGATGTTAAATTTATGGGCATAGAATGGATACTGCCCTTTTCACTTGGAGGTGATAGACCTAATCGATTATTAGAGAGAGAGAGAGAGAGTTATTGGATTTTTAGACTTAACAATGTGAGACCATTAGGTCTAAATGAAAGATGGGACCTTAAACCTTTTTTGAAATAACATAACTGTACAATTTGGGATGTATTGTGGAGATAATTATAATTTTTTCTTCTCTCCTCTTCAGATATATTTTCATCTACAAGAAAGGCACAAGACATAGAGGCACTGTTCTTACATATAAATGAATTTCACTTACAAGCATAACAAGATGTTTTTTGGAGAGCGCCAGTGGCAGCCTTCAGTTACAATGTATTTTGTTTGAAAACAGCTATTAGTGAGTGATATGCCATTCTTGTAACAATGATCTTTTGTTGTGAATAGTTACTGCTGTTTAATAATTGTAACACATTCTTTCTTTATTTATTCTATTGCTTTAAGTACTTAATGAACTCCTTCATGAATAATATATTATGAGGTGTATTTAATGAATGACGTTCTGTATTATAGCCACACCCCTGAGGAAGACTTGTTCGAAGTCAAAGCGCTGGGTGAGGGACTCCTATGTTGTTGGTACTTCATGTTAATAAAATTTGGTACACTGCAGTGATGTATCAGTTACTTTTTACATGGAGTTACATGAGTGACACCTCCTTTGGAATTTCATTTAAAATTACGAGCTGGCTGCTTGTTTCTGGTGAGCACTGTTAAGACAAAGCCGAGTCGCAGCATTCCTTGATACAGTCTTTACTTGCCACTATTGCTGCAGACGGTTCAGCAGTTCATTCTGCGCTGGTCTTTACTGACTCACAACACTTTGGATTACCCTCTTTCTCATACCTCTAGTGTAATGCCTGAAATTGGGGAAGATAGCTGTCATGCTGGACTAGCCTTCACTTCATTTTTATTGTTTACTGTTCTACTGGGTTTATTTTAACCTGTTTTATTTGTTTTTCACGTTTTATTTTTTAGTTACGAGTTTTATTCGCTTTAGTTGTGCTGCCGTGTTTATTTGCATTTCATTTGTCTCCTGGCGTGGTTACAGTGGAAGGAAGTGTCATGGGGGAATTGTTCCCTATACGAGTTGACTGCCGTTTTGTTTTTTGCAGCATCGCTATTTTGCCCTGTTAAGGAGAATCTGCAAGCAACTTTTATTTGGGGTGTGCTTTTATTTTCTAGTGTCTTTACTGACTGCCATCGCGTCGCAACTATGTGTGGGAGTTTGGGACGTTAGCGAGTCAACTTCAGCCGGGATTTGGTTTCCGTGGGGTTTTTCCGGCTTCTGTCCCTGGGATTACTGGCTCTAGTCGAATACAGGTCGTACATGCTGGATCTATTGGGACCATCTTTACAGTATTTTATTTTGTGAAATACTTGGTTTAGTTTGTGTTGACTGCTCTATGTCTTCGGAGAATAACCTGTGCATTCAGCTGTATCGTGAGTACTAGGACCTGACTTTCCATCATTGTCCTTCATTTATCTGGGACTTTAAATATGAATCTAATGCTGTGTTAAAGGCTCTGGGGGTATATTGCCACAGTGTTGGTTTTGGTTTTGAAAGTTTATCTTCCACCTCCCCCCTTCGTTTTTCATTCTTTGCCTGGGCGTTTGGTGTTGTGCTGTCTGTGACCAAGCAGGAGCCTCTCCTGCTCCCTCAAGGAGTTGGGGGTTACTGGGGCTTCAAGCAATTTCCTAGGCAGGCCCATTCTGCCTGGCCCAGGGTTTCTGAAGCTATGGGTCTCAGCGGCATAACTGGGCCTTATTAGGCAGTGTTGGGGGTGTGGGGGGGAGTGAAGCCTCCGGATGCCTCACAGCTAAATTGATATAATCTTCAAAGAGCTACTCTCTCCTTCCATGCATAAGGTTGCATCACATTTGTATTTTATCATATTTTGGATTTTGCTTTTATTCATCATCGACTCTATTGGATGGACAGTGTGTGCAGTGAGAGGGCCTCATTGTCCTCATAAGCTTGGACTTCTTCAATATTTTACTCATTGGCAGTGAGAGTGCTGAAAAAATAACTGTAATTTTTCTTTTTGGACTTTACTTTATTATATAAGGGACGGTGGGTGCTGTGAGAGGGCCTCCCTGTCCTTTTATATTTTTATTTGGATTTTTAAAAATTTGTTCACTGTTTATTTGTGGTTGTGTAGTTAGTAGGTGGGTTTATGTTTTGGTGGGGTTTTTTAGTATAAATGTAATTCGGGGGTATTTTATTTTGTGATACTAGAACATCCTTTATCCTTTATCTATTTGCTTGCAGTTTGTCTGTTTTCCCGTTTTGTTATGTGTTATTCTGCTAACCCAGTCGTGCATTATTCATCCTCTGACCTCCACGCCCTCTGCCTTTTTTCCCTCCCCCCTTCCATTTTCTATCTACCAGCTTTGTTGGGCACTTGGTATTGCCCGTGGGGGGGGTGTGTGGTGGGAGTCGTGGACGCGGTAGGGAGAATGAACAGACTGCTCGCATTGGGGTGGTTAAGCCCAGAAGAAGCTCTGGGGTGAAATGGAGCCTGGAACATGGTTCTCCATGCCTAGTCTCCATACCCAAGTGCTCCTCCTATTTGGATGGGCAAGTAGTCGGGACAGCTTCGGATCCCTGTCCAACTCGGGCGGTGTTGTGCAATGCCAGATCTGTTAAAAACAAATCAGCTATCATTTCTGATTTTGTTGAATCGGCAGATCTGGCTTGCATCACCGAGACCTGGCTGGACAGAAATGCCGGCCCTCTTTTAGAGGTGTCTGTTCCAGCTGGGTACTCGGTGATTCACCGCCCGAGATTGGATCGCTGGGGGGGGGGGAGTAGCGGTCTGTTTTAAGACCAGCTTGGGCCTCACGGGTGTACCAGTTGAGGAAGCAGAATACTTTGAATGTACTGTCGTGGCCGGTGTGGGTTGCAGGATAGCCCTCGTCTACCATCCACCAGGAGATGAGAGACGATTCCTGCAGGAAGTGGCAGACTTTGTCGCCGATATGGCATTGGAGTCACCCAGACTGATGGTTCTGGGTGACTTCAAGCCTGGGTCGATTTACTTAATTTTCTGCCTTTGTCAGCACTTCCTCCAGTTGATGTCATCACTGGGCCTTACACAGATTGTTTCCTCGTCTACACATAATCACGGTCACTCCTTGGATTTAGTTTTTCTCTTGGAGATTGAGGCCTCTGATTTGGTGGTGGAATCTGTCAGTTGGTCCGATCATTACACCGTGAGCTTCAACTCTTTTGCTCCCCTTCGTAGGTCTGCCCCTGTGGTGATGGTTCGATACTGCCCATTATGGGATGTGTGCCCTGAAGACCTGATGGCGGTGTTGTCCCTCTCAGAGTTTCCGATTGCCAGCATGGGTCCAGAAGCTATGGTCTTGGCTTATAATCAGGCCATTTCCTTGGCCCTGGATGTAATTGCTCCTGTCCATGTTCATCCCCTCTCTCTTCGCCCTCGGGCCCTATGGTTTGATGGGTCCTTGAGGGAGTTGCAACGTGTGGGTCAACAGTTAGAGCATCGTTGGAGGAAATCTGCTCTGGATGCCGACTGCCTTAGTTTGGAGGAGCATTATCAGCTCTACCAATCAGAGATCTCTCATAAGAAGGCAGAATTCCTGTCCAGGGAGATCTCTGTCACTCAGAATCAACCAGCTCAGCTCTTCAGAACTGTGGACAGGCTGTGCAACCCAACCTGTCTTCAGCTCCGTCGAGCTTTTTCACAGAAGGAGTGTGAAGAGATCACTCAATTCTTTGCGAATAAGGTTGCCAACATCAGATCCGAGATCCAGCCAACACACTCTAAGGGTAAAGCTTTTGGTCAGCATTTGGCCACAAAACCCTCTGTCTCCTGGTTTTCCTTTGACCTGCCGACATTCAGTGATATTATGCGGATCATCCAGGGGATGCACCCTACGTGCTGTAGTTTAGATCTGGGCCCTACCTTCCTAATTTTGGGTTGTATTGAGATCGTTGGCCCGTTTCTAGTTCAAATAATCTGGTGCTCCCTAGAATTGGGTGAGTTTCCTAGCTCCCTGAAGGAAGCTGTGGTGACTCCCCTTTTGAAGAAGGCTTCTTTGGACCCAGATGTTTTTTCCAACTACAGACCAATCTCAAACCTTCCCTTTATCGGGAAGGTTATTGAGAAGGTAGTGGCAAACCAGCTGGATGACCATTTGACCATCCATAATATCTATGAACCTCTCCAGTCTGGTTTTCGTAAGAGGCATAGTACCGGACTGCTCTGGTTCGGGTGCTCAATGATCTTCTGATGGCAGAGATCAGAGGAACCGGTTCTATCTTGGTCCTTCTTGATCTCTCTTCAGCCTTTGACACTGTAGACCATGGGGTTTTGCTCGAATGCCTGGAGTCCATCTGTGGCCTGTCTTGTACAGTGCTCAGATGGTTTTCATCTTTTGTCTGGGAGAACGCAAAGAGTTGTGTCGGGGAATTTTTCTTCTGACCCTTTCCCTTTGCATTGTGGTGTTTCCCAGGGTTCGGTGCTTTCCCCCATGTTGTTTGCAGTGTATATGCTACTCCTCGGAGACATTGTAAGAAGGTATGGGCTGAGGTTTCACTGCTATGCCAATGATACCCAGCTCTACCTGTCTTTTGCCCCGAACCAGGTTAGTGCTCTCTCAGAATTTAATAGCTGCCTCGCTGAAATCCAGGACTGGATGAATGCGAACTGGTTAAAGTTGAATGCTGGTAAGACTGAGGTTTTGGTTGTGGATCCGGGGCATGGGACAGGTGGGTTGGGGTCTGGTCAGCCTTCTGGCGTATTGCTGGGGGGGGGATCTGATCCTTTCCTCTGAACGGGTGCGTAACCTGGGTGTGGTACTTGACGATGGGCTGACCCTTTGTCATCAGGTGTCAGCTGTCGTTAAGTCCACATTTTACCATCTTAGGAATATTGCCAGGGTGAAACACCTCATTCCATCCAGCGATTTACCTGTGTTGGTCCATGCCTTTGTGACATCTCGCCTTGACTACTGCAACTCCCTTTACTTGGGGCTTCCTGGGGTTGATATCTGCCGCTTGCAGCTAGTGCAGAACGCTGCTGCAAGATTAATGATGGGGGTGACTAGAAGGACACATATCACCCCTGTGCTGCGTGATCTGCACTGGCTGCCTATACAGTGGCGGATCACCTTTAAAGTAGGTCTTTTGACCTTCAAAGCCCTGCACGGACTCAGCCCTGATTACTTGAGAGAGCTTCTGGTCCCTTACCGCCCTTTGCGACAGCTCCGTTCAGCTGACGAGGGGTTTCTAGAGGTTCCAAGGGTTATATTGAAGTTCTCTGGGGCTAGGGCCTTTGGTTTCGTGGCCCTTACCCTCTGGAACTCTCTGCCTCGCCTGCTTAGAGAATGCGCGACCGTGGAAGCCTTTAAGTGGGATTTTAAGACTTTTTTATGGAACAAGGCTTTTACTGATTGAAGCTTTTTTGTATTGTCGATTTTATTTGTATATTTTGATTTTATGCTCTATTTGTAAAGCGCTTTGGTTTCTGAAAGGCGCTAAATAAATAAAGTTATTATTATTATTATTATTATTACTTAGTCATTTCGTATCCGTTAGTGCTGTGGGTGCCAACTTCAGAGTTTCATTGATTTATAACATGCACCAGACAGAGATTGCTACTGATAAAGAAACAGCTGAGGTATATGCTTGGGAAAATACAGACTTCTTTAATGATCATTGACGGAGAGCGAGAGAACGCCTACATGGTTCCGAGGTAAACACTGAAATTGATTATAATCTTAAAACAATGTTCAACGATTTTGAAAAATGTTTAACTAAAGAAATTGACATCTCATATAACATCTCCACATTAGAAGAATACATAAGCCGAGGTCAAATACCCCGGGGGCTCCATGTAACTGTAGCTCCATCAAGTGGGTTAGATGAATTCCCATTTTTGCTAGCTGCTTCTAAATGCTCCACTTCATTTCTTAAACTGCTTATTAAAAGAGATACTCTTCAGTATGAAACACTATTAGAGGAAATAAATATCTCTAAAATAAAGGTTTTATCTTTCAAGAATGAAACACAATATGCTGCCTTTGATTTACGTTTAAGAAATAAACTTTCAAAATATGAGGCAACCATCACAGAGCGAAAAGCTAGCAAATTACTAAGGGATTCAAAAGACTATGAAAAGGGTAACATTATAAGCTGGCCCAAACCCACAAGAGAACGCTCAATTAGCAGGGGGTGGTCCAGAGTGTGATTCAATTCAAAGAATCTTAGTAAAAGCAAAAGTCAAAACAGAGAGACTAACAACCAGGAAGATCAATTAGAAATTAGTGGTTCTGAAGGAGCCAGAACATCAATTAACAAACAAGGATCAAAAAACGGAGGAAAAGGAAAACAAGGAGAGGTTATCACGGGGGAAAAAGGTCCAAAAGTAAAAAGGGCTTATCCATTGAGAGAGAAGAAGAGATAGACAAATTACAGATTGTTAACCTTTCCTTGACTTGTCTTACACAACAACAGATCAAAGTTTTGGAGAAAGGTTTAAGCTTCATACCTACCCCCTCTATTAATGACTTTCAGATCTTCATAGACTTGTTTAAGTTTTTCAGAAAACTAAGACTCAAATTATTTTTTCGGAATCAGGCATTAGCCAGTGATAATTTGGACGAGATGTTCCCCCGCCCCCCCAACTCGGCAGTGTCCCTAATTGAGGAATTTAACACTGACAACAGCGGGAATCAGAACTTTGCAGTGTTTTCTGAACATCAGAAAGACTTTGATTTATTAATTGACACCTTATGGATCACGGAATCTAGGAAACCTGTAGAAACATCAAAAGCTTCAGAATTCACTGAATTGGAAATGACCACTGCAAGGACTATACATTCACAGGACAATATTCATGTGTCCACAAATGAGACACATAAAGGAAATTTAGTAAGCAATTTAAATCCTGCTGCTGTTACCCAGGAAGAAACTCTTATTACGTTAATCGAGACTAATTATAGTAATGAGTTTGCTTTAGATATGGACGCGTTTGATTCTCTGTTACAAGAGCAATGTATTGAACATGACCTTTTAACCTCCCAACAATATACGGGTGGAGGTATTTTTGCTGCAAAAAATCATTTGTTAAAGTTAAGAAGGTCGTTATTTAAACCTAAGTCATCATTCTGCCCCAATATTTACAATGTAGCTATTAACACTTTTGAAAAAGTAGTGTGTCAACAAGTAAAGGCTGTATTAAATGAAAGTGTGTTACCCAAGCATAACATTTCTCGCGCTGAGCGGGCTGCAATTCATACACTATCAAAGAACACTTACATTGTGATAAAACCAGCAGATAAGGGAGGAAACATAGTTATACTTAGTAAAGAACAGTATAACAATATTGTTTCCTCATTATTAGAGAATGATACTCATTACAGTAAACTTGGATCAGATCCTACACTGGGTTTTAAGAAGAAGTTACAACAGCTTTGACTGTATTATGTAAACAAAGGGGACATCACTGAAACTGAGTACCAGTATATTTGGATGGAACACCCTGTCATTCCCAGTTTCTATATTATGCCTAAAATACACAAAAATAAGGATAATCCACCAGGCAGACCTATAGTCTCTGGGATTAACAGTCTAACACAAAATCTAGGTAAATTCATTGATTTCTTTTTACAGCAATATGTTTTAGAATTGGTTTCCTATATTACAGATACCAAAGATTTGCTAAATAAAATTAAAGATTTACATTGGGGGATAACTTAACATGGTTGGGTATAAACGTAGAGTCATTATATACTTTTATTGAACATAACCAAGGCCTTTTGGCAGTGCAATACTTTTTTGACAAAACCATTCAGTATGACACTATTCCTAGGGAATTCATAATAGAAGCCCTTGAATTTATATTAAAACACAATTATTTTAAATTTGAAAACCAATATTATTTACAGAAATGCGGGAAAGCAATGGGTGCAGCCATGGCACCCAGTTACGCCAACCTTTTCCTGGGTTACTGGGAACATACAGTTGTTTTTGATGAGAATTTGAACCCCTTTTTTCCACGTATTAAATACTGGTACAGGTTTATTGATGATATACTATGCATCTGGCAAGGTAGCATGGAATCAATACCAGAGTTTATGCAGTGGCTAGGCACTAACAATCTTAATCCTCGTTTCACTTTTGAAACGAATAAAAAAGTATTACATTTTTTAGATCTAACTCTAACAGCAAGTGATGATCAGAAAATAATTAATACATCAAATTTTCATAAAGATACAGCCACTAATTCAGTATTGCATGCAGACAGTGCACATCCACAAAGTCTCAAAGACTCTATACCATACAGCCAATTACTAAGAATTCATAGAAATTGCAGCTCAGATGAGCTGTTTGACACATAGGCTGAGGAATTAATACATAGATTCCTGAAAAGAGGATATGACCCTACTCTTTTGAAGACATTAATAGAGAAAGTAAGCAGCTTAGAACGTACTAAACTCATCACAGGAATGAAGTCAGAAAGATTATCCACCAATGTGACAACTTGCACATTTATTACAGAGTATAATCATAAAGCAGGCAAAATTGGCAACATCATTTATCGAAATTGACACATTCTTCATTCAGATGAGGGAGTAGGTACAGCTGTGGGTCCAAGTCCCCATGTCTCTTTTTGCAGGGCAAAAAATCTCAGAGACTTTGTAGTTCATAGCAGACAAGAACCCATACCAGTGGAAATGGCAACTACATGGCTACCTTGTAGATCAACTGTTTTTTTTTCAGATGCTCCAGATGTAACATTTGTAAATACAGTATCACAGGCAAAATATTTCAGCATCCAATGACACCTGATGTCAGTATAGATATAAAACAACTTTTTACCTGTGATACTACAGATGTAGAAGTGGGTAGCCATCTGGGAACTAGCCACCATCGAACAGTATGGTTCACAATAAACACAGCAATACAGCCAAGCCATACAAAGACAAAAGTACTGGACTTTAGGAGGGCTGACTTTGCCAAAATGGGTGAGTGCCTAAGGAATGCAATAGCAAATGGGCAGGAAGGAGGGGTGGAAGAACAATGGGGAATAATAAAACTGCCATCACAGAGATAACGAGCCTTTGTGTAAGCAAATAAACAAAACAAGACGATGTAAGAAACCACTATGGTTCTCAAAGGAAGTGGCAGTGAAGGTTCAAGAGAAAAGAAAGCATTCAGGAAGTACAAGGAATCGCAGAAGGAGCAGGACAGGAACTGTATCAGTTAAAGCAAAAGGAGGCTGGGAAGGCAGTCAGAACAGCAAAGGCCCAAACCGAGGAAAGATAGCCAACTCAGTTAAGAAGGGGATAAAACCTTTATAGGTACATCAGGAGCAAAGGAAGACCAAGGAGGGATAGTGAGGCTTAGTAAAGGGAGGAGGGTGGGCAGAGGAGACTGTGAAAAGGCAGAGATACTAAACAAATATTTTTGCTCAGTATTTACAAATGAAGAGGGGAGGTACATAAAACAAACAGTAGTAACACTCTGGATACAGAAGTTGATACCAGCCCATTTACAGAAGAAAGGGTCCTGAAAGAACTCTGAAACTGAAGGTGGACAAAGCAATGGGGCCTGAAGGGATTCATCCCAGAATTTAAAGAGCTAAGGGTAGAACTAGTGACACCACTGACTACCCTTTTAACAAATCATGGAGGATGGGGTGGTACCGAGGACTGGAGGAGGGAGGATGTGATTCCCTCACAAAAGTGGGAGCAAGGCAGAAGCAGGAAACTACAGACCTGTTAGTTTAACCTCAGTGATAGGGAAAATGATGGAATCACTTCTGAAGGAAAGAATTGTCGAGTATCTAGAGGCCAGAGGGCACAGGACCCTAGGCAGCATGGATTCACAGCGGGAAGGTCATGTCAGACAAATCTGATAGATTTCTTTGACTGGGTGACCAAAGTAGTAGATCAGGAGGGGCTGTGGACATGGCCTACCTAGACTTTAGCAAGGCATTTGACACAGTCCCACACAGAAGATTAATATACAAGTTAGCCGGCCTGGGAGTGGGTCCCAAGATGACAGCCTGGGTAAAGAATTGGCTGGAAAATAGGACACAGAGAGTAATAGTAAATGGAGTCCACTCAGAATAAAGGAGGGTTACTAGTGGGGTACCGCAGGGTTCAGTATTAGGACTGTTCCTCTTCAATGTCTTTATAAGCGACATTGCAGAAGGAAGGAAGGAAAAGTATGTCTCTTTGCAGATGACACTAAGATCTGCATCAGAGTTGATGCACAGGGTGAGGTGGAAAGGATGAGAAGGGACTTGGCAAGGTTAGAGGAATGGTCAAATGTATGGCAGCTTAGATTCAATGCTAAGAAGTGCAAGGTAATGCACCTGGGAAACAAAAACCCATAAAAACCATATCAGATGACCTAAAGGTGGGCAAGCAATGTGAGAGGGCAGCAAGGAGGGCTGGGGGGATACTGGGATGCATAGGGAGAGGCATCACCAGTAGAAAACAGGAAGTTATTATCCCTCTGTACAGACAGCTGGTGAGACCCCATCTAGAGTACTGTGTGCAGTTCTGAGACCCAATCTCGCAAAGACATAGACAGGATGGAAGCTGTCCAGAGGAGGGTAATTCAAAATGGTGCAGGGTCTGCACCGAAGACATATGAAGAGAGACTTAAGGAGCTTAATATGTATAGCCTCGAGGAAAGGAGGGAGAGGGGACATGATAGAAACTTTCAAGTACCTCAAGGAAATCAACAAAGTCCAAGAGGGTAGCATCTTTCAAAAAAAGAGGTGTGTGCAAGAACAAGAGGGCACAATTTGAAGATAGAGGGGCGGCTCAGAGGTAATTTAAGGAAGTATTTTTCACAGAGAGGTTGTGGATGCATGGAACGACCTTCGGAGGAGGTTGTGGAGTCAAAATCACTGGTGGAATTCAAGCATGCATGGGACAGTCATAAGGCAATTCTGGGGGGTGGGGGTAAGAAGAAGTAGGCTGCTGGTTAACTAGGATCTGCAGCTTATCCAGTAGGTAGGGAAATGGGCAGACTGGATGGGCCAAGCGGTCCTTATCTGCCATCAAATTCTATGTTTGTATGTTTCTATATTACTAGTTTTGTTGTTTATGCCCTTTGGTGCACCTGTAATCTGATCTATATTGGGAAAACCATTCGCCCTTTAAAACAGAGAATTCAGGAACACATTAGATCCATATCTAACAAACGACAGGATACACCAGTGGGTCTACATTTCCTTACACATCATTCTTCTAGAACAGAAGATGTTAAATTTATGGGCATAGAATGGATATTGTCCATTTCACTTGGAGGTGATAGACCTAATTGATTATTAGAGAGAGAGAGAGTTATTGGATTTTTAGACTTAACAGTGTGAGACCATTAGGTCTAAATGAAAGATGGGACCTTAAACCTTTTTTGAAATAACATAACTGTACAATTTGGGATGTATTGTGGAGATAATTATAATTTTTCCTTCTCTCCTCTTCAGATATATTTTCATCTACAAGAAAGGCACAAGACATAGAGGCACTGTTCTTACATATAAATGAAGTTCACTTACAAGCATAACAAGATGTTTTTTGGAGAGCGCCAGTGGCAGCCTTCAGTTACAATGTATTTTGTTTTAAAACAGCTATTAGTGAGTGATATGCCATTCTTGTAACAATGATCTTTTGTTGTGAATAGTTACTACTGTTTAATAATTGTTGTGAATAGTTACTACTGTTTAATAATTGTAACACATTCTTTCTTTATTTATTCTATTGCTTGAAGTACTTAATGAACTCCTTCATGAATAATATATTATGAGGTGTATTTAATGAATGCCATTCTGTATTATAGCCACACCCCTGAGGAAGACTTGTTTGAAGTCGAAGCGCTGGGTAAGGTACTCCTGTGTTGTTGGTACTTCGTGTTAATAAAATTTGGTACACTGCAGTGACGTATCGGTTACTTTTTACATGGAGTTACACGAGTGACACCTCCTTTGGAATTCAGTTCAGCGCCAAGCAGAGGAGCGGCGCAGCAGAGACCATGCTCTACTCCTGGCAGAGATGGCCCAGCAGTGGGAAGACGTGACCGCTGTCATTGACAGGCAGACACGTGCATTCACAGCTGTCATGTCTACATTGGGCACACAGTTTGTTGTCCATGCACCGCAGACACCATGCAGTGTCATGTCCACCCCCCCATTCCCAGCGTTGTGCGACACCCTCCATGTCGACACCAGGTTCAGCTGTGGGCATCCTGAGCAGGCCTGGCGCAGGCATGTTCGGTGAGTTGCATACCCCTGCTCGAACATGGTCACGTCTTCACAGTATCACCCCTGGGGGACCATCGGTGCCACCCCATGAGGCCAATGGTCAGACTGTCATGGCTGGCAGGGCTTGGTGGGGCCACCCACGCATCTGTGGCAGCCGTGGCACTGTGCCGTGTGACTGACCTGTCTCCCACTATGGCTACTGTCTGACACTGCCCTGTGTGCAGTGTGTTGTGCAACATGTACCCAGCCCTGCACCCACACATGATCCATGTGCACACCATCCCAGCTGCTGGCTGCTGTGGCGTGTGCATGATGATGCCTGCATTGTGCTGTCCACCACTGTGCAATGGTGCCCAGCATCTGAGACATGCACAATGATGGGCACTGGGCGTGGTGATCTGTGGACCTGTGTGAGGCTAGGGGTAGCAGTCTGGGTTGGCGTGCCTTCTACCTCTTGTGCATGTCTTGGGGGGTGTGTGTGTGTGTGTGTGTGTGTGTGTGTGTGCATGATCATGTGTTGTGTTAGGTCTTGCCCATCCCTGACGGCGTGTGTGGTTCCACACTTAGCCAAATCCCTTGCTGCCATGCGCCCCTGGGGTTCATCCATGTGAGTTTGTGGGTTGTGCCCTTGCCATTGGTGGTTGCACATGGCCCCATGACCTACCTGGGTTCGTTGAAGTGCTTCTCTGTGATGGTGTCCCACTGCAGCTGTGACATCCAAATCAGGTGGGGGTTCCTTCTCCCAAGGGGGGGCTGCCTCTCACCATCTTCACCGGCATCTTCATCATCCCCATTGCTGTCCCCCTGTTCTACCTCTACAGCTGTCCCACAGTCGTTGGCCATGTTGTGCAGGATGCAACAGGCCAGGAATAGCCCGCAGGCCTTCGAGGGACTGTACTGTAGGGCACCGCCAGACGTGTCCAGGCAATGAAAACATGCCTTCAGCATCCCAAACACCCTCTCTATGACATTGCATGTAGTGGCATGTGCCTCATTGTACTATTGTTGTGATGGGGTACCAGGCCACCTGTATGGTGTGAGCAGCCAGGGACAGAGTGGGTAGCCACTGTCACCTGTGTGTAAAGGGTGGACATTAGTTTGGTGGTCAGCATCGCTCTGCCATGGGCTGTCAAGGTCAGTACCCAATGCACCTCTGACTATGCCCCCCCCAAAAAAAATGTCATCCTGTGTGATGTGCATACCCACCCACTCAGTGGCCAGTGGGGATGTTCTCACTCTCAAACCTGTGGCACAGTGCAGACTGGTGCCAGATGAAGGCATCATGTGCTCCTCCAGGGTGCGTGGCACAGACATTGGTTATGCACCCCCTGGCATCACACGCCACCTGGCAGTTGATGCTGGTGTAGCCCTTTCGGTTGATGTAAGCTACACCTTCCAGGCCAGGTGATGTGTGGATGGCCACATGAGTGCAGACAATGGACATGAGTACGCCAGGCATATGTGCTACCCTGCGGAACTCTTGTATGTGTGCTGTGCGCTCTGCCTGTGTGCTGGGGAAATAGATGTAGTCTGCAGCATGTGGCAGCAGTACACTGAGGAACTGTATGATTAGGCATGACATGGCCCACTGGGTTATGCCTGTTGTGTCCCCTGTTGGTCTCTGGAAGATGCCCGTGGTGAGCAGGCACATAACAGCTGTCACCTTTGTCTCCACTGACAGAGCATGGCTCTGTCATGTGGGTGCCTGCATCTCATCACTGCACAGCTCACAGAGCCACCTCAGGATCACCAGGTTCAGGTGGTACCGGCCCACAATCTCTGTGCCACTGTAGTGCTCAAAGGTGGAGTGAGCTCAGTACCACTTGTTGGGGGCGTACCACCGACGGGCTCTACCACGGCTGTGCTCCCCTGCTGCCTGCCTTCTCACACCCCTCATTATTGCCTCCATCTGGAAGGTTGCACTGGCCATGTCCCTGGCTGGAGTTCCCCTCCAGCAGTTGTTATCCCTTTCCCCCCACTGTCCTTTATGATGCCCCCCCTGCATTGGGTACACCTCCTGCCTTTGGCTGTCCTGCCTACTGCCAGTGCCCTCAGTCTACTGTGGCACTCCCCTTGTCTCTCCTGCACAGTGGCACAGACTCCCCACTCCTGTCCGGTTGCTATTTGTTCCCAGGTGTGCCCTGTCCTGCTCCTGCCCAGTCTCACCCATTGCTACCCTCTTTCCTGTTGTTGTCACCTTGCTCCCACCTCTGGCTTCCCTATAGCATTCTTGCACCTCTCTCTTGTTCCTTTTTATTTTGGATAATTTCCGCTATCGCGCAACTTCCACTTGCTCCCCTATTGCGCATGGTGCATGCTGTTGAATATCACACTGCACCATTTATTCATGGTTCCTCCCCCTACAGTTGTGCATGCATTAATTATCATTGTGCTCTTGTGCATTGCAGATTGAGCGGTGCAGCTGACTCCCTTTGAATATCGCACAACGGCGCATTTTCAGACTTGAGCATCTCTGTTGCGCATGGCGCAACCATTTTGAATATCTGGGCCAGTATCCAAAGGAATATGGGATAACAAAAATAGTCATTTAAAAAAGGATACTGAAACATTAGATCAAGATAGAGGAAGCTTGGAATTGGATGGAAGGGAGATCGAGACTAGTCGGACACCACCTAGTAACAAGTTGTCAACTATGAAATCCAGAAATGAAAAGATGGAAAACAAAAAATGACCTACTAATTCAAATATGTTTTAGGATTTTTAAGGTACAGAAATGGAATAACTCATGGACATTTATGTGATAAACAACATGAAGAAACAGCTGAAAAGTTAAGGAATTTAGTATTACATACCCTGTATGTGAAAGATAGGGAAGATAAAATAGATATCCTTAGAACCCCTAACATGGTACACAAGGATTGCGTACTATTGTATACTAAATTGGGATCTGTGGTGGATACTGTTTGGAGTCAACAAAAGATATTAAATCTCATAGGCATTGTATTGATGCCTGTTCAGATTGTACCTACTCAAAATGACTTAGAGATGGAGAGAAATAGTGAAGAAAGATTTATAGATAATACAAGAGACTGTCTTGAAGCTCAGGGAGGAAAGGCCAATTTTAATCAAAAAGAAGATGAGGATTATAATTGCAAAACAACAAAAAGTGAAACTGGATAAAGTGAAGAATGGAATAATAATACTATAACGGTATTCAGATGGGAAACTAAACACCAAGATTCTCTGGGATTCAGTAAGATGGAAATTAAAGCCTTTTTCACTGGAATAACACATACGTTAATTTCACAGAAAGCTATAGAATATATCAAAATATATAAATGTTCAGAAAATACTTCACAGATAGATATTACATTTAAGAATTATAAAATTGTACAGGATATTATAAATCAAGCACAAATACTGAGTGGGATTGGAATCTACGTTATGTCAGCGGGGGAATGGAAGGCATCTAAATCTGAAAATGCTTTAGACACACTCAGTTTAAGTAAACTTATTGACAGGGAAAATGTAACCTTGAAAAGAACAGAGAATATTACATTTACAAATAAGTATGAGATACTGGATAATGATCGGTGACTAAGGTATATTGGAATTAGAGAAGACTTCTCTTCCTCTAAGGACAAGAAATTAAAAATATTGTCTTGGAACACAGAGGGGATCCATTTAAAGATTTTGGATCCAGAGGTAATTCAGTTCTTGGGCTCTTATGATATTTTATGCCTACAAGAAACTTGGTGCACATCTGAGGAAACCCCCAGATTGCCTGGATACTTAAATATCTCAAAATCGGCTACTAAAATAAAAAGGCTTGGAAGGAAATGGGGAGGTCTCTCCATCTTTTTAAAAACAGATTTGAACTATAAAATTAATAAAGACTATAATAGTTATGAAAATATTCTTGCATTTCAAATAGATGAGGTTGGCAGTCGAAAAAAGCTTATTATAGCTAACGTATATTTACAGCCTTCTAATAAACAATTAGATAAACATATCTCAACTTAACTTCTTCTTGAGATTTATTATGGATACAGATTCTGATGGGTCAGTTATATTATTAGGTGATTTTAATGCAATGATTTTATCTGATTTAAATCTTACAGATTTCAATTCCCTTTCATTAGAGCTTAATCCTAGCATTAGTAATAAAATAGCTGCAAAATACTTAAAGACCAACAGTAGAGGGAGGCTATTGGTCCCTCAATTGACAGATAAGAACTTTCTTTTACTAAATAGATGCATGCCAAGGGACAGTCTAGGAGAAACAACCTATAGTAATTCACAGGGTGCATCTATAATTGATCTGGTATGGAGAAATACGGAAGCTATTAAATTTGTATATGACCTTGAGGTGATAGATAGAGTGGAATCTGTTCATAATCCAGTATGCTTAACATTACAAACAGATCAAATGATCAAAAGGAGACTTGACCAAATCAGCAAGGAAGAGATTGAAATAATAAATCCAAAAAGGATACAGTGGACCTCTAGCAATATTGATCTTTTTGATACATTTTTACATGGAACAATGACAATGGAATTACGATATATTATAATATTTGAAACTGATTACAATACTATTTCAGACAAATGGCAGAATATTAATACCTTAATTAAGCCAAATTGTGTAATAAAACAGAAAACAAAAACAAAACAATAGGTAAAAACTGGTTTAATTTCAGATGCAGGAAAGCAAAAAGAGAATTAACCAAAACTTTAAGGAAATACAAACATTATAGGATTCAAAACTTAGTTGCAAATGGGAATAAGTCAATTAATACTAATGAAGAAAGAAAAAAATATAAAAAGATTCTAGAACAGGATAAATTTAGATACACAATAACGCTTTGGGAAAAACTTGGGAATGCTACAATAAATAAGGATACAAAAAACCTTTGGAGATTGGCAAGCCAAGATTATAATAGATATTCCATAAAGGTTGAAGCACACATTCTTCCGGACACGTGGAAAGCTTATTTTTCAGAACTTTATTTTTCAGATAAAGAAAATCATATAGCCCAAGAACTTACATATACATATGATAATTTATTCTATTCTACCTCTCTATATATTACCCAAGAAGCGATAACAAGGTCCATATTAAGACTGAAAGCTAATAAAGCCACTGGACCTTACAAAATCATTGGTGATATATATAAGCATTTCATAGACTGGTGGAACCCAATATTATATAAGGTATTTAATTCTATCATACAGGGACAAGATCTACCACAAAGTTGACAGGGATCTATCATTTACCCTATATACAAGAAAGAAAACCCAAATAACCCTAAAATGTACAGGCCGATTAGCCTCATTGATATTGTATATCCCAAAAAATATTCACAAGAATTATTCTTGATAGACTGAATGATTGGGTCAAAAATAATTCTATCCTTGATGAAAGTCAAAAAGACTTTAGGAAATCAAGATCAACTTTTCAACACTGCTACGTATTAAAACATGTAACTTGGAAATATTTTCAAATCAAAAAGGGAAAACTTTATTGTTGTTTTATAGATTTTACCTCTGCATTTGATAGTATCAGCAGATATATCCTTTGGGAGAAACTGTATAAACTGAACATCTGTCTGGACTTATTGAATGTTTTAATAAGCTTACATAGTCATACTTGGGCTAAGGTCCAATATGATCACTTAAGAAATACAACCACATCTTTCTGTACTAATATAGGGGTATGACAAGGTTGCCTTTTGGCTCCAACCTTATTTAATATCTACAGTAATGAAATATTTATAAAGCTTCAACACTCTGACTTTCATGCACCCAAGACAGGAAACATCAAAGTAGATTGTTTATCATACACTGACGACCTAGTGCTGATATCAACCTCAACATTTGGGCTACAAAGAAAACTCAATTGTCTAACTGATTTGTGTAAAGAACATAAATTAAAGATTAATACGACTAATACTAAACTTCTAGTGATAGGACATCAGACTAAAAAGAAACAACCGATATGGAATAATACAGAGAAGGTGGAACAAGTAAAATGTTATGATTATCTGAGTGTTAGATTTTTGGAAAATCTTAAATGGACTGATCATACAAGTATGATATGTAATAAAATAAGAATTGCATTTAATGCATTTAAAATTGTTAATGCCAAAATGGGCCATATGTCTGTAAAAGGCGTAATGAGGGTATTTGATGCTAAGATAAAGTCAAGTCTGTTACATGCAGCAGAAGTTTGAGATTTCTTAAGTATAAAAAAGTTACAGGTGATTATCAACAAATTAATTAGATACATTCTTATGACCATGCAGTCAGCCCCAGAGGTAATTCTCAAACTTGAAACAGGACAATTTTCATTTGCTACATTAGTTGCTGAAAGACAAATAATATCTATCATTAAAACACTTAGCCTGGAAGAAAATTCATTACCAAGAAGATGCTTGGAAGAAGAGGTCACTTATTCTTCCCTGGGCTTCAAGGCAACATCAATTAAAATAATCAAGAACCTTTTATTCCCTAATGGCTTGGACCATATTTTATGGGACATTTATTTATACCCTTGGGATAATTTTATCATCTTGATTAAAAACAGACTCCAAGATGCAGAAAGGTCAGATATGAAGGAAAAATTAAATAACATAAAACTATTCAGATGGTATAAATACATGAAGCATAAACTTGAGATGGAACCATATTTGTTAAAATTATCTGACCCTTCAAAAAGAAGATTAATAACTCAATTCAGATTTGAGACTTATAAAGCAAATTATATATACTACAGACAAAAAAGGAAAAACATAAACTCTCCTTTCTGTAGATGTGGTAGACGCGTAGAAGATGATGTAAAACATATTATTCTAATTTGTCCTTTATATACAAGACAACAGGAAAAGTATTTGGGTGGTGTCTTGACTAGTCTCACCTTCCCTCCTGACGATGTGTTAGCATATCATTAAATACATCTAACTATCATATCATGGAGAAACTTGCTTCATTTTTAAAAACTGTACATTTATGAATATGCCTATAATGTTTAAAATAATGACAGTTTGTAATAACACAAATGGCTGAGTAGACAATAAGTATGACAGAAATATGAGGATTACTCAAGTTTTAATTAAATACCATGGTCTATTTAAGATCATGACATGTCTATAGTTCTTTACTTAGATGTGAAATTTTACTGATGAATTACAAATGTTGATGTTTGTTTTGTTACACTATGTATTTACATAAACACATTTTGGAGATTATAATTTAATATTGAAATGTTTTTTAACTGATCAATAAAAATTTCTGATTCTGAAAAAAAAATATATATATTTACAGCAGGACGAGAAACATAGTGTGCATAGAGAGTAAACAACACTTGGCAATTTTATCATATATACATTAGGCATGGATAAAGCAGAGGATACAAAATATAGTGTATTCATTGGAATATACAGGCAAAGGTGGTGGTGACTAAACAGTAGGTATGTGGGAGGTGTAAGCAGGTGGGGTTAGGGTAGGGTTATACCAGGAAAGAGAAAAGGAGGAAAATGGTGAGGGGATAGCAGAGTGGAGGAGCAGAGGTGGAGATTGGGTGCATTTGTAGGAGGGATTGATTAAGACACATAGAAGAGAGGAGAGAGAATGAAGGAAGAGGGAGAGTGGGTGGTTAGGGGAACAGAGCTCCATAATTAAGGAAGTGGTAGGAGAAAGCATCCTGGAGATCACGTGATGCATTCACCCTGAGAGGATGTGTGGCTGCTCTGCTCCCGCTCCGGCCCTCCGAGAGGCCCTTAATTTAATATCTTTTTGATAATAAAACTCTCTCCTAATCAAACATCATGGCATCCTATAGTTTAGAGATACCTGTGATCGTCATCTATCCAGAAGATATCTCTCCAAATCGCCAATGGAAGTGGAAATGTGACAGACCTTCCAGCTCATACACCTCCTCAAACGCCGGACAAAATGGCTAAGCGTGTGAAAACCCAGGCCGCATCTAACAGTAAAAATACAATGCCGACCAGTAGTCCTGTGCCATTATCAGAGGACAGATTTCTTGCAGAAATGGAACTGCTTAAACAAGCCCTTCTGGAATGAATTGACATCGGATCTGAAAAGCATAAGTCTGATTTAAATGAAATGAATAAAAAGATTTCCAATGTCTCAGCATGAACTACTTTGTTAGAAGGCTGGCAATCTCATTTAAATCCAGATGTGGTGGCACTTAGATAGAAACTGAACAAAGTGGAAACAAAACTAGAAGACCACGCGGGTCGGAATCAGAGAAATAACCTAGTCATATTCGGTCTGCCTGAAGAAGCCGAAGGTTCTTCTCCGGTCTTATTCACACAGAAGCTTTCGCTAAAAATTGTTGGTCCTCCGTCTCACTCCACCACTTATCATGTGGAGCGGGCTCATAGATCGTTAAAGCCCAGACCTCCTGTCAGAGCTAAACTCAGACCATTCGTCATCTGATTGTTGAGCTTTCTGGATTGGCAGCATATTCTGTACAAAGTTAAGGAGCTGCAGGAAATAAAATGGTAAGATGCCCATTTGAGAATTTTGCAAGATTTACCGGTGGCCACCAGGCAGAAACGAGCCGAATACCACCCATCAGTAACCAAATTGATAGCCGCTGGAATTAAATTTAAAATGATATACCCTGCTAAATTGTCGGTCCAACACCAGGGAAGCTGGAGATCATTTGAAAATGCAGAGTAAGCTACAGACAATCTCCCCATCATGTTCCCTGATCTGTATGCTCACCGTTCAGACTGCAATCCTAAAAGTATTTTTTTTTTATGGAGTAAGAAAGGCTTTGTTAAGGTATAATAATATTACCGGAGACCTGTTGGTGTGCTGTTATGGTTCTATTATATCCTGAGGTTGCTGGAGAGGATACATAGCAGAACAGTAAGTATGTCAGATCCTTCTATCGAAGAAATGCTCCAATAAACATGGGCTGCCTAATTCCGGTCCTCAGTAAAATATGTATGCGATGGATAATTATTTCCCAAATAGACTTGCCTGCATAGTTCCCTACTTCTATCCTCTGCTGATCTGATCCAAAACTGTGGTCTGTTGAACATAATCTAAATGGTATCCTCTTACGCGAACTGCTGAATTGCTCGAACGTGCGCAGGTGCGTGCAGACTGCTTTTCATTTACGTGGCTATCACGGCAAGTGCACCATAAGAGATCAGAATAATCTGACATCTAACAGCCATCCAGTCTTCATATACTGATTTCAAAATACAGTCCTAGCTCTGGATTTATGGATCTGCAAGTTTTTCTCTTGGTTTTTCTTTATTATTTAGCAGTGTGGTTTTTCCTTCTTTTTATTATGCCTCCATGTAAATCGGGGATGCTAAACCCTGATAAATAACTCATTACTAAGATTTAAATGTTTAAAATAAAAATCTTTAAGGTATGTTATCTCCCCCCATTCCTGTCCCTTTTTCTTCCTCACCCTCCTGAATAGTTCCCCCTTTTTTCTTTTTCCTTCTTCTCTCTCTATATATAATGGTTTTGGAAAGTTACATGTTATGCAACTGATGGATAGAAATGTTACATGTATTAGCTTTAAGGTGGAAGGTACTACTTGTTTGCATGGTGGCGTGGATTGTTATCACGCTTCTTTATATGATATGGATTAGAACATAGGTATTGGTTCTATCACCCAGGTTAACCCTGGAGTTTAAATTGGGTTTACGATGTTGTTATTCTGGGCTTCTTGGGAGGGCTGGAGAGGGGATAGGGTATTGCTGCATTATCGAGGGGGAAGCAGACATATCTTTGCATTTGGGGAATGAGCCTCCATTTTGGATTCCCTCACAAAGGGTCAAAATTACCTCTTTTTTTAATTTGGTTACATGGGGCTCAAGGATTTGTTATTTTGGGTTTTTTTCAAGGGGAAATGAGATATGGAGTAGGGGAAGATACCCTAAAGGTCTGGGAGGGATGGGGACTGCCATAGGTAATTGGGTCACCTTGTCTACTCTCTTTTTAACTTCTAATATTCCTATATACAAGGATGTAACTTTTCCTGATATTCAGTTAAAATGGCTGGTTACAATTTCTGTTCATGGAACATCAAAGGGGCACAGGTACTGGCTAAGAGAACAAAAGTTCTACTGCATCTTTGTAGCCTTCCAGCAGATATAGTTTTCCTACAGGAGACACATCTCCTGCCTACTCAAACCCAATTTCTTCGTAGGATTTGGGTAGGACAAGTTTTTGGTTCAGGAGTCAATTCCCGAAAAAGGGGGACTGCCATACTTATTGTACGTAGGATACCATTTCGTTTATTACAAGAAGTATCTGACCCTGAGGGTTGCTACATTCTTGTAAGGGTGGTTTTAGGACAATCAGAGATAATTCTAGGATCCATCTATGGTCCCAGCTCAGATGACCCTGATTTTTTTGTGAACTTAATGACAATACTAGCTCCATGGTCAATGATACAAACAGTCTTGGGGGAAACTGGAACCAAGTCCTATCAAACAAACTAGATAGGTCAGGCCATCCTAGACTGTCCCTGTCAGTAGGACAGAAAGCTTTACATAAGCTAATGCATTCACTAGGTTTTATAGATCCCTGGAGAATAACCTACCCAGAAAAGAAGGAATTCTCATTCCACTCCCTCCCATATCATTCATTTTCATGTCTAGACTATTTCTTGATGAGTGCAGAATACCTTCATGGGGTTGTATCAGTTTATTACTCCTCCAAGGTTTTCTCTGACCATCAAGTGGGACAACTATTACTAAATATTGCACCCAATGTTCACAAACATAAAATATGGAAGCTTAATAACCAACTCCTAAAGTCTGAAGACATTACATAACATTTACATTTTTTTATTTCAAATTTCAGGGAATATAACTCCCCATCTATGACTAAAATGGATATTTTCTGATGTACTTTAAAATGTGTTTTAAGAGGGGAACTGATATGTATTGCATCAAAATGTAAAACACAGACTAATCAGGCCTTTTCCTCCTTATTTGATCAGATCACAATAGCTGAGGCCAAATTATCGGTCTTATCTCTGGTAGAGGATTGGGGAAAAAGTGAAATCTTTGAGGGCTCAATATAATCTATTGCTAGCTGAAAAAGCTGAATTTCTTATGCTTAGGTCTAAAATATCTTACTTTGATCAAGGAGAGAGAGCTGGGAAATTCCTGGCCCTCTGGCTTCGATCCCAAACCTTCGATAGAATTATCACCTCCATTTACTCCCCATCAGGTAATATCCTCACCTCCCCCATGGACATTAGTAAAGCTTTTCGAGATTATTATAGTTGTTTATATACTCTGTCAACCTCTCTTTTTTTCTTGGCAAGCGCTGGATTCCTTTGTGAATGATATTAATCTTCCAACACTTTCTGAACTTCAAATTCTTATATTAAAGGCCCCCATATCAATTAAAGAAGTATTTGATGCCATTGATTCACTTCCCTTGGATAAGGCACCTAGCCCAGATGTTTTTTCCTCCAACTTTTATAAAACATTTAAACATACAATAGCACCTATCCTTCTGAATACCTTGCAATACCTTTATGTAAATGGCATATCCGATCTTTCTCTCACTCAAGCCACTATAGTAGTCCTTCCTAAACCTGGTAAAGACCCTCTGTTCACTTCCAGTTACACACCCATCTCTCTTATTAATGTTGGTTTAAAAATCCTCACCAAGATCATGACATTAAGACTGAGCCAAGTTTGGAACTCACTGATTAGTTCTGAGCAGGTAGGTTTCGTTAAAGGCTGTCTCTCCTCTGATCATCTTAGGAAGGTGGTCTACCTTTTCTCTGTGTCCAAGGACTCTCTTACACCTGCTGTTTTGGTGTCCATGGATGCAGAAAAAGCTTTTGATAGGGTATCATGGGATTATCTCTTTTCTTTACTTTCTAAATACTGTAGCCCCCAGGAATTTATAAACTGGGTTAAAATACTTTATTCTTCTCCCTCTGCACGAGTTCAGTGTAACAGTATACTTTCTACTCCCTTCTTTTTAAAACAAGGGATGCATCAAGGCTGTCCCCTTTCACCTTACTTATTTAATCTTTTCCTAGAGCCTCATATAAGAAAACTGAAGTCCTCCCCATTAATCTTTACCATCAAGATTGGTAATACGGAATACAAACTTTCCGCATATGCGGATGATATTCTGTTGCATATTTCATCTCCGTCCCTTTTCCTTTCCTGCTCATTTACAATAATTTCTCAGTTTGGTTCCTTCTGTAATTACAAATTGAATCTTGATAAAACAGAAGTCTTTCCTCTTAATAAATATTCCCAGAAAGCAGAGGTTGAAAACCTGGGATTACAATGGCGAACGGATAAACTTAAATACTTGGGTATCAATCATTACTCTTCTCCCCGAATAATGAAACAACTTAATCTTGATATTCTTATTAATGCTTTAAAGGAAGATATTAAATGTTGGTTTCGATTTCCCTTGTCCCTGTGGGGTAGAATGAGTATAGTAAAAATAAACATTTTACCCCGTATACTGTACCCATTACAAATGTACAATTGGACCTTGCTGAGTTCCTGGTTCTCGCAACTACAGAAAATAGTTAACTCCTTTCCATGGGCAGGTAAAAAGTCTAGATGTAGTTATATCAAGCTTACTCATCAAAAGATGGATGGTTGCTTACAGGCCCCAAACTTCTATCTATATTATTTAGCGATACACCTGACAAGGATGAGATATTGGTTACTCTCCCCTAGCTCCTTTCCTGACTCTCACTATCATCCCCTCTGGTTGGATATAGAGCTCTCCCTATGCTTAGAACAAGAGGTAAATCCCAGGGTCCTTTCTTTCATCATTAAAAAGAACCTTCCCAATAAGCTAAAAGACTCCCCGCTGTGCTCTATGCTCGAGATACAACGGGCAACTTAATGCTCTCCTTAAGACAGTTGGTCATAGGGATTTAACACAACCTCTTTTCAATAACCCTAACTTTTTAATCTCTGGTAAACCTCTCAAAACCACCTCATTTTGGCCTAACATGTGAGTTGAGAAGATTGATGACTTGGTTATCGATCATAAGCTGATGCAGTTACAAGAAGCCTGTACTCTCTAAAAGTGGTTCCCGGTATATGCATTTAAATACTTGCAGATTTCCCATATGCTAATGAAGCACTTTGGTACCGGGCTTTGGTCTAACACTTTGTCATCTATACTAATCCCATACATTAAATCTCCCCCGACCTCCCATTTAGTAGCGTATGCATATACCTTTTTGCAGACCACAATGGCCCAGTCAGAAAGTCATAGATGTTATTGGTGGGACCAGTCATTGCCTACACCTACTTCTCCTAGATGTTGGCTGAGAATCTGGAAACACCTATATAGAGACACTAAATGGGATAGCTACAGGTAGATGCAGTTTCAAATTAATCATAATCTATTCTATTCCCCGGTTAAACTACACCAGATAGGTACCCTGTCTTCTGATCTTTGTGCAAAGTGCTTAAAGCTTCTGGGAGACTTGTTGCATATGTTGTGGTTATGTGAGAAAGTTTCCTCATTCTGGAATAGCATCAAATCTCATTTGGACCCATTATTATCTCTCTCAGATAAGTTTACTCCAGAGATTTGTATTCTAGGAGACTATGTTGCTCTTCGGGGAAGATCTCAATGAACCCATATAGCACTAATCTCAGCATGTGCAAAAAAGTACTACTTTGGCATTGGGTAGATGCAGTTACCCCTTCTTACACTGAGTAGTATCAGGAAATAATGTTTGCTATACAGGCACAGCAAGTTATAGCAGGGATGACCAATAACCTAGAAAGGTTCAAACAAATTTGGGACCCTTTATTTAGCTTGTTGCTGATTCAACATAGTTAGGTCAATTCCAACATCAGTGCCCCTTTGTAACACGTTAGATTTTAAAACACTTTGAGGTGCAATACTTAATGTATAAATGAAAATACTACCTATTGGCAGTCAGGGTAGGCCAGGGAGGAGGGTGGGGTACAGGCATCTGCTTACTTTGCTGTTTTTTAGACACTTAGCTGTATTTTGACAGAAATTAAATCTTCTTTTGTGCAAACGTTTTCAGTGAAAACTGACTATGATGCATGTCAGATGCCTGTAAATATTGTTGCTAAAACCTTAATAAAGTATATTTAATAAAAAAAAAGAAAGCATCCTGGCCAGCAGAGGATGACCTCTATGGGAGTGCTAGGGGGAGAAAGCCAGAGTTGTAAAGGGTGTAGGAGGAAGAAAAGGAAGGGGAGAGGTGAGAGGAGAAGAAAGAGGGGAGAGAGCCTAGCCAAAGTTTAGCAAGAAAGAAGGAGCAATGACAGAGGCACGTGTCTTCAAGAGAGGGAAGGGAGATGGAAGTGTATAAGAAGCAATGGTGGTTTCGTGGAAGACAATCCAGGGCAAAGTGGCAGAAGGAGTGATAGAAGTGGTCCTGTCTGGCTACAGTGGACTTAGGAGCAGCACTGTAAACAATGTCTCCATAGTCAAAAATAGGGAGAATCATTTTCTGGTGAATGGCTCTGTAAGCCTGCAGGGGGAGGCATCCATGGTTTCAGTATGATGCACCTAATTTGGGGTGCATTTTTTTGTCGATGGTGTCCACATGCCCAGAAAAGTCAAGGTGATGATCAAGCCAAACCTCAAGGTACTTAAAGGAGGGAAGTTCCTCAATGGAGGACCCATCTTGGGCATGAAGGAGGGGCAATATCAGTTGCCATATATTGTAATAGAACATCTGAAGTTTCATAACTGTAGTTACTTCTTCAGGAATTGGCATACATCTATAAGTCAAAGGTAAACAATTTTTATTATTTTTTTTAGTTTTAATTATAGATCATGGGAACATGTCTGACCATTCACAGCATTTCCTTCAGTTGCACGTGGGGTATTCTTGTTAGAAACGGAACAATGTATGAACATGGTGTGTGTAATGAGAAGTTTGAACACCCCTGAGGTGTTAGATGCTAAAGAAACCCCAAGAGCGAAGCTCAAGGAGTTTATTAAAACATCTAACACAGAGGGGATGTGTTACCTTTGAGTTTACACACACCACCCCATAATTTATTTTATATAATTGCTGTGTTTCCTCTTTTTCACCTCAGCAATTATGTAAAATAAAGAAACGTTGCCATGCGGCCCAGGTCCGCTTCGGTTTCTGCGTTAAGTCCACTGTTGCCTTATTTATTTAAATGTGTCTGTATTTCTTTGTGAGGTTTCAACAGCCTAAAGTTAAATTTTTGTTAGTTTCCCCCTGTGGTAGTAGGTTTTCTAGCTTCAAAATGACTTACTGCCCAGTCCAAGTGGTGGTTCAGTTTCCAGGGGAAAAGACGAGGTGGCCAGCGATCTGAAGGAAGAGCTGAGGTGGGTGCATGTCACAGTGAGGGAAACCATGCATGTGTTTGTCGTAATAAACACTCCTTTATAACTGCAGATTATGGCATGGTTTCCCTATGGGAAAAAGGGGAGACCCATTCACTATTGTAAGAGTATCTCACACCCTTTGCAACTGTAACAGGCTTCTCGCTGACTGCTCACACTGTCAGCATTTTAAATTAAAAAAAATGTTTTAAATTTAAAAAGTTAATTATCTATAATAATTTTAAGGGGCTGTTTTGGGGGCCTCTTATAGATATAAGAGTATCACCTCCTGCATCCTTAGGACAACAGAACTGCTTACCTTCAGTTCACAGTCCTTGTAAGGTGACATTTTTATATGCATAACTGACCCTCTGACTGGACTCATAAACTTGTAATAAATTCATTGAACCTATGTTTCCAATTTAAAAATTATACTGAAACTGGTGTTAATTGATTATGGACCTACAAGTAGATCAGACTAGTAATCCACAATAAAGGTGAGTGTCTTTCATTTTTAAATTGCATCTAATTTTCTATACATCCCCGTAAATAAATATAGCTAAACTTTTATTATGCCAGTATTAGACTAGTGGTTCTTATTTACAAATCCATAAAAATACTTACCAAGGGACATACCTGCACTTTCGTTGCTCCATTCTCCATCATATTATTTTAAGCCCACAACATGTTTCTTGTACATGGGGGCCAATTTATAAAATGCCCCAGTATTCAAATCTAAGTGCTTACAAGAAATAACATAAACCACCATTATAGTTTATTGTATCCGAATCATCAGAATTACAATCTTGATTATTTTTATTTTAATTCTAACTTTTGTAATCTCTATTCATACAACACATATTTAAATGAAGGTCTTTAAATAACTGTCTTTATGATCTCTATTGAGAATACTGATTTTCATCTATCTCTGTATAAACAGAAAATAAATGTTTTTTTAGCCCAATTTCTAAATAATAATTTTCCAAAAGAGAGATTGTAGGCTAAATTAATTATGTTTTTGTATGTAAACATTTTATTGATTTTCATAAGCTAACACAAGATAAATACATGTTCATAAGATGTGACATGACAGGAATAACCTATTAAACCTGAACAAGTAAAGTACATTCAACAGTCAAGGCAGTCCAAATGCTGTCTACAAAGATTAACTGGGATTAAAGAAACACATAACAATTCTACAATATCAATAATGAGATAGAGGCTAAATTAATTATTGACATAGAATTGCTAAGTATGGACTCTAATATTAAATTTGACAACAGGGCTGTGGGAGGTTATGAAACACTCAATCAGTGTTTTTATCTGCTGCAACAGCACTCCTCTGAGTTCTACACCATGCTCATAAGTGCTGTCAAATGAGACTAAGTTCATCCTGAAATCCAAACATGGGAAAGTGGAAGCAACAATTTAAATGCAAGGATGCAGAGAGACACTGCTAACACTGTTATAGAGTGACTTTGCAGAATGAACGCATTACCTGTGTGTTCATTGGAGCATAGATATATTCTTACTCAGACCATGTTGGAATAGTGAGTTTAACTTAACAAACCATTTTAAATACTTGAAAAAAAGTCTTGTAAAAGCACTTGTTAAAGGGATTGACCTATACTGTATATATTGACTGGTAAGAAGTTGATGTCTTTCAGTGCAGTATACAACTGCACCACATTTATCCAATCTGAAACTTATGTATTCATAGGACCACTTTTCCCTTGATAAAGCTGTGGGACAATCAGCAAAACACTGTCAGGAAAATGTATTAAGTGTCCAGAGCTGAAAATTGATGAAATGAACCAAGTACTGTTTTGAACAATCTTCCTGTCAATTGGTTTTGAATGTATCCATCACATCTTGCTGCAGTTAAAATTCAATGCCAAAAAGTGTAAGGCAATGAACATAGTGAACAAGAACCTGAGGACAGAGTACTGGACTGGGTAAGGGGAGAGAGTTGTGCATGACCTGTAAGGAAAGAGACAGAGGGGTCATCACCAGTGACTCCCTAAAACAATCATACCAGTATAACAAGATCTACAGTAATGCAAACAGGATGCTGCAGTGTTTAGGAAGGGGTATTGACAGCAGAAGGATGGAGGTATTACTACCTCTCTATAGGTCACTGGGGAGGCATCTCCTGGAGTATTCTGCCCAGTTCTGAAGTCCTCACCTAAGGAAAAATAAGGACAAGCTGGAGACAGTGCAACATAGGGTGACCAAAAGGATTCAGAGCCAGCAGGGCAGATCTAATGAGGACCACCTTAAGACACTGAACATCTGCTCACTGCAGGTCAGTTGAGTGAGGGGAGATATGATAGAGACATTCATGTTCCTAAAGGAAATTAACTAGGTAAACTGCAAGGAACTATTTAGCATAAGTGGTGAATCAAGGGCATGGTGACACAAGTGAAAACTGACAGGGAGATTCAAGAGGGAAGTTATAAAGTTTTGTTTTACAGAAAGGATGGTGGAGCTATGGAACAATATGCTAGCTGATGTGGCGGATGACAAAAATATCAAAAGTTTTAAACATGTCTGGGACAGAGTGAACGGCATAGCAGCTACTCTGGGTTGCAGTGGAAGTGCAGGGAGCATGGGATTAGATAGAGTAGATTGGAACCCTGTATGGCCAATTGGTCCTGGATTTGTTAGGGTTTATGGGTAGGTTGAACTGACCAATGGTCTTTTTCTGCTGTCATTATCTATGTTTCTACCAGCTTGTTACACTTATCAAAGAAAAATATTCTTTTCAGTTGCTAGCATAACCTAAGCAACTTCAACCAGGCCACCTTCCACTATGACAGTGCCACCTACTGACCAGCAGGTAAGAACTACTTTTTTAAATTGTATCCATACACATTCAAGATTGGCAATAAACATGTATTTAATCTTTTGTTTTTTTTTAGTTTGTTTCATAACACAAAAAATGATCCATAATAGCAATAATACACTGCAGGATATGGTTTATTATGGAATATCATCACTTCTCAGGTGCCTGAAGCACTAAAGCTACTGTGCATCTTCAATTAGAAGCCACAGCAGCTACTATCCAAAGGTGGCTTCTATTTAAAAAAATACCCAGCATAGAGGTTGAGGAGTTTACAGTAAAAAGTAATGTAAAAAGTAAGCCACCTTAAAGGCAGAGGATGTGGAGTGGAGTAACACTTTGAAAAGCAGTGGAGTGAGGTAGCGGAGGGGAGTTAAGGATGAGCGAGAGGTCAGCGAGAGATCTGGGTGAGGTTGCTGGTGTGGCATCATAGTGCAGTTGAAATGGATGGACTAACTCCAGCCCTAAATAACCCCCCCCCCCGCCTGCTTGTTAATGCTAACAGTTAGTTAGTAGGTTACTGGTTCTGATAGGATGTTAGGTAGATAGGGAGTTACTGGTATCCAGTACTTTTGGTGATCATGATGAGCATGATAGTGACAGTAAACTATGTTCAGGTTACGTGGCTCCTCCAACCACTGTACACCAAACTCTCTGGAGCAGAACAGGCATGGCAGCTTTGTGATTGTCATGAAGTTGAGGTGAGGGAGGGGAATCTAGCTGGAGTTAAGGTAAGTGAGGAACATCAGGCTGGATTTAAGGTGAGAGAGAGGAATCGGGCTGGATTTGAGGTGAGGGAGGGGAATCTACCTGAAGTTAAGGTGTGGGAGGGAAATCCAGCTGGAGTTAAGGGGAAGGAGGGAAATTTGTCTGGATTTTTGCAGTTAAACTTTTTTATTGATTTTTGTCAACTTTTATGAGTACTGACATAGATACTAAGGTGCAGATTGATCTGAAGTGTTATACAGAGTGTATCAGTCAGTATAATAGATCATGCATATGCAAAATGCTATTTAACAGTATGTTAGCTAGATTATGCTGATTTATCATGCAAGGTGGGATATGAGTTGGGAGAGAAGAAGGGGGGGTAAGGGGATGGTAAGGAGTTGTTCACACCTCTATAGAACATGGGCTGGAGGGTGGAGCAATCTGATGTATGACTGGATTCATCAGCTGCCCTCTGTAACACAAGGTTGATGGGAATGAGTTCCATAACTAAATGCAATGCATCTTTGCCAAGAAGATTGCATACCACCAAAGAGCAATGGCATTCTGCTTAAGTGCTCAGGAGGGACATAATAGGTTTTTACTGAGGGTAGTCATTTGACCAGAAGCATGGTTTCCAACATACTGCAGATATGGGCCCCATATCAAGTTACTGTACAGAGCCCGAGGACATTCTGCAGGTAGTGAGACCTTCTGGAGTAAGTAGCAATGGACTCTAGGGAAGTGAGCCATTCTGTAAGTGTAGGTATATTTTGAGATCGCCAGTGGGGAAGAATTAACAATTTTGCCTCTATGCTGGCTGATAGTAGCCATTGTTTGTGTGTCTCCTAGATTTAGGATACAGTCAAGGAGATACCCAGTAGTAACAGCTCTGGCAAAAGTGGGATAGAGGCTTTTAGAAGCAGGGGACACCCTTACAGAAATAATTTTATGAAATGTTTTCAGGCTTTTCACATAAAACTACCTAAGTGATATGTGTGCTGCAAGCATGATTTAAATGTTAAATTGGAACTGACTGCATGCATATGGCATGCGTGCAGCAAGCAAGTCTGGAAACCATGATTTTTATGTTAAATTGGGAAAGACTGCATGCATGTGGCATATGTGCAAAAAAGCAAGTGCTCACTGATAACTGCACACGTAAAAGTTAAGTGACTTGCTCAGGATCACACCATACACAAGTGGGCATTGATGAGATTCAAACCCAGGTCTTCATGCCTCCTGGCTTGTAGTTCAGTGCCTTTAACCACTAAGCCAAACTGTCTGCACACATATGGATCACTTGTACTTCAATACATACTGTACCTGAATAAATCTGCATGCTTGCAGCCACTGTTATGCGTTTCAATTTCCTTCTCTCCCTCATCTCAGTTTCACAATTGAACTGTAGCACCCATACCAATGGAAACACATGTATTTTTTCCCACCCCAATATACAAACTTACCCACAAAACCACTTCATTACTTATGTCTGGCCTGTACTCCTTCTATTTTCTCTCCATAGTTTTGAATGCTGCCACTCAAACAGACCTTAAGGTGCAAACACAAAAGTATCAATAACTCCGCACACACACACACACGCACACACACACACACACACACACACACACACACAGCCAGTCGCCCCCCCCGACGTGCACACACACTGTAGCAGGTAAGGCCATGTTGCTACACACAACCCATCAAGTATAGATAGAAGTAAAAATGATCTTACTTGAGTACTAGGGAGCCAGAGGCAGGAGTCTTTAAGAGATTATGACCATGGGTCTGAGTGCTGCTGCTTTATACATTATGATGGTGAGTTGCAGAATAATGACGGCCACTGTGCTACTAACAAGGCCCTTGCTAGTCAAGTGGTGACTTTCATTAATCTCCAACTCTCCATCAATAATGAAAAAATAGTAATTAAAAAATACCACCATTCATTTCAATGGTGCACACCACTGCAATCTCCTTTGCCCTTTGTCATATTGTGTCTGAGCGTGGGGATGTGGAGCTCAGCTTCACTGGGGGGGGGGGGTGCATAAGCCTGACTATAGTGGGTCTCCAATAGCCTGCACATAGCATACCGCTCAACTGTCCATGAATGCAAGGGACAGCTCTAGAACATCTTTAACATCTCAAAAAGGTACAACTTATGTGGTTTGATGGAAAAGTGATATGCAAATCAGGAAAAATTCAAATGAATAAGATTCATGTCTATATACCCTGGAGCAGTGCATCAGATTTGGGCTTAAACCCACTCAGCTACTAACCATTTTTTTTCCTGGCTGAAGTTCTGCAACCCCTCAAAAAAATAACTTTGTCCCAATTTTTCTCCCCAACTCCATACCACTCAATACCCATTCACTATGGGTCATGAAGCTGCCCAAAGGTGAAAAAACATAAAAAACACATCAATATTTCAGTCTTTCCTCCTTCCCCAATTCCCTGTAAAAAATATATATATTTTCTTTTACTTACCTGGCCATCTGGCCAGAATCTGCAGCCTGGTATAGTGTGCCACCAGCCCAGTTTTCAGTCTGCTCCCCCTCTCTCCTTCTGCCAGAAGCTGGATGCTAGAACAGACCATCACAGGTACCCAACATGTTCCATGTCCAAGTCACCTTGCCATCCAAACCCACCCAACCTGGGTTTCTTGCTTCTTGCTTGTTTTCTGCTATAGCTGCCTATGCACTGCACTGCACTGATCAAGGCCTATGAAGGCCACCCACATTGCTGTCACCACTGATGCTAAGCCTAGCTTGCTGCCATGGGGATCTGTGCTGTTTATTTGCAAGGCAAGCCTAGTAGAGTAAGTAGGTAGCCTAGTCTTTTTTTTTTAAACTCTGTTTCTTCGCCCTTATCTGTTGGACTCTCTCCAGCTGAATCATTCAGTGATCGGACTTATCCTGTCCTCCTGAAGTCCGGACATCACCTCAGGGAGAGGACCTCTCTAACTAATCTCATTCCCCCAAGCCCCCCCCCCGAATCTAATTCCCCTGGAGCAGGGACTGCCATCTCCTTACCAGCACTCTATCTAGAGTATCTGGATGGGCAACGGATCTAGAGGAGAGCCTGGAGGATGTCTCAGGCCTGGAATTGGACTTGGTGACTGATGCCCCTAGACCCACCTTCATCTATCAATGGGAAGGGTGTATTTGTACTTTGTCCATCCCTCTCAAGGAGCACAGCATGCAAGGACTTTCAGTGCAGTATGGGCATGCTCCCGTACTCTACCCACCTACAACACGTCTTGCCGCAGTGACAACCCCACAGTCCCAAGCCTTCTGAGCCCCTTCATCTGGTCACCACCAGGAGCCAGCAAAGCTGTGCAAAGTCTTTGCACCCTTTCCAGGAAAGGAGAGCTGTCAGCCAGCAGCTCAATCTGAGTCCACACTCTCCCCCTCCCACTGACCCCCAGTGTCCTGAGCTTGTTCCCGAACCCGGGTCTCCAGCATTGTGCAATGTGTGGAGTCCAGTGCCTCAACCCTCAGTGCCACCAGGCCTGCTATAGCTAGTCCAGTCTTGGGTTAGCTTCTAGTTCACCCTTTGCCCTTACAGCTGCCAGGGGAGGCGGAGACTCACTAAGAGTAGAACAACAAAAATATACTACCACAACACTGCTATTGAGAGTTCAGTGCTCACTGACTCCTCCAAGCTATAGTGTGCAGTCTGCCTACTCTGTGGCAGGAAAGACAGTGTCACACTTGTAAGACTCATGTGCTCTTCCTTGGCTGGAGATAATCCACATCACATGTGCTGCTGCTAATAGGTGGAGAGAGTAGACAACACAATACAGATCCAGTCAAGTCTGGCAAATACCTGCATCGTGAGCACACACAGGCCAGGTTGGCACTTATTGTGCAAAAGATTAAATCCAAATTTAAAGCCATTATTGCCACACTATGAGAACAACCTAGGCACAAATATGGGAGGGAAGGGACTGCCCCCTCTTCCCTATCTAAATGGCATCCTGCGTAATGGTAGAAATTAATTCTCAGGTATCTAATGCAATTTTTTTCCACTATGTTCTGATGTACTGTATCTCCATGTTTCCTGATGTGTCCTGATCATCATGTGGGTTAGTGTCCCTTATTGTCCCTCATTTTGAGTGTCCATGTCCCTCATTTCAGTGACAAAATGTGAGGTACGGTGCATGCTTCCAAGATCCTATTCAGCACAATGAGTGCTGAGCATGGCCATAGTGTATATGCTCAATACAGAATGACAAAGAGAAACTAAGAGAGATGAAACAGTCATGGAGAAACACATTTCTAGCATTAAATACGCATAAGAGATTTGCATGATCCAATACAAAAAGGACAGGCTTCACAACATAGAGGCCCCTCTTCATACATTTGGAATGGGGGATGTTGACTGGTTATATCCTAGACATTTATTGCAGTAAGCAAACAATACTTTACAAATTAATGGAGATTTAATGACAAAAATCAAAAGCCATTAAAAAAATTGCAAAATGATCAAAATTAATGAGTTTACCTAATTTTTTATGGGAATTCAAATAAAAATGTATTTTAACTAATCTAATTGCTAGCTGTAGTATAAGAAATAGAAACTGATGTGTTTATTTTAGATGAGATTTGCACTAGCTTAGCTGCTGCACATATGACAAGTGTGCCGCATGTAAACCTGATGTGACGTTTAAATGGTGTTCACACCAGCTTAACTGCTGCGCTCATGACAAGCTTGCAACACACAAACCTGATTTAATTTTCAGAAGATGTTCACACCCGCTTACCTGCTGCACACATGTCAAGCTTGCAGCATGCAAACCTGATTTGCTTTTTACACCTGGTTAGCATAGGTTCACTTTGTGTATGCGAACCGCATTAAAACATTGCACAATTAAGCATGTGGCATGCATTTTGCATGTACACAGCATACCTATATTTCTATAAAGGGCATTGCTGGATCAACTGAGTCCAAAACTTATGGATGAATGTGCAGTACCAGTTACATTGTAGGAGATCTGCCAGAAAGAGTCACACCTCCAGCAGTTATCATGAGACATGAGTTCCATGTTTGCTTAGTTGAACAGGGGTGAGATACCATTGATGTAGTATCTTGTTCTGAATCATGAAGCTGCAAGGATCAAAGCAGACTTTGTGGGCGAGTTCCCAGCACTGTGACCAGGCTGCAACTGTGATCAAGAGCTGAAGTGATGTTTGCATTTTTGCCTGGCTTTAGCTGGTGGATCATGAATGGTCTTGTATATATGGTACCAGCTAGGCCCCATGCAAGCTTACTCCTGGAAACCTGGCTGGATTTAAGGTGGGGGGGGTGAATTAGAAAGGATTTGGTCCATGAGAGACATCCCCTGTATCTTTGCTTAGGAGCCGCGACTAGTAGGTATGGCTTCTAATTGAGGTCGACTTTTATTTCAAACTATGATTTTGATATGTGGCTTCTATCAAAGGGTAGTTGTACACCGATTGCAACTTCTAATAAAATATACATGGTATGCCTCTTGCCTTACTATGAACCTGTACCAAGACAATATCCTATGATACATCACAATCTGCTGTGTATTATTGCTTAAGTATAAAATGTGGTTGAAAAATTAATCACTCTAACTGGTTGCCAGCATTCTAAAAAGGTTAAGAAGAAGAAGAAGAATCAGCATTTATATAGCGCTTTTCATACATCCAAAGCGCTTTACAAGCAATGCTAGACTGGTAGTGAAGTGACTGAATGTGTGGTGGCAGCCATATCGCACATCATCACCCACACACAGCCTGGATAATTGCATGAACCGGTTTATGGGAAGGGGAATGTTGGCCAGGACACCAGGAATGTTCCCTACTCTTTGTGAAGAGTGCCCTGGGTTCTTTTACTTCCACCTGGACACCCACCAGAACAACACCAGGATGGGCAGAAGGGACCTCGGTTTAACATCTCATCCGAAGGACGGCACACCCCAGCAGTACAGTACCCCCCAATACTGCACTTGGATGCCAGCGATTTTTAGGTGCAAGTCCAATCCCAGTGTGGGATGAGAACCCACGACCTTCTGGTCCAGAGGCGGATGTGCTACCAACTGAGCCACGCTGACACCAAGTAAATTAAGTTAATGATAGGAATACCACATATACTGTACAACAGAAAAATACAGAATTTTTGCTGTAAAAACCTTCATGTTAAAAGTAAATTAAAATATTATTGTCTAATAATAGCACTACAGTACTCAATGTCTTGGTTTACCTTCTTTAATTTAATCATAGGGGTATAATGCCCTCAGATGTATCTCATGGCAAATGACCCCCCCGGGATTGATTAAGTAAGCAATAATACCCAACAGGGTGGGCGTTATTGGGATATAACGGACCACCCAGGGGTGTAATGAGGCCCAACACTGCAGGTGGAGGGCCTTATAGCCCCTGGAAGGTCTGTTATATCCCATAACACCCACCCTGGAGGGTATTATTACACTTAGATAATTGTGTTAGGTTAGTTTTTTTTAATAATGTTTTTATTAAAAAAAGAGTGTCAAATATTATTATAAATGAACAGAAATGTGGGTTTATAAAATAGTCCCTTGCCACTAGAGGGTGCTGCTGTTGTTTCTTATAGGTAGGAAGTGACTGTGAGTGTGGTTGGTAGACTGACTAAAATGCTACTGGCGAATGAGAAGAGGAGTGCAGGTACAAGGAAATATGTGTGGCAGTAAAGTAATTTTTTATTTAACACAGAAAAAAGAAACTGAGTTTGGTGTTTCTGCTGTTTGTTTTGTGGGAGAGCATTGTCACAATGAAAGCGACTTCAGAACGGAGTGGGTGGTGAAAGGGCATACTGTATGAGTGTAAGCGGAGTCGGCAGACTGCCCAAAATGGTGTTGGCAGGTGAGAAGCAGAGCAGAACTGTGAGGCAGGAAAGTGTTTTTGTAAAAAATTCAGTTATTTAGTTTTTGGCACTGTGGTTTGTGTTGAAGGTGAGTGAGATGAGTGGAATGAACGTGAAGTGGGCTATGTTGGTGAGCCGCTCACTTAGCGAGGAAAAAAGAAATGGAGCTGGCGAGTTCCAGAACTGGAACTTGTTTTACAGAGGGCCATTGTTAAGAAATAACTGCCCAGGTGGCAGGCTGTTTCAGCCAATGAGGAAGCGAGTTTTACTTTCTCCATTATCTAACTGGTAATTTGTTTAATCCTGATTGTACCTTGATGTGTAAGTAAAGAATGTCTTTCCAAACTTCAAGGCACTTTACAGTTCACAAAACCAAAAAAAACTGCGACAAACTAAACAATAACACACACCTGCAAGCAACTCAAACATAATAAATATGGTGATAAATAATGCTGTATAGAGAGTATCACACAACAAGTGCTCAGATATAGCTCCCATCTCTACTGGTCTATACATCCTATCAGCCACAAATAATCTGGAAAGCCAACTGGAACAGCCAGGTTTATAAAAGAAAAGTGACAGAATGTGCAGAAGGGACTATCCTTATTGCCATAGGAAGTGTCTTCAATTGCCTGAGACAGTCACCCCTGAACCCTTGTCCCCAGCAAATGTTTTACTGGGAACTCAAGGCAGCCTGTATTTATGGGATGCAGATCCCTAGGATTTGTTTTTGTCTACAGTAGGAAAATTAATAGGAGTCACTTGACACAATTTCAATAACAGACACATTAATGTAAGCAATTCGTCTTGTATGCACACTATTAGGGACAGTAGTATGTGTGCTTATTATGGAAATTGTATACAGTATATCCAGAAAATGAATGGCATGCTTTAAAAGACAGCAGGAATGCAAGTTTAGCAGTACTGTATTTAACTGTCTTTTTGTAATTCCATGTAGAGAAGGACTAATCAAGCAGTTGTACTTAATGCTCGGAGGAGAGTACAGTTCTCTTGGTTTTCTTGATGCAGACATGCAGCATATTGACTACACAGGACTCCTCATACCTTTTAGCTGCACCTGCAGTATCATTTAGTGCCTTATTCCATGCTGAATTCAAGCAATTAACACTTCAGTCAGGTTAGAATATCTGGAAAAGAGACAGAAAAGTTGCATACCAGTAAAATTGAAATTTGCTCTGCTTACTATCAAAAAAGATAGACAGCATAGAATAGGAAATTATTTGGGACCAAAGGAAAATATGCATATAGCCAAACAATTGCATATACTGTATCTGAAATGCTTGCAAGTGTAATTGGATTGTATTTCTATTAATCTGGCTGAATGTACTTAAACATTTAGACAAAAAATGGAATTTGTATTCATTCTTAGATGCCAAATGGTTTCAAATTTAAAGAAACTGGATGGAAACATCAGTGGAAATTCAGACACAAAATCAGCTGCAGATGAATCTTTTGACGTTTCAGTGGAATTTTGGACACAATTTAGGGTGCAAATTCTGCATCAGATGTGGGGTTGTGCTCAGTTGTGCATGCATCTGCCACTGAAGAAACATTTGGCCTTTTTAGTAAATAAAGGAAAGTTTTGTCACCATTTGATGCAGGCTGCTGCATAATCTAGTGATCGTCACAAGGGCTCAGTATTCACTGAAATATTAATATCAAATGTTGTTGCAAATTGGCAGATAAAGATGCTGGTGGAACTTGCACCTGTCTCCACCCCTTCTGAATCTCCTGCCTAATGTCTTTACAAATGGCAATGAGGCTAATTATTTATATATATGCAGTGTCACATTTATATGACAAAAGATACATAATGTTGCCTTAATTCATGGAAACAGTCTGAGCCAAGACTTCTAAAAGCTAAAACAGTAGTATTTGTAAATCAACAAAAAATGGTATACAGTAGTTCTTTTAGCACTAATATATTTCAGACATAATTAAATAGGTTGGTAGTATAGCCTAGAGGTCAGAGTAATGAGCTGTGCATTAGTTTAGTTCATCCAGCAGAGTTGGGTTTGATTCCCACAGCCTCCACTTGCATACTGTCTGACTCTGAGTAAGTCACTTAACCAGCTCAATGCTCCCAGGTCGTCTTTAAAAACAATCACTTGTGCCTAGTGTGCCTCACCCAGTTAACAAAGAATAAAAAAAAATATGCATCAGTACATGATGCAGGGGCGGTATTGGCAGTCACGTAACAGGAAAGGACCTTAGAATGATCACATGATGGCGGCCGCTTGTGCAGGTGAGATTTCGCTTGCGGCGCCGGGCGCACCCGGGTTCGGGAACGGACTCGGGTCGCTGGAGGCAGGCTGGGAGAAGGATGAGCGCCCATCGGACTGCTCTCCTTCTCTGGGGGGAGGGATGGGGAAGTGCTCGGGGTCGGCGCGGCTCCTGGTGGAGACCAGGTGTAGCGCGACTACCGACCTCAACAGTGTGTGTTCGTCGGAGGCAGGGCAGGACGCTCCACGTCATTGCACGTCCCCGCCTCCCGGAAAAAAGGAAAATGGGAGTACACCGCCAGGGCCCTTGATGAAGCCGGTCACAGCTTCAATTAGCCCCCAGGCCAGCCTCCGACCTAGTTTGACACCTGCGGCATGTGTCCCCGGTCGCAGCCCCACCCGTCAGGGGTAAGCCGCGAGGGTATGTGAAGGCGCCAAGGCTAATGTGAGGGGTGGAAGCGTGACCGGCAGATGGTACCGGGCTACCGGCGGGGGCAGAAAATATAAATAGAAAAAAAAAAAAGAATTATCACATATGATGACCTCAAGGTGGCAGGGCAGTGTGGCAAAGCGGTGTGGGGGGGGTAATGAGATGCAGGGGTGCATAGGGTTAGGCATATCTAACAGAAGGAGGGACGGGATGTTGCCAATGTGTAACTTGCTGGTGAGACCTCCCCCCACACACACACACACCTGGAGTACTGTGTTCAGTTTTGGAGGCTCCACCTTAGAAAGGTACAATTCTTCCCTTTTTCTTGTGTGGCCTCCTATACACACTCAGGAACTCCTGTACAAAGGCTGCCCCACTGCCAAGGCCCACTACTTTCAGTCCAGCCTCCAATCCAATCTAAACTCCCCAGCAAAATTCTTGGAGGTCATCCATTCCCAATTTGATCCCCCAGCACAGTCCACCCCCAAATCCTTCTGGTGGGTGGCTCACTGGTCTGTGCCCCAACTTCTGTTGCTGGTCGTTTTCACAACCTGTACTACTCTGTCATCCCTTTCCTAATCACACCATGTTTCCTACAACCCACTCACCTGAAGGCTGTCACTTCCCTCCTGTCTTCCTCACCCTTATGTCACTTAACCCTTCGAAGTACAGCCCTGATGGTTTGGGCCCTAACCTTCTGCAGATCTCTGCTGCTGCCATTGCCCTCCCACTCTCTAACCTTTGGAATCTCTCCTTATCACTCAGTCCTGTCTCTCAGGCCAGGAAAGTTGCTATGGTTCTGCCTCTGCACAAAGGGAATGACCCCTCTTCCCAAGGCAGCTATTGGGTGATTTCACTCCTTCCCTCTCTCGCTAAGCTTTCAGAGTCCATTATGTATTTTGGCTTGCCGACTTTCTTGACTCCTCAACTTTCTTCTCACCTTACCAGTCTGGCTTTAGGAAAAACAACTCTATCATCTCTTCCCTGCTGCGGGTAAATGATTATATCCTCTGACAGATGGATCAGGGACATATCACCGCAGCAATAGTCATCAGTCTTGCCAAAGCATTTAACTTGGTGTCTTACCCACTACTCCTGGACAAGCTGAACATTGCTGACCTTTCAGCATCTGCAGTTGACTTGTTTGGCTCTTATCTTTTGGGCCATCAACAGTCTGTTCATGTGGATGGTGTTCTGTCCCCTTCCTAATCTTAGCGGAGTTCGGCAGGACTCCATTATGTGTCCAATACTATTCTCAATTTTCTTAAATGATCTCTTCTCTGCCTGTATCTTTTAGCATATCTACATGTATGCAGGTGACACAGTCTTTATTTCTGACCCTTCATCTCAGTTGTGGAGGTCCCACTCCAGCATGACTTCCACAATGTGTTGCACTGGTTCCATGTCAATCAGATCTGGGTTAACACCAAGAAGACTGTGTCCATGACCTGTAGCACCATCCAGAAACTGGCACAGCTCTCACCCTTCCCTTTCTTCTCCGCCTTTGATGGCACTTACTTGGAGGTTTTTCCTACCTTCAAGCACCTTGGCGTGTGGCTACAGAGGAAGCTTGACTTCTTTGTTCCCATTGATGTAATCCATGCCAAACTTTGTCCCAAGCTTGGCACCTTGTACCACAACAAGGACTACCTCAACCGCCAAATCTGCCAGGAGCTGGTAACCAAAATTGTACTCCTGGGTTTTGACTATGTGGATGTGGTCTATGGCAACACTCTCTCCTCTTCCCTTGCCAGAGTGGACATTCTCCACAATGCCTTCTGTCATTTTGCCACCAACTCTCCACTCTGTACTCACCATTGCTCCCTCTGTTCCTCCCTGTCCATCATCCTGCTACCATCATGTCACCAATCCCACTGCTCCACTTTCATTGCTAAATACTGTTTTTTTTCTCCATTCCCTCCTACTTCTCGTTATTCCTTTCCCCTACCCCCTTCTCTTCCTACTGTCTATTTCCACACCTTCTCCATTCACCATTCTCACTCATGTGCTGGGCAAGCAACCTTCTCCTACAGTCTCCTCTCCCTCTGGATCCAGCTCCCCTCTTCCATTCATCTCTCTCTCTCTCTTCCCCTCCCTCTCCCTCTCTCCCCCCATACCTTTAGATGTTTGCTAAGGCATATTCCTGCTCCCCCTGTACCTGTCACTCTTCCTCTTGAACCTGCCATCCTTTTCCTTCCAGTCTCTCCAGTCCTTGCTCCTGTCTATGTCTCCTTAAATCTGACCTGATTGTACTCTGGGTCCTCAGTCTGCTCTCTGTTCAGAATGAGGCTTATTGATGCACTTTTGCATGCTTTGGTCAGTGCATCCTGGTACTGAATTCTTGCTCGGTTCATTGTATTCAAGGCTGATCTCATACTGCTGTTTTCTCATATGTGACTTTTTTACCTAATTCTCCTCACTTGGACTGTCTGTGTTTTTATTACTTTGTATTTTTGTACTACAGATGTCTATAATGCCTGTATGTCTGTACTTCTGTTCCCCAACCCCAGGTTGCACCTGGAAATGAGCCTAGGCTCAATGTACCTCTCCCGGTTACCAAATGTTAAATCAATCGATCAATAAGAAAATAAATAAATAGGACAGAGACAGGGTAGAGGCCATCCAAAGAAGGGCAACTCAAATGGTGATGTGGTTGCATGAGAACCCCAATAAGTAGAGACTGAGGGATCTCAAAATGTACACTGTGGAAGACAGGAGAGTGAAAGATGACATCATAGAGACCAACAAGTGTCTCACAGTGATGAATAGGGTGCAGGGGAAAAGTAATTCTCGAATGGGAAGGAGCACCAGTACCAAGAGGCATGTAATTAAGATTAGAGGGAGTTTAAGAGAGAGACGTGAGGAAATATTTCTTCACTGAGAGGGTTGCAGACCCATAGAACAGACTGTCAACATAAGTGGTGGTGGCAAAAAAAGTCGTGGACTTCAATCAAGTATGACATAGACATAAGTGTGTATTACAAAACTGGCAGAGAGGAGGGAGGGCTGATGAAGATCAGTTAGGGTCAGCAAAGACAAATAAGTCAGGTAGCATCTGAGCAGACAGGGTAGACCAAACAGTTATTTTCTGCTGATGAATTCCATGCTTCTGTTATTTCCTGCTGAGTCACTGGCTGCTTGCCTTTTCTACAACAGCATAATGTCATACTGCTTGCTCACCACTAGATGTCTGTCATGCCTAAAACAGCATCATCTCAACAGCGATATTTTTTAACCAGCAGTGTTTAGAGACAGAGAGAGAAAAATACAAAACCAAAGGAGTTACAGCCCACAGAAGGGTGGGCCTTTGTTTCTTCTCTGTTTAAAATGGCAGGGAACTACACATACAAATGATGGCAAGAAACCAGCCAGCCCTGCCTACTCACACAGAGCTCCCTCCAGGAGCAGACCTCGCAGGTGCTGAAAGAGGTAATTAAACTACCTCAAGCAGCAGCACCTTGCGAGAGGGGTTAGCCTGTTGACACGCTGTGCACGCCGACTGCACCTCCCACCCCACCCACCCTTTCTCGCACTACATATAGTCACTGTCTTGTGACATCACTTCCTGTGTATCGTTTTGCAGGCTCTTACCCTCAAACTTGCTCCTGACCCCTCCAGGAGCCCTCTTTATCTCACCACTGCCTACGTTCCCCCAAAGAACCCAAACCCGGTGCTGATATCTTTAACAGAATATCTTGCCACCCTCCACCACAAGGTGGAACAAATCCTAGTCGGGGAACTAAATGTCAACTGGCTCAGCGCCTCCTCCTCCACTACCCGAGATTCTTTCGCTGCCCTAGACATGACACAACTCATTTCCCAGCCCACTAGAGTAAACCCAAAGAAAGGTACCAGTACCCTTCTGGACGTAATAATCACCAACTGCCCCCAAAAAATCCATAACATCCAGGTCCTCCCAGACTCACTAAGTGACCACTCCCCTATCTTATTCCTTTGGGCGGCCCCCACTCCCAAACCCACAGCCCTGACCACACTCTGCAGGCACCTCCGACCTGGTGGAATGATCAAACTCCAACAATTTCTAGCCCAGACTAACTGGTCCCCCATTCATCATGCACCAGACTTAGACACTGCCCTCGTCTTTTTCTCCCAAACCATTAACAAGGCCTGTGACTTCTTCGCACCCCTCACAAGAATTCGATCCAAGAAACATAATGCACCCTGGGTTACCCCTGCCCTGCTACAAATGCTTAGAAACAGGGATAACCTCTGGCATCTTGCCACTCAAACTGGCCGGATGGCTGATAGACAGGCCTACGATGCTGCATGGAACAGGTGCACATGGGCCATCCGTAAAGCCAAGGCCGACCATTACCAGGCCACCCTCACCTCCTCCTGGGGGTGTGCCTATACTTTCTGGGAAATGTTAAGCAACTAAATATGAATTCACACTCCCCTTCCCCATCCCAACTCACTATTGATGGCTCTACCTCCACCGACCCTGCCTGCATAGCTAACTACCTTAACACCTCCTTTACTGACCTTAGCTCTGTCCTCCCCACTAATTTCTTTGACCCTTCCCCCACCCTACCTCTGCCTGTCCTCCAACGCCCCGGCTTCCATCTACGTAGGGTATCTGCCCAAAAAGCCAGACCCCCTCCTAATTAAAGCATTAAACAGCAATAGTCCCAGCGGTGACTCCATGGGCCCCTGTATTCTCCGGCTAGTGCTGGATGAAGTCCTTGCCCCACTCACTAGCCTACTCAACCGATCCTTCTGCCTGGGGCAATTCCCCACTGCATGGAAAATGGCCATAGTCACACTGATTCATAAAGTGGGCGACAGATCCTCTGCCGGGAATTACCAACCAATCTCCATCCTTCCCCCCTCTCCAAAGTCCTGGAAAAATGGTGGCGATTCAAATCACTGAATATCTGACCAAGCATAACATCTTATGCCCAGAGCAGCACAGCTTCCATGTTGGTCACAGTACCAGCACTGCACTAGTTGAGTTCTCCAATTTCCTACTCTCCTTCCTGAACGCCAGCACCCTAGCTGGTGCAGTGTTTGTTGATCTCTGAAAGGCTTTTGACACTGTCTCCCACCCTCTTCTGCTGGATGACCTCTGCCACACTGGTTTCTCTGCTGGCCTTCTTGCCTGGTGCACAAGCTATCTATCTGCTCACTCCCAATGTGTAAAAATCAATGGGACACTCTCCAAAACTCTTCCCATCTGCTCAGGGGTACCCCAGAGCTCCAGCCTGGGCCCCCTACTCTTCTCACTCTATCTAAACACCCTGCCCAGTGCATGATCTGGCAAAATTCTTCTGTATGCAGACAATGCTGTCATTTTTGCCACCCACCACAATCCCACCTCCCTCCAGGACACCCTGCAACAATCCTACAGTGATGCTGAAGCCTGGTTTAAAGAGCACAGACTGCCATTAACCTCAAAAAAAAAAAAAAAACAATACTTTTTGCCCACCCCCAAAACAAAGCCTGCAACTTTCCACTCCAGATCCTCCCCAGTACCAAACAACCACTTGAACAAGTCTGCTCCTACAAATATCTTGGGATTTCTTTTGACTCAGCCCTCACCTACCACACCTACATTGATGCCCTTGCATCCGCTGCTAACACAAGGCTTGGCATCCTCTAGCGCTATAAAAACTGCCTCCCCCAGATGCTCTCCAACTTGCAGTCACATCTTCAGTACTGTCTCTAGTTGACTATGGCCTGCCGGTCTATGGTACTGCTGACACTACAACCCTCAACAAAATTAGGCTCACCCTAAATAAGGCCTGCAGGCTGATTATTGGTGCCCCCAGGCTCACACACACTTGTCAACTCTATGACAAGGCAAAACTGCTTAACCTAGATGAACGGCTACGCTATCAAACCTGCCTCATCACAAAAAAACTCTATTCAGACTATCCCTTCCCGGGGTGACAGCATCCATCCGCCACACCCAATCCACTATAGCAATCAAAACCTCTGACAAGACCACTCTACTGGTTCCCAGATCCAGGACCACTCATGGTCAGAGGTCCTTCTACTACAGAGCTCCATCCTGGTTTAGCTCTCTCCCTGCTCCCATCTTCAATGCCCCCACAATCTTCAACTTCAAAACCACCCTTTGGAGTCAGCTATTTAGCACTCGCAGTTGCTCCTGTCTCTAAATATGGCCTTGATCTCTCCACACTTGACAAAGCCCACTGGACGGAACTCCACCTCATCCCACCCACAACTCTCCCCATTGCATATTGCCTCTGTTAATACCAGCAGGTGCTCTGCTATGTCAATGTATTTGCAACCAAATTGCATCAATGTAATTGCAACCAAACTGTATAAATGTATGAAACCACTCTGTATATCTCTAAAGACATGACTTTTATGCTGTAACCTAAATGTTTATGCTGTAACCTAAATTTGTTCTGTCTGTCCTCTATGTGATGAGGTACCTTTGGAAATGAGCCTCTGGCTCAAAGGTTGTAAACTGATGTATAAATAAATAAATAAATAAATAAATAAATAAAAATGGAACACTTTAGAGATTGCAATGAGAAACTTCTACTTTATTATTCTTCTCCTGCTGGCTCTGTACACAGGTAAGGAGATCCCAAGCTTGTTTTTTTTTTTCAGTACTACTCGTAATATATTGATACTTTTAATTTCAGTTCATGGTGTCATTTTACTTAATTGCGACATTTGGAGCAGGTAAAAAATTAACTAAATCTATTATTACAAATATTGTTTCATGAACAATAATAGTATTACAGAACATGTACTACAGTAACAATGTTGTGTATGTGTCTTGTTTTAGGTGTGCAGTGCCAAGAAGGGGTAAAGCAGAAACCAGAGATTTCTGCAAAAGAAGGAGAAAATGTACATTTGCAGTGCAAAACTAGACCCAGTGATGATGAAATTTTTTGGTACAAGCAGTCACCTAATCAAGCACCAGTGCTTGTGATGAATACATATAGTGATTCTGTGTATAAGGATCGATTTAATCTGACAAAAAACAATAGCACCTCCTGGACATTTATCTTCAGTAAGGTGACATAAGAAGATGCTGCCATGCTCTTCTGTGTAATGCGTACCACAGTACTAGAGGTGCAGGAAATGCTGAGTCAAAAAGTCAGTCCTGTCTCAGCATAATGAGACAGGAACACATGTAGTCAAGAAAAAATGTTTTCTGGACTTTAAGTAGTTAGTTGTTCTTTACATGAAACTAATATTAGGAATGCACTTCTTGTCAGCAAAATGAAACCCTTGATACAATTACTATGTACAGAGCCTGTATTGACAAGATGGGCACTATATTTACTAGAACTAGAAAGCAATAATGATGGGTCCTCATAAATAAGTTTACTCATTTTGTGGTGTTATATTAAACTTTGCCCAGAATACAAATTAAATCTGTCCTGCTCTATGAGCAAGTATGGGGCCTATTAAAATGTTGTTTACAGTATATCACTATAAAAAACTCTCTGCCTCATGAATTCCACAGAAAAGGAGTAATTAATTAAATGGTAGTGCCATAGAGCTGATGATTAACTTAGAATATTAATATGCTGCACTGCCCACATCTAGTCTTTCTCTTTTTAATTGAGGAGTGGGAATGGCCAGTTAGCCTCTTAAGCAGGTAAGCCAAGTTAGGCAAGCAGAATATATAAAAGTCAAGTTGATCCATGTCCCTAATGGGTAGGGCTGTGCAAAATTAAACTTTGGCTGGTGGATTTTTGGCAAAAGTCAGAATTTCACTTGCGCAAAATTTCAGTATGCACTTTGGCAACTTTCATGGAAATTCTGACTTAGAGTGGTGGAATGTGGATGCTCCTAGTACTCATAATAAGAAACATCTGGTGCATCGAGTTCAATTAATTGTTGTAATCTCATCTGTAGGTATGTCGGAAGACCTAAAATTTCATCCATAGGTTTTATCTAGCTGCTAACCCGACTTATATAAGGCTACTGAAGGACTGTTATGATAGGAAGATCTATGTTATTCTTATGTCCTGGCAAGATATGCAATACCTGGATTGTTTAAAACACTCTATACTGTATGTTAAGTATCTGTATTGCTGATGATACACTATGACATTGAATAAATAAAAATTATTCTATGATAAAAAAAGAATGATAGAATGAATGTATGAATAGTGGATTAATGTATTAAGCTGCAGAAAGAAAGTTTGCAGAACTGATCACTGAACTGCTGAATAATTACATGTATTGCAGATTAATGTATTAAACTGTGGAATGGAATTCCTTAGAACCGTCATTCTGTAGTTCATATATGTTATTCCACAATTCAGTCAGAAAATTCTGTGGAACAGGAAAAAGATTCACTAAACACATTTGAAAGATTCTGATTTTGCCAAAGGTGGAAGTGCTGAAAATTCTGCGTAATTTATGAAATTTTGCGAAATTTCTGCCAAAGAGGAATTTGCAACTTCTGCCCAGCCCTACTGAAGGGTGTTTGATTCTCATTTAGTGAGAGTGGCTTACAAACAATCACACTGAAAATAAGCACAGACTGCCTACTCAGTCACTACCTTATATTTAATTGATGGTCACTGGGTTCTTAACAGTTAACTCATAGAGTTTACTCATGAGAAGTGGTCCTATTTTTAAACAGAAAACATTATAGGCATTGATTTTCATATATTTCTAGAATTTAATGCCAAAAAATATTTTTTCATTTGTATATTTGGAAGAAATTGCCAACCACCATAATCCCTTTTGTTGTGTTGTCTAAATTAATTGTATTTTTGTAGTCAGAGATTCATAGGAAACTGTCTTGAAATATAAAAGTCAAAATAACTTGTTTAGCTCTATTGACAAACACTTTTCTTTATACACTTACACACTCATTTTCATTGATAGTGCTATAATTACATTTGTATTATTCAATTTGATAGTCTGTAATATATATTTCAGTTCATTAGGCAACTGTAAAACCCTAATTTTGACTGTTTTGTTTGCAAAATAAAGTCATATTTCTTCACTGAAAACCATAACTCCCTATAGTAACTGTTACCCAGGGTTACTCAAGGCAGGGTTGTGCTGGAAGTATAGCCTAGAGGTTAGAGTAGCAAGCTATTAATGAGCTTGGAACATCCAGCAGACCTAGATTTTATTCCCACAACCTCCACTGGCATACTCTGTGACTCTGAGCAAGTTAGTAAACCACCCCAGTGCTGTCAGGTCACCCCTGAAAACAATTATTTGTGTCTAGTAGATCTTACCAGGTTTCCAAAGAATTACAATAAAAACAATAGAAATATAAATAATGAAAACAGAAAAAGACTGGAGGTCCATCCAGTCTACCCAAGTTCCCTATAATCCCTGGAACCTGCTGTTCCACCAGGGTGCTAACCCTCCCCATCCTCTCTCTATTCTCTCCTTTGGTCCTGTTGCCCCCAGTAACTACTATTCCCTTTATTACATACATGCTCTGCTTGAATCCCCTGACAGTTTTTGCACTCATCACCTCAGTCAACAGACTGTTCCAAGGTTCCACCACCCTTTCTGTAAAGTAGTACTTCCTCACATCCCTCCTGAAACTACCTCCTGTTAATTTCCATTCATGTCCATGTAACCGCAAATTGGTATTCAGGCTAAATAGTTTTCCACAGTTCACTTTTTTAATTCCTCTAAGAAACTTGAAGGTCTCTATCATAACTCCCCTCTCCCTTCTGGTCTCCAGTGAGTACACATGCAGTGCCCTGAGATGCTCCTCATTGGATCTGCTTATCATTGAAAATTTTATTACTCATGGTTAGTGATGTACAAAGTTGAAAAACTTTACTTCTGGGTTTAATTTGAGAATTCACTGCAATTCATGAAACTAATCCACCTTGCAATGCTCCAATTTGCAGAATAGGAAAAACTTTGCATACTGTGAATTTGGTAACACCATTGGTGAAGTGGGATCCACAGGTGAAGTTTGCTATGCGGTATGGTACTGGAGGCCTTACATGACTACAGTGTAATTAAGTGTGAGGGGTATGTGATTTCGCATTTTATTTTTGTAGCAAAGTTTGGTTTGGTTAAGGGATTTGGCATTAGAATTGGCTGAACTATGGTAGGGCTATCGACTAGCTCACTACAGTCAGAGGTGGTTCAGAAAGATTGGAGGATAGCAGACTTGATGCTGCTGTACAAGGGAGGGGACATGGAGGGAGGAGTTGGAATCACAGGCCCATCAGTCTTACCTCCATTGTAGGTAAACCGATGAAGGCACTAGTGAAAGAGGGAGTAGTGGAATACATGGAGAAAAAAGGGCTCATGGATAGTAAGCAGCATGGGCTCATGGCAGGAAGGCCTTGCATGGATAACCTGAAAATATTCTTTGACTGGGTAACAATGGCAGGTGATAAAGGACAATCAGTAGATTTACTCTGTTTTGATGTTAGCAAGGCATTTGACGCAGGGCCACACAGAAGGTTTCTGAAGAAATTAAAGGATCTGGGAGCTGCAAACAACCTAGTTAAATGGGTGGTTGGTTGGTTGGTTGGTTGGTTAGTGAGAGACAGCAGAGGGAGGTAGTAAAAAAGGTCAAATATGAGGAAAAGGGGGTCATGAGTAGGGTACCTCAAGGGTCAGTCCTGGGAACAGTCCTTTTCAATATGTTCATCAGTGATATAGGAGAAGGAATACAGGGCAGAACATGTCTCTTCACAATCAACACTGAGTTCTGTGGCAGGGTAGACAGTGAGGAGTGGGTAAGGGAGTTGCAGAGGAACCTGCAAATGGTAGAAAGGTGGTCAAAAATCTGGCTGTTGAAATTCAATGCCAACAAGTGCAAGGTGATGCACAGAAGAACCCCAGAAAGGAATACTGGATGTGAAGGGTTAAGAGGGTCACTACTTTAGAGGAATGGGACCTGGGGGTCATCATAAGTGACTCCATAAAACAGTTTTGTATGTATCAAGGCTTAAAGCAAGATAACCAGAATGTTGGGGTGTATTAGAAAGTGTTCCAATAGCATGAGGAAAGAGGCAATACTACCTCTCTATAGATCACTGGTGAAATCCTGTCTGGAGCCCTGTGCCCAGTTCTGGAGTCCTCACATGAGTTAAAACAGAGACAGGTTGGAGACAGGGCACCATAGAGTAACGAACATTATTCAAGGCCAACAAGGCAGATCTCATGAGGTCTTTTTGTTGGAAGCAAGAAAGAAGAAGAGAGACAAGATATAGACTTTCAAGTTCCAAAAAGGAATGCACAAGGTATACTGTAAGGAACTGTTTAGCAGGAATACAGGGACAAGAAACAGGGGACATGCATGTAAGCTGGTGGGAGTTTCAGGAGGCATGCTAGAATGTGTTACTTTACAGAGGGAGTGATTGTGCCATGGAGCAGCCTATTACAGAGATGGTGAGGGCAAAAACCATTAATGGGTTCAAGTACAGCTGGGACAGAGTAAGAGCTTAATAGTTACTCAAGGGAGCATGAGTAAGATAGGGAGCTGGGGGGACAGGATGGCAAAATCCCTGTGTAGAAAAATAGGTCACAGGGTAGGGTAGAGTAGGGTACAAGCAAAGGGGAGTAAAGAGAAAGGCAGATGGACACGTGTGAAAGGAGGCTCAGAAACTAGGTGGAAGGTAGTGTGCCTGAATGCACAAATTTTTGGAAGCACGATGGATGTCCTACAGGCATTGTTGGCAAACAGGGGCATGGACATTGTTGGAGTCACAGAGGAATGGGCCAAACCTAACCTTCACTGGGATCTCCCATTCCCGGACTTTAAATTATACAGAAAGGACAAGGGGTTAGGAAAGGGGGACAGTTTACATCAGGCAGGGTATAACTTGCATGAGGGAGGAGTCAAAAGAGTGGCAGGCAGAAGCAATATGAATTCAATTACTGTTGAATAGAGGGAGGAAGGTGAGGTTGGGTGTAGTTTACAGACTACCCAACCAGGAGGAGGAGGAGGAGGAAAGAGACAGGGAATTGGGATTAGAAATAAAGACCGCTGCAGGGAAAGGGAGGTGGTAATAGTGGGAGAATTTAACCTGCCCAAGGTGGATTGGAGAGTACAAGCTATGACTTGCACCAGGAGGCAGGTGATGCTAGGCATGCTGCAAAGTGGATTCCTGACACAGGGCATAACAGAACCCACTACTGAGAGGGTGATCCTTGATGTGGTGCTAATGAAGAGAGGCCATGTTCAGAATATCAAGGTCCAGAACTCCCTGGGTGGCATTGATCATCACACAGTGTGGTTCTGGTTGGACATGGGCAGGGAAATTATCCCAACTAAGACTAAAATCCTGGATTTTAAAAACGTGGATTTCAGAAGGATGGGTGAGCTGCTAAGGAGCCACCTAGCAAGTATCTGAGTGGATATGGGGATGGACAAAAGGTGGTCCCTCATCAAGGAGGGAATAATGGTAGCCAGAAGGGAGAGCATCAGGCTCAAATTGAAAAAAATCAAGGGCCAAAGCATCCAGCTGGTTTAGCACAGAAGTTACACAGACAGTAAGGGATAAGAGGTCAGTCTAGAGAAAAATTCAGGAGGTCCCACAAGTTGGAAGATGGGGAGTAGTACCTAAAGAAGGCTAGCATAGCAGGTAGGGTTGTCTGGTGGGCTAATGCTCAGAAGTATATGCAGCTAGCTGAGGAAATCAAAAATTGGGGAAAGGCCTTTTTGCATTATATTAGTGAGAAAAGAAACAAGAAAGATGGGATTGTAAGGCTTAGGAAAGGGGACAAGTGGGTAGAAGAGAGTGGGGCAAAGCAGAAGCTCTAAACAAGTACTTTTGTTCAGTCTTTACCAGGGAGAGGGACAGACCATTGCCTCTAGGAGTAAGGAGTGGAGATGGGGGAGGGTGTTTGGATGATTTGATATAGGTGGATAGGATGAAGAAAGGGTCTGGACAGGATATACCCAAGGGTGCTGAAGGAACTGGTAGCGAACTTTGCAGGTCCTCTGGCTTACCTTTTCAACAGTTCACTGGAGCTGGGTGTAGTACCACAGGAATAGAGAATGGTACATGTAGTGACACTCCATAAAAGCAGTTTCAATGATGACACGTGGCACTACAGACCGGTCAGTATGACCTCAGTTGTGTGCAATCTCATGGAGACCATACTTAAGGAAAGGTTAGTAGCGCATCTGAAAAATAATAGCCTCCAAGATTAGCAGCAATACAAGTTTATGGGACTGAGACTGTGTCAATCAGATCTGATTGACTTCTTTGACTGGGTCACCACAAAAGTGGACAGGGGCCAGGCAGTGAACATAAATTACCTTGACTTCAGCAAGGCCATTGACTCTGTACCCCATAAGAGATTGATCAGGAAGTTGGCGGATATAGGAATTGGTGAGAAGTTGACTGGGTGGGCAGATAACTGGCTTAGGGGCAGGACTCAAAGGGTGGTGTTGTGAGGTGAGCTCTCAAGCAGCAGGGACATCACCAGTGATATCTCACAGGGTTCGGTCTCTAATCAGTGCTTTCGAGTGTCTTCATTAATGATACTGGGAATGGCATTAAGGGCAAAGTTTGATTATTCATGGATAACACTAAGATCTGTGAGAGGGTGGGTACAGCAGAAGGTGTGACTTAAGGGAATATTTTGAGAAGCTAGAGAGGTGTTCTCAGTGGGCCTTTAAAAAAGCACACAAAGCAAGTGCAAAACATCAGGCATGTGGGATCATCTGCTTGGTCATCTCTGTTTATTATTTTGATTTATCTAAGAAATGTTTTTTTATCGAGGCTGTCTGAGTCAGTGTATCATTCTGACTCATTTTCACCATGGAGCTGTGCTTTTACTTTCCTTAGAGAGACTCTTTTTGTGATGGCACTGGTGGTTTCTTCTGAGCTGCCTCTGTGTGAGCTCTGTGATCTGGGATTTGGTTACTTGGCTTCATTGCAAAGAAGTGCAAGTTATGTACACTGGAGCTAAGAATCAGAGGAATGAATACACCCTGGGTTGGTAACAGGTATCTGCAAGCAAGGAGGAGAAGGACCTGGGGGTGATGATCACTAATGACCTCATGCATTCTACACCATGCAGGAAAGCAGCAGCAAAGGCAAATGAAATGTTGGACTGCATTGCCAGGAGCAACAGCAGTAAGCAGGAAGAGGTAATACTGTCCTGATACAGGTCATTGGTGAGGCCACATCTGGAGTACATTGTACAGTACTGGTGCTTATATCTTAGAAAGGACATAAACTTGCTGGAGATGGTCCAAAGAAGGATAACTAAGATAATAATGGGCCAGCAGGATAGGAAGTATGAGGAGAAGTTGGAGGCCCTGAACATGCACTCCTGGGAGTATTGTAAAATGGATAAATAGGGTGGACATGGAGGGTCTCTTTAAGCTCAGTAGTAATCAAAACACAAGTGTACACAGTTTCAAGATGGAGGAGGAGGTTTAGGAAAGAAGATAGAAAACAATTCTTTGTGGAGAGGGTGGTGGTGGGTTGTAACAGGCTACCTGACGAGGTGATTTTGCTGAAAATGGTAGGCAGCTTCAAGAGAGACTGTGATAAAGTTAAGGGGGAAAATAAGCATCAAGGGGTGGACAAAGGGGAAGGGATGATTGGGGAAGGGGACTGAAACAGTAACTGATGCTGATGACCCTGCAATACTAGCAGACTTAATAGACCTAATGGCCTTATTCTGTTGGCTTTGTCATTTGTTTGTAGGGTAAAACTGGACAGCCCAGATGGACTCATGGTCTTTTCTGTCCACATTGTCTACATTTCTATGATACTGAAATGAGCTGCAGGCCACACATAGACTATGCTGAGTGCAGTCTTAGGAAGAGAGAGTTGGAGAGAAGTCTGTCACTGCTAGTCTGAACAAAAACAATTTAAAATGAAAGAAAAGTGGAGTGTTTTAAAATCAAATTGCTCACAAAAAGATCCAGAGGGTCTTTGTGTAGCTAGTTTAGTGTTTGTTTCTTGTTTGTCTTATTTAGTTTAAAGTAGTGGTTTTGTTTTGCCTAGTGAAGTACTGCTGTGTGGAGGTAGGGGAGGTGTTTCAACTTGTAAGACAACCTATAAAGATCAGTGACCATGATCTTTATAGTGACCAGGAGAAACTGAGAGATGTAAGCAAGACAATAAGGGCAGCTAAGGTATCAGCAGAAGGGAAGATAGCTAAAGAGGTCAAAAGGGGGGACAAGACCTTCTTTAGATATATCAGAGAAAAGAGGAAGATATGGGGAATATAATCAGAATCACAAGGGAAGAGGGGGCATGCAATGGATGACAAGGATAAAGCTGAGATTCTCAACAGATAATTCTGTTCCATTTTTCCCAAGGAAGTGGACGGTTGCAGGCCAACCCTGGGTTGAAAAGGTTCCAGTAGTAGGAAGGAAGATTCAAGACCATTCACAAGAGATAGAGTCCCAAAGGAACTGGGGAAACTCAAGGCAGACAAGACAATGGGTTTGGATGAAATTCACCCTTGGATTCTTAAGGAGCTGAGAGAGGAACTCATTGCACCTCTGTCTGAACTATTTAACCTTTCTCCTGACCTAGGGGAGGTCCCAAGGGATTGGAGTAGGGACAATGTTGTCCCTCTCCATAAGAGTAGTAGTAGGAAACTCACAGGAAACTATGGCCTGGTTAGTGGCACCTCAATTGTGTGCAAAATGATGGAAGTCCTAGTGAAGGAAAAACATTTTACATCTCTGGAAGAAAACAGAAAGTTAGACACAAAACAGCATTGTTTTACTAAAGGAAGATCATGCCAGACAAACTCTAATAGAGTTCAACTGGGTAACCAAAACTGTGGTTCAAGGTGGCACTGTGGATGTGGTACATCTGGACTTCAGCAAAGTTCTTGACTCTGTTCCACACAGAAGGCTGCTAAACACGCTCACCAGCATATGAGTTGGGCAGAAAGTGGTAAGCTGTATATGAAGCTGGCTAGTGGGAGAACCCAAAGGGTACTGGTAAATGGAACCTTATCAGAAGAAAAGGAGGTGACTATTGGCATACCGCAGGGGTTGGTGTTGGGTTCCATCCTCTTTGAAGTCTTCATGGGGGACATACCTGAAGGCTTAGAGGGCAAGGTGAGCCTGTTTGCTGATGACACAAAGATATGCAATACAGTGGACATTCTGGGAGGGGGCAGATAGGATAAAGGAGGATCTCAGAAAGCTGGAAATGTGGTCAAGAACATGGCAGTTGAGATTCAATGAAAAGAAGTGCAAGGTCATGCACCTAGGGCCGGGCAACCCTAGAGAAGAATACCTCATGGGGGGTGTTAACTAGAGGCCGCAAAGCAAGAGACAGATCTATTGGTGATTACAACAGAAGAACTAAAACAAAAACAGTGTGAGAAAGCAGCATCAAAGGCGAATGGTATGCTGGGATGCATAGAAAGGGGAATACCAGTAGAAAGAGGGAAGTCATGATGCCGTTCTGTAGAGCACTGGCAAGACCACACCTTGAGCACTGCGTGCAGTTCTGGAGACCACATCTTAGAAGGGATGTAGAGAGACTAGAGATGGTGCAGATGAAGGCCACAAAGATGGTACAAGGACTACATCAGAAATCATATGACAAAAGGTTGAGAGAACTCAATATATATTCATTAGAGCAATGGAGGGAGAGGGGAGACATGATTGAGACCTTCAAGTACGTGAATTGACTAAATAGGGTACAGATTCAGATCCTATTTCAGATTAAGAGTTATACTAGAACTAGACGGCACAATATGAAGCTGGAGGGGCAAGTTCAGGAGCAACACACTTAAGTTCTTTTTCACTGAGTGGGTGCTAAACATATGGACTCCTTGATAATACCTCAGGGCAAAACGGGCAGGAGGTTTGACTGTTAGGGGTGTCTGCCAGCGTCCTCGTTAAGAGGTATGATGTATTTTCTGACTTTGAGCACATTATACAAATAAATAGTTGCTAAGAAATACAAAATCACACATACCCCATAATGGGAAGCACCATGGGCTGTATATGCAAGTCACCACAGTATATTATGATGGTTCAACTTTAAGCAGAAATGCATGGTACCAAAATGTCTCTTACACAGTCTGCAAAAGGTGCCAACAGAAGACACATACATGTGTTTCATCCTACCAGGACTCATCAGTGTGCCTCGTCTGTGTGACACACCAGTGGAATGAACCAGCTACCCTAAGATGGTCTATCTGGGTTATGTAGTGATGGACCAATAAAAATAAAAAAAACAAGCTAAAAGACAAAGAACTTCTGCGCGCAAGCACTGAGGCAATGGTTACCCCAAATAGCACTGGATGGGAAGACAAGTTTCAAAGAAATACAAAATCACACATACCCCCATAATAGTTGCTATGCACTTTATGCACTTCTGAGTGTGTGTGTGCTTGTATTCTTTATGACTTGGTGGATGGTGCAGAATTTCATGTCTCGATGTATGAAATAGCCTGCCTCAGGGGTTGGTGGAGGCAAAAATGGTTGGGGCCTTAAAAAATGCATGGAATAAAAACAAAGGCATCAACAAGGGATAAATTACATCCCAGAGTGCTGAAGGAACTTGCGGATGTCCTGGCGAGACCCCAGGCGGAGCTTTTCACCATCACTCTGAGGACAGGGTGGGTAACCCAGGACTGGAAGGTGGGGCATATAGTGCCTATCCACAAGGGGGGATCAAGGGAGGTGGCAGGGAACTACAGGCCTGTCAGCCTGACATCGGTGGTGGGCAAGGTGATGGAGGGCATTGTCAAGGAGAGGCTAGCGGGGGACCTGGAAAAGTCAGGGTGCCTGGACGACAGACAGCATGGATTCGTCCTGGGAAAATCGTGTCAGACAAACCTTGTGGAGTTCTATGACTGGGTGACGAGTGCCTTGGACCTAGGTAGACCAGTGGACGTCCTCTTTCTAGACTTCAGCAAGGCATTTGACTCTGTTCCTCACGGGGGCCTGTTGGATAAGCTGGGAGAAATGGGGGTGGGGAACCAGATGATCAGATGGATAGGCAATTGGCTCCAGGACTGAACCCAGAGGGTCGTAGTTGGCGGGATAGTCTCATCCCCTAGGAGGGTCATTAGTGGGGTCCCACAGGGATCAGTCCTTGGGCCCCTCCTGTTCAACGCCTACATCTCCGACATAAGGACAGGTATCTGGAGTGAGATGAGTCTCTTTGCGGATGACTCAAAACTGGGGGCGGTGGTGGATGGGGAGGAGGGGAGGGTGGCCCTACAGGGGGACCTGGAGGCTCTGGAAGGATGGTCTAGAAAGTGGAAGCTGAGGTTCAATGCAGGAAATGCACTGCACCTGGGGCCAGAAACCCAGGCCAAGTGTACACCGCTGGGGATGCCACAAGTCTCGATGGCTGAGAAGGACCTGGGGTGGTGGTGGATATCAAGATGAACAACTTGGAGACTTGTAGGAGGGCAGCAGCCAAGGCCAACAGGATGCTGGGATGCATCGCTAGGGGAATCACCTCTAGAAGGAGGGAAGTGATACTCCCTCTGTATAACTGCTTGGTGAGGCCGCACCTTGAGTACTGCGTGCAGTTTTGGAGGCCACACTTAAAGAGGGATATTAAACTCCTGGAGATGGTCCAGAGAAGGGCAACCAAAATGATTTGGGGCTTGGGGGACAGGACCTATGAGGAGAGGCTCAAAGAGCTAAATATGTACACATTGGAAGAGAGAAGGGACCGGGGAGACATGATAGAGGTCTTCAGGTATATGAAGGGGTAAATAGGGGAGGAACAGTCAGGGTGCTTGAAGGAAGGAGGAGGGGCCACTAGAGGGCTTGGGTGGAAGCTGGAGGGGGGAAGATTCGGGGCAGAAAGGAGGAGGTGCTACTTCACTGAGAGGGTGGTGGAGCCATGGAATGTGCTGCCTAGAGGGCTGGTGGAGGCAGAGACAGTGGAGGGCTTCAAGAGGGGTGGGACAGGTACAGGAAAGGGTTCTGGAAGCAAATCTAATGCAGCGAGAATGTCCGGAACTGGGAAGGGAGAAGCCAGAGAAGGCGAGGGGGGCAGCAAGGTCAGCTCCCAGGGTGGGGGCTGACCAAACGAGCAGACGCGAAAGACCGTTAGGCCTATTCTGCTGGCATTTTAGTATGTTAGTATAACACTGAACAGCAGTTAAGAGAGGAGTGTAAGGTCTTGAGCAGACTAGAAGGACCCTGTGGTCCCCTTTTGCCATCACTTTCTATGTTTCTATGATCATTTATTTAGTATGAACACTACTCTGTGTGCAGCAGATATGTCATGTCATGTCTGTTTTCCCCGGTCTTTCTTGTTAATTATGTTTTGTCTATGATCTCTGATTTCTCATTTTATTTCAAATATAAAGTTTGATGTGGTTCAGTGAAGTATTGTGTCAGTCTGTTGCTTTGTATTTATTTCATTTAGTTCTTAAAGCGATGGTGTTACAATATTTGTTAACTACCCCTGTCATGTGTGTCTTGTTAATACCCATCATATTAAAAATAAATAAATCACACATTTTTTGGTAGTGGTGTTTTTACTGTCACTACTACTAGCCTATTACATTGTTCTGTTAAGATTTTTTAGATCACACAGCTAATTCCTTGGGGGGGGGGGTGTTATCCTGCTGCTATTTATTTTGACTGCAGGGTTTCATTTCATTTTTTCTTTGCAATAGTATAAATTTAAACATATAAAATAACAGTCATCACTTCTATGTTAAACTAAAAAATTTTGCACTTTAATAACTTTGCAACTGTTCAAGCGATTTGCATTACATTTTGCATGCACCAACAGAGACCAACGGTCTCTTAATGTAGCAAGTTTTGTTCCAGTCAGATGTGTGGATGCTGGCATACGTATTGTCAAAAATTTGAACTTTACCATTGTTGGTGAAATTATTTGTCACATTACTGCACAAAAACAGTTTAGAATTGTGGTCTGCAATTTATATTGTACATAGGTCTTGGGTCTCAGATGTGCCTTTTGAAGGTTTGGTGAAAAAATATTAATCTATTCCAAAGTTATTAAATTTCAAACTTTCACATTATTTCCTATAAGAACAGTTAGATTTGAGCCTTAAAAAAGGATTCTTTGTCACAAATGCAGAATTATTTTTCACAAGCACAGAATCCTTTGCCCCAAATATGCCATCTTGTTTTCAATTAGCGGTGACAACACATTTTAAAAACTCAAATGATACCTGGCTTTAGGACACATCAAAAGTTGTATTTACCTAATCTGGACCCCTAAAAGTGGATTCTGAGGTTAGTTTTTTTTGATAAGTCACTTAGAAATGTGTTCCTTTTTAACATGTAGAAATCCTTTTTTATCAAACCACAGAAAAATGAGCTGAGAACCGGGATCCTTCTTCGCAATTTACAAAAAAAGGATTTTCTTTTTCCACAAATCATGAAAAAGGAATCACAAGACAGGATCCTTTTTCTGTAAATTGTGAAAAAAGAACCACAGAAAAGGAATTTTAACACAGCTGTTTCTTTGTCACTACACAGTTCACAAATGTTTGTTGATTTTGGTCTGACATTTTTATGGTACAAAGGGCTTGCCCAGATGTCCCTTTTGCTGATTTGGTGAAAATATAGTAGTTTGCTGGGGAGTTCTGTGGCTTTAAATGTTGGTTTGTTTCCCTTAGGATAGCATTGTAATGTGAGGTTTAAACAGCTGGATTTTTTGTCACTATGCTGTGAAAAAACGGTTATAAATTTTGCTCTGAAATTTTCAGGGTATAAAGGCAGTGATAAGCCTTTTGCTCATTTCATGAAAATACATTAATTTGGACCCTGGTTACAGAGATTTGGCATTTTACTGTGTTTTCAATAGGATAACATTGCAATGTGAGGTCTTTTTTGACACTGCACAATATGGGATGGCAGTACAGGGCCCAGAGGGCCTTGCGCTCCTGCAGGCAAATAAGGATACCACTACACTATCTCAAGAATTATGGATGGGTGTGAGTGCAGAGTCCAGAGAGACCTGTACTTCCACATGCAAATAAGGATATGATTATGGATTGACGGAAGCTACTCTCCCACAGGGAAAGAAGCATGCATATACAATCTCTCAAAAAGTATAGATGGATAGGAGCGTAGGGCCCTCTGGCAAATAAGGCTATGCTTATGCAATATCAAAAAGCAAGGAAATTCTTAGCAAAAAAAAAAATCTTCATTAATATATCAATTAGGGTTCCAGAAACAAATGTTTAGAAATGTGGTGTTAGGGTTTCCAATTCTAACAACCCGCCACCTCCCTGCAGACACCAACAGGCATTGGGGTGTGTCTTGGGTTTGTCAGCCATAACACTCACCCCATTCTCCTATACTGTACCGATCTCAGCTTGTTTACTCTGAAATGGGGTGAGCATTTGGGATGATGACCTCAAGGCACACCCCCAATGCTTTTTGGTGTGTGCAGGGTGGGGTGGGGTATTGAGGTTAGACACCTCAACACCACATTTCTTTTTTTTATTCAAAGTTTATTAAATTTTCCATGACAATTTTAACATGAAGGAACCAGCAACATATTACAGAGATGTATCATGTAACAGTCAAATCCATGCTAAAGCCCCCCCACTACCCCTTCCCCCCAATAACACCTCCCTCAGCTTGGCACTTCCCCCTATAAAACTAGGTAACATGGCAAAGAGAAAACATGCATACACATTATGTTTGGACACTGTAACAGTATAGAAGCAGTCATAACCATCAAAGAACTGGATATCTTGTTACTGCGAGGTTCCAGTCTGGAGAAGATATAAGGTATGGAGTCCTTCCCATACTTTCCAATAGTGGAGAAGAGATCCAGCCAGACTAACTTTCATTTGTTCAGTATGGAAATTAAATAACAAATCCCATAACCATTATCATAAGTAATAGTGTGGGCATCTAGCCAGTGAAACACAATTAATTTTTTATGTATAAGTGCTATCATGGCTACAGGATACCTACGGTTTTTTTAAATGGGATTCTGGGGAAGTCTCCCAAGAGACATATCTCTGGCATAAATAACTCTCCAATGCCCAACAGATGGTTGCCCCTGTTCCTGATTCAATCCCATAAATTCTTGATTGAGGAACACCCCCAGAATATATGGGCCAGATTCCCTTCAGCTTTTTTACATCTAAAGCAAAGGGCATCTGATGATATACCTATTATGCTAAGTTTGATGGGTGTCTAATACATATCATTCAGTATCCTATGCTGTGTAAGCTTCAAGCTATCCTGAGAGACATATCTGAAGGAGTCTAGGTGAATTGATTCCCATTTCTCGGGAGAGTTTGGAAAACAAGAATTCCAGTATCAAGGGACCTCACTGCCCATATCAAGCATATTTGTTCATAGACAAGCATGTATTAGTAATACTACATGGGGTTTCTCACATATTGGACTCAAAGACTCCAACTAGGCACATCTCTCATCCAAATTCCCAGTGCCTGGAAACATCTTTATCAAAAGATGCCTAACTACTTTGATTTAAACATAGAGATATTAAGTTTAATGCAGCAATTACCTTAATGTAATTAGAGAGTCTAAATTTCATGCAGCAGGAACCTTAATCCAATTATTTCCAGTTGTTCTGAATCTGCAACTCTCCCCTTTCTACACACCCCCTCCCCCCTTAGAGCTAACAAAGGGCCCTTACCTGGTATAAACGTCCCTCTCTACTTTCCACAGATTCAGCATTGGGCACGGAGTTGTGCTCCCCCCACTGATGGGCGGATGGTCGCAAGGACCAGGCTACAGTAGCCCTCCCTCCAGCTCAGCACCACAGGTACGCTACCCCGACAGTGGAATGACATGCTGTTTTGGACACAAGCTGCTACTGCACTGCTCAATGGAGGAGCCCCACCAATGCTCTGCATTGGCTACCCCACTGCCCCCACCACCACCCTTGCTGGACTGAGCCTTTTACAGTGGTGGTCTCGTGACCACCTGAGTCTATCAGCTCACTTTCCTATCTGCAACTTATCAGTTGCCACCACTAGAGGCTGCTTCAGTTAGGGCTGACTAAGCTGCAGACAGACGCCTACTGCAAAGCACTCTCAACTCTATACACAGGAATGCCTATGGTGCAGAGCTGATCATGTGGCACATCCACGATCGTGGTCAGACTGGAGTGATAGAACCGGGGGCTATGGCCCCTCCTCAGTTTACACCCTAGGACAACACTGGAATCCTGGCTACTACCTACTGTGTGAGAATATAACCACAGCTACCAAGGTGTACCAGCACAAAGCCCTACAGCACTATTGCCCCTACTCTGTAAGTGCCCTCTACTTGAGGACAGGAACAAGTAACCAACTCGCACACCATTGCCCACAATATGGGCCCGAAGGCCTGGCGCTCAAAGCTCCAACCGATAATTGCTTGGCCCCAGCAACTCTGGAAACCACAGGAAGCAGGGCTCTGTCCAAGCCCTGCCCCACTTAGAGTCCATGGCATGGTTCTCCTGTACATTGCGGTGCTAGCTTGGGTAGATATAACACTAGCCCATAGCTTCTACCAGAATCCGCACAACAGAACCCGAAGCAACCGCCTCCCACACCTAACACAATGTCTTGCACTCACTACCCCAGATGCCCTGATATTGATGCATAGCCTAATGCGAAGGGGAACCTGCTACCACATCCTAGCAGGTGCAACCAAAAAGCAGACAACACTGCCTTCCCAAATCCGACAGGGGATCCTCTGCCTCCTTGTCTTTGTCCTGTTAATGAACTTGGGTGATGTCCAACCCAACCCAGGCCCTAGTGTTGCTAACACCACCTTGGGGTCCCCCAGTGACCCCACATGGCACCTTGCCAAAGGCCTGAGAGTTGCCCATATGAACATCTGCAGCTTGCGAACCAAGATGCACGTGGTCCAGTCCTGGGTGGAGATGTACATGCCAGATGTGCTAGCCATCTCCGAATCCTGGCTGAAGCCTCACATTCTTCCTCATGAAGTGGAGCTGGCAAATTACCACTCCTTCAGAAAGGACAGAGAGGGAAAAAAAAGGAGATGGTGTCCTAATTTATGTGAGCTCCTCTCTGGAGGCCTCGTCCTCCTCGGTTGAACTACCAAGCCCCTCAGGCCTTGAATCCCTCATCAAAATCATCCTGGGCCATACAAAACACCTAACCATAGGCTGTATCTATAATCCCCCCACTGGTGGCAGTACTGCCCTCCAGAGCCTGACAAGTGCCCTTGCAGGGTGTCCACTTGTGGAGCTGCTAGTCCTTGGGGACTATAACCTGAGGTGGGATCCTGCCTCCGAACATGCCCATAGGGCCTCGCTCCAAGAAGCTAACCTGACCCAGGTCATCACAGAGTCCACCAGGCAAAATCTAAAGACTGGGAATCACTCCACCCTTGATTGGATTCTAGTCTCCAATCCAACCAACATCCAAGTGGCCGGCGTGATGTCTGATGCATTGAGTGACCACTCCCCCACCTTCTGCATCTGGAAAAACAGGCCGCCCAGGACCACCCCTGGCTCATAATAGCCAGGGACTTCTCTGGCTTCTCCCCTGAGGCCTTCCAGAACTCTTTAAGAAATGCTGACTGGGCACCACTAAGTATGCTAGGTAGTATCAATGATGCTACTCGGTACTTCCAACACACTTTCTCTGTGGTGGCCAACCTGCATGCTCCACTACAGAAAAGATGAGTGAAAGGGCAGTACCACAGATGGATATTGCATGAACTTAAAGCCCTAATGTTAAGCAGAGACAAGGCCTGGAAAAAAGCAAGGCACTCCAATAGCCCAGCCGACCTAGCTGATTACAGGTCCTTGTGGAACAAGTGCAAGACAGCCTCAAAATCTGCCAAAAGGGAATATCTCAAAGTCCTTCAGCGAGACACCCTGTCCCACCCTAAGTCCTTCTGGACCTGCATCAACTCTTTGTTAAAAGGCACAAACAAACCACAGCAGGGCAATATTACCTGCAATGGGCTACCTTTAACCAACGGCAGAGAGGCCGCCACTGCCTTCAATAGCTTCTTCACAGACCTGGCCATCTACAGAAAAGACCACCAACCTCGTCACCAGGGTCCCTCGGTCAAGGAAACACAGGACCCTCCGACCTGCCATTTCCACCTAAGAACCATACATGTCAAAGAAGTGCTACCCCTCCTGCAATCTTTAAAGCCTAGGGGATCACCAGGACCCGACAGTTTGGAACCTCGGCTGCTTAAGGCTGTGGCCCCTGCCATAACCTTACCTATCACTGTGATAATAAACAGATCCCTGCAGAAGGGAGTTGTCCCCACTATGTGGAAACAGGCCCACATGGTCCCAATCCACAAGGGTGGATCCAGAGATCCAATTGGCCACTACAGACCCATCTCTATTCTTTGCCACCTAGCAAAGATCCAGGAGCGGCTCATCTATGGCCAACTGAGGTACTACCTGGAAAAAAAATCAGCTCCTGGCCCCCTCACAGCACGGGTTCCAGCAAAAACATGGGACTGACACAGCTCTCATCAGGTTTACCTCCGACGTCCTAGCTGCCCTGGACAAGGGCACTCCCTCGGGGGCAGTCTTTATAGATCTAACCAAGGCATTCGACCTGGTGGATCACCCACTCCTACTAAACAAACTGAGCACACTTGGACTGGACCAACACTCCCTGAACTGGTTCAGCAACTACCTGACTGACCGCTCCCAGCAAGTCAAGTGGAGAGGTGCTACCTCTGACCATATACCGCTAAAGGAGGGCATGCCACAAGGCTCCATCCTGGGCCAGATCCTGCTCTCCCTGTTCATCAATGACCTCTGTCACCACTGTGGGGGCAGCTAGGTTGTGCAGTACGCCGATGATGCAGTACTCTACAGAGCTGCGCCACATCAGGATGATCTAGGATCCCTTCTCCAGGCTGATTTCTCCCAGGCTGAAGCATGGCTGGTTGAGAATTGCTTAGTTCTCAACCCTACCAAGACCAAAACACTCCTGTTTGGTCCCAAATCCCTGTGACCCTCTCAGGCTCATCTTCTCCCACTGGTCACCACATCCGGCTCTCCTATCGAAGTGGTACAATCCTTCAAATATTTAGGTCTTACATATGACCAAGGACTCACACTAAAACCACATGTAGATTTGGTGGCCAAAAACATCCACCAAAAACTCGGGCTGCTATACCATCTAAGCACCAATCTGATACCTGAGACAAGGCTGGCAATCACTCAGAGTGTCCTCCTACCTACTCTTACCTATGCGGCCCTGACCCTACTCAGCATCGCTAAGCTAGACTATGGTAGACTACAGACATTGTACCATAAATTTGCACAATTCACTTCAAAAGCCCATCCGAGGACCCACCACTGTGAAGTCCTTGCTGCACTCAAATGGCCCACCCTGAACCTAAGACTTCAGTACCCCCTACTTAACTGGACATACAAGCTCCTCTCCAATGACCCCCCTGCAGGGCTTATTGGGCTACTCACCCCAAAATGCCCCAGCAGGCTCCTTCACACTTCGGACAAAAAACTGCTTGAACAGCCCAGGCCCAGATCTGCAGCCGGTAGTAAGTCCTTCGCCCATATAGCCCCTACACTGTGGAACAAGCTCCCCTGTCAACTACAAGAAGCACCCTCCCCAGCTATTTTTCAGACGAGGTTACGTGTTCACCTCCTAAATCTCAGCTCCCGTGTATGTCCAGAAGGCTAGCTAAATCATGCGCCTGGCATCTAATTACCACTGTTGACCTGGGGTACTCCCCCTGTAAATAGTTGCCCTCTCCTATATAAAGCTAGCAACTCCAATTGTAACACTGCACCTTTTAAAGTCATATGCCACTTTGCTTGTGTATTTTAAAGTACTATCTACCCTCAACCAAACAGCTGCTACTGTTGTTGTTTTGTGTTGTCCAAATATTGTTGTACAAAAACATCGTACATTTGTATGCAATGTACTACTCTGTATCTATTGATTGTACTTCTTCAACTCTATGTAACTAACTCTGGGTCGCCCCTGAAAAAGGGACCTCTGGGGCCCAATAGGCTTACCCGGTTAACAACATTTAATAAATAATAAATAAATAAAGTTGCCAAACATTGAAAATCTGTTTCTGGTCTATGGAATAAGAAGCCAGTATAGTGCCCTGAGTCCATGCATGAGCCCTCAGTAAACAAGTCTCCAACTCGGGCATTGTTAAGCTGGGGAAGCCAATGTGGGGAGATGCTTTTACCTCCAATTTGGAGATTTGGGTTATCAACTATTGGTTGCCTGGGATCCTTATTATTCTGGTATTTGAGAAACACACATAATTGACTGTGTACTCTAAGGGATACTAGCATGGGGAAATTACTTAAACCAGAGAGGAGACTTCTGATGGGAACATATAGGAGAGCCTCCTTGGCCATGTTCTAATGATCAATTATCTCTCTTTCCAATAGTAGTCATTCCAGTGTTCATGATGCAGAAGTAATCTCTTTCAGAGATATAAACCATCTTAAGTACTGAGTCGCTTGACTTGCCCAATAATACATACCACAATGTGGTAATTTAAGGCCCCCAGCCTGTGTGGATGCAGCTAATTTGAGATAAGTCCGTTGAGGATGCCCCCCCCCCAATATAAAAGAGGAAATGAGAGTGTGCAATGTCTTAAACCACTTTAGGAGTAACCATAAATTCAACATATTAAGGGGATAAAATATTCTGGGCAAAATATTCATTTTGATTATACTAATCTTCCCCCAGAGAGATATTGGAAGAGAGTGCCACCTTTTGAAATCCTGCTGGATGGTATACAGGAGGGTGCCAAAGTTCATCTTCTTCATTAAGCTTTCATTTCTAGAGAGAATTAACCTCAAATATTTTATACACTTAGAGTTCCTCTGTACTTCCATTGAGGAAATATCCTGTTTCAAAAATCTGTGATTCAGGGGGGGAAGACAATCATCTTAATTAGGTTAATTTTATAATTAGAGACAGCTCCAAATTCCGTGATGGTATTCAGAACAATAGGGAAAGACTTAGCAGGATGAGTCAGGTGAAGAAGCACATCATCAGCATAGGCAGATAACTTAAATTTGTGGGTACCTATGGGGATCCCCTGTACACCTTCATTTGCTCTCAGATTAACCAGCAATGGTTCTAAATAAATATTGAACAATAAGGAAGGGGGGGGGGGGCAACCCTGCCTTGTGCCTGAACACAGGGATAATCTATCAGAAAGGAATCCATTACAGTATATTCTAGCATGGGGATGCAGGTAGAAAGATGCAATCTAATCTATAAATTTAGCCAAGAAGCCAAATCTGCACATGGTTAGAAATAGAAATTGCCAATCCACACAGTCAAATGCCTTCTCTGCTTCCAGAGACAACAGTCCAGCCAGTATGTCCGAGTCTCTGGACATGGAGAAGATGTACGCTAACTTTCTAAAGTGATCTGTCAAGTGGAGCATCTGCATGAAGCCCACTTGGTCTGTGTTAATGATATCAGGGAGTACCCTTTTAAGTCTGTTAGCAAGAGGTTTTGCTAATATTTTAATATCACAATTCAGTAATGAAATTGGATAGCAACTACTTGTCAGTTCAGGATCTTTATCTTGTTTATGTAGCACAATTATAATAGCCTCCTACAGAGAGTTGTCTAAGACTCTGGACACACTGGGGAGCTTAAAATGGTTTAAGTGCCTTAAAATGGTTTAAATCCCCCTAGCACTGTTTGCAGACAGACTACAAGCCCCTTAAAATGTTTTAACAAAAGTGTTTTTAAACTCTGCTAGAGACCTAGTCTTAGGCCCCGTTCACACTATAGCATGGTAACTTGAAACATTTTTTTAAAATGAATTAAGCCTTACCGTGCTTCAGCGATCGCACTGTCCAATCCATTTTTGGAACCATTTCAAAAGAATCGTGCTGTTCAGTTCAGACTTCTGCAGTATACTGGGTCCATGTGGCATGGTGCGCTAGCGTGTTTCAGCCAAACTGCTTACCAGCATGCAATGCGCCTGGCACAGGGCAGGGACAACACTGATCCACTGAACATGGAATCACATTCGCACTGAGAGTAAAAATGATTTCCTCACTCAAACGTTTTAATGAACCATGCTATAGCCTATGTCCGATCAGGGTTTTAGCACGGTTCATTAAAACGTCTCCCAAAGTGAGTTACATATGTACGCAAAAGGTGCTGGCACGGATCTGAAATGATTCCATACCCCAGAACCGTTTCAGACCACCCAGTGAGAATGGGGCCTTAAAACCATTTTTAAAAAGCTTTGAAGCTAGCATTGTTTTCCTCACAGGTCTGTCCAGGAGTAAAAGTGTTTTAAGCTGCAATGGTTTAACTAAAACAGTTCTAGCAGCAGTGTGTCCAGGCAAGAACAGTTCTGTATGTTGGACTTAACACAAAATAGTTACAAGGAGAACAGGTTTAACACTAGTAGTGTGGCCACACTAAACAGTTATTAAAAATGGTTACTGAGTATTGTGACTGCAATGAAATGGTTTAGATAAACTGGTTTTAAAAATGCTTTTCAAAAACAGTTCTTTAGTGTGTCCAGGGCCTAAGGGGTTCCCTCCTAACATCCGTTCAAAGAGACAGGACAACCAGGGAGTAATTTGTTTGCTGAAAGTTTTATAGAAATTAGAGGGGTACCCATCCGGGCCTGGAGCTTTGTCGGCTGCTAGTAAGGACATAGCCGATTGAATTTCCAACTCTGAGATGGGGACTACTAGAGATTCCTGCTGAGTCAGTGTGAGAGATGGGAGGCCAAGTGAGTGGTATTGTTCCACGGCCACAGCAGTAGGTCTATTGGGCATGGTCTTGTATAGATCTTTGTAATATCCTGCAAACTCAGCTGTAATGTCTTTGGGAGCAAGGCAAAGATCACCTGTGTGTTGGGATCTAATACACGGGACAATTCTGGAGGACTCCACCTGTTTCAACCTTAATGCCAGATGACCTGCCTTCTCCCCTTGATCAATATATTTCACTCCGGTTTTTAAAAGAGCATATTCAGCTTTCTCTGAAAGGAGTGAGCTGTAGTGATCCCTCAAACCCACCAGTAGCTGTCTATCATCTATAGAAGTTGTAGGAGACAATGATGCCTCCAGAGTACGTTATTCTGGATAAAAGTGAAAGGGATTTTTGTTCCCGTTCCCTTTTCCAGTGGGAGGACACCCTAATGAATACTCCTCATAATACACACTTCAGGGCTCCCCATTCAAGGTCTGGCCTTGATGTGGAGTTCCGATTGACTTTAGCAAACTTCTTTATTTCTTGGGGAATAGTATCTAAAATTTTAGAATCCTTAAGGAGCTGGTTATTCAGCTTCCACAGTGAATCAGGCAAGACATCCAGTGTTAATAGCAGATCACAATTTACCACTGAGTGATCTGAGATTACCCCCAAAGTTATCCCTGCTGACACTACCCCCTGTAGAAGTGATTGGTTAATTAAAAAATAATCTATAGGGGAGGATGTTCCATGGACACTGGATCTGAAGGTAAATTCCTTTTAGGTGGGATATAGCATTCTCCATGGGTCTACTAAACCCAGGTGATCAACCAACTCTCTGAGAACCCATTGTGCTGGGGAGAGGCCTTGCATCTTGGGGGTTGATTTGTCTAGATCAGGTGAAAAAGGTAAATTTCAGTCCCCACCTATAATACATGGATAGGCAATATAAGGTGCCAGAACCTTTAATACGTATGTGAAAAATAGGGGAGAGTCATTATTAGGACCATATACACACCCCAACACTAAGGAAGTTATCTCTAAAGTGCCTTTAACTAATAGATATCATCCCTGCTGGTGTCCAATAAACTCTTCAGATTTAAAGGGTATATTCCTGGCCACTAAGATGGCCACCCCATGACTCTGGGAGCTGTCCCCTGCTTTAAAAACCTGCCCTAAATATTGTCTGCAATGGAGGGCTCCCTCCAATTCCAAAAGATGGGTTTCTTGGAGAAACATGAGTCCTCCTTTAAGCAAGCTGATGTGCTTCAGCACCTGATAACATTTAAAGTTAGTGCAGAGCCCACATACATTCTAAGGCACAAATCTTTTAATCCTTGTCATGATCAATTAAGAAAAACATCAGAATCAATTGACACCATGTATCCTGTTGCATGAAAAACCACATACCACTAGTGCCAAGCTGTCCCCCTGCCTCCCCCGCCTCAATTGTAAGATGTCCCACGCCCCCAATACCCCAAATCCTTCCTTACTGTTCCAGTTTTCCATTCCCCCCCCATGGAGTTCCTCAACAGGTTAAGTCTCCCTTCCACCCAGTTATTTAGTAAGGACCTGTCAGGAGGACCACCCCCCACCCATGTACATTATAGTGCGCAATACCTTCCACCAGGCAGAGTCTTCTCCTCCCGCCATCCCCCCAACCCTCCTCATTATCCCATAATTGAAATAATTCACAAATGCTGCATCCTGAAAAGTAATAACTTCCCCAATAACAGAACAGGCAGTAAACTGAGGGAGGTCTACTGGTTTATTAGTATAATATCCCCCTTTCATTCTGGTAGATCTTAAATAAATGAGGGTGTCTTCAGCATGACCAATTTCATGGCCCAATTTAACCATCATTAAAATAAAGAAGAAATAATGGCCGATGTCACAAGAAAACCCCCTCCCCAAAATAATCCACTGCACCCTCGTATCGACAAGCACTCTCACCGTCTCATTGCTGTTCGATCTTATTAAAGCACCAGTCTGATTGGTAAATAAGCTTTGTAGTGTGAGAAGTCAGGCCTTTACCTAAAAGTATTCCAAGCCCCTCAGTATTGCCTTCATAATGGTGGACTAGACACTCCCTGAAAATTAGTGCTAAAAAAAAACAGTGTAAATACACTGATCACCTGGATTCCAGAATGTCTACAGAGTCACTGTCTGCGCCCTGCAGTCTGAGTGCTTCCCACACGTGGAAAGAAAAAAAAAACCTTGTATTCATTAGTCCCAAAAGAGAATAAAGTCTCTGAATCCAAACAGGTCCAAATACCATTAGTTGTTGAATATTGTCTAAAAGGAATTAGTACTGCCAGTTTATCCCTCCTCTGACAGTACAGAAACAAATGCTGTACATCAGCTTCCCCTGAAAGTTCCATTGCAGAACTGATCAAACTTGCTCCACATTCTTACAAGGCACATTTGACTGTAGCTCCACATGATTTCACGCTAGACTGTCACCCATCTCTAAAGAGATTTGGAGGCAATTTCTTCAGCTCGAGCTCTGCAGATTTCAGGTCTTCTAAAGGGACCATTTCCCTTCAGTGGATACTTGCAGGTTAGCTGGATACAGCATCCGAAAATGGATATTTGCAGCTAGCAGCTTGGTCACCACATTATGATATTCAGCTCTCTTCTGCCTCATTGATGGGGAAGGTCCTGGGTAATACAAATTGGGGATCCCTCCCAGAGCACTTCCTTCAATTGTTTGACCTTAGCCAGCAGATTTTGGTGTTCCTGCTAATTCAGGAACTTGAAAATGAAAGTCCTGGGCTGACCCCCTGGGGAAGGCATAAGCCTCAGAGCCCTTTCCATGATATACTCAAGACCAAAGGGAGAAGGGCCTGCTATTTTCTGGACTAGCTTTTGTGCAAATAGGACCACATTAGAGCCTTGTTCCCTCTCCGGTAATGCAATAGCCACAACATTGTTGCAGCGGCTTCTCCCCTCAAGATCTTCGACTTTGGCTTCAAGTTTAATTACACGCTGTCTAACAAGTGTCATGGCAGGGTCAACTCTCTCCAATTTCTTCTCCATGGAGATAATTTGTACCTTACAGTCTCCTGTGTGCTGGGCCTGTTCTTCCAGCTTACCAGTCACTGCTTTCACCTCCTCAGTTAGAGATCAGACCTTATCCCAAAAGGGACAGAATTCTTCTAGAAATGCTCCAGTGATAGAGGAGTGGTCTCCATGGCTGTAGTAATTCTCTTGGCCAATGAAGTAGACTGGGCCTTCACTTTTTTTGCAGGCTTTTCAGGCATAATTGGCAGTGTATAATGCTAGAAACCCCAAATTTCTTCAGATTTGTACATGATAGGTTTGCAGCACTCCATCAGATCACTACAGTGAGTGAATTAAACTAAAATAAAAAGTTTAAATGGAGGTTTAGAGGAGGAATAGCCAGAGCGCTTGAGAACAGCATCTATTCAGCTTGAGGCATCACGTGATCTCCCGAACACCACATTTCTAAATTTCTATCACTGGAACCCTAACTGATGCTTTAACAAACTTTTTTTTGCAAAGAATTTAGAACATGACTGGGACAAGACACTTGACTAAAGAGAGAGGTGCCAGGGAGGCAGCAAAGAAGTCAGTAAGTTCTGCTGGGCATAAGTTGTTGCAACTAAAACAATAATAATCTAACTACTACAGGGCTGGTAGAAGTAGTAAAGGTGTAGTTGGCCACAGTGGTAGAAAATGTTTCCCTGCCACATCTGTGGCATCCATGCTGGTGCAGGCTGTGGGATGTGGCCAAATGAGGAGCAGTTCAAGAGGTGGCAAAAAATGTCTGACTCACACACTGGTCAAGGAAGAGTTTGTTAATGTCCCTATGACTTCTGGTGGCAGTGGTACTGAGCCTGATCTTCATAATAGTTTCCAATTCCCAGTTAAGAGTGTGGAGCTTGAACATAACTCAGCATCTAAGAAGGGAGATCAGATTGTTGCACAGTCAGAAAAGGCTAAATTATAAAATGTGTCTCTGACTAAACATGATGAGGGGGTGAGATAGTGTGGAGAAAGTGAAGATGAGGAGGAGGAGGAGGAGGAGGATATCAGTGGCTCTTGGGGTGATGATTTGGATCCTTTTTGGGACCCATAAAGGAAAAAGAGAAAGGGTGATGATGTTGAACATGTGTTGTTTTGCACATCAGTATCTCATGGAACTACCAAAGTTTAACTCATACTGTAACCATTGTTCCTCTTACCAGTGCTGAGCCCATTAAATTGCATGAGTCACTCAATGGTGAAGAGCATAAATCATCCCACAGAATGCCCATTTCCATGCCTCCCTTTTCCCACTTCCACCATACAAAATCAAGAAGTACAAAATTCCTAGTTTGGGATTTTTATATAGGGGACCTAGCTGATAAAACAGTTGCTATCTGTCAGCTGTGTCAAGTGTGAGTCAGTCAGGGAGAAAAGGGCAGCCACCTAGGCACTGGAGGCCAGCACACACACCTGAAGTCCAGGCACCAGTTACACTGAACTCAGCACCATATGAAGCTAGTGCAGGGGTTACACTCCCTTATCATTTGCATTTACCAAGACATCCAGATGTGGCAGGGAAATAGTCACAGTGGAGTGGTGGTTGAATAAGGAGGACTACTGCAGAGATGTAGAGATGTGTGTGTGACTGCCTAGCAGTGGTCATAGCAGCAGTGGTGGACTTAGTACTAGGCCCTAGAAGCACCAAAGCACAACAACCCATGTACAGAAATCCCTGATATCACTACTTTCATTTGTGCAGCACCTGTGAAGCCCCAGGAGTCAAATTCTACCCTACCAGTCATGCTGTCAGTGACCCACTGCACAGCAACACCACAACAGTGAAACCTGAAAAAAGACCATTACAACGACTTTGTTTCTTGACAGCACAATATCACATGTTGGCATTGTGCCATTGCTGTATGGAATGTCAGCAGATTTGCTGTCGACAAACAGTGGTGCTTCCTCATGCTGCCACTCCAAGTCAGGTCTTTGGTAACCCAACACCTAGGAAAGCACAGCCCACGTTGTATAACATGTTTCAGCATCATGCCAAATACCCACATAATCATGCTGCTGCATGTGAACTCTTGTGAAGAACATGAGATTTGGAGGTTGATGGTGCATGCCTGTCCCAAATGGTAGATTTCCTCAAGAACTTACTTCTCCTCATCTCTGAACTTTATGGTAAGGTGTCATGCACATTAATCCTTGCCCTGCTGCATTCAGCATCACCATATATAATCTCAGTATGGTTATGTGGACCAGTGACCTAACAGCTGATAGCTCCTATTTGTGCATTACAGCATACTGGTCACAGGTACCTGTGTTAGTATTTGGCTCTGGCTGTGGGAAAATTGTAGTAAGCCTGATTGCGATGGTAGCAACACTTCAGATATTCACCAGCATGCCATGCTAGCAGTGAAGAGTGTGACTGGATTATACATGGGTCAGAAAATGCTAGAATTGCTCCTAAGACTGATGAGTGGTTGTACCCCCATTCACTAAAAGTGGGTTTCATTGTGAGTGATATTGGCTTGATTACAGTGAACTGCATCAGCGACTGGTGGTTTCTCAGGATGTCATGCCTGGCACACTGACATAACCTAAATGTGCAGGAATTTCTAGCATAGCCTACTATCAAGTCCTTGTTGACTGTGGGACATCACAAATGTTTCTGGAAAGGCTTTTGACCATCTCAGGCACATGCTGATCCAGAACAGCCTGGTTCAGCACCGTTTGAAGGTGGAAGTCATTACTAGCTGGATCTCGAAATTACATGATTGAGCACTAGTACCAGCAGTACAAAGCCATCTCTGAATATCTGCTGCTGCATACAAACTGTGAGAGTGCCAGCATACAGACTGGTGAGTAATGGATGGCCTGATCATGATTCTAATACCATTTGAACATGCAGCACAGGCAGTAAGTGGTGACATGCTTGTATAACTCAGGCCATCCCACTCTACTGGAACTGAGCCAGCCACTGTTGAATGTACAGCAGGTCGGGAGGCAGATGGTGGCAAAGGAAGCTGAGCCTTAATGGAACACATACTCCATGTCTTGGACTGCAATAACCATATTTTCTGTATGTTGTAGTCTGCAGATTATAGGATTGCCACCATGCTGGGCTCACGATATAAATGCATCCTGTCATCAATACTTGAAGGTGAATGTGAACAGGTTCAAAATATAACCAATCACTTAATAAGATGGGCACATAGGGCACAGATGTTAAAGTCACAGTTATGGAATTCCCAACATGAAAGTGGTCAGAAATCAGGTGTCGCTACTACTTCACATGAATAACTGCCTGATAAAATATGCAAGATAACAGAAAAAAATATTACTGCAGGCCTCAGGAACCAGGGGATCCTGCTGAAATTAACAATAAAAGTCCTTTAAGTAGAGGTGACTGTCCTGAACTGGAATTTTGAACAAGAAAACAATGAACTATTGGACTATCTCACTCACCAATCATTTTTATTTATACAAATGTCTGTTGCCACATATTTTAATAGTACAGTCAACATCACAACTGTAATTACTTCAGAAATTGGCATACATCTATAAATCAAGTGTAAAGAAGTATTATTCTTTTTTTAATTTTAAATAATTTTATAGAAACTATGTTTTCAATGTAAAAATTACACCGAAAGTGGTGTTAACTGATTATGATCTTACAAGTGGATCAGACTAGTAATCCATACTAAAGGTGTGCCTTCAAGTTTAAATTACATATACTTTTCTTATACATCCCTATAAATAAATATAGCTAAACTTCATTTATGTCTGTATTATACTAGTGTTTTTTTATTTACAAATCCATAGAAATATATATCAAAGGACATGCCTACACTTTTGTTGCCGTTCTCGCAATCATATTATTTTAAGCCCACACCATATGTTTCTTATGTGTGTGTGCACAGTTGGGGATTTATAAAATGCCTCAATATTCAAGTCTAAATGTCTACAACATAGAAAATAAACCATCGTTATATTTTATTAGATCAGAATCATCAGAATTCCAATTCTGTTTTTTAAGGTTAATTCTGATGTTTGTAATCCCTGCTCATAAAACTAATGTCAAAATGCGGATCCTTAAAAAACTGTCTGTGTTAATCACCTTTGAGATTAAGAATTTTCATCAGTCTCTGTATAAGCAGTAAAGAAACATTTTAGCCCAATTCATACTGAGCAATTTACCAAAACTAATATTGTAGCTAAATGTATTCCTCTAGCAAATACTGTATATACCTCACATATCCACTGAAGAAGTAACTACAGTTAACATGTTGAATATACTATTACAATATATGACAAATGATAGTTGTCAAAACAAAAAAGATTAGCAGTGGAGGTGGTCTAGAAGGTATACATTTTCTTGTTAGCGTAAAAGATAACCACAAACCCACTTTGGGCAGTTTGTGCAAGGTAGGAATTGAAAAAGTGGATGAAAAGACTAATGAGGCAGCAGGACTGCAGACATTGCAGTGCATGGTGGATGTATATTTGGTGGACACCAGGCATTTAACCATCATGGCAGAGTTCTTGCTGTACTGGAGTAAGCAAGGTCACTGATTGGCTAGACTGATCTCCTTAGCTAAGCTGTCTACCCTGAAATGACAGTTTGGAGGGGTATGTAGTTTGGCAGGGGCCATTGCACTATACAGGTCTACAAATCTGTCCCCTACAGATGTTGGGATGTTAACATTTATGAAAATGAATGTGGGGCATATTCCACTCAACACGAACATGCGTGTGTTCCTACCACATGAAGGTGGTGGTGGTGAAGATAAAAATAAAGAAACGGATGTTATCGGCAGTGGGAAATTGTATTCTACTGAGGTAGAGGTAGCAGCAATGGAGAGATAATTCCCATACTGACTGAACTCCACCTGATGTTGCTACCTGATTCTGCATTGTCATGCAGCTTAAAGATATGTGAAATGAGAGAAACAGGAGCAGAAAACAGTATGAGACTGACATAACAATAACATCTAAGAATTTAAAACAAAAATGGTAAAAAGGATACTTACCTTCCCTGGTAAGAAATACTGCTACATTAAATAGCCAGCTCTGGGCAGGACCCATGCAGCAAGAGGATGTCATCATCACCCTAGTGATAAATACCTGAAAAGAGAGAAACATGAATGAAAGATGGTTAGAAAGACACTGTTTCCACTCTCCCCATCTATAGCCAAGAAGTAAAAAATAGAACATAAATTAAATAATTAATGAATGAATGACTGAATTAATGAATTAATACTTACCTTTCCTGGTAGGACACACAACAAAACTTGAATATCTTCATCCAGATTTACACCTCAAAGAGACATCATAATTTCATGAGTAAATATCAAGAATTTCTGTTCACTACAATTCATAGAGACAGGTGCTGTGGTGTGAGACTTGTGCAGTGCAGAAGTAGCATATTAATTCAGGGAGCCCATCTCATTTTGTTTCCTTGTGTGAACATTTCAAAACAGAAGAATTTATTAGACTCAAAATTTGGGGGCACTAAAATTCATCCCCTGACATGAATGATAAGAACCGTGCTGGTGGGACTGACACACAGCATGACACCATGCAGCAGCATGCAGCATTCTGATGCATTTTTTTCTTGTCATTGAGAACAATGGTTTGAGGACAGATTTTGTATATGCAGTATTATACTTTTTACAAAATGTCACCTAACGTGCATTACAAGAACTGCATTGATGTAACTGACACACAGTGTGTCACCTTGTAACTGCATGCAGCAGCCTGAAGTATTTATTCTGGTAATTGAAAAAATTTGGCAAGCACTGAATAAATATATATTCTACTAATCACAGCATTTCCCCTAAATGCTACAAAAACTGTGGTGGTGGAACATACAGACAACATGGCACCAAGTGGCAGCATGCAGCAGCCTGAAGTATGTACGTGTGTAGTTATGAAAAGTTCAGGGAGCAATTAATTTATGTTTATTGTGATTTTCACATATTTTCCCCAGACGTGCACCACAGAACTGTGTTGGTGGCACCGCCACACAGCGGAGCACCTTGTAGAAGCATGCAGCTTCCTAAATTTATTTATTTTTGTAGTTGTTGTAGCTCAGAATAATTAAGGGAACACGGAATTTGTGTAAATTGTGCTTTTACACAATTTCTCTGAAAGTGTGTTACAAGAACTGTGTTGGTGGAACTAACACACAATATGGTAGCATGTAACAGCTTGCAGAAGCATGAAGTATGTATTCATGTAGCTAGAGAAAAATTCAGAGAGAACAGAATTTATGTATATAGTGACTTTTGAACCTTTTCCCCTTAACTGTGTTACATGAATTGTTTTACTGAACTGACACAAAGTTTGTTACATGAATTGTTTTACTGAACTGACACAAAGTTCAGCACCTTGTAGCATCTTGCATCATCCTGACATACGTTTCCTGGTAGTTGAGAAAAATTGGGGAGCACAGTATATGTGTAGCTTGTACTTTTTGCATCATTACTCAATAAGAGCGTTACAAAAAACTGTGTTGGTGGGACTGGCATGCAACATGACACCAGGTAGCATCTTGCATCAGCCTGAAATGTGAGTTTGTGCACTTGGCAAAAATGTGGGGACCACATCATTTATTCATGCTAAGATTTTTGCACCATTTCCCCTTAAGTGGCTTACAAAAATGATGGAATTGGGAGAGATACATAGTGTGGCACAATTAGCAGCTTACAGCAAACGGAAGTATTAATTCTGGTAGTTGATAAAAAGTCTGGGAGCACAAATTTTACATATATTGCAATTTTCACAAAATTTCCTCTGAAGTGCGTTAGAAGAACCATGCTAGTGGAACTGACACAGAGTGCAACAGAACGTAGTTGCTAAAGTGTGCTATAAGAACTGTGTCAGTGGGTCAGAAACACAGCATGGAGCAATGTAGTGGCATGTAGAAGTCTGATGTATTTTTTATTGTGAAGAACAATTCTTTGAGGACACTTTTTTTAGTATATTGTGCTTTTCACATGATTTTACCTAAAATACATTAAAAGAACTCTGTTGCTGGGGCTGACACACAGCAACACACATTGTAATAGCATGCAGCAGCCTGCAGTATTTATTTTGGCAGTTGATAAAAATTAATTGAGCACAGAATTTATGTATATTGTGCTCTTCTCACTATTCCCCCTAAAGTGTGATACAAGAACTGTGGCAGTGGGAATGACACGCAGCATGGTAACATGTAGCAGCGTGCAGGGTTCTGAAAAATTAATTTGGGTAGTTAAGAAAAATTTGTGGAGCACAGACTTTATGTATATTGCACTTTTCGCAGCATTTCCACTATTGTGTGTTACAAGGACTGTGGCGGTGCAACTGACACACAGTGTGGCACCATGCAGCAGGATGCAGCATGCTGACATATGTATTCGGGTAGTTGAGAAAAATTCAGGGAACACAGAATTTATGTACATTGTGATTTCTGCACCATTTCCCCTAAAGTGTATTTCAAGAACAATGTTGTTGTGACTGACATACAGAATCACCATGTAGCAGATGCAGCAGTCTAATATATGTTTTTTTCTGGTAGTTACAACAAAATCACTGTGCACAGAACTGATATATATATATATTGCTGTGCTCAAAATTACCCCTAAAGCGTGTTCCATGAACTGGTGCAGTGGGACAGACACACAGTGCAGCAACATGTAGCAGCAGGCAGCAGCTGGAAGTGTTTGTTCTGGTGGTTGAGAAAAATTTGGGGAGCACAGAATTTAAGCATATTGTGCTTTTTCTACTATTTCCTCCAAAAGTGTGTTACAGGCACTGTGGCAGTGGGAAAGACACATAACATTGTACCATGTAATGGCATGTAGCAGCACGAATCAGCTTGAAGTATTTATTTGGGTAGTTAAAAAAGTTTGGTTAGTGCAGAATTTATGTATATGCTGGTTATCACACTGTTTCTCATTAACTGTGTTACATGAATTGTGTTAGTGGAGTTTCTGGTAGTTGAGAAAAATTCAGGGAGCCCAGTATTTGTTTATATTGTGCTTTTCAAATCTTTCTCCATAAGGGCATTACATGAATTGTGTAATGCACAGTTTGTGTAATGCATGAACTGTGGATTGCACAGTTTGTGTAATGCACAAACTGTGTTGGTGGGACTGACATACAATGTGGCACCATGCAACAACTTGCAGCAATCTAAAGCATTTATCTATTAGAACTTACTTGGGTAGCTGGGACAAATTTGGGCATCACAAACTTTATGAATATTGAGATTTTTGCACCATCTCCCCAAAAGTGCATTACATGAACTGTGGCATTGGGAGACACACACAGTGTGGCATCATTAGCAGCTTACAGCAAACCAAAATATTTATTCTGGTAGTTAACAAATATTCAGGAAACACAGATGTTACATCCACTGTGGTTTTGCACCATTTCCTCTAAACTACATTACAAGAACTGTGTTAGTGGCTGTGACGCACCGTGTGGCACAGGGTACCTCCTAGGTGTGTTACAAGAACTGTGGCAATATGAAAGACATGGCACCAGGTAGCAGCATGCACCAGCCTGATATTTTTTTTCTTGTGATTGAGAGCAATTCTGTGAGGGCAGAGTTTCAATATATTGTGCTTTTTGCACCATTGTACCTAAAGTGCATTAGGAGAACTGTATTGATGGAACTGACACATGGTGCAGCATGTTGTTACAGCATGCAACAGCCTGAAGCATTTATTCTGGTAGTTGAGAAAAATTTGGCATGTACAGAATGTATGTATGTATGTATGTACAGTATACTGTGTTTTTCACACCATTAAGCCTAAAGCACTTGCAAAGAACTGTGCAGTGGGACAGACACACAATGCAGCACCATGTAACAGAATGAAGACTTTATTCTGGCAGTTACAAAAAAATTGTGAAGTAATGAATGTAGACTGTATATAATGATTTTGCACCATTCCTTCAAAATACACTACAAGAGCTGTGTTGGTGGGGCTGACATGTAGTGCAGCATCTTGTGACAGCATGCAGCAGCCTAAATTGTTTTTTGGTAGCTGAGAAAAATTTGGGGAGCAATGAATCTGTGTAAATTGTGGTATTTGCACCCTTTCCCTTAAAGTGCATTGCAAAAACATGTGTTAATGGAAATGACACAATGTAAAAACATGAAGCATTCTGAAGTATGTATTTGGGTAGTTGAAAAAAAAACTCTGTTAGCACAGAAATTATGTACACTGATTTCTGCACCATTTCTCCCAAAGTACATTTCAACAATTGTGGTTGTGAGACTAACACACAGCGTGGCACCATGTTGCAGCATGCAGCAGTCTAACACATTTATTCAATAGTTGAAAAAAATTTTGGTAACACAGAATTAATGTTTATTGAGGTTTTTGTACCTTTTCTCCTGAAATGTGCTACAGGAACTGTGACAGTGGGAAAGACACAACATTGCACCCTGTAGTAGCATGTAGCATCATGAAGCAGCCTGAAGTATTTATTTGGGTAGCTGAGAAAAACTTAGGGAGCACAGCATATATATACAATGTGATTTTTGCACCATTTCCCCTAAAGTACATTTCAAGAACTGTGGCAGTGAGACTGACACACAGCATGGCACCATGTTGAAGCATGCAGCAATCTAACACAATTAGTCATTCTCTAGCCAATTTGCCAAATCACACAAAGGTTGTCGCACTTGGTGACTTTAACGTCAACTGGCTTGCACCTGAAGCAGACTCTTACAAGGATGCAGCCGCAGCCATTGACCTCACCCAGCTGGTAACTACTTCTACTAGGATTAACTATAGAACTGGAAGCTACACTCTGATTGACTGAATTTTCACCAACCAACCTGAGAGGATCACTGACACAATGGCCTTACCCGACTCCTTCAGTGACCACTCTCCAGTCACCTGCCACTGGTCGAATAAGACCCCCAAAATTCCCAAACAGCCTTTGCATCAATGTGCCCTCAGAAGAGGACAACTAGAGTAGTTTCAGGCATTCCTCCTTCAATGTGATTGGTCACCAATCAGCACAGCCACCAGCATAGACACTGCCCTGGGGCACTTCATTACCCTCTTTAACATGGCCTGTGATATCTTTCCCAAAGGTAAAGGAGTTAGCAACCCCTGGATCACCCCACCCCTCTTACACATCTTGGCCTCTCGTGACCACCAACGGCAGAGGACACTGAACAGCAGGACACTGCAGGACAGGAGCTAGTGCAATAAAACTTGCACAAAACAGAGACCAAAACAAAAAAAGCAAAAAGGAAATCAAAATACTTCTGTTCATAGCAGACTCCATGATTTGGGAAGTTGATACCTACCTCCACCTGGGGGTAATGGTCAGATGCCTCCCAGGTACATCAGCGTAGATAGACACTGACTGTATTGCTAAAATCGTGCAGGAAGCAGGAGAAAACATCGACATCCTGGTACACATAGAGACTAATGATCTAGCCTGCCGGTCAGTTGTGGAGACCAAGGAATACCTGACCAGACTGGGAGAAAAACTGTCATCCATTTCATTTGGCATCTCCTTCTTTGAGATCCTGCTGGTCTGGGAGAGGGAGCAGACAGACGGAAGGTCAGAGAAGGGGAGATAGAGGAGCTAAACATGTGGCTCAAGGGCTGGTGCCTGGAAAAAGGACACACATTTGTAGGTAACTGGCAACAGATTTGGGAGTGAAAGTTCTTTAAATTCGGTGGTCTGCATCTGACTAACGAGGGGCAGAAGTTTGATGTCTTTGCAGAATATTTAAACTAGCAAATGGGGAGAGGGGTGCAGCATCAGATACACTGAACAGGAAGAACACCCCTCCTCCCTCAACTAGTGATCAAACAGGAGTTCAGCATGTTTGTAGTTCATCTGCATCACCAGGTAAAGAAAAAGGTCCAGCTCCCCATATGATGTGCAGGGGAAATGCTGGACCTTGCCCAACAACTAACACATTGAAATCTGGCCAATGAAAAATCATGTACACAGATGCCCACAGTCTGGGAAACAAGATACCAGACCTGCAGGCAACAATGACAGAGGCTAAACTGGACATAGTAGCCATTAACAAGACATGGTTCACAAGTAACCACACTTGGGAGACTTCAGTACCTGGCTATGAACTGTTCAGAAGAGACCAAGGTGCAAAAAGGGGTGGTGGTAGGGAGTGGCCCTTTATGTCAATGAAAATATCAAAGTTACAGAAGTTCAGAATGCACATAAGGAGCCAGAAGAACTGCGGGTCACCCTGGAAACAGGAAATGGGACAGCCATATGAACTGGGGATGTCTATAGGCCTCCAGACCAGGGGGAGGACATTGACGCATTACTGTTAGAAGATATACAAAACATGATAGCTAAAGGGGAAGTTCTGATAATTTATTTATTTATTACATTTTGCTAACCCTGTAAGCCCACTGGGCCTAGAAATTCCTTTTTCCGGGCGACCGGGAGGAGGGGTAATACAGATGGTAGGCAACTGAAATTGAACCAGATTAAGCTGTTGGTGGTATTTTTAGTGAATGGGGGAAATTTGGCCAGGACACAGGTGAAATTCCCCCACTCTTTTTTGATAAGTGCCATGGGATCTATAGCATCCACCTGAACTACCACCAGTCCAGGTGGATGGGACCTCTGTTTAACGTCTCATCCAAAAGATGGCACCTCTGAAGTGCAGCACCCCCCTCATTCTGCAGTATAGTGTCAGTATTTGGATATTAACCCAAGTGCCAGATGTGGGAACTGAACCGACAGCCTTCTGATCTCCTGGCCTCAGAGGTGAGTGGGCTACCTACTGAGCCACTGACACTGACATGGGAGACTTCAACATGCCAGATACAGATTGGTCAACACCAGCAGGAACATCCTCCAGAACTAGACATATAGTGGATTCCCTGAAGGGGGAGGGCCTCAAACAACTGGTACAACAACCCACAAGAGACAGAGCTATCCTAGATCTAGAACTGACTAATGGGGAAAGGATTACGGATGTCCAGGTAGAAGGTCACCTGGGGTCCAGTGACCATCACATGGTATGGTTCAATTTGGCCACTGGAATTAAATCATCCCATTCCACGGCAAAAATATGGGACTTCAGAGGAGCTAACTTTGATAAGATGGCCAACAGAGTTAAGCTAGCCCTGGTAAGAAGAAATACAGGTGAGGGGGTACAGGCAAAGTGGGCAAGCATTAAGGATGCAATACTTAAAGCAACATTCCGTTGTGTTAGAGAGAAAAGCAAGAGCAAAAGAAGGAAGAAACCACTACGGTTCTCAAAAACAGTTGCAGAAAAGGTCAGAGCCAAAAGGCTGGCCTTCAGAAAATATAAGGGAATGCAGTGGGATGAAGATAGGGAGGCATACCAAACTTCCCTAAGGGAAGCAGGGAAGACAGTAAGACAGGCAAAGGCCCAAACCAAAGAAACACTAGCACAAACAGTAAAAGAAGGGGACAAGTCTTTCTATAGATACATTAGTGAAATGAGAAAGTCCAGAGAGGGTATTGCTAAAATAAAAGGGGATAGGGAATGTGTGGAGGATGACCAAGGAAAAGCAACTATCCAAAATAGATACTTCTGCTCAGTATTTACTGAGGAGAAGGAGGGCCAGGCCTACAGCTCAGCACAGTGGACACGGGGGGGGAGGTGTGCACTCGTCCCTTCACAAAAGAAAGGGTCCTACAAGAGTTCGATAAGCTCAGGCTGTAAAAGGCAATGGGACCTGATGGCATACATCCCAGGATACTAAAGGAACTAAGGGTGGAACTAGCAGAGCCATTATCAGAACTGTTTAGTCAGTCTCTGAGCACATGAGAGGTCCCAGAAGACTGGAGAAGGGCTCATGTGATCCCGCTCCACAAGAGTGATAGCAGAGAGGAATCAGGGCACACTAGACCAATTAGTCTTACCTCGGTAGTGGGCAAGATTATGGAGGCACTCCTTAAGGAAAGGATAGTGCAACACCTGGAATCCATAGGATCACAGGATGCAAGACAGCATGGGTTTACAAAAGGAAGGTCCTGTCAAACTATTCTCATTGATTTCTTTGACTGAGTAACCAGATTGATGGACCAAGGAGATGCAGTTGATGTCACCTACCCTGACTTCAGCAAAGCTTTCAATACTGTTCCACATAGAAGACTGATTAATAAGCTGGGTAGGCTCAGGGTGGGTCAGAAGTTAGTCAACTGGGTGGCAAACTGATTGGCTGGCAGAAAACAAAGAGTGGTGGTAAATTGCATACAATCAGAAGAGATGCAAGCCACAAGTGGGGTACCTCAGGGATCAGTCCTGGGGCCAGTCTTCTTCTATATCTTCATCAGTGACTTTGCAGATGGACTGGAGGGTAAGGTTTGTCTGCTTGCAGATCATACCAAGATCTGCAACAGGGTAGATGATCCAGATGGAGTGGGCAGAATGAGAAGAAATCTGGATAAACTGGCAAAATGGTTGGAAGAGTGGCAACTGGGGTTTAACGCAAAGAAGTGCAAGATCATGCACATAGGGAAGAGAAACCATGAAGCCACCTATAGGTTGGAAGGGGAGTTGCTGGCAATCACAAGGGAAGAAAGAGACTTGGGCATCATCTTTACAGATTACCTGAAATCATCCAAGCAGACCACTAAAGCTGTAAGTAATGCTAGAGGGATGTTGGGGTGTATTAGTAGGGGTATCGCAAGTTATAAGATGGAAGTAATAATCCCTCTTTACAAGACACGGGTTAGGCACCATCTGGAGTACTGCGTGCAGCACTGGAGGCTGCACCTGCACAAGGATATTAATAAAATGGAGGCAGTCCAGAGAAGGGCAACCAAAATGTTGCAGGGACTGCATCAGAAAACATATGAGGAATGATTAACAGAGCTCGATATGTATACCCTAGAGCAAAGGAGGGAGAGAGGTGATATGATCGAAAAATTAAAACAGCTTATAGGCATTAACAAGGTGAAAGAGTCTAACATGTTTCAATATAAGAAAAATAACAGGACAAGAAGACACAGCATGAGATTAGAGGGAGGCCGAGTAAGGGATAATGTGAGGAAGTTCTTTTTCACAGAAAGGGTGGTGTATGCATGGAATGGCCTACTTCAGGAATGATGGACATGAATACTGTGCAGGGCTTCAAACAGGCATGGGATAGGCATAAGGAAGCAATACAGATGAGTATGGATAGATAGGCCATTGACAGAGTACAGGCCTGTGGCACATTCATAAGTTAGAAAAAATGGGTAGGCTGGATGGGCCTTGCTGTCCTTATCTGCAGTCATCTTCTATGTTTCTATGTAGTGCATGCCACTGGCAAACCTATTGGCTGGCAGCTCTACAAGGCTGCAAGGAATGCATGTACCCAAGCAATCCATGTTGCCAAAACTGCCTGCTTCCAAGGTATATTCTCTAGCTCCCTGGGCAACAGCAAACAATTCTGGGAAAACATCAAAAACCTCACTGGCAAACTCAAAAAGTCCCCTCCAACATTTCTCAATATCAATGGCACAACCTCTCAGGACCCCAAAGCCATTGCTGATGTTTTCAATGCTGCCTTCACTTTATTTATTTCTAGGAAGTACCTTGAAGACAAAGGCTCTTTTACAGGGGTTCCACATTGTAGTAATACATGGGCATTACATCATTTATAATGGTTACAAGTACATAAGCAGATACAAGGTGATTCCATGCCTAGAAAAACATGAGTACCTCAGGTTACAGAAATCACATAATTACAATAACAGGGAGTACATAAGTCAAAATATACAGACACATAATTTAGAGCAGGCTAGGCTGACAGGTTGTTAAGTGAACAACTTCAGATTCTACAGGATAAAGAATGAATCAGGTAGGGAGCAGAGGATGATACAGTCTATAAAATAATTAACTAATACTATAGGCAAGGAGGCAAGAACTTGAAGGGCAGCAGTTCTTTTGTCATAAGTGCTAAAGAATGTAGTCACAAAGGAGGGCTTTAATGACCTGCCAAGTGAAAAGTATGATCCTAGAGTGAATTTAAGCCCTAACACCCCACTTTCTACTTCAGGGCTATTACTCCCTTGGTAGCAAAAAAAATTCCTTCTGTGGGTTCTTGGTAAATGAAGGTTCAGCAATGACACCCTCAGTCTGAAACTGCTCCTCCTCACTATTTATTTTATTTATTTATATTTCAGAAGTACCTTTGAGTCAAGGGCTCATTTACAGAGGTTCCACTTCAATCAATGACAAATCACATAGTTACAACAGGTTCACATAGTTACAAGAGTTTGAGACAGTAAATACAGAGTCATAAGAGCAGGGAATACAATCATTTGGGAGAGGACAATAGGATACACTTTTACAAAAGGGAGTTAGAATAATGACATGAAACACAGTCAAGATCCATAACATTATATGCAGATCTATTGTCTAAGTGCAACAAAAGTGAAGGGTAGAGAGAAGGGAAGGAATGTGATGGCTAAAGTAGAGGAGGGGGGAATGTGTCAAGAGGTGAGAGCAGATGGGATGGAGATGAGAGTTGAAGAGGGTGGAATGTGTTAAAGGAGTGGGAACAGGAAGCTGGGGTGGAAAAAGTGTGGAGGGAGAATTCCTAGAGGTGAGAATGAAGTATGGGAAAAGGTAGGATTACAGGGAGGAGTGGGATAAAGTAGGCATAAAAAAAACAAGCATTTGTCAATGCCGAATGTTGTCACGCTGGCAGTAGCAGTGGGAGTGGTGTAGCTAGAGACGCATAGTGCTGTGATTTTGTGAATGTGTCTCAAAAGGTGATTTTGCACAGCGAGCATGCCATTGAGCACCACAGCTGCAGAAACACGTTTTGGGCAGGCTGTGAAAAATGGTAACTGGACTGTTGATAAGGAGACGTGCACAAATGCCAGTGGTGAAAATGTGGCATGAAAATATTGCAGATTGATGAAGTTACAAGGGTGCATGGAAACTGTGCAATGCACTCTTGCAACACAGTCATTGTATGAAGGTTCAGCACCAAATGTTCAACATAGGCATTTTAGGACCTCTGCTCATGAATAGTGTCATCGCCAATTCCTAAAGTATCCCATAAACTGATTTCGCACAGCGGCCATGCAATTCTGTGACGGACATGCGAAAACACATTTCAGGCAGCTGGAGTGCTCATAAGGAGGTATGGAAAAATGCCAATGATGAACAGCTGGAGTGAAAGTATTACAGATTCAGAAGGTCATGAACGTGCGTGCAAACTGTGCAACACATGCTCATAAAACACTCATTTTATTGACTTTCGTTCCCAAATTTTGAACATAGGCATTTTAGGGCATCTGCTAATGAACAGTGTCACTGTCATTGTCATCATGTGTGTCAAACACAGACTTTACACAGCAACCACACTATTCTGCGCCAGAACTGTGAAAACAGATTATGGTCAGGATGTGAAAAATGACAGCTGTACTGTTCATTAGGAGGTGCAGAACAATGGCACTGTAGAAAATCTGGAGTGAGAATATTAGAAGTTTGAGAACGTACGAGCGTGCGTGCAAACTGCACAATGCACGCTCGTAACACAGTCATTTTATGGAGCATTGTCACCAAATTTTCAACACAGGCATTTTAGGACCTCTGCTCATGAACGGTGTCACTGTCATTTTCGTAATGTGTCCCGAACACTGATTTCGCACAGTGAACATGCTATTGTGCGCCGGAAGTGCGAAAACACATTTCAGCAAGGATGTGAAAAATGACAGCTATACAGTTCACAAGAAGGTGTGGTAAAATGCCAATTTTGAGAATGTGGCATGAAAATATTGCAAATACACTAAGTTACAAGCATGCGTTGTGCAGTTGCTACGCACGCTCGTAAAACAGGCATTTTATGGAGTATTGTCACCAAATTTTCAACACAGGCATTTTAGGACCTCTGCTCATGAACAGTGTCACTGTCATTTTCATAATGTGTCCTGAACACTGATTTCACACAGCAACCGCGCTATTCTGCGCTGTAAGTGTAAAAACACATTTTGGACAGGATGTGAAAAATGACAGCTGTACAGTTCACAAGAAGGTGTGGTAAAATGCCAATGTTAAGAATCTGGCATGAAAATAGTGTGAATACGCTAACTTATGCATGTGCATTGTGCAGTTGCTACGGACGCTCGAAAAACAGTCATTTTTTTGGATTTTCCACTGAACTTGAACATAGGCTTTTTGAGAGCCCCTCTCATGAACAGTTGCACTGTCATTTCGTTACTCAGTCCCGAAAGGTGATTCCATGCAGTGACTGCGAAAGCACCTTTCAGGATCGAATGACGCCATGACAGTGCAAGAATTCATGAGAAGGGGTCCCAAAAACCCCATGTTGAAAATTTGGGGCCAAAAGTCCCAAAAATGCCCAAGATATGCATTAAAGTTGAAAAACCCATATATATTCCATTATACAGCTTACCGGTATTTCCTCAGTTCGCGGTCGGCTTTGAAAAGTGCAGACGTGTTCCCGGTCCACAAAAGATCGTTGTGCTGGACTCCAGAGGTAAGTATGGGGTGAGGGGGGGTTGAGGGGAGGCAGGGTGCGCAGTGGGTTGGTGTGGGTGGGGGGAGGGGGCGTCAAGACTACGAGGGATCATTTTCGTTTTACAGGTAACAAAGAAACAGAAAAAAACATTGCAGGACAGTTTTCCTTTTTGCAGGGCATTTGGCACACTGGGGTGGGCTCCCAGCATGCCACCCAACTGGTTTGGGGGGATGTCAGTAGCCGATGGGGGATTGGGCATCCTCATCGGCACACAACACGGCAAGGGAGGAGGAAGTAATGCAGATGGGGATTGGGCACCCCCGTCGGCACAGAAAGAAAGCGGGGGGCACGAGCCGAGGGGGATTGGGCACCCCCCTCAGCATTGAACAATTAGGGGGGTGTATGCCGACAGGGAGTGGGCTCCCCCGTCGGCACACCAAGATGGGGGGGCACGAGAAGATGGGGATTGGGCACCCCCCCTCAGCATTCAACAATGGGGAGGGTTTTTGCCGATGGGGAGTAGGCTTCCCTGTCGGCACACAAAGACAGCGGGGGAGGGGGTTAACCGACACCGAAGTCGGCAGACATTAGGCTGCCGCCCGCTGGCCAACCATGTACATAATGGCGGCGAGTACAGCAAGAAAAGGAGCGCTGCATGTGACGAGCTTTCCTCGGATTGCAGCGGACCTTTTCTTAGATGTGCTTGCCCCATTATGTATGCATGGTGTGGAGCCGGCATGTAGGCTGATTGGGCAATGCGGAACGCACCTACAGGTGTGTGCTCTGCATTCGCCGAACAGCGACCGCACCTCCAACTCCCAACACTGTCGGAAGATGTTGGCTGAGCAAGCACGCCAACATAAAAAGCAAAGAGGTGGTGGGGTGTCTCAGAAATGGGGCAGAGAAGAGAGATAGAGAGCAAGGTGGGGTTCTTGAGAGTTGGTGACTGAGTACAGGGGCTGTGAAGACGATTAGATACCACAGTGTCAGTCACTGGAGGATGCCAGCAGCTTTCTAAGATTAGTTTTAAATGGAGTGTGATGCAGTTTTGGCACCTCTCAGCAAAATTCTCAGTCTATCCCTCTGCCTCAGGCAATTCCCCCAGCTCTGGAAAATGGCATTGGTGACACATAGAAACATAGAAACATAGACTTTGATGGCAGATAAGGACCGCTTGGCCCACCTAGTCTGCCTATTTCCCTACCTAGAGGATAAGCTGCAGATCCTATTTAACCAACAGCCTATTTCTTCCTACCCCCCACAAAAATTGCCTTATGTCTGTCCCATGCATTCTTGAATTCTCCCACAGTTTTAGACCCCACAACCTCCTCAGGAAGGCTGTTCCATGTGTCCACCACCCTGACCCTCTCTGTGAAAAAATACTTCCTCACATTGCCCCTGAGCTGTCCCGCCTCTATCTTCAGATTGTGTCCCCTGGTTCTTGCACATCTCTTTTTCTGAAAGATGCTACCCTTTTGGACATTGTTGATTCCACTGAGGTACTTAAACGTTTCTATCATGTCCCCCCTCTCTCCCTCCTTTCCTCAAGGGTATACATATTAAGCTCCTTTAGTCTCTCCTCATATGGCTTCTCTTGCAGACCCTGCACCATTTTAGTTGCCCTCCTCTGAACTGCCTCCATCCTGTCTATGTCCTTGCGGAGATGGGGTTTCCAGAACTGGACGCAGTACTCCAGATGGGGTCTCACCAACTGTCTGTACAGGGGGATAATAACTTCCTGTTTTCTGCTGGTGATACCTGTCCCTATACATCCCAGTATCCCCACAGCCCTCCCTACTGCCTTCTCACATTGCTTGCCAACCTTAAGGTCATCTGTTATGATTACCCCAGGTCCCTTTCCATTTTTGTCGTTGTTACTATCTCCCCCCCCCATTGTGTAATTTTCCCCTGGGTTTTTGTTTCCCAGGTGCATTACTTTGCACTTCTTTGCATTGAATCCAAGCTGCCATACTTCTGACCATTCCTCTAACCTTGCCAAGTCCTTTCTCATCCTTTCCATGCCTCCTTGTGTATCAACCCTGTTGCAGATCTTTGAGTCATCTGCAAAGAGGCATACTTTTGCTTCCAGTCCCTCTGCAATGTCACTTATAAAGACATTAAAAAAGGACAGGACCCAGTACTGAACCCTGTGGTACCCCACTAGTAACCCCCGTTTCTTCAGAGTAGACTCCATTTACAATTACCTTCTGTGTCCTGTTGTTCAGCCAATGTTTTACCCAGGCTACCACCCTGGGACCCACTCCCAGGCTGGTTAATTTGACTACTAATCTTTTGTGTGGGACTGTGTCAAATGCCTTGCTAAAGTCTAGGTAGACCATGTCCACAGCCCCTCCCTGGTCTACTACTTTGGTCACCCAGTCAAAGAAATCAATTAGATTCATCTGACATGACCTTCCCGCTGTGAACCCATGCTGCCTTGGGTCCTGTGCCCCACTGGCGTCTAGTTACTCAACAATTATTTCCTTCAGAAGTGATTCCATCACTTTCCCTACCACAGAGGTCAAACTGACAGGTCTGTAGTTTCCTGCCTCTGTCTTGGTCCCAGTTTTGTGAAGGGGAATCACATCTGCCTTCTTCCAGTCCTCGGGTACCACACCATCCTCCCATGATTTGTTAAAAAGAGTAGCCTGTGGTGTCACTAGTTCTCTGCTTAGTTCTTTTAGAATTCTGGAGTGAATTCCAGCTGGCCCCATTGCTTTGTCCACCTTCAGTTTTAGGAGTTCTTTCAGAACCCTTTCTTCTGTGAAAGGACTGGGATCGACCCCCCTCTACAGAGTGCTTCTGTTAATTGGATATGGCACCTCCCCCACTTCCTCTTTTGTGAATACCAAACAGAAGTATTCATTCAGTATCCCTGCTTTTTCACTGTCACTCTCTGCCCACCCACCCACCATCCATTCTATTCAGCCCCACTATCCCTCCCTTTGTCTTTCTACGCTCCCTGATATACCTATAAAAGGTTTTATCCCCCTTCTTAACTGAGTTAGCTATCTTTTCCTCAGTTTGTGCCTTTGCTATTCTGACTACCCTCCCTGCTTCCTTCTGCCTTAATTGGTACAGTTCTCTGTCCTGCTCCTTCTCTGTTTTCTTATACTTCCTAAATGCTATCTTTTTCTCCCTAACCTTCACCGCCACCTTTTTTGAGAACCATAGTGGCTTTTTCTTTCATTTTGATTTGTTTATTTGCTTCACACAAAGGCTTGTTGCCTCTGTGATGGCAGTTTTGATATTTCTCCATTGTTGTTCCACCCCTCCTTCTAGCCTGTTTGCTAGTGCTTTTCTAAGGCACTCTCCCATCTTGCCAAAGTCAGCCCTCCTGAAGTCCAGAAGCCTCACTTTTGTATGGCTTGACTCTGTAGCTGAGTTTATCATGAACCACACTGTTTGGTGGTCACTTGTTCCCAAATGACTACCCACTTGTAGATCTGAGATCCTCTCACTGTCCCCATTTGAGATTACGAGGTCTAAGATTGCTCCCTCATGAGTAGGTTCCAAAACTAGCTGTCTGAGGCATGCCACATGAAAGGCATCAAGAATGGCCCTGCTTTTGGATGTGACTGCCGCAAAGGTGCTCCAGTTAACATCTGGCATATTAAGGTCCCCCATCAACAGTATCTCCCCTTTCTCTGCCATCCTAAGTATGCCTTCTATCATATCTTTGTCCATTCCCTCTCCCTGACATGGGGGTCTGTATACAACCCCTGTGTGGATTGTGGTGCCATTTCCAGTCTCTAAGGTGACCCACAGTGCCTCCTCTCCTCCCTGTTTACTCTTTTTTTTGGTTGCTTTTATCCCTTCCCTTGCATAGAGAGCTACTCCCCCCCTCTTCTGCCCTCCCTGTCTCTCCTGTAGGTTGTGTACCCTGGTATGTTAACATCGCAGACATGGTTCTCTGTGTACCATGTTTCTGTGACTGCTACAATATCCAGGCATCCCTCTTCCATCAAGGCCACCAGTTCAGGGAGCTGGTTGCCCAGACTATGGGCATTGGTACTCATTACTCTCCATTTCCTGATGGCCTTAACTCTTTTTGCCCCATCCCTGTCCTTACTGCATTTGTCACTTTCTCCATTTACCCCTGCGCTTCTCCCTATCAACATCTCTATGTTGATGTCTACCTCACTTAGTACCCTGATATTTGGGGGGGGCTAGGATTTCCCTGATCCTTTCCAGTGCCTCCCCCCTTGGCTAGTTTAAATGATTGTCAATGAAGTATTTAAACCTATCACCTAGGATCCTGGTTCCCCTCCTGGACAGATGCAGACCATCATGCCAGTATAGGCCTGCATCCCTCCAGGTGGACCCCCAGTCCCCAATGAAGCCAAATCCCTGAGCTCTGCACCAGTTTTTCAACCACTGATTGAATCCCATGGTGTGGAGCATCTTAGCCTCACCCATGCCATAGACGGCAGCATCTCCGAGAAGGTTACCATGTGTGCTATTTGTCTAAGGCCCCTCCCTATCTCTACAAATGCTTCTTGCACTGCTCTGATCTCTTTCTTAGCCAGGTCATTTGTCCCTAGGTGGACAATTACATCCAGCTCCCTCTCCTGTGCAGCTGCTCCTGCAATCCTGAGGATTCACTCCCTGTCCCTCAAAGCCATGGCACCAGGCAGGCACCTTACCTCCCTCTCCCTTTCCTCCCCCAGTTCTACCTTCCTAACAATGGAGTCCCCCACCAGGAGTTGTTTCCTTCCACTGTGGCGTCCCATGCCACCCTCCTGTGGGTCTCCTTTGTGGAGGTTCCCAGCATCCTCCTTGGTCTCCACTGTGGGTGCCTCCATAGAGGAACCACACTTTTCCAGAATGGCATAGAAATTGTGGAGAGGTACAACTGGAGGGATGTGCCTCTGTTCCACCACCCTCAGGCTCCCTTAGCCCACTGTGGTCTAACCACTCCTCTTTCTTGGCAACCTCTGAGGCAATGGCAGTGACCCTATTGGTCCCTGGGTGGGAGAAGAGGTTTCACAAATCCTGGCCAACTCAGCCTGGAGATGAGCAACCTCCTCCCTCAGCTCAGAGAGGTGCCTGCAGATGGGACAACACTTCATCCTCCAGAACATCTCCTGGAAGACTGATGCTCCACAGCCACTGCACTGCACCACTCCCATCATGTCTTTTTTCTGGCCCCCTAACTGTTATTTGGAATACTTACTCTTTCCTCTGTTTGTTTAATTCTTTTTTTTTTTTCTCCTTCTCTTCTCTCCCTACTTACTTACTGTCTCTGCACCCTTTTAGCTCCTGATCTTCCTGTTCTGAGACAAGAAGTTCCTATATTTCTCAGTAGTCTCCTTACTTGCTCAGAGTCAGACTTCCAGCAGCTGGGGGGGGGACGGAGAGCTACTCTTGCCCTTCTAGGATGGTAAGTCTTTTGTGGCTTTGTGATCGCTCACTTCCTGCTCCCAAACAGGAAGTTCCTGTTGTCAGTTAAATCCTGTGCCTGTAAAAGTAGAACTGGTTTAGGGTGGGGGGTGGAGGGAAGGGAAGGAGGGAGGCAATATAGCCCCAGTAGAAGTTTTAGTTATACCAGTAGCTCCTTCCTCCTGGTTTTCTATCTGCTTTGTGGCAGAAGTTATCTAAGGCAGTGTTTATATTTGGTCTTAACCTGGCTCCTTCTAGCTAAGCCACTCCCCCTACTTTTCAAATCTTTCTACACCTAGTTAATTTCACAGATAACAATTCCCTTCTGACACCTGTGACAAGCACCTAGATAAGTACACAGATAACAGATAATTTACTTCAACTGCCTCTTGACAAACACACTAACTCCTTTTTTTTGTTGTTGTTTTTTTTTAGCCTAAATTGAAGGTCCTAGTACAAGAGATCTAGTTCTTAGCCTCAGTAGAGAAGTTTTAGTTATACCAGTAGCTCCTTCCTCCTGGTTTCCTGTCTGCTTTACACCTGTTCACAAGAGTGGAGATAGGGCTTCACACTCGAACTACTACTCGATTTCCATCCTGCCACCCCTTTCCAAAGCTTTAGAGTGTATAGTATCTGACTAGTTCACTGAATACCTTTCCACTTATGGCATACAATGCCCCTGGCAGCACGGCTTTAGGAATGACCACAGTACCACCACAGCCCTTTTAGGCTATACCACCTACATCCCTAGGGTGCAGGACCATGGACACATTGTGAGATCAATATATATTGATCTCACAAAGGCCTTTGACATGGTAAATCACTCTCTACTGCTTAAGATGTTACTTACCCTTGGTCTTTCACAAGACATCACAGCGTGGTTTAAAAGCTATCTAGAAGATAGAACCCAGCGAGTAAAAATCCAAGACACGTTATCATTCAGTCTCCCTGTATTCTCAGGAGTTCCTCAAGGATCAATCCTGGGTCCCCTTCCTATTTAGCCTCTTTCTGAACACCCTTCCCCAAGTATGCTCTACCAACCTGCTCCTATACACGGATGACACTGTGCTGTTCACTAGCCAGCCCAATAACAGCAGCTGAGGCCTGGTTTGCTGAACAAAGATTAATTATGAATTATAAAAAAAAAAAAAGTTATGCTCTTCACCAGCCCCCACAACAAAAACAAACGTGCCCAACTAAACATCACAAATAATCTCTTTATGCCCCTTGAACAAGCTCACAGTTTCAAATACCTAGGCATAACTTTAGGTAGCAACTTGTCATACAATGAACATGTGAATATTACCTCTAAAGAGGTTAACATATGATTAGGGCTCTTATATAAACACAGACTGAATATGATCCAAGATACTCTCCCCCTTGCTGTAACCAGTTCTAGCCTCTCAATTATTGACTACATGTTGTAATTTATGGCTCTGCGACTAACACCACCCTTAGAAGGATTAGTGTTGCTCTCAACAAAGTGAGCTGACTGGTCGCTGGGGCACATAAATACACCCATACCTGTGACCTTTATGCTCTAACAAACTGGTTCAAGCTCCATAGTAGGATCTCCTACCAAACCTGCCTCTTAGCGAAAAAGATCAGCATCATGCAATCCCCCCACTGCACAGAAGCTCCTTACTAGGGCTAATAAAATTCCTCCTCACATGCATAGCACTACCTAGCCTACCTTTCATGTTCCCTTCTGCCGTACTGCACATGCCCAGAGGTCATTCATGTTTTGAGCACCCAGCGGCCTTAACAGCCTCACCCCTAGCGTCTTGACTGAACCTAAGAATGGACTATTCAAAAGCAAGCTTTGGCTCCACCTTTCCAAACTTAGTTACTGTGACTGACCCCTGTAATCTGGTGTGGCAATACCCTGTCCCTCTTGACCAACCTAATCCCCTTCCACTTCCCCCTCACGTTACTACCTCTGCATCATGTCAACTCAACCGTACTAATAATTCTTCTCCTGGTTCAGCTGGTAGCACATCCACCTCTGGACCATAAGGTCGTGGGTTCTTATCCCACACTGTGATTGGACTTGCACCTAAAAATCGCTGGCATCCAAGTGCAGTATTGGGGGGTGCTGTACTGCTGGGGTGTGCCGTCCTTCGGATGAGATGTTAAACCGAGGTCCCTTCTGCCCATCCTGGTGTTGTCCTGATGGGTGTCCAGGTGGAAGTAAAAGAACCCAGGGCACTCTTCGCAAAGAGCAGGGAACATTCTCGGTGTCCTGGCCAACATTCCCCTTCCCATAATCCAGTTCATGCAATTATCCAGGCTGTGTGTGGGTGATGATGTGTGATATGGCCGCCACCACACATTCAGTCACTTCACTACCAGTCTAGCATTGCTTGTAAACGCTTTGGGATAATGCGTATGAAAAGCGCTATATAAATGCTGATTCTTCTTCTTCTTCTTGTTTATCGCCCTCTATTTGCCTTGACCTACCCCAGTCTCCCCCTCCTCAGTCTGACATGGCCTATCTGACAATGGTACTTTCCTTACCCAGCCTGCATACGATGTCCCACTGACTGCGTACTATTACCTCTACTAACTGGATCCTACAGCTATCATACTTTCCTGTTAGGTATATACTGACACCGTTGGGACAACATCATCCTTCTGACTGCAATTATAAATATTATGGCCTGTAACCTTTGCAGTCACCTTTGGCACTTTTATAGCTCTTATTGTTTGTTTGTGTAATTGTTTTTTGTAACCATTCAGTCTACTATGCCAAGTCATTTTCCATTTGTTTTTGTTTTACTTATCTGTGACATGGATCCTTTGTAAAAGAGTATCTGGCTCAAGGTGTTACTTCTGAGACGTAAATAAATAGATAAATTGAAAAAAAATTGTGGAGCACAAAATTTATGTGTATTCTGTTTTTTGCACTGTTTCCCCCAAAGTGCATTATGAGAACTGTGGTGGTGGTGGTGGGGGGGGAGAGATGGATGACACACAGCACATCAACATGTAGAAGCTTGCAGCAGTCTGAAGTATTTTTTGTGGGGACAGCTGGGAAATATTTGGGTATTAAAATATTTATGTATTGTGAGATTTTTGCACCATTTCCCCTAAAGTGCAGCACAAGAACTGTGGTGTTGGAACAGACACACATTGTTGCAAAATGTAATAACATGCAGAAACCTAAAGTATTCTTTCTGGTGGTTGAGGAAAATTCACGGAGCACAGAATATACTGTAGGTGCACTGTTATTTTTGCACTTTTCCCCCTAAAGTGTGTTTCAAGAGCTGTGTCGTCATATCATGTTTCGAGGAATTGAGGACTTGGATGGGAGGGGGGACCACTTGTCCACCAGGGATGGGCATGTTACATACACATCGGTGCATCAGGGACTGGGGGGCCACTAGACTACCAGGGCAATCTTTAGTGACTTATACCATACGATCGCAGCTACAGGGCAGGGGATGCCTTGGGATCCCCACAGCACACGTCATGCTGTGCAGGGCTCCAGGTGCAAGTCACCAGTCTGCCCTGTGCGAGGCATGCCAATGGTGCCATAATGTCATGCAAATGGCCCCATTTGCACCCTGTCTCATTTGCATGCCCCCTGCTGAATATCACTGGTGATGCACCTAGCGCAACTGCACTTGCGCTGGAACATCCCTGTGCTCCCTATCTGTGGCTTGCGCTAACACAGTACCACTGCACCATGTGCAGTATGAGTGCCGACCATGCCATATTCAATGGTGCTGCACCATGGTACATCACTGTTGAATGTCGTCAGGTCCTGGCCCCGGCACAGCCCAGTTGCACTGTGCCTAGGCTTGTGCCACTGCCCTGCACAGTATGAATATCTGGGCCACAGTGTAGCACCTTGTAACAGCATGTAGCAACCTGACATACTTATTTGGGTAGCTGAGAAAAAAATTCTGGTAGCGTACAATTTATGTGTTTTGTGCATTTCGCATCATTTCCCTTAAAGTGCATTACAAGAACTGCAGTGATTGGGACAAACACACAGCACAGCACTGTGTACAAGCCTGTAGTTGCCTGACATACAGTTTTCTTGTCATTGAGAACAATTGCTTAATGATGGATTTTCTGTATTTTGTGCTTTTTACACCATTGCACCTAAAGGGCAGTACAGGAACTGCATTGGAGGGACTGATGCAGCACAACACTTTGTAGAAGCATGCAGCAGCCTGAAGTATTTATTTTGATATTTGAAAACTATTCAGGAAGCACAGAATGTATGTATATTGTGCTCTTTTGTACCATTTTTGCTAAAGTGCTTAGAAGAACTGTGGCAGTGGGACAGACACATAACATTTTATTTTTTTTATTTATTGTGATCTCAGATTAACACCTTTGAGAACAAACTCATTACATAGGTTCCATGTCAGAATTACATTAACAGTGATTAAAAAAGAAAAATACAAAAAAAAATCATATAGGTATACAATAGAGCTGTAAGTGTAGGCTAATAACACATATGAAAGACAAAGAACCTCTGTGCACAAACACTGAGGCAAGGGTTACCCCAAAGGGCATTTGGCTGGGAAGCCAAGTTTCAAGAAAATACAAAATCACACATGCCCACACAATGCAAAGCATCATGGGCTGCATATGCAAATCTCCCCAGAATGTTATGCTGGTTCAACTTTAAGCAGAATTGCATGGTGCCAAAAGGCCTCTCACACAGTTTGCAAAGGGTGCTAACAGATGACATAGACATGTGTTTCGTCCTACCAGGACTCATCAGTATGCCTCTTCTGTTTGACACCCCAGTGGAATGAACCAACTACCCTAAGACGGTCTGTCTGGGTTATGTTGTGGTGAACCCATTAAAATAAAAAACTATTTAAAAGACAAAGAACCTCTGTGTGCAAACACTGAGGCAAGGGTTACCCCAAAGGGCATTTGGCTGGGAAGCTAAGTTTCAAGAAAATACAAAATCACATGTGCCCACACAATGCAAAGCATCATGGGCTGCATATGCAAATCACCACAGAATGTTATGCTGGTTCAGCTTTAAGCAGAATTGCATGGTGCCGGAAGGCCTCTCACACAGTTTGCAAAGGGTGCTAACAGATGACATAGACACGTGTTTCAGTCCTACCAGGACTCATCAGTATGCCTCTTCTGTTTGACACCCCAGTGGAATGAACCAGCTACCCTAAGACGGTCTGTCTGGGTTATGTTGTGGTGAACCCATTAAAATAAAAAATATTTAAAAGACAAAAGAACCTCTGTGCTAAACACTGAGGCAAGGGTTACCCCAAATGGCATTTGGCTGGGAAGCCAAGTTTCAAGAAAATACAAAATCACACATGCCCACACAATGCAAAGCATCATGGGCTACATATGCAAATAATATGATATATATATATATATATATATATATATATATATTAACAAATATGAGTCTAAGTATTAATATAAACATAAACAAACAGACTAAGTCAGCAGGTTATTATAAGTACCACAAGTTTGTGAGAAGGTTAAGGCAGTTTAAGGAAGAAAGGACAATTCAGACTGGGGGGGGCTGTAAGGCAGAGGGAGGTACTGCAGCAGAATGTGTTGTCAGGATGGAGGGCTATGTTTTGGGGTTATAACAGCCCAGGGTGGCCAACACCCACTCAAGAAGTGGGGAAGCATCAGCCCAGGAAGGTCTTGTCGAAGCAATTTTTTTTGGGGGGTGGGTTTGGGGCTGAAGACAGATGGCAGAGGATAGTAGGAGAAAAGAAGGGGTGGTGGGTAAGAGGGGAGCTTGACGGTGGGAGGAAGGAAGGAAGGAAGGAAGGGAGGGAGGGAGGGATAGATTACATTAAGGTACATGATGAAGGGAAGTAACAAGTGCAGGATTTAAGGGGCCATGTGATCATGAGGGAGATCTGTTTCGGGACATGGAAAAACAGCATTGCAGGGCTAAGGCAAGCAGTCACAGATGGCATTCACCTTGAGGTGTTTTTGAAGCTCATGTTTGTAGGGGCTTAATGTTGGTATCAAGGAGATGGCAGTAGGAAGACTATTAGTCCACATGGGAGCAAGGTAGGCAAAAGCTCTTTGACTAAGAGAGGTGCAACACCTAGGAATTTTAAAGACTATGCTATCTGAGCTTCTGGTGGAATGGCTGTTATGATAGGGAGTAAGGAGCTTCTGTACGCCCTTTGGCATGAGGCCCAGATTTACTTTTCTGGCCAGAAGGCATGACTGGAACCTGAGCCTATCTGTGAACTGGAGCCAGTTAGCCTGGTTATATAGTTCACATGTGTGTGTAAGCCATGGGGAACCAGTTAAGAGTCAGTAGGCTTTATTTAGGGTGACCTTTATATGGTGAGGGGCTGTGTCCATAGCTGAGCCATTGACTATGATGCTGTAATCAACAAGAGAGACCACTGAACTCTGGATAGCAAGATTTAGGGCCTCTGGGGTAAGACTTTGCTTGTGCCTATGAAGTAAACCAATATGGATGTTCACAGCCTTTGCAACATTTTCAGTGTGGTAGGCATATGACATAGTGCTGTCTATTATGATCCTGAAATATTTGAAATGCTGGACAAGTTCCAATATAGTCCCAGATTAGTTTGTTTTGTTGAGTGGATGTGAACGATGCTTACTCTAGTGACTGGAAAATAACAAGATCTTCATTTTTTATAGCTCAGAATGAGTTTATGTTCTCTGAACCATCTCTCAACTGCAGTAGAGCTGTCCTGGAGCTTGCGTTCCAAGCTAAAAGGATCAGATTCACTTGTAAACAGGACTGCATCATCTGCAGATAGCAGAATCAGAGAACTACTGACAAGTGGGAGCCTGTTTAGGAACAAACTTAATAAAATGGGACCCAGAATGGAGCCCTGGGGGTACACCGGAGTGAACGGGTTTACTATCAGATAGGACATTATTAATCCTAACTTGCTGAGAGCGATTTGTGAGGTAGTTCTTAAACCAGGTAACTGTGTCAGTAGACAGCACAATAGATGCTCAACTGGAAGGTCATGATTAACCGTGTTAAAGGTTGCTGACAGGTTAATGAAAGAGGTGTCGACTAGCGAGCCATGATCCAGGGAACTGTGAATATAACTGGTAGACTCTAGCAATGCAGTAGTGGTGCTGTGTCCTTTGTGGAACCCATGTTGTTGTGGGCACTGTATATTGTACTTTTCTATGTATTCAGTTAATTGGTCAGCAACTATTATTTCAAGAGCCTTAGACAAAGGCGGGAGTATTGAGATGGGCTGTTAGAAAATGAGTAGGGAAAATCCCTAAATCTGATTGGCTTAGGCAACCAGCTACCCAGTCTGGTATCAGGCAACAGAGACCGGAAAATAATGAGACCCAGTCTCTGTCGTCTGATAACATTCCAAATGCTTGTGCCAGTAGAACTTTCAATTAAAAAACACTGCCATCTTTTAAATCTCGGTTAGCGAGAGCCGCCCCGTGATCAGCAGAATCCGATGTCTTTCCCATAACTTGATTGCTCCAGGTGACTAATATCCCCCCCCCCACAACGTAAAAAAATATAAATAAAATTATTTTACTGAAAAAATGAGGTTCGGTTTTCCAGCAGCCCGTTTCAAACTTTCAACCGCGTGGGTCTACAGGCTTGATTTTAATCTGCCACTGTCAGCTCCATTACCCTATTGAATAATTTCCCAGATTAACAGTAAACTCCCCCAAAAAGCAAAGTATCTGCTAACCCACTTTATCCCTGCAGTAAGCAGAAAGCAAAGTTTTTCCTTTTAAATAAGCGCCAGCACAGTCGCGTGCTCAGCACTGTTACCACATCCCGTAACTTTCTTCCAGACATGCCCTACCCCCTCCACGCTTGCTGCAGAAAAAAAACTGACTGAACAGCACAAGTCCTAGCACTATAGGGCACAGGAGTGTCATTAATCACAGAGTGTCAGTAATCCATTTTTATTTTACACAGCCCACTTTATTACTGTACAAGCTGCAGCTGGCGGGGGGAGAGAGAGAGAGAGACAGCACTTTTGTCATTTTCAGCGGCTCTCTCCATGTAGACAGCAGTAACGGCTTCAGTGTGAGTTCCAGGAGACAGCTCAGGGACTCTTTCTGGTGGTGGGAAAGAGAAAGAGACTGCAGTATATTAGTTTTCCTTTTTGAAACAAAGCAGCATCTCTCTCTCTCGAGTAGACCATGATAAAGGCTTCAGTGTGAGCTCTGGGACACAGCTACGGACTGTTTGTGTGGGGGGGAGAGCGAGAGAGCGCCCTTTTACCAATTTCAGCGTCTCTCTCTCCTTCTACAGTATGCCGTGAATTAAGTGATTTTTTCCCGTGATGGTGCCGTGAAATTGTCCTCTTTTCTCCGTGAAAAAATTACAGCCCTACATATAACAGACAATGAAAAATGAAGCAGATGACTTACAATAGCAAAACACTATTGTGGATCACACTGAACTAATGAAGTGCTATTTAAGCTGAAGTCTCACAAACAGCGATCTGCCACTTGTGCTGACAGCCCCTCTCTCTATCCTACAGCAACAGCTGCCACTTACAAAAACAAACTTCTGTTGCCAGTGGCGATGGGGGGTGGTGGTATGAACAAAAAAATTAAAAAAAAAATGGTGTAGAAAAGCAAAGGTGCCTCATCTTGACAGGTTGGAGGAGGGGTGCTTTCTAGTCATTCTGATCCAGGTGGAGGAACTATTTTATCTCAAAACTTACGTTGAACTACTATTTTATTAACAGTTTTTTATTGACCTTTTTTTTTTTTACAGTGCCCATTTTCTAAGCGCAATAATACCCTCCAGGGTGGGCGGTATTGTGCTATACCAGACCTTCCAGGGGCTATAAGGCCCTCTGCCTGTGGCGTCGGGCCTCATTACACCCCTGGACGGTCCGGTATAGCACAATACCGCCCACCCTGTTGGGTATTATTGCTTACATAGTTACCTAGTGAGGTTCGATCACCATTCTTGAAAATGGGTGTCACCAGGGCCTCTTTCCATAGCTGTGGGAAGTGAGAAAGCCTGAGTGAGGTGTTGATTATGCGTGTTAGCTGTGCCAAAAATGTCTTCTAGGTTAAGAGCCACAGATTTGAGGTTGAGGGAGTCACCACTGAAACAGGACTTACTCTGGACCTTTTGGAGATATTTCCTAGCCTCACAATAAGAGAAGATTCTAAAGTGGAGCAGGGGGTGAGAGAGAGGTAGGACTACAGGGCTTGGTTTAGAAGTCAAGACTGTTTGGAGGAAAAAATCAGGAGGGAGGATGCCATTGAGGTCTGAGAAGGCTTCACTGAGAGAATTCGCAATGGAATTGGGGTCTATAGTGGGAACATCACCAATGTTCAACATGGTGGGAGCTGACTTTGTTTCCTTTCCAGTGACTTCTTTAAGGTTTGCCAAGAATTGTCTACCATCACGCCAAGTGCGAGTGAGGGCTTCCTTGTAATATTGATTTTTTGCTGTGTGTATGGCCCTAGTGTAGTCATCTTGGGCTTTTCTTGTGGGCTTGGGTGTCCACTTATTTACCCATTGTTCTGGCTATGTGCCAGAGATGATCCCTTAATTTCATCCATTCAAGAAGTTCAGGCATGAACCAGGGGTTATGGTAACCTTTGAGTTTGTGCTTTTTAGTGGGGCATGTTGGTCACACACCCTGTTAAACAGCAGGATGAATTGGTTTAAGGCCGCATCAACAGGACTGGAAGAGTAGACTGTTGACTAGTTTTGTCGGCAAAGGTCAGCTTTTAGCATTTCAAAGTGACCATGTTTAAGGACCCTATGGATAATTGTTTTCAGTGGGGGATTGGAGAAGTTGCTAGTCCAGTGAATTAGAACTGGTGAATGGTCAGTATGTGCATCCAGAAGCACTGTGATGACAGAGATGTGGTCCGGTTGATTAGACAAGGCCCAGTCAAGCAATGAGGAGGTGCCAGTCTTGTAGTTTATCCTGGTAGGAGAACTGACAAACTGGGAAAGATGCACAGCAGAAACTGCATCCCTATGGAGACTAGAGGCTGGTGCACTTAAGTTGGCATTCAAGTCACCCAGCAGTACTGTTTTGTTGTTTAAATTCAAGGCACCAAGGCATTCCATCAGCGAGTTTAGCCCAGGGGTCTTCTGACCAGGTGGAATGTACACCGGCAGAACAGTGAGGGTTTTGTTGTGCTCCCCAAATGGCAATTTTTAAGCTAAAACTTGCAGGTTAGTCCCAGTATCTGGAAGAGGTATAACAATGGCTTGCAGGTCCTCCCTTATGTAGATTGCACATCCACTCCCACGTTTGGTTAGACAATCCATCCTGTACACTGTATAGCCTGGGATCGAAACTGATGCATCAGCAATCTTAGGAGAGAGACAGGTCTATATCACTGAAAGGATGTCAAGGTTGTGTTGTAAAGACCAGGCATTAAGGATATCCATTTTTGGAAGGAGGCTGCAGATATTCATAGAGCCTATTGTGAGTTGCTTGACATAACTTTGAGGTTCAGCTGTGAGTGTTGGAGGGCCCAGATTTGGATGGATATTCCCAGATAGTAGCAATAAAAGTAGTACAATGTGGCATAGATATTCTTTCAGGTGTTTGCTGCTGCATTTGAGTATCCTGCACTGATCTGAGTAGGAGGAAGGTTTTTCCTGAATATTAAAAATTCCAGAAAAGGGTGCCAAGGGGTGCAGCTACCATGGTCCTTGGCAGAAAAGCTCCAAAAGCTGATGTAGGCAACACTCAGGGTGGGGGGTGGGAGGGTATAGGAAGTTTGTGGCAGTGAGTCAACATTGAAGCACAGTGGGCATCGAGGTTCATGCCACGCAAAGATGGACTAGGAATAGGGAGCAGATTTTCACTGAGTTGGGAGGTGAGAGTAAGGAGCATTAGCAACAAATCACCTCTCAAAAAAAGGAAGCCAAGCATCTTGTGGGTTTACTTAGGTGTGATCAAAGAAGGAAAGGCCCCTCATAGGAGAAAAGAGTAAATATTTGGTGGTTGCCCCTTTAACAGGAGAGACTATTGTAGCCCCTTTAACAGGAGGTAGTAGACTGAAACAATCTACCCTTGGGTCACCAATAGGAAGACTGGGGAGCATACCTCTCAACTGTACCACATTACGAGGAATGTTTCTCATTTTACTTCATAAAAGCTCCCTGTTCCACATTGTGAGGACTTGTCCCACATTCAGTGTTAACAATTTAAAACAAAAATCTATACTAAATGATGCAAAAAATATATTATTCAATTAATAACAAACTTTCTGAACATAAATGCAAACACTTTAACAGTGTTCTAAGCTTCTTAGGTAAAGATTTGATTAAACGTTCCACATTTTGCTCATTTGTTCCACATTTTGAGAGGCAATGTTCCACATTTGGGGGACAAAAGGTTGAGAGGTATGCTGGGGAGGAGAAAAAAAAGTCAGAGTACGAGCATTGAAAGGAGATCTAAGGTGGGGGACGGGGCGGTGGGTGAAAAAAATCACTGGTGTAGCAAGCAGAATCAGGACCAGTTTACGCAGTGTAAAAACACAGTGAAACAAGGCAAAAATCCTGTTCTATCACTTAGTTGGTGGAAACAATCAAAGTGATACAGGGATTTCAGTCACTAGAGTCCAGGTTGCAAATTAGGTTGTAAATACAATAAAGATAAGAAACTGCTCAGCAGTGAGCAGCAGTTACAGATGGCAGTTTGTTACTGATAAAGGACTGCAGATCCCAAGCGAAGACCAAATGATTGCACCATATAGTAGCATGTATTAGCCTGAAGAATTTATTCAGGTAATAATTTCCCATAAAGCATGCTGCAAAAGCTGTTTTGGTGGGACTGACACACAACATGGTATCACGTAGCAGCATGCAGCAATCTGAAGTGTTTTTTATTCTTGTAGTTCAGAAAAATTCAGGAGCATAGAATTTTTTTTGTTTGTTTGTTTGCACCATTTCCCTAAAGTGCTTTACAAGAACTGTGTAAGTGGGACTGACACACAGTGCAGCACGTTGTAGGAGCATGTAGAAAGCTGATTATTTGTTTTGGTAGTTGTGAAACAGCTTTGCAGCACAGACGTTATGTATATTGTGCTTTTCACATCTTTTCCCCAGATGTGCATTACAAGAACTGGGGGGGGGGGTGAACGGACACACTGCACTGCACCATGTAGCAGCATTCAGCAACCTGACATATTTTTCCTTTTCACCGAAAACAATTCTGTGAGGACAGATTTTTGGTATATTGTGCTTTTTTGTACCTTTGCTCTTAATCTTACAAAAACTATGTTGGTAGGACTGATATACATAATGCAGCTCCTTGTAGTAGCATGCAGCAGCTTGATATAGTTCTTCTGATAGCAGAGAAAAATGTGGGGAACAAAGAACTGATGCGTATTGTGCTCTTTGTACCATTTCCCCTAATGTGCATTACAAGAACAGTCTTGGTGGGACAGACATAAAACTAGGCACCATGTAGCAGTATGCAGCAGCCTGAAGTATTTAATTGGGTAGCTGAGAAAAATTCGGAGAGCACAGAAGTTTTGTATATTGCGTTTTTTGCACTAGTTCCCCTAAAGTGCATTACAAGAACTGTGTTGGTGGGTTTGATACATATTCCAGCACCCTTTAGCAGCATACAAGAGTCTGCTATATTTTTTTTTCTGGTAACAGGGAAAAACTCAGCAAGCACAGACGTTGTGGTGTATTGTACTGTTCACATTATTTCCCCTAAAGTGCATTACAAGAACTGTATTGGGGGAACTGACACACAACTTGGCACCTTGTAGCAGCATGCAGCAGCCTGTTATAATATTTCAGGGAGTTTAACAAAATGTGGGGAGAACAGAATTAGTGTATATTGTGCTTTTCACAACAATTCTCCTAAAGTGCATAACAAAAACTGTGTGGTGGGAGGGAACTGACACACAGCATAGTGCTTTGTAGCAGCATGCTGTAACTTGCTGTATTTTATATTGTCATGGAAAAGAATTCTAAAAGGAGATATTTTTGTTATATTGTGCTTTTCACACCATTTCACCTAAAGTGCATTACGACCACTGTATCCATAGGAGTGACACACAGTGCAGCACCTTGTAGCAGCACGCAAAAACCTGAGATATTTTTTGGAGTAGTAGAGACAAATTCTGGGAGCACACAATTGTTGTATTTTGTGCATTTTGCACCATTTCGTCTAAAGTACGTTCCAAGAACTGAAGTGATTGGGACAGATACATGACATGGCACAGTGTAGCTGACTGCAGCAGCCTGACATATTTTTTTCTTGTCATTGAGAATAATTCTTTAAAGGATATAGGACATGGGTTTGTGATAATTTTATCTACTAAATAAATCATTAATAGCGAAACAAGGCCTTTGTGTGTCTTTTTTTTTTATTTAATAAATGTTCAAAATCATACTTGTATCATATGTTGAACTGTTGTTTTTTGTATCAGGAGTCAACGTGTGTCAAGCCTTGGCACGCTTACGTCACAGATTCCCGGTACAGAATGCAGTCCTCTGTAAGTGTTATAGTAATTCAGTTAAATGCTGGTGCTACACAACATCTAGCTAAAGGCTGGGTCCCACTTGAAAAAAATCACACCCATAAGATGAACGGCTCCCCACCCTCATACTGTTCACATTCCAAATACAGAAACATACACATTCTGCTGTTTATTTTAAACTGTTCCTTTTCTGTTTTGTTTATTCCATGGTGTCACATGGGCCCTCCCACCCTACCCTTGCTGTAATCAAAAACAAATGCTGTAACTTACTGTATTCATTACAGCACTATTCATATTGTTCGGCAACTGACTGAGTAGGTGAGAGGAGGGCTATGTCAGTCACTGAGTATCTACTTAGGAAATCTGACTTCATCTTCCTTGATGTGCCTAGGACTCACACCACCTTTGGCAAATGTGCTATCTCATATGCTCTTCCAACAATCTGGAACAAACTCCAAACCATCCTGAAACCATTCGGTATGGTCTCGGTTAATTTCTTCAAAGAGTTAACCGCATCCAAAATAAAATATATTTGTAGCTGTTTTTAATCCTCTTCTCTGTTCTTATATCCTTATGACTATCCACCTGGAAGCAGCGCTTGTTAGGACATGAAACTGTCCAGTTATTCTCAAAACCTTCTCCTACCCTGGCCTTCTTTATCTATATCCTTGTCCCCCTGCTCTCTTTAGCCCTCTTCCTCCACTCACCACTTATTTTCAACCCCTCCTTCTTATTCATCTACTCTTTCCTGTCATTTTCAACTGCTCCTTCTTATTTAACTGCTCTCTCCTGTCACAGTACACTCCCCACATTAACCGCTCCTCACCACCTTATGCTAATAATCCTACCTTGTCCTGTCTTAATTGTACACTAGGTATTATATGTACCTTAACTGTACCATATTAATCTTACTTGTATATTGTTTCATTTTGCTTGTTATATGTTGCCTTTTTATTCACTGTCTCATGACTGTTTACATGATTTAGGACCTCCTTGTGAATGAGCTTGCTCAATGGAATTTTCCTGCAATAAACTTGAACTTGAAAATGAACTTACTGACAATACAGCACAGTGTTTTAGTTACTTGGAGAATCTTCCTTCCCCACCCCCATTGGCTGCTCACCTATGGCTTCTACCACTATAAGTCGCCCTTGAACTCCTGTCATTTGTGGCTGGCAGCCGCAGTGATCTTCACTCCCCTGCCCTCTCCTGCACAGAACCAGGGTTTGGACAGTGGGAAAGAATGAAGCTGCACAGCTAACTAGGATTAACAACATGTTTGATGTGCTGGTTGGTTGCTCCCTCCTGCCACAACTGTGCAGTCTCTGGAGTGCAGGTGAATCTATAGTTCCTGCAGAGCAGTGTGCACCTCTAATGGGTGCACTGAAGTACTGGAAGACAGGCTGTTACCCCCCAAATGTCTTTGTGGCCAGGGGAGTGAGAAAACCTGCTGCTTTTAGGCAGCAAACAACAGGTGGCGGTTTGCAAGTTCTTTAGATTCTGTTTCAATCAGTTTGCAGAATGGGGGGTATGAGAATGGACTACCTGAGTGGATTATTTGCTGAAGATTGAATTAAGGTGCTGAGGCTCTCCTTCTCTCCCATAGTCTTGACTCAGTTCAGGAGAGAGCAGGGGGAATGAATACAACCAGTGGCTGTCAACCACATACGAGAGGAGTTTGGGGGAGACTGATGCTGCTACAGACCCTACAACTGCAGACAACCCCCATAGGTGAGCACTGAGTCTTGGAGGGGACACAACAAGCTAGATTCCCCTATAACTAAAATGCTCTGTTGTATTCTCAGTAGATACTCGACAACTGACAAAGCACTTCTCTCACATCAGTTGGTCACCAAACAATATGAATAGTGCTATAATTTATATAGCAAGTTACGGCATTTGTTTTTGACAACAGCAAGAGGATGGTGTGGAGTGGACCACTGGACTCCAGGAAAGAAATAAACAGAAAAGGGAACCATTTAAAAATAAACAGGAGAATGTGTTTGCTTCAGTATTTGGAATCTGAACAGGGTGGCTGGGTGGGGGTGTGAGCTGTTTGTCTTACTGGTGTGATTTTTTTTCAAGTGGGGCCCATCCTTTAGCTAGATGTTGTGCAGCAACAGCATTTAACTGAATTACTATAACAGTTACTGAGGATTCCATTCTGTACCGGGAGTCTGTGACATAAGCATAGCAAAGCTTGACATGCGCTGGCTCCCAATACAAAAAACAACCAGGTCAACTCGAAGAACAGTTCAACATATGACAGGAGCATACAAGTTTGATTTTGAACATTTATTAAATACAAAAAAGGCACACACAGGCCATTTGTTGCCATTAATAATTTATTTAGCAGATACAATTATCACAAAACCATTTCCTATCTCCTTTAAGGACAGGTTTTTGGTATATTATACTTTTTGCACCATTGCACCTAAAGTGCATTGCATTCATTGGCAGGACTGACACAGCACAGCAGCTTGTAGCAGCATGCTGCAGCATGAAGTATTTATTTTAGTATTGGAGAAAAATCTGTGAAGCACAGAATGTATGTATATTGTGCTTTTTGCACCATTTTTGTGAAAATGTTTACAAGAACTATGTTGGTGGGACAGACACATAATGTGACTCCCTGTCATAGCATGTAGCAGCCTGAAGTATTTGATCTGGTAGTTAGTTCCTCAAATATGTGTTATATAGGAACTGTGTCGCTGGGACTGTCACACAACTTGGCATCATGTGTCAGCATGCAATAGCGTGAAGTATATTTTCTGGTGTTTGCAAAAAATTCAGGAAGCACAGAATTTATGTATATTGTGATGTTTGCGCCATTTTCTCTAAAGTTTGTTAAATGAACTGTGTTGGTGGGATTGATACAAAGCACAACACCTTCTAGCAACATGTAGCAGTCTGTTATATTTGTTCTGGTAGCTGAAAAAAAATTGGGGAGCAGAGAATGTGCGTATACTGTGTGTTTTGCACCATTCCTCCTAAAGTGCATTACAAGAACTTTGGGGTGGAGCTGACACACAGCACAGTGCCTTGTAGCAGCATGCTACAACTTGAAATATGTTTTATTGTCAGTGAGAACAATTCTTAAAGGAAATATTTTTGATATATTGTGCATTTTGCACCACTGCAGCTAGAAAGCATTACACAAGAACTGACTCACAGTGCAACAACTAGTAGCAGAATACAAAAGCCTGACTGTCTATTTGGGTAGTATAGAAAAATTCTGGGAGCAGACAATTTATGTATTTTGTGCATTTTGAACCATTTCCCCTAAGTGCCAGACAAACACTGCAGCATTTGGACAGATACATAGTACAGCACAGAGCAGCAGCCTGTAGCTGCCGGATGCCTTTTTTCTTCTCATTAAGAATCACTCTTTGAGGATAAATTTACAGTATATAGTGCATTTTGCACCACTGCATGTAAAATGCATTACAAGAACTATGTTGGTAGGACCGACACAATACAGCATCTTGTAGCAACATGCTACAGCCTAAAGTATTTGTTTTAGTACAGTAGTTCAGAAAAATTAGGGAAGAACAAAATGTATGTATATTTTGCTTTTTGCTCCATTTTTGCTAAAGTGTTTACAAGAACTGTGGTGGGAGGACAGACAAACAACATGCCTCCCTGTAATACCATGCAGCAGTCTGAAGTATTTATTCAGGTAGTTGTTTTCTGTAAAGTGTGTTACAAGAACTGTGGTGGTGGGACAGACACACAATATGGTGCCTTGTAGTAGTTTGCATCAGCCTGAAGTGTTTATTATGGTAGTTATTTCCCCTAAAGTGTGTTACAAGAACCGTGTTGGTGGGACTGACACACAACCTGGCACCATGAATCAGCATGCAGTAGCCTGAAGTATTTATTCTGGTAGCTGAGAAAAATTCAGGGAGCACATAATTTAGGTATATTGTGATTTTAGCGTCATTTTCCCTAAAGTGTGTTACAAGAGTTGTGGCACTGGAAAGACACACAACATTGCATCATTTAACAGTATGCAGTGATCTGAAGTATTCAGGTATTTGAGAAAAGTTTGAGGAACAAATAATTTATGTGTGTTTTGATTTTTGCATCATTGCCCCTAAAGCATATTACAAGAACTGTGCTTATGCGACTGACACACATCACAGCACTTTGCAGCAGCATGCTGCAGGATGATACAGTATATTTTTATGGTAGTTGAGAATAATTTGTGGAGGAGAGAATTTTTGTGTGTTGTGCTTTTCACACCACTTACCCTGAAGTGTGCTGCATGAAATGTCAGAGGCATGACTGACAAACATTATTGCACCATATTGATGCAGCAGCAGTCAGACATTTTATTTCTTGTCATTGAGAACAATTCTCTGAGGACAGATTTTTGGCATATTGTGTTTTTTAGCACCATTGCTCCTAAAAAGGGTTACAAGAACTGTGTTGGTAGGACTCACAGACAGCGTAGCTCTATATAGCATCATGCTTCAGCCTGATATCATTTTTCTGGTAGTTGAGGAAAATTCAGGGAGCACCGAATTGATGTGTATTGCACGTTTCACACAATTTTCCCATATGTATGCTACAAGAACTGTGGCAGGGAACTGAAACACAGCACAGCACCTTGTAGCATCATGCAGCAGCCTGATATATTGTTTCTGATTGTTGAGAAAAATTATGGGAGCACAGAATTTATGTATATTTTCTTTTTATTTTACAATTTGTGGCCAGGAAAAACACATTAAGCTTAGACCTGTTTCCAGGTGTATCCTAGGAGCACATGGATGTTGAGTGACTTGCTCACTGTCACACAGTATGCAAGGGGTGGCTGTGAGATTCAAAGTCAGACGCTTGGGACTGCAGCTCAGTGCTCTTAACCACTGCACTATACTGCCTTCCTAGTGTATGGTGCTTTTCGCCCCAGGAGCTTTGACATGCTGTGCAGACTCATGCTTAGATTTCCTCTTCCACCTCCAGCTTTTGTATTTTTTATTTGAGGATTAGCTCAAATAAGTGTAGAAATTACAAAAAGAATAAGAGCAATACATATCAGAGTGTTAATGACAAAAATATACCCATGTTATTTATTTATTTAGGTTGTAGTCAAGAGATGTTATATTAGCACATTGTCAGCTGCTCTTTGTAAAGGCCCCAAAATCTTTCTTTTTTTGGAGGGGCGGTGAGGGGGGATGACCAATTTGTGATCTTATTTTATTTTTTTATTGATAATTTTTACATTGTTATGACATTATAGCACAACAAACACATGGCAGATTCCACATATGATGCCAAAGGTTACAATCCAAGAGCACCTGTATAGTTTCATAAACAATCTAAAGAAAAACGGAACAATATCTCAACTATACACAAGATTGCAATCTGCCCAACAAGCTACTGGTTACAACCAGTTAGAAATGTTGCAAACTTAAATTTTACTTGAGAATCTGCTGCAAAATCAGTAATTTTGCCTCGTGAAACATTTCATGAAATTCCGCTATTCTGCAAATTTCTTTGTCAGGTACAAAATTAAGAAATTTCACCATTAAATGTGCAATTTCACCAAATTGTGCCTGAATTTCACCAAATTGCATCCAAATGTCACCATTTTGTGGGTGAAATTATACATTTTGTGATGAAATTTTGCATTTTACCCGAGGAATTTCGCATTTCACACCTGTAAAATATTTCTTGAAATGCACAAATTTCATGAAATATTTAGTGGAATGAAATTTTCTAATTTTGCACATCTCTACAGCAAATACACTTGCCTGATCTGCCAGGACCCCTTCCCCAGCTAATATCTGGCAAGGGAGTGCACTGATGGTAAGAGGAAGGGGTGTAACCAGGGAAGCCCCACACTGACCTTCAAGTCGTCAAGCCCTCACCAGAGGGAGCAACCAAACACTCAGCACCGCTCACTATCTAAATAGAAGCACCATCTTTTTTACCAACTAACTTTCCAAAACATCAAAGTTGCTGAACCCATAGCCCCTAACTCTTCCATAACTGACTCCCTCTGTAAGGGCCCAGCAAACAGGACTAGTCACCCAGAAGCTGTGTGAGAAGGTAACCATATTCTCCCTTTGGAAGAGGCACTCCTAAGCAAACCAGAAAAGAGCTCCACACTTTTAGCAATGGGATGTACCTGTCCTGGACAGTATAGGCTATTCTTTAATACCTTGCCACTACCAGCATACTATCTAACCAATCATTTATGGAAGGAATAACTGTGGATCTCCACCGCTGTAATAGAAGACATTTGGCCTCCATGATGGCCATCATAAACCACCATCAACCACACCATCCTATCCCCCCTAACCTGACTGTATTGCCTAAGATGAGCACCATGGGGTTAACAGAACTCCTTTACCCAACACCCTCTCCACAATCCGTCACACCCCATCCCACAAAGACTTTAACAAAGGGCATTCCAACACAATATGTAATAGTGTCCCCTCCTGAGCTGTGCAGCACCTACAAGCAGGATCCAATACCAATTGCATCAAGTACAGAATGGACAGTGTCTGGAACCAATGTAATATCACTTTTAAGTGCATGAATCTGGCACCAGTATTATTTACCCCCCATATCCATTAGACCATACAGTATGTCAGCCTTCCTCCCCAATGCAACCCCCAACTCGTTATCCCGCTTGCTCTGTACCCTGCTCAGTGCTGGGGCCATAGTATCACACAACTTTGAATACATCTCTGACAGTTTTGGTATTGCCTATTTCCCTGATAGGTGAACCCATTGGTCAAATACTCAACCCCACATTCCTAAGGGCAGTAGAAGATAGTCCTGCATCCCAAGAGAGCCAAGTAAATGTTGAAGTTGCAAATAGCACCAATGATGTTAGCTAGGGAGACAGGCCTGTCTTTGGAGTTCCTGAAAAGGCTTGAGTTGTCCTGTATGCACAGTAAACAAATCTTTAACCCTATGTAGACCTCCTTCCCGCCATTGATTCGCTGACAGAGGTTCCCCCCTACACATAGTCAGGGGTTATGCCACAAAGGCCTAAGCACAAGAGGTATATGCCAATCCAGTCCAAGATACGTCCGGACCAATTGCCAAACATGTGTCACATATTCCTGGGGAGCTGGCAAAGAAACTTGTCATCTAAAGTCCCATAACAGGCTCTCAAGAACAGATGCGGAACACCACCCCTTCTCTAAGGCCAACCATCTGATCAAGGACTTTCAAAAGTCCAAATTCAACCAACGCAAAATATGTCGCAGACCCACTGCTACATAGTACCACTGTAACCATGGGGCTGCCATACCCCCTTGCTTTAAGGTGCCTGTAGCCTAGCATAAGCCAAATGAGGCTTCTTGCTCACCCAGTAAAACATAGTTAATACCTTATCAAACTGTTTCCACCAGAGGTCTGGGATCTTCAGTGGTAAGTGATGAATGACATACAAATGCTTGGGCATAAAAATCATCTTAACTGCTTGAATTTTACCCTATAATGACAATTGAAGAAGCTACCAGCACTCAACAACCCGGCACAAGGAGTCCAACAAAGAACCAAAATTCATGGAAGACCAGTTGACCAGTACTGGTGAGATAAGTATCCCAAGGTATCTCATAGGTTTGACAGCCCAATCAAATCCCGATACAGGCTGTGGTGGCAGGGGGTCATGAGCACCCAATGGAATAATTTCCATCTTGTTCCAGCTATTCCAGATGCCAGAAACACCCACAAATCTATCCAGGGGTTGCCCTAAGTTATGGAGAGAGGTCTCCATATTTTGGAGTGTTAATAAGATGCCGGCAAACAACATCACTTTATATTCTTCCATGCCCACCTGAATGCCCTGTATCTCAATTCAATCCCTGATCTTCTGAGCAAGAGGTTCTATTGCTAACAGAAAAAGAGACGGTGAAAGAGGCATCCCTGATGCATTCCTTGAGCTAACAAGAAGGGTGGGGATGACTTACCATTAGTGAGCACCGACCCACTCAGAGACTTGTACAGCATCCTAATATAGGTTACAAATCTGGAACCAAAGCCAAACTTGTTAGGAACAGCAAGGAGATAGGGCCACTCTACAGAGTCAAAAGCCTTTCCCATGTCTAGCCCTACCACCATTGAAATACCAGAGGATGGGGTCACACAGAAAAGGTTCACCAAGCAAAGAAGTTGGTCGGCACCATCTCTGCCCCCAACAAATCACACTTGATCAGCATGAACAAGGTCAGACACAACTGGGGTCAACCTGTTTGCCAAAAATGTTGCCAATATTTGCTTTACTTTGACTTCAGTAAGGCATTTGACACAGTCCAGCATAGATGCACCTTAAAATAGCTAGAATATCTTGGGGTAGCGGAACAGATAGTAAAGAGGGTACAGAGTTCACTGAGGGACAGAAAACAAAGGGTGAAAATAGATGGGGTGAAATCTAATGAGAAGCAGGTCACTAGTAGGGTGCCTCAGGGGTCAGTCCTGGGGCCATTCCTCTTCAATGTATTCATTAGTGACATAAGTGAGGGCATAAATGGCAACATTGCCCTGTTTGCAAATGATATGAAACTCAGCAGAAAAGTGGCTAGTACAGAGGGAGGCAGACAACTGCAGAAGGATCTTAAGAAGTTGGAAAGATGGTCACAGATATTACAATTAAACTTCAATGCTAAGAAGTGTAAGGTGATGCACCTGGGTAGGGCCAACACCAAGGAGGAATATTGGCTAAAGAGAGTCCAGCTAAGCTCCTCTGCTGAGGAACTTGAAATGGGAGTCATCACTAGGGATGACCTCAAGCAGTAATGTCAGTGCAATGGGGCTTACGGCACAGCTAGCAGGGTGTTAGGATGCATTAGCATGGGGATAGACAACGGGAATAGGGAGGTGATACTACCACTTTACTGGTCATTAGTGAGGCCTCATCTGGAGTACTGTGTACAATTCTGGAGGCCTCACCTAAGAAAGGATATTAATAGTTTGGAAGTGGTCCAGAGAACGATAACAACAATGGTACCATACATCCAAATTGTGGTGTCACTCGGGTCTCCTGCCCTTTGATCCAAATGAATCCAAGAAAGTTCAGTTGCATTCAATTGCATCCAAAAAATTATTTATTAAAGGCTGAGAGTACCAGCAACATACACTGCTCCATCCAGACCACTCAGCGCTTCAACTCCTAATGAGTCTTCCTCAGGGGTGTGGTCAGGTTTGGAAAGTGTCGCCACTTAAATATACAAGCTCATTAATAATGCATGACATTATATTGTCACATACTTCAGTGATTATATAAAACAAGGTGAACAAACACATATCCACATATCTATCTGTAAGTAATATACCGAGGGTGGGATATTCAAAAGGGTTGCGCCATGCGCAACAGGGTTGTGCATGCTCAAGTCCTACATTGCGCCATTCTGCGATATTCAGCAGGAGGCAGTTGCGCAACTGAAAACAGGCTGAGCAACAGCACAATGCAAATGAATGCATGCTCAACAGGAGGGGGAGGAACCATGCATAAACTGCACAGCCCGATATTCAGTCGGGCTGTGCAGAGTTATGCAGGAGCAACCCCCAACCTGCGCCTGCACAACTTTGAGCCAAAAGGCTTAAGTTGAGGGCCACCCACAGGTGAGCTGCTGCATTGCAGGGCGCAACACAGCGGCTGCCATCTGTGGCTGGCCCCAACCAGTCCCTGTGCCCCCAGCCCAATCAAGGGCATCAAGTAGCTCCCCCTCCTCCCATTCCATCCCTGGTGGTCCAGTGGACAGAAATGCCCGATCGCGGGCAGAAGAATACTAGGACCCCCACATCCCATGGGCCCGATCATGAGCAGAAGAATACAGGACCCCCACATCCCATGTGCCCGATCATGGGCAGAAATTATAGAACCCCCATCCCGTACCGATCGTGGGCAGAAGAATACAGGACCCCCCCATCCCATGTGCCCAATCAGCGGGCAGTAAGTAAATTACCCCCAAAACATCTCCCTGGTGTCTAGACTTGGCCCCACCCCACCACCCGAAGCCCACCACCCCGCTCCCCAGCAGCCAGCGGGCGGCAGCATCCACACCGCCTGCCCGCCCCGCCGCCCGCCCGATGACAGCGCAAGATACCGCCCATTGGTGCAGAGCGCTGGGGTGCATGCCCATTGGCTCTAGCTCTGCACCAATGGGCGGCAGCCCCACCGCCAGTCAGTCGGTGGGCAGCGGGCGGCAGGCGGTGGGATGCTGCCGCCCGCCAGCTGCTGGGGAGCGGGTGGTGGGGCTTCATGGATGGGTGGGTGGGAAGCCACACTAGACACCAGGGAGATGTTTTGGGGCACTTCACTTTACTGCCCGCGATTGGGCACATGGGATGTGGGGGATCCTAGTATTCTTTCTGCCCCGATCGGGCACATGGGATGTGGGGGTCCTTTATTCTTTCTGCCCGGATCGGGCACATGGGATGTGGGGTCCTGTATTCTTTCTGCCCGCGATCGGGCATTTCGTCCACTGGACCACCAGGGAGATGTACGGGAGGGAGGTGGGGAGCCACATTGCCGCCTCGAGATCGGTTGCAGTGGGTGCGGCCGGTCCGACGCCGCTGCCTGGCAGGGCACCAGGCGCAAGGCCCTCGAATCGGCGCACCTACATGCTAATGGCATGCAAATGGGGTTATAATGACATGCAAATGGCCCCTCTGCACCTTGCATGTATTATGGCCCCATTTGCATGTCACCTTTGAATATTAGATTTTGTGCATGGCGCAATGGATTTGTGCCACCGCAAGTTGACTGCTCCACTCTGTCAACTTGCGCTATGCTAAGTTCCACTGCGCCATGCACAGTGGCTATGCGGTTGGGGAGCGATATTCAAAGGAGTTGCTCAATAGCGCAACTCCTTTGAATATCACACGGGACACACCCCAGCGCATCTATTTTGCGCAGCACAAGGACTTGCACCTTTGAATGGCGCAGTTTGAATATCCAGCCCCAAGTGTATAAATATAATGAACTTAGACCTCGTTTACAGAAAAAATGCAATTTCGTAGATTTTATTAGTCATCTATTCTTATTTTGCTTCCAGGCTCATAAAAAAATCTTTAACATTGTTAATACTGTTAAAATGTTTTAACATTTTTAACATGCATGCTAGTCATAATTCCGTAGAGGCTGCCTAATGTGCTTCATCGATCTGTTTATGATAGACTTTAGACTATAAATCTAAATAAAACAATGTAAGTGGTAATTCTTGGAGAAAACCAGCAAATCAGGATGACATTCTTAGTTATTAAGGTATCCTATATACAGTGACTCATAATGATATTTTTATATAAATGCTTTAATGTGTACAAAAGTACATAATTACAAAATTCAGCAAAGTATTTCAACTAAACAAATGGTAATAAACTATTTAGGATGGTTTCTACCAGAAGCACAGGAAAACTTACTACAACATTGTTACCATTTCTAATATTTCTGTCCAATAAATTTTATAAATTTTATGAAGGCTGCTGATGGTGCTCATTCATCTATTATTAAACCATTTCCTTAAAAAATTAAATTATAACAAGGCAAGAAGTTATCCTGGACAATTCCAATATGTCAAAATGTTCATTCTTGGTTTATAAAATGATTTCTCTTGAGCTTCTGGTAGATCAGGATTTCTATCAGGGGAGGAGGAGAGAGAGGAAGTTATGCATATCCACAGTGGTAAAAATCATAATTTTTATTTATCTTTTCAAAAAAGGTTTCACATCCCATCTTTCATTTAATCCAAATGGTTTAACACAATTTAGTTTATAAATCCACACACTTTCCTTTACCAATAACATGTTTGATCTGTCACCTCCTTGTGTTAGTTGTGGAACCCATTCGAAGCCCATAAATTGAACATTCTCTGGTCTAGAAGAATGATGTGTTATAAAATGCATGCCTACTGGTGTGTGCTGTTTCTGATTCAAGATAGATCTAATGTGTTCTTGAATTATTTGATTTAAAGAACAAACTGTCTTACCAACATGGATCAAGTTACATGAGCACCACAGCACATAAATAACATAGCTGGTATCACAAGTAATGAGCCATCTAATTTCCACTTTGATATTAGGCTCCATTGGATGTTGAAAGAATTTACCTGACATACTATACTTGCAAATATTGCACCTAGAGCATTTAAAAAAAATGATCTTTGGGGTAGCCAGGTAGTTCTATTTTCCATCTGTAAAGGTTGTAACCTACTGTGTACCACACAATCTTTAAGATTCCTTGCTCTGCTAAAAGATACTCAGGGACTGACCTCCACTGCTGTACCTACTTCTTCATCAGAATGCAAAATATGCCAGCTACAGTAAATAATATTACTGATTTTCCCTGCTTATGATTGAACTCAAACCAGATTTCTGGCTGTCTGAAAATCTTCTACTGGAATATTACTACCTGGTGATTTCTATCTGTTATTACTAGAGTCTTAAAGAATATGCACCAGATGGATGAAGCAAAAGAATCACAGACACCAGAGGTTTATGAATGGGATTCCAGGGATTTCTTTAGTGAGCGCCAATGGAGAGCGAGACAGTGTTTGCAAGGCTCAGAGGTAAACATTGAGGTTAACCAAATATTAAGACAGCTTTCATTGAATTTGAAAAATTATTAACTAAAGAAATAGACATAGCTTATAATATTTCCACTTTGGAAGAATATTTGAGTTGGGAGCATGCGCCGAGAGGACTTCAAGTCACTGTTGTCCCTGCTAGTGGAATAGAGGAATTTCTATACAAAGAGGAATGGCTAGCAGCTGCCTCAGAATGCTCTAAAGTCTTCTTAAAGCTTTTAATGAAACAGGACACTTTGAAGTATGAAGCACTCTTGAAAGAGATTAATATAGCCAATGAAAAGGGTTTTCATCTGAAAAATGAGCAGCAGTATCAAGAATTTGACTCACGTTTAAAATAAAATTATTTAAATATGAGACATTGATAACAGAATGTAAAGCTACTAAATTGCTACGGGACTTGAATGATTATGAAAGGGGTAATATAGTAAGCTTGCCAAAACCAAGGACTGATTGTTCTTATAGCGGAGGTGCTCCAGAGTTAGATTTTCATCTAGGAGCACATCTAAGAATAAGAATAAATCTAAACAATCAGAAAATCAGGAGGAAGAAATAGCAGCTAATATTGATAGAGTTGTAATGTCTAGAAACAACCAGGGGTCACAAAATGGAAAAGCAAGAAAATAAGGAGGGAAAACATGGTGGCAAAAGGTCCAAAAGAAAAAAAAAACTTATTCACTGAGGGAGAAGAAGAAGTAAACAGATTACAAATAATTAATCTTTCTTCTATCTGCCTTGCAAAACAACAAACAAATGTACCTGAAAAGGAATTAAGTTTTATACCCACTCCCCCAGTTAATGATTTTCAGGTCTTTGCAGACCTATATAAGTTCTTTAGAAAACTACAACTGAAGGTGTTTTTTCTGCAGAAATGAACTGTTGGCAACAATAATTTAAGCACAATGGGTTTTCTTCCTGCAATTCCAACATCAGCAACTGCTAATGTAAATGTTAATACTGGGAGGACTTATCTAGTAGAGACCCCTATTTCTTTCACTGAGGATATTGACTATCTAATGGATGCCATGGTAACCAGTGGAACTGAGGCAATAGACTTTAGAAAAACATCAGAACAATCTATGGGACTTGATGTAGGGGCCTTGTCAGCTAATGACCCGCAACAACAAGATAGTGGTGGGTCTACTGATATGCAAATTGAATTTGGTGTTGCCACAGGTAATGCCAGTGAGACTATAAATAATGATTTTTCTGCTCAAACTAATGTGGGAATCAATGCTGCTCGGCTGTTTTCATATTTAGACACTTTAGAATCTTTATTACAAGAACAAGGTATTGATTCTGACCACCTAACCTCCTAACATTTGCCAAGAAGTGGCATATTTCTAGCTGGGGAGCACTTGCAGAAATGGAGGAAGGATAGATTTAAACCCAAGTCTTTGTTCTGCCCTAATGTTTATAACACTGCAATTAGTACATTTGAGAAAGTGGTATGTCAGCAGGTCAAAACAGTACTTAATGTACTTAATGAGGATGTTTCCCCCAGGTTTAATATATCCAAAAAAGAACATCAGGCAATAGAAACTTTGCCTCAGGACACTTCAATTGTTATTAAGCCTACAGATAAAGGAGGAAATATAGTGATCCTTAATAGGGAACACTATAAAAACATTGTGATGTCATTATCGGAAAATGGTGACAACTATAGAAAACTTAAGTCCGATCTAACATCTACTTTAAGAAAAAAACGTCAGTACCTTCTGGCACATCACCTACAGAAAGGTGATATTACAGAAAGAGAATATCAGTATATTTGGTCAGAATATCCTGTTATCCCTGGCTTCTATATTCTGCCAAAAGTGCACAAAGACAAAAACAATCCACCAGGGAAGTCCATTGTTTCTGGTGTAGGAAGTATAACCCAGAATTTGGGTACATTTATTGATATTTTCCTCCAGTTCAGTGTCTTCACATTAGAATCTTATATCAAAGATACTAAGGACTTGTTAAACAAATTAAAGATTTGGATTGGAGTGAAAATCTCACATGCTTGGTATAGATGTCAAGCCTTTGTACACATCTACTGTATCAAACACCACCAAGGTCTGTTAGCAGTACAATATTTTTTGGACAGGTCACTTCTGGATGATAACACACCTAAAGAATTTGTGGTACAGACTCTCGAGTGAATTTTGAAACATAACTATTTTCAATCTGATGGCCAGTTCTATTTACAGGAATGTGGCACTGCTATGGGGGCAGCTACGGCACCCAGTTATGCAAACCTGCTTTTGGGACATTGGGAAAATACGATTATATTCAATCAAGAATTAAATCCGTACCGTCCATTTATAAAATACTGGTTTAGATTTATTGATGATGTTTTGTGCATATGGCAAGGTGTCACTGAGATTATTCCAGAATTTATACAATAGCTTAATGATAATAATCTGAACCTGTGTTTCACCTTTGAGATGATTAAAAAAAAAACACAACTTCTTAAACTTGACTCCTATAATCAGTGAGGATGTTAATGTTATTAATACAACAGGCTATTGCAAACCCACAGCAACCAATTCAGTGTTACATGTCCAGAGTGTCCACCCTCAACATCTTATAGACTCCATTCCTTATAGTCAACTATTAAGGATAAGAAGAAATTGTAGCTCTGAGGATTCATTTAATGTACAAGCAGATGAGCTGATTTGTAGATTTATGGCAAGGGGGTATAACCATCTATTACTGAAAAAACATAAAGATAAGGTGAGTACTCTTGATTGGGAGAATACATAACAGGGATGGAACCAGGCACCACTACAACAGCACAAACACAACCTTGTACATTTACAACTGAGTTCAATCATAAAGCAGGGAAAAACTGGCATATTCTGCATTCTGATGAAGAAGTAGGTAGTGCAGAGGGGGTCAGCCCCCGAGTATCTTTTTATCAGAGCAAGAAATATTAAAGATTGTGTGGTACACAGTAGGATACAACTTTTACAGATAGAAAATAGAACTACCTAACTACCCCAAAGATCATTTGTTTTTTTTAAATGCTCTAGATGCAATATTTGCAAGTATAGTACATCAGGTAAATTCTTTCAACATCCAATGGAGCCTAATATCAAAGTGGATATCAGACAGCTCATTACTTGTGATACCTGCTATGTTATTTATGTGCTGTGATGCACCTGTAACTTTATCTATGTTGGTAAGACTGTTTGTCTTTAAAACAAATGATTCAAGAACACATTAGATCTATCTTGAATCAGAAACAGGACACACCAGTAAGGATGCATTTTATAACACATTATTCTTCTAGATCAGAGCATGTTCAATTTATGGGCTTGGAATGGGTCCCACCATTAACACTAGGAGGTGACAGATCAAACTTATTATTGGAAAAGGAAAGTATGTGGATTTATAAACTAAATTTTGTTAAACCATTTGGATTAAATTAAAGATGGAACTTGAAACCTTTTGTAAAAAGATAATAAATAAAAAATAGGTGTTTTACCAATGTGGATATGCATAACTTCCTCTCTCTACTTCTTTCCTTATAGAAATCCTGATCTACCAGAGCTCAAGAGAAATATTTTTATACACCAAGAATGAAAGTTTTGACATATTGGATGTTGTCCAGGATAACTTCTTGCACCAATATAATTTTTTAGGGAAAAACTTTAATAATGGATGAATGAGCACCATAGGCAGCCTTCATAAAATTTATTTGACAGAAATATCAGAAATGATAACCATGCTGTAGTAAGTTTTCCTGTGTTTCTGGTGGAAGACATCCTACATAGATAGCTTATTACCATTTTTTTAGTTTAAATACTTTGGTGAATTTTGTAATTGGTATGCACGTTTGTACACATTAAAGCATTTATATAAAAATATCATTATGAGTCACTGTATATAGGATACCTTAATAACTAAGAACGTAATCCTGATTTGCTTGTTTTCTCCAGGAATTGCCACTTACATTGTTTTATTTAGATTTATGGTCAAAAGTCTATCATAAACAGACCAATGAAGCACTTTAAGCAACCTCTATGGAATTATGAAAAGCATGCATGTTAAAAATGTAAAAAAATGTTATCAGTATTAATAATGTTAGTGTTTTTTTTGTGAGCCTGGTAGCAAAATAAGAATAAATGACTCATAAAATCTATGAAATTGTATTTTTTCTGCTAATGAGGTCTTAGTTCATTATATTTATACACTTGGTATATTAATTATAGATAGATATGTGGATATGTGTTTGTTCACCTTGTTTTATATAATCATTGAAGCATGTGACAATATAACATCATACATTATTAATGAGCTTGTATATTTAAGTGGTGACACTTTCCCAACTTGACCACACCCCTGAGGAAGACTCACGAGGAGTCGAAGTGCTGGGTAGTCTGGAAGGAGCCGTATATGTTGCTAGTACTTTTTGTCTGTAATAAATAATTTTTTGAATGCTTCTGAATGCAACTGAACTTTCTTGGATTCATTTGGATCAAAATGTAGGAGACCTGAGTGACACCACAATTTGGATGTGTGGTTAAAGTGTTATGAGCTGGCTGCTTGTTGTGAGCACTGATCTGATTTTGTCTAGTAGCAGCATTTTCTGTTTTTCTGTAACAATAATGATACATGGCCTTCAGGAAATCACCTATGAAGAGAGGCTTTGGGCTCTGAAATTATACTCCATTGAGACTAGGAGGGAGGGGGTGATATGATGGAGACCTTTAAGTTCCTTAAAGGTATCAACAAGGTGCCAAAAGTGCAGCTTTTTAGCAGGAACATCAGTTCTACTACAAGAGGGAATGAGTAGAGATTGAAGGGTGGTGTGCTCAAGAGGGACATCAGAAAGTATTACTTTTCAGAGAGGGTGGTGGAACCTTGGCATAGATTACTTCCCAAGGTGGTGGATGCAAAGTCAGTATCTGTGGCCCTTTCCCCCTTCCTCTGCACCTTTACTCCCTGTCCTCGCTTGCATTTCCCATCACTCTGCCACTCTGTAGTGTCCCATATCCTCCCTCCAGTGCTGAACATCCTGATGTCATGGCCAAGGCCACTGATTTACGGTGATTAAAACAATTAAATTCCGTTTTCAAGACTTAAGATTCCGGAATTTCACCGGTGATTGTTACTCTAATTTCTGGATTTTACTGGGATTCTTTCATCATTTTTTAGTATGTGCATAAATAATCAGAATTAAAGAAGGCTTAATATACAGAGCATTAAATGAAGCAAACTGAAAATAGTACAGGAAGGAATTAAAAGAAAAACACACTTTTTTATAGATTTACTGATCTGACAGAAAATGCCAGATTCCATGAAATCTTCATTTTTACCGGTTTTCAGGCAGCCCTAATTCTGGAATTTTACCGGATTTTCCGTTAAAAACCGAAAAACAGTGGCCTTGGTCATGGCTTATACAAGGCAATGTTTGTAATGATATTGCCTGCTATATATGTATTGTTAATCATGTATCCTTTATATATTCTTTAAGTCTTTGTTGTATATATTCCTATATAATGTGAATGCCTTGAAATGCTGTAAGACTATTTATGTCATTCTCAAATTACCATGGATTTGTTATTATATACTCTTGTTCTGGCTGTTTTTGTTGTGACTGAATATAAATGTATGTATCCTGACCTTGATCTACCTAGGTCCATCTTGTAAATGAGCATTGCTCAATGGTGTTTGCCTGGATAAATAAAGATTTTGATTGATTGATTGAAGCTTTAAGCAAGGGTGGGACAAGTATTGGGAACAAACACATTGGCAAGGGCTAGGCTGGGTATATTGGAGGGCAGAATACCGGTGTACAATAGATCTCAGGATACCTCACTTTGGCAGACTCAGTGGACCACAGGCCCCCTTCTGCCATCATATTCTATGTTTTAGGTATGTTTCTATGTTTCTCTTTTATAATTGACATTAAGCAATGACACCGGGTGGTAATTCATGCAGAATCAAGGGTCTTTGCCCTTCTTTGGCAGGACCGTAATGATACAATAGCATCATTCATTGTCAGTGGGAGTTCACAGTCCTGCCAAGCCTTATCTATAACCTCTGTAAGCAAGGGTCCCTTCTGATCTATAACCACCAAGTAAAATTCAACAGGGAACCCATCTGGGCCAGGACTCCCACCCCCCATAACTGGGCAATGGCTGCCATCACTTCTTGCACCGTGAATGGATGTTCTAGCTGATAACACTGTTCTTCCATCAACTGTGGCAAGAGTACCAAATCCAGAAATTCTAAGATATCCCTATTGGCCCCAGCTTCACCCCAGTTGGAGGAATACAGCTGACAATAGAAATGAAGAAATTCTTTATTTATACCCTTGGGATCAAATACTACCCTTGAGTTATACGTATCCCCAGAATGTAGTAGTAAATATTTTATTCAACTGTAATAAACAGTGAGTAGATACAACTCGACTGAGACAAGTTAATTTCCAGCTTGGCCATTAGTACATCCTAGTTAAGTTACAGTATCAAAAATACATCAGACATTAACAATACAACATGTAATATAACATATATTATTATAAACATGCTTAAATATATACACACATTCACCAGACAAAAAAGTAGTTGCCTCATAAATATAAATTTTAAGATAAATACAATTTAAAGTATATACCCAGGAACTTAAAATTATGAATAAATCTAGGATCAAAGCAGTTCTTCACAAATGTTTCTTAATGTGTCTTGTTCAAACCATGATTTAATTACACCTGTCTGAATGATGATATTTACTGGTCTAAGAAATTATGGTAACTTGTTCCAGGTTTGGGTGCCCCTGAAGAAAAAATTAAGTCGACCAAGTTCTATCTTTGCTTTTGGAAGGACATATTCAATACCATCTGCTAAGCGCAACCCAATTCTTATCTCTCTAAATTGTAACCGCTCTAAGATATTTTCAGAGACCTCATTCCTGGAACACTTCACCATGTGATTTAACACATGAAGCAGCCTCCTGTCTTCTGAGTATACCCAATTCAACAATTTATATAATTGCCATCTATGGGTCTTCCTGGGGACATTTAAGACAAATCTTGTCAATTTGTTAAATGAGATATCCATCCTGGACAATTGTGTCAATGTTGCTGTCATATGCATTATGTCCCCATAGTCCAAAAGGGGGAAATACTAATGCTGTAACCACAAGTTTCCTTACAGACTCAAACATGCAGTTTCTAATCCTATATAATGCCCCCAAGCATTTTCCCACCTTCTTTGTCACATAATCTATATGGGTGGTCCACTTCAGTACACTATCCAAACACAGGCCCAGATATTTATAATTCTGGGTCTGCTTCAAAGTAATTTTGTCCAAGGTGTCTATCTTTAGACAAGATTCAGTAGTACTAACTCCAGTTTATCTAGAAAACAACAACACTTGAATTTTTGGGAGATTTAGAATAAGTTTAGATTCCAAAAATACATTCTGGCATTCATTGAAAGCTTCCTGTAACATAGCCTCAACTTACTGTATTGATGAGCTTTCTACATGAATAATAATATAACATGGGCAAAGACAGTGGCTCATTCTGATTGACTGAGGACAGTTCTGAGCTGTGTCCTTATCAGCACATACTAATGCCAACTGGCACCAGACTTCACTGAGTGCCCTAACAACAAATATCAATATGAATCAAAAGTACAGACTGGTCTCACAGGCTGGCACATGCCATGCAGCAGCAACAGTATAGATGCTGTGCCGCTCAAACAGCTGCCATCTTATCTACCAGCCCCAGATTGTGACTTTCTAAACTAGCGTTTCACACCACTTCACAGTTATTTTCTTTAAAACAAGGCTATCCTGTAGAAAACCCGACCACACTGAAGTGAGTGAAGAGCGAGGTGGCTCTTTCAAATCCCAGAAGTGGAAGCTGAGTCTTTCAAATCTCAATTTAGATAGCCTCTTACTCCTTCCCACAGTGATCCTGCCAAAGAGGCATCACCTTTCAATAAATAAAAAACAGACTTCATCCTCCACCACTACATTTGGAATGGCACCACACATCACAATGCTGCTGTTTTACAAAACAGAAAGCAAAACTGTACAGTAAGGTGGTCACCAAAGGACACGCTCACTCACACACAAGCAGGCAACAAAAGAAATTGCAAAAAGAACCCTAAAGCACATGGCAAAAAAGAAAACTATTTCTGACATCTCCTGTACTTTGACACCACAGCAAGGAAGGCAGCAAAATGCAAATAAGCCATTTTATATTTCTGTACGGTCCACCAATGTCCTTCATTTGCAATCCACAGAGCGGCATGCCCGTTCCATAAAAAAGTCAGGATGAATGCATTCAACAACATATGATGCTCTCAATCTTCCAAAAAGCAGATAATATAGTATGAATTAAAAAAAAGGAAAAAGAAAGTAATATGAAACAAAATAGCCTATCTCTGCTATTGCCAGTGGGGGGCTGAAATTGGACTATTTTTTACTGTATCCCCTATTAAAACATTTCTTTCATATATATATATTTTACAAATTTTTTTTCTTTTTCTTTTCCTTACAACAATTACTTTGGTGCCCATTTTATAAGTGCAATACTACACTCTTAGGTGAGGGTTATTTCTTGATAAGACCACGTCCAGGGACATAAGGCACTCAGTGCAAGCACCTTGTGCCTTAGTACACCCATGGGAATGTTCTTACCAGGTGATAACCCACACTGTGTCGTGTCTATTGCTTGCATATCATCTGTGTATAGATGCCATCATATACCCAGATGAGACAGTTGAGACTGTTCATGTACAAATTAAATAAAATAGGACCCAGAATAGATCTTTGGGATACTCCTGAAATAATAGTCCTAAATCCAGATGTGTAGCCATTAATAGTCACTAATTGTTTTCTACCAAACAAAAATGCTCTAAATCAGTTAGTTGCCTTCATGGTTACTCCGAGGGTTTTTAATCTGGACAGGAGGATGTCGTGGTTCAGGGTATCGAATGCTTTTGACAAATCAATGAATATTGCTCCCACCGACATCTTCCTGTCCAGAGCTTTGGTGATATCTCCTGTCACCTTCAACAGGGCAGTTGTAGTACAATGCAAAGGTCTAAGCCCTGATTGGTGTTTACTTATAATTTTCTCTACTTCCAGTAAATCTTGCAATTCTTTAGCTATCAATTTTTCAAAGATTTTTGAAGCCACTGGTAGTAATGAGATTAGCCTGTAATTATCTATTATATATTGTAACCCAGATTTTAGAATGGTAATTACTTTGGCTATTTTCCATGTATCCAGAAATTGTTCATCAAGAATAGACCTATTAAATATATATGCTAAAGGAAATTATATAATCGGGCCAGTATATTTTAAGTAGAATATTTGGTATATCATCCAGCCCCCAGATTTCCTTATATTCATTTCCAGTAATAGTTTTTAAACCTTCTTTGGTGTTATCTTATTAAATTAAAATTCCTCACTCTTTTGATTCTTTAATTCTTGTGGCATATTGGACTTCATAGAATTTTTAGGTAGAACTACTGTACCCATAGTTACAAAGTAATTATTAAAACTATCTACTACCGGAGGTCCCAAAGGAATTTTTATATCGTTTATTTCAAATTTCTCAGGATATTCCATTGTTTGTACTTCTTTTACTTTTTTGATTACTTTCCAAAATTCTCTGGGGTTGTTAGCCAAATTAGTTGTCAACTCTCTATTATAGTATTCTTGGCTACTTTTCCTAAGTGCAACAGTATATTTATTTCCTGTTTATATTTGACCCACTCTGAGTCTACCTTAGTAGTTTTAGTTACTTTCCAAGCCCTATCCTTTTGTTTTTTTGTTGTTTTTTTTTATTTAAAAAGCTGTTTATTATACCAAGGGGAATCATTTGATGTCACCTTCCTAGTCTTTAGTAAGGCATGTCTATTGCAGATTACCATAAAGTCCTCTTAAAATAAAGCCCACACATCATTCACAGTTGGTACCAAGGCCAATCTGTCCCAATTATGTGTATCCAGTTCAAGCATAAAACTAATGTAATCAAATTTCCTGAATAATTTGAATTGAACCATTTTTCCAGAATGTTTTATTTTCTGATTCCTTATGCAATATATTATTTGATGATATGAAAAAGAATCAGCAAGCACTCCACTGTCCACATACCTCTCAGGTTCTATGGCAACAAGCAGGTCCAAAATTGTAGATGAACCTGGGTACCTTACAGTAACCCTAGTAATTGCATTAATCAATTGGGTCATGCCTAAATTAATTGCCATTTCCATAATATCACAACCAGTATCTATCATTTTCCAATCCACATTGAAATCCCTGGTTAAGAAGATTTCATGAATTGCTTGATAGTTCCCAAGAAAATCCTACATTACATCAAATACTTAGTGTGAATGACTCACTTGTTTTACAGTTTCCGAAGCCTGTGCGCTAACAGGCTCCCCAATATCCCCCCCTCTCAAAAAGCCTGCCTAGTATGATATACTCCCAACTCTGCTCACTGCATGCTCAGCAAGTTCAACTGAAAACAAATATTCCTGATGCAGTGAATCAGAGTAAGGTCAGATGCCTCTGCTTTGTTCTGCACTTCCAGAGTCTGCAGCTGAGCAAGTAGATGTTGTGCCTGAGTTTTCCGATCATTTTTGTAGGCAGTTGAATATTGCAGTATCTTGCTCCTAATAAAGGCCTTAAGCTCCTCCCAGACCCACTCGCGTGACACCTTTTCCATGTAGTTTGTCCTCAAATAATCAGAAACCCCCCTCCTTAACCACTCCTGAAAAGACTTGTCTGAAAGAAAGCTTGTGTTGCACCACCACTGAAAGGATGTCTCCCTGTCTAGGGCTCCTAAAAGCTTCCAAACAATTGGAGAGTGTTCAGACACCACCATAGGTTCCATTATCACACTCACAGACAGTTTCAATAAGGGTTAAGAAACAAGTGTCAGATCGATACGGCTGTACTTCAAGTGGATCAGGGAAAAATAGAAATAATCCCAAACTGTGAGATCATGAACCCTCCTCATGTTCCATAGTCCCCAGTCATCCATGAGTTACACCAATGCTCAAGATCCAGGGATAGATAACTTCCTAGGGGAGCCACTTCAATCACAGATTGGACCAGGCACCTCATTCATATCTCCTCCCACTATTAGTTGGCCCTCCCCCTTCTCTTGTAAAACTTGGGAGAACTTTTTAGAAAGGTCTACTTGATCATCATTAGGAGCATAAACTGACACTGAAGTATATAGCCATCCATCCAACATGCCCATAACCAGAACTCATCATCCAGCAGGATCCCTCCTCACCAGCTGCGTCACCCAATTTAAACCTCTCTCAATGAGAACCAAGACCCCTCTCTTCTTAGGTATATATGAAGCCAAATAAAGTTGCCCTCATCAACTCTTACTTAAATGATCCACTTCCCTAGCAGGCATATGGGTTTCTTGTTAAACAATGATCTGCCCACTCAATTTCTAAATACAGATCAGGACCCTCCTCCACTTAAGAGGCCTGTTCATGCCCTGCATATTCCATGTCAGCACTCTAATACCCACCATCTCCCAAGAAGGGCATCCCCTCCCTTGCCCAACCCACCCCCACCAGCAGCTCCTATAAACAACTTCTAGGCAGAGCAGATCACTAACATACCTAATACAAAAAAAAAACAGAATGCATGTCAACAATAGTATGCACACACAGAAAAAACACCCCAGCTATGTACACTACAGCTATGAGCATAGGCAATTACAGAATTAGCTGCAAAAAGCTTACCAGCACTCTATGAGCCACGTCCTCTGTCAACCCCCCGATTCCGATTATCATCCCTTCCCTTTCCCTTGTTAGTCATGACAAAAGGCTCCCAGCAATCCATTGACCCCTTAATAAACAGTTACCCCCCCAACAAAAAGCATTAATGATCCACAGCATATATCAGTCCGATAGTGAGAGAAGGAAGAGACACTGCTCGATATCAGCAGTGATCCCCACACATTTTACATGGTACACCATCTTCAATGAAGATGCTTAATTGGAGCCCCCCCTCCCTCTACCAGGGCTAAGTCAAAATCATATACATGACCCCAAATGGCATAATTAATCCTAATGGTAACATTATAAAATAGGAGCATGCAATTCAACAGTCTGACATATAGTTCCACATGCAAAACAGTGAGTGCCAGAGTCCAGATTATCAATATCCCAGGTGCTGATTGTCACAAACAATGCTCCACAGGTCAGACCCTCTGCCCCCACAGTGCCTACCTCAGAGTGCAATAGTGTGAACAGGTAACAGACAGGGTAACCCTCCTGTCTGCTTTGGGTCTGAATTACCTGTTAGCCATGAGTTCTGGAGGGATTCAAACTGTGAACCTTATGCTAGCATACTCGATTAACAGACTCAGATATGTACCCTCTTTGGGGGATGCGGTACAATCCTTCACCCAGAGGCACCCAGCCAGATTTTCCAAAATGTACCCTTAGAACTCTATATGAGACCTAGGTATTTCTTACCTTTTAAGCAAGCTCAGTAACACAATCAAGCCCTTATCAGCTGTCAGCCTTAAATACAGGTTCAGCAATCACATGTAAAATAACAGAAGAGCACTGGCAGTATTTTAAAGAAAATGTCATTTACTAGAAAAATGGTAAAATAGGTCAAAAAATACAAAACAAATTATATCACAAATCTCACAGTCATCTACAAATAAAAAAAGAAAGTTGCAGAATATAAACTCCTACCACAAACACTTTATTCTTCTCTAGGTGTTACCTTTCTAAGTGCTTTCCAAGTCAGAAAACTATCTCTCTCTCTCTCTCGGAGTCTAGAATCATATAACACACATTTTACAGATACAATGTTTCATTTTAACTCTGTCTTTCCCCATCCCCTTGGTGACCCAGCGAGCTCCTCTCTTAGAGTTCATTTTAACATAATTTCTACTAGGAGGGATTTGAATTAATGTGAACATCAGAAAAAATAAATTTCCTACATATGACAGTCTTTAATCAAACATTTCTCTTTGAGGTTTTACAACCCCAGAATCTGTCACTAAGGCGTGAGAAAGCCAAGGGAAATCGGCCAAATAACGTCCTTTCCTGGTGTCATAAATTTCATATTCACGAACCAACATCAAAGCAGCAGCAGTTGATAATGGGCCATAAACTACCCCTCCAGAAGAAAAATATTAATGAAGTTTTTCCCTGGTCAGTTCAATGACATCCTCACTGATACCTTGAAGACTAAAAGCCAAACTGCTAACTTGTATGAGACAATTTCAGACACAGACCATTGATTTATAATACAAATATTATACAGTAACCATAAACAGAAGGTAGAGTGTCACACTGACAAGAGGGCTATATTCTCCAGTGGCTCTGAAGTTGTTGCTGCAACATAAAAAAGCTAAAAGAACATTAATAACAATGAGGAGGAAAGGAAACTCATCACAATCTCTTCTGCCCCTCCCCTGCCCTAACCCTAGTCCACCCCTTACAGCCACTACTACCCTTGACATTCCCCACCCGAGGTACCCCAGATGCTGCAGCATAAAGAAACAGTGTGTTGTCTCCATCATCTTAAAGGCATGGCCTGATACACAGGAATACTCCACCCATATAATTCCCTATGCACCCCAGCCCTCGCCCCTGCAAAAGGCACACCAGAAAGACACATGAAAGTCTGTGTACAGAGACTATGGATCCTGCCAACAATGATCCCAAACTCGGGCAATAATTTACCAGCATCAACCCAGCACAGAGTGACCACCAGCTAGGCTTGAGAAAAATCACACAAGACCATATATAGCAGCTGCCAAAAAAGTACCCCCCCCCCAGAGAGCTGTCTAATAACTAGAGTGTAGCTGGGATGTGTTCCACCATCATAAGATCTTTATCCCAAACCCTGTTGCACCATCCATCACAAGGATTTCCCTTCAGCCAAACCCCCCCCCAAACTGACATGATGAGCCCCAGCCATTACCCAATAAACCTCCTCGGGATATCCCAAAGCCGGAGAGAGTACCCTACTCTACCCAGACATTAATGGTCCTGGCTACCCAGTCTACACAGCATGAGGGAGTCAAAGACACCCTAGAAGTGCACCCCTCAGTCCAGCCCACAAACCAATCCCCCTCTCACCCCTGTCACATTGCACCTCAGAACTTGGCCTGGAGGGACAAATGCACATCACTGCAGGTCTGTCTTCAGGTGTCTGCCCTTGTAGCAGATTACTAATGCATCTCTCCACACTGGAGATTTGGCAGGGGGTGCCCTGGACACTCAGTCTCTCCAAGCAAATTTGGCAAAGCTTTCCAGAAACAAGCCATTGCTGGGGAAGGTCTCCCATCACAATGATCACATTGATCACAACCACCCCCAAAATTCTATCAACCCAAACAGCTCAGTAGAAGACTTGGTTTGCTGGCCAAGGCACCTAGCTTCACCTGAGCTCTTTCCTTCTAAGACTGCTTGAAAGGCAGAGTAGAGAAATTTACCAGAGCAAGGGAGAAGGATTAAGACTTAGTTTGGCTAAGCAGATTTACCGTGTGGTGGTGTTTTTATTTTTTACTCACAGGGATTGCTACTGTTTGTTGCTAACATTTCATTGCTTTATTTTTTCTCTGATTCAAATTGTTGTTGCTGGTATACCTTCTTCTGCATTATTACAAGGTGTGCCTACAGGTGTGTGCTAACAGATTACTGCTGTAATCTTCTGATTCAAATTGTCTTTTGCAAGGTATATCTTCTGTTACTGCTTTATTTTTCTCTGGAGCAAAGTGTTTCTTACAGGGTATATCTTCTCTGAAATTATTACAGGTGGTACTTTACAGGTTTTACAGTTTTATCTAACATTAGGATAAGCTTTCAGGGTTACTGCATTTGTTGTTGACTGATTGTTTCTGCTCTTACCTCCTTGTTCTTTCGTCCGTGGTTCTTCTTTTAGGCAGGGAAGGGCCCAGCCACCCACCCCATCCCCAACCACCCTACGCTACACTCCTTTATAGGGTACCACAGTTGTGACATTTCCTGTGGCAGAGCAGGAAGGGCGGATCAGTGGGGCCTCCACAAGGTGATCTCATTTACAGGGCACTAGTAATTTAACTTGTTATAACAAGTTAAACAAAACACAATTAAACCATTACTTGCATTTTTTTTTCCTTCTAATTACTCTGACTAGGTTACAAACCCAGCAACTTATTTGGAATGGATTTCATTAACTGCAGGTACTGTGGAACAATTTTCAGAAGGACAGTCTTACAGGATTTAGGACACTGTCCTACATGCTGGGCCTTTGGAGATCTTAGGTCTCAGCTCCGGGCAGCATGGGCAGAGATTGCACGCCTCAAATTTCATATTGAAGAGGAATACATTATAAGAACCACCGCCATTTCCCCAGCATCCAACAGAAAAACCTCGACGCAGAGGGTAGTTGGTCCAGGAGGTTGGCAGGTGGTTAGGAGGAGCAATCAGGTGCCCCATCACTCTCTGCTCTCCAACACATTACCTCCAGAAACCATATAAACACTACAAACAGGTATCTGCCTCTATCTCTGAAATCAAATAAAGAGGCAGAAGACACTGCAGAGCAGGACATCTGGCACAGGAGCTAGCGCAACAATACTCACCCAAATCAGGAACCAAAACTAAACAAGCACAAAGGAAATCCAAAAAACTTCTGATCATAGGAGACTCCATGATTCGGGGAGTTGATGCCCATCTCCAGCCAGGGGTGATGGTCAGATGTCTCCCAGGTACATCAGCATGGAGAGACACTGACCACATTGCTAAAATTGTTCACAAAGCAGGAGAAAACATTGATGTCCTAGTACACATAGGGACTAATGATCTAGCCAGCCGGTCAGTTGTGGAGACCAAGGAACACCTGACTAGGCTGGGTGACAAACATCATCTATTTCGTCTGGCATCTCCTTCTCTGAGATCCTGCCAGTCTGGGAGAAGGGAGCAGATGGACGGAAGGTCAGAGAAGGGAGATAGGGGAGCTAAACACGTGGCTCAAGGACTGGTGCCAGGAAAAAGGACACAGATTTGTAGGGAACTGGCAACAGTTCTGGGAGCGAAAGTTCTTTAAATTTGATGGACTGCATCTGACTAAAGAGGGAGTCAGTGCATTGGGGCAGAAGTTTGATGCCTTGCAGAATATTTAAACTAGCAAATGGGGAGAGGGTGCAGCACCACACGCCGAATGGGAGAACACCTCCCCCTCAGCTAGTGGTCAAACAGGAATTCAGCGTGTTTGCCGTTCATTTGCATCACCAGGTAAGAAAAAGGTTTGTCTCCCCATACGATGCACAGGGTAATGCCAAACTTCACCCAACAACTAACACACCAAAATCTGGCCAATGGAAAATCATGTACTAAATGCTCACAGCCTGGGAAATAAGATCCCAGACCTGCAAGCAATAATGTCAGAGGCTAAGCTGGACATAGTAGCAATTAGTGAGACGTGGTTTACCAGTAACCACACTTGGGAGACTTCAGTACCTGGCTATGTATTGTTCAGAAGAGACCGAGGTGCAAAAGGGGAGGAGTGGCCTGTATGTTAATGAAAATATCAAAGCTACAGAAATTCAGAATACACATAAGGAGCCAGAAGAACTGTGGGTCACCCTGGAAACAGGAAATGGGACAGCCATAAGAACTGGGGTTGTCTACAGGCCCCCAGACCAGAGGGAGGACATAGACACATTACTGTTAGAAGATATACAAAACATGACAGCTAAAGGGGAGGTTCTGATAATGTGAGACTTCAACATGCCAGATACAGATTGGTCAATACCAGCAGGAACATCTGCCAGAACTAGACTCATAGTGGATTCCCTGCAGGGGAGGGCCTCAAACAACTGGTACAGCAACCCACAAGAGACAGGGCTATCCTAGATCTAGTACTGACTAACAAAGAAGGGATCACAGATCTCCAGGTAGAAGGTCACCTGGGGGCCAGTGACCATCACATGGTATGGTTCAATTTGGCTACTACATCTAAATCATCCCATTCCAAGGCAAAAATATGGGACTTCAGAGGAGCTGACTTTGATAAGATGGCCAACAGAGTTAAGCTAGCCCTGGCAAAAGAAACACAGGTGAGGAGGTACAGGCAAAGTGGGCAAGCATTAAGGATACAATACTTGAAGCAACATCCCATTGTGTTAGACAGAAAAGGAAGTGCAAAGAAGAAGGAAACCACTTTGGTTCTCAAATACAGTAGCAGAAAAGGTCAGAGCCAAAAGGCTGGCCTTCAGAAAATATAAGGGAACACAGCGGGATGAAGATAGGGAGGCATACCAAACTGCCCTAAGGGAAGCAGGTAAGGCAGTAAGGCAGGCAAAGTCCCAAACTGAGGAAACACTAGCACGTAACAGTAAAAGAAGGTGACAAACTTTCTATAGATACATTAGTGAAAGGAGAAAGTCCAGAGGGGTATGCTAAGCTTAATGGAGAAAAGGGAGCATGTGAGGAGGAGGACCCTGTAAAGGCATCTATCCTAAATAGATACTTTGCTCAGTATTTACTGAAGAGAAGGTAGGGCAGGGCCCACAGCTCAGCATCATGGACACAGGGGAGGGAGAGCACTACTCCCTTCACAAAAGAAAGGGTCCTACAAGAGCTTGCTAAGCTCAGGTGGATAAGGCAATGGGACCTGATGGCATACATCCCAGGGTACTTATGAGCTAAAGGAGGAACTAGCAGAGCCATTAGCAGAATTGTTTAGTGAGTCTCTGAGCACAGGAGAGGTCCCAGAAGACTGGAGAAGGGATCATGTGATCCCACTCCACAAGAGTGGTAGCAGGGAGGAGGCGGGAACTACAGACCAGTCAGTCTTACCTCAGTAGTGGGCAAGATTATGGAGGCACTCCTTAAGGAAAGGATAGTGCAACACCTGGAATCCATAGGGGCACAGGATCCAAGACAGCATGGGTTTACAAAAGGAAGGTCCTGTCAAACTAATCTCATAGATTTCTTTGACTGGGTAACCAGAGTGGTGGACCAAGGGGAGCAGTTGATGTCGCCACCTTGACTTCAGCAAAGCTTTGACACTGTTCCACATAGAAGATTGATAAATAAGCTAGGTAGGCTCGGGTGGGTCAGAAGTTGGTCAACTGGGTGGCAAACTGGTTGACTGGCAGAAAACAGAGAGTGGTGGTAAATGGTATACAGTCAGAAGAGATGCAAGTCACAAGTGGGTACTTCAGGGATCAGTCCTGGGGCCAGTCCTATTCAACATCTTCATTAGTGACCTCGCAGATGGACTAGAGGGTAAGGTTGTCTGTTTGCAGATGACACCAAGATCTGCAACAGAGTAGATGATCCAGATGGGTGGGCAGAATGAGAAGAGATCTGGATAAACTAGCAGAATGGTCAGAAGAGTGGCAACTGGGATTTAATGCAAAGAAGCAAAATCATGCACATAGGGAAGAGAAACCCTGAAGCCACTTATAGGCTGGGAGGGAGTTGCTAGCAGTCACAAAGGAAGAAAGAGACTTGGGCATCATATCACTGATGACCTAAAATCATCCAAGCAGACCTCTAAAGCAGTAGGTAAGGCTAGGGGTGTTAGGTGTATTAGTAGGGGTATCACAAGTCGTGAAGAGGGAGGTAATAATCCTCTGTACAAGACATTGGTTAGGCCCCATCTGGAGTACTGCGTGCAGTATTGGAGGCCACACCTTCAAGGACATTAACCAAATTGAGGCAGTCCAGAGAAGGCAACCAAAATGGTGCAGGGACTGCAATCAGAAGACATATGAGGACAGATTAACGGAGCTCAATATGTATACCCTTGAGCAAAGGAGGGAGAGAGGTGATATGATCGAGACATTTAAACACCTTAAGGGCATAAACAAGGTGAAAGAGTCTAACATGTTTAAATATAAGAAAAATAGCAGGACAAGAGGACACAGCATGAGATTAGAGGGAGGCCGATTAAGGGGGAATGTGAGGAAATTCTTTTTCACAGAAAGGGTGGTAGATGCATGGAATGGCTTACCACAAGAAGTGGTGGCTATGAATACAGTGCAGGACTTCAAACAGGCATGGGATAGGCATAAGGGAGCAATACAAATGACTATGAATAGATAGGTCACTGACAGAGCAAAGGCCGATGGCACATTTATAAGGTAGAAAAAGAAATGGGCAGACTGGATGGGCCTTACGGTCCTTATCTGCCGTCAACTTCTATGTTTCTATGTTTCTAGCATACCTAACTGAACAACTCCACTGCAACAAAATCACCACTCCCACAGCCCCCCTCAGCAAAACACTGCATCTCTGAACCCCCCCAGACCCACAACACAACTCCAAGTTGCCGTCAACTCCAGTGACAAAAAAAAAAAGAAAAAATAGCATAACCTAGGAAGGGAACTAGCTGTTCCCACATTTGCATGGGGGAATTGCAAAGGATTACACCCACTGGCCCAACAAGACCCTAATCCAGCACCCCAGCACCCCATCCCAAAGGCCCAGCACAGGGGAAACAAAACAACACCAGCTCCATATCCACTGCACGCCACCCAGAATGCACAAAGAAGCAAAACAGAGAAAAACAGTGGAGGAATTCAAGCAAAAACTGTGGGGGAATTCAAGAATGCATGGGACAGACATAAGGCAGTTCTAGTGGGGGGTAGGAGGAAGTAGATTGTTGGTTAACTAGGATCTGCAGCTTATCCATTAGGTAGGGGAAATGGGCAGACTAGGTGGGCCATGCAGTCCTTATCTGCTGTCAAATTCTATGTAACTGCCCAACGTCCCCCATCCCCAACAAACACCATCCCATCAAAATGCAGTTGCAGCTTTATCTCCCAAATACCATTTTAGCCAGGTAACACTCCTTCCCTGCTTCTCTTCTTACCTGGAAAAGGGGTCTGTTCCATAGGTGGTCAGAAGAAAACCCCTCCAGTCCACAATCTGGTCCTCTCCATGGCCTCTTCTATAAAAGCCTGTTCCATAGTCCCCATCTCAGTGCAGTCACCACATCCAGCAAGGTCAGGTCCTGCTTCTAGTTGCTGAGGTCAGGTTGGTCTGTCTGTACTTCTTTGTGACAGGTGAAGATGGTCCCTCCGCTAATTGTCAGTGTGCCTCTCTTGGTCACTTCTATCCCAGTCCTGGAGATACTGAAACACTTCTGCTGGAGAGGAGAAAAGCTGAGATCCATCCTGACCCTGGAACTTCATGGTTGCTGGGGGAAGCAAGAATGCCTGAAGGCCCTGAGCTTCAACCAAAACCTGAGCCCTGTCAAAAGCCTTCTATTGCTCCAAAGCCCTCTTAGGGAAATCTTGTCCAAAAGTGAGCTTTGAGCCATTAATTTTGATATCCCCTAGGGCTCAGAAATCTCTCAGTATCCTCAGACAGTCCTGGAACTTCAAGACCCTAAGGACAACTAACTGGGTGAGGGCTGATCAAGTTATGCTGAGGTAGTGGCCCAGTGTGAACCTGATGCACCCTCTCAATCTCCACTGTAACACCTGAGTCCCAATGTAGCCAAACCAGGATCCTATTTTGAAGATTCTGGAGCATGTTGTCATGCTCCACTTGTTCTAGGATCCCAAAGATGTGGATGTTGCTTCATTGGTTATGAGCCTCCAAGTCATCTACCACACAGCTGCTAATTGCTTTTCTGTCAAGCTCAGATGCCATTCGGTAGGGTCAGCCCAATCTTCTACTCAGTTGACTCTTGTTTCCACATTTTCAACCTGGTGTCCTAACGCTTCAGCCGAAACAAGGACAGCCATAAGCTGTACCGTGATGTGATTAAGATGTGTGTGGATGCCGGTCATAAAGGACGTGGTCTCCAAAAACTCCTGGGCAAGGTGGCTGGAATCCAACTCTCTCTCCACCCATGTGTTGGCTGAAAGGCCTGGCAACTCCTCTGTTGGTGGAGAAGCCAACAATTTATAATTTTTTCTTTGCCAGTGCAGCCACTTTCTCACTCTCAGCTTTGGAAGCCATTCCCAAATACAGAAGTAACTTCATTCTCTGCAACTGTAAGGCAAAAGGGGATGAAACAATGAATATTAGGGAAGTGAGGACAGAGCTCTCACACTGTGCTGCCACACAGCTCAATGGCATCACATGACTCTGGCTGCAAAATCTTTTAAAAATTCTAATATGCTTAACTAAAAAAATAATATTTTTTTTTCAAGTTGAATACATAGAAACAATGCATTTTTCCATAATTCCCAGGCAGGGGGATTAGGCTCTTCCCATAAGGTAGCAAAACATCTTCTTGCATTTAAGAGGGCTATATTTAGGAATTTATTAGCTGCTGCTACAGGAAAGGTCTGGGAGACTGATATTCCTAGAAGGCATACTTCTGGACCCAGTTTCAAACTTGTTCCCAGTACAGTAATAATGGTGTCAAATACTCTCTTTCAAAATATTGCTAATTTTGGACATAGGGCCACACCATATGATATATCTATCTCCTGTCTACACCTATTGCATTTATTTGATATATTTGTATTACATTTATTAATGAGATACAGGCTGGGATATTCAGAGCACTTATGCATGACACAACCGAGATGCACCGGCTCAAGTCTGAATATGTGCCACTGAGAGATATTCAAAGGGAGCCGTGGCACAGCACAAATCCCATTGCACCAATGTGCAACCCAAATGTATGCAGCACAAGTGCTAGGGGCATACCCATGCATAAGTGGTGCAATGGCATATTCAACCGCAAAGCATGGCGCAAGTGTGGAGCAAACCCCCAGGTTGCGCCAGGCAGACTTGAGCCAATAAACAGAGGCTCAAACACACAGACAGCAGATGCACAACACTGAGCACAGTGAGAGGGAGAGACAGAGAGGGAGAGTGACAGACAGAGAGGAAGGGAGTGTGACACAGACCAACGAACAGACAGAGCATGAGTGGCACCAAGGGAGACACCCAGTGCCTGAACAATGTACAGTGGCCCATTCCTGATGGATGCCATCATGAGGGGCATGGGCAGGCAGGAGGAACAGCAGTGTGGCCAACAAAGGGCCTAGCGGCAATATGCCCAGCACAGGTGGTACCATGCCAGGATCACGTATGAGAACTATTGTGACACGGAGATCATGGGCCAGTACTGTATAAACAGGGCAGCCCTGAGGCAGCTCTGTGAGCTGTGCAGGGATGAGATGCAGGCACCCACCAGATCTAGCCATGCCATGACAGTGGAGATGAAGGTGATTGCTGTGATGTGTCTGCTAGCCACAGGCACATTCCATAGATGAATGGGTAATACCATGGGCATCACCCAGTTGGCCATGTCACACCTCCTCACCCAGTTCCTCACTGCTCTCTTGCCACATGCTGTGGAGTATATTCATTTCCCCAGCACACAAGCAGAGTGCACAGCAAACATGCAAGAGTTCCTCTGGATGGCAAGCATGCTAGGCGTGATTGGGGCAATAGACTGCACCCATGTCAGCGTCCACACACCACCCAGCCCAGAGGGTGTGGTGTAAGTTAACTGAAATGGATACCCATCCATCAACAGCCAGGTGGTGTGCGATGCCATGGGGTGCATCATCAATGGCTGTGCCACACACCCCGGGAGTGCATATGATGCCTTCATATGGCACAGTTCTGCACTGTGCCATAGGTTTGAGGAGGGAGATATCCCCATGGGCCACCATGTAGGTGAGAAGGATGTGTGCAAGGGTGGCTGAGAGACAAAGCCCCAGGGGCAGCTGAGGGAGGATGGTGCAGTGGATAAGGTGTGTGTGGTGGCTAGGATGGAGCGGGTAGCAGCACAGCATGGGGATAACCATGTTGTCACCCATGCAAGCAACTGTGCATACCCCCTAAGACCATGGCTGTTCACACCCTACCGGCGACCATCATCCCCTGCAGAGGAAAGCTACAATGAGGCACACGCCAGCACACACAACATCATCGAGTGTGTCTTTGGCATGCTGAAGATGTGATTCTGTTGCCTAGACAGATCAGCTGGTGCTCTACAATACAACCCATGGAAAGCCTGTGGTATATTCCTGGCCTGCTGCATCCTGCATAACATGGTCTTTGACCATGGAATAGTAGTCGAGGCCGATGAGGGCGACAGTAGTGGGGACAATGGTGGTGCTAGGTCAGAGGGCAGTGGACAGGTGCCCCTTGGCAGGAGAGATCCCAGAATGGTGCAGAAGGCACGATGTCACCATGACACAATTACAAGGGAGCATTATGGACAACAAAGGTGAGTACACAGAAACACAGGCATGGCCCACACAGCCCAGCACACACCACAGGGGACAGGATGGGCACAGCAGTAGTAGACATGCTGGGACGGAGGCGTACATCAAACAGGGCAGGGGCCACAAACACATAGGCATGCACACACAGACACACACAGCAGTGGCATGCACACAGGTGATCACTCACACACACACACACACACACACACACACACACATACACACACACATATGGCATGGATCAGATGCATGACACTGGTACACAGACAGCACTGGTGCTTGGCTGCCATCATCATATCTATGCCACACTCCCCAGCAGCATGGTCCATACACACACACAGGGGGCATGCAGAACAACACACATGCACGCCACCACATGTAAACTGCACCACTACCCCCCCATGGGTGCACGTGGTGACAGTAGTGGATGGCAGGGCAGCGAACACATCACACCAACCACACAGTCCCATGACCACCATGGCCATGGGGGCATCTGCGCTGATGCTGACTGGCAGATGCCTGCTGCACATCGGCTATGAGAGAGGTGTCAGACATTCCCCCACTGGTTGACGTGCAGGACTGTGACTGAGTCCATGCAGAGGTCTCCTGGTGGCCAAACAGGTCTGCCCTGGGGGTGTCTGGGATGCTGGCATCCGATCCCGGCATCTGCCATGCTGGTGTCACCAGACGCCAGTACTGTGTGGTGGACAGTGCACTGCAGGGGTCCTCTCTGCATATAAGCTGAGCCAGGACTGCTGCCTGGCCCTGCAATAGCACTATAGCCATGCGGTCCATGACACCCCAATGGTACTGTTCTTGTGGTCTAATGCTGCAGTTGTGGCCTCCTGGATCTGGGTGAGCCTGTCCATCAGCCGTGCATCATCCCAGTCCCGCTGCTTGGCCATCTGGCACACCACTGCCCACAGGGTGCACACCTCACTAGCAAGCAATGTCTGGTTCTCCCCAGAGGCCCGCATTAAGCGGGTGTGCTCCCAGAGCCTCTTGGCCTCCTGGACCTCCTGGTCTGGCCACTGGATTGGGGAAGGGTCTTGGCGTGCCACTGCACAGCCTCCCACTCAGGTGGATGCTGCACAGTGAGCCGCAGAGGGGCCACAGTGTTGCCTGGCACAATGGTGGTGGGCATTGTGGCATGCTGCCCAACATCACCTGCATCAAGCGGCTGCCACCCAACTGTCTGCAGGGCAGGGCCCAATGCCTCCACCGTACCCACAGCAGCACCACCACCACCCACACTGGACACGGCTGCTGCACCACACACAGCCACACCAGTGGGGATGGGGGTGACTGTGGAGCTGCAGGCACAGTGCTGGGACCTGCTGGTGCCTGTGTGGCAGGCAGGGGCATGACAAGCACCATGGCCCCTATGCTCTCCAGTACCAGTGTGAGGTCATCATCAGTGTTGGACATCACGCCGAGCTGGGTCTCTGTACTCAGCACCTCCAGGCTGTCATCGTGCAGGAACCAAGCCAGGGGGTCATCCAACCACGTCAGGTATGGCCACATGCCCAAAACTGCAAAGACATTGCCCGTCCTGGCTCTGGATGCCAGTTGAGATCAAGGGTTGGGCATCCATGTCCATGGTCACCTCTGCCCGCTTCCCTGTATGGAAGCTTGCTGGTGCTGCAAAACAAGAACAGTGAGTTAGTGGATCAGCAAACCCCAGGGTCAGCCCCACACCCTCCACACCCTATCCCCCAAAGTCCCACCCCGACCCAGCATCATCCAGCCCCACCCATGCCACTGTTGCCACCTGCCACAATGCTGCACTGTGTGTCCGCATCCACACATGCACGGGGTATGGGCATGGCCTCAGACACACCTGCATGACACACCCACAACAGGCACACCTGCCAGCTGGACATACTCACCATGCAGTGTGGGGCTGCCACCTGTCTGGAACCCACAACCAGGCATGCTCTCCACCACTGTGTGGCTGATAATGGATGCCACAAGCTCCTCTGTGGCAGTCAATAGTGGCACAGTAGACGGACCATCACCGGTCACCCTGCGGGTTGCCTGGATGGCCACAACCTTGTCCTGGATATGCCTTCTGCCTGTGCCAACCTTCTTCTTGCACTCCTGTGTGGTGCAGTGGTGGTGCCTGTGGGTGTTTATGTACTGGACCACCTCCCTCCAGGCCTTTGAATGCTCCTGTGGCATGCCCGTTGCAATGCTGAGTAGGCCCTCCTGATCCATATAGACTTCAAAGAGGGCAGTGGTCTCAGCAGCAGAAAAGTTGGGCCTGTACTTTTGAGCAGGCCCCTGGCTCTCTGTTCCTTCACCTCCTGACATTCTTCCAACTGTGGACATAAAAAGCAGTGAGGGTCAGTGCCAGCACGTTGCATCGCAACACCCAGTAGCAGTGTATGATGAAGTCTTGGACCCCATGTTGCCAGTCATGTACCTGAGCAGTTGCAGTATTGGTCTATGGCCTGTGCTGTTTCGCGGCACTTTTAAGGTGCAAGACATGCACATTTGCCTGTGAGCAATTGTAATGATATGCTAATACACCCCACTGCACCATGCATTGGCTCATGAGGTGATTAACATGTGGCATTTGAATATCGTGTGATTGCGCCATGTACAATAGAGTTGCGCTGGAGGAAGTCTGTGGCACAATACCCACACACGCATGGTGCACATACCTGCAGTGTGCATGTGTGCAGCATTTGCCACACTGCTATCATGCATCCTGTGCAGCTTGCATGATGCCATGGCATGATGCATGCCACACCAGTATGCTATTGTGCATATGTGCACCGACTCAGTCGTGCACCTGCATACTGCACGCAGTGGGTGCTGACCTCTGACCCATGGGTCTTGGCATGACTCCATTAGGCCCTGGTGTACTATGCATGCCCAGGACTGTGTTATTGCCCTGCACTGTGCAGTGACCACGCAGCCACATGCTGCATTATTGCTGCCCTCTGTACCCTATTGTGCATCCTGCACATGTGGCAGGCATGTGTGCTGATACACAGCCATATTCCTGTGTAACCCAGTGGTTCCTCATGACACAGAGGCAGAGCAGGAGGGCAGCCAACTGGTCCGAGGTTGAGCTGATCAACATGGTGGCTGTAGTTCAGCCAAATGAAGGCCAGGCTAGGTGCCACTGCAGCAGGCCAGGGTGGAGGTGTGGCACCGTGTGGTGGAGGCCCTGGAATGGCAGACCAGTGTTGGGTGCTTGGTGGAGCAGTGCAGCTGCTGCTATGAGGACCTGTGAAGTAGGACACTGGACAACCTGTGGCATCTGTAGGCATGCATCCTGCGTGGCTCAGTGACACAGCCAGATAGGTGTGCTCATGTTGCTGTTATGGCCATGTGTCATGCTGTGGTGTTGGCAGAGCTGCGCGTCATGGCCCGCAGAGGTGTATGTTGTTTGCCTGGGGTAGAGATGCAGCAAACTTAAAATTCGCTGGCAGTGCTCGCCAGTGGGCACCGGCGTTGCCTCATGAGTGGGCAATGCAAAGTGCTCACTTTGTCATTACCACCAGCGTTGGCATAATAAGAATCACAGTAAGGTGAAGTCATTGTTTTAATAGACTTTGCGTTCCTCATTATGATTCTAAATGATCCACTTGGTGTTTCAGACTGGCAGCCCCCCCATAGATCACATGGCTTACAGTTCTGTAAGTCACATGCTCTCTAGCCAGGCAGGAAGGAAGTGAGTCACACAGTTTCACTTTCTCCTCTGCAGACTGAGAGAGAGGAGTATGTGTGTACTAGAGAGAGGAGCATTTTTCTGATTGCAGAAAGAGTTAAAATTTGATACTTAACCCAACAGCATTTTTAAAAGCTACATTTTGTTGTTTTTTGTGTACTGTTTTTCACTTAATTTGTTCTTTCTGTAAATTTTATTTTTCTTACCTAATTAGTTGTTTGTCTGTGTGTGTGTGTTGTGCTTGTGTCGTGAGATGGAGCAGGGTGAAGGAATGTCTGAGGTGGGGGCAGCTCTGGGAGAGCGTGGTAGTATGCATCGTCGTACCGTGCGCATGTTTGGGGGGCATTAGCGCCCATTTGTGTTGGACCGCTTTAAACTTATGAGTGTCCAACCCCCGGAAGCAGGACCAGCACCACCTCCTGACTCTGAGGCAGTTCAACCGCCACCACCACCACCACCAAGTCCAGCACAAGGTCCTTTGGAGCAGGATGTGCCTGTTCCCCCAGGCCCAGGTGTGGATCTCACCATTGGTACTGTTGAGCAGTGTGAGCAGCCTACTGCCAGTTCATCTAGCCCTCCCCTGCCTGTGCCTGGTCCTCCCCACACCTCCGTTGTTTGGCAGTTTTTTGACTGTGTCGGGGGGGACAGCAGTGTGGTGAAGTGTTGCCTATGTTGCGGTGGAGGTGCGCTGTGGCCCCTGGGGACTGGGGGCCAGCGCATACATATGCTTAATCACCACCAGTTGGAGTGGCAGGCTGACACAGAATGGAACATGTCTGCACCTGCTGGCCATTCCATGGCAGAGGGTACCGCTGTGCATAGCGGGCACGGCATCACTAAGAAGAGGAGGGCCACAGCAGCACCTGTTGCTCCACCAGCACCCTCACCACCACCACCACCACCAGCAGGTCAGCCTGTCGAAGGAGTGGACACCAGAGAAGTGCATGTAACACTGTCTGACTTCGCAGTTCTCTGAAGTGCTGTTGAGGAGAACAGCGAGTGGATGAGTGCTGTGGAGCAGCAGCTGGATGACATAAAGGGACATCAGCTTCAAATTATGTCCATGCTGGAACTGCTGCTGGATCACCATAGGATCCCACATTAGTTTTGTTTTATCACACCATGTCCATCCCCCATCTTCCTTGCTGTGCCATAAAATGTATTCCTCCACCATCCCTGACCCTTGTATGTAATTATGCCCTTTTTTTGTTGTCTTCAGTATGCGTTACACTTTGTATTCTGGGGCCCCTTCCTTCTGTTAAGTGTCTGTGTATTTTGTGTGTGTGCGCTGTTTTGGTGCCTCATTTTTCTGCATCCGCAAAAGGCATCTGTCTTGTGCCCAGAAAACTGACAAGTGGTAACAGTGAAATGAAACTGTTTCATCACATACGAAGTCACCCAGAATTTATGTCGCACTCAGTCATGTGCACAACAGTGGCACAAAGTCCCCAGATTTTTTCTGCAGGCCCAGAATGCATCCTCCATGTGTCCAGAAAATTGACAAGTGGTAACACAGTAAAATGAGACTGTTTCAGCACATACAAAGTCCTCCAGAATTTATAACGCACTCAGTCATGTGCACAACAGTGGCACAGAGTCCCCCGATTTTTTCTGCAGGCCCAGAATGCATCCTCCATGTGTTCAGAAATTTGACAAGTGGTAACACAGTGAAATGAGACTGTTTCAGCACATACAAAGTCCCCCAGAATTTATGGCGCACTCAGTCATGCGCACAACAGTGGCACAGAGTCCCCAGATTTTTTCTGCAGGCCCAGAATGCATCCTCCTTGTGTGCAGAGAAGTGAAAAGTGATCATCTCAACTGGATTGAAAGGTGTCCTTTGGATGTACAGTAATAGTAGCCTTGGTGAGTGTAGATAGATACATAGATATATATCTACTCACCAAGGCTACTATTACTGTACATCCAAAGTGGACTGGACCAGCTACCCTAGGGGCAGTGTGCCTTGGATATATTGTGGTGAACCCATTAAAATAAAAAAACTATTTAAAAGACAAAGAACCTCTGTGCGCAAACACTGAGGCAAGGGTTACCCAAAGGGCATTTGGCTGGGAAGCCAAGTTTCAGAAAATACAAAATCACATGCCCCCACAATACAAGCATCATGGGCTGCATATGCAAATCACCACAGAATGTTATGCTGGTCCAACTTTAAGCAGAATTGCATGGTGCGAAGGCCTCACACAGTTTGCAAAGGGTGCTAACAGAAGACATAGACACGTGTTTCGTCCTACCAGGACTCATCAGTATGCCTCGTCTGTTTGACACCCCAGTGGACTGGACCAGCTACCCTAGGGGCAGTGTGCCTTGGATATATTGTGGTGAACCCATTAAAATAAAAAACTATTTAAAAGACAAAGAACCTCTGTGCACAAACACTGAGGCAAGGGTTACCCCAAAGGGCATTTGGCTGGGAAGCCAAGTTTCAAGAAAATGGGTTCACCACAATATATCCAAGGCACACTGCCCCTAGGGTAGCTGGTCCAGTCCACTGGGGTGTCAAACAGATGAGGCATACTGATGAGTCCTGGTAGGACGAAACACGTGTCATGTCTTCTGTTAGCACCCTTTGCAAACTGTGTGAGAGGCCTTCGCACCATGCAATTCTGCTTAAAGTTGGACCAGCATAACATTCTGTGGTGATTTGCATATGCAGCCCATGATGCTTTGCATTGTGGGGCATGTGTGATTTTGTATTTTCTTGAAACTTGGCTTCCCAGCCAAATGCCCTTTGGGGTAACCCTTGCCTCAGTGTTTGCGCACAGAGGTTCTTTGTCTTTTAAATAGTTTTTTATTTTAATGGGTTCACCACAATATATCCAAGGCACACTGCCCCTAGGGTAGCTGGTCCAGTCCACTGGGGTGTCAAACAGACGAGGCATACTGATGAGTCCTGGTAGGACGAAACACGTGTCTATGTCTCTCTGTTAGCACCCTTTGCAAACTGTGTGAGAGGCCTTTCGCACCATGCAATTCTGCTTAAAGTTGGACCAGCATAACATTCTGTGGTGATTTGCATATGCAGCCCATGATGCTTTGCATTGTGGGGGCATGTGTGATTTTGTATTTTCTTGAAACTTGGCTTCCCAGCCAAATGCCCTTTGGGGTAACCCTTGCCTCAGTGTTTGCGCACAGAGGTTCTTTGTCTTATATATATGTATATGTATATGTATATATAGATATAGATATAAATATAGATATATGGTTGTGTATTTTGTAGGTGATGATGAGGGGGGATGAACTTGACATGGACATGTAGTCATGCTATTGTTCTGCATCACACACAGGTGACTCCATCTCCGAACTGTTGCTGTGCACCGTCCAGTGCTCAATGAAAATGGGTCTGCAAGAGAAGCCATATGAGGAGAGACTAAAGGAGCTTAATATGTATACCCTTGAGGAAAGAAGGGAGAGGGGGGACATGATAGAAACTTTTAAGTACCTCAGTGGAATCAACAAAGTCCAAAAGGGTAGCATCTTTCAGAAAAAGAGACTTGCAAGAACAAGGGGACACAATTTAAAGATAGAAGGAGGTCGGTTCAGGGGCAATGTGAGGAAGTATTATTTCACAGAGAGGGTAGTGGATGCATGGAACAGCCTTCCTGAGGAGGTTGTGGGGTCTAAAACTGTAGGAGAATTCAAGAATGCATGGGACAGACATAAGGCAATTCTTGTGGGGGGTAGGAAGAAATAGGCTGTTGGTTAACTAGAATCTGCGGCCTATCCTGTAGGTAGGGAAATGGGCAGACTAGATGGGCCTAGCGGTCCTTATCTGCCGTCAAAGTCTATGTTTCTATGTTTCTATGTTTGCACTTAAATGGAAATGGATAACTCTCAAGCACGTGAAGGTAAGTATTTCTATTTTTGGGGGGGGGGTCATATTTTCAGTTTTGTCTGTAATGGCTTCTTATTTTTTTATTTCTTCACAGATTTCATCAGCATCCTTCTGGAGTTATTAATGATGGTCATGGTCATGGAATGAAATGACTTCTGCGTGTTGCATGTGTGCCCAAGCTTGGGTTGGGGAGGGGTGTGCCTGATCATGTTGACAAACTTCTTTGGATAAGGCCTCTTTGACAGAACAACAAAGTATTGCAAATTTTCCTAAAAAAGAAATATATGACTTTTTAAAAGTTACCACTTCATTGTTATGTGTCCCTCCCTGGTTCTCAAATCTCAATCCCTATTGTCAACTAAGTTACATTTCAGAGACACATCTGGTCAAGTACTAAGACAACCTGTTGTTTGCAATATTTGCAGCAGTCTTTACAAAGCAATGAAACAAATTAAATAAAATCTTTGTACTTACCAGAATGGATTTCACATGGACATTACATCACTTCCTTTCTGTCTGTACGGTATAGCTACAGCATCTTTCCCAATGAGTAATATTAGCGATGCAGCCTGTTTTTGTTCTCCTGTAAAAGAAACGAAATAAGTGTACTGTATGTGTTTTGCCACTGTGGCTCTGAAAAGCTACAGAAAACAAAACAGACAACTTCAGGAAGTGAGGCAGCATAACAAACATGAGTGCACATACTCACTTTATGGTTTCAATATTAAGAAGCTGGTGGTGGTGGTGGTGGTGCACTGGTAGACCGGTGGTCCGTGGTGGTCAGACAGACTCATGGTGGCAGCAGACTTGGATAACATCAGTCCCAGTGGTGGTGGTGGTCCGTGGGGGGGGCAGACAGACTCATGGTGGCAGCAGACTTGGATAACATCAGTCCCGGTAGTGGTGGTCTCGGGTGGGGAAGGCACACCACCTTTTAAATACTGCAGTTAAAACCTGCCAACATTAACCGCATCATCATCCTCATAAAGAAAACTGCCCTCACAGTCATCGATGCCCTGAATTCTGACCACTGGGAAATTCTTTCTCCATTGTGTCATCTTCTACATCAGTGGTGGGCCGTTTCAGGCAGCCACTGCCAGTGCCACCAGGATGCTCCATTTCCACATCAGCAAGACCACCATGACTAGGTCGGGGTACGAATACCGAGGTTGCAGTCTGTGCTGGTATGTGCCTCTCATTCATTTTAATGAATGTTAGCAAATTAACATTTGCAGGAGACAGGTTTGTCAGACGATCCCTGACTATTGCACCTGCTGAGCTGAATACCCTCTCAACACTTACACTGGAGGGTGGGCATGTGAGGTACTTCAGTGCCACTGCAGTCAGCTCTGGCCATTCACTGACCTTTCCACTCCAGTACAAAAGAGGATCTTCACTCATTGTCAGATGCCCGTTTTCAGACAAATATGACTCAACCATTCTCTGTGCCACACTAAGTCCGATTGTTGATGCATCAGCCTGTTCCCCGGAATCATTGATGCCACAAATACCCACTTGGGACAAAGCCTTCCAAAGCGGGCTGACGCCAACCACTTTGGATGACAGACCACCAGGAACTACAGTCCCCTTACCCTTGCATGATATGCTTGCTGGTCCTCCAGCTACACCTTCAGCTGGATTATGCTGCTGAGGTTTGCAAACCTTGGCACGTGACTTCTGTGCCCCATGAACCAAGCAAACCAGTTGACCACTGACATTTTTTACCTATTCAGGCCCTCCCTCCAGTACTGATGCAATTCCAAGTTTGTATCATGGGTCCAGCATTGTTGCCATGGCAAAGTTGTCACTACAATGAATGCTCACAATGTGACAATTCTGGTCGAATACTGTCAGCATGTGTTGCAGCAACATACTGCTACCACCGTCTCTGGCAACATCAAGGCTATGCTGTACATTTACCAATGTCTGCCTCGGCACCCACAGCAGTGGAATTGATTGGCTAATGGAGACAGACTTGCCACTCACTACCTGTGTGGCATGTTCAAAAGGCCACAAAATTGTTATTACAGAGTCCATGAGGTGCCACTCTTCAGTCGTCATAGACATGGAGGCCCCAGAACTGTCATGGCTAGTGTACATAACAAGATATTCTAGAAACGTAGAAACATGGACTTAGATGGCAGATAAGGACCGCTTGGCCCATCTAGTCTGCCCATTTCCCTACATACAGGATAGGACGCAGATCCTAGCTAACCAACAGCCTATTTCTTCCTACCCCCTACAAGAATTGCCTTATGTCTGTCCCATGCATTCTTGAATTCTCCCAGAGTTTTAGACCACACAACCTCCTCAGGAAGGCTGCTCCATGCATCCACCACCCTCTCTGTGAAATTATACTTCCTCACATTGCCCCTGAACCACCCCCCCATCTTTAAATTATGTCCCCTTGTTCTTGCACGTCTCTTTTTCTGAAAGATGCTACCCTCTTGGACTTTGTTGATTCCACTGAGGTACTTAAAAGTTTCTATCATGTCCCCCCTCTCCCTTCTTTCCTCAAGGGTATACATATTAAGCTCCTTTAGTCTCTCCTCATACGGCTTCTCTTGCAGACCTGCACCATTTTAGTTGCCCTCCTCTGGACTGCCTCTATCCTGTCTCTGTCCTTGTGGAGATGGGGTCTCCTGAACTGGACACAGTACTCCAGATGGGGTCTCACCAACTGTCTGTACAGAGGGATAACAACTTCCTGTTTTCTGCTGCTGATGCCTCTCCCTATGCATCCCAGTATATCCACAGCCCTCCCTACTGCCTTCTCACATTGCTTGCTAACTTTAAGGTCATCTGATATGATTACCCCCAGGTCCCTTTCCTTTTTTGTTGTTGTTACTACCCCCCCCCCCATTGTGTATTCTTCCTCTGGGTTCTTGTTTCCCAAGTGCATAATTTTGCACTTCTTTGCATTGAATCCTAGCTGCTATACTTCTGACCATTCCTCCAACCTTGCCAAGTCCCTTCTCATCCTTTCCATGCCTCCTTGTGTATCAACCCTGTTGCAGACCTTGTGTCATCTGCAAAGAGGCATACTTTTCCTTCCAGTCCCTCTGTAATGTCACTTATGAAGACATTAAAAGGACTGGACCCACTGAACCCTGCGGTACCCACTAGTAGCCCTTTTCTTCAGAGTGGACTCCATTTACAATTACCTTCAGTGTCCTGTTGTCCAGCCAATGTTTTACCCAGGCTACCACCCTTGGACCCACTCCTGGCTGGTTAATTTGACTATTAATCTTTTGTGTGGGACTGTGTCAAATGCCTTACTAAAGTCTAGGTAGGCCATGTCCACAGCCCCTCCCTGGTCTATTACTTTGGTCACCCAGTCAAAGAAATCTATTAGATTCATCTGACATGACCATCCCGCTGTGAAACCATGCTGCCTTGGGTCCTGTCCCCCACTGGCCCCTAGGTACTCAACTATTCTTTCCTTCAGAAGTACTCCATCACTTTCTCTACCACAGAGGTCAGACTGACAGGTCTGTAGTTTCCTGCCTCTGTCTTGGTCCCATTTTTGTGAAGAGTAACCACATCCACCTTCCTCCAGTCCTCGGGTACCACACCATCCACCCATGATTTATTAAAAAGAGTTGCCAGTGGTTTCACTAGTTCCCCCCTTAATTCTTTTAAAATTCTGGGGTGAATTCCATCAGGCCCCATTGCTTTGTCCACCTTCAGTTTTAGGAGTTCTTGTAGAACCCTTTCTTCTATGAAAGGACTGGGATCAACCCCCCCCCCCAACAAGAGTGCTTCTGTTAATTGGATTAGGTACTTCCTCCTCTTTGTGAATACTGAGCAGAAATATTTGTTCAGTATCCCTGCTTTTCACTGTCCCCCTCTGCCCACCCACCGTTCATTCTATTCAGCCTCACTATCCCGCCCTTTGTCTTTCTACACTCGCTGATGTACCTATAAAAGGTTTTATCCCCCTTCTTAACCGACTTGGCTATCTTTTCCTCAGTTTGGGCCTTTGCTATTCTGACTTCCCTCCCTGCTTCCTTCTGCCTTAACTGGTACAGCTCTCTGTCCTGCTCCTTTGTTTCCTTATAGTTCCAGAATGCTATCTTTTTCTTCCTGACTTTAACAGCCACCTCTCTTGAGAACCATAGTGGCTTTTTCTTTCATTTTGATTTGTTTATTTGCTTCACACAAAGGCTTGTTGCCTCTGTGATGGCAGTTTTGATGATTCCCCATTGTTGCTCCATGCCTCCTTCTAGCCTGTTTGCTAGTGCTTTTCTGAGGTACTCTCCCATCTTGCCAAAGTCAGCCCTCCTGAAGTCCAGTACCCTCACTTTTATATGGCTTGACTCTGTAGCTGAGTTTAACGTGAACCACACTGTTTGATGGTCACTTGTTCCCAGATGGCAACCCATTTCTAGATCTGAGATCCTCTCACTGCTCCCATTTGAAAGTACGAGGTCTGAGATTGCTCCCTCATGAGTGGGTTCCAAAACTAGCTGTCTGAGGCCTGCTACCTGTAGAGCATCAAGAATGTCTCTGCTCTTGGATGTGACTGCAGCAAATGTGCTGCAGTTAACATCCGGCATGTTCAGGTTTCCCTGCAACAGTATCTCCCCTTTCTCTGCCATTCTAAGAATGCCATCTATCATATCCTTGTCCATTCCTTCCCCCTGACATGGGGGTCTGTACACAACCCCTGTGCAGATTGTGGTGCCCTTTCCAGTCTCCAAGGTGACCGACAGTGCCTCCTCTCCTCCCTGTTTACTCTTTTGTTCAGTTGTTTTTATCCCTTCCTTTACATAGAGAGCTACTCATCCCCCTCTTCTCCCCTGCCTGTCTCTCCTTTAGGTCATGTACCCTGGTATGTTAACATCCCAGTCATGGTTCTCTGTGTACCATGTTTCTGTGACTGCTATGATATCCAGGCATCCCTCTTCCATCAAGGCCACCAGCTCAGGGAGCTTGTTGCCCAGACTACAGGCATTGGTACTCATTACCCTCCATTTCCTGATGGCCTTACTCCTTTTGCCCCATCCCTGTCCTTCTTGCCTTTGTCACTTTCTCCATTTACCCCTGCCCGTCTCCCTATTGACACCTCTATGTTGGTGTTTACTGCACTTACTACCGTAATTTTTTTTGGGGGGGGCTAGGATTTCCCTGCTCCTTTCCAGTGCCTCCCCCCTTGACTAGTTTAAATGCTTGCCAATGAAGCATTTAAACCTATCACCTAGGATCCTGGTTTCCCTCCTGGACAGATGCAACCCATCAAGTCAGTATAGGCTTGCATCACTCCAGGTGGACCCCCAGTCCCCAATGAAGCCAAATCCCTGAGCTCCGCACCAGTTTTTCAACCACTGATTGAATCCCATGGTGAGGAACACCCTAGCCCATCCTACACCATAGATGGGCAGCACCTCCAGGAAGGTTACAGTGCGTGCTACTTGTCCAAGACCCCTCCCCAATTCTACAAACTCTTCCTGCACTTCTCTAATCACTTTCTTAGCCAGGTCATTTGTCCCTAGGTGGACAATGACATCCAGCTCCCTCCCCTGTGCAGCTGCTCCAGCAATCCTGAGGATTCACTCCCTGTCCCTCCAAGCTATGGCACCAGGCAGGCACCTTACCTCCCTCTCCTCTTCCTCCTCCAGTTCTACCTTCCTAACAATGGAGTCCCCCACCAGGAGTTGTTTCCTTCCCCTGCGGGTCCCCTGCCACCCTCCTGTGGGTGTCCTTTGTGGAGGTTCCCAGCATCCTCCTTGGTCTCCACTGCAGGTGCCTCCATAGAGGAACCACACTTTGCCAGAATGGCATAGGAACTGTGGAGAGGTACAGCTGGAGGAATGCACCTCTGTTTCACCACCCTCACCCTCCCTGAGCCCACTGTGGTCCAACCGCTCCTCTTTCTTGGCAACTTCTGAGGTAACGGCAGTGGCACTGGTGGTCCCTGGATGGAAGACGAGGTCCCACAAATCCTGGCCAACTCAGCCTGGAGAAGAGCACCCTCCTCCCTCAACCCAGAGAGGCGCCTGCAGTTGGGACAACACCACATCCTCCAGAACATCTCCCGGAAGACTGCTGCTCCATAGCCACTGCACTGCACCACTCCCATCATGTCTTATTTCTAGCCCCTTAACTGTTTGCAATCCTTACTCTTTCCTCTGTTTTTTTTCCTATCTCTCTCCTTACTTTCTACCTGTGTGCCCTTTAAGCTCCTGATTGTCCTGTTCTGAGACAAGAATATCCTATATTTCTCAGTAGACCCCTTACTTTCTCAGAGGCAGACCACCAGCAGCTAGAGGAGGCTGGAGAGCTACTCTTGCCCTTGTAGGATGGTGGGTCTTTGGTGGCTCTGTGATCACTCACTTCCTGCTCCCATCCAGGAAGTTCCTGTTGTCAGTCAAATTCTGTGTCTATAAAAGTAGAACTAGCTTTGGGTGGGAGTGTGGAGGGGAGAGAAGGAGGAAAATATAGTCCCAGTAGAGAAGTCCAGTCACACAGCAGTCCTTTCTCCTGGTGTCTTCTGTCAAGCTACATGCAAAATCTTTCTAAGGCAGTCTTTAAATGTAGCTTCCTTCTAGCTAAGCCACTCCCCCTACTTACTAGATCTCTCTACAAGTAATTTAAACCTCACAGCTATCAAGTCCTTTCAATCACCTGAGATTTACACCTAGATAACTGTTCAGATAACCATTCAGTTCAGTTAACTCCGACAAACACACACTTTTTTGGTTTTGTTTGTTTGTTAGGTCTTTTTTACCCTAAATTAAAGTTCCAAGTACCAGAGTTCTACTTCTTTAGTCCCAGTAGAGAAGTCTAGTCACACAGCAGTCCTTTCTCCTGGTGTCTTCTGCCAAGCTACTAGCAAAATCTTTCTAAGGCAGTCTTTAAATGTAGTTTCCTTCTAGCTAAGCCACTTCCCCTACTTACTAGATCTTTCTACAAGTAATTTAAACCTCACAGCTATCAAGTCCTTTCAATCACCTGAGACTTATACCTAGATAGCTGTTCAGATAACCATTCAGTTCAGTTAACTCAGACAAACACACACTTTTTTTGTTTTGATTTTTTACCCTAAATTAAAGTTCCAAGTACAAGAGTTCTACTTCTTTAGTCCCAGTCGAGAAGTCCAGTCACACAGCAGTCCTTTCTGTGATGGCTTTGTATTGTTCATACAACTTCTCTGCCATGTATAACGTGGAGTTTCATTGGGTGACAACTTCCAGCTTCAAGCAGTGCTGAGGCAGGCTGTTTTGTATCTGCAACTGCCGCAGTTGGTCACGGGCCTTTCCAGATCTTGAAATGTGAGAGCAGATATGTCGTGCAATGGTTAGCATTTCCTTTATGTCAGGGTGCTGCAGAAACTCCTGAACCACAAGATTTAAACAATGGGCCATACATGGAACACGGAAAAAAACACCATTCGTGATGCATTTCACCACATTTGACCCATTGTCACTTGCTATGAACCCAGTTCTCAGGGACAGAGGGTTTAGCCATCTGTCAATTTCAGTCAGTACCATGTCCAACATGTTCTCACCAGTGTGTGAACAGGTCACACTGTGCATAGCAATTGTTGTAAGCTAGCGAATTCAAGGAAGATTGCTACCATGACAATGTACCTTTCTGCACTGATTATGCACACTACCAGCATCACAAACAACCCCCGGTACCTGTGCCCAGTGTGAAGTTATACACAGATATGAACTCCCCGCTGTTTTGCTGCTTGTAAATGTATCCATACTTAAATGGATGAATGGAAAGGAGGAATGTTGAAGGGCATGTCTTACTGAGTCTGAGACAGTGCAGAACAACTCAGAAACAGCCTGGGTAGAAAAGTATGTCCTGGATGGGACTTTCCATTTTGGACAGGCATGGGCAGCAAACCTCCGGAACCCAGAATTCTCCACAAAGGAGAAGGGCAAAAGATCGATTGCTAGCATTTCCGCTACAGCAGCATTAAGTTCACGTGACATTGTATGATGGGGGGGTACTTCAGCTTATGCGCAAAAACACTCTGTAATGTGGGCTGACTTAAACATTTTACAGGGTGTGTTGATCACAAATGGTTGTGTTCTGTGATGAATGGCATTGGCAGGGAGTGGAGTGTAGACATTTGATGAAGATGGTTGCATAGGTGATGATGACAAACCCAGAAATTATGTTATTTTTCCAGATTTGCCAACTGGGGTTGATGTACCACTTGCGCTAGACATACTGCATTCACCACCACCAGCACCACAAAAACTGCTACTCTCACCAGTACTGGAAAACTTTTCAAAGTCATTATGGTCCTCTACCTCATCATGCCTGTAGTAATCCTCTGCTGTCATTACCGCACTACTGCACACGTTTAATTTCCTACTGAGCTTAACAGTCATGGAAGGGGATACATGCTGGCTATGGTTGCCGCCGGTGATACGGGTGAACGCCCAAGTCTGGTATTAGCTGCCAGCTTGTGCTGGGTGCACAGAGCCAAGTGCCTATTCTTAAGATGCGTATGCTGTCCTCCTGTCCCAAGATGGCTCCCCTTTTCACCTCGACTCACACGAACATGGCAAACCTGGCAGATTGCAACTGAATCATCATGTGTATCTTGAACAAAAAAATCCCAAACAAGGGACAGTGATGCTCTGCTTTTCACATGTCCATGATGATGTGGCTTATTTAAGTCTGTTATTTGAAGCACTGAAGTGGGGGGGCATGTGATGTTTCTGGCACTGCACACCTGGACTGCAACTGACCACCACGACTACCTATCATATTGAGTACTGGGTTGTCGTCATCATCATCATCTACTAAAACTGGTAAATCACAAGTTTTTACATGGAAGGGGGTCCTGCAGACAGATTCAGAAATTTCAGACACAGCCACTTTTAATTTATTTTTCTCCAGTTCCCAACTGGGGTCAATTAAATCATCATCATATTCATCAACATCACTGTCACACACATCCACACCTTCTGCTTGGATGCTAACAAGTGGACTGCATGTTGCAACAACAGCAACATCATCATCAGCAGCATCATCACATTCATCATCAGCATCTACACCACCATCACTTGATATTTTTTCACCACACTGTGAATCACTGTTGCATGGAAAATGAGTGACATTAAGTGCCATGGTGGATGGACTATCATATTGTATGCTATCGTAGACATGATCATCAGAATCAGGTTCAGTTAATGGGATGTTACTGGGAAGTATGACATCATCTACGCTGTTACTCACTTGCACTGCTTCACACTCAATATGTCTGGATACGGTACACTGGTCAGAATTAGAACTCAATGCAACAATGCTAATACTACCTCCACCGCCATTAACACCAGTAACACTAACACCACTGGCTGGGAACATCATCTCCTCCAACTATCAGTGAAGTTACTGATTGGGCTGTAAAAAACATTGCAGGAGAAATACCTTTCCTCACATCAGCAGTGCACTTCTCCATCCGCGTACTACTACCACACCCACAGACCCTCTTACTGCCAACATTGCCATGGCCAGAAACAGCTTTACTTGCACGTCTCTTTGCAGGCATTTTGGGGGATCAACCACAAATATTATTGCCAAATTCAGATTTTGATACATTCACTTTCAGACTGGAGGGTCACTACTTGCTACTATCGCTAGCTGGATGTGAAGCAAAATAAACAACTGTGGCTTCAGCAACAGATAAGGGGACTACTGTGTTGTGACACTGTCAGAGAATTAAAACAACTTCAGTAACCAGTGGTGCTGAAGAGGTCACAAAAACAATCCAGTCTGGTAAAAAATACCTTTTCAATGTTGGGGGTTGGGCACTGAATACAGACAGTGCTGATTTTTATGGCACTAAAGCAACAACACTAAGAACAGAGAACACGATAGCAGTACAAAATCAGGCAGCTGCAGTGGATAGCAGGTTCACACTGCTGTGCTTAGTTGCACTTACACTGATCCGTGTTACAAATTTTAAAAGGTGTATTCTATTTGATGCACGCAACACTGCACACACAACACAGAACACTTTGTGTACAATGCTGAATGAGGAATGCGATGCAAATTGTAAAAGTTCAGTGTACTCAGTGCCACATAATGTAAATTTGTAATTTAAACAACCTGACCTTATGAAATGCTGCACCACATTCACACAACAAGCAGCAAGAAAATTTGTGCTATCACTGACAATTTTACTATGTGTACAGTAACACAGTCAGTTATATAACAACAATATTGCCAAAACACAACAAAATCACTAGTTCTCCAACTTAAATCTACCTACACACAGATATGCCCTTCCCCCATACACCACACTTCACTGTCTTTCACCACACACATTCAATGTTGTAAATTTACATTCAAAATCCACACACAAACAAAAATGCTCAATAATGTGAGCACAGGAGGGTTTCCTACAATCGATGAACTACAGTTGGATCCCCCCAAAAAAGCAAAAATGCTTTTTGAACAGCTTTTAAAAGATTCCTACAGACAGCTATCAGAGCACACTGTCTCCTACTCCTTCGTACTCATACTACCTCAAACTGAGGCTGTGCAGATCAATATAGAGCCCATGTGACCTGAACACCCATGAATCACTGCAAAATCCTCCTTCAGAGCTCAAAAACAAGGCAAAGTGAGGCAAAGTGAACTGCCATCAATGTACTTCACCTTAAAAATTGAAAGAGAAATGACCAGTGGAGGTGGAGTAATGCAAAGTCAGTTTTCAATGCACTTTGCATTCCTTATTATAATGCGAAGTACTCCACTTCGTGTTGCGGAGCACTCCACGAATTCACCTTTGCTCCATGAATCACTTCGCAGAGCGGATTGAGCCCACTTCGCCCAACACTAGCCTGGGGTACTGCGCATTGGGCATGGCTGCTGCTCCAGTGGCAGCCATGATGGTGTGTGGGCCTACGGACAGACGGGGAAACATCCAGTACATGGCAGGCTGTGTGGTGGTGGGGGGCTCCTCATGCGTGTCTGTGAACTGATGTCCACCTCTCTTTATTCCCTCCACAGTGCTGGAAGACTGTAGATGGGTCAGGGTAGTGGCAGAGGTGGCCATGATGGCACAGCCAGGTGGGCAGCAGGTGGCTCCAGCTGCACAGCGTGAGGCAGGTATTCATTTCCACATTCCTTCGCAGTGTCACAGTGGGTAAGTGGTGGGGATTTGGCACAGCCATGGCCACCTCTTCCATGTGCTGTGACAGCTGTGTGTGTGTGTTGCACAGTCCGTCATATGTGCCACTGCATGCCATCCCTTGGCTACAGTGTACCGGCTGTTGGTGGAGTGGGTATGCACACGGATGCCACCAGCTGTGCTGAGGTGCTGCTGTTGCTGTGTGTCATGTGCCTGTCATGGTGTAGACCTGTGGCCACTGCACAGCTGCATCCACCTTTCTGCACCACCATGGTGTGCCGTATTTTTGGCTTGCATTGTCCCCCCCACAGGGCTCCATTCAGGGCACTCCATTGGGGTGTGGTACCACCATCCATTGCATGCTGTGGGTGGGCATATGTCACCAGACCATTGGACTGATTCCCTGTCTTGTCCCATACCATAAGTGTCAGATGGTGTCCTGCTCAATGTACTTGGTGGACACACACCAGGCTCCTGTGACAGATATTGGTGGTTGTGAGGAGGGTGTTGGTGGCTGTGGTCTCCCTGCAGAGGATGTCAGTGGCAGACAGGAAGAGGTAGAGACATGGCATGGCAGCAGGCCTTGGCTGCCATTGAGGGGCCTTGTTCCTATCTTTCCTTTCCCTTGCTGGTCCTGTTCCCCCATAGTCCCCCTTTCCATTGTACAGCCCCTGTTACCTGTTCCCACCCTTTATTGTCCCTCATCTGTCCCTGCCACAGTTACCTTGATTTGTTGTTGTGGTTTTAAACTTGATAAAGTATTTTACAGCTACATGCCTGTTTCTGTGTCAGCTTTGCAGGTGGCATGTGGATCCATGCTGCGGTGTTCAGATGTTGGTCAGTAGTGTCTGTGCAGGAGGTGTGGCCATGCGATGCTCCTGTGGTTCACGGCTTTGTACAGTGGTATGCCATGTTGTGGTGGGGGCCATCTCCCAGTTTGGTGGGTGTGCTCTGTGCCTTCAGGGCCACTGTGGGGGTGTGGTCAGGGGTGGGCTGAAGGTGTGTGCAGGGGTGGCACACAGTTGGGATCCTCCTGCTGGGCATGTCTGCATGCTGGGGTGGGGTGTCTGCATCCCCTGTTGGGTGACCAGTCCTGTGGGGTCTGGCCCTCTACCTGGGTCCTGGCTCAGTTCCTGACCGGCATGTGGGCTGCCTGTGTACATGTGAGGCATGTGTGTGTGTGTGGCACTGGGGACATGGGGTGGACACCCATTGTAGTGTGGTGGTGGACAAAGCTGGCTGGCTGATGGGTTGGGGGACACCATTGGTGGACCTGCATTGACAGTGTCCCCTCTGGTACCCAGCTGGCTGTGCTGTCATTGTGGTCTGGGGTATGGTTCAGTGGCATGCACTTGTCCACTGCTGGTGGCCTGGCTCTGGTTGCTGTGGTGCATGGGACCCCTGTTGGTGGCTGTGCCCCATCATGTGTTGGGCATTCATCCCTCCTGCTCTGTGCCTGTGTGTACACGGTGTGCCCTGCTGGTGTGTTCCTGTGCACATTGTCACTGGGCTTCCTCAGCTTTGTCCATGGGCTTTTCGTCTCTGCTCTGCACTTCCCTAGCTGTGCTAGTGCATCTCTGGTTGCACCATAGCACAACTGTGCCATATTCAGCTGACTTGCACCAATGCAGTTTGGCTGGTGCTATTTCTGAATATGTCACCTGGTTTGCCATGGCACACTTGACTTGCACTGTGCTGGGCTTGTGCCAGCCTTTGGTTCATTTCTGAATATCCCAGTCACAGTGTGTAATAGATCTTATGGAATATGTAAAATTTAATTTGATTTAATCTATTACTTAATTAGATTCTCCAACAATTACAGATATATTCTCTTTGATGATTTGAAATAGTATGATTAAGTTATTTCAGCCAACTGTACTTAAGGTTCTGTAGGTAAGTGGCTTTAAATATTAATAAATATAAATATATTTGAGGCAATCATTTCAATCAGCTTGAAAAGTTGTAAATCATGTCAAATACAGTGTTTCCTTTTAGCAAGGCATTTTGATGAGTGATATGCTTTCAAAATAGTTCTAATTTGTAAGTATCAGAAAAAAATACTTTCATGAAGACCACATTGTTATTGCAATTGCTGAAATTATTTAAATATGTTGTTTTCAAGCAGATCGCCAATAAAAACAACTCCCTTTCCAGCCCAGACACTTGACATTTTTATTGAATAAAGTGTTAATGTTATTGCATCTAAATGATGTATGCATTAATAAAAGTGTTATTGTTGGTAAGTTTATTTATTTTACACCATGCAGTTAATATTGCAAAGAGAAACCTATTACCTTTGCTTACATATTGTTTTTCCCCCTGTAAATTCTGAAATAAAAACATTCCTGTTTTAGAAAAAAAATATTTTCAGTTTCCAAATAAATCCATGGTGAAGGATTGAGATTACACGATTCCCTTATTGGTTCAACCAAAGCTTCCAAGTGGTACAGCAGAAAATCAGGACATTTTAGATCCATATTATTATATGAGGTAGTTAATTTAGATTTTATTTAAACTAGGTTTCCCATTTTTCCGAAAAAAATTAGAAACCATGTTTTTTCTAATTTATCAAAATAATTCATAAGGATAGGTAAGGGAATAGCATTAAAAATATACAATAATTGGGGTAAAATATTTGTTTGTATAATGCGGATATGGCTTATTAATGATAATGGAAGGGATTCCCAATGACTTAAATCTTCATTAATTTGCTGAAATAATGTATTCAGGTGTGTATTAATCAAAAAATTTAAGTTATTATTTAATAGTATTCCAAGATATGTTAGTTGTTTTTGTCTAATTTGATATAGCAATTGAGGTTGAATAATATCACTTTGATCAGGGTGAATTGGCAATGCTCCAGACTTAGTCCAGTTAATTTTTATATCCAGGCACTTGACCAAATTTATTTAAAATTTCAAGTATAATTTTACTTTCATTTAAAGAATCCTTCAGGTAAAACAAAACACCATCAGCAAATAATGACATTTTTAGAATTATCTAAATATTAAAATCATTTAATTTCCTGTGAATTTCAGATAGTATTTGTCAAAGGCTCAGTGTATACTGTTAATAAATGTGGAGAAACAGGACTCCCCTAATGGGTGCCTCTACATAAATAAAAAGGTGATGAGATACTATTTTTGTCTCATTTTAGTCTAGTTTTATAGATTAATCTAAGACAAATATTGCTTAACTGTGTTGTCTTTTTCAAGTAGAGAAATTAAATATGGGCATTCCACCCTATTGAATGCCTTCTCAGCATCCAGATACACCACCATAGCATTTCGTTCATGAACTGTATGAATAATGGTTTGTCCATTTCTTATGATATTGTGCCCTCTTCTTCCTTTGACATAGCCTGTGTGATCTTTGTAAATCAAATCTGGTAAAACTGGCTCTAGTCTAGCTGCTAAAATTTTAGCAAAGATATAATCTGAATTAAGTAGTGACATTGGATGATAGGATGTACATAACATATGATTTTTACCTTTCTTTGGAATAACTGTAATTAAGACTTTGCCAAAGAAACAATGAAGTTTACTTTGTGCAATAAAGGAAATAAACAGGTCACGCAAATAGTGACCTAAAGATTTCCCAAATATTTTAAAATAATCAATACTTAATCCACCCAGTCCAGAAGACTTCCCTAATTTCAATTGTGCTAGTGTTTTAGAAATTTCCGTAGTTGCTTTAGGCTGATATAGAAATTATTTCTGACTATTACTGATTACATAGACATCTTGATATAGTTAGTTCTTTTGGTGTATCCTATTCTAGACTTGTTTGGATTCATCTGACTTTTTTAAATAGTTCATAAATTCTTTATTAATAGCCTCTGTGTTGGAAGAGACAAGTCCTACATGTAGCTTGACCTGTTCAATAAACCTTTCCACCTTTTCTTTTTGTAGCATGTAAGCTAACAGTTTTCTAGTCTTATCTGCTTGTGCATAGTATTTAGTTATAGTAATAAGGGCTAGTCTTTCAGCTTTTTCATTCAGTATAGTTTTGTACTTGTGCCTTAGTTTTTCAAGATGACTTAAATGGAAAGTATAAAATCTAGACTGGGTTTCCTGAGCTACTTTAATATCATTTTCAATCTTTTGGATTCTATCTTTCTGAATTTGTTTTTTATTACCCGAATAAGCTAATGAGATGTCATGCACTGTAACTTTCTCTGCATCCCGTATTATATTTTTAAGTGTTTCCTTGGTTTTGCTTACTGAGAAAAAATGTTGTTTCTTAATGTATTAGATCCAGGTGTGCTTGATCTTTTAATAATAATGGATCTAATTTACACATATTAGGAATATAGGTGGTGTTCCAGGATATGAGAAGCAACTCAATAAGTGAATGGTCTGAAATTGTAATGTTGTAATATTTAAATAGTGATAATATTTGACAGTATAGCTGTAGAACCTAAATAATAATCTATTTGAGAGTATGTCTTATATCTACCTGAAAAAAAAAAAGAAAAATCCCTAGTGTCTGGGTTTCTGTGTCTCCAAATGTCTTTTAGTGAAAAATCTAACATCCACTATTTAAGTGTATGTGCTTCATGACTAATCATTCTATTAATAGCTTGTGTACCCAAAGAGGAGTCTAAGATCATGTTAAAGTCTCCACCAGGAATAAAGGTTTGTGAAAATTCCATTAATTTCATGAAAATATTATTTTAAGAAAGCAGTTTGTTCATTGTTTGGTGTATAATCAGATGATAAATAAACTGTAGTTTAGTATATTGCACAGTAATGATACAAAATCTACAATTAGGATCATAATATTCTTTGCTAATTTTCACTTTCATATGTTTATTGATTAAAATAGTTGTACTGTAGGACTTAGAATTTAACACAGAATGTACACCTTTGTTGCCCCATGCTTTACCTAGTTTAAATACTTCAGAATTAGTCAAATGTGCTTCTTGGACAAGTAAAAAAAAATAGCTTGGTTTCTCTTTGCATAACTAATATTTGTTTTTCATTTTATTGAGCTATGGAAACCAATAATTATCAAGATAAAATGTATACTTCTTTATCTGTCATGTTATATATTATAAGGGTGCGGTCGTGCCCCTATATTTAGGGTTACGAAGGCACTTCTATGTTAAACTTGAAATTTTGCACGTTAATAGTTTTGGACCCATTCAACAGATTTTCATGAAATTTGGTATGCATGATGAGGCATGGTAGATCTCTTAGAAACATAGAATTTGATGGCAGATAAGGACCACTTGACCCACCTAGTCTTGATCTGCCAAGTTGCGTTCAGGTCGTACTAATGGCTTTTGCACACCAAAATGCTGAAATATGCACTTTTTGCCAGTTCTGTGGGCAGTTTTTCAGATGTTGTCCATGGTGCTGCGCAGCCATGATGTGATCTGTCAGTCTGAAGCCTGGCATGTGGAAAGAGCTTGGGTCAAGGAACATGCCACATTTTGTTTGTTGAAAAAATATTAATCCATTCAAAAGTTATTAAACTTTTTAGCTCCCATTATAAGTCTATGGGAACATTTATATGGTTATTTTTCGAAAGAAGAATGGAGTTTTGGCCATCATGATCAAAGAATTTGCAGGCTCGCAATCAAAGAATCTTTGATTGGGAGAAATTTATTGATCATGATGGCCGCCAACTTGTTTTCAGTTTAGGGTTGGGAAAAAAGTAAATATTTCACCCCATGGGTGACTTATGAAATAATTGAGGCATGGGTTTAGATCAGGGGGCTTCCCTCTATCAACCCATGCCTCTGGTTTATTTTAGTTTTGTCAAAAAATAGCCTTTTACATTTTTACAATCTTTGGCTGTAGCTCACTAACATTCTTCGGCCCTGAGTCTGCAAAATCTTCAGCCATGGTCAAGATCAATTATTTTGCAGCCTCATTGTCAAAGATTGTTAGCGAGCCACAGCCGAAGAAAAAGGGGACAGATTGTTCAGGTAATTTCCCTATGGTGTAGAGTTGCTTAAAAGAGATGGGTAATGAATACTGCATTTGTAATGTTCTTGTATAGTTTTTACCTGCTTAAAGGTCCTGTAATTAATCCTACCTGTTGCAAAAGTCATTACTTGTGTGTTTTTTTTGTGTGGTTTTATTTTCTCTGATGCATTGGTTTGTCACAGACTGTGATCTCTGCTACAGTTTTACTGTGTGGCTTCCACGTGCCTTGCTGAGAGTTATGACATCAAAAACTCTCTGGCACTACCTTGAGAAGGTTTTCACACCATGGCAGTGCTGACGATTGAGGAAATTATGGAGGAAGGGAATGAATTCCATGAGGAGTCAGATGAGTATCAGCTGTATGTCTTTCAACCCAGAGTGAGAACAATTATTCTATACTTGTGTGAGTCTGCTCCTCGTAACAGCCATAGCCATGATAATGGAGCAACTGGTAATGTTGTTACATCCAAGACATCTGCCACAGAGAGTGATGATGAGCCACCAGTTCAAGAATTGTATGACTATGAATTACCCAACATTAATCTACTTTATTTACTTGATGAATTCCAAAGTAAATAAACAAATTATGATATTTCATTTTCAGGCTGCCCTCTGTTTTAGTTGTTTGTTGGTTGTAGTAGTCAGTTGGGGAGGTGGAGTTAGAGTAGATCTGTTCAGCCCAATGTATTATGAGAAAAAAATGATAAGAAAATGCTACTTATTGGGTTTCATTATGATGCCCATATTATTCCAAGCATTTTCCTTTGCTAAATTGCATTATTCATGATGTTGACATGTCACTGTTATACTGAAATGAAAAAGGATTTGATTGTAGTTTCATTTCCCTTGATCAGCTGATTTACCTTTTCTTTTCTTTTTGTTCTGTCAGTGGAGTGAGGGACCTTATCAATTAGAAGAGAGGTTGGTTATTAGAAAAATCATGTCCACCAAAGTTTTCAGTCATTTTCTGCTTACCCTAATGCTGTAATCTTGCTGACTGATTTTACAATGCAGCATGTAATTCTGATTTTTGAATCATCTCTTGCCGAAGATGTACTATTAGCAGGGTCTGAATGGTTTACCACAGTACTGCCATATGAACTTGCAAACTCATTTTTTTATGTTTTAAAACACAATAGATTTTAATAAACCACATTGTCTTAAAGAAAATATGGTATTCTTAGGTCTATTGATGGGGTACTGTAGACATGTTGGGCTTCATAGGTGATCATAAGAGGATCCTCGACTTACTAGCTATCACTGAATGCTGTGGCAGTGTACGGAAAGTGGCCAGACACATTCATTTTTGCTCTTCTTTTTTTTATCCTCAATACAAAACAAGTAGCATGAAGAAAAAAAGTAAATTGAGAGTATGTCATAATGTCCGTTGTGTAGTCTAATTATGTTTCTTGTTTTGGGGGGGTGGGGGTTGGTGAGCTGTGGTCACCCACACTGCATAATTAATTGTGCCACTGGAATAGAAAATGTTCATCCTTTTTTATTTTATTTCTTTCATTTGTTGTAAGTTTAGGTGGGGTTGCACCCTTGTTCATTCCTTTGACTCAGGAAACATGTCATTATGAATTGTATAGCCTGTGATAAGTAAATGTTTGCAGCAGCTCTTGAATCGTCTGCCACATGATTTTCAGATGATTGTCTTTGCCCTTATTTTTTTATGTTTTTTGGTGTGTACACAATTGACTTTGTGAATAAAAAAAAAGATTTTTGAATACAGCTGGAGTCCTTGATTGTCTTGTATAGTTGAGGCCTGGGAATCTGGGATAGTCAATAGCATCAAATATTTACCTCCTCATTAATTGTTCTTCATACTTCCCTACTCACCTCTCAACTCATAGGATACCCCTGTTATTATTCTTAGCACTACAACCCATTTAAAAACATTTTACCATCTTGAAAAACCTACTTAGTGTGCATTGATTCCACAACCTCCACTTGTATGTAAACATCATTTCACATGTCCCAACCCCGAAACCCGTCAGTCAGAGATTGAATAAATTAAAACACACTACATTACAAAAAGCATGTGTGCATTCATTCTGTGCTGCACTAAGGTTTTACAACAAGGCATTCACAAAAGCTCTTTTACAGAACATGCTACAATCACTTTACAAACAGTAATTGTTCCAGCAGCTATTCCTGCCTTGGTCAAATATGTACACTTTCTCCTTCTGTCTTCATGCTAAAAGTATTTTTAATGTCTGTATTGAGAAGAGATTCACTTCTATAAATTAAAAGTTAAAAGGATGGGAGAAACTCGGAAATAGATCTGGTTCCTTGTATTATTGTAACAAAATCACAGTTAATATGGCAGCCTTGAATTGAATTAAATACCAATTTCCCCATTTTAAAATGGGGTTGACTTTTCAGGTATTCATACATTGTCTCTGTTATGTCCATGAACGCTAGGACAATGTCTTGGAATAGTAGCAATATTTATCTTGCTCTCCAGATCCGACAGGTTTATATTAAATGGGGCCAGTTTTCTGTCCTTGTTAATGCATGCTGCTTACTAAAAGAGTATTACTTACAGAAGACTCTTATTAATAAATATATGGACTCCCGAGAGCATAGGAGTCATTTATTTTATTTATTCCAGCCTGTAATCTATTTGGAGTCCCAGAAGCAAAGGAACCTCTGAAACCTTTATTTGACTGATTATTACTTTACTTAAAGATTTTAAACACTTGGCTAAATAAATCTACAGGATGTCTATTTAGAAAGCCCTAAATATATTTGTTATATTCCAGATTGTTAAGCTAGATAGTATTTGTTTTAAATGTAACCAGGGGTTGAACTAAATGAAAAATCTTTTGAGCAGCTCTGGGATTATACAGTGTCAGAGTGCTTTTGACACTGTGGACTTGTAATTAAATGTGTACAGTCTGTGAAACTTAATTGGCCAAAGAATCTGCCATATTAGGAAGTTTTGTATATTAACCTGTTCGGTATGATTCAAGTTAACCAATTACTGAGCAGTGTCATGATTCCATTTATTGAAATGTGTAATGGGATTAATTAGCTATAATGTATGTGATCTTGGCTAACTAAAAGTTTTCTTTAAAAAGCATATTTAAAGAAATGTTCCACTTACAAACTATTGATTAAGTTTGATTTATACAGCACTTGGTGCTGTTTTAGGAGATTGACTGGTATTTTGTATATACAGTATACATTATTTTACTGCTTATTATGTGTCTTGTTTGTATTGTAGTGACTTACAGTTGAACGAATAAGCTTAAATTAAACTAGCTCAAACACTACTTGGTAGTAGGGCAGAATGGCTAGGAGCCAAGCACTGTATACCTGTTTTGCAAGGGAAGATGGAGAGGGCTGCTGCTGAAGAAAGCCAGGCACTGCTGTAACTAACAAGTTATGACTGTAAGAGTGTTGATTTTTTTTCAATAAGAACATTCTGTAGCATGTTAAAGATCCTGCTGCTATTACTCACAGGTCCCATACAACAGTCCAACCCCCTTATTCACATATCCTTGTTATTCACCATAAATCAAAACAGACAACTATTGATTGATTTATAATTTTTCCCCATTTGCCTCACCCATTACTGTAAGGGGCAGCATGGAAGGGGGAGCCACAGCCAGTACTGAAGGTACTGAAATCAAATCTATATTCGAAAAAATAATACAGGAGGTCTCCAGAGTAAAAAAAAATACTGCATCTGAGTCAGAGGCTATGATAAAACAGTTTGATCGGCCGTTTTTAATCATATTGAAGCCAGAAGTTAAGAAATCTGGGTCAATCTGCTTCTAATCTAGAACCTGATGCATTATATTCTGAGGCCAGTACAATGTGAGAGAGCAGAACAGTACATTTCTGGAGCCTGCCTAAATGCTTTCTTTCTTCATCACCAGTTTGTCCTTGCCTGAGAATAAGAAGCTTCACCTATTATGTTTTTAAAAGCAGACAGCTGAGGCAAGTTTGGATTGTATTAACCTTTTTGCACCTTGTTTCTTTGTGCAGACAGAGACAATGAATATTGCTACCAGGGTCACCACTGCATACCAAAACAAATAACTCACCTTTCAAAAATAAAATAAACTAAGCGAGAAGAAAGAAGATGACAAGATGCCGACATACTTCCCGAATTTAATCCACCCTGATTCAGCTCTGCATCCTGTAGAAGTCATAGTTACCACAATGGAATAGCTAGTATTGCTGTCTCTACTGAGTCATCTGCCTCAGTAAAGGAAGAGGCACCAGAAATCCCTGAATGGTGTGTCCCTGCATTTCCATTTGTAAATCTTGGATTTCTCCCTTTCAAGGACTTTCTGCTCAAAATAAATGTTATGAACATTAACAAATAAAAATAAAAAATGAGAAATAAAAACAACTGTTCATCAATTTCACTGACAGATCTGTTATTGTATCAGATTTTGCTGAAGAACAAATGTAAAAAAGGGGGTCTGTCACACGATAACCTGTAAAGGAATGATTTGCAGCATTTGCCAGTTTTTCAGTGGCATAAAATAAACTGGGTAAATCACTTAGCAATGAAATTAAACCAAAATAAGTATTTAAGTTTATAAATACATTCTAGAATTTCAAGTGCCAGACTGCCAGCGCTGAGTCAGTGAACAACATTTGTGGAAAGACAAAGTACTACATGCATTTTTTCAGACTATACATTTACACCTTAATGCTGGGTAGCTGCAAGGGAAAAATCAAGGCTCCCTAACACCACCCTCATCAAACAACACACCACCAACAGTAATACCAGTATGAAAATAATTAGACAGGGCTCCTCAGAGGCCACCATCTCCCAGATACGCGCGTTGCTAAAATGTATCACACACAATCAATGCCATGGGTCTGAAAGTGTCCAACACATGCTCAGTATAGCAGCTCAAGAGAGATGCAATTATCAACCTCATCTCTGACCCCTGATGAATAGATTCCACCACTGCATCAAGATCAGTGGTCTGTTGTGAAAGGTAGTGACAAGTGCATTTACAATCAACACCACTGCACATGCTATTCTGACTGCTTCGTTTGAATCTGGCTACATAGTTTCTAGTGAATAGATCACTGCATTCAAATAAATATGGTAAGAGTTACTGAAGCCTGTTAACATGCAATCCATATCATGTTAAACAATGTCTGATTCCTCACCCTGGGCGCCTCTTTATTGACCATTATTTTTTTGTATTGTATTTTGATTAATTTGCTTGCTATTTTTAATATTTTGCAGACAACTGGGAAAGGAGTTGTAAGTCTGCCGGTGGAGGTTGTTGCAGTCTTCTATATCACCCCATCCTACAACCAGGCAAATGGTGTGGCTCATGCTTCTTTATTAAAATTGCAAAAAATCAGTCCTGAGATTTCCATGAACTGGAAGACATGAATTGTTTTGTCAGAACCCTGGAGGAGCTGGAATTATATTTCCTTTGTAAAAGAGCATCTTGGCTCAAAGGTGTATCCAAAACTTAAATAAATAAATAAATGGTTAAATGTTTTTGGGCTGTGTGAACTGATGTTTCAATGAGGAAATTAATCCGGTGAGAAGTAGGACTTACAACTAGCACTTTACAAGCTAAATCTTTGTTTTTCTAGGCGTTGTTCAATATGGGACCCTAACATGATTGAGTTTTTGTGATATGCAGTAATTGGGTTTTTCACGATTTGGGTTGGTGTCATGACACTGCATTTAGACAGTTACTCAAATATAAACTAACTAATTCATAGATTAACTATCTCAATATAGCCTCAGAACACCAATCCAAAGGGCTAAAAAATCCAAGTACTCCATACCATATAAACTCCATCACTGTTGGGTCCTGTACTCAACAATGGCTAGAAAAACATGGCTGTAGCTTGCAAAGTGCATATGTAGCTGAATGTCTCACTTTGCAGAAGATGAAATTCATCAGTGGAACAGTAGTTCATTGTGCCAGAAACATTTAGCCAGTTCAGCAGTATCTCCACTAAAAGTAGAACCCAGCTGAAAATAAGATATATCTCTCAGTTTCTCTTGCAACATTTCAGAAATACAGTTAATATATGGGGGAGGGGGGGCACAAAAATGTTCTTAGTTCCCACTGCAAATGTTTTTATAAGAGAACTATCCTGCAAATCATGTATACTTGTTGGATACCTGATAAGTGTATATTAACGTCTATTTTAGTTCCTCATACAGCATGCAAGCATGTGGTGGCTAAAAGTAGGGCTTCATTTAAATTGAGGTATTGCATTTCAGCTTGGCTGTGGGAAGTAAATTGCAAATCCGTGTAAAGCAGGACTCCATTGAACATGAGCTAGTGCCTCTCAGCAAAACCTGTCAGAAGCCTCATTACAACCCAATCACTGAAATCAAATTAATAAATACATGGATAGTGCCATTTCCATAGCAACATGTACAGTTATGGACTTTGTGTATTGCAACCAGAAGTGTTTGTGACATGATTATTTAGTGAGCCACTGCGTAGTGTGCTTCTCCTGGTTAGATAATGAAGTGTTGTTGATTTTTGCCTTTTTGCAAGAAAAATAATAAAAATGCAAGGTTCAAGAACTGTAGTCTATGCAGCACTAAATTACTTTGTCATAATATACCTTTAACTCATAATGCTCATACAAGTTCCAGTGTTGTAAAAGTGTTAAAAAGCAATAGTGCATTCAGTTATGCAATGTCCCCTCGGTTCCTCTATGGTCCCATTAAAACAGTTAATGTAATTGGTTCACAGAAGCTTCAGGATAAATTTTTGTCCAGTTCATTAACAAGCTGTAATATATTATAGGGGCGCGGTCGCTCCCTTATATTTAGGGTTATGAAGGCACGTCTATGTTAAACTCAAAATTTTGCACATTAATAACTTTGGACCTGTTCAACAGATTTGCATGAAAGATGGTATGTGTGGTGGGGCATGCTAGATCTCTTGATCTACCAAATTCAGTTTTGGTCAGACTTATGATTTTTCTGCACCAAAATGCTGAAAAATTCACTTTTTGCAAGTTTTGTGGGCAGTTTTTCAGATTTGGTCCATGGTGCTGCGTGGCTGTTGTGTGGTGTGGTGTGCTGCTCTGCACCTTGGCTCATCTGAAAGAGTTTGGGTGAAGGAACATGCCAATTTTTGTTTGGTGAAAAAATATTAATTCATTCAAAAGTTATTAAACTTTTCATTATAACTCAATGGAAAAATTTATATGGTTATTTTGTGAAAGAAGAATGGGGTTTTGCCATCTAGTCCCTCCTCACAGTCAAAGAATTTGCAGGCTCGCGATCAAAGAATCTTTGACCCTGAGAAATTATTTGATCACAATGGCCACCATTTTGTTTTCAATTTGTGGTTGGAAAAATTCAAATATTTTGGGTCAGAATGGACTTCTGAAGTAAAATTATGTTGGGTTTTACTTAGGGGTCTTCCTTCTATTGAGCCATGAGTGTGGTTTCTTTCAAAATGGTAAAAAAATAGAGTTTTAAATTGTTTTATTCTTTGATTGCAGCTTGCTAACGATCTTTGATCGCGAGCCTGCAAATTCTTTGATTACGAGATTCTTTAATGGTGATCTTTGATCGTGAGGGCGGGACCAGATAGCCAGTAGAAAAAATCTATTTCGTCAGCTCAGGGGTGGGTTATTAAGCAAAATGAGGGTGGGTTTTGCTTAGGGGGCTTTGTTCTATTGAGGCATGGTGGTGGTTTCATGTACTTTTGCCCAGAAATTGATTTTAACAATTTTTTATTCTTTGATCATGAGCCTGCAAATTCTTTGATCGCGAGATTCTTTGATCGCGAGGGAGGTACTAGATGACCAGATCTGGGGGGACCAGATAGCCCAATTTTAAAACATTTTCAACTTAAATATCTTGGAAATGGTTTGGTCATTTAAGTTGAAATTTGGAGGGCATTGACGGGATGTCCTGTAGATGTGAGTTTTGCTTACATGTCAGACAATGCATTTTTTGTGGAGATATTGTGTGGCACTGTTTACGCTTTACAGAAAGTATTTTCCATTGTGGTAGTGGCTTGAAATCTATAGGGTAGCTAGCCTTAGTGTTATGGATGTACTTTTCAGTCATTAGGTGTGTAAAATGTAAACAGGTGTGGAATTGTGCCACTCCGATGAATGAAAATCTCAAACTTTCGAATGTTATATTTTGGAAACGGTTTGGTCTTTTATATTCAAATTTGGATGAAGTTGAGGGGATGTCCTGTACATGTGAATTATGGTATTTAGGTGTTTGAAAATTAATTTGCTTCACAGATATTGCATGGCACACTTTATGTTTTACGTATAGCGTTTTGCATTGTGGTACTGGCTTCACATTTATAGGGAACCTAGTGTTACTGCCATGGAGGTATTTCTCCATGGTTATGTGTCTGACATGTAAACAGGTGTGGAATTATACCACTCTGATCAATGAAACTTTGTTTTGTTTCAATGTATTTGCACTGTTATGTTAGGCATAAATTTGCAAGTTGGTGGGAGTGCAGGGCCCAAAGGGCCCAACCTACCACCAGCTTGTGTGACTTTTTACTTTTCTATGCCTTCTCAAAAAATAATGAAATTCTATGCAAAAAACTTTGCTTATGCATCATTTAGGGTTAAAGCACAAAAAGTCAGGAAATGACACCTTTAGTGTTGCCCCTTCCCCCATCTCCTCATGTGGCCCCTTCTTCTCCTGAGATTGATGGATGACAAGGTGTGTCATTGGGATTGTAAGGCCTAAATGTCATCCCATTCTTCTTTACTGTGGCTTTTGGATATGATTACACATGGGATGGGGTGACACTTATCTCAGAAATGGTTTGGTCTTTTTACTTGAAATTTAGGTGTTTACGGCATGTCCTGTAAATGTGAATTATGGTGTTTACATGTTGGGAATTTTTTTTTTGTGTGGCGCTATTGCGTGACACATTTTACATGTTGCAGACAGTGTTTTGGATTGTGCTGGTGGCTTGAAATGGATAGAGTGCCTAGCCTTAGTGTCATGGATGTAGTTTTCAGTCATTGTGTGTGTTAAATGTCAACAGGTGTGGAACTGTGCCACTCTGACGAATGAAAATTTCAAACTTTGACATGTTATATCTCGGACATGGTTTGGTCTTTTTACTTGAAATTTGGAGGGTGTAGACGGCATGACCTGTAGATGTTAATAGCAATTGTTTGGTAGCTGGCCTTGCTGTTGTCAATGTACTTTTTAGTCACTGGGTATGTAATGTGGCCTGCTACTTACAAGTTGGTGGGCCCCAAGCTTCCACCAACTTGTGCAACTTTCTACTTTTCTATTCTTTCTTAAAAAGTAAGGAAATTCTATCCAAATCATTTTGTTAATGCATCAGTTAGAGTTCTTCTACAGCAAAAAAAAGTGAGGAAATTCAATTTTAAGGTTCCCACCCCGTCCCCTCTAACTGGCATTGGGGTGTGCATTGGGGTCATAGGCCCTAACTCTCACCCCATTCTCCTACACTGCACCACCTCAGCTTGTTTACACATGGGATGGGGACAGAGTTAGGGAAGATGACCCCAATGCCCACCCTGATGCCTGTTGGTGGGGGCTGGGTTGGGATGCAAGGGGTGGGAACCCTAAAATTGAATTTCCTCAATTTTTTGCTATAGAAGAACACTAACTGATGCATTAACAAAGTTTTTTGCATAATATATATATATATATATATATATGCAATGGGGTGGACATATATTCAGTGTGATAAATGATTTATTGAGTCACTGTATGTATAAATAAATTTATACATACAGTGACCATTTATACACACAGTTACTATGTCACAAATCTCTTTAGAATTCATTTAGAATGTTCGGCCTCAGAAGCAGTACTAACCATATTCAAATGTGAATAACTTTAAAACGAAAAAAGTTAGCATGGTACTGTGAGCATGAAAATTGTTCAGCACAAAATTATCTACAAAATGAGTGGTGTTTCATTTATAGATACCTTTTGGTTTTTTTATAATTAGCAAAAAGCAGCATAAGATTCAATTTTCTTTTCCCTTTTTTGACAAACAAATGTGAATAACATTAAAATGAAAAAGGTAGCATGGTACTATGAGCATGACATTTGTTCAGCAAGAAGTTTTTTACAAAATGAGTGGTGTTTCGTTTAATAGCAACCACTATGCTAGGCAGACATACTTTAGGAAAGTTAACCAAAACTCCCAGAAATTATCATTTAAAATAAAGATAAACAGTCAAAACCAAATGTTCCTGCACTGATAGAAAGCATCCCTATTGCATAAATGAAATCTACAGTGTTGAGCTGTCAGATAAATGATTTATCTACACTTGTGCTGTTTGACCTCGGACACCTCATTCGTGGCTTATGCCATTCGTGAGGTTATCCAAGGTCAAACAGCACTTGTGTAGATAAATCACTTATCTGACAGCTCACCATTGTATATCCCTTATATATTATGGTAGCACAGTCGTGCTGCCATAGTTAGGGTTGAGGAGCCAGTTACATGTTAAACCCCACATTTTGCACCTTAATAACTTTGCAACCGTTCAACAGATTTGCCTGAAATCTGGAATACAGAATCAAGACCCATATGCCTTGGGATCTGCCAAGAATTGTACTGGTCAGATATACGGCTGCGGAGTTATTAAGCATGATCTGCGTGTGCGTTTATGCTTTTTTTGGAATTCTACAGTTGCGCCTACAGATCACATGGTTTGCGCGACTGGTCCAAAATCTTCAGGAAACGTGCAGCCAGGGTCCCAGATGTGCCTTTCAAAGATTTCATGAAAAAATATTGAACGGTTCAAAAGTTATTCAAAAAACAAGTTCCCATTATAAGTCAATGGGAAAAGTTAACAAAAAGTTCAACACTTTCGCAAATGCACTTTTTACTGTCGCAAATGGCCCTTTTACTGTTGCAAAGCCACCATTTTGTTTTCAGTTAGTGATCAGAAAAATGCTTGGCATTTAAAATTGAGACCTCTAGCAACCTAATTATTTTTGTATTCACCTAGTCAGGCCCTGAGGATGCTAGCCATGTCTTTATTTTGGGGTAAAACACCCCAGAAATATGTTTTTCAGATTTCTGAAAAAAGTACTTTCGCAAAGTAGTGTCGCACTCACGCAAGTGTCACAAATATTTGTGAAAGCTTTCGCAAATCATGACACTACTTTGCAACACTATGCTCAAAATAACAGTAATTCTTTGGCAGCCCACTGCAAAAGAACGGTTTGAAGTTTTGGGCTGAAATTTGAAGGGAACGCAGCTGACATCTCACAGATGTGCCTTTCAGTGTTTTGCTGAAAAAATATTACATGGTGGCAATGTTACGGTACTCCAAAGTTGACACTTTTTCCCATAGGATAGCAGTACGGTGTATGACGCATTGCAGCAATCGTTTGGCGCCCTGCTGCAAAATAACGGTTTGGTCTTTTGGGCTGAAATTTGCAGGGATCAGAGCCAACATCCCACAGTTGTGTCTTTCAGTGGTTTGGTGAAAAAATATTACAGGGAGGCAAAGTTATGGCAGTCTGAACTTCTGTTTATTTCCCACAGGATAACATTACGGCATTCGCCGCGCCTTTCAGGGCATGTATCTTAAAAACGGTGCGAGATACGGACTTTTTGTTGAAATATCCCTAAGTTCAAAACTAGCCAGGAAAGTGATAATACATATAACTTTTAATTTTTTTTCCTATGTCGTACGGTTACTGAGATGTAAGCAATTTACTATTCCAAGTCCTCATTTTTGTGTTCCGAGAGTCATTGTTTTGCATACATTCTTTCTACTCACTGTATTTCTCTATACAGCTTTTGGGCAAAACTAGCCTGTGCACTTACATTACTGTTACCATTACCGTTTCTGCTTGCGGTTCATTCCATTTCACTTACCGTTCACGTTTACGCCACCATGTGCGCTACCCTTTGCGTTTTCATTTGCGGTTGCGTTTGTGTTGTTTTTAACATTTCTGTCTACAGTACTGTTTCTCTTTCTGTTTTGCTTTGCATCACCATGCGCATTACGATTTGCATTTGCGGGCACAATGTTACTATGTGACAAGACGGGCCCCACGCTCCCGCCACGGCATTACATTCACTATTTCTCATTATCATTCTCAAAAAGAAGGGAAATTAGAGGCAAAAAAATCTGTTTAATGCATCAGTTAGGGTTGTTCCACATCGACAAAAGTGAAGAAATTCGGTGTTAGGGTTGAAAACCCTAACTCCGTATTCACCCCCCTCAGCACCACACACACACAGACACACACACACATATGCAAGTACAGGGGAGGACCAAGGCAACATGACCAATGACAGACAACCAGCAGCAGGTGACAGAAATAACAAACAATTGTCTATATGTACTACAAGACATCCCCACCCACCTGACCAGGTACTGCATGCTCAATGGAGATCAACAGCAAAACTGAGGCCATGTACACCAAATGTACATATCCTTGATTGCAGCTGCACACAACGTTCCACACTTAGTAGTTGCATGGTCTTACCTACCGATGCTCCACACCACACCACATGTGGTGGGCCACCTGAGCAATACAGCTGAGCAAAACAAAGGAGTTGTACAGGTATGATATCTCTGATTATAACAAGGATGTGATAAATGCAGCTTTCTGATAGGCTGTTAACATTTTAACAGCCTTATGTTTAGCTTTTATTAACATACTGTACATGTAGAGCCTAACCATATGATGAACATGGTTTAATGTTGTTTAAAAAAAAAACATTTTATTATGATAGCAATAAGGCACTCCCAGGTATTATGTTAATGGTCAGTTAATCACTCTCTAGCGACATGTAGCACTCGGCTACACCTCGTTCAACATTAAACCCCTAGTGGGTGATTAACAGACCATTTAACTTAACCGTTGGTCATGCCTTACTGCTTAATTACCTTCACATATAGATAGTCTCCCTCTGCTAGGCACTGCAGGAGCTTTGCAACACAGTGTTGCACCCAGTTACCCCATCCACTCTCTAGTTACTAGGGAATGGCAGCGAATATGAACTCATGAAGATGAACAATGTAACTTGATCATTGTAGCCATCGAAACCTTAGTGTGATTATAACTAACAGATTCTGTGATACAGAATGACCCCTCCAGTCCTACTACACTTATCCCATTGTGAGTAAAATCAATACTAAAAGACATTCTATTTATATCTACACTATACCTACTTGATTCCTGTTGTAACACAATTAACATAGTTATCACTTTGATAGCATCAGTGACACAATTGTGGCAAACCTAAAGACTAGGCATACAGCCTGAGTATGAAACAACTGTTAAAAAATTTAGGCTGTGTCCACAAGTGGCATAGATCACTCATTGCAACAATAGTAAATGTATCACTATTTCAATAAAGTTAGTCATCACAGAGGCAATGACATTGTCTTTATCAGGTACAACATACTCAGTAAGTGTCTACAGGAAAATCTATCCTATAGACATCTCCGATACAGCTACGTCATTGTTGGCTCAGTAGTGCTACGATATTTAGAAGTTGCTTGGCCTGATCCCCGCAATTACACTGTTTCTTACAAAGAATACTTACTGCATCTTTAGTATTCAAACACACTGAAGGTATATGTATTTACATCAGCAGTACACCTTCATCAGTAAGAATGCATCTGATACTGGCAGTAGGAATTTCACAGCGTTGTACAGCCAGTGTTTTTCCATACATTTACATCAGCCTCTCTATCTTGAGCAAACAGTTGCAGTAAATGTACTGCTATGTAAATCACATACTAAATGCAACACTACTTTTATCTTGAACATGGCTGTGTCTTGTAGTTAATTTATGTAGTTCTCTTAATTAATGTATACTCACTAGTGTTAAAACCTTTGTACAACTGTGATCATACACCTTCAGCATTTATATTGACTAACGGCACAGTACCAGGTATGGTGTGGTGTGGGGCATCGGTAGGTAAGGCCATGCAACTACTAAGTGTGGTATGTTGTGTGCAACTGCAATCAGGGATATGTACATTTGGTGTACATGGCCTCAGTTTTGCTGTTGATCTCCACTGAGCATGCAGTACCTGGTCAGGTGGGTGGGGATGTCTTGTACTACATTTAGACAATTGTTTGTTATTTCTGTCACCTGCTGCTGGTTGTCTGTTATTGGTCGTGTTGCCTTGGTCCTCCCCCAAACTTGCATATGTGTGTGTGTGTGTCTGTGTGTGTGTGTGTGGTGCTGAGGGGGGTGAATTCGGAGTTAGGGTTTTCAACCCTAACATCTAATTTCCCCACTTTTGTCGCTGTGGAACAACCCTAACTGATGCATTAAATGGAGATTTTTGTCTCTAATATATATATATACATATATATATATGTATATATATGGGACACATGCTGGGCTGCGTCATGTATATCATTTATCTGAATGAGCCAGACTGTCCTTGGGTGACCTCATGAGTGGCATAGCACAGAATAGCCATGAGTGATTAGTCCCTAAGGTCAATCTGGGTGAGATCAGATAAATCATGTATTCAATGGGCAGCCCAGCACTTATTAGATTTGTACAATTGGTCTGTGCTTTGCAGTGTTTATTTTTTTTGATCAGATTATTTTTTGAATTAGTCTTCTTTTATGTTGAATTATATGTTATTTGCCATTATTGTGCCACACTTTTCCTGGTATTTTTGTGAAAGGGGATTTGGTTGTAATATTTGATTGGACATTTGGTAGGGCGCTGCATTCTGAGTGGCTCGTTCTTTGCATGGTTAGATGTTGTTGTAGACATTCACTCAGATTGGCTAATTGCAGGAAATGGGCAGGACTATTACTGATGGTGCAGATTATTTTGGGAGTCAGCTAAGAGTGAGCATTGGCATGTGTGTCTCGGCTAGGACTTCTTCAGTGTGTGGCCTAAAGCTTTCTGCAAGGACATCAGGGATCTCATGGAAGATCCTGCATCTGGAATGGTACCATGGAGCGGCACAGATTATTGGTGGTCAACACAAGGAAGGAGCATTGTTGTGGAGTCCTGGTTGGAGTGGTGTGCTGGGTCTGTGGCTGGTTCCTGGAGTCCTCGTCTGGTTTGGAGTCTTCTGATGGTGGCTTCTTTTCATGGATTTGACTTTGGATGTACGACTTTGAAGAGTCACAACATTTTGAGTTTTTGTTTGTTTTTCTTTTGGAGTACTACACAGAAGAGTCACAACATGTGGGGATCCATATTTTTTTTATCTTTATTGGAATACAACATTGAAGAGTTGCACCATTTTGGGGGACAGAGTTACTTTTTTTAGCAGGGAAGACATTTTTCTATTTTTTTCATATTTTACTGTTTGGAGTACCCCTATATCCTGTGGACAAACATTAGACAAGAGACAAAAGTAAGTTACAACTTTTTATTTTAATACGACAGCCTTAGAATAACACCTGTAAAATCACCAAGAAACATTTCTTTTGGGTGTAATTGGAGAAACTGGTAGCCAGAAAAAAAGCTTGATAATAATACTGTATCCACTATTTGTAAAGTTATAGTGCTGTTGCATTTTTATTTAAACAATCAAGGAAATGAATACCAAACTTTCATTAACTTCTATTGCACAAACTGCCTGGAAATCATTGTCGCTGTTAATTTCCTGTTTAATGGTCTTAGGATTTTTAATATCTTTTCATTTGAAATTGCAGATTTATATTGTTGTTTCCTCATCACCTAGTCTGAGTCCGAAAAAATCACTTGTGGACATCTTCTTTTTATATTTTCTTACTGGTTGCCTGTTAGGAAATAAAAAAAAATATTTTCTATTGGTACTCAGTTATGGCTTTTAGGTCTGGATGGTTACAGCTTTAGGAAGAGATGTGGGTGGTAAGAAACTGTTGCAAGCTTTACATTTACCTAATTATCACTGTTTTATAAGGAAGTTCACACTTTTAACATTATGAAAACTATTAGTGGGGAGGGAGGGTGGAATATGCAATTGTCTTTGCATTTTTTAATTTGACAACAACATTCTCAGGCTTGCTGTTTAATACTGTTCTGACAACAAACATGCCACTTTGATTTATTTAACTGCCTGTTTGTTTACTAACCTTGAATTATGTTGAAGGTGATCTTTGAGACATTGATGGTGGGTCTGTTGAAACAGGCTCCCATAACATCACTCTAGCTTTTGGAATGGATGCTGCAAGCCACTAAACTTCTCACATGCTGAGAGCTAGATGGCATCTGAGGACAGCTTAGAATAGTTGAGATCTGCTGCTGCTTTTTGTCATTTAACTCAGCATAGTCATTGAGGGACTGGAGCTGTTTGTGACCAGAAGCTTGTATGATTTCTGTGGGGACCAATCTGCTTTTGGTTAACTTCTGAATAAGGTGTTTTCTAACCGAATGGTTAGTCAGTAATTTGTCAGATTGAATTCCAGCCTTCTCCACCATGGTCTTGACTATTGAGTCTATTTTGTTGATGCTCAAGGGCTGGTTCTTATACCGGGTGGTTGGGTAGTTTGGCGGGGCATTTGTATTGATTGAAAGGAAAAAAGGTGCATCTGGGTACAGTGTTCTTACTGGACGCTGACTTTTGTACAAATGGTAGTTAGCCACTGGGCATCAGCATTGGTTCTCTTTTTGATATGCTCTGGGATTTAGTTTTCTTGTGTTCTTTGGTTTGGCACCAGATCTAGTCTTAGTTTGCCTTTCTTTGTTAAACTCTGTGTAGCTTTAGCTGTTCTCATCCACTTTCAGTTCAATGTCACCCCATTTCAGGCTTCTGAGCCCCGTGTTCCCTCTAATGGCAAAATTCAAGTTGACGGTTAACCACATTGTATTAAGAACAGATTCCAGGGTTGCAGGACCTAGCTGGCTGGTGGCATACATTTTGTCTATTATGGAATCGGTTAACTCATCTGCTGCTCTCTCTCTCTGTTACCTTTTCCCTCTTCTTTTAAGTTTTGCTGTCTACTCTGCAGTACTTGCCTGCTTTTCTGGAAATGTAGGGAGGCAGAGAATGAATCCGGGTACATTTGTAACTTAAGATGCCTCTCCAACCTCTGAAGTATTGTTCTTAGTGTTACAGTCTCATAGAAGGTGCTGTCTTTGTTTTTGCAGAACATGAAGTAGTGGCACATCAGCTTGTCTAGCACTGCAGGTGGTAGCTCATGTAGTGGGGTAATTGTGCTGAATTTCTCTGAGATGTAAATCTTAAACATTTGCACATATGTTTCAGTTTTCTTGGCAGTATTCTGATGTTTAGCTGTCAGGATGTATTTGTTGATTGCTGTCATATCAATTTTGGTTAGGGACTCGTCCGCTGCTGACAGTTCTCTGTCCAGTGCCACAGTGGGAGGGGGGGCATTCTCACATTCTCCTGGGTCAGTTCGCAGTTCTGTATCATTCTCCATCTGTGTGAGAATATTTTCTATCTCCAGTGTAAAATTGTTGTCTGCACTTGTCATTTTAATAAATTATTACAATCACAAATATTATTACTGTTATTTATTTGAACAACATTCTTAGTCATTTTACTGTGTGTGTGGTGGTAGCAGCAATATGTGAGATAACAGTTTGACAAAAGTAAATGACTTACGGCTTACAACTGGAGTGTGCCTGCATGAGCTGCAGCTTGACAGAATTCAGTGACTTCATTTCTAGCAATAGAAGTAGCCTGGCAAGCAAGTACATAATGACGTGTTTACTATGTACATAACTTGCCATGACTTGTCTACTGTGTAGATAAATAATATTTATCCAACTGCTACGCAAATACAGTCATTTATGCAACTACATTTCAGGCCACCCCATTGCATATACAGTATATAGTATATATATATATATATATATATATATATATATATATACTTAGTTAATGCATCAGTTAGGGTTGATAGCACAGTACCAAAAGTATGGAAATGTGAAGTTAGGTTACCACTCCTACCACCCCACCCCCCTCCACCTTCCACACACCAATAGACATTGGGGTGTTCCATGTGGTCATCAGGCCAAACTGTCACCCCATTCCATGTGTAAACAAGCTGATATGCTACAGTGTAGGAGAATGGGATGAGAGTTAGGCCTGATGACCTCATGGAACACCCTGACATCTGCTTGTGTGAAGGGTGGAAGGGGTGTGGTGAGATGGTATGAGCAGTAACCCTAACATCACATTTCCATACTTTTGTCACTGTGCTATCAACCCTAACTGATGCATTAATGAAGTTTTTGCAATGAATTTCCTTTCTTTTTGAGAAGGTGCAATGTAACTGGTAACTGGTATGTGTTTGTGGAAGAGCAGGGCCCAGAGGTTCTGTGATCCCTTCACGTTCCCATTTTTGGCATAATTGTTTGCGTATGTGGGAGCCATACAGCAGCCCCATAGCACTGAAAAGGAATCCTTATAACAATTATTTGGCAATATCTCGGTAACTATAGCAACTATGAAAAATAATTCCACTGCAGTTGTAATCATGACCTCAAAACCTCCACAAAGGTGGACTAAGTAGCCAGGAGCAAAACAATCCATATCACAAATAGATTTCAAGATACGGTTGCCAAAAGGCACCATAGGCACTGCAACGTTATCCAATGGGAAATTTCTCTTCTTTGGAGTGCTGTAACTATTGAACCATCACAAATATTTTTACCAAACCAGCTGAAGGCACAACTGTGGGCAGGAGCTTTCCACCCTGCAAATTTCAGCCCCAACCCCTTAGCCACTTTTTGAAATGAAGTGACAAAGAAACTAAAGTTTTTGAGGTGGCACTTTCACAAATTTGCAATACTTTCGCAAATGTACTTTTACAAAGAATCATAGTTTCACAAATTTGTGAAAGTTTCGTGAAAGAACATTTGTGAAAATACAATGGTGTTTGTGAAAACAGCTTAGTTTCATTTTTGCAATCAATGATTCATTTCCAATAATGGTCATTTTTGTGCTGAACACTTAACTTTTCCCATAGGAAATAATGGGAAATTTAGAAGTTTAATAACCTTTGAAACGATTAATATTTTTTTACCAAACCTTCAAAAGGTACATCAGTGACCCAAGCACAGTCTACCCTGGCAATTTCAGAACCCAACCTAAAACCATTTCTAAGAGAGAGGTGGACAAAGAAATGTAGACAAACTAGTACATTTAGGACATTTTGACACTCTTTATCTGACAATCTACAAAACCAATTCACACGATGTTTGGCAGATCAAGAGACATACCCAAGAGATTATGCATGCTAGATTTTGTGCAAATCCATTGAATGGTTCCAAAGTTATTAAGGTTCAAAATTTCATATTAACATAAAATGTGCACCCAATCCTAACTATATTGGCTCTACCCCAGCAGTATTTTATATGTAAGCAATAATAGCCGACAGGGTGGGCATTATTGGGAAATATCAGACTGGCCAGGGGCATAATGAGGCCTGACACCACAGGAGTTTATGGGATATGTAGTCCTATGTGAAAGATGGGTATAGGGTTCAAAGCCGTGGAGTAATGGGGAGGTGAGGATTTACTAGGTACATTTGGTGGGAGGGAGTTTAGCTAAAGACATGGAGCCCAGGTACTGTTGGTTTGAAAAGCCAGTGAGGAGTCAGCCATTGGGAGTGCTGGCCATGACAAGATGGGTGCAGTCTACCAAAAACAAAAAAAAATAAGGAATAGCAAGTCGAGTAACCTCAACATGCAGGAGGAGGAGGGGGTATGTGAGCAGTATGCCTATTGTGAAGTTGGGGTGAGGGGCAGAAGTGGGAATTTCTTGAATTTGGCTTCCGATATGTGCAGTTTCTTTGATGGCTCAATCAGTACTGTGTCGGCTGGCTTTTTAGGAGCAGGAGCAGGAGCCATATGTTAGTGCATGCGACACGTTACCACTGATGATTTCAGAAAAAAAAACTTTTAGACTGTGTGATGTCTGGAAAACCTGACAGATGAGTGTCTGTCGGGCTGGTGTAGTGTTTTTTGAATGTTTGGGTTGGGGGAACTGTCGATCGCTAAAGCGAGGGGGAAAAAATGGTGGGTCAGACTGAAAATTCGGGTGCCCAGTCATATGCTAAATAATGGAGGACTCCAGATTGGCACTTGTTTTTTGCTGGACATCTATTGAAAAATAAATGCATGCCTGGTATGGCCTTTTAGCCAATCAGCATGCATTATTTTTCAAGCCCATTTTCTAAATATACTATATATATATGCGTTTTCAACCCTAACACTGAATTTCCTCGCTTTTGTCGCTGTGGAACAACCCTAACTGATGCATTAAATGGAGCATTTTGCCATGAATATATATATATATATATATATATATATATATATATATATACATATCACATATACATATATAGATATATATATATGTATACACACACACATATATATATATATAGAGGTAAAACTCCATTTAATGCATAGTTAGCTCACAGCGAATGGGCTCGCACAGTAGTTAACTTCTTGACCTTTCGCCATTCAATGACAGGATGATTGGGATCACAGCCCTAACTCTCACCCTATGACATGTGTAAAGCAGCAGAAGTATAGGAGAATGGGTAGAGTTAAGACCCACGATCCCAATGCGCACCCCAATGCCGGGTTGGGGTGGGTTGGGGTCCAAGGGGTTTTCAACCCTAACAGCGAATTTCCTCACTTTTGTCGCTGTGGAACAACCCTAACTAATGCATTAAATGGAGTTTTTTGCCTCTAATTTCCCTTCTTTTTGAGAATGATAACGAGAAATAGTGAATGTAATGCAGCGGCGGAGGGCCCCGCGTTCCCGCCACATGATGTGTTGTGGCATACTAACAGGGACAGCAACACAAACAGAAATGCTAACAGTGGCGCACATGGTAACACAAGCACGAATGAGAACAGAAAGGGTAACGACATGGTGAAGCGAGGACGGAATGGTCTGCCATGTGATGTGTTGCACAATAGTAACATGGTGCCTGCAAACAGAAATGTCAATGGGCATGGTGATGTAAAGTGAAACAGTAAGATAAACAGTACTGTAGACAGAAATGGCAAAAATAACAGAAACGCAAGCGCAAATGAAAACGCAGGATAACGCATATGGTGGCGCAGGACGCCAATGGTAAGTGAACGGTACGGATCCGCAAGCGGAAAGGGCAACAGTAACAGTAATGTAAGCACACAGGCTGGTTTTCCCCAAAACCTGCATTGAGAAAGTATGCAAAATAATGAGTATCGACGCAGAAAATGAGATCTTGGAATACTAAATACATTATATCTCAGGAACCGTACGACGTAGAAAAAAAATTTAAAAGTCATATTATTTACAACTGTCCTGGCTAATTTGAATCTTTACCCCATTAGAGGGCTAAAAAATTTTCCGACGAAAAGTCCGCATCTCGCACCGTTTCCGAAATACGGGCCCTGAAAGGCGCGGCGAACGCCATAATGTTATCCTAAGGGAAAAAAAGAAAAGTTTGGAGCGCCATAACTTTGCCTCCCTGTAATGTTTTTTCACCAAACTACTGAAAGGCACATCTGTGGGCTGTTGGCTGTCTTCCCTCCAAATTTCAGGAAAAAAGACCAAACCGTTATTTTGCAGCAGGGCTCCAAATGATTCCTGTAATGCTTCAGGCGCCGTAATGTTATCCTATGGGAAAAACTGTCAATTTTGGAGTGCCATAACTTTGCCGCCATGTAATATTTTTTCAATACAACACTGAAAGGCACATCTGTGAGATGTCAGCTGCGTTCCCTCCAAATTTCAGCCCAAAACTCCCAACGGTTATTTTGCAGTGCAGTGCCAAAGAATTGCTGTCATTTTCCCACAGACTAGAAAATTACTGTCGCAATTTGCGAAAGCTTTCGCAAAAATTTTCGGCACTTTCATGAGCACGGAAGTAATTTGCGAAAGTACTTTTTCCAGAAATTTGAAAAACATATTTCTGGGGTGTTTTACCACAAAATAAAGACATGGCAAGCATCCTCAGGGCACGACTAGGTGAATACAAAAAAAAATTAGGTTGCTAGAGGGTCCCAAATTTAAATGCCAACCATTTTTCTGATCACCAACTGAAAACAAAATGGCCAGTTTGCGAAAGTAACAGGCCCATTTGCGAAAGTAAAAATGCATTTGCGAAAGTGTTGAACTTTTTGTTAACTTTTTCCCATTGACTTATAATGGGAAACTGTTTTTTGAATAACTTTTGAACCGTTTAATATTTTTTCATGAAATCTTTGAAAGGCACATCAGGGACCCCGGCCGCATGTTCCCTGAATATTTCGGGCTGGTCACACAAACCGTACGACCTATAGGCGCGACCGTAGAATTCCAGAAAAGCGTAAACGTTGCACAGATTGTGCTTAATAACTCCGCAACCATATATCTGATCAGTACAAAACTTGCCAGATCCAAAGGCCTATGGGTCTTGATCATACATTCCAAATTTCAGGCAAATCCATCAAACAGTTGCAAAGTTATTAAGGTGCAAAATTTGGGGTTTAACATGGAAATGGCTCCTGAACTCTTAACTATAGTGGCACTACCGTGCCACTATAATATATATATATATATATATATATATATATATATATATATATATATATATATATTCATGGCAAAAAAGCTCTGTTTAATGCATCAGTTAGGGTTGTTCTACAGTGACAAAGTGAGGAAATACGGTGTTAGGGTTGAAAACCCTAACTGCTCATTCACCTTCATCTCCACCACCACACACACACACACACACACACACATGTACATGCAAGTAGGGGAAGGACCAAGGCAACACAACGAATCACACACATCCAGCAGGAGGTGTATACCTGTGTCACTGTAGGAAGTGGAGAAATCCAACTTCAGATATGATACATTATATACAAAGTTGTTCTTTGAGGTTAGTTCACATAAAGGTGAACCAAGCTGGCAGTAGCGAAAATGGTGTACCTCGCTTCATTTTCAATATATGGGTGGCGAAAGGCATCACAGGTGCCACAATGTGAGTCTATGGTGAACTGCTCAATTTTGGAACAGTGTTACTTTGTAATCCTTAAGTATTTTAGCACAATTGCAGGAAAAAGTACATCTGTGGGACCAGGTCTTGCCACCCTGCAAATGTCAGCCCAAAGGACCCAACCATTTGCTTGCAGAATGATGGCGAAGATGTGCAGTCATTAGGAGCATACTTTCACAAAATACTTTCACAAACACAAAAGTGTAATAGCACAATATGTGTTTAGTGGTGCCTGGAATGTCTGGGATGACAGCAGTGACGACCCCATGCCACAGCCCGATGGGAGCATGGGTGTTTGGTTTCATGGTTTATATAGTTGTATGTTATTCCTGTCACCTGCTGCTGGTTGTGTGTGATTGGTTATGTTGCTTTGGTCCTTTACCTACTTGCATGTATATGTGTGTGTGGTGGTGATGGCCGGGAATGTGCAGTTAGGGTTTTCAACACTAACACCAAATTTCCTCACTTTTGTCATTGTGGAACAACCCTAACTGATGCATTAAATGGATTTGTTTGCCATGAATAGCCTTTCTTTTTGAGAATGTGCACTATAAATAGTGAAGTAACAGTAATGCAAATGCAAACAGTAACGCACATGGTGACGCAAACGTAAAAGATAATGTAAACGGTAATAGAAATGCAAGCACAAACATTAATGAAAACAGAAACGCAAACACAAGCACATATGGAAATGGAAATCGTTACACACACAGTCATGGTAACATAATTGGAAATGCAAACACTAACGGTAACAGCAACAATGATGCCAAAGGAAATACAAACAGAAACAGAAACACAAATGGAAGCGCGTACACAAATGCAAATGAAAATGCACACAGTGACGCAAAAGAAAATGCAAACAAAAACAGTAATGGAAACACTAATGTTAACAGTAATGCAAACACAAGTGCAAACGCAAATGCTAAGGGTAACGCACTTGGTGGTGTAGATGGGAACGCTAATGCAAATGGTAACGGAAACGTAAGTGGAAATGCTAACTGTAACAGTAAAAAAAAATGCACACCCTTTTTTTCCCCTAAAGCTGCATTGAGAATCACAGTGAACAGAAAGAATGTATGCATAATAATGGGCCTCAGAGCAGAAAATTAACACTTGGAATACTACATTGTTTATATCTCAGGAACCATACAATGTAGAAAAAAAAAATAAAATCTCATATAATTTATGACTTTCCTGGCTATTTTTGTACTTAGCCCCCTAGTGGGGGACTAAGCATCTTTCTAATGAAAAGACTGTATCTCGAAGCGTTTCCGAGATATGGGCCCCAAAAGGCATGGTGGATGCCGTAATGTTAGCCTATGGGAAAAAGCATCAACTTCAGAGTGCCATAACTTTGCAGCCCTCTAATATTTTGTCACCAAACCACCAACATGCACATCTGTGGGATATTGGCTTTCTTTCCTCCAAATTTCAGCCCAAAAGACCAAACTGCTGTTTTGCAGCAGGGTGGCAAAGATTGCTCATTCTTTTGTGCATAGTGTTGCAAAGTAGTGTCGTGATTTGCAACACTTTCACAAAAAAAAGGCATGAACGTGTTGAATGTGCGACACTACTGTTTACAAAAATTTCAAAAACATATTCCTTGTGTGTTTAACCCCAAAAAAAGACATGGCTAGCATCCTCAGGGCTTGACTAGGTGAACGCAGAAAGAACTGTGTCCCTAGAGGGTCCCAAATTTAAATTCCAAGCATTTCTGTGACCATCAGCTGAAAACAAGATGGCGGATTTGCGACACTACAGAGGTCATTTGCGACACTAAAAACTGCATTTGCAACACTGTCAAACTTTTTGTTAACTTTTCCCATTGACTATAATGGGAAACCTTTTTTTTTAATAACTTTTGAAATGTTTAATATTTTTTCACGAAGTCTTTGAAATGCACATCAGGGACCCTGGCCGCATGTTCCCTGAAGGTTTCGGACTGGTCGCACAGACCATGCAACCTGTAGGCATGAGTAAAGAATGTACAAAAAAGGGTAAATACCACACTGTATGGTACTTTGTAGCTCCACAACCATATATCCAACTATTATGAAACTTGGCAGATCCAGAGATCCATGGTACCGCTCTGTGTATGCAACATTTCAGGCAAATCCATAATACAGTGGCAAAATTATTAAGCTGCCAAATTTCACACTTTAACCTTAAATGGGGTACTGAACCCTAACTATAGTGGCACCACTATGCCACTATAATATATATATATATATTATTTGCAAAAAACGTTGTAAATGCAACAGTTAGAATTGTTACTACCATGACAAATGCAGGGAAATTTGATGTTAGGTTTTTCAACTCTAACTCTGACTTCCCTCACCACCAGCACTACCACATATACACACAGAGAGACAGTACAATGGCGGTACAAGGGAAGACAACCAATCACAATATACACCATACCACAACAGAAATAACATGCAATTTCTTAAACATACCACAACAGCCATCCATCATGATGTTTCAACAACTGTATCACTTCTGCTGCAATCTGAGTCTCTTGTTTAATGCCTCCTGATACTACCCCCAGAAACATGTCTGTTAAATTCTTCTATGTTTTCTTGATCACGGCAACATTTGTTTTGCTGTGAAAACAATTGCGGCAACTTAAAATATAATTGCAATCACATTTTCTTGATCATGATCACATTTACATTATAAAGATAGGATTTTGTTTGCTATTTGTTACATTTCTTTGTTGCAGGATTGTGACAAGGTGGATTGTGCTATTGACAGGAAATGTTCATCGTTCGAAGCCCTACTGGCTCAGATGTGCTGCCTTTCACTGGTTTCATGTGGAACAATTAAAGATGCCCCTAGTTAAGCCACTCCAAAGTTCAGAAAATTTCCCATAAGACAACATTGTGGCAGTGGTTTTTCTTTGTCCCCTCCTTGTAGCAACGTGGATTGTGATGTTTACCTGAACATTTAATAGTGCATAGGCCTACACAGGTGTGCCTTTACAGGGCCATAGTTACAGTATTACAAAGTTCATAATTTTCACAATGGGATGATAATGCAGTTCTTTGTTTTCTTTTTCACTTCAGTGTAGCAATGTGTATCAATTAATAAATAGGAATCAATAGGGTGTGGGCTATTGGGGGTTTACCCATGACTTGTATAGTGTGTCACAAGGCACACCTGAGTGACTTAACCACACAAGAAGTGGCTAAATCCCCAATAACTGAAACCCTGGAGTGCCTTATTGCAATAATACAATGACACCACGTGTAAAATAAGTGTACAATTTGTTTAATTATGTTTTTTATCAATGCAACTTCTCAGCCATGGGTAATACATGAGTCATCCACAGTCTTGTGGCATGTGTTGACTAATGAGGTTACTATATCTCCACACACCATTGTATAATATTCAGTACTCAATTTCTTCTGTTGTCAAAGCAGGACTCTGTTGATAACATTAAACTCAAACAGTATTTGTTTATGGTGCAATACTATCAATGGGCATAAACAGACTCACTGGTACAGAAAATGCTATCTGATGTTACCTGTTCATAAGTACATCAGTAAGAGCATGGTGCACAGGAGTATTTTTTCATGGGTAGGTAACATCAGACCACATAAAGGCACACTAAAAGCTGGGGTGCATGGTGACCCATACCATACGTAATCAACCACATACTCATCTTGCTTTTTCATCTCAGAAGCCAGTTGGACATTCATGTTTATATCGGGTAGCATCATGAGGCATTCACACACAGTAATGGGTGGTGTAAATGCTGTCTAATGTTATGTCATAACCATGTTTACATTTTGGATGTTAATATGTTAAAGAACATGGGCCAGATTCTAGAAGGGTTATGCCTGGCGTAACTGCAGTTGCACCAGGTAGAATGGCGCATGTAGCAACTTACACCAGCAGTTGCAACATGCACAATTCTTCATAGTGGCCTGCAACATGGCGCAGGCCACTTGTGCCAAACAGCAGTTAAGCCACATAAACCCCCTGTGACATGGCACTAGGGGGTTTACAGCAGCAGTTGCACCCCATTCTAGAAGGGCAGCCATAAAGTGCCCACATAGGGATTCTACAAGAACCCCCAGAGGAGATTCAGCATGGTATGTTATGCCAGCATTTAGCTGGTATAACTTACGGATGCCCCCAGGGGTCCTGTAGACCCATCGGCTGTCCAGCCGACAGTGCACAGTTTCCTTCCCCCCATGCCATGCACACCCCAGCGGGGTTCCACAAGGCAACACATACCCCCAGCCCCCTGAAGCAGCTGTTGGCAGAAGGGCAGCACTGCCATCCCCCCACCTGTGCCCCAAACCATGAGTCGCCCGCCGTATATGCAACAATAATCCAGCCCTGGTAGTCTAGTGGTCCTCCCAACTGTACATAGAGAAAATAAATCAGAATTCCCATTTCCCTGGTAATCCAGTGCCCCCCCTCAAACTGTACCTAGAGATAATAAATCAGAATCTCCATTTCCCAGGTAGTCTAGTGGCCCCTCACCCCCACCCACCATACCAGCCCATTCAGCACCCCACCAGTCCCAGCCGGTGACTGGCACAGCCCCTCTCACCTCCATGGCCAGCCACCGACTGAGTGCAGTATTAGTGCTACTGCACTGATGCACTCAGAAATTAATTTCTGAGCATGTCTGTGCTGTAGTGCTACTCAGCACTCAGTCAGCGGCTGGTTGTAGAGGTGAGAGGTGGGCTGTGCCAGTCACCGCTGAAGACGGGTGGGGGTGCTGGGTGGGCTGGCACGGCTGGGTGGGGAGGGGAGCCACTAGACTACCAGGGAATCTGGAATTATTTTATGATACGGAAATGTACAGTTCTGGGGAGGCACTAAATTACCAGGGAATTGGGAATCTAGTGTTATTTTATGGTTGGGGGGGTACTGGACTACCAAGGCAGGTGACATGCCACATATGCAGCGGGCGTCCCGGGGGTCTAGCATGGGTGGGGGGTGTACTTGTGAACTGCGGCAGCGGGTTGTGACATGCTGGACAGGTACACCCTCTGTGTGACGTACCTTGCTGCATGTCGCAAGTCGCAGGACTTTGCTGCAAAGATCCTGCCCCTTCTAGAATAGGGCACAGAGTCAATGTCGCAGTTGAGGGTGGCGTAAGTTGCGTTCGGTGGCAACCTGTGCCACCCTTCTGGAATCAGACCCTCTATGTACAGTTCAGGGGGCCACTAGAATATCAGGAATATGGGGATTGTGATTTATTTTCTCAATGTGCAGTTCAAGGGGGCACTAGACTACCAGGGAAATGGGGATTTTGTTTTATATTCCTACTGTACAGTTGGGGGGAGCACTAGACTACCAGGGAAATGAGACTCTAGTTTTAATGTATGGTTGGGAGGCACTTGTCTACTGGGGCAGGTGATGTGCCACATTTGTGGTGGGTGACCCAGGGGTCAAGGCATGGGGGTGCAATTGCGACCTGCGGCAGCGGGTTGCAACATGCTGGCAAGTTACGCCCTCTGTGTGGCATACCTTGCCGCATGTCGCAAGTCACAGGACTTTGCTCAGAGACCCTGCCCCTTCTAGAATAGGGTGCAGGGTCAATGTCGCAGTTGCGAGTGGCGCAAGTTGTGTTCAGCGGCAACTTGTGCAACCCTTCTAGAATCGGGCCCCATGTGTGCCCATGTCGAGCAATGTCATATGAACATTCAAAATTGGCAGCAGATACAGGCCATATGGTCTATCTAGTCTGCTCGAGAGGGCAGCACTTCAGTTTGTTAGACTGCAGCTGCCCCCCCTCCCATTAACTCTTCCTTCCCCCAACTGCCCCCCCATTATTTACTTTCCCCTTGAATTTGTTCCACCCTCTCTTGAAGCACCCCACAGTCTGCACTGAAATGAGTTGCTCGGGCAGTGTATTCCACCCTGTTACCACTCTTTCAGTGAAGTAGTGCCTCCCCCTTTCCATCCTGAATCTGCCTCCCTTTAACTACAGGGAGTGCCCTCTAGTATCTCTTCCATTCTGGAGAGTGAACCCACCCTGGAAGCCTTCTCTGTTCATCAGCTTCAGGTACTCAATCATGTCCCCTCTCTCTCTCTCTCTCTTCTATCCAGGGTATTGTTACACGAGGTCCCTGCACCCTAATTGGTACCCTCAGAGATACACCATAGACAGCTAGCACTTGGGTATAGGTTATACTAATATTCAGGGCTAAGGGCATCTACCGTACAAGAGTAGATGTCAGGATATGGATGCATATTGTTGTAATACACTTTACTTGCCAATACATATACTGTATTCTGCCATGTGTTTTCTGTGTATTTCGTACTTGTTAGATGCCAAGACACCTGTGTCCTTGAAGTAATTATAATATGTAAGATGGCATTGCCATCTTTTGATTTGTACTACTACACTGAGTTATGTAAAACTCTGTATAAGGACTCTTTTGTTCTCAAACTGATGTCTTTAAAGAATTGTATAATGTTATCTTGGACCATGGAGCCACCTCTAATTTAGCCAATAGGGCTCATCTCTGTAAGCAGAAATGTTTCTATCTTTTGGTAACCATAGTAATTATCATAGGTATATAATGTAATGCATAAGCCTTACACCTCGGAGACCCGAGAGACCCCAAGAGACAACAGAGAAACCTCGAGGTGTAGGGAATACTTAGCATGGTAAGAACTGCTTAGGGCAACTGTGATTTATCCCTTAATAGTAATAAACTTATTTATTACTCTAATGCAATGTATCTGTGATTACTTGCATTCCCAATATCATCAAGAATATGAAAGTGAGGTTTAGACCTCTCAACAAATTGGTGACCGCGTGCAGGCGATATTTGGTGTTTGTAAGTTTTCACTTGTTGCTTAAAACTTTTTCCCTTTCCCATGGGGACAGTAGGTGTACATTCCCGTATCACCTCTCCTGTTTTAAAACCAGTTTGCGGTCACTTGCAAAGTCTGGCTGACTTTTTGAGTGTGGTTGATGCCATCTCGACCCACTCCACAGCAGTTTTGAATTGCAAGCCTGCAACTAATACAGTAGCTGTGTTTAAAAGTACTCGTACTGTGGATCAATATACAGCACTCTGTCTTTTTCACAGTTTGAATCATCATTCCCTCCCACACAATGGCCACAGTATCAGGTATATGCGCAGAACTGAGACTCAATGTCTCAAACTTCCTTGCCTCCCATGGAGGATGGGCTGACACCGCGCGGGACGCAAGTCAATCCGACAACCCTATACTGGGGATTTTAACCCAGTATACCAAGATGAGACAGTCAACAAATAAGGGTCATGCTAAAGGGTTGATGATCATGGCTCTCTACACTGCTCAGGAAGCCTCCAAAGTGAGGTTTCAAACCCTTGATCTGCAGATGTCATCTCTTAAGCAACAGATGGGTTTATAGGAAACAGAATGTATTAGACTGCAGCAGAACTTGGAGTCTGAACTCCAAACTCTGTGGAATAAATTCACTATTGCATCATTCAGCTCAGGCTAGAGAACAGGAAATATGTATGTTGAAGCAGGAGTGTGAAAGTTTGAGACAGGATAAGAGTCAGGCAGTACAAATGAATGATTTGCTGAGTGCTGCTAATGCTCAGTTGAGTGATGAAATGGGTGAGCTGCAGGATGAGATAAACCAGGTACGTAATGATTTGGAAGTAGCTTTAAGGGACAAACGTGAATTGAGCACCACGTGTAGAGTGTTGCAAAACAAAAGCAAGATGAGGTTGATATGGATGTTGCAAGTGTGAATCACGATGAATGTAGAACTAAGATGGTGACACTGCGCCATCAGCGAGAGGTTCTGGCTGGACATGTTAAGGTGATGGGAGGCGTAGCCCCTGCCTTTCATTCGTCATCAGAGGGGCAGTTATCTGATGATGACATTTCACAATACAGTGCCCAGTCACACCCCTACTATGGCCCAGACTCCACACACAGACATCCACATTATGGCGGGGCCCTGCCCCCAACTCCCCATGTCACACGTTGGCGAAGTCGTGACACTCATCATGGGAGACGCCAACATGGTGGACCCCATGATGGGGGGAGCAGGCCCAAGCCTGGTCCCAACGGCACCTCCGGTAGCTTTTATTAATGTGGAAGACAGGCAAGAGATAGAGACCATGATTGAAACTGCGATAGGCAATATACCTCTTCCTGAGAGAAGTAAAAGGGCTATTAAAACCCAGATTAGGCAGCTTTTACAAGAGGCTGGCACTCCGGAAGGTGCTGTCCACACTGCAGCTGAAGCTGCAGCTCGTGCTGCCTTGGACGGCACTCGAGACAATCTACCTTTGCCTGATCAACCCAGTAATCCCCTACAAATGGCCTACTCTGTTCAGCAAATTGCTGACAGCATTCGTCAGATGAATCCGTCCGACAACCTCAGCTGTCACTTGGAGAAGGTGCATTCTAAATGCGAGGTGCTTAGCCTCGCTGCAGAATATCAGGTCCAAATACTATGCCAGACCATCGATCCTGGTTTGTGGGACAAACTCCCCAATGCTGTTTGCCAGGGTGGGAACGCTACCTTTGATGAGGTTGCAGCTGAGCTCATTTCTGCTCACAGTCCAGGTGTAGTAGGAGTGATGCTTGCATATCCTGTGAAGCAGAATGCAAAAGAAAGTCCAGCAACTTACCACCAGAGACTCTGAATGGCCTACCGAGCAAGAAAGCACCTGGCGCAAAAAGCTGCGGATGTAGATCTTATTGAATATAAGACCCTGTTCCTTAGGAACATGATTCCAGCAGTAAGAGAAAAGGTAGAGCCAACCACCTACCCTAATACGGATAGGCTTGCCGATATCCTTCGGAAAACAGAGAGATTGTATCAACTCTATATCCGTAATCTGGGCTCAGGAGTTCCAAAAAGGTAGCTGCCATGGAACCCATCTCGGAGGCCACGACACACTACACAGTGGAAGGGCAGGCTCAATGCCAACAGGCCCAACATCAGCCAGCCCCTCAGGCTGATAATCAACACCCCCAACAGGCCCATCAACAACAACCACATCAACAACAGCAATGGGATGGGAACTGGAATTGGCATAAGAACAGGAAGCATAAGGGTAGAGGTAAACCACAACAGAGAACGGGTCCTTCATATACAGAGATAGCTGAAGAAAATTGGAAATTTTGAGAGATCCTGGGACAAGTGCGCTCTGTGGTGGATGCGGTTCCTGTACAGGCCCTTCCAGCAGTACAACCGGCAACCCAAGCCCCAACCGGCTATGGGGACACCGACGGTACAGGCCCTCATGCCCATACAGGTCTGAACCCAGAAGCTCCTCCCTATATAGCATCAGTACAGAATGGTGAAGTGATTTACATGAGCCAGGCCCAACTTCTGCATGCTTCCAGCAGTACGGATTGACAATTACAGGCCCCAGTCCGTATTGTAAACAAGCTAGTCTTGGATACAAATGGAAGGCCCTGCATCGAGGCCGAGGTCGGGACCCACTTACTAGTAGTTTTACTAGATACAGGTGCAGCTGTATCTGTGTTACATGATGAACACCCGGACACATCACCTTGGTCCACTGGACAGAGGACCAACATGTCAGGAGTCGACGGTACTAGGCTACCTGCATACCGTTCTTTACCCTTACCGGTAGAGCTAGGCCATTTAAAGGCCTCACACACTTTCCAACTAATGGTACTGCATGATCATCCTAGTATTATAGGGATTGACTTCCTTGCACCGCATGGCTGTGTGGTGGACCTAGCCAACATGCTACTGATACAGATTCAGGGTCAATATCATACCATTCTGATTCCTGATTCACACGTCGTGGCAACGATATCTGCCAATGACAAAGAGTATGATGTCATAGATTTGTTCAAGAATCATGAACTTTTCCCAAAGCTCCAACCTATTCTGCAACGACATTTGGAAGCGTTTGCAGTCAACAAGCATGACTGTGGCAGAATGCACACCATCGTTGAAGTGCCAGGCCCAGCACATGAGAGGCAAAGACAATATCCTTTCCCAACTGAGGCCTTGCCTTCCCTCAGAGAAATGATCAAGTCACCCCTCAAGAGAGGAGTAATCAGAACTTGTGTTTCCACTGCCAACTCCCCAGTATGGCCCATGAAGAAACCCACAGGTGCCTGGAGACTTACTGTTGACTACAGAAAACTGAATCAGGTCACCCCCAGTTGTTCCCCAACTGTGGCATCAGCACCAGATGTGCTACGACTTCTGACCCCTGACTTGAAATGGTTCAGTGCTCTGGACATCTCCAATGGTTTTTGGTCATTGCCATGGGCCCTTTAGAGTCAATATAAGTTTCCCTTCACTCTTGAAGGAAGACAGTACACGTGGACTTGCTTGCCACAAGGATTCCATAACAGTCCATCCCTATCCATCTCCACATGATGGATGCCCTCGAAAGTTTCTCTACTCCCCAATGTCTCTTGCAATATGTGGAAGACCTGTTGCTGGCAACAGCCACACAGGAGCAACATTTGGATCTCTTGGATGAACTATTGACTCTCATTCAGAAAGCAGGCCTGAAATGTAACCCAGCAAAAGTGCAGTTGTGTCAGAAAGAAGTACTCTTTCTGGGTCTGAAAATAACCAACCAAGGTCAAAGTCCTACCTGGAAAAAGGTACATGGTTTGCAAGACTTGCCATTATCTACCAGTGTGGCAACTCTTCAAAGGTTTCTAGGTATGGTAAACTATTCGAGAGATTTCATTTGTGATTTTGCTCAGAAAGCTGCTCCTCTATATGAATTACTCAAAAAGGATGTACCATGAACTTGGGGCCCTATACACACCCAGGCTGTGACGTCACTGAAGCAGGCCTTGGCCTTCATCTGGAATGTGCCACCTCTGACATTGCTATGTCAGCAGTGCTGGCCCAGAAGGTGCATGGCACCTTGAGACCCATTGCATATGCCTCACAGCTCTTGACCCCAGTAGAACAGAAGTATGGCCTTTGTGAAAGGAACCTTCTGGCCACCTACTGGGCTGTCAAGTACTTCCTGTATATCATTGGGTACTCATCACTGATCATTAACACCAACCACACCCCAACCACCTTCCTGCTCTCAGACAGAGCGAAGGATGGGTCATAGAAACATAGACTTTGATGGCAGATAAGGACCGCTTGGCCCATCTAGTCTGCCCATTTCCCTACCTACAGGATTGGCCGCAGATCCTAGTTAACCAACAGCCTATTTCTTCCTACCCCCACAAGAATTGCCTTATGTCTGTCCTATGCATTCTTGAATTCTCCCACAGTTTTAGACCCCACAACCTCCTCAGGAAGGCTGTTCCATGCATCCACTACCCTCTCTGTGAAATAATACTTCCTCACATTACCCCTGAACTGCCCTCCTTCTATCTTTAAATTGTGTCCCCTTGTTCTTGCACGTCTCTTTTTCTGAAAGATGCTACCCTCTTGGACTTTGTTGATTCCACTGAGGTACTTAAAAGTTTCTATCATGTTCCCCCTTCTTTCCTCAAGGGTATACATATTAAGCTCCTTTAGTCTCTCCTCATACGGCTTCTCTTGCAGACCCTGAACCATTTTAGTTGCCCTCCTCGACTACCTCTATCCTGTCTATGTCCTTGCGGAGATGGGGTCTCCAAAACTGGACACAGTACTCCAGATGGGGTCTCACCAACTGTCTGTACAGAGGGATAACAACTTCCTGTTTTCTGCTGCTGATGCCTCACCCTATACATCCCAGTATACCCCCAGCCCTCCCTACTGCCTTCTCACATTGCTTGCTAACCTTAAGTTCATCTGATATGATTACCCCCAGGTCCCTTTCCTTTTTTTTTGTTGTTACTACCTCCACACCCACCAGGCTGACGCACTGGTCACTTCTGCTCCAGGACAGAGACATACAGGTACAACTGACTAAAGTTCCATCTATGTTAGCTCATGGCCTCCTTTTCCAGGAAGAACCCCATGACTGTACACTACAGTCACCTGATCTTCCTGATCCAGGTCCTTTCCTCCCTGCCATGCCACAAATACTTGATAACACTTCTTTGTGCTGTGTCTTTACTAATGGTTCAGCATCCTACTATCAAGGAGAACAAATTGCAGGGATGGGCATTTTGGTGATTTACCCTTATGGGAACACTGTCAAAATATCTAAGCGCTGTAGTGTAGCATCATCACAATATGCAGAGATGGCAGCGGTGGCCTGTGCCCTCGAGTTCATTCAGCATGGAACCAAGGATACCATCATTTTCACTGACTCTAATGGGGTTTGTTGTTCCCTTACAGAATTTCTTCCCTTCTGGCAGAAGAATTCCTTCCTATCCTCTGATGGCAGCCCAGTGAAGTACAAGGAATTGGTAATATACATACATTCACTGGCACAAAAATTTGCACACAAACTCTATGAACACAAGGTTAAAGCCCACTCTCTCTCTCTACGACCCCTATCATGCCTTTAATGACACAGCAGACACTCTTGCTAAGGAAGGGGCCCTAGGGGTGGGACGTCTGGATGATGGACCATCCAGAGGCTAACGCAGCTGTACATATTGCAGCACTCAGAAAGAAACCTGAACCTTTTTCCACCTTGGACCTCTCCGCAGCCCAGCAGCTTGACACTGAACTCAAAGAGGTGTTCAGATTCCTTGACAAAGGTACTGAAGAGAAACTTCCCACACATAACCCCTATCGGAGGCATGAAGGTAAGTTGCGCTTGTCACCAGATGACAAGCTCATTTGGTTCCAACCAGATGACTCCACCACTAAGTTGTGGGTGGTCCCCAGACATTTAAGACCTGAATTTTTGCACCAATTGCATGACACTCCAACTGGTGGACACCAGGGAGCAGAGAATACCCTCCAATGACTCAAGACCACCGCCTGGTGGCCTGGTATCACCAAAGATGTTAAACAATACATAGACAACTGTCTTGTTTGTGCGCAAAACAACCCCATCGCTACCAAACGAAATGCCAAACTTTTGCCACAATGACATTCTGGCCCTTGGTATGCCATTCAAATTGATTTCATTGGCCCTCTGACCAACACCAGCAGAAATAACAAGTATGCTCTTGTGGTAACTGACCTCTTCTCTAAGTGGGTAGAAGCTTTCCCCACTAAGACATGTACAGCGAAAACTACTGCCAAAATCCTGGTGAAAGATTTTCTCCAGGTGAGGTCTACCTCTTAAGGTAGATTCTGACAAAGGAACCAGTTTTACAGGTGAGTTGATGAAAGAATACCTTGAACTCCTCGGAGTTCAGCAGAAGTCCACATACCTGATCACCCTCAATCCTCAGGTCAAGTAGAGAGAGCCAACAGACGGATTAAGCAAATGCTTTCCAAATTCATTGAGGACAATCCCAATACCTGGGATTCCCTATTGCCGTTACTCCTTATGGCAATTAGGGGCACACCCTCAGCCACCACCCAGCTCACACCCTTTGAGGTGATGACTGGTAGACAGATGAGATTACCTGAACACCTGTTGTTTGACCTACACACCCCCACTGCGGACCATGTGTCTGTGGACCAATATGTGGAAAAACTCAGAAAAGACCTCATACACACACACTTGCATGCTGCCAACTGCATGGACAAGGCCCAGCAACAATCCAAAATACAGTTTGACAAACATGCACAAGAAGTGGATTGGCAAGTTGGAGATCAGGTAATGGTATTTCAATTTGCACATCCCACCCACTCCTTCTCCAATAAGTGGGAAGGCCCATACCCTATTGTCAACAAGCTCAGTCCGGCAGTCTATCAAGTTAGACTCCTCCACAACAACAAGTTGATGAAAAATGGTTACATGCAAACCAACTGAAACTGTATAAAGGAGCTTAAAATACTTTTCCTCACCCCATTGGGTGGAATAGTACTAACATACTAATCTTTGATCTTCCTTTTTAGATACATTGACAAGATGGCTATCTTGTTCCATTATTTCCTCCTCTCAGGGGTTATCCCCTACATCCAAGGCACGGTACCGGACCTCCTACAACACCTCGATCCTCCAACACCCCCTCAAGAGGGAGTATCCATCAATATACCAGATAGTATGATCACTGTCCAGGAAGATTCCGATGCTTACCTCACTGCCTCGGTTGTTGCTCCTGATAAATCTACCCTTCAAATTGAGTGGCAAACCACATCACAAAGACAAATCCTCCCTGTGGCTAAACTCTCCAAAGGAAATTTCCAAGGTTGGCCCAATGCTAAATTGTCCCCAAATGGTTCACTGTCCTTGTTACAAACTGCATTAAGACATTCTGGTTTGCACAACATAACTGCCTTAATAGATCCTTCTTACGGTAATTCCTTGTCCAAAGATTCTGCTCGGAAATTCTGTGCTATACACCACATGACTTCTGCAGCCATGTACCTCTCTGTGTTACCACCCACTAACAAGCAGCTTTTGGAATGCCCAAAGCATACCCCTGGTCCCCGTAGTGGTCTAACAGTCACCACCCTCCCAGGTTCTTTGATTAATAACTTACAGTTTATGCATATACCTGTTTTGTTTAATGTTACTGGAATATGAAAGAGTTTGGTATGTGTCACAATACTAATACATCAGCATTTTATAGTACATTATTGCTTGATAGTTTAGCTGCATTTCATCTTTGTACGCAAGACCCAATTACCGGGGTCCACTCTACTGAACATAGAGGCGACTTCAGGAGGAAGCCTTCTCCGGATCATCTAGCTCATAAACGCAACAAACATGAGGTTGACAGTTCTGATGTTACAGGTGCCACAGGTACTGTCACAGGCCTTTTTGGTACGGCTATGTCTATCTGGAATAAAGCAGACATTGCTGCTATCAAAAGTCATTCTGCCAAGTTCTCCACTGGTTTGGTCAACAACATTTTACCTCCATTATTGCATGGTGTGGATGGCCTTAGTCAGGAAGAAAGATACACTGTATACAACATGCATGACATTGCTAAGGCATTCACTGATTCTAAAGATAAGATCAATGCACTCATACAACAGAACAACAAAGAAGCAGATAAACAATACATTGCTAGAGAGATACTCTGCTCTGCCTATGGCTCCTACATCATTACTACCATCAATAACCTCTTCTGTGATTTAGAATCTGGAAGAATACCTGACATTATACATGATAGATGCATTTCCAAATGGTATTGTCCAAGATGTAAAACCAGTAGCTGCGTTTTCCATGTGTATGCAACAGACTTTGACTATTCCTCTCTCCGCAGCTAGGAATTTGGGGTTTGTGACCAGACACCCTAATACTGGTCCTTTGTTTCACAGCTAAGAAATGTTCCATAACAGATACCATGTTTGTTTCTTTCACTGTCTCCTTACCACGCTTTGATTCCACTACAGCCTTGTTCAATAAACTTGCACTGGTTCACTTGATTGGGCATTTGGACAAAGACATCTACAGGGAACACCTGGATCTACCACCTCTACTGGTTTACCATTCTTTCCTGGATGCCTGGGTGGCTCCGCACACAGACTGCTGTGTGAAAAAGCAATATATTTACTTGTGCCGATGTGATGTATTTGATGTTATCCAACCTGTTTGTGGTTGCTCTCCAGACAGCATTGATTGGACTTTCACAATGGATAATGACATCACTGCGAATGGCACTGACTCCTTTGACTCGACTTTGGCTCCAGATAAGCTCTACCAATCCTATCCTGAGGAGGTTCATTGTCTTTCAACACGGATTTCGAAGACGACCTACACCTGCCCTGTCCAGTTGCAAAAGTGGAGACTGCCTACTGTGCACTCACAGTATAATTTTGATGGTGAGTATCATGTGGTTACGAATTGTAAATCCTACATATATATGGATCTGTTACCTGTGCTATTGATTACCCCAATTTTTGTTTTGTTCCCCACCAGAAGACTGTTATTGGACATACTGTTATAACCCCCGTTCCCCTTCTGGAAGCAGACATTATTGATGGTAATCAGGATTATCTACTGACACTCTTGGAATACTTGCCATACTTTAATGTACACATAGACCCTCTCACGCTTACATTGAAATCACTTTTAGACAGGAAAGACACACACCTCATCCACATCAGCAATAATATGACCAAAGCCAATGAAGCTGTTCTCGTCTTGATTAATGATGGATATATGAATAACGCATTAACTCACACCTGGTTAGAGATTACTTTTAAAGGTTTTGTTATTATACAAGCATTTTTAATTTTCATTTTGATTATTATGATCTGCTGCCTACGGCGCACACTACGCCAACACCATGAGCAGCTCGAGTTCCTTTACAAGTCTCGCGCGTCGGTTTTGTAAATGACCACTGCTCCTGTCCTTTCCCTAGACATCTGCCTGTGTTTCCCTTGGAGGCAACAAGTGGGGGAATGTTACACGAGGTCCCTGCACCCTAACTGGTACCCTCAGAGGTACACTGTAGACAGCTATCACTTAGGTATAGGTTATACTAATATTTAGGGCTAAGGGCATCTACTGTACAAGAGTAGATGTCAGGATATGAATGCATATTGTTGCAATACACTTTGCTTGCTAATACATATATTCTGCCATGTATTTTCTGTGTATTTCTTACTTGTTAGATGCCAAGACACCTGTGTCCTTGAAGCAATTATAATATGTAAGACGGCATTGCCATCTTTTGGTGATTTGTACTACTACACTGAGTTATGTAAGACTCTATATCAGAACTATGTTGTTCTCAAACTGATGACTTTACAGAATTGTATAATGTTATCTTGGACCATGGAGCCACCTCTAATTTAGCCAATAGGGCTCATCTCTGTAACCAGAAATGCTTCTATCGTTTGGTAGCCATAGTAATTATCATAGGTATATAATGCAATGCACAAACCTGACACCTCGGAGACCCGAGAGACCCCAAGAGACAACAGAGAAACCTCGAGGTGTAGGGAACGCTTAGCACTGGCTCCCAGTTCATATTGGTAAGGACTGCTTAGGGCAACTGTGATTTATCCCTTAATAGTAATAAACTTGTTTATTCAAGGTTTTATTTAACTCTAGAATTTGATTAGCGTTTTGCTCATAAAAATTCTAAAACATTGTGAAAATGCATAGCATTTGCCTCACTGTATTTAACAAACATAACACTTCCAGAAAACATATATAAATGCTTTCTGTACAGTTAGTATTGCCCCAAGAAAAAAACTGCTAATCAATTATTTAAAACCCTGTTATTACTCTAATGCAATGTGTCTGTGATTACTTGCATTCCCAATATCGTCAAGAATCTGAAAGTGAGGTTTAGACCTCTCAATAGTATACATGTTGAGCTTTTTAGTCTTTCCTTATAAGTTCTATCCCCCAGCCCTTGGATCATCTTTGTCGTTCTTCACTGCACTGCCTCCAGTAGTTTGATATCCCTTTTCCAGTACGGCTCCAGAATTGCATGCAGTACTCCAAGTGTGACCTCATCAGGGATCTGTACAGAGGCAATATGACTTCACTACATCTGGATATAATCCTCTTTGCTATGCATTTTAGCATCCTGTTAGTCTTAGATGCTGCCTTCCTACACTGGGCCGAGTGGTTTAGTTCCCCGGTCACCAGCACCTCCAGATCCTTTTCCTCATTGGATGTAGACAGTTTAATACCATCCATCCAGTAGCTGTTTCCTGGGGTTTTGGCTCCAAAATGCATCACCTTGCATTTCCTGGTGCTGAAGCCAAACTGCCAGGTGTGCGACCACTCCTCAAGTCTTGCTAAGTCCTCCTGCAGTAATTTGCCACCCTCCTCCCCATCCACCTCAGCACAGATCTTGGTGTCATTGGCGAAGAGGCTGATCTTATTCTTGATCCCAACTGCTATGCCTGTGATAAAAATGTTAAACAGGACTGGTCCCAGTACTGATCCCTGTGGGACACCACTTGTCACTGCCCTGGGCTCCGATGCTTCTCCCTCTACAAGTACCCTGTCTTGCCTGTACCTCAGCCAGTTTTCTACCCATCAGGCTAGCTTCCACCCTATACCAACACTCCTCAATTTGTAGGTCAACCTTCCGTGTGGCACTGAATCAAAAGCCTTGCTGAAATCCAGGTAGACTACATCTACCGCATGGCCCTCATCCATTGCCCTCATGACCGAGTCAAAAAAATTAACCAAGATTGTCTGACAGGATTTGCCAGTGATGAACCTGTGTTATCTGTCATCTTGTAGATCATTATCCATAAATAACTGCACCAGCCTTTCATGAGGATAGATTCCATTAGTTTACCAACAATTGCGGTGAGGCTCACTGGTCTGTAGTTCCCTGGTTCATCCTTGGGCCCACTTTTGTGAAGAGGTACCACATGGGCCTCCCTCCAATCTCTGGGCACACAACCAGTTTTTAGTGAGGTGTTGAACAGATCCACCAGTGGCTCTGCCAGGACCTATGCCAACTCCCTCAGCACTCTGGGATGTACTCTATCTGGCTCAGGTGCCTTGTCTACCTTGAGGGACCTTTGGCCCTCGAGCACCCTTTCCACCGTGATGACCCCGTCTGTGGTTGTCTCACCCCCCCATGCCTGTGCCCCCCCTTTCTCTACAGTAACAGGGTCATCCTTCTCCCTTGTGAACACTGAACAGAAGTACTCAGTAGGTATTTCTGCCTTCTTGACCCCCTTGTCTACCTACCCACTGCCTTTCCTGATCCTAACTATTTGCTCCTTGTACTTCCTTTTTTCCCTGCTATACCTGAAGAAATTCTTTACTCCTTCCTTAATCCCATCTGCTAATTTTCTTTCCCTGGCTGCCTTTGCAGCCCTGACCGCTCTGCTAACTTCCCTGAATTTCCTCACATAGAGCTCCCCATTCTCTGCCCTGTTGGTTCTTTTGTATTTTTGGAAGACCCTTCTCTGATCCCTCACCTTCTCTGTTACCTCTCTGGTCATCCAGCTTGGATGCTTGGTCCTTGATTTATTTTGCTAATACTTGACACAAGCTTTAGTGAATTCAATCAGCCCTAGTTTTATGATTGCCCATTTCTGCTCTGCATCCATGTCAGGGTGGATGCCATCTGTGCTTTCCCCCATGTTGTTTGCGGTGTACATGCTACCCTTGGGAGATACTGTAAGAGGGTATGGGCTGAGGTTTCACTGCTGTTCTGATGATACACAGCTCTACCTTTATTTTGCACCCAACAAGGTTGGAGCTGTCTCAGTCTTTAATAACTGGCTGAAAGAAATCCAGGAGTGGATGGATTCCAGTTGGATGAAGTTGAACTTAGAAAAGACTGAGGTGCTGGTTGTGGATTCGGGTGATCGGATAGGGAGGTTAGGAGTTGATTCACCCCTGGGAATTTTTCTTGGTGGCGTTTCATTCCCAACCTCTGAACAGGTGCGTAACCAGGGGGTAATTTTTGATGAAGGGCTGACCCTGTATTCGCAGGTGTCAGCTGTCATCAAATCTTCCTTTTATCATCTCAGGAATATAGCCAGGATTAGGCATTTGGTTCCATCTGATGACCTTCCTACATTGATCCATCCTTTGTGACCTCACGCTTAGATTATTGCAACTCCCTTTACCTAGGGCTTCCTGGGGTAGAAATCCGGTGCCTGTAGTTAGTGAGAACACAGCGGCTCAGCTTTTGATGGGATCTGCTCAATCCTGTCATATTTCCCCCGTGCTGCGTGAACTGCACTGGCTGCCAGTACAGCGGAAGATCACCTTTAATGTTAGTTTGCTGACTTTTAAAGCCCTACATGGATTGAGCTCGGACTACCTGAAAGAGCTCCTGGTCCCCTACTGCCCTGGATGATCACTCCGCTCTGCCAACGAGGGGTTGCTAGAGATTCCAAGGGTATGTTTAAAATCTTCTGGGGCAAGAGCCTTAATGTATGACACCCCTACCCTTTGGAATTCTCTACCCTGTCAGCTAAAGGAGTGTACAACTGTGGATGGATTTAAGCAATCCTTAAAAACATACCAATGGCTCCAAGCTTTCAGCAAATGAGTTTCCTTGTTTTAGCACATTGATATTTTGATATTAGTTTTACTGATGCTTGTTAAGTTTTAAATTGTCTCTGTTGTTTGAAAGTGTGAGGTGCCTTGGTTTCAGATAAGGCACTGTATAAATACATGTTATTATTATATTATTATTATCTATGTGTTTTCTCATTAATTGCCCCATACTGCCAAAGTCTGCCTTTCTGAAGTCCAAGACCTTTGTTTTTATATTGTGGATCTCCCTACCCAAACTGATAGAGAACCACACTGTGTGGCGATCACTCACAGCCAGTGGTTCCTCCACCATTACATCTGTGACCTGTTCTCCATCCTCCAGCACCAGGTCTAGAATAGTTTCTTCCCTTGTTGGCACAGTCACTCTTTGGGTCAGGAAGCCATCCTGGATTGCTTCCAGGAGGATCTGCTCCCTGGTGTATGTGGTGGCTGGGGTGCTCTAATCCACCCCTGGTAAATTGAAGTCCCCCACCACCACAATCTGTGGACTGCATGAAATCTGTATGCCGTCCACAATGGCATACAGATTTCATGCAGTGACCATGTCATATGTTTGTAGAGTATGTGGGTGTCTGCACCCAACAGACTGAGATTGCAGCAGAAGTGATACAGTTGTTGAAACTTGATGATGGATGGCTGTTGTGGTATGTTTAAGAAGTTGTATGTTATTTCTGTTGCATTATGGTGTGTATTGTGATAGGTTGTCTTCCCTTGTGCCTCCCAGTTGTATATGTGTTCTGTGTGTGTGTGTGCGTGCACGCTCGCGCATGTGTATGTGTGTCTATGTGTGTTTGTGTGTGTCTGTCTGTGTGTATGTGTGGCAGTGGTGGAAAGTTGGAGTTAGGGTTGTAAACCCTAACGTCAAATTTCCCAGCTTTTGTCGCCGTAGTAACAACCCTAACTGTTGCATTAATGAGGTTTTTTGCAAAGAATTTCCTTTCTTTTTTTAAAAGTGTAATGGAAGTAGTAATAGAAATGGGTGGGTTGGTGGGAGCATGGGGCCGTGGAGATGAAAATGTTGTTGTAGCAACAAAAATGTGTTCAAGCTTTCCTATACCTTATAATGGGATGTTGTTCAACATTGGGTCTTTTTCACTTTTTCAGCAAGCTATGTTTCTGCAACTGTACATGTGACCAACACAAAAAATTCCACATCCAAAGATCTATGATAAATCTGTCCACATGACAAATTTCAGGCAAAGCGGACAAACGGTTAAAAAGTTATAGTAGTACAAAATTCGATGTTTAACATAGAAAGGACTATGCAACCCTAACTGTAACGGGACACACAAACTGCTGTAACTTTTGAATGGAGCACTATTTTCACACAAAATCTTTGAAAGACACCACTGCAGCCCAGGACCCATGCACACAACACAATTTGAACTCATTGATATCTATTTTTCAGTGCATAATAGGTGAAGAAAGAAATCTCAACTGTGGGGCTTTTTCACTTTTTGGTCGCACTATGATTTCACAACCATGCATCCAACTGACACATAAATGTCCAGATCCACAGAGCTATGATAAATCTTTCCACATTCAAAAATTCAGGCAAATCAAACAAATGGTTCAAATGTTATGACAGTACAAAATGCAATATTTAACATAGAAATGGCTACACAACCCTAACTGTGTGGAGGCTGATGGGGTGGTGGGGGGTGTAAGAGGTGGTAACCCTAACATTGAATTTCCACACTTTTGTTGTAGTGTAAACAACCCTAACTGATGCATTAACAAAGTTTTTTTGCAAAGAATTTCCTTTCCTCTTTTATAAAAAGAGTAATGTAACTAGTAATAGAAATGGGTGGCTTGGTGGGAGCTGGCACCATGCTCCCACCAAGCCACCAAAGTGTGCATAATGGTATGTGTGCCTGTGGGAGTGCAAGCTCTCCGGGCCCCGCTCTCCCACTTACAGTTACATATTGTGTCATATGGCAGTCGTATAAAGCAAGGAGGCCTAGTAATGGGCACACCCGCCTCAATGCACACCTTAGTGCCTCTTGTTGTCTGGAGGGTGGGAGGGTGTTGGTGAGCTTTTAGTGGTGGCAACCCTAATGTTGAATCTCCACACTTTTGTCATGGTGTAAACCACTCTAACTGATGCATTAACAAAGTTTTTTGCAAAGAATTTCCTTTCCTTTTTTTAAAAGTGTAATGTAACTAGTAATAGAAATGGGCAGCTTGGTGGAAGCACAGGGCCCTTTGGGTCCTGCAGTCCCACCAAGCCACCAAACTGTGCATAATGCTATGTGTACCTATGTGACCGCAGGCCCTTCGGGCCCTGTGGTCCCACTTACAGTTCAGTATTTTGGGATATAGCAGTCGTATAAAGCAAGCAGGCCTAGTAGCAGTAATTTATGAATTGTGGCTGCCACAAAACAAAGTCAAGTGTCGTTCTAATAGTGAGAGTGAGCACTTGTCTCAACAACCCATGTCACATATCATTTCCCAGTTACAGACACTTTAAAGCACTGTGACTGCTAACTCTGAAGGCATAACAATCGGCCACGCATATGAAAATGTACAATTGGAATACTAATTCGCAAATATCTCAGGAACCATACATGCTAGGAAAAAAAATTACAATTTCAGGGGTTTCATGAGTTTCTAAGCTAGTTCTATGCTTAGCCACCCCCCCCCCCACAGGGGGGGACTAAGAATTTTTTCTACCAAAAGTCCTTATCATGAACAGCTTTTTGAGATACAGGCCCGGAAAGGCATCATGGGCACCACAATGTCATCCTATGAGAAAATTTCTGAACTTTGGAATCCTGTAAGTATGGCCCTGTTGAATGGTTTTGCACCAAACTACCAAAATGTACACCTGTGGGACTACGCCTTTCCACCATAAAATGTTCAGGTCAATACAGCAGTCCACATTACCACACTGAAGGCACAAAGAAAGACCATGCAATGTTATCCATGTGGAAATTCCCAGACTTTGTAATGGCCTAAGTACTTCGCACCCTGAAAATGTCATGCCAGTAGCACAATCCAATTTGCCACAATCAAGTGCCAAAGAAATACAACAGACAGCAAAAATTTCCTATCTTTATAATGGGGCTGTGATCGTGATCGAGGAAATGTGATCGCAATCATATTTAAAGTTGCCATGATTGTTTCTGGGGCAATAAAATGCTGTCATGATCAAACATGGAAAAACATTTGAAAAACATGTTTCCAGGCCAGCTAGTCAAAAACTAATGTCATAGGCATGCTCCACGGAGCCCGTTTAGGTAAACCAAACCACTTCTGTGTTGAAAAGTGCAGTATTTTTTGAGTTATAATGTTTTTTTCTCTCTTGCTAACTGAAAACAAGATGGCGGTGGCATGACAACATTTTTGGCAAGCTCGACAGAAAAAATGTGATCGCGATAGTTTTTGCAATGCACTTATAAATTTTCCATAGGATGTAATGGGACACTAAAAATGCTATAACTTTTGAATGGAACAAGATTTTTTCACAAAATCTTCTAAAGGCACCGCTGCTACCCAGGACCCATGCAGCCCACCCAATTTGAACCCACTCAAATGCAGTCTTCAGTCCAATATGTACGTCTACAGAAAATGGAATGTTGGGGATTTCTTACATTTTGGATGCACTGCAATTCCATAACCATACATCCAATCAACACAGCCATTTCTAGATCCAGAGATCTATGATAAGTCTTTCTACATTCAAAATTTCAGGCATATCGGACAAACAGCTCAAAAGTTATTAAAGTGCAGACTTTGAGGTTTAACATAGAAATGGCTACGCAACCCTAATTATAGTGGCACTAGAGTGCCACTATTTTATATATATTTATATATATACATATATACAAAGTAACACATGCCCCCACAATGCAAAGCATCATGGGCTGCATATGCAAATCACCACAGAATGTTATGCTGGTCCAACTTTAAGCAGAATTGCATGGTGCCAAAAGGCCTCTCACACAGTTTGCAAAGGGTGCTAACAGAAGACATAGACACGTGTTTCGTCCTACCAGGACTCATCAGTATGCCTCGTCTGTTTAACACCCCAGTGGACTGGACCAGCTACCCCTAAGGCAGTGTGCCTGGGATATATTGTGGTGAACCCATTAAAATAAAAAAACATTTAAAAGACAAAGAACCTCTGTGCGTAAACACTGAGGCAAGGGTTACCCCAAAGGGCATTTGGCTGGGAAGCCAAGTTTCAAGAAAATACAAAGTCATACATGCCCCCACAATGCAAAGTATCATGGGCTGCATATGCAAATCACCACAGAATGTTATGCTGGTCCAACTTTAAGCAGAATTGCATGGTGCCGAAAGGCCTCTCACACAGTTTGCAAAGGGTGCTAACAGAAGACATAGACACATGTTTCGTCCTACCAGGACTCATCAGTATGCCTCATCTGTTTAACGCCCCAGTGGACTGGACCAGCTACCCCTAAGGCAGTGTGCCTGGGATATATTGAGGTGAACCCATTAAAATAAAAAAACATTTAAAAGACAAAGAACCTCTGTGCGTAAACACTGAGGCAAGGGTTACCCCAAAGGGCCTTTGGCTGGGAAGCCAAGTTTCAGGAAAATACAAAGTCACACATGCCCCCACAATGCAAAGCATCATGGGCTGCATATGCAAAACACCACAGAATGTTATGCTGGTCCAACTTTAAGCAGAATTGCATGGTGCCGAAAGGCCTCTCACACAGTTTGCAAAGGGTGCTAACAGAAGATATAGACACGTGTTTCGTCCTACCAGGACTCATCAGTATGCCTCATCTGTTTAACACCCCAGTGGACTGAACCAGCTACCCCTAAGGCAGTGTGCCTGGGATATATTGTGGTGAACCCATTAAAATAAAAAAACATTTAAAAGACAAAGAACCTCTGTGCGTAAACACTGAGGCAAGGGTTACCCAAAGGCATTTGGCTGGGAAGCCAAGTTTCAAGAAAATACAAAGTCACACATGCCCCCACAATGCAAAGCATCATGGGCTGCATATGCAAATCACCACAGAATGTTATGCTGGTCCAACTTTAAGCAGAATTGCATGGTGCCGAAAGGCCTCTCACACAGTTTGCAAAGGGTGCTAACAGAAGACATAGACACGTGTTTGGCTCACAGAGGTTCTTTTGTCTTAATGTTTTTTATTTTAATGGGTCACCACAATATATCCAGGCACACTGCCTTAGGGGTAGCTGGTCCAGTCCACTGGGGTGTTAAACAGATGAGGCATACTGATGAGTCCTGTTAGGACAAACACATTCTCATGTCTTCTGTTAGCACCCTTTGCAAACTGTGTGAGAGGCCTTTCGGCACCATGCAATTCTGCTTAAAGTTGGACCAGCATAACATTCTGTGGTGATTTGCATATGCAGCCCATGATGCTTTGCATTGTGGGGGCATGTGTGACTTTGTATTTTCTTGAAACTTGGCTTCCCAGCCAAATGCCCTTTGGGTAACCTTTGCCTCAGTGTTTACGCACAGAGGTTCTTTGTCTATATACACATATATATATATATATATATATATATATATATACACATATATATATATATATAAGAAATAATAATAACACAATTAGAAGCTGAAACTATGCCAAAATTTCCTGCTGCACCATTCTACAAATTGAAAAGTATACTAAAGTATCATTTAACACAGCTGCTATCAGTACCTCAGTTTCTCTTCTGATGTTTAATTTAATCCTCATTTTTTTTGCTATAAAAGTAAACCATATCTGGCCTGGTGATGCTGAGGGTTAAGGCGCTGGATGCCAGACCTCATGCCATGTTGGTAACCTGGGTTCGGGAGCGAGCTTGGGCTGTCGGGGGTCAGCGGGGATGGGGAAGGCACAAACAACCCATGGACTGCTCTCCTTCCCTGGGGAGGGTTTCTTTCACTAGCTAAGGCACTGGTGACCTCTGACAGTGGCTGGAGGCACTGCAGGACATGGCTGCAGAACGCAAGGGGATTGGGCTGTGGCAGACATCTATCAGGCATGCACAGGAGCATGCATGCAATGACCGGAACGTCATTGCACGTCCGAGCCCAGGGGGAGAAAACTTAACAAATGCCCCTACCCTGGGGAGGTGACAGAACCTCCAGTGGCCTGGACCTACACGTCCAATGTCGGCTGTTAATCCTGACTTCACCATGGGGATCTCGAGCCTCTTCTAGGAGCCGGGAGAGCCGAGATCCTGAACCCAATTCCGTGGTCAGAGGTTGCAGTTCAGATGGGTGGTTAGAAGCACCAACAGCAGAGTGAGGATTCCTGAGAGATGCCTCATTAGGTAGGAGAATAAAAAGAGTCCACAAGAAAAAAAAAATAAACCATACCCACCACCAGTAAGTGACTAATCCCAACCACACATTCTCATCCCATTAGCTCAGACACCAAACACCAAACAATGGGATTTCATGTACCAATCTCCCCATCCCCCAAATAGTCCAAGACTGAGTCCATGAGCCTGATTCCAAGACAGCTACATCAGGCGTGAGCACAGTATGCCAGTCCCGATGGCGCAAATTGCAAGTTATGCCAGCGACTTGCGACATGCGTGATTCCAAAAGAACACTTACGCTGCAACCCACAACTGCAACGACAAACACAAGTTATGACGCAGTTACACCAAAGAAAGCCTACACCACTGCGTAATGTGGCTTACGACATGCGTAAAACACCAGAACCACAAAACTACTGTTCCAGAACAGGTGGCATAAGGAAAGATGCCAGAGGAAGGTAACATAAGTTAGAATAAGGAATAGCTGTCCCAACCAGAGCATAGGCCATAGAACCCCGGCCCCCCGCACATAGCCAGACTACAGCATAACTCCCAACCAGTTGGCCTCGTAATGTGGAACAAATGGGCAAAATGTGGAACACACAAGCAAACGTTCGCTAGGAAGCCCAGGACACTGTGAAAGTGGTCGCAGCATGGGCAGACAGACCATTAGGAAGTGAATAATATATGAACTGCTGCATATACCATAGCATGTTGCAACACGTCACTACATATTTAAACATATTAAGAGTAGAGATAGAGCAGTACTAATGCCCCTGTATACCTCATTATTGTGTCCTCATATGGAGTACTGTGCGCAGTTCTGGGCACATGTTATAAGAAGGATATTAAAGCCTTAGAGAAGGTACAGAGGAGAGCTACTAAAGGTATAAGAGAAGTACAGGGATTAAATTATGAGCATAGATTACAAAATTTTGGACTTTACTTCTTGGAGTTTCATAGACTACGTTGTGATATGTGCCAGATATTTAGAGCACTTAAAGGTGACCATCTAAGGGAACAACTAGGTCTAGTAATAAAGAAGCAGACATACGATACTAGAGCAAATAGCCTTCAGTTATATAAAGATACATTTTATACCAAAAGAAGGGAAAAGTGGTTCAATGTGAGAATCACTGGCATATGGAATGCACTTTCTAACAAGGTAGTGTTAAGCCCTACTGTGGATATTTTTAAAAAATAGGCTGGATGCATACCTAATAGAAAAGGGTGTACAGGGATACTTCTAGAATAATCAGTGAGCTATATGGACATGTGTCTTCTATGCTCAGATAAAACCTATGAAATCTATGAAGCAATATCCTAGCAATGAATGTGGGACAAGGCTTCCAATGTGCAACAGGGAATTGCTGGAAAGTACAAAGGGAACTGTGCCGTGTAATGTTGGACAGTTAAGAGGTATGGACTGCAGACAGCAGTATAGTGGGACACACAGCACAGTCAGCAATAGGAACTGAACTGGGATAGCAGACACCTGTAAGTGCAGGCACCACCACCACTCCCCCCCCCCCCCAGCACCACTATGGTGTCACCTGCAGCAGTATGGGAGACACACTGTGTTGTAATGCAGTCCTGACAATGGCATGGCACCCATGCCAATGCCACCGTGTCGTCAGGGGAGGTGAAACTTGCCGCAAAGTCTAATAAGACATGAGTGGCAGCACTGGAGCTGGAACAGTGCTGATGTGTGTCATACAGCAGCCGTGAGGCAGGAACGTGATCAAGGATGACACCACAGGCACATACAGAGGATCACAGCATGCATGGACAATAGGCATGGAGACATGTGAGGTGAAGGCCACACACATGGCAGAGAAACAACATTGTGACAGTGGTGCCACCAGTCACACTGTCCCTTCCATGGCCACTACTACAAGTAAACAGTGCAACGACAACAGAGACACAGCACTGGGTGGCACAGACCAGCATATGTATGGCGGTGAGACCCACCATTGTGGTGTGCCACTGGTGCCACCCACAGGGAACTCTGTTCCAATGGGTGTAAGGGAGCCATACATGCCCAAGGCCTCCACACAGCCAAGTCAGGCATGGTGTTGTGGCATGTGGCCCAGACCAGGCATGGTGTGCCACAGCACACAGGGCACCCTGCGGCCACAACCACCGTAGTGTGCCCATGGCTGTGAGCTGCACGGGTGGCACACAGATACCACGTGAATGGTGGAGACACACAGGGGACAGAGCAGGACAGTTACATGCATGCCTCCATGTGCATGGTGACACACACACACATGCACATGCCCATGCATACCAGAGACAGACGCACAGAGTCAGGTGTGCAAAAACAGCATTTAATGAACAGTAAAACACAGCATCATACATGGTAAACAGTAACAACAACAACAGCAACATCAACAACAGCAGGAACATAAACAACCCCCCACTACCCACACAATATACCCATTCTGTACAGCCCACCCCACCGGTCCAAGTGGATATCCCTCCCACCCCATATGTATACAGCCACCCTCATGTACAAGGACCTCCCAACCCAATATGTACAGTACCCTTCTCAGCAAACATGAACACTCAGCAAATGGCCCCACCCCATAGGGACCCCACCCAGGCATGGCCCCCCATTCCCCCACATGGGATGCAGCCCCCCCACACAACACACACTGCCCCCAACCCACATACCCATAACAGGCTGTCCCCAGCCCCACAGGCTCATAGCTACCAATGGGCCAAAGGCATTAAGGTCCACTGTCCATGGCCAAGTCCATTGTGTGTGGCAACAGTGCCTCTGAAGCACCATGAGGAGGACACCCAGGGAGCCATGCAGGCACACCACATTGCCCATAATGGAAGATACCAACTCAGTGAGCTACTGTTCACCCACTGGTGGCTGTCCTCAGTACAGTGTACCCTGTGGCCAAGGCTGACCCCCAGGCAACCCAATTCCAGCATCCAGTTCACCCAGTAGTGGCTGATCCATGCCACTGCTGTTGTCTGTCACTGTCCGCAGCCTGCTTGGCCACATCCTCTGCCCACTTATCAGGTGGGGGCACCATTGGCTCCTGTGTCTCCCCCATCTGCTTCTCCACCACTGGCCCTACAACAGGCACCTCCACCACCACTGGCCCCTCAGCAGCCTGCACCGTGTCCTCCTCCACCTCTGGCAGCTCCTCCAGACCCTGCTACAGATTTTCCATGGTGTCCAGCACCTCCATCTCCTCCTCCAATGACAGCAGTATGGGCAGAACCCTTCACAGCTGGTGCTGGGTCTGGCGCTGGTAGGCCTCCACGTCAGCCACCTTCACATCCACCATCGCCCACAGCAGAGCCCTCTGATGGGGCATCATTCTGCTATGCACATCTGTAAGGAAGCAAAGGCTATGGTCAGTGCTGGTCTGGGACACAGGGCACACACATGCAACACACAGCCACCACCCCCACCCCCATGGGCCACCATGGCATGAACACTACAAATGGCAAACTGTGTATGCACCTACCAGACCTTCTGTGCCTCATCACTTGTGGCAGGCCCTCTGTGCACTGCTGGGCACTGTCTGGCTGTCCCTGTTGTCCCTGGTCACCACGTGCTGCACCTGTGGGGAAGGGGAACACAGTTACGTGTGTGCACCAGTGCTGTCCATGGTCTGTGTGGCAGCATAGCACGAATGTGCTGCGAGACGTTGATATATTCACCAGCATCTGTGTCCTGGACCATGTGCATCTCCACATCCCTCTGGTTTTCCATGTCCACCAGTCACTGCAGGAGCCCTGTGTCCCACTGTGCCAGGTCCTGCCAGTGGTACTGCAGATGTCTCATGGTGCGGGGCACACCACTGGTGGCACCTAGGCATGCTCCTTTTGCCTTCCACACGCTGGCACACTTCTCCACTGTGTGCCTCCTGCACCTGGGTGGGAGAAGTGTTGTCCCTCACTGCTGGAAAAGGTTTACCAGCTGTGCTGTCTCCATTGGGGTGAAGTTGGAGGCCTCCCGCTCAGACTCAGGCCTGTGCTGCATGGCATGCTGTCCACTCTGAGGCACCTGGCATGGGGATGTGTGGCATGTGCGGAGCTGATCTGCAAGGCAACATGTCACAGCACACATGTCAGTGCACAGTAATGTGGCAACCATACTGTCACTTCCCACTACATGCTGCCCAGTGTGTCTGGCAGTGGACAGCACAACATACAGTGATGGGGTACAGTGGCAATGGGTGTAGCAGTGCACCCTACGTGCCACCCCAGGGGTGCAGCGTCGCCATGCTGTGCTGCACATACATGTCCCTGCAGGCCACGCACCCTACCTACAGTGTATATGCTGCCACCATACACTGCACACTGCATGACAGGGCTTTATGGTGCCATGTGCATCCAGTGTGCAGTGCATGACCCCACATCAGCTGCCTATGCCACACTCTCCTCCACTGCCACCTGCCATACTCATTCGTGCACTACCCAGTTGCCATTCCCATGCACAGGAGTGCCTAGGCACATGGCTGTCCCCCACACAACAGCAGCCTGCACTGTGCCCATGAGCAGTGGTCTAGTCCAGCTGCATGATGCCTGGCTGTCATGTGGTAGTACACGGCATGGCACATGTTGCCCAACAGTTGCCTAGCACACCATGGCACATCTGTGTACAGTGTGAATGGCTGCTGCCACCCTTACTCACCACCCTGCAGTTGGGATGTGCAGCTGCATGCGCAGTGGTATACAGCTCTGCGCCGATATAGAAACATAGAAACATAGAGGCTGATGGCAGATAAGGACCTTAAGGCCCATCCAGTCTGCCCACTTTTTCTACCTTATGAATGTGCAACACACCTTTACACTGTCAATGACCTATCTATCCATATTTGTCTGTATTGCTTCCTTATGCCTATCCCATGCCTGTTTGAAGCCCTGCACTAAATTCATAGCCACCACTTCCTGAGGTAGGCTGTTCCATGCATCCACCATGCTTTCTGTGAAAAATAATTTACTCACATTCCCCCTTAATGCATAACCAACCAGGTTAGGAAATACCCTTGACCTTGTGCTGGCAAATGGGGACTTTGTGAGAGAACTTACAGTGGAGGAACCGCTGTCAGGGAGTGACCACCGCTCAGTATGGCTCACATTGGATATGGGCAAGGAAGGAGTGGAATCTGGCACAATAGTGCTGGACTTCAGGAGGGCCGACTTTGGGAGGATTGAAGAAGTGGTAAAAGGGTACCTGGCCAGAATTCAATCTAGTATGGACACTAACCAGAGGTGGGAGCTCATAAAGCTGGGTATAGTGGAGGCAACCAAAACCTGCTGAAGGCACTGAGGGTGGACAAGGTGCCAGGCCCAGATGGCATCCACCCCAGGGTACTGAAGAAGCTGGCAGAGGTCCTTGCAGGACCTTTGGCAGACCTATTTAATGCCTAACTACATTCGGGGTGTGTACCTCAGGACTGGAGGATGGCTCATGTGGTGCCCCTCCACAAGAGTGGCCCCAAGGATGAACCAGGAAACTACAGACCAGTGAGCCTCACATCCATCGTGGGTAAGCTAATGGAGACTATCCTGAAGGAGAGGCTGGTGGCCCTCCTAGAGGCCAAAGGACTACAGGACAGCAGACAGCATGGCTTCATACATGGCAGATCCTGCCAAACCAACCTGGTCGAGTTCTATGACTGGGTAACTAGGCAACTGGACAGGGGCCATGCAGTGGATGTCCTGTATCTGGACTTCAGTAAGGCATTCGACTCAGTGCCACCACATGGAAGACTGGGAAAGTTAGTAGGCACAGGGCGGGTGCAAAGCTGGTAAGATGGGTAGGAAACTGGCTGCAGGGAAGGCAACAGAGGGTGGTGGTTGGTGGGGAGCTCTCACACCCAAGGGCAGTGACGAGTGGTGTTCCACAGGGCTCAGTGTTGGGACCAGTGTTGTTTGGGATATTTATTGCAGACATATCATGGGATATCAAGAGCAAGATCAGTCTGTTTGCTGATGATATCAAGGTAGGTGCGGTGGTGGATGACCTAGGGGGATGGCAGGGGTTGCAGGATGACCTGGCAAAGCTTGAAACCTGGTCAGACACCTGGCAACTGGGCTTTAATGCCAAAAGTGAAGGTGCTGCATTTTGGGATGAAGAACCCAAGGAGGAGTTACCAGCTAGGGGAGTGCAACTAGCCCAGACAGAGGAGGAGAAAGGATCTGGGGGTGCTCATTACAGGGTCAATGAACAACTCAGCACAATGTAGGAAGACAGCTGCAAAGGCCAACAAAATGCTGGGTTGTATTGCAAGGGTATATTCTCGAGGAGGAGAGGTGATTCTGCCACTGTATAGGTCATTAGTTAGACCACACCTGGGTACTGCGTGCAGTACTGGCGTCCGTATCTGAAGAGGGACATTAAGTTACTGGAGGGGGTGCAGCACAGAGCGACAAAGATGATCAAGGGGCTGGGGGACTTATCATATGAGAGGAGGTTGAAGGAGTTGAACATGTACTCACTGGAGGAGAGGAGAGACAGGGGTGACATGATTGAAACCTTTAAATACATGAAAGGAATAAATAAGACGGGTACAGAGGGGCTGTTCAAAGTAAGGGAGGGGAGGGCCACCAGGGGCCATGATATGAGACTGGAGTGAGGAAGGTTCAGGAGGGAGATGAGGAGACACTTTTTTACAGAGAGGGTGGTGGCTGGGTGGAATGCATTACCGGCTGAAGTGGTATGCAGTAGAATAGTGGACTGCTTCAAACGAGGATGGGACAGGACAAGGGGGAGGGTTAATGAAGGGGAAGGGTGGAAGGGAGGGGCAGCTGCAGAATAAGGGGTGCTAGCTGCACATTCGAGCAGACTTGATAGACCTCTAGGCCTTTATCTGCTGGCAAATTTCGTATGTTCGTATTAGTCGGCCTCCTTCTATTCTCATGCTGTGTCCTCTTGTCCTGCTATTTTTCTTATATTTAAACATGTTAGACTCTTTCGCATGGTTAATGCCCTTAAGGTGTTTGAATGTTTCATCATATCACCTCTCTCCCTCCTTTGCTCAAGGGTATACATATTGAGCTCTGTTAATCTGTCCTCATATATCTTCTGATGCAGTCCCTGCACCATTTTGGTTGCCCTTCTCTGGACTGCCTCAATTTGGTTAATGTCCTTGTGAAGGTGTGGCCTCCAGTACTGCACGCAATATCAATACTCTATGTGGAACAGTGCCGAAAGCTTTGCTGAAGTCAAGGTAGGCAACATCAAATGCTACCCCTTGGTCCACCACTCTGGTTACCCAGTCAAAGAAATCTATGAGGTTAGTTTGACAGGACCTTCCTTTTGTAAATCCATGCTGTCTTGGATCCTGTGCCCCTATGGATTCCAGGTGTTGCACTATCCTTTCCTTAAGGAGTGCCTCGATAATCTTGCCCACTACTGACGTAAGACTGACTGGTCTGTAGTTCCCTGCCTCCTCCCTGCTACCACTCTTGTGGAGCAGGATCACATGAGCCCTTCTCCAGTCTTCTGGGACCTCTCCTGTGCTCAGAGACTCACTAAACAGTTCTGCTAATGGCTCTGTTAGTTCCATCCTTAGCTCCTTAAGTACCCTGGGATGTATGCCATTAGGTCCCATTGCCTTTTTTTTTTTTTAAGTTGTTTAACCAGGAATAACACACTAAGCTGAAAGCTTTTTTACAGGAGCGACCTGGGAGCACAAGGAAGTTAAGTGACTTGCTCAGGGTCACACAGTATGCAAGTGGAAGCTGTGGGATTCAAACCCAGGTCTGGTCTGCTGGATGTCACCAGATTTGCAGCTCAGAGCCTTAGACCACTGTGCTATACTGCCTCCTTGTCCACCCTGAGCTTAGCGAGCTCTTGTAGGAACCTTTCTTTTGTGAAGGGAGTAGTGCTCACCTCCTTCCCCCCTGTGTCCATGGTGCTAAGCTGTGGGCCCTGCCCTACCTTCTCTTCAGTAAATACTGAGCAAAAGTATCTATTTAGGATAGATGCTTTTACAGGGTCCTCCTCCTCACACACACCCTTTTCTCCTTTGAGCTTAGCAATACTCCCTCTGGTCTTTCTCCTTAAACTAATGTATCTGTAGAAAGTCGTGTCACCTTCTTTTACTGTTCGTGCTAGTGTTTCCTCAGTTTGGAACTTTGCCTGCCTTACTGCCTTCCCTGCTTCCCTTAGGGCAATTTGGTATGCCTCCCCATCTTCATCCTTCTGTGTTCCCTTATATTTCCTGAAGGCAAGCCTTTTGGCTCTGACCTTTTCTGCTACTGTAATTGAGAACCAAATTGGTTTCCTTCTTCTTTTGCACTTTCTTTTCTGTCTAACACAATGGGATGTTGTTTCAAGTATTGCATCCTTCATGCTTGCCCACTTTACCTGTAACCCCTCACCTGTGTTTCTTTTGACCAGGGCTAGTTTAACTTTGTTGGCCATCTTATCAAAGTCAGCTCCTCTGAAGTCCCATATTTTTGCCTTGGAATGGGATGATTTAGATGTAATGGCCAAATTGAACCATACCATGTGATGGTCACAGGCCCCCAGGTGACCTTCTACCTGGAGATCTGTGATCCCTTCCCTGTTAGTCAGTACTAGATCTAGGATAGCCCTGTCTGTTGTGGGTTATTGTACCAGTTGTTTGAGGCCCTCCCCCATACCTCTCAACCTCTTGCCTCCTGAATCAGGGACAAGGCTTAAAAAAATCAGGGACAAAGACCCAAAATCAGGGACACATCTTAAGAATTGATACTATTAATTCAGAATGCTGATAGAATAAGATGATTTGTGTTAGGATGCATTTTCTGAAGAAGAACAAGTCTGAATCTTTAATGTTTGATATTATTTTGTGATTTTAATTCCCACTTTTCAATCACAAAAACACAAATTTTACGAGGGACAGAAGAAAATTTTGAGGCAAAATCAGGGACATCCCTGAAAATCAGGGACAGTTGAGAGGTATGCCCTCCCCATGCAGGGAATCCACCATGTGGCTAGTTCTGGCAGATGTTCCTGCGGGTATTGACCAATCTGTATCCGGCATGTTGAAGTCTCTCATTATCAGAACCTCCGCTTTAGCTGTTGTGTTTTGTATATCTTCTAACAGTAATGTGTCTTTGTCCTCCCCCTGGTCTGGGGGCCTGGAGACAACCGCAGTTCTTATGGCTGTCCCATTTCCTGTTTCCAGGGTGACCCACAGCTCTTCTAGCTCCTTATGTGTATTCTGAATTTATGTAGCTTTGATACTTTCACTGACATACAGGGCCACTCCACCCCACCCTTTTTGCACCTCGGTCTCTTCTGAACAGTACATAGCCAGGTACTGAAGTCTCCCAAGTATAGTTACTGGTGAACCTCGTCTCACTAATTGCTACTATGTCCAGTTTAGCCTCTGACATTATTGCCTGCAGGTCTGGGATCTTATTTCCCAGGCTGTGAGCATTTGTGTACATGATTTTCCATTAGCCAGATTTTGGTGTGTTAGTTGGTGGGTGAGGTTTGGCATTTCCCCTATGCGTCATATGGGGAGACGGACCATTTTTCTTACCTGGTGATGCAAATGAACTGCAAACATGCTGAATCCCTGTTTGACCACTAGCTGAGGGGGGGAGGGGTGTTCTTCCCATTCGATGTATAGGGTACTGCACCCCTCTCCCCATTTGCTAGTTTAAATATTCTGCAAAGACGTCAAACTTCTGCCCCAATGCACTGACTCCCTCCTTAGTCAGATGCAGTCCATCAAATTTAAAGAACTTTCGCTCCCAGAACTGTTGCCAGTTCCCTACAAATCTATGTCCTTTTTGCTGGCACCAGCCCTTGAGCCACATGTTTAGCTCCCCTATCTTCCCTTCTCTGACAATCCATCCATCTGCTCCCCTCTCCCAGACTGGAAGGATCTCAGAGAAGGAGATGTCGGATGAAATGGATGATAGTTTGTCACCCAGCCTGGTCAGGTGTTCCTTGGTCTCCACAACTGACTGGCTGGCGAGATCATCAGTCCCTATGTGTACCAGGACGTCAATGTTTTCTCCTGCTTTGTGAACAATTTTAGCAATGCGGTCAGTGTCTCTTCACGCTGATGTGCCTGGGAGACATCTGACCATTACCCCTGGCTGAAGATAGGTATCAGCTCCCTGAATCATGGAGTCTGGGTGTCCCATTGGTCCCTGGTCACCACGTGCTGCACCTGTGGGGAAGGGGAACACAGTTACATGTGTGCACCAGTGCTGTCCATGGCCTGTGTGGCACCAGATGTATGACACATGCAATATCACTTGCACCTGTGCCCAGGGTTGCAATCCCACAGCCCCTACATGCACACAGTGTGACTCCGAGCAAGGAACCTACCTTTCCTGTGCTTCCGGTTCACACTTGCGTGCAGGCCTGCAGCCTTGAGTGTCTCTCCTGGATAAACAATTGGCAACACAGCATTAACAACTAGTATAAAAAGTGACTGTTGCATATGTGGTGGTATTGCACAGTCCTACTACCTGCCACCATTCAGGGTGTGTCTCTGGAACACAACACTAATAACTGTATGTAGTATAGTCTGTTGCACATGTGCAGGTAGTGCAGTGTCCCAGTACTCACCAGTAGTCAGGGTGTGACTCTCCTGGATAAACAGATTTTAACATAACATTAGCAACTGTATGTATTACTGTCTGCAGCATAAGTTCAGGTAGTGCACTGTCCCAGTACTTAACAATTTGTAGGGTGTGTCCCACCTGGTGTGTCAGGGATCTCTATGGCTCCAACATGGCATGTGCTGTGTAACACTGCTGCCAGAGTCTCCCCTGTCTCACCAGCGTGTTCATATTGTGGCCTAGGTTCTGCCTACACACCTCGCCTCGCACATATCGCATGTACAGGCTACACATGCTGTGCAGAGTGGTACCATGCATATGCATCATACGCCTACACACACCACAGATATGCAACACTGGGCTGCATGTGTGGCCTATACACACATGTGGCCTACGTGTAGGTCATGCTTATGCGACATGGGGTATGCACTGCACACAGGATCGGATGTGTGATACATGCGATATGTCCTGTACCAGCGGTTGGAATGAGTGAGTCCACATGAATGTATAGTACGTAGTGTTTTACTTAGTGCTGGTGACAAAAGACATGACACAGTGCAGTGTAACAGTACAGTTGTGACAATCCCACACACATACCCACACCCAGTGACAGTGCAATGTGCACACACACATGTTGTGCTGTGCAACAGTGCCCACACACCCCCGCACAGTGCATCCATGCACACACACACACACTCACACACACCCTACACACATACCACACATCAGGACCTGGAGCACTCCCAGACTGCCACACCACCCACCTCCCATAGCAGCGGAGCTTCATAGTGGCTCAACAGTCTGTCGCCTGCTGCTACCGCTCGGATCTCTTGCACTTGGCTGCACTCACACCCTGACCAGCACCCTGTGTTGTGGGCTCTGCTGCCCCAGAGGTAACACTGTGCCCATCCTGCCCCTGGTGCATGACTGCTGGGCTGCCACTGTCCAATGGTCCCACCGGCACTGCCGGCCTCTGCGGTCTCCTGCGCCTCCCTGGGGTGGTTAGTGCATGTACTGGCACAGTCCCTGGTCCTGTATCCTGTGGCCCACTGCCTTCCATGGCCTGCTGGTGTGCCACCTCTTGTGTTGCCTCCTGTTGTTTGGCACTGGTCCTGCACCCTGCGCCAAGTGCATTCTGCCCCATAGCCATGGTGGCAGGTGTTGCTGCAGCCCTCTGCCCTGGTGCTCTGGCTACCTGTGGTGCCACTGGTGCTGTTGTTGTGGGCAGTGTTGGATGCTGTTGCACCAGCGCTGTGGGTGTTGTCAACAAAGGGGGCTGAGGCACCTCTGGCACAGGTGTTACTGGTGGTGTCGCCTGCGCTGGCACATCTGGGGGTGTTGCTGGTGGTGGGTGCTGCTGCTCCAGGGGTGCCAATGGTGGCGGTGGTAGACAGAGTGCTGCTGCTGGGCCCACCACCCCTGGCAGTGGTAGTGTTGTCGCTGCTGCTGTCAGTGGCAGTTGTAGTGGTGCTGGTGGCAGGTGCACCACCTGTGGAGCCTGTGTGGTAGTGTCCCTCATTGCTGTGCTTTGCAGTTGCTGGCCTGTATGTGCACCCTGTAGCATGGCAGACACTGCATCTGCCTGTCTCATCTGCTGGGCCACCGACCCCTCCACAGCCATGATCAGACAGGTGATGGCTTTTGTCTGTGCTTGCGCAAAGGCCTGGGAGGCAACCATGGAATCCACCAGGCAGTCTATGGCTCCCTCCGCGGTGTGTGTCTGTGTCTCAAGCACCCCTATCAGGGTGCCCTTGTGCTCCTCCATCACAGGGTGGTGCGCATCCATGCTGAGCCTGATGTAGCCCAGCATCTCCCCCTTTTCAGCATGTGCTGTTACAAGTGTCTGGCAGAACCCTGCATAGTCGGTGGGTATCTGTGGGTGGTCCTCCTCCAGGGATGGTGTGGTCCCGTCCAAGGCCTCCTCCAGCCTGTGATATGACACAGGGCTCAAGTCTAGTGCAGTTTCATCCCCTAGGCTTCCACAGCTGAGGAAGTCATTCAAGTCAAGCCACTCCTCCTCCTCCTCCTCCTCCTCCTCCTCCTCCTCCCACAGTTGCTCCTCCAATGCCTCATGTTCCCCAAACACTGGTGTCCGGGCTGTGTCTTGCTGTGCCACATCATCACCACCCGGGTTGTGCATTGTGGTGGCCTGTCGGGTGGTCAGCTACCTGTTTTCCTGCTCTGTGCCTGTGTCACCACTGTCCACTGGCCCTGTATCCACTGCTGCTGTGCCTGTGGGGAGACATCAGTGAGTCAGTGCTGCCTCCCATGTTATGCCTACCACACCTGCCACAATCTCCACCCCTGCATCACTGTCCCACACATTGGGGGCAGCACCGGCCAGGGTCTTACCTGCCCCAGTGTCCACTGGCACTGCACCTGTGGGGGAACAACACTGCATTAGTGCTACCACACCATATGATGCCTACCATGCTTGCCTCCATTCCCACCCCTGCATCACTGTCCCATGCACTGTGGGTAGCACTGGCCATCAGCTTACCTGCCCCATATCTGCAGCTGCCGCACCTGTGGGGGGGGGCAACAGTGCATCAGTGCTGTCTCCCCATGTCTTGACTACAATGCATGCATACCTCTCAACTGCCCACACTATGGGGTCCAGGCCCTCGCTTCCCATCTGTTCTCTGTTCCACATTGCATGGCCTTGCCCCACATTTACTATTACGATCCTACAGCAACACTGTATAGTACATGATGCATATATTATATTATTCATTATACAATGGCATGAATGAATCCTGGCTTCTGATTGGTCAGTTGGCCATCACAGCAAGTATATTATCTTGGCTTAGATAATGCTGAAAGTAAAACTTGCTTCCTGATTGGCTGAAAGAGCCTGGCACCCGGGCCGTTATTTCTTAACAACGGCCCACTCAGAAAAAGTGCCAGTTCGATCGTTCGGTACCCGAAAGTTGCCAGCCGCCATTTTTTTTCCACACTTTACTGACACAACAGCCCCCACCCAGGCCCTGCCACTCTGCTGAATGGAAACTCCAGCAACAGCCTGATACAGCCTCCCAAACTGCTTGCTGCTCCTTCTCATCACTGCCAAAATAAAAAATTTTTTAAATACCTGCCAACTCGCTCCACCTCCCGCCCTTCCGTGCTCCATTTTCACTCTCCGAACCTACTGCGCTATCAGTAATCCGTCTCCTCACTTTTAAACTGAGCTGCACACTTCGCTTTCCCATATTAAAAGCCAAGTACCTCTCTCTAAACACTAACGGAAGACATTTCTGCCGTTGTCACAGCGTTATTCAAGCGGGGTGTGTGTGACGCTCATAAACCAGAAGGACAAGCTAATCCCAAACAGCATAAAAAGTGCACCACAGCGACCTCTAGTGCTAATTCCAGCACTTCACATTAGGCACTACTTTACAGCAAACAATATTTCTACTTGCTTTTTACTTATTTTTTATACGTGCATTTACTTTCTTCTATATTTTGTTAAATGATCACAACTGGAACCCATTATCTAAGTGTAATAATACCCTCCAGGGTGGGCGTTATGGGATATAACGGACCTTCCAGGGGCTATAAGGCCCTCTGCCTGTGGCGCCGCGCCTCATTACGCCCCTGGGCGGTCCGTTATATCCCAATAACGCCCACCCTGTTGGGTATTATTACTTACATAACATCCATGCTGTTCACCTTGATGATTTGTTGCCACTTTTGTTGTTGCCACTTGATGACTATTTGCATCGTCTCTTAAGACACGACAATATTGTTGCACACTAACTAAAACATTCTTGAACATTATTGTTATCTGTATGCAACAACAAACCATTGTATAATAGGACTACTACCCTCCAGGGTGGGTGTTATGCTGAGATAATGTCCAGTCTCGGGTACTGGACACCCTCAGCTGGTGGCTTTGAGCCCAACCACCTGAGGTGGGATGTTATCCCAGCATAACATCCACCCTGTTGGACATTATTCCTTTACTTCCTATTAGACATTCTGACCATACAGCACACATGTACAGTGGTCTGTGCTTCTTAGGGAACATTTCCATAAGCGTTCCACATATTGCCAAATTGTTCCACATTGTGTGGAGCATTGTTCCACATTAGTGGGACAGCTGGTTGGGAGGTATGCATGCATGTCACCATTTACAGCCCTGTAGCACTGTCCCACCCACTTTTGGCAGTGCCAGCCATCCACTTACTTGTCCCTGTGTCCAACCATGATGTGTCGAGGTCCATGTCCCCATGGACGCAGTGCTGGGCTCATGAATGCCAGTATCCTCTCTTCAAGTCCACTGAGGTGTCTCACCTCCTGTGGCCCACCTCCAGTGGCTGCTGCCTGCTACCTGTTCTGGCCCTCCTTGGCCTTGGCGTGGCACTAGACGTCTCTTAGCTGCTTTTGTGGGTCACGCACGGTGCACCTCACATTTGCCATGGCATTGACCTACTTGGCCACCTTCTCTTCGCCCATGCCTCCTTCCACCTGATGTGCTGCTCCCATTCTGCTCCCTTGCCCATTAGCAGTTCTGGTTGGGCCTCCAGTTCATCGAGGAAAACATCCATCTCTTGTGTGTGTGAAATTCCTCTTTCATCCTTTACTCATGCTTGCTGCCTCTTCACTTCTACCTGTCATCTTTCCCATAGCTCCTACACCTTGTCTACATCTTGTGCACTTTTTGATGGTCAACGGGTTGCAACATGCATAATGCTACACTGTTATTGCGGGTTACGCCATGTCATGCGGACATATCTTGTGACATACATAATTCATCATTCTCCATCATATCTGGTGATTCTCTTGGAATATGGCGCAGCTCACATGTTGCAGGGGTTTTTCATAACTTTACACACTGGCGTTCTTTGCGCCATGCTCTCCCCACTGTCTTGGAATCAGGCCCCATAGGACTTAAATAGAAGCGATAAATATTGTGATCCCTCTTCCAAAAAAAGACTCATTGAGAAATCTTTATGTCATAAAAGAATTTTCAGTATTGGTATCGATCTGTAAATGATCTTAAAGTTACTGGAACAGGAATTTGCTAAACTAGTTGAAGCATCAGATTGTCCTGGGGAATTTTCATTAGGCGAGGCTATTGTTGTTTCATTTTGTTTCTTGTCATTGTTCCCAACTATGACCCTTGTATTGAAACTCTGACTTGTAGATGCTCTAGAATTAAAATTCTGGCTAGGAACCTCTGTTCCCAACACATTCTTGACATACTAACATACTAAAATGCCAGCAGAATAGGCCTTATGGTCTTTCATGTCTGCTCGTTTGGTCAGCCTCACCTGGGCGTGACCTTGCTGCCCACCCTCCTCTGGCTTCTCCTCTTCCTAGTCCCAGACATTCTCGATGCAATCGGACTCTTGCTTCCAGAACCTCTTCCCATACCTGTCCCACCCATCTTGAACCCCTCCACCATCTCTACCTCCACCAGCCCCTGGGCAGCACATTCCATGGTTCCACCACCCTCTCAGTGAAAGCACCTCCTCCTTTCTCCTAGATCTCCCCCTCCAGCTTCCACCCATGCCCTCTAGTTTGCCCCAGCCTTCCTTCGTAGCACCTGACTGCTCCTCCCCTATTTACCCCCTTCATGTACCTGAAGACCTCTATCATGTCCCCCGTTCCCTTCTCTGTTCCAATGTGTACATATTTAGCTCTTCAAGCCTCTCCCCATAGGTCGTGTCCCCCAAACCCCAGATCATTTTGGTTGCCCTCCTTTGGACCCTCTCTAGGAGTTCAATGTCCCTCTTTAAGTGTGGCCTCCAAAACTGCACACAGTACTTGAGGTGCGGCCTCACCAAGCAGTTATACAGAGGGAGTATAATGTCCCTCCTTCTGGAGGTGATCCCCCTAGTGATGCATCCCAGCATCCTGTTGGCCTTGACTGCTACCCTCCTACAAGTCTCAGAGTTGTTCATCTTAACATCCACCACCACCCCCAGTTCCCTCTCAGCCATTGAGACTTGTAGCATTCCCCACCCCCCGGGTGTACACTTGACCTGGGTTTCTGGCTCCCAGGTGCAGTACCTTGCATTTCCCTGCACTGAACCTCAGCTTACACTTTCTAGACCATCCTTCCATAGTCTCCAGGTCCCCCTGTAGGGTCACCCTCCCCTCCTCCCCATCCACCACCGCCCCAGTTTTGAGTCATCCGTAAAGAGACTCAGCTCACTCCTGATACCCTTCTTTATGTCAGAGATGTAGGCATTGAACAGGAGGGGCCTAAGGACCGATCCCTGAGGGACCCTACTAATAACCCTCCTAGGGGATGAGACCACCAACCACGACCCCCTGGGTCCAGTCCTGGAGTCAGTTTTCGATCCATCTGATCATCTGGTTCCCCACCCCCATTTCACTCAGCTTATCCAACAGGACCCGGTGAGGAACAGAGTCAAATGCCTTGCTGAAGTCAAGAAAGAAGACATCCACCAGTCCTCCCAGGTCCAAGGCACTCATCACCCAGTCATAGAACTCCACAAGGTTTGTCTGACATGATTTCCCTGGGATGAACCTATGCTGTCTATCATCCAGGCACCCCGACTTTTCCAGGTCCCCCCAGCCTCTCCTTGACAATGCCCTCCATCACCCTGCCCACCACTGATGTCAGGCTGACGGGCCTGTAGTTCCCTACCACCTCCCTTGATTCCCCCTTTTGGATAGGCACTATATGTGCCACCTTCCAGTCCTGGGGCACCCACTCTGTCCTCAGAGCGATGCTGACAAGCTTTGCCAGGGGTTTCGACAGGACATCCGTCAGTTCCTTAAGCACTCTGGGATGTAATTTATCCAGTCTCAGTTCTTTCTCTGTCTTAAGGGACCTGAGGGCTTCCCTCACCCTCTTTGCCATGATTTCCACCTCCGCTACCTTGCCCCCTGCTTTGTGTTCCCCCCTCCTGCCAGTGATGGCCCCCCTCTCCCCAGACCCGCTGATTGGTAAGGATCTGCCCCCTCCTCAGTTTCATCATCTCCTCCCATGTGTGATGCAGCCCCACCATTTTCCTTGGTGACAACTGAGTCGAAGTACTCATTTAGCACCTCAGCCTGCTCCCCCAGGTCTTGTGCCCATCCCTCCCCTGTTTTAATCCTACTAATCTACCCCTTCATCCTTCATTTTTTTTCCCCCAATGTATCTAAAGAACCCCTTGTTCCCTTTCCCAATTTCCCAGGCCATGTTCTGTTCTTTCCTTGACTTAGCCACCCTCACCACCCTAGTGGCCCTTCTGGTCATCAGCTCATACTCCCCTTAATCCCTTTCACTCCTTGAGCACTTGATATGTTTTTAAGCTGCCTTCTTTCCCCTAACCATCTCCTGAACCTCCCTGGTCCACCAGCAGGGCTTAAGGGCCGTACTGCATTTTTGTCTTACTCTTACACAGGTGCTGGTAGCATCCTGCACTCCCCTCTTGATGATTTCCCACCTACTGTCAGTGTCCATGTCTGACCTAATCCCATCCAAATGCTTCTTAAGGACCCTTCCCATTTCCTTGATATCCACCCCCCGGAAGTCAGTTACCTCCGTCTTTGTGCAGCCTTCTATCCCTCCTAGATCCAGGCAGAACCAGACTGTGGCATGGTCGCTCCCCGCCGACGGGTCCCTTACCTCCAGACCCCCAATCTGGTCACTGTCTGCCAGGACCCATCCAGTATCTGCGCCTCCTGGTTGGTTCCCCCAACTGCTGAGTTGAGCACGCATCCTGAAATACATCCAACAACCTCTGTTCTCTGGCCACTGAGGATATCATAGTCTCCCAGTCCTTTCCTGGCATGTTTAAGTCCCCCAACATCATCACCCTTCCCCTGCCCAAACTGCATTGTCTCCCAACATCTGCCACCAGACTCTTCTCCACCAGCGTAGGGGGTCTATACACCACTCCTATTTTTACTCTCTTGCCCTCCCTTGTTATCAAGGTGACCCAAATCACCTCCACAGTTTTCTCCGCCTCCTCCATTCCTCCTATGCCAATGCAGTTTTTGACTATTATTTTACCTCCCCTTCTCCCCCCCCCCGTCCTTCCTGAACATGGTGTAACCCTCCAGGTTCAGGTCCCAGTCATGCCCTGTGGTGGCCCAGGTCTCAGTGACTGCTGTCACATCCACCTCTCCCTCAGTTAGCATTGCCTGGAGCTCAGGCATTTTGTTGCTCAAGCTTCTGGCATTTAGCAGGACTATCTTCCACCCTTTCCGTATACTTCCATTTTCCCTGTTCGTATTCCCATGGGGATTCCCTCTTCCCAGTCAACACCCTTACCAGTCGGTCTTTTCAGCATTCCTACAGGCACGTGAGGTGTGAGACAGGAGTCCCTCCTTATCGGACCCCTTGACAGCCTTTTCTCCCATCCCTCCCCCTTCACAAGTTTAAACCCCACTTTCACCAACAAGCCCCTTTATTTTCAACTTAAGGATTTCCCTCCCTTCCAAACTGAGATGGAGCCTATCTCTAGCATATAGCCCCTTATCCTCCCAGGTCTCCCCCAATCCCCCATCAACCCATACCCACTGGCCTCACACCACTCCCTGAGCCACTGGTTTATCTCCCTAATCTTCCTCTTGTGTTCACCACTAGCCCTTGGCACCGGCAGGATTTCCAAGAAGGAAATTGTGCATCCTATGTCCTGACAGACCCTGTCAAGCTCCCTGAACCTTGTCTGTACATAGTCCATAGCGTCTGCTAATGAATAAAAAAATTGTGTAGTCCCTTTATAAAATATTTTGAGATGGTTTTGCATTAGGTGCTGACATTGTATTTTATGCTCCCAAAGTAAAGATTTTAATGGATTGAATGCTTTCCTCTTTTTGTAATAATCTGGGACCTTATCTGGAAATACTAGAATCTTTTTGTTGTCAAAGTACAGTCTGCTCTTCCTTGAGAACTGAAAATCATTTCTCTGCCCTGGAAATGTAGAAATTTTACATATAGTATGTGTGATATTTCAAGTTATGCAATTGTCATTTCACTGGTGGTATACACATTCTAGTTCAATTTTATTTGTTGAAAATCTCTCCCCATGGCTGCTGTTAGTACTTTTTCCTTAAAGAAGATAGTAGCATTAACCTCTGGAAGGCCAAGTAACTTTAGATTAATTTCACTACATACTTAATACATGGGTCTCATGTGTTCTGCCCATGGTCCAACACTGGAGGGTCCTGGCAATCCAGACCTTGGCAATGGAACACCTTTAATTTACTTTGAAAGGCAAAAGTGAATGTTTCTCCTGGGTATGGGAACGCTTTTTGAACTCCCTGTCATCCTCAGAGCCCCAAACTTTGAGAAATGGCTCAGTACAAAAATCAGGGGGTGTGGAGAGAGGGAGGGTTAACCTTAGAGAGAATTATTACTTTGTTTTACTCCTCCTCCTCCTCCAAAGTTTCTTGTACTGTAGTTTGGGGGGTGCCCCATCTGCTTCACATGGGGCCACTGAATGGTAATACAATGCATTATTAACATAGCATAACTGTTAATGACAGTCTTAGCTGTCATTGTGTCTGTAGTAACTGATACTGGACCATTTGTAAATAGTTTATGGATGATGTTCCTTTTATGTGATGTACTGTTGTGTTTTTTCCATATCAGTAATCTTTATGATGGAAAGTCAACAAAAAGTATACAAAACAATGGATTCTGACAGCCAGTGGGACTCATCAAGACCCAGACCACCCAACAGGTAACCTAACAGCCCTTGCACCACCCCCACAGACAGTGCAAGTCAGGAGCAAGGGCTGGCCTGGTGCCCGGAGAAGTGGGCAGCTCAGCAATCAGCACTGCAGAGGACCACAGCCATGTGGCTGGGTGCAAACCATACCAGGAACAGTGCCACCCACACCTCCAATGTGTGCACCATCTGCCTACTGGACCTGCAGCAAGCACACCTGTTGGCACTATCATGCAGGTCCTGGGCATGGACCTATCCCCCCTCTGCTGCCTGTCCCTCCTCTGGCACTGCGGCCAGTGTTGACTGCCTGGAACATTTACATGTCCCTGTGCTTTGCAGGAGGGTTGGTGATCCATGGCACCCTGCTGCACCCTCTGCCTAACTCCTCCCATGTACCAAATGTGTTGCTTTCATGAGCAGCTGCTGTAACCAGTGGGTGTTTGGTGCAGGGACCCTTCCCAAACATGAATTGGGCACAAGGTCCCAGATGCAGTAAGGATCAGTGCAAGGCGCTTTTGATGCAGCTTGCTCTGATGTCTGAGAATTGAGCTCAATGGATCCACATTTGTACTAATCAGACAATTTAAGTTATTAGTTAATAATATTCCTAGATATACATATGAACATACGAATTTGCCAGCAGAAACAGACCATCCGGTCTATCTAGGTCTGCTTGAGTGTGCAGCTAGCACCTCTAGTTTGCAGCTGCCCCACCCCGTCCCCTTTGTCATCCCTCTGCCACCCCCCATCTTCCCCATCCTCACTCTCCCCTGTTCGCTGTCACCCATCCCATGCCCTTTTGAAGCTGTTCACAGATTTACATGATACCACCAATTTTGGTAGTGCATTTAGCATTGTACAAAGACTATGAAATGTCATGGTTTTAATATAGTAAGAGGAATTCACTTTGCTTTACTGTTGATTTATTTAAAAACATACAGGGACAGGATTGCTACTGGCATCTGAGAGGGAGGCAGGAAACCTCCTGTGCATGTGGTAGTGGGTGCACAATCTGCATATAGACAAACAGTTTTCAATGAATTTTTTTACCTGACATTTAAATGTGTGGTAAGTGTGGGGCTAACATTTCATTGTAAAAGCAGTGCCAAATACGTTTTACTGAAGGGTTTTAAAGAAGGCTACTTTATACATACCTGTAAACCAGGTCACTATCAGCATTAGAGGGAGGGAGGACTGAAGACCTGCTGTGGAGGTGACAGCATGATCTGCATATAAACAAACAGAAAAAAAATGACATTTCAGTGTGAGGTAATTGTGGAGCTAAAATTCCATTGTGAAACCACTGCCAAATATGTTTTACTAAAGGGCTTTTTACAGAATGCTGGTTTGTACATATATGCAGAGACCAGATCGTTATTGGCAGAAAGGGAGGGAGGGGATCTACTGTGCAAACGGCAGCGCAATGCACATATGAACAATTGGGGGGTGACTGCCAGTAATCCAGGTGCTCCCAGGTCTACTGCTGTGGGTGACTCAAGTCCATTTCCCTATTTAAGGAGAATTAAGGAGGTGAGCTATGTAGTTTTTCAGCTGGACAAGTAGGTTTGTTGCAGAAAAAAAATGCAGCATAACATTTTTGTTTGTCCGTGGGAGAGCCAGAGCAGCTGTGGACTGACAGAAAGTTAAACACAGCAGTGTGACAGCTGAGGGAGAGAAAGTACTTCCAAGTGTAAATGTAAATGTAGGTATTGGACGGGAAGTCTGAGAAGTGAAAAAAGGGAGGATAAAATGAAAAGCGAATGGAATCAGACTTTCTCTGATCAGGCCTGGGACCAGCTGCTTTAGTGGAAAAAAACACGATGGCATTTCAAATGCAAACATTCTAACTGCAGATTGATTTTTTGTGCAGTGCAGTCCTATCATTGAGAACTTGTTTTTACCTGTGCATCGAATGGATTTGATGCACATGCAAAAACCAATCAATTCACAGGATTTTCTCTCCCCATTGTATAATACCGATTACAGGAATGTCTTGATATAGTTTGTTCTCTCGGTGTATCCTATGCACTTGTTCTGCTTCATATAACTTTTGATAATAGTTCATAAATACTTTATTAATATCTTCTGGGTTGAGGGAGACCAGTCCTGTTTGCGGATTGACCTGTTCAATAAACCATTCTAACTTATCATTTTGTAGCATATAAGCTAACAGTTTTCCAGTCTTATCTGCTTGTGTGTAATATTTAGTTCTAGTAATAAAGGCTAATCTGTCAGCTTTTCCTTTCAGTGTAGTGTTACACTCCTGCCTTAGTTTTTGAAGATGACATAAATGGTAAGGAGCACTAAATCTAGAGTGGGTTTCTTGGGTTACTTTAATATCAGTTTCAAGCTTTTTGATTCTCTCTTTTTGAATTTTATTTTTACTATCTGAATAAGCTAATGAGATGCTCTGCACTGTAGCTTTATATACATCCCATATTATTTTTTAGGTGTTTCCTCAGCTTTGTTTACTAAGAAAATGGTATTTCTTTATGTATTGGATCAATGTATGCTTGATATTTTAGTAATAATGGATCTGATTTCCACATATTTGGAATGCAGGTGTTGTTTCTAAATGTGAGAAGCAGCTCAATGAGGAATGGTCTGAAATTGTAATTGAGTGACATTTAATATGGATAATATACAACAGTATAGCTGTAGAACCTAAACAGCAACCCGTTTGAGAGTATGTCTTACATCTAACTGAAAAAAGAAAAAAATCCTAGCATCCGGGTTTGATGTCTCCAAATGTCTTTTAATGCAAAATCTAATATCCACTTTGCAAATGTATGTGCTTCATGACTATTCATTCTGTTAATAGCTGTTGCATCCAAACAGGAGCCCAAGATCATGTTGAAGTCTCCACCAAGGAGGACATTTTCAAACTGCTCCAAAAAAGGGAGCAAGTGGATGCTCCATGCTTCTGAGATGTTCCAGTCCCAAATAATGGTATATTAAGAAGATGTTCTGTTCAGATGATCCAGAGTACCTCAGGCTGAATATACCAAAGATGCTCCATGGCCCAACTTGAAATGCTCTAGAGCATCTGGGCAGGACTGAAGATAGCAAAAGCAGCAACCCAGCCAGTGTCAGTGGAGCAACAGTGAAGGACTGCAGGTGGGAAAGGAGGACTGATCAGATGCTCCCGGCAGAATGAGATGGGCCGGGAGTAAATCTGCAATATTCAGCCAGAGTATGCAAATGGCCTCATTGTCCAATTCAGGAGCATCTCAACTGCTTAGCATCTCAATATAGGTTGCTGCATGCCTCATTTGCATGTGCTGAACCATTCTTGGGCTGCCCTGCACCACCCAACACCACAGGTGACCAACAGGTCCTGCAGCCCTGGAGGTATGTTTGTTTACATTCCTCATGTTACAGCCTGTGTTGTACTGCATCCAGTGGGACCTAGCCCACATCCAGATATGCTAGAACTGTGTGCATGGATGCATGCATGCCACTCTCCTGTCCTGCACCACCCCATCCCTGCTTGTGGGCCTACCTGCCACTGTCCTGTCCAGCCATGGTTCTCTGCCATGCCCCTGACATTATTTGTGCTTGGGGGTGTGTCTGTTGCCTGCCACCCCACCACCTGTACCTGCTATGCTGAGCCCCTGCCCTGCCCACCCTGAGCTCTGGCACACCAATGTCACTTTGTTTGTAGGCCCTATTCTGGCAGGCCACCCAGTTCCACAATTCCACATGGGTGTTGGCCCTTGTACTTTCTCTGTCACTTCCCCCCTTGTCACTGCCTCCTGCTGTGTGCTGTGCCACAGAGTGCATTGTGTGGGTGTGGGAAGAGGGAGAAAACAAAAGACCTATTAGCTTGACCTCAGCAGTAAGGAAAATTATGCAATCACTTCTGAAAGAAAGAACTGTTGAGTACCTAGAGACCAGCGGGGCACAGGACCCTAGGCAACATGGAGTCACAGCAGGAAGGTCATGTCAGATGAATCTAATAGATTTCTTTAAATGGGTGACCAAAGTAGTAGACCAGGGAGGGGCTGTGGACATGGTCTACCAAGACTTTAGAAAGGCATTTGACAGAGTCCAACACAAAAGATTAATAAACAAATTAGCCAGCCTGGGAGTAGGTCCCAGGGTGATAGCTTTGGTAAAAAATTGGCTAGACAACAGGATGCAGAGGGTAATAGTAAACTGACTCCACTGTGAAGAAAGGGGGGTTTCTAGCAGGGTGCTGAAGGGTTCAGTACTGGGTCTGGTCCTTTTTAATGTCTTTATAAGTGACATTGCAGAGGGACTGGAAGGAAAAGTATGCCTCTTTGCAGACGACACAAAGATCTGCAACAGGGTTGATACACAAGGGTGTGTGTGTGGAAAGGATGACAAGGGACTTGGCAAGGTTGGAAGAATGGTCAAAAGTATGGCAGCTTAGATTAAATGCAAATAAGTGCAAAGTAATGCATCTGGGAAACAAAAACCCAAGGAAGAGTACACAATGTGGGGGGGGGGCATTAACAACAACAAAAATGGAAAGGGACCTGGGGGATAGTCATATCAGATGACCTAAAGGTAGGCAAGCAACGTGAGAATGGCTGGGGGAATATTGAGATGTATAGGGAGAGGCATCACCAATAGTAAATAGGAAGTTGTTATCCCTCTGTACAGACAGTTGGTGAGACCTCATGTAGAGTACTGCGTGGAGTTCTGGAGACTCCATCACCACAGGGACATAGACAGGATGGAGGCAGTCAAGAGGAGGGCAACTCAATGGTGCAGGATCTGTAACAGAAGCCATGTGAAGAGAGACTAAAGGAGCTTAATTTGTATACCCTTGAGGAAAGGAGGAAGAGTGGGGATATGATTGAAACGTTCAAGTACCTCAAGGGAATCAACAAAGTCCAAGAGGGTAGCATATTTCAGAAAAAGAGATGTGCAAGAACAAGGGGATACAATTTAAAGACAGAGGGGGGATGGCTCAGGGGAAATGTGAGGAAGTATTGTTTCACAGAGAGGGTGGTGGATGCATGGAACAGCTTTCTTGAGGAGGTCATGGGGTCAAAAACAGTTGGGGAATTCCAGAATGCATGGGACAGACATAAGGCAATTCTGGTGGGGGGTAGGAAGAAGTAGGCTGTTGGTTAACTAGGATATGCAGCTTGTCCAATAGGTAGGGAAATGGGCAGACTAGGTGGGCCAAGAGGTCCTTATCTGCCGTCAAAGTCTATGTTTCTATGTTTCCATGGTGTGCTGCACAACCCACCCACTAGATGGCTGCTAGGGATGTCCCCACTCTCCTCACACCCCTCATTATCTCCACTATCAGGAATGATGCCCCATCCATTTTCCCAGTGCTGCCTTTCTAGTATGTCACTATAATAACAAAACCAGCACTCCTGACAACAACTGCAGTAGTATGCTTGTTTTACTGTTCATAGCAGAATGTGCTCACAATATGCAGTGCACAACAGCAAACACTGATTAGTGCATTTTCTTTACTGATAACAAGTGCATTACCCTACCATGCTGGTGCTCACAAAGCCTGCTATCCCAGTAGCCACCTGTTGGGGGATTGCACTCAGGCCTGTTTCTTTTAGTTCTATCTCTGTTCATGGCATCTTTAGAGATGCTCTGAAGATGCTCTGACCATTGGGTCTGAATATAGAGACACATAGACACATAGACACATAGACTTTGATGGCAGATAAGGACCGCTTGGCCCATCTAGTCTGCCCATTTCCCTACCTACAGGATAGGCCGTAGATCCTAGTTAACCAACAGCCTATTTCTTCCTACCCCCCACAAGAATTGCCTTATGTCTGTCCCATGCATTCTTGAATTCTCCCACAGTTTTAGACCCCACAACCTCCTCAGGAAGGCTGTTCCATGCATCCACTACCCTCTCTGTGAAATAATACTTCCTCACATTGCCCCTGAACCGCCCTCCCTCTATCTTTAAATTGTGTCCCCTTGTTCTTGCAAGTCTCTTTTTCTGAAAGATGCTACCCTCTTGGACTTTGTTGATTCCACTGAGGTACTTAAAAGTTTCTATCATGTCCCCCCTCGCCCTTCTTTCCACAAGGGTATACATATTAAGCTCCCTTAGTCTCGCCTCATACGGCTTCTCCTGCAGACCCTGCACCATTTTAGTTGCCCTCCTCTGAACTACCTCTATCCTGTCTATGTCCTTGCAGAGATGGGGTCTCCAGAACTGGACGCAGTACTCCAGATGGGGTCTCACCAACTGTCTGTACAGAGGGATAACAACTTCCTGTTTTCTGCTGCTGATGCCTCTCCCTATACATCCCAGTATACCCCCAGCCCTCCCTACTGCCTTCTCACATTGCTTGCTAACCTTAAGTTCATCTGATATGATTTCCCCCAGGTCCCTTTCCTTTTTTGTTGTTGTTACTACCTCCCCACCCACTGTGTATTCTTCCCCTGGGTTCTTGTTTCCCAGGTGCATTATTTTGCACTTCTTTGCATTGAATCCTAGCTGCCATACTTCTAACCATTCCTCCAACGTTGCCAAGTCCCTTTTCATCCTTTCCACGCCTCCTTGTGTATCAACCCTGTTGCAGATCTTTATGTCATCTGCAAAAAGGCATACTTTTCCTTCCAGTCCCTCTGCAATGTCACTGATGATGACATTAAAAAGGACTGGACCCAATACTGAACCCTGCGGTACCCCACTGGTAACCTCTCTTTCTTCAGAGTGGACTCCATTTACAATTACCTTCTGTGTCCTGTTGTGCAGCCAATGTTTTACCCAGGCTACCACCCTGGTACCCCCTCCCAGGCTGGTTAATTTGACTATTAATCTTTTGCAGATAAGCAGAACATTCATGGGCATGTCTCCTCCAGATGCTCCAAATAAATTATAGTCTGTCTTTGGCCCATCTGGAGATGTGCAGAGCATCCCTGCTCTTTGAATATCACACTTCAGAGCATCTCCTGAGATGCTGCGGAGCATCTCAGATGGGCCGAAACATCTCATTTGAAAATGTCTCCCCAAGAATAAAAGGTTGTGAAAACTCCATTAATGTCATGAAGTATTCTTTAAAGAAAGTAGTTTGTTCATTTTTGGTGTATAAACAGATGATAAGGTAAATGTAGTTTATTATATTCCACAGTATTGATAAAAATTCTATCATCAGGATTAGAACATTATTTGCTAATTTTCTCCTTCATCTGTACCACAGGACTTAGAATTTAAAACAGAATGTACATATTTGCTGCTCCATGCTTTATCTTGCTTAACAGCCTCAGAACTAGTCAAATGTGTTTCTTGGAGGAGTAAAAAATCTACTTGGTTTCTCTTTACATAACTAATAATTTTTAATTGTGTTATTGAATTATGGAAACCATTAACATTCCAAGATGACATTTTTACTTTTTTGTTTGGCATGCTATATTTATAAAATAGAATTGAAAATAGAAAATATGCCCAGACTTCTGCTGCACTATCCTACAGATTGAATACCATAGTGAAGTATCATTTAATACAATCACTATCAGTACCTTAAGTTCTATCCTGATTTTTCATTTAATACTCATTTGTTGCTACAAAAATGAACCATACCCAGCACCACTAAGTGACCAATCCCAGGCTCACGTTCCTATCCCATTATCTCAGACTCCAAACCCCACTGCAATTGGATTTTATGGACCAACCTCCCCTTCCCCCAAATAATCTAAGATAGATTCCATAAGACTTAAACAGAAAAGAAAAATATTGCAAACCCCTCCACCCCCCAAAAAAGTATCATCATGCAATCATGTCACAGAAGAATTTTCAGTATTGTTGTTGACCTGTAAGTGATCTTCATAGGTACTGGAACAGGAATTTGCTAATTTAGTTGAAGCATCAGATTGTCCTTGGGAGTTGTCATTAATCAATGCTATTATTGTTTCATTTTGTTTCTTGTCATTGTTCCCAACTGTAACACTTGTATTGGAATACTGACTTGTAGATGCTCTGGAATTCAGATTCTGGCTAGGAACCTCTATTCCCAACATAGTCTTGGCATAGATCGCAGTGTCTGCTAATTAATAAAAAAAATTGTGTAGTCCCGTTATAAAATATGTTGAAATGGTTTGGCATGAGGTGCTGAAATTGTATTTTATGTTCCCAAAGTAATGATTTTAATGGATTAAATGCATTCCTCATTTTGTAATTAGCTAGGCCCAGATCTGGAAATATCCAAATATGTTTGTTGTTAAAGTACAGTCCACTTTTCCTTGAGAATTGAAAAGTCATTTGTTTGTCCTGGAAAACTTGAAATGTTACATGTACATTATGTATAGACATTTCAAGTTATGCCATTCTGATTTTACTGGTGAGTAGAATATATGTTCTAGTTCAATTTTATTTATTGGAAAAATTTCCCCCCAGGGCTCATGTTAGTAGCTGTCCATAAAGAAGATAATAGCATTGCCCTCAGCTTCCTCTGGAAAGCCAAGGAACTTTAGGTTGTTTCTTTGTAATTTCCAATAAAGATAATCAACTTTACTTTTTAAATCAGCTAGTTCTGATTTCATTTAGTAATTTTTTTATCTATTTGAGGCAGATAGTCTTCTGTATCCGATACTCGGGCTTCCAGTTCTGTGATTTTAGAACTGATTAGTATCACTTTGTTTTAAGTATTGGCTGTCTCTCCCTGTACACTTTCAAGCTTTTTATTAACTATTTCAAAACCAGCTCTCATCTCCTTCAAAACTGTATTAAGAGTGGCTTCACTGTCACTGATTGTTGTTCCAGAATTTAATACAGGATCAGCTCATACTGTTCCAGAGTGGTTGATATTGCTAGTGGAACTTTAAATTTTTGGAAATAGCACCATAATATTCCCAGTTCTGGGTAGGAGTATCCATGTTTGTATATAAGACACATTAAACTGTTCCACCAGTGAGTTGTTTTATCATTTCTAAGTGAGTTATTTAAGTATTGCTAGATCCAGCACAAAGCCCTGAACAATGTTTATTAAGAGTTAAAATGCAGTTCTGCATTACACTGTGACCGGACAACAGATGCCTTCCAAATGAGCTGCATAAACATGTTACAAACATTGTTCTTGAGCTGGTTAACCACTGAAAAACAGTGCAATATTAGAACATAAGAGGTAGCCAGCAGAAGGAGTCCACTTGGTTTCTCATGTCTGCTCGATATGCATTGGGAACATGTGTGAGTTGCCAGTGCATTGCCAATTGTATAAAATAATGCTAAACCAACTCATTGGTGGGACAGTTTAATGTGACTTGTACTGTAGTGATATCACTCTATCAAGTTCAGCATTATTAGTAACTGTGCTGTCTCTTATGGGGGATTTGAGTTCAGCCCCAGTGCCCTATTTTCACAGCCATTGTTATTTAATGATATATGCTTAATTTTAGCTTGTTCTGAAAACTATATTGATTTATTACCATCACTAACAGAATTCTGTATTTCAGTTTGCAGGTTTTGACCCTTTAATTGATTTTCATTAGTTACTCTACTACTGTATATGCTTGTCTTCCAGTCTTTGCAAAGAATCCTGGAAGGCTGCACTGAGTGTTAGTGAATTGCTGGGGAACAATAGAATACTCCATAGTGGAAATAACCATCTCTGTATACTGATTAGATATTGCAAACATCTGTGTTACCTTTGAATGTTCTCCCAGTTCTGAATTTTAATCAGTTGGTAAGCCTTTTTCATACTCTTTGCATACTCTTTTGAGCGTAACAAAGATGTATTATCCTTTGAGGTTGCAGCTATATTAACTTTATCTTGCTTTTCAACCCTTTCAATTAGGTAACTGATGTCATTAGAATATTTAGAGGCAGGGTCCTTATCTATTATCAGCTGGCAATATAGCCAAGAGGTTAGGGTATTGCGCTGTGAATGGGGCTGGCACATCCAGCAGAGCAGAGTTTGATTCTCACAACCTCCACATGCATACTGTGTGACTCTGAGTAAATAACTTAACCACCCCAGTGCTCCCAGGTTGCCCCTGAAAACAGGCATGTGTGTCTAGTGGGTCTTACCTGGTTACCAAAGAATACAAAAATAAAATAGTAGTTGTACCTCTGTGCTGAGTGTCACATTCTGCTCTTTTTTGAAGGGCACTCTCAGCACATCCTCTTGGGGTCCAGTTAATCTTCTCTTTTTGGGTGCTCTGAGGAATTCTTACTTTCTGTTTTAGTAGAAGCTTTTGGAAAAAATTCCCTAATTTCTTTAGCAGTTTGAGATGTAGTCATTGTAGGAACTGTTCCCGGGCTTGATATTTTAAATCCTGCACTCCCCCCAACAATATTAAAGCAACCTTGGTTCCACTGTGCTGTGGTAACAATTTTCTTGTCTACCGACAGCACAGTGACAGCACAACAGGGCCAACTGTTGTTGTGCTGTTGCTCGGAAACAAGTGTTTTCTTTGGGGAGCTTCACCCCCCACACTCCCCATGTGGATGGTTCTGTCCCCCTCACCCCCGGTACTATAGATTGCTAACTCTGGTCAGAGCTAGTTTAGGGATGGGGGCAAACACCTCCCTAGCACCAGTGTCGGGTAGTGGAGACCATCACAGTGACTGCCAACAATGTCGCTGTGATGATCTTCACTGTAGAACCGATACTGAATGGTTAGTATATGAGCAACCTTTACAAAACAAATGTTACTATTTGTTATGTGAGATGGAGTATATAATAAACTTAGGTTACTGGCCCATTATACCAGCAAACACTGTAGAATATGTACACTGATGGCATGTGTGCACTTTTAAATTAAATAAGAAAGCACTTTGTATTTTACAGGAGGTAATAAGAAAGTGCTAAACAAATGTCCATTGCAAAAATCTGCCACAGGTGAGAAAATAGAAAAAATTTCAATCCAATAATAAGGTATCCACTATTAGCAAAATAGGCACAGGGTCATAATGTCATATGACATAACAGCACATCAATGTACCACACTGTAATTACAGCAGATACATTGCTGCCACTCATACACACTGCCAAAACACATTTCGGCTAAAGAAACTAGTGGCTTATTTGTTTTCTGTGGGGGGGGGGCTCTGCCCCCTGCACTCCCATTACATGGGGCTGCTCCCCCTAAACCTCCCTCCAATTAATATAATCAACTCCCGGGGGGGGGGTTCAACATGGGGACGGAGAAACACTGCCGGGGGAGAAAAAAAATAAACCACACAGTGCGGTTTCACAAAAGTTTATAACTGGGATTTGAGCCCTGATCAACAGATGCATAGTGCCCCCTGTACTGCCACTCATCCCACTGACCCCACTAATCCATGGCAGTAGCTCAATGGACCACCTCTCCAACAGAGGTCTTGACTTTCTCATCATTCCTCCTCCTCACCCATGCATGACATAGTACAAAACCACGTGCAACATATGTATCTTGCGCAGTTTTGTACTTTGTTGCACTAGTACACAGCACTATACATTCCACACGATATTCCATGCACAGTTCTGTAAATGACATATTGACCCAGTAGTAGCAAAATACAGGGAAGCACCAATAACTGGGATTCATATTCATTTTTTTCTGAGCTCTTTCTGGCTTTGTGAAGTAACAGAGTCATACATTCTTTAAATGGAAACAGTGGAAGCAAGAACACACAGAACATACTTTATCATGTTTGCTGGTTTCAGTCTAAAGCAGCCTTCAAACATCAGTCTGCCCCACAAGTTCAACCAAATCCCTCAAAACAAAGGACACATGCAAAGTTTTTAAAGCAGAGCCCAGTTTGTTTAGATTCCACCAACATCAGAGGCTCATCCCTAAACAGCTTCACAGTAGGAAATATTGTAGTATGCGGAGACTCACGTTCTAAATTAACATTTTTAAGCTTGAATATTATCTGTTTAATAAGTCATTTCAGCCCTGCAGGAAAGGCTGGAGTAAACAATGAGTCCTTTTAATAACTTGCTTAAATTAAACTGGAAACACTTTGTATTTTATAAGAGGTAATAGGAAAGTGCTAATCACAAGTCAGTTGCAAAAATCTGCTACAGGTGAAAAAAATAGCAACAGCTTCACTCCAGTAGCAAGGTGTCCACTATTAGCAAACTACAGGGATGCACCAATGACTGAATTCAAATTCATTCTTTTTTTTTCTGAACTCATTCAGGCTTTGTAAAATAAAATAAAAAATCATGCATCCTTACAATTGGAAAAGTGGAAGCAGGAACACTCCGTGCATATTTTATCAGTTTTGCTGGTTTCAGTCTAAAACAGCCTTCAACCACTGCTCTGCTTCACAAATTCAATTAAACTCCTTGATACAAAGGACACACAAAATGTTTTTAAACCAGAGCCCAGTTTAAGTTTAAATTCCACCAGCACCGGATACTTACCCCAAAACAGCTTCTCAGTGAGAAAATACATTGAGGTACACCATGAAACTCAAGTTCTAAATAAACTTTTCAAGCTTGAATATTATTGGCTTACAGAGATGTGCGAAATTGCGAGAATTTCATTACACAAAATATTTAGCAAAATTTGCACATTTCACAAAATATTTTGTGGTTGCAAAATACAAAATTCCACTGACAAAATGCAAAATTTCACCTGAAAATGGCAACATTTTGCCTACAAAAAGGCAAGACTCGCTGATTGCAAGTGAAATTTCACCATTTTTGAGCAAAATTTTGCATTTTGCGGGTGAAGGTTTGCAACTCTGCACCGGCGAAAAATTTCGCAGAATGACAAAATTTAATGAGACAAAATTCCTGATTTTGCAGGAATTTCGCATTAGAAATTTAGTTTTGCAAAATCTCTATCAGCTTAATAAGTTCTTCCAGCACTGCAGAAAAGGTTAAAGTTAACAATGAGATCTTTTCAGAACTTGCCACATATGTAGTTTTAAACACTTACAAGCAGGTTATTCACGACTCATAGTTCTGTAGTTCTTTTAAACATCAACTTCTGCATATAACAGTCAGTTGTTCCCCTTTCATTCTGCCTTCAGTGATGACGCCAGTATTTCCACTGTTCTATGGGTCCCATATCTTTACTCGAAACTTAGTAAAGAAAAGGTGTAGGTGAAAAGGGGTAGGAAAGCTACCAATGCAGAAATATCTCCATTTAGGGTAGGGTGAACTAAGCAGCAGCATATCTCTCCTACATCCCTGGCACCATTGTGCCTCAACAGAAACGCCGCCCGCACATCACTGGCCAGCAGCTTTATCACCACTGTGTGTGGTCATACTAAAGTCACCACATCCTCAGTATCCAGTGTGAATATTATATATCATCCTGATGCTGCTCTTTGATTCTACACTGTCACGCAGCTGAAGATTACCTGGAAATAGAGAAACAGGAGCAGAAAACAGAGAGTAACATACAAATACATTTAGGAATTTAAAAACAAACATGGGGAAAAAAGGAAATGCTTACCTTCTGTGGTAGGAAATACTGTTAAATTAAATTGGACCCATGCAGTAGCAGGATTTCATCACCCTAGTGATAAATACCTGAAACGAGATAAACAGGAACAAGAGATGATTAAAAGTACACTGTTTCCACTTCCCCCAAGCCCAAAAAATTATTAAAATACAAAATTAATGGTAGAACACACAGCAATACTTGATGATCATTATCCAAATCTGCATCACAAAGAGGCATTATCATTTCTTGAGAAAACATCTAGAATTTCCAATCACTAAAGTTCATCAGAACAGGAGCTGATGCAGCATGGTGTACAGTGATATGAGCAATTATTTTTGAGTGGCTCAATTTGAGCGACTCAATGACACCGCCTATAGGAAGAGTAAGTAATGCACAATACCGAGGAGTAGGTTTGAGTAAGTGTAGCAGTGAACTGAATTTGCTAGAAGGAGATATAGGGAGTAGTTTGGCAAAGCCCTGCTGAGATAGCCATTTGACATAGTGATTAGAACCACCGCCTTTGAAGCTGAAGGAGCAGGATTTGTGTCCTGGTGTGGGACAGAATTTTTTTCATCCTGGGGTATATATTTTTTCTAAGTCTGCCCCCCCCGTGGAGTTGGTAATCTTTAAGTTGGAAAGTGTGAGGGGCACAGTCCCCACATAAAAAAAGTTCCTTTTTGGTCCATTTATTTAAAGTTATCGACTGTCTCTCTTAGGGGCGGTTGATCTAATGCTACTCACTCTAGTGACTTGGGGTGGTTTTTTAGTCGGTGACCAAAAACTTGCCCTTGTCACATAAAACTATGCAGCATATTAATTCAGTAAGCCTGTCTAATTTTGTTTCCTGACGTGAAAATCTCCAGGCAGGAGAAATTATTAGACTAAGAATTAAGGGGCTGTAAAGTTTATCTCCTAAAATGCATTATAAGAATTGTGTTGGTGTGACTAACACACAATGTGGCATCATGCAGCAGCATGCTGATGCAGTTAACCTTGTTTTTGGGAAAAGTGTGGGGTTACAGAATATATGTGTATGTGCTTTTTGTACCATTTGCTTTAAAGTGCATTACAAGTACCTTACAAGAACTATGTAGGTGGGACTGAGAGACAGCATGGCATTATATAACAGCATGCAGCAGGCTGATATATTTAATCTTGTGGTTGAGAAAAATTCTGGGATCACAGAATTCATGTGTTTTGTGCCTCTTGTACCATTTCTCCCAAAGTGCATAACAAGAACTGTGCTGGTGGGACTGACACACAGCATGGCACCATGTATCATCATGTAGCAGTGTATCATATTTATTCTGGAAGTTGAGAACATTCTGGACCATAAAATGTATGTACACTATAGTGTGCTTTTTGCACCATCTATCCTAAAGTGCATTATAAGAACTGTGTTGGTGTGACAGACAAATAGTGTGGCACCAGGTAGTGGCATAGCACCTTGTTGCAGAATCTAGCAGCTTGACATATTTATTCTGCTTGCTCAGAACAATTGTAGGAGCACAAAATTAATGCATATTGTGCTTTTCTTTTTCCATAGAGCAGTTTTCCTCTCTAGTAGAGATTCAGTGAATTTAAATTCCACCAGCGAAGTGCCTGCAAAGTGGGCACTTTGTGTTGTCACTCTGCTACACAGAGTGGCCAGTGCAAATGGCTCACTTCGACTAGTAATTATTAATTCACTTTGTCATTCCACCTTAACATGAAGTAAGGTGAAGTGACAACAATATTTGGCAGCCCTTCACGCACACAGTCAACAAAATTATTGTGCATCCCCAAAATGCTCATGTCTTGTGTCCAGAAAACTCCCCAGTGCTGACAAAGTGTAATGAGAGCACAAGAAACACAAAGTCTCCCAAAATTAATAGCTCACTCAGATTTCATGCATGCAGTAGTCATAAACAGTCACCAGAATTAATGTGCATCCCCAAAATACTACTGTCTTGTGTCCAGAAAATTAACCAGGGCAGATGAAGTGAAATGAAAGGGTAACAAGAAATGCGAAGTCTCCCAGAATTAATGGTGCACTCCAACATGTGTGCAGTGGTCACACACAGTCACCAGAATTACTGTGCATCGCAAAAATGCTACTGTCTTATGTCCAGAAAATTCCCCAGTGCTGATGAAGTGAAATGAGAGTGTAACAAGAAATGCAAAGTCTCCCAGAATTAATGGTGTACTACAAACACACAGACAGATTAAGATTGTGCTGCACACTCAAGAGATGCAGACACAAATGCACAACAACACCTAACCAGTGCTCATAAGTCACAAATCCAAATCTGGAAAAGAATATATTTTTCTAGTTTTTTGGGGGGGAGGGTGTAGTGCTCAGCAGTAACAGTCCACAACCAGTAAAGATACCACAAAGCAGTATAAAAAATTCATGCAGGTGTGGTAGATAGCAGGTTCACACTGCTTTAGTTACTCTGTGGCACAATAAAATGTGTCTGACTTAATGGCACACATCGCGCACACACACTACAAGTAATGTGTAGCAACTTGAAAACCTTTAGTAATATAACCAAATGTTTTAAACAAACTGAAATTATACATTGCTGCACCACAACAATCAGAAAAAAAAGTAAAGAATTACTGAAAAAATTACTGCGCGTACATTAACACAGTTATGCAAGAAAAATATAACCAAAACAGAAAGACTGCCTTTTTCTCCCAGTTAATCTACCTACACCACAGATATGTTCCTCCCCAAAGCACATTTCACAGTACACAGACTGACTGTTCTAAATTAACATTCAAAATCCACACTCAAACAATAAACATTCTATAATATGAGCACAGGACGGTTTCCTATACTCGATGTAGTAAATTATGAGCAAAAAAAATAGCTCAAAAATACTTTTTTTTACAGCTTTTAGAGGATTTGAATCACAGAGCTCTGAAAGGAAACTGTCTCCATCTTCCAATATACACACACTACACAGAACAGAGGCTGTGCAGAACAATCTCGAGCCCATGTGACCTGCAATCCCACAAAGCATTCACCTTTGGAGCTCAAGAACAAGGAGAAGTGAGTCGAAGTACATTGATTTCAATGTACTTCACTTTAACATTGGTGGAGAAGTGGTTTGGGGAAGGTGGAATAACGAGAAGTCATTGTTTCCAATGGACTTCGCCTTCCTCATTATAACGCAAAGTACTCTGCTTCACGTTGCAGAGCACTTCGTGGATTCCGCGTTACTCTGTGAATCACTTTGAGGAGTGAATTTCAGCCACTTCACCCACCACTGCTCTCTAGGGACAGGTGAACAGACTCTTAGCCTTGTCACCACCTTCCATGATTGAAGTGCACCTCTCTAGATCTACCAGGGGCTAAGTCCCTACCAGACTTCTCCTTATGGTGGATCCAAGAGGGGAAGGGACATCCTGATCTTGGACAATAATTCAGATCCCTTTGGCATTCAAGCACTGGTCTGGGACTCAGGAGAGTGGGCAGAGCTTCAGGAAGCCCACCTTCCTCTAATTGTCCTGTGTTCTCCCACATACACCTGCTGAAGTGACACATAAGTACATGTGCATAGATGTTCTTATGTCCCATACAGCAGTGACCCCACCCTTTAAGCTGGTCACTTACCTGCACTACTATTGGACCTCCACCAGATGACCTTCATAGGCCAAGATGGCTAGACTCCCCTCCTTGGGACAGGGCAGCAGTCCCTGGGATGCCCAATTCTTTCCAACCCTAGTGAACCTGGAAGCTCCTGCTCATTCCCAAATGTTAGTCGCTGGCATGGAAGGAGGTAAGGCATTCAACACCTCAGCCCTCCATAGCACCAGGCAGGCTGTATATTGTGTTGCTTTGCTGACCATTTCCTTTAAAGTGCATTACAAGAACTGTGGCATAGCACCATGTACCGGGGTAGCACCATGTTGTAGCATGCAGCAACATGACACATTTATACTGGTAGTTGAGAAGGATTCTGGGAACACACAACTGATGCATTTTGTTTTTTGCCTTTCCTCTAATGTGCATTACAAGCAATGTGGATGGGTGACTGACACACAGTGCAGTAGCATATAGCAGTGGCAGTACATTACCACCATTTATTCATTTTTGTGTTTGGAAGAACATTTCAACATGTGAGAAATTTACATACTGTGCTTGAGCACTTGGGTCATCTCACCTAACATGCTTGAAAAATACTGTATGAGAGGGTGACTTGAACAGTGCAGCAGTAGCTACCACTCTTTAATAATTTCTTCTTTGGGGGAACATTTTGGGAACTAAGAACAATGAAAAAACTGACTGCGTAGAGGAAGGAAATAAGTCTGACAGGGTGACTGAGTGAGTAATGTACTGCAGCATTAACTGTTGGACTGGGAGAATATTTGGGAAGCAGATAATTTTAATATGGTGCTTTTCAAATGCACTACATGTGCCTGATTCTCAAAAACTCACGGAATGGCAAAAGGTGCTTGTGCCACAAGGAGTGGTGCAAATTTCCCCTTGAGCCAAAAGATGTACTGGAAGCAATTCTCAAAGGCAGCCTGTGACAATTGCAGATTGCCTGTACCAAAGGGGGCTTGCACCATCGTTGCATCACATATGGGCTGCAGCAGCTGTAAGCTGCCATATCCCTGAAACTGGAATTCTCTAAACCCTCACAGAGGGCACATTTCTAAGTACCATTAGACCAGCCAGGGCTGGTCTAAGGGTACTTAGAAATTCATCCTCTGGTAGGGTTGCAACCTGTGCCAGTGTACTGTGGTTTCCCATCCCCAGTCCTGATCCCCCTTTCACTAAATTCAACAGGTTCCTGGAGGTCTAGAGGCTCCCTCCTGATCCCCATAGCATTAAAATATTCCCTGGTTGTCTAGCAGACCACCTGCCCTATCCCTGTAGCATTAAAATATTCCTTATTGGTCTAGCGGAGCCTCTGTCTCATCACATATCATACAAATATTCCCTGGTGGTCTAGCGGACCCCCTGCTTGATCCCCATATCAGTACAACATAGGTTCCCTGGTGCTCTAGCAGACTCCTCACCCGGATATGCCAGAATATTAATATAATCATTTCTTGGTAGTCTAGTGGATTCCCCTCCCTATTCCCCACTTGACCCATATAATTATAAATAATTGTTCCCTGGTGATCTAGTGGACCCCCAGCCTAGCAGTCAGTACCCCAGCACCCCATCTCATTCCCCGAGTCGGTGACTGGTACAGCCCCCCTCTCCCCACCATGGCCAGCCACCGACTGAACTGCAAGGAGCACATACTGTGTACAGATTGATACTGCTACATGATTTATATACTTCAGAACAGCAGATATAATCCCTAGTCCTAGGGTTATGAGCTGCCATATGTTGGTAAGAGCCTTGTTGGACGTCCATAATTTAACTGCTTGCTGTGCCTGGGTTCTACCGTTCTATGGCTAAAGTCCACTGTATGATGCAACACTAAATTAGTCAGCCCCCCATCTGCACAGGAGCTTCTGGTCATTAAAGTCTAGCAGCTTGGTGGTAGTTGATAAAAAAAGACAGAGAATCCTCATTGAGGGCATGCAGGTTGCCTAGGCATAAAGGTTCTGATCTTGTATCTATCATACCTTGTACCCATCTGCCATCTGAATGCCATTCTGTCTTGAGGACTTTCCAATTCAAAGATTTAGAAAGGAGGATAGATACTCCTCTTTTTTTTAACCCAGACCAAGCTGTGTGTTTCCACCCCCCACCCATTCTCACTGCAGCTTCTGAGTATCAGGAACAGCAGCTTAGTTTCCTGCAACAATGTCACCTGGATCTGTAAGTGCTTCAGATGGGAGAGTACTTGCTTCTGCTTCACCGGGGAGCTCATTCCCCTGACATTCCAACTAATGAATCTTGTGTCTGTCATTGTGTTTCCTGTTTCAGGAGTATATGTTCAAATGAAGCCATGGTGATTCAGAATCAAGTACCAACAAAGACCATCCTAGGTCTAATGCATGTAGTGAGGTGGACATCCAGACTGTAGTGGAGAGATATTTTGTCCTTGCAAGGAAGGCCTTCTTTATGGTACAGTACAGACACTTGTAGCAAGCTAAGTTCATAAGAGGTTCATTTGAAAACATACAATCAGAAGAATAACACATAACAAATCAAAACAGTGTGCACTGGCATTCTGGTCTGAGGCAAGAGGAATATTGCTGGGCACTTACAGTTGTCCCATGGCTGCCTGCTTGCTCTCATGGGCAGAATCCTGGGTGGCATGTTGAGCCAGTGATAAACAGTTTGGTGCACTATCTCTGAATACTTAGAGACAGGAGGTATAGGTTTCCCATATATCAGAAGAGCTTCTTGTCATTAGGAACTCCAGGGACTCGGGGGGCATGCATGTTAGGCCTGGGAACCTGTCTTTTTCTTGGAGTTTGGGATGAGATAAGTGAACCATGATCATGCTAGATTACTAATGATTGAAAGCACCAAGTCTCAAAGGGTGTGACTTCCCACACCGGTGCATTGTGAGTCACTTGACACTGAGAATTAAGGCAGTGATGGTTGGGATGCACTTGATTTCTCTTGACATCAGTGGATGACCCTCATCTGTTCCCTGAGCTGTACCTGTAGGTCATGGGTTACCTTCTCTAGGCAAAGGTGATTAAGCTCCATGTTCATAACTTGCTGCCCCAAGTCCTGAATATTCTTCCTATTTTGAGCAATCAAAGTCTGCATCTTGTCCATGCCAGTCAGAAGTCTGGAAAATATTGGCTCCGCTCAATTGATGGGCATTTCCATGGCCATGATGTGTGGGTGGGAGGTAGCCACCTCTGAGAGAATTCATGGACGAGGCACTGACAGTGATCACTGGCATACATATGGAAGATAAAAACACCAAAAGCAATCTCCCATCTCATTAACTCAAAAAATTCCTGATAAAGACTAGAGGGGGATTCGGGAAATCATCTGATATTTAAGGATAAAGCATCCAGATCAGTGGTGTGAATAACCTAAGCTGCCATCTTTGTTGGGCTCAGACCAAGCCCCAGTCTATCTTAATCTTAAAAAAAAAATCCATAGTTAAAAATGTTGTCATGTTTGTGCAAACATTGCCAAGTCTGATTATAGTCTTAAGATATACAAACAGGAAATCAATAGTACACCAGCAAAACAGTTTCTGAAGAAAGTCTGATTGAACACATCAAGAAAACTTAATAGATCACATTGTGCTCAGACTACAAATAGCAAATTAAGGAAAATAGTCTCTCATACCTCTTGTTCTCATTTCTTGCAGTATGATGTTTTACTTGATGAAGAAAAACTGCTAGATTATGCAAAACATGCAGAGCCTCAGAAGTGAATAGCTGGTCTAATAAATAATTTAGAGTAATATACATTTTAGACAATGCAGGTTCCATGTATTTCAGTGCAAAAACATGTAAAGTCATGCATATTGTAACAAAAAAACAAGAGTAACCCACACAGATGATGAAGTAAAAATAGATGAAATGAATGAGAAAAGACAAGACAACTGTTATTTATACGACAGCCATTCCCAGAGGATCTAGGCACCTAGCAACAGAAAAGTACAGGTCATAAACACAACATAAATAAGTTACAATTCAGAATCACAGATGGAAATAATATATAAATAATCACAGTCCTAAAGGCTTATACAGTACTGCATGGAAAATTATTCCTGAAAGGCCAGGTGGACCAGGTAAGCCTTTAGCCTCTGCTTAAGCCTCTGCTCAGTTGAGGTGACCTCCTGGACTGCAGGTGGTAGCAAGTTCCACAGGGTCAGTCTTGCCACACTAAAAGCACGATCACCCGATGTTTTGAGCTGAACACTGGGAACGTCCAAGAGGTCCCTTAATGAGGAGTGGAGGAAGCAGACAGAAGTTGCAGGTATCAGGAGCTCAGTCAGGTAGCTAGGACCCAGTCCAGAAAGGGCCTTAAAGGTGAGCAAACCCATCTTGAAAAGGACCCTCCACCTGACCGGCAGCCAATTCAGTGCATGTAGAACTTGGGTCACATGACTAGACCTAGACAGGCCCACCAGTAACTGGGCTGCTGCATTCTGCACCAGCTGCAGTCTGTGGAGTCACCCTCCTGTAACTCAAAGTATAGAGAGTTACAGTAGTCGAGGCTAGAGGGAAAAAAGGCGTGTATTAGAGTTGACAGGTCTTTGAGTGGAATGAGGGGCTTGATCCTGGTGATATTCCTTAAGTTGTAAAAATCACTTTTGACAACAGACAATACCTGATCTTCTAATGTCTCCTATCAAGGATTTCACCAAGATCATGCACCCTTGGGGAGGCCACCGATGGAGCAGATCCCAGGAAAAAACCTGTGTCCACTCCAGGCAGCAACCCATCATGACTGTGACCCAACTCGACTACCAGCACCTCTGTCTTACCTGAGATCAGTCACAACCAGCTGGAGGACATCCAGATGTTGATTTTAGCCAGACTAATGCTAAGCATATCTACACCATTGGATGTTCCCGGTGCAAATAACAAATGCAGCTGAGTAGCATCTGTATAGCAGTGAAATTCAACACTGAATTGCCAAATGATCTCACCCAGGGGCAGCATGTACACTGCTATCAACATCAGTGACAAGATCGAGCCCTGTGGCACTCCACATGACAGGGGCATTGTGGAAGAGAAGACATTCCCCATCACAACCAGTTGCACCCAGTTAGAGAGAAAGGACTCAAACCATTTGATGACAATGCTGGCGAGTCCACAGTACTCACAGAGCTGAATGAGAAGCACAAAGTGATCCACAGTGTCAAAAGCTGAAGAGAGACTGAAGAGAAAAATAATTGACTTATCTCCTCTGTCTCTAGCCCTGAGTAGGTTATTATGCACCCTAACTAATGTTGTTTCCATGCTCTGGTCTGAAAACCTGAATAAAATGGCTCCTAGATCTCAAAGGACATGAGGTGATCCTCAAACTGTTGCCCAGGGAGGGGCTGTGGACATGGCATACCTAGACTTTAGCAAGGCATTTGACACAGTCACAAACAAAAGATTAACACAAATTAGCCAGCCTGGGAGTGGGTCCTAGGGTGGTAGCCTGGGTAAACAATTGCCTGGACAACAGGACACAGAGGGTAATAGTAAACAGAGTCCACTCCAAAGAAAGGGGGGTTACTAGCGGGGTACAGCAGGGTTCAGTACTGGGTCTGGTCCTTTTTAATGTCTTTATAAGTGACATTGCAGAGGGAGTGGAAGGAAACTTATGCCTCTTTGCAGATGACACAAAGATTTGCAACATGGTTGATACACAAGGGGCGGTGGAAATGATTCTCTGCCCTAGATAGCTTCTGCCAGAGAACAGACAGAACACCAGGAGGAAAGAGCTACTGGTATAACTAAAACTTCTCTACTGGGACTATATTGCCCTCCTTCCCTCCCCTCCCTTTCACCCACCACCCTAAACCAGTTCTACTTTTATAGGCACAGGATTTAACTGACAACAGGAACTTCCTCTTTGGGAGCAGGAAGTGAGTGATCACAGAGACACCAAAGACTTACCATCCTAAAAGGGCAAGAGTAGCTCTCTGTTCCCCCCCCCCCAATCTGCTGGAGGTCTGACTCTGAGCAAGTAAGGAGACTACTGAGAAATATAGGAACTTCTTGTCTCAGAACAGCAAGATCAGCTGCTAAAATGACATAGAGGCAGTAAGTAAGTACGGAGAGAAAAAACAAATAAATAAACAAACAGAGGAAAGAGTAAGTATTCAAAACAACAATTAGGGGGCCAGAAAAAAGACATGATGGGAATGGTGCAGTGCAGTGGCTGTGGAGCAGCAGTCTTCCGGGAGATGTTCTGGAGGATGCAGTGTTGTCCCATCTGCAGGCACCTCTCTGGGCTGAAAGAGGAGGTTGCTCATCTCCAGGCTGAGTTGGCCAGGATTTGTGGGACCTCCTCTCCCACCCAGGGACCACCAGGGTCACTGCCGTTGCCTCAGAGGTTGCCAAGAAAGAGGAGTGGTTGGACCACAGTGGGCTCAGGGAGGGTGAGGGTGGTGGAACAGAGGCACATCCCTCCAGTTGTACCTCTCCACAATTTCTATGCCATTCTGGAAAAGTGTGGTTTCTCTATGGAAGCACCCAGAGTGGAGACCAAGGAGGATGCTGGGAACCTCCACAAAGGAGACCCACAGGAGGGTGGCATGGGACCCTACAGGGGAAGGAAACAACTCCTGGTGAAGGACTCCATTATTAGGAAGGTAGAACTGGGGGAGGAAGGGGGGAGGAAGGTAAGGTGCCTGCCTGGTGCCATGGCTTGGAGGGACAGGGAGCGAATCCACAGGATTGCAGGAGCAGCTGCACAGGGGAGAGAGCTGGATGTCATTGTCCACCTAGGGACAAATGACCTGGCTAAGAAAGGGATCAGAGCAGTGCAAGAAGCATTTGTGGAGATGGAGAGGGGGCCTTAGACAAATAGCACACATGGTAACCTTCTCAGAGGTGCTGCCTGTCTGTGGCATGGGTGAGGCTTGGGTGCTCCACACCATGGGATTCAGTCAGTGGTTGAAAAACTGATGCAGAGCTCATGGATTTGGCTTCATTGGGGACTGGGGGTCCACCTGGAGGGATGCAGGCCTATACTGGCGTAATGGTCTGCATATGTCCAGTAGGGGAATCAGGATCCTAGGTGATAGGTTTAAATACTTCATTGGCAAGCTTTAAACTAGCCAAGGGGAGGCACTGGAAGGAGAGTACCCCAAAAAATCAGGGTACTAAGTGAGGTAGACACACAGCATAGAGATGTCAATAGGGAGAAGTGCAGGGGTAAATGGAGAAAGTGACAAACGCAATAAGGACAGGATAGGGCAAAAGGGTAAGGCCATCAAGAAATGGAGGGTAATGAGTACCAACACCGTAGCCTGGGCAACAAGCTCCCTGAACTAGTGGCCTTGATGGAAGAGGGATGCCTGGATTACGTAGCAGTCACAGAAACATGGTACACAGAGAACCATGACTGGATGTTAACATACCAGGGTACACATCCTACAGGAGAGACAGGGATGGCAGAGGGGGGAGTAGCTCTCTATGTAAGGGAAGGGATAAAAGCAACTGAACAAAAGAGTAAACAGGGAGGAGAGGAGGCACTGTGGGTCACCTTAGAGAGTGGAAATGGCACCACAATCTGCACAGGGGTTCTATATAGACCCTCATGTCAGTGGGAAGGAATGGACAAGGATATGATACAAGGCATACTTAGGATGGTAGAGAAAGGGGAGATACTGTTGATGGGGGACCTTAATATGCCAGATGTTAACTGGAGCACCTTTGCTGCAGCCACATCCAAAAGCAGGACCATTCTTGATGCCCTTCAGGTGGCATGCCTCAGACAGCTAGTTTTGGAACCTACTCCTGAGGGAGCAATCTTAGACCTCATACTCTCAAATGGGGACAGTGAGAGGATCTCAGATCAAGAAGTGGGTAGCCATTTGGGAACAAGTGACCACCAAACAGTGTGGTTCAAGATAAACTCACCTACAGAGTCAAGCCATACAAAAGTGAGGGTTCTGGACTTCAGGAGGGCTGACTTTGGCAAGATGGGAGAGTGCCTTAGAAAAGCACTAGCAAACAGGCTAGAAGGAGGGACAACAATGGAGAAATATCAAAACTGCCACCACAGAGGCAGCAAGCCTCTGTGTGAAGCAAATAAATCAAAACAAAAGAAAAAGCCACTATGGTTCTCAAATGAAGTGGCGGTGAAGGTTAGGGAGAAAAAGATAGCATTTAGGAAGCATAAGGAAACACAGAAGGAGCAGGACAGAGAACTGTAGCAGTTAAGGCAGAAGGAAGCAGGGAGGGTAGTCAGAATAGCAAAGATACAAACTGAGGAAAAGATAGCCAACTAGGTTAAGAAGGGGGATAAAACCTTTTATAGGTATATCAGGGAGTGTAGAAAGACAAAGGGAGGGCTAGTGAGGCTGAATAGAATGGATGGTGGGTGGGCAGAGAGTGACAGTGAAAAAGCAGGGATACTGAATGAATACTTCTGTTCAGTATTCACAAAAGAAGGAAGTGGGAGGTCCTATCCAATTAACAAAGCACTCTGGAGAGAATTGATCCCAGTCCTTTCACAGAAGAAAGGGTTCTGAAAGAACTCCTAAAACTGAACATGGGCAAAGCAATGGGGCCAGATGGAATTCACCCCAGAATTCTAAAAGAATTAAGCAGAGAACTAGTGACACCACTGACTACCCTTTTTAACAAATCATGGGAGGATGGTGTGGTACCTGAGGACTGGAAGAAGGCTGATATGATTCCCCTTCACAAAAGTGGGACTGAGACAGAGGCAGGAAACTACAGACCTGTCAGTTTGACCTCTGTGGTAGGAAAAGTGATGGAATCACTTCTGAAGGAAAGAATTGTTGAGTACCCTGAGGCCAGTGGTGCACAGGACCCAAGGCAACATGGGTTCACAGTGGGAAGGTCATGTCAGACAAATCTAATTGATTTCTTTGACTGGGTGACCAAAGTATTAGACCAGGGAGGGCTGTGGACATGGCCTACCTAGACTTTAGTAAGGCATTTGACACAGTCCCACACAAAAGATTAGTAGTCAAATTAACCAGCCTGGGAGTGGGTCCCAGGGTGGTAGTCTGGGTAAAACAATGGCTGAACAACAGGACACAAAAGGTAATCATTAATGGAGTCCACTCTGAAGAAAGAGGGGTTACTAGTGGGGTACCGCAGGGTTCAATACTGGGTCCAGTCCTTTTTAATGTCTTTATAAGTGACATTGCAGAGGGACTGGAAGGAAAAGTATGCCTCTTTGCAGATGACCTGCAACAGGGTTGATACACAAGGAGGCGTGGAAAGGATAAAAAGGGACTTGGCAAGGTTGGAGGAATGGTCAGAAGTATGGCAGGTTGGATTCAATGCAAAGAAGTGCAAAGTAATGCACCTGGGAAACAAAAACCCAGGGGAAGATTACACAATGGGGGGGGGAGGTAGTAACAACAACAAAAATGGAAAGGGACCTGGGGGTAATCATATCAGATGACCTTAAAGTTGGCTAGCAATGTGAGAAGACGGTAGGGAGGGCTAGGGAGAAACTGGGATGTATAGGGAGAGGCATCACCAGCAGAATACAGGAAGTTGTTATTCCCCTGTACAGACAGTTGGTGAGACCCCATCTGGAGTACTGCATCCAGTTCTGGAGACCCCATCTCTGCCAGAACATAGACAGGACGGAGGCAGTTCAGAGGAGGGCAACTAAAATGGTACAGGCTCTGCAAGAGAAGCCATACAAGGAGAGACTAAAGGAGCTTACTGTGTATGCCCTTGAGGAAAGGGGGGAGAGGAGGGCATGACAGAAACATTTAAGTACCTCAGTGGAATCAACAAAGTCCAAGAGGGTAGCATCTTTCAGAAAAAGAGATGTGCAAGAACAAGAGGACACAATTTGAAGATAGAGGGGAGACAGCTCAGGGGCAATGTGAGGAAGTATTTTTTCACAGAGAGGGTGGTGGACACATGGAATAGCCTTCCTGAGGAGGTTGTGGAGTCTAAACCTGTGGGAGAATTCAAGAATGCATGGGACAGACATAAGGCAATTATTGTGGGGGGGGGGTAGGAAGAAATAGGCTGTTGGTTAAATAGGATCTGCAGCTTATCCTGTAGGTAGGGAAATGGGCAGACTAGGTGGGCCAAGCAGTCCTTATTTGCTGTCAAAGTCTATGTTTCTATATAAGGGACTTGGCAAGGTTGCAGGAATGGTCAAAAGCATTGCAGATTAGATTCAATGCAAAGAAGTGCAAAATAATGCACCTGGGAAACAAAAACCCTGGGGAAGACTACACAATGGGCGGGGAAGTATTAACAACAAAAATGGAAAGGGACCTGGGGTTAGTCATATCACATGACCTGAAGGTAAGCAAGCAATGTGAGAGGCAGTAAGGATGCCTGGGAGTATACTTTGATGTATACGGAGAGGCATCACCAGCAGAAAACAAGATGTTGTTGTCCCCCTGTACAGACAGTTCGTGAGACCCCATCTGGAGTACTGCATCCAGTTATGGAGACCCCATCTCCGTAAGGACATAGACAGGATGGAGGCAGTCCAGAGGAGGGCAACTAAAATGGTGCAGGGTCTGCAACAGAAGCCATATGAAAAGAGGCTAAAGGAGCTTAATATGTATACCCTTGAGGAAAGGAGGGAGATGAGGGACATGATGCAAACTTTTAAGTACCTCAAGGGAATCAACAAAATCCAAGAGGGTAGCATCTTTTGAAAAAAGAGATGTGCAACAACAAGGGCACATAATTTGAAGATAGAGGGGGGATGGCTCAGGAGCAATGTGAGGAAGTATTTTTTCACAGAGAGTGTGGTGGATGCATGGAACGGTCTTTCTGAGGAGGTTGTGGGGTCAAAAACAGTGAGGAAATTCAAGAATGCATGGGACAGACATAAGGCAATTCTGGTGGGGGGTTGGAAGAAGTAGGCTGTTGATTAACTAGGATCTGCAGCTTATCCAATAGGTAGGAAAATGGGCAGACTAGGTGGGCCAAGCGGTCCTTATCTGCTGTCAAAGTCTATTTTTTTATAGTTCTATGTTTTCTATGTTGTGCCACAAGTTTCTTGACAACCTTGCTCAAAAATGGCAGGTTGGAGATAGGGCAGTAATTTGCCAGGACGTCAGAGTCAAGAGATTGTTTCTTCAAGAGGGGTCTTACCAGCGCTTCTTTCAAAGCCACCAGGAAAACCTCTTCCACTATTGAATGCCAGGAAATCCTAGTGAACACCAGGCCAACAATCCCAGTGCATCTCATTAAGAAACACATCAGGGCTGGGTCCAGTTAACAACGGGTGTGCTTCAGCTCTGAGATTACCTTAATGACCTCTGCTACCTCCAATGGTCAAACTCCTCCCAGACTGACGGAGTGACTCTGTTCCTCCTCATCCAACTGGTGTGAGGCATAGAATGCCTCACTGATGGAATACTGGAACAGATAGATGACACTGTGAGAGGAAAACAGAGCAAACTCTTCACATAACATGGATGAAAGAGCCTTCTTTGGCATTAGACAGGCAGGATGTAATAGCCTGTCCATACAGTCTGAAAAAGCTGATAAGATCTGTTTCTCCCTGCATCAGTCTCCCTGGACAGGAATTCTGCCTTCTTATGGGAAATTGCCTCCTGGTGTTCACCATAGTGAACATGCAGGACCAGTCTGTTGACCTCCAGCCCAGTCTTCCACCAGCAACGCTCCAACTTTTGACCCCTGATCTTCATCACCTTGAGATCCCCACCAAACCAGGGGTCTCTCAAGTGAGAGGATCTGGGCCATATACAAACTGGAGTGATGACATCCAGTGCCTCAGAAATCACTCTGTTATAGGTGGCCATGGCCTCACCGACCTCAATTGCACAAGCTGCATCCAGCTAGCACCAGTAGTCCCTCTGGGCACAAGCCCTTAAGGGGTGATAGCTGACCATCTCCACAGGGGAGGGACTTTTGGGGGGTCCCTAAGCATGAACCCCATGGTGCAATGCTCAGACCACAAAACCTGATCAATCCTGAGGTTGTCAACCTCAAGACCCAGCTGGAACTCCAGACTAAGCAAGTGACCATGCTGGTGGGTCACAGAAGCAACCACTTGTGCAAGGTACAGTGATCACATTAATCGGAGGAGTCTGTAACTGAAATGCAAGGATTCATCATAGACCAAGGCACTGAAGTCCCCCAACATTAAACACAAGGGGGGCTCCCAAACCTGGTCTATGATGAAGTCCACAACCCCCTGGAGGAATTCTCCCCTAACCCAGGAGGTTGGTAAATAAGGAGAATCCTGCACCCTGCACCTGGACCCCCCCACACATGGTGACACACTCAAAAGATCTGGCATTATCAACCGGATACAACGTGAAACCTATGCTGGATCTAAAAATGATGGCCACTCCCTGACCCCTGTGATTCTCTCTTGGGCAGTGCCCTAAGGAGTACCCAGTAGGGAAAGCTGCCTCTAGAATTGGGTCAGCATCATCACACAACCAGGTCTCTGTGATACAAGCCAGGTCAAAAGAGGAAATCAAGTCCGCAAAAATAGCGGTCTTGTTCCTAATCAACCTGGCATTGCAGAGCACCACCCAAAGAGGACTAGAGGGCACAGCTGTACCTCCAGCTACCTGCCCATTCAGTCTGGTGAGACCCCTGGGTATGGAGACCAAACACATCTGGCCTCACTCTCTAGGCTCTGCTTGGAACCAGGGTGACTCCTGTACCTGACAACCTCAATACCACTCACCTCCCCTATACTGGTTGCACACCGCCATTGCCGACCAACCTGCCCCCTCATTATCCTGACCTCCCTGCGTGTCTTACAGTAGCAGAAGAAATCAGCAGGTCAGTGAAGTGGTGTAGGTCGCAAAGCAAGGAAGCATTGTAGGTGATTCGAGCAGGGCCAAGATCCCAGCACATCTCTGCTCAGCCCAACCACACAGACAGAAGAGTTGAGATCTGATGAGCCTAAACTTAAAACCCAAACACACAGAAATCCAAACAACTGATTCCCTCACTCCTACACTCAGTCACGCTATTATATAATATGTTGCTATAAATCCAAACACCCCTAATTGCACACCACCAGTCCAAATTTCAAGGGTCCCCACAATGAGTCCTCCTGTCCCCCCCACCCTCAAATCACCTTAATACAAAAATGTTGTTTGTAATTCAATATGCTTTATTAATTTTAAAGGCAGTATACATACATAACAAGATATAATGTGATATAATAGCCATGCTGCTGCCTAAAAGGACAGTAATGAAACAAAAGTACAAAAAATGAAAATAAAACTAGTACAATATCACAAAACACAAAAACCTTAAAACAAACCCACCATCTCCCCCAAACCCTCCCTCCTCCCCATCTCGGCACATGGAATATGGGGAAAGAAAAGCACTCACAGCAAGGTTAAGACATTGGGTTATGGGGGCCAGAGAGAGAACAGCATCAAGAGGGGTTCCCCAAGTGCCCTTAAAGGTCTGAGGCCTGTGCCACATGGATGCTATATGCTTCTCCAGCTGAACAGCAAGTAGCACCTCCTGGTACCATTCTAGAACCAAGGGAAAAGTATCCTCTTTCCAGTATTGAAGCATTGTGATCTTTGCTACCGAGACCAATAGTGTAAGATGAGCTTTCCTTATACGAGGTGTGCCGCATGGGAAGAAGGAAAGCAGGCAGCAATCTGGGATAAATAACAGTTCCAACCCTAGAAGGGGGTCCAAGAGACCATTGATTACAGTCCAAAAGTCTTGGGTGTGAGGACATGTCCAGACCAAGTGGTAGAGAGTGCCAGGACTCTGTTTACAGAGGGAACAAAGAGGGGAAGCCAGGAATTCAATTGTGTGCAATAAGACTGGAGTATAGTATAAATTATGCTAAATATTAAATTGGGTCAGACGTAGCCTATCTTGTTTAATAAATTTGTAAATCCCTCTCCAAATCTTCCCCCAAAGTTCAACTTCTGCAGGAAGAGATAATACATGTACCCAGCAAAAACAAACCCCAGTTGGGAGATGCGGGTCCAGAGTCTGTATGTGTTTATAAATACCAGAGACCGCATGTGGTTGTTCTGCAATAGTAAGCACTGTGGCAAGATCTTCTGAAGGGTGCAAGATCCATGGTCTTGGGTGCAGGAAGGCAAGTATCGAGTTTTTAAGCTGGAAAAATGTAAAGATATCCTTCTATTGGAGATGAAACTGATCTCCGAGAACTGGAAATGGGGTTATGTCATCTCCCTGAAGGAAATCATTCAATGTGGCATGTCGTAGTTGAAGGAGAAATGAAGGGGGAATAGGCCGGGAACCAATCCGAAAATGAGGATTGCTTGAAAAGTGGTTCAGTGGGTGAATGGTACCAGGCCACTGAAAGATGGGCCTGCATTTGGTGGAAGGCCTTGAAAGACCAGGCCAAAGGAGATCCTCTGAGTGTTCGGGGGAGTTGAGCAGGGTGTATATTACCTAAGGCCAAAAAAGTACAAGCTGTTTTATGAGCCAGGTCTCTCTCTATGTCCAACCAAATAGACGAGTAAGTGTCAGTTTGAAAGGGGGAATCTGGTTTAAACCAGAGGGCTACTTTACTCATGTGTTGGTCAGCATAGTAAGTGAAAAGGGATGGGAGGGCCAAGCCCCCATGGGCCTTGGGAGCAGTCAGCTTTAGGTACGCCCCGCATATCATCTTGCTTTTCCATAAGAAGACATTAAAAATTCTCTGCAGTCTTGCAAACCAGGACTTGGGGAGGAAAAAAAACAACATCTCTAGGGGGTACAGTAGTCTTGGTAATATATTGATTTTAAGAATACTAATGCGCTCCCAAAGAGAGAGAGGGAGAGTTCCCAACCTCGCTAGATCAGTCTTTAAAACCTGTAGCAAGTCAATAAGGTTTTTCTTTACCATAGTAGGGATATCTCTAGCAATAGTTATACCCAAGTATGTGAGGGATTTTGGTTCCTAGGCCAAGTCAAGTGCCACACTGTCTTCCCTGGTCGTGCAATGATTAAGAGAAAGTATCTTTGATTTGGAGAGATTCAGTTTGTAGGATGACACTGCAACAAAGTCACTCAGTTCTGCCAGTAAGCTGGAAATGGAGATTGCAGGGTCCTCAATGTGCTGGAGAAGATCATCTGCATACACTGATACAGTGTATCTTATCTCTCCCACTTTGATGCTTTTTATGGAGGGGGAATTTAAATATTCCGCTCAATAAAAAAATTTTAAATAAATGAATAAACATAGGGGAGAGATGGCTAAATGAGCTGCAGTAAATGTTCCAGCTTTAATGTTAAAAGGAACTTATGGTTTGAACAGTATAAATGTCACAACTAGGCAGAAAGCACCCATCCAGTTCAGCAGAAAAGCCTCTCAAAGGCTCATAGCTGCACTTCAAAAATCAACAGTCAATAGATGGAAGTTCTCGCACCACCACAGTGACACAGAAATCACTGAAGTTCAAATGCAAATGTAGAGAAATTTTCCAAGTTTTTAAGGTGGCTGAGGAACTAGCAAAGGAGGTGCAGCACTCTTCTCACTATTGCTATCCCCAACAATATAATATTGAGCACTCACCCCCTCAGGAAAAACAGGATCCACAAGTGGCAGGAGAAAAGCTCTCACTAAGTCTTCCAACTCCAGTTAGTCCAATGAGTAGGTAGAAGGGGCACCAAACAAGCACCAGAGGAGAAACACCAGGCCAACGTAACCCATACCCATAGAGCAAAGCAAAGACCAGCTGCTTCTTTCAGGCCTATGGGTCTAGATAAGCATTCCAACTCAGGCTGAGCAGTGGGACACAGGCAGGGTTTTCCCAGGGTGCAGCGGAGCTCCCACCTCCTGCCATGCCGGTTACCCCCACTGCTCAACCACTGTCCCTACAGACCAGACCTCCTTGATCTCTGAAGCAACCTCCTGGGAAGCAGATGGCAAGCTTCCTCCAGCAGACAACTACTGGGAGACAAGAACAAAGTCTCTCCTTGAAGGGCTCACTCCCTTTGATGAATGCAGCTCTGGAACAGGCAGGCATCCCATACTTCCAACCTTAGACAGCTCGGGTGAGTGCTCTGTATTTTGCTGGCTTTGTTCTGGCTTCCACAATAACTTAAAAAAGGTGAAAAAGTACAGCTACTGTAGCACACAGGGCTTTTTAGCTCCACTAGTTAAAAAGAAAACCTAAAAACTCCTCTACTATCTCACTTTCTGAGTCTTGCCTCACACAAGATTCCCTAACTAAAAACAAAATAAAACAAAGAATTAAAAACAGTGGCTCTCCCACAGTGAGCATTAGCTCTCCCAGAGTAATATTTTCTTGAAAATGTATCAAATGAGAGCAAAACTAACAAAAGGAAAGGAAGCAAAGGCTAATGTATTAGAGTGATTGCAGATGACAGCCCAGCCTGGCCACCATCTTTCACCAACCAGCACAGTTTAGGAGTGCTAACAAATGAGAATTTAAAGAAATAATCACAGTGTAATAAGACAGTGGGAATGGCAAATTAACTGTTTTGTTGTTTTTGGCAGGGGAACCAGTAGTAGAAGTAAGGAGGGAATATAAATCTTATACAAAGCCCTGGGAAGGCTAAACTTGGAGTATTGTGTTCAATTCTGGAATCCACATTTGAAAATGATAGTGATAGTGTTGAAGCAGTGGGGGAGGAGAACAACAGACATGGTACAGGGGCAACAGGGTACATTGTACAAGGAAAGATTATAAGACCTGAATCTGTTTACACTGGATGACAGAATGGAATGAAGTTGATGAGAGGAATGTTTCAGAAAGATATTAGGAAGTATTATTTCACTGAGAGGGTACTGGAAAATTAGAACTAATTTTTTAAGGAATTGGTGTGTTCTTACATTGTGAATTCATTTAAGTATATGCTGTATGGATAGACATATGGGTATTGTGAAATGAGTGGGGATTAAACTTGGCAGATGAATGTATGTCAGATAGGTATATGGTGGACTTGATTGGTCATGATGCCTTTATCTTCTATAAATCATTATGCAACTATATAATTAAGTTATACATATTTTTTTAAACCAGACCAAGCAATGTTTCCTTTCTTTTAATAGGAGTTTTTCCGTAAGGGCCATGGCAGGCAGTATTTTCTTGGACATGCTAGTTACTCTAATCCAATAACTTATAATAGACATACTTAGTAAAGCTTTCAAAGACGTTGCCCTAGTTTCAGAGTGTACAAGAGTTGAGTGAATGGATATAGGAAGGCCTAGCCATTTTGCATAAATTCGAATAATTATTTTTTTCAAGGCAATCTGTATTTATGAAACTACATATTTCATTTGCATATGCAGCTTGATGAAATACTTTTGCATCAGTGGGTCTAAGAAGAGCAATCAGGGCTTTACCCCCATATTTATAGTTAAATCATTGCAAAAGCTTGGAAGTTTTAATAGTTTTATTGCTCACATGTTTTAAATGAGTAGCCCAGTGGCCATTGCTAGAAAAATTAACCCCAAGCAAGGCAAAAATTAGCCCCAAGCAAGGCAAACCCAGTATGATTTTACTGCATCAATAACTTTGCCTTTATTGTGCCGTTTAATATTTACCATATCTGAGCCAAAAAGCATAGCTTTCAGTTTATTCATATTATTGATAAGACAATCTTACAAAATAAATCTGTGGATGAAGGCTGGGAGTACATTAAAAATATAATACATTCTGTAATGAATAAATAGGTTAGATGTGTCAACAAATATAGTCATAAAGACATAAGCCCAGATATTCAAAAGTGTTGCGCATGGTGCAACAGTGTTATGCCATACACAACCCACTGATGCGCCCTGGCATGATATTCAAAAGGGAAAAGTGTGCCTCAAATCCCGATGCGCGGAGACGCATCAGTAATATACCACAGGCACAGGTGGAGGGCGTCCCATGCATAACCTGCACAGCCCGATATTCAGCCTGGGATATGCAGAGTCTGCATGCGCAGCTCCTACCTGCGCCTGCACAAAGTTACACCCCAAAGAAGGAACAAGTGATGGCCACCCACAGGTGAGCTGCCGCATTGCAGGGCACAACACAGCAGCTGCCACCTGTGGGTGGCCACCCGAGTTCCTGCTGCACTGGTGGCGCCCCCATGCCCCAAGGTCATCGGTAATCACACCCCCAGGTCCAATATCCCTGGTGGTCCAGTGGACCTCTATGTGCCCAATCACGGGCAACAGTACACTCCCCAAGTACAATATCCCTGGTGGTCCAGTGGACTGCACTGAGCCGAGCATGGGCATCTATAATGGCATCCCCTCAAGTTCAATATCCCTCGTGGTCTAGTGTACCCCCACCACCCGCCCACTGAGACCCACTTCCCGCTCCCCGTCAGCGCCGGGCAGCAGCACCACCACCTTCGCCCGCCACCCGCTGACTGACAGCTCGGTGGGCTGCCGCCCAATGGTTCTAGCATGAGCCAATGGGCATGCAGCCCATACCGTCTATTCAGTCCAGATATGTGAATTAATTCATTCACCTATCTGGACTGAAATATGCGATAGACTGCTGCGCCGTGGCTCATGCTAATGACCAACGGGCATGCAGCCTACTGAACTGTCGGATCGGCGGGCGGCGGACAGCAGAGCAGGTGGGGTGCTGCACTGCCGGCTGACGGAGAAGGCGGGCGGTGGCTCAGTGAGCAGGTGGTGGGTACACAGACACTCAGAATATTGGACTTGAGAGATGCCGATATAGATGCCAGCGATCAGGCTCCATGTGGTCCACTGGACCACAGGGATACTGAACTTTGGGGGAAGCGTACTGTGTTGCCCCGATCGGGCACATAGAGGTCCGCTGGACTACCAGGATATTGAACCTGAAGGTATGATACAGATGCCTCAATGGGACACATGTGGGTCGACTGGACCACCAGGGGATATTGGGCGGTTTTCTTTTTCTTACAGGAATTCCCTGAGAGCGGGCTGCAGGGGGTCTGTCCCCAGCGGCTGCTGCCTGGACGCAGTGCCAGGTGTAAAGTCATCGAGGATCGGTGCTACCTGCATGCTAATGGCATGCAAATGCGTTCCGTAATGAGATGCAAATGGCCCCTGTTGACTTGCATAAATTTATGGCCCCATTTGCATGCCCGTTTGAATATCGCAGGTGCTGTGCATGGCGCAATGGCACTTGCATACGCATTTCCATGCTCCCTCTGGCTACTTGCACTGGCGCCAGTGCCACTCGCCATGCACAGTAAGAGGCTGACCAGAGTCTGCGATATTCAAAGCTGCTGCGCTATAGCGCAGCTCAGTTGGATATCGCCCAGGCCACACCCTTGCGCAACAAAATTGAGCTGTGCCCAGGCTTGCGCCACAGCCTGGCACAGTTTTTAATATCCTGGCCATAAAACCTAAATGGCTACACAAAGGTATCATACAATTAATAAAAAAGAAAAACAAGGCCTATAGCATTTACAAAAAACAACCAACACCTGAACATTGGGAAAGATTCAAAGCTGTTCAAAAATCATGCAAAAATAAAATCAACACAGCAAAACGTAATTATGAAAACAAATTAGCAAAAGCTGCAAATAAAAATAACAGTAAACAATTTTATGGGTGCATAAATTCATTAACAAAAACAGATACTGAACTAACAGTAATGAATAAAGATATCCAATTAATCACAGACCCAGTTGATATGGCAAATGCCTTTAATAAATATTTCTGTTCTATTTATAATCAACCACAACAAAATACAAGCGCAATAGTTAATAAGTCATTCGTAGATAAACACAATATCCTAATTAAAGACATTACCACAAAAATTGAAAGTTTAAAAACACATAGTGCACCAGGACTAGATAACATACCATCAATGCTGAAATTAATGAAACACAGCATCAGTATACCCTTTAAGCACCTATCTGAACAATCACTCAATACAGGCATAGTACTGTACCAAGTGATTGCAAAGTACAGTAGCAAAAGTTACACCAATCTACAACAAGCAGTTGCCAATGCTGAGTGTTTGCTTGCTGATATTAGCATTGGACATGCAGAAGTTATACAGATGCAGAATAGGAATGGCAGTGAAGTACTGCACTCATGCTAACCCCACCTCCACCCTGCAGAGATGGACAGGCATTGGGGTGTGCCTTTGGGTCATCACCCATAATGCTCACAGCATTTCCCCTCACCCTGTCCTGCAGACACAGACAAATGTTGAGGTGTGCCTTGGGGTGTTCGGCTTTACAGTCACGCCATTTCATAAGGACATACACTGAAATGGGTCCAGCATAGGAGAATGGGGTGAATTGTGGGGCCGAAGAGTCCAAGGCACACCTCGATGCCTGTCACTGGCTTCAGGGTGGGGGTGGGGTGGAATGGCATGAGCATTATAGCAGGCAATCCAAAGGCACACCCCTGACACCTGTCAGTCTCTACAGGGTGGGATGTTATGGTTAGAAACCCTAACGCCCCAGGCATTTGTTGGTATTTGCACTACCAATGTTTAGCATGGCCTTTTTGTGACCCCCACCTCATGAAAGCATTTGGGACCTCTGCTCATGAACAGTGGCACCGTGATTTTGTTAATCTGTCCTGAACATTGATTTCCCACAGTGACTATGCCATTCTGTGCCAGATGTGCGAAAACACAGTTTGGGCAGGATGTAAAAAATGACAACTATACCATTCATAGGGAGGTGTGAAGAGATGGCAGTTCTGAAAATCTGGAGTGAAAATTGAAAAAATGCTCGAACTTCTGAGCATACGTGGAAACTGCACAACGCACGCTTGTAACACAGTCATTTAGTGGAATTATTTCACCAAATGTTCAACATAGGCATTTTGTGACCTCTGCTCATGAACAGTGACACTATGATATTCTTAATCTGTCCTGAACATTGATTTCCCACAGTGACTGCGCCATTGTCTGCACTCCAACATGGAACACTTCCTCTCAATTTCACATCTTTATTTCTCACATTTCATCTTCCATTTTCCTTTTCTCCCTTCTGGGTTATCCTATCTACTTTCTCCACCCTCTCCCAAGCTCCTCACTTCATCTATCTCTGCTTGGCAGCTATTACACTTCTCAGCACTTTACCCCTTATTTGATTGCTCGGTGTCTGGTCACTTTAATTTGACCTGATTGTATTGTCTTATGTAAACTGTAATGCTGTACTTGGTCTCATCTACCTCAATTCTTAACTTGACCTGATTGTATTTGTCTAATGTAAACTTGTATGCTTAACTTGGTCTTACTACCACATTTCTTTGTCACACTGATGCTGTTATGTTCAAGCATCCACATGTAACTTTACTATTTATCATGATGTCTCTTTGAAGTTTGTCTCTGTACTCTCCTGGGTCATGCCTAAAAATAGTCTTTCTGGCTAGTGCACCTACCCGGTAAACAAAAACTAAATAAAAATAAAAATAAAATTGTGTGCCAGACATGCAAAAACACATTTTGGGTAGGATGTGAAAAATGACAGCTGTACTGTTCATATGGAGGTGTGCACTATACTGCTCGTTGAGTCATATGAAACTGCATTCAATGGCCAAGCAGTAAATCGGAGCTGACCTCGGGCTGTGTGTGAACTCAAACTTTGCGGTGCACTAGTAAAGGCAGAGGACTTCCCCGCAGCCTCTATGTGACTGCTCCCTGCCAGCCCCCCAATAACCTCCCACCCTTAGCTGTCCTTGAATTTATAGGAAGTCTAGATCACGTGTGCTGGTGACTGCTTGATGAAATATCTCATCTCCCTACTTTCTCATCTGCAGGATATATTCTACAACCACTAGAGGTTGCTACTTCTCTCTGTTCTCTCTCTACTCCAGCTGTGAGCTGCTTAGTCTTGCTCCACTGTTTCTGCTTTTACCTCTGGCTTGCACTCCTAAATCAGTCTCCTCTCTTACTTCTGTGCTTCTGACTGAAGTATGAAACTACTTTGTTTTTGTATCCTCTTTTTTTCTTGCCTTAACGACCCTAGACCTCCTTGGACAGCTTCTTGTGTCCACCTCTACCTACTCCACCGCTTCCAATGATGAATTTGCCTACTAGAATATGCTTGTACATCAAACTACGGCTGCAGTAACCTTCCTGGGGCTCAGTATTAAATCTTCTAGGTTTCTAATTAGGTTCTTACTACGTTTGAAGCTTACCTCCTCTGGGTGCAGATCTCGTTCTTTTGCGCTTGCCACCACCTGTCTCATAACTCTATCCTTTGCCCTATCTGGTGATATTGAGTCCAATCTGGGTCCGAGGAGTCAAAGCAATTCCCCCGTAGTCCCTCATATGCTACCACAGTCTTCTCGTCTAATCTTAGCTCACCTCAATATCAGAAGTCTAACTGCTAACCTCCCCAAACTACAAGCTTGGATGCAAGTTAATAACCCTGAAATTCTAGCTGTATCTCAAACCTGGCTGAAGCCCTCTATCCCCAGCTCTTTATGCACAATTCAAGGATACAACCTGCTTCGGATCGACCATCCCACCTCCAAAAGAGGAGGTGGTCTTGCCCTGTACCACAAAGCCCACCTAAACGTGACCCTTATACCTAAACAACAGCTGAACAATTGTGAAGTCCTACACTGTCTCCTACTACTGGGAGGTGCAAAGAAACTCCATATATTTAACATTTACTAACCCCTCGTGATAGCAAACTCAGTCTTGAGGAACTCATTGACCTACTACCTACGGTGACTATGAAAAATAAAATAATATGTCTGGGGGATTTTAACCTTGACTGGCTCGGCCCAAACACCTCTTACCTTGCATCACCTATAAGCAAGGCAAACCCAACCCAGCTTGTCCAGTCACCCACAAGCATCTCTGTCAAGGGTACCAGTTGAACTCTTATAGACTGGGTATTAGCAAACAGAAAAGACAGACTCAGCTCAGTCGGTGTACTCCTGGACTCTGTCAGTGACCACTGCCCAGTTTACTGTGTGTGACATGCCTCTTCCCCTTCATATCCACCCAAAGTGCTAACTTTCTCTAATTTTGCTGTGCTTGACTTGGTTTCCCTTATTTGAGATCTGCATCCTGTTGACTGGTCCCCCATCTTTGTCACCAATGATATCAACTGTGCTAACGAATTCTTTAATAGCACCTTACTCTCTCTCTCTACAGAAGAGGGATATCCCACTCTCCAGGTGGAGGGTTAGGGGTAAAACCACAAAGTGGCTTAAGCTCTCTGTCTTACAGCAGCTGAAACTTAGGGACAAACTATGGGCTACATGGAAATCCTCGTCTCTTCCTTCAGATTATGATAATCCGTAATGTCTGCAAGAAAGAGATTGGATTAGCAGAAAGCAACTACTACCAAGAACTCCTTCACTCCTCTTCATCTGACCCAAGGCGGTACTGGTCCCAAATACACAAGATCCTAGGTCTGAAGCTCTGAAAGAGATGATGGTTGATTATATCTCCCGTAATAACCGCTCTACTATAGTCAATGCCTTCAACTCCCTCTTTACTATGCTTGCCAAGATCTCTCCCTCTCTATCCCATTGCCCTCAATCATCTGAGCCAGTTGCTAATGATGTTCCCCCTCCACCGGAGCTAGCCCCTGTCTCCCATCATGAAGTTCTGAAACTGCTTAAAACTATTTCTATTCACAGTAGTGCAGGTCCTGACAGCATTGAACCTAGGATCCTTAGGCTGACAGCCTCCATCCTAACTACACCAATTACTAGACTCATTAACCTATCCATATCCTTCTCCACTGTACCACAGCTCTGGAAAGCTGTGAGAACCATTACTGTGTATAAAAAAGGTGATCCAAAGATCTTATCTAAATACCAACCCTTAGCCATTCTGCCTACTCTTAGCAAATTACTTGAGAAACTAATCCACAGTCAGGTGTCTTCCCATCTCCAAAATTCCAATATCCAAGCTCCTGCCCAACATGGTTTTAGGCCTGGACATAGCACCACTACAGCCCTAACTCTGTTTACTAGTGAAGTCAAGACAAACATGGACAAAGGTCTCCTTACTGGGGCTGTTTTTATTGACCTCACTAAAGCATTTGACATGGTCAACCACCCTCTGCTCTTAAGGAAACTCCAAATGCTTGGTGTGACAGGCTCCTCCTTGTCTTGGTTTAACAGCTATCTTAATCATCGTATACAAACTGTCTCCTTCTGTAGAGTCCTCTCTTCCCCTGCTATCATCTCCTGAGGAGTCCCCCAAGGTTCTATACTCGGTCCCTTGCTCTTTTCTCTGGTTATTAATGATATCCCTTCCACTCCAACTCACTGCCATACCATTATGTATGCTAATGACTTGGTCCTCTTTACTTCTTCTAAATCTGTCAGAGACATAAGTGATCAACTATCTTCCTCCCTCCAATGCATCCAGTCCTGGCTCTCCTTGAATCATCTAATCCTTAATCTACCTAAAATGAATGCTATGCTCTTTGGGTCATCCAGAAAAGTCCAGACTTTTACCCCCCACCTGCGGGTCCGCTGCCTTGATGAATCAACTATATCCTGTACTGACTCCTTTAAATACTTGAGAGTGATGCTTGACCCTTCTCTTAATTTTTCCTCTCATTTAAATGAGGTATGTAAGCATATCAATGTAAAGATTGGAGTTGCCTACAAAGTTCGCCATTCTCTGACTCTTTCTGCCAAGATTTCTGTAGCCTGAGGTATCCTCCTCCTCTCGGGGCTCAAATATGCCCTACCTATCCTGTCCCAGGCCAATGTCGGTGTTCTCCATAAGTGGGATGTCACTTACAATAATATTTGCAGATTTGCCTTGTCTGCACCTCGACTCACCCACCACTGTTTACTCTACTCCTCCTTAAACTGGCTGTCCACCAATGATTTGCTTTCATACACCTTTGGATGCTTTATTGACTCTCTAACCAGAATTCCTCAACCTGACTATCTTGGAGCTATGTTTATTCCTGTGACCTATTCTCACTCCCTTAGATCCTCTGCCTCTCCTTTGCTCTCTGTCCCCACTTGCTCTACTAAAATGGGAGAACAAGCTTTCTCCCACTTTGCTCCCAAATTTTGAAACACCCTTCCTCCCCAGATTCAGAGTTCTACATCTCACAGCTCTTTCAAGAAAGCATTCTTCTCTCACCTACAAACTCATGGTGTCTGTAATTGCTCTTAACCCTGTGCATCTGTTGCCAGTCTTGTCTGCAATTACCATTTGTGTTGAACTCTTCTATACTACTTCCTGTTGCTGTTCTCTCTCTTACTCTGAGCGTCCTGGTTATAGATATGCCATTTTGCCTGACCTTCCTGTGTTGGGGTCCTGTGCTGGCTTATCCTTACATGTTTTTTCTTCTAGTTCACACTCCTGTGTGGGTGTCTTTCTGTACAAATAGATGATGTTGTATTCTGACCTTCCTGAGTGGGGTCCTGCCTGTCACTTGTACTATTAACTACTGTTATGCTCTCATAAAAACATAGAAACATAGAAGTTGATGACAGATAAGGACCGCAAGGCCCATCCAGTCTGCTCATTTCTTTTTCTGCCTTATGAGTGTGCCATAGGCCTTTGCTCTGTCAATGGCCTATCTATTCATACTCATCTGTATTGCTCCCTTATGCCTACCCCATGCCTGTCTGAAGCCCTGCACTCTATTCGTATCCACCACTTCCTGAGGTAGGCCATTCCATGCATCGTCCATCCTTTCTGTGAAAAAGAACTTCCTCACATTACCCCTTAATCGGCCTCCTTCTAATCTCATGCTGTATCCTCTTGTTCTGATATTTTTCTTATATTGAAACATGTTAGACTCCTTCACCTTGTTAATGCCCTTAAGGTGTTTGAATGTTTCGATCATATCACCTCTCTCCCTCCTTTGCTCTAGGATATACATATTGAGCTCCGTTAATATGTCTTCATATGTTTTCTGATGCAGTCCCTGCACCATTTTGGTTGCCCTGCTCTGGACTGCCTCAATTTGGTTAATGTCCTTGTGAATGTGTGGCCTCCAGTACTGCACGCAGTACTCCAGATGGGACCTAACCAGTGTCTTGTAAAGAGGTATTATTACCTCCCTCTTCCGACATGTGATACCCCTACTAATACACCCCAACATCCCTCTAACCTTACTTACTGCTTTAGTGGTCTGCTTGGATGATTTCAGGTCATCTGTGATGATGACGCCCAAGTCTCTTTCTTCCCTTGTGACTGCCAGCAACTCCTCTCCCAGCCTATTGGTGGTTTCAGGGTTTCTCTTCCCTATGTGCATGATCTTGCACTTCTTTGCACTAAACCCCAATTGCCACTTTTCTGACCATTTTGCTAGTTTATTCAGACCTCTTCACATTCTGCCCACCCCTTCTGGATCATCTACTCTGTTGCAGATCTTGGTGTTATCTGCAAACAGACAAGCCTTACCCTCTAGTCCATCTGCAATGTCACTAATGAAGATATTGAAGAGGAATGGCCCCAGGACTGATCCCTGAGGTACCCCACTTGTGACTTGCATCTCTTCTGACTGTATACTGTTTACCACCACTCTCTGTTTTCTGCACATCAACCAGTTTGCCACCCAGCTGACCAATTTCTGGCCAACCCCGAGCCTACCCAGCTTATTAATTAATCTTCTATGTGTAACAGTATTGAAAGCTTTGCTGAAGTCAAGGTAGGCGAAATCAACTGCCCCCCCTTGATCCACCACTCTGGTTACCCAGTCAAAGAAATCTATGAGATTAATTTGACAGGACCTCCCTGTTGTAAGCCCATACTGTCTTGGATCCTGTGCTCCTATGGATTCCAGGTGTTACACTATCCTTTCCTTAAGGAGTGCCTCCATAATCTAGCCCACCACTGAGGTAAGACTGACTGGTCTGTAGTTCCCTGCCTCCTCCCTGCTACCACTCTTGTGGAGCGGAATGACATGAGCTCTTCTCCAGTCTTCTGGGACCTCTCCTATGCTCAGAGACTCATAAAACAGTTCTGCTAATGGCTCTGCTAGTTCCACCCTTAGCTCCTTTAGTACCCTGGGATGTATGCCATCAGGTCCCATTGCCTTGTCCTCCCTGAGCTTATCAAGCTCTTGTATGACCCTTTCTTTTGTGAAGGGTCTAGTGCACACCGTCTCCCCCCTGTGTTCATGATGCTGAGCTGTGGGGCCTGCCTTACCTTCTCTTCAGTAAATACTGATTAGAAGTATCTGTTTAGGATAGATGCTTTTACATGGTCCTCCTCCTCACATGCCCCCTTACCCCCTTTGATCTTAGCAATACCCCCTTTGGACTTTGTCCTTTTACTAATGCATCTATAGAAAGTCTTGACACCTTCTTTTACTGTTTGTGCTAGTGTTTCCTCAGTTTGGACCTTTGCCTGCCTTACTGCCTTCCCAGCTTCCCTTAGTGAAGTTTGGTATGCCTCCCTATCTTCATCCTGCTGCATTCCCTTATATTTCCTGAAGGCCAGCCTTTTGGCTCTGACCTTTTCTGCTACTATTTTTGAGAATCAAAGGGGTTTCCTTCTTCTTTTGCACTTCCTTTTCTCTCTAACACAATGGGATGTTGCTTCAAGTACTGCATCTTTAATGCTTGCCCACTTTGCCCGTACCCCCTCACCTGTATTTCTTTTTGCCAGTGCTAGCTTAATTCTGTTGGCCATGTTATCAAATTCAACTCCTCTGAAGTCCCATATTTATGCCTTGGAATGAGATGATTTAGTTCTAGTGGCCAAATTGAACCATACCATTTGATGGTCACTGGCCCCCAGGTGACCTTCTACCTGGAGATCTGTGATGCTTTCCCTGTTAGTCAGTACTAGATCTAGGATAGCCCTGCCTCTTGTGGGTTGTTGTACCAGTTGTTTGAGTCCCACCCCCTGCAGGGAAACCACCATGTGTCTCTGTACTTTGTAACTTTGTTTTCTGTACGCTCCTGGGTCATGCTTGAAAATAGACAGGTCTAATTGCCTAATGCACTTACCTGGTCAACAAAAGCTAATAAATAAATAAATAAAATTGACAATGCTGAAAATCTTGAGTGAAAATATTACAAATTCTTGAAGTTATGAGTGTGCATGTAAAATGTGCAATGCACGCTCATAACATAGTCATTTTATGGACTTTTGTCACCAGATTTTCATCATAGGCATTTTGGCACCTCTGCTCATGAACAGTGCCATTGTGGTTTTCTGAATCTGTCCTGAACACTGATTTTCCACAGTCACTGCACTATTGTGCCCCAAAAGTACAAAAACACATTTCAGACAGGATGTGAAAAATTGCATCTGTACTGTTCACAAGGAGGTGTGGAAAATGCCAGTGTTGAAAATCTGAAGTGAAAATATTACAAATTCTTGAAGTTACAAGTGTGTGTGGAAACTGCACAATGCACACTCATAACACAGTCATTATTTGGATTTTTTTCACCAAATTTGCAATATAGGCTTTTTGGGAGCCCGCCTCATGAACAGTGACACTGTTGTTTCATTAATCAATTCTGAAAGGTGATTCTGTGCAGAGACTGTGAAATCACCTTTCAAGACCGAATATTCAAATGACAGTCACTGAATTCATAAGAAGGGGCCACAAGAACCCCATGTTGAAAATTTGGTGCCAAAATTCACAAACATGGCTGAGATGTCCACCTAAGTTGATCCCGCCCCCATTTATGCCACTATATAGCTTACTGGCATTTCTTCAGTTCGCAGTCAGCTTTGAAGAGCGCAGATGTATTCCCGCTCCACCAAAGATCATTGCTCCAGTCTCCAGAGGTAAGTATGAGGTGAGGGGGGTGTGGGGAGGTCGGGTGTACAAAGGGTGGGTGTGGGTTGGGACAAGGGCACCAGAGACAATGAGGTATGGTTTTCTATTTTTACAGGGTTTAAAAAAAAAAAAGACCTCACAGGATTTTTTTCTATTACATGGATCCCGGCATGCCACCTGGGTGTTTGTTGGGGGGGGTCTGTAGCCGATGGGGATTTGGAACCCTGTCAACACATACAGAGTGTTTGGGGGTGGTGTATGAGCCGAGTGGGATTGGCACCCCCCTCAGCACACAACAAATGGGGGGGGCATTATGCTGACAGGAATTGGGCTCTCCAATTGGCAAATGAAGTTGGGAGGGGCCATGCCAACAGGAGGATTGGGCACCCCCTGTTGACTTTCATGGGGACTGTGAAAGGTGGCCAGCAACAGCTGCTGCCATGTTTATTGAAATGGGACACCAGACAAGGCTACTTATGATTCACCGCTGGAATCAGGAACTGCCCAAGCAGCAAAAACAGCTGATTGTTAAATGACAGGGCACTCCCTGATAGTAACAATGAGTTTCTTTCATGTTGGTGGCATACTACAATACTGCTGTCATCAACAGCATGCTCCTTTGTTGGCGCCACAGAGACCAGCCCCAAAATGGACTGCTGCCATTCGCCACAATACTGTCGCACCTAGACAACTTGCTACTACCTCAAACTGCTTCAATATGTTTCTTGCACATGTGCTCAAGCAAACTTAAAAAGGGATGTAAACAAAACCTATCAAATTACAGATCCATAAAGTTGACATTGGGTCTGCAAGAGAAGACATATGAGGAGAGACTAAAGGAGCTTAATATGTATACCCTTGAGGAAAGAAGGGAGGGGGGGACATGATAGAAACTTTTACGTACCTCAGTGGAATCAACAAAGTCCAAGAGAGTAGCATCTTTCAGAAAAATAGATGTGCAAGAACAAGGGGACATAATTTGAAGATAGAGGGGGGATGGCTCAGAGGCAATGTGAGAAAGCATTTTTTTCACAGAGATGGCGGTGGATGCATGGAACAGCCTTCCTGAGAAGGTTGTGTGGTCTAAAACTGTGGGAGAATTCAAGGATGCATGGGACAGACATAAGGCAACTCTTGTGGGGTGGGGTAGGAAGAAATAGGCTGTTGGTTAACTAGGATCTGCAGCTTATCCTGTAGGTAGGGAAATGGGCAGACTAGGTGGGCCAAGAAGTCTTTATCTGCCGTCAAAGTCTATGTTTCTATGTAAAATACTAGAATCATTAATAAAGGATAAAATTCAGACCCAGTTAGCAAATGTTACTGGGTTTGACTGAAACCAACATGGTTTCACATGCAGACATTCATGTAGCACAAATGTAGTGTGCTTCTATGAACGTATTAGTAAACATCTTGACAGAGGAGAACCCGCTGATGTAATACTGCTGGATTTTAATAGAGATTTTGACTCTGTACTACACTGGGCTCTTAGTAAAAAGCTTAAAAAATATGGTATTAATGAGCAAATAGCCACTTGGACTGGAAATTGGTTGGAAAAATGTACTTAAAGGGTAACAATTAGGGGACATCTATCAGCTGAGGGTGGTGTGATCAGTGGAGTGCCACAGGGGTCAGTGCGGGGCCCAACTATTTTTAAATTTTTATAGCTGATTTGGATGAAAATATTCAAAACTACTTTCTTAAATACACAGATGATGTGAAATTGGGTGGCCCCTGCAAAACAACAGAATAAATTTCTATTCTACAGGAAGATTTTGATTCTATAGCAAAATGGTCCTGTAAATGGGGAATGTCTCTAAATACAGAAACATGCCGTGTTGTACAGAAAGGGAGACATAATCCATTAAATAAATATATTTTATATAATCAAGTTATAAACTTAAAACTAAAAGATCTTGAGATATTAACTGATAATTTGGAATGAAAAGGACACTGTACAACAGTAGTAGGAAAAGATAATAGAACACTTGGGGCAATCAAAAGAAGCATAAAGAGCAGAACAGTAGAAGTTATGAAGTCATTATGCTTATCCTATGTTAGGCCACAACTGGACTATTGCAGTCAGATCTGGTGCCCATACAAAAAAAAAAAAAAAGTGGATAGACTGGAAAAGGTGCAACGCAGATTTAATAAATCTGTTAGGAATCTAAAATCTGTCCAGTATAAAACCAAATTAGAATAATTAGGGCTGCACAGTCTAGAAGTAAAAAGGAAGCGTGGGGATATGTTATTTTAAAATGACATTATGAACAATCCACAGTTGATCACAGAATTAGATATGGAATACAAAGATATTGATTCCGTTACTAGGGGACATCCATTATTTTGTGTTCAAATGGTTATTGCTATGTAAATTTCTGGGCTGCTCTTCATCCACTGTAACTTCTCCCTTGCCCCTTTTCCTTTAATCATAGCTTGCCTATCTTTACACCACCTCCCTTACTGTGCAAGCTCTGGGTGTACTCCACCTCTTCTCAAGTGAACCAATGCACAGCCAGTCTGCTGCCCACACCCCATCCCAAGCTACCCTAAACTGCCAGGTGCTCCCTGCCTGAGATGCCGCCAAACATACATGCTGCAGGAAAGTCCTGAGCAGGCTCCTTTTCATTGACACTCACTAACCAGACCTGCAAATCTTGCTGGCAGATTGTCCTACATGCCACCACTTTGTTTCTTCTTACCCTGCTCTCTTGACTGTAGACGAGCGCTATTTTTCTATCCCCCTCCCCCCTGATTCTTCTCCTGTTCACACTAGTACTGCCGCGGAAGGTACTTGCACCACCTTCTGAAACTCCAGTAACCCCAACCCCTTTCCAGCACCTACTTCCCTGTCTTTGTCTCTCTACCAGTCTGGCTCTATAACTGCCCCCTCCTCTGCTAAATCTCACTTCCTTTGTTCCTCCAGTTGCCCCCCACCCACAGATTAACACTGAATTGCCAGCAAGATATATCTGGTAAATTTCTTGCTCTCCCTCTCTTGCTCTCTCTGCAGGAAAGCCCAGTACGGGCTCCAATGCTGCTCCTGCAGCCCTGGCCACCTTTAAAAGCTGGGCGCACCCTGCCTGAGACATTGCCAGCTACATCAAAACCCAGGTATGCTTCTCAGCTGAAGAAACCAGTGGTCTGAAACTAGTTAATTTGATTGGGGCTGATCGCTTATTGCTCAGCTTCCATTGGCTGCCTTTGCTCCTGGCCAATTCCCCACTGGCTTACAGCCCACAAGGCTCCAATTTTGATTTTCTGGACTGCTGACTGATTCTGGACTGGACTTTTAGTAACTCTTAATTTTTTAGTAACTCATAATTTGTCCCACATGCCCTCCCTGGCTCTGACCTCTATTAAATGCTTTTTCCTTGAGCAAACCATGCCTCCTTCCCACCTTATTGGTCCATTCCTATTGGCTGCACCTTAACCCAAAGGGGTGTCTCTGTGAACTGCCTATGCATGCAGTCATCTCTACCGCTTCCCAATGTAGTTCGTCTGCTCAAATTCTTGTTCTCTATCCTCATGATCTTGCCCTGCTCATAGCTCTAGCATGCTAGTAGAACAAGCATAAGTTTTAGTCTTCCTAAAGTGCAGTCATGAATGGTCCTGCATTCTACCTCTTCCTTATCAGTGGAGCTACTTCTTTACTAATGTGCAGTCCACCACACTGCTTCTCTTAACATGCCTAGCCCCATTTGAACAACAGCAGTTTCCCCCTGCCGTACACCAACTCCAGCCTCCAACGTGTCCTGTGCTGATGCCTTCCTACAGAATTGCCTTTTACTACTAATTATCTATAGTATCCTGGGCCATCAAACCCTGACTCCCACTGTCTCAACCCAGCCTGCACTTCACAACTACGTCTGGTAACCTATAGCAGTGGTACAACTTCTTTCAGGCCCAACTCTCATGTCCCTCCCTGCCTGTGGATTAAATACAAACACAAAGGACTAACACCATACCTGCCCTGGCTGCCCCCACTAGCTCTCTTTCCTGGCATCAGAAGCATCCAGGAAAAATACCTCATCCACTGCAACCAGACAAGGCACACTATACTTTACAACAAGCATTTCAAAGACTACTTACATTGTCTAGCTCTTCTACTTCTTCTACTCACAAGCAATATATACCTCAACCATGGCCCACCTCAAGCAATCCACATCCAACAGAGAACAACAGGACAACTCACCATCGCTTCAATCAATATATGCAGCCTCCTCCCCAAACTGGACATCCTGAATGCATGGGTATGGCAGCATTATCCTGATATTCTTTCAATTGTTGAGACATAGCTCTCCCCTAATGTTGCAGACTCCTCAAATACAATACCGGCATATAGCATCTTCAGACAGGATTGCCTCACTAATTGAGGTGGCAGCTGTGCAATATATCTGAGAGATAACATTTAAGGCATAGTACTTCCACTGCCCAGCACTGGGGTTCTCACTCGAGCACTTGCGGTAAAGGTGCCTCTTGGTGCACACAACAAAACCCTCACTGTCCTTGAAGTATACATCCTACCTGGTCAAAAGGCCACTAGTCTGGACTTCCTCATGGAGTGTCTGGGCTGCCTCAACCTACATGCTGAGACCATTCTGTTGGGTGACTTTAACATTGACTGGCTTGCCCCTGACACATGCCTATACAAGAATACATTCTCAGCTGTTCACTTCTCCCAGCTAGTTGTTGCACCCACCAGGACAAACTATAAGACTGGGACATCTACCCTACTTGACTGGGTACTGACTAACTGCCCTGAGCACATGTCCAAAATTACTGTTCTCCTCAATGCATGTAGTGACCACTCACCTGTCCTTTTTCAATGGTTTAATCATTATATTAAACCCCCTGCCAGAACCATTACTAATAGGGTCCTAGGCACAACCACCTGGATCTCCTAAAAACAGAACTCCATCATCAGAATTGGTCCGTGGTCTACACCTCCTGCACGGTAGATGCATCTCTCGAAAGGTTTGTTCTACAATTCAGTGCAGTGTGTGACAAACATGCCCCAATCAAAAAGCGTAAGGTCAAAGGCCATAGTAATCCATGGTTCTCCCCAGAACTCCTTGACTGTCTGAAGACAATAGACCACCTATGGCATCATGCCAGAGCATCGGGTAAACAGGCCGACATCCAGGCATATAAAGCTGCTAGGAATGACTGCACTAGGATTATACACGCTGCAAAAAAAAAACAATATTACAAGGACACCCACACTAGATCTTTGAGTGACAGATGTAAATTCTGGTCCAACATGAAGTAAATCATAGGGAAAAATTATAAGACAGCACCCACAATGCTCAGTATTGATGGTGAGCCCACATTGGATCCATATACCATAGCAAATGCTCTAAACACAGCCTTCTCAGACCTGAGTGGTGTTCTACCCCCCTGACTTCTTCCTCCACCCTAACACAGGGCACAATGCCAGTCCAGTTGCCCCCTCAGCTTCATACTATCCATTCCACTTTAGAGCCATCACTTTGAGAGAAGCCAGAAAATACTTTCTGAAAGTCTTTGGGAAGCCTAGATATAGTGGTGACTCCCTTGACTTCAAATTTGTGGTGCTTATCTTGGATGAAATCATAGCACCTCTAACCCAGATCATTAATACATCATTGTGACTGTCTCAATTCCCTCAGAAATGGAAGTCAGCTTTAGTCACAACGCTCTTTAAGAGTGGGGACCATGAAGCACTAGGGGAATAATAGGCCTATTTCAATCCTCCCACGTTTATCAAAAGCACTTGAAAGAGTTTTTGCTGATAAACTGGTGGCGTACTTAGAAAAGTACCAACTTCAACGCCTGAAGCAGCATGGTTTCTGGAAAGGCCACATTACCACCACTGCTCTACTGGAATTCAAGGGCTAATTCCACAATGCTCAGGACCAGGAAGACCTTGTTGGAGCCACTTTCATTGTTCTAATGAAAGCATTCAACATGGTCAGTAACATCTTCCTTGTCGAACAACTCTCAGCCATTGGCCTCTCTAATGACACAGTTGCCTGGTTCAAGAGCTACCTTTCCAACCACTCACAGCAAGTCAGGATGGACAACATCATTTCAGAAAGCAAACCTGTGCTGTCTGGTGTTCCCCGAGGCTCAATCTTGGATCCACTTCCATTTAGCATATTCCTCATCTGTCTTCTGTCCACCTGTCAAGGTCAAATTCTTCATTATGCAGATGATGTAGTCCTGTTTAAAAGTGACCCTGACCCAGAGCTCCTAGAAAGAAAGCTTCAATATAGCTTCTTGGTCACAGAACGTTGGTTTGGTGAGCAAAAACTCATCCTTAATTACAAGAAAACTAATCTAATGTTCTCCAGTACCTGGCACAGGCATCGCACATACCCTCTCAACATCACCAATGTGGCCAGGGCCCCACTGGAACTAGTCCAACACTTCAAATACCTAGGGATTACATTGGATAGCAACATGTCTTATGCACTACACATTGACAACATTGCCAAGGCAGTCTACAGGAGAATTGGCGTCCTACATAGACATAACCAAAGTCTCTCCTAGGAGGCACTCAGTTTGGCTATACATAGATCAGTGATCCCACTCATTAACTATGGTCTCATAATCTATGACTCAGCAATGACCATGGCCCTCCACCATATCATAGTAGCTTTAAACAAAGCTTATCGGCTGGTCACCAGTTCCTCTAGGCTTACACACACCTGCGAGTTGAACAAACAAGCAAACTGGCTTCAGTTCGATGCCAGACTCAGATATTAAACCTGTCTCTTGGCAAAAAACGTTAGGCACGGCATGGCTCCTGCTGGGGTGTTGAACCTCCTTACACCCTATGAACTCCAGCACATCACCAGGAGCACTGACAGTACAGTCTTTGAAGTTTCCCGCTGTCACACCTCATTCGGCCAGAGGTCCTTTACCTCCAGTGCACCAACTTGGTTAAATGCCCTGCCACTCAACATCTCTACTGCTACATCACTGGGCCCTTTTTTTTTTTATATACTTAGTTTATTGAGTATTTTCCAGTGAAAAACTTCTGGTTGTGGCTTACATACACTATCATATTCAAAGTCAATTAACAGTTATTACGTGTATAAGATAACCATGTTACCTCATATACATTTTATACCTGTTCCATTTTATTTTTCATGCTTATTAAACCAAGCAAGAACATTCAAGATCATTTGATCCTAAGAATTAAAATATTATAAATAGACAACTTATATCCTTGGGGAGATAAAAAATAAACCAGCATCCATACATTTCAGCATTACATTAGATTTGGTTTAAAACTGATACCTTTTGTGGAGGTAGTACTAGACCCATAGTGGAAGAGGAAAAGGGGGAAGGAGGGGAGGAGGAGGGGGGAGGGAGGGGAGGGAGGGTGGAGGAAGAGGGGAGGAGGTGGGCATGTATTTGAAATCATTTATTTGGATCTGTATTTCTCATATATCCTCCCTTTATATAAGTCCCAACTAGTCCATCTGTTTACACATGCTTCATTACTGTGATTGACAGCAAAAGTGGTTCTTTCCTTACTTTGAATTTGGTTTACGGCACCCAACCATTCCCCAATCACTGGAGGAGACTGCTGTAACCAATTCTTTGTTATGCCCTTCAGGGCCACGATACACAGCACTGCCCGTAAGTATTGTCCTTCCTTTCCTTTAATTGTTGCCGGACATAACCCTAACACTATATTCTCCGGTCCTATCTCTGTTGCCAAGCCAAATATTACTGTTAGATGTTGTTTAATAGTGCCCCAATATATTTGTAAACCCACACAGGACCAAAAAATGTGTGACATATCTGTTAGATGTTGTTTAATAGTGCCCCAATATATTTGTAAACCCACACAGGACCAAAAAATGTGTGACATATCTGCTTGGAGGCACCCACATCCTCTCCAGCACATTGCATTGGTTCTAGAACCCATCCTCCTCTGTCTATCTGGTGTATAAAAATATATAATTTTAATCTTCCAGGCAAATTACTGCCACATGGGTGATGAGGTTGTGCTCCAACTACTTCTAAAAATTATAGCCCATTTTTTCTGGTTTAGTTGTGCCAAGATTGTTATATACATTTGCGAAAGTGTTGAACTTTTTGTTAACTTTTCCCATTGACTTATAAAGGGAAACTGTTTTTTGAATAACTTTTGAACCGTTTAATATTTTTTCACGAAATCTTGGAAAGGCACAACGGGGACCCTGGCTGCACATTCCCTGAAGATTTTGGGCCGGTCACGCAAACCGTATGACCTGTAGGCGCGACCACAGAATTTCAGAAAAGCGTAAACGCGCGCACAGATCACACTTAATAACTCAGCAGCCGTATATCCGACCAGTACGAAACTTGGCAGATCCCAAGACCTATGGTTCTTGATCATAAATTCCAAATTTCAGTCAAATCCATCTAACGGTTGCAAAGTTATTAAGGTGCAAAGTTTTGGGGTTTAACATAGAAATGGCTCCTCAAGCCATATATATATATATTATGGTAGCATGGTAGTGCTACCATAGTTAGGGTTCAGGAGCCATTTCCAGCATGGTAGTGCTACCATGTTAGGGTTCAGGAGCCATCCATGTTAAACCTGTATTCTTTTGCACTCAATAACTTTGCAACTGTTTGATGGATTTGCCTGAAATTTGGAATGTGTGACTAAGTCCCATAGGCCTTGGGATCTGCCAAGCCTGTGATTGATCGGATATACGTCATGGAGTTATTAAGTGCATAGATCTAGCAAGGCTACGCTTTTCTGGAATCTTTGTATATTGGTGCATAGGTCGTACGGGGTTTGTTGACCGGCCCGAAAATCAGGGAATGTGCAGCAGGGTCCCTGCGTAGCCTTTTGAAGATTTGGTGAAAATATTAAACGGTTCAAAAGTTATTCAAAAACAGTTTCCATTATAAGTTAATAGGAAAAGTTAACAAAGTTCGACAGTGTCGCAAATATTTTTACTTTCACAAATGGGCTCTGTTACTTTCGTGAACCGCCATTTTGTTTTCAGTTGTGATCAGAAAAATGGTTGGTATTTAAATTGAGACCCTAGCAACGTAATTTTTTGTATTTAGCTATTTAACTTTGAGGATGCTTGCTATGTCTTTATTTTAGAAAACACCCAGGAAATGTATGTTTTTCAAATTTCTGAAAAGTACTTAAATTACTTTCGTGTTCACGAAAGTCAGAATTTTTAGGAAGCTTTCTAAATTGCTACAGTAATTTTCAGTCTGTGGAAAATGACAGCAATTCTTTGGCACTGCACTGCAAAATAACGTTGGGAGTTTTGGGCTGAAATTTGAGGAATGGAAATGACATCTCGATGCCTTTCAGTGTTGTATTGAAAAATATTACATGGCGTGAATTATGGCACCTAAAGTTGACAGATTTTTCCCATAGGATAACATTATGGCGCTCAAGCATTACAGGAACTTTGGCACCCTGCTGCAAAATAGCGGTTTGGTCTTTTTTCCTGAAATTTGAGGAAGATACGGTACACAGATGCCTTTCAGTAGTTTGGTGAAAAATATCACATGGCGGCAAAGTTACGGCACTCCAAAATTGACATTTTTTTTCCATAGGATAACATTACGGCCTTCGACACTTAACAGAAATCATTTGAGCCCTTCTGCAAAATAACGGTTTGGTCTTTTTTCCTGAAATTTGAGGAAGACAGCCAACAGCCCACAGATGTGCCTTTCAGTAGCTTGGTGAAAATATTACAGGAGGCAAAAGTTATGGCACTGCAACTTTTCTTTTTTCCCATAGGATAACATTACGGGCGCTCGCCACGCTTTTCAGGGCCCATATCTCGAACGGTGCGAGATACAGACTCTTTCTGCCGGAAAATTCTATAAGGGCTAAGATCCAAATTAACAGGATGGTTGTAAATAATATGACTTTAAATTTTTTTCACGGCCGACGGTTCCTGGAGAGAGATATAATGCATTTGTATTCCAAGATCTCATTTTCATGTACCGATACTCATTATTTTGCATACATTATTTGTACTCACTGTCTTTTCAATGCAGGTTTTGGGGAAAACCAGCCTGTGCGCCTAATTACTGTTACTGTTGCGTTCTTCCACTTCGCGGATCCGCACTCCGCCACTTCATCATTGACGCCTGCGCCACCACAAAGTGCTATCCTTGCGTTTTCATTTGGCGCTTCTGTTTCTGTTATTTTTGCCATTTCGTCTACAGTACTGTTTATCTTACTGTTCTACTTTACATCACCATGCCCATTGACATTTCTCGTTTGCAGGCACCATAAGCCATTATGTGACAACACATCACGTGGCAGACCATTCCCCGCTCACGCCACCCATGTGCGCACCTTTCTGTTCTTACCGTGCTTGTGTTATCATGTGCGCCCACTGTTAGCATTTGCCTGTTTGCATTGTCGTCCTGAGCTAGTATGCCACAACACATCATATGGCGGGAGCAGCCCTCCCGCTGCATTACATTCACTATTTCGTTATCATTCTCAAAGAAGGAATTAGAGGCAAAACTCTGTTTGCCATCGCATTAGGTAGTTCAGCGAGAAAAGGAATTTGCTGTTTGTTGAACCTTGACCCTCCCGCCCACCTCCCTCAACCGCATTGGAAGGATAGACAGTGGGTCCCAACTCCCACCCCATCTCCGATACTCTGCCAGCTACACATGTCATGGGGTGAGAGTTAGGGCTGACGATCCCAATGCGCACCCCAATGCCGGTTGGGGTGGGCGGGGGTCCAAGGGGGTTTTCAACCCTAACAGCGAATTTCCTCACTTTGTCGCTAGAACAACCCTAACTAATGCATTAAACGGAGTTTTTGCCTCTAATATTTATATATATATATATATATATATATTATGGTAGCACGTGAGTGCTACAGTACCATAGTTAGGGTTGAGGAGCCATTTACATGTTAAAGCTAAAATTTTGCACCTTAATAACCTGGCAACCGTTCAACAGATTTGCCTGAAATTTGGAATACACAATCAAGAACCATACATCTTGGGATCTGTCAACTTTCGTACTGTTCGGATATACAGCTGCGGAGTTATTAAGCGTGATCTGCGAGAGCGTTTATGCCTTTTTGGAATTTTTTGGTCATCTCTAAAAGTCGCACAGTTTACGTGACTGGTACAAAATCTTCAGGGAACGTGTGGTCGGGGTTCCCAATGTGCCTTTTGAAGATTTCATGAAAAAATATTAAACGGTTCAAAAGTTATTCAAAAAACAAGTTCCCATTATAAGTCAATGGGAAAAGTTAAAAAGTTCAACAGTGTCGCAAATGCAGTTTTTACTTTCACAAATGGCCCTTTTACTGTCTCAACTCTACCATTTTGTTTTCAGTTGGTCATCAGAAAAATGCTTGGCATTTAAATTTGGGACCCTCTAGCAACCTAATTCTTTTTTGTGTTTACCTAGTCGGACCCTGAGGATGCTAGGCATGTCTTTATTTTGAGGTTAAACACCCTAGAAATATGTTTTTCAAGTTCCTGGAAAAAGTACTTTTGCAAAGTACTGTCACACTCACGAAAGTGTCACAAATTTTTATGCAAAGCTTGCGTAAAGTTCGACAGTACTTTTCCAAGCTGTGGGAAAATGACAGCAATTCTTTGCCATCCTGCTGCAAAAGAACAGTTTGGTCTTTTGGGATGGAATTTAGAGGGAACGCAGCCAACATCTCACAGATGTACTTTTCAGTGTTTCAGTGAAAAAACATTATGGGGTGGAAAAGTTACGGCACTCCAAAGTTGACACTTTTTCCCATAGGATAACATTATGGTGTCTGCCGCATTACAGGAATCCTTTGGCGCCCTGCTGCAAAATAACAGTTTGGTCTTTTGGGCTTAAATTTGGAGGAAAGAAAGCCAATATCCCACAGATGTGCCTTTCAGTGGTTTGGTGAAAAACTTCTACAGGGAGCCAAAGTTATGGCACTCCAAACTTCTCTTTTTTTCCCATAGGATAACATTACAGCGTTCGCTGCACCTTTCAGGACCCGTATCTCGGAAACGGTGCGAGATATAGGCTTTTTGTCCAAAAGACACTTAGCCCCCTAACAAGGGCTAAGTACAAAACTAGCCAGGAAAGTCATAAATTATGTGACTTTTAAATTTTTTTTCTATGTCATACAGTTCCTGAGATATAAGCAGTTTAGTATTCCAACTCCACATTTTCTGCTCCGAGACCCATTATTATGCATAGTAAGTAAGTAAGTAAATTTTATTTATATTAAGCGTCCTTCCCAAGCTCAGGGCACTTTTACAATAAGTCAGTTAAAATCACATTTCAAAACAATAAATCAGACAATCATACAGTACACTTACTTATTATGTACCGGCAAATGCTAGGGCAAAAAGGAAACTTTTTAGTTGCTTTTTAAAACTTTCAACAGTTAGGCATTCTTGTATCTGATGAGGTAGAGAATTCCACAGGGTCGGTGCCATATAGGCAAAAGATCTACCTCCAGACATCTTTAGACGTACCCTGGGAATCTCTAGCAATCCCTCGTCAGAGGAGTGAAGAGAACGGGTGAGACAGTAAGGCACCAAGAGCTCTTTCAGGTAGTGAGGTCCCAAATCATATAGGGCCTTAAAGGTCAATAATGTGACCTTGAAGGTGATCTGCCACTGTATTGGCAGCCAGTGCAGATTACGCAGCACAGGTGTCATATGGCTAGATCGTGAAACTCCCATCAACAACCTGGCCGTCGAATTCTGCACAAGCTGCAAATGGCGGATATCCACCCCCAGCAGCCCTAGATAGAAGGCATTGCAGTAATCAAAATGGCTGGTGACAAAGGTGTGGACCAAGATGGGAAGATCTTGCTGTGGAACCAAGTGTTTCACCCGGGCGATGTTCCTCAGATGAAAAAAGGCAGAGTTGACTATGGCCGACACCTGCATCTTCATAGTCAGGCTTTCATCAAAAATCATGCCAAGGTTATGTACTTGGCCAGAGGCAAGAAGCTGGGCTGCCCCAAGATATAAACCCAAGGGTTTCCCCATCCAAGCCCCTGTTGTCCTCCCTCCAGGGTCCACAACCAACACCTCAGTTTTCCCTGAATTCAACCTAAGCCAACTAGCACTCATCCAATCCTGAATCTCCAGGAGGCAGTTATTAAACATTGTGATGGAATCCGATTCCTGATCAGGCATAAAAGACAGGTAGAGCTAAGAATCATCAGCATAACAATGAAAACTCAGCCCATACTGTCTTATAATGTCCCCCAATGGAAGCATATACACCGCAAATAACATAGGGGACAGCACCGACCCCTGCGGTACCCCACAGGGCAGCCAGTGAGGGGCCGAGGTGTAAACTCCAGATACCACTCTCTGAGATCTGCCCTCCAGGAAGATCGAGACCAGCTGTGGAATGCTTCCCTCAGACCACAGAAAAACAGCAGGTGGTCGAGCAATACCCCATGATCCACGGTGTCAAGTGCTGCTGAGCGATCCAGGAGAACCAAGATAGAACGGGTCCTGTGATCTCTTGCCATCAGGAGATCATTCAATACCCGAACAAGAGCCATCTCTGTACTATGCCTTTTCCTGAAGCCAGATTAGAGATGGTCATAGATATTGTGGTTGGACAAATGATCCTCCTGTTGCAGAGCGACCACCTTCTCAATAACCTTCCCTACAAAAGGGAGGTTAGAGACTGGTCTATAATTTTCTGGGCAGTCGGGGTCTAGAGAGGGCTTTTTCAACAGGGGGTGTACTACCGCCTCCTTTAAGGGATCCAGAAAGATCTCTCTCTCTATTGACACCACCAATATCCCAGCCAGGACTGGGCCGATAACATCTACACACCCCACCACCAGGTGAATAGGGTCTGGGTCCAACTTACAATCGGTAGGTTGCAGAGTCTGGATAATCCTCACTGTATCTATTACTGCTGGTAGTCTAAGGGTATACCAGTACAACTGGATGTTAGTACCACCCGATTGATCAGTGCAATGTCCAACAGAAGGACACTGGTGGATCTCATCCCTGATGATGGATACCTTGTCAGCAAAGAATTTCGCAAACTCCTCACACTGTACCTGTGATAATGCTCTACCAGTCTGGAGACAGACTGGATTTCACAGTCTGTCGACAGTCCAGAAGAGCTGGAATGATCTATTCCTTGCTGCAGCAATTTCCCTGGACAGGAACTCTGCCATCTTATAGGAAATTGCTGATTGGTAGAATTTATAATGTTCTAACAATTCAAGTCTATCCACCTCCAGTTGAGTTTTCCGCCAGTGTCTTTCCAGTCTTCGTCCCTTCCTCTTCCACTCACGGACCTCCCCATCAAACCAGGGATCCCCTAAGTGAAGAGTATGGAGACGAACACGAATTGGAGCAATGGCATCCAGGGCCTCAGTCACAGCCCTATTATAGACTAAGACCAAAGGCCCTGGATCCATGCTATCCCTTGGAAAACCCGAGAAGTCCAGCTCTGTCATTTGGCCTTCTGAGGTAACCCCTCTTAAAGGATGGAACTGTACTAACTCCCTGGGGGCACGCCTATTTCAGGGGGCCTCAAATCTAAACCTCAGGGCGTGATGGTCAGACCATCTGACTGGCTCCACCTCCACATCAGATATCTCCATCCCCAGATGGAACACCAAGTCCAATGTATGCCCCCCATGGCTTGCAGAGGTAATTACCCATGACAGGCCCAATGAGTCCATTAATTGGAGGAGGTTTTGAACAAAATGGCGAGAGTTCATCGTCGACCCAGGCATTGAAATGCCCCAGAATTAACCATCTGGGAGATTCCAATACCATATCGGCGATGAGGTCCGTAACCTCCTTCAGGAACTCCCTCTCATCCCCTGGTGGATGGTAGATAAGAAGGGTCCTGTAGCTTGCACCTGCACCCACTATGCATTCAAAGGAATTGCTATCACCAACTGGCACTTCCCTGAGATCCAGATCTTGTCTAAAACAGACTGCAACCCCCCCGCCCCTCCGGTCCACTGTCGGGAGGTGAATCACCAAGAACCCAGCCAGAATCGAGGAGTCCAACACAGGACCAGCATTTCCATCTAGCTAGGTATCTGTGATGCAAGCCAAGTTGACTGAGGAAACAAGATCCACAATCACTGCAGTCTTATTCCTAATCAACCTGGCATTGCTTAACACTGCTCAAAAGGGACGGAAATCCAAGGGTGATCCCTCTTCCTGACTGACACACTCCAAGTCAGTGCCCTTGGGTATGGGAACTAGGCAAGGAGGACCTCACTCCAGTACCCATTTCGCCCCAGGGCGTCTCCTAGCCCTCACTGCCCGTATCCATTCTCTTCTCTCTCCCATCCCCCCCAAGAGTTCCAGGATCCCCGTATCTTTCTGCATTTTGATCTCATAATGCCAATATTTCAACATCTAGCATTAACCTCCCCTGTAAGTGGGGGTAATTTAAAGGGACGGAGATCACGAAGTCTTGAGGGGGAGTACTGCCTAACCATTTTACTTATAGCCCAACACATATTTTAAACCAATTTATTCACCCTCATACAAACAAAAACCCTCCCACCCCCAACTTAAGCAACCCTAAAAAGAACAAAAAAAAAATAAAATAAAGTGAAATAAAATACCCCCCCTTAAAATATTAAAACAATTTCATACATATCGAGAGGAGTTCAAATTTATTTTTAATTTATTTATTTATTAAAAGCATCAGTTTACAACCTTTGAGCCAGAGGCTCGTTTACAAAGGTACCTCATCACAAAGAAGACGATACAGTGATAACAACTTAGTACAGAGAAACAGCGTACAGTTTTTTTTTTTTTGAGGATACAGAAGGACAAATGAGATCAACAGTTTACCACATACAGGGTTGGTGAAGCTAACATTGTTCAGGGAAATAACTAGAACATCAGAAAAACAAATGATCTGGGCCTAAACCTCCAATCAGTTTTCCATCTGTAAACCACTGAAAGCAAAGAATAATAAACACACTCAGGGCTCTCCCACCTTGGGAATTTATACCCAAACCTATCTCTCACATAGGCAGAGTAATTATTAAACAGTTGCACAAATGGTCTTAATGAAAAGAAAGAAGCACTCTCACTGCTTCACCAAAGTACATAAGACAGAAAAGGGAACAGTCTGACCTGGATGGTTCTCAGTCTCTCCATGATAACATGATCAGTCTTGCAGCCAAGAAATCACTTCGACTCCTCAAATTGAATACAGATTTCTGCTCAAAGGGAGCTACGCAGCTGAGAAAGTTTTCACCTCAGTCGTCCCCCGAGTGGTTACCGGGCTAGTCAACACATGACTAGGTCCAAGCAAGTAGGCTCTCCAGCCTGCCTGCCAAAAACCCAGGAACCACAGGCACACTGGGACCTGTCCTCAGACGGCACCAGTCTTGATCTCCCCTCATGGTCAACAACCCCAGCAAGCCACCCTGGGTTCAGACTGGGATTCAGCCTGCTCACCGAAAAACCAACACTCCGGAAAAACAAAACCGGAGACACTGCAATCTGTAGGGCTAGAAGGAAGAAGTTGCTAGGGTCTTACAAGACCCAGCCTCAGAATCCCTCCACAAAATCCATGACTTGGACAAAATTAGCAGTCAGCTTACAAACCCAATGTCTTCCTGGCACTCCACAAGGTCCGTAGCACGGTCCCAAGATGGCACAGACCAACAGTCGGCTCACAGTCCCAGGTTCCCAGTCTCAACAGATGATAATGAATGACCCAAAGTTACAAGGCAAAAAACTCAGTTTAATGCATTCATTAGGGTTCTTCCACAGCGACAAAAGCGAGGAATTCGGTGTTAGGTTGAAAGCCCCTAGGACCCCCCGCCCACACCCCAACCCGGCATCAGTGCGCGTGGGTTGTCGGTCCTAACTGTCACCCATTCTCTCCTATACCTCTGCTTCTTCACACATCTGATGGGGTGAGAGTTAGGGCCGGCAACCCCAATGCGCACCCCGATGCTGGTTGGGGGTGTGGGCGGGAGAGTCCTAGGGGGGCTTTCAACCCTAACACCAAATGTCCTCACTTTTGACGCTGTGGAAGAACCCTAACTCATGCATTAAATGGAGTTTTTTGGCTCTAATATATATATATATATACATATATAGTATAACCACTGTTGTCACTGCTCCAATTTAATGCTACTGTTTTTATTTTTACTATCCTGTCTGACGTAGAACCTATGTAATGAGCTTGTTCTCAAAGGTGTTGATCCGAGATCACAATAAATAAATAAATAAAAATAAATTACAAGTAAAAGTTAAAAAAATTCAAAAACTAATAAAATAAAATATTTATATGCACAGAGAGCTGGGAACCTGAGGAATAAACTTCCAGAAAACATTATAATAAATGAGAAGAGAGAATTATTTAAAAGAAATCTAGACAGATATATAGCTGAGGGAGGAAATATGATTTACTACAGCTTGCACTAATAGACAGTGGTGCCAATAAAAGTTCCCAGGCACAGGACACACCTCTAGGATTGGGCCCCCCCCCTTAGCCTCATATGCCCTGTTACAGGTCCCCCTATGGGTACCCGTTTAGGCCCCCATGAGACAATGGGCCCGAGACAATTGTCCTCCCTGTCCCCTCCCCATCTGCTCCCCTGCTAATAGAAGCTGCTTTTGGGCTTCAGCCTGCTTTGCTCCTTCATGCATTAAATGACATTAAGTGACAAGACCCAAGTCACTGCAAAGCTTCACCAAACAGTCCAGTTTTTTCATTAAACCCTTTTTAGAAGGGGTCATGTGATACAACCAAGCTAGCTGCAGCATTGTTTCTCTGCTCCATCTCACCTTGCTTTAAAATTTCATAATTTCCTGCCTCCTTGGCACCGATTTTGTATTCCAAACCTTTGAATAGAGTTCTGATGACCTCGAAAACACATTCAGATAATTTGGGAGCCCTTGCCAAGAAAAAATACAAACTGTCAGCTTCATCTCCTCAGCTTGAAGACATGTTGGGCTTGAGTGCTGAAACACACGTAGAGCACGAGTCTGACTGTAGCTTGATAGCCAAAGAGATCAGTGAAATTAAATCTTTTATGTGCGGTACTAAAATTACCTCAACCATTTTATAGTTCAATGTAATGTTGTCCGAGTTTCGGTTGAGGCATTAGGTCACCGTATGGAACAGGCTGAAGTTCGGGTCTGCCAGTTGGAAGATTGGGCATGACAAGCAGAGAGGAGATTGGGCTTGCAGAAAGTGAAATTAGCTCCTTGTGGGAGAAAATAGTTGATCTTGAGTCCTGTAATTGACGGCGCAATATTAGACTTTTCAGGGTGCCTGAAAAGGTGGAAGGAATGGATATGATTTTGTTCCTGCAAAAACATCTACCAATCTGATTAGGACGGCAACTGGAGCCTACTGTCGAGATTGAAAAGGGCTCATCGAGTACCTACTGAACCACCCTCATCTGACAATTCAACTCATCCCAGAGCTGTTGTCTTTATGCTTTTAAGGTTTCAAGACTGGGAGAGGATCATCTACAATGCTAGATCCGTGAAGAAGGTGTGTTTTAATGGGGCTTGTCTTTTTTTCCATCAAGACTTTCCCAAGAGGGTGGCCAAAAGGCATAAGGCTTTCAACAAAGTTCGGGACCAAGCCAGGAGGCAGGGTTTTAATGTTACCTTCTCCCTCCAGCTATCTTGAAATTGGTTTTCAATAATCAGATGGCTGTATGTTTATTTATTTATTTACTGAAAAGTTTCACTAGGAGAATTACACTGAGCAACAAGATGCTTGTCTCACGGTACATCCTGGGGGAAATGGAGAGGGTGCAATTACATAGTACAACAGTATACATCACACAGGAAAAAAAATAGCTTCACTTGTACGTAACCAAATAAACAAGATGACAAGCTGTAGAATATTTACATAACAGCAAGAGAGGTGGAGCAGGAGGGGTAAAACGTTAGGATGCAGGAGAGTTTTGGAAAGTGGACAGTTAAATTGGTCCTACAGGAGGGTGTGGAAGAAATAGACCCTCAGTAGAGACCAGCCCAGAGGGACTAAGTGCAAATGCAGTTTGTCACTAGATAGTTTGTTAAGGATGTGGAGAGAGAATTGACTGAGGAGGAGAGTCGGATTTGGGATGGTAGTTGATTCCAAAGTTTAGGTAATCGATGGGAGAAAGCCATTTGGCCTAACATAGTCCTTCTGTAGGGTATATTCAGGGAACATGAGTTGTCAGATCTGAGAGAGTATTTGGAGGGGAGTGGGCAGCTAACGAGGTAGAGAGGTAGGCAGGGAGAGTACCCAGCCAGAATTCTGAGGTGAATTTAGCCACATGCATGGTTCTCCTGTTGGCAAGGGTTGGGAAGTTCAGAGAGCAGTAGAGTGTACAGTGGTGGGTCAGGGCAGGAGCACCTAAGGCAAATTAACAGAAGAAGTTGAAAAGAAGGTCCAACCTTGATAAGGAGGATTGGGGGAAGCTCCATATACTAAGTCACAGTAGTCAAAAAATGGCATAATCATTTTATGTACCAATTCGCACCTTGCCGGAAGAGAGATATATTTACTGTTTCGGTATTGGACCCCTAGCTTAGGCTGGAGTTTCTTCTGAATGGCATCAATGTGTAGCAAGAAATTTGGATTCCTGTCCAGCCAAACTCTGAGGTATTGGAAGGAGGAGGTGTCTTCTAGTACAGTCCCATCTAAGGTATGGAAGGTGGGTAAGGAGGAGAGCCTGACTAGCCTTCTGCCTAGTTCCGAAAGTCATAGAGGCTGTTTTCTTTGAATTTAGGATGAGGTGGTGCTTTCTAAACCAGTATTGTACATTGTTGAAATCCATATGGAGCCTTCAGGTGACATCAGGGACTGATTTGCCTGTTGTATACAGTACCGTGTCATCTGCATACATGTGTATGTTTGTCGATGTGCAAGCCAGAGGGAGATTGTTAAGTAAGATTGAAAAAAGGAGGGGCCCAAGTACAGAGCCCTGAGGGACTCCCGTGGTAATGGGGAGCAGTGGGGAGATGGCATCAGCCATATGGACAGATTGGAATCTGCGGATAAGATTTAAATCAATCTGTGGCTTTTGGGGAAAGACCAGCCGATCTGAAACATGACAGGAGTAAAGGGTGTGAGACCGTATCAAAGGCCTTGGCTAGGTCTATAAAAATAGTAGAGGTTATGAGGCCATTGTCCATGCCCATAGAGATAACATCAGTCAGCCGTAGCAAGGATGTGGTGGTGGAGTGGTGCTTTCTAAAACTGGATTGGAATGGAGTGAGAAAGGTGGAGTCAGTAAGACAGGAGGAGAGTTGTTCAAGTACAATGTGTTCCTGGAGTTTAGCCAGGGTAGGAAGGAGAGAGATAGGATGGTAACTGCTAGGGGAGAAGGGATCACCTCCCATGGGGAGAGGCAGAGCTGTAGCATGTTTCCAAGCTTCTGGGACAGAGGACAAGTCAAAAGAAGAGGTTTAATAAGAGGGAGAGAGGGTAAGCAATAGCAGGAGCAGATAGAGAGAGAAGCTTGGGGTACAGGCTATCCGGCAAGGAGCCTTTGGCAGGGTCGATGGACAACAGGGCTTTTAAGGCAGCAGCAGGGGAGATGTGCGTGAAGAAGAAGGGGGTAGATGAACAGTGGGCAGGAGGAGAGGAGGAGGAAGAAGTAGGGTAGAAGGTAGTAAGTGTGGAGGCAGAGCGAGGTAAAGAGGGAGTGAGGGTAGACGTTGCAGTGGTGGAAGGAAGGGGGGTAGTATTCAGGTATGTTGAAAAGTGGGTGGGAGTGTCGGGGGTAGGGTTTGGTGATGAGGGAGGGGCTGTAACGAGAGGGGGGGAAGAAAGTGGGCAGGTGGCCACTGAGGAGGTGAGCAGCCAGAGCTTTGTAGGGACAATAGGGGGGCAGCTTGGAGCATTGAGGCACAAGAGGTAAAATGGGTATTAAAGCATTCAGCAACTGCCAAGGGTTCAGAGAAGACTGAAAGATTTAGCAAAGGCATGAGTGGGGGGTTTGGTGGAAGGGGAAAAGAGGGGACTGAACAACTTTCCAAAATTTAGAAGGATTGTTTGTGTTTGCTTGGAAGGTAGCCTGGTAGTGTTCAGTTTTGGCCAGCTGAATAGCTTTGGTACACTTATTTCATAGCTCCCTGTATTGTTGGAGATCCTTGGGACAGTTGGGTGCCTTGTGTTTATGCCAAGCAGTGTCACAGGCTCTTTGACAGAATAGGAGCTCAGATGATACCCAGGGTAGGTGGTTTCCATGGACTCTAGTTTTACACAGGGGGGCGTGTAGATTCTAAACTTGAAGGAACTTGTCGGTGAACAGCTGGAGAGCAGCATCAATTGAGGAGCAAGATGTGAGTGGGGATCAGTCAGTGTTGGTGAGGTCACAATGAAGAGGCTGAGTGTCAAGAGAGGGGTAGGCATGGGTTAGGAGGATTTTGTGTGGTATTTTTTGCCTGTGTATTTTGTGCACCATATACACAGGATGGTGGTCACTTAATGCATCAGGCAGAAGGCCAGTGGCACCACCCCAAAAGAAGCCCTGCAATATCTGTTGGAGAGGAATAGATAAGGGGTTCCTCCGGGGAACGCAAGTCAGGAGCGTCTACCTCCTCAGTCACAGCATGAGAGAGAGAGAAGACACTGTGGGTTGCAGTGACAGATCAAGAGCCCCATCAATCCAATGCATCGTCGGAGGCTACTGGAGAAGAGTATATCATGGACTGACTCAGGGATGGTAGCGGTGGACTTTTCCTTTCTCCTGACTTAGGGAACAGCTAAAATGGGGGATTGGGTTTATTTCATTGTCAGTGATTTGATACTATTTTTTGCTGCCCTGGGTCAGATGCATAGCCAGGGTAACACTGGGCTATTGTTGGATTTGGTAGGTGGTATCTGTTTGTTTGTATTTACTTGTTATTAAGGGCTATTGTTCTGGGGGTATTGCTTAGTTATATTAATGTTTGAGGTATATGGTAGTCAAATCTATATATATTGCTTGGGTGTGTGGAAGGCAGGGAACAATCTTCAAGATGTAATGGACACCGACTGTTTTTCAGGACTATGGCAAATTATGAACATTGGGAGTATTTTGCTCTTTATAGAGGAACAAGAATGTGTTGTATTGGGAAGGGGTTTGATACAGAAGATCGGGGTGAAGGTCATTTACACTTGTTATCTGGGAGTATGGGGCATGGAAGTATTTATATGGGGTATGGAGCAGAAGTAAATTGGTATCTTCTGGGTGTTAATATTGCATAAGCACCCACTAGCATATTCTCAGTTACTGTTTTGAGGCATTCTGGGTTGGGCTTTGATTCTTTGATACTCCTTGGGGTATTACATTTGGTTGGAATCTAGGGGACTCTTTGTTTAATTCATTATTTTGGTTTTGATTATAATAATGCATAGTGAACCCTCTTATAAGGGTTTGAACATCCTTTGGCAATCTTAAAGAGGGGGATTTCTTGGGATCCTGGAGGTAGAGATTTCATTTTTGTACTGGGTTTCCACTAGGGGGTGGAAGATCTTATTGGAGCATCAGAATACTAGCTGGGGGGACGGGGGTATGTCCTGGTGAGAACTGTGCTGCTTATCCCACCTATGTGGGTGTTGAGGTTTTATCACTTGTACATAGTTTTTTTTTAAGGGGTGAGGATATTTTGGGATATTCCATGTAGTGTCTATTGCTCAGAGCTATGGATAGTGGAGTACTACTCTCGCTGGGGTATTGGGGATGGGGTGGTGGTTAGGGGCTGGATAAAGTATTATGACATGTTATAGGATCATGTCCTGGAATATACAGTACAGGGGATCAGCTACCCTATTAAACAGAAAAGGGTTCTTTCCCACATTAGGAAATTAAAATGTCAATGTATTGTTCTCCAAGAAACACATTTGCTCTCCAAGGAAGTGGGGAGGTTAATACCATTAATTGGACTACCACATAGGTTAGAAGGTATCACCAGGGGTGATGTGTAATAGTGACAGATACCCTAGATGGTTAGCCCTACACACTCACTTTGGTGTATGGGCCTAATGAGGATGGTGTGTCTTTCTTTCAGAAATGTTCTCAGGTCCTGCAGGATAAAGCAGTAGGTGCCCTTATTGTAGAAGGGGATTTGAATAAGGTTATGGACCTGGTGTGTGACAGAAGTGGTTCCCCAATGTGGGTTAAGTACTCCAGGTTCTAAGGCCTTACAAGTGCTATGCACTGAACTTGGATTGTGCGATGTCGGGTTGGGATTACACTTTTTTCTCATCAGTACATCACACTTACAGCCGCATCAACTTGATCTTGGCCTCTAAGTCTCTGGTAAAGCTCATTACCCAGACCTCCATAGAGTCTATTATTATATCAAACCACTCAGTGGAGAGGCATCCCCTAGGTAGAGGTGTAATATCAGCTTTTTATCTGACCAGTCTTTTCAAGTGGCTTCATGGAGAGGTGAGAGGGTAGTTAGAGTCTAACCATACGGCAAAGAGGCACCCCAATGGGTTTGGGAGAGATTAAAAGCATTTATTAGGGGATGGTCGATATCTTATTCTTTGGCACATAAAAAGGCTCGTCAAGTTTGTGTCCAGGAATTGGAGGCCCAATTAAAAACCTTAAGGGAACAGCAGAAAAGGAAGTTGCAGGACTCGGCTTTGCTGATTTGTATCCGGGAATTAAGGTTTTACTTAAATATGCTGAACACTGGCCGGCCCGGTGGTGCTGAGGGTTGAGGCGCTGGAAGCCACACCTCGCATCACGCCAGTGACCCGGGTTCGGGAACGAGCCTGGGAGCTGGGGGTCGGCAGGGAGAGAGTAGGATCGAGCATCCATAGGACAGCCCTCCTCTCCCTGGGGGGGGGATCCAGGGGCATCCCGGCACAGGAGAGACCCCCGGTGGAGACCGGAGGTACTTCCGCCGCTGGGAGCATAAGCTCAGCTGGAGGCAGACGCCTGGACAGAACATGAGCGGAAGCACGCACGCTCATGGCCATTGGCGTCAGTGCACGCCTGCCGGCTCCGGGGAGAAAAGAGGAAAAGGAGGGCACTGATTGCGGTGGCATGATGGCCGTCTCTGCGTGGACTCTCCTGGTACCTGGGTGCGCGGCAATACTGGATCGAAAATGGGTGGGTTGGACTCCAGAGAGTGCTCCCACCCCCCCGCCGTGGGGGGCAAGCCGCGGGGGTAGCCGCATGGCCTAATTAGGTGGCCGGGGGGTAGTCCAAGGGGACAGCGGCTGGATAGACATGCAAGGGATGCCAGGACATAGCAGGTAAGCAGATCAGTGGCCCTGGGGGATAAAAATAGAAGCTAAAAAAAAATATGCTGAACACCTAACAGGCAGAACTGTCTTGATATAGGATGAGACAGTCTTATTGGGAGGATGGGGGAGAAGACCAGATGGCTCTTTGTCTTTAGATGGAGGAAAATGGAAGTGTCAAGGATAATTCTGGTGACTGGGGGCAGTTAACCTTGGATCTTAAGGGAATTAATGAGGCCTTTTGCAGATTTTACAGTCAGTAACACTCTATTAAAAGTGGGCAGGGATGGGTGGGAAGTCTGATATTTTGCTTTTCTCGCAATCTCTTTCGCTTCCTAGGCTATCAGAAGCCCAACATGAGACTTTGGACACTCCTATCTCTCCAGACAAGTTTCAGATGGCCCTGTGGCAGTTGCATGGGGGAAAAGCCCTGGTCCTCATGGATTCCCTATCAAATTATTTTTTTCCTCCCCATCCCTCCTGGGGCTACAGTGCACACATGCGTGTACATGCGTGGAGGCATATACAGACACCAGGATCTGGTGGCCCCTTCTGCCCCTCCCCAGACTTGCATCACTGCTCCAACCACCTGCACTGCCCACCGGGCCTCCACCTAGTGGGAACGGGACTATGGTGGAGTGGGCATCCACCCCTTTGGAGGAGAGAGCCATAGCTCAATCCTGTTCCAACCCTCTCCCCACCAAGTCAGCCCCCCAGCAACCCAAGGTCATTCCTGAACCTGGATCACCGGCATAGGGCAAAGTAAGGTGCCAGCACCTCAGACCTCAGTGCCACTGGGCTGGCACTCTCTATCAAATTTTATAGGGTGGTGGGCTATTTAGTGTGCCTCTTGTTTATTGAAGTCACGGACTTGGCATGGAATCAGGGAGCCCTCCCTCCTTCAATGTATGAGGCCGTGATATCAGTCTTACTCAAAAAAGATAAAGACCCCTTTAGTTGTGCTAGCTATCCCCCAGTGTCTCTGTTAAACATGGACTGCAAGCTGCTGGCAAAGACTGTTGCCAACAGGATGTCCACAGTATTATCTATTTTGATTCATACAGACCAGGCCAGTTTCATGGGTGGTTGGGATGGAGTAGACCACATCCGGCACTTGGTGGACCTTCTCTGTGTCTTGGAGTCCCTCCCAGGACTTTTTGCTGTGGTGGCTGTGGACACAGAGAAAGCATTCACCTCGGTCGAATGGCCCTATCTGTTGTCTGCTTTAGAGGCATTTGCGTTTGGCTCTCAGTTCACTCACTGGATTAAGGTCATCTACTCTGCCCTGAGGGTTTCAGTGCTGACTAATGGTAGTCTGTCTCCCTCCTTTGGTTGGGTTGTGGCACTCATAAGGGCTGTCCTCTCTCCCTGGCCCTCTTTCTACTGGCCATTGAGCCATTGGCACAGAAAATTAGGGAGTTTCCGGGGATTGAGGGCATTCGATTGGGTCCACATGAGTATGAAACCATGCTCTTCTCAGATGATGTCCTCCTTACCATACGGAATGTTGAGGTTTCACTGCCCATCTTAATATAATTGTTGGGTCCTTTTGCATCCTTGTCTGGGTTGCGTATTAATGTGACTAAAAGCTAGCTCCTCTCATTGTGCTCTGGGAGAGTGATCAGCTTGACAGATATATCTGGGGTGACATGGTCCCAAGGCCCTAATAAATATCTGGGGATTCTGATCACCCTTTGGGTAATGGATTGGTTGTACCTGAATCTCCATCCTCTTTTAGAGAAACTCAGGGGAGACATGCTCAAGTGGAGGTATCTTAGACTTTCATTATGGGGCAAGGTTCAGGCTATCAGAATGTTGTTCCTGCCTAAAATTCTATATGTGATACGGTGTATTCCTTTGAGAATCCCACATGCTTAGTGGCAACAAATAAATGCAGCAGTTTCGTCCTTTTATTGGGAGGGCCAGAAGCCAAGGATTACTATGTCCTGCTTGATGACCCCATAGAGAAAGGGGGGGTCACCTCTCCCTGGTTGCAGGGGTATGACATAGAATCAGGCCTTCATCAGACATTTGGAGAAGTGGGCTTCTACGATTCATTGGCTGGAACTGGAAAATGAATGGGATACACAGGGTCTCCCGGAATGGGTCCTATGGATGAAAGGGCCCCTCCCAGGCTACAATCTTCACAGGGCTATACCTTTCATGTCTCGCTTTTGGCAAAAAAGCATTTGGGTTTAAACTGGGATGTGTCTTTTAGAGTTTGGCCTTTATGGTGTAGCCCTAGGTTAGTAATAGGAGGCTTCCTTTTTTTTATTATCTTGGCATAAAGAGGGAATTATATGACTGGGGGACCTTGTTCTGCTACCACAAGGCCATCTTAAGTCCTTTAGAGAGCTTCAGCACCAATACCTCCTTCCCACCTCTGATCATTGGAAACATTTACAGTTGTGTCACATGCTCTGTTTTATCTCAGGGGGCATCCTTACCTACCACCCTCAGACCTCTGGGATAAAATTTTTTCCCATGGTATCTTGGGTCAAGTTGTTAAGGCACCACCTTGATTGGGCTCCATTATAGTCTTGCAAGATGTTAAGGTGCCTGATACTGGTAAACTAGAGGAGAGATGGGAATGAATAATGGGCTATTCCATGGATGTGTCTGAGTGGAAGACAGTTTGGGCCAACAGTTCGGGTATTTGTAAGAACCTGACTGGCAGATTAATTCATTTAAAGGCATTGTTATTTCTGTATCGCACCCTGGCTGTGTTGAACAATATGAATCTGTTACAATATTCAAGGTGCTGGCAGTCCAACACAGACAAAGGCTCATTATTTCACATTTTGTGGGACTGCTTGGTGTTATGGGCCTGGTGGCAGGCCTTACATGGTACTATGGAACATATACTGGGTTGCAAACTGGAGTTTGACCCTTCCTTGATGATTTTGGGGAACACGGTGAAATTTTGGCTATGCTGTAGCTATCAGAAGGCCTGGTTTAGTTTGTGATGGCCATTACAGAAGCTAAAAGGGTAGTATTATGTTACTGGAGGTCCGTCAAGGCCCCTGCTTTAAGATGAGAGGATGGATAGTATGCTTCAGGTGGCTAATTTCAAACAACTGTCATATGTTGCCATTAATAAGTTGAATAAGTTCACCTGAGTATACCAGCCTTTTTTTTTGGAATTTATGATATATCTCCATGCCTAAAGGTAGGATCTGGCTTGCTCCTGGTCCAAATCCAGATAAGGCTTATCTTTAATGCTACTTGGGGTAGGGAGGGGGTCACCCCCTTCCTTTTTGTGGTTAGGGTATCATTGATATTGCGAATGGGGTCCCTATCTCTCTGCCCCCCTTTTTCTGTCTCCCTCTTCCCTACTTTTTGCCCCCCCCTTTTTTTTCATGTTATCTCAAAGTGCTTTGAAGAGGGCTTTTGAGCTCTCTTTTTGTTAATGTTGAGATATCTGGGGGGCTGTACCCCCTTCCTACACGGCAGTGGGACTCCAGGTTTGGATGCTGGCTAAGATGTTGGCCTGATATCTAGACACTCAGGCTCAAGCTTTGTAACATGTTGTTTACTACTCTCCTTTCAATCGGCATGTTATGTATGTTTTATGCAGATAGTTAATTTGCTTATGTTACACTTTAGGACTTAGTGTTTTTGGCTATTATTGTAGTGATTAAGTTCTATATTTTAGCTATAACTATAAGGGTACTTTTTAACTGTATTCCCATGGAGTATTTGCAATCTGGCCAGGTGTTCCAGAAGGTATCATGGTTATATGGACATTTTCTTATGTGTATAATTGTTTATCTAAAAATCCAAAAGTGTGCATATATATATATATATATATATATATATATATATATATGACGAAACACGTGTCTATGTCATCTATTAGCACCCTTTGCAAACTGTGTGAGAGGCCTTTCAGCACCATGCAATTCTGCTTAAAGTTGAACCAGCATAATATTCTGTGGTGATTTGCATAAGCAGTCCATGATGCTTTGCATTGTGTGGGCATGTGTGATTTTGTATTTCCTTGAAACTTGGCTTCCCAGCCAAATGCCCTTTGGGGTAACCATTGCCTCAGTGTTTGCGCACAGAGCTTTTGTGTCTTTTATATAAATATATATATATATATATATATATATATATATATGTGTGTGCATATAAAACATTTTAGAAAAATACAAAAGAGTTAAATCATCAGCATTTGCCAACAGAGGAAGAGGATTTGCTAAGATTTTTGGTGAATGAAATTAGTCAGCATCAATATTTTCCTGGACCTGTATCAAAAAGTGTAGGTGCCAAAACATAGCCTTGCCAGACATCATATTTTGCCATAATTTTCTCATTTAAATCAATATTTTACTCCTGCCCAAGTATTTGACCACAAATGTTTCAATAACTGTATCAGATGAGAGTCAAAACCCTTCTCTGTTCCTGACAAGGTGTCAAAGGAGAATAAAAGTCTAGGTATACCACTTATAGTTTTTGTTTTCTGAAATAAATATACTTCTCAACTAAATACAAAAACACAAAACATTGATTCACTGTACTCTACCCCTTCCTGAAGCATGCCTGTAGCTCAGAGAGAGAGAACAGCTGTAGCGATCCCAGCCTGTACATGATCCAAAAGAATTGTTTCAAAAATGTTTTCCATAATGTCTAAAAGACATATAGGGTGATACTTGGCAGGATCCATTCTATTGTCCTTTTTATGGCTGCAGTGGGTGTAGCCCTGCAGACATTTTGCATTCAGAAAAGGGCCAATGTCATTTTTGCTACCAAACAACATGATAAGTGTTAAAAATAGAGTCCTCCACTGGAGCTGCATTACTTTGCTACCTGTGTGTGTATAGGAGCTGGAGAGCATTATTTTTCTTCTGGCTTGAGGAGTTAATTGAGCTCTCTCTCAGCAGAGTCAGCGCTACAGTCAGCAAACACAGAAAGTTAACTTATTATCTTCTGGCACTCATTTTGTGTCAGGTTACCAGTGGTTAGTAGATATCATACAAAGCTATTGGAAGTAGAATGGGTTAAACACTTTCTGGAGCTTTCTGCATAACAAATAAGCACTGCTGTGCCCTCAGCCCCTACCAACACCTCATTAAGCCATTTGACACCTCCATCCTAACAGCAACTGTCCTGCTACTTTGTAAGGCATTCAATAGCAAAGAGTTACAGTGATGCCTGTTCCGAAATAATAAACACATTTAAAGTGTTAAATGCCAGCTTCATTTTCTCAGGCAGGCAGTTCTGGGGAGACACTAGTACCTGACATTTAATGATTACTTGTCTGTTATATTATTAGAATTTCAACTGTGTCTGTTTCTCTGTGGAGAAAGTAGCAAGCTGTTATTGTTCTAAGCTATTATTCCCCTCACCCTATCAACTGTGCATCTCTCCCCCAAAAATTCACAGTATAATTGCCTAGGTCTGTAGGGTGCTGTACAAATGATATAAGATAGTGACAACTGAGTGGTTTGATCATGCTACACAGGAAGAAAAGTCTACAACAAATACAAAACATCCCAATGTTCATTTAGCCCCATAAACAGATGATCACTGAACATTTAGAACTAGTTGACTTTCTTTTTTCTTCTGCATCTAGCAAGCTAGACATAGTTTCATAGGTGACCCCCCCCCCAGAAAAAAAAGAGAAATAAAACTTTTGTTTCTTTGGAATTGCTTTTACAATTTGGCACATTTAAAATATTGTATACCTCAGCTGGATAAAGAAAAATTAACATCAATACATACATATTCAGAGGCATAAATTAATGTTCGCCTGAATAAATAAATAAAGATTTTGATTGATTGATTGATAAAATAAAATGCTGTAGTACAGTCCAACAATGCATTTTACAACACCACTAGATATGCTAGATAAACAGTCACGCAATGACTCACTAACTGAATAAATGTGAATTGCTTGAAAACATACTGCCAAAGAAATAATCATTCCATGTAACACAATCTTTGCTGAAAAATGTACTGAGGCAGCATCGGTGAGTCACAGCTCCATCTGGGACCTCCATGCAATGTGTGATAAGTATGACTGCACGCTATACTTTTGGTGAACGTTATTATTGTTACTTTAAAAACAAGCATTTGTCAATGCCGAATGTTGATTGCGTTGGTCCGTTGAGCTCGCTCACTGTCCCTCTGTCACTCACTCATTCTGCTTCTCCCAGTGCTGCAGGCTGTTCTTTTATACTGGGCTCCTGCTTGTGTTGGCATGTTTTTCTGCCCACAAAGAAATCTGCAGATGTCCTGACAGAGCTCCTTTGAGGTTGCTCACTCCCCCTGTCTCACTCACTCATTCCGTTTCTGCCAGCACTGCTGGCTGACCTATTGTACTGGGCTCCTGCCTGCATTGCTGCCTTTTCCTGCCCACAAACAATCCACAGCAGTCACGACAGACCTCCGTTGAGCTCGCTCACTCCCCCTCTTTCACTCACTCATTCTGTTTATCCTGGCGCTGCAGGCTGCCCTTTTTTACTGGGCTCCTACCTGCATTGGCACCTTTTTCTGCCCACAAAGAAATCCACAGCTGTCCCTACAGAGCTCCATTGAGCTCGCTTACTCCCCCTCTCACTCACTCATTCCATTTCTGCTGGCGCTGCAGGCTGCCCTTTTGTACTGGGCTCCTGCCTGCATTGCCGTCTTCTTCTGCACACAAAGAAATCTGCAGCAGTCACGACAGAGCTCCATTGAGCTCACTCACTCACTCCCCCCCCTCACTCGCTTGTTCTGTTTCTCCCGCTGCTGCAGGCTGCCCTTTTGTACCGGTCACCTGCGTGCATTGCTGGCTTTTTCTGTCCACAAAGAAAGTCGTAGCAGTCCCAACAGAGAGACGTTGAGCTCAATCACTCCCCCTCCCTCACTCACTTGTTCTGTGTCTCCCACTGCTACATGCTGCCCTTTTGTACTGGGCTCTTGCCTGCTTTGGTGACTTTTTCTGCCCACAAAGAAATCTGTAGTGGTCCCAACACAGTTCCATTGAGGTTGCTCACTCCCCCTCTCTCACTCACACATTTCATTTCTGCCGGCGCTGCAGGCTGGCCTTTTATACTGGGCTCCTGCCTCCATTGGCACCTTTTTCTGCCCACAAAGAAATCTGCAGCAGTCCCAATAGAGCTCCATTGACCTCACTCACTCCCCTCTCTCACTCACTCATTCCGTTTCTGCCGGCGCTGTAGGCTGCCCTTTTGTACTGGGCTCCTGCTTGCATTGCCACCCTTTTCTGCCCACAAAGAAATCTGCAGCAGTCATAATAGAGTTCCATTGAGCTCGCTCACTCCCTCTCTCTCAGTTGCTCATTCTATTTGTCCCACTGCTGCAGGCTGCCCTTTTGTACTGGGCCCCTGTATGCATTGCTGTCTTTTTCTGCCCACCTAGAAATCCGCAGCAGTCCCAGCAGAGCTCCACTGAGCTCATTCACTCTCCCTCCCTCACTTGCTCATTCTGTGTCTCCTGGAGCTGCAGGCTGCACTTTTGTACTTGGCCCCTGCATGCATTGCTGCCTTTTTCTGCCCACAATGAAATCTGCAGCAGTCCCAATACAGCTCCATTGAGCTCACTCACTCACTCCTCCTCCCTCACTCACTCGTTCTGTGTCTCCTGGTGCTGCAGACTGCCCTTTTGTACTAGGCTCCTGCTTGCATAGGCACCTTTTTCTGCCCACAAAGAAATCTGCAGCAGTCCTGACAGAGCTCAGTTGAGCCCGGTCACTCCTTCCCTCTCTCACTTGCTCAATCCTAATCTGTCCCAAACACTGATTTCCGACAGCAACTGCAGTATTCTGCGCCGGAAGTGGAAAAACACATTTTGGCCAGGGTGTGAAAAATGAAAGCTGTACTGTTCATAAGGAGGTGTGAAAAAATGCTAGTGTTGAAAATCTGGCGAGAAAATATTACTAACTTGTGAACTTACAAGGGTGCGTGGAAACTGCACAACGCACGCTCATAACACAGTCATTTTATGGAGTTTCATCACACAGTTTTCAACATAGGCATTTTAGGACCTCTGCTCATGAACAGTGTCAGTGTGATTTTCTTACTGTGTCCCGAACACTGATTTCCCACAGCGACCACACTATTGTGTGCCAGAAGAGTGAAAACACATTTCAACCTGGATGTGAAAAATGAAAGCTGCACTGATGATAACGAGGTGTGGGAAAATGGCAATGTTGAAAATTTGGAGTGAAAATATTGCAAAGTTGCAAAGGTACGAACGTATGTGGAAACTGCGCAATGCACATTCTTAACACACTCATTTTATGGACGTTCATCACCATATTTTCACCATAGGCATTTTAGGACCGCTGTTAATGAACAGTGTCACTGTCATTTCCATAATGTGTCCCAAACACAGATTTCCCACAGCGACCGCACTATTCTGCGTCGGAACTGTGAAAACACATTTGAGTCAGGATGTGAAAAATGACAGCTGTACTGTTCATAAGGAGGTGCAGAAGAATGGCAATGTTGATAATCTGGAGTGAAAATATTATTAATTTGTGAAATTATGAGTGTGAGTGCAAACTGCGCAATGCAAGCTCGTAACACAGTCATTTTATGGAATATCGTCACCAAATTTTCAACATAGGCATTTTAGGATGTCTGCTCATGAAAAGTATCACTGACATTTTTCTTACTCTGTCCTGAACACTGATTTCCCACATCGACCGTGCTATTCTGCACCGGAGGTGCGAAAACACATTTTGTTAAGGATGTGAAAAATGACAGCTGTACTGTTCACAAGGAGGTGTGAAAAAATGCCAATGTTGAGAATCTGAAGTGAAAATATTGCAAAGTTGCAAAGTTGCAAAGTTATGAGCGTGCATAGCAGCTACGCAATGCCCGCTCGTAAAACAGTCATTTTTTGGATTTTTTTCCACCAAATTTGCAACATAGGCTTTTTGAGAGCCCACCTCATGAACACTTGCACTGTCATTTTGTTAATCAGTCCTGAAAGGAGATTCCATGCAGTGACAGCGAAATCACCTTTTGGGGCCAAAGAATGCCATGGCAGTGGCAGAATTCATGAGGAGGGGTCCCAAAAACCCCATGTTGAAAATTTGGTGTAAAAATTCCCAAAAATGCCTGAGATATGCATCAAAGTTGAAAAAGCCCTATTCATTCCATTATACAGTTTACCGGCATTTTCTCAGTTCGCGGTCGGCTTTGAAGTGTTCAGACATGTTCCTGGTCCCACCGAAGATCATTGCACCGGACTCTGGAGGTAAGTATGGGGTGAGGGAGGAGTGGGGAGGTAGGGTGCACAGTGGGTGGGTGTAGATTGTGGTGGGGAGGACAGGGAGACCACGATGGACCGTTCTTTTTTTACAAGTTAAAAAAAAACATTACAGGATGTTTTTATCTTTACAGGGGCATTGGGCACACTGGGGTGGGCTCCCAGCATGCCACCTGAATGTTTTTGGGGTGTGTGCAGCCAGTGGAGGATTGGGCACCCCCGTCAGCACAAAAGTGGGGGGTGCAAGAGCCAAGGGGATTGGGCACCCCCTCAGCACAACTCTCCTGCTACTCTTTTGGGGGGGACCTGATGTCGATGGGGAGTGGGTTCCCCTGTCAGCACATCAAACAGGAAGGGGGGGACATAATGCCAATGGGGAGTAGGCTCCCCCATTATCAAATCAACTAGCACCGGGGATGGAAGCCGATGGGGATTGGGGCCCCCGTCGACAAAAACACACTGCTGTGGGGAGGGGCACATGCTGCCGAGGGGGATTGGGCAACCCTCAGCACTGGGACCAGATTAATGTGTTGCAAACATGAAGCGATAACGCCGCCATGTTCACAAACAATATTACAGTAGCAACATTCCGCCCAGCAATGACGGGTCACTTCCTCATTGCAGTGAATCGCTGATGCTGCAATGACGAGGTGGCCCCTGACTGCAGCAGCTGAAACGTTCAAGGTTGTGGCATGCTCGTTGAACTAGTGTCAGCAGCAGTGTGCCACGGCATTGGGGAAAGTGGGCCAAGCCTTTAAAGGTTGTGGGGGCATTGGCCACAACAGTGCTGTGCCTCCACAACCTGCTTCTGGCAAGCTGCCGCAATATGTTTCTTGCGCATGTGCACAATCAACATAAAAACACAATCCACATGATAATGACAGTACTGTCAGTGCAACTCTTTAAATTTCTCCATCACCCTCTCCCTCTGTCTGTCTGTCTTTGTCTCTCCACACCTCTCACAGTAAACACCATGAATGTCAGGAGCTTAAAAAATATATATTTAATTTGTGTATATATTTTGACATGACAGTATAGCTGTTTGTGAATTTCTGTGTGGAAATCAATTGTAAAAATATATAAATCTCTGCAAGATATGTACAGATGACAGATATGTAACTGTGCCTTTCAATTTGATGATCAATGCATTTGGAGTGGCACGATTCTGCACTATAAATGCTAATTTTATTTCCACTCCTGACATTCTTGGTGAATATTATGAGACATGTAGAGAGAGAGAAAAAGAGAAGGGGTAGATAAAGAAATTTACACAGGTGTACTGACAGTGCTGTCATTATCATGTGGCTTGTTTTTTTTTTAAAGAACTGTAATAAAGTTACCTAAAACTCTAGTGTGCAGTCAGAGATGTCATACTTTGCATGGAGATCCTAAGTGGAACTGCTGTTCCTTCAGTACAGATATCGAATGCACATTTCTTTGTCAGATAGTCTGTTTATATGCAATTCACATTTCTTCACCTAGAGTAATTGTGTGACAGTACTTAGTGTAAGTCCTATACCTTTATAAGGGTATATACTGTGGTACTTTTCTTAACAATATTGTAAGAAGATATAGTATTAATATGCCCCTTTTACATTGAACTGTGCTCTATTGTTAAAGTAACAGCATAGCTGGTGCAGTTTAAGTTACATAGTGTTGACCATTGTAAGCATAATAATGGGACAATGTTGTATGGGGTTATCTGAAATGAAAAGTGTAGGAATGTGAAGCCAGGTGCAAAATAGTGACAGTAACAGTAATACCTGTACGTGTGTTTTTCCAGGGAAAAAATAATAACACTTTTATTAAGAGGATACAAGTTCCCCTTGACCTTGTTGACCTCCCATTGACTGGAGCAATGGAATTAGGTTGCTGATCTGTGAAAAATATTTTGTTGCCTTAGGTATAAGGAATTGCATCTCTTTTCAAATACACAGCAGATTCATGTGGCTGATGCATGAAAGAGAGAGCATGGTTCTGACTTGGGCATCCATCGGGCACTGCAGCTTGAGGGTCTGTGTTAGGAATAAGTTTGATTGTTTTTATAATAATAGTATGAATTGATGTTTGGCACTATACTAAAATAACTGGCGGGTGCTTTTTCCCGAAGACAACCCAGGTTGACATTTGCCGTAATAACCAGCTGGTTATTACAGCAAACATGCACCGGGTTTCCCTGACTGCATGCATGCGCCAGCTGCTCTCTCCCTTTACTCGTGCTGGACACCTGCTGTAACCACCACTCGGCAGTAAATGAAACCAAATATCTCTTTTTTTTATTTCATATAACTGCTGTGGTGAAAAAGCGCCCACCAGCAATTATATAAAATAAAAGAGGGGGCGATAAGTGAACTCGATTTTGCACACCTTTGGTGTGGGATGCTTCTCATAAACCCCTCGGGTTTCATCCGTGGTGTTTATGTAGCATCCCTCACCTCGGTTGTGCATAAAATCTCTTAGCACACACAATCCCATCCTTTATTCTCTATATAGCAAGTAATAAAATAAAAAATAAAAAAACAGGCAATGGAAAACTACAACATAATTTGATAAAACAATAATCTGATAAGAGCATATTAATTCCACTTGACCCATGTGCCCTCCCATTTATATAGTTGGCAAATATGCAACTAGATTTAATAAATAGGTATGGGTTAAAAGTACGACAAGCAAAATGAAGAACTTAGTTTTATTAAATAGTTGTTCTAGTAGTATTATGTGTTAAGTGCCCTTACATTATTATTATTTTTCTTGTATACCAAACAACTGGCACTTATTTGATATTGTAACAGAAGGGAACTGCTACAAACTGTAGTAATAGCTTAACAGTTACACATTAGGTCGCTATGAGTCCCATGACCTCCAAACCCTAGTTCTTTATGTAAGTAACAAGCCATGTCAGGGTGTGCATTTCAAAGATTTTAATGCATGCCCGAGAGGTGTGCTATGGCATGAGGCTGAAGGTCAAGTGTGCTTACACCCCTGGGAAGTGCATTAAAATCCTTGAAATGCACACCCTGGAGGGAGGGCGCTGTGGAGCAGCAACATGGTGGTCACTTCCTGATACCGCCCTAAGCAATCACTTACAAAATAATAGAGTTTTATACCTTAAACTCTGCATACTGATCGGTATTTGATCCAAGGTGTTTCTTAACCTCTCTGGTGAAGGATGAGCCTCAAAAAAGGCACCAATCACGTGTCTCATGGCTTGGATGTCTATCTTTCTTCAGCAAGCTCCTCAGTGGGATCAAGGCCACTCACCATCAGTGGAGCTGTGCAACCAGAGCTCCCGACTGCACAGATATTAATGATGCTTTCGAGGTTGCTGGCAACAGGAGATGAAACTAATAAATGCCTGGTGGTCGTGGAGGCTAACTTAACTGAGTATAATACCAGAATTACTGAGAATTCCACCTCCATCCATGAACTTAAAGAGGTATACAGCAGACAGGCTGAATAAAACATCATGTATGTACTGGACTTCCAATATCTAAAGGCCAAAGTAGAAGCCCTAGAGAATATGCAGTGTCAGAGAAATACTACAATAGTGGACTTTCCACCTCATTTTGTGGCTAAAACTGAACTACATCAATCTGTGTACAGGGTGAAATTCACTGACCTGCAACTGTTGCCTTCCAATTCGATGTCAGTCTGGTGAAGGTCTTCATGATTCCCCAAAGGCCACATTCTCGAGGTGACTCCACGGGGCAACCTATGATGGCAATAGCCACCTTATATTTCCCTGAGGCTAGGATTTCTCTGCTACAGGTGGCGAGGGCCAAAGGCGATTTTCAGTGGGAAGGGAGTTGACTGGCCATTTTTCTTAATCTTTCTGCCCAAACACAGGCCAAAAAGAAAGAACTGCAGTCCATCAAAAAATAACTTTTGCAACATGGTATAGCAGCTCAGCTGATTACCCTGTGAGATTGCAGGTATGCTATAAGACTAAAACACATGTATTTGTTGATCCTGAGGCTACTGCAATGTTTGCAGCAAAAATCATTCAGGACTTGCACCCCATGGTAGAATTGAATGAGGAAGGGTGAAACCTCTCTGACTGCTCAAGTGTGGTTTGAGTCCCTGTGGCCATCTGGATATATCCAAACAGGACTGTGGAACGTTAGTTCTTAATTAGAGTTTTGGCAGGGGTGCTATGCCCGCTTATTAGCAGCCTCTGTTGAGTGCTATGGCTTGAGATCATTATTATGTTCGCTTGTGCACATGCGCAAGGAACATTTTGGGAAAGTAGCACACTTGGAGGTGTGCCTCTCCATCCAATGCACTGCTCCCTTGAGCAGGCGGGGCGGTCCTGCACCAATGGGTGCAGGAGCTCAGTATGACAGCAGTGTTCCTCTGCTTCAAAGGAAAACACCGCTGCCATAGTGAGCGCTGCCGCCGTCCCCTCCATCACGCACTCCCCCCCGTGTGTCACACTGCCCCCAAAGCTTTCCTGCCATGCTGGGGCCCACCCAGCGTGGCAAACCCGTTAGTTGTTTGCTGGCGGGGTGCCCAATCCCCGTTGGCTCCTCAACCCCCAGCGTGGTTGCCAGGGGGTGCCCAATCCCGTTGGCTCCTCGGCCCCCCACATCTTCTGCCATGCTGGGAGCTCACCCCAGCATGGCAAATATCACGTCATCTTTGTGGTTTTTTCCCTGTAAAACAAAAAGCGGTCCTCAACGCATCTCCCAACCTCCTCCCACAACCGCACCCACCACTGCACCCAGCCTCCCACACCCCCCCATACTTACCTCCGGACTCTGGCGCGACGATCTTCGGTGGACTGGGAACACGTCTGCACTCTTCAAAGCCGACCGCGAACTGAGGAAATGCCGGTAAGCTGTATAATGGGCTACATAAGGGGGTTTCAACTTTATTGCATATCTCAGTCATTTTTTGGAAGTTTTGCACCAAATTTTAAACATGGGGTTTTTGGGACCCCTTCTCGTGAATGATGTCACTGTCATGGCGTTATTGGGGCCTGAAGGGTGATTTCGCAGTCACTGCATGAAATCACCCTTCGACAAGCTCTTCATGACAGTGACATCATGAAAATAATTTAAAAACATGTATTAAAGTGGTGCAAAATCAAAAATACTGATTACTGGCGTGCATTGCGCAGTTCCTATGCAGGCTCGTAAGTTCATGAATTTTCAATATTTTTCACTCCAGATTTTCAACATTGCCATTTTATCACACCTTCTTATGAGTTGTACAGCTGTCATTTTCACATCTCACCCAAAACATGTTTCCGCCCATGTAGCACACAATGGCGCAGTTGGTGTGCGAAATCAATGTATGGAACACATTAAGAAAATCATAGTCACACTGTTCATGAGCAGAGGTCTTAAAATGGCTACATTGAAAATTTGGTGAAAAAATTCCTAAAAAGGACTGTTTTCTGAGCGTGCGTTGCGCAGTTCCTACGCACGTTCGTAAGTTTCAAATTTCAATATTTTCACTCCAGATTTTCAACATTGCCATTTTACTACACCTCCTTATGAGCAGTACAGCTGTCATTTTTCACATCCTGTCCAAAACATCTTTCCCCCCACGTAGTGCACAATGGCGTAGTTGGTGTGCGAAATCAATGTATGGGACACAGTAAGAAAATCACAGTGACACTGTTCATTAGCAGAGGTTTTAAAATGGCAATGTTGAAAATTTGGTGAAAAAATTCCTTAAAATGACTATTTCACGAGCGTGCGTTGCACAGTTCCACCCTGCCTTCGTGGGTTTGCAATTTTCAATATTTCCACTTCAGATTTTCAACATTGGCATTTTACCACACTTCTTTATGAGCAGTACAGCTGTCATTTTTCACATCCTGCCCAAAATGTGTTTCCACCGATGTAGCGCACAATGGGGGTAACAAAAAGATCATGCTGACAATTTATTGTGCAAATACCAGCAATCGCACAGGGCATTAGAGAAAGCACCATACATGCCAAACACCACTGCAAATACCTGCAAGCGAACGTTCAGCATTGACAAATGCTTGTTAGATTCACTACAGTTTAAATGATAATGTGTGCACAGTGTTTTCTTCCTTTTTTTCAACAAACCCCTTGAGCCTATGTTGCTGCTGAAAGTTAGATATTTGTTATATGCCAAATGGTATGGGTCTTTTTTAAAAGATGGTGTTTTTACACCTCTCAGTTTGTAAACATTTTACTAGGTCCTATTGTGATACCTTGTATATCCACACGGTGGGTTGCCATGTCTCACCACAGGAGTGCAGATAAGCAAAACAACTTAACTGAGGCCAGGACATACTGTATTATTCTTGTCCATACCCTAAGCATGTTCTCTCCCCTGACAAGTCTCTTGTTCTGCTTGGGACCTGATGTGCTGGATAATTTGTTTTTAAAGATGTATCCTTGGTGAGAGTATTATGTACCTACAGATCAATCAGGTTGGACTTTACTCCTATTTCTTTATCTTGGTAGCCTCCAGAGCTATATGAACTGCTGAACTTTAAGTATATAGATGCGATTTAAAAATATTACCCCTGTGCATTCAGTTTAGGGATCTGCGTATCCCTCAGTGGTGATTTTATGAATTATGGTTGTACTGTATGATCATAAAACCTATAAATAAATAATAAAAGAAAAAGAAATGAACACACGCTGTAGGGACTTATCACACTTATAAAATGGGCCACCATCATAAAATAATTAGTTTGAATCACTCTGATAGGGATTAAAACTTCTTTAATATTTTCAAACAATAGAACTCTAAAACTTAAACAATTGAAAATGTAGTCCCTATTAATGCATAAATAGCATACTTCAGCAATAGATTAGTACTTTGCAGTAAAGGTATTCATTAGTAGTGTTAGTTGAAAATATATATTTTCGCTGTAACATGCAAATTCTCATAAGGATGCACTGCAACATCTGTAAATCTATAAAAATAAGCAGTGTTTAAAACTTTGTTTTCATTACACTGTTGTAATTTAATTTCTTTGAAGGTAACATTCTCTTATTTATAGGATTGCGATGACATGTTGGTTAGAAAAAATATGTTACCTCGCATTTCAAATCAGTATAAGTACTGTTTCTTAATGGAAATGTGTTAAAACCTTTAAACCTGCCAGATTGCCTTTTATTGGTGGTGGTGGTGAAGGCGTGTGTGTGTGGGGGGGGGGGGGTTGATTTCACCTGAAAATACCCATACATGATTCAAATCTACATGCTTTTATAAACTTCAGGAAGGAGTTTGAGTGGTTTGGGTCTGCCTCTCCCTATATACTGTAACTGTGTTTTGTCACCATTTCTCTTTGATAAAGTATTATTGCCTACTTTCTTCTTCCCGGTTTTTTTCCTTCTGTTTTCCCCACATTCAGTATACAGAATTTTATTTTATAAAATGTCAAGAAAAAATCTAGAAATCTCATTGGCCAAGACAGATCAGCTGACCGAACATTAATTCTCTGTATATGCACAGTCATCCTGTTCCTAAACCACATTACACAGTGAACAGATCAGTCCTCCTACAACCAGAACTATCTTCCATCAGTCTCCCTACAACCAGAACTGATCTTCCACCACAAACATACCCACTACCTTTACACTGTAGAAACCTTCAGCTGGGCCCTAAAATTAAAATTATATTAACTAGAAAATAAAACAAATTAATGAAATGTTGTTTACCAGATTATCACACTCTCCTTACACACATAAACACATTAGAAACATTAAGTATTGTTTATAGTTTTCATTACAACTGTTTGTTTGCTAACAGTGAAAAATCCTCCTTCTATCTTTACCTGCTCATCAGGGAAATCTCTTCTGCTTTCCCTGAAAAGTGAGATAATTGAGTCTCTGGCTCTAAAACAGGCCTTTGTTGTCTGTGTGTACAGTATGTTAGTAGAGGAACATTCTGATAGTAGAACTGAGCAGAATTTTGAATCCCTGTATTCCATGGTAAACATTCCATTTCTTGAATGTGGGGAAACACAAAGGGGTAAAAAACAGAATGAAGAAAGTAAGCAATAATACTACATAAACAAAGAGAAAAGGTGGTACATGACTCACCCTGCTGTTTATCTTTTAGGACAGAGCAAGCAGTTCATGATGCTGTCAGTGAGTGTGGCAATTTTGAACCACGCTCATGCTTGCAGCACTGGGGAACTGAGAAGCCTCTGTTATAGCTTCCGTTTAGTTTTGTCTACAGAGTGAGGAGAATGAAATAAAATAAGGGGGCTAATGTGTCATATTTAGAATGATAAAAACAGCATTTGTGAATTGTTGTGGTTGGCAGGGGAATATGAAGCTTAAGTGGGCAGGGAGGCACACACTGAATAACACTACTTTAATCTAGTACCAATAGGCGGAAGAACTATTTTATGTTAAAAGCACAGATTCATTTACAGTTTTACTTATTTAAAAATGTGTTTAAAAATTAAAAAAAATGCTTCTAAGAATAAAGGGACATTTTATAAGCGCAATGAGACACTCCATGGTTGTGCATTACAGTGTGATAACTGCACTCCTAGGGATGACTGACACGCGGCCTTCTGCCTCGTGCTTAACTACACCCCTAGGAGTGCAGTTATCACACCGTAATGCACACCCCATCATGTCTTATTGCTTACATGGAATGTTTACCATGGAACACAGGGATTCAAAATGCTCTGTTCCACTGGTGGAATGTTCATCTCCTAACATACAGTACACACACAGACACATAAAGGCCTCTTCTATAGCCACATACTCAATTATCTCACAGTCAGGGCAAGCAGAAGAGCTTTCCCAGGTGAGCATGGTAAAGACAAAGGGGTGATTTTTCACTGTTAGCAAATAAACAGTTGTAATGAAAACTATTAACAATTCTTAATGAGAGTGTGATGATCAAGAAAACAACATTTAATTTTTTTTTTTAATTTATTTAAGGTAGGTTTATTTTTAGGGCCCAGTTGACGGTTTTTACAGTGTAAATGTAGCAGCCATGGATGGAATTTCAGCTCTGGTTGTACAAGGACAGATGGGTGATAGTTCTGGTTGTTGAAGTACTGATTAGCTCATTGTCTGATGTGGTTTAGGACCAGGATGACAGTTCATTTATGCAAACAATAATACCCAACAGGGTGGGTGGTATTGGATAATACCGGACCACCCAGGGGTGTAATGAGGCCCGACGCCGCAGGCGGAGGGCCTTATAGCCCCTGGAAGGTCCGGTATTGCCCATACCGCCCACCCTGGAGAGTATTACTGCACTTAGAAAATGGGTTAACTGTGGCACTTTTATGTTACTGTTTTTAAAAGTTGCACAAATTAGAAAGATATAGTAAGTATAAATTTTAATTGTTGTGTTTGCAAAATAGTCCGTTGCTTTATATGCTGTTCCATCTTCTGCTGCCACCTCCCTCACCCACAGAGAGTCATTGGGTTGTAATTGTCCCCCCCCCCACCCAACCAATAGGAGATTTGTTTTTAAAGTTCTCCTTACCAGTAGCCTGGAAGAAAAAAAATGTTTTATGCCTTACTTGAAGTAGTGCTTTTTTTTTCCCTCATAAATTCAGAGTGTTAGCTTCGTGACCTTAGTTGATGCTGCGTCGCTGAACCAGAAAGTGCAGAGCAAGACATCCGATGTGGCAGGGCAGCAGTATGTGTTTATTATTTTAGCAGAAACTCTGCCAAGTGTTACATTTTAAATTAAATAAGATGACAGTATTAAATATTGATAGCCCATTCATGGCTCATGCTGAGTGATGTACCACTTCTGTATGTTCGGGAGCCCAGATTGTAATTGTGCAAAGGAGATGCTGGTAATGAGGCGGGTCGCGGTCGGGCAATCGATATATCTGAGCTGAAGGATTTTCATGCCATGAAGTCCACAAACGACTGGTAAGACAAAAATAAAAAGATAAAAATTAAACCTCGTGACTACCGCTATTACTGTGACTAGGGTTGGGGAGAGACAGGAAAGGAGTGAAAACGGGTCAGATTTGTAGGAGACATGACTAAACTATGATGGGCTCGCTAAGCGAGGGGAAAAATGGTGGGGATTTTAAATTTTGAATTAGGTGTGGTTAGCCAATTAGGAAACCAGGATGTGAAGTTAGATATTTCAGTGGGTGAAGGGGCACTAAAGACTGGCTCTATTTATTTATTTACAGGGCTGTCACTGCTAGTTAATGTACCCCATGCCAGCCAATCAGGTTTCTTTATTTGCAAAGCCCATTTTCTAAAGAGAGTTAATGTAAGGTCAACTGTCGTCTCTTGGCCCATGCAATTTCTAGATTTTTTCTTGCCATTTTATAATAGCATCTAATTGGTCTCTGTATCGTACCTAGATTTTTGAAATGTACATGGCAGATATGTGTTTTTATGGCTTGGATCATTTTGCTCATCACTCGCCTCGCTAAAGATCATTTGAATGGAAAAAAACATGTGAAAAGACAGACATTGTTCGATTGAATAAACCATTCACACATTTTACAGGAAAGACCATCTGCACCTGTCAACAGTTCAGAATTTACAGTACTGAGGAAGACAAATCGGGATGTGTTCCCTTACATTTCAAGTAAACACTTGAATGCATCTTGAGGTTTATGATTCAAATGTTATGCACTTGCTTTACACCTTCAGATCTGGTCATCTGACTCAACATTTGATTGGCATAGGGTGTTAGCTTTTTATTTTCCTTTGCTAATGTTGGATGACAGCTGACTGGGTGAAGAGTATGGGGGAACAACTCCAACTCAGTTAAAATAAGTCACACCTTGCTGCTTTCACCCTTCAGTGCTGAGCAGATGGTACGTTACATCCCTCGTGGCATGCCTTGACAGTGACCATGGCTTGACTATGCCTTGACAAGTATTGGAGTGTGTAGGTGATTCACGGCAGGCAAAGGACTTAGTAACAGCTGAATGCTAAATGACAAGGTGGCAAGAACAGCAGGGCATTCGACGAAGAAGAAGCTATACCTGTGAGCTCCAAGTGTGAAAGTAAGATACAGTTGGTGGAGGGGTGAGTGTGGAGGAAGTATAAAAAGAAATGGGTACTGTATAAACATAATAATGCCTGCCTTGTGCCATCATCTTGCTCCTTAGCTGCTACAGACCTTCTCCAACACATGGCAATTCTGGTCATGTACAGAATTACTACTATGATCACGGCAGCGGTAAAAACATTTTGGGGCTGCTACAGCGAGGGCTTGTTTACCTAAACTGTACAGAAACCAGCCCCAGCACAACAACTGCAACAGGCCCCAGGCTGGGTCAGGATCTCCCTCTAACCACACTGGATATTTTGAATTGGACTTGGAGTACGGGTGCCAACAGAGGGAGCTCCCTATACAAGCAATTAGCAGCATCCTTGAACCATAAAAGATCTAGCGATCTCCTTGTAGAAGGTGAATCAGCATTTGTTCCCTTGAATTTCATGTAATCACATCAATGTACTTTGAGATTTATGATTCGAATTTTATGCACTGGCTTTGTACCATTAAATCTGGTCATCTGATTCAGCGTTTGATTGACACAGGGTGTCACCCTTTTATATTCCTTTGCTAAAGTAGCATGACAGCTAGCTGGATGAAGTGTTTTGGGGGAGAACTCGGACTCAGTTAAAATGAGTCAAACCTTTTTGATTTCACCCTTGGGTGCTGAGCAAATTGTACATTACATCCCACGTTGCATGCCTTGATGGTTAATGCAGCTCGACTATGGCTTGACAGGCCTTGAAGTGTGTAGGTGACTCACGGTGAGCAAAGGAGTAAGGAACAGCTGAACATTAAATGACAAGGTGGCAAAATAGTGGCACACTGGACTCAGAAGAAGCTATATCTGCTAGCTCCAGGTATGAAAGTAAGGTACAGTAGGTAAGTCAGCTACCTTTTCTTTATTTTGTTTTCTCTTCTTCTTATATCTGCATCTCAAGTTAAAACACGGGGACAGTGTTAAAGAGAAACTCTGCACTTGAGCATGTACTTTCATAAATAAGATGCTTCAGCTGTTAAAATTTACCAGAAAATATTTTTTTTTTATTTTCAATGTTCCTGTTCAAGATTTACAGCACATCTTTGAGATCCATCTAAAACGTTTTCATAGAAAACATTTGCCTGCCCCCTGTTAACCTCACAGTGCCTTTGTTTATGACATCACAGTGCTCTCCATGACAACAGGCGGTGATGTCACCAACAGCAATTGCGTGCTTAGCAGGGGAGAGTCAGATACATTTTGAAAGTCTCCATGAAATAATTATTGCACTATCTACAATATTTCATAGGCCAACAACGGGAAGTAAACAAGCATTTGTCAATGCTGAATGTTGATTGCTTTGGTCCATTGAGCTCGCTCACTGGCATTCTGTCAGTTGCTTGTTCTGTTTGTCCTGGTGCTGCAGGCTGCCCTTTTGTACTGGGCTCCTGCCTGTGTTGGTGCCTTTTTCTGCCTATAAAGAAATCCACAGCTGTCCTGAAAGAGCTCCGTTGAGGTTGCTCACTCCCCCTGTCTCACTAGCTCATTCTTTTTCTCCTGGTGCTGCAGGCTACCCTTTTGTACTGAGCTCCTGCCTCTATTGGAGCCTTTTTCTGCCCACAAAGAAATCTGCAGCAGTCCCGACACAGCTCCGTTGACCTTGCTCACTCCCCCTCTCTCACTCGCTTGTTGTGTTTCTCCCGACGCTGCAGGCTGCCCTTTTGTACTGGGCTCCTGCCTGCATTGTCACCTTCTTCTGCCCACAAAGAAATCTGCAGCAGTCACAATAGAGCTCTGTTGAGCTCGCTCACTCCCCCTCTCTCACTCACTCATTCTGTGTCTGCTGGTACTGCAGGCTGGCCTTTTGTACTGGGCTGCTGCCTGCTTTGCTGCCTTTTTCTGCCCACAAAGAAATCCGCAGCAGTCATGACAGAGCTCCATTGAGCTCGCTAGCTCTCCCCCCTCTCACTCGCTCATTGTGTTTCTCCCGGTGCTGCAGGCTGCTCTTTTGTATTGGATCCCTGCCTGTGTTGGCACCTTTTCTGGCCACAAAGAAATCTGCAGGTGTCCTGACAGAGCTCCACTGAGGTCACTCACGCCCCCTGTCTGACTCGCTTATTCTGTTTTTCCTGACACTGCAGGCTGCTCTTTTCTACTGGGCTCCTGCCTCTGTTGGCACCTTTTTCTGGTGACAAAGAAATCTGCAGCAGTCCCAACAGAACTCCTTTGAGCTGGCTCACTCTCTGTCTCTGTCTCTCTCTCTCTCTCTCTAACTCACTCGTTCCATTTATGCCAGCGCTGCAGGCTGCCCTTTTGTACTGGGCTCGTGCCTCCGACGCCACCTTTTTCTGCCCACAAAGAAATCAGCAGCAGTCATGACAGAGCTCTGTTGAGCTAGCTCACTCCCCCTCTCTCATTCTGTTTCTCCCACCACTGCAGGCTGCCCTTTTGTACTGGGCCCCTGCATGCATTGCTGACCTTTTCTGTCCACAAAGAAATCTGCAGCAGTCCCAACAGAGCTCTGTTGAGCTCACTCACTCCGCCTCCCTCACTCGCTCGTTCTGTGTTTCCCTACGCTGCAGGCTGCCCTTTTGTACTGGGCTCCTGTCTATGTTGGCACCTTTTCCTGCCCACAAAGAAATCTGCAGCAGTCCCAACAGAGCTCAGTTGAGCTCGGTCACTCCCCCCCTCTCACTCGCTCGATCCTAATCTGTCCCAGGCAATGATTTCTGACAGCGACTGTGGTATTCTGTGCTGGAAGTGGGAAAACACAATTTGGGCATGATGTGAAAAATTACAGCTGTACTGTTCATAAGGAGGTGTGAAAAAATCAAGTGTTGAAAATCTGATGTGAAAATATTACTAATTTGCGAAGTTACAAGGGTGATTGGAAACTGCATGATGCACGCATGTAACACAGTCATTTTATGGAGTTTCATCATGAAATTTTCAACATAGACATTTTAGGACCTCTGCTCATGAACAGTGTCACTGTGATTTTCTTAATGTGTCCTGAACACTGATTTTCCACAGCGACCGTACTATCCTGCGCCAGAAGAGCGAAAACACATTTTGGCCATGATGTGAAAAATGACAGCTGCACTGTTCATAAGGAGGTGCAGAAAAATGGCAATGTTGAAAATCTGGAGTGAAAATATTGCATAGTTATGAGTGTGCAAGGAACCTGTGAAACGCACGGACATAACACACTCATTTTATGGACTTTTGTCACAAAATTTTCAATATAGGCATTTTAGGACCTCTGCTCATGAACAGTGTCACTGTGTTTTTCTTAATGTGTCCTGAACACTGATTTTCCACAGCAACTGCACTATTCTGTGCCGGAACTGCAAAAACACATTTCGGCCAGGATGTGAAAAATGACAGCTTTACTGTTCATAAGGAGGTGTGTAAAAATTGCAGTGTTAAAAATCTGGTGTGAAAATTGGTGAAGTTATGAGCGTGCGTAGCAACAGCGCAACACATGCTCGTAAAACAGCTATTTTTGAGATTTTTCCCACCAAATTTGTAACATACTCATTTTGAGACCCCACCTCATGAACACTGGCACTGTTGTTTCGTTAATCAGTCCCGAAAGGTGATTCCATGCAGTGACTGCAAAATTACCTTTTGAGGCCAAATAACACCATGACAGTGGCAGAATTCATGAGGAGGGGTCCTAAAAACCCTATGTTGAAAATTTTGTGCCAAAATTCTAAAAAATGCCTGAGAGTTGCATAAAAGTTGAAAAAACCTATTTATTCCTTTATACAGTTTACCAGCATTTCCTCAGTTCATGGTGGCTTTGAAGAAATAAGCGTGTTCCCGGTCCACGAAGATTGTCATCCAGACTCTGGAGGTAAGTATTGGGCGGGGGTGGGAGGCAGGGTGCCCAGTGGGTGGGCGTGGGTTGTGGGAGAGGGCAGGGAGACCGCAGGGACCATTTTCTTTTTTCACAGGTAAACCCCCCCAAAAAAAAACTATCGTGGAACTTTTTTTTTACAGGGTCATGAGGCACACAGGAGTGGGCTCCCAGCATGCTAATGGAGTGTTTCTTGGGGGATTTGGCACCCCATTGGCACAAAGGGGGGTGCAATGGCTGAGGGGGATTGGGCAGCCCCTTGGCACTAATGTACTGGGTGTTTGTGGGGGGCATTATGCCGACGGGGAGTGGGCTTCCCCGTCAGCAACTGTAACTAAGAGGGCGACTGAAGCCGACAGGGATTGTGGCCCCCATCAGCAAAAACACTGTTGTTGGGGGGGCACATGCTGCTGAGGGGGATTGGGCACCCCCTCGGCACTGGGGTTTAATTAATATTGTTTGTGAACGGGTGGCAGGGTGCCCTCCATGTTCACAAACAATATTACAGGCAGCAAGTTCCGCCCAGCAATGACGGGTCGCTCCCTCGTTGCAGTGGTTCTGCTGACACTGCAATGATGAAGCGGGCCCTGATTGCTGTGGCTGAAATGTTTCAAGGTGGTGGCACACTGGTTGAACTAGTGTCAGCAGCAGCATGCCATGGCATTGGGGAAAGTGGGCCAAGCCTTTAAAGGTTGTGGGGGCATTGGCCACAACAGTGCTTCGCCTCCACAACCTGCTTCTGGCAAGCTGCCGAAATATGTTTCTTGCACATGTGTGCAATCAACATAAAAAGAAAAGAAATAAATATCTAGAAAACAATTAAGTTAAAACATAATTAGGATATATCTAGTGTTTTTAAGCTTTTTATTATAATAGAGAGTTGCTCTTTAAACATTTTCTCTGGTCAAATGGTAGGTTCTGTCTGTGAATATGTAACTGTTTCTTTTGACTTCAACAGTTGGCTTTAGGAAATAACAAATAAGGATACAATTATACTATCCCAATAAGTAAAGAAATGCATTGCAAAAAACTTTCTTAACACACCCATTAGGGTTAAAATGACAAAAGTAGAAACATGGTACACACAAAACCATGACTGGGATGTTAACATACCAGGATACACTGTCTACAGGAGGGACAGGGAGGGTAAAAGAGGAGGAGGAGTAGCTCTTTACATAAGGGAAGGAATCAAAGCAACAGAACAAAAGGGAAAACAGGGAAGAGAAGAAGCTCTGTGGGTAAATTTGGAGATCGACAATGGCACGACAATCCGCACAGGGGTTGTATAGAGACCCCCTTCTCAGGGGGAGGAAATGGACAAGGAAATGATAGAAAGAATACTTAAGAGTGGCAGAAAAAGGGGAGATATTGCTGATGGGTGATCTGAATATGCCAGAATTAACTGGAGTGCAGTTGCAGCAGCCACTTCGAAGAGTGGGGTTATTCTAGATGCCCTACAGGGGGCATGCCTTAGACAACTAGTATTGGAGCCCACTCGAGAGAGAGCAATCTTAGACCTGGTTCTCTCAAATGGAGATGAAGAGAGGATCACAGATGTAGAAGTGGGTAGCTATCTGGGAACTAGTGACCATTGAACAGTATGGTTCACAATAAACACAGCAATAGAGTCAAGCCATACAAAGGCAAAAGTACTGGACTTTAGGAGGGCTGACTTTGCTAAAATGGGTGAGTGCCTAAGAATGCACTAGCAAATTGGCAGGAAGGAGGGTGGAAGAATAATGGGAATAATAAAACTGCCATCACAGAGGTAACGAGCCTTTGTGTGAAGCAAATAAACAAAACAAAATGATGTAAGAAACCACTGTGGTTCTCAAAGGAAGTGGCAGTGAAGGTTCAAGAAAAAGAAATCATTCAGGAAGTACAAGGAATCACAGAAGGAGCAGGACAGAGAACTGTATCAGTTAAAGCAAAGGATGCTGGAAGGCAGTCAGAACAGCAAAGGCCCAAACCAAGGAAAAGATAGCCAACTCAGCTAAGAAGGGGGCTAAAACCTTTTATAGGTAGATCAGGGAGCGAAGGAATACCAAGGGAGGGTTAGTGAGGCTTAATAAAGAGGAGGGAGGGTGGGCAGAGGGTGACTGTGAAAAGGCAGAGATACTAAACAAATATTTTTGCTCAGTATTTACAAAGGAAGAGGGGGGAAGTACCTAAAACAAACAGCAAAAACACTCTGGATACAGAAGTTGATACCAGCCCATTTACAGAAGAAAGGGTTCTGAAAGAACTCTTAAAACTGAAGGTGGACAAAGCAATGGGGCCTGATGGGATTCATCCCAGAATTCTAAAAGAACTAAGGGTAGAACTAGTGACACCACTAACTACCCTCTTTAACAAATCATGGGAGGATGGGGTGGTACCCAAGGACTGGAGGAGGGCAGATGTGATTCCCCTTCACAAAAGTGGGAGCAAGGCAGAAGCAGGAAACTACAGACCTGTTAGTTTAACCTCAGTGGTAGGGAAAATGATGGAATCACTTTTGAAGGAAAGAATTGTTGAGTATCTAGAGGCCAGAGGGGCACAGGACCCAAGGCAGCATGGATTCACAGTGGGAAGGTCATGCCAGACAAATCTGATAGATTTCTTTGACTGGGTGACCAAAGTAGTAGATCAGGGAGGGGCTGTGGACATGGTCTACCTAGACTTTAGCAAGGCATTTGACACAGTCCCACACAAAGATTAATATACAAGTTAGCCAGCCTGGGGTGGGTCCCAAGATGACAGCCTGGGTAAAGGTTGGCTGGAGAATAGGACACAGAGAGTAATAGTAAATGGAGTCCACTCTGAAGAAATGGGGGTTACTAGTGGGGTACCACAGGGTTCAGTATTAGGACCGGTCCTCTTCAATGTCTTTATAAGCGACATTGCAGAGGGACTGGAAGGAAAAGTATGTCTCTTTGCAGATGACACAAAGATCTGCAAACGAGTTGATGCACAAGGTGGGGTGGAAAGGATGAGAAGGGACTTGGCAAGGTTAGAGGAATGGTCAAATGTGTGGCAGCTTAGATTCAATGCTAAGAAGTGCAAGGTAATGAACCTGGGAAACAAAAACCCAGGGGAAGAGTACGATGGGGTGAGATACTAACAACAACAAAAATGGAAGGTACCTGGGGGTAGTCATATCAGATGACCTAAAGGTGGGCAAGCAATGTGAGAGGGCAGCAAGGAGGGCTGGAGGGGATACTGGGATGCATAGGGAGAGGCCTCACCAGTAGAAAACAGGAAGTTATTATCCCTCTGTACAGACAGTTGGTGAGACCCCATCTGGAGTACTGCATGCAGTTCTGCAGACCCAGTCTCTGCAAAGACATAGACAGGATGGAAGCTGTCCAGAGGAGGGCAACTAAAATGGTGCAGGGTCTGCACCGGAAGACATATGAAGAGAGACTTAAGGAGTTAAATATGTATAGCCTCATGGAAAGGAGGGACATGATAGAAACTTTCAAGTACCTCAAGGAATCAACAAAGTCCAAGAGGTAGCATCTTTCAAAAAAGAGGTGTGCAAGAACAAGGGCACAATTTGAAGATAGAAGGGCGTGGCTCAGGGTAACTTAAGGAGTATTTTTCACAGAGGGTTGTGGATGCATGGAACGGCCTTCTGGAGGAGGTTGTGGAGTCAAAAACAGTGGTGGAATTCAAGCATGTATGGGACAGTCATAAGGCAATTCTAGGGGGTGGGGGTAGGAAGAAGTAGGCTTCTGGTTAACTAGGATCTGCAGCTTATCCATTAGGTAGGGAAATGGGCAGACTGGGTGGGCCAAGTGGTCCTTATCTGCTGTCAAAATCTATGTTTCTATGTAGGGAAATATGTTAGGATTTCCAACCCTAACACCTCTGCCGAACCCATGAAGTGGACAAGGGGTAAAGACCTCCTTGGGGTTATCAGCTCTAGGTTCTATGTTATAAGGGTGATTGCTGAATGGTGATCATCCTTACGGCGAGAGTACATCACTGAAATTCAGTTTTGATGATGTGCAACTCCAGCGCCAGTGAAAGTGGCGCAAAAACTTTTTTTTTTTATGTTGGGGGCTATGACCCCCGCATACCCCTAATTTTAGATTCTCAACTCCAGGGAGGTGCATGTCGGGAGGGGGTGCATCCGTGCAATAAAAAAAAGCCCTGTCTTGGGCCAGGCACAATAACATATGCTGGTGCCTGGTCCCAAACCCTGCATTCCCTACACCAAAGGCCAGCACCCACCCCACCATGCCACAGTGCCAGCTCAGTGGCAATTCATGGCACCACCCTACACAAACCCTCCTGCCCATCGTTCGGTGCGCTTGCTCCCCCCACATGCGTATACACACACAACATCCTGTCACCTTTCTTGACCCCTCCCCATTCAGTGGCCCTCCCTATGCCCTCGCTGTCGGGGCACTTCCTGCAAGTGGGACACTGTTTTGGTAGGCACCCAACTGCAGTTAGGCCAGGTCACAGGATACCTCAGCCCTGGCACTCATCCCATTCTATGCACTCACGAAACATACACACCTGAATCCATTACATCTCAACTTTTTTGTTACTGCAGTGGGGTGAGTGTTAGGGTTGACAACCCCAAGGAAGGCTCCACTCCTCATTTTCTTCAGGGTTGGGGTAGTGGTTTAAGTTTGGAATATATATATATATATATATATATATATATATATATATATATATATATTTATATATATGCTGTTTACAAAAACTGCATTAATGTAACAGTTAGGGTACAGATTAAACCAATAAAAGTAGGAAATGTGATGTTAGGGTTTCAAACCCTAACGCTCCTGCCCCACCAAGGAGGCAAATGAGGGGTGGAGTCTTTCTTGGAGTTGTTATCCCTAATGATTTATTTATTTTCATTTATTGAAGATATCAGATAACATACCTTTGGGTCAAAGACTCCTTTACAAAGGTTCCACGTCATTATATATGGAGACATCAGATACAATGGCAACAAATAAGACACAACAGTTATAAAGAAGCTTGTACATTAGCAAAAGCGGTTACAGAAAGTTGCAAAAACAGTTACAGAGTAAAGGCAGTAATCAGTTAACAGAGTACATACAGTGCAGGATAGTGGCACCAGCCATGCTCTGGTCATTATTTAGTAGTCTAGGCTGGACTGGGGGGTGTCCATTGTCCATGTATAAGCATGCCCTGAGATGGCAGGACCAGAGTGAGGTCCAAATATGATGGGGGACATGGGTAGAGCAAAAAATCAAGGACAGTTGCAGGCTGAGCCTTGAGAGATTAGGTCACGTAGTTGGGACAAAAAACGGCCAAGTCTGGGTTCTGAGAGGAGGGAGTTAGGGAGGGAGTTAAGCCAGCTATGGACCTGGTGCCTAAATGTTTTTTGACCTCAGGAGGTCTTGCAGAGGGGTACCCGGAAGTGGGTTGTTGTAGATTGCTGGGTGTGGTGGGAGGACAAGGGTGCCTGGAGTAGAGGGGTTAGGGCAGGAAGGAGTAGACCTGCAGTTTTTTTTTAGCAAAGAGGCATGTCTGATATTTGAGCCTCCCATTGAAGTTAAGCCAGTTGGTGGAGGCATACAGGGTGCAGGTGTGTGTGTGCGTCTGGTGCAACCGGAGACTAGTCTACAGGCCTTATTAAGAGCCAGCCTCATTTTGTTTTATGCGTGTTGTCAGCTGCATCACATATTATGATGCCATAATCTATGAGTGACAGTACTGAAACTGAGACAGCAAGGTGGAGGGCTTTGGGTGGGAGGCAGTGCTTGTACCGGTGCAGTAAACCAATACGCACATTTACAGCGGTGCTCAGTTTTCGAATGTGGTCATGGTAGATGAGCCCTGAGTCTAGGGTGATACCCAGGTACTTGAAAGAGGTAACCTGCTCAAGGGGATCATTGAGGGAGTTCAGAATGCACAGGGGTAGCCCACTGTTCCTTTTTTGGGAGTGGGAAAACACCATAGACTTCATTTTATTTGTAGTTTAGAACTAGCCTATGAAGAGCGAACCAGGATTCTGCTTCCGTAAAAGATTTTTGGAGTGCATTACAGAGAGTGGTGGGATCAGTGTGGGAGCTATAGAGGACGGCATTGTCTGCATACAGGAGTAGTTTCCCAGAGCAATCTATGGGTAGGGAGTCGAGAAACAGGGAGAAAAGTAGGGGGCCAAGAATAGAGCCCTGAGGTACTCCTGACCTGACTTGGGGGGGGAGGACTGGATTTGGGCAAGTCTGACTGTCTGAGTTCTCTTTGACAGATAGCTGGCAAACCAGCCAGTGGTCTCAGAGGACAGGCCAATTTGTGTGAGGGAATCCAGTAGTAGTGTGTGGTGCACAGTATCAAACACCTTGTAAAGGTCTATAAAAATGGCACCAGCAATGTGGTCTGTGTCCAGAGATGTGTGGAGGGCATTAGTGAACTCCAGAAGAGCTGTGGTAGTACTGTGGTTGTGCTGGAAGCCATGTTGCTCAGGACACAGAAGGCTGTATTTGGAGAGGTAGTCTGTAAGCTGGGTGGCCACAATTTTCTCCAAAGCTTTGGAGGGGGGGGCAGGACTGAGATGAGGCAGTAGTTCCCAGGATGGGTGCAGTCACCGCTCATAAGGATGGGTGTAATGAGAGCTGATTTCCATTTAGAGGGGAACTGGCCCAGCAATAGGGAGGGGTTCAGGAGCATGGTGAGTGGGAGAAGAACTTCATTAAAGATGAGCCTCAGCAGCTTAAGAACTAGTGTGTCACTGCTAAATTGTGACTTGCTGAGGGCTTGAGGAGAAGGGGGTCAGCTTCACACTGCGATATTGTTGTAAAGTGGAACAGGAGGTCGGTGGGAGAGGTGGGGGTGCTGCGGGGGTGGGGAGAAGAAACTGGGGGGGAGAACACTACTAAGGTCAGAGAAGAGGTATTAAATGTATTTGCGATCAGGGCAGGGTCTGCGGTGATAGATCCATTTGTCCAGAGTTGGGAGGGAGGTGCAGAGGAGGCTTTACCACTGAGCTCTTTGACAGAGTCCCAGAGCTTGTACCTCGAGCCCCATGTGGCAGTGAATGAGGCTCGGTAGTACTCAGCTTTGGCCTTCTGAATATTTCAAGTACATTTATTACGTGCCTTTTGGTAGCACAGTCTATCAGAGGATTTACCAGTTTCCAGGGCAATATGCCATAGATTGTCATGATCACACACATTTGATCTAATAGGGCTTGTGACATCCAATGTATGTCAACCTCTTTAACAACCTGTTTGCTTAGGGGTGCATACCGGTCACAGGCAGAATTGAAGGTGTCAATGAAGTGGTCAAGAGCGGTGTCAATGTCCAAAGCAGTTGTAATGGGGGACCAGTCACTGGTTGAGAGGTATTGTCTAAGGGCCCAAAGTTTTCCAGGTTTGAGACGGCGTTGGAGGATAGTTTGGGGGGGGGCTTTCTTGTAATATACGACCAGTGACAAAGCACCAGAGAGTGATCACTCATGGCATCAGGTAAAACTCTGACCTGGGTAGCTTTATGGGGTGCATTTTTGAGCATCAGATAAAGAAGAAAGTGGCAGTGCCAGACCTCTGGTTCAGTCTCGTGGTGGTGGTCACAAGTTGGGACAGGTTTTGAGAGGCTGCCACATCCCTAAAGGGTGCTGATGTGTCAGCTAGCCAATTTATAGTAAAGTCCCCAAAGGCAATGATTTCTGCCTTGTCAGGGAGAGACTGTAGGTAGGGGAGGACAGAGTGGAAAGCTCTCTTCTGATTTCGGGGAGGAGTGTATATAGAAGAGAGGAATGGGGGGGATCTGTTAGGTGCAATTGTGATTTTCAGAGTGAGGGCCTGGTGCCATGCTCAAGGGATGGGGGTGGAAGGGCAAGACATTGTATCGAGTCATGGATGTATAGCGCGCATCCACCACCTTTTTTAGATGTACGGTCAGCGTGGTATACAGTAAACCCAGGGAGTGAGACCATGGAGTCTGGGGTATGGTCATTGAGCCAAGTTTCTACTACTGATATGATATTAGGGTGATTCAGGGCAACCCAGCCCAGAAAAGAGTCAAATTTGTTAAGGAGGCTGCATATATTAAGGAGGCAATTTTAAGATCCTTAGGAGCAGTAGCCTGTGGAGGGGTTGGGTGGGGCCAGGGTTGGGGTAGATGTCTCCTGAAAGGAGGAGAAGGAGCATGAGGATATGCATAGATGCTAGTTTTAGTCACTTCTGCACCAGTGTAGGTGCTATCAGGGATGAGGAGGAGCATCACAAGGATGTGGGGATGGGTAGCTGCTGTAGAGCAGGAGAGGCAAGACAAAGTAGAGTCCATTGTCTTAATGTGGCAACATCAGTGGGGTGGGATATGGGTACAGCCCATTGGTGGAGTGAGAGTGGTGGCCTCTTGGTAGATGTGGGGGGGGGGTTTACAGTGAGAAGCCAGATGAGAGGCAGTTTCAACTCATCATGTTGGTGGATATGTGGCGAGTGACCTAGCAGAATGAAGGAGGCTAGGGTTAGCAGTGCAAGCCAGAAGGCTGAGGTGGCACCAGTAGGCGGGGTCATTATGAGTACCTGGTAGGTGGGGGGGGACCGATGTGGTTAAGGGTGTTAAAAGGGTATAGTAGGTAGCTGGAGGTAAAACTGAGCCAGCAGTGGTGTGCCAGCTGTGAAATTAGCTGAAGCACAGGGTAATTTTGGTAAAACACCTGGAAAGAGTCACTGTAATATTGCTATACTGCATGGGGGGCAATAACACTAGTTCTAATTTAGTGTTATAGTTGAAAATTCAGCTAAGGCAAAGGTGCCAGCTACTGGGATGGTTTGGCTGTGACTGGGTATGTCACCAAAGGCACTGGAAGTGTAAGAATTGAAAGGGTATATAGTCAAATTAGGGTGAGGTCCCTGACAATAGGGCAGGTTAGAGCAATAATTTAGAGGCATTAACTGGAGCGGCTGGAGAAAAAGTTGAGAGCAAATGTGCGACCCTGTGGGTGAGACTGCTTTAAAAAGGGGCAATAAGAAAGTGGGTCAAGTCAAGTATTGAAGCCAATAGCAGTGTTGGGTAAGTTACTTTTTCTATTACTTTCTATTACTTTTGGAAACTTGTTCCACAAAGCTCTGTACAGTCACTAGCCAGGATGGAGAAGTACTGGAAAAAGTAATACACCTTACAGTAACAATTACGTATGACTTTATAAGCAAAAGAAATAAGTAACTGTAACTGATTACATTTATTGGAAAGTAACTAGTAACTAACCTATTACTTTAAAAAATGTAATCTTTTATAGTTATTTACTATTTTTGTATTGTTTTTGTATAAAAAGAAATAAATAACTATAATTTTAAGGTGTATTACTTTTTCTGGTACTTCTCCATCCTTGCTAGTGACTGCACAGAGCTTCCTGGAACAAGTTTCGAAACGTAATAGAAAGTAATAGAAAAAGTAACTTTCCCAACACTGTCCAACAGCCATAAGAATGCGCAGCAGTGGAGTGACCAATCAGCTGCTAGGCTGAGGAAAGGAGCAGAGCAAGGGTCTATTTAATACTGTGAGGAGGTGGGGAGGAGGAGGTGGATGAAAAAATTCAGTCCAGAACACAGCACAGAAAGAGATTTCCCAGAGATCAGGAAGTGCCAGGCACTGGAACATCAGCCAAGGAGCAGATACTGCCAATCAGTGCCTGGCTCCTCCACTGGGCATCCATTCTAAACAGCAGCATTCAAAACCACGAGTTTCAGAGGTCAGGTGCGCACCTGAATCTGTGCGGTGGTCAGTCGGGCAATCTGTTAGCTGCAGCCAGCTCAGAGAGTGCCAGGGCCACAGGAGCAGCTTGGGAAGCCTGCAGATGTGCTGCCCGTGGAACAAGGAGGGAAAGACAGAGGATTAAATACAGCTAGAGTACAATAGCAAGCTCAGTGGTGGGCAGGCAATGGGGAAGGACAAAGCATGAGGTAAAGAGGTGGCAACTTCAGGGCAATTATTTAGGGACAGAAGAGGAGTTAATGGTGGGGGGTGCTGTGCTTTGGCACCGGGACATCAGAGGAGAACAGAAGCAGCAGGAGGGGGTGTAAGGGAAGGGTATGTAGGTAAGGCAGAGAAGAAATTAAGCTGTTTAGAGAGACAGCATTACAAGTGGGGCAGAGAAATTAATAATTAGCAAAGTGACCTGTGTGGGGAAGGGGACAGGGTTTGGCAGTAGAGGCAGAAATGGAAAACTGCAGCAATCTTGCTCAGTAGCTAGGTCTAAGCAGTCAAACATCAGCTACTATACAATACAGTTTGTCCAGCACTGGTGGCACAGCAGCAAGTAACACTGAGAGGCTAGACTAGTGGCTTGTAACAGACTAGCTAAACTGGCAAGTAATTACATTTACAAAAAATCAGTCCAGAACACAGCACAGAAAGAGATTTTCCTGAGATCAGGAAGCACCAGGCATTGGAAAATCAGTCAAGGAGCAGAAACTGATAATCAGTGTCTGGCTCCTCCACTGGGCATCCAGTGAAAACAGCGGCATTCAAACCACAAGTTTCGGAGGTCCGGTGCATACCTGAATCTGTCTGGGGGTCATTTGGGCAGTCTGTTAGCTGCAGCCAGCTCAGAGAGTGCCAGGGCCACAGGAGCAGCTTGGGAAGCCCACAGATGGGCTGTCTGAATCTGTCCAGGGGTCAGTCGGGAGGTCTGTTAGCTGCGGCAGACTCGGAGAGTGCCAGGGCCACAGAAGCAGCTTGGGAAGCCCACAGATGATTGTCTGAATCTGTCTGGGGGTCATTCGGGCAGTCTGTTAGCTGTGTCTGGCTTGAAGAGAGCCAGAGCCACAGAAGCAGCTTGGGAAGCCCGCAGATGGGCTGTCTGAATCTGTCCGGGGGTCAGTCGGGCAGTCTGTTAGCTGCAGCCAGCCAGGAGAGTGCCAGGGCCACAGGAGCAGCTCGGGAAGCCCACAGATGGGCTGTCTGAATCTGTCCAGGGGTCAATCAGGTTGTCTGTTAGCTGAGACCAGCTTGGAGAGTGCCAGGGCCACAGGAGCAACTTGGGAAGCCTGCAGATGGGCTGTCTGTGTGTAATGATCACCCCACTGCAGTAACAGAAAAAGGTGATATGTGAAAGAGATAGGTGTGTATGTTTCATAAGTGTATAGAATAGTGTGAGCGTTATGGGTGACAACCTCAAGGAAGACTCCACCCCTTATTTGCCTCAGGGTTGGGGCAGGGGTATTAGGCTTTGGAACCCTAACATCACATTTCCCTACTTTTATTGGTTTAATCTGAACCCTAACTGTTGCATTAATGCAGTTTTTTGCAAATAATTTGCTTACTTTTTGAAATAGTATAATCGTGCCCTTATTTGCCCATCCAACCATACTTTTTGAGATAGTGTAATTGTAACCCTACTTGCCTGTGGGAGTGCAGGACCCTCCATGCCCTGCACTCTGATCCTTGAATAGATGTGAATATGTACGTTACTGTGGAAGTGCAGGACCCTCTGGTACCTGTACTTAAATTTGTTGGACAACAACAGCAACTAACATTGTCAGCATAGCCTTATTACTGCACCTCATGTACCGAGTGTCACAAACCACTCAGCAGGTCAGGCCCTCTGCTCCCACAGTGCCAACCCCCGAGTGCAGTATTGTGAACAGCTAACAGAACAGGGTAACCCTCCTGTCTCCTTGTGGGTCTGAGTCACCTTTGGTCTCAAGTTCTGGGGGATTCAAACTGTGAACCTTATGATAGCGTACCCAAACGTACAGGATCCGGTAATCTGCTCTTCAGGGGATGCCAGATATCTTCCATCTAAGGACACCTAACCAAGTATCCAAAATGAACCCTTAAAACTCAATAAAAGACCTTAGGTATATTCTTACCTTTTCCCAGTTTGGTAACACCATTAAGCTTATGAACAGTTTTTGTCAATCTTAACCCTCCATACAACACATGCAAAAGAAAGAACTTCCAACACACACCCAGGCAGTCTTTTTAAATATAGATTGATTTAAAAATGGATAAAAATATGTAACGTGTAAACACAGAACCATTTAACACAAAGCATACAATCACTAAAAAGAACAAGGTAAAAGTACAAACATAAACTCCTACCACAATACAATTAGACTTTTCTATCTAATGTATTACCTTCTTACAGTGCTTACAGTTAGTTCTTGTTTCTAAGAGCCCACAAAGAAAATGTTTCTAAAGATTAGATACAGAATAGCTTAAACTGTCTCTCATACACACCCCTTCCATGATGTCACCTACCTCCTCCTTGTTAAATATAAGAAATATACAAACAGGATGTCCTATCAGGAGGTATATTAAATAAGGTGACATTAGCAAAAACTAATTTCCCAATATGACTCCTTTAATTTTGTGTGGTTTCCTGTTTCCAAGGACATCACAGGTTTTTACAACTCTGTAGTTTGTCACCTAACTGCAAGATAGCTAGATCCTGTCCTGTAATAAATTGTATATTTAGCTTCCCGACTTCAAAGCAGCACAGGTCATAAACAACGCCATAAAATGCAATGTCTTGGAAGTTAATCACATTACAGAGATCTGTTGTTTAATATATATCCTGTCATTTTAACTGGAACCTGAGGGGGGGGCATCCCACAGGCTGTCTCATGAGAAACACTCCCATATCACATTCTGTATACAAATATCATAGAGCAATCATAACCAGCTGGCCAAGCATCACAAATCCTCCCAACCTAGACTGAATTTGGGGGCTTTATCCCCTGCAAGGGATGAGCTTCCAAAATCAGTTCACTCCTCATAAAGATGCGAAAGGCCATTGCTGTTCTGATTGGTCACTCCAGCCCTATGTAAGGTTGTCATGTCATACCCTTGTAAGGCAAGACTCCATCTTAACAATCTACAATTAGTTTTTCCCATTTGTGTCAGCCAAACCAGTGGGTTGTGGTCAGTTCGTACCACAAAATGCTGCCCATATAAGTAAGGCTCTAACTTCTTTAGGGCCCACACTATGGCAAGACACTATTTTTCCACAATAGAGTATACCTGCTCCCTGGGAAGTAACTTTTTACTCAGGTACACTACAGGGTGATCTTTCCCTTGGTTGGATGTTTGACTCAGTACTGCCCCAATACTCATGTCTGAAGAGTCAGTCTGAATTATAAAGGGTCTGCTATAGTCAGGACTTGTCAACACAGGAGCACTGCAAAGTGCCTCCTTCAGTCTGGTAAAGGCTTTTTCCCATGCTGGTTCCCAGGAAATTTATTTAGGCATCCTTTTCATTACCAGGTCAGATAGGGGAGCAGCCAGGGCACTGCAATTGGGTACAAATATACTTTAGTACCCTGCTGTCCCAAGAAAACTCCTGACCTGCATCTGCATTTCGGGTCTGGGCCATGCCTTGATCACCTCTATTTTCACTTGGTTAGGATGGAGCTGTCCCCGGCCTACAACATGCCCAAGGTATGCCACTTCAGCCATGGCCACCTGGCATTTCTCAGCTTAGACAGTGATCCCATCACCCTGTATCCTGCACAGCACTTCGCTAAGATGTGACAGGTGTTCCTCCCAGCTAACACTAAAGATGGCAATGTCATCCAGGTACACCACGGTGTACCCTTCAGCCCATTTAACACCTGGTTCACCAACCTTTGGAAAGTGGCCGAGGCATTCTTCATTCCGGAAGGTATTACTTTAAATTCAAATAAGCCTATCAGAGTAATGAAGGCCGACCTCTCCCTAGCTCTGTCAGTTAAGTCAACCTGCCAATATCCCTTTGCCAGGTCAATAGTCGTAAGGTAGGTCGGCCCTCCCAACTTGTCCAGGAGTTCGTCCATCTGGGGCATCGGGTGGGCGTCTGACTTTGTGACTGCATTCAGTCCATGATAGTCCACACAGAAATGAGTAGAGCCATCTGGCTTGGGCACAAGGACTACAATTGAGGCCCAGGGGCTGTGGGATCTCTGGATTACCCCTAAATCCAGCATCTCCTCCACCTCCCTCCTAATGTCCTTTTGGACAGCCTCTGACATCTGATATGCTGTCCGCCATATGGGCGTCTGTGTCCCTGTCTCCACATCGTGCATCGCTAAGGGGGTTAGTCCAGGCTTGGCACAAAACAGTGGGACAAAGTCTGCTAAAACCTCCCTTACTTCCTGGATCTTGTCCAGTGCCAGCTTGGGAAACTATTTAACTGCTTCCACAGAGGACTCCTGCTTGCTTTCTTCTAACAAGACCAGAAGGTGGTCTCCTTTTCCATCCCCTCCCCAGGACTATACACTGCCAACACCATGTCAGCCCTTTTAGCATATGGCTTCATCATGTTTACATGGTGCATCCTTTCTGTCTGTCTTCTGTCAGGTAATTCTATGATATAGTTTACATCATTTAACTTTCTAACCACTTTGTATGTTCCTGACCAGTCAGCCTGCAGCTTGTCTTTCTGGATCTGAATAAGGACCATGACTTCCTGATCCACCATGTATGAGTGAGCTTTGGCTCTGTGGTCATACCACACTTTTTGTTTCTGTTGGGCAGCTGCCAGGTTGCTCTGGGCTGTCCCCATAAGCTCCTTTAGCCTTTCCCTAAACCTAAGGATGTAATCCACTATGGGAGTTCCCTGGGTGGCAGACTTGCCTTCCCAGTCCTCCTAGAACAAGTCTAGGGGCCCACATACCCAGCGCCTATATAAGAGCTCAAAGGGGAAAACTCCTGTCGACTCTTGGGGCACCTCCCTGTATGCAAACAACAGGTGGGGAAGGTATTTCTCCCAGTTCCTCCCATGCTGTTCAGCAAACGCTCGGAGCATTGACTTCAGTGAACCATTAAATCTTTCCACAAGCCCATTGGCTTATGGGTGAAGAGGTGTTATGCATCTCTGCACCACCCCACACTTCTTCCACAAACACTTCATCAGGTCCGACATGAAGGAACCCCCTTAATCGATGATAACCTCCTGTGGAAACCCAACATGGGAGAAAATCACTAGGGCATCTGCCACTTTGTTCTCAGTGAGGATAGGGTGATTGCATTGTGGTACCGGGTGGCATAATCCACCACAGTCAGGATGAACCTCTTCCTGGAGGAGCTGGTTTTTTTTAAAGGCCCCACAATATCCATTCTCACCCTTTAGAATGGCTCCTCCACTATGGGCAATGGAATTAGGGTGGCTTGGGTTTTATTACCTGTCTTCCCTATTTCTTGGCACCGGTGACAAGATCTGCAATACTCCTTCACCTGCTGGGTGAAGTTGGTCCAATAGAAATTCTTGGTCAACCACTGCGTAGTGCGCATGATTCCCAGATGACCAGACAAGGGAACTTCATGTGCAATCTTGAGCAACTGCTCACGATACCCCTGGGGAATGACAAGTTGCCTGCCTATCTCCCCTTCCTAAGTCTGCACAGCCTGAGTATACATCAGTCCATTTTCCCAATAAACCTTATGTTTACCGTCACCTCCTTGTGCTCCAACAGAGTCTGCTCAAGCCCACAGTTTTTCTAGACTAGGGTCACTTTTCTGAGCAGCTACAAACTCCTTACACATTCCCAAGGTATGGGACAGGTCCCCTTCAGTCTCTAAACTAGGGTCCCTAGCACTAGCGTCAAGGCATTCAGGATCACTGTCATCCCTAACCCTCTGACAATGAGTCACCCCTCCTTCTTCAGAGTAACCCTCCATAGCTGTGTGGTTAACTGCTACTGGGGAAATATTTACCCCCTTTTCATTAGTCTCAATTTCAGAACACACAGGCTGGGGAACCAGCTTCCCAGCAGTGTCCACAATGGCTTTTGTGGGGTCCAGGGAACTACAATTTTCCCTTCCTGCTTGGCTATGGGTAACTGCACACACCATCCCGTTTGAGATTGTTGCCAAGGATGACATCAACTGCTAATGTTTTGGCTACATCCAACTGTTTCACAGTTCCCCCTGTTTCACCCCAGTCTAGGAGAACACTAACGAGGGGCAATGCCTTCTCCTCATCAGTAAAGTCTTGTACAGTGACATATTTATTTGTTATAAGCTGACCAGGCTCTACCAGATCCCCTTTTACCAATGTCAAGGATGCCTCCTGTGTCCTCTATAACATCTGCACCATTCACGTGACTGGGTTCATGTGTTCCCTCATGTTCATAGAGCATGCTTCAGGATACAAAACAACCCATTCTTTCCTAGCTCAATTGCATATTGCTCACCCTTTTGGGATACTGTCTGGCAATATGCCCAGTTTCTTCAAAACCCAACATTCATTTCTTTTTCAGAAATCTTTTCTTTGAAATCTGGGCTAACTGGTTTTGGTGGAGGCAGTGAGGGTTTTAGCTGTCCTGAAGGTGCGTTTTTCCCTTTCTGCACTGCCATGCCCACCCCATTTGCTCTCAGAGCAGGTCTGCTCTTGGCATAGTAGTCCGAGAGTTCAGCAGCCTCTTGCACTGCTTTGGAATCTCAGTCCTCCAGCCAGGTTTTCAGCTCTGTTGGGCATGCCCCAAAAATTGCATTTTCAGTTTTATCTACAGAGTTTGCTTCAATTCCTTCCCACTAATGTCTTAAAAACTGATGTTGTTTTGTGGCTAGCATCTTGTAGATCATATCAGGGCTTGTCCTGAGCTTATAGAATTTAGCTCTGTATGCCTCTGAAGTTAAAAGTTTTTTTAATAGTGCAGCTTTAAGTTTGCTGTATTCATTGTCCATTTGACCCAACGTATCCCGAGCTTTCTCGGTAAGTAGCAGGTATAGCTGGAAGCACTAGGACCCACTAAGAATTTTAGCCTGAATACAAACCTTTTCAAAGGAATTTAAAAAGGCATCCATATCCTCCTCCTCTTTAAATTCAGCTATAAATTTGGAATTCAATTTGTAACCCAGTCCTGTAGTTTCAGTTAAACCCAAGCCACTTACCTGCTCTGGTGCAGATGGTTGGAGTCCTAGCTTCTCCAGTTCATGCTGCCGCTGGCACTCACGCTCCTCATGGTCTGCCTCTCACTGTTCACGGTTCGCCTCTCACCGTTCTTGCTCCCTTTTCTGCTCTGCAGCTCAATGGCACTCATGCTCTTCATGGACAGCATCTCGCTGTTCCCACTCTACCTCTCACTGTTCTCGTTTAGCCTCTCGCTGTTCTCGCTCCCTCTTCTCCTGGAACTCCAGCTCAATTCTATGCAACTCAATCTGCATCCTGAGTACTTCTGGCTCTAAAATGTTGGTGACCTTCCCCTGCTGCTGTGGCCCTTCACTGACACTAGCCCTGCTGTCATCCTCACTGGATCCGGCACTGCACTGGCCACTAGCTCCTCCACATTCAAGGTTTGGTCCCTTACAGTCACAGTCTATGACTTGATGCTCTGGGCATCTGCTGCCATCAGGGCATCCACAAGGTTCTGCTTAGTGGCTCCCATCTTGTACTGGACTCCTCTGTCCTTGCACATCTGCCTCAAGTAGTCTACAGTGTGCCCACTATAGTTGGAAGCCATCTTCTTCCCTAACTACGGCTACTCTAACCTGCACTTTAGAAAAAAAAAATAAAACAGGTAGGATCTTGGCTGTAAGCCAAATGACATAGTTCTATTTCCTTTTTAAAAAATAAATCACTGCCTTATTTTGCAAGTGAGCTGTACAGTACCAAGCTGACACACTGAACAATTTAAAGCCTGTGTTACCAAATGTATCTGCACCTCTGCCAACCAATCTGTCACAAACCGCTCAGCAGGTCAGTCCCTCTGCTCCTACAGTGCCAACCTCCTAGCACAGTATTGTGAACAGGTAACAGAACAGGATAACCCTCCTGTCTGCTTCTGGGTCTGAATCACCTTTGGTCTCAAGTTCTGGGGGGATTCAAACTGTGAACCTTATGCTAGCGTACCCAAATGTTCAGGTTCAGATAATCTGCTCTTCGGTGGATGCCAGATATCTTTCACCTATGGGCACCTAACCAGCTATCCAAAATGAACCCGTAAAACTCCATGAAAGACCCCAGGTATATTCTTACCTTTTCCCAGTTTGGTAACACCATTAAGCTTATGAACAGTTTTTGTGAATCTTAACCCTCCATATATCACATGCAAAATAAGAACTTCGAACACGCACCCAGGCAGTCTTTTTAAATATAGATTTACTTAAAAATGGATAAAAATATGTAAAATGTAAAGACAGAACCATATATCACAAAGCATACACTCACTAAAAAGAACAAGGTTAAAGTATAAACATAAACTCCTACCACAATACAATTAGACTTTTCTATCTAATGTAATACCTTCTTACAGTGCTTATAGTTCGTTATTGTTTCTAAGAGCCCACAAAGAAAATGTGTCTAAAGATCAGACACAGAATAGCTTAAACTGTCTCTCATACACACCCCTTTCATGATGTCACCTAGCTCCTCCCTGTTAATTATAAAAAATATACAAGCAGGATGTCCTATCAGGAGGTATATTTAATAAGGTGTCTTCAGCAAAAACTCATTTCCCAATATGACTCCTTCATTTTGTGTGGTTTCCTGTTTCCAAGGACATCACAGGTTTTTACAACTCTGCAGTTTGTAGCCTAACCGCGAGATAGCTAGATCCTGTCCTGTAATAAATTGTATATTTAGCTTCCTGTCTTCAAAGCAGCACAGGTCATAAACAAGGCCATAAAATGCAATGTCTTGGAAGTTAATCACATTACAGAGATCTGCTGTTTAATATATATCCTGTCATTTTAACTGGAACCTGGGGGGGGGGGGACATTCCACAAGCTGTTTTATGACAGACACTCACATACCACATTTTATACACAAATATCATAGAGCAATCATAACCAGCTGGCCAAGCGTCACACCGAGTACTGCAAATTTTCAAATCCTCACCAAAACATGATTCCATAACAGAGAAATTCCATTCCACACTACAGGTGTGAAAACACAGTTTGGCAGGATTTGAAAAATTACAGCTGCCACATTTATGAGGTGGTGTAAAAATGTTTATGTTGAAAATTTGGGGTAAAAATGTTTAAAATTACCAAAGTTACAAGCAAGCATACCAAAGTTACAATTGATGTAAATAACTTTGCCATTTTTACATACTGTGACCCAAAATTTTCAACAGAGCCTTCTTATGACCCCACCTCATGAACAAGGGTAATGAAAATTTTCAAGTGGCTGAAAGGTGATTTCACCAAGCAACCATAAAATTGCCTTTCAGGACAGATTTTTTTGTAATTCTACCACAATTGTTCTTGAGGCAGGGTTCCAAAATGGTTATGTTGAAAATGTGCCAAAATATGCAAAAATTGCAAAGTTATCCATCAAAGTTGAAAACCAAATTGAAATACATTGAATGCCACTTAACTTAGTTTCCCATATTGCAGTCAGTGATTCCAGCAGCAAGAGGTGTTTTCCATGGGAGAGTGGATGTTCACCCTGGAACCTGTTCAAGTGAATGAGGGCATGTGAGGGGCGTGGGATAGTATGTTTTCAGTAGGAGGTCAGGGTGGGGAGATCAGCATTGATGAGGGAAGGACTTTTTTCCTTTTTACAGTTGTTTTCTTAAAAAAAAAGATACAGAATGCCAATTATGTGGGATTTTCTTTATGATATGCAACAAGAGAGGCCTTTCAGCATCATGCATTTCTGCTTAAAGTTGAACCAGCATAATATTCTGTGGTGATTTGCATATGCAGCCCATGATACTTTGCATTGTGGGGTCATGTGTGATTTTGTATTTCTTTGAAACTTGGCTTCCCAGCCAAATGCCCTTTGGGGTAAGCATTGCCTCAGTGCTTGCGCACAGAGGTTCTTTGTCTTTTAAGTGTTTTTTTGTTTTGATTGGGTTCACCACAACATAACCCAGATGGACTATCTTGGGGTGGCTGGTTTATTCCACTGGGATGTTGGACAGACGAGGCATACTGATGAGTTCTGGTGGGACAAAACACGTGTCTATGTCTTCTGTTGGCACCCTTTGCAAACTGTGTGAGAGGCCTTTTGGTACCATACATTTCTGCTTAAAGTTGAACCAGCATAATATTCTGTGGTGATTTGCATATGCAGCCCATGATGCTTTGCATTGAGGGGTCATGTGTGATTTTGTAATACTGTGAATATGCACATAATCTAAAACATGCCTTAAATCTCAAACTCCAACACCAGTTCCTTGAAAGGGCACCGACATGTTTCTGCAATACAACTAAGTTAGTTAAATAAGTTAGTTAAATAATAGTAGTTGGAACCTTAAAGGAAAAACAAAAAAATGTCATCTTGACACACATAGATACTGCATATGCTTGTGCAAAAGATTATCCCTTTAGCAACAACGCTGCAAAATATGCATTAAAAATGTTAAAAGTAGCACAGCTACACAACTCAGAATCTTTGACAGGGTATAGCATGATTGATATTACATCAGCCTGGTTTCTTTTTCTCTCTTTCTCTCTCTCTCATTCATGCTATTCAGGCATAGTGTACTGCTGTAAAGAACCTGACTCTATTGTATAGTGTAAGTAAATAATTCCCCTTTCAAACTTTTTAACCTTTCTTCTCATCTGGCAGTTAGGTGCAGCTTTCTCTCACAGCTGATTTCTCTCTCTCTCTCTCTTTCTCTCTCTCTTTCCTCATGTTCAGGAGTGGTGGTGACATTATCCAGCAAGTTCTTTACTTCAGGGCTAAAACAAACAAAAACAAGCATTTGTCAATGCCGAATATTGTCACGCTTGCATTGGCAGTGGGAGTGGCGTAGCTAGAGACGCATAGTGCTGTGATGTTGTGAATGTGTCTCACAAGGTGCTTTTGCACAGCCAGCATGCCATTGGGTGCCACAGCTGCAGAAACATGTTTTTGGCAGGCTGTGAAAAATGGCAGCTGGACTGTTGATAAGGAGACGTGCACAAATGCCAGTGGTGAAAATGTGGCATGAAAATATTGCAGATTGACGAAGTTATAAGGGTGCATGGAAACTGTGCAATGCACACTTGCAACAGTCATTATATGGAGTTTCGGCACCAAATTTTCAACATAGGCATTTTAGGACCTCTGCTCATGAATAGTGTCACAGTCATTTCATCAAACTGTCCCAAAAACTGATTTTGCACAGCGGCCATGCAATTCTGTGCCTAACATGCGAAAATACATTTCAGGCAGCTGCAGTGTTCATAAGGAGGTATGGAAAAATGCCAATGATGAACAGCTGGAGTGGAAGTATTATGAATTCAGAAAGTCATGAGTGTGTGTGTGTGTGTGCGAACTGTGCAGTGCACACTCATAAAACACTCATTTTATTGACTTTCATTCCCAAATTTTCAACATAGGTATTTTAGGGCATCTGCTAATGAACAGTGTCACTGTCATTTTCATCATGTGTCTCGAACATGGACTTTCCACAGCGACCACACTATTCTCTGCCGGAACTGCAAAAACAGATTTTGGTCAGGATGTGAAAAATGACAGCTGTACTGTTCGTTAGGAGGTGCAGAACAATGGCACTGTAGAAAATCTGGAGTGAGAATATTAGAAGTTTGTGAGCATTATGGCGTCGCGTGCAAACTTTACACAACACACGCTAATAACACAGTCATTTTATGGAGTATTGTCACCAAATTTTCAACACAGGCATTTTAGGACCTCTGCTCATGAACAGTGTAACTGTCATTTTCATAATGTGTCCCGAACACTGATTTCACACAGAGAACACGCTATTGTGTGCCGAAAGTGCGAAAACACATTTCAGCAAGGATGTGAAAAATGACAGCTGTATGGTTCACAAGAAGGTGTGGTAAAATGCCAATGTTGAGAATCTCAAATAAAAATAGTGCGAATACACTAACTTATATAAAACAGTCATTTTTTGGATTTTTCCCACCAAACTTGCAACATAGGCTTTTTGAGAGCCCCTGTCATGAACAGTGGCACTGTCATTTCATTACTCAGTCCTGAAACGTGATTCTGTACAGTGACTGCGAAATCATCTTTCAGGCCTGAGTAATGCCATGACAGTGCAAGAATTCATGAGAAGGGGTCCTAAAAACCCCATGTTGAAAATTTGGGGCCAGAATTCCCAAAAATGCCAGAGATATGCATTAAAGTTGAAAAACCCCTATTCATTCCATTATACAGCTTACCGGCATTTCTTCAATTTGCGGTCGGCTTTGAAGAGTGCAGACATGTTCCCGGGCCACAGTAGATCATCGCACCAGACTCTGGAGGTAAGTATGGAGTGAGGGGGTGAGGGGCAGGGTGCGCAGTGGGTGGGTGTGGTGGGGGCATCAAGACCTGAGGAATGATTTTGTTTTACAGGTTAAAAAACAGAAAAAACATTGCGGGTCAGTTTTCATTTTGCAGGGCATTTGGCATGCTAGGTAGAGCTCCAGCGTGCCACCTAACTATTTTGGGGGGGTGTCAGTAGCCAATGGGGGATTGGGCACCCTCGTGGTCACACAACACGGGGGGGAGGAAGTCATGCCGACGGGGGAGCCCACTCCCTGTCAGCACACACAGACAGCAGGGGGGCCATGAGCCGAGGAGGATTGGGCACTCCCTCAGCATTCAACAAATGGGGGGGTTTATGCCCTGTCGGCACACAAAGACAGTGGGGGGTTAACCAACAGGGGGACTGTGCACCCCCGAAGTCGGCAGATGTTAGGCGGCTGCCTGCTCGCCGACCATGTACATAATGGCGGCGAGCACGGCAAGAAAAGGACCGCTACGTATGACAAGCTTTGCTCGGATTGCAGTGGACCTTTTCTTCTTTGTGCTCACCCCATTATGTATGCATGGTGTGGCGCCGGCATACAGGCTGATTGGGGAATGCGGGACGCACCTATTGGTTCATGCCCTGCATTCGCCTAACAGTGACTGCGCTTCTAAAGCTGCACTGTCCCACTATGTTGGCTGCGCAAGTGCACCAACATAACAAAACACAAACACTCAGGTCAGGATTCTGAGAAATCGAAAAAAAAAATCCCACACAAAGTCTGCTTTTCTGTTATCCCTAGATTTATTGTTTCAGCTGGCAGTAGGTTCCCTATGCAAAAAGTAGTACAGGCAGTGACACCCTGGATCCATGTATCCTACGGCTGGTCTTAGACACAGTCCTTACCCCGATCACATGCCTCATCAACCACTCTCTTTGCCTGGGGAAGGTTCCAACAGCCTGGAAAGTCGCCACTGTCACCCCTATCTTTAAAGATGGTGATAGGACTGTGGCTGGAAACTATCGACCAATCTCCATTCTCTCTCCTCTCTCCAAGGCCTTGGAAAAAGTGGTGGCCTCTCAAATCTCTGACTACCTCTCCACCTACAATGTCCTTTGTCCTGAGCAGCATGGCTTCCAGGAGGGCCACAGTACCAACACAGCCCTCCTAGAGTTCTCCAACTTTCTCCACTCCTCCTTAGACACTGGTTCTCTGGCTGGTGCTGTCTTCATTGACCTCTCGAAAGCTTTCGACACTGTCTCCCACCCCCTCCTTCTTGATGCCCTTAGTCTCTCTGGTTTTGCTGCTGGGCCTATCTCCTGGTGCACCAGTTATCTGTCTGACCACTCACAGCATGTAAAAATTAATGGGACCTACTCAGACATCTGTCCTATCTTTTCTGGGGTTCCCCAGGGCTCCATTCTGGGCCCCTTACTATTCTCCCTTTACCTTAACACCCTTGCACGCTCTTGTTCAGGGAACATTCTATTGTACGCTGATGATGCAGTCATCTTTGCCTCAAGTCGTAACCCTATTGCCCTCCAGGACTCGCTGCAGAAGTCCTTCACTGAAGCCGAGGGCTGGTTCAAGGAACATAGATTGGTGATAAATCTTAAAAACACAAAAACCATGTTCTTCTCTCATCCCCAAAACAAGTCCTGCAACTTCAAACTCCTCATTCACTCTGGGTCCTCATTCCCACTCGAACAAGTTTGCTCCTATAAATACCTAGGGATCCATTTTGACCTCCCTCTCCTTTCATGGACACATCGCTGCCCTAGCCACTGTCACTAATATCGATTGGGCATCTTACATCGGTATAAACACTGCCTCCCCGGAGCTCTTCGACTACATGATCACCCCTCTATCCTGTCCCTAGTGGACTATGGACTGCCAGTGTATGGTGCTGCTGATCAGACCCGCACTCCATAAAATTAGCACTACTCTGAATAAGGCCTGCAGGTTAATTACTGGAGCACCTGAGGATGATACACACCTGCTACTGTATGCTAAAGCGCTGGTACTTGATCTCAACGAGCGCCTCAAATATCTCACCTGTACCCTTACAAAAAATATCCTCCTTGGGCTTTCCCCACCAGGATTGACCACCACCATACGCCGTTCTGTCCCACTAGTTCATACTCGGACCTCTGGGAAAACCTCTCTTGTTATCCCTAGAGCTAGGACCTCTCATGGCCAAAGAGCCTTCAGCTTTAGGGCCCCTTCCTGGTTCAACACACTGCCTCCCTCCATCTCCGAAGCTCCAACTATATCGTGCTTCAAAACTTCCTTACGTAACCACCTTATTAACACCCGATGCTGTAACTGCCGCTAGTCAAAGCCCTACTCAATACTTATGACAAAGCTTATTACTAAGCTGCTAAGGACAACATAACTCTGGTATTGTTTGCATCCATCCTACCTGTACCAGCTTGTTTGTATCTATGTCTTAATTTACTGTTATACTTATGTGTTGTACTGCTATAGTGTGTATTTTGGTTTGTCTTACTGTGACAAGGTACCTTTGTAAACGAGCCTATGGCTCAAAGGTTTTCCAAACTGCTGTTTAAATAAAATAAAAAATAAAAAAAATACATCCCACAGTACCATGAGTCAAACACAAGATGTCACTAGCATGTAGCATAAGCAGTGGCAGAATTCAGAATGGCTAAAAGGTGAACAAATAAACAATGAATTACATCCCAATGGTTTTCCTGATCTATCTCCACATGGTTATCGGACAGCTGGGGGGGGGAGAACTTTCTGTGGACTGATTTGTATTAGACTTCTAATTCTTAGCAGCAAAACAAATAAATACAGTAAATAAACTGTGATTTAACTCCTGATTTGAATCCCAGAGGATCCCCTGTTCTTTCATTATTTGTATGTACTTTCAATGTCTGTCAGTTTAGACAGTAAATAAAAATGTTGGCTATGCAAAAAAACATTTTTCCCCTCATAAAAAAGGATTGGCCCCAAACAAAAAAAAGATTATTTTTTCATTTCATGCATCTATATTTTAACTTATATTTAATTAATTTAAAATAAAGCTTATGCATTGTTACATAAAGAATCATTTACAGTTAACATAAGAAAAGAAAAAACAAACTGATTACTTATCTCTACTTATAATGTAAGGCGTGTCTAGCCCAAAGAATTACTTGGGGGGAGGGGGTTAAATTTTAACTAAAAAATATCAACAGGTCAAACTGCTACGTTTCAAATGTTCTAGGCCATAGCATTATACAAATTCCTAGGTTATTAATCTGTGAATAAACATTCAATACCATTATTAACCTGTACAGACACCCTCCCAATCTTAAATCTCTCCCCCACCACCCATTCTCCCATTCGTCACTACTTTTATATCAAACTAATGACAGGGCTTTCAATTTCAACTATAATTACATAATTTGTATCATTTCTTCTTCTGAAAGTGTAGGAGAATCTGCTTCATCTTTCCTGTCTTGTTCATACTGGTTTTGAATAAGGGCAGAAAGCTGGTCCACATCATAAAAAAAGATGTTGAACTCCTTTGTATTTGATCCATTGCTTAGCGGGAGCAAGGAGCTGAAATTCAGCCCCCATTTCCAACAGTTCTTATCTAAAGCCTTAAAAATTGCCTTCTTTGTTGGGTTCTATAAGCTTAATCAGGAAACATTGAAAATTTTAATGTTTTATATGTCAAGCGTGATTTCATTCTTGAAAGACGCCTTATCAAATCTATGTCAGACTCAAAAGCAAATGTAATCATACAGTAACTGTTGATTTTTTATAGGTTTCAGACTGTGTTTGTTACTGTATTTGTAATAGGTTTGTCTAGTGTTTAACAGGAGTTCTATAGACTCCAATAATGAACGGTAAATTTTCTTCTGGTAGGTCAAATGTTCTAACAAAATAATCTTTCATCATATCTCTTGTAGTTTCAAATTCAGAGTCTATAGATATAGGTAAACCTATCAATCAGAGGTTTTTATACCTGTATTGATTTTCAAGTGTTTCAGTTTTAGGAGACATTGCGTAATTGTCTATAACCAGGTTCGCTGTTGTTGCCTCCAAACCAGTTGTCTGGTTGTCACTTCTAGCTACTGTATATCTTTTTTATTTACAGCTATTTTGAAGTGCTTACTGAGCATCCCCAGAACCTGAAATTTAAAAATGTAATAACTTTGGAATGGATTAATATTTGTTTTCACCAAACCAGCAAAAGGCACATCTGCAAGCCAACCTCTTTCAACCCTGAACATTTTAAACCACAGTTCCAAACCATCTAAGTGCTAGGGCTTTTGAAAAAAACAGCCAAAAAAAAATCTCCAAAAATTTATTTTTTCCACTATCCCAATCAGAATTCTTACATCCAAACAGAACAAAACTTGGCACATCCAGAGGTCTACCAAGGAAACTGCGAATGTGAAATGTCATGCTTGAACAGTTGAAAAGTTATTAAAGTGCAAAAACTGATGTTTAACATTAAAGTGCCTACTTATTCCTAACAATGGTGGCGCTACCCTGTCACTGATATATATAGGGACTACACAATGGCCTGACTCAAAGTATGCCAATTATCTTCATGATGGAGGGGGCTGGACCATAACTCACTACTGGCAGAATCAAAAGTGAGTAGTAAAAGAGCTGTCCTTCATAAATGGAAACAAATTGTGTATTCTGAGTCAAGTCATTGTGCATTTAATTTATACATCATACCTTTAAAAATCAGCTTTATGAAAATATTTTTTGTTATTCATGTGTTTATTCTCCTTCTCAGTTGGCCACTATCTGATCTGCCCCTCAATTCCCATCACCCACCTTATCCTGGTGCTCACCACATCTTCTGTTCCCCCATGGTTTGCCTCTCATGTCAGGGTCTTCGGACTCCTCCCAGAGTCCCTCTGGAAGTCCTTCTGAGGACCTGAATCTGGTGGACACAAGTTCTGTTTTAGGTGGAGAAGGGCCTGAAGGGGCAGATTATCATCTGAGTTTTCCATAATGTTTCTTGTCCCTGTCATCAGGATGCATGTGCAGTCTGGGACACCTGCAGCATACTCCTGCTGGGACAGCAATCTCCCTGGCCAACAAAAGGAGCTGCTGCAGTGCTGGAATGTGCTGCATCCCATTCTCCTGCTGGACAGGCTGCCATCAGGAACACGCGCTCCCCAGCCTGGATGCCCAAACTCTACCTTCCACATTTGCTCCTGGACCTGTGTCACTGGTAGGGAAGTGCAACTCACTCCACTGGGCCATTTGATGAACCTTTTGTGTCAAGATTTGAAGTTCATTCTATGACTTTAGAAGCCAGCTTCAAAGCAGGGTAATGCTATTGTAATGTATCCCCCCCCCCCATATTTCTTCTCATACCTACTTGTCCTTGATTAGTTCTTCCCCCTGGCAGGGTTCTCAGCATCCTGGAGAGGGTTAGTTCCTGGAAAAAATGTTCCTCCCCCCTCACCACTCCCACACTCCTTTCTATTCCTTTGTCTTTCCCCTGCCCCTTCCCTCTTTCCTCTTTTCCAAAGCCTTACCTAGATATGCCACAGGCAGGATTCCCAGCATCCTGGTGGGGTTAACTCTAGTCCCACCTTTCCTTTCCCAACCTATTCCCTCGCCTTGTCCCCTCTCCTGCCTCTCCACTCTACCCCTCTGCTCTTAAACTGAATCCCCTAGTTCCTATATGCACTGGCCAAATTTGCTTGCACTTTGTTCTGCCTGAGCTTCTACTCCAACTCTCACTTAGGCCATGTTAAATTGCCTCACATTACACACTCCTGCCCCAACTATTGTTTATTACTGGGTATTGTCTTGGTTCCCCCTGTCTTACTTGCTTCTTCCCCCACAGCTGCACCCCCATCCCCTGTCATTCTTATTTGTCCTCCCACTGCAACTCAGTTGATACAGTTCTGTTCACCAGTCTCTTAACTGAAATGCCATTCCAGCAGGGTGATGGTGCTAGAGAGTTTTTTAATTTCTGTATGTTACTTACCACCATGTATGCCAAATGTAAAAGAACGTTCAATTTACTGGATTAATTACTGTTTCTTTAGCTCTGTTCACCTGTCTCATAATTGTAATGCCATTCCAGCAGGGTGATGGTGACAATGATGTTTTAAATTCTGTACATTCTTGTCATGTATGCTAAATGAAATTGTATGTTTAAATACCATTTGTCCATCCAATTGTACCCCTCCCCGCAGGTCACACTGGGAGACAAGCAACTTGTTGTTCAGTGTGCCTTCCTGGTGAAACATTTCAATAAATAAGGATTGTGAAAGCTGTTCCATGATAGGTTCTAGGGTTGCTCAGAATCATGGAATCAGAATTGGATTCCTTGGATTCCAAGATTTTTTCCAGATATTGAATGATGATATATATAGGGCTTATTCCTAAACCATTTGGTGTATGCAGAATTAGAATCAGGATCTAATTCTGAGTCTACATTCTATACCCTCACTCCCCCCCCCAGCTCAGTTTTAATAAGTTAATTCCTGCCCCTTCCCTTAATGTTGCTGGGATGGCTGGGGTCCCTGGAGGCTTATGCAGCTGTAAGTGACAGAGATGTCTGGCAACTTATCTGCAAAACTGCATCCTTTTTTTGTTTATTTTATTAAGGTTCAGTAGTAAGGAGAAACATATTTCATTTTTCTGACATTCCTTGTCGTCAGAACTATTGTTCTCAACTTATTACTTCATCATTACCTCCTACTCTACCCTAAACTATAGCTCCAGGAATTCTTCAATTATTTAAAACCTATTTATAAGTTTGCACATACACACACACATATATATATATATATATATATGAATACCAATAGAATTATTTATTTTCATTAAATTGTATCGCTTTTCTTTTATCTAACCTGATCTTATTCACTCCCTTAGGACATGAGAGCATTAAAGGGTTGCCATATTTTCTCAAAATCAGTTTCTTTTTCCATTTTTATGTATTGTAATCTTTTCAGTTTCATAGTGTTCAACATATAATTTTTCCATGTTTCAGCCACTGGAGGATTATTATCCTTCCATTTAACCAGTATACATTTTTTTGCAGTTGTCACTGCTATTGACAAAAAAGATTGTTGAATTTGATTAATTTGCTCTGTTTGTAGAGCAAACATAGATAATTATACACTGTTTGTTATATGTAGATTTAAAGTATTTTTAATTATCTTTAATATTACAGACCAGAAATTGGTAAGATATGGACATCTATGTATTAAATGAATCAAGTTGCCAGACATATAGGTGTGACATAGTTGTCACATGATGGGGACTATTTTTGTTCTCTTTCTCTCTCCTTCTGCTATGAAGACTGCTGCAACAGCACCTACCCTATCCTATTCTTTTCTTCTGCTTTATTGTAACATATACAGACTGGCCATCTGTATAGATTTTTTTTTTATTCCTTTCGTTTGCCTCTCAAAATGTGAGTATTGTGCCACCTCCTATTATGCCGTTAAATCTAAAAAGTAAGAAAGTTATAAAATATTCCAGAGGGTACTCCGAGGATTATGGGTCTGGCACTTTGTTATAGCGCTGGGTTAAGTTGTTTATTTTAATCTAAATGACTAAATGAATGAAATGAAACTGAGTATCTAGGATACTTTGAGAAAAGCAATACATTCATCATTTTACCTTAGTACTCAGTACAATTCTTTCTCTCATTTTTTTAGTTTGCCTCCTCGTACTCTTGCTTGTTCGGAGAGCAGTCCTGCTTGTGTGTGCACACAAACGCAAAGGGTGTTATGTCCACCCAGCTTCTGTTAAGCTGGCAGCTTTACTTAGAAAATTACCAGACGAAAATGGAAAATAATCTCTCCAGAGAAAACAGCTAGGAAATAAAAGATGGTATTTTGTCCACAGCCTTCTGTCTCTGCACTATCCCAGCCTTTAGGCATTGCTAGTCGTAGTTCTAGAGGTGGCAGGTCAGTGCAATAAAGACAAAGGTGGAATTGAATGCTGAGTATAGAGACGACTGCAGTTTAGTGCAGCCGTACCTTATAAACTGTTTATTTTAATCACTAGTTATGTTTTTTTTTTTTTGCTTCTGTTCTTGTTTAACATTTAATAGGTTATTACCTGCAAGATAAACAGGGTATGCAGGTTTTTTTTCCAGCATTCATATCCTTGAAGCAATGCTCAATTCAGCCCAAATGTTTCTCTATATAGAGCCAGCTGGCTCAATGTTGGCTTACTTTATAGACCAGGTATTAGGGAGGGTGGAGCTTGCAAGGGATCCTACTTTTAATTCTGAATATAAACAGTATTTTCAGGATCACTGAAATCCTATGAGTAAAATATTAATAATAAAACGATATTGTCATTCTGTGATGCAATAATTATATATATTTCTTTGTTTTTCTTTGGTAGTTGGAAAAGAGGCAGAGTTTCCCTTATCACCTGATTAGACACAATATAAAAGGAGAACTGTTTCATTGTTAAGTGAAAGGCTGAAGGGACTAGTCATGCATTGTCCTGACAGAGAGAACACTAGCTGTTTTACTAGTGTTATCACATTGTGTTATGCTATCTTGCCTTCTTAAGTTCCTCTGTTTATTTTGTTAAGCCATTCAGTATGCCTTTTCATTTTGTTTAAGAATAAAATATTTTGCTTTACATCTGAAGCTGATGTTTATGGTGTCCTCCTTCTATCCCACATCCTCACAATAGGACATCTTGGACACTTATCCATCAGAGTCGGATTCATCTTATGAATTTGATGTGGGGTGTAATAAACCCTATGCAATATATTAAATTGAATTTGCTGCATATTGCTAGATCTTAGATTCATAAACGGGGATGTTATTTTGGATGGCCATATCTCTTCCATTTCTATCTCAGAAAGTTCTTGACTCAGGTCCATTCTCCATCTCTGTTTTAATTTAATCATGTCTTTATGTGTATCCAGAAACAGTGCCTGATAAATCTTAGAAATTAAATTTTTGTTCTCTTTTTGTTCCAATAAAATATCCAAAATTGGTGTGGATACCAACCTTAGCCCTTTATTGTTTTTATTAATTAAATGTGTCATTTGCATATATTGGAAGCTATGTGTGTCTGGTATATTATACTGTATTTTAATTTATTCAAATGTTTTACGATTTTTATCTATAAAAGTGTGCAAATTCATATAGGCCCTTACTTTGCCATTCTTTAAATATTCGATCTTTCACCAGTACAGGGCAATTATAATTATTATATATTGGAGAAAATTTAATGATGCCTATCTTAATTTTTTGCATGTCATGAATTTCATCCCAGCATTTTATTATTGTTCGGGTGGTTGGGCTTTCTGTTTCTTTATTTCTGATAGTTTTTCCTAAATAAATTCCTGAAAATAATACATTCATTAAATGTTGATATTCATATTTAGTCATTTCCATTTGTGCAGATTTGTACACGAATCTTTGATCATGAATCCAATTCCAGACTGTTACTACTTGTGTAGCTACATAGTATTTTTGAAAGTCAGGTAGAGAAGATGCTCACCCTTGTTCTTTTGGTAACACCATTTTACCTATTGAAATTGTCAGTTTTTATTCAGCCAGATATCATTTGTTATAATTGTTTTAATGTCATAAAAAATCTACCAGAATTTCTATTGGAAGAGCCTGATATAAATAAAATAACCTAGCTAACACCTACATTTTGATTACATTAACTCTACATATTAAATTCAAAGGGAGAGAGCGCCATCTATCTGTGTCCAATTTGATAAGCTGTATCTGATTTTCAAAATTATATTTGTCTAAATAGCTCCAGTTGTTACACAACTTTACCCCCAGGTACCTAAATTCATCTACACTTGGTCATATACATGTACAGTAATCCATCACCTGTATTTTACTATCCCTATTATTTTTAAATATGATTTTTTTTTAATATTAATTTTATAGCCAGATTCTCTTCCAATTGCATCTGTTATTTTAATAAATTCTTTTATGGATTCTTGAGCATTCATTAGATATAAAAGAGCATCATCTGCTTATAAGCTTATTTTTTGTTTTTGTAAATTATATATTATTCCCTTTATTAATGTATTTTGTCAAATTTTTTTTGGCCAAAGACTCGATGACCAGGGCAAAGATTAATGGGGAGAGGGGACATCCCTGCCTTGTACCCCTCGTTAATCTTAAAACTGGTGAAAGTATGTTATTAACTTTTATTTGTGCTTTTGGTGTTTGATAGATTATTTCCTTCCATTTCCTGAGATTGACACCAAAGTTAATTTTTCCAATGTAGTCATCATAAATTTCCACTCTACCCCATCAAATGCTTTTTCTGCATCTACCGTTAGCATTGTAGAATTATAACTGTTATTATTAGAGATAATATTCAGTGTAGGTCTTAAATTTTCAGTTATGCTTCTTCCTTTTATAAACCCATTCTGATCATGATTAATTCATTCTGGAAGGACCCTCTCCATCCTATTGATGAATATCTTTGCCAAGATTTTATAGTCTGTGTTTAGTAAAGATATTGATCTGTAGGATTTACATAATTCTGGGTCTTTATCCTGTTTGTAAAATAAATGGATGTGTGCTTCTTGAAATGAACTTTGTGTCTTTCCCAGTTGGATGATTTTGTTAAACATATTGGTAAGCACTGGTATCAATATGACCTTACATTTCTTATAAAATTCTGTTTGAAACCCATCAAGTGCTGGAGCCTTTCCTATCTGTAGGTCTTCAATTGCTGTTTCAACTTCTAAATTAGTAAATGGTTTATCTGTTAACAATTTTACATCTTCTGTTAATTGTTCTATCCTTAGATTTTAAAGAAATGTCCCCAGTCCTTGATTTTCCTGTATAGATTGTGTGTTATATAACTCCTTAGAATATTCTGTAAATATTTTACTTATGTCGTTTGGATTATTGTGTACTATCCCTTCTGCATCTTTTATTTGTTTTATAAAATTTTGTTCTTGATCTTTTTTCAATTGACATGCTAGCAATTTTAATGGGGGGAGATTTCAAAGTAGCTTTGAATAAAGCAGATAGAACTTCAAGCTCCATGTATGACTATAAAACAACAATAAAAAACTATGAAAGGAGATATGTCAGACTTGAATTGAATTGGTCCAGTGTATCAGAACAGCTCTAAAGATAAGCAGTTCTCATATTATTCCAATGTACATCATGTTAATTCAAGGATAGATTATTTTTTAATATCATGCACATTACAACATATTATAGACAGTACTATATCCAGGTATCATAATATTGGACCATTCACCTTGCATAACAGATATACAATGGAATAAATCACCTCAAAGATTTAATAGCTGGAAAATGGATATAACACTGTTAAAAAATGTTGAAGTTAGTAATAATTTAACACAGGAAAAGGTAGAATTTTTTAGAAGAAACTCAGAACAGGATACAGACGTAATGATAATTTGGGACACCTTTAAATACTGGATAGTGGGGTATTATTAGAAATGTTGGGGAGAAGAAAAAGAAAGTGGGAGAGACAGCAAAAGGATTTAGAGGAAAAAATTCATTGTTTAGAACAAAATACACAGCATAACATTAAACACAAAAATGTTTAATGAATTAAAAACAAAAGATGCATGTAATACTTTAATAGCAGATAAAGCAGAAAATCAGATACTGAGAGTTAGGTCAAGTTACTACATAAATGCAAAAAGACGTCCTGTGTTCAGTAGTTGCTGTAACTGTAATCCTATGTAGTGCCCCTTATGTCATTGACTATTTCAGTAAGTTGTAGAACCAGTCTGGAAGGCTAGCTGACCCTCCCATATCCCAGAGGGTATCTGGCATAGCACTCCTGTTCATACCCTGAGTTCTGACCCTCAATATGTGTATAAATGTGTGATACGAACATACAAACATACGAAATTTGCTAGCAGATAAAGGCCTAGAGGTCTATCAAGTCTGCTCGAATGTGCAGCTAGCACCCCTTATTCTGCAGCTTCCCCTTCCTTCCACCCTTCCCCATCATTAACCCTTCTCCTTGTCCTGTCCCATCCCCTTTTGAAGCAGTCCACTGTTCTACTGGATACCACTTCTGCAGGTAACGCATTCCACCCAGCCACCACCCTCTCTGTAAAAAAGTGTCTCCTCTTCTCCCTCCTGAACCTTCCTCCCTCCAGTCTCATATCATGGCCCCTGGTGGCCCTTCTCTCCCTTACTTTGAACAGTCCCTCTGTACCTGTCTTGTTTATTCCTTTCATGTATTTAAAGGTTTCAATCATGTCACCCCTGTCCCTCCTCTCCTCCAGTGAGTACATGTTCAGCTCCTTCAACCTCCTCTCATATAAGTCCCCCAGCCCCTTGATCATCTTTGTCACCCTGCGCTGCACCCCCTCTGGTAACTTAATGTCCCTCTTCAGATACGGGCACCAGTACTGCAAACAGTACTCCAGGTGTGATCTAACTAATGACCTATACAGTGGCAGAATCACCTCCTTCATCCTTGAGGATATACCCATTGCAATACAACCCAGCATTTTGTTGGCCTTTGCAGCTGCCTTCCTACATTGTGCCGAGTTGTTCATTGACCCTGTAATGAGCACACCCAGATCCTTCTCCTCCTCTGTGTGGGCTAGCTGCACTCCCCCCAGCTGGTAACTCCTCCTTGGGTTCTTCATCCCAAAATGCAGCACCTTGCACTTTTTGGCATTAAAGCCCAGTTGCCAGGTGTCTGACCAGGTTTCAAGCTTTGCCAGAACATCCTGCAACCCCTGCCATCCCCCTAGGTCATCCACCACCACGCCTACCTTGGTATCATCAGCAAACAGACTGATCTTGCTCTTGATGTCCCATGATATGTCTGCAATGAATATCCCAAACAACACTGGTCCCAACACCGAGCCCTGTGGAACACCGCTCATCACTGCCCTTGGGTGTGAGCTCCCCACCCACCACCACCCTCTGTTGCCTTCCCTGAAGCCAGTTTCCTACCCATCTCACCAGCTTTGCACCCACTCCTGTGCCTACTAACTTCCTTCCCAGCCTTCCATGCGGCACCGAGTCGAATGCCTTACTGAAGTCCACATACAGGACATCCACTGCATGGCCCCTGCCCAGTTGCCTAGTTATTCAGTCATAGAACTCCACCAGGTTGGTTTGGCAGGATCTGCCACGTATGAAGCCATGCTGTCTGCTGTCCTGTAGTCTGTTGGCCTCTAGGAGGGCCACCAGCCTCTCCTTCAGGATAGTTTCCATTAGCTTACCCACGATGGATGTGAGGCTCACTGTTCTGTAGTTTTCCGGTTCATCCTTGGGGCTACTCTTGTGGAGGGGCACCACATGAGCCATCCTCCAGTCCTGAGGTACACACCCTGAATGTAGTGAGGCATTAAATAGGTCTGCCAAAGGTCCTGCAAGGACCTCTGCCAGCTCCTTCAGTACCCTGGCGTGGATGCCATCTGGGCCTGGTGCCTTGTCCACCCTCAGTGCCTTCAAACCCTCTCGAACTCTGCCCTCCATGATTTCCCCATCTGTCACCCCATCCACCCCTGTTTCTGCCATTTCTCTCACCTTGGGTGTCACCCCCCTCTTCTCTTTAGTAAATACTGAGCAGAAGTACTCATTTAGTGCTTCTGCCTTATCGCACCCTGCTTCCACCCAACCCCCCTCCTTCCTAATCCTTACAGCTCCTTTTCTCCCTGATGTACTTAAAGAAGTCCTTCTCCCCCTTCTTAATGCCTTGTGCCAGCCTGAGTTCCATAGAAGCTTTGGCTCCGCTTACTGCCCTTGTCACCTCCTTCGATTCTGTCAAGTACTCCTCCCTGTCCTCCCCCTCCCTGTTTTCTTGTACTTCCTTAAGGCAGCTCTTTTCTTCCTTACCTTTTCCATGACCTCCTTGCTCAACCAGCTCAGTTTCTTAGCCCTAGTCTTCTTGGTCTGGGCTTTGCAGCAGGTTTTGGTTGCCTCCACTATCCCCAGCTTTATGAGCTCCCACCTCTGGTTAGTGTCAATACTAGATTGAATTCTGGCCAGGTACCCTTTTATCACTTCCCCCATCCTCCCAAAGTTGGCCCTCCTGAAGTCCAGCACTCTTGTGCCAGATTCCACTCCTTCCTTGCCCATATCCAATGTGAGCCATAATGAGTGGTGGTCACTCCCTGACAGCGGTTCCTCCACTGTAAGTTCACTCACAAAGTCCCCATTTGCCATCACAAGGTCAAGGGTATTCCCTAACCTGGTTGGTTCACTGACCATTTGCAGCAGGAAGCTGTCCTGGAAGGCATCCAGCAGTACCTGCTCCCTTCTGTTCCTGGTTGTTGGGGTACTCCAATCCACTCCTGGCATGTTGAAGTCCCCACAATCACCACACTACCCTTCTCATAGGTCCTCCTGATCTGTCCCACTAGTTCCTGTCTAACTCCTCCGTCTGAGATGGTGGCCTGTACACCTCCCATTCCAAGAATCCTATTCTTGGAATCCTGGATTTGCATCCAAAGTGACTCCGTACTTCCCTCCTCCCTTTCCTCCCTTACACAGTTCAGTCCTTCCTTCACATATAGTGCCACCCTCCCTCCTTTCCCAATCACCCTGTCCCTACGAAATAACCTGTACCCTGGTACAGACAGATCCCAGTCATTGTATTGGGTGGCCCATGTTTCTGTGATGGCTGCAATGTCCACCTCTTCCTCTGCCATGAGAACCTGTAACTCTGCAGTTTTCCTCCCAAGGTTCCTAGCATTAAGGGTAACCACCTTCCACCCTTTTCCCGACCTCCCATCCTGCCCCCCCTTTCCTAGCACCACCAATAGTACTTGCCATGTGTCCTTTGTCACTGTTATGGGGGGGGTTAGCTCATATAGTTTCCCAACCTGTGGTCTCTGCATATCTCTTCCCCAATTGCCACCCCCCACTCCTAGTTTAAATTCCCAACTTCCTCTATGTACTCCTCCATCCTCTGTTTCAACACTTTCTTTCCCTCCTCACTCAAGTGTAGTCTGTCCTTGGCATAGAGACTACTGTCCATGGCAGTCCCTCCACCACCCCAACAGCCCATGCCCTTTAGCACAACACCAGGTTCTTAGCCATCCGTTAAATTCCTCAATTCTCAGCTTTCTTGTTGTGCTTGCCTTTGGCACCGGAAGTATCTCTGAAAATGTTACTGATCTTCCTGCACCCTCACATAATTGTGCTAGTTCCTCAAACCTCCTCTGGACTATATCTACCCTTTTGTCAGCCAGGTCATTTGTCCCAAGATGTATAATTAAATGAGGCTTGTCCCTACCCCTTCTAGCATATTTCAGAACAGATTGCCCCACCCTTTCTGCTGTCATTCCTGGCATGGCCTCCACCCAAATGCAACTATGCCTCTCCTCCTTGCTACCCCACCTGACTCCTCTTAGTATTAAGTCCCCCAGCACTAAGATTGCACCCCTCTTACTCCCTGATTGCTTCCATTCATCTCCTTCTCTCATTTCCAGCTCCTGATGAGGCATTTGCCGTATGTATACATATGCAATGAGGAATTTATTATGTGCCTAAATCTAAGATTGAAGATCTATGACATTGTAGCTCAGATAAATAGTGGCTCTGCAATGAGGACCTGTATAGAAACATAGAAACACAGACTTTGATGGCAGATAAGGACTGCTTGGCAAACCTAGTCTGCCCATTTCCTTACCTAATAGATAAGCTGCAGATCCTACTTAACCAGCAGCCTACTTCTTCCTACCCCCCCCTAGAATTGCCTTATGTCTGTCCCATGCATTCTTGAATTCCCCCACTGTTTTTGACTCCACAACCTGCAGTCCTCCAGATGGGGTCTCACCAACTGTCTCTACAGAGGGATAACAACTTCCTGTTTTCCACTTGTGATGCCTCTCCCTATGAATCCCAATACACCTCAGACCTCTGTACTGCCTTCTCACATTGCCTGCCACCTTTAGGTCATCTGATATGTCTACCCCATGTCCCTTTCCATTTTTGTTGTTGTTAGTATCTCACCCCCACCCCACCCCCACACTGTATTCTCATCCCCTGGGTTTTTGTTTCCCAGGTGTATGATACATTATTTCCCTATACAAGACCAAGTGGTAAGCCATGAGTGATGAGCTTGAGGTCACTCTTCTCCAGTGTAGATAAATAATGTATCACACAGCTGCATGTTCTGTTTATACATATGCTTTTTTTCATTTATTTTTTATTTATTTTAGTTGTTTAACCAGGAGTAGCACACTAAGCTGAAAGCTTTTTTACAGGAGTGACCTGGGAGCACAGGGAGGTTAAGTGACTTGCTCAGGGTCACGCAGTATGCAAGTGGAAGCTGTGGGATTCAAACCCAGGTCTGGTTTGCTGGATGTCACCAGATTTGCAGCTCAGAACCTTGAACCACTACGCTACACTGCCTCCCCTTTTAGGGGTATGGATGATTGACAGGTAGTGTTTATTCAACCTATAGGTGATAAATTATCGGTTCTAAAATGTATAATCCATATGCTGAGATAACATGTTTATGGCACTGGATTTGTGTCCAGGCATATTGTTTAAACATATTTAAAACACTATTGTTGAGTTCAGCATGTTTGTAGTTCATTTGCATCACCAGGTAAGGAAAAAGGTCCAGCTCCTTATACGACACACAGGGGAAATGCCAGAACTTGCCCAACAACTAACACACCAAAATCTGACCAAGGGAAAATCATGTACACAAATGCTCGCAGTCTGGAAAACAAGATCCCAGACCAACAGGCAATAATGACAGACGCTAAACTAGACATAGTAGCCATTAGTGAGACATTGTTTCAAGTTCAAGTTTATTGCAGGAAAGACTCACGCTCATTCACAAGGAGGTCCTGAGGCACATACATATACAGTTCACAATTACATAGACAGGAGATATAAAATGTAGAACAACAAAGAAAAAAAATATAATACAAGAGGTATACACAATAGAAGTCCTTATGCTATATATGCAGTACGTTCTAGATTTAACCTTGCCCTAAATTATGCAACACATTTCAGCTTAATAAGTAGAGGGTCATTTGGTACCTAGGAAGTTGACTTGGCATTGGGGGCCTAGTAGCACCTACATATGTCTTTTAATTTAGAGATAGCTAGTGTTTTGTAGGAGCTAATTGATATGATGCTGGTTAGCTTCAGCATGGCTTGTAGTTGGTTCCAAATGTTTGGGAGGGTATATAAGACAGCTCTTTGGCCAGCTGTGGTACATGTCCTGGGAACATCTAGTAGGATAAGGTTGGATTTCCTTAGGGAGTAGGCGCTATGCGAGATGTATATGAGAGACGTTAAACAGACAGGCAGTTTGTGGAGTAGTAATTTGAGGGTCCAAATGCCAGCATGCAGGAGGCATCTGGTGGCAAGAGAGGTCCACCCAACTGCTGCATAAAGATCAAAGTGGTGGGTCCTGTGTGCAGAGTTAGTAATGAAGCGAAGAGCATGGTGATAGAATACATCCAGTTTAGATAGGCTCAAGATTGGGGAGGAGATAAAGATAATATCTCCGTGGTCAAGCAAGGGAAGGAATGTTGCTTGGACAAGTCTTTTGTGGGTCATGAGAGAAAACAGGGTCCTGTTTCTAAAGAAGAAACCCAAGCATGCTTTAAGCCTCTTTGATAGATTCTTGATGTGGTTGTTGAAAGAAAGCTTGTTGTCTATCCACATATCTAGATATTTAAATTTAGGTACGACTTCCAAGGGTTCACCTAGGGAGGTAACTATGACGTTTTTAGGTGGGGTAGGTAGGTAGGGCACCAGACAAGGCAAGTCTCGAGAAAGTCATTGTCTTGGTTTTTTTGGCATTTAAGAGAAGCTTGGCATTGACAAAGTTGCTTTCTAACTTGATAAAGTCAGTTTGGAGTGCTTTCCTGACTTCAGTTAAGGACGAGCCTGATGCGTACAAAACCGTATCGTCCGCAAAGAAATGTATGCTAGAGTTCTTTATGTGGGAGCCAAGGTTGTTGATGTACATGGAAAAAAGGATTGGTCCTAGGATGGAGCCTTGAGGGACTCCTCTGGCAATTGGAAGGGGGGCAAATAGTAAGCCATCAGCTTTGACTTTTTGTATCCTTCCTGTGAGATAACTGTTAAACCACTGTAAGATAAGTGGAGCGGCACCTATGTAGGCAAGACAGGTGATTAGGAGGTGATGGTCTACAGTGTCGAAGGCCTTACTGAGGTCTAGAAAGACTGCACCAGTAACCTTCTTGGTGTCCATAGCATGGATCCAGTCATTAGAGGCTTTACCCAAGGCTGAGATGGTACTGTGCTTTGACCTGAACCCAGATTGGGCCAGGTTTAGGAGTGAGTGTGCTTCGAGGTGATTTTTTTAGTTCATTGTATATAATTTTTTCCAGCACTTTGGAGAGAAGGGGCAAGATAGAGATAGGACGGTAGTTGTTTAAGTCACAAGGATCTCCTGACTTGAAGAAAAGAAGAATATGAGCAGATTTCCAGCAAGATGGAAAAGTGGCTGTTGTAATAGAGAGGTTGAAGATGTGAAGGATGGGGGCTGTGAGATGGGCATAGCCTGACCACAAGAAAAATTATTCAAGGCCATCGTCCCCTGCACTTTTCTTGGTGTCAAGGCTAAGACTTATGTCTTCGACTTCTTTTATAGCTAAACAGGCACAACTGGAAGGGATGAGGTGCAGTAGCATGTGTAGTATCTGGGCTAGTGTTGCTATTCACTCGCTAGCGATGGGAGGAGTTGAATGCCAACCCCGCAGTGGCAAAGTGAAGGTTAAGTCTTCGAATTCGCAGTTTTTTTCAAACATCCTGTCCTTGGCCAGAATCTTGGTGGGAAGGAAGGAAGCAGCAGGATGGCCTTCAATGGATCTCAATGTCTTCCAGATTTTTTGGGAGTTCCCTTTGGCCTGCTCCAGAGTGGAGATGTAAAAGTTTGCTTTAGTAGCACGTACACTTTTAACACAGGCATTTCTGGCAGTTCTAAATGCATGCCAGTCTGTCAGGTCCTTTGTGTGCCTGGCCCTAGCCCATAGCTTGTCTCTATTGGTAAGTGCAGATTTGAGTTCTTGGATGAACCACGGGTGAGAGATTTTCCACACTCTCATTTTAATAAGAGAAGCATGCTTGTTAATTTGGGTGGTGAGGTTGTCATTTAGGACAGAGATGGCGGCATCAGCAGATTTGGCAAGATATAGGTCTTGCCACCTGATCGTAGCTAGATCAGTAAGGAAGTTTACTGAGTTGAATTTATGGAATGAGCGTTTGATTCTGAATTTAGGGTGCTGCTGGGTTTTACATTGGAATCTTGTACATACAACAATACTGTGGTCACTCATGTCATTATGGAAAACTGCAGAGTGTGAGATTTTATGGGGATGTGAAGTTAAGATGACATCTAAGAGTAAGCTGTTGGCAGAGTTAGAAGCATTGATTCTTGTGGGTTCAGTTACTATCTGTGTAAGACCCAGCTCATCACAGATGGCTTTTAGGGAGTGGGATTTAGCAGTGAGCCAATCCATATTGAAGTCCCCTAAGATTATTGTTTCCATGTTAGCAACCGAAGTTATGGATTTCAACACATTAAGAATTTCTGTGCCTCCTGACCGGGGGTCTATAGCCACCAGCAATTGTGATGCACTCTGAGGATGGAAGATGAAGCAAGACAATCTCCTATTCCTTGGGCTTAGTTTTACAGGAAATGCTGCTAACATCAAATTTTGATTTGGCGTATACAACCACTCCCCCCCCAAAATCCCTATCAGCCCTAAAGAGCTTGAAGCCCGGTATAGTAATTTGCGGATCAGTGTTGGTCTTTTTTAGCCATGACTCGGTAATTATAATCAGATCTGGGTCAGTGTGGGCTGCTCAAACTTGAAGATGATCAAGTTTTTTGAGCAGGCTTAGAATATTGACCATCATCAGTTTCATCCCAATAGTAGCTGCAAACTCCAACAGAGAAGTGATTTGAGTTGGGGGACCTGGATTTAGTTCAACATTGCCTGAACAGAAAAGGAGAATTAGAAACATTTTCTTGAGGCATTTATCAGGTAGAAGTGGGCTCTTTTTGTATGGGTTCTTGTGTGGTGTTCAGTCATTGAGGTACGTCTGGCCAGGGCATAGAAGATGCTGACGTGGCCGTTCAAGGCTAGCAGGGGAAGTGCACGGAAAGACATTGGTGAAGGGAGGAGGGCCAGAGGAGAGGGATGAGAATTAAAATGAAAACCCAACAGATTAAGAGTAGGGAAGCAATATGAAGATGCAACAGGAACTATGATTGTGGGTTCCCAGGCCGGGATGACTTCTGACTTAGCATGGATCAGTGCTTTATGAGTGATAATTTTTGCCAGGATTAGAAGTAGAATGATAATGTAGGCCATATTGCCCATGATTGAGTACAGTGATTTGTGTAGAAAGACCAAGAAGCCTTCTACTGGCAGGTCTGTATAACCTGCTAATGGAAAACTAGCCACTTAAAATAAAAAAAACTTCTATTACACAGTTGAAATGTGCTTAGTTCTACCGAAAATATATTTTAAAAAGTGCCAGGTGGCTGAAGCAGGGGAAGAGTCCTGGCCAATCAGAGTGGGTTTTCTGGAAGCGCCCAGATTCCGATTGGCTATACTGTCCCGTACCTTCCAAGGAGCTGCAGGCGGGCATCCTGGTCTCGGTCGGTGGCTGACTGGGTGCTGGACGACCGTGGGGGAGCTGAAGCAGCCCCATTCAAGGGCAGGCAGCTGGAGAGAAGAAAGAAGAGCAGGTCTTAAATAGTATAGAGGTTAGGATGGGTTAGATTTGAGCAGTTTAGTAAGACAAAAGGTAGTTAGACTTTTCGGCGCCAAGGCAGAGTGCTTGGATGGGGGGGCTGCAGGAGGAGCACTGAGACAGAAGAGGTGTAAGCACTTTAAAACACTAGTAGAAATTACAATCCAGCTAATACAGTTGAAAAACTTATACTACACAGTTGAAATGTGCTTAGTTCTATCGAAAATCTATTTGTAAAAAGTGCCAGGTGGCTGAAGCAGGGGAAAAGTCCTGGCCAATCAGAGCGGGTTTGCTGGAAGCGCCCGGGTTCCAATTGGCTGTGCTGTCCCCTACCTTCCAAGGAGCTGGAGGTGGGTGTCCTGGTCTCGGTCGGTGGCTGGCTGGGTGCTGGCTTACCATGGGGGAGCTGAAGCAGCCCCGTTCAAGGGCAGGCAGCTTCCAAGGAGTTGCAGGTGGGCGTCCTGACCTCGGTCGGTGGCTGGCAGGGTGCCGGCCGACCATGGGGGAGCTGAAGCAGCCCCATTCAAGGGCAGGCAGCTTCCAAGGAGCTGCAGGTGGGCATCCTGGTCTTGGTTGGAGGCTGGCTGGGTGCCGGCCAACCGTGGGGGAGCTGAAGCGGCCCCATTCAAGTACCAGTAACCACACTTGGGAGACTTCAGTACCTGGCTATGTACTGTTCAGAAGAGATCGAGGTGCAAAAAGGAGGGGGGTGGGGTGGCCCTTTATGTCAATGAAAATATCAAAGCTACAGGAATCCAGAATACACATAAGGAGCCAGAAGAACTGTGGATCACCCTGAAAACAGGAAATGGGACAGCCATACAAACTGGGGTTGTCTACAGGCCTCCAGACCAGGGGGAGGACACAGACACATTACTGTTAGAAGATATACAAAACATGACAGCTAAAGGGGAGGTTCTGATAATGGGAGACTTCAACATGCCGGATACAGATTGGACAATACCAGCAGGAAAATCTGCCAGAACTAGACTCATAGTGGATTCCCTGCAGGGGGAGGGCTTCAAACAACTGGTACTACAACAATCCACAAGAGACAGGGCTATTCTAGATCGAGTACTGACCAATAGGGAAAGGATCACAGATCTCCAGGTAGAAGGTCACCTGGGGGCCAGTGACCATCACATGATATGGTTTAATTTGGTCACTAGAACTAAATCATCCTATTCCAAGGCAAAAATATTTGACTTCAGAGGAGCTGACTTTGATAAGATGGCCAACAGAGTTAAGCTAGCCCTGTCAAAAAGAAATACAGATGAGGGGGTACAGGGAAAGTGGGCAAGCATTAAGGATGCAATACTTAAAGCAACATCCCATTGTGTTAGAGAGAAAAGGAAGTGCAAAAAAAGAAGGAAACCACTTTGGCTCTCAAAAACAGTAGCAGAAAAGGTCAGCACCAAAACGCTGGCCTTCAGGAAATATAAGGGAATGCAGCATGATGAAGATAGGGAGGCACACCAAACTTCCCTAAGGGAAGCAGGGAAGGCAGTAAGGCAGGCAAAGACCCAAACTGAGGAAACACTAGCATAAACAGGAAAACAAGGTGACAAGACTTTCTATAGATACATTAGTGAAAGGAGAAATTCCAGAGGGGGTATTGCTAAGATCAAAGGGGATAAGAGGGCGAGTGAGGAGGAGGACCATGTAAAAATATCTATCCTAAATAGATACTTCTGCTCAGTATTTACTGAAGAGAAGGTAAGGCAGGACCCACAGCTCAGTGCCATGGACACGGGGGGAAGGAGGTGTGCACTAGTTCCTTCACAAAAGAAAGGGTCCTGCAAGAGCTCAATAAGCTCAGGGTGGACAAGGCAATGGGACCTGATGGCATACATCCCAGGGTACTAAAGGAGCTAAGGGTGGAACTAGCAGAGCCATTATCAGAACTGTTTAGTGAGTCTCTGAGCACAGGAGAGGTCTCAGAAGACTTGAGAAGGGCTCTTGTGATTCTGCTCCACAAAAGTGATAGCAGGGAAGAGGCAGGAAAATACAGACCAGTCAGTCTTGCCTCAGTAATGGGCAAGATTATGGAGGCACTCCCTAAGGAAAGGATAGTGCAACACCAGGAATATATAGGAGCACAGGATCCAAGACAGCATGGGTTTACAACAGGAAGGTCCTGTCAAACTAATCTCATAGATTTCTTTGACTGGGTAACCAGAGTGGTGGACTAAGGAGGAGCAGTTGATGTCACCTACCTTGACTTCAGCAAAGCTATTGACACTGTTCCACATAAAAGATTGATTAATAAGCTCGATAGGATTGGGGTGGGTCAGAAGTTGGTCAACTGGGTGGCAAACTAGTTGATGGGCAGGAAACAGAGAGTGGTGGTAAATACTATACAGTCAGAAGAGATGCAAGTCACAAGTGGGGTACCTCAGGGATCAGTCCTGGGGCCATTGCTCTTCAATATCTTCATCAATGACATTGCAGATGGACTGTTGGATAAGGTTTGTCTGTTTGCAGATGATACCAAGATCTGCAACAGAGTTGATGATCCAGATGGGGTGGGCAGAATGAGAAGAGATCTGGATAAACTGGCAAAATGGTTGGAAAAGTGGCAACTGGGGTTTAATGCAAAGAAGTGCAAGATCATGCACATAGGGAAGAGAAACCCTGAAGCCACCTATAGGCTGGGAGGGGAGTTGCTGGCAGTCACTAGGGAAGAAAGAGACTTAGCGCCATCATCATAGATGACCTGAAATCATCCAAGCAGACCACTAAAGCAGTAAGTAGGCTAGGGGATGTTGGGGTGTATTAGTAGGGTATCACAAATTGTAAGAGAGGTAATAATCCCTCTTTACAAGACACTGGTTAGGCCCCATCTGAAGTACTGTGTACAGTACTGGAGGCCACACCTTCACAAGGACATTAACAAAATGGAGACAGTCCAGAGAAGGGCAACCAAAATGGTGCAGGGACTGCATCAGAAAACGTATGAGGACAGATTAATTGAACTCAATATGTATACCCGAGAGCAAAGGAGGGAGAGAAGTGAAATGATCAAAACATTCAAACACCTTAAGGGCATTAACAAGGTGAAAGAGTCTAACCTGTTTCAATATAAGAAAAATAGCAGGACAAGAGGACACAGCATGAGATTATAGGGATGCTGATTAAGGGGCAATGTGAGGAAGTTCTTTTTCACAGAAAGGGTGGTGGATGCATGGAATGGTCTGTCTCAGGAAGTGGTGGATATGAATACAGTGCAGGGCTTTAAACAGGCATGGGATAGGCATAAGGGATCAATAAAGATGAGTATGAAAGAGATAGGCCATTGACAGAGCAAATGCTGATGGCACATTCATAAGGTAGAAAAAGAAATGGGCAGACTGGATGGGTCCTGCGGTCCTTATCTGCTGTCAGCTTCTATGTTTCCATGTTAAGCCTACTGGATAAATGCAATGAACAGCCCAATTAGGGGTGTGGTTTCGATGTAGCAGTGAACATTACAACTTCCACTGGTATTGAGCGTTATACTGTGTGCCCACGCAAATGGTACAGTAGATGATTCACATAGGGTAGATAGGGCTTGACAGTGAAAAAAAAGACAACAAAAAGTTGTGGTGAAACCTGAAGTGCAATGTCGTTAACGTTCTCAGTGGAACCCATGTGATTTGCAACATTATGTCTAAGAATCCCGATGAATGTTCTCAGAATTGAAGATTATGGTTGTCGCTCCTTACCGACTTGGAATGCCCCTCAAAGAAAGGCAGCATAATCACTTTAGTGGAATGCACTTTTACTTTGCTAAATACATTTTATCAAACTTCAGTTACTGTATAACATATTTACAGCCCTTTGCTTCAACTACAAAGTGGCAACAGTGCTGCAGTCTCAGTACAGGCAGCGAGAACCAAGTCACAGAAATTAATTTAGGTCGGTACAGGACTCTAGCACCCCCACACACACACACACACACAACTCCACTTGCCCTGAGTTGGGATGATCAATTAAAGGACCCATTACATAAATGCACATTCATAGGGATTCTGTACGCAATTCACCATGAGTCCTTGCAGTGTACCCCAAGTCGTCTTCTCCCTGTTTTAATGTCTCTTTTTGCCGGTTCATTGGGACTTTCTCTTTTCTTCGTCTTCTGGATTGTAAATCAATTTGCGATACATACACATATAGAAAATAGCTCTATGGCCAATTCCTTTATATACTAAATAATTAATTTGAAACGTTTTGCTCTATCAGTTTTATTTACCTCCCTCGTAACCAGTTACTGCTTACCGTCATTTCCATTCTGTGAGAAAAGGTCTGTTTTGGTAAAGTAATATTTTACAGAAAAGAGTTACGTCGGTGGTTTAGTAATTGCAGTGTGTGTGTGTGTGTGTGTGTGTGTGTGTGTGTTACTGAATGTGACACAAAATTGTGAATTAAGTTCAAAACGCGCAGTATAGCAAGTATTGTTAGAAAGTTTGCATGGTTAACCTTCACTGTGACTGCAAAATATGTCCTGTTTCATTGTTGCTGAACATACTAGCACTAAAACATGCTATATTAAAAAAAATACTACCTGGCATAATGGGTACGGGGTTACATTAATATTTCTCCCCTGCGGCTCCTGTAAGTCTATAGGTTTCCTGGCTTATTGCGTCACATAAAAGCAACTTAAAGGCATAGGGTATGTAGAATTGCTTACAGCATCTGAAAGAAACCGACGCTCTCTGTTTTGCGCTAAACACCATATTGCATCCAGTAATGCAGACTACAACATATTTAATATTATTGACTCTTAGGTGCCTGGGACCATGTATGTTTAGCAGTAAATCAAATTCTAATACATGCCGTTTGCTGAAAACATAGCTATTGTTATTACTAATAATCTTATCATTGCTGTTAACATCACTTTTATTCTTTGTGTGTTACTTCTTATTTGTAATGCAGTGATCTATTTTTTTCCTTTTTTAGATTTAGTACTGTGTGATTCAATTCAACAGGATGAAAAAGAGGCATCTTACAAAGAAGGAGAGACAGTGACACTCAGGTGCACCTACGAAACTAGTAGTAGTTATCCAGCTCTTCTTTGGTACCGTCTCTATCAGAACCGAGCACTTCAATACATTTTATTACGAGGAGCCAAGTCGTACAATTATGCGAGCAACACGGCAGATTTTGCCAATCATAGATTTGATTCAGCTGCTGATGAAACAAGTACACGTTTAACTATCTCACAAATCGACCTGGCAGACGCCGCCATCTACTACTGCGCTCTTGCTGATAGCACAGTGTGGAAATGGAAAACCAGCACTGTACAAAAACTATGTGGGGTCAGAGCCTGTGACAGTAACTGGCTCAAAACAGATACACACACACACACACTCTTACTTCTTGGTAGTATTAGGAAACCTGCCCGTTTTTAAAAATGGATTATTTGGGGGAAGCAAAAATTATAGCAAAAGGCCAGAATCTGTAACACTTTCTTATTTTAAACAATATTGTGTTTACAGATCGTGGGCCCCATATACTTAGTGATAAGGAATGTTTCTATCAATTTAGTTCAATGATTGTATAGTTTGTGTGTCCAGAAATAGCTCCAACATTATGAGGAACATCTGTAAACTTGTGAGGAGCAAGGGTAAATTTGAGTGTGAAAATCACAGCGCTATGCGGAATTCACAGCAGTTGAGAAGTATGGGGGAAGCCACTTTCTTTGATACAAGATATAATATTATACTGTAATACTTGACAAGGGTCTGGGAGCCTTTCCTTATTAAATGTTGGAATTTTTACACTTTATTTGATCAGTCTGTCTTCTGGAAGAAACGTTTTGTATCTGAGCAGTCTTTTCCTATTCTGCTCCTGACATTTTCAGATTTTCCATTTTGTTAACTTCATTACAGTGGCGGAGCACCCCCCTCCCCACACACACACACATCACCACCACCCTCCCACCTCCCTTTCCACCATAGCCAATATACTGTGGGGACTGAGGTTCAGATTCATTGTTAGTGACCCAATTGAAGCAATCCAGGTACAGCAAAGGGATCTCCCTAGTCTATCAGACCCATTGTATATATAGGTCCTGTGTCTAATCAGAACTTTACACACACTGGAGTTGTGGGATGCTACATAAACCCCAAGAGTCCAGCTGGAGGGGTTTGAAAAAAAAAAAGGCATCCCATACCAAGGGTGTGTGTAAAATTCTGATTTACACCCACCCACCAATTTCTTGTTTTTTAGAATTACTTGTGAGACTTCTTAATTAGTGCAGCAGTTGTGTGACCAGTGCTTGTGCCACTCACAGTGGGAAAATGATGAAAAGGGAATGATTGCAACTAGCCAGTCCTAACACATAATTACAAATGGAGGTTGTAATACATTTCCACGACTGGTTATCCAAACATTAAAAATGCTCACTAGTAATTATAAGAAAATAAAAGTGCCATATGTTGCATTTTTCATATTTCCACTTATTTGGTGAGAGTTAAAATGTTTCACACTGCACTTTGGTAATTGTTTATGCAGCTATAATATATGTACAGTATGTGTTCACCTGTTTCTTTTATAGACCTCATTGTTACATTTTTATGTTGTTAGGATTTTAGGGGCATGGCAGGGTCCCAAGTTATACATCCATTTCAATGTTTAACCCTTCTGTGCACCTTAATTCCCCATGTGGAATGATCTGAAATTCAGCATGTGTGTAGTTAGACAGAGGGCCAGATATTCAAAGCTTTGCATGGGATTAGCGTGAGTCTGCCATATTCAAAAGGACAAAGAGCATGCGCAAACTGCATTAGGACCGGGCAAACCATAATTATATGCAAGGGGCAAAGTGAACATGAATACAGGAACTATGAGATATTCAGCAACTAGTGCCATGCTAAGGTGTTTAGCGCAACATAGCGTGACCCTTAGCATGGTACAAATTACCACCTAGAAAAAGCTGGTCATAACCATGGGCAAACAGCTTTGTATGAAATTGGTGCCTTGCGCGGTGTTAGCGCAGGATTAGCGTGACTTGCGCAACCCTGACACATGATCATGACACTTAGAAATCGCCAGACATGGAGAACACATGCTGCTCACTGACGGCACCACTATGGTGTCAACAGCTGCCACCAGCCGCAGCCTAACACAGACAGTAAGGGGTGATCCGACCCACAGGGGACATCATGGTAGTGTGGCCATACAGCACACACCTGCAGACCATATGTCTATGGTGACCAACAGATGCCAGCACACACATGCAGCACTGTGGACATGGTGGCAATTGAAGGGAGGGTGTATGGGTAGCCAGAACTCACCACGGCCCAGGTGTGGCCACAAAGCTGGGATACATCATGCAGTGCACATGGGCCAGTAGTGGGAATACCCCACCACCTGTGTGCCTGTCAGATCTTATGTTCCCCCCCCAACCGCATACTGCACAACTGTACAGATGCCACAGCACACACAGCCGGCCATGCATACGTCACTGTGAGCACCCCATGCCACAGGTGCAGCATCTGTGGAGCACACAACAGTGAAACAGTACTGTCCACTGTCAGTAATCACCTGCAAGCTGGGCCTGTCACAGTATACAGTGCAGTGGTCATCACTGCCCTACATACCATAGGCATTGCTGTGTCCCTCATACTACCAGCCCCCTCCTTGCTACTTTAGTGTCTGCTGTGCACTGTAGCATGGCCTACAGTGTGACAGTTGCATGCAGCACCACCACTGCCTGTGCCTATGCTGTGTTGTCCCCTGGGGCACACAATGCTATGCTGTACTGCATACACGTAGCCTGCAGCAACCATCATGTACTGTCAGACTGAACTACAGGTGGAGCTGTGGGACACTGCAGTAACGCTGAGCAAACTGCGTGCAAATCAGGGAATAATGAGATGCTAATTTGGCTGTTTGACCAGAGACTACCTAAGTAGGCTCATTTGCATGTCACTTTTGAATATGGCATATCTTTGTGCCGGACAAACATGTTTGCATCAGGCAAACAGCTTAACTCTGCACTAAAGCAGTATGGTGCTAACTGTTTGGGGAATATTATACAGTTTTGATCGCTGTACTTTCACATCTGCTGCTGCTGCCTGCAGCTGTACAGGGTCCATGCATTTGCTGGCACACACATTGGCCACATATATGTGGGTAGAGAAGGTTCAGAGGAGGGCAACAAAGATGGTGCATGCATTGCATCACAAGTCCTATGAAGACAGGTTGAAGGAACTGAACATGTACTCCCTGGAGGAGAGGAGGGAGAGAGGGGATATGATAGAGACATTCAAGTATCTTACAGGGAGGAGTAGGGTGCAGGAAAACACTATTTTAAGCAAAAAGATGTTCCAGGACTAGAGGGCATGGGATGAAGTTGGAGGGAGGACGATTCAGAGGAAACATGAGAAGAATTTCTTCACAGAACGGTGGTGGACAAGTGGAACACCCTGCCAGAGGAAGTGGTGGGGGCTGAAACAATCACGGGATTTAAGAATGCATGGGATAGACATAAAGGAATTCTGGAGGTCAGGGGTAAGGTGCAACAGACTTCTAGGAAAACAAATTGAACTTACAAGCTCAAATGGGCAGACTGGGTGGGCCATAGGCCCTTATCTGCTGACACTGTCTATGTATCTATGTATGTATCTATAGTTCATCTCTACCTGGCCTCATGTCGCTATGCACTGTGTTGTTGTGGTGTGCACTTCCTGGTTGCTATATTCAGTGCTGTCTTATTCCAAGGCTATGTTTGCCCTGCATTCCCAGCCCAGTCTGCACAGCCTCATTCCCATGCTATCTTCAGAAGCTGTTTGCAATGGGCTATTCCTTTTGAATATAGCTTGCTTTGTGCTCTGGGCTAAGTTTGCCCATTGGGCAGTGCTAATTTGGCCCCAATGCAAAGTTTTGAATATCTGGCCCAGAATCTCTGAATCCTGTAAATTTGTTAGTGGCTATGCAGTTTAAAAGTTCTAAAAGTCTGAAAAAACATAAAGCTATGATATTAAAACCTTTTATTTGTGCTCACTGATAGCACAAAAAATGTATGTGATTTGCACTATAAAACATTAAGGTTCATTACAATTTGCCCCAAGGATGATCAGTTCCACAGAAAGGGATTCTCTGTGGCAGTAGATGGCTTCACACACACACACACACACACACACACACACACACACACACACTTCGCTCACACAGTGCTGCTTTTTGCATTTGCACAGTTTATTTTCCTACAAGTTTTCAAAATTGGATGTTTGCAAAACTGATGTGCCTCCCTTTCTTGACTCAGAATCCCAACTAATGAAATAAGCATAATAGTTTTGGAAGCCTTAGCAATCACAAGGTTGGGATAACAAGATAAGGAGAAAGTGGAAACTGTTTAAACAGGAAAGGACAACAAGACAGAACTCATTTCCAGGTGCAACCTGGGAACACAAGGAAGTTAAGTGACTTGCTCAGTGCCACACAGTATGCAAGTGGGAGCTGATGGGATTCAAACCCAGGTCTCCAAGTTTGCAGCTCAGTGCCCATAACCACTGCACTATACTGCCTTGCTATAAACAGTTGAACATTAAAAAATGTGTTGGGAGTAATGTCTGAAACCTTTGTGTTTAATGGTATAGGGTATAAGGTCGATACTGAAAATGTTGGGGGTTAAAAAAAAGGGTGTGTTAACTTATTATTGAAATTAGTTTACTACATGTTGCAGAAACAGTCCCTACTTTTGTAGCATTTTGCACTAATCACTAATAGGGACTCCCAAATCCCTTTGTTGAAGTGGCCAGCTGAACCTCTCCCATCCTATACTCTGTACATGGGTTTTTATTCCCTAAACATTGGTGTTAGCAGGCATACTCAGTGTACTTCACTGAGTACAACCAAATCTGGAAAATCCAGGGAAAACATGAGCCCAAGCTGAGGCAACAAAACAAACATAGCCTGTTGTACCTGAAGAACTGTGTTTCCCCTCCGTGGGTGCTTCAATGTGAGTTTGTGAAAGAATGGAAGATGTGTGGGTGCTAAACTTAGAGACTGTGATTGTATGAGTGACCCAAATGAGTATGTATGCATGCATGAGTGCTGCTGTGAATGAACTCCTGTAAGGCTGGCTATCTGGATGTGGTACAGAGGCTTATCACAATGTATCCAAAATACTGTAACCAGGGTCCCTGGTGTTCTGCAGCAGAATTTTCTGATTTCTGCGGCAGGGCTCCTTGGTTTCTGCGGCAGCATTTTCTGATTTCTACAGCATGATTTATTCAGTTCTCTGGCAGAACGCAGTCCTGTCATTGGCTAACTATGATGTGATGTCATCGATGACATCATGTGCTGGGCATAGAGGAGGGACTTCAGGATAAATGGGATGGGAAAGAAAGCCTGACACTATGGAAAAACAGTATATTCATATGAAAATTCACCAAAAACAATGAATTCTGTGGCACTATATATATTCTGCGGCATGATGCAAATTCTGCAGCAAATTCTGCAACTGCAGAAACACAGAATTCCAGGGGCCTTGACTGTAACCAAAGGCCAGCCAAGTTCTGTCTGATTGGTAATGTGTGTGTTATAGTATGTTAAATATAATGTAAATCTAATAGGATCGTTGGCTTACTACATATTGTTGAATGAAATTGGGGTGGGGCAATGTTTGTGTGACAGGGCAGCATATATTTTGGGTTGGGGTTGGGGGGGGGCAACAGTTCCATCAACTACTGAGTACATTGCTTACAAATCATGGGGATATCCTTGTTCCTAAGTGCATCCACACGTACATTTCTTGGTGTTAAGTCTCAACTGACATATGTTTGACCACATCTCATTTTTTTCCAGACCCCTTTGAAGTTCCCTCACCGCCTCCCAAAAAGCATAGTGTCATAAGCAAAAAATACATATTTTGCCCTGGATACTTACCCCTAGCTCAGGTATGAACATGTTAAATAAGACAGATCCAAGGACTGGCCCCTGTGGTACCACACTTGTCCACGTGTCCCTTTTATCCAGATTTGATCCTATTCACTAACACCCCTCTGCCGCTTTCTCCCACCAGTTTTACACCCATTTAACTAGTCCTGCCTACTCTCCTACATCCTCCAGCTATTTTAGCAGCCTCCTGTATAATACTGTGTTAAAGGCTTTACTGAAGTCATAACAGAACTCTACTGCCTGCCTACTGGCTATTGCCTTGGTGACCCAGTCAAAACTCACAATCAGATTGGTCTCTGAGAATTTTCCTATCACAAAACTATGTAGTCTGATGTCCTGCAGCTCACTGTCTTCTAGGTAGGTTAGTAAATGTTCCACAACTATTGTCTCCATCATTTTGCCCAGGATGGAGGTATGGCTGTCTGGTCTGTAGTTACCTGGTTCCTCCTTGTCCCCACCCTTATGGAGTGGTATATGTTCACTGTTCTCCAGGGAGAGAAATGACAAAGCTATGAATCAAAGCTGAAAACCCCACTGAAATGCACTGAACTGCACTTTCAGTACCTTAGTTTCTCATATTGCAGTTGGTGGTTTCAGCAGCAAGACAAGACTTTGATTGGAAAGTGGATCTTCACCCTACAAGCAGTTTAAGTGAGTGAGGATATGTGGGGGTGTACTGGGGGTGTGGGGTGGTGGTGGTGAAGGTAGATCAGCAAGGGACCATTTGCTTTTTGGCAGGTTTAAAACAAAACACACACATCAAGAGATGGTTTTCATTATTGCAGACTGGGTGGTGATTGGAAGGTGGGAGGCATAAGGGAGCAAATCAGATGAGTATGAATAGATTGGTCATTTACAGAGCAAAGGCTGATGGCAAATTTATAAGGTAGAAAAAGAAATGGGCGGACTGGATGGGCCTTGCAGTCATTATCTGCTGTCAACTTCTATGTTTCTTTGTTTCTATGACTCTAGTGGAAGAAAATAATATGGGGATGGTGGTTGGAGGGTGAAGGTGCAGGTAGACATGAGGGAAAGAAAGCTATAATATGGTGATGGCAGTTGGAGAGTGAGGGTGCCACTAGACACCAGGGAAACACAACAATAATAAGGGACAGTGATCTGAGGAAGGGTAGTGCCACTAGACACCGGGAAAAAGAGGGAGTTATTTTATTTAGTTGTTTAACCAGGTATAGCACACTACGCTGAAAGCTTTTTTACAGGAGCAACCTGGGAGCACAAGGAGGTTAAGTGACTTGCTCAGGGTCACACAGTATGCAAGTGGAAGCTGTGGGATTCAAACCCAGGTCTGGTCTGCTGGATGTCACCAAATTTGCAGCTCAGAGCCTTAGACCACTGTGCTATACTGCCTCAAATGGCTATGTTAAACTTCCTATGTTATCATATAGGACTATGCAGTATTTAATGTTTGTGCTGTTTTTTAGAGCCCCTTCACATCTTTTTGGGGGGTGGAGGGGTATTGTTCTTCTAGCAGTATTCATTAAGACCTTTTGTTTTATTTAGTTTTGTTGACCGGGTAAGTGCACTAGACAAATCCTGCCTATTTTCAGGCACAACCCGGGGAGGGGGATACAGATGAATGCCAACTGACCTTGAACCAGATTAAGCTGTTGGTGGTATTTTTAGCGAATGAAGGAAATTTGGCCAGGACACCGGGGAAATTCCCCTACTCTCTTTCGATAAGTGCCATGGGATCTTTAACATCCACCTGAACTACCACCAATCCAGGGAGATGGGACCTCGGTTTAACGTCTCATCTGAAAGACGGCACCTCAGAAGTGCAGCACCCCTCTCATGCTGCACTACAGTGTCAGTACTGGGATATTAACCCAAGTGCCAGATGTGGGAACTGAACCCACAGCCCTCTGATCTCCCGGCCTCAGAGGCGAGTGTGCTACCTACTGAGCCACTGACACTGATATATTGATTGTCCCAAAAGTCTAAATATTAAGTGATTTATGTCTTGCTGAAGTGTAAATGTGTAAAAAAAAAAAACTAAGTCCAAAATAATTTTCTGTATGATGGGATCCTTTTTCATATGAATGAAAAAGACCATAGGAAACAAGCAGAGGTGAGTCACAAAAAAAAGGATGTGAAAAAAAAATGTGGGAGTAATTAAAAAAAAAATTAAATGCAGAATTTACCTAACGGGTCTCGATGAGTAAGATATGTGTATTGGTCTCTCTGCAGCATGTCATTTTTGTGGGTTTTGAAATTCTTTATTGATTTATTAAACATGAAAAAGATGGCAAATGAAAAATGACATTTTCCTTAAAAAACAGGATTGGCCCATTTTGAAACAGACCCCTTTTTCATATGGAATAAATTATTTGTTTGTTCCAAGCAGCTATCCTGAAGTGAATACTGAGCAGGCTCAGAACCAACATTTAAAAAGTTTATAACTTTTGAATGGATTAATATGTTTTCACCTAACCAGCAAAATGCACATCTGTGGGTCAATCTTTTCCTACTCTGAAAGTTTCAGACCAAAATTCTAAACCATCTTAGCACAGACAATCATAACAAAAAAAATTGCAACTTTTTACATTTTATTTGCTATCCCCATCTCAAAATCCGCACATCTGACTGGAACAAAACTTGCAAGTCAAGACATCTACCCATCAAGTCCACACTTTCAAAGTTTCATGGAAATCCATTGAAGGATTGTGAAGATATTAAAGTACAAAATGTGAGATTTAACATAGAAACCCCTGCTCAACCCTAAATATAGTGGCACAACTGTGGCACAATAATATAGATATATAATTATCTAAAGGGAATATACAATTGCCTGACTCAAAATATGTCATTTAGCTTTGTGACTGAGAGGGTAGGACAATATCAAATTACTTGCGGAGCTGCAGGTGAATAATAGAAAAGCTGCACCTCCTAAATGGAACTAAATTGTATGTTTTGAGTCAAGCAATTGTGCATTTGGTTTATACATCATATGTTTAAAAATCAACTCTGGGAAAATATTTTTTTTTCCAAGTGTTTATGCTCTTCCTCTGATTGACCCCCATCTGGTCTGCCTCTCAATCCCTGTTGTCCACCTAATCCAGTTACTTATTGTACCACATCCTGTGTTCCCCCATGGTTTGTCTCTCATGGTTTGTCTTGGAGCGTCAATACACAGTCTGACACCCATCTGATGTTCATTTCTCTCCCATCCTAACTACCTCCCAGAAGTCCATCATTCTCCTAGAGCGACCTGAAGGTGCTGACCCTGGATTTTCTTTTGGGCAGTGTCTTAACATGGCAGCCTAAAGTTTGAAGAGTGACCTTAGTTTCAGGCACAGTGCAGGGGGTTCATGGTGAGCATGTTGAGTGCTGGCTTCAGGAAATATTGCCTAAGAAGGGACTCTGTTCACATGTTGAGAGCACTTCAGTCTGTGTTCTGTTTCCATTCTGTTTGCTGTGGGTTACGGAACTAGAAATCTGGCACAAATGATGAGAATAAAACAACAAATGGGTGAAAAGATGTTCACTTCCCTGATAAAAGTGCTGCTTTCTGAACTAGTTAAACAAAGGATGAGAATGAAGAGTGCCTAAGGAGAGGAGCCTATGTCATAAGCTGCACATGTATCATTAACCCTTAGGCTGTCAACAGAAGTAGAATGCAAAGTAATTCTGGATTTATATATCAGTCCGTGACATAGCAAGCTTTAAGAGTCAAGACACCCAAAGGGATCACTGCATTGTGCAAAATGGCTAGGTGACAGTAAAGAGCAGTTATAGAAAGTGGAACCTTGGTAAGAACGCTGGAAGTAGTGCTGGTGCATGTGTGTGCTGGGGGGGGGGTGACAAGCTTACTGTGTGTATAAATGTGTGAGGGAGCATTTACTGTATGTATACATGTGTTCTAAATAATTTATTGTATACCTAAATCTAAGATTGTAGATTTCTTACATAGTAGTGCATATAAACAGGGACTCTGTAATGGTGACCTGTATGATACATTATTTACACAAGAGCAAGTGGTGAAAACCACCAGTGATGTGCTGGAGGTCAGACTTCTCCAGTGTAGATAAATACTATATCACACAGGATAAAACACACAGAACCTTAGTGTGCAAGTACTGAGGCAAGGGTTACCCCAAAGGCATTGGCTGGCAAGCCAAGTTTCAAAGAAATACAAAATCACACATACCCCATAATACAAAGCATCATGGGCTGTATGTGCGAATCACCACAAATATTAATGCTGGTTCAAATTTAAGCAGAAAAGCATGGTGCCGAAAGACCTCTCCCACAGTCTGATAAGGGTGCCAACAGAAGACACAGACACATGTTTAGTCCTACCAGGACTCATCAGTGTGTCTCCTCTGTATGACACCTCAGGTCCCCATTGCATGTCCGGGACATGATACTGTATATGAGACAGGTCCCCATTACATGTCCAGTTTAGACAATATACTGTTTTATATTTTTGGGGAAGGGGTGATTGAAAAGTAGTGTTTTTTCCAACACAGGCCTGATTTCAGGTTCTAAAATGTATAACACATATGTGGAGATAGCATTATTTATTTATTTTCAGTTAAGTGTTTTTGCCTCCTCCCCATGGTGCAGGCACTGTGACACTGGATTTGTGTCCGGGCATACTGTATAAACACTTTTACCATACCGTTTTTGAGTGGAAGCCTATAGCATAAATGTAATGAATAAGCTACATAAGGGGTGTAATTAATGTGCAGCAGTGAACATTATAAGGTACACTGTTATTAAGCTGTGTACTATATACCCTGGTAAATGCTACAGTTAATGACTCACATATAGCAAAAAATTATTGGCAGTGATAAAGAGAGACAAAAAAGTTGTGGTGAAACCTGCAGAAGAATGCCTAAGGTTCTCAGTGTAACCCATGTGATTTGCGGTGCTGTAATCTAAGAATCCCGATCAAGGTTCTCAGAATTGAAGATTCTGGTAATCATTCCCCACCGACCTGGATGTGCCCCTTCAAAGAAAGACAGTATCATCACTTCAGTGGACCAGAACGCACTTTGATTTTGCTGGACGTATTTTGTTAAACTTCAGTTACTGGTGTATGCCATATTTACAACAATTTACCTCATCTACAAAATGAAAACCACAACCGCTGCAAACTCCGCAGAAGCGGCTCCAAACAGTCACAGTAATTTCTTAAAGTCGGTAAGGAATCTAGCTCCCTCCCCCACCCCCCACCCCATCGCCATCCCCATAAATTTCTGGATGATCAATTAAAGGATCTGGGGAAAAACACACTGAGTCACAGGGATACCCTACCCACTCCATTATGCAGAGTACCCCATCTCGCCTCCCTATTCTGCTAAACTGGCTGACTAATTCCCTCGCCTACCTCTGCTATTTTAGTGTCTCTGTTCACCTAGTCAATGGGATTTTCTCCAGTTTTCGTTTTCTGGATTGTAAATCAATTGGAGATATACAGTACTGTGAAACAATGCACGTGTAAAGCAAATTTCGTTCATTCTCTTTACTTCCTTTATATACTGGGTAATTAATTTGAAACGTTTTGTTCTATCCTTTTTTATTTACCTTCCTGTATGAAAAAGGTTACTGTTTAAAATCATTTCATAGCTGCATTTCATGAGAAAAGATTTGCTTCGGTTTGGTAATATTTAAATGAAAAGGTTTACTTTGGTTTAGTAATGGCAGAGAGTGTAAGTGGGGTGGTGTTATATACACAGTACTGAGAATAAAGTTTAACAGTTGCACTATGTAACTATTTTTAGAATGTTTTGGTTTCAATCCCAGTCATAAAAGGCAAGGCAGCATGGTTACTGTTAACTGTCCAATATGATGGTAAAATGCGTTTTGTTTCATTGTTACTGTACATGCAAATGATAATAATAATGAACAGCTGTTCGGCATCATGGGAACGGGGTCATACCTCTCAACCTTTTATCCCCCAAATGTGGAACATTGCCTCTCAAAATGTGGAACAAATGAGCAAAATGTGGAACACTTAATCAAATCTTTACCTAAGAAGCACAGAACACTGTTAAAATGTTTGCATTTATGTTCAGAAAGTCTGTTATTAATTTAATAATGTATTTTTTGCATCATTTACTATAGATTTTTGCTTTAAAATGTTGACACTGAATGTGGAACAAGTCCTCACAATGTGGGACAGGGAGGTTTTGTGAAGTAAAATGAGGAACGTTCCTCGTAATGTGGTACAGTTGAGAGGTATAGACGGGGTTACAATATTATTTTTCCCTGAGGCTCCTTCTCTGATCACTCAAGCCTCATTCAGATGAAGTTACTATCAACTTTTGGGGATCCATTGAAAATCCAATGACAAGCAAACGGTCTAACCCTTTTGGGCATTCCTCAAACTTCGGGGGGCCGGGACTGGAGTGCTTCTATTAGACATAGTTTACTTTTGCAATATTGCCTAGATGAGAAACAGTATCGCGACTACTCTATATATCAGCACCAGCAATGTGCAAAATTGTCAAAGTGGGTCAACTGAAAATCACAGTCAGAGCTCCTTCCTGTTATTTTAGAATTTGTGCTACAAATGTAGGTTACCCTATATTATTTTGCAGGGTTCTAATTTTATCATCAGTTTTCTTTACACAGATTTGATTATTTCAAGTTTAAAGAGCTGTAAGCTCCTGTCAGAATGGAGCCCTATCACGGACAGACCGCAGACGGTGCTGTAGGATTATTTTAAATGCATCTTTTTATATTTGGCCGTGGGAATTATCTATTTTCACAAACCATTACAGGACATATGCATTATTCATGGAGAAAAGCAACTAATAGTCACTAGACATCAGAACAGCTGTTCTGACTGGAAACTCGCGCCCCGCTGCCATTGACGTCAGTCCTGAATGACGTCATGGTAAACACTGTTCAGCCGACAGTGTAAAAAAAGGGAGATTGTTTTAATGACTGAGATGTCACCGAAAGTTGTTCGCCTTCCTGGTTGGAGTGAAAAATAAAACCAGGAGACAACATTAGATGGGTTAATCAAAGCCTTATTTATTAAACAACCCCGAAACATGACTGAATTATAAAAATTCAAGTTCTATCTTTGCCATACATCTATTCACTTTATCATGTCTTTTTGAATGACTATAATGATCTTACAGTCATTTGAAATGGCGAGACTGACCTTTATTTTTAATGTAACAGCCATACACTATCAGGTTTAATTACTTCTTATTGAAAGCCTATAGGTTTCCTGACTTATTGCGTCACATGTGAGCTACTTAAGGCTTTGAGTTGATAACATTGCTTCCTGTATCTGAAACCAAACGAATGCCGTGTGTTCCACTCTACGCGCTCGTTTGCATTCAGTAATGCAGACTACAACCTATTTAATATTAGTGACTCATACAAATCTTGGACCATGTAGGTTCAGCCGCAAATCAAATTTTAATACGTGCCATTTGCTGTAAACCATTGTTATTATTATTACTTTATCACTGCTGTTAATATCACTTTTATTCTTAATGCATCATTTCATAATTATAATGCGGTGAGAATATTTTTCTTTTTTTAGATGTAGTACTGGGTGATTCAATTCAACAGGATGAAAAAGAGGCATCTTACAAAGAAGGAGAGACAGTGACACGCCGGTGCACCTGCGAAACCAGTAGCAGTTACCCAGTTCTTTATTGGTACCGTCTCTATCGGAACCGAGCACCGCAGTACATTTTATTTAGAGGGGCCAAGTCATACAGTGCCTATAGCAACACGGCAGATTTTGCCAAGCAACGGTTTAAGTCAGCCGCTGATCAGACAAGTACCAGTTTAACTGCCTCCCAAATCGCCCTAACAAACACCGCTATCTACTACTGTGCTCTTGCTGCTTTGCACATTGTGGAAATGGAACACCAAGGCTGCACAAAAACTATAGTGTGCAGTCAGAGCAGGGGACAGTAACAAGCGCTAAACAGACCCGTGCACGCACGCACGCACACACACATTCTTCATAGTAATAGGAAACCTGCCAATGTTCAGTAATGAACATGGATTCTTTGGGGAAACCCATGAACGTTCATAAAGATATAGAGTATGCAGCAATACTTGAAAAGGGTCTGCGGTGCGTTTTCTCATAACGTGTTGCAGTTGTGTACATCATTTAGTCAGTTTTATACCTCTAGGAAGAAACCTTTCAGAATTTTCATTTTAGTTTTTTTTTTTTGTTTATTTCACTCCAGTTATGCCCCACCTCCACTCCATTTCCATCACAGCCAATACACTGTGAAGACTGAGGTTGAGGCTAATGACCCAGTTATGGAAGCACCTCAGGTACAGCAAAGGGATCTCCCTATTCTATAAGGCTCATTGTGCAGAGAATATAAAATGGGTGGTGTGTGTATAACCAGAATTGTAGACACACTCCAGTTGTGGGATGCTACATAAACCCCAAGAGCCCAACTGGAGGGGTTCAAAATAAGTATGCCACACCAAGGGTGTGTGTAAAATTCTGGTTTACACACACCCACCAATTTCTTGTTTTATTCTGTTGATTGTGCGCATGCACAAGAAACATGTTGCCGCAGCTTTCTCCACAAGCAGGTTGTGGAGGTGCAGCACTGTTGTGCCCAATGCTCCCACAGCCTGCAAAGGCTTGTCCCCCAATGCCGTGGTTCACTGCTGTTGACAGTAGTTCAGCCAGCGTGTCACAACCTTCTAAAAAATCAGCCACTGCAATCAGGGGCCTCCTCATCATTGCAATGTCAGCCATCCACTGCAATGGGGGAATGACCCGTCATTGCAGGGTGGGATGTAGGATCCCTGATATTGATTGTGAACATGGCGGTGACTTGCTGCCAGAAGGTGAAGGAAAGAAACATATTCAATTCAGTGCTTCAGAGTAACTGGTATTTTTCTTTTAAACTTAGATTGTAGGCTTGTAGTGACACTATACTTTCTTTCTGTGTTGTCTTTACTTATAATTGTTTTTGGGCTGTTGAAAATTTAAAAAATAGTGGTGGTGTAATTCTGTGCTGTCTTTAATTGCTGCAAATTTTATCTTGGCTTGTCTGACTGTCCTGTAGCTGGGTGAAGGGTGTTAATTGTCTGGCCTCTGACCTCAGCTTCGTGATAACTGGAGGTGGGGCTTAGTCACAGTTAAAGCAGCAAACAGAAGTTCATCTTCTCAGAAGAAGCCAGAAGGTGAAGGAAAGAAACATATTCAATTCAGTGCTTCAGAGTAACTGGTAACTGGTATTTTTCTTTTAAACTTAGATTGTAGGCTTGTAGTGACACTATACTTTCTTTCTGTGTTGTCTTTACTTATAATTGTTTTTGGGCTGTTGAAAATTTAAAAAATAGTGGTGGTGTAATTCTGTGCTGTCTTTAATTGCCCACCCCTTCCCCCAACTCTTAATTATATGCCCTGATAAATCTGATTGACAGGAGCTAAACACAGGGTATAGTAAGAGGTGTGAAGTAGGAGGGGCATAAGGGGGAAGAAGAGCACGACAAGTGTTTTGATTCATTTATTTATTTATTGGTTTCTTTTCCTTAAAAATATATATCTGAGGATCAGTTACAGGATTTTAGTACTGTAAATAAATAAAAAGAGAACTAAGAGAGCTTCAGTAGCAGATAAGTAGTGGAATTGCAGTATAATGTGGGGAGTGGTGCAATGCAGTGGCTGTGGGGCAGCCATATTCAGGCAGACCTTCTGGACACTGAGGTGCTGCCCTATCTGCATGCATCTCTCGGGACTGCGGGATGAGGTAGCCAGACTCAGAGCGGAAGTAAACTGGGTCAGGAGTACCATCACCCCTGTCCAGGAACCACCCAGTCCAATGCAGCTGCCTCAAAGGATGCCGAGAACGAGGAGCACTTGGATGACAGTGGGCTCAGGGTTAGAGCAGTCAGGCAGAGGCACATCCCAGATCCTATTCCACTCAAGAATTCATATGCCACACTGGCAAATGAGGGCAACCAAATAGAGGTACCCAGGGAAGTGGAAGGAAAGGATGTGGAGGTTAGGCAAGGAGGTGACCTCAGTGGGGAAAGCAGTGGACCCCAGAGGAGGAGGAAGCGAATCCTGGTGGGGACTCCATCATAGAGGGATCCAGCTAGGAACACAGGAGGGGAGGACAGGAGGTGAGGTGCCTACCAGGTGCCACGGCATGGAGGGATGGAAGGAAGATACTGGGGATCACTGGGAAGGCAAGACAGGAGGGTGAGCTGGATGTCATTATCCACCTAGGTACTAATGACTTGGCAAATGGGGAGCCAAAGGAAGTTCAGGAAGAGTTTAGGAAACTGGGAGGGTCTCAAGCAAGTAGCTACTTCTGTCACTTTCTCAGAGTACTACCTGTGAGAGGCAAGGAAGACATAGAGTGCATGCACCAGGAACTTTAACTCATGGTTGAAGAACTGGTGCTGTGAGGAAGGGTTTGGATTCATTGGTGACTGGGGACCCATCTGGAGGGATGGAGGTTTGTTCAAGCCTGACGGCCTGCATCCATCCTGGAGGGGAATCCAACACTCAATGATAAGTTTAAATGCTACATTGACAAGCATTTAAACTAGCAAAGGGGGGTGGCAGGCCAGCAAGGATGGTACCTACTTGCTCGCCCCCCACAGCTAGTAATGGAACCAGTGAACCAGAGGAGTGGCTATCTCTGCAAAGCAGTGTGCAAAAGTTGGAGATTAGTGTCCAAAAGGTGGATAAGCAGAAAGAGGTAAAATTCAGCAGAAGGGCAGACAGCAAGGAGAACCAGGGATAAATGACAACCAAGGAAGGGGCTGGAGTAGAACAGTGAAGCAGTCTAGGAGGTCAAATCATGGAAAGCCATGTGTGCAAATGCCAGGAGCCTTAGCAACAAGATGGAAGATCTGGAGGCTGTCATGGTACAGTCAGACCTGGACATTGTGGCCATCACTGAAACCTGGTGTAATGATAACCATGACTGGGAGATGGCCATACCTGGCTACAACATATTCAGAAGAGACAGAGCAGGCAGGAAGGGAGGAGGAGTGGCACTGTATGTGAAAAATGACATAAGGGCCACACAGATCCAGGAGGAACAAATGGGGAGAGACATGTGGGTTAGCTGGAAGGAAAATGGGGCCAGCCATCCACACAGGTGTGGTCTATAGACCACCAGCCCAGGAGGAAGAAACAGATAGGAGCTGATAGCCATCCAAAGGATGGCAGACAAGGTGAGGTAGTACTGGTTGGAGACTTCAATATACCAGACGTGGACTGGAGCATCCCAGCAGCAGCATCAACTAGGAGCAGATTTATCCTGGACTCCTTCAGGGTGCCTTCCTCAAGCAATTGGTCATGGAACCAACTCGGCAGAAGGCAATACTGGACCTTGTGCCTACAAACAGGGACAGTGGATGGGGGTAACAGTGGGGAGCACCTGGGTAACAGTGACCACCAGTCATTGTGGTTTGAAATCACAGAAAGAGCAGAAGCAAACCACACAAAACACGTATCCTGGATTTTAGGGGCAGACTTTGGGAAAATGGGGAGATGCTTGAAAGAGGCATTAAGGGAATGGGACAGGAATCAGGGATTGAGGAACAGTGGGCAGTATTTAAAATGGGATTATAAGAACAACAGAATTATGCATTAAGCAGGTTAGCAAGAGGAAAAGAAAGAGGAGACCATTATGGTTTTCCAAAGAGGTAGCAAAAGTGAAAGCCAAAAGATTGCATTCAGGCAATACAAAAGACACAGGCAGAAGGGATAGGGAGAAGTACCAGGAGAAACAAAGGGAGGCAGGAAGTCAGTAAGGGAAGCCAAAGCTCAGACAGAAGAACACATTGCAAAATCAGTGGTTAAAGGGGACAAAACCTTTACAGGTACATAAGTGAAAAAGAAGGACAAAGGGAGGGATAGTGAGACTGAAGGGGAGGATGGGAGCCGTGGAGGATGACAACAGTAAAGCTGACATATTGAACAGGTATTTCTGCTCAGTCTTTACTAAGGAAGAGGGGGTAATGAGTCTGAAGGGATACAAGGGTGAGAATGGTGCAGAAATGGACACAAGTCCCTTTACACGAGAAAGGGTCCTGAAGGAACTGGAAGTAATAAGAGCTGATAAAGCAATGGGGCAGATGGGGTGCACCCAGGGTCCTTAAAGAACTAAGAGAGGTGGTTGCTGAACCTCTGGCTATCCTGTTCAGCCAATCACTGGAAACAGGGAGGTACCCAAAGACTGGAGGACAGCAGATGTAGTCCCCTATACAAAAGTGGGAACAAAGAGGAAGCAGGGAACTACAGACCAGTCAGCCTCACCCGGTAGTGGGAAAGATCATGGAAGCACTACTGAAGGAAAGATTGGTGGAACATCTGGTTGTCAATGGACTACAGGACCCAAGGCAGCATGGTTTCACCAGGGGGAGGTCATGTCAGACCAACCTCATTAAATTTTTGACTGGGTGACTAGGGAGGTGGATCAGGGGAGGGCAGTGGACATGGCCTATCTGGACTTCAGCAAGGCCTTTGACACTGTGCCACATAGAAGACTATTACACAAACTGGGGAATATGGGTGTGGGCAGGACAGTAGTGGTGGGTAGGTAACTGGCTGGGTGGCAGGACACAGAGGGTGGTGGTAAATGGCTGTCACTCCACAGAGGAAGAGTGACCAGTGGGGTACCACAGGGATCAGTGCTGGGACCGGTCCTATTCAACATCTTCATCAGTGACATTGCGAGGATCTAGAAGGCAGAATTCACTGTTCACTGATGACACAAAGCTCTGTAACAGAGTAGATACACCAGAGGGTGTAGACAGAATGAGAAGGACCTGCAGAAACTTGAAGAATGGTCAAGGGTTTGGCAGTTGAAATTCAATGCAAAGAAGTGAAGATAATGCATATGGGGCACAAAACCCTGGCACAATATATCAGTTGGGGGTGAGGATATAGCATGCACCAAGCAGGAAAGGGATCTTGGGGTTGTCATCTCTGATGACCTCAAGGTAGGGAAACAGTGTGACAAGGCATCAGGTAAAGCAAATAGGATGCTGGGATGTATCAGCAGGGGCATCACCAGCAGGAAAAGGGAGGTCATAATTCCGCTATACAAGACACTAGTGAGGCCCCACCTGGAGTACAGTGTACAGTTCTGGAGACCATACCTACGTAAGGACATAGACAGGGTAGAGAAGGTTCAGAGGAGGGCAACAAAGATGGTGCATGGGTTGCATCACAAGTCCTATGAAGACAGGTTGAAGGAACTGAACATGTACTCCTGGAGGAGAGGAGGAGAGAGGGATATGATAGACATACAAGTATCTTACAGGGAGGAACAGGGTGCAGGAAAACACTATTTTAGCGAAAAAGATGTTTCAGGACTAGAGGGCATGGGATGAAGTTGGAGGAGGACGATTCAGAGGAAACATGAGAAAGAATTTCTTCACAGAACGGTGGTGGACAAGTGGAACACCCTGCCAGAGGAAGTGGTGGGGCTGAAACAATCACGGGATTTAAGAATGCATGGGATAGACATAAAGGAATTCTAGAGGTCAGGGGTATGGGGAAATAGACTTCTAGGAAAACAAACTGAACTTACAAGCTCAAATGGGCAGACTAGGTGGGCCATAGGCCCTTATCTGCCGACACTGTCTATGTATCTATGTATCTATGTATCTATGTATATTCACAAACAATATTTATTCCCAACCATGTTTATTTGCAGACGGGGAGCCCACGCCCTATCAGCATAATATAAACCCCCCTCCCAGTTTATTGTCTACCAACGGTGCACAATCCCCGTCAGCAGCAAAATTCCCCCACTTTTGTTGTTTGCCAAAGGGTGCCCAATCCCCATCATTTCAGCTGCCCCAATCAAGACTCGGTAGCAAGCTGGGAGCCCACCCGATCATTCCACATTGGCGCTTTTGTTGTTTGCCGATGGGGTGCCCAATGCCCTGTCGGCTACGCAGCCCCCCAAAGAAGATTCCAGTGGCATGCTGGGAGCCCACCCAGCATGCCACATGCTCTGTAAAGTTAAAATGGTCCCACACCATTTTTTGTTTTCTTTTACCTGAAAAAAGGAAACGGTCCTTGTAGTCTCCCTGCCCCCTCCCACAACTTCGCACCCACCCACTGCACATCCTGCCTCCCACACCCCCCACCCCATACATACTCCGAGCTCGGCGCGATGATCTTCAGTGGACCGGGAACACGTCCGCACTCTTCAGAGCCAACCGAGAACTGAGGAAATACCGGTAAGCTGTATAACGTAATAAATAGGGTTTTTTTCAACTTTAGTGCATATCTCGGGGATTTATTTTTGTAATTTTTTTACCAAATTTTCAACATGAGGTTTTTGGGACCCCTCCTCATGAATTCTTGAACTGTCATGGCATTAATCTGCCCCGGAAGGTGGTTTCACGTTCACTGCATGGAATCACCCTTCAGGGCTGATTAATGTAATGACAGTGCCAGTGTTCACGGTGGGCTCTCAAAAGCCTATGTTGAAATTTAGTGGAAAAATCCAAAATGACTGTTTTATGACGCTGCAGAATTATGCAATTGCTACGCATGCTCAAAACTTCGTGAATTTGCAATATTTTCATGCTAGATTTTCAACACTGGCATTTTGTCACACCTCCTTGTGAGCAGTAAAGCTGTCATTGTTCACATCCTGGCTAAAATGTGTTTTCGCACTTCCGGGGCAGAATAGCGTGGTCACTATAGGAAATCATTGTTCAGGACAGACTAAGAAAATGACAGTGACACTGTTCATGAGTAGAGGTCCTAAAATGCCTATGTTGAAAATTTGGTAACGATACTCCATAAAATGATTATGTTAATAGTGTGCGTTGTGCAGTTGGCACGCACGCTCATAACTTCGCGAATTTATAATATTTTCACTCCAGATTTTCAACACTGCCACTTTCCCAGACCTACTTATGAACAGTACAGCTGTCATTTTTCCCATCCTGGCCAAAATGTGTTTTCACACTTCCGGCGCAGAATTTATTTATTTATTAAAGAGATTTACCAGATAAGCATACTGAGCGGGAATCCACTCGTTTCCAGATGCGACCTGGAGTTACATTACATTAAATTGCTAAGTTACATAGGTACATAGGCAATGGTGGTGTGAAACAGGTACATAATGGTACAGACATCAGGTACAACAGACACAGAAAGGGGTGAGACAACAGGTCCAGAGATGTTACAGGCAGGACTTATGCATTTGTTGTTTAGTTACAAAGTTATCGCCGAGTGCAAGATACAACATTGGGGTCTGTGACCATAGACATTTCATACAGTGACCATGGGGAAAGAGGACAAAAGAGACAGGGACAGCACAAGAAATAATACAGTTGTTTGGGTAAATGCCCCGTTAAGTCACATTTTTGTTGCTTCATTATAACAGATCTGGCCTGCAGGTTGCAGTTACATATGTCAGAGAAGTGGGCCTGAAGAAGAGGGTTCAAGGTCCTAGGGGTGGTGGACTGCCTGATTTCTGCTGGGAGGTTATTCCAGAGCGTGGGCAGACTATATCTGAAAGCAGATTGGCCCTTTGAGGTGCGCATGAAAGGGATATGTAGTAGTTTAGAGTCAGTGCCCCGCAAGGAGTAGGCAGGGGTGGGTTGGGTTGATAGAGTGCAGTTGAGATAAGAGGGGAGGGAGGGAGTTTGACCAGTGCTTAGCTACAAGATTAGTGCAGTGAAGCTGTCGCCTGGAGTGCAGTGATGGGAAACCTAGGGCAGTATATAGGTCACAGTGGTGGGTGGTAGGGGGCAATCTAGGATAAGGCGACAGAAGGAATGAAAAAGGGGGTCCAGGTTGGCTAGGGTGGATGGAGAGGCTGCGCTGTCGACCACGTCACCGTAGTCGAAGATTGGGAGAATCATTTTGTTCACTTTCTCTCTCCTGACTGGGGTGGTTAGGCACCCTTTGTTGTGGTAAAGGGCTCCTAGTTTCGGGTGCAGTTTTTTCTGGAGGGAGTCTATGTGGATGGAGAAGTTCAAGTGACGATCCAGCCATACCCCCAGATACCTAAAGGAGGTGCAGGATTCCAGGGTGGTTCCATCAAGCGTTTGAAAAGTGGGTGGAGCCGCTAGCCGGGAGATTCTGGGCTGTGTGCCGAAAGTTATGGATACAGTTTTCTTAGCATTTAGGACAAGTTGGTTGGAACTAAGCCAAGTTTGGACAGCGTCAAAAATCCTGCTGTAGGGTAGACTTTAGAGCCTCATTTGAGGGGCCAGAGGCATACAGAACGGTATCGTCCGCATACATTTGAATTGCTGAGTTTGGGCAGGATAGTGGGAGGTCATTTAGAAATATTGAAAGGAGAAGGGGGCCCAGGACAGAGCCCTGGGGGAACCCCATGGTGACTGGGAGCGAGGGGGATACTGGAGTGCCAATTCTGACTGATTGTTTCCTCCCAGAGAGGTAGTCTTGGAACCACCTGGTGGCTAGATCGGATAGGCCAGCATCTTGCAGTTTTGTGATGAGCTTAGGGTGGGAAATGGTATTGAATGCCTTGGCCAGGTCAATGAATATGGCTGAGGTGAAGAACCCTTTATCCATACCTGAGGCAATATCGTTGGTGAGTCTAAGGAGCGCAGTTATGGTGGAGTGTGATTTCCGAAAGCCTGACTGGAAGGGGGTGAAAAAGAATTGTGTGCTACCTACCTTATGGAACGATCTACAAAAACCCCTCAAATTAAGCACTCTAATCAGTATAAATGCTTTCAAGATGCTTTATTTTCATACAAACAGAGAAGTATGTAACTGCTTCACCCACTCAGACCCAGTACCGGTGTCTGCACTGGTATATAGCCACGCCTAGACCCAATTGTAAGTACTGACCCCCCAGGTTGCTCCTCACCAGCCTAATTGTTCTCTCTCTTATCCCCCTGTCTTATCAACACTAGGCCCATCCATCCCCTTATTCTTCCTTTCCCAACCTCGGATAGGAGCTCACTACCCTGGGTTGTGACATCCTACCATGCCCCGTACTTTATAGCATTCAATCCCGGGGCTCACACATACTCCTTTTCTCCATCCACCTTCTCTACATCCAGCTTTACCAACTCCTTTCTGTGCACCGTGCCCTCCTAGCCTTTCTCCCCCTACTTCCCTTCCTCTCTTCCCCCCTACCTTCACCTCTACCTGGTGTATATTTTTATTTTTAATTTTTTCTTCCGATACTTCCTCCTGCAACCTTAGATAACCTGCTTTATCTTCCTATAGACACTTCTATGTATGTAAATACCGTGTAATCTGTACAATATCTGTATAATTCTATGTACATGTATGTACTTCCTCTCTGTAAAGAGTATTATCTGTATTGCCTTGTAAATACCTGTGTTGACCTGTATATACAATTGTTCATGCTCCACCCAGGTCCATCTTGCAAATGAGCTTCTGCTCAACGATGAACGCCTGGTTAAATAAAGACTTGATTGATTGATTGATGATTGATTGTGTGAGTTGAGATAGGGCTAGTTTTTCCTGCAGCTTGCCCAGGGTGGGGAGGAGGGAGATAGGGCAGTAGTTCCCGGGCTCTGCTGGGTTGCCCCCCCTTGGCAATGGGATAACTATTGCCTCCTTCCAGACTGTTGGAATTTGTGCTGAGGAGAAGGAGATCGGCGAGAGGAGCTGAAATGGCAGGGGCAGATAGGTATAAGAGTTTAGCGTCCAGGCCTAGTGGGCATTTTCCCTTATTGGGGTCAAGGGAATTTAGGGCGGCTAGAACTTCAGCCGGGAAGACCGATTTGAAGGAGAATTTGGTGGTTGGGGGGGAGTGCAGGCAGTGCCCGTGGTGTTCGGGTTTGGGTGAGAGGATTGATGTTTTTGTCAGTAGAGATTTAGCACAGTTGGTAAAAAAGTGATTGAAAGTAGAGGCAACTTCACTTGGTTTGGATATGTTTCTTCCCTGAATGGTAAGGGTAGGGGTGGGTGGCTGTATAGGGGGAGTGAGCAGGGTTTTAATAGATTTCCAGAAGTTGGATGGGTGGTTAAGATTGGAAGAGAGGGCCTCACGGAAGAAATTCTTTTTAGCCTGCCTTATGGCTTTGGTGCAATTGTTACGGAGGGTACGGTACTGTTGCCATGAATCAGTGGTGCCTGTTTTCCTTTGTTTTTTCCAGGTCTGTTCCCTGGCACGACATCTGGAGATAATGTCGGCAGAGACCCAGGGGAGATGGGTTTCCCTTACCCTTTTGTTTCTCAATGGGGAGTGATAGTCCCATGCTGCTAGAAACTGATGTCTGAGCATGTCAAACGCATGGTCTAGGGTAGGTGCCAGCTTGATGAATGACCAGTCGGCAGAGGCGAGGTCATTTAGCAGGGTGGAGAGGAAGAGGAACTTGTACGACTGTGAGCTGATTGACATAGGTGGGAGGCTATTAGTAGGTCTGTGCACCTTTCTGATCACATATATCGGGTGGTGGTCGCTCATTGAATCTGGTAGTAGACCAGCTTTAGTGACCCTGTGTGGGTGGGTTGTGAGAGCCCAGTCCAGGAGGGAGTGGTTTTGGGATTTGGTGTTGAGGCAGGTGGGTTCCTCAGTCTGTTGTGAGAGGTTAAGGGCTCTGATCCTGCTGCTGAGTTCTGAGCAGCCTTTGTCCAGCCAGTTGTAATTAAAATCTCTGAGGATGTAGAGCTCTCCAGTGATGGCCAGGTTTTTAAAAGTGCCCAGGAGGTCTATGATAGTATTTGCTGAGGTTGAGGGGGCAATGTATAACCCTGCTACATACACAGGGGTGATATGCGGCAGGACAAGTTTAATCATCCTGGCTTCGATATGTGGAGAGGCGCCTGGGAGCTGGACAGGGGTGAATTGTAGCACATTGGATATATACATGGCAATACCACCACCTTTCTTTTTGCCTAGTCTGTCATGCCGTAAGACTGTGTAGCCGGGCATGGCTACTTCCGAGTCATTGTGCTGGGGTTTTAGCCAAGTTTCAGACACAACACAGATGTCAGGTTTGAGTGTATGTGTAGTGACTTGCAGCTCCGGGACTTTATTCAGTAGGCTGCGGATATTGAGATGGATTAGGCTAAGCCCCTTTGGCGGTTTTAGATGGGCAGGGTAGGTCTGAGGTCCAGGGTTGGTTTCAACATCACCTGCCAGTAGGAGCATCAGGGTGAGGTATTGTAGGGCGGTAGTCCATCTATATTTTGTTTTACATTTGGGGTTGGAGCTAAATGGGGTACTAGATGAGGTAGCCTTTGCTAGTCTGCTTAGGGCATCTAGACGCGGGGCAAAAGATGGCGGGGAGATGGAGGGGCATGGAAACCATCCTGGATGCGGTTTGTGCACAGAGCGCACTTGGGGGGTATTTAGGGGGCAGGGAGGGTCGAGACAGAGCTGAAGTTTAAGAGAATCGGGTCATTTTGGGGCTGCGTGGCTGGGGGTAGTGACACAAGGGGAGCCGCAATGGTTAACAAGGTTAAAGTAAACAGGAGTATGATTTTTTTTTTTTTCAGTACCATGCTGAGGGAAATGATAGCGGCCACTACTGGTGAGATCTGATAACCTGCAGATCTGAAAGTGGGCTGATAGGTTTTAGAGAGTCACCTGACTTCTCAGCAGCCTATAAATTGGAGTGCTGATCAAGGGTGGTGGTGGGGGAGTTGGGGAGCCAGTGCACAGCGCCGGCTGGGCAAGACCTCTGCAGCACAGCTCCAGGAGTCACAGTGCAGGGCCGTGGCTTTCTCTGTCCCACAGAAATGGCGCCAGGTAGGACAATTAAGGCCTCTATTACCTGACGAGTCGGTCGCTGAATTCGGGGGGAAGGGGGTCCTTCAATTTTCAGCTTCCTGGGAGGGTTACAGTGTCCCTTTCGACCTTGTGGGGATGGATGGGGGAAGGCGGCAGTCCCCTACCCTCTCAGACCCGCTGTGAGGAGATAAGGAGAGGTATGAGTTTATATACAAATCAGGTTAGGCGTTTCAGTGAGTATGTAACTTGATAGAGTATGTAACTTGATATTTTCCAGCACTGCAGGAGTAGCGCTCGGACACAACTTGTTGTTTTAAACTGTGATCTGTAACTCCTGTAAGAGGAAGCCAGTCAACATTTGGTAGGTCCTGGAATTAGGTTCCCAGTAGTTATGTCCCCGAAAATTGAATTTGGATTATTTGTGTTTCTCCTTCCCCCTTGGATTAAAGTCCCCGATTAATGTTCCTGAGATTTGGCTAAAAAGAAAAAAAAGATTATTTGACTTCCCATAAGTAAATTCCCCGAGGACTGAATTTCAGCTTTATATAGCTCAGGGCCCTTAGTTAAGGTCTCCTTTGATTGTTTAAGCCCCTGCTTGCTCTTAGCTCGCCTGTATGGAGGGGTAGGCGAGCGAAGCAAGCAAAATGGCTGCCGCTAACTGGCCACTTTCGAGACCCTGGTGCTTACAGCTGGAGCAGGGCAGGTAAAATCCAGCCACTTATTCCACAGTTCGGTGCTTCATTGGCATCAGGCACAGTGATTGAAAGCAGGATTTTCGCTATAGGAAAGCCAGCCTCTGCTGCTACGGTTCTAGCAATGGGAAGTGACCTTGGCAATTTATACAAGCAGGCTAATTCATTTTAGTAGTGCTGTTGCTCTGCTCAAAAGCTGGCGTTCAGCAACTGGAAAGCATTACACATGCAGGTTAATTACAGTCTTAAGGTAACAGATGAAGCATTTCAAATACAGGTAGAGTAGGCACTTAAGGTAACATCTAAAAATGATTGAAAATGCGGTATTATCCTTCTAGATATCAATGCATACTCTTGGTTACAGCATAAAAGCCAGCCTGCTTCTTAAGGAGTCAGGTCTATATGTGACAAAAACAGTTCTCGAGGTGAAAAAAAGAAGCAACGAAAAACAGTCTACACATGTCTGCCGACCTCTGCAGCACAGCTCCAGGAGACACAGTGCAGGGCCGTGGCTTTCTCTGTCCCACAGAAATGGCACCAGGTAGGACAATTAAGGCCTCTATTACCTGACGAGTCAGTTGCTGAATTCGGGGGTCCTTCAATTTTCGGCTTCCTGGGAGGGTTACAGCGTCCCTCTCGACCTCATGGGGATGGATGGGGGAAGGTGGCAGTCCCCTACCCTCTCGGACCCGCTGTGAGGAGATAAGGAGAGGTATGAGTTTATAGACAAATCAGGTTAGGTGTTTCAGTGAGTATGTAACTTGATAGAGTATGTAACTTGATATTTTCCTGCACTGCAGGAGTAGCCTGACACAGCTTGTTGTTTTAAACTGTGATCTGTAACTCCTGTAAGAGGAGGCCAGTCCACATTTGATAGGTCCTGGAATTAGGTTCCCGGTAGTTATGTCCCCGAAAATTGAATTTGGATTGTTTGTGTTTCTCCTTCCCCTTGGATTAAAGTCCCCGATTAATGTTCCCAAGATTTGGCTAAAAAGAAAAAAAGATTATTTGACTTCCCATAAGTAAATTCCCTGAGGACTGAATTTTAGCTTTATGTAGCTCAGGGCCCTTAGTTAAGGTCTCCTTTGATTGTTTAAGCCCCTGCTGCTCTGAGCTCACCTGTATGGAGGGGGTAGGCGAGCACAGCAAGCAAAATGGCTGCCGCTAACTGCCCACTTTCGAGACCCTGGTGCTTACAGCTGGAGCGGGGCAGGTAAAATCCAGCCACTTATTCCACAGTTCGGTACTTTATTAGCATCAGGCACAGTGATTGAAAGCAGGATTTTTGCTATAGGAAAGCCAGCCTCTGCTGCTACGGTTCTAGCAATAGGAAGTGACCTTGGCAATTTATACAGGCAGGCTAATTTGTTTTAGTAGTGCTGCTGCTCTGCTCAAAAGCTGGCATTCAGCAACTGGAAAGCGTTGCACATGCAGATTAATTACAGTCTTAAGGTAACAGATGAAGCATTTCAAATACAGGTAGAGTAGGCACTTAAGGTAACATCTAAAAATGATTGAAAATGTGGTATTATCCTTCTAGATATCAATGCATACTCTTGGTTACAGCATAAAAGCCAACCTGCTTCTTAAGGAGTCAGGTCTATATGTGACAAAAACAGTTCTCGAGGCGAAAAAAAGAAGCAACAAAAAAACAGTCTCCACATGTCTGCTGACCTCTGCAGCACAGCTCCAGAATAGAGTGGTCGCTGTGTGGAATCACTGTTTGGGACAGATTAAGAAAATTACAATGATACTGTTCATGAGCAGAGGTCCGAAAATGCCTATGTTAAAAATTTGGTTATGATAGCCCATCAACTGACTGTGTTACGAATGTGCATTGCACACTTTCCACGCACCCTTGTAATTTCGCAGATTTGTAATATTGTCACGCCAGATTTTCAACAGTGGCATTTTTTCACACCTCCTTATAAGCAGCACAGCTGTCATTTTTCACATCCTGATAGAAATGTGTTTTCACAGTTCAGGCACAGAATAACATGGTCACTGTGGGAAATCAGTGTTCGGGACAGATTACGAAAATGACAGTGGCACTGTTCATGAGCAGAGGTCCTAAAATCCCTATGTTGAAAATTTTGGTGACGAAACTCCATAACATGACTGTGTTACAAGCGTGCATTGAACTGTTTCCATGCACCCTTGTAACTCTGCAAATCTGTAATATTGTCACGCCATATTTTCAACAGTGACATTTTTTTCACACCTCCTTATAAACACTACAGCTGTCATTTTCACATCCTGGCAAAAATATGTTTTTGCACTCCTGCTGGAGAATAGCATGGTCACTCTTGGAAATCAGTGTTTGTGACAGATTAAGATTGACCGAGTGAAAGGGGGAGTGACCGAGCTCAACTGAGCTCTGTCGGGACTGCTGCGGATTTGTTTGTGGGCAGACAAAGGCCCCAACACAAGAGTCCAGTACAAAAGGGCAGCCTGCAGCACTGGGAGAAACAGAATGAGAGAGCAACTGAGGGAGGGGGAGTGAGCGAACTCACCGAAGTGCTGTCAGGACTGCTGCAGATTTCTTTGTGGGCAGAAAAAGGCGTCAATGCAGGCAGGGGCCCAGTAGAAAAGGCCAGCCTGCAGCGGTGGGAGAAACAGTACAAGCGAGTGAGACAAGAGGACTTAGAGAGCTCAATGGAGCTCTATCAGGACTGCTGCGGATTTCTTTGTGGGCAGAAAAAGGCACCAATGCAGGCAGCAGCCCCGTACAAAAGGGCAGCTTGCAGCACCAGAACAAACAGAATGCGCGCATGAGAGAGGGAGACTGAACGACCTCAATGGAGCTCTGTCGGGACAGCTGTGGATTTCTTTGTGGACAGACAAAGGTGCCAATGCAGCCAGGAGCCCCATCCAAAAGAGCAGTCTGCAGCGCCAAGAGAAAGAGAATGAGCGAGTGACAGAGTGATAATGAGCGAGTTCAACGGAGCTCTATTGTGACTGCTGTGGATTTTTTTGTGGGCAGAAAATGTGGCAATGCAGGCAGGAGCCGAGTACAAAAGGCCAGCTAGCAGCACCAGCAGAAACAGAATGCTTGAGTGACAGAGGGGGAGTGAGTGAGCTCAATGGATCTGTGTCGGGACTGCTTCAGATTTCTTTCTGGCCAGAAAAAGCTGCCAATGCAGGCAGGAGCCCAGTACAAAAGGGTAGCCTGTAGCGCCAGGAGACACAGAACGAGCGAGTGAAGGAGAGGGAGTCAGTGAGCTCAATGGAGCTCTGTTGGAACTGTTGCAGATTTGTTTGTGGGCAGAAAAAGGCTGCAATGAATGTAGGGGCCCAGTACAAAAGGGCAGCCTGCAGTGGCAGGAAAACCAGAGTGAGCGAGAGAGTGAGCTCAATGGAGCTGTATTGTAACTGCTATAAATTTCTTGGTGGGCATAAGAAGGCAGCAATGCAGGCAGGAGCCCAGTAGAAAAGGGCAGCCTGCAGCGCCGGCTGAAACGGAATGAGTGAGTGAGAGAAGGGGAGTGAGCGAGCTCAACGGAGCTTTGTCAGAACTGCTGCAGATTTCTTTGTGGGCCGAAAAAGGCACCAACAGAGGCAGGAGTCCAGTACAAAAGGGCAGCCTGCAGCACCAGGAGAAACAGAATGAGCGAGTGAGAGAGGGGGAGTGAGCCACATCAATGGAGCTCTGTTGGGACAGCTGTGGATTTCTTCCTCAGCAGAACAAGGTGCCAATGCAGGCAGCATCCCAGTACAAAAGAGCAACCTGCAGCACCGGGACAAACAGACTGAGCCAGTGACAGAGGGCCACTGAGCGAGCTCAACAGACCAACGCAATCAACATTCGGCATTGACAAATGCTTGTTTTATAATTTCTTGTGAGAATTTTTGTGTTTACTTGTGCAAGAGACACATTGGGACAGTACTGTGTGGCAGGCCAAAAGGTTCTATAAGAATCAGGACAGGCCAGATGAAGCTGGAAGGAGAAGCAGGAAGCTTACTCAGTGACCAAGATGCAAAAGGTTTATTTACCAGGGACAAAAAAAAACAAGATAACTCTGTTTCACATTGTTACAAGGAAGTAAAACTAAAATAAACAAAACCATGCGATTGAGACCAACAATTGGTCAAACCAAGAACAAGGGGTTAACCCCTTTTGGTCCAAGTCCTGTGTACACTTGGCTAAGATGTTGAAACAACTGATGAACCAAGCTTGGGCTTTTCTCTGCATCAGCTGATGAGCAGGTGTGCATTGACCCCACAAAGCGCTTTTGTAAACAGGCCATAATGGGGCCCCTCTGGATGAACAGAACGCAACAAGGAACACTGCCCACTGGTCAAGGAAGAACTTGGCAATCATCTGTGGCTCCAGTCGAGAAGCTGAAGACTCTTGGTCGGCCGATGGTTCTCTGGACGATCAGCAGCAATGATCACTGGCAGGTCCCCAGCCCCAGATGATCTCTCAACAAGATGACAGCTGACAGAATGATCTTCAGACTGCCTCTGCAAAGTGACATGGCATGTGCACACTTAAAGATGGCCGACAAAATAATAACAGGGCATGCACAACGTTAACCATGTTCCCTCAAGCTTGAGTCGGGGTGGCTCCTAAGCAAACTCACTACTGGATACCTCACTAGCAACTCTCTACCATTTACTGTTGCAGGGCTGGTGCTGGAACACTTGTGGCAGAACTTCGGAACAGGCTGGTGTCACTGGAGGCTGTTCTGTGGCAGATGGTGGATGGGTCGGGGACCTCCCTGGGTCCGCATCAGGCTCTGGCAAAGCTGGTCCAGGCAACACAGGCGAAGCTGGAAGTTGGGTACACCAGGGCGCAACTTGATGACATAGTTCAATAACATGCAAACAATTCAGTTTTTGTCTGACAGTTTTGTTCTTGTAGGAAGTACAGTCTCTAGGGGGTGCTAGGCAGGCAACAGCATAATTTGGTTTGGGGTACTGGGCCACTTAGAACACAGAACTATTTCCCCTCCCTTTTTCCTAAAGGTTGCTGCCCCCTATGGGTCTTCCCCTATCCTAACACAGAAACATAGAATTTGATGGCAGATAAGTACCGCTTGGCCCACCCAGTCTGCCCATTTCCCTACCTAATGGATAAGTTGCAGATCCTAGTTAACCAACAGCCTACTTCTTCCTACCCCCAACCCCTAAAATTGCCTTATGACTGTCCCATGCATTCTTAAAATTCACCACTGTTGTTGACTCCACAACCTCCTCAAGAAGGCTGTTCCATGCGACCACAACCCTCTCCATGAAAAAATACTTCCTCACATTACCTCTATGCCATCCCCCCTCAATCTTCAAATTGTGCCCCCTTGTTCTTGCACACCTCTTTTTCTGAAAGATGCTACCCTCTTGGAATTTGTTGATTTCCTTGAGGTACTGGAAAGTTTCTATTATGTCTCCCCTTGCCCTCCTTTCCTCGAGGCTATACATATTAAGCTCCTTAAATCTCTCTTCATATGTCTTCTGGTGCAGACCCTGCACCATTTTAGTTGCCCTCTTCTGGACTGCCTCCATCCTGTCTATGTCATTGTGGAGATTGGGTCTCCAGAACTCCACGCAGTGCTTCAGATGGGGTCTCACCAGCTGTCTGTACAGAGGGATGACAACTTCCTGTTTTCTACCAGTGATGCCTCTCCCTATAGATCCCATTGTCCCCCAGCCCTCCTTACTGCCCTCTCACATTGCTTGCCCACCTTTAGGTCATCTGATATGACTACCCCCAGGTCCCTTTCCATTTTTTTGTTGTTGTTGTTAGGATCTCACTCCAATTGTGTACTCTTCCGCTGGGTTTTTATTTCCCAGGTGCATTACTTTGCGCTTCTTAGCATTGAATCTAAGCTGCTATACATTTGACTATTCCTCCAGCCTTGCCAAGTCCCTTCTCATCCTTTCCACCCCACATTGTGTATCAACTCTGTTGCAGATCTTTGTGTCGCCTGCAAACATACTTTTCCTTCCAGTCCCTCTGCAATGTCACTTATAAAGGCATTAAAGAGGACCGGCCCTAGTACTGAACCCTGCGGTACCCCACTAGTAACCCTCTTTTCTTCAGAGTGGACTCCATTTAATATTACCCTCTGTGCCCTATTCTCCATCCAGTTCTTTACCCAGGCTACCATCTTGGGATCCGCTCCCAGGCTGACCAGCTTGTATATTAATCTTTTGTGTGGGACAGTGTCAAATGCCTTGCTAAAGTCTAGGTAGGCCATGTTCACAGCCCCTCCTTGATCTATTACTTTGGTCACCCAGTCAAAGAAATCTATTAGATTTGTCTGACATGACCATCCCACTGTCAATCCATGCTGCCTTTTGTCCTGTGCCCATCTGGCCTCTAGGTACTCAACAGTTCTTTCCTTCAGAAGTGATTCCATCATTTTCCCTATCACTGAGGTTAAACTAACAGGTCTGTAGTTTCCTGCTTCTGCCCTGCTCCCACTTTTGTGAAGTGGAATAACATCTACCCTCCTCCAATCCTCAGGTACCACCCCATCCTCCCATGACTTGTTAAAGAGGGTAGTCATTGGTGTCACTAGTTCTGCCCTTACTTCTTTTAGAATTCTGGGATGAATCCTATCAGGCCCTATTGCTTTGTCCATCTTCAGTTTTAAGAGTTCTTTCAGAACCCTTTCTTCTGTGAATGGGCTAGTATCAACCCCAATATCTAGAATGTTTCTATTGTTTGATTTCAGTACTTCCCCATCTTCATTTGTGAATACTGAGCAAAAATATTTTAGTATCTCTGCCTTTTCACAGTCACCCTCTGTCCACCCACTCACCTTTATTAAGCCTGACTATCCCTCCCTTGGTTTTCTTTTGCTCCCTGATGTACCTATAAAAGATTTTATCCCCCTTCTTAACTGAGTTGGCTATCTTCTCCTTGGTTTGGGCCTTTGCTGTTCTGACTGCCTTCACTGCTTCCTTTTGCTTTAATTGATACAAAACTCTGTCCTGTTCCTTCTGTGATTCCTTGTACTTCCTAAATGTTTTTTTTTCTCCCTAACCTTCCCTGCCACCTCCTTTGAGAACCATAGCGGTTTCTTACATCATTTTGTTTTGTTGATTTGCTTCACACAAAGGCTTGTTGCCTCTGGGATGGCAGTTTTGATTATTCCCAATTGTTCTTATACCACTCCTTCCTGCCCATTTGATAGTGCATTCCTTAGGCACTCACCCATTCTGGCAAAGTCAGCCCTCCTGAAGTCTAGTACCTTTGCCTTTGTATGGCTTGACTCTACTGCTGTGTTTATCATGAATCATACTGTTCGATGGTCACTAGTTCCCAGATGGCTACCCACTTCTAAATTTGTGACCCTTTTGCCATCTCCATTTGAGAGTACCAGGTGTAAGATTGCTCCTTCTCGAGTGGGTTCCAATATTAGTTGTCTAAGGCATGCCCCTTGTAGGGCATCTAGAATGACCCCATTCTTAGAACTGGCTGCTGCAAATGCACTCCAGTTAACATCTGGCATATTCAGATCCCTCATCAGCAATATCTCCCCTTTTTCTGCCATTCTAAGGATACTTTCTATCATTTCCTTCTCCATGTCCTCCCTCCTGAGATGAGGGTCTGTATACAACCCCTGTGTGGATTGTGGTGCCATTGCCTGTCTCCAAATTGACCCACAGTGCTTCCTCTCCTCCCTGTTTACCCTTCTGTTCTGTTGCTTTGATTTCTTCTCTTATGTAGAGAGCTCCTCCTCCTCCTCCTCCTTTTTTACCCTTCCTGTCCCTCCTGTAGATAGTGTATCCTGGTATATTTATGTCCCAGTCATGGTTCTGTGTATACCATGTTTCTGTGACTGCCACGATATCCAGATGTTCCTCCTCCATCAAGGCTCCTAATTCAGGAAGCTTCTTAACCACACTACGGGCATTACTATTCATTGCTCACCATTTTTTGATGTCTTTTACCTCTTGTAGCACCATCCCTGTCCTTATTGACTTTACTTTCTTCATTCACCCCCGTCCTGCTCCCTACTGACCTTTCTACCTTGGTCTTTACCTCATTTAGTACCCTGTTTTGTAGAGGGAGGCTGGGAATTCCCAGCTGCTTATCAGTGCCTCCCTCTTGACTAGTTTAAAAGTTGCCAATGAAGCATTTAAACTGACTGCCCAGAAAACTTGTTCCTTCCTGGACAGATGCAGACCATCCTGACAGTATAGGCTGGTATGCCTCCAGGTGGAACCCCAGTCCCCAATGAAGCCAAACCCCTGTGCTCTGCACCATTTTTTCAACCATCCATTGAATTGCATGTTGTGAAGTGCCCTCGCCTCATCCTTGCCATAGACAGGCAGCACCTCTGAGAAGGATACTGTGTGTGCTACCTGTCTTAGGCCCCTCCCAACTCCACAAACTTCTTCTGCAATGCTGTAATCTCATGCTGAGCCAAGTCATTCATCCCTAGGTGGACAATGACATACAGCTCAGTCTCCCGTACTGCTGTTCTCGTGATCCTGAGGATAAGCTTCCTGTCCCTCCAAGCCATGGTGCCAGACAGGCACCTTACTTCAGTTTCCCTGCTCCCCCCAGTTCTGTCTCCCTAATGATTGAGTCACCCACCAGGAGCTGCTTTCTTTCCCTGTGATGTCCTCTGCCTCCTTCCTGTGGGGCTCCCTTTTGACAGTTGTCCGCAACATCCTTAGTCTCCTCTGTGGTAGCATCCATAGGGGAACGATGTTTCAACTGAATGGTGTATGGATTGTGTAGTGGTACAACTGACTGAGTGTGCCTCTGTTCCACCACCCTCACCCTCCCTGAGCCCACTGTGGTCCAATTGCTGCACTGTCTTCGCAATCTCTGAGGTCATGGTGGTGGGCTCTGGTGCTTCCTGGGTGGGGGAGGTTCCCTTACTACTGTGCAGTGTGGCCTGAAGATGGGTAACCTCCTTCCTCAGGGCAGAAAGTTGCCTACAAATAGGGCAGCATCTCAGCCTCAAGAAAGACTCCCGGAAGATTGCTGCCCCACAGCCAGTACATTGCACTACTCCCCACATGCCTTTCTACCCTCCTGTTTATCGTGTATGTTTTTTTTTCAGTGATTGTTTTGTTTTATATATACATATATATATATATATATATATATATATATATAATGTGTATGCTTATATTGTCAATGCAGTGTGGTAGAAAGGATATGATAGTGGTATGCACCTTGTTCTCTTTAGGAAATGATGTCAGAACCCCTGGTATAAAGGAGATGGTATCAGGGGTGGGTGGGCTGAGGGGAAGGGGGGTTGGGCCCAAACTGTGCCTTCACGAAACAACCAGCTAAAAACTCTGACCCACCACTATGAAAAGTGTTGACCTTCCTGTCAGCAAGATGACCTACACAACAATTTAACAGAGAAAATACCCTACTAATCAAACAGAGAAAAAAATACAAACAGCTGAGTCAGACACAGGTAAACCTCCCCAGCCCCAATACAGCCTGGTGATTTGTGCTCTGAAAGCAATCAGCCCAAAAACAAGTCAGCTGTGCACAAGGACAGACACAGTAAACAGTATTGCAATCCCTCTGGGTTTAAACTCCCAATCTCCAAAGCAGTATTGCAAGCCCCTTCACTGAAAAGAATAATAACAATTGTAATATGTAAAGTAAGGTACACCTCCCTCTGCTGTGAGCAAGACTGTCTTTCCTGATACTTCTAAGTTCAGTATTTTACCTTTCAGTTAGAAGTAACCTCCACATGAAGAATATTAGTTTTTCTGATGAATCTGCTACAAACCAAAGTACAATAACAGTTGTAAAATGTAAAGTAAGGTTCACCTCCCTCTGCTGTGAGCAAGACTGTCTTTCTTGCAGATTCTAAGTTCAGTATTTCAGCTTTCAGCCAAAGGTAGCTTCCATCTGAAGAATATTAGCTTTTCCTGGCTATCTTTGTAGATCTACCCCACTTTGTTAATGGTAATAGCCTATCTGGGCCTTGGGTATGGCCTTGTCTGCTATTTCCTATGCTTGGAGGCCTGAATGCTGGACCTCACAGTTAGCCCATCCTTTATGGCAGTCAGCCCAGGGGCTTCCACCTCCCAGCCCTGCACTCTGGCACAGAATGGTGCCACAGAAGGTGACAGGGCCTAAACCCCATCCCTTCTGGGCATTTGGCCCACTACCACTGGTTTATCCCATCTCTTAGATCTGCCCACCCTCCCTGGTAGCTCACTTTGCCTCCCTTCTCCTTGTTTTTGTGCTCTGGTCCTTTAACTTCTCTCTCCTAGCTTTCCCCTCTCCCCCTCCCTGCCTGGCTCAGTGGAAGAGCTCAACCTAGGCCCTGCTTTCCCCTAGGGTAGTGATCCAGCATCCTAGCTAGCCTCCCCTTGGGATAATGCCATGTGGTACCCCTTTTTTGCTTTGGGGGTATTCTGTCCCCCTCTAATCTAGGAGCGGTGTATCACAGTGGTTCAAGGCTCTGAGCTGCCAACCTGGAGATCTGGGCTTCAGTCCCACAGGCCCATCTGCACACTTTGTGGCCTTGAGAAGGCCTACCCAGTTCTCCTAGGTCTCCAGCCCTTTAAGTAATTTTCTTGGGTACTCTGTCCTTTTTTCTCCCCTTCCCTTCCCCACTTCCCCTAGCACCTATGGCCTGAGTAAAATAAAGATTGCGTGCTCAGCCCACTCACCAGCATGGACCTGAGTCCATTTTCTGCTGCTGGGGGGGTCTGGAAGGTGGCCGGTGAGTTATTCTCCCACTTGACTGTCCTCTGGCCTGCACGGCTGTGGGGCGGTGGAACTTAAGTGTCCAGGTGCATTTTCCACCCGGACTTATTTTTCTGCAGCACCGCTTGGTCTGGCTGCCTAAAACCTCCCCCCTCATGGCTTGAGAAAAAAAGAACACAAAGGATGTTGGAAGCCAGGCTCCTGCCCATCAGACCCTGTTGCTGCTGTTGCCACCCCAGGCCAGAGCTGGAGGGTAGCAATGCTGAGGGAGCCATAGACACCATGCAGGTACCTTTTTTTTTTTTAGTTGTACCTTGTCTTCTCCCACTACCTGTCGGCCCTGACCCTTCAGGGCATCTAGAGTCATCCTTCTACCACCACCTGCCCAATCGATGCTACCTCCAGATCCCATGTAGCTTAGTCTTACCTTCTGAGCGGGATGAGGTGGGGGACCCCTGTAAATAAACTTTTTTGTTGGGTCCAGAGGTAGTTGGTGAGCAGGGGGCACATTGAAGGCATGCCCCAGAAAGCCCATCTTCCCAGAGCCGACAGGCATTTTTCCACTTTTCTTCCTCCCCCATGCAGCTTCCAACCCCCAGACATCATGGCGCTAGTCACCAACATCTACTGCGTGTTGGGCTGCCCATCTCCCTTCTAATGGGAGCTTGCAGTCCCCTGAGCCTCCACCAGGAGTCACGCAAGTGCGATGGGCAATGGCCCTCCCACCTATATCTCCCCTGGAGACAGTGAGCAGTCGTGGGATGCTCAAGCTGTACTTCTCCCAGCCAACCCACCAGCCACCCGAGTCCGCTCCCGAACCCGAGTCACCGGCGTGGAGCAAGGTGTGATGTCCAGTGCCTCAATCCTCAGCACCACCGGGCCAACTTCCAGGTACCTTTTTCTTTTGTCTGGGCTCCCTGCATCCTCCACCCTCCTCAGTATGCTGTGGACTGCCTGTTCTCGCCATCCCCAGCCCTTTTGTAGGGCAGGGAAAGTCCTGGCTTCTGGCCAGAAGATTGGGCCACACATGCCCTGATGGGAAGGTCTTCTGCCCATGATCCCCTTCTCAGTGCTGAATGGCATGAAGAAGAACAAAAGACCTGGGTGGGGTGTGTGGGACCGGGGGGTCAAGCGAGAGGCTGGAAGGGAGGGGAATTGAGGACAAGGAAAACCCACTAACTTCAGGGTACTTCAACTGCATTATAGAGGTGTGTCAGGGATGAGTCCAATCCAGAGCACTGCACAATGGGCACGACCCTGACACACCAATGAAAGGTGAAGGCCAGTGTGACAGCCGTTGGAATTTCACAGTGGGAGTTGGACTTCACTTGAGAGAAAAGAACCACACCAATGAGAAATTGTGGTTCATTCCTCTGTTTTACAAAGTGACTGCCATCTCAAGGAAGGCACCAGCTGCCATACCTCTCAATCACTCCCCATTTTCCATGATGTCCCAAATGTTTGCTGTTCCAGTCATGCTGTTCCACTGTCCTTCATTCCACATTTCATTTCCATGCTGCAGCTTCCCGAAAGCTGAAGACACTTGCTGTCCTTTGTTCCCCAATGCTTCCTGGTTTCCCAGTAACTGATGACATTATTGACATGCCTAAATGGCCTTAGTTCTCACTCTGGTTTTGCTGTTGCACTGCACTGCCCTGATTGCCAGGTGCAAGAAAATCCCATCCACTGAAGTAGTGGGATACTAGGCTCTGCTGTCCTCCCACTGCTGAAAGGTTCCACACCCTGTGGATCTCCATGGCAAAGTGAAGGCTACACTGTTTGTCCTCAGCTGCCAGGTGTATCCAGGACCGCCATTATGGGAGGGACAACCAGGACTTTTTTCCCGGGCTCTGAGCTATGGAGGCCCACCTGTGCAGCGCTTATATTATTTTTTTTTTATTTAGCTTTTTTTTTTTTATTGCTGCCTCTGCTTGTGCCACTGTAATTCCTTTTTGCCTTCCAGGCCAGGGGAAAGGGTGTTCGAATGTCTACATAATTTAATTTATTCATGACTGTAAAGCCTTTTATGCATACATTAATAACAGCAAGCAATCAAACCATAGAATTAATACAATAACAGTTAATGGTGAGACAATGCATAGTAACAAAGAAATTGCCAATACTTTTAATACATTTTTCATCTCAGTATTTCACCAAAACAATTTAGTGATACCTATTCCTTGCATTGATAATTCTGGAAATTTATTTGAATTATGAAACGGTATTTGATGAATTATGCAAACTACAAACTTCATCCTCACCTGGACCTGACACTATAAGCTAAATTGTCTGGAAAAAATTGCTAATGCTGTTGTGCAGCCTTTAACTATGTTGTTTAACAAATCCCTTAGGACTAGTGATGTCCCACTTGATTGGCAAAGGGCTACAATAGTTTCTATTCATAAAAAGGGTAACAAATCAAGTGTTTTTAATTACAGGCCCATTAGTCTCACATCAGTCTGTTGCAAATTACTTGAATGAACAATTAGAAATAAACTTGATAATGAAGTAGCTGCATTAGAGTTAGATGACCAAACTCAGCATGGTTTCATGAAGGGTCTCTCTTGCAATACTGATTTAATTTCATTCTATAATTTTGTTAGTAGTCAAATTGAGGAGTCCCAACAGATGTAATTTCCTTGGATCTAGGAAAGGCTTTTGATTCTGTCCCATATGATAAACTTATTTCTAAGTTAAATGATCTGGGGTTGAATGGTTTCATTATAAGATGGATAAGAAACTGTTTAACTTACAGTAAATAAAAAGTAAGAATTAATTCTGAACTCTCCAATGATGGAAATGTCACCAGCGGGATTCTGCAGGGATCAGTATTGGGCACAGTTCTATTTGGTTAATATTTAAGTGATGTGGGAAAAGGACTTTGTAGTGTCATCTCCATATTTGCAGACAACACAAAAATAGATGTGGATGTATCCACATTTTATAGATATCAACAGTTGTGTAAAGATCTCCAATCTGTTGAACAATGGGGGTGGATTACAATATGGAATTTAATGAAGCAAAATGTTCTGTATTACATCTAGGGAAAAATAACTCCAATTATCAGTAATTTCTTAACAATAAAGCACTTAAGATTAGTATGTGTGAGAAAGATCTGGATGTATGTATGGATGGATGGATGCCAACCTATCTTCTACTACCCATTCAAAAAAAATTGCCTGGAAATGTAACCAAACTATTCACTATATAAGAAGAGCATTTATTTCCAGGGATAGAATACATGTCATGAAATTATACAAAACATATGCATTACCCCAATTTGATTATGGTACCGTAATTTGGTGTCCATATCTCAAAAAAGATATCAATCTAATAGAAAGAATACAGAGGAGAGTGACCAAGTCAGTACATGGTTTAAAAAATGTTGACTATGATAAAAGATTGGAGAAAGTGAATCTATTTTCCTTAGAGACTAGAAGAACTAGGGGTGATCTGCTACTAATGTATAACACTTACAGAGACCCTACCCTGATGGAGCAATGTGGTATACATAGACTCCATAAAAAGGTTAACCTTAGGTTACATAACAAATTCTAGTACCAAAAGTGCACACTGTGAAATGCCTACATTTTTATAGCCTACATACCGTCAGGATATGGAACAATCTTCAAGAAAACATTGTTGGGGCATCTACATTTGACATCTTTAAAAAATGGCTAGATGAACATCTTTTGGGTATCAGACTGCAGAGATAACCCCACTATGAGTAGGAGACAATTAAATGGGCATTTCACCTACTTTATCTGAATCCTCCAAGTTAAGCCAAGTTAAACCAGGTTAATCATAGACATGACGTGGGCCACTGGGCATGTTTAGAAATGTTGTGAGTGGGAGTGAGAGCAGCTCCTCTACAGTGCTTAGCACATGCTGCTGTGTGTCTCTCGTTTAGAGTGACTCGCCGTCACCCATAATAAAGTTTTGACAATGACAACGAGGGCAGTCTGTGCTTCCGAAGCAACAAGTTACTAGCCACCACCAGAGTACAGCAGCGCAGCAGCTGCCCTGAAGCAGTCAGTGTGGCCCAGTCGCTGTTACCTGGAGGCTTGAGTCATCAGTCACCTGCAGCCTGGTGATGTGAGGAGGGACTTTGGCTTGTCATCATCAGTCATCGCATTGTTGAGTAAGACTACTTGAGACTAGAGGTTCCCCTCACAACCTAAACCGAATGCATGGTGTGTCTCCTCATTTTTGTTCTTCACTTTTCTCCAGACTACTCCAGACACACAGGCCAGCACCCACGCCATCCAGGTAAAAGAAATAAAAGCTGAGATAAATGACAATGACTTGAGTCTGCTATCCACGCTATAATCCCTTTCTTGTAGGCCACACATAGTTTGGAGATGGATCTTTGTGGGGTGAGGGCATAATCCACTCTTCCTAATGCCAGCTGTCAGCTGTTTTGGGAAAAGTACTAGGGCCGACTTTAACCAGACCTAAGACAGAAAAGGTAGACATTTTAAAAAATAAAATGAATGTTCAGCAGCAGACTTAGGATGTGCAGGTAGTTGGCCAAGGCTAGGTGAGCTTTTTAGTCTGGCCCTTGGGAGAGGATGTTGCTGCATCTGGTATGACAGCAGTGCCAGCAACTGGTTGGAAGGAGAGCTTGCCTCCCACAGGGACACTTCTGTGGGCATTCAAGGTAATCTGTGGTGCCATCTATGATCTAGTGGGAGGGTGGGAAGAAAAACCAAGGGAAGAAAACACCAGCCTCCACCAAATGCCATGAGGTCTGTCACCAGATTTTGAAGCACCTCACCATGGCCCTCCTTTGCAGCCCTGCCATGATAAGAGAGGGAGAGAGGGAGGATGGGGAGGGCAGCTGGGTGTCAGCCCTGTTGGAGTTGTGTGATGTGTTGTTTGTCAGGGTGTAAAAAGCAAATTTCAGCTGGTGTAGGGAAATATTTGCACCATCAAGAACCCCTGGTGTGGGATTAGAAGCCTGCTCCCTCTTGGGGGATGGGTGCCTGATTCTGATGCCGGGACTGTGGTGCAAGATGCTGATAGATACAGAGCATTAAGCAGGTGGGAAGAACAAGGGTCACCACCTGATGGATTATGTTGATGAGCCTTGGTAGTGGGAGTAATTGGGGAAAAATACCCTACCTGCACACCTTCTTTTTCCCCCCAATGGGTAATTTTATATTATTTTTCTGCCCCCACCAAGTGATCCAGCCAACAAAAACGGGACTGTGATCCAGCCCTCTATCTTGGACGCATGCATGTAGAGGCATGTGTCACGTCTCGAAGTACCCAACCACTACGTGCCGGGGGAGGGTGTGACAACCCTGTGGGAGAGGAAAGCTGCCTTCGGCTGCTCAATCCTGCTCTGACCCCCCCCCATGCTGGCTGCCTAATGACCCCCTCATACCTTCTAAGTGATGGGACCATATATCTGAGTCTTGTGCTACTATCCCTTCCATCAACTAGATGAGGACTTAAGAGGGATGGGGGGCATGCCTTGCTGTAAGGACTCTGCCACAGTGGGCAAGTCACAGAGGACCACAGGGGTAAAGTGAGCAGCAATGTGACTTCATATTTATATTCAGTGGTCAGATGGCCAGCAGGTGCCAGGAATTAAAAATAGATAACAAAAGGTGGTGCTTGGGGTCACAAAGGCCTGACAGCTCACGGCCTCCCAAAGTCCAGAGGTGCATTGTTGAGCTTTCCCACTACAGTAATTGATGTACTGTTTGAAAACAGATGTGTAGAGGCTGGCTAGTAGCTTAAGATGGGGCTCTGTCTATACCTCTTCGCAAATTGGAGTTGGCTTCTAAAATTGCATCCCTAAACTGGGCAGTGGCTTAGGAGTCAAGAACTGCTTTTTTTTTTTTTAGCTATTCTGTTTAACCCCTGATTTCCAGGCAGTCCCATTCTTGCTGGCCATCCCAGTCCCATCATCCCAACTTCCACAGGACATAGCTGCCTGCGTCTGGGTCGAGGGCTTGGCCTCCAGAGGGAGCGATAGGGTTCTACAAACTCTGATGATGAATGGATCAGGTTTCATGGCAGTGATTGATTGTAGGGTGCAGGGCATGCTGGTAGCCAGATGTCATCCTGCTGGCTGGGGAGTTTCCTTCCTTTTTTTTGTTCTGTCTCCCCATTGGTGTGTCGGAGTGTGTATGCAGTGGACTCAGTGATTACATTATGCATGCTTCAGCACATGATGCATTGGGATGTCTGTTGCTCCACAGCTGCAATTGAGCATATTAAGGATAGGCTCTGCACCACTCACTCCCTGGAGGAGAGTAGGTTTTTGGATGCTCAGTCCTCTTCCACCTGACTTACCCGCCAACATCCTGAGTTCACTGCCAAACTTAAGTTGTCAGTGCTGCATGCGGTAGCACTACCATGGCACCAGCAGGTTGGCCTTAGGTGGTGTAGAGGGACTGTGCGATAACAGACCAGACACAGAACTTCAGGTTCAACCCACAGTCTCTGTGTAGTTATTTAAAACACAGGGGAAATGAAAGAGGACACTATATCATAGTCAAGAAAGGGGAAGGAGTGCCCACAGGTGGCCAACCTTATGGACTAGAAATTGCAAAGGATAGATGATGTTAAGAAATAGAAGAACTGTTGCAACAGATTTAAGAAAAGGTATGCCCTCAAGAGTGGCAGGTTCTCCCTGTTACAGGGGGTCAAGAACTATGAGGAGAAATTGGACATTCTCACATTCAGCCTCATGACAAGAACACCAAGAGGGAGCATGATCATAGGTTTCTGAATACCAAAGGGGATAGACAGCATGGGGTATACACAAATGTTTAAGCTGGTGAGTGCAGGCAGAATTGTATGACATGTACAGAGACAGATGTGGGTCAGGATTTGGGATGAATTTCTTCACACAGATAGTGGTGAATCCCTTCTTTCTCCACTGGAGTCAACTCTGTCTCATTTTGCTTTTAGATCTCCATCATTCAGGAGATTAGCTGGATTAATTTGTGGAAGCTAGAACAGTTCAGGCTGTCAAAGCAGGAGTAAACAGATTCTTGAGGGAGCTTGGCACTGAGAGTGTCACACATCATTGCTGTGTGTGTGTTGGGGGGGTTGCATTCCAACTGATAACCTCAGTGGTGTTGCCATACTCAAAGTGTCTACACATTGCTGTGCATCAGGAAGGACAGACCACTCTATCTTCACACTACTATATTGCTGTGTTAGTAAGATTTTGTTTAGATCTGTCAGATTAGTTTTGCCCTACATTTTTGTGTGAGAGGGCTGGGAAATCTGCTCTCTGGTTCTATGCTGTAATGGGACAGCTGGTGTGTGTGGGTATATGAATGTGTGCACATTAGCGTATGTAATTTTAAGCTGACGTGCTGTTCCTGCTCAGGTCCTCATCTCTACAGCACATCATACTGGGAATTAAATGACACCATCCCATGATCTTCCTTCCATATTTGTTTAAAAAAAAGCCTTGTGGTTCAGCCAGGTGGTGCCAGTTAATAATGCACTGCACAATTCTGCAGGAGATTCATAGTTTTAAACTGATCCAGACTCTCTTACCCCTGGCTGGTGACATGCGAACCGATGCAGAGACACCAGGCGCTGAGTTGGGATGACCCACATGGCAATGGGGGGAGAGGAGACTATAAAACCACTATGGCACATATGTTGAAAATGGTCATTTTGTCAGCTCAACAGAAAATGGCAGTACCCAAGCGTTACACTTCTCATCCTATAGTCCTGGCTACTATCTGACAGTCACAGAGTGAGATCACAAGCAAGTATGCAATCAAGTTTGGTGATTGTCCGTATGTGGCTTGTAAGTTAGGTGAACAGATGGCTATGCTAGCCGACAGCCTGGCATGGGCTTAGTTACGAGTGGTAACTGGGGTGAGGTTTGATGGAAAGCTGGGGGTCCAGGATGAGAAGTAAGATAGGGGTGATTAGGGGGAAGTGTCCAATGGAATACCAGGAATATATAACGAGTAGTATGAGAATGGCAGTTTTTTTTGGGGGTGGGGCAGTTTAGCCACTATGCATTTGGGGGTGCTTGCACAGCTTTAGTTCTGCATTAAGTCACTGTTTTCTTGTGGCAGCAAACAGTGCTGATTTAGGTCTGAAATTGTATTTATATTTTGATGAATCTGTACAGAACTCAAATGCCTATTTATTCCATCTCTAAGACAAGCACAGCTAGCTATGTCATACTGTTTACACTAGCGTTTTTAATGCATGCATGACATTCTTAGAATATAGTATTTTCAATGGCTACTGGAGCTGTTTTAAATCTATGGCATTTTTTCCCTTTCATCTAGTTATTTAGAACACAGGCACTCTGATCTTTTTTGGCAGCTTATAGTTCATTTAGGTACTCATTACTGTTACATAATTACCTGTTCTGGTCTTTGCTGTTTTAGCTGCAAGTTTGGTTACAGTACTTATTCAGTTTGATGACTTTCTGACACTGGGACAGGTAAAAGTCCTCCTGATTTGTTTACAGTCATTGTTGCATTATGGTGACATATCAGCCCACCTCAGGATGGTTGACACACGAGGTGTGGTCACTATTACCTGAGAAGGGCCATTACGTAAGTAATAACCCACATCAGGGTGTGGGGTTACTTAAAGACCAACTGACATATCTTGGTAGAGATGTGCCAGTAGTGCTCTACCTTGAGCACCTGGTGAAATTCCATTTCACCATCAAAAATGCAGTGGAATTGGCATTTTGCCATCAAAAGTAACATTTCACCAGTGAAATTGCTGCAAAATGCCAATTTTACAGCACTTTTGCCAGTGAAATGCCACTTCAATCAAGTCCCCATCCTAACCTGACATCATCCTCAGGATTGGGTCAGGAAGGGGACCTTAGGCTGTGGTGGGGGTGTGCATTGCACTCTGCTGCATCTGTACAGTAAAATAATGCTTCACAGTATACCTCTGTTTGCAGTACTCTCTGTACCGGGAGGTACTCCAGGCAGGGCAGAGCAATACTGGCACATCTCTACTGAGGCATGTCAGTTTCTCTTTAAGCAATGAGGCATGACTAGGGGTTGCATTAACAGTCGGTTAATCACTCAGTGTCAGTGGCTCAGTAGGTAGCACACTCGCCTCTGAGGCCGGGAGATCAGAGGGCTGTGGGTTCAGTTCCCACATCTGGCACTTAGGTTAATATCCCAGTACTGACACTGTAGTGCAGCATGAGAGGGGTGCTGCACTTCTGAGGTGCTGTCTTTCCGATGAGACGTTAAACCGAGGTCCCATCTGCCTGGATTGGTGGTAGTTCAGGTGGATGTTAAAGATCCCATGGCATTTATCGAAAAGAGTAGGGGAATTTCCCCGGTGTCCTGGCCAAATTTCCCTCATTCACTATAAATACCACCAACAGCTTAATCTGGTTCAAGGTCAGTTGGCATTCATCTGTATGGATCCTTCCCCGGGTCGTGCCTGAAAATAGGCAGGATTTGTCTAGTGCACTTACCCGGTCAACAAAAGCGAAATAAAAATAAAATAAATAAATAAACTCCCTATGGTGTAATGTGGCATGAGGTGCTGTCAAGTGCCAAATTGCACCAGGTGGTGATTAACTGACTATTAATCTAAATCCTGGTATTGCCTTATTGCTAGCTTACATAATTACTCCAAAAGAAAAATTATAAGAGTATACTACTTCAGGGGTTGGAATTAAGTTTTGCAGCCACTAGCCAGCCACTTGGAGTGAAAATACCAAGAAATGCCCAGGGGATTGGGGTTTCCGACCATAATACCCTACCCTGTAGGGACTGACAGGTGTCAGGGATGTGACTTGGGACTGTTGAAAGTAATGCTTACTCCATTCCAACCCCAACCCCACCCCCACTCTGCAGCCAGTGACAGGCCTCGAGGTGTGACTTGGACTCTTCAGCCCCAAAGTTCACCCCATTTTCCTATACTGCATCCATTTCAGCATACTTCCTTATGTAATGGGGTGAGTGTAAAGCCCAAATACCCCAAGGCACGCCTCGTCACTTGTCAGTGTCTACAGGGTAGGGTGAGGTGAAATGGTGTGAGCATTATGGGCGATGACCCAAACATGCACCCCAATGCCTGTCCATCTCTGCAGGGTGGGGGTGGGGTTGGCATCACTTTCAGTACTTCACTGCCATTCCTATTCTGCATCTGTCTAACTCCTGCACTTCCAATGCTAATGCCAGCAAGCAAACATTCGGCATTGAGAAGTGTTTGTTAATTACTGCAGCAGTTGTGTGACCAGTGCTTGTGCCATGCATACGGGGATCATGATGAACAGGAAGCGATTACATCCAGCCAGTTGTAACAACTAATTAGAACCGAGGAGTGTATGGCATGTTTACTAACTGGTTATCCAAACTTTAACCCTAAGGTTGCAAGCAGAACTGGAACATATAGGAATTTCGGACTGATATAATCAAGCCACAGAACAACAAGGGTTTAAAATGCTCACTAGTAATTGTGAAAAAATAAAAATACCATATGTTGTTGCATTCATCATATTTTCACAGATTTGGTGAGTGTTTAAATATTCCACACTGCATTTTGTTTGTGCAGATATGATATATGTATTCATTCACCTAATAGATATATATGTGTATATATATTTATACAATGGGGTGGGTGATAAACATTGTAAATAAAAAGCCATATTCTCACTGCAGTGAGATAAATAATACTGACATACATACAAGGAAAAATATCTACATTTACACACATGGTAGGTACGTCAGCAACAGTTATTCTCACTTCAGCTAAACTCCTAGTAAAACAAGTCCAGGCACTACACTGCATTCCTTATTAACAGAAATCACCTGATAAAACATATTAACATGCCACAAAATACCTCGAGTGTCTCGTGCCAATAAAAACAGCGCTGTTTCTAATTAAACACATTTAAGACAGATACTCCTCATACACTACCTAATGTAGCAGATGTAATGTGGAGTGCTGAATACGACATCGCAGAGCAGAAAAAACATAGTAAAACTTCCATCGCAAAGACAACCAGTAAAATGGAAAAGCAAAATGTTTCTGAGCAAAATAAAACTGAAACAACCAAACAGGAAGACAAAGAAATCTTTCTCAGCTGCTCACAGTATCAACTTGATAAAGAGCCGCTTCTTGACACTGCTGAAATGGGTAAGCTAAGCACAACTGAAACAATGCATAATGCTGGATTTCCATCAGCAAGTTTCGTAAATACAGATACTGAATTCATCAACCAATACATTGAATCTGCTAAAAATAATAACACTAGAAGAAAAACACAGTGTGATATCAATGATTTGCAGCAGTTCCTAAAGGAAAATGTAAACATCATTACCAGTATTGAAAACATGTCTACAAATGACTTAAACATAGCTTTGTGCCATTATTTCATTAATTCCAAAAGAAAAGATGGCTCGGAATATGAGCCCTTAAGTGTATGAGTAAAATTTCAAAGTTTTGAATGACACTTAAAGCAACATCAGTACCCAGAATCGTTGTCATCCTCACAAACATTCATTAAATGCAGAGAAGTCCTCTCATCTAAGCAAAAGAAATTAAAGGAGAGTGGCAAAGGAAATAAACCTTTTGCGGCAGATGAACTTACTGACACCCTCATAAACGAACTGTATGATAAAGATATTTTGGGACCAAGAACACCACAATCATTACTTAACACTATGTGGTTAAATACCACAACGTTTTTTGGCATTCGAGGCAACACCGAATGCAGGAACTTAAAATGGGGTGACATTAAATTATGTTCTACTGAAGCAGGAGAAAAATTCATTGAATTTTGCACTGAAAGGCAGACAAAGACCAGAAGTGGGAGTGATCCCAAAGACAGCCGACTTCTAAAACCCCGAGCCTATCCCATAGCAAATAGAAAAAAGTGCCCTGTTGCCAACTTTATGTTCTGTTCTGAGAAAAGACCATACAAAAATAACTATGAGTCCGCTCCTTTTTTTTTAGCGATCAATCAACAATATAAATTAATGCAAAGTAACTGTTGGTTCAAAAACCAACCATTAGGTATTAATACAATAGGCAACATCCTGAAATGTATGATTGAAACAGCTGGTATTGACACAGATAGAAGGCTGACTAACCATTCTATCAGAAAGCACCTTGTACAAAAACTGGTAAATTGCAACGTTGCTCCAATTGATATTATACAGATACCGGGACACAAGAAGCTACAGTCCCTAAATGATTATTCAAAAATGAGTGAAGAAAAGCAGAAAACTATTTCAAATCTTTTGAGTTCCCATGATAACCCACAACCATTCACATCGGCAGAATGCCAAGCTGCACTTCACACTCACAGATCAGAAACAGACAAGCACAACAATCCTGCTTCTTTCACCAAGACAAATTCCTAAGAAACTGAAACTTGTGCGCCAAAGGATGAATTTTCCACAATTTCAAAACCAATGTCAAATTGCTTCTGTAACCCGACTATTACAGCACAGCACATCACATTTAACATTTACCAAAGTAAGTCACCACAGTCTGTACCACAAGAGCCCCAATTTTAAAGATTTCTCATACATTCCCAACATCAGATAAAGAGTTTGAATTATGTCTTTCTTCTTTTCTTTCCAGCTCAGCAGAAAGACAGCCCTCCAAAGAAGAAATCAAAACCGAACTCCTGTGAAAGCAATACAGAATGAAAGAAACCTCAGAAGCAGCTGCCGTCATAGAAGTCCGAAGATATGATCCATGAAGACGTCCATTGAAAAATAACACCTTAGTCACAAAAGCAGCACACTTGAAATAAAGTTACACGAAGCACAAATAAAAAATTAAAAATAAACGTAAAGTGCACTGAAACACGCATTACACTGACTACCATCCCGGAACTCACTCTCAGTAATTAACCACGCCCACTGCCCCTCATCACCAATCAATACACATTATGCAGTAACAGCCACTCACATTAATCAATCATACCACAAGAAGAACAATCAATAAAAGACATTTCTCCTACTAATACCACCCAGCAACCAATAAAAAAACACAACCACGCAAACACAGCCAATGAAACAAGAGAAACCATTCTCATTCACAAAAACGACAGTCCTCATTCACAGCAGTGACCTACCTCAGTGGAGTAACACATAGACTTAAAATAACACTTTTCTTTCAAACCAAATGCCTAACTTTTAAACCCAATCAAACACATAACAAAACTACAAACCTATTGTATAAATCGAATACATGATGGGCACCAGTGGGATATGTAAAATATTTTCACTCCTGCATCGTGAGATATCCATGCCTCACTCTGCAGGAGTGAAAATATTTTACATATCCCACTGGTGCCCATCATGTATCCTGTATACTGTATATACATATATATGTAAATGTATATATATGTGTGTATATATATATATATATATATATATATATATATATATATATATATGTACATATTATGGTAGCACGGTAGTGCTGCCATAGTAAGGGGTGAGGAGCCATTTACATGTTAAACCTAATATTTTGCACCTTAATAACTTTACAAACGTTAAACAGATTTACCTGAAATTTGGAATACACAATCAAGATCCATATATCTTGGGATCTGCCAACTTTCATACTGTTTGGATAAACAGCTGCAGAGTTATTAAGTGTGATCTGAGCACATGTTTATGCGTTTTGGGGAATTCTTTGCTCATCTCAACAGGTTGCACGGTTTGTGTGACTGGCCTGAAATCTTCAGGGAACGTGCAGCCAGCATCCCTGTTGTGCCTTTTGAAGATTTTGTGAAAAAATATTAAACGGTTCAAAAGTTATTCAAAAAACAATTTCCCATTATAAGTCAATGGGAAAAGTTAACAAAAAGTTTGACAGTGTCGCAAACCGCAGTTTTTACTTTTGCAAATGGTCCTTTTACAGTCGCAAATCCACCATTTTGTTTTCAGTTGGTCATCAGAAAAATGCTTGGCATTTAAATTTGGGACCCTCTAGCAACCTAATTCTTTTTGTATTCACCTAGTTGGACCATGAGGATGCTAGGCATGTCTTTATTTGGGGGTTAAACACCCCATAAATATGTTTTTCAAATTTCTGGAAAAAGTACTTTCGCAAAGTACTTTCGCATTTGCGACGCTGTCACATGAATTTGCGAAAGCTTTCACAAAGTTCGACAGTACTTTTCCAGGCTGTGGGAAAATGACAGCAATTCTTTGCCACCCTGATGCAAAAGAATGGTTTGGTCTTTTGGGCTGAAATTTGGTGGGAACGCAGCCAACATCTCACAGATGTGCCTTTCAGTATTTTGGTGACAAAATATTACAGGGCAACAAAGTTACGGCACTCCAAATTTGATGCCTTTTCCCATAGGATAACATTACGGCATCCGCTGCATTATAGGAATCTTTGCCGCCCTACTGCAAAATAACGGTTTGGTCTTTTGGGCTGAAATTTGGAGGAAAGAAAGCCAACATCCCATAGATGTGCCTTTTAGTGGTTTGGTGAAAAAATATTACATGGAGCCAAAGTTATGGCACTCTGAACTTCTCTTTTTTCCCCATAGGATAACATTACGGCGTTTGCCGTGCCTTTCAGGGCCCATATCTCAGAAACGGTACAAGATACAGACTTTTCATCAGAAAAATGCTTAGCACCCTGCTCAAGGCTAAGCACAAAACTAGCCAAGAAAGCCATAAATCATATGAATTTTAAATTTTTTTTCTACGTCATACGGTTCCTGAGATATAAGCAATTTAGTATTCCAACTCCTCATTTTCTGCTCCGAGACCCATTATTATGCATACATTCTTTGTACTCACTGTCTTTCTCTATGCAGCTTTTGGGGAAAACCAGCCTGTGTGCTTACAGTATTGTTACCCTTTCCGCTTCTGCTTGTGGTTCCGTACCCGTTTCACTTACTGTTCCCATCTACGGCACCATGTGCGTTACCCTTTGCGTTTTCATTTGCACTTGCGTTTGCATTATTTTAACCATTTGTGTCTACAGTACTGTTTATCTTTGTGTTTCACTTTGCATCACCATGCGCATTACCATTTGCATTTGTGGGCACTGTGTTGCTATGTGACAAGACATCACTTGGAGGGAGCATGGGGCGAAAGGGCCTAGTTTCCACCACTGCATTACATTCTATTTCTCATTATCATTCTCAAAGGAAATTAAAGGCAAAAACTCCATTAATGCATCAGTTAGGGTTGTTCACAGTGACAAAAGTGAGGAAATTTGGTGTTAGGGTTGAAAGCCCTTGGACCCCCAAATACAACCCGGCAATGGGGTGTGCGTTGAGGTCACTGTAACTCTCACCCCATCACATGTGTAAAGAAGCAGAGGTATAGGAGAATGGAGTGAGAGGACTGACGACCCCAACGCGCAGCCCAATGCCGGTTGGGTGGCTGGGCTGGGTGTCCAAGGAGAGCTTTCAACTCTAACACCGAATTTCCTCACTTTTGTAGCTGTGGAACAACCCTAACTGATGCATTAAATGGATTTTTTTTGCCTCTAATTTCCCTTCTTTTTGAGAATGAGAATGATAAATAGTGAATGGAATGCAGTGATGGGAACGCGGGGCCCCACCACATGATGTCTTGTTATATAGTAACAGGAACTGCAAAGCAAACACAAGCGGCAATGGTTACACACATGGTAAAGCAAACCTAAATGGTAAAGCAAACGTTAATAGAAATGCAAGCATAAAGTGACATGGAAGCGAACAGTGACGCAAACAGACAAGCAAGCGCATATGAAAACGGACCTGGTAATGTGCACAGTGACAGCACCAGTATTGTAAATGTTAATGTTAACTGTTACAGCAAGAAGAATGGCAAAGGTAACAGAAATGAAAACGGGAATGGAAGCGCACACATAATCGTGAACCGCAATGCGCATGGGCATGGTATCGCAATTATAAATGCAAATGGTAAAGGTAACATGAACAATAACACCAGAGAAAACAGAAACGTAAACAGGAATGCAAATGCATACATAAACGCAAACTGTAACGTGCACGGTCACGTTACCACACTTGTAAATGCAAATGGTGACGGCAACAACAACAATAACGCCAAAGGAAACAGAAATGCAAAAGGAAATTCAAGCACATAATGAAACACAAACCGTAATGCACACGGGCACAGTAACGCAACAGAAATGCAAATGGTAACAGTTACAGCAACAAAGACGCAAAATGAAAGAGAAACGCAAATGCAAATGAAAGGGCTGGTGTAAACACAAATGGCAATGCACATGGTGATGCAAACTGAAATGCAAACACAAAGAGTAGTGGAAACACAAATGGTAACAGTAACGCAAATGTAAGGACAAACGAGAACGCAAAGGGAAACCACACAGTGGCATACATGGGTGCGGTAACGCAAACAGGTATGTAAATGCAAGTGGAAACAGTAACTGTAACATTAACAGAAGTGCATACCCTGTTTTCCCCAACAGCTGCATAGAGAAACACAGTGTGTACAAAGAATGTATGCATAATAATGGGCCTCGGATCTGGAAAAGAGGTGCTGGAATACTAAATTGCTTATATCTCAGTAACCGTACGACATAGAAAAAAAATAAATTTCACATGATTCATGATTTTCCTGGCTATGATTTTGCTGTCATGATGAAAATTCTGTATCTCTTACCGTTTTCGAGATATGAGCCCTGAAAGGTGCGGCATATGCCACCATGTTAGTCTAAGGGAAAAAATGCCAACTTCAGAGTATCGTGACTTTGCAGCCATGCAGTATTTTTTCACCAAGCCACCAAAAGGCACATCTGTGAGATGTTGGTTGCCTTCCTGCCAAATTTCAGCTCAAATGACCAAACTGTTCTTTTGCAGCAGGGTGGCAAAGAACTGCTGTCATTTTGGCCATAGTCTGAAAAAGTAGTGTCGTGATTTGCGAAAGCTTTCGCAAAAATTTGCGAAAGTGTCGTGAGTGCGACAATACTTTGCAACACTACTTTTTCCAGAAATTTGAAAAACATATGTCTAGGGTGTTTAACCCCCAAAATAAAGACATGCCTAGCATTCTCAGGGTCCGACTAGGTAAACACAAAAAGAATTGTGTCCCTAGATGGTCCCAATTTTAAATGGCAAACATTTTTCTGATCACCAACTGAAAACAAAATGGTGGATTTACAACACTACTAGGGCCATTTGCGACAGTAAAAAGTGCATTTGCGACACTGTCAAACTTTTTGTTAACTTTTCCCATTGACTTATAATGGGACTTGTTTCTTGAATAACTTTTGAACCATTTAATATTTTTTCGCAAAATCTTCAAAAGGCACATCATAGACCCTGGCCGCACATTTCCTGAAGTTTTCAGACTGCTCGCACAAACTATGCGACCTGTAGGTGTGAGCAAACAATTCACCAAAAAACATAAACGCGCGCGCAGATCTCACTTAATAATTCCACAGCTGTATATCCGACCACTATGAAAGTTGGCAGATCCTAAAACACATGGTTCTTGATCATGCATTCTAAATTTCAGGCACATCTGATAAACAGTGGCAAAGTTATTAAGGTGCAAAGTTTGACCCTTTAACCTTAAAAGGGCTACTCAACCCTAACTATGGTAGCATGGTATATATATATATATATATATATAGATATATAGATATATATATATATATCTATATATCTATATCTATATATATATAGATATAGATATATATATCATTGTCACAATTTTGGGTTGTTAGGATTACATGGGTTGTGTTTTTTTTTTTTTTTTTTTGAAATTGCAATTTATACCCCCTCAGAGCCGCTCCCTCCGGTGCACCCATGAAGCCCTGCCCCTGCCAGCGCTCCTCCTACTCACCGCCAGACCTATCATCTTGCCTCGGAATACCCCCCGGGCGGGGTCGGGTCGGGAGGCTTACCCGAATCTTGGGGACTTGTCCAGGTCCTGGGTAGTGGATGGGCGCTGGCACATTAGGGCCGTGGCTCGGTGCTCCCGTCATCAAGGCTCCATGGGGGATCCATTTTCTCCTTTTCTCCCCGCTGCGTGCCTACGCGTCATGGCAACCCCTGGCGTCAGCAGCGTTCCCTCCCTCTTCTCATGGAAGAGATGCCTCTTGAGGCTGATAGGCTGCCAGCCTTCGCCAGCACCAATCACGCCCCCAGAGACTCGGTTTGCTGTCGCTCCCCCCAGTCTCCACCAGGGGTCACCGCTCGCCGATGAGAGAACCCTCCCTCCCCCCGGAGACAGCGAGCTGTCGTCGGACGCTCCAGCCTGTCTCCCCCTGGCCGACCCCGACGATCCGGGCTCGTTCCCGAACCCGGGTCACCGGCGTGGCGCGAGGTGTGGCATCCAACGCCTCAACCCTCAGCGCCACACATGGGTTGTGTTTTAACATCCTAAATTACAAATTGGTTCCAATGTTTAACCCTTCTCTGCACCATAATTCCCCTATGTGGAATAACTTGAAATTTAGCATGTGTATAGTTAGACTCAGAATCTGTGGGTACTATACATTTGTTAGTAGCTGTGCAGTTTGACAGTTCTGTAAAGTTTAAAATACATAAGACTATAATATTTTAAGACCTTTTATTTGTTCTTACTGATAACGCAAAAATGTACAGTATGTAAGTTGAATTATAAAACATTCAAGTTCATTATAGTTTACCTCAGGGATGATTCTTAGATAAGGTACGTGGCTTTGCAAAAAAAAGTACTTGTAGATTTTAAAGATTATTAAGAAAGTAAAAATGCTGTTTTTGCACATGTGCAGTTTTTTTTCCTACAAGTTTTCAAAACTGAATTTTTTACAAAACTGATGTGCCTAACTTACTTGACTCAGAATCCCAGTTAATGAGATAAGCCTCATGGTTTTGGAAGCCTTGCCAGTCACAATGTTGGGATAACAAGATAAACAGCTGTGCATAAAAAAAAAAAAGAAAATGTTTTGGAAGTACTGTCTGAAATCTGTGTGTTTGATGGTGTGATGGTAAGGTTAATTCTACAAATTTTGGGATGTAAAAAAACAATGTGTGTTTACTTATCATTGAAACTAGTTTGTTGCATGTCACAGAAACATTCCCTACTTTTGCAGCTTGCTGAACTAGTTATTAATGGACTCCCAAATCCCTATCTGTGGAAGTGAGTAGCTGAAACCCTCCCATCCTGTACTCTGTACATGTTTTTCCACCCTTAACATGGGTGTTGGCATGCATACTCAGCATACTTTTCTAAGTACAGGAAAATCTGGAAAATCCAGGGTCAACATGAGTCCAGGCCAGGGCAACAAAACACACAGAGCCTGATGTATCCCAAGAACTGTTATCCTCTCCTTGGATGCTTTAGTGTAGTTTGTGAATGATCTTTGGAAGATGTGCGGGTGCTAAACTTAGAGGCCATGATTGTATGAGTTACCCAAATGGGTATGTATGCATGAATGCTGGTTAGAGATGTTGCAGAAGTAAATTCTGGTAATGAAATTCTGCAAAATCAGCAATTTTGTCACCCAAAACATTTAGTGAAAGTCAGCTATTCCACAAAATTTTCTCCTGGTGTAAAGTTGTGAAATTTCACCCACAGAATGTGAAATTTCACCACGAAATGTACCATTTCACCCGAAATTGCAAAATGTCACCCACTCTCAGGCAAAATTTCACCATTCTGCAGCAACATTTTGCATTTTGCTGGTGAAACTTCATGTTCCACAGGCAAAATGTCACATTTTGCACTGCAAAATATTTTGCATGATGTGCAAATTTCACCAAATATTTCGCATAATGAAATATCATAATTTCGCACATCTCTAATGCTGGTGTAATTGAACTTCTGTAAGGCTGGCTACCTTGATGTGGCACATAGGTCATCACAATGTATCCTAAATACCGTACCTAAAGGCCAGACATCTTCTATCAGATTGGTAGTGTGTGTGTGTGTGTGTGTGTTAGGCAAATAAAGTTTTGGGAATCTATAGGATAAATAAAGTTTTGGGAATCTATAGGATAAATAAAGTTTTGGGGATCTATTACAATTATTGGCTCACTACATATTGTTGAATGAAATGGGGCTGAGGCAATGATTTTTTGGCAGGGCACAACATCTTTTGGTTTGTGTTTCCAGGGGTTGGGGCAACAGTTCCATCAACTCTGGAGTTTAAAATTTCTGACTATATCATTGTCCCTAAGTGCATCACCTTACATTTCTTAGTATTAAATCTCAGTTGCTAAATGGTTGACCCCATCTCAATTTTCTCCAGATCCTTTTGAGGTTCCCTCACCACGTCCTCACTATTCACCATTACAAAAAGCACTGTGTCATAAGCAAAACCCCATATTTTGCCTTGGATACCTTCACCTACATCACTTATGAACACATCAAATAGGACATGTCCCAGAACTGGCCTCTGCAGTACCACACTTGTCCATTTTTGAATGACTACAGCCTCAGTTCAGTGGGAGAGCAAGCAGCTATGACTACTTCCTAAGCTATATAAGCAGTTCCTCCCAGCCTCTGTCTGAAGCACTTTCTCTTTGCCAGCTCTGTTGGTCTGTCTTCTCTCTTGGGTCTGCTATGGCCATTGCTTGGGGCTTGCTGGAGCCTTGCTCCTCCCCCCCTTAGTTTATTTGTGCTCTGGACTCTGCTTGGTTTCTGTTTAAATTGTTTGTGTGTTTCTCCTGCTTTGGTTAGTATTTGTTTTGCTTCTGGCTACTGTGTGCTTCTTTGTGTGTTTGTTTTTCTGTTTTCATGTGGTCATGTTTTTGGCCTGTGTTTTCTTTTTAGGGCTTTCTGATATTCCTCAGCTTATAGTTGCCCCTCTTTGCACTGTGTGTGTCTTGTGCCTATGCTCCAGCCCCTGCCAAATCTCAGTTCTCTTGCATCTGTTATTGCTTGTTTCAGCTCCTATTGCAATTGCTGCCTCATGTGCTTCACTAATTGCTTGCACCTGTTCCTGGCTCTGCTGTTTAGCCAGCTGCTTCATTCTGTTTACTTTAAACTGCTACATTTTCTGCAAGGACGATTTTACCTTAGCAGCCTAATCCCTCAGTTTTCATACAGCCTTTTTTGGAATTTAAATCAGCTCTAACACACTTATTAGCACTCAGTGTGAATCAAACCAGAGTCTCCTGCAATTTTGTATTACTTTCTCCATGGGATACATGCCTGCTATAAATGCAGTCGTACCAAGCAATCAATACTGTTGTTCTGTCCATTATTGCCTATGCCTACTCTGCCCTGCTTGTTTAATTGTTCAGCTCAGCTACTATTGGTAGCCATAACTAATTACTACCGGAAGCTGTTAACTACATTCTCCCCAGTTTGAAATTCTTCTGGTATAGAGAATACACCAGTTCTGAATACTTCTTTCTAGTACTGAACATACCCCATTTTGAAAACTTATCTCTGGTATTGAACATACCCCAGTTTTGAATAGTTATTTCCAGTATGAACATACCTCTGTTTTGAATACTTATTTTCAGTATTGAAAATACCCCAGTGTTGAATACTTATTTCCAATATGAATATACCCCAGTTTTGAATACTCATTTCTGGTATGAAAATACCCCAGTTTTGAATACTTATTTCTGCTATTGAAAATATCCAATTGAATACTTGTTTCTGGTAATGAAAATACCCCAGTTTTTAATTCTTATTTCTGGTATTGAAAATACCCCAGTTTTGAATACTTCCAGTATTGAACATACCCCAGTTTTGAATATTTATTTCTGGTATTGAAAATACTCCTGTTTTGAATACTTGTTTCTGTTATGAACATACCCCCAATTTGAATACTTGTTTATGGTATAAAAGTACCCCTATATTGATTACATAGTTCTTGTATTGAAAATACCCTGCTTTTGAATAATTATTTTTGGTACTGAACATACATCAGTTTTGAATACTTATTTCTGGTATCACATATATACCAGTTTTGAATAATTATTTTTGGCACTGAAAATACTCAAGTTTTGCATACTTTCGGTCTGGTGTGAACATACCCTGGTTTTGATTATGAGCACAGGAGAGGTCCCAGAGGACTTGAGAAGGGCTCATGTGATCCCACTCCACAAGACTTGTAGCAGGGAGGCGGCAGGGAACTACAGACCAGTCAGTCTTACCTCAGTAGTGGGCAAGATTATGGAGGCACTCCTTAACGAAAGGATAGTGCAACACCTGGAACCCATAGGAGCACTGGATCTAAGACAGTATGGGTTTACAACAGGAAGGTCCTGTCAGACTAATCTCATAGATTTCTTCAACTGGGTAACCAGAGTGGTGGACCAAGGGGGAGCAGTTGATGCCACCTACCTTGACTTCAGCAAAGCATTCGATACTGTGCCACATAGAAGATTGATTAATAAGCTAGGTAGGCTCAGACTGGGTCAGAAGTTGGTCAAGTGGGTGGCAAACTGGTTGACAGGAAGAAAACAGAGAGTGGTCATAAATGATTTACAGTCAGAAGAGATGCAAGTCACAAGTGGGGTACATCAGGGATCAGTCCTGGGGCCAATCCTCTTCAATATCTTCATTAGTGTCCTTGCAGATGGACTAGAGGGTAAGGCTTGTCTGTTTGCAGATGACACCAAGATCTGCAACAGACCAAATTATCCAGATGGGTGGGCAGAATGAGAAGAGATCTGGATAAACTGGCAAAATGGTCAGAAGAGTGGCAACTGGTGTTTAACGTGAAGAAGTGCAAGATCATGCACATAGGGAAGAGAAACCCTGAAGCCACCTACAGGCTGGGAGGGGAGTTGCTGGCAATCACAAGGGAAGAAAGAGACTTGGGCATCATCATCACGGATGACCTGAAATCATCCAAGCAGACCACTAAAGCAGTAGGTAAGGCTAGGTGGATGCTGGGGTGTATTAGTACAGGTATCACAAGTTGTAAGAGGGAGGTAATAATCCATCTTTACAAGACACTGGTAAGACCCCATCCAGAGTACTCCATGCAGTACTGAACGCCACACCTTCACAAGGACATTAACTAAACTGAGGCAGTCCAGAGAAGAGTAACAAAAATGGTGCAGGAGCTACATCAGAAAACATATGAGGACAGATTAATGGAACTCAACATGTATACCCAAGAGCAAAGGAGGAAGAGAGGTGATATGATCGAAACATTCAAACACCTTAAGGGCATTAACAAGGTGATAGAGTCTAACATGTTTCAATATAAGAAAAATAGCAGGACAAGAGGACACAGCATGAGATTAGAGGGAGGCTGATTAAGGGATAATGTGAGGAGGTTCTTTTTCACAGAAAGGGTGGTGGATGCATGGAATGGCCTACCTGAGGAAATGGTGGATATGAATACAGTGCAGGGCTTTAAACAGGCTGGGATAGGCATAAGGGAGCAATACAGATGTGTATGAATAGATAGGCCATTGACAGAGCAAAGGCTGTTGGCACATTCATAAGGTAGAAAAAGAAATGGGCAGAGTGGATGGGCCTCACGGTCCTTATCTGCTGTCAACTTCTATGTTTCTATGTTGAATACTTCTTTGTGGTACTACATATACAACTGACATATTTTTGACTCCATTGTAAAAATGTTTCATTGCTATAGTGTAATCCCTTGGACAGGCTGAATAATGTCTTAATTTGCTATAAGTGTATGTCATAATTCTCTGCAAGTAGAGAAGCATCATTTTATTTGTCATGAACTTGTTTTTTTATATCCTTAACCCCTATTTTTGAGATATGCTGTTTATGTATCACTGTTTAGGATACCACTGTACTCACTGTATTATATATACCTACTGTATTATAACTTGTACCTATTGTCTGTGCCACTGTATGGCCAGGGTCTCAACTAAAAATGGTCCTTTGGATCAGTTTGTTCTCCCAGTTATCAAAAACATACATACATACATAAATAAATAAATACATACATACATACATACCTACATACATACATAAATTAGAGATGCGGCAAATTTAAAATCCACTGGCGAAGTGAACGCGAAGTGTCCACTTCGTGTTGGCATTTCACTACACGGAGTGCCCCATAGGAAAGGTTTACTTCACCTTGTTGTTATTACTTCATGTTGTCATTCTGCCTTAAATGCGAAGTAAGGCAGAGTGACAACAATATTGGCAGCACCCACCCACACAGTCACCAGAATTAATGTGCATCCCCAAAGTGCTACTGTCTTGTGTCCAGAAAACTCCCCAGTGCTGACAAAATGAAATGAGAGTGTAACAAGTAATGCAAAGTCTCCCAGAATTAATGGCACACTCAGTCATGCATGCTGTGGTCACACACAGAGTCACCAGAATAAATGTGTACCCCAAAATGCTACTGTCTTGTGTCCAGAAAATTCGCCAGTGTTGGCAAAGTGAAATGAGAGTGTAACAAGAAATGCAGTGTCCCAGAATTAATGATGCACTGCAAATGCACAGACAGATTAAGATTGCGCCGCTCACTCAAGGAATGCATACGAAAAGGCACACCACCTAACCAGTGCTCACAAGTCACAAATCCAAATCTGGAAAGGAATACATTTTGCCAGTACTGGGAACAGTGCACATCAATAACAATCTACTACCAGTAAAGATACCACAAAGCAGTATAAAAAATTCATGCAGGTGCAGTGGATAGCAGGTTCACACTGCTGCAATTACTCTGTAACACAATAAAAGATGTCTGATTTAATGGCACGCATCACACACACACTCACACACACAATACAAGTAATGCATAGCAAATTCAAAACCTTTAGTAATATAACCAACTGTTTTAACAGACAAGTTATATACTAAGGGTAGAACTATTGACACCACTGACTATGCTCTTTAACAAATCATGGGAGGATGGGGTGGCACCTGAGGATTGGAGGAGGGTAGATGTTATTTCACTTTACAAAAGTGGGAGCAGGGCAGAAGCAGGAAACTACAGACCTGTTAGTTTAACCTCAGTGATTGGGAAAATGATGGAATCACTTCTGAAGGAAAGAATTCTTGAGTACCTAGAGGCCAGAGGGGCACAGGACCCAAGGCAGCATAGATTCACAATGGGAAGGTCATGTCAGACAAATCTAACAGATTTCTTTGACTGGGTGACCAAAGTAGCAGATCAGGGAGGGGCTGTGAACACTGCCTACCTAGACTTTAGCAAGGCATTTGACACAGTCCTACACAAAAGATTAATATACAAGTTGGCCAGCCTGACAGTGGGTCCCAAGATGATAGCCAGAGCAAAGAATTGGCGGGAGAACAGGACACAGATGGTAAGAGTAAATGGAGTCCACTCTGAAGAAAGAGGGGGTTACTAGTGGGGTATCGTAGGGTTCAGTGCTAGGACCGGTCCTCTTTAATGTCTTTATAAGTGACATTGAAGATGGACTGGAAGGAAAAGTATGTCTCTTTGCAGATGACACAAATATCTGCAACAGAGTAGATACACAAGGTGGGGTGGAAAGGATGAGAAGGGAATTAGCAAGGTTGGAGGAACAGTCAAATATATGGCAGCTTAGAGTCAATGCTAAGAAGTACAAAGTAATGCACCTGGGAAACAAGAACCCAGGGAAGAGTACACAATGGGGAGGTGAGATACTAAAAGCAACAAAAATGGAAAGGGACCTGGGGGTAGTCATATCAGATAACCTAAAGGTGGGCAAGCAACGTGAGAGGGCAGTAAGGAGGGCCTGAGTGGATACTAGGATGCATAGGGAGAGGCATCACCAGTATAAAAAACAGGAAGTTGCTATCCCTCTGTACAGACAGCTGGTGAGACCCCATCTGGAGTACTGCGTGCAGTTCTAGAGACCCAATCTCTGCAAAGATATATACAGGATGGAGGCAGTCCAGAGGAGGTCAACTAAAATGGTGCATGGTCTGCACCAGAAGACATATGAAGACAGACTTAAGGAGCTTAATATGTATAGTTTCAAGGAAAGGAGGGAGGGGGGACATGATAGAAATGTTCAAGTACCTCAAGGGAATCAACAAAGTCCAAGAGGATAGCATCTTTCAGAAAAAGAGGTGTTGCAAAAACAAGGGGGCACAATTTGAAGATAGAGGGGTGACGGCCTCAGAGGAAATGTGAGGAAGTGTTTTTTTCACACAGAGGGTTGTGGATGTATGGAACAGCCTTCCTGAGGAGGTTGTGGAGTCAAAACCAGTGGTGGAATTAAAGAATGCATGGGACAGTCATAAGGCAATTCTAGGGGGTGAGGGTAGGAAGAAGTAGGCTGTTGGTTAACTAGCTAGAGCTGCTTATACACAGCTTGGTCTCCTCTACAAACACAGACCACACCTCATGCCAGAAGCTTCGAAGGTTGCAGCCCTGAGCTCTGTGATCTCTGTAGTAGACTATGATCTCATCATTTATGGCTCGGCCACAACCACAACCCCTAGATGCCTCTCAACTGCCTTAAATAAAGCATGTCAGCTCATCACTGGTGCTCACCATCTCACCCACACATGTGACCTGTACACTCAGACCGGCTGGCTCCAACTATCAAACCAAATAAAGTTTCTGACCTGCTCCATGGTCAAAAAAATCTACCTTGGCCTTGCACCTTCTGGGGTCTGAACTCTGTTACAACACCGAATTAACAAATGGTGCCTTAGGAGAGCCACGCTACAGCTACTGAAAGTCCCCCACTGTTACACTTCACAGGGACAACGCTCTTTTGCTTATCGAGCACCACTCTGGTTCAATGGCCTCAGCCCAACCATCTCCTCTGCCCCAACTATTGGTATGTTTAAAACTAGGCTCGGGACTATCTCACTACCAACAGCTCCTGTGACTGCCCAACTTAACCTTGTTTCTCCACTTCCCTTTCTGCTCTAGTTGCCCCCACACTGGATTCTACCTCACATCTTGGTATACCCAATGCTGCACTTTTCACCTTCTTGCCACCATTCCTACATTCCTTCTCCACCCTACCTCTTCCCTCTCCCTATGACTCTGGCACTTCTTATCTGTTGTCTATTTTCTCTGACAAATGCCGCTGGCTGCCTTGTTACAATGCTACCCTTGAACTGTATTAATCTGTACTCTGTTTGCAATGTCCACATTGTTGTAATGCCTGTCTTGATGTTCCCCATAATTTGTATTTCTCTGACGTGGAACCTTTGTAAAAGAGCCATGGCTAAAGGTATTTGTAATCCTAGACTTGATAAATAAATAAAAAATAGGATCTGCAGCTTATCAATTAGGTAGGAAAATCGGCAGACTGGGTGGGCCAAGTGGTCCTTTTCTGCCATCAAATTTGATGTTTCTATGGTAGTGCTGCACCACAACAATCTGCAAAGAAAATTTCAAGAATTAATGAAAATATTAGTGTGAAAAAGACTGCCATTTTCTCCCAGTTAACGTACCTACACCACAAATATGCCCCTCCCCAAAGCACACTTCACAGTACACAGACTACCTGTTCTAAATTAACATTCAAAATCCACACACAACAATAAGCACTCGATGATATGAGCACAGAAGGGTTTCCTACAACAATTGATGTACTAAAGTTTGAGCAAAAAAAATGACTCAAAAAGGCATTTTAAACAGCTTTTAGAGGCTTTGAATTGCTGAGTTCTGAGAGCAAACTATCTCCAGCTACCACTACACACACACTACCTAGGCCGGAACTGAGGCTGTGCAAAACAATCTAGAGCCCATGTAACCTGCAATCCCATGAATCACTGCAGAATTTCCTTTGGAGCTCAATTACAAGGCGAAGTGAGGTGAGTTACATTGATTTCAATGTACTTCACTCTAAAATTGGTGGAGAAGTGGTTTGGGGAAGGCGGAATAACACAAAGTGATTGGTTTCAATGGACTCTGCATTCCTCATTATGAAGCGAAGTACTCCGCTTCACATTGTGGAGTACTCTGCGGATTCTAAGATACTCCGTGAAATCACTTCGCAGAGCGAATTGGGGCCACTTCACCCAGCACTACTTACAGTACTGTAACTCACATGCTGTACAGGAAGGAATGCAAATGCCTATGGCTGTACTTCTCTGATGAGCTGAGCCTGTATCATGAAACTCCCCAATTGAAAAACTCTTATTAATGAGTACAGTGGTGGGGTGGTGAAGCCAGGAGAGATACTACAAAACAGGCTTACAATACATCCAAATAACTAATAAAAAAATTAATGTTGTGATTCGTGATGTGATCGTGAATCATGATTTGTGATTGCATTTGTGACCGTGATGATGAAGAACATGATTCGGTGTCAACGGTGTGAGATAACCAATATGGAACTGTACTGGGGAACGCGAATGCCTACGGCTGTACTTCACTGATGAGCTAAAGCACAAAACTCCCCAACTTAAAAACTCTTATTAATGAGTACAATGGTGGGGTGGTAAAGCCTCGAGAGATACTACAAAACAGGCTTACAATACATCCAAGTAACTAGTAAAAAAATTAATGTGATTCGTGATGTGATCGTGAATCGTGATTTGTGATTGCATTTGTGACCGTGATGATGAAGAACGTGATTTGTATCACGAGTGACTTGTGATGATGGTCCTGACTTAAAAACACATATTAATGAGTACAATGTTCATGTAGGATTATGCACCACACCAGTCCAGTACTCTGAAAGGAAGCCAAAGTAACAACTGTGACTTATGTTACTGATGGAGATTGGGACCTAAAGAGATGCAAATGCACAAACAGATTAAAATTGTGCTGTGCACTGATGAGATGCAGATGCAAAGGCACAACACCTAACCAGTGCTCACCATCAGAAATTGAAATCTGGAAAAGAATACCTTTGCCGGTTGGGGTGGGCCGTGGGGGGGGGCAGTGTACTGCACGGCTGCAGTAACAGTCACTAGTACTAGTACCAGTAAAGATACTACAAAGAAGTACAAAAATCACACAGCTGCAGTAGATAGCAGGATTACATTGCTGAAATTACTATGTGGCACAATGAAAGATGTCTGACTTGATGACACACGTCACACACATACTCACACACACACACACATATATATACACTAAGTAATGCGTAGCAAATTGAAAACTTCAGTACATTAACCACGTATTTTAAACAAATTAAAATTATGCACTGCTGCACCACAACAATCAGCAAAAAAATGGCAAGAATTATTGAAAATATTACTGTGTGTACATTAACACAGTTATACAAGAAAAATATCATCAAAACAGAAAGAACTGTCTTTTTCTCCAAGTTAATCTACCTACACCACAGATACACCCCTCCCACAAAGCACACTTCCACTGTCTCTCAGTACACAGACTGAATGTCACACATTAACTTTCAAAATTCATACACAAACATTAAATGCTCAACGATATTAGCACAGGAGGGTTTCCTACAATCGATGCATTAAAGTTTCAGCAAAACAAATTACTCAAAATGGCTTTTTTAATAGCTTTTAGAAGGTTTGAATCACAGAGAGCTCTCATAGCAGACTGTCTCCTACAATTTCCTACACACACTACCCCGAACTGAGGCTGTGCAGAACCATCTAGAGCCCATGTGATCTGAAATCCCATGAATCACTGCAAAATTCTCCTTTGGAGCTTAAAATCAAGGCGAAGTGAGGCGAAGTACATTGTTTTCAATGCACTTTGCCTTACGAATTGGTGGAGTAGTGGTTTGGGAAGACAGAGTAATGCAAAGTCATTGTTTTCAATAGACTTTGTGGTACCCATTTTAACACAAAATACTCCGTTTCGCATTGCGGAGCACTCTGTGAATTTGCTTTCACTTCATGATTCACTTTGCAGAGTGAATTGGGGCCACTTCGCCCATCTCTGACATACATACATACATACATAAAGTGGTATTGCAAATACCCTCATTTTGCATACTTATTTCTGGTATTGACAATACCCCAGTTTTGCATACTTATTTCTGGAATTGAAAATGCCCCTGTTTTGAATACTCATTTCCGGTATTGACAATACCACAGTTTTGCATACTTATTTCTGGAAATGAAAATGTCCCTGTTTTGAACACTTATTTCTGATATTGACATTACCCCAGTTTTGCATACTTATTTCTGGAAATGAAAAATGTCCCTGTTTTGAATACTCATTTCTGGTATTGACAGTACTCCAGTTTTGAATACTTATTACTGGAATTGAAAATAACCCTGTTTTGAAGAATTATTTCTGGTATTGACAATACACTAGTTTTGCATACTTATTTCTGGCATTGATAACTGCTCTAGTTTTGAATACTTGTTTCTGGTATTGAACATACCCCAGTTCGGCATTCCTTATTTTCTGATATCAAGCATATACTTCATTCTGTGTTCCAACCTGCATTATGCCTGCTACTCAGTTATTCCTGATGCTTCTGGTTCATGCTTCCTTATGCTGCCTCTATTTGGGGGTGGAGTCATACCCTATCAATGCTATGGTTGCTGTTTGGTCTCATGATGCTCAGCTTGTGGCTTCTCTGTTATTCCCACTGTGAACAACTAGGTTGCCTCAGTGGGACATTGTGGTTTCAAGTGGTAGAAGCATGCTTTTACATAAACTATGATTTAGCCTGCTCCATTTCCTCAGAAACTTTCAATTTTCCTGGTCTAAATACTTTAACCTCTCAACCTATATGGCTTCAAGATATACATTGCATTCTCTAACAGCATTACAAATGCTCCTTACTGGATTAACCTAACTCCTCCTTAATGGCATTTAAAGTATTCATGCTCATCATCTCAATTCACTATTCATGTTGACACCATACCAATCAGCTGATTTGTGTAAACTATATAAATTTGCTCTTTATCCTATCATGAGTTAAGATACACTTCATGCCTTGACCATCAATAAACCTTATTTAAATTGCTTGTGCTACCTGGCTAATAGAGGATTACCTAATTTGCTATCATGGCATTCCATAAGTTGCAGTACCTTCTCCTCCAGAGTAAGGAGGCATTCCCTTTTCTTACGGTGAGGAGGCTTTCTATTCTGAAACCATCACTAAAATAAATAAAATAGCCCAAGTCTGGAAGGAAGGCAGTCTCAGCCTTGAATCCCCAGAGATTTCCTTCTGAAAGTTTTTTTTTCACTCCTCCATGACACAGATCATAATACTTAGTTAGTTTTAGTAATATTCTTAGCTTACTTAGATAGGTTCCACTGTTGGATGGAGATGGATGATTGCCCTACTAAGCCATTCCCTCTCTCCTTAGGAAGCCCCTTACTGTCATCAGTGCAAGTCATATTATTATAGCTATCCAGCTAACTTTCATTTCATTTATGTTTCACTAAGCTGCCTGTATCTGTCAGTCTGGTTCTCTACCCCCTAGTCATCGATCGCAGCTACAATTCTTTTGGGGTTCCTTCCTAAGGTACCGTTAGCAAAGGGACCATTCCTGTGGCATGTCTAGGAGGGATGGAACCATCTTACTGAGTTAGTTGCCTTCAGTACCCCTACAGGGAGGTAATTCCTAATGGAACGGAGAGTGTAAATGGCCACAACATTGTTATACAGTTGCACAAGCATAACATTATTCTGGTTGTGTAAGCCATTGAATTAAAAGGATATGCCTGCAGTTCAATGGGTGAGCAACTAGTCACACCTACGTCCTGAGCTATATAAGCAGTTCCTCCCAGCCTCCATCTGAAGTAGTTTCTCTTTGCCCCATGTCCTCCCCTCCTCCTCCAGTGACTCACCTCTTTACTCCCAGCAGGTTCCTTCCTAAGGTGCCTTTAGCCAAAGGACCCTTCCCACAGCACCTCTAGGGGTGGAACCCTCTTACAGGGTTCTTTGCCTTCAGTACCCCTATAGGAAGGTAATTCCTAATGAAACGGAGAGTGTAAATGGCCACAACATTGTTATATAGTTGCACAAGCATAACATTATTCTGGTTGTGTAGGCCATGAAAGCCCCTTTTCTCAAAAGTTGACATATTCACTATCACCCTCTGCTGCCTTCCATTCCAGTCTCCCACCCATCTAATTAAACCTGCCTCTATTCCTAAATCCTCCAACTATTTTAGTGGCCTCCTGTGTTGTACTCCGTTAAAGACTTTACTGAAGTCAAAATAGAAATCTACTGCCTGCCTTCAATTGCCTTAGTGACCCAGTCAGAAATCCCAATCAGACTGATCTGTTACAATTTTCCTGACACAAAGTTTATTTTTGGATGTTCTGCAGCTCATTACCTTCTAAGTAGGTTTCTAGGCTTTCTGCCACTATTGTCTCCATCAGTTTGCCCAAGATGGAGGTAAGGCTGACTGGTCTGTAGTTACCTAGTTCCTCCTTGCCCCCCACACACACTTATGGAGTAGGACTATGTCTACTGTTCTCCAATCCTCTGGCACTGTATCAGACCCCAATGATCCTTAAATTAGTTGGGTCAAGGGCTGAGCTAGCTCTGAGGCCAGTTACCCAAGAACCCTCAGGTGCAGGCCATCTGAGCTTTGTGTATTATCCACCTTACGAGCATGAACTCTTTTCTCACTCTGACCCAATACGCAAAGTAAGCTACTATGGTTATCTGCCTCAAAAAGAAAGACAATTTATTGGGAAAAAAAATATGACATAAATGCAGAGGGTAGGGTCAATTAATGAACAGTTAAATTAAGGAAGTGCAATGTTAGGGTTTTTGAACCCTAACTCCACCCACCCTCATCCGTCACACCAGTAAACCTCACTGAATTGAATTCTAGCACTACCTAGCTGTCTAACATGTTATAGTAAGTATTAAAATGAAATAAAAAATAAAGTAAAACAAACGCAGTTACACTCCATGACAAAAACTGCATTCCTACTGTATGTCAGAAAACACAAGGCTGCAGCACACAGACCTGGGGCACTGCATGTGATGTCACAGCTGTGCTTCCTGTGACCTGCCAGGACACCCATGAAATCCCCTACAGATCTAGTGCAAGGTGTATGATCATGCAATTGCTGTGGGATACACACACACATGCACGCACGCGTGCACACACACACACACACACACACACACTGCAGCCTGATAATCCTCCAGCTTTGTGCATCACAACATACAAGTGCAGTGTCCATCATGGGGTATAACTGTATTCCTTGTTCTATGCTATTGATATTTTTTCATTTTTTCATAATTAGAATTTTAATGAAGTTTAAAATTTGCAACACTTATATGCATGTTACAATATAATCAATATCCTAGCCTGGGCAAGCCTCATGGAATTACAACTGTAAAGCACATTTTACATAATAGAAATAATAACACGTAGCAAACAGTTTACAAATGAGTCTAATTTTCAGGCAGACAGTCAGTTAAGAGGGGAATGACTTTCATGTTTAATCAATGTACCCAGGGTCTGTCCCATGCAATAAGTTCATAGGGGTCTGGCTTATACTCAGGTAGGTGGTCACGGTTCCTCAGAGACCAGTGTTGTTGTGATAAAGTTTATGTATAAGGGTGTCCAATTATCTGGGTGAGCTGGGTTTGAGCCTGTGTTGTCTTTCTTGCAGGAGGTAGTTATTTACCCAGGATGGAAGGAAGGGAACTATTTGATGGGATTCTGCAATACTGAGAGGAGAGGGAAGAGATAGGCTCACCATATGACTGTACTGTATAGGTAGCCATTCTATTCTGGGTGACATGAAAGATCCTCTCATAGCTATAGTACCTGATTTGCCCATCTCAGTTAGTCATTCATGTGGAACTGGTGATACACGTAGATCCAAAACTTGCCTCTGCTCCTAGTGAGAACCTCTGGAACCCCACTATCTCTATTCAGTCCCTGTCTCTCACTGCCTGGGATGTAAACCTTGCACCTTTAGCACCAAAGGCAGTGACTCTAACCACTATGCTATCTGGCAGTCAAAACTTACTAGAGGCTTTAGTAACCCTTTAAGTTTACACTGCCTTCCAATACCACTACCTCAATTCTTAGTGTGTCAGTGTTCCACTTAGAAAGCTGTGACAACCCCCACACACCAGGATAGTACCCTTGACAGACAGTACTCTGACTGTTAAGGCTACCTAAGAATCTTTCTATCTCTGCCACTAACTGACACCAAACAGGACAATGCAGGTATTCACCCTTTTATTCTCTCTAGCCATCCTATTATGACTAGTATTAATGGAAGGTACTTGTGTGCCCTACCACGTTAACCACATCCAACACATCAAGCTCCCACAAGAATACCACTGACATGGCACAACCAACTTAGACACCATGAAGGGAGTGATGAAAAGCCATTGATCATATATGGTCAGTGGCCACATACAATGTATGGGGCCTACGGGCAGACTGGCTGAGCCTAGCAGTCCTTATCTGCTGATAATTTGTATGTTTCTGTGAACGCCACTAGCCAACTACTGTTAAGTGAGGGTACACTTACTCCACCTGCCAAGTCACATTATCACACCCCTATATCGATCCCTTGGCAGGATATCACTAGCCAAAATACAAAGATAATAAGAGACAGTCAGAGACTCTGTGGACAAGCATAATACATTTAAAGCACCAAATCCTAAGAATCACCCTGCAGCTATTGCTCTTATCAGGCAACATACACCCCAAACCAGGCCCATACCAGCAAAACATGGGAAATACCAGGACACAAGGCATCCTTACAGTGGCCTCAATTAACATCTGTAGCCTAGTGGTTAAATTGGATATGCTCCAGGTATGGGTCACACAACATTAACTGGACATACTGGCCATAGTAGAAATGTGTCTCACACCCAAAAGCCCTGCCAGTGCCATATTGCTGGATGGATACACTGTCTTTCAACAAGACAAGATTAGCAAGTGTGGGTGTGGGTGTGCAATCTACACTAGGGACAATCTGCAAGGGCATGCTCTCACCAACCTGGGCACAGGCAACAACATCCAAACACTAGGAGTCAAACTACTACATGGCACCAATAACAAGGGTCTCATCATAGCCTCTTTCTATACCCTCCCAACAAAGAACAGGCCAGTGGTTTTGAAGTAATCTTGGATTACTTAAAAAATCTTCACCCTAGCTCCAAATTGATAATGGTAGGAGACTTCAACATCAACTTGATGTCTCCAGAAGTGACCCCATATAAAGATGGATTGTCTGCCATAAACTTAGTACAGATGGTTAACTCTCCAACTAGGCTGAACTACCGGACAGGTATCAGTACGCTCCTGGACTGGCTGCTCACTAACCATCCAAAAATACTCTCAAGCATCACAGTCCTTTAGGACAGCATAAGTGACCATTCATTCATTATGTGTACTTTTTCAAACAAGGCCCCTAAACCTCTGCCAAAACTATCACCAGGTGTGTCTTAAAAAGGAGGCAGCTTGAACACCTAAAACAATACCTGAGACAGCAAGACTGGTCTGCCACTGATACCACTGATGATGTTGACTTTGCCCTTGACCACTTCTTTGGTAAATTTAATACCACATGTGACATTTTTACCCCCTCAAAAAAAAAGAAATGAAGGGTACAAATAACCCTTGGATCTCACTTGCCCTAATTAACATAATGAGGGAAAGGGACAACCACTGGTAACAGGCACATGTGACAGGCAAACAATCAGACACACTCAGATATAATGACGCTAGGAATGCCTCGACAAAGGCAATCTGTGCATCCAAAAGTCACCATTTCCAAGAAGAATTCACCAACTCCTGGGACAATAGTAAAAGGTTATGGGATAATTTGGAAGCTCTGACATGAAAAGAAAATGAAACCACATTGACCATATTACAATGAAATGGAGTAATCACTCAGGACCTGAAAACTATTGCACACACCTTTAATACTGCCTTCAATGACCTTAGCAGCATACTCCCCCCAGACCACCATGAGGATACAGTTAGTTCTAACAGTAGCAATAAGGAGGATCTACCTCCAAGCCTCCCATTCTACCTCTGAATTATTACTAGAAATAAGGCAAAAAGTATATAAAACGCGGCATAGAAAATCGAGATTCAGTAGTGACAAACTAAACATCAAATTAATTACTCTCACCTTAGATGTTTTATCACCCCCAATGAAATTACTCAACCTATCCTTAAGAACATTAACATTCCCCCAGAAATGGAAAGCTGCCGTAGTCATACCGATCCATAAAAGTGGCGCCAGAACCACACATTTTAACTCCCATCCCATAACCATTCTCCCCCACTCTCCAAAGCACTGGAGAGGATTGTATCAGACCAACTAGTGGAGTATCTTGTCAAAAACCAAATACAGTGCCCCAAACAACATAGATTTCAAAAATCACGTAGCACTACCACTGCCCTGGTTGAATTTACAGGTTAGATACACAAGGCCCTAGACCATGGACAGCTGGTAGGGAGAGCATTCATCGATCTCACCAAAGCATTCGACATGGTAAATCATAGACTGCTTCTTGAACAGTTGTCCATCACAGGACTCTCACCAGAAGCTGTGAACTGGATCAGCAGCTACCTGGCAGACTGATCCCAACCACTGAAAATAGATGGGGTAATCTCAGATAGCCTGAAAGTAAGGATGGGGGTACCTTAAGACTCCATCCTAGGACCCCTACTTTTCAGACTCTTTCACAACTGCCTCCCCTTGTCTGCAAGGACAGTGCCCTACTTTATGCAGATGATGCTGTTCTATTCACCAGTAATCCAGACCTAGTCATACTAGAGAAACCACTACAGACAACCTTTACCAGTGTTGAGACCTGATTCCAGCAGCATTAGTTACTCCTAAACTACAAAAAAACAAAGATCTTGAATTTTGCAACCCCACAAAATAAACATAAGTCTCACCAGTTCACTACCTTAGAAGTTGCAAGTGCAGTCAAATACCTTGGGGTCACGCTTGATAGTACCTTATCAATTGCAACCCACATTGATCATGTTGTGAAGGTGGTCAATGCCAAAACTGGACAACTGCACAGACATAAACACTGTATGATGTCGGAAACTGCCAGGCACACAGTGAATAGCTTGGTCATATCCACTATTGACTATGACCTGGCAGTGCATGGAGCTACATCTGACACCACACTAAAAAGAGTAGTCATAGCTTTAAACAAAGCCCGTCATCTTCCCACTGGGGCCCATTGGTTAACTCACACATGCAACCTATATGTTCAAACTGGTTGGTTACATTTGAAAGGCAGGTTAAAGTACCATTACTTCTTACTTGCAAAAAAGACAGCCCTAGGCCTGACACCCTCAAGTATCCAAAACCTGCTGTGCCTTGGAAAGAACCCCCACAATACCAGAGGTGCAATCTGTCAGCTCTTTAAGGTCCCGTTCTACCACACAACACAAGGACAAAGATCTTTCAAGTACCCTGCTCCCCCATTGGCTCAATTTTATTAGCAGTGACATCCTGCCAGAAAGAATGATTGGCCTCTTCAAACAGATTCTTCAGCAGCACCTCACAGTACAATGTAGTTGCAACTGCCCCTCTTAGATTTCTGTTACTGCAACTTCCCATGATCCTCTGTCTATGTGGATGCAGAATGGAAGAGGCTCTACTGCTTCATCCTCACCCCTCTCACCCCACGCCTTTGACAAAGCCTACCCTGACTGCCTACTTTCAACACTTAATCTTGCATTCTTGCTCTGACTAATCTTGATGTGCACCACTTGCTTAAAGTCAATCTCTACAGCTGGACTGAAATTTGTTGTAACATGTAGTTATCTGTCTTACCACCCAAATTCTGCGCTATTTACTGATTTATTGTAATATGTCTGCACTACATCCGCTGTTTTGCCCATTTTATGTATTTATGGTACTGTTTCATGAATGTTTGTTCTCCTTAACCCTTGGGATGTGGAACCTTTGTAAATGGGCTAAGAGCTCAAATGTACTTTGTAATTCCAAATGATAAGTTAAAAAAAATCTCTTCAGTTTGGAGTGTATTAATTTAATTATTGTTTGGTCTATATACAGTAGGTCATCCAGTAGATATTATATCTTGTCGGCCGCCTTCATTTTGAAGGCTTGTGCCTCCCCTAGTGTGAAATATGAAGCATTTCCCAGCATTTGAAATCTTTGTCTAGGTCCTGCCCTAGATGTGTGAGGGTGAAACTTGATGCCCAAGTATTCTACATGATATTGGGTATGGTGGAGCCCACATGGTTATCGTGATAAATTTCACACTTGTGTTGTTGAGGCAAGAAACTGGAATTTTGCAGCATTGAGATTATATTCTGAGACCTGGCTGTAGTGATCTAGCAGGGCTAGAGGATTGGGTATAGATCTATCAGAGTCAGTAAGGGTTAACATGAAGTCTTCCACGTATGCCAGGACTTTGTGTTCACCTCCCATTTCTACTTTCTTGATGTCTGGTGCAAGCCTGATGCTTGCAGAAGAGATTCCAGCACCAGTATGAATAATAGGGGTGACAGTGGACATCCCTGCCTGCTTCCTGCTGGAAAGGTGGAGAGGTTTTGCCATTGGTGATTACCTCTGCTGAGGCTCTGTTATATATGACATGCACCTGTGTTCTGATGTTTGGGCATGTGTTAAAGGTGGTGAGGGCTTTTAACAAGTACTTCCATTCAACCCTATAAAATGCCTTTTCAGTATCTAGTGAGAGAAGGATAGTGGAGAGTGGATGGTGGATTTAGATATCCTACATAGGTTAATAAACCATCTGGTGTTATCCATGCCTCTGCAACCAGGAACAAAGCCAACTTGTGTCTCTGTCCGCTAGTTCAGTGATGAATATGACTTTAAGTCTGGTGGCCATGATCTTGACAAAGGTCTGCCATAATTCAGGAGATTGGACCTTAACTGCCACAGAGGGAGGTATCTTTCCCAAGCTTGGACAGAAGAGAGACCTGAGCAATTTTAATGGAGAATGACAGAATTCCTGTTGTGCATGTTTCTGTAAGGGCAGCAGGGAATGGTCTCTGAAGAACATCCTTGAAGGTATTCAAGAATTCTGCTGGGAGACCATCTCCCCCTTTAGCCTTCCCAGCTGGCATAATTTCCAGCTCAACATCTCATTCTCTCTGCTCTAAAGGCCTATCCTACCAGGCCAACTTGCCTGGAGCTAAGTTTGGTAAATGTAGCTTGCCAAGAAAATCTTGCAGCTCATCATCTGTGGGGTGGGCTTCACATGTGTATAGTGGGCTGCAGAATGCATGGAACTTGTGATTGATGCTTTCATCTACCCTGGTGAGCTCCCCATCTCTTTTTTTTTAAATAGAGAGGATATGGAAGCGTCCTGATGTTTTTCAGTTGGTATTTCAGGAGGCTACCAGGTTTCTCTCAAAATTCCCAGAAAGATTGGCAGAGCCGAAAAAGTGCGTACTCTACCTTTTGCTGTGTGTATTTGGTTATCTTATATCTGAACCAACTGTGGGAAAGTAAAGGGTTAATAAGAACACTAGGTAGACTGAACAAGCTAGTACTTTTCCTTCACAAGCTATGTTCATGATGGATGGTGGGTGTACGTGGTTAAAAACAAATAGGAATGGGCAGGTGGTAGGAGGTAGATTTGCCTGCAGCAAAGGTATAGTGGAATGTCAAGCATGACAAAAGCTATATAAAGGTTTTAGAGTTGTGAGCCTCTGGGAGAGTCATAGATCCAGAATCTAGAACATCATCATGCTGCTGGCTCTTCCAGAGGACAGGGTAATATCTATTGCTTGTCTTTCTATATGCTTATAGCCCCTATCCTCTGAAAGGTTAGGTTGTGTTATCATCTAATAGACCTTTTTATATATTGGGAATAGAGTGCCTCTTGGATGGTTATTTAGGAGGTAATTTGAAAGGGTTCAACAACAGGTCAGACCTCCACAGTCTGAGGACAGAACAAAAACTAACAGTATAATGCAGGCTAGTAAATTTTCAGGTATATTGGGATTATCTTTGAACTTTTATTCAAGTTCCTTCAGCTGCTTTTGGTTTTCAGCAAGGTCTAGGTTTTTTTTTGGCTCTGAGAAGTCGGTAGGTGCAGCTAATGTACCTGCCTCTTATGTAGGCTTTAAGGGTATCTCAAAGTGTAGCCACTGAGGTGTCTTTTGGCTTATTAACCTGCAGGAAGCAATTTATGTCCTTTCTTAGGCTTGTGAAAAAGCAGGGGTCCTTGAGGGTAGAAGTATTGACGTGCTATCTGCCCCTATTCCCTGTAGAAGCTGTGGGTAGTAGCCAGGTAAAGGAGACTGGTGCATGGTCTGAGATGACTGCCACCCCTATTTGGGCATCAGTCATATTTGATGCCCAGGTCCCCGGTGTGAGCCATAGGGCTATCCATGAGAAGATTTTATGGAAGATGGAGAAGAAGGAGGAGTAATCCCACCCCATGGGATGGATTAATCTCCAGATGTCCATTAGACCTAACTCTTTTGCTAGGTTCTGAAGTACTTCTGATGCCAGAGTCTAGCGCCCTGTGGGGGCTTTACTTTTATCCAGGAATTCATCTTGGACTGTGTTCATGCTGCCTCTCATTACTAACTGACCTTTGTGCGTTTCTAGCAGGAGTTGTGTGAGTGTCTGGAAAAAAGGTAGCATCGGAAATATTTGGGCCACAAGTATTACACGAGTTATTTCATATCTAGCCAGGTTCCCTTGCAAATAATATATCTTCCTTCTGGGTCCATGATGACCTTTTGCTGCTTGAAAGGTCATATTTTTGTGGATAAGAATGGCCTCTCCTATGCTCTTGGTATTGTAAGAGGAGCTAAAAATGTAAACTATATAGCTGCAGTTGAGTTTGCTAGGTTTAGTTTTGAATAGATGGATTTCTTGTAGAAAGACCACCTCCATCCCCTCTCTGTTAAGGTGGTCTAAAATCTTGCTCCTCTTCAGAGGAGTATGGATGCCTTTACATTTGACGAAGTCTATTTGCTATGTTGATTAGCCATTTAAGCAAGAAAAGACACCAACAGCAGAGGATCAATTTCAAGGGGCACTTTAAGTTCCCAGATCACTTTTCCTAGCAGTTATGCATGTGTCATTTGTGTGTTGTACAGGTAGGGGGTACAACCCCCTGGCATTACTGTGGACAGTCTAGGTAGCCCATAACTAGACTGACTTCTCATCAGCTGTGTAGTTGAGCCCGATTTGTTATTATTAAAGTTATATGTGAAGTAAGTTGGATGAAGTGCTCTATCAATCCATTGCCTATTAGTTTCTACCTTGACACCAACATGTGGTACTGTCATAAAACCATTAGTTACAAGTTTAGATATGTGAACAGTATGTACTAACAAGACAACAATGAACAATATAAGCATTTTTATAATATTGTGCATAAACCAAAAACTTTCTGAAACCTGGGGTTTCTTTAGAGAGAGGCAAAACATCCTCATATCTGCCTCCCTGGTCCCTAGACATGCATGGCTCATCCTTGTTTTTAGTGAGCATAGTATCTCATCTGTCAGTGCCCCCCAGCTAGAGAGGGAAGCTTGGTTGTTTGCACTAGAAAGAAGATTAAGGGGTGCTGGGTAAGTTTTCCTTAGGTAGGTTGTGGGGAGGTGGTGTAGACCTCCATAAATCTTGTGATAAGATATGTCTGTTATGTTTGCAGCTGTAATGTTGCAAGAGTGAGGATTAAAAGGTGAGGATGGTAGGGGTTGCTACTCATAGAGTATGTGCTCTCTCTCACCCACATTTCAAGTGGGTTGGGATCCAGGGTGATGTTAACCACTAAGGGGCGAAAAATAAGAGCAGAGTAATGACATAGAGAACCAGAGGGTGAGGATGTCCATGAAGTCCCAAAAAGACAGTCACTCACAGTTTGTGGTGCTCACTGGTAAAAATATTCAATGCAAACAGAATAACCTGGCCACTCACTCATGCATGATGAAAAGGCAAAGCACATTTTGAAAATGTATAGTCCTTTATTGTAAACTTCAGCAGTAACAACACCCCCGACACACCAACACAAGTCTGTTGTGTTGATGTGACGGAGGCATTGTTACTGCTCAAGTTTACAATAAAGGTCTATACATTTTCTAAATGTGCTTTGCCTTTTCATTATGCCTGGGTGAGTGCCCAGGTTACTCTCTTTGCAATGTCTATGTAGTGTTGCCTGTAATCAAATCCCCTTATGAGACCTAGAAGGGTTCATTATTTTAATGTTCAAAGCTCTTTCCCCCTCCCTCCCAGTGGGTTTAGTGGGATTTGCACAGGAGATCCACGGCAGTGCTCAGCGTCAGGCACTGGGCCTAGAACAGTTCAGTTAAGGTGCACTACTCCTTTGATCATGATCCTGCTTCACCAGATCTATATGAGGGGGATGTGATCAATGTTTAGGGGTTCAGCAAGGACAAGCGCACTACTAACTGAAGTCAACTGGGCTGCATGCATATAACGTGTAAGTGTTCTAACACAAAGTGATACGAATAGAGGGTTGGCAGCTCCAGATTGGCTTTCTGTTGGCAGCAAAGTGCAATCATCTGTTTATCAGTCAGGAAGTGTGAATTGTAGAGAGAGATGTTCACTGTATATTTAGTGTGCATGTTTGAGAGGTCTGCTCAAATGTGCAAATGTGTCATGTTTATCTGGGTCTTGTGAAAATCCCTTGTACCTCAGAACATTTGAAGTGTGTGCTGCTACTGCATAGAGGTACACAAAATGGGAGGGGGGGTGGATTGCAGGTATAAATTGTTTAGTATGCATTCCATGGAGTTGTGGGCTAAACAGCTACTTAATCTGTTAGCAGCCCCTAAGCACAAGAAATAACTTGAAAATTACAGCTACTGCTGGTTGCCCTCCATGTTAGAGTACATTCCAAAAAGCAAGAATTAAAATGGTGGCGTCACTGACCGTTAGCTGTGCAAAGGTGTTGCAAAACTTTGCAAGGGGGAAATTTCAGATGGGGATATTGCAGGACCGGGATTTGAGGCACAGTCTGTTACTATATATCAATTATATCTAGATCTGGTTGTCATACATGAATGTTTCCCTCCTCACTCAACTTATGTACCCCCCACACTGTTCTAGTTCAATAACACTAGATCTGTTCACAAGACAGCAGACAGTAAGCTGTCATCAGTGGTTACACATACTGTTGAGGGGAGGGTTCAAAGCTCCACGGCAGAGACCCTGTCTAGCCACCCACCCAAATTAAACTCTAGGTATCTAACATTGTAATGCAGACATTTATATAAGTCGTGTTTTTCACAGCTCATGTATATGTTTGGTGAGCACTTTCTGAAGGTCCTGCTCGAACATATGAATTATAGCAGGGGATCCTCCTTACCACTAGGTCTATTGAAAGTACTAGAACTGTGTGAGATGTTGGAGATGGATGATATCTAAAGGTGAAAAGACGTGTAGAGTAGTAGGAGTAGTTCGACCAGTTTGGTCATTATTCAGTGGGGTTACCGGTCAAAGCCTATTCCTTTTTTTCAGACATTACTTTAGCCGAACTGAAGATGACAGACTCGCTGATGCTTGCACTACCTAGGAAGGGGGCAAATGGTTGAGTCTGTGACTGCCTGTTTAATGGGGGGTAGAGCTATAGGTCTGGGCAGGGAGCATTATTTCTTAACTAGGCAGATTTTTGTGGCAAGCCTCCGTCATGCAGAAACAGGTGGGAAAGCTGCAACCTATGTTATGTTTCATTGTTTCTTTAGGTGCTAACTGGATAAACCATGGAGTAAGAGGAAGCTTGCTGATAAAGGATCAGGTGCATGCCCTGGGTGCACTGTGAGGCATGAGGGTAAAGTTCGAGTGCTCTCCAGCCACCAGTGAACTCCAATAAATTTCCCTCCTTTCATGATGGTAGAATAGTAAAAGAACAGTTTAGAGATGTCAAACCCTGCATCAACAACCACCTAGCAAGTGAAAGTTTACATTTAGCACCATTACAGGTTAACATCCTAGCACAGATAAGAGATCTCTTACCGGATTCCTGTGGAGCCTGGAATAATGGGGTCTCAGGAGACTATCCAGTTGTACCTGTGAAACAAAAACAGCAATGGAGTCACAAAGGATCTGCAGCTCTTTATGAACTAACAATGACAAACAATGCAGGAAAAACAAAAAATAATACTTATCTGATACATGCAGTCAGTGTCCTTCTTCACCCAGTCAGCATCCTGTCAGACCTGTGGACATATAAGGGAAAATGGGTCAATATGAAGAATAAAATTACTGATCAGCTGGATCAGTTGGGAAAGACTTATAACGGTTAAAAAAAAAGTGGGTTGTGTGTTGGGGGAGGGGGAATACAGACTGGTACCTCACCATCGAACTGGGTTTTAGAATGGACTCTGTCACTCAGGGGCCATCATGCAGGAGAGTCAGTGCCCCTAGAACTGATTTTCTCTTAGGGGTGGGGGGGCCATTGTATTCCAGCAATCAACTGACACAGGCCAGGATGAAGCCACCAGCTGCTATCCTTCTTGCACCATTGACAGGGCTCTGGACTGCCAAACTGCTAAAGCATCTTGGGATGGGTTGCCATAGTTAATGAGAAGAATGACCCTTCCCCCTTTGCCTTCCCCCCACAGAGGGAGTGGCTGTACTAGAGGTCCAAATTTAGTCCATGGGATGGTGGATGATGTAGCTACATGGCTGGTGGCAGTATGGCACTTCTCCATGGTGCAGGGCCTGCTCTGACTGTGGCTTCATGCAGGCAGCTGCTATTTTTCCCCAATTTACATGCCGGCCCACCTCATGAGAAAGTGCATAGTCTTGTCAGATCTTACCATGCATGCAGATCCATGTATTTTTGAACTCTATCAGTCCACCACCAGAAAAAATAAGAAGAGCCAGCATCCCCACTGCCTTCACCAACATGGGCATTCTATTCACTACACCCAAGAGAAAAACAGAAGACTCTTCCACCGTACCAACATGAGTAGTTCAACATCCTACCAGTATGGTCAGCCTCCCTCTCCTCCAAATAAAACTAACAGCCAGCTTCCCTTAACCCCACAGTCTCCCTCCCAACAATGCCTCCCCTTTCACCAGCACAGCCAGCTACCTCAACCACATGGCCAGCTCCCCTTCTTACCCACATTATACTGCCCTTTCCCATACATGTGCTTGCCCAGATCACTACACACGGTCACTTCCATGGACAATATCCAACCGCACATCTGGCTAGCCTCCCTTTCAAATATGGACTGTACCCCACACCACCACCAGGACCACCTTACTGACCACATATCCAGAGTCCACACCCTCCATTAGCAAAGCGCTCCTTACTGGCACACTACATAAGATCAATACCATTCAGCCAGCTCCCCTCCAAACATAGACCAAACCCCCACCACCAGCATAATAATCTAGCAGCCCCCAAGCAAAATCAGTCACATTTCTCCATATCCAAATCAGACGTACCACCAACCATAGTGAATCACCCTGCTGTACATTACCCCCCCCCCCAACCACTACCACCAAGCGCATCACACTAGTGGTACCTCTAACACCTCATAGAACTGTTTGTCTTGCATTCTGGAACACTTGCCTATGCAACTGGATTCAGTAGGCAGGCAGCAATCTCCCTTAAAGTTCCTTGTCCATTAGATCCTTCCCACTATGCAGGCAGAAAATGCTGGAAAACACAAAATAAAAAATTCGTTGCACAATGGCTGGCAGCAATCACAGAATAATAGCCCCAGTAAGCAGACACCCAACACAAATATAAACAAACTGGCCAGATGAATTTCTTACCCCCCCAACACCTCACAAGGCAACACAATATAATATATATATATTATATAGACAGCCCTGGCAAAGAAAACTGCTGTAGGCTTTCCTTTTTAAGTATTTGTTTGCAGCTTTATGTCCAGGGCCATACTGCAGAAGTGACTTTCAAAAAAAAAATTACCCCTGCAAGATTTGTTTCCACTCTGTACACAGCATCACCAGCCTTACCCCCCCCCAAAGCCACAACACAACCAGCAGACAAACGGTGAGCTTCCCATTTTTTTAAAGTTCAAACTGGCACAGGTTTTGAAAGGAAAACTACAGTAAATGAGAATGATCTACCTTTAATGTGTGTTGGCAATAGGGTTACCACCTTTTCAGAAGCCCAAAGTAGGGTATTTCTTACTGAAACAAGATTTTTCGCAGGACACTCTGTGACCTCAGCTAGTGCAACAGACTTGTTTTCTCTAATAATCAGAATCAAGACTCAATATTGTCGCTTTTTAGTTGTTTCTATTGTTTCTTATTCTTTTCAGATATTTTAGTTAAGGTATTATTGTTTTCTGCAACATTTTGAGGAAAGTTAGAAAATATTTGTTCTACTGAATGGTCAGGACATGTAGTATTTTTTCATGTGATTTTGCAGGACACAGCTGCCCAAATCAGGATTGTCCTATGAATATCACGACAAGTGGTAACCCTAGTCTGCAGTGTTGCAGACAGGTATGGCAAAGCAGGGTTGCAGTGGGCCTGACATTCTTTTTATAAAGGAGAAGCCTCTTGTACACTCTAGGAGTTTGTTTTCCTCACCTGATCAGCTGTGACTGTTCCTGGAGGTCTTGCTTGTTATATACTGCATTTAAAAAAAAAATCAGTTGATTGGTAAAGTTTTTATTAATTAAATAAATAAATATGCAGTCTGTCATCCATTTGGGCTTGAAGAGGTCCTTTTCATAGTGTCATCACAGCAACTGTCCTCTGGTGTCACACTGAATAATATCCCACATTGTGCAACTACTGCTAACATTAGTTCCACCTGTCAGTAAATGAGGACAGAAATAAGTGACACACACATTCATTCCAGTAGGTAGTACAACGTGTCAGAGTGCTACTATAAAGTTTCTGAGCACTTGTTAATGGCAGCATATGCTTAACACAGATAATGTTTAAATGAATAAATACTGTAAACAAATTATCTGTGTTGTGTGCAGTTTTCATCTCCTTCTGTATTACAAGCTGCATGCACTTCCTTATTTAGTTTTTATTTAGAATGTCAGTGCATGGAATCCATTGTACCTCAATCCCAAGGTATTACCACTTTCAGTATTGATTGGGTCACATACCTGTAGTTTTCCTCAAAAAAACATATCACAGGCTCACAGATTTAATAATCTGTTTCCATACATCAGAACTGAGTGAATGAACTAATCACCTTTGAATTTAATTTTTCATTTTTTTTTCCATTTCATTTAATTTTTATTGGTTAAACTGGAAAGGCATGTGAGCATTGCTGCCTGTTTACACAAGTGTCCAGCGTCACCTTTGAATTTATTAGCTATTTGTTTTTCCAGCATTACTGAAGTACTAATTCTACTGTAACTTATAGTAACACTGCATACCTTCCACGGCAGGTCTGAAGCTTTGCTAGAATATTTTAGCACATTTTCAGGAGATTTTCTGGAGGAAATAGTTTATATAAATGTTGGCGGTTTGGGGACTGCTATGACCTCAGAAGCTCTTCAGTGCATCTTGGAGCTTATACATGCTTCTGTGTCTATCGAATTCAGTAAATGTAATTACTGTCCTGCACCACAGCAGTGTCCTTTGTGTTTGATGAACACTGATGAATGTTGAGCCAACTTCTTGTAACTGTCAGAACAAGAAATTACCACATTAACATCCATGTGTAGTGGGCAATGTGCAGAGTCCCCAGTATGGGATAGGGGATGGCTCCGGGAGCCTATGGCAAAGTGTGTGGGGGGATTACAGTTGGTGGTTAAGTAAAAAAAAAGCAGAAGTCCAAGGAAAGGGGGAGGGGTTCATACAAACACCAGCTGTCAATGGCCATGCATTAAATTCCCCATTACATGCCAGAACAGCATGGTACTCTCACCATAATTTGACGTGCTGCCATACATTAAAGATTGCAGTCTACCACACTGCTTCCTTCCTGCTTTTACTCACCTGCATAAAGCTTGATGTCACTTCTGCTTGTTTTAGTTCCACTCATTCTGGTCACTGCTTATGTAACTCCCTGAGGTTGATTTTTTTGCATTAAACCAGTGTGCTATGCCCCGTATGTTCTCCCATTTTCACCAATCATTACCACATTCTTTTAAGTTCTGTGTTTCACAGGCTACTGAACCAGAAGCCCAATGCTGCAATGCTTCCTTACCAATCTTTCTTTCTTTTAAGTTCTGTGAGAAATAAGTGTAACCCCTAGGTGGCGCTAGCTCAAAGGATACTACCTCTGCCTTCATGACTAGGTGCAGGCTGAGTGGCCTGAGCTCAGTAAACAGATGCCTCCACCAGAAGGGTTGGTTTAAGGGTAGCATAGCTGCTCTGGGCATAGCCCTCCAGGACACTGATACCCCCAATGGCTTGCACTGGTCAGCAGATATACAATCACCATTAATGTCAGAATACAATGTTGAACCCACTCTTGGCACACTTTACCACCAGGGCTGGTTCAGCTGCACTGGGCCTGGAGATTCCTGTAAAACAGGACCTGAAACAGAACAGTGTAATGGCAATACAGTATCCCCTCCACAAAGGTACACACTAGCCAAGTTAAATGCAGAAAAAACAGAATCTGGTTTATTCAGGGGATGTGAACAAGGGTAGGGCAGCAATCTGGCATTTGATTTCCTATCTGATTTAGTCAGGTTATACATGCACACACTAAGAGTCCCTCTAGAACAGTCACACACACCCTGGGTTCCCAATTGTTACTCAGGCTAGAAGCATTGCCCGGAGTAAGCCGGCATTGCAGCTGTTGTTGGGGCCCTTAGAAAAGAAACAAGCAACATGCACTTTAACCCACAATTTGTATTCTGGAGCTGGATCGCTCAGTTCATAATGATCAACCAAAACAAATCAGATGACACACAGTACATATGAACATACAACTCTGTCAGCAGAACAGACCAACTGGCCTATCAAAGTCTGCCTGAGTGTGCAGGTATCACCCTAGATTGCAGCTGCCCCAGCCTCCTCCCCCACTGTCCCTCTCATAACTGTCATAGCCCCTGCCCCTAGACCCTTCCTCTTTCTTTGTCCCACTCCTTCTTAAAGCTTCTGACTGTCATACATGTTACCACCCCCATTAGTAGCACTTTCCAGTTAGACACCACCCTCTCAGTGAAGTAGTGCCTCCTCATCTTCCTTTTAAATGTCCCCCCTTCAACCTTAGTCCATGCTCCCTTGTCTCCCTACCTTTCCTCAGTTTAAACACTCCTCAGTGCTAGGTTTATTTACCCAACTCAAGTATTTGAATGTTTCAATCATATCCCCCCATTCCTCCTCTCCTCCAGTGTGTACATATTCAGCTCCTGCAGCCTGACTTCATAGTCCTTTCCTTCTGTCCCCTTTAACATTTTTGCTGCCCTCCTTTGTACCCCCTCCAGAAATTTTATATCTCTCTGCAGGTATGGCCTCCAGTACTGCACACAGTACTCCAAATGTGATCTGACCAAGGATCTGTAGAGATACAGGATCACATCCCTATACATGGATGATAAACCTCTTGCAATACAACCCAGTAGTCTGTTTGCCTTAGCCACTGATTTCCTGCATTGGACAGAGTTGTTCATGCTCACTGTTACCAACATCCCTTGGTCCTTCTCCTCCTCAGTGATCCCTAGCCTCAACCGTCCAACCAGTAGTCCCTCCTATGTTTTTTGCCCTGAAGTGCATCACCTTACAGTTCTTCACGTTGAATCATAGCTGCCAGTTCTCCAACCATGTCTCTTGTTTGGTGAGGTCCCTGTGCAATTGTTTCTATCCATCCTCTTCATCCACCACAGCTCCTGTTTGGTATTATCTGCGAACAGACTAACCCTGTTCCCAACTTCATGTGGCTATATCAGAGATAAAGAGCCCAAATAGCACCGGGCCCAGCACTGAACCTTGCGGCACCCCACTTGTCATTACTCTGGGTGTCGAGAACTCCCCCCCACAACCACTCTCTGCACCCTTCCTTGTAACCAGTTCTCTATCTACTTTGTCAGCTTTTTGCCCACCCCCACAGCAGTCAGCTACCCCCTCAGCCTCCCATGAAGCACTGTATCCAAAGGCCTTGCTGATGTCCAAGTACAGGACTTTTACTGCATGACTCCCATCTAGCTCCCTTGTTACCCAGTCGTAATTCTCTATTAGGTTTGTTTGACAAGACCTCCCCGAGACAAACCCGTGTTGCTGCCCATCCCAGAGGCCATTACTCTTGAGGAATGCCACCAGCCTCTCCTTCAGTATAGTCTCCATAAGCTTCCCCACTATGGAAGTGAGACTGACCAGCTGATAGTTTCCTGGCTCTTCCCTAGGCCCATTCCTGTGTATGGGCACCACGTGGGCCACCCTCCAATCCAGAGGCACAAACCCCATTTCCAGGGAGGTGTTGAACAGATCTGCCAGTGGCTCAGCTAACTCCTCCGCCATCTCCCTCAGCACCCTGGGGTGGATGCCATCAGGACCTCGTGCCTTGTCCACCCTTAACACCCTCAGCCCCTCTAGCACTCTATTCCCTATGATCATTTTGTCTGTCACCTCCTCCCCACCTTTCTCCACCCTTAGTCCATAATGGCAGTGGGTCTATTCCTCTCCTTAGTCAAAGCAGAGCAGAAGTACTCATTCAGTATTTCAGTTTGATCCTCTCCCTCTTCCACCCATTTCCCTCCCCACTTTATCCTCACTATATGTTCTTTGCACTTTCTCTTTTCCCTGACATATCTAACAAGCATTTGTCAATGCCGAATGTTTGCTTGCTGGCATTGGCATTGGTAGTGTAGAAGTTACAGAGCTGCATGATAGGAATGGCAGCGAAGTACTGAACTGAAGCCAACCCACCAACACCCTGCAGAGTGACAGGCATTGGGGTGTGCCTTTGGGTCATCAGGCATCACGACCCGCCATTTCACCACCCTACCCTGCAGACACTGACAAGTGTCTGCAGTGTGCCCACAGGGTATTTGGACCTTGCGCACCCCATTCCATCAGAAATATGGTGGAGATGGATGCGGTATAGGAGAATGGAGTTGAAGTTTGGGCCGAAGAGTCCGAGGACACCTTGATGCCTCTCACTGGCTGCAGGGTGTGGGTGGAGGTGGAATGGTATGAGCATGACAGGCAAGAATCCCAAGTCACACCCCTGATGCCTGTCATTCTCCACAGGGTGGGCGTTATGGTCAGAAACCCTAATGCCTCAGGCATTCATTTGGTATTTCTCACTCCAAATTTTCAACATTTTTTTGTGACTCCACCCTCATGAACAGTGGCAATATCAGTTTGTTAGCGAACACTGCTTTGCTGCAGCATCTATGAGCATTTGGCACACAAGTGCAAAACACATTCAGACAGGAAGTAAAAATGACAGTGGTACTGTTCATGGGAAGGTGTAAAAATGGCAATGTTGAAAATCTGCTGTGAAAATCTTCAAAAAACTGGTGAAGTCACAAGCGTGCGTAGAAACTGTGCAACGCACACCCGTAATGTAACTAGTTTGGGGATTTTTTTACAGCAGATTGTTAACACAGGCATTTTGGGACCTCTGATCATGAACAGTGTCAGTGTGATTTTCTTTATCTGTCCCGAACAATGATTTCCCACAGTGACCACGCATTTCTGTGCTCAAAGTGTGAAAACACATTTTGACCATGTTGTAGAAAATGACAGCTGTACTGTTCATAAGGAGGTGTGGAAAAATGCCACTGGTGAAAATCTGGACTGAAAATATTACAAATTCATGAATTTATGAGGGTGTGTGGAATCTGCACAATGCTCACTCATAATACAGTTATTTTATGGAGTTTTGTCCCCAAATTTTCAACATAGCCATTTTAAGACCTCTGCTCATGACCAGTGTCACTGTGATTTTCTTAATCTGTCCCAAACATTGTTTTTGCACACCGACTGTACCATTGTGCGCTACATGTGCGGAAACACATTTTGGGTGAGATGTGAAAAATGGAAGCTGTACTGCTCATAAGGAAGTGTGGTAAAATGGCACTGTTGAAAATCTGGTGTGCAAATATTACAAATTCGCAAACTTGCCAGCGTGCGTAGGAACTGCGCACCGTGTGCTCCTAAAACAGTCATTTTTGGGAATTTTTTCAGCAAATTTTCAACATAGCAATTTAACACCTCTGCTCATGACCAGTGTCACTGTGATTTTCTTAACGTGTCCCATACATTGATTTCACACCAACTGCGCCATTGTGCACCACATGGGCAGAAACACGTTGTGGGCGAGATGTGAAAAACGACAACTGTACTGCTCATAAGGAGGTGTGGTAAAATAGCATAAGTTGAAAATCTGGAGTGAAATATTGAAATTAGTGACGTATGGTGCGTAGGAACTGTGCACCGTGCGCTCCTAAAACAGTCATTTTTGGGAATTTTTTCAGCAAATTTTCAGCATAGCCATTTTAACACCTCTGCTCATGACCAGTGTCACTGTGATTTTCTTAACATGTCCCATACATTGATCTCACACACCGACTGTGCCATTGTGCACTACATGGGCGGAAACACATTTTGGGTGAGATATGAAAAATGACAGCTGTACTGCTCATAAGAAGGTGTGGTAAAATGGCAATGTTGAAAATCTGGAGTGAAAATATTGAAAATTCACGAACATATGAGCGTGCGTAGGAACTGCGCAATGCACGCTCGTAAAACAGTAATTTTTAGGAATTTTTCCACTAAATTTTCAAAATAGGCTTTTGAAGCCCACCTTATGAACACTAGCGTGTCATTTCGTTAATCATTCGGAAGGTGATTTCACACAGTGGCTGCAAAATCACCTTTGGGTCCAGAATCTTGCTCATGGACAGTGATGGCTTTCATGAGAAGGGTCCCAAAAACCTCATGTTGAAAATTTGGTGCATTTCAAATGCCTGAGATATGCAATAATATTGAAAAAACCTATCTATCCCATTATACAGCTTACCGGCATTTCCCTCAGTTCGCGGTCAGCTTTGAAGAGTGCAGGTGTGTTCCTGGTCCGCCGAAGATCATCACGCCGAGCTCCGGAGGGAAGTATGGGGTGAGGGGGGTATGGGGAGGTAGGGTGCACAGAGGGTGGGTGCGGGTTGTGGGAGGGGGTCAGGGAGAAGCGCTGAGGGACAGTTTTGTATTTTCAGGGTTTTTTTATTTCCTAAGATGACGAGGGACATTTCCCACACTGGGGTGGGCTCCCAGCATGGCAGCTGGAAGGATGTTGGTGGGGGGCAGGAGCCAATGGGGGATTGGGCATCCCCGTTGGCCATGACATCATTTTGCCATGCTGGGGTGGGCTTCCAGCATGGCACCTGGATTCTTTGGGGGGCGTGCAGCTGACAGGGATTGGGCTCCCGTCAGCTGTACAGTGTGGGGAGGGGCGCATGAGCATGCAGTGTCGCGTGCGCCTGCACGTGTGTGTGTGTGTGTGTGTGTGTGTGTGGAGGGGAGTTCTGCTTACTAAAGCGGAGCTCTCCCTTTCAGCTGTATGCCACTGCATTTTCAGCTGTCATAGACAGCTGGAGCAGTGATTGGTGCACTGTGACCGCACCTGCAAACACACTGACTGAATTGGAAGAGGCTGACACAGCTCTGGAAAACTCGGATGATGGCACTATGTTTCTTGCACATGCGTGCAAGCGAACATAAAAAGGTCCTTCTCCCCTCTCTTTAGGCGCTGTGCTAACCTTAATTCCCTGGAGGCCTTGACTTTTTCACCCACCTGGCCACCTCCTTGGACCAACCCCCATAAGCCTCCTTATTCTCTTCCTTCCTTGTTCTCCTGTACTTCCAATGCGTAGCCCTCTTTGCCCTCACCCCCTGCAGCACTCACTGTTCAGCCAGCATGGTTTTCTGGCTCTACCCTTCTTACTCCTAACCTAGGTGCAGGCTACTGTAGCTTCTGTTAGCCGAGCTTTAATAACTTCCCACTTTTGCTCTGCATCCATCCCCAGCCTTATATCCTGGAGTCTCCCTTGCAGTATTTCTCCCATCCTCCCAAAGTCCACCCTCCTAAAGTTCACCACCTTCATATCCATGCCTTCAGTCTCCCTGCCCAACATGAGTATGAACCACGCTGTTTGGTGGTCACTACCAGCTAGTGGGTCCTCAACCCTTACCTCCCCCACTGCCTCACCATTTGCCAGTACCGGGTCCAGTGTGTTACCAAACCTTGTAGGCCTACTTACTATTTGTATCAGGAGGCCATCCTGGATCGCATACAGTCAAGTCAAGTCAGTTTTATTTAAAAAAGGGGCCTTTCTAAAACCAAGGCGCCTGTACAATAAATACATAAAAATAAAATATAATAAATTATTATAAACAAACATATAATTCCAACAGACAACAATAAAATAGCAGCATAGCATCGCTAAAGCAAAACATCAATCAAATGCCAGGCTAAAAAGATACATTTTTAAAACTGTTTTAAAACTCTGGATGGTTAGGCAATCTCGAACCCGATGAGGTAGAGAGTTCTATAGATAAGGAGCAGCAAAGCTAAATGCCCTTGCTCCAGATGTTTGCAAATGTACCCTGGGAACCTCTAGCAATCCCTCATCGGAGGATTGGAGATGACAGAGGGGATGGTAGGGGCAAAGGAGATCTTTCAAGTAACTCAGTCCCTGTTCGTGTAGGGCCTTCTAGATTAGCAAAGCAACCTTAAAGATGATCTGCCACCATATTGGCAGCCACTGCAGACTGCGGAGCATAGGGGTTATATGACTAATTCTTGATGCACCAGTCAATAGCCTGGCTGCCACGTTCTGCACCAGCTGCAAGCAGTGGCTATCAACCCCCGGCAGCCCTAGGTAAAGGGCACTGCAGTAGTCAAGGCAGGAGGAAATGAAAGTGTGAACCAATATTGGAAGATCATGGGGAGGAACCAGATGTTTCACCCGGGCGATATTTCTCAGATGGTAAAAAGAAGTTTTAACAACTGCTGACACCTGTAATTTCAGGGTTAGGCAGTCAACAAACATAGCACTCAGGTTCCGCACCTGGTCTGAGGTAGCTAGCTGGACACCTCCTAGCCATAAACCCGAAGGTGAACCTGCCAACATACCCACCTCGCGATGACCCGGGTTCACAACCAACACCTCAGTTTTTTCAGGGTTCAACCTTAGCCAGCTCTCATTCATCCAGGCCTGAATTTCAGTCAGACAGCTGTTGAGCACTGAGACAGCATCATCTTGTTCAGGGACAAAAGACATGTATAGCTGAGTATCATCTGCATAACAGTGAAAACTCAAGCCATACCATCTAATAATCACTCCCAATGGCAGCATATACACTGCAAACAATATGGGTGCTAGAATGGATCCCTGTGGAACCCCACAGGGCAGGGAGAATGGAGATGAGGTACAAACCCTTGATACCACTCTCTGAGTCCTACCCGTGAGGTAGGATTGAAACCATCTGAGGACAACCCCTGAAAGTCCACAGATAAACCGCAGGCGATCCAACAGCACACCATGGTCCACAGTATCAAATGCTGCAGAGAGATCAAGAAGGACCAAGATGGAATGAGCCCTTCAGTCTCTCACTATCAGGAGGTAATTTAGTACCTGAATAAGGGCAGTCTCAATACTATTTCTCTTCCTGAAACCGAACAGAAGAGAATCATAGATATTGTGGCTGGTCAAATGGTCCTCCAGCTGTAAAGCCACCACCTTCTCAATAACCTTACCCAAAAAGGGAAGGTTAGAGACCGGCCTGTAATTTGCTAGACAGTCGGGATCCAAGGAGGGCTTCTTAAGAAGAGGCTGAACTATGGCCTCCCTAAGGGAAGCTGGAAAAATTCCCCTCTCCAAGGATAACCAGACAATCTAAGCAAGGACCAGGCCGATAACATCAACGCATCCAACAAGCAAGCGTGTAGGGCCCGTATCCAAACTACAGTTGGTAGGACGTAAGGTCTGGATTAACACCACAATATCATTGATTGTAGGCTGGCCAAACTTGCACCACTCACACTGGGGGTCCGACATCTCCTGCCGACCACTGCTACTCCCTAGAGAAAGGGTCAAGTGTATATCAGACCTGATCGTGGCAACCTTATTCGCAAAGAATCGAGCAAACTCCTCACACTGCTCTTGTGAAAAAGCATTTCTGGGCTGAAGACAGAGTGGATTGCATAGTCTGTCCACTGTCCAGAAAAGCTGAGCTGGTCAATTCCACATGGCAGCAATTTCCCTGGACAGGAATTCTGCCTTCTTATGGGAAATTGTTGATTGATAGATCAAATAATGATCCATCAAACTAAGCCTGTCATACACCAGGCCATACCTCTGCCATCACCTCTCTAGCCTTTGTCCAACTCTCCTCAACTCCCTCAAGTCCTCATCAAACCATGGTGACCTAGGGTGAAGGGAGAGTGGACGAACATGAACAGTAGCAATGGGTTCCAGGGCCTCTGTCACTGCCTTATTTTAGGCAAGTACCATATCCCCTGGATCCATGCATTCCCTCGGCATGCCCGATAGGTCCAGATCATCTGGGGATACACCCCTCAAAGTGCAGTACTGGACCATCTCCATAGGGGCAGGCCTCTTGGCAGGGCCTCAGAACTGAAGCTGATGGTATGATGGTCTGACCACCCGAATGGTCCACCACCAAATCAGATATCTCCATCCCCAGGAGAAACACCAAGTCCAATGAATGACCACCAATGTGGGTTGAGGAAGAATCAACCTGTGTGAGGCCCAGTGAACTCATTAACTGGAGGAAGTCCTGTCCAAACTGTGAGAGTTCATCGTCGACCCAAGCATTGAAATCCCCAAGGATCAGCCATCTATGGGGTCCAAATGTTAGGTCGGCGATGAGATCTGTGACTTCCTGCAGGAAAACATTCCCATCTCCTAGTGAACGGTAGATGAGAAGAATCTTGCACCCCACACCCTCACCCACGATACATTCAAAGGAGTTGGTGGCTCCCAGTGGAATTTCCCTCAGGTTCAGTTCTGATCTAAAACAAAAGGCCACACCCCCGCTCCTACGATCGATCCTCGGTGGGGTATCACTGAGTACCCAGGAGGAACTGCTGAAGCTAAAATTGGGCCAGCATTTCCATCCAACCAGGTCTCGGTGATGCAAGCCAGGTCAGTTGAATTAACAAGATTGCCAATTATGGCAGTCTTGTTTCTAATGGACCTGGCATTGCATAACACCGCCTGAGTTCGATGAGCAGCCGGGGAAAACCAAGTTTCCCGTCTGCAATAAGCAGAACCCTTGGGTATGGGAATTAGGCAGGGAGGACCCCTTTTCTGGACTGATTTCACCCCAGGGCATCTCCTTGTCCCCACAAACCCAATCCGCCCCCTTCCATCCATTCCTCCAACATGCTGAGTCCCTGCCCTAACCACCTGCTCCCTGGTGCTTTTGGTGGCAGGGGTGTTCGAGTCATCCCCCAATATCACCACACTCCCCCTCCTACACACCTTCCTTATCTGCTCTGCCAACTCCCCATCCAGTTCCCCAAACTGGGTTGGTGGTCTGTACACCACCCCAAGCTCAGTTTTCTATACTTGGAGTTCAGAAACTGCACCCAAAGTGCCTCCTTCCTCCCATCCTCCCCCTCATCCCTTGTACATTTGATCCCTTGTCTCACACAGAGTGCTACTCACCCTTCAACTCCCCAATCCCTCTTGTATGTACTGTACCCTGGGATTGCTAGATCCAAGTCATGGTACTCAGTGGCCCAAGTCTCTGTTACTGCAGCAACATCCGCATTCCCCTCTGAGAAGAGTGCCTGAAGTTCTGCAATTTTGTTTCCCAGGCTTTTTGCATTTAGGGAGACCACCTTCCATCCATACCCCTCCTTTCTCTCTCCCCTCTTCTCCTTGGTCTGCTCCCCTCCTCTCAGTAGTCCACACCCTTTTTTCACCTTGTTATTACAGGGCGGTGGTGCCTTCTGCAATTCACACTGGCTACCCTGCATGCCCCTTCCCTGAGTCACTTCACCTCTGCCTTTATCCGTATCTGGGGGAGGTGAGCTCACTAGGCTCCCCAACCTGGACCATTCTACTATTCTCAGTCCTCTTGCCACCCCTCCCAGTTTAAATCTACCTTAGTTGATATATACCCCTCAATTCCATCCTTTAGTACTCCCCTTCCCGCTCAAGTGTAGCCTATCCCCTGCATACAAGTCACTATTTCCCCAGATCCTACCCCAGTTTGTCACTAAACCATAATTCTTGGTGTGGCACCATTCTCTCAGCCACTTGTTGAACTCCTCTATCCTTCCTTTCTTCCCCATACTCGCACATGGTACCTGGAGTACCTACGAGAATGCCACTGACTCCCAAATCCCCTCACATTGACTGCCCAATTTCTCAAACCTCCCCTTCACCATTTCTACAGACTCCCCCACCAAGCTGTTTGCATCCATGTGCAATACTAGGTGAGGTTTCTTCCTCCCCTTCGATGCGCACTTGAACAGTGCCTGCCCTGCCCTTTCTGTGGTCAACCCAGGAATATCTTCAGTCCAAATATGACTGTGTCTTTCCCCCCCTTCCACACCATCTGACCCCTATCAGTACAGAATCCCCCAGCACGAGTACCCATCTGTTCCTGTCCCTTACCCTTTCCTATCTTTTACCCTTTTCTCTACTCCAGAGTACCTACTGCCCTGCCCCTTACACACTCCAGCTGCACCCTTTTTGTCTCCTGCAACCGCTCCTCCTGTTTTTACATCACTCCCTGTCTCTTCCCTACTTCTCTCATCCTCCCACTCATCTTATCAGCCTGACCTCTGCCTATTGGGCTTTCCCTATTAATCTTCCCTCCACTCCTGCAGATCTCCAACCCCTTCCCTATCCCCTCCATTGCAGATTTTGAGCACCCATTACCCACGACCCACAATGATTTGAGCTTTGTTGTAGGGACCTGCCCTGATGGTTACTCAGGTTACCCAGACCAGGAGGCAGGACTGACAAGATGAAAACCTCAGGATGGTATGCTGTTTGCCAGGGGAAGCAGGGCCCACACAATGCACCATGATAGTCAATCCTGTTTGATGGTGTTGAGCAGGGAGACAAAGCACCGAGTGGGTCTTTCATTGGATGAATCTCTGCAGCATGAGTGGCAGTCTAGGCTGAGATGTAGAGGTCCAGACCAGGTGAACAGTTCGGATTGCAGTCCATTTTAGGTGCTGGATGCAATGTCCAGCTAGTGCAACACATTCAGGGATGTGGGGAACCAAATCATGACCCACACTACACATTCAGCACAATTATAACCAAAACAGCCAGATACCACAGTCTGGATGACAGTCTGGTTGCAATAAAGCAGTGTCTCTGTGCAAACCATACGTTCTCCAATTCCTGACAGACCGATCACTCCAAGTAAGTCTTCAGTCCACACCAGGCAAAATTTAATCTCTCACAAGTCAGGATTCCTGTCTCAATAATAGCAATCTGGACAAAGTCTGATATCAGATTGCAGGCTTCTTTACACTAGAAGATGGTAGCAGGCAGGCCAGACACAACCTTCCCACCGAATCCCAGCGCTACCATGCAGGAGCAGCTGCTTGAATTACTTGAGCAGTTCACTCTCTCATCTCCAACTCTACACTGACACACTGCTGCAGGCAGCTCTGGGATTTCCCAGTGATCCAAAAAGTTTGGTTGATTGGTCCATTAGTGTGTCACAGAAAGGGCCAGTCCAGGTCCATTTAGGTGACAGACAGTAAAAATTACAATTCCTACAGAAATTCACTCCTACAAGACATCTGGGGACTGGCTCCATTTTAAGATCCCCATGGCACCGATTGGTCCAGACTGGCAGTCCAGTGCCAAAATAGTGTTTCTTGGCAGAAAGTCCATGCTGCAAAGGAAAGCAGGTTAGACAAACTATTATATTATTATTATTACTAAAGCAGATAATCAGAAAGCAATCACAGATCCTATTAGGGCTTCCTCTGTGCACTTAGAGATGGCAGAATGAAGCAGCTGTAATGCTGCCCAAGTCGGACTCGAGCCTGAAACCACTTGGTTCCCACCCAAATTATTTATAACCCACGAGATAGATATTTCTTAAAGAAACAGGCACAGAAGCTAACAGGGAACTCTCATGCAAGCACATTCAAATGATTTAGACACAGAACAACAGCCTGGCAGTGGGCCTTAGGCAGGCCCAGAAAGACATTTTAGGAACCACCATTTGTGGGGGGGGGGGGTTACACCAGTATAACATAAAAAAGATGACTCCAGATATGTAATTGTGCTGTTCCAGGCTGACAAATTGGAATCTTGTCCACAACATGTGTCTCAGTGGATCATAGAATATCATTTAATATGTATTTAATGATTTATGCAGGCTAACATTATGGGACATTGTCTAGGGAGTGGAAAAGAAATCTGGCAGACAGGGGCCCAGATATTCAAATTGCACCAGGCTGTGGTGCAAGCTTGGGTGCAGCACAACTTGGCTGCGCAGGGGTGTGGACTGGGCGATATTCAACGAAGCTGCGCCATGGCTCAGCAGCTTTGAATATCGCACCCTGGCCAATCCCCAGTGTGCATGGCACAGTGGCACTGCACCAGCGTAAGTGGCCAGAGTGGAGCATGCGGATGTGCTAGCGCAAGTTCCATTGCGCCATGCACAGCAACTGTGATATTCAAAACTTAACATGCAAATGGGGCTATAATGCATGCAAGGTGCACATGGGGCCATTTGCATGTCATTATGGCCTCATTTGCATGCAGGTGTGCTGATCCCCAATGACTTGCGCCTGGCACCCTGCCAGGCAGCAGACATCAGGGACCGACGCCCCCTGCAGCCCGATTGCGGGCATCTGTATATAAAAGAAATATTCCCAATATCCCTGGTGGTCCAGTGGACCACTTTCTGCCCAATCACGGGCATCTGTATAAAAGAAAGACAAATCCGTCCAATATCCCTGGTGGTCCAGTAGACCGCTATCTTCCCCATCGCAGGCATTTGTAAAAAAAAAATTCCAATATCCCTGGTGGTCTAGTGGTACCCCCCACCCACCCACTGAGCCCCACCACTCCGCTCACCCCTCGTCAGCCAGCGGGCGGCAGCACCCCACCTGTCTGCCGCCCCGCCACCCACCGAATGACCCCTCGGTAGGACTACCGCCCATTGGGTTCACAACGCAGGAGCCAATGGGCACGCCATCCCACCGTACTACACATTCCAGATATGTGAATGATTCATTCACATATCCCAAATGTATAATCTGATGAGAACTTCTGCGCTCGATAACCTACGCTGTGAACCAATAGGCGTGCAGCCCTATAGAATCATTCGGCAGTGCTGAGCAACAGGCAGGTGGAGGTGCTGCCAGCTGGCTGGCGAGAGTGAGCAGAGTGGTGGGGCTCGAGTGGGCGGGTAAGAGTACCACTAGACCACCAGGGATATTGGAATTTTTCTACAAATGCCCACGATCAGGGCAGATTGCGGTCCACTGGACCACCAGGGATGCTGAATCTGTTTTTGTTTTTACGAATGTCCGTGATCGGCATGGGGCACCGCCAGGTGCAGCCGGACTCGGGTGGCCACCTGCAGGTGGCAGCTGCTGTGTTGCACCCTGCAATGCAGCAGTTCACCTGTGGGTGGCCATCAGTTGTTCCTTTTTTTTGGCGTAACTTTGTGCTGGCACAGGTAGGGGTTGCACTTGCATGGCTCTGCACATCCCGTGCTGAAAATTGGGCTGTGCAGAGTATGCATGGGCACGCTCCCCTGCCTGTGCCTGCAGACATTACTGATGCACTCCGGCGCATCAGGATTTGTGCCGCGCACTTTTTCCTTTTGAATATCGTGCCGGGGCGCATCAGTGGGTTGCGCATGGCGCAATACTGTTGCACCATGCGCAGCCCTATTGAATATTGGGCCAGGGTGTGCAGCATTTGCTGTGCAAGAGTGCTAATGAGAGTCAGGGCAGGCATGAAACAGATCAAAATCTAAACTATAATATAAAAGTGCCCAACAGGGTTAGACTGCATGGGGAGGGGCAGAATTATTCAAGTTGAGCAAAGAATACTGGCAACACCTATCCTCCCCAAACTCTATGCAGTAAATGGGCTGCAACTGGAATCACAAAGGCTATGCAATATCCTCCAGAAGCATGTCTTTCAGTACTGGGGCATTGATTGGTGAAAATATGGCTGCCCCGGGACAGAGGTATTGATCAAGGGTATAAGACTAATAATCTCCCACCCCAACTGCTATTCTGTAACAGGGAAGTGGTTTGGGGTGCATAGATGGTAATCATCCCCTGATCCTCCTGCCATTCAGTGCCTTGGCAGTCGCCAGAGCTCAAGACTGCAGTCCCACCACCACATAGGACAGGTAGGATGGTGGTGTTCCTTCTGGTGGCTGAGGATGGAGGCAGTTCTAGCATTGATCAGGCATATCCAACATTGATCAGATAGAGTGAATGTTGTGCATGCTGGTGTTCCATCTTAGTTCCATTCTATCAAGAGTCGGGGAAACTTTGTGAATGACTGGGTACAGTACCCATTGCAAGTCCATTGGTTGGCAAGATCCACCAATGGACTTCTAGGTGTACAATAGGTGTCATTCACAGACAGCTGTATCAGCAGGCAGCAGTGGCAGCATGCGGGTGGGTTGAGCTGCCCACTGACATTAGGACCATGCCATGATGGGGGGAGCGGTGGGGGGGGGGTGCCTGAGTGGGGGCGGGGTCCACTGGACCACCGGGTTGACCTAAGGGATTACGGCGAATGTGTGATTAGGTCAAGCTGGTGGGAATGGGGTCAGTTATTATTCCTTTACCATCACAGTGAGCAGCATAAAATCAGAGTGGTGGGCAGGGAACGGGGTTCACATATGTTTTATTTACTCTTGCAGTGTGTGGCATACAATTGGGTGGCAGGCAGAGAGGCACTGGACTGCCAGAGTAGGAAAGCTGCCAACTCCAGTCTGCAGTACAGTGGCCTGCCTGCCAGTGGGTGAACACCCACTTATTCTGGACTTGCTCTGGGGATGTGCCTCCAGTGTGGATTGTGAATGGGGCTGCACACCATATGCATGGGCATGCCCCCTGCACAGCCCCTTCAGATGCACTACATAACATTAAGGGTGGTGTGTGATGCGCATCAATTCCTTGCCAGAATTGCACCAGTACACAAGTTGGGGTTGCACCGACACATCTCAGATGTGCTGGGTGCATCCTTTTTGAGACTCCTGCCCCTGGAGTGGACAGTACTCCTGGACAGGTGAGTCCATTATCAAGTAGCTAGTGACTGCAAAATATGTTAACTTAAAATTTCAAGTAATTAATAACTGAGCCATTTCTTGCATTTCAAGTAAAATAACTGAGAAATGTTCTAAGTCATACAAACAACTAACTCTCAAGCTGGATTATTTTTAAGTAGAAAACTTCAATTAATTCCTAGCTACAGTATTTTTTAGTCTCAATTCTCTTCTAATGAATAAAAAAACAGAAACAATTCCCAACTAATTGCTAGATGGCAAAAGTTAAACATTAATTGAGAAAAACTCCTCAACCAATGATCAGGCATAATGCTTAACTTTTTAGTTAGCCATTACCTAATGAAAAGGTAATCACAAGTTATTTGCTAACTTATTTTTTTGTATGGGCTCTGCCCTCTTCCTCTGCCTTCTGGCTCCCTGCTGTCTCCCTCCTCCTGTATCTATCCTGCTGCCTTGTGGCATCTCTTGTAGTTATTGATATACTGTGATGTGGGCATGTCACAACTGGGTGCCTACCAAAATGGCAAGCCACTTGCAGCGTATACCCAGATGGTGAGGGAGTAGGGAGGGTGACTGGATAGGGAGGGTTCGTGAATGGCAATGGTATGTTGCTACATGTATACACATGTGGGGAGGAGCGAGCATGCTGAGCAAAGGGCAGGAGGGTTTGTGAGGGGTGGCGCCAGGGTCAGCTGTCGAGCTGGCTCCGTGGCATGGTTGGGTGGGTGCTGACCTGGGGTGGCTGGGGTCCAGGGTGCAGGTATGTTTAGTTGTGCCCTGCCCAAGAAGGTGACATTTTTTTTTCACTATTGCACCCCCCAACATGCACTCCCCTGGAGTTGAGAATCTAGAAGTAGGGAGGTGTGGTGGGGTGGTGTGGGGGCGCAGTCCCCCCCTCGCATAAAAGTGAAAAATACAATTCCTTGCATCATTTTCTCTGTTGCCGGGGTTGTACATTGCTGAAACTGAATTTCAGTGATGTACACTCACTATAAGGACAATCGCCTTTCGGCGATCACCCTTATGACATAGAACCATAGTTATTGTACATAGGATTTGCTGTTACTTAGTGCTGTGTGTTATTGACCTTAATAATACTTGAACTTTTTGTATTGTATTGTATTTAGAAGGCAGTATAGCACAGTGGTTTAAAGCTCTGAGCTGCAGACCTGGAGACCTGAGTTTGAATCTCACAGCCCCCACTTGCATACTGTGTGACTCTGAGCAAGTCACTTAACTTCCTTGTGCTACCAAGTCTCACCTGGAAACAAGCTTCGGCTTAGTGTGCCTTTCCTGGTTAAACAATTTCCCCTTTCCCTTTCCCCTATTGTATGTCCATGCATTGGTTGTATTATTCTATGTATTCTTTGTATTTATTCAGTACTGTGTCTATTCTGACTTGTATTAGATAATGGATAAACTAAAACTCACGTCCTGATTGCCTGAAACAGCCTGTCACCCAGGCTGTTATTTCTTAACAATGCCCACTCAAAAACAAGAGCCAGCTCTGCCCAACATAATGCCAGTGTAATTTCAAACCCTGTCGCCATGTTTTCTTGCTAAGCGAGAGAGCAAGCCAAAGGTCCCACTCCTCATAACTGTCTAAAACAGTCACCAGAAAAAAGAAATTCAACATTTTCAGCATTAAAAAAGAAATTACACAATTTTTTACATTCCGTCCCCCCCACCTGAAAACCCAACATTGCTGAAGTGCTCAGGCCCCTCCCGATCTATGAACCCTGGCTGCTGTCACAAACGTCCCAACCCAGCAGCCCGACCCCATCTGCAAGATGCAAATCACAACAGTCCCGCTCCTGTCTTTCCTCACTGCACTTCTTCCCAATCCCCACCAGCTGTCTTCCTCTCTCTCTCTCCCATGTAAAGCTGCAACCCATTAGCCTGACTGTACCTGTAACACAAGCACTTTATCTTCTTTTTGGCTCCCAAAATCTTCAGAATCTTTATTTATATTTATAAGCAATTTTTTACTGTCCCTTTCGCAACCTCGCATCACAGTACTACATCTCCCATAAATCAATGGGACAAAAATCCAAATCAATCCGACAGGTTCTCCTAAACAGCAGCACCCAAGGACTATTTCACAAAACATATCTAGTTTAATTCTATCTTTCACATTTATTCAGGTTTCTATTTAGTTTAATTCCATTTTGTTAAAAATCTTACATACAAACCATTATCTAAGGGTAATATTACCCTCCAAGGTGGGCGTTATGGAATACAATGGACCTTCCAAGGGCTTTAAGGCCCTCTGCCTGTGGCTTTAGGCCTCATGACGCCCCTGGGTGGTCCATTATATCCCAATAATGCCCACCCTGTTTGGTATTATTACTTACCTCATATATGTGACTGTCCAGGTCCATCTGGTAAATTAGTTTTTCTCAATAGTGTTTCTCCTGGTAAAATAAAGATAGATTGATTAATTGATTGATTGACTGATTGATTAATTGATTAAGTGATTGATTGATTGATTGAAAGCTTTTGGAGTTGCGGCCCCTTTACCATGGAATTCTCTTCCAGAAGTAGTACATTTTGCCCTACTATGGATACCTTTAAATACAGGTTGAAAATATATTTATTTACACTGGCCTATCTGGATTATTAATTACTTTTTGATTCTATTATTTTTTACTGTTTTATTGATAGTTTAATGCATAGTATTTATCAGATGTATATTTGAATATCTGACCTTTTTTTTATGAGCTGTGAGGTGCTCCAAGCCATTGGAAAGGGCACCACATCAATAACATTTGCCTTGCCTTACTCCTACTATCCGCCCCCCCCCCACCCACTAGTAAGGCTTTTCAACATAAGGAAAGGACAACTGAATTTTATCTTCTTTGCCCTTGCATGACTGCCCCACCATCTGTGTGGTACTGCGTGATGGTCAGACAAGGACCACACCACAAGGCATCATACTGCTGCACTCATAAGCTCCTGAACTGAAAGCCAGAACCCTCCCCCCAGGCCCTGCCACCCAACAATGGGGTTCTTCTGGGAGTCACTAGGCCTCCAGACTTCCGCTCCACAACTCCTTGGTTGTGGATGGTGGATACCTTCCCCTTTGTTTACATTACACTGGGGTTTATGCTGCTGTACTGATAGAATTCTTATCTTGCATTCTGTAGTACAGTATCAATACATGTCATAAATGCTCTGTAATACATTCTACTGTAATGATCTATGATATGTTTTTTGGTTTGTTTAAGTTTTGTTGTACTTCTTTGTCTGGATTTATGTCACATCTGATTTTAATAAAATGTATTAACTGCAAAAAAAAAAGAACTTGAACAGCTCTGGAGTTCCATCTATTGCAATCCTGTATGTATTTCTATGTTTCTATCTTCCTTCTTTCCTCCTGGTGGTGGTGCATTGTGAAATGTTCCAGTCTAGCTTCACAGACCCTATCTTCTTTTTCCTGGATCATTTTCCTCGCACTTTACTACACAGAATTCAACCTATCTCTGTCCTTCCTCAGATGAGGGTTCCACATTTGTACACCAGTCCAGATGTTGCTGAACCAGTACCTGTAAGACTGCAATATTGCCATACTCTTAAGAATTCGGAGACACTGCCTGAAGTATCCTAACAACCTGCCTGTCTTTAATAATATGCTGTGCTACACTGGGACTAGGTTTTCAGACTGTTGCTCATATTACCCCCAGTACCCTATCCTCCTTTGAATTCTCCACCTTTACCCCATCAATGCAATATTTTATGTGTGGATTTTTGTTACTAATATGCAGTACTTTACACTGAATTTCAATTGGCAAATACTGTACCAAAGTACTCCTCCAGCCTCTGTGATAGGGTTAGGGGTGGGTTTATTATACTGCTTCAACAGTGCTAGCACCGACATCCCCCACAGCGACAGCTACCATGCCGACTGTCGGCACTGTAGCTTCGGGGATGTTGGTCCTTTCTATCGGGGGGCTGTACCCCAACACCCCAAGTGGGGGTCTTTGCCCCCCACACCCCCCAGTCTCTAGGATTCTAACTCCGAGTCAGAGTTGGACCAGGGGAGCACTACACTGGGAAACGCATCTCTGGTGTCTTCTGCGCACCAGCAGAGCGACTCGCCGCAGACAGGCAATCTCTATCACTGTGCTGGTGTTAGCTGTGTTGGTGTCAACCTTGTGTCAGCACACTGGTTAGCATTTCTTTCACAGTAGAGGGGGGTTTAGTGACTATAACACCATCCCAGTAAGTCTCCCCTCCACTTGTGTCAGAATAAGGACAGATTAAAAAAGTCATTACATACAAAAAACCTAGGTTAAAATAACTAGAATAAATAAAAAGCACACTCACCATTCCCCCTTCCCTAATCACTTGTCTATTCTGGAACAGCACCCTTTATTTATCTCTTTTTTTCTGTCTCTCCTAGAGGCTGGCCACATGCTGGAAGTTATTCACTTCTCTTTTATCTCTTTCTTTTTATATCAGTTTCCTCCCCCCCCCCCCCACGCACACCTCCTTTGTCTTGGTAGTATACATCAGTGAGTTACAGTATTAAACAAGCATTTGTCAATGCCAAACATTAAGCTTGCAGGTATTTGCAGTGGTGTTTGGCATGTATGTCTTTACCCTAATGCCCTGTCACGATTGCTGGTATTTGCACAATAAATTGTCAGCATGACCTTTTGTTACCCCATTGTGTACTCATGAGCGGAAACACGTTTTGGGCAGGATGTGAAAAATGACAGCTGTACTGCTCATAAGGAAGTGTGGTAAAATGCAATGTTGAAAATCTAGGTGGAAATATTGAGAATTAGCAAACCTATGAGCGTGCATAGGAACTGTGACGACTCTAAATAAAACAGTCATTTTAGGAATTTTTTCACCAAATTTTCAACATTGCCATTTTAAAACCTCTGCTAATGAACAGTGTCACTGTAATTTTCTTACTGTGTCCCATACACTGAGTTCGCACACCGACTGTGCAATTGTGCGCTACATGGGCGGAAACACGTTTTGGGCAAGATGTGAAAAATGACAGCTGCAGTGCTCATAAGGAGGTGTGGTAAAATGGCAATGTTGAAAATCTGGAGTGAAAATATTGAAAATTCACAAACTTACGAGCGTGCGTAGCAACTGTGCAATGCAGACTCATAAAACAGTCATTTTTAGGAATTTTTTCACCAAATTTTCAGCACAGCCATTTTAAGACCTCTGCTCATGATCAGTGTCACTGTGATTTTCTTAATGTGTCCCGTACATTGAGTTTGCACACCGACTGCGCCATTGTGTGCTACATGGGCAGAAACACATTTTGGGCAGGATGTGAAAAATGACAGCTGTACTGCTCCTGAGGAGGTGTGGTAAAATGGCAATGTTGAAAATCTGGAGTGCAAATATTGAAAATTCGCAAACGTACGAGCGTGCGTAGGAACTGCGCAATGCACAGTCATAAAACAGTCATTTTTAGGAATTTTTTCACCAAATTTTCAACATAGCCATTTTAAGACCTCTGCTCATGAACAGTGTCACTGTGATTTTCTTAATGTGTTCCATACATTGATTTCGCACACAGACTGTGCCATTCTGCGCTACATGGGCAGAAACACATTTTGGGTGAGATGTGAAAAATGACAGCTGTGCAACTCATAAGAAGGTGTGATAAAATGGCAATGTTGAAAATCTGGAGTGAAAATATTGAAAATTCGTGAACTTATGAGTCTGCGTAGGAACTGTGCAATGCACGCTAGTAAAACAGTCACTTTTTGGAATTTTTGCACCAAATTTTCAACATGGGGTTTTTGGGACCCCTTCTCATGAATGATGTCACTGTCATGGCATTATTCGAGGCCGAAGGGTGATTTCGGTGCGGTGACTGCGCGGTGCCGATGAAATCACCCTTTGGGCCGAATAACACCATGACAATGACATCATTCATGAAGAATTACAAAACCCCATATTGAAAATTTGGTGCCATCAAAAAAATGACTGAGATATGCAATAAAGTTGAAACCCCCTATCTAGCCCATTATACAGCTTACCGGCATTTCCTCAGTTCGCGGTCGCCTGAGAGAGTGCAGACGTGTTCCCGGTCCACTGAAGATCGTCGTGCGGTCCGGGTAAGTATGGGGTGGGAGGCTGGGTCGCAGTGGTGGGTGCGGATTGTGGGGGGGCTGGGGGCGCACGTGGGACGCTTTTATTTTACAGGTGTTAAAAGACGATGTGGGACCGTTTGCCATGCTGGGGTGGGCTCCCAGCGTGGCACAAGATGACTGGGGGGGCAAGGAGCCAGCGGGGGATTGGGCACCCCTGCTGGCAAAACAAAGGCAACATTTGCCACGCTGGGGTGGGCTCCCAGCGTGGCAGCAGGATGGTTTGGGGGGGCCGTGGAGCCGACGGGATTGGGCACTCCGTTGGCAAACAAAGTTTGCGGCACCAAAGCTGTGGGGGAGGTGGCGTGCGGCGCCGCGGGGAGGCAGCGGCGTGGCGGAGGGACGTCGTGACGGCGGCGCTCAGTATGGCAGTGGTGCTTTCCTTTGAAGCAGAGGAATACCGCTGTCATACTGAGCTCCTGCACCCATTGGTGCAGGACCGCCACGTCTGCTCAATCGAGCAGTGCATTGGATGGGAGAGGCACACCTCCAAGTGTGCTACTCTCCCAAAACGTTCCTTGCGCATGTGCGCAAGTGAACATAAAAAGTGCATGTTGCTCAGTATTCCAAAAGAAAAGCCCTTACATAATGTTGTGCCCTGTGTGTGCAACAAGAATCCAGTGCCCTGTTAAACAATTAAACAATCAAATCAAAATGCATTAAATGTCCCAACATGCTTTATTTCTGTATTCAAATGTGGAGAAAAGTCTTTTAAATTGCCTCTTAAGTCATTGACTTGGAGAATGTTAAAATCCTCCTGAAAAGGGCTGCACTGAAATGTAGGGTTTGGTTTAAGCCTGTCCTGAGCTACACTGACAGAACAATAACTACTTTGCACAGAATTAGTAGCTCCACTGAGTTCAGTAAATTTAAAAAAAGGTGAGATCATGGTTGTTGCAATAAGGCCATCTTTAAGGCCATCTTTGACCTCAGTAGTGGGAAATTAATGGAATCACTACTGAAGGAAGTCCTTGAGGAAGCCTTCATCATGGTATTACCTAAGGAGGGAAAGGTCCCCTCCTATCTGACCAATTACAGACTCATAAACCTCATTAATGCTGACACCAAGGTTTTTGCAAAGGCTTTGGCCAAGAGGTTAAAATCCATTTTTCCATCTCTCATACATGGTTCTTAGGTGGAGTCTGTGAAAGTTAGGGTTAGTTCAGACCACTTGAGATCCCTGGTTTTCCCTATAGATGTAGCAAGGTGTATATCTACTCTTGCTGCAGCCATTGCAATAGACTTTACAAAGGCCTTCAACTTGGTGGAGTGAGGATATATCCACTCCATCTTGCAGAGGCTGGGTTGTGGTCCCATCTTCTACAACTGGATCCAGATCCTTTACAAACAACCCTCAATAAAAGTTCTGACAAACTCTATTCTTTCTCCTCTCTTCCCTCTCAGAAAGGCACGCACAGGGCTGTCCCCCTCATCAGCACTTTTCATTCTGGACACTGAGCCTCTGGCTCTGGCCACCAGAGAGTACAAACATAGAAACACAGAAATATAGACTTTGACGGCAGATAAGGACCGCTTGGCCCATCTAGTCTGCCCATTTCCTTACCTACAGGATAGGCCACAGATCCTAGTTAACCAACAGCCTATTTCTTCCTACCCCCCACAAGAATTGCCTTATGTCTGTCCCATGCATTCTTGAATTCTCCCACAGTTTTAGACCCCACAGCCTCCTCAGGAAGGCTGTTCCATGCATCCACTACCCTCTCTGTGTAATAATACTTCCTCACATTGCCCCGAACCCCCCCCCATTATCTTTAAATTGTGTCCCCTTGTTCTTGCACGTCTCTTTTTCCATGCTACCCTCTTGGACTGTGTTGATTCCATTGAGGTAGTTAAAAGTTTCTATCATGACCGCCCTCTCTCTTCTTTCCTCAAGGGTATACATATTAAGCTCCTTTAGTCTCTTTTCATACAGCTTCTCTTGAAGACCGTGCACCATTTTGGTTGCCCTCCTCTGGACTGCCTCTATCCTGTCTATGTCCTTGCAGAGATGGGGTCTTCAGAACTGGACACAGTACTCCAGATGGGGTCTCACCAACTGTCTGTACAGAGGGATGATAACTTCCTGTTTTCTGCTACTGATGCCTCTCCTTATGCATCCCAGTATACACCCAGCCCTCCCTACTGCCTTCTCACATTGCTTGCTAACCTTAAGGTCATCTGATATGATTACCCACAGGTCCCTTTCCTTTTTTGTTGTTGTTACTACCTCCCCCATTGTGTATTCTTCCCCTGGGTTCTTGTTTCCCAGGTGCATTAATTGCACTTCTTTGCATTGAATCCTAGCTGCCATACTTCTGACCATTCCTCCAACCTTGCCAAGTCCCTTCTCATCCTTTCCATGCCTCCTTGTGTATCAACCCTGTTGCAGATCTTTGTGTCATCTGCAAAGGCATACTTTCCTTCCAGTCCTCTGCAATGTCACTTATGAAGACATTAAAAAGGACTGGACCCAATACTGAACCCTGCGGTACCCCACTAGTAACCCCTCTTTCTTCAGAGTGGACTCCATTTGCAATTACCTTCTGTGTCCTGTTGTCCAGCCAATGTTTTACCCAGGCTAGCACCCTGTGACCCACTCCCAGGCTGGTTAATTTGACTATTAATCTTTTGTGTGGGACTGTGTCAAATGCCTTGCTAAAGTCTAGGTAAGCCATGTCCACAGCCCCTCCCTGGTCTACTACTTTGGTCACCCAGTCAAAGAAATCTATCAGATTCGCCTGACATGACCGTCCCACTGTGAACCCATGCTGCCTTGGGTTCTGTGCCCCACTGGCCTCTAGGTACTCAACCATTCTTTCCTTCAGAAGTGACTCCATCACTTTCCCTACCACAGAGTCAGTCTGACAGGTCTGTAATTTCCTGCCTCTGTCTTGGTCCCACTTTTGTGAAGGGGAATCACATCCACCTTCCTCCAGTCCTCGAGTACCACACCATCCTCCCATGATTTATTAAAAAGAGTAGCCAGTGGTTTTACTAGTTCCCCCTTAATTCTTTTAGAATTCTGGGTGAATTCCATCAGGCCCCATTGCTTTGTCCACCATCAGTTTTAGGAGTTCTTGCAGAACCCTTTCTTCTGTGAAAGGACTGGGATCGACCCCCTATCAAAGAGTGCTTCTGTTATTGGATTAGGCACTTCCCCTCCTCTTTTGTGAATACTGAGCAGAAATATTCATTCAGTATCCCTGCTTTTTCACTGTCCCCCTTTGCCCACCCACCGTTCATTCTATTCAGCCTCACTATCCCTCCCTTTGTCTTTCTACGCTCACTGATGTACCTATAAAAGGTTTTATCCCCCTTTTTAACTGAGTTGGCTATCTTTTCCTCAGTTTGGGCCTTTGTTATTCTGACTTCCCTCCTTGCTTCCTTCTGCCTTAACTGGTACAGCTCTCTGTCCTGCTCCTTCTGTGTTTCTTTATACTTCTGGAATGCTATCTTTTTCTTCCTGACTTTCACAGCCACCTCTTTTGAGAACCATAGTGGCTTTTTCTTTCATTTGTTTTGTTTATTTGCTTCACACAAAGAATTAAAAGGAATTAATGTGGACACCTCTGAATTTAAAACCAATTTGTACACCGATGACTGCTTGCTCCTCCTGGCAGATGCCCCTAAGGGAGTACCTTTCTGCTCTCTCTCTCTCTCTCTCTCTCTTCCATACTTTCCAAATGACCTCAGGCCTGAAGGATAATCCTATGAGGACAGAGATTCAGTCTCTAAATTAACCAAGTAAATCTAAACAGTTTTCCTTCTGGAGTCTAAGATGGTCCTTTAAATGTCTAAAATATCTGAGAATTTGACTTACTCCAGATCTGACTCAAGTTGCTACAGCCAGCCTGCCTTCCATATTAAAGAAGCTTCAAGAGGAGTGTGACAGATGTCCACTGTATTTGTCTATGGTCAGAAAGATAGTGGCAAAGGAATGATAACTGCCCCCAAAACTTTGCAGTCTCTCGCCCATCTGTTGATTGATATTCCTGAACATTTGCTCACCAAAACTGGTACAGTGGTCGAAAACTTTTGCAGGAGGCAACCACCCATATACAGTACCTGTCTCAAGCTAAGATTGCACTGGTCTATCAGTGGAAGGAACCTCCCATGAGTTCACACATACTACCTGGCATTCCAGGGACATGTCAGTGGTTCTTTCCCCAGTCACATGCCATATCTTTGTGGGTCCTATTAGAATGGACCCTTCTGGGGGACCTCTCTCTCCTGCTGTTTATCCATACTCCCCATTTCCATCCCATCTCATAAAATAGTTCACCATGTAAATGTCAGTGCAGGTATGGAAGAAGCTTAGTAAGATGATGAAAATATCAAACATTCCCCTTGAATGGTTTCTGTTGTGAAACAACCCACAACTCTATATTGAGGGATGTGCAATATGCTGCCAGCTATGGATGGAATTGTGAGTAAACAAGGTCAAAGTCCTCTGGAAACCAGACTCTCCCCATATGGACTGCCTTAAGGCCTCAAAGCCTGTTTCTTGATGCACCAAACTGATTTCTGGAGGTGCCTACAAATACATAATCTTCCTTCGACAAATCTAAAAGGGGATCCTTTCTATCTGAACTTCATATCTTTCACCCCCATCTCAGAAAAAGCTGGAGTATGCTGCAAAAGGGTAGGCGTGAAATCTAGAAGGCAATAAAGGAGGCCATCCCTGATCCAGCTGCTAACTCCCCACCCCAAGTGGAGGAATCTCTCCAGAATAGAACTGCTGAAGAGGACTGGATTAGCTGCTGAACATTAGCAGACATTGCCTGCTCAGACAGCCAGCATCTATTAATTCAAAATAAAATATGTCACCAGTGGTGTCATACCTCAGTACAACTCAAGTTGTGTTCACTGTTGAGTGTTCGATTCTGGAGATGTGGCACCCTAGGGGTAGGCCTTCTACATATCCTGTGGTGCTTCCAGAAAATCCCTGGGTTCTGGAAGGAAGGCCAGCATTGTTGGGTAAAACTTGACCCTTCCTTGTCTCTTTTCTCACAGCTGCTGTTGATGGTGTTGCTCCTCCAGTGGTACAAGTCCAGCATCTGTGGTCCTGTGATAGTTATTAGCAGTGGGGATAGAAGCTAAACACCTGACACTCAGAAGATGAGAAAGCCAGAAGTTTCATTTTTGTAAGAGTGGTTGACTGCAGTATCTTCCGTTGTTATAATGGCTAATATGTCCCATTTTGCTTGGAAATCCAACTACATCTAAATACATTGATTCCTGGCAGCTCTTCCTGGCTTCCCAATCAAATATGCAGGACTCCTCATCCATATCCAAAGAGGATAAAGACCTACTTCAGCCTCCTTAAATCCCTCTGGATGTTACTCAGTGGCATCCCTAGGACTAATCTACTCCCAGTAGAGCTGTGCAGAATGAGAACATTCTGAATCTGGAATTTTGATGAAATTTCACAAAATTCCATGAAAATTCATGGACTTTCATTGGAATTGTGTGGAATTTTAAAAATCTAGTAATTTCATAACTCAGCCGCTGCCCAGGCTAGAGCTCTGGGATTTGGTATATATACTCTTTATGTCAATGGCCACTAACTTGTCAAACATCTTGAAATTTGGATTGACAGTGTCAAAAGTATAAGTGCTCACATGTTATTTTATTGTTTGTGCAAAATGTTATGAACATTTTGATCTGCATATACCTTAACCATCTATTGTGTCAGGGATCTTTAATTTGGCATCATTTCTTGATGATAGGTGTTCTAGCAATGTACCAGATATCATGACAATATGATGCATCGTCTCAAAATTATATGTGCTCAAAATCTGTCATTTTATTTTTTCAGGAAATTTCATGAAAACATTTCACCTGCATAAAACTCAGGCACATTTGGAGCTAGACATGTGTAATTTTGTACAGATAACATTTTTGTAATGCTTATGGAATGCAGTAAATATGGAAATAATTAGATGACAGATTTTTAAGCTACAGGGGTTCAAAACCTTACTATGTAAATATTTGCAAAACTTTCTGAAAATTATCAAAAAAAATGGATGTTTGTAACTTCTCTGCTCTTACATGCATAGAGTTAACATTTGATATGCATATCCATAGTCAGTGTATTCTGGTGTCTAACACAACTGGGTGTATTGGTTAAGCAGTTTTAATTTTGCAGAAGAAAAAACATGATTAGTAACATTTTCTCTTATGTTCATGATAACATATAGAAACATAAAAACATAGAAGTTGACGGCAGATAAGGACCGCAAGGCCCATCCAGTCTGCTCATTTCTTTTTCTACCTTATAAATGTGCCATCGGCCTTTGCTCTGTCAGTGGCCTATCTATTCATACTCATTTGTATTGCTCCCTTATGCCTATCCCATGCATGTTTGAAGCCCTGCACTGTATTCATAGCCACCACTTCTTGAGGTAGGCCATTCCATGCATCCACCACCCTTTCTGTGAAAAAATTTCCTCACATTCCCCTTAATCGCCCCCTCTAATCTCATGCTGTGTCCTCTTGTCCTGCTATTTTTCTTATATTTAAACATGTTAGACTCTTTCACCTTGTTAATGCCCTTAAGGTGTTTGAATGCCTCGATCATATCATCTCTCTCCCTCCTTTGCTCAAGGGTATACATATTGAGCTCTGTTAATCTGTCCTCATATGTCTTCTGATGCAGTCCCTGCACCATTTTGGTTGCCCTTCTCTGGACTGCCTCAATTTGGTTCATGTCCTTGTGAAGGTGTGGCCTCCAATAGTGCATGCAGTACTCCAGATGGGGCCTAACCAGTGTCTTGTAAAGAGGGATTATTACCTCCCTCTTACGGCTTGTGATACCCCTACTAATACACCCTAACACCCCCCTAGCCTTACTTACTGCTTTAGAGGTCTGCTTGGATGATTTCAGGTCATCAGTGATGATGATGATGCCCAAGTCTCTTTCTTCCTTTGTGACTGCTAGCAACTCCCCTCCCAGCCTATAGGTGGCATCAGGGTTTCTCTTCCCTATGTGCATGATCTTGCACTTCTTTGCATTAAATCCCAGTTGCCACTCTTCTGACCATTTTGCTAGTTTATCCAGATATCTTCTCATTCTGCCCACCCCATCTGGATCATCTACTGTGTTGCAGATCTTGGTGTCATCTGCAAACAGACAAGCCTCACCCTCTAGTCCATCTGCAAGGTCACTAATGAAGATGTTGAGAGGACTGGCCCCAGGACTGATCCCTGAGGTACCCACTTGTGACTTGCATCTCTTCTGACTGTATACCATTTACCACCACTCTCTGTTTTCTGCCAGTCAACCAGTTTGCCACCCAGTTGACCAACTTCTGACCCACCCCGAGCCTACCTAGCTTATTTATCAATCTTCTATGTGGAACAGTGTCAAAAGCTTTGCTGAAGTCAAGGTAGGCGACATCAACTGCTCCCCCTTCGTCCACCACTCTGGTTACCCAGTCAAAGAAATCTATGAGATTAGTTTGACAGGACCTTCCTTTTGTAAACCCATGCTGTCTTGGATCCTGTGCCCATATGGATTCCAGGTGTTGCACTATCCTTTCCTTAAGGAGTGCCTCCATAATCTTGCCCGCTACTGAGGTAAGACTGACTGGTCTGTAGTTCCCTGCCTCCTCCCTGCTACCACTCTTGTGGAGCGGGATCACGTGAGCCCTTCTCCAATCTTCTGGGACCTCTCCTGTGCTCAGATACTCACTAAACAGTTCTGCTAATGGCTCTGCTAGTTCCACCTTTAGCTCCTTAAGTACCCTGGGATGTATGCCATCAGGTCCCATTGCCTTATCCACCCTGAGCTTAGCAAGCTCTTGTAGGACCCTTTCTTTTGTGAAGGGAGTAGTGCTCACCTCCCTCCCCCCTGTGTCCATGGTGCTGAGCTGTGGGCCCTGCCCTACCTTCTCTTCAGTAAATACTGAGCAAAAGTATCTATTTAGGATAGATTCTTTTACATGGTCCTCCTCCTCACATGCTCCCTTTTCTCCATTGAGCTTAGCAATACCCCTCTGGACTTTCTCCTTTCACTAATGTATCTATAGAAAGTCTTGTCACCTTCTTTACTGTTCGTGCTAGTGTTTCCTCAGTTTGGGACTTTGCCTGCCTTACTGCCTTCCTGCTTCCCTTAGGGCACTTTGGTATGCCTCCTATTTTCATCCCGCTGTGTTCCTTATATTTTCTGAAGGCCAGCCTTTTGGCTCTGACCTTTTCTGCTACTGTATTTGAGAACCAAAGTGGTTTCCTTCTTCTTTTGCACTTCCTTTTCTGTCTAACACAATGAGATGTTGCTTCAAGTATTGCATCCTTAATGCTTGCCCACTTTGCCTGTACCCCCTCACCTGTGTTTCTTTTTGCCAGGGCTAGCTTAACTCTGTTGGCCATCTTATTAAAGTCAGCTCCTCTGAAGTCCCATATTTTTGGCTTGGAATGGGATGATTTAGATGTCGTAGCCAAATTGAACCATACCATGTGATGGTCACTGGCCCCCAGGTGACCTTCTACCTGGCGATCTGTGATCCCTTCCCTGTTAGTCAGTACTAGATCTAGGATAGCCCTGTCTCTTGTGGGTTGTTGTACCAGTTGTTTGAGGCCCTCCCCCTGCAGGGAATCCACTATGTGTCTAGTTCTGGCAGATGTTCCTGCTGGTATTGACCAATCTGTATCCGCATGTTGAAGTCTCCCATTATCAGAACCTCCCCTTTAGCTGTCATGTTTTGTATATCCTCTAACAGTAATGTGTCTATGTCCTCCCCTGGTCTGGGGGCCTGTGACAACCCCAGTTCTTATGGCTGTCCCATTTCCTGTTTCCAGGGTGACCCACAGTTATTCTGGCTCCTTATGTGTATTCTGAATTTCTGTAGCTTTGATATTTTCATTAACATACAGGGCCACTCCTCCCCCCCTTTTTGCACCTCGGTCTCTTCTGAACAATACATAGCCAGGTACTGAAGTCTCCCAAGTGTGGTTACTGGCAAACCACATCTCACTAATTGCTACTATGTCCAGTTTAGCCTCTGACATTATTGCCTGCAGGTCTGGGATCTTATTTCCTAGGCTGTGAGCATTTGTGTACATGATTTTCCATTGGGCAGATTTCGGTGTGTTAGCTGTCGGGTGAGGTTTGGCATTACCCCTATACGTCGTATGGGTAGACAAACCTTTTTTCTTACCTGGTGATGCAAATGAACTGCAAACATGCTGAATCCCTGTTTGACCACTAGCTGAGGGGGGAGGGGTGTTCTTCCCATTCACGATGGGGTGCTGCACCCCCTCCCCCATTTGCTAGTTTAAATATTCTGCAAAGATGTCAAACTTCTGCCCCAATGCACTGACTCCCTCCTTAGTTAGATGCAGTCCATCAAATTTAAAGAACTTTCACTCCCAGATCTGTTGCCAGTTCCCTACAAATCTGTGTCCTTTTTCCTGGCACCAGCCCTTGAGCCACGTGTTTAGCTCCCCTATCTCCCCTTCTCTGACCTTCTGTCCATCTGCCCCCTCTCCCAGACTGGCAGGATCTCAGAGAAGGAGATGCGGACGAAATGGATGATAGTTTGTCACCCAGCCTGGACAGGTGTTCCTTGGTCTCCACAACTGACCGGCTGGTGAGATCATTAGTCCCTATGTGTATTAGGACATCAATGTTTTCTCCTGCTTTGTGAACAATTTAGCAATGCGGTCAGTGTCTCTCCATGCTGATGTACCTGAGAGACATCTGACCATTACCCCTGGCTGGAGATGGGTATCAACTCCCCGAATCATGGAGTCTCCTATGATCAGAAGTTTTTTGGATTTCCTTTTTGCTTTTTTTGTTTTGCTTCCTGATTTGGGTGAGTTTTGTTGTGCTAACTCCTGTGCCGCAGTGTCCTGCTCTGCAGTGTCTTCTGCCTCTTAGTTTGATTTCAGAGATACAGGCAGATATCTGTTTGTAGTGTTTATATGGTTTTTGGAGGTAATATGTTGGAGAGCAGAGAGTGATGGGGCACCCGATTTACCCCTCCTAACCACCTGCCAACCTCCTGGTCCAACTACCCTCTGCGGTTGAGGTTTTTCTGTTGGATGCTGGGGAAATGGCGGGTGGTTCTTTTAATGTATTTCCTCTTGAATATCAATCAATCAATCAATCAATCAAATCTTTATTTATTCAGGCAATCATCATTGAGCAAGGCTCATTTACAAGATGGACCTGATAAGGTCAAGGTTCGAGTTGGTGCACAGCAATTACATCACATACTTATGAGACAGTTATATATACAGAAACAAGAAAATGTTATTTATAACACAATAATATACAGAGAATTCACATGTTAAAGCTTGGCAAGAGAAAGTTAAACTAACATCTACAATATGTACAACACATATATATCACAATGAAGGCCATGACAGTCACTCACATAATGAGTACAAGGATGGTGAAGGGAATATTGGGTGCCATATACTGGCGGTGTCTGGCTGGAAGGAATATCCCATAAGTGATTGGAATAAGGTTTTGTGGGATGACTATTCTATCTCTAGCTGTAGCAACTGCATTTCTCTGTGAAGAAGGCTGTACAGTGCTGCTTGAAGGGTGTAAATGGAATGATAATGGACAGTTTTAGGGATTTTTGTAGGGTGTTCCATGCTATGGCTAGAGAGTAGCTGATTGCTGCCCTCCCTATTTTGGTGTTGACTTTGGGCAATTTGAGCAGGATGATATTGTTGCTTCTTAGGGCATAGGAGCTGGGAGTGGTCAGGTTGAAGCAGTCCAGGATATAGCTTGGGAGTTTTTGATAAAGCTCTGTAGATCCATGGAGCTGCATTTCTGCTCCTCCTGACATGAAGGAAACCCATCCAACTGAATCATAGAGAGAACAATGGTGAGTATTATATGGCAGGTCTGTAATGAACCTTATTGCTCTATGGTATAAGGTATCCAACTTTTGAAGGTAGAGTGGAGCAGTGACTATAGAGGAAGTCTGCGTAGTCAATGACTGATAGAAAGATGGCCTGGACTAATCTCATCTTTGAATCTCTATTAAGGAAGGGTTTTAATCTGTAGAGGAGGCCAAGCCTTAGGCGAAGCTTTTTCAGCAGTTGTTCTAGATGCTGAGTAAAGTCAAGTCTGTTGTCAATCCACACACCTAGGTATTTGAAATTTTCAACATACTCCAGAATATGAAGTTTGAGGCATGCAATCTCTGCCCATGATGCCCGGAGCTGAGCCCTAAGATCTCCAATGGCCCAGCATGTAGGACAGTGTCCTAAATCCTGTAAGACTGTCCTTCTGAAAAGTGTTCCACAGTACCTGCAGTTAATGATATCCATTTCAGATAAGTTGCTGGGTTCATAGCCTAGTCAGAGTAATTAGAAGGAAAAAAAATGCAAGTAATGGTTTGATTGTGCTTTTGTTTTTGTTTAACTTGTTATAACAAGTTAAATTACTAGTGCCCCTGTAAATGAGCTCACCTTGTGGATGCCCCACTGATCCGCCCCTTCCTGCTCTGCCACAGGAAATGTCACAACTGTGGTACCCTATAAAAGGAGTGTAGTGTGGGGTGGTTGCAGATGGGGGTTGGTGGCTGGGCCCTTCCCCTGCCGAAAAAGAAGAACCACGGATGAAAGAACAAAGAGGTAAGAGCAGAAACAATCAGTCAACAACAAATGCAGTAACCCTGAAAGCTCATCCTAATGTTAGATAAAACTGTAAAACCTGTAAAGCACCACCTGTAATAATTTCAGAGAAGATATACACTGTAAGAAACACTTTGCTACAGAGAATATACTATAGATGAAGCATCCAGAATTTATTGTGTGGAATTTAACATTAACTATGCACATATCACTACTTCATTTGTTAAGCTGGGCTGAGCTGTTTGCTGTCTTGCTATTCTTCTCTGGGTGACTATTTTCCCCTTCTCTTTTAATATAGCCAGATTGACTCAGTAAAACTAGTGATCCCACTGATATCCTCTTTGTTCTTTACAGTGACAAACTCCCTTAAAACGTGAGTTACCTACTCCTTTTCCTATCGACTTACCCTGTTAGAATAGCCAAAATTCTTACTTCCTGGTGCCAAGAAATTGTCTTCCCCACTACATCTTTTTGAGAACCTCAGAGTCCTAGACTTGCATGTACAATAGGCTTCCTGGATTATACATTTACTGGATGTGATCCTTTAATATTCTGCATTCAGGTTGGAATTGTTGACACTGTGCTTTCTTGCTCTAACCTGGGGGTCTACTGCTGTTGTGCTACCCAGCTCAGCTGTCCATTTCTTGGTGAAACTGTGCATCTAACTCCAGAACCTGCTGACCCCCTGCACTACCTGCCTCTTATACCCATATCCTTTAATTAGAATCCCCCAGATAAGGCTGAGTGAAATTAGAAAATTCCAGTTTAATGGAATTTTTCATGAACTTCAACAATTTTCATAAAGACTCCTGGGATCTGACGTTAAGTAGAGATGTTATTTTGCAATTTCTTGCAACAAGCAATTAATAAAATTGGCACACATAGTGTCCTTGTAAGGTCTAAGAACATGTCAAATTTATTAGCATTGCATTCTCTAGTTTTAAAGTTTCAGGGGTTCATAAATTTGTAGTTTACATTCTTGTAAAATTAAACTTTATACATGTTCTGAAGGTTTGACTACTTTTAATTCAATCAAATTTAAAGCTACAAATATTATTTTTTTCAGAAATAACCATGTTCTATAGTACTATAAATGTTTCAACTCTGGTTAAATATGGATATGTAGTTTTACAATTAGGGGGAACTAACCAATACATGTCACAAATGCTCTGTAATACATCTTAATGATCTATGGTATGTATTTTGGTTTGTTTAAGTTGTGTTGTGCTTGTTTGTTTGGATTTCTATCACACCTGATTTTAATAAAATGAATTAACTGTGTTGGGTAAGTAACTTTTTCTATTACTTTTGGAAACTTGTTCCAAGAAGCTTTGTGCAGTCACTAGCAAGGATGGAGAAATACTAGAACAAGTAATACACCTTACAGTTACAGTTAGTTATTTCATTTTATACAAAAACAATACAACATAATAAATAACTGTAGCAGATGACATTTATTTGAAAGTAATAGGTTAGTTACTAGTTACTTTCAAATAAATGTAACTGTTTACAGTTACTGTACATATTACTTTTGTATAAAAAGAAATACGTAACTGTAACTGTAAGGTGTATTACTTTTTCTAGTATTTCTCCATCCTTGCTAGTGACTGTACAGAGCTTTCTGGAATAAGTTTATAAAAATAATAGAAAATAATAGAAAAAGTAACTTACCTAACACTGTGAATTAACTGCAAGAAAAAGAACTTGAACAGCTCTGGAGTTCCATCTACTGCAACCTTGTATGTAATTCTATGTTTCTGTCATACTTCTGTCCTCCTGGTGGTGGTACATGGTGAAACGTTCCAGTCTGTCTTCATAGACCCTACCTTGTTGTTCCTGGACTATTTTCCTCACCCTTTATGACATAGAGTTCAACCTATCTCTGTTCTTCCTCAGATGAGGGTTCCAAATTTGTAGACCAGTACTGTTGTCATTCCGGGTCATAATGTTGTATGCTTAATAGCGTATGGCATTATGGCACTTCCTGGACCAGTGCGCGCTACGAGTTAGACCCCCCCCAGAGTTAGAATCTTTAGTGGGGTGGTCGGGTGCAGCCCCGTAACGGGGGGTGTGGAAGGTGGAGCCCCCCACAGAACATAAGTAATCGTGGAATCGCGCAACATGATTAAGTCACACAGCATTCTGCCATGCCACATTTTGACCCCGTGCCTACAGTTGTTGCTGAACCAGTGCTTGTATGGTTGCAATATTACCATACTCTTAAGAATTCAGAAACACTGCCTGATGCATCCTAACAACCTGCTTGTCTTTAACAATATGCTTTGCTGCACTGGGACTAGGTATTCAGACTGTTGCTCATATTGCCTCCCTCCAAGACCCTATCCTCCTTTGAATGCTCCACGTTTTCCACATCAATGCAATATTTTATGTGTGGATTTCTGCTACTAATATGCATTACTTTACATTCCTTTACATTGAATTTCAATTGACAAATACTGTACCAAAGTACTCTTCTAGCCTCTATGACAGGGTTAGAGTTCCTGTCCCAGTACAGGGGGTTTTAGTGACCATCGACACCACCCCAGTAAGTCTCCCGTCCACTGATGTCAGAATAAGGACAGATTAAAAAAGTTACTGCATAAAAGAAACCTAGGTTAAAATAACTCCTGCCCCCCCCCCCGTCCTGGTAGTATGCATCTGTGAGTTAAAGTATTAAAAAAACAAGCATTTATCGGTGCCAAATGTTGATTGCATTGGCCCATTAAGCTCACTCAGTGACCCTCTGTCACTCGCTCATTCTGTTTCTCCCAGTGCTGCAGGCTGCTGTTTTGTACTGGGCTACTGCCTCTGTTGGTGGCTTTTTCTGCCCACAAAGAAATCTGCAGCAGTCCTGACACAGGTCCATTGAGCTTGCTCACTCCCCCTCTCTCTCTCGCTCGTTCCGTTTCTGCTGGCGCTGCAGGCTGGCCTTTTGTACTGGGCTCCTGCCTGAAGTGCTGCCTTTTCCTGCCCACAAAGAAATCTGCAGCAGTCATGATAGAGGTCCGTTGAGCTCGCTCACTCCCCCTCTCTCACTCGCCCATTGTGTTTCTCCTGATGCTACAGGCTGCCCTTTTGTACTGGGCTCCTGCCTGCATTGGCACCTTTTTCTGCCCATAAAAAAATCTGCAGCTGTCCCAAAAGAGCTCCGTTGAGCTCACTCACTCCCTCTCCTTCACTCACTCACTCTCTCATTCTGTGTCTCCTGCTGTTGCAGGCTGCCCTTTTGTACTGGGCTCCTGCCTGCATTGGTGGCTTTTTCTGCCCACAAAGAAATATGCAGCAGTCCCAACACAGGTCCATTGAGCTTGCTCACTCCCCCTCTCTCACTCGCTCATTCTGTTTCTGCTGGTGCTGCAGACTGGCCTTTTGTACTGGGCTCCTGCCTGCATTTCTGCCTTTTTCTTCCCACAAAGAAATCCTCAGCAGTCATGATAGAAGCCCATTGAGCTCGCTCACTCCCCCCTTTCTCACTCGCTCATTGTGTTTCTCCTGGCGTTGCAGGCTGCCCTTCTGTACTGGACTCCTGCTTGTGCTGGCACCTTTTTCTGCCCACAAAGAAATCCACAGCTGTCCCAACAGAGCTCCGTTGAGGTCATTCACTCCCCCTGTCTCACTCTCTTATTCTGTTTCTCCTGGCGCTGCAGGCTGCCCTTTTGTACTGGGCTCCTGCCTCTGTTGGTGCCTTTTTCTGCCCACAAAGAAATCTGCAGCAGTCCTGACAGAGCTCCGTTGAGCTCACACACTCCCCCTTCCTCATTTGCTCATTCTGTGTCTCCCACTGCTGCAGGCTGCCCTTTTGTACTGGGCTCCTGCCTGCATTGTCAGCTTTTTCTGCCCACAAAGAAATCCACAGCAGTTCTGACACTGCTCCATTGAGTTTGCTCACTCACCCTCTCTCATGCACTCATTCCATTTCTGCTGGCACTGCAGGCTGCCCTTTTGTACTGGCTCCTGCCTCTGTTGGTGACCTTTTCTGCCCACAAAGAAATCCACAGCAATCCTGACACAGATCCATAGAGTTTGCTCACTCCCTCTCTCTCACTCGCTCATTCCGTTTCTGCTGGCACTGCAGGCTGGGCTTTTGTACTGGGCTCCTGCCTGCGTTGCTGCCTTTTTCTGCCCACAAAGAAATCTGCAGTAGTCATGATAGAGCTCTGCTGAGTTTGCTTACTCCATCTGTCTCACTCGCTCATTCTATTTCTCCTGGCACTGCAGGCTGCCCTTTTGTACTGGGCTCCTGCCTCTGCTGGCACCTTTTTCTGCCCACAAAGAAATCTGCTGCAGTCCCGACAGAGCTCTGTTGAGCTTGCTCATTCCCCCCCCCCACTCACTTGTTCTATTTCTGCCTGTGCTACAGGCTGCCTTTTGTACTGGGCTTCTGCCTCTGTTGCCGCCTTCTTCTGCTCACAAAGAAATTAGCAACGGTCATGATAGAGCTCCACTGAGCTTGCTCACTCCCCCTCTCTCACTCGCTTGTTCTGTTTCTCCAGCTGCTGCAGGCTGCCCTTTGGTACTGGACCTCTGCGTGCATTGCTGCCTTTTTCTGCACACAAAGAAATCTGCAGCAGTGCTGACACAACTCCGCTGAGATCGCTCCATCCCCCTCTCTCGCTCACTCATTCTGTTTCTGCCGGCGCTGTAGGCTGCCCTTTTGTACTGGGCTCCTGCCTGCATTCCCGCCTTTTTCTGTCCACAAAAAAATCTGCAGCAGTCACAATAGAGCTCCATTGAGCTCGCTCACTCCCCCTCTATAACTCACTTGTTGTGTTTCTTCTGACGCTGCAGGCTGCCCTTTTGTACGGGGCTCCTGCCTGCATTGGCACCTTTTTCTGCCCACAAAGAAATCCACAGGTGTCCCAACAGAGCTCCATTGAGGTCACTCACTCCCCCTGTCTCCCTCGCTCATTCTGTTTCTCCTGGCACTGCAGGCTGCCATTTTGTACTGGGCTCCTGCCTCTGTTGGCACCTTTTTCTGCCACAAAGAAATGTGAAGCAGTTCCAACAGAGCTCCGTTGACCTCTCTCACTCCCTTCCCCTCTCTCACTGGATCATTCTGTTTCTGACGGTGCTGCAGGCTGCCCTTTTGTACGGGGTTCCTGCCTGTGTTTCTGCCCTTTTCTGCCCACAAAGAAATCTGCAGGAGGCATGATAGAGCTCCATTGAGCTCAATCACTCCCCCTCTCTCAGTTGCTCATTCTGTTTCTCCCGCTGCTGCAGGCTGCCCTTTTGTACTGGTCCCCTGCGTGCATTGCTGCCTTTTTTGGCCCACAAAGAAATCTGCAGCAGTCCCAACAGAGCTTCATTGAGCTCAATCACTCGCCTTCTCTCAGTTGTTCATTCTGTGTCTCACGGTGCTGCAGGCTGCCCTTTTGTACTCGGCTCCTGCCTGCATTGGTGCCTTTTCCTGACCACAAAGAAATCCACAGCAGTCCGGACAGAGCTCAGTTGTGCTCAGTCACTCCCTCCCTCTCTTACTCACTCAATCCTAATCTGTCCCAAACACTGATTTCTGACAGTGACTATGGTATTCTGTGCCAGAAGCAGGAAAACAAATTTCAGCCAGGATGTGAAAATGTATGTGTCCTGAACACTGATTTCCCACAGCGACCAATCAATTGTTGAGCTGGAAGAGCAAAAACACATTTTGGCCAGGATTTGAAAAATGACAGCTGCACTGTTCATAAGGAGGTGTGGAAAAATGGCAATGTTGAAAAACTGGAGTGAAAATATTACAAAGTTGCGAAGGTACGAGCGTGCGTGGAAACTGGGTAATGCACACTCGTAACACACTCATTTTATGGACTTTCATCACCAAATTTTCAACATCGGCATTTTAGGACCTATGCTAATGAATAGTGTCACTGTCATTTTCATAATGTGTCCCGAACACGGATTCCCACAGCGACCGTGCCATTCTGCGCTGGAACAGCGAAAACACATTTTGGCCAGGATGTAAAAAGTGACAGCTGTTCTGTTCATGAGGAGGTGCAGAACAATGGCAATATTGAAAATCTGGAGTGAAAATATTCAAAATTCGCGAACTTACGAGCGTGCGAGCAAACTGCACAACACATGCTCGTAACACAGTCATTTTATAGAGTATCATCACCAAATTTTCAACATAGGCATTTTAGGACCTCTACTCATGAACATTGTTACTGTCATTTTTGTAATCTGTCCTGGACACTGATTTCCCACAGCAACTGCACTATTCTGCGCCAGAAGTGCGAAAACACATTTTGGCCAGAATGTGAAAAATTACATCTATACTGTTCACAAGGAGGTGTGGACAAATGCCAGTGTTGAAACTCTGAAGCAAAAATATTGCAAATTCGCTAAGCTATGAGCGTGTGTAGCAACTGCATACCGCACGCTCGTAAAACAGTCATTTTATGGATTTTTTCCACCAAATGTGCAACATAGGCTTTTTGAGAGCCCACCTTACAGACACTGGCACTGTCATTTCATTAATCAGTCCCGAAAGGTAATTCCATATAGTGACCAGGAAATCACCTTTTGGGGCCAAATAACTCAATGACAGGGGCAGAATTCATAGGGAGGGGTCACAAAAACCCCATGTTGAAAATGTGGTGCCAAAATTCCAAAAAATGCCTGAGATATGCATCAAAGTTGAAAAAACCCTATTTATTCAATTATACAGCTTACCGGCATTTCCTCAGTTCGCAGTCGGCTTTGAAGAGTGCAGACGTGTTCCTGGTTCCTCGAAGATCATCATGCCGGACTCCGCAGGAATAGTATAGAAGTGGGGGTGTGGGGAGGCAGTGTGCTCAGAGGGTGGGCATGGGTTGTGGGAGGGCAGGGAAATGACGAGAGACTGTTTTCTTTCTTTACAGGCTAAAAAAAAATCCCGGGACAGTTTTCTATTTTACAGGGCTATTTGGCATGCTGGGGTGGGCTTCCAGCATGCCAGCAGTGTTTCTTTGAGGGGCAAGCTCTAGCTGATGGGGATCGGGCAACCCCATCGGCACAAAAGGGGCACAAGAGCTGAGGAGTTGGGCACCCCTCGGCACAACTATACTGGGTGTTTGGGGGTTTATACCAATGAGGGTGGGCTCCCCATCATCAAATGAAACTTTGGGGTGGGACATAATGCGACAGAGTGGGCTCCCCCATCAGCAAAATGAAGTATTTGTTGGGGCACTAAAGCCGACGGTGTGTGGGGCCCCAGTCATTTCTAAACACTGTGGTGGGGCACATGCTTTTGAGGGATTAGGCACCCTCGGCATGGGGGGTCTCACTCATATTGTTTGTGAACACAGCCGCAAGCCACCGCCATGTTCACAAACAATATTACAGTACTAACATTCCGCCCAGCAATGACGGGTCACTCCCTCATTGCAGTGAATGGCTGATGCTGCAGTGATGAGGAGGCCCCTGATTGCAGTGGCTGAAATGTTTCAAGGTGGTGGCATGATGGCTGAACTAGTGTCAGCAGCAGCATGCCATGGCATTGGGGAAAGCGGGCCAAGCCTTTAAAGGCTATGGGGGCATTGGCCACAACAGAGCTGCACCTCCACAACCTGCTTCTGGCAACCTGCTGCAATATGTTTCTTGCACATGCGCGTAATCAACATAAAAAGCATGTTGCTCAGTATTCCAAAAGAAAAGCCTTTGCATGGGGCTTTGCCCTATATGTACAACAAGCATCCAATGCCCTTTTAAACAATTAAGCAATCAAATCAAAATGCATAAAACTTCCCAACATGTTTTATTTTTTATCTCCCTTCAAATGTGCAGAAGAGTCTTTTAAATTGCTTCTTAAGACCTTGAATTGGAAAGTGTTAAAATCCTCCTGTAATAAAATCCTCTTGAAAAGTGCTGGACTGAAATGTAGGATTTGGTTTAAGCCTGTTCTGAGTTTCACTGATAGAAAGATAAGTACAGTACTTTGCCCTGAATTAGTAGCTACACTGGGTTCAGTAAATGTAAAAAGGTGACATCATGGTTGATGCAATAAGGCCATCTTAAAGGCCATCTTTGACCTCAGTGGTGGGGAAATTACTGGAATCACTACTGAAGGAAAGGATTGTGAAATATTTTGAATCCAGTGATGTACAAGATCTGAAGCAGCATGGATTTACAAGGGGGAGGTAATGTCAAATAAATTTGATACATTTCTTTGACAATGTGACTAGGGAAGTAGATCAGGGTGGCGCGGCGGGTGTAGCCTAACTAGATTTCAGTAGAGCCTTCGACACCGTTCTTCATAGGAGGCTGATAAATAAGCTCTGCTGCTAAGGGGTGTGTTTAAAGGTGATAAACTGGGTAAAAAAACTGGTTGGGAGACAGGACACAGAGGGTAGTGGTAAACAAAGTTGACTCCAAGGAAGGGAGGTTGACCAGTGGGACGCCACAAGGATTAGTACTGGGACCGGTCCTCTTTAATGTATTTATTAGTGACATTGCACAGGGACTAGATGGAATATCTTTTTGCAGACAACACTAAGATCTTTAATAGGGTAGACATTACAGAGGGTGGAAAAAATGAGGAGAGGCCCTAGGAAAACTTGAAGAGTGGTCAAGAGTGAGGAAACTGAATTTCAATGCAAAAAAGTGCAAAATTATGCATTGGGGGTACTAAAACATAGAGGTGGAAAATAAAATGGGAGGGCAGTGTTACTGGTGACCACCAAACAGGAAACAGACTAAACGTAATCATATCTGATGCTTTAATGGTGGTCAAACATATTACTAGGCAATGGGGAGAGTTAGTGGGATACTGGGGTGCATGGGGGGGTATCACCGGCAGAAAGTGGGAGGTGGTGATACTGCTGTATAAATCACTGGTGAGACCTCACCTAGAGTACTGTGCCCAGTCCTGGAGACCACATCTCAGGAAGGACATAGGCAGAGTAGAAGCAGTCCAGAGAACATCAACTAATATGGTAAAGGGTCTGCATCAAAAGCCCTATGAGGTGAGACTGATGGACTTCAACATATACACCCTGGAGGAAAGGAGAGAGAGAGAGAGAGAGACAGAGAGAGAGAGAGAGAAAGGATATGACAAAGGCTTTCAAATACCTTACAGGTTCATGAAGAAAGCCTTTTTCAAAGCAAAAGATATTTAAGAACTAGGGTCCATACTACGAAGCTGGGGGGGGGTAGACTCGGGAGATGTAAGAAAGTACATCTTCACAAAAAGAGTGGTGGATACCTGGACAGCTTCCCAGAGGAGGGGGTAAGGGCAAAAATGTAATGGAGTTCAAGAAGGCAAGGGACAGGCATAAGGGAACCTTGTGGCAGGGGAAAGTGATGTGTGTGTAGAGTCTACGGTATTACAGTAAGTAGGGAAAAGTGAAAATGGGCAGACTGGGTGGGCCAAGCGGTCATTATCTGCCATAAAATTCTATGTTTAAAATTTGCATTTGCAGTAAAGTTGTACCCAAGTATAACCCATAACAAAACAGAATATAAAGTACATATGAGCATACTTGCATATACTGTAAGTAGGCTTTATATTAGGGGTCTAAGCTTTAATGAATCTGCCCATCCTGGGACCTGGGAAAAGTAGTCCGCTGGACTATTGGTCCCCCATCAAATTGGTAACCGGTTACAATAGCACTTCCTGAACAGCGCCATCTAAACCATGCTGCAGGAACCGTGTATGTCATGGCGACAGAGGTTAAATAGCAAGTGTTGAAACCGCTACTCCTGTCACTATCCAGGCAATGTGTCACTGTGGAAGGGGATAAGGGAGTGAAAAATGCAAAAGCTGGCAGAGGTGCTCCTGTGGGGGAGAGGTCTAAGAGAGAAGCAACACAGGCAGCAGGGAGTGGGAGACCTGGGTTCTGTTCCCGGTCTGCTGAGTCATGCCATTTTCATCTTCCCTCCATGGAGTATGCCATAGAAGTAATGGGTGGTGCGGGATGCAGAGCCCCCATATCAGGGGGTTTGGGGGCTATGCCCCCCAATAAAATAAAATGTAATTTTTTTTATTTTTAATGGTAGCAGTCGTCAGTGTGGTTTCCAGTTGCTACCATTGGCACTGTTTGGTCCTGAGGCATTCTGTAGTACCACTGTTATTGACAGCACTGTTTATACTATGCTGTTCTTGACAGTGCTGTTGTAGGTGTCACTGTTCTAACCTAGTGCCCATCCCATCACTTCACTTTCCTTATACAAACATTCCTTGCCCTTACCTCAGTTAGTTGCCCCTTCATTAATACAAAGTCCCATGCCCAGTTTTTCCTGACAGCTCAGCTCCACTGTCCCTGCTCATGGCCCTAAAATGTGTCCCCTCCCCACTGATGTAGATTAACCTGCTCCACACTGGCTCCATCACCAAGATCTCTGACAACACTCTCACTACCACCCACACACGGTAACCACAGATTATTTGCTTGCAGGGCCTCTTTTCTGTATTCTACCACAGAATACTTCTAAGTTTAATCTGCCTTCTGCTCCAGGATTTTGCTCTGGTGATACACTACAGTTAGAGGAGAGGGAGGGAGCGCAGCTACAGTACATGTCAATGATGACTTGGAACAGAACTTGCATGACAATTATTTAGACTTGCGAGGACTTCAGGACTGGGGAACAGCTGATCAGAGCTTTTTTATTAACATGGTTACCAAAGACTTATATAATAAATGTATCACTTCTTCTCCCAGAGCCTCCCCTTTTTATCTTTCCCCAGATATATATCCCTTATTTTACCTTCTCTCTACACTAACTTTGCTTTTTTCTCTTTTAGATATTTCCTGAAGAAGACCTAAGGTTGAAACGTTCATTTTTAACTCTTTTCTATTTTTAGCGGGCATTTAATATTACTGTTTTGTTTTACTTCCACACCACATGCTGATGCAGTACCTGTGTTTTTCTTTCTTATTAACATTTTAGAAGACCATTCTGCCCATCTCCATCTCTTATTGTTTCCATGACTCAAGTCGCATCCATAGTCTCCTTCTATTTGCCACAGTACCTCATTCAGCCAGAACTCCTTGCCCACTGGTCATCCCATTTGCAGCTTCCCCTATTTCAGTGAACTCCAACATGGAGTACAGGATCTCCAGGCCATGGACTATTCAGGGCCTGTTCTTTGGAGTGCCTGGTAGACATGGGTAGAGGTGGGCATTTCTTTCATTCTGCCTCCAATTGTAATTTGTACCTGCCAATTTTACCCATCTCCATCTTCTTAAGCATGTTTTTTTACACTGTATATCCAATGGACTTAAAGTGTTAACTGCTGCATTCCCAAACATGTTATCATATTGATAGTATTTGAACAAGAGGCCACCTCCTCATTCCCCAATCAGTTTCTGTTCTACAGCGGTTTGCTATAATGTAATGTGGAGTCATCTTGCCGTCTTCATGATTCTCATAGGATTACAACATCATCTGAGTGACCGGGCAAGGTGGTGTGACACTCATCATCCCTCTCTCTGCCACGGTACTTGTATCCTTTTGTTTGGTGGCATGAGAGTTTTTGATTGGGTGTTGAGAGGAGAGTAAGGAAATGTGTCATTGTCATTCTTAAATAGGGTTGGGGGAAGTTGGTGTTGCTGAGTGGATAAGGGAAGGGATGCTTTACTGATTAATTTCCCAAGGCTAGGGGAGAGGAATTGGCTGCTGTCGAGTGGGTGGGGGAGGAGGGTTCATTGTAATACTGGCTGTGGTTTAGTGGGAAGGAGAGATAGGGTGCTAGTAGAGGGTAGGGTAGGGTAGGGGAACTTACTTTTTAACACATGTGAGCCTTTTAAAGTTAAACTTACTTCACACTGCAAACTGTTGGTGAAGTGAGTGTGTAGCACAAAGTTCATCTCTTTGCTAACAACTGGTCTGCCAAGTAAAACTTCACAGTACCCCTATCAACAACTCATCCCCCTACTTGACTGCTGAAGTTCTGCTCTCCAGACTAGAGGTGTGCAGAATTGGTTTTGATTAAATAAAATTACATTGAATTTGAGTTGCTTGGCTAGAACCAAGCAGGGGATGAACCTTCCCAGTCTTGCTTAGAAATGGTTCAGATCTTTTTTCTTTTCTGACAAAATAAAATGTTTCTTTAACCCTCCTTCCCAACCGTGTACCTTTTGGGACAAAGGACACTGAAGCATCCCCTTCCCCCCAATCACCAATGGGCAAAATGTAATTTCTGCCAGTGGAATTCAAGTGAAATATGATTCCTCATCTGCAAAATTTCACAAAATGTTGCCAAAATTTAATTGTCAGTTATTGCTGTCTAATTTTAAAACTACGTATCAAACTTACTCCAAGGTTGTCATATTTGAAGTTGTCCTCTGCCTCTTGGACATGTGTACTAATTTGTTGAATTCTAACTTTAAGGAGATCTAAGTTAAAAGTAGATAAGCATTAGTAATTTTTAAATGGGATTTTGCAATGATATACTCTGGACTGAACAATTGTAAGTTCCTATAACATTAAAACTAACTCCTATGGCATTAAAACTAAAGAATGCAATGTCACCAATATTGGTAGGTTCATATACACTATAAAGGAGGCTATGTGTGTGTATTTCTTAATCTCTTGCTTAAAAGATGGCCAGGTTATAAGCAGCCAAAAAGTCACAAAATAACATAAGTAATTAAAATGTAATTTTATGAGTTTTAGTGAAAATGGTAACATTTTTTTATGATAATTTTGTGGAAGCCATATCCATAAAGTTTGCTTAGCCATACTCTGTACCTGACACAGTAGTGGAATGAAAAGGCTGGGTAGAGAAGTGATAACATAGCATTCATAGGTGTTCTAGACTACAGTAAAAGTGCAGTGGTGCCTATCATCAGGTACCCTCATATCAATCAGCATTTTGAGTGAAGAACCATCAGGAACAGCAAAGACCATCACTTTGTACTTGCCTGTCTTCTTGCAATTTGTCATTAACTGTTAGAGATCACCAGCTAAATGGCTTGTGGAGGCATTCACATACACATCATTGTTTCCCTACAGTGCCACCTTCTGCCTCTGTAACAAAACTGCAGATGCCAATGTATATTTTTAGCATTTGAGAATAGTGATGTCAAACATTACATGTAGCTGTGAAATAAACTATTATGACAGAATAATCCACATATATATCGTCATGATAGAACATGATGTTGGGCATCACTGCAGTTGGAGTGTTGGAGGGGTATTGCAGGTCCATGATGCTAGTGCAGGAAAGGTGATCTGTCTGTCTGCAGTAAAAGTTAAATTAATGTGACCTATACAGTAACTAAGCTAAGATTTACTGCATTTCTTCCAAGAGGGTGAGGTAAGCTCTTGTTAATTGAAATGGAATTCAAGGTGATTTAAACTAAAGGGTAGGAAGGCTGCTAGGCAGGAGTCACTAGTTGAAGTAGTTGGATGCATAGGTTCAACAAAAAGAATAGCAGCAGAGCCAAGTAGTGAAAGAATAGTAGATCCCAGCTGAAGTAAGACATCTTACAGAGACGGTTCACACTTGAAAGCAGGTCATATAAAAATCACACCCAGCAAAACTGACTGCTCTGTGAGCCCAATAGTCTTGAAAGTATAGGACTTAATGGCACTCACAGAGATCTGGTAGGGAAAGAAATCAAAAACTAGTGTACCAAGAAGGAGAGATCCTGGCTATTCCAAAGAAACAGGTCTTACAAGGGGGAAAAATGAGTTGGTGGTTTCCTTTATAAGGAAGGGTATCTGAAAAAAAGGAAGAAATCAGTGTGACAAGCAGATTCACCGAGTCAGTCTGGCCAAGCTTAGAAAAAGTAGGGTTGGAGGACAAAATAATTACCCAGAAAGGAAATACAGGACTCCAATAGCTCATCACAGCTAAATGGGTTCAGTGGAGATAAGTAATTTGTGAAAGTTACATTCCTTAAATTGAATTCTAGTGGCATTACCTAATAGGCATCCATGAATTTTACAGCAATGTTTGCCAGTTACTAATCTGCAGCATTTCTATTCTAAATGTTAAAGTACTAAACCAAATTTGTCTAACTTTGTTAGATTCCATGTCCCATTTTCATTGGCTAAGCATGTCAAATTTTGGGAATATGCCTGCATGAGCAGAAGAGTGACATAAATCCATATTTTTGGAAAATTCTCACAACATTTCCCAAATAATTATATTGTGAAATTATGAACTCCTATAACTTAAAATTTACTTAGCCAACTCCATCAGCATTTAGTAGTTTCTAAGTCCCTTCCAAGAAAGCTATGCATGCATATGCATGCATATTTCCAGTCATATACAGTCACTGGGTGACCAAAGTAATTGACCCGGGAGGGGCTGTGGATATGGCCTACCTAGACTTTAGCAAGGCATTTGACACAGTCCCACACAAAAGATTAATAATCAAGTTAGCCAGCCTGGGAGTGGGTCCCAGGGTGGCCAGTCTGGGTAGCAAACTGGCTGCACAACAGGACACAGAAGGTAATGAGTGAATGGAACACATTCTGAAGAAAGGGGGGTTACTAGTGGAGTACCTCAGGGCTCAGTACTGGGTCCAGTCCTCTTTAATGTCTTTATAGGTGACATTGCAGAGGGTCTGGAAGGAAAGGTATGCCTCTTTGCAAGTGACACAAAGATCTGTAACAGAGTTGATACACAAGGGGGGTAGAAAGGATGAAAAGGGACGTGGCAAGGTTGGAGGAATGGTCAGACATATGGCAACTTAGATTCAATACAAAGAAGTGCAAAGTTATGCAACTGGGAAATAAAAATCCAGGAGAAGAGTACACAATAGCAGGGGAGGTACTAACAACAACAGTAATGGAAAGGGATCTGGGTGTAGTCATATCAGATGACCAAAAGGTGGGTAAGCAATGTGAGAAGTCAATAAGGAGAGCCGGGAGATACTGGGATGCATAGGGAGGGGCATGACAAGTAGAAAAAGGGAAGTGGTTATTCCTCTATACAGACAGTTGGTGAGACCTCATCTGGAGTACTGTGTGCAGTTTTGGAGACCTCATCTACGCAAGGACATAGACAGGATGGAAGCAGTCCAGAGGAGGGCAACTAAAATGGTGCAGGGTCTACATCAGAAACCATATGAGAGAGACTGAGAGGCTTAATATGTATACCCTTGAAGAAAGGAGGGATGGGGGGGACATGATAGAAACTTTTAAAGTACCTCAAGAGAATCAACAAAGTCCAGGAGGTATATTTCAGAAAAAGAGATGTGTAAGAACAAGGGCACAATTTAAAGTTAGAGGGGGACGGCTCAGGGGTAATGTGAGGAAATTATTTTTCAAGGAGAGAGTGGTGGATGCATGGAACTGCCTTCCTGGAGAGGTTGTGGGGTCTAAAACAGTGGGGGAATTCAAACATGCATGGGACAGACATAAGGCAATTATAGTGGGGGGTTGCAGGAAGTAGGCTGTTGGTTAACTAGAATCTGCAGCTTATCCAGTAGGTAGGGAAATGGGCAGACTGGGTGGGCCAAGTGGTCCTTATCTGCCGTCAAAGTCTATGTTTCTATGTTTCTATCTATCTCCAAAGCTGTGTCTAGAGCAAATAGAGTAATGGGCACAATTATGAGGAATATTATAAGCAGAAGAACGGAAGTGATTATGCCACTGTATCATGCATATGTCAGTCCAGTCCTGAAATATGGCTGCCAAGTCTGGTGTCCATATAAGGAAAGTGACATACCAACTCTAGAAATGGTTCAGAGGACAGCAACCAAAGCTGTAAAAGGAATATACAATATGACATATCAGGAAAGACTAAAACATTTGAAAATATACTTACTGGAACACAAGAGATTGCAGGGTGACATGTTGTTATTATTTGATATTATTAATGATTCTTACTTATTTAATCAATCAAAGCTGTCTTTTAAAGATAGTGGAGCAAATACTAGACATCATCCATTACAAATAAAGCCAACTAAATTTAGAATGGATAAAGGAAAATACTTTTACTCCATATGAGTTGTAAAACTGAGGCATGTGGTTGAGTGTAAGAGCAAATAAAGTTTTATGCATAGTTTGGATAGGTTTTTTGAGGAGGATGGTAACCTCATAATAATAAACAGAGTCCGCTCTGAAGAAATGGGGTTACTAGTGGGGTACTGCAGGGTTTAGTACTGGGACCATTCCTCTTTAATATCTTTATAAGTGACATTGCAGATGGACTGAAAGGAAAAATATGTCCCTTTGCAGATGACACAAAAATCTGCAACAGGGTCGATACAGATGGTGGGGTGGAAAGGATGCAAAGGGACTTGCAAGGTTGGAGGAATGGTCAAAAGTATGGCTGCTTAGATTCAACACAAAGAAGTGCAAAGTAATGCACCTGGAAAACAAAAACCCAGGGGGAAGGGTACACAATGGGGAGGGGGTGAGATACTAACAACAACAAAAATGGAAAGGGACCTGGGGGTAATCATAGCAGATGACCTTAAGGTGGGCAAATAATGTGAGAAGGCAGTAAAGAGGGCTGGCGGGATACTGGGATGCATAAGGAGAGGCATCACCAGTAGAAAAAAGGAAGTTGTTATCCCTCTCTACAGACAGTTGGTGACGCCCCATCTGGAGTACTGCGTGCAGTTCTGGAGACCCCATCTCTGCAAGGACATAGGCAAGATGGAGGCTGTCCAGAGGAGGGCAACTAAAATGGTGTAGGGTCTACACCAGAAGACATATGAAGAGAGATTAAAAGACCTTAATATGTATACCCTCGAAGAGAGGAGGGAGAGGGGAACATGACAGAAACTTTCAAGTACCTTAAGGGAATCAACAAAGTTCAAGAGAGTAGCATCTTTCAGAAAAAGAGATGTGCAAGAACAAGGTGGCATAATTTGAAGAAAGAGGGGGAACGGCTCAGAGGTAATGTGAGGAAGTATTTTTTCACAGAGAGGGTTGTTGATACATGGAACAGCCTTTCTGAGGAGGCAGTGGAGTCAAAAACAGTTGGGGATTCAAGAATGCATGGGACAGACATAAAGCAATTCTAGTGGGGGGATAGGAGGAAATAGGTTGTTGGTTAACAAGGATCTGCAGCTTATCCATTAGGTAGGGAAATGGGCAGACTACGTGGGCCAAGCGATCCTTATCTGCTGTCAAATTTTATGTTTCTATGTTCTATGTTTCTACGTTCTATGTTTCTATGTTTCAATGGCCTACTATTTATATACAGGAGCAATCATGGGCACATAGCCTTTACACTCCTTACTTCTTCGTGAACCTTTGTGAAAGCTGACTAAATTGTAAGAAGATAATTATTTTCAGATAACTGAGCAAAACATATATTTGCAGATTTTGATCCCTAATAAGCTTAAAAGTATTACTCTTAATCTCATGAAATGCATGGTTCCCTTAGGACTCCTTACAGGAGATAGATGTCTGTAAAAGTTCAGTGGCCACACTGGGAGGAAAATGTCCAAGAATTAAAACATAAGGAAAGGGACACTGAGATCTATCTGTCCTAAACAGATGACAAGAACACTCCCCATGAGGCATGTAGCCAAGAGCTCAAGGAACTAGTAGGAGTATTATGGGAGATGCCAGAGACTCAGAAAACTGGTGTCACAGGAATAACCTCAGACTCATTGGCTTTCCTGAGGGGGTGGAGCTGCAAGATGTGGCAGGGTTTCTGCAGCGGGAGCTCTCACACCTTTTAAGGTACTTTTGACAGCCAGCCCTTGAAGTTGAGAAGTCACACTGGACTCTTGGCCTGGTTCCCAAAGCTGGGGGGACAGACTACCTCTCATCATCGCTCATTTCCTGAGATTCTCAGACAAAGAGAAAATCTTGTCCCAGGCATGGGACTGAGGTCTGCTAAGCTGGCAGGGGCAGATGATTTACATATTCACAGACTACTCCACAGAGGTGGTCCAAAGGAGGAAAGGGCATAATGGGGTAAAGAGAGTGATACAGAAGCTGGGGAGCCCTTATAAACTGTAATATCTGACCAAGCTGAGCATTAACTAAAGTGGGGTCCCTCACATATTGTCTGCCATTGAGATGGTTGAACAATACATTGCAAAAAAATTGGCCTTACAAACTCCCATGCTACAAAAAAGAGAGGAGGGTGGGGGCCACCAACAGAGGGATTTAAATCCTAGCACATATTAGGGCCTGGTGGTGCTGAGGGTTGAGGCGCTGGACGCCACACCTCGCGTCACGCCAGCGACCCGGGTTCGGGAATGAGCCCGGGGAGCTGGGGGTCGGTGGGGAGGGAGTAGGATTGAGCGTCCGTAGGACAGCTCCCCTCTCCCTGGGGGATCCAGGGGTATCCCGGCACAGGAGGGACCCCCGGTGGAGACCGGAGGTACCTCAACTGCTGGGATCACAAATATAGCCGGAGGCAGATGCCAGGCCAAGAGCGCGGGCAGAAGCGTGCACGCTTGGGACCATTAGCGTCAGTGCATGCCTGCCGACATGGTGGGGGGGCACAAAAGGTGGAAAAAGGAGGGCACTGGTTGCAGCGGCATGATGGCCGTCCCCACACTGGACTCTCCCAGTACCTGGGCGCGCGACAATGCTGGATCCTGACTGGGTGGGTTGAGCTCCAGAGGAGTGCTCCCACCCCCCCGCCGTGGGGTAAGCCACGGGCCCAGCCTAGGTGGCATGGGAAGTTCCAGGGGTCGGCGGTCGACAGACCCATGGTGATGCCAGGACGTGCAGGTAAGCAGACCAGTGGCCCGTGGAGATAAAAAAAAAAAAATCCTAGCACATATAGTGCTTTGGCTTTACTTTCTGACACCCCCCCAGAGCCAAAATTATTCATAGTCTTCTTATGACCCCACCCCTACATAGATCGGGCCCTGGCTATCTGAGTGACCTCCTAACTACTGTCCACCATGGGTGTTAACCCCTCTCCTCCGCTGAGGGCTTCCTTGTTGTTCCAAGGACCTGGTCGAAGAACTTTGGAGACTGATCATTTGAGGTAGCCGGCCCAGCCCTTTGGAACTTGCTTCCAAAATCATTGAGGAAGGCACCATTGGTGGAGGAATTTAAGCGGGATCTGAAGGCACATCTGTTAGAGAAGCATTTGAAAACCAGTTGTGAGATTTAGCAATTTGATGACTGCTGTATTGTTATTTTATAGATATTTTAATTGAAATATTGCTGCTCATGATCACTGTCATTGACATGTGTTTTATTGTTTTTTATTTATTACCTTCACCTATTCATACAATGACCAGAGCCTCTGGCATTGGGCACTTAAGAAATAAAGTTTTACTTACTTATTTATCTCATGAGCCTGGTAGCTGAACTTTTTCAAATCCCATTTTGCATTATTTTGCACACATTTTGGTCAGGATTCGAAAAATGACAGCAGTCACGTTCTCAGTAGTGAACATTTCCAAAGTTATGAGTAAGCATTGAAAAATTTCAATGTACATTTATAACTTTGTTGTTTTATAATATTTTTAACCCACATTATCAACATAGCCTTCTTATGTTCCCACCTCATGAGCTCGATAGGAGAAAATGTTAAAATCCTAACAAAAAGATAGTTTTACAGAGTAATTGAAAAATCACCTTTTGGACATGAGTTGAAGAATTTCACCAATCTTGTTCATGAGGTGGGGTCTCAAAAAGGCCATGTTGAAATTTTTTGGGAAAAATATTAAAATATGAGCTAGTTATGGTTACAAGTTCAAAATGCTTTGAAATACATTGACCGCATACCTGATTTCCTCAGTTCTTGGTTCAGCATTGAAGAGGGATGATGTGTTTGTGGCCCAGAAAGGATTATGGTATTGGACCCTCAGTTGGTAAGTAAGGGATGGGGGGGTGGTAGATGCTAAGTGGGGGGAGGGTAACAGTAGTGGAGAGGCGGTGGCAACAGACATCAGTGAGCTCTTCTTTTTTACAATGATTAAAAAAAGAAAGACTATGAGGGACAATTTTCTTTCAGGTACTAACACTAAGGATTGAGCAGTCCAGTGTTGCTGTTTTGTTTGGAGCAGAAGTTAGAAGGACCAAGTACAGTGCTGACATCCAAGAGGGCCATGCGGGTGGCTGAATTCATAGAATAATTGTCTCTATTTAAATACTTGACACATGTGCAAGAAAAGCAACTCATAAAAAAGAGACTATTCTTAAACCTACAGAAACTATGTGGAGTCAGCGTCCCATGATAACGTTTTCCATGAAATTAGCTATGCCTGTGTGAATCCATTGCAGGTCTAAAGTTTGGTTAAAAACAGTGTTGTCAAAATCCATAACAACTGAGAGGTATGGATTAATAAATGCTTGTTTAAACTTAGACACAAGCTAGAAATGGCAGGATCAACTAGCTAAGGAAAACAAACTAATGGGATTGGGGGTTGGAGAGTTGAACAACAACTTATACGCAGAATGACAAGAGTGAGGCCGGTGTTATGAAATGCTGTAAAACATGTTTGTGACATGGTTGTGCTGTCACAACTATGTATTACCGCATTTAAAGCATGCTGGTTTCAGGTTGATATGGGATGGGAGTCAGCAAAGATAAAGTCAGGCAACTGAACTGCACTTTCATAATTTTAAGAGTAAAACTTGGTTACAAATTCAGCAACACTAGTACAGTCCAGTGCTTTCAAACAGGGCTCCCTGATTTTTCCTATGTTCCTGTATAGTCTGGAATTGACGCTAAATATTTATGTTCTTCTGTTCTAACCAGTATCTATGGTAGTGATTGCTCCATATGCATAAAATACTGAAAATTTATCTCAGCTGATCTGAGAACACTGCTGTAGTGTGTGTACATAACATCTGATTACTTTATGCAGTTTTTGGCAGGTCATAACAGGAACACCATCTTCCGGGAAAAACGCTGAGTCTTGTCCTCCAATCATCACACACACACACACACACACACACATATCACACTTTCATTAAATGGTACTAAATGGCCAGTCAGATCTACTCACCATAAGGGTTTTGGTGGCCATGCTCACATAATGAACAGCCTCCCTCTACCAGCCACAGGCCACAGGACAGTGCTCATCAGCCGTCTCAGGCTTCTGGGGGCAGACAGTGTCCCTGAATCTCTCCTCCTATGCAACTGGCCCAATAAAGCCATTACATCCCCTGCCAAAACCATGCTAGGCTGAGTCCTGAAAAAGGGCAGCTTGAACCCCTAAAATCTTATCTCAGACTTCTTGAGTGGTCCCCCATTGACGCTACCCAAGAGCTGGACCAGGCACTGGAATACTTTATTGCAAAGTTCAACGCAGCTTGTGACATCCATGCCACTGTAAGAAAATGTTAGCTGAAGGGCACAATTAATTCTTAGATCACCCCCTCCCTTTTCAACTTCTTGACCCCCTGAGATAATTTGAGGCACTAAGTGCCAGCTACTGGTAAACAGGCTGACACCCAGCAAAACAAAAGGGCCAGGAACGCCTGTACTCGGGCAGTCCACCTTGCCAAAAGTTGCCATTTCAAGGATGAGCTCGCCAGCTCCTGGGGAGATGGCAGAAAGTTTTGGGGCAACCTAAAAGCCCTGATGGAAAACAGCTAGCAAAATCTTGCCCTTCATGTTAGCTGTTAACAGGGAAATCACCCAGGACCCGATGGTAATAGATGACACTTTTAACAGTACTTTCTCTGATCTTAGCAGCGTACTCACGCCCTAGTTTCTTTGATATAACCGATAACGGAAACAGTGCAGCCAGAGAAGGCTCCTCCAGAGGCCCCACTTCTCCTTCAAAATAGTCTCCAAGGCTGAATCCTGAAAATATCTGCAATAAGTACTGGGAAAATCAAAATATAGTAGTGACTCCCTAGGTCTCAGACTCATTGCCCTCACCCTGGATGATGTATTAACCTCACTGACTAAAATACTGAACCTATCCAATGCATGCTCAATTCCCCCAGAATTGGGTAGCCACTGTGGTAATGCTAGTCCATAAAAGTGGGGATTGGGACCTCCATGCAAACTATGACCCTATAGCCATCCTACCCCACCCCCAAAGCTCTGGGGCACATTGTATCAGACCAAATAGTTAATTATCTGGAAAAGTACCAAATCCAATGCCCACAGCAGCACAGTTTTTGCAAGACACACAGTACCACCACAGCATTGCTAGAGTGCACTGGCTACATTCACAGCACTCTTGACCATGGTCAGCTAGTGGGGGTGACATACATTGAGCTCACAAAAGCCTTTGACATGGTCAACCACACCTTGCTGCTTGACACACTCTCTGCCACTGGGCTCTCAACAGAAGCCATTGGGCAGTTCAAAAGCTATATTGGGAACAGATCCCAACAGGTCAGAATAAATGGAATCCTCTGGGATAGCTGGCAACTGCACATAGGTGCACAAAGCTTGATAATAGGCCCTCTACTCTTCAATCTTTTTCTAAACCACCTCCCCCATGTCAGCACAGATAGAATACTCCTCTATGCAGGTGATGCCATTATTTTTACCAGTAATCCTGATCCACACCTTCTGGAGACACAACTCCAGCACAACTTGTCTACTGTTGGGGCCTGGTTCTCAAAGCACAAACTGCTTATGAATTGTAAACAGATTAAATTCTTGCTATTCACTAACCCACACAACAAACATAAATCTCATCAGTTAACAATACTTAGTAGCCTCAACACCCCACTTGAACTGGTGTACACATTCAGATACCTAGGGGTAACCTTTGACAGCTCCTTATCCTTTGCAAACCATGTAGACCATGTCGCAAAAGCAGTTAATACTAGAATTGGCCTGCTGTACAGGCACAGACACTGTGTGACCAGCGAGGATCTTCAACTCACAGTGAATCGCTCTGTTATCTCCATCATAGAATACAACCTGGTTGTGTATAGTGCTGCATCTGACACTACTCTTAAAAGGATCATCACAGCACTAAAGAAAGCCTGTAGGCTAATAACAGGAGCTCACTGACTCACCAGTACATGTGACTTGTATGCTCTGACCAACATGCTCCACCTAAAGGGCAGGATAAAATATCAGACCTGTCTCATAGCTAAGAAAGTCTGCCAAGGCTTAAACCCCCACCATCCAGAACCTCCTTAATCTAATGAACAACCCTCACCAGACTCGAAGCATCACTAGACAGTCTTACCAGGTCCCTTTCTGTTCTACCTCTCAAGGACAACAGTCCTTTGAGTACTGTGCCCTCAACTGGCTAAATGCACTCCCCTGGGACATTCTGGGCAAACCTAAACTTGGCCCATTCAAGAGCAAGCTACACCAACACATCACCACACTTATCAGTTGCAACTGCCCTCCCTAAGCAAGAAACTCCCCTGTCATAAGAAGACACTCTACCTACCCCTCTCCACACCTAATAGCAGAGTCTGACTCCCTCAAGAAACATCTAGCTGCCTCCCCCCCACACCATCACCCTGCCTTGTCCCCTGTCTTGTTCCCACCTGTACCTCCTTCCTCACTATCCCCTCCATATCCCCTTTCCCCTTTGCCCCTCTTGCCCTCTTAGCCACCCCTCCTCTCACCCACCCTGTAGCCTGACAAGGCCAATGTTTGGCAGAATCATTATTGTGTTATAATGTACATACCTACTTTGTTTTTTATGTTATCAGAATTATCTGTCAAATTGTCAAGTTCAATACCAGCTGACCCCTGAAAGCCTGCTAAATGCATAATACCACTCTGTCCTATTAAGTTTTTTTTTTAATTGTATGTCTATTGTGTTTATCTGTCGTGAAACCTTTGTAAAAGAGCTTCTAGCTCAAAGGTATTGTAATCCATGAACTGAAATAATAAAAACCAAAAATAAATAAATAATTAAACAGCTTTCCAAATCCTGTCACAACTCTACTAGGAGACCTGTGATGGATTTCAGTGCTTTAGACCCTGTATAACACCATGTCCTCCTACTGGCATGGCTACTGTTTCTCCTTTCTGCTATTGCTTGTCATTGCCACCAGCATTCCATACATCGGTGAGTGACTAAAACTACTGTATTCAGTTCAAATGGGAGGGTGACAGTGCCCCGCAGGATGATGGGGGTTCACAGGAGATCTTTTTAAGTTTACTTTTATACAACATAAGATAAAATATAAGCATTCTCTGCAGGTCTGATTGTTCTGTTCAGATTCCTTATTGGGATCATGTTTATAAAAAAATTAAAAATGATGATGATGTTACAAGTGATATTTATGTTCAGTCTTGCAGCTACAATATTTTATGTCCTTGTTTCCTCTACTGTGGCTTTAAGTTATACTGTATGGTGACATCATATGCTAACAGGAGGTCAAAAGTCAAAGTTGAAAGCTTGGCTGCTTTGTTCCTTAACTTGCTGTGCTGCTCACTCTCTCAGTAGTCTTAAGTCCAGTACTCTCGGCGAGTAGGTGCTACAGTATGCTGGGGAGGTGGTGTTGTGTCTGCTGGTTCTGCTGGTGCTGCTGCTGTATGCTTGTTGCTCCCTTGGGATAGCTTTCATATTTTTACCATATGGTCAAACATACTGATTATATTCCTGCTAACAGCAGTGTTCTAGCCTAGAAGGCGGTGGCCAGGTGTCTGCAAATGAAAGGAGCCAGCTGCTCTGTGAATAGACCAGTTGACACCTTTTAACTACGTGAAGTTTCCACGAAAAGAAAAATGTATCACGATTGGCCTCACTGATCACTGGGCTGACATGGATGAGCCCATTGTAGCCTGAGCTGCACTGGAACAGAAAGTGACGCACCTCTGAAATGTGGTTTATTGCAACAAAATGTTTGCTGTGCACACATGTGCACAGACACATTAAAACAAAACACGGGGAGTAAAACACCTTTTTTCACACACCTATGGTATGTGATGTCTGGTTAAAGAACTCGAGTTTCACATTCATGGTTAAGGTTGCATCACACTCCTTTTTTGTGTAAAACAACTCATTACACACTACTTGCAGTGGCCCTAGTGAGTCACCATCAATAACTGGCACTTAAATTGCTAAGCTCCATCCAGCGCTTTCAAAATCTGTTGTATTTCATGTAGATCTATAGTACTCCAAAGCCGGCAACTTATTTGTAATATTTTGTTCCATGGACACTGATCACACATTCTAATAGTACATTTCTTTTGTGACTTGCTATCATCATTTTCTTTAATAACTCAAAGTTCCCAGTTGATGGCTGCATAGACACTCATTTGTAAAATGGCAACTGTGGTTCCTTCTGGGTGGAATGATTTGAGAGAAATCAAGGTTATACTTTAGTAACTATTCCAGAAGATGCCAGCCTTCCAAAATGCACTTGAAAGACTTTACCTGATGGAATCCTTTGGTTGCCAGTTAGCAAATGACGAGCGCTATATCTGGAAGCTAGCAATCAGTGCCTGACTCACCAAGACCATACTGATGAGCACACGCGTCAAATCCAATGGCTGTGAGATAAGATTGATATCCTTAAAAATCAAGGTTGCCAATGCAATTTAATATTTATAGGTTTCCCTAACTTGTAGAAAAGTAAAATGTATATGAGTTCATTCAGATGGCATTTTCTCAGATGTTGGACTTCTATTGGGACTCTTCACTAGAAACTGAATGGGCACACAAATCTTTAACTCCCTCTCCAAAGCTTGGTGCATCCTGCTGATGAATTCTTGCAAATTTGCTTAATTTCAGCGTCTAGGAACAGATCGTGAGTATAACACTAGAGAGACAGAAAGTCTCTTTGCTAGAACAGACATAAAATTCATTTTATTCATGACTACTCTAAAATTATAGCTTGGAAGCACAAAGAAAATTAGCTAACACTTTATTTTAAGTCCCCTTAACTACACTGTAACTACTGTATAACTATGCTGTAGCTGCACTGTAAGTACTGTGTAGGAATGTAACTATGTATTTGTTAACTAGTTTCACATGTGCATGTTGTCTAGTTACACAACTTGCATACATGTGCATCTACTACTGTCTTCCTTTCAGCAAAAATCAATTCACTCTGACAAGTATAACTACAGAAATAACAGCTGTTGCAAAGTGTAACATGAAATCTACTGTGCAAGTACCACTCTATCTCTTCTGGTATTATGTTATTTGTTATCATAGCGGCAACTACACATGTAATAGCTATTGCAAATTGTAACAGAAAATATATTGTGTAACTACTATGTTACTACTTTTGGCATTATTGTATCTGTTCTTACAAGTACAACTACATATAAATGCAGGTTGTGTGCACTGTTTCAATTGTCTATGTCTATCTGATATTTATTTGAAAGGTAGTCACACAGAAAAATGTTAAAGTGTAATAAGAATGGTAACAAAAATATGAATACAATGCAACTTCAGTCTGCTACAGTTAAATGCACTGACTGGCAACACTTTAGATGATGTTCTATGTCTGTATTCCAGTTTTTCATGAACTTACAGGTTAGTAAACATGCAGTCTAATATTGTGAATTGATATGTAACTGCACACAAAAATATTTCATTTGTATAATTACTAATTGGCACTATAACAATATTGTGGCCAAGAAATAATGGTACTGTTTTCACAGTTAATGCCTGGATACCATGTATTTGCAGTGGCACACACATACATTTACCAATTGTAAGGTACTATAGCTGTGATGTAAGTTCTCATTCAGAAATCATTTCCTCATAAACTTATTAGCTGATGAGCAGATCACAGAAAGTGTCAGTCAAAGGTCATTTTTCAAGACCTGGCCTGGTTACTAGTGGAATCCCTCAGGGCTCTGTCCTGGGACCCATCCTGTTTAATATTATGATATCTTCCCTGCAGCCAACCGATAAGGTCTGGATCTGCAAGTATGCAGACAACTGCAAGGTCGAGGGTTATGTATCAACTGAAAGTGATGGCAGATTATTTCAAACAAACATTGATAAATTGGTTTCTTCGGCAAAGCTTAACAAGATGAAGTTCAACACTGAAAAATGCAAGGTTATGCATTTTGGAAATAAAAATACTATGTACACATACACCATTGATAATAAATAATCCCTTAACAGAGGTTCAAGAAGAGAAAGACCTCGAGGCTTTAAATACTGATGACCTATCTTTCAATAGACATAATCAAGAAACCATCAAACAATGTCAAAAACTAACATGGTGTATATTAAGGAATATTAAATGTAGAGACAAAGAAGTTATACTGTGCCCAATTTTGTGCTCCTCAAGATGTCAAATCCAAGAAATAGGTAGAAAAGGTACAGAGAAGATTAACCAAAAAAAATCAGGTCAACCATAATGTTGAGCTATGGTAATAGACTAACAAAATTGAACTTGTACTCAAGTAAATATAGAAGCATTGGGGTGAACTGTGTTTAATTTTTTAATATATTAAGGAACCTTATGGATTAAATACCACTGGGTTGACAAGACACACAGGTAGAGAACAAACTAGATCACATGCATTTAAATTAATAGGGGTTCAACCAGTTACAGTAAGAAGAAGTATATTCTTCACTCAGAGAGTCATCAATAGATGGAATACTCTACCTAAAGACATAGTTAATTGTGACACCTTGGATACATTTAAAAATAGGTTGGATGAGTTTATGGAGAATCAAACATATTTTTTCCACCACTGAGGTGGTGACAAGTTCATTTAAGGGCCTCAGCTCATTGAACTTGTACCCTATCTATGAATCTATTGCTTACTAAACATGCAATCTAATACTGGATGATATTTCTCATAGGCAGCAGGGAATGTATCACATGTGCATTTCCAGGCCTGGTGATCAATAGTAGCCATCCAATCAGATGGAATGATCAGGAACAAAATGGATTTTGCACTGTGTGTGGCATGGAGAATTTTGAGTTATGGGTGGTCTTCCCATTACTGCTGTTTTCCAGTATGGGGACCTACTGGTCTTCCTATGTTTACTGCTTTGTCCCCAGCCTTCATGGTAATGTCAGAGGATGGGTAGCCTGATGTGAAGGATGGAGCTATGGCAGCCACACCCTTCAGCCAGTGGGAAGGGCATGTAATGGTGAAGGAAGGGTCCCTACCTGTGTGTATCTAGAGCTACCCAGCACAACTCCACATAGCAGATCAGTGATAGAGCATGGTATGTAGCCATGCCCCACCCCCAGCAACCCAACCAGGCAGTAGCAGGACAGGGGTGTGGGTGTAGAAGAGGTGTGGGGCAATGCCAAAGAAGAAGCACATTTCTTAGTAACTACAGCACTGTTACAAGCCAATAAGTAACTATGTAAATTATTTTTGTTGTATAAGTAAACAATATAGTTGTATAGCAATTAGCAGTATTAGATTGTGAGTTTATTAAGCAGTAAGTGAATGAGGGAATGACTTCCGAAGGAAAACATACAAGAAAACTACAGCATTGACATTCAGTGTAAGTGTATAGTAGTTATACTCTTCCTCTTATTCTTTATTTTAAGTGTCAATTTCTGCGTACTTACTTTGCAAATGCATGTTAGTTAGGCATTAACTGTGGAAACAATGCAACAGAAGCAGCACATTACTTAATAACTTCAGTACTGTTACATCCTTCTTCTTTTAACTTTATTTTATATGTCAGTTTCTGTGTACTCACATAGTAAGTGCATGTTAGTTAGGCATTAACTGTGGAAACAATGCCACAGAAGTAGCACATTCCTTAGTAACTACATCACTGTTAAAGGTCACTAGGTAATTATGTAAATGAATGATGTTTTATTGTATAGCAATTTACAATATTGGAATGCATGTTTATTTTTAGTTCTTTTTTGGGGGGGGTCACACAGTATATAAGTGGTGGCTCTGGGAATTGAACTCAGTTCTCCAGGTTTGCAAGTCAGTGCTCTTAACCACTACGCTATGCTTCAGTAACTTCATGAGGCAATGATTTCTGAAGGATAATTATAAGTGTCACTATCTACACTGTAACTACTGTAGAACTACACTGTAACTGCACTACAATGTAGACCCATGCTACTCACACCCCTCTCCTGCTGCTGCTGCTCAGGTAGGTGACCGGGGTTAGGGCATTGCTTCCCTCGAATGAGAGTCCTAATTCTTCTATACTAAGACTAAACTGTCTCATTGTACAATGCTGAACAGTTATAAGACTGACTGATCGTACATCATGTATATTGCACCCACACTTTAGTTGCTACTTTATTGTATTTCAGCTGTATTCCTGCACTTAATTGTTCCTAGCTATACTCAGTATATTCGATGTATTGTATTTCCTGTACCTTTCTATGTTACTGTAAGTGTATTGTCTGTATTACTTACTATATGTGCCATCTCTATGGGCTAGGTGGTGCCTGAAAACAGTCCATTGGATCAGTGCACCTACCTAGTAAACAAATAAACAAATAAATATCACTGATCTGCAATGTGTAATGATGGTAGGCAGTGTCAGATATACATGCAGGAACTCTTCCTTAGCCATAACATGCCCTTCCCACTAGCTGAATGGGGTGGCAGCCATGGTAACATCCTTCACAACAAGCTATCACAGTCCTCTGACTATACCACGAGAGCTTGGGGCATGGTAGAGAACAGGTTCCCTTACTGAAAAACAGCAGTACAAGGGGGGATCAGCCATATCCCACAATTCCCTACTCCACACAAAGTACAAGATCCAGTCTGCTGGTGGGCAGTCCATCTGATTTGAAGGCTGCTGTTGATTGCAAATTGTAACAACAAGTTTATTGTGTAACTACTATGTTACTACTTTTGGCATTGTTAAATTTGTTCTTACAAGTGTAACCACATATGAATGCAGGTCTTGTGCACTGTTTCAACTATGTCTATGTGACATTTATTTAAAAGGTAGTAACACAGAAAAACTTAAAAGTGTAATCAGAATGGTAAATAAAATATGATTACAGTATAACTTCAGTCTGCTACACTTAAATGCACTAACTAGCAACTCTTTAGATGATGTTTCACATCTGAATTTCAATTTTTCATAAACCTACAGGTTAATAATATGCAGTCTAATATTGTGAATTGATATTTAACTGAATACAAAATATTTCATTTGCATAATTACTATTTGGTGTTGTAACAATATTGTGGCAAAGAAATAATGGTATGCATGGTAGAACATTGTTCTACCTTGATTTTTATGCCAACTAAAACACTATTATACCACAGTTCAAATGTCATGGAATACTGTTCAACCCTTCTGTGGTACAACAGCATTCAATTGGATTTCAGGAGGGTACAAGCCACATCAATAGAAAGTGCAGGATCAGCCAGATCAAAGGAGGCAGCAACAGAAGGAACAGACATCCGTGTAATCCCACAGATGCAGGATCAATCCGATGTGGTAAAGTAATATGCAGATCAACCAGATGTACTGTCATTTGAAAAAAGTAAATAATTGCAGGATCAACCAGATATTTACATTTACTTACAGAAAACACTTGTTCCATCCACATACTCTCGCTAAGCAAGAAATACAGCCAACATTGTTTTTTCTTAAAAATCACTCCCTACCCGATTTTCAACCAGTGGGAGTGCACAACACAAATGTAGGGATGTCTGGTACTTAACAACCACACCACTGGTCCTAGCAACCAGATGTAACTCTTGGAAGAAGACACAGATGACAAAGTCTTTTACTTAAAAAAAAAATAAAAAAACTTCTAAAAGTACATAAAAACTGATGTCCGGGACACCATACACCATAATGAATAGTGGATGGGTAACTCCATGCAGAACTGGTTTGTTCTGCAACCTTAGGGATCTGACTCCCATGGACCTCTCAAGCTTATCTCTCATGGTCAAAGGGAATCAGAACCTCTCTCTGGCAGAACTCACTGGTTCTGCATGGTTGCCAATCCACTATTATTTATGTCTTCACAGTTAATGCCTTGACAACATGTATTTGCAAGTGTGCACACTTACATTTAGCAAATGTCAGTCCTGTAGCTGTGACATAAGTTCTAATTCAGAAATCACTCCCTCATGAACTTACTGCTTACTAAACATGCAATCTAATATTGGAACCTATTCGCATAGGAGGCCATGCAACTATGGCAGGCCAGGTACATGCAAAAGGAGCATACCCAGCAAGTGCAGCTGTGCACCCATATATGGTTATGCAGTGGCTGGCATTCATGGTTGCTGGCCACCGCTCACCTCTCATTCATGATTGCATCACTCAGTGCGCTAGTGCATGGGAGGCAGATCAGTGGACATTTATTTATTTATTAGCTTTTTGTAACTGGATAAGTGCACTAGGCAACAGTCCTGCCTATTTTCAGGCACGACCCAAGAGAGTACAACAATGAGAATACAGAAATGACAACTGGACAATTCAATTACAATAAAAATAGATACACTCACTTACAATCAGGCTGGACATAAACAATATAAGCAATACAGTATGTATACTCACAATAGGTAAGCTGCAACAAGGCCGATTATTCCTAGACCTCAACAATTATATGAAGAAATTGAGAGGGCATCTAATGGGATGAATGTTCCAGGTCCATGAGTGGATCCCCTTCTCCATGCAGAACAGGGGATGCTGTGTGGAACACAGGGCTGAAATGTTCCAAAAGTGAGAAATGTTTTCAAAATCACTAGCGCTTGCCCACTTGCCCAGGCGGACATCCCCAGCCCTCTGTGTTGTACCTGAGAAGTTTCCACAAGTTGCTGCACTCTAGCAAAACATTGCACTGTCCACAAATAGGAAGAAATTTCAAAAGTAGTCTTTAGTTCATCAATGGATTAGTACTGCCTCACATAGGAGCCAGAACTACTCACATCAGTGCTTTGCCAGAGAGGCTTTATCAGGATGCTGCTAACCCCCAACAACATCTCAACAATTTCCACATGTTGCTACACTCTAGCAATGCATTGTACTGTCCTCATATAGGAAAAGATTTCAAAAGTAGTCTTTACTTTATCAAAGAATAACTGATGCCACACATACGAGTTGGAACTACTCACCCCAGAGCTTCACCAGAAAGGCTTTGTCAACTGACAGGCTACTGGTTCAGTCTGGGATTGTTGTCATTGAGGGCTGGGTTGGCATGATGGATGTGACAGTCTTATCCACATGGCTGGTGGCTGTACATTGGGGAGGAGCATAATAGTTATGGCAGGATTCCCCTGCCATAGCTTACATTTCCCTTGCCTGGCATGCTGCTCCATAGTGAACAGTGTGGAGTGAAGGTATGCCCCCTGCACCACCCCTGAAATGGCCCTGCATGGACCTGCCCAACTGGTCAGAGGATTGGGTGTGAATGGGACACATGCTTTGGAGCATGCTGCCAGGGTCCACTGAACCACTGATGCACAGTATTCCAATTTTGGGTCAGCTACACCTCTCAGATACATGACACATAGATGATCCAATCGTTTTGTGCATATGCCCAAAAGGCAGCAGGAAATGCTCCGAATGTGCATATCCAGGCCTCACGATCAATAGTAGCCATCAAATCAGATGAACTGTCCACCAGCAGACTAGATCCTGTACTCTGTGTGGAGTGAGGAATTTTGGGATATGGCTGATCCTCCCAGTAATCCTGTTTTCCACTTAAGAAACCTACTGGTCTGCTCATGTTCACTACCATGCCCAAAGCCCTCATTTTATAGACAGAGGGCTGCTGTAGCTTGTTCCGAAGGATGGTGCCATGGCTGCCACTCCATTCAGCTAGTGGGAAGGGCATGTAACAGCTAAGGAAGAGTACCTGCATGTGTATCTGGCACCACCCACCATCACTGCACACAGCAAATTAGTGATATTTATATATTTATTTATTTATTTGTTTGTGTGTTTATTTGTTTACTGGGAAGGTGCACTGATCTAATGGACCATTTTCAGGCATGAACTGGGCCCATAAAGGTGGCACTTAGGTAATACAGACAATACACTTACATTAACAGAGAAATGTACAGTAAATAAAATACTTTGAATATACTGAGTACAGCTAGGTACAGTTAAGTACAAGAATACAGTTGCAACACAATAGAGTAGCAACTAAAGTGTGGGTGCAATATACATGATGTACCATCAGTCATATTTATGTCTCTTCAGCATTGTAAAACGGGACAGTTTAGTCTTAAGTACAGAAGAATTAGGGCTCTCATACGAGGGTAACCATGCCCCACCCCCAGTCACCCACCTGGGCAGCAGCAGCAGCAGTAGGACAGGGGTGTTGGTGTAGAAGAGGTGTGGGTCAAACCCACAGAAGCAGTATATTTAAAATTATGTAAGCACACAACACACATTGTGAAACTAGATAACAACTACATAGTAGTGTAGTTAAAGTGTAGTTATACAGTAGTTACAGTGTCGTTAGTGACACTTAAAATTATCCTTCAGAAATCATTCCCTCATGAATGTAGTGCAGTGTAGTGGTTAAAAGCACTGACATGCAAACCTTGTGAACTGGGTTTGAATCCCAGAGCCACCACGTGTATTCTGTGCCACCCAAAAAAGAAGAACTAAAAATAAACATGCAGTCTAACATTGTAAATTGCTATACAACAAAAAATTATTACTTTACATAATTACTTATTGGCTTTTAACAGTACTGATGTTACTAAGGAACGTGATACTTCTGTGGCATTGTTTCCACAGTTAATGCCTAACTAACATGTAGTTACAAAGTACACAGAAACTGACACTAAAAGTTTAAGAAGGTGCAACAGCGCTGTAGTTACTAAGGAATGTGCCACTTCTATGGCATTGTTTCCACAGTTAATTCCTAAGTAACATGTATTTGCAAACTAAGTATGCAGAAACTGAGACTGAAAGCATAAGAAGAGGGGTGTAACTACTATGTACTTACATTGAATGTCAGTGTTGTAGTTTTGATGTATGTTTTCCTTCAGAAATCATCCCCTCATACACTTAATGCTTAATAAACATGCAATCTAATATTGTTAATTGCTATATAACTACATTGTTTACTTATACAATAAAAACTCATTTACATAATTACTTATTGGCTTGTAACAGTGCTGTAGTTACTAAGAAATGTTTTTTTTTGTGGCTTTGACCCACACTTTTTCTACACCCACACCTCTGTCCTGCTATTGCCCAGGTGGGTGGCTGGAGTTTGGGCATGGTTACATACCATGCATTATCATTGATCTGTTGTGTGGAGTGGTGGTGGGTGTTGCAGGATATATAGGTAGGGGCCCTTCCTTAGCCATTACATGCCCTTCCCACTGGCTGAACGGTGTCACTGCCATAGCACCATCCTTCACATGAAGCTATCCCAGCCCTCTTACTATACCATGAGGGCTGGGGACAAGTTGGTAAACATAAGCAGATCAGTGGGTCCCCTTACTGGAAAACATCATTAATGGGAAAACCACCCATAATCCATAATTCCCTACTCCACGTACAGTGCAGGATCCGGTTTACTCCTGGTTAGTCCATCTGATTGGATGGCTGCTATTGATCACCATGCCTGGGAATCCATATTTGACACATTCTCTGCCACCTATGTGAATAGGGTCCAATATTAGATTGCATGTTTAGTAAGCAGTAAGTTCATAAGGGGATGATTTCTGAATGAGAACTTACATCACAGCTACAGTACTGACATTTGGTAATGTAAGTGCATGCAGATACAAATACATGCTACCTAGGCATTAACTGTGACAACAGTACCATTATTTCTTAGCCACAATATTGTTATAGTGCCAATTAGTAATTATACAAATGAAATATTTTTGTGCACAGTTATATATCAATTCACAATATTAAACTGCTTGTTATCTAACCTGTAAGTTCATGAAAAACTGGAATACAGACATGGAACATTATCTAAACCATTCAGAAGACAGTATAGTGCAGTGGGTTAAGGCTCTGAGCTGCAGATCTGGAGACCTGGGTTTGAATCCCACAGCCCCCTAGATGCATACTGTGTGATCCTGAGCAAATCACTTAACTTCCTTATGCTCCCAGGTTGCATCTGGAAACAAGCTTTGGCTTAGTGTGCTACTCTTGGTTAAACAATGTTCCCTTTTCCTAAAGTGTTGCCAGTCAGAGCATTTAACTTCAGCAAACTGAAGTTGCTTTGCAGTCATATTTTAGTTACCATTCTTATTACTCTTTAACATTTTTCTGTGTGATTAACTTTTAAATAAATGTCAGATAGACATAGACAGTTGAAACAGTGGACAAGACCTGCATTTATATGTAGTTACACTTGTAAGAACAGATTTAATGACAAAGGTAGTAACATAGTAGTTACACAATAGATTTGCTGTTACAATTTGCAATAGCTAGTACATGTGTAGTTGCCCTTATAAGAACAAATAACATAATACCAGAAGAGACAGAGTAGTAGTTGCACAAAATATTTTCTGTTACACTTTGCAATAGCTATTACATGTGTAGTTACACTTGTCAGAATGAATTGATTTGTGCCGAAAAAGAGACAGTAGTAGTTGCACATATATGCAAGTTGTGTAACCACACAACACGTACACATGAAACTAATTAACAACTACATGGTAGTTATATGTAACTACACAGTAGTTATAGTCAGACTGCATAAAAATGGGGTATGTCACATCATCAAAAAGCTGCAGCTTTACGTACACTTGCTGATTGAAGTGTTGAACAACCAATGTGATTAAGAAGTTAAAAAGCCTGTGTATATCTCCATATTTCCTAGCATGTGACTTTAAAAACTTTTATGCCGACATACACACCCCAATATACAGACAATTTATCAGGCAGTATAAAAGACATGTGAGCAAACATACATTATCCCATTTTTGTCCTGAATCACTCCAAAAGTCAGGAAGTGATTTCACGTGAGATACACTTTAGGATAATCACTGCAAAAACATGGCTAAAATGTATCAGTGTTGCCAGATTGCAGGCACACAAAGGAAATGTTTTAAATGAGACATTTCAAATTTGTTTTTGTAACTTATACCCTTACTGATGTTTTCTTCTGCTTTCCTCTACCTTGTGTCTTATTAACGTGTGTAATATGTTCTGTTACAATTGTGTGGTGTAAAGCCAAATATTAATGGATTCCTTGATATGATTGTGGGAGTCCCAAACAGTGCAATATGCCCTTATTCAGTGGAAAATTAATTATTCTCCCTTCATAAGTGTACAACATAGCACAATATTGTGGTGTAATACTGCTACTTGTTTAGTTAATAATGAATAGTACACTTACAAATATTCATGCACTCTGAAATAGGTGGTTTGGAGTCATAAATGATGCAATATGTTTTACTTCGTGAACATTCATGGTTCTCTCTTCTTCTTTGATTTGAATAGCTTTAAAATACTTTTAGTCATCTAATGGCAGTGATTATGCCATCTGTACTTTACAGGACCTGCATGTTGATCTGGATGCCATCTTGGCTATTTTCAATCTGTAGGTCCTCTACATCAATATACTGCATACAGAAGGTATTGCTGTGCTTAGGGAAGCACTGTATTCAAAATCTACTTATGCACCTGCCCTCATTTAAGCTATTATTAATGTAACGGAGATGGAGTTTAAATTTAACACATTTTAGTTTCAGGGTAAGTATTTCCCATGGCCCAGATATTCAAACTGCGCCCAAAAAGTGTGCAATAGCAGGAGCAAGCGCAAGTCCATTGTGCCCATGAGCAAGAGGTACAATATTCAAAAACGGAGCCGGCCAAACTGTGCCTACAGCTGACGACTGAATATCGCATCACCTGTGCCATAGCGCAACAAGGGATGTGCAGCTGAGCAGTCCAGAGGTGCCATAGTGCAATCAGGGATGCCCCCCAGCAGCAGGGTGGCAATGCAACTGCACAACCAGGGAGGTAGGGGCCAATCACCCATGCCACAGATTGGCAAAGGAACACACACAGCAGAACAGACATCGTCCCCCCACACCCCATGCACTGTACAACTGGGGGAGGGCTGGGATAACCACTGGCCCATGGAGACCAGCAACCAACCCACAGCCGGGCAATGGTGCCCTATCACACCCCCCAGCAAGCTGTGACTGGCACACAAGGAGGGCTGACCACCCCGTGCCACACCATCCCCCCAATGCAGAGCACACCCTGCACCATGACCCCTAGACACCCTGCCCAGGAGCAGCGTCAACCACTGCAGGAAACCCCATGCATGCCACCACCCCCACTGTGACAATGCAACCCTGTGCACCATAGAACCATGCAAGGCAGCCCCACCATGAGCACCCATCAGTGGGTGGCAGCACACAGAGATGCAAGAATGGCATACACCGTGCCACCATGCACAGCCCCCCTGAGGTACTGCTGAGAGACCAACCATGCATTGGCACACCAGGTACCCCACAGGGACAGGGCATGCCCTGGACCCCGCCACCAGTGGTACAGCACCCTGCACACTCTCCCAGTGACACACCCCGACCCAGCACTGGCCACAACAGCCAGCACAGACACCCACAGTGGTGCGTGGAAGCATGCACCACACTGGATGCCACACAGTGCATGGACAGACATCCACCCATACCCAAGGGCACAACAACACAGGGACGAAGTAGTGGGGCAACCAAGCCCCCAGCGTGGGCCCATGTAAACTGTGTACACACAACCTGCAGTCTTCCATGGCACAGGAGTACCAGCCACCCTGCGAAGGCACTGTGGACCTGTATGCCACCAGCATTTGCCCAGAGCACAAGTCACAGACAGTGGTGCACATCCCCTGCAACACACACAAGCCACAGCATGGAGGTGGGTAAACAACTGTGGAGGCCACAGTGTCACCCAAGGCAGACATGCACCACACCAGTGACAGGAGGCAACCCAGCATTGTGACGGGTACAGTGGCTGCCCTGCATGGACAGCCACCACTGACATGCCAGCCGACCGTGCAGGTCACAGACATGCATGGGTGTCAGCTGCAGAGGCCATGGAGGGGCTGACAGAGGTGCCATGGACAAAGAACATGCACTATGGACCACTGCACACAGTCATCCAGTGCACAGAGCACAACACACACCACAGACACTGACTGATAGCTACCCCCACACCATAGTCACCTCCGCACAGACACACACACAAACCCATGACTGCACCAACCCTGACGCCATGCACACCACTGCAGCTGAGCACCTATAGCCTGCTGCAAATCAGAAACCACCACAGTATTCATATCAAAAGATCTGTATTAAAACAAAATATAAAAGTTAACTATATACAATAATATATACAAGGTGGGGGGAAGGGCCACAAACAAGGTGGTGGTGGGTAAGGGGCAGGGGTGGACAAATGGGACAGGAAAGGAGGGGTGTGAGGGTGGGTCCAGGGGGGTAGGGGATATCAGGGGCAGAGGGACTTTCAACGGGAGCCCCTCCCCGCTCTGGCTTCTCCTCTGCTGGTGCCTCCTGCGGACCCCAATTTGATCTATGCGGTGAAGGATCTCCAGGGATGCCCTTGCCATGTGCAGGATCTTCTGCAGTGCCTCTCGGATGTCGTTCAGCTGGCAGACACCTAGGACAAGGGAGCACAGTCAATAGGTATGAATGCACAGCCTCATACAGCCCACCCACTGTGCATGGCATATGGCCATGGGACATACCTCTGTGATGGTGTGTGACCACCCACATTGATCACATCCACATGACCTGCCCACCCAGGTGCATACAGCCATGTGGAACGCTGCACACACCCACCAGCCAAGTCATGCACAGCACCACCGTAGCCTTTTAGTGACATGGCTATGTGGTGCAAAGGCAGTGGCACAGCCATGTAACCAGTGCACGCATGGACCACCATCGACGCACTCCCAGACATGCATTGCCACTGGACAGTGCTGACTGTAACAAGTTGTGTGCATGGCAGTGGTATCAATGGATGATGACCATGCCCCACTGACCACCCTGTTACACAGCATGCAATAGTAATCATGGAGGTATGGCACTTACCATCATTGGGACAGTCCCTTGGGTGCTGTGGACCCTCGCCCCACCTTGCCTCCCTCTCCTCTTCATTGCACCACAGCTCAAGTTCCAGGCAATGCTTCTCCGGCCCTGTGGTGCAAACATGGAGAGAGGAACATCAGTACAATCCTGTAGCAAAGCCCCCTGCCCCCAGGTGTGTGCCTCCCACCCAGCCAGACCCACCCACCCCACACCCTGATAACACCACCACAGCCAACATTGGACGGTCCCTCCCCATATGCTGGACATATACAACCATGATACCCATATGGAAGATAAAAGTGTGTTGACGTAACACCTACCTGGCCATGGCACCATGCCCCTCCTTGCACGTGCCCGCAAGCAGGCTAGCAGGTCCGGCTCCCTTCGCCGCAGGTCCCCATACCTGTGGCGGCACTGCTCTGTTGTCCACCCCCGTCCAGTGGCTTGCTCCAGTGCAGAGGCCACCTCCTCCCACACCTGGCTCCTGGATCTGTCCAGGGGTGCCTCCCCAAACAGTGGTCCATGGTGTGGCTCCACTATGGCCACAAGGTTGGCCAGTTTGACCTGTGTCCATTGAGCAGCCCTCCTGCGCACCATTCTCACAGCTCAGTCTGCAAAAATGGTGTTCTGCAGCGCGGCTCCCAATGTGCAGATTCTGTGCGGTACAGTGCTACCATTCCCTATCACGCTGTCACTGAACAGCGTGATAGAGGTGCACCCATGCCTGACGCATGGCGCCTAGTGGGCCAAGGTCTGGCACAGGGTCAAGGGTCTCAGGTGCATGGACACGCACAGCGCCATTCGAACCCAATGTGTGTAGCGTGATTGGCTGCATGTGTGCTACCTCCAGTAGTGGCCTACCATGCTGTTGCCCCAGTGTGCCTATGATGGCCCAGTGCCACAGCGCCATGTAGGTGAACATAGCTATAGCACCACTGGCACAATGGTGGCCGTGCCCTGCATTGCTTCCCGCACACAGCACGTCAGCAGCATGGCAGATGCCTGCGTCAGCAACCCGGGCATGCGCAGTGAGGTGTGTACTATGCATGTCACAGAACTGCGCCTTGGCTCGTGCACGTTCAACACACTGTAACAAGCGCAACAGCGCATATTCAGTCATCATATGCAAAACAGCTAATCAGCCATGCAATGGCGCAGCACTGCAATTTGCATCCACTTAAAGTTGCGCCTTGCCTCATTTGCTTGGGTTGCGCTATAAAAGTGCTACACTGGGCTGCAGTGGCCATAGTCGGTTACTGCAGTCGTGAGTTGCATGCTGTTTGGGAGTGTGGACTGTGGATTTAGGGACATGCATGGGACTGCACAGTCACAGGTAACAACTGTCATTCTTACAGGCTAAAAAATGACCGTGCAAGTTATGGGAGAGAAGGAACACAGTGGTGGGAGGAGGAGGAGGCCTAATTTTACCAAGGCTGAGACCAACGCCCTGTTTAAGGCCTACCTGGATCAGGATCCACTTCTCAGCGGATGGCAGGGAACACCTCAAGCCCGTGCTGCTGCATGGAAGGAGGTGGCCTGTGCTGTGAACCTGCATGGCAGCCGCCAGCACTCCGTGCAGGAGTGCAAGAAGAAGATGGGTACAGACAGGAGGAGGATAAAGGAGAAGGTGGCTGCCATCAGGGCAGCATGAGCTGCAACAGGTGGGGGACAGCTGGAGGTGGTACACCTGACACCACAGGAGGAGAGGATTGCTGGAAGCATGCAGCGTTGTACCATTGAGGGTGTTCGGGGTGGTGGTTTCCAGATGGGTAGTGGCCCATCACTGCATGGTAAGTCATTGTCTGTCTATGGGGGGGGCAGGGTAGGTCACATGTAGTAATGTGAATTTTTTTCCCTTACAGATCCTGAGCATCTGCATGGGTCAGCCGTGGTGGGCCTGTCCACTGAGGACAGTCAGCTGGAGATGGAGGAGGGTCCATCCACCTCCACAGATATACATGGCTCAGTGCGACAGTGGGCCCGCCTGGCAGTCCACACTGATGTTGTTGTAACAGGTGTGGAGGAAGCCCTGCCCATGTCCCTGCGTGCCAGCATCCACAGATGCCAGCATGCTGTGACTCAGGCTGGTGCCGAGTCTGTCACCGATGATGATGTCAGTAACAGCATGAGCAGTGACCTGTGTGTGCCACAGGATGGCCACACAGCAGGTAACATCGCGGCCATGGCTGTGGTTGGTGCTGCTGTGGAGGCCTGCGTGTCAGCACAGTCCCAGCCTGTGCCTGTCAGCACCAGTGGGGCAGCACTGGTGTTTGTTCAGGACAGTGGGACTGTTGCAGCCACTGCGGTGGCACCACTGAGCCCTGGGGAGTGGCAGCCAGAGGGGCAGCATCAGCAGTCAGCCAATGGGTTTGGGGGTACAGGGTCCAGTGGCAGTGTCTGTGCTCCACCTGTGGACATGCCCAGACCTGGTCCTGGTGTGCAGCGCCCACCCTCAAGGGGTGCTGAGCATCAGGGCCACGCACACCCTGAGGGACAGGATGCCGAGGAGGCAGATGACCTCTTGGACAAGCACACCCACCTACTGCAAACATCAGTCCAGTGGCAGATGCGGCTTGTGATGTCGGTGGATGCACTGCATGTGGCTCTGGAGTGGGCATAGGAGCATCACAGCAGAGACACCGCTCTGATCCTGGCAGGAATGGACCAGTTGCTGGAGGATGTGACCACTGCCATTGACAGGCATGCACAGGCATTCACTGTTGTCATGGCCACAATGGGCACACAGTCATGTGCCCATGCGTCACAGACACCACGCAGTGCACTGTCCACCCCCCATTCCCAGTGTCGTGTGACACCCTCCCTGTCAACACCAGGTTCAGCTGTGGGCATCCTGAGCACGCCTGGTGCAGGCATGTTCGGTGTGCTGCAGACCCCTGCGCGAGCACGGTCGCATTCACACAGTGGAACCTCTGGGGGACCATTGGTGCCACCCCATGAGGCCAGTGGTCAGCCTGTCAGTGCTGGCAGGTCTCGGTGGGGCCGCCCACGCATCCATGGTAGCTGGGGCATTGTGTTGTGTGACTGACCTGTCTCCCAACATGGCTACTGTCTGGTGTTTCCCTGTGTGCATTGTGTCTTTCAGTGGGCAGTGCATGGGTGGGTACCAGGCCCTGCATGTGGACACACAGTCCATCTGCACATCCTCCCAGCTGCTGTCCACAGTTCCATGTGCATGATGATGCCTGCATTGCACTCTACACCAATGTGCAATGGTGCTCAGCATCTGACACATGCACATGGACAGGCAGTGGGCGTGGTGGTCTGTGGACATGTGTGTGGCTAGGGGTGGTGTTCTGGGTCGGTGTGCCTACTACCCATTGTGCATGTTTGGTGCGTTGTGTGTGTGTGCGTGTGTGTGTGTCCATCCGTGTGGCATGTTAGACCTCACCCATCCCTGGTTGTGTGTGTGACTCCATGCCCTGCCACGTCCCTTGACAGCATGCACCCCGGTGTGTGTCCATGTGTGTTTGTGGGTTGTGCCTTAGCCACTGTTGGCTGCACATGGCCCCATGACTTACCTGGGTTGGCTGAAGTTCTCCTCTGTGATGGTGTCCCGGTGCAGCTGTGCCAGCTGGAGCAGTCGGGGGTCCCGTCACCCAGGGGGGGCTGCCCATCACCACTGTCACCGGCGTCCTCATCATCCCCATCACTGTCCCCCTCTTCAACCTGTACAGCTATCCCACATTCGTTGGCCATGTTGTGCAGGATGCAACAGGCCAGGAATAGCCTGCAAGCCTTTGAAGGGCTGTACTGTAGGGCACTGCCAGAGGTGTCCAGGCAATGGAAACATGCCTTCAGCATCCTGAACAGCCGCTCAATGACATTACACGTGGTGGCGTGTGCCTCATTGTAGCGTTGCTGCGATGGGGTCATGGGCCACCGGTAGGGTGTGAGCAGCCAGGGACAGAGTGGGTATCCACTGTCACCTGTGTGTAGAGGGTGGAGGTTAGTTTGGTGGTCAGCATCGCCCTGCCCCGGGCCATGTAGGCCACTACCCTTGTCACCTCTGACCATGCCTCCCAGGCCCTATGATTGCCCATGTGGTTTGCATACTTACCCACTAGGTGACCAGTGGGGATATTCCCACTCTCGAATCTGTGGCACAGTGCCGACTGGTGCCAGATGAAGGCATTGTGTGCTCCCCCAGGGTGCATGGCACAGACATTGATTATGCACCCCCTGGCATCGCACACCACCTGGCAGTTGATGCTGGCATAGCCCTTGCGATTGATGTATGCAGCCCCCTCAGGGCCAGGTGGTGTGCGGATGGCCACATGGGTGCAGTCTATTGCCCCTAGCATGCCAGGAATACATGCTACCCTGTGGAACTCCTGTATGTTTGCTGTGCACTCCGCTGGTGTGCTGGGGAAATGGATGTACTTCACAGCATGTGGCAGCAGTGCGCTGAGGAATTGGGTGAGGTGGCATGACGTGTCCGACTGGGTTATGCCTGTGGTGTCCCCAGTTGGCCTCTGGAAGGTACCTGTGGTGAGCAAGCACATGCAAGCTGTCACTTTGGTCTCCACTGACAGGGCATGGCTCTGTCGTATGGGTGCCTGCATCACATCAATGCACAGCTCACAAGCTGCCTCAGAATTGCCAGATTCAGGCGGTACTGGCCCACAATCTTGGTATCACTGTACAGCTCGAAGCTGGTGTGGGCTCAGTACTGCCTGTTGGGGGCATACCGCCGGCGGGCCCTTCCACGGCCATGCCCCCCTGCTGCCTGCCTTCTCATCCCCCTCATAATGGCCTCCATCTGGAAGGTGGCACTGGCCATGTCCCTGGCTTGTGTTCACCCCCCTGTAGCTGTTACTGTATTCCCCCTGCTGTCCTCACTGCTACTTCCCCTGCAACGGGAACACCTGCCTGTGCTTGCCTCACTGCTGTGTGGTGTACCTCCCCCTTCTGCAATGTCTCCCCACACCTTCCCCTGTGGCTATTACTTCCTGGTGCCCTTTCCTGCCTGGCCCTGTGTTTCCCTGCTGCCCAGTATGTCCTGCTGTGTTTTGCTGTCATGTGGCTTCCCTGTAGCGATCTTGCACCTCTCCCTTGCTCCCTTTTATTTTGGCTCATTTCCGCTATGGCGCAACTTCTGCTTGCTGCCCTATTGTGCATGGCAGAAGTTGTTGAATATCGCACTGCGCCATTTATGCATGGTTCCTCCCCCTTCAGTTGCGCATGCCTTCATTATAATTGCACTGTTGTTCAGCGTGATTTGGGGCAAAAACGGCCTCCTGCTGAATATCGCAGAATGGCGCATTTTCATACTTGCGCAGGCGCAACCCTATTGCACATGGCTCATCTCTTTTGAATATCTGGGCCTATATGTAAAGGATATGGCTACAGGGGCCTCTTTTACTGCCAATTATGCCAATATATACCTTGAAATGTGAGAGTCAGTGTATGTATTGTCTGGGGGAAACAATCCTTATCTTGAATATGTGAATCTTTTCTGTCAATGATGTACTATTAGTGTGGAAAGGTACGACACAAGAGCTGAAATATTCATCTCATATTTAGAGAGTACCAGTTGTAACCATACTTTCACATTTCTTGGTACTACTAACTTAATCCACTTTCTGGTTTTAGTTGTCATCAAAAACTGCAGTAATGAGATTGATACAAGCTTCTTCAGAAGGGAACTGATCAAAAATTGATTTTGTATTACATGCCAAGTCACCCAAGTCACACATTTAAAAATATCTCTATGGGATAATGCATCTGACTAAAAGACAATTGTAACACCACCAAAGCATATGATGAAGAGGCACACAGTGCTTAGACAGCACTTTTTAGACAGAGGGTGTGGAGACAGCAGAAAATAATGTAAATGTCATTGAACACATTGAATCACTGAACCAAATGACCACCAGAGGCAATGTTAATATCAGCAATCGTACTGGACAAAATTACCTAAATGTTGTGACTACTGTGCATATACACTGCAGTCTTATTTAGTGGAGAGACAGATCTACAATATTTGACATATTTTATAACTTGAGCCTAAATTGCAAGGTTTTACAGAAAATACCCCAAGAATGACATACTGCAGGGGTCACAATTTGGCAAACCACTTGGTTTACAGACTGATATACAGCCTTACCACTCTTTGCCTGCAGGTACCCATGGACATGGGACTTGCTAATTTTGCATCAGTCTTGGTGTTGGTAGAAACGTCTTGAGTCCTAACATGGGTGATGTCTTTGAATTAGTTGGAGTGAGGATTTTAAAAAGGGTCCCACAGCAATAATGAAAGTGGACAGAGTTAAAGAGGTTTGGCTGTCAGCAAGTAGGCAAAATACTTCTGTGTGTGTTATCCTATATTGAACATTATAATCTGGGTAGTAGGATATGAAAAAGTTAATTTTTGTTGTCAGAAATAAATCACTGTATGTAAGCTGTCAGTTAAATGCCCATAAAGGGTCCTGCTGCCACAAGATCTTAAGTAATGCTGGATGTGACACAAATATGTGTGAATTGCAATACAACTGGCTTAGTGTACTTAGCAGTCCATGAGTGCTAAGGCTTCTATGTAGAGAAAACTAGCTGTACATTTAAAAAGTGAATTGGGGTGCATCTCAGGTTAATTGATATAGAGATTGCCCCTGCAAAGCATGTCTTCAGAAACAGACCACAAAAACATGTTTTTAAGTTCTGTGGAGTAAAAGTTGTGAGAACAGGTCCCAGCGGAAGAGACTTGAATAACCTCCTCCTTAGGAGAAAGGCTCCTTGTTGACATAGATTGCAGGCCATTGAAAGACATGTTTTAAATGAGACTTATAACATGGGTTCAGAGCACCCAACTATGCCATTGGCTAAACACCCTCATCTGATTGTAGATTAAATTCCCTATTTAATCCACAGTTTGGTGGAGGGAGTCGGGGGAAGGGCCATCGGGACTCAATCTGTCCTGCAGGCTGCAAAAGTTAGGGGCAGCCATTTAAACCCTTGCTTGGCCGTATATCATAACACATGGAATGCAGAATTCCTGCAGTTGTGTTTCTGTCTGTCCATCTCTGTCTGAAACTTATTGTGTATGTAAGTCTTTCTACCCCCATCACACATCAAGGAGATAGTGGCAATCAAAGTTGCAAGTGTCAGTGAGCAGAGGTGCTTCTTTGCTTTACCCCCGTGCCACATTAAGTATTTTGTACCAGTGCCAAGAGTTTTGTCTGGGCATCCATTCCTATGCTTGCCTTTCTCTCGGTGCTTTGAAGCAGTTCCTTGTGAGAAAGAGTGAGTGAGAGAGAGAGAGAGAGCAGTGGAATGTTGTACAGTGAGAGACCAGCAGCTGTGAAGCAAGAGACCACAGGAAAGCAGAGATCTGAGAGGTACTGCAGTACTGTAATGCATAGTGCAAGGTGTAGTATTTAAAACAGAGTGACAGTCAAAGTACCAGTGTATCTGTAGGAGCCAGTGATGTGATGCGATTCATCTCTCATTCTGTGTCCACAGAGACACAGAGAGAGAGAACAAGTGCCGCAGTGCCTGCTGAGTATTTCTCTGTGTCAAAGGTGGTTCAGTGACCACAAGGTACATAAAACTGAGGGTAATAAAATGTATGCCAGGTTACGTTTACTGTTAACACTGCAGGGTCATTATAGAACAATGCAAAAGCAGTAGTACACGTGGGACAGGCACAGCATGCAAGATATATAAAAGTTGCTTTACTTCAAAGGAATGGAAAGGCAGAGACAAATGCCAGCTTGTTTGGCAAGTGTAAGTGAGGAGGAAAGGAGGGAGGGATGGTTGTAAATGAGGCTATCTTGAGAACGGTTCTTGCTGGGTTGCATCAGTTCTTCTTCCCCATTTTCCCAATTAAGGTGTATCCTTGAAAAAAAGTGTCCATGCTTTTGAAAAGCAACATGCTTTGTGTCCATTGATCGGGAGCTAAGATCATCACAGCTGCCTATGGGGAACACAGTAAAGATCATTGCAAGACTAGCACCCTAAATTATGCACAAGAAATGTCAGACAGACAGATAGACAAAACCTTTATTTAACAGTGTGCATTACAATAAGCATCACACACAAAATACCAATATAAAATCCTCCATGGAATTTCTACAATTAAAATCATATTCTCAGTTGTCTATAGGATGCAATACAACATTTAGCAATACAATATAAAAGAGATATGTTATTCGTAATAAGCAAAAAGTCAAATTTTTCTATATTTGAACATTCTTCCAGATTCAATAAATATCTGCCTAACCCCATAATTTTCTAAGTTCTAAAAATAATTTACATTCCAATAAAATATGACACATATTCCAAATCCCTGGGCATCCACCCTTACAACTTATATTAGGCTTAAATAATTCCCGATTCATATAATCTGTTGAAAGACCCAAATTTACATCAAATCTTAGATCTGAAATGATTTTAAAATACATCTTGTTTTCACAGATATTCAACTAGGGTTCTTTTAAATGAGAACTCTTCAAGGATTTATAAGTTTAAAAGTTTTGAGTTATAGACAATCTTTCCCTATCTTTTTGTTTTGCAATATCCACAATTTATTGTGTAACCATCTTATGAGCTATTTCTAAATTATTATCATGAAAAATATTAGTAATTTTTGGGAGTCCCAGTTTTTTTTATCACATCCAATTCATTCATCCATGTCCAAAACTTATAACCAATTTTATTTTTCATCCCTAATTCAATACTATCTTGCCAATATTGATAAATAATGGAATTATTCTTAATTAACTTATGTATTTTTTTAACAAAATATCTAAATTTTCTAATTAAAGACTCAACTAATAGGGAAAGATCATCTGTCTCAGCCCTGAGAAATTCTACAGGGATAAACTGGGGTAAGTTTAAAACAAGTCTAAGATATAAGTTTTTTTATGGGTTCTAATGACTCAGTATCTCTTTTTTTCCTCCAGATATCTGAGCCATGTAAAAGAGTTGCATCCACTTTCATTTTATAAATTGTAAATAAAGCTGACACTGAATTATTTATAAATTGTTTAGAAAACTTATTTATTGCAAGGACCAACTGTCTACCTTTCTGTAAATTTCTTCTACATGCATTTTCCATATTTTCTTTTTATGTGAAATTAAACCTAAGTATGTATTTTTATCAACAACCTCAATCACCTCCCCTTGTATTTTCCAAATAACATTCAATCTTGAGGTTTATTAATAATAATTACCTCAGTTTTTTTATTGTTTATCATTAGTGTTAAATCATTCAATACTTGAACTATGTAGTCCATTGCTTTCTGTAGGCCACAGGATGCGTTAAATAACAGGACAATATCGTTTGCATATAATACAACATTTAACTTTATCTGACCTATCCTTGCAGCATCTGTTTCTATTTTATCAAGTTCAAGTATCAATTCATTAATATAGATAATGAATAAAAAGGGGGACAGCAGACAACTTTGCTTTACCCCATAACTTGTTGCTATCGGCTCTGTTAATCTTCATTCTTTCGAATTCCTAATTCGTATATGTGTATTTGTATACATTCCTTGAATAAGAGAAAGTAATTTACTGTGTATGCCCCTATTAATAAGTAGTTTCCAAAGAATCTCTCTGTCTACCCTATCAAATGCTGAATTTAAGTCCAAGAATGCCAGATAAAGGGAAATCTCTTTAGCTTGTATTTTCTAATTAAGTGATCTAAGAGGAAAATACAGTCCATGGTTGAATGGTTTGGTCTAAATCCAAACTGTTTATCTGAAAGAAATTTGGTGGTCAGTGGTACCCCTCCCCACCCACCCACTGAGCCCCGCCACCCGCTCCCCTGGTCAGTGGTGAGCGGCAGCTCCCCACCACAAGCCACCCAGCCACATGCCAGCTGACTGCGTACTGCAGGGCTGTACACCCATTGGTCCACAGCGCGGACCAATGGGCATGCAGACCATACTGTACTACACAGTCCACATTTGTGAATGGCACCATTCACAAATCTGGACTGTGTAGTACAGTATGGTCTGCACACCCATTGGCCCATGCTGTGGACCAATGAGCGTACAGGCCTACAGTTCACAGTCAGTCAGCGGGCAGGTGGGTGGCTTGCAGGTGGGGAGCTGCCACCTGCCACTGACTGGGGGAGCAGGGTGGTGGGGCTCAGTGCATGGGTGAGGGGGTACCGCTGGACCACCAGGGACAATGTATAATGTGTTTCAAAATACTTTTGCCTGCAATTGGGCTGGAAGCAGTCCACTGAACCACCAGGGATATTAGATGTTTATTAAATATACATTTGCCTGCGATCAGGCTGGAAGTGGTCCACTGGACCACCAGGGATATTGGACATGTTTTGAATATACTCTTGGCCACGATCTGGCATTGGGGCATTTTGCTGCAACGTGCAGGGAGTGTCGGTCCCCGATGGCTGCAGCCTGGCAGAGCGCCAGGTGCAAGTCACAGGGGATCAGTGCACCTGCATGCAGATGGGGCCATAATGACATGCTAATGGCCCCAGTTGCACCTTGCATGCATTATGGCCCAATTTGCATATCCACTGCTGAATATAATGGCTCCTATGCCTAGCGCAACTGCACTTGCACTGGCGCATCCCCCTGTTCCACTCTTTCCACTTGCACTGGCACAGTGTCACTACACCATGAGCAATCCAGGGAGGGGCGAGTTGCAATATTCAAAGGTGCTGAGCAATGGCGCAGCTCTGTTGAATTTCACCCAGTCCCAGCCCTGGCACATTCCATTTGCTCTGCACCCTGCTTGTGCCCCTGCCAGGCACAGTTTTGAATATCCCACCCCAAGTATTTAAAATAATTGAATTTTATTCATCTGTCTCTGGATATACCCTGAACAGAACAAAAACTGAAGTACTCAGGTTTAATTATGTCAGCTCAGTGAACATTAGAGACAAATACCCAATGAACTGGGACAGGGAGTATATTAAGTATCTAGGTATAAAACTGGGCACAGTGAACACACAACTATTCAACCTGAACTACCCACCTCTGATAGCTCAGGTAAAGAAAGACTTTGGGAGATGGACTTTGCTAACATTGTCACTTCATGCAAAGGTACAATCCTTGAAGATGAATGCTTTGCCATGGTTATTATCTATTTCAATGTGTACCATGTTCTGTCCCACAAGGAGAAATAGATAAATGGCATAGGATGTTCCTGGACTTTGTGTGGGGAGGGGACATCCTAGGATCAGGAGAAACTTGTTGTACCTCCCGAAAGCTGAAGGGGGCCTGGCATTGCCAAATCTCCTTGCCTACTGGTGTGCAGCACAGATGAGGATAGCTTTGTTTTGGGGTAACCCTCAGTATGATGCACTATGTAAAAGGATAGATATACATGAGCATTTAGATCTCCCGCTGTATGCAGTCTTGTTTAGAGGAGAAGGGGACAAACACTTAAAATCAAACTATACAGGAACTAATGCAGTATTAGAAGGATGGAGATGAGGAACTAAGAAGGGAAACACACGGAAAGAGATGTGGAGATACAGGTGGTTTGCATATAACACACAATTTATACCAGCAGTACAGGATGACTGGTACAAAAGGCAAGTGCAGAGAGGAATGGTTTCCCCAGGCAATTATTCATAGGGTTCACCATGATGTCTCTTGAAGCTGCCCAATAAAAATTAAATGGCAAGAAAAGGATTGAATACGATACTATCAAATTAGGAATTATATACAAGACATGAGAAGGAAGCTGGGAAAAAAGGGATTGGAGATGGATGAGGATGCAGTATTCCACAAAATATGGGTTTCACCAAATGGAGAAAGGGCTATCTCCATTCTTTATACAAATGACATAGCAGATACTCAGTCTACATCAACATACATAAAAGATAAATGGGAGAGATACCTGGGGTGTCACTAACTGACAAACAGTGGGAAATAGTTTGGGTAAACACATGGCATATAATGACTTCTCCAGTGTGGAGAGAATTTGGCTGGAAAATTCGAACAAGATACTTTATGGTACCAACACAGACTGTACATGGGCCAGGGTGGGTCTAACACATGCTGGCAAGGATGTGGGGAAGCCAAGGCCTCACAGGTCCATATCTTCTGGTTATGCCCAGAGATACAGGAATACTGGAGACAGGTGGGTGGACATGCATCAAAGGTGTTTGTGACACTTACACCGCCCGATCTGGAGCATTTAGTATTGGGAATACACCCTTTAGGCATAAAAGGGAAGGACGAAAGACAACTTTGGGGCATTTTAATTGTCGCCACCCTTAAAGCGGTAACAAGGAGATGGCTGAAGCCTGAACCACCGACAGTGGAAGAGTGGAGAGGGATAGTAGAGGGAATACAGAGAATGGAGAGAATCACAATGGGGCTCAGAAGACATACACCCAAATTCCAAAACCAGTGGACAAGGTGGCTATTATATGAAGCTCAAATAGAAGCAATCTGACCAGATAAGTGGAGGGATGTGGGGAGAAGGAGAAGGGGGTGAATAAGACCTAACAAGGGAACTTCTGAACTGGAGAAGAAGACAGTTAATATTAAGAAGTTATATGCACAATAGACAGATGATTTATTTTAATTTTTTTTTTGAGGTGACTGATATTTATTTTAGCATATTTATTTTAGCATATGTTTAAGTGGAGCTTTGATAGCTCTTTATCACAATCATTGAATATAAAGGAACCAATAAGAGAAAATGTATGGTATTTAAGAAACAAACATCTGTGTAATATTCATAATTAGACAAATAATGTGTTGAATGGAACAGATCATGGATGTATAAAATGAACAAGATTGAAAGATGTGATACATAATCTAATGTTCATGTGGAAAAGAAAATTTTCTCTGATCTAAATAAAAGTTAAGTATAAAAAAAATGAACAGGGAAAGTGAGGGAGGAGCTGCAGTGGCTGAAGAGGGGAGGGCTCAAGGCATGAAATCGGCAGTGGTGGCAGTGAGGGATAGGAGCGTAGAACAGATTCTGGTTGCTCAGGGAAGGAAAACCATCAGGCAGGTAAACCAGAAGGGAAAAGGGGATAAGGTACTACTGATTGGAGACTCGATCATAAAAGGTATCAAGTGGGGGTGGCAGAAACGGTGCAGTGTGGGACGAGTGCCTGCCGGGAATGACGGCTTTGGAGGAAGCCCACCATATTGCCTCATTGGGTATGGAACAGGATGAGAAATCACACCTAGTGTTCCATCTAGGGACAAACGTTCTAGAAGGAAATAGTTTCCTTGAGGTGCAGTGAGATTTAGGGCTCTGGCTAGGTTTTGCAATGACCTGTGCTTCAAATCTGTAGCCTTCTTGGAGGTGCTTCCAGTGCCCAGAGCCAGTACAGAGAAGAAACAAAGGATAAGGGAATTAAATAATCGATTGGTAAGGTGGTGTAAGCAGATGGGTTATGGGCTGGTAGGGGACTGGGGGGCAATGTGGAATTATGACAGTCTCTTTACCCCTGACAGGCTAAACCATAACAGAGAAAGGGCAGCTGTACTAAAATGTTGGCTGGGGGAGTTCTTTGAAAAAGCATATGAGTTAAACTAAACTGGGGGGGGGCTGGGATTGACACCACAGGTAACTGCAGCTGAGAAGGGGAGCTCTTGGCCTCCCCTGAAGAAAGGGATGATGTACTAGGCTCTGACATGCCCTTGGGCAGGGGAAGGGAAGGAGAATTATGATGGAGGAGATTAGTGGTTAACACCAGGAGTGTAACAAATAAGATGGAGAAACTAGTAGCCATCATTGTACAAGAAGGCCTGGGCATAATTGTGATCACAAAAACATGGAATACAAACTATCACACATGGGAGACAGCTATCCCTAGCTACAGATTGCTCAGGAGGAACAGGATAGACAAGAAGGGAAGGAGCATGGCACTATACATTGGGGAGGACAAAAAGATTACAGAAGGACAGGAGGGGGATGGGGAACTGAACTACTTTGGGTAACACAAAACAGAAGGGCGGGGGAATCCTTGAGACTAGTGGTGGTCTACAGGCCACCAATGCAAGGGGAAGAACAGGACAGGATGATGTCACAGACACTTGAGAAGATAATTCTTAAGGGGAAATGCTTCAGATGGGAGACCTGAACCTCCCTGACATAGACTGGCCCATCTAAGAAATGGCTTCTGCTAGAAGCAGAGGGATTCTGGAGGCACTACAGGGGTTATTCCTGCAACAGTTAGTCAAAGAGTCAAGTAGGGGAAACAACCTACTGGACATGGTCTTAACAAATGGGGAAAGTGTAGAGGAGGTGGTGGTGGGGGAGAAGCTGGGAAACAGTCACCACAGAACCATCAGGTTCAGGGCGAGAGCAGGGAGGGAGGCATACCATTCAAACACAACAGTTCTGGACTTCAGGTGCATGGACTTTGACAGGTTGAGAAGGATGGTGAGGGAGGGTATGGAAAAGATGAAGGATGTGGGATAGTTATGGGGAGCTATTAGGAACTGGGTGAGGGAGGCCATGCATATGTGTATTAGGAAAGTTAGGAAGGATAAAAGGCACAGGAGACCACTCTGATTCACTAGGGAGGATACGAGAGTGGTTGGGGGCAGGAGGAGGGCTTTCAGGAAATACAAGAGAACACAAAAGAAAAGAAACAAGGAGGTTTATAGGGAAATGAAGAGGCAGGCAGGGAAGGTGATAAGGAGGCGAAGGCCAGCACTGAGGAAAAAATAGCAAAACAGGCCAAAAGATGGGACAAACCTTCTTTAGGTATGTAGGAGAGAGGAGGAAGACTGAGCAGGGGGTCACAAGGTTGTGGGGTGAGGATGGGAAGCCATTGGAAGAGGACTGGGAAACAGCAGAAGAACTAAATAGGTACTTTTGCTCAGTATTTATGAATGAGGGAGAGGGCAGGGGTCCCAAGCTAAAGAGAAGGGGAGAGGGCATGGGAGTGGACATGAGTCCCTTCAGGGTGGAGAGGGTAAGTGAGGAGCTTAGTAAGGTAAAGGTGAACAAGGCCATGGGACCAGACGGGTTGCATCCGAGAGTGATCCGGGAACAGAAAGAGGAACTGGTGGCCACATTGGCGAGGCTGTTCAACCTGTCACTGGACTCTGGTTGGGTGCTGGAGGACTGGAAGGAGGTGATCGTGGTACCAATACACAAGTGGGGGAGTAGGGAGTTGAGGGGAAAACTACCCCAGTCAGTCTCACAGCAGTGAGGAGGAAGGTCATGGAGGCACTCATCAGGGAGAGGGTGACGGACTACCTGGAGGAAAATGGGCCCAAAGATGACAGACAGCATGGGTTCTCAAAAGGGAAATTTTTTGAGTTTTTTTTGTTGACCAGGTAAGTGCACTAGAAAAATCCTGCCTATTTTCAGGCACGACCCGGGGGAGAGGGATACAAATGAATGCCAACTGACCTTGAACCAGATTAAGCTGTTGGTGGTATTTTTTTAGTGAATGAGGGGAAATTTGGCCAGGGCACCGTGGAAACTCCCCTGCTCTTTTCGAGAAGTGCCATGGGATCTTTAACATCCACCTGAACTACCACCAGAACGGGCAGATGGTACCTCGGTTTAACGTCTCATCCGAAATTGTGCCAGACCAATTTGATTGGGTTCTTTCACTGGGTAATGCAGGTAATCGACCAAGGGGGGCAGGGGATGTAGCCTACCTGGTATTCAGCAAGGCTTTTGACACCGTACCCAACATATTCCAAAATCTGCAAGGGAGCTATTTAGTAATAAAAATAACAAAGAGAGGTTGTATAAAAATAGAAATATGAATACTAATGGTTTCCCATATTGCTAGCACAAACCTTGTGCTCATTGTACCGATAATGGAAAAAATGGTAAAAATGATAACATTAGGCAAGATGTTTAAAATTTGGTCAAAATAGCTTAAAATGATTAAAAAGAAGTTAATAATGATTAGAATGACCAAAGATGATTTATTATGCCTAACTCAAAGTTTTTTGTTTCTTGTTTTTTTGTGTAATTTCACTTTGAGATTTATTTTTGTTTTACAATATGTATAACTTTGACTTTAACTAGCATTTTGTACATCATAATGGAGTGGATTGGGTATTAGAAGGTATTTAAATAATGCAGAAAGTAACAAAATATAGAAAACAATGAAAAAATTAAGAAAGAACAAAGAGTAGAATCCAAGGTTCGAGACCCACCAGAGCCACTGAAAAGTATTACTGTTTCTGCCGGATAACCAATAGGAGCAATCAAGGCCTGGCAGTGTGGATACACAAGGGGAGGGTCTAGTAGCACTATTTACCCCCTGAGGAAAACCACATGAGTAGCCGAAGTGCTGGGATATAGTGCTTGCTGGTGGATGCACTGAATTGGTTATTTATGAAATTGAAGGAGCAACACGATATTTGTGAATCTGAGTACCAAAATAAAAGAACCTGTGAATTCAGCTAAGAAAGGTTGGTGCTTTATTTGATTCAAGTGGCACACAATTGCAGAGCTTTCCTGGATTGGTTTTGACTGTTGACTGGGGCTAGCAACCCCTCATTCTGCACCGATTAAATGAGTACACTTCTGAAGAGTGTTTTGGACTTCATACCTCACAAGAGACTGGTCAAAAAGCTGGACAGTATGGGGGTGGGGGACAAAATAGTTAGATGGATACAAAACTGGTTGATGGACAGAACCCAGAGGGTGGAAGTAAATGGGGTGCACTCCAGGACAGGGAGGGTGATGAGTGGGGTCTCCCAGGGGTCAGACCTTGGTCTGCTACTTTTCAATATCTACATCAGCGATATAATGGTAGGACTGAAAGGAAGGGTGGCCCTCTTTGCAGATGATATGAAAATCTGCAATAGGGTGAACTCCACAGAGGGTGCTGAGGACATGAGGTATGACCTGAGGGCACTGGAGGCATGGGCAGAGACCTGGCAACTTAAATTCAATATCAAAAAGTGTTCAGTCATGCACCTGGGGCACAGGAACCTAAAGCCACGGTACACACTTGGAGGGGAAAAAGTCAGGGTTATGGAGCAGAAGAGGGATCTGGGTATAATAGTGACTAATAACCTCAAGGTGGGTAATCAGTGTAACAGGGCAGTGGGAAGAACTTATGGGATGCTGACATATATATAGGCAGGGGAATCACTAGCAGAAGGAGGAAGGTCCTGATGCCCCTGTACCAAGCAATGGTAAGGCTGCACCTCAAGTATGGAGTCCAGTTCTGGAGGCCATACCTGCACAAAGACATAGATATGATTAAAAGGGTACAGAGAATAGTGACAAAGATGATTCAGGGGATGAAGGGCATACTGTATGAACAGAGGAGTAGGGAACTGGGACTCTATACACTGGAGACAAGAAGGGAGAGGGGGATCATGATTGAGACCTTTAAATATGTCAAAGGGATAAACAGAGTGTGTTTAGGACATTTATTTCACAGCCAGAAAGACATTAAAACAAGATGGCGTGGGTCGAGACTACAGTGAGGAAACCACAGAGGCAATGTGAGGGGACAGTTCTACACTGAGAGGGTGGTGGAGGTGTAGAACAAGCTTTCAGAGGAGGTTGTGGGGTCCAAAGCAGTGCTGGGCTTCAAGAAAGCAGGGGACAGGCACATGGGGTTACAGGGTGGGGGGATGGAGGCTTGCAGAGGGAGGAGGAGGGAGGAACAGTGGGAGGGAAAAGGGGCAGACTGGATAGGCCAGGAGGTCCTTTTCTGCTGTCAAGTTCTATGATTCTGATTCTATGAAAGGTGATTTTACCAAGTAACCACAAAATCGCCTTTCTGACTTGATTTATAATCTAGATTTAGTAGTTGCCGTATTGGTCCTTGCAAAAACAGATCCAGAAGCAAATGATTTGCTACCTTTTAATGGACCAACATACTGTAGATAATAACAAGAACAAAAAGAAAGCGGATCAACCAACTGGTCAGAGTTTATCGGCAGTTGTTTAGAAAATACTTTTAACAGCTAGAACATGAGAACATTTTTTTTTTCTGCATGTTCTGGCTGTTAAAAGTATTGTTTTTTCTAAACAACTTCAACTAGGCTTCAGACAAAGGACTGGTTGGTCCGAAAGCTTAAGCACTTTGTTCTTATTTTTACATCTATGTTGGTCCATTAAAAGGCATCAGATCATTTGCTTCTGGATCTGACTTGATTTGTGTTATTCTACCACCACTGGTCATGAGGTGGGGTCCCAAAAGGGCATTTCAAAAGTTGGGGTTAAAATATACAAAAATGACAAAGTTATGAATCAAAGTTGAAAACCCCATTGGAATACACTGAACCACGTTTACAATACCTTAGTTCCTCAAATTGCAGTTGACGGTTCCAGTACCAAGATGTGTCTTTGATCGGAGAGTGGATCTTCACCCTATGAGCAGTTTAGGTGAGTGAGGGTGTATGGGGGTGTACTGGGGGTGTGGGGTTGTGGGATGGGGGTAGATCAGCAAGGGACCATTTGCTTTTTTTACAGGTTTAAAAAAATCACAGACACACATCAAGGACGTTTTTCTTTATTGCAGACCAGATGGTGATCAGAGGGTGAGGGGTGCCACTACATACCAGAGGAAGACAATAATATGGGAATGGTGATCTGAAGGGGGGGTGCCACTGGACATGAGGGAAAGAAAACAATAATACAGCATGGCATCTGGAGTTTGGTGGTGCTGCTAGACACCAGGGAAACACAACAATAGTAAGGGACAGCAATCTGAGGGTGGGGAGTGCCACTAGACACCGAAGAAAAAGAGGGAGCTATGGCTTGTTAAACTTCCTATATTATCCTATAGGACTTTTCAGTATTTAATGTTTGTGCTTTTTTATATAGCCCCTTCATATCTGGGGGGGAGGGAGTGCATGTTATTCTAGCAGTACTCATTAAGACCTTTAGTTTAATATATTGATTACCACAGAAGTGTAAACATTAAGTGATGTATGGCTTGTGTGTAAATGAGTTTAAAAAAAAAAAAACTAAGTCCAAAATCATTTTCCATATGATAGAATCCTTTTTCATATGACTGAAAAAGGCCATAGGAAACAAGCATAAGCAATTCACGTAAAAGGATGTGAAAATAAAAAAAAAAAAAAACATTAAATGTAGAATCTACCTAATGGGGTTTCGATGAGCAGATACATGTATTGGTCTCTCTGCAGCATGTCATTCATGTGGGTGTTGAATTTATTTTATTTTTTATTTTTTTAAAAACAGAAACAAGATGGCTGCAAATGAAAATGGACTTTTTCCTCACAAAATAGGATTGGCCCATTTTGAAACAGAACCCTTTTTCGTATGAACCAAATTATTTTCTTTTTGTTCAAAGTAGATATCCTGAAGTGCCTACTAAGCATGCTCAAAACCCAGATTTTAAAATTCAATAACTTTGGAATGGATTAATATTTTTTCACCAAACCAGCAAAAGACACATATGTGGGCCAATCTTTTTCTACCCTGAACATTTCAGACCAAATTTCCAAACCATCTGGGCACAGGCAATGACAAAAAACAGCATTTTTTAAATATTTTTTTCTATCCCCATCTCGGAATCTGACTGGAAAAAAACTTGCAAGTCATGCCATCTACCCATCAAGACCGCATGTTCAATGTTTCGTGCAAATCCGTTGAATGGTTGTGAAGATATTAAAGTGTAAAACCCCTGATCAACCCTAAATACAGTAGCTCAACTGTGACACTCTGATAAAGATATATAATTATATATAGGGAATACACAATGGCCTGACTCAAAATGTGCCATTTATCTTCATGCCTGAGATGGTAGGAACATAACTCACTACTGGCAGAGCCACAAGTGAGTAATAAAAAAGCTGCACCTCATAACTGGAACAAAATTGTGTATTTTGAGTCAAGCCATTGTGCATTTGGCTTATACAGCATACCTTTAAAAATCAACTTTGTGAAAGTATTTTTTATTCAAGTGTTTATACTCTTCCTCTGACTGACCCCTATCTGGTCTGCCTCTGACTGCTTGTTGCCAATGTTTTTACCACATCCTCTGTTCCCCCTTGGTTTGTCTCTCACAGCAGGGCATTTGGGCTCCCCCTGGGACAACTCTGGAGGTCCCTCCAGGGACCAGGATCTGGTGGAGGCAGGGTCTGTTTTCTGTTGTGAAGGGTCAGAGGTGGCATACTCTCATCTGGTATCCTCTGGGTTTTAATATAGTTTCATAGTTTAGTTCAAGTTCAGGAGGCCGAGGCCTTTTGAGAACTCACCACCATATTCTATTGCTGGAAAAAGTATTTGGTATCACCCTTGTGGTCATCTAAAGTTTTTTTACATGTATTAATATTTTTACTTTCAACTATGTGATTTGGAAGTGTATTCAATGCAGTTATTATATGTTGGGTATATGACTTACTTCTCTTGTGTGTTTTAAATGTATCTCCTTTTAGTTTATATTTATGTGTTCTTGTGTTAACTTGTCCACTGTATTTTTCTAAAGTTATGGTTTCCCTTAAGGATTAATTATGAACAGCATTGAAGGTTAGGCAGAGAGCGCCACTAAGGTTTCTGTAATGAATAGAATACAATCCTAATTTCTTAAGCCCGTCTTCATATTCTAGATGTCTCATGTTGGTGATTTTCTTTGTGATACATCTTTGGATGCTTTCTGTCATTTTCTTGCCCTTTATTGTTGTTGGGGAACATAAAGGTGCACAATAGTCCAGGTGCGGCCTTACCAAACTTGCGTATAGAGAGACTATCAGTCTTGGTTCTCTGGTTTTAATATTTCTAAAAATACAAGACACAATATTATTACATTTCTTGACTGTTGCCTGTGTGTGTATGTCAAAGGCTAGGTTATTGGCTATCATCACTGCAAAATCCTTTTCACTGGTTGTTTCCTGTAAGATTACCGCATTTAATTTATATACCTTTCAGGGATCGTTTTTTTCCCAGGTGGATAACCTTACATTTACTTTCATTAAAGATAAGTTTCTTGTAATGTGACAATTTTTCTAGTGCATAGATGTTCTCCTGGAAATCAATTGTGGCCTACAAGTTATTTACAGTACAACCAATCTTACAATCATCAGTGTGCTTTGACATCCATGGATTGTTAGATGTCTGCATCTGTAATGTTTCTTGTCCCTGTCACTAGGATGCATGTGCTGTACAGTACCTGTGGGACAGTGCCTTGGACACATGCAGGATACTCCTGCTGGGAGAGCAATTTCCCTGACCAGTAGGAGCTGCTGCAGTGCTGGAATGTGCTGCATCCCATTCTCCTGCTGGACAGGCTGCCATCAGGAACATGCTCTCCCCAGCCTGAATGTCCAAACACTGCCTCCCTCAAGTCACTCCTGAAACCAGATCACTGGCAAAGAAGTGTGTCTCACTTCCATTGGGCTGTCAGGTGACCCCTTGTGTCAAGATTTGACTGTTTTTCAATGAATTTAGCAGTAAACTTCAGAGCAGAATAAGCCTAGTGTGATGTATTTTGGATTGTGAAAGCTGTTCTCTGGTAGGTTCTAGGGTAGCTCAGAATCATGGAATCAGAAATGGATTCCTTGGATTCCAAGATGTTTTTCCAAATTTGAAATTACCTTATACAGGAACACAAATCTGAATTCCAAAAACCTTAAGTGTATGCAGAATTAGAATCAGAATCCTATTCCAATTATGTATTGTAAACCCTAACCCCACCCAGCACAGGTTTAAAAAGTCCTCTCCCTGCCCTTACCTTAATGTTGCTGAGATAACTTGAGAACCTGGAGGCTTAGCTGGCTGTAAGTCAGAGATATGTCTGGCAGCTTATCTGAAAGTGTGTATCCTATATCCAGTAGTTGTAATTGTTATCCCTGTGGTGTCCTCACATCACTGACTACTCCAGTAGGTTGTAGGACCAGTCTGATAGGTTAGGTGACTGCTCCATAACCTAGCGTGTACCCAGCATAGTACCCTTCTCCTCACCCTGAGTCCCAATCCTGTCAAGGGTTATGGATCACATCCCTATGATCCTGCAGATAGCTAGTGGCAAAGTTTGACAGGCACCTTTGAGGCAAACTGGCAAATTACACAAAATGCATTGAGTGTCAGTGCCACCATCTGACCCCCATCTGATGTTCATTTCTCTCCCACCCTAACTACTTCCCAGAAGTCCATGGTTCTCCTTTGTGTGACCTGAAGGTGCTAAGCCCAGGGTTTTTTTCTGGCTGGTATCTCAACATGACAGCCTAGAGTTTGAAGGGTGATATTAGCTTCAGGCACAGTGCAGAGGGTTCATGATGTGCATGTTGAATGCTGACTTCAGGAAATGTTGCCCAAGAAGGGACTCTTTTCACATGCTGAGAGCACTTCAGTCTCTGTTCTGTTTTCATCCTGTTTGCCGTTGGTTATGGAACTAGAACTCTGGCACAAATGAAAGTAAAACAACAAATGGGTGAAAAGATGTTCACTTCCCTGATAAAAGTGCTGCTTTCTGAACTGGTTAAACAAAGGATGAGAATGAAGGGTGCTTAGGGAAAGGAGTCTATGTCTTAGGGTGCATATGTATTATTAACCCTTAGGCTGCCAACAGAATTAGAATGCATAGTTATTCTGGACTGATATATCAGTCCATGGTATAGCAAGGGTTAAGAGTTAGGCACTCAAAGGGATCACTGTGTTGTGCAAAATGGCTAGGTGAAGGTAAAGAGCAGGTACAGAAAGTGGAACCTTGGTAAGAAAGCTGGAAGTAGTGCTCCTTTGTGTGTGTGTGGGGGGGGGGTGATGACAAGTTTATTATGTGTACAAATGTGTGATGAGGCATTTACTGCATGTATACATGTGTTCTAAAGAATTTATTGTATACCTAAATCTAAGATTGTAGATCTATTACATAGTAGTACAGATAAACAGGGGATCTGTAATGGGGCCCTGTGTGATACATTATTTATCTACACAAGAGCAAGTGGTGAAAACCACCAGTGATGTGCTGGAGGTCAGACTCCTCCAGTGTAGATAAATACTGTATCACAAGGGTCCCCATTGCATGTCTTGTTTATACAATATATGCTGCTTTTTTTGTTTCGTTTTTTTTTTTTTGGGGTGTTGACAGTAGTGTTTATCCAACATAGGCCTGATTTCCAGTTCTAAAATGTATCATCCATGTGTGGAGATAGCATTTTTTTCTGAGGGTTAAGCGGTTTTTGCCTCCCTGCTGCAGTGGGGGCACTATGACATTGGATGTGTCCACACATACTGTATAAACACTTTTACCATATAGTTTTTGAGTCCAAGCCTATTGCATAAATGGAATGATAAACTAGATAATGGGTGTAGTTTCTATGCAGCAGCGGACATTATAACTTACATTGGTATTAAGCTTTGTATTACGTGCCCTGGCAAATGCTACAGTACATGATTCAGGTGGCGCACTTGACTTGGCAGTGAAAAACGGAGACACAAAAGTTGTGGTGAATCCTGCAGAAGAATGCCGTTAAGGTTCTCAGTGCAACCCATGTCATTTGCAGTACAGTACTGTAATCAGAGAATCCCGATGCATGTTCTCAGAATTGAGGATTCTGGTTATCACTCCCCACAGACCTGGACGCGCCTCTTCAAAGAAAAGCAGTACTGTCACTTCAGTGGACCAGAATGCACTTTGATTTTGCTGAACAGATGTCAAACTTCAGTTACTGTACACCATATTTACAACGATTTGCTTCAACTACAAAGTGAAAAACCACAACCCCTCCAGAATCAGTAGGGGCGGCTCCACCACTGCTGGTAAGGAATCTACCTTCCATTCCCCGCTCCCCACCCCCTCATGAATTTTGGATGGCCAATTCGTGGATCAGGCAAAAAAATGCACTAAGTTACAGGGATACCCTAGTCACTTCACTATGCAGGGTACGCCATCTCGTCTCCCTATTAAACTAACTAAAATAATTAACTCCCTCACCTACTTCTGTGCTATTTTAATGTCTCTCTTCGCCTATTGAATGGGATTCTCTCCTATTTTCGACTTCTGGATTGTAAATTAGTTTGAGATACACAGTATATAGCTGTAAAAATGCAATATGTAAAGCAAAATCCGTTCATTCTCTTCTCTTTCTTTATATACTGGGTAATTAACTTGAAACATTTGCTTTATCCGTTTTATTTACCTTCCTATAGGAAAAAGATTAATGTTTAACATAATTTTCTATTATACAGCTTGTGTGTGTGTGTGTGTGTGTGTGTGTGTGTGTGTGTGTGTGCTCGCGCGGTACACAATACTGGGGAATAAAGTTTAAAATGTGCTGTATTATAACTTTTGTTAGAAAGTTTTAGTTTGCAATCCTAGTCATAAAAGGCAAGGAGGCACATGGTTAATGTTCACTGTGACAGTAAAATACGTTTCTGTCTATACCGTTTTTTCTGTTTATTCACTTTATCATGATTTTTTTGAAAGAATATGATAATCTTACAGTAATTTGAAATGGCGAGACTAACGTTAATTTTGTATTGTAACAGTATGACGCTATCAGGTTTAATTTAATTCTTGTATCCCCTGAGGTTTCCTGACTTACTGCGTCACATGTGAGCCACTTAAGGCTTTGAGGTGATGGAATTGCTTCCAGTATTAGAAACAGAACGAATGCCCTGTGTTCAGCTCTACCCACTATATTGCATTCAGTAATGCAGACTACAATGTATTTAATATTACTGACTCTTACAAGTCTGGAACCATGTAAGTTCAGCCAAATTTTAATATATACTGTTTGCTGTAAACTACTGTTACTACTATAATTGTATCACTGCTGTTAAGATCAGTTTTATTCGTTATGCGTCATTTCTTAATTATAATGCATTGACAGTGTTTTTCTTTTTTTAGATTTAGTACTGAGTGATTCAATTCAACAGGATGAAAAAGAGGTGTCTTATAATGAAGGGGAGACAGTGACACTCAGGTGCACCTACGAAACCAGTAACAGTTACCCAGTTCTTTATTGGTACCGTCTCTGTCAGAACCGAGCACCGCAGTACATTTTATTACAAGGAGCCAGGAGTAGTTCCTTGAGCAACACGGCAGATTTTGCCAGGGAAAGGTTTAATTCAGCTGCTGGTCAGACAAGTACAAGTTTAACTATCTCCCAAATCGCCCTAACAGACACCGCCATCTATTATTGCGCTCTTGCTGATTTGCACAGTGTGGGAATGGAACACCAACGCTGCACAAAAACGTGTGTACACAGCCTATGTGATATTAACGCGCTTAAAACACACACACACACACACACACACAAACATTTCTTGATAGCAATACAAAACCTGTCGATATTCAGTAATGAACATGGATTCTTTGGGGACCCCAATACCTTTGATACAGGATACAATGCCATTCTGTTTTACTTGACAAGGATCTGCGGTGCGTTTTTTCATTACATGTTGCAATTTTGCACTTTATTAAGTCATTTGCATGCCTCTTGGAGGAAACATTTCAGATTTTCCATTTTAATTTTTCAATTTCACTGCAGTTACCCCCCCCCCCCCCAACACACACACACCACTTCCACTATAGCCAATACACTGTGAGGGCCGAGGTTCCAGCTCAGTTAATAATAACCCAGGTATGGAAGTACCTCAGGTACAGCAAAGTAATCTCCCTATTCTAGCAGACCCATTGTATAGAGAATAATACATGGATGGTGTGTGTATAACCAGAACTTTACACACACACACACACAAGTTGGATCCTACATAAACTCCAAACGCCCAGCTGGAGGGGTTTAAAAAAAGCATCCCACACCAAGTGTGTGGGTAAAATTTGGTTTACACACACCCACCAATTGCATGTTTTTAATAGTGACTTATGAGAATTTTTAATTACTGCTGCAGTTGCCCTACTACTGTGCCTCTCACAGCGGGAGCATGATGAAAGGGGAGAGGTTACAACCATCTGGTTGTAAGGGGTAACTACAACAGGGGGTTGTAAAGCATTTTTACTATCTGATTATCCCAGCATAATTATAAGAAAATCAATATACCATATGCTGTGGCATTTGCCATATTTCCACAGATTTGAGAGTGTTTAACATGTTTCACACTGTACTCTGATAACTATTTAATTTATTTAGAAAAGTTTCACCAGGAAAGACAACATGAACTCTGGACAGCTGGTTTCCAGAAGCCTCAATAATTGTTTATGCAGCTATGATATATGTATCCATTCATCTAAGCAGTAGCACCCCTAAAGTTAGTAGCCTGTTTAAAGTTAAAGCCCTAACTTTGTGTAGTAATATCTTCTGCTCCCTTTGACAAATTGAGCTGAAATTGTGTATGTGTTAGTTAGGAGGCAGGTTCTTGATGTGAGGAAATTTCTGTGATGGCAGTGTATGCTGTTGCATTTGTCATTTTTGGTAAAAATCTATCCTTTCCCTATACCTAATTTTTTTTTTGTTCTCCCCTACAGCCCACATGGAATAAGATTTTTTTTTTCAAACTTGCGGGGAACATGTGTCATGTCCCAAGGTAATGCCTTTGACAGATCAAGTGGAAAACATTGTAAAGGGTTCCTGGCTTATAAGGTTTTTAAATTTAGTGATTCTTGAGCTGCCCATGCACAGTAGGGAGTTTCAGATAAGGTCCTGTGACAAAAGTAAAAATTTGATGTCCCAGATGACCTTTTTTGATTTTGTGCCAATTGATTGGCAGGGCACTAATCAATTTTTTTTTTGCAATGCCAGCTGCCATCTTGTCCCCCGCCACTGATGAACAACCATGAAAAATACATAAATATGCTGTCATGTTAAAAAAAAAGACACCAGAACCTATCTAAATGCCCCCATTTAGTGGGATTCTGCTGTTTGTTTTTTGTTTCTTACAGTGGCGTGAAAAAGTATTTGCCCCCTTCCTGATTTTCTCTATTATTGCATATTTGTCACACTGGATGTTTTCAGGTCTTTAGACAAAATATAACATTAGATAAAGGGAACCTGAGTGAACAAATAACACTTTTTTTTTTCACTTATTTCATTTATTTAATGAAAAAAGTTAACCAACACCAACTGGCACTGTGTGAAAAGTAATTGACCCCTAGTTAAATCAACCCAATTAAAGGGATAATTAGAGTCAGCTGATTGAACACAGCCAGGCTTGATTACAGCCAGCCCTGCTCAATATAAACCTCACTTATTTTGGCGCTTACCATCAGAGTCACGTTGCCAGCACAAAGATTCAACAAGCACATTATGCCATGATCAAAAGGAAGTCCCTGAAAAGATCAGAAAAAAAATTTGTTGTCCTCTATCAGTCTGGAAAGGGTTACAAAGCTATTTCAAGGCTCTGGGACTCCATCGAACCACAGTGAGAGCCATAATCTCAAATGGAGAACACTTGGAACAGTAGTGAACCTTCCCAGGAGTGGGTGGCCTGCCAAAATTACTCCAAGGGCGCAGTGTAAAATCATCCAAGAAGTCTCAAAGGATCCTAAAACAACATCCAAAGAACTGCAGGCTACTCTTGCCTCAGCTAAGGTCAGTGTTCATGACTCCACAATCAGAAAAGAGACTGGGCAAAAATGGGCTTCATGTGAGAATAGCAAGCGAAACCACTGTAACCAAGAGAACATAAATGCTCTTCTCTCATTTGACTTAAGCACCTGGATGATCCACAAGCCTTTTGGGAAAATGTTCTATGGACAGATGAGTCAAAGTGGAACTTTTGGACAACATGGATCCCATAATGTCTCAGCAGTAAGCAAACACAGCATTCCACAGTAAGAACACCATACCAACAGTCAAACATGGTGGTGGTAGTGTGATGGTGTGGAATGCTTTGCTGCTAAGGACCTGGATGACTTGCCATAATTAAAGGAACCATGAATTCTGCTCTGTACCAGAAAATTCTTAAGGAGAATGTCCAGTCATCCTTCCGGTCAGCTGAAGCTGAAGCGTAGTTGGGTCATGCAGCAAGACAATGATCCAAAACACAAAAGCAAGTCCACATCAGAATGGCTAAAAAGAAGTAAAATTAAAGTTTTGGAGTGGCCTAGTCAAAGTCCAGACTTAAACCCAATAGAGATGCTGTGGCAGGACCTGAAACGAGAGCAGTTCATGCTCGAAAACCTACCAAATGTTACTGAATTAAAGCAGTTCTGCAAGGAAGAGTGGGTTAAAATTCCTCCACAGCGATGTGAAAGACTGATATTGAATTATAGGAAGTGTTTGGTTGCAGTCATTGCAGCTAAATGTGGCATAACCAGTTATTAAGTGTAAGGGGGCAATTACTTTTTCACACAGTGCCAGTTGGTGTTGGTTAACTTTTTTTCATTAAATAAGTGAAATTAAAAAAAAAAACAAGTGTTATTTGTTCACTCAGGTTCCCTTTATCTAATATTGCATTTTGTCTAAAGACCTGAAAACATCCAGTGTGACAAATATGCAATAATAGAGAAAATCAGGAAGGGGGCAAATACTTTTTCACGCCACTGTAAATATGAGCCACAAATACCTTTGCCAGGCACCCAAAATCTCTAGTGCCCAGCTTACCAAGAGGAATAATTCCCCACCTTCTCTGTATGAGAACAGCGGGAATTTTGTCAGGTCTGTTAGCCTGACATCAGTAGTGGACAAAGTGAAGGAGAGCATCCTGAAGGAAAGGATAGCGGGGATGCTGAGGGCTCGGGTCACATAGACATCCACCAGCACAGCTTTGTTAATGGCAGATCATGCCAGACAAATCTGGTGGAGTTCTATGAAGGGGTGACAAGGGTGCTGGATCAGGGCAGGCCAGTGGATGTCCTCTTTCTGGAGTTCAGCAGGGCTTTTGACTCCATGCCACATCATCAGCTACTGGAGAAGCTGGAGGGTATGGGGGTGGGAGGAGGATGGGTAGATGAATGGGAAACTGTCTGGCGGGGCCGGTACAGAGGGTGAGGGTGGGGGGAGGTCTCATAACCTCAAGGTTAGTCACAAGTGGGGTACCACAGGGGTTGGGGATGAGTCCACTCCTATTTAATGCCAATGTCATGGACATCAGAAATGGAATCAGGAGTAGGATGAGTCTCTTTGCAGATGACTCTAAACTGTGGGTGGTGGTGAATGAGGAGGAGGGAAAGCTGGACTTCTAGGAGGACCTGGAGACTCTAGGGAGGTGGTCAAGAATCTGGAAACTGAAGTTTAATGCTGCAAAATGCAGGGTTCTTCACCTGGGTGCCAAAAACCCAACTCATACATACACCTTGGGGGGGACATTGCAGGTTTCAAGGGGGGGGAGAGACCTTGGGGTGGTGGTGGATGCCAAAATGAACAACGCAGAGCAGCATAGAAGGGTAGTGGCACAAGCAAATCAAATGTTGGGGTGCATAGCCAGGGGGGTAACCTCAAGGAGTAATTAAAGTACTTCTCCCACTGTGCAATAGTCTGGTTAGACCACACCTTGAATACTGAGTGCAGTTTTGGTGTCCCTGCTTAAAGAAGGAAATAAGGACATTGCATTACTGGAGAGGGTACAGAGGAGAGCAACTAGGATGGTAATGGGGCTAGGGAAAATGCCTTATGAGCAGTGACTGGGGGAGCTCAACCTATACTCATTGGAGGAGAGAAGAGATGGGGGATATGATAGAGGTTTTTAAGTATCTCAAGGGGGCACCCCATGAAGTTGGATGGGGGGAGGTTGAGGGGAGAAACAAGGAGGCACTACTCCAATGAGAGTGTGGTGGAGCCCTGGAATGCATTGCCCAAAGAGCTGGTGGCTGCTACTACTGAGGAGTTCAAGAAGGGCTGGGCTGGGGTGCAGAGGGAGGGTACATTCAGGAGCCCTGCTGGGAAATAGGGTTCTTGTGGGGTGGTAGGGAGGGCTAAAAGTCGATGCCCTGCATAGGCACTGACCATCGAGCAGACTCAGTATACCATAGGGCCTATTCTGCTGGTGTCATAGTATGTTAGTACGTTAGTAAGTAAAAGAGTGTGCACAAGGAGGTGGTGCTAGGAAACTCACCAAAACAGTAAACTGTATAAGGTTTCCTGCACTCACTAACCAAATAAGGGGCACCTAACTAAAGCCTGTAGATACAACAGTTACATTTAATATTAAAATGCTAGCACAGACAGACAAATGCCTTTGTCTGTGCTTGCTTTTTTAATATTAATAGTATTGATAGTAAATGTAAGTGTTGCATCTACAGTACAACCTTTGCTTTGGCGTCCCTTATTTGGTCAGTGCATGCAGGAAACCTTGTGCAGTTTAACAGTGGGAATTTCTTGGCCTCTGCAGTGGCAGCTGGAACTTGTGCTGCTGGCTGCAGTGAGAGAAGAGAGCTGCCCTTTCCCTGGGCTTTCTTCAGAGTATCTTACATACTGTATAGCAAAAGTGTACAAGGATATGTTTGTAGCTCGCCCCCACAATATGCCCCAAAACTTAATTCATGGTACCACTGAATGTGTATGAAAATTACTGCAGTTCCCTGGTTCTATTCACCATGCAGAACTACAAATGGGCAACAGGTTCAGGTTGCAGTAAAATAATTCAAATAAGATCATAAAAGTCTTTTGAGTGTTAGAAAAAAATATGCTTACTTCAAGTGCTATGCATGAAAACAAAGGAGGTTTAGATCACCAAGCCATTGCTTATAGAGCTTCGGAGAAGGTGTTTGTTCCTCATGGAAGCAAAGTTGCATCTCAGGATGCAGACTTTAATCAAACCTGGTGATGTCAGACATCTCTGAAAGAAAAAAAGAAACTAGAGTAATTTAAATATAGATGAAATAAACATTAATAAAATAAAATGTAAACTTTAAGTTGCTTTATAAAACATCCTAAGCACTTGACTCCGATATTGTCATTACAGCAGTTAACTTACTTCTCCTTTCACTCTCCTGCCTACATGCAAGTTCAAGTACAGGAAAGCCTGATGGAGCTCAAAAAACCTTATAACCTTAAGAAAGCATAAAAGGCATAAAATGCTGAGAACGTTGGCCCTTCTCAGCCACTCTTGCCAAACACTATGGCTCCATACGACAGCTTTCTTCCCTCTAACTCAACACTTGCCACTGGGCACCCTGGTCCTTCAGACCCAGGTGTGGTATCTGGTGTCATCCTGTCTGTCTCTGCAAACTGCTGGGTCCACAGATCCCTGTGATCTTTGGCACCATGGCACCAGGGGAGTAATTTTAGGGGGGTATGGGGACAGGTCCCCTTCCTCAACATTTCATCATTGCAGTCTGGAATAACTTACTGTAAAATCCCTTTATAGTTGTCCCCCCCCCCCCCAACTATTACACCAAAGTTACTCCTCTGCATGGCACTGCATCTCTGGTTATCCTTTCCAATTCACAGAGGCACCTTCCATGCAGAAAAACAAAACAGTTCCAAATCAAGGTAGACACAGTACTAAAGGCAGGGAATAAAATAATTTACTTCCCCTCAGCTAAGATTGCAGATATGTACTGTATAATACAACCAAGCATAAATTTACTTGATGTGGTTCTGTTTTAGGTCCTTGTTTACTGCAATTAATTGATATAGTACAGCCTGGCATTTATTCAGTTTTATTTCCAAAACTTTCACTTTGTCCAATTTGTTATTAATTTTCTGGATCTGGTTTAATATTAACTTGGCCCATGGACTGTGTAGTATGGTACGGGCTTCACTCCCATTGGCTCATGCTGTGGACCAATGGGCATACAGCCCTACCGTACACTGTCAGTTGGCGGGCAGCGGGGCGGCAGGTGGGTGGGGTGCTGCCGCCTGCAGCTGACTGGGGGGGAGTAGGGCGGTGGGGCTTAGTGGGCAGGTGGGGAGGGGGATACCACTGGACCACCAGGGATATTTAATGATTGAGGTTTATACTTCAGCTCGTGATCAGGCTGCGAGTGGTCCACTGGGCCACCAGGGATATTGGACATTTATGTTTAGACTTAAGCCTGTGATCAGGCGTGCAGCGGTCCACTGGACCACCAGGGATATTGGATGTTATTGTTTCATTCTTAAGCCTGTGATCAGGCTGCGAGTGGTCCACTGGACCACCAGGGATATTGGACGATTGAGGTTTATACTTCAGCTCGTGATCAGGCTGCGAGCGGTCCACTGGACCACCAGGGATATTGGATGTTTTTTACATCAACATATGCCCACGATCGGGCAGTGGGGCACATTGCCACGCTGTGAAGGGGGCATCGGTCCCCGACGGCTGCTGCCTGGCAGGGCGCAAGTCACTGGAGATCGGAGCACCTGCATGCAAATGGGGCTATAATGACATACAAATAGCCCCAGTTGTGCCTTGCATGCATTATGGCCCCATTTGCATGTGCACTTTTGAATATCACGGTTGTTGCACATAGCGCAATGGAACTTGCGCTAGCGCATCCCCCTGCTCCTCTCTGGCCACTTGCGCTGGCACAGTGCCACTGAGCTATGCACACTGCGGGTGGCCAGGATGCGATATTCAATGATGCTGTGCCATGGCAAAGCTCCGTTGAAAATTTCACTGTCAACGCCCCTGCTCAGCCATAAGTTGCGCTGCGCCCAGGCTTGTGCCACAGCCTGGCACAGTCTGAATATCCAGGCCCGTGAGTAAATATGTGTTAATTTCTCTAAGATGATCAACACTTGGTGCTCAGTATCACCCCCCCCCCAAAAAAAAAACACTACATGATATGCTCTTTACATGAACATTTTTGTTTCCTTTGTTCTCTTCCTGCCTTGAATGAAGTCCCAACAGTGTTCTCCTTATTTTAAAGTATTTTCCCCTAAAAATTACTGCGTAAACTGTGAAAGTAACTAAATATTTATTTGTAATGCTGTATCAATGAAATGCAGTAGGCAAAGACCCTCAGACAATTGAAAATAAACAGGAGTTGTTGCCATTTTGCAATCTGACATACATGTGTGTGTGTGTGTGTGTGTGTGTGTGTGTGTGTGTGTGTGCTCGCACGAAGTGTGTGTGTGTATATAGGTGGGTTGGTGTGTACTGAGCTGCCAGGACCTTGAGGAAAATTATGTTATTGCTGCCTGAAAGGAATAAGTACTTACCCAAGATTCTGCCAGCTGGTTTATCAATATCTGAGGGATTTTCTGTGAAACCATCAAATAGAGCATTAGAATAGTATCTGTATGTGACAAATGTCAATTTCTTCATTGCATATGTAATAATTAAAGTTTATAATATGTTTATACTTACTGGCATTCAATTTTTTCTATGACTTTCAAAAGTTGATATTCCCTGTAATAATTGACTGTTTGTTACAGATTTCACATGTTACGCTTATCACTGTCTAGTGCGGACATTCCAGCCTGGAAAGCTGCAGTCCAAACAAAAAGTAAAAAAAAATGGCAGTGTCGCTTCTGACGTTGCTAGACATCTCATTACCACTGGAGAATAACTGTATTTAAAAATGTGTTATATTTATGTAAGTCCACACAGTGAAACACGTTATTTGCACACTGTCCCTTTCTTCACAGAGAAACCTCATCTGCAAGGAAGATGTAACCCTGACAACCAGCTGCCACCCACTGTGGAAACAGACCAAATGCAGCTTCAAAACTGACTTTTTTTTCAATGGAATTAATTTGGTACTATACAGTTAAGAAATGTAATGCTTGTATCAAATGTTGCTGAAGCATTTAAGTTGTATTTGTTTTGACAATTCATTTCCATGTTCTCAGACAGCAGTGCGTAGCATTCACCAGTAGTTAAGCAGATCCATGTTTTTCTTTTTGAAAGTATAAATCCTTGTTGAAATGTGACTGCTTTAGCAAACATTTTATCTAGCAGTACAATAAAAAAAAAATTTTTTTAAATGTTGAAAATTCACACTTGCTTTTATTAACTGCATATCTGAAAAGCAAATGTGCCTGATATCTAAGATAAGACTGTCTGCCATTGAAATCTGGTTGGAAAAAATTTAACACCAGCAATTAGATAAAATAAGACATGGGGGTGTGAGCACAATTCGAATTTAATGCAAACCCTCATTGTGGGATGCAGTAATAAACCCCTTGAGCTTCACTCTCAGGGTTTATGGTGCATCCCACAACTCAGGTGTGCATTAATTTCTCATAATGCTCATCTTCCCATACGTTATTCTTTATGTATTTACTGGCATGTGGTTTTTTCAATAGGGAAACCGGGTTGTAGTTCTTTATTATAACCAGCTGGTTATAATGGCAAACATGCACCGAGTTGCCCTATGACCATGCATGGACCAGCCACCAGTCTTCCTTAACTGTGCAAGTGGAGCATTCCCTCGAGCAATTCTGTACAGTTGCAGTCTTCAGTGCCCCTCGCTGTTGTTGGTAACCTGATTTTTGTTTTACAAAAAAAATGAAAAGAAGACTCCACTGATCCAGAAACAAAATAAAAGTAAAATGTTTCCAACATGTGAGCTTCCCTGTCAGCATGCATGTGCCAGAAGGTCTCCCCACCTCTTCGTAACAGCATACAAAATTGACAGCAGGACAGACCTACTGGTCTGTCAAAGTCTGCATGATTGTGCAGCTAGCCCCCTAGCAAGCAGCTGCTCCTCCCCCATCCCCCTTTACCTCCCTTTGTTGTGCTCCTCGCCAAATCTTACCCACCACTGTACTCTGCCCCAAGCATTCTTAAAGCCAACAACATTTTTGCTTAATATCACCCCTTCTGGTAGTGCGTTCCACCTCACCACCACTCTCTCTATGAAGTAATGCCTCATCATCTCCTTCTTGAATCTCTCTTCTTCTATTCTTAACCTGTGCCCCCTAGTTTCCCTCCATTTCCTTAGTTTAAACACCCCCTCAGCCCTCACCCTTGTTGATACCCTTCAGGTACTTAAAGGTCTCAATCATGTCACCCCTATCCCATCTCTCTTCCAGTGTGTACATATTTAGCTCCTTTAGCCTTATCTCATAGTTCATTCCCTCCATCCCCTGAATCATCCTTGTCACCCTCCACTGCACTCCCTCCAGCGGATTAACATTCAGCCTCAGCTACGGCCTCCAGAACTGCACACAGTACTCCAAGTGCGGCCTGACCAGCGACATGTAGAGGGGCAAGATCACCTTCCTGTGCCTGTACATGAATCCCTGTTCTATGCACCCCAGTATCTTGTTTGTCTTCACCACTTCTGTCCTGTATCGGGCAGTATTGTTCATGCTCCCTGTTACCATTACCCATAGGTCCTTTTCCTCCTTGGTGACCCCCAGCTTGATTCCCCAAGCCAGTATTCTCTCCTTGGGTTCCTAGCACCAAAATGCAACACCTTGCATTTTTTTGCATTGAACCCCAACTGCCACTTCCCTGACCATTCCTCCAGCTTGGTTAAGTCCCTCTGTAGTTGCATCCTCCATCCCTCTTCATCATTCACTACTGCATCCATTTTGGTGTCATCTGTGAACAGGCTAATCCTGCTCACCACCCTCTGCACAATGTCTGAGATGAATAGCCGAACAGCACTGGACCCAGCACCAAGCCCATTGTAGCCTACCCCCATAGCCAGTTTGAGATCCAGCATGTCATCTTTGTCCCTGCTCCCACCCTAGAAAACTTCACCCCTAGTCTCCCATGGGGCACTGAATTGAAGGCCTTGCTGAAATCCAAGTACAGCACATCCACAGCATGGCCTCCATCCAGCTCCCTCATCACCCAGTCATAGTACTGTATACATTTGTGTAACCCCTCACCCTGACTTTTTACTAAAACGACAGGTGGCATGCTGTTGGCGTTGGCAGCAATACCTGGTGGGGACCTGGGTTCGGGGAGGATGAGGTTACCTGGCACAAGGGACCTAGGTTTGACTACTCTGCACAGGGGCACCTAAGTAAATCCAACTACAGGAAGCAATAACTGTAATGTCCAGAACCAAGACTGGGATTTTTCAGTGTGGCTTTATTTATTAACTAACTGAACATAAAAAAAGCATTGCATGGTCCCCCAAAGGGCTATGTCCACTGTATGTGCAGATTAGAGGTTAACCAAGTGGTCCATTTGAGAATAAACACATTTTTACATTGTCTGGCTCTGGGCCCACCAGGTATTCAGCCCGGACTTTGCATGCGCTTTGGATACACAGCCCGACTGGCCCGGCACCCCTGCCGGCCACTTGACTGATGGTCCACTTGAAGAATGAACCCAAACTTTACTTGGAAAGACATCCCATCAAACAAGGAGACTCCCAAACTGTGGCTCCCCACACCACTTAGAGTCTACGACTCCTAGAGAGATTTGTTTTCGTACTTCCAATTGAACTCCCAACAAATAAGGAGACTCCCATCAGACAAGGAGTAATTTTCCCATCCTGTGGCTCCCCACACCACTTAGAGTCTGCGACTCCTAGAGAGATTTTCAAGTTGCGACCCACGTCTGGGTACCCACCCCATCACTGGCCAAGTGCATGAGGCAAGTAGCAAAGCCACAGAAGAAATCCATAGAGGTGGACCTGGTTACTAAAGATGGGGGATTTTCCCACCTCCAGCTCCCACAGCCCATACCCGGCCATTTCTCTGGATACACACAGAAAACTTTAGAACTTTAAAATGTAGATTGAACAGTGGATGACCTGAAGCATCCCCTCTACAGCATTACTTGAAATCCAATAAAACTTTAGACTGTTTGACTGCTCCATTTGTTCGTCCTAGTAAACATAGTCCTCCCAAATAGCAGTTCACATTCATTTCCCAACCGAAGAAAACAATTTGTTTGCCCCTTCAAATGGAGCCAAACACTCACCCATTCGTTGCAGGTGCCCCACAGGCGAAGTAACATTTTCTTTGCTGTTATACAAGAACAGACTGACAAAAACCAGGCAGCTTCCTTCCATAGTGGGCAAAGGGGATTGCCCCTGGGACCCACAGAGAACTTTACCTTCCCCCCCCCGGAGGGAGGGGGCACTGAGACCGGGGGAGCGGTCTCCACCACTTAAAAGGTAAAACAGGACACTTCCTTCTTCTTAGAGGTAAACAAACTGAAGACTGACTTGAAATTCCCAAAGTTCTAAACTCACTCCCTGAGCTGCAGATTCCAATGTGGCTTATGCAGCTGCAACAGTTCTATGGTGATGTCATCTCTCAAGTCTCAGCTGTGACTGAGAACAGAGTGAGACAGTGTGAAACCCGTTTAACTGGAGTTTCACAAGCTGCCTTCCCTGCCTACCACTAGGTCTTACTGGGATTCTAGTAACCCCGGGTAACAAGGGGGTTACACTCGCCCTTGACCAGGAAAATGACTGTCCCCAGTCATTATGCACCTGGCCTTAGGCCATCCCACCCTGTGTGCTACCTCCGGAGGGGGATGATCAGGCCCCCTCCTACCATGTGCAAGCACAGGTAGGCAACACTAAGGGCCTAGAGGCCTATAGCTGACTTATCGGCCTCTACTCTATCCACTTACTATGGACATCTAGTGGCTCTGGTAGAACCGTCCAGAGCATAGCCCTGATAGATCAGTACTGCAGTCCCTATGGCCACTGAGGACCACAGCCTGTCTATCCCCCCTAACCCTCTAGGGAAAACCTATCTGCCTCTAACATAACATCCCAAACAAAAACAAAACCCAGGGACCTCCCCGACCTTGGGCAGCCTGCAACTACAACCATTAGCAATAATAACACAGTACATTTAAATTCTACACCATAAGCACTGACGAGGAACTCCGATGAGCCCCTCCTCCTCTTCTTGTCTTCTCTTCTGTCTTCCCAGGAACACCTGTAAGAAAAAGACAAAAAACAAAACACACTCCTAATCTGCATACACAGTCTATCTAAACAACAACTACAACCACAACCCCTACCATACAGAAAAAACAAAACACTGAACAATCCCAAAAAAAAGAATTTTTTAGAAAAAGGTAGAAAAATAGAGTATTTACATTAAAGTACAATAATGACATTGGTAACAATACACATTTGGGGGGATGGAGTGCCCTAAAAGTCCCAACTAGTGACCACAAGGCCCGAAGGCTAGTCCATTAAAGAGTCTCTCCTGGGCCGGAGCCCCATGAAACACAGTTCTTTAAGGCCATAATCCCAAAGGGGAAAGTCTTTGCAGACAGTTCACACATTTTTGGAGTCTGTAGTGTAGGGTGTGTACTGCAAATGTCATAAAGATAGAAAAAATGGTTTTTTTTTGGGGGGACTTACCAGCCTCTTGAAGTATAAGACTAAGCACTGACCTTGTCCATGCCGAAGACTCTCCCTGGCAGCATTTCTTCTGATACAGCTGGGCGGACATCTTCCAAGAAACACAGGAGGGCACATCTGGAAACAGATGGGCTGATGTCATCTCTGGAGAAGGAACCTTAGAACAGGAACAAAAAGAAAAAACAGCTGGTCCGGCATCATCCGATTACCAGGCGATGAACAGGAAAACAGCTGGGCTGGTGTCCTCTCTGGATCTGAAGTCATCTGGTGGGCCAATGGATGGTTGCTGAACAAGACAGTACACTGTGGACTGATGAATGTAGAGCACCTGAGTCCTTGGTTATTCATATTGGCAGATCAATAAGGGCACTTCACAGTCTAGATGTGGCAGTATTGACTACCACTGCTCGGCTCTCCATTTTGCAGGCACAGGCTTAATTACTGGGAGGTCCTTGCACTGAGGCCAATAGTAGAGGGGTCAGGGGCTTGAATTATTACTCCGTCTGGACGCACATAATTCACACAGTGGGAGACTTCACGTCCCTCTCCGTCCACTATTCTCACTCTGTCCATAAACAGTGTTCTGCCTCTCTTCCACTGTGTATACTTTTTGTGGAACAGTCTATTCTTTACATGCTGGTTAGCCCCAGGATGCACATGTTTCATTGCTTCATCCCAGATCCAGGATTTCCTGCAGTCCTCAGTCTCCTCCCAGACTCTCCGAGGAAAGGTAGGAAAGGTCATACCAAAGATTTCATTGGCCTTTCTACGAACCAGTCTCTCCTCTTTACTTGCTTTGGTCAATCTGAGACCACTGGCCTGGCTTGGGGGTGGCCAGTCCTGGTTCTGCCAGCTTCGCATCCTCAATGAAATTAAAAATGGATCCCTGACTTCTTCTTCTTCTGGTGAAGCCAGGGCAGTGGCATCACCACCTTCTTGAACACATTCCTCCGAGGCAAGATCTTGAGGCTGTGTACCTGTTCCTTTCTCACAAGGCCACATAGGTTCCCCCTCATCTTCCTCTTCACTGAGGATCTGAGCCCAGGAGTGAGCAGTAGTTCTCACCCCCGAGACTATCCATTCATCACTAAGAGCGGAGGTCGACACCTCCCATTCAAAGGCCTCCCGCATCTCATCTTCACCTTCGAGACTTGGGCTAGGCCCCCCCACCCAGGGGTCTATTGATGCTTTATCCAAACTTTCCTTCTGAGATCCAGCATCCAAAACTTCAATTTCAGATTCAGTCTCTAATTCTGCACTCTCTAACTTTGTGCCACACTCCCCCGAGGGACCTTCCTCCACAGGCTCCGCCTGATGCTGTGTGCTGCCAACTGCAGATTCTTGAATTTTTGTCCATGTGGGAGCCAAACGAATTGGAGGTGCTTTATACAAGCCATATTTTTGTAGACATCCAGCACAGTGAGGAATCACAAAAACGTCCCTTCCAGCACTCAAGCACATCTGGCATACACGCACTGGATAATTAGGAATTGCCACATCAGGCGGGAGTTGCCCTCTATAGCACCACTTTTCAATACCTCTCAGTCTATTTGCTGCTGCTATTACTGCAACCCAGGCATGATCCGGGTAACAAGCTGGTCCTGAGGCCATAACTGTAGAAAAACAAACAAAAGTTCACTGTAACTGAAAGTCCCACTTTAATGAACACACACTGTAGCTTTAAAAATGGCTCTTCTGCTGCTGTGTTTACTTTACTACCCCACCCTGTAATGGCGGTGGCAGCACTCCTGTGCATCAACATTCAGACTCTGGGTCAAGCCACTGCGCATCCAATTTACATCAGCTATTAATAACTTTTACTCAAACTGCACAACTTGCTCTGAACTGGCTGTTCACACATTTACAGGATTTCCCTTGGACTTTTCACATGCTGGCAACATTCATTTAATTACAGTCCCTTAAAAGCTTCAGGTTTCAGCACAGGATTGCCTGCTTTATTTATTTATTTATTTATTTATTTATTTATTTATTTACGAGTTTTACCAGGAAGGCATACTGAGCAACATATGCTCGATTCCAGATGCGTCCCTGGGGCTAGACCCCAATACAAAACAAAGTAGCACACACTATCAGATTTTGACATTACAGCAGCGAGAGGTATGGCTAAACTGCCTTACAGACAACGGCAGAATAGCTGTAGGTAGACTGTTAGAAATACTGCAGAGGAAAATAGAGAGAATTTATATGAAACAATCCTATAAATGTCCTTAACATAAAGCATTAAGTACAATGGAGTTAGATGTATTTTGAAGAGATACAACTAGAAACGTGCAGCTGGAGGAGAAATGCATGCGGAGTAGCTGGTTGCGGTGAGTAGGACTTGATGAGTTTCTTATGGGGGGTGGTAGGGCATTCCAGATCTGGGGAATCCGGTAGGAAAAAGCGGCCTGACCTTTAGAAGTGCGCATGAAGGGGACGTGGAGAAGCCTTTGGTCTGTGTGTCTTAGGGCGTAGGCCGGGGGAGGTTGTTGGACTAGGAAGGATGCCAGGTAAGGTGGGAGGGAGAGGGACCAGAATTTTGCAGCGAACCTGGCGCAGTGTATTTGTCTGCGATCTTTGAGGGATGTCAAGGCTAAGGCGCTGTAGAGTGAGCAATGGTGGGTAGATTGAGGGCAACTGATGATGAAATGGCAGAAAGAGTGGAATAGGGCGTCAAGGCTGGCCAAAGTAGATGAGGGAGCGATGGAATACACTATGTCACTGTAGTCGAGGATAGGTAGTATCATTTTTTGGACTATGGCCTGCCTTGTAGGAGTGGGGAGGCAGCTTTTGTATCGGTATAAAGCGCCAAGTTTGGGGAGGAGTCTTTTGTGCAGAGAGTCGATATGAATAGAAAAATCAAGGTGCTGGTCAAGCCAGACTCCTAGGTATCTAAAGCTGGAGCAGTTGTCCAGACGGGTCCCTTCTGAGGTTGTGAAAGGGGGGCAGGGGGCTTGCCGGGAGAGTCTTTGGTGGGAGCCAAAAGTTAATGACACAGTTTTCTTGGAGTTTAGAAATAGCTGGTTTGACCGGAACCATTCCTGGATGGTGTTGAAGTCCTCCTGCAGGAGGGCAGCCACGTTTCCTGTAGTTGGGCCGGAAGCATACAGGACGGTACTAGTGTTGCACTTTTCTACAACCCACAGTCTCTCTCTGGCTGCAAACTTTAAACTGAGGCTACTTTCATTGCTATGCACACATTTAATGGCTTTACAGGCTTGCACTTGCCAGCAGGACATCACACAATCGCTACTTGCAAAGCGACTATACAGCTGCACACACATTTTATATGGCATTACTGAAAATCACTGATTGAGCAGTTTTAATTATTTACCCACTGTTATTGTAGCAACTTGCTGCGATGGGGTAAAATGGCCTGCAGCCAGATTTTTGAAGGCCTCGGAATGCAAACGGGCGGGCAGTCTCCGCGATCGTCGTTTTAACCACACAATTCACTGATCCCACGATCGATATGCGGGTTGAGCCCGATTTTTAACTAGAAAGTCACTTTTTTACTGTTTACAGTGCTTTGATTACTTTACGAATGCTCCTCCACTGCCAGTACACGCACTACTCTCTGTCTCCCACTCGAATGCTGAAGCAGACTCTGAAGAGCTGGCTGAGGGGCCGGACTAATGGCAAACTGACCAACCACACAATGCCATACAAATGAGCCTCTTCTTCCTCGCGAGGGCTCCTCTCCTCACGGCGATCGTCGAGCAGGCAAATTTTAAACTGAAAGATCCTTTTTTTTTTTTTTTCAACCGACTCCACCGGGAGCCCATTTCAACCATGTAACATTGCCATTAACTCTGCAGTCTCTAGCACTGCACAGAAAGCATTTCCATCATCCAGGGCATATTTTCTCTGTTGCTATCCCTAGTCTTCCACACTTTCCTTCACAGAAATTCATTTTAAAAGCTGACAGAAACGCTGTAAACAATTTTGATGCAGGACAAGGACACACACTTTGGCTTTACAGCTCCTTGGTAAACAGTTGGCATTTTTTAAACAGCAGCACAAGATTCACGGCACACAGCAACACACTAGGGAAATTGCTTCAACTTTTTTGGGCTACTGACTGCCAGATAGCCAAAATGCTAGCCTACTTGCCCAAGCACCTTCCTTCCTGAACAAATCCAAAGCGGTGCCTCCATTTTTGTAACCCCTCACCCCTGCCTTTTTACTAAAACGACAGGTGGCATGCTGTTGTTGTTGGCAGCAATACCTGGTGGGGATCTGGGTTCGGGGAGGATGAGGTTACCTGGCACAAGGGACCTAGGTTTGGCTACTCTGCACAGGGGCATCTAAGTAAATCCAACTACAGGAAGCAATAACTGTAATGTCCAGAACCAGGATTGGAATTTTTCAGTGTGGCTTTATTTATTGACTAACTGAATATAAACAAAGCATTGCATGGTTCCCCCAAAGGGCTACGTCCACTGTATGTGCAGATTAGAGGTTAACCAAGTGGTCCATTTGAGAATGAACACATTTTTACATTGTCTGTCTCTGGACCCACCAGGCACTCAGCCCAGACTTTGCATGCGCTTTGGATACACAGCCCGACTGGCCCGGCACCCCTGCCAGCCACTTGACTGATGGTCCACTTGAAGAATGAACCCAAACTTTAGTTGGAAAGACATCCCATCAAACAAGGAGACTCCCAAACTGTGGCTCCCCACACCACTATGAGTCTATGACTCCTAGAGAGATTTGTTTTCATACTTCCAATCGAACTCCCAACAAACAAGGAGACTCCCATCAGACAAGGAGTAATTTTCCCATCCTGTGGCTCCCCACACCACTTAGAGTCTGCGACTCCTAGAGAGATTTTCAAGTTGCGACCCACGTCTGGGTACCCACCCCATCACTGGCCAAGTGCATGAGGCAAGTAGCAAAGCAACAGAAGAAATTCGTAGAGGTGGACCTGGTTACTAAAGATGGGGGGTTTTCCCACCTCCAGCTCCCACAGCCCATACCCGGCCATTTCTCTGGATACACACAGAAAACTTTAGAACTTTAAAATGTAGATTGAACAGTGGATGACCTGAAGCACCCCCTCTACAGCATTACTTGAAATCCAATAAAACTTTAGACTGTTTGACTGCTCCATTTGTTCATCCTAGTAAACATAGTCCTCCCAAATAGCAGTCCACGTTCATTTCCCAACTGAAGAAAACAATTTGTTTGCCCCTTCAAATGGAGCCAAACACTCACCCATTCATTACAGGTGCCCCACAGGCAAAGTAACACTTTCTTTGCTGTTATACAAGAACAGACTGACAAAAACCAGGCAGCTTCCTTCCATAGTGGGCAAAGGGGATTGCCCCTGGGACCCACAGAGAACTTTTCCTCCCCCCCCAGAGGGAGGGGGCACTGAGACTGGGGGAGCAGTCTCCACCACTTAAAAGGTAAAACAGGACACTTCCTTCTTCTTGGAGGTAAACAAACTGAAGACTGACTTGAAATTCCCAAAGTTCTAAACTCACTCCCTGAGCTGCAGATTCCAATGTGGCTTATGCAGCTGCGGCAGTTCTATGGTGATGTCATCTCTCAAGGCCCAGCTGTGACTGAGAACAGAGTGAGACAGTGTGAAACCCATTTAACTGGAGTTTCACAAGCTGCCGTCCCTGCCTACCACTAGGTCTTACTGGGATTCTAGTAACCCGGAGTAACAAGGGGGTTACATTTGGTTTGGCAGGATCTCCTTCATCAAGAAGAACACTGCAGAGGCCGCTAGATGATAAGTTTAACTGAAAAAAAAAACAAATACAGCCATTTTTAAACAAAATCTCCACTTCTTTTTTTCCTCAAACAACTGGAGTACTGTAACTTGGCAGACCACAGACTGTGCAGAATCCCAACTGATCTACAACTTCCTGAACACCAATCTATTTGCTTATTTTATTTTGTATAAAAGCCATCTGTTGAACTGCTGTCACAATGAACCTCCCTGACAAGTGGATCTGATTTGGGAGGTCTAATCAGTAGTGATGGGAAATGATCTACATTTCCTTTCTTCATTTATTTATCTGTTTTTCTCAAAAGAGGGCATGAAATAAGTATATCATACACCGTAATATTTGGCAATTGTGATACATGTATTTCAGAACAGTGAAAGTATGACATCAACCAGCCGTGAGACAGCCATGAACTGTACAGGAGACTGACAGTTATCACATCACAGGTCTCTGCCAGATCATTAGGACAATCTGACACACATGTCATGAACTGAGCTGTGACATTAAACATGTACAGTACTTTCTGAAAGTTCATAAGTTATTGTCAACGTAAGGCAGTAAATGCTTAGATATGCTGTCACTCGAAATGCAAGTCAGACAGTGTCAGCAAGTTACTATGAGGCTGGAAATTTACCTGTCATGGCACATCATTACTAAGGTCCAAGAAATTCTGACACATACGGTATTGGAGAAGACACCAACTTATGAATTATTGAATCAGTCACATTGTACATCGTACTAACAAGGTCCCTTCACAAACTAACCTGGCATATGATTGGTACAGTAGTACTGCTGTGTACTGATGGCTACCCCAAACTTAAAATAATAATTCAGACTGTTGCTGTGACAGCTGACAGGCTGTCCAAATCATGCAAGCAAATCTATTCACAAAAGGTTATTTAGCAATTTATTTCTTGGTGTGCTGATTTTCTCCTCAGAGATCAGCTGTTCGGAGGGACAGGGAAGGTTCATGCTAGGAAGGGCTGTGTGGCAAAAGGCAAAATGGCTGATTGATGAGTGTGTGTGTCAGGGTAGATGTGCTCTTCTGCCAGCTCTCAGGAGCCATGTGCTGGAGTAAGTTTGTTGCCCTGAATGTGGACCAACAGCAGCGCTGCCTCTGGGACAGCACCCTATAGCTCCTCCTACCCACAAATCCTATTGGTGCAAGTCCACACAGTGCTAGTGGCTATCAAGACACTGCCCCAGGGACAGTGCCAGTAACCAACCATCAAAGCACTGCCCCAGGGGCAGCACCAGAAACCAACCATCATGGCACTGCACCAGGGGCAACCACCAGGAACAACTACCTAGACACTCCCTGGGGCATCCAACAGGAACCATCTACCCAGGCACTGCCCCAGGAGGAGTCAACAAGAACCAACTACTCAAGCACTGCCCAGGGGTAGCCCATAGGAACAAACCATCCAGGCACTGCCCCAGGGACAGCCCCAGGAACCAACTGCACAGGCACTGCCCCAGAGGCCATGCCAGTAATCAACCATCACATGAAAACCAACTACCCAGGCACTGCCTCGGGGCAGCCAACAGGAAGAACTACTCTAGCACTGCCCCAGAGGCCACCAAGAGGAACACCTACCCAAGCAGTACCCCAAGAGCAGCCCATAGGAACCAACTACACAGGCACTACCCCAGGGGCAGCCCATGGGAACCAGTTACAAAGCAGGGTCTTTATTTTGGTTAGTGGCACTACCCCGGGGCAGTGCCTGTGTTATTGGGTCCCATAGGCTGCCACTGAGGCAATGCCTGTGCATTTAGTTCCCTCTGGCTACCCCAGGGCAGTGCCATGATGGTTGGTTATGGTTGGTTCCCCTGGGGCTGTTCTGGGGTAGTTGTTCCTGTTGGCTGCCCCAGGGTCAGTGCCTGTGTAGTTGGTTCCTGAGGCTGCCCCTGTATTAGTGCCTGTTTTTTTATTTATTTTACTTTTTTTTTTTTATTTTAGTCTTTGGTAACTGAATAAGGCCCACTAGGCAAAAGTGCCTGTTTTCAGAGGTGACCTGGGAGCGCTGGAGAGGTTAAGTGACTTGCTCAGAGTCACACAGTATGCACATAGTGGTTGAGGAAATCAAACTCAGGTCTGCTGGATGTACCAAGCTCATTCACAGCTCATTACTCTAACCTCTAGGATGTGCTACCAGCCCCTTGTATGGTTTGTTCTCATGGGCTGGCACTGGGGCAGTGCCTAGGTAGGTGGTTCCTGTGGTCTGCCCCAGGACTGTGCTTGGGTAGTTAGTTACAGTTGTCTGCCCCTGTGGCAGTGCCATGATTGTTGGTTACTGGTGCTGCCCATGGGGCAGTGTCTTGATAACCGACAGCACTGTGTCGACTTGCACCAATAGGATTTGCGGGTAGGAGGAGCTACAGGGTGCTGCCCCAGGAGCAGGGGATGAAATGCATCAATAGGCATATGTGGTAGAAGGAGTTATAGGATGCTGCCCTGGGAGCAGTGCTGCTCTTAGGTCTGTGTTCAGGGCAAAAAAACATGCTCGAGCCTCACTGCTTGGCACAACCTCACAAGACACAGCACAAGAAACCTGAGTCTGTTTTTCTTGAACTGACTTCACAGAGACTTGAGCTTCTCTTTTTCCCAATTTTTCCTACTTGACCACTCAGGCAACATGAAAAGTCATCTGAACATTACACTGAAAAACCTCACTGACAGCTGGTAAATAACCTCACCATGACACTTTTTTACTTCAAAATTTATTCTGAAGACAAGTACTATTTCTGTAGAATAACATGAAAAACAAAGTGAATACCTGCTCTTTAAGGAGTTCTGAAGCATATGTGTCCTTAGGAATGATATGCGGACATCATATTGGATATCTGTGAGCATGTGCTAGAGTGCCATTGTTGCATTCACACACTGTCTTTCAGATGCATAACCTGTTCACCCTTGTGCAGTAGAGATGACCTCTGCTTTATTCTTTTAATTGTTTAGGCTGAGTGAAGTTATCAATAATTGAAGTAGGATCATAAAAAAACTATAACCTGTCCTAATGCCAAAGTATATGTCTTCTTAGGTATGATATTGTAATAACAACATCACTGTTTGTGCAATAACTTACTTAAAACTACTACTACTACCAGCAAATATAGTTTTCAGAGGTCTAATGAAAGCAATAATACCCGATTGGGTGGGTGGTATTGTGCAATACTGTACTGCCCAGTGGTGTAATGAGGCCTGATGCCACAGATGGAGAGCCTTATAGCCCCTGGAAGGTCCAATATTGCCCATATCACCCACCCTGTATGGTATTATTGTGCTGAGAAAATGGGCTATCTGTGAAGTTTTTTTTGTAATATTTAAGAAATATAAAAATAGTAAAACACAAAAACTAAAAAATTAACTAAAAGTTGCTTTGCTAGTAAAGTAGTCCCTCTGCTGGTGTACTTACCAGTGGTTACCAGTAGAGGGAAGTGCAGTGCAGTGTTTCTATGCAGTTCCCTCCTCCGCAACTCAGTTACGTAGAAACATAGACTTTGACGGCAGATAAGGACTGCTTGGCCCACCTAGTCTGCCCATTTCCCTTCCTAGAGGATAAACTGCAGATCCTATTTAACCAACAGCCTATTTCTTCCTACCCCTCACAAAAATTGCCTTATGTCTGTCCCATGCATTCTTGAATTATCCCACAGTTTTAGACCCCACAACCTCCTCAGGAAGGCTGTTCCATGCATCCACCACCATCTCTGTGAAAAAATACTTCCTCACATTGCCCGAGCTGTTCCCCCTCTATCTTCAAATTGTGTCCCCTTGTTCTTGCACATCTCCTTTTCTGAAAGATGCTACCCTCTTGGACTTTGTTGATTCCACTGAGGTACTTAAACGTTTCTATCATGTCTCCTCCTCCCTCCTTTCCTCAAGGGTATACATATTAAGCTCCTTTAGTCTCTCCTCATATGGCTTCTCCTGCAGACCCTGCACCATTTTAGTTGCCCTCCTCTGAACTGCTTCCATCCTGTCTATGTCCTTGCGGAGATGGGGTCTCCAGAACTGGATGCAGTACTCCAGATGGGGTCTCACCAACTGTCTGTATAGGGGGATAACAACTTCCTGTTTTCTGCTGGTGATACCTCTCCTATACATCCCAGTATACCCCCAGCCCTCTCACGGCCTTCCGCATTGCTTGCCAACCCATGGTCATCTGATATGATTACCCTAGGTCTCTTTCTATTTTGTTGTTGTTACTACCTCTCCCCCATTGTGTAATCTTCCCCTGGTTTTTGTTTCCCAGGTGCATTACTTTACACTTATTTGCATTGAATCCAAGCTGCCATACTTCTGACCATTCCTCCAACCTTGCCAAGTCCCTTCTCATTCTTTCCACGCCTCCTTGTGTATCAACCCTATTGCAGATCTTTGTGTCATCTGCAAAGAGGCATACTTTTCCTTCCAGTCCCACTGCAATGTCACTTATAAAGACATTACAAAGGACTGGACCCAGTACTGAACCCTGCAGTACCCCACTAGTAACCCTTCTTTCTTCAGAGTGGACTCCATTAACAATTACCTTCTGTGTCCTGTTGTTCAGCCAATGTTTTACCCAGGCTACCACCTTGGGACCCACTATCAGGTTGGTTAATTTGTTTATTAATCTTTTGTGTGGGACTGTGTCAAATGCCTTGCTAAAGTCTAGGTAGGCCATGTCCACAGCCCCTCCCTGGTCTACTACTTTGGTCATCCAGTCAAAGAAATCAATTAGATTCATCTGACATGACCCTCCCGCTGTGAACCCATGCTGCCTTGGGTCCTGTGCCTCACTGGCCTCTAGGTACTCAACAATTCTTTCCTTCAGAAGTGATTCCACCACGTTCCCTACCACAGAGGTCAAACTGACAGGTCTGTAGTTTCCTGTCTTCATCTTGGTCCCACTTTTGTGAAGAGGAATCACAACCACCTTCTTCCAGTCCTCAGGTACCACACCATCCTCCCATGATTTGTTAAAAAGCGTAGTCAGTGGTGTCACTAGTTTTCTGCTTAATTCTTTTAGAATTCTGGGGTGAATTCCATCTGGCCCCATTGCTTTGTCCACCTTCAGTTTTAGGAGTCCTTTCAAAACCCTTTCTTCTGTGAAAGGACTGGGATCAACCCCCCTCTCCAAAGTGATTCTGTTAATTGGATTAGGCACCTCCCCCACTTCCTCTTTTGTGAATACTGAACAGAAGTATTCATTCAGTATCCCTGCTTTATCACTGTCACTCTCTGCCCACCCACCATCCATTCTATTCAGCATCACTATCCCTCCCTTTGTCTTTCTACGCTCCCTGATATACCTATAAAAGGTTTTATTCCCCTTCTTAACCGAGTTAGCTATCTTTTCCTCAGTTTGTGCCTTTGCTATTCTGACTACCCTCCCTGCTTCCTTCTGCCTTAACTGGTACAGTTCTCTGTCCTGCTCCTTCTATGTTTCCTTATACTTCGTAAATGCTATCTTTTTCTCCCTTACCTTCACCGCCACCTCTTTTGAGAACCGTAGTCGCTTTTTCTTTCATTTTGATTTGTTTATTTGCTTCACACAAAGGCTTGTTGCCTCTGTGATGGCAGTTTTGATATTTGCCCATTGTTGTTCCACCCCTCCTTCTAGCCTGTTTGCTAGTGCTTTTCTAAGGCACTCTCCTGCATTCCTTTTTATGGCTGTGAGCGGAGCCACAGGCATCTTGCTATCTGTAGCTGGAAAATGGAGTATCGTGGAACACATTTCTTGGATTTTTCAATGTATCCTTCCACATCTATAAATCACTATGCCAACTGAAATAAAATATTCCCTTCTCTTTGTTTAGAATGTTGGAGATATAACTCCAAGTTGCTTATCAGACGGTCATTAAGAAACTGAAACAGCTTGTTAAATATGGATTGCCTACTAAAATGGAGATTTGTTTACCCCCTTCAGAATGCAACAACTTGCACATTTAAATACTTAGCATTTAAACATTTTCTTGCTACTACTGTAGTTTCAGTTGGGCATGTATTGTCTTTCAAGGAAGAGTCATACTGCATAAATGTCACCCTTCTCAGCAAATCTATAAAGATTTACACTGTTTTTTGTTTTAACCTTTTAAGACACTATCTGATATGCACTGTCTCAGACATAAGACAGGTCTTCAGTGAACTACCCAGACTAAATATATAGCAATCAGCAGGCATTTTGTACTATGCTTTGTGGGCTCCCCCAGACCCAGTGGCACCAAAGGAACCCATGGTCCATATCCATAGCATAGTCCCCCACTGACCACCCTGGTATGCAGATACACCCACTCCCCCCATATCTGACCTTTTGTGAATACTGGCACTGCCCTCCACACTCTGCCATGGCCAGCCACTGAATGCACTGGACCCAGGCTGGGGACCTGCACTCCAGAATGACCCAAGTGGCTATACCATGCATTGTGGCAGTATGCAAGCTGCTGACCCATCAGTGTATGCAGCCATGTGTATGTCCCTAGCAAACTGTAAGGGGGAGCTGACATATTTCCAGTACATGCCTTGTCAATGTTGTATCTTCCTGCTGTCATACACTACTGCTGTCCCACACTCTCCCCCATTCTCCTGTGTAGCATGCCACCCTCCAGACTGGTGAGGCATCCTGGGTGCCATGGGGTGTGGTATCCTACAATGCCATTTTCAGTGTACCCTCCAGATTATGGATAGTGCATCCGCAGTTCTCTGATTGTACAAATGAATGGGAGGTCAGCTGTAACGTGCCTGTTCTTGGACCTGTGCGAGTGGGTAGAGCATCAACTGTCACTCACACTGAGCAGTACAATGGCACTGGGATGCTGGATCTACATGCGCATGCCTGAGGTGTGTGGCCACTGGGCATTATCTCCCACACTCAGCTCTTGCCTACATATGACACATTCCAGCATCCTACTGCCAGTGCACCGCTACCTGAAAATAAGATGCCATTTCTTCTGTGAACTATTCCGGCTAAATATGTAGCAATCAGCAGGCATATTCTAGGAATACACATTGTAAAAATGTGTGAAAGGAAGACCACATTGAAACTGCCTCTCAGCAGATCTACATTGTGCAAATTCTTTAGAAATAATGGATGAAAGCATCCCAAAAGCTCTCCACAGCCATATCAGCTCTGAAAAGAGTTTGTTTCTTTTGTAGTACTTTTGTGATACATACTTGGGCATAGTTATATTTTAGTTTTTGCTTTGAGACCCTACTGGCTGTTGAATGGAGCAGCATGCTCTGGCATTCGGGAACATGTACATGTTTTTTTCCCAATTGTTTAACCAGGTGAGACACACTAAGCTGAAAGCTTATTTACAGGTGCAACCTGGGAGCACAGGGAAGTTAAGTGACTTGCTCAGGGGCACACAGTATATGAAAGTATGGGCTGTGGGATTCATTGGGATTCAAACCCAGGTCTCCAGATTTGCAGCTCAGAGCCTTAAACCACTGCACTATACTGCCTTCCTGCCATTAGAAGTAGAGGCTACAATTTGTCACCATCTCATACTTGTAATCATTAAACGTCATTTCTTCAGTTAAATTATTATTGGAATTATTAAGGCTTTGGGGCTCAGTTTGCAGTAAATGAGTCTGAACATTATTTACCTGAGTTTCATGGCTCTCAATAATATTGCTACTACCTTTAATTTTGCAAACCAGTGCTGTTCTGTTTCCATGCTGGCTCATACCTCTCAGCTGTCCCTGATGTTCAGGGACATTCCTGCTTTTGCTTCAACATTTTACTCTGTCCCTCCTAACAATTGTGTTTCCGTGGCCAAACAGTGGTGGTTGTAAGCACAAAATAATGGCAAATATTAAAGTTATAGACTTGTTCTTCCTTAGAAAATGCATTTTACACTAAGCCCCTTATTCTACCAGCTTCCTGAGTGGATATCATCATTTTTGAAGATGTGTCCCTGATTTTGGTTCTGTGTCTCTGATTTTTTTAAGCCCTGTCCCTGAAATATGAGGCAGGAGGTTGAGAGGTATGTGCTGGCTGTCCTGCAGTGTGAAGTTGTTGCCCATCACCATTCCTTTAGAAGTTACAGTTGTTGAGGGCCTCCTTGTTGCTTAGCAACCAAGCACATTTCCTGAATGTGGAGCACACTGTTCAAAAGCTAGCAGAAGAGGATGCAGTTATTTTCACCTTGAGGGTGTCATTGTTACAATTTCTGTACAATATTTCTATTATGTATTCTATGTAATTAAATGGTATATGTAGGTCACCTATACAGTAAGTTGCAGCAACATTAGCAAGTAGTAACCAGTTACTAAGGAAGCTGCTGTTGCTACCTAATAAGGGAAGGCAGTAGCATTTTCGAGAGTGTCCTATGGAACAAAAGGAGAGGCCATAATTCTTTTATGTAGTGACAAGTGAGCCCAGCAGGGGCTGGTGTGTGGTATCTTGTGGCAGCTGGCAATGAAATAAGGAGTCTTGGTAGGGCAGTATCTCTCGCTAAGTGAGAGAAAAAATGGCAGCATTTTCAGATTGAATGGCATGCTTTCAGACAATGGGCAAGCAGGGTGGATACAAAGATGCTTGAATGGGTGAAAGGGCACTTGTGCTGGAACTTTGTATTTGCTGGGCATCTGTTGAAAGTTAATGTACCCCCCTGGCAGGGGTACCAGCCAATCAGAGCCCAGCAAATAAAAAGCCAATTTTCTAAACAATATTATTGGCTATAACTATCTTGCTAACATGCTTGCTCTTGCCTATTCCCCCTTAAAGCAAACTCTTTATTTTTATAACTTATATTTTCCCAGTTCTGTCCAGATGAATGCATTGTATATGTATACAAGTAAAACACCTCACTGTTGTTCCAACAAATGAAACTAATTACATAAAGGATAATGTATAGTCATCGATTGGATAACCATTTTTTTAACCATCAAGAGGTTGCCAGGGCGATTGTGTAAACCTCGAGAGCAAAATGAAACTTGAGAGGTTTACCTCTCCATGGCAACCTCGAGATGGCTTAAAAAACTGGTTGGTGATCGATGCACCATAAATTATATTTTATAGTGTATGGCACCAATAGCCTTTAAAAAAACAACAAAACAGGTCCTTACTGATGTTCTTTCTGGAACCGCCGCTCTGCTCTGTGTCATGCTGTCACTGCGATAGCCCTTTCAAAGCTGCCAGATCAAGTTGCGCTCATGTGCAGACTGTTCCCAGTTGTTAACCCATCGATATGATGCACCATTGATGAGATAAAAACATCAAGATGGCACATTAATGGTAAAACATTGTTATAGAAAGGCAGATTTCTACACATGACAATGTTCTACCATACATTATAAATTATGTATTTTTCTCTCTCTTTCTAGACTATATGATGTTGGGACTGGGGGAATCCCCAAAATCGTTGTGGATAGATAAATACCTGCATTAGCCACTTGGCATATCTTAAAATAAAAAAATAAAAAAAATTAAAAATAGACTTTGTGATTTACAGAGAAAGCAACATAACTGAGATGTGCATTCTCCTTTATTCAGAAATCAGGGTTTGCTAGTTGATTACTGAATGTAATAATGTTTGTACACCTGGGTTTTTACTGCTGGTGCTAGTGGACTTTAATACTAATGACATTTTGTTGATGTCATTATTATCGATGGATTTACGCCTGTTAGTGACTGGAAACCCTGCCCTCTGATGAAGGTCCTTCAACTGGAGTGCTCTTGTATTATCTGTCCATTCGTATGTGGGGCACACAATAAAATCTATTATATTGGAAGTATCCCTGCTCATGATGGCATTTTTTTATTTTTTTTTATTTTTTTGTCCCTGTGTGAGTGTACCATTTTCAATCAGTAGTTCATCCTTTGATAGGTTCTGGCAAAACCCCTGGTTGCACCACTTGTACCTGCTAGAAAGTGGGGCTCCTTCTGGATATAGTGGACCCTCCTACCTTGCACCATTTCATCTACCCAACCCAACAGCTCACATTTTTTTCTGGAAGTTCAGGGTCTCCAAATTAAGGATTTGGAGTCTACTACTGAATATAGTGGAGCAAGTGGCTGATGTCACTTTACAAAAACTGTCAGATAGGGTACATCATGATGTCAAACATGTCTGAAGTAGTTGTTTGATGTCACACCATGCTCATCAATAAACTATTACTATCCTTGCATTTTGACTTTGTTTGGCTCTTTGTCTCCTTTTCTTTATTAATTTCTCTCTCTCTCTCTCTCTCTCTCTCATTCTGCCAGCTTCCTCTCTCCTAAAAAAAAAAAGATCAAACAACAACACCAACAGTAGATGTTTACTTTTCCTAAAATGATGTGATCTAACAGCCACCAAGTGGGCAACCCTGTCTGAGACTGCAAAACATGGCTTGGGTAGGTCCTCAGGAGCCAAGTGTGGAGATACTAGGACTGAAGGTTCAGATGAACCAAGGACCCATTGTCTTGGGAGTTTTCTAGCAGCCACCAGAATGTTGGCAACCCTGTATGAGACTCCAAAGCACAACTTGGATAGGTCCTCAGGAGCCAAGCATGGAGATACAAGGACTGAAGGTTCGGGTGAACCAAGATCCCATCATCCTGGCAGACTAAGTGAGAGCTCAGTGGCAGTGGAATCGGGTGTTCGGTTGCCAACTGTTGTACCTGTCTACCTTTTGTAGGGCTTGTTCAGATGAATATTAAAGATCCCATTGTACTTGTTGAGACGAGTATGGGATTTTCCCCCAAGTCCTGGCCTAATTTCCCATCCACCAAAATAATACCACCAGCTTAATCTGGTTCAATTTCAAATGGTTTCAGTCTGTATCCCACACTCCAGGGATGAGATTGAAAATCTGCATTACTGTCTTACCCTCCTTTCCCAGACAACAAAAAAACTATACCCAAAAAATAGACCGACATCACAGCAATGGATTAATGTCGACCGCAAGTTGCAGTCGACATAAATCCATCAAGTAAACTGTCTATTTTTGGGGAGCGCTTTGCCCATGAACCCTCCAAGCAGAGGGCTCTGCACCCCTGCACCCCTCCTCCTTTAAGATTCTTAACTCCAGGTCAGAGTTGATTCGAGGTGGGCTGCAATACCAAATCAAATCAGTGTCAGGGTTCCCTGGGTACATTTCAGTGGCAACAGCAAATTGCCGCTGTAATGTTGTCAGAATTGTCCCAACACAAAACCATTTTGTCTGATGTCCTGCAGCTCATTATCTTCTAAGTAGGTTACTGGACTTTTCTCCACTATTGTCTCCTTCAGTCTTCCCAAGTTGGAGGTAAGGCTGACTGGTCTGTACTTAACTAGTTCCTCCTTGTCCCCACCCTTATGAAGCAGGACTATGTCCACTGTTCTCCAGTCCTCTGGCACTAGTTTAGATCCCAGTGAGCTATAAAATAGTTGGGTCAAGGGCTCAAATAGCTTTGAGACCAGTTACCTGAGAAGCCTCAGATGCAGGCCATCTGGGCTTTGTGTCTCATCCAACTTAAGAGCACTAACCTTTTTCTCACTCTGACCCAATCCACAAAATAAACTACTGTGGTTATCTACCTCAAAAAGAAAGAAAATTTATTGAACAAAAAACATAACTGCACAGGGTAGGGTTTATTAATGAACAACTAAAGAGAGGAGATGCAGCGTTAGAAGTTTTGAACCCTAATTCCACCCCCATCCATCATATCAGTAAATCTTACTAAATTGAATGCCAATCAATAGCTAGCCTTCCAACATGTTTTGGAAGCATTATAAATAAACAGAAAACAAAGTAAAACAAATGCAGTTACACCCCATAACAAAAACAAAACACAACCCTGCAGCAAACAGACCTGAGGTGTTGCATGTGATATAACTGCTGCTTTGCTTGTGACTTGCAGGGACACTGATGAAATCCACTACCAGTCTGGTGCAAGGTGTATGATCATGCAATTGCTGTGGACTACTCACAAAGTCTGCTACAAGTGTGGTCTGGAGAAATGTGCAGGATGATGTAGCTACTGTGTGAGTAGCACATGCACACACACACACACACACACATACCTGTTGCTGCCTGAAACTTCTCCAGCTTTGCCCGTCACAACATACAAGTGCAGTATTTGTCATGGGGTATAAAGGTATTGCTTGTACCGTGCATTCATTTATGATGTTCAACATATGTCTGAAACTTGGATTGTTCTTTGGCATTCAGTTGTGTGTGATTCATGGAGGTGGTGGACAGGGGTTGGTGGAGCTAGACTTCAAAAAATACTTTCTTTACTTGTTTTAATAATAAACCCTAACTTGTGCACTGGCCTAGTTGTTAGCTATATCTATCTACCTATCTATCTATCTATCTATCTATCTATCTATCTATCTATCTGTCTGTCTGTCTGTCTCTCTCTTTCTCTGTCTCACTATCTGTCTGTCTATCTATATGTCTGTCTGTCTCTGTTGGTCTGTATATCTGTCTATCTGCCTATCTTGGTATCTATCTATCTATCTGTCCATCTATCTATCTATCTGTCTATCTCGCTCTATATTTGTCTATCTATCTGTCTGTCTGTCTAGCTATCTATTAATCTATATATCTCTATCTGTCTATCTCAGTCTATATGTGTCTATCTGTTTGTCTATCTATGTAGCTACATATCTATCTATCTATCTATCTATCTATCTATCTATCTATCTATCTATCTATCATTTTTGGCTTGCCGTTGTTCTGTATGCGAATCCATACACTCACAGATGTTGTAGAACAGTAGTGATATACTGTGCTACAGTGAGTTCTTGTACCACAGTAGCTGTGTCATATTACAAAATAAAAGCACCCAGCAGCAGCTTGTTCCCAGCTCAGCTATTCTCTACACAAAATTTCCTCTTTACTTTACGAAACCACATACCCAGCTGCTTAATACCCACCCAGTGGCCAGATGTGTACCTCATAATTCACGTAAGTACAGTAAGTAAATAGAGTTGAACAGGGGTCAACCTTAACCTTTTTTTGCACTAGCCAGCAGGGCAAGTTGATTCAAAACTGTGCTAGTCCACGGATGGTTGCACTAGCCCTTAATTATAATGGTAAATATTGATCACTTATACAGGAAACAATGCAAGCAAAGCCAAGAAATACTCTGATTATTGCACATTTATCCTGCTCCCACATTGCTTCCAGCTCCCCAGCAGAAAAAAAAGACTGCAATGCCATCCATCACAGATGTGAGCCCATAATTGTTTTGTACAATGGCCTCCTCTCTTCCTCTTTCTGCCACCCCCCCCACACACACCAAAAAGAGAGAGGATATCACAACAGCAAATGTTCAATCAAGCAGTCCTAACTCTGTGCACACAATAGCTGACATCATCATGCACCTCACCACACTGTCACCACCACCCACAGGGCAATGAACAGAGTCAGGCAGAGAAAGACACTGTCAGTCCCCACCCTATAGTCAAGTGGAGACCTGCACTTTTGAAAGTTTTTGTACAGTCTCAAGTGAGCCAGGAGGACATCTAAGATTTCTTTGGGGTGGGGGCTAGGCAAACCTACGGGGCTTGGGAAATAGAAAACTATGGCATTTTTATTTGTAAAAACATTGATTTTAGAATGCTCTGCCCAACAATAACAGATTTTCCTTTAACATTGTCCTTTCATCAGCCCAGGAGAAACAGTACAAAGGCATAACACTATACTATTTCTATTTCTGTATAGGATGATCTATGCACCCCAGGAATGCCTATTTCAAGGTTTCAAATTATGTATTTTATCAAGGTTTATTTTTGTACCATACATGATCCAAAGATATGTTTTTAGGTTGAAAGAACATGCTGAATGGGATAAGGGTGGAACTATATGGATGGTGATGACTGGCATGGTCCATTTAGAAGAGCTAGGGAACCCCTATACTTGCCAGTAATGGCAACTATGGATCTATGGATGGCCACTTCATACCTTACTGTCAAGAGGAAATTTGCACTCTTTGGGGTCCATACAGCACAGAAATATCCACCACTTCTAAACATTCATGTGAATGGCATCCACCACACTTTTTCTACACCTGAGGCAGCTGAGTAGTTAATTAAAGATATGTGGCACACTTAGACATTTCTAGCAACTAGAAATAATGCTTCTGGCTCTAGTGCAACACTGCTGTAATTGATGGACACCTCTACGATAAACCTGGAACCTGCTCAGTACATGCCATCCCACCCCTCATTATGAACAGTGTTTATCAGACAAACAAAATCAGTGGTGCCAACAGGACAAGATGCAGGACAGAGCTTCTGATCACCCACAGAAGCAAACAACTACTAGGAAGACAGAGACGCTCCCCCTTCCAAGATGTCTTCCTCTGGTTCCTCAATTTTACATCAAACATGGAGTCTGTTGTTATGGGCTGTCTTTTCAATTGCCCATGCAGCAGCAATAAAACAATGTTAGAGCACAAGTATGGCAAGAACCCTGATGGTAGAATCAGCTACTACCCCCATAGTTCTCTAAAAACAATTCACAACAATTGGTCTGACAAGAAATCTCTCAAAGGTAAACACTAGATCGCAAGATAAAAAACTCATGGGTACAAAAAATAATACAAAAAAAGGAATTATTGGTTTACTCAGAGAGTAGTGACAGCTTGGAATACTCTCCCAAAAAGCGTCATAGAGAGTGCAACAATGGACACCTTTAAAAATAATTTGGATGCTTACATGAGCGATAAAAATTTTTTTTCCACCAGTAATTGATGGCGAGCTTAATAAAGGCATAATCTGTCTACTTAGCTTGTAAAAGTTTTTATTATTTTGTTAACAGAGAGAACAAACAAAACACACAGACAGCATTAATCTCTGCTGTAGGCAACGTAAGAACATGTTGTTGCATATAAGGAATAATGTGAATTACATCATAGTTCTAAAGGGAGAGTATAAGAACCTATTATGTCTAAGGCCACCTACCTTAATTCTTGTCAGTGGATCAGGGAACCATGAGGAGGTACTACTGCAGAGTAAGACAAGGCTTCATGTAAGACGGTAGCCATACCTTCTTATGGCCGATTCTAGGGGAACATCTGAAAAATAAAAGGTATGGTGCCACAAAGTAACTAAGGGTGATTAAAACAATTCCTGACACAGCAGGATACAACGTACTCCTCCAGGCCATGCCTCCTATATATTAGACATAAAGTATAAGGAGAATGCACAAAAAGCCTAACTATAACAGTGTGTAGTAACAATAACAACTATTTACAGTGTCCTTCTTCATTAAGTAAGTGACACAAAGCGCATGCTGACAGTAGTAGGGAGCAAAAAAAAGGCTACGTTATATGGTCTCAATTCGCTATACATCTTATTGGAAAATAGAGCTGTGTAATACCATACTGCACCAAGTCAACCAACACCTGCTCTGGAGGCCAGATATGCCATGTATGGAGCCCAACAATGATGGTAAAGAAGCATTCGCCCTGTCATCAGGTGAGAGCATCTATCTAGTTCAGAAATATATGTAAGGGCAGATAGAATATCCATTATGTTAGGTATAATAGAGGATCCCCAGTTTTTAAGGATAGAACGCTTCACCTGCATGCTAAGGAGCATCAGCCATCTAAATGCATGGGAGTTGAGAGTAGGAGCTTCAGATTTAAGACCCAGCAGCATAAGGGAGGGGCTAAAAGGGATATTACATTGTAGGACTAGGTTCGCCGCATTAAGGACAGCTTCCCAAATGCCTGTGATCAGGGGGCAGAGCTATAGAATGTGATAGAGGTCTCCTTCATGTGCTAGGCATCTCCAGCATTTATCATGAGGAAGCACTTTCATTTTTTTAGCATTACAGGAGTTCTATACCAAGAGTGCATTATTTTATTTTGAATCAGTCTGCTTCTAGCATCCGAAAACGCTTTATGACCTACCCTCCAACATTGATTTCACTGGGTTTCAGTCAGTGGCATTTTTAAGGCCTTCTCCCACTTATTCCTTGAAGATTGATTTGAGTTAGGCAAAGCATCTCTAATTAGGGCATATATTGCACCTGCTGTTCCCTTCTGTAAAGCAAGCCACGAGTGCACTGGTGGTGAGAGGTCTTTAGAAGTGTCTGACTGTTGTAATTTTTGTTTCAGGGCATCTCTGATCTGTAAATACCTCCAGAATTCAGAACTTTGTAATTTCCATTTGTTTTGGAGTCGTTGAAATGAGTCTACCACCAAAGAACCCTTAACTAATAGGTCCTTTACAAATAAAATCCCTTTCCCCTGCCAAGTAGGCCATAACACAGATTTGTTCTCTATGGAGACATTAGGATTAAACCACAGGGGACTATATAGTATGGGAAGGGCTGACACATTAAATTTTTTATGAAGGATTCGCCAGTACTGAATAGTGGGGCCTATGGTGGGATGCGACAAAAGTTCCTTAGGGGATCCAGGCCACAGTAGTGTAGCTGCAACTGGGGATCCACTAAGGCCTTGTTCAATTATTAGCCATTGAGGCAACTCTTCAGACTGTGGGTTAAACCATTTCAAGGTCTGTGTAGATTGATATGCAACTTTATAGCCCTCTATCCATGGGAGGCCCCATCCTCCATATTTCCAATGCGCTCTTAATAGATTTTTGCCAAAACGAGGTTTAGTATTAACCCAAAGGAAATAGCCAATGATTTTTTCAAGTTTTTTAATCCATACCCTTGATAGAAATAAGGGAATGTGGGATAATACATAAAGGATTTTAGGCGCAATTAACATTTTAAAAGCCTATATTTTCCCAGCTAACGTAAGATTAAGACGAGACCAGAGGTCCAGATCAGATCTACAGCTAGATAGTAAGGGGCCTAAATTGTAGTCCCACCACTTCCCAATATCAGTACCCACTTTAATTCCCAAATAAGTAATGGTGTGTTGTGCCCATTTAAGGCCAAAGTGGGACATAGTATGAGGGAGACATTTAGAGTTAAGTGGCAGGATCTCCATTTTCGCCTGATTAATTTTGAGTCCAGAGATATGTGAAAATATTTCTAGAAGACTAAGAAGTGGTCGAATGGACTTAGGAGCATCTCCCAATATAACCAGCAAGTCATCAGCATACATAAGAGTGGTGGGTTGCGCCTGGCCCGCTGTAATTCCAGCAAGAAGAGGGTGTTGTCAGATTGCAGCCACCATAGGTTCCACCGCTAGAAGGAACAGCAGCTGGGACAGGGGGCAGCCCTGTCTAGTGCCTCTATGAAGTTGGAATGGGTTAGATAATACAGAGTTGGTAAGTACCTTAGCGAGGGAGGCTGTGTAGAGAGCTGATATAGCAGCTCGAAAATGAGGGCCGAATCCGATATGCTGAAGGACAGTGTGAAGGTAGTCCCATTCCACAGAGTCGAACACCTTCTCAAAATCAATGGCCAATGCAGTCGCAGGGGTCGGAGCAGATTTGGCTTTGTAAATGAGATTGAGAAGAATCCGCAAATGGTCTGAACTGTATCTACCTTTCACAAATCCTACTTGGGATGGGTGTATCAGAGAGGGAAGTATAGGGTTAAGTCTGTTTGCCCACACCCTAGCATATACCTTGCTATCGGCATTAATCAGGGAAATGGGGGGTAGCTAGTGGGGTCTTCAGGAGCTTTCCCCTTTTTAGGGAGAACAATTATAGTGGCCTATCTCAGTGTTTGAGGTAGGATGCCCTTATCTTCCGCCTCCTTAAAGACCTGACATAACAGAGGGGAGATCATGGGAGACATTAGATGAAGGAACTCTACAGGGTACCCATCGCCACCTGGTGCTTTTCCTGATTTGAGAGCCATCAAAGCCGCCTTAACTTCTTGTGTTGTGAGGGGGGCTTCAAGGGTATCTATATGGGAGGAGGATAATTTCGGTAGCTTAATAGATTGAAGAAATGCTTGAGTTGCAGAGATGTTTTCAGGTCTAGAGGAGGTATAAAGTTGTGAATAAAATAATGCCATAATTTCGTTTACCCTTTGGGGACTAGTTTGAACCTTGCCGGTATTAGGGTTTCTCAAACCTGCTATATAGCAATGGGCTTGTTGTTTTCTGAGTTGATATGCTAAAACTTTCCCACATTTGTCCCCCCTTCCCAGTATGTGTGACATATCCTAAGGAGTGCTAGATCAGCCTTCCTGGATAATAGTTCGTTCAGTTTAATACAGAGTTGTAAAACTCTCCTACCGGATACTGAGTGGGGTGATGGGTGGGGTAAGGCCTTATGCTCCTGTTCAGCTTTGACGAGTTCATTTTCAAGGAAAGTAAGTTCCTTTTCTTTACATCTCCTTCTATGGGAAGCATATCCAATAATTTTACCCCACATGGTGGCTTTATATGCTTCCCATGTGATGGAGGCAGAAGTCTCCGACACAGGATTTTCTTGCAGGAAAAGTTGAGTTTGTGTTTTGGCCCATTCCCTAAATTTTGGATCATGCACAAGGAGAGGGTCCAGTCTCCAGGCTGATGACCGTGGTGTAAATGTTCCCCATTTTAGTGTCAGCTGCACCGGTGCATGATCTGAGATAACTGTGGGTAGAATACTGGTAGCTAAGACAAGTTTCGTCAGAGACTGGGAGATTAGCCAAAAGTCAAGTCTGCTGGAGGAGCCATGCACCTTGGAATAAAAAGTATAGTCCCTAACTGAGGGGTTGACTAATCGCCAAATGTCCACCAGATGATATTTGGAACTAAGATTAAGTACGGCCTGTGCTCCTCGAGTATGATACTCTCTCCCATGCCCACTTCTATCTAATGAAGGGCAAAGCATTAAGTTGAAATCCCCCCCCACTAAAATTGGTGTATCTGGTTTCAGCATCATCCCTAGTTTAGAACTGAGTTCTAGGAAAAAGGTTGGGTTATCTTCGTTTGGTGCATATATATTAGCAATTAGTAGCTGCCCATGTGGGGTATCCACTAAGGCAATCACCCATCTTCCCTGAGGGTCGGCCTTACTCTGCTGAATGGACCAAGGGAGTGATTTGTGCAATAAAATGACTACACCTCTCTTTTTTGTAAAAGCACTGGCATGGATTTCCGATCCTACCCATTCCTTCACCAGAAATCTGTGATCCTGTTGGTTAGTTTAGTCTCTTGCAAAAGAGCCACCTGAGCTTTAGTCCATTTTAGATGGCTTAAAACTTGTTTCTGTTTGGATGGAGAATTCAAACCCCTGACATTCCATGTCACATAGGTGATTTCATCCATGATCAGACCAAAGATGAGATGTGATAACTGAAATGACCTTATATAAGAGGGAATTGTCAGGGGAGTGATAATATAATAAGTCAACCATTGTTCCTAGGCTCAATACTGTGAGAGGTGACGGTTGGCCAGTCAGCTATACATTTAAATACATTGTACAGCATGCAATACGCGGGTAATAATTGCAAATATAGAAGAGACAACAGTGATATACAGATGTACAAAGTGCCTGAACTATATACAAAAATTACGCAACTTTGCGTGGTAATATGAGTGAGCATTTAGGGCCCAGGGTCAGAGACCTTAATGGCCGACCCACCTACCAGACTGTGGGGGAGTAGACTATAGACCCGTTCACAAGGCTAGCCCAGGGCAGGGGGAAAAGATGAACAAAACAGAACGCATTTCCCCGGGGGTGGTATGAGCATGGAGTCATTTGCTTGGTAAGCTTCCTGACATTATGCCATCAAACCTAAACATTATGCTAGAACCAGAATTGACCATGGGGTTACTAAATAATAAAATATAGGAAAGTTATTGCCCTGAAGAATGCAAAGCCTTTGCTGGGTAACTAGTCTGGCCTGATAAGTTCTTGAATGGCCCTATAACCTCGAAGGGGGTAGCAATGTACATATGCATACACAGGGCCCAAGGCTCCCTTTAAGATTGCTGAATCCTGCAACCGGGCTCTGAGACAGTATGACAATACCCCCTAGTTTGAGTCTGAATACAGTTCCTGTGCTCGCAAACTTATCCCCTTACCTTTAAACCATTTTTTACAACACTTTTATGTCCTGTCTAGGCAGGGACTGGGATACATGGTCTGCGATACTGAGAGAGAGAAAGAAAAAAAGAAAAGTCCAGTATCAAGTCCAGATGTTGCTTTCAGTCGCAGACCACCCACCAAAAGTCACTGCCAAGTTAAATGTTAATGTACAGTAAAGAGAGAAAAGAACAAGAGCACTTATCTAAGACCATGCTCGGTATTCCTCCATCTGCAGGAGCTCTGCATCTGAGGGGGCATGCGGAGGCCAATCTTCAGCAGGGGTTGCAGCAGATGAGGTTGGAAGATGCGGTGCCACATCCGCGCAGCTGGAGATTGTTCAGGCGCCGATACCATAGCCTGAGTTTGAATTGAAGGTTCAGATTTGGCATTTTCTTGAGCCATTTCCTCCTCTAATTGGATACATGAGTCAGCTGCAACTTCATCCAACTCCTCAGGGGCTATGACTGCAAAGCGATTTGGCATGGAAAATCTTGTTACCAGATCCTCTGGGTTGTTTGAAGGAGATCGGGGTGCACCTTCGTTTCTGTCATGGGGGTGTTCTCATCTCAGATGACTTCCAGATCACTGCTGCTTGTGAGTTCTAACTGGAAGGGCTGGTTGGTAGCCATGAAATTGGGAGTTGGGGGGATGCGGTGATTTTGCAAGTGTTAGCCATCCTGCTCTGCCAGCTTTGGTCTGTTTCTGTCTGATAGTTATTATTTTGCTCTGATGGAGGTTGGGGAGGCCAGTTGGACTGAAGGTACTGCATTAGGCTGACTGGTGTATCAAAGGTTATGTGAGAGCCATTCACCTCTAGCCGCATAGTTGCTGGGTAGCGCAGTGAAAATTTAATTTTAAGTGAGTGCATCAGTTTTCTGGCCTCTGAATATTCTTTCCGTCTGGCAGCCAATTCCCTAGAGTAGTCCTGAAAGATTAGGATTTTATGGCCTTGCCAAGACAGACCTCCAAGCTCTTGCACCCTTACAATGATCCACTCCTTGTCTGCAAAGTTCAAGATGCAAGCCATAATAACCCTCGGTCTTTCCCCAGCCTTCGGAGTCTGGCTGAGAATTCTGTGGGCTCTTTCTATTGTAAGCCCAGGTGGAATCTCACACTTCAACAAATCCAGCAAAACATCATGTAGAAAGTCTAAAGGATTTCCACGTTCCACACCCTCAGGAAAGCCGAGAAACCGGAGATTGTTCCGGCCGCTTCTGTTCTCCATGTCGTCCGATTTGCTTTGTAGTTGCTGTATCACTCTGCTTTGATCCCTGATTATAGTGGTGAATTTCTCTATTTCCATAGAGTTATGGACTGATTTTTGCTCCGTGCAGTTTATACGTGCCTCAAGCTGTTGAATAGCTAGTGTAGTCTTGTTAGATGCGAGAGTAACTTCTGCCATCTGCTTAAGTAGTGCTGCAAACATTTCAGTAGTCTGTAATGCTTCTGGCTCAGTCAAGGCCTCTGATTTATTATGCTGCGCCATATTGTTACGCCAATTTTACTATCCGTAGAGGGGTTGTCGATGGTCAGGATGTCTCTTTTGATTCCTGGTGTGGTTAGCCGTGTTTTCCTGGTTGTCTTTAAATGATCAGCAGGTTTTTGGTGATGTAAAACTCAGAAGTTACCCAGGGTTATAGCGACCGTTCTTTTTAGGCAGCCATTGCGTCCGGAGCCAAGCCACGCCCCCGTCTACTTAGTGTGTAATCATCTATGAATCTATGAATCTCAGACTTCCATCATGCCCTGGCTGTATAAAATATCCAAGCATACCAAACGCATCCTCTTTCCTTGCTGTTCACACAGTGGGTGACAACTTGTAATGAGGTGTAAAATGGCTGTCAGGAAAGTAATTGTGGTTGCAATTTTTCACTCCTGACTCCATGGCTTATATAGACGCACTACTTCAAGCCTCATCAGAGGGTGCTTTAATTACTGGTGATTGGCCTGCAGCTGTTATTGATGTAGTGGTCAACAAATGCTGGCTCAACTGGCAGGCAGCTGAAGTTATGGCGGTGAGATCTCATGTGCCATGAGGAACTGCTTTTCATCTCCTCAGCAGTCAAAGAAGAGCAGGACAAGGGCCACAACCAGAGATAATCATTTTGTGTTTAGAGGGTGAGATCTGCATAGTGACTCACCTATAAGTCTTTTTCATCTGACAGTGAGTTTACTGAGAGGGGATCATGAAGTATGCCTCAGACAGCAAAGGGTTAGTTGCGGATAAGTTAAAACATGATATAAATTATTATCAAGCTCTAAATCATTGATTCAAATTCCTGCTTTCCAAAGCACATAAAACCCCATAATGTAAATGAATCCCATATCTATAGTATACAGATAGTTAGGGTGACTGTGAAGGTAGTCCTATGCAGGAACTGACAGGGGTAATCATAGCAGGTCAGATCATAAAACACAAAAGAGAAACTAGGTATGTCAACACCACAGTGGATATGTGTATGAGAAAAAATGTTGATATGTATTATCACAGAACATTGTTTGTAAAAACAGTGTTAAAGCCATTGTCCATTCATAAAGAACAGTTCATACTGAAAGTGGAAAAGGCAGATAACGAAGGTATATGTTTTTGATTGAAGAAGCTGATAACAATGTCCTTAAAGAGAAACCAGTCCATAAGGTTCAAGTTGATAACCACAAAGCAGTATAATTACATTTGAAATGTCATTTGTCGAAAGTTCATAACCCCACATGGCACATGGTGCTCTGCAGACATGTACCAGCATGGTAAGAAAGGTAATGTTCATGTAGCTGGCTGCTGGGTGGCTGAATTGACAAAGGCCTTGTCAAGAGTTGCATGAGATTGTCCATTGAATGTTTCAGTGTAATAGCCACACCCACATAGGCACAGCTTTTTGTAAAAAGAGCACATGTTTCTACAAATATTGACAGTGCATTATAGAACAATAATGAACACAATTCAGGAGAGAGCAACCAAGATCACAGTCAATAAAAGAACAACCAATTTGTATGAGATACCAGCCAAGTTTGGAAAACCAGCCGTGAAGAAAAGCTGCATGTGTTGCTTGAAGCTCTTACCAGTACTTCTCTGCAGAAACCTAAAAACTTGTAAACCTTTGTTAAAAACTTAGTTTTAAAACACACATATAATTGTTTTGAAAGGGAAAAGGAAAATGGCCATACACTTGGAGGTGCAGGTCAAGGTCCAATAATAAGAACATACTGTTTATTCATCTGTGAATACTCCATTTCCAAGTCTCATAAGAGTTTGTGACAGTAGTGTTGCAATTTGGCCTAGTTTAGGCCTATCTCATGAAGTGAAAGTGCAATAGTATGCTCTTTAAACCTTTAGCCTATGGCAGTATGCCGTTTATACCATGTGACACTGGGGTATACAACAGTGCATGTTGTGCCTGTGGGATTTGAAAAGGTCCATTTTTTTAGGTCTGTTGTCTAGGGTAAAATACTCCTAAGTAGTCAGTAGTGTGGTGCTCTGATACTGTGTCTTGAGTATGTATCAGTTCTATTGCAAAGGGGTCTGGTAACATGATGCTGTGAAACCTAGAAGTGTTTGTATTGAAGCTGAATCTACATTCTGCCATATTATGTGTGTAATACACATTATTTACAAGGGTACCTGGGAGTAATGAAGCAATCGGACCACTAGTTGGTCTTGGTTTATACTTGAAACATTGGGTAGGCTTTTTCTCTGTTGGGGTAACAACAGTTGGAAACATGGCAGCGTTAGCAATGGAATGAGGTGTACAATACTATGTAGTAGTATTATATGGAAACAGCAGAAAAATATGGATGTATGAGTACAGTACAGGTGTAGAAACCTGTGTGTTGTGCTTGGGCCTTGCATATAGACAGGATGCCAGTGGGTGACCTTCTGGTGTAAGGCCTACCTTGGAGTTAGCCATTAGTTAGGGGGGCCTTAGGGATTTGTTGTTGATTGCTAGCAGTCTGCCATTTAGTCTGTAAGTGAGATTTGTTAGGGGCCACCACTATGGTGTTCAGATGTGCATGGTTATTATGTTGTAATTAAACTGGATGGGACAGCAATGCTGATACCTTTTGTTTGGGAGTGAGAATGGTGGCACATAACCTATGAGAAAGAAATAATCATTCATGGGGTGTTGTTGGGACATTTCAGCTTGCGAAAACAACTAATTTGTCATGTTAGTGGTTGGTACTTGGTACCCCCCTCATTTGGGTCTGACAGATGTCACCCAAATGGACCTAATACTCCAGAACATCCATGGATGTGGAGCAGTTTACTGAGCTTATACTTGATAAGCTGTAACAATACATAAAAACATAATGGCATAAACACAAACATTGTCACAATGAAACAATAGTCACATTAAGCACATTGCAGAAAATACAATTTAAACATTGATCACATTTAAAATGAAGTTGGCATTAGAGTCCAGGAATGACTGTTGAAATAATATTGGTAGGAGCTGGATCTGGTTCCAGCTGTGGGTAATCTGTGTTGCTGTTCTCCATTAATCAGAGCAATGGAATAAGGTGCAGAGGGTTGGATATGATTTGAGTTTTATTCAGTCCATTGTTTATAGTGTCCCATCCAGAGTACTTATTTGAATAGCCCAACACTGTTTTTTTTTTCAAGGGGTTGTTTTGTAAGCCAGGCAGAGCAGTGGGTCTGTAGGATCATTTCCAGGGTAATGCCCTACTTTGGGATTTATTATTATTCAAGATTTACCTTTTCTTATGGAAGCAGTGTTTCTGTACCAATAGCCTTTGTGGCCAATGGGAGTGTTCTTGTCCAGAAGCTCCAGAGCATGACCTTTCCTATGATAAAAGGGATATGTGAAAGAATATGAGGACGTACACAGTTTATCCCCCCCCGAGCTCAACTGATTATTTGTTGAGTATCAAGGCCCTTGCACCTGGCTGGTGCTTGTTGGCATAAAGTCACTTGCAAATAGATTGTGTGCAGTTGTGTTAGACCACACTGGGAAGGCAAGGAGGCTGAGCTGGTTTATATTATAATGTTAGAGTACATTACATATTTTGCAAAACTTGTAAACAACAAATGGATTATTAGCAAACACTCATTTTTCTTTTTATATGGTCTTATGGAGGGACAATGGGTTTACTTCCTTCATATTTGGATCTGCTATCTGTAGCTCAGTCAGCTCCAGAAGGACATTTATTTTTTTGTGACCACTGTAGGTATTGCACTGCAACATGGCATAGTTCAATCCCCCGAGCTCCTTGTATAGTGCAGGTGGCTTGGCTTATAGTATATCATATCCATGGAAATGTCATAGACATGGTGAATCACACTAAGAATGGTAACAGCAGCATTATACATACCATCACTGATGAACCGTAAAAGCCTTCTATCAGTGAGTGCAGCCTGTAATAAATAGTACACATACAGCTGACACCATTCCTAGACTGTTGTTTATTAAACAAATAAGCATTCAATGATTTGTTAGTAGTTAACTATGTCATCAACAGTTCCAAAAATTATCTGCACCTTACAAGCACGTCACATCAGTTGTTAAAACAGTTGTTAATGTAAGTGATCAGTTAATGTGGGAAGACATATATAAAATTCATGCCTTTGGCTCCCCTGAGCTCCTTCTTTTGTGAAAGAGGCAACTCAGAAATTATAGCATACTATATGACCAATGCTGGAGCAGAAGCCTGACATTACAATAGTAAATACTATTACATTTACTTGTAACAGGTTTTTTCATAAATGTTAGACAGCACTTTAGTCCCAATAGGGGTGTGGATATTTATCCACAAATATTTTGGCTATCCTTCTTTGCCAATCAGTCATCACCTGAAAGGTTCTTATTATTTTTTTTATAAAAATAAGCGCTATACAGTATCCCACTATTACTTAAATGGTAACAATATTATATTGAAATCAGACTACTGGTTAAAACATTTTTATCCATTACCAGTCTTTTCCCTGCAAGAGAGGAGACAGAAAGAAAAAACAAGCCATGAAAGGGAAAGTCTTGTCTGCATGTTCTCCCTGTGAAGGTTAACATTGATTTAAAAAATGTTGATACTTATCTGAATTCTGTACAGATGTATGTCTTCGACTACTCTTGGGGGTAAGATTTGTTTTGTAGTTATTATTACACTCTGATGGATTCCTGAAAATAAAATTAAATAAGTCCTAAAGTGAGACATTTAAGCATCCCTAATTCTCTGAATTTGACATTAGAACTGTGTTATTAACACACATATCATTCCGATAAATAACACAAGTCATAATACTGGTATTCTGTATGTACAAAATTGTTAAAAGGGTGTTAAATTCAGGCCTGTAACAAATACAAATTGTAAAATCCCCCAAAACACTTAGGGCTAGATATTCAAACTGCACCCAAAATGTGCGCAACAGCAGGAGCAAGCACAAATCAATTGCGCATATGCGCAACAGACGCGATATTCAAACATGGAGCAGAACAAATTGCGAAAGCAGCCAACATCTGAATATCGCATAAACTGCGTCATAGCGCAACCAGGAAGGGGAAGCTGAGCAGTAAGGTTGCGCCATAATGCAACAAGGGCAGCCCAGCTGAGCAGTCCAGAGGTGCCATAGCGCAAGCAGAGTGCCCCCCCAGCAGAGCAATGGAACTGCACAACCAGGGAGGCAGGCTGGGGCCCACCGCCAGCTATGCCACACATTGGCACAGGAATACACTGCAGAACCAACAAGACACCTGCACACCCCAAGCACAGCATCACTGGGGGTGGGACGGATGATCTAAAGGCCCATGGGGACAAGCCAACAAAGCACAGCAGAGCCATGATGCCCCAGCACAACCACTGGCAGGCTGAGACTGTCACACACAGGGGGTTGACAACCACAGTGCACATCAGCCCCCCATACGCACAGCATACCCTGCACCATGACCCCAAGACACCACCCATGTGCAGTGACTGGCACTGCGGGAAACACCATGCATCCCCCCTGGCACACGTCAACCCCGTGCAGCAGAGAAGCATACAAGCCAGACCCACCCTGTGCACCCAGCAGTGGGTGGCAGCAGATGGCAAGACCAACAGAAAGTCACTTCCATGCTGGAGACACCTCCCCATGCACACACACGCACACACACACACACACACACACACACACACACACACCCAGGACCATACCACCCCAGATGGCATGCACACCACTGCAACTGAGCAACCATAGCCAGCTGCAAATCAGAGACCAACACAGTATTCATATCAAAATATAAATGTATTATAAAACTGTAAATTACAAAACCAACAACACCATAACTATTTACAAGGGGGGGTAGGGGTACAAGGTAGGGGTGGGCAAGGGGTAGGGATGAACAACTTGGAGAGGCAAGGCAGGGTGGCAGGGATGGGTGAAGTGGGAAGGGGAATCCGGCCTAAGGCCTAGCAGGCTGGTCCTCCTCTGCCTGGTGCCGCCATGCTTCCTCTGCAGGCCATGGCGCTGGATGCTGCTGAGGATGGCTCGGTTGTCCAAGGACACTTGTGTGAGCTGATGCAGTTCCCGCTCTATCCTCTGGAGAACACTGAGGCCTAGGAAAATGGGAACACAGTCAATGGCTGTGACTGACCACAACCCTGAACACCACCCAACCTGCAAGCCATATAGCCCAATGTCCTGCACCTGTGATGGTATGCACCCACCCACAGTGAACATGCACATGGCCATCACAAACAGGCGGCACCAGCTATGTGCACCACTGCACACACACACTGCCCATGTCCATCACAGCACAAACAAGGCTGTCAAGTGATGTGGCAATGTGGTGCAATGCCAGTTACACAGCCATGTGCCCAGTGCATGCATGGACCACCAGTGATGCACACACAGACATGCAGTGACACTGGACAGTGATGAATGTCACCTGTGTCGTGCATGGTTGTGTTGTGCATGGCTGGTGGTCATGCCCACCCCCTCCAGCATGCAATAGCATCCATGATGTAATGATACTCACATTCCGCAAGAAGCTGTGTCTGCTGCTGCTGCTGCTGTTGTGGCCCACCTCTTGCTGCACCACTGACTGGCACCGAGCCCCTGTCACGGCCCTCCTCACCACGTGCCTGCATCCTCACAGCCCGGCCTGTGGGAGACAAATGTTGAGAAAAACATCAGTGTGACTCCAAAGCAGACTGCCCCCTGCCCCAGTGAGAGTGCCTGCCCACACAGCCAGCCCCATGCATCTCACACCTGCACACACTGGCACAGCCAACCATGTCAGAGCCATCACCTATGCACAGCCACCAAAACACACTCACACTCCTACAGAGAATACAGGTGCATAGACAGTACACCCACCTGGCCTAGGCACCATGCCCCTCCTGGCACATGACCGTAGCCACTCATGCAGGTCAGACTCCCTCCTGCGGAGGTCACTGTATCTGTGCCGGCACTGCTCAGCAGACTGGTGCTGCCCAGTGACCCCCACTAGGCCATTGGCCACTTGCAGCCAGACCTGTGTCCTAGCCATGGTGAGGGGCACCTCACCATACAATGCCCCATAGTGGGGCTCCACCAGGGCCACCAGGTTGGCCACCTCCACAGGGCTCCATTGCACTGCCCTCCTGTGTGCCATGCTTCCAAGTTTACAGCAGGCAATATATCGCCCCGCTGTGCGGCAACCCCACGTGGAAATGTTGTGCAATAGACCACCATAGGTTCCAATCGCGCTGTTCGCATAGCGCCGTTAGTCCACATAGCGCTGTCACCAGACAGCGCTATAGGGCTGTACACATGGCAGCCGAACAGCGCCAGGGGGCAAAGGTCAGACACCAGGTCAGGGGTCTATGATGCAAGGCCACGCACAGTGCCATCTGATGTCTACGCATCCTGCATGACCGACCACCTGCATGACAGTGCCACAGTGGACTATTGCGCAGTAGTGCCACAGCGCCATATAGTGCCCAGTGCTGTAGCGCCACTGGCACAATGGTGGCCATGGCCTGAATTGCCGATCGTGCACAGCACGTCATCAGCATGGCAGACACCTGCGTAAGCTACCTGGGCATGTGCAATGCAGTGTACTGCACAGTCACAGATCTGCGCTATTGGCTCAGCCGGATCAACCGTCTTGCGAAAAGTGCAATGGCGCGATATTCAGCTGACACATGCAAATCATCTGATCAGCCATTCAAAGGTGCAGTGGCATGATTTGCATCTTATTACAGTTGCTCCTCTCCTAATTTGCATGCATTGCGCTATAAAAGTGCGACAGTGGGCTGTGCTGGACAGAGTTGGTTACTGCAGGTGAGAGGTGAGTTGCATGCTGTGGGATGTTCTGGACAATGGGCATGGGATAATGCTGCAGACTACACAGTGACAGTTGTCCACTTACACCCATACAGATCGCCATGACCGAGCAGAGACAAGGTGAGGGCGAGGATGAGGATGGTGGGCAAATGAGGAGGCCCAACTTCACCACGGCAGAGACTGAGGCCCTCTTCCAGGCCTACCTGGAGGATGAGGCACTACTGCATGGAAGCCGGGGCACCCCTCAGGCCCGTGCGGCTGTATGGGAGGGGGTAGCCCGGGCAGTGAACCTGCACAGAAGCCACCAGCGCTCCGTGCAGGAATGCAAGAAGAAGATTGGGACAGACCACAGGAGGGTGAAGGAGAAGGTGGCAGCCCTCAGGGCGGCATGCACTGGCACTGGCGGGGCCCAGCCAGTGGTGGTGGAGCTGACCCCGGCTGAGGACTGGCTACAACTATGCAGCGCAGTGCTATTGAGGGCATACCAGGAGGTGGATTCCAGACAGGTGGAAGCCCATCACTGCACGGTATGACATGGTGGTGGTGTTGGGGGGGAGGAAGGTTGTTCACATGCACTCACATGCACTCACATGTCCTCTCTTTCTGTTGCAGATCCTGTTCGTCTTCAGGAGATGGTGGTGGTGGGACCAGGCCGTGAGGATGACCTGCTGGACATGGAGGAGGGTCCATCCACCTCTGTCACCAGCCAGCATGCACTGCACCAGCATGCCGCTGTGCTGCCAACTCTGTGTCGGTGATTCGGGTGGGGGTGCACAGCCTGTGTCTCAGCAGTCTGGCATGCAAGCATGCCAGCACGCTGTGACTGTGGCTGTAACGCGTACCTGCACCATTGATGATGCAAGGACTGCAATGGGCAGTGACATGTGTGTGTCCCATGACAGACACACAGCAGGCCATCACGTGCCCCTGGGCCTTGCTGGTTCCAACTTGTGCGCCAGCATGTCAGCACAGTCTCAGGCTGTGCCTGTCAGCACCGGTGGGGCAGCACCAGTGGCTGTGCAGGTGTCTGGCACTGTTGCGGCCACAGCGGTGGAACAATTGGACTCTGGGGTACAGTGGTTGGAGGGGCAGCAGCAGCAGTCACCCACCAGGTATGGGGGTACAGTGTCCAGCGGTGGCACATGCCCGCCGCCCTGTGATATGCCCATTCCTGGTCCTGGTGAACAGCGCCCACCCTCAAGGGGTGTTGTGCATCAGGACCTTCAACACCCTGGGGGACAGGCTGCCGTTGTGGCAGAGTACCCATTGGACAAGCACACCTGCCTGCTGCGGGAATCAGTACAGCAGCAGAGGCGGGTTGCAATGTCTGTGGAGGCACTGTGTGTGGCTGTGGAGCGGCACAGCAGGGAGTGTGCTCTGGACTGTGCAGAGATGGTCCACATGCGGATGGATGTGACCGCCATTGACAGGCTGACCCAGGCAGTGGTCTCTGTCGTGGGCGCATTGGGCACACAGTCAGGTGACCCTGTACCGCACACCCACACAGTTCCCACCCCCCGTTCCCGGCATCGCAGACACCAGGCCTGTCAACGCCGGGTTCTGCTGTGGGCATCCTGAGCACCCCTGCTGCAGGTGTGTTCGGCATGCTGCCCACACCCTGTGTGGGCAAGGTCGCGTTCGCGCAGTGGGACCCCTGGTGGTCCAACAGTGCCACCCCATGTGGCCCCTGCTCAGCCTGCCAGTGCTGTTGGGTCACGGCCGGGCCGCCCACACATCCGCGGTGGCCGTGGGACAGTGCTACATGACTGAACTGTCTCCCAGTGTGGGCCCTGTCTGGTGCTGCCCTGTGTGCAATGTGTGTCATGGTGGGCAGTGCACTGCTGGGTGCTCTGCTCAACACGCCGACACACGGACCACCTGCACACCCTCCCAACTGTTGCCGACAGGTGCATGTGCCTGATGATGCCTGCATTGTACTGTACACCAAGGTGCAAGGGTGCCCAGTATCTGACACACGTACTTGGACAGTACAGGTGGTGGGGGTGGTCGGTGGTGCTGTGTGTTAGCAATGTCGGTTCTGCTGTGCTGTGCATCTGCCCATGTACGCTCTGTGCCTGGTGTGTGTGTGTCATATGAGTGTTCACCCCTCCCTGATGGTGTGTTTGTATGCCTGGACCCTTCCACTCCCCTGGCCGTCATGCACCCCTGGTGTGTTACCCTGTGTGCCTGTGGTTTGCACCTGGACAGTGTTGGTTGTACATGTCCCCTTGACTTACCTGTGTTGTGCATAGTGCTCCTCTGTGATGGTGTCCCGGTGCAGCTGGGCCTGCCGGATCAGTCGGGGGTCCCACCGTCCTGGGGGGGCTGCTCATCAACATCAACACCGGCGCCACTGGCGTCCCCATCGCTGTCACCCTCTTCAACCTGTACGGCTATCCCACAGTCCTTGGCCATGTTGTGCAGGATACAACAGGCCAGGAATATCCCACAGGCCTTGGGGGGCTGAACTGTAGGGCACCGCCGGAGGTGTCTAGGCATCAGAAGTGTGCCTTGAGCATCCCAAACACCCGCTCTAATATGTTGCGTGTGGCAGCATGTGCCTCATTATAGCATTGCTGCGATGGGGTCATGGGGCGCAGGTACAGTGTGAGCAGCTAGGGACGGAGTGGGTACCCGCTGTCACCTGTGTGGAGATAGTGGAGATCAGTGTCATGTTCAGGTCCATTTTGCCCATATCCCTGTGTGCCACTACCATGGCACCTGTGGCATTCCCACCCTTGCCCCAAGTTTGCATTCCATACATGCGTACTCACCCACTAGATGTCCTGTGGGGATGGCCCCACTCTCAAATCGATGGCACAGTGCGGACTGATGCCATATGAAGGCATCATGTGCTCCACCAGGGTGTGTGGCACAGACAATGATTATTCGCCCAGTGGCATCACACACCACCTGGCAGTTGACACTGGAGTATCCCTTTCGGTTCCTATACGCTGCCCCATCGGGGCCAGGTGGTGTGCGAATGGCCACATGGGTGCAGTCTATGGCCCCTAGCATGCCAGGCATACGTGCTACCCTGTGGAACTCCCACATGTTTGCTGTATGCTCTGCTGCGGTGCTGGGGAAATGGATGTGCTCCGCAGCAAGTGGCAGCAGTGTGCTGAGGAATTAGGTGAGGATGTGTGACGTGGCCGACTGTGTGATGCCTGTGGTGTCCCCTGTCAGCCTCTGGAAGGTGCCCGTGGTGAGCAGGCACATGCAGGCTGTCACCTTGGTCTCCACTGACAGAGCGTGACTCCATCGTGAGGGTGCCTGCATCATTCACTGCACAGCTCACAAAGCTGCCTCAGTATTGCCCTGTTCAGGCGGTACCGGCCCATGATCTCTACATCTGTATACAGCTCATAGCTGATGCGGGCACGGTACTGCCTGTTGGGGGTGTACCGCTGACGGGCCCTTCCACGGCCTCGTCCCTCTGCAGCTTGCATTCTCACCACCCTCATTACAGCTTCCATGTGGAAGCTGGCACTGTCCATCTCCCTGGCTTCTACCCCCCCAGCTGGTGTTGCTGTGTTACCCCCGCTGTCCTGACTGCTACTTCCACTGCACTGGGCACCCCCCGCTGGCCTCTGCAGCCTATGGCCCACAATGCTTGCCTTGCCTGCCCTAGCCTGTCACTGTCTGTCTGTCTGTCTGTCTCTCTCTCTACCCCACTTGGCATCCTTGTAGCGTTCTTGCGCCGCTTCCTTGAGCCTTTTTATTTTGGCTCATTTCTGCTAGTACGCAATTTCCGGCAGTTCTGCTCTTGCGCAATGCGCAAGTCTTTGAATATCACATTGTGCTCTTTATGCATGGATCCACCCCCGTTTGTTGTGCATGCCTTCCTTTGCATTGCGCTGTTGCTCAGCATGTTTTCGGTGGCGCAACTGCCTCCTGCTGAATATCGCAGAATGGCACACTTTTGGTCTTGCGCAGGCGCAACCCTATTGCACATGGCGTAACCCTTTTGAATATCCCACCCTTACAATTCTGTTTGTGGCAATATACATTGTGTAGCTAGCTTTGTTAAAGTTAAAGTAAATGACTTATTATAGGTGCTGGGGATGATCATCCCTCCCCCCGTGATTGTCATGTGATGCATGGGGATCACTTGATACAGTACATGAACAGAGAAGCCATGTGAACAATGAACCTACATGGAGAAAGGTATATGTAGGAATAGGCAGGTTTGTAGATAGCAAGCAGCTTTTTGGATGCAAGCCCATGGAGAAAAACAATTGCAGTCCAAAGGTCATGTACTGATGACAAGGACTGGAGAAAAAAGGAAAAAGTAACTTTTAAAAAGTACTTTTGATGCATACTTACCATCAGAGGTATATTTGGAGAAGAAATACTGATTTAATTAGGGAGGTGAAGCAATTCTGAGTTCAAAAAATAGATACAGCTCATAAGCACAAGGAGGTCAAATGATTTGCCAAAGGTCACACATTGTGCAAGTGATGGCCGCTGGGATTTAAACCCAGATTTGCTGCAGTGTTCTTCAACAAACCACTGAATGAGAGTTCTTACAGATGAAAGAACAATTCCTACCCACTGGCTGAGGCAGCAAAAACAAAATTGCCTATCCATCCTGATTTACATGATGATGGATGGAGAGGTCATATTTGAAAGAAAAAAAAATCTGTGAAAACCGTTGAAAGCTTTTGTTTCTTGCCCTTTTTTTCTCAAAATATGATTAACTTGAAAGAACACTAATGACACAAGTCCACATACTGCAACCTTAAACCTTAAACGGAGGCAGTATGGTGCAGTGGTTTAAGGCTCTGAGCTGCAAATCTGGAGACCTGGGTTTGAAACCCGCAGCCCCTACTTGCATACTGTGTGACCCTAAGCAAGTCACTTAACTTCCTTATGCTCCCAGGTTGCATCTGCAAACAAGCTTTCAGCTTAGTGTGTCTCACCTGGTAAAATAATTGGTAAAAAAAAAATAAATAAATAAAAACAACCACTCATCTGAATGATAGAAAGTTTACAGACAATGTGCCAACACTGCAGACCAAACTACGCCCTTGGTGACAAGCCAAAGGTGTCAGCCATTTTATGAGTAGATTGTCCTCATTACAAGTGACATAAAAAATCTAGTGTAGCTTCAGAGACCACAGTTAGAGACATTAATAACTGGTAACAATGACTATTTGGTATAGTATATGCATATTTTGGCACATTGTTTCCCAACTACAAATATTTACACACATTAAAATTCAGGACAGCACATCCCTACATTTGCAAAAGCATATTCATCAACCCTACATCACTGACTAAGGCAAACCTTTATCAAGCAAAGATTATTATAATACAAAAATAATTAACTCATGTGAACAAAGCCAAGTGACACAATCAATCTAAAAGACAGACTGAACTTTCGCTTCCCAGCTAACACTAATTACTGTTATCAAAACAGTTGTAAATCAAACACACCATAATAGTTAATGAAGCTGGTACCACTAAACCTTAAGATTCATTACAGAATACAGTAAAGTCTCTGCTGTTTTGAACATTCTCAATTAGTCATTATATCAACTGCATGATACAGCATGTGCTTGACTAGGCTGCTTTCAGTCTAGCAGGCTAGCAGAAAGTAAACTATGTATTCATGGAACAGAAAACAAAATATGGCATACTACCATTAAACGTAGTGCTGTTCCTAAAGTGAGTAGCAAGGAATAGTTGTAAAAGACAAAAGGTTTTGCATTTAGATTCATTTTAGATTACAATAAAAGGCTGATCAACCAGCAGATATAATTAAAATGTACTCACCACAAATCTGAAGCACAAGGACAGGGTCAACATCCAGCCAGCTGTTTTTTCCATAAATTCCTCCACGGTCATAACAGACAAATGTTTGGTCCGTGAACTCCATTAGCGAGGAGGACTCCTCACTAAAAGTTTATGTTAAACTTATTAGGTGGTTCAGCCACTGATGGATCAGTAGCCATGAGCCTTTTAAGCTTGAAAGCCAAAGTGTTCAACAAGGACTGAAACTTATTTTCCAGCCAATACATTCCCTATACAGGATATTTTTTTTTTCCAGCTAATGTAGCAAAAATGATCTCTTTTAGTTGACTTCTTCAGTTCTATATACTGCTCACAAATCAACTTAATTGGATCCAAATCATTTGTAGTTAGCTTGTTAAAAGCACTCCCACCCGCCATGTGCAGTGAGGTAAGCTGAGATGTCTCCTCTGAACTCTGCAAATTTTAGACATGTCAATAAGCAGGGAAATCTTTAATCGTTTGTGGCTCAGCAACTGTGTTTCAAACCACAGTAGCTTGAAGACACTCAGACTGCTCTGAAATATGTGAGTGCCTGTAAAAGGACCCTACAACCTATGAGCAAGCAGCCTGGCTTCACAAAGTCCCAGAGCTGCCTAATGTTCAATCAAATGCAGAGTGGCAGTCTGCCTTTACAAAGGTTCAATGCTGCCTAAGATCCACTCAGTAGGGGAGTGATAGCATGATGTACATCGGAGTTCCTAGTGCCAGTGCTCTAGCAAATGGAAAACTGCAGTCCGTGTTTTTAAACCAGAGTTCCAAGCTGTAGCTCACAGCTACTTGTAGGGGAAAAGTAATTCCCAGAACTCAGTTCCCAGCAGGAAATGAGTGTACTTTTGTTAGCCAAAAAAAACAAACATTTACCACGGTCACCATTGTTACAGAAAGTCCAGCTTACCATCAGATTCTTGTACGTTGGATTGGCTATCCAAAGATTATACCACAAGCAGTATGTAATAAAAAGCAGTTTTATTACAAATACTTATGTCAGACATGTGGCAAAGCAATCACAAGGGAGCTGATTTCCCACCATTCCTTGAGTATGGTCTGTTTCTCTTCAAGAAGCTGGTGTGCAAGCAATTATATATGACTGATAACAGTGCAGTTAAAGATATGATAAACACGCAGCATTGGACAAGGCATGTAAATAAGGTGGCTCCCTTGGGCAGTTACATAGGAAATAAAGTTGCAAGGTAAGTAAGAATCTCGGAACAAAGAAAATGCATTGTCAGCTATATGTTATGAACAAAGATAATACAGCATAAGCAGAAATGCACATGGCATGATACTTTAGTATAAGACATGAATTACACATGGTTATATGACTATATCAGAACATAAAAAGGAACGCACATAATCTAGGTAACCTAGGTAAACACATTACAATAAAAGATATGCGTAGCAGGTGTAATAAAATATAAAACATGTATAAAACCATAAAATGATGTGAACATAATATACAGCAGCAAATATTGGTGGCAAGCTTAGTCCTAGTGTCCATGCTTGTACTATGGATACCTATTTCTATATGTTAGTGCAATACAGCAATAGCACAGAGTAAATAAACAAGGTTACTTATGGTATGAGCACATGGGTCAGTGGACAGTGTGGGACCCAGGCATAACAGGTATAATGCAGGTTCCCCCATCAGGCCCCACCAGGAGTGGGAAGTAATCCTGGCTGGCCACTCATCTCTGGGAGACAAAAGATGTGGAGAACACCTCCAGTGGAAGTCAAAAAAGGAAAGTCCACATTGAAGGCTCAGAGTAGGGCAGGGGCAACATCACCTCCAGCAGGAGATTCAAGGAGGGGTCCAGAAAGGGCAAAAAAATGCAGAGATCTAGCAGTAGACGTGAATCCTCCCAATGGCATAGAGTGGCCTTTAAAATAGAGTGTTCTAGGATGTATTTTTCTCTGACCTAAACCCAGTGGGAACAATAATCATGGGATTAGATAGCTGGATGGGCAGCTTAGGTACATGGGTTCTCCAAGGGAAAAGAAAGCCCTCAAAAAGATGAATCACCTGCTTGACCATAAAGTCCCCAGATGCCCTCTTGGATCTTTCATCCAGTCAGGTGCAGAGTCAGACCTCTCATGGGAGGTGGGTCAGAATCAGATTCAGACTTGGATAGATCCCTGCACCAAAACTGACATATGGAGCCTGCCCATCCAGAACTTTTGTATCATGATGAGGACACCAGGGATGAATCAGTCTGGGGCAACAAAAAGCAACCCTTTGACTCAGATGCCCAGGTTATTCCTCCTTTGAATGGGTCTCTTTACCTGTAGTGTCAGAATATTTGGTTTCCAGACACAGGAAGACTCTGGATAGGAAGGCCCAGTGCAAACTTCAAAGGGACTTCCCTAGGCCATTATTCCTTTACAAAGTGACCACCATGCCAGACTTTGATAAACAATTTTCTGTTTATCTCAGGGAGGCAGGCAAGGATCCAAAAAAGGACCTTGATAAGAGGCTGCAGATGGTCCAGGAGAAGCTTCTCAATCAGGTGGACTGCCAGCCCTTTTGAGTGACATGATCCAGGAGGTGTTGGATGACAGCAAGCTCCTCGACATCATACAAAGGGCCATATATTTCCCGGGGAATGCCAGTGTGGCATTACCTGCAGAGAAGCACAAATTGGGCCCCTTACACTTCCACACAAATTCCACAAAGCTTTCTTACAAGGATGCAGGCATTAAAGTGGATGGATGCCATTTTAGAGACTACTTCTCAAAATGCTCCTTATGACTGGTAAAGGGCACACATCAATAAGCAAGAGGCAGACTTGTTTCAAGAATAATAGATCACTTTTTGGCAGGGACAGAAGGGGTCACCCTTTCATCCAATCTGACAAACCGACCAGCTTTCACCAGGCCTACAGATATGAATGTCAAAATGCCCACTATGGCTATGATTCATTTAGACCCAGTCAAGGGGTTTCTACAACAGTGATCACTCCAGGGGAGGCAGGGGGACCCAATACACCACTCCCACTACAGCAGGTAAATATGTCCCACTTGCTCCCCATAATGCATATGGCCTCTGGGCCACTGTATCTAGGAGGCAGAATGGCACTCTTTAGCCAATTGTGATTTGATCACAGAAAATCTATGGATGCTAGCAGTGATTTGAGGTTGCCACCTAGAATTCCACCCTTCCCTCAGTTCTCTCAACCTCCATTTGCATGATTTTCCCAAGATAAACAGGTCTTGGTGGAAAAGGAGCATGTCTCCCTTCATTCAAAGGGAGATTCCCAGGGTTCAAAACTCTGAAATATGGGCGAGCTCCATCTTCCTAGTACCAAAGAAGGTGGAAGGTCTCAACCAGTATACATACAGTAACCTACTGACATTTCAAAATAGATGGCATTCTCCCTCTCAGGGTCTCCCTCTTGCTAGGGGATTGGATGGTCTGTGTTGACCTTATGGACACATATCTGATAGTTTTGATCCATCCTTTAGATAGGGGCTGGCTAGTGTTTTTCTGGAATAACCAACAATGGCAATTCAATTGCCTTCTGTTCAGGTTATCCTCAGTTCCCTGGTGCTTCACGTAGATCCTTCAGCTGAAAGAGGCATGGCTCAGGGCAGCAAGGGTCAGACTGATCATCTGCCTGGACAACTGGTTGATTATGGTTCAATACTGAGCTCAGCTTCAAGCTTACTTGACCAGGACTTCTTCATTGCTGGAGGGCCTAGGATTCATGATCAACACCTAAAAAATAAGTCTTTACTCCCTGTCAGGTAGTCTCCTTCCTTAGTTTTGAGGCTTAGTCAAGGACAGCAACCCTTAGACTTCCAAACAAAGAAGTGATGGACATGAAGAGGGAGATCATGAGACTCCTAAAAAAGGAGTCTCCTCCTATTTGGAACTTGGCCAGAGTCATTGTCTCCAGGTATCCTCCATCCAGGCCATCTTTCCAGCACCACTCCACTACCAAGCTTCTCAAGAGTTCAAAATCAGGTCCCCCAAACCTCGGGGTCCTTTGACACCAGTGTGTCACTTCCTCCCACTGTCAAGATGGAACTCACTTGTGGCTATGTCAGATGGATTCCTGGAATGGCAAGGTAATTTTGGCACCCAACCAGAAATTATAGTGGACTCAGATGCCAGCCTAGCAGCCGAGGGGGCTTGCTGTAAAGGGGTCTTTGCAGGCAGCAAATGGTCACTGCAGGAAGCCTCTCTGCACATCAGTGTATTGGAATAGTTAGTGGCTAGCTTTGACATCAGGAGTTTTTCAAAGTATCATCTGGAAGTGACCCCTGACAAAGTGATGATTTGATCACAAAGCGCTGGGTGAACCTTTTATCACTGCCTCTGCACTTTAATACAGATTAACTCAGCTTCATTCATCTGTGTTTGTTATGTAAGCAATATGACATGACAGGGCATGCATTAAGGTGAAATAATTGCATGTCTCAAGTGTGCTGTTAGGCATGAGACACAGCAAGATGCCATTAATTGCACCTGAGAAGTGTCATTATTTCATCACAATGGCACACCCTTGGATTGTCTTATAAAATGCCCTTTAAATTAAGCAATAATGCACAATAGGATGAGGATTGTGCTGGAATAACCTCATGCTTGGAGTGGTTTGGCATAAGACTGAAGACTAAGTGCATTCAACACCCCAGAAGTGAGATTCTTCCAGCACAACCCACACTGTGGCATACATTATTGCTATTATAAATTGGCTCTTATTTATTAATATGATGGGGACCAAAATGAGCACATGTAGATGGCTATTAGGCAGAGAACAAGTGTTGAGGCATCCCTTTTATTTGTAGGGGCAACTATTTTATAGTATCAGTTGTACAGTTTTATTTTTCTTTGAGGAAAAACTCTCCATGTGAAAGCACTGCATCATGGGTATGCAAATAATCAGTTGTCTGGTATCACTGTAGTATGTTATGCAATGCCAGGGAATTAGGTAACTTACACACCCATGATGCAGTGCGTTAATATGTGGTGTGCTTTTTCTTTAAAATAAAAATGTAAAAGTGGTACTATAAATGAGATGTTACCACACTATAAAGGAGATGTTCTGACACTTGTCCTCTGCCTAACTATGAAATGTTTTAGCCATGACAAAAATTGTGCCCCCCCAAACAATATAAATAAATAAGGTTTTTATATGAAACTAAGCTTCTGCATTTCACTTGCAAGGCATCAAATTTTCTTGGTAAGAGAAGTTGTGGCTGGTCATTTAGCCTGTGATGCAATCATCTGTATGTTTGGACATGAGGTTATGCTCAGTTAATCTCACTGTAACAAAGACATTTTGATCAATCAGAATCCAGGATATTTGTTTACCATTGTATAAATAAGCAATAATGCATTGCAGGGTGTGGTATATTGATTTATTCATTTAGTTTTTGTTGACTGGGTAAGTGCACTAGACAAATCCTGCCTATTTTCAGTCACGAGCCGGGGGAGGGGGATACAGATGAATGCCAATTGACCTTGAACCAGATTAAGCTGTTTGTGGTATTTTTAGTGAATGAGAGAAATCTGGCCAGGACACCAGGGTAATTCCCCTACTCTGTAGGGGGCACTGCTGCTGTCAGCTATGGCGGCAGTCAGTGAGGACTCTGTGAAGGGGATGGATGTGGAAGAGGCAGGAGGGTTCGTTCCACCTCTTGCTTCTCAACTGACTGGAATGGAGCGGGCGAAACGCCCAATTCTTCAAGAGAAAATGAATAAAGACGAAATACTGAAGATGGCTCAGGATTTAGATGACGACGAATTTTTGGCTTTGGAATGTCAGAGATGCCCACTGGTGGAAGCCATCAATCAGCAAGAAGCTTTGCTGGCTAAGCGAATTACCTGCAAGGATATTCAGTTCTCGAATGCAGTACCAGCTGTTCGAACTTGGGTGGAGGATGAAGTTTCAGAAGAAGATTTACTTTCCTCAACACAGCAGCAACAGTTTCCTTCAAAACAGTCTCCTCTGGTAAGCCCTAAATGTCTAGCGGTGAAGCTTTCAGAGAAGCATTGAATTCACCGCTGTCAGACTTGACTGCACAGCTGATTGTGAACACTGACGTGGCAGCATCAAAGACCTTGCCAGGTGAGTCAGCCTGTGACACTACACGCCAGGTTTTGATTGCTTCCAGCACACATTCTACTTCGGAAATGTTGTTGCAGCCCAACACTAAAGAGCCATGGTCTGTAGATGCTGCTTTGCTGGCTGCAGGGTGGGAGAAAAATAAAAAAAGATAATCGTTGGGTTTCAGGTACATCTCCCATTAAAATTTCTACGGATATAGATAGGACTATAGTATCTAGTGCTGATACTGTTTCCTCTCCAAATATTTCTAACACCATATCGAGTACAAATGTGTTACCAACTCAACCTGAGTTTCCTGTCCCAGATGCTCCTTTGAACCTTAAACCTGATGCACCTAAAAAAATCATTTGCTTCCCTGTTTCATTTACCTGTAGCCCCTGCTAAACACCACAATGCTGTCCATTTAATCTATAAAGGAGGATTGGACTGTGTTCCAGATCATGTTTACGTGGGTAAAACTTTGATAAAAGATTCCTTACGATTTTTTGCTACTGAAATATATGCCCTAATTCATGTGTCGGGTGAACACACATTTGATATCAGTTTCAAGTTTAGAGTGTTTTTGGAAACGATATAATGAACTTTGCAACTCCCCTCTGTGGACTCCTTTTGAAGCTGTAACTGTATTGTTTTGTAATGAAGGAGTCAGTGTGACGGATTTAACATACTGGATAAAACAAAGATGCACTGTTCTGGATGGACCCACCGCTATCTTTGATAGTGAACATTATTGGACTGGGGGTTGGAAATTTAAAGTTTTACTTTCTTCAACTAGTGATGGTCTTAAACATTTGCCAAATTCCTTTTTCCTTGGGTGTGACAGGGGAGTTTTGTTTTATGCAGGCCAGTCAAAGGCCTGCTATAAATGCGGCTCTGAGGGCCATATGAGCAGCATTTGTGATAAAGTAAGATGTTCTCTCTGTAACGAATTAGGCCATGTAAGCAGTAATTGTTTAAATGAAATGGTTTGTAGCTTATGCGATGACAAGGGGCATTCTTATCAAAGTTGTGCTTGGGCCACCCATAATACAAATCCTGGTGGAGACTGTGAGGAACAACGGCTACTCATAGCAGTAGCCCAAAGGCAACAGTCTGAGCCTGTGCTGTCCTCCCCTTCCTTTCCCCCCCTTCTACGTCCCCAAAGCCTTCCTCACTCTCTAGGACTCTCCAAACAACAGTTACGGAACTACAGGTGGACCCCTTGGTAGATTCACCTCCTGTTCCTTCACCTTTTTCTCAACCACAAGGTAATACCGATTTAGAAATGGTGATTTGGCCTCCAGAGGTACCAGAAACAGTGATGCCCCCCTCCTCTAGCCTATAATACCTGAAAAGGTATTTTGGCTTGGAAAAGGTCAGAAAAATCTGTTCCAGCTGTAAAACTAGCTAAACACAGGCTATTTCCCTCAAAATCGGTATCAGTCTCTTCGTACTGCAGATAGTGATTCTGAAATGCTTTTGGATTCATCTTCTATAGTAGGGGATGGGGAGGTGGATCAAACTGAGGTACCACAGACCATTCCCCATAAAGAATCCTCAAAAAAGAAACACCTATCTCATGTTAAACTGAAATCTAGGTTGGGTACTAGAAGTGGGGTTAAAAAGAAATGATTTTGTTTTTGTTTTTTTTCTGTTGGGATATACCTCTCTCTTCCTCTTATGACTCTATTTCTCACTTCTGTGAATGTGAATAGCATTAAGAGTATGAGGAAAAGGACTGTTGTTTTTTTCTGCTTAAATTCATCAAAAAACAGGTATTTATTTTTTGCAGGATACAGGACTGCATACCCTGCTTGATGTTCATAATGCTACTAATGCCTGGTATATGGGGCCTTCTTATTGGTCGATAAGTACAGACCAATGCTCAGGGGTAGGAATATTGTTTCAAGGTCTTGAATTTACATGTTTGAAATTGCTGGATTTGGTTCCTGGGTGGGCTTTATTAGTAGATATTTGTGTTCAAGGCAAGTTATTTCGTCTTATTAATATCTATGCGACGCAATCCAAGGCTGACAGCGTGTCTCTGTTCAAAATAATTCAGCATTTTTATACATGGCACAATTAGTAATTTGGGGAGGAGATTTCAATTGTGGGTTGGATAAATGGGATAAGGGGCCACAGACTAAAACTTTGAAATCTTAGCCGGCCCGGTGGCACTGAGGGTTGAGGCGCTGGATGCCACATCTCACACCACGCCGGCGACCCAGGTTCAGAAACAGACTCAGGCTGACAGGGGCTGGCAGGGGGAAGGAAGGACTGAGCATCCTGCGACAGATCTCCTTCCTTCGGGGTTGGTGTGGGACACATGCGGCGCTACAGTGACACCCAGCGGAGGCGGGGTGTCCGACAGTAGTGGGCGCATCTGACGGGGGGAGAGCCAGCGGACGTCTGCATAAAGGTGCGCTGATGTCATTGCACGTCTGGCTCTCCAATGGGCCAAAATACAAGGAAAAAGCAGGGAACCTCCGCCTTTATGAAGCCCTCCCTGGGCTTCCTTGACCTCTGTCGGCGGATCCCCCAACTAGAAAATGGTTCCGTGGGCTGGTATAGGGGTGCCAGCTCTGCGGCCCCACTCTGGGAAAAGCCAGGGGTGACCGGGGGATCACGGCAGACAGTAGGTGGAAGACCGGGGGCCATGACCAGGGCGGATACCTGGTGGTAGGTATCCCGTATAAAAAAAAACAAAACTTTGAAATCTTATTGTGACTCTAATTGTTTATCTGACATATCTGACATAGTACACAAAGCAGGTTTGATTGATGCCATGTTATTTTATCTTAAAAAAATAGTGCCAAGTTTTTGTGAAGGTCCTACTAGGATAGATTTTTTCTTTATCTCCCAACACTCTTTTATTTCTGCAGCCGGAGTGCAGGCAATGGAATATTCTGATCACTCTATGCTCTTTCTTATCTTAAGACCTGGGGTTCAGATAGGATGAGGATTATGGAAATGCAGTTCCTCATTATTAAGTAAGGAACATTGTCGTACTCAAATACAGTATTTTTTATCTTCGAAAAAAAGATTTTTTTTTGTATGACTCACCAATACAGTGGTGGGAAGATTTAAAAAAGGAATTGATTGTTTTGTTAAAAACTTTAAGTAAGAAAGATACAGATATCCAATACTTAACATATTTGAGACATAGACAACTACAATCTTTAATTTCTCTATCATATGTTTATACGCATGATTATAGTGCTCAGATTTCTTCTTTAAAAGAACACATGTGTCAATTTCATCAGAAAAAAACTGCTGTTTTAGCTTTCCAACAAAATTTTGGTTTTCAAGGACCTCTTTCTAATATTTGTCCATATGATACCTGTAACCAGCGAGTGAAGTCAAAAAGAATGGATAGCTTACAAGATTCATTAGGATATATGCATAATACGCATGATGAAATTATGAATATTGTGTATATGCATATTAAATCTCTTTTTTCCCATACTAACACTGAATTGGATGGTATTCAGCAATTTTTAGGAAATATTGAGGTTCCAGAATTCCTGTTTACTTTAAAACAGGAACTGCAGAAGGATATTAATTCTTCTGAAATACAACTGGCTATGAAAACTATGCCCATAAATAAGTCCCCAGGGAAGGATGGTCTAACTACTGAGGTCTACAGATTCATTGTAGAAATCTTGGCACAAGAATTGGCACAGGTTTTCTCTTCAATGTTAAAAACTGCCTTACCCTTCACTATGGCACAGGGTTCTTTAGTTTATCTTTATAAAACAGGAGACCGAAATCTTTTAACAAACTGGAGACCAATTTGTCTCTTAAATACAGATTTTAAATTATTGGCAAAAATTTTAACTATGTGGTTACAACAAGTAGCAAATTACGTGATTAGTCCAGCACAAGCTTGCTCGGTGAAACATTTGAATATTTTGGAACATCTCCTCTTACTTCGAGAAATAATTACTAGAAGTACAAAGAAGGAAGTGGAAGGGTTTTTATGCTCATTAGATCACAGTAAAGCTTTTGACTCTATTAATCATTGTTATATGTGGGAGGTTCTGAGATTCTATAATATTCCAGATCAATTTATGCAATGGCTTAAACTGTTATATGCATCTGCTACTGTAACTCCCATAGTGAATGGACATGTTGGACCAATAATTTCAGTACATAGGGGAGTTCGGCAAGGCTGTCCCCTTAGCTCACTCCTCTATGTTTTCTGTATTGATCCTTTATTAAAAGTATAAATACTCATCCTAGAATAAAATCCTTGCAAATAGGGTCTTTACCGAGTCCGGCACAGTGTATTGCCTATGCTGACGACCTGTGTCTTCTTTTACCAGATGTACAGTCTATATCCTTAGCAATAGTAGTCTGTACTATTTATTCTTCTGTGTCAGGGGCTAGTTTAAATGCATCTAAGAGCCATGGTATATATTTGAGAACACGATCTCAAATTGACCCTCAGATTTCTGGTATTCCCATTGTTTCACACCCTATTAAGATTTTAGGATTATTCTGGAGTGCAGGTAATTTAGATTTATTAAATTGGACTTTAAGGATTGAACTTGGAAATACGATAGTATCAAAATGGAATACTTGGAAACTTGATAAAAAAAAGGTGTGGTTTTAATTAAAATGAAGCTCTTACCGCAATTTCTGTATGTTAGTAAGGTTTTTCCTCCCCAAAACAATTGGAAGCTAGTTTGTTGAGTTTGTTTTTTCGGGCAGTAATGGGTAGTAGGCTAAATCCCATAAAGAGGAATATTATTTATTTACCATACTCATCTCGGGCTTTGAATATGGTAAACCTATTAGTGTTTTTTTATTGTATGTTTTTTTATATTAATCTTCGGCCCCTAGTGATAAATCAGGATAAGTTTTGGACTTCATATTTTTATGATACAGTTCAACAATGGTTTTCTATTTGGGAAGGGTTCAGCGTCACTCACTTGAAGTATGATCCTACACTTCCTGCTTATTATAGAGAAATCTTTATAAAATTATGACTATGGGGGTCTCTAGCCATTCTTTACTTGGTAATACAAGAAAACAGTTGTACCATCATATAATCACTACACATTTTACTGAACTAATAACTTTTCCCCATCAGCCTATGCATCTACAAAATACCCATTTGGCCTTGTTAAATGAACAAAGAGTTCCAAGGAAATTGTGGGATTTCCATTGGCTTAGTTGCCATGGTAAGATAAATGTGAAAAGCAATTAAAAACACAAACAGCATGCTGAACGAGGCTGTATTAGTGTTAATTGTGTCTCAGCAGAAGAAACCATTGAACACCTATTTTTTCTTTGTTCATTTATAAGGACATTTTGGTCAACTCTAGATGGACTTGGTCTGCAGCTATCTTTTCTAAAATGACATGTGAAGAATTGATGCATGGTATTTTTCCCTCTGGTTGGCAGTGTTTTCATAAAGGCACATTGAATACTGTTTGTTTAGTACTAAAATAGTATATTTGGAATGCTAGATGTGGCTTTATGTTACAACAAAAGGACACTCCTATTGAAATAATTATTTAGAATGTTACTAGGGAACTGTCTGTTATTTTTCAGAAAGAATGCATTATTTTTTACGCAATAAGTTTTAGAAGCATATTGCCATAACATGCCTTGGGTAACCACTTCAGATTTTCCTGTTACATGAATGTACTTTTTCAGTTGTTTTTCTGAATACTTGTATATTTCTTTTGTATGATTTATTTTTCAATAAATTCCCCTACCTCACCCTACATCATGGGATATTGTCATGTCTTGGGTGGTTGGGCATGAGGTCACAGACTGAGTGCGTCCAACACCTGAGAAGTGACAATATCCCATGATATACCACACTCTGGACTGCAATATTGTTATTATGAACTAGAGTAAAGGTTTATTAATAAAAAAACCGTTAAACCATTTAAAAAAATTGTTTTGGGGTAGTATACAATAGGAGTACCATTTAAAAAATAGTTCTTGGAGGATTGTGGTCAGCAGGTAATGCTGTTTTACTTTGAGCTAGTTGTGACACTGTGTGAACTCTCTGCCAGTCTCATCCTAGTTATGAACTGCGGTACCCTTGTGTCCTGTTTGTCTCTACCTGTTTGGAGAAGGTGTGTATGAATTTTATGTACATATTTATTCTGGGGTATGCATCAACTCGCTCCCTCAAATTTGCTCCCCTGCCAACTCACTCCTGATGACCCGTTCCCTCATCAATTAGCTCCTGCACAATTTGCTCCAAGGCCACCCACTCCTGCTCCCACACCACACTTTACAAATGGCTATCACTTTGTCACTTATTCAATTAATTCTGCCAATCAACAAAACCAGATATTATGGCAAGTTATAAAGCTGCCTAGTTAAGTGCAGTACAGTTCCTGCAGTGCTTGTCAGTTTGTAGTCGATGTCCTTGAACAGGGAAGAAAAGTTTATTTTGTCAGAGAGAAAGAAAAAAAAAACTAGTGGATCCTAATAACTACATATATATTCATCACAAAAGGGAATATAATGGGAAGTCGATTTGGCAGTGTGAAACTCACTGTTAAAAACAAAAAACATGCAATGCCCCGGGTTCACACTGCCAGCTATGATGACCCAACTATTGTTGCAACATTTAGTGAGTATTCACATGCTCTTGATCTGACTGGAGTGGAGAGAGGTGAGGCAATAAACCGAGCGAAAGATTATACTGCAAGCAGTCAGGATACTATTGCACAGGTTCTGCTATATTGTAAAGACATCATATCTTTAGCAGCACAAGGAACAATGGTAGACAGAAATGTAAAGCACACAATACAGCATGTTCATGTACATGGTGCCCCACCAAATCTTTGCGAACTGTCTGATATACATTTAAAAAGAAATACTGCTGGATTTTAAATTGTTACCTGAATTAAAGATGTGTTTTTAACTGGATATACAGCTCAACTTCTGGACTGGCATTTTCCAGAAGGCGCTACCACAGTGACCCTGCTGAATGTGACTGCATCACCTGACTCTGCGTGTATCACATGACCATGGAGAGCGAGACGTGACTGGTAAGTATAAGCTTCCATACATGTCATGAAGGAGTGTTCAGTTCAGTTACTATTACCTAGATTAGCAATGTTTGTTATCTTCTTGTATTTTCCAGTACCGTTTGCTCTTTTTGATACAGAGAGTACAGGCGGGAGCTAATTGACTGTGAGTGAAATGGGACTGGAGCAAAAAGAACAGGAGCGAAGTGTTGGGAGCATACTTTCAGGGAGTGAATTGATTGGAACGAATTAACGTGCTAACTTTTTTCTGACATCTTTTGTGTTTTTTATCTTATTTTATTTGAGAAAGGCATATGGTAGCAGCAGCACTGAAAGAAGGAGTTCAGTAAGTGGAGAAAGTGCTACCACTTTCAAATGTGCATGCACTTACTTGTGAGGAAATAGAAACATTCATAGAGCATGATTTTGCAGTGTGGCAGTTTTTTCCTTTTATATTACCCTAGTGCATTTATTTGCCTGTTATTTAACTTATTATGTGGTGGACAGGATCCATGGTTAGGAGCTAAGGTGATGGAGTGCTGAGAGTTTGGTTTCGATTTTGTGCTGCCACCAATTATGAGTATAGTCAACTGCTAGGAGAGAGAGTGGAGAAGAATACAACATTTTGTTTTCTTTAATTTGGTTTTATGGATGTTCCAGTCAGTGGCAGTGCACTTTGTAGAAGCAGGGTGTTGTGCCGGATGTGCAGCAGTCTGTGCAAGGTAGGCTTTTGTGGTCGGTAAATCATGATATGAACAAATCATAGTGGTAGGTAGTACTGCAATAAAGGTGTTGGCAGAACTTGTTTTTAACCATGAGTATATACTTAGATTTACTCATGGCTGAGACAAGTTCTCAGCCAATCAGGTCGCTGTATTTTAAGGCAACCAGTTCATACTATATGACTTAAAATGAATGAAAATATAAAAGAAAGTATTTTAAAAATATATAAATTGTATCTTTCATTGAAATATGCTTCCATTTTAACTCTGAATACAAAAATTAGTTCCTGTTTTGGTAACTGTGGGTTTAGCTAAAAACTTAAAAACATAACGAAAACTGTGTGACACACATATTTATAAGAACAAAATTTACTTTGCATTTTAAATCAATACAAGTACTGTTTCTTAATGGAAATGTGTTCAAACCATTAAACCTGCCAGATTGCCTTTTTCCTGTGTGTGTGGTGGTGGTGGTGGGGGGGGGGCGATAGATTTCACCTGTAAATACCTGTGTATGATCCAAATGCGTGTGCTTTTATAAACTTCAGGACTGTATTTCAGCAGTTTGGATCTGCGTCTGCCTATGTACAATAACTGTGTTTTCCCCACCTTTGCTCTTGGTTTATAATGTAGTATTGCCTACTTTCTTCATCCTGTTGTTTTTTTTTTTTCCCCTCTCTTTCTCCACATTCAAGATATGGAATGTTTACCATGGAACACAGGGATTCTAAATTCTGCTCTGTTCCACTGGCAGAATGTCCTTCTCCTAGCACATTGAACACACACACAACATAGAGAATACTGGCTTCTCAATCATGTTGAATCAGTGTGTTCAGCCACAGAGGGGTTTATGATTCCATGCAACCTCGAAAGCGAAACTCGAGAGGTCTGATGGAATTATAAACCCAGTAACTGAAAACACACTGGTTTAATAGATTGAGAAGCCAGTATTTTTTATAGTGTGCGGTAAGATTTTTAACGAGAACCATGTATGATTCGTGGCAGTTCCTTGTGCCACGTGGCTTACATTTCAAGATAGAGTCTCTCATTCCAAATGAATGGAACACTGTTCTACACGCACAGTCAGTACAGCATTCCATTAATTTTTGACTGTGTGGATGAACAGCATTTCGGTATGGTGGGATTTTTAATGAGAACAACGTTCCACCATACACTATAAAGGCCTTTTCTAGAGCCACAGACTCAATTATTTCACTTTCAGGGAAAGCAGAAGAGATTTTCCTGATGAGCAGTTAAAGACAGAAGGAGAATTTTTGCATTGTCAGCAAAGAAACAGTTGTAGTAAAAACTATGAACAACGCTTAATATTTCTAATTTGTTTATGTGTTTAAGTAGTGTGTGATGGTCAGGGAAACAACATTTAATTAATTTGTTTTGTTTTTTATTTAAGGTGGGTTTTTTTATGGCCCAGTTAAAGTTTTTTTTACACTATAAAGGTAGCAGCCATGTTTGTGATGGAAGATCAATTCTGGTTGTAGGGGGACTGATTGACAATAGTTCTGGTTGTAGGAGAACTGATTTGCTCACAGTGTGATGTGGTTTAGTACCAGGGTGGCTATATATTATGCTCTACTATTGAACTGTCACCTGACTGTCATTGGCTGCTACCATAGTTCGATGGGATTGCTGGGCAATGATAGAGGCTGGCATTGATCTTATCCAATTTGGATCACACTCCACCAGGGGTACAATAGCAGCCAAGCCCTCAAATGTGGCATTCACCAGCACTGGATTTTGAGGATGGCAAACTGGTCCAATGCCATTGTTTTCAAGGCCTACCTTAGACTGGTGATTCCAAATGTGGGCAATGGGGCTATTCAAGGGTCTTTGAACTAGCCCGTAATAACAGCCTCTTTGTTTGGTATAAAATGGTAATTTTCATACAGCAGGCGTAACAGAAAATTATATTACAGACAACACAGAGGAAGACATTACTTGTCATAGTAATCCTGTTTTTTCCAAGGGAATCTTACTGTATTCTGACATATGCAGTATTATCCCACCATAGTACTTCCCTGGAGCTGAAAAGTTTAATAGAACCCATGCAAATGAGAGTATACTAGGCTCGAGCTCAGTTTTCAAACCACCGTCCCAGGTAAACAATCCAACAACCATCAGATTCTAACAAAGCTTGCCTAGGATGCTAACTAACTAATGCTAATCTGAAATAGTAATAATAATAATAATCATTAGACTCCCAATCCCCCGATCATCTTCCTAATGATAGGCATTATTGCCAAGACTCAAGTCACAGATAGTCTAAGTAAAAAATAGCCCAGGAGTTCACCACAGTAAAGCTTTAGTGCAGTGCCCCCAGGTTATAGAAGGGGAGGAAGGGTGGGAGCTCAGAATACAGTCAGATTCCATTGGAAGAAACAGGATTACTATGGTAATTAATGTCTTCTTCTAAACCCAGGAAATCTTACTATATTCTGTCATATGCAGACTACCCAAATAGTGCCATTGAGGTGGTACAGAACCTACTTAGGAAACAGACTGTGCAGTACTGCTGTGCCAAACTTAGCATCACTCCTGGTCCATAAATTCAGGCTATAATGTTTGACAAACATGTGAACAGTTTTCCAGGTAGCTGCTTTGCTAATATCCAATAAGAGGATGTCCCTTGAGGCTGCTATGGAAGTAGCAGTGCCCTGTGGAATGGGCTCAAGGCCCACAGGAGGTTTCTTTACCAGCTTTGCTATAGCAAACTGGATGCAGGCCACAATCCAGCAAGCAATGGTCCTCTTTGAAGCTGGTTTGCCCTTTCCTACTCTCACTATAAGTAAGGAACAGCTGGGTTCTGTTCTCCTATGACCCTTGATGTGCTCCAGGTAGTAAATGATAGCCTTTGACATCCAGGCTATGCAATCTACATTCGCCTGAGCATGAATGATCAGTAAAAAAAACAGGAAGGGTAATAGACTGATTAAGGTGAAACTCAGACACCACCTTAGGAAGAAACTTTCTGTTTGTTCTTAGGCCTACCTTATCCCTATGGAAGGAAATGTAGTCCTGATCTGTACACAGGACCTGTAACTCACTGATCCTTCTGACTGAAGTAATGGCTAGTAAGAACACAGTTTTCCAAGTAACATACTTGAGCTCTGCTGATAACATGGGCTCAAAGGGTAGCTGCATCAGCTGACCAATACAGATGTTAAGATCCCAGCCTGGGGTGGGTTCTCTGTGTGAGAGGTTCAGGTGTAGAAGTCCCTTAAATAATTTCTTGAACACCTGTTCAGATGCCAAAGAAGGCCTTCTGCCAACTGAAAAGTAATCCAAAACTGCTGCTAGGTGAACCTTTAATGAAGAGGGCTTAAGACCAATGGAATGGAGGTGTACCAAGTAATCCAGTACCAGGCGCACACCTGCCTGAGTACTGACCACATCTTATTTATGGCACCAGCATGAAAATCTCTTCCACTTTGAGGAATAGGTTAGCTGTGTGAAAGGTTTTCTGCAGCTCCAATGCACCTGGAGTACCCTCTCTGAAAACCCCAGATTGGCAAATTGTATGTCCTCAAGAACCATGCCTTGAGTTTGAGAGATTGCAGGTTGGGATAGAGAATTCAGCCATTTGAGGCAGTAAGTAGATTGTGCCTGCAGGATAGAGTTATTGACTTGCTGACAGACAGAAGTAGAAGCAGCGAGTACCATGGTTGCCTGACCCAATCTGGGGCTATGAGGATCATAGTTGTTGGCTGAGATGTGAGTTTGTCCAAAACTCTGAGCAATAGAGGGAATGTAGGAATTGCATACAGAAATGTCCCTGTCCAATCCAATAGTAGTGGATCCATCGGTACTGTGAACACTGTGGGGGGTCTGCAACTGTACTGTGGCAACTGATGATTGTCTGGGTGAGCAAAGATTTCCACCTCCAGAGTTCCCCACCTCCTGAACACTGTTTGAAGTACCTGTCTGTTCAGAGTCCATTTGTGATGGTTCTGATTGATTCTGCTCAGTGCATCTGCTAGGGTGTTGTCTTTCCTGGTAGGTACACAGCTGTCAGGGACAGGTTCAGACAGTAGGCTAGCTTCCATAGTAACATGGCTTCTGTGCACAATGGGGAAGGCCAGGCACCTCCTTGTTTGTTTATGTAGTTCATTGTGGTGGTATTGTCTGTTCGGACTTGTACTACCCTGCTTTTGAGCTCTGACGCAAATAACTGGATCCCCAGGTGCACTGCTTGAAGCTCCACCAGCTTTATGTGAAGGACGGTCTCCTGATTAGTCCAGATGCATTGAGCTGTGTGGTCTCCTGTGTGTGCTCCCCACCCTAGGAGGGAAGCATCTGTGTTCAGGACCCTTGAGGGAAGCTGTTGTAGGAAAGGAACTCCATGTCTTACTTTTTCTCTGTCTTGCCACCACTGCAGGGCCAGAAGCAAGATCTGATAATTGGTAGCAGAGCAGACAACTGGCACTTTTTTTGTGACCAATAAAATCTGAGGTGAAATTGAATGTCCCTCATTTAAAATCTGGCTCCTGAAACTACTGCTGTGGAAGCTGCCATGTGTCCTAACAGCTGAAGAAAGTGCCTTACTGGCCTGGGCCAGGATAACTGGTAGGAGATGGCCAGCTGTACCAGAGTGTCCACCCTTGCTGGTGAAAAGAAGGCTTTTCCTTTCAATGTGTCCAGCTCTGCTCCAATGAAATCCAAAGGCTGAACTGGGACCAGAACTGACTTTTTGGGGTTTAGAAGGAGCCCTTTAGGCCAGAAGGAGGCTTTGAGCTTGAGCTACAGCATCCAAGACTTGCTGGGAGGACTGATCCACCAGCAGTCAGTCCTCCAGATAGGGAAAAACTGTGACCCCCTGCTTTCTTAAATGTGCAACTACCACGGCCAAGCACTTGGTAAATACCCTTGGAGCAAAACAGAGGCCGAAGGGCATTGCTCTGAACTGATAATGACCTGATTTGAGCCTGAACCTGAGGAACTTTATGTGTGATGGCCTGATGGGGATATGAAAATAGGTGTCCTTCAAATCTATTGAGGCTAGCCAGTCCCCTTGCCTGAGTGAAGGCAGAATGGTGGCCAGAGTGACCATCTTGAATTTTGGTTTTGTCAAATATCTGTTTAGTTGTCTGAGATCCAGAATGGATTGCCACTCCCTGTCTTTTTACTGTTAGGAAATACCTTGAGTAGAACTCTTTCCCCCAGTGTAGGGGTGGAACTGGTTCTACTGCCTTGTCCAGTAACCGTTTCTTTACCTCCTCTAGTAGTTGGTATTCTGGTGAGGAGGAAGGACTGAAGACCTTTGTTCTCAGCTTGGGCAAGGCCTTGAAGGTGAGGGTGAGGCCTTGGCCCACTATCTCCAGGACCCACTTGTCTGTAGTTATAGACTGCCAGACCTGGAGGTACTAGGCTAGCCTGCCCCTACAGGAAGGGAGGAGGTGACCGACAGATTCTTCAGGGTTTTGCTTCACCTGTGGGGTTGGTTGAGGGCTTGGACCCGCTCTGCCAGCACCCCTTCTACACCTACCCTGAAATAGCCCATCTGGGTTGGTAGGTCAGAAGGGCCTGGGTCTGAAAGAAGGGCGTATAATAGGTTGTGCTCTTCCAGCCCTGGGCTGTTGTTTCTGGGAGTACCTGTCTTTTCTTTGGCTGCTGCACTCCTGTAAGCCATCTTGTATTCATCCATCTTTTTCATATAGGCCTTGGTTTGTTGGCCAAAGAGGGATGAAGGGTAACTGGGGAAATTGAAAGATTTTGACTGAGTGTCCTGGGATAAGTTAGTGGTTCTCAGCTATGCAAATCTCCTGAGAGATATGGAGTTAGCCACAAGCCTGGCTACAGTGTCGTTGGCATCCACAGCCATCCTAAACTGCAACTTGGATGCCTCGACATCCATTTTGCAGCCTCTGCCAAATCAGATGCCATAGGTTCAGGGCAGGATTTTGCAATTTCAGATACTGTGCTCCATAGGAATTTTTTATAATCTGGCCACATAAGCCATGTAAGTGGCCTGTCTAATCCTCTGTTTGTCCCTGAACAGGGCTGTTCCAGCTCACCCACGGTCGGCCGGCACCCAGCCAGCCACCGACCAAGACCAGGACACCCGCCTGCAGCTCCTTGGAAGCTGTTTGTCCCTGAACAGGGCTGTTCCAGCTCACCCACGGTCGGCCGGCACCCAGCCAGCCACCGACAAAGACCAGGACACCCACCTGCAGCTCCTTGGAAGCTGTTTGTCCCTGAACAGGGCTGTTCCAGCTCACCCACGGTCGGCCGGCACCCAGCCAGCCACCGACCAAGACCAGGACACCCGCCTGCAGCTCCTTGGAAGGTACGGGACAGCGCAGCCAATCGGAACACGGGTGCTTCCAGCAAACCCACTCTGATTGGCAGGAGTTTTCCCCTGCTATAGACACCTGGCACTTTGTTAGACTTTCCATAAGAACTAAGCACATTTCTACTGTGTTATTAGGAGTTTTTCTACTGTATTAGCTGGATTGTAATTTCTACTACTGTTTTAAATTGCTTACACCTCTTCTGTCTGACTGCTATTCCTGCAGCGCCCCCATCCAAGCACTCTGCCTTGGCTCCGATAAGTCTAACTACCTTTTTTATTTTTTTTATTTTTTGGCTAATTTTCCATTAGCAGGTTATACAGACCTGCCACTAGAGGGATTCTTGGTCTTCTACATAAATCACCATATTCCTTCGTGGGCAATATCCTGCATTATCATTCTACTTTTTCCGGTTCTGCTAGGGACTTGAATCGAAGGGTGGATGGCCACTAACTAAGCTGCTCCTGATCTCCTTTGTTCCCCTTCTGCTGTATTTTCTCATCTAGGTTTTAAATGGGTACCTAGGTGGGCAAATTTCTTGCCTAGAAAATATTGCACTAATACAAATCACGAGACCACTCAATCTGGGACAATGGCTCTCCTTATTGTGTTTTTATTGCTCCTAAGGTGCAGAGTTTTCAGCAATACAGTGTAATTCGAAGTACCTCAATGCAATTCAGTTCTCCAATGTACCTTATCAATACCTAATGTTATAACAGTCTACTGTGCAGACACTCTGTCATTCTCCTCTCCCCTTTTAGCCTATTCCCCCCGGTTAGCCTACACCCCTTTGCTACTGTCCTCACCTATGTCTACCCAAGCACTTACATTGATCACAATCAACTGTCATTACAGTGGCGCCGCCTCTTGCGCAGCACGATATGGGTTGCCGCAAAGAAATAAAAAAGCAGTCTCCATTCTTATAAGCTCCTTAAAGAAAGTTATACTTCTGCTTCTTCTCTGCTCAGGAAATGTGGAGCTCAAACTGGCCCCCACAACTTACCTCGCCTATCGATTTTGCTGAGGCCACAGGTCTCAAAATGATGATGGTCAACATTTTAAGCCTGCCTAAAAAACTTGTACAGCTGCAAGCCTGGGCTGCACACGTTAACCCAGACCTTATCATAATTACTGAGTCGTGGTTAAAAAAGACGAACACTGATCAACAAATATCACTGCAGGGCTACAATTTATTTAGAGCAGATAGAGAGTCTAGAGGCGGGGTGTGGTTATCTATGCCAAATCTAAGTACGTGGTCACCAATATTAGTTGCAAATCTCTGCCAAGGAATTTGAGTTGTTTCGCTGAGCCTTCATCTCCTCCTCGGAATGTATCACTATCCTAGGTGGCTATAGACCCCGTCTGGTGGTGATGAAGTCCTTAATCTTTGAAATCCATGTTCGTAGAGGCAAAAACTGAAACAATATTCCTAGGAGATCTAAATATGGACTGGCTGTCACCTAAATCACATGGCCTCAAATCCCTTGTGGACGAGCTAGGTCTTGGGCAATTAGTCAGAGAACCTACTAGGAACAACACTCTAAATACTGCCAACAGTTCCATTCTAGATGTGGTACTAACCACCCATCCACACAAAATATCTTATTTGGCAGTGTTTCACAACGACATGAGCGATCATGGAATTGTTGCTTGCATAAGATCTCAAATTAAGGCCCGCCACGACCCATCTTATAACAAAAGATCCTTTCACAAATTCAGTGCAGTAAACTTCCTATCTGACCTGAGCATGATCAGATGGCAAGATCTTTACCTAGCCAAAGATGTCAACAAGGCAGCTTGCATCCTTAATGACAAACTCACTACAATAATAAATAAGCATGCCCTTTCATCAAAGTAAGGGTATGGAACAATTCAATCCCTGGTTCACCTGGATCTCAAGGCAGCCCTTATAGCTCGAGATAAGCTCTGGGCTAAAGCTAGACATTCCAAAGAATCTTCGGATTGGCAAGCCTTTAGAACAGCGAGGAATAACTGTGTGAAAAAACTTCGCTCTGCTAAAGCTAACTATTATATTTCTACTCTCGAACAAGTTAAAGGTAACCCTCATAAAATATGGAAGACTATCAAAGCTATAGAAGGACGGCCCATGGCCCCCTCTGTCCCAACAAAGATAGTCGCTAGTGGCAAGATTGTGGAAAACAAGTCCCTAATCCTGGAGGAACTTAACTCCCACTTTGCCACAGCTGGATTAGCTTTTGACTCGTCACCTTATGCTGGTGCTGCGTGAGCCAGCATACCCTCCCGCCACATCTAGTCCTGCACCCAGTCCCTTCCAACTGCGTGAGATAACTTATAAAGTAGAAGATTCTCTTCTTAACTTAAACACCAAAAAAGCGCAGGGGACGATGGCTTGGAACCTTTTTCCTAAGGTCAGGCTATGCCCATCTCACTGCCCCAATTCTCCACATCTTCAATCTTTCCATTATATCTGCTGCTGTGCGCCCTGCTGGAAATCAGCACATATCCTCCCTCTATTTAAATCTGGTGACCCATGCAATGTAAACAACTATAGGCCTATCTCCATATTGCCTATCCTTTCTAAAGTTCTCAAAAACTGATCCATATTCAGTTAAAATCTCACTTGAAACCTTCTCTCTCATTAACCCAGCTCAATCTGGCTTCCGGGCTAATCATAGCACAATCACTGCACTAGCAAAAGTAACCAATGATTGGATCTCTGCTATAGATGCTAAGAAGGTAACTGGTGCAGTCATTTTGGACCTCAGCAAAGCTTTTGATACTGTTGCTCACAAACTATTAGTCAATTGCCTTGCAAAGTTGGGTGCCACATACCATACCACCCAGTGGTTCTCTAGCTACCTAACTGGAAGATTCCAAAAGTAAAGGCGGAAGGCTTTTTTTCTGCTGCCTTGCCAGTTGCAAGAGGAGTCCCCCAAGGATCCATCTTAGGCCCTATCTTGTTTTCTCTGTACATCAATGACTTAGATGCTAACATATCTACGTCCAATCTGCACTTTTTTGCAGATGATACTGTGTTGTATACTTCTGGCTCATCATTATCTGAAGTCAAGGGAGTGCTTCAAGTGGACTTCGCACAATTTGAGCATAATTTAATAAAGGCAAAGCTTCTGCTCAATGCCAAGAAGACTAAAGCGATGATATTCTCCCGAAGTGCTGTCTCAGGCCCCCAATACTCTTGCCCAAGACTTCATTGTCACCACGCTAAACGAGCCTCTGAATTTGTAACAAATTTAAATATCTAGGTATCTGGATCGACAATAAATTATCTTTCAGTGACCACATCGAAGATGTCTCTAGAAGGTTAAAAGCAAGGTTAGGTTTCTTCTACAGAAATAGGCCCCTTTTCCCCCTTGAAACTCGAAACAAGCTTGTACAGGCCACTTTTCTCCCCCTACTCGACTATGGCGATGTGATCTATTCCTCCACCACTCTTACAAATCTAAGTAAACTGGACATCCTTTATCACTGTGCATTATGGTTCATTACCAACTCCCCTTACCGTTCGCACCACTGTGACTTATATGCAGCTGTTGGTTGGACATCCCTTACTACTAGACACCTGCTCCATGCTGGGCTATGGACTCTTAAACTGCTCCTGCAGAAATTGCCAAGCTATCTCTCTTCCCTTATTAGTATCTCACATAGTGCATACTGTTAAGAAAATCTGACTTTATTATGCTTGACATACCAAGGACGCGGACTTCCTTTGGTAAACGTGTATTGCATATGCCCTTCCTCCATTTGGAACCAATACAAACCGTACTGAAACTAACTAGCACAGTTTCAATAAACTTCTACAAATCGCTAAGTTCAGCCAAAATAAAAGACACCTGTAACTGTCATTAAGTCTCTTCCTTCCCCATGTGTGCCACATTTATCCACTGGTAAGGTATAATTGATTTGTCATATTAACTGCTTTCCCTTCCCCTTCTACTCCTGGCTTTATCTTTGCTTACGCTCCACTGCTACTCTATCAAATCTCTCCTCCCTCCTATATCAGTTGTAGACTGTTGTTTGTTCTAGCTGCCAAAATACTGTATATTTGATTTGATTTGATTTGATTAAATCAAATCACACCAGTCATCATGTTTCATTTATCAGTATGCGACCTATAAGTTGCTTCCCTGTCTCATATCAATGTTTACCACCTGCTGCGGTCACCCTATGTGGTACCCTCGTATGTATATCCATCCTGTATCATGTAACGTTGTATTTCATGTATATACTGTTATTACCTATCTGTGTTTGTACTTTAAGTGTTTATGTCACAGGACCTCCTTGTGAATGAGCTTGCTCAATGGAGTTTTCCTGCAATAAACTTGAACTTGAACTTGAACTAATGGCTAGGGAAGAGCCCAGATATGACTTCCTGGCCATTGAGTCCATCTTCCTGGAATCCTTATCAAGGTGATGGGATGCCAGGGCTATGCCAGTCTTATCACAGGCTGCAGCTTGTGCAACACCCTCATGACTGGGGTGTCCAAACAAAATTTCTGCACCAGACTTGGCTACCCAGTACTTCCTATCCAGTTTTTTATCAACTGGCATCATTGAAGTAGGTGTATGCAGATCCTTGAAAACATGTTTTTTGAGGGTTTTGTGGACAGGAAAAAACAACGTTTTTGCTGGAGCCACATCTATCATTTCCACAAAATTAGCCTCTTCCTCCTCATCTTGTCTCCTGAGTAGGGAGGTCTAAAGTCTGAGCCACTTGTTACACAAAAGCAACAGGGAAGTAAAGTTCTCTGATCCTTTATCAGGGAAATCAGGATGATGAGGGTCAGGAGAAACCTGCAGTTCTACCGGTTCTCCATAGTCCTCTTCTTCTTTTTCTTCCTCCTCCTCCCCAAAACCATAGTCCCCCTCCTTCTCTATGAATTCAGAACCAGGATCGATGGACCAGTAACAGAGGGAGAACCTCGGGGCACAACTGTAGGAAATTTAACTGAGGTCCGTGGAATTTGAACCAAAGGAGATTGAAGGGATCGAATAATCCAAATAGCATTAGCTATCTCCTCTGTGGTAGGAACCAACAGTTTCACCGGTTGCAGTTCTGTGTGCTTCTTCTTTTTCTTTTTCTTGCCCACAGTTGCTAATTGAGCAGCCTGTTCAGTGTTGGATTTCTTTGACTGAGAACCGGTACCCTGGTCAGAGGGTGTTTCTTCCAGTTCAGCAGTACTTTTCAAATTGGAGGATTTGTCTGTAACCAGTTTAGCGGTTGTATCAGACATTTTTTCCCTCAGTCAGTTCAATTGCCTGTCCAGTATGGACTGAGGGAAATTTTTAAAAATTTCACAATCTGTCTCTAAGTGGTCAAACTTGAGACAGAAAACACACATCAAATGGGGATCAGCTTTAACAAATGTTTCCCCACACTCGGTGCAGTGTTGGATACCAGTTGTGCCAGTTCTTTTCTTAGGTGTCTGACACATTGCCTACAACCCCAAACTAAAATCTCTCTTTTTTTTTATTTTGGCCGGTTTAAAGACCACAGAATGAACTGGGGTTTAACCCAGTAACGTCCTAACAAAAAGAAGTTTAAACCGAAAACTCCACTTACAAGGAAAAGAAGAAAAAATGTTGATTCCTGACCAGAGAACCAGACAGGAACTGAGGACTTATCTAATTCTTTCTATCTGTTACTAGTTTACCTTGTGAACCAGAGAAAGCATTTAAAAATTCGAACTAAAAAGGGTAGAAAATCGAGAAAATAAATGTGACTTTTGGCAAAGATGCAGAGGATTCTCCGAGGCGTGTGACTAGTCAAGAGGAGTGAAGAATCTGACGGCTGATTGTTTACCAAGGAAGGTGGTTTGAAAACTGAGTTTGAGCCTAGCTTCTCTCATTTGCATAGGTTCTATTAACCTTTTCAGCTCTGGGGCAGTACTATGGTGGGACAATACTGCGTATGTCAGAATACAGTAAGATTTCCTGGGGTTAAAAGGTATAGATTATGGTACCCCCTCACCCTCCCTAGGTTTATTCTCCCAACAGGACTAGTATAGAAGACAACTAGAATCAGTCAGAGGTGGATGGAGTTGGTGATGACCTTACTTCCTGTGTTCCAGGGATGAAAATGGTTCCAGTTTCAATGAACTTTTTCTTTCCAGTTCAGTTTATTTCTCCTTCCTATTGAAGAGGAGATGTGGTTAGAGCAGCCAAGAGGACATGTTTGTGCACGTTTATGTTTTATTCAGCCAGAGCATGATAGGATCCAGAGAGGACTATGGGGGGTTGTAGGCGATCTTACTGTTAGAGCTCTTGCCTATTTGTGCTGTAACATTGTTTTTTCTTGCTGTTGTGTGGACACTAGTGAGGACAGCCTACAAACTAGCTATGCCTATAAGTTGTTTGTGAAATCATAATTTTCTGTCAAGATTGCTCTAGGAAAACTACTATTTATTTATTTATTGAAATGGTTCACCAAGAAAGGCACACTGAATAATACATTGCGTGTCTCCCAATGCATCCTGGGAAAGAGGGTAGGAGGGTATAACAAAAGGAAAAAACATAAGCAGATATACAGATATCATATTAACAGAGTAAAGGGTCACAAAATATAGATATATGTCATAGAGGCAACAAACTGAACATCATTTTCTAAGTGCTGGGTTACATAAAGGTAGCAGTTTGAACAGCAGTTTCTAAGTGCTGGGTTACATAGTGAAAATAATAAGTGCCACATGAACAATGAAGTTACTATACTGGTAGAAGTTGGTAAGAGAATGAAAGTAGTAGTAGCTTGGAGAGAGGATATGCACACACTAAACAAAGATAAAATCATAGATTTGTCAAGGAGATACTGGCAGGGGGAGGGGTGGAGATCGGGGGAGCTAGGGAGAAGTGAGGGGGAAGGGGAGGCAATGTGAGGGGAAGAAGTGCTAAAAGCAATAAGGACTGGCAAAAAAGCTAGGTGGGTGCTTAAATGTTAATTTTGGTGAAAGGTGAAAGATAAAAGCAGATGAAAGTTATATGTTCATACAGGTACAGTTTACCGAAAGGAACTTAAGTAGGGCAGAGGAGATGGAGAAGGAAGGTGAAGAGAGATGAATCTGAGGAGGGAGTGCATTCCAAAGTTTAGGGAAGCGATAAGAGAATGCCAGCTGACCCACGGTAGTAAATCGATGGGGAATCATTAGTTAATGAAAGTTAAATGATCTGAGCAAGTAAGCAGGAGGTGGCAGGGTGGATAGTAAGGAGGTAAGATAGGGTGGGAGCATGTTAAACCAAAATTTGGATGCAAAGTTTGCACAGTGTAGGTGTCAGTGATTTTCAAGCCAGGTGAAAGCCAGGGAGCAGTAGAGATCACAGTGATGGGTGTGTGTGTGTGGGGGGGGGAGTCCAGGACAAAGTGGCAGAAAAAGTTAAAAAGGGTGTCCAATCTGGTTAAGGAAGACTTGGGAGCAGCACTGTAGACTACATCGCAGTAGTCAAAAATAGGTAGGATCATTTTTTGGACCAGTTCATGCCTGATTGGTAGCGGGAGGCAGCTCTGGTTCCTGTATAGGGCATTAAGTTTGTGGCACAGCTTTTCAGCATGGCATCCACATGTCCAGAGAATGTGAGGTGTTGGTCAAGACACAGCCCTAAGTACCTATAATAAGTAATGTCCTCAAGGACTGTCCCGTCAACAGTTTGGAAGGAAGGCAGGGAGGGGAGACTAGACAGTCTCTGCCTAGTGCCAAAGGTCATTGAGACAGTCTTCTTGGCATTGAGGGACAGATGATGGGAGCTAAACCAGTGCTGAACATTATTAAAGTCAAGCTGAGGTCTGGTAGCTACATCAACTGAGGACTGACCAGATGTGAAGATGACAGTGTCACCAGCATACATGTGGATACAAGTGGAAGAACAAACAGAAGGGAGGTCATTTAGAAATATAAAGAATAAAATGGGCCCCAGGACAGAACCCTGCAGGATGCCAGTGTTGATGGGGGGATGAAGTAGAGTCAGCTATTCTAATTGACTGAGTCCTGCTTACCAAGTAGGTGCGTAATCAGCTGGTGGCAGATTCAGACAGACCTGCTGATGAGAGGGGTTTTAAAAGACGGGTATGGGATACTGTGCCAAAAGTCTTTGCTAGGTTGACAAAGATAGCAGAAGTGATGTGGCTATGGTCTATTCCTGAGAGGATAGAGTCAGTGAGCCTAATCAGGGAGGTGGTAGTGGAGTGGTTCTTCTTAAAGTTAGACCTGAATGGAGTGAAGAGGTTAGAGTCAGACAGGAAGCTAGTGAGTTGAGTGAGAACTAAGTGTTTTTGAAGTTTAGCAAGGGTAGGAAAGAGGGATATGGTACGATAGTTGGCTGGGGAGGAGTCACCTCCTTTAGGTAGGATCAGTACAGTGGCATGCTTCCAAACAGAAGGGATAGTAGCAGTTGCAAAGGAACAGTTAAGTAAGTGGAAGAGTGGACTTACGATGGCTGAAGCTGACTAATACAGAAGCTTGGGGTCCAAAACATCTGACAAACAACCCTTGGGGGGGGGATTAAGAGTAGATATGGCTTAAAGAGTGTCAGCCGGTGAGATATTTAAGAAGGTGAAGGGATTAGTTGTAGAAAGTATACAGGGTTGGGTGGGGGTGTAGGAGTGCTGTGTAGGAGGTAAGGAGGCAAGGAGTGTGGAGGCACAGTAGGTAAAATAAGAGTTAAAATTAGAAGCTACACTGAGATGGTCGGTTATTTGTAATTATTTGTAAATTGTTTACTTTAAGGAGAAGGGTAGGGTGTGTGGAGGGGGGAGAAGAGGAAGTGAATGAATTTCCATAACCTGTAGGGGTTATTTATGTTGGACTGGAAGGTAGTGGTAAAGTAATCAGCTTCTGCTAGGTGAAGTAACTTTCGTACATTGGTTACATAGGGCATGGTAAGCATCATAGTCCTTTGGGAGATTAGTGATTTTATGTCATTTCCATTCTTGGTCTCTGGTTCTAAGGCAGGCCAAGACCTCTGGGATAATCCAAGGAAGGTGGTTACCTCTGACCCTTGAGTGATGTATGGGGGCATGTATGTTCCAGATGTCCAGGAATTTATCATGGAAAAGGTTATAGGTACCATCTATAGAATCTAAGGAGGTTATAGGATCCCAATTAGAGTAGGCCAGATCATGGAGGAGGGGAGCAAGGTTCAAGGAATTTTGTAAGAGCAGAATTGCAGAGTTTAACATGATACCTTTGGCTTATAGATTTTTCAAAATAGAAAGGACATATGGTGGTCTCTCAGGGCATCTGGGAGTGACCCAGATTTCATGACCCTATGAGGGTGCAATTTAAGAGCCCAATCAATTAATGAGTGATTCCCAGTCTTAAGGTACAGCTGGGTTGGCTCAAGAATGAGCCAAGTTAGATTCTGGGCATTGACGTCAATATGGACTTTATGATGCGAGGGGGCTAACCAGTTATTGTTCAAATTGTCCGTTACATATAGTTCACCAGATGGGGTGAGAGAGACAATAGAACTGATGAGGTCAGTGATTACTGAGGAGGGGAAGTTAGGGTGACAGTATGTACCAGCAATATATATGGGAATGGAGAATGGGAGGGAGAATTTTAGGATGATAGGATGACTCCTTTGAATGTGTGGCTGTTTGTGGGGGTCCAGGTGCAGGCTACAGGATTTTCCTTATTTATCGCCCTTCAGGGATGATGGGGAATTTCCTGCAGGAGGTTGCTGAATTCGCCATCAGCAAAACATTGGAAGGCCCCATATTATTCTGGGTGATTTCAATGTTTGGGGTGACAATGAATCTTCTAGGTGTAGTCGTAACCTCCTCCAGACTATGTCCTCTCTGGGTCTGACACAAGTCGTTGCTGCTGTGACACATCAGGACGGCCACATGTTGGACTTGGTGTTCTCATTGGGGCTTGAAATTGACAATCTCAAGATTGATCGAGTAGCTTGGTCTGATCATTGCACGGTGCAGTTCATGTTTGGGGCTCCCACTGGATGCCCTCTCCCTACTGAGATGATGAGCTGTCGCCCTTTATGGGGATTGACCCCTGAGGGTTTTTTGTTGGCAGCTTATCTATCTAGTGTGGGTGATGCATGTGTTGGAGGCATTGGTGCTGGGGTCGATACCTATAATAAGGTGTTATCCAACACCATTGACTCCCTCGCACCTGTCCGTGTACAACCTTAAATCTTCTTACCTGAGGTCCCCATGATATGATGGGGCTCTCAGCGAAATGAAGAGGAAGGGTCAGAGGTTAGAGTGCTGCTGGAGGAGATCTGGTCTGGAGAGGGACGAACTGGCCCTGCGTGTACATTATAACGCATACCGGGGGCAATCAACCGTAAGAAGGCATTGTTCCTGTCCAGGGAGATTGCTGCCAGGAAGAACCAACCAGCTATACTTTTTCAGACTGTGGACAGGCTACTCCATCCTGCTTGTCTACAGCCCAAGAAGGTTTTTACTAATGCTGAATGTGAAGAGTTTGTTCGGTTCTTCTTGGACAGAGTGTCCAGTATCCGGCAGGTGGCTTCTTCAGCCAGCAATGTCGTAGCTCGCAATGGTTGCCTAAAGTGTTTTGAGTGCACTCTGCCTGGTTGGGGGGAGTTTAGACTGCTGGAGGTAAATGAGGTCATTGAGGTGGCAACCAATCTGAAGCACACTTTTTGTGAACTGGACCCAGTGCCAACGCGTTACTTGATGAAATGCATTGACACCTTTGGCCTGGTGTTTGCTCTGATTGTCTGGTGTTCCTTATTTGAGGGGGTCTTCCCTGATGCCTTGAAGGAGGCACTAGTGAGACCCCTCTTAAAGAAACCATCTTTGGACCCGGAGGTCAGTGCAAATTACCGACCTATCTCCAACCTTCCTTTTTTGGCAAAGGTAGTTGAGAAGGTGGTGGCATTTCAGTTGGAAGAGCACCTCATGACTCATGAGTTGTACGAACCTTTCTAGTCGGGATTTCAGGCTAGGCATAGCACAGAAACCGCACTTGTTCAGGTGCAGAATGATGTCCTCAGGGTGAGAGATTGTGGGGATAAGACAATTCTTGTTCTCCTTCATCTCTCCTCAGCATTTGACACTGTGGATAATTGTGTGCTGCTTGACTGCCTTAGGGAGCCACCAGTATTGTCATCCACTGGTTTGAGTCCTTTCTTACCAACAGGAGGCAGCGGGATGTGATGGGGAATTTCTCCTCTACTCCTAGCCTCCTATCGTGTGGAGTTCCTCAAGGGTTGGTACTGGCCCCAATGTTGTTCGCCGTGTACATGCTACCACTGGGAGGGCTCATTAGGAAGTATGGCTTGGGTTTTCATTGTTATGCCGATGATGCTCAGCTATATCTTTCCTTTGCCCCAGGGACATCCAATGCAGTGGATGTGCTAAACAGCTGCATTGCTGAGATTAACAACTGGATGGCCTCCAGCTGGTTGCGACTGAACCCTGATAAGGTGGAGGTATTGGTGGGGGAGCTAAACACAGTGCGTGATAGGATGGCCTCTGATTCAGCGACTGGACTTGTTCTGGGAGCTGTTTCATTGAAGGCCTTCTCTTGGGTGCGAAATCTTGGTGTTATTTTGAACAGGAATTTGACTATGGAGGTGCAAATATCCTCCACAGTCCACTCCTGTTTTTTCCATCTTAGAAATATTGCCAGGATAAAGCCCCTTGTGCCTCCTCTGGTCCTCCCTACTTTAATACATGCATTAGTTACATCAAGACTTGACTACTGTAATGCGCTCTACCTCAGGGTCACAGGAGGATCTCTCCATAGGCTGCAGCTAGTTCAAAATTCAGCTGCCTGGTTACTTACTGGGCAGCAAAAAAAATGTTGCCATATTACACCAGAGTTGCGTGAATTGCACTGGCTGCCGGTTAGGTGGAGGATCCTTTTTAAGGTGGGTCTTCTCACCTACAAGGTCCTACACAGGCAGGGCTCTGGTTATCTGTTAGACCTTCTTGTACCTGCTCTCTCTGTCTGCCCCCTCCGCTCTTCCAGTAGCGGCCCCCTGGCGATTCTTAGAACGAGGTTGAGATTTGCTGGCGACAGAGCTTTCGGTGTTGCAACTCCCATTTTTTGGAATTCGCTGCCATCTGAGGTTGGAGGGGGCCCTACCTTGGACATTTTTAAATCCCACCTGAAGGCCCTCCTATTCTTCCAAGCATTTTGGGATTGAATCACTGAATTTAGCTGAATATGATAATTATATGATGGGTTATACATTTTATTTTTTGTATTTAAATGTGTTATGCATCTTGTGTTATTTTGAAGTTGTATTTATTCATTTTGTACAGCGCCCACAGCCTCCAGGATTGGGCATTTTTATATAAACTTTGCCTTGCCTTGCCTTACCATGATAGCCTTGTAGGCTTTAGTGACTGCCGTGGAGAAAATTGTAATGAACTGGATGGTAGAAGAAACATATATTGCTACTCCTTCACCTCTACCAGTCTGTCTGCCTAACAATAGCATAACCAGGGATGGAGAGAGAAGTGCCACCCATATTATTATTAAGCCAAGTTTCTGATATTACTATTATGTCTGGTGCAAGTTTGATTGCAAGGGGCTGTAGCAGGTCTAATTTTGGGAGCAGGCTTCTGATGCTTAGGTGCATTATTATTAAACCACGTGGTAGGGCGAGAGGATTATTAGAGGTTAGGACAGCAGATGTGGCTGTGAGTGGTGGGGAGGGTGTAGCACATAGCCCAGGGTTGGGGTTAATGCCACCTGAGGATAATAGCAGGAGAGCGATGATTAGGACGTAAATTATATCATTTTTGAACCAGGGGACTTGATGAAGTGGGTGTCCAGTATGGGGGGGGAGTAGTAGGGTGGTGATTGAAATTTTAAAAGACACAGTATGGTGAAAATGGGAGGGATCTGTAGGAGTGAAGCTCTCGGACAGATAGAGAAGTGGTTCCACCTTAAGAGGGCTGGGATGGTGGTTACTGCGAGGTTGTATTCAGAAGGGTGGACAAGAGGGAGGCAGGGAGTGGTTGCCATGTTAAATGAGGGAGCTGGAGTTGTGGTATAGATTGGGAGTAAAATTAGCAGGATAAGTAAGAAGGTCAGACTACAGTACATCAAAGCCATGGCACAAGATTAAGGTGGGGGAAATGCAAGATGAGTCAGAGGATGAGCAAATAAGGAGCAAGTTGACTATTTGGAAGTGGAGTAGATTAAAACAAAGATACAAGAATGTGAGTGTGCTTGGGTGCCACTTTAACAACAGAGGTCAGAGTAGATGTTATAGGATTAGTCAAAGGATAGGAGTAGTAACAGAAATGCATTGATTGGACTTTTATGCAGAATGGGTGGGGACTGCCTGACAGTTTGAGTATTTAAAGAGTGTCGGAGGCAGAGGTGGGCAGGAGGGCCAAAAAATTAGTTAAGATTAGCTCCTTAATTAATACAGTCGGCAGCTGTCTGGCAGCTTTCTGGTATCTGAGAGTAGCCAATGAAGAGGGTAGAGTTCTGTGTAGCAGCCAATCATCAGGTGTGCGCCAGAACTTGGAAAGAAAAATAAAATCACAGAGGCTCTAAAGCGGACCATACCTGGGATGCTTCTCAGGGCTGTGGAAGTGGGCGAGCAGCAAAATTCTGTAGGAGCCACACTGCTGTGGACAGGAGGAGCTCCCAGTCAGGGGCCTCTGCTGAGAAGAGGAGAAAGGGAGGGTTAAAAATGAAATAAAATGAATTTAATCGGTGGGCGTTCTGTAGCCAAGGCTAAGGCAGGGAACGCTAAGGAGCTGGGAGCAATTAACTTAAGTGGGGGGTGGGTTCCCAAAGAGAGAAGCAGACAAGCTAGCAGAGCAGGTCAGCATCAAGAAACAGGAGGAAGCGTGGTTGAAGAAGGGAGGGGGGAAGAAATAGTGAAATTAGGATAAGCAGAGAAGGAGAAAATTAAAAGAATAAGGAACAGCAAAATACAGAAATTTGGGAGCAGCACTTTTAAATTGTCTCTCTAGTACCTTTCCACCTAATGTTAATTAAAGCAGCTTACAAGTAGTGATGGCTAGGCAGATAAATCACAGGCTAAACTGTATAATGTAATAAATAAACAGCTAACAACAGTTGAAATTGAAGCCAAAAAAATTATTTTAAATTAGCTCCTCAATTAATAAAGTCGGCAGCACTCTGGCAGCTCTTTGGTATCTGAGGGTAGCCAATGAAGAGGTTAGAGTTCTGTGTAGCAGCCAATTGTCGGGTGCATGCCAGAACTTGAAAAGCAAAATAAAAACATAGTGGCTTCAGGGTAGACCATACCTGTGATGTTTTTCAAGGCTGTGGAAGAAGGCAGGTGGCCGAATTCTGTAGAAGCCGCATCGGTGTGGATAGGAGGAGCTCCCAGTCAGGGGCTCTGCTGGGCTGTTTCTCAGGGCTATGGAAGCAGATGGGTGGCTGAATTCTGTAGGGGGTCCCACCACTATGGATAGGAGTAGCTGCAGGTCAGGGGGCACCACTGGGTTGCTTCTTAGTGCTGTGGAAGCGGGTGGGTGGCTGAATTCTTTTTTTGTTATATTTCAATATACTTTATTGATATATCATAAACTTCAATACCTATATAGGTAGCCATTAAACAGAGTAATAACACCCCCCTCAGTGAAAACCATGAGAGAACAACAAGAGTCAGAATACATCTACCCATATATCCACCCCCAAAAACCCCGTCCACCCTCCACCCCTCCCCCTTCCCGCCAGGCGTGCTCATACTCAGTCATCAAATAATAATAATAACAAGCTTTTCACATTAAGAGCTATCATGGCTTCCATAAAGTAAATAGAGCATTTACGGGACCCCATCTGCTCTGATAGATCTTCAATCGATTATTCATGGCTAAAATGTGCTTCTCTAGCTGAAGGGCAAACAGCATTTCTTTGTGCCATTCAATAACTGGGAGGGCTGATTCCTCTGTCCAGTGTCTCAGGATAATTAATTTAGCTATTGCTGAGATCAAAGCCAAATGTGCTTTCCTAACATTGAGAAAGTTCTCCGGAATAAGTTTAGTATATAAATCTCTGAGTATATGAGGGTCCAATCCCAGCAAGGGATCAAGTTTACTCTTAATAGCCAACCAAAATTTCTGGACCGTAGGACAGGCCCACAACATATGATACAATGTCCCAGTATGACTAACACATCTAGGGCAATCAGGGGAAGGCCTTTTTCCCAATTTGTATAGCTTGAGTGGCATAAAATATAAGTTATGCATAAGATTAAATTGCATCAGCCGCAATCTATCCTGCTTGACAAATCTGTACAGGTTCTGCCAGATTGCAGTCCAGAAATGTGGTTCAGCTCTAAGGGAAAATACCTGCAGCCAATAATAACACACTCCTTGTGGCAACCCCAAATCCAGTCTCTGAATTGCTTTGTATACTGCTGACTCAGCATGGGGTTCCCTCGATGCTCTCAGAAGCGTATTAAAGACATCTGTTGACCCTTGACTTGTTCTCCCTGATCCCAAATAAGTAAGAATGGCCCTCTTGAGTTGTTCATACTTGAAGAAAGCTGTAACAGGCACTTTAAACCTAGTTCTAAAGAGATCAAATGAAATTACTCGGTCTTCCTCATATATATCCCTAAGTTTAGTGGTATTAAGCAAAGGTAACAATCCCAGAGGAATGGGCTTCCGATCAATTAGAAAGTGAGGATTCCTCACAATCGGCTGCTCCAAAGAAGCATGCCAGATGTGGGATAAATGAGATTGCAATTGATGCCAGGCCCTAATGGACCAACCTAGTGGTACATTTCGAAGAGGCTTTGGGATTGCTTTCGGATTGGTGTATAACAGGACGGGGAGAGAGCAGCCGTGCTGAGCTGCTAGGTATTGTTCGATGTCTAACCATAAAGGCACATACACTTGCCTTTCATCCCTCAATACCTCTCTTGACCAGTATGACATCCTAGCCAAATGATGAGCACAATAATACGAAAAAAACGAAGGGGCTGCTAAACCCCTCCTAAGCCAGACCCATCCTAATCAAAGCTTTGAATGGCAACAGTCCCGGCAGTGACTCACTGGACCCCAGTATCCTCAGGCTGGTGCTAGATGAAGTCCTTGCCCCACTCACCAGCCTAATTAACCAGTCACTCTGCCTGGGACAATTTCCCACAGCTTGGAAAACAGCCATTATCACACCAATTCATAAAGGGGGTGACAGGTCATCGGCCAACAGCTACTGGCCAATCTCCATCCTCTCCCCCATCTCTAAAGCCATGGAGAAAGTGGTGGCCATTCAAATCACTGATTATCTGGCTAAGCATAACATCTTATGCCCAGAGCAACATGGCTTCCATGCTGGTCACAGTACCAGCACTGCCCTATTTGAATTCTCCAACTTCCTTCACTCCTCCTTGGATACCAGCTCCCTAGCTGGTGCAGTGTTCATCGACCTCTCAAAGGCCTTCGACACCGTCTCCCATCCACTTCTGCTGAATGCACTCTGCCACACTGGTCTCGGCTGGCCCCTAGCATGGTGCACAAGCTATCTTGATGCTCGATCACAGTGTTAAAATCAATAGCACAGTCTCCGATACCGTCCCATTCACTCTGGGGTCCCCAAGGCTCCATCCTGGGCCCCTTCTCTTCTCGCCTATCTGAACACCCTGCCCAGTGCATGCCCTGGCAAAATTCTACTGTATGCAGATGACGCTGTCCTTTTGCCACCCACCGCAATCCCGCCTCCTCCAGGACACCCTACAACAGTCTTTCAACAGTGCCGAAGCTTGGTTTAAGGAGCGCAGACTCATCATCAATCTTAAAAAGACCAAAGCTATGCTCTTTTCCCACCCCCAAAACAAAGCTAGCCACCACCCACTCTATATCCTTCCAAGTACCAATCAGCCACTGGAACAAGTCTGCTCCTACAAATACCTTGGGGTTACCTTCGACTCAGCCCTCACATTTCACAACCACATCAATGCCCTAACATCCGCCACTAACACACGGCTTGGCATTCTCTTCCGCCATAGAACCTGCCTTCCCCGAAATGCTCTCCTGCTCACTGTTACATCATCCATTCTGTCCCTTGTAGACTATGGTCTACCAGTCTATGGTGCTGCCGACACCACTGCACTCAAAAAAATTCACTTAACCCTGAACAAAGCCTGCAGATTGATTACTGGTGCCCCCAGGCTCACACACACCTGTCAGCTGTATGTCGAGGCTAAATTGCTTACCCTGGATGAACGGCTCCAATACCAAACCTGTCTCCTCACAAAAAAAACCCTACTTGGGCTCTCCCCCCCTGGGGTAACGGCATCCATCCACCAGAGCCCTCCCGCTATTGCAACATGGTCTTCCAACAAGACCACTCTAATGGTCCCCAGATCAAGAACCAGCCGTGGCCAGAGGTCCTTCTGCTATAGAGCCCCAACCTGGTTTAACTCTCTCCCTGCCCCCATCACCAATGCCACCACCATCTCCAAGTTCAAAACCACCCTTCGAAACCACATCATCAACACTCGTAACTGCTCCTGTCTCTGAAAGCAGCCTCCACCTCTACTTCTCTTGACAACGCCCGGGCGGCTCTCACCAGCCATCCCCACCACCACTTCCTGTACACCGTGTTATGTTTAACCTGGCCAGTGCCAGCTGTTTCCAGTGTTTACCTATTAGATTGCTCACTATTGATACCAACTTGTGTGTAACACCTGTTCTCAATTACATGTACCCTGTAACCCAAATGTATTTCTCTGACCACAGTGTGACGTGGCGCCTCTGTTGAACGCCTATTGTTTTGCAAACCTACGCTATGTAACCAAAAACACAATGTATGTCTTTATGTGACGAAGTACCTTTGGAAATGAGCCTCTGGCTCAAAGGTTGTAAACTGATTTTACAAATAAATAAATAAATAAATAAAACCCCGCTCCTTGAGTGCCGAGAGTTTTAAATAGGAACGCCTAACACTCTTACCTCTCCAAAAGAAAACAGTTAGTATTTGATTTAGTTTGCCAAACCATTTTTTAGGGATAAACAGACCCAACATTCCTAAGGGATATAGTATTCGGGGCAAAACATTCATCTTTATAATATTTTTTCTTCCCCATGGAGAAAGAGAAAGATCTCCCCACCTGTCTAGGTCTAATTTAATTATATGCAGCAGCTCTGTAAGATTAAGTCTAAACATAGTGGGATCCCCCTGGCAATCTTAATCCCAAGATACATAAGGAATTTAGGTTCCCATACTAAATTAGTATTGCCAAGCACAGACTGGGAAGTATTGTTATTTAGGGGAAAAACTTTGGTCCTGGATTTATTAACATAGAAACATAGAATTTGACGGCAGATAAGGACCGCTTGGCCCAGTCTGCCCATTTCCCTACCTGATGGATAAGTTGCAGATCCTAGTTAACCAGCAACCTACTTCTTCCTACCCCCAACCCCTAGAATTGCCTTATGACTGTCCCATGCATGCTTGAATTCCACCACTGTTTTTGACTCCACAACCTCCTCTGGAAGGCCGTTCCATACATCCACAACCCTCTCTGTGAAAAAATACTTCCTTAAATTACCTCTGAGCCGCCCCCTTCTATCTTCAAATTGTGCCCCCTTGTTCTTGCACACCTCTTTTTTTGAAAGATGCTACCCTCTTGGACTTTGTTGATTCCCTTGAGGTACTTGAAAGTTTGTATCATGTCCCCCTCTCCCTCCTTTCCTCGAGGCTATACATATTAAGCTCCTTTAGTCTCTCTTCATATGTCTTCTGGTGCAGACCCTGCACCATTTTAGTTGCCCTCCTCTGGACAGCTTCCATCCTGTCTATGTCTTTGCGGAGATTGGGTCTCCAGAACTGCACGCAGTACTTCAGATGGGGTCTCACCAGCTGTCTGTACAGAGGGATAATAACTTCTTGTTTTCTACTGGTGATGCCTCTCCCTATGCATCCCAGTATTCCCCAGCCCTCCTAGCTGCCCTCTCACATTGCTTGCCCACCTTTAGGTCATCTGATATGACTACCCCCAGGTCCCTTTCCATTTTTGTTGTTGTTAGTATCTCACCCCCCATTGTGTACTCTTCCCCTGGGTTTTTGTTTCCCAGGTGCATTACCTTGCACTTCTTAGCATTGAATCTAAGCTGCCATACATTTGACCATTCCTCTAACCTTGCCAAGTCCCTTCTCATCCTTTCCACCCCACCTTGTGCATCAACTCTGTTGCAGAGCTTTGTGTCATCAGCAAAGAGACATACTTTTCCTTCCAGTCCCTCTGCAATGTCGCTTATAAAGACATTGAAGAGGACTGGTCCTAATACTGAACCCTGCGGTACCCCACTACCAACCCCCCTTTTTTAAGAGTGGACTCCATTTACTATTACTCTCTGTGTCCTATTCTCCAGCCAATTCTTTACCCAGGCTGTCATCTTAGGACCCACTCTCAGGCTGGCTAACTTGTATATTAATCTTTTGTGTGGGACTGTGTCAAATGCCTTGCTAAAGTCTAGGTAGGCCATGTCCACAGCCCCTCCCTGATCAACTACTTTGGTCACCCAGTCAAAGAAATCTATCAGATTTGTCTGGCGTGACCTTCCCGCTGTGAATCCATGCTGCCTTGGGTCCTGTGCCCCTCTGGCCTCTAGATACTCAACAATTCTTTCCTTCAGAAGTGATTCCATCATTTTCCCTACCACTGCGGTTAAACTAACAGGTCTGTAGTTTCCTGCTTCTGCCTTGCTCCCACTTTTGTGAAGGGGAATCACATCTGCCCTCCTCCAGTCCTCAGGTACCACCCCATCCTCCCATGATTTGTTAAAGGGGTAGTCAGTGGTGTCACTAGTTCTACCCTTAGTTCTTTTAGAATTCTGGGATGAATCCCATCAGGCCCCATTGCTTTGTCCACCTTCAGTTTTAAGAGCTCTTCAGAACCCTTTCTTCTGTAAATGGGCTGGTATCAACTTCTGTATCCAGAGTGTTTCTACTGTTTGTTTTAGGTACCTCCCTCTTCCTTTGTAAATACTGAGCAAAAATATTTGTTTAGTATCTCTGCCTTTCACAGTCACCCTCTGCCCACCCTCCTCCCCTTTATTAAGCCTCACTATCCCTCCCTTGGTCTTCCTTCGCTCCCTGATGTACCTATAAAAGGTTTTATCCCCCTTCTTAACTGAGTTGGCTATCTTTTCCTCGGTTTGGGCCTTTGCTGTTCTGACTGCTTTTCCAGCTTCCTTTTGCTTTAACTGATACAGTTCTCTGTCCTGTTCCTTCTGTGATTCCTTGTACTTCCTGAATGCTTTCTTTTTCTCTTGAACCTTCACTGCCACTTCCTTTGAGAACCATAGTGGTTTCTTACCTCGTTTCATTTTGTTTATTTGCTTTACACAAAGGCTTGTTACCTCTGTGATGGCAGTTTTTATTATTCCCCATTGTTCTTCCACCCCTCCTTCCTGCCCATTTGCTAGTGCATTCCTTAGGCACTCACCCATTTTGGCAAAGTCAGCCCTCCTAAAATCCAGTACCTTTGTCTTTGTATGGCTTGACTCTATTGCTATGTTTATTGTGAACCATACTGTTCGATGGTCGCTAGTTCCCAGATGGCTACCCACTTCTACATCTGTGATCCTCTCTTCATCTCCATTTGAGAGAACCAGATCTAAGATCGCTCCCTCTTGAGTGGGCTCCAGTACTAGTTGTCTAAGGCATGCCCCCTGTAGGGCATCTAGAATAACCCCACTCTTAGAAGTGGCTGCTGCAACTGCACTCCAGTTAACATCTAGCATATTCAGATCACCCATCAGCAATATCTCCCCTTATCTGCCATTCTAAGTATACTTTCTATCATTTCCTTGTCCATTTCCTCCCCTGAGGGGGTCTGTCTAACCCCTGTGCAGATTGTGGTGCCATTGCTTGCCTCCAAATTGACCCACAGTGTTTCTTTCCTCCATGTTTACCCTTTTGTTCTGTTGCTTTGATTTCTTCTCTTATGTAGAGTGCTACCTCCTCCCTTTACCTCCCTGTCCCTCCTATAGATAGTGTATCCTGGTATGTTTACGTCCCAGTCATGGTTCTGTGTACCATGTTTCTGTGACTCCACGATATCCAGATCTTCCTCCTCCATCAAGGCCACTAATTCAGGAAGCTTGTTACCCAGACTACGGGTATTGGTACTCATTGCTCTCCATTTTTTGATGGCTTTACCTTCTGTAGCGGCATCCCCCACTGACCTTTCTACCTTGGTCTTTTTCTCATTTAGTATCCTGTTTTATTTGGGGAGGCTGGGATTTTCCTGCTGCTTATCAGTGCCTCCCCCCTAGACTAGTTTAAAGGCTTGCCAATGAAGCATTTAAACCGATTTCCCAAAAGACTTGTTCCCTTCCTGGACAGATGCAGACCATCCTGCCAATGTAGGCTGGTGTCCCTCCAGGTGGAACCCCAGTCCCCAATGAAGCCAAACCCCTGTGCTCCACACCATTTTTTCAACCATTTGTTAAACTGCATGCTGCAAAGTACCCTTGCCTCACTCATGCCACTGACAGGCAGTACCTCTGAGAAGGATACTGTGTGTGCTACTTGTCTTAAGCCCCTCCCCAACTCTACAAAGTCCTTCTGCACTGCTCTAATCTCATGATGAGCTAAGTCATTTGTCCCTAGGTGGACAATGATGTCCAGCTCAGACTCCCGTGCAACTGTTCTCATGATCCTAAGGATGCGCTTCCTGTCCCTCCAAGCCATGGCACCAGGCAGGCACCTTACTTCAGTTTTCCCTGCTTCCCCCAGTTATATCCCCCTAATAATTGAGTCCCCCACCAGGAGCTGCTTTCTTTCCCTGTGGTGCCCTCTGCCTCCTTCCTGAGGGCCTCCCTTGTGACAGTTGTCTGCACCCTCCTTAGTCTCCTCTGTGGGTGTATCCATAGGGGAGCTGTGATCCCCAGAATGGTGTATGGATTGTGGTGTGGAACAACTGACTGGGTGTGCCTCTGTTCCACCACCCTCACCCTCCCTGAGCTCACTGTGGTCCAACTGCTGTGCTTTCTTTGCAACCTCTGAGGAAGTGGTGGTGGCCCTGGTGCTCCCTGGATGGGGGAGGTTCCCTTCCTACTGTCCAGTGTGGCCTGGGGAAAGGTCCCTGTACTACTGTCCAGTGTGGCCTGAAGACGGGCAACTTCCTCCCTCAGGGCAGAGAGTTGTCTGCAAATAGGGCAGCTTCTCAGCCTCCAGAAAGACTCCCAGAAGACTGCTGCCCCACAGCCATTACATTGCACTACTCCCCACATTTTTTTTTGTGTGTGTGTGTGTGTGTGTGATTGGTTTGTAATATAGAAATAGATATATGTTTATATTATACAATGTGTATGCTTATATTGTCAGTGCAGTGTGCTAGAGAGGATATGACAGTGACATGCATCTTGCACTCTCGAGGAAATTATGTCAGAACCCCAGGTATAAAGGAACTATTTCCAGGAGTGGGTGGGGTGAGGGGTGGGAAGGGGTTGGGCCTAAACTGTGCCCTTGCAAAACAATCAGCTAAAAGCTCTGACCCACTGCTGCAATGAGTACCTTCCTGTCAGCAAGATACCCTACACAACAAATTGATAGAGAAATACCCTGCCAATCAGACAGAGAAAAATCCACACATCCAAGTCAGACACAGGTAAACCTCCCCAGTCCCAAAACAGGCCTGGTGGTTTGTGCTCTGAGAGCTGTCAGCCCCAAAATAAGTCAGCTGTGCTTTAAACTCTTCCTGCACTGAAAATCTTAAGAATTGTAACAAACAAACGTAAACCTAGATCCACCACCCTCTGTTGCTTGAAAGACTGTCTTTTCCTGTTTCACACTGCAGGTTTTTCTGTGACCACTCCTTAACCCCAGTAACTTTGTTAAAAGAGTTTAACTATCACAAACTCCTATGCACCAGTAAATTATTTAAAAATAGTTTCTGTCCCAAAATCCTAGTAGTCAATCCAGCTACCCCAAGGGACAACCAGAATGCAGTATTCAAACACGATGAGGTTACTTCCAAGATAAGCAGAGTTCTCAAGTTTCTTTTCAACTCCTCAGCCACCTTTAATTCATTTAAAAATAGTTTAACTGTCAGCAAATCCTAGTAGACAATCTAGCTACCTCCAAGGACCTACCCAAATGCAGTATTTAAATCTTTCTGAAGTTACTAACAAGATAAACAGAGTTTGCAAGCCCCTTCTTGGTTAAACACTAAATAAATATGTGAATAAAAAGCAATTACCAAGGGTAGTTAGTTTCACCTCCCACAGAATTAAGCAAAAGTGCAAAAGTGAGCTTATAGTGGGAGACTATGGAAAATCGCTCTATCTCGGCCAGGATCTCTGGGATGCCCGCTTCCGGGTATTGAAGGTGTAAAAGAAGGTCATCTGCATATGCAGAAAGGGAGTATCTTTGTGTTCCTATTACAACACCCTTGAGCTTGGGCGAGGTTAGTAATCTCCTAATCAAGGGCTCTAGATAAAGGTTAAATAATAGTGGAGAGAGGGGACAGCCTTGCCTGGTCCCTCTCTGAAGTAGAAAAGGAGCCAACATTGTCCCAATAGTCCAAATCTGTGCTGATGGGGTTGTATATAGCAATTTAATCCATCTAAGAAAATTAGAGGGAAATCCCAGGTAGGCGAGGGTTTCGAAAAGAAAATCCCAAGAGACTCTCGAATGCCTTTTCGGCATCCAAGGATACCAAAACAGAGGGAATATTTGAATCCTTGGATGCCGAGAGGATATACATTAATTTACGCATATGGTCTACTGAGGATCTGCCCTTCATAAAGCCTATCTGCTCTCTACTAATGAGCATGGGAAGTAACGTACCCAGTCTCATGGCCAGAATCTTAACTAAAATGTTGATGTCCGTATTAATTAAGGAGATAGGCCTGTAACTTTCAGGATGTGTGGGATCCTTCCCAGGCTTATGTATAAGGGTAATTATCACGTTAAGAAAATTGGACTCAGACATCCCCTTGGCAAACCAATAGTTATAGACTTCAACTAAAAGGGGAGCGAGCTCTTGTGAGCAGCTTTTATACAGGGTATTAGAGAGGCCATCAGGGCCAGGGGATTTATCTGGTACAAGCTGCTCGATTGCCACTATCACTTCTTGCAGTGTGATTAGGTTCCCAAGGTGTTCCCCTTCAAGGGTTTTTAGCTTAGGGAGGTCAGTGGTTTCCAGGCACTCAATTATATCCTGGGATACAGGCCTACCCTCCTGGGTTTCAGAATACAGCCCTTGATAGTAAGAGCGCAGAGCCTCGGACACCTCCTGAGGCAAAGTCGCTAAACTGTTGTTGGTAACAGACCTGATGCAGGGAATAGCTCGCGATGCTGCAGCTTGCCTGAGCCTAATGGCCAGTAATTGCTACAGGTGCCCTTCAAACATCCCCCATACAAGGGGGTCTCTGTCTCCATCACATCTCCACACTCTGTCTATGGGGAGGAGAAGAAAGTTAATTACAGAACAAAAGGGCGAAGCTAACGCTCTGCCAGTTTCCACCGAGGGGTTCTACTTAAACTCAGTCTCTAATCTCGGAGATGTTATCTTTATCCAACTCTGACAATTTCTTTCAATTCTTGGCACAAAACCACTGTGCAGGATATACATGTACCCATAACCCTTTAAGATCTCTCACTTGAAAAGGTCAGGGAAGAAATTTTTCAGCTCCTGCTGTGCTTGCTCTTGAGAATCGAAGGATACCCATTTCTCTCCAACCTTCACCTGAAGAACCGCCGGGTATTTCATTCAGAATGGAGTACCTGCTGCAATAAGCTTCGCAACAATGGGATGCATTCCTTGCCGCTTTATCCGCACTAATTGTGGCAAGTATTGCGTGATCCGAATTTTATGCCCTTCCCATCGAACTTCTTGTAGCTCACGCACCTTCGCCAAGACATGTTGTTTATCCAAATAATTGAGCATTTTACAGATAAAAGGCCTAGGTGGGGAACCAGGCTGTGGAGGAGGTCGAAGGGCCCGATGCGCCCTTTCTATAATATAAGCAGCTCCATTCAGGGAGGGACCAGCAATTCGCTCACACATTTTCTGAAGGAAGAGAATAGGGGCATCGCCTTCTTCCTTTTCAGGAATTCCAATTACTAGCAGTTGATTTCGTCTGCTTCTTCCCTCCAAGTCCTCGATTTTCTCCTCAAGCTTCTTAATTCTCTTTCCGTGAAGAGACATAGTCAGCTCACTCTTGTCATGTTTCTTCTCAAATGACACTAGTTTGACTTCTGAGTCAGTTACCCGAATTGTCAGGGACTGTACAGAGGTCTTGACCTGCTGGAGATCCTCATATATCCCCGCAATCTTCTCCTGCAGAGGTTGCATCACCTCTAGGAACCGTTCCTCCGAGAGATCATCCTGGGCGGTACCAGTTTAGCTAGAGCCCGCTGTCTGTTGCCTCAGACACTTTGCGGCTTTGTCTTTCTCTGGGGAGGGCGCGGGTGAGTACCTCGGAGGCACTTTCTTCATATATACCTCCATTTCTCGATCAAATACGGTTGCCTCAGGTATTTACCCAGTGAAATATCGCAGAGTTGTGGCAAGTTCAAGTTGAGGAATCATACCAAAAACTGTATTATGTAAGGGAGTCTCGGAGCTATGGAGGTCTGCTGCCACTTTTCAGGCTGCCATCACATGACCGTCGGGTGGCTGAATTCTGTAGAAGTTACGCCACTGTGGATAGGAGTAGCTCCCAGTCAGAGGGATCTGCTGGGATGCTTCTCAGGGCTGTGGAAGTGGGCAGGCAGCAAAATTCTGTAGGAGCCATGCTACTATGGATAGGAGGAGCTCTCGGTCAGGGGGCTCTGTGTGGATGCTTCTCAGGTCTATGGAAATGGGTGAGCAGACTTATTGTGTAGGAGCTGCACTGCTGTGGATAGGAGGAGCTCCCAATTAGGGGCTCTGCTGGGCTGCATTTCAGGGCTATGGAAGCAGGTGGGCAGCCGAATTTTGTAGGAGCCCCACCACTATGGATAGGAGTAGCTCCTGGACAGGGGGCTCTGCTGGGATGCTTCTCAGGGCTGTGGAAGTGGGTGGGTGGCAAAATTCAGTAAGAGCCCCGCTGCTGTGGATAGGAGGAGCTCTCGGTCAGGGGACTCTCCTGGGATGCTTCTCAGGTCTATGGAAATGGGTGGGCAGCTGAATTCTGTAGAAGCCACATTGCTGTGGATAGGAGGAGCTCCCATTCAGGGGCTCTGCTGGGCTGCATCTCAGGGCTGTGTGAAGTGGGCAGGTGGTCGAATTCTACAGGAGCTGCGCCGCTGTGGATAGGATGAGTTCCTGATCAGGGGGCTCTGCTGGGATGCTTCTCAGGGCTGTGCAAGTGGGTGGGTGGCAAAATCCTGTAGGAGCCATGCCACTGTGGATAGGAGGAGCTCCTGGTCAGGGGTCTCTTCACCCGGCCTTTCCCTTGAGAAACAAAGTTGAATGCCATCAGACCCACCACACAGATCAAAGAGGATACAGAGGGTCTAGCAGAGCAGATCTTTTCTGATGATCCTACCCAACTACAAATGCAAACAGCAGTGACTTTCTTGTGGGCTGGCCATTTGACTGCCATGCTTCCATTTCAAGTTCAAATTTATTGTTGAAGTACATATGAAAAAACAAGTTATTACATACAAATTATTTAAACAATATGAAATCACACATACGTATTCAAAATCCATAACGTAATAAAACCCATCATCTTATTGCACATCTCCCATTACATAAATCCAAGATTCCATAGTTCCATAGGGTGACTCTATAATCAGAATTTACAGTATATGTTAATAAGGGAAGCTTATAACTCCTATGATTCATATCTACTGAGTAGCTGAGTTCATTAAAATTGTTGCATTATCTTATATGCATAACTTGCCAAAGCAAATATTTGTGTGTCTATATTGATTATTATCGAAGATAGTATAACCTTTATCTATAGTATCTAATACTGTCTTGAAGATAGGGCACAATAACTTTTTTCTTTCTTCTAATAAATTGGGACAATTCCACATTAAATGTAAAGAGGTGAATCTGACATTTTCATCACATAAACAAGCAGAATAAGCATGTTGAACATTGGTTTCAAAATGTTTCCGAACAGATCAAACCTTTATTAGTTAAGGCCTTCCTATGGTTAGCATTTTCACAATAGATAAGATATTTTTCTTTACAAAACAACTCCTTTGTTAGCTTTAAAGTTTTATATCTGCTGGAGTCTCTAATATTATCCAGATCTGCCTGGGTAGTGGTTATCTGTTATTCTCTCCCTAGCTAATCTAGAGAAGGCTACATGATCCATAAATGGGCTTAACAAGATGTCATTGGATAAACCCATCTTGTTTAATTCCTTATTTAACTTTGTGAACCAGCAATGGGATACTTTACCACATTACTTTGACTATCTCTTCTACATTGGGTTAACAGGCTATCAATAGGGACATTCATTACTTTTATAGCATAACAAACATTTCTTTTTAGTATTTTAACCCTAACAGATAAACTTCCAGTCTCAGCATGAGCATCACTATTCATCACATATAAGGGAACCCCCAATATATTTTTAAGGAATGAAGTTTGAAGTGTTTCAAGATTTTAAATATTAACATATAAGCCCCATACTTCCGATCCGTACAGAACTTTTTGTGTTAATTTTTGCGTTGAAGCACATATAGAGGGCAGGAAAAGAATCTTTCACAAAAGTGACGTAGAAACATAGACATTGATGGCAGATAAGGACCACTTGGCCCACCTAGTCTGCTCATTTCCTTACCTAATGGATAAGCTGCAGATCCTAGTTAACCAACAGCCTACTTCCTCCTACCCCACACTAGAATTGCTTTATGTCTGTCCCATGTATTCTTGAATTCCCCCACTGTTTTTGACTCCAAAACCTCCTCAGGAAGGCTGTTCCATGCATCCATAACCCTCTCCGTGAAAAAATACTTCCTCACATTACCTCTAAGCCATCCCCACCTCTATCTTCAGATTGTGCCCCCTTGTTCTTGCCCATTTCTTTTTTCTGAGAAATGCTACCCTCTTGGATTTTGTTGATTCCTTTGAGGTACTTGAAAGTTTCTATCATGTCCCCCCATCCCTCCTTTCCTCAAGGGTATACATATTAAGCTCCTTTAGTCTATCTTCGTATGTCTTCAGGTGCAGACCCTGCACCATTTTGATTACCCTCTTCTGGACATTTCCCTACCTACTTGTTAAGCTGCAGATCCTAGTTAACCAACAGCCTATTTCTTCCTACCCCTTACAAGAATTGCCTTATGTCTGTCCCATGCATTCTTGAATTCGGCCACAGTTTTAGACCCCACAACCTCCTCAGGAAGGCAGTTCAATGCATCCACTACCCTCTCTGTGAAATAATACTTCCTCACATTTACCCTGAGCCCTCTATCTTCAAATTGTGCCCCCTTGTTCTTGCACACCTGTTTTTCTGAAAGATGTTACCCTCTTGGATTTTGTTGATTCCACTGAGGTACTAAAATGTTTCCGTTATGTCCCCCTTCTCCCTCCTTTCCTCAAGGGTATGCATATTAAGCTCCTTTAGTCTCTCCTCATAGGGCTTCTGTTGTAGACCCTGCACCATTTTAGTTGCCCTCCTCTGGACTGCCTTCATACTGTCTATGCCCCTTGGGGAGATGGGGTCTCCAGAACTGGATGCAGTACTCCAGATGGGGTCTTACCAACTGTCTGTACAGAGGGATTACAACTTCCTGTTTTCTGCTGGTGATGCCTCTTCCTATACATCCCAGTATCCCCCAGCCCTCCCTACTGCCCTCTCACATTGTTTGCTAATCTTAAGGTCATCTGATATGATTAACTCCAGGTCCCTTTCCATTTTTGTTGTTGTTACTACCTCCACACCAGTTGTGTACTCTTCCCCTAGGTTTTTCTTTCCCAGGTGCATTATTTTGCACTTCTTTGCACTGAATCCAAGCTGCTATACTTCTGACTATTCCTTTAACCTTGCCAAGTCCCTTCTCATCCTTTCCACACACCCCCTTGTGTATCAACCCTGTTGCAGATCTTTGTGTCATCTGCAAAGAGGCATATTTTCTTTCCAGTCCCTCTGCAATGTCACTTATAAAGACATTAAAAAGGACTGGACCCAGTACTGAACCCTGCAGTACCCTGCTAGTAACACTCCTTTTTTCAGAGTGGACTCTGTTTACTATTACCATCTGTGTCCTGTAGTCCAGCCAATGTTTTACCCTGGCTACCACCTTGGGACCCACTCCCAGGCTGGCTAATTTGTTTATTAATCTTTTGTGTGGGACTGTGTCAAATGCCTTGCTAAAGTCTAGGTAGGCCATGTCCACAGCCCCTCCCTGGTCTACTACTTTGGTCACCCAGTCAAAGAAATCAATTAGATTTGTCTGACATGACCTTCTTCCTGTGAATCCATGCTGCCTTGGGTCCCGCACCCCACTGGCCTCTAGGTACTCAACAGTTCTTTCCTTTCAGAAATGATTTAATCACTTTCCCTACCGCAGAGGTCAAACTGACAGGTTTATAGTTTCCTACCTCTGTCTTGCTCCAACTTTTGTGAAAAGGAATCACATCTGCCCTCCTCTAGTCCTCAGGAACCACACCATCCTCCCATGATTTGTTCAAAAGAGTAGGCAGTGGTGTTACTAGTTCTCCCCTTTTACAATTCTTGAGTCAATCCTGTCAGGCCCCATTGATTTGTCCACCTTCAGTTTTAGGAGTTCTTTCAGAACCCTTTCTTCTGTGAAAGGACTGGGATCAACCCCCCTATCCAGAGTGCTTCTATTAATTGGATTAGGTATCTCCCCCTCCTCCTCTTTTGTGAATACTGAGCAGAAGTATTCATTCAGTATCCCTGCTTTTTCACTGTCCCTCCCTGCCCACCCACCATCTGTTCTATACAGCCTCACTATCCCTCCCTTTGTCTTTCTATGTTCCCTAATCTAGTAAATCTCCATAAAGATCTAGTAAATCTAATAAGGCCCAAGATGCTGCTTTTTACATTATCTTTAATAAGTGTAATCTGTGTTTTCCAACTTAAATCTCTACTAAAAACAACCCCCAAATATTGGAACTCCTTCACTTCTGTTATGGGTACTCCATTAATATTCCAAGGTTTTAGCTTTTTCTTTTGAGACCCAAAGGTCACTTTTTTTCTGTGTTTAATGAGAATTCCAGTTTCTCCAGGCTTTCTTTAATTTAACCTATTGCTCTTCTGTGCCCAAGTGGAGTTTGTACCAAAATAATGGCATCATCTGCGTACAGCAGTATTTTCACCTGGACTTGGTTAATTTTTGGTGGAAAGGTGTCAATTTTAGAAATATCCTCAACTAGGGTTTCAATACATATATTGTAAAGTGCAGGTGCTAGCAAAAACCTTCTTTAATTCCAGTATTTGCTGCAATTTGATCTGTTAGTGCCCCATTCTTACCATACCTGACTCTTATTTTGGTGTTTTTATCAAGTAAAATCAACATTTCTAGTAAATTATGTTCAATACCTTTTGATTTTAATATATGCCACAAGATTTTCCTATTAACCAAATCAAATGTAGCCTTTATATCTACAAAGGCTGCATACATTTTCTTTTTCTTTTGCTTGACAGACATATTTATGGAGAATAAAACTCAATACCAATATATGATCTAATGTGGACATCCCTTTGTGGAACCCTGCTTGAAATATGGATAATATATTCTTTTCATCTAACACTGCAGTCTATCCAGTAAAGTTCTGGAAAATATCTTCAGGGAAACACTCAGCAATGTAATATGCCGATAATTCGATGGAATATTGGTAGCCCCTTTTTGTGGAGGAGTACAGTTATTCCAGTTTTCCACTGCTCAGGAATTGCCTTACTTCTAAAAATAAATTCAAACAATGGCAGCAATAGATGTGCCCACAAGGTTGGATCTGCCTGGAACACCTCAGCTCCCAGGTTATCTATTCCTGGAGCTTTATTATGTTTCTGAGCAAAAATTGCAAATAGTATTTCTTGTTTTCAGAAGCCCAGGTTACTAAAATTATTATCTTCCTGCTCAAAGAATGTTAAATAATTGGTTCTTATGCATGCATTACCCCAAACCTTTTTATAATGACAATGCCACTCTTCACCAGATATAGTTGCCTCTATATTGAATCTGTTTTTGTCCATACCAAAAGCCACCAAATTCCAAAACAGTGCATTTTCTTTGTTCTTAATTGCCTCCTGCATATTGGACCATAAGCCTTTATAATACTTTGCCTTTTTCCCTTTCATCATTTACCTATATTCAATTTTAAGATGTCCCATTGAGATTCTATCCTGCAATAAATTAAATTTCCTAGTACGTCTCCCAATTTTTGAAATTAATTTTTTCATATTAATGCATTCAAGGTCATAACATCCTGCTTTTTGCCCAATATTGGGAGTCCTGGATCTCTTATCTTCTGTAAGGGAATGTGAAACAGTTTCAACTAATTCACTATAATTACCCTACACTCTTCTCTGTTGCTGGTTCCAGTGTCCATTATACAATTACTTCTAAGGGTGCTCAGTCTTTCCATTTGTAAAGTTCTTTGAATCCTCCCCACCACTTAATCTGTCCACTTTATTTTCCTGGAATTATGTATTATCATCTTTTATCATCATAAATTTCATCTGCATTGTCTTTACTTACGTAATCTATATATTTACACAGATCCCAGCTCCCTTTTAAAAGGATTTTAATGGGTCTATGATCACTTTCCCAAAGGTCTAGGACTTCCAACTGTCTAATGTTAGTTAGAGAGAAAACATCCACCATAAAGTAATGAATAACACTACCTTCATTTAAACAGGAAAAAGTCATATTACCATTCTCATCTCCTCGGCATCTGCCATTAACAATTCTTAAATTAAGTGAATTTAAACAGTCTAACAGTTTACATCCTTGTGCATTCACTTTCAAATACATTGAAGTTCTGAAGAGAACACCCATAATATCATCAAGGTTCCAAGAGTCACCCTTGATTTCTGGCTGGCTACCTGTTCTAGCATTAAAACCACCTGCTACTAGGATCATTTATCCTGGATTCTGTACCTGGAAGGAAAGTATTATCTCTTCCAGCCTCTTGAGATAATTATTTATTGTTTTGTTTTTTTTGAATGTGGGGGAATATAAATATTGATCAGTATACAAGGGGGAGAACTCTTTCTAGAAAATTCTATGCACAGGATGCCATAATTGCAATCTTTAAGAACACATTTGGCCTTTATATTTTTATCAACCTTTATCAAGGCACATACTCCCCATGCAGCATACCAAAATTGACTTAACTTTTTTGCAGGAATATTCCACATATAAAAACCTTCAACTGGGGAAGCCTCAAGGTTTATGTCCCAGGTTTCTTGAAGCATAATCATAGAGTAGGAGGGCAAAAATGTTGTACACCCAACATCTTTAGGCTTGCTCATCATTCCAGCAATATTCCAACTAAGAATGTCAAAACAAAAAAACTTGGGATTCCAAGGAGTCTGATATTTGTCAATTTCTCTCTACAGAGTCAACAAGACAAACCTCATCAAGTGGGCTGGACTGAGTGTACTAGTGACATAAATTTCTAAGTCAGGATGTGTATTGGTAACTGATGTTTGAGTCATATCCCCTGATGGTATCTAATATGCTGGTGTTAATTCTCACCCCTCATGTAATCTCTCTTATATTCCTTCTGTTTTCATGATTTAACATACTATCATTAGGTATAATTTCATGCACCACCTCTGAAGGAACCACATAGTTGTTGATTCTTTGCCAGAGTTTTGGGGCTGCTTTCCCTTTTGCAACCTCCTGGGGTGTTATTTCCTTCTTACGCTTAAGTTGGGTTTTCTCCTGCGGCCCAGCCTCTTCTATTCTAATGGTTGTCTCTGCTTTAATTCCCAGAGTGTCTAGATCATTTTTTATTAAAATAATTTTTGTCTCACTGAGCTAGATTTTGTTACAAAACATACCCAACCCTTCTCTTTCCCCACTTGATATCTGTATACTGAACTAATATCCATCCATGCAAGTGTGTTCCCCAAAACTCCCTTGCAGACATTATAGACGGCTACTTTAAGAGTGATAGGGTTTTCATTCCTAGCTTTAGGGAGACCCTTAAAGAAAATAGTGGGAACAATTAGACCCTTTTCTGTTAAATCTTCTTTATTTTTAACACCAGGATTTCTATCATTTATCTGACTCCCACTAGTACCATGGTGACAATGATCACTAGGTACTAAAGTCTTCTTGCTTGTAGAGACTGTATCTTCTAGACTTGTTATGTGATATATTTTCTGCATGTTATCTTCCTCTAGTAATAAAACATTCTGAATCACTTCATTAGGATTATATTGGTCTGATTTTGCTTTATTTTTCCTTTCTTTAGTTTTTTTATTTTGAGGTTCATGATTCTTTTCCCCCTATAAATGTTTTCTTTGCTCATTTTTAGTTCACCCACTTACTTTCCTATCTCCTCTAGTTCCTTGTTTCCAATGTCTTCTGTAGTTTTTCTTATTTGTTTAGGGGGTTTTCAGCATTACCAACTTTACTGATGGGTACTTAACTCACTGATTCCTCCCTGAATAGGATATTTATACAAGATGTTAAATTAATTAACATATCATTATTAAGAAGAATCTTGATATGTATCTCTTTAAGAAGCTCCACTATAGAATCATCATCCTTGTGGACTGTGCTATTGGTAACAGATTTCCCTTTGTTTTCTTTCAGGGACCTTTTCACTACTTTCTTTTTCTTTTTCACTACCACCTTCTGACCAGATATACAAGGAACACCTACTAATGATGATACTTGGTATTCATTCTCTGTGTATATGGTGTCAGAAAGGCATCATATTCCTCAAGAAATGACCTACTGGTTCTACTTATTTATTTATTTAAAAGATTTACCAGGAAGGCATGCTCAGCAGAGTACTTCTCAATTCCAGATGCATCCTGGGAGAAAAGGGTAAAGGAGGGTACATAAATAATACAAAGTGCAAATAACATACAGGTACAATACAATCAGATCAGTTTGAGTCACGTGATGCAGTGCGCATAGGCGGCTGTGCTTCCGTGAGCTCCATCCCAACCTCAATTTTGCTTTTTACCGACCCATTTACCGCCACTTTTGGGTGCTCCAAGTGGGTATAGTGGTCGGAGCTGTCGGCAAGTAGTCTGATTTGGCGATGGAGGAAGAAATGAAGAAAGCGCCGCCTAGACATACCCTCCGACTACCCCTGAGAAGGCCGAAAAATCCAAGGCCTCGCTCTGCAGTCGTAACAGGGCTTAGGAGTGGAGGCGGGGCAGAGGAGCCGCTAATCTGGTGAAGTTTTTGGCAGAATTCGCCATTTAGAGCTACTTTAGACGACATGGCTCTAGATTAAGTCCTCTCCACAACGATGGAGGATTTAAATCGGAAGATATCCGATAATTTTGTTAGAATCAAATCGTTGGAGACCACCAGAAAGCAGATGGAGGCCACTATAAATACTTTGCAACTGAAAATCAGCAGGATGGACTCTAAGCTGGAAGACTTGGAAGGGAGAAGCTCGTAATAATGTGGTGATAATTGGCTTGCCGAGAAGGTCAAGGTTCGGATCCAGTCAAGTTTATACAGAAATTAATCATGAAGTGGTAGGGCCTCGCCCTTTGGCGCTTCATATATAATTGAGCGTAGCACATAGAGCCCACGCCTGCCACCCGGGAGGCCCCGAGACCATTCATTTTTCGCTTCGAATTATCAAGAGCATCAGTTGTTTGTGTCCAAGGTCAAAGATAACAAAGAATTATATTGGGAGGGGCAAAGCTGAGAGTGGTGCAAGATCTTCCATTTACAGTAAGGCAAAGAAGGGCTGCGTTCCATATGGTGGTCAAAAGCTGATCGCGGGTTGAGGTGAAATTCTCAATGGCATACCCTGCAAGGCTCCAGGTGAAAATTCAAGAGGAATGGAAACATTTGAATCATCGGAATCAGTGAAAGAAGCTTTGCAGAAGGCCCTACCTGCTCTATTTAAGGACCCATGAACATGTGCACCATTATGGTGCTTCTAGCATTTTCAAGGGGGCTACAAGTGCTCTGGGACTGATTAGGTTGTTCGATAGCTTGAAAGCCTAGGATATTTTGATGAACCTGGACTCTTATGGGACTGCAGTCTTAAGTCACCATTTTGGAGGGGTCTGCTGTTCATGCGGCCTAGTCCTGTTCCGTGCTGGGGCCTTACGGCTTGATGATATGTCTAACCGCTACTGTTTTATTATATTAGGGGCTGTGAACCCCGTTAGTGGCCTAGTTGGCACAGGCTTAGTATGCATAAAATGACTGTTGTATGCCATCCTGGTTTTTTCTTTTTTCTTCCTTAATACAATGTTGTGCAGGAACACTTTCAAAAGGAGAGTGGCTATATTAGGGTACCAAACTGGTAGCAGTTTATATGGATATATTTCAATGGGATGGGGGTCGTATTCTGGTTATAATGGTTAAGTGTTCAGGGGGGGATGTGATCGGAGGATGAGCCAAGTGTCCTGGGATCATGGACCAAGTAGTGTATGCATGGGGAGGGGGAAGGGGGTATTTAGGGTTATTGGGTTTTGGGAGATTTTAATTTGGCATATGGGTTTGGGGGGCAATGGGGGGCTTTCTCTTTTAGGAGCTTGGCTTGCTGTTTTTGGCTCCTTATTATATAGTTGGCTAGTAAGAGTCAATAACTGTGTTGTAATATTGAGGCTGATATGGGTACTTTGATATGTACTAAGTTTCTCACTTGAATGTTAAAGGAGCTTGACTTAGTGACAAGCAATATAAAATTCTTAAGCACATAGATCTCACTGAGTAGGAAGTGGTGTTTCTTCAAGAAACACATTTGTTGATATCTGAGGCTAATGTTATGAGGAAATTGCAGATGGGTCAGGTCTTTGCTTCTCAGGGTAGTACACAGAGTAGGGGAGTTATGTTGCTTCTGCGTAGATCTTTGCCGTTTAGACCGTTACAGATCATTCAGGATAAGGAGGGGAGGTATGTCTTAGAGGAAAATTATCAAACATAGAAATGTTATGGGGATCCATTTATGGTCCCAACCTGGATACCCAGGATTTTTTTGTGAGCCTGCTCAAGGTCTTGTTGCCTTTTGCCCATCTTCCAATGGTTCTGGGTGGTGATTTTAATCTGACCTTGGACCCATCCATCTGCTAGGATTAGTTGTAACGGAGTTATCTCCAACCCCTTTCCGTTATGTGTGGGCACAAGGCAGGGTTGCCCGCTGTCTCCCCTGTTATTTAATTTGTATTTAGAGCCTCTGATAAGGAAGATACTTCATGAGAAAGAGATAGAACCTATTGAGATAATGGGATTTCCCATTAAGGTCACTGCCTATGCGGATGACCTTCTGATTTATGTGTCGAGGCCTGGTAAGTCTATTCCCATATTATTTGATTTACTTAAGTGATTTGGCCAAATTTCCAATTATAAGATTAATCCAGACAAAACGGTGGTCTACCCTCTCAATTCCAGGCTGTTTAAGAGAGAAATAATGGACCTTGGGCTTAAATGGAGTCCGGACTCCCTTAAATACCTGGGTTTAGTTTTAACTCGTGAGGCGGGGCGTCTCCGACAGTTGAACCTGGATTCTCTTATCAATACCATTAAGCTTGATCTCAAAAGATGGGATCAATATCCTTTGTTCCTTTGGGGTAGAATTAGTGTAGTGAAAATGAACATCTTTCCTAGGCTTTTTTACCCAGTTAGTAGGTTGGATATTTTCCTCTCTCTATCTTGGTTCAAGAACCTTCACGCCATAATTGCAGATTTTATATGGAAGCATAAAAAGTCCAGAATGGCTTACCAAAAATTGGCTGCTCCCAAACAGCTTGGGGGGTTAAGGCTACCCCATTTTGGTCTATATTGGTGGGCGGCACAACTGAGTAAGTATAGTAGATGGGCTTATTTTGATGTTATGCCCAGTCTGGAATATGCCCCATTGTGGTTGGAGCTGGAAAAAGCTCTAATTACTAAATTTGGGATTAATCCTAGGGCTCTTTTTTTCATATCTCCTAAAGCTCTGCCATTGGCTCTGAAAAGGTCTCCTATTGGGGTGGCAGTTAGGTCCCATTTTTAGCTATGTAGATTTCTTAAATATAATCATTTGGGGGATAGGGAACAGCCGGTGTGGGGGAATCCACGTTTCTTGATTGGTAATAAAGTAATTAAACCTGGATGGTTGGAGAAGTTAAGGGATTGTTCCCTTGGGGACTTTTATGATGCTAATGGTGGCATAATTCCAGCTCGGACTCTAATTGAGAAGTTTAACTTGAATAACAAGGACATTTTCAAAGTGTTGCAGCTTAGGCACGTTCTACTACAACAAGTGGGTAAGGACAGGGAGCAAATGCCCTCTATTGATTTTTGAAATGGTACGCCCACTGGTTAGATAAGTTGTATCCAAGATGTATGGTACTGTTTCACTGGGCTTACTTCTGTGAATTTTGCACCGTAGTGCTTATTGGAACAAAATGTTTCCAGAATATATATTAGATTGACTGGGTATCTGGACAGCATGTCATAAGTATTTGAAGCATGACCAACTAAGGCTTTTGCAATTTAAGGTTATACATAATATGTATTATTCACCTCAGAAATTGCAGGGTCTGGGACTATTAGAGGATTCAAAATGTTATAGATGTGGAGCGGGTTCAGGTGACCTGTTGCATATTTTCTGGAACTGCCCCTCGGTAGCTCCTTTATGGAATGAGATTCAGAATAAGCTGAATCCGCTTCTAGGTCTGGAGGAGGTGTTTAGGCCCGAAATTTGTGTACTGGGTGAAATGTCCACGTTACTGTCAAGAAAAGGAGATTTTATATTTCTTTGATTGCTGTCTTGGTTAAGAAGCTTGTGCTTAGGCATTGGAAGGACAAGTTTTGTCCCTCTTATAACGAGTGGCTAAGCGAGCTCCTGGCTTTCTTAAGGTTGGAAAGAATGATTGCCATTATTCACAATAATCTATGTTATTTTAAAAAGATTTGGGGGCTGTTTGAAATTTGTTATTCTAAATAGTTCCTAATTTCACTGTGGTTATACTTAATCCACTGCGTGTGCCTTGGGTGGGGAGGGGGGTCGGAGGGAGCTGGGAGACTGTGTTGTTTGGGGGGAGGAGGGAGTAGTGAGGTTGGGTTATTGGTAGGTGTATTAAGGGGGATTAGATAGGGGGGAAGGCAGAGTAAATTCCAATTGTTTGTGTTGGGGCATTTATTAATGGCTGTGTATATCTATTGTGGAAGTCCTGGTTTTATCTGCTCTGCTGAAAACTAATAGAGTTTAAATGGAAAAAAAAAAACAATCAGATCAGTTCATTACATAACAGATTATTAGACCTGTATACTGAACAAGTACAAATTCATTTGGTCCCAACAACACTTAACATTAATACTGGGGATATTACGGGATAAATCCCTGCTTTCCTTCTCTTTACTCTCTGTTTCTCCTGCTGTCATGTCTGCTTGGTCAATAGGGGCTTCAATGACTACTTTAGACTTCTCCCTTTCATTTCTAAGAGCTGTTTGTTCTTAAGTATTTTGTCTTGGTTAGAGGCAAGAGTGTCACTATCAGCTTGATGGGAGGGATCATTCTCATTTTCTAATATTCTGATAGTTTTCAGTAATGGGTGTTCACAGACATCGCTAGTATCAAGATCTACTAGTTCATCTCTCTTGTTATTTCTAGTGGATTGTATTGTGAAGGAACTAAGTGCAGGAAACAATATACTCTGGATTCTTACAAAGTCACATTTCCTCAGTAAAGTTTACTTGAGATCCATGGGGCAAAATATAACTAGTAATCTTCTTATTCCCAGTAGGAGGATCTGTAAGCGTGATATCCTTTTTTCCCCCTTCCTTGTTGAGGTGGCTCTTTTTGTAGCCCCTTTCTTTTTGCTATTTGGTGACTTGATAATATTTACTGGGGGGTTTTAAGTGCTTGTCTGGTTTTCATTTTCTAGTATCCCAAAAACTCCTTAGAATTTTTAAGTACACAAATATCACTCTAAAATATATCACAATACCCTACTAGTATACTACCAATACACTGCTAAGTCCAGGGTTAAACAGAAACAGAGAAGATAAAAAAAGAGGGGGAGTACGTCTACTGAACTGTAGGCTACAAATGCTCACAGTTCAGGCTAGTACACATTCAAATTTCAGTCACAGTTTCAGGCCAGCAAGTTACATCAAATATAGATAGACAGGATTTTTGAAGGTCCTTCTTCAGCAGGCACTGAAATAGCCAGAGTAACCAAGATAACCAATGTGTAGTTCTTTAAATAAAAATAAAAAAAGGTCCTTATATTTCAAGTAAATTCTGGAGTCCTTAAAATGTAGAAAAGTAGTTTCAAGATATAAACTTCCTCAAGTAAGAGCCTCTGGCAACCAGGACAGGTAATAACTGGTAAAATTTCCAAGATTTCCTAGATATGGGATTTGCTGTGCAGCGTGTTCACATCCTTCCACTAAAAAAGAATAAAGCAAGTATTAATTTTTATTGCTTATTAAATATTTAGTTAACACTGAATTATGGTAGAGGTGCTTTGGTTCAAATTTTGTCAGTATCTGTTATCTTCAGGTTTCAGAGCGGTGACATAGGACTACCACAAATAGTATGCTTACTACAAGCCACCATTACTCTACCACAAAAAGAGCCAAGTATCAATCAATAGGAGCTATAAACTGTAGTATTTGCCTACTTTTAAGTAATACCTACTTTTTAGATGATAGAAATAATCCAAACAGCTGGTAGTATAGCTTCAAAACTAAGGAGTGCCTGGATTGTGGTGATAATTATACAGTTCACTCATGGTTCACTACCAAGAACATCAACTGACAGCAGGTAGCAATAGTGTACCGAAGTTGAGTGAAAAAACGCAGATCATGAAGCAATGCAGGCTATAACCACCATGGCCAGTGGGTAGAGACTAAGGTAAAATCTGAAGCTATAACTATAGCTATCAAACCAGCTACAGTTCCTTTCCTTCACATGTCCTTCTGAAAAAGAAACTAGCAGCACATTATGTCTTTGTGCAAAGAAAAATAGCAAGTAGAGACTGGGGTGCCAAGCATGCGCTTTAATGCGAGCTTGTCAGGTGATGCACTGGTGCGAAAAAAGAAAAAAATTAAATTTAAAAATAGAAACAGTTTAAAAACTAAAGTCTTGTATGACCAGGTGTATCTAAAAAGGACACTTTAACCAGGAAACAGCCAGTATAAAACCATGTAAAACAGGCAACAGACTCTTCAAATGACAGCACTTTAAAATAAATAAAAACTTTAAAAAACTCTGCCATGGAAATATGCTTAAATAAAAGAAACTAGACAGCTAGATATCAAGATGTCTTAGTGTCTAGGTATCAGAGCACACAGTAAAGGGAACTAAATAATTACAAGTTCAGGGGAAATCAGGAGGTCAGAAAACAAGTCGGGTCCAAAACAAAGCACTATCAAAACAATATTGAAAAGGACATTTTTCCAAATGCCAGTCTTTAGAGCACAAGACTCTATTCTCTCCTCCTTTGCCTTCTCTCTGTAACTCCTTTACTCTTCTTCCTTCTTCCTGCATCCCAGGAGCTTCTGTATTCTGCTACCCCAAGTTATTAAAATGAGAATAAAGGAAGAGAAAGACAGTTTTTTAAAGTTCTCCTTAAAATTCTCTGCCCATTCTTCAGAGCTCTCTGTCCCTCTCAGTCTTCACTCTTGAGCTTTGTAATTCCAACCTGGGATTTTATCCTTTCTCTGGCTTCACTCCACCCCACAGGGTGCTGTAGTTCTCTCCCTTCTTGTGTGACTCCCCCATCGCAGGGACTCTGCAGCCTGTAAGAGAATAAAAACAAGACAGGAGAACAGCTGGGGTAATTCTGCTGCACAAGAACTACCAGAAAAGAGCTAGAATTGGGTAATAAATTGAGGCAATGGTGGTATACCTTCTGTAACCTGGTAAAAAGCATTTCTAGCTCTCTGTTTTGTTCAACATATGAACCAGCATGCAGCCGCTCTCTTCCCTTCCTTCACGTGCTACAGCCTTTCCCTGAAGAATTAAAGAGTAATATCCTCAGGTGTCCATTAGAGAATGAGACTGCCATGCTGCAGACATCATTTCCTTAAGCAGGCCCTGCCAAACATCCACTGCTTCCAAAACCACAATGGTGGCAACAGTCATAGAGGTGTGACTATGAAATGGACACTGTGAGCAATTCTGTGGAGACTTAACTGTTCTTTGTTGTTCCCCTCAACCCTTACCTCTCCTTCTGCAGTATTCTCAGATTGATTTGGTGTTTTCCCCGTAACTCCAGGGTAATTTTCCTGTAGATGCCCTACCTTCTCCGTTTGCATCCCCATCCCTCTGTATCACTGATTTTCCATCCCAATTGCACTCCTTGTCTCCCATTGTTGGGTAGGAGCTCTGTGTACCCTCTGGTTGAAACAACCTCTCTGCCCCTTCCCCTTTTACTCTGCATCACCAGTGTTTCCACATTATTTCCTTCCTCCACCCCTGCACACTACCTTCCCCTACCTCTCCTCATTTGTATTTGACACCTCCTAAGTCCTTCCTCTCCCTCTCCTGTCTCTGACCATCCTCTGTTGCCTTAATTTTTTTGTCTACTAGATTGATTAACCTTGCATTCCTTGCCACGTTTACTTATTGTGTGTATGTACATGTTGTTCACACCTTGTACTTTTGCCTGTACTACTTCAAGTTTGTATGAACTTATGTTTTAGTTTACTTTATGCCTGTACTATATCTGTACCCATTTTGTTTGACTGTAAATACTTATGATTGCTTTGTATAAATATGTCATTATGCTCCAACCAGGTCCATCTTGCAAATGAGCATTGCTCAATGATGATCACCTGGATAAATAAAGATTTTGATTGACTGATTAATTGATTTTCATGTAGATTACATTATTTCCAATGGAAGATGAATTACTGCATCTTCCCATATAGCCAACACAAGTCTATGGGACCAATTGCCCTGAAGATGGCTCAATTTCCTTTTAAAATACAAGAATTTCATAGATCAGTGAATTCCACTCCCATCCTGCAGGTTGTTCTTCAGGAAGGGAGACCAACTGCTATAGCATGAGGCAGGAATACCATGTGGACACACCTTGAATACTGCTTACATATGCTGAGTCTTACACAGCTGTTATTCGGGCAGTATTGGCTGACATTGGTTCCCTGTTTTCTTTTTTTATGACCAGCACCACCAACGGCTGGTTCAGACTTCAGCTGGGTTTAATTGTTTTCCCATATGGATACTGTTATAAACTTAATTGGTTTCCCTGGTTCATAGAGGAATTGTTAAGATCACTGTTATTTTTGGCCAATGTGGACACTAAGAGACTGTTTGATGATCAAAGAAGTCACAGATCTCACATCTGAATTTCTCAGTTTCTTAGATGTGAGAAGGCTATATGATCTGTGGGGGTCCAAAATTGTTAACATGCTGGTTTTAATGACTGCACTATTTCAGCATACTTGTACATATACCTGATAGTAAATCTATATGGCAGTCCCCACCCCCCACACACCCACCTCCACCTCCAGCCAAGCCTCTGCCAGAAAGCTTTCTTCCATTGATCAGGCCATTGCAGGCATGGACAGTGCCTGCAGACCCTTTTTTCTTACAACCAGAAAGTCTCTCAGGCCCTCCTCCCACTGGCATAGGCATCCTACAGTTTCTTCTCCCTCTTAAGCCATAGATAGGCTTACTATTACAAATAGTCTCACTTGCTTTTCTACAGAATTCAAGGGTGGATGGTGCTTATAGCCCAGGTGAGGCAGTGCTACTGCAGGAGATGGCAACCTCCTAACAACAATGACCAGGTCCCAAAGCAGTGACCATATAAATGGTCAAAAAATACAAAGTGAAAGTCAAATGTCAAACTGCTGAAAAATGTATTAAGTTTATAACTCAGTGCAGGCAAAAGGTCCCCGGCAAATCTCTAATGACCAAAGAGCAGGGGCACCTTCACAATGGCTGGTTGATGTACCTGTCACCTGCACTGAGTCATAGCCTTCCTCCCACTGCCTCATCCTTCTGATGCCCACTGGCATAACCTATAGGCCCCCTCTCTACTCTGGAACTTTCCAGTTCTCTAGCTTTGCCTACCCCTCATAAGGCTCCTGGAGGGGATAGCATTCAGCTGGACATATACCAACAACTAAGTAACATAATATGTCCCATCCTTCACAGGGTGTATACAGCTGCTCATTCTTCCTCTCATCTCCAGCCTTCCCTTCAGGAAGCAGTTATCATGGAATTACCTAAGGAGGGAAAGGTCCCCTCATCTCTGACCAATTACAGATCCATAACCCTCATAAATACTGAAACTGAGATTTTTGCTTATGCTTTGGACAGGAGGTAAGAATCCTTTCTTCCATCTTTCATACATGGTTCTAAGGTGGAGTGTGTGAAAGTTAGGGTTAGTTCAGATGCCTTAAGATGTATGGTCTCTCTTATAAATGTAACAAGGTCTATCTCCACTCTTGCTTCAGCCATTACAGTAGACTTTACAAAGGCCATCAACTTGGTGGCATTGGGATACAGCTGCTCCATCTTCTACACCTGGATCCAGGTGATGGAGCATAAAGGGGTAAGGCCATCAAAAAATGGAGGGTAATGAGTACCAATGCCCATAGTCTGGGCAACAAGCTCACTGAACACCAGATGCCTTGATGCAAGAGGGATGCCTGGATATCATGGCAGTCATAGAAACATGGTACACAAAGAACCATGACTGGGATGTTAACATACCAGGGTCCACAATCTACAGGAGAGACAGGAAGGGTAGAATAGGGGGAGGAGTAGCTCTCTATATAAGGGAAGGGATAAAAACAACAGAACAGAAGAGTAAACATGGAGGAGAGGAGGCACTGTGGGTCACCCTGGAGACTGGAAATGGCATCACAGTCTGCACAAGGGCTGTATACATACCCCCATCTCAGGGGATGGAAATGGACAAGGATATGATAGAAGGCATTCTTAGTATGGCAGAGAAAGGGGAGATATTGTTGATGGGGGACCTGAATATGCCAGATGTTAACTGGAGCACATTTGATGCAGCCACATTCAAGAGCAGGGCCATTCTTGATGCCCTACAGGGGGCATGCCTCAAACAGATAGTGCTGCAACTCAGTCAGAAGGGAGCACTCTTAGACGTGGTACTCTCAAATGAGGATAGAGAGAGGCTCTCAGATCTAGAAGTGGGTAGCCATCTGGGAACAAGTGACCACAAAACAGTGTGGTTCACAATAAACTCAGCTGCAGAGTCAAGCCATACAAAAGTGAAGGTACTGGACTTCAGGAGAGCTGGCTTTGTCAAAATGGAAGAGTGCCTCAGAAAAAAACTAGCAAACAGGCAAGAAGGAGGGGTGGAGCAACAGTGGGGAAACATCAAAAGTAATTAAATTTACATATCAAAATATTCATTTTATTTTCAGTTTGTATTTATAGTGGTCAAAACAGCTTCAAATAACAGAAGAAAGTTTAAAATCATTACCACATCTAAAAAAGGTGGGCATCATTATTATGATTAAACATTTACAACAGTTTACTAATGATAAACATTTAAAATACATGCACTGATGATTGTGAATTATATAAATGTTTCAGAAAAGTTAAAATGAAATATGTACACTTGGGAATTTAATATTTCTTACTGAGACTGTTCTTTTATAAGATATAAATTACTTTATTATTAATTCATTTGTATGATACATTTTATAGATCCTGAAGAAGTAGTAGGTTTACTATGAAATACTGATATTTGCTTTTGAAACATCTGTGGTGAAAAATAAATATTTAAAATATATCCGGTTAGTGGGTCACTTTGTCTCATTTCAGTACATTTGAAACATTAAAACTGCCATCACAGAGGCAACAAGCCTTTGTGTGAAGCAAATAAACAAATCAAAATGAAAGAAACATCCACTATTGTTCTCAAAAGAGGTGGCAGAGAAGGTTAGGGAGAAAAAGATAGCGTTTAGGAAGTATAAGGAAACACAGAAGAAGCAGGACAGAGATCTGTACCAGTTAAGGCAGAAGGAAGCAGTGAAGGCAGTCAGAATAGCAAAGGCCCAAACTGAGGAAAAGATAGCCAACTCAGTTAAGAAGGGGGGTAAAACATTTTATAGGAACATTAGGGAGCACAGAAAGACAAAGGGAGGGATAGTGCGGCTGAATAAAGGGGACAGTGGGGGGCAGAGATGGACAGTGAAAAAGCAGGTATAGTGAATAAATACTTCTGCTCAGTATTCACAAAAAAGGAGGTGGGGGAAGTACCTAATCCAATTAATAGAAGCACTCTGGATAGGGGGTTGATCCCAGTCCTTTCACAGAAGAAAGGGTTTCGAAAGAATTCCTAAAACTGAAGGTGGACAAGGCAATGGGGTCTGACAGGACTGACTCAAGAATTCTAAAAGAATTTAGGGGAGAACTATTGACACCACTGACTACCCTTTTTAACAAAACATGGGAGGATGGTGTAGTACCTGAGGACTGGAGGAGGGTGGATGTGATTCCCCTTCACAAAAGTGGGAGCAAGACAGAGACAGGAAACTAAAGACCTGTCAGTTTGACCTCTGTGGTAGGGAAAATGATTGATTCACTTCTGAAGGAAATAATTTTTGAGTACCTAGAGGTCAGTGGGGCACAGGGCAGCATGGATTCACAGTGGAAAGGTCATGTCAGATGAATCTAATTGATTTCTTTGACTGGGTGACCATAGTAATAGACCAGAGAGGGACTGTGGACATGGCCTACCTAGACTTTAGCAAGGCATTTGACACAGTCCCACACAAAAGATTAATAGACAAATTAGTCAGCCTGGGAGTGGGTCCCAGGGTGGTTGCCTGGGTAAAACATTGAGTGTACAACAGGACACAGAAGGAAATAGTAAACAGAGTCCACTTGAAGAAAGGGAGTTACTAGTGGGTATGCCAGGATTCAGAACTGGGTCCGTTCTTTTAATGTCTTTATAAGTGATATTGCAGAGGGACTGAAGGAAAAGTATGCCATTTATGATACAAGGATCTGCAACAGGAATGATACACATGGGGTGATGGAAAAGGTGAGAAGGGACTTGGCAGGGTTGTAGGAATAGTCAGAAGTATAGCAGGCTGGATTCAAGGCAAAGAAGTGCAAAGTAATGCACCTGGGAAACCAAAACCCAGGGGCAGAGTACACAATGGGGGGTAGTAACAACAGCAAAAATGGAAAGGGACCTGGGGGTAATCATATCAGATGACCCTAAGGTTAGCAAGCAATCTGAGAAGGCAGTAGGGAGAGCTGGGGGATACTGGGATATATAGGGAGATGCATCACCAGCAGAAAACAGGAAGTTGTCCCTCTGTACAGACAGTTGGTGAGACCCCATCTGGAGTACTGCAGCCAGTTCTGCAGACCCCATATCTGCAAGGACATAGACAGGATAGAGGCAGTCCAGAGGAGGGCAATTAAAATTGTGCAAGGTCTGGAACAGAAGCCCTATGAGGAGACTCTAAAGAAGCTTAATATGTACACCCTTGAGGAAAGGAGGGAGGGGACATGATCGAAAGTTTAAGAACCTCAGTGGAGTCAACAAAGTCCTAGAGGGTAGCACCTTTCAGAAAAGAGATGTGCAAGAACAAGGGGACACAATTTGGAGATAGAGGGGATGGCTCAGAGGCAATGTGAGCAAGTATTTTTCACAGAGAGGTGTTGGATGCATGGAACCACTTTCCTGTGGAAGTTGAGGGTCTAAAATTGTGAGAGAATTCAAGAATGCATGGGACAGTCACAAGGCAATTCTTATGGGAGGTAGGAAGAAATAGGCTTCTGGTTAACTTGGGTCTGCAGCTCAACCAGTAGGTAGGGAAATGGGCACAGTAGATGAGGCGAGTGGTTCTTATCTGCCATCAAAGTCTATGTTTTACACCCAACCCTCCACAAGAGTGCTGACCAACTCTGTATTCTCTCCTGTCTTCCCTTTTCAGATGGACACACAGCAGAGCTGTCTCCTCTCATTAGCACTTTGCATTCTGGACACTGAGCCTCTGGTTCTGACCACCAGAGAGTACCAAGTAACTCAAAGGAATTCATGTGGGCACCCTGAATTTAAAACTAGTTTGTACACTGATAACTGTCTGATCCTCCTGGCAGATGCCCTTAAGGGAGTACCTCTCTGGTCTCTCCCCTCCACTCTTTCAAAATGATCTCAGGCCTGAAGGTCAACCCCAGCAAAACAGAGATTCAACTTCTAAATTAAGCATGTAAATCTGAGCAGTTTTTCTTCTGGGGTCTAAGATGGTCCCCAAAATGTCTAAAATTTCAGGAGATTTGACTTACACCTGATTTGTCCCAGTTTGCTACAGCCAGCCTGCCTTCCAAATTAAAGAATCTTCAAGAGGAGTGTGGTAGATTGCCACTGCATTTGTCTACAGCCAGAAAGACAGTGGCAAATAAATAACTGCCCCCAAAAGCTTGCACTGCCTCTCCCATCTGCCAACTGATGTTTCCCCACAGTGGTTCATCAAAATGTATACACTGGATGGAAACTTTGTGGGAGGCTGTCACAAGCCCACTCTGGTGCAGCAGGACTTCCTCTCTCTGTGTTACAGTGAATTCCTCTTGTGACTTGGGGAATGGGGTCCAAGATATCCTTTCCCGTCTGACGAGATACAATACTGTCTCGAGCCTGTGTTTCTGGGGTAGAAGTCTTTCAGCCACTGCACTACAAACCAGAAAGCCACAGGTGTGTATAAGCTTGTGGGGCCCTATACATTCAATTATGTGTCTTTTTCAGAAATGCATCACTCGGTTCAACCCATTCATGTTTCAACCCTCCTTTGTCACAAAGTCCTTAGTGAACTTCACTCTGGCAGCATTTAGCCTCAAAACAGTCACACAGGCTTGGTATTGTTTGAACAACTTTTACCCTGGCAGCTACACAAATATACGACATAGGCAGAATTATTTTTTTTTTAAATAAGCCAAAGGTTTTACTAATTAAATTAATTAGAAAACTGTAAATAAAAAGACAACATAATTTGGATACTGGTTACAGGATATTGAAAGATAAAAGTAAAATATACATAAAAAGCCTACACTCTAAACTCTAAGGTTAAAAGTCTACCTTGAGTGCTTATTTGGAATTTTGAAGTGCAGAAGTGTCCTTAAAAAGTGTGGTAGATCAAGTCTTGGCTCTCAGTGATCCAGGAGAAATTGTCTCTGCTGTAGACAGGGAGGGTCCCAACTGCTTCCAGCAAGAAAACAAAAGAAGGCAGCAAAAAGACTCATATACCCCTCTGCATCCTGGTTTTAAAGGGGTTCAGGAGGGCAGATCCAGTCAGTAGTGGCTAGCCTGTGACTGGCTAGCCTTTCAGTTTCTGTGGTTATCCAGCTAATCAGGGTTCAGTATGTTATTACAATAACACAGATATGCAGTCTCTGAATATAGAAAAATCATGAGCTTAGTTAGCTCAGACTAGATTCTCTGGGAACATTCCTGGCCTCCCTGTTGGGAGATGGCCATTGTTATTAACACTTAAATACAGATATTTACACAAATGATAGCTCTATTCTGTTGTAACAAGCTTAAGTCACAACAGACCTCTTAATACAAAGGATGCCCTGACACCCTGACTGTATATGAGGTCCTGTCCTTTCACAAACAAATGAGCTTAGCTGGTCTACCAAACAATAAACACTCAATGATATGAGCACAGGAGGGTTTCCTACAATCAATGAACTAAAGGTTCAGCAAAAAAAATGGCTCAAAAAGGCTTTTTTAACAGATTGTAGAGGGTTTGAATCGAAGAGAGCTCTCAGAGGAAACTGTCTCCTACAGCTACCTACACACACTACCCTGAACTGGGGCTGTGCAGAACAATCTAGAGCCCATGTGACCTGCAATCCCATGAATCACTGCAAATTCACCTTTTGAGCTCACCAACATAGATGATGCAAAGTACATTGATTTAAATGTACTTCTTCTTACAATTAGTGGAGTAGTTGTTTGGGGGAGGCAGAATAATGCGAAATCATTGCTTTCAATAGACTTCAGATTCCTCATTATAATGCAAAGTACTCCACTTCTCATTGCAGAGTACTTAAGTACTGCATTACTCTGCGAATCACTTCGCAGAGCGAATTGGGGCCACTTCGCCCACCACTATTGGTGGACACACGGTTGTTGCCAATTGCAGTGATGGTGTATGCTGGCACATATTTTTTGCATTTTTGCCATTGTTTACCAGCTCTGGCAGACCTGTGCGATCGACGGGTGGTTAGGTAGTGCGGCGAGGGACACATAGATGGATGTTTTCAGCAAGTGCCATATGGTATGTGCTTTTCACCAGCCACGGGTCTCGATTCTGTGGCCTCCTGATGTTGCCTGCCTGTTGGTACTCTAAGCATGTAGCCCCACCCTCTGCTCAATGGGTGCAGCCTGGCAGGGCCTGTTCCTTCACATCAGTTGTTTTCTGGCTCTCATGGAACCCCCCCCAATTAATTGATACAGGGATCAGCCTCTAAAGTGACTGGGTGTGGTTCTGTGCAGTTCACCTGTCACACACTTGTTTCCTACCAGCTGTCATTACTATTCGCTTTTATTCTATGTGCTGTTTTTCTGTGCGCTGTTTTAGCATGCCTTATTATGCTCCTTGTGCTATTTTGACAGCAGCAGCATGTGCTATTCTGACATGAGCTATTGTGCCACATACTCTGATGTGGCATGTGCTATTCTAACCACACTGTTTTTGATGTGCTGCTCTGTATCTGAGGTATTGACCCGGGAGGTGGAATTACAATTCTGCTTCTGTGAAATTTCATGAATTTTCTACAAACGTTTTGCAAAATGTATCCAGAATTTAAATGTCATTTTTTCCATCTAATTTTAAAAGTACCATATTTACAAACTCTGTAGTCCCATACTTCAAGGAGTCATGGGTCAAGTTTCAGATTTCAAGCTTTTAAGGGGGTTGAATTACAGTATAAGCCACAAAACATACCATAATTTTTTGAATTTCCATTCACAAGTATGTAGCCTACACAATTTAAGGCCCTAGAGCTTTCAAACTAGGGAGCAAAATATTGCCAGTTTTGGTGGCTTCATGGCCATAAAATCAGGCTGTGTACCAGCCGCCTAGCTGGAAGGATGGCCAAATTATAAGCAGCAAAAATGCAAAATTACATCAGTATGGACTTTTGGTGATGTCAGGGCCTTAATAAGTTAATGTAGTGGTAACAATTTATTTATACAGGATATGAATACAACCTCAAACACCATTGGGCCACATGGCCCTCTTTACAAGTGCACCTGTTTGATGTAATGTTGAACTTATAATTTGAATGTTTAATGTCTCATTCTAATGTACACTTTCCCCAGGTCACACCAGGAGATGTGCAACTTGTCACTCAGTGTGCCTTCTTGGTGAAACATTTCAATAAATAAATAAATGACTGATTTATTCTTTATATCCATCTAACCCAGAGGAATCCATTGCAGTTCTCATCAACTACACTATCAAACCATCTGTAAAAGGACTGTAGCCAATTTTTGATGGCTACTCACCGGAAAGCTGAAGATTTATCAATAAACAGCAACCACAGGCCAGGGTGGAATGTGGTTGCAGTAGGAGACAATTGATTCTCATGGCCTCTCACCCTATCTCTGCAGGAGAGCTAGCTCAAAATTATATGGAGATGTTTATTATAATGTCAAAATGCCTATGCACTAAGTTGAAAAGTATCCTTCCATTTCTCTGAATCCATTGTTTTCAATGGTAAGAGACTTAAGGGTAGTAGAGAAGCTCATGACCACCACTGGGGCCTGCTTGATGGGATATACTATGATGACAGACCTCCATGCAGAGGCCCTGTTCAGCTTGCAAGGCTGGGAGCTCAAACTGGAATAGGCGATAGAGGATTTAGAAAACTGGCACCACTGGAATAATATTGGGATACATGGGGCTCCAGAGAGACCTGAGTCCAGTGACCCCTTAGCTACATTGAAGGCCTTATTAAGAAACTCTTGGAACTTGACAGGGCTTACCCCCTAAATATCATTAGAGCATACCGAGCCTTGACTGCCCTTCATAAAGACCTAAAAGTCCAGCCCAATCCATTATATTAATGTAATAAATGGGTACTGTTTTTTCAATGGACAGATAAAGTTATAATTCGTCATATAATCCTAACGAATTATAACAGCTAACACACACCAGCTGGTCTTTTCACTTATCTTTACCACAGCATAGTGCAGTAAGAAAATGCCTGAAACAGCTGTCACAACACCAATGGCAGCACCAAACAAACGGAGGCAAACCACAAAGAAACTAAAACAAAATGCTGTCCCTTGACAAAAACTTCTACTCACCAACATGTCTTCATGATTCCAGGTACAAAACCTAGAAGAAAGAGATAAATTTGTTAGCAAACAAGAGAGCTGAAACACTTATCTTAAAACACAAAGTGACCTATGGCTCTTCAACACTTTCCTCAATGAAACAGGAACAACAGTGAAGTTCACTGAACTGCCACTAGCTGAACTAGACAGCAAGATAGCTAACTTTATTTTCTGTTTGAAACATCATGATGGTACTGACTATGAGCCAGGAACAGTCCGTGGGATAGTGGCCAGCATAGATAGGCACTTAGTACATGTTAAGTACCACTACTCAATCTTCAAAGGTCCTCAGACTTCTCTGAAACAAAACGCACTTTGATAGCAAAACAAAAACATTTAAAAAAAATGGGTGAGGGGAACAGACCGCATAAAGCGGAAGAACTTACTGAAGAAGAAATAGATTTAATATACTCGCCAGGTACCTTATCCACAGAAAACCCCACAAAACCTGCTAAACTACCTTTTCTTCAACGGAGTTCATTGTGCCCTCCGTAGAAAAGAACACTATCACCTGAGATGGTCAGACATCAAAGAAGGAGCAGATGCTCAAGGCAATATCTACACAGAGTACAACGAGCGTCAAACAAAAAGTCGACCTGGGGACAACCCCACACACATATGACCTGTAAAGTCCAGAATATACCAAAATAAATAAAACCCACTCTGTGACACCATACAAGTATACAGGCTGTATAAATCCCACAGGCCTGAACCAATGTTGTTACCGGAAGCACCGTTCTACATCACCCCCAATATAAATCATAAAGAAAATGGGCTGTGGTACAGAAATATGATGATAGGAATGAATAAACTTCGATCCATGATGAAGCAAATGAAACTTCAATCCGGTTTACCAGAATCAAAGCACGTCACGAACCATTTCACCAGAAAGACGAGTATCCAAAAGCTCATCGATGCCCATGTGCTGCTAACAGAAGTGCAACAAATCTCTGGCCACAGAAATCTGCAATCCATTAACAATTACTCTGTTTTATTAGAGTCTCAACAGAAAGAAATAAGTGATCTGCTCACCAAGCACAGCACAGATCAATAGCCATCAACGTCCACTGCCATTCCACAAATCCAAAATGAAAAACCTACGAATCTCTCAATAACTGAACTTGCAGCAACATCCTCGATGCAAACCCTGTTTGGCGTACACTGTGTCTTCAACAAGGGAGTAATGGTAAACATCTACTATGGACCACCACCGAAAAAATTCCACAGAGTACGCCAGATATCGTCCTCTGAATCAGATGACTGTAAGTATATAAGCCAGTTACCAGTCGCTTCATGCTCCTCTACTTTAATAGAAAAAGCAATATTTAAAAATGAACAATAACCGGTAGAAGTGACAGAGCCACTTACACGAAAATGCACACCTTCCCTAAACACTAACCGTCTCTCTCCCTCTCCCTCTCTCTTCTCTCTCTCTCATCTCCATAGGAACCAGCTGAATTTGGCACACCTACCAAAGTAAAATACAGCCATGGTAACAATGATCTCAAACTGAAAAAAAGCATGCAAAATCTTATTAAAGAAAAAGTCATTAACAGACTTTCTATGTTAAAAACAACAAATTTCTACAGGAGACTTACTGAATAATTTCTTGTGTGTTTCAATCGGGTTTTTTTCCCACGTTGTTAACGCTTCCTGTTTCCTTGATAAAACCATATCAATACTACACTAATGTGTTTACCTTCTAAAATGAATAAAGATTTTCTTAACAGTTAACTAGTTACTGCTTAAAATGTTACAAAATTTCCAGGAATAAATATTTTCTTACAAACACATCTAAGCTCATTTTCTTCATAATAGTGTGTTAAAAAAACAGAACCCAGCAATTACACAAAAAGTGCATGGGATAGTGTGCATAATTGAGAAATTCTGTGCACCTTCTGTGGGGGATGCTCATATAAACCCCTTGGGCTTCACCCTCGGGGTTTATGTAGCATCCCACACCTCGGGTGCACATAATTTCTCATTATGCATGCACACCCCCCCATGTAATATTGTATATTTTTTGTGCTACCAGACCAAAGTGAAAATTCTTCATATGGTATGGGGAAGGAAATAAGTTGTGTTTAAGGATTCTGAACTGTACTTTGAACACAATTTTGCCCAGGCAACACTCAAAAAATGTAAAAGGGGGCTACTGGTCACAAAGGAGCTTCATGCCAAATACATGCCATCTCAAAGTGAATACCAAGCTTGCTTGCAAGTTTTCTCAGATTCTGTCTCGAAAGTGCATGACTCACTTCAAAATGTTGTGCCCTTTTTGATGAAATGGAGCATTCAAACTAAGAAACCCTCAAACATTTCAGGTCTCAAGAACCGGACAGAGATGGCAACAAAAACAAGGGCATAGGTGCACCTCTCTCTCCATCAAATAAATCACTCTGAGAAAAACATAAATTTAAGCACAACAAGGTTGTAGCTCCCCCAGCAAACAGACATATAGATTGAGAAGAAGAGTAATCTATGCTCCGACAACCTGACTTTGCTTTTTGAGTTACTCATATTCTGCTCTCTAGATAATGTTCTGAATTGGTGGTTTCCCATCCTAAGATGGCTCATTGCAATGTTTCTCTGCTAACAGTGACACAGTGAGGATTCAAGTAAGACTAAAGACTAAGGCAAGGCTTCCCAGTTGGGCTTTTGTTCTATTTGTTTTTGGAGGATTTTGCCTTCTTTATTCTTTTCTTTGCCTGCTGTTGAGATAGTTGGGGATTTCTGGGGTGGGTCTCAGGGTGGGGGCCTGGCAACCTCTTCTATGCTTTAAAATATTTTTCCAGTCACTTTCCAACTTTGCAGGCCTCTAATTATTTCTCTTCCACATGAGGCAATATTACTAAATTGTGCTAAACAAATTATCAGGCTTCCCACTTTTCCAGCTTCCACCACATACAAACTGGCTGGATTGTACTCTGTGCTGATGAAGGCATGGGCCTCCTGCCCCACACCATTGTGTAAACAAATGACACTTTCATCATTATCTTGATGAAAGCTGCTGCATATTGTGATGACTGTCAGAGAGGCCCAGGATCCCCCAAAATAAGGATGTGAAGATGTGTTGCAATTTGCCAGACACAGGTGCTGGTGGAACTTACAGCTGCCTCCACCCCATCTGAAACTACAGCCTAATATCACCACAATGGGAAAAATACTAATTGGTTAGAATCATGCAATATCTAATGTATAGGGCAAGAGGTATATCATGCTGCCCCCATTCATGGTAACACAGATTGAAACAAGACTCCCAAAAGCTAAAGCAGTAGCATTTGCAAAGCAATCAAAAGGGGGGGGGTGTGGGGAAACATAGGGGGGTGGAAGATATTTGGGCCACAATTAAGGGGACAATTGTGGGGGCCACAGGCCACTGTTCAGAGAGGATAAGTAAGAGTAGGAGGAAAAGAAGGTCACTATGGTTCAGTAAGGAAGTGGGGGCCAGCATCAGAGCTAAGAGGCGAACATTCAGGCAGTACAAAACTGCACAGAGTGAGCTAGACCATGTGGTACACCAGGATATGCAAAGGGAAGCTGGGAGGGTGGTCAGATGGGCTAAAGCAAGAACAGAAGAGATTAAGGCCAAGGAGGTCAAGACCTTTTTTAGGTATATAAGTGAGTGGAGGAAAGGTGGGACTGGGATACCTGGCCTGCTAGCTGAGACAGGGGAAAAGGTTGAGGGGCACTGGGAGAAGGCTGAATTACTGAACAGTTTCTTCAGCATAGTATTCACAAAGGAGGAGGGGGGGTGATGCTAGACTAGCAGAAAAGGAGGGGGTAGGGGTGGATGTGGGTCCATTCCAGGAAGAGGAGATTTTGAAAGAGCTTAAGGACCTGAGGGTGGACACGGCCATGGGGCCAGATGGGATTCACCCTAGGGTATTGAGCGAGCTGGGTGAGGTTCTAGTGCCTTCCCTGACCTATCTGCTCAATGAGTCCTTACACATGGGGATAGTCCTGAAGGACTGGAAGTGCATGGATGTGCTACCCCTGCATAAGGAAGGGTGTAGGCAAGATTTGAGCAATTAGAGGCCAATGAGTCTGACATTGGTGGTAGGCAAACTCATGGAAAAATTGCTCAAGGACAGAATCACCAACTACCTGGAGGTAAGCAGCCTTCTTGACCCAAAGCAGCATGGCTTTACCAAGGGAAGATCTTGTCAGACAAATCTGGTTGGGTTTTTTGACTGGGTTACTAGGGCAGTGGATCTGGGGGATCAGTGGACATAGCTTGCCTGGAATTCAGGAGGGTCTTTGATATGTTACTGCACAGTAGGCTGGTGCACAAAATTGAGTGCCTGGGGCTAGGGATGGTGGTTACAGCATGGGTGTGCAACTGGTTGGTGGGAAGAATGCAAAGGGTGTTAGTAAATGGAGTCCCCTCAAGTGAGTCGGGGGTCACTAGCAGCATGCCCCAAGGGTCAGTGCTGAGAACCCTGCTGTTCAACATCTATATTAGTGACATAGCGGAGGGGTTGAGTGAGCCTGTTTGCAGGTGATGTCAAAATCTGTAATCGAGTGGACATACAGGATGGAGTGGGGAGGATGCAGAGGGACCAAGAGACATTGGAGGAGTGGGCCAGAGAGTGGAAATTATGTCTCAACATGGTAAAATACAAAGTCATGCACCTGAGTAGAAGGAATGGGAGAAAGGAATACAGACTGGGGGGGGCAAGCCGCTAGCTGTTACCATGGAGGAGAGGGACCTGGGCATCATCATCTCTCATGACTTGAAGGTGGCCAGGCAGTGTGGCAGGGCAATGGCAAAAGCCAGCATAGTGTTGGGTTGTATTGGGAGGGGATCACCAAGCAGGAAGAAAGAGGTCCTGATTGCTCTGTACACCCAGCTGGTCAGGCCTTATCTGGAATATGGGTTCCAGTTCTGGAGGATTTACCAAAAAAAGGATGTGGAGAGGGTGGAGCGGGTACAGAGGAGGGCAACCAAGATGGTGAAGGGACTTAGTCACCTGCCTTTTGAGAAGAGGCTGCAAGTCCTGGACATGTACCCTCTGGAGCTGAGGAGGGAGAGAGGGGACATGATAGAGACTTTCAAGTACCTAAAAGGGATAAACAGTGACTACTGAGAAGCCTTTCCAATTGAAGAGGTGTCCCAGAAAAAGGGGTCATGATCTCCAACTAGAGGGGGGCAGATTTAAGGGTAACATGAGGAAGAACTTCTTTACTGAGAGGGTGGTGGACACCTGGAATGGCCTGCCTAGGGAAGTGGTGGGAGAGAATTCGGTGGGAGGGGGGGTTCAAGAGAGCATGGGACAGACATAGTGGGCTGTTGAAAGGGGGGATCCGGGACAGGCCTAGGGGATGCTAGGCAAATGGACAGACTAGGTGGGCCTGGAGGTCCTTTTCTGCCATCACTTTCCTAAGTTCTTATGTCCTATGTTCCTATACGAAAATAAAAAGCATAGTTCCTTAGCATCAACATACTCCTGACACAATCAAATTACTCATCAGTATATGATGTAGGGAGGTACTGGCTGTCACCCAATAGGAAAGAGACTTTGGGGCTATCATAACAGATGACCACAAAGCAGCAGGGCTGTGTGACAAAACAGTGGTCAGGGCTACTGAGATGCTGGGGTGCATAGGGATGGGCATATCCAATAGAAGGAGGGAGGCGCTACTGCCACCTCACCACCTGCTGATGAAACCCCACCTGGAGCTCTACGTCAAGGCACAGAGGCCCCCTCAGAAAGGACACAGACAGGGTAGAGGTAGTCCAGAGGAGGGTAAAAAAATGGTGATGGGGCCACATGAGAAGCCCCATGAGGAGAGACAGAGGGATCCCAACATACCCACCCTAGAAGAGAGGAGAGTGAGAGGTGACATGACAGAAACCCACCAGTACCCCACAGGGATGAACAGGTTGCTGTAGGGCAGCTCTCCCCCAAATGAAAAGGAGCACCAGGACCAAGTGGAATGCAATAAAGTAGGGGGGACAAGAGAGATGGGAGAAAATATTTCTTCACTGAATGAGTGGTACACACATGGAACAGACTACCAACAGAAGTTGTGAAGCCACAAACAGTGTGGGGCTTGAAGCATGCATGGTAGAGATATAGGGGTATATTAGAAAACTGGCAGAGATGAAGGAGGGTTGCTGAAAATCAGTTACAGTCTGCATAGCAGATTAGGCAGGGAACATCTGGGTAGACTGGGCAAGCCAAACAGTCCTTTCCTGCTGATAAATTCTATGCTTTTATAATTCTTTGGGCCCTATGTACTATTGTGTGGAGTGGCTATGTCCTTGTATCTGTGGCACATAGCCACTCCTCACCCATTAGGCCCCCACAGAGATGCATTAAGAGGGGCATGCAGCCCCTATGCACCCGAACTCTCAGCCTCGCAGACACAAACACGCCAGGGACAGGTGAGGGGCATGCCAGCACTATACACCTTCATGAACATAATTAGTGCTGTGCACTGAGAGGCATAGGAGGGCACCTGTTACACCAGGGAGAACCCTGCCATGACCACCCTAAGTGCCCAGCCCCGTACACACAACCCACCAACTTCTGTCTGTACCCCACTCCCAAACATACATGGTGGTGCCCCCGAGGCCACCCATGGAGGCAATAGGCACCCACCCCCCCCACACACAGGTGATCCACACCCTGAGGCCGTAGACTGCAGCCACCCACCCCCATCTGCAGTGGTGCCCCAACACCAGATAGCAATGGCATCCATCCCCACCACATACTGCTCCCCATACTGGCAACTGTACTGTCCCCCTCTCCCTCACTGCACTACAGTGCCTAGCATGTATGGCAGGGCCACCAACCCCCAATGCCCATTTGCAGACCTCCCACCCCCACTGTGATAGACAGTGCCCCCTCAGTGATTGGCATCATCTCTCCTGTGGCACCGACACCCCCCTGTACTCTGTTCCCACCTGTCAGTGCAGTTGCCAGGAATGGCTGGCAGCACAGCCCTCCACAAACCTCCCTCCCACGGGCCATCCAACCGCTGCTGGAAGCATGCTGTCTATTTATAGGGAGTATTCCTCCAGCATGTGGACAGCCAGCAGACAAGGAGGTGTGTGGAGGACATGCCACTGACCATTCCTGGCAACAACACCAACAGGTGGAGCAGAGGGGACAGGGGGGTGTCAGTGCTTGGGGGTTTCCCATAGGCCAGCAATGATGGAGTGGGTTGTATGTAAACAGCCAGGGGAAGGACAGGTGGGTGTGTAGTACTGGGTAATGGCTCTGGCATGGCTGCACTGCAGTGGGGGGGTGGTGACCTGTGCCACACACCATGATGGGGGGTGAGGGGGGTTACTGTACTGTTCATGGGCCATGGCCTGACATCTGTAATAACGTGGGATGGGCTGGCACAGTGGCACCAGGCTCATGGCAGACCAGTGCTTTGGCAGGGTGGGGGTTGATTGGCAGACTCAGAGATGGGGCTCCATAGTGATGGGGTGGGGGTGCCCTGGCCATTCATTGATGGGGCTGCAGGGTGCTGGTGAGGGATATATGGTGGGGGCCAAGGTGCCCAGTGATGAGCAGCATGTGGGACATGGCAAATGTGGCCACATGGGTCTGGGTGCCTGCTGGGGAAATTCAAGCACGTAGACCCACACCCTGATGCACAATGGATCCACTGTGGGAGCCATGCTGGGCATCCTATTGGATGCCCGACTGGGTCCATGACTCTGTCTCTGCTGCCTTGTGGAGTACTGTGCACCAGAGGGTGGTGCCATGGTCAGGTGGTGGCCGATGATGAATGCTGGTCATGCACACCTGTCTGCAGGTGTGGAGCTATGGGTGGGATACACACCTCTGGTGTGTACTTCCCACCCGATTGTGCATTGGCCCCAATGTTATTTCCTGCTGAGCCACTGACTGCTTGCCTTCACTACAGCAGCTTAATGTCATACTGCTAGCTCACCACTAGATGTCTGTCATGACTCAAACAGCATCATCTCAACAGAAATATTCAATCAATCAATTAATTTTATTTGTATACTGGAAGGTATGTGAGAAAATGTCCATTTTCACAAATGTTCAGTGGAAAAAAACAACAAACGGAGTATAAAAACATAACAGAGTCAAAAAGTTACAACATGTGTGCAAGAATATCTAAGCTCAACAGAAAGTGGCAGAACAGTTTTTACAGGCTGGACAAAGTATTAAGTTGTCATCATGTTTACATAGTAGACAAAGAGAGAAAATATGTATAGAAAAGCAGTAAATGAGTGGGGCAAATGCTCTAAAGTGCAGCATAAGGCAATAGTGCAGGTGTATCTGGGTTAGTAGCATTAGGGGAGTCTTCAGTCAAAGCAGGACTCAGGCAAGGAGAAATAGGTTGGGAGACTGCAGAAATGGGAGTTAGGGTAGGGCGGATGGGGAGGAGGTGCAGACAGAGATGTCAGGTGGGTGGAAACAGCTGAGTTGACAGTCAGTCATAGCATAGAGACTGACTGGAGCAACTGCAGTCGGCCGTACTGAGGATGTGAGCCTTAAGGGAAGAGTTTAGAGAGTTGATGGACCTAGAGGCCTCTATTATAGGGGCAGTTTGTTGTACAACTTTGTGCCCTTGAAGGAGACTGAGTTCTGAGCCTGCTTAGTCCAGTAAAAAGGGGTGGTAAAAACCATGCTAGAGGCCCCTCTGGTCGATCAACCAGGGGCTGTGAGCAGGAAAAGGGAGTTGACGCAGAACAGCAGAAATTTAAGGTAAATCTTGTGGAGGAAAAAGAGCATTTTTAGATTAAACCTCCCATCTAAGGTGGGTCAACTGAGGCAGAAGTGCAGGGTGCATTGGTGAGTTTTCCAGGGGAGACCTGTGATGAAACAAGTTATGCTGTTGTAAGTAGATCTTATCTTGGAGAAGAGGAGCAATTAGGTGGGAGGAGAAAGACAATGGATCCATAGTCTAAAAGAAGCAGGAGGAGAGAACTGGCTAAGTGAAGTCTGGAAGTAGGAATCAGGAATTTTCTAATCCTGTAGAGAAGACCAAGCCTCATGTGGATCTTCTTAATTAGGTTGTTGATATGGACATTGTAGGAGAGGTGAGGGACCAAGTGGAGACCAAGGTATTTGAATTCTGATACCTGTTCAAAAAGGTTACCAGAGTTGTTGAGTAGTGTGAGACCGGTAATGGGGCTTTCCTGGGGCCTGAGAAGATCATGAACTTGGTCTTCTTGGAATTGAGGACTATGCTATTCCCAGAGAACCAGGAGTGAAACTTACTGAAATCAGACTGCAAATTGTGGAACATAGAGGCAGGGTTTTCATTACTGCAGAAGAGGGAAACATTGTCTGCGTAAGGAACAAGTTGAGGGGCAAGGCAGATAGAGAGAAGGTTGTAAATGAAAAGGGAGAAAAGAAGAGGGCCCAGGATAGATCCCTAGGGGACCCCACGGATATTTAGCAGAGAGGATACCCTTGATGGAGGTTTGATGGGATCTCTTGGAGAGGTAGCTTTTGATCCAACTGACTACATTGTCCAAAAGTGTAGTCCTCTAGGGTTTCAAGAAGGAGGGCATGGTCAACAAGATCAAACGCCTGTTCAGGTTCACAACACAGACCCTGTGTACTGGCCTTTGTCATTGGCCTTAAGTATGTTGCTCAGTAACCTGACCAGGGCTGTTTTGGTGCTGTGACCAGATCTGAACCCATGCTGGACACTAGAGAGTAATTGGTAGGATCTGAGGTAGGCAGTAAGTTGAGAGTGCATGACTTTCTCGATGATTTTTGAAAGGGGGGGGGCAAGGAGGGAAATGGGGCAGTAGTTTTTGACCTAATTTCTGGACCCAGACTTGAATAATAGTTTGATGGTAGTGGTTATCCAGGAATTAGGGAAAATGCTAGAACAGAGAGAGTAGTTGAGTAGATTAGTGATGGGAACCACTAGGGCATTGATGGACAGTTTAAGGATTTTACAATCAATACCATCAGCCCCTTTACTGGGTTTCGGGTTGTTCCTACGAATAAGCTTGATGGTGTCTGCAGGTTTAAGGACCATAAAGTAGAAACTGGGGAGGGACCTATCCATAGTGTTGGAACAGCTGGGGTGAGAGGAGGGAAAAGTTGGCAAGGGGAGGAGGGGGTATGTTTGCATTTTTCAAGGTCGACAAAAAAAGAGTTAAAGATGTTTACCACTTCAGTAGGGTCATTGGTTTGTCTACCACCATGGTGTAAAGTGATGGGATCAGAATTTTTGGTTTTGCTAAGAAGCAAGTTGAGGGTACTCCTCAGCTGATGGGTGCACGAGGAATCTCCAAGGTGTTTATCATGCAGGTAGTCAGTCTTTGCTTTTCTTATGGCCGATTTGCACTTGTTACGAACAGACCTATAAAGGAATAGCTGGGAAGGGTCATTGTGCTTTGAGTAACAGTCCCAGGTTTTGTCCCTCATTCTCATCATCTTGATAATATCGGGAGTAACCCATTCATTGATTTTACCCCTTGTCCTAATTTTTCTGAGTGAAGCATGTTTATCACAGATGCTGGCAAGGGTGCTGGAGAATTTCTATAGGATAGAGTTGAAGTTGCCAGGACCTTCAGTGAATGATCAGTCAACTAGGCTGAGATCATGGGTAATTAATTTGATGTTATGCTCAGTCAACCTCCTGGTATAAATAAATTTAGGAGGATACTTGGGCAGTCAGTGATGTAGGTAGGGTGCGAGACTATTATCCAGTCTATAAGTGATTGAGTTCCAATTTTATAATTAGATCTAGTGGGGGAGGTGATAAACTGGTGGAGACCTAAATTTGCAATACAGGATTTGGCAGAATCAGCTTGGCTGGAGACCCAGTTAATGTTAAAGTCCCCCAGTAGAATCCACTCCCTAGTGAGTGGGAGGACATGTTGGAGGGCTAACAGTGACTCGAGGTCTGAGGGTGGGGTTCCCAGGGGAGACAGGCAATGGTGATGGTAAGGGTTTTATTTGGACCTTGGAGGAGGTGGATGGAAAAGGTTTCAAGAAAGGAAAACTCTGAGCTGGGACTGTGTTCAGTGAAGGAGAATCTGTTTAACATGTAAAACATGCAACCCCCTCCTTTTTTTCTCAGTCTGTATTTCCTGACAGCGGTGTAGCCACTGAGCTTGATCCCCCCATCAGAAATCTTGTGGGAGAGCCAGGTTTCGGAGGGGGCAATCACATCAAAGTCATGCATGGTTACCCAGCCTTGGAATTAATCCATTTTAGCTGGGAGATTCTGATTGTTTTGCACAAGCAACAACATGGCCAACACTATAATGACATTGGAAGGGGAAGTAGGGGTCAAATGTGTTACATGTCTTAAGTATACAATTATGTCAAAAACACATATTTGTAATGTGCACAAGTATTAAATGTAGGCAAAATGAAGAAATGGTTCAAGAAATTAGACTGTTTAATTCTAGACTAAAGGCCTTAGAACTTAGCCAAAGTAAAATGACATAAAGCATGAAAGAATATTCCAAGGAACCAACAACTGATTCAATACCTCCCAATCCTATCACAGCAATAAATAATAAGAAACAGCATGGTCTGGATATGGCCAGCCAATTAGATTATTCTGGTATTGAACATGCATCCTTATCAGTACCACTAACCCCTTCCCAGGATATAACTAACAAATCTAATAAACAAACATTTGTCAATGCCGAATGTTGATTGCTTATATGTGCTGTTTATGTATATGGAAGTGAAAGTACCATGCCTAAGAACTGTCAAATGCCCCCTCAAGACATCCACTATGTCTTTCTATTCAGTATTCACACAACAGGGGGAGGGGCAAGGGCCACAGCAGTGCATCAGTTGCAAAGGCTATAGGCCAGTCAGCCTCATTTCAGTAGTAGTGAAGATCATGAGACATTGGGTAAAGAAAGGGTAGACAGGCATATAGTAGTCATCGGAGCCCAGGACCATAGGCAACATGGATTCAAAGTGGGAGGTCATGTCAGACAAATCTGGTTGATCTCTTTGACTGGGTGACAAAGGAAGTAAATGAAGGTGGGGCAGTGGACAATGCTTACCTTGATGTAAGCAAAGGATTTGACACTGTACGACATAGAAGGGTGATAAATTAGCTGAGTAGGCTGGGCATGGGGGAAAGGGTGGTAAACTGGATTAGAAACTGGGTAACAGACAGGAGGCAGATAGTGGTAGTAAATGGGGTGCAGTCGGGGGAGAGGGGGTGACCAATGGTGTGCCACAGAGATTGGTCCTGGGGCCAGTCCTGTTCAGTGTCTTCATTAGTGACATTACAGAAGGGCTGAAGGGAAAGTTCTGCCTGTTTGCAGATGACACCAAGATCTGTAAGCCAGTGGATACCCCAGAGGGGGTGGAGAAAATGAGAAAGGACCTGGGGAAGCTTGAGAAATGGTCTGAGGACTAGCAACTGAAGTTTAATTCACAAAACTGCAAAATTATGCACCTGGGACACAGAAACCCTGGTGAAAGGTACAGGATGGGTGGAAGGGAGTTGCTGACAGTCACAAAGAAGGAAAGGGACCCGGGGGTTGTTACTTCAGATGACCTGAAAATGTCAAAGTGGTGAGGCAGCTGGGAGGGCCAGTGGCATGCTGGGGTGCATAGGCAGGGGTATCACCAGCATAAGGAGGGAGGTAGTGATGCCATTATTTAAAACCATGGCTAAGCTTCACATGGAGCACTGGGTGCAGTTCTGGAGGTTGCACCTTCATTAGGGTATTAACAGGCTGGAGATGGTCCAGAGAAGGGCGAATGAGATGGTACAGAGCTTGCATCACAAGACGTATGAGGAGAAATTAAGGGGCCTCGATATGTACTGAGTGGAAGAGAGGAGGAAAACAGGGGATAGGATAGAAACATTCAAGTACCTCAAGGGTATAAATATAACTACTGATAAGCAGGAGACAGCTGCTATAGGCATATGTGCCAGCTTCTGTGTGATATTCTTTTGTTCTTCTATATCTGTAATCTCCAGTATTTCAGTAATCACATGACCGCACTGTCTTCTGTAGTCAATGTTATGTTGGTTGATGCCTGGTGTCAGGTGGCAGACAGAGGGCTCACCAGATTGTGTTGCCATTTCAACAACTTCATAGTGTTCTTTTACTGGTAAGCATTTTGGAAAGCTGGTGAAAGTCTCACAATTTTTATTATGATTGTATCTCCTTATGTCTATGCCCTTTGGTTCCCCCTCCACACACCCCAACAGTCATCAGTGGCCACAGCTGCAGCCTTCTTCTTACCAAGATGGTGGGTGAGAAACATACAAACATAGAATTTGACAGCACATAAGGACTGCTTGGCCCACCTAGTTTGTCCATTTCCCTACCTGATGAATAAGCTTCAGATTTTAGTTAAACAGCTTACTTCCTCCTACCCCCCAGTAGAACTGCCTTATGTCTGTCTGTGAGCAGCTGTCTTCAGAGTCTGTGAACTCTGACGTCTTTCAGTGCCGCTTATTGGTCATCTTCCAACACAGGTGAGGCACTGCTTGCTGAAAAGTAACTCAGGACAAGCAGGTTTCAAAGTGGGGAAGAAATGGAGTGAGCAAGAATGAAGTACTCATTCAGATGCGGCATCGATTTTAAGATCAGCATACTGGTGTGGACACTGCAAATAGAACCCCAGCTCTTTAAGCAGCCTTATGAAGAGTAATGGCTTCTCGAAGCAGTGGGGTTGTGTTTATCGTACTGTAAGTGGGCTGCATCTAATTCATCAATTTACTGTACCTTACATCTGGATGTATGGTAGGGCCAACTTTAAATAAACACTGCACCTGAATTGACACATGATGCCACAGAAACATAGAATTTGTCAGCAGAAAAGGACAGCTCAGCCCATCCAGTCTGCCCAAGTGTTCTCTACCTACTTGTTACTCCTGCGGAATATGTTACTGCATGTCTTATTCTGCCTCGTCATCAGGACCTCCTTGTGAATCAGCTTGCTTAATGGAATTTTCCTGCAATGAACTTGAACCTACTCCACTTCCATAGCCCTATTGATCACCATTGACCCCCTCCTTCCCCTTTTTCTAATATACCCCTATGTTTATCCCATGCATGCTTCATGCCCCCTACCATTTTAGGTTCCACCACTTCTCCTGGCAGTCTATTTAAGGCATCTACCACCCTTTCAGTAAATAAATATTTCTTCACATCTATCCTGAATTACCCCCCCAGCTTCATTGTATATCTCTTGGTTTGGGTGCTCATCCTCATTTGAAGGAAACTCCCAACTGTACCCTCTTTACCCCAGTGAAGTACTTTGTAGGTCTTGATCACGTCACCTCCCCCCCTCCTCTCTTCCAGAGTGTAAATATTGAGATTCTTCAGCCTTTCCTTGTAGGGATTCCTGTGAAAATTCTGAACCATTTAGGTTGCCTTCCTCTGTAAAACCTCCACCTTATGTCCTTTCTGAAGTGTGGACTCTAAAACTGGACACAGCACTGCAGTTGGGGGTATACCACGGAGTGAGACAATGGCAGCACAACATCCCTCCTCCTCCTACAGGAGATGCCACTCCTTATGCACCCCAGAATCCAATTTGCCCTGCCCATAGCCTTGTGACACTGTACTGCCATCTTGAGGTCCTCTGATATAATAACCTCAAGGATTCTTTCATGTCTAGTGAGGATCAGTACCTCCCCCCATCCTATACCCAGCATCGGGGTTCTTATGCCCTAGGTACATGATTTTACACTTGTTGGCATTGAATTCCAAGTATGTAAGAAAATGGAACTGATGTGAATGAATTGCAGACTTTTAAGCAGCTTTTCGGGGATTGTGTATGTGTTCATGTGTGTGTTTGTAGGGGGCTCTTCAACTATAAGTATTTGCTTTTGATTTGTTATCATGTGCAAACAAACTAACCCTGCTCCCCACTCTGTGTGCTATTTCAGAGATGAAGAACCCAAATAGCATTGGGCCAAGCATTCAGCCCTGCGGCACTCCTCTTGTCACTGCTCTGGGTGCCGAGAGCTACCCCACCACCACCACCCTCTGCACCCTCCCCTGTAACCAGTTCTCCATCCATTTAGTCAGACCACCTTCCACCCATACCCCTCCTTCTCCTCACTCTTCTCCTCCTTGGCCTGTGTCCCTCCTCCTGGTAGTGTGCACCCTTTCTTCTCCTTATTCTTACCGGGTAGTGGTGCCTTCTGTATTACACTCAGACCACTCTGCCTGCCCCCTTCTAGGGTTACTACACCTCCGCCTTTATCCATATCTAGGGCGGTGAGCTCATCAGGCTCCCCTGTCCGGACCTTTCTGCCAACCTCAGTCTTTTGACCCCCCCCATTTGTTAAAATCCACCTTAGTAGAGATATACCCCAGTAATCCTGGCTTTTTTATTTATTTTTACATATTTTCTCACAGGGCTACGGTCGGCTTGGTCATCCCAACCGACCCCCCTTGCCCTGACCCCGACATCAGGCAGATCTGCTCACCTCCACGGATTGCCCCCATGCTAGGGTGGTGAGGAGCTTCCCAGGTCGACCCACCAGAGCAGGGTCCGGTTGAGGAGACACCATTCGGGGATGGGCGGGGGGTCGGAAGCTCATGCTGCCTGACCATAGCCCATTTTCCACTTTTCTCCCCTTTGTGGAGTGTGGGTGTGCAATGACGCTTAGGCACAGAGTGCCAACATCTGCTACACTCCACCACCCTTTACTACACTGCTGTAGTAGCATCCGCGGTTGTCAGCACGGGCTGCTATAGAGTGGTGGGTCTCTGGATCCCAACCCGGGATAGGAAAGCAGTTCTATGGACACTTAATCCTATCCCTCCCTTGCCAAACCCTGGCAGCCTGGGCTTGCGTCCAAACCCAAGTCACCAGCGTGGAGCGAGGTGTGGCGTCCAGCGCCTCAACCCTCAGTGCCAGTGGCATGGCAGCAATGCTGTCTTTAAAACTCCCCTTCCCTTCCTGCTCCAATGTACCCTGTCCCCCGTGTACAAGTCACTGTTCCCCCCAGACCCTACCCCAATTAGTCACTAACCCATAATGTTTTGTGTGGCCTTAGCCACTCAAACTCCTCAAGCCTACCCTTCCTCCCCATGCTTGCACATGGTACCGGCAGTACCTCCAAGAATGCCACCGACTTCCCTCCCTCTCACACTGTCTGCCCAAGTACTCAGACCTCCCCTCACTACTGCCACGGTGTCCCCCACCAAGTCATTTGTACCCACATGCAACAGTAAATGAGGTTTCTTCTTTCCTCCTGCTGCACGCTTGAGCAGTGCCTGCCCTGCCCCTCCTGCAGTCAACCTTGGGACAGCTTCAACCCAAATATGGCTGTTCCTTTCCCCCTTTCTGCCCCATCTTACCCATTTCAGTATAGAATCCCCCAGGATGAGTACCCCCCTGCCCCTCCCCTTTCTCTTCTAATGCCCCTTCCACCACCCCAGTATTCGTTCTTCCCTGTCCCTTACCCCCATCAACTGCACCCTCTGTGACTTCTGTATCTGTACCTCCTACTTCTGCCTCACCTCTTTTCTCTGCCTTATTCCTCCCATCCCCCTTGAACCCCTTCCCAGCCTGACTACTTCCTACTGGGTTTCCCATGTTGACCTCTCCTCGCCTGCTGATTTCCAATCCCTCTCCTATCCCCACTGTTGTCAATTTAGAGCCCCCATTTCCATCTACCCTGATAGTGATGCCCCTCCCATCCTTCCCCCTTCCTATAGCCTTTTCTCCTTCAGTCACCACCCCTTCTTCCTTACTAGCCCCCTTCTACCATTTTGTCCTCGCTATCTCTTCCCCTACCTGTTGCCATCCCTCTCATGCCCCGCTTGTCCTCCCCCCTTCAGTATGTTCCTGCTCCCCCTCTCTGTCCGATAGCAGAGTTTTGAATCTATTCCTAGTCGATACCTGTCCTACATCTCTTCCCCTATCAGGTCTCCCCTCCTACTTGTTCCTCTCCATGCCATCCCTGGTCCCTCCCTACCTGCAGTCATCTGCTCTCTCCCCGGTACTCCTCATGATCACTTCCTCCACCATCAGGAGGCCCCCCGACCTCACCTCGGGCACCCCCTTCCTTCTTCTCTCTTTTCTGCTAGTGCCTCTGATACTGGGGTCAGTTTCAGTCCCTAGTTATTCTTCCTCTGTCCACCTTTTGCCATCCCGTATTTCTCCCTCAGGATGCCTACCATATTCATCTGCCCCTTGTCAAGTGCCCCTGTCACTTAGACTCCTCCCTAACCTCCACAGTTCCTCCCTCAAACTAGCCAATCATCTACAGACCATACAACCTCCCCCCATCCTCCAAGCCCAGTCCAAGATCATGGCAGACCCACACCGTATACACCCCTCCACCTTTCCAAAGATGCCGCCCTATTGACATGTGGCACCTGCTTCATTTTGGCTTCCATTTTATGTTACAGGCTCTTACTCCCAGGTTCTGTACCCTAGTACAACTGTTAGGCCCCTATTTACTCAAATTCCTGTCCCCCCACAGTAGTCCCCCTACTGACCCCTTGCTGACCGGGGTAATTCAGTCTCAAATCTCATCCATCAGATACTATATTACTGCATAAATCCTAAAGCCTCCTTGTCCATTTTTCACCCCTCAGCTACTATACTTTTTGTTCTAGGCTTTCATATAGATTCACTTAGCCCAGTTAGAAATCCTACTGCACCCCAAGTATTACTCAGCTCAGTTACAAAAATAAACAGAGGCCCAGATATTCAAAAGAGTTGAGCCATGCACAATAAGGTTGCGCCTGCACAAGTCCAAAATTGTGTCATTCTGCGATATTCAGCAGGAGGCAGTTGTGCCCCTGAAATCATGCTGAGCAACAGCACAATGATAATAAAGGCATGTGCAACCAAAGGAGGAGGAACCATGCATAAATGGCGCAGTAAGATATTCAATGACCTGCGCCATGCACAATAATGGAGCAAGCGGAAGTTGTGCCATAGCGGAAATGAGCCATAATAAAAAAGAGCAAGGGAGAGGTGCAAGAACGCTACAGGGAAGCCACATGAGTCAGAACCATAGGCAGACAGACAGGACAGGAGGGAAAAACAGGGCAGGCCAGGGAAAGGGCACTCTGAACACCCAGGCACAGGGAAGGTGTGGGGAGCCATAGCTAGTGCAGAAGGGGGAAGGGCCACACAGCACAGAGGCCACCACAGGCAGGTGTTCCTGGTGCAGGGTAGCAGGGGGAATACAGCAACAGCTGCCGGGGGGGTGAACACAAGCCAGGGACATGGCCAGTGCCACTTTCCAGATTGAGGCTGTTATGAGGGGGGTGAGAAGGCGGGCGGCAGGGAGGCGTGGCCGTGGAAGGGCCAGTCAGTGGTATGCCCCCAACAGGCAGTACCGAGCCCCCACCAGCTTTGAGCTGTACACTGATACTGAGATTGTGGGCCAGTACCACCTGAACAGGACAATTCTGAGGTGGCTCTGTGAGCTGTGCAGTGATGTGATGCAGACACCACACAGAGCCATGCCCTGTCAGTGGAGACTAAGGTAACAGCCTGCATGTGCTAGCTCACCATGGGTACCTTCCAGAGAACAACTGGGGACATGACAGGCATAACCCAGTCGGCCACATCACGCCACCTCACCCAATTCCTCAGCACACTGCTGCCACATGCTGCGGAGTACATCCATTTCCCCAGCACAGCAGCAGAGCGCACAGCAAACATACTGGAGTTCCACAGGGTAGCACGTATGTCTGGCGTGCTAGGGGCAATAGACTGCACCCACTGAACTTCTCAAAGGAAGTGGCAGTGAAGGTTCAAGAGAAAAAGAAAGCATTCAGGAAGTACAAGGAATCACAGAAGGAACAGGACAGAGAACTGTATCAGTTAAAGCAAAAGGAAGCTGGGAAGGCAGTCAGAACAGCAAAGGCCCAAACCGAGGAAAATATAGCCAACTCAGTTAAGAAGGGGGATAAAACATTTTATAGGTACATCAGGAGTGAAGGAAGACCAAGGAGGTTAGTGAGGCTTAATAAAGGGAGGGAGGTAGGCAGAGGGTGACTGTGAAAGGCAGAGATATTAAACAAATATTTTTGCTCAGTATTTACAAAGGAAGAGGAGGTACCTAAAACAAACAGTAGAAACACTCTGGATACAGAAGTTGATACCAGCCCATTTACAGAAGAAAGGGTTCTGAAAGAACTCTTAAACTGAAGGTGGACAAAGCAATGGGGCCTGATGGATTCATCCTAGAATTCTAAAAGAACTAAGGGTAGAACTAGTGACACCACTAATTACCCTCTTTAACAAATCATGGGAGGATGGGGTGGTACCCGAGGACTGAAGGAGGGCAGATGTGATTCCCCTTCACAAAAATGGGAGCAAGGCAGAAGCAGGAAACTACAGACCTGTTAGTTTAACCTCAGTGGTAGGGAAAATGATGTAATCACTTCTGAAGGAAAGAATTGTTGAGTATCTAGAGGCCAGAGGGGCACAGGACCCAAGGCAGCATGGATTCACAGTGGGAAGGTCATGCCAGACAAATCTGATAGATTTCTTTGACTGGGTGACCAAAGTAGTAGATCAGGGAGGGCTATGGACATGGCCTTTCTAGACTTTAGCAAGGCATTTGACACAGTCCCACAAAAGATTAATATACAAGTTAGCCAGCCTGGGAGTGGGTCCCAAGATGACAGCCTGGGTAAAGAATTGGCTGGAGAATAGGACACAGAGGTAATAGTAAATGGAGTCCACTCTGAAGAAAGGGGTTACTAGTCAGGTACCATGAGGTTCAGTATTAGGACTGGTCTCTTCAATGTCTTTATAAGCAACATTGCAGAGGACTGGAAGGAAAAGTATGTCTCTTTGCAGATGACAGAAAGATCTGCAACAGAGTTGATGCACAAGGTGGGGTGGAAAGGATGAGAAGGGACTTGGCAAGGTTAGAGGAATGATCAAATGTATGGCAGCTTAGATTCAATGCTAAGAAGTGCAAGGTAATGCACCTGGGAAACAAAAACCCAGGGGAAGAGTACACAATGGGGAGTGAGATACTAACAACAACAAAAATGGAAAGGGATCTGGGGGTAGTCATATCAGATGACCTAAAGGTGGGCAAGCAATGTGAAGGGCAGCAAGGAGGGCTGGGGGGATATTGGGATGCATAGGGAGAGGCATCACCAGTAGAAAACAGGAAGTTATTATGCCTCTGTACAGACAGCTGCTGAGACCCCATCTGGAGTACTGCGTGCAGTTCTGGAGACCCAATCTCCGCAAAGACATAGACAGGATGGAAGCTGTCCAGAGGAGGGCAACTAAAATGGTGCAGGGTCTGCACTGCAAGACATATGAAGAGAGACTTAAGGAGCTTAATATGTATAGCCTCGAGGAAAGGAGGAGAGGGGACATGATAGAAACTTTCAAGTACCTCAAGGAATCAACAAAGTCAAGAGGTAGCATCTTTTCAAAAGAGGTGCGCAAGAACAAGGGGCTTAATTTGAAATAGGGGGCAGCTCAGAGGTAATTTAAAGAAGTATTTTTTCACAGAGAGGGTTGTGGATGCATGGAGCGGCCTTCGGAGGAGGTTGTGGAGTCAAAACAGTGGTGGAATTCAAGCATGCATGGGACAGTCATAAGGCAATTCTAGGGGGTTGGGGTAGGAAGAAGTAGGCTGCTGGTTAACTAGGATCTGCAGCTTTTCCATTAGGTAGGGAAATGGACAGACTGAGTGGGCCAAACGGTCCTTATCTGCTGTCAAAATCTATGTTTCTATGTGGCCATATGCACACCACCTGGCCCCGAGGGGGCCGCATACATCAATCGCAAGGGCTATGCCAGCATCAACTTCCAGGTGGTGTGCAATGCCAGGGGGCGCATAATCAATGTCTGTGCCATGCACCCTGAGGGAGCACATGATTCATTCATCTGGCACCAGTCGGCACTGTGCCACAGATTTGAGAGTGGGGACATCCCCACTGGACACCTAATGGGTGAGTATACAAACCACATGGACAATCATAGGGCCTGGGGGGGCATGGCCAGAGGTGACATGGGTAGTGGCCTACATGGCCTGGGGCAGGGCGATGCTGATCACCAAACTAACCTCCACCATCTACACACAGGTGACAGTGGATACCCACTCCGTCCCTGGCTGCTCACACCCTACCGGTGGCCCGCGACCCCATCACAGCAACGCTATAATGAGGCACATGCCACCACACGCAATGTCATCAAGTGGGTGTTCAGGATGCTGAAGGCACATTTCCATTGCCTGGACACCTATGGCGATGCCCAACAGTACAGCCCCTCAAAGGCCTGCAGGCTATTCCTGGCCTGTTGCATCCTGCACATCATGGCCAACGAATGTGGGATAGCTGTACAGGTCAAAGAGGGGGGGGACAGTGATGGGGACGATGAGGACGCCAGTGGCGATGGTGATGGGCAGCCCCCCCTTGGCCAATGGGTCCCCGGACTAATCCGGCTGGCACAGCTGCACCGGGACACCATCACGAAGGAGCACTTCAGCCAACCCAGGTAAGTCATGGGGCCATGTGCAACCACCAGTGGCTAAGGCACAACCCACAAACACGCATGGACACATACCAAGGGTGCATGCCGTCAAGGGAAGTGGCAGGGCACAGAAGCACACACACAACCATGGATGGGTGAGGATTAACATGCCACGCAGATGGACACACAAATATGCACACACACAACTCACCAAATGTGCACAGAGGGCAGGAGGCACACCGACCCAGAACGCCAACCCTAGCAACACACATGTCCACAGGTCACCACGCCCACTGCCTGTCCATGTGCATGTGTCAGATGCTGAGCACCATTGCACATTGGTGTACAGTGCAATACAGGCATCATCATGCACACGCAACTGCGGACAGCAGCCAGGGGGGTGTGCAGGTGGACTGTGTGTCCGTGTGCAGGGCTGGGTACCCACCCGTGCACTGCCCACTGAAACACACAATGCACACAGGGCAGCACCATACAGTAGCCACGCTGGGAGACAGGTCAGTCACGTGACACAGTGGCCCAGCCGCCATGGATGCGTGGGCGGCCCCGCCGAGACCCGCCAGCACTGACAGACTGACCATTGGCCTCATGGGGTGGCACCAATGGTCCCCCAAGGGTTCCACTGCATGAACGCGACCGTGCTCGCGCAGGGGTCTGCAGCACACCGAACATGCCTGCACCAGGAGTGCTCGGGATGCACACAGCTGAACCCGGAGTCGACAGGGTGGGAGTCACAAGACGCCGGGAATGGGGGGTGGATAATGCACTGCGTGGTGTGTGCTATGCCTGGGCACCTGACTGTGTGCCCATTGTGGTCCTGACAGCAGTGAATGCCCGTGCATGCCTGTCAATGGCAGCGGTCACATCCTCCTGCAAACGGTCCATCCCTGCCAGGATCAGAGCAGTGTCCCTGCTGCGACGCTCCTCTGCCTGCTCCAGAGCCACACGCAGTGCATCCACGGATGTCGCAAGCCACATCTGCTGCTGGACTGATGCTTGCAGTAGGGGTGTGTGCTCGTCCAAGAGGTCATCTGCCTCCTCGGCATCCTGTCCCTCAGGGTGTGCACGTCCCCAATGATCAACACCCCTTGAGAGTGGGTGCTGTGCACCAGGACCAGGTCTGGGCATGTCCACAGGTGGTGCACAGACGCTGCTGCTGAACCCTGTACCCCCAAGCCCATTGGACGACTGCTGATGCTGCCCCTCCAGCTGCCACTCCCCAGGGCTCAGTGTAGCCGCTGCAGTGGCCGCAACAGTCCCACTGTCCTGAACAGACACTAATGCTGCCCCACTGGTGCTGACAGGCACAGGCTGGGACTGTGCTGACATGCAGACCTCCACGGCAGCACCACCCACAGCCATGGGCGCGAATTGCCCTGCTGTGTGGCCATCCCATGGCACACACATGTCACTGCCCATAATGGTAGCATCATCATCACCGGTAATGGACTCTGCACCGGCCACAGTCATAGCATGCTGGCATTTTAATATGTATACCCTTGAGGAAAGAAGGGAGAGGGGGGACATGATAGAAACTTTCAAGTACCTCAAGGGAATCAACAAAGTCCAAGAGGGTAGCATCTTTCAGAAAAAGAGACTTGCAAGAACAAGGGGACACAATTTAAAGATAGAAGGAGGGCGGTTCAGGGGCAATGTAAGGAAGTATTATTTCACAGAGAGGGTAGTGGATGCATGGAACAGCCTTCCTGAGGAAGTTGTGGGGTCTAAAACTGTGGGAGAATTCAAGAATGCATGGGACAGACATAAGGCAATTCTTGTGGGGGGCAGGAAGATATAGACTGTTGGTTAACTAGGATCTGCGGCCTATCCTGTAGGTAGGGAAATGGGCAGACTAGATGGGCCTAGCGGTCCTTATCTGCCATCAGAGTCTATGTTTCTATGTTTCTATCCGTGGACGCCAGTATGCTGGGACACAGGCAGGGCTTCCTCCACACCTGTTACAACGACATCAGTGTGGACAGCCAGGCGGCCCCACTGTCACAATGCTCCACGTATACCTGTGGAGGTGGATGGACCCTCCTCCAACTCCAGCTGACTGTCCTCAGTGGACAGACCCACCACCGCTGACCCATGCAGATGCTCAGGATCTGTAAGGGAAAGCAAAGTCGCGTTACTGCATGTGATCTTCCCTGCCCCCCCATAGACAGACCATGACTTACCATGCAGTGATGGGCCACCACCCATCTGGAAGCCACCACCCAGAACACCCTCAATGGCACTGCTGCATACTTCCAGCAAGCCTCTCCTCCTGTGGGGTCAGCTGTACCACCTCTGGCTGTCCCCCACCTGTCGCAGCACATGGTGCCCTGATGGCAGCCACCTTCTCCTTTATCCTCCTCCTGTTCTTGCCCATCTTTTTCTTACACTTCTGCACGGAGCGCTGGTGGCTGCCATGCAGGTTCACAGCATGTGCCACCTCCTCCAATGCAGCAGCACGGGCATAGAGTGCTCCCCGCCGTCCACTGAGAAGTGGCTCCTGATCCAGGTAGGCCTCGAACAGGGCCTCAGTTTCGGCCTTTGTAAAGTTAGGCCTCCTCCTCCTCCCACCACTGTGTTCCTCCTCACCAACAACCTACTCGGTCATCATGTAGCCTGTAAGGATGGCAGTTATTACCTGTGACCGTACAGTCCCATGCATGTCCCTAAATCCACAGTCCACACTCCCAAACAGCATGCAACTCACCAATAGACTGCAGTAACCAACTATGGCCACTGCAGCACAATGTCGCACTTTTATAGCGTGACCCATGCAAATGAGGCAAGGAGCAACTTTAAGTAGATGCAAATTGCAGTGCTGCGCCATTGAATGGCTGATTAGATGATTTGCATATGACGGCTGAATATCGTGCTGTTGAGCTTTGTGCAATTGTGTTGAATGTGCTGAGCCAATGGCGCAGTTCTGTGACATGCATAGTACACCCTCACTGCGCATGCCTGGGTTGCTGGCGCAGGCATCTGCCATGCTGATGACGTGCTGTGCGTGGTAGGCAATGCAGGGCATGGCCACCATTGTGCCAGTGGCGCTATAGCAATGGTCACTACATGGTGCTGTGGCACTGGGCCATCATAGGTGCAATGGGCCAACTGCGGTACAGAGCGCTGGCTGGCACGACGAATCGCCGCTACCGCACAATGTGTTCCAATGGCGCTGTCACGTGTCCATATGCCAGAGACCCTGACCCTGTGCCCAACCTTTGCCCCCTAGCCATGCATCAGGCATGGGTGCACCTCTATCGCGCTGTTCGGTGACAGCGCAATAGGGAAGGGCAGCGCTGTACTGCGCAGCATCTGCACGTGGGGAGCCGCGCTGCAGAGTGACATATTGCCAACTAGAATACAGAGAATGGCACGCAGAAGGGCAGCCCAGTTGTCTGCTATTGAATTGGCCAACCTAGTGGCCATTGTAAAGCCACACCATGGGCCTCTGTTCAGGGAGGTGCCCCTGGACAGGGCCAGGACCCAAGTGTGGCAGGAGGTGGCCACTGCCCTGGAGGATGCCACTGGATGGGGGAGGAGTGCAGAGCAGTGCAGGCACTGATACGGGGACCTGCAGAGGAGGGAGCCGGAGCTACTGGCATGCCTGCGGGCATGTGCCAGGAGAGGCACAGTGCCACGTCCAGGTAGGGGTTCCATCAACACACTTTTATCATCCATATGGGTAACTGTGTTGTATGTGTCCAGCATATAGGGGAGGGACCATCCAGGGTTGGCTATGATGGTGTTCACAGGGTGTGGGGTCAGTGGGTCTGGCTGGGTGGGAGGGCACACACCTGGGGGCAGGGGGACTTTGCTTCGGGATTGTACTGATGTTCCTCTCTCCTTGTTTGCCCCACAGGCCTGGAGGAACACTGCCATGCATGGGAAGAGCGGCAGCGGGAGGAGGATGGTGCAGCCAGGCGGGGCAAGGGCCCTCACCTCCCACCTGACTGGCCCGATGAAGGTGAGTGCCATACATCCATGATTACTATTGCATGCTGTGTGACAGGGTGGGCAGCGGGGCATGGCCAACATCCTTCGACACCACTGCCATGCACGCGACTTGTTACAGTCAACACTGTCCAGTGGCAATGCATGTCTGGGAGTGCGTCAATGGTGGTCCATGCGTGCACCTGGTACATGGTTGTGCCACTGCCTTTGCACCACATAGCCATGTCACTAAATTGCCACGGTGGTGCTGTGCGTGACTTGGCCGGTGGGTGTGTGCAGCATTCTGCATGGCTGTATGCACCTGGGTGGGCAGGTCCTGTGGACGTGATCACTGCAGGTGGTCACACACCATCACAGTGGTATGTCCCATGGCCGTATGCCATGCACAGTGGGCGGGCTGTATGGAGTTGTGCATTCACACCTATTGACTGTGCTCCCTTGTCCTAGGTACCCGCCAGCTTCGTGAGATCCGGGAGGCACTATGGGAGATATTGGTGGTGGCAAGGGTATCGCTGGACATCCTGCGACGCATAGATGAAACAGGGGTCCTCAGGAGGCACAGGGCCTGGAGGAGCCAGAGTGGGGAGAGGTGCTCCCGCTAGGGATACATTGGTCCCAGTATTCCCCTAACCCCCTGGACCCACCCTCACACCCCTCCTTCCCCGTCCCATTTGTCCACCCCTGCCCTCTACCCACCTCCACCTTGTTTGTGGCCCCCAGCCTTGTATATAGTTCATATGTTATATTGTATATAGTTCTTTTAATATTGTATATAGTTGTTATATATTTTTCCAATACATTTAATTTTGATATGAATGCTGTAGTGCTCTCTGATTTGCAGTGGGCTATAGGTACTCAGCTGCAGTGGTGTGCATGGTGTCAGGGGTAGTACTGTCATGGGTGTGTGTGTGTGTGTGTGTGTGTCAGTGTGGTGGTGACTATTGTGTGGGGGTAGATATCAGTCAGTGTCTGCGGTGTGTGTGTTGTTCCCTGTGCGCTGGATGACTGTGTACAATGGTCCATGGTGCATGCTCTGCTTCCATGGCACACCCATCGGCCCATCCATGGCCTGTGCAGCTGACACACATGCATGTCTGTGACCTGCACGGTCTGCTGGCATGTCAGTGGTGGCAGTCCCTGCAGGGCAGCCACTATACCCGTCACATTGCTGGGTTGCCTCCTGTCACTGGTGTGGTGTATGCCTGCCTCGGGTGGCACTGTGGGCACCACAGTTGTTGTCTCACCTCCATGCTGTGCCTTGTGTGTGTTGCAAGGGATGCTCCCTACTGTCTGTGACTTGTGCTCCGGGCGACTGATGGTGGTGTATGGGTCCACAGTGCCTGCGCAGGGTGGCTGGCGCTCCAGTGCCATGGAGGACTGTGGGTTGTGTGTACACAGTTTACATGGGCCCACAATGGGGGCTTGGTTGGCCCACCACTGCATCCCTGTGTTGTTGTGCCCTTGGGTATGGGTGGGTGTCTGTTCATACACTGTGTGGCATCCGGTTTGGTGCGTGCTTCCACGCACCACTGTGGGTGGCTGTGCTGGTTGTTGTGGCAAGTGGTGGGTCGCGGTGTGTCATTGGACTACTGTGCAGGGTGCTGTACCACTGGTGGTGGTGTCAAGGGCATGCCCTGTCCTGTGTGGGGTACCTCATGTGCCGACGCATGGTTGGTCTCTCAGCAGTACCTCGGGGGGACTGTGCATGGTGGCACTGTGTCTGCCATTGTTGCATTGCTGTGTGCTGCCACCCGCTGATGGGTGCTCGTGGTGGGGCTGGCTTGCATGGTTCTGTGGTACACAGGGTTGCAGTGTCACAGTGGGGGTGGTGGCATGCATGGGGTTTCCTACAGTGGTGGTCACTGATCATGGGGGTGTCTGGGGGTCATGGTGCAGGGTGTGCTCTGCATTGGGGGATGGTGTGGCATGGGGTGGTCAGCCCCCCTTGTGTGCCAGTCACAGCTTGCCGGTAGGTGTGATGGGGCACCGTGGCCCGGCTGTAGGATGTTTGCTTGTCTCCATGGGCCAGTGGTTATTCCAGCCCTCCCCCAGTTGTGCAGTGCATGGGGTGTGGGGGGACGATGTCTGTTCTGCTGTGTGTTCCTGTGCCCATCTGTGGCATGGGTGGTGGGACCCTACCTCCCTGGTTGTGCAGTTACATTGCTCTGCTGCTGGGGGGGCATCCCTGGTTGTGCTATGGCGCCTCTGGACTGCTCAGCTGAACATCCCTTGTTGCACTATGGTGCATCAGATCTGCTCAGCTTCCCCTTCCTAGTTGCCCTATGGTGCAGGTGGTGCGATATTCAGTCGTCGGTTGTAGGCGCAGTTTCGCCTGCTCCGTTTTTGAATATCACGTCTCTTGTGTATGGGCGCAATAGACTTGCGCTTGCTTCTGCTATTGAGCACTTTTTGGGCCCAGTTTAAATATCTGGGCCAGAATAAATAAATAAATATGTATTATTACAGCAATCATAACAGTATAGCTCAGTACTTAGGTCAGTTAGAGAAAGAAACAGAACAACTAAATTTGTATCATTACAGCAGTCCTAAAGTATCCAATCATTGCTTTGTCTCCACTCCAAAGACCCTGCTGTAATACAAGACCACAAAGGACCATGGGCGGGAGGGTGAGCAACTGTAAAGTCCCGGCAGAGCTCCATTGAGCTCGCTCACTTCCCCTCTCTCACTCGCTTGTTCTATTTCTCCCGATGCTGCAGGCTGCCCTTATGTACTGGGTTCCTGACTGTGTTGGCATCTTTTTCTGCCCACAAAGAAATCTGCAGCTGTCCTGACAGAGCTCCATTGGGGTCACTCACTCCCCCTCTCTCACTCACTCATTCTGTTTCTCCTGGCGCTGCAGGCTGCCCTTTTGTACTGGGCTCCTGCCTGCATTGCTGCCTTTTTCTGCCCACAAAGAAGTCTGCAGCAGTCCCAACAGAGCTCCGTTGAGCTCCCTCACTCGTTCTGTTTCTCCTAGTGCTGCAGGCTTCCCTTTTGTGCAGGGCTCCTGCCTGTGTTGGTGCCTTTTTCTGCCCACAAAGAAGTCCGTAGCAGTCCTGACAGAGCTCAGTTGAACTTGGTCACTCCACCTCTCTCACTGGCTCTATCCTAATCTGTCCCAAACACTGATTTCCAAAAGCTGCTGCGCTATTCTGTGCCAGAAGAGTGAAAACACATTTTGGCCAGGATGTGAAAAATGACAGCTGTACTGTTCATAACGAGGTGTGAAAAAATGCCAGTGTTGAAAATCTGTGCGAAAATATTACTAATTTGTGAAGTTACAAGGGTGCATGGAAACTGCACAACGCACGCTGGTAACACAGTCATTTTATGGAGTTTTATCACAAAATTTTCAACATAGGCATTTTAGGACCTCTGCTCATGAACAGTGTCACTGTGATTTTCTTAATGCATCCTGAACACTGATTTCCCACAGTGACCATGCTATTCTGTGCCAGAAGTGCAAAAACACACTTTGGCCAGGATGTGAAAAATGACAGCTGTACTGTTCATAAGGAGGTGTGGAAAAATGGCAACATTGAAAATCTGGAGTGAAAATATTGCAAATTTGTGAAGTTATGAGCGTGCATGGAACCTGTGCAATGCTCTCCATAACACACTCATTTTATGGACTTTCGTCACCAAATTTTCAACATAGGCATTTTAGGACCTCTGCTCATGAACAGTGCCACTGTAATTTTCTTAATGTATCCTGAACACTGATTTCCCACAGCGACTGCGCTATTCTGCGCAGGAACTGCGAAAACACATTTCGGCCAGGATGCAAAAAATGACAGCTGTACTGTTCATAAGGAGGTGTGCAAAAAATGGCAATGTTGAAAATCTGGAGTGAAAATATTGCAAATTGGTGAAGTTACAAGCCTGCATAGCAACTGCACAATGCACGCTCGAAAAACAGTCATTTTTTGGATTTTTCCAACCAAATTTGCACCATAGACTTTTTGAGATTCCACCTCATGAACACTAGCACTGTCATTTTGTTACTCAGTCCCAAAAGGTAATTTCATGCAGTTACCATGAAATCACCTTTCAGGACCAATTAACGCCATGACAGTGACTGATTTCATGAGGAGGGAGCCCGATAACCCTGTTTTGAAATGTTGGTGCCAAAATTCCCAAAAATGCCTGAGTTATACATCAAAGTTGAAAAAAAAAACTGTTTATGCCATTATACAGCTTACCGGCATTTCCTCAGTTCGCAGTCGGCTTTGAAGAGTGCAGACATGTTCCGGTCCACGAAGATCGTCGCCCAGGCTTCTGGAGGTATGTATGGGGTGAGGGGTGTGGGAGGCAGGGTGCACAGAGGGTGGGCATGGGTTGTGGGATGGGGCAGGAGACCACAAGAACCGCTTTTTTACAGGTTCAAAAACATTGTGGGACTTTTTTTTTACAGGGGATTTGGCACACAGGTGGGCTCCTCAGCATGCCAACCAAGTGTTTTGGGGGGGCTGTAGCTGATGGGGGACTGGGCACCCCCATCTGCACAAAAGGGGGCCACAAGAGCTGGGGGGGATTGGGCACCCCCTCGGTACAAATCTACTGTTTTTTGGGAGGGGCATTATGCTGATGGGGAGTGGGCTCCTCCATTGGCAAATTAAACTGATAAGGGGGGACATAATGCTGACAGGGAGTGTGCTGCCCCGTCGGCAAAGTGAACTGGGACAGGGACTCAAGCTGACGGGAATTGGGGCCCCCGTTGGCAAACAAACCCTGTTGTATAGGGGCACATGCTGCTGAGGGGGATTGGGCACCCCCTCGGCAGTGAGGGCTGAATAATATTGTGTGTGAACAGGGCGGCATCTGCTGCCTTGTTCACAAACAATACTACAGTACCAACATTCCGTCCAGCAATGATGAGCCGCTCCCTCATTGCAGTGAATGGCTGATGCTGCAATGACGAGGCAGCCCCTGATTGCAGCGACTGAAACATTTCAAGGTTGTGGCACGCTGGCTGAACTGGTGGCAGCAGCAGCGTGCCACCCCATTGGGGAAAGCAGGCCAAGCCTCAAAAGGCAGTAGGAGCATTGGCCACAACAGTGCCGTGCCTCCACCATCTGCTTCAGCAGCAAGCTGCCACAATATGTTTCTTGCACATGCTTGCAATTAGCATAAAAGGGATGAGAGAGGAGGAAATAACAGTCAACTCAGAAGAGGAATGGTATTTGATTCAAGCATCAAAAGTGGCCAAAAGGAGCCACAGAGCAGATGCTTTCCCTCTAACAAAACAAAATATGTTTGATCCAATGAGAATACAGCCAGATAAACAAATTGAAAAACCATCAATTCCTCTAGAACCACTTGTTCTGACTACAAATCTTGAGGCTATTTGGAAGAATCAAGTAGTGACCTCGGATCTTGTGTCTGTACAACTATGCCATGGCAACATGCTTAAGAAATCAGAGCATAGGAAAACAATAGATCCAACTCAGGCAGAACCAACAAGCACTACTGACTTTGTAATTGATGTAATTTCAGATACAACATTGAATGAAAGGGTTCCACTTACAAATCAACACTATAGCAATATTAATGTAAGTGAGGCAGAAACTCCCATGATAAGTGAAACTATTAATATATCAGACACAAAAGAAATATACGTTCTTGGTGATTCCATAGTGAAACACCTTGGTCGTGTAATATGTAACCCGGACAAGGCAAATAGGATGGTATCCTGCTTCAGTGGAGCAAGAGTTTCTGGTATAACACTTATGTTAAATTCCATGCTACGTAATTCTGGCTTCTCACCACTGGTTATAATACACGCAAGAGCTAACAATTTACTATATGATTCTGTTTCTAAAACAAAGAAAGAATTTGTCTTTCTTACAAATAAGCTAGTTGAAATGGGTTGTAATATTGCTTGCTCAGAGATTTTACCAATCCTTAGAGCTACAGAGTATGTGTGTGCAAAAATAAAGCATATAAACCAATGGCTATGCAAGTGGTGCCTAAGGCAAGACTTATAGGGACACTGTCAACCCTCTTAGGCCTCAAAGTGTCACTAGTTTACGAATCATATTTTATATTTTATGATTGTTCACATTCTATAGAGATTGTTGATGCAGCTGGTAGTTTGATTCAGATCCCTCTTTTCTTATAAAAAGTGAAAAACTGACTGTTCACCATATTGGTGTTACCACACCAAAACATGTTTGTTTATATTTCTTGACCAGGTCGCATTGCATCTTTCCTGGACTCAGGAACACACCCAACACAATCTGGCCACTCATTATGCAGTGCGAGTAGAGGAGACTGTTATTTCATGAGTGGCTACACTGTTTGAGGGTGTTTCTAATGTTCAGGAAGTGTGCTCTAAGAGTAGTCAGTGATATGAAGCAAAACAAAGCTGGGCATAGCTATACATTACCATGCATTTTGGTTCTAATGAGCAAGGAGGCAGATAAAACAATTATCAGCATCAATGAATTTTAGAGGAAGCAAGCAATCATAAAATGTGGGGTTTTACCTAAAAATAATATGATGCAAAAAAAGATTGACAGTATCCCTTTAAAATGCATTATGCAATGGGAGGAGCTTGAGAACCACAATGAATTATTTTGTTGGAACGGACAGCACCCAAGTAGGAGAGGCAGTGCCCTGCTTGGCAAACCGTTGCTGGCAACAATAAGTAACTTTTTAAATTGAATAAACAGGGGGAAGAGCTTAAAACTCCAGCTTCTCTACAGCCAGAAGAAAATGTAAATATGTACAAAGACAAAAATAGTAACATAACCGATAAACAAAAAGATGCAAAGAACAACACCCAACATTTGAAACCAAAGAATAAGAAAAGTAATAATCTTACACTATTATTAGTTAATGCTCATCTCTTGCACAACAAAGTTGAAGAATTGCAGCATATTCAGACCCAATATGCTGTTTTGACATATGTGGAGTAACAGAAACATGGCATAAAGAAGGGGAGTGGTGCACAGATATACCAGGGTATACTAACATTGCCAAGCACCGGAAGACTAAAAGAGGTGGCAGAGTTGTTTTATATTGTGCGGAACATCTGATGGCAAGAACAAGAACAATACAATAATGGACAGTGAATTAATATGGGCTAAAATTTATACACAATACAAACCTATAACAATTGGCTTGGGTTATAGATAACCAAGTCTTGACACAGACCAGAACAATAAATTCATAACTGAGATAGAAAACATGGAAATCAATGGAAATTACACACTTAAGGGAGACTTCAACGTCACTGAAATTAATTGGGACACTATGGAAGTTTCAGGAACTATCGAAAGGAAGTTCATCAAAACAATTATTCAAAATGACTTAGTTCAACTAATAAAAGAAGCTACAAGAGGGAAGAATATTTTAGATCTAATTTTTATTAACTTTGATGAAGGTACATCCACACCTTAAATTCTGAACCCTCTTGGTGATAGTTACCATGACATTGTACTTTTAAATATAAAAATTTCTCACATCAATCACTTACAAGGAAAAACACATTTTAGAGATTTCTACAAAGCTAACTACTGCAACATTAAAATATATGTACTGTTATGGAATTGGGAACTAGAGTTAGGAAATCTAAAGATGAACAAAATCTGGAATAGGTTAAGTAACACAATTGATTACAGTATTAACCACTGGGTACTAGAATGAACCAAATTATAGCAACAATCGTTGAGTTTCACCATGGTGGAACAGTAAAATTTAAAGACGTATAAGTAAAAAGAAAAAAACTTTATAACACTTTAAAAAAAAAACTACCAATGATAATGTAAGACAATAAAAAAAATAACAGGAAAAGCTAAGCATCTTAGAAAAAGAGCAACGCAAACTCTGGAACTAAAGATAGCAACATCCATTAAGAACAACAAGAAACAGTTTTATAATTATGTGGGAAACGTGTGGTAATAAAACAGGAGTTGGTCCCATTCAAACAACATATGATATTGATGCCTGAAAATAGGCAGGATTTGTCTAGTCACTTACCCGGTCAACAAAAACTAAAATAAAAATAAAAAAAGATACTGACTAAACAAAAATGGCTACAGAGCTTAACAAATAGTTTCTCAATGTTTATACGAATACAAAAAGTATATGTCCATCAAGAATGATATGAGCACTGATTTAACCCCATTCTTACCAGCAGATGTAGTTAATATTATTAAGTCTACAAAACCAAATGGAGCACCTGGATCTGATGGTATGCCACCAAAATTTCTAAAAGAATTATCAGCTGAGCTATCAGGGCCACTGTCAATGTTATTTAATGCTTCATTGAAAGAAGGGAAGACTGTAACTGAATGGAAAGTGGTGCTAGTGACACCAATACATAAAGGTGGAAGTAAGAGTGTGGTCCAAAATTATAGGCATATAAATCTGACCTCTGTGATAGGGAAACTATTAAAAAAACTAATACAGCAGCTCATGACATCTCACTTGTTGGATCATGGACATCTGGATGCTACACAACATGTTTTTTTCCCAGGAAGGTCCTGCTTAACAAATCAACTTCAATTCTTTGAACCCGTGAGTGTAGCTTTAGACAAGGACTTACCGGTCGACATAGTTTTCCTAGATTATGCTAAAGCCTTTGATACTGTGTTCCATAAGGTCTTAACAGAACATTTAATTAAAATAAACCTACACATGAATATAATCAACTGGTTAATATCATGGTTAAATAATATGCAATAAAGTGTGGCAGTCTGAGGGCACTTGTCTACTTCAGGGCTTGTGATAAGTGACTTCTCCCAGGGATCAGTCTTGGGACCCACCTTATTTAACATATTAGTGGCATCCATGCAGACTCCCAAGAGTACGTGGCTCAGCAAGTATGCTGATGACTGTAAAATAGGGAGAATAATAAACAATCTGCAAGCAGCTCACAAATTCCAAGGAATACTATTACTTTTGCAGTCCTGGGCCACCAAAAATAAAATGTTTTTTAACGAAAGCAAATGTTTGTGATGCATTTAGGACACAATAATCTTGGTTATCCCATACAAACTAAATAATATAGTTTTACAACCAACAGCTAGTGAAAAAGATTTAGGGGTAACTGTATCACATAACCTAACATTTGAAGACCACACTAAGAACACTGTTAAGAAATGTCACAGTATTTTAGGTTGCATACTCAGAAACATCAAAAGCAGGGAGCCAGAGGTGGTGATTCCCCTTTATACCAGCCTGGTAATACCACAATTGGAGTACTGACCCCTTTCTGTGCACCGTAAACGATTGAAGGCCAAGAGCTGATCAAGGGAGTACAGAGAAAGGTGATGAGGAAGGTCATAAATATGTTAGAATTAAACTATACAGACAGATTACACAAGCTAAAGCTTTACTCAGTGGACTATAGATGCTTAAAGGGGAACTTACGCCTCATAAGGCAATGCACAGTGATGTTATCATGGAGACAATAGGCTTGGTTAAGCATAACAATAATAATAATACTCGGTAGCACAAATTAAAAATAAAAGGGGATACAAACAAAACTAATAAAGGAAATCATTGTTTCACTCAAAGGATAATCAATGCATGGACTAGCTTACCTATAGCTGTAGTGGAGAGTGATACCATGTTTACTTTTAAGCATAGATTAGATAAACACATGGAAATGCATAAATTCTCTTTCCACCATTGATATACAGTATGGTGGAGAGTTCACAATAGGCTCCTGGTCTTTTGAACTCATAATGTACTATGATTCTATGACTCTATGTTTAGATGTATTAGACTGATATTTTTCTATGTATTAAGGAGGGGCTGCTGGGTGGGGGTGCAGGGGTTACTTGGGCCAGGGTTGGGATGGATTGTTCCTGAGAGGAGTAGGAGGAGGATGAGGTCCTGAAGCATGTCAAGATGAGAGGTCGTGACTTACATTTCTTAGATCTAAAACATTTGAAAATAGAGATGGGTGCATGCTTGGAGACACCAGGGTCTGGAGAGGGAAGGGAGGAGGGTGAGGAAGAAAGGGTTTATTAGGGGTGAGTTGAAAGGGAGGCGAGGGTTGAGGTAGGAGAGGTCATGAGCTGCATTCCAGAGGCATCCAGAAACTGAAACTGAAGCTGCCCTCTGCATTCCAGAAGCACCCAGAAACTGAAACTGAAACTACCTTGATCGGGCACTGCTGCCAGGGACCCACGGCTCCTCACCCCATCCTAAGGAATCTTCCCGATGGCCCTCCCAATTACTGCTGGTGCGGCTCTGCATTCCAGAGGCACCCAGGTATGACTCACCATTGTGACATTCTCTGAAAATTTGGTGCCTCTTCTAGCTATTACCGAATTGGCTGTGTTCTCCGCAAAGCAGCTCTGATTGGACTGTTTCACTATCTGGCTCTCTGCGGCCAGTTCTCACTGCTTCCACCTTCCTGTCTAACTGCTCTGCCTAGCATTGTTTGAAAAACTATTTTTTTTTACTGATTTAAACAAGGTTACTGTATTGAATTCTGCTTATATCTATTCATTGCTGTTTTTAATTCTTAATATTTTGAATTGAATTTTGTGCTGCATTAGTTTGCGTGTTCTAACGGTAGTCCTCCCACCCTATCTCCTCCACTGCTGTCTCTCTTTCACTCTCACCCCTGCTCTTGACTCTCAAAGCTAACTTTCTCCATCTTCCTCACCACGCATCTCCCACCTCTCCTCTACCACTAAATGCTGCCTCACTGCCATTGCTGTCCATTTTGCCTTTTTCATTTCCCCACAATCTAGTGTGCTCCTGCCCCCCCTTTGCCATCCCTACTCTTCTCTGTCTAATTCCTTAATTGCTTCTTTTGCCCTCCTTCTTCCCTCCCCACTGATGGTCTGCCACCAGCCCTCTCTGCCACTACCCCTGCATCTCTATTTATTTAATCTTATCCCACTCCCTTCCTTTCTCTGCAGAAACTGAAACTTCCCTGATCTGGTGCTGCCACCAGGAACTCAGAGCTCCTCATCCCAGCTGCTGCAAGGAATCTCCCCAATGACCCTTCTGACTGTGGCCAGCGTGGCTCTGCACTGTTGGTTCCCCACCCGGCCTACTCTGGCATTTACCTGTAGAGCTGCTGGTGACCACGTGAGTAGAAGCTAAAAACAACCATCTCTTTACTTTTTCATTAGCCAGTTCTGCTCAGCTATCACCAGAGGGCATTTTAAACTGCTGTACATTACTCTTACTCCTCACTCCCTCTTCCTACACCTAACTTCTATTCCCTATCAGCAACCATCTCAGGGTGTTTTCTAGTGCTCCATCTGCTTCTTGCTCCTCACTCTCCCCTCCCTTTAAGTCCCTCTCAGCTACCTCCTCAGGACACATTTTAGTGCTCTACCTGCCTCTTGCTACTCACTCCATTCTCACTTCTATTCCCTCCCAGCTACCACCTCAGGATGTTTTTTAGTGATCCACCTGCCTATTGCTCCTCACTCCCTTCTCACTTCTATTCCCTCAGTCCTCCCATTATCGTTCTCAATGGTCCCCACCCCACCGTCCTCAAGACTTTTCTTGCTCTGCCCCTGCTACTTGTAACTTCCTCACCCCTCTCCCTGTATATACCCTTGACAATTCCCCTATAAATCCCCCTTCTGCTTGTTTTATCTCTAACCACGATGCCACCAATGCTCCACTCAGAGTTTTATGTTGCACCCTAATTTGCCATTTCAACTTACCCCAAATTTTCCCTGGCACCCTTCCTGCCTGATTCTTGATTTCCATCAGTATGACAATGGCAGCATTGTGCCTCCCTCCCAGTCTATTCATCTTGGCTGGAATGATTGAGCTTAGCGGGCAGCCAGGTGTACAGCAGTCTCTGTCTTCATTGCTCCTCCCTATAAACAACATCCACGAGACTTATGGTACAGGTACTTGTACCTGCTGTCTCCTTACAGTACCAAAACCATCAAAACTCCCTAACAAAATCTCTAATCCCACAATTGACAGAATGTACCCTGGTGATCCCTCATGGAACCTTCGCCTCTTGTCCTTCTCTTACTATTCAACTGCTTAGCGGGTACCCACCAAACGCTCCTCGCATATACGTGAGCATGCTATTGTCTGCAAGTGACTGAAGGAATATCTCATGAGACTCATTCTGCTGCTTCTGCTGATTTATGACAATATTCCTCCCAATCCTGGCCCTCCTCTACAATCACCCTATGCAGTAACAAAAAAGATGTGATTTCACTGGCTGCCATCAACAAATGTAGCTTGCTGGCTTAACTGGACAACCTATAGTGAAGCCCACCCGAATGAAGCCCAACTCTGCAGAATTCTGCAGTAGGGTTACTGCAGCAAACAATACAGTTTCAATGGGAGTTAATTCCTTTTGTCATGCAGGAAACCTGTGACACTGCGCTTCATTCTGGCATGCTTCACTGTACATGTCTTGGTCGTCCAGCATAACCCAGACATTATCTTGCTTGTAGAGATGTGGCTTCACTCAAAATAATGAATGCCTCCATTACCCTCCCAGAATTCACAGTCTTCAGGCATGAAAGTCTTACTAAATGAGGGGGCAATTGTGCGATATATGTAAAGAACACCATCATGGTGCATGTGTTACCCGTTCCAAACTTAGAAAGCAATATACTGGTGCTACCTATCAAGGTCCTACTTGGTGCGCATAACAAATCTTTCACTGTGGCATTGATATACATCCCACCAAAGCACAGTGTCTCTGGGCTAATCTCAGTCCTGGCTGGTATTTGACACTTTCACTGCAAGTCTGAAACCATCTTGATGGGTGATTTCAATGCAGACTGGTTGTCCCCTGATGCAGGAAGTCACAAGGATGCTATCACAGCTGGAAACTTCACAGAACTAGTTAATTCCCCTGCCCAAACAAATTGCAGAACAGGGCCAGCACCTTACTGGACTGGGTTTTCTCCAACCAACCTAAATGAATAACCAATGTAACTGTCCTTCCAGACACTATCAGTGACCATTACCCGATCATGTGCAGCTGGTCCAACAAGTTCTCTAAACCTCCTGCTTGAACAATCACATGCAGGACCCTACTCCATGGGCACCTTGAACCACTCAAATAGCTGCTATGTAACCTTGACTGATCCCCACTTGATGATACTGATGGCATAAACACTGCACTTGCCTATTTCATCCACCAATTCAATGCCACCTGTGACCTCCATACCCCACTCAAAACACATAAAGTTAAAGATATCTGCAACCCCTGGATTACTCCGGACCTGCTGGATCTCATGAATCTTACAAATCAGTGTTCATGGAAAACAGGAAGGCAAGGGGACATACAGAAATACAAGAGAGCCAGGAATGACTGTACATGAATGACCCGTGACCTAAAGAACCAGTTTTAAAAGGATGAGCTCACCAACTCGTGGAAAGACGGTAGGAAGTTCTGGCAAAACATTAAAGAAGTGAAAGGCAAGGACCCTAACCAACCCCCAACTATGCTTAATATTGAGGGAACACTGACCCTCGACCCTGTAACCATTGTCAACACTTTTAATACACCCTTTACCGATCTCAGTGGCATCCTACCCCCTGATTTCTTCGAAGAGCCCTCCTCTTCGGAGAAGGTCAATGATGGGAACCAATCTCACCTGTACCTCCCCTTCCACTTTAAAACAATTACTGTCAGTGATGCCAGGAAATACTTCCTGAAGGTCCTAGGAAAATGCAGGTTCAGTGGGGATTTTCTGGACCTGAAATTTCTTGCCCTAACCCTGCAGGAAATGTTATCTCAACTAACCAAAAGTATTAATCTTTCACTAAGGCTATCCCAATTTCCCAATAAATGGAAATCCATGCTAGTGACCCCTGTTCACAAAAGTGATGATATGGTGCACCACGGGAACTACAGGCCAATCTCCATCCTACCTCCTCCCCCTCCCCTCTCAAATGCCCTAGAACGTGTTGTTGCAGACCAACTTGTTGACTACCTTGAAAAATACCAGCTGCAATATCCCCAACAACATGGATTCAGAAAGGGGCACAGCATCACTACAGCACTCACCAAACTCACGGCCTTCATTCATGAGTCACTCAACCAATGCAATCTAGTCGGTGCAGCATTTTTAGATCTCTCCAATGCATTTAATTAGTGAACCACGCTCTTCTGCTTGTCCAATTATCAAATATAGGACTGTCCAATGACACCTTATCCTGACTCAAAAATTACCTCTCAGCTGCTCTCAACAGGTAAGGATCAAGAACCACCTCTCTGATAGGCATGCAGTCCTATCAGGAGTTCCTCTAGGGTCCATTCTGGGTCCCCTTCTGTTCACTATCTTCATGAACAGACTGCCTAGCTCCTGTCATGACCTTTATTGCTATACACTGATGATGCAGTAATTTTCACTCACAACCATGATTCCAAGCTCTTTGAGAAACAACTTCAGCTAAGCTTTGTGCAATCAGAAGATTGGTTCTACAGACACAAACTAATACTTAACCACAAAAAGACCATGGTTAAGCTCTCCAGTGGTCAACATAGCAAATTCAGATTGCAGCCTCTACCAATCTGCAGCTCTGCTAGCATCCCTCTGGAACAAGTTTAACACTTTAAATATCTTGGTATTACCCTGGACAGCACCCTCTCCTTTTCTCATCATATTGAACATGTTACCAAGGCTGTCAGCATTCACATTGGGCTTCTGCATTGGCACAAACGGAGTCTGACTACGGATGCACTAAAAATTGCAATCCATAGCTCTGTCATATCTATCACAGATTATGGGCTTTCAGTCTATGGCTCCACCACTGAAACATCACTATGAAGAATTTCCACAACCCTGAACAATGCCTGCAGGATCCTCACAGGTGATGATCGACTCACGTATACCTGCATCCTCTATGCTAGGATTTGCTGGCTTCAGTTAAAAGACAGAATCAAATTCCAAACATGTCTTCTGGCCAAGAAAGTCAGCCTGGGACTAGCTCCTCCCAGGGTACACAACATCCTAAACCACTTCTGTAAGCCCAGCCGTACCAAGGGCTCTGTTAATCAGATCTTTCAGGTAACCCACTGCCGTACTACTCAGGGACAAAGATCCTTTGCCTACCGGGCACCCATTTGGCTAAACTCCCTTCCTGATGACATCACCTCAGTCTGCAAGCCTGGCCGCTTTAAACATCAACTTCGGTAATACCTCATCCTGCACAACACGTGTGACTGCTTCCATTAACTTGCTGCACTGTACAGTTCAAATCCTCACCATCCCCTACACATTTTGCACTTATCATCTTCTGCTCTTATTAGCACTTCATGCTCCTTTCCCCTCACTTAGACCCTTCCTTCTCCCTTCCACATACCATATTTCCCTCCCATTCTCTCTCATCCCTACCACCCTCCTCCCACTCTTTGATCCACATACCAGCCCCCTCATCCCTGCCACTCACTTGAACATCCCTACCCCCACCCACTCTCTCCTTGCCCACAACACCTCCTTCTACCAATCTCACTACCACCTTTGACAAAGCTGCTGGCCTCTCTGCCCTAATTTTTCCCTCTTTCCTCTCTACCTCTCCTCCATATCCCATACCAACCCTCCTGTCCACAACTTGACAAGGCCTCTTGGCTACATACTACCTTCAGACAAAACCACTGGCCACCTGCTGTGCTTTTCCTCCATCCCTTTCTACCTTATCCCATTACCATCCTCCAGTCTACCACATGACAAGGCCTCTTGGCTGATTCACTGACTTGCATCCTTGCTAATTTCTCTTCTTCTCATATGTATATGACCTAGCATACATTGTACAATGCCAGTAATAGGTACTGTCTTAGTTCACTCTGTTCCGACAATTTGTTGTATATTCTTTGCTGTGTGTATTCTCGTGAAGTGGAATCTATGTAAAAGAGCTCCGGCTCATGGGTGTAAATCCATGATCTTAATAAATAAATAAATAAAAGGCGGGTGTGGCAAAGTTGAGGTGAAGGGCCCAGGGGGACCGTGAGGGTGAGAGTTAGGGGTACGGACAAGAGGGGGTAGTGCAGGAAAAACAGGATAAGTGGTAGGAGTGACATGGCTAGAGACAGAGAAGTAGGTGGAAGGGAGTGATACAGTGACTACCAAGGGGGAGTAGAGGAAGAATACACAGGTATTTAAAAGGTAGCTAAGGGGCTGAGAAAAGTTTGAAGCAGTTAAGGCACTCAAATAACATAGAGGTTACGTTCACTGCCTTTGGTGCACAGAGTGCAGGGTTCGATTCCTAGTGGGTGACATTGAGGAAAGCCTTGAGGAGAGTGAGGTACTGGAGGAAAACAGTAGAGGGCAGGGGAGAGTTCTGGGTCTGCAAATTCCTTGAGAGGAAGGGGAGTGGGGAGGGAAAAAGAGGTTGACAATAGTGACTCCTAGTTTTCAAGGAGTATTGTGAGTTGATGAGAAAAAGAGATGATAGAAAAATCAGGCTGGTGTCTCGTGATCAGACACATTTAGCGTCAGTAAGGTGACATTAGAAGATACTGCTGTGCACTTCTGTGCAGTGAGTACCACAGTACTAGAGGTGCAGGAAACGCTGAGACAAAAAGTCAATCCTGTCACAGCATCCTGAGACAGGAACACGTGTAGTCAAGAGAAAAATGTATTCTGTACATTTAGCAGTAAGCTGTTCTTTATATGTGTAACTGGTGGGTTACCCCAGGGGTCGGGTTGATGGAATTTTTGTGTTATTAGCACTGTGCGGTGCCTCCATATGTAACCCCCTACCTTGGACCTGGGTTTGGGGAGAAAACTGTTGCTCTGGTATTTTGGCTAGGTTTGACTTCTAGTCAGGGCACCCAGTAACTCTGGACACAGAAAACAATAACTGTAATGTCCACCAAGGAGTGGGATTCCAAAGTATGGTTTTTATTCACAACCAACAGAATAACAAAGCATAGATGGACCCCCACGGGGCTACAGTCCTGGTAATGCAGATATATGGAGATCAGAACACATCCTCATACACTGTAGCCCTCAGGCTTTGAAACACACTGGGCACTCAGCCCGAAATTGTACTGTTCTCTGGGTTTCCCTGGCTCAGCTCCCTTGCCAGCCCTTGGACAACCTTCCTTCCATGTCTCGGCTCTCATGCCAGCCCTTGGACTACTTTTCATATAGCATGGACCATTTCTCGGTGGCTCCCTAAACCACCTCTGAGCACTTCTGGCTCCATCAGGGAATCTTCTTCAACAATCCCACGTCTGGGTACTTTCCTCGAGCACTGGCCAAGTACCTGAGAGAAAGCGACAGGTATCCCAAAGCGAACCCGTAGAGGTGACTCTGGTCGCGCCAGATGGGGAGTCTCCCACCTCTTGCTCCCATAAATCATACCCAGCCATTCCTCTAGATTTTAACACCTCATCTTTGAAAACACTTTACTGTGTAGATTCTCTTTAAATGTACATCACATTTAATCTACTGTTTCTTCCATCCCACATATGCTGAACTTGAAACATACTTAATGCGTGGCTGTGTCCATTTCTCTAGACCCCCACAGAGTTAAGCAGTCCAATTCCCACAACTTTCAAAACTGTACTTGGCTGTCCTTTCCTGACCCCACAGTAACAGTCACTTAACTTCATCTTGTCTCAGGTGAAAACACATTGGGCTGGATATTCAAACTGCGCTATTTTGTGGCGCAAGCCCTTGCGCTGCACAAAATAGTTGCTCAGGGGTGTGGCCGGGGCGATATTCAACGGAGTTGCGCTATTGAGCAACTCCTTTGAATATCACCCCCCGGCCACAGCCACTGTGCATGGCGCAGTGGAACTTGTGCCACCGCAAATGGTCAGAGTGGAGCATTAAAGATGCGGTGGTGCAAGTACCATTGTGCCACGTGCAAATTTCTGATATTCAAAAGGTGACATGCAAATGGGGCCATAATTCATGCAAGGCTCAGGGGGCCATTTCCATCTATTTATGGCCCCATTTGCATGCCATTAGCATGCAGGTGCGCCGATCCCCGAGGACTTGCGCCTGGCGCCCTGCCAGGCAGCAGCCGTCGGGACGATGCCTACACTGCAGCCGATCGCGGACATAAGTTAAAAATCCCCCACCCCGACTGGCCCGATCGCGGGCATAAGTTAACCCCCACCCCAGACTGGCCTGATCACGGGCAGAAGTGAAGAAGAACCCACCCCCACTAGCCCGATCGGCGGGCACAAGTTAACCCTCCCCACCCCGACTGGTCTGATTGCGGGCAGCAAAGTCAACCCCAAGAACATATCCCTGGTGGTCCAGTGGACGCAAAGCCCGATGCGGGCAGCAACATGTTCAAACCCCCAAGGACCACCTACCCTGGTGATCTGGTGGCCCCCACCCACCCACCCATGAAGCCCCACCACCTCCTCCCCATCAGCTGGTGGGCGGCAGCATCCACCCGCCTGCGCCCGCTGCCACCGATGACTGCCCAGTAGGCTGCAAGCCCATTGGTTCAGAGCAGAGCCAATGGGCATGCAGTATACCATACTAAGAGCAGTCCAGATATGTGAATGAATTAATTCATTCACATATCTGAATTGTTATGTGAGCTGCACACCCATTGGCTCTGCTCTGAACCACGGGTGCAGCCCACCGCAGCAGTCGGTGGGGGCGGGCGGACAGGCAGGTGGATGCTGCTGCCCGCCAGATGACGGGGAGGAGAGCAGGGTGGTGGGCTTCGTGGGTGGGTGGGGTGGGGGCCACTAGGATCAGGGTAGGTGGTCCTTGGGGGTTTGAACACATTGCTGCCCACGATTGGGCTTCGCGGTCCACTGGACCACCAGGATATGTCCTTGGGGTTGAAACTGCTGCCCACGATCCGAGCTTCACGGTCCACTGGACCACCAGGGATATGTCCTTGGGGGTTGACTCTTTGCTGCCCATGGATCGGCCAGTCAGGGTGGGGGTTAACTATGCCCACGATTGGCTGCAGGGGGCACAGGGAGTAGGTTGAGGGCCACCCACAGGTGGCAGCTGCTGTGTTGCGCCCTGCAATGTGGCAGCTCACCTGTGGGTGGCCCTCGACTTACTCCTTTTCTTTTTGGGCTCAAAGTTGTGCAGGCGCAGGTTGGGGGTTGCACCTGTACAACTCTGCATAGCCCGCTGAATATCGGGCTGTGCAGTTTATGCATGGTTCGTCCCCCTTCGGTTCAGCATGCCTTCGTTAGCATTGCGCTGTTGCTCAGCTTGACTTGGGGGGCGCAACTGCCTCCTACTGAATATGGCGCAATTTCGGACTTGCGCAGGTGCAACCCTATGGCACATGGCGCAACCCTTTTGAATATCCAGCCCATTGGTCCTTTAGCAGATCAAGCTCGCCTTCGTTGTAGGTGCCCACAGGCATTTTCTATTCAAAGAAATCTCAACAAACTTCTGGTGCCTCAGCACGAACCTAGATTTAGGCAGCTTCTTCTTCCTCTAGCCGGACCAGGGGATTGCCCCTGGAAGTAGGCTGAATCCTTCCCCCCCCCCCCAACAGGGATGGGGCCCCGAACCTTTGTAAGTGATCTCTACCACTTCATCTGGCTCTTCTTGTGTTCCTCTTCAGGTGAGAACACACACCTCAAACAAAAATATAGCTCTTTGTCAGAGCTGAGGGCTCTGAGGGTCATCTGCAGCTGCAGCACACCTCTTCTCTCTTCTGAGCCCACTACTGAACTGACTTCAAATTCCCCAACATTGTATCCTAACTTCCCTAGCTGCAACATTCCAAAGTGGCTAATGCAGCTCCGACAGTTCTAAAATGATGTCATCCCTCAGTCTCAGCCAAGACTGAGAAAAGAGTGAGACAGTGTGAAATCCATTTAACTGGAATTTCACAAGCTGCCTTCCCTGCCTGCCACTAGGTCTAACTAGGATTCTTGTAACCCCGGGTAACAGGGGGGTTACATATGAAATTAGTTTTAAGAATGCACTTCTTGTCAGCAAAATGAAACCCTTTACATAAATACTGTGTAAAAAGCCTGTTATTAACTTGATAACCACTATATTTATTATAAATAGAAGGCAATAATGATAAGTCCTCATGTGTACTCATTTCATGTTATTGTATTAAACTTTGCCCAGACTACAAATTAAATCTGCTGTGCTCGTGGTGCAAGTGTTGGGTACATTAAAATGTTGTTTACAGTACTGTATGTCATTATCATAAAACACTCTGCCTCATGAATTGCAAAGAATAGCCCATTTAAAGGAGTTATCGATTTGCTGCATCATGCAGGGAAAGGGTTGAAGAGGGTGTCCTACTCTGCGGGGCCCCCGCGCGTCTGGAAGGTCGTCACCTCGCTGAGTGGAGGTGCCGTGGGCCACTGAGAGCTCCGGCGGGCCTCCTCAGCGAGAAGTCAGCTGGGGAAGAAGCGCGTGGCCCCTGCCCAAGTGCAGGAGAGAGGGCACAATCCAATCTGTTTTCAGCCCTTATCGCAGTTTCGAAGAGCTGCATTTTCCTGGACTGCCACCTCCATTCATTGTGCTGCTAATTCCGGGACTCCCTCCGTTTCTCCTACCTGTGCTTTGTTTTGTCCTTACCTTGAAACTGTCAGCTCCTCATTGGTCCACTGCCTGCTGTGACGCTCTCCCCTGGCTCCCTAAATAGGAGCTCTGCGAATTCACCAGAGTCTGCATCGCCGAGGGAAAGGGTTGAAGAGGGTGTCCTACTCTGTGGGCACCCCCCAGTGCGTCTGGAGGGTCGTCACCTCGCCGAGTGGAGGTGCCGTGGGCCACTGAGAGCTCCTTCGGGCCTCCTCGGCGAGAAGTCAGTGGGGAAGAAGCGCGTGGTCCCTGCCCAAGTGCAGGAGAGAAGGGCACAGTCAATCTGTTTTTATGGCCACCCACCCTCCTGTGGTGAGGGAAACTTTTATGCGTGCCTCTGGCCTTGCCTACTACTTCATGCTATCCTATCAACTGTAAGGAGGTACTTTCCGAGTTAAGAAGGTGTTACTCCTGTCCTAATCTCCCTCACTCGATTCTGGACGGGGCATGGCATGTGCCTCAGGGGTGTTCCTCTCCTCTTAAATAGGACTGTGTGCATGATAAGGATACGACTACCCCGGAACATCTGCTGCTGTTGTGCCTGACTAATCGGACCAGGACTAGATTATCCCTTGTGGACTACTTGTGCTCTGGATGGTTTCTGTTATTTTTTCCCCAATATTCCAGCTAACCAATTGTTTTTGCTTATTTGTGTAAGGGCCCTTCATGTGTTGATCCCCCATGGTAACCTATTCCCGATCTCATATGTCTATGCTTCTAACTTCCCCTTAGGTGAACTGTCCCCATTCTGAGTGCTACTTTAACTCTGGTGTACCGAGCCGTCCCTTCTCTTTTTTTGTGCCCCTCAGACTGCTGTTGCTACATCATCATGCTATTAGTCAAAAACCATTGTGTATGCTGCATAGTACTTTCCAAGGGATGATTTGCATTTACAGTACTGCTGAATTGTTGATCTTCTTAGCCTCCTTACAGTTTCAATTCTAGAGATACTGTGGTAGCCTATTTTCTGATGGTATCCTTTGCCCATGCCACTAGAGAGGAGTGCTGGTTTAACCTTGGGTGCCCTGACCGTGCTGTCTACAGTGCCTGGGGCTGCCTGACAGTGACCAAGTGACCATCCCCGTCCCACTGGTGGAGTGGACTACCTGGCCTGCCGTGCCTTGCCTGGCCCTCTTGACCTCAGCTGGGTGCAGAAGAGGTCAACCGTCTCACTCTAGTGCCCAGAGACTTGCTGTCCGTTGTCCGTGTGCCACCTCACTTGTAGTGGTGGCACTAGGGTTAGTTCTCCTACTCTGGGCTACCTCTCCTCCCCTATCCCTTGAGGTGACTTGAAGCTGTCCTCCCCCTTGGACGACACTGACTTCTTCTTTTCTAACCTGCTCTCCTCCTTTGTCATGCACTACAATACCACACCCAGTCTTGACATCAAATGCATTATGTATGTGGCTGGGTCAAGAGAATCAGACCTGTAAAGGGCCGGGAGAGCATCCACCCACAGGTGGTACCTCCCTGGCTCTCCTCCTTGCCTTGCTCAGGGCAGGGGACATAGAACTTAACCCTGGACCTACTATAGCGGCCAATAACCCTCCGCCACCTGGAGTGTGAGTAAGGGGCTTAGAATAGCTCACCTGAATATCAGGGCTTGCTACAGTCGTGACGAACTGAGAGGGTGGGTTGACCCTATGCAAACCCGATGTTCTAGGGATTACTGAGACCTGGCTTAAATCCTCTATCCCTGACTCCACCTGTTCCTTAACAGGGCTGAGTTTATCCGCCTTGACAGGCCAGGGGGTGGGGGCATCCTGATCTACTATAGAGTCCACCTGAAAATCTTCCTGGTGACGCATGGTACCGCTGCCACCCTCCTGTGAGATCCTGCATGGGCTTCTGTTGCTAGGGGTACAAAGAAGCTGCATTTGGTATGTGCCTATATCCCTCCCAGAGGAGGCCTAGAAGGCTTACCTATCTCCTAGACACGGTCAGGTCCAGTATAGGAGACAACGAACTTATTATTATGGGTGACACCAACCTTAATTGGGAGAGTGGCAATATGAAATGTGAATCTCTTCTTGCCACCCTATCCCTCACCCAACTTATTAAGGACCCGACCAGGCAGTCCGCTAGTGGTTCCTCGAGTATTCCTGTTGGATTGGATCTTACCAACCACCCGAGAGAATATCTACCTCAGGTACCCTATCGGACTCCATCTCTGATCACTCCCCAGTGTTTTGTGTTTGGAAAATTCCCTCCTCTAAAATCCCTCACAAAATTATTCGAGTTAGAAACTATTCCAGGTTTGACCCAGAGAGGTTCATGGACGAATTAATATCTACTGACTGGACCAGGGTATTGGAGGCAACTGACACCACAGTAGCAACCTCCTGCTTCATTGATACCTTTGGTGACATTCAGGACAGGCACGCACCCATGATCACCCGGAGGGTGAGGGGAGCGGCCACCTACTGGCTGAATGGAAATCTGCTAGCCAAGTTGCGCGAAAGAGACCAATGCTGGGCTCAGGCCAGGGATCCAGTGATCTCTAAATTCCAGAGATATCGTCACCTCAGGAACCAGTGTAAGAAGGCTATTAGGGTAGCAAAAGTGACTACTGTAAGTCTGCACTACTCAGCTCTGCCAGTGACCCCAGGAGGTTCTGGAGTAACATTAAATCCTTAGTTAGTGGATCCTCCAGCATGGGTGTCACGGATATGGTCTAAATGGCGTCTCTTGCAATAATCCCCAGACCATAGCTGACTCCTTAACCGTCCTTCTTGGACCTCTCGGCCCTCACTCCCGACTCTCTCAGCAGGCAGGGGGCTGCCCACGATGCCGTCCCTATCGAGTCAGGCGGATCAACACAGGGTGTGTTTAATCTCAGGGCTGTGTCAGTTCTCCAAGTCCAGAAACTTCTTGCTGCCCTGGCCCAGTATTCCAGCCCTGGTCGATTTCCTGGAACACGACTTCTCAAACTAGGCGCCCATCATTGCCTCTCCGGTTGCCACATCTTTAATCTATCCCTTAGCTCAGGGACTATTCCTGTCATATGGAAGGAAGCAAAGATAGTTCCAGTTCTGAAGAAGGGCAATCCTAAGCTTCTGACAACTACCGCCCTATTGCAATCCTTCCATCCTTTAGCAAACTTCTTGAAAGGTGGTGGCGAGCAACTCTCAGATATCTGTATTCCCATGAACTGCTTTCCAGAGCACAGCATGGCTTTTAGAAGGTCATAGCACCACTTCTGCACTGATCACTGTAACCTCCAGCATAAGATCTGCCATGGACCAAGGTAAACTGTCTGGTGCAATATTTATAGACCTATAAAGCGTTTGACCTTGTTAATCATGACCTTCTTGGAGAACAACTAAGGGCCGTTGGTCTTTCCTCCCATGCCCAGAACTGGTTCATGGATTATCTGAAGGATAGACAGCAGCATACCTGCTTCAACAAGGTCCTCTCGGGCCAGGCGATGACTCTGGGAGTCCCCAGGGATCAGTGCTGGGCCCCTCCTTTTCGCTCTTTATCAATCAACTGCCACTGGTGACCTCTCACTGCCAAGCCACTTTATATGCAGATGATCTGGTATTAGTAGCCCATTCCCCTAATGTCGCTGCACTAAACCAGAGCCTGACTGATGATTTCAGAAGAGTCCTGGCCTGGATTACTCACCATAGGCTGGTGTTGAACACCAATAAAAGCATGAGCCATGCTTTTTGGCTCCATGGCCAAGATAAAAGCCTCATCATCCTCGCTCCACATAACCTGTGATGGGGGATCCCCACTGCCATCGGTGATCTCCATCAAATATCTTGGAGTTACTCTCGACCCCCAACTTGACATGGGAGTCATATCCTCAATATCTGTAGAAGTACACTGTAAGTTGGGTATGGCCTATAGCAAATGACAACCTGACCCCAGGGGCGAGACTCACCGCTTGCCAGAGGTGTGCTTCTTCCCTCCCTCAGCTCTGGACTCCACCCTATTGCCCGGTCCCCATATCCACCTTGCCCGGTGGAACACGGCATATAACAATATATGTCGGTTTGCACTTGCCGTCCCCAAACTCACCCATCGTCTGAGCTCTATGATGGAGCTTCACTGGTTGCCCCAGCTGAATACCTGGACTTTGGGGTTGGATGCTTCTCCAAGAAGGTGCTGCTACTGGCTCCCCTCAGGGACTGGTGGATCTCCTCCCAAATATGGACACTCTGCCCTAAAGCTTAGGTCACAGTCTGCTGGACTGCTCAAAATTCCTCCCACTCGGACTCTCATGGGGGTCGAGACTTTGCTGCCTACGTGCCTAGACTCTGGAACTCCCTACCTGATCATGTCCACATGGCCCCCTCCCATGGGACATTTCGCTCCACCCTGTGGTCGCACTTAAAATTATCATCAGTGTGTAACTGTTTCAAGCCTCCGTAGGGTAATGCTTTTTTTTTCTTGATGAATCTCAGTTGTCACCAATGTCAATCTACGCAATTACTGTTATATGATGTAAATACTGCCTGTGTATATGTTTTACTACAATTGTTAGTACCTCCTGTAATAAGCTGTATCTCCTAAGTTGCCTTGTATGTATCTTGTATGTTCTGTATCTCCAGATCGTTCCTGAAAATGGGCATACTACTTGTCTAGTGTACCTACCCGGTAAACAAAAGCTAAATAAATAAATACTCTTAATGCCATAGAGCTGAGGATTAGCTTAAAAGATTAATATGCTGCTCTACCCGCATCTAATCTTGCTCTTTTTAATTGACGAACAGGAGTGGCCATTTAGCCTCACTAGCAAGTTAGCAAAGTTAGCCAAGCTACATATATAAAAGTCAGGCTGATCTACATCCCTAAAGAGTGCTCGATTCTCATGTAGTGAGAGTGACTTCCAAACAAGCATGCAGTCAATAATACACACAGAAGGCCTACTAAATCACTGCCATATAATTACTGGATGGCCACTGTGTTCTCAACATTTCACTCACAGAGGTTACTCATATGTGGTCCAACTTTTGCTTCTTGGACTTTCTCCCCCTGCACTGGGCTGCCTCTTTATGCCAGCAGTTTCCACCAAATCAACAAGAAGCATGGTTACAGACAGGTTGGTGATTCCCTTCAAAAGGACGAAACTTGTACAGAACTCCATCTGTACCAAGGACCAAAATGGTACAATGAGTTACCTGAACTACAAGAATCATCCACGATTAGTACCTTCAAATCTGGGCTCAGATCCCTTCTTGACACGAAAAAGAATTGTGCTTGCCTGCACTAATATGGCAGAATGTCAGCCACCCAACCCTTTCCCTTTCACCGCCCCTTTTTATCTCATCAACCCCCCCATCCCCAAATGAGGCCCACTCTGCTGACAAACCACTTCCACCACAACAAAGCCATCCCTGGCTGACTCCCTACCACCTTTAGGCTAAACTGACCAACTAAATAGAGAACTACAGGCTGAACCCTATTTAGCCTATCCTCTTCAACCTTAAGCTGGATATATAAGATTTCTTTGGTATTTGAATGTCTGTGTAACTGTTTTCTGTTCTCTGAAACACTGTTATATTTGTAATGTTTGTTCAACAATGACCTGGAACCTTTGAAAACGAGTTCTGGACTCAAAGGTATTAATCCTAAACTGAAATAAATAAATAAAAATAAAATAAACTTTTCAAAAAGAAAACATTATACACGTTGATTTACATACATTTAGAAACCCATAATTTAACAGCAGATAAAGACCGTTTGGCCCATCTTGTCTGCCCATTTCTTACTATGTACACTATTACCATAGATTGTGCCCAAGCTACTGCTCTTTCTCCCTCTCCCTTACTTTCCACTATGATTCCCTTGTGCTTATGCCAAGCATACTTGAACCCCACTACTGTTTTCACCATCTCCACTGGGAATCTGTTCCAGGAATCCATCCTTTCTATGAAGAAATACTTCTCCACAGCTCTCTTTAATCTATCCCCCTTCAGCTTTAAAGCATGCCCTCTTGTTCTTGAGCATTTTTCCATGAAATATATTCCCCTTCTATACCGCATTTACCCCTTTGATGTATTTAAAGGTTTCTTTCTTATCACCCTCTTCCTTCTCTGTTCCAGAGTGTACATATTTGAGGCTCTTTAGTCACTCCTCATAATGCTTTTGATATAGATCCTGCACCATTTTAGTTTCCCTCCTCTGGACTGCCTCCACTCTGTCTATGTTATTCTGAAGATGTGATCTCCAGAACTGGATACAGTACTCTAGGTGGGGTCTTACTGGCGATCTATACAGAGGCTACACCGTCTTCCTCTTTCTGCTGTTGATATCCCTCCCTATACACCCCAGCATCCAACTCACCCTCCCTACTGCCTTGTTGGACTGTGTGGCCATCTTTAGGTCACTTGATATGATTAACCCCCATTCTCGTTCCTGCTTGGTTGTTGTCAATTACATTGCTGCCATTTTGTACTCTGCACCTGGGTTTCTGTCCCTGAAGTACATTATTTTGCACTTTTTTTGCATTGAAACCCAGTTGCCATACCCTTGTCCACTCCTCTAGTTTTCTCTGGTCTCTGCTCATTCTTTCCACCCTCCCCCCATGGAGTGTCCTCACTATTGCAAATGTTGGTGCTGTACACAATGAGGCAGACCTTCCCTTCCAACTCCTCATCAATGCCAGTTATAAAGACATTAAAGAGGACCGGTCCCAACACTGATCACTGAGGCACCCCACTTGTCACCCTCCCTTCCTTGGAGTGAACTCTGTTTATCTCAAACCCTCTGTTGCCTATCCCCTGACCAATTTCTTATTCAGTTTACCACCTTGAACCCATTCCTAAGCTACCCAGCTTGCTTACTAGTTTCCTATGTGGAATGATGTCAAATGCCTTACTGAAATCTAGGTAGACCACATCCACAGTTACACCCTGATTTAGTTCCTTGGTTGCACTTGTCAAAAAAAATCTATCAGATTTGTTTGACATGACCTCCCCCATAAAAGCATGCTGCCTCTGGTCTTGTAACTCACTGGATTCAAGATATTCCACAATCCATTCCTTCTGCAGAAATTCATTAACTTTACCACCACTAATGTTAACCTGACTGGCCTTTAATTTCTTCAATTTCACACCAACAATTATGATTTAATTTGTATTTGTGAATGAAATTGCCAACCAACATAATCCTTTGTTGTGTTCTCTAAATTAATTCTGTTTTTATAGCCAGATATTCATAGGAAACTGATATAAAAGTCAAATTATACAATGACAAGAAAATTTCCAGGGCTTTGGACAGTGTGTTCCTGAGACAATGAGGTTATCTGAGCATAACCTCACTGTATCAAGTGCAGGCACACACATGACTGGAGGACAAACTTTGGAATCATGTCTCCCCTCCAGAAGTTACTGCTGATTTGAGCTCCCTCTGCAACAGACTTCAGACAACTCCCCCCACCTGAAGCAGCTCTTCCATGAATTACTGAATCCCACAAAAAATACAGCACTTTTGAACACAGAAAAAAATGTAAGTACAATGCCCGGTTTTTCTCCTAAGCAAGTGGCTTCGCTGAATCACGTTGACCATAACTGCCTGTCTCGCGGTTCACTGATGCAATTTGATTCATGAGAAAAAGCTTCACAAAAATCCATTTATTTTTTGTCAACACTCTGGGACTTTCCCTAGTAAAAGAGGAACTGTTATATTTTTCAAAAGCCGATGTTCTCCCTGCAGTTCCCACTCTGTAGCCCAGCAGACAGTGTTACCTGTAAGGCATTCTATGGTCAACAGCCCATGCAACATCATAAGACAGAAAGATAACAAATCCTGACTCAGCAGCCTACCCCAAACTTCTTCATAGGGTGGTACAACCTAAAAAAAAAAAAAATTCAGAGACTGAGACTGGATGGGGTGGGGGGTCACCAGGTAGTAGAAGGAACAAAAGACACAGCAAACAGCAAGCACAGGGAGGTTGAAATGATAAAATAGAAAAATAACAGTATAAGGACACTGCCACCTACTGACTAACAGCAGTAACAATGGACTTGTTTATATATGTACACCTACACATAGAAAAAAATTTAAAAAACTCAAAACCAGTATTTTTTAAATCCTTTTTTTTTTTTTTTTTACAAAACAACCCTGGTATAATAGCAATAATGCACTCCAGGGTATGGGTTGTGCTGGGATAACCTCACTTCTAGAGGTGCTAGTTGCACTCAGCCTTCAGCCCATGCCCAACCACACTAGGCCTGAGGTTATCACAGCACAACCCACACCTTGTTGTGTATTACTTCTTAAATAACTGCTGTAGCTTATTCTCATATACTTTCCTTTACACACAGACACACTTCTTTACATTGATGGTGCTATAATGACATTTGTATCATTCACTTTAATAGTCTATTGTGTATATTTCATTGTGTGTTAAAGAGCTACTGATGCCTCAAAGAAAACTTTAAAAAACATAATAATTAGGTACAATTCAGCTTGCATTCCATTTATATTTTATATATTTCTCCTCCTCATAATTTATTATGAAGGAAATGTGTATGAATATATGATTATTGGCCTCTATGCACAAAAGGGTGTGTAATATGTGCCTGAGGTGCATACCCTGCCCGCGCAGGTATGCAACCATGGGAGATCTGCAGGTGGCCACATGCATGAACAGTGGCCACCATGTGACTCTCGTGCACAGCCTCGTCATCCTGGTGTGCAGGCCTGTAGGGGCGGTAGGGTGCGGAGCTGCCGGAGCGCAGATCTAGTGGGTGGCCATTCAGCTGCCCAACCCAGATCCCACAGTGGATCACTTGCGCTGTGGACACTAGGACTACAGCCGGCATGTACAGTGCCACATGCGGTGTGTGGGTCGGGTGCTCAGTTGTCTACCTGCCAGCCCCTAGTGTGCCCCACATGCCAGGGCTTCCTTGGTGAGGGTGCACGTGACCATGCCTCACCACCACAGCCCACAGCTGTAGCTCCCAGACGGACACAAAACTGGCCCCTTGCCTTTATGGCTGCTCTGATATGGCAGAGGCACTGACACCTGCGCCAGCACTGAGCACGGTGGTGCATCCCACAGAGTGCATGCATGCCCCCTGCACCTCCCCCAGTCCACCCCCCCCCATATTTGTAGGTCTACACTCCACCTGGGATCATTTGTGAAGGGATGGTGTACCTCTAAAGGTGAATGCTGCACAGGGGACACAGTGTGCATGGGCGGGTGCAGAGTGGGTTATGTGCCAGGGTTATGTGGCGCGTAGCCACTCCACACCTTCGTGCATAGGGCCCATTGTCCCTTAGAGTTCTTTTTTTTTAGTTAATTAGCTTACTTTCCACTCCAAGTCATTATCCTCTGTTGTGATATCACAATCTGTTGCTATGGGAATAACTGTGAGGTCACAAGCAGTGCACTATGACTTCAGGTAGGCAGAAAGCAGCAGGAATAGATAAACTCTTCAGGAGCAGAAATCTTTTTTTCATACAAATGACCTCAGTAATAAATAATGGGGAGAAGAAATACAAAACTAATGGGAAACACAAGTTGTACTGTGTCTGATTATTACATTTTATTAAAGTATACCTGAACGTGTCACCAGCTCTTTGAACAACCATAACCCCTAATTGCGACTGTTTTCTGTGAGCAGAACATTTCCTCATTAAAAACAGTAACCCACTATATTAACTGTTACTAAGTAGTTTGCAATATGACCTCCACTACTTGAATCCACTGCCTTCCCACATCCCAGCCTTTCACTCTCCTTCTACTATACTCCCCTTCCTCCTTTCCTACCCCACTCGTCCCCACCATTCCTGCCTGTTTTTTCTTCTGCTTTCCCTTCTCCACATCTATCATTTCTCCAGTGCTGGCGAGGAAATCAGTCATGAGCTGGGTGTGCACCCTGTCATGTCTGACCCTTGTGGGGTTTGCATCCAAGAGGGATGATGGCTTGCCTGTCCGTCTCTACCATACTCCCTCTCCTCCAGTTCCTCCTACTCCTCCTTTTCCTATTACATTACACACTAGTTCTCTGCTCCCCATCTTTCACCTCCTTCCCCTCTTCTTTCCTTCTTCAATGAAGGCCAAGAAAGCCAGACACAGGCAGGGTGTGCATCCTGCCATGTCTGGCTGTTGTGGGATTTGAATCCCAGAGGGATGATGGTTTGCCTCTCTGTCTCTACTGTGTCTACTCTTTCCTATTACATTCCCCACTACAGATCTTGTGCCCACTCCTCCTCCTGCTTTATTTTCCACTACTGGCCTCCCCTTTAAATTTGTTCTTTCCTCTGTTACTGTGGGACATGCTTCCCATACCTTGCCTTTTGTATTAATATTTATTTCCTTTACGTTTGTCTACTCCACATACAGTAGCTTCCTACTGTACATATCTGTTTCACTGTTGTTTAATCGCTGTATGAAGTTTTATTTTGCAAAGCTTTGTTCTGTTGTAAAAATCAGTTGTACTTACCCTTTGTCCCCTCCCCCCAGGACACATCTGGAAACAAGCTGTTTTAGCTCAGTGTGCCTTTCCTGGTGAAACTTTTAAATAAATAAATAAAATATCACAGATCATTTTGTTAGTCACAGCTAGTGTTGTGTAAAGCTGAAAAATTTCAGTTTGTGATCTAATTCACAAATTCACCTCAGTTCATAAATCTAATACAAATTTTAAAATTCTAGTTTGCAGTATAGGAATGATTTTGCATATTTCGAATTTGATAACTTCACTGCTGAAGTGGGTCTACAGGCTAAGTTTGCCATGTACTATGGGATTGGAGGTCATGCATAAGCACTGTTTCATTAAAGGGTCTGTGATTTTTCGTTTTGGAGACTATGTACAAAAGTGCATAAACAGTGCTCAGTACTGTCATAACTGCCATGTACGCCTTTGTGGCCCTGGACAGGTACAGGATGCATGGATTCGTGACCATCAGCATCAGCAGGGCACCTGTTTTTGACACCACCCCCCCGGCATACAGCCAAGTGGTTCTAGATAGGAGCTGCGCAGGAGCAGGGTGTGGGATGCAGGCAAGCATCCATTTAGATGCCCGACCTAGGTTCCAGAGTGGATCCTTTGCTCTGCAGGAGCAGAGGAGTGTGGAAAAGTGCAGGTCTGGTGTTCTACAAAGTATGGCCACTTGCCTGAATGATTGCACCAAGCCCTCCCCATCTGCCAGTGGGCTGGGGCAGCAGTGTGGTAGCAATCCTCATGCCACCGATGCTGTCTGGTGTCCTTTGGAGGGCATGTAACACTTATGGCAGGTTCCCCATTGTGTACCCCAGTCCGGCACTCTGCACCACCTACACACCTTCATGAATACATCAGAGTGCAGACATGCCCCTGGACTGCTCTTGTGCAGAACAATGTGATCAGCTAGGGGATCATGTGTGCATGGGGTTTGCACACCAGTTGTGAATGCTGTTGGGGCTCCACTGGACCCCCGCTGTATGGCATTCCAACTTAGGACTGCCTATGTGGCATATCTATACAGCGCATAGGCTTCATGCATAGGGGCCTTTATTTCTTTATTAAAGTTAGGTGTGGTTAAGGGAATTGGTGTTTAAAGATGTGGACATGGCCTACCTAGTCTTTAGCAAGGCATTTGACACAGTCCCACACAAAAGATTAATATACAAGTTAGCCAGGCTGGGAGTGGGTCCCAAGATGACAGCCTGGGTAAAGAATGGCTGGAGAATAGGACACAGAGAATAATAGTAATGGAGTCACTCAGAAGAAAGGGGGTTACTAGTGGGGTACCCAGGGTTAGTATTAGGACCGGTCCTATTCAATGTCTTTATAAGCGACATTGCAGAGGGACTGGAAGGAAAAGTATGTCTCTTTGCAGATGACACAAAGATCTGCAACAGAGTTGATGCACAAGGTGGGGTGGAAAGGATTAGAAGGGACATGGCAATGTTAGAGGAATGGTCAAATGTATGGCAGCTTAGATTCAATGCTAAGAAGTGCAAGGTAATGCACCTGGGAAACAAAAACCCAGGGAAGAGTACACAATGGGGGGTGAGATACTAACAACAACAAAAATGGAAAGGGACCTGGGGGTAGTCATATCAGATGACCTAAAGGTGGGCAAGCAATGTGAGAGGGCAGCAAGGAGGGCTGGGGGGATACTGGGATGCATAGGAGAGGCATCACCAGTAGAAAACAGGAAGTTATTATGCCTCTGTACAGACAGCTGGTGAGACCCCATCTGAGTACTGCATGCAGTTCTGGAGACCCAATCTCCGCAAAGACATAGACAGGATGGAAGCTGTCCAGAGGAGGGCAACTAAAATGGTGCAGGGTCTGCACCAGAAGACATATGAAGAGAGACTAAAGGAGCTTAATATGTATAGCCTCGAGGAAAGGAGGGAGAGGAGGACATGATAGAAACGTTCAAGTACCTCAGGGAATCAACAAAGTCCAAGAGGTAGCATCTTTCAAAAAGGAGGTGTGCAAGAACAAGGGCCACAATTTGAAGATGAGAGGAGCGCTCAGAGGTAATTTAAGGAAGTATTTTTTCACAGAGAGGGTTGTGGATGCATGGAATGGCCTTCTGGAGGAGGTTGTAGAGTCAAAAACAGTGGTGGTGTCAAGTATGCATGGGACAGTCATAAGGCCATTCTAGGGGGTGGGGGTAGGAAGAAGTAGGCTGCTGGTTAACTAGGATCTGCAGCTTATCCAGTAGGTAGGGAAATGGGCAGACTGGGTGGGCCAAGCAGTCCTTATCTACCATCAAATTCTGTTTTTCTATGAATTGGATGAGCTCCTAACAGGGCTACTCAATAACTCACTTCAGTTACAGGTGGTTCAGAAAGATTGGAGGGCAGCAGATGTGGTACTGCTCCACAAGGGAGGGGACAGGGAGAAACCTGGGAATTATAGGCCCTCCCCTCTGCCTGTGTCTCTTCACATGTCCAAATGCACATAGATGATGCAGTCATTTACACCTCTGGCCCTTCAGCTTTAGACATGGAAGATCTGCTCCAAAAGGACTTCCACAATGTCCTTCATTGGTTCCATTCCATGCATACCACCTAAGGGTTAATACAAAGATGTCTGTCACTATGACCTTTGGTATGTAAACCTTGTGCTGTTATACCAAAGGCTACTACTCCTGTCTGCCTCCCTAACTACAGGTTGAAGTGCCTGGATTCATAATTAGCGAATTATTGGGGTATCCCTACCAGTAGTAATAGTATTGCAATTATGGTGCCTCCACCCAGAGTGATGCTTAAGTGGGCTGTTAACAGGATTGGCACAGCCCTCTGGGAAGCTATAACTACCCACAATCCTGCCTACTGACCTATTACACTTTGTTTTACAACTGCAACCTCTAACATTGTGAATACAAACAATTACCAGCATTAATGATATGATCATGCAACCTCCACTTACCAGCAGAGTTTGGTCTCCCGGCCTTCACCCTGCAACCCCCTGCAAAAGACAGCTTTAATAATACAGTATACATTTTCAATATACCTTGCAATAATTTAGTGACTTCAGATCAGGCAATGATATGCTCACAAGCCAGGTTAACAGCAAAACAGAAAAAAGGTTTATTGAGGGGGATGTGAACAAGGGAGGTGGGGGAATTTAGGAAAATTATTACTTTACTGTACTGAGGCAGGCTTAAATGCTTAGTGATCACTTTAGTCCCTGACTTATCAGTCTCTGCAACTGGGTACACAGAGTGGAGCACAGGCATGCCTCAGGTGGTGCTGTGGGTTGACTGGCGTTTTTAGCTATTGTTGGGGACCTTGATGGAAAGAAGGTGATTGGATTTGAGCAACACACTTGTAAAATCACCAATTATTTGTATCCATGGCCAGATGGCCTAGGCACTTGTAAACACATTAAACTGGTAAACAAGATCAGATGGTATCATTTACAATTGGGGCTTTATTGCAGGGAGCTACCCTGGTTTTACTCACTGTACCCAGAAAAATGGAAGAAGGCATTGGCAACATCAAGACCTGCTGCTTGCTTGAGCTGCTGATGGGGACTTGGGCTGACACAACTCACCTCCACTTCACGGCCTTTCCCTGTAGGTGGCCACGACCTGCGATTGATTGCTGTACAGGGGCTGACTCCCCAAGTCTGGTCTCTCACTGAAATGCTGGTGGTACAGGAACAGTCTGGCAGGGCCATTGGTGTCATAGGCCCAGATGAAGAAAATGTCTCTTTTAAGTTTAAATTTGTTCTGCATGCTGGTGAACCCTCCAGTGGGGCTTTGGCAAGCAAAAGTCCTTACTGCACTGAAGTGGCTCCTGTTTTGCTTCAGGAGTCCCAGGATCAATGTCTCCACACACGTGGTAGACCACTGGCTTGTGGCTGAAGAAACAACAAACTTCTCCATTTTTTCAGTTTCTGTCTGGTTTCCCTCAGCAGTTTGCTGAGAAAACTCTTTGGTCTGTTCACGGTGCAGTTCAAGTCAATCAATCCCTTTTTGGACCAAAGCTGGATCACAGGATACAGGCCTTCCCTATGAAGAATCTCCTCAGCCTGCACTCAGGCTGTTACCTTTTCGATGTCTCAGGCAGAACTCCCTGTTTCAAACAGTCCCACAGTTAGTTCAACAATACTGTATGCTGGTTTGCTAAGAGAGTTGTCAATTTCAGTTCTAATGCTCCTAGTGGTCAGTTTAGGTGCCAACCTGGAAAGTTCACAGTTTCATCCGTAATCCATTGTAATTAGGACCCCTTCAGGTCCCCTTGGTTCCGATTGGTTGAAACCAGGAAGTCCTGGACCAAACATGGCAGCTCCCATCGGAAAGTACTGATACTCTGCACTGGCAGTCCAAACAATTTATTTTAGTAAACAAACAGCAAGGATTTAGAAATAAATATTTACAGATTATTGAAGGGCTCCCTCTGCTCTGTAATTAGCTGCAGACTGGAGCTGATTGGGGTAATGCCTGCCTGGTTGTGAGCACCATTGTTCTCGGGCCTAGCCCAGGATATTTACACTACACACCAGGCTGAAGCTCTTAAAGAAATAGTGCAGTGGCATGGATGTGCGCACACACGCAGAGCAACAGCAGAACACCTCAGTACATGGATTTTCCATCTATCACTGGACGTCTGCCAGGCAGTGGGCATTACTAGAGCCAAGACAGATACTTAAGGTGAGCCCCCAATTTTGGGGGGGTTATTGGTACCAGTCAGAAACTGGCTAAGCTGTCACCTCCCCATGCTTTCTCCACCATTGATTGCACCCCTGTGGAGGCTGCCTCTGCCTTCAAGTATCTTGGATTGTTGCTTTACAGCAAGCTTGATTTATATGTCCTCATTGACAACATTCATGCTAAACTCCACCCAAAACTTGGTGCCATGTACCATAACATGGACTGCCTCTACCTCCAAATCCACTGGGAGCTTGTAACCAAAATGATCCTCCCAATCTTTGATTATGCTGACATGGTGTATGGTACTGCCCTTCCTCCTCCCTTGCCAGACTGGATACCCTCTATAATGTCTTCTGCCATTTTGTCACCAACTCTCTCCTCCACACTCATCACTATTCTCCATCTTCCCTCCTTTATGTCGCCAGTCCCAGTGTGCCACCTTCATCGCCAAATACTGGCTCGGATCCATTGCATCCTACCTATCTTCCTTCATCTCCCTATTCCATCCTCTTCCACGACCTCCTCTCCAGGGTTTCCCACGTTCTCCATTCCACCCTTAGTCATCTGCTGAACAAGCTGCATTTCCTACTGCCTTCCCTCCTCTGTAATCTGAACGTCTCTGCCCTCTGCCTCTTCCCTTCACTTGCTGCCTTTAGATATCAACTAAGACAACTCCTTGCACCCTCCTGTTCCTGTAAATCCCTCCTAATCTCATATCCTCTTCCTTGACCCTCTCCTGTCAGTCTCCCCCTTCACTTGAGGGTCTCTAGCTTAGCCCCCATCCCAACATGCACTGTGTACTTTGCTTCGCTTATGTCTAGCCACCATATCATTGCTGTATTTATGCTGATATTTTATGTTTCCACTCTATTTGCTGCTACCATTGTATTTGTTATGCCTATATCCATATTTTTGATATGTAATTTGTATCCATGTTTTACTGAGTAATTTGTTTCTTCTTATTTCCCTTCTCCTGGATCACACCTGGAAATGAGCCTTGTCTCAGTGTGCCTTTCCTGGTTAACAAATAAAAAGAAAAAAAGTCCCATCAGTCTTACCTCCATTGTAGGCAAACCGATGGTGACACTAGTCAAAGGGGATGTCATGGACTACACAGAGAAAAATAGACTCCGGCATAGTAAGCAGTATGGGTTCATGGCAGAAAGAGTTTGAAAGACTAACCTGATAGTATTCTTGAACTGGTTAACAATGGCAGAGGATAAGGTACAAGCAATTACTCTATTTTGATGCCAGCAAGGCATTTAACTCAGTGCCACACAGTAGGTTTTTGAAGAAATTAGAGGATCTTGGAGCAGCAAAGGACCTAGTTAAATAGATGGGCTGTTACTTTGGAGGAGACAACAGAGGGCAGTGGTAAACATGGTCAAATCAGAGGAAAGGGAGGTCATGAGTGGGGTACTGCAGGCAGTTAGGCCTGTGAACAGGACTTGTCAATGTATTGACACCCAGTTCCCATCACCCAGCCCAGCCCCAAGATCACCGAATCAGCACCAGTTTGCCTGCAACTAGGGTTCATGGGGCAGCCAGCAGATTGGTACTCTTCTCCCCTTCCCACCTCCAGCCTACTTCTCAGCACCAGACTAAAGCTTTCAACACCCAGCCCAGCCTCAGGACCACCGAGTCAGCACCATTCTGCCCTGCAACTAGGGCTTGTGGGGCAGCAAGCAGCGTGGAACTCTCCCCACCTCCAGCCTACTCCTCAACACCCAGTGAAGCTCCTAATACCCAGCCTAGCCCCAGGAATGCCAAATCAGTGCCAGTACACCCTGCAACTAGGGCTCATGGGGCAGCCTGCAGTCTCGGATCCTCCCCTCTCCCCACATCCAGCCTTCTCCTCAGCACTGGACTAAAAGTAATTCAGGATGACCTACCTCCTCTTGTGGGCCTGGCACCATATTTGCACTGCTTAATTCTGCCTGCACCATGCCAGGTGGATGGCCGAGGAAGTAGACGTACATGGACTGATGATTTTGCTATGATAGTGCTTTAAGACTACCCCTGAGCTCTAGCAAGCTATACTGTTTCTAGCCTATGCATGTGCAATTTACTCTGTTCATCTTACAATTTAGCGCTTAGTTTATCAGTTGTTTTTCATATTTGTTAGCTCCCTTTACTGTGGTTAATGAGTGTGCTCCACTAGCCAGTGTCCTGTTGAGCTCTTGGGACACAGTTACAAGGTCAAATGTTTGTCAATTTGTTCTCTGCTGCTAGACGTTAAGCATTTTAGAGTATATTTTTAAACCCTGTTTCTTGCAATTGTGTGCAATGTATGCTTACTGTTCCTGATTAGGCGGTTAGCTAGGCTATTCTGGCTTCTTCTGCCACAGCCCCCAGCTCAAGTTACCTTTCTCTCCTGTTCCCCGTATTTAACAGCTTGTACCCTCTACTCTTTCCCCAGCTCCCAACACACAGCCCAATCCCAGGACCCGCCAAGTCAGCGCCAGTCCACCCTATAGCTAGGGCTTGTGGGGCAGTAACATCCTGTGACTCTCCTCCAACCTACTTGAGCACTGGACCTCACACTGTGGAATGGTGTGTAGTGCAGTACACAGTGCAGTATGATAGACTTCACCTCTACTGCCACCTGCTAACCACCTGTCACCCGGGGGGTTGTATTTACATTGTCTCTGCCTGAACCTATCAGCTGAGTTTTACACCCTCATCTACAGGCTTCAACTTGGTTTAGTCCACTCCTCCCCCTTAAGTAACAGATAACCTCACCCCCCACCATTTTTCCCTTTCCCTAAAGGAGCTCCAGCTACCCCACCTCAGCTGAAGCATTTGTGTCACACCCCATCTGCCCTTCCTTCCCCCCACCCTCCTTAATTACAGCATCTCCCTGTTAGTAACTCTTTTCAGAGTGTGGGCACCTGGGATTTGAACCTGTGCTGTCCTCTGTTTATTACCTCAGCCAGGAGCCCTCACCACAAGGCTATTATTTCCCTCTTCACTATCTAGTGCACCTTCACCAATATGACTCATTTTATGTATCTTGCACTGCTCCCTCTGCTGGCAGCTACACTGCTATGCACCCAATTTGTAGCAGATTCCTGTGTCTCAGTGCCAGCTTTCATACTAATATACTAAAAAGCCAGCAAAGCAGGCTTAACAGTCTTTCATGTCTGCTTGTTTAGGCAGCCCTCAACATTGGAGCTGATCCTGCAGTCCCCACTGCCCACTCAGGATTCTCCATTTCCAGCCCAGGATATTCCCCTTGTAAGGACTTTGCCAGCACAACCCTTCCTCTATACCTGTCCCAACACCTCTTGAACCCCTCCACAGTCTCTGCCTCCACTAGGTCTCTGGCAGCACATTCCATGGTCCCACCTACCTCTCAGTGAAGTAGCACTGCCTTCTTTCACCCCTGAGTCTCCCCCCCCCACAGCTTCCACTGGTGCCCTCTGGTTGCCCCTCCTCCTTCCTTTTGAACAGTTTGACATAGCCTCCCCTATTTATCCCCTTCATGTACTTAAAGATATCTATCATGTCCCACCTGTCTCTTCTCTCCTCCAATGTATACATATTGAGTTCCTCGAACCTCTCCCCATAGGTCCTTTCCCCCAGTCCCGTGATCATTTTGGTTGCCCTCCTCTGTATCCTTTCCAGGAGTGCAATGCCCTTTTTAAGTGTGGCCTCCAAAACTGTATACAGTACTTGAGGTGCGGCCTAACCAAGCAGTTGTACAAAGGGAGTATCACTTCCTTTCTTCTGGAGGTAATCCCCCTAGTGATGCATTCCAGTATCCTGTTGGCTTTGTCTGCTGCTCTCCAACAAGTCTCAGAGTTGTTCATCTTGACATTCACAACCACCCCCAAGTCCATCTCAGCTGACAAGACTTGTATCATTCCCTTCTCCCGAGGGTATACATCTGGCCTGGGTTTCTGGCACCCAGGTGCAGGGCAGCCCATTTTTCTGCATTGAACATCAGTCCCCACTTTCTTGACTACCTCCCGATCATCTAGATCTCCTAAAATGCCACCCACACCTCCTCCCCATCCGCCACCACTCCCAACTTTGAGTCATCCCAAAGAGACTCATTTCACTCCTGATGCCTCTCTTTATGTCCCAGACATAGGGATTGAATAGGAGGGTCCTAGAACTGATCCCTGAGGAACCCCACTAATGACCCTCCATGGAGATGAGACAACCCCTCCAACCACTCCCTCTGGGTACTTTCAGAGCCAATTTCTATCCATCTGATCATTTGTTTCCCACCCCATTTCCCCCAGCTTATCCAGCAGGTCCTCCATGAGGAACCAAGTTAAATGTCTTGCTGATGTCAAGAAAGAGGACATCCACTTGTTTACCCTGGTCCAGGGCACTTGTCACCCAATCATTGAACTCCACAAGGTTTGTCTGACATGACTTCCCCAGGATGAAGCCATGCTGTCTATCATCCAGGTACCCCATCCTTTCCAGTACCCCCCTAGCCTTTCCTTGATAATACCCTCCATCACCTTGCCCACCACTGATGTCATGCTGACGGGCCTGTAGTTCTCTGCCTCCTCCCTTGATCCTCCCTTGTGGATAGGCATGATATGCTACCCTCCAATGCTAGGGGACCCACCCATCATCAGTGAGATGTCTAAAGTCTGGCCAGGGTTCTCCAGTACACATCTGCCCATTCTCTCAGTACCCTGGGATGTAATCATCCGGCCCTGGTGCTTTCTCCATCCTATGGGTCCTGAGGGCTTCCTCACTCTCTACCATGATTTTCATCTCCCCCGCCCCCTTGTCCTGCTTTCCTCCAGTCTGAGTTGTCACCTCCCCTCCCTAAGCCCGCCTGGGCTCCTGATTTGTAATAGACCAAGCATTATCTCTACCAAGATAATTTATTCTTTGTCTCAGAAACCTACCAACTGATTAACTTCCCTTGGACAAACTAGATGGAAGCTTACTCACCTTGGCCCCATAACCCTCACTTTCCTCTTCAACCTTGAGCACCACCTGTTTGGTTTCATTTTACACTCTCTCTGTGCCATCCTCATTGCTGCCTTCCCACTTCTGTCCACTACTTTCATTACTGCTGTTACTGGTTGGTGATGTTGAAAGTAACCCAAGCCCTATTAACATCCCTATAGCCTCCTCATGCAGCACCTGCGGGTCAGCCCCTCTGGATTAAAAATCACCCACATGAAATCCATAGTCTCCCATCCAAGTTCCCTGATCTTGAAGCTTGGGTATCACTCCATAAACCCCATGTCCTTTGTCTCACTGAAACCTGGCTAAAGTCACTCATTTCCAATGCCAGGTACCAACTACCAGGCTATGCCCGCCTACACTGTGACAGGCCTGGGACCTATCTAAAGCCTTTGATCTGGTAAATCACTCTCTCCTCCTCTCCAAACCATGCTTGATTGGCTGTTCTGTAGACACCACTAACTGTTTTTTGAGCTACCTCTCCAATCACTTCCAATCTGTGTGCATTGGCTCTGCTACTACCCCTGCCCTGTCATTCACCACTGGGGTACTACAGGGCTCGATCCTGCGCCCTCTGCTCTCCTCTATGTTTGTTAACACCTCCCTCGGATGGCTAAACTGCAAATTGTTTCTTTATTCAGATGAACTGGTCATCTTCCATAGTGACAAATCCTTCCTTGTATATCCTCTGTCCTTACCCATAACTATTGTGCTGCCCATAACTGGTTCACATCCAACTTGTTGCTGGTTAATGCTAAAAAATAACAAGGCGATGCTTTTTGGCTCTAACTAGTATCTTTCCAGAAAAACTAATGCCAACTCTTCTCTCCTAATTTACCCTCCTGCAGGCCCTGCTCTTGAAACCGCCCCTCCATCAAATACTTAGGGGTAACACTGGACCGTTCTCTCTCCATCACAGAACACATTAACCTTGTAGTCTGTAGGGTTAATCAGAAACTCTGTGCTGCTTACCGTATCAAACCCTACCTGTCTTTTGAGGCTTGCTTGGCTATAGTCAGTGAAATCTTCCCTATCCTCATGCTATTGTTCCCCATTTACTCTTGAGTCTCTACCACACTCCAGGCTAGGCTCTCATCTGATACAACAGCACTTTCCGCTTGCCCTGTCAGCTCCTTACTCCACTAACTACTGTGACTTATACCAATCTCTTGGTTGGCTCTCTCTGCAAGATCGCTTCAATTTTACCCTTGGATGCTTCATAGATACTTTCCTTAGATGTGTCCCTGTTTCTCTCTCCCACCCCTGTAAGTACCATTCCATGTCAAGGTGTCACTGTTCCTTCACTGTCCATCCCTGAGATTCCGTGACCCTCTACCAAAATTGGCAGGAACACCCTTTTGGTAGCAGCCACCACACTATGCAATGGACTACCTACCCGCATCCCTCAGATCTTCCAACACCCATCACAACTTCAAACTTAACCTCAAGTCCTTCCTTCTCATGAGAGACAGTTGCACCTGTCCTCCTAAATAAAAGACTGGAGAGCCTTAATTAAGGGTCTCCTGTTTATGTGACTAAACTGGAGCTGACCAGCTGCCAGGCTATAGGGCTCGTAAACTTTCATGATGTCTTAGAGGAAAAACATTTTCACATCATTGTGCTACAGTTATATAAAATCCTTTGATCCTGGAGAAAAGAGGATCTGTTTGAGATCAAAGAGGGGGATGTTAATTAAGGAGTCATATTGGGAAATTAGTTTTGCTGATGTCACCTATTTAATATACCTCCTGATTAGGACATCCTGTTTGTATTTTTTTTATATTTAACAAGGAGGAGCTAGTGACATCATGGAAGGGATGCATTTGAGAGACAGTTTAGCTTATTCTGTGTCTGATCTTAGACACATTTCTTTTGGGCTCTTAGAAACAAGAACTAACTATAAGCACTGTAAGAAGATAATACATTAGATAGAAAAGTCTAATTGTATTGTGGTAGGAATTTATGTTTGTACTTTTCCTTGTTTCTTTTATGATTGTATGCTTTGTGATATAGTGTTCTGTGTTTACAGTTTACATATTTTATCCATTTTAAGTAAACTTCTTATTTTAACGAGACTGCCTGGATCTTCAAAGCTTTTCTTTTGCATGTGAGGTATAGACGGTTAAGACTGACTAACTGTTCAAAGCTTGATGGTTTTCTAAACTGGAAAAAGGTCAGAATATACCTAAGGTCTTTTATAAAGTTTTAAGGGTTCATTTTGTATACCTGGTTAGGTGCCCTTAGGTGAAAGATATCTGGCATCCCCCGAAGAGCAGATTATCTGAGCCTGTACATTTGGGTATGCTAGCATAAGGTTCACAGTTTGAATCCTCCCAGAACTTCAGACTAAAGGTGATTTGGACCCACAAACAGACAGGAGGGTTACCCTGTTCTGTTACCTGTTCACAATACTGCACTTGGAGGTTGGCACTGTGGGAGCAGAGGACCTGACCTGCTGAGTGGGTTTGTGACCCCCCCAAAAAAAGCTTGTTCATCCCTCCATACTAATGATCTGACTCATCTCTTTCTTCCTGATCCTGGTTGATTGTTGCCTGTTGGGATTGCTTATGTGAGGGGGGTAGTTTTGTTCTACTCCAGAGCATTTTTGTATCACTGTTGCCTGTCTGTTATTGGTGCCATCTACTGTTACTGCTACATTTGCTGTTACCACCCTAATTGTACTTACTTCAGTTCCCAATGCTATTTTTTGTATAAACCTATGTATATTTTGTATGTGTATTTTGTATATTTGTATGCACCGATGTATATTTCTGTATGCTCTACTCATGCCTTTTGGCCCGGGTCATGCCTGCAAACAGTCCCTTGGATCACAGCACTTACCCAGTTATCAAAGACTTAAGTAAATAAATAACTAAATAAGGTGGTGGTGTTGCCATGTACCTCAGGAACCCTTCTCTGCCACCTTCTCCCACCGCTGCAACCCAGATTCCTCCAGTGAATGGCTCATCTCTGAGCTGACCCTGGGCTCTGCTTCAAAACTCCTCTTAGGTTGCTGCTACAATCCGCTGGCGGGGGGCACCAAGGGTCTGCAGAATCTTCTGTCTGGTCTGGGGAAACTCTCTCAGACTACGGACATCATTCTCTTAGGTGACTTCAACTGAAATTGGGTCGCCCCTGAAAAAGGGACCTTCGGGACCAAGTGTGCCAACCCACTTATTCAATAAATACATAAACACCCAGGAACATGACTATGTCAACTTGTCAAAGCAATATAACCTGGTGCAAACCATCACACTGCCAACAAGACATAATCCACTTCTAACCACTCTCTGCTCAGCTGAGTGGTCTTGAACAGGGAAGATTAGGTACTCCAGGCCAGGACCCTGTCCGACTCCACCAGTGATTACTGTCTCATGTACATCATCTGGGTCCTCCAAGACAAGACACGCCCCCACTCTCCCAAATACCTATCCTAACATAACTTTAATTGTTTGATATCTCTACCCTCCTGGAGGATGTAAGGCTGGTGAACTGGTCGGTGCTCTACTCCCTAACAGATGTGTCAACAGCAGTGACATTTCTCACTGATGCCCTTCTGCAGATCCAGGACCACCACTTCCCACTCACTACAAGGAGGGTGAGAGGTGGATTCATCAGGTGGATCTCCAAGGAATTACTCGCCCTCATGAAAGCTAGAGACAGAAAGTGGGCTGCCTACAAAAGGTCCCACTCCCCTGCCCTCTGGAATGATTACAAGTGGCTGCGTAATCAGTGCAAACAAATGGCAAAACCCTCAAATGGAACTTCTACTATAACCTCCAGAGAGGAAATCTAGTTAACCACAGCAAATTCTGGGGCTCCAACAGCTCACTACTCAATCCCTGCCCAAACAACCCCATTATACAACTGAGCTTCCCCACTGGCTTTTTGACTGAACCAGCTGAGGTTGCTCAGGCCTTCAATCTAAGATATATGGACCTCTCCATTCACCTCAGCAAGCTACCTTCCAGTCAACAAATGAGCCCTGGTCCTTGCCCGAGTGACCTGCCCTTTCCCTCTTCTACTATTGTCACCCCTTCTCCCCCCTTTCTACTTCAGGGTTATCTCCTAAAAGGACACTACCGTCTCCTTAGGAGTCTTTGTAACCAGGGTAGCCCCTGGACTGACAGCCTCTTCCCCACCTGCTCAAACTCATTGCCCCTGCCATATCCAAGCCCCTCTCATTCCATTTTAACCTGGCACTGTCCTCCTCCACTATGCCTGACACCTGGAAAACTGCCAAGGTGGTTCCCATTTTCAAAGCTGGTGACCTGCACTCTCTGACAATTATAGACCAATTTCGATCTTCCCCACCTGATCAAGCTCCTTCAGAAAGTAGCCCACCACCAACTGTCCTTTTATATGGAGGAGCACAACCCATGCAGCCGCCAGTATGGGTTCTGCAGAAGACCACAGCACAACAATTGCCTTGGTGTGCTTTACTGATCATTGTCCTTAGGAATATGGGCTGGGGAAAAGCTACTGATGCTATATTTGTGGAATTAACCAAGACCTTTGACCTGGTCAACCAGTCCTTCCTACACACCAAACTACACCAGTTAGGCTGCTCTTCTGAAACCTCCAACTGGTTTAGGAACTACCTTCCAGGCCACTCCCAATCTGTGTGCATTGGTTCTGCCATTTCCCCTGCCCTGCCTGTCTCCACAGGCATCCCCCAGGGCTGTGTTCTGGGCCCCCTACTATTTTCTATCTTTATCAACTCCCTCTGCTCTGACAGCCTCAACTGTGATACACTCCTGTACATGGATGATCTTGTCCTCTATCACAGTGATAAATCGCTGTCTAACATATCATCTATCCTCACCTGGAACTATGGCTGAGCCCACCACTGGTTCCTGTCAAATCTGCTTCTAGTTAATGGAAAAAACCAAAACAAAGCCATGCTGTTTGGCCCTAAACCATACCTTACTAACATCCTGAAGACAAATACCTCCCTCTTAGTGCCCTCCATGGATAGTACTGCCCTAGATAATGCTGCCACCTTTAAGTACCTGGGGGTTACGCTCAATTATAGGCGCCGGGTTGTATGGGCCCGTGGGGCATGAGCCCCAGCAATATTTTGTGATGTGGGCAGAACCCCACCAATATGTTTTGTAATTTTTTTTTCTTTATTCTGTGGCTGAGCACACAAGCTGGGAGCACACTCTGAAAATGACCGTGGTGGAACAGCCCTGCCCCCACCCAAATTCCCATCCATCCTGGTGATGAGCAATCCTGAGTCTGACCCTCATCTCAGGAATTATTGGTAGTAACCAATGGTATTTTAAAATTTGGTGCCGAATCCCTGGTGCGCATGCACCCAAAATCGGAGACGGCATCCTGTTTGAGGTGGGTGACGATGGGGCGGCAAGGCAACGGGTGACTTTTCCGGCTTTTTTGGTGACCGCCAGTCAGGAAGAGGAGCACCAAAGAGAAGAAGAGAAGAGACAGTGGGAAAAAACAACAGCGGCAGCTGGCAAGATGCAGCAGCAGTCAGCAAGCTGAAGGTGAGGGGGGTCTTGGGACCGGACCGGAGACTCAGCAGACCAGAAGCAGCAGTGGGCGACAATAGAAGGAGTGGGTCTGGCTGGGCCATGGGGGAAAAGTGTGTGCCATCCCAGACAGCCAGGCCAGAAGGAGTCAGTGGGCCATGAGCAGTTGGTCGTCGGTCAGGCACTCAACAAACACTAAAGAAGATGATGAGGAGCAGCCAGCCCGGTGCGGACCATGCAGGATAGCAGAGAAGTCTCGTTGACTATGAACTAAGCCCCGAAGTCCTCCCAGCACTAGCTAGGTAAGGTGTGGTGGGTGGGGATGGGATGCATTGGGAATGGCCTAGCCAAGCCGAGGAGAAGAATAGAAGAGAGATTCGACAAGGGAGGGAATGGAAAGGACACTGCAAGTAATGGATTGCCCATCCCAAACCCAGACCCTGGAGCAGGAGAGGACCAAATGAAAGTTAAAAATAAATAAAAATGTTTTGCATTAATGTTTGGTTGGACTTTTGAACTAGATGAAGTCTAAGATGCTAAACTAAAACATTTCAGTGCACGAGGAGGGTCACAATATAAAAAGAAGCAATTATATGCTTTTCTATATGTTTCCCACCACCAATGCTAGGAAGAAAAAAAAGTGTTTAATTTAGTTTTCATTTTTTTAATTTTTATTTATGAATTTTCAAATACCTGTCTACTTCACTGAGCAAAAGGAAACTGCATGTGCATCTCTCTCAGCATTGCATAATAATTATTTAAAAGGAGATTACTTTATTAAAAGAAAAAATGTAGATGGCTTATAAGGAGTGCCGAGAAAGACCAAACATTCAGGGAGGATCCATTCTGTCAGTCAGGAGGATGGGAAAAGGAATAATGAAGGGAAAAGGACTGCAGTCTGCAGAGGTTTTGGAATTGCACCTCATCTTGCCTTTTTCTGTACAGTTTCATGGCCATTTTGACTGTGTCGTGGGCAGCTGGGTGGGTGCAAGTATTGAGGTATGGGTGAGTCATCTTTTACAGCAGCTTCGTCCATTCCCTCCTTCCTGATCCTCATGTTGAACTTGTCCCTGAAGGTATAATGTGGTGACCTTAATGTGCTGCATGGATTTTACTTTGCATCCCTTCTCTTATGTACCCATGTCGAAAAAAGTATATTTCAAAAGTTAAAGTAGAGAATAAGTGTAGGTACTATCTACAGTCTCTAACCTGATATGGTAAAGAAAGCAGTGAAATGAGACACTACCTCGCTTCTCAATGCCACACTCTCTCCTGACCTCTGCTAAACCCATGGAGGCAGGGGGTGCTCAGAAATTATATGTGACCTGATGTGGGACCTGGGGAGGCTTTCCTGATCTCCTATAACCTATAGATTACGAAAACAGGCTGTGTTTTGGACTTTTGTATTCACTGGTTAATTGGGTGCCCAGCTCCCAGCTAACGAAAAACTACTGAACTCATCTGTGATTTTGCAGTCGGGGCAGAACCCAGTGGGGTGCAAATACAAATGGTTGTGGGCCTTGTGGCCAAACAGGGGACATCCTTGCAGCATTATCTGGTGCTGCATGGGGCAGGTATGGGTATACCTTGCAGGGTGTGTAGGTATTTCAGCAGGACTCTTCTTATTGCACCATGCCTGGTTAAATGCCACCTTGTAAGTTTGGGGGCCGGAGCACCACTGGATCACAGTCATTATTGATCCTGAGGGTTATCACGGGTTGGGTAATTACAGGGGGACAGTAAATTAAAGTATCTGGAGGGATTTTCTCTGTTGCTGCTTATCCTGACACATGCTTCCAAAGCTCTTAATTGGGACTTGTCTGATGGGAGGTGGGGGAAGAGAAAGCCTCTGGGCTATCACCTTCTCTCTGATCCTGGTTGTTCGTGTGTTGTGGGGACATTACACAGACCCCATGGTGTTTGTACAATATTATTTTTGTCAGTCTGGCAGCAGCAGAGGTGGGTAGTTTTGGGGGGTCTTGTTTCACTTTACCATCTCATGGCATTTGCTGCTAGATGGTTCAGCATTACAGGATTAGAGCCTTGGGCTTAGACCCAGTCTTACTGCTTGAGTGCTGCCTTTCTGGAACAGTTCTAAAATGTTTAAGAGGTGTGGTGGTGGAAGTTGGGAACGGAGTTCCAGTGGGCTTATGCCTAATTTAACCCCTGTGGTGAGCACTGACAGCCAGGGTTGGACTGAGGTGGGGTGGGGCCTGGAAAGTTGTCACATGGCCTCGCCCACCATAGATTCCTGGAAAATCAAGAGGTGAGAGCCCAAGGTGACAGACTCATCACAGGCCAGCACAGCACATGACTTGCGCACATGTTCTACCAAACCCTTTGTGATTGTTGGGGAATGGGGGGGCATGGTGTTGGTGTTGCTGCTGGGAAAGGGGAACACCAGCCACCACCAAGGGACAGGTGGGCATAAATAAGGTAGAAGAGGGTACCATATTGGGGTCATGATATAAGGCTGGAGGGTAACATGAGGAAGTATTTTTTCACACAAAGAGTGGTGGGTGCATGGAACAGTCCCTAAGCAAAGGTGGGCAGTGGGGACAGAAATGGTAGGGGAATTCAAGAATGCATGGCATACACACAAGGGAACCCTAGCAATAGGAAAGAGGTGGTACAAGCCAGAGATCAAGTAAGACTGCAGTATTGCACTAGGCAGGGAAAATGCCAAAACAGGCAAACTATGTGGGCCAAGTAGTCCTTATCAGCTATCAGTTTGTATGTTTGTCTGCTTACTTGTACTGAAGTAAAGAAGTTTGTAGTGATGAGGGAGGCAGTATTGCGCAGTGGTTTAAGGCTCTGAGCTGCAAATCTGGTTAAATCCAGCAGACCAGACCTGGGTTTGAATCCTACAGCTTCCACTTACATACTGTGTGACCCTGAGCAAGCCACTTAATTTCCCTGTGCTCCCAAGTAGCACCTGTAAAACAGCTTTCAGCTTAGAGTGCTAATCCTAGTTAAAAAAATAAAAATAAATGTAAACAGCAGAAAAGTAAAAACAAAGTCAAATCGTTATATTTGCAATTCAGTGGATCCCTCTCTTGCTGTTTTCTGCCCCTCTGATCCCACCCTTTAAATGCAAAGTGTTCCCTTCCCTGGTGTCCAGTGATCCTACCTCGCACCCATGATCCCACCCTCTAAATGCAAATGGTTCCTTCCCTGGTATCCAGTGATCTGCCCCACACCCACACCCATGCCCCAGGTTGCATGTATTACTCCCTGGAGTGTAGTGGTCCTTGCCCCTCACCCAATACCTGACCCAGTTGGGATGAAAGCTTCTCTCTCCAGCCAGCACACCCATGGTGACAGCCTGAGCCATCTTGCCATAGCCATGTGGGAATCCTGCTGCAGGGAAGTTCCCCCCTACAACAATGTACTGGCCCTGAACGTACCCCAACAGCGATTTGTGCCACCACTGCCCATTCCTCAGTGGTGGTTAGTGCCCCCCCCAGCCATGGCATCGACAACACACATTGTAGGGTGCTCCACTCCCATAGACCCTCGAGCTGGGGGAAGTGTTGACCTCACACCCCTGCGGGGGGTGACCTCTGACCCCTTGACCAGTGGGCGGGGCTTTGAGCCCAACCCCTGAGCCCCACCAAAAATTTTACAAACCCGGCCCCTATGCACTCGATCTTTTCCTCTCCTACACTGAACACCTCAACCTCATCGTCCACAGAGTCAATCAAAAACTTGGGGCCGCCTATCATCAAAAACACTACCTGACCCCAGAGGCTTGCCTAGCTATCATCCAAGGCAATCTGTTCCTCATCATTAAGTACTGCTCCCCATCTTCTCTTGGGTGTCCTCTGCCCTGCATACAAGACTAACATCAGTTTACAACAGTGTATGCTGTTTTGCTCTTCTGGCCCCTGTTCTCTGCTCATCAGTGTGACCTATACAGATTGCTTGGTTGGCTTCCTCTCCAAGGCCATTTCAACCTCAACCTCAGCTGCCTTGTGGATAACACCTTTAGGGGAGGTAGTGCGTCCCCATACCCATCCCTTCTTAAGGCCAAAACCTTGCCTAGGAGTCTTCGTTAATCTTCAGTCCCCCCTCTTGAGGTCCCGAGGGCCTCCGCTAACATGGGTGGCAAAGCCCTATTTGCAGTGTACCTCTCCCCTGTAGAATAGTATCCCTGCATCCTTGTGCTTGTCTGACTTACGCTTCAGTTTTAAATCCAAATTCAAAGCCTGGCTTATAGCAAAAGACAGTTGCTCCTGCTCGACAGGGTAGCCCCTTGTCACCCACTCCGTCTCCTTGTCCCCCGGTTTCCTGCCATTCCCAACCCCCTAGCCATCTTCATGGGACCCTATAGCTATCTGCATGTGTACTCTAGCTCTCTTGCCTATGCACCTAACCCTACCAACTAGGTTGGCCACTCACTCCTCCTATTACGTTATCTTGAGTCCTTCACTCAGCTGTATGCATCTCTCTGTCCCTACTCCCAACCCTCTACAGCACGGTCAGTTGAGTTTTATCCACCAGTTTTGCTAGTTACCACTCATTAGAAGCATTGTTCCACTTTGTTGTTTGCTCCACCCTGTGGTTACTGTGTAATTTAGCATGTTTAACTTCCTCTTATTTTAATTTCTGTACTATTCCACTGCTTGCATTTCATTGAAACTGTGCTTTTCATCTCGAATAAAGCTTGTTCCTGTATTTCAGGAAGTATTGTTCCACTTTGTTGCCTGCTTCTTTCTGTGATCACTGTGTGATTTAGATGTTTGACTTGCATTTACTTGAGTTCTGTACCTTTTCTTCTGCTTGCATCTCATCTGTGACTACATTTTGCATCTCAAAAGTATTTTATTTCCTGAATTTCATCTTTGTATGCATCTTAGTTCTGTATCGCTGTTTTATCACTTGTATTTGCATGCTTTCTGTGCTATGTATGTAACCCGGGTCGTGCTTAAAAATGTTCCTTTGGATCAGTGCATTTACCCGGTAACCAAAGGCATAAATAAATACAATATTCATCAGTGACATAGGAGAATGAATACAGGTAAGATATGTCTCTTCACAGACAACACTAAGCTCTGTAGCAGGGTAGACAGTAAGAAGTGGTAAGGGAGTTGTAGAGGGACCCGCAAATGTTAATGAGGTGGCACAAGGTCTGGCTGTTGAAATTCAATGCCAAAAAGTGCAAGGTAATGCACATAAGAAACAAGAACCCAGAGTAGAAATATTGGATATGAGAGGTTAGGATGGTCACTACTTCGGAGGAAAGGACCTGGGGGTCATCATAAGTGACTCCTCAAACCAAACTAGCTCACAAACAAGTATAAAGAAGATACCCACCCGACATGTTTAGTCTGGTATCCTTTGTGTGTATTTTCTGTTTATATTGCAGATTCCCCCATTGTCAAGTGCTCAGTGTCAAGTTACAAGGACCTGGATGTTGGATCCTACAGGACACCATGAAGCTTATCCATCCCCCTAGGGCCACACTAGGAGAGGTGCCATGGGCGCATCAGACCAGCAACGTAAGTACATGCTAAAGTATCATGTATCCTGCATTGCTATACACAATGGCTGTTCTTCTCATATAAGCACCTCTGTCTGTCTCATAGTAAAATACCCATCCCCCAATTTGAGACCTGGTACAGGGTGGACTCAAGTCGACCGGACATACCTGTATGGCTCTTCCACACTCTCAAGCAGGCCCTAGATAGCTGGGGGGGGTATGGTTGGTGTAGCTATAGTAATGTGTAATGTATCAGGTCCTTTGGAAAAGATAATTGCAATGCAGGTAGTCTAGTAAGCTGGCAGGATATAGAGTAGAACTACTTTAAGCTCACGTAGGTAGATAAGGGGTAGCAGCCATGCACTTAACAGTACATCAGGCACCTGGCTGTTATAACCTGTGTCTTCAGTTGTTGGTAGGGTTAAGAATCATCTGTTAGCATGTTGGACTGAGCTCTACTTCTGTAACCCTTGAAGGCATTTAATCCTGTTCTAGCAGTTTGTATACTGTGAAAACTCAATAAAATTATTAAAAAAATTAGCCAATGTAACAAGGCTTAAAACAAGGTAACCAGAATGATGGGGTGTATTGGGCAGGGTTTCAGTAATGGCAGGAATGGGGGCAATTCTACCTTTCTGTAGATCACCACTGACACCTCATGTGGAATACTGTGCTCAGTTCTGGAATCCTCACCTGAGGAAAGATAGAGACAGGCTTGAGACAGTGCACTGTAGTAGAGTAACTAAAATAATTCAGGGCCAACAGAGAAGATCTTAAGAGAAGTTTTTGCTACAGGCCAGAAGTAAGGAGGACATGATAGAGACTTTCAAGTTCATTAAAGGAAAAAACAAGGTAAACTGCAAGAAACTATTATCTGAAATTGCAGGTCAAAAACAAGGGGACTTGAATGTAAGCTGGGGGGAGTTTCAAGTGGGAGGCTAGAAAGTTTTACTTTACCAAGAGAGTGGTTGATCCATGGAACAGCCTACCAGTAGAGATGGTTGGGGCAAAAACTATTAATTGGTTCAAGAATAGCTGGGACAATAGTTACTCATGTGATTATCAGTAAGGCAGAGAGTCGGGGGGGGCATGATGAAAACCTGTCTGGATAATAGGTCACAGGGTAGAGTAGAATACAAGCAAAGGGGAGTAAGGAGAAAGGCAGATGGACAGGAGGGGAAGGAAGCTTAGACTGTAGGTGGAAGGTGGTGTCCCTGAATGCACAAAGTCTTGGAAACATGATGGATGATCTGCAGGTGTTGTTTGCTAAAAGGGGTGTGGACTTCAAGGTGGTCACAGAAACATGGACCACACCTAACCATGTCTGAGATCTCTCAATCTTGGGGTTTAAACTATGCATGAAGGCCAGGAGGTGGTAGGAAAATGGGAGGTGGCACTTTACATCAGTGAGGGTATAACTTACATGAGGGAGGAGTCAAAAGAGGGAAGGGCAGAAGCGATGTGGATTCAATTACTGTCAAACAGAGGAAAGAAGGTGAGGTTGAGGGTTGTTTATAGATGACTCAACAAAGAGGAGAAGGTGTATTCCTGATGCAGAGGATAACAGAACCTGACATGGAGAAGGCATCCTTGACATGGCACTGATGAACAGGGACCATGTCAAAGATATAAAGGTTAAGAAACCCATGGGTGGGAATAACAATCACACAGTGTGGTTCTAGTTGGACATGGGCAGGGAAAAGGCCCCCACTAAGACTAAAATCCTGGATTTTAGAAATGCACACTTCAGAAGGATGGGTGAGCAGCTAAGAAGCCACCCAACAGCTGTCAGAGTGGATATTGGGGTGGACTAAAAGGGCCAGCAGTCAAGCAGAGAATAATGGTAGCCACAATGGAATACATAAGGCTCAAAAGGAAAAAAAAGTCTGACAGCCAAAGCACCCAGGTCGTTTAGCAGAGAGTTCACTGAGACAGAGAGGAATAAGAGGCCACCCTACAGGAAGTTGAGATGGTCCTAGAGGAAGAAAGACAAAATTAACTACCTGAAGATGGCTACTGTAGCAGGTAAGGAAGTCCGACAGGCTAAAGCTCAGAAGGAAATGCAGCTAGCTTAGAAAATCAAAAATGGGGAAAATGTCTTTATTCACTATATTAGCAAGTAAATGGATAAAAAAGATGGGATTGCTAGGCTCACGAAAGGTGATGATGGGTAGAAGAGAATGGAGGCAAAGCAGAAGTACTGAACAAATACTTCTGTTTAGTCTTTACTAGGGAGAGGGATGGACCAGTGCCACTAGGGAGAAGGAGAGGAGATGGGGAAATGGTGCATGGATGATTTGATAGAGGTGGATAGGGTGAGGAAAATGTTGCTAGCAATAAGGGCAGATAAATCCCCAGGACCAGATGGGATTCACCCAAGGGTTAGGAGGGAGCTGGCGCAGGAGCTTGCAGGTCATTTGGCTGTCCTATTCAACAGTTCACGGGCAACAGATGTGGTACCGCATGACTTGAGAATGGCAAATGTAGTGCTTCACCATAAAAGTGATTCCAAGGATAATTCATGGAACTACAGAACGGTCAGTCTGACCTCAATCATGTGGAAGTTCATGGAGTCCACACTTAAGGAAAGGTTAGTAGAGTATCTGGAAGAGAATGGCCTCCGAGGTGAGCAGCAACATGCATTTATGGGTGGGAGATCATGTCAAACAAATCTAATTGACCTTTTTGATGGGGTCACTAAAACTGTGGATAGGCTCAAATTGTGGACAACATTTTAACTGGACTTCAGCAAGGTCTTTGACTCTGTACCTCACAAGAAGTTGATTAAGAAGTTGGAGGATCTAGGGGTTGGTGAGAAGTTGACTGGGTTGATGGGAAACTAGCTGAGAGGCAGGACTCAAAGAGTGATGGTGGGACAAGAGCTCTTAAGCACCAGGGAGGTCATCAGTGGGGTCCCACAGTACTTGATGTTTGGGCTGGTGCATTTTAATGTCTTCATCAATGATATTCACAATGGCATTAAATGAAACATTTGCTTTTTCATGGACAACACCATTTTCTGTGAGAGAGTGGACACAACAGAAGGGGTTCAATACCAAAGGGAAGTTCTGGAAAAGAAAGAGAGGTGGTCCAGAATTTGGCAACTTTTCTTTAATGAAAAGAAATGCAAGTTTATGCACACTGAAGCTAAGAACGCGAGGACTGAGTTCACTGTTGGTGGGATCTAGGTATTTGAATCTGAGGAGGAGAAGGACCTGGGGGTGTTGATCACTATCGACCTGAAGCATTCCATGCAGTGCAGGAAAGCAGCAGAAAAAGCAAACAAAATGTTAGGTTTACATTAGTAGAGAGATCAGCAGTAGGTGTGAGGAGGTAATACTGCCATTGTACAGGACATTGTTAACACTACATCTAGAGTACAACATACAGTACTGGTGTCCATACCATAAAAAGGACATAAACCTACTGGAGAAATTCTAAAGGAGGGCAACTAAGATGATCATGGGCCAGCAGGGTAGGACCTATTAGGAGAGGTTGGAGGTCTTGAACATGTACTCCCTGGAGGATAGACGAGATACAGGGGACACGACTGAGACTTTCAAGTATTTGAAAAGAATAAATAGGGTGGACATGAAGAGTTTCTTCAAGATCAGTGAGAACTGAAACATGAGGGGTCACAGTCTCAAGGTGGAGGGGATGATTAGGAAAGAGGATGGGTGGCACTTCTTCACAAAGAGGGTGGTGGTGGGATGGAATGGGCTTCCTTAAGAGGTGGTTTAGCTGAAAATTGTAGGCAGCCTCAAGAGAGGCTGGGGAAGAGTTAAGGGGAAAATAAGGGTCAAGAGCTTCATACAGAGGAGAGGGACTGATTGGGGTGGGGAGCAGGGTCAGTAGATGATGCAGATGACCCTGCAATAGGAGTAGACTTGATGGCCTTATTCTGCTGGCTTTGCCGTATGTTTGTAGGGTAAAAGTGGGCAGACTGGATGAACCAATATATTTTTCTGCCACGCTCTCTATGTTTCTGTGATATGAAATGAACTGCATGCTATGTGCAGGCTGTGTTGAGTGCAGTCATATGAAGACAGAGTTGGGGAGAAATCTGTTGCTGCTTGTCTGAGCAAAAAAACTTTAAAAGCAATCCAAATGCAGAGTATTTTGAAACCAAATCACTCAAAAAAAAGATCATGAGGGCCTTTGTGCAGCTAGATTAGTGCTGTTTGTTTCTTATTTGGCTTATTTTGTTTGAAGTAGTGGTTTTGTTTTGTCTAGTGAAACACTGCTGTGTGGGGAAGGGTGGGTTTTTCAGCTTGTAAGGTAGCCTATAAAGATCAACGACCTCATCTTTTTGATTGTTTGTTTACTGTGAATACTACTCTCTGTGCAGTAGATATATCAAATCAATGTTCATATGTCTCTGTTGTTAATTATTTTCTGTCTGTGGTCTGTGATTTCTCATTTCATTTCAGTAGTTAAGTTTGGTGTGGTTAGGTGGCATGTCAGTCTGTTTCTACATTAGCCGTAGGTAATAGTTCTTAAAATGACAGCGTTACAGTAACTTTTTAATTATCTCTGTCATGTGTGTCTAGTTAGTACCCATCATGTTAAAAAAATAAACAATAAAAAATATGTTTTGGGGTGGTTTTACTGTAGCTACTATTAGCTTAGTAAACAGTTCTGTTCAGATTTAGATCACAGTGTTAAACTCCAGGGGGAGGGGTTGTCTGCTGCTGCTATTTAGTTTGACTGCAGGGTTTCATTTTATTTTTTATTTTGCAATATTATAAATCCAAATATCTAAAATATATCAAATGATTGGGAAGAGATGATCAGCTAAAGGGAGATGTGCTGGGGAGGTGGCAAGGAAGTGTATAAGTCCTGCGGGGAAAAAAGGTGTTGCAGCAGAAAAAAAACTACATCTGCAGCTTTAGCTATGTGTTCCAGGGCCTGTAGCAGTAGTTGCAAAGGAGTAGTTGACACAGTGGTGGAGGCATTAGTGTAGCCAAATTTTTCTCTACCACATCTGTGGAATCCATGCTGATGGGTGCTATGTGAGGTGGCCACAAGAAGAGCAGTTCAAGAGGTTGCAAAATTTGTGGATCAACAAAGTGGTTAAGGAGGAATTTGTTGGTTCCCCTGAGATTGCTGGTGGTTGTGTTACTCAGCCTGATCTTGATGATAGTTTCCAATCCAAAATGAGAGTGTGTAGCTTGACCATGACTCAGAGCCTGAGAAGGGAGATCTGATTGTTGTGCAGTCACAAAAGACTTAATTTTAAATGTGTGACTCTGATAAAAGATGATAACAGGGCAACAGAGAGAGGAGAAAGTGAAAATGAGAAGCACAGAGCTCAGGAGAAGGAGGATATCAGCAGCAGTGAGGATAATAATTTGGATCCCTTTTGGGACCAGTAAAAGAACAAGTTGTTGCATTTTCAAGGGGGTGAACTAGTCTCCAATTTAATATGCAACAAATATTTAGCAAGCTGTTTCGGTTTCCATTGCTGTAATGTTGAGGATGAAGGGCAGGCAGGCTAAGAGCAAATGATGAAATCAGCTGTGCTTGCTGAAAGAGCTGATTTATGAATGTGTCTGTTGGCACATTGCTTTAAATTTCACACACTTTTGTGTCATGATCAGGCTTGCTGATTATTGGTCAAGCTTCTTGTAGAGTATCCTGCATTGGACCACCGTGACACACCTCTCAAACCCCTGTACATAGCAAAATGTTCGACTTGTGCTAGTGCACACATCGAACATAAGTGAAACTAATGATGCAGAACATGTGGTGCTTTGCACACCACTATCTCATGGAACTACCAAAGCCCCCCCCCCGCCAGTACTAGAACCATTGCTTCTCTGCCAGCGTTAAGTCCATTACACTGCACAAGTCACTGAATCTCAAAGTCCATAAATCATCCTCAAAAACACCCATTTCCACTCTTCCCCTTTCCTACTTCAACCACCATTTAAAAGTAAGGGTCACAATATCCCTAGTTTGAGATTTTTATATACTGGACCTAGTTCATGAAATATTTGCTATCTGTCAGCTGTGCCAAGTATGAGATAGTCATTGTAAAAAGGTTATTCACCTAGTCATTGGTGACCAGCAGACACACACATAGTTAATGTCCAGACACCTGTTACATTGAACTCAGCACCAAAAATGAAGCCACTGCAAGGGTACCTTTCTCTTATCACCTTCATTTACTAAGGCATCCAGAAGAGGCAAGGAAACAGTCCCAGTGAAGAGATGATTGACTAAGGAGGACTACTACAGAGATGTGGAGATGTCTGTGAAACTGCCTAGTTGTGGTCATAGCAGCAGTGGTGGGTTGAGTGGTAGCACCTAGAGGCACCAAAGCACAGCAGCCTCAGTGCAGAAACCCCTCCAACACCACTGCTCTCATTTAAATAGCACCTGTGAATCCCCAAGGGTCAAATACTACCCCACCAGCCATGTCACCACACCAAGTCAGTTCTTTCATAGCCTATGCCCAGAAATGTCCAGTCCACATTGCATGGCATGTTTGAGAACCATTCCAAATACCCACACAATCATGCTATTGCACAGGAACTGAATGCAGCAACAGATGAAATGCTACCAATTGATTCATTGCCATTCTATGTTGTGGAAAACATGGGAATTAGAAGGCTGAGGCATGTGCCTGTCCCAAGTGGCAGATTTCTCCAGGAACTTACTTCTCCACACATGCCATTCCTGAACTTTATGGGATGATGTCACACACAGTAATCCATGCCCTGCTGCATTCAGCATCACCATACATATGCCTGAGTATGGATAAATAGACCAGTGGCCAAACAGCTGGTAGTGCCAATTCATGCATTACAGCATATTGGGCACAAGTACCTGGGGTAGTATTTGACTCTGGCTCTGGGAAAATTATAATAAGCCCAGTTGTGGTTCCAGCAATATTCCAGGTATTCACCAGCAGTGCCACACTGGCAATGAAGAATGTGACCTGAAGGCACCAAAGCACAGCAACCTCAATGCAGAAACCCCTCCAGTACCACTGCTTGTATTTGAATCCCTTGAATCCCTCCTTTCAAACTTGTCTTAATTCCCATGCAATAGAGAATGGATCATCTTAGGGGACTTTAACCTTAACTTGGACAGGAGCCAGTCTGAGAGCTGCAAAGAACTTATTGCTAACTCTGGGCTGTACCATATAATATCCACTCCTACAAGAAGAAATTATAAGACAAGTAACAGCTCTACTATCAACTGGATCATAACTTCAAAGCCCTCAAGCGTGTCTGCCGCAATTGTTATCCCTGACTCAGTTGGTGACCACTGCGCTGTGTTCTGTCATTGGTCCACAAAAGCCCCCAAATGTGCACCTAATTACATCTTCACCAGACAATTAAACAAAGGAAACATAGAAGAATCCGCTCTTGCTTTCAAATCAGCTGACCAGTCCTTCACTTCAGATATAAAAAACATAGACCTCACCCTAGGTGAGTTCACTAAACCTTTTAGAGGCATTTGTGACTCCCACATCCCCATAAAGAAAACCAGAGTCCACTGGCGCTCCAATGATTGGATCACTCCAGATTTTCTAAAACTTACACGAGTTAGGGACAAAGCATGCCCTTAAGCACAGGAAATCTCCTTCTCCCAGTCTCCTACAAGAGTATAAAATATCTGCAATAGGTACAAATCAGCGGTTGTACTGCTAAAATCAATAATGTCAAGAATGGTCAACTTTACTTTAGAACTAATTCCAAACTACTCTGGGAAACCTTAAACTCCCTCATGGGAAAAATAAAAGTGCAAGCAGATTACACATCGGGCAGAAGGGGAAAGTAACCAATGACCTGACAAGCATGGCCAACTTGTTCAATTCATTTTTTGGGGACCTTGACAAATACAAGACCCCACTTTCCCCTGCTGCCCAAAATCTGCCTCACAAATACTCCTTTCCCCCATAAGCAGACTTCCCCACTTTCTTCTTTAAAGCTCTCATGCCAGCTGATACGACAAATTTATAAGGAAAAACAACCCGAGACCCCACACTGGCACTGGCACTGCATTCGTTTGGTTCACTATGGACATTTACAAGGCCATGGATGATGGCCAATTCATAGGTGCAGTATTTGTGGACCTTACCAAAGCTATTGATTTGGTGGACCACAGCCCTCTACAATATTCCCTTGCTCACCTGAATTTCTCTTCTAACGTAGTAAACTGGTTTGGCAACTATCTGTACTCGAGGTACCACAAAACTGTCATCCAGGGTCATCATTCATCTGAATACCTTATTACGTATGGAGTCCCACAAGTGTCTTTTCTCAGTCCACTCCTTTTTTTTCTCTGTTTATTAACAACATCCCTTCTGTCTGTTCACATACTAACATCATACTTTATGCGGACAACAACACCTTATACTGCAAGGGTGCCAATCCCCTCCTCTCCAAACTACAGTCAGATTTCCTCAGCCTACATTCATGGCTCACCACTCAGGGAATGGTCCTGAACTCCTGCTGGCCCATGGAAACCTTCAAATTTCAATTTCACCCTCACAGATAATGATGGCACAGTCATTGAGATGGTGCATGAATTGAAATACCTTGGCCTTACACTCAGTGAGCACCTATCTTTCGACCGACACGTAACTAAACTAATAACTAAAATTCACCTGAGACTGTGACTCCTATCAAGGATCAGGCAACTCCTCATTCCAGAAACTAGAAACAGGCTAGCTACCAGCTTGCTAATACTTATCCTTGATTACAGTTCCATAGTCTACTCCCCACAAATTCTGTTACATTCCAGAAATTGAAAATTGCTTACAGTTCCATTATCAGATTTGTTACAGGACTTCCCTGTCATACTCACAGATGTGCCCTTAACAAATCTGCACAGTGGTTCTCCCTTGAGGACAGGTTCATGTGGAAGGCCAACACATTTCTCTACAAAATCCTCCATAACCACCTTCCCCTCAGTGTCTCCTTGCTGTTCTTAAAGGTTTGCCCCACCTGGCTCACTAGGAGTGCTACCACCTCCCCATTTTTGGTCCCCTACTACAACACCTCTTTGGGGCAGAGATCGCTCACTTACAGAGGTCCCAAGCTCTTCAACTCCCTTCCTCCTAACCTTGCTTACGGCCCCTCTCTCAGCACTTTCAAGGGCAAACTTAAGGAGCACCTGCTCAGCAAACCCACCTGTAGCTGCCCTTCATAGTATTCCTCATTTTTATGTTTGCTTGCACGCATGTGCAAAAAACATAGTGCGACAATCCAAAATGCAGTGCCATACAGTTGAAAGGGAGAGCACCGCTTGAGTGAGCAGCGCTCCCCCTCCCCACACACACACACGAGCAATCACATTGCGTGCTCATGCGCTCCTACCTCCCCCATGCACACACTGTATGGCTGACGGGGGGTGCCCAATCCCCCGTCAGCTCTACTGTTCCTCCTACCCGCAGTCTGTATGGCCGACGGGGATGCCCAATCCCCCGTCGGCTCTGCTGTCCCCACCCAAACTATCGGGTGCCACGGTGGGAGCCCACCCCAGCATGGAAACAGGTCCTATGGCCGACGGGGGTGCCCAATCCCCCATTGGCTCCACTGCCCCCCCAACAGCCTTCCAGCTGCCACGCTGGGAGCCCACCCCAGCGTGGCAAATGTCCCGCGTAGTACAAATTAAAAAAAAAAACAGAAAGAAAAAAACCTTCCCTCACTGCTGTCTTCACCCCCCCTCCCACTCGCGCCCACCCACTGCGCACCCTGCCTCCCCACACCCCCACCTCATCCCATATTTACCTCCAGAGCTCGGCGCAACGATCTTCGGTAGACCAGGAAGACGTCTGCACTCTTCAAAGCCGACCGCGAACTGAGGAAATGCCGGTAAGTTGTATAATGTAATGAATAGGGTTTTTTCAACTTTGCTGCATATCTCAGGCATTTTTTGGAATTTTGGCACCAAATTTTCAACATGGGGTTTTTGGGACCCCTCGTCATGAATTCTGTCACTGTCATGGTGTTAGTTGGGCCTGAAGGGTAATTTCATGGTCACTGCGTGAAATCACCTTTCTGAACAGAATAATGAAATGACAGTGCCAGTGTTCATAGGGTGGGCTCTCAAAAAGCCTATGTTGAAAGTTTGGTGAAAAAATTGTTAAAAATGACATTTGGCGTCTGTTCTACCATCGTGGGTAGCAGGTACCAATATTTTCACTCTGGATTTTCAACATTGCCATTTGACCATACATTCTTATGAGTAGTACAGCTGTCATTTTACATCTCACCCAAAATGTGTTTCAGCATGTCGCCTGATGAATTAGCAGTCGGTGTGTGAAATCAATGTATGGGACACATTAAGAAAATCACAGTCACACTGTTCATGAGCAGAAGTGTTAAAATGGCTATGTTAAAATTTGGTGAAAAATTCCCCAAAATGACTATTTTATGAGCATGTGTTGCTGTTCTCGCCATCGCGTAAGTTCATGAATTTTCAATATTTTCACTCCAGATTTTCAACATTGCCATTTTACCACACTCTTATGAGCAGTACAGTTGTCATTTTCACATCTTGCCCCAAACATGTTACCACCTATGCGGAATTGCGCTAGTCGATTAAGCAAATCAATGTATAGGACACATTAGAAAACCACAGTGACACTGTTCATGAGCAGAGGTCTTAAAAAGGCTATTTTGAAAATTTGGTGAAAAAATTCCTAAAAATGACTGTGTTACGAGAGAGGATTGCGCAGTTTCCACGCACCCCCATAAGTTCATGAATTTGTAATATTTTCAGTCCAGATTTTAACCAGTGGCATTTTTTCCACACTTCATTATGAACAGTACAGCTATAATTTTTCACAACATGGCTGAAATGTGTTTTCACACTTTCAGCACAGAAATGCATGGTCACTGTGGGACATCATTGTTAGGGACAGATAACATCACAGTGACACTGTTCATGACCGGAGGTCCCAAAATGCCTGTGTTGACAATCTGATACATAGATACATAGATACATAGATACATAGACAGTGTCGGCAGATAAGGGCCTATGGCCCACCCAGTCTGCCCATTTGAGCTTGTGAGTTCAGTTTGTTTTCTTAGAAGTCTGTTGCACCTTACCCCTGACCTCCAGAATTCCTTTATGTCTATCCCATGAATTCTTAAATCCCGTGATTGTTTCAGCCCCTACCACTTCCTCTGGCAGGGTGTTCCACTTGTCCACCACCCGTTCTGTGATAATTCTCTTTCTCATATTTCCTCTGAATCGCCCCTCACTCCAACTTCATCCCATGCCCTCTAGTCCTGGAACATCTTTTTCACTTAAAAATAGTGTTTTCCTGCACCCTGTTCCTCCCTGTAAGATACTTGTATGTCTCTATCATATCCCCTCTCTCCATCCTCTCCTCCAGGGAGTACATGTTCAGTTCCTTCAAACTGTCTTCATAGGACTTGTGATGCAATCCATGCACCATCTTTGTTGCCTTCCTCTGAACCTTCTCTACCCTGTCTATGTCCTTACGTAGGTATGGTCTCCAGAACTGTACACAGTACTCCAGGTGGGGCCTCACTAGTGTCTTGTATAGCGGAATTATGACCTCCTTTTCCTGCTGGTAATGCCCTGCCTATACATCCCAGCATCCTATTTGCTTTACCTGCTGCCTTGTCACACTGTTTCCCTACCTTGAGGTCATCAGAGATGATAACCCCAAGATCCCTTTCCTGCTTGGTGCATGCTATATCCTCACCCCCAACTGATATATTGTGCCAGGGTTTTGTGCCCATATGCATTATCTTGCACTTCTTTGCATTGAATTTCAACTGACAAACCCCGACCATTCTTCAAGTTTCTGCAGGTCGCTTCTCATTCTGTCTACACCCTCTGGTGTGTCTACTCTGTTACAGAGCATTGTGTCATCAGCTGAACAGTGAAATTCTGCCTTCTAGGTCCTGCGCAATGTCACTGAAGAAGATGTTGAATAGGACCAGTCCCAGCACTGATCCCTGTGGTACCCACTGGTCACTCTTCCCTCTGTGGAGTGACAGCCATTTACCACCACCCTCTGTGTCCTGCCACCCAGCCAGTTACCTACCCACCACACTACTGTCCTGCCCACACCATATTCTCCAGTTTGTGTAATAGTCTTCTATGTGGCACAGTGTCAAAGGCCTTGCTGAAGTCCAGATGAGCCATGTCCACTGCCCTCCCTGATCCACCTCCTAGTCACCCAGTCAAAAATTCAGCGAGGTTGGTCTGACATGACCTCCCCTGGTGAAACCATGCTGCTTGGGTCCTGTAGTCCATTGACAACCAGATGTTCTACCAATCTCTCCTTCAGTAGTGCTTCCATGATCTTCCCCACTACCGAGGTGAGGCTGACTGGTCTGTAGTTCCCTGCTTCCTCTTTGTTCCCACTTTTGTATAAGGGGACTACATCTGCTGTCCTCCAGTCTTTGGGTACCTCCCCTGTTTCCAATGATCGGCTAAACAGGATAGCCAGAGGTTCAGCCACCACCTCTCTTAGTTCTTTAAGGACCCTGGGTGCACCCCATCTGGCCCCATTGCTTTATCAACTCTTATTACTTCCAGTTCCTTCAGGACCCTTTCTCGTGTAAAGGGACTTGTGTCCATTTCTGCACCATTCTCACCCCTTGTACTCCCTTCAGACCCATTACCCTCCTCTTCCTCAGTAAAGACTGAGCAGAAATACCTGTTCAGTATGTCAGCTTTACTGTTGTCATCCTCCACGCGGCCCCCATCCTCCCCCTTCAGTCTCACTATCCCTCCCTTTGTCTTTCTTTTTTCACTTATGTACCTGTAAAAGGTTTTGTCCCCTCTACCCACTGATTTTGCAATGTGTTCTTCTGTCTGAGCTTTGGCTTCTCTTACTGACCTCCCTGCCTCCCTTTGCTTCTCCTGGTACTTCTCCCTATCCCCTTCTGCCTGTGTCTTTTTGTATTGCCTGAATGCAATCTTTTTGGCTTTCACTTTCTTTGCTACCTCTTTGGAAAACCATAATGGTCTCCTCTTTCTTTCCTCTTGCTAACCTGCTTAATACATAATTCTGTTGTTCTTGTAATCCCCATTTTAAATACTGCCCACTGTTCCTCAACCCTGATTCCTGTCCCATTCCCTTAATGCCTCTTTCAAGTATCTCCCATTTTCCCAAAGTCTGCCCCCCTAAAATCCAGGATACATGTTTTTGTGTGGTTTGGTTCTGCTCTTTCTGTGATTTCAAACCACAATGACTGGTGGTCACTGTTTCCCAGGTGCTCCCCCACTGTTACCCCCATCACATTGTCCCTGTTTGTGAGCACAAGGTCCAGTATTGCTTTCTGCCGAGTTGGTTTGCTGTCTGCCCATCTGCTGAATTCTGCTGTAAACAATTCCCAAACTAATTACATTATGGGTGCACGTTGCACAGTTTCTACGCACGCTCGTGACTTCACCAGTTTTTTTAATATTTTCACTGCAGATTTTCAACATTGCCATTTTTCACACCTCCACATGAACAGTACAGCTGTCATTTTTCACATCCTGTTCAGAATGTGTTTTTGCACCTGTGGTGACAAATGTTGTAGTCGCTGTGCAAAAGCAGCTTTTGGCAAACAAACTGATATTGCCACTGTTCATGAGGCGTGGGTCACAAAAAACCCATGTTGAAAATTTGGAGTGAAAATACTAACGAATGTCTGAGGCGTTAGGATTTCCGACCATAACACCTCACCCTGTAAAGAATGACAGGCATCAGGGCTGTGACTTGGGATTGTCACCTGCAATGCTCATACCATTCCACCCCCACCCACACCCGACCATAACACCTCACCCTGTAAAGAATGACAGGCATCAGGGCTGTGACTTGGGATTGTCACCTGCAATGCTCATACCATTCCACCCCAACCCACATCCTGCAGCCACTGAGAGGCATCGAGGTGTGCCTTGGACTCTTCTGCCCCAAAGTGCACCCCATTCTCCTATACTGCACCCATCTCACAATATTTCCTGATGGAATGGTGTGCGCATGAGGGTCAAAGACCCCAAGAACACCATGACCCCTTGATGTCTACTGCGGTAGAGGTGTGGTGAAATGGGCGTGGCCGTTATGCCTGATGACCAAAGGCACACCCCAATGCCTGTCACTATCTGCAGGGCGGTGATGGTTGGCTTCAGTTCAATACTTCACTGCCATTCCTATTATGCAGCTCTGTAACTTCCACACTATCAATGCCAATGCCAGTAAGCAAACATTCCGCATTGACAAATGCTTGTCTACCTCTGCTATGATTAACCTAATTGACTCCTGCAGACTGCCCTACTTTCTCTCCTAGTTTTCCTTTCCATCAATTCCTGGCCTCCTGGCTCTTTTTCCCTGACTCTCATCACCCTTAGCTCTTTTTGGACTATCCCTCCTCACTCCCCACTTAAGGCTCACCTTAGTACTGCACATATGTTTTAGTCCTTCTGTATATATGTGTTTTGCTGTACATAATCCAGTTTGAACTTTTACCCGCTTGTATGATATTGTTTCTGTTCTTTGTATATGTTTCTACCTGTGCTTGTACCTGATTGCCCTGCCTTGCAAATTTGTTTCCAGCTGTATAGTTTTATTGCCATTTGCTTGTTACAATTTGTATATATCCTCCTCTGTTATATTCTGTACAACTGAATGCTTGTGTAAATGGGCATTTTTGCCCACGTCTTTCCAGTATAAAATAAAAATGAAATGAAATGAAATGACTGGATTACACATAGGTCAGAAAATGCTACAATTGCTCCTAACTGAGACTAATGCAAGGCTGCACCCCTCTTCTTTAAAAGTGGGTTTCATTGCAAGTGATCCTGGCTTAATTTTGGTGAGATGCATCACTGATGGGGGGTGGTCACAGAGTGACATGCCTTGCACACGGTCATAACCTCATTGTGCAGGAGTTTCTAGCAAATCCTGATTTCAACTCCATGTTAACTGTAGGCCATCACATATGTGTAGACTTCACCCATTTTGGAAAGACTTGTGAGCATCTAGGCACCTGCAGATCCAGAACAAAGTGGCTCAGCACAATATAAAGCTGGAAGTCATCACAAGATGGAACTCACAACTGCACATGACTGGCCCAAATGCAGAGTAGTACAAAGTCGTCTCTGAATATCTGGTGCTGCTGCACACAAGCTGTGAGAGTGCCAGCATACCCATGTCTCTGATATTAGACTGTGAGTAATGGATGGCCTGATCATAATATTAAGGCCTATGGAACATGCAGCAAAGGCAATGTGAGGGGACACTGCCTGTATCAGTCAAGCAATCCCACTACTACTGGTGCTGAGGCACACATTGTTAAAAATCTACAGCTGGTGCTGAAGGCAGGTGATGATATGGAAATATTTGCCTTAATGGAACACATGCTGCATGCCTTGGACTCAGTAACCATAGTTCCTGTATTGTGCAGTCTGCAGATTTTAGGATTGCTACTGTGCTGAATCCATGATATATACGTGAACTATTATCAGTACCTGAAATTTGAAGGTGGGTGTGATCAACTCCAAAATTTAACCAATCAGCTAATAAGATGGGTACATGGGGCATAGGTGGTAAAGTTACAATTATGTGATTCTGAACAAGAAAGTGATAAATAAAGCAGTGGTGCCACCACTTCACATGGTAAACAGGCTGAAAAAGCACACAAGGTAACAGAAAAAATCAAACTGCAGGCCTTGGAAACCAAGGAATCCAGCTAAAATTAATAATAAAGGTAATTTAGAGAGAGGAACTGTCATTATACTAACATACTAAAACGCCAGCAGAATAGGCCTAATGGTCTTTCATGTCTGCTCATTTGGTCAGCCCCCACCCTGGGAGCTGACCTTTTTGCCACCTTCGCCATCTCTGGCTTCTCCCTTCCCAGTTTTGGATATTCTCGCTGTATTGGATTTTGCTTCCAGAACCCTTCCCCTGTACCTGTCCCACCCCCTCTTGAACCCCTCCACTGTCTCTGCCTCCACCAGCCCCCTGGGCAGCACATTCCACGGCTCCACCACCCTCTCAGTGAAGTAGCACCTCCTCCTTTCTCCCCTGAATCTTACCCTCTCCAGCTTTCACCCATGCCCTCTCGTTGCCCCCTCCTCCTTCCTTCGAAGAACCCTGACTGCTCCTCCCCTATTTACCCCCTTCATGTACCTGAATTTTTTTTTTAATTTATTTTAAACATTTGTTTACCGGGTAAGTACAATGAGCCAAAGGCCCGTTTTTATGTACGACCCGGGGACCATAAATATACAGTCAAGATGTTTACAATTAACAAAACTCACATCACAATACAATACAACATTAAACATACATTACCAAGTACAAATAAATATATATAAAATAGGCTGAAGACCTCTATCATGTCCCCCCCAGTCCCTTCTCTCTCTTCCAATGTGTACATATTTAGCTCTTCAAGCCTCTCCCCATAGGTCCTGTCCCCCAGACCCCAAATCATCTTGGTTGCCCTCCTATGGACCCTCTCCAGGAGTTTAATGTCCCTCTTTAAGTGTGGCCTCCAAAACTGCACGCAGTACTCGAGGTACAGCCTCACCAAACAGTTATACAGAGGGAGTATCACTTCCCTCCTTCTGGAGGTGATCCCCCTAGCGATGCATCCCAGCATCCTGTTGGCCTTGGCTGCTGCCCTCCTACAAGTCTCCAAGTTGTCCATCTTGACATCCATAACTACTCCCAGGTCCCTCTGAGCCATCGAGACTTGTAGCATTATCAAGAACTTTGTAAAATTCAGGGGGAGAAAGGAGGAGGTGCTACTTCACTGAGAGGGTGGTGGAGCCAAGGAATGAGCTGCCCAGGGGGCTGGTAGAGGCAGAAATGGTGGAGGGGTTCAAGAGGGGGTGGGACAGGTACAGGGGAAGGGTTCTGGAAGCAAAAACCAGTGCAGCAAGAATATCTGGGACTGGGAAGGCAGAAGCCAGAGAGGGAGAGGGGGGCAGCAAGGTCCGCTCCCAGGGTGGGGGCTGACCAAACAAGCAGACACGAAAGACTGTTAGGCTTATTCTGCTGGCATTTTAGTATGTTAGTAACTACTGGACTGTTTCACTCACCAATCTTTTTAATTTATTTAAAGACATACTGAGCTGAGTAGCAACTCATTTCCAGATGTGTCCTGGGGGGAAGAGGTGATGGGAGGCAAAGCATAACAGAACGAAACAATACTTATAGCAGGAAGAGAAACATCATAAATAATAAATGGCATACAAGAAGAGATTGAGGGCACTGAACATGTACTCCCTGAAAGACAGGAGGGAGTGAGGGGACATGATTGTGACCTTCAAGTACTTAAAAGGGATAAATAAGGTTGATAAGGAGAATCTCTTTAAGCTGAGTGGAAACCATAACATGAAGGGGCACAGTCTTAACCTGGAGGGTGGGAGGTTTAGGAGGGAGGTCAGGAAGCACTTTTTCAAAGATAGAGTGGTGGACACTTGGAATGTACTGCCAGAAGAGGCCATCCTCATTAAAGACAGTAGGCAGCTTTAAGAGAGGCTGGAATAGATATAGGGGGAAGGTAACGATCGTGGGTAGGGAGGATGGGAGAAGTGGGGAGGTAGGGCAGGGACATCAGCTCAAGCTGTGGACCATGCAATACAAGCAAACTAGATAGACCAAATGGCCTTCTTCTGCTGGCTTCTTTGTATGTTCATATAATTTGCAAAGTAAGTAATCAACAACAAATTGGCAACTTTAACATATATATACATTAGACCTGGATAAAGCAGAAGACACAACATTAAGTGCATCATGGGGATATACATGCAGAGGTGGTGGTGACTAAACAGTAGGTATGTGGAAGGGGGTAAGCAGGTGGGGCTAGGGTAGGTTTATAGGAGGAAGGAAAAGACAAAGGGGAAAATGGGGGATAGTAAAGTGAGGAGCAGAGGTGGAGAATGGGTGCATTTTCAGGAGGGAGTGATGAAGTCATAGAAAAGTGAGGAGAGGGAGCGAAGGGAAGAGGCAGAGTGGATGATTAGGAGGAGAGAGTTCCATAGTTTAGGGAAATGGTAGGAGAAAGCAGCCTGGCCAACTGAGAATGATCTTGAAGGGAATGCTAGGCAGTGAAAGCCAGAGCTACAAAGGGTGTACGAGGAAGAGGGGGAGAGGACAGGTAAGAGGGGAGAGAGCCTAGCCAGTGTTTAGCAATAAAGGAAGAGCAATCAGAGAGGCGCCTGTCTTCAAGCGAGGGAAGAGAGAGGGAGGTGTAGAAGGAGCAATGGTGGTTACGTGGTGGACAGTACAGGGCAAAGTGGCAGAAGGAGTGATAGAGAGGGTCCAGTCTGGCTAATCTGGACTTAGGAGCAGCACCTTAAACAATGTCTCCATAGTCAAAAAACAGGGAGAATCATTCTGTGGAGAATGGCTCTGCAAGCCTGTGGGGGGAGGCATCCACGGTTTCAGTATAATTCACCTAATTTTGCCTGCAGTTTTTGTGTGGATTGCATCCACATGCCCAGAGAAGTCAAGGTGCTGGTCAAGCCAAATCCCAAGTTACTTGAAGGAGGGAAGTTCCTCGAGGGAGGGTCCATCTAGGGTGTGAAAGTGATGGGGGGGGTGCAAATATCAGTTGCCATATATTCTAATAGAACATTCAAAGTTTCATAACTGTAGTTACTTCTTTAGGAATTGACATACATCTATAAATCAAAGGTAAACAACTTTCATTATTCTTTTTTAGTTTTAATTATAGATGGCAGGAGCATTTCTTACCAGTCACAATGCTTCCTACAGTTGCATGTGAGGTATTCTTATTACTGAAGAGTATATCATGCCCTTTGCAACTGTAACAGGTTTCTCACTGACCACTCAAGCTGTCAGCATTTTAAATAAAAAAATACATATTTTTAATTTAAAAGTTAGTTATCTACAATAATTGTATGGGTGCTGTGAGGGCCTCTTATAAAAGAGTATAATTTCCTGCATCCTTAGGACCACAGACCTGCTCACCTTCAATTCGCAGTTCGTGTGAGGTGACATTTTTATATGCATAACAGGCCCTCTGACTGGACCCATAAACTTGTAATAAATTTAATGAAACTATTTTTCCAATGCAAAAATTATACTGAAACTGGTGTTAATTGATTATGGACCTACAAGTGGATCAAATTAGTAGTCCACACTAAGGGTAAGTATCTTTCATTTTTAAATTACATCTAATTTTTTATACGTCCCTATAAATAAATATAGCACAACTTTTATTATGTCAGTATTAGACTAGTGGTTCTTTTTTACAAATTCATAGAAATACTTACAAAGGGACACATGTACACTTTTGCTGCCCCTCTCTCAATCATATTATTTTTAGCCCAAAGCATATGTTTTTTGTATGTGGGGTCCAATTTATAAAATGTCCCAATATTCAAATCTAAGTGCCTACAACAAATAAAATAAGCCATCATTATATTTTATTGTATCAAAATTATCAGAATTCTAATCCTGATTTTTTTTAAATTTTAATTCTAATGTTTGTAACCTCTATTCACAAAACTGACATCTAAATGAAGGTCCTTAAAAAACTGTCTTTGTAATCTCTTTTGAGGTTCATCTTTTTTATCTATCTCTGTATAAACAGAAAATAAACTTTTTTAGCCCAGTTCCTAAATAATAATTTTCCAAAACAGAAACTTTAGCCTAAATCACTAAAATTACCAGTAATAGTTTAATCTGGTTCAATGACAGTTGGCATCCATCTGTATCCCTCTCCCCCGGGATGAGGCTGAAAATAAACATAATTGTCTAGCCATCCTTTCCCAGTCAACAAAAACAAACTAAATAAATTAATTATTGACATAGAATTGCTAAGTATGGACACTAATATCCACTTTGACAACAGGGCTATGGAAGGTTATGGAACACTTGATCAGTGTTTGTCCACTGCAACAACACACCGATTGTCTACCATTCTCATAAGTGCTGTAGAGCGAGACTTAGTACATCCTGACTTCTGAACGTGGGAAAGTGAAAGTAAGTTTAAATGCATCAATGCAGAGAGACCCTGTTAGAACTGTTAGTGTGCGACTCTGCAGAATGAACGCATTGTGTGTGTGCTTAACAGAGCTTAGAGATATTACACAGACCATTTTGGAATAGTGAGTTGAACATAACAAATAGTTATAACTCTTTGAAAAAAAGGTTTGTAAAAGCAGTTGTTAAAGGACTTGGCCTATACTGTACATATCCACTGGTAAGAAGTTGATGTCTTTCAGTACAACATACAACTGCACCACATTAATCTGTTCTGAAACTTATGGTTTCATTGGGTCACTCTTCCCTTGATAAAGCTGGGGGACAACCAGCAAAACACCATTGGGAAAATGTATAAAGTGTCCAGAGATGAAAATTGATAAAATAAACCAACTACTGATTTGAAAAATCTTCCCGTCAATTGGTTTTAAATTTATCCATCACTTCTTGCTGCAGTTGAAATTCAATGCCAAAAAGTGTAAGGCAATGAACATAGGGAACAAGAACCTGAGGACAGAGTATTGGATTGGGGGGTGGGGTTGCGCACGACCTGTGAGGAAACAGATTGAGGGGTCATCACCAGTGACTCCCAAAAACAATCAAATCAGTATAACAAGTCCTACAGTAAGGCAAACAGGATGCCTGGAGTGTTTTTGAAGGGGTACTGACAGCAGAAGGATGGAGGTATTACTACCTCTCTATAGGTCACTGGTGAGGCACCTCCTGGAGTAATGGGCCCAGCTATGGAGTCTTCATCTAAGGAAACATAAGGACATGCTGGAGACAGTGTAACATAGAGTGACCAATAGGATTCAGGGGCCAGAACTTATGAGGACCAGCTTAAGACACCGAACATCTACTCACTGCAGGTCAGATGAGTAAGGGGAGATATGATAGAGACCTTCATGTTCCTGAAGGTAATGAAATAGGCAAACTGCAGGGAACTATTTAGCACAAGTAGTGTATCAAGTACATGGTGACACAAGTGGAAACTGACAGGGAGATTCAAGAGGGAAGTTATAAATTTTTGTTTTACAGAAAGGGTGGTGGAGCCATGGAACAATATATCAGCTGCTCTGGTGGGTGACAAAAATATCAAAGGTTTCAAACACTGCTGGGACACAGTGAAGGGGCTTAGCGGCTGCTCAGGGTGGCAGCAGTAGGGTAGGGAGCATGGGATTAGATAGAGTGGATTAGAACCCTTGTATGGCTGGTTGGTCCTGGATTTGTTAGGGTTTATGGGTAGATTGGACTCACCAATGATCTTTTTTGCTGTTATTGTCTGTGTTTCTACCAGCTTATCACATATCCATGAAAAATATTCTCTTCAACTGACAACTATAGCCTAGGGTGACCTTGGGAGTCAGGGGTCAGGGAGTACACAGAGGAAGGAAAGCAACTTCAAAGAGACCACCCTCCACTATGACAGTGTCACCTACAGGCCAGCAGGTAAGAAATACTTTTTTACAAAGTACAGTACACATTCAAGCTTGCCAATAAAATTTATTTAATCTTTTTGTTTTGTTTTGTTTCATAACACAAAAAGAATCTATAATAGCAATAATACACTGCAGGGTATGGTTTATTATGAATTATGAACTTGGGATCATATATACATGAAGCTGATAGGCCGAGAGGTTTTTGAAGCCATGATGATATCAGACTACATCATCACGGCTACAGAAAACCTCCGGTCACTAGCCTCCTCACTTAATCTTAATCTTCATCTCCCACAGTCCAAAGTGAGTCAGACTTGTAGTCGGCCACTATTAAAAAAAAACTCAACTGTGCCCATAACGGAAGGCAGCACCACTCAACCTGCTAGGAGGAATGACTATTGAGCTGCCCACAACATCCTCCATATCCTGCCCTAGCATTCCCCACACACACATTAGCCAACAGCCAGCACTCACAGACCACGTTGTATTTAACTAGAAGACAGAATGGTGTGAGTCGCGCCTTGACCGATTATTTAAAAAGAAAACAGGGCTGGCCTGCTGAGAGTTGAGGCGCTAGATGCCACACCTCATGCTGCACTGGTGACCCTGGTTCGGGAACAGACTCGGGTCAGTGGAGGTCGGCGGGGGGAAAGGGAGGATCGAGCATCCCAATGGATTCTCGCCTCCCTTTGGGGAGGCTTACCATGGGGTGCCTTGCGCACCCACCTCCTGAGGAAAGCCAGTGGAAGCACGGGCTTTCCCAGGCTCTGACAGCTCTGTTCACTGGAGTCAAGGAGGGGGGATGCTGTCAGGCGCTTGGGAGAAGGCGTGCATCAGCACGTCGTGCCTCTGGACGTACGTCCTCGCTCTGGTGTCCCAGGGGAGGACTGGGGGGGAGGAACCACAGAAAATTGGAAAAATGCCCCAGTTTGCCTATATGACGGCTGCTCCCAACAGCCATCCAGATCCAGAACCCACAGGCAGATCTCCGCTGTGCAGGTGCTCCGCGAGTAGGTGGAGGAGGTAAGGAGTTACCGGGCACTCTAGGGATAGATACCGTGGTAGTGGACCTAGGAGGGGACTTGAGCAAGGCCTGAAGGAGTGGAGCACTGAGGGGAGTACAGGAGGGGGTATAAATGGGGAAGAAATGCCCCAAAGTAAAAAAAAACAGTAAAGGATCCCACACTGGCCCCCAACTTCTTTTTTAAACACTATTAATGGCCAGCCAAGCAGTAGTTTCAGATTCGGTGGCTTACTAGGAGATGTTCTTCCATTTACAATGCTGCTTTCCGCTTCCCACAGATAATGTTTAAAAAAATGCACACATCTTCACTGACCTAGTGGCACCATGTCAAAGGCAAGAAGAACAGAGTTCACTTCCTGGTGCTAAGAGACACATAGTACACCCCTACTCCATGAACTCGACTTACAACAGTGCCACCTGCTGTCCAGAGCTCTCCAGGAACTATTTTATTAAAAAGTACTCCTCCAACACCTCAGAAAAGACATTTTCAAAAGGATTTAAACAGTTTTCTTTTTTTTTTTTTTTACTGCTAAAACTTGTATTCCTGTTCACAATAGCAATAACTTCTTGGGCGGTTGGATGCACTCGGCCTGCGGCCTTGTGCCCAACCACCCGAGGCATGATGATATCCCATGACATACCACACCCTGTCATGTATTATTGCTTAATTATACCATGGACATAAGTGAACAGCCAATGAAATCATCAGACTGGCAGTTTACCACCAGTGTAAATCCTCTGATAATCAATGGCAGTTGATGAGACTATAATCCAGTATGTTCTCTGCACCATAGAAATAAATACAATAAAAATTAAAAAAGACAAAGCAACCTCTTTAATACTTGTATTTTATTATAGTAAAAAAATGAACCTTGGTATAATCGCAGTAAGCCACTCGGAGGATGTGGGTTATCGGGGGTTATCGGGGGTTATAAGTGAACAGCCAATGAAATGGTCAGACTGGCAGTTTACCACCAGTGTAAATCCTCTGACAATCAATGGCTGTTGAGGAGCAAATGGTGGTCATCTAAATCCTAATCATCTGCAGCATAGGAATAAATATAATAAAAATAAACAAACACAGCAACCTCTTTAAAAGTTGTATTTTATTATAGTAAAAAAAATAACCTTGGTATAATCGCAATAAGCCACTGAGAGGATGTGGGTTATCAGGGGATTTACCTTGGCTGGCAAGGATTTACCCACTTGGCTGCGCCTTGTGGGCAAACCACTCCAGCCACGGTAAATTCCCTGATAACCCATGCCCCCTCATGGCTTATTGCTTAAATATCATAATTTCTCAGGTGCCTGAAGCACTAAAGCTACTATACATCTTCAATTAGAAGCCACGACAGCTATTATTCAATTGTGGCTTCTATTTAAAAAAACATGCAGACAATAGAGGTTCAGGAGTTTACAGTCAAAAGTAAGCCACCTTAAAGGAAGAGGAGATGGAGTGGAGTAACACTGTGAAAAGCAAAGGAGTGAGGTAGTGGAGGGGAATTAAGAAGAGCGAGAGGTCAGCATGAGGTTCCTGGTGTGGCATCACAGTATAGTTAGAGGTGGGTGAAATTAGCAAATTCTGAATTTGTGGAGTTTTCACAACATTGGTAATATTCTGTTTTTTAGCTTTAAACATATAGTGGCTTAAAATTCATCAGTTTACATAATTTTGAAATATAATTTTAATGTTTTTCTCAATTTTCAGAGGCTTAAACTCAGTCATGTTTAAAACAAGAGAAATGAAACACGACACACCTATGTTTGAGTATGAGTAATGGCGTCACTCCAAATGCAGTGCAATTTGCACACTTTTAATTTAAGTAGTTGTTAACTAATTGTAAAATTTCTGAAGGTTTGGAGGCTTATAACTGTCAGTTTTAAAGACAGAGATCTGAAACTTGGTACACTTCTCTATGGGCATTGGGACAGCAAACCAATATGGTGTATGCCAGACAAACACTTTATAAATGAGATGGAAATAACCAAAATTACAATTTTGGCAACATTTCATAAATGTTTCACAGAAATTTCACAAAATTTCTCAAAGCAAAATCAGATAACTACAATTCCACTGGCAAAAGAAACATTTCACACATCCCTAAGCGCAATTTCAACTGATGGTCTAACTCCAGCCCTAAATATTTTTTATTTATTTAGTTGTTTAACCAGGAGTAGCACACTGTAAATAACACCCTGCCTGCTTGTTAATTCATACTGTGTGACTCTGAGCAAGTCGCTTAACCGCCTAGTGCTCCCAGGTCACCCCAGAAAACAGCCACTTGTGCTTAGTGGGCCTTACCCGGTTACCAAAAGACTAAAAAAAAAAAATAATGCTAACAGTTAGCTGGTTACTGGTTCTGATTGGGAGATAGAGAGTTACTGGTATCTGGTACTTTTGGTGATCATGATGATTATGATAGTGACTGTAAACCATGCTCACGCTATGTGGCTCCTCCAACCACTGAATGCTAAACTCTCTGGGGCAGAACAGGCATGGCAGCTCTGTGATCATCATGATGTTGAGGTGAGGGAGGGGAATCTAGCTGGAGTTAAGGTAAGGGAGGGACATCAGGATGGATTTGAAGTGAGGCAGTGAAATCTGGATTTTTTACAGTTATTCTTTTTATTGACTTTTTTCAACTTTTATGAATACAGATAAAGATATTGAGGTACAGCTTGATTTGAAGTGTTATACAGAGGGTATTCGACAGTATAATAGATCATACACATGTAAAATGCTATTTAACAATATGTTAGCTAGGTCATGCCGATTTGTCTTTCAAGGCGAAACATTTCTATACAATACAAAGTCTTGTTAAATAGGAGTAAACAGCAGTGGGACGTAAGCAGAGGGATAAGGAGAGGTAATGAGTAATGAGAGGATAAGAGGTGGTTCACACCTCTATAGAACAGGGGCTGGAGGGTGAAGTCATCTCATGTGTCTGGATTCATTAGATGCCCTCTGTGCCAAAAGGTTGTTGGGAATGAGTCTCATAACTAAATGCAATGCACCTTTGCCAATAAGATTACATACCACCAAAGAGAAATGGCATTCTTGTTGAGTGCTCAGGGCAGACAAAATAAGTCTTTACTGTAGGTAGCCATTTGTCCAGAAGCATGGGTTCCAACATACTGCAGAACTTGATCCCATAACAAGTTACAGAGCCCGAGAGCATTTTATAGGTAGTGAGACATTGTGGAGTAAGTAGCAATGGACTCTAGGGAAGTGAGCCATTCTGTTAGTGCAGGTATATTTTGGGATCGCCGGTGAGGAAGGATTAACCATTTTGTTTCTATGCTGGCTGATAGGAGCCATTGTCTGTGTGTCCCCAGAATGTAGGATACAGTCTGGGAGACACCCAGTAGTAACAGCTCTGACAAAAGTAGGATTGGGGGTTCTAGAAATCAAGGAATATTGTTGGGTCACCTCAGTCCAAAATGTTTGGATAAGCATGCAGTCTGAGCAACAGTCGAGGAGATCTGCCTCCAAGAGTCACACGTCCAGCAGTTATCATGAGACATGAGACCTATATTTTTTTAGATGAACAGGGGTCAATACCAGTGATGTAGTATCTTGTTCTGAATCATGATGCTGTGAGGGACCTAAGACGAGTAGCACACACAGTATCCTTCTCAGAGGTGCTGCCTGTCAAAAGCATGGGGGAGGCGAGGGCAATTGGCAACATGCAGTTTAATGAATGGTTGAAAAAATGGTGTGGAGCACAGGGGTTTGGCTTCATTGGGGACTGGGGTTCCACCTGGAAGGACACCAGCCTATACTGGCAGGATGGTCTGCATCTGTCCAGGAAGGGAACAAGTCTTTTGAGCAATCGGTTTAAATGCTTCATTGGCAAGCTTTTAAACTAGTCAAAGCGGGAGGCACTGACAAGCAACAGGAAAATCCCAGCCTCTCCCTACAAAACAGGGTACTAAATGAGAAAAAGACTGAGGTAGAACGGTCAGTGGGGGATGCTGCAACAGAAGGTAAAGCCATCAAAAAATGGAGAGCAATGAGTACTAATGCCCGTAGTCTGGGTAACAAGCTTCCTGAATTAGTGGCCTTGATGGAGGAGGAACATCTGGATATCGTGGCAGTCACAGAAACATGGTACACACAAAACCATGACTGGGACATAAACATACCAGGATACACTGTCTACAGGAGGGACAGGGAGGGTAAAAGAGGAAGAGGAGGAGTAGTTCTTTACATAAGGGAAGGAATAAAAGCAACAGAACAAAAGGGTAAACAGGGAGGAGAAGAAGCACTATGGGTAAATTTGGAGACAGGCAATGGCACCACAATACGCACAGGGGTTATATACAGACCCCCTTCTCAGGGGGAGGAAATGGACAGGGAAATGATAGAAAGTATACTTAGAATGGCAGAAAAGGGGAGATATTGCTGATGGGTGATCTGAATATGCCGGATGTTAACTGGAGTGCAGTTGCAGCTGCCACTTCGAAGAGTGCAGTTATTCTAGATGCCCTACAGGGGGCATGCCTTAGACAACTAGTACTGGAGCCCACTCGAGAGGGAGCAATATTAGACTTGATTCTCTCAAATGGAGATGGAGAGAGGATTACAGATGTAGAAGTGGGTAGCTAGCTGGGAACTAGCGACCATCGAACAGTATGGTTCACAATAAACACAGCAATAGAGTCAAGCCATACAAAGACAAAAGTACTGGACTTTAGGAGGCTGACTTTGCCAAAATGGGTGATGCCTAAGGAATGCACTAGCAAATGGGCAGGAAGGAGGGTGGAAGAACAATGGGGAATAATAAAACTGCCATCACAGAGGTAACGAGCCTTTGTGTGAAGCAAATAGACAAAACAAGACGATGTAAGAAACCACTATGGTTCTCAAAGGAAGTGGCAGTGAAGGTTCAAGAGAAAAAGAAAGCATTCAGGAAGTACAAGGAATCGCAGAAGGAGCAGGACAGAGAACTGTATCAGTTAAAGCAAGAGGAGGCTGGGAAGGCAGTCAGAACAGCAAAGGCCCAAACCAAGGAAAAGATAGCCAACTCAGTTAAGAAGGGGATAAAACCTTTATAGGTACATCAGGAGCGAAGAAAGACCAAGGGAGGGATAGTGAGACTTAATAAAGGGGTGGAGGGTGGGCAGAGGAGACTGTGAAAAGGCAGAGATACTAAACAAATATTTTTGCTCAGTATTTAAAAAGGAAGAGGGAGGTACATAAACAAACAGTAGTAACACGCTGGATACAGAAGTTGATACCGCCCATTTACAGAAGAAAGGGTTCTGAAAGAACTCTAAAACTGAAGGTGGACAAAGCATTGGGGCCTGATGGGATTCATCCCAGAATTCTAAAAGAACTAAGGGTAGAACTAGTGCCGCCCAAAATGTGTTTTCACACATGTAGCGCACAATGGTGCTGTTGGTGTGTGAAAGCAATGCTTGGGACAGATTAAGAGAATCACATTCACACTGTTCATGAGCAGAGGTCTTAAAATGGCCATTTACAGAAAAAAGGGTTCTGAAAGAACTCTTAAAACTGAAGGTGGACAAAGCAATGGGGCCTGATGGGATTCATCCCAGAATTTAAAGAACTAAGGGTAGAACTAGTGACACCACTGACTACCCTTTTAACAAATCATGGGAGGATGGGTGGTACCGAGGACTGGAGGAGGGCAGATGTGATTCCCTTCACAAAAGTGGGAGCAAGGCAGAAGCAGGAAACTATAGACCTGTTAGTTTAACCTCAGTGATAGGGAAAATGATGGAATCACTTCTAAAGGAAAGAATTGTCAGTATCTAGAGTCCAGAGGGCACAGGACCCTAGCAGCATGGATTCACAGCGGGAAGGTCATGCCAGACGAATCTGATAGATTTCTTTGACTGGGTGACCAAAGTAGTAGATCAGGAGGGGCTGTGGACATGGCCTACCTAGACATTAGCAAGGCATTTAACACAGTCCCACACAAAAGATTAATATACAAGTTAGCCAGCCTGGGTGTGGGTCCCAAGATGACAGCCTGGGTAAAGAATTGGTTGGAGAATAGGACACAGAGTAATATTAAATGGAGTCCACTCAGAAGAAAGGAGGGTTACTAGTGGGTACGTGAGGATTCAGTATTAGGATCGGTCCTCTTCAATGTCTTTATAAGTGACATTGCAGAAGGACTGGAAGGAAAAGTATGTCTCTTGCAGATGACACTAAGATCTGCAACAGAGTTGATGCACAGGGTGGGGTGGAAAGGATGAGAAGGACTTGGCAAGGTTAGAGGAATGGTCAAATGTATGGCAGCTTAGATTCAATGCTAAGAAGTGCAGGTAATGCACCTGGGAAACAAAACCCAGGGAAGAGTACATAATGGGGCTGAGATACTAACAACAACAAAAATGGAGAGGGACCTGGGGTAGTCATATCAAATGACCTAAAGATGGGCAAGCAATGTGAGAGGGCAGCAAGGAGGGTTGGGGATATGGGATGCATAGGGAGAGCATCACCAGTAGAAAACAGGAAGTTATTATCCCTCTGTACAGACAGCTGGTGAGACCCCATCTGAGTACTGTGTGCAGTTCTGGAGACCTAATTCCGCAAAGACATAGACAGGATGGAAGCTGTCCAGAGGAGGGCAACTAAAATGGTGCAGGGTCTGCACCGGAAGACATATGAAGAGAGACTTAAGGAGCTTAATATGTATAGCCTCGAGGAAAGGAGGGAGAGGGGACATGATAGAAACTTTCAAGTACCTCAAGGAATCAACAAAGTCCAAGAGGGTAGCATCTTTCAAAAAAGAGGTGCAAGAACAAGAGGGCACAATTTGAAGATGGGGGTGGCTCAGAGGTAATTTAAGGAAGTATTTTTTCACAGAGAGGTTGTGGATGCATGGAACGGCCTTCCAGAGGAGGTTGTGGAGCCAAATCAGTGGTGGAATTCAAGCATGCATGGGATAGTCATAAGGCAGTTCTGGGGGGTTGGGGTAGGAAGAAGTAGGCTGCTGGTTAACTAGGATCTGCAGCTTATCCAGTAGGTAGGGAAATGGGCAGACTGGGTGGGCCAAGCGGTCCTTATCTGCCGACACATTCTATGTTTCTATGTTTCTATGTTTCTAAGAGGGTCAAGGCAGACTTTGTCGGTGAGTTCTCAGCATTGTGACCAGGCTTCACCTGTGAACAAGAGCTGAAGTGCTGTTAGCATTTTTGCCTGGCTTTAACTGATGGATCGGACATTGTATTACGAATGGTCTTATATATGGGTTCCCTGTGATAGAAAGCACAATTCCAGCTCCACTCACCACACATGCCTGCAGTAAAACTCAAATGCACAGACAAAAACTGGGCACCACGATAAACACCATGCAAATAATCTTTTGCATGTCCTCCTGAAGATGCATGTTACATGCGAAACCAGTCAAGGTGTATCCGACCTGTGGGGCAACTCCATTGCTATATTTGAGCACTAGAGCACTTTTTTGAACATTAAAAGATTATTTGCTCAGTGTTTATCATGGTGCCCAGTTCTGTCTGTGCTTTCCATGTGATAACAGTGAAAGCAAAACAGTGCAGGAATTACAGCGAATGCAAAAGGGTGAGGCTGCAAAGGGCAACTGTCAGTATACAGCATCAGTAAACAGCAATCACCAAAAGGTTGACAACACTGTTCCACCCACTTTGCTCCCCTCCAACACCCACCTTCTATATATAATGAACTCTGGGGGGGGGGCAAATCTTGGGGAGTGGATGAAAGCAGAAGGTCACCATTTCGGCTATCACTGTTGTTCCTGATCATTCTTTTGCCATTGCTGTTGCCATTATTTCTTCACAGTTATTGCGGTCACCCTTTTGGTTTTGCTTTTATCATGGGATATCATATCTGTTACCAGCTAGGCCTCAAGCAAGCTTGATGCAGGAAACCTAGCTGGATTTGTCGTGAGGGAAGGGACTCCGGCTGCAATTGATACCTGAAAGCCATTCCCTGAATCTTCAATTATGAGCCTTGACTTATAGCCATGGCTTCTAATGGAGATTGGCTTTTATTTCAAACTTTGATTTTGATAAGCGGCTTCTACTAGAGGGTGGCTGCACATTGACTGTGACTTCTAATTGAAGATATACATTGCGCCTCTTGTCTTACTCTGAACCTGTGTTATGACAATATCCTATGATACATCATGCTCTATTGTGTATTACTTTTGAAGTATAAAGCATGGTTGAAAAATGGATCACTGTAATTGGCTGTCAGCATTCTAAAAGGGTTAGATTAATGATAGGAATACCTCATGTATTTGACAATAGAAAAATATAGAGATTTTACTATATAAACCTTCATTTTAAACATAAATGAAAATATGTTAGTCTAATAATAGCATTACTCAGATCTTGGTTTACTTTCACTAATTTAATCCTAGAGGTATATGGCACTCAGATGTACCTCATGGCAAATGACACCTCCTCCAGTACTGATTAACTGGTGGTACAATATGTCTAATCCTGATTGTACCTTAATGCATAAATAAATGCCTTCCCAAATTTCAGGACACTTTCCAGATCACAAAACAAACAAAGAACTGAGACAAACTGAACGATAACAGACACATGCAAGCAAATCAAACTTAACAGATATGGTAATAAATAATGTAGAGAGTAGCACAAATCAGGTTTATTTGTTTTTTTTTATTTATTTCATTGTTTGAAAACAACACCTTTAAGTAAATGCTCTTTTTCAAAGATTCGATGTCAAGTACAATACACAGTAAACAGTATAACAGAAAGGGGAGTATAACCTTAGGGAAAAATATTACCTAGGCATAAACATTACTGGGAGAAACACCACATAAAACTTCGCCACATAGGCCTCAATGCCCACACCCTCAAATGGGTGGAAAGCTACCTCTCTGGTCGCACTCAGAGGGTCAGGTGGCAGGATAAACTCTCCAAACCTCAGTCCCTAAAGGATGGAGTACCCCAAGGGTCTATACTTGGGCCTCTTATGTTCTCGCTGTTCGTAAATAAACTGCACAAACACTGTGGAAGCAGCAACACAATCCAATATGCGGATGATGCTGTTATCTACGAAACCTCGGACAACCTGGATGACCTACGCATTTCTCTCCAAAAGGATATTCACATCATGGAGAGGTGGCTCATCAAGAACAAAATGGTCCTTAACACCAATAAAGCCAAAGCTATGCTGTTCGGACCAAGACCCCTTGGACAAGATAGATCACAACTACTCCAACTCTCATCCCTGGAAGGCAACAAGCTGGAAGTAGTCCCCTCGACAAAGTACCTCGGCCTCACCTTTGACCAAGGTCTCACGTTCAAACAACATGTGGACCAAGTCACTAAAGTAATCCATACAAAACTCGGATTACTATATTGGCTCAAGGAACTGTTAACCCCTGAAGCTAGGACTGCTATTGCAGTGAGTGTCCTACTTCCAACACTATTATATGCTGCCCCGGTCATTCAGGGTATCACAGAGCTGGAGTATGGTAAATTACAGACTCTATACAACAAGGTGGCCCACTTTGTCGCCTTATCCCACTCTAGGAGTCCCTCTGTACAGACAGCTGGTGAGACCCCATTTGGAGTACTGTGTTCAGTTCTGGAGACCCAATTTCCACAAAGACATAGACAGGATAGAAGCTGTCCAGAGGAGGGCAACTAAAATGGTGCAGGGTCTGCACCGGAAGACATATGAAGAGAGACTTAAGGAGCTTAATATGTATAGCCTCGAGGAAAGGAGGGAGAGGGGGGACATGATAGAAACTTTCAAGTACCTCAAGGGAATCAACAAAGTCCAAGAGGGTAGCATCTTTCAAAAAGAGTGTGCAAGAACAAGAGGGCACAATTTGAAGATGGGGGGCGGCTCAGAGGTAATTTAGGAAGTATTTTTCACAGAGAGGGTTGTGGATGCATGGAGCGGCTTTCGGAGGAGGTTGTGGAGTCAAAATCAGTGGTGGAATTCAAGCATGCATGGGATGGTCATAAGGCAGTTCTGGGGGGTGGGGGTAGGAAGAAGTAGGCTGCTGGTTAACTAGGATCTGCAGCTTATCCAGTAGGTAGTGAAATGGGCAGACTGGGTGGGCCAAGCTGTCCTTATCTGCCGTCAAATTCTATGTTTCTATGTAGGAGCCACCACTGTGAGGTGTTAGCAAAGCTTAACTGGCCATCCTTCGAAGCTCGCCTCGGTTACCTTGTACTCTACCTAGTGAAGAAGATAATTAGTCTCTCACCTCCCCCGAGTCTTGGGGGACTCCTCACAGTAAAAAGAAACCAGCACAGCCTTAGGTCCTCGGGCCAAACGTTGCTGGAGGTCCCCAAGGTTAGGACTAAGGCAGGCCAGAAATCTTTCTCGCATGCTGCCCCTTCCTTGAGGAACAACCTCCTGTTGGAGGTACGAGAAAACCCATCGGTGCAGTGCTTCCACACTAGACTTAAAACTCATCTTCTATCAACAAGTGTATGCCAGTGCCACTGCACCTGACACTACCAAAATGACCACAGCTAACTAAAATATCCAACCCCCCCCAACAATGTAGCATTAACTTTCCTCCTCTCTCTGAACCATCCCAATGCTCTTGAACTATGTCACCTAATGAATCCACAATACTGTCTCACTAATTTGTAGGGCAAATAGAGAATGTAATGAATAACAACTTACCAACTAGATATATGTAACCCTTATGACTACTGCTATGTGTAAACAGCCGAATACTGTATACCCATGATAACCTGTATATGCAAATGTTTCAACTTCCAGAGGAGGTTGTGGAGTCAAAATCAGTGGTGGAATTCAAGCATGCATGGGATAGTCATAAGGCAGTTCTGGGGGGTGGGGCTAGGAAGAAGTAGGCTGCTGGTTAACTAGGATCTGCAGCTTATCCAGTAGGTAGGGAAATGGGCAGACTGGGTGGGCCAAGCGGTCCTTATCTGCCGTCAAATTCTATGTTTCTATGTTTCTATGTTTATAATATCATGTACTGTTATTCTCGGGTCGCCCCTGAAAAAGGGACCTTCGGGTCCCAGTGGGTCTACCCGGTCATCAAAATTCAATAAGTAAATAAATAAATAAATAAAATAACAAAATCTGGTCAGAGCCAAAACATCTGCAGGATTTGACCTATAAGGAATAAATTTAGTGTGCATGACCCATAATACTAGATGTGTTCAGACCTGCTGGGCTGCAGCTGTGGTGCTGTCAGGTTCATTTCAAGGTGCAAAGTAAACAGCAGCACCACTGAGCTGTTTCACACACTGTTAGCAAGGCAGGCAAAGCAAGCAGTAATGACTAATACCAGGACTTACTTTCCCATTGCCTCTCCCCTCCACTCACCTGTGGAGCAACAAAACCAAGACCTTGTCCAGCTGACGAGATAAAATTCCCCATCAGTGACATGCAAGTTGCCTGCCCAGACCAGGCTCCTTGCCGGACCGGTACGAGTTGAAGAATTAATTGACAAAAGCAGTGATCTCATGGAGTCAGAAATTGGTGAATTATCATATCTGGAGGCATGTCTGTACCGAGTGGTGGGAGGTGTGTCCAAAAAGAGTGAATAACTGCAGAATTACACCAGGATATGAGGTGTTTTGAAGGTTTTCTTCGTGGTGTCCCTTCGGAGTCACTCCTCAGCTGAATACTGAATCATAACCAGATGAATACAATTACAGCTTGGGGATGTCCAAGGCAGAATAATATGTTCATGTCGAATACTTGAGATTGACAAGTTTTACAAAGCGGGTGACTTAGTAAGCACCAAATCATCCATTCGGTTGATCTTTTTGTACAAGACAAATACACCTGCCATCTATCGTACAAATTATAGTGAGATAATACCGTCTAACATTATTCAGAGTAGTTCAAATGTTCCAGGTTAAATTTGGGGTAGTCACAAAAAAGGAAAAAGACATTCCTATTAGTAAGGGGAAATACAGCCTGTGAAGGAACTCAATTCTCATTCCTTGATTTTCTGACCTCGGTGCCTGCCTTTTCTGTGACCCTAACAAGTTGCTCATTCCGTGGAGATCTGGCGCCATCTAGTTGTCAAATGCGGAATTGCGCAGTGTGGCAAAAACTCGTTATGCACAATTTCAGGAGACGCATTTGTTAGGAAGGAATCGCCGGGGAACTCCTCTACACAGAAGGCGCAGAACAGGGTCTTTATTTTACTGCACAAGGCCAACATTTCACAACGTATCAACTTTCCTACTCAAGTACTTAATGTGGAATTTTGACAGTGAAAAGAATTTCCTGCCCACACGGACTGTGACACGGCCGTGTTGGTAACTAGAATTATAATAGGAGCACACATTATCAACAAGAAGTCTTGTACGGAGCCTTTTTTGGAACACCGAACTGGTGTTTTATTGCCTATGTAGGGAGTTGTGCCAGAAAAGCCATCAAAGAAACAGTAAGCTATGAAAACCCAGCCATCAATAATGGCTTATTATTTTATTATTTTATTTGTTTAACCAGGTATAGCTTACTGCACACCTGTCTCCATTCACTTAGCAGTGCTGCAGACATGAGCAAAGGGGAAAAATATATACATAGTAAACAATCAAAAGAAGTTTGGGATTCTCTAATTTGAGCCAACAAATCCATGGGTCCCTTAATTTCTGCAAAATGCAGCTGTTTGAGACCTTTGTGTGTGTGTTTGGTGGGGGGGTTGGAGGGTGTTTTCAATAAATGCAGCGCTCTGTCTTACATTCACGGAGGGATAATACTATGAGGGGCAAGTAAGGCTTTAGTCAGTTGGAGTCATATCACTTTAAACTGAATATTACTGAAAATGCTGAAGTGCTCTAAAATTGTACTACTGCAAACAATTACTGTACTAGGAAAATCCTTAATACTAATGGCAAAGACTTCCAGTTGGCACAATGAAAAACATTTCATTCAGAAAACCTAGATTTCCAAGATATTTCATATTAAGACAGGTTAATAATAAATGCTAATATTCTAATGGAACCGTTGTGTAATGAGTGACCAGGAAAGATGGAAACTGTAACTAGAAACTGAAAATGCCTAGGTCAAGAATTGATTACAAATATTCTATGCAACATAAGCAATTCTCCCCTTTATTTCTTGCTTAACACTAACGATGCTTTCAAACTGTGGCTGTAAATTCAGATAACGATGTTAAATCACTTGACTAGAGTATTTAATTTCAATTAGGCTTGAACCGACAACCTTCACGCCTCCAGTGCAGACCACAACTTCTCAACGATACCCCAAAAGTGCTGTACAAATGCAGAAGCGGTCAGAGAAAATGGCACTGCCATTTGGGAGAGTGGGAGATTAAAAGATGCAAGACTAAGCCAGGGAGACAATACTAATTTTACTCCTCTCCCATATTATATATTTGAACATGACCTGCAGACCAAAGGAGGGCTAGCACACTATGAGGGGTACTTGTAGCCCCTGACACTGCTTGGCTTGTGGCCAGTACTTTCATGCTTTACTTTGTGGGGCTGGTAAAATACCCGCTCTCATACTGCTCGCATCCATTCTTCCGAGGTCCCTTTCCCCTCGTAAGGTGGCAGGTGCACGTCTCCATGGAGCCAATAGACTGACAGTGTGCATCCGCTCCCAAGCCTTTATAGATATGCTGTCAATGGGAGAGCCTGCAACAACTGAAATCCCTGACTGCTGAATGAACGTAAAGCAGCATCAATTTTTTTTTTTTTTGTAAATAAGGTAGGAAACAGATTTAGGCACACTAGCTCTTAAAGTTTAGTCATGCAAGGTTTAGTAGCATCACCAAACATGTCATTTGGGCTATATTTGGGTGTCAGTAGGCCTGCCAGCTATTTTGTTCTATGATCATGGCTTTCGTTTATATGGTTCTGTATTAAATACCATTCAGTTGTACGTATAATATTAAATGCCTTATTAAACTATCAGTTCATCAGTGATTACATTCTTTACATTTTATTTAAGTATATGCCGAATTGGGCCTTGTAAAATGTTTATTTGTATCGGGAATGTTACAAGAAAAAATAGCTGAGCCTCATGGGTGTGGGGATGAGGTGGAGGCGCACATGAGACTGTGGGAGGGTTTGTCTCAATCCAGTAAACTCTGTGTGAGGGGAGTTAGGGGGGTTAAACATACTCTGTGTGGGGAGGGCACCTCTGGAGACATGAAGCGGCAGGAAAATAGGGCTGTTTAACTACCATGCCTTATACAGTCAGCGTGAATACTTGGGCTGTGCTCTCTGTGGAAGAAATACTGTTGTGCAGACGGAAAACATGACGTAGGTCCTTTTCTGATGCAAAACATCTGAAGGCTCCACCAACTACAGACATAATGATCTACCAGATTGACACCGTGGAACCTTCTCTTTTGGAGTTTCGGAATGATCCTTCCATAAGTCCAAAATAGTGCACTCACTCCCTGGCTCCCTGAGGGCGTGTTATTTTGCCCAGCAGCACATGGCAGCTTATTCTCTCATCTTTACAAACAATGATCTGGACTTCAAAATCTCTGTAAATAAATCAGGGGGAAGGGCTCACTCCCCGCCCCCCACAGGCACACTGTTTCACCTAGCGGCACATAGCAGCTTGTTCCACACCATGGGATTCAATCAGTGGTTGAAAAACTGGTGTGGAGCTCAGGGATTTGGCTTCATTGGGGACTGGGGATCCACCTGGAGTAATGCAAGCCTATACTGGCATGAAGGGCTGCATCTGTCCAGGATGGGAACCAGGATCCTAGGTGATAGGTTTAAATGCTTCATTGGCAAGCATTTAAACTAGCCAAGGGGGGAGGCACTGGAAAGGAGCAGGGAAATCTTAGCCCCACAAAAAATCACGGTGTAAGTGCGGTAAACACCAAATAAAGAGGTGTCGATAGGGAGAAGGGCAGGGGTAAATGGAGAAAGTGACAAAGGCAAGAAGGACAGAGATGGGGCAAAAAGGAGTAAGGCCATCAGGAAATGGAGGGTAATGAGTACCAATGCCTGTAGTCTGAGCAACAAGCTCCCTGAGCTGGTGGCCTTGATGGAAGAGGGATGCCTGGATATCGTAGCAGTCACAGAAACATGGTACACAGAAAACCAAGACTGGGATGTTAACATACCAGGGTACATAAACCTACAGGAGAGACACACAGGGAGAAGAGGAGGAGGAGTAGCTCTCATGTAAAGGAAGGGATAAAAGCAACTGAACAAAAGAGTAAACAGGGAGGAGAGGAGGCACTGTGGGTCACCTTGGAGACTGGAAAGGGCACCACAATCCGCACAGGGTTAGTACAGACCCCATGTCAGGGGAGGAATGGACAAGGATATGATAGAAGGCATTCTTAGAATGGCAGAGAAAGGGAGATACTGTTGATGGGAGACCTGAATATGCCAGATGTTAACTGGAGCACATTTGCTGCAGCCACATCCAAGAGCAGGGCCATTCTTGATGCCTTACAGGTGGCAGGCCTCAGACAGCTAGTTTTGGAACCCACTCATGAGGGAGCAACCTTAGACCTCGTAATCTCAAACGGAGACAGTGAGAGGATCTCAGATCTAGAAGTGGGTTGCCATCTAGTAACAAGTGACCATCAAACAGTGTGGTTCATGTTAAACTCAGCTACAGAGTCAAGCCATACAAAAATGAGGGTACTGGACTTCAGGAGGGCTGACTTTGGCCAGATGGGAGAGTGCCTCAGAAAAGCACTAGCAAACAGGCTAGAAGGAGGTGTGGAGCAACAATGGAATCATCAGAACTGCCATCACAGAGGCAACAAGCCTTTGTGTGAAGCAAATAAACAAATCAAAATGAAAGAAAAGCCACTATGGTTCTCAAAAGAGGTGGCTATGAAAGTCAGGAAGAAAAAGATAGCATTCTGGAAGTATAAGGAAACACAGAAGGAGCAGGACAGAGAGCTGTACCAGTTAAGGCAGAAGGAAGCAGGGAGGGAAGTCAGAATAGCAAAGGCCCAAACTGAGGAAAAGATAGCCAACTCGGTTAAGAAGGGGGATAAAACCCTTTATAGGTACATCAGCGAGCGAGAAAGACAAAGGGCGGATAGTGAGGCTGAATAGAATGAACGGTGGGTAGGCAGAGGGGGACAGTGAAAAGCAGGATACTGAACAAATATTTCTGCTCAGTATTCACAAAAGAGGAGGGGGAAGTGCCTAATCCAATTAACAGAAGCACTCTTGATGGGGGTGGGGGTTGATCCCAGTCCTTTCACAGAAGAAAGGGTTCTGCAAGAACTCCTAAAACTGATGGTGGACAAAGCAATGGGGCCTGATGGAATTCACCCCAGAATTCTAAAAGAATTAAGGGGGGAACGAGTGAAACCACTGGCTACACTTTTTAATAAATCATGGGAGGATGGTGTGGTACTCGAGGACTGGAGGAAAGCGGATGTGATTCCCCTTCACAAAAGTGGGACCAAGACAGAGGCAGGAAACTACAGACCTGTCAGTTTGACCTCTGTGGTAGGGAAAGTGATGGAGTCACTTCTGAAGGAAAGAATAGTTGAGTACCTAGAGGCCAATGGGGCACAGGACCCAAGGCAGCATGGGTTCACAGTGGGAAGGTCATGTCAGATGAATCTAATAGATTTCTTTGACTGGGTGACCAAAGTTGTAGACCAGGGAGGGGCTGTGGACATGGCCTACCTAGACTTTAGCAAGGCATTTGACACAGTCCCACACAAAAGATAAATAGTCAAATTAACCAGCCTGGGAGTGGGTCCCAGTGTGGTAGCCTGGGTAAAACATTGGCTGGACAACAGGACACAGAAGGTAATTGTAAATGGAGTCCACTCTGAAGAAAGAGGGGTAACTAGTTGGGTACCACAGGGTTCAGTATTGGGTCCAGTCCTTTTTAATGTCTTCATAAGTGACATTGCAGAGGGACTGGAAGGAAAAGTATGCCTCTTTGCAGATGACACAAAGATCTGCAACAGGGTTGATACACAAGGAGGCATGGAAAGGATGAGAAGGACTTGCAAGGTTGGAGGAATGGTCAGAAGTATGGCAGCTAGGATTCAATGCAAAGAAGTCAAATAATGCACCTGGGAAACAAGAACCCAGGGAAGAAAACACAATGGGGGTAGTAACAACAACAAAAGGACAGGGACCTGGGGTAATCATATCAGATGACCTTAAGGTTAGCAAGCAATGTGAGATGGCAGTAGGGAGGGCTGGGGTATACTGGGATGCATAGGGAGAGGCATCAGCAGCAGAAAACAGGAAGTTGTTATCCTCTGTACAGACAATTGGTGAGACCCCATCTGGAGTACTGCGTCCAGTTCTGGAGACCCATCTCCACAAGGACATAGATAGGATAGAGGCAGTCCAGAGGCGCAACTAAAATGGTGCAGGGTCTGCAAGAGAAGCCGTATGAGGAGAGACTAAAGGAGCTTAATATGTATACCCTTGAGGAAAGAAGGAGAGGGGATATGATAGAAACTTTTAAGTACCTCAGTGGAATCAACAAAGTCCAAGAGGGTAGCATCTTTCAGAAAAAGAGACTTGCAAGAACAAGGGGACACAATTTAAAGATAGAGGGGCGGTTCAGAGGCAATGTGAGGAAGTATTATTTCACAGAGAGGGTAGTGGATGCATGGAACAGCCTTCCTGAGGAGGTTGTGGGGTCTAAAACTGTGGGAGAATTCAAGAATGCATGGGACAGACATAAGGCAATTCTTGTGGGGGGTAGGAAGAAATAGGCTGTTGGTTAACTAGGATCTGCGGCCTATCCTGTAGGTAGGGAAATGGGCAGACTAGATGGTCCAAGTGGTCCTTATCTGCCGTCACAGTCTATGTTTCTTGTTTCTTTATTTCTATCATCTTTACACACCAGGCTCTAGATTTCAGCATTTCTGTAAATAAATCAGGGGGGAAGGGAAGGAAGCAATCTCTCCCAAAAGTCCCAACCAAGCAATTTAAATTTAGAAAAGCTTTTCCTTTTCACAGACGTATTGATGTCTAATGAATTTATATTTGAGGAACACAACAAATATCAGGTTTAGCCTAACATAAACAACAAGTGGTGGGGGAGGGATATTCTCCCTGATATTCCACCCAATCACTATATTGGACTTATCTGAGCCATATGGTGTTCCCCACGAAGTGAAGGAAGTGAGAAAGATGAGCCATAGCTTACCAGAGTTAATGCCCACAATGATAACCGCTTCAACCACCCACAATAGCTTTCCGTGAAATAACTTTTCCATGAAACAGCTTTCTGAGGCAGTGACAATTTTAAACACACCAACTACTCATAATAGCTTTCCATTTCCATACCAACAACCATGGTGACAACTTCAAATACTTTAAACATCTGCAGTGATTTTGTCTTAGAAGCAAACAACTGCGTAGCATTCCGTTCCTCAATGCATCAAGGTGCATGAGGGCAGCGCTGTCACTGCAGATGTTTGAAGTATTTGAAGTTAGCTCCATGGTTGTTGGTATTCAAATAGAAAGCTACTGCAAGTATTTGTAGCGTTTAAAATTGCCATTGCCACAGAAAGCTGTTGCGGGTGGTTAAAGTGATTATCACTGTGGGCATTCACTCTGGTAAGCTATGGCTCATATTCCTTACTTTCTTTACTTCGTGGAGAACACCATATGACTCAGATAAGTCCAATATAGAGACTTTTCAAACTGACTATTTTTATGAAAAGCCATTGCATTTTAAACATCAAAAGTGAGCAGAAGTTGCATCTCTTTGGCTCGGCTGTTTGTTAGTGGAGACAAAATATTTTTTAAGTCAGAGGTAAAAGACTGGACCTTCGGAGACCACGCTATCGTTTAAATATTACTACTTTAAAACAGAGCAGCAGACACACAGATTAGAAAGGAGTATAATTTATGGACTCTGACTGATTGGGTGTTAGAGAGAATTTCTCTGCCATGGGTGTGGGAAGGGGTGGAGGCGTACAGCGCGAGACTGTGGGAGGGTTTGTCTACAACTGTAGTAAACTCTGTGTGGGCAGAGTTGGGGTGGGTTAAACATACTCTGTGTGGGGGAGGGCACCTCTGGAGACATGAAGCGGCAAGAAAAATAGGGCTATTTAACTACCATGCCTTATACAATCAGCGTAGTACTTGGGCTGTGCTCTTCACAGAAGAAATACCGTTGTGTGGACGGAAAACATGACGTAGGTCCTTTTCTGATGCAATACGTCTGCAGGCTCCACCCACTGCAGATGTAAAAAAAGAGGAGATAAATACAGGAAATGGGTTAAATATAAGAAAAAGTGTGTTAACATCATTTTCCAAGACATATCACAAGGCTCCTTAAATGGCAACAGTTCTAATTATCCAGAATTAAAATTGTTAATGTTCGGCTGGCTTGCTAGCAGACCACCATTACTCCTATAAACTACATCACTATTTTTGGAACAACATATTAAGCATTTAGTTACAAAAGAAAGTTATTACGCAAAATTTTAGATAGGAGCTGGTTTTAAAAAATAAAGTGTGGCGTTAGGCATTGAAACTCTCATAATGCAGTTCTCTCCGAACTCTGATTTTCCTGTTACACTTTAAACAGTTACTTTCTTAAATGAAATACTGTTAAAAACCATAGTTTTATTTGTTTGTGTGTTTGTTTGTTTTTTAACCTTTGGCCCTTAGCCAATACCAATCCACTCGGTATAGAACCTTTACTGAATGGCTTCCCTAGCTGATGTACAAAGAGTAGGTAATGTGGAAAAAAAAACTAGTTCTATAGGATCAGGCTAAAGCCAGCGAAATAACAAAAAAGTATTTACCAAACTCATCATCATCATAATAATAATAATATCAGTGAGTCACATCAAATATAAGGGCATTCCCCCACTCCTCAGCCATTATTTCATGGGCGAGATCAAAAAGGCTGAGAGATTCTGAAACTTAAAAAAATATACTTTTTTTGAGTCCCATGAGATCGCTGTAAAAAGAGCTTGTTTGTGTATAGTGTTGTTTCCTGATAACAGTTCTAATTATCGGGAATTAAAATGGCTAGTTTTGGACTGGTTAGCTATAAGTTCACTATTACTCCTGTAAACCACATCACTATTTTTCTAACAACCCTTCCCCAAATGGAAATTCATTAACAATGTTTAATCCTAAGAGGAATCCTCAGTAAAACAGTCCGTTTTCGTATAGTGTTCTTTCCTGGTTTATTTTCTTTGTCTGCCTGCATTCATCGTTGATTTTACAACAAACCCAAGAAAGAAAAAACACGGGTCCATCAATTTATTTCCTCCACCGTGGGGATACCGTGTCACCCCCTTTTCTTGAAGGTACATGGCTAGTTTAAGCTTGAAGGTGTGTCGACTGACGCCGCTTGTTCTGGAAGCCTATTCTAATCTCTTATGACAAAGAAAGTTTCATAATCCTTTGTGTTCCAGTTGGGCACCCCACTGAGATCAGGATAGAAGAACAAGGCCCATCTTTGTAACATGAGCAGCCATGCTCAAATTTTCAGGTTTAACTAGTTACCTCTCAACTGCTATGGATTTGGCATAGCACTATGATGTTTAGACTGAAATTTACCCTTGCTCCTCAAAGGATTACTGATGCTCTTAATGTTAGAGCTATTTCTGGACACATAAACTATTAAATCATTGAACTAATTTGATAGAAACATTCCTTAATACTAAATATATGGGGCCACTGTTTGTAGACATATTATTCTTTACAGTAGGAAAGTAGTACACATAGCCATTTGCTCCAGATTTTGAAAACCATTGATATGAATTTTAATCCTGAGTGGTTGAGTGGTATGCTAGCTGTCTTCACTTCCTCACTTTCCGAGCAAAAAAGAGACATTTCACTAATAGCTGTAAGGAAGTGCCCATTAGAAGGTTTTACCTATCCAACAAAAAAAAAATCCTTCCTCAATGCTTTACCTTGACAGTGTGTTTTAATGTGTGTAGAATCACAAATGAATGAAGTCCAGCTAGCTAAAGGTTGCTTTAAATCTTTGAGGAGTTTCCACTTTAGGAACTGTCTCTTTGTTTGTTTGCTTGTGTGTTTGCTTGTCCGTTTCCTTGGTTGTCTCATTCCTTTGAATGTCACCCAATCATGTTTTTATCTTATATGTATTATATATCCTCTCACAAGGTAAAACCTCAAATTAAGTAGCTCCTAAAACACATTAGGATTAACATGGTTAATGAATTTCCAGTTGCGGGATTTTTTCAAATGGTAAAGTTGATGCGGAGTGTTGATCCTTGATGTCATACTTCAGGGCCAAATGTTTAATATCTAGTGGCCAATACTTTATCTAATGTACATATTAATGAATGCGCCTAGAATATTACCCTAATGACCTTTGGCCTCTAGAATACAGTTTTAGTGCCCAGGGCATTCGATGATGTTCGTTGGCCTCTCATGAACTTCTTACACCCTAAAATTACATTAATGGGCAAATATGCCCCCATGCCTTTTAAATCCATCACTTTTTAAGCACTGGCACTCTGCGAGGGTTATATACTAATGAGGATTACTATAGCTCATACTGCAAAATTTCGCTATTTAATGGGAGTCTAAATGGGTTTGTTGTGTAACCTTTTAAGTCACCTAACTGTTCCAAGCAAATATAAATGTCATTTGGTTGAAATCAAATATTCTGTGATATCCTTCATAAATCAAGAAGAGCATTACTTTTTAAGTGACCCTCTACTTGTGTAAAGGGTTTGCTTATACTGTGTTAATATCAGCACAATGTTCAAAGTTTTCTGAAGTTCAGTGCATTTACTCCCATTAAAATGACTGTATCTATTTTCCTCCTGGAGATTTACAAAGTGTAACAACATCACCAAGAGACTTAAAAACTGCTGGGAAACATCCAGGAATTTTGAATTTGAGGAATTGGCAGAACTTATGGACTTATCCGATTTAAATCCCATATTGATATAACTTGACTACCTCAGATACGGAGTAAGGTTACTTAATTGCATATGTGCAAATGTTCCTCAAATTCTGCGAATATGTATGCTGCATGTATGAAAGTAAATCTATTCGAGTATAGCTTTCATGTCATCTGCAGTGCGAAGAGAATATTCTTCAGTTGATGGTTTCCGCCGCGACTGCCACCTAATTCCCCATACATTTAAGTTTTGTTCAGTCACAGCCTTAAACAAAAGTTGCTACAGGGTCGAATAAAATAGGTCTTGTGGAAGTGCTTCATAATAATCTCCCCCAAAAGCAGTGGTATTCATTACAGCTCCGACTATAGCTACCAAAATGACCCACTGGAGCTCCAGGATGTTTGAAAAGTTTGTTGGTATTTCGAAGGGGGAATGGTGTTGATTCTGAAAGAATAAAAATAACTTATCCCAACCACCTAACATTTAATTCTTTGAACTGAGCTTTGCTAATGGTGAAACTGGTATGTTTTTTCTTCAACATACCTTAGGAAGAAGAGAGGTTAGTACCTGCTTAGCAAAATTTGTCAGTTGCCATGTAGTAAACTCCATGTGGGGTGGAGTTGGGGCGGATTAACCATACTCTGTGGGGGAGGGCACCTCTGAAGAAATGAAGCGGCAAGCAAAATAGGGCTGTTTAACTACCATGCCTTATACAGTCAGCGTAGTACTTGGGCTGTGCTCTCCTCAGAAGAAATACTGTTGTGCAGATGGAAAACATGACGTAGGTCCTTTTCTGATGCAAAACATCTGCAGGCTCTGCCCACTGCAGAAGTAAAAAGTGGAGCAGAACTACAACAATGCTTAAACAGTGTAAGATTGCTACAATATTATGTTCAGTTAACAAATAATCACATTCAAGGGAACTTTAGCTTAATGCAGCATCGAGTGACTGAAGCGTAGGAGGAACACAAGGATGGGGGAGCAGCAGCCTGGAAATGGGCTTTGTTTTAGGTATAAGCAAAGGAAGCAGGGAAGGCAAAACAGTAAAAGGGGGGATGGCAGGGGGTAGCTAGGACTAGGCCGGTCCACCAGGAGACAGAGTTCCAGTAAGTGCAAGGCAGAGAAGAGTTCAGGCCAGAAGAGAAACTGGCCAGGACAAACCCATCAACTGGCAGGACAACTAAAATGATAGGCAGGTAAGAAACGCACCCACTATGGAACATATAAAGTATGATGGGCAGGAGGGGAATGGTTCCGGGTACACCAGTGGGTGTGTTTAACTATAGCTCCCGTGTCTACTGGTTTATAAATTCCATCACCCACAATTAATCGGGAAGCCAACTAGAACAACTAGGTTTATAAAAGAATAGTAACCGAGTGTACAGGAGGGGCTATCCTTATTGACATAGGCAAGTGACTGTGGCAGCCACCGCTAAAGCCTGATCCCCAGCAGATATTTACTGGGATCTCAATCTAACCTATGTTTATGGGATGTAGATCCCTAGATTTGTATTTGAGTACAGTAGGAACATTAATGGAAGGAGCCACTTGCCACAATTTCAATAAAAGACACGTTAATGCAGGCAGTTCCACTTGTATGCACACTGTTAGGGACAGTAATATTTGTTGTTATTTCACAAATCGTTTCCAGAAAATGAATGATATACTTTAACAGACTACAGGAAGGCAAGTTGAGCAGTACTGTATTTAACTGTCTTTTTGTAATTCCATGTAAAGAAGGACTAATAACCCAATTGTACCTCATGCTCAGTGGTGAGTGCAGTTCTCTTGCTTTTCTTAATGCAGATATGCAGCATACTGAGTACACAGGACTCCTCATACCTTTTAGCTGCACCCACAGTGCCATTTAGGACCCAATTTCAGCACAAATCTCAGCAATTAACACTTCAGACAGGTCAGAATATATGGAAAAGACACAGGAAAGTTGTATACAAGTACAGCTGAAAGTTGCTATGCTTAGAACAAGTAAAAAACAGCATAAAATAGGAAATCAATTTGGACTAAACGAAAATGTGCATATAGTAAGAAAAATGAATACTTCAGAATTGTTTACCAGTGTAACTGGACAGAATTTCTGTCAGTTTGGCTGAATGTGCCTAAACATTCAGACAAAAAATGGAACTTGTGCCCTTCTTCAGATGCCAACCGCTTCAAATTAATAAAAAAATCTGGATGCAAATATAGATGGAAATTCAGACACAAAATCAACTGTAGATGAATCTTTTGAAGTTTAGGTGGAATTCTGGTTTTTGGTGTAAAATTCTGCACCAATGAGGGGCCATGCTCAGTTGTGTCTGCATCTGCCACTTCAGGAAAATCCAGTCTTTTGTTAACTAAATGACACTTGTATCATCAATTTGATGCAAGCTGCTGCATATTGTGATGACTGCCACAAGAGCTCAGGATCCACTGAAATAATTACTTAAAATGTTGTTGAAAGTTGGCAGATATGGGTTCTGGTGGAACTTGCACCTGCCTCCACCCCTTCTGAATCTCCACTCTAATATCTTTACAAATCGCAATGAGAGTAATTTTTCAGAGCTGTATAGGACAAGAGGTATAGCATGTTGCCTTAATTCACAGAAATATAAATTGAAGCAAGACTTCTAAAGGCTAAAACAGCAGTGTTTGTAAATCACCAAAAAAATAGTATAGTTCTTTAGCATTAATATATTTCTGGCATAATTAAATTATCCATCAGTACATGATGCAGGGAGGTACTGACAGTCACTAAACAGGAAAGGAACACTGGGGTTATCATATCTGATGGCCTCAAGGTGGCAGAGCAGCATGATAATGCAGTTGGAGGAGGAGGATAATGAGATGCTGGGGTGCATTGGGATGAGTATATCCAACGGAAGGAGGGAGGCGGTGATGCCACTGTGTCACTCTGGTGAGGCCCCTCACCGGGAGTGCTGTGTCCACTTTTGGAGGCTTCACCATAGAAAGGAAGCAGAGCTGTGCAAGTCTCAGGACCATGTTTGGGCACGATACATGTCCTCCCTTTCCTTGTCTGACCACCTATACCACAAGTCTCTCAGGAACTCCTGTTCCAAGGCTGTCCACACAGCGAAGGCCCACTACTTTAGGTTCAACCTCCAATCCAATCTAAACTCCCAATCTAAGTTCTGGAAGATCATCCACTCCCTATTTGATCTCCCAACCCTTTCCACCCCAGGCCTCATGGCTCATGGATCTCTGCCCACCCCCTTCTGTTACTGCACATCTTAACAAATTCCTCACAACCTATGCACTACCTTGTAATCCCTTTAATGACTGCACCATTTTTCCTACAGCCCACTTGCCTGAAGGCTTTCATTTCCTTCCTGTCTCTGCCCAGGAATATTCCTCGCCCTTATCTCATGTAACCCTTTTAAGTCCAGCCCTGACAGTTTGGGCCCTTAACTCCTGCAAATCTCTGCTCCTGCTGTTGTCCTCCCACTCTCACCCTTTCTGAATCTCTCCTTCTCACTCAGTGCTGTCCCTCAGGTCTGAAAAGTTGCTAAGATTCTGCCACTGCTTAAAGGAGATTACCCCTCTTCCCCAGGCAACTATAGGGCAATTTCACTCCTCCCCTCTCTCACTAAGCTTCAAGAGTCCATTGTGTACTCTAGGCTTGCTGACTTCCTTGTCTCCTTAACTTTCTCCACCTTACCAGTCTGGCTTCAGAAAGAACTACTCTACCATCTCTTTCCTGCTGCAGGTAACTGATTCTGTCCTCTCAGGGATGAATGAGGGACATATCACCGCAGCTATATTCATCAATCCAGCCAAAGATTTTGAGTCAAGTGTCCCACCCAGTACTCCTGGACAAGCTGAACCTGCTGGCCTTTCAGCATTAGCATCTGATTGGTTCCACTCATACCTTTTGGGCCATCAAAAGTCTGCTCATGTGGGTGGTATTCCGTGCCCTCTCCATTGTTCATGTGGGTGGTGTTCTCTGCCCTCTCCATCTTTGCGGGGGTCCCGCAGGGCTCCTTCCTGGGTCTGATACTATTCTCAGTTTTCCTAAATGACCTCCCCTCTATCTGTGTCTATTGGCATATTTAGATGTATGCGGGTGACATGGTCATCTTTACTTCTGGTCCTTCAAACTCAGCTGTGGAAGTCCCATTCTAGCATGAGTTCCACAATGTGTTTCATTGGTTCCATTTCAATTAGAGCAGAGTTAACACCAAGAAGACTATGTCCATGACCTTTAGCACCAGCCTGAATCTGGCAAGGATCTCACCTTCCCCTGTCTTCTCCATCTTGGATGGCACCCAATTGGAGGTTGTCCCTGCCTTCAAGTACCTTGTTGTGTGGCTACAGAGCAAGCTTGACTTCTCTGCCCACATTGATGCTACATGCCAAATGTTGTCCCATGCTTGGCGCCTTGTACTGCAACAAATACTCATCCCCAGTCTACCAGGAACTAGTAACCAAAATTGTACTCCTGGGTTTTGACTATGTGGATGTGGTCTATGGCAACACTCTCTCCTCTTCCCTTGCCAGACTGAACACCCTCCATATTGCCTTCTGTCATTTTGCCACCAACTCTCCACTCTGTACTTACCATTGTTCCCTCTATTCCTCCCTGTCCATTTTCCTGCTACCATTATGTCACCAGTTCCACTGCTCCACTTTTATTGCCAAATACTGGTTTTGTTATTTTCCCTCTTACCACTCATTTCCTTCCCCGACCCCTCCTTTCCCTACTGTGCTCCAGGTATGCTCACACCTTCTCCATTTCCAATCCTCACGTATGTGCTAGGCAGGCTGCCTTATCCTACCGTGTCCCTTCCTTCTGGTGAAAGCTCCACTCTTCCCTTAACCTCTGTCCATCCCTCTCTCCATACCATTAGATTCTTCTAAGGTATACTCCTGCTCCTTCCTGAAAATCCCAGTCTTCCTCTTGAACCTGTCACCCTTTTTCTTCCAGTCTCAATAGTCTGCCTGCCTGCCTATGCCTCCCTAAAGCTGATCTAATTGTACTCCCAGTCCTCAGTCTGCTCTGTATTCAGTGCAGGATTTATTGATGCACTCTAGTATGTTTTGGTCAGTGTATCCTTGTACTGAATACTTGTGTAGTTCATTGCATTCAAGGTATAATCTCATACTGCTGTTTTCTCATATGGGGGGGGTTTACCTAATTCTCCTCACTTGGACTGCCTATGTATTTAACCAATAAGGTATGACAGGGTGTGTCTTATTATGTAATAACGCCACACCTCAGGTAGTTAAAGTATGAGGCCACAGGCTAAGTGCGTTCAGTGCCTGAGTAGTATTATTACACGAGAACACACACCCCTGGAGTGTCTTATTGTTGTTATACAATGGCTCACTTGTAGAGAAAAAGAAGAACATTTTAAAAAAATTACGTTTAAAGTGTTTTTTTACCTTAATTTTTGGTCTGTGTAGGTATATATTTTGGAAAAAAAAAGTCCACAAGTTCTGGTTTTGCCTACCAGATGGTGCTGTGATTTTATACTGCCTTCTATTTCAGTGTCCCTGCTGGTTCCTTCTGTCCTGATATACAGGACTTTGTTTCTTCCTGTATGTTACGCTGTCATAGTATCTACTGGGTTCTGTTCCTGACTGTAGCATTTTTATATTTTTTTAAGGGGGCAGTGTTCTTCTCTTAGGAATGCAGCTCTTTTCTCTGGATGTTATAACTGAGCTAAGGAGCATGGGGAGATCAGTGAGTGCAGACACTGAGTATGAGCCAATCGTTGAGTGCAGGTACCTGTTGAAGAGGAAAAATCCCATTATAGGTGCAGTTTTCATCTACCGTTTATGTATTTTATTTTACTTTTTTTTTGTCTTTCTTATGGAGATGAAGGCAACTATGTGTGGCGACTGACTGGTGGAGTGAGCGCAGAGCTGTGGTGCTCACACACTACAACGGATGCTCTTTCATAGTACTGGGTTCACTCTGCTTCACTGTTAAAAAAAACAAAAGACAGGTTTTGAGTTTCAGGGGCAGTGTGATGTGATGGATAGGAGGTTTTGTGTTTTAAATTAACATTCTCGGGTGGGGGGGGCTGCTGTCCTTTACAGTCATGCCCAGAGCGGTGGTAACCACTGGATGGGAGGCATGATTGCAAGGTCTGTCATGTGTGTGCCTGGACTTCATACAGTGATATTATCCATGTAATAACATCACTATTCCAGGCACCCACTGACCAATCACAGGACTGGAAATATTTTTGGCATTCTATAATTAGCACTTTGACTTTGTATTTTTGCACTACGGATGTTTGTAATGCCTTATGTCTGTACTTCCATTCCCACAGCCCCAGGATCAAACCCAGAAATGAGCCTAGGATCAATGCGCCTTTCTTGGATACCAAATTTTAAATCAATCAATCAGTCAGTCAAAGGACATAGACAGGGCAAGGGATGTCCAAGGAAGGACAACACAAATGGTGATGGGGTTGTAAGAGAAACTCTATGAGGAAAGGCTGAAGGATAACAAAATGTACACTCTGGAAGAGAGGAGAGGAACAGGTGGCATGATAGAGACCTACAAGTACCTCACAGTGGTGAATAGGGTGCAAGGGAGAAGTCACTTTCAAATGAGAAGGAGCACTGAGACCAAGAGGCATGCAATGAAGCTATGGAAGTTTAAGAGAGAGATGTGAGGAATTATTTCTTCACTGAAAGGGTGGCAGACACCTGTAACAGACTGCCAACATAAGTGTTGGAGGAAAAACAATTGTGGACTTCAACCATGCATGGGATAGACATAGATGTGTATTAAAATAAACCGGCAGAGAGAAGGGAGAGCTGATGAAGATCAGTTAGGGTCTGCAGAGACAAATAAGGCAGGGAACATCTGGGCAGACTTGGCAACAAAGTTGATGCACAAGGTGGGGTGGAAAGGGATGAGAAGGGACTTGGCAAGGTTAGAGGAATGGTCAAATGTATGGCATCTTAGATTCAATGCTAAGAAGTGCAAGGTAATGCACCTAGGAAACAAAAACCCAGGGGAAGAGTACACAATGGAGGGTGAGATACTAACAACAACAAAAATGGAAAGGGACCTGGGGGTAGTCATATCAGATGACCTAAAGGTGAGCAAGCAATGTGAGAGGGCAGCAAGGAGGGCTGGGGGGATACTGGGATGCATAGGTGAGGCATCACCAGTAGAAAACAGGAAGTTATTATGCCTCTGTACAGACAGCTGGTGAGACCCCATCTGGAGTACTGCTTGCAGTTCTGGAGACCCAATCTCCTCAAGGACATAGACAAGATGAAAGCTGTCCAGAGGAGAGCAACTAAAATGGTGCAGGGTCTGCACCAGAAGACATATGAAGAAAGACTAAAGGAGCTTAATATGTATAGCCTCAGGGAAAGGAGGGAGAGGGGGGATATGATAGAAACTTTCAGGTACTTCTAGGGAATCAACAAAGTCCAAGAGGGTAGCATCTTTCAAAAAAAGAGGTGTGCAAGAACAAGGGGGTACAATTTGAAGATGGGGGGTGGCTCAGAGGTAATGTAAGGAAGTATTTTTTTCACAGATAGGGTTGTGGATGCATGGAATGGCCTTCCGGAGGAGGTTGTGGAGTCAAAAACAATGGTTGAATTCAAGCATGCATGGGACAGTCATAAGGCAATTCTAGGGGAGGGGTAGGAAGAAGTATGCTGCTGGTTAACTAGGATCTGCAGCTTATCCATTAGGTAGGGAAATGGACAGACTGGGTGGGCCAAGCGGTCCTTATCTGCCGTCAAATTCTATGTTTCTATGTTTCTGCTGATAAATTATATGTTTCTATGTCATTTCCTAATGAGCAACCTACCACTTTCCTCTACATACAGCAACTTAATGTCATACTGCTAGTTCACTACTAGATGTCTATCATGTCTCAAATAGCAGCATCTCAGGAATGATATTTCTTTACCCAGAAGTGTTTAGAAAAACAAAAGCAGAAGAAGTTACAGCCAACAGAAGGGTGGTCCTTTGTTTGTTCTCTGTTTAAAAGGGCAGGGAATCACACATACAAATGGAGAACTTTAGAGATTGCAGTGAGACACTTCTACTTTATTATTCTCCTCCTGCTGACTCTGTACACAGATAAGGAGATCCCAAACTTTTTTTTTGAGTACTGCTCATATTATATTTATACTTTTAATTTCAGTTTACAGATTCATTTTACTTAATTGCAATATTTGGTACAGGAAGACACATAAATAAATCTATTACTATAAATATTGTTTCATGAACTATAATAATATTACAGAATACATACGTGCAATGTTGTGCATATGTCTTGTTTTAGGTGTGCAGTGCCAGGAAGGGGTAACGCAGATACCGGAGATTTCTGCAAAAGAAGGAGAAGATGTATATTTCCAGTGCAAAATCAGACCCAGCGATGATTCTGTTTACTGGTACAGACAGTCACCTAATCAAGCACCAGAGTTTGTGATTTATACATTTAGTGGTTCCCAATATAAGGATCGAGTCAATCTGATAAAAAACAATAGCATCTCCTGGATGTTTAGCCTCAGTGATGTGATGTTAGAAGATGCTGCAGTGCATTTCTGTGCAGCAAGTACCACAGTGATAGAAGTGTGAAAAATGCTGAGACTTAAAGTCAGTCCTGTCTCAGCATCATGAGACATGAACACATGTGGTCAAGAAAAAAGGTTTTTTGTACATTAAACAATAAGCTGTTATTTCCATGAAACTAGTTTTAAGAATGCACTGGTCAGCAAAATGAAATCCTCTATATAATTACTGTGTACAAAGTCTATTATTGACCTGATAGGCACAATATTTATTATAAACAGAAAGCAATAATGATAGGTCCCCATGAGTACTCGTTTCATGTTAATGTATTAAACTTTGCCCAGACTACAAATTAAATCTGCTGTGCTCCTTGTGCAAGTATTGGGCATATTAAAATGTTGTTCACAGTATATCATTATCAAAAAACACTCTGCCTCATTAATTCCAAAGAGCAGCATATTTAAAGGAGTCATTTATTAACTCATAGTACCATAGAGCTGATGATTAACTTAGGATACTGTATAACAGAATATATTCGCGTCCCCTAATATTAGCACTAGGAGTCCCTTAAACTTATTCACGCCTGCTAGTGTTTGCGGTTTTCACCATGCTCTAAAATTAAAAGGAGTCTAAGAATAAAAAACACAGATTTAAGTTGTACTTTCTGATAGCTCTTCTGAAGAATGCTGGCAATTACATTTATCAATCTGTTGTCATGAGTACAGTGACAATTCTTCACTGGATTAATGCAAACAAAGCTGCAAAACGAGAATATCCTGTTGATGTAGGGGATGTCTCGAGCGAGCAGCTTACGCGGGTCTGGAAATCAATACTGATACGGCAAACAGCATCGTTGCAGAACTCAGAAGGGGGGGAGGCAAACTAGCTAGGCATCATCAGCCTCCTTTTGTCTTTATGACCTTAGTATTGCCCTTAGTATGTAATATCAGTTTTTGAATGAAGCAGTATGGAGACTTGTGAAAATACTTAATTAGTGTAGAGTATGAGGCAGATACCCTCAATGCTGGATACTGAAAAACTAGATACTTTGCTTAGTAATCTCTTCATTTTGAGATATGTTTGCAGATCATAAAGTTCTTCACAGACTGTTCAACTGGTTTATTTCCTTGAGATCAGACAGCAGATTGCCCTCCTGAGTATTCTACATCATGACTGGTGAAATTATAGGAACTATTAGCTTAAATGGTAGCATAATACCCATGGAATGGTTCTGCAGGCACAGAGATGGAAACCATATTAGTGCTTGGAAACCAAAGTACTCCTTTCACACTCACTTCAGATGCAATTTCTAGGTTAATGAAACATTCAGGATAATCATTTTCAATAAATCTCTTCACCCTGAAAGTTCATAAGAACTTTTTCAATAATAGACTGTAATATTGTAATGGGCTATAATGTATAGATCTTCTGATCAGTTTCCAGCTATCATCTGGCATCTGTATTTTCAGAAATATTCGCTACTCCTTTAAATTTGCACGTTTTTCAAAACGCTAATATAGCTAAAATAAATGATAGTGAATATTTCCTGGTATACAGTATTTATGTGCTGTACTTTTAGTCAAAGAGTGGAAGTGGCCAGTTAGCCTCTCTACCCAGTTAGCCAAGTTAGGCAAGCAGCATATATAATAGTCAAGCTGACTCACATCCCTAAAGGGTAGGTCCATGTGAAATTAAACTTCTGCTGGTGGAATTTTTGCAAAAGTCAGAATTTTGCTTTTGCAAAATTTCAGAATGCTCTTTGGTAACTTTCGCAGAAATTCCAGTTTAGAATGGCAGAATGAATGTATGAATTATGGACTAATGTATTAAACTGCAGAAAGAAAGTCTGCAAAACTGATCACTAAAAAGTGGAGTAATTACAGGTATTGTGTATTAATGTATTAAACTGTAAAATGGAATTCCTCAAAATTGTCATTCTGCAATTGTTGTGTATTATTCCACAATTCAGTCACAAAATTCCATGGAACAGGGTGAAGATTCACTTAAAACATTTGGAAGATTCTGATTTTACTGCCTGGCCTGCAGTTGTGGACATGTGTGGGAGAGCCAAGGTGTAGGCGTCATGACGTCTGAGGGAGTGCGAAGGGGGGCAGGATTGGGCTGAGGACAGGTAATGGGGCAGGGACTGGGACCAGTACTTGGCCATGAGCATAGCGCAGTGGGACTGCCTCCTATCCTGAAGAGAGGGGAGGCCTAAGGTTTGATAGAGGATGCAGTGATGGGTGCTGAGAGGACAGTCAGTAATGATATGACAGAAGGAATGGATGAGGATATCCAGTCTGGTTAGGGAAGTTATGGGAGTGGCACAGTAGACTACATCACCATAGTCAAAAATTGTGAGAATCATTTTCATTTTCTGTTCCATAGCATGGAGAGCCAGCGTTGGAATGTATCCTTGGTTGTGATACAAGGCACCCAGCTTGGGGTGCAGTTGCTTGTGGATGGCCTCAATATGTACAGAAAAGTTGAGGTGTTGGTCGAGCCAAACCACAAGGTATCTAAAGGAGGTGCAGTCCTCCAACTTTGTCCCATCCAGGGTGTGGAATGTGGGGAGGGAAGGGAGCTGAGAGGTCTCTGCCTTGTGCCAAAGGAAATGGAGACAGTTTTCTTGGCATTCAGGAAGAGCTGATTTGAGTGAAACCAGAGCTGCACTTTGCTGAAGTCACGGTGAAGTCTGGATGCAACATCAGAGGTTGAGGGGCCAGATGTATACAAGACAGTATCATCTGCGTACATGTGAATGGATGTGTGTAGGCAGGCTGAGGGCAGATCATTGAGGAAGATGGAGAACAGTAGCAGGCCATGAACTGAGTCTTGGGGGACACCAGTCGAGATGGGGAGGGAGGAGGAGATGGAGTTGCCAATCCGGACAGACTGTGTCCTGCCAGTGAGACAGGAGTGGAACCAACTTGTGGCCACGCTAGAGAGCTCTTCTTGGGAGAACTTGGAAAGGAGGACAGGGTGAGATACAGTGTCAAAAGCCTTCACAAGGTCAATGAAGATAGCTGAGGTAATGAGGCCTTGGTCCAGCTTGGTGAGGATGGAATCGGTGAGCCTCAAGAAGGAGGTAGTGGTGGAATGGGGCTTCCTAAACCCAGACTGGAATGGAGTGAAGAAGGAGGAGGTGGAGTCAAGGAAGGAGGACTAAGTGTTCTTGCAGTTTTGCTAGGATAGGGAGGAGGGAGACAGGGTGATAGTTTCCAAGGGAGGAGGAGACGCCGCGTTTTGGAAGTGGGATGACTGTGGCATGCTTCCATTCAGTTGGGATAGAAGTGAGAGAGAAGAAAAAGGTTGAAGAGGGGGACAGGAGTGAGGTAATGGCAAAGGTTGCCAGGAAGAGCAGCTTGGAGTCCAACCCAGTAGGGCATTTGCTCTTGGTGGGGTTTAGTGCAACCATGGTGTTGTAAACATTGGAACAGGGTAACATGTTGGAAGGAGAGTGAAGGGAGGGAGGTTTGTGCAGGGTGGACGGTAGGTGGGGCTGGAGGGGAAGAAGGGAGAGAGGATAGGAGTGATGAGGTACAGTTCATGAAGATGGAATTAAATTCAGTGGCCATGGCCAGTGGATTCATTATTGTGGAGCTATCGGCATTTAAGGCAGGGGTGCTGGGCTGAGATGGAGGGGAGAAGAGCGATTGTACCACCTTCCAGAATTTGGAGGGATGATTAATATGGGTTAGGGAAGTGGATTTGAAGTAGTTTACTTTTACCTGCCAGATTTGTCTTGTACATGCATTCCAAAGAGAGAGGAACTTCTGTGAAGCCAAGATGGAGCCAGTAGCTTTATGGGCCTTCCAAGCCTTGTTCCTTGTTTTGAGGCAGGCCATGATATCAGCAGTGATCCAGGGTAGGTGAGAGCACTGCACCCTGGTTTGTCTGAGAGGGGCATGGGAGTCCCAGACTGAGAGGAACTTGGACTTAAAATAGCCCAGAGCAGAAGCAATAGAGAAGGCACGAGGAATAAATGACCAACCAACATTTGCCAGGTCAGATAGGAGGGGAGAGAGGTTCAAGGATTGAAGGACCACACCAGTATGTTTTTTTTGGGGGTGTGCCTTGGGCCTATGAATTTTTCTTACTGAATAGATTAGATGATGGTCGCTTAGTGAGTCAGGTAATATACCTCAATTATCTGATGCAGATGAGAGGTGAGTGACCAATCCCGTAGTGTGTGGCTCTGAGTCTGAAAGTTTAGTCGGGTGGGTACTATAATCAGTTGTGACAGATATAGAGCAGATATGTCATTCCGAATTTTAGAGGTAGATGCAGAGACCCAATTCACATTAAAATTGCCTAGGACATGGAGTTCCCCTCTCGTTGCATGGAATTTTTGGGCCGTTAGGTAGCCCATGATAGAGGACAGGGAAGTTGGGGGAGTGGTAGGAGCCAGCGATAAAAAGTGGGCTGGGATGGAGTTGGGGAGGGTGATTTTCACCATTAAGGAGTAGACAGTGTGTGGGAGGTAGTGATAGTGGTATGGTGGTGAAATTTAGGAGGAGAAACATACATTATGATGCCACCACCACGCTTAGCCCTCAATGATCTTGCCAGATTACTGTATAACCTGGAATTGAGATGCAAGCATCCTGGGTGTGTGGTTTTACCCAGGTTTCAATGATAATCAGAATGTCAGGTTTTAGGGATGAGGCAGTTGGTTGTAGCAGTGTGATTTTTGGGAGGAGGTTACTGATGTTCAAGTGGTCTAGCTTTAGATCCCATGGGAGCTGTAAAGTGGGGGGGGGGTGGATTTGGCCAGGGTTTGACTCAATGTTCCCGGCAAACAGTAGCGGTAATGTTACCAGGGTCCTGGATAGGGCTAGCATTTCTTTCCAGTGGGGGGAAGGAGACAGGTGCAGCAATGCTAGATTTGCTAGAAGGGGGGAACTAGAGGGTGAGCAGGCTAACATGGAAACTAGGGGATAATATGAAAGCACCTGATAACCATGTGAGGATCTGAGTGACTGGGGGTGGAGTGAAGAAGGAGGTAGCAGAGGGGGGTGCAGCACAGGGAGGTTGGGTAAGTGACAGGCCTGTGGCTCAGGTTGGGAAGAGGGTGGAAGGGTCACTAAGTTCACAAGCAGGGTGAGAAGTGTGAGTGGGATGAGCATCATGATGAGGAAGCAAGGGTATGGGCAGGGGCAATCATGGTAGTCGGAACTTTAGGGGAGTTACAGTCAAGAGATGTACATTATGTTAGGAGCATCAGCAGCATCTAGTGGTGAGCCATAATAAGCTGCAAAGGGGAAAGTAGACTGATTGCTTTATGTCACGAGAGTTCCACTCCCTATATAAGGAGAGATTCACCAAGGGTGGTGGTGGGGATGGTGGGGTGGCCAACGAGAAGCATTGGCGGGGAAAATTCAAACAGCCACCAAAATACAACACTGCGGAGAAGAGAAGAGAGCCCAGTCATACCTGTTCAGCAGCCGCCGGAGGAGGGCAGACAGTGAGGAGGTTGGGTGCTCTCTCAACCACACAGGCAGCTGTGGAGGAATGGAAGGGAAGAGTCACTCAACCAGGCACAGAAGAAATACAGGTACAAGGGAAGAGGGACATGCAAGCGGAGGGGAGAGAATGACTGAAACCGGAGTAGCAGTGGGTTTTGGCTCACACCAGATTCCTAGCTTCTAGCTAGCGCACCTATTTAACTTCTAAAATACTCCTTTTTTTTTTCTAAAAATACTTATTCAGTGTAACTTAACTAAAACTATCATATAAATTGATTTACAGCTACTTTAATTTGCCTAACTAACTTGCAGCCAGCTCACAGCACCAGAACTATATCTGGCATATAAATTGATTTAATTGATTTAACTTCACTTCAGGGTTTATTTTGTGAATTCTCTGCAATTCGGGACACTATTCCACTTTGCAAAGTTCCAGTTTGCAGTATAGGAATAACTTTGCAAATTGTGAATTTGGTAACTCCACTGGTGAAGTGGGTGACACAGGCTAGGTTCGCTATGTAATATGATATTAGAGGTCATACGTAACTACTGTGTAATTAAGGGTGAGGGGCTGTGATTTCTCATCTTTTCTGTAGCAAAGTTTGGTTTGGTTACGGTACTTGGCTTTGGAATTGTCTGAACCCCTGGCAGGCTATTCAAAAGCTCACTACTGTCAGAGGGGGGTCAGGAAGTTTGGAAGATAGCAGATGTGCTGCTGTTGTACAAGGGAGGGGACAGGGAGGAAACTGAAAATTACAGGCCCATCAGTCTTACCTCCACTGCAGGTAAACTGATGGAGACACTAGTAAAATAGGGAGTAGTGGACTACATGGAGAAATATGTGCTCCAGGATAGTAAGCAAGAAGGGGTCATGGCAGGAAGGCCTTGTAAGGCTAACCTGATAATATTCTTTAACTAGATAACAATGGCGGGTGATAAGGGACAAGCAGTAGATTTATTCTGTTTTGATGTTTGCAAGGCATTTGTCTTGGTGCCACAAAGAAAGTTTCTGAAGAAATTAAAGGCTATGGAAGCTGCAAAAGACATACTTAAAAAGGTGAGAAGTTGGTTGGGGGGGAGACAGCAGAAGGTGGTGGTAAAGAAGCTCAAATTGGAGGAATTTGGTCACCCTACAGTCCATAGCTGGACGTGGCGAGCTTCACGCCATCGGTGACTATAACCACAACTGGCTAGCCAACAATAAAGCTCACCTTAACACTAAGATCAAGGCCCTGAACCTCACTCAACTGATTGCAGACCCCACCAGGCTCAACCACAAGTCACAAAACCACTCACTGCTGGACTGGGCTCTCTCCTCCCACCCACACAGGGTCATACGCGCGGGCCTGCTCCCTGACTCCCTAAGTGACCACCACATGATTTTCCTGATCAGAAAAGTGCACAGGACCACTGCTCCCCCCCAAGATGCTGTGCACCAGCTCATATAATTCCCTGGACCTAGCATCGCTCCTGTTAGACCTAGGACATGTAGACTGGTCCTTTATCTCTGTGGCTACATCTATTGACATAGTGCTCTAAGCGTTCAAGGCCAAATATCTTAAAGTATGGGACAAGCATGCCCCACTGTGCACAAAGAGTCAGAGGCGCCCACCTTCCTTGGATCACCGCTGATATAATCAGGATTTGTCACTCCAGGGACCACTCGTGGAAAGCCCACAAGAAACTGGGCACCCAGGCTTCCCTCCATACCTACAGAGCACTCCACAACTCCTGCACAAACGTCATCCATCAGGCAAAAAATAATTATTTTCTATTGGCCTTTAACGCAATCATAAACCACCTGACAAACTTCTGGAAATCGCTCAAATCCCTGTTCTCCTCCCCATCCAACCCCCACCCCGACACTATCAGTTCAGGGAACCCTCATCACTGATCCCTGCAGGGTAGCCGAGGCCTTCAATACCTACTTCTCCAGCTGTACTGACTTGCTCCTATCGATCCACCACTGTCAATCCACCCCGGTTCCCCCCACCAAACCAGTGCACTCCCACCAGTCTACAGTTCTCCTTCTGCCCTGTATCCCAAGCCGAAGTCCTCAAATCCCCATGTGCCCTGAACCCCAACAAAGGCAAATGTCCCACGTCCCTGGATGCCAATATGTTATGCTTGTCCACCCCAGCCATTGCTGCCCCTCTTGCCACACTTTTCAACCTCTCCTTCACGCTGGGCAAGTTACCCGCAGAATGGAAAAAGGATGCCGTCATACCCCTACCAAAAGGGGGCGACCCCTCCTCCCCAAGCAACTATCGCCCCATCTCCCTACTCCCGATTCTGGCCAAATTACAGGAACGTCTTGTCCTCGCTTAACTCTCACCCCATCTGGACGCCTCCTCATTCTTCACTCCTTTCCAATCGGGCTTGCAAGTCTCACTCAACCATCACCTCCTTCTACAAGTCACTGGTGACATACTCACTGGAATGGACAATGGACACATCATCTCTGCCATCTTATTGACCTAGCCAAGGCTTTCGATACCGTCTCCCACTCCCTGCTCCTCTCCAAACTAACTGAAGCCTGGCTCTCCAAACCAGCCACCACATGGTTCCACGACTACCTGGTGGGCAGACACCAAGCTGTTAAAGTCGCCTTGCACACCTCTAACCCACTACCTGTTACCGCCGGCATCCCCCAAGGTTCAGTCCTGGGCCCACTGCTCTTCTCCATATTCCTAAATGACCTCCCATCAGCATGTCACCACTCCTCCATTCAAATGTATGCGGATGACACAGTACTGTATGCCTCAGGCCCTACCACAAGCAGTGTGGCAACTCTCCTGCTGGAGGATTTCAAGACCATGAAGGAATGGTTCCGGTCAAACCAGCTATTCCTAAACCCTAAAATAACCATGTCACTAACCTTCAGCTCACAGCAAAGACTCTCTCGCCAAGGCCCCTGCCCCTCTTTCAAAACCCTGGATGGGACCCTTCTGGAGCAATGCACCAGCTTCAGATACTTAGGTGTCTGGCTTGACCAGGACCTCGATTTTGCCACTCATATCAAATCCATACATAAGAGTCTTCTCCCTAAACTTGGTGCCCTATACAGGAACAATAGCTGCCTCCCCTCTCCCACGAGGAATGCTATTGTCCAAAAGATGATACTACCAGTTCTCGACTACGGTGATATAGTGTACACTATCACTCCCTCCTCTGCCTTGGCCAGCCTAGACACCCTGTTCCACTCATTTTGTCGATTTATCCTCGACTGCCCATAAAACACCCACCATTGCACCTTATATAGCTCCCTAGCCCTGCCGTCCCTCCAAGATCATAGACTAAACCATTGTGCTAGGTTCGCAGTCAAATTTTGGTCCCTCTCCCTACCCCCCTACCTGGCCTCTACCCTGTCCCAACAAGCCCGCCGGCTTACTGCCTCCGATGCACTGACCCCAGGCTCCTCCACGTCCACTTTATGTGCTCAACCAAAGGTCAGGCCGCTTTCAATTACCGAATCCCACAGATATGGAATGCCCTGCCAGCTGCTATAAGACACGCACCAAATCCCAGCCATCGCAACCGACTACTCAGCACACACTTCTCCTCCAGCTGCTCCTGCTTTAGCTAACAACATACTACTGTGTACCTGAGCTCAGATGAATCTCCTAAAATGTATCATGAATTCAATCATCCCACTGTCTGTATCTATGTGCCTGTCTGTAGCTATCTGCCGATTGTCTGTAAGGCAGATGGCCATTTCACTGTTGTATTGTCTCTGTAACTAGTACTGTTCTACTGTATTGGGTCTTGACCCCCAGCTCACATCTGGAATTGAGCAGCACTGCTCAGTATGCCTTCCTGGTGAAACTTGTAAATAAATAAATAAATAAATAAATAAAAGGAGATCACTAGTAAGGTACTGCAGGGGTCAGTCGTGGGAATAATCCCTTTCAATATGTTCATCAGTGACATAGGAGATGGAATACAGATGTAACCCCCCCCCCTACAAATGGGGGTTCCCGAAAAGTCTTACTTGAGCTTGCTTAAATGCTCACTGCCAGACTGGTGTTCTGCGTTTTAGCAGTTAAAGGTATTGCCACAGAGTGCCTGTAGTGCCTCCGTGTACTGTCTCTTTAAGAGCTGCCTAGATTGCAGTTATAATTAAGCTGGAGGGGCTGAGTGTTTCTATGCTCGAATCAGGCCTGGTTGTCAGATAATCGCTCCGTTCTGCCATCGCTAATTGTGCAGAGGAGCTCTGTTAGGATGTAACTATTAGCTGTATATCTATTAGAGTGATAATGATATTGTAGTTTGTCTAACCTGCTTTCTTTGCAGCAAGGACTGTTCTGTTTATCTCCACCATCTTGGTCCTGAATTGCTGAATTGGACCAATCAGTATTGTTGGGACTCTAAAATGGAGCCTTCCTACAGGGGATGTGTGGGGTCAGAACTTGTAGAAATTGTAGTTTTGAGCTCTCAGCATACCAGCGGTTGAGAGGGCTGCTCAGCTAAGCTCTCCTCCACTCTGAAAACAGAGCCCAGGTTAAAGATTGCCCCAGCATACTGGCAGTCAAGAGGGCTGCTCGGCTAAGCTCTCTCCCCCTCTGAAAACAGAGCCCAGGTTAAAGATTGCCCCAGGTACTAAAGGAGCTGTGTGCCTGATCGCGACTGTTTGTTTGTTGGAGCACTGACTTTGAATTCTTGGCGCCTTTTTTCAAATATTGCTAAATTACATTGGCCCAGCAGTGGAGATAGTCTATTTTCTATAAAAAAGTGTAGCTTTATTTTGCCTCTGCTTTCTGACTGTTGCTTTTTACATGAAATCCCCTTTAAGAAGTTTACTGTAGCTTTACTGAAAATGAATAGCATAAGTTTGTGTTAGTTGCTAAATAATCTTACACCTCTGCATTTGCTTTTAGATGAAATCCCCTCTAAGAAATGACTGCAGCTTTTAGTGAAAATGAATAGCATAGTTTGTTTAGTTGCTAAATAATTCTTAAACCTCTGCATAGCCAGTGTCTTTGTAAATTAACTTGCTAGCTGTATTCAGACAAAGGCACTCCTGATACAGTCCCTGCCCACACCCCCACCCCCATAGTGAAACTTCCCTCCTCTGGTCTTTATTAATTCACTGTGTCTTTCTCCCTCTTCCACAGCATACCAGCGGTCGAGAGGGCTGCTCAGCTAAGCTCTCCCCCACTCTGAAAACGGAGCCCAGGTTAAAGATTGCCCCAGGTACTAAAGAAGCTGCGTGCCTGATCACGACAGTTTGTTTGTTGGAGCACTGACTTTGCCCTGCGTTCGGCTCTCCACCGCCCCCACCACCACCCTTGGTCGGCATTCGAATATATAGCTTGATTTCTAGTCATAGAAGCGAAATAACCTATCAATCCACTTTCCCATCTGCAGCTATCTTTTCCTACCACTAGAGGCCCCCTTGCCTTTTTTTTTTCTTCTTCTTTCTCCAGTCTTTTCACTCACTGCCTAACTCTCTAACCTACCATGCTCCCACTTACCCTCATCACTCTCCTCATGCAATTTCCTCAGGCACTTTCGCTGACCACTCACAATGCAAAAATGGGATTCAAAAATGAAACCTCTTGTCAGCAAGCAGCCTGGCACTCCCAGCCCCACACCCCACCCTCACTGCACCTGAACTCCCAGCCTTTACAAACCCAGACTGATAAATCATCATCTACACCCCCTTCCCTCTACAACACATACATAGACACCTCCACCCCCCCCAGATACCATCTCCTGGGCCAAGTAACCCACTGGAGCCCTCCGTCCCTGGCCAACCTCTTTCCACATCTGCAACACAACAAATCCCCCACTTTCCCCATTTACTCCTCCTATCTGCCCCCCTTACCCTGAAACTACCAATACCCACCATCGGCCACGCACAGCATAAATGCCAAAAACCTACTACTAACAGCTAACAGAAACTGCCTCAGGTCACTCATTCTCCTCCTTCTTCTGACAGGCAATGTCCACCCCAACCCTGGCCCTCTAAATTCCCCACCATCCCACCCATCTCCAGGAAATGGCCTGCGCATCGTCTCACTAAACATTTGCAGTCTTCAAAAAAAATGGGACTCCATTCAGGGTTGGGTACTCTAGAATCACCCTGATATCATTGCACTGAGTGAAACCTGGCTCTCCCCATCTGTCCCCGACTCAGCAGTCAACCTCCCTGGTTACCGCCTCTACCGCGCCGACCGAGTGGGCAAGCGAGGGGGTGGCTGTGCTGTCTACCTCATGGACTCACTCTCTGGCCACCTACTCCCTTTGCCCATACTAATGTCTAGGGCTCAGGCCTTCACCCTAAAATTAACCCTAGGTAAGTCAACATCCCCTCTCCTCCTCACCACGGCCTATGTCCCTCCCAAGGACCAGAAGCCAGCCTTCCAAGCCATCATGTACTACCTCGCCACCCTACCCCCAAAGCACGAAAAAATACTACTGGTGGATTTCAACATAAATTGGCTGGCCAAAACCGCCGCCCCATACATCAACAAGGCGTCAGCCCTCGATCTCTCTCAGGTCATCAAAACCTCCACCCCGCTACACGCCCACATGGGGTCATCCTCCCTACTAGACCTAGTTTTCCAAACTGCCTCCACAAAATAACCAGCACCCAAGTCCTCCCCAACACCCTAAGTGACCACTCTCCAGTTCTCTGCAACTGGTCTGGTACCCCCCAAAACCTCGCCTAAAATTATGCAAAACGCAAACTAGGGCCTGGTAAACTAGCCCTACTCAAGGTCCACCTCAGAGAATGGGACTGGACATCCCTAACTAACACCCATGCCCTTGAACTATTTACCAACACTTTTAACGCAGCCTATGACAAGTTCGCCCCCCCCTCACCAAAACAATGACCAAAGGGAATCATGCACCATGGTTCTCGGACCACTTCCAAGGCCTACTTCATCAGCATGATGCATTATGGCACCTTGCCAATGAGACCCAATGGTCTCTGGACAGGCAACGTTATTGGGAGTCCCGAAACAAGTGCACCTGGGCCATATGCACTGCCAAAGCGAACTATTACAAAGCCACCTTAACCTTCACCTGGGGCTCTGGTCGCAAGTTCTGGGAAAACATTAAGGAACTCTGTGGCAAAGCCCCAAACCTGCCACCTGACCAAATTCTAATAGATGGCTGCCTCTCCTCATTCCCCCTCAGAATAGCATTGGCCCTTAACACTGCTTTCACTGATCTCTCCCATGTACTGCCCCCTAATTTCTTCTATCCCCTGCCTGCCCATAACGCCCCGCATCCTCCCCTTGCTCCACTCTTCTACCTGCGAGTCCTTACCCCAGAGACTGCCAAATCCTACCTAACCAAAGCTATTAGCCAAAATCACCATAGTCATGACTCCCTGAACCTCAGACTTCTCCGTCTCACCCTCCAGGAAGTCCTAGCCCCACTCACCCACATTCTAAACCGCTCCCTCTGTCAAGGGAAATTCCCTACCCACTGGAAATCAGCCTACATCACACCCATCCATAAAAGTGGTGACTGCACATCCACAAACAACTACCGCCTCATTTCTATCCTACTCCCCCGTCTAAGGCACTAGAACTCATAGTTGCCGACCAACTTACTAACCACCTTAACAAACATAACCTTCTATCCGGACAGCAGCACGGTTTCCATAAGGGCCACAGTACCACCACCGCCCTCCTTGAATTTACCTCCCATGTCCACTCAGCCCTGGACCACGGCCACCTCACAGGCGCCATCTTCGTGGACCTATCTAAGGTATTCGATACCATAAACCATGCCCTCTTGCTTAACACCCTGGCTTTCATGGGTTTCTCCAGTGACACCCTAAACTGGTTCACCAGCTATTTCTCCGATAGAATGCAGATAGTCAAGGTAGGCCCTGTCCTCTCCCCCCGCCTCCCTATCCACTCCGGTGTCCCACAGGGCTCAATACTTGGCCCCCTACTTTTCAGCCTGTACCTCAACTCCCTCCCAGCGTCATGCCCCGGAAATCTACTCCTATACACAGATGATGTGGTCTTGTTCACCTCTGACCCCTCAACCCCCAAGCTCCACCAAACTCTCCAACACTCATTCCGTGAAGTTGAAGACTGGCTCACCACCCAGCGTCTTATTATCAACTACAATAAGACAAAAGTCATGCTCTTTGCCCACCCCCAGGACCCACTCAAGAACCTCTGCCCCCAATTCCTCACTGCCAATCAGACCCCATTAGAACAAGTAAGCAGCTTTAAATACTTAGGGATCACTCTAGACCCCACCCTCAACTTTAATCAACATATCCTACACCTATCAACAGCCCTTAGCTCCAGACTAGGGGTACTATACCGGTACAAACACTGCCTGACCCCTGAAGCATTACAACTTACCATAAACTCCTTGATCCTCTCCCTGCTAGACTACGGCATCCTAATCTACAGTGCCGCTCCATCCACCACCCTAAGCAGACTCCGACTCGTTTTAAATAAAGCCTGCCATCTCATCCTTGGATGTGATTGTTTTACACACTCCTGCTCCCTTTACAGCAGCACAAACTGGCTAAACCTAGATAGCAGAATCAGGTACCACACCTGCCTTATGGCCAGAAAGGTACTACTAGGCCTCACCCCACCTACCCTAAACCAAATCATCCGCCAAACTCCCCCAGTCAAAACAACCTGCAGCTCAAACAAGCAGCTGCTAAGGGTACCCCGTGGCCGGACTTCCCAAATCCAGCAAACCTTCACTTACAGGGCCCCCTCCTGGACTAACGCCCTCCCAAGTCATATAACAAATGAATTAAGGTTTAGCCTTTATAAATCCAAGCTAGGGAAATACCTTCATGCATTTAGCCAAAGTGACTGCCCTTGACACCAGATTGACATATGCAGCTATCAAACTAACTATTGTCGGGCTCCCCGTACCAAATTGTAACTATGAAACCCTATGACCATCAGCCTCTACAGAACCTCTGTAACTATTATGGCTGTACTAAGAAATGAAACTTGCTGTTATTCAACAACTGCACAACTATGTAACCTCACTGGCTGTTATTTGTAATTGTACTGTAATCTATATTTATTTATTTATTTATTTAAGCGTTTTACCAGGAAGGCATACTGAGCGGTGTAGCATTCGATTCCAGATGCGTCCTGGGGGGAAGGGGATTTAGGGGTCGGCAGTAAACAGAGCAACATATAAATGAGCACCGGAGCTCAATGCAAGGTCGAGAGAAACACATTGTACAACAAAATACACCTGCCTCTTGGCAGAGGAAGAAACTTGTCCAGCTAGGGCACACAATGAGGCTTAAGTGCAACGAAATCACATTGTAACATGTAGCTAGCAAACACACAGACAATCGTGTATTTGAATCTTCGGAAATACCTTGAGGGGCTAGCTGCACGAGCAGGTAGTGGCAAAATGCTGTTTGAGGAGGAGGTTGAGCTGCAGAGAGGGGGAGGAGTGTCTAATTACTGCTGGAAGGGCGTTCCACAGGTAAGGCATTCGGTACTTGAATGCACGTTGACCGTTGGAGGAGGACATGCATGGGAGGGTGAGGAGCCTAGAGTCGAGATTATGGAGGGTGTAGCATGAAGGGGTTTGGGCAGTTAGAGTATTAGCAAGGTACGAGGGGAGGGACTGGGATCAGTATTTTGCTGTTATTCTTGCACAATGTGCCACTCTCCGGTCCTGTAAGGAAGGAAGGTCTAAGGATCTGTAGAGATCACAGTGGTGAGTTGTGGGCAGGCGGTCCAGGGCAAAACGGCAGAAAGAATGGAAGAGAGGGTCTAGCCTGGCGAGGGTGGATTGGGGGCCGAGCTATAAACTGTGTCGTCATAATCAAGGAGTGGGAGTATCATTTTCTGAACAATTTCTTTTCGGTTGGCAGGGGCAGGCAGCCTCTGTTCCTGTAAAGGGCTCCCAGTTTCGGGCAGTTTTTGTGGATGAGTCAATGTGGGCTGAGAAGTCTAGGTGCTGGTCGAGCCAGACCCCTGAGGTATCTGAACAAGGTGCAGGTCTCCAAGAGGGTCCCATCTAAGGTGTGAAGGCAGGGATAGGTGGGCCCTGGATAGCCTTTGCCTGGTCCCAAAGGTTAGAGAGACAGTTTTCTTTGGGTTGAGAAATAGTTGGTGAGAGTGGAACCAGAGTTGGATTGCATTAAAATCCTCCTGGAGTTTGAATGACACTACGGCAGGGGAGGGACCTGTAGCGTATATTACGGTGTCATCAGCATGCATGTGAATGGACGAAAGGGGGCACACGGAGGGCAGGTCATTTAGAAAGATAGAGAAGAGTATCGGGCCAAGGACTGAGCCTTGTGGCACACCTATTGTGATGGGTAGTGGGTCAGAGGTGAGTGAGCCAATTCTAACTGCTTGTTGCCTCCCTTCTAGGTAAGAGTGGAACCAGCTGATGGCCTCCCCCGTGAGTTTAGATAACAGGAGTGAATGGGACACTGTGTCAAAAGCTTTAGCTAGGTTGATGAAGATGGTGGAGGTGATTTGCCCATTATCCATGCCAGTGAGGATGTCGTTTGTTAACCTGAGCAAGGAGGTGATTGTGGAGTGCGATTTCCTGAAACCGGCCTGATAGGGTGACAGGAATGAGGAGTTGTCCAGGAAGGCGGACAATTGGAAGAGAACAAGTTTTTCCTGGAGTTTGGCTAGAATTGGGAGGAGGGAGATAGGGTGGTAACTGCCCAGCGAGGAGGGGTCGCCACCTTTAGGGAGAGGGATGACTGTGGCATGTTTCCAGGCAGCTGGGATCTTGGTGAGAGAGAAGGACAGGTTGTACAGGTAGGCCAGTGGGGTGGCGATGGCAGGGGCAGATAGGAATAGCATCTTGGAATCAAGCCGGAGGGGCATTTGCCTTTGTTAGGGTTGAGTGTGCGTAGGGCAGCTAGGACTTCGGCTGGGGAGACCAGGCAAAATGAGAAGTGGTGGGATCTGGGAGGGGGTTGAGAGGGTGGATGTGGTATGGTAGGGGGATATGTGCTTGTGGGGAAAAGGGAGGAGGCACAGTTAGTAAAGAATGAGTTGAAAGCAGAGGCAACCTCACCATGGTCCGTTACCAAGGAGCCAATTACCTTTAGGGCAGGGGTGGGTGGCTGAGATGGGGGAGAGAGCAGGGATTTCAAGGAATTCCAGAATTTTGCTGGGTGGTTGTGGTTTGCATTGAAAGAGGCCTTAAAGTAGTTTGCTTTTGCCTGGCAAATTAACCTGGTGCTTGCGTTCTGGAGTGTGTGGTAGTGTTGGAGGGCTGCCTGAGACCCTGATGCCTTGTAAGATTTCCAGGCCATGTCCCTAACATGGAGTTGGTCAGTGATATGGGCATGTACCCAAGGTAGGTGGGCGCCCCTAACGTGGGCTCTTCTGAGAGGGGTGTAGTAGTCCCAGATGGTGAGGAAATTTGATCTGAAAAATTCCAGGGCCGAGTCTATGGAGGAAGCATGTTGGATAAAAGACCAATCAGTGTTAGATAGGTCTCTTAGCAGTGCAGCAAGGTCTAGTGATTTGTAAGCCCTAGTGAGCAGTATTCGAGGGGGTGGTGCCTGGGGTTTGAAAATTTTCCGTACTATGTAAGTCATGTGGTGGTCGCTGAGGGAGTCGGGCAGAGTACCAGCTTGTAGCACCCTATGGGGATGTGTGGTAAGGGCTCAGTTGAGTAGAGAGTGGTTAAGAGATTTATGGTTTAAGCGGGTGGGTTCGGTGATATGCTGGGAGAAGTTAAGTGCAGTCACCTGGTTTTTGAGCTTAGAACTAGTTTTCGATAGCCAGTTGATATTAAAATCCCCAAGTATGTATAGTTCTCCCCCTTCGGCGAGTGTTTTTAGGGTGCTTAGATGTTCAATGATGGTATTCGGAGGGGTGTCTGGGGAGCAGTAGGACCCTGCTATATATAAGAGGGTGGAATGAGGTAGTGAGAGTCTGAGTAAGAGGGAGTCTATAGCATGCGTTGGGTTTGGGAGTTGGACTGGTGCGAATTGTAGCTTGGAAGAGATGAACATGGCAATGCCCCCTCCCTTCTTTTTGCCCGGATGGCCATAACGAGTGAGGGAGTAGCCAGGGATTGCTACTTCGGCATCCAAGTTATGGGGTTTCAGCCAAGTTTCAGAGATAATAAGGATATCAGGTGATAGGGAGAGGATGTACGGTTGGAGGGGGGTGATTTTGTTCAGGAGGCTGCATATGTTAAGATGCATAATTTTAAGCCCCCGAGGTAATTGGATAGGAGGGGGGATGAGGTTGTTTGGGGGGGTAGGTGGCCCTGGATTTGATTCAACGTCACCTGCTAGGAGCAGTAGTATTGTTATTAGGTGTTTAACTATGAGTGTCACATTTCTTGCCTTCCGGAGGGTCAGTGGCTGATGGGTGGCTGGTGAGCAGTATTTAGGAAGTGATGGGTGTAGGACTGACAGCCCAGGGTGGAAAGAAGGAGGCAGGAGGGGCGCCTATATTCCAATTGATTAGAGTGGAATGTGTGGATGGGCCAGGGTTGAGTGTAGTGTGATATGGGGGAGCCCATGTGTAGCCTTTAGTGGCGGAGGCAGGAGAATCCGGGTAAATTGCTGGTGGGAGGGAGGTTAGGGGGAAGAGAAGGCTTAGCAAGGTGAGTTGCAGAGGCAGCATGATGAGACGAAGGGGTTTTGGCAGCTGGGGGAGAGAGCGAGCGGTCACTAGCGGTGATTTGGAATAACCTGCTAATGAGGGAATGAGCTGATAGGTTAATTCACGCTCACGCAGCGAGAAGGCGGTGCTCACTTAGGGTGGTGGCGGGGGTGGTGGGGAATCAGCCGGGCCCTACACACGCGGCAGCAGCATTTAGCTAACCCCACGCAGCGTTCACCAAACGGTCTCCTGGCCTTTACGGCTGTGAAACAGTCTCCTGGCCTTTTCGGCTGTGAAAATTTCGTATCTGCAGCAGACTCCAGCTTCAAGTTCGAGCTGGGGGAGGGCAGGACTCTCGGGTACCCTCGCTACCACTGGCTGTGGAGAGCAGACAAAACCGGCACATTTATAACAGGTAGGACAAGGAAGGGCTGCTGCTGTAAAGCTCAGGTTACTCGACAACGACCGGGGGGGCTGGCTTTAAGCTTACCACGACACAAGCTGCACTTTTACTATCTCAAGTGATTTGAACAAGCTGTACTTCCAACAAGCTGTAAGCTACTATTGCTATCAAATGATTTCAATGCTAGAGACTCAATACAGTATTTCGCTCGTTCCATAAATGCCTATATGAACAATTGTCAGCTATATTGACTACTAGTAATTGCGAGCTGTAAACTGCACTTTTGCTAACAAGTTGATTTCAATGCTAGAGACTCTAATACAGTATTTCACTCGGTTGCATAAATGACTCTATGAACAATTGGCAGTTGTATTGAGTACTAGTAATTACGATTTAAAGTAACGATTTAAAGTAACCACCGAGGCTAGGTGAAATGCATCTCCACTCGGGATAGCCCCTTAAGGTAGCACTGTGAGATGCAGAAAAAAAAAGAGCTGCTTCCTTTACGAGGTGCTGTAGCAAAGAAACTATCTCCACTGCTCTGCCGACCAATAATGTTTGAAAAAGGCGCCAAGAAGCACCAAGTCCATTGTGTACGCACACAAACGCGGCAGCAACGTTTAGCTAACCCCACACAGCGTTCTCCAAATGGTCTCCTGGTCTTTTCGGCTGTGAAACAGTCTCCTGGCCTTTTTAGCTGTGAAAATTTCGTACCTGCAGCAGACACCGGAATCAAGTTCGAGCTGGGGGAGGGTAGGACTCTCGGGTGCCCTCGCAACCACCGGCTGCAGCAGACGCTGGCTTCAAGTTCGAGCTGGGGGAGGGCAGGACTCTCGGATGCCAAGTTCTGTCCATGTATCCTTTTATGTTTGACGTGGAACCTTTGTAAATGAGTCGCTGACTCAAAGGTCTTTCTGAATATTTCAATAAATAAATAAAAATAAAATAAAATAAAAACTGCTCTGAAGGGGCAGCCCTTGCTGTGACTGACAGGAGGATCAGTCAACCGAACCTTTTGGATCATGGGGAAATTCCCAAGCTGCTTGCTGTTTGAGTCAGATCTCAGTTGGGAGTTGAAGAAGCAACAGCTTGTGAAATCAAGCAGCCCTTGGTGTAGTTTCTCACGGAGAACTGTGGAAAGGCCTGAGCTTTGGCCTGCATGCCTGCCTGCTGCCTTTGAGAGGGAGAAGAGAATTATTTTGGACTGAATCTGAGTTTTGAGGGAATGAAGCAAGCCACTGAACTGAGACCAGGATTAACCTGAAGAAGACCAAAGATTTGCTGAATGCGATCGGCCTGTCAGGATTTCCAGCTACCTCTAAACTCCCAGTGCGTGCAGAGACTTTGCGATTGTGACCGGAGAGCGGTTTGCCTGGTATAGTAGAATCCCTTACTGTACATGTAAATGTGCTGTGTGTTGAGAGTGGGTCGTGATTTGGTTCCCCACTGTGTGGATTGTGTTCTGCTTGCTGGAGGCTGCATCTAACTCAAACAGACTGAATCTGTGTTCATCTCAATTTGGCCCGGGCCTTGCCATGTTGGCCCAGCCAGACTACCCATTGCACAGAGAAAGCCAACGACAAGAGACCTGTCTGGGGATCAGCCCCCTGCTCAACGCTTTGAACAGGATTGACACCGCGGTGATTTGTGTGGGCCCTGCTTCTCCTGGCACTCCAGCTCAACCATCTACTGTCTCAATTTCGTCTTGCCTGTGTCCTGCATTGGGTATCGTGAGTACCCATCATGGTAGCTCCCTGCAACAACAACTAAATCTAAAAGTGTTGTCATCCGATTGCCTTGTTGGTTTTCTTTCACGAATTGCGCCCTCAGGCTCCGGATTACAAATAGTGTGTGTTGTACATGTTGTTTTCTTCCATCACAGGGCCCCAACCAGCTGCAATGCCGACCTACCCTGGGCAATGGTCCTGGCTAGCCCATCGTCTTTCCACCTGGGTACCCAGAGGTTTGACTGTGTGGGGACTTATTGCGCATGCACAACTGTTTGACTGATATAGTTGCTCAGCCAATCAACCTGATTATGCCCCTCCCTTGTTCAAGTCCCCTTAATAAATCAGATCTAACTTTTTCTGCATTTAACCTGACTGTGGTTTCAGTTTGTGCCAGAAGTACTGTACTGTTGCTATTTGCTGTGCATAACCTTGTTTTACAGGGGGTCCCCAGGGTCGATCCAGAGGAACCAGCCCTGGTGGTAAGTGCAAACAGTGTGGGTTCTTGTATGGTGTACAAGGGGTAGTGTGAAAGTGATTGTTGTATACTGTTCAGGCCACTAGAAGGGAAAGAGCGGGGTTACAGCGTACCGGAGGGCTGTGCCCAGGTTAGTTTGACCACTACCAACCCTAACCTCCGGGTGGAGGCACCCGTTACAGAACCTAGGCCCCTTAACCTGCTACTAGTCAAGCAGGCAGGGGTAGTAGCCCTTGGGATAGCGCCATCTAGGAGTTACACAGAGCAAGACATGTCTCTTCATAGATGACAAGAGATTTTCAGATACCTCAAGGGTACAAATAAGGTACAAGAGGGTAGCAATTAACAAAAAAATGTTGAAGAACAAGGGGCCATGATTTGAAAATAGAGGGGGTAGACATAGGGGGTAACATGAGAAAGTATTTTTCATGGAAAGGGTTGTGTATCCATGGATCAGCCTCACGGTAGAGGTTGTATGGGCAAAAACAGTAGAGGAATTCAGAAATGCATGGGACAGACATAAAGAAACTCTAAGGATAGGAATTAGAGGGTACAACTATAGATAATTTAGGATCTGCAGTATATGAAACAAGTAGGGAAAATGGGCAGACTAGGTAGACGAAGCAGTCCTTATCAAGCATAAAATTATGTTTCTATGACATTAAGCTCTGTGGCAGGGTAAATGGTAAGAAGGTGGTATGGGAGTTGCAGAGGGGCCTGCAAATGTCAGAGAAGTGGTCCAAGGTCTGGCTGTTGAAATTCAATGCCAAAAAGTACAAGGTGATGTACATAGGGAACAAGAATACCAAGAAGGAATACTGGATGGAAGGGGTTAAGATGGTCACTACTTTAGAGGAAAGGGACCTGGGGGTCATCATACGTGAATCCATAAACCAAACTAGCCAATGTAACAAAGCTTAGAGCAAGATAACCTGAATGGTGTAATGTATTAGAAAGGGTTTCCATAGAAACATAGAATTTGACAGCAGATAAGGACCACAAGGCCCATCCAGACTGCCCATTTATTTTTCTACCTTATGAATGTGCCATCAACCTTTGCTCTGTCAATGGCCTATCTATTCATACTCATCAGTATTGCTCCCTTATGCCTATCCCATGCCTGTGTGAAGGCCTGCACTGTATTCATATTCACCACTTCCTGAGGTAGGCTATTCCATGCATCCACCACCCTTTCTGTGAAAAAGAACTTCCTCACATTACCCCTTAATCGGCCTCCCTGTAACCTCATGCTGTTTCCTCTTGTCCTGCTATTTTTCTTACGTTGAAATATGGTAGACTCTTTCACCTTGTTAATGCCCTTAAGATGTCTGAATGTTTTGATCATAACACCTCTGTTCCTCCTTTGCGCTAGGGTATACATATTGAGCTCGGTTAATCTGTCCTCATATGTTTTCTGATGCAGTCCCTGCACCATTTTGGTTGCCTTCTCTGGACTGCCTCAGTTTGGTTAATGTCCTTGTGAAGGTGCTACCTCCAGTACCACACGCAGTACTCAAGATGGGGCTTAACCAGTGTCTTGTAAAGCGGTATTATTACATCCCTCTTACAACTTGTGATACCACTACTAATACACCCCAACATCCCCTAGCCTTACCTACTGCTTTAGTGGTCTGCTTGGATGATTTCAGGTCATCTGTGATGATGATGCCCAAGTCTCTTTCTCCCTTGTGACTGCCAGCAACTCCCCTCCCGCGTCTATAGGTGGCTTCAGGGTTTCTCTTCCCTATGTGCATGATCTTGCACTTCTTTGCATTAAACCCCAGTAGGAGTAGTAGGAGGAAAGAGGAAATACTACCTCTCTACAGACCACTAGTGAGACCCCAACTTGAGTACTTTGCCCAGTTCTGGAGTCCTCACCTGAGTGAAAACATAGACAAGATGGAGACAGTGTGGCATAGAATAATCCACATTATTCAGGGCCAACAGGGCAGATATTATGAGATCTTTTTGCTGGAAGCCAGGATGAAGAGAAGGGACAAGATATAGACTTTCAAGTTATAAAAAGGAACACACAGGGTAAACTGAAAGGAACTATTTAGCAGGAATAGTAGGATAAAAACCAGGGTACATGAATATAAGCTGGTAGGAGTTTCACGAGGGATGCTTAAATGTTTTACTTTACAGAGAGAGTGGCTGAGCCACGGAACAGCCTACCAGCAGAGGTATTGGGGGAAACAAATATTATTGGGTTCAAATACAGCTGGGACAGTGTAATGAGCTTAATAGCTACCCATAGGTGTATTAGAAAGGCAGGGAGCTCAAGGGAGAGGAGGAAAAAAACCCTGAGTGGAAAAATAGGTCATGGGGTACAGTAGGTTATAGGCAAAGAGGCATAAAGAGAAAAGCAGACCGGCAGGTTGGGAAAAGAGGCTCAGAAACTAGATGTAGTGTCCCTAAATTCACAAGTTCTTGGAAGCAGGATGGTTCCATGTGATAATGGCGATCGCAGAAAGACGATCGCTGCTACGAAGAGTGCACATCGGCAAAAATCAGTTTCAGCGATATACACTCACAGCGCACAGCAAAAGGGCACTGGAGACTTCGATTTTTTTGTTTATGCGGGGGCTGCAGCCCTCGCACCCACCTACAAAGGATTCTCAACCCAGAGGGTGTATGTCAGGGGGTGCAAACAAAACAAAAATAAAATCCTGGACCTGCGTAACAATAGAATTCACCCAGAACTGAACCTAGCACCCTCCCAGACCTTACCTGCAACAAACCCACGACGCCACACTGCCAGTTCACCATTGCGCTACAGCCCACAAACCCTTCCGCCCATCGCACGACGTGGTCCCTCCTTCCTCATGCGTGTGTACATATAGCAACATCCTGTTGCTATATTTGCCAACCCCCCTATCCAGTCACCCTCCCTGTCCTGTAGCCCTATGCACAGGCACCATTACTGAGTCGACCTTTTTGAAAGCGCTCAATCGAGGTCGCCATTATCACAGGCTACCAGCAGGATGGATGGCCTGCAGACATTGTTGGCAGAGAGGGGAGTAGACATTGCAGCAGTCATGGATGCATGGGACACACCAAACCTTAACTGGGATCTCTCAGGCCTGGGCTTTAAATTATACAGAAAGGATGGGAGGGTAGGAAGTGGGGTGGCAGCTTACTGTACATCAGGGAAGGTATAACTTGTATGAGGGAGAAGTCAAAAGAAAGGAGGGCAGAAGCAATGAGGATTCAATTACTGTCAAACGGAGGAAGGGAGGAAGGTGAGGCTGGGGTGGTTCACCCAGCCTGGAAGTGGAAAGAGGTAGGCAGCAGAGGGGAGTTAAGGAAGAGCAAGAAGTCAGGGTGAGGTCGCTGGTGTGGAATCATAGCTCAGTTGAAGCAGATGGACTAACTCCAGTCCTAAATAACCCCCTCCCTGCTTGTTAAAGCTAACTGTTAGTTAGCTGGTTACTGGTTCTGATAAGGAGAAGGGTAGATAGGGAGTTACGGGTATCTGCTACTTTTGGTGATCATGATGATCCTGATAGTGACAGCAAACCATGCTCACGCTATGTGGCTCCTCCAACCACTGAATGCCAAACTCTCGGGCAGAACAGGCACGATAGCTCTGTGATTGTTGTGATGTTGAGGTGAGGGAGGGGAGTCTAGCTGGAGTTAGGGTATGGGAGGGAAATCTGGATGGATTTGAGGTGAGAGAGGGGGATTGGCGTGGATTTGAGGTGAGGGAGGGAAATCTGGACGGAGTTAAGGGGACTGAGGGACATCTGGATGTATATTTTGCAGTGTCTTTTTATTTTTTTTTTTTTACTTTTACGAGTACAGACATAGATACTAAGGCACTGATTGATTTGAAGTGTTACACAGAGGGTATTAGACAGTATAACAGATCATACTTATGTAAAATGCTTTTTACTAGTATGTTAAGTCATGCTAATTTGTCACTCAAGGTGAAACCTTTCAGTACAATACAAAGTCTAGTGGAGTGAACAGTAATGGGACATACTGTAGATAGAGAGCTAAGGAGGGAGATCATATGATGCACTCACCCTGAGAGGACGTGTGGCTACTCTGCTCCCCCTTCTACAGTCTTAAAAATCCTTAATTTAGCAACTGCTACAAAACAAAACTCTCTGCTGATCGACATCACAATACCTTACAGCTTGGTGATACTGGCAATTGACATTTCTCCAGGGGAAAAAGCTTATTAAGATCTAATGGAGGTGGAAATGCGCCAAGGCCTCCCTGCTCGTACGCCTCCTCAAATGCCGGATAAAATGGCTAAGCGGGTGAAAACCCAGTCCGCAGCTACAAGTAAAAATGCAACACCAGCTAGCAGCCCTGCACCGCTAACAGAAGATAGATTTCTTGCCTAGATGGAACCGCTTAAGCAAGCCCTTGTGGAGTTCACAACAGAACTCAAAAGCATGAAGATAGATCTAAAAGAAACAAACATAAAGATCTCCAACATTGCAGCAAGAACTATTTCACTAGAGGGCTAGCAATCTCATCTAAACCCCGAAGTAGTGGCACTTAGACAGAAAATAAATAAGGTGGAGGCTAACTTGAAGACCTTGAGGGTCGAAACAGGAGGAATAACCTAATTATATTCAGCTTGCCTGAAGAAGCCGAAGGATCTTCCACGGTACTCTTTACACAAAAGCTCCTGTTGAAAATTGCTGGCCCTCCGCCGCATTCCACCACATATCATATGGAATGGGCTCACAGGTCACTAAAGCCCAGACCCCCAGTTTGAGCCAAATCCAGACCATTCATCATCTGACTGTTAAGTTTTATAGATCGTCAACACATTTTATCCAAGGTTAAAGAATTGCAGGAGATTAAATGGGAAGAGTCCCCCCTAAGAATCTTGCAGGATCTACTGGTAGCCACCAGGCAGAAACGAGCCGAATACCATCTATCGGTAACTAAGCTGATAGCTGCCGGAATAAAATTCAAAATGATATATCCTGCCAAGTTATTGGTCCAGCATCAGGGAAGTTGGAGATCATTCGAAAATGCAGAACAAGCTGCAGAAAATCTTGTTGTTGTGTTCACTGATTTATTCGCACATCGTTGACCCTGCAACTTCAAAATCGAGTAAGGAAAGGAACCATCATGGTAAAATAACTTTGCCAGAGATCTGCCGATATTCATTGTAGATCCAATGGTATTTTCAAGGGCTGGGGAGGCTAACTGATGAGAAAAAGGGGCACATCGGCTTTCCTGAGTTGAATTCGGTTTAGCAAGCAGAATCAGCCTGGTTGTGCTCTTGGTGGAACCGCATGCCTGACAGCTGGTCTGCGAAACAAACGAGCGTGCCCATATGGCTTGGTTCTTTGGTCTCCTGCTCAGTATTGGGTGCAGCGAACTGAAATTGGAGTGGTGGCTGTGGAGCAAAACAGGAAGATGTTCTTTTGCGGCTGCTGGACTGCTCAAAACATGCGGAGTGTGTGTGGGTTTCTCTGTTGGCACAAAACTACTACGGCAACGCTTTATAAAGAAACCGCCCAGCAATGAAATAACAGCTGACCAACATCTGCACAGACCGAATAAGAGATACAGCTCTAGGTCTGGACTCAAGAATATGCAAGTGTTTACTCTTTTTTATTTTTTTTGGTTTTTCCAGACCTTTAAGTAAATCGGGCATGCTAAGTCCTGACATATAATTTACTACTACGCTCCTAATGTCACTAATAAATGATAAGGAGATATGTTTTTCTTTTTTATCTTTTCTTTTTTTATTTATATATACATGGTCAAAACTGGTTAAGGAAGATTTATGTTCTATAAGGGAATAACAGAAACATTACATGTGTTAATTTTAAATTGAAATTATTGTAAGCATGCATAGCAATGTGGATTGTTTTCATGTGCTCTTATATGGTATAGTTTACCCTGGAGTTTACTTGGGGATTGCAATGTTGTGATGTTGGGGGTTTCTCTGGGGGAGGGAGGGAGTAGAAGTGCTGCAGCATTGGAGCAGAAGCAAGCATATCTTTACAACTGGGGAAGAGCTCCCACTCTCAACTCCATGGTTAGGGTCAGATTTTCTCCTTTTTATTTCTGTTACAGGGGCTCAGGGATTATTATCTTGTTTTTTTTCTAAAGGAAATGTTATATTGAGAAGGGGGAGAACTTAAAGAAATTGGGTGGGATGGGGACTGCCATAGGCGCTGGGTTTATTGTTTACACCAGTGTTACTTTTCTATGCTCTTGCACACAAGGATATTATTTTTCTGGATGCTCAACTAAAATAACGGGATATATTTCTGTTCACGGAACTTCAAAGGGGCTTAGACACCTGCCAAGAGAACTAAAATATTACTGCATCTCAGTAGTCTTCAAGTGGACATAGCCTTTCTACAGGAGACACATCTCCTGTCTACTCAAATTACTCGTTTTCTTAGATGCTGGGTAGGACAGGCTTTTGGCTCAGGTCTGAACTCTTGACAAAGGGGGAACTGCCATACATATTGCATGAAAGATACCATTTCGTTTACTACAAGAGGTGTCGGACCCTGAAGGTCGCTACATTATTATTAGGGTGATCTTGGGACAATCAGAGTTGATTCTAGGATCTATCTATGGCCCTAATTCAGAGAACCCTGAATTTTTTATGAACCTAGTGACAATACTGACTACATGGTCAGTGCTGCCAATAGTTCTGGGGGGCGATTGGAACCAAGTCCTATCAAATAAATTAGACAGATCAGGTAACTCTAGACTCTCCCTGTCACCAGGAAAGAAAGCCTTGCATGAGTTAATGCATTCAATAGGCCTTACAGACCCCTGGAGAATAACCTCTCGTGAAAAGAATGAATTCTTATTTCATTCTCTCCACATCATTCATTTTCATGCTTATATTACTTCCTTATAAGTGTTGAACACCTCCGTAGGGGTGGCATCAGTTTTTACTCCTCTAAGGTTTTTCTGATCATCCTATGGCACAATTAATATTAAATGTTGCACCTAACGTTCAAAAAGAATAATTTTGGAAAATTAATAACCAACTCTTAAAATCTGAAGAAACTACTCGACATTTGCAATCTTTTTTTCAGACTTCATGGAATATAACTCCCCATCTACGTCTAAAATGGATGTTTTGTGGTGCACATTAAAATGTGCTTTAAGAAGAGAACTGATCCGTAGAGCTTGAAGCATAAAAACAACAAAATCAGACCCTTTCCTCTTTATTTAACCAGGTCACAATAGTGAAGCCAACTTATCAGCTTCATCCCCGGAAAAGGACTGGGAAACAGCGGAATCTCTTGCAGGGCACAATACAATTTACTGTTAGTCAAAAAGCTGAATTTCACATGCTTAGATCCAAGATTTCTTATTTTGATCAAGGAGAAAGAGTTGGAAGTTCCTGGCCCTCCAGCTTAGGTTTCAAACATCAGACAGAATTATTACTTCTATTTATTCTCCAACAGGTAATATTCTCACCTCCCCCATGGATGTTAGTAAAGTCTTTCGAGACTATTACAGTTGTTTATATACACTGCCTACCTCCTCCTTTTGCAGCAAATGTTAGATTCCTTTATGAGAGATATTAATATCAAAACACTTCTAAATCCCAAGTTCTTGTTCTAAAGGCCCTATAACAATCAAAGAAATAATTGATGCCATTGAATCACTCCACTTAGATAAAGCGCCCGCCCAGATTTTTACTAGTCAAATTTTTATAAAATGTTTAAAAATATATTAGCACCTATTCTCCTATATACCTTCCAATATCTTTATACTAGTGGCGATCTGATCTTTCCCTTACCCAGGCCACTATAGTAGTCCTTCCCAAACCGGGCAAAGATCCTCTGCTCATCATTAACTATAGACCCATCTCCCTCATTAATGTGGACTTAAAAATCCTTGCCAAGATCATGGCATTAAGACTGAGCCATGTCTGGGACACACTGATTAGTCCTGAGCAGGTGGGATTCGTTAAAGGCCGCCTTTCCTCTGACAATCTTCGGAAAGTGACCTATCTCTTTTCTGCGTCCAAGGATTCCCTTACACCTGCTGTTTGGTGTCCTTGGGCCTTGAAAAAAGCTTTGATAGAGGTGTAGAGTAGGACTATCTCTTTCTACTCCCTAAATACGGTATTCCCCAGCAATTTATAAATTGGGTTAAAATACTCTACTCTCTCCCTCTGCAAGAGTCCAGTGTAATAGTGTACTTTCCACTCCTTTTTTAAAGCAAGGGATGCTGCAAGGTTGTCCTGTCTCACCTTACCTATTTAATCTTTTTCTAGAGCCCCTTATAAGGAAACTGAATTCCTCTCCTTTAATTGTGGGTATTAAGATAGGAGATATAGAATACAAGCTCTCCGCATATGCAGATGACATTTTATTACATATTTTATCCCCTTCACAATCTCTTCTGGCAGCATTCACAATAATTTCTTAGTCTGGCTCCCTTTCCAACTATAAATTGAATCTAGAGAAGACAGAAGTCTTTCCCCTTAATAAATATTCACAGACGGCAGAAACTGTAAACCTGGGTTTACAATGGCATGCAGACAAGCTTAGATATCTAGGAATTAATCTTCACTCTTCTCCCCAAATGATGAAGAAACTCAACCTCGACACCCTTATCAATACATTAAAGGAAGATATTAAATGCTGGTCCCGACTACCTTTGTTTCTGTGAGGCAGAATGAGTATAATAAAAATGAATATTCTACCCCATATACTATACCCATTACAAATGTACAACTGGGCCCTGCTGAACTCCTGGTGTCTGCAGTTGCAAAAAATAGTTAATTCCTTTTATGGGCAGGTAAAAAGTCTAGGCATAGTTATATTAAGCTTACACATCAGAAGGTAGATGGTAGTTTACAGGCCCCAAACTTTTATCTATATTATTTAGCGATACACCTAACGAGGATGAGGTATTGGTTAACTTCCCCTAACCCCTCTCCCAAGCACCATTATCATCCCCTCTGGTTAGATATAGAGCGTGCCTTATGTTTAGCACAGAAAGTGAATCCCAGGGCCCTTCCTTTTCTTACGAGGAAGAATTTTCCCAATATATTAAAAGATTCTCCACTGGGTTCCATGCTTGAAATACAACGGCAATTTAACACTCTTCTTAAGATAGTGGGTCACAAGGACTTAACACAACCTCTTTTTAATAACCCTGATTTCTTAATCTCAGGTAAACTTCTCAAAATTACCTCATTTTGGCCTAATATGGGAGTTGAGAAGATAGAGGACTTGGTTATCAATCATAAATTGATATTGTTTCAAGAAGCCAGCACTCTTTATAAATGGCCTCCGTATATGCATTTAAATATCTGCAGATTTCCATATGTTAATGAAGTACTTTGGTATGGTGCTTTGGTCTAGTACTCTGTCATCTATACTAAGACCATACACTGAATCCCTTCCGACTTCCCATTTAATAGCATATGCATATGCCTTCTTGCAGACCGCAGTGGCTCAGAAAACCAAAGATGTTATTGATGGGACCAGTCATTGCCAGCAATTACATATTCTAGAAGTTGGGCGAGAATCTGGAAACATTTATATAGATATATTAAATGGGATAGATATAGATTTATGCAGTTTCAAATAAATCACAATCTGTTTTACACTCCAGTTAAACTACACTGGATAGGTGCCTTAACTTCTGAGCTCTGTACCAGGTGTGCAAAACTTCTGGGAGACTTGCTACACATGTTGTGGACATGTGAGAGAGTTTCTCCATTCTGGAACAGCATCCAGTCCTGCTTGGACCCACTGTTGTCTCTGTCAGATAAATTTAGTCTGGAGATTTGTATCCTAGGAGATTATGCCACTCTTCAGGGTTGATCTCAGCTATCATATATGGTATTAATCTCAGCATGTGCCAAAAAAATATTACTCCGGCACTGGAAAGATGCAATTATCCCTCTTATACTAAATGGTATTGAGAAATAATTGTTTGCAAGCAGAGCGGAGTTGTAGCGGGAGTGTCTAACAATATGGAAAAATTCAAACAAATCTGGGACCCCTGCTAAGTTTGTTGCTGATCCAGAATGAACAGGAGAAATCTAACATTGGAGCTCCTTAGTATCCAGAGACAGTTTAGTAGTTCTTGAGGTGTAATATATACGATATAAGAAAAGCAGTATTACCTATTGGCAGTCACGGTGGGCTGGGGAGGGTGGGATACTTGCATCTGTCTATCCTGTTGCACCTTATACAGCTGGCAATAATTCCAAGAGGTACATTTTTCTCTCTCTCTCTCTTGTGCAAATGCTTGTAATATATGCAGACTATAATGTATGTTGGATGCCTTTAAACATTGTGGTGAAAAAGAAAACCTAATAAAATATATTCAATAAAAAGAGAGCTGAAGGTTGTGGGTAATGAGGTGGGTAAGGGGTTAGTCACACCTCTATTAAACAGGGGCTGAAGTGTGGAGCAATCTGATGTATGGTTGGACTCATCAGATGCCCTCTGTGCCAAAAGGTTGCTGAGAATGAGTCCCATAACTAAATGCAATGCACCTTTGCCAAGAAGATTGCCTACCACCAAAGAGAAATGGCATTCTGGTTGGGTGCTCAAGGTGGACATAATAAGTCTTTGCTGCAGGTAGTCATTTGATCAGAAGCATGGGTTCCAGTATACTGCAGATATGGGTCCCATATCAAGTTACAGTGCCCGAGGGCATTTTACAGGTAGTGAGACATTCTGGAGTAAGTAGCAATGGACTCTAGGGAAGTGAGCCATTCTGTTAGTGTATATATATTTTGGGATCATCTGAGGGGAAGAACTAACCATAATACCTCTATGCAGGCTGACAGGAGCCTTTGTCTGTATGTCCCCAGAATGCAGGATACAGTCAGGGAGATAGCTCTGGCAACGGTGGGATAGGAGTTTTTAGAATCAGGGAACATTGTTGGATCACCTGAGTTCAAAACTTTTGGATGAACATGCAGTCCCAGATACAACGTAGGAGATCTGTCACAAAGAGTCACACCTCCAGCAGTTATCAAGAGACACGAGACCCATGTTTTTTTAGTTGAACAAGGGTCAATACTACTGATGTAGTATTTTGTTTTGAATCATGAGGCTGCGATTATCAAGGCAGACTTTGGGGGTAAGTTCTCAGCACTGTAACCAGGCTGTATCTGTGATAAAGAGCTGAAGTGATGTTTGCATTCTTGTTTGACTTTAACTGATGGAGCGGACACTGCATCATGAATGGTCTTATATATGGTACCACCTAGGCCTTGTGCAAACTTACACCAGGAAACCTGATTGAATTTGAGGTGAGGGAGGGGAATTGGGCTGGATTTGGTACCTGGTCTTCTTCAATATCTACATTAGTGACATTGCAGTTGGACTGGAGGGGAAGGTATGCCTATTTACACATGATGCAAAAAACTGCAATAGGGTAGACACACACTGGGGTGTGTGTGGAAAGAATGAAGGAGGACTTGGGGAAGTTGGAAGAGTGGTCAAGAACTTGGCAATTGAGATTCAATGCAAAGAAGTGCAGAATCATGCACTTAGGACATAGAAACCCACAGGCCACATATGAATGGGAGGGGGGGTAGTCACACTAACAAAGCAGGAGAGACACCTGGTGGTCATCATATCAGATGACCTAAAGGTAGTGAACCAATCTGATAAAGCAGTGGGACAGGCAAACTCTGTGTTGGGCTGTATAGGAAGGGTTATAACCAGTAGACCAAGGGAGGTGATACTGTCCCTATATAAATCACTGGTGAGACCTCACCTAGAGTACTGTGTAGTGGGCAAAGTCCTCGCATGCAAAACCTTTCAGGACAAAACCATGCAATGGAGACAGTGCCAGTCCCAAATTGCCCCACCCAGAGGAGGTTATCTTAAAGTAGGGGTTTTGCGGGGGCACAGCCCCCTGAAATGGGGGGTGCAGGGTGTGTAGCCCCCACAGAAAACACTTTTCTGGGTGCTTTCATCCCTCACATGCTGTTCTGACAGTGCAGTACAGTGCCGCACAGTTTTTGCGTGCGAGGACATGACCCCATGCCGAGTACTGTGTATAGTTCAGGAGGCCCCAGCTCTGTAAAGACATAGACAGGATGGAAAGGATACAAAGGAGGGATACCAAAATGGTTCAGGGCCAGTACCAGAAGCCCTACAAGGAAAGGCTAAGGAATCTAAATCTGTACTCCCTGGAGATCAGAAGGGAGAGAGGAGTGAGACAGTCAAATGCCTCACAGAAATAAATAAGGTAAATGAAGGGAGCATCTTTCAAAGAAGAAGATGCTCAAAGACTAGAGGTCACAATGTGAATTTGGAGAGGGGGAAGGATCAGAGGGAATGGGAGAAAGTGCTTCTTTGTGGAAAGGATAGTAGACCCCTGGAACAACCTCCCAACAGAAGTAGTAGGAGCTAAAACATCACTGGATTTAAGAAAGCATGGCATAGACACATGGGCATCATAGAAGCAGGTAGAGAAGGAAACCTGGAATCTGAACAGGGTCTGAAGAAACCATTGGTAGGGGATGGGGAGGATGGTAGAGACCAGAGATGAAGAAGGGTCTACTTGTGACATGGTAGGCATGGAAAATGGGCAGACTTGATGGGCCAGGTGGTCCTTTTCTTCCAGCAACCTCTATGTTCCTATGAGAGAAATCCCCTGTATCTTCAATTAGGAGCCACGGCTTCTAATGGAGGTCAGCTTTTATTTCAAACTTTGATTTTGATATGTGGCTTCTATTAGAGAGTGGCTGCACATCGAGTGCAACTAATACTTTTGTTCTGTTTGCTATGGGCTCTCTCTCTCTCTCTGGAACCCCTCTCAGCCACATCTTGCAAGCTGAGAGGAGCAGACAGAGGGGATCCTAAAGGTAAACCTCCCTCTCTTGCTGTCCTGCTTGAGGGTGCTTACTTATGACCCTTTGCATTGACCGGCCCCACCCATGGCCAGCCCTAGATTTATTGATCTCATCAGGTCATGTGATTGCTAAGTACTTTTAGTAAGTCCCCACTTTCCCACCTGCAGCTTATCTCCTTTGACCACTAGGGGTCAGTCCTGTACCTTCTCTTCCTTATTATTTTCCTGTCCTGTCCCCACCTACTTTTCCTTCTAACCACCTCCTCTCCATCTTTTCTCAGCCACTTCTCCACCTTTTCTGACACCTCACCAAACTATCGGCCCTTGTTCCCTGCCTGGGATTAGAACTCTGTACCTCAGCACCACAGTCAGCAGCACTACCTCTGTGCCATCTGGACTGCCCTACTATTGAGTTACCAATTGCTCCTCTTATACCCTTATCACATACTTCCCCCAACCCTCCTCTAGTTGCTTGTATACCCCTCTCTCTCTCTCGCTAGGTCTTAGCCACCCTGCCTCTCCTCCCTCCTTCCAATGCCACCTCCATTATGGGTCTTTCCTTAACTCACCTTATCCCATTCTGTCTAATATTCTTATCAGTGCTGTCTCCCAGACCAACCCCCATCCACCCCTACTAGCCCCCCTGTTTCTGTCCTTCTCACTATCCCCTGGATACTACTGAATTCACTCCTCCAGCCTTTTCCCTCCAGCCGAGCCAGTTAGCCATCTGCCCCCTCCCCAGCCTCCACCTTCTTCTGCTAGTAGTTCTCTTTCACGTACGTGCTCTCCCCCTTCCCGTGATGGGATCCAAACCAATATCCTCCCCCTGCCCTCACACCAGTAAACCCAAACAACTCAAACAAGCCCCTGTTAGGTTAACTCTCCTACTGTTGCTTTTGTCAGGCAATGTATACCCCAACCCTGGCCTAATTACTGACTCCATCCCAAATTGCAACCTGTTAATGGTCTTTTATTGCCTCAATTAACATTTGCAGTCTACAAAACAAATACGACATCCTCCAAAGATGGATGGTCCTGGCTGCACTAGCCAGATATCCTGGCCATGGTAGAGACCTGGTTCCACCAGGATATCCTGGACTCATCAGTGGCCCTAAATAGCTGCTCAATCTTCTGTGAAGATAGGATTGGAAAAAGAGGCAGTGGATGTGCCGTTTACATCCATGACTCCCTGCAGGGTCATAAGCTCCTGCCTGCCCAGATTGATCATGGTGCACAGGCCCTAACTCTAAAAATTGATATTGGCACATCTAGGAAGTCCCTATTTATTAGCACTGTCTATATCCTCCCCAAAACCAAAAGCTAGCCTTTAACACCATTCTAAACTACCTCTCTCAACTGCCCAACAACTCAGAGATCATTGCTCTGGGTGATTTTAACATTAACTGGCTGGCCACATCAGCTGTCCCATACAAAGACACCAGCGCCACTATGGATTTCTTCCAAGCTGTATCCTCCCTCATGCATTTTAACTAAAAAACTGAATCCTCCACCCTCCTTGACCTCATCCTAACCAATCACCCCTGTAGACTCCCTAATGCCTCAGTGCTCCCGGACACCCTTAGTGACCACTCACCAATACTATGCACGTGGTCTACTAGGATAAAAAAAATCCAATCCTAAAACCTTGTATCAATGCCATCTAAAACCCAGTAAGCTGGGACTGTTCAAAAACTACATATCAAGTTGTGAATGGTCACCCCTGGACAATGCCCCATACATTGATGAGGCCCTCACCTACTTTATTACCAAATTCATCACTGCCTGTGACAAATTTGCTCCCTTCACTAAATGCATTGTCAAAGGTCCTAACACTCCGTGGATCACTCTGGTACTCCTTGACCACATGGGCCACAGAGACACCATCTGGTACAAAGCCCTCAGGTCTGGCTCTCTGGTGGACAGGAAGCTTTACAGAGTGATGAGAAATAAATGTACATGGGATATATGTAAGACCAAGACTGACTGCTACTGGGCTACTCTCTCTTCTCCACCTGGGACTCAGGCCAAATGTTTTGGGAGAACCTAAAGGAGCTCAATGGAACTCGGTGTCTCCCCCACCCTCCCAGCTTAATATCAATGGCTCTCTTACCCCTGACCCTCAGCTCATTACTGGCACACTTAACTCCACATCTTCTGATCTCAGCAGTGTTCTTCCCCTTAACTTATTTGATTCTCCCTCTGGACCCCCCCCCCAATATCCCCCCCTTTCGATTCAGAACCGTCTTCATCTGGGAGGCCAAACCCTACCAGAAAGAGCCTTAGGTAAATCATGGCACTGTAGTGACTCCCTAGACCTAGACTCATTCATATGGTTCTTGATGAAGTCCTTCCCCCTTTAACTAAAGTACTCAATCGCTCCCTCTGTCTTGGGCAGTTCCCAGCCAAATGGAAAGCAGCTGTAGTCACCCCTATTCTTAAAAGTGGTGACCGCACCACCCCTGGTAATTTCTACCCCATTTCCATTCCCCACCCCATTTCTATTCCCCAACCCCAAAGCTCTGGAAAAAATCATCTGGGATCAACTCACTGACCACCTTGTTAAATATAATCTGCTTTGTCATGAGCAAGATGGGTTTCATAAAGGGCATAACACCACCACCGCACTTATGGAATACACCAATACTATCCATATGGCCGTTGATGGTGGGTGCTTAGTTGGGTCTGTTTACATAGACCTAACTAAAGCATTCAATGCAATCAACCATGTCCTCCTCCTTAAGTCCCTTACCTCCATAGGTTTCTCCAAGGATGCCACCTTGTGGTTCACAGATTACCTAAGCGGAAGGACCCAACAAGTCAGAATTAATATCACTCTCTCCACAAGTCTTCCTATCAGATCTGAAGTGCCCCAAGGATTCATCTTAGGGCCCCTCCTTTTTAGCTTATTTCTAAACACCCTCCCCAAAGCCTGCTAAGGTCAGCTGCTGCTTTATGCTGATGACGTTGTGCTCTTTTCCTCTCACCCTCACCCCCAACTCACTTCAACTGTCCCCTCAAAGACTCTTCACCAAGGCAGAATCCTGGTTTTCTGCACACAGGCTGGTGCTAAATTACAAAAAAAAACCAAAAACAAAGTCATAGTATTTACCCTTTACCAAAACAAGCACAGGGGAGCTCCCTGCAAATCCTTAACTTTCAATGCACACCACTCAAGAAGGTTAACTCTTTCAAATCTCTGGGGATCACACTCGACACTGCTGTCACCTATCATGAACACATCCACCTGCTATCAACACTAGGATTGGTTTGCTATACCGGCACAGTTGGTGCCTTCCTCCTGAGGCACTTTGTTTAGCTTTCACCTCCTCTGTCCTCTCCCTAGTGGATTATTTATTTAGTTTTTGTTGACCTGGTAAGTGCACTAGACAAATCCTGCCTATTTTCAGGCACGACCTGGGGAAGGGGGATAGAGATGAATGCCAACTGACCTTGAACCAGATTAAGCTGTTGGTGGTATTTTTAATGAATGAGGGAAATTTGGCCAGGACACGGGGAAATTCCCCTACTCTTTTCAATAAGTGCCATGGGATCTTTAACATCCACCTGAACTACCACCAATCCAGGCAGATGGGACCTCGGTTTAACGTCTCATCCGAAAGACGGCATCTCAGAAGTGCAGCACCCCTCTCATGCTGCACTACAGTGTTAGTTCTGGGATATTAACCCAAGTGCCAGATGTGGGAACTGAACCCACAGCCCTCTGATCTCCCAGCCTCAGAGGTGAGTGTGCTACCTACTGAGCCACTGACACTGTTATGTTATGTTATGTGGATTATGGGATCATACTCTATGGGGCAGCAGATAACACTGCCCTTCATAGTGATTAAGATGTCACTGAATAAAGCTTACCGACTTATTGCAGGATGTGATAGGCAGACCCATACCTGTGCACTTTATGGCCTCACCAACTGGCTCAACTTTGACAGCAGGCTCAGATACCAGACCTGACTTCTTGCAAAAAAGATTGCCAATGGGCTAGCTCCACCTGGATGTCTTAATCTATTGCAACCTGCCCCCATACTGGAGGCCCCCAGCAGCACCTCCAAATCCTCCTGAAGCCCCACTGCAGGACATCACTGGGCCAGAGGTCTTTCCTTAACAGAGACCCCCTCTGGATGAATGCTCGGCCTCATGCTATTTCATCAGAAAAAAAGCTTGGCCCCTTCAAAACCAACCTTAGCGAACACATCCTCTCCACCTGTGCTTTGTGACTGCTTCTGGCCTCATTGCCTCTATCTCCTCCCCTCTCTCTCTCTCACTGCTAAGTCCCTTCAGATGGCTAGCTGAAAACCTCTACCCTTCATATCTACTTTTTTACCTCACTGGCCTATGATTCTACTATCTAATTGGGTTAGGCCCACAGCTCTGCCTCCAGCTGTGTTAATAATGCTAACTAGATATTGGCCTCCAACTGTATTAATAATGTTCTTAATGTACTAGTAACCTTAGATAGTTCATTATCCTGTGTAAACTGTAACTTCCCACATTCTGTTTTTCTGTCTGATTTCTATTGTGAGGAACACCGTGCCCCTTGCCCACAATTTTGTTTGCCTGGCCTGTACACATGACCATGGATAATTCTGTATCCTGTTAAATACTGCACCTATGCACACTTTATTATTCACTGTCTGTACTTCATCGACTGATTTTCTTTTGTTAACTTCAATGTTTGTGTTATTAATTAGCCACTGTCTGTTAGTTCGTACCTCCTGACATGGAGCCTTGTAAAAAAGTCTCTGACTCAAAGATTGGTAATTCTGATGTATAGTCTAGAAAAGCTAAAATAAACTAAATAAACTTCTAATCCAAGATATACGGTGTGCCTCTTGCCTTAATATGAACCTGTGCAATGACAATGTCCTATGATACATCACACTCTGTTGTGTATTATTGTTTAAGTATAAAGCATGTTTGGAAAGTGGATCACTCTAATTGGCTGCTAGCATTCTAAAAGGGTTATGTTAATGATAGGAATACCACATGTACTGTACAATAAAAAAAAATAAGTTTTCCCTATATAAACTTTCATTTTAAAAGTAAATGAAAATATTTTAGTCTAATACATCCATTAAAGTACTCCCCGTCTTGGTTTACTTTCATTAATTTAATCCTTGGTCTATAAGGCCCTCAGATGTACAGTACTTCATGGTAAATGCCCCACCCCAGGATTGATTAACTGGTGGTATGTCTAATACTGATGGTACCTTAATGCGTAAATAAACAAACATTTTATTTTATCTAAAAATGCTTTTCCAAATTTCAAGGCACTTTACAGTTCACAAAGCAAACAAAAAACTGAGACAAACTAAACAATAACAGATACCTGCAAGCAAGTCAAACATGATAAATAATACTGTATAGAAGTAGCACACATCAAGTGTTCAAATTTAGCTCCCATCTCTACTGATCAATAAATTCCATCAGCCACAATTAATCCAGAAAGTGAACTGGAACAACTAGGTTTATAAAAGATAACAGTATACACAAGGGGCTATCCTTATTGCCATAGGAAGAGCATTCAAGCACCTGTGGCAGCATCCCCTGAACCCTGGTCCCCCCCAAATGTTTTACTGGGATCTCAATCCCTAGGATTTGTATTTGAGTATAGTAGGAACATTAATAGAAGAAGCCACTTGCCACAATTTCAATAACAGACACATGTTAATGGAGGCAGTTCCTCTTATATACACACTATTAGGAACAGTAATATTTGTGCTTATTTGGAAATTGCATACAGTATATCCAGAAAATGAACGACATACTTTAACAGACTGCAGGAAGGCAAGTTTAGCAGTTTGGTATTTAACTGTCTTTTTTTAATTCCACGTAGAGAAGGATGGTATCATGTGATGTGAGCGAGTATTACTGAGCAGTTCAATATGAGCGACTCAATAATACCACTCGCATTTAAAGCAACTGGAGGAAAAGAGCAAGATATCCTGTATAATGGGTGTAGCTCTGAATTATACTCGCTAAAGCAGGATATGAGAAGGTGTGTGGCCAGCCCTGCTGAACTGGTTGTTTGGCATAGTGGCTAGTGCCACTGCCTATGTAGCTGGCAGAGCCGGGTCCGGGACACTACTGTGGGAAAACCTTTCTACTTTTTTTTAAAACATTGCAATGATTTGTAAGTCAACCCCCTCCCCGGTATTGATTATATTTTATTTGGAGGGTACAAGGGCCTTGCATTTTGTGTTTGCTTTAGTTAAAATAGTGAACGACCGTCACTGTTTGTGACGGCCGATTTTGTGCTGCTCGCCCTTTTGATGGTGGGTGCTGTTTTGTTTGCGGTTTGTTGTACGTGCAATAAGGGAATCACCGTTATCACATAAATCCAGATGGACTAATCAAGTAGTTGTAATTCATGCTCAAAGGAGAGTGCAGTTCTCTTGGTTTTCTTGATGCAGGCATACAGCATACAGAGTACACAGGATTCCTCATACCTTTTAGCAGCACCTACAATACCACTTAGTGCCTAATTGCACCCTGAATCCGAGCAGCAATTAACACTTCAGTCATGTCAGAATATCTAGAAAAGAGACAGAAAAGTTGCATACAAGTACAAATGAAATTTGCTCTGCTTACTACAAAAAAAAAAAGAACAAACAGTATAGAATAAGAAATTATTTGGGACTGAAGGAAAATGTGCATTTAGACAAAAAATACATACAGTGTATCTGAACTGCTTACAAGTGTAACTGGACTGTATGTCTGTCAACCTGGCTGAATGTGCCTAAACGTTCAGACAAAAATGGAATTTGTGTCCATTTTCAGATGCCAATGGCTTCAAAATTAAAAACACTGGGATGCAAACAGATGGAAATTCAGACACACAATTAGCTGCAGATAAATGTTTTGAAGTTTCAATGGAATTTTGGACACAATTTAGGGTGCAAATTCTGCAGCAGTTGAAGGGCCATCCTCACTTGTGTCTGCATCTGTCACTTCAGACAAATCTGGTCTTTTGTGTAAATAAAGGACCCCTTTGTAACCGTTTGATGCAGGCTGCTGCATATTCTGATGATTGTCACAAAGGCTCAGGGTCCACTGAAATAATGATACCAAATTTAGTTGCAAGTTGGCAGATACAGATGCTGGTGGAACTTGCCTCTGCCTCTACCCCTTCTGAATCTTGAGCCTAATATCTTTACAAATGACAATGAGACTATTTATAATAATGTAATATGACATTTATAGGACAAGTAGTACAGCATGCTGCCTTAATTCATGGAAATATAGACTGAAGCAAGACTTCTAAAAGCTAAAACAAGAGTATTTGTAAATCAGCAAAAAAATAGTATAGTTCTTTAGCATTAATATATTCCTGACATAATTAAATTGGCTGGCTGTATAGCCTAGAGGTCAGAGAAAGGAGCTGTGAATGAGCTTGGTTTATCCAGCATAGCTGGGTTTGATTCCCACAACCTCCACTTGCATACTGTGTGACTCTGAGCAAGTGACTAAACCAGCCCAAAGCTCCAGGGTCGTCCCTAAAAACAGACACTTGTGCCTAATGGGCTTTACACAGTTAAATAAACTAAATATTCATCAGTACATGATTCAGGGATGTACTGGCACTCACTTAACAAGAAAGAGGCCTTGGAGTTATCATATCTGATGATCTCATGGTGGCAGGGCAGTGTGCATAGCAATGGGAGGACTAATGAGATGCTGGGGTTCATAGGGATGGATATATCTATTAGAACTGGGGGTGGGGGAGGAGGTGTTGCCATTGTGTAACTTGCTGGTGAGACCCCACCACCTGAGTACTGTGTCCAGCTTTGGAGGCTCCACCTTAGAAAGGAAAATGAGTTGTGCAAGTCTCGGGACTGTGTTTGAGCATGATATAAGTCTTCCCTTTCCTTGTCTGACCTCCTATGCTACCAGTCACTCAGGGACTTCTGTACAAAGGCTGTCCATACTACTAAGGCCCACTACTTTCAGTCCAACCTTCAATCAAGTCTAAACTCCCCATCAAATTTCTGGAAGGTCATTCACTCTCTATTTAATCCCACAGTACAGTTTGCTCCCCATTCTCCTGGTGGGTGGCTCACTGGCCTCTGCACCCCATCCCCATTGCTGCTCATTTTAACAAATTCTTCACAACCTGTGCAATACCCTGTCATCCCTTTCCTAATCACCTTGTTTTCCCTACACCCAACACCCCACTTGTCTGAAGGCTTTCACTTCCTCCCGTCTCTGCCAGGAAGTCTTCCTCACCCTTATGTAACTCAACCCTTTGGCGTCCAGCCCTGGTGGTTTGGACCCTAAACTCCTACAAGTCTCTGCTCCTGTTACTTCCCTCCACTCTCTAACCTCTCGAAATCTCTCCCTCTCATTCAATGCTATCCCTCAGGCCTAGAAATTGCTAAGGTTCTGCCTCTGCACAAAGGGGATGACCCCTCTTCCCCAGGAAACTATAGGGTGATTTCACTCTTCCCTTCTCTCGCTAAGCTTTAAGAGTCCATTGTGTACTCTAGGCTTGCTGACTTCATTGACTCCTCAACTTTCCTCTCACCTTACCAGTCTGGCTTTAGGAAGAACTACTCTACCATCTCTTCTCTGATGTGAGTAACTGATTCTATCCTCTCAAGGATGGATCAGGGACCTATTACCACAGCAATATTCATCAGTCTAGCCAAAGCTTTCGACTCAGTATTTCACCCACTACTCTTGGATAAGCTGATCTCTGCAGGCCTTTCAGCAACAGCAGTTGACCACAACCATTGGTGCTGTCAAGTGTAAGCTCAGGCAGCACCATGCTGCGGAAGATGACTGTGACTGTGTTGGCCATTCATGATGACCAAAACAACTTTCCTATGTTTGCACCACTGTAAAGCAGCAGCACTTTGTGTTCCACCTAATCTTAGGGGCACCTGCCTTCTCAGCACTTCATTGTTCCACCCCCCCCATATACCCCATTGCTCTCCCCACTGGGCACCCCTTCCCATCTCTGTCCCCACCCTCATGGCCCCCCATCTGATGCTCTCCTAGCCCTATTGTCTCCAACTTTCTTTAAGTCTGTTCTTAACCCTTTACACTGGCCTACACTTCACTATGCTGCTGCTGTGCCTGTTCTCCACTCTGTTTCTCCCCCCACAAGTATGCCTAACTCTCCAATGCACGTGCCTTCTCATCAATGCCATAGTGGTGTCTAAATGTTATACCTTGCTAAATGATGTCCTAACCTTGTAATTCACACTAGTGTATTGTCTACCTAGCTTGTAATGTATTGTTTAATACCAGTGCAATTTTGCACTTGCTTGCAATGTAATGCTATGTACCTGTTCAATTTTTTTCTTGTAGCTGACGTGAAATCTACAAATGAGCATCCACCTGCAGGTGTCCTCCAAGATATCAATAAATAAAAAAACTAAAAAAAAAGTTGACAGCTTCTGCTCCTATCTTTTGGGCCATCAGCATTCTGTTCGTGTGGGTGGTGTTCTGTCCCCTTCCCATCTTAGTGGTGTCCCACAAAGCTGCATCCTGGGTCCAATACTATTCTGTTTTCCTGAATAACATCTCCATTGCCTGTATCTCTTAGCATATCTACATGTATGCAGGTGACACAGTCATCTTTACTTCTGGCTTTTCAATCTCAGCTGTGGAGGTCCCTACAGCACCAACTTCCTAACATATTACACACTGGTTCCACACCAATCAGATCAGGGTTAGCACCAAGAAGACTGTGTCCATGGCCTTTGGCACCATCCAGAAACTGGCAAGGCTCTCACCTTCCCCTTTCTTCTCCACCTTGGATGGCAGCCACTTGGAGGTTGTCCCTGCCTTTAATACCTAGGTGAGTGGCTACAGAAGAAGCTTGACTTCTTTTCCCACATCAATGCCATCCATACCAAACTTTGTCCCAAGCATGGCACTTTGTACCACAACAAGGACTGCCTCTCCCCCAGGTCTGCAAGGAGCCTGTAACCAGAATGGTGCTCCCGGTTTTTGACTATGTGGACATGGTCTGTGGCACCACACCCTCCTCTTCACTTGCCTGACTGGACATCCTCTGTAATCGTCTGCCATTTCACCATCAGCTCTCCACTCCATACTCACCATTTCTCGCTCTATTCCTTCCTGTCCATCCTCCTGCTACCATCATGGCACCAATCCCACTGCTCCACTTTTATTGATAAATACTAGTTTTGATCCCTTCTCTCCCACTTCTCCTGTTTCCTTTCCCCCAACGCCTCCTCTTCCTACTCTCTATCGCCATACTGTCTTCATTCCCCATCCTCACTCATGTGCTGGGCAAGCTGGCTTCTTCTACAGTCTCCCCTCCATCTGAAGACAGACCCCTCTTTCTTCATCTCTGTCTCTCTCTCTCTCTCTCTCTCTCTCTCTGTCTGTCTCTGTCTCTGTCTCTCCATACCTTTAGATGTTTGCTAAGGCATATTCCTGCTCCCCTTGTACCTGTCACTCTTCCTCTTGAACCTGTCATCCTTTTTCTTCCAGTCTCTCCAGTCTTCTCTCCTACCTGTGTCTCCCTAAATCTGAGCTAACTGCACTCTAGGTCCTCGGTCTGCTCTCTGTTCAGTATGATGTTTATTGATGCACTCTAGCATGCTTTGGTCAGTGTTTCCCTGCACTGAATAATTGCGAAGTTCATTGTATTCAAGGTATAATCTTATATTGCTGTTTTCTCATGTGGGGCTTTTACCTAATTCTCCTCACTTGGACTGCCTGTGTATTTATTACTTTGTATTTTTGTACTACAGATGCCTATAATGCCTGTATGTCTGTACTTCTGTTCTCCCACCCCAGGTTGCACTCTGAAATGAGCCTAGGCTCAATGTGCCTTTCCCGTGTTACCAAATGTTAAATCAATCAATCAATAAATAAATAAATAAATAAGACATAGACAGGTAGAGGCTGTTCAAAGTGAAACGAACAAATTATGCTGCATTCATGGACCCTGGCAGGGTGCAAGTGAGGGTTCCAACCCAGACATAGTATTTTTCTGACAAATAGACTAGCAAACCAGAGCAAGGAGTTCGCTTATCTCCAGTGAAGTTTACACAAGTCTTAGGAAATAATGCAAAAACAGATGCAGGTTTGAAGGTTCAGTTCAAGGCTTTAATTAAGCAAAATGCCCTTCGAAATGGTAGCTACACTAAATGGAGTGGTGTTCCATAGAAGCAGGTGCCTCAGAGCTTCACCAATTAAGGCAAAGAACCAATCTCCTGTTGAAGGCTGAATTGGTGAAGCTCTGAGGCTCCTGCTTTTACAGAACATTAATCCATTCTGCCTAGCTACGATTTTGAAGGGCATTTTGCTTAATTAAAGCCTTGAACCAAACCTTCATACCTGCAACTGTCCATTATTTCCTAAGACCTGTGTAAACTTCACTGGAAGTACGCAAACTCCTTGCTGTGATGTGTGAGTCCATTTGTCAGAACAATAGAGGCTGTCCAAAGAAGGGCAAATCAAATGGTGAGGCGGCTTCATGAGAAACTCTATGAGTAGAGACTGAGGGATCTCAAAATGTACACTCTGGAAGAGTGGAGAGGAAGAGATGACAAGATATAGACCTGCAGGTACGTCACAGTTGTGAACAGGGAGAAGGAGGGAAGTCACTTTCAAATGAGAAGGAGCACCAGGTCCAAGAGGCATGCAATGAAGCTGGGGGGAGTTCAAGAAAGATGTGAGGAAATATTTCTTCACTGAAAGGGTGACAGACACGTGGAACAGACTGCCAACATAAGTGGAGGAGGCAAAAACTGTCGGGGACTTCAGCCATGCATGAGAAAGACAGAGGTGTTTATTAGAAAACTAGCAGAAATAGGGTTGCCACCTTTGGAAGAGGCAAAAACCGAATCCTAAGCTCCACCTTTAGCCCCACCCCTTTTCTTGACTCATCATGCACTGTTCCTCCAATAAAGGGCAACACTTAAAGCAGCAGTGAAATAAAAATGTTAAGACACTGTACTGTGCCTGTTAAAGTTACTTTTCTACGTTCTTCCTATTTATTTATTTATTTATTGACATTGGTTAACCAGATACATACAGAGATACAATAAATCTCATTTACAGATATGATCTGGGGGAGACAAGGGAAATACTCCAAATAGCATACAATAGTATACATACTTTATATCTTTTTCTGCCTCCATTTCCTGTTCTTGTCCACAGTACTATTTCAAAACCAAAGAAGTGACCATACGTTTTTCTTGTGGGCAAAAATAATTTAAAACATTTAAAAATGCCTAAATTCTGTTAGAGATGAAAATGTTTACCAGCAAATGAGAGTGGAGGACAACTGGCTCTGTTACTGTTACAGTTACAAAAGGTGGGGACAGCTTTGCTGCTATGCCACTTTAAGATGCAATGGAAAAGATTAGGTTAAGTAAGTGCTAATGGTGTTAATGGGCTATACTTTACAACTCCCAGGGTGACTGCATTCACAAACAAAAGGCTACACTGACAACAGAACTTGTTTGTAACCTGGACGTGTAGCTTAAACAATGAATGATATTACAAAATTTGTTTCAAAAGTATGTGAGTACTCAAAATGGCTCAAAAACCTGACCAGCACAAAGCAAAACCAGATTACCTGATAGGGACCCTGAAAACCTGATCACCAGGTAAAAAACCTGACAGGTGGCAACCCTAAGCAGAAAGGAAGGAGGGAGGGAGGGTTGTCAGTTAGGGTCTGCAGAGACAGATTAGGCAGGGGAACACGTGGGAAGATGAGGCAGACCAAACAGTCCATTTCTGCTGATAAATTCTATGCTTCTATATTATTTCCTGCGGAGCCAATGACTATTTGCCTCTACATTGAGCAGCTTAATGTCATACTGCCAGCTCACCACTAGATGTCTGTCATGCCTCAAATAGCAGCATCTCAACAGTGATAGTATTTATCCAGGAGTGATTAGAGAAAAAAAAACAGGAGGAGTTACAGCCCACAGAAAGGTGGGCCTTTGTTTCTTCTCTGTTTAAAAGGGTAGGGAACTACACATACAAATGGAGACCTTTAGAGACTGCAATGAGAAACTTCTGCTTTTTTGTTCTCCTCCTGATGGCTCTGTATGCAGGTAAGGAGATCCCAAACTTGTCTTTTTGAGTACCGCTCATATTGTATTGATACATTTCATTTCATTTCACTGAGTCATTTTACTTAAATGCTATATTTAGTGCAGGAAGAAACATAACTAAATCTATTATTACAAATATTGCTACATGAACTATACTATTATTACAGAGTATGTACTAACAATATTGTGTATTTGTCTTGTTTTAGGTGTGCAGTGCCAGGAAGGGGTAACACAGACACCAGAGATTTCTGCAAAAGAAGGAGAAGATGTACATTTCCAGTGTAAAACCAGGCCCAGCGATAATTATATCTGTTGGTACAAACGATCACCTAATCAAGCACCAGTGCTTGTGATGTATACATACAGTGATTCCAAGTATGAGAAGTGATTCAGTTTGACAAAAAACAGTAGCACCTCCTGGACATTTAGCCTCAGTAAGGCGATGTTAGAAGATGCTGCTGTGCACTTCTGTGCAGCGAGTACCACAACACTAGAGGTGCAGGAAATGCTGAGACAAAAAAGTCAGTCCTGTCACAGCATCATTTGACAGGAACGCATATAGTCAAGAGAAAATGTTTCTGTACATTAAGCAGTATGCTGTTCTTTATATGAAACTAGTTTTAAGAATGCACTTCTTGTCAGCAAAATGACACCATTTACATATCACTGTGTACAAAGCCTGTCATTGACCTGATAGGCACTATGTTTATTATACAATAAATGGAAAGCAATAATGAAAAGTCCCCATGTGTACTCATTTCATGTTATTGTATTAAACTTTGCCCAGACTACAAATTAAATCTGCTGTGCTCCTGGTGCAAGTATTGGGCATATTAAAATGTCGTTCACAGTATATCATTATCAAAAAACACTCTGCCTCATGAAGTCCAAAGAACAGCATATTTAAAGGAATCATTTATTAACTCATAGTGCCACAAAGCTAACAATTAACTTAGAATATTAATGTGCTACACTGCCCACGTCTAATCTTGGTCTTTTTAATCGAGGAGTAGGAGTGGCCAGTTAGCCTTTCTAGCCAGTTAGCAAAGTTAGGCAAGCGGCATATATAAAAGTCAAGCTGACCCACATCCCTAAAGGGTAGGGTCATGCAAAATTAAACTTCTGCTGATGAATTTTTGTAAAGTCAGAATTTTGCTTTGGCAAAATTTCAGACTGCTTTATGGTAACTTTTATGGAAATTCTGATTTAGAATGATGGACTGAATGTATGAATTGTTGACTAATGTATTAAACTGCAAACAGAAATTCTGCACAACTGATCATGGAACTGTGGAGTAATTGCATGTATTATGGATTAATGTAGTAAACTGAAATAGAATTCCTCAGAACTGTCATTTTACAGTTCATGTGTATTATTCTGTAATTCAGCCAGAAAATTCCATGGAACATGAGGAAGATTCACTTAACACTTTCAGAAGATTCTGATTTTGCAGAAGGCAGAAGTGCAGAAAATTCTGCACAATTTAAAACATTTCGTAAACATACTTCAAAAGAAGAATTTGCTCTACTGGTTAGCTTTACTAAAGGTTGCCTGATTCACATTTTGGGCCCTATGCATGATGCCAATGCACCATGTAAACTGGACATGTTGGCAGTGATACACATGAATACCATGGAGCGTGTCCCGTGGACCCTGTGTGGCATTCATGAACCAGGTGCAAGACAGTTGCATGCCCAAACCCCAGGCCACATGGACAGCAATGCATGGGGGGCTGGCTGGGGAATGCCGGGGTGGGCTGACACTATGTGCCAGTCACAAAGGCACTTAGTGCTGTCCACAGGGGGGGTGTAGTGCAGAGTATGTTATGGCAGCAGGGACCCTGCTATAACTCACTGCCCACCCCAAAGACTTCACCTGCCAGATGCAGAAGGACTTGGAAGCAAGCCTCCATGCTGCCCCAGCCCACAAGGCAGATGGGGAGGCTGGGGCAGCTGATCAGCTGAGTGCCTGCACAACACAGCACACATGGTCTGCCATCACAGATCTGCACCCAGGCGGTGGGCCCATCCTGCCAATCCCTGACCTTCCAAACACTGCCCCAACAACACATGCCACCCAGCCCCATTATGCTGCACTGCCCCCCACCCCAACACAAGACAACCCCTGCCAGACCCAGCATCACTGAACCCCACCCACCGTGGCACTGACAACCTCTCCCATGCCTCTGTACTTGCCTGTTGGTGCCACGGCTAGGAATGGCCAATGGCACAGCCCTCCTCACACCTCCTTGGCCACCAGCCATCCAAATGATGCTGGGAGCGCACCACTATATATAGACAGCATGCTCCTGGCATCACTTGGATGGATGGTGGCCGAAGAGGTGTGAGAAGGGCTGTGCCGCTAGCTATTCCTGGCCACAGCACCAATGGGCAGGTACAGGGACAAAGGGGTAAGTTGTTGGTGTCACAGTAGTTGGGGGGTACAGTGGCCACCAATGTGGGGGTGAGGGTACCAGGGGCAGAACATGGACCCTTAGGATTGGGGCAGTTGTGTGTGTGTTTGTGGGGGAATCTTGCAAACAGTGGGGCTCTAGGGCATCATGGTACAGGGTTGGGTCTCTGGGGGATGCAGCTGTGGGTTTGGGGCACAGCTGTGCTGGGGGCTGCCTGTAGGATGGGGAGCAGGTTTCACTGCCAGGGGGTTGTCTGTTCATCTGGTGGGTGCCTTGCAGAGAAGGCTGGTTTGGGGGTCCACAAGGTGATGGGGTCATGCCGCATGGCTCTGGGTGTCTGCAGTAGGCATTCACACACCCAGACCCATGTTGCAGCGCAGAGATCCACTGTGGGACCAATGCCAGGCATCCAACTGGGTCCACGACTCTGCCTGTGGTCATCCTGTGTGGACCTGCATGCAGGGGGTGAAGCCATGGACAGGTGGTGGCCATTAGTGAATAACAGCTGGTGCACACACCATGCTGCAGGAGTGTGTGGGTGGAGTTACAGCTTTGGTGTGTAACTTACACCCATTAGTGCATAGGGGCCATAGAGAGGTGACTTCCAAACAAACACATTGAAAATAAGCACAGAAAGCCTACTCAATCACTACCATGTATTTAATTGATGGCCACTGGCTCTCAATGTTTTGTTCGTAGAGTGTACTCATGAGAAGTGGTCCTGTTTGTAAATAGAAAACATTATAAACATTGGTTTTCATACATTTCTTGAATTTAACACCAAAACATGTTTTTTTCATTTGTATATTTGGATGAAATTGCCAACCACCATAATCTTTTTGTTGTGTTGTCTAAATGATTTTTTTGTAGTCAGATATTCATAGAAAACTGTGTGAAATATAAAATTCAAAATACCTTATTTAGATATATCCTCAAACGCTTTCCTTTAAACACATACACACCCATTGTCATTGAAGGTGCTATAATGACATTTGTATCATTCACTTTGATAGTCTGTAATATATATTTCAGTGTGTTAAACAACCATAAACCCCTATTTTGATTGTTTTGTTATGAAAATAAAGTCACATTTCTTCACTGAAAACTGTAACCACCAATATTGACTGTTACTCAGTAGTACCACAAAACATTTTATTACTCATGGTCACTGGTGTGTGAAGTTGGAAAACTTTGCTTCTAGGTTTATTTTGTGAATTCTCTGCAATTCATGAAGCTAATCCACCTTTCAAAGTTCCAGTTTACAGTATAGGAATACATTTGCATATTGTGAATTTGGTAACTCCACTGGTGAAGTGGGTGATACAGGCTAAGTTTGCTATGCAGTATAACATTAGAAGTCATATATAACTACTGTGTAATTAAGAGTGAGGGTCTTTGTTTTCTCATTTTATTTCTGTAGCAAAGTTTGGTTTGGTTAAGGGATTTGACATTAGGATTGTTTGAACCCTGGCAGGGCTATTCAATAGCTCGCTACAGTCAGAGGGGGTTCAGAAAGATTGGAGGATAGCAGATGTGATGTTTTTATATAAGGGAGGGGACAGGGAGGAAGCTGGAAATCACAGGCCCATCAGTTTTACATCCACTGCAGGTAAACTGATGGAGACACTAGTAAAAGAGGGAGTAGTGGCCTACAAGGAGAAATATGGGCTCCAAGATAGTAAGCAGTATGGGTTCAGGCAGGAAGGTCTTGCAAGGCTAACCTGATAATATTCTTTGACTGAGTAACAATGGCAGGTGATAAGGGACAAGCAGTAGATTTACTCTGTTTTGATGTCCGTAAGACATTTGACTCAGTGCCACACAAAAGGTTTCTGAAGAAATTAAAGGATCTGGGAGCTGCAAAAGACCTACCTAAAAAGGGTGAGAAGTTGGTTGGGGGGAGACAGCAGAGGGTGGTAGTAAACAGGGTCAAATTGGGGGAAAAGGATGTCATGAGTAGGGCACTACAAGGGTTAGTCCTGGGAACAGACCTTTTCAATATGTTCATCAGTGACACAGGAGAAGGAATACAGAACAAAATGTGTCTCTTCACAGATGACATAGATTTTCAAATACCTCAAGGGTGTAAATAAGGTACAAGAGGGTAGCATTAAAAAAAAAAGACGTTCAAGAACAGGGGGTCATGATATGAAATTGGGTGGGGGGAGACTAAGGGGTAATGTGAGAAAGTATTTTTTCATGGAAAGGTTGGTGGATCCATGGAACAACATCCTTTCAGAGGTTGTAGGGACAAAAATGATAGAGGAATTCAAAAATGCATGGGACAGACATAAAGGAACTCTAGTGATAGGAAAGGGAGGGTAAGGCCGCAGACCATTTAGGATCTGTGCTATATGCAACAGGTAGGGAAAATGGGCAGACTAGGTGGGCCAAGCGGTCCTTATCTGCCATCAAATTCTATGGGTTCAATTCTCAAAGGGGGCTTAGATTAACGCAAACTGCGGCAAACTTCAGCTTGCACCAAAGCTCGGTGGCCAGGGACCCTGCACCAAATTCTGGTACAGGAGGGGTCCTGTGCCAAAGCCCCCACACTTGTGACAACCTCTTCTGTGCGATAAACACCTGGCACATGGGAGAGGTCTGCTGCAAGCTCCTGTGGCAAAGGCAAGTATCCACCCATCCCCGATCCCAGGATCAAAAGAAGTAGACCCCTTCCCTGGTGGTATAGTGGTCCCCCACCCTGATCCCTGATATCGACCGTTGTTGTAATAATTTATAAAATGCCATTCCCTGGAGTTCTAGTTACCCTCCCATCCCAATAACTTATATTGCCTGTTGTTTTAATAATTTATAAAATGCCCTTCCCTGGTGCTCCAGTGCCCCCACCCCCGATCCCCAATATTGCCCATTGTTTAATAATTTATAAAGTACCCTTCCCTGGTGTTCTAGTGGTAACCCAACCCAATCCCCAATATGGCCCGTTGTTTCTAATAATTTATAAAATGCCCTTCCCTGGTGTTCTAGTGGCCCCACCACCACAATCCCTGATATTACCTGTTGTTTTAATGATTTATAAAATGACTTTCTCTGGTCATCTAGTGGCCCCCAACCCGATCCCTGATATAGCCCATTGTTTTAATAATTTATAACTACTGGTGACCCCCTTTAATAACTTGTTTTACTACATCAAAAAAATGCTGTAATAACCCCAAATCAGGTTATTATGGCATTAATACACCTGTGCAAACCTGCGCAAAATTGCACAAACTGCGCGAACAACCAGTAATTATGAGCAATAAAGGATAGCCAAGTGTGTTGTTATGGATTTTTTTTACACACCCCTGGTGTGTGATGACTGAATAAACCTCTACAGCTTTGCTCTTCAAGGTTTATGGGTCATCACACACCTCAGGTGTGTATAAAAAATCCATAACACACACTTGGCTATCCATTATTCTCTCTATATAAAATGCCCTTCCCTGGAATTCCAGTGCCCCTGCTCTGATCCCCATATCGCCCATTGTTTAATCATTTATAAAGTGCCCTTCCCTGTTGTTCTAGTGGCCCCCTAACCTGATTCCCAATATGGCCTGTTGTTTTAATAATTGATAAATGCCCTTCCTTGGTGTTCTAGTGGCTCACACCCAATCATTATCATCCATTGATTAATAATTTTAAAATGCCCTTCCTGGTGTTCTAGTGCCCCTCCTGCCCAGATCACCAATATCACCTGTTGTTTGATAATTAATAAAATGTCCTTCCATGGTTGTATGGTACCTTCCCAGTCCATTTCCCATGTTGTAATTTTATAACTTGCCCTTTCCTGGTGGTCTAGTGCCCCTCAGCAGGTGTGCCCACCACCCCATTTTCCCCATCCCGGAAACACAGCCAGACTGGACAGCTCCTTACCTTCCTCACTACTCTGCCAGCATTTATCGGACCAATACTGAGCATTCCATTGTAATGTGTACAGAGGTGCACATTACAGTAGGTGCTCAGTGACAGTTCAGTCAGTGGCTGGCCATGGAGGTGAGAGGTGGGCTGTGCTGGTCACCAGCTGTGTTTCAGGATTGGGGGAGCAGGGTGGTGGGTGCTACCTGCTGGGGTGAGAAGGGCACAAGACCGACAGGAAAGAGCAAGTTATAAAATATAACAACAGGCAATATTGGTAGTCGGGGCAGGGTGGCCTCTATTCCACCAGGGAAGGACATTTTATACTAACATACTATTAATTATTAAACAACGGGTGATATGGGGGATCGGGGGGGGCCACTAGAACACCAGTGAAGGGAATTTTATACAATATTAAACAATGGGTGATATCAATAATTGGGGCAGGGGAGACACAAGAACACCAGGGAAGGGTATGTTACAAAATATTACAACTGGTAATATCGGGGATTGGGGCAGGGGGCCACTAGAACACCAGGGAAGGGCATTTTATGCAATATTAAATAATGGGTAATATCAGGGATCGGGGGGCACTAGAACACCAGGGAAGAGCATTTTAGAAAATATTACAGCAACGGGGATATCGGGGATTGGGGTGTTGAACCAATAGAATACCAAGGAAGGGCATTTTATTAATTATTTAACAATGGGTAAATCAGAGATGGGGGACTGCAGCACATCTAGCACACTGAGCGCAACAGTTACAGGGTGCCGCAAGGTGCGACATTCTCTTAGAGGGATATGTGTAAGTATCCTTAGACCAGGCCTGCTGGTCTAAGGGTACTTAGAAATTCTCCCTCTGGGAGAGTTTTGTAAATCCCACTTTCAGAGATACGGCAGCCTGCATCTACCACAAGCCCTATAGTGCCATGTTGCCGCCCATATTGTGGGGCAGGATGGCACAGGCCTCTTTGGGGGCATGCATTTATTTTTTGATGTGACTGCTTTTGTGAATAGCTCAGAGCTCATATTTTGACACAAGGTGACACTTGAGTCAATCTTTGGGCTTTGATAATTGAGCCCCATGTTTCTATGTTTCTATGATACTCTGGCACTAAGCTCTGTGGCAGTGTAGACAGTGAGAAGGAGGTTAGGAGTTGCAGAGGGCCTGCAAATGTTAATGAGATGGTCCAAGGTTTGGCTGTTGAAATTCAATGCCAAAAAGTGCAAGGTGATGCACATAAGGAACAAGAACCCAGAGAAGAAATACTGGATATGAAGGAATAAGGTGGTCACTACTTCAGAGGAAAGGGACCTGGGGGTCATCATAAGTGACTCCCTAAAACAAACTAGCCAATGTATTAAAGCTTAAAGCAAGATAACCAAAATGTTATGATACATTTGAAAGGGTTTCAACAGTAGGTGGAAAGATGCAATACTACCTCTGTATAGACCACTGGTGAGATCCCATCTCGAGCACTATCCCCAGTTCTGGACTCCTCACCTGAGTGAAAACAGAGACAAGACAAAGACAGTGTGGCATAGAATAACCCACATTATTCAGGGTCAACAGGGCAGATCTTATGAGATCTTTTTGTTGGAAGCAAGGAAGAAAAGGAGGGACAAGATATAGACTTTCAAGTTCCAAAAAGGAATACACTAAGTAAACTGCAAGGAACTATTTAGCAGGAATAGAGGGACAAAAAACAGGGGACAGGAATGTAAGCTGGTGGGGGTTTCATAAAGAATGCTAGAATGTTTTACTTTACAGCGAGAGTGGCAGAGCCATGGAACAGCCTACCACAGAGGTGGTGGGAGAAACAAATATTAATGGGATCAGTTACCGATGGGACAGAGTAAAGAGATTAATAGCTATTCATGGGAGTATCAGTAAGGCAGGGAGCTGAAGGGAGAAGATGGCAAAAAACCTTTGTGGAAAAATAGGTCATGTGGTACAGCAGGTTATAGGCAAAGAGGTGTAAAGAGAAAGGCAGACTGGCAGGTTGGGAAGGAGGCTCAGAAACTAGATGTAGTGTCCCTGAATTCACAAATTCTTGGAAGCAGGATGGATAACCTGTGGACATTGTGGCAGACATGAATGCATGGGCCACACCAAACCTTTACTGGGATCTCTCAGTCCTGGGCTTTAAATTATACAAAAGAATGGGGAGGGTAGGAAGTGGGCAGTTTACTCTACATCAAAGAGGGTATAACTTATACGAGGGAGAAGTCGAAAGAGGGAGGGAAGAAGCAATGTGGATTTAATTACTGTCAAACAGAGGAGGGAGGAAGATGAAGTTGGGGTGGTTAACAGGCCACCCAACCTGGAGGAAGAAAGAGACAGGGAATTGAGACCAGTAACAAAATCTGCTGCGGGGAAGGGGTTGTGGTAATAGCAGGAGACCTTTACCTGCCCAGGGTGGACTGAAGGGTACTGGCAACAACCTGTGCCAGAGAACATGTGATGCTAGATGTGCTGCAAAGTGGATTCCTGACACAGGGCAACACAGAGTCCACCTGGGGGGGGGGCATTCCTTGATCTGTTGCTGATGAATGGGGACCATGTCCAGGAAATCAAGGTCGAGGAGTCCCTAGGTGGGAGTGGCCATCGCACAGTGTGGTTCTGGTTAGACATGGGCAGGGAAAAGGTCCCCACTAAGACTAAAATCCTGGATTTTAGAAAGGTGGACTTCAGAAAGCAGAGCAAGCTGCTAAGGAGCCACCTGGCAGGCATCCGAGTGGATATGGGGATGGACCAAATGTGGCCCATCATCAAGGAGGAAATAATGGTAACTTCGAGTTAGTGCATTAGGCTCAAAGGGAAAAACTAAAGGGCCAAAGCAGCTATCTGGTTTTGTACAGAGGTCGCCCAGGCAGTAAGGGATAAGAAGTCAGTCTACAGGAAATTCAGGAGGACCCAGAGGGAGGAAGACAAGGAGGAATACCTAAATAGGGTTAGTGTAGAAGGCAGGGTAGTCCAACTGGCTAATGCTCAGAATGAAATGCAGCTAGCAGAGGAAATCATAAATGAGGAAAAGTCCTTCTTTCATTATATTTGCAACTAAAGAAATAAGAAAGATGGGACAGTTAGGCTTAGGAAAGGGGACGGGTTGGTAGAAGAGAACGAGGGCAAAGCAGAAGTACTGAACAAGTACTTCTGTTTGGTCTTTACCATAGAGAGGGACAGACCATTGCCTCTAAGAGTAAGGAGTGGAGATGGGGGGAAGGCGCATGGATGATTTGATAGAGGTGTACAGGATGAGCAAAAGGTTGCTGGCATTAAGGGTGGATAAATCCCTAGGCCTGGATGGGACACACCTCATGGTGCTGAGGGAGCTGATGGAGAACCTTGCAAGTCCTTTGGCTGATGTTTTCACTGAGCTGAATGTCACATGTAGTACCCCTCCATAAAAGTGGTCCCAAGGATGATGCAGGGCACTACAGACTGGTCAGTATGACCTCAATTGGGTGCAAGCTCATGGAGACCATATTTAAGGAAAGGTTAGTAGAGTGTCTAGAAAAGAATGGCCTCCACGATTAGCAGCAATATGGATTTATGGGACTGAGATTGTGTCAAACAAATCTAACTGACTTCTTTAACTTTGTCACTAAAACAGTGGACAGGGGCCAAGCAGAGAACATCCATCAGCTGGACTTTAGCAAGGCCTTTGACTCTGTACCCCACAAGGGATTGACCAGGAAGTTGGTGGATCTAGGGTTTGATTAGAAGTTCACTGCGTGGGTGGAAAACTGGCTTAAAGACAGGACCCAGAGTGTGGTGTTGCAAGGTGAGCTCTCACAGCAGGGACATCACCAGTGAGGTCCCACAGGGTTGGATCTTAGGTCAGTGCTTTCTAATGCCTTCATCAATGATACTGGGATGGCATTAAGGGCAAAGTTTGCTTATTCATGGAGGACACCAAGATCTGTGTGGAGTGTGAACACAGCAGAAGGGCACAAGACCTACAGGAATATTTGGAGAAGCCAGAGAGGTGCTTTGGGTGGGCCACAGGCATGAAACATTAGGTATGTAGGAGCATCTGCTTGATCATCCCTGTTTATTATTTTTATTTGTCTAATAAATGTTTTTTATCCAGGCTGAATCAGTGTATCAGTCTGACTCCCTTTTACTGTGAAGCCACACTTTTGCTTTCCTTAGAGTGACTCATTTCATGATGTCACTGGTGATTTCTCCTAAGCTGCCTCTGTATGAGCTGTGTGTTCTCAGATTTGGCAACTTGGCCTCCGTGAAAAGTAATGCAAGGTTATACACACTAGAGCTAAGAACCAGAGGACCGAGTACACCATGAGTTGGGTCCAGGTATCTGCATCCATTGAGGAGAAGGACCTGGTGGTGATGATCACTAATGACCTGATGCATTCTACATAATGTAGGCAAGCAGCAACAAAGGCAAATAAAATGGGCTGCATTGCCAGGAGGATCAGCAGCAGGCACGAGAATGTAATACTACCCTGGTAATGTAATGTAATGTAAAGTTTATTTCTATAAGGCGCCCTTCCCAAGCTCAGGGCGCCTTTACAGAATTCCATAACCAGCATTAAAACTACAATAATAAATAACATTTTATCCATAACAAATTTAACATAACTTACATCACTGAAAATGCTTGATTAAAAAGAAAGGTCGTTAGGGCTTTTTTAAAAACCTCCATAGTCAGGCTATTTCATATCTGGTAAGGTAGAGAATTCCACAGGGTAGGAGCCATAAAGGGAAATGTTCTTCCACCAGATGTTTTTAAGGTTACCCTGGGAATCTCTAGCAATCCCTCACCAGAGGATCAGAGGGAGAGGGAGGGGCAGTAAGAAGTCAGGAGTTCTTCCAGGTAGTGGGGTCCCAACCTGTGTAGGGCTTTATAGGTCATCAACATGACCTTGAAAGTGATCCGCCACTGTACATGTAGCCAGTGCAACTCACGAAGCACAGCTGTCATATGGTTGAACCTTGGGCTTCCAGTCAACAACCTAGCCACCGCATTTTGCACCAGCTGCAAGCGGTGATATCCACTCCCAGCAGCACTAGATAAAGGGCATTGCAGTAATCAAGATGACTGGCAACAAAGGCGTGGACCAGGGTAGGAAGATCCTCTGATGGAACCAGGTGTTTCACCCGTACTATATTCCTTAGATGGAAAAAGGATGATTTGACCATGGCTGACACCTGCGCCTCAGGGTCAGACCATTGGTGAGGCCACATCTGGAGTACAGCATACAGTACTGGTGCTCATACCTTAGAAAGGACATAGACCTGCAAGAGATGGTTCAAAGGAGGAAACTAAGATGACCATGGGCCAGCAGGGTAGGATGTATGAGAAGAGGTTGGAGGCCCTGAACATGTATTCCTGAGGGAGAGGAGAGAGAAGGATATGATTCAGACCTTCAAGTATTTGAAGGAAATAAATAAGGTGGACTTGGAGTGTCTCTTCAAGCTCAGTGGAATCGAAACATAATGGTACAGAGTCTCAAGTTGTAGGGTGGAGTTCTAGAAAAGAAGATAGGAAGCACATCTTCATGGAGAGGGTGGTGGTGAGCGGGAATTGGTTTCCTGAGAAGGTGGTTTTACTGAACATGGTAGGCAGCTTCCAGAGAGGTTGGGATATGCTAAGAGAAAATAAGGGTCAAGAAGGGGTGGACAGAGGAAAGGATGACTGGGGGGGGCAAGGTCACTAACTGATGCTAAGGACCTGCAATACTAGCAGACTTGATAGACCTAATGGCCTTATTCTGCTGGATTTGTTGCATGTTTGTAGGGTAAAACTGGGCAGCGTGGATGGACCCATGGTCTTTCCTGTCCACATTTGCTATGTTTTTATGGTACTGAAATGAACTGTATGCCATGATGAGGCTGTGTTGAGTGCTGTCTTAGGAAGAGAGAGTCTGAGAGAAGTCTGTCCCTGCTAGTCTGAACAAAAACTCTTTAAAATCATAGAAAAGTGGAGAGTTTTGAAATCAGATTGTTCACAAAAAGATCTGGAGGGCCTTTGTGCAGCTAGAATAGTGTTGTTTGTTTCTCATTTGGCTTATTTCGTTTAAAGTACTGGTTTTGTTTTATCTAGTGAAGCACTGCTGTGTGGAGGAGGGGAAGTGTTTCAGCTTGTAAGGCAGCCTATAAAGATCAGTGACCTTGATCTTTTTTTACTGTGAGCACCACCCTGTGTGTAGCAGATTCTCTGTTTTCTCCAGTCATTCTTATTAATTATTGTTTTTCTGTGGTCTGTGATTTTTATTTTGGCTCACACATGTGCAGCCAACATATTGCAGTAGTAGCAGATTTGGAGGCGCTGTCACTGTTGGGCGAATGCAGGGCACGCATCAGTAGGTGCGCCACTCATTCCCCAATCAGACAGCATGCAGGCACCACATCAGCAATTTGAAATGTGGTCACCAGAGCTAACAAAAGGTCCACTGCAATGAGAGCGGAGCTCTCATGCAGCGTGATTACAACACGACTCTCGACGTGCACGCAACACTGCCGCTACCTCCTGTCAGAATTCTGATGGTGAAGCCCACCCCCCCATCAGCATAATAACCCCCCTCCTATTTACAATGTATGCTGAGGGGGTGCCCAATCCCACTCGGCATCATGCGCGCCCCCCCAACAGTTTTGCTTTCCCGATGGGGGGGCCCCAATCCCCATCGGCTTCAGTGCCTGAGTGATGTTGCTGATGGGGAGCCCACCCCATCGGCATTATGTAACACCCCCACTTTTTGTGTGCCAACGGGGGTGCCCAAACCCCTTCAGCATAATGTCACCCTTCTACACTTTTGTTGTGTGGTCACAGGTGCCCAATCCTCGCCGGCACAATGTAACCCCCCTCATTTTGTTGTGAGCCGATGGGGTGCCCAATTCCCTGTCAGCTACAGCTGCCCCCAAAAAAGAGTCCATTGGCATGCTGGGAGCCCACCCCAGTGTGCCACTTGCCCCTGTAAAAAAAAAACGGTCCTGCAATCTTTTTTTTTTTTAACCCTGTCAAAAAAGAAAACGGTCCCTCGCGGCCTCCCTGCCCCACCTCCCACAACCCGCACCCACCCACTGCACAACCTGCCTCCCCACACCCTCCTCACCCCATACTTACCTCTGGAGTCTAATGCAATGATCTCCGGTGGACTCGGAACACGTCTGCACTCTTCAAAGTTGACCGTGAACTGAGGAAAGGCAGGTAAGCTGCATAATGGAATAAATAGGGTTTTTCAACTTGATACATATCTCAGGCATTTTTGAATTTTGGCACCACATTTTCAACATGGGGTTTTTGGGACCCCCCCTAATGAATTCTGGCACTGTCATGGTGTTAATCGGACCCGAAAGGTGATTTTGTGGTCACTACAAGGAATCACCTTTTAGAACCGATTAACAAAACGACAGTGCCAGTGTTCATGAGGTGAGCTCTCAAAAAGCCTATGTTGCAAATTTGGTGGAAAAAATCCCAAAAATGACTGTTTTATGAGCGTGCATTGCGCAGTTTCCATGCACGCTCGTAACTTCATGAATTTGTAATATTTTCACACCAGATTTTAAAAATTATCATTTTTTCATACCTATGAACAGTACAGCTGTCATTTTACATATCCTGGCCGAAATGTGTTTTCACACGTCTGACGCAGAATAGTGTGGTTGCTGCACGAAATCAGTTTTCAGGACAGTTTCAGGAAATGACGGTGACACTGTTCATGAGCAGAAGTCCTAAAATGCCTATGTTGAACATTTGGTGACACAATACCATAAAATGACTGTGTTACAAGCATGCATTGCACAGTTTCCACGCACCCCTGTAACTTTGCAAATTTGCATTATTTTCATGCCAGATTTTCAACACTGACATTTTTTTACACCTCCCTATGAACAGTGCAGCTGTCATTTTTCACATCCTGCCCTAAATGTGTTTTTGCACCTGTGGGGCACAATGGCACGGTCACTGTGCAAAATCAATGTTTTGGACACATCAACAGAATCACACTGCCACTATTCATGAGGGGAGGTCCCAAAATGCCTATATTAAAGTTGTGGTTAAAAAAATCCCAAAAATAATTGGGTTACTCATGTGTTTTGGACAGTTTCTATGCATGCTCATACCTTCACCAATTTGTCATATTTTCACTCTGGAGTTTCAACGTTGCCTTTTTTTTACATCTCCTCATGAACAATACAGTTGTCATTTTCCACATCCTGCCCAAAATGTGTTTTCGTCCCTGTGTCACCAAATGGCATAGCCGCTGTAAAAACCACCTTTCTGCTAACAAACTGATAGTGCCGCTTTTCAAGAGGTATGCTCACAAAAAGCCCATGTTGAAAATTTGGAGTGAAAATACCAACACACGTCTACGGTGTTAGGGTTTTCAACTGTAGCACCCTACCCTGTACAGACTCACAGGTGTCAGGGGTGTGACTTGGGATCATCAGCTGTAATGCTCATGCCATTCCATCCCCAACCCCACCCTGCAGACAGTGACAGGCATCGTGGTGTGCCTTGCACTGTTCTGCCACAAAGTTCACCTCATTCTCATATACTGCATCCACCTCAACGTATTTCCTTATGGAATGGGTTAAGTACAGTGGTAGCTGCAGACACTGATGGCTATTTCCCCAAATTTCTGTGATATTTCCAGAAATATCTCCTGCTTTCTGCATTTCCTCAGTAGGGGCAGCAGAGAGAAACTCTTCAGAAATGTTGCGAAATATCTGGAAATAGCTGGCAATGTCTATGGCTACTACTGTATAATGCCCAAAGACCTCAAAGCACACCACAACACTTGTCAGTGTCTACAGGGTAGGGTGAGGTGAAATGACATGAGCGCTATAGCTGACGACCCAAAGGCACACCCCAATGCCTGTCAGTCTCTACAGGGTGGGGGTGGGGTTGGCATCATTTTAATACTTCACTGCCATTCCTAGTAAGGCATCTCTAACGCCGGCACTCCCAATGACAATACTAGCTAGACAACATTTGACATTGACAAATGCTTGTTAATTTTATTTCAATATTAAAGTTTGTGCTATTAAGGAAGCATTGTGTCAATCTGTTGCTGTATTAGTTACAGTTATTTCATTTATTTCTCAAAGTGATGGTATTACAATAACCTTTTAATTACCCTGTCATGTGTTCTTGTTAATACCCATCATGTTAAAAGCAAATAAATCATATATATTTTTTTGGGGGGGGGTTACTTTTGCTGCTATTAGCTCAGTAAACTGTCCTGTTCAGATTTAGATCTCACTGCTAACCCCGTGGGAGTGGTGTTGTCTGCTTCTGCTGTTTAGTTTGACTGCAAGGTTTTGTTACATGTTTCTTTGCAATATAATAATTTTAAATATATGAACTATAGAAATGATTGGGAGAAGACACTTGAGTAAGAGAGATGTACCCAAGAGACAACAAAGAAGTCCATTAGTTCTCCGGCAAAAAGGTGTTGCAGCTAAAACAAGCATTTGTCAAAGCCAAATGTTGATTGTGTTGATCTGTTGAGCTCGCTGACTTCCCCTCTGTCACTTGCTCAATCTGTTTCTCCCAGTCCTGCAGGCTGCTGTTTTGTACTGGGATCCTGCTTGCATTGGCACCCTTTTCTGTCCACAAAGAAATCCGCAGCTGTCCCAACAGAGCTCCGTTGAGGTGTCTCACTCCCCCTCTCTCACTCGCTCATTCTGTTTCTCCTGGTCCTGCAGGCTGCCCTTTGTATTGGGCTCCTGCCTCTGTTGGTGGCTTTTTCTGCCCACAAAGAAATCTGCAGTAGTCCTGACACAGGTCCGTTAAGCTTGTTCACTCTCCCTGTGTCACTCCGTTGCATTTCTGCCTGTGCTGCAGGCTGTCCTTTTATACTGGGCTCCTGCCTGCGTTGCCACCTTTTTCTGCCCACAAAGAAATACGCAGCAGTCACAAAAGAGCTCCATTGAGCTCGCTCACCCCCCCCACTCACTCATTCTGATTCTCCCGCTGCTGCAGGCTGCCCTTTTGTACTGGGACCCCGTGCATTGCTGCCTTTTTCTGCCCACAAAGAAATTTGCAGTAGTCCCAACAGAGCTCCGTTGAGCTCACTCACTCCCCCTCCCTCACTCACTCATTCTGTGTCTCCCACTGCTGCAGGCTGCCCTTTTGTACTGGGCTCCTGCCTGCATTGGTGGCTTTTTCTGCCCACAAAGAGATCTGCAGCAGTCCCGATACAGCTCCGTCGAGCTCACTCATTCCCCCTCTCTCTCACTCGCTCGTTCCATTTCTGCTGGTGCTGCTGTCTGGCCTTTTGTACTGAGCTCCTGCCTGCATTGCCACCTTTTTCTGCCCACAAAGGAATCCACAGCAGTAATGACAGAGCTCCACTGAGGTCACTCACTCCCCCTGTCTCACTCACTCATTCTGTTTCTCCTGGCACTACAGGCTGCACTTTTGTACTGGGCTCCTGCCTGCATTGCTGCTCTTTTCTGCCCACAAAGAAATCCACAGCAGTCATGATAGAGCTCCACTGAGCTCGCTCACTCCCCCTCTCTCAGTTACTCATTCTGTTTCTCTCACCGCTGCAGGCTGCCCTTTTTTACTGGGAACCTGCAGGCATTGCTGCCTTTTTCTGCCCACAAAGAAATCTGCAGCAGTCCCAACAGAGCTCCGCCTAGCTCCACTCTCTCCCTCCCTCACGCTGCCGCTTGTGTCTCCGGGCTGCAGGCTGCCCGCTTTTATTGAGCTGCTGCCTGCATTGGTGCCTTTTTCTACCCACAAAGAAATCCACAGCAGTCCCGACAGAGCTCAGTTGAGCCTGCTCACTTCCCCCACCACTTGCTCGATCCTAATCTGTCCCAAACACTGATTTCCACAGTGACGGTGGTATTCTGCACCAGAAGAGCAAAACACATTTTGGTCAGGATGTGAAAATGACAGCTGTACTGTTCATAAGGAGGTTTGGAAAAATGGCAATGTTGAAAATGTGGCATGAAAATATTACTAAGTTGCGAGGTTACAAGAGTGCGTGGAAACTGCACAACGCACGCTTGTAACACAGTCATTGTATGGAGTTTCATCACAAAATTTTCTACATAGGCATTTTAGGACCTCTGCTCATGAACAGTGTCAGTGTGATTTTTTTAATGTGTCCCAAACACTGATTTCCCACAGCGACCACGTGATTGTGTGCTGGAAGAGCGAAAACACATTTCATCCAGGATGTGAAAAATGACAGCTGCACTTTTCATAAGGAGGTGTGGAAAAATGGCAATGTTGAAAATCTAGAGTGAAAATATTGCAAAGTTGCTGGCGGCACGAGCATGCATGGAAACCAGCGCAACGCACTGTGAAAGCAATACCCATTTTATGGACTTTCATCACCAAATCTTCAACATAGGCATTTTAGGGCCTCTGCTAATGAACAGTATCACTGTCATTTTCATAATATGTCCCAAACATGGATTTCCCACAGCGACCACGCTATTCTGCGCCGGAACTGCAAAAACACATTTCGGCCAGGATGTGAAAAATGACAGCTGTACTCTTCATAGGGAGGTGCAGAACAATGGCAATGTTGAAAATCTGGAGTGAAAATATTATGAATTTGTGAACTTACGAGCGTGCGTGAAAACTGGGCAACGCACATCAGAAATAGTCATTTTTGATGCTTCCACCAATTTGCAGCATAGGCTTTTTGAGAGCTCACCTCTGCGAACACTGGCACTGTTGTTTTGTTATCACAGTCCCGAAGGTGATTCCACAGTGACCGGAAAATCACCTTCGGGCACGACAATGCCATGGCAGTGCCAGAATTCACGAGGAGGGTCCAAAACCCCATGTTGAAAATTTGGTGCCAAAATTCCAAAAAATGCCTGAGATATGCATCAATGTTGAAAAAACCCAATTTATTCCATTATACAGCTTACCGGCATTTCCTCAGTTCGCAGTCGGCTTTGAAGAGTGCAGACATGTTCCCGATCATCGTGACAGACTCCGGAGGTTAGTATGGGGTGGGGGAATGGGGAGGCAGGGTGCACAGTAGGTGGGCGCGGGTTGTGTGAGGGGAGCAGGGTGACCGCGAGGGACTGTTTTCTATTTTGACAGGGTAAAGCCAAAAAAAATCCCAGGACTGTTTTTTTTTTTTTAACAGGGGCACGTGGCACACTGCAGTGGGCTCCCAGTGTGCCAACCGACTCTTTTTTGGGGGGGCAGTTGTAGTTGACAGGGCATTGGGCACCCCCATTGGCACACAACAAAAGCGGGGGGGTGACATTATGCTAATGGGGATTGGGCACCCCCACTGGCAGACAACAAAAGCAGGGGGGTGTTACATAATGCTGACTGGGAGTGGGCTCCCTCATCAGCAACATCACTTGGGCACTGAAGCCGATTGGGATTGGGGCCCCAGTTGGCAAACAGACATGGTGGGGGGCACATGCTGCAAAAGGGGATTGGGCACCCCCTTGGGGCGGGTGTGTGTGCTTAATATTGTTTGTAAACACGGCAGAAAGCTGCCACCATGTTCACAAACAATATCACTGTTACAAGGTTTGGCCCAGCAATGACGGGTCACTGCCTCATTGCAGTGGAATGGCTTACACTGTAATGATAAGGCGGCCACTGATTGCAGCAGCTGAAACCTTACAACGTTGTGGCATGCTGGCTGAACTAGTGTCAGCAGCAGCATGTCACAGCATTGGGGAAAGTGGAAAGCTTTAAAGGCTGTGTGGGCACTGGCCAACAGTGCCGCGCCTCCACAACCTGCTTCTGGCAACCTGCCAGTCGTACATGTTTCTTTTACGCACAGTCATAAAAAAAGAACCCATCTGTGTGCTTCAGATCTGGTAGTAGTAGTAGAAAAGGTGTAGTTGGCAGCAGTGGTGGTGGCATGTTGGTGTATGCTGTGGGAGGTGGCCATATGATGATCAGTTCTAGAGGTAGCAGAATGTCTGGCTCACGACAGTGCGGTTAAGGAGGAGTTCATTGGTGTCCCTGTGATTGCTGGTGGTAGTGGCAGTGGTACTGAGCCTGATCTTGATGATAGTTTCCAGATCACAAATCAGAGTGTGGAACTTGATCATGTCTCAGAGTCTGAGAAGGGAGATCTGTTTGTTGCACAGTAAGAGGGTGAGATAGCATTTAGAAATGTCAGTCTCAGTGGCTCAGCAGGTTGTGCACTTGCATCTGAGGCCAGAAAATCAGAAGGCTGTGGGTTATATCCCCACTCCAGGCACTTGGGTTAAATTCTAATACTGACACTGTAATGCAGCCTGAGGGGGGTGCTGCACTCCTGAGGTTTGTTTGTTTGTTGTTTGTTGAATTTTGTTGACCCGGTAAGCCCACTGGGCCTAGAAGTCCCTTTTTCAGGGGCGACCGGGGGGAGGGGGGATACAGATGGTGAGCAACTGAATTTGAACCAGATTAAGCTGTTGGTGGTATTCTTAGTGAATGAGGGAAATTTGGCCAGGACACCATGGAAATTCCCCTACTGTGCTACTGTTGGGCTGCCAGTAGGGGGACTGGTCATTTCCAAAATGGCCACTCGAAGTGATTCCAGGAAGGAGGAGGACATCTACAGAGTGGGAGAGATAGCCTCCTCTCCTGCTCATGGTATGCTAGAGGCTGCAGCTATTGCTAAGGCTGATTTTATTGCTGATATAGAGCTTCAAAAGCAGCTATGAAACGGGAGCTTACTGAAGAAAGCAATAATATGAATGAAGATATATTGCCAGTTTGGCATCTTCAGAAAACAAGGAGGACCATCTGGATATTTCAAGCAAGTTTGTACTGAAGGAGAAATCCTTCAATACAGTGGCGGGCTCGAACTGGGAACAGCTAAGGGTGTATATGTGAACACATCGGAGGAAGCATGGAGGATGCAGCGATGGATGGGGAGACAATGGATCAAGACAGTGAAGAGCAACTTTGGTTGGGATCGACAACGAAAGGGCAACTGACTAATGAGAGTGAGCCACGGGGTAATGGCGCCAGAATTAAAACAGGTACTGTGAATCCTGATATTTCACTAACAGTGGAGAACCTTATTTTTAAAAATGCTGCCACAGTCAAAATGAATTCTAAAAATGATGAACTGCCCTCTGGAAATCAGCCCTGTTTTAGTCAGAAGGACAGCATGACTTTGTGCATTGAAAACGGCGAAAAACAAGCCCGAGTTAAAACTGAGTGAGGGTTGTGTTTGTAATGAGCAGAGCTTGAAGCACACAGCTGCAACAGAGATGAGAGTGAATTGAATAGACTGAAAGCTGAACAGCCTGTTTCAACTCCAAAATCATTGGAAAAAGAGCAGTAACACTTGCACTGTTGGATTTAAGGACTTTGTAGCTCTTCGATAAAGTAACAGGTTTTGTTTTTAAAATATAAAACAGGGTGAATCATTAGCTGCTCAAGAGGTAATTTTTCAATCAATTGAAGGATCTCAAGTAGGGGTTACAGAATTTTTTTTCTCTGTTGAGAAAAATAAGAAAAATGAAATTCCCCAGTAAATTCAAAAGGTTTAGGTATAAATTCAGAATATTTTGCAACTGAAGAGGGACAAGATTCATGGTCAACAGATAAAAGTGAGTGCTGGTTGGATCAGGTCTGACACAGGAGTGTGGAAACCTGATCCTACATGGAGCTCCTCAGTTAACTTTAACACAGCATTCACCTGAATGGGCTCCTAAGGTACAACAGCAGGATAAGGTAACTTGAGGGAGAAAACAAATTAGAGTGTATGATTTCAAGTCCTGATGGTAATCTAAGTGATTTGACTACACTATCTAAAGATTTTCAGATGAAGGAAGCTTTAGCAAACCCTCTGTTGATATGCAAGTACCCCCAAATTATTCCAGCTAATAAACCTTTAATGTCTGAACTTTTTCAAATACACACAGAGAAGCTGCTGCCCAGAAGGAATGCAGTACGCTTAAGATATAAAGGTGGTTTGGAAGTAAGACCTGACAGACATTATGTTGGGAAGTTTTATTAAAGGATTCATTACATTTTTCTCCTAAGGATGTATATGCCTTCATAAACATTTCAGGAGAAGATAATTTCATGTAAGCTTTCTGATCTCAACATGCTCTTGACCTCTTTTGGACAAGATATGGGCAAGTTAAATTTTCTCCACTTTGGACCCCTTTCATGGTTATTCCATTGTCTAAGCCTTTGGTAAAATTTGTTACTGTGGATGTTTAGGAACTAAGGGTTTGGGTGGAGGATATCACATTCTGGTTAAAGAACAGGTGTGAGGTTTTGAGTGAACCTGAGCCTATTTTAGACACAGAACAGTTTTGGACAGGAGGGTGGAAATACAAAATTAAGTTGAGACAAAGTGAAGCAGGGATAGAGCATATACCTAACTCCTTTTGTTAGGGAAAGACAGGGAGTTTGTTTTTAGTGACAGCCTCGTGCCTGCTATAAATGTGACAAAACACATCTTTCAAGTGTATGTGATCAACCCAGATGTGATAATTGTGGGGAGGTAGGGCATTTAACAATGTTTTGTTGTAATCAATCTGTTTGTGATTTATGTGATGCAAAAGGCCATGTTTTCAAATTTTGTCCCTGGCTGTACATAACTTGACAGATTACTCTGGTTCTGAGATTTATATACAGAAAGCGAGGAGGCTACTGCACAAACTTCTTCCTCACAGGTGGACCCTCCTATTCCTAGCACACAAGCAAAACACTTGAGGTGGGAAAAATGGTAGAAGGAAAAAAAATCCTGTCTTGAATATTGTTGCAATGAAAAAGGCTCCACCTGAAAATAAGATAAGTATACAAGATGAAGTCTCAAATAAGAAGGTAGACAGGAAGGATGCAATAGGCCCTTCTAACATTTTAAGTTTTCTCCAGTTTGTTTCTCAGGACGAAAACATAGGGAAAGGGGAAAAGTTAACAAGTCAAATGAATCTTTTGTAGTCATACCTCAGAGAAGATCAACCAGAAATCTACATCCCAAACCCCCAGACATTCACTTGGAGACCAGTAACACATATACAGCTCTTTTTCCTCTTGGATACCATGGAAGGGATGACTCAGATTCTCAAAAATCTTCCCTCTCAACTAAAACGCAGGTAATTGATAACTATAAGGATAAGAAAAGAAAAAGAGAAAAATAAAAGATGTTGAATATTTAAAAGGGCAATGAAGTTGCTTTGGGGTTCCTGAATGCTCATAGCCTACTAAATAAAGCAAAAAGACAGGCCATGTTTAACTATATTCATGAGTTCCCTTTTCAGTTTGGTTCCTACAGGAGACTTGGATGTTCTCAATTGAACAGATGGTAGCATTTAAAAGGGAGTGGATGTGGGGCCCATCCTTTGGTCCTTTGGGAGGATGCTGCAGATGGTGTGGGATAATATTTAACTCATATGCATTTCAATTACATAACTTAATTGATCTGATACCTGGGAGAGTCTTAATTGTGGATGGAAATGGCTAGGCCTATGGTTTCGCTTTCATCAATATTTATAATCCACAACTAAATCAGGCAGAGTGAACTGCTCAAAGATGGTGCAGCCTTTTTATTCACTACAGCCAGAGTGTTATGGGAGGAGATTTTAATTGTATAGTCCCAGCTATTTCCAAAAAGCAAATATAATAGCAAGAAAGTGTATTGTGATTCTCATGCCTTAAGTAAAATTGTTAAAGAAGCAGGTTTTGTAATTGTAATAGTCAGTCAAACTGTGAAAACAGTTTTCATTTAAAAAGGAAAATTATTTTCTTTGATTGACCTATATGTTTTTCCCCAAATATGCTAATTGAATCATTCAAAATACTTCCTGTGAATTTTCAGATCATTCACTTTTGTTAAGCACTTTCTTGCTTTCTGATAAGCAAGAATCAAGGCAAATAAGATGGAAACTAAATAATTTTTTACTTGATCTGACTTATATTCATGTAGGAACAAGGAATTTGTTGAAGGCTAGACTATCAGTTGCTTTTTGTATTCAGATCTAGCTAGTGGTGGTTGGACCAAAATCTGACCTAAGAAATATGTTTAAAATAATGGAAAGAAAATCAAAATCATAAATTTCTGTATTGTTTAAGCCTGAGACAACAACTACAAAGACTTTTAACTATAGCTTATACAACAAGAGGGATTATACAGATCAAATCTCCTTATTAAAAACAAAATGAGGGAATACCAATACGATAGAAGTAAAACTATGCAGGCCATATTAATTAATGGTGTTAAAAATCTCCCATAGGGATCCTTTTGAGATGTGCAAAGAACTTAGTGATTCCATGGGATTGGAAGAGTTAAAAAGTCCGATGGAAGTATTATACTCACAGTGATGGAATTGCAAAAGTTATTAAAGAGTACTTTATTTCTAAATTCTAAAGAAAATATTTCCCAAACAGATATAGTGGACTATCTAAAACAGATGCCTGTCTCACTTAAAAGGCTAAAAAGATGGATGAATGGGAAAATATTTCATACAGAAATTTTGGAGTCCATTAGGGCATTAAAATTAAATATTTCCCAGGTTTAGATGGTCTGACAAATAATTTGTATAAATCTTTTCCAGAGGAATTTAGTCAATGTCTAGGTCTTTTGTTTCAATATTTTTAGAAAAACATTATTTACCCCTCATTCACAGAAGGATTGTTAACTTATATATTTAAATCAGGTGACAAGCATAATTTAGCTAATTGGAGGCCAATCACATTGTTAAATACAGATTATAAAATATTTGCCAAAATTTTGAATAACAGGCTTAAAAAATATGCAGGAGATGTAATTTCACCTTATCAATATTGTGGTTTGACTGATAGAAGGATACAGTCAGCTCTTATGTTAATAAGAGATGTTATTGATCATCTCTCAGAGATGGGGTTAACAGGTTGTTTGGTGGCTGCAGATTTAGATAAAGCTTTTGACAGAGTTCATTTAACATTCCTTTTCATGACTCTGAGGCATTATAGGGTAAATAATACGCTGGTGAATTTAATCCAGAAGTTATATAATGAAGGGTTGGTATTCCCCTTGTGAAAGGATGTAAGGTCAAGGGTTTCAGCTATCCACGGAGTTCGACAAGGGTGCCCTCTTAGTCCCCTTTTATATCTTTGCAATTGATCCTTTTGCAGACTGTGTTAGTTTCTCAAAATGGAAGGGCATTCCTTTAATGAAAGTAGTTACTTTAGTTAAAAATCCAAGCGCATTTAGATGATTTAGTAATTTATTTGGAAGATAGTTCATCCATTAAAATTTCATGGGTGCTTTTGAGAACTTTTGCTAAAGTTTCTAATGCAAAATTAAACATCAATAAAACAAAAGGATTGATAATAGGGGCAAGTGGATCACTGAATCATGGCTAGAAGGAATTCATATATCAAAACCCACTTAGAATTTTGAGGATCAAATTTGGACCTCAAAACCTACCCAGAGATAATTGGGAGAATGTCATTGGGAATATTGAAAAAAAGTGAATAGATGGAAGCAGTGGAGGTTGCCTAAATTAAAAAGAGTTCATATAATTAAGCAATTTCTTCTTCCCATCATACAATTTGTAGCAATGGTTTTTCCACTACCAACAGAATTTGAAACAAAGATGTATAGTTTATTTTTTCAGATGCTTTGGGGCAACCGTTTGAACCCAGTTAAAAGGGTTTTTACATATTTAAAAAAGAATAAGGATGGATTAGGAATGATAGACCCTGTAGTATATGTCCATGTCTGTTTCATATCAAACTCTATCAAGGAGGGTTTAAAATGGAGCTGAGAGCAGAGAACTCGTGGAATTTAAAATAATGGGTAAATATTTTAAGAATTGGACGCTATTAGCTCCTAAACTCAATAGATATTTACACATTCCTGAGCATTTCAGGCCACAGCTCAGAAATTATATAAATGGGAATTACAGAAACAGACGGTACTAACTTATAATACAAGGGGTTTGTATCATTATTTAATGTTAAAGATATATCCTCAAGAGCCAGATTTCAAAATTGCCCTTTAGTATTAAATTCTACAATTTTAGCACAATTAAACAACACAAGGATGCCAAAAATCAATGGGAAGTACAGTGGTTAATATTTTATGGAAGATTAAATGTTAGAGGGAATGCTAAATATAAAGCCTTACAGGAAAGATTATGTCCCTATCCTGAATGCATTAATAGGGAAGAATCGATGGAACATTTCTTTTAGAATGTACTTATGCCTTAGGGTTATGGGATTATTTAGCTAAGTTATGGAAATTCAAGTGATGCTGAATATGTCATATGAATTCCTAATTTTAGGTGAGATCTACAGCTTCATTAGGACTACATAATGAGACATTGACTTTATTTTTAGGTTGTTTAAGATATTACTTATGGCAAGCCAGAATTCAATGGGTTCTATACCAAAAGAAAATGCCATATGTTAGTGTTAGTAAACTAATAAACAAAGAGTTAGAGAAAATTTATACCATAGATGCTTTAAGAGTGTCCCAGGAGCTTTAAGAAAATTGTGGAAAGGTTTTTTCATTTTATAAAGTATAAATGAAAATAGCAGACTTAACATTTAAAATATGGTCTAAGATAATAATTATGTAATATCTATTTTATTTGAGGTTAAATCTATTAATTATGTATACAACTGAAACATTTCTTTTTTCTCTTTTCTTAAGTTTTCATTGTTGTTTTCGTGACTAGTGTTGTTGTACATGTTTATTTTGCTAATAAAAATCCCTACTCTTTTCGATAAGTGCCATGGGATCTTTAACATCCCCTGAACTACCACCAATCCAGGCAGATGGGACCTCGGTTTAACGTCTCATCCGAAAGACGGCACCTCAGAAGTGCAGCACCCCTCTCATGCTGCACTACAGTGTCAGTACTGGGATATTAATCCAAGCGCCAGATGTGGGAACTGAACCCACGGCCTTCTGATCTCCCGGCCTCAGAGGCGAGTGTGCTACCTACTGAGCCACTGACACTGCCGTCTTTCTGTCTGCGTGTTCAGGTGGATGTTAATGATCCTATGGCACTTCTCAAAAAGAGTAGGGGAATTTTTTTATTTGGACAAAAAAAACAGAACTCAAATGTAGATATTTTAAACAATATATATACAACAACACGTACTCAAAATATATCTAAATTCTCTACAGGATAACATTAAAGAGCAGGTTGCTACCTATGGATGCTCTCTCTCCCTTAACTGATTAAGTAGCTTACACCCAGTTTAGCAATCCTTCTGAGGGCGTAATTTTCAGTTGATACTTCGTAAAGGCGCACTGACCTGCAGTTGGGGTCGTTCTCAGCTTCCATACTGGAGGCACATGCTGAATATTTCACGATGTCACTGAATACTGGGAATATGTTACATAGACTGTAATGGGGCCTGTTTTAGATATCTTTATAGCTTTTGAGTGCCAGTTTTAATAAAATAGCCACCGCCAACTAGCAATGTCCTTGTTAGTTGAGCGGTGTCTTTTTTTATTAACACTGGCACTCAGAAATATTTAAAGATGCCCTTGAAAACCAGCCCCATTACAGTCTATGTAGCATGCCCCTGCACAGTTCCAGTACTGACATCATGAAATGTGCCAGCGTGGGGGAGTTCCTCCAGTATAGGAAGTTGGGGCATTTTACCTGTGGCTCAGGGACTCCGTTTTTACTAGAGTAAATGCAAAAAATAAACAGCTGAGAAAATTACACCCTCTGAAGGATCGTTGAATGGGAGTGTAAGCTACTTAGCTTAAGGGAGAGAGAGCATCCATTGGTAGTAGCCTGCTTTTAAAACAAAAAGAAAAAACATTGCTTTTGTATCTCACAGAAAAGCTTCTCCCATTCCAAACGTCTTCCCACCCCTTATATCCCTCCTTTGCCCCCTATTGGAGAACACAATTTTCATACTTGAACCAGCTTATTCTGTTTGTTTGACAGTATATTAAGTAGCAATACATTTTTGCTATCTCTCATAAGGGGTTTCTAAACACTACATTACCTTATTTCCCAAATTCTAACTCCTCTATTGCTTTAAAATCTCTTTATCTTTCAGTCAGTATTACAGTTTATTCTTTTCACCATAGCATTTCCCTTAGTCCCCTCCCTAAATACTTTACTTCATGGCACCACTTTTATCTCTTTTATAACTATACAGTATTCCTTCAGTAAGGAGACTCATCTTGCTTTTTACACCCAAGTTCTAACTTCCTGGTACTAGGGAGGGGACCCTTAGCCATCCCCTCCACCACACCCTAAGCATAGGCTGAGGTATAGTAGAACACTCTTTTTTATACAGGGTGCAGATTTCCTGTTCTATGTTACCCTTCATGCTCACTAGAGATGTTTGTTTCTGTTGCAACACATATTGGCATCTGGATTGCCCAATATAACCCATTTTATTATAGCCATTATTACTCTTAGAGTGCCTTTGTGACACCCCCTCCACTCCCCCCTCTATATTGCCCATAAACAAGTGTCTCATATGTCATTGTCTGAAACTGGGGAATACCCCATGCATTAGCCAGCAGAACCCAAAATCCACCCTTAAAAGGGCATTCAAAAAATAAGTGGTTCATTGTTTCTATTACTGTTCTACACCCCTTTCTTAAACAAGATCTATCCTGAATATGTTTATGAAAGTTATTTCCTCGAACATTAAGTCTGGAGTGGCACTTAGCCATAAAAGTTCCACATTTTTGGTGGGACTCTAGGTCTTGTCAATTGTGCAATTACTCTCTGAAATCTTAATGTTGTTTGCAACGAAAAACATGGGGTCTCAAAGCATTTGGTATGCAAAATCCAATTATACAGGTTTCTTCTAGTCGTATGTAAAACTTTAATGGTGGTTATGTTCCAGCCTTTCAACTTTCTGCTGATGTCTAGTAAATAACCAGACATGCCTTCCAGGGCTGTTTGGAACCGTCCCCACTGTTGGGATCCTCATCTCTGCCAAAAGTAGTAACATCTTCCCTGCAACAAAGATACCCATTCCATTTATATCCCAACTAGTATGGGCAAAAAGTTTGCATATACAAACATGGTAAAAAAAATATGACTGGGTTTAACATATTGATCCCCACCCAGTTTGATTGGCCAATACATGATCCTCCTTTTTATAGGATTCAACCTGCTCCCCTATATCAACTGAAATGCTATACTAAATAGCTGAACCTCAAATTTCGCTGGCAAGGGGACTATTTAACTAACAGACAAAAAAATAGGAACAATAAAAGTTTTAAACATATAAACCCTTTTTTTGTTTAGTCATTGGATATCCCTTCCATCTATTAACTTTTTCTTCTGCTTGACTTATGGCCACCCCCAATTTATACTTGCCGTATCTGCATCTCCGAAGACAACACTCAGAATGTTTAATGGTGGATCAACCACCTGTGCCCCCCCAATCTCATGTCTAACTTCCCCTTGGTTATGGATTATTAAACTTTCACTTTTTTGTTTATTAACTTTAGATCCTGAAACCTCTGAGAAAGAGTCAACCAGTTCCATGGCTCATTCCCCAAAGAGTACATCAGCAAACATAATGGTAATATCGTCAGCATAGGCCAAAGCTACCAGAAAGGTCAAGGCCCTTTTTTCAAGTATTGGTCCTAATCCCCTATCTCCATTTAATCTCTGAAGCAGAGGGTCCAGTGAGAAAATATACAGCAAGGGACTCAAAGGGCACCCTTGCCATACCCACCTACAAATCTTCACGTACTTCCCAATTCTGCCATTTACCAATGGGCTAGAAGAAGCCCCTTTACACATAATGTGGATCCAACAAATGGAAGAGTCAGGAATCCCATAGCGTTTCACTACTTCATACAAATACTCATGTGGTACACCACCAAATGCTTTAGCCTAATCAAGTGAAAGCAAGTAACCAGATGTTTCTGGGTTATCAAAGGCCTCCCTTATGGTTCTCATTAAATCCCCCATGGACTGTTGAGGAATAGCACATGCCTGGGTCGAAGAAATGACAACCTGAGCCACCTTAGTTAGTCTATTACATAGTATCTTACATCGTATTTTCCAGTCACATTTATGAGGCTTATTGGTCTCCAGTTTCTTAGTTCTAACCTATCCCCTTTTTAAAAGAAAAATATTAAAAGGCTGTCCGCCAATGCTGCCGGGAAGGGAACAGTCCCTGCTAAAATATCATTAAATACCACCACCAAAAAATAATTTAATATATCTATAGTTTTTTTAATAGAATTCTCCCGGCAACCCATCAGAGCAGGGTGAAACTCCATTCTGCAATTTTAGAATCACATTATTCACATGCCTTTGTGATGGGGCTACTAGTTGTCTTTTGTCCTCCTCTAATAGTCCAGGGATATCTAGCTGCTGAAAAAATTTTTTTACAATTGCTGAATCTGGTACATACCCACCAAAGGACTCTTCCACATAGTCATGTACTACTTGTGCTATCTCTTCTACTGTCTGTACTACTAACCCTGTTCTGTTTTAGGCTAGCCATATATTTCAATTCCACCCTTTGCGCACAACTGTCATATGAATTTACATTTTGTGCCTTCCCCTGTTCAATCAACAGTGTTTGAGCCCTATCATATTGGTATTTGCACATCTCAGTTTTAATTTCCTGAAAGGGTCCAGTAAGATCTTCCCCTGCCTCTATCACCCCGGAAGATAGCTTCTGTAGCTTGTCTTTCAATTTCAAATAGTTCAAATATTTGGCATTTGATGCTTCTTTTGCCAAGGAGCTGCACAATGTCTTAACATCCCGTCTGGTGTCCTGCCACCAAAGAAGTGTATTATTGTAAAGCTCAAACACTGTTTTCCTTGCTTCCAACTCGGTCTGTAATGCAGGCCATATCTCAGCATCCTCCAAAGCGGAGACATTAAACCTCCAGACTGGGTTGGACTTAGGTTTCTTTACTGGTTCTCCTTCTGTTGTTTTAATGAGCCCATGATCTGAATTTTCTACGGAGGAGACAGAAAATGTTATCACAGGTACCCATTGTGAGGCAAACAGAAGTCAATGCATGTCCACAACCTCCCTTTGAAAAAAGTATGCCTTGGTACCTGGCCAAATTCCGCTGCACAGTCTTTTAGTGGTGCTTGTTTATACAGTCTATTTAGAAAATTTGTGTCATTATATAATTTCTGTGTTACTCCTGTTTTGTCTGCTTTTGAAAGAATACAGTTGAAATCTCCCCCCCAAAAAAAACAGTTCTAGAGGTATACAGATATGGCTGGATTTTTTTCATAAGCTCAAACCTTTGATATTTGGTTTGAAAATTATACACATTAATTAATTGTAGGTCCCAATTTCCTTTTCGTGCATCCAAAATGCTAAGTTCTGCCAGGTACCAAGTCAATTAGACATGGTATTCTGAGGTCGGGTGTTGAAATAACAAAACCCACTCTAGAGCATGGGTCTTCCCCCAGGGACCAAAAAGAGGGTCCTCTGAACCATTCTTTAGCTGCACGATGAGCCACACTAAATGTATGAATTTGAGTGTCCTGTAAAAAACAAATGTCCAAATGGTGGTCTTCCAGAATAGCAAAGGTGGTTTGTCTTCTTCTGGTTCTTTATACTGTTCACATTTATGGACCCAATCATAAGATGCAAGCTCATGTTTATGCTGCAGAGCTGTCCGTCCCTCAATATCTTTCTCTGTCAAGACGTTTGTTGCTATTCCTTTGATTTTTTCTTTCTTTACCACCCTAGTGTCTGTTAAGGACACATCTGAATCAGTTATGTTCTCAGTTTATGAGGAAATTAATGAGGAAGCATCTGATTCTTCTCGTTTTTTTCCCACTGTTTCCTTTTAGCCAAAGGTGTATATCCTTTCTGCTAGATTGAAAGGCCTCAGTTTTATGGGAAGTACTATGGGTCACCCACTGGATTTTTGTTATTCCAACTTGTCTGTCTGTGGGGTGGCATAGCTAGTGACTGAACAATTGGTGGTGCCATTTGATCTTCTGTTTCTCCTGATTCAGCTCCAGATACTGACCCTTGAAGCGGTTAAGAATCTTCAATCTCAACCAGGGTATCTCCTTCTGAAGTTGCCATAGTATCTAAGTACCCCATAGCAGTGGTAGGGGCCCTAGTATGTCCTGCTTCTGTAGATGATAAGTTTCAAGGTGGGGGGGTATGTTGGGGGGGGTCCTTTAAGCAGGACTTAAAGACATTTCAGAATTATGTCTGGAAAGGAAGTTACTGTTTTCTCCTTCTCCTTCAGAGGTTTCCTCCTCAGTGTTGTGAGACGCCTATGGGCAATCTTTAAAGTTGTGGCTCATTTCATCACAAAAAATTGCACACTATAGGAGTAGGGCAATTGATAGCAACATGTCCGATCCCACTGCACAAGGAACACTTCATTTTATCGCATACACTGCTGAGAAGAGTGTATGCTCTACACCAAAAACAGGATTTCAGTTGATCTGAATAGAAAATAAAACTCTGATCCCTCCCCAAGTAGAAACAACCGGGCAAGTGTTGTATTGCTCCATTCATTTATGGTAAGTGAACCCAGATAAGAAATCCCCCCATCCAGATGTCCTCAGTATCCATGATAGGATCAGGGAGTCCAAGTACTGTACACTTAGCCCGTAACCAGAAGAGAATGTCTGATACTGCTACACCCTCATTTTTGAACAATACTGTTATTGTAAGATGCAGGCTTTGTAAGGGAATTACAGTAAACGCACTCCACTCAGGGTCTTTTTACCCCTGATATCTCTGTCAGAATAATTCAAGACCAGCTGCCATTTTAAAGCTGGCTTCAAAGTTGGGGTCCATAGAAGTGTATATTAGGGCATATATTTCTTGTGTTGAATATCCCATACTCTCTTTAAGTAGTGTACGCCCACATAAATTCAGTTAGGATATGTTTCTGGCCCCTCTTATACTTTATATGTACATCATGCGTTTTCTTTTTACAGACTCTGGGGGTGAATGAAATAGTCCCACATAGGTTCTGTTATTAGATGGATGTCCCATAACATCTGTGGGTCAGGAACCATTATTGTTGTTAAAATTCTGTTCTCTTGAGGTGGATGGTTGGGGTCCTGGGGAGAGGGGTACTGGCTTGTGGGGCATTGGAGCCTTGTTTGGCCTTTTTGCTTCTCCTACAAAGCTTCTTTCTGAGGTGCTTTGGTTGGCGTTAGGAGAAATTGGGGTTGTCCTATGTGGATTTGCAAACAGTTCAGGGGAATTCGTAAATTCCAGAGAAGAGGGCAGTTCCAAGAGGTCCTTATGTTCCGTGGAAGGCCTTTTGGGGAATGCCCATGGTTGGCTCTTTGATTGCCTCACCCACCCCACTGATCTTAAGGCCTTCCGCTACAGTAATACCAGTAATCAAAACATTTTCATCATAGTCCAGTTTTTCTGCAATATTATCTTGCACTAGTCCCTTTTTCAGTCGCAGTAGTGCATGGCACTCTTTCTCTGCCCCTGACTTTCTGGTGCATTGCTAACATTTGTTATTACTTCTCATTTCCATTCTCATTCTCTTCTGGGCTCATCTCATACCCCCACCACCTTTTATTTCCAGAACACTGAAAATGTTTACTTCCTGATACATGTGTACATGTTCCTCTCATGAGCATCCTTCAAGGGGATGAGCTGTCCAATGTCTAAACCATCCCGATTCCAATAGTCAAACTCTCTTTCTCCATGGATATTTCAGGTGGCAAGTCGCTGACTTCAGTCAGCTTAGTTTCCATTGATTCTACTTCAATGTTTGATTTGCTGGTGCTCAGCAATTGCTCTTGGTGTTCCTCCTCTTCTAGCAACAACACCCGCAAGTACTTTCTTCTTGATTGAAAATCTGATTCATACATCTGGCTTTCTGCCATGGACTCATGCTGCACAGGTGATGCAGGACTACACCTTTGTTTGCCTGCCATCGAATCCTGTGCTGGCTGTTTTTCATCCTTGGAAGCATCAGTGGAAATATTTATCTCTGTGTTTATTGCCTCTAGTTTTGTTTGGGCAGAGGAGGAGGCCATCTCCCCTGCCACATTAGCACTTCATCCTCCTCCTGTGTCAGGATGCAAACTGGGTCCCTCCATCCTGTCCACAGGAAGTGACAGCACCCCTGCAGGCAGAGTAGGGGAATTTTCCCGGTGTCCTGGCCAAATTTCCCCCATTCACTAAAAAGACCACCAACAGCTTAAAATCTAGTTCAGTTTCAGATGGCATCCATCTGTGTCCCCCTCCCCCCAGGACGAGGCTGAAAATAGGCAAATATTGTCTAGTCCTCCTTCCCGGTCAACAAAAATGAAATAAATAAATGAAGAAATAAAAGTGAAAATGAGGAGGACAGAGCTCAGGAGGAGGAAGATATCAGTAGCTCTGTGGATGATGATTTGGAACCTTTTTGTGACTCATAAAAGAAAAAGAGAAAATGTAGTAATGCTGAACATGTGGTGCTTTGTACACCAGTTTCTCATGGAAGTACCAAAGTCCCCCCATACTGCAACCATTATTATTCTTACCAGTGCTGAGCCCATTACATATCATTATTGATAATGGTAGGGTTTCCACAAAGTAATTCTCTGAGGCCCCACATGTCAGTTCAGTTCAGTTTTATACAGGATAAATATAACAGGGCTTGTTTACAACGATGTCCTACTAAGGCATGCTTCAGAAGACAGACATACATGTTACCAACACAGACAGTGCTAGGTTCCTGATATATGAAGTACAAAGGCATTGTATGTTTTTATATATATATTTTTTCAAAGGGTCTAAGGACTGTAAATTTTGTCAGGGAGTTGTGGAATCTGGAAGAGGGGGGTTGTTTTTGCTTTCATTTTCACTCTTTGCGCTGGTGTTGTCCCTAGGTGCTTCTTCTAAAGCAAAAGTCCATACATTTTATTTTATTTTACATTTGCATCATTAGCCTGAATTTTAAAACCCATGCCACAAGGGTCCCGTGACCGCAGGAGCTCACAGGTGTTACCAGGTGAGCTCACTAATTAAATGTGCATTCGTGATGTTTTCTCCTTAGATAGCCATTACTCACTCAGAGGGAATTGCTGCTATCCTGCTCTATGCTATCTACTTTTAACTTTTTTATGAAGCATGTTTAAGTTACTTTGCTGAATAACTCAACTGAAACTGAACAGCACACGCTCCTGAAATTACAAAGTCAGAATCTCTGCCTAAGTAGCATTACAAGCATATGCTTTTAAAATGTCTAAGGACCATGAAGCAAGTAGCTGTTTTTTATTATTTTTGTTATCAACCATGTAACCCTTTCCCCATGTCACCATCTGGAAACAAGCCTTGGTTCATTGGTGCTTTTCCGGTTATTAAAATTTTTAATAAATAAATAATCTTTTTACCAGTCATTGTTATGTTCATTTTAACTTTTCCCCTTTTCCAAAACCAGAGCCATATTCTGATTTAAAAGCAGTAAGCTCAGAAAACCAACCTTTTTATTGTTGAGAAAGGTTTTGTTCTCTTTATATACAAAGGCATCAGGGCTATTGCCTTAACATAATTTATTAATTCTTGAATCCAAATTAAAGGTTACCTCTCTTATTCTCATTGTCCTTAGAATCCAAACTTAAAGTCTCTTTTATTTTCTCCACTAGATTTGTTGCTGCTGTGAAGTGAAAGGTGGACATCACTATCTTGTTATTTGTCCAACAGAACAGCATACTGGATCTACAAAGGTCCCCTGATTCCTTACTTTGAAGCTCATTTGAAAGTTTGTTAAATAGTAAACTATCTGAAACTATCTGAAAAAGACATTGCAAGAAGTTGTCTTCTGTAGGTAACCTCAAGGCACCAAAGCACAAGTTTTAATCGATTCACCACAGAAGCAAATTAAAGCAAACTGCTGCAGTTGAACTTTCTGAGTACTACTTTATGTTAAAGAACCTACAGTACTTGATGAAGCTCAGAAAACTGCATAACCAGCATTTGTTAATCCATTAGACTTTTTTTTTGAGTGGGACTGTTTCATGGAAGAAAGGGACAGTTTATTATTTAACATTTATTAGGTTCCCTTTTTTTCTCTCTTCCTGCCTTACTGGGGGCTAGCCTCAGCATTTATAGACTTAGCTGTTGTCTGTTTGTATAATGAATATTAGAAGTGGAAAAGTACTGAACAAGGGGCTGAGGAAAGAGAGAAATGGGAGTATATACTTAAGAGATCTGACCCTCTCTATTTCAACCCCTGTTGAATCAAAAAAGGTACTGTAACATATGCAGAAGCCCTAAAAAAGAATAACTGTGTAACTATATCGAAGGCTAAATCTACTGATAACACTTTGCCTGGATCATTGGCAAATGTAGATATTAATGATGAAGGGAAATTAAGAACCACTGAACCCATGACAGAAACTTTAGAACAGGGTAAGCAACAGGTAGTTAACACCATGGGGCCTGAAACAAATGGAAAAAAGTCTTAAAATAGGAAAAAATATCAAAGCAAAGAACTATTGCTCCCAAATAAAAGGAAATGATTACTGATTTCTTCTCATCTATACCAGCAAATAAATCACCTAAAAGGCATGGGGAGAAAAATTATTGAAACAGAAGGAAAACAGGATAGCATCCTTAACCAAGAAAAGTAGCGAGTAAAGTCATAACTGTTGCTGCTAAAGATTCTATTGCCTCCAGGAAACCAAATTAGAACTATTTTTCATCCATTTGATTTATCCTGAAAGCCATGTGATTCAGTAATTAGACCCCCTTATCTGGAACCTCTGTATATTCAAACCCCATTAATCTCATTAACCTTGCTGGCTCTTCTAACACAGTGTTAGCACAGTTGGATAAGGAAGTTAAGCAAATTCAAATTGATACAGAAATAATTAATCAATGTTCAAAAAACATAACAGGTTACACATTAAAAGCACTAGCTCATCCCCTAATGGGCAATATTGTTCTTTTTGAGTCATTAATTGATATTAAGAACAGTCTGGAAATGTTCACAGTAGAGTTCAGGAGCAAATTGGTGAATTAATGAATAAAGTTGATAAAACTGAAACACAATTGCCCAGACAAAAACTATCTTTTTTCACATAATAATTCCTGATACACTTGTCAAGCACAATAAAAACATAAAGGGAAAGAATGCTAAAAACAAAGGCAAACAAATGGATCTAAACAAACAAATAAACACAGAATATTCAGTTAAAAATCAAATCAATATCAGATACAGAAAACATCAAAGAAAGTAACAAATTCATAAATACTTAAGTACATTCAATGAGTAATCAAATAGATAAGCAACTGTAACTAAATTAAAGAATAGTGTCAAGTAATAACAGGCATGAACAGATCAGATACAACAAACTTCAAATAAAGGAAAAATCCAAAATAGAAGCTTAAAACAAACCTAGAAAAATCAAGAGAACAGGGCATTAGAAGCCCACTTAAAGCAACAACAGAGCAATGCACAACTTTGCTTTAATCAGGGTATGAGACAATTTTAAAATTAATGGGATGTATTTATAACAAGAATAAAATAATGATTATCTAAGGGAGCTAATAATTAATTTGCTGCAAGCTGAACTGGGAATAAAAAAAACACCCAGCAAATGTTTTTGCAGTATACAGAGACAAAACCATGGTTTCTACACCAGTGTATATTATGGTATCAAGTATGGGTTTTGCAAAACAGGTATGTGAAAACAAAAAGACTGACATTCTTGGGACTAGAACTAGCTCTGCATGTCACATGATGGAAAATAGATAGGATCATTTGTGGTATCAAACAACTAAGGAAATAATTAAAGTTGGAGACATTTACATCTGCTCTCCAGAAATATAACTGGGACTTTGAATACAGGCAAACTGAGCAGGAGATACAACATGGGAGTCAAGAAGTATTATCAATTTGGGGGTAGAAGAACTACTGGATGAAAAAGATAAAATCTTGACAACATTCATATTTTCATTTTTTTTCAGTAACTCTGGATTCTTATATTACTAAAGATAATTTTTATAAAATTAGAAGAGCTTACAAGATGGCTATGGGAAAGCAGATTGATTTTCTTGTTATAGCTCCTGCACTGCTGTCTCATATAATGATTAAGGTGAATTTAATAAATCAGAATAATACTATTGCAGTAGATATGAAAAGTTGGGACAATAAAATGGAAGCCTCGCAACAGTTCACTTGACTAGAAGAAACACATGATGAGAGTAAGGTCACGGATTCGACATTGACAAATTGGGGAGATGATGTAAATGTTTTATCCTGGAACATGGCAGGGTTATCTAGTAATCTACCCAATAGGGAGTGGTTTGTGCTTGTTACACAACATATGATAATTTTACTTCAGGAAACATGGATGGAGGAACCTGTGAACTTAAATGATTTTGAGGCTCTGTGTTCACCAGTAACCAAAACTAAACAAATATGGTAGAAGTATGGGAGGCTTGGCCATTTATATTAAAATCACTAACAGGATAAATATAACACAAATATGTAAAGTTCATTAAAACTACATTATAATAGTACTAAATTGGGATGACTGCCTCGTTGTTATGGCCAACGTGCATATTCCTCATAATACCAATGTTCATGCCTCAATTTTTAGTAGTCTCACAATGGATCTTGATATTATTTTCCATAACCTACCATCTGCTTTTCTTTTGGTTGCTGGAGACTTCAATGAAAGAATAGCTGCCTTTGATAATGCTGATTTATGGGAAGCCTTTATGAATACAAGGAATTCTGGGAAATGCAAAACAAAGACAGAATTACTAATGAAACAGGTATAAAATTACAAAATTGTATTACTGATAATTCACTATTGATCCTAAATGGTGAATTGTAAGGAGATAAACAAGGAAATATAACATATTTTGGCCCTAATGGCCAAAATACTATAGACTATGGACAGGATTCACAAAACCCTTTGAAGGTGAGAAAAATGTGCAAGTCCTCACAATTTGCACAGTTGAGGGAAAAAAAGGTAATTGCACTGTGTCATATACACTAAACGTCCTCAACTGCGAAAAACACCCACTGTGGAATGCAGAAAAAATGTAGCTGCAGAAATTACTGCGCAAAAAAAAAATGCCATTGAAAGGTGTGGCATATCCCCTTAAAGGTTATTCTTAGTCACTGTTTTCCCGCAGTTGTGGAAATAATGTTGCACACATGCTGCACAAAGGAGGGTGAGGAGTAATTCACCCTAAGCAAAAGGCAGTGTACTACCAATGGGGAAACAATCAGAGTGGGGGTTCAGGCACCAAGCAACAGCAAATCTGTGGACTGTATAGTAGTGTCAGATGTCACAGCAAACATAGCACGATCACATTGACAGTCAACAAATCACAACAACATGGCCTAGTGCAGCCCATAATTAAGCCCAGCAGGCAGTACAGGCAGAGGTGGTAACAGCCAGAAGTGTATGCTACAGATGGAGGCAAAACAAAAACTTCAGAGAGATACACAACAAATGGTTACAAAGTTCCACTGAGTGCAATGTCCTGCTAGTATAATTGGTGCTACTGTGGTCCCAGTTCTGGAAATGGCTGCTGGCCTCACTGGGAGTACTGGTTCTGCTGTAACTTTTGCAAGACTGTCAGTCTCCTGCTCCATCTGCTGGGCCATTTATAACAGCTGCAGATCCACATGTGTGCATTTTCTGCACTTGTGGAATTTCCTAACAATGTTTTCCGCACTTGCAGAATTTAATAACTTGACTGTTTTTCAACTTTCTGCACCTGTGGAAATTTTGACTTAGAAACATAGAAACATAGATTTTGATGGCAGATAAGGACCATTTGGCCCACCTAGTCTGCCCATTTCCCTACCTAATGGATAAGCTACAGATTCTAGTTAATAAACAGCCTATTTCTTCCTACCACCCACAAGAATTGCCTTATGTCTGTCCCATGCATTCTTGAATTCTCCTACAGTTTTAGACCCCACAACCTCCTCAGGAAGGCCGCTCTCATACATCCGCCATACCTCTGTGAAAAATACTTCCTCACATTGACTCTGAGCCATCCCCACTCTATCTTAAAATTGTGTCCCCTTGTTCTTGCACATCTCTTTTCTGAAAGATGCTACCCTCTTGGACTTTGCTGAATCCCTCCTCCTCCCTCCTTTCCTCAAGGTTATACATATTAAGCTCATTTAGTCTCTCCTCGATGGCTTCTCTTGCAGACCCTGCACCATTTTAGTTGCCTCTTTGGACTGCCTCCATCCTGTCTATGTCTTTGCGGAGATGGGGTCTCCAGAACTGGATGCAGTACTCAGATGGGGTCTCACCAACTGTCTGTACAGAGGGATAACAACTTCCTGTTTTCTGCTAGTGATGCCTCCCTATTGCCTTCTCACATTGCTTTCCATTCTTAACATCATCTGTTATGATTACCCCCAGGTCCCTTTCCATTTGTTGTTGTTGCTACCTCTTCCCCATATGTGTACTCTTCCCTGGGTTTTTGTTTCCAGGTGCATTATGTTGCACTTCTTTGCATTGAATACAAGCTGCCATACTTCTGACCCCTCCTCCAACCTTGCCAAGTCCCTTCTCATCCTTTCCACACCTCCTTGTGAATCAACCTTGTTGCAGATCCTTGTGTCATCTGCAGAGAGGCATACTTTTCCTTCTAGTCCCTCTGCAATGTCACTTATAAAGCCATTAAAAGGTCTGAACCCAGTACTGAACCCTGTGGTACCCCACTAGTAACCCCCCTTTCTTCAGAGTGGACCCTGTTTACAATTACCTTCTGTGTCCTGTTGTCCAGCCAATGTTTTACCCATGTTACCACCCTGGGACCCACTCCCAGGCTAGTTAATTTGTTTATTAATCTTTTGTGTGGGACTGTGTCAAATGCCTTGCTAAAGTCTAGGTAGGTCATGTCCACAGCCCCTCCCTGGTCTACTACTTTGGTCACCCAGTCAAATAAATCAATTAGATTCATCTGACATGACCTTCTCACTGTGAACCCATGCTGCCTTGGGTCCTGTGCCCCACTGGCCTCTAGGTACTCAACAATTCTTTCCTTCATAAGTGATTCCATCACTTTCCCTACCACAGAGGTCAAACTGACAGCTCTGTGGTTTCCTGCCTCTGTCTTGCTCCAACTTTTGTGAAGGGGAATCACATCTGCCTTCCTCCAGTCCTCAGGTACCATACCATCCTACCATGATTTGTTAAAAATGGCAGTCAGTGGTGTAGCTAGTTCTCCCCTTAATTCTTTTAGAATTCTGGGGTGAATCCTGTCAGGCCCATTGCTTTGTCCACCTTTAGTTTTAGGAGTTCTTTCAGAACCCTTTCTTCTGTGAAAGGACTGGGAATGACCCCTCTAACCAGAGTGCTTCTATTAATTGTATTAGGTACCCCCCCCTCTTTTGTGAATACTGAGCAGAAGTATTCTTTCAGTATCCCTGATTTTTCACTGTCCCTCTATGCCCACCCATCATCCATTCTATTCAGCCTCACTATCCATCCCTTTGTTTTTCTACACTCCTTCATGTACCTATAAAAGGTTTTATCCCCCTTCTTAACCGAGTTGGCTATCTTTTCCTCAGTTTGGGCCTTTGCTATTCTGACTTCCTCCCTGCTTCCTTCTGTCTTAACTGGTACAGTTATCTGTCCTGCTTCTTCTGTGTTTCCTTCTACTTCCTAAATGCTATCTTTTTCTCCCTAACCTTCCCTGCCACCTCTTTTGAGAACCATAGTGGCTTTCTTTTGTTTTGATTTGTTAATTTGCTTCACACAAAGGCTTGTTGACTCTGTGATGACAGTTTTGATGTTTCCTCATTGTTGCTCCACCCCTCCTTCTTGCCTGTTTGCTAGTGATTTTCTAAAGCACTCTCCGATCTTGCCAAAGTCAGCCCTCCTGAAGTCCAGTACCTTCACTTTTGTATGGTTTGACTCTGTAGCTGAGTTTATTGTGAACTACACTGTTTGGTGGTCACATGTTCCCAGATGGTTAACCACTTCTAGATCTGAGATCCTCTCACTGTCCCCATTTGAGAGTATGAGGTCTAAGATAGCTCTCTCATGAGTGGGTTCCAAAACTAGCTGTCTGAGGCATGCCCCCTGTAGGGCATCGAGAATGGCCCTGCTCTTGGATGTGGCTGCAGCAAAGGTGCTTCAGTTAACATCTGGCATATTCAGGTGCCCCATCAACAGTATCTCCCCTTTCTCTGCCATCCTAAGGATGCCTTCTATCATATCCTTGTCCATTTCCTCCCTGAGATGGGGGTCTGTATACAACAAATGTGTGGACTGTGGTGCCATTTCCAGTCTCTAAGGTGACCCACAGTTCCTCCTCTCCTCCCTGTTTACTCTTTCGTTCCATTGCTTTTATCCCTTCCCTACATAGAGATCTACTCCTCCCCATCTTCTCCCCTCCCTGTCTATCCTGTAGGTTGTGTACCCTGGCATGTTAACATCCCAGTCATGGTTCTCTGTGTACCATGTTTCTGTAACTGCCACGATATCCAGGCATCCCTCCTCCATCAAGGTCACCAGTTCAGGGAGCTTGTTGCCCAGACTATGGGCATTGGTACTCATTACCCTCCATTTCTTGATGGCCTTACCCCTTTTTGCCCCATCTCTGTCCTTATTGCCTTTGTCGTTTTCTCTATTTACCCCTGCTCTTCTCCTTATCGACATCTCTATCTTGGTGTTTACCTCACTTACTACCCTGATTTTTTGGGGCTTGATTTCACTGCTCCTTTCCAGTGTCTTCCCCTTGTCTAGTTTAAATGCCTGCCAATGAAGCATTTAAACCTATCACCTAGGATCCTGGTTCCCCTCCTGGACAGATGCAGACCATCACGCCAGTATAGGCAAATTTCCTGGTGATTGAACGGCTCCCCCAATCCCCAATATGTGCCTTATGTAAACTATTACAGTAAACAGGTCATTCTCTGGTGAGTTAGTCCCCCCAGCCCCGGTATTCTGGTAATGCACAATATTATAGCATAACAATCTGTTACCTGTGATCCGGGGTCCCCACTCCTGGCCTTATATGCCTGAATATGGAAAGGCTGATAACATTCCTTCCTGGCGGTCTATTGCACCTCAACCCACCCCACCCAAAGTGGCCACCATCCTGCTCCTGTCCGTCCTGAACCTCTAGTTGACATAGGAATGTCCTCTCATCACCAGCTCGTTACAGAACTGTCAGAGCACATACTATACACAGTACATGCTCTGACAGTTCATTTGGTGGCCGGCCATGGTGATGTTAGGAGGGCTGTGCCAGTTGCCCGATCGGCAAGGCCACTGGTTTTCAGTTTTTACCAAAAAGCTCGGTAAAATTCTGGAATTAGGGCTGCCTGAACACCGGTATAAAAAAAAGATTTAATGGAATCTGGCATTTTATACCAGATCAGTAAATCTACAGAACTTGTATTTTTTTTTAAATTGCTTCCTGTATTATTTTCAAATTTGCTTTATTTAATGCTTTGTATATTAAGCCTTCTTTTAGTCTGATTATTTATACACATACTAAAAGAGTGACAGCAGAATCCCGTAAAATCAGAAAATTACAGTATAAATCATCAAGATTCTGAATCTGAAGTCTTGAAAATGGAATTTCATTGTTTTAATCAGTGGCCTTGCCAATCGGGCTTTGGGATGGGGAGTGAGGTGGAGGGTACTATACCTGGGTGGTGGGGCCACAGACCACCAGGATGGGATGTTATCAGCTCTTCCATATTTGGGCCTATGAGGCTGGAGGACAGGGATTCTGGATCCCAGGTAACTGATGTTTTGCCTTAAGACGGAGAAAGCACCGGGCCGGATAAATTACATCCTAGAGTGCTGAAGGAACTTGCAGATGTCCTGGCGAAACCCTGGCAGAGCTTTTCACCATCTCTCTGAGGACAGGGTGGGTGCCCCAAGACTGGAAGGTGGCGATGTAGTGCCTATCCACAAGGGGGGATCAAGGGAGCTGGCAGGGAACTACAGGCCTGTCAGCCTGACATCGGTGGTGGGCAAGGTGATGGAGGGCATTGTCAAGGAGAGGCTGGGGGACCTGGATAAGTCAGGGTGCCTGGACGATAGACAGCATGGATTCATCCCAGGGAAATCATGTCAGACAAACCTGGTGGAGTTCTATGACTGGGTGACAAGTGCCTTGGACCTGGGTAGACCAGTGGATGTCCTCTTTCTAGACTTCAGCAAGGCATTTGACTCTGTTCCTCACATGGGCCTGTTGGATAAGCTAGGAGAAATGGGGGTGGGAAACCAGATGATCAGATGGATAGGCAATTGGCTCCAGGACCGGACCCAGAGGGTCGTAGTTGGTGGGATAGTCTCATCCCCAAGGAGGGTCATTAGTGGGGTCCCACAGGGATCAGTCCTTGGGCCCCTTCTGTTCAACGCCTATGTATCTGACATAAGGACAGGAATCAGGAGTGAGATGAGTCTCTTTGCAGATGACTCGAAACTGGGGGCGGTGGTGGATGGGGAGGAGGGGAGGGTGGCCCTGCAGGGGGACCTGGAGGCTCTGGAAAGATGGTCTAGAAAGTGGAAGCTGAGGTTCAATGCAGGGAAATGCAAGGTACTCCACCTGGGGGCCAGAAACCCAGGCCAAGTGTCACCGGGGAATACTACAAGTCTCAATGGCTGAGAGGGACCTGGGGTGGTGGTGGATGTCAAGATGAACAACTCTGAGACTTGTAGGAGGGCAGCAGCCAAGGCCAACAGGATGCTGGGATGCATCACTAGGGGGATCACCTCCAGAAGGAGGGAAGTGATACTCCCTCTGTATAACTGCTTGGTGAGGCCGCACCTGGAGTACTGTGTGCAGTTTTGGAGGCCACACTTAAAGAGGGACATTAACCTCCTGGAGAGGGTCCAGAGGAGGGCAACCAAAATGATTTGGGGCTTGGGGGACAGGACCTATGAGGAGAGGCTCGAAGAGCTAAATATGTACACATTGGAAGAGAGAAGGGACCGGGGGACACGATAGAGGTCTTCAGGTACATGAAGAGGGTAAATAGGGGAGGAACAGTCAGGGTGCTTCGAAGGAAGGAGGAAGGGGCCACTAGAGGGCATGGGTGGAAGCTGGAGGGGGGAAGATTCAGGGGAGAAAGGAGGAGGTGCTACTTCACTGAGAGGGTGGTGGAACCATGGAATGCACTACCTAGGGGGCTGGTGGAGGCAGAGACAGTGGAGGGGTTCAAGAGGGGGTGGGACAGGTACAGGTGAAGGGTTCAGGAAGCAAAATCCAATGCAGCAAGAATATCTGGAACTGGGAAGGGAGAAGCCAGAGAAGGCGAAGGGGACAGCAAGGTCAGCACCCAGGGTGGGGGCTGACCAAATGAGCAGACATGAAAGACCATTAGGCCTATTCTGCTGGCATTTTAGTATGTTAGTATGTTAGTATATTGTGCATTACTGGCATACAGGAGCTGGGGTGGACTAGTTCACCAGGGTATCTAGTGATATGGGCAAGTCAAATTGAGTGACTCAATATGAGTGGCTCAATTTGACTGCCTGAAATAAGAGTGAGTAGGAAAGGATAGTGAGGAGGGGAATGGCAACTGTAATTGACAAGAATCGTGAAACAGAGATATGGCGACTATGACAGGGAGGTATGGGGAACAGCATATTAGAGGAAATGTGGATGAGAAGTTCCCAGCTGACTGTTTGGCATAGTGGTAGTATTGTGTGTTTGTGGTGTGATGGGCCCTGTTCAGAGCTAGTTGGCAGCAACATTCTTTTGTTGTGGTTGGGACTGAATATTTTTTATCCTGAGTGACCCGATCTGAATTGCTTCCTCCTGAAGATGCCCCTGTACCCCAGTGTAGGTCCCCCCCAGAGCTGAGAATGTTAATAATCAAAAAGAAAAGATTACTGTTGCATGTTTGGAGTATGGTGCCGATGAACACTGCTTTTGTTATTGGTGTAGTGCACGTCACTGTTTATGTTTTCGCTGATGCTCACTTACTGATATGGTGATCTCTACTTTGCATTCACTCATATCACATGGAACCCTCATAAGAGAATGACCTGTTTACTGTAATAGTTTACATAACAGGCACATCGGGATTGGGGGGGATCTGCTAGATCACTAGAGAATGACTTTTTTTATAATAATGTACATTACAGGCATATCAGGGATTAGAGGGGGGGAGCCGCTAGATCACAAGGGAATTACTATTTTTTATAATAACTTACATTATGGGCATATTGGGACAGAGGGCACAGTGGCATCTGGTTGACAACCCTCCCAGAGGATGTTTAAGTACTGGGTTGGTCTAAATGTATTTATACCTTTGTCCTAGGGGAAGGTTTTGAGAATGCAACATTAGGGGATATGGCAGCCTGTGTCTGCCACAAGCCCCTTAGCACCATGCTGCAGCCCATTTTGTGGCAATCCCCCTTTGGCATATGCAGCCTGCTTTTGGCACTGGCTGCTCAGCAAAATAGCTCCAGTTGCATCCTTTGACACAAGGTGCCAGTTACATCAGACATGTTTGATGCAAGCACCTTCTGTCTTTCACAGGGCTTTAAATCTACACAATTTTCTTACATCCCAAAAAATAAACGGGTTTCTCATTTACTATATTTATTTAATACCATTTTTATATAATAACATCTTATTAACATTTTCCCAAACAAAAAAGAACAAATGAACAAAGAGACCTACAAGAGAACAGTATTAAGTATAAGCTAAATAAGGCATCAGCATTCAAACTCTAACCAACCTACAAACAACTCTATACATAACAGAGACATGGGGAACACAGGTAGGCCAATGTAAATAAATAAACTAAGGAGCAACAAAAATATTTATTTATTTATTTAGCTTTTGTTGACCAGGTAAGTACATTAGACAAGTTATATACCTATTTTCATGTATGACCCGTGAGAGTACGTAGATACAGATACAATGAGATACAGGTTCATACACAGGACAACATGACACAAGTTAGGCAGTATACAGAGTCAAGAAGAACCAGGTGAACATAGTAGACAGTAAGTACAGTTAAGATATGTACAAGAATATATATACATAGAGACACCAAGGCTAAGAACAGTACAGTTTTACAAAGGATATATGGATATAAGCCACAAACAGAGCCAAGGACTGAGTATCTCCTGAAACAGAGAAAAAAAGAAATACACATCTTTATACATATCTATCTCAACACATCAAGAATTGTAGGAGAAAAAAAATAAACACTAACTTAGCAAAATAATGTAATATAATACATAAGCATTCACAAATAAGGAAGCCAGGAGGGGACAGGAAATCTGAGAAAAAAAAAGCAAATCATGGGATGATAGTCAGATTACAGTGCACCCTATAATAAATCTCTTTTTGCCAAATAACTTGAAAAGTAGGTAGACAATTTAAATAATAAGAGCATTCCTCACAATAATAAACTGAATCTTTATCTAATAGAGTGAACAAAAACACTGATATGGATCCTAATCCACAATGGCTTTCCTAGCATAATTTGGATCCCTTAATGGTTTCCCCACTTAAAGTGGAAGAAGTCATTTTACGGCTGCATGGAAGGAGCCCTGCAGAAGTTTTGCATGTAGAAAAGGGCTGACATCTTGTTTTCCATCCGTGAAACTGTTTTTCCTCCACCTGACCGTCCCCCAAGAAGCAATCCGCCCATGTTGTCCCTCTGGACTGCAGCACTGCACTATATCACAGTGGGCATTTTTTTTTGTCATTTTTTCCTTTGTACATTTCTGCATCCATGCCATTTCTGTCCCCTCCCCTTAACAGCAAGAGCATAGCTACCAATATTTCAACTGCCTAATGCCACACCCCGAATCTTGTTTCCATAGTAGGTGATGAGTTGGGTCCCGCAGTTGTAACTCATCCCGCTCCAAACACTCCAAAAATACCTGTCATTTCTGTCCCCTCCCCTTAACAGCAAGGGCATAGCTACCGATATTTCAGCTGCCTAATGCCACGCCTCCCCCCTGAATCTTGTTTCCATAGTAAGTAATGGGTCGGTCCGCAGCCGTAGCTCATCCCGCCCCAAACACTCCAAAAGCAGCAAACACAACAAAAAGTGGAGCCGCACACAGTCCAGGTCACACTCCCAGTCACGGGACAAAGAGCGAGCCAAGAAACGGTCCAAGTCTAGAGAGAGCAAGTGGAACCGAAGGAGGGAGTCTCGCACCAGGTCTCGCTCCCTCACCGTCGCAGCCCAGCAGAAATGGGAGAGGGAGAGGGAGCAATGGGAATGGGAGAGACTTGAGTGACTTGAATGAGAGAGGGAAAGGGAACAGTGGGAGAGGGAGCGTGAACAACGCGAGAAGGAGAGGGCCGCCACTCCGCTCGAATGGGTTAATATCTTGGCTGCAATGTCAGTAAACATAGCAGCCAGCATGAGAAGCAGAAATGGGAGAAGGAGGAGAAGAAAGCCGAGATCGAGAAGCAGTGGAAAATGTAAGTGATCATGTAGGCCGAAGCCTCCGCTCCAGAGTTACTACAGCTTCCGATTAGGAGTGTAAAATTTGCAAACACACACACGTAATTTTCATTATTTAATGAGAATTACATTAGGCTGAATGACCTTCAGTGACATGAGAACTTTGTTGTTTTTGTAGCACATGTGTGGGTCTTGTGGCTGCGGCTCACTCATAGAAGAGTCCCTAGACCAGTTAGTTTGAAGGGCTGCAGGTTATGCCTGTATAGGATAATCCAGCAGACCTGTCAGCAAGCATGCTGCAGCAGTAGGTTATTAGCTTATAGGGAAAAGTCAGATGTACCATTTTATTGTTATCTTACAAAATAAGGTCCACATTACACTGGAAGGCAGAGTAAACAAAATAGGTACAACATGGTAGACTGTGGGCTTGCAGGTACCTACCTATAGGGGCCAAAATTAAGTTTTGCAGTCAGTAGCCAGCAGGGCTAGTGACTGGGAAAAATCTAGCCCTACTGACTTTTCTCCTGGTGCAGTTGGTTGACATACTAAAATGTTACCTTCTCCAGTATAAGCAGGCAGGGCTAGTTAAAGAAAAAATCTACTTGCATGATACAAAATCTGCAGGCATTTGGCTAGTGGCCCAGTGCCAGTTTCGTCCCCTGTCTGTAGATATGTACACAATGACTCTGAGTGTTTTTCTGTCCATAGTCATTTAGTTATCAGTTAAGTGATAGCACATGGCAGGCCACAATCTGATACATGCATACATTGGGGTGCTCTGCTGTGTGAGGCAAAGCCAAGTGCTTTTAGCTACTTGAGACATGCATATACCAGATCGTTCTTGCACACCCTGAAGTGTATCACATTTCAGAAATGGTCACTAAGGTAACATAGAGGAAAATCGGGCAAAATGCACAGCCATGTGGTTATTGAGAAATAATGTGTGGACTGTCATGTTTGCACCACTAATAGCATAGGATAGTGTACCTATTTGTAAGTTTTTTCAACTAAAAGCAGGGTAAACAGAGGACTTAGTCACAATGCGTCCTTCACTACTCCTTGTGAATGCTTCTACAGTCCAGGTCAAAATGACCAGCTTCAAACATAGATTTCTTGTTACTAGAACAAATTAGGTGAACTGAGGGACTCCTGAGTGCAGACCATAACCATCTATGTATTTCCCAGACCTCATCCATCCATGTAAAGCCTTTTAGTTGGAGGAATTTTACAGGTGTGGAGTTGCACAAAAGGCTGATGTTCAAAGTAAAGTTAAAGTTCTTTAATTACTGTATTTAGATTTTGCATCCTGAAGATGTATACATTTAGGTACTGACTAGTTTTCAAGTGGGATTGGGGACAGTTAAGCAACAACAGTTTATAATTTAGCAATAATTGGCTAATCATGAGCAACACGGGTACAATAATATGCAAAATAAGAAATGCATGATTATATCCAAAGGCTGAAAATAATAGAAAACCTATAACAAATAGATACAGTTAGAACAACTTAGATCTGGTAAAGTAGGAGGAGCATGAGATATGGCTAGGGCATTTCCCTATATTTTTTTCTGAGGCATTCCAAGGAAATGGCAAAGACTCACTAATTGAATTCTGGCCAGGTAGCTGTAGGCTCCTGTCCATTTGTTATGGTTTCCAAGTTGAGATGTTAGCCAGATGCAGAGTTTTATTTTCTACACCTGTAAATATTTTAATGTTATTGAAGGAGTAAGGAACCTTCTGTAGAGTAAGCTCAGCATGTGTAGACTGAGCTGTGAGAGTAGGTGGAGCAAAGCAGTCACAGCTGCAATAGGGAGTGGGTTGGGGTAATATAGACTTTTCTTTTAAACATTATATGACTCGTTTAATTAGGGCTTTGCTTTAAAAAGGGGGGTGGCAGAGCTTCCCAACCACCAAAGCAAGTTACAGAGCAGAGCACAAGTTTGATTAGTGTGACATGGCTCTGTTCCTGTGTACAGTTATGGGAGAGTCCATAGTCCTCTACTAAGACCAGAATATGTATATGTGTGTGTGTGTATATATATATATATATATATATATATATATATATATATATACATATTTTTTTTTTTTTTTTTACATTTGCGTTCAGAACCTGTAAAACAACCTAACAGTGAAGAACACTGAATGACTACTCATACTTTAGAATGTCACTAGTTATAAACATGAAACTGCAGTAGTGTGCTCAATTAAGACTTTACTAAGTGGTTGGGCATCCACATTTTTAATCACACCAGTGAGAAAATACAGTAAAACCCCAGTTATCCAGAACCTCTGTTAAAATAAAACTTTACTATCCAGAAATTGTGGCATTTCCTGACTTCCTGGTCATCTGAGATCCTGTTTCTCTGAACAATTGCATTACTGTATTAACAAACAAGCAGTTACTGGGATACAAACTAAATGGCATTATAAAGTATGAGTAGTCATTCAGTGTTCTTCACTATTAGGTTGTTTTATAGGTTCTGAAGGAAAATGTAAAAAAATCCCAAAAAACATATATATATACATACACACACATACATATTCTGGTCTTAGTAAAGGACTATGGACTATCCCCTAACTGTACACAGGAACAGAGCCATGTCACACTAATCAAACTAGTGGAGTGATGGATCTCGAGCTTGTGCTCTATGAGCTGTCATTTGTTTTGGTGGTTGAGGCTGATGTCATGTTTTCCATCTGTGGAAGTGTTTTTCCTCCACCTGACCCTCCCCCAAGTAGCAATCTGCCTAGGTTGTCCCTATGGACTGCAGCACTGCACTATATCACAGTGGGCGTTTTTTTTTTTTATGGGCATTTTTTTTTTCATTTCTGTATCCCTGCCTTTTCTGTCCCTCCCTTAACAGCAAGGAGTAGCTACTATCACGCAGGCATGCCTATGGCATGCAGCACACCAGCGTGTGTGTGTGTGGGGGGGTAGCAACCCATATCTCAACCCAGTTTAAAATTTAAAATAATCAGTCTGCCCATTTTCTTCACAAACTTCAATATGCAGCCATGGTGGATCTGACAAAACATGTTTATTTGGCAATGAATAAAGCGCCAAGGCCAGACTTTATTCCAGGGAAATTTATAAACAAAACATCAACTTCTGAGTCTCATTTCTCACAAATTACTTTAATCTTTGTTTACAAAAATCCTTTACCAACCTCTCATGGAAAACCAATATAATTATTCCCCAACACAGGAAAGAGTTCAGTATATAATCTCCAGAGCTAGAGCTACCATCCCATAAGCCTACATGATACAGTATCTAAAATATTCACAAAAATCCTTTTGAGCAGACTAACAGTATAGGTTAATAATAATGCCCCCCCTTTATATATTTCTTGCTAGATTTAGGCTGGGATTTTCTACCGTCGACAATATATTTTGCTTTATGCATTTAATAGAAAAATATGTTCACAGCAAAAAGATGAAACTGTACACATTATTTGCAGACTTCTCTTCTGCTTTTGATTCCATTAATTGCAATCTAATTTGGGAAATCTCATTATAAAGAGGGTTAGGTCCTTCACTCTTCAATCCCATTTACCAATTATATACCAGAAGAAATTGAAGGGTAAGATGCAACATAAATGGTAATCTCTCATCCTTGCCCCACCAATCAGGAGTTAAACAGGGATGCTTACTAGCCACACTATTATTTAACATTTACATCAGCTTGACCATAGTGACTAAAGTAGTAGATCAGGGATGGGCTGTGGACATGGCTACCTAGACTTTAGCAAGACATTTGACACAGTCCCACACAGAAGTTAATATACAAGTTAGCCAGCTTGGGAGTGGGTCCTAAGATGGTAGCCTGGGTAAAAATTGGTGGAGAACAGGACACAGAGGGTAATAGTAAACAGAGTCCACTCTGAAGAAAGGGGGTTACTAGTGGGTACCATAGGGTTCAGTTCTAGGACTCAGTCTTCTTCAATGTCTTTATAAGTGACATTGTAGAGGGACTGGAAGGAAAAGTATGTTAATTGCAGATGACACAAAGATCTGCAACAGGATTGATACAAAAGGTGGGGTGGAAAGGATAAGAAGGGACTTGGCAAGGTTGGAGGAATGGTAAAATGTATAGCAGCTTAGATTCAATGCTAAGAAGTGCAAAGTAATGCACCTGGGAAACAAAACCCAGGGGAAGAGTACACTATGGGGGTGAAATACTGACAGCAACAAAAATGGAAAGGGATCTGTGGGTAGTCATGTCAGATGACCTAAAGGTGGGCAAGCAATGTGAGAAGGAAGTAAGGAGGGCTGGGGGATACTGGGATGTATAGGGAAAGGCATCACCAGTAGAAAACAAGAAGTTGTTATCCCTCAGTACAGACAGCTGGTGAGACCCCATCTGGAGTACTGCATGCAGTTCTGGAGACCCAGTCTCTGCAAGGACATAGACAGGATGGAGGCAGTCCAGAGGAAGGCAACTAAAATGGTGCAGGGTCTGCACCAGAAGACATATGAAGAGACACTTAAGGAGCTTAATATGTATACCCCAAGAAAAGGAGGGACAGGGGGGACATGATAGAAACTTTCAAGTACCTCAAGGGAAACAACAAAGTCCAAGAGGGTAGCATCTTTCAGAAAAAGAGATGTGCAAGAACAAGGGGGCACAATTTGAATATAGAATATGGATGGCTCAGATGTAACGTGAGGAAGTATTTTTTCATGGAGAGGGTTGTGGATGTATGGAACAGCCTTCCTGAGGAGGTTGCGGGTCAAAAACAGTGGGGGAATTCAAGAATGCATGGGACAGACATAAGGTAATTCTAGGGGTTGGGGTAGGAGGAAGTAGGCTGTTGATTAACTAGGATCTGCAGCTTATCCCTTAGGTAGGGAAATGGGCAGACTGGGTGGGCCAAGCTGTCCTTATCTGATGTCAAATTCTATGTTTTTATGTTTTAATGGCATCCTAGATTTTGAAGATGAGCACCAATATGATACATCTAAAATTAATGGGACTTCCTGTCATCTTTTTGCCTATGCAGACGACATAGTCTTGTTTTCATTTTCGAGAAAAGGACAACAAAATAAAATAAGCAAATTTAAACAGAAATGTGATGAAACTGAATTAAAAATAAACTTAAAAAAAGCTATAATTTTTGCTCAAACCATTCTAATTTCTCTTTCTACCTGGATAGAGAATATATACAGACAGTAAAAGAATATACATAGTATGGGATTACAATTACTTCTAATACTAAATGGACTCAACATATTAAACTTCAGACCTGAAAAGCAAAACAAGTATCAAAAGCACTTCTTAAATTTAACAATAGCTATAGAGGGAATATAATAGGTGCTGCCTTCCATGCGGGTGAAATGAAGATGAATGCTATTTTATCATACGGTGCTGAAACATGGGATACAGATTATTGGACCCAATTGGAAACCACTATATTATTTTTGCATAAATCTCCTCAAAGTCCAGTTATCCACATCATCAGCAATGGTAAGAGCAGAGCTGAGCAACATTTTTATTAATACAATAGTGTAATTCAGGCTTGCTGTTTATTGGCTAAGGATTATAAACAATACGCAACATACACTTCCCTACATGTGTTTAAAAGTAAAAACAAAGTGGTCACAAACAAATTTAAACTCCAAATAGCTCAACTTATTAACTTCTATATAAAGGACCATAAAACTGTAATCTTTAGACTGACCACCGGAGAACAATTAATATCTCTACTCAATATAGAACTGTTTTTAAAAGAAAACTTTATCAAGCAGCTCAGAAAAAAGACATGTAGATTATAAGGACAAAAAAAAAATGTGTGTCTCAGTACAAAACAAATAAAATGTCCCATAATATAGAGGATTATTTATTACGTCCTCTTTCTCCAAATCATAGAAAGCTCTTAACTTGGGCAAGGTTTGGGATAATAAATTCAAAGAACTCTTATTTTAATAAAATTACAATCTTGGATCGGTCAGCCCTGGAGCTTAATCACCCTTTTAATTTCAGATTTACACAATTTTCCATGTGACACATCAGTGTCCCTTTTACACAGATATTAGGAACAAGTCTTAAAGAACTACTCTAACTAGTTATGTCAGCTTGAATTATGATGTAATGTTCATGCTATTACATACCTTCACTACTAAGGAAGCAGAAATAATAGGCAATTTTTTGCCTCTGTGGTTAAATGGAAAAAAAAATCTTTGAATAAACAAAAATTACCATCTGAGTAGAACTTAGTTTTAGGTGCCAAGATAGACATTTATATTAGTGGTAGTCACCCCTCCACTGATTAAAAGAGGGCATGATACATGTTTTCAAGTTTTTCCTCGTTATAAAGTTTTATATCGTTATAAAAATGTAAGGGATGTAAGGGAGCTGTGCATGCTCCCCCAAGAAGAGCACAATTGTTCTATATTTATTATTCTAGTAATACTCTTGCATATTTTACTTAATGGAAACTATTGGAATGTTTTTAACATGATTGTATTTTGTAATGTCTTATTCATTTTTATAATGACTATGACATGTTTTCCCATAGTCGATCAAATAAACTCATTTGCTTACTTACATTTCATGAGTCACTCAGTCTTGAAGTACATAAATCATTCCACAACACACCCATTTACACCACTGCCCTCTCTCACTCCTATCACAGTATAAAATCAAGAGGTACAAAATCCCTAGTTTGGGGATTTTCTAAATGGACTTTGCTGACAAAACAGTTGTTATCTGGCAGCTGTGTGAAGTGTGAGTTTGTCAGGGAAAAAAGGGCAGCCACCTAGGCACTGGAGGCCAGCACACACACCTAACATCCTGGCATCTGTTATGCTGGACTCAGCACCAAAAAAGCCAGAACAGAGGTTCCACTTCCTTATCATCTGCATTTTCCAAGGCATTCAGAAGAAAAATTACTCACCACAGTAATCTTGTTTCTTTCAAGGAATCTTACTGTATTCTGACTTATGCAGTCTGCTCTCACCATAGGACTTCCCCAAACCTAAATGGTTAATAGAACCTATGTAAATGATGGAATGCTAGGGTCAAGCTCAGCTTTCAAACCACTGTCCTTGGTAAACAATTCTATACCATCAGATTCTTATGAAGCATGCACCAAAACTTATTTAACTGAGTACTACTACTATTAACAACTAATCCCCTGTTTTAATAAACATTTTTGTCCCCTTAAAGGTTTGAACTGGCACTGCTAAGACTCAAGTCACAGATGCCCAAGAGAAAAACATACCCACAAGTTGCAACACACTAGTACAGCTGAAGTGCAGTGACCCTAGGTTCATAGAAGGGAAGGAAAGGAGGGTGCTCAGAATACAATAAGATTCCTTGAAGAAACAAGATTACTTATGGTGAGTAATGTTTTTCAAACCCCAGGAAATCTTACTGTATTGTGACTTATGCAGACTACCCAAGCAGTACCTTTGAGGTGGGTAGAACCTGCCTAGGAAACAGGTTCTGCTGGACTGCTATGCCAAACCTGGCATCCCCTCTGGCTTGAACTTCCAAGCAATAATGCTTGGAGAAGGTATGGACCATTTTCCAAGCTGCTGCTTTGCATATATCAGTTAGGGGAATATGCCTAGCAGCTGCTAAAGAGGCTGCTGTGCCCCTAGTAGAGTGGGCCTTGAGGCCTGCAGGTAGCTGATTGCCCACTTTGCTGTAGCAGAACTGAATACAGGCTATGATCCATCTTGCAATGGATCTTTTTGTGGCTGGTTTCCCTTTCCCCACCTCTCCATAGGTGAGGAAGATTTGAGACTGATCCTGCCTATGAGTCTTTGTGTAGTCAAGATAGTAGTTAATTGCCCTTTTAACATCCAGGCTATGCAATCTGTGTTCACCTGGAGTAGATTGATCAGTGAAAAAGACAGGTAGCATGATGGACTGGTTAAGGTGGAACTCTGATACCATGTTAGGCAAGAATTTTCTGTTAGTCCTCAGGACAACTTTGTCCCTATTGAAGGCATTATAACCAGGCTCTGTAGATAAGGCCTGAAGCTCACTGATCCTTTTGGCAGAAGTCATGCCCACTAAGAATACTGTTTTCCAAGTCACATATTTGAGGTCTGCCAAAGACATGGGTTCAAAGGAGGCTGCATGGATGGGGCAATGCAAATGTCAAGGTCCCACATAGGGTTTGGTTCCCTATGTAGAGGATGCAAATGCAGCAGTCCCTTAAAAATGTTCTAAATACTGGGTTAGAGGCTAGGGAGAACCTCTTACCTGCAGACAAATAAGCTGAAACAGCTGCCAAATGCACTCTTAAAGTGGAGACCTTTAGCCAGAGAATGGAGGTGTGTTAAATAATCCAGAACAATAAAAAGTGGCTTGTGTGATACAGGCTCGTGCCTTGACACCAAATGGAGAATCTTTTTACTTGGAAGAATAAGTATTTCTAGTGCAAGGCTTTCTGGAAACCCTGAGTATATCCATGCCTCCTTCTGATCTGCATATTCTAAGTCATAAAGAGCCAGGGCTTGAGCCTGAGGGATTGCATATTGGGGTACATGATGCTGCCCTGAGATGATGACAGTAGGTTGCGCCTCCTAGGGAGGCTGACTGGCTTGGTTACTGACATTGATTGAATCATGGAGCACCAGGGCTGTCTGACCCAGTCTGGGGCAATCAGAATCATTGTTACTGGCTGTGCTTTGAGTTTGTTCAGCACCCTTAGCAGTAAAGGGAGGGAGGAGGAAGGAAAGCATACAGAAACCTCCTGTCCAATCCAGCAGAAGTGCATCCAGAGGGACTGTGCTCTTGATAGGGGTCTGCAGCAGAACTGTGGTAGCTGATGATTGCCTGGAGTTGCAGACAAGTCCACTTCTGGAGTGCCCGATCTCCTGAAGACGGTCTCCAGGACCTGCTTGTTCAGTGACCACTCATGGTGGTTCTGGTTGATTCTGCTGAGAGCATCTGTCAGAACATTGTCTTTCCTGGGAGATGGACAGCTGATAAAGAAATCTCCAGGGAATATGACAAGGTCCAAATTTTCATTGCCTCTGTGCACAGTGGAGTTGACCTTGTATAAGTAAGTAAGTCAAATTTAATTTATATGAGGTGCCTTCCAGAGCTCAGGGTGGCTTAACAATCTACATTCCAAAAATCTTTCAACAATACACACAGAAACAGATAAAACTCTTTTTTTTTTCAGTTGTTTAACACACTAAACTGAAAGCTTGTTTTCAGGTGCAACCTGGGAGCACAGGGAAGTTAAGTGACTTGCTTAGGGTCACACAGTATGCAAGTGGGGGCTGTGGGATTCAAACCCAGGTCTCCAGATTTGCAGCTCAGAGCCTTAAACCACTGTGCAATACTTGCCTCTTACAATCATTCAGAGGTCCCTGTAAATGCTTGGTTGAATAGATATGTTTTAAGAATTTTTAAATCCTTCTATGGTCAGGCTTTCTCATATCTGGCAAGGTAGAGAATTCCACAGGTAGATCTTCCACCAGATGTTTTCACAGATACCCTGGGAATTCTAGCAATCCCTGCCAGGGGATAGGAGTGGGCAGGTGGGACAGTAAGAATACAGGAGTTCTTTCAGGTAGAGGGATCCCAGCTCATGTAAGGCCTTATAGGTCAGCAATGTGACCTTGAAGGTGACTCACCATTAGTTGGCAGCCAGTGCAGTTCACACAGCACAGGTGTTATATGGCTGGATCTGGCTGTTGTGTTCTGCACTAGCTGCAAGAGGCAAATATCCACCCCTGTAGCCCTAGGTAGAAGATGTTGCAGTAATCAAAATGACTGGTGACAAAGGAGTGGATCAAGGTAGGAAGATATTTGGGCAGGACCAGTTGTTTCACCCAGGCTATATGCCTTAGATGGTAATAGGAAGACTTGACTACTTATTTATTTATTTTTTGTTGACCGGGTAAGTGCACTAGACAAATCCTACCTATTTTCAGGCACGACCCAGGAGGGGGATACAGATGAATGCCAACTGACCTTGAACCAGATTAAGCTGTTGGTGGTATTTTTAGTGAATACCAAAACCAACCGAAACCTGCACCTTCAGGGTCAGGCCTTTATCAACTATCACACCCAGGTTACGCACCTGGCTTGAGACAATAAGTGGTGTCCCCCCAAGATATAAACCTGATGGTTTCCCCACCTATGCCCCTGTCGTCCTATAACCAGGGTCCACAATCAATATCTCTCTTTTACGCGAGTTCAACCGCAGCCAGCTAGCACTCATCCAGTTCTGTATCTCCAGGAGGCAGTTATTAAACACTGTGACAGAATCTAACTCTTGTTCAGGCACAAAAGACATGTAGAGCTGAGATTCATCAGCATAGCAATGAAAACTCAACCCACACCATCTTATAATGTCCCCTAATGGGAGCATATACACTGCAAATAACATGGGGGACAACACCAAGCCCTGTGGAACCCCACAGGGCAGCCAGTGAGGGTCCAAGGAATGAATCCCTGACACCACTCTCTGGGATCTGCCCTCGAGGAATGATTGAAACCAACTGAGAGCCACTCCCTCTGTCCACAGAAGAACCACAGGTACTGAGCAGCATCCCATAATCCACAGTGTCAAATGCCGCTGAGAGATCTAAGAGAACCAAGTTGGAACAGGCTGTGTTCTCTCGCCATCAGAAGGCCCCTTGTTTGTTTATGTAGTATGTGGTGGTTGTATTGTCTGTTCTGATCTGAACCACCTTGCCCTTTACTAGATTGGTGAATGACTGGATACCCAGGAGTACTTCCTGAGCTCCAGCAAGTTGATGTGCAGGAATGATTCCTGCTTTGTCCATGTGCCAAGTGTTGTGTGATCTCCCAGATGTACCCCCAAACCCAGGAGGGATGCATCTGTGGTTAGTACCAGTGAGGGGCTTGCTGCAAGAATGGAACACCTTGCCTGAGGTTGACTTTGTCTTGCCACCACTGCAGAGCTTGGAGAAATGTTATTGTAACTGGCATTAGCTTTGACAGAGAATCTATTTTTTGAAGCCAGTGAGCTCTCAGGTGGAGCTAAATGTCCCTCATTTGGAACCTGGCTCCTGACTCTGTTTGCTGTGGATGCTGCCATGTGGCCTAGCAGTCACAGAAAGTGCCTTGCTGGCCTTGGGACTTGCAGTTTGAAGGAACTGACTACCAGAATCAGATTGTCCACTCTGTCTTGAGGGAGGATAACTCTTCCCTTGAGTGTGTCCAATTCTGCTCATATGAATTTGAGCAGGTGACCTGGTTCCAGCACAGATTTTTTTATGTTCACCAGAAACACCAGTGAATGCAGGGTACCCTGTGTGAGTGTCAGTGCTTTTTTCACCTGCTGATATGACTGACCCACTATCAGCCAGTCGTCCAGATAGGGGAATACTGTTATCCATTGCCTCTTTAGGTGTGCCAAGACCACAGCTAGGCATTTTGTGAACACCATTGGAGCAGAGGTTAGGCTGAATGGCATTGCCTTGAATTGGTAATGGCCTAATATCACTCTGAACCTGAAGTACTTTCTGTGAGACCATCTTATAGGGATGTGAAAGTAGGCATCCTTTAGGTCTAGGGATGCTAGCCAGTCTGCCTGCCTTAGGATTGGTAGAGTGGTGGTCAGAGTTACCGTCTTGAATTTTGGTTTTGTTTAAGTGTCTGAGATCCAAAATGGGTCACCACTCCCTTGTTTTCTTTATTGTGAGGAAGTATCTTGAGTATAGGCTTTTTCTCCTCTGGTCTAGAAGGGACTGGCTCTATCGCCTCCTGCAATAGTAGACTTGATATTTCATATTCCATCAAGATTGTTTCTGATGGGGAGGATGGTTTGAAGGTTCTTGACCTCAGCCTTGGCATGAACTTGAAGCTGAGTTCAAGACCCTGGCCCACTGCCTCCAGGATCCACTTGTCTGTGATGTTTTCCCACTCCTAAAGACAGTGGGCCAGCCTGCCCACTACTGGTATTGAGGAGATGAACAGCGCAGGCACCTCAGGGTGTCTGCTTGATTTGTGTTGCTGGCTGGGCACTGGGGCTGGTGTGGCCACTGCCCCTTCTACCTCTGCATCTAAAGTACCCCCTCTGTTGCTGGAACTGCGGGAAAGTTTAAGGCTGGAAGAAAGGCCTATAATGAGCTCTGCCCCTTCCACTTCTGGTCTGGTGTTTCTGGGGGGTAGATGCTCTCTTTTTGGCTCAGCATTCTTATAGGCTGACTTATATTCATCCATTTTCTTCATATACGCCTCTGTTTGTTCACCAAACAGAGACATGGGGTCATAAGGGAAGTCCATTGCTTTTGTTTGTGTATCCTGGGTCAGGTTGGTAGTCCTGAGTCAGGCAAACCTTCTTAGGGACTCTGATGCTGCCATCTGTCTGGATGCAGTGTCATTAGAGTCCTCTGCCATCCTGACCTGTGTTTTTGAAGCTTCCTCCCCTCTCTTTGCAGACTCCTCTAGGTCAGTTGCCATGGGAGGTGGAACTGATTTGGTTATTTCCATCAATGTGGACCAAAGGTTCTTCTGATACCTGGCCACATATGACATAGAACTGGCTTGTCTAATAGCCAGGGAAGATGCCAGGTAAGCTTTTTTTGCAATGGAGTCCATCCTTCTAGAATCTTTGTCCAGAAGGTGAGAGGCCAGGGGGATGTCAGCTTTGTCACAAGCTGCAGCCTGTACTACCCCTCATGACTAGGCTGCCCAAAAGAAACTCAGCACCACTTTTGACAACCCAGTATGTCTTTCCCACCATATTTTCTATAGGGGGCACAGAAGTGGGTGTCTGTAAGACTTTAAGTGTCTGTTTCTTAAGGGATTTATGGAGTGCAGCAGTAATCTCTTTGATGTTGGCACATCCATCATTTCCCTATAATCCTCTTCCTCCTCATTCTCAGTGGATTCCTGAGTAGGGAGGTCAACGGTTTGAGCAATTTGCTTCGTAAAAGTAAAATATGAAGTGAAATCTTCAATTCCCTTATCAGGGGAATCTGGTCTATGAGGATCTGGGGAAACCTCTGGATCATTTGTCTCCCCATATTCCTCCTCCTCCTCCTCATCATCTTCTTCTTCCTCCTCTTCTGCAAAATGTTCCCCTCCCCAAGGTCTGTTAAACCAGGGGCCTGGTTTGAACCAGGAGTTTGAACCATTACCGTTTGTGGTTGCTTTCCAACCAGAACTGAGACTTGTAGAGACCGTGTAATGCGAATTGTGTTAGTGATGACTTCTGCAGAAGGAGCCGCTGGTTTCTTTGGTTGCAATTCTGGGTGCTTTTCTTTTCATTTTTTCTTACCCAGAATGGCCAGTTCAACAGTCATGTCTGCGGATCTTTTCTTTGTAGAAGATCTAGCTCTCCTTTTAAAGAGCTGCTCCTCCAGTTCGTTCTGAAGAGGAACCGATTTTTCATGGGCTGGTTCAGCAGCCTTTTCCGACATCTTTTTCTGCAGTCTCTTCAACCATCTTTCAGCCGTAGACTGAGGAAACTGCTTGCAGATCTCACAGTCTGTCTTGAGGTGTTCAATCCCCAGGCAGAAGACACAGGCTAAATGTGGCTCTGCCTTAGCAAAAGGTTCCCAGCACTCGGTACAGTGCTGGAAACTTGTAGGTCCCATTCTCTTCTTTGCTTTCTATGACATAACCCTGAAGAAAAAACAACTCTAAGGATTCACTCTAAATTTAAACTATTAAGCTCTTTTTTTTTCAGTTACACTAACCACTAGAAAACCAGAAGTTACAATCAAAAACCAAGTTGGTATAATACAATTTAAATCAGGTAATAAAATAAATATGAATGTAAAAAACAAAGGAGATCCCGGTACCGTCCCAGTTGATAACCAACAGGAAAAAACAGTTACTTACTCCTCCAACATTAAAATCTAAATGGTTTCTACCTGAAAACCAAGGAAAGTGCTCTAAATAACAAATAAAACAACTTTATACTAGGTAAAACCAAGAAAATAAAGCATTTCAAGTGATGAAAGGAGAGCTCTCAGGAGACGTCTTACTGAGGAATGCAGAGTAAAGAATCTGATGGTTTAGAACTGTTTACCAGGGACAGTGGTTTGAAAACCTAGCTTGAGCCTAGTATTCCATCATTTGCATAGGTTCTATTAACCATTTTGGCTCTGGGGCAGTCCTGTGGTGAGCCCATACTGCATAAGTCAGAATACAGTAGGATTTCCTAGGATTTGAAGTGGCTGGGATAAAGTCCGACTGGAGAGACTGTTGACTAAAGAGGACTACTACAGAGATGTGGAGGAGTAGTGGTCATAGCAGCAGTGGTGGGTTGAGAACTAGCACCTAGCAGAACCAGAACACAACAATCGCAGCGTAGCAACCCCCCCAATATCACTGCTTTCATTTGAGCAGCACCTGTGAAGTCCCTGGTGTCAAATATTTCCCCTACCAGCCATGATGCCACACCAAGTCAATTCTTTAGTAGCCCAACACCTTGGTATGTGCAGCCCATATTGCATCGTATGTTTGAGTATCATTCCAGATAGCCACACAGTCTTGCTATTGTATGTGAACTCTTTTGTGGAGAACATTGGATTTTGAAGGTTGGTGGTGTGTGCCTGTCAAAAATGGCAGATTCCCTCAAGAATTTACTCATCCGCAGGTGCCATTTCATAATTTTATGGAGTGGTGTCATGCACATCAGTCTATGCCCTGCTGCATTCGCCATCACCATTCATAATCTCAGTATGGATATATGGACCAGCATCCTAACAGCTGATAGCTCCTATTTGTGCATTACAGCACACTGGGCACAGGTACCTGGGGTAGTATTCGACTCTGGCTGTGGGGAAAATTGTAATAAGCCTGATTGCAATGGGAACAACCCTTCAGGTTTCCACCAGCATGCCACGCTAGCCATGAAGAGTGTAACTGGATCACACATGGGTCAGAAAATGCTAGAACTGCTCCTGAGTCAGATTGATAAGTGGCTGCACCCCCATTCAATAAAAGTGGGGTTCATTGTGTGTGATATTGACTTGATTACAGTGAACTGCATCAGTGACAGGTGGTTTCTCAGGATGTCATGCCTGGCACACTGTCATAACCTCATTACGCAGGAGTTTCTAGCATAGCCTGATATCAAGTCCATGTTGACTGTCTGTGATCACATGTGTGACCACTTTGCCCATTTTTGAAAGGATTGTGATGATCTCAGGCACCTGCAGATCCATAACAGCCTGGCTCAGCACTGTATGAAGCTATACGTCATCACTAGCTGGAACTCAAAACTACAAGACTGAGCACTAGTACCAGCAGTACAAAGCCACCTCTGAATATCTGCAGCTGCATACAAGCTGTGAGAGTGCCAGAATACAGATTGATGAGTAATGGATGACCTGATCATGATTCTAAGACCATTTGAACATGCAGCACAGGCAGTGAGTTGAGACATGTTTGTATCAGTCAGGCCATCCAACTCTACCCGTGCTGAGACAGACACTGTTGAATGTACGACAGGTCTGGAGCAGGTGGTGACAAGGGAAGCTGTACCTCAGTGGAACACTTGTTCCATGTCTTGGACTGCAATAACCATACAACCTGTTTTTTGCAGTCTGCAGATTTTAGGATTGCCACTATGATGGATCTGCAATATAAATGCAGATTGTCATCAATACTTGAAGGTCGGCTTGATCAGGTCCAAAATATAACCAATCGGCTAATAAGACGGGTACATAGGGCACAGATGTTAAAGTCACAGTTACATAATTCCCAATAAGAAAGTGATCAGAAACCAGATGTTGCTACCACCTCACATAATAAACCACCTGATAAAACATGCAGGGTAGCACAAAAAATGAAACTGCATGCCTCAGGAACCAAGGGATCCTGTTGAAATTAAAACTCTTTTACGAAGAGGTAACTGTCCTGAACTGGAACTTCAAACAAGAAAACAATGAAGTATTGGACTATCTCACTCACCAATAATTTTTATTTACACAAATATATGTTGCCACATATTCCAATAGTCAACATTTTACAACTGTAGTTACTTCATGAATTGGCATACTTCTATAAATCAAATGTAAAAAAAGTATTATTCTTTTTTTATTTTTAAATATTTTTATTAAAACTATGTTTTCAATGTAAAAATTATTTGTCAAAACCTAAAGTTACAACTTTACTCACTATACCCTCAATGAATTTCTATAAAATCAAACTGTACCACTTTTACATATTGTTATTTGTATGTATCACTGCACGCTCATATCACTTAGCATTTACCGCTACTCTTTATGACATCATGTACAAACCTGACTTGTCTTCTGTTAATCTTGTATTATCTTGCCATTGTAACCTCCCAGGCCATACTTGAAAATAGGCAAGTGTCTGCCTAGCACAGCCAACCTGGTTAACAAAAACAAAATAAATGGAAATTTTACTGAAACTTGTGTTTACTGATTATGAACTTACAAGTGGATCAATCTAGTAATCCATACCAAACGTGTGCCATCATTTTTAAATTACATATCATTTTCTTATGCATGCCTGTAAATAACTATAGCTCTGTATTAGATTACTGATTCTTAGGCACAAATCCATAGAAATATTTACCAAAGGACATACTTACACTTTTGTTGCCTTTCCCTGAATCATATTATTTTAAGCCTACACCATGAGCCAGATATTCAAAACTTTGCCCTGGGGCTATATTAGCACTGCCTGGCATGCAAAAATTGCCCGGACCAAATAGCCCACCGTATTCAAAAGGAATTGCCCAGTGCTAAACCTGCTGAATATAGCATGCTAAGGAAGATGGGCAAACTGGGCTGGGAGTGCAGGGCAAAAATAGCCCGGGAATAAGACAGCACTGAATATAGCAAATAAGACAGCACTGAATATAGCAAACAAGAAACCACTGAATATAGCACCCAGGCAGGCAGTGCAAGCACACAGTGGAACACAGTGTAGAGGTCAGACAGCCTGGCCCTGGGACCCATGCAAAGCAACACAGGCTGGAATTGGAACCCAAGAGCTGACCACAGTGCAAAACCCAGTATATGACACACACTGGCAGGTGAATGGCAAGCAACAACTAGGACCCATGTGTGACAACCAAGGAACAGTACACCATGTGAAAACACCTGCAGCAATAAATGACACAGGACACAGTAAACTGGATAAAGTGGAATGTATTAACAAATAAAAACAAATAAATGCCAAAGCAGCAGGAACAGAACAGTGATGCAAACAGTACAAACAACAGTAAAGAAAACAACAGAAAAGCAACAACCAATAGCAATATGTGAAAAAAGAACACTACAACAACTACCACTACAGGAACAACCACTAAAAGAAATAAAGGAATATTTATGAACACAAGTAACAGAAATGTCAACCCTCCCTCCCCCAATGAACCCCAATACACAACACAACCAGGAACTACAAGTATAAGAACAACGATCAACCAGGAACATGCAAAACCTACATACAAATATTCAATATTTACAGGATGACAGTGGGTACGAGACGAGAAGGGGGATGTGGACACAAACAGGGAGGAAGGAACAGAGGACAGATGCAAGGAACAGTCAGGTAAGGGAGACGGAGAGCCAACAGAAAAGGGGTGAGGCCTATGGCAGGCCACTGGACTGCACAGGCAGACGGTCCTCTAAGACTACAGCCACATGCCATGTTTTGGCAATTAGGATGGCCTGCTGTTCAATTATGGTGTGCTGTAGCAGTTCATCTCCCCTGTCTGCCTCCTCCTGGCATGAGGCCACAGGGAGCTATGATGTGGACCTACACAAGGAAGGGTGACAAGGTCAGGATGGGACACTGACAAGGCAGCATACTCAACACCCCGGGGTGGTAAACCAGGGATGGACAGCATGTCCCAACAACCATGCCCATGTGGTGATACAACAAGGGACATAAAGCAGAACTGGACACGCACCAGTATGCTGAGGCAAGATGGCACAGGCCATCCCCACCAACCAAACCTACAGGGACAGGCGTGTAATGCCAGTGTCAACACTGTGACACACTGTACGCCACAAAAACTAGTGGAGCACATGATGACACAGTGCAACTAGACAGCCAGGTCCTGGGACTACATGGACAGGGGGCATGGCACAACAAATGCATGGGATGACCCACATTGGGACATGTTGCCCAAGGGAACAGAGCAATGGAACAGACAGCACAGTAAACCCACCAGTGGAGTGGCCACAGCTACACTGCCATATGATGTCATGCAGCCCATACAGTAGCAGAGCAGGGAATGTGGCGGTGCAAACACCCACAACAGCAGCACACACAAGGCAGAAATGCATGGCCAGACACATGCAACAAAGGAACATAGGCCATGGGCCACCAGCAGTGGGACAGCAGTAGTCTATACACATGCCCAGGACAGTGCTGTACATGTCAGCAAGGTTCAGCAGGCCCCCCATGGAGGGTGCAACACCAGCCACATGAGCAGACACACGGCACACCATGCCACTGCAACTGCCCAGCCCTTGTACCCCCCTGCATGACCTGAGCAAAAACAACATGCACTACACGGACAGGGGAACAACTTCCAGTCGAGGAACATGGCACCCCCACTACAGCGGTACACAACAGGCACACAGAAGAAGCAGAACCACACATGTCTGTAAAACACTAGGGCCCCAGACCACCAACCCCAGCAGGCACAGTGTACGGCTGCTGCCCAACCAGACCCAGGGTCCACTGTGCCACACTGGTGGCTGACATGTACCACCCACACACTGCCAGGGTGTTGCCATGTGTACGCCATCCTGCAACACCATGTAATATACACTGGCAGAAACACTGGCATGCACCTACAACACGCCGTTCGGTAATGCAGTAACCCGAGACCAGGTTGTGACAGACACACATGCCATGTGAACAACTGAACAGTGAATCAGGGCACCCCATGGCAATGGGAGCACTTGTTGGCCAGTGCACCACATGCAAGTACAACACATAGGCCCCAGACAACCCTACCCCAGCCCCTCCCCACGAGGCACAGTTCATGGACGCTGACATATTCACATACCAAGGTACCAACATACTACATGACAGCAGGGTATGACTACTGGCCCATCATGTCTGCTCGTGCTGCAGCACCCTGATTGGGAACCATAGCCCTCAATCAGGCCTCTTCCAGTTTTACCCCAGCCCCCAGTGCAGCCCCTCCCGGGCAAACCAACCACACACCATGCCAAAACCTGTCCCACATTCTCTGGAACCCCTCCACCATAGCAGCCAGCAACAACACCCCATGATGCGCAGTCCACACTCCACCACTCGCACGGTGATGTACCACCCTCCCATCCCCCATGCCCCCACCCTCTGTCCACCAACAGTGTCCTCTGGTGTGTCCACTATCCTGCAGCCAAATTATCACATCTCGGCTCACACAACTAACTCCCCTGGGGTACTCAGACACCCGAACAATATTCTCCAGTCCATCCACTCCTCCAGTGATTCCCGGTTGAACTCCTCATGTCATATCTCAGAGTACACATCCCCCAGGCCCTGGAATACGCTGGTTGCTGTCCTCTGAACCCACTCCAGGTGTTGCATGTCCCTCCTGAGGTGTGGCCTCCACAAATGCACACAGCACTCAGCATGTAGTCTTCCCAGGCTATAGTACTGTGTCAATAGCACCTCCCAGTCCCATGAGTTATTCCCCTAGTGGTGCATCCCAGCAGCCAATATGCTCTCATGGCAGCTGTCCTGCAGTGCTCTGTTGAATGCATGGCAACATCCACCAAGGTCGCAGTCACCTGCCATGGGCTGCAATCCATCCCCCCAAGGATGTACACATAGCTGGGGTGTACACGTACCATCGGTAGTATATTGCACGTGGAGGACGTACATACCAAGCCATAGGTGCAGGACCACCAATCCAGAGCATCCAGGCCCCCTTACAGGGTCACGCACCCCTCCATCCCCCCAACACTACTACCAACAGAGTGGCACCTGCTAAGAGCCTCAAGCCGCACTCAATACCATCCCTGATATCGGAGATGTAGGCTTGAAGCACAAATGGACCTAGAACCAATCCCTCTGGGACCCCACACATGACTGCCCTAGGTGACAAGACCTCCCCTCTGATGAATACCTGCTGAGTGTGACCTGAAAGACAATGTCCAATCCACCAAACCATCAATGGGCCCACACCCATCCCCCCAGCATTCTCCATAGGTCAGTGTGAGGGACCAACACAAACTTCTTGCTGAGGTACAGGAACAGTACAGCCACTCTCCTCCCCCTGTCAAGTGCTGCTGTCACTCACTCATAGACAACTGCAAGGTGTGTTTCGCATGAGCTACCCAGAACAGGCCCATGCCGTCGGTCATCCAGGTAACCCATCTCCACTAAGACACTCAGACTTACCATAGGTATGCTCCCCGGTACTATCACCAACACCAACGGCAGACTGATGGGTCTATGGTACCTGGCACATCTCCCGATCCCCCATTATAGATGGCCACAACTTGCACCTGCAAACAATACCTTGGCACCCTTCCAGTCCACATTGACATGTCGTAGTGAACCGCCATTGGCACAGCCAAAACATCTGCCATCTCACACAGTACAATGGGATGGGTAGCATCAGGTCCTGGGGGTGTATTCTGTTCTAGGGGCCTGAGGACATCCAACACTCTACCGATAGGAATCTCATCATCTTCCCCCCACTTCCACAGAACCAGCCTGACACTGCAACCCTGGCCTACCTCCCCCAGTGGCTTGTACCACAGCAGGTACCCCAAGAGTTAGGTATGCTGCACCAACTGTGTCCTGCAGCCCCTCTGTTGGAGGTTTCTCTGCCTCTCCATCATGAACACTGGGCCAAGGTACACAGACAGTACCTACGCCTGCTCCCCAGCCCCTTTCTCCCATCCCCCTGACTGACCTCCAACCATTGAGCTGGCCCTTGACTGTCACCCTCACACCAATATGCCACAATAGGCCATGCACCCCACCCTGGATCCCCTGCACCAGCCCATGCCCCCTTCCAGGTCTTTGCCCCCCTCAGCTCTCTTGCAACATCCCTCTGTGCAAGGCGACAGTTTCCCCCATCCCGGTCTTCCCTCATTTGTGTATACCCATTGTAGCCAGCCTTCACCCCATACCACTTCCTGGACTCCCATGGTCCACCAGCATGGTGTACCAGACTTAGCACCCGTGCATCTCACCCTTGCACAGTTCCTGGTCACCTCCTGTACCTCCAGTGTCATGAATCCCCACCTATCCCCAACATCCAAACTGTGTAACATCACCCACATATGACCCCTGATAAGGTACCCCGCATTCCTAACATCTGCCCTGTCCGTTCTGAACCATGGTGCATCTTGCCACCCCAGCGTCCAACACAGGACCACGTGGTACATGCCATGGTACCAGGCATACAGCCATGTGCTCAGCAGGTACAGCACTGTCAGCCCATGGAACGACCCACCCATGTTACATTGTGCGCAGTTTGTAGTCAAACAGTGTACTCATGCAATAGGGAGCTATCATCTGCACTGCTGTCCCCCACACACTGTTGCATTGGTGGCACCCTACGACTGTCACCGGCTGTTCCATGGGTGTCCCGCTGGTCGCTGCCCCTGTGGCTGCCCTGGTCTCTGTGCTCTGCAATGGGAAGAGGGTACAGCACCATTACTACAACACAATTTATGGGGAGCCCTTGTTATGAATTGAGATCAAGCAGATCACAACCTTGTTATGCCAATGTTATGCCTTCACTCTGTTGTTAACCCTTTTTGAGTATGTCATATCAATGTTCTAATAAAACCGCATGCACACAACTATCAATGGTCTATCGAAACAGGATGCTCACAACAATCACTGTACTGTAAAGTACATCAGTAAAGTAATGCAGTGCGATTACACATTCGGTAGCACATACACTACACAATATAATGCATGGTCTCTGGTTAACAACCACATTGAAAACACTTCTGATGTTGCCATGACATCTCGAAAACCTCTCGGGGCTGCACTCCTGAGGTTTACAGTGGTGTCATGGCAACCCTCAGTGTTTACTGTGTGGTTATTGACCAAAGACAATACATTATATTGTGTAGTGTATGTGCTACCAATAATGTGTAATGTGTAATAAGGCTCCATGGTACACCACAACAGTGTCCATGGTACACAGGGTAGTCCCACAACTACCCCCTGCCACCGGTGGCCTGGCACAGTGCATGCACATGTGCCCCCCCAGCAGGCTCACTGTGTCCCCCAAGCCATGACTTACACCAGATAGTCAATGCTGCAATGGGCCATTGCATGGGTACAGTGCACACTGGGCAGCCCGTCATGGCATCTGTGCCATGGACTGTGGCCACATGCATGCGGAAAGTGGTATGGCACATGCACAGCAGTGGATGTGTGCCATAGGCTGAAGCCCCACACCTACCGCTTTGTGATGCTGTGTTCAGAATGCACAGCTGCACTCAGCCCCCATCTGCATATATGATCATAGCAGATGCCGCTTGGGGCAGGTATGGTGGGTATACACAACAACTGTAGGTGGTTTGGGCCATGTACGCACCACAGTGCAATACACAGCAGCCAACATTCCTGCACCACTTGATGCCTGGTAACACCCACCACCCGCAGCAAGACACCTATGGATACCAGCACAGATGGCACATGTCAAACTGTGAAACCCAGTCACACCAGCAATGCCCATGGGCCACCTTTGCAGGTATGTGTATGGGGTGTGAGGTGCATGCACAGGTACACCACCCAACACAGTGACACACCAGACTGACTGCAAGCCCCCCCTCCACAGGGTACCAATCCATGGTGCTAGCTGTCACCCACCTGGCACGGGCACTGTCCCTTCCTGAGCTATGGTTCTGCACCTCTCCAACAACTGCCTGCACCTCAGGTCTGCATAGTGATGATGGCACTTCTCCCCGTAGCATGGTATTCCTGTCCTTGTGGACAAATGGTGAGCAATCGAGGCCCACACAAGGCAGCGGGGCTGGTCACCCTCCTGGACCTTCCCAAACAGGCATCGGTAGCTCTGCTGGACAAGCTGCACCAGGTTAGCTGTCTCCACCTCATCCCAGTGCCTGTCATGGTGCACCACAGCCCTCTGCCTCCATTATCCAGACATGGCCACACACTCCAGTAGGTCCTGGGACACACCCTGCACCTGTTCCACCAAGTCTGTCTTGCGCTGTGCTGCCATATGCACTAGCGCTGCACAACCTGGAAGTTTACACGATGCACAACCCCTGCACTGACGTAGCATGGATGCACATTGCCAATGCACAAATCTCCATAGCGCAGCACTACATCATGCAGAGCTGGTGTTCTTGCATAGACAGGGGACCAACTGTGCATGTGCAGGTGATGCACAATGTATCACTGCACTGTGCTATCGCAGAAGCACTGTGCAATGAACTGGCCAGATAGCCTGACACTAACGCTTTGCCCAGTGCTATACTCTTTGCCCCACACTAACACTGGCCATATTCAAATGGCCTATGTAAATTCAGTTACTTGAGTATGCAGGGGCAAACAGGGTGATTAGCATATCATTACTGGCTTATTTGCATGCCAAACAAGCATGACTGCCCGGCAGTGCTATTTAAAGGCAGTGTGCCCCCTGTGTTGCTGATAGGGAATGTAGTGTTGTGCAGGATTTACTTCAGCAGCACAGAATTCAGGATGTCACAGGAGACACAGCAGGGGCAAGCAGTTGAATCTGGGAAAAGATTTAATTTTTTAAACAGTGCTGCACATTTAAACTTTGAAGCCCTAATATCTGCATGGCGTTAGGCAGAGGGGAGTGTTAGCCCTGTATGACATACTCAGGGGTAATACTACCATTCAGCTGTAGCGATTATAATATACCATCTGTTGTTGTGAGTTTTGATAGTAGCCCAGGAGCCCTAATACAGAAAGGAGGCTCAAACTTTGAACTTTTAAGTTGAAACATCACAAATTTTGTTGCCAAGCAGTCCAGCGGTACGCACTGCTACTTCTGGATATCGGGTACACGTTTAAAACTGAGCAGCAAAGCCGCAGCTCTTTTAGAAGCAGTTGAATCTGGGAAAAGATTTAATTTTTTAAACAGTGCTGCACATTTAAACTTTGGAGCCCTAATATCTGCATGGTGTTAGGCAGAGGGGAGTGTTAGCCCTGTATGACATACTGAGGGGTAATACTACCATTGCGCTGTAGCGATTATAATATACCATCTGTTGTTGTGAGTTTTGATAGTAGCCCAGGAGCCCTAATACAGAAAGGAGGCTCAAACTTTGAACTTTTAAGTTGAAACATCACAACTTTTGTTGCGAAACAGTACAGCGGACACACCGCTACTTGGGTTGTGAATTATAAATTCCGACAGGAGCGAGCAGGAGAGAAGATCAGGGCGCGCATCGCGCAGAGATGGCACAGAGCGGATACGCGACATTGGCGATGTCAGCTGTGTCAGCTGAGGCAGCTGAGCAAACCAGGAGTTTAAAAAGTGAAGAGTGAGTACTACTGAGCCTACAAATGCTGTGGTGCAGTGCATGCAAGATGTTTAAGAAAGGGGAAAATGAGGAGGTCTTTACATGTAGCAAGTGTAACGAGATCAAGGAATTAAAGGTTGAAATTATTGAACTAAAAACAAGAATTAAGGTACAGTTAGAAATATCCCTGTTGGAACAGTATATTGATGCTAGAGCTGAAGGGAATATACAAGATAGTACTAGGGAAACCGAGAAGGGGTGTAGAGAGGCGTTATTACCATGCATGATAGATAAAAGTCCAGAAAAATGGTCAGAGGTCTCCAAAAAATGATCATATAAAAGAGGGAGACGGAATATCGGAGGGGTCTCAAACATCCTGACTCCAAACAGATTTCAGGCATTGACAATAAATGAGGAGGGGGGATGAAACTCAGCAAGTAAATACCGATTTGGACCTTCTGGCTGTAGACTATGTATGCACAAGCCACAGAATAAAGAGATACCAATACGACCTTTAGATACTGAAGTAGACCCATTTGAACTAATAAATGTAAGTAGAATTACCCAAAATACAGCACAATATCTACCATCACAATTTCAAGACCCAGCAAGCAATACTCCACATGATATTCTATATATTGGTGATTCAATGTTAAGATATACAGATAATGTGTTATGTAAACAGCAAAATGAATTTACAACCGTCAGTGTACTACCAGGAGCAGGTATAGGGGACATCAAAAACTTGCTGCCAGGTTTACTAGAGAATACCACTGCTCCATTTACAGTGTTGCATATAGGAGTAAATGATGTGGGAAAAAAGGAATACATTGGATATAGAGCGAGATTTTGAAGTAGTGGGAGCTACACTCAGTGGAAGGGGGTGTGAGTTACTGATTTCAGGAATCCTACCTAAACCAAGGGCCAATGAACGAATAAATCAGGCAATATACAGATTTAATGGATGGTTAAAGAGATGGGCTAATAGGGAAGGCTATCTATATATAGACCACTGACAAAAATTTCATAGCAGGCAGCTGTTTGCAAGGGACGGGTTATACCTTAATAAAATGGGAAAACGTATATTAGCGCAACAACTAAAAAATACAAAATCACACATGCCCCCACAATGCTTAAAGTTGGACCAGCATAACATTCTGTGGTGATTTGCATATGCAGCCCATGATGCTTTGCATTGTGGGGGCATGTGTGATTTTGTATTTTCTTGAAACTTGGCTTCCCAGCCAAATGCCCTTTGGGGTAACCCTTGCCTCAGTGTTTATGCACAGAGGTTCTTTGTCTTTTAACTAAAAAATAGTGTGAACCACCATTTAAACTCAAAAAGCAGGGGGATATGGGGGATATGAAATCTGGCCAACCAGTGAACAAGTGGAATTTTATTTTACTCAATGCAAGGAGCCTAACAGATAAATTTGATGAGTTACAATTAACCTTGCAAAATCAAAATATACATATTTGTGCAATAGTAGAAACATGGTGGCAACCCAAGGATACCTGGGATAGGCAAATCCAGGGGTATGTATTGTATAATAAAGATCAAGTACAATCTAGAGGTGGGGGTTGCTTTATATATTGCCGAGGATATTACTACCGGAAGTATGGATACAACTAGGTGGCAGGAAGCCGAGGCTATCTGGGTTAAGATAAGCCCACCTAGAGCAGCTAAAATCAATCTGGCAGTAATATACAGGCCACCATCTACGAGGTTAAAGGAGGATGAAATTATATTAAACTTGGTTAACCATTTAACAGTAGCAGGAAATGTAATATTAGCTGGTGATTTTAACCTCCCTGGCACAGAGTGGGGTGACTGGAAAGCTAGCACATCAGTTGAATCTAAATATTTAGAGGCATTTAGTCTTGGAGGTCTTGAACAACATGTAACAGCTAATAAAAGACACAATCATATATTGGACCTAGTATTAAGCAACCCGGGTGATAACATTTCAAACTGCAGGATATTTCCCCCTTTGGGTTCAAGTGATCAGGATATGGTAGGTTTCCAGTATTCTGGTAGTCTAGGGGAAAATAAGGGTACTACTATAACACATAGATACAATGCTGCCAATTTTACACAGATGGGTCAAGATTTGGCCACATGGGAATGGCAAACAGATTTTCAGAAACAGACAGTAGCACACATGTGGGATTCATTGACGGATAAGATTAACGGATTAATCACTAGATATGTACCTATCAGAAACAAATATAACAAGGAAAAATATCTATCCGCACACTGGATGAACAAAACAGTTAAAAGTTTGATCAAAACTAAAAACAAAACTTATCATATAGCAAAAAATATTAATACCAAGGAAGGATGGGAAGTATATAGAAACAATCTTAAAATTGCAAAAAAAAAGCTATAGCAAGAGCAAAAAGAGAATACGAGTATGAAATAGCATCAAAGGTTGGGGACAACTATAAGACCTTTTATGCATACATCAATTGTAAAAAATGGAAAATTACTACTATAGGACCATTAAAACTCAGGATGGTAGCATTATAATAGATAATAAGGCACTCGCAGAGGAATATAACATATACTTTTCATCAGTCTATAATAAAAAGTCCCAGACTTCTGTGGACAGTGAGATAGTTAAACAGGGGGATCACCTCTAAGAATAGATCCCTTTGATGTCCTGACTAGGTTAAAGAAGCTAAATCAGAATAAGGCACAGGGACCAGATGGGATCCACCCAAGGGTGATAAAAGAAATGGTAGTATTTTTAGTGGGACCAATAACATACTTACATCAGGAAAGCATCGACACAGGTAAGGTACCAGATGCCTGGAGACAAGCTATGATTATACATAAAAAAGGTTGTAGACAGGAGGTCTCAAATTATAGGCCCATTAGTTTGACCTCCGTACTTGGAAAGATCTTAGAGGGTATAATCAAAGACTATATAGTTGAGTTTATTGACAACACAGGCAAGATAGATAGGACTCAACATGGATTTACTAAAGGAAGATCGTGTCAGACTAACCTGTTGGAATTCTATAACAAGGTTAGTAAGGCCATAGATAAGAGTAGATCGGTGGATGTGATCTTCCTGGATTTTGCGAAGGCCTTTGACAAGGTCCCTCATGGGGGGCTTGTTAAATCACTAAATCAGATTGGCTTACCAGTCTGGATACAAAAATGTGTGAAGGATTGGCTTACTGGAAGAAGTCAGAAAGTATGTGTCAAAGGTGAATTTTCTGGTTATGTCGGGGTGACCAGTGACGTCCCCCAGGGCTCAGTGCTGGGACCATGTTTGTTCAATTTGTACATTTCATCGATGCAAGTAGAATCAGCTGTCTGGATGTCTAAATTTTCAGATGACACCAGAACTGGGTGTCCAGTGAATAATTTGGAGGAGCAGGTAGTTCTGCAAACTGCATTAAATAGATTGGACATGTGGGCCACCCAGAAGCAATCCATATTTAACATTGATAAGTGCAATGTTATGCATTTCGGGAAAAATAATAACAGATTTCAGTATACCATGGGAGGGTCCATATAGAAGGTAGTCTTTGAAGAAAAAGATCTGGGGATTATGGTAAACCAAGATTTTAGCTTTAGTGTACAATGCAATACAGTGGTTAAAAAAGCTAGTGGCATAGCAAATTGCATAGCAAGACACATTAAAAGCAGGGATAGGCTGGTCATGATGCCATTGTATAGTGCACTGGTGCGTCTGCATGTGGAGTACTGCGGCCAGTTTTGGGCCCCATATAAGAGAGGTGATGTTGAGCTGGTGGAGAGAGTCCAGAGGAGAGTGACAAAAAGTATCAAGGGGACAGAGGGTATGAACTATAAACAGAGACTACATAATTTAAAACTATATCCCTTGGAGTATCGTAGATTACGGGGAGATATGTGTTTGATTTATAGGGCATTGACTGATGCAAATATGTGGGATCTCCTGGGCCTGATTAAAAGGGACCAAACATATGATACTAGGGCTCACAGTTATCAATTGCTTAAAGATAGATATAATACAAACAGAAGGAAATATTGGTTAAATAATAGAGTGATGAAGTGTAGAACAAGTTACCAGGAGAGATTGTGTAGAGTAGTACAATGCAGATATTCAAAACACAGTTGGACAAATATCTTTAAAAAAAATATATGAATGGGTATAAGTAAAGCACGGCTCGAGAGCTCACAGACAAATTGTCTTTATGCTCTGTATGATCTATGTAATCTATGTATGTATTGCATGAGTGCCAGACACCTACCTCTCGACTGTCCCTGCTTTCCAGGGACATCCCTCATTTAGCATCAACTGTTTACTCTGTCATTCCTAACATTTGTGTTTCTGTAGCTCAATAGTGGGGATTGTAAGCACAAGATAATGTCAGACATTCAAGTTACAGGCGTGTTTTTCTGTATAACATGTCTTGTGCACTAGGCTACATATACTACCAGCTTTCTGGGTGGATATCTCTAATTACGAAGCTGTGTTCTTGATTTTGGTCCTTTGTCCCTGATATTTTTAACCCTTGTCCCTGAAGTATGTGGCTTGAGGTTGAGTGGTATGGCCAGGCCACAGTCATTCACAGCTGTGTGGGCTGGGATACACACATGGGCCTGGCAGTGGGCAGGACAAGACTCTGTGCACCATGGTGTCTGTTTGTCTCACAAGGGTGGTAGTATATATGCCCTGGCCTGCTGCACTACACCATGGCAGCATCACAAGACCAGTGGACACCTGCTGTCTGTCTATATACATGTTAACAGCAGGGGCGGAGTCACTACCACTGTCGTTGCAGGTCAAGGTCTCTGTCACCGTAACAGGACTGTGACCATACAGTGGGGACGTACGGGGCAATGCATGGCATGTGCATACACACACGCTGGGGGGGGCATACTCCTGTGTCATGCAGTTCTACTGTTATAGTTACAGTGCCACACAGGGAACCACATACAGTCCTGGGGTACAGATGTACCATGTCCACCTACACATCTGCAACACCTGTTTTTGGGTGTGCATTGTGCCTACAACCATACAGGCACTGGGCAGACTGTTGCCTGCCATATGACACAGTGCTGGGCCAGTGCTGCCAATGACACATGGGGGTTGGCCAGCCATCTTGTCCTGTCATAGGGTGCACACCATGTTGTGTGCTTCCACAGCGATTATGCCACAGCTGGGTGCGCTAGGTCCACCATGCTTGTGGATGTGCCCTGGGGGTGGCTGCTGGGACAGCCCGCACACCCACAACTGCTTGGCCACACACTGTGCATGATGGACAGTGCATGGGGCCGTAGGCCTGGTGTGTGCCTGCTGGCATGCCACCATCCATGCTGCCATGTGCAGCTGGTATAGCAGGGACACATGCCACAGGTTGCTGACATAGGCAGCACCAGCGGGTGCTGCACAGGCACTGATGGTCCTCAACATGTGGTGGTCTGCAGGCCTCCACAGCACTGTGTGTTGTAGTGTGCATGCACCGTTGCTGCTGCACACAGGGGCAGCACCTGCATGGCGGCCGTGTGTCATGCCATACCTTTGGATACTGGTACAGCTGTGCACTGTTTGTACGCCATTGTGTGTAACCAATGCCATGTTCTCTATCCCACACAGGTGATGCTGAAGGGCAGGAGTGGCTCTGGGCCCTCAAATTCTTGGGGGATGAACTGCAGGCCCTGGTACATGCCATTAAGGAGCGGGAGATGGTCCTGCTGTGCAAAAAATCTACAGATGCCACTGTGAGGAAAATGTGGAAGGAGATCACCGCAGCAGTGAATGCCATGGGTGGACATGGTCATAGCACCGATGCATACAAGAGGTGGAATGACCTGTTCTGCAGGTCCAAGGATGATGATGCACAATGTCTGAGGAAACAGCTGTGGACTGGCGGTGGGCCACAGCCCATGGAGCAGCGGGATTGGGACCCACTGATGGCGTCGGTAGCCTCTACCCTGAGGCCAGAGGCAGTTGGTGTTGTTGAGGGTGGTGGGTGTGAGACACTGCTCACACCACCCTGGGCAGGTACATCTGTAGCATGTGGCCACCACTGCCTGGCCAACACCAATGGGGCTGGGGCACACCTTTCCACTGTCATGGGGCATGCGTGGAGCCCACAAGGTTGTGTCACACTGTGGTTGTAGTGTGGGTGCTGCACAGTGGTGAATGTGGAGACAGAGTCTGGCCACAGACCACAGGTGACTGTGGAGTATGCTGGATCATCAGAGGAGGATACAGCATTCCTGGAGGCCATAGGCAGCTGCGAGGTTGCCCAGGTGGAGGTCCCCCTGTCCCTCCCCCACTGCTCCATGGGCTGTGGCCCCTCCGCCAGTCTACAGCCGTTTCCTCAGACATTGTGCATGGCATCAGTGCTATGACTACATCCATGCAATGTGAGAAGTCAGTAAGGAGAGCCAGGGGGATACTGGGATGCTTAGGAAGGGGCATCACAAGTAGAAAAATGGAAGTGGTTATCCCTCTGTACAGACAGTTGGTGAGACCCCATCTGGAATACTGTGTGCAGTTTTGGAGACCCCATCTACGCCAGGACATAGACAGGATGGAAGCAGTCCAGAGGAGGGCAACTAAAATGGTGCAGGGTCTGCATCAGAAACCATATGGAGAGAGACTGAGAGAGCTAATATGTATGCCCTTGATGAAAGGAGGGACGGGGGACATGATAGAAACTTTCAAGTACCTCAAGAGAATCAACAAAGTCCAGGAGGGTAGCATCTTTCAGAAAAAGAGATGTGTAAGAACAAGGGGGCACAATTAAAAGATAGAGGGGGAATGGCTCAGAGGTAATGTGAGGAAATTGTTTTTCATGGAGAGAGTGGTGGATGCTTGGAACTGCCTTCCTGGGGAGGTTGTTAAGTCTATAACAGTGAGGGAATTCAAACATGCATGGGACAGACATAAGGCAATTGTTGTGGGGGGTTGCAGGAAGTAGGCTGTTGGTTAACTAGAATCTTCAGCTTATCCAATAGGAAGGGAAATGGGCAGACTGGGTGGGCCAAGTGGTTCTTATCTGCTGTCAAAGTCTATGTTTCTATGTCCTGAGCGGCGAGCCAGTGATGATATTCACTGTTGCCCATGACCATGGCTCAGAGGAAGCAGAGGACAACACTACCCTGCCAGTGGAAGGACCTGTCATTGGTGACATTGGGGTGGGAACAGTGGGGAATGGTCATATAACTGCATTGGTGGTGTGGGGTTCACAAGCACATGACACTGTGGTGCATGCAGCTGTTGGCCTTGTGGCCACACATTGCGCCCCATTGGACATGTCCCGCTGGCAGCAGATCGCAGTGTTGGACCTGCAGCATGCACCACCACCTGCGGGCCCACAGATGCAGCAGCAGCCTGACCACCAGCAGCTGCCACCACCGGTACACACACATCAGCCCCCACCACGCCCAATGGCAGCAGCAGCCTCCACCAACAGGGCAGGTCACTGCTGCTCAACCTACACAGGATGGCCAGGGTGCACTGCCCATGCTTCAGGAGGCCCTGGCTTCACAGCATGTGGCCCAGCAGGACATGCATGACCTCCACAGGGAGCTGCATGACGAGCTGTCTCAGCCATGGGAGATGGCGGACACTGCCCTTGCCAAGCTGCAGGTGGAGGAGCGAATTACCTGTGTCCATGCCACCATTGAACGTGGCTTTGGAGGACTTACTGCTGCTGTGCAGGCCCACGTAGAGGTGTTGCAGGGGACACTCACGGCAGCCATACTGGGTGTACCCAGACCCCAGCATGGATACCCCCCATGTGCGCAGCAGCGTGGCACCAGTGCATGCAGAGTGGGTGGCTGCTCTTCCACAACTGCATCACGGTCTTTCACAGGCCTTCCCCAGCATTGTGGATGCCCTCCCTTCACACCTGTGCATGTCTCTCAGCGAGGCCCCAGGTGAACCACCCTCCCAACCTCACTTCAGTCCACCCCGATCATGTCCTTGGCACAGAGCATGCCTAGCTCTGTGACACACACACACAGGGGGTGCGTCATGTGTGGGTTGGTAGGCACTGCTGATGGGCACCACCACATGCATGGTGTGGCCATGTCTCACTCACATGCATGCCCAAGCACACTGATACATCCCTGGTCCCCTGCATGCACACACACCTACACAGGCCTTGTTCCCTCACATGCTGACACTTGTACACAACATAGCTGTTCACTTTGCACAACTGCGTGACATGCATTTCACAACACACACTGCACCACATCACTACATCACTATGCCAGCTTGTACATCACCAGAGTGGTTCACTCTTTACACTGTACTGGGTATTCACTGCTATTAAATATACTGTTCATGTAATATTTGTTGTCTGTGTTGTGTTTACTCACCGACCCTCTGGGATAGTGTCTCAATGATGCTGCTCCTGTGCTAAGTGGCCCTGCAGGCCATGCAAGGATTCCGCCTTTCGAGTTGCTGTACTATCCACCTGACCTCTGACTTTGGCTCACTGTCGGACTGTCCTCAGGTTCAGGTGCGTGTATCCTACGGTTGAGCACCATGTTGTGTAGCATACAACAGGCTAGGATGATACAGCATACATTCTGGGCCTGTACTGTAAGTAGTGGTGGGCGAAGTGAGCAAAATTCACTTCACAGAGTAATCCTCGAAATGCGAAATCTCAGCTGGTGGAGTGGTGAAATTTTGCCCAGTAGAATGGTGACATTTTTCCTTCTGTGGCCAAATTTCACATTCCACAGCTAAATTTCACTTTCTGTGGTGAAATTTTGCTCTGGAAAGTGAAAGTTCGTCGCAGAAGGCGGAATTTCACCCGCAGAAGGAGGAATTTGCCTAGGTGAAATTCTGCCTAACGCAGAAACATTTTGCAAATTGCTTCACCAGGCAAATTTGTCCACTTCGCGGCACTTCACCTGTGAAATTTAAATTTGCAGCATCCCTAACTGTAAGGCACTGCCTGAGTGGTCTATGCTACAGAAATACAACTTTATCATCCCAAAGATCCTCACTATGATGTTTCTGATCACAGCGTATGCCTCGTTGTAGTGTTCCTCAGCCACTGTGTCCCCTGTGAAGAGATGCCAGCTGTTAGTGTTGCTGTCCTGCTGTGTGCCCATTGCTGCTATGTATCAGTGCTGTCTGCCCCTTCCCTGGTTACCTTTGCCCATTCCCTCCTCCCCTGTGCTTACCCCATCATGGCTACTCATACTCACTGACTAGGTGCCCACTGGGTATCCTGCCCTCCTCAAATGCCTGGCACAGCTGGGACTGGTGCCAGATGAAGGCATCGTGGGCACTGCCAGGGTACTGCGCAAAGACATTGCTGATGTGCCTAGTCACATCACACACCACCTGACAATTGATGGAGTGGTAGCCCTTCCTGGTTATATATAGATCACTGCCATCACCAGGTGGTGCACAGATGGGGACATGGGTACAGTCAGTGGCACCAAGTATGGCAGATAGTTGTGCAGCTCGATAGAATTGCTGCATGGTCATTCTGTCATCTGCTGCCATGCTGGGGAATATGATTAACTCACCAGCATGTGGCAGGAAAGCATCTAGGAACTGGATCAGAAGGCACGAGTTGGCAGACTGCGATATCCCAATGGTGTCCCACGTTGGGCACTGGAATGTCCCAGTGGCTAGGAAGCACATCGCTGTCATCACCTTTTCCTCAACTGACATGGCATGGCTGCATCTGGTGTTTGGCTGCAGCTGCTCATGCAGGAGTTTGCATAACTGCCTCAACATTCCCCTGTCCATCTTGTATGGGCCAATAATGCACTCATCAGGCAGGGTCTCAAAGGACACTCTTGGCCGGTACCACCTGTGTACAGCATATCTCCTCCATGACCTGCGGTGTGGGTCTTGTTGTGCCTGCTCCCTTTCCTCTTCCTCCACAACCTCCTCCATGAGGTGCAGCACAACTGCATTGCTGAAAATTGCCATGCTAGCTAGCTTCCTGGTCTGGCCACTCCCTCCTATCTGGATTGCCATGGGATAAGGCCTGCCTTTTATAGGCAGTAACTAGGGTTGCGCTATGTGCAGTGCAATGGGGCCTTGCGCAGTACTATCCCTCTGAATATCCTGTTGTGCCTATATGCACGTACCTGCCCCCTCACTTTGCCCTTTGCATATATTATATGTTTGACAGGCACTACTGTGGTTTGCACATGCTATTTCATCCTTTGAATATGGCGCCCTAAGCCAGCGCTATTCCTGCGTAATTGGTGTGCGTACTGTGCAATGTTTTAAATATCTGGCCCCATGTTTTATTTGTGTGTCTGTGTGGGGGAGGGTGATTTATAAAAAGCCCCAATTTTCAAGTCTAAGTATCTACAACATATAAAATAAACCATGATTATATTTATTATATCACAATCATCAGAATTCCAACTCTGTTTTTTAAAGTTTAATTCTAACGTTTGTAACCCCTACTCACAAAACTCACATAGAAATGCAGGTCCTTAAAAAACTGTCTGAGTTAATCACCTTTGTGGTAAATAATTTTCATTAATCTCTGTATCAACAGAAAAGAAGCCTTTTAGCCCAATTCATACACAGCAATTTACCAAAACTAAGATTGCAGCAAAATGTGCTCCCCTAGCAAATATTTATCTTCACTTATCCACTGAAGTGGTAACAGTAAACAAGCATTTGCCAATGCTGAATGTTGTCTCGCTGGCATTGGCATTGGTAGTGCCAGAGTTAGAGACGCATAATAGGAATGGCAGTGAAGTATTGAAGTGACTCCAACCCCACCCCCACTCTGTAGAGACCGACAGGCATTGGGGTGTGCCTTTGGGTTGTCAGCTATAACTCTCATGCCATTGTACCTCACCCTACCCTGTAGAGACTGACAAGTGTCGTGGTGTGCTTTAAGGTCTTTGGGCATTATACTTACCCCATTCCATAAGGAACTAGGCTGAGGTGGGTGCCATATAGAAGAATGAGGTGAAGTTTGTGGCCGAACAGCGCAAGGCACACCACAATGCCTGTCACTGGCTGCAGGGTGGGGGGGGGTGGAATGGTATGAGCATTACAGCTGATGACCCCAAGTCACACTCCTTAAGCCTATCAGTCTCTATAGGGTGGGGTGTTACAGTTGGAAACTGTAACACTGTAGGCGTGTGTTGGTAGTTTCACTCCATATTTTCAATGTGGGCTGTTTGTGAGCCCACCTCATGAAAAGCAGCATTATCAGTTTGTTAGCTGAAAGGTGGTTTTGCACAATGGCTATGCCATTTGGCGACACAGGCATGAAAACACATTTTGGGCAGGATGAGGAAAATGACATCTGTGTTGTTCATGGGGAGGAATAAAAAAATGCCAATATTGAAAATCTGGAGTGAAAATATGAAAAATTGGTGAAGTCAATAGCATGCATTGAAACTGTGCAACACACATCCATAACCAAATTTTTTGGCGGATTTTTTTAACCACATTTTTAACAATGGCATTTTGGGACCTCCCCTCATGAACAGCGGTGCTGTGATTTTGTTAATCAGTCCCAAAAGTCGACTTCCCACAGTGACCACGCCATTGTGGGTCACAGGTGCGGAAACACATTTAGGGCAGGATGTGAAAAATGACAACTGTACTGTTCATAAGGAGGTGTGAAAAAATGCCAGTGTTGAAAATCTGGCATGAAAATATTGCAAATTTGCAAAGTTCCAAGGGTGTGTGCAAACTGCGCAATGCACACTTGTAACACAATCATTTTATGGAATTTCATCATCAAATTTTCAACACAGGCATTTTAGGACCTCTGTTCATGAACAGCGTCACTGTCATGTCCTCAAAATGTCCCAAAAATTGATTTTGCACAGTGACCGCGCTATTCTGCGACAGACATGCGAAAACACATTTCAGCCAGGATGTGAAAAATGACAGCTGTACTGTTCATAAGGAGGTGTGTACAAATGCCAATTTTGAAAATCTGGAGTGAAAATATTACAAATTCATAAAGTTACAAGTGTGAGTGAAAACTACGCAAAGCACACTTGTAAAACAGTCATGTTGTTGGATTTTTCCACCAAATTTGCAACATAGGCTTTTTGAGAGCCTCCCTCATGAACAGTGGCACTGTCATTTTGTTAATCAATCCCGAAAGATGATTCCGCGCAGTTACCACAAAATCACCTTTTGGGACCGAATAACGCCATGACAGTGCCTGAATTCATGAGGAGGGGTCCCAAAAAACCCATGTTGAAAATTTGGTGCCAAAATTGCTCTAAATGGCTGAGATATGCACCAAAGTTGAAAAACCCTATTTATGCCATTATACAGCTTACCAGCATTTCTTCAGTTCGCGGTCGGCTTTGAAGAGTGCGGATGTGTTCCCGGTCCACTGAAGATAGTTGTGCCAGACTCCAGAGGTAAGTATGGGGTGGGGGTTGGGGGGAGGCAGGGTGCAAGAAAGAGGGAGCGGGTTGCAGGAGGGGGCAGGGAGACTGCGAGGGACCATTTTTTTTTTTACAGGGGTTTAAAAAGGAAAAAACATTGTGGGATGGTTTTCCCTTTTCAGGTGATTTGGAATGCTGGGATGGGCTCCCAGCGTGCCACCTCAGTGTTTTGGGGGGAGATGCTTTAGCTTACAGGGGATTGGGCACCCCCATTGGCACATGCTGAAGGGGGAATGATTTAGCTGATGGGGATTGAGCACCCCATCAGCACACAACAAATGCCGGGGAGCATGAGCAGAGGGGGATTGTAACTACGGCACATACAAAAAATGGGGGTGTATGATGCCAATGGGGAGGGGTTCGTCGGCACACACATTGGTCAGACATGCCTAGTGGGGGGAATTGGGCACTTCAAGTCGGCATTATGGTAGGCAGTGTGCCGCACATGTTTTTTTACTTTTTAACCAGGGCAAGCACGAAAGCCGAGGTCCGCTATGTATGACAGCTTTGCTTGCATTGTAGCGGACCTTTCATTAGATGTGCTCGGCACATTAGGTATTCATGGTGTGGTGCCAGCAAGCAGGCTTATTGGTGAATGAGGGACACACCCACTGGTGCGTGCCCTGCATTCGTCCAACAGTGCCCGGACATCCAATTCTGCAACTACCACAATATGTTGGCTGCGCATGCACGAGCCAACATAAAAATGTTGAATGTATTGTTAGAATATATGACAAATGATCGTTGTCTAAATAAAAAAAGATCAGCGAGGGAGGCAATCTAGTAGTTATGTGTTTTCTTGTTAATAGAAAAGATAACCACAAATCCACTTTGGGCTATTTATACGAGGTAGAAATTGAAAACGTGGAGGAAAAGGCTAATTAGGCATCAGGACTGTGGGCATCGCAATGCACTGTGTATGCATATTTGGTGGACACTGGGCATCTAACCATCGTGGAAGAGCCCTTGCTGTACTGGAGTAGCAAGGTCACCGATTAGCCAGACTGTCCTCTGTAGCTAAGCTGTTCACCCTCAAGTGTTTGTGTGGAGAGGGTATTCAGTTTCGCAGGGGCTATTGTATGGTACAGGCATACAGATCCGTTCCCTACAAATGTTGGCATGCTAACATTTATGAAAATGAATGTTGGGCATATTCCTCTCAACACAATCATGTTTGCAGTCCTACCACATGATGGTAGTGGTGTTGGTGAAGATAAAAATATAGAAGTTGATGTTATTGGCACTGGCAGATTGCCTTCTACTGAAGCAGATGTAGCAGTGATGGAGAAAGAATTCCCATGCTGGGTAAACTCCATCTGATGCTGCTGCCTAATTCTGCATTGTCACACAGCTTAGAGATACCTTAAATGGTAGCCCATGACAATGGCGACCATGACTGAGCACTTTTGAAAAGGGCAACTCCATTGCAGCACCTGTCCATAGGGCTACCAGGCAAGGAGGGTGACCTGATGGGGGGTCCCAGGAATATAGCAACAGGATGTCACTATATGTACATGCACGTGGGGGGAGTGAGCACACTCTGTGATGGGCAGAAGGGGAGGGAGGGAGGGTTTGTGAGGTGTTGTGCAGTGGTGAGCTGCCAAGCTGGCCCCCTGGCATGATGGATGGCTGACAGGCTAGGGTTGCAAGGGTGCCGGGTTTGGATCCGGCACCTGTGCTTTTTGTTGTGCCCGGACTTTTGTTTTCCAGATTTGCACCCTCCTCTCAACATGCTCCCCCCTGGAGCTGAGAATCCTTTAGTAGGGTGGTGTGGTAGGCACTGGGTTGATTTTCGGGGGTGTACACTTGCCCTAATGGTGATCGTCTTTCCACGATCACCGTTATCACATGGAACCCCTTAAATGAGAGAAACAGGAGCAGAAAACAGTTTGAGACTGATATAAGAATAACATTTAAGAATTTAAAAGCAAAAATTGGAATAAGAAGAATACTTAACTTCCCTGGCAAGAAACACTGCTACATCAAATAACCAGATCTGGGCAGGACCAATGCAGCAATAGCATGTGATCACTCTAGTGAAAAATACCTGAAAAGAGAGAAACATGATCTCACCATCCACAACCGAAAAGGAAATAAATACTTACCTTTCCTGGTAGGGCACGCAGCAATACTTGAAGCTCATCTTCTGGATTTAAACCACAAAGAGGCATAATCATTTTGTGAGTAAATATCCAGAATTTCTGGTGACTACAGTTCATAGGTATAGTTGCTGTGGTGTGAGGCTTGCATAGTACAAAAGTAGCATATTAATTCAGGGAGCCCATCTCATTTTGTTTCCATGTGCAAAAACTTCTAAACAGGAGAATTTGAGGGCACTAAAGTTCATCCCCTAAGTGCATGGCAAGAACTGTGTTGGTGGAACTGACACACAGCATGGCACCATAGGGTGGCATGCATCATCCTGATGCATTTTTTCCTGTCATTGAGAACAACTGTTTGAGGACAAATTTGGAGTACACGGTATTATACTTTTTGCAACATGTCACCTAGAGTGCATTACAAGAACTTCATTGATGTGACTGATACACAGCATGGCACCTTGAAGCAGCATACAGCAGCATGAGGTATTTATTCTAACTAAGAAAAATTCAGCCGTACAGAATATAAGATATTCTACTATTTGCAGCATTTCCCCTGAAATGCTAAAAAGAACTGTGGTGGTGAAACAGACTCACAACATGGCAACATGTAGCAACATGAGGAATTTTTTGGGATAATTATGAAAAATTCATGGAGAAATGAATTTATGTATATTATGATTTTTTGCATAATTAGTGCACTATAAGCACTGTGTTGGTGGTACTGATTCACAGCACAGCATCTTGTAGAAGCATGCAGTTGCCTAAATTAATTAATTAATTAGTTAAGTAATTTATTTAGTTTGTTTTTGTAGTTGAGAAAGAATTGGGGAGCACACAATTCATGCAGTTTGTGCTTTTGCGCCATTTCCCCGAAAGCGTGTGGCAAGAACTGTACTGGCGGGATTGACACACAACATGGTAGCATGTAACAGCTTGAGCAGCCTGAAATATTTATTCAGGTAGTTAAGAAAGATTTGGGGATCAAAGAATTTATTCATGTTGAGCTTTTCTCCACATACCCCCTATAGTGTGATACAAACACTTTGCTGGTAAGACTGACACATAATGTGGCATCATGTAGCAACATGCAACATCCTGAAAACTTTTATTCAGGTGGTTAAGAAAACTTAGTGAAGCACAAAAGATATTTACACTGTGGTTCTTGCACCATTTCCAGTATTGCGTGTTGCAAGGACTGTAGTGATGCAACCAACACACAGTGTGGCACCATGTAGTAGTATTCAGCAGCCTTATATAGTTATTCGGGTAGTTGAGACAAATTCGGGGAGCACAGCATTTACTGTGGGTGGAATATTCAAACGGGTTGCGCATGGTGCAACAGAGTTGCACCATGTGGAACCCAATGATGCACCCCGGAGTGATATTCAATGGGGGGAATATGCACATCACAAATCCTGATGCAACGGAGTGCATCGGTAATATATACGGCACAGGTAAGGGGGGTGTGCCCATGCATATTCCTCACATCCCGATATTCAGCCCAGGATGTGCTGAGAATATACAGGTGCAACTCCTACATGTGCCGTACACAGTTAAGCCACAAAATAAAGAGCAACAGCTGGCCACCCACAGGTGAGCTGCCATAATGCAGTGCGCGACACAGCAGCAGCCAGCTGTGGGTGGCCACCCGAGCTCTGATGGCACCGCCCGGTAATATAGCACCCCCCCATGCCCGATCGTGGACTGTTTCAAATAATAGAATCCCTGGTGGTCCAGTGGACCTATCCTCCTGCCCGATCATGGGCTTTAATAATATATAAACTCCCTGGTGGTCCAGTGGACCTATCCCCCTGCCCGATCGCAGGCTGCAATAATATATAAACTCCCTGGTGGTCCAGTGGACCTATCCCTGCCCGATCATGGACTGTAATAATATATAAACTCCCTGGTGGTCCAGTGGACCTATACCTCTGCCCAATTGTGGGCATGCAATACATCAAATAGCCCTGTTGGTCCTGCGGTACCCATACCCCCTTCCCAACCAGCCCATTCATTGCTGCCAACCTGCTCCCCCCCCGGTCAGTGGTGGGTGCCAGCACCCCACCTGCAAGTTGTCCAGCCACCCACTGACTGACTGACAGTGTACAGTACGGCTGTAAGCCCATTGGTCCACAGCATGGGCCACTGGCAGCCGGGCTGTACCAGGTCAAGATTACATCAGTCCCGATATGTGAATGGGTCCATTCACATATCGGGACTGTGTAGTACGGTACGGTCTGCATGCCCATTGACTCCACGCCTGTGGACCAATGGGCGACATCTGTACTGTATGCTGCTGGTCGGCCGGCAGCTTGCAGATGCTGCCACCCACGACTGACCGGGGAGCCGGGTGGCAGGAATGAGTGGACAGGTTGGGAGGGGTATGGGTACCACTGGACCACGAGGGCTACTTGATGTACTGCATGCCAGCGATCAGGCAGGAGGTTAGGTCCACTAGACCACCAGGGAGTTCATTCATTATTACAGCCCGTGATCAGGCATTGGAGTACTTTGCCAGTGAGGGGCAGGGGTGTCAGTCCGCAACGGATGCTGCATGGCAGGGTGCCAGGCACAAGTCGCCGGGGATGGGATCACCTGCATGCAAATGGGGCCATAATGACATGCAAATGACCCCGTTTACACCTTGCATGCATTATGGCCCCATTTGCATGCCCACCGCTGAATATCATGGTTGATGCACCTAGCGCAATGGCACTTGTGCTAGCTCATCCCCCTGCTCCTCTCCGGCCACTTGCGCTGGTGCAGTGCCACTACGCCATGTGCTATGCGGGTGGCCACAGAGCGATATTCAACAGTGCAGAGCCATGGCAGAGCACCGTTGAATATCACCCTGTCAGCACCCTGGCACATCCCAGTTGCGCTGCGCCTAGGCTTGCGCCGCAACCTGGCTCAGTCTGAATATCCCACCCTGTATGTATGTTGTGATTTTTGTACCATTTCCCCTAAAGTGCATTTCAAGAACAGTGTTGTCACTGACATACAAAGTAGCACCATGTAGCAGATGCAGCAGCCTGATACATATTTTTTTTCTGGTAGTTAAAAAAAATCACGGTGCACAGAAAGTATATTTTGCTTTACTCAGAATGTCACCTAAAGCTTGTTCTAAGAACTGTTGCAGTGGTTCACACAGTGTAGTACCATGTAGCAGCATGCAGCAGTCTGGGGTATTTATTCTGGTGACTAAGAAAAATTTGAGGACCACAGAATATAGGTATATTGTGCTTTTTGTACCATTTCCCCTTAAATGTGTTACAGGAACTGTGGCAGTGGGAAAGACAGAACATTGCACCATGTAGTAGCATGTAGAAGCAAGAAGCCACCTGAAGTATTTATGTATATTGTGGGTTTCACACTATTTTTCATTAACTGCTTTACATGAATTGTGTTAGTGGACTGACACACAGTGCAGCACCATGTAGCAGCATGCATCAATCTGGCATATTGTTTCTGGTACAGAAAATTTCAGGAAGCCCAGTATTTGTTTATATTGTGCTTTTCAAATCATTCACCATAAAATCATCAAACCATTCACCATAAGTGTGTTACAAGAACTGTGCTGGTGGGACTGACACAGTGTGACACCAGTGTGACACCATGTAGCAGCATGTAGTAGCCTGAAGTATTTATTTACTAGAATTTACTTGGGTAGTTGGGACAAATTTGGGGATCAAAAAATGTATATATATTAGATTTTTGCACCATTTCCCCTACAGTGCATTGCAAGAACTATGGCATTGGAAGAGACACAGTGTGGCACCATTAGCAGCTTACAGCAAACTGAAGTATTCATTCTGGTAGCTGACAAATATTTGGGAGCACAAGACTTCTGGTGATGGTCACAGGCTTAGCTGTAGCTTGGATCTCACTCTCCAGTCCGACAGAAAAATAATCCATAGCTTATCTGCACTAATAATAGCCATCTTGCAGCCTAATCACAAGATAATGGAATATATCAAGTCCACCAGGAAAAGAATAAAAGATAATCCACAGGGACCGATGGGAAAGCCACGAAAACACAAAATAGATGGCCCAGTCCAGCCCGCCGTTCGATCCCTGACCTCCACGCCAGCAACTTCCCCTCCAGCCAATGATGTAGAGGACGGAGACTGCATGATCACCTCTAATAAACTTTGTATAACACTTCAACAAATCAGTGCCACTCTCCAAAATCTAGAAGCAAAGTGTTTGAAGATAGAAAGGACTTTACCAAGCTTGAGCAGTGCACAACAGATATTGAGAACTCTCTCACCAAATACACCACCACGATGGACATGCATAACTCACCTTCTTGGACTTGCACCGACTGGAACAAACATTGGAGCAATGGCTGGAGGAGCTAGAGAACTGCAGTCATAGAAACAATCTCCATATCCCCTGGATTCCAGAGGGGACAGAGTCGGAGAGTATGTTGGAGTTTTTGGAAAATTGTATTAAAGAGTTACTAAATTTACCAAAGAATCGGGACTTAAATATAATCAGGGCCCACTGCTCTTTGATATCCTGCTCCAGAGACCCAAAGGCATGCCTCAGATCTTTTGTATTGGCTTTTTGGGACTTCAGAGTTAAAGAGGAAATACTCTACATTGCTTGGGCTTGGAAGGAAATACATTTTGGGGACACCCTGGTATATTTTGACCAGTACTATGCCCCTCAAACCCTACAAAAATGGCAGCGGGTCCTTCAGGTGGTGAAAATGCTTAAACAGGCAGGCCATCAAGGTTTTATAGAATATCCAGTGAGACTTAAGATTTATATCAAGGACGGCCCTGAGCAGTTTCTTGATTTGAACTCTGCAGCCCCGTACCTGCTGAACCTGGGCATCAACATCCCTGAGGAATGTGAGAAGACTCAAAGAGTGAATTTGCAAGCCCAGACCTGGCAAAAGGCAGGAACCAGCAACCAAGGATGGAGGGATAAATGGAACACTTCTGCAATTTGGTCCTCAGTTACAGCTAAAACAGTCCCCAAGTTCTCTGCGTCTTCAACCGAACTAGCTACAAACTCAGCTTCAGCGACTGCAGATGCCTCACCTTCCTGAATAAGAATTTAAGGAATTCTAAGCTTTGCTAAAAGTTTTTAGTTGAAAGTATGATAATGGGCTGCTCATTGGTTTTGGGGAGGGGGGGCTAAATTGCACTGCTTTGTTCTGCTCTACCTCTCCTCTCAATGGCTAAGGATCAATGCAGACATAGACTTGCTTTTTGTTTTGTTTCTCTGTGGATATAGCTGAGAACTGGCCTCCACTGCAGGGGAGGGACTGTTGATCAGACGGGGAAACTTGGCAATTCATCCGAAGTGGGGTTTCACCTCTCCTGGAGGCAGACAGTGTGGCTGGCAGGGGGGATTCCCTGTGCTGGTGGGCTGGGATGGGGTGGGGATTCTTCTTGGTGGTTACCACATTGTCACATGTGCAGACCAGGTTGATAATGGGATCGACCTGTCATTGGGGCTTTCCTAGGTACTTTCTTTCAGGGCCTCTGCCTTGACTGATTGATATAAACTCTCACTTTGGAAGGACACAGCTCAACATACTGGAACAGACTAAACCCTGAGGGGGAAATTCTACTCGATGTCCTAATACTGACTGGGGTAAATGGATTGGTTCACTGATTTGAACTCCTCGAGAGGGAACAATGTATATCTTTAAAAGCCTAGGATATCTGAGGGGGTTCCCATAGGGGTTCCCACTCAGATGCCAGGCTTCCACTGAAATAGAACTTACTTCTCACCTGTGGTGTGCCTCGGTGGCTGGTTGGAGGGGTCCCCATGGGGGCCTCTCCCAAGTGGATGGCTCCATTGCAAATACCAGGTCATCTACAAATTGGTCTCCATCTTTATCCTTTCTGAGGATGTTCAAAGTTGACTGGGCCAGGGTCATGTGGCTACCCCTTATGTTCCTCCAGACCAGTTCCTTATCATGGGAGGTGATCAACAGAGGTACATGGTGCCAGCTTGCTCCATCTAAAGTTACCTTGGAGCATTGTGTGCCTTTTGGTGGGCCTGGGGGGGGGGTTCCCCTCTCATGTTCATGTCCCCATCGGGGGGGTGGCCCTGACCTGTTGATGCCTCACCAGTCTTTAGGGGGCTCTAGCAGCTCCTACTGAGGTTTTGATCCCCTGTCTAGACACCTTCGTAAATATTAATTCCCCAACACCCCTCACTTCCTCTGACTTGGTTGAGCCCCTGGAACCTCAACCTTACAGTTTGAAGGGGGCCAGGTAATTCCCAGAAATTGGATATCAAACTCTTACCCTGTCAGACCGGACAGGCCTGTTCCTTGTTGCCTAATTGCAGTTAACTTATTCAACTCTAAACCCTATAACATCTGGCTTAACAGCCTGTGACAACCTTGCCTCTTCAGTCTCCCACCAGTTTAAGATGTGGCAAGATCCGGACTGAGGTGCCAATATGTTGGCACCTTTCCTGGTCCCATAGTGAGACTAAAGGAGAATGAGGCCAGGGTCTAATTTTACATTGAAGCACTCTTTGCAAATATTTTGATTGTAAGATCTCAAATACCATTGCTTGTTATTAGTTGGTAGAACTGTTTGAATATGTTTAGTTGTTGGTTACTGAGTTACAAGTGCACACCCCCCCCCACACATAGTATTCCCCAAAAGTGTACTGCTTTTCCCCTTTACTATTTGCCATAGTGGACCATGAGGTAGTCTCATACAATGTGAGGGGCATTAATAGCCCCATCAAAAGGCCTGTATCTTACAGGAGCTGCAGCGACAAGGGACCACTATAGCCTTCCTGCAGGAGACCCATATGACTCCCCAGGAACACTTTATGCTGTGGCCGGGATGGGTTGGAGAGGTATATGCTGCCCATTATGCTGACCACCCACACTGGTGAGGAGTAGCAATTTTAGTCTGGTGGAATACACCCCCTGCAAGTGTTGCAAGTAAACATAAACCCTGAAGGGATATACATTCATATTTTTGGGGATTATAAAGGTCAACGGTGTGTTTTGCTAAACTTACATGCCCCTAATGAGGAATCTGAGCGCATTGTCTTCCTTAACAAAGTATTAAAGGACACAGTCAAGGATGCCCAAAGTTTTGTGGTGATATATGAACCTTCCAACCCATTTGGGCACTCCAGCGGAGCCTACAAGCTCCCAGGGAAGCCCTGATTTGGCTCTCCCCTCTGTAGGACTCCACGCTTCACTTGCCTTAAGAACCTTCCAACCCATTTGGGCACTCCAGCAGAGTCTCTCTCTCTCCGCTCATGCCACCAGCTGTGGGGAAGCCTTCATTTTGTTCTCCCCCACAGGAACTATAGGACCAAAGACCCAGCAAGCCAAACCAGGTGCTTTTCAGTTCAGCTGAACTCTGCCTCTGCCGCTGCTTACAAACTCCTGGAGAAGCCCTGATTCGGTTCTCCCCTCTGCAGGACTTCACACTTCACTTTCCCTCAGAACCTTACAGCCTATTTGGGTGCTCCAGCAGAGTGGCTCTCTCTGTTTATGCTACCGGCCATGGGGAAGCCTTGATTTGGCTCTCCCCCACAGGATCTACAGGGCCAATGACCCAGCAAGCCAAACCTTGTGCTTTTCAGCACGATCGAGCTCCGCCTCTGCCGTTGCCACCTACAAGCTCCAGAGAAGCTCTGATTCAGCTCTCCCCTCTGCTGGACTCCATGCTTTATTTACCAAAAACAACCTTCAAGCCCATTTGTGTGCTCCAGCAGAGCGGCTCTCTTTGCTCATGCCACCGGCCATGGGGAAGTCTTGATTCTGCTCTCCCTAACAGTGTCTACAGGACTGAAAACCCAGAAAGCCACACTGGGCACATTACAGTGCAGCTGAACTCTGCCTCTGCCACCACCGCCTACAAGCTACTTGGGAAGCACTGATTTGACTGTCCCCCTCTGTAAGACTCCATGCTTCACTTGCCCTAAGAGCCTTCTAGTCCTTTTGGGTGCTCCAGCAGAGCGACTCTCTCTCTCTGCTCATGCCACTGGCCATGGGGAAGCCTTGATTCAGCTCTCCCCCACAGGATCTACAGGGCCAATGACCCAGCAAGCCAAAACGGGCACTTTTCAGTGTGGCTAACTCCGCCTCTGCCACCTGCAAGCTCCCGGGAAGCCCTGATTCAGCTCTCCCTCTGCAGGACTCCATGCTTTACTTGTTCCCACCAGTGCTGTGCTGCTCTGCTCCTACCCACCCACCCTCCTGCCCACCCTATCTGGACACTTGCTTACATAGTGTTCATGGGTCAAGTACTTTCGCCTTCCCCTGTAATTTACTAAGTGTCCAAACTCCCATCTGCATCTTATATGCCACTGTCACAAGGGGCACACAACTACCTCAACTACTGTTCAGATAACTGTATCCATACACAAATACCCTGCCCCTACTTGAATCAGCTGCATAGGATCATAATCTCTTAAACTAACCCCTATTAATCCAAGCAGTAACCGCTGCCTTACCCCTACCAATTACAAAACCTCGCCTAGCAGAGTACCCAACAATGCCTCCTCCAGTCATCAGGATTATACAGGACATCATCCTACTCCATCATATTTTGCCTCCTAGGACACCCATTTACTGCATCCAACCAAAGTGGTCATTACTACCACCCTAGGGTAGTGCTAGATGCCTATAGATCAGAGACCTCACCCTACCAATTGGATACCAGCTACAGTCAGCAAAAAACCCTCATGATCTGACAGTGATCATACCAAGCACTTGATCCTACTACAGTTCCTTTCCTCCATGGATATGTTACTCACTTTGGAACCATAAAATCAAGACCGCTGAGCAAGAGGACTTGGTTCTCAGCTAACAGACTCCTACTGGACCATCTCTCTCTCAACTGCTTTTTCTCTTACTGTTACTGTTGAGCAATCTACACCTGAACACGGGTCCTCCCCATGGTTCGAGTGCACAGCCACAAAAAACAGCTGGGTTTATGTTGGCCTCAATAAACATCTGTAGCATTCTTCCCAAGATGGACAACCTGAAGGTGTGGGTATCACTGCATAACCCAGATGTTCTATCCATTGTGGAATTCTGGCTTTCTCCTAAGATACCAGATACGGCCATTGCATTACCTGGCTTTATAATGTTTAGGCAAGACCTCTTCTCTAAAAGAGGTGGTGGCTGTGTCATATACACCAAAGATTATATGCAGGGCCATGACCTGCCCCCCTTCCCCATAATGAATGACAACCTACAAGCACTGTCCGTCAAACTGATCCTAGGTGCACAAAATAGAGTGCTCACCCTGATCTCCATCTACATCCCACCTAAAATGACCACTGCTGGCACCAGCAACCTTTTGGACTATATCAGTACCCTCAGCCTCAACACAGCAATCATACTCCTAGGCGACTTCAACATCAACTGGCTCTCCCCAGCATCTGCCAGTATCAAGGACACCCTGTCTGCCATCCACTTCACCCAAATGCTAGGATCACCAACAAGTATCAATTACAAAACTGGCACCAGTACCCTGCTGGATTGGATACTCACTAACCATCCTGCAGATATTACAATATTGCTGTTCTCCCGGACTCACTGAGTGACCACTTCCCTGCCACATGCACCTGGAATAACAGCTACAGCAAACCCCCTGCCTGAACTGTAATAAACTGTCCTCCTAAAAGGCTATCTAAGACAACTCAAAAACAGGCCTCAAGTACCAAAATTGGACTGACCTGTATGAAGCCAAGGATGTGGATATAGCCCTTGACCTCTTCATATCCAAATTAAATGCCATCTGTGACAAGCATGCACCGATAAAAACAAGATCAGTCAAAGGACACTACAATCCCTGGATTACTCTGGATCTGCTAGAGCAATTCTCCACAAGAGATCATCTCAGGCAAGTGGCATGAGCACATGGCTCAGCAGCAATCATCCAATGGTACAAAAAAGTACAAAATGACTGCATGAAAGCCATCCGTCATTCAAAAAGCTCCTACTACAAAGAAGCCCTCATCAGTTCGTGGAATAGCAGCAAATCCTTTTGGGACAACCTCAATGACATTACTGGGAAGGACCCCAAAACCACTCCAACTATGCTCACAATTGATGAGGTGCCATCCTTAGAACCTCTTCCCATTGCCAACTCCCTGAGTCATGCCTTCATGGACTTAAGCAGCATGCTCCTGCTAACTTCTTCAATCCCTCACCACAAAAGACCCACATGGAAAGCGATCGCCTCCCATGACCAACCACTATTTCACTTCAAAAGTCTCTGAAGCTCATGCCAGAAAATACCTGGGAAAGGTATTAGGGAAGTCAGGGACGCAGCGGGGACTCCTAGACCTAACATTTGTATGCTCTGTCACTCACAATTCCTTCAACACTTGAAATATGAGACAGTTACCCAGGTGCACAAACTGGTGACCAGGCACTGCACAATAACTACAGACCAATTTTGTTACTCCCCCTGCTATCCAAGGCCCTAGAGCGGATCGTGGCCAATCAACTTGTGGAGTACTTTAACCAACATCAACTACTGTGTCCTGAACAGCACTGGTTCGAGGGTGGCCACAGCACCATCATGGTCTTGCTATAATTTATGGGGTACATCCACCATATATTAGACCAAGGCCTCCAGGCAGGAGCTGCATTTATTGACCTATCAAAGGCATTTGATACGATGCATCATGGGCTCCTCCTCAAGCAACAAACTGACATTGGGCTCTTTTTAGAAACTCTGGGCTGGTTCACTAGCTACCTGAGCAATCACTACCAACAGGTTAGGATTGGGGAAGTGATCTCTAACAGCAGACCTGTCAGAACTGGTGTACCACAAGGATCCATATTAGGACTGCTGCTGTTCAGCTTATTCTTAAATAACCTCCTGGCCACCAAATGATGTCAAATGATCCTTTTACGCAGATGATGTGGTCATATTCACCAGCAGCCAACACCCTGAACAACTAGAGGTGGATCTACAAAGTGGTTTTGCAACAGCAGAACAGTGGTTTAAGGACCATAGACTGGTTTTGAATTATAAAAAGACCAAGACCATTATGTTCTCTACTCCCCAAAGCAAACACAGAACCTTCACCCTTGCAATAATGAATCATGGGGGTGCCCTTCTCGAGCTCGTTCAGCATTTCAAATACCTAGGCATCACAATCGACTCCACCCATTCATATGCAGAGCACATCAACATTACTGCAAGGGCCATCAATACAAGAATCAGGATCCTCTACCGGCACAGACACCGTCTTACACATGAAACCCTGAGCACTGCCATCAACAGTTCAGTCATCTCATTCATCGACTACAGGCTGGTGATCTATGGATCTGCAAAAGACACAGCCCTCCACCGCATCTCAGCTGCCCTGAATAAAGCCTACCATTTCCTCATAGGTGCTGCTAGACTCATGCACACCCATGATCTCTATTCCATGGCTGGCTATAGCTCAGTGGAACAATTAGATATCAAACCTGCCTCCTCACAAAAAAAGTCTTTCTAAACCTTCTACCACCAGGAGTACAGAACCCACTGACCCCTCACCAGAGCACCAAACAAACCAGAAGCGCCACCTCTCAGGTATTCTATGTGCCAAGGTGCTGCACTACCTTGGCTCAGTGGGGATTCTCATACCTGGTCCCCCTCTGGACAAATGAACTATCTCAAGGCATCTCTGATGGACCAACGATTGGATGTTTTAAACACAAACTACGCCAACACCTTCTCACCATGGGTACCTGTGCCTGCTTCCACTAAGTCCCACCTCAAGTTTGTAATCCCATTTTCTGTAGTCTGTACTTACCCACTAACACTTATTACCCTGTCACTGTTCCACTGGGTAGCCCCTACCTTGTACTTCGCTGACCCCATGTCCTTCCCCCATGGCACTGCCACACTCCACCCCACCTCTATTACCTTCCCCTCCACCTCTCACCCCCACCTACCCCATCCTTTACCTCTCCCATTCTCTCCCCCCCATCTCCTCTCTCAGAGTACACTCGTTATGCTTTATGTCTCTCCTGGACATGGGCGTACATTGTATAATGTGTCAGTATAGTCTAACATTGTACTTTATCTGTATTGTTGAACCATAACATGTGTTTATATATTTGTCACCGAATCACTCTGTTTCTGAATGTTTATGAATCACTCTACTTGTTAACTGACATGGAACCAATTAACGAGCATCCGCTCACTGATGTTATCCAAGATTTCAATAAATAAATGAAAAAAAAAAAATAAGCAGGGACTTTGATACTGTCATGCATCCCACCAAGGACAGAGTGGGTTCAGGGGCCACTGGATAAGCCCGTTTGGGGAAGGTGATGTCCCATCTATATACAGAGCCTGGTCTGATGGACAGGAGGCCATTCCTTCAACCAAAGGGGTGGGACTTTACTTATTTGTCTCCTAAATACAATATGTACTCCTGCATTGATTTTTTTCTATTTTCCACTAATTGAATCCACAAACTGAGTGGTGCTAAGATTGACTCCATGTCCCTTTCTGATCACGCCCCCATTCAAATTAAGCTGGACACTTCCCCAGTTCTGTCAGAATCTATATGGAGATGAAATGTAAGTCTCCTCACCCAAGCAGAGTTCAAAGACATGGTGATGGAGGCAGTTAAGAGGTTTATCCAGACTAACCCTCCGGAGGACACAGGGGCTGGATTTAGACAGGACGTATTGAAATGTTATGTTGGGGGAGAGATTATTAAATTCTCTTTACAAGTGAAAAAAGCCAGTACCCAAAAAAGGACAGAATTAGAACAGAAGGTTGTGGATTTAGAGTTTAAACACCAGATTATACTTAATGACAAAGTAAAACGGCAATTGGCGCAGGAGAGACATCTCAATGCGCAGGTGGAGGTGCTAACTCCGGTATTTGAAACAAAAGTATTTCAAGCACGATAACAGAGCTGGAAAATTATTGGCCTGGCAACTTCGGAAGAAGATGGCCGGTAGGGCTGTCCTGCATCTCTGTGACCCAGGATGGTCATCCAGTACCACTCTCCCAACCAAAATCTCTAATTATTTTGCCACATTTTATAAGTCCCTCTATACTTCAGAATGGGTTCCCAATCATGAGGACCAGGTAAATACATGCCTTACACAACTACATTTATGCACCCTTAATGATGACCAATGTGAGACCCTCAATGCCCCATTCTAGCCCCAGAAGCACTTGCTTCAGAACATTGGGCCCGAGGTTCAGTTTAGGTTGGCAAGTTACTCATCCTCTCCTGGTAGGAATTTAATTGGAAAATCCTAGTTTGCTTTTTCTGAACATCAATAATAACAAAACACTTTAATGCTATCTACAGTGGCATCTCCCAGGATGAAACCCAATTCTGCAGCATTTTGAAGCACTCTGCAGAATGCTAGCAGACCTACTGAATACAACAATGTCAATGGCAAGTAATCCCTTTGTCATTCAGGAAAATGTGACACTGCCAGGATGAAGTGAATGCCCCCAGTTTCCTGCATGACAAAGGGATTAATTGTCATTGAAATTACATTGCTTTATTCAGTAGGTCTACAGCAGCATACTGCAGTGTGCTTTAAAAGTGAGTTTCATCCAGGGGGATGCCACTGTACACAGACTTATGCTGCCACAATTGCGGTACCCAGGGCACACATCACCACATATTTTGGGAAAGTCCCGAACTTTTAGAGTTTTGGACGAAAGTGCATTCTGTCATACAACAACTCACAGATCTCACATTTCCTAAAACATTTACTGAACTGGTGTTGGGATTCCCGGCCTTGTTGCAGTGCCCGAGTGACACTCGCAGGTTAGGGCAGATACTGAGAGTGGCAGCCCTGAAATGAATCATCTGCAGATGGTAGTCTACGATTCCTCCTACCATGGATCAGTGGATCTCTAGAGTCGTGGAGTTAGAGAGAATGGAACGTATAACAAGTCTGGTTAGGCAACAACACGAGAAGTTTCTGGAAATATGGTTCCCTTGGCACCAATGGAAAATAGCTTCTCAGGAGCTACCTATATATAGTACATAATCAAAGTAGGGCATTTTTAATGGGGGGACCATGCGCACTATGGTTTTACTGTTTAAAATTTCTTTTTCTAGTTCTTGATGGCTATCTAGTTATATCTTACTGAATATTAATGTTTCCTAATAATACCCAGTTATTTTATTTTTATTTATTTATTGTGATCTTGGATTACACCAGTGAGCAGATGCTCGTTTATAGGTTCCACTTTAGTTTACATAAACAATAAGGCACAGCAGGATGAGTTTACATTTGGTACAGACAGATTACAATGAAGTACACATGAATTAAACAGCTGAGGCAGTATACAAAGTTTTGCCAGTGTTTGGAAATTTAGGAACACCTAACTAAATAGTGGACACATAGTGAATAGCAGATGGAGTAAACATAGGGAGGACAGTGGAAGGAGAGGGAGTGGAAAGGGAGCCCTGTTTGGGAAGGAGTGGTGGAGGTACCCATGGTGGGAGGTAGGGTGGTGATCAGAAGTGCTGGGTTTGGATTACACCAATGGAGAGTGCTGGTGTTGAGGCTAAGTGCTAATAGGTGAGTACAGTCAAGGGAGGAGAATTAATGGTTGCAGATACAGTTGCTGGTTGTAATAAGGTGCTGCCAAGGTTTGCGTTTGAATGAACCAATAGTAGCAGCACCAGTAATGTCAGGAGGTAGAGCATTGGTCCAGAGGGGAGCACGGTAGCAGAATGCACATTAGGCCAAGGCATGTTGCATCTAAGTACATTGAAGATTTATGTGGTGGAGCTTCTTGTGTGTCAAGTGCTCATGTGCAGGGTTAGAAGGTTCTGGACCCCTGTTGGTAGTAGATTTAGGGAGCCTTTTTTGGCAGGGAGGCGAGTTTGGTATCTGATTCTGTCCTTCAGTTGGAGCCAACTTGTCTGGGTACAGAGATCACAAGTGTGCATTAGTCTTGCAGCACCTGTGAGAAGATGGCAGGCCTTGTTTAGTGCAAGAGAAATGCGGTGAAGGGCCGTGTCAGTTGCTGACCTATAAATAGCCAGTCCATAGTCAACGAGGGTGACAACTAAACTGTTGATGGCCAGGTTCAATGCTTCATATGTTGAACTGTGCTTGTGACTGTAGAGTATCCCCATTCTTGTATTGATTGCCCTTGCTGTATTGTCTATGTGTTAGGCATAGGACAATGTAGAGTCAGTTGAGATGCCCAGGTACCTGAAGAGCTGGACGAGTTCCAGAGTGTCACCGCTGTCATTCATGATTGCTAGACGGAAGGCCTTGTGTTTGCTTTGGGAGATGGAGTACACCATGATCTTTATTTTTTTGTAGTTCATGATTAGTTTGTGCTCCTTAAACCATTTTTCCATGGATGAAAACTCCTTTGGAGATCCACTGCTAGAGGTTCAGGGTGAGGATTGCTGATGAATATGACCACGTTATAGCGTAGAGCAGGAGTTCTCACACTTTGTCATAGTGAGCCTCCCCAAGCCTTGGAAAGATCTTGAGCCTCCCTAATATAGAAATAATTTGGGCCTCCCCATAGTTAGAACAACTATCATACTTTGCACATTACAGGAAGAATACAATGAAGTGCATTTGAGTAGTTGAGTTTATTCTTATTTTATCTATGCTATTATTCTCCTTCTCTATAACCCAGGTCAGCCAACTCGCTCCACACTTCTGAGTTTTGGCCCTATTTATCCCTCGTTGCAATACCTCCAAGAGACAGACTGTTTTCTTTGTCAGTTTTACCCTGCTCTTAAACACCTTCTCGAGGACCATTTTGCTCCCTCCTGGCCTTGCTCCTAGTATCCCTCTGCTTAGCCTTTGAATTTGTGCTTTTCTGCAGCCAGTATAATGGGTTAATTGTTATCTTGTTCCTATTCATTTGTATTATTTTGCATTTTGTTTAGTATAGTTTCCAAGAATTATATTTCCTCCATTCAGCTTTCTGCCATGTCATACCAGGAAACAAATGTTTGTTGAGCATGTTTTCCTGGTAACCATTTTGTACATAAATTCGCATGCCATTATTCGCTTTCAGTTTGCTGCATCTTTTCACACAAAGCATCCAAAACTTGACATTTAAATATAGTACATTTTAAGACTTGCTTGAGCCTCCCCTTGAACAGGTTGGGGCCTCCCCAGGGAGGCTGGCCTCACCATTTGAGAAACCCTGGCGTAGAGGAGCATTAGGCTTGGGCAAGAGGTTGGTAGTTTGTTTAGGAATAAACAGAATAATAGAGGTCCCAGGACTGACCCCAGTGGGACCCCGGAATGGAGTGATCTGCTGCCTGAGATGATGTCCCCGATCCTGACCTGCTGGAAGCGGTTGTGTCGGTAGCTGTTGAACCAGTTCACAGTTTCTGGAGAGATCCCAGTGACAGACAGCTGCTCTAGAAGGAGTGCATGGTGCACCATATCAAATGCTTTTGATAGGTCAATGAATGCTGCCCCTACCAGAAGGCCTTGGCCTAACAAGTGGTGGATGAAGCCATTGAATTCCAGTAAGGCTGTGATGGTACAGTGTCTGGATCAGAACTCATGCTGTTCAGGAAGGAGGAGTTGGTATTGGTTCAGATACTCAACAAGCTGATCTGCCACAATCCACTTTAGAGTTTTGGAGAGTGGAGGAAGTAAGCAGATTGGTCTGTAGTTATTGTGCAGAGTCCAGTCCCCGCCTTTGTGCACAGGGTTACTGTCACAGAATTCCATCACTGGGGGAACTGCGAGAAGCAGAGGGACAGGTTGATTATTTTAGTGAGTGGGCCAAGGACATCATCCAGGGTCAGGTTAACAAATTTAGGGTCCAGGGAGTCCCTGCTGTAACCTGATTTCCCCAGTGCCTTTTCCAGATATTTTCTGGCTTCAATTTCAGAGAGTTCTTTAAAGTAGAATAATGGGTGATTAGAAGATAGTTCCTGTATCCCAGTGAGATCAGTCGGGGTGTGGGGATTGAAATGGTCCACAGGTAACACACTGCTTAGGTCTGTGAATGCATTGTTCAGTGAATTAGCTATGTGAAGATGGTCAAAGGATGGTACACTGTCAATCATGAGCAGTGTTGGGGTTGGCCCAGAACGATTTGCTGTTATTCCAGAAGCTGAAGAGGTCTTCTTTCTAGAATGTACTTTCGTCAAGTTGAATGGCTTTTGTGCACTCATTTCTGGATTTTTTATACTGTTGGATGTTAGCGGAGATACTATGCACATGTGCTTTTTGCCATAGACAGTTTCTAGCATTGAGCTGATCCAGAAGGACCGGGGGTAATCCAAGGGTTGCAGTATTTATTTTTCTTGTCTTTACAGGTGCATGCTTATCATAGACAGTGTTACATTTTGTTATGGAGAGATGGAGGGCTGTATCCACATCCTTGGCTTCATATAGGTCTGTCCAGTCTATGTACTGCAGGTCCACTTTTAGCAGTGCAAGGTGCCCTTTTAGTAGAACGTGGTTAGTTATAGTTCAGGGAGGGTTTGTAAAAATTGTTGGTCCAAGTACATTTAACGGGGGAGTGGTCACTTAACGAATCAGTAAGAACAGTAGTATTGGTAATAAGAGCAGGCCAGTTAGAGAGTACCCAGTCAAGAAGAGGGCTGGTCCCAGTTTTATAACTGACTCTGGATGGTGTCTCAACTGTTTGGGAGAAGTGGATGACTGATAAGTCATCCTTGAATGAGGCAGCAGCAGGGGAGAGCCAGTTGGCACTGAAATCTCCTTGCAACACGATTTCAGTACTTAGGCTTAGGGTACTAGTATAGTCCATCAGGTTGCAGGTGCCAGCCATGGTTAGTTTAGGCGGGATGTAAACAGAGAGCAACATAAGAGTCCTGTTGTGTGCTCCCATTAGCAGTTTGGCGGCTAGGACTTGCAGGTTGTCACTACAACTGTGGATGGGTAGGACATGCCCCTGAAGAGAATCTCTGATGTACATGACACTTCTACCACCTAATTTTGAGAGGCAGTCCTACCTAAACAAAGTGTATCCAGGCAGTATGAAAGCAGAATTAGGTATCTTGGTGAGAGCCTGACTGTGCGACAGAAAGTACATCGGGGTTATCACGGGTAATCCACACTTTCAGGTTGTCCATCTTGGAAAGTAAGTTGCAGATATTTTTTGAGGCAAGAGTAAGCCCTGTTGGCTTAGGTGGTAGATTGTCCCAGCAGGGTGGAAGGCCAGGATTCAGGTGCAAATTATCTGATAGCAGGAGTACAAGAAGCAACAGAAGAGCAAGTTGGTCCATTAAGAGTTTATTATTTTGTGTCTATTTTCTTTTCCTGGGTGTCCACACTTTCATGGTGCAAAAGTGTGCAACAAACCCAAGAAAGAGTGTCACCATGGAGGGTCTTTTGGTTGGTAAACCTGAGATCAGGACCTAGGAGGTCCATACTGGGTGTTGTGGGAAGCTCTAATGTCTTAAGGGATGATGGTACCATACACATTTAGTATTGACATGGTGATTAAATTGAGCAGATTGAGGGCATGGCCTGCAGAGGGTCCTGCAAGGAAATTAGAGAGAGCAGTATGATGTCCTCTAAGGACCCAGTGTTCGTAAGGGACATTGTGATGCACTCAGAATTCTGATGCTGAGATGCTGGTAGAGAGCTGTGGCAGTAAGGCCATAGTTCTGTTTTTTGGGGTTTCTTGTATGGCCTTCAGTTGTTTGCAACTGGTTGGAGGGTGAAAATCCACAGGATTGTGTTCAAGTTGCTGGACTCCCTCAAGTGGCAGAAGCGAAAAGATGCCAATGGAAGATGAAATTCCAGAGAATTGATCTAAAGTTGCTGGACTCACTCTAGTGGCAGTGGAGTATAAGGTGCCAGGGGGAATTCAGGCACTTAGTAAATTTCAAGAGCAATTATGTGACCACAAGACAATATTTAAGAAAGTGTTAAGACAGGGCGGGCGGGTGAGGAGCCGGCATGCAGCACAGATAGGAATGAAGAGAAGGGCAGTCCTTCAGTGGAGAAAGCTGAGTCAGGGCTTCCCTGGGAGCTTGTGGGAGGTGGAAGCAGAAGTGGATTACAGCCATGCTGAAGGAGTGCCCGTCCAGCTTTCAGGAGGAGAGTCCTGAAACCGGGATCTGGTTCAAACCTTCTCTTAGTGCTTGATGTTGGCAGCAGTAGTGGAGCAAAGCAGCAACACAGGAGCACCCTTAGCAGGCCTACTGGAATCTGGAGAGGGAAGGGAAGGGAAAAGCAGAATTTAAGTAATGGGAAAGGCAAGGTGTTGGAAGCAGCTGGGTGGAGGCTGGCAGCAGACACCCAGCACGGGTCTGGGGACAGAGAAACAATAGGGTGATTAGGCTAATGAGAGTGGAAGGTCAGAAGAACAAGAGCAGGAAGGGGTTGAGAAAGGGGCTGGATTTCAGTCAGTGCCACTTTCCGTGAGGCAGAGGCCTGAGCAGTCTGGTAGTGGGAAGAGTGAGTAGAGGATCAAGCAGGGAAATTTAGAGGCAAATTAAAGAACATAAAGCAGTTTCAGAATAAAGATAAGCGTTGAGTGGCTGCCACCGCTAGACCTTAGACCAGAGACTGTTTGCTTTATACCCTTAACAAGTCACATAAGTGTGGAACAGCTGCTGTCAGGCTAACTACTTGCTAAGTGGAGAACTTTTTAGATGTTCGGTACAATCTGTATAATTTTTAACTTAGCGGGCTAACACTTCAGCAGATAAATCAATAAACTTGTTCAATTTTGAGTTAACAAACTAGCACTTAAAACAGTTCTGATGCTATCTTGAACAGATGGACTTCAAAAGAGGAAGCAGCAGTTGAGCTTGAAACTGATAATAATTGGGACAATCAGTGAGAAGTAGGAGAGTCGTGGTCCAATCAGGTAAGCTCCGGTGGACGAACCAGCCAAGCAGAGGTACCAGGCGGGAAGCTCCTGAATGTCCAGAGATTCAAAAAAAGAGATAGGCATTGAGAGAGGTCCATTACCTTAGCTCCAGAGCAGGGCAGTCCATCAGTGGGGAAAGCTGAATCAGGGCTTCCCCGGGAGCTTGCGGGTGGTGGTGGCAGAAGCAGACATGGGTATGTTGTTTGTCATTAATACTCTGATAGTTATTGCTCTTACACTTTTTGTAATTTCTACACTTATTCAAACTATTACACAAATAAATAAAAAAGAGAAGCTGGAGGAGGAAGAGGAGATCAGAGCATGAGTCTATAACTTTGACCACATCAAAGCTCTGGTGTGAAAAACACCATTATAGCACAGTGGTTAATAGCACTGAGCTGCAGACCAGAAGATCTGAGTTTGAATCCCTCAGCCACCCATTGCAAGCAGTGTGACAATGAACAAGTCACTCAACTTCCATGGTCTTCAAGGATGTACCTGGAAACAGTTCCGAATGCCCATATAAGGTGTGCACTGTGGACTATTGACCAGGTAAAATTAGTCTTGGAAAGGTGGATGCCATGCCATATTTCAGATGAGGTTTGGAGCTAATGCTTAAGACATGGGTGGAGGATCACACCATCTCCTACTAGGCATGAATATTTCTGGCAGATACTTGTCTGATTTATTTGGACACCCACAATCACCCAACATTTCTATCTGACCAATAATAAAGATTGTTGGAGAGAATGTGGAGGGGGTGGGCTATCATTGGCATCAGATTGGGGTTTGGGTTTTCCTACAGTGATCAAGATGGCTCCAATTTAAAGTAAACTAGCATTGTTGTTTTTAGCAGTGGTGTTAAAATGCATTACATCCCATTGATTTCAGAAAGAACCACCACAAATAACATAGTGGATTACACAGCTGAGGCAGGTTTAAGAGATGGAAACTCTCACAGATGAATTACACTTAGATGGGTGGTGCCCATGGATTCAATGTAAGGAGGGCCAACAATAATTGAGGGATCCCACCTCATTGGCAGATCATTGAAATATGCCCATGCAGGAATGCTGCTATCTGGAGATTTGGACCCATATGTTCTTGTAAGCATCTGAAAAAAATACTTTTATGAAGACCATATTTAAGTGAAGGCATTGGTAAAAGTGATGCCCCCTCCACCAGGGACCTCCATATTTTTTAATTCCAGTATACCGAGTATGTTAGGCTAGGGTATGAATTGTTCTGTTTGATCATCTATTTTTGGCTTGCTGGACATAAACTGTTAAATGTATTTTCTTTTCATTAGGGTGCACTGTGTTACTGGTTCCTTTAATTTGTTATTGTGAGGTTTGTTCTTACTTTTTTTTGCTTCTCCTGTTCCTGTTTCAAACTGATATACATTTTTTTTGTCTGTTACATAAGGTCATATTTCAGCCTTATGCATTTTGCAAGATGCCTTCTTACCTTAATGTGCTCATGTACTGTACAGTTTTTAATTGAATTTCAGTATGGAACAGAAGTTTTAATTGTTGAAGGCTGTGCTTTTTGAGTAAAACTGAATTTAAAACAAGCATTTGTCAATGCCGACTGTTGATTGAGTTGGTCCGTTGAGCTCGCTCACTGCCCCTGTGTCACTAGCTTATTCTGTTTCTCCCGGTGCTGGAGGCTACTCTTTTGTACTGGGCTTCTGCCTGCATTGGCATGTTTTTCGGCCCACAAAGACATCTGCAGCAGTCCCAACATAGCTCCGTTGAGCTTGCTCACTCCCCCTCTCTCACTCGCTCATTCCATTTCTGCCAGCGCTGCAGGCTGACCTTTTGTACTGGGCTTCTACCTGCATTGCCACTTTTTTCTGCCCACAAAGAAATCTATAGCAGTCCTGACACAGGTCCATTGAGCTAGCTCACTCCCCTTCTCTCGTTCGTTCCGTTTCTGCTGGTGTTGATTTGTACTGGGCTCTTGCCTGTGTTGCCACCTTGTTCTGCCCACAAAGCATTCTACAGCAGTCATGATAGAGGTCTGCTGAGTTCGCTCACTCCCCCTCTCTCACTCCCTTATTGTGTTTCTCCTGGCACTGCAGACTGCCCTTTTGTACTGGGCTTCTGCCTGTGTTGGCACCTTTTTCTGCCCACAAAGAAATCCACAGCTGTCCTGACAGAGCTCTGTTGAGGTCACTCACTCCGCCTGTCTCACTCGCTCAATCTGTTTCTCCTGGTGCTGCAGGCTGCCATTTTGTAGTGGTATCCTCCCTCTGTTGGCACCTCTTTCTGCCCACAAAGAAATCTGCAGCAGTCCCAACAGAGCTCCGTTGAGCTCACTCACTCCCCCTCCCTCACTCGTTCTGTGTCTCCCGGCACTGCAGGCTGCCCTTTTGTACTGGGCTCCTACCTACATTGCCACCTTCTTCTGGCCACAAAGAAATCTGCAGCAGTCATGATACAGCTCCAATAAGCTTGCTCACTCGCTCTCCCTCTCTCACTTGTTCATTCTGTTTCTCCCACAGCTGCAGGCTGCCCTTTTGTACTGGGCTCCTGTGTGCATTGCTGCCTTTTTCTGCCCACAAGGAAATCCACAGCAGTCCCAAAAGAGCTTTCCCAAAGGGAAGTGGAGTGCACACTTCCATCTTGAGTCTTATTTCAGTGTTATTTCAGTCCAGACTGACAAAGCAGTGCTTTTCATCAGTGCACTGTTAATACACTGCACTGACTTTCTGCTACACTGTTGTACCATTGCTCAATCTTTCTTATGTTTTGATGCAGACTGTAAAAGCACTGCAAATAATTATTAGATTTTCATGCACACTTATTTAGCACTGTATTTCCTTCACTAATTTTTGCTGCACACTGCAGTAGTACTGCTCAATCTTTCTTATTTTTTGATGCAGACTGTAAGAGCACTGCAAATAATTTTTAGATTTTCATGCACACTTCTTTAGCACTGTATTTCCTTTACAAATTTTTGCTGCACACTGCAGTAGTACTGGCAACACTTTATACTTTTTATCACATTTCTTTAGCACTACATTTTCTCAGCAATCTGGTTACCCTTACTGAATTTGTCACAATGACATTACAGTGGTATAGCAATGGCAATACTATGGTCAGCTGAAAAATCCACAATGGTACTACCCAGTGATACTCTGGTATCACAGTGGTGGGTGATATATAGATTTTCCTCTGTGCGTTGTAAGTGCACTGGCAGAATGGTATCCCTATGGCATTTTTTACCATTTTCTCTGTCTCTCACACATACACTGGTAATACAATGGTATCACAGAATTTTGAGATTTTTGTCGGCTCCCACAAATACTGGTACACTGGTAGCACAATGGTACTGCGTTATTTTGACATTTCAGTATTTGGTACCTCTCACAGCAACCCTAGACTCATGTGGTAGCACAGTGGTACCAGTATTAATCTAATTATACTCTGTACTCTAACGCATTGTTAAGATACATTACATTATCAACCTCATGGAGAACAGGTCTCAGTTCCATATTTGTATTTGTTCACTTGTCTTTATCTTACTGGCAATGGACTGTTATTGTTCACATAGACCAGAACATTCAAAGAGCATTTGCGATCGCTAAATGGGTAAGTGACTCTCAAACAACACTTTACACCCCAAAATCGGGGTAGGATCACAAAATGGTATCTTGAATAGCATAATTAGCAAGTCTCTGACCAGTTGGTAAATGGCTGTAAAAGATGTTGCCTCCCTAAACCAGGCAGTATCACCTCTGCCTCCTACCACTGCCCCTTTGAGCTCCCACCATCAGTAAAATGACACTTCTCTTGGTGTTCAGTGGTGCTGCTGTCCATTCTGTACATTGGAAACTGCCAATAACTACCTGCCCACCCAGTCCCACCGCTCGCACCATTCATGGCCCCCACCATATGTTTATGCACTCTTCCCACAGTGGCAATTGGCACAGACTCTCTGCTAAGCTCTGCGACCAACTGAGGACAGAATGCCAGTTTTGCGCTCATTTGCCTACTGTATAAACAGCTATGTACAGTTAGCTCATGATTATGAACTATCATCTATTTTGTGCCTGATCAAGGAGCTGAGAGGATGATCTGTGCCAAATGTGGAAGGGCATCAAATATATAGAAAGGCTGGGGACCAGGGGGTAGTATTTGCTGTAAGAACTAACTGGGTCATGGTGGGGACTTTCGATATACAGGGGGCAAGGACTTTCACTCAACACATCACTGCTCACTCTATCAGGCCCTGGGCTGGCTTCCCCCATCAGCCCAACAGACCTATCTCCTGGCCAGCACAGTCAATAAGGCCATCCAAAACCGAGCTACCTCTCCATAATCCCACCTTCTTTGGCCAAAAGTGTTTGTTCTAGAGCTCTGACTCACTGCTGGCCCCATGCTTGAGTGCCCCCTAGTCTCCAACTGTATGTGAAAATGTGCGTTCTCATCTGCAGCTCCTTTCCTTTGGAACAACCCGCCCACTCCACTTAGCACCACTGACTCTCCAGGACTCTTCCACTCTCTCCTTGGATCTCACCTTCTGTCCTCCACTACTTGCTCTTGCCCTCCCTACTTATTATCATGCCTCTACTTCCCTTCCCTCCTTTTCCTTCTTGGTCCATACCTACACTGCCATGATGCAATTTTTCCTTTACTCATCTCAGATCATGCCTAATCTGTATTACAACTTGGCTACTACTGTACCTGCTATTGTCATAAATGTTATTTATCCATTGTGCTGCAAGTTCATATATATATCTTCATATAAATATCCTGTATGTTTTTATTACTGTCTATTGTATGCCTTGACCCAGCCTCCTTTGTACTTGCTTTTATTCCTGTGCCATCCTCAATGGCCCAGGTCATGCCTGAAAATGGTTCTCAGACCAGTGCACCTACTCTGTAAACAAATGAATGAATAAATAAATAAATGGGAAACACTGAACATCAGGCATAGTAACAATCTACTGTATACCTGCGGGGTGATTGTAGGATGGGGTAGGACTGGAGAACAGGTAAATTAAGAACCTGGACCTGTGAGATAATTAGGGGAGGGTGCCCAATGGAGACTGTTTCCCAGGAGGGCACTTTGGTGGTGTAACTCCCAGGATACATTTTGCCTGGTGCTGTAATGTGGTCTGTGCTGTAATCGGCATTAGCAACATGGCTGTCACACCAGCATGGGTGAACCCTTTCTCCACACCCTTCTGAGTGTCAACCCTGTAACAAGTTTTGGTGGCATCTGCAAAAAGACATACCTTCCCATTCAGTTCTTCTGCAATTTCACTTATGAAGACATTGAAGAGGCCCACTCCTAGTACTGAGCCTCACCCTGCACCATGCCTTTAACCAACTGTTGAAAGCCATGTGGAGAGTCCTATCTTCTCCCCAGATGTATATAGGCAACCTTTTGGCAAAAGCCACCATGCCTGCTTGAGGACCCTCCCCTATCCCTGAAATTTCCTGCACTACCCCTACCCTGTCCCTTGCTAGGTCATTTGTCCCCAGGTGGACAATGACATCTAGCTCCCTCTCATCTCCTGCTGCCTAATGATCCACTGTATCTTCTCTCATCCCTTTAAACCAAAGTACCTCTCAGGTATTTCACCTCCCTCACCTTTACCCCACCCTGCTCGCAAGTCTATCCCCCTAATTAAGTCCCCCACCAGCAGTTGCTTCCTACTCAGCTGGGGGCCTCTTCCTCCCTCCTTGTAACTGTGGAATGGTCCATGGACAGTGCTTTCCTTGGGGAAGGTTTCTCCAGGGGCCGAAAGGGTGGTTCAGCTGCAGGGAGAGTGGTTGGTTGGGTAGGGCCCATTTCAGATGCAGGGGGAGTGGTTAGTAAACAAAGCAGGTGAACTGAAACTCTGACAAACTGGCACAGGGGCAGAAAATGCAAGCCCCAAAGAAAAGAGCACAGTGAGGGCTACAATAGATCATTTACCGGAGAAGTCTCAGGTCAGGGAACTACAGCTGAAGAGAACATAGAGAACAGGTAGGCATCGGAAAATGATGCATGGGGGCAGCGGACAGACATGGATTCATGATGGCATGCATGGGAACTATGGATGCCAATGCTGGGGGGTGCAAAGGCCAGCTTAGTTAGGTGGACACTGACCTGTAGGTAGAGTGCACAGCACACTGGGACCCCTGCATCACTGCATGCTGGACAGCAGGGAAGTGTACCATGGAGCATAGCCCCACTGCAGCACAGTAACTGATGGGTGCCCAGGACACTGTGGACACAGAACTTGAATGTGACCATGGTGCACAGCACAGCCTTGAAGCACTTGGACTGTGGGCAGACAATGGCACTACAGTACTGGTACAAACCACCAATAGACAAGTAGCAACTGCCACAGGTGTGGCCCATGGAGTGTGATGTGCAAACGAAGTGCAATCACACCTGAATGCCTGAGCTGGAACCAAAGCTGGTCAGTGTTGCACAGTCCTCTGGCACAATGGAGGACAGCGTGGAAGCCATGGAGGGGCTAGGGTGCTCAACTGCAACCCCAACAACATGGACAATCTGTGAGGTGGAACCATCCAGGAAGGGAAAGTCCAAGTTAAATGTGAATGGCTACCTCCTGGTCCATGAATGGACATGCAATGAGACAGTGTACTGTTTTTTTAACATATCATATTTTTCACCTGCTGTGGCACACACTTTGGCTTGGGGCATCCAGCAACCAGCTCCACCCACCTGGAGAGCTGGGTAGCTCAAACTGCACCCAGGAGGATCAGGGACAGCCATCATGCCATCTTGCTGGAGGGCTCCCCCTCTGCCTCTACCAGCCAGGACAGCCCCAGACCCTCCTCAACAGGACTCCACCAAAGTCCTCCGGGTGGCTCAGAGCACAGCCATCAAGCTACAAGGTCATGCCCAGCCATTTTCCTTTGACTGGCCCAAGTAGCATGGATGTGCAATGACATCCAGGAGCAATGTGCCGACATCTGCTGTGCTCCCCATCTAGTGTCACTGACACTAGTAGTGCCCCAGGGCATCCCCAGGGGGCTGCTACAGCACAGTGAAATTCCCCATCCCACCCCAGGACTGGGAAAGCAGTCTATGGATGTTCGATCCCAGTCCTCCCCTGCCGACCCCCGACGGCCCAGGCTCAATCCTGAACCTGGGTCACTGGTGTGGCACAATGTATGGCATCCAGCGCCTCAACCCTCAGCACCACCAGGATGGCCTGAGACAGTGTAATGGTGCTGCCAGCACCATAAGTCCAAGTCCTGCCTCAGCCAGGCCATCACACTGCTCCAGGATGGCCAGCACTACCTAAAGAAAAAGAATGAGCACAGTCATGCTCTGGAGGTGACAGATGCTCTACCATCACAGGTGCTGGCTGGCATCAAGTAGAAAGCACACAGAACCATGGCTAGCCCCGCATAGCTACTGCAGAGTGAGGCAACTGCAATGACCACTGAGCTGTGGCAACAGTTGCCAAGCAAGAAGGCCCTGCTGCAGATTGTGAACAGGACCCACTGCAAGGACCTCTCACCAGAACCAGTGACACTGGCTGACCTCACTATCCCCAAGCAGCTACAGACGGTGACTGGATGGCCATGGTACAGCAGGATCACCGGCAGCACCACCCACAATGTCCTTCTATTCACCACAGAGGACAACATCAGGGACCTGGCACAGGCACCCTTCTGGATGATGGATGGTACATTCAAGACTGTGCCACATCTGTTCACTCATTGTACACCATCCATGCACCCATGGGGATGGGCCCTAACAACCTCATTATGTCATTGGTGTATACACTGATGATGACAAAGAGCTTGCAATGTTACTGCACCTTGTTCCAGGAGCTGAATAAATATGACAGTATATAGTCCTGCACCCTCAAACCACCTACGATCATCATTGACTTTGAGCAGGCTGCGATCAATGCCTGTAAGATGGAATTTCCACAAGCCATAAACAAGGGATGCCTGTTCCACTTTGGGTGGATTGTGTGGCAGAAGGTCCAGAGCTTTGGTCTTGCACCACAATACAGAAGTGATCCAGACTTCAGCCTGAAGATCCATGAACTTTTGGCCCTCATCCATCTCCTGGCACAGGACATTCCAGCAGCATTCAGCCTCCTGAAGTCAACCATTCTACCCAATGCCACCACACTCTTCTATTGTTTCGAGCAGACACATGTGCTGGGCAGGATATGGCTGTACAGTAGGGTGACCAAGGTGCCCACGAGATATGACCCCATGTTCCCACTCGGCTGTGGTTGGTTGCTGATCTCAATGAGCGAGGAATACATTGGACCCAAAGCAATGTCGAGACCTGACACTGCCATCTCCATGTCCTGCTTGGGAAGGTGCATGTAGGGGTCATGACGATGCTAGCAGAGCTCCACAGGTAACAGCAATGGACCTGTGTCACCAGGGAAGGCATTTGTTGTGGACTGCCATGGACATCACCCAAGAAGAGCTATGAGGAGTGGATAAGGATGGTACTAGCATCCAAGGACAAGGGCAAGCTGCTGAAGTTCCTCTGTGGCATGGCACCCAACACCACCCTGTAGGTTTTCCATGGTGACTTGGCACCAGACAGTTGTACACTCACAGTACACATCATGCACAGCCACCAGGTTGTCACTGTGGCCCCCTACTGTTGAATAAAGTTTTACTCCCACATTTAACATGCACTCAACCTGGTGGTGATGTCTCACCACAACACTGCTGGGTATCGCTAAGCAGCCCACTGCACACGCCACATCTGCACAGTGTGTCGATGTCGCACAGGCCTGACTCTGTGTGAGTCCCCAAATCCTTTCAGCTGTTCATGTGTGCCACACGTTGCACAGGTCTGAAGCTATGTGAGTGTCCACCAATCCTTCCAGCTGTGCAACTGTGTGATAACAGCATTCCCGCAATGGACCCTTGTGGAACCCCCCACAACACACCTGGTAGCCTTCATGCCACAATGGGCTCCTGTGGCACAGGCCCTCCCAAACACCTCCAGACTTTTTTCTGTGTGGTTACTGCAGGCCCATAGTGGGCTAGCATGACATGGCCACATGCACACATTGCACGGTTGGTGCGATGGCATGCTGCTCTGTGTCATGGCATCCACATGTGGTGTTGCTGTGGACCATTTCCTGGTGCAGCTATCCATGCTCACTGTGCTGCTCTGCTGTGTGCCTGCAGTGTCATGCATGCACTGACCAACAGGCATGGTACTCCAATTCTTTCATGCATGCCCAGCTGGCTGGCTGTCAGCTGACATAATCATGCATGCAGGGATGCATGGACAATCCGCCATGCTGCCTGGGATGGCTGGTCAACACACTGGGGCATGCATGGCTATTTGTTTCATCCTTGTCTCACGGATAGTGAGACAGTCATCCTTACTGGGGGGTCTGTGATCAGGTCAGTGTGTCCTCGGAGGATGCACCACATAGGGGGTGGGTGTTTTCACATCGTCCGTGCTGTTCTCTAGTGGCTCAGGTCCTGGGATGGATGACGTATGTCTGGATCGGGTGCTTCATGTGTTTGTGGAAAATCCACTCAAGAGGCTGCACAGCATTCCAACCTTCTCTGGCCTAACAGTGTGTCAGGCGCTGTCCTAGGTCAGGCCACTGTGTGTTGGGCTGCTGGGGCTGTTGAGTTGTTGCATGTGGGATGCAGCATGTCAGACTAATAAGCGTTGGGATTATAAATTGGAACCTAGCGGGGCAGGGTTTTCTATTTGCAAGGAGAGGGGTCAGTGGTGGGATGCGTGACTGGTATGTGGGCAAGATGAGTAGTCTGTGTGGGTCCAGCTGCAGAAAGAGTTGTTATCTAGAGGGTGCTGGTCCAGCTCTAAGGAGGGTGCTTTGTTTGGTGCGACTGTGAGGTTGGTCCAGCTGTAGGGAGGTGGTCTACTGAGATGGTGAGGCAGGTCTGGGGGGTTACATCTGCAGGGGGATCATGTCTGAGGGTAGGAAGGATGGCCTGGAGCAGCCAGCTACAGGGTGGGTGATAGTTGATGGGAGAGGTTGGTTTGGGCTTGTAGGGTGGACTCGCTGCAGGCAAGGTACACAACTTTGGAGACGTCTATTGGGATGTTGATATGGTTGTCCAGCTGGGTGGTCATCTGGGCAGGGGGTGTTCAAGATGTGAGTGGTCATGGGTGGTGCAGACCCAAAGGGCTGTACTTGGGAACCCTCACTGAAGTCAAAAACTAAATTTAGTATTAAAGCATTCATTAATTTGCCTTCAAAGACTAATTTTAGTCATTTTTAATAATCTTTAATCATGATTCAAACATACAACAGCTAAGAATACTAAATTCTAAGAAGTATTTCAGCAGACTAGTTGTTCAAGAGTAGGTTATTGCTAAATGAGGATTAGAAATAGATCTGCAATGCTCTAAAAAGTACATTTTTTTAATACAACTGAATCATAAATGAAGATTATAGTCAGTGGAGTAGTTTTAGGATTTAAATTAGCTAATCAAGGCTGGGTACATTACCGTGCATTTCAGTTCTACTAAGCAAGGAGACAGATAAAACAACCAGCAAAACCAATGAATTTTAAAGAAGGTAAGCAATAATAAAATGTGGATTTTTACCTGGAAATAATATGGTGCAAAAAAAAAGTTGGCAGTGTCCCTTTAAAAGTCTATTCTAAATTTCATTTCCCAAAAGTCTACTCAGAGTCCTACATTTCCCAGTTCTCTTCCTATCTGTGTCCAGTCTGATGAAACTGCACGAGCGCTCTGTGGTCTCCATTTTTGAACAACTGAGGTTCCCTACAGCTAAGATTTACATGTTAAGGTAAGAGCTTATGTTTAAAAAGTACATCTTTTTAACTCTCGAAATGTTAAATACAGTAAAGGAATTATTCTCTAGGTGTTTGTTTTTTCAAATGAAATGCTGTGCAAGTTTCACCATCAATGTTTTGTCTTGAAAACATTTTTCTTTCTGAACTCTTGGCTAAATTTTGAAATACACATTTTATTTTCAATCAACCTCCCCCTTTAAAGTGTTTAGGATGCATTGTGCCTCTAGATTACTTGTTATTTGTGAATTTTTGCTGATTTAGGTACTTTAAGGTAGTGTTGGTGGTGATGGGGGCAGGAGAATGAACAGCAGGAAGAATGTATAACTGAGCAAATTCAGAATGCATAGGGAAAAGATTACAACTTTTTTAATTTGAGAAAATCTGGAGTTACCTGCAGATAAAGGAAGAATTATTTACTGCAGATATTTGAGTGTGTTTGTGGGGGAACTGTTTTTTTGCGTTTAATATTTGTATTTAACAGTTGCATGTGTTAATCCATTTTGTAATCTGGGGATCAGTTAATTTTTTTTTCCTTTGCTGAAGACTGCATTCATTTATATTTTATGTTTATTTTATTTTGTTTTTGTTGACCGGCTAAGTGCACTAGGGAGATTCTTGCCTATTTTCAGGCATGACCCAGAGGGAGAGGAATACAGATGAAAGTCAACTGACCTTGAACCAGATTAAGCTGTTGGTGGTATTTTTAGTGAATTGGGGGGATATTTGGCCAGGGTACCGGAGAAAATTCCCCTGCTTTTTTCAAGAAGTGCCATGGGATCTTTAGCATCCACCTGAACTACCACCAGAACAGTCAGATGGAACCACGATTTAACATCTCATCTGAAAGACAGTGCCTCAAGAGTGCAGCCATCCCCCTCATGCTGCACTACAGCATCAGTATTGGGATATTAACATAAGTGCCTGGTATGGGAATAGAACCCACTGCCTTCTGATCTCACAGCCTCGGAGGCGAGTGTGCTACCTGCTGAGCCACTGACACTGCAAATGCAATATGTTAGTGTCACATTTTTTTTTTAATACTACGTTGAGAAGTATGGGGTCCATGGTTGAGGAAGGGTGATGGGGGTCTAGGGTGTAGGAGGTTCTGCTCTGGATGGTGGGTATTTCCAGCTTTTGGAAAGGGTGTCCAGCTCTGGGGAGGTTACTCAACCTGCAGAGGGGAAGGAGGCTGGTCCCAGGGGTCCAGCTGCAGGGAGGATTGTCTGCTGGGGAGGCTGGTCCAGGGCATGAAAGAGTGAGCCAGCAGCAGGGAGTGTGGCTGGTGGTGGTGGTGGGGGCTAGTTCAAGGTTGTTGAGTGAGGTCCAGCTACAGGGTGGGTGGTTGGATGGTGAGGCTGGTATGGGCTTCTGGTGGATCTAGCTGTAGGTTGGTGGTTAGGTGGGGACTGCTTTCTGCCTCATGGGCTTGGAGGACAGCTTCAGATATGTGGTCTGTTACAGTGGAGGTTTGGGGTGGTGCTCCAGCAACTTGGAGGTTGTATAGAATGTAGTTGGAGGCTGGTCCAGATGTAGGGAGAGTGGGTGGCTGGGTAGGCGGCTGACCCAGAGCCTGTGTGGTGCTCTAGCTCCAGTACTCATTATGTGAAAGGCTGGGGCTAGAAGGGTTGTCCAGCTGCTTGGAGGATAGTCTGGTGCCTGGAAGGGTGATCTAGCAGAGAGGAGGGTGGTTGACTATTTTGCGGGGGTGGGCAAGGCTAAAGAGATTGATCAGCCTAGGAGGGATCTAAAGTAGCAAAATTAATTAGAAACTGGTTAACATGTGTGCCCTTCAGCTTTACAGTAGCACTAAGACCTGCAGCAGAGATGACCTTAGTTCAGGAATGAGCTTGCGTCAGGGGCTCTCTGGGGAGAGGAGGAGGAGGATCAACTGTTATACAAGAGGATATCTTCTGGGGAAGGAGGACAGCCAGCTCAGCTGTAGTACTGCCAACTGAGTGACCACAAGTGGCAGTGCAGGTGGGAGCAGCCCATGGGTGGGAAGACATTGACTGGTGCTGTGCCACACATGTCTGTGCACGTGTTTGTGCACCCTTGCCACTTATGTCCTAGGGGATGGAAGAACATGCAAATGTATCCTGACTATCTAGGCAGCTGCTCCACATAATGGATTCATTCTATGGTGGAGCAAGTCCTGGCAGATGCCAGAGTGATGGTGTTGTGGTAGCTGAACAGAAGTGGGGGCAACCAGAAATGCAGGTTGAAAAACGTAGTAGTAGTAGTTGGGGGTGGGTGTTAAGGTGTCAGAGGGCGATGGTTAATGGCACTTATTACAGTGATGGGACAGTGAGCAGCTCAGCTCAGTACTGGCACAGATCCTCTTCAGTGTCTTCATAAGTGACATTGCAGAAAACTGGCAAAGAGAGGAATGCCTTTTGCAAGACAATACCCAAATGTGTAGGGTGGGCACTAAGAAAGGAGCAGAGAGCATGCACATGCCTCTTGGAGAAACTCAAAAGTGGTCAAGATTGGGGCAGTTGGGGTTCAAATGACAAAGTGCAGGAATTGAACCTTTGAAAGAGCATAGGGAAACCAGGAGCTGCTTTATAGGGTTGGTACTGATGATCACTAGCAGGGGGGTCCTTGAGTTATTATGATCTTAAAGAGACTTCTTTAAGACATTGCCTCAGACTATAGCTCATCGTAGCTTGCTGCCAGAAGCTATGAGTTAATATGTCCCCAATTATATTTTGTAAATCTCAGTTCCTCATAAAATATGCATAAACTGGGGTCCCAAGGACTTCCTGTTTTTTTTTCTGTTGCTCAAGCTCCACCCCGATGCTCACTTGCAGGATGATGAGATGTCAGTAAGGGGGTGGGGCGCACTCATTATATGTAATGGGCGGCAGCATTTCTATTGACTTAAACTATATAGTATACTACATCAAATAAGCACTGTTCACCAACAAGGGTCTTGTTACTTGACTGATGCCCACGCTTTATTGCCAGGTGGTCACTAGATCATTAAAATCAATGAAAAGCTGCTGCACATTATAGATAAAGATTTGCACCCCCCACACTCACACTGGCATCTCGTCATCCTGCTAGTGAGTGTGGAAGTGGAGCTGAGACAGCAGTAAACAACTGGGAAGTTCTTTGGACCTGGTTTGTATATTTTTACGAGGGACAGAACTTTTTTAACGGCTTAAAAATTTGGGGACATATTAACTTCCTTGGGGTCTTCTGGCAGCAAGGCACCGATGGATATGGTGCAGTGGCCGACTCAGTTACCTTGGTGAGTCTCTTTAAAGTTGCTGGGCTGTGTGACAAAGCAGTGGGTAGGGCTAGAAGGATGCTGGGGCTGCATAGGGAGGGGTATCTTCAGCAGGAGGAGGGAGGTGGTGATGTTGCAAGTAATCCCTTATTAGTGAGATTCAACTAAGGCCCCATCCACACTGCACCTCTCAGACCCCATAACAGATAGAAACCATTACAACCGTGGAGTGATATAGTGTGTCCACACTGCCGAGGTGTCCATTTCAGGACCAGCACCACCGCTCCACACTTTGGGAGCTGGGCGACCGTTACCGTGGCACCCGATCCTATAATGCAGCTTGGCGCTGCACTGCTTAACCAGTGCCACGTGTCCATGCCTATGCTTGTGTAATGTTACTGAGGTATAACTGGTACATAACTCATTGTTGAAACCACCTCATGTGGTTTCAAATAACGGTTACGAACGCCTTCTGTAACGTTACAGGTGTAAACAGCGAACCATTATGATAGCGGTTTGGGCACTCTATAATGTTACAGAGGGGTAGTGTGGACATGGCCTAAGAGTACTGTGTCCAGGTTTGGAGGCTGCACCTTAGAAAGGCCATAGGGTGGAGGCAGTATAAAGGGCAACTAAAATTGTACATGGGCCGTGGCAAAAGCCCTGTGAGGAGACTGGGATCTCAACATATAAACCCTGAAAGAGAGGGGACATGATGGAGACCCACAAGTACCTTACAAGGATGAACAGGGCACTGTGGGGGGGGGGCTCCTTCAAATAGGAAAAAGGACCATGGGACATGATGAAGCTTATGGTGGGGGTAAGATGGATGTGAGGAATTACTACTTCACTGAAAGGGTAGTGGACACCTGGAACAGACTGACAGCATTATAGTGTTGGAGGTCAGGAGTGAAACATGGTGGGGGGGGCTTAAAACATGTGTGGTATATAGACATAGGGAAATCTCAGTAAATAAGCAGGGAAGAGGGAGGGCCATAAGGGCCACAAGAGACCATTTAGAGTTTGCAGAGAAGGACTTCACAGGAGCCTGTGGTTGCAGTTGTAGCGAGGTCTGGAAACCAGAGCAGGAGTGTGACCTAGAGTGAGGGCTCATCAGCAGTGGGGTTTGCAAGCATGCAGTTTAAGGAAAAAATCTGACAGTTTCTATGTGTTGGGGAGCTCTGGTGGCAATTGTAATGAGGTTGGGAAACCAGAGTGGAAGAGTAAGAGTGAGGGTTATCAGTTTTTGAGGAAGCAGTGTAAAAACAAACAAAAAAACAAACAAACTGTTAAACAGAAACCAACGATCCCTGTATGATAGTGGGAAGAACGGGAGAGGTATGACTAAATGGCAGGTGGCGTGGCTGAGGGACAGTCAACCTGGAAGAAACAAAACTAAAAGCAAGACACCAGTAAGCAGTGCCAAACAACGGGGGTGAGGGATGGGGATGTGTGACGCAGTCCACCATGCACATTAATCAAGGATGACGTAATAAATATATGTGTAAATGTAAGATTCTGCATGTATACACGTACATGCTCAGATAAAATAGATTTATCACACTCCATTTATGTCCACTCCTATTGCATAAATTTACTTAATATTTATAACCCATCAGGGCTCTTTCTCTTTAGTGCTCTGTGTTTTTAATTGTGAGCTGTCCTGGACCTTATGCTGTTCTTTTCCTCCCCCAAATCCTTTTGTTAGCCCCTGGTACTTTGACATTAGCTGCTGTGCGACTCTATTGTATGCAGTGCTTGCTGCTTTCATGGTCCCATCAGGGAGCCCACTGATTTCCCCTGTTTGCCTCCCACCCACAGCTACTTTTAAGTCAAGTTCAGGCATTGCCCTTCAGCTGCACTGTGGATTTTCCTTTGTGGTCCCTATCTTGTGCATTTGCTCTCCCAGTCCCTTTCTACCAGGCCCTCAGGGGATCTACAGTCTGCCACCATGTGGCTTAGCTAAAGGTTCCTGCCACCTACTGCTGGCTGCCCACCCTCCAGACCCTCTTATCCTGCCCCACGGGGGCTCTTCACATGCCACTTTGTGGCTGATGGGTAGAGGGAGGCATATTTCCTCTAGTCTCTTCCCCCCTCCCAAGAATATCCCATCTTCATTCCCACACACATGGAGCAGGTTACAGCCTGAGCTCTGTGAGCTGAATCATAGACACATAGACCTTGATGGCAGATAAGGACTGCTTGGCCCACTCAGTCGGCCCATTTCCCTACCTAGTGGATAAGCAGCAGATCCTAGTTATCCAATAGCTGACTTCCTCCTACCCACTAATAGAATTGGTTCATGTCTGTCCCATGTATTCTTGAAGTCCCCCACTATTTTTGACCCCACAACCTCCTTAGGAAGGCCATTCCATGTGTTCACCACCCTCTCTGAAAAATACTGTGTTGTCCCTGGAGCCATCCTCTATCTTCAAATCGGCCCCTTTGTTCTTGCTATGCATCTCTTTTTCTGAAAGATACTCCTCTTGGACTTTTGTTGATTCCTTGAGGGTGCTTGAAATTTTCTATCCTGTCCCCCACCCCTTTTCCTCAAGGGCATACATAGTCAGCTCGTCTCTCTTTGTATGGCTTCTGGTGCAGACCCTTCGCTATTTTAGTTGCCCTCCTCTGGGCTGGCAGTTGAAAGTGCCTGACATTAGTCACTGTAGTTCAGTAGCACTAAACGGGCTGCCTAGCAACAGCCGCAGCATTTCTGGTCAGCAGTTTTCTGAACAACCTCCTGCCTGCTACATACAGTCTGGGCCCAAGGACATCACCCCCACATTAGGTTTCAGGGAAAGATAATATAAAAAAAAAATTGCCATTGGCCATGAGGGAGTGACCATTATATCACCAGAGCTATACCTTTCAAACCACTGGCCTCCTGGGATAACTCAAGACTCCTGAACCACCAGTGTCCCCTTTTTTAAATAGTAGTAGATCACTAGCCCAAATGCATTCCCACCTGCCCATCTGGACTATTTAAATTTATTGGCTACCTGCAGGTCACCTAGGGGCACTAAGGGGGGGGGCTTGCCGAGTCCCAAATACTGCTTTATTCTCTTTTCTTAGCTGTCTGCATTTTTTATTCCATCTCTAGTTTCCTTACTTTGACCTAGTTTGTCTTTTCTCTGAAACTTCTCTTCCTTTGCTCCTGTGCTATATACCATTTTTGTATCTCTCTACTTTTGCTACTATAACTTCCCCATACTGATCTATTTTTCCCTTTATTTCTACAGGTTTGGCCAAACATACCAATCAGATAAGTATCTTTGTTTAATTCTAACACTCTAATCTCTACTGTAGCACCTCCGACCCTTTGTGTCCCTTCAACCTTCTCTGTTCTTCCCTTTCAGGTCCTACCAGAATACCCAAAACCAAGGACACCCCAACTCTGGACTCCCCTACTCTGATGGAACAGGTAAGTCCTAATTACTTAAGTGCCTTAGAATCATAGAAATCTGGAGACAGAAAAGGACCATTTTGGCCAGTCGAGTCTGCCCCTTACCCCCACCCCCAATCATCATCTTTGTCAAGAGACACCCCACTCTGCCCACTGGTCAGTTCCTGGTGTCTGTCCCATGCCCCCTTGAATCCTTTCACCATTTTTGCACACACCACCTCTTCCAGTAGTCAGTTCCTGGACTCCACCACCTTCTCAGTGATGTAATGCCCCCTCACATTGCTCCTAAACCTTCCTTCTTCTAATCTTAATTTATGATCCCTAGTTCTAGCACTTATTTTCTTTGAAATAAGCTCCCACTCTCACTCCTGCAAGTCTCCAGCGGGTACAGATCAGATTCCCTCCACCTCTCCTCATAGGGCTGTGTATGCCATAGCGTGCACCTTCTTGGTTGCCCTTGTCTGAACCCTTTCAATCCTGTCTTATATCCTTGTGTAGGTGAGGCCTCCAGAACTAAACCCCATACTCCAGGTGAGGCCTCACCATGGATTTATAAAGGTGCATCAGCACCTCCCTCTTTCTGTTTTATACCCCTCCTTATGCACACCAGCATTCTATTCACTTTGCCCACCACTGTGCTGCACTGGTTTTCCGCCTTAAGGTTATCTGAAATTATAATCCCCAGATCTCTGTCCTGCTGAGTTTCCTTACCCCCCCCCGTGTGTAAATGGTTTAAGGGTTATTACACCCATGTGCATTACTGTGCACTTTTTGGCATTAAATTTCAGCTGCCAAGTTTCCGACCACCTCTCCAGAATCTTTAGACCCTTCCTCACTGCCTCCACCTCCCCTCCCAGGGTGTCTACCCTATTGCAGATCTTTGTATCATCTACAAATAGGCACACCTTCACCTGCAGTTTCTCCCCTATATCTAACATACTAAAAGCCTTCAGAATAGGCCGGGTGGTCTGTTGTGTCTGCTCAGTAGCCAGCCTCCTAATGGGTTCTTTCTTTCCCACCCAGCCCCAGAGAGGGTCATCCTATTCTTCAGTTTACCCTTGAACCTGTCCCACTCCCTCTTGAAGCCCTCTTGAAGCCCTCCACTGTGCCCTCCTCCACCAGACTCCTGGACAGTGCATTCCAGGGCTCCACCACCCTCTCAATGAAGTAAGGTCTCCTGCATCCACCCCTGTACTTTCCCTCCTCTAGCTTCCACTCATGTCACCTGGCTGTTTCCCACCTCCTTTAGTCTAAACATCTCTTTGGCACCTCCCCGTTTATTCCTTTTATATATTTGAAGACCCCTATCATGTCTCCCCTGTCTCTCCTCTCCTCCGGTGAGTACAGCCCAAGCTCTTCCAGCCTTTCCTCATAGGGCCTTTCTCCCATGCTTTGAAGCATCCTGGTTGCCCTCCTTTGGACACTCTCCAGCAGTGTTGCGTCGTCCTTGAGGTGAGGTCTCCAGAACTGCATGCAGTACTCGAGATGTGGTCTGACCAAGGCATTATACAGAGGGAGGATCACCTCCCTCTTCCTGGATGTAATCCCTCTGGCTATGCAGTATCCGATTTGCTTTGGCCACAGCTCTTCTGCAATTTTTAGCGTTATTCATTTTGACGGCTACCACCACCCCTAGATCCCTCTCACTCATGGCTTGCAGTATGACCCCCCCCGGGTGTATACATGGCCCGGGTTTCTGACCCTCAGATGCAGCACCCAACATTTCCATGCATTAAACCTCAGTCCCCCACCTCCTTGACCACCCCTCCAGGGTATCCAGTTCCCTCTGGACTGTATCTCTCTCTTTGTCCCCATCCACCAATGCTCCCAGTTTTAAGTAAACCGTAAAGAGACTCATCCTACTCTTAACCGCCCTTCCCATATCCAAGACATAGGCATTGAACAGGTGTGGCCCCAGTACCGAACCTTGGAGGACCCCACTGGTGACCTTTGTGGGGCAGGAGACTACCCACTACTACCCTCTGTATTTGCCCTGTTAGCCAATTTTCTACCCATCTGAGCAACTGTCCTCTCATCCCCAACCCCCAATCTGAGCAACTGCCCTCCCACCCCCAGCTTTATTAGCAGCCCATTTTGGGGTACCGAATCAAATGCCTTACTGAAATCCAGGTATAGGACGTCCTCCGGTCTATGCCGGTCCAGGGCAACAGTCATAAAAATCTATAGGGTTGGTCTAACACGATCTTCCCGGGATGAAACCATAATGTTTGTCATCCAGTTGCCCCAACCTTTCCAGCTGCCTCCTAAGCCTATCCTTGATAGTGCCCTCCATTACTTTGTCCACCACAGACATTCGGCTGACAGGTCTATAATTCCTGATCTCCTCTCTAGACCCCCCATTTGTGGATAGGCTCCATGGACCACCCTCAGTCTTGAAGCACCCATCCTGTCAGCAGAGAGGTGTTGGAAGTGCTGTCAGTGAGGCTAGCTCATCAGCCAATTCCTTCACCAACCTGGGATGCGGCCGATCGGCCCCAGTGCCATATCAGTTCTTAGTGTCCGAAGGGCCTCCTTCACCCTTTCCACTGTGATTTCTCCTCCTCCCAGCCCACCCCTCATTTAACCACCCATTCCTTCTAGACTTGGCCCAGCCTGTACCCCAACTTCTTTAGTCCTCTCGACTCCATCTGACCTCTCAACTCTGCTGGCTCCCCTTCCCTCCCATTGGGCTGGAGGGATCCCCTGCCTCCCTCCAAAAATATCAAGGCAAAGTACTCATTTAGCACCACTGCCTGATTCCCCTGCCTCCTGAGTCCATCCCTCCTCAGTCCTAATCATGCTGATCTGTGCCCTCTCTTTTCTCTTCTCCCTTGTGTATCTATAGAATCCCTTTCCCCCCTTCGGATACCCCTAGCCAGGTTTTGCTCCCTCCTCACCTTGGCTCCCCTGACCACTGTGGTGACCTTCTAGCCATCAACTCATACCCTCTCCCTATCCCCAGAGCACTTAAAACATGCATAGGCAGCCTTTTTATCCCTCACCCCTCCTGCTCCTCCCTGGTCCACCAACACGGCTTGTTGGCTCTACCATGCTTATGCCTTACCTTTGTACAGGAGTTAGTAGTCTCCTGCACCCCCCTTCTTAATGGCCTCCCACAAGCTGCCAGCATCCATGTCCGGCCTAATCTTGTCCAAGCTCCCCTGTAGAATCCTTTCCATGCCCACAAAGTCCGCTCCCCTGAAGTCCACGAACTACTGCATTAGAATGGTTATCCACCCCCCCACAGATACAGCAGAAACCAGACTGTAGTGTGATCACCACCTGCCAGCGGGCTGCACACCTCCAGGCCCTTTATCTGGTCACTGTCTGCTAGGATAACATCCAGTATCCACTCCTCCCTTGTAGGTTCCCCCACCTGCTGGACCAGGAAGGCATATTGGAACACATCCATCAGTCTCTGTTCCCTGGCCACAGAGGATGCCAGTAGTGTCCCAGTCTGTACCCAGCATATTAAGGTCACCCATGATCACCACCATACCCTTTCCATGGTCACAGTGCCCCTTGATGTTCTCAACTAGTTTGTCCTCCAGGGCCTCTTCCATTGTTGGGGATTCTGCACACCACCCCTATTTTCAATCTTTTACCTCCCCTCATTTGTAGGGTTACCCAGATCTTCTCCACCCCTCCACATCCTCCTCCACTCCACTAACCACTGTCATTTTTGACTATCAGTGATACACCCCCTCCTCTTCCCTCTCCTCTATCCTTCCTGAATATTTTGTAACCCACCAAATTTAGGTTCCAATCATTTTTATGAGTGGCCCATGTCTCAAAAATTGCTGCCACATCCACTGATCCCTCAACCAGCATCACCTGGAGCTTGGGCATTTTGTTGCCCATGCTCCTAGCATTGATCAGGGTCGTCCTCCACCCTGACCCCTCTCCCTTATCCAGTCATCTCGGCCCTGAGCAGTTCCTAGATGCCCTTTCTTGCACAGCTCTGGATGGATTTAGATCGCAGTTACCTGCCTTCTTTTCATGCCGTGGACCTGGACCCTCGAGCAGCCCTCCTGGAGCCACTCTTTTACTTAACCCCCCCTTTACAAGTTTAAACTCCACCTCTCAACTATGAATCCAGCAAGATTTAGTTTCAAGATCTCCCTCCCCTCCAAGTTGAGGTGTAGCCTATCCCTGGCATATAACCCTTGTCCTCCCATGCATCCCCCAGTCCCTCACCAGCTCATACGCTTCTGTCCTGTGCCAGTCCCTGAGCCACTGGTTCACACCGCTAAGTTTATGTTTGGTCTCCCTGGACACCCTAGGTACTGGCAGAATCTCAAAGAAGGAGATTGTGCTTCTATAGAGTGGTAAACCCTGGCCAGTTCCGGGAATCTTGCCTGGATTTCTAGTTCACTGTTCCCCTCTAAGTCATTTGTTCCCAGATGTTTTGGAAGTTTGGGGATTCCCCGCATTTCAATGCTATCGAGTATAGCTGGAATTTGGCCTTGTGTACGGATAGGCCTGGGATACATTTAGCCTTGACTGGGCTGCTTTTTCTCTCCCCGCCCCCTTCCACTGGATGCCCCAGGTCATGGAGTCACCCAGCAGGATCACCTTCTCCCCCCCACTTTACTGGCCCATTAGAGTCCATCCAGGCTCTTCCTTCTGTCATCAACCCCAGCTTCCTTCTCTTGCCCCCTTCAGCCTGGGGATCCAGCCTGTGCTTGCCTTACCATGCTCATTCTTCTTCCTGCAGCTCCCAGCTTGCTCCACACCCCCCAACCTCCTGGGTGGCACAGATTGCCCCCCACCCAGATCTCCCTGAACGCTCTTTCTGGGCTGGTATCCTCAGATCCCCCACCCAGGCTCCCTTCTACTGCTTCCCTCCTTGCCTCCCCCCCCAAGTTCGGCATCCTTCACCCCATCTGCTGTGTTTCTCCCTACCACCCCATCTCCCCTCTCCACCTCATCTGATTTCTCCTGCCCCAAAGCAGGCCTATCTAGAGTATTCCTTATCCTTGGTTGACTTCCTAACCTGGATGCTTGCCCAACCCTAGTCCTCCCTCCTCCCACCCTGGTTTCACCCAGCACTCCCCCATCCTCCCCACCTCCCTCCCACCTAGGCTAATGTGTTCCCCCCTTCCCTTCTGTGGATCTGGCTCTCTCTCCTACCCCATCTTCCCCAGCTTACTGACCAAACCCTTTCTGACTGCCTGCTCCTCTCTTCCCGTCAGGTTTTCCACCTCATCTCCCGGATATAGCAGGGCGAATAGATGATGCTTGCCCCCGACTTGCTCTCTCCTGTCCCCCCCTCCTTCTGGTCAGCCACCTCCCTATGAAGTGATTTTCGTACATTGCTTGTTTTGTGCCCCACCCCTCCTGAGTAACCATATGATCCCTGTCTACCTGTTCCCTGGGTTATGCCATAGTGGCCTCATGTACTCTCATGAGGTCCTTTCCACACCTTTCCTCCCCACCCCTCCCGCCTTCCAGCTGCCTTCTGATCCCCTCTACTTCCTTCCTAAGACGTGCCAACTGAAAATGCACTGGGCACCCTCTGAACCTCATTGCCCAATTTAATATTATTGATGCCCCACACCCTGTACACCCAATCATTCTACCGAAGGTGCCTGCTTTGGCCACCCCCAAGTCTACCCTCATTTTAGGTGAGCAATGCGGCCCTCTAACATAAATAATTCAGTCAGTGTTGCACTAAAACGCAAGCAGTTTGCCCCCTTCGATTACAGCAGTTTTCCCTCTTTCTTGACAGTAGCCAGTTTTCTAACCCTAGCAGTAGACAGTTCACAAGCAAAAATTAGCCCATCTGTGCTTTAATAACTCAGAGGCCTAGCAGTAATTGATTCACACACAGTTTGCCTACTGCCTCAGATGTAATTGGCATGCACTGTCATTTACACAGTCTGCTTCATTATGCCCCTTCCTGGTAGTAGTCAGTGTTGCCCAAGCAGCACAGTGTACAGGACCCTTTTCCCCCAATCAATAACAATCCAGCTTCCTAGTGTTCCAGTTCGTCCAGTCTAGACTTGTCATCCTCCAAGGCTCCACCCTCACCAACCATTTAATAGAGGTCGGGGCCAGTGTGGGTGGTGTGGAACAAAGAACAGCTCTCCTCCTCTGATTGCAACTGGACTATTTGCCTTTTATGGCCCAGTCACACAGCCAAAGGTTCGCGCCCTATTCACTGATTGGCCACTCCTTCCTGAGTCGCCGGCTTGCAAAGTTGTGGCCAATGTGGCCCCGGTATGCATGGCTTGTCACCCACCAGCAAGAGCTTCCTTGTCGATCACCAATGTGACCCCATCCTCTCCCACTGTCGATGCAGCCCCAGAATGCCTGCCCAGACCCTTTCCAGCAACAAGCCCGGTCTGGAAAGAACAGCTCTCCTCCCCTGATTGGAACTGGGCTAATCGTTGCTATAGATATTAAAAAAGGATGGGTCCCAGCACCGACCCCTGGGGCACACCACTTCCACCCAGGAATGCACCCCATTTGCCTTACCACCACCCTCTGGTTTCAGTCTTTCAACCAGTTCTCCGCCCACCTTGTTATTTTCTGTTCCACCCCTAAGCCTTCCAGCTCATTTACCAGCCTTCTATGTGGCAAAGTGTCAAAAGCATTGCTGAAATCTGGGTAGGCCACATCCTCTTCCATCCACCTTCTATGTTACCCAGTCAAAAAACTCAGTTAAGTTTGTCGGGCACAACCTCTCCCCATAAAACCAAACTGCCTTGGGTCCTGGAGGCAGTATAGCACATTGGGTAAAGGCTCTGAGCTACAGATCTGGAGACTTGGGTTTGAATCCAACATCCATCTAAGTGCATACTGTGTGATTCTGAGCAAGTTACTTAACTTCCTTGTGCTCCAGGTTGCATCTGGAAACAAGCTTCACCTTAGTGTGCTACTCCTGGTTAAACAATGTTCCCTTCCCCCACTTCCCCTGTAGACCATTGACAACCAGGTGCTCCACTATTCTTTCCTTCAGTAGTATTTCCATTACTTTTCCCACTGTTGTGGTCAGACTGACCAGTATGTAGTTCCTGCATCCTCCCTGTTAACACTTTTGGGACCACATCAGCCTTCTGCCAATCCCTGGGCATGTCACCAGTTTACAAAGACAGGGTAAACAGGGTAGTCGGAGGCCCTACTAACACCTCCCTTAGCTCCCTCAGTGTCCAGGGGTGCACCTATCTGGCTCATAGCCTTATCGCTGCCAGTTCCATGCAGATCCTTTCTTTTGCAAAGGGAGCTGTGTCCTTTTCTATGATCTCTCCATCCTTAGTAATGCTGGCCCATTTCCTGCCCCCTCCTTTGTAAAAACCAAACAGAAGTATTTGTTCAGTATTTTTGCTTTTTGGTGGTCATCTTTTACCCTCCCTCCATCCACCCTTTTCAGACACTCAATATCTCCCCTTGCCTTCCTTTTCTCCCTGATGTACCTGCATGTAAAAGGTTTTGTCCCTCCTTACCACAATATCCACTGGCTGGCTTGTGTCAAGGGTCCCACATAAGTGCGGGTCTGGTGCCAATGTGCACTTTGCATGTGGAACCATTTTGGTTTGCCTGCTGTGTGCTGCAGTGTAGTGGATTATGATGAACTGGTTTTGCTGGATTTTGCACTGACGGCTTCATTTGCAGCAGATCCTGGAGTCCTTTGTGGTGGGAGATTGTCCTACAGTGCATGTTAAGAGTTTATATAGGCTCTCATCTTTGGTTTACTGGCCCTACTGAACTCCCTGGGCTAAGTTCTGTCACAGACTGTCTTATCCCCTGGAGAAGAGCAGAAGTGGAAAACATCTAATAAGAGATTGTGTAGGCTCAAATGTGCACTGCAGGCTATTGGAACTTCTATTGCCTGTTGCGATCTGCAGGGAGTTCTGGGACTGGTTGTGTCTGCGTATATCTGCCTAGAGATGGTCACAGTTGGCCTGCTGTGGTGTGCTATACTGCAAGGGATGGTAGTTGTAAATTCCAAATAGGTTGGGGGGGGACTTAGAAAAAGGATTAGGAAGTACTTCTTCACTGAGAGGGTGGTGAACAACTGGAATGGGCTGCTGAGGGAAATGGTGGGAAGGTTCATGAGGGCATGGGATAAGCACAGAGGGCAACTGGCATGGGGGCTACAGAAAAGGCCTAGTGGATATCTAGGCAAACTGGGCAGACTAGGTGGGCTTGTGGTCCCTTTCTGCCATCACATACCTGTGCTCCTATGTATTCTACAGGCAGATTGGGAAAAGGGAGGGGGGATCCACTACACTACCAAGGAAGCATTCATTGTGCCTTGAATATCTGTTCCTTGGTGTCTTTATCCTACCCTGTGTTGGTTGATGTGTGGAGCAACATGACGACCTACCCCCCAAAAAGATCAGTTCTAGGGGCACGGGCAAGGAGTCTTCCTCCCTTCCCCAACCACGACATCCCCTGAATGACCGAGTCCATTCTAAAAGCCAGGTTGATGGTGTGGTACAGGTCTGGTATCTCCCAACCCACTTTTATTTTAACCTCTACAGAGCCTTTCCAACTGACCCAGCTGATCAGTATTTTTTATTTTTCATACTGACCCATTTCCTTTTATATCTACAGGTCTGACAGGACATTGATTGGGAGTAGGGAGGACTGACCATATGTATCAGATAAGTATTGTTTTTTGTTTACTCTACATTGTTTGTCATATAATAGTTAAGTAACGAGCTGCAGATCCTGTGTTGAGCCCATTGTTGTTCTTGTTTTACAGGTGCGAATGGCTTGCTATGGGATGCACTGGATTGGACTGTACCTTGTGCTTTAGAAAGGAGGCCATGGGCTGGGGGTATGGGATGGGTATCAAGGTTGGGAACTCCAGGAACACCACACAACCAATTTGCCAAGACTCGTGGAGGCTCAAACCCTGTATTTCGTTTCTTTTTTGTTTTGTGTGCTTTGCATTCTAATGCCTGCATTAATGTAGTGTTTTGTTTTGCAACAAGTACTGTCTCACATACATACATATATATATATATATATATATATATATATATATATATATATATATGTGTGTGTGTGTAACAGATAACCCACTGTAGGGTGTGCGGTCATGCTCTGATACACGCACACCTTGGTGTGTGTTGTTACACATGAGGCCACAGGCCGAGTGCATCAATGACCCAAGCCGTGAGTCTATCACTGCGCTTCCACACACCACACAGTGGGTTATCTATCTTATAAAATGGCAAAATTGTTTTGAAGGGGAGTAAAAGTGCAGGTGTGTGGTTGCACATCGATATACGCACAGTCACCTAATGATGTTTGTCCAATGCGATTGATAATCCCATTATAGATATATATATATATACACACACAATTCACTTGAACAGCCCCTTGATACCGAAAATTATTTTCCACACCGTGCAAGTGCTCCCAGTCCAAAGAGGCTCTCTTCTCCTTTTGAAGATAAACCTGGAAATACTGGTGAGGACCTGCATATCAGGGAAGATCCCATACCATTTTCTGCAAACCAGAACGATTGTTGGTCATTCATTTAACTAAATGTCCACCCCCTTCCTTGTGACTTTGAGTCAAACATGGGGTAACAGACTTTAGTACCTCCTATAGACATAGCCCCCAAGATCTCCATCTTCTTTGGAATTCACAGACGATTTTGTCACTCAGGAACCCTTAAGCAAAGCTTCCTCTGCTGAGGTTGCAGATACTTGCAGATGAATACTGTTTTGTTTTTGTTGAATTTTATGTGATGCCATCTTTAATGCAGCCTAATACACTGAAACAGAACTATGGATCCATATTAGATTTGATTTTGGTATCTACTCAAACTGAAATTGAAGCAGTGGGTGTTTTATCACCATGTCTTGGAGACCATAATTTGATCTGGGCTACTTTGCCCAGGTCGCAGTTTAATAAAAATTGGGTATATGAAAATAAAAATTGGACTAGGGACTTCAGAAGATTTTCAGAATCTAGGTTTTTAGAAAGTGTTAGTAAAATAAAATGGGATAGATGTAAATTAATTCTAGATATTGACACTTCAATTAAATATTTTAGCCAAACTTTTGAAGAAGTATGTGATTTTCACGCACCAAGAGTTAAAGCAAAGAAGAAATTAAATAAATTACTGTGGATAAATGATAGACTCTTGAAACAAATTCGAATCAAAAATAGAATTTGAAAAAAAGCATTGAGATCAAAATTAGAAAAGGATTGGATTTTTTTAAGGTTGCTAGAAATAAATGTAAAAGGTTAATTAAGGCTTCAAAAATATTATTTTACAAAAATAAAATAGACTCAAGTATAGATCCAAGACAGTTTTGGAGAGTGGTCAAGAAATTTACTAAACCAGGATGCGATTCTCAGAGGAGATATTAAGATTAAAAAATGGGGATATCATTACTGAAAATCTGGAGGAAATTTTAATGTCTTAAATAATTTTTTTGTAGATCTTCCACATTGTGAAATTCCTTCTAATTTAGACTTAGAACAAACTAATGTAGAGTTTATACAAAATAAATTTCCTCCATTTAGATTTAAAATGTTAACAGTCACTAAAGTATATAAAATTCTTCAAAATATAAATGCTCATAAGGCTTTTGGTAGTGATTGTCTGGAAGGTAAATTCTTAAAGCTAGCTGCTTTTCATATAGCACCAATTATCACTTATTTATTTAATTGAAGTCTTCAAATTGGATATTTTCCCTTATCTTGGAAAGAGAGTAGAGTAAACCTATTTTCAAGGGGGATGGTAGAAGTTAATAATTATAGGCCCATAGCCTTATTACCTCTTTTGTCGAAATGTTTTGAAAAACTTGTCTCTAGCCAGATAATGGAATATTTGGACAGATACAGTTTGTTGACAACTAAACAATCTGGTTTTCAAAAAATTATTCTACTACAACAGCCCTTTTGGAATTTTATGACCAAATAAATAGGTCATTGGGGGAAAATAGGGAGACAGCTGTTATTTTTGTAGATCTTTCAAAGGCTTTTGACCTGGTAGACCACCCTTACTAATTGAAAGACTTCATGAAATAGGCATGAGGGAAGATCCCTTAAATTGGTTAAAATCTTATTTGGATGATCGTTCCCAGAGAGTTGAGGTACAGGGATGTTTGTCAAGAAAGAGGAAAGTAAATAGAGGAGTTCCCCAGGGATCAATTTTAGGACCTCTTTTGTTCCTAATATTCATAAATAACTTGCCATCGACTATAGAAAAATCAGAGATTCGACTTTATGCCGATGATACGGTTATAATTGCGTCCGGAAAAATGGAAGAAATATTACAAACTAACTTGCAGTCTGACTTTGAAGAATTGAGGGGTGGTTCACCAGGTCAGGGCTGATAGTGAACACAAAGAAAACAAAGTGTATGAATTTCCCATTTAAAAAAAGTGGTGAACTTGTTTATGATTTATCCATTTATACAGGAAATCAAACTAAAATAGAACAAGTTAAAGAATATAGTTATTTAGGGATTATATTTGATGAACATCTGTCCTTTTCAAATCATATTATTGCATTGATTAAAAAATAAATAGAAGGGTAGGGGCGTTAAGAAGAAGTACTGATTGGTTATCTTTTTTAGATAGAAAAAAAACTGGCAAATCAGTTAATTATTCCAGTACTACGATATGGAGAATTGATATATAGAAATGCAAATAAAACCCTATTGTCTAGAATAGATAGAACTTATTATCGCATAGCAAGATATGTATTACAAGGAAACTATCGGATTCATCATTGTTTATTGTTGAAGAAAGTGAACTGGTCACCTTTAGACATAAATCATAAGTGTCATTGGTTATCTTTAATACACATAATGAAATATTCATCTGTAAATCATCCAATTTCTTTAATATTATTTACAGTGAATAACTATCAAAAATGGATAATGACAAGACCAGTTCACTTAAATAAGATAGTTGAAGATAAACATTATAATAAATATTGGGACAGGCCTTTGCTATATCAGGCTGCTAGTTTTTGGAATTCTCTTCCTGATGAGGTAAGAGAAATTCCAAATTATTCATTGTTTAATCACACTATAAAGGAGCTATATGCTCACATTTGTGAGTGTTAAATGGTTTTTGTTTTCTCTAAGGTTCCTTGGGATTTTGAGATTTTATAATCTAGCTATTGTAAGTTTTTTAGGTATACCGTGTTGTTTGTATATTGTGGTATTTGTATTTATATGTATTTAACCTGGAACTTATTTGTATGTAACTAGTTAGGAATTTACACAGGTCTGTCTTGTAAACTGGATTATGTCCAAATTACATGTATTACCTGTATAAAAATACATTTTACCTACCTATCTACCTACCTACAACACTGCTGATAGGAGTGCTACTAAAATCACACTGCACACTGAAGTGCACAGGTGTTGATGCAGTGCTAATTAACATAATTCGCACACACTGAAAAAGCAATGCAACACTGCTTCAGGCAGTGTTGCTGACACAACACTGCTTCTGCCAGTATTGCTACACCAATGCTGCTTCAGGCAGTGTTGATGACAAAACACTGCTAATTGCAGTACTTTTTCAGTGTGATTACAGTGCTAATTAACATAATTCGCACACACTGAAAAAGCAGTGCAAAACTGCTTAAGGCAGTGTTGCTGACAGAACACTGCTTCAGGCAGTGTTGATGACAAAACACAGCTAATTGCAATACTTTTGCAGTGTGATTACAGTGCTAATTAACATAGTTCGCACACACTGTATCAGCACTCCATGTACACCAAAAGAGACCTGAAGATGCACTGATTAAACACTGATGGACTGCATTATGAAATGAAGTGTGCAGGAAGTGTACACTGCTACTTTAACACTGAAATATGACTATTTGAACACTTCACTTCCCTCTGGGTTGTTGAGCTCACTCATTCCCCCTCCTTCACTCACTCATTCTGTGACTCCCGCTGCTGCAGGCTGCCCTTTTGTACTGGGTTCCTGCCTGCATTGCTGGCTTTGTCTGCCCACAAAACATGTGCAGCAGTCCTGACACAGCTCCTTTGAGGTCGATCACTCCTCTCACTCACTCATTCCATTTGTGCTGGGGCTGCAGGCTGGCCTTTTGTACTGAACTCCTGACTGCATTGCCACCTTTTCCTGCCCACTAAGAAATCCGCAGCAGTCACGATAGACCTCCACTGAGCTTTCTCACTCCTCCTCTCTCACTCGCTCATTCTGTTTCTCCTGGCACTGCAGGCTGCCCTTTTGTACTAGGCTTCTGCCTCTGCTGGCTTTTTATTCTGCACACAAAGAAATCTGCAGCAGTTCTGACAGAGCTCCATTGGCCTCACTCACTCTCCCTGTCTCACTCACTTGTTCCATTTCTGCTGGCGCTGCAGGCTGCCCTTTTGTACTGGGCTCCTGCCTGCATTACTGCCCTTTTCTGCCCACAAAGAAATCTGCAGCAGTCTAGATAGAGCTCCGATGAGCTCGCTCACTCACTCCCCCTCTCACTCATTCATTCTGTTTCTCCCACAGCTGCAGGCTGCCCTTTTGTACTGGGCCCCTGTGTCCATTGCTGCCTTTTTCTGCCCACAAAGAAATCCGCAGCAGTCCCAACAGAGCTTCATTGAGCTCACTCACTCCTCTTCCCTCACTCGCTCATTCTGTGTCTCCCACTGCTGCAGGCTGCCCTTTTTACTTGGTTTCTGCCTCCATTGAGGGCTTTTCTGTCCACAAAGACATCTGCAGCAGTCACAACTTAGCTCTGTTGAGCTTGCTCACTCCCCCTCTCTCACTCGCTCATTCCATTTCTGCCAATGCTACAGGCTGGCCTTTTGTACTGTGCTCCTGCCTGCATTGGCACCTTTTCCTACCCACAAAGAAATCCGCAGATGTCCCAACAGAGCTCTGTTGAGGTCGCTCACTCCCCTGTCTCACTCACTCATTCTGTTTCTTCTGGTGCTGTAGGCTGCCCTTTTGTTCTGGGCTCTGCCTCTGTCGGCATCTTTTTCTGCCCACAAAGAAATCTGCAGCAATTCCGACAGAGCTCCGCTGGTATCACTCATGACTCCTGTCTCACTCGCTTGTTCTGTTTCTGCCAGCGCTGCAGGCTGGTCTTCTGTACTGGGCTTCTGCCTGCATTGCTACCCTTTTCTGCCCACAAAGAAATCTGCAGCAGTCACAATACAGCTCCATTGAGCTCGCTCACTCCCCCCTCTCACTTGCTCATTCTGTTTCTTCGCTTTTATACTCAGCCACTGCATGCACTGCTGCCTTTTCCTACCCACAAAGAAATTTGCAGCAGTCCCAACAGAGCTACGTTGAGCTCACTCACTCCTCCTCCCTCACTCATTCGTTCTGTGTCTGCTCGGCACTGCAGGCTGCCCTTTTGTACTGGGCTCCTGCCTGCATTGTTGCCTTTTCCTGCCCACAAAGAAATCCGCAGCAGTCCTGACAGAGCTCAGTTGAGCTCGCCCTCCTCCACCAGTCCCTCGATCCTAATCTGTCCCAAACCCTGATTTCTGACAGCGACTGCGGTATTCTGTGCCAGAAGCACAGAAACACATTTTGGTGAGGATGTGAAAAATTACAGCTGTACTGTTCATAAGGAGCTGTGAACAAATGCCAGTGTTGAAAATCTGGCGTGAAAATATAACTAATTTGCAAACTTACACGGGTGAATGGAACCTGCACAACACATGCTCATAACACAGTCATTTAATGCAGTTTCATCACAAAATTTTCAACATAGGCATTTTAGGACCTCTGCTCATGAACGGTGTCAGTGTGATTTTCTTAATATGTCCCAAACACTGATTTCCCACAGTGACCGAGCTATTGTGTGCTGGAAGAGCAAAAACACATTTTGACTAGGATGTGAAAAATGACAGCTACACTGTTCATAAGGAAGTGTGGCAAAATTGCAATGCTGAAAATCTGGAGTGAAAATATTGCAAAGTTGTGAAGGTACAAGCATGCATGGAAGCTGCACAATGCACATTCGTAACACACTCCTTTTTTGGACCTTCTTCACCAAATTTTCAACATAGGCATTTTAGGACCTCTGCTAATGAACAGTGTCACTGTCATTTTCATACTGTGTCCCAAACATGGATTTCGCACAGTGACCACGCTATTCTACACTGGAACTGTGAAAACACATTTTGGCAAGGATGTGAAAAATGACAGCTGTACTGTTCATAAGGAGGTGCAGAAGAATGGCAATGTTGAAAATCTGGAATGAAAATATTAATTTGTGAAGTTATGAGCGTGCGTGCAAACTGCGCAACACACGCTCGTAACACAGTCATTTTATGGAGTATCATCAACAAATTTTCAACATAGGCAATTTAGGACCTCTGCTCATGAACAGTGCCACTGTCATTTTCTTACTATGTTCTGAACACTGATTTCCCACAATGACCACACTATTCTGTGCCATAAGTGCGAAAACACATTTCAGACCTGGTTCTCTCAAATGGAGATGAAGAGAGGATCACAGATGTAGAAGTGGGTAGCCATCTGGGAACTAGTGACCATCAAACAATATGGTTCACAATAAACACAGCAATAGAGTCAAGCCATACAAAGGCAAAAGTACTGGACTTTAGGAGGGCTGACTTTGCCAAAATGGGTGAGTGCCTAAGGAATGCACTAGCAAATGGGCAGGAAGGAGGGGTGGAAGAACAATGGGGAATAATAAAAACTGCCATCACAGAGGTAACAAGCCTTTGTGTGAAGCAAATAAACAAAACGAAATGATGTAAGAAACCACTATGGTTCTCAAAGGAAGTGGCAGTGAAGGTTCAAGAGAAAAAGAAAGCATTCAGGAAGTACAAGGAATCACAGAAGGAGCAGGACAGAGAACTGTATCAGTTAAGCAAAAGGAAGCTGTGAAGGCAGTCAGAACAGCAAAGGCCCAAACTGAGGAAAAGATAGCCAACTCAGTTAAGAAGGGGGATAAAACCTTTTATAGGTACATCAGGGAGTGAAGGAAGACCAAGGGAGGGTTAGTGAGGCTTAATAAAGGAGAAGGAGGGTGGGCAGAGGGTGACTGTGAAAAGGCAGAGATACTAAACAAATATTTTTGCTCAGTATTTACAAAGGAAGAGGGGGAGGTACCTAAAACAAACAGTAGAAACACTCTGGATACAGAAGTTGATACCAATCCATTTACAGAAGAAAGGGTTCTGAAAGAACTCTTAAAACTGAAGGTGGACAAAGCAATGGGGTCTGATGGGATTCATCCCAGAATTCTAAAAGAACTAAGGGTAGAACTAATGACACCACTGACTACCCTCTTTAACAAATCATGGGAGGATGGGGTGGTACCTGAGGACTGAAGGAGGGCAGGTGTGATTCCCCTTCACAAAAGTGGGAGCAAGGCAGAAGCAGGAAACTACAGACCTGTTAGTTTAACCTCAGTGGTAGGGAAAATGATGGAATCACTTGAAGGAAAGAATTGTTGAGTATCTAGAGGCCAGAGGGGCACAGGACCCAAGGCAGCATGGATTCACAGCAGGAAGGTCATGCCAGACAAATCTGATGGATTTCTTTGACTGGGTGACCAAAGTAGTAGATCAGGGAAGGGCTGTGGACATGGCCTACCTAGACTTTAGCAAGGCATTTGACACAGTCTCACACAAAAGATTAATATACAAGTTAGCCAGCCTGGGAGTGGGTCCCAAGGTGACAGCCTGGGTAAAGAATTGGCTGGAGAATAGGACACAGAGGGTAATAGTAAATGGAGTCCACTCTGAAGAAAGGGGGGTTACTAGTGGGGTACCACAGGGTTCAGTATTAGGTATTAGAGGGTCTTTATAAGTGACATTGCAGAGGGACTGGAAGGAAAAGTATGTCTCTTTGCAGATGACACAAAGATCTGCAACAGAGTTGATGCACAAGGTGGGGTGGAAAGGATGAGACAGGACTTGGGAAGGTTAGAGGAATGGTCAAATGAATGGCAGCTTAGATTCAATGCTAAGATGTGCAAGGTAATGCACCTGGGAAACAAAAACCCAGGGAAAGAGTACACAATGGGGGGTGAGATATTAACAACAAAAATGGAAAGGGACCTGGGGGTAGTCCTATCAGATGACCTAAAGGTGGGCAAGCAATGTGAGAGGGCAGCAAGGAGGGCTGGGGGGATACTGGGATGCATAGGGAGAGGCATCACCAGTAGAAAACAGGATGTTATTATCCCTCTGTACAGACAGTTGGTGAGACCCCATCTGGAGTACTGTGTGCAGTTCTGGAGACCCAATCTCTGCAAAGACATTGACAGGATGGAAGCTGTCCAGAGGAGGGCAACTAAAATGGTGCAGGGTCTGCACCGGAAGACATATGAAGAGAGACTTAAGGAGCTTAATATGTATAGCCTCGAGGAAAGGAGGGAGAGGAGGGACATGATAGAAACTTTCAAGTACCTCAAGGGAATCAACAAAGTCCAAGAGGGTAGCATCTTTCAAAAAAAGAGGTGTGCAAGAACAAGGGGGCACAATTTGAAGATGGAGGGGCGGCTCAGAGGTAATTTAAGGAAGTATTTTTTCACAGAGAGGGTTGTGGATGCATGGAATGGCCTTCCGGAGGAGGTTGTGGAGTCAAAAACAGTGGTGGAATTCAAGCATGCATGGGACAGTCATAAGGCAATTCTAGGGAGAAGGGTAGGAAGAAGTAGGCTGCTGGTTAACTAGGAACTGCAGCTTATCCATTATGTAGGGAAATGGGCAGACTGGGTGGGTCAAGCGGTCCTTATCTGCCATCAAAATCTATGTTTCTATGTGGAAAATGACAGCTGTACTGTTCACAAGGAGGTCTGACAAAATGCCAATGCTGAAAATATGGCATGAAAATATTGCAGATTCGCAAAGTTATGAGCATACATAGCAACTGCGTAATGCACGATCGAAAAACAGTCATTTTGGGGATTTTCCCACCAGATTTGCAGAATAGGCTTTTTGAGAGCCCACCTCATGAACATTGGCACTGTCGTTTCATTAATCGGTCCCGAAAGGGGATTCCACACAGTATATGCAAAATCACCTTTCAGGGCCAAATAACACCATGACAGTGCCAGAATTCATGAGGAGGGGTCCCATAAACCCCATGTTGAAATTTTGGTGCCAAAATTCCAAAAATTGCCTGAGATATGCATCAAAGTTTAAAAAACCCTATTTATTCCATTATACAGCTTACCAGCATTTCCTCAGTTCGCGATCGGCTTTGAAGAGTGCAGACGTGTTCCTGGTCCAGACTCCAGAGGTAAGTATGGGGTGGGAGGGTGTGGAGAGGCAGGGCGCACAGTAGGTGGGCATGGGTTGTGGGGGGCAGGGAGACTGCCGAGGGACCGTTTAATTTTTTTCAGGTAAAAAAAAAAGACATTGAGGGATCATTTTTGATTTTACAGGGGCATGTGGCACACTGGGGTGGGCTCCTAGTGTGCCAACAGTCTTTTTTTGGGGGGCACAGCTGTAGCTGATAGGGGGATTGGGTACCCCATTAGCGCACAACAAAAAGGGGGTTTACATTATGCTGACGGGGATTGGACATCCCCATCGGCACACAACAAAAGGGGGGGTGACATTATGCCAATGGGGATTGGGCCCCCCATCGGCAGACAACAAAAGCAGGGGAGGGGTGTTACACAATGCCGTTGGGGAGTGGGCTCCCCTGTCAGCAACATAAACCTTGGGCCACTGAAACAAACTGGGATTGAGGCCCCAGTCGGCAAACAAATGTGGAGGGGGGCATATGCTGCCAAGGGGGATTGGGCAACCCCTTGGGGGGGGGAGTTAATATTATTCATGAACACAGTGGCAAGATGCTGCCATGTTCACAAACAATATCAGTGTTTCAAGGTTCCGCCCTGTAATGGCTGACGCTGCAATGACGAGACGGCCCCTGATTGCAGTGGCTAAATATTTACAAAGTTGTGGCATGCTGGCTGAACTAGTGTCAGCAGCAGCATGCCATGGCATTGGGGGAAGCGGGCCAAGCCTTTAAAGGCTGTGGGGGCATTGGCCACAACAGTGCCGCACCTCCACAGCCTGCTTCTGGAGAAAGCTGCCGCAATATGTTTCTTGCGCATGTGCACAATCAACATAAAAAGCCCATATTATTATATGAAACAGTTAATTTAGACTTTATTTAAACTAGGTTTCCCATATTTCAAAATAAAGTTAAAAAACATTTTGTCTAATTTATCAAAATAATTCATAGGGATAAGTAATGGAATAGCCTGAAAGAAAACATTACTTACCATAATAATCTTGTTTCTTCTAAGGGAATCTTACTGTATTCTTACAAATGCAGCATGGTCTCACCATATGACTGCTCCAGAGCCAAAATGGTCAATAGAACCTATGCTAATGATGAAATGTTAGGCTTGAGCTCAATTTTCAAATCACTGTCCCTGGTTGCACCTCCTGCAACCATCAGATTCTTATGAAGCATGCAGAAGCTAAAAACTCTAAGCTTACTTAACTATGCTAAATACCTGAAACAGGGTAAGAACAAATACCCTCAAATAATAAAGGCATCATTAAGACTCAAGTCAGCAGATGCCCAACAAACTACTAGGTACCCACAGGTTTCCCACATAACAAACAGCAGTGTGCAGGATCCTGAAGGTCCTAGCAAGGGAGGAAGGGTGGGAGCTCAGAATACAATAAGATTGCCTTAGAAGAAACAAGCTTACTATGGTAAGTAATGTTTTCTTCAAACCCCAGGAAATCTTACTGTATTCTGACAAATGCAGACTACCCAAGCAGTGCCTTTGGAAGCAAGCAGAGGACATATTTAGGAAACAGACTCTGCAAAACTGCTGTGCCAAACCTGGCATCACTCCTGGCTTGTGTGTCCAGACAATAGTGCTTAGTGAATGTATGGACTGTTTTCCAGGTAGCTACGTTACAGATTTCCAGCAAAGGGATATCTCTTGAAGCTGCTATAATTGCAGCTGTCCCCTGGTAAAGTGAGCCCTGAACTGAACCCTTGAGGGGGCTGTTTACCCACCTTGCTATAACACAACTGAATATGTGTCACAATCCATCTTGCTATGGACCTTTTTGTGGCAGGTTTGCCTCTCCCAACTTGCCTATCCCAACTTCCCATAAGTCAGAAAAAGTTGGGTCTCATCTCCTCTATGACGTTTTCTATGCTCCAAGTAGTAGCTGATAGCCCTCTTAACATCCAAGCTATGCAGCCTACATTCCCTGAAGTGGAATGGTCAGTAAAGAAGACTGGAAGTGTAATGGAGTGATTAATGTGAAAATCTGAAACCATCTTTGGAAGGAATTTATTATTAGTCCTAAGGACCACCTTATCCCTATGGAACACAACATAATCAGGTTTCGTGGACAAAGCCTGGAGTTCACTGATCCTTCTGGCAGAAGTAATGGCAACCAAAAACACAGTCTTCCAAGTCACAAACTCAAGTTCAGCTGTTGCCATAGGTTCAAAAGGTGGTTCCATAAGCTGTGCTATGCAAATACTGATATCCCATACTGGAGTGGGAGTTCTGTGGGGTGGGTGCAAATGCATCAATCCCTTGAAGAATCTCCTAAACACTGGATTAGATGCCAGGGATGATGACTTACCTGCTCATAGGTAAGCTGACACTGTGGTCAAGTGCACCTTGAGTGTGACATGCAATAAGCCTAGAGAATGCAGGTGAGTAAGGTAGTCCAGAACCACAGGCAGTCCTGCTTGATTGTAGTTCAGCTTTCTATTTTTGCACCATACAGAAAATTTTTTCCACTTGGAAGAATAAACCTTTCTGGTAGAAAGTTTTCTAGAAACTCTAGGTCCTCAAGAGCCAGGCCTTGAGTATGAGAGACCAAAGGTTCAGGTACAGGATCCTGCCCTGGGATGAGGTCAGCAGGTTGTGCCTCATGGGAAGGCTGACCAGTTTGGCTATTGACATGTCCAGTACCATGGAGTACCAAGGTTGCCTGGCCAATCTGGAGCAATTAGGATCATTGTGGCAGGATGGGATCTGAGCTTGATTAAAACCCTTAGTAATAATTGAAACGGAGGGAAGGCATATAGAAACTTCCCCGACCAATCCAGGACTAGGGCAACCAGTGGTACTGACCCTGTCACTGGTGGTCTGCAACAATGCCTTGGTAGCTGGTGGTTTTCTGGTGAGGCAAAGAGATCTATCTCTGGAGTCCCCACCTTTTGAAAATTACTTGTAATACACAACTGTTCAGGGACCATTCATGGTGGCCCTGATGTATTCTGCTTAGTGCATCTGCCAGAACATTGTCCTTGCCTGGCAAATGAACAGCTGACAACTGGATATTTAGTGAGTAGGCCAAGGTCCATATTGTCATAGCCTCTGTGCACAATATAGTACATTGTTATAGTGTTGTCCGTCCGGACCTGTACCACCTGCCCTTGAACCATGCTGACAAATGCCTGCAGTGCTAACTAGACAGCCATGAGTTCCAGAACATTGATGTGAAGCAGGGACTCCTGCTTGGACCATGAACCGTGGATGGTATGCTCCTCTAAGTCTGCTCCCCAACCTAGGAGGGATGTATCCATGGTAAGCACCCTGGAGGGTTGTACCTGCAGGAAGGGAACCCCTTGCTTGAGGTTCTCTTCTTCTAGCCACCACTGCAGAGCCTGTACAAGTGTTTGGGTCACTGGAAAGAGCTTTGACAGTGAATCCTTCTTTTGGAGCCAGTACTGTTTCAAATGATATTGAATGTCTCTCATTTAAAACCTTGCTCCTAGCACTGTAGCTGTTGATGCTGCCATATGGCCCAGCAGCTGCGGAAAGTGCCTGGCTGGCCTGAGACTACAGGGTTGGAAGGAGCTTGCCAACTGCACCAAGTTGCTTGCTCTTTCCTGTGGAAGGAAAGCTTTTCATTTTACTCAATCCAGTTGATGCCCTATAAACTCTAGGAGCTGCACTGGTTGCAGCGCTGACTTTTTCTGATTTATTAGGAACCCCAGGGAATACAGGAGATCCTGTGCAAGTGCCAGGGTCTGTTTGGTCTGGTGAGGATTTTTCCCTACCAGTAACCAATCATCCAGATAGGCAAATACTGCCACTCCTATTCTCCTTAGGTGTGCCACAACCACAGTCAAGCATTTTGTGAACACCCTTGGAGCAGAAGTGAGACCGAAAGGCATTGCCTTGAACTGGTAATGGCCTGAGGGCAGCTTGAACCTGAGAAATATTCTGTGTGACTGTCTTACTGGGATGTGGATTTAAGCATTCTTGAGATCTAGGTATGCAAACCACTCCCTTGCTTTAAAATGGGCAGAATTGTAGCCCTTAGTGACCATTTTGAATTTTGGTTTCAGTAAATGCTTGTTCAGATACCTGAGATCCAGTATGGGTCGCCACTCCCCTGTTTTCTTGGTAGTGAGAAAGTACCTTGAATGGAGGCCTTTGCCTCTCTGTTGCAGAGGAACGGGCTCTATTGCCCCTAGAGAAAGTAGGTTTAATACCTCTCTCTCCAGCAACAGGTTTTCTGCTAGGGAGAAGGGTTGAAAAACTCTTGCCCTCAGCCTTGGTTTTCATTTGAAGCTGACGGCCAGGCCTTGGCCCACTACCTCCAGGACCCACTTCTCTTTAGTGATAGATTTCCATTCCTGTAGGTAGTGGGCCAACCTGCCTTCTACTGGTACTGGGAGGCAACCTGAGCAGACACATCATGGGGTCTGCTTAGGTTGTGAAGCTGGCTGAGTGCTAGGAGCTATCCGGTTACCATCCATTCTGCCCCTACCTCTGAAGTAGCCTCTTTGGTGCTGGTACTGCTGATACTGAGGAAAAGCTTGGGGCTGAAAGAATGGCCTATAGGCCCTACCTCTGGAACCACTGGCTTGCTGCTTGTGGGGTATAGCGGATTTCTCTTTTGCAGCAGCACTTTGGTGAGCTGCCTTGTAATCGTCCATTTTTTCCATGTAAGCCTCCATCTGCTGATCAAACGGAGACAGAGGCTCACAGGGAAAGTCCATTGCTTTGGACTGAGTGTCCTGAGTCAGGTTAGTTGTCCTGAGTCATGAAAACCTGCGTAAAGATATAGAAGAGGCCATCTGCCTGGTAGCAGTATCATTAGTGTCTACAGCCATTCTAAAATGAACCTTAGATGCCTCTATGCCCCTCTTTGCAGCTTCCTCCAAATCTTCTGCCATGGGAGCTGGCATTGACTTTGTGATCTCCAAAACAGGTTCCACAAAGTTCTTTGATACCTTGCCACATAGGCCATATAGGAAGCCTGTCTTATTGCAAGAGAAGACCCAAGACGCTGCTTTTTGGTGATAGAATCCATCCTTCTGGAGTCTTTGTCAGGAAGATGTGAGGATAAAGGAATGCCAGCCTCATCACAGGCTGCAGCCTGTACCACTCCTTCATGGCTAGGGTGGCCAAACAAAAATTTTGCTCCACCCTTAGCTACCCAGTACTTCTTGTCCACCTTTCTTTCCAGGGGTGGAATGGAAGTGGGTGTATGCAGTACTTTCAATACCTGTTTCTGAAAGGACTTGTGGATGAGCAACTGAACTCTTTTTGAAGTTGGCAAATCCGTCATTTCTCTGTACTCTTGCTCCTCCTCCTCCTCCTCCTCCTCATCAGTACATTCCTGAGTGGGGAGGTCCAAGGACAGAGCCACCTGTCTAATAAATTGAAAATGGGATGTATAATCCTCATTTCCCTTATCAGGGGAATCAGGTCTGTGAGGATCAGGGGAGATATCCGGTTCAATCGGTTCCCCATAGGCATCCCCATCATCATCATCATCAAAATAATACCCTGATCCAACGTCCCCTTCAAGTTCCTCTGATCTAGGAACCAAAGCAGGACCTGCAGAAACCAACCACTGTCTCTTTTCAACCGGAACCAGGTTGGTTTGCAAGGAATGAATAATGCGAATCGCGTTTGCTATCTCCTCAGCGGTTGTGGTTCAACCACTGAGTGGTTCTCTTTCTTCTTTCTTTTGCCAGAATGAGCCGGGTCAGCAGCCGGTTCGGCAAGACTTTTTTTTCTAGTGGAGGAGTTACCCTTGTCAGAGGGCTCGTCCCCCGGTTCCTTATGAGTGTTCAGCTGTTTTTCTCAGACATTTTCTCCTGCAGTCATTCAAGTTGCCTAACAAGCGTCAATTGAGGGAAATTCTTATAAATCTCACAATCCTCTTTGAGGTGGTCAAACCCCAAAAAATAACACAAATTAAATGAGGAACTGCTTTAGTGAACAGTTCCCTACACTCTGAACAACACTGGAAATCTGTGGGGCCCGTTCATTTCTTAAGCTGTGACATTTATCGGTTGGTTAGAACTGAAATGAATCAAGAATTACCTTGGTTAAAAAACAAGAACTAAATTTAACTAAACCGACTTCCCGGATGGTAAAAATGCTGTAATTAGACAATTACAATATCAAATAAAGGCTCAGTTCCTTCCCGGGTAGGGAGAACCGGAAAAGGACCGAGAAAGCTTACCAAGTTGACACTATCTAACTAAATCTACCTGTGAACCAAGGAAAGTGCTTCAAAAATTGAATAAAATAACAAAGACTTTAAATCTGACCAAGAAATAACTTCTTCAGATGAAGTGAAGGAGAGATCTCCAGAGATGTCTTACTGAGGCAAGAGAAGTAAAGAATCTGATGCTTACAGGGGGTGCAACGAGGGACAGTGATTTGAAAGCTGAGCTCGAGCCTAACATTTCATCATTAGCATAGGTTCTATTAACCATTTCAGCTCTGGGCAGTCCTATGATGAGACCATACTGCATTTGTCAGAATACAGTAAGATTTCCTGAGGTTTGGAGATATACAATAATCAGAGTATAATATTTATTTTTACAACATGGATATGGCCTGTTAATGATGGAGGAAGGGATTCCCAATGACTTAAATATTCATTAATTTGCTGAAATAGTGGTCTTGATTCACAAAACTCAGATTTTAATGTAAGGTGCCTGAGTCAAACAGAAATGATGCAAGGGGCATCTTGCATCAAAACATGTGGAGTTTCCAATTCTGGAAGGCTGGCTGCAGCAAACTGGGGACTCCCTGTGCCAGACCTGCAGTGCACCAGGCATGCACTGAGTTTGGGGTGAGCAAGGGTGATAGGGCTTGCAGCAGATGCTGATTGCCACATCCCTTTAAAAGGGATTCTGGGGGCACCAATGAGCAGCAACATGTAAAAACATATTCTCCCTGTACTCTGTTTCACCAGAACTGTAAATATTATAAATATATAATACCCAGTTGTAGAAATCACTATTAAACTGTTCTCATACCCTCAGTGAGCACTATGGAGGAATATCTCATCTCAAACCCCCTGGAAAGTGTAACTTTCAATGGCTAAAAGTTGAGAAAAACAGCCACCAGCCTCCTAGGTGGAAAATGTAGGCCCCATCTCATTATCAGTGATGCAGATGTCTATGCTGGGCCACTAAGTGATAGACCATGTATCAGCAGCACTAAATTCTAAACTGGAAAGGATGGAATCTGATTTGGAACGTAAGCTGCAAGAAACAGTAGAACAAAATGTGACCCATGCTTCCTGGATCGCGGAAGTGGAAAGTAAAATCTCAGATTTAGAAGACACCACTAGACCCTTGATTAAAAAGGAGTTGGAGGATTTCAAAGACTTGTTTGACTACCAAGAGAACTATCACCGAGGGCTGAACCTCCATATAAGATGACTACCAAAGGGCAGAGAGGGCCCTATTGTGGAAGAATTCTGTGCCTCAACATTGATTGGATTGTTGGGCCTGATGCCAAAGGGGGAAAGTTTTAAATTGGAGAGGGTGCATCAGGCAATGATGCCAAAACCAGCTGCTGGTCAATCCCAAGGCAGATCTTAATGCAGTTCCATAATTTCTGAGACCATCAGGCAGTGCTAAATGCATACTGGAATATAAAAGAACTCTCCTATGAGGGGTCTTGGCTATATATCTTCCAAGACTATGTCGTGTGACTGCAAAAGAAGAGGAAGCTGTTATGTCCCATCATGAATAGGCTCTGTGAGCTGAAGACAGACTTTTTTTCACATATCTAGCTCTATTGAAGATTAAGCATGAAGGCGCAATTTATTCCTTCTGGGAGGTGGAAAAGGCCTTGGTCTTTTTACAGGGATTGCAGAGGAAAATTTCTTAAGCTTCTGAGGATGGCTGAACCGTGATTCAAAAATGGCCATGACTGGTAGGCTGTCAGACTGATTGTTTGCCCTCTTGTTGTTGTGCGGTGGGGGATGAGTGCATCCTTATCCCAAAGGATGGATTATCCCTTTCCCTACTCTGGTTGGATTACTTTTCTTTTCCCTCTGCTAGAATGACTAGGCCCCAGAGGAACTGTGATTGAAGGCCTATGCAAGGCTCGGGATGAGTTGCTTGCACAATGCTGGGCCATGACTACAGATGTGTAGCGTTCCTGTTTCTGCAAGCCTATTGAAAGATGGATATTTTGGGTGATAAATTGTTCCTTGATGTGCACCTCTGGGAACTTAAGACTTCTCGGGGGCCATGCAGAGCAGATTGATGCTAGACTTGTTTGGTTTAAGATAGGATGGGGTGGGGGCATAGTGCATGGGTGTTCAGATTCACACTGCTTTCCCTGTGTCACCTACCCGGAGTCCTCGTCGTGTTTTTTCAGAAGAGGGTCACTGGACTGTATATCTTTAACTGATGGGCTATATAGATGTAGCAAAAAGAACAAAGTGCTTTAGCTTCTGGCCCAACACATCCTTTGCAATAAGCGTAATGACAGTTATTTAAAAAAAACAATACTTTTAACACCTAGATCATGCAGAAAAAAAACAGAAAAAATCCTCATTGGTTTAAAATACTCATTTATAAAAAACAGAAGATGATGTCAGAGAAGCTTAACAGTACCCTGTCACCTTTAGCTGGGAGAGTCTCAGGGTCAGAAGTGCTTAGTGCAGAAGACATACAATGAACTATACTGCATATAAATTAAGCTGACATATAAGAAAACAACTAATTGAGCGAATGTCTCTTAAATCAAAATATGAGTTTCACAATGTATATAAGAATGCAGTTACTGAAAAACAACCCTCACCTGGATTAAATACTACTAAAATTGTTTTAGGACTACAAGAAGCATCTATTTATATATAACATACAAACAGTAACCAGTAAAGCTTTCTTAAAAGGATCAATAATTACACACTGTATGATATGTAAAACTTAGCTGGACCCATTACCCAGCTATACTCTCCAGCTAGATATTATGTCCCATAAACGTCAAAAGCCTATAGTGTAATAACAGGACTTTACAAATAATATAATATAAATTGACAGTATAAGTGTCAAAAAACTACTTGTCAAGGACCACCAAGAAATTAAGACCATGCAGCCTGATATGTACAGATGTCAATAAATTCTCAGTGTATAATATAATAACTTGATATACCAAAAATGTCTAAGGAATCTGAATAAGAAATAAACATTTTATTGTCTCCCCCCTCCACACACACAACACATCCCACTCCCCAACCCCATATTGTGGGGGGGGGATAACACTCCTAATGCACCATCATTCACATCAATCACTGCAATTGTTACGCAAAGGAATTCAACTTGTCATGAAATTCCAAGTAAAAGGGATCATGTATCCTAATATCTACAGAGTAAAAATGTGACACTATTTAACCTTACTCCCATCTGTGCAGTAACAGCCCAAGGATTCTGGATAGAATCACAATGAAATCAAACTTCCATCCTCCCTAGCCTAAGGTAACTAGAAGTAAATATATAGTACGTGTATAAGACAAGAGTCCTAACATACCTACATTGCCACAAATCACTACAATATTAGCCTAATTTAAATAGACCTGTCCAGGACCCCCATGCAAATGAGATCTTGCACCCCAAAATGCTTAGCGTTAAAAAATGTGACAGTCTATAATAACACTACTGTATGTACAGTAACAGGCTAGGGAATCTGAATATGACGCAATGGAATCAACCCTACACCCGGGGGAAGGTAAATAGTAAGAAGGAATTAATATTCATTATGTGTGTGATGTAAGAGTAATAACACACTGTGACTCCATGTATCAAAAAAGAAGCCTACCTCAATGTGACAGCAAGCCCCACACCTGCCATATTCACTTACCCCCAAAACACACACACACACACACACACACACTGAAGTCCTATAATATGTCAGTCCGAAGAAGAAGAGGTCTGTGGATGTTAAATCCTGTAATGTCCCTTGGAACCCAAATCTATGTTCATCCCATCTGCTACCATGTTGAGATGTAAAATAAATTTAAACTCAAAAGCTTGTCTCTGTTGTGTGCTTTTGAGATTTCCTTTTAAGACCATTACTAGCATATCTGAAATTGAGTGGTCAGGCTGAGAGAAGTGTTGTCCCACTGGTTTTTAAGTCATCTTTCTTTTAATAGTGTCTGTGTGAGTTCATACTAGTGTGGAGTGGTTGGCTTGTCTCTCCAACATAACCTGTTTGTAGACATCTCTTGCACTGAATTAAATAAACAACATGTTGTGATATACATGTATAATTCCCATGTACCTTGAATTGTATGTTTTGTGATGTAACCACACAGTCCGAAGCGGAAATGAACTCACAAGTCTTACAGGAGCATTGATTGCAGGATCATGTATTATTTAGTGTCATGGTATTCTGTTCTGTTGAAAGCTTGCTCCTTATAACTAGGATGGCTAAGTTTGGTGGTTGTTTAAAAGATAGCAGTGGTAGTTCCTTAAAAATGCAATTAAGGGTCTCATCCTCACTAAATATTGGGTGGAGGTCTTTAATAATCTTACACAGAAGTTCAAGGTCTGGATGATATGTGACTACTAAGGGTATTCTGTCTGTAGCTGTCATTTCTTTATACTGAAGTAGTTGTTAACTTGGTACTTGTGTTACACGTTTTGTTGTCCTGCCAATTTCCCTGGAAGAGTGTCCCTGCTCAATAAAGGTGTTTTTCAACATAGCCAAATGGGATGTAATCTGGGATTTGCCTTGCTTCAAGCATGTAGCATGCTCAATATGGGGGGGAGGGCACCTAGGACCAAGCATGACAAGAGATCCACACCCACAAATGGGTGTGTGAGAGGGGCAGGCGAGTCAGCCGTTTGGTCCAGCCAGACATAAGGGTCATGCATAAATGTTTAAACATCTAAGGATGTATATGCTGCGATAAACTTGGGGTGGAGGATATGGATGTTGTTTTTTAAGTTCAGATTCCCTTCTCAGTGTATGAGTGGCAAACTATATTTGTTGGATAGAAGAGAGGGTTGCTGAGGGGCTCTGAGTCTTCTGGGCCTCATGTGGTAGCACCACCCCGATAAAAGAGTTGGGAAGACAGAGAGGGAGGGGAGCCCAGGTGGGCTGAAGGTGGTGTGATATACCCCTTCCTCTACCTGATGTTTGGGAATGGAGACTGGGGGCTGTCTTGAGTGAGCTTTTCTGTGGCCCTTTTGGTTGTTGGGAAAATGAGTATTTTGCTAGGATAACGCATATGGTTCTGGGGGATGGAGGGAGCTTGTTTACTATGTGGGAAATGTTTTTGACTACCTGTTGTATAGTGACTCAAATGTATAACACTGGTTTGAATATGTGTATGGGGTTGTAGATATGATAAGGAGTTTGTGTTATCATTCTAAGGGATTGGTGGGGGGGTGGAGAAGGGGGAAAGTTCAAAAGGGAACTGTTTGTTATTTTGTATGGATGTTCTTGTTGTACTATTTTGCTATCTGGTCCATTTATAGTGCTTATTACTATGAAAAAAGAAGCTGAGGAAACCATCGGTGGTTGTGTGTGTGTGTGGGGGTGTCCTCCTCTGTACTGGATGTTCTATGGATTGCCTCATGGGGTTGGTTAGCAACATTACCATTGTCTCTTGGAACATTAAGGGGTTCTCCTCCCTGGTCAAAAGAATAAGCACCCTTACTGCCTTGAAAAGGCAGTATGCATAAGAAGAGATACACCTTACAGATAAGGAACATGCTAAATTGGTTCAGGGTTGGGCTGGAGCCTGTCCTGCAGCCTCTTATAATTCTCATAAAAGGGGCGCAGCAGTTTTAATCCATAAGCGTCTCCCCCTGCAGGTAGGTCAGGTAGTAGCTGACCCTCAAGAGGGGCATTATACATCTACTATCATCTACATCTATTACATCTATTATGTACATCTTTAATTGTAAATCTGTATTTTATACCAACATGTAACTAAGTGTATTCTGTGTTCAATATCTGCACCTGTAATGTTGTCCAATGTTGTATTGCACGGTGTTCTAATGTCTTGCCCTCCCTGCGATGAGGTGCCTTTGTAAATGAGTCCCTGACTCAAAGGTTGTAAATCCGACTTGTTCAAATAAATAAATAAATTATGTTTTTGTGGAAGGGGAAGTATTTGTGGAAAGTTTTATTTACTCAAGCATATATGCTTCAGCGATTTTTTATCCTACTTTTTATCTGTCCCTTCTGGATATCATCACACAGGAAGAGTTTCCTAATTTAATTTTGGGAGAACACTTCAACAGTGTTATGGATCCAGAATTGGATCATTTTGAGTGGAGGGGGTGACATAGAGAGGCACTGGTATGATGGCAACTTGAGATGTGTGACCTGGACCTTGTGGACAGTTTAAATACTGCAAATCCAGGGATAAAGGAATGCACCTTCAGACAGAACATGAAAATACAGAATCTGTAGGCAGATAAGGACCATACAGCCCACCTAGTCTGCCCATTTCCCTACTTGGTTTGGCAAGCTCTTATCTGGACTGCCTTTCCCCTGCTCTTGTGTACAGCAGGCTGTCTTTCTGCTTATCCCATGCACTTTTGAATCCCTGTACTGTTCTCACTTCCACCATCTCCGATGGTAGTCTGTTCCATGGATCCACCACCCTCTCTGTGAAAAAATATTTCCTAGCATTCCCCCTAAGCCTTCGCCCTTCCAGCCTCATGTTATGTCCCCTTGTCCTTGTGCACTTTCATCTCCAAAATATGCCCCCTCCCGTACCCTGTTTATTCCCCTAAGGTATTTGAAAGTCTCTATCATAACCCCTCTCTCCCTTCTTTCTTCCAGTGAATAGATGTTTAGTTCCTTGAGTCTTTCCTCATAAGGCTTGTTGTGGAGCCCATGAATCATTTTGTTGCTGTTCTTTGGATGCTTCCATTCTGTCTATCCTTCCTGAGATGCAGTCTCCAGAACTGGACACAGTATTCCAGATGAGGCCTCACCAGTGATCTATACAGTGGCATCACCACTTCACTCCTACTGGTTATGCCCCTTCCTATGCACCCCAGCATTCTGTTTGCCTTCTCCACTGTTTTTTTTGCTTTGTTTGGCTGACTTCAAGTCATCAGATATGATAACCCCAGGTCTCTCTCCTGACTTGTGGTGGATAGAACCTTCCCCCTCATCCTGTATTACTCTCTTGGGTTTCTGTGTCCCAAGTGCATTATCTTGCACTTCTTAGCATTGAAACCCAACTGCCAAACCCTTGACCGTTCCTTAAGTAGTCTTAGGTCATTTCTCATTTTATCTAGCCCCTCCGGTGTGCTGACTCTGTAACAGATCTTGGTGTCATTTGTGAACAGGCATGCTTTCCCCTCCAGCCCCTTTGTAATGACGCTTATGAAGACATTGAATAGAACTGGACCCAGCATCAATCCCTGTGGAACCCCGCTGGTCACTTCCCCCTCTTTGGATTTTATTCCATTTACTACCACCCTCTGGATCCTGCCTTTTAGCAAGTTACCAACCCATTTTCCCAATTTAGAGCCCACACCCAGCTTCCCCAATTTGTTAAGCAACCTTCTATGAGGAACAGTGTCAAAGGCCTTACTGAAATCCAGGTAAGCCACATCCACCGCCCCTCCTTGATCCACCACCCTAGTCACCTAGCCAAAGAAATTGATAAGATTAGTCTGACAGGACCTACCTTCAGTGAATCCATGCTGCCTTGGATCTTTTGCACTGCTTGACTCCAGGAACTTCAATACCATCTTCTTAAGCAGGGATTCCAACACCTTCCCCACCACTGAGGTCAGGCTTACAGGTATATAATTGCCTGCCTCCTCTCTACTTCTTGTCTTCTGCAGGGGGACCACCTCTGCCCTCCTCCAGTCCCCAGGTACTGCCCCCATCTTTAGTGATTGATTGAAGAAGGTTGTCAGCAAACCTGGTAGGGTTTTCCTGAGTTCCTTCCTTTTACTCAGATCTTCACAAGACCTAGTCTAGACTAGACTATATGCCTTGAGTACGGTATCATCAGTTGGATAAGGTTAGGCACAGCCCAATACATGAGTCTGATCATGCCATGGTAGTTCTCGCTCTGGTGTTGGCAATGGAGAGGGAGAGCTCTCTCCATGGAAGTTCCCTTCTTATTTATTAGATAAGCAGGACTTTCAGAATTATCTTAAAGACCAATGGCAAATTTACAAGGAGATGAATTATGGTTCAACTACTAATATGAGGCTATTCTGATATGCAGGCAAAGCTTATATGAAGGGAGTAATTATAAATTATTTTTCTAAATATAAAAAGATAAATGTGAAAAATGGATATCTCTGGAATTACAACTAAAGGAGCTAGAATGTAAGGTTGCCAGGGAGAATAATGGGGACACTTTAATGCAGCTAAATACAGTGTGTGAGGCATTTAATTTACTGTTAGCTGTGGAAGCTTGCACATCATGGTTTTTTGCAAGGAAACAGTTTTAAGAGTGGGGTAATAAGTCGGGACCATTCCAAGTTAACCTAATCCAGGGAAGGGTGGGACATATACCCCATTCATTAAAAATAACCAGGGTAATTTGATTAGATCCAAGGAATAGATCAGGGAGGAGTTCTAGAATTTTAACCAATAGTTGTATAAGGCAGAACATGTTGGATAGCTTGACGCGGCTCACAGGTTTTTGGTACGGATTGGCTTGCCAAGTCTTTCTGTGGCACATTGCACCTCACTGGAAGCTGAAATCACCTGGGAGGAGACAAGAAATGCTATACGTAGCCTCAAGAAAGGGAAAGCCAGTGGGCCAATGGCTTTATGGTGGAATATTACAAAACAATGATGGAACCGTGGTAGACCCCCCTGGGAGCAGCTGCTGGAGGTTAGGGGGCAAGGGGTTCTCCCTGCCACATGTTATGAGGTGATAATTTGTGTTCTACTGAAGGCAGGGAAGGATCCAACAGAATGTGCTTCATACCATCCAATTTCTATGCTAAACTGTGATTTGAAAATAATATCTAAAATCTTAATGAGTCATCTTGATGGGTTACTCTATCACCGGTTCACCTGGACCACACTGGGGATGTGTGCGGGGACACCTCTCTTACCACAATATGCATAAGCTAATCTCTCAGCATCTACGACAGACCTGTGTGCTGTCCATGGACTCTGAGAAGATATTCGATTGCATAGAGTGGGAGTATCTGTTTGATATGCTGTGGACGTATGGTCTGGGTGATGATTTTGTGGGACTGATTCAGGCACTCTATAATTCACCAGAAGCACAAGTTCTGGTAAAAAGGACCTTGTCTAATAAATTTTCCATCTTTCAGGGATCAAAGTGGGGTGTGTCTCTCTCTCCCCTCCTATTTGTGCTGGCTATTTAGCCCCTGGCAATATGTTTATAGGATACCCCCAACATCCACGGCATTCAGGGAAAATCGGGAAAGCCCCACAAAATTACATTATATGCTGATGATGTGCTACTGTACATCTGTGAACCTCATAGATCAATGCCTGTGTTGCTTCAGCTGATCTCTGAGATTGCAGCATTCTCAAGGTATAAAATTAACTTGGGAAAATCTGAATTGCTATTCCTGGGACTGGCAGAGGAAAAGGGATGGGTCAGTACATTGGGACTATTCTAAGTCACTAAATCTCTTAAATACTTGGATATTCAGGTGGGCAGAGACTTAGGTACCCTGTACCAATTAAATTTTACCCCTTTCATTAATGGTGTTACAGAGGAGTTGTGACACTGGAGGGAACTACCTATATCATGGCTGGGATGCATTAATCTTATTAAAATGAATGTCCCACCTTAAATACTGTACACACCGCAGATGCTTCCAATGTGCTTCACAAAAACAGATCTGTAATGGTTGGATGGGGCATTTGCCACTTTCTGTGGCAGTTCAAGTGATCATGGATAAGGCTACAAAGACTCAGGGCAGAGGTTTCTAAGGGGGGGGGCTTACATTTCCCCAACCTGAAAAGTCATTATGTGGCAATTCAACACAGATATGTACAGGGTTGTGTGAACCTGCCTCCTGGGGCCAGATTGGTGGACTTGGAAGAGGAGAGCAGCCCTGACCACTTGTCTGCATATCTGGCTAAGTGCGGTCGTAGGGCATATTCTAATTTAGATTCGGCTAATCCTTTAGTCATCCACTACTGGAGGCATGGGAGCAGCTGCCACACCACAGGGAAGTATTGGAGGAGGAAATGCTCCTGGTACCTGTAGCAGAGAACCCCCTTTTTTTGCTGGATTTTCCAGATGTTGGGTTTTGGGAGTGGCAGGATCAGGGGGTGATGTGTATGGGTAATCATTTTACCCAGAAGGGAATATGCTCCTTTGTTGACTTGCTGGGGGATACAGGCTTACCAAAATCACAGTTGTTTCTGGTATTTACAGGTGAGGGCATATGCAAGAGGACTGGATAGGGATCTGGGTTACTGCATCGCCATCTTCACAGATGGAGCAACTAGTATATGCAGCTAAGCTGGACCCCAAGGGAGTCATCCAGACAGCCATGAAACAAGAGCAACAATATCTCCTGACCTCACCCATAATAATAGGGCACTGTGGGAGAGGGACCTTAGCTGCCTATTCGGGAGGAAGAGTGAGACTATTGTTAGCTCTCATATGAGTATTTTGATAAGTAACAAATATAAGAAATCCTTATAAAAGTTTATACACTAATTACATTGTCCCCCTCTAATAATGCACAAGTTTAATGCTGCAATCTCAACTTTATGTGGAAAATGTAAAGCTGAGTTGGGATCGTATATACATTACTTTTGGACATGCCTTGTCCTACGGATATTCTGGGCTGAAGTGGTGTAAGAAAGTTCGACTGTGTCGGGGCACCAGATCCCAATAATGCTGATTACCATGCTATTTGGTATGGAGGATTTTGGGGCAGATAGGTAAGGGCTACTTCCTCGATGGCTTTGAGTTTTAGTAGTATTGGCATGCCACTACATTCTTAATACATGGGTGTCGTGTTCTGCCCATGGTCCAACACGGGAGGGCCCTGGTGATCCAGACCTTGGCAATAGAACACCTTTCATTTACTTTGAAGGGCAAGAGTAAATGTTTCTCCTGGATATGGGAACCCTTTTCAAACTCCCTGTCACCCTCAGAGGCCCAAACTTTGAGAGATAGCTTAGTACAACAATCGGGGTGGGGAGGATGGGGAGAGGGAGGGTTAACCTGATGGAGAATTACTACTAGTTTTACTCCTCCTCCATAGTTTCTTGTGCTGTAGTTTTGGGGAGGGTAACCCATCTGTCCTACATGTTACCACCAAATGGTAATACGATGCTTTGTTAACATAGCATTATTTTTAATGAAAGTTTTTAGCTGTTATTGTGTGTGTAGTAACTGATACTGGACAGCAAGGAGAGGAGGCACTGTGGGTCACTTTAGAGACTGGAAATGGCACCACAGTCTTCACAGTTGTTGTATACAGACCCCCATCTCAGGGGAGGGAATGGACAAGGATATGATAGAAGGCATCATTAGGATGGCAGAGAAAGGGGAGATATTGTTGATGGGGCACCTGAATATGCCAGATGTTAATTGGAGCACCTTTGCTGCAGCCACATCCAAGAGCAGGGCCATTTTTGATGCCCTACAGGGGGCATTCCTCAGACAGTTAGTGTTGGAACCCACTCATAAGGGAACAATATTAGACCTCATACTCTCAAATGGGGACAGTGAGAGGATCTCAGATCTAGAAGTGGGTAGCCATCTGGGAAACAGTGACCACCAAACAGTGATAAACTCAGTTGCAGAGTCAAGCCATGCAAAAGTGAGGGTACTAGACTTCAGGAGGGCTGACTTTATCAAAATGAGAAAGTGCCTTAGAAAAGCACTAGTAAAGAGGCAAGGAGGGGTGGAGCAACAATGGGGTCACATCAAAACTGCCATCATAGAGGCAACAAGCCTTTCTGTGAAGCAAATAAACAAATCAAAATGAAAGAAAAAGCCACTATGGTTCTCAAAAGAGGTGGTGTGGAAGGTTAGGGAGAAAAGAGCATTCAGGAAGTATAAGGAAACACAGAAGGAGCAGGACAGAGAACTGTACCAGTTAAAGCAGAAGGAAGCAGGGAAGGCAGTCAGAATAGCAAAGGCCCAAACTGAAGAAAAGATAGCCAACTCAGTTAAGAAGGGGGATAAAACTTTTTATAAGTACATTAGGCAGCATAGAAAGACAAAGGGAAGGAGGGATAGTGAGGCTAAATAGAATGTCCGGTCGGTGGGCAGAGAGGGACAGTGAAAAAGCAGGATACTGAATGAATACTTCTGCTCAGTATTCACAAAAGAGGAGGAGGGGCGGTACCTAATCCAATTAACAGAAGTACTCTGGAAAGGGGAGTTGATCCCAGTCCTTTCACAGAAGAAAGGTTTCTGAAAGAACTCCTAAAACTGAAGGTGGACAAAGCAATGGGGTCTGACGGGATTCACCCCAGAATTCTAAAAAAATTAAGGGGAGAACTAGTGACACCGCTGACTACCCCTTTTAACAAATCATGGGAGGATGGCATGGTACCCGAGGACTAGAGGAAGGTGGATGTGATTCTCCTTCATAAAAGTGGGAGCAAGACATAGGCAGGAAATTACAGACCGGTCAGTTTGACCTCTGTGGTAAGGAAAATAATGGAATCATTTCTGAAGGAAAGAATTATTGAGTACCGAGAGGCCAGTGGGGCACAGGACCCAAGGCAGCATAGATTCACTGCGGGAAGGTCATGTCAGATGAATCTAATTGATTTCTTTGACTAGGTGGCCAAAGTAGTAGACCAGGGAGGGGCTGTGGACATGGTCTACCTAGACTTTAGCAAAGCATTTGACACAGTCCCACACAAAAGATTAATAAACAAGTTAGCTAACCTGGGAGCAGGTCCCAGGGTGGTAGCCTGGTAAAACATTGGCTGGACAACAGGACACAGAAGGAAATAGTAAACGGAGTCCACTCTGAAGAAAGGGGGGTTACTAGTAGGGTACTGCAGGGTTCAGTACTGGGTCCAGTCCTTTTTAATGTCTTTATAAGTGACATTGCAGAAGGACTGGAGGAAAAGTATGCCACTTTGCAGATGACACAAAGATCTGCATCAGGGTTGATACACAAGGGGGGTGGAAAAGATGAGAAGGAACTTGGCAAGGCTGGAGGAATGGTCAGAAGTATGGTAGCTTGGATTCAGTGCAAAGAAGTGCAAATTAATGCACCTGAAAAATTAAAACCCAGGGGAAAAGTACACAATGGGGGGAGGTAGTAACAACAACAAAAATGGAAAGGGACCTGGGGGTAATCATATCAGATTACCTTAAGGTTAGCAAGCAATGTGAGAAGGCAGTAGGGAGGGCTGGGGGATACTGGGATGTATAGGGAGAGGCAACACCATCAGAAAACAGGAAGTTGTTATCCCTCTCTACAGACAGTTGATGAGACTCCATCTGGAGTACTGCATCCAGTTCTGGAGACCCCATCTCTGCAAGGACATAGACAGAATGGAGGCAGTCCAGAGGAGAGCAACTAAAATAGTACAGGGTCTGCAAGAGAAGCCATACAAGAGAGACTAAAGGAGCTTTATGTATACCCTTGAGGAAAGGAGGAGAGGGGACATGATAGAAACTTTTAAGTACCTCAGTGGAATCAACAAAGTCCAAGAGGGTAGCATCTTTCAGAAAAATAGATGTGCAAGAACAAGGGGACACAATTTGAAAATAGATGGGGGATGGCTTAAGGACAATGTGAGGAAATATTTTTTCACAATTAGGGTGGTGGATGCATGTAACTGCCTTCATGAGGAGGTTATGGGGTCTAAAACTGTGGGAGAATTCAAGAATACATGGGACAGACATAAGGCAATTATTGTGTGGGGTAGGAAGAAATAAGCTGTTGGTTAACTAGGATCTGCAGCTTTTCCAGTAGGTAGGGAAATGGGAAGACTACATCGGCCAAGCGGTCCTTAACTGCAGTCAAAGTTTATGTTTCTATACTTCTATATTTCTATGTTTCTATTTGTAAATAGTTAATGGATGATGTTCCTTTTATGTGATGTACTATTGTGTTTTTTTTCTGTGCCTGTACTCTTTATGATGGAAAATCAATAAAAAATGTTGACAAAAAAGGGATTCTGACAGCCAGTGGGACTCATCACGACTTAGACCACCCAACAGGTAATCTAGCAGCCCTTTTGCCACCCCCGCAGACAGTGTGGGCTGGGAGTAGGTGTTGGCCTGGGGCCCCGAGAAGTGGGTTGCTGAGCAATCAGCACTGCAGAGGACCACAGCCATGTGGCTGGGTACAAACCATACCATGAACAGAGCCACCCACACCTCCGATGTGTACACCATCTGCCTACTGGACCTGCAGCTTGTTGGGACTGCTATGCAGGTGCTGGGCATGGACCTATCCCCCTTCTGCTGTCTGTCCCACTTCTGCCACTGTGGCTAGTGTTGGCTCCCTGGAATGTTTACATGTGCCTGTGCAGCAGGGTTGGCAATCCTTGGCACCCTGCCACAACAATCTGCCTAACTCCTCCCATGCAACAAATGTGTGGCACTTGGGAGCAACTGCAGCAACTAGTGGGTGTTTGATGCAGGGACCCTCCCAAACATGAATTGGGTGCAGGGTCCAAGGTGCAGTGAGGATCAGTGCAAGGTTCTATTGATGCAGCTTGCTCTGATGTTTGAGGATTGAACTCAATGGATCAAAATTTGTACTAATCAGACAATTTAAGTTATTAAATAGTATTCCTAGATATGTTACTTGCTTTTGTCTAATTTTATATGGCAATTGTTATTGAATAATATCACTTTAATCAGGGTGAATTGGCAATTCTTCATACTTAGTCCAGTTTATTTTATATCCAGACACCTGATCAAATTTATCTAAAAGTTCAAGTATAATTTTACTTTAATTTAAAAGATCCTTCAAGTAAAGCAGAATACCATCAGCAAATAATGAAAATTTGGTGAATTATCTGTATATTGAAATAATTTAATTTCCTTTGATTTTCTGATAGCTTTTGCCAAAGGTTCAATGCATAATGTGAATAAAAGTAGCAAAGGAGGACATCCCTGACAGGTGCCTTGACATAAATTAAGAGTTGGTGAGATACTATTATTGTTTCTCAATTTAGCCATAGTTTCATAGATTAATTTAATCAGAGACAGTCATTGCTTTCTTATGCTGGCTTTTTCAAGTACAGAGAGCAAATATGACCATTCCATGCTATCAAATGCCTTCTCAGCATCTGGGGACACTACCATAGCATTCCATTCATGAGCTGTATGAATAATGGTTTGTCAATTTCTTTTGTTATTTTGACATCTTCTTCACTTGACAATGTCTATGTAATCTTTGCAAATCAAATCTGATAAAACTAATTCTAATCTAGCTGCAAACATTTTAGCAAGGATTTTATAATCTGAATTAAGTAGTAAAACTGGATGATAGGATGTATGTAACACATGATATTTACCTTTTTTGGAATGACTGTAATTAAGGCTACGTCAAAGGTAGAAGGATGTTTTTTTGGTGTGCAATAATGGAATTGAACAGGCCATGCAAATAGGGTACTGATGATTTCTCAAATATTTGACAAAAATCAGTACTTAATCCAGCCAGTCTAGGAGACTTCCCTGATTTCAATTGTGCTATTGCTTTAAAGATTTCCATAGTTGTTAGGCTGATCTTGAAATTCTTTCTATGTAAGCAATAAGGCACAATGGGATGTGCAGTGAACAGTTATTACCGCACATCCAGGGGTGTAGTGGGGCATAAGGCCTCTGGCGAGAGTGCCTTTATACCCCAGAAATGCAGTAATATCTGTTCAGTGCACACCCTTGAGTGTCTTATTGTGCCTATAAAATGGTTTTACTTTTTAAAAATATTTTTCTGACATAAATAAATATGTTTACATATATAAAGCAGACATAAATAGCTTAACTTTTGGTAAAACAGTCCTTCTGCCTGCTAGACAATGATGTAATTTTCATTTTGCTTGAGGATTTTGCCCTTGTTTGAGTTGAGGTCCGTAGTGGTAATTTGCTTGTGCCCCCCCCCCAACCATAGTACATTAAACAGCTAAAAAACTGGTCATTTGCCCACAGTCAGGATGAAAGAGTTCCTTGTTTATTTTAAATGACAATACTGTAGTGGCTTCAGTAACACCTACTGGGCAAGATTGTAGTTAAAAAGCACGTGAGCAATTACAGAGCAGGTGGCAGGTGGGGGTCCGAGCATGGTAAAATAAGAAACTTTACCATAGTACAGACTATGAAATGTCATCGTTTTAATACAATAGGAGGAATTCATTTTGTTTTACTGTTGATTTATTTAAAAACATACAGGGATAGGATCGCTATTGGCATCTGAAAGGGAGGGAGGAAACCTGCTGTGCATGTTGCAATGGGTGCACAATCTATATATAAACAGTTTTAATACATTTTTGTACATGACATTTAAATGTGAGGTAACTGTGGGGCTAAAATTTCATTGTAAAAGCAGTGCCAAATATGTTTTACTGTAGGGTTTTACAGAAGGCTGTTTCATACATACCTGGAAACTGGGTCACTATCAGCATCAGAGGGATGGAGGACTGGAGATCGGCTATGGGGGTGACAGCACAATCTATATATAAACAAACTGAAAAAAAGTACATTTTAGTGTGAGGTAAGTGTGGGACTAAAATTCCATTGTTAAACCAGTGGCAAATATGCTTTACTAAATGGCTTTTTACAGAACACTGGTTTGTACATATATGCAGTCACCAGATCGCTATTGGCGGAGAGGGAGGGAGGGAGGGGGGAGACGTTCTGTGAGAGTGGCAGTACAATGTGCATATGAACAATTGGGGGGATGACTGGCTGTAATCCAGGTCCTCTCAGGTCAATTGCTGCGAGTGACTCATGTTCATTTCCCAATCTAAAGAGAACTAAGGAGGAGAGATGTGTACTTCTTCAGCTGGACAGGCAGGTTTGTTGCAGAAAACCCCCCACAGCATAACATTTTTGTTTGCCTGTGGGAGAGCCAGAGCAGCTGTGGACTGACAGAAAGTTAAGCACAGCAGTGAGACAGTTGTGGGAGAGAAAGTACTTCCATGTGTAAATGTAACAGCAGGTATCAGGCGGGAAGTCTGAGATGGAGAAAAAGGAAGAAAAAAATAAAAACTGAAAGGCATGAGACTTTCTCTGATCGGTCCAGGGACCAGCTGCATTAGCGGAAAAAAAAAACAATGGTGGCATTTCAAATGCAAATGTTCTAACTGCACATTGATTTTTTGTGCAGTGCAGTCCTATGATTGAGAACTTGTTTTTACCTGTGCATCGAATGGATTTGATACACAGGTAAAAACCAATCAATTCACAGGATCTTCTCTCCCCATTGTATAATACTGATTACAGGAATGTCTTGATATAGTGCCTTCTCTTGGTGTATCCTATTCACTTGTTCTGATTCATATAACTTTTTGTAATAGTTCATACATGCTTTATTAATATCCTCTGGGTTGAAGGAGATAAGTCATGTATGTGTATTGATCTGTTCAATTAACCATTCTACCTTTTCTTTTTGTAGCATATAAGCTAACAGTTTTCCAGTCTTAACTGCTTGTGCATAGTATTTAGTTTTAGTAATAAAGGCTAATCTTTCAGCTTTTTCTTTAAGTATAGTGTTACACTCCTGCATTAGTTTTTCAAGATGATATACATGGAAAGAAGCACTAAATCTAGAATGGATTTCTTCAGCTACTTTATATCATTTTCAAGCTTTTGGACTCTCTCTTTTTGAATTCTGTTTTTACTATCTGAATAAGCTAATGAGATGCCCTGCACTGTAGCTTTATATGCCTCCCATATTATATTTTAGGTGTTTCCTCAGCTTTGTTTACTGAGAAAATGTTCTTTCTTTATGTATTAGATCAATGTATGCTTGATCTTTTAATAATAATGGACCTAATTTCCACATATTTGGAATGTAGATATTGTTCCTAGATGTGAGAAGCAACTCAATGGGGAATGGTCAGAAATTGTAATGGGGTGGTATTTAATATGGATAATATACAACAGTATAGCTGTAGAACCTAAATAGTAATCTATTTGAGAGTATGTCTTACATCTAGCTGAAAAAAGAGGAAAAATCTCCAGTATCTGGATTTTGATGTCTCCAAATGTCTTTTAGTGAAAAATTTAATATCCACTTTTTAAATGTATGTGCTTCATGACTATCCATTCTGTTAATGGCTGCTGTATCCAAACAGGAATCCAAGATCATGTTACAGTCTCCACCAAGAATATATGGTTGTGAAAACTCCATTAATTTGATGAAAAATGATTTTAAGAAAGTAATTTGTTCATTGTTTGGTTTATAAACAGATGATAAGGTAAACTATAGTTTATTATATTCCACAGTACTGATACAAACTCTACCATTAGGATCAGAACATTATTTACAATGTTTATCCTTCTTCTGTTTATTGATTAAAATGCATGTACTGCAGGACTAAGAATTTAAAACAGAATGTATATCTTTGGTGCTCCATGCTTTATCAAGTTTAACTGCTTCAGAATTAGTCAAATGTGTTTCTTGGAGGAGTAAAATATCATCTTGGTTTCCCTTTGCATAACTAATATTTTTTATTTGTTTTATTGAATTATGGAAACCATTAACATTTCAAGATGACATTTTTACTTTTTTGTTTGGCATGTTATATTTATAAAATAGAATTGAAAATAGAAAATATGCCTAGACTTCTGCTGCACTATTCTAGATTGAATACCATACCGAACTATCATTTAATACAACCACTGTCAGTACCTTAAGTTCTACCCTGATTTTTCATCTAATCCTCATTTTTTGCTACAAAAATAAATCATATCCACCACCACTAAGTCACCAATCCCAGGCTCATATTCCCACCCCATTGTCTCAGACTCCAAACCCCACTGCAATTGGATTTTATGGACCAGCCTCCCTTATCCCCCAAATAGTCTAAGATAAATTACATAGGACTTAAATAGAAAAGAAAAATATTGCAACCCCCTCCCCTTCCTTCCCCCCAAAAGTCTTATCATGAAATCTTTATGTTACAGAAGAGTTTGTAGTATCGGTGTTGACCAGTAAGCAATCCTTATAGTTACTGGAACAGGAATTTGCTAAATTAGTTGTAGCATCACATTCTCCTTGGGAATTTTCATTAATCGAGACTGTTGTTTCATTGTGTTTATTGTTATTGTTCCAACTGTGATGCTTGTATTGGAATTTTGACTTGTAGATGCCCTGTGATTCAAATTATGGCTGGGAACCTCTATTCCCAACACGTTATTGGCATAGTCCACAGTGTTTGCTAATGAATCATAAAAATTGTGTAGTCCCTTTATAAAATATTTTAAGATGATTTGGCATTAGATGATGAAATTGTATTTTATGTTCCCAAAGTAATTATTTTAATGGATTAAATGCTTTTCTTGTTTCATAATTATCTGGGCCCAGATCTGGAAATATCAGAATATGTTTGTTGTTAAAGTACAGTCCACTTTTCTTTGAGAATTGAAAAATCATTTGTTTGTCTTAGAAATATTGAAATGCTACATGTACATTATGTATAGACATTTCAAGTTATGCAATTGTCATTTTTCTGGCGAGCAGAAAACATGTTCTAGTTCAATTTTATTTTTTGGAAAATTTCTCCCCAGGACTGATGTTAGTAGTTTTTCCATAAAGAAGATAATATCATTACCCTCAGCTCCCTCTGGAAAGCCAAGGAACTTTAAATTGTTTCTTTGTAATCTCCAATCAAGATCATCAACTTTATTTTTTTGAAATCGGCTAGTTCCTTAGTTTTAGTTAATATATGTGTATCTATTTGAGGCAGATAACCTTCTATATGTAATACCCAGGCTTCCAGTACTGTGATTTTAGAACTGATTAGTCCCACTTCATTTTGAGTATTGGATATCTCTCCCTGTACACTTTTAAGCATTTTATTTAGTATATCAAAACCAGCTTTCATCTCCTTCAAAACTGTATTAAGAGTGGCTTCACTGTACTGTCTCAGAGTAGTTGATATTGCTAGGGGAACTTCATTTTTTTGGAATAACCCCAAAATGTTTCTAATTCTGGATGAAGTAGCCATGGTTGTATGTAGTGATTACACTCCATCTAATTCAACATTATAACTGTGCTGCCTCTTATGGGGAATTTAGGTTTAGCCCCCCATGTCTTATTTCCAGAGCCAGTATTGTTTAATAATTTATGTTTAAATATAGCTTGTTCTGAAAATGCTACTGAATTTTTACCATCACTAATAGAATTCTAAAATTCAGTTTGCAGATTTTGACTATTTACTTGTTTTTTTTAGCTACCTCGATACTTGTCTTCCAGTGTTTGTAAAGGGTCATGGAAGGCATCATATCCATCGTCTGAACTGTGCTGAGTATTAGTGCATTGCTGCAGAACACAATAATGCTCCACAGTAGAAACTGCAATCTCTGTATACTGATTAGATATTGCAAACAGCTGTGTTATCTTTAAAATTTTTCCCACTTCTGAATTTTGATCAGTTATTAAGCAGTTTTCATACTCTCCAGGGTATAACTAAGATGTATCATCTTTTGAGGTTGCAGCTATATTAACTTTATCATGCTTTTCAACCCTTTCAATTAGAAGAAGAAGAAGAAGAATCAGCATTTATATAGCGCTTTTCATACATCCAAAGTGCTTTACAAGCAATGCTAGACTGGTAGTGAAGTGACGGAATGTGTGGTGGCAGCCATATCGCACATCATCACCCACACACAGCCTGGATAATTGCACTGGGAATGTTCCCTACTCTTTGCAAAGAGTGCCCTGGGTTCTTTTATTTCCACCTGGACACCCACCAGGACAACACCAGGATGGGCAGAAGGGACCTCGGTTTAACGTCTCATCTGAAGGACGGCACACCCCAGCAGTACAGCACCCCCAATACTGCACTCGGATGCCAGCGATTTTTAGGTGCAAGTCCAATCCCGGTGTGGGACGAGAACCCATGACCTTCTGGTCCAAAGGCGGATGTGCTACCAACTAAGCCATGCTGACACCTTGGTAACTGATGTCTTTAGAATTTTTAGAGGCAGTGTCCTTATCTATTATGTCTATAGTATTTGAACTGCTATGCCTAGTGTGATGTTCTGTTCTTTTTTCCAGGGTACTCCAAACAGATCACCTTGTTATTTTAAAACTCTTGGGGTTCAGTTCATCATCTCTTTCTGGCTGCTCTGAAGAATTCTTATTTTTATCTTTAGTAGAAGCTTTTGGAAAATATTTCCCTATTTTGTTTTAGCAGTTCAAGCTTTAAACATTGTAAGAACAATTACTGGACTTGATATTTTAAATCCTGCATTCCCCCCAAAAATATTAAAGCAAACTTTACACAACAAATGATAACATTTGCTATGTGAGATGGAGCACATAATAAACTTAAGTTAGTGGGCCATTATATCAGCAGACACTGCAAAATACGTACTATAATTTAATTCAATCATAGATGGCACATGTGTACTTTTAAATTAAATTAGAAAGCACTCTGTATTTTACAGGCGATAATAAGAAAGTGCTAAACACAAGTCTGTTGCAAAAATCTTCCATAGGTGAGAAAATAGAAACAACGTCACTTCAATAACAAGGCATCTTTTTTTCCCAATTATTTAACCAAGTGAGACACACTAAGCTGAAAGCTTGTTTACAGGTGCAACCTGGGAGCATGAGGAAGTTAACTGACTTGCTCAGGGTCACAAAGTATGCAAAAGGGAGCTGTGGGATTCAAACTCAGGTCTTCAGATTTGCAGCTCAGAGCCTTAAACCACATGCACCATACTGCATCCACTACTATTTAGCTATTCTACTATTAGCAAAATACAGGGAAGCACCCATAACTGGGATTCATATTCATTTTTATGTTGTCTTGCATGTGCAGTGCAGACAACATATTGTGGTTGCTTCAGTTGAGAAGCATGTTTCGGAGGTACAGTCATGGAGCAGCCAATGGTGCCACTGCTTTTTGTGGCTGGGCTCTGTGGCGCCAATGGAATAGCATGCTGTCCATGACAGCAGTTGGAAAAATGTTCCACCACTTTCAAAGAAATTAGCTGCTGCAATCAGGAAGTAAAATGCAGCAGTCCCTGATTGCAGGAGTCAATTACTGCTTACCTGCTCTGGGCAAGGAACATGGCAGCAGCTTCTCCATCCCCAGAGAAGCCAAGGGACAGCCACCACCTTTTATCTGTGAAAGCTGATGGAGTGCCCAATCCCCATCAGCAAGGTGAACCTCCCCCATTTCTTGTTTGCCTAGGGGGTGCCCAATCCCCCTTGGCTCATGCTACCTCCGCTTCCACTCCCTGACAGGGGTGCCCAATCCCCATTGGCATGTCCCTCTTGAGGTAATTTGCCAGTGGGGTGCCCAAACCCCGTTGGCATACTGTAACCCCCCCACCATGTCTTGTGTGCTGAGGGGGTGCCCAATCCCCCTCAGCTCATGTGACCCCCCCAACTCTGTATGGCCGGCAGGGGTGTCCAATCTGTCAGCTATAGGCCCCCCAAACCATTAGGTGGCATGCTGGGAGCTCACCCAAGTGTGCCAAATGGCACCTGTAAAAACAAAAACCATCACACAATTTTTTTTTTTTACCCTGTAAACCAGAAAATGGTCCCTCGTCGAGTCCGGCGGCCCCTCATCCAATCTGCACACACCCTCTGTGCAGCCTGCCTCCCCACACCCCACACCCTTTCCCCATACTTACCTCTGGAGCTCAGTGCGATGATCTTTGGTGGACCGGGAACACATCTGCACTCTTCAAAGCCGACCGCGAACTGAAGAAATGCCAGTATGCTGTATAATGGCATACATAGGGTTTTTCCAACTTTGGTGCATATCTCGGTAATTTTTGGAATTTTGTCACCAAATTTTTCACATAGGGTTACTGGGACCCCTCTTCATGAATTCCGTCACATTCGTGGTGTTATTCGATCCGAAAGGTGATTTCGCCATCACTGCATGAAATTACCTTTCAGGATCAATTAACAAAATGCCAGTACCAGTGTTCATGAGGTAGGCTCTCAAAAAGCCTATGTTGCAAATTTGATGAAAAAATCAAAACAATGACTGTTTTATGAGCATGTTGCTGTTTCCACACCATAACTTTGCAAATCTGTAATATTTTTCACTCAGATTTTCAACATTGGTATTTTTCACACCTCCTTATGAACAGTATAGCTGTAATTTTTCACATCCTGTCCAAAATGTGTTTTCGCACTACCTGCGCAAAATAGCACGGTCACTGAGGGAAATCAGTGTTCAGGACATATTAAGAAAATCTCAGTGATGCTGTTCATGAGCAGAGGTCCTAAAATGCCTATGCTGAAAATTTGGTGACAAAAGTCCACAAAATGAGTATGCTACAAGCATGAGTTGTGCAGTTTCTGCATGCGTTGTGCAGTTTCTACGTGCACTCGTAACTTCGAGATTTTGCAATATTTTCATTAACATTTAAAACATTTTCAGTTTTGCACACCTCCTTATTAGCTGTACAGCTGTCATTTTTCATATCCTGCCCGAAATTTATTTTCGCACAAGTGGCGCACAATGGCGCGGTCGCTGTGGGAAATCAATGATCAGGACAGATGAAGAAAATCACAGTGACAGTGTTCATGAGCAGAGGTCCCAAAATGCCTGTGTTGAAAATTTGGTGAAATAATTCAACTAAATGACTGTGTTAAGAGTGTGCATTGAAAATTTGGTGACAAAAGTCCACAAAATTAGTATATTACAAGCTTGCATTGCGCAGTTTCCATGTGAACTCATGACTTCGAGATTTTGTAATATTTTCATTCAACAATTACAACATTGTCAGTTTTACACACCTCCTTATGAACTGCACAGCTATCATTTTCCACATCCTGCCCAAAATGTGTTTTTGCACAACTGGCGCACAATGGCGCGGTCACTGTGGGAAATCATTGAACAGGACAGATGAAGAAAATCATAATTCATGAGTTGAGCTCCCAAAATGCCTATGTTGAAAATTTGGTGAAATAATTCCACTAAATGACTGTGTTATGAGTGTACATTGTGCAGTTTCTACGTATGTTCATAAATTCGAGCATTTTTAATATTTTCACTCCAGATTTTCAATAGTGCCATCTCTTCACACCTACCTATGAATGATACAGCTGTCATTTTTCACATCCTGCCTGAATGGTCTTTTCCCACACCTGGTGCCGAATGGCACGGTCGCTGTGAGAAATCAACGTTCGGCACAGATGAACAAAATCACAGTGCGACTATTCATGAGCAGAGGTCCCAAACATTTTCATGAGGTGGGGTCACAAAAATGCCATGTTGCAAATTTGTAGTGCAAATACCAACAAACAGCTGGGGCATTAGGGTTTCTAACCACAACGTCCCACTCTGTACAGACTGACAGGAGTCAGGGGTATGCCTTTGCATTGCCAGCTGTCATGCTTATGCCATGCCATCCCCCTATCCTCAAGCCTCTGATAGGCATTAAAGTGTGCCTTGGACTCTTTGGCCCCACAGTTCACCCCATTCTCCTGTGCTGCACCCATTTCAGCATATGTTCTTATGAAATGGGGTGCCTGTAAAGCTGAACACCCCCAAGGCACACCTCAGCACTTGTCAGTGTCTGCAGGATAGGGTGAGGCAAAATACCATGGGCGTAATGGCCGATTGGGGTTAGCGTAAGGTCCAAGGACCCCAAGGCACAATGCAATATATGTTGCACTGCAGGATAGAGTGAGCTGGAACACCATGAACATTATAGCTGATGCCCAAAGGCGCACCTCAGTGCCTGTCAATCTCTGTAGGGTGATGTGGGGTTGACGTCACTTTCATACTTCACTGCCATTCCTATTATGCATCTGTTCAACTCCTGCGCTACCAATGCCAATGTCAGCAAGACAACATTTGGCATTGACAAATGCTTGTTTTCTCAGCTCCTACGGGCTTTGTAAAGTAACAGAATCACATGTCCTTACAACTGAAACAGTGGAAGCAAGAACACACAATACATACTTTATCAGCTTTGCTGGTTTCAGTCTAAAGCATCCTTCAAACATCACTCTGCTTTACAAGATCAACCAAATCCCTGGATACAAAGGATACACACAACGTTTTTAAATTAGAGCCCAGTTTATGTTTAAAGTCCACCAATGTTGTACGCTCACCCCTAGACAGCTTCACAGTAAAAAGGAAACACTTAAGTATGTTATGAGACTCATGTTCTAAATAAACATTTTCAAGCTTGAATATTATCAGCTTAATAAATCCTTTCAGCCTGCAGAAAGGCTGAAGCTAATGAGTCCTTTTTCATAACTTGCTTAAATTAAATTGGAAAACACTGTAGTTTACAAGAGGTAATAGGAAAGTGCTATTCACAAGTCAGTTGCAAAAATCTGTTACAGGCGAAAAAATAGCAACAGCTTCACTCCAGTAGCATAGTGTCCAGCATTAGCAAAATTCAGGGATGCACCAAAGACTGAATTCAAATTCATTCTTTTTTTCCAAGCTTGTTCAGGCTTGTAAAACAACAAAATCATGCATCTTGACAATTGGAAAAGTGGAAGCAGGAACACACAGTGCATGCTTTATCAGCTTTGCTGGTTTCAGTCTAAAACATCCTTCAAATGCTGCTCTGCTTCACAAATTCAACCAAATCCCTCAATACGAAGGATGCACACAAAAGTTTTAAACTGGAGCCCAGTTTAAGTTTAAATTCCACCAGCATTGGATGCTTACCCCAAAACAGCTTCCCAGTGAGAAAAAAAACACGGAGGAACACCATGAGACTCAAGTTCAGAATAAACTTTTCGAGCTTGAATATTATAGGCTTAATAAGTTCTTTCAGCCCTGCAGCAAAGGCCAAGGTTAACAATGAATCCCTTTCAGAACTTGACACATATGTAGTTTTAAGCACTTAGAAGCAGTGTATTCACGACTTACAGTTCTGTAGTTCTTTTAAACATCACGATCCACACATAACAGTTGGTTGTCCTGTTTCATTCCACCTGTAGTGACAACTTCAGTTTCTCTACTGTTCTATGTGTCTCATATCATTACTCAAAACTTAGTATAGAAAAGGTAAATGTGCAAAAGGGGTAGGAAAGCCACAAATGTAGAAACATCTCCATTCAAAGGGAGAAAGAACTAAGTGGCAGCCAGTCTCTCCTGCATCCCTGGCACCATTATGCCTCATCCAAAACTTCACCAGTGCATCACTGGACACCAGCTTCTCCACCACTGTATGTAGTTACATTAAAGTCATCCCATCCTCAGTATCCAGCACGAATACCAGTCATCAACCTGATGCTGCTCTTTGATTCAACGTTGTCACACAGCTGAAGAGTACCTGGAACAAGAGAAACAGGAGCAGAAAACAGTTTGAGAGTGGCATCCAGATATATTTATGTGCTTATGTCCTATGGAGCAGCAGCCACGCCATCTGAGCCTGTCACTGACCTGCACTACTAACGGACCTCTCCCAGATGACTTTCACAGGGCGAGATGGCTAGACACCCCTCCCTGGGACAGGACAGGAGTCACTGGGATGCTCAATCCTCTCCAACATCACTGAACCTGGAAACCCCTACTTATTTCCAAATGTGAGTCACCTGCATGGCAGGAGGTAAGGCATTCAACTCCTCAACTCTCCACACCACCAGGCAGGCTGTATATTGTTTATTGTTTATTTCAGATTCATAAAAATACCTTTGAGTCAAAGACTCATTTACAAAGATTTCACATCACATAGAATAGTAACAGACAAACATTACAATGCGTGTTTCAGAGAATAAAGATCAGTTTGTTGCAAAGAATAGCCAGGCTAACATTCAAGTACTAGGGTTGCATAATACAGTTTTTTACAGAATACATAACAAATGAAGATATATTACAATGCCAGAGAGACTCAGATTGGGCACTAAGGAGGAAGAGGCATGTCAGAGGCCATTGTCAGTGGATATGGTGAAGGGAGAGGGCAGAGTTCAATTGAAATCACAGGTACTTGAGGACAGGAGCTGGACCCTAAGGTGGGCTTTAAATTGTCCAAGTCTTTGTTCATTTGCCACTGTAGTGGGTAGGCTGTTCATCCACAAGTGGGCCCTGTAGCTGAAGGACCTTTGGAATTGAGAGGTACGGAAGGAAGGAATCGAGACGAGATGGTAGTCTGAGCTACAGGTGTACTTAACCTTAATGTCTGGATGGATTAAGGGGGTGAACCCAGCAGGGAAGAGGCCTAAGGCTATTTTTTTTGCCATAATGCAGGTGTGGAATCTGATTCTGTTGTCGAGATTAAGCCAGTTGGTAACATTAATAAGTGAAGAGGTATGGGTATGATGATCGCATCCCAATATGAGCCAAAAAGCTTTGTTAAGGGTGAGACGGAGTCTAACCAGGGTTGAGGTGCTTGCCGCCCCATATATCAGTAAGCCATAATCAAGCAGAGAGAGGACCAAGGAGGAGACAGCGAGCCTGAGGGCACCAGGGGTAAGGCAGTGTTTTAAGTGGTGCAAAAGCCCAAGCCTAACATTGAGGGCCTTAGATAGGTGGTGGATATGCTTATGATAGTAATGCCCTGTGTCCAAGGTAATGCCCAGGTATTTAAAGGAGTCCACTTGCTCCAGGGGTGTCTGATTTGATGTTAGTATTTGGTGGCAAAACCCCTTTCTGGTATTCTACAGGTGTGCCAATAGCATAACTTTGTTTTTTTTTATAGCTAAGAATAAGGCATTGTGCAGTGAACCAGCTTTCGGCACAGTTGAAAGAGGACTGGAGGGAGTGGGGAAGTTGAAGGGGGTCAGGGCTGGAGGAGAAGATGACAGCATTGTCCGTGTATAATGATAGGTTGCCAGGGCAGGACTCAGGGAGGAATTTAGGAAGAGGCTGAAAAGTAGAGGACCCAGTACAGAACACTGTGGGACACCAGAGAGGACAGGAGATTTGTTGGATAGTGCATTACCAATTTTGACCTGTTGAGTCTGGTTCAAGAGGTAGTCAGAGAACCATCCCAAGGCATCCCGAGAGAGACCCAGGTTGGTCAAAGTGGTTAGAAGAAGGGAGTGGTTGATGGTGTTGAATGACTTTGTGAGGTCTATGAAGATCGCACCAGTGATGTGACCTTTGTCCAGCGCAGAGTGTATATGTGTGGTAAGTTTGAGAAGGGCAGTAGTAGTGCTGTGCCCTTTGCGGAAACCATGTTGTTGTTATATTGTGTTGCTTTACTCACCATTTCCTCTAAAGTGCATTACAAGACTTGTGGCATAGCACCATGTAACAGAGTAGCACCATGTAGGAGCATGCAGCAACCTGATGTATTTTTGCTGGTAGTTGAGAAAGATTCTGGAGCACACAATTTTGTATATTGTGCTTGTTTCACCTTTCCTTTAAAGTGCATTACAATCAATGTGGATGGGTGACTGACACACAGTGCAGCAGCATATAGCAGTGGCAGTACATTACCACCATTTATTCATTTTTGTGTTTGGAAGAAAATTTCAACAAGTGGGAAATTTATATATTGTGTATACAGTACATGCTCCTTGCAGTTCAGTCGGCAGCTGGTTGTGGTGGGGAGAGGGAGACTGTGACAGTCACTGGCTCAGGGAATGGGATGTGGGAGCAGGTTGGTGGGGCACTGCCTGTTGGGCTGGGGGAGTGGGGGTCCACTTGACCACCAGGGAACAATTATACAGTATATAATTATATGGGCTGGTCAGGGATAGGGATGGGGGGTTTGCTAGACTACCAGGAAATGACTGTAGTAATATTCAAGTATATCAGGGTGGGGGGGTCTGCTAGAGCACCACAGAACCTATATTGTACTAATACGGGGATCTGGTGGGGGGTCTGCTAGACCAACATGGGATATTTGTATGAAACAGGGATTGGGCGAGTGGGCTGCTAGACCACAAGGGAATGCATTGTTATATTGCTGCATGGCCACCTATAGCTTGTGGAAACCTGTCCAGATGCACTCTGTGTTTGGCCATTGGTTACAGTTGCTGCAAGCTGTGGGACTTTGCTGCCTGGGCCCTACCGGATAGAGAATTGGGAGTAGGGTTTCTGGCACACAAGCAATCTACACAAGCTGCCTTTGGTGCAGCTTGCACTGGGGTTTGAGACTCAGGCCCCATATGTTAACAAGAGTGCTTTACAACAAAAATAGCAGTGAGAATTAAGAGAATTATATGACATGAAATCTGCACCAATAATCCACACCAATAAAGAAAATATAGATCGAAAATATAATTTTTTTTTAAGAAGAGAGAGTACTGAAACAGACATCAAGACAAGAAAGAATGGAGTGAAACAGTAAAAGAGAAAGACAGGAAAAGAGTTTCAGTTTTTTTTTGATTTATAAAACATTTATTTTGCATAAACAAAAAGGAGGGAAGAATGATTAAGGGCAGACAGGAAGGTGAATATGACAGAGAAAAGGACAGGGTGTAAAAGAGGCAGGACTGAGGACTGGAGCCAAAAAGACTGAAAAAAGGGACGATAGAGTAAAATGTATTTTAAAGCCTATAACTAGGTGGAAACCAGACTGCCAAATTGGAACTTATTCATAGATTCATAGATTGGCACAAGTTCAAAAGGCAAGATGCCCATTTCTGAACTCGCCACCTGCTGATATCAGCAGTGGAAGTAAAACTTCTTATTACCCATGTATTCATCAAGTCTTTTTTAAACTGTTCTACATTTTCACTATTTATAATGTGTGGTGGTAGTGCATTCCAAATAGGAGGAATTCTCTGAGTGAAAAATGTCAACCATTTGTTAGTTTTACATAGGGTTGATTTTAGTTTCAAATTATGTGATCTAGTAAAATTATTTGTAAAGTTTTTTCTAATCCAATAGAATTTAACAAGTAATCATTTTGGCATGCTTTATAAGTGTAAATTAGATCACCTCTTAAAATTCTGCACTTCAAAGAGTATAACTGTAACGTTTTTAATCTGATACCATAATCTACTTCAACCATTTTATCAATCCTTTTAGTTACTCTTCACTGTACTCTTTCTGTCATTTGCTGATAGCCAATAGAAGTTGGGGAACAAAATGAAGCACAGTAATCTAAGTGAGGATGAACCAAGCTTGTATATAAGGGCAATATAACTGAAGGTTTTCTACTTTTGATATGTCTCAAAATATTGCTTATAATCATGTGACATTTTTTTGACAGTTTTATTAGTATGGGAATTAAATTTTAAATTATCTGTAATTGTTATACCCAAATTCTTTTCCTCTGTGGTGGTCATTAATTTTACATTTTATATTGAATATGTGTGCTTTTTGTTATTATTCCCCATATGCATAACTTTACATTTTGTAGGGTTGAATTTCATTTTATTTTTTACTGCCCAATTTGTTAAATTATTTAAATTATCTCGTAATATATTTGCTGATAAAATGTTGTTCACAGTACAACCTATTTTACAGTCATCTGCATATTTATTTATCCAGACGTCTTTAGATGTTTGTATACTAGTAACCATTATATTAAAAAGTAAAGGCCCGAGGACAGAGCCTTGTGGTACATTACTGGTTACTAGACTCCAATCAGATTCATGACCACGAACAACCACCCTTTGATATCTATTATGTAACCATGATGAGATCCAATTAATAAATGTGTATCCAGATTTAAATAGTGTAGCTGTTCAATCAAAATTTTATGTGAGATAGTACCAAATGCCTTTTCAAAATCCAAAAATATGATGTCCACCAGAAAGCCATTATCTAGTGCATTGCTAACTGGCTCAAAGAAACTAAGGAGATTTGTTAAGCATGACCTACCAGTGGAAAAACCATGCTGAGAAATATCTGTGCTACCAGAACCTTTAATATGTTCAGAAATATTAGAATGAATACATTTTTCAATAATCTTGCTGATAAGTGAGGTTAAACTGATAGGCCTATAGTTAGTTATTATCTGTCTGTTACCACCTTTAAAAATAGGTGTGATGTTCGCCACTTTCCAGGATTGAGGAACCCTTCCTTGATTTATAGTCATATTGAATAAATAAGTTAGTGGACCAGAAAGTTCTTTAGATACTTCTTTTACAAATTTGGGGTGGCTGTATTACATTTAATTTTGTTAATGGCTTCTACTATATCCTGTTCTGAAAAGAATGATATGACATCCGATGTGTGTTGTGTATCCGAAGGTATTAAGTTGAAATTATTAAATATACTTGTGAAATATTGATTAAATTCTGTAGCCATATCTTTTTCACTAGTGATTATTTTGTCATCTAATTTTAATGGTCCTATCCCAGTGTGAGTTTGTTTTATTGAACCAATATAATTATAAAACTTTTTCTTATTATCTTTAATGTTTTTGCTAAATTTATCTCTAAGTTTTGTTTTGATTTTTTAATCATTTGTTTATTTGTCCTAGCAAGTTTTTTGAACTTACACCAATCAGAGGCCTTTTTCGACTTACCGTATTTGTTATTGGCATGATGCTTCCTTTTTTTGATATGCTTTAAATCTTTAGTCCACCACAAAGGTATTCTTTGTTTGTTATTATTGTTATATTTTACTCTGTCAGGCACCCAGGTGTTTAAACGGTAATCTATTTTACCTTTTATTTTTTCCGCACACATGTTCAATCTCAAGATTATTTAGGTCATTAGACCAATTTCATGAAGTCAATAATTTTTTTTATATTATTATAATCTGCTTTATAATAATTTTTAAACTTACTTATCCCTTTGTTGCATTTACATGTCTTATGAAATCACATGTGAACATGTTATGGACACTATTACCCAAGGGTGGCAAAATGATGGGAGTTGAAAGGAGGTCAGCATTATTTGTAAAAACAAGGCCAAGTATATTATTATTCCTGGTAGGAATAGTCACTAGTTGGTCCAAACCATGATTAAGGGTGGTTTCAAGAAACTGTTGTTCAATGTTACTGTTAGTTTTGAATGTTTCCCAGTTTATATTGGGGAAGTTAAAGTCTCCAATAATTATTAAGCCACCATTAACCGCAGTATTGTCTAACTGTTTTAGGAAAACTAAATGTTCATCAGGATTCAAGCTAGGTGATCTATAACAAAGGCCTACAGTTAAGGTTTCATAACCTAGTTCAATTTTAGCCCAAAGTATCTCAACTGCAGAATCTTCATTTGCTATCTCATGACAGTTAAATTTGTTAGCTATATAGATTGCTAGACCTCCATCCTTAACATTCTGTCTAATTTTTAAGAATGTTGTGTAACCAGAGATGCCAGTGTTCCAGTCATTATCTGTAAACCATGTTTCAGTAACACAACAGATGTCCACCTCTTTGTTTACCAGAATGTATTTTAGTTCATCAAGTTTATTTGTTAGACTGCAAGCATTAGTCAATAGAATTTTAAATCCCTTAAATCTTAAATCTTAAATCTCTTTTTTCATTATCCTTAATCTCATTAAATCCACATTTTTCTGATTAGATGGACTTTTTTGATTTGTTAAACTAAATTTTGAATTCCTCTTTCTTTTTCTTTTTTTAAGTTTTAAATTTTTATAAGATACAATATTGTAATTTACACTCCACTCACAACTTGGGGAGTTTTTTTGATAGATGATACATTTTTTATAACAAAATCGGCCTCCCCCACCTCTTAGTTCAAAGCTGCATCTATTGAATTATTGAACTGTTGACTAAGGAATTGTGATCCCATTTTATTGAGGTGCAGTCCGTCAGGACTAAACATTTCATGCTTTTCACTATAATCTTCCCAGTGTGTTATACAATTAATGTTCTGCTTTAGGAACCACTGTCTAAGCCAATTATTAACTTCTTTTAGTGTACAATTTTGTCTGTAACTTGCTCTTGGGATCAGGAGTATCTTGGAAAAAAAGATATTGCAGTCAAGATCCACAAGTGTATTTGTTAAATTAACAAATTCCTGCTTAATTTGATGAGAATTTTGATGAAATACATTATTGGCTCCTACTTGAATAATCACCAATTTTCTAGTATTGTTTTGACATACTATATTGTTAACCATTTTTGAAATGTCTGATATTTTAGCACCCTTAAAACAAGAAAGGGTTCTATGCGCTTTGTCCTTGTCAGAAATTGCTCTGTCTAATCTCTTAATAATAGAGTCACCGAGTACATATATTTCTGTTTCTCTAGGCAGTGTAACCTCGGATTCCATATTTTGGTCAATCTTCTGGCTTTCTATAGAAGTTGTATCAAATATTATTAGATTTTGATCTGGAATCAGATTCTGTTCTGTACCCATTGAATGAGATTCAACATTTAGAAGAATAGGTGTATCATACAAACATACTAACATACTAATTGCCAGCAGATTAGGCCTTATGGTCTATCAAGTCTGCTCAAACCTCAGATCCCTAGTTGGATGCTGAGGCCCTCCCCCCCTTGTGTTCCAGAAACCCCTATCATCCATCCCCACCCCCCTGGGCCAGGTCATCATCTGATACATCCACTTTCTGTGTCTGTCCCCCCCTCTCTTGAAGCTCTCCACAGTGGATATCTGAAACAGTTCACCAGGCAGTGCATTCCAAGGGTCCATCACCCTCTCAGTGAAAAACCTCCTCCTCTTCCCCCCTCAGCCTTCCACCTTCCAACTTCAAACCATGCCCTCTGGTGATACCGCCCTGCTTTAGTCTAAAGATACCCTCCATTTTTACCCTATTTATTCCCTTGAGGTACTTGAAGACCTCAATCATGTCCCCCTGTCTTTCCTCTCCTCCAATGAAAACAGGCAGAGCTCCTCAAGTCTGTCCTCATATGTATCAGAGATAATATCCTCACTTTGAGAAGCAGATATACCCATTGTCCCTTCTTAGGGGATATCTAAATTTAAAGGATCAAATGAATTTGTGATATCAAGATTGAATTGCTTAGTTTTCCTTCCCTCTTTTTTCTTAGGATGTTTTAGATGTTGAACTTGGTACCAGATATCCTCTGGATCAGTGATTTCATCTTCTTCCCTAAACTTTTCTTTTATTTAAAGGAGTGTTATTCACAGGGACAAGGGCTTCTGGTGTTTTTGTATTAGTTTGTAATTGAATGTGAAAATGGTCAGCCATATCCACCTGACTTTGTTCAATTTCACTGAGCCTATTATTAAACTGGGCCAGTAGTGCTGCCATATCTTTATTATCAATACATTTGATACATGTAAAAGGATTGTTTAATGGTAATTCTGAAGCAATCATATACATGTTACATGATTTGCAGAGTATGGCTTTTCCTCCATTCGCTATCTGGATAAATATTTCCATAATGTTATACAATATAACTATTTCAAACAGAAAATAGAGTGAATTAAATACTCCAGGCAGTAAGCAGCCTATTCTGTGCTTATACAATAGACTATTTTATTTGTCAATAATAGAGGTTTAATACTTAATCATGACCCAAATTTATGGTCACAGAAGCTCTCGCTTCATACACTACACCTTTCAGGTATTATGAATATATACCAAGAAAGATGTCTTAGAAAACAGCAATAAGTGATTAATCTGTATGCATTAAAAACATGATGCCCCAGTAACAGATGCTGCTCCCTAATTCTAAGATTCAAAACACTGCTGATAGTTCAGGCTAAGGTTTCTCTTTTTAGAGAAGTTAACACGGCAGTGAAAAATACAGGGTTACTTGTTATGGCCTCAATTATTACCTCTCAACAGATACAGTAGCACTTAGGAGCAAGGTAGACACTGTATGTGGAATAGAAAATGTTTAAGGACATGGACTTCCACACCACCTCTTCTTTCACTCTTTCATGCTAAACACGCAAAACACACATGAGGACATGTGTCCTTTGCGTGCATCTTCACGTGCAATAAGCACGCCCTGCCCAAGCTTGCCCTGCTTGCTGGAGTGTAGATTTATATAGCAGCCCCACCCATAAGTGCTATCAGCTGATCACTGAAAATCCTAACACTTTAAGTGCCAGTAGTTTAATTAGTGGCTTTCAAGCACCACAGAGCTACTCCTGCAAGAAAGGTGCAAAGCACCCTATTAGTTCTATAAAATAATGTAATCCTGCAAATGCATGCCCTCAATTACAACTTACTAGTTCCAGTATTTTTTGGAGGATTTCTTCCATTGAAGAAACTCAGGGGAAGATTTGATGCTTGCTGTTTGTGTTGGTGTCAGTGCTGCTGATGCTGCCCCCTGCCCTTTGCTACACTGTAACCATTATTGATGGACTGTGTCCTGTCCTGAAATCAGGGAAGACCTGGGCTGTTTCACACATGGTGGCACTGAGGAGCTAGAAGATAATGAATGTGGCTCCTTAGAGTGACAACCAGTAGTGGTGGTGGTACTACAGGGGGATCAGGAGACTCATGTTGCTGCTTTGCAGTTGGGATATGCTGCTTCGGAACTAAGAGAACCTGTGTCTGTTGCTACACTGGTGCTGGGGGTTCAGGCTGCTGCTTCAGAGATTGGGGAACTGGTTGCTGCTGCTGCAGTGGGCTAGGGGTTGCTCCTGCTGATGCACTTGGGGCTATTGTGGTGCAGCAGTGGCTGCTGGATCACCCCAGGGCACTGTACAGCACAGACATGTGGGACCATGGTGAGTCTTCATGCAACCCCCAGACTCCATCCTTAATAATACTTAAGAGTAGAAAGAGAAAGCGAGAAAGCGAGAGAGTAGAAAAGTAAGATAGAAAAACATTGGAAAAAAAGAGAAAACAGACCTCTCTAATAACTAAAAAAATAGGCAAAATATATAAGAAACAGAGACTGAATTAACACAAAGAAGACTATTCGATAAGAATGAAAAAAGAATTAGAAGAAATGTTAACGTAGTGAAAAATAGGTTAGGATACATCTATTTTATTCACTGAAAGTTGTCAGGCTCCACCTGAGCCTTCAAATGGTTGTATCTCTTAAACTTGTTATGAATTAACTTTGTACATTCTGCCTGCCAGTTGTCTTTATCTGCCTATAATCAACTATGTATAATTTGTATACACTGTCTTACATAGACCAGTTTTGTTCTAGTGTCCCAGGTCATGCCTGAAAATAGGTATTTGATTATCTAGTGCACCTACCTGGCAAATACAAATTTAATAAATAATACTTTCCTTCACTGATTAACTAAAACTGCAAAGCCAAAAGTGAAGCAGTAATACTGTATAGAGTTTTACCATGTGACACACAGAACTTCTTTCATGTGACCTTGAGACACTTATTTACCAGCAACCTCATTTTAACCAAACTTCGCCCAAATGTATCCCAAGGGTGAAATTATAGACCAAGTTGCAAAAGGCACATTTCATACTAAATAGTAAAATTCATGAATGGATCTATGAAAGCAAAGTTGGCGAATACACCTAAATATCGCTGATGAATTAAGACTTTGAGGCATCTCTACTCATGGTTCTGTATGAATTTCTTGTTATGGTCGACAGTTTCTTCTTCTGTAAGGTAAAGCAACTTAATCAGTGTCATTATTCCTGCAAGTCCCTGATAATACCATGTGCTGCTAGGTTACAGAGGACATATTACATTCCTATAGAGTTCTAGTTTTAATTTCATTCTTAAAGTCTGTTTAGGCATGGGGGGGGGATGATCAAATAGGCATGGGTACCCATATCCACAAACAGTGATGCAGATATATCACCAATTTACATTGATTCTGAGAGGAAAAAGCCACTGTCCGGAGGTTGACTGGTACACAGCCCCTTCCCAAATTGGCAGTAGGTGCAACTGGTTCCTCATTCTCCCCACACTGAGACCTTAACTTGAGGATGCTGGAATTATAGAGGTGCAGGGGAAGACCTATCGCTTCTCACCCTCCCAAACAGTTAAACATCCTGGGAGCACAGTGGTATTAGGGAATTAAAAATATCCTATCTCATACTATATAAATGTAGTCAAAATGCTCACTTCATGCCATGGTTACCTTTTAATGTTTTCTTTGATGTTTCCAAAATCACATCCTTTTTTTCCCGTTAATCATTTTATTGAAATCTTTCAGGTAAAACATAAAACATGATAAACTTCTTACAAACGGTGTCAGAAATAGGACTGCACTGCAGTATGGCATGAGAAATAACAAGGCAGTATACAACAGTCAAATAGGAGAGTACATTTAGACACAGTAAGCAACAGAACACCTGTAGCGGTACAGTTCTAACAGAGACTGTAGAATAGATTGAACATAGGTTTGGTCACTGCTGAATAGAGTAGTAATACCCAGCATGAGTCACACTGACTGGGTCCAGGAACATAGCATGGGTAGAGAAGATATGCCTTTAGTGGAACATGAAAAAGGCAGCACTCTCAGATTTGGTGCAATTACTGCTCTGCCAGGGGGACAAGGCATTGTGTGCCATGCTCAGGGTGGTGGCAAAGTTTGGAAAATAAGTAGGGTCCCAAATCCTCTCATATTGCTGAAATGTGTCCGCATATCTGTGACATAGTTTCTTCAGAGATGCTATCTCATCCACCACCAATAGCCACTTAGATACTGAGTGGATATTGGTGGACTACCACTGACATAAGAGAAGCCACTTGGCAACAGTGCTGACACAGACTGTCCACTTGAAGGTAGGGAACTGTGTCAGTATGAGGATTCTATGTCTGCCCAGCAAGAACAGCAAGGAATCTAATGGGGTGTCTTCCCCATGATGATACCACATGGTTTTCTAATCCCATACAGTAACAGAACAGGATAATAACAGGACACTCTTATATTATGTACGTGAGATAGATCCCTTGTTGGGAGCAACACCATCACTTATCATCTGCTATTAAGCCTATTTTTTTAAGTACTACAAGGGAACAGTACCACCGAAGAAAGATCTTATTCTGTATCAAATCACTGCAGCTGTCTTGGCAGGCTGTGTGCGCTCATTGTGGCTCGCAGTCCACTCCACTTCATGAATATGAATGCTAAGCTCTTTTTCCAACACAATTTTGGCAGGTACAGATTGGTTTAGAAGGGCATTGCAGAGTGTTCTTTAGACTGTGCTGGCTCTGCCCCAGGGCATGTGATTCACCCTGGTTATCATTACCCCATAGGGTCTTCCACTATCCTTGAAGCATTGGGTAGCTTGGTGGTAACTGAACTCCTTATCTGGAGATATGTCCAAAAATCTTGTTTCAGGATATCATACTTTTGCTGTAGGGTTGAGATGTTCTCAGTATGACCTTTATTCAGGGTAAGCAGGACTTGCATCAGGAGGATCCTACGTTGTGCCCAAGTATACCTAAGAGGGGAGGACTGCCCTATTTGGATGTTGTCATTACCCCATAGAGGTCAAGAAGGGGAGGGAATGGGGAATATCTTAAGTCTCTATGTAGTTGCCTACACATGACTGTGGAGCCTAGGATAACGGGGTTGTCCTTTAGATAACCAGGGAATCAATATACAGAAATGCTGCAGCCACTGTAGTCTGGCTGACATCCTGCATGATTAGTAACCATAGAGGCAAGCCCTGAGCTGCCGGAGAGAACCAGTTTAGAGTATGAGTGGCGTTAAAGGCTAGATGGTATCCTCGGAACCATTGTAGATCCCAGCCCCCCAGAACTAGAGGTTATCCAACTTTGTCCTACTAAACTTGGTGCCCTTACCTCCCCAGAGAAAGTTGCCAACAAGTTTATCAGCCTTTTGGAACCAGGTCAGGGTGATATGTACTCGCAGATGGGAGAGGAGGTTATGATCTTTGGTGCATAGATAATTTTAAAAGTGTCAGTTTTGATAGCCAGTCATAGATTAAGCAGTTTTCACCAGGCTAGTTCAATTTTAGCAGTCTCCAGTGCTGGATGCATATTTAACTGGATCATTCTGGATATGGGCGAGTGAATGATGACACCGAGATACATAATCCCTTTTGGCGTCTATTTGAGCCCTTTGGTCTGAAAGGAAGCTGCCTAAGCCAAGGGACATAATAAAAGGACATTTGTTTTGTCCTGGATCATGTGTAGACCATTAAGCTCAGTAAATCTACGAAGGAGTTGAAGGAGGGGGGTCCAGAACTGTGTTTTCTATCCTGCTGGAGGATTAAGAGACTATCTGCATAAAGCAGAGTGTAGTACTCCTTACATCACTATCTAATTCCCTTTCCCCCTGTCCAGAATGTTCAACTTATTGCTGAGATACACCCATTTCCTGGAGAAATGGAAATCCACACTGGTCACACATGTATTCAAAAATGGTGATCATTGCAATATGTCCAATTACAGACCCATCTCTTGCCTCTCCCCACTGTGTAAGGTCCTGGAGAGAACTGTGTCAGAGCAGTTAGTCACATACGTAGAAAGATATGAACTTCAATGTGCCCAACATCATGGTTTTAAGAAACTCCAAGGCACCAGTACAACTTTGGTACAATACAACAACTACACGTATGATGCCTTAGATGATGACTGTATGGTGGGAGCCATTTACAGTGACCTAACAAAGGCTTTTTATTTGATCATCTAGAAGCTGCTTCTTGGTATGCTCCCTGCCGAGAGTCTGTCTACAGACTCAGTAGCCTAGTTCCAAAGTTATCCATCTGAGCACACACAGAGGGTATAAAATTGATGGCTCCCTATCACATCCAAAAAGTATCCATAGGTGTGCCACAGGGCTCTATTTTGGACCCTTTCTTCTTTGGCCTTGTCTGTCAGTCAGCTCATGTTCTCCTCTATGCAGACAATGCTGTCATCCATGCTAAGAACAACAACCTTAGCATCTTCACCTCTACTCTCCAGGAAAACTTTCAGTTCTTAGAAAAATGGTTTTCTAGTAATAACCTAGTCCTCAACTACAAAAAAATCAAAACCCATGATTTTTATCAGCAATTACATGAAAAGAAAGGTCTCCCCTTGTCATCCTCAATAACAAAGGTCAAATGCTGGAACAATGGAACAGGTAGAGGCATTCAGATATCTCGGGATAGTGCTGGGTGACACTGTATCCTTCACCCCCCCCCCATGTGGACAATCTGGTGTCCTCAGTAAATAGAAGACTGGGTGCCCTATTCAGATACTGCAGAAACTAGGTGACTGATTATGTTCAGCTCCATTCTGTCCCTTGTGGGCTACAGACTACCTATTTATGTAGCTGCCTGTTACTCTGTATTAAACAGGGTCGGGGTTAAATGTAATAAGGCTTGCTGCTTTGTGTTAGGGGCTGGCAAGTGCCCCCAGAGCTGTAACCTTTATTCACTAACCAACTGGCTACCCTTCCAAGTAGAATAATGTTTCAGACTTGTTTACTAGCTAAGAAAGTACTGATGGGCCTAATATCCCCTGTGCTAAAAAACTGTTTCCAGCTACTGTCTATCCATTATAGCACAACAAGCATGGCCAAGAATGCCCTTGAACTTCCTTTCCACAGAACACAACTGGGTAAGTGCTTCTTTGCAACTAGGGCTGCAGGCTGGCTAAATGAACTGCCAGCCGTAATCCATGTTGAACCTCCCAAGGTTTGCCCAGTTCAAAAAATCCTATTGGGCTGCTGTTGATATTATTTTCACCTCTTTTTACAATAAATGATCTGCTACATATGTGAGTACTGTGTCCTGCCTTCAGTCCATTGCAATGGGTGCTGTTTTACTTTCTTTGTGTGGACTAGAAGCTCAGTGCAGTTGCAATGTGTCATGAAACTGGTCTTATTCATCACTGCTGGGCTCTGCTGTCTCTCTAGCAGCCTGCTGCTGGAACCTTTTTTTATTCAATCAGCTTTGCACTTGCGCAACTTAAATGCTTCTTTTTTAGGGCTGTGGGTGGAGCCAACTGCTGTTTTGGGATCGATCATACTTTACAAAAATGTCCGATCATGGAACCTTCCATTGAACTTTTGGAAATATCCTTCCAAAAGTCCAATGGAGCTTGAAATCCTCCACCATGATCAGCTGCTACAGATTAACAGATGCACTATTTTGGTTGTTACTTCTGCATTCCAGGCAAGAACAGAGCATGCGCAACTCGTACGCATGCACAGTTCTGCTGGTGTTGTCATGTTGTGAATGGCAAATTGCCATTTACTACAACTATGCATGCGCACGTGCCATGCATACACAGTTGTATCACCACTGCCAGCACCAGCAACAAAGAAAACCCTCCTGCACCCCCTCCCACTGCTGCTGTCCTCCCTGCTCCCTCTATTTCTGTCACTGCACCAACATTGGTTTCCCCAATCTCCATTTTGGCATTATGTAACTCCCCCACAACTCATATGGTACAATGGGAGCTGACCTCAGTGTGCCCAAATGGTATTTGTTTCCACCACGCTGACATCGGGGTGCCCAATTCCTGTGCCCACATTATGTGCCCCCAACTCATGTGGCAAACTGGGAGCCCACCTCAGTGTGCCCAAATGTATGTTTTTTTTCTTTTCTCCCCTGCTAACTTCGGGGTGCCCAATCCCCATGTCAGCATCATGTACCCACCCACCCCCAACTCTTGTGGCACCCTGGGAGCCAAATGTATGTTTTTGTTTCCCTGTAAATAAAGAAAACCGTCCCCCGATGAGTGTTTTTTTAACCTGTAAAAAATAAAATAATCCCTTGTCATCGCCCCAGTCCTCCCTCCCCCATCCCCACCCTCCCACTTAGCACACACCTCCCACACACACCCCCTTACCCCATACGTACCTCTGGAGGTCAGTGCTGTCATCTTCTCTGGACTGGGACATGTCTGCACTCTTCAAAGCTGAACCGCAAACTGAAGAATCAAAGGTAAGTGTGCTATAATATCATTCAATGGGGTAATCAACTTATCTTGACACATGAGCCATTTTTTGGAATTTTGGCCCCAAATTTTCAACATGGGGTTCTTGGGACCCCATCTTATGAAAGCTGCCACTGTCATTTTCATTACTCAGTCCCAAAAGGTGATTTTGACGTCACTGTGTGAAATCACCTTTTGGGACTAGTTAATAAAATGACAGTGCCACTGTTCATGAGGTGGGGTTCCAAAAACCTCATGTTGCAAATCTGGTGAAAAAACTCCAATAACTGACTGACTGTTACGAGCATGCATTGCACAGTTTCTATGCACGCTCCTAACTTTGTCAATGTTTTAATATTTTCACTCCAGATTTTCAACATTGCCATTTTTGCATACCTCCTTTCTAAAAGTACAGTTGTCATTTTCCACATCCTGCCCCAAACATGTTTTCGCACCTGTGGCACAGAATGGTGCAGTTGCTCAGCAAAATTACCTTTTGGGACAAATGAACAAAATGACACTGGCACGTTTCATGAGGAACGGTCCCAAAAAGGCCATGTTGAAAATTTGGTGCAACACCTTCAAAAAATGGCCACGTTATACCCGGGCGTTCAATAATTTCTATGCACACGTGTAACTTTGGTTATTTGGCAGCTCATCACAGCCCTATCAGATCTGGCAAGAACTTGTTTGTTTGGACAAGCTTTCCCTCTGGAATGTATTCATTCAACCCAAATTCTGACTTAATAGTAACATCTACTGTAATTTTATTGTAACATTTGTTTTAAAACTTGTAACTCTGATGTGGAACCTTTGTACAAAAGAAACTGCTCAAAGGTGCCATCTGGATCTTCTGATAAATAAGTAATCCCCTGGAGAGCAGGGTGATGGTAGATAGCAATGGCCAGGGCTTAAATGGCTAGAACAAATAATAGTAGGGAAAAGGGGCAGCCCTATCTTGTACCCCTTTACAGTGTGAATGGTACAGACATAGGCCATTAGTGAGAACAGAGGCTGACAGGGTGTTGTAGAGCAACTGGACCAATCTCAAGAAGTTAGCTCTGAAACCCATGTGTGATGCATGTGTCAGAGGTAGGTCAACTCAACTGAGTCGAAAACCTTTTTGAAATCAACAGCAGTGCCAATGGCTGGAGCAGGAGTTTTCTTGGCAGAATGCATGAGGTGAAGGAGCGTGTGAAGATCATCAGAGCTCTGTCTCCCCCTGAAGAAGCCCGCCTGGGCTGGATGGATGAGCCCCTGGAGAACCAACCTGAATCTTAAGGCTAGGACCTTGGCCAGTATGTTGGTGTCCTCATTTAAGAGGAAAGTTGGTCTATATTGCCAGGCAGGGAAGAATCCTTCCCTTTCTTGGGCAGTACTGTGATAAGAGCCAGATTCTCAACGCAGTGGGGAAGACCTGAGGAATGGAGAGATTAGTAAATAATGAGTCAATTTTCTCTACTATATCAGTGCTCTCGGAGGCATACAGAACCTTGTAAGATGATTTCATAATGTTATTAAGGGAAGTAGCATCTGAATGAATTTTACCCTTGTCATCACAGAGACCAGCGATATGGTTTTCAGCCTGCATTTTCCTAAATCTATAGATGAGGACTCTTCCAGAAGCCCCCCACACACACTTCCCAGTACCTGTACTTCAAGTAGAACAAGATCAGTTTGGCCTTTCTGGTGAGTAGTTCATTTAAGCACACCCTTAGATTTGGGAGGTGGGTTCATGTTTCTTTGGAGGGAGGAGTCTGCTGTTTATATTCATTTCTGACTATGAGCAGATCTGCTTCCAAAGAATGAAGCTTCATCTCCCTTTCCCTGTGCCTATGTGTGGCAAAGCTGATTATTTAGCCCCTCATAGTGGCTTTTGTGCACTTTCCACATCACTGCATATGAGGTTTCCTCAGTTTGATTGGTGAGCATGAAGGCTATAGTTTCCTCTCTGGCCCAGGCTACAAAGTTGGGATCCCAGAGTAATAGAGGGTCCTGGTGTCAATTCCATGATTTGGGGACTTAGCATCTCCACATCACTGTAAGGACTTCGGGACGTGGTCAGATATGATGATGGAGAAGATGTTGGTAGAGATTACATTGTGGGTCAGCTCCTGGGAATCCATCACAAAAGTATGGGAACACACAGTTTAGCCTATAATAATAAAAAAAAAAGTTTCCTACACAGCATCCAAACAGGCATCGGTGAGCAGTGGGATCCTTCACAGATGCAACAAATGCAGCCACCCATGTGGAACAGCGGGAGGGAGTCTCAAAAAAGAACTGGGGTTACCTAAACAATACCTATGCCCTCTCATGAGACTACCAACTGTGGTGAGTGAGGGAAGCAGTATTACATCCCATAAGAATTGTCATACACACAGGAACCCAAAGCACCTTACCTGCTAGGGTGTTTTGTACGAGAACATCACCATGCCCACTGCCCAGCAGTACAACACATTCAAATCAGAGGCCTATTTTTACAGTATTCCTATACATTTCCCCTGTGACCCAAAATGTAAGCACTAAATAATGCAGCTGCATGCCACCCCCCCCCATGAATCTACACCCACACTACTTAAAAGGGCAATGACAGTGGTGAAATATGCCCACAGAAATAAGAGAGTCAGTATTATTCAGTTCAGGCAGGAGAGATGATAGGATAACAGTTTTAAGCGAAGCTGCTGTAAAAGGGAGTGTGGTTCATTTGCATGCATGTCCTGATAAGGTTGGTGTGTGGACATGAGTTTGTAGCCCCTAAAGACCTACAAAGGCCTCACGTGAAGATAAAGGAGCTGGTTGATACGCAATGCTGGGAGACCTCATGAGGAGTTGTTGAGACAGAGGGAAGTTGCTGGGAAGGCTCTGCTGGCTCATGGCCTCCTCAGACCTGGGTGATTCACTGGCAGGAAAGCCTGGTAACGCCTGTGACTAGGCTAACAGCATCCACCTAAGATTTGGGCCTAGAATTGGGGTCCTTGATATCTGATGGCTTCAATGAGAGGGAAGCAGCAGGCTAGACTTATAAATCATCTTTCAGCAATGGAGCCTAGCAGTTCCCATTAGAGGTGATTGTGATACCAAAGAGTTAGTTGAACCATCGCTCCTGCTCCAAATGCGATTTCTTAGTCTGTCAGCCCAGTTTTTTTTTTGGCAGCTGATATTTTTTCTTTTTGGTTTAACAGCCAAGTATCAAGGATCCAGGTCAGATGGTAGAGGGGGAAGTGGTGGGCTGCAGCTGTGACAGAGCAGGGCACTGTTGGTTGAAGCCAGGGTAGTGTCTACGGCACCGGCAGAGGCTTTGTACAATTGTAAGCATCCCCTGAGCTTGTGGGCAGCAAGTCCACATTTTGGCCACATATGCTTCAGCTGCTTCAGGGTCCTCTAGGGGTTGTGATACCCCATTTCTGGTAATGAAGACAGATGTGGAATATTGGAGAGTGTATTGAATCAGAGCTCCATAAGAGCTTTCATGTTTGGGGTGTAAGTCTTGCATTTGTTTGAAAGATCTATATAGAAGTCTGGGCAAATAAATATCAAGTGCCCCCTTCAGTTCAGTTCCACCTGTTGTTTGGCCCAAGTGAAGATGTTCTTCTGACCAGTATACCATAGAAAGCATGTAAGGAAGGGATGAGGGTGGTTTCCTTGTTTTTGCACTGGGGAAAGGAAGCAGTGTCCATCTCATTGATAACATGACAGTCCTGTTTGAAAAGTTCCTGTAGAGCTTTTTGCAGGAAAGAGATACAGTAGGATGCTCACCCTCACATCCCTCAGGTAATCCTACAAAATGGAGGTTGTTCCTCTGATTCCTATTCTCTGGATCATCTACATTGTCCCTCAGGAGCCTGATCACTCTGTCTTGATCATGGAGGTGGACTAGTGGTCTATCAGAGCTGTCTTCCATAAAGGATATTCTCTATTCAGCCATGTTTAAATGATCTCCTATTTGGATAATGTCAGAGTTAGTCCTTTGAGTAGCTATTTCAAGTTTGTTGATTTGGCCCATAAGCACTTCAAACATCACTTTGATCTCCAACAGAGTTGATGCTGAGGTGCTGCTGCCAATGTGTTCCATGCTGCCAGTCTGTAAGGGCACTACTGAGGGCACAGTTTTCACTTGATGTTATCTCCTGTTGTTTTGGTCAGATTTGAAAGCTGTTTGCACCAAGATTTAGCTGCTCAGAACTCTGACAAGCTGATCAAGAAGGCAGGCTGGTAAGTCACTAAAAACTGGGCAGTTTCACTCAGATTCTGCTGAGGGCTCTGAGAGCTAGACAAACTAAGCTGCCATCTTCTGATCACATCTTAAAACTGTTCTATCCCATTTTTGGTCAGTGGTGTTTTATATTTGTGGTACAATTTCTAAGCCCCAAAATTACATAGTGGCTGGTAAATGTCCCATAGCCTTGAGGCAGTATAGCGCAGTGGTTTAAGGCTCTGAGCTGCAAATCTGGTACATCCAGCATGCCAGACCTGGATTTGAACCCCACAGCTTCCCCTTGCATACTGTGTGACCCTGAGCAAGTCACTTAACTTCCCTGTGCTCCCAAGTTGGACCTGTAAAAAAGCTTGCAGCTTAGTGTGCTAGTCCTGGTTAAATAACTAACAAAAAAAAAAAAAGGTCTCACTACCACGGACTTTTCTTCTGACCTCCATATATTGATCATAAGTTTGAAGATCTGGTTCATAGGTTTCTTGTTGTCTTTCCAATATACATTTTATCTCAACAGTACATCAAAACATATAGTATATAATGTGTGCATTTACATGTTATGTGGGGTTTTGCTGGGTGCTGTTTTTGGTTATGTGGGATCAAGAAGATTTTATTTTTGCTGGTGCTGTTACATGGACTACATCTTCCTCATGGAAAACAACCTATCCTGAGTGGTCCCAATAAAAGATGCATTCGTTGTGACTATTCAGTCCTGTAGTTGTCAGTGTGCACAAGTCTGTCTTTCAGTATAGGGGTCTTTTTTATTAGCCACCATGGGTCAGTATTTGAATATACATTTATGACCCTTAGCTGCTTGCAATATTATCCAGATAGTGTCATGTATCCTCTTGGGGTCTCCTGTATACATTGCATTCTGAGTAGAAAATATGGTTCTAGCTTGCATTGTTGTTCTGCTGTTGCTACATTGTTGTAGGAAAGCTGCTGTCTCCAGATTCTGGACCCTTTGATGTACTTGTTGTAAAGTTGTGTAATTGCATCCTCTCGCTTTGAACATATCACTCATCCTGAGTTTTGTTGAGAAATGCTCCTCTGTGCTGCAGTACCTCCTGATTCTGGTGAATTGTGAATAAAGTATGCTCTTCTTCAATGCCGTGGGGTGGAAGCAACATTATTATAGTGAAATATTTCTAGCAGTTGGTTTTCTGTACCTTGTAGTTTCTAATCTATCTCTACTTTAATATACTGATGAGTCTATAAATGCTATAGACATGTAATGATGCTTCAAAGTGAATTGTATACATTAGGAACACGAATTGACATATCCATTGAATTCCATTAACTGATTGTCTGTGCCAGTCCATAGAAAGAATACATTGTCAATATATCTACTCTATTGTTTCACATTTTGCAGATAATTGGCTTTGGTCATTGATGTGCACAATGTGTATCGGAGTATATGTAGATATATATTTACTGTCATGCCAAAATGGTTTTATTCATTCATTCATTCATTTTATTTGATAACCGGGCCAAAAACAGCTGGGCCTTTTACAGGCTTGATCTGGTGAAGGTCAGAAGACTCTCAAACACATCAATACATACAGTACAACACAATTACAAAGTCTAAAACCCAAACATGCAATACAATACAAAACATTGCAAAAATAAAACTTAATAAAACTTAAGTTAAACAACAAAATTGTATTTACAAGAATTGTAGCAAGTGTGATCATGTGTAAGTACATACAGGCTTGGAAAAAAGCAGTTTCTTTAAAAAAGTTTTGAATTGATTCGTATTTGGAGCATTTTTGCAGTTTGACAGGCGGATCATTCTAAATTTTTATCACACTTTGTTCTAATGATTTTTGATGTTTAGCAGTTTTACAGATAGGAACTGACAAAGAAAGTGAATTTTGAGACTGCAATGTTCTTGTGACTGTTCTTTGCTGAAAGAAATTGTATAGAGGATTGAACTCTGTACAATGAATTGTTTTGTATACAAAACAGAATATCTGTAAGATGTTTCTATTGTCTAGGGATAACCACCCCAGCTTGTTATTCAGGCTGCAGTGATGTTCCCTGATTTTTAGCCCTTAGGGTGAATCTACAAATTGAATTATACAAAGTATTTCTCTGTTGTCTAATTTTTTTCTGAGGCACCACCTCAGACCAAACTTATATAATCCAATACTGGCATTAAATGAGCCATAACTATATTCCTCCTGGCCTCACTGGTTAAATAATCCCTTAAAACATAAAGGGTTCCAATGTTTCTATGCAATTGTTTAGTCACATTATCAATATGAACCTGAGAACTCATATGACTGTCCAAGGTCACAGCTAAGTACTTAAACTCTGACATAACTTCAATTGGAGTGTCATCAACTGTCATAGCAAACGCTTCCTCTAGCTTCTTGGATTTTTGAGTAGAACAGAATAATATTCTGTTCATTTTTTTCTTATTTAACATGAGACATTTATTTATAGCCAATGAGTCACTTTGTTATATTCGCTACAGGGATTTTGCTGAACCATACCAATATTATTATTTGAGATGTACAGCACTGTATCATCCATGTACAGAACAATAAATGACTCTTTACAAATGGACGATAACTCATTTATGTAAATTGAGAACAATAATGGTCCCAATATTGAACCCTAGGGTACACCGTATTTCACATTTCTTGGATCAGACATTATTCCATTATTACAGACTTGCTGAGTTCTTCCAGTTATATAACTATGGAATCATTGCACCACAGGGTCCCTGAAACCAAGTTCTCTGAGTTTAACCTCCATTAAGGGGTGGTCAACGAGACTGAAGGCCTTGGTCAGGTCCACAGACACTGCTCCTACATATTTACCCTCTTCCATACTTACTTGCAGATCATTTGTGAACCTGACCAAGGCTGACATTGTGCCATACCCTTCTCGAAAGCCATGCTGTACTGACATCAAAAGGCCATACAGTATTTATTCAAATGTTCCAAGATCTGTTTATGCAACAGTCTTTCTTGAATTTTACCAACCAAAGATAATGATATAGGTCAGTAATTAACTGGAAAATTGGCTTGACCTCCTTCAAAGATTGGTGAAACTATGGCTTTTTTCCACATATTTTGAACAGTACTAGAGTTTAGAGCTTTGTTAAGTATGATTTGCAAAGGATATGTAACTTCTCAAGCAACATATTTCAATATTTTAAGATCTATCATGTCTAGTCCTGGTCCCTTTGATTCATCTGTTCAAATTAATTCAGAATAGACCTGCTGCCAAATATCACCTTAAAGTAAAATTTGGGTTCAGGTATTGTAGATCTAAGATGTTCACATTTACTGGAATTACCAAAATCCTGGACATAATCAGACAAGCTAGTAAACCTATCATTAAGATAGTTGGCCATGTCTTTATTGTCAGTCAGCTCTTGGTCATCATTTAACAGGCTCATCATGCTTTTATTAACCCTGGGGGCGATCAAATTGTTTATATTCTGCCAAAATGTTCTTTTATTGTGGAAATTAGTTATTTGTTCATTTTTATAAAACTCTACTTTTACTCTTTTGATTTCCGTTTCACACTCATTTCTCAGTTGCCTAAAACTGTTCCAGTCCCTATCAAGTCAGTTTTTTTAAAGGTCATGCTAACATTGTCTGTATCCTTCATTAGTTTAAGTGACCTTTTATTTATCCATTTATTACAAGCCCTGTCCCCATTCTCTTTTTAGTTTTTGGTGCCCTTTTATTAATAACTGTTATCAGATTCATTTTGAAAAATTCATTTGCCTTGTTTATATCCCATATATTTAACAACTGATGAAAATTAATCTAGGAGAGATATTGTTTTATCTTGGCCAAGTTGGTTTCATTCAAAGCCCTATTTTCCACTATCTTAAATCTGCCTTTAAGTCTTTTGTTACTCCTGATATAAAAAAATTGGAGAATGATCACTAACTGCATCTGTAAAAACACAGGAGGAACTATTATTCAATACATTATTCACTAAGATCCAATCAATTAAAGAAAACAGTTTTGTTTTTGGGTTTTGTCTATTTTGATCAGTTGCTATTTGTTCCAGGTTGACTTTTTGTAATAACTTCCTGTATTTAGTCATCTCCTGGCCAAACCAATTTAGATTTAAGTCACCCATTATTATTAACTCTTTCTTTTTAAAAAGTTCTACCTGATCTATAAGATCTTCCAAGCCTTGTGGTTTAGAATTTTGGGGGATTGTACACACATCCTAATACTAATTTCTTGTTTTTACCTAAAGTCAATTTGATGAATAAACATTCCCATCCAGACTCAAATGGAGTGATTCAAAGTTCCATAACCTCAAGGTGCTCCTTATAATAAATAACAAGGCCTCCACCCTTCTTCCCTAAATAATTCTTATGTAACGGACTATAACCTGCTATTAACAGCAGGCCATCATCAGTTCTTGAGTTTAGCCATGACTTATGATTAACATTATGTCTGAATCATAAGCCAAATTCTAGGCTTCCCATTCTTGTTTTTTTTGTAACAGGCTATATATTTAAGTGTACCAATCTCAATCCCAGTGTATCAAATCATTTGTCACAATCTCCATTTTGTGGAGGTCCTGGACTGACTTCAACATCACCTGATTAACAAAGTTTATTTGGAAATCAGGCATGCTGGGTTTGTGTAGATTACAAATAAATACAGGTGAGCACCCAGACTTCTCATTTCTCATTTTGTTAGAAGCCCAAGGGCCACCAGTCTCATGTCTCCTATTAATTTGGTATGTAACAAGTCAACATTTAACCTGTTGTCATAGTTATCATTTTTTTCCTACCTATACAGGTTTCTGTAAAGAACAATCAATCATAGAGAAAACAGCTATGTATAGCACAAAACAGGCAATACCTTTGTTCAACATTGCTATGTAAGCAAAATCCCACACCTTAAGACTGAGTTAAATAAAGGAAAAACAGGTGTGTCAATAAAAAGCTGTAAATTGACTAAAGAAAATAAATCGAATAATAGGGAAAGCTTTACCAAGCTAAATTATAATTAGTTGATTTTAAGTGCAATAAATACAAAACCTTGTAATTACGTAAACCTATCTAATCTCTTAAGCTGTTCACCATGTAAATTTATAAAACAATAACTACATAACATAAGAAATGTAAGAATGAACATAATAGCAATGATCCTAAAAACATTTAATAATTACTATGTATTTGTGGCAGATTAAAAGAAACCTCAATAATGTTAAAAAATTTGAAGGACGAGTTAAATGTGAGCATGGAATTTCTCATTTTAAATATTCGACTGTCAGTTTTAAACCCTGTTCCCTAAAGCTAACTACATTTGAAAATGACAACTGCACAGCTTATTACAGTTTGACCTGAAAACTTTTAGAGATGTCCTTTCTGTGACGTCACCCACTCTGCTCGTACCATGAGCAGCATGAGCCTTTTATGTGTGTCTGCCCCTCCTCCTCCACTAACGCTTCAGCAGCTGGTCTCTTCCACGCTGAGTCAGATTTCCCACGAGATAGAAAAGTTCACCGGCAACTGGGACACCAGAAAAAGTACAGTCTCACAGGGTTAGTAAGAAGAGGGGGAGCATTGGTAATCAGTAATACAGGCTGCAAAGTTCAGATGTAGTGAAAGCAGAAGGCTTTCCAGAAGAAGTGGTGGTGATGTTAGCATACCTGTGAGTGGCACAAGACTTTTATGTGTGTCTGCCCCTCCTCCTCTGCTGACTCTTCAGCAGCTAGTCTCCTCCTCCCAGAGTCGGGTTTCCCTCAAGATAGAAAAGTTCACCAGCAACCGGGACACCAGAAAAACCACAGTCTCACAGGGTCAGTAAGCAGAGGGGGTCAGGGAGCATTGGCACAAAGTTCAATAAGACAGGCTGCAAAGTTCAGATGTAATGAAAGCAGAAGACTTTCCAGAAGTAGCAGTGGTGGTGGTGTTAGTGTTTTTGAAATGTAATTGCTTTTATGAAATTTGCTAACTGGAACTTCATTTTAAATGAGTTTCAACCTAATTGAGTTTTATTGTTGTTCTTATTTTTTATATGAATAAAACTTTTACCTACCTACCTTTTTCATATTTATGGTTGACTGTAAACAGGTAAACCCTAACATTTAGTACATACATACTTTAAAACAGATGCTGATGCAGCCTGTAGAGCCAACAAATTGAGCTGTTGTTAAGAACGTGTAAGAAGTAAGTGGCTTTAGAGAAGCTGTACTTAACCATTTGTATGCTGCTTCTTATGATGCTGATCAATTTCACTATGATTTTGCTATTCTATTTTGCTTTCAGGCTAAAACTGATAATTGGTATTACTAAAAAAAATTACCAGATAGGTTGCTGACAGTGAAAATTAACACATTGTACTTGTATAATGCCATTTGTAATATAATCTGGCAATAATAAGTTATGTTTGCCAGTGTTTCATACTATTGGTCCATTAGTCACAGTTCTGGTAAACATGGGGAGAATTAAGGTAGATGTGAATTAATTAAGAATGAATGTGTGGGCCCCATATTCAGAGCCATATTTTGTTAACCAGATAAATAGCATTGGGCCACATGGCCTTTATAGAGACTTGACCCTGGGACAAATATACAGCAATACATAATGTATATGCACACAATTTGTGCAATTAAAAACATTTGCATATAAAATATACACACTGAGTTAATCACAATGCAGCACACATTACATACAAATTCACGCCTAATGTAAGGTGAAAAACAGGAACATCGAGCCTCAGCCTGAAGCTCCCTTTTGAGTTGAGTTTAGCTTGTTGCATAGTTGGTGCTTTTCTTGTATCCAGTTAGATCTTGTTCCATGTTTGGCAACTCAGTATTTAGATGTTCTTTCAGTTTTTAAAAAACTTACACAGTGGTATAGGCCGTAACAGCAAACTATCAGACCTCAGAGATTTAAAGCTATTTTGTGGGACAAACATACCTGCTGAAGGCGTATCCCCTCCCTTTTTAATAACCTTAAACACAAAACAACTTTGGCATAATTTGTCCCTGTTTTCAATGGGTAACCAATTTAATTTCTTTTAAAGTATACAGTGGTGTTGCTCAGAGCAATATTCAGCCAGTTTGCACACTAACAGGAGTGCACAAACTGACAGAATATTGACCATGTCAGCTTAGTACTAAATGGAAATTTGCTGCAACGACACAACCCAAGTCTGCATACAGCTCACAGGAGAAAGGGTTACCCAAAATGGGATTTCACAAGGACTCCAGTAGGCCATTTGAAAAAAAAAAAGCAGAAAATTGTGCCCTATACTTTTTTATTCTATTTTTAGATTGCTCGATATCTCCTGTCTTGTACAATATTGTTTGTCCTGCCAGCCCCATGGTGCTGAGGTTTGAGGTATTGGATGCCACACCTTGCACTGCACCGGTGACCCAGGTACATTAATGAGCCCAGGATGTTGCCCATCGGGGGGGGGGCTGAATTGAGCCACCAATAGGCAGCTCTCCTCTCTGAGGGAGGGTGGACACCGATCCAGCTAACAGACAGTGTCAGGAGAGGGAGATGCTGTCAGGTACTTGGCAGAAGTCATGCCTCTAAAAGGCATCCTGCCTGGACCTTGTCCTTCGCACCGGCATCCCCAGAGGTGGGTTTAGAGCTTAAATAGTCACTACAAGCAATCATGAAAACCCCCAAAGCCCCCCACCATCAAGCAGTATGATCCTCATAACAGGGGTGAAAGAGAGATGGAAACAGGAAGCTGCCTCTGCTCCAGGGCCAGTGGAGGAGTAAAAAAGAAGAAAAAAAAAAGATGATATAATATTGTTCATTATAATTTTCAGTCTGCTTTAGAACTTTTCTTTTACATAAAAGAAAAAAAAAACACTCCTTCTTAATGGTCTTGATCCAAGTTGTCCTCAGTATTATCTGTTGCTTTTGAATCCCATTGTTTAACATTCATTTTCTTATGACAAAAAAGAACTGGCATGCATCAGACAGTGCCCCTTGACCATATGGGGCAATAGGTTTAGTTTAGTTTAGATTATTTTTTCAGCATATTTAAAAAATGCCTATTCCAAAATAATACAGACAAATCCAATATACCTCAAAGTCAGCCCAGTAGCGCAGAGGGCTGGGACACTGTATACTACCTTACCTCATGCCATGCTGGTAATCTGGGTATAGAAATAAGCTCAAATGACATGAGGAAGGGCTGGGAGAGGATAAAACTGCTGTCTGGCAGCTCTTTTCTCCCAGACTGGGGTGGTTCACCTTCCTGGCTGTCGTCTGCAACCATGTGGAGGCCTGGTGGCACAGAAGATGGCCAAGAGGCTGATGAATGTCAGGAGGGTGGAAGAAGCTGTGGTTCTGGAGTGCATGTGCGACTCCAGCTGCATGCATCCTCTGTGCTGCTAGAGCTCTGGTAACATGGTGAGGATTTGGAGGAAAATGGTGGACCTGGGCTCTATGAAGCCTCACCCTTGGTGCTGCAGCCCACCCTGCCACTTCTAGGTTCTGATGGTAAATTCTGGTTATGAGACACTGGGGGGAGGATGACCCTTCACCCTGGTCCTACTTTGGGGGCAATCCATGGAGGAACCTAGAGCTAGACCACATAGAGAGGCAACGGATGGCTGAAGGGTCCCAAGGATAAGGCTGATTAGCCATCCAGCCTGACCAAAGGAGGATAAACATCTTTATTTAAAAAATACACTCTGTCTCAACCTTTTTTATAGTTAAATCTTTTTATTAAAATTATTAAGAATACTGGTACAGCAAATGTAATCCATTAGCATACCTTGCAATGTTAATACACAGAACCAGCATATTTCAAAGCATCAAAAGGATAAAAAGAATAAACATCTATCTGAGAAAGACCTGGGTACTGTTTATAAAGAGATGATAATAAAAAGGTATATAAACCCATAATAACAATATGCTAAAGAGGCATAGGGGTAAACAGTACATCCAAGGTGATAACAGGATACAGCAAAACCTTATAACAGACTAGAAACGATTTACATTCTAATTATCAACTTATATGAAGGATTATATCTGGTTGTGCCATCCTACCTTTCAAGTGCCTGTCTCCAGTGTGACACCAGGAGGCCTCTCTAATATCAGACACAGGAGTCCCATTGTGCTGTCCTTGCTCTAAGGCCATTAAGAGACGGAGAAGGAGGGGGTTTAGTTGCTGTGTTGGTAATTCAAACAATGCCCTGGTTTGGTGGTGACTGAGGAATTGTGCTCCCTAAATGCATTACACTTTCATGATATAGGAAGGGTAATACCAAACCGAGTAATACTTTGCCAGTGTGTTGCTACTGAGATTGGAGAGATGATCAAGCTTTGCCAGGACTGTGAGACTGTTGAAGAGCTCAGCCATAGTAGGAGCCTCCATAGTGCACCATTTTCACACTGTGAGGGGTTTGGTTTCTATTGACACTGCTACTAGCCAATGTAGCATGTTGACTTTCAGGTGTCGAGCCAGTTCTGATGAACCTAGGATTAGAAGTTCTGGAAACATACGGATAAGTTGAACCAGCACCTGACTGAGGTACTGTGTGACCTGGCACCAGCAGTGTTGGACTTTGGGGCATTACCAAAGAATATGGTATAGGTATTCACTTGGCATTTCGCAATGCCAGAAGTCTGAGTGAGGAGCAAGATGAGCAGAATGTAGCACTGAGGGAGTCCTATACCAATGGTGCAGTATCTTGTTTTGTTTCAACCTAGCTTTTGGGTCCCTGGTAACTGTGTGGGCTAATTTCCAGCAGGAATATCAGCCTATGTCCGAACTGGGTCTCCCCAGATTAGCTGCCCACTTCTGGTGGGAGATGTATAGTTGGTCAGGGTTAGTATCCCTGATGTGTTGATAAATCAATCCAGCCCTCTGCTTGGGTTGCCTGAGCAACTTAAACATTGGGTGGAGGGGAGCAGCTTTGCCTGTCAGTTTCAGCTGCTTTAGATGTGTCTCCACCACACTTTTTATTTGTAGGAAATGCCAGAAGTCCTTCTCATTGAAAGACCTTGAAAGGAATCCATAATCATAGTGCCATGAACTAGCAAATTGTAAATCTTATAGATTCCCTTATTGCACCAGGAGTACCAGTGTGTGCAGTATTATATGCTATGCAGATGGGGAGGTTGTACTATAAGGAGGTTTCCATTGGATGGGCTAGAGTTTTGCCGAGTTTGTGCTGCAACTTCTTCCAAATAGCCAGTGATGTCCCCAACGTGGGATGAGAGGGTGGAAATTTAACACTGGGTGCAAATAGGGCTGAGACAGGGAACCCCCTGTCATTAGTTAGATTTGATGACCACCCAAAGTGGGGGAGATTGGTCTGTGGTGAATAGCCACTTAAATGTCTGATGGACACAGAAGGCCCAATAGTAGAACTGGAACCAAGGTATGCCTCCATCTGCCTTTGCGCCAGTGTATATGCCATTTTGCATGGCTGTATCTGGGGCAGCCTCCTTCCCAGAGAAAATTCCCTATCGTCTTGTCAATGGGTCTGAATCATTTAGTGTCTATGCTTAGCACCATGTGAGCTAGGACATGGAACAGTTTAGGAGCCGTAATCATTTTGATGGCTTCAATTTTTCCAACTATGGAACATGTAAGAGGCTTGCAACTGTTGCATTCAGTGCAGAGTTCCTCCAACAATTGTGCTAGGTTCAAGTCACACATCCTTGAAAGTTTGGAGGCTACATGTATTCCCAGATATTTTTTTTTTGTGGCACCCATTTCAGGCACAGCTGAGTGAACAGAGAGGGTTTATGTAGATTATTCAGAGGCAGGAGCTCCATTTTGAACAAACTGATTTTGAGTCCTAAGATGTGAAAATCCAGAGAGTAGCTGCAGAAGACATGCTGCCGAGGAGGGGGCTTGATCTGTAACAACTAGCAGGTCATCTGTGCACAGGAGCACTTTGTGCATCTCTAGCCCCATCAGATTGCGGGGGCCAGGAGCTTGATGGCCTGTATGAACAGCAAAGGTGAAAGTGGGCATCCCTGATGCATACCTTTCATCAGAGGGAAAGGATCAGACAGTGTAGAATTAGTCAGCACTTTGGCCATAGGATTGGAGTACATGGTGCTCACTCTGGCAGGAAACCAGGGCTTAAACCCCTTGCACTCCAAAACTTTATATAGTACCCCACTACTGAATCAAGGCCTTTTGAAAATTGATTGCCATGGCCGTCATAAGGGATTTAGCACCATTTGTAATATGAATCAGGCTGACCAGAGTACGGATATGATCTGTGCTGTGCTGGCCCTACCTGTGAGGGATGCACTAGGGAGGGCAGCAAAATCTGTAGTCTAGCAGCCATAACCATAAAAAATGCTGTACTGTCCACAGTAATCTGAGAAATTTGGCTCATATTTGGATGGATCTGTTAGATCTTTCTCTTTTTTTGGAAGCACTGTGATTGGTAATATGGCCATAGACAGTTGGAAGGAGCTATTGGATGTGACTTCCTGATAGAGGCATCCCAAAATAAGGCATATCATGGGAAAGAGAAGTTGTAGTAGCTTAGCTTGGAAACCACCACCTCCATAAGCCTTGCCTAGATTATATATTTTGAGAGCATTTTCTGTCTTCTGAAGTGTGATGGGGTGTCCAGAGCCTGAGCCTGGGCTGTGGTGAGTTTGGGGAGTGGTAGTCACTGCAGAAAGGCCTTAATTTGTGGGCCTGACAGGGCTGAGGTCAAATCATATAATGTTTTGTAGAAAGCTGTCATCGCTGTGTTGATAGCAACCCCTTTGGAGTGCAGACAACCCTTGGTGCCCTTGAGCCCAGAAATGTAACGTTCAGCTTTTTGCTTTTTCACTTGGTAGGCTAGTACCTTACCGTATGTCTCTCTGCTCTCCCAAAATTTATACCTAAGCCGTGACAGTGCTAACTCAGCTTTCCTGGCAAGCTAGCGGTCAACCACCATACAAGGCTTGAAAACCTCCTTGTGGAGAGCTGATGATATATCCATATTAGACAGAGCCTTATGTTCTGCCTTCCTGATCATAAGTTTGCTTTCCAGTTCTGCTAGAAGGATTTCCCTTTCCTTGAGACTTTGTGCAGTGTAACCTATGATTAGTCCACTCATAGTGGCCTTAAAGGCCTCCCTGAGGATACTCATCGGGGTGTCCCTTATATCATTAGCCAGGAAGTAGGCATTAGCTTCCTCCAGGAACCAAGCCATGAACTTTTCGTCATCTAAAAGTAACATGTTCATTCACCAGGAAGGGGATTTACTCAATGGCAGGGCCCACAGCATCTCTATCTGAAGAGGCGTGTGATCAAAAATTATCATGAGCTGGATATTAAACACTGTAACATCATGGAGAAGGTCTTGGGATGCTAGCCAAAGGCCCAACCTGCTACATGATTTGTGTGCTGCAGAAAAGCCAATGTAATCTCTAGTTCTAGGATTCTGTAGCTGCCATATGTTAGTAAGAGCCTTGTCGGACATGCATAATTTAACTGCTTGTTCTGCTTTTGAGTGGGGTTCTACCACTCTATGGCTACAGTCTGCTGTATGATCCAGCACTAGATTAATCACCCCCCACCTGCATAGGAGCCCCACATCACTAATGTCTAGCGGATTGGTGGCAAGCTGATGAAACAAAGACAGGGGATCCTCATTGGGGGCATACAGGTTGCCTAGGAGTAAAGGCTCTGACCTTATATCTATCATAGCTTGCATCCATCTGCCATCTGAATCATTTTCTGTCTTGAGCACTTTCCAATGCAAGGATATAGGAAAGAGGATAGATACTCCTCTTTTTTTTACCCCAGCCAAGCTGCCTCCACCCATTCTCACTGCAGCTTCTGAGCATTGGGGAGAGCAATTTAGTTTCCTGCAGCAATGCCATCTGGATCTTTAAGCACTTCAGATGGAAGAGTACTTGCTTCTGCTTCACCAGGGAGTTCATTCTCCTGACACTCCAACTAATAAATCTTATGTCTGCATTGTCTTTCCAGTTTCATGAGTATATGCTCAGCTGAAGCCATGGTGATTCAGAAGCAAGTACCAATAAAGGCTGTCCTAGGTCTTGTGCACGCAGTGAGGTGGACATACAGACTGCAGTGGAAGGGTATTTTATCCTTGCAAGGAAGGCCTTCTCTATGGTGCAGTGCAGACACTTGTGGCAAGCTAAGTTGATAAGAGGTTCTTTTGGAAACATGCAATCAGAAGTAAAACATAACTAATAACAAATCAAAAATAGGTACACTGACACTCTGGTCTGAGGCAATAGGAATATTGCCGGGCACTTACAGGTGTCCCATGTCTGCCTGCTTGCTATCATGGGTAGAATCCTGGGTGGCATGTTAAGCCAGAGATAGACAGTTTGGTGCACTATCTCTGAAAACTTAGTGACAGGAGGTACAGGTCTCCCATATATCAGATGAGCCCCCTTGTCTTGATGAAAGCCAAGGTCTCAGGGGTGTGTATGTGTGTGTTGGGGGGGAGCCTGCATGTTAAGCCGAGGAACCTGTCTCTTTCTTGGTGTTGGGAGGAAGGTAAGTGAGCTGTGATCATAATAGTTTGCTAATTATTGAAAGCATCAAGTCTCAAAGGGTGTGGCTTCTCACACAACTGTGCCTTGTAACTCACTTGAAACAGTGAATTATAGCAGTGATGGCTCTGGATGCACTTGATTTCTCTTGAAGTCAGTGGATGATCCTCACCTGTTCCCTGAGCTGAGCCTATAGGTAATGGGTTGCACTCTCTAGGCAGGTGTGATTAAGCTCTGTGGTTGCAACTTGCTGCACCAGGTCCTGAATATCCTTCCTATTTTAGCATTCAAAGTTTGTATCTCATCCATGCCAACCAGAAGCCTAGAAAACATTTTCTCCACTCAATCAATGGGCATTTCCATTGCCATGATGTGTGGGCAGGAGGTGGCCATCTCTGAGAGGATTCATGGATGAGGCACTGATCGTGATCACCAGCACACACATGGAAAATAAATACATCAAAAGCATGCTCCTGGCCAGCCCAGTGGCATAGAGGGTTGAGGGGCTGGTGCCTTACCTCTCATCACACCCGAGACCCGGGTTCAGAAATCGACTCGGGCGCTGGTGGGTTGGCAGGAGTAGGAGCTGGATAAGGCATCTGAAGGACAGCTCTCCTCTCCTCTCCTCTCCTGGGGTTGGTTGAGGAAAGGCGCCACTCTGTAGAGGCCTCCGGTGGAGACCAGGGGAAGCACAGAGGCAGCGCAAACTGGGGAAAGCAGGAGGAAAAACAGAAACATGGCATCTCCACCCACCAGGATGATGGCCACCCTGGGACAAGTGCCTCCTTGGACTCCACTAAGAATGACCACAGCAGCACCCAGAGCCAATGCCTAGGCCACCAGGCCATTCCTCCTCGTAAGAGGAGGACCCACCCGACGACGGGTTATGTCGGGTTACCCTGTGGTGGCTGCAATATGCGGTCGAGTGGTGGAGCCATGAAAGGTACAGGTCCTCGGGGGTAATTGGCCTGAAGGGGGGTTGATGGAGAGGGATAAAAAATAAAAAGCATGCTCCCATCTCACTAATAAAAAATACCTGGTTAAGATTAGAAGGGTATTCAGGAAACCATTGGATACTTAAGGATAAAGCATCTAGATCAGTGGAGTGAAGAGCCTAAACTGCCATCTTTGTTGGGCCCAGACCATGCCCCCAATCTGTCTTAATCTTAAGAAAAATCTGTAGTTAAAAATATCACCATGTTTGTGCAAACATTGCCAAGGCTGACTACTGTTTAAGATACACAAATAGGAAATCTATAGTACACCAGCAAACAGTTTCTGAAGAAAAAGCTGAACACATCAGGAAACTATAATAATCACATTATGCTCAGACTATAAATGGCAAACCAAGGGAAATAATCTCTCATATCTCAGTTGTCCTCATTTCTTGTAGTATATATTTTTTACTTGATGTAGAAAAACTGCTAGATTATGCAATACCTTCAGATCCTCAGAATTGAATAACTGGTCTAATAAATAATTTGGAGGAATATACATTTTAGACAATGCAGGTTCCACATATTTTAGTGCAAAAACATGTAAAGTTATGCATATTGTAACATAAAAATTCAATAGTAACCCACACGGTAGATGGAGTAAAAACAGATGAAATGAATGAGAAAAGGGGCTTAGGAGTGTTAAGGTAGTGGAAATAGCAAATAAATTGCTTGGTTGTATTGGCAGGGGAACCAGTAGTAGAAGCAGGGAGGGAATACAACTCTGATACAAAGCCCTGGGGAGGCTAAACTTGGAGTATTGCATACAGTTCTGGAATCCACATTTGAAAATGATAGTGATAGTTTTGAAGCAGTGCGTGTTTTGCAGCAGTGCAGAGGAGAACAATGAACATGATATAAGGGTAACAAGGTACATTGTGCAAGGAAAGATTATTAGACCTGAATCTGTACACACTTGGTAACAGAAGGGAGTGAAGATGGTGGGAGGAATGTTTCAGAAAGATATTAGGAAGTATTATTTCACTGAGAGGGTGCTGCAAAATTGGAACAGATTTCTGAAGGAATTGGCGTGTTCTAACATTGTGAATGAATTTAAGTATATACTGTATGGCTAGATATATGGGTATTGTGAAATGAGTGGGAATTCAACATGGCAAATGAGTGAATGTCAAATAGGGTACAATTCACAAATCAGATTGAATATAGCAGTCTTGACTGGTCATGAGTCATTTATCTTCTATAAATCACTCTGCAACCATGCAATTAAGTTTATAAATGTTTAAACCAGACCAGGCAACATTTCTTTTCTTTTAATAAGCGTGTTTTGTCTAAGGGCAATGGCAGGCAGTATTTTCTTGGGCATGTTAGTTATTCTAATCTAATATCTTATAACAGACACACTGAGTAAAGTTTTCAAAGTAGTTGTCCTGATTTCAGAGTGTGCAAAAGCTGAGTGAGTGGATGTAGGAAGGCCTAGGCATTTTGTATAAATTTGATTAAGGATTTTTTCAAGGTAATCTATATTTATGAAACTCCGTATTTCATTTGTATATTCAGCTTGAGGAAATACTTTGGCATCAATGGGTCTAACAAGAGCAATCAGGGCATTACCTCCATATTTATAGTTAAATCATTGTGAAAGCTAGCAAGTTTTAATTATTATATTTGTTGGATATTTTAAATGAGTAGCCCAATGGCCATTGCTAGAAAAATTAACCACAAGATATCAGTATGATTTGACTGCATCAATAACTTTGCCTTTATTGTGCCATTTAATATTTATCATATCTGAGCCGAAGATAGTAGCTTTTAATTTATCTATATTAATAAGACCCAAGTTATTACAAAGCTTGACCAAACAATCCAGCTTTCTCTGTAAACCAATTTTATAAAAAGATGTAAGAGTTAAATCATCAGTATATGCCAATAGAGAAAGGGGATTTGCTAAGATTTTTGGTGAATGAAATTAGTCGTCATCAATATTTTCCAGGGCCTGTGAAAAAGCATGGGTGCCAAAACACAGCCTTGCCTGACATCATATTTTTTCCTTAATTTTCTCATTTAAATCCCCATTTTCCTAATATTGTACTCCTTCCCAAGTATTTGACCACAAATGTTTCAATAACTGTATCAGATCAAAGTCAACCCCCTTCTCTATTCTTGACAAGGTATCAAAAGGAGAAGAAAAGTCTATGTATACCACTTATATTTTTTGTTTTCTGAAATAAATGTACTTCTCAACTAAATGATAAAACACAAAACATTGATCCACTGTACCGTACCCCTCCCTGAATCCTGTCTGTAGCTCAAAGAGAGAGGGCAGTTCTAGTGATCCCAGCCTGTACATCATCCAAAAGAACCGTTACTAAAATGGTTTCCATAATGTCTGAAAGACATATAGGGTGATACATAGCAGGATTCATTCTGTTGTCCTTTTTATAAATGGGAACAACAGTGATACCTTTCCAAGAGGCTGGGGAAAAAAAAACTCTTGTATACATCTATAAAAAGAATTCCAAGATCATAGCCCACCAGTCAATATCATATTTGTAAAAATGCAAGGGTATATAATCAGGACCTGGGGCCTTATAGGCTTTTAAGTCCAAAATTGAATTATAAATTTCCTGTCTGGAGAAAACATCTTAAAAGTTTCTGATATAGCAAGAGGATCAGTTTAAGAATTTTCAATATTTTTTTTGTTTTCATTAAAAAGCAAAAATGAAAAGTACACACCCGTGTTTGGAACTCAATAAACATATCTACATGTGACTTATAGCAAAGGGTACCATTGGCCACTAGCAACCAAAAAAGCATACCATTACCCTTCTTGTATACAGGTAAACATTTTAAGCCAGAGATGGCTCTGATGTTATTCCTTTTCTAAGTTATGCAGTTTATTTAGTTCTTTTCTGAGTTTATTTAGAAGTTTTTTGTTCTGTTTAGAGGGGGGTTTCTTTGTTGTTTAACCTCTTTTTCAGAGGTAAAGACTTTGCCCTCCTGCATGTTTCCCTAAACTAAGAATCTGATATTTTAGTAGTATTAACAATATCCTGCTTAATTGTCTTTTTTTTTGTTTTGTTTAACATGATCTATAGCCAAGGCCAAAAGCTAATGAAATTACATTATACAGTACCATCTGCGCAGGGTAATTTACAAAGAACTAGTATTTTCATTTCATCACATTTAGTACTAGTTTTGTTTCAGATCCTCAGTCCAGTAAAGTATTTTGCTAACAATACATATCAACTGGTCTTTTTCCCCATAATATACAAAGTGACTAATTTCCTACTTAAAACAAGGGACAAAGGTCACTGGCTGAACATTAGATAACTTCTAATTCTTTATATTTTTCATGTATAAAGGGGACCCGGTTACATTATCAATAACAGAGGAACTAGTGTTTGAGAAGGTATAATGACCAGGAGTATCTCTGAGCAAACATCCATTCAATACTACTAGCAAATGGCTATTCAGAAAATCCAAAATAAATTGAACATAATCATTCAGTCCTTTATCTATGTGACTCCTATCTGGGGGATTTCCAAAATGGCATCAGTTAAACTAGTGTTTGAAATATGGGATGGGAAAATCCTGTATCCTGACTGCTTATTAGCCATGCCTTAGTTATGTCTAATGCATGACTTAAAACAAGTGCTGGTCAGCTGGATGCAAGACACTAAAGAAATTATTTTTTACTTAGAATGTTTAGAAATGTTGCACCTATCCCCCACACTAAGTGAGAGCTTGCCATAGCCTGCTTAATTCCCTTCCATACACTGCAGCTGCTTCATCCCCTCACTCCCAAATCACAGTTTGCAAATCAAAATATGTAAACATTTATTTCTATTTTGATTTCCATTTCAAACAGATGCCTTCCATCACCCCCACTACTTGCTCCCACCCACTGCTCACTCACTCACTCCATCACTAACATGCTAACAGAAAATAAAAATGCAGTGTTTCTTTCCCTCTTGTTCTTCTTGCCCACTATGATCTCTCACACATGCCGTTCATATCCCACCTGCAATTCACTCCATCTCTTGTCTCTTGGGCACTGATCATTCCTGGACTCAAAAGATAGTGCTCATGCATATGGTTTCACTACCCCTGACAATCCTCTGTTGTGCACCTGCTTCCAACCTATATTGCAACTCTCAGCTCCATAAGGCCAGATTAAAAAATAAATACCATATTTCACCGTTTTGAAGCCGCGGCTTATATTACATTATTTTATTTTGATGTGGGGCTTATATTCGAGGGAAGATACTATTTGGGGGCAGCTTCTATCAGTAATACTATACTATGAAGTCTGATTGAACTTCTATTAGGTGCTATTAGGTGCTTTAGGTAAATTACATTTACAGAAGATACCGGTATATCAGGTGTGCTGCAGTCAACCTCTGTCTTACCTGTATTGCTGTATTTCCCTGGAAACTGAAAATGGTAAAGCGTAAATGTTACGATCTTGACTTCAAACTTTTTGTTGCTAACCATGCTGAACAGGAAGGCAATGTGTCATGGAATGCCCCATTCAAAGCACGGCATTGTGAGTGCTACGATGTGTGGCTCTCCACTGAAGAAACACAGCTTACGGCCAGTGGAAACCCTCAAGTGCCATCTAAGCTCCGAATGTTAGAGTGGGTTAACGATGCCTGGGGTGCTGTTAGCAAAGACAATATCATAAACTCATTTAATGTTTGTGGCATCACATCCACTGATTTGGATACCATCATCTGTACAAGAAAGGATGGGGTGGCTTTTGACGCTCAGCAGCCCATAACTGAGAAGCTAACATTTCTGTACTCAGGTACGGGTGAAGATCATTGCATTGTGAAAAAAACAACGTTGTGTTAGGTACTAACCAGTTGATCTGTTTTTCTTTGGGTGCTGCCAGCAGCTGTTTGCAGGACTTGCATGATTCAGAGTTCTGTGTTGAGGATCCTGAAGTTAGTGGCTCAGAAGCCGAAGCTGATCAAGACAGCAAAACAAAAAAGTGACAAAAAAAAGACATACAGAAAAGCAATAAAAATGAATATTGCTTGAAAAACTTATCAGTGGTCATTTGTTTTATTTCTTTCCGTACCTATGATTAACACATCGGTTAGGATTTGCTCGATGAAACGGTAATAACCAAAGGCCACGTGGTAGCAACCTGAGACACAGAAGCTTGCTTGCTTACATTTTAAATTTCAGAGTGACAGACACAGTGTTCTGTGTTTGTATTATCACTGCATTGTTAGTAAGGGCAGTGGTGGTGGCAGAGGCATTTTAAAGTGCTGGACACAGAATAAAAAGTGCAGATATGGAAGTGTTCTTAGGACAGAAGTCCTCAATAAAAAAAAAAAAAAAACAGCAAACTCTTACAGGTGGAGGAAGTACATTATGTAAAAATAGATACAAAATTTACTTTTTTTCATTTAAACCTCTAATGTTTATTTCTAGTATTAATGTTAACTATAGAGTCACATTTTATAAGTGCAATAAGACACTCCAGGTATGCACATTAGGTAAGCAATAATACCAGACAGGGTGGATGGTATTGGGCAATACTGGAACACCCAGGAGCATAATGGGGTCCAATGCTGCAGGCAGAAGGCCTTATAGCCCCTGGAAGGTCCAGTACTGCCCAATACCATTCACCCTGGAGGGTATTATTGCAATTAGAAAATGGCAAATTGTATTATATGTTTTAAAAAAGCAGTTTCATATTAAAATGCTAAAACTCTTTAGTGTTTTATTTATTTTGTAATAAAATAGTTTCTCTGCCTGCATTACAATGCTTTTTTTTTGAGCTAGGGACTTTTGTCCTACTTGAGCTTCTGTAGTTGTGACTTTTGGAGTTGTTGTCATGGTCTCCCCCCCACCACACACACACACACACACACACACACACGCACACACACGCACACACACACACGGCTTAAAAATGGTAAAACACTTTTGTTTTATTGTTTTTTCTTTATTTAGTTATTCATTCATTACTAATTTTTTTTTTACACGATCTGTTGTTTCTGCTTCTGTGCTGGAGTATGACACGTAGTGGGTGGGCAGCCACACTATGGAGCTACTGAGGGATGAAAGGGTAGGACTTGTATATACAAAGAGGTTGATTGTGGCAGGAGCAAAAAGAAATTAAGCCTGTTAAAAACAGATACAGTTGTGTATTTAATTATGTTTTTGTTGTGCAGTAATGAACTGGGGTACTTTGATTAGCAGAGCTACTATTTTAATAGTTAAGCGACTGGGACAATTGGATCGAGGAGCGGTGGTGGCACTTTGTTAACTTTGGCTCCCCAGACAAGCAGACATGTTGCCAGCTTGCTCCACCTATTACATCAGCTTGCTTTTGAGGGAGTGAGAGCTGCAAGTGCCTCTGTGCCTCTAGCCCTTTATAACTGTCTGCTGTGGCTGAAAACTTTTATTTTATATTAAAAACCTGCTTTTTTCTTGAAAACTGATGGTTTGGCTATATAGTGGGTGAGGGGGGGACCTCTCACTCTGGAGGCTGCCTCTCTCGGTCGTCTACTTAGTGAGTGCAAAACAATTTGGCAGCTGCTTGATTTTGAATTTTGAATTGGCACAAGGATACCAGTTTGCTTTTGGGGCATTCAGCTGGTTCTTGTTTTTTACAGGACTCTGTTGAGGAATAGATGCATGGTGATGGAATTTTGCCAGCCTATCAGGAAGCTAGAACTTTTATTGCCATTTTCTAATCAGTTCTAATGCATGACCAGGGGCTGAAGGCACTAGACCGTTATTACCCCTTGGACATGCATTAGAACTATATAATGCACACTCCTTCATTGCTTACCTATTACCCCATATTGCTGTAGTCCAGGCCTAGTATTAAAGTCTCCCAGAACAATTATTTCACCAAAAAAAAAAAGATTTTTTTTTGCAATATAAATCACGATCTTACTGCATTTTTCCAGATTCCCCCCTTATCCCCCACAAAAGACACAGACCACTGTATGTTGTTGTGCTCAGATTGACAATCAGTTTATTATATATGCCATGATTCCCTTTCCATCTCATTTCTTTATTGTTATATTTTTCACCATTGCATTTTATTACATCCATATATGTCCATTTCTGATCCTCGCTCCCCAAGGTGAAAACCTGGGTGCCTTTTTCAACTCTTTTCCTATTAGGTAACAGTGAGAACCAAGACAGCTTTTTCTCCTTCAGCTTCTCCTTCTTTCCATCCTCTTCCTTTTTCTTCCCCCCTCCCCTCCTTCTCCCCCTTTTTTCCATTAGCCAGACTCCAGCTTATGTTGGATGGCTGGCTTTCCCCCAAAAAAACATCTAGGGAACTTTCCCTTTTCTCTTTTTTTTTTTTTTATATTGTACCATCTACATGTCTTCTCCATGCCTCTACAAAGCCCATCATTTCTGTATTAAATATATCTATGGCTAGATCTGACAGGTGCACTCCATCTGACCTGTAGAAATCTTCTACCCACTCCTCCACCCCCCGTCATATTACCTCCCCTCCCATTTTCTTTATCAATATTCCTACTCTCGTATTAATTTTTCTCCTGGTCCTGTCTAAAGCTTTATGACTGTGCTCATGTCTCCAGACCCTTCTCGGGATTATGTCAGACCAGGCAAGGCATACCCCTGGAGACCATTGTTGGATTTTCTCTAAATCCCTTTTTACCTGCATATATGTGTCCACCCATGGTTTTCCCCCAATGTCATTGCCCCCTAGATGTAAAATAATTAGGTCTGGAACTGGCCACCGCTCTTTCATCTCTCTTAGCATAGGAAGTAGCTGCTCCCTTGGATGCCACAACAAATCAACCTACATTGTCTTACATCCTGGTATAACTGTTTTCCCCTGGGCTTTTTCTCCACTCTTTTTCCACCCAATAAACATATGAGTGACCATAGATCCATACTTCCTTGATCCTCCCTTTGTCTATGGGGATTAAGCAGAATTTAATACTTAAAAACATGTTTTTGTACACATCCGTAGTCCCCTTTTTTGGCCTTTCCCTCACCCCCCTTTCGGCCTCATAACTGAAACAAAATCAGATGACATGTTAGTCTCTGTGCTGCAATACCTGAATATACCTTTTGTAACTGGTAGATCGCCAGCGCCTTTTTTCTAACATCTTGGTCACTGTCTCCCCTACAGCTGCCCACTGCGAAGCAGCTCCTATCCAGAAAGAGTGAGAGGAATAATTGCCTGGGTCCTCCCCCAGAAATTGCATGCCTTTCTTGAGCATGGCTGTAACCTGATAACTGGTGACTCTTTTTGCACCCTCATGAATAAATAAACTCCCTGTTCTATATCACCACTCTGCAGCGTAAGCCCACAAAGCTTTTACTGGGCACACTGAGTCTTCCTCTTGAGACAACAGGGTCACCGTGCAGCCTGTCCCCCTTTGATCTGTCTTTGATTTCTTTATTAGTATGTGTATCTCCTTCATCCCCCAGCTTATAACTTCCCATTCCAGCCCCCTTTCTCCCTCTTTTTTGCCATACCCCACTGCTTCGCTCACTCTCAGGGCCTCTGCAAACATTACTAGGTAAATTGTGTGAAACAACCGTGCCTCGTCTTTTGATCTGCAGACAGCCGGCAATGCCCCTTTTAATTTTGCCAGCCAATGTTCTCCTATGGGTCATCTACTATCTGCAGGTCTTTGCTTCAGTCTTCCCCATCCTTGCATCATTCTCCTGATCAACATGGACTTCGTTGGGTCCCCCCAATTTTTAAGGCTACAGATTAAGCTAATTCCCACTAGGTACACCCCCATCATGTTGTGAGCTGTGCCTCTCTCCCACTGATCTACTGTAAACTTCCCTAACTATTCCTCTGTGATTGACCCACTTACCTCCATGTGGTGCATTGCCCTGAATATTTGGAACACCTAGGCTCTCAAAGTCCGTGGTGCCCATAAGCTGCGAAACAGCATTTCTGCTCCCTCTCGCCAATGTCCCAGATGTTTGTTGGTACTGGTGTTTTCCGATCCTCTGCTGTTGGTACCAGCATCTGGAAATGGTCCAGCTGCAGATGGGAAAGGCTGTCAGCTAGGATGTTTTGTACCCTTTCTATGTGTTTTGCCCTGAATGACATGTTCAATTGCAGGGCCCTTAAAACTAACAGTCTCAACACCCCCATGACCGTGTTTGATCTTGCTCCCCTGTTATTTAAAATGTCCATCACTGCCTTGTTGTCACACCAAAATATGACCTTTTGGTTATGCAGTTCCTCTCCCCACACCAGGGTACAGGTCCATATGGGCATGATTTCCAGTAGTGTGATATCACTCACTTTCCCATCTTTCACCCAGTTTGTCGGCCATGGTTCTGCAAACCATTTTCCTTTCAAATAGCCTCCCATACCCACCCTTCCTGCTGCATCTGTATAGAGTTACAGATCCATGTCATATGCCCACTCAACCTGTCAAAAGGAACAGCCATTATAAGTATTGATGAATGTCTCCCACACCATGAAATCTTCTTTTACTCCCTTTGTTAAGTCTACCCAGTGGTGAGGTTTTGTTACTTCTGCTGTTGCCCTTGCTAGTCGTTTTGTGAAGGTCCTACCTGGCCCGATTGCTCTGCATGCAAAGTTCAAATGTCCCATGACCTGTTGCACCTGTTTTAACTGCACCCTTCTCCTCCCCGTGACCCCTCTAATCAGCTCCTTCAGTTTCACTACTTTATTATCTTGCAATCTAAAGAGTTCATTCCGGGCATCTATTTCTATGCCTAGGAACTCTAAAACCTTACTGGGCCCTTCTGTTTTATCTGGAGCCAGCAGGACCCCTAACTCTCCGCACAAATCTTGAAAGCTGGCTAACATTTTCTCTGTCTCACTCTTCCTGCTACCTATTAACAGGAAATCATCCAAGTAGTGTATCATCGCTTTATACCCACTCTGCTCCTGAAGTATCCACTGTAAACAGGTCCTAAATGCCTCAAATGACGCGCATGCTATGGAGCACCCCATGGGTATTGCCTTGTCAGATAGTACTGTTCCCCAATCTTAAAGCCCAGTAGGTCCCAATCTTCCCTCCTGACCGGAAGCAATCTGAATGCAGATTCTATGTCTGTTTTTGCCATCCAGGCACCCTTGGTTGCCCGGATGATCTGCACCGTCTTTTCTAATGTGGCATAGCTCACTTTATTGTGTTCCTCGTTGATGAAATCCTTCACTGATTCCCCGTCTTGAAATGACAGGAGGTGAATCACTCTGTATTCCCTCTGTTGTTTTTTGGGAACTAATCCCAATGGAGCTATTCTCATTTTCTGTAGCGGCAGTTCTGTGTGCAGTCCTTCTACCCTACCTGCCACCTTTTCTTTTTCAATTTTTCTTCTTAAAACATCCTCTTTTCCCCTTACCGAACCAGATTATTCACCTCTCTCATTTGCCTCGGGCCTTCACATTTTAACAGAAAGCCCATCTCAAAACCTACCCTAAGTGACTCCGCCACCTCCCTATCAGGGTATTTCATTAACCACCTTTTCCACACTTCCGTCTTGATGGGTGTTCTTGCTGCTTGGAACTGATCCCTTCTCCTTTCCCCCTCATATTTAGTATACCCCCCTTTTTTGTCCCTTTCTGGTTCCCTGTATCTAATAATTCTGGCTCCCTCTGCCTGCTTGCCCCTACCCCCCCCCCCTTTCTCCAAGTCTGCCCCATATATCCCTGTCCCTCCCAAAAAAACTGATGGCCTGTGCCTTGCCCCCCTGAACCTCGTGCCCTTTGTGCCCATGTCATTATGCATCTGCTCGGCGGGTGCAGCCCCCCACATTTTGAGCAGGCATGCTGAAAATGGCACTGAGGCCAAGAGCAGAATGCCCTATTGTAAGCCCAACAACACCTCTGAGGTGACCCTCCTCTTTTTCCCATCTCCCCTTCAGGTGTGGACTGGTCGGTTACATAATCTGTCCACAGATCTAACTGTTTTGTATCCCACCTTACATCCCCATAAGTTGCCATCTTTTGCCAGAAGAATTAGTCATAATATATTCGGCCTACCCCTCCTTTTGCCTTTGCTCATCTTATTATCAGGGAATACATGATCAATGGTATGCCCAGTTCAGGTTTCTTTTCCAGCGCTATGGCTGAGTATGTAGCAAAACCTACAAACCATCCATCCCATGTTTTTCCTTTGGTAAATTTATCCTCCTCTTTTTTGCCCAACAAAACCACTGCTGCCGCCATCTCACTCTTCCCTATGTTCTCAGTTTCCTCATATTTTGCTGCTGCCTCCCGGCTCACTAAAGCAAATATATCCACGTACTCACCCTTACAGATCTTCTCTTTCATGATCAATGGTACGTGTTCTCCTATTCACATTCCCGGGCTTCCTATCACCCTTGTTCCTTTCACCACCTTTTCTAACCCTTTCTCCTCCCCCTCCGTTGCCATTGAATCTGTCTCAATCTCTGCCAGAGCAGACTCCATTTGACCCAACCCCCCCATCCCGAGTGCTGCAATAATTTGTCCTATGTACTCCTTTATGCTTTCTCCTACTGCCCCGTCTACTTTACCTGTGGCCTTATCAGTTTCCTGCAGCCTGCTGGACTCAGGATACCCTGGGTTAGCCGGTTGTACCATTGGCTGTGGGAGGGCTAGTATGCATGGGGGATCCAGTCTAGATTCCACTGGGGGAACCTCCACCTGGTCTTGGGGAGGTACTGACAGGACAGGGACTTGGGGCTGCAGCGGTACTGGGCTGGCCACTCTGGAAGGTACCCTGGCTGGGGCTGCACCCTGGCAGGGCTGCATGGCCTCCATGCTGGCCTCTTCCCACCACCCCCTTTTCTCTTTCCTGCTTTCCGTTTCTCCCCGGATCTCCCCTGCTCCTCTACTTCCACCATCTGCCACACTTTGTTGGCCTTCTCTGTGAGTTCCACTATGGCTTTGCAGGCATCCTCTTTAGATGGCTTGCGCTTCCTCGGTGCCGTCTTCTTGTGTTGGTCCATGGAAGCTGTTGAGATACTGCCCAAAAAACCCAAGAAAATTAAAGGTCATATTAATCCTTTTATTGAGATTAACCTTGCATTTTTTTTAACCCGTGTCTGGAGGTGTCATCCTGCATGGCCTCCTAGGCCTCACGTTCCCATTGTGGCCTTCTGGGCCTCTCGTTCTCCCTCTTACACCCCAGAACCCTACCAATCTCTGTATGCTCCTCATGGCTCTTGTTGCTCTGTTTATTGCAAAGCAGTGTGTCTCGCCACCCGTTCAGGGCTTCCGCCCACATCCCATGTGGCCTTCCTGGCTTGCTATCCCCCCTTTTCCTGGGGGCCCCTGGCCTTCCCACATGGTCTTCTACACATCCTTGCTGCAGAAGTGCTTGGGCCACACCCGGGCCCCTTTTTTGTTCTTTCCCCCTTTTAGCACTTTCCTTTTACACTCCACTCCTGAGCCTGCCCAGCTGTGATGTCTGCCCCCCTGCTGCGTGGCCTATCCCTTTTAGACCCTTTACCTATTCTCTAACTGCAGGCGTGGCACCACCCCTCCTGTACCTCCACCTGAAGGCCTCACCCTGAATCCCTCTACTCCCCCTCTTGCCCCCTGTTTTTCTTTTTTGGCTTTGTGCCACACGGGTGGTGTCATGCCATGTGGCCACACAATCTGGCTCTGTGCTTCCCCTTCCTCTTCTCCTTGAAAAAGACAGCCCATATACCATTTTTGTGTAGAAAGTTCCCTGGCATCTGGGTGGCTCCACCTGGCTCCCACACCCCTTCCTTGTACCCTGGTCTTGTCGAAGAGCCTCACCCCCCGGCATGTAAAGTCATGCCACGTGGTTGATTGTGATGGCTGCATTGTCCTTCTTCCCTGATGTCAGTATGAGCCCGATGACCTCTGTGGCTTAAATTCAACTCGCTGGATTCCAAGGGCTACTATCTGTCCCCCCTGCCCTTCCCCTGCAGCCCGCTTGTCTTGTGGGCCTCCTCCAATGGAGTGTGATGTCATGCCACATGGCCTCATGTGTTGGCTCCCCATCCAAAACCCCCTCTCACTCTGCGAGCCAGCTCTCGGGCTGTCTCTTCTGCCTGTCTTTCCTCCAAAAACCCATTCTGGGTCCAATTTGACTCTCCCATCCCTTGGTCACCAGAATGCCATCCAAAAGAGCTTGCCCAGCCCCCATATGCTCCAAATCTTGCTTCTCATTCACTACTAATGCCTTGAAGTGGCCTACTCCTACTTGCTGCTACTGTTCTGATCAACGCTGTTCCAGCGCCTTCCTGTAAAGCTTTGCCCAGCCCCACTACCCTCCGAATTCTTTTTTTCAATCAATGCCAAAGCTAGAAAGTGGCTAACTCATTACCACATTCTGATTACTTTCCCATTCTTTTTTTTTCAATTTAAAGTTTATTCAATATTTCATAAATACAGAGAGAAGATCTAAAGTTACATTCATGTATCAAATGTACAGTAATGCATAGATTGGAAATAGATCAACTGTCCCCCACCCTCCCCAAACCCACCTCCCTTCACACAGAGTATATTCATTTGCTATGATACAATGTATAAAAGGATGCATAGACTTTATGACTTCTGAAGAGAATACAGAGTAACAAGAGGGCCCCAGTTCTTGAGAAATTTCTCTGATTGATTATTCAGACTGGCAAATGTCTTTTCCAAGTGAAGATCGGCCAACAGTTCCTGTAACCATTCACTGTAAGAAATTTCAGTTGTGTCTTTTCAGTGTCTCAAAACCAGCCTTTTAACCAACATGGCAATGAGGGTTATATGATATTTTCTGTTGGTAACCGGCACTGAGGAAAAATCTCCCGAAATACAAATTTCCGGCATAAAAAGCCCTGATAAACCCAAGAGAGGGACAACTCTCTGTTTAATATTATTCCAGAGAGGGACTATCTTGGGACATGTCCAAAAGATATGATATAGGTTACACTTACTCTGCAGACATCGGGTAGAAGTAGGTGAAGGGAGCAGATTCAACTTGGCCATCCTCTGAGGTGAATAATAAAGGTTGTGCAGGATTTTAAATTGTGTTAATTGAAGCCTGTCTTGCCTAATAAACTTGTGACAGCTCTTCCACAGAGAGGGCCAGTGAAAATCTAGATTGAGAAACAACTGGGACCAGTAATGAGTCGGACCAAAACAGTCAGGCCATTTCCAGTCATGGATTACCTCATACAGTGTGGAAACTGCATGAAAGAGACTCACATGGGGAAATAAACACGACATGGGTGGATTCAGAAGTACTGGTGGAACAGTACCCATGGATTTTATTATTAAGTGCCTCAATTGGAAAACTCTAAAAATCACAGAATTTGGGGCATGGATTTTATTAAGGATTTCTGGTGAGGTCAACCATGACCCATCAGTCTTCATAAAAAAACAAAAGAGGACAGTCCCCCAACTGGGAAATCCATCTCAATTGAAGTGGCTTGCCCTCTAATGTAAGATTTGGGTTGCCCCACCAAGGTTGAGATGGGTCCATAGTGTGCTTATATTTTAGGAATGAACAAAGCTGGCAATGAATTCTAACAGATAGTGCAATGGGTTTTTTTTCAGTGTCAAAGGCAGTGATTTTAAGTTAACGTATAGTAATGCCACAGGGGATAGCCCATGAGTTTGTATTAAGGGGCGTTCTATTTTGAGCCATATGGGTGTGAAGGACTGCAGGGATGGGAGCTGGTCCGCCCTTAGTCATTGCAGGTACTTGTTTGCATGACTAGCTCAGTAGTATAATCCTAATTGTGGTAACCAGAGTCCACCCTTCAATTTCGATGCCGAAAGCTTATCATAGGCTATCCAGGGTTTCTTATCCAACCAAATAAAAGCAGAGAACATCTGTTGTACCTTTTTGAACCATGTCAGCGGTAACCAGGTATTTGATAGGTTTAATGGGTAAAATACCCGCAGGAAAACGTTCATTTTGATGACATTGATTTTACCCGAAAGGAAGAGGGGGAGTAAAGCCCATCTCTTAAGGTCTTGTCTAATAGTAGATATTAATGGGTCAAGATTTAGTTCTGTAAATTTAGCCAGCTCCCTTGACAGGTTCAATCCAAGATATTTCAAAGAGTTGGTCTGCCAAGCAAAACCCACCGACGAATCCACTGACTTTAATGCTTTATGATTCAAGGGAAAGATCACTGTCTTGTCTTTATTGAGTTTATAGTTATACATAGAGCTGAATTCCCCTAGGATGGTGAGTAGGGCAGGTATGGATGTATCAGGCTGTGATGTATGAAGGAGCAAGTCATCTGCATAGACCAGGACTTTAACAGTATGCTGCTATATGCTTATACCGTGGACTCCTGCATTCGTCACAATCCTCCGAATGAGGGGTTCCAAATAAATGTTAAATAGCAGGGGGCATAAAGGGCAACCTTGACTAGTGCCAGCATGAAATGTAAAGGGGTCAGACAGTATTCCATTACACACAACTGGTGCTGTGGCCGATTTATATAAGGCTCCTATCCATTTTATAAAAAGAGAGGGGAATCCAATGCTGCAAGTAATTGAAACAAAACATTCCAATTGACCCTGTTGAATGCCCTCTTGGCATCCAGGGAAACCTGTACAGCAGAAAAGTCAGCATCCCTGGAAGCCGAGAAGACATGCTAAAGGGTTCTAAAATGATTGACCGAGGATCTACCCTTCATGAAACCTACCTGTTCCGGGCCTATGATCTCTTGCATGACAAGGCTCAATTGGTCTGCCAGGAGTTTCGTTAAAATCTTAAGGTCCTGATTGAGAAGAGAGATTGGTCTATAGCTCTGGACTTTCTCAGGAGATTTACCTTCCTTCAATATTAGGGTAATCAAGGCTTCAAACAGGGACCTGTCCGTTGCCTGTCCAGACAAAATATGCTGAAATAAGGATAATAAAGGAGGTGCTAATTGTGGACCAAAAACTTTATAAACATTAGCGGAAAAGCCATCCAGACTGGGTGTCTTATCTGAAGACAGATCCTGGATAATCCTAAGTATTTCTTCTAGGGTAATGAGTGCGACTAGGGAAGTTTTATGCAAATCCGAAAGTACGGGCAAAGAGGAATGTGTTAAGTAAGAGACTAACTGTGATAGAGATGGGGGATTCTCCACTGGGCTATATAGCTTCACATAATAACTCCGAAATTCAGAAGTTATATCTGAGAGGGAAGTCAGAAGTGTTTCGTTCTCTTGGGAATGAACTGCAGCAATTAGTCTGTGGGATTCCAACTGTTTAAGTTTAAGGGCCAGGAGATGACCTGCTTTATCCCCATGGTCTACATGGAGTGCATGGGTTCTCAAGATGGTAAACTCAGCCTTTTCCCTTAAATGATTCAAGTATAAGTCTTTAAGCTTCACTAGGGTTTCCCTGGTTTGATCTGAGGATTGTGGGGATAAGTTACGTTCTATGGTACGGATTTGAGACAATAAGAGCTTGAGATGCTCATCCGAAGTTCTTTTTCTTTTGGCTGGTAAGCCAATTAGCACACCCCTCAGATAGGTTTTCATGGAGCTCCACTCAATATCTGGTTTCCCAGTGGAACCAGTATTAACCTTCCAATGATGGAGATGTATTTGGTTATGTGGGTTATATAGTCTGGACTCTTTAAAAGTTGATTATTAAGCTTCCATTGCCCAACTGTCTTGGGAAGCGAAGTAAGCAAAATCAAACAAGACAATGGTGAATGATCGGAAAGCGGACCTGAGAGTATAGCTGAATCTAGTACCCCAGGGATTAGAAACTGGGAAATCAACATGTAGTTGATACGGGAGGATGAGCAGTGCACCGAGGATGTAAAGGTGTATTCTCTGTCCAAGGGGTGGACAATACGCCAGATATCCGCCAGTCCCACAGCATCCATCCAGTCTTGGAGTGCCCCTTGTGCTGGGGAAAGCCTTTACAAGATCTCCAGGAGTAATCCATTTGAGAGCCAAAAACAAGGTTGAAATCACCTCCTATTATCAGAGGGATTTGTAGAAATGGGGAAAGGATATTACAAATATGCATAACAAGAACAGGTGTGTCACTATTGGGACCATAGACACTGCCCAATATAATTTCTTTGGTATAAAGCAAGCCTTTCACAAAAATGTAGCACCCTTCAGGGTCTGCTATAACTTAGCTAGGGGAGAACGGTATAGACCTCTGCAGTAGGATCAGGACTCCACGGCTTTGGGTATTGCCCTCTGCAGCAAAGCATTGACCCACCTGCTGTCTATGAAGCTTCATGGCTTCAGAGTTAAGCAAATGGGACTCCTGGACAAACACAATATCTGCAGCCAAAAGGTTTAAATGCTTCAGAATCTGGTATTGTATAATTTTCTGTCTGGCCCCCCGCACATTCCAAGTAATAATTTTCACTGTCCCCACCATGTCGAATAAGAGGCTGGTCGAGATATAAGACAGTCAAAAAATATCATGCCCTGCCACATGCCACTGTGTGAAGTAAACCCCCCACTTGCCCCATATGATCTACATCAACATTCGTTAAGCAGTATAACCATTAAAGACCTTTCTCAACCCTCCTCCCTCCCTCCCATCCTACATTCTACCTTTTGCCTTCTGCCACATGCCCCACAATATTTCTCTTTCGCTCCTGCCACCCTAACAAAAACCTAACTATGTAAAGTAAATGGAGTAACTATTAGTCCTATCTAGCCTAGAAGCTAATAAAAAAAAATACTGCCTTTGGGAAGCTGATGAAATTAGGCTTTTTGAAATTAGACTCCCAATCTGTAAAGATATAGACTATCCCATCGCAATGTTCAGAACAAGGGCCAGTACATTACCACAGGCATTAATGTTACTAACTCGTTGATACAGGATAACAAAAGAGTTAGGTTGCAACAAAGTAGACCGGAGGCTAACCTTTAAATACTTACAGTGGCGCAACAGGCAATAGTTCAGCATATAAGAGGAACTGGTGAACAAATAACTCTTAACACACACACACCTTTGACTACATCTGGAAAGAGAAGACACAAAATAACGCAAAGCAAAAAAGGGGGGGGGGAGGGATTGATGTTAACCTTCATGGGGCAGCATAGGTATCGCCTGCCCCCTCTAGATTTTCCTTCTATTCAGAAAGCATTTGGAAATTAATGGTGCATACCATTTTCCCTTGACCCGCTTTCCCTCTTTCACCCTTACTCTAAAAGGCGCTTATCTGTACCGAGAATAAGCTGATCGCCCGAATTTTGCAACGAACAGCTACAGGTGCATTCACTGTTCTAATCTATCTGCAAAAATGATACAAAATTAAAACAGCTAAATTACCTAGTGAACATACATTGGAATAGGCTACATAACTAATGGAGCCCCCCCCCCCAGTGGTAACAACATGAATGTGCCATCGGGGAGTATAGCTTTGGAATCTCGAAGGAGAACAGCAAAAGATCCCTTTTTTGCCACAACCCGATGCACCGTTACCTCAATCAGGTAGCCCTCTCCATGTTGTGAGTAGCAGGGTATTAACTAGACACTTACGGGGAGATAAGGAGCCCCACAATTAAACCATTCACTATACTCAGTCTGTCTTAAAATAGGCGTGTCCAAGCCATTTAAAGTTTGGGCTTACCAAGAACAAACAGGGATCTATCCCCCTCTTTCAGCCCACTGGAAAACAAAACATCTTCTACTTGCACATCTCATCACCTCCCTCGGGGAATTTTGAATAGGTCAGGAAAAGCGGATCTCAGTTGCACCGAGGCGGATTCAGGGTCATCAAAGGTAGCCCAGACACCAGCAATAAGGACATTCAATTTTGCCGGGTATGCTATCCGAAACTTGATGCCAGCAGCTATTAATTTTACCACTATAGGGTGGAAAGCCGCTCTTTTCTGGCGGATTGAAGCAGGGAGATCCTGGGCAACTCTCAGGTGCTTTGCTTCCCAGCTGATGTCTTGAAGCTCTTTAACTTTATTCAGAAAATGTTGCTTTTCCAGGAAGTTGAGAAATTGGAAAATAACAGTACGTGGAGGGGATCCAGGAGCAGGCTTGGCCCACAATGCCCTGTGCGCCCTTTCTATGATATAATTGGCTCCAAATGGAGATGGGCCTACAAGTTTTCCCATGAATTTCTGTATGAACTTGATCAGCTCATGTCCCTCTTCCCCTTCAGGGAGGCCAATGATAACAACATTATTCCTCCTACTGTGTCCTTCGAGGTCTTCCACTTTTAACTCACGTTTAGCAAGGCACTGCCTGTAGGTAGCGAGCTCAGGATCTAGTTTATCTTGTCGCTTTTCTAGCGAGAAGAGACGAGATGAGTTATCCATGGCTCTTTGTGTAACTTCGTCCAGTTTCAGGGTGAGAGAGCTGAAATCTGTTGCCAACATGTGAAGGTCCTCCCTGAATGGTTTAAACTCTTCTAGGAACCGCTGCAGGGTGAGCGGCTCGCTGTCTGTGGAGGGAGGGCAGGCACTGGAGTTGGAAGCCCGAAGGCTTCTTCAGGGCCTTTTCAGGCGTCATTGGTGGCATTCTCTTTGGTAGACATTTTTCGTTTCTAGCTCCATTCCGGCTGCTAAAAGATACAGTACTTCCAGTTGTGCCTGCAGTATTCTGAGATGTATTTAATCTATATTGCGCTATCTCGGTAACATAGTTTGTAAAGTAGACTGCTGTATTTAATTGGGTGGCTGGAGCTGTATCAAGAAGCTGCTACACAACACAGTGCATCGCCAGAATTCCCCATCACTTTCCCATTCTAACCAAATGAAAAAAAAACCGGCTTCGCTGACTGTGAGGGAAAACTACACGCTAACCACACATTGCTTGCTTCCACTTTGCTGCAAGGCATCTATCCACCACAACGCTAGCCCTGCCATTCTAATTGACTGACAATATGTGTGTGTAGATGCTCTGTCCTCACTCACCCCATAGCAGAGAACACGCCATTTGAGGCAACAAATTCCAATTCAACTTTTTTTTCTACCAAGCCTTTCAAACAATCTGGGCCCATGCCCTGCTGATCGAAACCAGCTGCCAACCACGTGGTGCTCTCACCCTTACAAACTTAGCCATTCCTCAGCCTGTATCTAAATCTCCTGGCTATATCTCAACATGCTGTCTCCTGGTATTGTCCCAAGTAAGGCACCATCATACATTGTTGCTTGTCCACAACTACCCAATCCCCTTTCTTTTTTTTTTTTTATTGGATTTTTACTCTGTCTGGTTCCTAATTCACTTGGACCTAATACAGTTTCTCTGAATAAACACACAGGTTGCTATCATTGTTTCTTTTTTCATATTCATGCTGCATTTTCACTTGGCTCCCCCAATTGTTTGTTTCTTACCTGGATATTTTTAAACCTCTGTCCCAATTGATGCCAATCTGATGTGCTGCAGTTTAGAATGATCAAAACTTCAGCAAAAAGTGGCTGAACCACTCCTGTGCTGTCCATTATGTACCTCCTTTAGCCCCTCCCCTTCCTGTTGCCTGCCTATTGTTCTTTCCCCTTGCTCCTCCACTTCCTTTCCCCCCTCCCCTCTGAGTACACCATCTTCAGGTAAGGGGAAGGGGTGCACCAGGGCAACTTGGTCTGCCCCTTAAAGGGCAAACTCCATTCTTTCCAAATGACATCCCTGTAAAATCTGGATTTACAGGGATGGATATAAACATTCACAACAGTTACTGGTTCACCCTCAATGAATACATTTAATGCAAGAAAACTATGACAGATAAATAATAGGTCAGGGGTCCACATAAAATATCATGACATAAGTAACCTGACCTCCACTATGTCTCCTCTTAGAAGATTCCCTGGGGACTGGAACTGAAAATGCAATAAAACAATTTAAATTTTTTTCTTACTTTTATGCCAGGTTTGTTGTAATGCAATTACAGTATATGATAATTCTGCAAACAAAATTGTAGTCTTGAGCAACCCTTTTTTTGCAGACTTCCTGCAGCATTCCAAGTAAGTAAGTACATCTGCAAAAAAAAGGGTTGCACCATCTTTATTTTGCCAATCATACATCATTTGTGCAATTCCTTCCATCATTTTATCCCTACTAATCCTATCTCCTGGATTTCTAATCATAGCCTCAAAGCTTCTGATTTAATTTATATCCCATAAGCTTAATTTCAAAAACATTAAATAATGTTATTCCCAAAACCACCATGGGAGGGTGAGAGGGCTCTTACAGAAGTAGCCGTGGCTTCTTCAGCCTGCCACCAATGCCACCTGTTCTAGTCATGGGGGACCCCTCTCAAGCCAGAGTCCAGCCCCTGATAGGGCTCCTGCAGAGGTGGCCGTCGATCCTTCAGCCTGCTGCCAAAGCCACCTGTTCTAGCCACAAGGACCTCTCTCAAGCTGGAGTGCAGCCCCTGATAGGGCTGCTACAGAAGCGGCCGTGGCTCCTTCAGCCTGCCATCAATGCTACCTGTTCTACCTGCAGGGGAACCCTCTCAAGCCAGACTCCAGCCCCTGATAGGGATCCTACAGAAGTGGCCATGGTTCCTTCAGCCTGCAACCAATGCCACCTGTTGTAGCCGTGGGGGATCCCTTTCAAGCTGGGTAAGATCGCAGGCTGCACCAGGACAGCACTGAACAGTTCCTATTGGCTGTCAGTCGCTGCCTTGCTTCCCTGATTGGTGCACTGCTCTCTGCTCAGCCACGGGTTGGCCCAGCTCCTTTACTGTTTTTTTCTGAGAGTCTGGGCTTCTCTGCCCATAAGAATGGACTGCAGATTGCCGTAAATTTGCCTGTATGTAAAGCTGCCTGTTCTCTGCATCTTTTCTTTTTTGTTCTGTGTTTAATTTTAAATATCTGTACTGCATTTCCTTTTTTTTTCTCTTCCTGAGTTTAATTGTAAAGTCTGCACTGCTGTTATCTGTAGTTTATATCTTGAAAGACTGCAGCTAATTTGCCTCTGTGTAAAAATGCCTACTCTCTGCATTTTTTCCTCGAGTTTTGTTTTAAATCTCTAATTAGCCAGTGTCTGCCAGGAATTTGTTAAATTGCTCCTTTGTCCTACTGGGTGCCGTCACTTGCACAAACTCCATTTTGTGTAGGTGACCCCCTCCTCCCTGCTTGATCTTTCTCTGCCTTATCTCCATCCCCCTAACCTCTTTACACCCCCAATCAGATTCTGCATCATCCTTTATTTCCCCTCCTTATCTAACCCTGCTTTGGTTTCCCCCACTGATTCCAGCCCCTGATAGGGCTCCTACAGAAGTGGCAGTGTCTCCTTCAACCTGCCACCATTGCCACCTGTTCTAGCCATGGGAGACCCCTCTCAAGCCAGGTAAGATCGCTGGCTGCACCGGGACAGCACTGAGTGGTTCCTATTGGCCGCCTGTCACTGCCTTCCTGCCTTGATTGGTTGACTGCTCTCTGCTTGGCCATGGATTGGGCTGGCTCCTTTACTGTTTTTTACTGAGATTCTGGGCTTCTCTGCCCACAGGAATGGACTGCAGATTGCCGTAGATTAGCACCCTCCCCCTTCCCCACCCACCACCTTAATTAAATAGGCCTTTGTTCCGCCCTCGGTGATAAGGTCCCTCCCTGCTCGGGCCCTAACTGGTTTCCACTTGATCTCCCCTGCCTACCTACCATCCACTTTCTCCTCCACCTCGCCCCTCACTGTTCTGCATTCTCTCCTAACTGCTCCTTGATCGCCAGCCTCACCTCTCTCCCTTCCAGTCTCCATTCACATGCTGTGCTCACCCCCTCCTTGTATAATCTTGATTGTTTCCCCACCTCCTCTTCTAAGTAAAATGGCTATAGCCTTCCAACCGCTACATCTGTTTGTCTTGCTCTCCCTGCTACCTGTCTTCTACCTACCTGGAGTGAGTAACCCTTCTCTTCCTCCAAGCCTTCGGACTGACCCTGTCTATCCACACACTGGCACCCTACCCACTGCACCTAGCCTCCCTCTCTCTCTCTCTCTCTCTCTCTCTCTACTGGGAATGGCTTGCAACACCTTTGGGATCTTGAAAGGGTGATATACACACATCTGTTCCCTCTATCACCTCTGTCATTCATGACTGCCCTCTGGGACCCCAGACAATATTATCACCCTTGCTCAAGCAGTAAACAGATCAGGAAAATCTCCAACAGACAACAACGATGGTATGCCCTGAAGCTCCTGCCCCTCCTGCTGCTGATTTTGGGTAATATTCACCCCAACCCAGGACCAGGTCCCACTACTTCTGGCCTAGGCTACCAACTGAGTCACTCCAGAACACTCACTCTGGCTACAGTCAACATTTACAGTCTCCTGCCAAAACTTGATGCCCTGCAAATATTTGTAAATCAGCAGAAGCCAGACATCCTTGCAGTTGTCGAAACATGGCTCTCACCTAAAATCACGGACATGGCTATTACCCTGGCAGGCTACAACATTTTCCTTTTTTTTTTTATTCTATGTTTTTCCTGGCAGGGCCACTGTCCATTCTCAGCCCTGGTCATGACCCCTGAAACTCCCACAATCATCTATTTGCCACTGACTCCCCCAGTTACCCCCGGCTTACCCACTGGAGGGTGGGTCCACGGCAACAGTCCCCAATCCATGCTGAGGAACTAGTGGTTGGTCAGGGGAGCAGCTATGATGGATAATTAAAGCACAAAGGAGGGCTTCACTGAGGCAGTGGCCTCCACCCACCTTCTCCTTTTTCCTGTATTCTTGGAGGTGGTCAAATGCAATGATGCCAGCATCTGCCCCACCTCCCATGAAATGAGCGCCAGAGCATGAGTATCTCCTGGCCTCCAACAGGAGCCCTCAGTGCACTGGGCACTTCCCCACCCTTCCCCCAGAGAAGGACAGCCATCCATGGGACACTTCATCTTTCTCCCCTCAGAAGGCCCTCCAATGACTCGGGTCCATTCCCCTGCTACAACATTTTCCAACTTGACAGAATTGCTAAGAGATGGAGGCTGCACCTTATATCTCAAAGATTCTCTCTGGGGCTGCCCTCTAAAAACAGCTATCTCTGACTCATTCTCTCAGATTCTCACTGTCAGAGTTCTACTGGGGCCCACAACAAAGCCCTGTCAATTGCCACAGTGTACATCTCCCCTAAGGAACAGGGAAAAGGCCTCAACTCGGTCATAGACCTCATCCTATCCGAACCACCTGGCTGAGACAATCCTTATGGGCCACTTCAATATCAACTGGCTTGCTCCAGAAACAGGGGTCTTCAAAGACGCCATCACCTCAGCCAACCTTGCCCAACTGGTTGACTCCCCCACAAGGCACAACTACAAAACAGGCACAAGTACACTCCTGGACTGGATTCTGACCAGTCACCCATCCCGCATCTCAAATGTCTCTGTTCTTCCTGACACTCTACGCAACTATTCCCCTGTCATCTGTGTCTGGACAAGAAATTTTACCATGACCCCCCCCTCAAATTAATCACCAGCAGAGTCCTTCCATGGGGGCATTTAAAACATCTAAAATCCTGCCTTAGGCAGCAAGATTGGTCTGCAATCTTCCATGCTCTGGATGGCAACACAGCCCTCGACTTCTTATTCAGTACCGCTAATAATGCCTGTAACTCCCATGCCCCTTTCAAAAAGTGCAACGTCAAAAGCCTGTGCAACCCCGGCTTCCCTCAGAACTACTAGTACTGCTAAAATCCAGGGACCATCTCTGGGTAGGGGCTCCGGAAACTGGAAAGCAAGTAGACATACAGAATTATAAACAAGCCTGAAATAAATGCACAAAATTAATCCCCCAGCAGAAAAGTACCTACTATAAAGATGCTCTGACAAACACCTGGGGAAGAGGAATTCCTTTTGGAACAATATTAAAGAAGTTGCAGGAAAGCAGACAAAAACTTCACCCACTGTGCTGTTCATAGATGGAATCACAACACTTGACCTGACCACCATAGCAAATTCATTCAACTCAGCTTTCACTGACCTCAGCTCTGTTCTTCCTCCTGACTATTTCAATGATGACGACCCTCTAACTCTCCCCTCAAGCCCACCCCCTCTCCTAATCATCCTGCATTTTACTTAAAAATAGTCAAGCCATACGAAGTCCGTAACTATATCAGTAAAGCTATTGCCAGGTTCAGGTCAATTGGGGACTCCCTTGACCTCAAGCCGCTGGCCCTCACCCTCGATAAGGTGCTCCTACCATTAACTAATATTTTCAACCTCTCCCTCTCTCTCAGCCAGTTCCCTGAGAGATGGAAATCCACCACTATTACGGTGGTCCACAAGAGTGGGGACAGGGCCCTTCAGGTGAACTATCAGCCCATCTCCATACTACCCCCACTCTCTAAGGCCATTGAGTGTATAGTCTCGGACCAGCTTCAGAAGTATATTGATAAGTACATTATCCTATGCGCTCAACAACACGGTTTTAGGAAAGAACACAGTACCACCTCAGCCCTTCTTGAATTCACTGGAGCAACCCATAGTTCCCTGGACAATAGCCTTCTTACAGGTTCGGTCTTCATTGACCTGACAAAGGTATTTGATACCATCCTTCATCATCTACTATTCTCGCAGCTGCTAAATACCGGGTTACCCACTGAGTCTACAACATGGTTTAAGAGATACCTGGAAAACCACTCTCAAAGAGTGAAAATAGCTGATGTTCTCTCTGATGCAAGACCAGTGTGCTCTGGAGTGCCACAAGGGTCCATCCTTGGACCTCTTCTCTTCAGCATCTTTCTGAATTGTCTTCCACAATCCTGTCCTGAGCAACTCCTCCTTTACACTGACGAGGCTGTCATCCACTCCACCCACAAGGACCCCCACCTTCTGCAAAACAAACTACAGCATGGCTTCTCCTCGGTTGAAAACTGGTTCAGTAAACACAAATTGGTCCTCAACTATAAAAAAACAAAGTCTATGCTTTTCTGCAGCTCACAAAACAAGCACCGGGACCACCCTCTCACTATTGCAAACTACCCAGGTGCAATCCTAGAACAAGTGCAATCCTTCAAATACCTTGGAATCACATGTGTCAGTATTCCATCCTATATGACTCACATTGACAATGCTGCCAAAGTCGCTAATGCATGTATTTGCATGCTTTACAGGCATAGGCAATACCCAACTCTGGAAGCCTTAAGGATTGCAGTCTAAATCTCAGTGGTCTCAATAATCAACTATGGCCTCATCATCTATGGTTCGCTTCCACCACCGCCCTCAAGTGCATATCTTGGCCTTGAACAAAGCTTGCCAACTCATCACCGGATCGCATCATCTCACACACACGTGTAGCTGCATCAAGTACCAATCATGCTTAATAAGTAAAAAACATTGATGGGCTTTGCCCCCCCCCCGAGACCAAGGTATGCTACAACCTGCACAGAATCCCCACCTAACCAGGGGCTCTGAATCTCAATTATTGCATATCCCAAGATACTGGACCTTGCAGGGCCAAAGATCCTTTGCTTACAGAGCTCTCAGCTGGCTAAATGGTCTCTCAAGAGAAATCTCCTCCCTACCTAGGCCCATTCAAATATATGCCTATTTCTCTCTGCCTCTAGCACATGTGACTGTCTTCTCTAACCTGCTGTTCTCATCTGGCACCTGTCCCCTCTCATCACCTCCCTTACTATACCCCTTCTATCTACCCCCCACTCCCTTCATACTTGCACTTTCCACTTGCTCTTCATGTGTGTTTGACAATTGCCTCTGGCAGCATCTTCACCCTGCGTCTCGCCTAAGTTTTGTTATCAATGTTATCCCTGTCTTGGGCATGCTCCAAGTACCACCTAACTGTATGTATTGTATTCATGAGCTGTGATGTTAAACAACTGTACCCTGGTATCCAGTAATTACTAATGTAACAATGTAATTAATGAAATGTAATAATTAATGTCCTGCTTGTTTGGACTCTTTCTGACATGGAACCTTTGTAAAAGAGCTTTGGGGCAAATGTAACTGTAATCCTAAACTCTAAATAAATAAAATAAAAAAAAAATGTTTACTGTTTGAGCAAAAATTGTTATAATTTACAGCACATGGGAGGTTGGTTCTCCATTCCCTCTGTTTTTGCTTCAGCTAGGTCATTGTCAGGACTGGGAGTCTGAACATCTAGTGACAACTCAAACTTTTTTCTCTCTGTTTTTAGTTTCTTTTTTCTTTTTGTTTTCACAGTTCTCCCCTTCTATAAAGGAAATAGAACTACAGTAAATTACAAATGCTACTTACTAGCACTTTGAATTCCTTACCATTTTATTTTTGTCTCTTTATCTTTATCTAACAATAAATTTTGTTCCAGTGCATCTTCTAACAAGATGCTTTCACTTTTCAAACAATTTGTTGCACAATATTAGGAGGCAGTATAGCGTCATGGTTTTGGGCACTGATCTGCAAACCTGGAGACCTAGGTTTGAATCCCATCAGTCCCCACTTGCATACTGTGTGACCCTGAGCTAGTCTTTCAACTTCCTTTTGCTTTCAGGTTGTACTGGAAAAAAGCTTGGCTTAGCGTGCCTTTCCTGGTCAAACAATTTACCCTTTCTCTTTCCTAGTATTTAATACATCATCAAGACAAGGTTTGTTAATAGTATTGTCTTCCCTATGACAGCTTATTTCATTTTCTAAGATTGCAAGTTGCTCCATAATTATAATACTTGCAACATTTGGATTCTTCATAACCTTTAGGACATCTTAGTCTAAAACATGACAGTTTTACACATTAATATATACAGTAGTGTCAAAACTAATGTTTTGCTTAGTGTGATTTTAAAAGAGGTTTCAGGCCCAGAATAGTATTTTTGAGATCATCTCCAATGCTGTTCTTAGGGTTAGGGGCATTTGCCTATCTACAAATAAGATTATTTGTTTTATCACCTTCCCTTGGCAGCCATCTAGTATATTGACTTCTGCTGGATATTTCAACAAAGCTAAGCTCTCCCACTGAATTTTCTAATTCATTGATAGTGTTTGTCTGTGGGACAGGACAACTGTACATTTGCTGTTTCCTAAGGAGTTACCTAGGGCAAAATGGTAATGCTGCCCAAGATCCACCACTGACTAATTTTCACTACCAGCAGATTTACGTGTCAAAGTAGTACAAGACCTATCAGCTCTGTCAGTACATTTTTTTTTAAGGCTAGTTAAGTGAGGAGTAAGTGTAGTTAGCTTAACATCCTCTAGTTTAACCAGCTTTTTGTATTTGTCTTTGGTTCCCTTATTCTCTATTTTACTTTTTTCCCTTTTCCCTTATTTTTCCCTTCTTTTTTCATTCTTTTTGTTATCTACTTATTTCTGTATCAAAGCCATCCATTAGCAACTTCAAACTAATACCTTCACCAAGGTTCTTGCAACTTCCCTTCGCAGTAACCATATTAGATGTTAACAACATACAGAAAAGGTACCAGATAAAAGGCATTTATTAAGTATTACTCAATTGACAAACACAGTGTCCTAGGAGTTTATCAATACAACTCTTGTGCTGGAAAAAAAAGCTCAGTGCAGTCCACTATAGGGCTGGGTGAAATTAGCAAATTCCAGTTTCATGGAATTTTTGCAAAACTCTGCAAAAAGTTGCAAAATTTTCAGAAATTCTTTAATTGGTTACACCTCAGTCAGTATTACAGTTACAGACCTGAAATTTTGCATGTGCATTTTTTATGAAGATGGCTGCCAGTTGTCATGCCATTTGGATGAGGTGTTGGGAAGTTATAGGGTCTCAAAGTGTGACAATTCATTATTCATGTGAACATTTCTGAAAGTATTTATTTTCTTACAAAGTAGCCACCTTTGAAGCAAGATAGCCAAAAATGTATATGCATACTTTCTTGAAAGTGTCATATAAACTATTAAATAGAGAGGTAATTGGTTGTGTAAGCTGTAAGTTACAAGAGTTCTAAATTTCACAGTTTAATTATTTGTTAAATTGTTTGAAAATCTACAAAATATTTGGATGTTTATAGATCCATGGCTATTGCAGTTGTAAGCTCAAAATGTGTCATACAAATCAAAGTAAATTGCCCTGGAATATAATTAAACTGTATAAATATGGCTTAGTAGGTTAACATTTATTGAGGATACTTTAGAAACCACTAACTGGCAACATCAGTATTGTCAGTGTCAGTGGCTCAGTAGGTAGCACACTTGCCTCTGAGGCCAGGAGATCAGAGGACTGTGGGTTCAGTTCCCATATCTGGCACTTGGGTTAATATCCCAGTACTGACACTGTAGTGCAGCATGAGAGGGGTGCTGCACTTCTGAGGTACCGTCTTTTGGATGAGACATTAAACCGAGGTCCCATCTGCCTAGATTGGTGGTAGTTCAGGTGGATGTTAAAGATCCCATGGCACTTATCGAAAAGAGCAGGGGAATTTTCCCGGTGTCCTTGCCAAATTTCCCTCATTCACTAAACATACCACCAACAGCTTAATCTGGTTTAAGGTCAGTTGGCATTCATCTGTATCCCCCTCCCCGGGTCATGCCTGAAAATAGGCAGCATTTGTCTAGTGCACTTACCCGGTCAACAAAAACTAATAATAATAATAACATTTGCTCAATAATTCATTAACGCACAATACGTAATGCCACTAGAATTCCACTTGTGGAGTTTAACTTTCACAAAGTATTTATCGTCACTGAATCAGCTTACCTGTACTGCCATCATTGCCCTTCCAACACCCCTGTGACAGTGATGCCCAGCATCATGCTCCGTCATGACTAAAGATATCCCGATACTTCTGTTACAATGGCCTCAGTCACAATTAGTTGTAATGTTTGAGGCTTGGCAGCACTTGGTGCCACAGTTTTCGCATAGTAAAAATCTAAATTCCTATCTACAGGGTTGTTAAAGAGTCAGTGGGTGGCATTGTACAGAAACAATGCTGCACGAGCATTTGCTTCCACAAATCATCACATCTGTGAGCACTAGGTGTTATCTGGCATATTGAAAGAATTTAGACTAGTGCACAATGATATCCATGCCTATTCCTCATGGCTCATCACTCAAGATAGCGATCTAACACTTGGTACCACTATATGTTTACTGTGGAGCCTCCTATGAATGTTACTTTATTGTCACTTTACCCAGCCTTTTCCTTCCTCTACAATGGCAGCTCAAGTGTATTACTGGGCAAAATGTATTGACATTGTTTTGACAAAAGTGTCACAGCATTCCACGGTTTCAAAAAAGTTCATGAAATGAAATTCATCTTTAATTACTGATGTTATTTTGGAATCATTGGCTGTTTAGAATGTGGCCAGCCATTGAGCAAGTAATTTGAAAGTTGACTTGCACAGCTACTTTTTTGTCATTTTGGATTTTACCTGGCTGGCAGCTCATCTCTCAGGGTTATAGCCTGTTTACAGGATGTTCCCTGATCAGGCTGAACCATCCATCATTTAGTTGTCTACTGGGTTTTCTCATTTATTTCCTTCTGTCTCCATTGGTGGGGTTGGTGTCTCTGCCAGCATTGCACAGCCACAGCTTCCCCTGTGGCAGGAGCAAGCTCCCTGGCCCAGCTGTAGGGGTTGTTATGTTGGTGGAAACTGCTAGCTACATTCCTTGACCAAGATGAACTGCCAAGCAGAAGTTGCCTTTGCCATGGCCTACCTTATGAAGTAACATCCCGGGCTCGCTTCCAAACTCAGGTCATCAGCATGGCAGTGTGATGCTCTGCTGCTGGGCCATGGAGGTGGCCTCAGTGCCTAATGTTTAGGGTTAAGGACCTAACAAAACTGGTGATATTCCATTCTCTAGTTCTAAAGTTATGGGGGTGTGTGAGTGCAGGTTGGATGAAGACCCAGAAGGCGAGAGAAGCTCTTTTAAAATGTCCTATAGGGCAGAGCACTTTATTACAGAAGGACTTCACAAACTTGGCAATACCATAAATCAGACTTATCGTGACTTTAAGGCTTTCTTGCAGCCGCTTAGGAACTGATTCTTTATTTTCATTAGTCCAAAATGCAGTAGGAGGATTTCATCCTGCTACAAGGGGTTTAAAATTCTGCAGTTTACATAATTGCAAAATGTAATTTTCAAATTTTTGAATGATTGGAGGCTTACAACTCAGTCACCTTTAAATACAGAGATCTGAAACGTGATGCATGTCTGTCTGGACATTGTTAAAGACATCTTACCAAATGTGCTGCAATATGAATAACTATTTTTAGTTTAAATAATTGCAAAAGGAAATGTTAAAATTTCCAAATGTTTGGAGGCTTATAACTCAGTTATGTTTAAGAAAACAGTTCTGAAACTTGATACAATTTTGTATGTATACAGGCAAATACTTTGCACCAAAGTTGGTATAATTTAGACAGATACTTTGTATATTAGATACAAATAACTGAAATAATAATGTTGGTACAATTTTATCAATGTTTTTGTAGAAACTATGAAATTTCACAGATGCAAAATTGGCTTTGGCCAGAATTTCACTAGCAGAAAATAAATTTCACCCAACCCTAGTCCGCTACATGGTGCAACAGAGCACCTCAGGTAAGCTTGTTTTTCAAGCTTTAGCCTGGATTTTCCAAAAGTCTATCCAACAAAACAAAAATACATCCCTGTAAGGTACTTGTATGCCTCAATCATATCCCATCTCTCCCACCTCCCCTCCAGGGAGTATATATTCATGTCCTTCATCCTGTCCTCATAGGACTTGTGATGTAATCCCTGTATCATCTTTGTTGCCCTCCTCTGAACCTTCTCTACCATGTTTATGTCCTTACATGGGTAAGGTCTCCAGAACTGTACACTGTACTCCAGGTGGGGCATCGCTAGTGTCTTGTATAGTGGAATTATGATCTCCCTTTTCCTGATGGTGATGCCCTTTCTTATGCATCCCAGAATCCTATTTGCTTCACCTGCTTGCTTGTCACACTGTTTCCCTACCTTGAGGTCATCAGCGATAATAACCCTAAGGTCCCTTTCCTGCTTGGTTCATGCTACATCCTCACCCCCAAGTGACATGTTGTTCCAGGGCTTTTGTGCCCCATATGCATTATCTTGCACTTCTTTGTGTTAAATTTCAACTGCCAAACCCTTGACCATTCTTCACGCTTCTGCAGGTCTCGCCTCATTCTGTCTACACCCTCTGGCATATCCACTCTGTTACAGAGCTTTGTGTCATCAGGAAACAGAGAAATTCTGCCTTCTAGGTCCTATGTAATGTCACTGATGAAGACGTTGAATAGAGCCGGTCCCAGCACTGATCCCTGTGGTACCCCACTGGTCACTCTTCACTCTGTGGAGTGACAGCCATTTATCACTACTCTCTGTGTCCTGCCACCCAGCCAATTACCCACCTACTGCACTACTGTCCTGCCCATTTCCATATTCCCTAGTTTGTTCAATAGCCTTTTATGTGGTATGGTGTCAAAGGCCTTGCTAAAGTCCAGATAGACTACATCCAGTGCCCTTCCCGTTCCACCTCCTTTGTCACCCAATTGGAAAATTCAATGAGGTTGGTCTGGCATGACCTCCCCCCAGTGAAATCATGCTGCCTTGGTCCTGTATTCCCTTGGCAACCACATGTCCAGCAATCTCTCCTTCAGTAGTGCTTCTATGATCTTCCTCAGTGCTAAGGTCAGGCTGACTGGTTTGTAATTCTCAGCTTCCTCTTTGTTCTCACTTTTGTATAATGGGACTTTATCTAATATCCTCCAGTTTTGGGTACCTCCCCTGTTTCCAGTGATTGGCTAAACAGTATTGCCAGAGGTTCAGCCACCACTACTCTTAGTTCCTTTAGGACCCTGGGGTGCACCCCATCTGGCCCCATTGCTTTATCTGCAAAAGAACAAAATCGAAACAGCTCCAACTGCTCAATTTAAATGTGCACGGCACATAAAGAAACCAGTCAGAGAACAAACTGACACTGCTCAAAAGCTGTTAGAAATAAGGCTCTAGTTGGTAAAAATACTAAAAGGCATTGACATTGACCAGTTTTGCACCTAGTGCGTCATCAGAGGGATTCCCCTGATGACACACTAGGTGCAAAACTGTGTGTCCTGTTTATGTGTGAGTCTACCCTATTGGGCATGTTGCCTTTTAGTATTTTTACCAAATAAAGCCTTTTTCTAACAGCTTTTGTGTAGTGCCAGTTTGTTCTCTGACCCATTGCTTTATTGACTCTTATTCCTTCCATTTTCTTTAGGACTCTTTCCCATGTAAAGGGACTTGTGTCCATTTCTGTGCTGTTCCCACCCCTTGTACTCCCTTCAGGCCCAATACCCTCCTTTTCCTTAGCAAAGACTGAGCAGAAATATTGAAAAGCTTTTGGTCTGCCTTTGACCTCCTTAGCTTGATCCATATCTCTCATATCCCCCAACTCACATCCTCCCATTCCACACCTCCTTCCTTGTCATCTTTTCTATGGCCTACCACTTCACTCACTCTCATAGCACCTGCAAACATTATCACATAAATTGTGTGAAATAGCTGGGCCTCCCCCTTTGATATGCATATTGCCGGGAGAACCTCTTTTAGCTTTATTAGCCACTGCTCACCTATTGGCCTCCTATCATCCCATGGCCCTCGTTTCAACCTGCCTCATCCCTGCATCACTCTCCTGATGAGCATTGATTTTGTTGGGTCATTCCATCCTTTTAGGCTGCAGATCACACTGATCCCTGCCAGATAAACCCCCATTGTGGCGTGAGCAGTCCCTTTCGGCCATTGTTCCACGGTGAACATTCCCAACTGTTCCCCAGAGAGCGGCCCACTTACCTCCATCTGGTGTTCTGCCCTGAATGTTTGAAAAACTCTCCAGGCCCCATCGTAGGCCCTCAGAGTCCGAGGCGCCCATGAGCTGTGAAACAGCAGTTCTGCTCCTTCTTGCCAATGTCCTGGATGTTCTTTGGTATGGGCGTTTTTTGTTCTTCCACTGCTGGTGCCATCCTCTGGAAATGGTCCAGCTGCAGACGGGAAAGGCTGTCAGCCAGGGTATTGTGTGCCCCTTCTATGTGTTTTGCTCTGAAAGACATGTTCAGCTGCAAAGCCCTTAACGCTAACTGTCGTACTACCTGCATGACTGTATCCGACCTGGCTCCCTTGTTGTTTAGTACATCTAGTACTGCTCTATTGTCACACCAAAATATCACCTTCTGATCCCGTAATACTTCCCCCCAAACCAAAGTGCATGCCCATATGGGCATGATCTCCAGTAGCGTTATATCTCTCACTTTCCCGTCCCTCACCCAACTGGCCGGCCATGGTTCTGCAAACCACCTGCCCCTTAGGTAACCCCACATGTCCAGCCCTCCAGCAGCATCTGTGTAGAGGTCAAGGTCTGTGTTGTACAGCCACTCCTCCTGCCAGAATGAACACCCATTGTAATCCTTCAAGAATTCTTCCCATATACTAAAATCTTCCCTGACACCTTGAGTCAGATCAACTCAATGATGTGGTCTGGTGACCCCTGCTGTAGCTCTGGCTAATCTCCTTGTGAATGCCCTTCCTGGTCCTATGGTCCTGCAGGCAAAGTTCAGGTGCACCAGTACCTGCTGGATCAATTTTAGTTGTACCCATCTCCTGCTGGCATGTACCTGGATTAGTTCCTTCAACCTCTTTACTTTTTTGTCCGGTAGCCTAAACACTTCACTCCTGGCATCTATCTCTATCCCAAGGAATTCCATAACCTTGCTGGGCCCCTCTGTTTTTTCTGGTGCCAATGGGACTCCCAGCTCCCAGCACAATTCCTGAAACTTACCCAGCATCCTCTGTGTCTCCCTTTCACCATTTCCAATGAGGAGAAAATCATCCAAGTAATGGATGACTGGCCTATAACCCGTTTTTTCTTGGAATATCCACTACAAACATGTGCTGAATGCCTCAAACATAGCACATGCTGTGGAACACACCATTGGCATTGCTTTGTCAAAATAATACTGTCCCTCACTTTTAAAACCCAAGAGATCCCTGTCTTCCCTCCTGACTGGAAGCAGTCTGAAGGTGGATTCAATGTCCATTTTTGCCATCCATGCATCTCCTGTGACCCGGATTATCTGGACTGCGTCCTCTAGTGTCATGTATGTCACCCTACTATGTTCCTCACTGATAAAGTCATTCACCGACTCCCCTTCCAGATAAGACAGGTGGTGGATCACCCTGCACTTCCCTTCTTGTTTCTTGGGTACTAAAGCCCAACGGCGATATCCTTATGTTTTCCAATGGGGGGTGTTAAATGGGCCCTCCACCCTGCCTGCTGCTTTCCCTTTCTCAATCTTTTGCCTTAGCATTTTCTCTTTCCCTTTTACAGACCCCATGTTGCTTGTCTCCCTTGCTTGCCTGGGTCCCCTGGACTGCAGTGAAAACCCTGTGTTAAAACCACTTAAAATCATATCCCACATGCTTGTGTCCAGATATCTGTCCAGGCAAACTGTCCATGCTGCTAGGTTGATGGGGGTTCTGGCCATACCAAAATGCTCCTTGTTGTGCCACCAGTACCCCCTCCCTGACCCCTCCCTTCCCTCCTGTCTAACCTTCCTTGCTTCAGTGGTTCTGACCCCCTCTGCTCCCATTCTCCCTGCTCCTCCCTCCCTTGTTCCATGTTTGCCCTTTAAACCCCTGGCCATCTCAAAAAAACTGTTGGCCTGATCCTTGCCCTCCATGCCCTTGTGCTCTCTGTATCCCCGTTGTTCTGCACTTGCTTGCCAGGTGCCCCCCTCCGCATCTTGAACAGGCATGTTGAAAATGACACTGAGGCCATGAGCAGAAAGCCCTTTTATAAGCCCAGCAGTCTCTCTGTGGCGTAAACCCCTTTCTGCCCCACCCACCCTCTGGTGTGGACTGATCTGTTACGTAATCTGCCCATAAGTCTATTTGCTTGGTGTCCCATCTTACATCCCCGAATGTTGCCATTCTCTGCCAAAAACTTTCATCATAGTATATCCATCCTACCCCGCGTTTTGCTTTTGCTCTCTGTATTATCAATGAATAGGTAATGAGTGGGATGCCTAGCTCCAGCCTCTCTTCCAGAACGATGGCTGAAAAAGTGGCAAAACCTAGAAACCACCCGTCCCAAGTCTTCCCTTTTGAGAACTTGTCATCCTCTTTTTTCCCTAAGAGCACTATGGCCGCTGCCATCTCACTCTTACCTATGCTCTCAGTTTCTTCATATTTTGCCGCCGCCTCCTGGCTCACCAAAGCAAATATATCCATATATTCCCCTCTCCAAATTTTTTACTTTGTGGCCAATGGCACGTGTTTGCCTATTCTCATCCCCGGCACACCTATCTCTCTTGTTCCTTCTCCCTCTCTTTCTGCTTCCTTTACAGTATCTCCTGGTACCTCTTTTCCTGTCCTAATTTCCACCAGAGCATATTCCATCTGCCCCAGCCCCTCGTCCCCAGTGCCACCAAAATTTTCCCTATATATTCTTTTATACTATCACCCACTGTGTTGGATGTGTTACCTGTAACCTTGTCCTGGCTGAGCTGCCTGGAGCCCTCCAAAGGTCCCCTTGCTTCTTCCTGTGATTGAGAAGGAGGTGGAGGGTGAGTTACTGGGGTCTGCGGGCAGGACCTCTTGTCCTGGGCTTCATGTCCAGGTTCCGCTGGGGAGATTCCTCTTTGATCTGGGGTGAGTACTGGCATCACCGTGTCCACCGGCCGCATGGTTACTGGATAGACTACCTTGGCAGATCCCGCTATCACCAGTGCTACCCTAGTGGGACTGTGTAGCCTTTCGGTTGGCCTCTTCCCCTTGCCTCCTTTTTCCGTACCCACTTTTCTCTTCTCTCCGGTCCTCCCCGGCTCCTCCCCCTCCACCAGTTCCCACATTTTGTTTGCTTTTTCTGCCAATTCAATTATAGCCTTGTAGGCGGCTTCCTTTGATGGCCTGCTCTTCTTGGGTGGCATGCCCATCTTATCTTTTTCTCTGTGAAGACAACTATAGGGAAAGAAAGACAGGGTTATTCATATCTCTGTACCCCCCCGTGCATCTTCCTCCTGTCTGATGCACCCCCCATTGTGCAAACACAAACCGGTCCAATCATAAAAGAAGGGAAAACAGGGTTAATTGTACTTATACACCTGTTTTAGTGCCCTTCCTCTGTCCTTCACACCACACGCCCCTTGCCAGGTCACCCAGTCCCCTGACTGCTCCCAGCCGTGCCCATTGTGGGAGGCCTGACACCACCCGGGCCCCTCTCTCCCTTTGTCTCTTCTTCAGGGCCTTTTGGCCTTCTGCCTTGTGCTCCCCCCCAACACCTGTTTCTTTCTGAAAAAAATTCTCCTGTCTGGGCTGACCAAGGGCCATGCTGCCAGCCTCCCCACCATAGCTCCCCATGCAATGGTCTCGCCATACGGGCCCTTTTTCCTCCTTCATGCCTCTGCATAAAAAGGGGGGGAAGAAAGCCCAAACACAGCAAAAACCTCCAATGGGTTGGGGCCCAGCTTCCAAATACGGTCACCTCGCAGTGTGTGATGTCACTCGTGAGGTCCCCGGTCACCCTGTGTCTCCTTCCGCTCAAGGCCTCCACACAGGACCCCTGCTCTCCCCCTAGTATGCCTCCAGAGCCTCCAGAAACCATGAAATTAAACAAAACAGCCTGAGTACCCAGGCGCAGCTTTTCCCCGACACCTCTGTGGCATGTGACATCACGCCACATGGCCCTACACTGCACACGCTCTCCCCTGTTTTCAGAGGCCTTCCCCAGGCCTAATATTCATGTTAAAATGTGTTCTGACCCAGGACCCGACCCTGGGTCCACTGGTTTCATAGATGGCAGCTCTGGCCACTACACCAAACAGCCAGCTCTACATCCAAGGGGAAAAGAGAAAAACTTCATACCAAACCAACCCCCCCAAAAACCATCCATCCACATCAAACTTTGACTTTTGCTTCTAGCACTGCTTTCATAACCTATTATTCCGTAGTTCTAGCTAGCACCCCGCTAGGCAAGTGCCTAAACCCCCCCATGGTGTGTGACCTTACACCACTTGGTCCAGGCAACGGGGCCTCCTCCAGGGCTTACCCTTCAATCTCCAGGAAGCAAAAAATGGCCATTCACTGCCACCAGAGCCCAAAACAGGAGAAACAAAGGGGGTTTACCGTCCCCTAAGTGGCGTGTGACGTCATGCCACGTGGTCCTGGGTCGCAATCGTTCTTCCCAGCACCACAGACTCTTCCAGGTCTCCCATTCTTAGGATTACCATAAAAACAGTCACACCTAGCCACCATAGTCTGCTACCCAACAGCAGGTGCTCTACAGCAACCCCCACCTGGCGTGTGATGTCAAGCCACACCAACCCATGCCTCAGACCTTTTATTCATCTTCCAGGCATCCAGCGCACCACTATTACCACCTCAAAAGCACCCAACAAGGACAAGGGGGGTTTGTTCCCCCCACACGGTGTGTGACTTCACCACATGGTCTGGCTTGCGCTCACCCCCCCACAACTTCCCGGCCTCTTCCCAGGCCTATTGATGCCCACTGGCATCCCCAAGGGTGACAAACTGCCACAAAAGCCAGAAAAACAAGGAAAAACCTTGTTAAACCATGCCCCAAACGGCGTGTGACATCACGTCATGTGGCCCCAGCTCTCGCTCTCTCTCCCCTGTCTCAAGGGGTTCCTCCAGGCCTACAGCTTTTTCAGTCAGCAAAAATAGGTCATAAGACAAAAATGCAAAGCATCAAAACCATCAAAAAGCTTTTCACAAAAAACCCCCACGCGGCGTGCGTTGCACCACTTGGCCCTGGGTCACTCTCACCTTCACAATCTGCCTCCCATCACCATTCATGGCCCCCATATTTGCTCAGTCATAAATTGCAACCTGTTTCCTCTTAAACCTGTCTATCTATATATATAGATATATATCCCCTCTTTTTTTTCCTTCCTGCAAATCAATAAATCAATTGCTAATTTCCTTACCTCTCTCTCCTGATAAAACAAACCTCAAAGAAATTGACAATCTGATGTGCTGCAGTTTGATGTAAATCAAAATTCCAGCAAAAAGTGGCTGAGGCCCCCTTTTGCTGTCCCTTATGTGCCTCCCTTCTCCCCTCCCCTTCCTGCTACCTGCCCATTGTTCTGGCCCTTGGCCCCTCCCCTTCCCTTCCTTCTCCCGTCCCTTTCTGAGCACAACTATTCCCTAAAGGAGGGAAGGGGTGCACCAGGACAACATGGTCTACCCCTTAAAGGGCAAACTCCATTGTCACTGGTAAAGAGACTCACTTAGCCTTTTTATAATGATTAGGAAGGGGCACTGTTTAGCATGCTAAGTGTGAGAAGCAAGACTCAATGTTAGTGGTGATACAAAGTCCTGGGATCAGAAAAGTCCACCATGTTTAAAAAACTGTTTAGGGCAACACAATATATCCAATGAAGCAAATAAAATTGTGCTGTATTATAATACTTTATACTGTATATATGAATGAAAAAGAAACAGACACCTTCGAAAGTTACTGACAGTTGCAATGTACAGTAAAAGTAGAGGGTGTCAACAAAACAACAGAAAGCAACTTCAAAACAAATGTAAGCTTTGATCAAAAGAAGTCCCCAGTATTGTAGTCCCAAGGTCAGACAAACAGGTAAAATGGCAACTAGAATAGTAATGTCAGCAAGAAAACATCACAGATGAGTGTTCTCAGCAACCACTGAAGAGGAACTCCAGTAGTTTTCTAGAAAAAGTGGGAATCCCCAACACTACTCAAAAAGGGGCATATACCTGCCATTCAGAATCCAGACTCCACAGTAAGGCTTCACTGCACAGTCACACAAAACTCAAGAAAGGTAGAGATTTGCATTCACTCCTATAAAACATAAGTGAAATAAAAAAGCACTGATGCAGGAATAGGTGTCACTCAAATCATTTGATTCATAGTGAACTCATCAGGTGCACAACATAGCAACAGGTAAGAGCTTTCTGACCTATCATTTCACCTCTCCTACTTAGGGGCTTCATCAGATGACTGAGAGGCACATATTTCAGCATCATTGTCCTTTATTTTGCCTATGGTTGAAGTGGTGTGTGCTGACCTGTACCTTCCTTCAGGCTACTACTGTTTGGGACTAGGTGCCACAACCCCAGTGCTCACATTTACCCTCCCATCTGTGTCACACAAATCTCAGTCCACTGGCCTGTCAAGATTACACAATGCTATCTCATTCTCCTACCCCATTGATGTCTTGGAGTCCACTCCAAAACAGCAGGGACAGTGTTTCCTCCAATCATGGTCTTATGCTCTCATCTCATCCCTGTGCTCAGTCCACTCTTCCGTTCTTCTACAGTTTTCAGTTCCAACTTCTCTCACCCAAGCCACTTATGTATTCACTTTGACTTACCCAAAAAATAGATAAAAAGGAACACAAAACCACTTGGCTATGTGCAATGAATCATAGTAGTTTTATTTGTAAAAGACACCACAAAAAGTGAGCATGCAAAATCTTATGTTTGTACCTGCTATATAACAGTCATGCATAACAATTTAAAGCAGTTCTGCTTCTCAACAGCACTTCTGTCTCACAATGGGATAATAGGTGTCCAAAAACAGCTGAGCACACTGATGGAAAACATGGGACAGCAATATTTAAAGGAGAGCTCCTGTTATAATTTAAAATCTAAAAAATAATAAAGTAGGCCCAAAATAAGTAAAAAGGTATTGCACAAGACAGAAGAAAAAGGGTCAATCTAAAAAAGAAGAAATAAGTAAAGGCCTAAATTGATTTTTCACTTCCCACACCCATCATTGCTCCTTGTATGCAATCCTCTTCTTCTCTTACCTTGATTCCCTGACACAATCTCAGTGTAGCTTTCTTTCCTCCTCTGCCCTACCCTTTCAGGCTCCTACTTCCTCCACTTATAGAATTCCCACTCTTTTTTGTTCCCACCTTCAAAACCTCTGCTGAACAATCTTCATTCTTCCACCACTTTTCACTTTTCTGGAACAACTTTCTTTTTTATATCCATGTACCTTCATCTCTTTAATTCACAGATGACTTATCTAATCATATGCAGTACTGAGATTAATGCTCCTCTGCCTCCTCCTTTCTTCCCCAGCTACAGTTCCCCTCCTGCCTCTTCACTCTATCATTATTCTACCCTTGCTGTTCATTAGTTACAGCACATATCTGCCTAGTATTGCTCCCTTTAGTGTAGAAACACCCTTGCCCCTGCCTTGCTTGCTCCTCAGTTCATCACAGAGCCAAGCTCTGCTACCCTACCTAGTAGGGGCAGTTTTGTTCCCTGTAACAATCATAATCCCTTTCCATGTTGTATTTGTTCTTATCCAGCCTAATTTTCATTACTGCTGTGCTAATATTTTTTATTTTAATATTACAATAGCACTTTTAGTGATCAAAATGTGTAGCCTACTATATTCACCTGATTTTTTTTTTCCATTAACATTTTCTTTATTTCAGGCAGAGATACAACAGCATAAACAAGACATTGCCGAGTATAGAAACCAATTATTGTTACAAAATACAAACATAGCAAAACTTTCCTCTGCCTCACCTGATTTATTTTTGTCGTTACAGTACAGTGTGAAGTCAGTAAGCTCCATTGACTTTAAGTTGATTCAGTTTAGTGATTCATCTCACTAAATTGTATAGTGATATCAGGTTGTGTAAATGTGAGGATCTAGCTGTGAGTTAAGAATCTTGTGATAGGGTGCAGGCTTCATGGACAGAAACAGGTAGCGTGACTCAATATCTGATTTTCTTTATAGTCCAAAATTTATTTCAGAAGTGGTTTTCTTCATAAGCAGGACACTTTCCATACAGTGTACATTACCCAATTCATAACACTGGAGCACTTCCTCGGTTCATATCTTGCTTGGAATTAACATCGCTCCCTGGAGTTCTCTCCAGACCTTAATCCTCTTTGCTTACTCTCTGGATCACATCTAACATATCTGGCTATTTTCTGCTCTTTTAAACAGCTTAATGCTCATGTGAGATGAAAACTCCACCCACCAGAACATTTCAAATACAATATTTTTATATACAAAGTGTTTTATGTATTTCTAAGTTCCCAAACACTCTAGTCACCATTGTATTTAATACTGGGACTTTCATACAATCCCTACAATGGTTTTATACATTTTTATGTAACCCCCTACAAATGGGAGTTCCTAAAAGCCTTCCCGGAGCTGCTTGATAGCTCCTCATCTAACTTGTGTTCGGCGCAATGCTGCCAAACTGCAGCAGTTGTGAGTGCTTGTAAAGCCTCTAGTACTGTCTCTTTAAGAGCTGCCTGCTCACAGGCTCAGGTGGCTGGTACGAGGGGGACTGAAGTTTTCTTGCTCGAATTCCACCTGAGCTGTAGTGAAATTGCTCCAATTTTGTAGTCGCTGCAAGCGCAAGGGGAGCCTTTCTGATAGATGTAACTGTTTGACTATAATCATTTAGAGTATTAGTGAAATTACTGCTTGTTTAACCTACTTTCATTGCAGCTGGGACTCTGTGTGTTTGGCCCCTCCGTTTTGGACGTGGACTTTTGAGATGGACCAATTGGGAAAGGGGAAGACACTAAAATGGCGACCGTTTGAGCCAACCAGAATCAGGACTCTCTCTGGAGCTCGCTGTCAATAGGGGATACGGCCAGTAATTCTGGGAAATGAAGTTCTGGACTGTGGTGCCTTCTCACACCAATAAGGGCTGAATGCGGTGACTGACATCTGCAGTCTACCAATGGGATCGGGTGGCGCCCGAATTGCGATTCCCCACCCAAGCTGCCAAGGGGCAGAGTCATTGTGGCTGTGAGCGAGGAAGGTGCTCTGGGCTCCTGTGCCATTAGGTTTTATGGTGGGAAGCGCATGTGGAAGGCCAGATTCAGGTGGCTTGAATGCCAGCAAGTGCCAGACCAAATCCGCTAGGCAGCGGTCAGAGGAGGCTGTGCAAAAGAGCAGCTACCTACCAGGCTCACCCTGAAGAGGACTGGAGAATCTGCTTCAATCGCGCTCAGTCTGTCAGGACAAGTGAAGCTGTGTCGTTGGGTCCGGTGTACTGTAGTGAGAGTGATCGGTATTATACAGCAGCTGCCTGGTATGGTACCCCTCTGCTCTTCATATAAATGTGTGAAGAAGTGTCTGAACTCCAGGCTCGGTCCTGCAAGTGGTGTAAGAGTGCTGTTTTGGTTGTAGTTGTGAGTATTAAATCAGGGTAGCTGCCTGTCAGCGTTTAATAGTGAGGGCAAGATTTGCCTGGCTGCTTTATTGGCTACATGAACTGAGCCCGCTGGCTCTGCTTAGTCCTCTTAGGAATCAAGTGCATATTTTCTGCATCAGGGCCACAACCAGCTGCATCGAGAGGCTGGCCTTCTATGGCCTGGGTACCCATCGACAGTGACTTATAGGGTTTGGCCGGTGCACAGTGCCCTATATAGATATATATGTATTAGGGCAGTAAGCTAATTAACCTGATCGCCCCCAGTCCTTTATATCTCCCCCTAAATAAATCAGATTGTTTTGCAAAGATATACTGACTGAACTGTGGGTCTTTGTTGAATTATTGTACAGTGGTTACGGTATAACTGCACCTTACTTTACAGGGGGTCCCCAGAGCTAAACTGATTGAACCAAAGCTGGTGGTAAGTGTATATTGTAAGGGTTCTGTGATTGATTTGTCTGGGCCAATAGTGGGAAGAAAGGGGGGTTGCAGTGACCTAGTGGGCTGTGACCAGGTCGCATCTGACTGTTTCAACCCCGACCTCTGGGTGGAGACACCCGCCCTCAACCTGTTGTTAGCTGAGCAGGCAGGGGTAGTAGCCCTTAGGATAGTGCCCCCTTGGGGTTACATTTAAATGTTTCAAACAATCTCCCAGCATCAGGTAGCACCACCCACCTCTGACTGCAGGATAAAAGTAGTCTAAAGATGGCTGGCCAGCTCTAAAGGGAACTGAGGCATGATAGAGTGAAGAAGGAACATGACCACTCCCCAGACATTCCCAGGCACAGGCATAATGACAGGTAATTTGTTTAACAAACCTATATAACCCTGTATCATCGATGAATCACTTTATAAATGTCCTAAAACCTGGTTTTGTTCAAAACATACATTTATTTGTTTATTTTACTACAGAGCCTAACACCATCTGTGACTGTAACCTTTTAATCTTAAAGATAACACGCATTCAGTCTAACAAAAACAGGGCTGCCATTTTTGCTTCCTTTTTTAATTTTCCTTACTTGGCTACTGCATTTTACCTTCTAAACTTAAAAGTGACAAACATTCAGGAGCACAAATGCTGCGTCTATAATAAGATGCTTGTTCCTGTTACTTTTACCTTTAATCACATAATCCCCCTTGTTTGCAAACATTTACATACCTATGTACCCATTTTAAAATAAACAAACTAAACTAAGGGGTTTGAAATGATTAAAAGCCTTCATATGCTACGGCTGAAATTGACCAATCTTAACATACATCCAGTAGCTCATTTGTGTCTTTCTTCACTAAAGCAACCCCCACATTCATATAGTAAAATGGGCTCCTTCAGGCAGCACCACACATGCACAAAGGAATCACCTTTTGATTTTATTTCTTTTCCTTCTCGGGGTAAGGGCTGACAGTTAAACTTTATCAAAAGCAGTTCATACAAATTCAGCATTTTCACTACTGCTTCTAAAGTGCTAGGTGTAACAGTTAAATTAACAAAACCCACAGTCCAGCTGCCAACTCCCTTTTTAGGCATTTTAACTGTTCTGTCAGGCTACAACTACTGCAGGGTGTAATTAACTACAGGCCATAACCCCAGTTAAGCTACCCTTTCAGTTAATAGGCACCTCACAATAGCAGGACTACACTAATACAGACATTTCACCAAATGCCTAGACCACAAAGGCAAAGTAAAAGTAGAGAAGCCACCATAAAGCAAATACATTTATTGTTGCTTTCTTTTCTCCATGTGGGTCATTTAGGTTTTGTTTCTTGCCCCTTTCTCACCTTACTGAACTCTGCGACAATGCGCACTATCACAACTCCTTAAAACGGCAGCTAGCAGGGCACTCATAACTACCTGGGGGGGAGAATAGTGAAGAACTCATTCTAACTTCAGCCCCTCCTTTTATTACCTTGCTGTTCTCCACTACTCTTTCATTTACCAAAAAGGGCTTTAAATAAAGAACCAAGTCAAAACTTCCAAGGCTCCTAAACCTTCACAGAGCCACTCTGGCAAATCGATTTAGTTGAAAAGGTCATCAGTCTCTTATGAGTATGGTTGAGGACTGATTGACAGACTGTGTATGTGGTGCTTGTGCAACTGTGTAATTTGGCTTATGATTTCTCTGACCCTGCTACATGGAATACCACCCTGTTGAGGTGTTATAAGGACAAAGGAACCCTTGTGAAAGTGTACCAACCCCTCAAAGTGTTGTAGGGATGAGGTCCTCAGAAGAAAGGTATCTTAGGGAAATAAGCCCAAAAGTACAATGCAGACAGTCAATCACATTCATCTTAAGTGAAGGAGGAGTAGACAGACTGGAACCCAGAAGAAAGGAAAACCACCATCTATCTCTAATTCCTGTGGAAACTAACTAAAATTATGACCTTCAACATGGATGACAGGAAAAAAACACCTTTTGTTAGTCGAAAACCTCTTAGTATCCAAGACCTAGGTTGTCATCCCTCCAGGATGTGGGTGGTATTAGGGACGACTCAGCTACTGCAATTTAGAGATCCAATTCATGGGAAGACTTTTACAGAAAGGGCTCGCACCGTATCACTCTAATGGGAACACCATAAGGATGCAACAAGCTGATTTCTGCAGCAAAAAAGAGGTGCCCTTTAAAGGAAACCTACCCTTCAAGTTGGGGAGAGGAGAGCAACAGCCACAGAAAGGCACTCATCTGTGCCCCTGCACAAGGGGAGGCCTAAATAGAAAGCTGAGTACTTGAGTGATTGAAGGTATAAGTAGTAGTTTGGATTTTCACCCTTGAGGGGCAGAGGAAGGAGAATCAGAGGAGATCACGTAAACCTTAGGTGGACATGGGGAGAATATCAAGTCCTGTTTCTGTAAATGGTAAATTATTGTGTCAGATTTTGTTCTGGGTTGTATTAATATTCAGGCAGACAGATTTTCTATTTCACACACTTTACCAAACTCCAAACTTGCTTTAAAGAGAGCAACAGGTCTGATTGACTGCCAAGTAATATACTATAAATCAGTACCAAATGTAGAAATTAATATACTAGATAAAGAGTGGATTTCCATGATATGTGTTTGATCATAGTCATTCTTGTAGATGGGAAATAAATTCATTATTGGCAGTGAAGGGAGTGATTTGAATAGCATATGGATACAGAAACAGAGTGTCCCAGATATGAGACACTTTTTTTGTCTGTCTGTGGCACTTGACAGCAACTGCTCTTTACCAGAAATGGCTCAAATCACTTAGGTGGCCAAGCTACTCTCAAATTAAGAGCATCCCCACTGCAGCATTGTTCATCCCAATGCCAGTCCACAGAAGACAGCATTCACAATCTTCCCCATCACACGTGGAGGGGGGCAAGGTAATGGGGTGTGAGGCCAGTTGGATTCCTATATGGGGCTACAATTTGATCTCTACCTGCGTGAGATGTAAGGGATGACATAATAAGGGAGTCCTCCAAGGACTGCTATATCCATAGTGAAGTGTATAACAAAAGTTGATGTTGTGCAAATGTTACCAACCAGTGCTGGTACTGCCCCCAGCCCACTGTGCAGGCTCCTAGGGTTGGAGGCTGTCAGAAGAGGTGTGAATAGGCCCAAGGAATGGAGATGTGACAGGGTGAAGGAGGGTGTGCAGAAATTAAAGCAGCCCATAGAGCTGAGTAGCCTTCCTTCCATCAGCCTTCTGCTTTGTGGAACTTGTGCTGTGGATGTGGCACATGCCCACACTCACTTCTGTCACTCCAGTCCCTCCCCCATCACTGCTATTCACATGGATTGGGATCAGGTGTGGAGGGAGCCAGCTGATGGGGTAGTGGAGGAGAGGAGGCCTTCATGTGTGCAGAAACTGACCCCTTCACACCACAAGCCCTTGTAAGCTGCCATCAACACCAGTATAAGAGGGCGCTGGCTGGCTGTGGATCAGACCCCAAGTATTAATCATTGCAGCTTTGGTATTGAAATGCAACATTTACTCAATACACTGTAACTTATGTTTTGGCACATTTAATGCAGACTGTATTCTAAAAACAGTTGGTGGAAGAGCACAAACATACACAATGCCTATACAGACCATTGGTATTGCAGCAATGCAACTCCGTCCCTTTCAGAAACTAACAAACCCCCCCCCCAAAAAAAAATTTGCATCAGATTTTCTATTAACGTCTTTGAGGAGAAAGGCAAAAACAATAAATCAGACATATTCTGTGCTTTGAGAGCAGACTATTTTATTTATTTATTTGTTTTTGATTACCGGGTAAGTGCACCAGACATAGAAGATGCCTATTTTCAGGCATGACCCAGGAGAGTACAAATCAAGTACAGTCAATAAAGAGTAGTAGAAGTACATCAAAAATGAAGTACATGAACAGTTCAAAGGAAAGTGCAAAAACATGGCAGTCAGCGTAATAAATCAGTAATGTAAGTGTTTTAATGACAGCAATGAACAATACTCAAAGGTAGTGATACTTATAACAAAATAAATCACAGCAGGACAATAGGATTAACATCATAAGATCAAGTGCTTAACAGTTAGCTGATATTCCCCCAGGTGGGAGGAGGAAGGCCTTACATAGCAATAAGTGAGGGAGACAGGATGGCTAAAGTAATAAAGATAAGTTAGGGAAAACTGACAAGAGACAGTAGGCTGTAAGGGCAAAGGAGTTAGGCTACAGCCATGGGCCAACAAATGGGTGAGGTGTCAAAAGAGAGTTCGGGGGGAAAGGAAGCAGAAGTAGGGGTCAGACTGCAGTAGGTGACTTTTTAGCTGGTGCTTAAAGCTAGAGTTAGTCAAGGCAAGGTGGATATTGGTAAGTAAGGAGTTCCAGTAAGCTGGAGCAAAGTGGAAAAAGGCCAGAGCTCCCATGGTTGTTTTATGTCTAATGTACTTGAAAAAGCATCAGATCACCAGAGTAAAGGACATAGTGTGGGCTTTGGTGAATAGACATCTGAGCTAGAATAGGGGGAACTCCTGGGAAAGAGATGCTATCAGTCAGGGTGCCAAGTGAGTAGAGACAGGTGGCCAAGGTGAGAGCCAATGGAAGCTGCTATAAAGGTGGCAGTGATGGGTACAATGATGTGAAGCCAGTACAAATCAACAAATGTTGTCTCAGGTGATGTCCCATCTATGTAGACTAGTTTGAGTGGCAGCAAAATATATAACAGAGCAATAAGTGAGAGCTGGAAGAAGTATTCCCTGGACTATGGTGACTCAGGTGGTGGGAGTAAAAGCATGTCTAGTTCCAAAGGTTAGTCCAATCTTGGAATTGATGGTTTTACAAGTGAGGAGGATGTGAAGGTCGAAGTCAGGTGAGGGGTTAAGTGCAATGGCGAGATATTTGAAGGAGTAGACAGTATCAAGATAGGCGCCATCAGAGCTGGAGACTGATAACTGGTCATGACATTTCCTTATTCTAGTAGTAGACCCAAAAAGCATAACTTGGGTTTTACTACTGTTGAGTACTAGTTTGTTCCTAGAAAGCCAGGCTTGGGTATGGCAAAAGTCAGAGAAAAGGTTAGAATTAAGGTCAGTTATGTCCTTGGCCTTGTGGTAGAGAACAAAGTCATCAGCATAAAGAAGGGATGAGAAGTGTGAGGTGTTATGAGTGATATGATTGATAAAGATGGAGAAAAAAAAAGGGCCAAGGATGGAGCATTGGGTACCCCAATGTTGATGGTGGTGAGCTCAGAGGTAGCAGAGCAATATTTAACATATTCCTGCCTATCAGAGAGGTAACTGTTATGTCAAGCAGTAACCTCAGGGGAGAAACCAAAGGAATTAATTTTGTTCATAAGTAAAGTGTGATCTACAAGATCAAAGTCTTTGGTAAGGTCCATAAAGACTGCTTCAGTTAATAGGCCAGAATCCATAGCAATTTTGGTGTGGTTTGTGAACTTGAGGAGAGCAGTGGCGGTACTATGGCCTTTTCTAAAGCCATGCTGAGAGTTAGAGAGAAGGGTTTCAGTCATGAAGGAATGTGATTTTTGAAGGGAAACAAGTTTGTTTCTAAGAGTCTGCTTAGAACAGAAAATATGGCAATAAGTCTATTATTTGTGACTGACATATGGTCACCTTTCTTGAAAAAAGGAACTATCTTGGCTGTCTTCTAGGTACGAGGGACAATCCTGAACTAAAGTGATAAGTTGAAAATTCTGGCCAGCCATGAAGCAAGAAGAGAAGCAGCTAGCTTAAAGAGGTGGGGCTCAAGACCATTTGCACCAACACTATAGCTGTCGAAGGTAGAACTGAGTAGATGATGAACCTCCTTGTTGGTTACCACATGGAAATAGAATCAATGAGAGGGTTGTGAGGAGATGCGTAGGGTCAGGAGTGGTAGCATTAGGGGTATGGAATTGGTGTAATTTGATAAATCAGAGAAGTGTTGCTTGAAGGAGTTGGCAATAGTGACGGGATTGTTATAGTGCTGGCCAGTTAGTATCCAGTCAATTCATGTTTTTTGCACCTCAGTTAATGGATATTCTAGTGGGAGCAGTAATGAGTTGGTGAAGGTTATGCTATTGAACAAAGGTACTATAGGTTTTAGAGGATTTGCCTGGCCAGTCCAGATTAATGTCCCCAGGAATAATACATTTGTTACAGCCAATGGCTGGAACAACATATGAGAGGAGTTCAGATAGGTAAGCAGTGCCTCCTACTGGCACATATAATATGGAGTTTCTTGGTGCCTCCTAGGAGGAGAAAGAGTGAGTGCAGCAACTCACAGTGAGAAAGGGGAAGGGTGGGGTTAACAGAGAGGCGAGGTTTAAATTAAATTGCTACACCATCTCTGTTAGGTGAGAAGCAATCTTGGTGAATGAAACTGTAAGTAAGTGGGGAGCAAGCTGAGTCTGGAATGGATAGCTTTGAGCAGCTTTCAGTGACACCGCGTACATCTGCATTGTATAGGGCTGCCCATGCTCCAAGGTTAGCAAGATTACATAGCAGGCTATGCATATTTAGGTGGACAATATGCAGCCCTTTTCCCCATGACCAGTGAGGATCCAAGTGGTACGGGGGGGTGGAAGGACAAGAATTAAGTTCAATATCACCAGCCAGTATAATGGTAAGGGGGACATGGTACCACAAGATTTGGGAGGCAGAAGAAAGGGGAAGATGGTGGGGTGGGCAATGGCAACGCTTCTTAACAAACTTAGTAATCAGGAGAAACTGGCCAGGGATGAGCAGAGGAGTGAAATTAGGGGAGAAGTATTGGCAGGCAAGAAGGATAGAGTATAGAAAATCAAGAGAGGTTTAGGGGGAATCTTAGGGAATTTGTTGGAGTAGTTTAGAGAGACGACAGGAGGGGGAAGGAATTAGGGTGATTAATAGATGTATAAATAGGAGAGGATCAACAGAGAATGATGAAAGTGAAGGCAGGCATGACTAGTCAGAGTGAGTGTCTTTTGTATGGTAGTACGGATAACAAGAAAGAGACTGAGAAATCAGCAAATTGAGAGGAGATGTTGGAGGGAGTGTTAAAGAAGACTGAGCCAATAGACAATAGCTGAAAATGGCTAGAGAAGGTTGAGTTCAAGAATCCTGATACAGGGACAGCAGGACAGGGGAGACCTTGCTGCTAGAGAAACAAGTCAAAAGGGAGCAACCAAACACGGTAGAGTGGGAAAGTGCAACAGTTCAAATGCATGAGACTGTAGGGGTGCTGAAGTGGACTGATTGGTTCTGCAGAGAACTGGAAGCAATTTAACAAGCACCAACCCTTGGTGGAATGTTAGTTGAGAGGGTGGGTGGGCTAAGGATTGTGGTGCAATGCTCCAGAGCTGCTTAAGGCACTTGGGGAAATTGCTACAGGTCTGGGGGGAGGTTGACAAGTGGGGGCTGACAGGAGTGCTGCCCTGCCCTCAGAGACCTGTTGAGGTGTCCAGCTGCACTTGAGTGAGATCCTGTGTGTTGGGGAGAGAGAAGAAGGAGATTAAGATATGCGGTAAGAAGAAGGAAGGGCCGAAATGATAAACTGGAGTAGGAGAGAGAGGACTGAAGCAGGCTAGACTCTTGGAAATGGAGGCTGAAACAGGAGAGAAAGTTCGAGCAGATAGAACACTGAGTTGTAACTTATGCTGTAGGAACTAAAATGGAGTCTGCATCAGGTGGAGAAAGGTGAACAGACAGACACACTTAGCTTACAACTAGGCTGTGTGCCTTACGAACACTTCACAGTAGGCTGCTGACCAGAAATACAAATGGAATCTGCAGGGTGAGATAAAAAGATACAGAGAATGAACTTGAGTGGGGCAATAGTAAGCTAAGCATGAAATAAATGCACTAATCAGGAATCAGTACACAGTACAATGCAGGACTAATTGCACAGAAAATGAAATAGTTAGAAAATACTTTGCAAATGAGGAGCTACAAACATATTCTTTTCATGAGAAGCTAAACAACAAATGCATGTTTGAGCATTAAAGTTACAGGGACCCATCGGGGTGTCCAGCTGTGCTTGTGTGGGCTCCTGTGTGCTCGGGAGATTGCTGCAGGTTCCTGGGGAGGTTGAGAAGTGGAGAGGGGGCAGGAGTGCTGCCCTGCCCTTGGAGACCCATCAATGTGTCCAACTGTGCTTGTGACTAGATAATAGCTGATCTCTGACTGCTCTTGTTTGTTGCATACTGTTGTTCTTCTAAAATTAGTTAGTACCTTTGTGCGTACTACTTTGTCAACAAAGTTGTAAAAATATTTTGCTGTAAGCTGCCATTAACTTCCCTGATAATAAGTACACTATAATGATCTGTTGTTTGCAGTACTCGGTATGCTGCTCTGTGATTCAATATCTGAAATAGGTAATTGTTCACATTACTCATGTTTAAACACAATAAGCACAATTATAAAAAGGGTCTGAGAAATGGAGCTTTCTGATTGGCTGCAAACATTCCAACAGCCTTATGTTAATCTTTTATTAACATACATGTAGAACTTAACCATATGCTGAACAAGGTTTAACACTGTTTAAAACATGTTTTTATTATAATAGCAATAAGGCACTCCCAGGGGTTATGTTAGTGGTCAGTTAATCACCCTCTAGGGGCATGTGGCACTCGGCTACACCTCGTGCCACAGTACACCCTAGAAGGTGATTAACAGACCATTAACATAACCCTTGGTCGTGCCTTATTGCTTAAAAATGCCCTTATCAGGGACACATCTTAAGAAATGATCATATCATCTGAAGAAACTGTTACAATATGTGACTTAGCAGGAAAAGAATGTTGTTAAAAAAATCCATGTGTTTCAGTGGCATAAATGCCTAAGCTAAGAGGGGCTGGAAGAAAATTCATGGCAAAATCAAGGAAGCCCCTGAAAATTTGGGACAGCTAATATGTATAATTCCCAGGTAAAATGTATTACCTTACAAACAAATAAATAAATAAATGGAATTTCATAGACCTACGATGGCATTCTAGTAGTTAAAAAACAAACCAAATATAAATGACCATTGCATGAGAAGCTAAAAGGAAAATGTCAGTTTCTGCCTTAAAGGTACAGAAACATTATTGGAATTATACAGCACTGCATACATACATATATAAATAAAAAAATAAGTAAATGGTATATGGCACTGAAGCAAATATTGAAATGGCCCACTTTATCTGGTGTATTGCTTAAAGAGCTATTGACGACCTGGGGAAAATTATTCAAAACATGGAAAATAATACGTGGAAGTGTGTGTAACCTAAATTGTTTATAATCCAAGGTACATAAACCCCAAGAGCAAAGCTTGTGGGGCTTATAAAAGCCTCACACATGGAGGATGTTCATAGAAGTATGTATTTCACTCACCCACTCACCCACCAATGTTTTGTTTGTTACAGTTGCTGCTCCCACTCACTTTGCTGATCCCATTGAAGAAAGTGGCTTAATTTTTTCTTACTTTTAGGCTGCTCACTTAGCTGAAGTCATATTGGATAGGCAGAAGGAAACTGTCCACTTAGTACTGAATTTGATGTAATGAGAGGATTATATTGACAAAACTGTTTTGAATGGTTGTGGTTTTTAAAAATAGCTGTAATTTGTGTGGTGCATTTTGGGAGCCATATGTTTGATCGACAGCTCCTGATAAAACACATTTATAATGGATAATTACAGCATGATTATGTGTGTATAAAGAGTGATGACCATAAATTATATAATATGTAGCCACGTCAGCAAGTATTTCATATTTCTTCCATACAGTTCTCTTCCCGATAAGATATTGAGGAAACTTGAACAAAAACCGTCTCTCCATTCCTCAGAATGTGAATCCCCAGCAGTTAACGACCTACTTCAAGTCATAGTCCTCTGTTGTGACATCACAATGTGTTGCTAAAGGAGGGCCCATGATGTGACAAGCAGATGACTGCAGCAGAAAGTGGGAAATAAGCAAATGGAGCAGAGGAACACTAAGGAACAATGATCCTGTTTTCATGCAAATGACCTTCGTGTTAAAGAAAAGAGGAGAAATACTAAACTAATGTGAAATATAAACTGAATTGTGTTTATTGTGCTTTATCAAAGCTCTTCTGGAGGCCTTGCTTGCTCTTTAAGAACTGCTACAACCTTCTCTATATTTATGGCTGACTGAAATGAGGCAAATTCAAACATGTGATGCGCATGAACTTTAAATTAAATGCTGCTGTTGCTTATGGAACCAATAAATTAAACTGAAGTTAAGAACTCGTAGGAAGTAGATTTAAAGAATCTGTGCTTAATTATTTGTATGATGATTCTTATGATGCTGATTGACTTCACTTTGTTATTTTTCTTTCAGACTCAAAATGATCATTGGTATGACTACAAAACCTACCACTTAGGTTGCTGACAGTGCAAACCAACATATCATGCAGTGCAGAATGACTTTTCTAATATTTTCTGGCTACGGTAAGTTAGGAATTGCTTTTGTATGTTACTATTGGTCAATCCGTCACAGATCTGGTACACTAAGAGAGTCAAGGCAGAGACAGTTGTCCCCAAAATCAGAGATGGCCGCAAGCACAACTTAGTCTATAGCACTGCACCAACAGAAAAAAAAATACTCACCATAGTAATGTTGTTTCTTCTAATGGGGTCTTGCTGGATTCTGACAATATGCAGTTAACCCCAGCACTTGAACTGCCCCAGAGAGGAAAGAGTTAACTTTATGCAGAAGCATAGAATGTTGAGTTCAAACTCCTTTTTCAAACCTCTGTTTCTGGCACTTACTGTACCAGTGTAACCGTCAGATTCTTATGAGCAAACTAACTAACTAATACACAAAGTGGAAATTGTTTACTAAAGCCAAAGGCAACAATCTGGGGCCAAAAGATTCAGGCTGAGAACCCAAGAAAAAAGGCAGTGACTATATATATATAACAACAGTAAAACAAGTGCCCCACCCTAAAGAGGGACGGTACAAGATACACACCTGAAGTGCAACACTGTACCTGCCCACTTCCCAAAAACTAGGTTCTGAGAAGGGAGGCAGGGGTGGAGGTCAGAATACAGCAAAATTCAATTAGAAGAAACAGCATTACTATGTTGAGTAATTTTTTCTTCAAACAACATGAAGTCTTGCTGTATTCTTACAATATGCAGACTACCAAGTAGTTCCCCCAGGAGGAGGGAGTGCAGAACCTACTTTGGGAACAAGCTCTGTAGTACTGCTGTGCCAAACCTAGCATCACTCCTAGCCTGGATGTCCAGAGAGTAATGCTTGGTGAATATATGGACTATTTTCCAGGTGGCTGCTTTATAGATTTCTAGCAAGGGTATATGTCTGGCAGCAGCCAGAGTGGCAGCTGTACCCCTAGCCGAGTGAGCCCTCAGGCCTGGAGGGGGTGTTTTGCCTTATTTGTCATAGCACAATTGTATACACCAGACAATTCACCTGGCAATAGTATTTTAGTAGCAGACTTACCTTTTCCCACTTCACCATAAGTGAGAAACAATTGAAGAGAATCATGCCTGTGGGCCTAAGTATGCTCTATATAGTAGCTAAGAGCCCCTTTTACATCCAAACTGTGTAACCTTCTTTCCGCTGAAGAAGAATGGTCAGTGAAAAATACACAAAGAGACATGGACTGGTTCAGATGAAAATCTGACACCACTTTAGGTAAGAACCTCCTGTTGGTTCTTAGGACCACCTTATCCTTATGGAAGGAAATGAAGTCAGGCTTAATTGACAGGGTCTGTAATTCACTAATCCACCTGGCAGAAGTAATAGCTACCAGAGCACAGTTTTCCAGGTCAAGTACTTAAGCTAAGCCAAAGCCAGAGGTTCAAAGGGTGGCTGCATAAGCTGAGCAATGCAGACATTAAGATCCCAAGCAGGAGTAGGCTCTCAAAAGGGAGGGTTGATATGAACCAGACCTTTGAAGAACTTACTAAAAACAGAATGAGATGCCAGGGAAGAGCCATTCTCTGCTGAAAGGAACGTAGAGACAGCTGCTAGGTGAACCTTCAAGGTTGCAGGCCTAAGACCCAGACTATTAAGGTGAACCAGATAGTCCAAAGCTATAGCAATATTTGCAGAATCAGTCAAAATGCCTTTCAGAGAACACCAAATGCTGAATCTTACCATTTGGAATTATAAGTTTTTCTAGAAGAGGTTTTCCTAGAAACCTTCAAGATATCCAGAACTCCTTGAGAAAGATGCAGGCCTGCATATTCTAACTCCTCAAGAGCCAGGCCTTGAAGTTGAGAGACCAGAGACTGAGGTGCCAGATCCTCCCCTAAGAGGAGGTAAGGAAATAGTAACTCTTGGGGAAAGACAGGGGATGTGACACTGCCAAAGATAGCAGCAGGGGATACCAAGGATGTCTGGGCCAGTCTGGAGCCACCGGAATCACTGTGCAGGGTTGAGATCTGATTTTGATCAGTACTCTGAACAATAGAGAGAAGGGAGGGAAGGCATAAAGAAACCTGCCCTTCCAGTCCAGAATGAGAACATCCACAGGAACAGTCCACAGGACTGGAGGTCTGCAGCAAAACAGAGGAAGTTTGTGATTGTCCGGGGCTGCAAAGAGATCTATCTCTGGAATGCCCCTTCTGGCAAAGAAGACTTGTAGGATGTGAGGGTGCAGGGACCATTCGTGATGTCCCTGGGAGATTCTGCTCAGAGCATCTGCCAGTACATTGTCCTTTCCTAGGAGATGAATTGCTATCAGGGAAGTTTGAAGGGAATAGGCTAGAGATCAGAGTTTCTTGGCCTCTGTACACAAGGTCATGGACTGAGTGCCTCCCTGTTTGTTGCTGTACTACATTGTGGTGGTGTTGTCTGTCCTGACCTGCACCACCTTGCCCCTGACCGATTCCAAGAAGACCTGAACGTCCAGGAAAACTGCCCTGAGTTCTAGAAGATTGATATGAAGGAGAGACTCTTGAGGGGTCCAGATCCCCAGAGCCATGAGGGCTCCCAAATGGGCTCCCCAGCCAAGGACAGAAACATCAATAGTTAGGACTACTGAGGGGACTTGAGAGAGAAATGGAACACTGTGTCTGAGGTTGTCCTGGTCCAGCCACCACTGGAGAGCTTGGACCAAAGTCTGAGTCACTGGAATCGATTTTGTGAGAGAGTCTCTTTTCTGAGACCAAAAGGACCATAGGTGGAACTGAATTTCCCTCATCTGAAATCTGGCTCCTTGCACCACTGCAGTGGAAGCTGCCATGTGGCCCAGGAATAGAAGAAGCTGCCTTGCTGGATGAGAGACCAGAGGTTGAAAAGACGATGCAAGATTTGTGAGGGCCTTTACCCTTTCCAGAGGGAGGAAGGCCTTTGCTTGTATAGTATCCTACTCTATTCCTATGAAAGTAAGAATTGTACTGGTTCAAGAACAGACTTTTGGAGACTGAGAAGAAACCCCAGAGAAGTGAGCAAGTCTTGAGTGATTTGCAGAGCTGACTTGACCTGGTTGAAGGACTGACCTACAATTAGCCAGTCATCCAGATATGGGAAGATGGAAATACCCTGACTTCTGAGAAAGGCAACCACTACTGCGAGGCACTTTGTGAACACCCTTGGAGCTGATGTTAGGATGAAGGGCATGGCTCTGAACTGATAATGGCCTGAAGGCAACTCAAACCTGAGGTACTTTCTGTGGGAGCACCAGATAGGAATATGGAAATAGGTATCCTTGAGGTCCAGGAATGCTAAGACAATCCCCTGGCCCTAGAGAGGGAAGAATCATTCCCAGAGTCGCCATTTTGAATTCTGGTTTTTTGATGTGTTTGTTCAAATACCATAGGTCTAGGCTGGGTCACCACACCTCTGTCTTTTTTGGGGTAATGAAGTACCTGGAGTATAGGCCTTTGCCCCTGTGCTGAGTAGGAACTACCTCTGAGAGCCAGAAGAGAAGAAACCTCTGCCTCTAGAGCAAGGGTCTCTGAGATGGATGCAGGTGGAAAGGACCTGGACCTCAGTTTTGGAAACCTTTTGTAGCTGAGGGACATTCCCTGGCTCACTACCTCCAGGACCCACTTGTCTGAGGTAACAGACTTCCAGGCCTGGAAATAGTAAGCCAACCTGTCTCCTACTGGAATGGGGGAGTCGACCCAGGCTGATGCATCAGGGTGCCTGCTTGGCAGGAGCCTTGGACTGGGAAGAGGATGCAGCCCTGCTCATCCCCCTCCTGCCACTCCCTCGAAAGAACCCCCTCTGTGGAAAAGGGAGAGGAATCCTGAGCTTGGTAGAAAGGCCTGTGGAAAGGCCTCCACCTGCCCCTAGGCTACTGCTTCTGAGGAGTGGCTTGCCTCTCTTTGGCCTGTGCACTCCTGTAGGTGGTCCTGTACTCATCAATTTTCCTCATGTAAGCCTCTGTCTGCTCCCCAAACAGATAGTTACCCACTACAGGGAAATCTGTAGCCTTAGCCTGGGTATCCTGTGAAAAGCTAGTACATCTGAGTCACGCATGTCTCCTGAGAGACACAGATGTAGCCATGACTCTTGATGCCACATCACTGGAGTCCACAGCAGCATGGAATTGTACCTTGGATGCCTCAGTTCCATCAGCAGGCACCTCCTCAAGCTCTTTGGCTAGCTGGGGGGAGGTCTGTTTAGCTAGTTCCAGAACCGTATCCCACCAGGACTTCTGGTACCTGGCTGTGTAGGCCATATAGTTAGCCTGCCTGAGTCCCAAAGAAGATGCCAAATACTGTTTTTTGGCCATGACACCGACTTTCCTGGAGTCTTTGTCTGGGGGTGTGTGAAGCCAAAGGAATGTTAGCCCAGCCACAGGCTTCAGCCTGCACTACCCCAACATGGCTGCAATGATTGTATAAAAATTTGGTATCTGAACCGGACAGCATGTACCTCCTATCCATTCTGTTATCCACAGGAGGTAGGGAGTTAGGAGTCTGTAAAATCTTATTTGTGTGTTTCCCCAAGGACTTGTGAAGGGGTATAGACAATCTCTTGGACTCTGGGATGTCCATCATCTCAACAAAATCAGGTTCTTCATCCTCCTCAGCAGTTTCAACCATTGGGAGCTAGAGGGTTTCAGCCACCTTCTTGTAAAACAAGAAGTGTGAAGGGAACTCAGAAAGCCTGGGAGGGGAGACATTGGAGGGTCTGTCTGGGGAGTTGTCCGGTTCAATGGGCACATCCACAACTTCAAAGTCGTTATCTTCATCCTCATCACCGGGATACTCTTCGTCTCCCTCCCACTCCTCATAAAAAGCATCTGGATCATAATCTGATGGAGTTGGATCCGACAGAACTGATCGTCTAACCGACGGTACCGGTTTGGACGGAATCAGGTGAAGCAACTGAACTATGCTAATCGCTTTGGCTATCTCATCAGTGGTTGGAGTATGCAGTGCTGGATCCGAACTGACTGACTTACATTTTCATTTTGACAGAACTAACCCCTCAAAGTCGGACCTCCTTTTGCCTGAAAAGGTATCACCTAGGTCAGTAGGCACCTCCTCAGGTTCGGCCGCAACCAAATTGGCTGGCCATCTGAATCTATGGACGTCTCTGCCTCCATTTCCTTCAGGCCTACTCAATATTTATTTCCCCGAGTGGCTTCAGGAAAATTCTTACAAATATGGCAGTCTGTTTTGAGGTGGTCAAACCCCAGACAGTAAACACAGATGAGGTGGGGGTCAGCCTTAGCAAAGGCCTCCCCACACTCAGTACAGTGTTGAAACCCAGTGGGACCATTTTTTTCTTGGGTTTCTCAGACATGACCAACCTAAACAATTAGCCTTAAAGCTTTCAAGTGAGGTAATAACCAACCAATCGGTTACAAACCGTGTTACGGGTTCTGTAACAGAACCAGAAAAAGTCAGATTCTTTTGAAACTGATCAGCGCCTGAACACCACACTAAATCCCAGAAAAAGTTAAATCAATAGAACAATTAGAAAAAAGTTGGTTCCTAACCAGACCGACCGATGAGAAACAGAGACAAAAAACAATTTCCTCTGAATTAAATAAAATACAAGTCACTACCTTTCTACCACACTACCTGTACCATAGACAGAGGCTGGAAATCCAAAAAACTAATAAATCAGATCGACAAACCGAACACTGACTCAAACTCTACTGAACCGAGCACAGAAGTCTCCGGAGCAACTTCACTGTTAGGCGGAGTAAAGAATCTGATGGTTACACTGGTAAGTACCAGAGACAGAAGTTTGAAAACCAAGCTCAAGCTCCATGTTCTATGCTTCTGCATAGAGTTAACTCTTTCCTGTCTGGGGCAGTTGGGGCTAACTGCACGTTGTCAGAATATAGCAAGACTTCATATTGTTTGAAATAGCACATGGCTGAATCTAACAGTGTACAATCAGTTACCACACCAACTGGAGCATACTAACTTACTGAACATTGTGCCATGTCGGGGCAGCATTAAATGGCTATGCCCTGTGCTGACATGATCCAGGGCTGCAAATAGCCTACAGGACAAACAGCTGCCAAAAATGGGATAGCATTAGGTCTCCAGCAAGCCTTATTCAGCTTCAGCATGCAAATGAGCTCATTGGGCATGCAAGGTGTCTTAATAAATAAATTATAGTTTTTTCTTACACACCTAGCTTTCTTGAGCATTTTATGCATAGGAACACAGAAACATAGAAACATAGAATTTGATGGCAGAAAAGGACTGCTTGGCCCACCCAGTCTGCCCATTTCCCTACCTAATGGATAAGCTGCCGATCCTAGCTAACCAACTGCCTGCTTTGTGGTTGGGGTATGCGGTGCTGGATTAGATTGACTTGGGGGTGAGTTGTGAGGCTTCCCTGCTTTTACAATTTACTTTATTAGCCTTATGCAGCTGTAGCCTGTGGGTAACCCCCTCCTCTGGTGCTTCCAACTCTACCTTACAGGGGAAGGACTTGTGGGAGCAGTGGCTGCTAGCACTGTGAAATGTTTAAATGTCACCAGCACAGTTAATAGAATGTGGGTGACTTTGCGATTTATGTGGCATTCACAAAGTGACCACTTCAAGCTATGCTTCAGTTTGTCAATTTAAATTCGTAAACTTGCCACTTCCTGGTATAAACATAGCTGCACAGTGGTAAATTACTGAACTTTGCATAGTTTTCACTACAAGAAGTGAAACTTCATGCTCTGCAAATAAGTGCAAACTTTGTGAAGTGCTTTGCTACAGTATGTGAAGGTCCACAGCGAAATTTGTCAAATGCAATATGTTTTCACTTTGCATGGAGGTAGTGCCTACTGAAGGAACTTCTTTCATCTGAAATCATCACAGATTAGTGCATTATCACATTCCAGTTAGGTAATTTTCATTACCTTTATGTGTAGTTTCAGGCAAGCAGGCTAGTGAAACTATGAAGCAGAGGAGAGAGGCTCAGGGTAAGCTTATTCAGACAGCTGCAGGCCTGGCAACAGGAATAGGCAGAATTAGTTAAGCATTCTAGTAAAAGGTGCAGGATGATTTTTTAATGACATATATGTGTGTGTATATATATATATATATATATATATACATATATACACATATATATATATACATATATACACACACACACACACATATATTGCTGAGTGGTGTTGGTGTAGTAGAGGACACAGCAATTCATATTCATTTTTCCCCTGTAGCAGGAGAAGGCAGATTGACTTTACCAAATTTGAAAAGGCGCAGTAAGGATTTTTAAGCTTTATTTAACAAATATTTTTACTGACTGCAGGGCAAAAAAAATCCATTTGCTTTATTCTGTGCCTGTGTGTGAGCCTGCTAGCCAATCAATGAGTGAAAGGTAAGGTATACTGCTGGCTGAGATACAAGATCACAAGGTATCTCAGTGGGGGTGGGGTGGGGGTCCTGCTTGTGTTGCTCTTGAAAACCACACTGGCCATTATTTATAATCTTCTACATCAACCTAGTGAACATGATATTATATTATCATGCAACTACTTTTCTTGATCTATAAAGGACGCATAGAATAATGTGTGGGCAACCATACACAACAAGCCTGTGTTTCCATCAAAGGGTTGTGATAATAGTGTATGGACCTTGGGAATGAAGCTCCAGTGGTCCATGCTGTTATCTCAGCCCCAAGATGGAAACACATGAGTTATATATTGTATGGTCATCCATATGTTAGTTACTATAGTATATGGTTTTATGGTTTAAGTAATAGAGTATACAAGTTACAAGATTACTATGTAAGAGTTTACTAATTCTTTCAAAAAGAGAACTCAGGCTATATTAGAACAAACACAGAACTTTGTTAAAGTTTTAAAGTAGGTTTCAGTTAAACTTCGTAATTATAGAAACATAGAATTTGATGGCAGATAAGGACCGCTTGGCCCACCTAGTCTGCCCATTTTCCTACCTAACAGATAATCTGCAGATCCTAGTTAACCAACAGCTTACTTCCTCCTACCCCCCACTAGGACTGCCTTATGCCTGTCCCATGCATTCTTGAAGTCCCCCACTGTTCTTGACTCCACGACCTCCTCAGGGAGACTGTTCCATGCATCCACAACCCTCTCAGTGAAAAAATACTTCCTCACATTACCTCTGAGCCATCCCCCCTCTATCTTCAAATTGTGCCCCCTTGTTCTTGCACATCTCTTTTTCTGGAAGATGCTACCCTCTTGGACTTTGTTAATTCCCTTGAAGTACTTGAAAGTTTCTATCATGTCCCCTCTCTCCCTTCTTTCCTCAAGGGTATACATATTAAGCTCCTTTAGTCTTTCTTCATATGTCTTCTGGTGCAGACCCTGCTCCATTTTGGTTGCCCTCCTCTGGACAGCCTCCACGCTATCTATGTCTTTGCGGAGATGGGGTCTCCAGAACTGCACGCAGTACTCCAGATGAGGTCTCACCAACTGTCTGTACAGAAGGATAACAAATTCCTGTTTTCTACTATTGATGCCTCTTCCTATGCATCCCAGTATCCCCCCAGCCTTCCTTACTGCCTTCTCACATTGCTTGCCCACCTTTAGGTCATCTGATATAATTACCCCCAGGTCCCTTTCTATTTTTACTGTTGTCAGTATCTCACCCCTATTGTGTACGCTTCCCTTGGTTTTTGTTTCCCATGTGCATTACCTTGCACTTTTTGCATTGAATCTGAGCTGCCACATTTGATCATTCCTCCAACCTTGCCAAGTCCCTTCTCATCCTTTCCATTCCATCTTGTGTATCAATCCTGTTGCAGATCTTTGTCATCTGCAAAGAAACATACTTTTCCTTCCAGTTCCTCTGCAATGTCACTTATAAAGACATTAAAAGGACCGGTCCAGTACTGAACCCGCTGTACCCCACTAGTAACCCTCCTTTCTTCACTGTATACTCCATTTACTACTACCCTTTGCATCCTGTTGTCTAGCCAATTTTTTATCCAGGCTACCATCTTGGGACCCACTCCAAGGCTGGCTATCTTGTGTATTAATCTTTTGTGTGGGACGGTATTGCTAAATTTTAGCATTGCTAAAATCTAGGTAGGCCATGTCCACAGCCCCTCCCTGGTCTACTACTTCAGTCACCCAGTCAAAGAAATCTATTAGATTCGTCTGACATGACCTTCCCATCGTGAATCCATGCTACCTTGGGTCCTGTGCCCCACTGGCCTCTAGGTACTCAACAATCCTTTCCTTCAGAAGTGATTCCATCATTTTCCCTACCACTGAGGTCAAACTAACTGGTCTGTAGTTTCCTGCCTCTGTCCTGCTCCCACTTTTGTGAAGAGGAATGACATCTGCCATCCTCCAGTTCTTGGGTACCACCCCATCCTCCCATGATTTGTTAAAGAGAGTAGTCAGCGGTGTCACTAGTTCTACCCTTAGTTCTTTTAGAATTCTTGGGTGAATCCATCAGGCCCCATTGCTTTGTCCACCTTCAATTTTATTAGTTCTTTCAGAACCCTTTCTTCTGTAAATGGACTTGTATCAACCCCCATCTTCAGAGTGTTTCTCTTGTTTGGTTTAGGTAACTCCCCCTCCTCTTCCTTTGTGAATACTGAGCAGAAATATTCGTTCAGTATCCCTGCTTTTTCACTGTCACCCTCTACCCACATTCCCTCCCCTTTATTAAGCTTCAGTATCCCTCCTTTGGTCTTTCTTCACTCCCTAATGTACCTATAAAAGGTCTTATCCCACTTCTTAACAGAATTGGCTATCCTTTCCTCGGTTTGGGCCTTTGCTATTCTGACTGCCTTCCCATCCTCTTTCTGCTTTAACTGATAAAGATCTCTGTCTTGCTCCTTCTGTGTTTCCTTATATTTCCTGAATGCTGTCCTTTTCTCCTTAACCTTCCCTGCCACCTCTTTTGAGAACCATAGCAGTTTTTTCCTTCGTTGTGTTTTATTGATTTGCTTTACACAAAGGCTTGTTGCCTCTGTGATGGCTGTTTTGATCACTCCCCATTGTTTCTCCACCCCTCCTACTTGCCTGTTTGCTAGTGCTTTTCTGAAGCACTCTCTCATTTTCCCAAAGTCAGCCCTCCTAAAGTCCAGTACTCTTGCTTTTGTATGGCTTGATTGTATGGCTGTGTTTATCGTGAACCACACTGTTTGGTGGCCGCTTGTTCCCAGATGGCTACTCACTTCTAAATCTGAGATTCTTTCTCCATCCCCATTCGAGAGTACCAGGTCTAAGATTGCTCCCTCCTGAGTGGGTTCCAATACTAGCTGTCTGAGGCATGCCTCCTGTAGGGCATCAAGAATGACCCTGCTCTTGGATATGCCTGCAGCAAAGGTGCTTCAGTTAATATCTGGCATATTCAGGTCCCCCATCAACAATATCTCCCCTTTTTCTGCCATTCTAAGAAAGCCTTCTATCATTTCCTTGTCCATTCCCTCCCCCTGAGATGGGGGTCTGTATACAATCCCCATGCAGATTGTAGTGCCATTTCCTGTCTCCAGGGTGACCCAAAGTGCCTCCTCTGCTCCCTGTTTACTCTTTAGTTCTGTTGCTTTGATCCCTTCCTTTACATAGAGAGCTACTCCTCCTCTTCTTTTATCCTCCCTGTCCCTCCTGTAGATTGTGTATCCTGGTATGTTGACATCCCAGTCATGGTTCTCTGTGAACCATGTTTCTGTGACTGCCACAATATCCAGGCAACCCTCTTCCATCAAGGCCACTAGTTCAGGGAGCTTGTTACACAGACTATGGGCATTGGTACTCATCACCCTCCACTTTTTGATATCCTTACCCCTTTTAGCCCCATTTCTGTCCTTACAGCCTTTGCCAGTTTTTCAACCACTCATTGAATTCCCTGGTGAGAAGTGCCCTAGCAACTCCCTTGCCATAGACAGGCAGCACCTCCGAGAAGGTTACCGTATTCGCTACTTGTCTAAGGCCCCTACCCAACTCTACAAACTCCTCTTGCACTGCTCTGATCCCATTCCTAGCCAGGTCATTTATCCCTAGGTGGACAATGACATCCAGCTCCCTCCCTTGTGTAGCTCCTCCCACGATCCTGAGAATTCGCTTCCTGTCCCTCCAAGGCGTGGTGCCAAAAAGGCACCTTACCTCCCTCTCCCCTTCCTCCACCATTTCTATCCCCCTAATGATTGAGTGCCCCACCAGGAGTTATTTCCTTCCCCTGTGGGGTCCCATGCCACCATCCTGTGGGTCTCCTTTGTGAAGGTTCCCAGCATCCTCCTTGGTCTCCACTGCAGGTGCCTCCATAGAGGAACCGCTATCCACCAGAAAAGTGAATGAATTGTGGAGAGGTACAGCTGGAGGGATGCAATTCTGTTCCACCACCTTCTCCATCCTTGAGCCCACCATGGTCCAGCCTCTCCTCTTTCATGGCAACCTCTGAGGCAGTGGCATTGGCCCTGGTGGTCCCTGGGTGTGGGAGGAGGTTTCATGAATCCTAGCCATGTCAGCCTGGAGACGGGCAACCTCCTCTCTCAGACCAGAGAGGTGCCTGCAAATAGGGCAGCATCGCAGCCTCCAGAATGTCTCCTGGAACACTGCCGCCCCACAGCCATTGCACTGCACTGCTCCTATCATGTCTTATTTTGTGTCCTCTCTACTGTTTCTCTGGATTCTTATTCTCTCCTCTCCTTACAGCTCTCACTCTTCCTGTTCTGGGACAGCAACTTACTATCTTCTTCAGTAGCCTCCTACTTCCTTGCTCAGTATCAGACCACCAGCAGCTGGGGGGGAGAGTGATCTACTTTTTTCCCTTAGGGTTGACAAAACCAATGTTTCTCTATGATCCTTTCCTTCCTACTGCCAAACAGGAAGTTCCTGTTGACAGTCAAATCCAGTGGCTATAAAAGTAGAACTGGCTTTGGGTGGGATGGAGGGCAATTAGTAAGAAAAAAGGCCTGCAACAGGAAGTTGTAATTTGACTCACCTGCTTTTATAGTGTCTAAACCACACCCCCAGGTAAACTCTCTTTCCTCCTACTGGTTTAGCAAAGTCAGCTGATACAGTACCCTTCCCTGCACAGAACACACACTGACTTTCTTTTCTTTCTTTTTTAGCCCTAAATAAGACCCCTTCTACTTGTAATAAAGTTATCTGTCTACTTAATCTTAACAGACACTGACTCCTGCTGAGATATAAGTTTTAAATTAATAAGAAAATGTAGCTTCTTTTAGTTAGCTGCTTTCTGCTCTACAAGCAAGGCTAGCAACAGCAATTTGTAGTCTAGGGTTTGGTTAAACTGCAAGTTTCACAGTTCAGGATGAAAAAAGATCCTCCTTGTAAATGCTGACACAAAATGAAATGATTGGTGTCTCTAAGAAGTGGGTTCTGAAGATGAAAAGATTGTGTGTGTTTGTGTGTGTGTTTTGAAGTATAATTTTTTTTCTCAATCAGCCATTTTCCTTGGAGAAAACCACCAGTGACTTTTGTAAAAAACACTGTTGATGTTATTCCAACAGTGAACATTGAGATAAAACAAAAGTGGCAGGACTCAGTGTAATATATGCAGTTATCTCTTTAAGACTCCATCAGTATGAGTCAAGTACTCAGGAAATAGAGTGCATGTGTAGCCAATGTGAGCCAGTGTAGCCAAGGCTCCTGTGTGTCTGCTTAGTCTACTGAGTTCTGTTATGCAGTTGGAAAATTAATATAAGATAGCTGTTTTACTTAAATGAGTCTTGGAATCTGTTTTGTGATCCTGCTCCTCTTTGGTATAGTGGTCTCCAGAGCAACTCTACAGAAACTAATGAAAAGAAACAAAGGTATCAGAAAGGTATACAACATGGTATCAGAAGTGAAAGCCACTCCAGGAGAGACACAGTAAACAAATACAGAGAACTCAGGACCAGAAAACAGTGAGTACCCAAAATATTGCAAAAAGAAGATTTGCACAGTCTTAAACAGAACTGAAATTAGAACTGAAAGTGTGTGTGTGTTAGTCATGGAGCAACTTAAGCCACTCAATTCTTTAGTGTTAACTGGAAACCTTAGTGAAAACTGGAGGAGATGGGAACAAAGGCTGAAGCTTTACATGACAGCAACTGGCATTAGTGAGAAATCTGAAAAATTGAAAATAGCTATTCCGTTACACACTACTGGTGATGAAGGAGTAGAATTATACAACACTATGAATATAACATATGCATATCCTGAAGCACCCACAATGGCTGATGTGCGTGAAGCATTTAGAAAGTACTGCAATCCAAGGAAAAAATACTGTGTTTGAAAGATATAAAATTCTGGGCACACCCCATGCAAGAGTCAGCTAGTACAGACCAATTTCTAACTGAGTTGAAACAAAAAGCAAGGAACTGTGAATTTGGTGACACAGAAGACCTGATGCTAAGAGATAAAATTGTGTTTAGTGTAACCAATGTTGCTCTTAAAGAAAAAAACTTTTAGCTGATCCTGATTTAACATTAGAAGAAGCTGTAAACATTTGCAGAATGAAAGAGATCACAAAGGCCTAGGTGCAAGCAGTGGCAGGAAGCACCAGGAGAGGTCAGTACAAGCTCTCATACAGCACAGTGGTAAAAAGGAGAACATCATGTTCATGTGGACATTACAGTCACTCCAGTAATACATGGCTGTAGAAAAATTCCCTGTGCAGTCATGGACAAATTGAAAGACACCTTACGACAGCTACAGGAGTCGGGTATTATAAGTCCAGTGCAGGTACCCACAGCCTGGGTGAACAGTCTTGTAATCACAGAAAAAAGTAGTGGAACCTTGAGAGTCTGCCTGGATCCAAGAGACCTCAATAAGGCAGTTAAAAGACAACATTATTCCATTCCAACCCCTGCGGATGTACAGTGCAACTGGCTGGAAAGCAAATATTCACCATACTCGATGAAAAGGATGGTTACTGGCAGGCAATCCTAGATGCAGACTCTTCACTGCTGTGTACTTTTAATACCCCATGGGGGCGCTACAAGTTTAACAGACTACAGACATTTGGGATAAAATCTGCAAGTGAGGTATTTCAGCAGAAAAATGCAGAAGCTTTTGGTGACATTGATCATAGCAGATGACATGATCATAGCTGCCTGCACAAAAGAAGAGCATGATCAAATATTGTGTCAAGTCATGGATAGAGCGCAAAAGATCAATGTCAAATTCAACAAAGACAAAATACAGTACATTGTGAATCAAGTTAAATACATGGACCATGTCATTACTTCAGGGGGTGTAAAGCCAGATGAAAGGAAAGTAACAGCAGTAAACAACATGAAGCCACCAGAGGACAAGAAAGGACTAATGCATCTACTGGGCATGACCAGGTAACTAGCCCAGTATATTTCAAATGAAGCATCTTTGACTGCACCACTGAGAGTTCTGCTCAAAAAAGACATAGTGTGGCAATGGGGACTGGAGCATGAAAAAGCTCTGAAAGATTTAAAGGCAACCCTGCCAAAAGTACCAGTCCTTAGTTTTATGATCCTGCAAAGCCACTAGAAATACAATCAGATGCATCAAAAGATGGTCTAGGAGCATGTCTGATGCAAGCAGGACGACCTATTGCATATGCATCCTGTGCGCTGTCCTGTGCAGAACAAAACTATGCACAAATTGAAAAGGAATTGTTAACTATAGTGTTTGCTACAAAGAAGTTCCATCAGTGTGTGTACAGAGTCACGGTAAAAGTTCAATCAGATCACAAACCTCTAGAAGCTATTCTTTCAAGGCCATTGGGGCAAGCTCCTGCCAGGCTACAGAGAATGTTGCTGCAACTACAAAGTTATGATTTGATTGTGTCACATACTCCAGGAAAACTCATGTGCATAGCTGACACGCTTTCAAGGGCAGTTGAAAGTGACAGTTCTGACAACACTGAAGAAATCTTTGATGAAAAAGTTATATATGCAATGGAGATGACAGAAACTTTAAGCCAAGAACTGCTAAATATGCTTACTGAGGAAACGCAGAAAGATGAACCACTGAAAGCTGCAATAGAGATACACAAGAGGGGATGGCCACAGAGAAGAAAACAACTGCCACCAACTTTACAAATATTCTGGCCAATACGACAGTCACTGGCAATAGAGAATGGACTTCTCATGTCTGGAGAAAGAGTGGTAATACCGCAAGGTGCCACAGCAGAGATGCTAAAAAGATTACATGTTGCTTCCCAAGGGATCCAAAGATCAAAAGCTAAAGCCAGAATGGTCATGTACTGGCCAGGAATGTCTAAAGACATAGAACAATTGGTCAAAGGTGCAAAGTGTGTCAAGAAAATCTTCCAAGTAATCAAAAAGAGACATTGTGGTCCTACCAGATTCCTGAATTACCCTGGTACAAGCTAGCGGCAGACATTTTCAATTTTAAAGGGAGATCCTTTTTGCTGCTTGTAGATTTTTTTTCAAAGTATCCAGAAGTGCTGAGACTACAAGATAAAACATCTAGCACAATAATTGCCAAACTCAAGTCAATATTCTATAGGCATGGGATACTGAAAGAAATGGTCACAGACAACAGCCTTTATCTAGTAAAGAAATACACTTTTTGCAACACAGTGGGGAATACAGTTGATCCATTCCAATCCAGGATACCCACAGTCAAATGGTCAGGCTGAGAGAATGATTAAAACTGTAAAACTGATCTTTAAGAAGACATCCCACACTGGAACTGACCCAGATTTAACACTCTTGAGTCTACGGAACACTCCCATTTCAGGTATGCAATACTCTCCTTCTCAGCTACTAATGGGCAGAGTGTTAAGAAGTACCTTATCAGAAACAAGACAGGTACTTCAACCACATGTACCTAAAGGAGCTCATCATAAACTAAAAATACTACAAAAGAAGCAGAGGAAGTATTACAATTGTGGTGCCATACACTTCTCCACACTACATCCAGGAAACAGAGTGTGTATTGAGACAGCTCAAGGATGGCAGCCAGTGACAGTTGAGGACACCAGACTGCAACCCAGATCATACACCATTGTTACACCAAGTGGTGCATGTTTTTGCAGGAACAGATGTCACCTGAGACATGACAGGACTGTTACAACAGCCACTGAAGCAGCAAATGGTGAACAGGTGATAGAGACTGGTGACACTTCAGAACAGAGTGTGGAAGTACCTGAGATGGAATCTATTCAACTTCTGGACTCAGTAGAAGGCAAAGAACCAAGTTTGCTACCAGAGTCTCCTACAGGTGTACAGAGGCTCACTCAAAGAGGAAGAAGAGTGAAGATGCCTGTCAAATATAATTGATACTGGGTGTGGAAGAAGCATGAAGAGAAGAGAGATCCATGATAAGAGGCTTTTTGCCTGAAAACTTCCATGTTGCAATACCAATAGAGTTGATATGAAAAATAGGAAACAGGCTGAAGGTATGGATCAATGATGATCTTTTGGAGTTTCTTCTGAAGTAGTTGATTCACAGTATCTGGTTCATGTAATGCAGATTGCAGCTTGTGGCAAATGTATGCCTCAGATGGAATGACAGCTATACCAGTATGAAAACTATACTGAAACCCCAAAAGGAGGTGAGCAATGGCAACATGAGAAGGATAAGAGGCCAAGGCAGGCATCAACTCGGAGATGTGGAGAGGTGTAGATGGGTGGGAAAACTGTCATTTGGAAGATCAGAGAGCCACAGGACAAACACTGTGAGTGTGAGTATCGCCGCGATAATTGCAAGCATGCAGAAAGCTGCAGTTGTGGCAGAAATAACTTCTAATGTTGAACTTGAAACAAATTGGATGAGTGCCCAACATCCAGAGAGAACGAACAAGGGTACCAGTTTGGGCGCCAGAGTTCATAACAGTATGACTAAGCCCAGAGTGAGTGAAGGGTGGTAAGTGAGGAGAAGGTCTAGAATCTGATTGGGAAGCCATGGAAGATGGCACAACCAATGAGCACAGAGAAGCAAACTGGTTAAAGGAACCACAAAAACAACAGGTGCAAGCCCTCAGGCCTGCAAAATGATGACAAAACAGTTCATTGTCGAGGACCACCCAATTCAGTCTGGTATTATAGTAATGCAAGGTGTCAGCCACTTCAGCAGAAGAAGAACTGTGGTGCTTGTAAAACAGGGTATTGCCATAATTGGAACTAAGGGCCACCATGAGGTACAAGTAGGAGTCCAACTCCGCATGGCGGTCAGGAAAAGCTAAGCAAATGACATCCTGATAATGACTAAAGGCCAGAACAAACTCAGAGATGGTCAGCTTGTGAAGAAGACGGGGGTCCTTGGACTTGAGGATGATGGAGAGGTCACCACAGGAAACAATGTGATATTCCACAGTCTTGAGAGGAAACCAGGAGGGGAACCAAATTAACATTCTTGCCATTGATGATGTCCTTGTGGAGGTGATCTGAGATAAGATGGACCAGAGAAAGGACTGGGGCAGAAGTAAACAGCAATGTACCTGGCACAGCATGGGGAGCAGAAGCAGGAGCATGCACAACCAGAGGAGTCTGAGGGGGTGGAACATTGCTTAGAGAAAGAAGGTCATTAGGCAGAGGGACAGGCAAACTGAAGGCAGCTGGGTTAATAAATGGGCCTCAAGAGACGTCATACAAAATTGTAGAGCAGACATGGAGGAACTAATTTGAGCCATGAAGGCACACATCTCAGACATGGGAAAGGTAGGCCAGTGAATCACTGGGGCAGGTACAGGAGCTGGGACAGACTGAAAACGGGACAAATGGGGCTCTGGTGGCAAATTCTGGAGAAACATTAAGGAACTAACAAGGAAAAATGTAGCCCCTATCCCAATACCTCTTCAAATTGATGGGGTTATCTTCCAGGACCCAAAATTTATCACTGATGCCCTCAATACTGCCTTCACAGACCTCAGCCATATTCTTCCCCCTAACTTTTTTGACCCAATCAGTAACCACCCCATAAACTCTCCTACCAACTTCAACCATCCCCCTTTCCAGCTACAAATCATCTCCTGCAATGAGGCAAAATGCTATGTAGACAAAGTCCTGGCAAACCCTCGCTATAGTAGTGATGGCTTGGACCTCAAGTTCATCTGGCTTACTTTGGATATGACCAAGCCCTATCTCACCAAAATACTTAACCTATCCTTTTGCCACAGCCAGTTCCCCACCTCTTTGGAAAAGAGCAGTTATAACTCCCATATTAAAGAGCGGCAACCCCACTTCCACCAGCAACTATAGGCCAATATCCATCCTGCCCCCCCCAAAGGCCCTTGAAAAAATCATGGCTGACCAGCTCATGGACTACCTGACCAAACACAATCTGCTCTGTCATGAACAACACGGGTTCCAGGGGGGTCACAGCACCTCCACAGCACTGGTCAAATTTACTTCTTATATACATGAGGCCCTGGATCATGGCTCAATAGCAGGGGCTTTCTATATCGATCTGACCAAAGCTTTTGATACTGTCAGTCACGAGCTTCTTCTCCACAGCCTACCATCACTAAATATCTCCCCAGAGGTCACCTCCTGGCTCAAAGATTATCTCACTGGCAGGACCCAGCAGGTAAAAAACTTATGAAACCATATCCTCCAGTAAGCCAGTCCTAACAGGGGTCCCACAAGGGTCCATTTTAGGCCCATTGCTTTTCGCCCTCTTTCTGAACTCCCTTCCCCAATCCTGTAGTGTGCAGCTACTGCTCTATGCTGATGATGCTGTAGTCTTTTGGAAACATCACAATCTCAATACACTACAAGCCACCCTGCAGGTCTTCTTTGGAGAGCTCAAAACCTGATTCTCTGAACACTGCCTAGTACTTAACAATAAGAAGACAAAAGCTATGATCTTCACTCACCGCTAAAATCCACTCTGTAATATGCCGCTAACCATCACAAACTCCTGTGACATTGCTCTGGAGCAGTCTACAGTTTCAAATACCTGGGCATCATGTTGGACACCTCCCTTACCTATCATGCTCACATTTAACAAGTATCTTCCTCTGTCAATGCCAGATTGGAGATCCCATACAGACATAGGCACTGAATTCCCCTGCAGGCAATGCATCTAGCTGTGTCCTCCTCAATACTACCCCTAGTGGACTATGGCATAGTAATTTATGGGACTGCTGACCACACTGCCCTGCACAGCATCAACCTTGCCATAAATAAAGCTTGCCACCTGGTCTCTAATTGTAACAGGCTAACCCATACTTGTGAGTTTTACAAACTTACTGGCTGGCTAAACTTCCAAGATAGGATTAAGTATCACACCTGCCTTCTAGCAAGAAAGATACTACACAAACTAGCTCCTATAGGCCTCCACCCTCTTACTCAAACAGACTCACTCAGGAGGGCACCAAGGCACTCTGCTAACACCCCCTTACTAGTACTACACTGTAGAACCTCCCTTGGGCAACAGTCTTTCCATTATTGTGCCCACCTGTGGCTAAGCAACCTACCATCCACACTCTCCCTTACATCCAGTTTGGGTCAATTTAAAGCTGGTCTTAAGACACTCCTCACCTCTGCAACCTGTGACTGTATATAACTTTACAAGCAGGTTCCAGTGCTACAAAAATGGGGTACCTCCCCCGGCATAGGGACTTTTCTTCTCTTTCCCAAGTTTAGGATATTCAATCTCACTGTAAACTTATCTTGACTCTGGGCCTATTTTCTAAGACCCTCTGAAACTGAAGTACTGTCTTATGTACAAAAGTGTTGTCTGGGGACCTCTTGTTTTAAGATACCTGCTGTCGAAACCCTACATTGTACGCCTACCAAATGTTTAAATCCTCTATCAAATGTTTAAGTTTAGTACTGTGCCAAATGTTTAAGTTTGTACTTTGCCAAATATATATGTTTTGTACCAAATGTTAAGTTTGTGATACTTTGTCTATTTTCTTACTGATGTGGAGCCTTTTCAAAGGAGTCTATGACTCAAAAGATTGTAATTCCAATATCTTTCAATAAATAACAAAATAAAGGACTTGCTTATGAGACATAAGTGAGGTAAGCAATGCAATGGTGTTGAAGCTCTGTAGTTAAATGGGGTACAGTCCAATCCATAATAGAGAGGTGTGTTTTAGAAGTGCGCTTCCTGCCAGGTGGAGGTGCAGGAGGAGAGGCAGTAGATGCATGAGGAGTGTCATCAGGGTCCAGCAGTGGATCAGCCGAGGAGGAAGCCATGATAAAACAGGTCCTGGAAGGAAGAGGAATCAACATATGAGGAGAAACAGTCAAGGCAATATGCAGCCAAGTCAGGATCAGGCACATGCCAAACACATTAGAAAGCAGCAAGGCAACTTGCAGCCCAATCAAGAAATCAGGCACTGGCCAAACACTGCAGAATGAAGGATGGCACTCCCAACCCCATGGTGCCAGAAGGAATGGCATGAGCATTCAGAAATGCACAGGGTGGGGTCTGACCAAAATAGAAACTTGGCACCCTGGCATGAGGATCCATCATCCAAGGTGAGGCAGAACTAGAATAGGCAGAAAATAAACACAAAGCACCAAGACTCCCATCCAAGGCAATCAGCTGCCGAACTTTGATACGGCAGCTACAGGACAGAGGCATGTATACATAATAAGCTACAACAGGCAACATTGTCAGTGTCAGTGGTTCAGTAGCTGGCACACTCGCCTCTGAGGCTGGGAGCTCAGAGGGCTGTGAGTTCAGTTCCCACATCTGGCACTTGGGTTAATATCCCAGTAATGACACTGTAGTGCAGCTTGAGAAGGGTACTGCACTTCTGAGGTGCCATCTTTCGGATGAGATGTTAAACTGAGGTCCCTTATGCCTGGATTGGTGGTAGTTTAGGTGGATGTTAAAGATCCCATGGCACTTATCGAAAAGAGAAGGGGAATTTTTATTAAAGTTGGAAAGTAAAATACAGTGAAATAGTACACAAAAGCAAAAGCAAATTACACCAAACAAAATACATATGCCATCATACAGAAAATACAAAAACATCATCATAATAGACTCAAAGCTTATTAGACATACTGAAAATAACCCCTTCCCCACTAAAAGAGTTGGGGCATTTTTATTCATATAATCAAGAAAATACAAAATCAAATAAATGTCAAAATAAAAAATTTTAACCAAAACATATTTTTAAACACAACCACATGATTAATATGTTCATGAAATTTCTAACATTGTAAATTTATGTATATATTGCTCTCCCTCTTACTGGGGAGTCAAAGCATCTGTACATATAATCTGAAATCTTTCACAATAGTTCTGTCTAAATTATATTCAATGAAGAATTTTTAAGTATATATTTGTATAACACAAATCCTAAAGTATTTATTTTATATCATTCTTTAATATGATTAAGTACACACATATACTTACTGTACATTCTCTTTTATTTCCCTACTAATATCTATTATAACTATCAATAGAGGCACATCTTCCTCGAAAGGTTGTTGGCTGTATTGAATTATAATCTTTTAACCTAATTTCTTTGATTGCTTTTTCTACCATAAAAAACAACTCTTCATAAGTAAAATGTAGTTGTTGAATAGTCAATCTGCACTGGACAAACCATATGTAAAATTTAAAACAAACAAGAAATAACCATAGTGTAACTCTATCATGGTTTGTCCATAGAAAAGGCAAATTGCCTAGACATAATAGTTTTAAAGTCATAAGACCAAATGGAGATGTAGGCCAGTGATGTTGAATTGATTGCCAAAATCCTTGAATAAAAGGACACTCCAGAAATAAATGCTGCATTGTCTCAATTACATCTGGACATGTACCTCTAGGGCAATATCTCTCCGAAATTTGTCTATGTTTTAGATTTCCTCTTACATTCAGGCGACCATTCAAGACCAACTAAGTTACATCCCACATAAATATAGGTATATGAGGAGAAATCAACATTTCACCTATCAATCATCTATCTGACAAAGGACAAGAATCGAATCCTGCTGTCTCTTGAAAATATTTTAAAATCAAAGATTCATACAAGTTTTTCCCAGTACAAGAAAGAAGATGTTCTTTGGAAATACCCCGTAGCTTTATTTTAGCAAAGCAAGTTCTCATTGCATCAGGCAAATAGGAAATTGGAATTTGTTGAGGAAGGACATCATACATAGGCCAAATGGAGAAAATAGGTCTCAAGGAATCTAAGACCCAGGTGGACCATCTATTCATTTTTTGGGCTACCAAAGGGAATAAATTAGCATATAAATACATGGTGAAAAAAATACCACAGGTTGTATCATCTTCAAACCTCCATTTTTTTCTCTCTCAATAATAAGCCTCATTTGATTGAGTTTAAATGATTTCCCCAGATACATGAAAAAAACAGCTATATATTTTGGTTTCTAAAGTTGACGGTAAGCAATATACTGTACTTAAATATAAAAAAATAGGTAACAAAAAGGTTTTTATCATGTAGATCCATTTTAATTTAGCTAAATGCCAAGTATTCCACAGGTTAACTTTATTTTGTGCTTCATTCAATTTAAGTATCCAGTTCTGATAAGTCAAGTCTCCAGAACCAAATAAAATCCCTAGAATAGGGACTGTCCCTTTTATTACTGGTACCCCAATTATTGTATCATCTGCAACGTCTTCAGCATTAAGAGGAAGGCAACAAGATTTCTGATCATTTATTTGGGCTCCAGTATGACTCGTGAAATCAGTTAAAATGTTTCCCAAATTTTGTGCTAATGGGATATTTCCTATTATAAAATAAATATCATCTGCATATGCAATGCTTTTTATTTCAGGGTCTTCACAAGAAAAATAGATACCCTGTATACCTTGTGTTTCATCCACAATTCTAAGTAGTGGATCAATACTAAATAAATATAATAAAGCACTCAGAGGGAATCCTTGCCATACTCCCTTTAAAACATTACAGCTACGGTTTATCCACCTGTTACAAAAGGCATTAGCAGAAGCAAACTTATAACATGTTTTAATCCAATTAATAAACATTACAGGAATTCCATATGTAGCCAAACAACTCCATAAATACTCATGACTAACATTATCGAAAGCTTTAGCTTGATCCAGACTAAAAATGAGACCTGTGAGCTCACCAGAATTACCTCTATGAAATATGTCTCTAAGTAATATTAAACCATTAGAAATCTTTCTTCCCGGTATTGAACATGCCTGAGAACTGTGTAATAGAAAATCAGCCATTAGTATAAGTCTATTATGTAATAGTTTTGTAAATATTTTAAAGTCTGTATTAAGCAGGGTAATTGGCCTCCAATTTGATAAATTAGTTCTATCTCCTTTTTTGTACATAAATACCACTAAACCATCAGACATACTATTTGGTAACAATCCTGTAATCAGAATCTCCGTTAAGACCTCTACAAATTCTTGTGATAATATTGTAAAAATTATTTTATAAATTTCATATGGCAAACCATCACTCCCTTGGACAGTACCTGCCTTTGTTAAGGAAAAACTAGCTGACACTTCTAAAGATGTTATATCAGCAAGCAACATATCTCTGCTGTATTTATCAAGCATCGGTGGAATCACTTGAGCTAACCATAAGGAATGTGGGGAACCAGAAACAGTAGCATATCCAAATAATTGCTGTAGATGATTATCTAGAGCATTCATAATATCCTTCTTGGTCGTACATCTTTTACCTGTAGAATCACAACTTCTGCCATATATTTTTGATATCTTTGTTCAGCACAAAACTGGTAAGGGTCCATGAAGGCTTTACCTCCTTGGGAACCAAATCTTCTTTCAGCATTTAAAGGTTTATATCTACTATATTGTGTTGAATTTAGTAATTTCCGAACTCTATCTAATTCAGGTAAAGCTATATTATCACCTTGTGCAACTATAAAATGTAAGTCTAAAAACTGTTGTCCAAATTTTTAGATATGTGTCTTTATTAAATTCCCTATTAATCTTACCAATTATTTGGAAATACTGTTTTGTATCTATTTTTGTATCTTCCCACCAATCTCTATATGAATCATATAGACTAACCACTGATTTCCTTGTCTGTAGTACCGCTAAAATTCCTTCTTCAACAGTTGGTAGCTTAAGTAACCCTAGGTTAAGATGCCAATATCCTGGTCCCCTGTGCATTATTTCATAACTACCTATCGTAATCTCAAGTATTGCATGATCAGAGGGTGCAACTGGTATAGCTTGAGCTTTTTGTATTGTTAGAGTATCTGAAATAACCCAGAAATCTATCCTTGTTGCTTTAGTACCTTGAAAAACTGTTTTTTGCAGTTCACCTAGCAAATCAAAAACGTCAACCAATCCTGACTGCATCAATAAATCATTAAGACAATTAGTATCACAAAATAGTTTCGTGGATCGTATACCTCTATCAGTATGATAATGGCTACAATTAAAATCTCCACCTAAAAACACAAATCTAGAAGTAAACAAATAGGGTAATAAAGTCTTAAATAATGCAATTCTCGCAGACTTGACTTGCGGGGCATAAACATTAATAAATCTACAATGTAAATCATTAAGTATCATATCCAACAATAATATACGACCCAACAAAATATCTATAAGTTGGACTAGACGTGCTGTAGAGTTATTAACTGCTATTCCTACCCCTGTGCATAGTTCTTCACCAACATACCAATAAACAGTACCCCATTTCCACCTCTCAGTGGCCTGTTCTACCTCAAACCTTGTATGTAAATGAGTATCTTGAAAATAAACTATATCATTTTTGCCTCCATCAAAAAGTGAATAGATCAACATTTGCTTCCTGTTTGACTGAATGCTATTAACATGTAAGGATGCCAAATTAATATTCAATAACATAGACAGAAAAAATAGAAAAAGAGAGAAAAAAATATGACAGCTGATATCTTAAATTCATATCAATATTCCCTTTTATTTTTGTTTCTTTTTTGTAGATTTTCTCATCCCAGGTTGACCCGTCTTTTTATTTTTCACTGTATCCATAACATCAGCAGATGGTTCTGGGTCAAAAGATCCTTCAGGCTGTGAAGAATGAACCAAGGTTGAATCCGACTCAGTACCTATGTCTTCCTGTAATATCGAAAATGCATTCTGGAAGGGTATCAAGACTTGCTCAGATAGCAGTGTTTTAGAGGTCCTGGATCTTAAACTGCTACATCTAGCAGTGATGAGGTTAAAAGATTCTTCAGGTAGAAGGGGGGCATAGTATTAGGAGTAACCTTGGACACAACAGGAACAGAATCTGTAGGAATTACCATTTTAGTAGATATTACGCTCTCCTCCTCACGGGAAGGAGTAGTTGATTCAATTTCTGGAATGTCCACCCATTCCATACTAGGCATGGTTTCAGGCCTGCTTGGGGGTGGAGGTAAAGGTTTTTGCCTCTGGACCGCATGCACTGCCATATTTAGGTAAAAATCCTGTACACAAAAGTCTCCATTTGTTTTATTTGGGGCAGCCCAAGGACAATCAGTAAATACATGGGGTACTTCACAAAGAGAGCATTTAGCTGTATGATTGGATGATAACAATCTGACATTGTATGCCCCAACTCCCCACACTGGACAAATTTTATGACTTCACAGTTCCTGCTGATATGTCTACCAGAACCGCACTTATAACAGTGACAGGGCTGTCCTGGATAAAAAATAAATCCTTTATCTCTTCCCAAATAAAAGCAGCTGGGGAGATGTTGCAAACCTTCTTCGGTTTGGTTTAATTTAACTTTAAGTCTCCAACCACCATTCCAAAACCCCTCTGTATCAAGAATGGGCTCTGGGTTCCCTTTTAGAGTACATTTTTTCTCCAACCAATAGGAGATATCCTCCACATTAACCCCCTTCATTGCGGAATAATACAGTAATGACCTTGAATGTTTGTTTAGTTAATGGAATGGCCTGAAAATGAACCTAAGCAGAATTAGTCTTTAGTAATGCGTATTTCATCCAGAACCTGTTTAACATATCTGGTGTGTGGAAATTGATGTCATACGTGTTATCCCCTGGTGTATGAATCAAGACATACACTTCACTGGGAGTGAAGCCCAGCATTTGTTTAAGTAAGACTTTTCCCATATAGAATCTGTCAGGCATGGAATCCGTGGGTCCCAGAAACCTCAGCCTTACAGCATTACATCTTTTAGCCAAAGAAACAGGCTTTTGAAAAAGACTAGCATAGGAGGTAGTTGGGGTTGTGAGGCATGGTGGGGTATTTTGATTAACACCATGCCCTATAGCATTGGTAGCCTTATTTTGGTTAATATTTCCCTTCAGATCCCCACTTTGACATTGTTTAGGTGATTTTGATCCTTGCATAGAATTAACTAGCTGGCTGTGGTCAACCACAGCACCTACATCCATCAAAGACCTGTTTATATCAGGTAATTCCACATTCTTCATTAAAGTAGCAGGGTCTAGACTACCCACAGTCCCAGTCACAGAAACACTAGTCTCATGACAGGGCCCATCTAAAACTGCTAAAGGGGTATGAACCATACCTGGGATCGGTATGGCAGGGTCCACGATCCACTAACCCGAATCCAACAGCAACCACCCAGCCCTTTTCAGGGCAATATCTGGGGAATAAGCAGGGAAAGGCTCTGCTTCTATACCCCCTGAAATCTTCAGTGGAGAAGAAGCTTTCCCACCCTCAGTTCTGTTTGTACCTTTATGTACTTTTGAATCGGTACCTGTATGACACGAGGGTGAATCTACCTCGGGTCTATTCCTTTTCCATATCTCTTCTTCAGCAGCAAGCTGAGTGGTTTGATATTCCATGGCAGCCTTCTCCCAAAGGTGCTGTTTCTCTTGCAGTATAATTAGAGCCTGCTGATCTACTGGAGCAACATCGGCTGTCTCAGCATTAAGGAGTTACACTTCCGGGTTCAGTTTTAAAGCCGACATGTTCTCACAATTAAAGCCAGACATTCTCCTCATATGTGCCAGACTTTTGGTGCATTTTACACCTTCCAGCTGAAAACTTTGTTTTGAGGGGTTAGATATGTTTTGCTGGCCACCACTTGGGTGCATTCTAGCCATATCATTCCACTCTGCTCTGGATAAAACCTGCAAGCTCTCTTGCATCTGAGCTCCTCCACTGTTGTCAGCCATTCTGAGACTGTTCCTCTCTCCCAACAGTCTCAAAGAGCCCCCTGGCCATTCAGAGTAGGGGAATTTTTTATTGGAGACATACATAACATCAGGTATGTACTTTATATGAAAAGAAAGAATATCACCAGAAAATACATACACAATAGAAGGAATTCAAAATGAAATGACATCCATCAGACAAAAACAAAGTAAGGTAAAGTACAAGAGACCATATCACATAAGAAGAAAAAAAAACACACCCATGTGACATTCATCAAACAGGAATACCCTCCCAATATTGCACATACTGAGTATATGATAAATACTGCATTTCTTTCCTTTTAAGAGTTTGAAGTGCTGTCTCTATGCACTGTATTGTATCCCAGGGACTCACTCTGATTTGTTGAAACACAAATTTGCATCTAGCCTGCCACATGTGATATTTAAAAACTGCAAAGATAACTCTTAGTGTACTAGGATGGTACAGACTCCAGCAATTGGAAAAAATCCCTAGAACAAGAACTGAATAAGTGATTCTACTTAAAAAAGGCCATTTCCATTTGTTCGCTAAAGTTTTCCATAATAATTGGGCATCTGGACAGGTAAGCAAAAAATGCTCCATGGTTTCTTCTATGTGTATGCAATATGGTTTAGGGCAAAATCTGTCTTGCATAGATTTATGCTTCAAATTTCCTCGTACTTGCAATTTCCCATGACAACTTAACCAGGAAATGTCCCACATATGCGCAGGTATCCTGTTATCTTTAAGAACCTTAAGTGCATGTACTGTTTGAGGTGGACTACAGAAGGGAAATTCTAGAATCGGTTCATCAATATGCAATAGATACGTATATAATTGTTTCCTGGTTAGGCCTATTACAGAACATTTGTGTACTTTCCAGGATCTAAGGAATCTAATGCAATTGACCACATAAAATGGAGCAGAAGAGATACGCGAAATAATAGGTGGTTGGTCTGTCCATGCTACCATGACAGGCTCTATTGTGTTTGATACCCAGATATCATATATCATTTTTGCATTGGTATAACTTTTGATTATATTATGTAAAAAAAATGAAAGAAAAAAACAAAGGGTTTATCATCCCTAACCCTCCTTGAGGTATAAGAAAATATGTAATCTGTCTTTTGATTGGGTTCAAACGATTCCCCCACAGCATTTGAAAAAAAGGCTCAAGAGCCTAGTTTCCATAGTTTTAGGCGGGCAATATATATGACTGAGGAATAAAAAAATCAGAAGCAAATACTTTTTTATTATCAATACTCGTTTTATTTGCTTAATTTCCACGCTTTCCATATACACACCTTGTTTTCCCCTAAAGTTAGTTGCTTATCCCAATTATAGTTAGGATCACATGTTGTATTAAACCAAATCCCTAATATTTTCTGAGGGGCAGTACATATTTTGATGCCATGTATCAGTTCCATGCTCTCATCCCTATGATGTAGTGGGATGCAGACACATTTCTCTAGGTTCAAGGAACTTCCTGATATTGGCGTAAAAGACTGAAATATTTGTATGGCTAATTTACTGGAAAGGAAATCAGAGACTAATATCACCACATCATCTGCATACGCTGATATTTTAATAGGTTCTACATTTGGGTGTGGGGATATCCCTATAATGCGAACATCTGCCTGCATGTTACGAATAATGGGGTCCAAAGAAAAAACATACAATAGAGGACTCAGAGGACAGCCTTGCCTAAGTCCAATCTTTTGCAATAAGGTCGGTCCACAGAAACCATTTATTATTGGGAAGAAATGTGCTAATGACAATAGATATGAGATCCATGATATAAATTTCTCAGGGATACCATATAGTGACAATGTGTGCAGTAAAAATCCGTGATGTACTGAATCAAAAGCTTTAGATTGGTCTAAAGCAAAAATATAACCAGGTATCTCTTTACGTTGTCTTAAATCAAAAATTTCTTGTAATAAATAGAGGTTTGAATAAATGGACCTACCTGGAATTGCACATGTTTGGGCCGTGTCAATTAAGTCTGGTGCTATCATTCGTAATCTAGAGCATAACATCTTGGAAAGGATTTTGTAATCCATATTTAACAAATATAACGGTCTCCAATTTGTCAACAAAGTTCTTTCTCCTTTTTTGTAGATAAATTTTAATGCAGATATGCCAAAATCCACTGAGACGTCCAATGAATCTGATAGATAATTGTATACCTGAGGTAACATTTCTAACAAATGGTCTTTAAACATTTTATAAAATTCGTGCGTCAAGCCATCAGGTCCAGGAGATACCTTCAACTTCAATTCCGAGATAGCAGTAGCAACTTCTTCTTGCGAGATTCTGTTAATCAGGATGGGAGAAAATGTTGTGGCATTTTGGGAAACTGAAATCACAGTTCCTGTTTTCATAATGTAGTTTAAGGATTTGGCTTTATCATATTGGTACGCCAGCATATTCTCTTTTAGTTTAGAGATCTGGGCTCAATAATCTATGGATGATGTAGATTGAAGCGACACTAACTTATATAATTGATTTCAGTACATCAAATGGTTAAAATAGTTATCCCTAGATAATCTCTTTCCTATAGTTATAAAAAAATTAGTCAAATCTTGTTTCGTATCCTTCCACCAATCCCATAGGAGTCATAACAAACCATAACCGATACTCTAGCCTGAAAGATATTCCGTAAGTGAGACTGTACTGATATAGAGAGAAGTAAAGAATTATTCAGTTTCCAAAAAGTCGTATGTGCAATGGGAACATTAGACAAGTCTATAGTGAATCGACAAGACAAAAGGCAATGATCTGATATTTCAGTGGGGCGCACAATAACCGAAACAGGAACTAAACTACAAGAGACAAAAAATAATCTATTCTAGTACTGTAAACTGATCTAAAATAAGTATAACCTGCATCCGAGTGTAACTTACGGTAGGCATCAACTAAATTTGCCTCCTTTACTAGTTTGGCTAATGCTATAGAGTCACAATACACCTTTTTTCCTGATGGCGCCTTTGCCTGGTATCAATGGAAATATTGAAATCCCTACCCCAACAAATATGCTTACTGGTACATAAAAAGGCTAATTAAGTCCAGTAAAGCTATCCAAGCTGTTTTAAGTTGTGGTCCATAGATAACTATCAATCTAAGTGGAAAGGTATATCTAACAATATCTAGTATAAAAGCTCGTCCCGGAAGTATATCAAGTATTTGTATCACTGAAAATTGTGTGGAATAAAACAAAATAGCTACACCATCTGCCAGGTCTGTTCCAAAAGTCCAATAAGAGGGCCCTTTATACCATGCACTTTTTATTTGTCTGATGTCGTGTAAGCTAGAGAGATGAGTTTCTTGTACCAACAAAATGTCCAAGCTCAGGGAATTTGCATACCGTGAAAAACTTAATCGTTTTTTATAGCTTCTGAGACTACAGACATTTAAAGATGCTATACATAGATCCAAGATTAGGTGGGACCATTATCCGCTACCATCAGTTATTGATATGTTCTTCCTTTTTTTCCCTTCCCTTTTTCATTTTCGTCAATTTTTTCCTAGTAACATCAGGAGGTTTAGGAACAGGGGTATCAATATCAGAAAGCAATGGGGATGCATCTGAATCACCATCCGAAACCTCTTTATCTCCTTTTAAACAGTCAAAACTATTTGACATAGGGGTGTCAGGCAGTTTACAGGATTTTCGGGTAGTGGCTCTGGTGATGCGTTTAGCTATTTGAAATCCTTCATTGTCTACAACAGGTGTAGGAATCACAGCAAGAGGTTCCGGGGAGGGATCAGAAACATGATTTGTATGAGTAGCCTCATTTTGAGTTTGCGAAATTGTTTGTGAGGGGTGATCTAAAGGAGTAAGCATAGCAGGCCTATGTTCTTGGACTTTATCCTGCGCCTTTTGTACCAGGTAATCTGAATCCCAACTTTGCGACCTATTTTTACTTGCCCAGGGGCACTGGTGATAGGCGTGGCCAACTTCATTACACAGATTACATTTAAATGCATTCATGCATGACATGCTAGGATGTCCATAACCTCCGCATAAACCACATTTAAGCAAGTCGCACGTGCTACTTAAATGTGTGGTGGCATCACATTTATAACATGCTCATGGTTGGCCTCCGTAAAAGCAAACCCCTCTATCTTTCCCTAGGAAGAAACTATTTGGTAAATGTACAACTTCTGAGTTATTTTGGGAAAGCTTCACCTTGAATCTCCAACCCCCAGTCCACAATCCTTCATCATCTAAAATGGCTTCAGGAGGTGATAAATCATTACAGTGGTTCTGCAGCCAGTGATAAATATCACTTATGCTCACCCCTTCTTTTCTAAACATTATTGTTACTGTTCTGTATGTAGGTTTAGATAAGGGTATTACTGAAAAAGGAGTCCAGACAGGGTCATTTTTTTGGAGGGTGTACAGGTGTCAAAAACGATCTAGACTAGTAGATGTTGTAAAACTTATATCAAAAGTCTCTTCACCTGATATATGTATTAAAGCATAAATATCAGATGCTGCAAAATGTAGTTTTCCTTTTAAGAGAGTTCTAGCAACATAGTATCTGTCAAGGAACTCCGCAAGCCCACCTTTGTATCGAAGGCGAACAGCATTCCTGCAAGGGGCTGGCTCTAATTTATTTTTAAACAAGTCTGTCAATATAGGGGAATGACCTGAAGTCTGTAATGTATGAGACGAGTCCAGAGCATTAGAGGTGCTCGGCTCAGAAACGTCTTGCGACATAACATTATTCAGTGACGTGCTCATAGTAGGCCTCTGTTTTAGGTCATCTTTAGAGGCAAAAGTAACACAGGGGGGATCCTCTAAAGAAATAAGTGGAACATTAATACTATCTTTTGAAACCTGCCTATCACCTGGCTCAACTGTATCCATCAAATCTCCCCAAGACATCATATTCCCAGTGTCCATATGAGAAACATTAATATTGTCTTTCTGAAAATTTGGTACCTCGGTGGAGCTCATGTCAGTTGCAGGCCTGTTCATGAAATCTGAAGAAATAAGTTTATCTTGTTGCCAACTCGGATCTGGAGTCCACTTTCCATCCTCAGAACGCGCATCCATCCTGCTTTTTGAAGCGCTGTTGTTACTGTCCAGGAATCACTTTGTTGCGTCATCTCCTTATCCTTTAGGTCAAACAAAGCCTGTGGCTTTGTAGAAGTGGTTGGCATATTGTCAGCAGCCGCTGCAGTAACGCTTGTTCGCTCTCCAATGTTGAAAGTCGCCATGAAATCCGCTGTAACAGGGCTCATTATAGAGTGCTGCGGTGCATACTCGGTCAGGAGAGGTCCAGAAGAGACTGGGGGAAGAACCAGCGGTACTCCCACTGCAGCCCCGAGAATTTCGTTCTGGAAAGCAAGTCGAGACATTTACTGCTGGGGCATCTCCCATTTGTAAAGCATTCGCGGTGTCCAAAATAGACAGAGGAGGATCAGGATGTCCAGTAGTCAACATGTTATTTTCTAGAGACGCTTTTGAAAAATTTCTCCGTACCTCTAGAACTGCTGTACTCTGTGACTCCATCGTGAATGACACAAGTGGCTCTTCCTCACAGGTAGGCACTTCTCTGTATGAGTCCGCCATAACGCTGGTCAGGTAGAAACGGAAACTCCACCCTACAGAGTAGGGGAATTTCCCCAGTGTCCTGGCCAAATTTCCCTCATTCACTAAAAATACCACCAACAGCTTAATCTGGTTCAAGGTCAGTTGGCATTCACCTGTATCTCCCTCCCCCAGGTTGTGTCTGAAAATAGGCAAGATTTGTGTAGTGCACTTACCCAGTCAACAAACACTAATTAAATAAAATAAATAAAACATCCATTCCCAGTAGACAGCAGCCTACCTTTTCTCGATACACCAAAGGCAGAGTTAGGAACAGGACCTGTAGGCTGCAAGAATGTGCTGGGCAAAGCCAGAAGTTGAAAAACAAGGGGAAGGCATGAGAAACAGCTACAGCAGGATAGGAAGGCAGAGCAAAAGGAATCGAGGAGGTGGGGGGGACACATGAAGCAACAGTGGCCAGCAGGTAAATGAGGCAGGCAACTACAATGGTCACAACATGCCACCAGGACCCCCACATCCTCCATCATAGGATAAACAAGGAAGCCACGGAAACACACCATGAACTGCATGCAGAAGCAAAGGCAAAAGGAACACAGAAAAGAGCTGGATTGGAAATTGAATGTGTTTTTTGTTATATGTCTTGTGGTATACACCATGCAACCAGCAGTCTGCTCCATAATGTAGTTGAAGGTGTTATATGTAACAGTGTCCAAGCATGAAAATACCAAATTAAATCATTTATGATGAGTCACGATGGAACCAGATGCAAGGCACCACAGGATCAAGCATAGTATCACTACAACTAGATTCCAGATGTTGGCCCTCTAAGTCAACATCCTGATCGATGAGCAAAGAAGCAGCATGCATATCCTGGGGGGGGGCACACTGAAGCCATCCAAAAGAATGCAGAGGGTAGTCACTCCCCAGGGAGGAAGGGTTGGATATAACAATTACAAAGCAAATGGGATCTTAATTTTATACTCGGGTCATCCATGCATAAGGGAATGCGAGCCAGAATTGTCCCATTTATTTCCTTGCACAAATCTAGTGCCTGAGTGTTGGACGATAAAGACGTAAAGTGCTACCATTTTGAATCCTGGGAGACTGAAGCCACTACAGGCACTAACACAGGATTAGGGGGGCTGGTAGCACACAAGTACAGACAGGCATCAAGGCAGACAAGACCACATGGCAACCTAGGAGGAGACACGGCACTGACCAGGAGGCAGGGAAGCAGGAGTGGGCATCAAAGGTGCAATAGGCAGCTGAAAGCACTGGGATCCCAGTGTGGTGGCAGTGGAGCCATAAGCAGAAAAAAGGAGGCCAGGAACACCCGGGGGGGGGGTGAGGGACAGGAGCACATAGGGAAGTGATGGGTGACAGCAAACAAAGGAAGGAAACACGGAAGCAAAAACACTCACCAGGCAGAACAGGTCATGGGCGCAAAAAGAGGAAAACAAAAACAAGAACAGGTGAGGCACAATGGAGCAAAAGAAGCCAGCACACATGCATGCAGGAGCTGAGATAGGAGAACACTAAATGTTCCAAACACTAGAGTAGGGGATCCTGGGAGCTGCTGGTTTAAATGTTGTGTGTGGGAGGAATTTATATCTCTACATTGAACCTCAGGCTAGCCCTCCCATTATAGAACTTGCACTGCAAGATGTTTGGCACATGCACACCAACATAGAATGTGCACAACAACAGTTGAGAAGCCACTGATTTTATACACAATAAGGATCAACTGTATATTATAAATGATTGATAGAAAAATTACACTAAAATGTTTAAAAAATTAAAACCAAGAAGTCAACTAGTTCTAAACATAAAGCATTAATCTTGATAAAGCATGTTGTCTTTCCATTTAAAGAAAAATTTTTATATAAAAATTAATAACTACAGATTTTAATATATTACCATAATCATCATGTTACCCTTTATTATCTAATAAATAAATCACATATAAAGTAAAAATAATAGACAATATAAAATAATAATCATTATATAAAAATAATGTTGTAAAATGTATGGTACTGCAAGGGAGAATATAATAATTGTCATGAGGTAAAGCAGAGGGAGATGGAGACTAAAGTAGAGTATTTGTAGATTCCTTGATATCAGTCATGAATAGTAACAATTACTGTAGCTCACACTGGGCCATGACAGTCTTAATGGGTTTTGTAGACTTTGTTATGCCACAACAAACAGTAATCCACAGCAGATGTATGCCAACACCACCTGCCAAAGGTAAGCTACAGAAATTTATATTCATTACTGACCTGAAGGCTTCCTCCTTCTGGTAGTTTGTTTTAACCTATGCAGATACATGCATTTGGGAGTCAAAGATCCAGAAGCAAATGGTTTGATACCTTTTATTGGACCAACTTAGATGTTACAAAAAGAACAATTTTTTTCTTTTTGTAACATCTAAGTTGGTCCAATAGAATATATCAAACCGTTTGCTTCTGGATCTGTTCTTACAAGGACCAATACGGCAACTAAACTAACTCTGTTTGGGAGCCAAAGTGGTTCATTCAGACTGGTGAAACCAAAACAACATTTTCACTCCCCAACCAAACATAAACTGAAGTTGACTCTGGTCCAGTCCTCTTTCCTGTAGTTTCCTTCTATTAGGAGCTTCAGCAGTTGATCCTTATTCATATTTCCCTTCAGGAATTATACTATGGCACCTTTCAGTTCCTTTTGCACTTATACTTATTTACTGAATTACCCATTAGCATGTTGCACAATATTGTTATTGTCTCTAAGTACATATTTTGAGTTGACCTGTTCATAGTGTGATGTCCTTATTTTGTAATGCTTGCTGTTTTTGGTTTTGTACTCCCCCTATGTATTCCTCTTGTTCTGGGTCACACCTGAACACAAGTCTAAGCTCAGTCTGCCTTTGTTGGTCATCAATCTGCAACTAAATAAACAAATAAATGTAGTTCTGCTCTGCTAGTCACTTCTTACAGAAATGCTGAGTCAAAGGCTATGAATCTCAAGGTCAGTTACTGGGTATATACAACTGATCCTATGTTTCCTCTGCAATTCAGGGCAGTGTTGAGTGTTACCGTGCTGACCTCTTGTGGTCAAAAAATGACTAAGTACATTCCTTCTGCCCAAACAGCATGCTGGAGTTGCATCACAGTCTCCTACATGGTATGTGAATAACTCTGCTATCTCTTTTCATTGCAGCAGTCCCACAGTGTTATTTTATTCCTGTATGTAGGATGGACTTTGCGGGCACACTACTGTAGCTTGTTTCCAATGTGTTTCAAGAAGGTTCCTGAGACACAGAATTACTTCATTCATTTATTTCAGGTTTTGCTATGGGGAAAAACACAATAGCAGGATTAAATTATAGAAGATCTGACGGATGGCTAATAAATAGCACCAAGAGGTACTTATTAATATTCATGAGCCTATTAGCAAGTTGCGATCATACATTCTGTCGATATATGTTTTGAACAATGGAATTAACACTGAGATGATTAGCTGCTTCCTTTTACAATTGTTACTTTAATCACTCAATATGTATCACTAATTGTCTGGTAGCACAGTTTTGGAAGGGAGCTAGGAGCGGGTGGTGACAAAAATGCAGCGTGGGTCTGGAGTGCAGTGTGTTTCAGTGACGAGGGAGCAGGAAGCAGAACATAGTTTATATATTACATGACGAGCTTTGAGGGGTTAAAACATCATCCCACCAAGATAATATCAACAAATGATAATTTTGGATTTCATGCAGGTTAATTGTTCACAGCTATAGTGAGAAATCTGTAACCTGTCTGTGCCTGGTGTGACAGGCATATAAAAACAACATGTCAGTTTCCGTATGGGGGGGGGGACAACATGTCTGGTCACAGGGTTTGCAGGAGATTGCTGCTGTGATTTCCCATTTCTGACACACTGGGATGAGTTTGGATGTAGAGCGAGCCTGAACACCTAGAGCCCCAAATGCTCAATCACTCCAGCACACCATATCAGCATTTACAGACCTCCAAATGGCCAGCTGTGGGTTGGAAAATTGTGACAGAAAGTTAGGTTTGTTCAGGGTCATACTTCAGACTTCCCGTGTCCTGGCTGTTGAAATCTCAACATTTGTACTTTAATCTTTCGGTGCCCTCAAGGTGATTTTGTGTAGTTTCATACTGCCCCCACCAGACAGTGACCATGGTCCTGTACAGTACTGCATGATATTATTGCTCAAGTAAGACCTTTATGTAGCATTGTGTTTTTATTAATTTATTGAAGGTGTCTTGTCTGAAACACCCCATGCCAAACTATTCTGGACCATGGCTGGGTCACTGTGAGGAGTGTTTGTTCAGGAGAGAACCTAAACAGAGCTGAACTGTACATACTTAAATGAAATGATGCAGTGCTAATTGGCTTATTATGGCAGTTTGTTTATTTGACGATATCTTATGTATGGTCATGTAATTTCTATTGTTCTAGTGAATAAATATGTTTTTTTCAATCAAGAAATGTCATGTCAACCTCTTTTTTAACATTTCTCTTGAGGTAAAAATCTGTGATCAAACCACAAGGATGTCCACATTGTTGACACTGTCTGTTGGTGCTGAGCATGTTACTTTGCACCTAACAGTCAAGCCGGTCCACATATAGGGACCCAGAGGAGCTGATCTCAATGTGTGGTTTGCTGTTTCTGACAGTGTTGTCTAGCCTGCTGTCAAACTTGTCACACAGTGTTTTCTACTTGAAGCAAGCGTAAAGGTTGCAAACAAACAAAGAAATAACTAAACAAATAAGTAATTTAATAAAACCCCAATTTATGAATCAAACAGTTTGACTCAATGGGACTTTTATGGCTTTACCAATGGTAACGAATCACATTTTTTTTCCAGACAGCTGGTAAAAAAGAAATAACCAGTAATCATTCTCATATTGTGAAAGAAAGTTGTATACTTTGCATGGTTGTACTTCTGCCAGCAATTGTAATGTGATATTTGTGGTATCTGCACTGTCTTCACTTACATCTAAAATGCTATTTTCTAATTAACTGAGACATTCACTTTATTTGTGAGTGAGAACTGAGCAGTTAATTTGTGGAATGTTTTCTGATATCACTTATCTTTTTTATATTTTAAATGTCTTAGTCCATCAATTGGACAAGAAATAATAACTTTTTTAAATGTGTGTATGATTTTTTTAACATTCAGTATTATGTGATTCAGTACTCCGGCATCCCCCCTTCAAAAAAAAATAAAAAAATTGCCTGAACTAGTACAGCATTATGTGATCTATTCAAAGTGACTGCAGATCAGTCTGGACTTTACTGCAGAACTTTATTCTACTGTGGGTAGTATAAAAGAGGTCTGGGCAAACTGAATGTTTATCCCCCCCATCTGTTTCTAGTGGATCCGCTCTACTGGTCGCCTCCATAACCAACCCCTTACCAAACTGTGCACTGTGAAAATACAAGCAGTCCAGCAGGCATCAAGTCTGTTGTAGGGGGTTGGAATGAAAGTTAAATTTTTTGTCTCTTGGTTCACTACTAACCAGATATCCACCATTCCAAAGTTGACCATGTCACACTTCCAGCGACTTCCAGCCCTCTCTTGTCTACCAACTCCCACAGGTAACCTTGTTAACCCCCCCAACACACACACACACACATATCTGCCAGAGGCAAGTAATGCTGATGCTACATAATCAAACCGGATGGTCTGTCAGGTAAATAACAAGGTCTGTAATTTGTCTGCAAGTCCATCAACAATGATACAGAAGACAAGTAGGCATCCCTTATGCTGCACAAAGATGTGTGTTCATGATCTGCAGGAGAGCAACTAGTGTGATAAGATGCTGTGAGCTCTCTCACATCAGAGTGCAGATGTCCTGAACACTCCTACCAGACCTTAGAGAATTGCATCCATTTTCTTTTTTTTTCTTTCTAACCTCAAATAGATGGCTCAGTGCAATCTCTACTGTCCCACTGTCCTCTTCCACAAGAAAAAGCTGCATACACAACAATTGCAACTGACTGGGGCAGGACTGAGTTGTGACAGGACAGCTGGCCAATTCTAAAGTACTGAACTGGTGCACAGAGCACAGCTGTAAAACAGACAGCACACCCTGGACCTGGCCCAGGGTGCCTGCAAAGGTTTTACTACACTTACAGCAACCCATTTCTTTCCCCACTGGGCATGGTCTTAATAAACATAATTGTATGTGTCTGGGCACTTGGCATAGGGAGACCTGCACAGCAGCATGATTTTAGATTTGCTACTGCCCCCCCCCCATACTGAGCAAGTTACACTCTGCCTTGCTCATGGATCCCCCCTATTCTTTTTTTATGCTGTGATAAAAAATGTGTGATTTAAAACAATCAAACAAAACCATAAAAAAAAGCAGGACTGGCATACTATAATGAGCAGCTGTGATGGAGTGGAGTGGCAATTGCTCATCTCCTAGCACAGCAACTGATTGAACAGCTCTGGCAAGGGTTTGTTCCACAAACTATAGGTAATTATTCTGCAGAATGCAGAATGCATATTTTTCATCAGTTTTTAACTCTAACTCTGGAACAGGTTCAACAAATATAAAGAGATCAAACAATTATTCACTAGTACCTATTGACCTTAAGGATGTAGAGAATAGGTTAAAAAATGTCAACCCTAATAAATCTCCAGCTCTTCTCAGTATTAGCACCCTAAATGACAAGCACCTTTTACCAGATCATCTTAAAGGACCTAACCTTAACCCGCACTACACTATAGGCACAGTCTCTGGAAACTTTTTTATTCTCACCAAAGGCCTGTGGTCACCTCTCTGGCTCTTGCCTCGACACGCTGACACTGCAGGCCACCTCTGATAAGATAACAGCCACAAAATAGCCACCCCAGCAAGCATATCTATACTAGAAATATATAAATGTATGGGATGGTTTAAAAGGCACCATGTCAAACTAGGGAAGTCAATGCTTAAAGGGTACATACTTAGAATTATTCTAATACTACTACTTCTTTCAGCTAATGTGCACCCGAACCCAGAACCTCCTGGCAATGGCTCCTCCTACATCACAACTAGGCCTGGCACTATAACACTGGCATCAGTGAACATCTGCAGCCTTCTCCCTAAACTGACCAACCTGCAGACCTGGATAACCATGCATAGGCAGGATGTACTGTTGGTTGTAGAAACCTGGCTGTCCCCAGCTATACCTGACTCAGTCATTGCACTACCAGGCTACAACATCTTCAGGTCAGACAGATTGGCAAAGAGGGAATGTGGATGCGCCATCTACCTGAAGGATATGATTATGGGCCAGGCCTTCCCGGTGGCAGATCTAGGGTGCCCCACCCAGATACTTGCAGTAAAACTACTTCTTGGTGCACATCATAAAGCACTGATGGTACTCTCTGTCTACATGCCACCTAAAGGGCAAGTGGAAGGTCTACAATCCCTCCTCAACTATACCCGCAGCAAACTACACACTGAGTCAATACTGTTGGGAGACTTTAATATAAACTGACTCTCACTAGACTATGGCCCCATCAAAGATGCCACATCTATGCTTCATCTGTCACAGCTCATTAACTCACCCACCAGACACAACTACAAGACAGGAACTAGCACCCTATTGGACTGGATAATCACAAACTGCCCTGAGCATATCTCAAACGTGACTGTACATTCCGACTCACTAAATGATCACTCCCCTGCCTCCTGTGCCTGGTCTAATAAATTCATCAAACCACCTCCATGTACCATTTTCAGTAGGGTATTCAAACCTGGGCATCTTGAACCACTAAAACAGCACCTACGTGACCTCAACTGGTCTGGACTTAACTCTGTAAATGACACCAACATCGCCCTTGAGCTCTTCATCTCTTGTTACAATGACATATGTGACATTTATGCACCTCACGAAAAGAGAAAAGTTTATGGAACAATTAACTCCTGGATTACTGTGGAACTCCCCTGTAAGACGAAACTATGGCATCACCTCTGGAAACAGGCAAAAGCCTCAGGGCAAAAAGTGGATGTACCAGCATAAAAGACTGCTAGGAATGAGTGCACTCGAATCACCCATCAAGAAAAAAGCAAGTATCATAGAGAAATGCTGGCTAATTCCTGAGAGGATAGCAGAAACTTCTGGTCTAATGTTAAGGATGTTACCAGCAAAGTCCCTAAGGATGCTCCCACAATGTTCAATCAGGATGGTGCACCAATTATGGACCCCCTTGCTAGTGCCAATATCTTCAAGAATGCATTTACAGATTTGAGCAGTGTCCTCCCTCCTGACTTCTTCATTGACACCACCACTAGTTCAACTCAGGATTGAGATGATAACATCACCAATCCACCCTTCTGTTTTAAGGAAGTACCTGTGTCTCTGGTCAGAAAACATCTGAAAAAAGTTCTGGGTAAGACAATGCATAGTGCGGACTCAATTGACCTAAAGCTCATCGCCCTCACCCTCGATGAAGTCATTATCCCTATATCCCGAATCTTCAACCTCTCACTGCATCTATCCCAATTTCCCCCAGTCTGGAAATCTACTTTGGTCGCTCTGATACATAAATCCGGGGTCCGCTCAGTCCACTCCAACTATAGACTAATTTCTATCCTCTCCCCTCTATCAAAAGCTCTGGAGCGCATAGTCACCGACCAGTTAGTAGACTACCTAGAACAGTACTCCTTCCAATACCCAGAGCAGCATGGTTTCAGGAAAGGGCACAGCACCACCACTGCTGTCCTGGAATTCTATGGATACATCTACCAGTCACTTGACCAAGAGAAACTGGCAGGAGCAGCCTTCACTGACTTAATGAAGGCTTTTGACACTGTGAACCATTCTCTCCTGCTGCAACAACTCACCACAATTGGCCTATCTAATGAAGCTATGCTTTGGTTCAAAGACTACCTCGAAGAATGCTCCCAATGTGTTAAAATTTCAACCATCACCTCTCACTGATGGACTGTGCTCTCTTGAGTCCTGCAAGGGTCCATCCTGGGCCCCCTATTATTCAATATCTTAGTCAACAACCTACCCCGCTTCTGCCATCAATGGATTCTACTGCACGCAGATGATGCTGCCATCTTTACAAGGCACCTGGATCCCACTCTTCTAGAACAGCAACTGCAATCCAGCTTTAGGGAAGTAGAAGAATGGTTTGGTGCACATAAACTGGTCCTGAACTGCAAAAAAATGAAGGTGATGTTGTTTTGTTCCTCCAGTAACAGACATAAAACCCATCCACTTACCATAAGAAACTGTCTTGGAACCCCCCTTGAACTTACTCAGCACTTCAAATATCTCGGGGTTACTCTGCATAACCATCTATCCTATGCTCGCCACATAGAGAATGTCTCCAAGGCCATCAACATGAGGATTGGGCTCCTACACTGACACAAGCTAAGCCTGACTCAAGAAGCTCTCAAATTAGCAATTAACAGCACCATCTAATCAGTCATTGATTACAGGATTGTTATCTACTGAGCTGCTACCTCTACCACCCTTAATAGAATCACAGTAGCCCTCAACAAGGCGTGCAGGCAGCTTACTAGCTCCCCACACCTAACTCACACTTGTGACCTCTACACAGACTGGCTGGTTACAGCTTAGTGGAAGGATTAAATATCAGACATGCCTACTTGCCAAAAAAGCACTATTTGGCCTATTGCCCCCTGGGACTACTGAGCTACTGACACCCTGCCATGGCAATAAACACACCCGAACGTCAACCAATCAACTCTTCCTTGAACTGAGATATCGAACAGCACAAGATAAACGATCCTTCTCTCATAGAGCCCCACTCTGGCTAAATGCACTGGATCCTGAAATATCATCCACATGGAAGCTCCATCAATTCAAGTCTCTACTCTGGCAATATCTTTTTTCTGCCCACCCAGTAATAACCTGCTGCCTTCCCAGTGATAACCTGCTGCCTGCCCAGTGATATCCAGCTGCCTCCCCATTGGCATCTGATACACTCTTCCGCCACCTACCCCCTACACCCAAATTTGCAGCTGTTTGCCCTCCCACCTACCTCACTCCTCTCCCCCTCTACCCCCCTCCTTATGCCATCCCCCCTTCCTCTTTTCTACAACTCAGTTTGACAAGGCCCATGGCTGCCTCTCCCCTTCTTGCTTTCCTTGCTTTCACATCCCCATCTCAGTTTTCCACCCTCTTATTTAGAGGACCATGCTAATTACAATGATTTCTTGTCTGCTTCTATTGTACTCAAATCTTAGCCAAATGTGACCAGCAAATGTTATTACTACTATGCCTTTATTAGTTCTCCCTCTTTGTTTGTAACCCTCCCCTTTGATTTGGAACCTTTTTAAATGAGCTGCTGTGTGCTCAAAGGTGTAATAATCCTAGACTGAAATAACTAAATAAATAAATAATTAGGGAGCTGAGCACTGAAATAGCTCCACCGTTATCACATATTTTTAGAACATCCTTAAATGAAGGGGACATAGTAGATACATGGAGGGTGGCCACAGTAATTCCCCTACATAAAAAAGTCACAAGGTCAGATCCAGCAAACTTTCAATCAGTTAATATAACATCCATCCTACCAAAACTACTTGAGGGCATTTTGAAGTACCATATCTGCAAATCTTTGGAACAAGGAAACCTTCTGGATAGATCACAACATGGGTTTACCAAAGGCAGATCCTGCCAGACTAACATGCTCCAGTTTTATGATAGGGTTAATAAGGCCTTGGGCACAGGGGATTCTGTAGACATGGTTTTCTTAGATCTCTCATAAGCATTTGATAAACTACCGCATGCCGAGTTTGTGGATGGTCTCTATGAAATGAGTTTACATAATAAAATAGTTAAGTGGATGCAGTCATAGCTCATGGATAGGAAACAAAGGGTTTGTATTAAGGGAGTCTTCTCTGACTGGACCTGTGTGACCAGTGGAATACCCCAGAGCTCAGTGTTGGGTCCTTGCCTGTTCAATTTTTATGTTTCCTCAATCCAATATAACCATGGAAATATTTGGTTAACAAAATTTGCCGATGATTGTAGAACAGGTGCTATAATTCGAAATCAAGAAGATGCTGTAGAACTGCAGCATGCCCTAGATTATATACAAGGCTGGACCACTAAGAATAAGCTAGTCCTAAATCATGACAAAATGCATGGTAATGCATATAGGGAAAAACAATTCATATACAGTAGACAAAATAAACCTCAGAATTACATCAGACAAAAGGGATTTAGACATTAAGATATCACAAGATCTCTCATTTAAGTCCCATTATAAAAATATAGTCCAGAAGGGGAATAGAATATTAAACTGTATATTTAGACACATTGAAAGTAGGAGCAGGGAGGTACTGGTCCCACTATATTCTTCCCTGGTGAGGCCAGTCCTTGAATATGGGGCCCAAGTCTGGTCGCCCAGTAGAAAAGGTGACATCCAGATGATTGAGAGAGTACAGAAAAGGGCTACCAGAGCTACTGAGGGCCTTAAAAATATGAGTTATGAGGCTAGATTGAGGGAACTGAATATGTTCACTCTGGATTACAGGAGAACAAGGGGGACCTTATGCTTGTTACATAAAGCATGGTCTGATAATTAGCTCTGGGACATCTTGGGACTACAAAGTAGAGAGCAGACATATGCCACTCACTCTCATCCTCTCCAAATGAATACCAGAACATGTACTCTGATGAGAAGCAATATGTGGTATAACCAGAGAGTGGTCCCAGTATGGAATAGACTCCCTCTAGAAGTGGTAGGCAGTAATTCCACAGACTAATTTAAAAACGTATATGGATAAGCATTTTAGGGGCAGAGGGTAGATATTACACTATAACATGGCGAGCATTACAGACGTAAGTCTATTTACAGCTCTGTTAAACCTACGAAACCTATGAAATCAGGTCTGGCAATTAGGTACCTGAACACCAAGCAGCTGAACCCCCTCCATGGTTATGAATTGTCAAGGCAGTAATGAGAATACAAGCAGACTGTAAGCAATAAACAATCTCAGTTTAGTTTGAACTCCCAGCAATGATTATAAAGTACATCAGATTCAGGTAGACTTGTAACCCCACACACACACACGCACACATACAATGCCTTCAGAAAGTATTCACCCCCCTTGGATTTTGTCACATTTTGTTGTGTTACTACCAGAATTTTTAATGCATTGAAATGATTTTTCCCCCTTGATTCACACAGCATACTCAACAATTTAAAGGGGGAAAAATAGTTTTATTATGTAACAAAACTTTGAAACATTAAAAACTGAAATATCTTGTTTACTTAAGTATTCACCCCCCCCCCGAGTCAATACTTTGTAGAAGCACCTTGGCAGCAATTACAGCTTTGAGTCTTCTTGGGTATGTCTGTATCAGCTTTGGCACATCTGGATTTGGGGATTTTCGCCCATTCTTCCTTGCAGATTTGCTCAAGCTCTGTCAAGTTGGATGGGGTGCGTTGGTGAACTGCAATCTTTAAGTCTTTCCACAGATTCTCAATGGGATCCAAGTCTGTCCTTTGGCTGGGCCACTCAAGGACATTCACCTTCTTGTTCTGAAGCCACTCCAGTGTTGCTTTGGCTGTATGCTTGGGGTTGTTGTCCTGTTCGAACGTAAATCTTCACCCCAGTCCAAGGTCTATTGTAGACTGATGCAGGTTCTTCTCAAGGATGTGCCTGTATTTGGCTCCATTCATTGTTCCCTCTATCCTGACAAGTGCCCCAGTCCCTGCTGCTGAAAAGCATCCCCATAACATGATGCTGCCACCACAATGCTTCATGGTAGGGATGGTGTTACACGGGTGATGAGCTGTGTTTGGTTTGCGCCAGGCATAGCGCTTTGCATTCAGGCCAAAGTGTTCAATCAGACTAGAGAATCTTTAGCCACATGGTCTCAGAGTCTGCCACATACCTTCTTGCAAACTCCAGCCATGCTATTATGTGGCCTTTTCTCAGGAGTGGCTTCCGTCTAGCCACTCTCCCCTAGAGGCTACATCTGTGAAGTGCTGCAGAGATTGTTGTCCTCTGGACAGGTTCTCCCATCTCAGCCATGGAACTCTGTAGTTCTGTCAGGGTGATCATTGGGTTCTTGGTCACTTCCCTGACCAAGGTCCTTCTTGCCCGGTTGCTCAGTTTGGGAGGATGGCCTGCTCTAGGAAGAGTCTGGGTGGTTCCATAATCTTTCCATTTCCTAATGATGGACTTAACTGTGCTCCTGGGAACTTTCCACACCTTAGAAATGTTTTTATACCCCTCCCCAGATCTATGCCTCCTCACAATTCTATCACGGAGTTCTACAGACAGTTCCTTTGTCTTCATGGTAGAGTTTCTGCTCTGACATGCACTGTCAACAGTGGGACCTTATATAGACAGGTGTATTTCCTCTGAAATTATGTCAACCATTTGAACTGACCACAGGTGGACTCTATTCAAGTTTTAGAGTGATCTCACAAGGAAATTGGATGCACCTGAGCTAGATTTGACGTGTCATAGCAAAGGGGGTAAATACTTATCAAATCAAGACATTTCAGGTTTTTATTTTAAATTACATGTACAAAAAAATTTTAGAAGTTTCATTCCACTTTGACATTATAGAGTAATTTGTGTAGATACGTGACAAAAAAATCCCATATAAATGTATTTTAATTTGAGTTTGCAACATCACAAAATGTGACAAAATCCAAGGGGGGTGAATCCTTTCTGAAGGCACTGTATCTGCCAGATGCAAGTAATGATGATGCAACATAAACAAATCAGGTGGTCTAGCAGTTAAATGACCAGGTCCATATTTTGTCTGCAGACCCATATACAATGAAAGAGAAGGTAAGCAGTAATCCCTTCTATTGCACAAAGATGCATGTTCCTGATCTGCAGAAGACCAACAAGTGTGAGAGGATTCTGTGAGCCCTCTCACATCAGCGTGCGGATGTCCTTCACACTCCCACCAGACTTTACAGAATTGCACCACCTATTTTTTTCCTCATTCTCTTTTTTTTTGTTTTTGTGGAGTCTAACGTCAAACTGATCGCTCAGTTCCATCACTCCTGTCTCACTGTCCTCTCCAATTAGGTAAAAGTTGCAAACATAACATTTGCAACTGACTGGGACAGGGATGAGGTGCAGTAGGTGACCTGGCCAATTCTACAGTACGTTACTAGTCAATTCAAACAACAGAAGTGTGTACAGGAGAGATGGAGTTCATGAAACAAAGTCCAGAATAGGCAACAAAACATTTGGGCACTCATCACCAAACTAAAAAGGCATTAGGTGGCTTGTTATCATTAAAAAAATTATATTTCCATAGAGGAAGCATCAATGGTGTATGCTGACACCCTAAAAACAGCACCTTCCTAACACCTAGCAGACTAAAAGCGTCCTTTATCATTATAATATAAAGGATGATTTTAGTCTGTCAGGTGGGCACTGTTTTTAGGGTGTCAGCACATACCCTTGAATCTGCCTCTTTGGCAAGAAAATCTTTTTTATAATGCCAAAGCTGCCTGATACCTTTTTAGATTGGTGGTGAGTGCCAGAATGTTTTGTTACCAGTATGGTACTTTGATGCACAGAACACAGTTGTTGAGCAGACAGCCTACTCCGGTCCAGGGTACCTGCAAAGGTATTACTACACTTACAGCAACACATTTCTTTGCCCACTGGGCACAGTCCTGAAATACACATAATTATATGTGTCTGTACACTTGGCATACAGTAACCCTCACACAGGAAGAATTTAACTTTGCTACTAAGTCTGAGTCTTGCCCCAACTCCCACAGATCAAGTTGCACTCTGACTTTCTCTTGGTCCTTCCCCCTTTCTTTTTTTATGCACTGCAAAGAAATGTGTGATTAAATAAAAAGAACAACATAAAAAAAAAGCCAGAGCAACATACTCTAATAAGATGCAGTGATATCCATGCCACGAATGGATTGGATTGGCAATTGCTCATATCTCTGCACAGCAACAAATGGAACAGCTCAATTAAGGGTTTGATTCTCAGACTAGAATCAATGATTCTGCCAATCAGAACATCCCTGAAAATGAGATGTATATCACTAGTATGCTTACCTGGTTAGAATAGTGCTATTAGAATAGCGCAAGGAAAGATAGCACTACTCCGAACAGTGCTGCCACAGACAGTGAGAGGGGATTTACAGTGCCTGCAGTAAGTGCTCCCCAGTTCACTGTCCATGGTGTTGCCACAGGACAAGGAGATGAGAATTCAGGAGGCTGGCCGAGCTGTTCCTTTGGCGTGGAGGGCTGAGTCATGGAGCAGCTCGGTGAGGTGGTAGTTGTTGGGAGGTCTAAACCTCACTTTCAGATTCTTGATGATATTGGGAATGCAAGTAATCACAGACACATTGCATCAAAGTAGTAAGTAAGTTTATTACTACCAAGGGATAAATCACAGTTGCCCTAAGCAGTTCTTACCAATACGAAGCGGGAGCCAGTGCTAAGCATTCCCTACACCTTGAGGTTTCTCTGTTGTCTCTTGGGGTCTCTCGGGTCTCCGAGGTGTAAAGCTTGTGCATTACATTATATACCTATGATAATTACTATGGTTACCAAAAGATAGAAACATTTCTAGTTATACAGATGAGCCCTATTGGCTAAATTACAGGTGGCTCCACGGTCCAAGATAACATTATACAATTCTGTAAAGTCATCAGTTTGAGAACAAAAGAGTTCTTATACAGAGTCTTACATAACTCATTGTAGTGGTACAAATCACCAAAAGGTGGCAATGCTGTCTTACATATTATAATTACTTCAAGGACACAGGTGCCTTGGCATCTGACAAGTAAGAAATACACAGAAAACACATGGCAGAATATATGTATTAGCAAGCAAAGTGTATTACAACAATATGCATTCATATCCTGACATCTACTCTTGTACGGTAGATGCCCTTAGCCCTAAATATTAGTATAACATATACCTAAGTGCTAGCTGTCTACTTTGTACCTCTGAGGGTACCAATTAGGGTGCAGGGACCTCGTGTAACATTTCCCCCCTTGTTGCCTCCAACGGCAACACAGGAAGATGTCTAGGGAAAGGATAGGAGCAGTGGTCATTTACAAACCTGATGCGCAAGCCTTGTAAAGGAACTCGAGCTGCTCACGGTGTTGCCATAGTGTGCGCCGTAGGCAGCAAAGCATAATAATCAGAATGAAAATTAAAAATGCTTGTATAATAACAAAACTTTTAAAAGTAATCTCTAACCAGGTGTTAGTTAATGCGTTATTCATATCCCCATCATTAATCAATGCAAGGACAGCTTCATTGGCTTTGGTCATATTATTGCTGATGTGGAAGAGGCGTGTGTCCTTCCTGTCTAAAAGTGATTTCAATGTAAGTGTGAGTGGGTCTATGTGTACATTAAAGTATGGCAAGTATTCTGACAGTGTGAGTAGATAATCTGGGTTACCATCAATAATGTCAGCATCCAGAAGGGGGACGGGGGATATAACAGTATGTCCAATAACAGTCTTCTGGTGGGGAACAAAACAAAAATTAGGGTAATCAATAGCACAGGTAACAGATCCATATGTGTAGGATTTATAATTCATGACCACGCAATACTCGCCATCGGAATTATACTGTGAGCACACAGTAGGCAGTCTCCACTTTTGCAACTGGACAGGGCAGGTGTAGGTCATCTTTGAAATCCGTGCTGACAGGCGATGAACTTCCTCACAATAGGATTGATAGAGTTTATCCAGAGCCAAAGTTGAGTCAAAGGAGTCGGTGCCATTAGCGGTGATCCATAGTGAAGGCCCAATCAATGCTGTCTGGAGAGTAACCACAAACAGGTTGAATAACATCAAATACATCACATCGGCACAAGTAAATATATTGCTTTTCGCACAGCAGTCAGTGTGCCGAGCCACCCAGGCATCCAGGAAAGAATGAAAAACCAGTAGAGGTGGTAGATCCAGGTGTTCTCTGTAGATGTCTTCATCCAAATGCCCAATCGAGTGAACCGGTGCAAGCTTGTCGAACAAAGCTGTAGTAGGATCAAAACGTGGTAAAGACACAGTGAAGGAAACAAACATGGTATCTGTTATGGAACATTTCTTAGCCGTGAAACAAGGACCAGTATTATGGTGTCTGGTCACAAACCCCAAATTCCGAGCTGTGGAGAGAGGAATAGTTAAAGTTTGTTGCATACACATGGAAACACAGCTAGTGGTTTTACGTCTCGGACAATGCCATTTGGAAATGTGTCTATCATGTATAATGTCAGGTATTCTTCCAGATTCCAAATCACGGAAGAGGTTATTGATGGTAGTCTGATGCAGGAGCCATAAGCAGAGCAGAGTATCTCCCTAGCAATGTATTGTTTATCTGCTTCATTGTTGTTCTGTTGTATGAGTGCATTGATCTTATCTTTAGAATCAGTGAATGCCTTAGCAATGTCATGCATGCTGTATACAATGTATCTTTCTTCCTGACTAAGGCCATCCACACCATGCAATAATGAGGGGTAGAATGTTGTTGACCAAACCAGTGGAGAATTTGACAGAATTACTTTTGATAGCAGCAATGTCTGCTTTGTTCCAGATAGTCATGGCCATACCAAAAAGGCGTGTGACAGTACCTGATGCACCTGTAGCATCAGAACTGTCAACTTAGCATCTGTTACGTTTATGAGCTAGATTGTCAGGAGAGGGCTTCCTCCTGGAGTTGCCTCTATGTTCAGTAGAATGGACCCCGGCAATAGGGTCTTGCGTACAAATCTGAAATGCAGCTAAACTATCAAGCAATAATGTACTATAAAATGCTGATGTATTAGTATTGTGACACATGCCAAACTCTTTCATATTCCAGCAAGTAAGATTAAACAAACCAAGTATATGCATAAACTGTAAGTTATTAATTAAAGAACCCGGGAGGGCAGTGGCTGTTAGACCACTACGGGGACCAGGGGTATGCTATGGACATTCCAAAAGCTGCTTGTCAGTGGGTGGTAACACAGAGAGGTACATGGCTGCAGAAGCCATGTGGTGTATAGCACAGAATTTCTGAGCAGAATCTCTGGACAAAGAATTACATTAAGAAGGATCTATTAAGGCAGTTATGTTGTACAAACCAGAATGTCTTAATGCAGTTTGTAACAAGGACAGTGAACCATTTGGGGATAATTTAGCATTAGGCCAACCTTGTAAAGTTCCTTTGGAGAGTTTGACCACAGGGAGAATGTGTCCTTGTGATGTGGTTTGCCACTCAATTTGAAGGGTAGATTTATCAGGAGCAACAACCGAGGCAGTGAGGTAAGCATCGGAATCTTCCTGGACAGTGATCATACTATCTGGTATATTAATGGATACTCCCTCTAGAGGAGGTGCTGGAGGATCAAGGTGTTGTAGGAGGTCTGGTACCATGCCTTGGATGCAGGGGACAACTCCTGAGAGAAGGAAATAATGGAACAAGATAGCCATTTTCTCAATGTATCTGAAAAGGAAGATCAAAGATTAGTATGTTAGTACTATTCTGACCAATGGGTTGAGGAAATGTAATTTAAGCTCCTTTATACAGTTTCAGCTGGTTTGCATGTAACCATTTGTCAGTCAACTTGTTGTTGTGGAGGAGTCTTACTTGACAGACCACCAGACTGAGCTTGTTGACAATAGGGTATGGGCCTTCCCACTTGTTGGAGAAGGAGTGGGTGCGATGTGCAAATCGAAGTACCATTACCTGATCTCCAACCTGCCAATCCACTTCTTGTGTGTGCTTGTGAAACTGTATTTTGGATTGTTGTTGGGCCTTGCCCATGCAGTTTGCAGCATACAAGTGTGTGTGTATGAGGTCTTGTCTGAGTTTTTCAACATATTGGTCTACAGACACACGGTCTGCAGTGGGGGTGTGCAGGTCAAACAACAGGTGTTCAGGTAATCTCATCTGTCTACCAGTCATCACCTCAAAGGGTGTGAGCTGGGTGGTGGCTGAGGGTGTACCCCTAATTGCCATAAGGAGTAACGGCAATAGGGAATCCCAGGTTTTGGGATTGTTCTCAATGAATTTGCAAAGCATTTGCTTAATCCATCTGTTGGCTCTTTCTACTTGACCTGAGGATTGAGGATGGTAAGGTATGTGGAACTTCTGCTGAACTCCAAGGAGTTCAAAGGATTCTTTCATCAACTCACCTGTAAAACTGGTTCCTTTATCAGAATCTACCTTGAGAGGTAGCCCCACCTGGAGAAAATCTGTTCCACCAGGATTTTGGCAGTAGTTTTCGCTGTACATGTCTTAGTGGGGAAAGCTTCTACCCACTTAGAGAAGAGGTCAGTTACCACAAGAGCATACTTGTTATTCCTGCTGGTGTTGGTCAGAGGGCCAATGAAATCAATTTGAATGGCATGCCAAGGGCCAGAATGTCGTTCTGGTAAAAGTTTACATTTCGTTTGGTAGGGATGGGGTTGTTTTGCGCACAAACAAGACATATGTCTATGTATTATTTAACATCTTTGGTGATACCTGGCCACCAGGCGGTGGTCTTAAGTCGTTGGAGGGTATGTTCTGCTCCCTAGTGTCCACCAGTAGGTTTGTCATGCACTTGGTGCAGAAATTCAGGTCTTAAATGTCTGGAGACTACCCACAACTTAGTGGTAGAGTCATCTGGTTGGAACCAGATGAGCTTGTCATCTGGTGACAAGTGCAACTTACTTTCATGCCTCTGATAGGGGTTGTATGTGGGAAGTTTCTCTTCAGTACCTTTGTCAAGGAATCTGAACACCTCTTTGAGTTCAGTGTCCAGCTGCTGGGCTGCGGAGAGGTCCAAGGGGGAAAAAGGTTCAGGTTTCTTCCTGAGTGCTGCAATGTGTACAGCTGCATTAGCTTCTGGATGGTCCATCATCCAGACGTCCCCCCCTTGGGCCCCTTTCTTAGCAAGGGTGTCTGCTGTGTCATTGAAGGCATGATAGGGGTCATGGAGAGAGTGGGCTTTAATCTTGTGTACATAGAGCTTGTGTGCAAATTTTTGTGCCAGTGAATGTATGTACATTACCAATTCCTTGTACTTCACTGGGTTGCCATCAGAGGAGAGGAAGGAGTTCTTCTGCCAGAAGGGAAGAAATTCTGTAAGGGAACAACAAACCCAATTAGAGTCTGTAAAGATGATGGTACCCTCAGTACCATGCTGGATGAACTCAAGGGCACAGGCCACCACTGCCATCTCTGCATACTGTGATGATGCTACACTACAGCACTTTGATATTTTGACAGTGTTCCCATAAGGGTAAATCACCAAAATACCCATCCCTGCAATTTGTTCTCCCTGATAGTAGGATGCTGAACCATCAGTAAAGACACGGCACAAAGAAGTGTTATCAAGTATTTGTGGCGTAGCAGGGAAGAAAGGACCTGGATCAGGAAGATCAGGTGACTGTAATGTACAGTCATGGGGTTCTTCCTGGAAAAGGAGGTCATGAGCTAACATAGATGGAACTTTAGTTGGTTGTACCTGTATGTCTCTGTCCTGGAGAAGAAGTAACCAGTGCGTCAGTCTGGTGTTAGAGACTGACCCATCCTTCATTCTGTCTGAGAGCAGGAAGGTGGCTGGGGTATGATTGGTGTTGATGATCAGTGGTGAGTACCCAATGATATACAGGAAGTGCTTGACAGTCCAGTAGGTGGCCAGAAGGTTCCTTTCACAAAGGCCATACTTCTGTTCCACTGGGGTCAAGAGCTGTGAGGCATATGGAATGGGTCTCAGGGTGCCATGCACCTTCTGGGCCAGCATTGCTGACATGGCAATGTCAGAGGTGGCACATTCCAAATGAAATGGTAGTGCTGGATTGGGGTTGACCAGTGCTGGGGTGGAGGCCAAGGCCTGCTTCAGTGACATCACAGACTGGGTGTGAATAGGGCCCCAAGTCCATTGTACATCCTTTTTGAGTAATTCATACAGAGGAGCAGCTTTCTGAGCAAAATCACAAATAAAATCTCTGGAATAGTTTACCATACCTAGAAACCTTCGAAGAGTTGCCACACTGGTAGGTAAAGGCAAGTCTTGCAATCCCTGTACCTTCTTCCAGGTAGGACTTCGACCTTGGTCAGTTATTTTCAGACCCAGAAAGAGTACTTCTTTCTGACACAACTGTGCTTTTGCTGAGTTACATTTCAGGCCTGCTTTCTGAATGAGAGTCAATAGTTTGTCCAAGAGATCCAAATGTTGTTCCTGTGTGGTTGTTGCCAGCAACAGGTCATCCATATATTGTAAGAGACATTGGGGGGTTGATAAACTCTCAAGGGCGTCCATCATGTGGAGATGGAATAGGGATGGACTGTTATGGAATCTTTGGGGCAAACAAGTCCACATGTACTGTCTTCCTTCAAAGATGAAGGCAAACTTATATTGACTCTTAAGGGCCAATGGCAATGACCAAAAACCATTGGAGATGTCCAGGGCACTGAACCATTTCAAGTCAGGGGTCAGAAGTTGTAGCACATCTGGTGCTGATGCCACAGTTGAGGGAACAACTGGGGTGATCTGATTCAGTTTCCTGTAGTCAATAGTAAGTCTCGAGGCAGGCACCTGTGGGTTTCTTCATGGGCCATACAGGGGAGTTGGCAGTGGAAACACAAGTTCTGATTACTCCTTGCTTGAGGAGTGACTTGATCGTTTCTCTGAGGGAAGGCAAGGCCTCAGTTGGGAAAGGATATTGCCTTTGCCTCTCATGTGCCGGGCCTGGCACTTCAATGATGGTGTGCATTCTACCACAGTCATGCTTGTTGATTGCAAATGTTTCCAAATGTCATTGCAGAATAGGTAGGAGCTTCGGGAAAAATTCATGATTCTTGAACAGATCTATGACGTCATACTCTTTGTAATTGGCAGATGTCATTGCCACAACATGTGAATCAGGAATCAAAATGGTATGATATTGACCCTGAATCTGTATCAGTAGTATGTTAGCTAAGTCCACCACACAGCCGTGCTGTGCAAGGAAGTCGATCCCTATAATAATAGGATGATCATGCAATACCATTAGTTGGAAAGTGTGTGAGACCTTTAAATGGCCTAGCTCTACTGGTAAGGGTAGAGAACAGTATGCAGGTAGCCTAGTACCGTCAACTCCTGACATGTTGGTCCTCCGTCCGGTGGACCAAGGGGATGTGTCCAGGTGTTCGTCATGTAGCACAGATACAGCTGCACCTGTATCTAACAAAACTACTAGTAGGCAGCCCCTGACCTCGGCCTCGGTGCAGGGCCTTTCGTTTGTATCCAAGACTAGCTTGTTTACAATCCGGACTGGGGCCTGTAATTGTCACTCCGTACTGCTGGAAGCATGTAGAGGCTGGGCCTGGCTCACGTGAATCACTTCACCATGTTGTACTGATGCTATATAGGGAGGAGCTTCTGGATTCAGACCTGTATTGGCCTGAGGGCCGGTACCGCCAGTGTCCCCATGGCCGGTCGGGGCCTGGGTTGCCGGTTGTACCGCTGCAAGGGCCTGTGCGGGAACAACATCAACCACAGAGCACACTTGTCCCAGAGCTCTCGAAATTTCAGATTTTCTTCAGCTATCTCCCTATATGAAGGACCCGTTCTCTGTTGTGGTTTACCTTTTCCCCTTATGCTTCCTGTTCTTATGCCAATTCCGGTTCCCACCCCACTGCTGTTGTTGATGTGGTTGTTGTTGATGGGCCTGTTGATTATCAGGTGGAGGGGCTGAATGATGTTGGGCCTGTTGGTGTTGAGTCTGCCCTTCCACTGTGTAGTGTGTCGTGGTCTCCGAGACGGGTTCCACGGCAGCTACCTTTTTGGAACCATAGCCCAGATCACAGATATAGAGTTGATACAGTCTCTCGGTTTTCCGAAGGATATCGGCAAACCTATCTGTATTAGGGTAGGTGGTTGACTCTACCTTTTCTCTTAATGCTGGAATCATGTTCCTAAGGAACAGGGTCTTATATTCAATAAGAACTACATCCGCAGCTTCTTGTGCTAGGTGCTTTCCTGCTCAGTAGGCCATCCAAAGTCTATGGTGGTAAGTCACTGTACTTTCTTTTGCATTCTGCTTCACAGAGTATGCAAGCATCACTCCTACTACACCTGGGCTGTGAGCAGAAATGAGCTCAGCTGCAACCTCATCAAAGGTAGCATTCTCATCCTGGCGAACAGCATTGGGGAGTTTGGCCCACAAACCAGGATCGATGGTCTGGCATAGTATTTGGACCTGATATTCTGCAGCGAGGCTAAGCATCTCATATTTAGAACACACCTTCACCAAGTGACAGCTGAGTTGTCGGATGGATTCATCTGACCAATACTGTCAGCAATTTGCTGAACAGAGTAGGCCATTTGTAGGGGATTAGTGGGTCAATTAGGCAAAGGTAGATTGTCTCGAGTACTGTCCAAGGCAGCACGAGCTGCAGCTTCAGCTGCAGTGCGGACAATACCTTCCTGAGTACCAGCCTCTTGAAAAAGCTGTCTAATCTGGGTTTTAATAGCCCTTTTACTCCTCTCAGGAAGAGGTATGTTGCCTATCGCAGTTTCAGTCATGGTTTCTATCTCTTGCCTGTCTTCCACATTAATAATGGCTACCAGAGGTGCTGTCAGGACCAGGCTTGGGCCTTCTCCCCCCCATCATGGGGGCCCCCATGTTGGCATCTCCCATGATGAGCATCATGACATCACCGATGTGTGACATGGGGAGTTGGGGGCGGTGACCTGCCATGCTGTGCATGGCTGGGTGTGGTGTCTGGGCCATAGCAGGGGCATGATTGGGCATTGTATTGTGAAATGTCATCATCAGATAACTCCCCCTCTGATGACGAATGAAAGGCAGGGGTTACGCCTCCCATTGCCTTAACATGTCCAGCCAGAACCTCTCGCTGATGACGCAGTGTCGCCATCTTAGTTCTACATTCATCGTGATTCACACTTGCAACATCCATATCAACCTCATCTTGCTTATGTTTTTGCAACACTCGATACGTGGCGCTCAGTTCTCGATTGTCCCTGTAAGCCACTTCTAAATCATTACGTACCTGGTTTATCTCGTCCCTGCAGCTCATCCATTTCATCAGTCTAGTGAGCATTCGCAGCACTCAGCAAATCATTCATTTGCACTGCCTCACTCTTATCCTGTCTCAAACTTTCACACTCCTGCTTCAACATACATATTTCCTGTTCTCCAGCTTGAGCTAAATGATGCAATAGTGAATCCTTTTCATTCCACAGAGTTTGGAGTTCAGACTCCAAGTTCTGCTGCAGTCTTATACACTGTTTCCTGCAAACCCATCTGTTGCTTAAGAGATGAAATCTGCAGATCAAGGGTTCAAAACCTCACTTCGGGGGCTTCCAAAGCAGTGTAGAGAGCTGCGACCATCAACCCTTTAGCATGATGCTTATTGGTTGACTGTCTCATCTCTGTATACTGGGTTGAAATCCCCAGTATAGGGTTGTCAGATTGACCTGTGTCCCGCTTGAAGTCAGCCCATCCTCCATGGGAGGCAAGGAAGTTCGAGACATCGAGTCTCAGTTCTGCACAGATATCTGATACTGTGGACATTATGTGGGAGGAAACAAAAATTCAAACTGTGAAAAAGACAGCGTGCTGCGTATTGATCCACAGCATGAGTACTTTAAACACAGCTGGGCTACTGTATAAGTTGCAGGCTTTCAAAAAACTGTACATTAGTCTATTCCCAGAATCATGCAACTGCTTCCATAAGGCCTAGTCCTCCCACACCCCCTCCTTCCCCCTTTTTTATGCTACCCCCTATTTCTCTATTGTTCTTCTAACTTGTTCTCCAACCAACTTCACACAAAAATGCCCACCCAAGTCCAACTATCCAAGCTTTATCCCTACTATACTGTTTGTTTCTTTCCTTTTAATATGATTTAGGTTTATTGTCATTTTGCCTTGTATATATGTAAATATTTGTATATCTGTCTCATTCATAAATCATTGTATTTGTGTTTATTCAGTACCATGTTTTTGTGTAAAATTTGTAACCTTATATTGTTATGACCACTCAGGTCCATCTTGTAAATGAGCTATGCTCAATGATGTTCACCTGAATAAATAAAGATTTTGATTGATTGATTGATTTGATTGAATTCAACACTGCTATGGAGTGGGTCGAGACAGCATTGACCACAACCAAAAAGTCAGCCAGGCTTTGCAAGTTACTACAAATTGGATTTAAAACGGGAGAGGTGATACAGGAATGTACACCTACAGTCCCCGTGGGAAAGGGAAAAGGTTTAAGCAACAATTGAAAACTTACAAACACCACATATCACCTGCACACGGCCGCCAATTTGTTGGGAGGTCTAAACCTCACTTTCAGATTCTTGATGATATTGGGAATGCAAGTAATCACAGACACATTGCATCAAAGTAGTAAACAAGTTTATTCCTTCCAAGGGATAAATCACAGTTGCCCTAAGCAGTTCTTACCAATACGAACCAGGAGCCAGTGCTAAGCGTTCCCTGCACCTCGAGGTATCTCTGTTGTCTCTTGGGGTCTCTCGGGTCTCCGAGGTGTAAGGCTTGTGCATTACATTATATACCTATGATAATTACTATGGTTACAAAAAGATAGAAACATTTCTAGTTACACAGATGAGCCCTATTGGTTAAATTACAGGTGGTTCCATGGTCCAAGATAACATTATACAATTCTGTAACGTCATCAGTTTGAGAACAAAAGAGTTCTTATACAGAGCCTTACATAACTCAGTGTAGTGGTACAAATCACCAAAAGGTGGCAATGCCATCTTACTTATTATAATTACTTCAAGGACACAGGTGCCTTGGCATCTGACAAGTAAGAAATACACAGAAAACACATGGCAGAATATATGTATTAGCAAGCAAAGTGTATTACAACAGTATGCATTCATATCCTGACATCTACTCTTGTATGGTAGATGCCCTTAGCCCTAAATATTAGCATAACATATATCTAAGTGCCAGCTGTCTATGGTGTACCTCTGAGGGTACCAATTAGGGTGCAGGGACCTCGTGTAATAAAGTGGAGACCAGGATTCTCATCCTGATCTTGCTCACTTTTGCCAATCAGGACTTCTGTTTTTTTTTTTTTTTTACAAGGGGACATGGAAACAAGTATTCCACGGCCCCACAAATTTTTTCTTTCCCTAGTGATCCGCTCCTCCAGGAGTTGGGATCTTTTAGTAGGCATTGTGCAGGGGGCAGAACCCCCCACAAAAAGAAAACTAGCGGCATTTTTGCAGTCCCGATTGTTGCCTGCACTGTTCTTACTGGCACTATTCTGACCTAGTGTCCCAAGTATATATATTCTCTTTATGAATGAGAATGTTAAGACTACTTATTCCTTGCAAAATCTTTCAGCTTATTTTATTTATATGTTTGGCTCTGCATATTTATCTGCTTATTCTTCTGTAGGGTTTTTGTTTTCTGTTTTTTTTTTTTTTTTTTACATATTCCTGGATTCATCTAATAGGAACATGCAAAGCAGGGATCCAAACAACTAATGGTTAAAAAAAATCATAATGTAATTCTGGACGGCGACATCTGTCCACATAATGTAATATGGAAAAATAAAGGTCTGCTACTATAATTACACACAATTAAAAAAACTGACAAATTCAAACATGGGGTGTGGTGATGGTGGGGGGGGACTTGCATAGTGAAAGGATACAGTAAGGTGCTGCAACACACTGATGATAGGTCACTGTCACAGGACGCTACTAAAAGAATATTCAAAATAAATTTGCTCAATCTCAACTTAAATATGGTGTGCTCTATTTGCAACCCTTAAGACTGTTTTAGGTAAAAGAGGCCCACTGGAGAGGCACATCCTCTTTTCTAGCATAGGTGGTGGTGTACCAAATTGCGAGTAGTCAGAGTGCCGCAGTATGTTCACTTGCTTACAATGGGTTGTAAAATGAAAAGGGTGGGAAATGCTTTACCATAGCACTAAACTTTATCTAAGTGAATGAGTGCAGCTCAGTTTTTAAATTATCAAGCGTTATAAGGACTAGTTGGGGTCTTTAAAAAGGGAGTTAACATATTCTGAATTTTAAAAGATCATTTGTTTTCTGGGGCTCGAGGAGTTAAAGCGGCATGCACCCTCATTATATGGATAGTAATCAAACTTGAGGCTCAGCAACTGCTCTGCACACCTTCTGTTGACTTTATATTCTCCTCCACTGAAGTTCTAAATGCATTATTGGTTGACTTGTGCCAGTGCCAAACTTCTCAACCTGCAAATTTTTTTTTATTTAAAGAGCTACTGACACCTCAAAGAACACTTTGATAAACGTAATAATTAGGTACAATTCAGCTTGCATTCCACATATATTCTATACATTTCTCTTCCCCATCAGTTGTTACTGAGTAAACTTGCAAGAATAGATGATGTTTATCTCTTAGAGTTCATCTGTCTCTATAGCATACTCCCTACTTCATGTCATAACCCCATGTTGTGACATCACTATCTGTTGCTGTTATAGTACCTGTGATGTCACAAGCAGTGAATTATGATTTTAGGTAAGGAGAAAACAATACAGATAAATGAACTCTTCAGGAACAAAGATTGTGTTTTAATCCAAATGACCTCAGTAATAAATAATGTGGAGGAGGAATACAGAACTAACTTGAAACACAAGCTAAACTGTGTCTAAATGTATTTATTTATTTAGATTGTGTTGACCTGGTAAGCCTACTTGGCCAAGAAGTCCCTTTTTCAGGGGCGACCGGGGGGGGGGATACAGATGGTAAGCAACTTCTAATGAACCGGATTAGACAGTTGATAGTATTTTTAGTGAATGAAGGAAATTTGGCCAGGACACCAGGGAAATTCCCCTATTCTGCCGGCAGGGGGGCTTGACTTCCTGTGAGTAGGGATGGAGAAGCCCAGTTGGGAGCCAGACTGAGGAGGAGGAGGAGGAGGAGGAAGTGCTGATGTGGCAGGGGAGATGGCCTCCTTCCCTGGCCTCATATTGCAAGAGGCTGCTTTACTGGAAATAAACCAAGAATTAGTTCAAAATAAACAAGAAGAGTAGTATTGATGGAAATAAGGACTGTGAGAGAACTCCAATGGGAGGAATTAAGGGCAAAAGTGTAGAAGAACTTCTGCAGGAATTAGAGAATGTGAAGAAGAAATATGCAGCTTTTATGGCAAGAAAACAAGCTGAATTAAAGTCGATGGATCACAGTGAAGAAATTGACAATGGGTGCGGCCCAGCTGACAACTCTGAATATGATGCATCAACATCAAAGGATGAGGAAGGAGTAAACCGACAGGCACTCCACAGGTAAATCTTCACCCTATTTTTTCAACCACTGATGCAAATGTGAATAGGGCTAGTAGGAAAACCAAGGGATTCTGGTGCCTAGAGCCCGCAGGTGAATTTTATGAATAACCTGCAGGAGGTAAGGCAGATATATGCAGAAGTTCCTACCGTAACTAGCTCTAAAACTGAGAAAAGAAGCAAAAAGGGGAATGAAGGTTTAAAAACTGCTGTACAAGGTAAAGAAATGCCTAATGTAGTTTCAGGACTGGAAAACAATCCTAATTCTAGTAATACAGTCCTCTGGTTCAGCACGAAGATTCACAAAGACCCAAATACAGATGAAAAGAAAACTGAGGAAGTAATTTTCCAAAATAACCCCTTTGAACAGACCGATGCTACCACCTTTTCTTTCTTAGCACAATTTGCTAAACCAGGGTCCAAGGAAGAGAAAAACAGAAGAGAAGCTATTATGTTAGCAAAACACAATCTAGATGGGCCTAATACTCATAAAGGGCCTGTAGAACACAAAGGACAAAACAAATCTATGCAATCCTGTCCAACAACAATGGCAGAGGCAATTGGCAAAGCATTTTCCCTCCAAATTAATCTAAATAAGGGACTTGAACCCTTCTGCAGTTGGTCACCGGGAAAAGCCCTACAGGAGGCAGGATGGAAGAAATTGCCTTCAAGCCAGTGGTTGCCAGACCCACCATGGCCTTCAAACACCCCAGAATGGTTTCTCAGGGGTTTGCCTCAACTCTCTGTTGGGGAAAAGGGGAGTACAAATCCAGATACTGCCCAAGATATGAGGGATGAAAATATGAGAAAGGAGAATAGAACTGAACTGATTGTACTGGAAAATGACCCTATAGAGAAAAACATATGGGAACCCCGGTGGGATCCAGCACTAGAGATGGGCGAAGTAGCCCCAATTCACTCTGCAAAGTGGAACGCGGAGTAAAAGCAAATTCGTGGAGTGCTCCACAACATGAAGTGGAGTACTTTGCGTTTTTAATGAGTAACGCGAAGTCCATTGAAAACAATGACTTCACGATACTCCACCTTCCCAAACCATTATTCCACTAATTCTTAAGGCTAAGTACATTGAAAACAGTGTACTTTACCTTACTTCGCATTGTTTTTAAGCTCCAAAGACAAATTTTGCAGTGATTCATGGAATTTCAGGTCACATGGGCTTTAGATTGTTCTGCACAGCCTCAGTTTGAGGTAGTGTGTGTAGGAAGCTGTCGGAGACAATCTGCTCTGAGAGCTCTCTGTGATTCAAACCTTCTAAAAACTGTAAAAAAAAACTTTGTGAGTCTTTTTTTGCTGAAACTTTAGTTCATCGATTATAGGAAACCCTGCTGTGCTCATATCATCGAGCATTTATTGTCTGTGTGAATATTTGAATGTTAATGTACAACATTCAGTCTGTGTACTGAGAGACAGTGGAAGTGTGCTTTGGGGGGGCGTATCTGTGGTGTAGGTAGATTAACTTAGAGAAAAAGACAGTGCTTTCTGTTTTGGTGATATTTCTTGTATAACTGTTTTAATGTACACAGTAATATTTTCAATAATTATTGCCTTTTTTTGTTGATTGTTGTGGTGCAGCAGTGCATAATTTTAGTTTGTTTAAAATATGTGGTTATATTACTGAAGTTTTCAACTTCCTACGCATTACTTAGAATGTGTGCGAGAATGTGTGTGACGCATGTCATCAAATCAGACACCTTTTATTGTGCCACATAATTTCAGCAATGTGAACCTGCTATCCACTGCAGCTGTATAATTTTTTGTACTTCTTTGTTGTATCTTTACTGGTACTCGTACTAGTGACTCTTACTGCAGCAGTGCAGTACACTGCGCCCCCCCACAGCCCACCCCAACTGGCAAAGATATTCTTTTCCAGATTTGAATTTCTGATGGTAAGCACTAGTTAGGTGTTGTGCCTTTGCATCTGCATCTCTTCAGTGCGCAGCGCAATCTTAATTAGTCTGTGCATATGCATCTCTTTAGGGCCCAATCTCCATCTCTAACTTAAGTCACAGTTGTTTCTTTGGCTTTTCTTCAGAGTACTGGACCGGTGTGGTGCATAATTCAGCATGAACATTGTACTCATTAATATGTGTTTTTAAGTCAGGACCATCATCAGGAGTCACTCATGATGCAAATCACGTTCTTCATCATCTCTGTCACAAATGCAGTCACAAATTATGATTTATGATCACATCACGAATCACAACATTATTTTTTTTTACTAGTTACTTGGCTGTATTGGAAGCTTGTCTTGTATTATCTCTCCATGCTTCACCACCCCACCATTGTACTCATTAATGAGCGTTTTTATGTCAGGGAGTTTTGTGCCACACCTCATCGGGCCTGGGAAAGTACAGCCATAGGCATTTGCATTTCTTTATCATCACGGTCACAAATGCAGTCACAAATCATGATTTACGATTACGTCACGAATCACAACATTAATATTTTTACTAGTTACTTGGATGTACTGTAAGCCTGTTTTGTAGTATCTCTCCAGACTTCACCACCCCACCATTGTACTGATTAATAAGTGTTTTTAAGTCAGGGAGTTGAACAGTGTCTGCAGTACATACACAGACTGGAAAGAATACTGCACCCATGCTTCCACTATTCAGAATACATATGGAAGACAACAAAAAAAGGGCATAATTACATACAAGGGTCAGGATGGTGGAAGAATACATTTTATAAAACAGCAAGGAAGGTGTGGGGGGGCACATGGTGTGAGGAAAAAAAAAACTAATGTGGGATCCCATGGTGATCCAGCAGCAGTTCCAGCATGGACATAATTTGAAATTGATGTCCCTCTATATAATAAAAATAAAATTTACAGAAAGAACAAATTAAGTAAAAAAGAGTACAGACAGAAAAGACAACAAACATAACTTTTAAAAAAGCTGTTGGGTCTAAATCAAAGTTTAAATCTCCTCCTCATTCTGATCTCAAAGTATCAGCAGTCACAAAAGACACTCCTCTCTCTCTCTCCATCTGCACAGGAGAAAGTAAAAGTGTCTGCTTGTATGATTCACTTTCTTCCTGCCTAGCTAAAGAGCATGTGACTTACAGTGCTGTAAGCCATGTGATGTGTGGAGGGGCTGCCAAATCTGAAACACCAAGTGGATCACTTATAATCTTAATGAGGAAGACGAAGTCCATTAAAAACAATGACTGCCTTGCCATTCCACCTTAACATGAAGTGATAATGACAAGGCAGAGTGAGCACTTTGCATTGCCCACTCCACGTAGCAAAGTGGCAATGCGAAGTGCCCACTTCGCGTTCACTTCACCGGCAGAATTTAAATTCACTGCATCTCTATCCGGCACAGGACAGGAAAAAGGAAACGACTTTTGCAGGGACCCCAGCTCTCAGAAGAGGAGAGGCACCTGAAGGTGAAGAAAAACAAACTGACCCCCCTCCCCAGCAGACACTATTGTCAGAACTCTTTGCTAAATCAAAAAGAGATGCTGCTCCTAGAAGGAACACAGTTAGGATTCAGTACAAAGGGGGTCTTGAAATCAGGCCAGATTGGCAATATGTGGGGAGGAAGATCCTAAAGGATTCATTACACTTTTCACCAAAAGATGTTTATGCTTTTATAAACATCTCAGGAGAGGATAACTATGACATTAGTTTCAGATCTGCATACACTCTGGATTTGTTCTGGCAATGCTTCAATCAAGTTAAATTTTCACCTCTGTGGTCCCCCTTTATGGTGATCCCCTTGACAAAACCCCTCATTAAATACTTGACAGAGGTGTTTTGGAATGAAGGGGTACACGTCGATGACATTACATACAGGCTTCAACAAAAATGTGAAGTATTGAGTGCACCAGAAGCACAACTGGATTCTGAGATGTTTTGGACTGGGGGATAAAAATATAAAGTTAAATTGAGCCAAGTGGAGAGTGACACAGAGCATATACCAAACTCCTTCATGCTGGGCAGAGATAGAGGAGTGTGTTTTTATTCAGGGCAGCCACGGGCATGCTACAAGTGTGGGGCTAGGACCCACCTCTCTAGTGTATGTGATTGCCCCCGTTGTGACAACTGTGGGGAGGTGGGGCACAAAAGTGTGCAGTGCGCAAACCTGACACAATGTGAGTTATGTAAGGACAAAGGTCATACATTTCCAGAGTGTCTATGGGCTGCAAGAAATAAGGCAACAGCCATTAGCCCTGAGCTTCTTATCCAACAAACTCAGGAGGAAGCAACCAAAAAGGTAGTAGAGGCTGAAGCCCTTCTGCAGAACACAACCCCCCACAGATAAGGCTCCAGACCCTATTCCATGCAGAAAGGAGGAAGTCGAGACTGAGGAGATAAGGACAGATGAAGAGAATCATCCACTCTGTTCCAATCTTGATAAGCCCATCCAGCGGGGGGACCTACTATTGGTTTGTTACACAGATAAGCAATCCACTGATGTACAGATGATCCCTCTTTTACCCTCAAAAAAATCCTCCCTCCAAGAAGGACAACTAGGAATACAAAACCAAACCAGTCTCCCACCCTTACAAGTGAGCAAACAGGCCTAGCGGGACCAAATCCCTTTGAGGTTTCGGTTCCCACTGAGGTAGAATCAGACATGGAACAGATGGATGTAGCTCTTACACCCACACAAGCTGAAGGAAGGAAGGATGATATGATTGAGTACAAAAAAGAAGAAAAAGAAAAGAGGAAGAAAGAGTCTTAAACTCGTAAATTGAATGGTTCAGTTATCCCTGGGGTCATGTAACTGTCATAGCCTCTAACATTCCCTTAGAAGAAAGGTGTTATTTCACCTATTGATAGATCTAAAAGTGGATATCTGTTTTTTGCAAGAAACATGGATGCTCAAATCGGACCAACTTAGGCTGTTCGAGACCAAATGGAGATGGGGCCAACCTATTGGCCCTTAGGATCAGACAGGGCCGATGGAATAGGTATCATATTTAGTAACTTTTCCTTCCAAAGGACCAAGATGGTGGATTTGATTCTGGGGAAGCTGTTCATCCTAGATGGATATTGGGATAAGGTCCCATATAGATTAATGAATGTATACAGCCCACAAAGTGGATAGAGTGGCTCTAATTTCCAAACTTCAACCTTACTTACATAAGTCCACTTATGTAATCCTGGGGGGGATTTTAATTGTGACTTACCCAAAGGGTGACTGAGGGGGGAAAGAGGAAGAACATACTGTGATTCAAATGCGCTGCAAAAATGTGTCAATATTGGCAAGCTGAAGAATTGTGTGCACTACCGATCTCAAGGGCCCAAATATACATACAAAAGGGGACACCTGACATCAAATATAGACCATACTTTGGTTTCTAGGAATCTCCCTGACCCAAATTTTTATACTATCCCTGTAGAATTTTCAGACCTCCTTCTCTTACAAATAACATTTCAAACAACCCCCCGAAAATAAGGATGGGGAAAAGATGGAAATTAAATGTTTCAGTGCTCACAGACCCTCTTGTTAAAGAGAAAATGTCATCATTACTCTGGGCTAGGACCTCGGTGAGTGATCTCTATGATGATTTGGGGGTATGGTGGATGGACACAAAAAAAGTGATAGCAATATGGCTCCAAAACTACGGCAAGTATAGGGCACAAACAATTTTTTTAGCTATTTAAAACAAAGTTCAAATCTTCAGAACATGCTTTCAGTCTGCTATGTCTAGACAAGTTTATGGCCCTAAAATTGAACAGATCCAGGATGAAATGAGGAACTTTCAATATGACAGGGCAAAAACGTTGAATACAGAACTGCAATTTGGAACAGAAAAAAAAAAACAATTGGAGACTCTTCTGAAGCCTGTAAAAAGAAGAAAGAGACTTTAGATATGTTTCAATTAGTAGATGATAGAGGAAACATAGTGGAAGATGAGATGGGGATCCATGAAATAATCTGTGTGCTTTTGGCATCACATGAGAGTTCCCCTCCTCCTCCTTCTACAAATTTGATTAATTCTTATTTGGAGAAAACCCAGGTAACCTTGGCCCGGGAGGATCAGGAATCTTTAACCTCACCTTTGAAATTACAGGAAATAGAAGATGTAATTATAAAACTAAACAAGCATTTGTCAATGCCAAATGTTTGCTTGCTGGCATTGGCAGTGGTAGTGTAGAAGTTACAGAGCTGCGTAATAGGAATGGCAGTGAAGTATTGAACTGAAGCCAACCCCACCACCACCCTGCAGAGAGTGACAGGCATTGGGGTGTGTCTTTGAGTCATCAGGCATAACGGCCATGCCATTTCAGTACACCCCACCCTGCAGACACTGGCAAGTGTCACGGTGTTCCTTGGGGTCTTTGGTCCTTGTGCACACCCCATTCTATTAGAAAATACAGTGGGATGGGTGCGATATAGGAGAATGGGGTGAACTTTGGGGCTGAAGAGTCCAAGGCATACCTCAGTGCTTCTCACTGGCTGCAGGGTGTGGAATGGTATGAGCATTACAGACAAGAATCCCAAGTCACACCCCTGATGCCTGTCATTCTCTACAGGGTTGGGAGTTATGGTTGGAAACCCTAATACCTCAGACATTCCTTGGTATTTTCACTCCAATTGTTCAACATGGCTTTTTTGTGACCCCACCTCATGAACAGGGGTAATATCAGTTTCTTAGCCGAAAGCTGCTTATGCACAGAGACTACGGCATTTAGCACCACAGGTGCAAAAACAATCTGAACAGGATGTAAAAAATGACAGCTGTACTGTTCATGGGGAGGTGTAAAAAATGGCAATGTTGTAAATCTGCAGTAAAAATATTTAAAAAAATGGTGAAGTCATTAGCGTACATAGAAATTGTCAACGCACACCCGTAATATAATTAGGTTGGGGATTTTTTTACAGCAGATTGTCAACTCAGGCATTTTGGTGCCTCTGATCATGAACAGTGTCACTGTGATTTTCTTCATTTGTCCTGAACAATGATTTCCCACAGCGACCAAGCATCTCTGTGCTGAAAGTGTGAAAACACACTTCGGCCATGTTGTGAAAAATGACAGCTGTACTGTAAATAAGGCAGTGTGGAAAAATGCCACTGGTGAAAATCTGGGCGTAAAATATTACAAAGTCATGAATTTATGAGGGTGCGTGGAAACTGCGCAATGCTCACTCATAACACAGTCATTTTATGGACTTTTGTCACCAAATTGTCAACATAGCCATTTTAAGACCTCTGCTCATGAACAGTGTAACTGTGATTTTCTTAATCTGTCCCAAACATTGCTTTCACACACTAACAGCACCATTGTGCGCTACATGTTTGAAAACACATTTTGGGTGGCATATGAAAAATGGCAGCTGTACTGTTCATAAGGAAGTGTAATAAAATGGCAATGTTGAAAATCTGGAGTGAAAATATTAAATTTGCAAACTTATGAGCATGCATAGGAACTGCGTAATGCACGCTCGTAAAACAGTCATTTTTAGGAATGTTTTCACCTAATTTTCAACATAGCCATTTTAAGACCTCTGCTCATGAACAGTGTCACTGTGATTTTCTTAATGTGTCCCATACATTGATTTTGCACATCGACTGCGCCATTGTGCGCTACATGGGCGGAAACACATTTTGGGCAAATGTGAAAAATGACAGCTGTACTGCTCATAAGGAGGTGTAGTAAAATGGCAATGTTGAAAATCTGGAGTGTAAATATTGAAAATTCGTGAACTTACGAGCATATGTAGGAATTGCACAACGCACGCTTGTAAAACAGTCATTTTTTGGAATTTTTTCACCAAATTTTCAACATAGCCATTGTAAGACCTCTGCTCATGAACAGTGTCACTGTGATTTTCTTAATTTGTTCTGTACATTGATTTAGCACCGACTGCGCCATCGATGCTCATGAAAGGAAACACATTTTGGGTGAGATGGAAAATGACAGCTGTACTACTTATAAGAAGGTGTGGTAAAATGGCAATGTTGAAAATCTGGAGTGAAAATATTGAAAATTTGTGAACTTACAAGCATGCGTAGGAACTGTGCAATGCACACTTGTAAAACAGTCGTCGTTTGAAATTTTTTCACCAAATTTTCAAAATAGGCTTCTTGAGAGTCCACCTTATGAACACTGGCAGTGTCATTTTGTTAATCAATCCCGAAAGGTGATTTTGTGCAGTGACTGTGAAATCACCCTTCAGGCCCGAATAACGCCATGACAGTGACATCATTCATGAGAAGGGGTCCCAAAAACCCCATGTTGAAAATTTGGTGCAAAAATTCCAAAAAATGTCTGAGATATGCAACAAAGTTGAAAACCCCCTATCTAGCCCATTATATAGCTTACCAGCATTTCCTCAGTTCGCGGTTGGCTTTGAAGAGTGCAGACGTGTTCCCGGTCCACCGAAGATCATCGCGCCGAGGTCCGGAGCTAAGTATGGGGTGAGGGGGGTTTGGGGAGGCAGGATGCACAGTGGGTGGGTGCGGGTTGTGGGAGGGGGCCGGGGAGACTGTGTGGGACTGTTTTTTCTTTACAGGTGTTCTTTTTGTTTCCAATGATGGCACAGGATGTTTGCCATGCTGGGGTGGGCTTCCAGCGTGGCACAAGGATGGTTGGGGGGCATTCAGCCGATAGGGGATTGGGCACCCCCATTGCCCAAAGCATCGATTGCCATGCTGGGGTGGGCTCCCAGCGTGGCACCCAGTACTCCGGGGGAGGACAGTGGAGCCGATGGGGGATTAGGCACCCCAGCTATATCATGAGTTGCCACGCTGGGGTGGGCACCCAGTGTGGCATTTGGAAGGCTTTGGGGGTGGGGGGAGCACAGCACAGCCGATGGGGGATTGGGCACCCCCGTCGGCTATACAGTGTGTGCGTGCATGTGGGGGGGTGCGCACACCTGTGAGTGCATGTGCGTGTGTGGGGGGAGCTGCGCATGACCAAGCGATATCTTATCGCTGCTCACTGAAGCATAGCTCCCCCTTTGAACTGTATGCCACTGCATTTTGGAGCTTGTAATAGACAGCTCCATCATGCATTGGCTTACAGGGGCCGTGCCTGCCAACACACTGATTGAATTGGAAGAGCGGGTGACACACCTCTGAAATCTAGGATGATGGCACTATGTTTCTTGCACATACGTGCAAGCAAACATAAACATAAAAAATTTATCTTTTTGCAAATAACTGTACTTTATTGTATTAACAATAAAACAATAAAACATACATAATAACCCCAACCCCCTGCTACTATTACATTGGTTATAATAAGTAGATTAAACAGACAAAATGAGCAGGGGGAGAAATAATTTAAAAGGAAAAAAGAAAAGAGAAAGTAAAACCCTCCCACCCCATCCCCAGACCCCACCCTCCCCAGGTCTGGCAGCTCTGGTGAAGACATAAAGAAAAGAAAAAAACCTAATATACCTTAAGGATTACTATGTCTATATATAAAAGATGTTGCGAGAAAACCGTACATCTTAGTATCATCTCCTACTGACTTCACTCTACATACAGGCTAAAGGAGTGTGACAAATTATAGGGACAGATACAAAAGTATAAGCCTGTGATAAAAGAAAAAAAAAAGAAGGAAGTAGGAAGGAGTGGTGAATAAGAGAAAGGGAAGGATATAATGGGGGGGAGGGATAACCAAGCTCCTTGGTCAATACGATTGTGGACCCTAGGGCCTAATTATCAAAAAAGTTGCACTACATACTATCAGGGTATAAGGCCCTGTTGGGTGTTAATTGCTAAATTTGGCATACTGGTCCTCAGCCTTTGATATATATTACTCCAGCATTTGTCAAATTTTCTCCTCGAATTAAAGAAGGAAGCCACCATTCTCTCTGCATTTAGAGCTTCCAAAAAGGTATCCCACCATTCCTTGCAAGAGGGAATTCCCTCTCTACGCCAATAACGGAGAAGCAGCAATTTAGCCACTAGTGTGATTAATGCTAATTGACCTTTATGGGCTGCGGATGGTACCTGGGAGAAATTACCTAGAATACAAATCTCAAGATTAAAGTGCTGTACTGCTTCGCAGAGAGAAGCCATCCATAAACGGATTAAATCCCAAAATTTGATTACCTTAGGGCATTCCCAAAGTTTGTGTAGGGTACTAGCCCAGGGTCACCACAATCTTGACATTTAGGAGATCTTTGCTTATATATGCATGAAAGTTTTGCTGGGGAAAGATATAAATTGTGCAGAATATTAAACTGCAAACCCCGTAGTCTATCTTGTTTAACATAATTGTACAGGTCCTTCCAGACCTTTTCCCAAGTTGATTCTGGCCAATTCAAGGATAAATTAATTTCCCAATAGTGAGGAACCGGGGAGGCCTTAGTATCTCTTGATGCAAGAATTAACTTGTAAATTTTAGATATCGCTCTGCCCATCAACTTTGTAATATCTTTTAACAGGCTACTAGCTCTCACATGCCCCTGACCATTCTTTAAGAAAACACGAATGCAGTTTCATATTTGGTATATCCAGAACTTGTCCTTAGGATCTACTCTCAGTTTATCTACCAGTTCTGACATCGGATAAGATGGCTACCGAAACAAAGTCTGCAATTCTAAGTTTCTGGCTGGGGTGGCCCACATTACATCTTAACGTTGGTTACCAATCACTATGTTCGGATTGTTGACTAAAGGCTGCATCAAGTCTTTCCTAAAGGGTATATCTAGTTGGAAATACAATTGGTGGAGGGCCTTAATACTCCAACCCAGTGGAGAAGCTTTAAGTTTAGGTGGTACTTTAGACCAGGGAGAGAAAAGTAAAGATTCTAGATCTAGGTTAACACTCTGTGCTACTAGTCAATCAATAGTGTCGATTACTGCAGATACCTAGGCTTCTGATACCCATAGAGTCAACCTGGCCGCGTGGCTCGCCAGGCAATATATAAAAACTAGTAGCTGTAGCCAACCTTCTTCTCACGACGGGTGAGTTTGCCATAAGCTCTGTGGGGTGGGTTGCCATTCCAGATAAAATCCGTGCAGTGCCTATGGCAGAGATTAAAGAAGGATCTTGGAAGATATATATTAAGATTGAAGAGGAAGTAGGAGAATTTCGCATGACCATCATTTTATCGTATTGACTCTCCCCAAAAGGATAAAGGAAGTTTAGACCATCTTCCAAGATCTTCCCTAATCGATTTAATTAAAGGTTTGAGATTCAAATCATATAACTCCATTAAATCTTAGAGATTTTGATACCCAGATAAGGGAGATATTCATTGCCAACCTAAACCTAAGGAGAGACACCAAGATCGTTGTAAGAGGGGAGAAGCGGATAAACTAAAGTCTTACTTTTGTTTAGCTTGTACCCAGAAAATTCACTAAAATATGAAATAATAGACAACAACTCTGCGGAGTGATGATTGACTACCATACGCGGATTAATAAATCATCTGCAAAAAGCAGAGACCTTAAATTCGTGATCCCCATAATACGCACTCTGTGGATACCCATGTCTGACTTAATAGCTCTAATAAGTGGTTCCATGTACAAATGAAATAAATATGGTGATAGAGGACAACCTTGTCTGGTTCCCCTCTCTAACCGGAAGGGAGATGAGATCAGGTTGTTACAAGAAATTCTCGCAGAGGGGCATGTATACAAGACCCGGATAAAACCCAAAAAAGTATCTGGAATGCCAAATTTAGAAAGCACCTCAAACATAAACTCCCACTCCACCCTATCGAATGCCTTCTCGGCATCCAATGCAACCAGAGAGGCTTCTTTATCAGGGCCCACAGACTCTTGTATTAAATAAAACAAATTTTCTAAAATGGTCCTGAGGAACGCCCGCACAAGCCAGCCTATTCAGGGCTTAATAGCTCAATCAAGCTGTCTTTAGCCTATTGGCTAAAATCTTAGCAAATATCTTTACATCGATGTTTAATAAAGAGATGGGCCTATAATTCATCACCATATCTGGGGATTTTCCTGGTTTAGGTAGAAGAATTATCCTGGCCTCAAAAAGAGAATGGTCCTTGATACCCTCCTTACACCAAAAGGTAAATGGTGCAATAAGGGGACCAGGGTCTCCTTGAAGGTTTTGTAGAACAAAGCAGAAAACCCATCTGGGCCTGGTGCCTTGTCTAGTTTCAAGGCATCGATAGCTTGTGAAATTTCTTCAAACTTAAGGGGAGCTTCTAAAGAACAACAGATCTTGGGAAAGCTTGGAAAAGAGATGTCAGCAAGGAAATCTTTCCTCTAGAGGGCATTCCTGACTGTGATGGTTCGCTTGAATATAAATTCTTATAGAAGTTGACAAAAATGTTTAAGATTTCTCCAGGGTCAGAAATCATCTTACCAGTCTGGGGGTGGTTTATCGTAGCAACCCATCTTGCTGCTGCCCGTTGTTTTAGCTGCCAAGGTAACATCTTCCCTGCTTTACTACCTTGCCCAATATAAGACGCCTTTAAACTATAGGCTGACCTCTCTACCTTCTCTTTCATGGTTGCTTCATACCACGTGCGCAAAGAAGCAAGTTCCTGCTCTTGGGAAGTAGTTCTAGATTTTTTGCCTATGGCGTCCAAGGCTCTAATTTTGTCAAGACAGTCCATTGCAGAACGAGAAATGCTTTTCTTGCAGATTGTTGCTAATCTAATAAACTCGCCTCTCCAGGTGGCCTTCAATGCTGCCCACACCATATCCACTGCTTGCAATGATCCCCAGTTCTCCTTAATAGAATGAGACATAAAAGAGGTGAATCGCCTAATAAAGGAGAGTCTTTATCAGGTGGTTATTTAAAAACCACGGCATGATCTTGGCAATGGCTAGGGGTCCGCAATCAAGGCCCACTGCTGAATGGTTTGGAGATAACCTGCCTGAAATAGTAACCTCATAAATCGAGGTGAGAATCTGGTGGCTTACTAAGAAATAGTCTATTCAGGAATAGCTCTTATGGACTGCAGAGTAAAAGGTATACTCTCTTCCTTTAGGGTAAAATACTCGCCATGGGTCAGACAACCCTAGTGATGACATGAGTTCGAGTAATGCTCTCTGAGCCAGGGATGGCGGGAAAACCTTTAGACCATGAACAGTCCAAACAGTTTGATTGGACCATGTTCCAGTCTCCACCTAAGACTTTCGGATTATTAGCCAGGGGGCAATAAGAACTGCCAGCTGGGTAAAAGAGGTCGGGGAATCCTGATTAGGACCATAAATTGAACCTAACACTAAACTTATCCCTGCTAATTTGCCCACTACAATAACATACCTGCCCTCTGGGTCCGCAATTACCTCTGATGAGACAAAGGGAACGTTGTTAGCCAGCAAAATGGCAACACCTCTTTTGCTCGTGGAAAACCCGGCCCAAAAAACTTGGTCCACCCATCTTTTCTTAAGAAAGGGAAGCTGATCGGGGGTCATATGCGTTTCTTGTAAAAATACTATTGACGGCTTAAACCGTGCCAGGTGGTTGAGAATAATATACTTCTTCTTGTTATCCCTTCCCCCTTTTACATTCCAAGAAATTATATTTAAATCAGAAAACATATAACAAAAGGTTAGAAGTGTTTCCTAGTTGGTTGAGCTGCCAGACCTTCCCCCCCTGTAACCCCAGCTTAACAAGGAATAGAAAAGATAAAAACCTTCTGATACTAGAACCCTGCCCATCCCAGTCCTTAAAACTAACACCACCCTGCCCGAGCCTTACCTCTTAAATGCTGGACCGTGGCACGCTCCAGGTGGGCCTCTCTGCCTCGGAAAGGAGAAAAGAAATAAAGGAGACCTTTGTCTCTTGTCTTAAGGTTTAACATTAATATAAAAGCCTTAAAAATTAGCAGGAGGGTGTTACAAGCCCTAGGTGAATTATCCACCTTAAGTCACTTTATCAAATTATCAGGTGGATATTAACAAGAAAGAATTAAAAACAAATTAAAAAAATAGGGCATTAACTGTGCCTTTTAAAGAACAACGTCCCAGACTATTCATATACATGCAAAATGTTTTGGTCAGAATTAACTTCTAGGGTGTCATCAAGCAATATACATATGTGCTTAATATTTAACACCCCTATACTTCTTGAGTATAGATTCAACAGAAATAGTTGAGCCCTCAAATCATATTATTAGCCATCAGAACTATGGCAACATAATAGTGGGGAGGGAACCCCGCTTGGAACTAGGGAAGAGAGGTAGGATTGGATAGATCCCATTCTATTAGAATCTGGCCTTCATCTGGCTATCATGGCTATGTGCCACCTGGAAATGGTTATCAGCACAATTGTACAAAAGATAGTCTAGCCCCAACTGAGCAGACCCCTTCCGTATATGAGTTATGCCAAGCCATCCTTTCCCAAAAACCTGAACCAGAAAAGAACGGAGGCCCACCACTAGACTTGATAGATTGTACTTTGAAAAAATACTTTTAAATCATTAACTTTAACTTCCTTCTATTAAGTATGAATAAAAAAAAATAAATCAAGGGAAATATAGTTAAGGAAGGGAGGAAAGGAAGGAAGGGAAAGAAAACCAAAAAAAGAGGAAAAAAAAAATAAAAAAGGGGGAAGGGTAGAGGGAAGAGGGGACAAAGAAGGAGGGAAAGGGGATGGGGAAAGAAATAGGGAGGATGAAAGAGGGAAAAGGAGGAGGGAAGAAGAAAAAAGGGGAGGGAAATGCAAGGGTGAAGGGGAGGGGAGGGAGGAGGTGGAGAGGAGTGGAGCGAGGAGGAATAGGGATATGAAGTCCATTGGTTATTTAATGTCCATCCTTAAGTCCGTGAACAAAGCCATAATGTATTATATCAGTTCAGTCCAACCAGTTTAGAGACGTAGCAATGCAATTCAGGTCTTGTGAAAAAGGTCTGGAAACATGTCCTTTAGTGCCTTCAAAGCCTCGTCGGGAGCCTCAAATAGTTTCTTCCCATCCTTAAACGTGACTTCTAACTTGGCGGGATATAGTATGCGGTGTTTTATACCTGCAGCCCAAAGTTTGGAGACAATAGGGCGGAAGCTAGCCCTTGCCATCCCATTCTTTAATGTTAGGTCAGGTACAATTCGGAGGTTTTTGCCCTCCCAGAGGATCGCGGAGAGTTTACTCGCCTTTTTCAATATGTGCTCTCTGTTGAGATAATTCAGGAGTTTAAAAATTATAGGCCTCGGGGGGTCTGTAGGAGTAGGTTTAGCTCTTAGGGCCCTATGCCCCCTTTCTATAATGTATAGAAATTAGGAGATGGGCCTATTATTTTCTTCAAGAACTTTTGCAGAAAGGTAATTGTATTAGGGTTTTCCTCCCCTTCTGGCAGCCCCAGCAAAACAAGATTATTTCTGCGGTTTCTGCCTTCAAGATCCTCAATGCGATCTTCTATTTTAGCTACAGCCCTCTTAAGCTCGATCATGGCTGGGCCCTGTTTCTCCAATTCCATTCTAAGGATGAAATGTGAGCTTCTGCATCCGTAACTCGGCAAACCAACTGGGTTAATGAGGCTTGAACTCCGAGACATCTTCTATAAGTTTGAAGGGCATCCTTAATGGTTGAGAGCTCCCCGTATATGCGATCGTGCTAGGTCATCCAGAGGGTCCGTCGGGAAGTACTGTGCCCAGGCTCTTCGCTCCAATCTGCTTTGGGTTCCTCCATTGAGTCTGAAGCTGGATCCTTTCTCCGATCATTTCTCCGGTTGCTGATACTTCAGTACGTACAGGCGAAAGCTTCAAAAAAGACGTAAAACTAGCTTATTTTTTCTCCGAGCAGCGAGAGCGAGCCCCTTAGACCTGCTACCCCTCCAGGTGCATCACGTGATCTCATAAAAAATGTATCTTAATTTTTGAAGACCTTTTTTTTTTATGTGTGTGCATATGTGACATATGAGTGAGGGATCCACTCACTGTAGATCAAGGGAGGATGTGAAATGGTGCAGGTACAAGGGGGGGTGAACAAAGTGGTAGACAGTAAGCCCTACCAGAGCTTCAGACTGATGTAGCACAGCGATACATGGGGAGGTGAACAAAGTGGTAGACAGTAAGCCCTACCTGAGCTTCAGGCTGATGTTGCACAGCTGGACTAAGGCACAAGCACCCACGGCATGTTCTTATAGTCCCCATTTATATGTCAATTTATGTTCTTACAGCGTTGATTGCCTATCTGAGCCAAGATGTAAAACAGATACTAAAATGTCAGGTTTATTTCAGGTGACCAGGATCATAGTGGGGAGAGGGGGCAAGTGAAACAATGTCCTGAGAATGTGCTTAAACTTATTAACCGTTGCTGTGCCACGGAGTGATACACCGGTCCAGAATCCCTGTACGTTCAAATTATGTTTGCAGCCTAAAGGTGCTTAGGTGGATTGGTATTTACATTACTCAGTGGCAAATCTTTTTCATACTTTTTGTGATCATCGGTTAAAATATAACCACTAACTGATGAGACACTTGGGGGCATGAAACTGTGCTACCAGCAAAGTTGCATTTGCAAAGCCCTGAATATTTATCTGTTGATAATGAAATGAAAACTGTCAGCTGAAAACATTCAGCCTCTGTCCATTGCACAGAATAGACATCTCACTGATAGATCTGGAGCAAAAGGACATGCACTTGCCAATAACACCACTACAGCTCCAGACACGGAAGAAAGAAGTTCATGCACTTTCATCTCTGTTAACTTTTTCAGCATTTTAAAACAGTTGCTTAGTATCTGCACGAAGATGTTACACATCGCTGAACTGAATTGTGACACCAGAATCCCTGTGATCAACATCTGTCAGCAAAAGTGAATTGAAAAAATCAATAGATGTATAAAATGGTAAGTGGCACGAGTCAATAACAACATATCTGAATGTAATACTTGGCTTAAAATTTGAGCACCACCATATTTCGCACCACAGCGTCAAACAGGGATGCCATTTATAATTCAGCTAATGTCAAGCAGTTTTCGAGCCATAAAAAGTATTACTGTATCAGTATGATGGCAGTAATGGGATCAAGAAATTATGAAATAAAATGCAACAGCACCCCCGTTGGACGTATGTTGTGCAGATGGAGGGAGTGCATGAGCACCCAGGGGTGGGCTGTTAGGCGGCTTCAGATTCACCGGAGAAAAGGGTGGATTTGATTGTGAGCTATGGTTGAATTTGTGTTTTATTTTTCTACACCTAGTTTTCGCTATTTTGTTAGGGCACATGTCCAACCCTAAGATGTTTAGGGTCACAAGGTGATGTGACTTCATTGAGCATCTGATTTGAAAAAGAGCTGTGTGATTCTATCTAAATGCCTGCTCACGGCAATTCAGAGAAAAAAAAAATATTTTAAAGCTGCATTACCAGACTAAGCGTGCAGTTTAGTGAATTACCACACAGGGGTGTGTATATGACAGCACTAAAAAGTGCATTGAAGTGCTTCAGTCATGAAAACCTCCCTCACTGGCTGCTGCTGAAATGCATAGCAGTATGTTCTCCTTTGTGCATTCTGGCAGTTCTTTGCTTCAGCTGCAGGTAGTACAGTACGCTTAAGTTCATTTGGATAGATTTTAGCAGCAGGGAGTTCACATTGATAGAGTCTAGTAAGAGAAAACGCTTAAATTACACATACAACGTAAGTCTGAGTTTTCACATCAAATGATGAGGTATTTTTTTCTGGAGGATTAGAACCATGGAGTCCATGAAGATGTGCTTTGAGAGCTGGCATGTGTAAGGACTGTTAGGCACTCACACATTTTTGGTGATCCTGCTTTGGCAGGAACAGTTTATTAAAGTAATGATGTGTGGCTTGTCTCTAACCTAGACAAGACTACACCATCCTATCAGGCAACCGACACAGTTGATCTGTGTGTGTGGGGGAGCTGCTCATCGAAGCGTAGCTCCCTCTTTCAACTGTATGCCACTGCATTTTCAACTGCTGTTATAGACAGCTTCAGCAGTGATTGGAGAACTGTGACCATGCCTGCAAACACACTGACTGAATTGGAAGATGCTGACACACCTCTGAAAAACTCAGATGATGGCACTATGTTTCTTGCACATGCATGCAAGCAAACATAAAAATGAATCTTCACCCGGACCTGATGGACTGCCTTATGAGTTTTACAGATCATTTCCCAAAATAATGGTGAGGTGTTTAGTAGAACTGTTTTCAGTATTGTTTGACAAAGGGGTGATCCCCCCACAATTCACAGCAAGTCTCTTAATGTTTAAGGGGGGGAAGGTAGACATCTCAAACTGGAGACCTATAATTCTCCTGAATGCTGATTTTAAAATATTGCCACAGGTTCTTAACAATAGGCTAAGGCAAATAGCTCCTTTATTAATACATCCGGCCCAGTTTTGCGGGATCCCTGAAAGGAAGCTACAACATGCCTTAATGATTATCTGAGATGTAATAGAGATGTGTGGTACTGCACAAACATCCAGTTGTATTATTACTTTAGATCAAAGCAAGGCTTTTGATAAAGTATGCCTGCCTTTCCTCTTTCAGACCTTATTACATTATGGTATTCCGAAGGAATTTGTGCATAAAATCCAACTTCTATATTCTAGAGTCCATGTGCAATCTATTATTAGAGGGTTGGTAATGAAAGGCTTCACCATAAATACAGGGGTTCAACAGGGCTGCCCCCTCAGCCCACTCCTTTATAACTTTTCCCTGGACCCTCTAATTAGAGTTCTGAGCAATACTCAGGAATGGGAAGGTTTGGGGTGATCCCAGGTCAAATGGAACAGAAAATCCAAGCCTATGCAGATGATATATGCCTGTTTATAGCAAACCTGGGGCAATTACCAACAGTAATAAAACAACTGTGGGAATACTCTAGAGTATCTAATGCCACCCTCAATCTAAATAAATGTAAAGGCTTCTTCTTAGGAAATACAGAGAGGGTACCAGTAACAGTAAGCAATATTTATTTCTTCTCAGAGCCAGAAAAAAATCTTGGGAATAACGTTTGGACAACATAATCTCCCGCTTGAGAATTGGGAAAGGGCTCTTCAGGGAGCTGAAAATAAAGTCCAGAGATGGAAGTCATGGAAGTTATCTAAAATAAAAAGGTACACGTAATTAAAAGGTTCATTATACCCACTTTGTTGAATATAGCCATGATTTTCCCACCCCAGTGATCTTAGAAACCAGGTTATGTGCATGCTTTTTTCAGATGGTTTGGGGATCCAGATTGAACCCAATAAAAAGGTGTTTTACATACTTGTCTAAACAATAAGGAGGTCTGGGCATGGTGGACTCTATACTCTTTTTCCATAGTCTTTTCCTGTCTCACAATCATAAAATTGGGCTAGGGGAACTAAATGGTATGAGATACCATTTGTTTTGTAAAACTTGTAATGCATATTTGGACATTTGGACTGGAAACCTTCCCCCCCAAATCCCCACCCATATCAAAATACCAGAATACATTAAACCAGCGCTCAAAAATCTTTGCAAATGGAAGATCCCTAAAGCGGATATCTCCAGACTCTCAGGACAACAATTGTACTTGCACATGGTGAGTCAAATCCATCTGGAACAACCTGAATTTAAAAATTGTCCCCCAGATCTAAAGGGAGGGGTGTTAAAACAATTAAATGGCAACAGCATTCCAATGCACATGTGGGAGGTATTATGGCTTTCAGCTTATGGGAGACTGAATGTAAGAAGCAATGCAAAACACAAGGCCCAAGAGGAAAGGAATTGTCCATATAACAGTTGTATAAATATTGAAGAGACAATGGATCATTTCCTTTTTATGTTTGCTTGTGCATGTGCAAGAAACATTATGTGACAGCTTAGGAGAGAAGCTGGTTAGGGAGGCATGGCAGTGTAGCAGCCAAGGCAGGCACAGCATTTTGGGGCTTGGCCATGGTGCACCAATGGAGGCACAGTGTGCTGATGATACTGGCTTCCAGAAGGTGCACCAAATTGTAATGTTTTTGCCACAGCAATCAGGGGCTGCCTCGTCATTGCAGCATCAACAGTTTGCTGCAATGAGGGAGCGACCCGTCATTACCGGGCAGAACATTGCTGCTGTAATATTGTCGGTGAACATGGCGCCTGAAGCTGGCTGGCCCTGTTCACGCAACACACATTGTGGTCAGTGCCCAGAGGGTGCCCATTCCCCCCTTGGCAGCATGCTGTAACCCACCCATTTTGTTGTCTGCTGACGGGGGAGCCCACTACCTGTTGGCATGATGTCCCCACTGGTTATTTGTGTGCTGATGGGGGTGTCCAATCCCCCATTGGCTACAGCTGTCCCCCCAAAAAAGACTCCCTTGGCATGCTGGGAGCCCACCCCAGTGTGCCAAATACCTGTAAAGTAAAAACTGTCCCGCGCTGTCTTTTGTTCTTTGTTTTGTACCTGACAAGCAGAAAGTGGTCCCTCGCTGTCTCCAGGGCCCTCCTTCCACAATCCGCACCCACCTTCTGTGCACCCTGCCTCCCCACACCTCCCTCACCCCATACTTACCTCCAGAGTCCAGCACGATGATCTTTGGTGGACCGGGAACACGTCTGCACTCTTCAAAGCCAACCGCGAACTGAGGAAATGCTGGTAAGCTGTATAATGGGATAGATAGGGTTTTTTTAACTTTGGTGCATATCTTGGGCATTTTTTGGAATTCTGGACCAAATTTTCAACGTGGTGTTTTTGGGATGCCTCCTCATGAATTCTATCACTGCCATGGCGTTAATCAGGCCCACAGGGTGATTTAGCGGTCACTGCGTGAAATCACCTTTTGGGACTGATTAATGAAACAACAGTGCCAGTGTTCATGAGGGGGGCTCTCAAAAAGCCTATGTTGCAAATTTGGTGAACAAATTCCTAAAAATGACTGATTTACGAGAGTGTGTTGCGCAGTTCCTATGCACGCTCATAAGTTGACAAATTTGTAACATGTGCACTCCAGATTTTCAAGATTGCCATTTTATCACACCTACTTATGAGCAGTACAGCTGTCATTTTTCACATCTCACCCAAAATGTGTTTCCTTGTATGTAGTGCACAATGGCACAGTTGGTGTGCAAAATCAATGTTTGGAACAGATTAACAAAATCATAGTGGCAGTTTTCATGAGCAGAGGTCTTAAAATGGCTATGTTGCAAATTTGGTGAACAAATTCCTGAAAATGACTGTTTTACAAGAGTGTGTTGCGCAGTTCCTATGCACGCTCGTAAGTTCACAAATTTGTAACATGTGCACTCCATATTTTCAACATTGCCATTTTATCACACTTACTTATGAGCAGAACAGCTGTCATTTTTCACATCTCACCCAAAATGAGTTTCTGCGCATGTAGCGCACAATGGCACAGTCGGAGTGCAAAATCAATGTTTGAGACATATTAAGAAAATCACAATGACATCATTCATGAGCAGAGGTCTTAAAATGGCTATTTTGAAAATTTGTTGAAAGAATTCCTAAAAATGACTGTTTTAGGCGTGTGCATTGCGCAGTTCCTATGCATGCTCGTAAGTGCGCAAATTTTTAATATTTGCAGTTCAGATTTTCAGCATTGCTAGTTTATCACACCTACTTATGAACAGTACAGCTGTCATTTTTCACATCTCACCCAAAATGTGTTTCCGCACATGTAGCGCACAATGGCGCAGTCGGTGTGCAAAATCAATGTTTGGGACAGACTAAGAAAATTGCAGTGACACTGTTCATTAGCAGAGGTACTAAAATGTCTGTGTTGAAAAGTTGGTGAGAAAAGTTCACAAAATGAGTGTCTTATGAGCGTACTTTGCACAGTTTGTACACATGCTCGTACCTTCGCAAATTTGCAATATTCTCACTCCAGATTGTCAACATTGCCATTTTTCCACACCTCCTTAAGAATAGTACAGCTGTCATTTTTCATATCCTGGCCAAAATGTGTTTTCGCACTTCCAGCACAGAATGGTAAAGTCACTGTGGTACATCACTGTTTGGGACACATTACAAAAAATCACAGTGACACTGTTCATTGGCAGAGGTCCTAAAATGCCTATGTTGAAAATGTTGTGATGAAAATCCATAAAATGACTGTGTTACAAGCGTGTGTTGTGCAGTTTCCATGCACAATTTTAACTTTGCACATTTGTAATATTTTCACTCCAGATTTTCAACATTGCCATTTTTCCACATCTCCTTATGAACAGTACAGCTGTCATTTTTCACATCCTGGTTGAAATATGTTTTTGCAGTTCCAGTGTAGAATACTGTGGTTGCTGTGGGAAATCAGTGTTCAGGACACAGTAACAAAATCCCAGTGACACTGTTCATGACCACAGCTCGTTAAATGCCTATGTTATAAATCTGTTGATGAAACTTCATAAAATGACTGTGTTACGCGCATGCGTTGCACGGTTTCCACGTATGCTCAGAAGTGCAAACATTTTTAATATTCCCACTACACATTTTCAATATTGCCATCTCTTCATACCTCCCTATGGATGGTACAGCTGTCATTCTTCACATCCTGCCCAATCTGTGTTTTCATACATGTGGTGCAGAATGCAACTGTCACTGTTGGAAGTCGGTTTTCAGGACACATTGACAAAATCACACTGCCACTGTTCATGACAAGAGGTCCCAAATGCTTTCATGAGGTAGGGTCACAAAAAGGCCATGTTCAAAATTTGTACTGTGAATACCAACAAACGCCCTAGGCATTACGGTTTCTAGCCATAACGTCCTACCCTGTACAGACAGACAGGCATCGGGGTGTGCCTTTGGATTGCCAGTTGTAATGCTCATGCCATCCTTCCCCCACCCTCCCCAGCCACTGACAGGCATCGAGGAGTATCTTGGACTCTTCGTCCCAAGACTTCACCTCATTCTCCTATGCTGCACCCATTTCAACATATGTCCTTATACTAACATACTAAAATGCCAGCAGAATAGGCCTAACGGTCTTTCACGTCTGCTCGTTTGGTCAGCCCCCACCCTGGCAGCTGACCTTGCTGCCCCCCTCGCCTTCTCTGGCTCCTCCCTTCCCAGTTCTGGATATTCTTGCTGCATTGGATTTTGCTTCCAGAACCCTTCCCCTGTACCTGTCCCACCTCCTCTTGAATACCTCCACTGTCTCTGCCTCCACCAGCCCACTAGGCAGCGCATTCCATGGCTCCACCACCCTCTCAGTGAAGTAGCACCTCCTCCTTTCTCCCCTGAATCCCCCCCCAGCTTCAACCCATGCCTCTAGTGGCCCCCTCCTCCTTCCTTCGAAGCACCCTGACAGTTCCTCCCCTATTGATCCCCGTAATGTACCTGAAGACCTCTATCATGTCCCTCCGGTCCCTTCTCTCTTCCAATGTGTACATATTTAGCTCTTCGAGCATCTCCTCATAGGTCTTGTCCCCCAAGCCCCAAATCATTTTGATTGCCCTCCTCTGGACCCTCTCCAGGAGTTTAATGTCCCTCTTTAATTGTGGCCTCCAAAACTGCATGCATTACTCAAGATGCGGCCTCACCAAGCAGTTATACAGAGGGAGTATCACTTCCCTCCTTCTGGAGGTGATCCCCCTAGTGATGCATCCCAGCATCCTGTTGGCCTTGGCTGCTGCCCTCCTACAAGTCTCCGAGTTGTTCATCTTGACATCTACCACCACCCCCAGGTCCCTCTCAGTCATCAAGACTTTTAGCATTTCTCCCCCAGGGTGTACACTTGGCCCAGGATTTTGGCACCCAGGTGCAGTACCTTGCATTTCCCTGCATTGAACCTCAGCTTCCACTTTCTAGACCTTATGTAAATGGGGTACTACAAAGTCAAACACCCTAAGTCACAGCTCAACGTGTGTTGGTGTCTGCAGAATAGGTTGAGGTGACATGGCTTGACCGTCATGGGTGACGACCCAAAAGCATACCCCAAATCCTATCCGTCTCTACAGGATGAAATTGGGGCTTATGTGAAGTTCAGTACTTCACTGCCATTCCTATTCTGCATCTGTCTAACTCCTGCATTTCTAATGCTAATACCAGCAAGCAAACATTCGGCACTGACAAATGCTTGTTACCTGTTCCTATGCAAAAACCCTATGAGGATATTTAAAGACAGAATGGAATCTAAAGTGGTTAGACAGTTCAACCTGTGAGTATTTGGTCCTTGGGCATTGTCCCAACCTCAAGATGATGTATGATTATGATACTTTAATGGTGCTTTTTGCTGTTTAAAGTTATACCTTTGGCAGGCTCGCTGTCAGTGGACACTCCAACAGAGGCAGATGTCATATACCACCTATAAGACACTGGTAGAACAAGCTATGGGGGCAGTGTTTAAAAAAGATCTGAAGGCTAATCCTAAGAGCTATATTTTAAGGAAATGGAAAGGGTTGATTGGATTTATCAAATACAAGTAAGGAGGTAGACTAAAAACATATTTCTAAACAAGACATGTTTAAAAAGTACTACTGATTTTTGCGCTAATAGTTTATTGGTTACTCAGTAGTTGGGAAATTATTTTTGAACAATCACTTTTAACCAGAGTATGAATGAAATACTTGTTTATTTGGGATTAAAATGTTATTCTTTCATGTGACTTAACACACTCAGAAGTAATTAGGTTTGAGAGCTATAACTATTAAAATTCCCTTGCCTCAATGGTATGGGGAAAAATAATAAGGGGAGGCAGAAAGTTTCTTTGGGGTTAAGGAGGGATTACTGTGTGGTCTTTAACATACTGCATCAAGTGTATGAAGTGAATACCTATTGTTCTTTCTTTCTGTACATTTATTTTTCCTTTCCTCTTTATTTTTTGTACAATGTGTTATGATTTGTGATGATGTGATATCAATAAAACATTTTCCTACTCTTGCTGCAGAGGGCACTGAAGCACTGCAGGAGAGTTGGAGGAAACTCAATATGTCTTGGACAGTGGATGGGGATGGTCAGGTTCTTGGAGCTCCTGGAATACGGTATATCCTGACTGAGGAGAGGAACCATGGAGATGTGGGACCTTTACAAGGAGTCATTTCAGAGAACCTAGACATTCCACCCCTTATACCAGATACAGCTGGAGATTTTAACATTGCTAAGATACAATTACAGAAAGAGATGGAAGAAAAAAGAAGCAACTTTTGGAATTAATTAATACTGCTGAACTTGAATATAAATTCAGTAGGTCTAAGCTGGAGGAAGAACGGAAGAAACGGAAAAGGTTGGTAGCTAGTCCTTTGTCTGTAACTGGCAAGTGCTTACCTTTGAGTGCTGATTCTTTTCCTGTGATAAGTTTTGGAATATCTCCTGATTTTGAGAGTTTTCAGGGTTTAGTGCCCGTAGAAATAGCAAGGTTGAATGACTCAGAAGAATGGCCACCAGAGGATGCACTACAAAGATCGAGATGGCTTTACTGTAATAATCAGTAGGTTCCCGACCCACAGATTCCAATTCTGTGTTCTCCAGGTCACTCGGCCAGAAGTACTATTGCTGGATCGGGTGTGGAGACCAGTTGTGAAGCTGTGGATGAAGGGTGAGATCCTAAGTCCCCACTTGATCTTACTGCAGATGTTCAGGTTGGAAGTGAGGCCAATGCTAAGGTTGCTGCACCAGATGCGGTCCTTCCCCTTCAGGATAACCAAGATCCAGAACTACTGAAAACACAAATACTGGACTGTATTGTTCAGGTAGACTCTCCTGCAACTGACAAAGGGAAGATAGGAGAGATGTTTGATGTCACAGGGTTGGGGTCTCGGCTTAACGGTAAAGATCCTTTACCTAGGAAGGCAATACCCCCTGTGCAGGAACAGGGTAGACCTGTCACTTATGCAAGGCTTTTCCGCAAGTCTGATGAAGCTGCCAAACAGAGCTTTTCAGTTCATCTCTGATATGTTGGATAGCCCCAATTCCCCCAGACAGACTATGGGTGGGGAAGTCTCTGATAAAAGATTTGATGAGGTTTACTGTGACTGAAGAATATGCTTTCATTCATGAGCCAATTATGATGTCAGTTTTTGTTTGATGGTTCTACTGGTTAAATTTTGGAAATTGTACTATGAACAGAAGGATATGAAGCTATGGAAAGAGTTTGTTGTGATCCCAATAACTAAACCTACCATTAAGACTTTAACCGTGCTGTTTTGGAATGAGGGGGTAGATGTGAACAATATTATCTTTTGGTTAGAAAAACGTTGCACAATTTTTGAACACCCACAGTCTGTAATGGACGAAAATGGGTTCTGGAATGGAGGGTGGAACTTTCGGGTACAATTATGGCAAACTGATATGGGTATACAGCACTTGCCTAGCTCATTTCTTTTGGGTAGAGATCAGGCCATATTGTTTTATGCTGGTCAGCCGAAAAGTTGCTATTGCTGTGGTGCTTTAACACATCTGAATAATAACTGTGACAGTATCAAATGTTTCCATTGTGGGGTACTGGGTCATTCAGCTGCACAATGTACTGGGATTTTATTGTTTTGGGTGGGGTTGGATCTTAAATACGATTGGGTTTGTTTAGTGTATTTATAATTTGTTTTGTTGCCGCAGAATGTGTTGGAGGCCAACCCCCACATTTGTCCACTACTCATTCTCTACCCTTCATCCCCTTCACCCTTTCTATACCCCTCCCCTCCAGTTTGAGATCTACCAGTGATATAGTGTGCTGGGTATTACGTGTAGGAGAGGGAGGAGGGCAGGTGGTCATGAACAGTAGAGGATGTACGAGGGGGGTCACCGAATTGGGGTGGTTGGATCCAGAAGGTGCCCTGGAGCAAAATGGAATCCAGATCATGGTTCACTATGTCTGGTGCCCATACCCAAGGGCACTACTGAATGTGGTAGGCAGATGGCCAAGACAGCCTGCGAGGTTTGTCTAACTCGGGTGGTGTTGTGCAATGGCAGGTCCATTAAGAATAAGGCTGCAGTTATTGCAGATCTTGTTGGTACAATGGACCTGCCATGCATCACTGAGACCTGGCTGGATGAAAATTCTGGCCCCTTTGTGGTGGCTATGACTCCAGCTGGGTACTTGGTGATACACCGCCCGAGATTGGATCATGGGTGGGGGGCTGCAGTCTGTTTTAAGACCGAACTAAACCTCACTGGGGTATTAGTTGAGGAGATTGAGTCCTTCGAGTGTACAGTAGTAGCAGGTGTAGGTTATTGAATCACTCTCATCTACTGTCCACCTGGTGATGAGAAGCGATACCTTCACAAAGTGATGGACTTCGTCATCGACATGGCATTTGAGTCACCCAGATTGATGGTTCTGGGCGACTTCAACGCTTGGGTCGCTGATGAATTCATGCAATTTGGGCAACACTTTGTGCAGTTAATTACATCTCTGGGCCTTACAAAAGTGGTTTCCACTTTTACTTATAAATAGGGACACATTTTGGACTTAATCTTCCTCCTTCGGATTGAAACATCTGACATCGGGGTGGAACCAGTTGGGTGGTCCTATCACTGCACCGTGGGGTTTAGTTTTAGCGCTCCCACTAGGAGGCCTACCCCTGTTGAGATGGTTAGGTACCACCCTTTACAGGATATAAATGCCCAAGGCCTTGCGGTGGTCCTTAACCTCTCATCCCACGCGTTGGCAAGCAGTGATCCATAGATCCTCGTATCAGCATATAATTCAGCTGTTGCAGTGGCTCTGGATTCCATTGCTCCAGTCCATGTTCTCTCTCTCTCTCTCAATTCGCCCCAAGTCTCCATGGTTTAGTGGGACTTTGAGGCAGATGCGGAGACAGGGCCAAAGGTTAGAGCGTTGCTGGCAAAAGTCTGCCCTTGATGCAGACCACCTTAGATTAATGGACCATTATTTAGTCTATCAATCTGCAATCACCCATAAGAAGGCAGAATTCCTGTCCAGGGAGATTGCGGCTTCTCAGAATCAACCAGCTCAGTTATTTTGAACTATGGACAGACTGTGCAACCCAGGCTGTCTGCATGTTGGGAAAGCTTTTTTGCAATTAGAGTGCAAGGAACTTGCTCGATGTTTTGCAAATAAGGTGGCTGACATCAGGGCGGTACTGCAGCCAGCACACTCTCAGGGGGTTGTTGTAGATCAGTACAAGATCACTGTACCTTGGTTTTCCTGGAGTACCTTCAGTTGACTGGAGTTCATGGATATCCTGAGAATTATCCAGAGTATGCACCCTACGTGATGTAGTTTGAACCCCGGATCGACCTCCCTAATTTTGGGTTGTAGTCATATCATCGGCCCAGTCCTTGCATGTATAGTCTGGTGCTCCTTGGAATCAGGAGAGTTTCCTAGCTCCCTGAAAGAGGTGGTGGTGACACAACTCCTGAATAAAGCTACCTTGGACCCAGACTGTCTCACAAACTACAGACCTATCTCTAACCTTCCCTTTGTTGGGAAGGTGATTGAGAAAGTAGTGGTGGCACAACTGGAGGACCATTTGAGCATCCATGACATCTATGAACCCCTCCAATCTGGTTTTTATAAGAGACATAGTATTGAGACGGCGTTGGTTCAGGTGCTCAATGATCTCCTGATGGCGAGAGATCAGAAGAGTCATTCCATGTTGATTTTTCTGGATCTTTCTTCAGCTTTTGACACCGTGGACAATTTGTTGTTGACTGGATGCCTGAGGCATATCATGGAATGCCAGGGACAGTCCTCAGATGGTTTACATCGTTTCTCACAGGGAGAATACAAAGAGTTGTGTCTGGGTTTTTTTCTTCAGGCCCAACTGCTTTGTTGTGTAGGGTTTCTCAGGGTTCTGTGCTGTCACTCATGCTGTTTACAGTGTATATACTACCCCTCGGAGACATTGTAAGAAGGTATGGGCTGAGGTTTCACTGTTACACAGATGATACCCAGCTCTACCTCTCTTTTGCACCCAACCAGGATGGAGTTCTCTCAGTCTTTAACAACTGTCTGAAAGAAATCCAGAAGTGGATGGATACTAGCTGACTGAAGTTGAACTCAGAAAAGACTGAAGTACTGGTTGTGGACCCAGGTCACCAGATAGGGCGGTCGGGTGTTGGTGCACCCTCCGGAATTGATCTTGGTGGCATCCCTCTACTAACTTCTGAATGGATGCATAACCTTGGGGTGGTTTTTGATGACAGACTGACCCTGCATTCGCAGGTGTCGGCTGTCATCAAGACTTCCTTTTACCAATTTAGGAATATTGCCAGGGTTAGGCATCTAGTTCCATCTGATGACCTTTCGACCTTGGTCCACACCTTTGTGTCCTCGTGCTTGGATTACTGCAACTCCCTTTACCTAGTGCTTTTGGGGGTTGAAATCAGTTACCTGCAGCTGGTGCAGAATGCAGCAGCCCAGCTTTTGACAGGTTCTAGTCAGTTCTTCCATATCACCATGGTGTTGCATGAACTGCACTGGCTGCCAATATGATGGTGGATCACCTTTAAAGTCAGATTACTGACTTTTAAAGCCCTACATGGACAGGGCCCGGACTATCTGAAATATCTCCTGGTTCCTTACTGCCCTGGTTGATCACTCCACTCGGCCGATGAGGGGTTGTTAAATATTTCAAGGGTGAATCTGAAATCTTCTGATTCATGAACTTTTGATTTTGCAGCTCCCACCCTTTGGAATTCTCTGTCCCGTCAGTTACGTCAGTGCACAGCTGTGGAGGAATTTAAGAAGGGCTTAAAAACCTTTCTGTGGCAAAAAGTGTTTTTGGATAACTGAAGTTTTTATCTGATTGTTCATGACTTTTGGTTATACTGTTTATCATTGGATTTTACATAAACTGTTTTTAGATTGTTAGGCACCTTGGAATTGGAAATGTGCCTTATAAATAAAAATATTATTATTATTACTGACCCCCCATTTGCAATCTGTGCGGGGATGATGACCATGGTTTTCAGGAATGTCTGTGGGTGGCCCATAATTCAGATGATGTGTCAGATCATGATAATTTATTGTCTCAGGCTTGGAAACCACATATATATAATTTGAAATGCGATATTGCTAACCCTATTCCACCTAGGCATAGAGGAAGGAGTAGAGGTGGTTATTATAGTTCTGGAGGGAGTGGAGATCAGCAACAGATGGGCTTACAGGGTGCGGACACCACCCCCAATCTAGTGATATGGATCAAGATGTTTCAAGACCTGGGGAGGTTCTAGAAGAAACCCCTTTTGTCATGCCACAAGGTTCCCGTAAATGAGTTCCTGTACAGATCCTTTTATGTTCACAGGAGCAGCAGGATGAAGTGGTCATGATAGATTCACAGGGAGGTTCTCTTGGTGGGGTGAGTCAGGATGCCCCCCCATGTCCGCTTATGGCTGACTTTTCAGACACAGTACAGTCTGCATTACCCTTGTCTACCTTGCCCCTTTCCAATCGATTTTCAGCCTTTACATGTTGGGGTGAACAGGCGAACAGGGATGATCCTATGGAAGATGTTTTTTCCTTCCTTTCCTCACTTAGTGTTAATTCTTAGTTTAGATTCTCAGAAGTCTAAGGTTGTTGCACCTCAAAAGAGAGTAACTCGGTCAAGTAAAAAAATGTGACTAAACCTCTCTGAGTCTGTCCATTTGTGGGTAGCCACTATAAATGTGAATAGTATCAAATTGGACTAAAAGAGGAAAACTACATTTGGTGTCCTGCAGCAATTGGTATTTGATGTTTATATGCTGCAGGATACCAGACTTCATACATTATCAGAAATTTCACAAGCTACTAGAGATTGGCAGTGGGGTCCTTCGTATTGGTCGGTGGGAATGGAAGTATGTTGTGGGGTGGGTTTTTTGTTTCTGCTCCCCTGATGTTAAAGTAATAAGGATGGTAGATATAGATTCTGGTACAGCTTTTTTACTAGATGTTATTATCAATTCCTTCTCTAGTAGACTACTTACTATTTACGGACCTCAAACAAAGTCTTTGAGAATTGAATTGATAACAAAAGTTCAATCCTATTTGTATATGAGCAGACAGATTTTTTTGGGGGGGGGGACTTTAATATAAATTTTCAACAACGTAATATGGTAAACCAGGCTGGTTTGAAAGATTTCCAGGGGAGTGGTACAAGGACCGGGAAGGCCACTTTTTTTTTAAGGGTAGCATCTCCTCAAGAATTGATTTCTTATATATTAAACAACTATTGTCTGTTTTGAGTACAACTATTATTCCAGTAGAAACTTCAGATCATTTGTTAATAGGAGTACAAGTAGCAGTTCTGCCAGTTAGGGAAGCTGGGCTGGGTTTTTGGAGACAAAATGTAACTTTATTAGAGAACCAGGTAATATTGGACACTTTTAGATCATTGGTAAGGGATAAAGTTACTACAGTATTTTTATATGATAATGTAGGACTTTGGTGGGAGGATTTGAAACTGCTTTTGGTTGGTTTCATTCATATACAAAGGCAAACTCAAGCTGCTTCAACGTATAAGCAATATTTGGCACTAAGGCATGATTTGGGATTGCTGATGTCTAGACAGTGTAATGAGGGGGTGGATCTTAGAGATGAGATTGATTCTGTTAAAATGAATATGAGGTCATATCAATATGACCGGCTTCACTCTTTACAGAGAGAATGGATGTTCGTTACACAAGGGAAAACCGAAAGTGTTATTCCATTTGTGAGTTGTCAACAACAATGGGAGAAAAATCTGATTAAAAGTTTAAAAACACCACAAGCATCAATAGTTGTTTCGTTTATATAGTTTACTCTTAAAGTATTCTTGGTTGCCTTCATATGACAACTAGACCAGTATACCATCCCAGCACTTGTGGGCTGGGTTAGTTGTATTTTGTGCTTTATAACTGATCACTGTATTTTGTAATTTGACCTTATGTTTTGTTTTATGTTCTGAAATATCAATAAAAATTATTACAACAAGGGTCAATAGTAACTGATAATGTTTCAATTATGGGGTTAATTGTGCAATATGTGGAAAAAATGTTTGGAACGCCGGTAGAATATTTTCAGTTTACCACTCAAATACTTCAAGTAGCAGCACTGCCACATCTTGCTGAGGAGTTTTGAGAATCTTTAATTGCTCCCTTTACAGCAACAGAATTAGAGTGGGTTATACAGGGTCTTCGTAATGGGATTTCACCTCGTTCAAATGGTTTGCCAGGTGAAATATATACAGTGTTATGAGAAATTATCCCAAAAGAAATGTTGGATGTGTATAAATGTTTTCAGAAAGAATGTTATTTACCTCTTAATATGTATGAGGGTCTGTTGAATTTTTTACACAAAGCTGGGGATCCTATGGAACTAAATAACTGGTGTCCCATTACTTTCTTAAACATTGATTTCAAGTTATGGAGGATTTAATCAATCCTATGCAATTTTGTTCAGTCTCAGGGAGGAAAATGACAGGTTTTGTTAGTAATTAGAGAGGTGGTAGAGGAGGATGCAGGGAATAGTCTGGGACAGAATGCAGGGTTTCTGGTAAGTCTGGACCAGGCCAAAGCTTTTGACAGGGTCTCACATTAATTTTTATGGGACTGTTTACTTGTCTATGGGATCCCGAAGGAATTTGTTGATTGGTTAGAACTATGTTATGGGTTGACATTTGTCGTGCCATATGATAATGGGATTAAGGGACCAAAAATCCAGGTGCAGAGATGTGTTCACCAAGGTTGCCCCGTGAGCCCCTCCTTGATGTATTTATGATAGACCCGATTCTGAGACTTCTCCAGTAATCTCCCAGAATCCATTGGTTGATTGGGGGTTATTCACGAGTTTGTGCTGTATTGGCATATGCAGATGATATGTGCCTTTTACTTCAGGATGGACAGTCTCTGGTAAAAGCATTGGACCTTATTCAAGCAGTGGAAAAGGTATCTGGGGCTAGTTTGAATGTTGAGAAAACAAAATGTATGGATTTGATGGAATTTCAGGACTCCCCTTGGGAGTTAGGAGGCTGTAGGGTGGCAACAGCCCTGTGTAAGATTTTAAGAGTTTATTATGTGTGAAGAGATATGGCAGGGTAAAACTGGGACAGGTTGCTGACTGTGTGGAATGAAATGGTAGGTAGATGGAATCAATGGAAGGTTGCTAAAAAGAAATGGGTATTTTTGATTAGAATTTTTTTTTACACCAATTTTTTTATACATCAGTGCAATTTTTTTTATTCCTAACAGATCTGAAGTTTCCTTATCAAGTAGCTTTTTTTACTTGTTTTTGGGGTAGCCGGTTAAATCCAGTCAAACTAAATATCTTACATAGAGAAGTTAAATGTGTAGGGGTGAATATGTTAAACCCCATTTTATTTTTCTTTACAGCATTTTTATATGTAAATCTGCTTTCTTTAATGAAAGGCACTACCCAGATATGGGGAAATATGTTTTGACATAAAAACAAGAGAAGTCCTAGGTTAGTGAAATGGTGGGAAGGGCGTTGTGATTGGATTATTAAATTGGGAAGTTAAATATACAACAGTACATACCCTTTCCAGGAAACAATTGTATAAGGGAATTTTGGCAGTACATTTTCAGGAACCCCCCTTTTTACGTTTGCTTGTGCGCATGCACAAGGAACGTCTTGGGAGAATGGGATACTTTGGAGGTGTGCCCCTTCCCTGCAATCCCCTGCTCCATTGAGCAGGCATGGCAGTCCTGCACCAATCGGACGTGGTGCTGTGTATGACAGCGGTGGTCTCTTCAAAGAAAACCACCGGTGTCATACACAGCACCGCATCACGCCACCCCCCCAAAACTTTGCTACCACGCTGGGAGCCCACCCCAGCATGGCCAACATCCTGTGTTATTTGCCAACGGGGTGCCCAATCCCCCGTCGGCTCCAGGCCCCCCCAGCCATCCTTCTGCCATGCTGGGAGCCCACCCCAGTGTGGCAAATGTCCCACGTCATCTGTTTTTTTTTTTAAAACCTGTAAATTGAAAACGGTACCACGGCGCTTCTCCCAGGCCCCCCTCCCACAACCTGTATCCACCCACTGCGCACCCTGCCTCCCCACACCCCCCCTCACCCCATACTTACCTTCGGAGCATGGCACGACAATCTTCGGTGGACCGGGAACACGTCTGCATTCTTCAAAGCAGACCGCGAACTGAGGAAATGCCGGTAAGCTGTATAATGGGCTACATAGGGGTTTTTCAACTTTATTGCATATCTCAGGCATTTTTTGTAATTTTTGCACCAAATTTTCAACCTGGGGTTTTTGGGACCCCTTCTCATGAATGATGTCACTTTTGTGGCGTTATTCCGGCCCGAAGGGTGATTTTGCAGTCACTGCATGAAATCACCCTTCTGGCCTGAATAATGCCATGACAGTGACATCATTCATGAGAAGGGGTCCCAAAATCCCCATGTTGAAAATTTGGTGCAAAAATTCCAAAAATGACTGTTTTACGAGCGCAGCATTATGTAGCGTCTTATGCAGGCTTGTGTTCGCTGAATTTCAATATTTTCACTCCAGATTTTCAACATTGCCAATTTACCACAACTTCTTATGAGCAGTACAGCTGTCATTTTCACATCCTGCCCAAAATGTGTTTCGCCCATATGGTAGCATAATGGCGCCCAGTCGGTATCTTGAAATCAATGTATGGGACACATTAAGAAAATCACAGTGACACTGATCATTAGCAGAGGTCTTAAAATGGCTATGTTGGAAATTTGGTGAAACAATTCCTTAAAATGACTGTTTTACGAGCATGCATTGCGCAGTTCCTACGCACGCTCGTAGGTTTGCGAATTTTCAATATTTCCACTCCAGATTTTCAACATTGCCATTTTACCACACCTTCTTATGAGCAGTACAGCTGTCATTTTTCAAATCTCACCCAAGACATGTTTCCGACCATGTAGCGCACAATGGTGCAGTTGGTGTGCAAAATCAATGTGTGGGACACATGAAGAAAATCACAGTGATACTGTTCATGAGCAGAAGTCTTAAAATGGCTGTGTTGAAAATGTGGTGAAAAAATTCCTAAAAATGACTGTTTTACGGTGTCGTTCGCGCGGTTCTATGCTACGGCTATTAAGTTATGAAATTCAATATTTTCCTCCAGATTTTCAGCATTGCCATTACCACACCTCTTATGAGCAGTACAGCTGTCATTTTTCACATCCTGCCCAAAACATGTTTCCACCCATGTAGTGCACAATGCATGATAGTCGGTATGCTGAAATCAATGTATGGGACACATTAAGAAAATCACCATGACACTGTTCATTAGCAGAGGTCTTAAAATGGCTATGTTGAAAATTTGGTGAAAAAATTCCACAAAATTACTGTTTTACAAGCGTGCGTTGCGCAGTTCCTACGCACGCCCGTAAGTTCGCGAATTTTCAATATTTGCACTCTAATGACTTCCAAATACCTAAACAGCACATAGAAGCAAGCAACATTTGGCATTGACAAATGCTTGTACTTCTTTGTCACTGATTTTTTTAAGCCATGTCCAAGTGCCAAATACCACTGCAAATACCTGCTAGCGAACGTTCGGCATTGACAAATGCTTGTTAAAGTTTTCACAATTGCATCAGGATTCAATATCTGAGTTTATTATGGATCCACATATCCCTGAGCAGATGCGGGACACAGTGTGGTTGGGTCTTCATGACAAAATAAATGTCAAAGGGTATCAGAAACATAAAGCCTTACAGGAGAGATACTGCCCTAGAGACTGTTGTATGGGGGTGATAGAAACAATGAATCATTTATATTATTCCAGCCCATTTATTATTCCGTTTTGGGATATTGTTAAAAATAGGCGGAAAGGTAAACTTACTATATCCCCCGTTTCCCACCTTATTGTATTATGGCTTTGTTCCTACACGGATGGTGCAGCCTCATGGAAGTACCCTTAGGGTTACTTTTGTATATTTCCTGTATTGGATTTGGATTTGTCGTTGTTTAGTGCTGCAACAACAAGGCATATCAGTCTTGGATCTTTACTTTATAATTACTGCGGAATTTGGGAAGTGGAAAATGGCTGAATTATTGAGGGAAGTATCAGAAAAATGGTTGCAGTGGTGGTCCTATTTTGATTTTTTTTAGAGACCTGGAATTTTAGTTATAGATTTATACAGAGATTAATTGAAGTTTCATAAAGGACACTAATGGGAGGCCCTTTATATGATTTAGGATATGGATCAAATTAAGTTTTACTTTTTAGTGCTTCCATTTCCATTAGTGAACTAGTGATTATATTGTTAGATTTAAGTTTGTCCTTGTTTAAATCTTAGTTATATATCTAGGAAGTGACTATTGCTAGGATATTGATTTGGTGAGTAATATGAAAAGGTAACTTAACTTCTCTGTGGTGTTAGCAGAGGAGGTCTTTTTTTAAAGTACTCTCAGTGTATCTTCTCATATGGTTATTTAGGTTCAGATTCTGATTGTTTTTAGCACTCTATAAATTAGTATTATTCAGGTACTAGGGACTATGTTGAGGGCTGACTCTGGTTTAGGGGTGAGGGCAGGCTGTCCAGTTGTTAACATTTCTTGGAGTCCAATGTTAATATAAGATGAATTATTATTTGATTGCTGTTTGGAATTTTTTTTTTACTGTGATGTATGTCGGTAATACAGCATTGTTTTGAATTTTGTTTTGGGACAACATATACATAAAAATAATCTCCTATTTTTATGTGGGGGAAGGGTTATTAGAATTAAGTTATATTATGGACTAGTTATTTAATTACAACTGTACTAGGCTGTATGATGACAATACTGTTTTAATTTTATTATGATTTGTATTTGTTTTTTGTAAACACTGACATTGTTATGAAAAAATTTGATTTTGAAGTTTCAATAAAAACATTCCCCTACACTTTTTTGATAAGTGCCATGGGATCTTTAACATCCACCTGAACTACCACCAATCCAGATAGATGGGACCTCGGTTTAATGTCTCATTCCGAAAGACAGCACCTCAGAAGTGCACCCCCCCCCCTCATGCTGCACTACAGTGTCTCCTCCCACCCCTGACTTTACACCTGCATTACTGACTGCCCATTTAGTCTCTCATCTCTCTCTCTCTCCCTCAGATCTCCGGCTCAAATTCCCGGGCTCGACTCTGCCACCGGAGTGGCCATAGCTCAAGCAGCCAGCCACCTGCCCATTCCATCCCTGCAAGCCACCCAGGAGATCTGATCACTGGATCTCCTGCTCAAATTCCCGGGCTCGACTCTGCCACTGCAGCGGCAGCGGCTTGAGCACCCAGCCTCCATCCACGCCATCCCTCCAAGCTGCCCAGGAGCTCCGATCACCAGGTAAGAACACAGCCCTGACTGGTGAGCTGACAGAAGCTTCTATTGGTCCAGCGCTCCTCTGCTGCTGCCATTAATTGGACCGGCACCTTATGCTTCTGCCACTGATTGGTCCGGCCTTTTACTCTTTGTTCTGTGCTTTCAGAATGGCTTGAAAAGCTGTAGTTTTGCTGTTTGTTACTACCTTAGCCTGATTTATTGCTCACACTGTTGAATACTGTTTGTTTTGCCTATATTTGACTGCTCTGTTTTTTTCTCTAGTTCCCTCACCCTTAGCCCACCTACTAGTCTCCTTTGCTTAATTATCCTTCCCCTGTGCTCCCCATCCAGCCACCTCTTGTCTAGCACCTGCACTCTTGTGGCACCAGGGCTGATTGTTCTGACTGCCCACCCCCATCCCCCTTTCTTTATCACAGCTCTTCTTGTTCACTGCTTAATTACTCCCTGTCCTCAACCCCTGCTATCTCCTCCCACCCCCGACTTTACACTTGCGTCACTGACCGCCCATTTAGTCTCTCATCTGTCTCTGTCTGTCTCTCTCAGATCTCCTGCTCAAATTCCCAGGCTCAACTCTGCCAGCACAGCAGCCACAGCTTGAGCAGGCAGCTGCCCACCACCTCCATCCCTGCAAGCCGCCCAGGAGCTTCAATCATCGGGTAAGAACACAGCTCCAACCGGTGAGCTGAAAGAAGCTCCGATTGGTCCAGCACTCTCTGCTGCCACCACTGTTTGGACTGGCACCTTATGCTTCTTCCACTGATTGGTCCGGCCTTTTACCCTCTGTTCTGTGCTTTCAGAATGGCTTGAAAAGCCATAGTTGTGCTCCCACCCTTCCAACCCCCTACCTTTATTAAATAGATATAACTCCCACCCCAGGCTGTGTCTCCTCCCTGCTTAGACACCAATTGGATCTCCTGTAGGTACCTCCCACTGCTTAGCTGTTGTTCTCTCAGCTTGTCCTCCCCCTCACTCCCTCTCCCTCTCTATCTCTCACTGCTCCACAGCACTAGTATCAAACTCTTCCTCTGCCCTTCCCCCATGCACCATCTCTGTTGTCCATCTCTTCTCCATTGGCCTCTCCCTGCACCCCTCCGGCTCCCCCAGCCTCGACCGCTGGAATCATGTCCCACGCCCCCCTAATTCTACTAATCCTCCTGGCTTCTACTCCTCTTTGCTATCCCCATGAAGCCTGCTACCCCTTCACTCAACTTCGTTTCCAATTTGATTTTGTCCATTTCCACAGATGTACACTACATTCTATCACACACATCCCCTTCACCTCCCACGAAACTTGATTGGCTAATCATAGATACACATACCCGATGGCCACAGCCCATATCCTCTACCATCTCTCTCGTGCTCCTTACTACATCCCACCAGGATCAGTGCCGTCAGCTCCCCCAACCCGCTAGGACAAAAAGTTCCTGTAAACTCACCATCAGGTACCTGCACCTGTGTACCCTGAAGCTACTGCTCCTCCTACTTCTCCTCTCTGGCAACATCCACCCTAACCCTGGCCCTATAGCTCAAGGATCAAACAATCAAGTTACTCACACTGGGACACTCTCCTTAGTCTCTCTCAATATCTGCAGCCTTTTCCCGATGCTCAATGCCCTGCAAATCTTCTTGTGCCAGTACAAGCCGGACGTCATTACCATAGCTGAAAGTTGGCTATCACCAAAAGTCCCTGACTTTGCAATCACACTACCTGGCTACAATGTTTTCTGACTAGATCAAAAAAATTAAAAGAGGAGGGGGATGAGCTATCTTCTTCAGAGAGACTCTCAGGGGTTATCCCCTAAACACCCCTCATTCAGATACATCTGCACAGATCCTTCCCATTCGTATTATCCTAGGAGCCCATGGAAAAGCCATCACTGTTGCTTCACTGTACATCCCACCAAAAGAACAAGTAAAAGGCCTCAATGCCACCCTGGGCTTCACACGTACACAACTCCCAGGCTCTCAGCTAATTTTACTTGGTGACTTCAACATTAACTGGCTCACCCCTGATACTGGAAACTACAAATATGCTTTACCTCTATAAACCTCATGCAACTGGTCACCATCCCAACCCTCCACAACTACAAAACAGGAACTGCCTTCCTCCTGGACTGGGTCCTAACCAGCCACCCCACCCGGATCTCCAATATCTCCGTACTCCCTGATTCTATTAGTGACCACTCCCCTGTCAACTGTGAATGGTACAATAAATTCTACAAACTACCACCATCCATCACCATCAACAGAATCATTCCCCGAGGAAAACTGAAACTACTCAAATCTCTCCTCAAGCAATAAGAATGGCCTCCCATTTACAACACAACTGTTGTGAACTTGCCCATTGATGTCTTCATTTCCACCTTCAATGCAGCCTGTGACTCATACGCCTCCTTAAAAAAGCGTAAAGTTAAAGCCCTCTTCAATCCTTGGCTCACCGCCAAACTAATCGCACAACTAAAAGAACGGGACCACCTCTGGCTCCTGGTTCAGGAGTCCAGCACACAAACCAACATTCAGAACTACAAACATGCCCATAATTCCTGTACATGCTCAATCAGGCTTCACAAAAGCACCTACAACAAAGAAGCACTCACCAACACATGGGGAAATGGGAAAGCATTCTGGAATAATATTAAAGAAGTATCCAGAAAAAAAACCAAAACCTCCCGAACAATGATACTCACAGATGGGACTATTACCATCAATCCTGCCACCATTGCCAATACTTTCAACATGGCCTTCACAGACCTCAGTAATGTTCTCCCCCGACTTCTTCAATGAAGATTACTCCCCCACTCAGCCTACCACCACTACACCCACTCCAACCCGCCCCCTTCTACTTCCAAGCCGTCAAAATGCATGAAGCTCGGAAATACATTGCAAATGCAATCTCTAAAACAAAAAATAGTGGGGATACTCTTGACCCAAAGCTGCTGTCCCTCACTCTTGATGAAGTGATTAGTCCTCTTACCAAGATCTTCAACCTCTACCTCAGCCTCAGCCAATTCCCAGACAAATGGAAATCTGCCACCATTACTCGGGTCCATAAATCAGGTGACTGGACCAATCCTGGTAACTACTGACCAATCTCCATTGTGCCACCACTATCAAAGGCCATCGAATGCATAACATAGAAACATAAAATTTGATGGCAGATAAGGACCGCTTGGCTGGCCTAGTCTGCCATTTCCCTACCTGATGGACAAGCTATAGATTCTAGTTAATCAACAGCTTACTTCCTCCTACCCACCACTAGAATTGCCTTATGCCTGTCCCATGCATTCTTGAATTCTCCCACTGTTCCTGACTCCACAACCTCCTCAGGAAGGGTGTTCCATGCATCCACAACCCTCTCTGTGAAAAAATACTTTCTAACATTATTTCTGAGCCATCCCCCGTCTATCTTCAAATTGTGTCCCCTTGTTCTTGCATATCTCTTCTTCTGAAAGATACTACCCTCTTGTACTTCGTTTATTCCCTTGAGATACTTGAAAGTTTCTATCATGTCCCCCCTCTCCCTCCTTTCCTCAAGGGTATACACATGAAACTGCTTTGGTCTCGCCTCATATGTCTTCTGGTGCAGACCCTGCACCATTTTGGTTGACCTCCTCTGAACAGCCTCCACTCTGTCTATGTCTTTGCGGAGATGGGGTCTCCAGAATTGCACGCAGTACTCCAAATGGGGTCTCACTAACTGTCTGTACAGAGGGATAACAACTTCCTGTTTTCTACTGTTGATGCCTCTCCTTATGCACCCCAATATCCCCCCAGCTCTCCTTACTGCCATCTCACATTGCTTGCCCACCTTTATGTCATCTGATATAATTACTCCTAGGTCTCTTTCAATTTTTGTAGTTGTTGACCAGCTCATTGATTAGCTGGACAAACAACATCCTATGCCCACAACAACATCATGGCTTCAGGAAAGGTCACAGCACTACAATGGCACCCCTAGAATTCACCGAAGCCATCCACAGCTCTCTGGATAATGGGCTTCTAACTGTGTCAGTCTTTATAGACCTAACTAAGGCCTTTGATACCATTCACCACTGCCTACTTCTGGAACAACTCACAAATGCAGGGCTCTCCCCTGATTCCTCAGCCTGGTTTAAAAGTTACCTCAAGAACAGATCGCGAAGAGCGAAAATTGCAGGTGTCCTCTCCGAAGCATGACCTTTCCACTCCGGAGTCTCCCAAGGATCCATTCTGGGGCCCCTTCTTTTGGTCTATTTTTAAATAACCTCCCCCAATCATGCCTGGAACATCTCATCCTCTGTGCTGACGATGCCATTGTCTTTGCCAACTGTAAGGACCCACTATCCCTACAGAACTAACTTCAGCTCTGCTTTGCCTCCATAGAGAACTGGTTCAGCAAACACAGACTCATCCTTAACTATAAAAAAACAAATCCATGCTCTTCTGTAACTCTCACAATAAGAGCAGGCAACGTCCACTAACCATTTCAAACCACCTTGGAGTAACCATCGAGGAGGTACACTCCTTTAAATATCTGGGGATCACTCTGGACAGTAATCTGACCTACGGAGCCCACATTGACTACATAGCTAAGGAGGCTAACTTGCGACTGGGCCTCCTCTATAGACATAGGGTGCACCTTACCCCTGAAGCACTAAGGATCGCTGTCCAAAGCTCTGTAGTCTCTGCTATCAATTATGGCCTCATAATATATGGCTCTGCTACCTCAAAAGCCCTCAGGTGCATCTCAACTGCCCTAAACAAAGCCTGTCATCTTCAAATTGGTGCCCACCACCTAACCCATACCTGTGATCTCTATGCTCAATCTGGATGGCTACAAGTATCAAACCATCTGAAATACCAAACCTGCATCATGGCCAAGAGGATAATCTTGGGTCTTGCTCCCCCTGGTGCCCTAATCCTCCTCAGTCCAAATAGTAATCCCCACCATAGCAGGGGATCTGACCATCAACTCCTGCTGACCCTCCACTGCAGAACATCCATGGGACAATGCTAGTTTGCCTACAGAGAACCAAACTGGTTAAATAATCTCAACAAGGAAATCTCCTATATCACCAAGCTTGGACCTTTCAAATCTAAGCTCCGCCTCTCACTCTCTGCGTCCAGTACCTGCGACTGCCACATCTAGCCAGCAACCCTAGCTACCCTCTCAGTGCTGCCTAAACGCCCAACCTAGTGCTTAACTACCCCTGTCCTTGACTTCCTGATCCCCATGTTCCTTTCATCCCCTACCTCCCCCCCAACTCCCCCCCCGCACTACTCTATGTTCTGCGACAATGCCCCTGGATGCTCTCCCCCCATCCTACCCCTGTCTTACAAATTGTAGCAAACCCATTGTTGCCCTTGACCTGTGTGTACCTATATTGTTTGCCTCTTACTCTGGGAACTATTTGTAAATGAATTTTATCCGGTGTATACCTCCTCTTAATTGCGGTATTTCCTGTATTATCTTGCAATGCCTTGTAATGCTGTAGCAAACCCCTTTTCTTGCTCTTGACCTGTGTATACCAATATTGTTTGCCTCTTCCCCAAGAATTGTTTGTAAATTACTTTATCCTGTGTATACCACGTATGTTGATTGCTTTATTTCCTGTATTATCTTGTATTGTCTTGTTTCGTTGTACTGTCTTAAACTGATGTGGAACCTTTGTAAAAGAGCCTTGGCTCAAAGGTATTTGTAATCCTAGATATAAATAAATTAAAAAAAAAATAGTATTGGGATATTAACCCAAGTGCCAGATGTGGGAACTGAACCCACAGCTCTCTGATTTTCCTGCCGCAGGGGCAAGTGTACTACCTACTGAGCCACTGACACTAATAAGAATCTTATGGTTTGTTAAAGTTGTTCTGAAGGTATCAGCTGCTCTTTATGTTCTTTACATTTGTGTAAATATGTGTAATTATCTCAGTGCACAGGAATTTCACTCATTGATCTATGTATCAAATTGAAGTGAAATATAAGCTATAAAAATCGAGTTTTACCATTTAGTGCATGTCATTTTGAAATTTACAGGATGTATAGGAAATAAATGCAAGGTGAACCACTGCTGCATTACAAATAGTTGCACAGAATGAGCAGCAGGTGACAGTTTTTTTTTTAATTTTAAGTACATTTTAATAACCCATAACAGAAGCATAGTTTTCATACATGTTGATTATTAGCAGAAAGTAGAAACTGATTTGTGTAGAAATATACGCACGTTTAATTTCTAAGGTTCCTGTTCTTGTTTTTTTGTGAAGTACAGTATGTGTTAATTATAAGAGCCTTTCTGCTGTGAATTTAGATTGTAGGGAATGGGGAATCTATATATATATATATATATATATATATATAGATATGCAACAGGAGTCATGATAAAAACTGTAGAATAAAACCATTTATCTATGATACTATGGAGATAAATTTATTTATAGTGTATAATGGAGTGTTGTTCTGTATAGAATTCCATCCCTTTCAAAATCCTGTTCTACCACAGTTCCAAAGGTCATGGAATGCTGTTCTACCCTTCTGGGGTTGAACAGCATTCTAGAACCTCTAGAGACTGCATGAGTCAGTTTCATTTTGAAAGCAAAAGAACTCACAAAACACGTTTTTTCACACAGTACTATACACTATAAAAAATACAGGATGAGCAACTCTATGCACAACCAGTGTGTTTTGCTACCTCAGGATTCTGATTCCCATGGACCTCTCGAGCTTCGTTCTCGAGATCAGAGGGAATCAGAATCCCTCTGTGGCAGAACACACTGGTTCTGCATAGTTGCTCATCATGTATTCTCTATATCACCATAGTGTCCATTTATCCACAGAGTTACTGTGTCACAAATCTCTTCAGAATTCAGTTAGAATGTTTGGCCTCAGAAGCAGTACTAACCATATTCAAATGGAAATAACTTTAAAATGAAAAAAGATAGCATGGTACTGTGAGCACGGAAATTGATCTACAAAATGAGTGGTATTTCATTTATAGATACCATATATATTTTTTATAATAAACAAGAAAACAGAAGAACATTTTATTTTTTTCACTTTTTTGACAAATAAATGTGAATAACTTTAAAACAAATAATTATACCATGGTACTGTGAGCACGGAAAATGTTCAGCACAAAAATATCTATAAAATGAGTGGTGGTTCATTTATAAATACCATGTATTTTTTTTATAATTAGCAAAAATAGCATAACATTCAATTTTCTTTTCCCTTTTCTGACAAATTATTTATACCTACCAAAATCAAAATGTTCAAACAACATCTAAGCCTGTTGCATAAATAGAATATGTAGTGGTTCAGTGTGTGATGATGCATTTATCTTGCACAGTTTCCAGTGACCTCTCGTAACTCTCACTCGGCACTTGTGAGGTTACTCGAGGTCACTGGAAACTGTACAAGATGATAAATGCATTATCACACACTGAACCGCTACATATCATATATATACATATATATATATATATATATATATATATACATTTATATATATACACAAACACACATATATATATATATATATATATATATACACACACACACACACACACACATATATATATATATATATATATATATATATATATATATATACACATTATACTGGCTTGGTATGGTCAGTATAGTTAGGGTTGGTGGGCCACTTCTATGTTAAATCCCAAAGTTTGCGTTTTAATAACTTTAAACTGTTTGTCTGATTTGCCTGAAATGTTGCATGCACAGTGTCCAACCATAGATCTCTGGATCTGGAATGTTTTGTTCTGGTCAGTTCTGCAGTTGTGGAAAGCAGAGTGTCCAAAAAGTGAAAAAAAAAAAAACAGGTTTTGCTTATTTTTCAATCGGGCTTAAAGGACTGAAGAATGTATCTGAGGGATTCAAATTTGTATGTCTATATGTGGCCTAGGTTAAACTGGTGCCTTTTGAAGATTTGGTGAAAAAATCTTAATCTGTTCAATAGTTATGCAAGTTTTTCATATCCCATTGTAGCCTTTGGGAAAATTTATATGTGCATTGAGAAAGCTTTCACGATCACATTTTTGTTCTCGTGCTCCCTAATTTTGTTTTCTTGCTGCCACCATCTTGTTTTCAGTTAGCAAGAGACACAGAACTTTGTAACTCAAAAAATAATGCCCTTTGGCAAACATCAACAGTTGTGTTTACCTAATTAGGCCCTTAGGAACATGACCAAGGCACTAGTTTGTCAGCAGGTGGTCTGGAACTATGTTTTTCAAAGCTTTTCCACCATTCTGCCATTTTACTGTTGTAACATTTGTTGTTGTCATGGCAATAACCACGATCAAAAAAAAAGGAACATCGACAACATTTTTCTGTGCACTACAGCATTTCCATTATAGAGATAGGAGTGTCACAAACACATTAAAGTTATCACTAAAGCACTGGATGAACATGTTTTCCCATGTGTTGTTTTCTTTGTCACTTCATTGTGCCAAGGTGGATTGTGCTTTTGGGCTGAAATTTGAAGGGTAGCAAGTCCTGGTCCCGCAGATGTGCCTTTTGGTGATTTGGTTCCAAAATATTCAATGGGACCATAGTTACAGTGTTATGAAATTGAGACATTTCCCAAAGGATGACACTGTGGTGCCTGTGATGCCTTTCCGTGCCCATATCTCAAAAACAATTAAAGATACAGATTGTTTTACTACCCAAGCATATGTGAAGGTTTGGAAGTCATGATTATAACTGCAGTGGAATTTTTTCCATAGTTGTTATGGTAACTGAGATGTTGCCAAATAAGTGTTACAAGGGTTACTTTTCAGTACTGTGGGGCTGCTGTATGGCTCTGTATTTAAGTGTAAGTGGGAGCTCAGGGCCCAGAAGGCTCGTGTTCCCACAGACACATACCATTATGTAAAAAAATGGGCAACATGAATGAAGCACAGGGCCTGGAGGACCCGCGCTCCCACAAACACATACCACTAACCACGCACATTACACTTTCTCAAAAAAAACGGAAATTCATTCCAAAAAAAACTCCATTAATGCATCAGTTAAGGTTGATGTCACAGCAACAAAAGTTTGGAAATTTGATGTTAGGGTTACCACCCCGCCACCCCAACACCACCACCACCCCCCAACCTACATGCACCAACAGGCATTGGGGCATGCCATGGGGTCATCAGACCTAACTGTCACTCCATTCTCCTATACTGTAGAGTGTCAGTTTGTTTACACATGGAATGGGGTGAGACTTGGGCCTGATGACCCCATGGCATGCCCTGATGCCTGTTGGTGCCTGTAGGGTTGTGTGGTGGGATATTTAGGCTTGCCACTAAAAGGCAGGCCAGGTTGTCCTGATCCAAAACCAGAAGTAGAGCCAGAAAGGGGGAGGGGGGAGAGGGGCTACCAAAGGGGGCTAGCTATGGCATCACAAGGCGGTCATTTGACCAGGCGGGGGAGCTTGCTGGCTGTTGGCCAAGGGGAGAGTCTAGGAGGGGGCCTGAACAAGGGCCTTGGGGGGTATTTAAGGGCATGTAGCCCACAGCCGCCCCTCTTTTCTTGTTACAAAATTCCACCATTGGATATACAGCACATCGCTTAGCAGTTTCAAGGTAAGGCACTAAGGGCTTGGGGCCTTGCCCCTGTATTGCACTGGTTTGGATTCATAGAAAGAAAGCTAGGTTTGCAATGGAATGGTAAAAAGGCAGGAAGGGTTTTTTATATGTAGCAGAGGGCTAGATATCAGTGCTGGCTGTTGGACTTCCTGTCTGGAATTGAGGGACTGGGGCAGCAAGAGTGGCTATGTGAGCCCAGGCCTATGAGGTGGGGGTGGTAGGCATGCAAACCAGTGCATTGTAGGAGAGATGGCTGGCCACTGTTTTCAGGTGGACCCAGAGCTGGATTGTCAGTTTGTGTGGCTACAGTGTGTACACATATCGTAGAAGGCAGTGGTATTGTGTTTCCAGACGTGAACGTGGTAGGGCAGCTAGTTGTGTCACTGGCAGAACGCCCAACTGGGTGAGTCACCAAAGAGCATTGGCTCCAGTCCAGGAGGTCCGCAGAGTGAGAGGAGGAAGACTGAGCTGCGGCATGCAAAAAAAAAGCAAAAGATGATTGCCGAGGAGGCAGGCACAGGGCGATGCATGGGAGCATCTTTGGAGTGGCTGCATAGTTCTGTCCCAGCTGGGGGCCTGGAGAACACCATGGCTTGTGAGGAGGTGATGAGTTTGCAGTGGGGACATGGCTGAAGGAGCCAGGGAGGCCTACTGTGTGGCACTGCCACAGGTCAGGGAATGAGCAGTGGGTTCATGGAAGGGGCACGAGAGTGCTTGTGGAACTTCAGGGCAGTGGGTTGCGATTTCAGTGAGGCCTTTGGGCATGGAAGCAGTGGGGGCCACGGAGGCTTCCCGTGCAGTTTCTTGGGCGCCATATACAATGGTGTGAGGTAGACCCAGTGCGTTGCTGTAATGCTGGAAATTGGGCCCCCACAGATAAAGTGGGCAGCAACACCATGGTGCTTTGGCCAGGAGGTCTGGAAAGAAGGGAAGCAGGGGGACCTGCCACGTGGTGCAGCTGCCATGTTTGGAGGTGGGTAACAATGCAGCATTTTCTCACCTGGAAAGGGGAACTGGAGCTTGATAAAAGTGGCAAAAAGAGCAGACAATCGGGGGATGCTGCAGGCCTGGGGAAGATGATCTGCTCGCTACCCCAGAGAGGCCGAGTCATGTGGTGCGGCCGCCATGTTGAGGAAGGCCACAACGGGGTGCAGGTGGAGGACTGGAAGTGGATGAATGACTCAGCCATGGTCAGACACTGGGTCAGGAGGAAGGTGTCTTTGCTGGGAAGCCTCCCTCTTTGCTGGGGCACAGGCACGGACAGAGAACAATACAACTGGGCCATGCTGGAGAGCAGGATGAGGAGGAGGAGACGGGGTAGCCCCAAGAAGATGGGGGGTTTGTTACCACCCTAGGCGGGCTGCAAACAGGCCCCCTTTTTTCAGATGGTCCAGCAATTGGTGGGCTCAGGGGGCTGATGTCAGTGGAGGGGCCATGGTCGTGGGGGTACACATCATGAATACTAGGTGAATCTGCATGCTGCAACAGGCAGGCAGTTGCTAAACTGTCCAGTACAGGGACACACAAGGTCTGGGTCAGGCAGATGGGGGGATAAGGCCCTGCCCGCATGCTTACCCATACAGTAGGAGTGAGGTCACTTCTGGTTTGCTGGTACTGGTGATACTGGGGATCGAGAGGGCATTACAGAGCACAAGGGGGAGACGGGGGGACTGGAAGGTGGCTGTTTTGGGTTGTGGTATTTAAATGGTTTGTTATGACAGCTCAGGCACCAGAGAGGGATGGGTGATCAAGTGACTGGGGATAGAGCCGGGCCCAGTGCCACTGGGGGGCACGGGTGGCAGCAAGGGAGCTTTTGTGGTATGATCATGTCATTTGTGTTATGTAGCCCAGGATGCAGCAGAAGAGATGGTACCCAAGAAGGCCCCGAGGTCCAGCACAACCATGTTGGTGGAGGCCTCAAAGCCGATGATGCAAATGACAAAGTTGATGGAGGTGACGAAGAAAAGGGAGGCAGGGAGAAGAAGAGGCCCAGAGGAAGAGGAAGGACTGGGATAAGGGGGCCGGTGCCAGGAAAGGAAACAAAAGACCGAGGAGGGCGGTACCCAGCCCCCCGATGGTGCCCAGGGCAGGTAGTGGGCCCACCCAGGTCCCGGTGGGGCCACAGCCAGATGGGGGTAAGGATGACATTGATATGATCAATGATGCGGATTTGAGAGAGTACATGGAGGGCCTGTTGGGGGACATAGGGGAGGAGGGGGTCACCAAAATGAAGAGGGCCCTGCAGACCATCAAAGAAAAAAGCAGGCAGGGCAAAACAGGCGGGACACAGCAACTGTACGAGGGATCACCTGGTTTCACGTTGGGCGACCACATGCAGGCCTCGATAAAAGAAAAAATTTGGAAGGGGTAGTACGTGGATATCTTCGGGCTGGTGGATGATGAGATGGCCAAAAAGTAAGAGCAAAGGGAGTCAGTGGGTAAGTCGGAGATGGCAGTGGCTTTGGCGGTTGTGGGGCACAAAACAGAGGAAGTCAAGTTTAAAGGGAAGAGCATTGATACGTGGCAGGCAGTCTTTCTGATCTTTAGTGCTTTGGTGCTGGAGAAGCAACCAGAACTGGCAATCCCACTGCTGGTGTATATGGTGATTATCAGAGATTCATATAAGGTGAAGCTGGGGTTTGGGTGGCTTAAGTATGATTAGGTGTTCTGGAGGAGGATGATGGTGAAGGGTGACCTGCGGTTGGACTGCACCCATGCAGAGTTGTGGGTAAGGATACTGTCAGGCAATGCAGCAGGTCTGGGGCTGGAGCACGTGAAGAGGGTAGCACCGGACCAGGGTGCCAAGGCATGCTGGGCTTTTAATCGGTCATCGTTCACATGGCCAAGCTGCAAGTTTAGGCATGTCTGCTCGTGGTGCAGGGGGGTCACACCCAGCAATGAGCTGTAGACAAGGGGGCACGAAAGGGGGATTCCCAAGAGGGAAGCCCCAGGAGCAGCCCTTTCAGGGAGGATGGGGAGAGGGAGAAGGGAACAGGGAGGGGGGCCCCAGGAGATGGGGCTATACATCCAACTATGGTTGGAATTACGTCAGGACCTGGGGAGGGGAGGTGGGGCTACACCCTGGCCAGCACTCCCATTAGACTAGGGGTAGTGGAAGCCTAGACAGTGGACTACCCCGACAGGCGGGGGCGGAATGGCCAAGGTCAGGTTTTAAAAGCAGTTTTCCGCTGTGGTTTGGAGGGACACAGGTGGGAAGGCAAGCTAAGAATTTGAGCTCTTTAAGAGGGAAGGAGGATGTAATCTGGAGAAAATTCCAGAAGGAGGTCAAGGAAGGGAGGATGGGGGGCCAATGCATGGACTCCCTGTGAATAGTTTTGGGTGTTACCGCTAGGGGTGGTGCCTAAGAAACAGGGGGGGAGTTCCGGCTCATTCATCACCTGTCCTACCCTGATGAGGGTCAGTAAACAAAGGGATCCCAGAGGCTCTGAGCATGGTCTTGTATGCCTCTCTGGACCAAGTGGTGGAGTTGATCAGGGCAGCCGAAGGGGCTTGGCTGGTGAAGACGGACACTGAGTCCACGTTCCGCATACTTCCGGTCCACCTCGCAGACTGAGATTTGATTGGATTCCAATTTGAGGGCAGCTTGTACTTTGACAAGGCGATGCCCATGGGTTGCTAAACAGCATGCTCCATTTTTGAGGCATTCAGCAGATGGGTGCAATGGGTTTTTGGGGCCCACTATGGACACAGGAGGGATGTCCATTACCTGAACAATTTTCTTTTGATCGGGACCAGCTGGGAGGAGACCCAGGGGATGTTAGAGGATTTCCAGGACATGTGCAACAGAATAGGGATCTCACTGGTGACAGAGAAGACTGAGGGCCCGGCCCAGACAATAGAGTTCCTAGGGACTGAGGTGGATGCCAAGCTGGAGTACTTTCGGCTGCCGGGGGACAAAGTGGCACAACTGCGGGACTGCTAGCACTAGTAGCCGGGAGGTGGAGGGTGCTGCTGGTACAGGTTAAGCAGCTGCAGTGGCACCTTAATTTTGCCTGCAAGAGCAGGGCTTTTACGAGGAGGTTGGGGAAGGTCACAGGGACAGCAAAACTACCCATCACTGGGTGGACATAAATAAGGGTGTTAAGGAGGACCTGCAGGTTTTAGAGGTATTTCTGGAATCATATAACAGGGTGATATTTTGGCAGGATGAATGGATGGCCAGTACGGACATGGAGCTGTACATGGATGCAGCAAGTGGTCTGGGGATGGGGGCTTATTTACAGGTGGAATGGATTTCGGATCCATGGCCTGCTCATTGGCAGGAATGTGGATTGACCAGGAACATCACGTTCCTGGAAATCTTTCTGATTTGGGTAGCCATGGAACTGTGGGGAACATGGATGGGAGGGCTGTACATCTTATTTTGGTGTAATAACAAGGGAGTGGTGGAAGTAATCAACAGGCAGAGAGGCCACACAGAGTCAGTCGAGTGGGTGTTAAGGCACGTGGTGTTATCAGGGCTGTGACTGAACCTGTCATTTAGGGCTCAGCACATTGCAGGGGCATGGAATGAGGTGACTGACTGTCTTTCTCACCTACAGATGGACCGGTTCCATGAGTTGGCACCACAGGCTGTGCCTGCCTGGACCAGGGTCCTGGAGTGGATGTGGGGGATTGGAAGGTGAAGGCCTGGGCCTTGTATCAGGGGTCATGGTCAGCCGACACCCTGAAGGCCTACTAAGAGGCCTGGATAAACATCCAGGTTTTTGGGGCCGAGAAAGGATGGGAGACAGTTACCAGTCCAAGAGGAGCAGGTTATGCAGTTTATAGTGAAGAAGTGGAGGGGGGTGCATGCCACCATGGGGGTACAACTAGCAGGGATTAGATGCACTTGCCAGGAGTCAGGCTGGGTGGATGCTACAGGTGGCAGGGTCATCAGGCCAATTGTCACAGGTTGGATGGGGGGCAGAGATCGAGGCAGGATGGGAGACGACCCCTGACGGGCCCCCTGCTCACAAAGGTGGCAAGGGCACTGGGCCACATGTGCAGTTCTGCAAATGAGGCCTGCCTGTTCAGGGCAGTATTTTTCATAATGGCAAAAGGGGCTTTCAGGATTGGAGAGATGGTGGCGTCCAGGAACGGGTGGCCGCGGCTGGCCTACAGGACATACGAACATACAAAATTTTCAAGCAGATAAAGGCCTAGAGGTCTATCAAGTCTGCTCGAATGTGCAGCTAGCACCCCTTATTCTGCAGCTGCCCCTCCCTTCCACCCTTCCTTCATTAACCCTCCCCTTGTCCTGTCCCATCCCCTTTTGAAGCAGTCCACCTGCTCTACTGGATACCACTCTGCAGGTAACGTGATTCCACCCAGCCTCCACCCTCTCTGTAAAAAAGTGTCTCCTCATCTCCCTCCTGAACCTTCCTCCCTCCAGTCTCATATCATGGCCCCTGGTGACCATCCCCACCCTTACTTTGAACAGCCCCTCTGTACCCGTCTTGTTTATTCCTTTCATGTATTTAAAGGTTTCAGTCATGTCACCCCTGTCCCTCCTATCCTCCAGTGAGTACATGTTCAACTCCCTCATCCTCCTCTTGTATAATAAGTCCCCCAGCCCCTTGATCATCTTTGTTGCCCTGCGCTGCACCCCCTCCAGTAACTTAATGTCCCTCTTCAGATACGGACGCCAGTACTGCACGCAGTACTCCAGGTGTGGTCTAACTAATGACCTATATAGTAGCAGAATCACCTCCTCCCTCCTCGAGGATATACCCCTTGCAATACAACCCAGCATTTTGTTGGCCTTTGCAGCTGCCTTCCTACATTTTGCCAGAATGTGGGGAAGGGGAGTGGGAAGGTGGTAATCTGGCTCTGATGGTCCAAGATGGATCAATGAGAAAAGGACACTGCCATGGAGCTGTGCAGGCAGACAGGTGCTGGAGTCTGTGCAGTACATGCAATGGAGGAGTTCAGTAAGGTCAGCGGCCGCCAGCCTGGGGCGTGGTTCATACATGGGAATGGGTCCCTGGTGATGGGTTTTCACTTGGGGTCAGTCCTAAAAAAGGCAGTGGTTTTCATGGGAGAGAACCCCGATGACTTTGCCTCACACTCTTTCTGAATTAGAGTGGCTTCGGAGGTGGCTGCTACAGGAGCGGGGGACAGAGAGGTCAAGAAGTTGGGGAGATGGAGGTTGAACTGTTACAGAAGATACATGCGTTATTGACTGTTATTAATTGGTATCCATTTTTCTCTTCCAACAGCAGGCTCCAGGAGACAGGTGTGGATCGTGGAGTACTCCTTCATCTATTGGGCAGAGAAGTTAGCAGCGGCCACCAGGATAGAGGTGCAGTTGCGTCAAGGAGCGGAGCACACCAAGGTGTGGTGGAGGGGCCTGAAAGGCATGAGGTGGTCGCAGCAGCTACCCCTGCTGGAGGAGCTTCAGGTGCACTGGGCTGGGCTGGATTGTATCATTGTCCACCTAGGCAGTGACCTCCTGGGGATAGCGCCATTGGGGTCTTTGTTGAGGGATATCCTGGCAGATCTGGAAAAGATGAAGAGCTGGTGGCCGTCGGTGGTGATCGGCTGGTCAGAGATTACATCCTGGAGGGTATGGAGAGGCGTGAAAGGGCCTAAGGCAATAGAGATGGCATGCAAATGCCTGAACAGAAAGGTGGCGAGGACAGTGATCAAAATGGGGGTGGGGTTCACATCCAGCATAAGGATATCTCATACGAGCAAGAAGAGGTGTACATGGCAGATGGGGTTCACCTTACGGAGTTTGGTATGGTCCTATTCTTCCAGCCTTTCGGAGAACTGGTATGGGCCATTGATAGGAGAGGGCTGAAGGGTTAACCCAAGAGGGGGGGAGCCCCATCTTCCATTGCAAGCCAGAGATGGGTCACTGGAAGGGGTTGGGAAACAAGGGGAAAAAGGGGGGCAGCTAGAGGGGGGGAAGGGGTAGGTACCATGAGCTGGGAATGAAGGAACCCAGGCATGAGAGTAACAGGGCAGGGCTAGGGATATAGAGCTAGGCGGTGGATCACTGTGTCCACACCTGGTGGGGGGGAGTGGTCTGAGTAAGGTGGTACCCATGTGTGATGAGGATAAAGGGGGGCTGGATCCTGGTGTCTGGACCCCGAGAAGAAAAGACGGACGAGAAAGAGCACATGACGAAGAACCACCAGAGGGAAAACAGGACTGTTAACTCCTAGAGCTGATATGGGACTGTTACGTTCAACCTGTAAATTATGATTGTTAGACATGAATTTGGGATAGTAAATGAAAATATGTAAGTGTGCCTTTTTAAAATAAATACTGCCAGCGAGCATTCAAAAAGGATATAAGTAGTGGCTTGAGTTATTTCTGGGTGGGGATCCAGGGACAATGGCAAATTAGTGTTACAAGGGCTCCTTTTCAGGCCTACAGCGCTACTGTATGGCTCTGTTGTTATGTGTAAGTGGGAGCGCAGGACCAGAAGGACCCGAGCTCCCACAGACGCATATCATTATGCACAAATGGGCAGTTTGGTGGGAGTGCAGTGCCCTTACATTTTTTTCCAAAAGTAAGGAAATTCACTGCAAAACACTCTGTTAATGCATCAATTAGAGTTGACGTCACAGTGACAAATGTTTGGAAATTTGATGTTAAGGTTACTTCCCACCACCCATCCTACAACCACCAAAAGGCATTGGGGCATGCTATGGGGTCATCAGACCTTTCTCTCACCCCATTCTCCTATACTGCAGAGTGTCAGCTTGTTTACACATGGAATGGGGTGAGAGTTGGGCCTGGTGACCCCAGAGCATTCCCCAATGCCTGTTGGTGGCTTTAGGGTGGGGGGAGTGGGGTGGTTTGGGTGGTAACGCTAACATCAAATTTGTATACTTTTGTCACTGTGACATCAATCCTAACTGATGCATTAATGGAGTTTTATATATTGTAAGGAATAAATTGTCTATCATATCATAACTTAGTAGAAATCAACAATGAATAAAACACTAAGCAGTAAATACCACTAATGATAAACAATTATGTAGGGTTCTATACGAGATGTGACAAAAGACCATCCAGCACTCATGTAACATTTCATAAACACTTTATTAGGGGAACAAAGAAAAGGTAAACTTACAGACAATATTATGGACCTCATAAATAGCTTTCACTCCTGGAAGCTTAGAAGGCTAAGGTTATCATGGAAGCCCTTTGTAGAATCTGCTGTAACTTATTCGGACCCTCTTCTGGTGTGGCCATGGAAGAACACACACCTCTTCTGGTGTGGCCATGGAAGCACACACACCAAGCAGGGTCTTGGGCTGACATTAAATACTCTTTCTGCTTACATAAGACCAAGATATCATCTTTTCCTAACTACTGTAACTACTTTGTCAAAAACATTTCTTTGTATAGAAATTACAAATAACATTTCTCGAAAAACAAGGTGTATACCTGCTGTACAAACACTTCGGAGAATGTACTTACATCTGACGTCAATAAGCCATATCAATATAGTAAAACTCTAAAAGCATCACACCGATAATGGTCTTTCTCTATCCATTAACTACTAACAAGTTACAAGTCACACCTATTCTGTTGCTTATAGATAAAGCTGTTTTTGTAAAAAGACTGAAAAACATCATATTTGTATGTTCATTCTGAGCAAGCATTTCTGTGCATGTCACATTCTCTGAGTCTGGTTCACTCGAGTCAGCATGACAAAGCTGTTTTTCCATATAATGTGATATCAAATTATAAGTGTGAGTCTCTCTCTCTCTCTCTTCACTTCATAACCAGTAAATACTGTAGCATAATTAGCTGTATAAGAGATTAGGAAACAACAATACTGGGATAAATCATTCCCTTACATTCCTTCCCTGAACAACCTGGAGTTTGTGACTCAAGGGTGTTCACCAAGTCAGAAAAACAAATGTTACATGAAAAAACACACATACCAAGCAGAGCAAAATTTCAAAGAAGCAGGCAGAAATATGAAAAGACAAGGAATGCAAGTCATAAGAGACTCTCCTACGCCGACAGGGACTAGAGAGACCCTTCAAGATGATGAGAGCTAGATAAGACTCCCTTATCCACAGCACCAGTAGTAAACATGAGCCGAGGTGCAGAGCATGAGTGGTCAGAAAAAAAAAAACTTGCTCTCCACTCAGTGGTTCAAACAGCTTGACCCTAGAGATAAGGCTTTGAGCAAGGCAAAGGGTCATATGACTGAATGTAGAGACTTGCACTCTAGCCCAGTTTTAAATTGAAGCATAAGAACAGCTGTCATCTTTTTTATCTGCTCCTTAAACAGAAGACTCTGTTGTATTTTTTTCTTCTTGGGAATTTGAAAACTTTAAATGGCTTAATTCTGACTTCAGGGTGAGGCGTGCAATGGAATTACCCCTGCTGAATAAGGGAATTATCATATAAAGGAGAAGAAAAATACCCACAATGAGAAGAAGTACCCACAGACAATTCCAGAGGAAACCAAACCCAGGAATGAGGTTGGAAAACCAGTCTGGTATTTTAGAAATAATATCCCATAAAGCTTGAGGTCTGAATGCTCATGCTCTGCACCTCGGCTCATGTTTACTACTGGTGCTGTGGATAAGGGAGTCTTATCTTAACCAGAACCTGCCGTTGGTTTTCACTGGATCTGAAGAATGCCTTACTTAAAAGAGACCAGCTATGGAAAAAGGCCTGGAAATCACGTGCCGATGCAGACTGGTGTCTCTTCAGGACAGCTAGAAACGCCTGCACGAAACTGATCAGAGAGGCCAAGGCCAATTTTTATCAAAATGAATGGCTCTCTGCATCCAACAACCCAACCAAATTCTGGTCCACCATAAAGGAACTGTCTGGCCGTTCCCCAGGTAGTGTGCTACCTTCCAAAATTACTGTTGATAATGTTACCATTAGTGATAAATCTGAAATTCTTCAAGCCTTCAACAACCACTTTGTCACTGCAGGCATGTTATTCGATAATGCATCAGTAAGTAGTCTCCGTCCGCAGGTCAACGCCCAGCCTCCAGAACCAAGTAACAAAAATATGATCTTCTCATTTTCCCCAACCACCATAAAATAAGTTGAAGACCTCCTGCTACGGCTAGATACTAGAAAAAGTGCAGGAGCCGACTCCTTCGACCCATACTTTCTGAAAATAGCATACCACATACTTGCCACACCTATCTCACACCTATTCAACCTGTCCCTAGCCCAGGGCTGTATCCCCATGGAAAGGAAAACTGCTCATGTTATCCCTCTGTTTAAAGCAGGGGATCCCTGTGACCTAAATATTTATAGGCCACTCTCTCTTCTACCCATACTTTCAAAAATGCTGGAAAAAGTCGTGGATATACAGTTGAGATCGTTCCTAGACAACTCTACATTGCTTAACCCCACGCAGTCCAGCTTAAGAGCAAAGCATAGCACTATCACGGCACTGGCCAAAGTCACTAATGATTGGCAATGGGACCTCAACAATAAAAAATTTGTTTGCACTGTGTTTTTAGATCTCAGCAAGGCTTTCAATACCGTTGACCACTGCCTGTTTCTCTCCACCTTAAAAACTATAGGCATGGACTCAATCTCATTGGATTGGTTCCAAGACTACCTCTCTGATAAGCAGCAACAAATAAAGGCCGAAGGAGAGCTCTCTCCACTCAAACCAATAAAAAGAGGAGTCCCAGAGAGATCCATATTGGGCCCTCTACTGTTTGCCATCTATATTAACAACTTGGACTTAGGCATCACGGAAGCCAGTATCCATTTGTTTGCCAATGATACAGGGCTCTATCTAAGCCTTGATTCTCCTGGAGCTGCATGCCTGAACTACAAACTGGATTCAATACACTGCAGCACCAGCTTCTCAACAAAAAGCTACTGCTAAATGCAAAAAAAAAAAAACAAGGCCATGCTCTTTTCACCATCTAGCACTAGGGCTTACTCTGCTGCTGATGATACTTTTCCTCCCATAACCACCCTACTAGGTGAAAATCTTGAGTTCATGTCTAAATTCAAATATCTGGGTATATGGCTGACAACAAACTTTCCTTTGTGGAGCACACAGAAGAACTGATGAAAAAACTTAGGCAGAGGCTTGGTCTCTTTTTTCAGAATTAAACACCTCCTGACTGCAGATGCAAAAAGACAGCTTGTTCAATCTGCATTCCTCTCATTAATCGACTATGCCGACATTATCCATGGACAATGCCCTGTCTCACACCTTGCAAAACTGGATGTTCTGTACCATAGAGCATTAAGATTTATAACTGGCTTTCCGTCCTCCACATATCACTGCTCTCTATATGCAGCGGTAGGGTGGCCTTCCCTTCAATACAGATGGCATAGAAATGCAGCCCTCTGGACACTTCGAGCCCTTATCAACAAACTCCCATATTACATTGTTGCCTGTCTCCCCTTGAGTCCAATCAGTAGCTATGCCCTAAGAAGCCTAAGAAGCCACTAGCTAGTTTCCCTGAAAATCCCCAGGATCAGTACCCACTTTGGTAGGGCTACCATAAGCTATGCTTTACCCACGCTCTGAAATAGGATACAAAGATTGTTGAGACTCAGCTCCCCTGTCAGTATTGCCTTGTTTAAGACCATTTATGACAAAATGTTTGCCGAAATCTGTAAGTGTTCCCATAGTTCCTAGCAGTCTTAATGCTGTTTCTCTCTCTATCCTTACCCCATCCAGCCAGTAACCTAAGTTCCTTCCTTCCCTATTAACTACTTCACTAGTCAGTTGCCATACTGGCCCACAGCACCCTCTATACCACTTTTCCCATACTTCCCTCCTCCCGCCACTCAAGCAGGAGATGCAGACATCATTATGGGCCCCTCTGTAGCCTAGAATCCTCCACCCAAGCTTGTAAATGGTCACTGAGGGCTGAAATGTAAATAATTGTACTTTTCTATAGAGGTTTGAATAAATATGCTACTACAATTTCTGTATCCATGGATGTTGTAAATACCACAATAATGTTGTGTGATGCATATATTTTCGTACATGAACACTTGGAATGTATACTTTTCACCTACCACCTTTTGTAATCATTGCTTGTATCACTTTCTTCATTTTGTATTCTGTACCTTTAGTCTATGTATGTATAACTGTCCTCGACAACAGCAGGTCCACCTTGTAAATGAGCTTGCTCAACGGTGATCGCCTGGATAAATAAAGATATTGATAGATTGACTGAATAGGAGAGTGGTGTTCATTTGCTGAGCAACAAGGAACAGCTCATGAGTACTATTTTGAATGTCAGGGACCCATGAAGCTAGTGTAAGTACCTCATGTAGTTTGATGAAATTTTTTAAACCATATGGCACCTGAATAAAATCAATAGACTGTAGATTAGGATACACGGTATACATAACTGGCACAATGGGCAGGAAATCATACTCACATGCATAAGTATGGGTTAGAAAAGTGATAAGTGTGGGCCAAGTAGACCCCTCAGTAAGAAAACAGCCAAGGTCTAAAATGACATAAGAGCCATTTGTTAGCAGATGCACTATATTATGAGTTGGTCCAGAGACCCGAGTAACTTGTAGTGGACAGGTTTGAGATATCTCACAAGGAGTGTAGGCTGTCCCTTCACAAGTGTAAAGTCTGTCATGCCAAAGTTCACAAGAATCATACGGAAAGGCTTTCCAATTTTCATTACCATATGTAATGAAGGAATAGGATATGTTTAGGATGACATGTAATGCTCTAACAGGGGAGTAAAATTCTAAATAAAGCACAGAATACCCAGTACCAGACTGTCCCCAAAAAATGACAGGCATTTGTAAAATAAGTTCTATACAAGAGCCACGATCCTTAGAGGATGAATGGTTGGGGTAAATCATGGCTGCAAAGGCCATGGTTGTTAAATCTAGTAATGGAGAATTTCTGAATCTAGACTGAAAATTAATAACTGGACAAAGTCTGGCTCCACTAATTCCATTGGCAGAATACCATTTCTTAAATCAGAAAGGGTTCCTTCCAATAGACTTTGCACTTCTGCTTGCACCACACTGTCATGTTGAGCCTCTAGGATATTTTTTTTTGTAATGTGAAAAGACATTTCTATTCCCAGAGTAATATTCTGAAAATTTCTTTTAGTTTTGTTAAGTACATTTTGGATGCTACTAATGGCATTCATTAAGTGATCGATGGCAGCTCCCTGTTTGGACAATAAATAAGTGTCATATATTCCAAGAAGTGTCCCAGACCCAAAAAACATTTGGTCCTTTTTGAGAATTGTTAACAGTTTGGGTCTACTGGCTCATAAAAGTAGCTGTCGTTGTCTTGGCTATGAAGTCCTGAGACTTTGCAGCTGCTAGTAATACTGTCTCTGAGAATGTCATCCCACTGTTGGTTAACACACTCCTTGGCCAGCAAGACCATGGAGGTAAAATTAACAGTTGTGTAATACAGTGGATAACTATCCCTACAGACACAGGCAAAGAAAAGATTACCAGCCTCATCATCCTGAACAGTAGTATCTGCACAGGTAAAAGGAGTCCGGATTGCATTACATAAGTCTTGTGGGGAATCAAAGGTAGCAGTGAGTATAGTACGCTGACTACCATTTATTGTTCTAATATTGTAGCAGTGTAGCATTTCTACAGAAATATCCTGACCTTCAACTTACAATTTTTGCTTTTTGTGATCACAATAAGTATAGTGATGCCAAGGTGGCACAAAAGTAGCAAAAGACATTTTTTTCCATTTAATGTTCTGATGAGCCATGGAATTGAGAAATGTCTGATAGGAATTTTGAGTGGGGATACGAAAGTTATACAACCCATCTGGGCAGGCCAAAATGGCTTTGTGTTGTACAATTGCAGTTCGGTTTATGACCTTGGAGAGCACCGTGGGATCCCTAATAATGTACACCTCTGTCTATCCACGTGCTCCGAGCACACCCTCGGGCTTATTTCCAAGAGAAAGAATAGCGCACAGACCAAAGGCATCAAAACATTTTTGTTGTTGTTTTTCTTTTACCAAAATTTGGATACCCAAAAGAGAAAACAAAATTAGGAATATTTCTCTTATAGGTATTATAGAGATTATTAAAATCTTTACTAATTGAATCCCAAAAAAACCATCCCTCTTTATTATTCTGCACCAACCGGGTTATATAGCTCGAACCTCCAATCATTTGTTTATAAAGACCCAGTGGACTCAATGGGATTTTAACTGGTATAGCCAAGGTCTGATTACGAAGAAACATTGGATACATTAACCGATCATAAACAATTCCTTTGCCCACTTGTATGGGCATGTCCCACTGAGTGTAGGCCATGTTTAGGTGTTCATGTTTTCTTAATAAACCCAAATTTAAAGTGACATTAGTAGCTTGAAGTGAGTCATGAAGATTACTTATCTCATAAGTCATATTTGAAGAGCGCCCCTTAAAGGTAGCATCCCACTTTTCTGAGTGAAATGAATATAGCCATATTTTTATCACACAGGCTACTGTAATTGAAAGCCACAGTACCAGCAGCGAGGTAAAAACACACCAAAGTTTCTTCCTTGTGTCCATGATGAAAGTGCAAAATGTACAAAGTTCAAGTCCATGAAGCACTTCAAGGTGAAATACTCCAGACAAATCAGTCTTTCTTAGTCTTTAGAAGTTGTAGTAAGAACAGTGGAAACTTGCAGTGTTTGGAATGAGTAGACGTGTAACAGTTCAGTGTCTGTCAGTTCAGATAAGTAGCACAAAACACATGCTGTCTTCAGAATTTTCTGGGGAAAATTACCAGCTCCTTGCTGCTTTTAATGGCATGGATATTTTCTTGTTAGTTCATTTGGATTGGATTTAAATGGGATCTAGGGCATTAGGCCTGAAGAAAAGAGGAGAAATACTAAGAGAAAAGAGCAGACATTAGTACAAAATTGTGACAATTAATTAGCCTTGAAGGGTTTTGTTTGGTTTACATGTAACCACTTTTCTACAGGTTTTTTCTTATCTGTGATTCGGACTTTAATGACAGCTGGGGACAGTTTGTCTGTTAGTGCAAAGGGACCCCTCCAGAATTTATGCAAGGCATGATCAGGAGTTTGATAATCCAAAATCATGATCTTGTCTCCCAGCTGATATTCCAAGGGGCTTACCTTGGCATCAAAATGCTGCTTTTGTATCTGCTGTGCCTGTCCCAGATTAGTGGACACAAACTTGTTAATGGCTTGGAGGTTTTCCTTCAGAACAGACATGTACTTGTCCAGCAGTAATTTATCACAGATAGCTGTCCCTAGACCCTCATACCACAGGTGGGCAGGTGTTCTCATCTGCCTCCCTGTCATGACTTCAAATGGGGTAAGTCTAGTGGAGGAATTTGGGGTTGCTCGAATTTCCATGAGTACCAGAGGTAGTTTAGAAACATAGAAACATAGAAGTTGACTGCAGATAAGGACCGCAAGGCCCATCCAGTCTGCCCATTTCTTTTTCTACCTTATAAATGTGCCATCGGCCTTTGCTCTGTCAGTGACCTATCTATTCATAGTCATTTGTATTGCTCCCTTATGCCTATCCCATGCCTATTTGAAGCCCTGCACTGTATTCATAGCCACCACTTCTTGTGGTAAGCCATTCCATGCATCCACCACCCTTTCTGTGAAAAAGAATTTCCTCACATTCCCCCTTAATCGGCCTCCCTCTAATCTCATGCTGTGTCCTCTTGTCCTGCTATTTTTCTTATATTTAAACATGTTAGACTCTTTTCACCTTGTTTATGTCCTTAAGGTGTTTGAATGCCTCGATCATATCACCTGTCTCCTCCTTTGCTCAAGGGTATACATATTGAGCTCCATTAATCTGTCCTCATATGTCTTCTGATGCAGTCCCTGCACCATTTTGTTGCCCTTCTCTGGACTGCCTCAATTTGGTTAATGTCCTTGTGAAGGTGTGGCCTCCAATACTGCACGAGTACTCCAGATGGGGCCTAACCAATGTCTTGTACAGAGGGATTATTACCTCCTCTTACGACTTGTGATACCCTACTAATACACCCTAACACCCCCTAGCCTTACCTACTGCTTTAGAGGTCTGCTTGGATGATTTTAGGTCATCAGTGATGATGATGCCCAAGTCTCTTTCTTCCTTTGTGACTGCTAGCAACTCCCTCCCAGCCTATAAGTGGCTTCAGGGTTTCTCTTCCTATGTGCATGATTTTGCACTTCTTTGCATTAAATCTCAGTTGCCACTCTTCTGACCATTCTGCTAGTTTATCCAGATCTCTTCTCATTTTGCCCACCCCATCTGGCTCATCTACTCTGTTGCAGATCTTGGTGTCATCTGCAAACAGACAAGCCTTACCTCTAGTCCATCTGCAAGGTCACTAATGAAGATGTTGAATAGGACTGGCCCCAGGACTGATCCCTGAGGTACCCACATTGTGACTTGCATCTCTTCTGACTGTATACCATTTACCACCACTCTCTGTTTTCTGCCAGTCAACCAGTTTGCCACCCAGTTGACCAACTTCGACCCACCCGAGCCTACCCAGCTTATTTATCAATCTTCTATGTGAACAGTGTCAAAAGCTTTGCTGAAGTCAAGGTAGGTGACATCAACTGCTCCCCCTTGGTCCACCACTCTGGTTACCCAGTCAAAGAACTCTATGAGATTAGTTTGACAGGACCTTCCTTTTGTAAACCCATGCTGTCTTGGATCCTGTGCCCCTATGGATTCCAGGTGTTGCACTATCCTTTCCTTAAGGAGTGCCTCCATAATCTTGCCCACTACTGAGGTAAGACTGACCGGTCTGTAGTTCCCGCCTCCTCCTCTCTACCACTCTTGTGGAGGGGATCACATGAGCCCTTCTCCAGTCTTCTGGGACCTCTCCTGTGTTCAAAGACTCACTAAACAATTTGCTAATGGTCTGCTAGTTCCTCCTTTAGCTCCTTGGCACCCTGGGATGTATGCCATCAGGTCCCATTGCCTTATCCACCCTGAGCTTAGCAAGCTCTTGTAGGACCCTTTCTTTTGTGAAGGGAGTAGTGCTCACCTCCCTCCCCTGTGTCCATGATGTTGAGCTGTGGGCCCTGCCCTACCTTCTCTTCAGTAAATACTGAGCAAAGTATCTATTTAGGATAGATGCCTTTACAGGGTCTCCTCCTCACATGCTCCCTTTTCTCCATTAAGCTTAGCAATACCCTCTGGACTTTCTCCTTTCACTAATGTATCATAGAAAGTCTTGTCACCTTCTTTTCTGTTCGTGCTAGTGTTTCCTCAGTTTGGGACTTTGCCTGCCTTGCTGCCTTACCTGCTTCCCTTAGGGCAGTTTGGTATGCCTCCCTATCTTCATCCGCTGTGTTCCTTATATTTCCTGAAGGCCAGCCTTTTGGCTCTGACCTTTTCTGCTACTGTATTTGAGAACCAAAGTGGTTTCCTTCTTCTTTGCACTTCCTTTCTGTCTAACACAATGGGATGTTGCTTCAAGTATTGCATCCTTAATGCTTGCCCACTTTGCCTGTACCCCCTCACCTGTGTTTCTTTTGCCAGGGCTAGCTTAACTCTGTTGGCCATCTTATCAAAGTCAGCTCCTCTGAAGTCCCATATTTTTTGCCTTGGAATGGGATGATTTAGATGTAGTAGTCAAATTGAACCATACCATGTGATGGTCACTGGCCCCAGGTGACCTTCTACCTGGAGATCTGTGATCCCTTCTTTGTTAGTCAGTACTAGATCTAGGATAGCCCTGTCTCTTGTGGGTTGCTGTACCAGTTGTTTGAGGCCCTCCTGCAGGGAATCCACTATGAGTCTAGTTCTGGCAGATGTTCCTGCTGGTATTGACCAATCTGTATCCGGCATGTTGAAGTCTCCCATTATCAGAACCTCCCTTTAGCTGTCATGTTTTGTATATTTTCTAACAGTAATGTGTCTATGTCCTCCCTCTGGTCTGGGGCCTGTAGACAACCCCAGTTCTTATGGCTGTCCCATTTCCTGTTTCCAGGGTGACCCACAGTTCTTCTGGCTCCTTATGTGTATTCTGAATTTCTGTAGCTTTGATATTTTCATTAACATACAGGGCCACTCCTCCCCCCTTTTTGCACCTCGGTCTCTTCTGAACAATACATAGCCAGGTACTGAAGTCTCCCAAGTGTGGTTACTGGTAAACCACGTCTCACTAATTGCTACTATGTCCAGTTTAGCCTCTGACATTATTGTCTGCAGGTCTGGGATCTTATTTCCCAGGCTGTGAGCATTTGTGTACATGATTTTCCATTGGCCAGATTTTGGTGTGTTAGTTGTTGGGTGAAGTTTGGCATTACCCCTGTGCATCGTATGGGGAGACAAACCTTTTTTCATACCTGGTGATGCAAAGGAACGGCAAACACGCTGAATTCTTGTGTGACCACTAGCTGAGGGGAGGGTGTTCTCCCATCCGACGCATGGGTGCTGCGCCCTCTCCCATTTGCTAGTTTAAATATTCTGCAAAGACGTCAAACTTCTGCCCCAATGCACTACTCCCTCTTTAGTCAGATGCAGTCCATCAAATTTAAAGAACTCGGCTCCCAGAACTGTTGCCAGTTCCCTACAAATTGTGTCCTTTTTCCTGGCACTAGTCCTTGAGCCACGTGTTTAGCTCCCTATCTCCCCTTTCTGACCTTCCGTCCATCTGCTCCCTTCTCCCAGACTGGCAGGATCTCAGAGAGGAGATGCCGGACGAAATAGATGATAGTTTGTCACCCAGCTTAGTCAGGTGTTCCTTGGTCTCCACAACTGACTGGCTGGCGTAGATCATTAGTCCCTATGTGTACTAGGACATCAATGTTTTCTCCTGCTTTGTGAACAATTTTAGTAATGCGGTCAGTGTCTCTCCATGCTGATGTACCTGGGAGACATCTGACCATCACCCTGGCTGAGATGGGTATCAACTCCCCGAATCATGGAGTCTCCTATGACTGAAGTTTTTGGATTTCCTTTGTGCTTGTTTAGTTTTGGTTCCTGATTTGGGTGAGTTTTGTTGTGCTAGCTCCTGTGCCGCAGTGTCCTGCTCTGCAGTGTCTTCTGCCTCTTTATTTGATTTCAGAGATAGAGAGGCTCTGTTTGTTGATAACATCCCAATCCTTCCTAAAGATTGAGACATGTTTCCTCAGCATTGTTTTGATAGTCCTATTCACCCTCTTCACCTGACCGGAGGACTAAGAGTGATAGGAAATGTGATACTTTTGTTTGATCCCCAAAGCAGTCAGACAATTTTGCATTACATGGCCTGTAAAATGTGTTCCCTTGTCTGACTCAATGGTGCCTGGGAGCCCCCAAGCACAAAACACTTTCTCCACCAGATGCTTTGCTGTAACAGAAGCGGTGTCAGTTTTGCTTGGAATTGCTTCTACCTATTTTGAATACATGTCTGTGACAGTTATAATGTACTTGTTACCCCTAGCAGTAGATGGCAGTTGTCCTATGAAGTCAATTTGCAAATTACACCATGGGCCATGCTTAATTTGTGGTGTAAGCAAAGCCTTTTGTGTATGCTGTGCCGAATTGGTTTGTGCACATACTATACAGTTGGAACAATGCTTCCTTATGTCTTCAATCATCTTTGGCCACCGGGCTAGTTTTCTAACCAGTTGCAAAGTTTTTGATACTCCTTCATATCCTTCCTGATCATGGCGCAACTTTAACAATTCATGTCTGATATGCTCTGGTGCAACAAACAGAGCCTCTCCTGTCTTTGGATTTTTATATATTAATAACCCTGACTACCCATCTATGTACATGTTTGAAGAGTCTTGATCATTTAACCTGATTTGTGCTCTGAGTTGTTTTAGCTGAGGGTCTATGTCCTGCATTTGTTTCAAGTCCAAGATCTCCAAATCCTGCTTCACAGTGCTCGCCACGGCAGCCACTCTAGGAGAAGGAAGCTGCCATTGCTCTTCCTCCCCTGGGTGCCTGTGCAAACCAGGAAGTCAGCCTGTGCATTTGTGCAGCAAAGGAGCATGCTTAGAGTGTGCCTTAACCTTTAAAACATAGATAGGGAAACCTGATGTAATGGCAGGGTGGAAATAAAGGACTAGTGGAGACAGGTGTTTAATGGGTTTGCCATCAGATGACATGAAGTTGTTACGCTGCCAGAGGAAAGAAACTCTGTCAAGGTTAGGCAGAGTCAAGATGAGCCAGAACAAAGAACCATGGGAGGTGGAAGGGCAAGGGTGGGCAATAAATGCAAAGCATAGCAAATTGCTGTGAGCTCGGCTGCTTGTAGCCAAGTGTAGAGTACAGTGCAAGGCAATAGATAATCAAGGGATGGAATGTACACACTAAAGCTGGTGGCACATACCATGCATATTCAAAGAAGAACCATCAGTAAAAATACAGGAGGCAGTGAAAGCAAATGCAACAGAAGGGCATTCTTTGAAAACAGCAGTCTGAAAAGAGGACCTCAGGATGGGTGGGGCAGAAACTGCACAGTCATGCAGTTCCTGACAGAAGAGGACCCACTAGCTGAGAGGTTGCAGTGTGTGAAACTTCAAGGTCTCTGTCCTGCAACAGAGCCCACTGTGTAGCCGAGAGTTTGAAACCGTACCCTCCTTTAGCTTGGGTGAATGAAAGAAAGCAGCAGATTTATGTGGAGAGTGCAGGATGACTTTAGTGAACCCAGTGATGTAGGTAAGGTATTTAACATCCCAAAATGTGCCTAACAGGTAATTTTAACAGGGAGTATAACTATTTCGGTTTCGTCTTTAAGGTTTAAAGAAAAATGAAACACTGTATTTAAGGCAAAGCATATATGTGCAGCTTACAGATGTTAAGCTGCATGTGAAAGTCATGTTTGTTTGTGTAACACCCCCTGTTACCCGGGGTTACTAGAATCCCAGTAAGACCTAGTGGTAGGCAGGGAAGGCAGCTTGTGAAACTCCAGTTAAATGGATTTCACACTGTCTCACTCTGTTCTCAGTCTCAATTGAGACTGAGGGATGACATCACCATAGAACTAGCACAGCTGCATGAGCCACATTGGAATCTGCAGTTGGTAGTTTGGTTAGAATGTTGGGAGTTTTTGAACAGTGAGCAGCAGCAGTTGTGAGTGAGCAGTCTTGAAGAGAGGAGCACAGCAGTCAGTGCACAGGCTCTTGGAGCCTAAGCTCTGATATAGAGCTACTTTTAGGGAAAGGTGTGTGTTTCCACCTAAAGAGGAACACAGTAAGCTGTTCTTGAAGTGGTGGAGACCGCTGTTACTGGTCTCTGTGCCCCATACCTGAGGGGATGGTGTTGGAAGGTTTGCCTGTTATTCCAGGGGCAACCTCCTGGTTTCGGCTAGGGAAGAAGCTGCCTTATTTTCTGAAATGTGTTGTGGCACAAGAAGCTGTCAAGATTCAACTGTGGGGCACCTGCAACCAAAGGGTGAGTTCTGCTCTTGTCAAAGGGCCTATGTTTCACCTGAACTGTGTTAAAGTGGGGATTGGACTGCTGAATTAGTGGGAGGCCTAGAGGAATAGGCTTAGCCAAAGTAAAAGTATGTTCAGGTCCAGCACAAGGGGAAAGCCAAGACATGTAGAGGAAATGTGCTATACATTTACCCTTTAGTCTACACTGCCAAGCTTTTCAGGAAGAGATGTTTAAGTATGTTCGAGTTTAGTACAAGGGGAAAGTCAAGGCATGTAGAGAAAATGTGCTATACGTTTACCCTTTAATCTACATTGCCAAGCTTTCAAAAAGAGTTGTTTAATGTCCAGAGAAATGGCCGGGTATGGCTTGTAGAAGCTGGAGGTGGGAGACCCCCCATCTTTAGTAACCAGGTTCACCTCTACGGATTTGCACTGTAGCCCTTTTACTTTGCCTCAGGCACTTGGCCAGTGCTGAGGGAAGTACCCAGACGTGGGATTGAAAGGAAATTTCCCTTAAGGAGTTGAAGGCTGTAAGGTGGTTTGGGGAGCCAACAACGGAAAATGTGTCCACTGCCATATGGACAGGGATCGGGTGGCCGGCAGGGGAGCTGGGCCAGGAAAAACCCAAATAGTGTACAAGTCGGGCTGTGTACCCAAAGCGGTGTGCAAGTCCGGGCTGTGTGCCTGGTGGGTTCAGAGCCTGAGGGCTGAAGTGTTGAAGAAGTGTTCTGTTACTCTTATCTGCATTACCAGGAATGTAGCCCCATGGGGGTCCATCTATGCTTTGTTTGTTCAGTTTGGATGTGAATAAAAGCCACACTTTAGAATCCCATTCCTGGTATTGGACTTTGCAGTTATTGCTTCCTGTGTTTGGATTTACTTGGGTGCCCCTGTGCAGAGTAACCAAACCTAAGCCCCTGTACTGAGTAACCTAGTCCTCCCTGAACCCAGTCCCCACCTGGTACTGCTGTCAGCTTCAACAGCATACCACCTGTCATTTGCAAAATGGCAGGGGTGTAGGGGTTACAAAATGGAGGCACCGCTGGGATTTTTAATTGGGAGGAAAGGTGCTCAGGCAAGGGGTTAGTGTTTTGGTTATCTGGCAGTGGGTAGCCCAAAAAGCTGAAGTAAGTTTAACTAGTGTGTCACTGTGTGCTGTGGTTCATATGCTGCTGTTAAAATGCCAACTGTTTACCAAGGAGCAGTAAAACTGAAAGAGTATGCCCTTGTCCTGCCTTAAATATTTACAGTGTTTTTGCCAGCTTTTAAAAACTGTGTGTGATAAAGAAAAGTGTGGAAGACTAGGTAGCAACAGGAAAATTGTGCTCTGAACATTGGAAATGCTCTTGAGTAAACTGAGAGTCTTGTTGTGTTAATGGCTATGTTAAATGGTTGAAATGGGCCTCGCCGTGGAGTCAGTTCGAAAAAAAGTAGTTTCTGCATTTTAAATTTGCCTGCTCGATGATCGCCATGAAGAGATGAGCACTTCATGAGGAAAGAGGCTCATTTGCATGGCGTCGTGTGATTGGTGAGGCTGCAATCAGTCCCACCCCCAGCCAGCTCTACGACTTCCCAGCATTCGAGGGAGGTGGACTGGAGTGCATGTACTGGCTTGGTGGAGGAGCACTGTGGTGATTAAAAGCACTGTAAAAGAATTAAAAATAGACTCTTCTGTTTAAAATCGGCTCAACCCACATCTCGTTAGACTGGATTTTAAGTGTGGTGATCGGAGAGACAATCGCGGACTGCCCACCTGCTTCCTTTCTGAGGCTTCCAAGACTGGCTGCAGGCTGTTTTTCCATTGCAGCAAACAGCTACTGATAACAGTGAGTACCAACAGTAAAAATTGCTCAAACAGTGATTTTCTGCCAAAAGTCAGCTGAATATGTGTGCAGCAGTGTAGTCGCTTTGCAAATAAAGACTGTGTCAAGTTTTACCAGCTAAAGCAAGTCTGTTAAGCCATTGACCATGAGCATAGTGATGGGTTCAGCGTCAGATTAAAGTTTCAAAGCCAGTAGAGAGACTGTGAGTTGTAACAAAATGTGCAGCACTAGTTACAGGCAATCCTGTGCTTGAAATCCTGAGGCATTAAGAGACTGAGAGCTAAAGCAATGTTTTCAGCAAGTGAAAAGTCCATGGCAAATCATATAAATGTGCTAGAAAAAGAACAGTGCAAGTTTGTGCAGTTTTGAGCAAAGTTATCAGTAGTGTGTGTAAATCGGATGCGCAGTGGCTTGACCCAATTTCTGAATGTTGATGCGCAGGAGTGCTGCCGCCGCCATTACAGGGTGGGGTAGTAATGTAAACACAGCAGCAGAGGAGCCATTTTAAAAGTAAAAGAAAGTGTTCAGTGAAGCGGGACTCTCAGTAACAGTAAGCATTTGTTTGTTATCCCTGCAGTTATGGCCTCAGGACAAGCCCGCTACCTGAATCATGCCCGGGCTGCAGTAGCAGCAGAAGTAAATAAGTTAAGGGACACTGAAAGGTGTTGCTGTGAAGGACACTGCCTTCTCATGTGGCAATCCCTGGATATCCAGTGCAAGTGTGTCTAATATGCTTAAATGCTGGAAGGGAAGTCTTCATGGTACCTCACTGTTCTGGGTGCCTAGAGAAATATGGCTTGTTTAAAGTGCCCAAGATTCATTTGGCTCCCACATGGACAAAAGTTCAGGAATTTATAGTTGGCAGCACACTGCACCAGGTGGAGCCTGTTGAAGAAGGCCCCTTGGGGGAGTGTGGCACAAAGCTAGAGGGTGCAGATTTAGAGACAGAACCATATGCTGATGTTTCAGATGCTGGATCACAGAGAGATAATTCAGACAGAGCATCAGTAGACCCCTGGTGGGCGGGCCTAGCCTGAGTCTCATAGGAGAAGATGAGATGAGGGAGGCCTTGAATGGGAGTGTTGACCTCCATGCCTAGTGATGAATGGATAGTCTCAGGAGTGAGGACGACTGCTCACTCCTGGGCACGGATTATCAGTGAGGAAGAAGATAAGGGGAACCTATGTGGCCTTGTGAAAAAGGAACGGTACACAGCCTCAAGCTCTTGCCTTGGAAGAATGCATGGAAGAAAGTGGTGATGCCACTGCCTGGCTGTGCAAGAAGAAGTCAGGATCCATTTTTCATCCGTTGAGAATGCATAGCTGGCAGAACCAGGACTGGCCGCCCCAAGCCAGGTCAGCGGTCTCAGGTTGACCAAAGCTAATAAGAGGAGAGACTGGTTCGTGGGAAGCTAATGAAATCTTTGGGATGTCCTTTCCTACCTTTCCTCGGAGAGTCTAGGAGAGATTGAGAACAGCAGAAAATCCTGGATCTGGGCTGAAGTAATGAAATGTGTGCATCCTGGTGCAAACAAGCATGTTAGGAACAGACTGGTTCATGAAAAATACACCCAGTGAAAAGAGGCGGGACACTGTTTGTGGACACTGTGGAATAGTGGATGGAGAGGGACGTGAAACCTTTCACAGTGTGAATTATTTGCCCAGATGGGGTAATAATTCAAGCTCCAGGCCCCTTGTACTATTGGCCTCAATGCGGGACCTCCCTGCAAGTGTGCCCGTGCCTCACCAGATGGAAAGCAGAGCAGTGGTAGCCACTGCCACACCAGCCATTGCTGTGCCTTTGCTGTTCTGCCAGTATGGACATCCAAGACTCAGGTGCCCACATTCATCAGTTCTACAGTGTACTGGCCTTTCCAGAATCCATCGACTGGCCCACCAGATGACTTCAGATCCAGAGGACACCATCCCAGCTGTATCCTGATCCATCGCCTGGTAATCAGATGATGTCAGATCAGCTGTTTTCCTTTTTGTTCCTGTTCTAAGGTTCCATCTCCAGAGATGACGTCTTCCCAGCAGTTTCCAGATGTGCCCTCCTGTAGTTCCCAGAAGATGTCCGCCCATTGTATAGGAAGAATGCTGCCAGGGAGAGTCTTCAGCTGAGGTGCAGGTCGGTGTGTATTATTCCTTCTACAAGGGACTGGTAAGTCCAAACTTTTCTATCCTTATGACATTGCAGTACACACCCTACACTAGCAGACTCCAGAAAGTGTGAACTGTCCTCAAAGACTCTCCCCTTTGGGACTTTGGCCTGCTAGAACTGTGCTTAACCGGGCTCCGGCCTAGGAGAGACTCTTTAATGGACTAGCCTTCGGGCACTGTGGTCACTAGATGGGACTTTTAGTGTACTCCATCCCCCAAATGTGTATTGTAAATAATGTCATTGTTTTTCTTCTGTTTTCTAATGTTTATACTGTTTTTCTACCTTTTCTGAAAAAAAAAAAAAAACCCTTTTTGGGATTCTCAGGTGTTTTGATGGTAGGGATTTAGATAGACTGTGTATGCAGATTAGGAGTGTGTGTTGTCTTTCTTTTTTCTTGCAGGTGTTCCTGAAGAAAATAGAAGAGAAGACAAGAAGAGGAGGAGGGGCTCATCGGAGTTCCTAAATAGTACTTTAGTGTGTAGTGTTTAAAGTACTGTTGTTGTTATTGTTGTTGTTACTGTAGTAACCCTTTCTTTCTACAGGTGTGGTGGTGGGGGTATAAGGCAGTAATGTAATGTAATAGATGGTATTAGTTCTTAGTGTGTGGTTGCAGGGTGCCCAAGGTTGGGGAGGTCCCGGTTTGTTTTATTTTGGGGTGTTAAGTTAGAGGCAGACATATTTTCTAGAGGGCTAGGGAGATAGACAGGCTGTGGTCCTGAATGGCCATAGGGACTGCAGTGCTGAGCTATTAGGCTATGCTCTGGACAGTTCTACCAGAGCCACTAGGCATCCATAGTTAGTGGGTAGAGTAGAGGCTGATATGTTAGCCACAGGCCTCTAGGCTCTTAGTGTTGCCTGCCTGTGCTAGCACATGGTAGGAGGGGGCCTGATCACCCACCTCCACAGGTAGCACATAGGGTGGGATGGCCTAAGCTGGGTAAATAATGACTGTGGACAGTCATTTTCCTGGCCCAGGGCGAGTGTAATTCCCCTGTTACCCGGGGTTACTAGAATCCCAGTAAGACCTAGTGGTAGGCAGGGAAGGCAGCTTGTGAAACTCCAGTTAAATGGATTTCACACTCTCTCACTCTGTTCTCAGTCTCAGCTGAGACTGAGGGATGACATCACCATAGAACAATCGCAGCTACATGAGCCACATTGGAATCTGCAGTTGGTAGTTAAGTTAGAATGTTGGGAGTTTTTGAACAGTGAGCAGCAGCAGTTGTGAGTGAGCTGTCTTGAAGAGAGGAGCACAGCAGTCTGTGCACAGGCTCTTGGAGCCTAAGCTCTGATATAGAGCTACTTTTAAGGAAAGGTGTATGTTTCTGCCTAAAGAGGAACACAGTAAGCTATTCTTGAAGTGGTGGAGACCGCTGTTACTGGTCTTTGTGCCCCATCCCTGAAGGGATGGGTGTGAAAGTTTTGCCTGTTATTCCAGGGGCAACCTCCTGGTTCCAGCTAGAGAAGAAGCTGTCTTGTTTTCTGAAATGTGTTGTGGCACGAGAAGCTGTCAAGATTCAACTGTGGGGCACCTGCAACCAAAGGGTGAGTTCTGCTCTTGTCAAAGGGCCTATGTTTCACCTGAACTGTGTTAAAGTGGGGATTGGACTGCTGAATTAGTGGGAGGCCTAGAGGAATAGGCTTAGTCAAAGTAAAAGTATGTTCAAGTCCAGCACAAGGGGAAAGTCAAGATGTGTAGAGGAAATGTGCTATACATTTACCCTTTAGTCTACACTGCCAAGCTTTTCAGGAAGAGATGTTTAAGTATGTTCAAGTTTAGTACAAGGGGAAAGTCAGGACATGTAGAGGAAATGTGCTATACATTTACCCTTTAATCTACATTGCCAAGCTTTCAAAAAGAGTTGTTTAATGTCCAGAGAAATGGCCGGGTATGGATTGTGGAAACTGGAGGTGGGAGACCCCCCATCTTTAGTAACCAGGTTCACCTCTACGGATTTGCACTGTGGCCCTTTTACTTTGCCTCAGGCACTTGGCCAGTGCTGAGGGAAGTACCCAGATGTGGGATTGAAAGGAAATTTCCCTTAAGGAGTTGAAGGCTGTAAGGTGGTTTGGGGAGCCAACAACAGAAAATGTGTCCACTGCCATATGGACAGGGATCGGGTGGCCGGCAGGGGAGCCGGGCCAGGAAAAACCCAAATAGTGTACAAGTCGGGCTGTGTACCCAAAGCAGCGTGCAAGTCTGGGCTGTGTGCCTGGTGGGTTCAGAGCCTGAGGGCTGAAGTGTTGAAGAAGTGTTCTGTTACTCTTATCTGCATTACCAGGAATGTAGCCCCATGGGGGTCCATCTATGCTTTGTTTGTTCAGTTTGGATGTGAATAAAAGCCACACTTTAGAATCCCATTCCTGGTATTGGACATTGCAGTTATTGCTTCCTGTGTTCAGATTTACTTGGGTGCCCCTGTGCAGAGTAGCCAAACCTAAGCCCCTGTGCCGAGTAACCTAGTCCTCCCTGAACCCAGTCCCCGCCTGGTACTGCTGTCAGCTTCAACAGCATACCACCTGTCATTTGCAAAATGGCAGTGGTGTAGGGCTTACATTTGTATTTTTAGGTTAAATCTAAATGACTTAGGCAAGTATTTTAATAATATTGTTGTATAATTAATGGTAACCCTTTGGTATATGAATTGCTGAGTTATGTATTTGCTGATGTACAAGGACATAGAGAAAGCCCTTATGGTGAAATACAAGACTGTTCTGTCTTTTTTTGTTTGTTTGTTCTTATCTATGGCTGCCCAAACCATAATACCTTTTGTAAACTAAGGTTTAGCCTGAATTGAACAGGGTTAGTTTATATGGCAATAGAACAGATGGATTTGCTGGTGAGTGAAGCTGGTGCAAGTGCAGAGGCACTTTGCCCCCTCCCCCTGGGAAAGGCAAGTGGTAGATAGCATACAGGATGACTATACCCAAAGAAGTTAACACATGGCCAATATAACAGTAAAAGATGCACTGGGGAAAACATAAAGGGAAAAACCATGTGGCTTGAAATAAGCTGACACTATAGTGGAGGACCCCTTTGCAATTGAGATGGCACACAGACAAAGTAATAGAAGAAAATAAATAGCTACATGAGACGTAGCTGTGTGGAGATGAACAAAAAAGAATGACATTTCTTTTAAAAATGCAATAATGGTGGAGCAGCTGCATATGAGCTGAACCAAACCATAAAAAAAAATTTGGTTGTCTGAATTGTAATAGCAGCATTACTGCAAGTGAATAATGGAAAGACAGAAGTAAGCATAGGTTGGCTGGTAACTAAGGCCCTGTCCACACTGCAGCCTGAAAACCCTTCTGTAACATTACAGAGGATGTAAACCGCATACGATAACGGCGTGCGTTTACACCTGAATAACACAGTGAAAGCCTGGTGAACTGCTAGTAGAAACCTGTCAGGAGGCGGTTTCTAAGCAACGGTTACAGAAATGGTTTCAAGGCTGTAACGTTATCGCCTGCTCTCTAAACACATGACCGCTTAGCCCCAGTCATCCACTAGACCAGCAGGCAGTGCCACAGAGGGCACTGGGAGGCAGAAGAAGAAGGAAGCGCTGGGAAGGCAGAGAGAAGCATGGGAGACAGTAACCAGTGCAGCGGTGGAAACGGTGCAGAGGCAGTGCCTGCACAACCCCAGGCAGGTAGACCAGACTCAGCTGGGTTCACACACTCTAAAGAGGCGAGCCAGGAGGCACCAGTCTGCCATTAGGGGCTGCCTGCTGCAGCTGTCCAAGAACTGTGAGGGCGGTAAGAGCACTGGTGCCCAGGGAAACAGTGGGCACAAGCCATAGGAGCCATCAGCATGACACCAGCACTGTGTGCTACAGGTGTGAGGGGTCCCAACAGATGCCAAACACAAGGGCCAGCCCCAAGAAGACAGCAGCTGCAGAGCATACCACAACAGCACCACTGCAGAGTGACCCCGGCCCACACTGCCTGTGACTGGTGGAGGGTAGAAAGGACTATGCCAATCAGTGACCACATCCACACACCACTCTGCCCACCTGCAGGACCATGTCAGATCACAGCACCACCTGGTCGGATGAGGCTACAAAACTCCTGGTGGAGTTCTGGACACAGGAGAAGGTGCAGGCTAGAGCTAAGCCAGTGCAAGGCACAACATGAAGGTGTATCAGAAGATCTAGGAACACCTGTATCGTGAATGGGGTGGAGGCGGATGGAAAGCAGTGCCTTGACAAGATAAAGCAACTGAAGGTGCAGTACCATAAACCAGGGACAGGAACTGACACTCAGGGGTGCGTGTGTGTGCCCTTCATGACACATTGGATACCATACTGGGAACACGGCCTACTACCAAACCAGCATTCATCCTCGAGCTCACAGGTGGCCAGCCCGAACTGGACATGGAAGATGATGGGACATCATCAGGATGCGCATGCACCTGGGGAATGAAGACATGATGGTGTGGCAGGAGGAACCGACACAGGTAATTGCATTGTGCAACTGTGTATGCTGGGTTCTTGCATGCGGTGGGGGTGTCTCCTGGGCACGCAGCACAAGGTGACAGGCATGGCATGGGTGGTGGCACTGGTTCACTTGAGTGGCTTTGCATGTGGCACCTGAGGTGTGTGTAGGCAAACAGGTGAGTGCGGGACATGGGCATGTGGCTGGGGTTTGCGGTGGAGGGTAGGGGTGGGGTACGCACCTGTATGTAATGGTGGCAGGTGTGTTCTGACATTCCAGGGCAAGACCACGGTGAGGGACATCGGTGGATGCTGATGCAGTGGAGGACTCCCCAGTGTCCTTGGCAATGCAGGATGTAATGCCAGGAACCTCCAGTGATGGCTCCACTGCAGGAGGAGGCCACCATGTGAAGCGGCAGGTTGGACCAGGCACCCTGGTGAACCTCAGAAGAGGAAGTCAAAGACAGCACGGATGGCAGAGGTCCTTGGGGCAGTGCTGGAACCTATGCTAGGATGATGCAAGAGCACCACAGGGAGCTGATGGATATGGAGAGGAGGGGATGGGAGGAGGCACTGAGGAGCACTTATAGAGACAGGAGGAAGAGCAGACAGAGCGATCTTCACAGGTGGTCCAGTTACTGGCCATGCAATGCCAGCAGCCACCACCTGCAGCTGCACCAGAATGGCTGGGTGCTCATCCCATGGCACACACCACCCAGGCCCATCCCCTGTGCCCTTGTTCCCTGTGGGTGTGCCTACCATGCCAGTGGCCACTTACCACAGTGGCATGGCAGACCCTGCCTTCACCCACCTGTCCACTGCTGGTGGACACACAGGCTGCGTGGCACAAGCAGCCCACCAGGATGCATCCCTGGCTGTGCCAGCACCTGCAGACATGACCTCCCACTACAGGGTGCAGTGTACATGGGTAGTTCACTGCCCCCACCACCCAGCCACCCACATCCAAGGCAACACCAGCTGGTGCCAGCATGATACAGCTGTACCTCACAGGTGTCATGCTATTCACCGCTGGTCTAACAGGGGAGTAAAATTCTAAATAAAGCACAGAATAGCAGTACCAGACTGTCCCCAAAAATGACAGGCATTTGTAAAATAAGTTCTATATAAGAGCCACGATCCTAGAGGATGAATGGTTGGAGTAAATCATGGCTGCAAAGGCCATGGTTGTTAAATCTAGTAATGAGAATTTCTGAATCTAGACTGAAAATTAATAACTGGACAAAGTCCGGCTCACTAATTCCATTGGCAGAATACCATTTCTTAAATCAGAAAGGTTCCTTCCAATAGACTTTGTACTTCTCTTGCACCACACTGTCATGTTGAGCCTCTAGGATATTTTTTTTTGTAATGAAAAAGACATTTCTATTCCCAGAGTAATATTCTGAAAATTTCTTTTAGTTTGTTAATACATTTTGGATGCTACTAATGGCATCTCATTAAGTGATCGATAACAGCTCCCTGTTTGGACAATAAATAAGTGTCATATATTCCAAAATGTCCAGACCCAAAAACATTTGGTCCTTTTTGAGAATTGTTACAGTTTGGGTCACTGGCTCATAAAAGTAGCTGTCGTTGTCTTGGCTATGAGTCCTGAGACTTTGCAGCTGCTAGTAATACTGTCTCTGAGAATCTCATCCCACTGTTGGTTAACACACTCCTTGGCCAGCAAGACCATGGAGGTAAAATTAACAGTTGTGTAATACAGTGATAACTATCCCTACAGACACAGGCAAAGAAAGATTACCAGCCTCATCATCACTGAACAGTAGTATCTGCACAGGTAAAAGGAGTCGGATTGCATCACATAAGTCTTGTGGGAATCAAAGGTAGCAGTGAGTATAGTACGCTGACTACCATTTATTGTTCTAATATTGTAGCAGTGTAGCATTCTACAGAAATATCCTGACCTTCAACTTACAATTTTGCTTTTTGTGATCACAATAAGTATAGTGATGCCAAGGTGGCACAAAAGTAGCAAAAGACATTTTTTCCATTTAATGTTCTGATGAGCCATGGAATTGAGAAATGTCTGATAGAATTTCAGTGGGGATACGAAAGTTATACAACCCATCTGGGCAGGCAAAATGGCTTTGTGTTGTACAATTGCAGTTCTGCTTATGACCTTTGAGAGCAACTGGGATCCTAATAATGTACACCCTCTGTTCATCCACGTGTTCGAGCACACCTCGGCTTATTTCAAGAGAAAGAATAAGCGCACAGACCAAAGGCATCAAAACATTTTTGTTGTTGTTTTTCTTTTACTAAAATTTGGATACCCAAAGAGAAAACAAAATTAGGAATATTTCTCTTATAGATTATAGAGATTATTAAAATCTTTACTAATTGAATCCCAAAAAAACCATCCCTCTTTATTCTGCACCAACAGGTTATAGCTAGAACCTCCAATCATTTGTTTATAAAGACCCAGTGGACTCAATGGGATTTTAACTGGTATAACCAAGGTCTGATTACGTAAGAAACATTGGACACATTAACGATCATAAACAATTCCTTTGCCCACTTGTATGGGCATGTCCCACTGAGTGTAAGCCTATGTTTAGGTGTTCATGTTTTCTTAATAAACCCAAATTTAAAGTGACATTAGTAGCTTGAAGTGAGTCATGAAGATTACTTATCTCATAAGTCATATTTGAAAGCGCCCTTCAAAGGTAGCATCCCACTCTTTCTGAGTGAAATGAATATAGCCATATTTTATCACACAGGCTACTGTAATGAAAGCCACAGTACCAGCAGCGAGGTAAAACACACCAAAGTTTCTTCCTTGTGTCCATGATGAAAGTGCAAAATGTACAAAGTTCAGAGTCCATGAAGCACTTCAAAGTTGAAATACTCAGACAAATCAGTCTTTCTTAGTCTTTAGAAGTTGTAGTAAGAACAGTGGAAACTTGCAGTGTTTGGAATGAGTAGACGATGTAACAGTTCAGTGTCTGTCAGTTCAGATAAGTAGCACAAAACACATAGTGTCTTCAGAATTTTCTGGGAAAATTACCAGCTCTGCTGCTTTTAATGGCATGGATATTTTCTTGTTAGTTCATTTGGATTGGATTTAAATGGGATCTAGGCATTAGGCCTGAAGAAAAGAGGAGAAATACTAAGAGAAAAGAGCAGACATTAGTACAAAATTGTGACAATTAATTAGGCCTTGAAGGGTTTGTTTGGTTACATGTAACCACTTTTCTACAGGTTTTCTTATCTGTGATTCGGACTTTAATGACAGCAGGGGACAGTTGTCTGTTAGTGCAAAGGACCCCTCCAAATTTATGCAAGGCATGATCAGGAGTTTGATAATCCAAAATCATGATCTTGTCTCCCAGCTGATATTCCAAGGGCCTTACCTTGGCATCAAAATGCTGCTTTTGTATCTGCTGTGCCTGTCCCAGATTAGTGGACACAAACTTGTTAATGGCTTGGAGGTTTTCCTTCAGAACAGACATGTACTTGTCCAGCAGTAATTTATCACAGATAGCTGTCCCTAGACCCTCATACCACAGGTGGGCAGGTGTTCTCATCTGCCTCCCTGTCATGACTTCAAATGGGGTAAGTCTAGTGGAGGAATTTGGGGTTGCTCGAATTTCCATGAGTACCAGAGGTAGTTTAGAAACATAGAAACATAGAAGTTGATGCAGATAAGGACCCAAGGGCCCATCCAGTCTGCCCATTTCTTTTCTACCTTATAAATGTGCCATCGGCCTTGCTCTGTCAGTGACCTATCTATTCATAGTCATTTGTATTGCTCCTTATGCCTATCCCATGCCTATTTGAAGCCCTGCACTGTATTCATAGCCACCACTTCTTGTGTAAGCCATTCCATGCATCCACCACCCTTTCTGTGAAAAAGAATTTCCTCACATTCCCCCTTAATGGCCTCCTCTAATCTCATGCTGTATCCTCTTGTCCTGCTATTTTTCTTATATTTAAACATGTTAGACTCTTTTATTTTATGTCCCAAGGTGTTTGAATGCCTCGATCATATCACCTGTCTCCCTCCTTTGCTCAAGGGTATACATATTGAGCTCCATTAATCTGTCCTCATATGTCTTCTGATGCAGTCCCTGCACCATTTTGGTTGCCCTTCTCTGGACTGCCTCAATTTGGTTAATGTCCTTGTGAAGGTGTGGCCTCAATACTGCACGCAGTACTCCAGATGGGGCCTAACTAATGTCTTGTACAGAGGGATTATTACCTCCTCTTACGACTTGTATACCCTACTAATACACCCTAACACCCCCTAGCCTTACCTACTGCTTTAGGGTCTGCTTGGATGATTTTAGGTCATCATGATGATGATGCCCAAGTCTCTTTCTTCCTTTGTGACTGCTAGCAACTCCCTCCCAGCCTATAAGTGGCTTCAGGGTTTCTCTTCCTATGTGCATGATTTTGCACTTCTTTGCATTAAATCTCAGTTGCCACTCTTCTGACCATTCTGCTAGTTTATCCAGATCTCTTCTCATTTTGCCCACCCCATCTGGCTCATCTACTCTGTTGCAGATCTTGGTGTCATCTGAAACAGACAAGCCTTACCCTTAGTCCATCTGCAAGGTCACTAATGAAGATGTTGAATAGGACTAGCCCCAGGACTGATCCTAGAGGTACCCCACTTGTGACTTGCATCTCTTCTGACTGTATACCATTTACCACCACTCTCTGTTTCTGCCAGTCAACCAGTTTGCCACCCAGTTGACCAACTCTGACCCACCCAGCCTACCCAGCTTATTTATCAATCTATGTGGAACAGTGTCAAAAGCTTTGCTGAAGTCAAGGTAGGTGACATCAACTGCTCCCCTTGGTCCCACCACTCTGGTTACCAGTCAAAGAACTCTATGAGATTAGTTTGTCGGACCTTCCTTTTGTAAACCCATGCTGTCTTGGATCCTGTGCCCCTATGGATTCCAGGTGTTGCACTATCCTTTCCTTAAGGTGCCTCCATAATCTTGCCCACTACTGAGGTAAGACTGACCGGTCTGTAGTTCCCGCCTCCTCCTCTACCACTCTTGTGGGCCAGGATCACATGAGCCCTTCTCCAGTCTTCTGGGACCTCTCCTGTGTTCAAAGACTCACTAAACAATTCTGCTAATGGCTCTGCTAGTTCCTCCTTTAGCTCCAAGGCACCCTGGGATGTATGCCATCAGGTCCCATTGCCTTATCCACCCTGAGCTTAGCAAGCTCTTGTAGGACCCTTTTTGTGAAGGGAGTAGTGCTCACCTCCTCCCCTGTGTCCATGATGCTGAGCTGTGGGCCCTGCCCTACCTTCTCTTCAGTAAATACTGAGCAAAAGTATCTATTTAGGATAGATGCCTTTACAGGGTCCTCCTCCTCACATACTCCTTTTCTCCATAAACTTAGCAATACCCCTCTGGACTTTCTCCTTTCACTAATGTATCCATAGAAAGTCTTGTCTCTTCTTTACTGTTACGTGCTAGTGTTTCCTCAGTTTGGGACTTTGCCTGCCTTACTGCCTTACCTGCTTCCCTTAGGGCAGTTTGGTATGCCTCCTATCTTCATCCCGCTGTGTTCCTTATATTTCCTGAAGGCCAGCCTTTTGGCTCTGACCTTTCTGCTACTGTATTTGAGAACCAAAGTGGTTTCCTTCTTCTTTGCACTTCCTTTCTGTCTAACACAATGGGATGTTGCTTCAAGTATTGCATCCTTAATGCTTGCCACCTTGCCTGTACCCTCACCTGTGTTTCTTTTGGCCAGGGCTAGCTTAACTCTGTTGGCCATCTTATCAAAATCAGCTCCTCTGAAGTCCCATATTTTTGCCTTGGAATGGGATGATTTAGATGTAGTAGTCAAATTGAACCATACCATGTGATGGTCACTGGCCCCAGGTGACCTTCTACCTGGAGATCTGTGATCCCTTCTTTGTTAGTCAGTACTAGATCTAGGATAGCCCTGTCTCTTGTGGGTTGCTGTACCAGTTGTTTGAGGCCCTCCTGCAGGAATCCCACTATGAGTCTAGTTCTGGCAGATGTTCCTCGCTGGTATTGACCAATCTGTATCCGGCATGTTGAAGTCTCCCATTATCAAGACCTCCCCTTTAGCTGTCATGTTTTGTATATTTTCTAACAGTAATGTGTCTATGTCCTCCCTCTGGTCTGGGGCCTGTAGACAACCCCAGTTCTTATGGCTGTCCATTTCCTGTTTCCAGGGTGACCCACAGTTCTTCTGGCTCCTTATGTATTCTGAATTTCTGTAGCTTTGATATTTTCATTAACATACAGGACCCTCCTCCCTCCTTTTTGCACCTCGGTCTCTTCCTGAACAATACATAGCCAGGTACTGAAGTCTCCCAAGTGTGGTTACTGGTAAACCACGTCTCACTAATTGCTACTATGTCCAGTTTAGCCTCTGACATTATTGTCTGCAGGTCTGGGATCTTATTTCCCAGGCTGTGAGCATTGTGTACATGATTTTCCATTGGCCAGATTTTGGTGTGTTAGTTGTTGGGTGAAGTTTGGCATTACCCCTGTGCATCGTGAAGGGGAGACAAACCTTTTTTCATACCTGGTGATGCAAAGGAGCAGCAAACACGCTGAATTCTTGTGTGACCACTAGCTGAGGGGAGGGTGTTCTTCCCCATCCGACGCATGAGGTGCTGCGCCCTCCCCCATTTGCTAGTTTAAATATTCTGCAAAGACGTCAAACTTCTGCCCCAATGCACTGACTCCCTCTTTAGTCAGATGCAGTCCATCAAATTGAACTGCAGCTCCCAGAACTGTTGCCAGTTCCCTACAAATCTTGTGTCCTTTTCTGGCACCCAGTCCTTGAGCCACGTGTTTAGCTCCCCTATCTCCCCTTCTCTGACCTTCCGTCCATCTGCTCCCTTCTCCCAGACTGGCAGGATCTCAGAGAAGGAGATGCCGGACGAAATAGATGATAGTTTGTCACCCAGCTTAGTCAGGTGTTCCTTGGTCTCCACAACTGACTGGCTGGCGAGATCATTAGTCCCTATGTGTACTAGGACATCAATGTTTTCTCCTGCTTTGTGAACAATTTTAGCAATCACGGTCAGTGTCTCTCCATGCTGATGTACCTGGGAGACATCTGACCATCACCCTAGCTGGAGATGGGTATCAACTCCCCGAATCATGGAGTCTCCTATGATCAGAAGTTTTTTGGATTTCCTTTGTGCTTGTTTAGTTTTGGTTCCTGATTTGGGTGAGTTTTGTTGTGCTAGCTCCTGTGCCGCAGTGTCCTGCTCTGCAGTGTCTTCTGCCTCTTTATTTGATTTCAGAGATAGAGAGGCTCTGTTTGTTGATAACATCCCAATCCTTCCTAAAGATTGAGACATGTTTCCTCAGCATTGTTTTGATAGTCCTATTCACCCTCTTCACCTGACCGGAGGACTAAGAGTGATAGGAAATGTGATACTTTTGTTTGATCCCCAAAGCAGTCAGACAATTTTGCATTACATGGCCTGTAAAATGTGTTCCCTTGTCTGACTCAATGGTGCCTGGAAGCCCCCAAGCACAAAACACTTTCTCCACCAGATGCTTTGCTGTAACAGAAGCGGTGTCAGTTTTGCTTGGAATTGCTTCTACCTATTTTGAATACATGTCTGTGACAGTTATAATGTACTTATTACCCTAGCAGTAGATGGCAGTTGTCCTATGAAGTCAATTTACAAATTACACCATAGGCCATGCTTAATTTGTGGTGTAAGCAAAGACCTTTTGTGTATGCTGTGCGAGTGGTTTGTGCACATACTATACAGTTGGAACAATGCTTCCTTATGTCTTCAATCATCTTTGTACAGACTAGTTTTCTAACCAGTTGCAAAGTTTTTGATACTCCTTCATATCCTTCCTGATCATGGCGCAACTTAATAATTCATGTCTGATATGCTCTGGTGCAACAAACAGAGCTCTCCTGTCTTTAGTTTTATATATTAATAACCTGACTACCCATCTATGTACATGTTTGAAGAGTCTTGATCATTTAACCTGATTTGTGCTCTGAGTTGTTTTAGCTGAGGGTCTATGTCCTGCATTTGTTTCAAGTCCAAGATCTCCAAATCCTGCTTCACAGTGCTCGCCACGGCAGCCACTCTAGGAGAAGGAAGCTGCCATTGCTCTTCCTCCCCCTGGGTGCCTGTGCAAACCAGGAAGTCAGCCTGTGCATTTTGTGCAGCAAAAGGAGCATGCTTAGAGTGTGCCTTAACCTTTAAAACATAGATAGGGGAAACCTGATGTAATGGCAGGGTGGAAATAAAGGACTAGTGAGACAGGTGTTTAATGGGTTTGCCATCAGATGACATGAAGTTGTTACGCTGCCAGAGGGAAAGAAACTCTGTCAAGGTTAGGCAGAGTCAAGATGAGCCAGAACAAAGAACCATGGGAGGTGGAAGGGCAAGGGTGGGCAATAAATGCAAAGCATAGCAAATTGCTGTGAGCTCGGCTGCTTGTGCCAAGTGTAGAGTACAGTGCAAGGCAATAGATAAATCAAGGGATGGAATGTACACACTAAAGCTGGTGTGGCACATACCATGCACATTCAAAGAAGAACCATCAGTAAAAATACAGGAGGCAGTGAAAGCAAATGCAACAGAAGGGCATTCTTTGAAAACAGCAGTCTGAAAGAGGACCTCAGGGGATGGGGGTGGGGCAGAAACTGCACAGTCATGCAGTTTCCCTGACAGAAGAGGACCCACTAGCTGAGAGGTTGCAGTGTGTGAAACTTCAAGGTCTCTGTCCTGCAACAGTAGAGCCCACTGTGTAAGCCGAGAGTTTGAAACCGTACCCTCCTTTAGCTTGGGTGAATGAAAGAAAGCAGCAGATTTATGTGGAGAGTGCAGGATGACTTTAGTGAACCCAGTGATGTAGGTAAGGTATTTAACATCCCAAAATGTGCCTAACAGGTAATTTTAACAGGGAGTATAACTATTTCGGTTTCGTCTTTAAGGTTTAAAGAAAAATGAAACACTGTATTTAAGGCAAAGCATATATGTGCAGCTTACAGATGTTAAGCTGCATGAAAATCATGTTTGTTTGTGTAACACCCCTGTTACCGGGGTTACTAGAATCCCAGTAAGACCTAGTGGTAGGCAGGGAAGGCAGCTGTGAAACTCCAGTTAAATGGATTTCACACTGTCTCACTCATTCTCAGTCTCAATTGAGACTGAGGGATGACATCACCATAGAACTAGCACAGCTGCATGAGCCACATTGGAATCTGCAGTTGGTAGTTTGGTTAGAATGTTGGGAGTTTTTGAACAGTGAGCAGCAGCAGTTGTGAGTGAGCAGTCTTGAAGAGAGGAGCACAGCAGTCAGTGCACAGGCTCTTGGAGCCTAAGCTCTGATATAGAGCTACTTTTAGGGAAAGGTGTGTGTTTCCACCTAAAGAGGAACACAGTAAGCTGTTCTTGAAGTGGTGGAGACCGCTGTTACTGGTCTCTGTGCCCCATACCTGAGGGGATGGTGTTGGAAGGTTTGCCTGTTATTCCAGGGGCAACCTCCTGGTTTCGGCTAGGGAAGAAGCTGCCTTATTTTCTGAAATGTGTTGTGGCACAAGAAGCTGTCAAGATTCAACTGTGGGGCACCTGCAACCAAAGGTGAGTTCTGCTCTTGTCAAAGGGCCTATGTTTCACCTGAACTGTGTTAAAGTGGGATTGGACTGCTGAATTAGTGGGAGGCCTAGAGGAATAGGCTTAGCCAAAGTAAAAAGTATGTTCAGGTCCAGCACAAGGGAAAGCCAAGACATGTAGAGGAAATGTGCTATACATTTACCCTTTAGTCTACACTGCCAAGCTTTCAGGAAGAGATGTTTAAGTATGTTCGAGTTTAGTACAAGGGAAAGTCAAGGCATATGAGAAAATGTGCTATCGCTTACCCTTTAATCTACATTGCTAGCTTTCAAAAGAGTTGTTTAATGTCCAGAGAAATGGCCGGGTATGGCTTGTAGAAGCTGGAGGTGGGAGACCCCCATCTTTAGTAACCAGGTTCACCTCTTCACGGTTGCACTGTAGCCCTTTTACTTTGCCTCAGGCACTTGGCCAGTGCTGAGGAGAAGTACCAGAGCAGTAGGATTGAAGAAATTTCCCTTAAGGAGTTGAAGGCTGTAAGGTGGTTTGGGAGCCAACAACGGAAAATGTGTCCACTGCCATATGGATAGGATGGGTGGCGGCAGGAGCTGGGCCAGGAAAAACCCAAATAGTGTACAAGTCGGGGCTGTGTACCCAAAGCGTGTGCAAGTCCGGGCTGTGTGCCTGGTGGGTTCAGAGCCTGAGGGCTGAAGTGTTGAAGAAGTGTTCTGTTACTCTTATCTGCATTACCAGGAATGTAGCCCCATGGGGTCCATCTATGCTTTGTTTGTTCAGTTTGGATGTGAATAAAAGCCACACTTTAGAATCCCATTCCTGGTATTGGACTTTGCAGTTATTGCTTCCTGTGTTTGGATTTACTTGGGTGCCCCTGTGCAGAGTAACCAAACCTAAGCCCCTGTACTGAGTAACCTAGTCCTCCCTGAACCCAGTCCCCACCTGGTACTGCTGTCAGCTTCAACAGCATACCACCTGTCATTTGCAAAATGGCAGGGGTGTAGGGAGTTACAAAATGGAGGCACCGCTGGGATTTTTAATTGGAGAAAGGTGCTCAGGCAAGGGGTTAGTGTTTTGGTTATCTGGCAGTGGGTAGCCCAAAAAGCTGAAGTAAGTTTAACTAGTGTGTCACTGTGTGCTGTGGTTCATATGCTGCTGTTAAAATGCCAACTGTTTACCAAGGAGCAGTAAAACTGAAAGAGTATGCCCTTGTCCTGCCTTAAATATTTACAGTGTTTTTGCCAGCTTTTAAAAACTGTGTGTGATAAAGAAAAGTGTGGAAGACTAGGGGTAGCAACAGGAAAATTGTGCTCTGAACATTGGAAATGCTCTTGAGTAAACTGAGAGTCTTGTTGTGTTAATGGCTATGTTAAATGGTTGAAATGGGCTCCCGCCGTGGAGTCAGTTCGAAAAAAAAAAGTAGTTTCTGCATTTTAAATTTGCCTGCTCGATGATCGCCATGAAGAGATGAGCACTCGCGAGGGAAAGAGGCTCATTTGCATGGCGTCGTGTGATTGGTGAGGCTGCAATCAGTCCCACCCCCCCAGCCAGCTCTACAGCGACTTCCCAGCATTCGAGAGGGAGTGTGACTGGAGTGCATGTACTGGCTTGGTGGAGGAGCACTGTGGTGATTAAAAAGCACTGTAAAAGAATTAAAAATAGACTCTTCTGTTTAAAATCGGGCTCAACCCACATCTCGTTAGACTGGATTTTAAGTGTGGTGATCGGAGAGACAATCGGCAGGACTGCCCACCTGCTTCCTTTCTGAGGCTTCCAAGACTGGCTGCAGGCTGTTTTTCCATTGCAGCAAACAGCTACTGATAACAGTGAGTACCAACAGTAAAAATTGCTCAAACAGTGATTTTCTGCCAAAAGTCAGCTGAATATGTGTGCAGCAGTGTAGTCGCTTTGCAAATAAAGACTGTGTCAAGTTTTACCAGCTAAAGCAAGTCTGTTAAGCCATTGACCATGAGCATAGTGATGGGTTCAGCGTCAGATTAAAGTTTCAAAGCCAGTAGAGAGACTGTGAGTTGTAACAAAATGTGCAGCACTAGTTACAGGCAATCCTGTGCTTGAAATCCTGAGGCATTAAGAGACTGAGAGCTAAAGCAATGTTTTCAGCAAGTGAAAAGTCCATGGCAAATCATATAAATGTGCTAGAAAAAAGAACAGTGCAAGTTTGTGCAGTTTTGAGCAAAGTTATCAGTAGTGTGTGTAAATCGGATGCGCAGTGGCTTGACCCAATTTCTGAATGTTGATGCGCAGGAGTGCTGCCGCCGCCATTACAGGGTGGGGTAGTAATGTAAACACAGCAGCAGAGGAGCCATTTTAAAAGTAAAAGAAAGTGTTCAGTGAAGCGGGACTCTCAGTAACAGTAAGCATTTGTTTGTTATCCCTGCAGTTATGGCCTCAGGACAAGCCGCTACCTGAATCATGCCGGGCTGCAGTAGCAGAAAGTAAATAAGTTAAGGGACACTGAAAGGTGTTGCTGTGAAGGACACTGCCTTCTCATGTGGCACCCTGGATATCCAGTGCAAGTGTGTCTAATATGCTTAAATGCTGAAGGAAGTCTTCATGGTACCTCACTGTTCTGGGTGCCTAGAAATATGGCTTGTTTAAAGTGCCCAAGATTCATTTGGCTCCCACATGGACAAAAGTTCAGGAATTTATAGTTGGCAGCACACAGCACCAGGTGGAGCCTGTTGAAGAAGGCCCCTTGGGGGAGTGTGGCACAAAGCTAGAGGGTGCAGATTTAGAGACAGAACCATATGCTGATGTTTCAGATGCTGGATCACAGAGAGATAATTCAGACAGAGCATCAGTAGACCCCTGGTGGGCGGGGCCTAGCCTGAGTCTCATAGGAGAAGATGAGATGAGGGAGGCCTTTGAATGGGAGGTGTTGACCTCCATGCCTAGTGATGAATGGATAGTCTCAGGAGTGAGGACGACTGCTCACTCCTGGGCACGGATTATCAGTGAGGAAGAAGATAAGGGGGAACCTATGTGGCCTTGTGAAAAAGGAACGGGTACACAGCCTCAAGCTCTTGCCTTGGAAGAATGCATGGAAGAAAGTGGTGATGCCACTGCCCTGGCTGTGCAAGAAGAAGTCAGGGATCCATTTTTCATCTCGTTGAGAATGCATAGCTGGCAGAACCAGGACTGGCCGCCCCCAAGCCAGGTCAGCGGTCTCAGGTTGACCAAAGCTAATAAAGAGGAGAGACTGGTTCGTAGGAAGGCGAATGAAATCTTTGGGATGTCCTTTCCTACCTTTCCTCGGAGAGTCTAGGAGGAGATTGAGAACAGCAGAAAATCCTGGATCTGGGCTGAAGTAATGAAATGTGTGCATCCTGGTGCAAACAAGCATGTTAGGAACAGACTGGTTCATGAAAAATACACCCAGTGAAAAAGAGGCAGGACACTGTTTATGGACACTGTGCGAATAGTGGATGGAGAGGGACGTGAAACCTTTCACAGTGTGAATTATGTGTGCCCAGATGGGGTAATAATTCAAGCTCCAGACCCCTTGTACTATTGGCCTCAATGCAAGGACCTCCCTGCAAGTGTGCCCGTGCCTACCAGATGGAAAGCAGAGCAGTGGTAGTCAATACTGCCACACCAGCCATTGCTGTGCCTTTGCTGTTCTGCCAGTATGGACATCCAAGACTCAGGTGCCCCACATTCATCAGTTCTACAGTGTACTGGCCTTTCCAGAATCCATCGACTGGCCCACCAGATGACTTCAGATCCAGAGAGGACACCATCCCAGCTGTATCCTGATCCATCGCCTGGTAATCAGATGATGTCAGATCAGCTGTTTTCCTTTTTGTTCCTGTTCTAAGGTTCCATCTCCAGAGATGACGTCTTCCCAGCAGTTTCCAGATGTGCCCTCCTGTAGTTCCCAGAAGATGTCCGCCCATTGTATAGGAAGAATGCTGCCAGGGAGAGTCTTCAGCTGAGGTGCAGGTCGGTGTGTATTATTCCTTCTACAGGGACTGGTAAGTCCAAACTCTTTCTATCCTTATGACATTGCAGTACACACCCTACACTAGCAGACTCAGAAAGTGTGAACTGTCCTCAAAGACTCTCCTTTGGGACTTTGGCCTGCTAGAACTGTGCTTAACCGGCTCCGGCCTAGGAGAGACTCTTTAATGGACTAGCCTTAGGCACTGTGGTCACTAGATGGGACTTTAGTGTACTCCATCCCCCAAATGTGTATTGTAAATAATGTCATTGTTTTTCTTCTGTTTTCTAATGTTTATACTGTTTTCTACCTTTCTGAAAAAAAAAAACCCTTTTTGGGATTCTCAGGTGTTTTGATGGTAGGGATTTAGATAGACTGTGTATGCAGATTAGGAGTGTGTGTTGTCTTTCTTTTTTCTTGCAGGTGTTCCTGAAGAAAATAGAAGAGAAGACAAGAAGAGGAGGAGGGGCTCATCGGAGTTCCTAAATAGTACTTTAGTGTGTAGTGTTTAAAGTACTGTTGTTGTTATTGTTGTTGTTACTGTAGTAACCCTTTCTTTCTACAGGTGTGGTGGTGGGGGTATAAGGCAGTAATGTAATGTAATAGATGGTATTAGTTCTTAGTGTGTGGTTGCAGGGTGCCCAAGGTTGGGGAGGTCCCCGGTTTGTTTTTATTTTGGGGTGTTAAGTTAGAGGCAGACATATTTTCTCTAGAGGGCTAGGGGAGATAGACAGGCTGTGGTCCTGAATGGCCATAGGGACTGCAGTGCTGAGCTATTAGGGCTATGCTCTGGACAGTTCTACCAGAGCCACTAGGCATCCATAGTTAGTGGGTAGAGTAGAGGCTGATATGTTAGCCACAGGCCTCTAGGCTCTTAGTGTTGCCTGCCTGTGCTAGCACATGGTAGGAGGGGGCCTGATCACCCACCTCCGCAGGTAGCACATAGGGTGGGATGGCCTAAGCTGGGTAAATAATGACTGTGGACAGTCATTTTCCTGGCCCAGAGCGAGTGTAATTCCCCTGTTACCCGGGGTTACTAGAATCCCAGTAAGACCTAGTGGTAGGCAGGGAAGGCAGCTTGTGAAACTCCAGTTAAATGGATTTCACACTCTCTCACTCTGTTCTCAGTCTCAGCTGAGACTGAGGGATGACATCACCATAGAACAATCGCAGCTACATGAGCCACATTGGAATCTGCAGTTGGTAGTTAAGTTAGAATGTTGGGAGTTTTGAACAGTGAGCAGCAGCAGTTGTGAGTGAGCTGTCTTGAAGAGAGGAGCACAGCAGTCTGTGCACAGGCTCTGGAGCCTAAGCTCTGATATAGAGCTACTTTAGGAAAGGTGTATGTTTCTGCCTAAAGAGGAACACAGTAAGCTATTCTTGAAGTGGTGGAGACCGCTGTTACTGGTCTTTGTGCCCCATCCCTGAAGGGATGGGTGTGAAGATTTGCCTGTTATTCCAGGGGCAACCTCCTGGTTCCAGCTAGAGAAGAAGCTGTCTTGTTTTCTGAAATGTGTTGTGTACGAAGCTGTCAAGATTCAACTGTAGGGCACCTGCAACCAAAGGGTGAGTTCTGCTCTTGTCAAAGGGCCTATGTTTCACCTGAACTGTGTTAAAGTGGGGATTGGACTGCTGAATTAGTGGGAGGCCTAGAGGAATAGGCTTGTCAGCAAAGAAAGTATGTTCAAGTCCAGCACAAGGAAAGTCAAGATGTGGAGGAAATGTGCTATACATTTACCCTTTAATCTACACTGCCAAGCTTTTCAGGAAGAGATGTTTAAGTATGTTCAAGTTTAGTACAAGGGGAAAGTCAGGACATGTAGAGGAAATGTGCTATACATTTACCCTTTAATCTACATTGCCAAGCTTTCAAAAAGAGTTGTTTAATGTCCAGAGAAATGGCCGGGTATGGATTGTGGAAACTGGAGGTGGGAGACCCCCCATCTTTAGTAACCAGGTTCACCTCTACGGATTTGCACTGTGGCCCTTTTACTTTGCCTCAGGCACTTGGCCAGTGCTGAGGGAAGTACCCAGATGTGGGATTGAAAGGAAATTTCCCTTAAGGAGTTGAAGGCTGTAAGGTGGTTTGGGGAGCCAACAACAGAAAATGTGTCCACTGCCATATGGACAGGGATCGGGTGGCCGGCAGGGGAGCCGGGCCAGGAAAAACCCAAATAGTGTACAAGTCGGGCTGTGTACCCAAAGCAGCGTGCAAGTCTGGGCTGTGTGCCTGGTGGGTTCAGAGCCTGAGGGCTGAAGTGTTGAAGAAGTGTTCTGTTACTCTTATCTGCATTACCAGGAATGTAGCCCCATGGGGGTCCATCTATGCTTTGTTTGTTCAGTTTGGATGTGAATAAAAGCCACACTTTAGAATCCCATTCCTGGTATTGGACATTGCAGTTATTGCTTCCTGTGTTCAGATTTACTTGGGTGCCCCTGTGCAGAGTAGCCAAACCTAAGCCCCTGTGCTGAGTAACCTAGTCCTCCCTGAACCCAGTCCCCGCCTGGTACTGCTGTCAGCTTCAACAGCATACCACCTGTCATTTGCAAAATGGCAGTGGTGTAAGAGCTTACATTTGTATTTTTAGGTTAAATCTAAATGACTTAGGCAAGTATTTTAATAATATTGTTGTATAATTAATGGTAACCCTTTGGTATATGAATTGCTGAGTTATTATTTGCTGATGTACAAGGACAGAGAAAGCCCTTATGGTGAAATACAAGACTGTTCTGTCTTTTTTGTTTGTTTGTTCTTATCTATGGCTGCCCAAACCATAATACCTTTTGTAAACTAAGGTTTAGCCTGAATTGAACAGGGTTAGTTTATATGGCAATAGAACAGATGGATTTGCTGGTGAGTGAAGCTGGTGCAAGTGCAGAGGCACTTTGCCCCCTCCCCCTGGGAAAGGCAAGTGGTAGATAGCATACAGGATGACTATACCCAAAGAAGTTAACACATGGCCAATATAACAGTAAAAGATGCACTGGGGAAAACATAAAGGGAAAAACCATGTGGCTTGAAATAAGCTGACACTATAGTGGAGGACCCCTTTGCAATTGAGATGGCACACAGACAAAGTAATAGAAGAAAATAAATAGCTACATGAGCGTAGCTGTGTGGAGATGAACAAAAAGAATGACATTTCTTTTAAAAATGCAATAATGGTGGAGCAGCTGCATATGAGCTGAACCAAACCATAAAAAAAAATTTGGTTGTCTGAATTGTAATAGCAGCATTACTGCAAGTGAATAATGGAAAGACAGAAGTAAGCATAGGTTGGCTGGTAACTAAGGCCCTGTCCACACTGCAGCCTGAAAACCCTTCTGTAACATTACAGAGGATGTAAACCGCATCGGTAACGGCGTGCGTTTACACTGGTAATGTCACAGCAGGCGTTTCCGTAACCGTTGTAGAAACCTGTCAGGAGGCGGTTTCTACAACGGTTACAGAAATGGTTTCAAGGCTGTAACGTTATCGCCTGCTCTCTAAACACATGACCGTTTAGCCCCCAGTCATCCACTAGACCAGCAGGCAGTGCACCACAGAGGGGCACTTGGGAGGCAGAAGAAGAAGGAAGCGCTGGGAAGGCAGAGAAGCATGGGAGTACAGTAACCAGTGCAGCGAGGTGGAAACGGTGCAGGGCAGTGCCTGCACAACGTCCGAGGCAGGTAGACCAGATCAGCTGGGTTCACACACCCGAAAGAGGCGCAGCCAGGAGGCACAGTCTGCCAATAGGGGATGCTGCCTGCTGCAGCTGTCCAAGAACTGTGAGGGCGGTAAGAGCACTGGTGCCCAGGGAAAACAGTGGGCACAAGCCATAGGGAGCCATCAGCAGACACCAGCACTGTGTGCTACAGGTGTGAGGGTGTCCCCAACAGATGCCAAAACACAAGACCAGCCCCAAGAAGACAGCAGTGCCAGAGCATACCACAACAGCACCACTGCAGAGTGACCCCGGCCCCCAAGCACTGCCTGTGACTGGTGGAGGGTAGAAAGGACTGTGCCAATCAGTGACCACATCCACACACCACTCTGCCCACCTGCAGGACCATGTCAGATCACAGCACCACCTGGTCGGATGAGGCCACAAAACTCCTGGTGGAGTTCTGGACACAGGAGAAGGTGCAGGCAGAGCTAGCCAGTGCAAGGCACAACATGAAGGTGTATCAGAAGATCTAGGAACACCTGTATGCGAATGGGGTGGAGCGGATGGCAAAGCAGTGCCTTGACAAGATAAAGCAACTGAAGGTGCAGTACCATAAAACCAGGGACAGGAACTGACACTCAGGGGGTGCGCGTGTGGTGTGCCCCTTCTATGACACATTGGATACCATACTGGGAACACGGCCTACCACCAAACCAGCATTCATCCTCGAGAGCTCACAGGTGGCCAGCCCTGAACTGGACATGGAAGATGATGGGGACATCACCAGGGATGCGTGCCAGCACCTGGGGAATGAAGACAATGATGGTGTGCAGCAGGAGTGAACCGACACAGGTAAGTGCATTGTGCAATGTGTATGCTGGGTTCTTGCATGCCGGTGGGGGTGTCTCCTGGGCACGCAGCACAAGGTGACAGGCATGGCATGGGTGGTGGCACTGGTTCACTTGAGTGGCTTTGCATGTGGCACCTGAGGTGTGTGTAGGCAAACAGGTGAGTGCGGGACATGGGCATGTGGCTGGGGTTTGCGGTGGAGGGTAGGGGTGGGGTACGCACCTGTATGTAATGGTGGCAGGTGTGTTCTGACATTCCAGGGCAAGACCACGGTGAGGGGACATCGGTGGATGCTGATGCAGTGGAGGACTCCCCAGTGTCCTTGGCAATGCAGGATGTAATGCCAGGAACCTCCAGTGATGGCTCCACTGCAGGAGGAGGCCACCATGTGAAGCGGCAGGTTGACCAGGCACCCCTGGTGAACCTCAGGAAGAGGAAGTCAAAGACAGCACGGATGGCAGAGGTCCTTGGGGCAGTGCTGGAACCTATGCCTAGGATGATGCAAGAGCACCACAGGGAGCTGATGGATATGGAGAGGGAGTGGGCATGGGAGGAGAGGGCACTGGAGGAGCACTTACAGAGACAGGAGGAAGAGCAGACAGAGCGTATCTTCACACAGGTGGTCCAGTTACTGGCCATGCAATGCCAGCAGCCACCACCTGCAGCTGCACCGCAATGGCTGGGTGCTATCCCCATGGCACACACCACCGCAGACCCATCCCCCTGTGCCCTGTTCCCCCGTGGGTGTGCCACCATGCCAGTGGCCACTAAGTACCACAGTGGCATGGCAGACCCTGCCTTCACCCACCTGTCCACTGCTGGTGGACACACAGGCTGCGTGGCACAAGCAGCCTCCACCAGGATGCATCCCCTGGCTGTGCCAGCACCCTGCAGACATGACCCCCCACTACAGGGTGCAGTGTACATGGGTAGTGTCACTGCCCCCACCACCCAGCCACCCACATCCAAGGCAACACCAGCTGGTGCCAGCATGATACAGCTGTACCCCACAGGTGTCATGCCATCCACCGCTGGCCTGCACACAGCACCCCAACCCCGATGCATGGTGCCGCTGCTCAGCACGGTGCTACCCCCTTGGATCCTGCAGCAGGCATGCCCAGTTTCACATAGGACCTGTACAGCAATGAGTTCCAGTGAATGACCCTATAATAACCCATTCAGCATGCAGGGGTTGGCAGACTGGGGCATCCCACCAGTTGCCACATGGGACCCTTTTTTTGATGTCCCCCCTACTTTGATGACGGCACTAGGGTCTGCCCAGTGACAACAGTGCCCGGTTCATGTTGGCACAGAGGTATGTGCCGGCTGTGGCACTCAGTTGAACAGTGCAATTCCTGGGCCTCACGCACTGTTGCATGGCGTCTCTGCAACATGCTGTGTCAGGGGTTCCGATGCAGTATGACCACATGGGTGCCTGGTTTAGGGCACCACCTGTTGCATGTTTTTCATTGTTTCAGGTAGCGGTGCAGTGACCTACATGTAGTTCTTTATGGGTTGGTGTATGTTGCCACCAATATGGTGGCCCGGCATTGTGTATTGCATTGTTTGTTCACATGGCAGTGTCTGTTTTCTTTTGGGATATGTGGTGTTACGTAGCGATGCACATGGTCCACTGCATGGCCATGCTGCCGCTGCACATTGTTTACTTGTGTTATTGCCTCCAGAAGTCATGGCTGCGTTGGATTAAAGTCTGTCTTGTGGCACCATACCGTGTTGCTGGTTTGCTTGGGCATGCATGTGCACATTGCTTTCTGGGGCACAGTGGGGCTTACAATTCCATGGGTTGCTGGTGTGGGGGTTCTGGATGTGTGGCCTGGTTGCACAGTGTCTGCTGGTGCATGCAGCTTGCATCCGGTGGCAGCGGGCCTTGGTTTGCCATTTCATGGTGGTGCACCACATGCCTGTCTGTGGGATTCAGTGGGGTCCCTGTACCCAGCATGTGTTGGTGCATCACTGCATGCCTTCATGCCATTTGTAGGGGTCTCCCCTCATTACGGTTCCACACCTTCACCTGCTGCCCACCCTTGGTCCCCCACAGGTGCACATGGGCACATATCGCTGTAGGATACCGAGGCATGTTGTGCCGCACTCAGTGTGCCCTGTGTAGACTGGCAGCCGGGTGTTCATTCGGGTAGGTTTCTGTCTTCCAAGCTGTCTCCCACAGGTGCACCATGGGATGCACTCCACATTACAGGGGTTGGGTGCACACATTGTTTATATCTCAATGTGGACGGGATATGCCGGTTCAAGATGATTTTCACACCTGTTCCCTGGAAGTGTGGACACACTGTTAAGTTTGCAGCCTGTAACGGTTTGGAACCATTTCAGCCCTGTTGGGTGCAGTGTGGATGGGGCCTAATTGTCCTGACACTGAATAGGATTGGAATAGTCACAGGGGCAGTGAGAGTACATAGGGCAGAAGGGGGTGGGGTAGAGGTTACTCCAGTAAAGTGGGGTGGTGGAACTGAACTGCTGAGTGCTATGTTGGAGGGATGTACAGATACTGTATCCTGATTAGTGAGATAACAGTGTGCACCCATAAAACTAGAATCAGTAGAAGGCAACTTTGCTATCGCTGTCCCTGGGTTAGAGACAGTGATAGGACTGGGAATGTTATATAACTGAGACATGGCAACCTGCTAAGGAAGCAGTTTAAAAGTTAAATCTTGGTCCTGGTGCTGTACCTTATTGACAAAGTTGGTGGCCCCTAACGTGAGGTTCCTTACTAGGTTATATTGATACTGGAGTTCAGCAAGCTGTGTCCCTAAATTGTGGACCTTTGTAGTTAATGCAGAATTGTGGCCTTTTAGTGATTTTAATTGATCACTATAAGCTACATAAGAAGCATATAAGTACATGACCCATTTTTGAAAATATTTTGGACACGCTTTGAACCCAGGACGACATGTATTTGTCTTTCTTAGCCTAAATGAATAAGTGATCATGTCCAGCCCATTTAAAAATATAATCAGCTATAGTATTTTTGAACTGGTCTGCCTTGTCACTAGAGGCAGCCATGGCGTTGTGGCTATATGTTGAGGATAACTCCCCCCCCCTGGGCTGCCGACAGTGTTAACCCAAAGTTATCTGGAGATATACTAACAATATAACAATGAAATGTGAAGTTCTCTGTAAATAAAATACTACAACAAACCATAAGCTGGAAAAAGGTCTAAGTCAACATCATACCCAATATCTGGTGTGCCAAAATCTAAGGAATAAATTGTCTATTATATCATAACTTAGTAGAAATCAACAATGAATAAAACACTAAGCAGTAAATACCACTAATGATAAACAATTATGTAGGGTTATATACAAGTTGCGACAAAAGACCATCCAGCACTCATGTAACATTTCATAAACCCTTTATTAGGGGAACAAAGAAAATGTAAGCTTACAGACAAGATTACGGACCTCATAAACAGCTTTCACTCCTGGAAGCTTAGAAGGCTAAGGTTATCATGGAAGCCCTTTGTAGAATCTGCTGTAACTTCTTCGGACCCTCTTCTGGTGTGGCCATGGAAGCACACACCTCTTCTGGTGTGGCCATGGAAGCACACACCAAGCAGGGTTTCGGGCTGACATTAAATACTCTTTTTGCTTACATAAGACCAAGATATCATCTTTTCCTAGTAATTATGTCATAACTGTCAAAAACATTTCTTTGTATAGTAATTACAAATAACATTTCTCAAAAAACAGGATGTATACCTGCTGTACAAACACTTCAGAGAATTTACTGACATCTGATGTCAATAAACCATATCAATATAGTAAAACTCTAAAAGCATCACATTGATAAAGGTCTTTCTCTATCCATTAACTACTAACAAGTTTTAAGTCACACCTATTCTGTTGCTTATACAGTAGATAAAGTTGTTTTTGTAAAAAGACTGAAAAACATCATATTTGTATGTTCATTCTGAGCAAGCATTTCTGTGCATGTCACATTCTCTGAGGCTGGTTCACTCTGCTCAGCAACACACAGCTGTTTTCCCATATAATGTTATATCAAACTATGAGTGCGAGTCTCTCTCTCTCTTCCATTCATAGCCAGGGAATTTTGTAGATGTATAAGATATTAGGAAAAAACAATACTGGGATAAATCATTCCCTTATAATATCTATCTATCTATCTATCTATCTATCTATCTATCTATCTATCTATCTATCTATCTATCTATATGTATAGATACATATATGTGTGTGAGTGTGTGTGTGAGAGAGTATGTGTGTATATATATATATTTATACAATACGTGTTTTGGGATAAATGACTGTATAAAAAGTAATATCTCTCCTCCCCCTGTGAAGATAACATTGTTATCTCAATGTTCCTATACGTCATAAATATATCTTCACATTCCTATACGTCATCGCTACTGCAATCACTATAATTAGAACACCTTCCACCGTAACTCTAAATGCCCATTTCAGCACTTTCACTTTCACAGAACACTCATACCCAGCTTGTACATACATGGTGAAATACCTCTGTCATACAGTTCCCCAACGAAACTGCGTCTATTCTCCTTCTTATCACCACACAAAGAAACAAAGATTAGCAGGCACACGTCAGTTTTACTTACGGAACGTCAACTCATCTGCTAAAATATCGCAACATTTTATCCCTAACCATTTCACAAATCATTCACTGATATAACATTAATAACAGTACTTTTTGCAATGCCACATTACCTTCCACCCCAATCCCCAAATTCTTCTCCCATTTAAAAGCCTTTCAGTCACACTTCAAACATCCTACACATACTATTCCATTAATTTCCCACTTCAACAACACATCTTTTTTTCTCCATTCATGCTCAAAAGATCCCTATTCTCTCTCAAGCATTTGCAGAGCCTCACCTCACGACCGTGCACACATCCTCCCATAGCAACAGTTGCTAACCAACCAAATACCTTCTTCCTCCATTCACAAAATTCGCAACCACTGACTTCAAGCACACATATTCACTACCAAATTGAGCAACCCTACACTTCTCACTATAATACATACTGCACACCATTCCCTCTCGATCATTTGCACTGGTCAACCTCACGATCGTGCACACATCGCAACATAGCAACAGTTATGACGTCAAAACATACCTCCATCTTCTTCCCATAACTGACTCAATGTACAGCAAAACATTACCAATACTGTCCCAAACCACGTATAATAGTAACACCAAATACAGCAGCTCCAACAACGATCACTTCTACCACTTCAACCTTATAAATCCATACCATGTTATGTTCTCCAGCACCGCACTGCAACTCCTAAAACCCCACTTCTTCAGCACATATGCTTATCAGTCTCACTACTGTCACTACTCAACATAAAATGCTACATACTACACAATCTTTCACTTACATTTCCCTCTACACACTCTGCAGTTTAACCTTACCACTGCAGCTACAGACATCTTTCATTAAACGGCACCGTAGCAACTGAACTGAAACCAAAAGTAAGAATTACTTTGACAGCACGAGACACAACCCACCTCCTTCACCATAGCTACCACACATTTCTCAGCTGTACCAATCAACACAATGCCACGAGGACACTTAATCTGTCTATTCACCACATAAACAAGAACCGCGCAAACAAAATGCTACCGACTGTCACTACACTAACAGTCTCGTCCATAGTAAAATGGTTCAAACTTCACAAGAAACCCGTCAGAAAGTGCGCTCGCTCAAATTAACTTGAAACAGCAACTAATAAACATCAAAAAATAAATACTGCAGAACAATGGACATCTCATTTGAACTTGACCCGAACACAGTCCCAATCATACAAACTCAGTCAGAACATACAACTGCTTCAACAGAAATGAATAACAGCATACAGCTGAAGCAAACTATGGACCCTGACAAGGAACCTTCAGCGTCTTCTTCAAAAACAACAGATAAGTCAAATAATTATCCTACAATAGATTACTCAGTATTAAACTTCATCGTAGGACAAGAAAACAAAAATACCTCTCGTAAAACAAATTATGACATCTTAACTATGCAAAAACATATTGCTGACACTTACTCAGACAACAGAAACTTAGAAAACATAGAACCAATTACATTAAATACCTACTTATCAAAGTTTTTCATTAATGCTAAGAAAAAAAATGGCCAGCCTTATGAGCCAATAAACCTAAGAGCAATGTACCAAAGCATAGAAAGGTACCTCAAAACAAAAAATTACAGTCATTCTCTGGGAAAAGACAAAGAATTTGAGATAACTAGACAAGCACTGGCAGCAAAACAAAAACACCTCAAATCTCAAGGGAAAGGATGTAAACCAAATTCATCTGATCACCTCTCAGATGCCATGATTGATAAACTCTATTCTGAAAAACAACTAGGACCTCATTCTGCTCCATCACTTATAAACACACTATGGCTAATTTGCTGCACATTTTTTGGCATAAGAGGATCAACAGAAATAAGGCAGCTAAAATGGGGAGATATTACAAAAATTATAGACGAAAATGGAACCCAATACATTCAATATTCCACTGAACGACAAACAAAAACTCGCTCTGGACTCAACATAAGAGACACCAGAAAAATTAAACCAAGGGCATATGAGAACAAAGAAAATCCCACCAGATGCCCTGTGGCAACATACACCTTATATGCCAGCCAGCGGCCTGACTCCTGCATGAACCCTGACGACCCCTTCTTCTTAGCAGTAAACAACAACACAGAACTCTACACAGGACTAGGAGCAGTAAAGTGGTTCAAAAATCAGCCAATAGGAATAAACAAAATAGCTACTATAGTAAAAACAATGATTGCCAATGCCAGTATATCAACAGACCAAAAATTAACTAACCATAGTGCACATAAGCATGTCGTACAAAAACTAAATGACAGTGGAATACAGGCCACCGAAATAATGCAAATTACTGGACACAAATGTGTACGAGGCATTAATGACTACTCCCATATAAATGAAAATCAACAAAAACATATTTCAGATATACTAAGTGGAGCTAATATTGACACTCTCCACAAAGAAGACCGCCAAGAACAAGTACAAATGACACAACACTCATCCAATGAACGCAATGCATGGGACGGATACTTCTTCCAACCAGCTTTCCATGCAACAAATTTCAACTTCCACTTCCACAATGGTAAACATATATTTTCTTTCTGTACTAAAATACCACAAATACATAAAATATATAACATTAACTCACGACACCACAACAACCAACACACAGCACAAACAACAAAATCACACTCTAATCATTACCTCACAAATAACAAAAAAATGTTCACAGTATGCCTACAGTTTTCTTTTTCTGTTCCCCCAACAGAAACAATCAACAAACACCCCACAAAAAGACGTCTACAAGTTATATCAAGTGACTCAGACTCAGACTAGGTCTGTATACAAATTGCACACTCAATTTCCACTACACTTTACATACAGCATATGTTATTTACAAGCAATTTATAACATACACCACAATCTACCACAACTAACAATGTATTTTCTTTCTTTCTTTTTCAGAAATAAATACCAGCACTCCAGAAGATATCTAACACCACAAGATCAGAACAACCAGCAAACAACAGCACCAAATGAAGAAGAACAACCAGCAACTACTGCCACCAATGGACCAAAACAGGAACTATGTAAAAACAACACAGACTTTCCATCTTTTTGACATTCGTCAGATAATAATAACAGTCGGAGACTCTGAACTAAAGACTGCAGCCATCACTACAGAGTTAATCAACAACAAATACATAAAGTAATATCGACACCATATTTCCAGACATGAATAAAGTCAAATATTTCGTTATTAAAAGACTTCATATTATTTTCAATTTAAACTTCTAGAAATGTTACTTTGCATGAAGTTCACAGTTTGCAGCCTTAAAAATGACAATGAAACAATAGTTTTCCATCTGTTTATTCATTGCACAAATAAACAGAAATGCATTTCTTTATTAAAAGTTAAACAACTGTTATTCTTATTGACTTACAAAGAAATCTTTTTCTATGTTACCAAACAGTAATAAAAGTTTATACAGTTACTAAAGAACCACTTAGAAAACTAAAACCTATGTTTTTCAAATACTAACTATATACACTGTCAATCACCTGGACATGACATGGTTAAAATACTGTCACCATTACTAACTTGCTATTTTCTGTATTGTCAAATAGTTAACAAATCTCACACACTTTTATGTCCACCAATTTTCTGCAATAAAAAGCACTTTTACAAAACAAATACTATCTCGTTCTATTTTTCTTTACATTACACTCACTACAACTATAATAATTACAGTTCTAACATACAAATAATCCCAAAACACATATTGTATAAACAGAACATGACATGGCCTGACTGAAGATATCATATTTGTCTTCACTCGAGGCAAGTGACATTAAGATATCTCACTCGTGGCATCGCCACTCATGAGATATCATGATATCACTGGCCTCTCGTGAAGATAAATATGATATCTTCAGTCAGGCCATGTCATATCCCCTATATATATACTGTATGTATATATATGTGTAGGGGATACATGATGGGCATGAGTGTGCTATGGCAAATATTGTCACTCCTGCAGAGTGAGCTCTGGATAGCTCACGAGTGCCGAAGGCATGAGTGAGATATCCAGAGCTCACGATGAAGGGGTGACAATATTTGCCATAGCACATGATCTGCTCATCATGTATTCGATATATATAATAGGGCCAAGAGTTTTAGAAGTTTTGTTATGCTCTCTTGTGTTCTGTTCCTGTTTTTGTGTTTGCTCATTCTGTGTGTGAGCTTTTCTGAATGGGCTGGCAGTCTTATAAACTCTGGGAGACACATGAGTGTGTTTTGCAGTGCTAAAGGAGTTAGTTTTTAGGCAGGAGTGAGAAACATGCTTTTGTGAGGCTGTATTGTTTAGAAGTCTTGCTGCAGTGAAGCTGAGAGCATCACAGTAATTGTAATGAGCTGAGAGGCAGTGTGTCAGAACAGCTGATACTTTTTTCAGTGGTAATTAAGTTAGCTGCAGGCAGAGTGCATAGTGTTCTATGAAATTGTGCTCTTTAGGATTCTGGCTGCTGTCAAGCTGAGAGTATCACAGTAATTGTAATGGGTGAGAATTAGAGTTTGAGGAACAAGTTAGAGTGTGTTTCAGTGGTAGTTGAGTTGGCTGCAGACAGTAGGTTAGACTGTTCTGTGAAGCTGTGCTGTTTAGAATTCTGGCTGCAGTCAAGCTGAGAATATCACAGTAATGAGCTGGAAGTTGGGGGGTATAGGTGTATTTTGTAATGCTCACTGAGTTAGCTATAGGCAGCAGTGAGACCTCTGAAGTAGTTCTGCATTTGTGTCTATGGCAACAGCACAGGTGTTTCTTGCATGCTGAAGGAAAGCTGACTAGAGTGATGACCTTTTGTGACCTGTGTGTGTAAATGGCTGATGTCATCACAGTACAGCAGAGGGTAAAAATATCACACTGCAGTGGATGATACACTGTTTTATCTCACTCATTTACCACTCACCCCTATTGTATGTGTGTATATATATATATATATATATATATATATATATATATATATACACATACATAAGGGATATACAATGGTGGGTTGTCAGATAAATGATTTATCTACACAAGTGCTGTTTGACCTCGGGTAACTTCACGAGTGGCGTAAGCCACAAGTGAGGTGTCCGAGATCAAACAGTATAAGTGTAGATAAATCATTTATCTGACAGCTCACCATTGTATATTTCATTTATGCAATAGGGATGCTTCTTATCAGTGCAGGAACATTTGGTTTTGACTGTTTATCTTCTTTTTTTAAAATGATAATTTCTGGGACTTTCTGGGACTTTCGGTTAACTTTCCTAGTGTATGTCCGCCTAGCGGGTGGTTGCTATTAAATGAAACACCACTCATTTTATAGAGAACTTCTTGCTGAACAAATGTCATGGTCACAGTATCATGCTACCATTTTTGTTTTAAAGTTATTCGCATTTGTTTGATGAAAAAGTGAAACAAAAATTTAATTTAATGCTGTTTTTTGCTAGTTATAAAAAAACTAAAAGGTATTTATTAATGAAACATCACTCATTTTGTAGATATTTTTGTGCTGAACATTTTTTGTGCTCACAGTACCATGCTATCATTTTTAGTTTTAAAGTGATTCACATTTGTTTGTCGAAAAAGTGAAAAGAAAATTGAATTTTATGCTGTTTTTTGCTAATCATGAAAAAAACTAAAAGGTATCTATGAATGAAACACCACTCATTTTGTAGATATTTTTGTGCTGAACATTTTTCGTGCTCACAGTACCATGCTATTATTTTTCATTTTAAAGTTATTTACATTTGTTTGTCTGAAAAGTGAAAAGGAAAATGGATTTTATGCTGTTTTTTGCTAATTATAAAAAAAACTAAAAGGTATCTATAAATGAAACACCACTCATTTTGTAGATATTTTTGTCCTAAACATTTTTCATGCTCACAGTACTATGCTATCATTTTTCATTTTAAAGTTATTCTCATTTGTTTGTCAAAAAAGTGAACAAAAAAGCTTTGAGTGACAGTTTGCATTTATCCCACATATGTGGACATAAATGGATTTATGCAATTTCTTTTGGTTCCACACCTATTGCATATATAAATATATATATATATATATATATATATATATATATTCTGTACTAGGGTTATACAATATTTTCCTTTTCAAAGGTTCCACTTTAAGTAAGAGAACAAAAAGTCAAGAGTAAAATAGGCAAAATATATTACAAAGTACAGAGGAAAGCATATAAGCATATATGCCAATAAATACAGCAAATATTACTGATGTGCAACAAATATGGTAAATGTTACAAGCATGGACAAAGTGGTACTGAACATTGTCAATAAGAAATTGTTATCAAGGTAAAAACTAGGGTAAGATCACAGGTAAATGTAGGCAGTCCTGAAGTAAAGTGGAAACTGTCAAAATGGTGGCTACTTACAGGGGAGATAGATAAGGAAAGGGAACAGCGGGGACGTTTGTAGGTGGGTAACCAAGCAGGGGATTGTAGCAGTGCAAGGTAAAATTCAGTGAAGCTAGTCAGACATAGGACCTAGCAAGAGAAAGCTTTTGTAATGGGTAAGCAGTCCAGGATGAGAGTCGACTTTGTCTCAGGAACGCATAGCACTGGGAGAGATAGCCTCAGAGAGAGTGGGTATGGGAAGGAAGTTAGAACAATGGGATTGGTGGGGAGGTGAGAAAGTGGCAAGAGGGGTCAGAAATGGGCTCGCAATGGGAAGGATGGAGAAGGGAGGGACAGATTATGAGAACTAAGGAGCACAGTCACACTTATTAAAACATACTAGGAGATTCTTCAGTTTACACTTGAAGGGTCCTACTTTGGGTTCAGAGAAAATATCAGGGGGCAGGTCATTCAACCATGTGGCAGCTTTGTAGCTGAAAGCATGCTGAACGTGCACAGTCTGGCAGTGAGGAATGTGGAAATCTAGCTTAGTAGAGTTTCGGGTACTGCGGTGGTTATTAGAGGGAGTAATAGAGACTGGGTGGCTGGGGGGGTTAAAGTGAGGTGAATCTTTTTAGAAAAAAGACAGGTTTGGTATTTCATTCTATCATGAGGTTGAGCCATTCAGTCTAATGATAGAGGTCACAGGTGTAAGTCTGTTTGTTAGCCCCAGTGATCAGCCTACATACTTTATTCAGTGAGGCTGTCAGCCGTTTGAGGGTGGTTTCAGTAGCAGCACTGTAGATTAACAGGCCATAGTCAATAACAGAAAGAATGGCACTGGTGACTGCAAGCTTTAGTGCTGCAGGTGTAAGACAGTGCTTATGCTTGTGGAAGACACCAATCCTGCTGTTTACGACCTTGGAAATTTGATTAACATGCAGGATATAGGAGAGCATGCTGTGGAGTGTAATTCCTAAGTATTTGAATTCATGCACCAGTTCCAAGGGCAGATTTAAGCTATTGCAGATGGCTAGGTTCGCAGGGTAGTATTTGTAGTGGGGGCTAGCAAACAGCAATGTCTTTGTTGTATTATAGTTCATTAATAGTTTATGGTTGGCAAACCAGGATTCAATTTTTGTGAAACTTATTTGCAGGCCACTAGTGAGGGGGAGAAGGGTAGAGTGTCTAGAGAAGAGTATGGCAACATCCATGTGTAGGACAAGGCTGCTGTCACAAGCTTTTGGCAGTGTATTTATATACAGGCTAAACAACAAGGGACCAAGTATGGACCCCTGTGGCACGCCTATGCAGACTAGCAGGCAACTCGATAGGGAGTCATTTATTTGAACCTTTTGTATTCTGTTTTCAAGGTAGCTTTTGAACCAGCTTACTATGGAAGGGAAGAGTCCAGGGGAGGAGACAGAGTTCAGAAGGAGAGGTGGTTCACAGTGTCAAATGCCTTTGTCAGATCAATATAAATTTACCCAACTATGTGACCTTGGTCCAAGACTTTGTAAATATAATCTGTATATTCCAGTAATGCTGCGGTGATGCTATGTGCTGGCCTAAAGACATGTTGCTGGGGGCATTGAATGTTGTATTTTGCTAGAAGTTCAGTCAGTTGATCAGCAACTACTCTCTCAAGGACTTTAGATAGTGGTGAGAGGATGTATATATATATATATATATATATATATATAGACACACACACACACACACACACAGTGGGGGTGAGACATATTCCAGTGAGATAAAACAAGTTATTTTCACTACAGGGAAATAAATCCTGATGACATCACTGGAGATAAAATAAATGCTGTGCTAAACCCATGCAAGCCACTCAGACTGTACATTTTGTAACAATGAGGCCCCCATTGTATAAATAGGACACATGATGTGCATGAGTGTGATATGGGAAATATGTTCAGTCCTGTACAGTGACCTCTGAAACCTCACTCATGGCTTCACCTTTCGTGAGTATTCAGAGGTAACTCTAGAGGAGTGAAAATATTTTCCATATCACTCTCATACCCATCATGTATCCCCTATATATAGATAATATATATATATATATATATATATATATATATATATATATATATATATATATATATATATATATATATATATATATTCATTGCAAAACTATGCTAATGCATCAGTTGAGTTGATTCCACACCAACAAAAGTCTGGCAATTTGAGGTTAGAGTTACCAACCCTAACATTCCCCCACCCTTCACAGACCAACAGGCGATGGAGTGTGCCTTGGGATCATTGGGCCTAACTTTCACCCCATTCCATGTGTAAACAAGATCAGATGGTACAGTATAGCAGAATGGGGTGAGATTTAGGCCCAATGACCCCAAGGCACACCTTGTCACCTATTGGTCTGTAGAGAATGGGTGGGGAGGTGGGGATAGTTAGGGTTGGTAACCCTAACCTCGAATTTCCAGACTATTGTTGGTGTGGAATCATCCCTAAGTGAGGCATTAACAGAGTTCTTTGCAATGAATTTACCTCCTTTCTGAGAAAGTGAAATGTTAGTCACATAGTACACATAGGTGGGAGTCCGGGCCATCCAGGTCTTGTGGTCTTAACCACCCATTAGTGTAGAGGTATAGCGCGGAGGGCTCACAGATGTGCCTTTTGGTGATTTGGTACCAAAACATTACTCTGCTTCAAAGTTACGGCACTCCTAAGTTGATGATTTTTCCCGTGTCTCGAAAACGGTTCGAGATGTGAACTTTTCGTCACAAAAATTCTTAGTCCATCATTGGAGGGGGGGACTAAGAACAAAACTAGCCAGGAAAGTCATAAATAATATGAGATTTTAATTTTTTTTCGCCATCGTACAGTTCCTGAGATTTAAACAATTTAGTATTCCAAGTACTAATTTTCTAGTACGAGGGCCATTATTGTGCCCACATTCTTTGTATTCACTGTGCTTCTCAATGCACCTTTTTTGGACACAAAGCATGTGCGTTTGCATTACTCTTACCGTTAGCATTTGCGTTCATGTTCCTGCTTGCGTTCCTGTTACAGTTTGTGTTAGCATTTCCTTTTGCGTCACTGTGTGCGTTACCATTTGTGGTTATGTTTTTGTTTGCATTTCCATTTGCAGTACTGTTTTCTTTGGCATCACCACTGCCATTACTGTTTGTATTTCCATTTGCGTAACCATTGGTGTTTTCGTTACTGTTTGTGTTACTATTTGTGTTTGCATTTTGGTTACCGTTAGCAATTGCACTTGCGTTTATGTTGTCGCTTGCGTTACTGTTTCCTTGTGCATCACTGTTGCGGTTACCATTTCCATTTGCATTTGCGTTTCCGTTTGTATTACCATTACCATTTGCATTTCCATTACCTTTTCCGTTACCATTACTATTTGCATTTATGTTTGCACGTGCGTTTCCATTACTGTTGGTGTAATTGTTTCAATTTGCATCATTGTGTGCATTACTATTTGTGCTTACGTTTGCATTACCATTACTGTTTCCTTTTCAGTCACCTTTGGCGTTACCATTTATGTTTGCTTTACCGATACCGTTTGCATTTCCGGTACCATTTTCATTATCGTTTTCATTTACGTCTCTGGGTGCATTTACCATTTGCATTTCTATCTGTGCTTGCATTTGTGTTTCTGTTTGCATTACCATTTTAGTTTTCATTGCCATTTGTGTTATCATCTGTGTTTGTGCTCACATTTGTGCTTGCGTTTCCATTACCATTTACGTTACTGTTTTCGTGTGCTTTTGCGCTTGCATTTGTGTTACTGTTTGATTTACTGTTTCCTTTTATGTCACTATTGGCGTTTCCATTTCTGCATGCATTTGCGTTACCATTTGCATTACCATTTGTGTGTGCATTTTTGTTACCATTGCTGTTCTCGTTACTGTTGCTGTTACCGTTAGCATTGGTGTTACTGTTAGCATTAGTGTTACTGTTAGCATTAACGTTCCTATTAGGATTACCGCTACCACTGCTGTTACCATTACTATTAGTGTTACCGTTACTGTAAGGGTTATTACACACAAATGGGAAGCATGGTGGGAGCCCGGGACCCTTTTCGGGCCCCGGGCTCTCACCACCACATACCATTCACTATTTATAGTGCCCATTCTCAAAAAGAAGGGAAATTCATGGCAAAAAACTCAGTTTAATGCACCAGTTAGGATTGTTCCACAGTGACAAAAGCAAGGAAATTCAGTATTAGGGTTGCCACCCCTACCATCCCACCCCACCCCCCACCAACATCCATTGGGGTCTGCGTTGAGGTCATCATGCCTAACTCTCCCACCATTCTCCTATACTGCACCATCTTAGCTTCTTTACACATGAAATTAGGTGAGACTTAGGCCGACCACCCCAATGCACACACTGATGGCTGTTGGTGGGGTGAGATGGTAGGGGTGGCAACCCTAACACCAAATTTCCTTGCCTTTGTCGCTGTGGAACAACCCAACTGATGCATTAAACAGAGTTTTTTTTGCCATGAATATACATATATATATATATTTATACAATAGGAGTGAAGTGATATGCTATGAAGTAAATTGTGTTATTTTCACAGTCATTGTATAACCACTGTGGTGACATCACCACTGTGGATTTATTTCCTGATAAACCCACAGTGTCTACATCACCAGCAAATATACAGCAATGGTAATGTCACCAGAGTGAGACCATCTACACTGCAGCTTGCATTTAATAGCTTCACAGTTTCTCTTTCTCACCGAATCCTGCAACTAACTCAATTAGCATTGTAAAAGACAATCACCTGTGTCCCATAGTTATTCTGACAATCCTAGCCCATTACTGTGCTGCTCTAAACTTCAAACCAGCCTCCATCGTAAACCAGTTTCTCTTTCTGAGTGCTGACTGCAACAGTTTCTCTGTCTCAGTGAAGCCTACAACTTACTGAATAAACAATCTGTTTCTCACTCCTAGCTGCAGGTAACACAATTATCATTGCAAATCACATGCACCTGTTTCTCATAGTGTCTAACAGTCTCAGCGCATTCAGAAACACTTACACACACTCAGATGACACACACAAACAGTGCTGTCAGTATAGCTTAGAGTTTAGAGTAACAAGCAATGAACAAACTTCCTATATCCAGCAGCCTAGAGCAGTGTTTGATTCTCTCAACTTCCATTTCAATACTGTGTGACTCTGAACAAATCACTAAACTGCCCATGCTCCCAGGTTCCCCTAAAAGCTTACCCAGTTACCAAAATAAAAAAAAACAGAGTAAACAGGGAGAAAACACAGAAAAAAAAATGTTCTCAAAGATGGTAGCCCTATTGAATAAATTGCACACATGATGTGCTACTTGTGGAATATGGTAAACATTTGCACTTGTGCAGAGTGAACTGCAATAATATCACTCATGCCTTTGGCACTCATGATATTATCACAGTTCACTCTGCACTCGTGCAAATATTTTCCATATTCCACAGTCGCTCATCATGTATCCCCTACATATGTATATATATATATATCATCCTTACTCTTTCAGGGTTGCTTGACACATATCATTTTTTGTTTCTTCAGTAAAGTTCTTTTTTATATTTTGTTCTGCTGAGTCTGTGAAGTGAATTATTTATTAACTGCAGGTTCACATACTGTTTGGGGTTTTGAATGTTTGTATAGTTTCTGTATATCTGAAGTAAAATTAAAACAGAAATGTAAAAAAAAATGAAGGGGCATGATATGAAGCTGAAAGGAGGGAGACTTAAAGGGGATGTAAGGAAATACTTCTTTACGGAAAGAGTGGTGGACACCTGGAACAGACTCCCAGCAGGGCCTTACCTCTGCCCAGTAACAGGGTTGGGGCAGAGGTAAGGCCATATATCACTTGGGGTCTATGACGGCACAGTAGATAAGGACTTCAGGGCAGACTAGGTGGGCCAGGAGATCCTTTTCTGCTGAAAGATTCGTTGTTCCTGTGTTTCCTAAACGGACACCAAGGCATGCTGGCAGGCCAACTCTGCTGAACTGGGAAGGAAAGCTATGCCTTTTGTTTTGCTTTCTTAAAGAGAGCTCGTTTACAGAATTTGGTTGACGTTTACATTTCCTGGTAAAGTATTTGTTTTTATAATAGATCAGGGATAGAAAGATCGGTATAATAGGGGGCATAAGTTACTGAGGTAAGTAGGGTAAAAAACATTTACACAGCTAATATATTTTGTGTTTTGGGAAGGATCTTAGATTTTATATAGATTCTTTGGGATGTATAGTTTGTTTCCAGGTCCTTGCTAAGATAATTGGATTTTGTTTCCCCCAGAAACAAATGGAACTTATTTATTCAAAATGTGTTTGCCTGAGAGAGGCATCCTAAGCCAAAGCTGGTTTCTAGGTGAAACCCTGGTGTGGTCTTGTTACCAGGTGGGATATAATACAATAAATGGAAAGTGACAAATGCAGTTTACAGTACTGAATAAAGTGACAAGTCCAATGTGATATTCAGAGTATCATCCATATCCCCCTTCATCCATACCAGAAACTCAATATGTACACCCTTGAAGAGAGGAGGGAGAGGGGAATATGATAAGAGAACTTTCAATACCTCTAAGGGGTAAATAAGGCACAGATGAAAAAGATTTAAATCATTTGCTGACAAAGAGATATGGGAGATTTGAAAAAAGAAAAAAAATATTTGAAACCTGGCAGGATCTGGTTTAATATAGTCTTCATTTATATAAACCAAAATAATGAGAATCTCTATTATGGCTTGAAGCCATACTATTGTATATTATAAGTAATAATACAGTCACTGTATATTTGAGCACTGGTAAATTCAAGAATTCCTTTTATGGTTGATGCAGTTCAGACTTTAAATGTATTTCAGTGAATATACATAGAGCTGACAGTTTAACACAAATTTTATACACAGAGGACATACTGCAATAGCTTTAGGTCATCATTTTTACAAAGAGGAAAGGGACCTATGTGTCATCATGTCTGATGACCTAAAGGTGGCCAAGCAGTGTGACAAGGAAGTTGAGAGAGCCAGTGAGGTATTGCGGTGCATAGTGAGAGGTATCACAAGCAGAAAGAAGGAGGTGGTCATACAACTGTACAAATAATTGGTGAGACCACATCTAGAATATTGTGTCCAGCTCTGGAGACCACATCTCTGGAGTGCTATGGACAGAGTGGAGGTGATCCAAAGGAGGGAAACTAAAATGGTGCAGGGTCTGCACCAAAAGCATTATGAGGAGAGGGTGAAAGACCTTAATTTGTACACCAAGGAGGAAAGACGGGAAAGGGGGGATATGACAGAGACTTCTAAATACCTCGAGTGTAAGGTACAGGAGAGATGCATTTTTCTGAGAAAAGGATGCTCAAGAGCAAGAGGTCATGATATGAAACTGGAGGGGGGTAGAATTAGGGGAAACATGAGAAAGTACTCCTTCACTGAAATGGTGGTGGATGCATGAAATAGCCTCCTAGAGGAGGTGGTGGGGTCACAAATGGTAATGGAATTCAAAAATGCATGGCATAGGCCTAAGAGAACTTTGGTGAATGGTGGGGGGTAAAGCCGGAGATTAAGTATTGTCTGTGGTTCTACAGTAGGTAGGGAAAATGGGCGGACTAGGTGGGCCAAGTGGTCCTTATCTGCTGTCAATGTCTTTGTTTCTATGAAGGCTGTATCTTAAACTTAACCTTTGCAGCTACTTCCCTCAAACGATAGTGGTCTCTGTTTCCTCCCATTTTTGCTAAACTTCTGTCACACAGATGTTTTATTGTCTTCACTATGCCATCCTTTATTGATAAACTTCTGTCACACAGATGTTTTATTGTCTTCACTGCACCATCCTTTAACTTGGCCCACTTTTCCTCAACCCCCCCCCCCCCGATTAAGGTCATCCTGAAGAAACTCATACTTTTTTTTTAGCCATACTGCTTTGTAATTGCTAGTCCCCAGGTAACATCTCAGTTTGATGTCTGCAGTACTGTCCCTGCTTGTGAGCAATGCTACATAAGCACAACAAACTGCTCCACAAACAGTGCTGCAGTGAAAAATAAAAATTTATTCATGGGCTGCTGGCAGGATAACTGGCACAAAACATCCCGGTGCTTTGAACTCAATGTTGTTGTTTTTTCCCCTCATGGGGTGGAGTCTGGTCATAGTGTCAGTACTTCTAAATGCATCAGTTAAAGATACAGACTCCTTACAAGGAGCATATAATACCAGTATGTTTAAACCCCCGTTATATTCTAGACAAAAGAATCCCTTAAGTAAAGTGAAACATATAGAAACATAGAAGTTGACTGCAGATAAGGACCGCAAGGCCCATCCACTGTGCCTATTTTTTTCTACCTTAAGAATGTGCCATAGGCCTGTACTCTGTCAATGGCCTATCTACTGATACTCATCTATATTGCTCCCTTATGCTATCCCATGCCTGTTTGAAGCCATGCACTGTATTCATATCCACCACTTTCTGAGGTAGGCCATTCCATGCATCCACCACCCTTTCTGTGAAAAAGAACTTCCTCACATTACCCCTTCATCGGCATCCCTCTATCTCATGCTGTGTCCGCTTATCCTGCTATTTTTCTTATATTGAAACATGTTAGACTCTTTCACCTTGTTAATGCCCTTAAGATGTGACTATTAATTATGGTATATGATTAGGGCTTATTATGCATAGAGAACAGTGACTTTCAAAATCTTTTGTCGTGTGACACATCAAAAGTCAAACAAGTTGTTGTACTGTTGTTCTGATGTCACATCGATAGCACAACTTTTCAGCCTTGACCTGCGGCCTGATTGGCTCACTCAGTGTTGGGCCAATGGGGAAATAGTGGAAACATGGTACCAAGATTTAGTGAGTGCTGAGCAGTGGACCCACCTAGTGGTAGGTGGGTGACATGGTTCTGTGTCACAAAGCTAAATTACTTTTTATTTATTTTAAAAATAAACAGTGCAGCTACCGATGGATGTAACCAACACACAGGACTTCTCCAGACCAACATGGTCTGTCTGAGAAGCCAGAGCAAGATGGAGAAGTTGGAGTGAGTGGGAGCAGCACCAGATAACACACACGGTAACTACAAACTAAAAAAAAATACAAACCCCCCCAAGCCCTAATGATACACTATATAAAACAGTGGATAGTTGACTATCCACAACTAATGCTGTTTCAGTCTCAGGAGTTGATGACATCATAGAGGCCTCTCAAGCAGCTTAAAGCACTAATGCAGCCCTGTTGGCTCTGACAAGAGTTTGTTCTTCCTGTTAATAAACATAGAAACATAGACTTTGATGGCAGATAAGGACCACTTGGCCCACCTAGTCTGCCCATTTCCCTACCTAGAGGATAAGCTGCAGATCCTATTTAACCAACAGCCTATTTCTTCCTACCCCCCACAAAAATTGCCTTATGTCTGTCCCATGCATTCTTGAATTCTCCCACAGTTTTAGACCCCACCACCTCCTCAGGAAGGCTGTTCCATGTGTCCACCACCCTCTCTGTGAAAAAATACTTCCTCACATTGCCCCGGAGCTGTCCCCCCTCTATTTTCAAATTGTGTCCCCTTGTTCTTGCACATCTCCTTTATGAAAGATGCTACCCTCTTGGACTTTATTGATTCCACTGAGGTACTTAAAAGTTTCTGTCATGTCCCCCCTCTCCCTTCTTTCCTCAAGGGTATACATATTAAGCTTCTTTAGTCTCTCCTCGTATGGATTCTCTTGCAGACTCTGCACCATTTCAGTTGCCCTCCTCTGAACTGCCTCCATCCTGTCTATGTCCTTGTGGAAATGGGGTCTCCAGAACTGGATGCAGTACTCCAGACGGGGTCTCACCAACTGTCTGTACAGGGGGATAACAACTTCCTGTTTTCTGCTGGTGATACCTCTCCCTATACATCCCAGTATCCCCCCAGCCCTCCCTACCACCTTCTCTCATTGCTTGCTAACCTTAAGGTCATCTGATATGATTACCCCTGGGTCTCTTTCCATTTTTGTTGTTGTTACTACCTCCCCATTGTGTAATATTCCCCTGGGTTTTTGTTTCCAGGTGCATTACTTGCACTTCTTTGCATTGAATCCAAGCTGCCATACTTCTGACCATTCCTCCAACCTTGCCAAGTCCCTTCTCATCCTTTCCGTGCCTCCTTATGTATCAACCCTGTTGCAGATCTTTGTGACGTCTGTAAAGAAGCATGCTTTCCATTCCAGTCCCTCTGCAATGTCACTTATAAAGACATTAAAAAGGACTGGACCCAGTACTGAACCCTGCAGTACCTCACTAGTAACCCCTCTTTCTTCAGAGTGGACTCCATTTACAATTACCTTCTGTGACCTGTTGTTCAGCCAATGCTTTACCCAGGCTACCACCTTGGGACCCACTCCCAGGCTGGTTAATTTGACTACTAATATTTTGTGTGGAACTGTGTCAGATGCCTTGCTAAAGTCTAGGTAGGCCATGTCCACAGCCCCTCCCTGGTCTACTACTTTGGTCACCCAGTCAAAGAAATCAATTAGATTCATCTGCCATGACCTTCCCACTGTGAACCCATGCTGCCTTGGGTCCTATGCCCCAATGGCCTCTAGGTACTCAACAATTCTTTACTTCAGAAGTGATTCCATCACTTTCCCTACCACAGAGGTCAAACTGACAGGTCTGTAGTTTCCTGCCTCCATCTTGGTCCCACTTTTGTGAAGGGGGATCACATCTACCTTCTTCCAGTCCTCAGGTACCACACCATCTTCCCATGATTTGTTATAAAGTGTAGTCAGTGGTGTCACTAGTTCTCTGCTTAATTCTTTTAGAATTCTGGGGTGAATTCCATCTGACCCCATTGCTTTGTCCACCTTCAGTTTTAGGAGTTCTTTCAGAACCCTTTCTTCTGTGAAAGGACTAGGATCAACCCCCCTCTCTAGAGTGCTTCTGTTAATTGGATTAGGCACCTCCCCCACTTCCTCTTTTGTGAATACTGAACAGAAGTATTCATTCAGTATCCCTGCTTTATCACTGTCACTCTCTGCCCACCCACCATCCATTCTATTCAGCCTCACTATCCCTCACTTTGTCTTTCTACACTCCTTGATATACCTATAAATGGTTTTATCCTCCTTCTTAAATGAGTTAGCTATCTTTTCCTCAGTTTGTGCCTTTGCTATTCTGACTACCCTCCCTGCTTCGTTCTGCCTTAACTGGTACAGTTCTCTGTCCTGCTCCTTCTGTGTTTCCTTATACTTCCTAAATGCTATCTTTTTCTCCCTAACCTTCACCGCCACCTCTTTTGAGAACCATAGTGACTTTTTCTTTCATTTTGATTTGTTTATTTCCTTCACATAAAGGCTCGTTGCCTCTGTGATGGCAGTTTTGATATTTGCCCATTGTTGCTCCATCCCTCCTTCTAGCCTGTTCACTATTGCTTTTCTAAGGCACTCTCCCATCTTGCCAAAGTCAGCCCTCCTGAAGTCCAGAACCCTCACTTTTGTATGGCTTGACTCTGTAGCAGAGTTTATCGTGAACCACACTGTTTGATGGTCACTTGTTCCCAAATGGCTACCCACTTCTAGATCTGAGATCCTCTCACTGTTCCCATTTGAGAGTACGAGGTCTAAGATTGCTCCCTCATGAGTGGGTTCCAAAACTAGCTGTTTGAGGCATGCCACCTGGAGGGCATGAAGAATGACCCTGCTTTTGGCTGTGGCTGCCACAAAGGTGCTTCAGTTAACATCTGGCATGTTAAGGTCCCCCATCAACAGTATCTCCCCTTTCTCTGCCATCCTAAGTATGCCTTCTATCATATCCTCTATATAAACTGAAGCTCCACTCTGACAATAAGTAAGAATAGTTTATAAATAAGCAATAAGACATGACAGGGAAGTGGTTGTCATGATATTAGCACTCAACCAGGTGCATAATGTGAGGGCCTTCAGTAACTTGGGAGGGTGTTTATCCCATGACAACCACCTTCCAGAGTGTCTTATTGCACTTATAAAATGGATCCCCTTCCCAAACAAATTAGACTATAAAACATTTCAAAACTAGTAAGAAATAAAGAAATTTACATTTTAGCATTTCAATAGAAAACATACAGTAGTTCCTATTGAGTTGATTATGTTGTGCTATTTTCCCCAGGGGCACTGATTTATTGTTGTGGTAAGAGAGCTTTTTATCTGTTTTTTTTTTTTTTTGCCTTGTTTTGTATTTGAAGGGAGCAATGTGGACATTTTGTGAGTTAGAGCAAGGGAGAGAGAGAGAGAAAAGTGCAGCAGAGTAAGAATGAGGGAAAGGAGACTGCAGCTAGAGAGAGAGAGAGAGAGAGAGAGAGAGAGAGAGAGAGACCGCTGCTCCAGTTGTACCTCTCTTATGTTTAGTAAGATGCTACTTTATCAAAATATGCATATGCAGGTAGAGTTTCCCATGCTTTTAGCTTGTTGTTTACTAATGGGGAGCAATAATGAGATACTGATGTCTTCTATTTGGCTGGAGGGGGCAGACAGAATGAGTGTGGCGTAGCCATCCTAGGGTGACAGAGACAGTGAGTGAGTGAGTGCAGTATGACTGCTTTGTATTGAGTGACAAAGAATGCCACTGCACCTGCTGCCATGGCTATTGACAGACACTGTGGTAGTGCTGTTCTGTTGGTAATAATTGATAAGTACTAAATAAATGCCGAGTAGTAGAGCTGGCAGCTGGCAAGCACTGGGTGAATCGGTGAGCATGCAGGGCATGACATTTGTATGAGCAACTGGAGGGAGAAGGGTAATGAGACATGGCAGAGTGTACAGCATGTCAACAGACAGGGGAGAATCCACAATGAGGATAGGAGGTCTATGTGGTACCCCAATGGTAGTAAAATGGATGTTAAAGTGTGCTGGATCTCCACAATAATATAAAAGGGTAAATAAAGCAACTGTTTTGTGAGGACACCAGTAACTTGCACACAAATTACTAACACAGGTCCCAAGGAGGTGGATGCTGGCACCTGACAAACAGAGGCAGGAGTCAGAAATAGATTCCATATACTTGACAGGATTTTATTCACACAAACAGGAAAAGGGAACACAATCACAGGGGACTCTTATCTCTACTCTCCTGTAAGAGGAGAACTCTAAATCAAATGACTGTAACAGCTTCGCTTTAAGAGTGTTCTGTCCTCTATACCCTGTACAAGGGTGACTTTTTGCACACTTTCAATAATCAACTGTAACAGCTCCACTTTAAGAGCATTCTATCTACTAAGATCAGTAAATCACTATGCAATTTCTACTACTACCCTGAGGTGCACCTCTACCTAGGACCTATTACCTGGAGTACTCCACTCTAAGTAACTCTATAGCATGTTACTACAAGACTCAACATATGTCATAAAAGGCAGTTAGTGTGTGTGATTGGGCTTTCTGTGTCATCGACAAGAAACTGGGTTGCAGGATACAGAAACACAAGGGGAACAACTTGGCTGTCAGACTGGAATGATTTAAGAACTAAGGGAATGCAGAGAGGATTTTGAACAGGCCATGAGTTCTCGGCCACACCCCACCTCTCTAGAGTTGATGGAATTTCAGAACCACACAATGGTAATAGTTTCCATGAGATCAAGCTTAAACAGAGTATTCCATACTCTCAGTTAACTCGAGTGAAACAAAACTGTACAGCAATACAAGAAGCACAGAAAGAATCAAAAATATGTTAAATGGGTTCATAGACAGAGGATATAAGCCTAAGACATTGAAACAAGCAGAAGAAAAATTAAAAAATAAGACACAAGAGGACCTATTAAAAAGTAAAGGACCCAAAACAAAGCCACAAAGTATTGTATTTTCTACTAAATACAATCATACGTTAAAAGAAATTAGACAAATAATAAACAAACATTGGCCTTTAGTTGGAATGGAGAATGAACAAATACCAGAACTTTTAAATAAGCCCATAATAGCTGCAGAAAGTGTACGGAATCTTAAAGATCAATTAGTAAAATCTCAAGTTAAATTACCAGAAAACAAGGAAGCACAACTGCTATTGGGACCATTAGCACCAGGCATGGTACCTTGTGGCAAGTGCTCAGTATATAGTCATACATAAAAAAAAAAAATTCAAACATCCACATACAGGGCATGATCGTCCAATTAGACAGCATATTAACTGCATGACAGAAGGGGAAATATATGTAATACAATGCCCTTGTGATAAGTTGTATATTGGACAAACTAGCAGGATGCTCAAGACCAGCATACAAGAACATAAAGGAGATATAAGAAGAAAAGAAGAGACATCCCCAGTAGCAACACATTTTGAGCAAGCAGGCCATAATGGAGCTTCTTTAAGGTTTTGGGGACTTGAAAAAGTACAGACACCAGAAAGAGGAAGTAATAACCGGGATTGTCTTTTAAGAGCTGAAATTAGGTGGATATTTCACATGACCACATTAGACAACAGGATTGGGATGAATGTAGAAACAAACTGGCAGGCATGCATTTAGATCATATAGAACTGAAAGGGTAGCTATAACATGCAAAACCAAATAAACATTATACATAAATCAATTAGCAAACTAGTAAAGTAGAGATTTAACCAGTAGAAATAACTTTTGACATTCACAATAGGGAGGTCAGATAGCAATTGACCCCAGTATGATCGTAATAATGTTACTGTATAAAGTAAACTATGAGAAGCTAATAGTACAGGGATATACTAAATGAAGTAGAAATTTAACTTATAGAACAACTAGTAACACTTACAACAGGGAGGTCAAGTAACAATTGACCCAAAGGTATTAAAAATAACATTGATGTAGTAAGTGTACTATGAGAAGTCAAAACACATGGATATTCTAAATAACAGTACAATCACTATCTAAAAGGGTAAAGATGATGTTCTACCTCCAGGCAACTTGTAGTATTGACAACAGAGAGATCGAGCTGCACTTAACCCCTGTGTTATTTGATTGTTTTAAACAGTATTATGGTGTTTAAAAGTTTGGTTTGATGTGAGCTAGAGAATTGATCTATGAAGATAATTTTAAACCATGGAGTGATTGTGAAGGAGAAGGTCAAATAGCAACTGACCCCTCAGCATAATAAATAAGCGGCAAGTTCAGTATTTTCTAACAGGGAGGTCAAGTTGCATTTGACCCCAGTGGTAACTAAATACTTATTGTTTAAACAGTACTATGGTATTTACAAGTTTGGTAGAATGTGAGCTAGAGAATTGATCTGTGAAGATAATTTTAAGTCATGGAGTGACTGACAAGTACCTAAGGAAGGGGAAGGTCAAATTTCAACTGACCCCTCAGAAAATAATAAATGTTTGTATTTTATTATAAGCTAGAGAAATGATCTGTGAAGAACATCTTAAACCATGGAGTGAGTGCCAAGTATTTAATGAAGGGGAGGCCAGCTAGCAACTGGCCCCTCAGCAAAATAAATAAGCAGCGATCGATCCCAGAGAGATAACAAATAATGCTGTTATAGCAAATGTACTAAGAGAAATTAAAATATCGGAATATTATAAATAACTTAGTACAATCACTATCTAAAACAGTAAAGATGATGTTTTACCTCCAGAGCAACTTTCAGTATTTATGACAGGGAGGTCAAGTTGCATTTGACCCCAGTGTTATCTGAATAATGATTGTTTAAACAATACTATGGTGTTTAACAAGCTTGGCATTATGTGAGCTAGAGAATTGATCTGAGCAGCCAATTTTAAGCCACTGAGTGATTGATAAGTATTTAATGACTAGGAAGTTCAAATTGCAATTGACCCCTCAGCAAGTGAACAATAATGACTGTTTGTATTACCTTATGAATTTCACAGTTTGGGTTTCAGAAAGCAGTAATGTAAGGTGATACAATAACAAATAATACTTCTGAGAAACCTGGAATTTATTTGCAGCATTTTTAATCAAGACAAGAGAACTGTTGATATTAGCAAAAAATCATCTTTACTCTCATGTCACCCTATGAAAAGAAAACATGGTATGAGAACAATGTATTTTCATTTTAATAGCCTCACAAGAAAGTAAAAAAAATAAATAAAAAAGTAAACTAGCACAGAGCTGCAGCAACTAGGAACAAATAGCCCATTTTTGTGAGCACCAAACTGCACTGATCAGTGCAGTAGTGTTCGGTTGCTTAGCAACTGAGATCTCACAGGTGCGATCAACTGGGTGTGACAACATGGTTAGTCACACCATGGAATCTCACAAAAACATGTGAGAGATTAACAGGAAGTAGCTACCATTAAAATTTGTTGGACTTCAGTGCTTACATGCAGTGGAACATAAGCAAAAAAGAGAAACTTGAGCCAGAAGGAGTGAGGGTAAGCAGTTAAAATATTAAAGAATATTTAGAAGTTGGTATTTGAACCTTAATTGTAAAAGTAAAATGATGGCTATGAGACCAACAGGGGAATACTATGATTATGTTTTCACAGACTACGAAGAACACTATTTCCACTCTAAGAAGCTCACAGCCTCCTTTAAGGTATGCTGTTAACAAAATAAGTAAATAGAATCCACAGTGTGGCCACATTGTAATATTAAACAACATAATAACGGCAAAGCTTTACAAACAAGCATTTGTCAATGCCGAATGTTGATTGCTTCAGTGTATTGAGCTCGCTTATTGCCCCTTGTCACTCGCTCAGTCTGTTTCTCCCGGTGCTGCAGGCTACTCTTTTGTACTGGGCTCCTGCCTGCATTGGCACCTTGTTCTGCCCACTAAGAAATCTGCAGCTGTCCCGAGAGAGCTGCGTTGAGGTGGCTCACTCCCCCTCTCTCACTCATTCATTCTGTTTTTCCTGGTGCTGTAGGTTGCCCTTATGTACTGGGCTCCTCCCTCCTTCTGTTGGTGGCTTTTTCTGCCCACAAAGAAATCTGCAGCAGTCCCGACACTGGTCTGTTGAGCCTGCTGACTCCCCCTCTCTCACTCACTCATTCCGTTTCTGCCGGCGCTGCAGGCTAGCCTTTTGTACTCGGCTCCTGCCTCTGTTGGTGGCTTTTTCTGCCCACAAAGAAATCTGCAGCAGTCCCGACACATGTCTGTTGAGCCTGCTGACTCCCCCCTCTCACCCACTCATTCCGTTTCTGCCGGCATTGCACACTGGCCTTTTGTTCTGGACTCTTGCCTGCGTTGCCACCTTTTACTGCCAACAAAGAAATCCGCAGCAGGCATGAGAGAGCACCATTGAGCTCGCTAACTCCCTTTCTGTCACTCGCTCATTGTGTTTCTTCCAGCACTGCAGGCTGCCTTTTTGTACTGGGCTCTTGCCTGCATTGACACCTTTCTCTGCCAACAAAGAAATCCATGGCTGTCCAGACAGAGCTCCGTTGAGGTTACTCACTCTCCCTGTGTCACTCACTCATTCTGTTTCTCCTGGCGCTGCAACCTGCCCTTTTGTACCAGGCTCCTGGCTCTATTGATGCTTTTTTCTGCCCGCAAAGAAATCTACAGCAGTCCTAACAATGCTCCGTTGAGCTTGCCCAGTCCCCTTCTCTCAGTCGCTCATTCCGTTTCTGGTGGTGTTGCAGGCTGCCCTTTTCTATTGGGCTCCTGCCTGCATTGCCGCCACTTGCAGCAGTTACAATACAGCTCAGTTGAGCTCACTCACTCCTCCTCTCTCACTCGCTCATTCTGGGTTTCCTGCCACTGCAGGATGCCATTTTGTACTGGGCCCCTGAGTGCATTGCTGCCTTTTTCTGCCCACAAACAAATCTGCAGCAGTCCCAACAGAGGTCCGTTGAGCTCATTCACTCCCCCTCCCTCACTCGTTCATTCTGGGTTTCCTGCCACTGCAGGTTGCCCTTTTGTACTGTGCTCCTGCCTGCATTGGTGGCTTGTTCTGGCCAGAAAGAAATCTGAAGAAGTCCCAACACAGCTCCATTGAGCTTGCTCACTCCCCCTCTCTCACTCACTCATTCTGTTTCTGCCCATGCTGCAAGCTAGCTTTTTGTACTGGGCTCCTGCCTGCGTTACCGCATTTTCTGCTCACAAAGAAATCCACAGCAGTTACAATAGAGCTCCGCTGAGCTCACTTACTACCGCTCTGTCACTCACTTGTTCTGTTTCCTTGGTGCTGCAGGCTGCACTTGTGTATGGAGCTGCTGGCTGCATTGATACCTTTGTCTGCCCACAAAGAAATCCGCAGTTGTACCAACAAAGCTCCGATGAGGTAGCTCAGTTTCCCTCTGTCACGCGCTCATTCTGTTTGTCCTGTCGCTGTAAGTGGCCCTTTTGTACAGGGCTCCTGCCTGCATTGGCACCTTTTTCTGCCAAAAAAGAAATCCACAGCAGTCCCGATAGAGTTCTGTTGAGCTCACTCAGTCCCCCTGTCTCACTCACTCATACTGTTTCTCCCATTGCTGCAGGCTGTCCTTTTCTACTGGGCCCCTGCCTGCATTGACATCTTTTTCTGCCCACAAAGAAATCCACAGCAGTCCTGACAGTGCTCCGGTGAGTTCGCTCACTCCCCTCCCTCTCTCTCTCATTCTGTTTCTCCCAGTGCTGTAGGCTGCCCTTTTGTGTTGGCCTCTTGTGTTGGGGCCTTTTTCTGCCGACAAATAATTCTGTAGCAGTCCCTACAGAGCTCAGTTGAGCTCGGTCACTTCCCCCCTCACTCGTTCCATCTTAATCTGTCCCAAACACTGATGTACCGCAGCGACTGTGCTATTCTCCATCAGGAGTGCAAAAACATATTTTAGCCAGGATGTGAAAAATGACAGCTGTAGTGTTCATAAGGAGGTGTGAAAGAATGCCACTGTTGAAAATGTGTCATGAAAATAGTACAAATTTGTGAAGTTACAAGGGTGCGTGGAAACAGTTGAACGTACGCTTGTAACACAGTCATGTTACAGTATGGAGTTTTGTCACCAAAGTTTCAATGTAGGAATTTTAGGACCTCTGCTCATGAACAGTGTCACTATCATTTTCTTAATATATCCCAAACACTGATTTCCCACAGCGACCACGTTATTCTGTGCCGCAACTGTGAAACCACATTTCACTCAGGACGTGAAAAATGACAGCTGTGCTGGTCATAAGGAAGTGTGAAAAAATGCCATTGTTGAAAATGTGGCATGACAATATTACGAATCTGCAAAGTTATAAGGGTGTGTGGAAAGTGTGCAATGCACACTTGTAACAAAGTCAATTGATGGGCTATCATCACCACATTTTCAACATAGGCATTTTAGGACCTCTGCTCATGAACAGTATCACTGTCATTTTATTAATCTGTCCCAGACAGTAATTTCCCAGAGTGACCGCTCTATTCTGCGCCGCAACTGCAAAAACACATTTCGGCCAGGATGGGAAAAATGACAGCAGCACTGTTCATAAGTAGGTATGGGAAAATGGCAATGTTGAAAATCTGGAATGAAAATATTATAAATTCGCAAAGTTACGAGCGTGCGTGCAAACTGCTCAACGCACGCTCGTAACACAGTCATTTTATGGAGTGTCATTACCAAATTTTCAACATAGCCATTTCAGGACCTCTACTCAAGAACAGTGTCACTGTCGTTTTCTTAATCTGTCCTGAACACTGATTTCCAACAGTGACTGCGCTATTCTGCGCCAGAAGTGCAAAAACACATTTCTGCCAGGATGTGAACAGTGACAGCTGTACCGTTCACAATGAGGTGTGACAAAATGCCAATGTTGAAAATCTGGCATCAAAATATTGCAAATTCATGAAGTTACAAGCGTGGGTAGCAACTGCGCAATGCATGCTCATAAAACAGTCATTTTGGGGATTTTTTTCCACCAAATTTGCAACATAGGCTTTTTGAGAGCCCACATCATGAACACTTGCACTGTCGTTTCATTAATCGGCCCCCAAAGGTGATTCCACGCAGTCACCACAAAATCATCTTTCGGGGCTGATTAATGCCATGACAGTTCAAGCATTCATGAGGAGGGGTCCCAAAAACCCCATGTTGAAAATTTGGTGAAAAAATTCCCAAAAATGCCCGAGTTATGCACTAAAGTTGAAAACACCCTATTCATTACATTATACAGCTTACCAGCATTTCGTCAGTTCATGGCTGCCTTTGAAGAGTGCAGACATGTTTCCGGTCCACCGAAGATCGTTGCACCTGAACCCAGAGGTAAGTATAGGGTGAAGGGGGTGTGGGGAGGTGGCATGGTGCGCAGTGGGTGGGTGCGGGTTGTGGAAGGGGGCAGGCAGACTACGAGGGACCGTTTCCTTTTTTAGGTTAAAAAACAAAAGACATCACAAGACTGTTTTAACTTTACAGGGGCATGTGGCATGCTGAGGTGGGCTCCCAGCATGCCACCAAGGCTTTCTGTATTTTGGGGGCAGCAGTAGCGCGAGGGGATTGGGCACCCTGTTGGCACACAAAGTGGGGATATCATTATGCTGATGGGGATTGGGCACCCGTGAGCCAGAAAAATGGCAGGGGTTACAGAATGCCGATGGGGAGTGGACCCGTCGGCAAAAATCAACACAGAGAGCACGGAAGCTGATGGGGATTGGGGGCCCCATTGGCACATAAACATGGGGGGATTATATTGTTTGTGAACAGGGTGACAACCCGCAGCCATGTTCACAAACAATATCAGGCTTGCTAGATCCACCCTGCAATGACGGGTCGCTCCCTCATTGCAGTGGATGGTTGACGCTGCAATGATGAAATGGCCCCTGATTGCAGCGGCTGATTTGTCATAAGTTGGTGCAAACTTTCCAAACTTGTGTCACCAGCAGCTTGCAACAGCATTGGGGGAAATGGGACAAGCCTTTGCAGGCTGTGGGGCAATGGCCACAACAGTACCGTGCCTGCACAGCCTGCTTCTCAGCAAGCAGTCCCAATATGTTTCTTGCGCTGTGTGCAATCAACATAAAAATTATGTTTATGTCATTACAGGCCCAAAATTATTCTTTACAAGAAAGACAAGAAGTTTTAAGTAATATATAAGGTATGCTGCAAACCAAGAAATATGGGGAACAAGCCTTATAGACAGTAGTTAAACCTTGTTCCAAGTTGTTAGCAGTGCTGTCTTCACTAACATACTTTGTGTGTCTTTTTAGGATGCAACTTAGGATCTAAACAAGTACAAATAAATTAACCCTTTGAAAAATTAAGAATATATACAAGGGTGCACAAGCAATAATCTTTATTGAATGGTATGTGTATACACCAAAGAATTAAAAATGTAACAATATCATATTATAAAAAAAATGCTGATCAATGACATGAAATAAATGTATTTACAGATGTGTAACAAAGAATAAACCCCGTGAACAAGCTCCAAGTTGAGCAAAACATAGGGGGAAGACAAATAAAAAGAAAGATTGAAGAACAATAACTTGAGCAAAGAGTGTTTACTTCAAAGGGCCCCCAACATTTCCTATATTTTTACTCTCCATAAGAAACCTTCTTGGAGAAATTCCAAAATTGACTCTTTGAGATCTGTGAGGCAGAGGACATGAAGATTCAGTAGAAACAGGTTCTGTCTCTATGACATTTTCAGGCGTCAACCTCTCAAGACAATCTGAGCTAGCAGTATTTGGATAATTCCAGGGATTGACGTACCAGTCTCTCGGGGTTTCCAGTTAAGTCAGGGTAAGATCTCTGGAAGGATACTACTGCTTTTTGTTGGCTTAAAGTCAGTCTTTCTTTTGAAATTTCTGGAGATGTGTAGGGGTGAGAGTCGATCTTGAACTCCTTTACCATTTTCACCTGGGTCTTATAAACTGGGAGGTCAGAGTACAGAGCTGCCACAACGGTATACGATTCTGGCTCCCATTCCAAAATAGTTTTTTTCAGCTGATTGGTTCTCTTCCACTGGAAATGTTCCTGGACCAACAATGAGGCTGTTTGGGCTTCTTGATCTTGATCTTGATCTTGATCTTTTGTTACCCAGTGATTAGCACATTCTCTGTTTGACAAGAAGTTCAGGTTCCATTTGGGCAGTGACCACTCCGTATGTGGACCACACTTTAGAGATGGAACAATCTGACACTCTCTGAGAAGGTGTGTTGTTCAACTGGAAATATCTTGCTTCTGGTGACATCCTAGGCAACTCTCTTAACTGTCTTTGCAAACTCGCTTTCTCTTGTTCCAGCAGGTGCAGCTTCATCGCAAGATGTGACACGTCTGCCTCATGTCTCTTCCTTTGCCCTTTACTGTCTTTCCCCTGCAGTAACATCTGCCTCTTCAGTTCTTCCATGGTGCACTGGAGCTCTTTGACATCTCTGTGGAACTGCTGCTTCTCCCTTTATTGCTGGAGGAGCTGCATGGTTTGTTCTTCAGACTTCCTCTTCTGCTGCTAAAGGGTCTCCATGAGGTTTTCACTTTGTTGCTTTAATCCCACCCTCTGAGGAAGGAATTCTTGAGTATGCATTTCTAGTTTCCTGCAAAGTTTCTCCATCTCAATGTTTGGCTTACAGTCCCAGCTACCTGCTTCTGCCATTTTTACATTTACAAGTACAGGACATTCGTCTGGGTTGGGATTGCTAACTAGTGCTGAGTTTCTCATCTTGTCCCTCACCAAAGCATTGTTCAGGTCTATCCTCTTGATTTCCATCCTGGTGTCTTCGAATAGCTGATGTCTCACCCTTCCAGTCTCATGCATGTCTGCAGTGTTCTTGAGGCATCTCCTTTGGATGTGTCCACTGACACCACACCTCCTGCAGATGGGTCTACCTTAGGAGTCAAACTGGTTGATAGAATGTTGTCCTTCTCTTCTTCTTGGGTGGGGCATCATCTGTCCTGGTCTCTGATCTCTCTCTCTGATTGATCACTGATGGTTCCTGGTCTCCAACCCCTCTTGAGATCTCTCACCTCTTGGCACACCTCAGTGACTCTCCTTGTAAGGATGCCAATCTGTTCAGTACATTTGGCACCAGGTCCTGGACTAGACCTGTGAAATGGGGTCTGCATCTGAGCCATCTGTGTGTAAGTCTCTTCAGTGCCTGAGTAGCTATTTGGCTGAAATGATCCTTCTGAATGTGCTCCTGGTATCCAATGACTCTCTGGTCTCCATCATCTAGTGGAGTATTCTGGCCATGTTTCACTGGGAAACATCATCTGCTGCAGACATACAGCAACCTGTCCTCCTGGACGGCTTGCCCTGAAAATGCATATTGCCTTCTCCTTAAAGATTAAAAAGAGAGCATTAGGGTCCTGAAGGTGAAGCATTTGCAATTCTCTCCTGACAGCAACTCTGAGGACTCCATTGATAAATTTTTCTTTGAGAGTCTTATCTGGGTCTCGCACTTTTCTGGCATCTATCCTTTCTATAGCTCAGAGAGTTTCTTATAGACTTAGGGCATATTCCCTTAACGTCCCTTGCAGCCTCTGTGTTCATGAGAAGAACTTCATTTTTAACTCTGAAACAGTTTTGGCATCAAAAGTATCTCACAGCCAATTGAATATCCAATCTGTGGTGGCTTTTCTCTTTCGATCCATGACTGCACTTCTCGTTGGGCAGCTCCTTTCAACTAACCTAACACGATCTCCACTTGCTGATGATCATGAACTTGATAGAGTTGAAACATTGACTTTATTTTTGCCTTGAATGCTCCTAGACTGATGGAGTCTTCACCATCTGGATCTGCTGTATAACCGGGAAGCCATAGTGCATCAAAGTAGTATGGCATGGTCAACAGGAAAGGTTGCACTCATTTTGAGCAATCTTCTGCTGATACATCCATCTCACTACTACTTCTGGATCCTGACTGCGTCTGTCCTCTATTCTTCCTCTGGCTTTGGTCTCTTTGGAGGACTCGCTCTACATCCTGCTCTGCTGCTGCAAAAAGAGTTGTGGTACACCAATGGTGGTAAAATGGATGTTAACATGCTGGGACTCCACAAAAATATAAAAGGGTAAATAAAGCAACTGTATTGTGATGACACCAGTAACTTGCACACAAATTACTAACACAGGTCCCAAGAAGGTGGATGTTGGCACCTGACAAAGAGAGGTGGGAGTCAGAAATAGATTCCAAATACTTGCAAGAATTTTATTCACACAAACAGGAAAAGGGAATATGGTGACAGGGAACTTGTATCCCTACTCTCCTATACAAGAAGAACTCTAAATCAAATGACTGTAACAACGCCACTTTAAGAGCATTCTATCCTCTATACCCTGCACGAGGGTGACATTATGCACACTTTCAATAATCAACTGTTACAGCTCCGCTTTAAGAGTGTTCTATCTACTAAGATCAGTAAATCCCGATGCAATTTCTAATACTTCCCTGAGGTGCACCTCTACCTCGGGCCTATTACCTAAAATACTCCACTCTAAGTAACTCTATAGCATGTCACTACAAGACCTTACATATGTCATAAAAGGCAGTTCATGCACGGTTTGGCTTTCTTTGTTATTGAGAAGAAACTGGGTTGCGGGATATAGAAACACAAGGAGAACAACTTGGCTGACGGTCTGGAATGATTAAAGAACTAAGGGAATGCACAAAGGATTCTGAACAGGCCATGAGTTCTTGGCACACCCCACCTCTTTGGGGTTGACAGAATTTCAGAACAACACAAAGATTTAGTCTGCTCAAAATCCACTGAGGGCCACCGAAATTGAGACACAACAGATTCAGGCACAGTCTGCTTCTGTACTGCCAGAAGAAGGAGAAGAAGATGCTGAACAACCGGCTGCAGCCCGCTTCTAGACCGCCGGAAGATGAAAAAGATGCAGAACCTTCAGCCACAGCCTGCTTATGGATTGCTGGGAAATGAAGAAGATACAGAACACCCAGCCACAGTCAACTTCTGGACTGCCAGAAAATGAAGAATATGCAGAACACCCAGCCACAGCCCACTTTTGGAGGTCAGGGAAATGAAGAAGATGCAGAACCTCCAGCCACAGCTCGCTTCTGGACTGCCGGGAAATGAAGAAGATACTGGGAAAAGTCAGTCTGAGAAATGTGAGAGAACAACAGGGTTCCAGGCACCAAGGCTGGATGAGCCAAGAACTGACATAAAATAAGAAATAGGATGATGATGCAGGGTACTAAAACAGAAAATCTGGATAGTACTTCAGTATGGATGACAAAACAAGAAAACGGATGGCAAACTTTGTACTGGGCCAGGCCGTACACTGGGAACTGGAGAGAGGAAAATAATAAACAGGACATTGCAACTGAGATGACTGCGGCATGATTCTTCAGGAAGTTGCTGTTGGCTGCTTCAGAAATATAGTGAGAGATAATTTCTGAAGAACTGAGAAAGACTGATCTGGATACTCGTTGGTGGAGTGACTCTGAAAACTTGCTGAAGACAGGTTCAAATACTTTATGACACTGAAATGCTGGCAACAAAGCAATACCTTCTGGCACTGAAATGCTGGTACAAAGCAATACAAAGACAGTCTGGCACTTTTACTGTTTGTAGGAATAATAGCAATGCAATGAAAGTCTCATTTCTTATTGCAGTGGACAATAATACAGTCTCAATGTTCGGACCACAATAGATGAACAGGCACTTTACTATTATGGGTGAACCCTAGCTTCAGTGGATCTAACTACCTGGGGTCCCTCTAGCTAGATTAGGTTCTCCTGTTGCAGTAGTTCTGTATGGCTAGCTAGACTCCCTCAACATCTGGGGTCACTAACACTGCTGGGCCCGTATAACACCTGGGGGTCTAAATGGCTAACAGTGGGCCTAATTCCCTCTTTATGTAGCAGTGGGTCTGACTTGCCCTTTTATGTAGCAGTGGGCCTAACTTGCCCTTTGAAATAGCAGTGGGCCTAACTTGCCCCTTTAAGTGCAGTGGGCCTAACTCAAACTGTTAGGTAACAGTGGGCCTAACTTGTGCTTTTAAGTAGCAGTGGGCCTAACTTCCCCTTTGAAATAACAGTGGGCCTAACTTGCCCCTTTAAGTGCAATGGGCCTACATTGCCCCTTCAAGTGCAGTGGGCCTAACTCATCCTGTTAAGTAGCAGTGGGCCTAACTCAACCCTTTAAGTAGCAGTGGGCTTAATTTGCCCTTTTAAATAGCAGTGGGCTTAACTCACTCTTTTAAGTAGCAGTGGACCTAACTCACCCTTTTAAGTGCAGTGGGCCTAGTAAATGCTGGACCTCTTTAAATGAATGACTGGGCCTGACTTGCTTCTTAAAATAAACTGCTGGGTCTATGTGACTAGGCCCCTTTAATTCTCTGGGCCTTTCTTAGGCCTTCCTGTCACTCTCTTATCTTTGACTTCAGTAACGGCCTTTTCTGCCCTTGCTCTGCCTTAACCCTGCCTCCGGGGCTTCCCTTTATTAATATTTATAACTTCTCCCTACAGAGCCTCTCTAAAAGGCCCTTCCCCTGGGAATCATTAAACACAATTGAATATTAATCTATTTAAATACAACCCTCTGGCCTGCCCCACAGCTCTCAGCCATTCCTATACAGCATAGACTGTGCTGCAAAATACATAACTTTTACTTTTAAAAAATAGCTTTTGGAGGTCAGCACCTAACTGCTTGTGCTGCCACTGACTCACTGCCCCAGCCTGGGGCGAAGACAGTGTTGAGGGAGGGAGGAAGGAGGTACTTCTGGCAGAGGGAAGGCTTTTTTTGCAGGCAGGCACAGGATGTCTGGAGACTTTGTGAGGTTCTAGCAGCTAAATGGCTTTGTGACTGTCTCACTTCATGATGCAGCACTGCTACCGCCACCTTTGGGGGACAGAAAAATGTACCTTAAATATAAAAAATACTAAACCGGGGCTTCAAGCCCAACACACTGAATGGGATGCTCTCCTTTTCTTACAAGGTGACCTGATGGCACTTCAGACTGCACAGCTGCTTCACAGGCTGGAAGCTGGCAGGATCAGGGACTGGAGACAGGAGAGGCACACAGAGAAGCCCACAGGGATGGCTTCAACCCTGAAGGTAAGCTCTGTCCTCCCTCTATGCTTTCTGTGTCCTTTGTTCTTCACAGCCACCAGGATTCACACAGTAACAACTTAACTTTTTTTTTAAAACAACACTCTGGGTTCTAATTCTGGTTCTGGAATGCTGGGCATGAGCTACCTAGCATGGCATTCCATCTCCCCAGCCTGGCATTCCATCCTGAGCCACTTTGTACACATATGCTACTTGCTGCCATAGAAGCATTATAGCTTGGCATTTCTGGCTTATTTACATTATTTTAAAAAGGTGTTTGTGATGGTTGTATCTAAAGCTTGGGGCACCTGGGCATTTCTGTGATACCCTATGTTTACTGGGGCATCTTTTTCTCTTTTTCTGTTGTGCTCCCAACTTTGGGGCACTGCAATCTATTGCATACAAAGTGAGACACGACAAACAGAAAGGCAAAGGGATGGATTTAACTGTTTGATTTTTCGATATTTGGGTCATTTAACTTTGTTGCTGGGTAGAGAGTTTTTCATACATGTGGTAATATGTGGCAAGCCAAGGTTGTTAGGTCTTTTACCTTACAAACATGACTGCCACATTTTTTTTTAATTTGTGGGAAGAATGGTTATCTAGGTGTGCTGTTTACTTGTTGCAGGAAGAGTTCACAGATTGGGATTGTTGCCCCTTAAATACCTGGGTTTTGAACCTTTCAGCCAATTAGGATGCAGCAAATTCCTTATACAAAGCAAAATGTCCCACTTACGTTGCAGTGAGCCTTCTGGTTTATAATAAGAGCTGTTGACCCTCTCTGCGGTACTAGTAATGATAGAGTCCAGGGACAGCACAACAATTGCAAAATGTTCATTTTTATGTGCAGCATTGTTTTTACCTTATAAGTAGTGTCAGTTGCCATAGCTTAAACAAAAAAAATACGCAAGGAAACAAAGGAAATAAGTCCAAACAGGCAGCTAACAAAGGTCAGCAATGTACCGTTCCTGGTCTCTGCAGGAGATTGGACAGAGTAAGGAAGGTTACTTGGAGATCAAGTGCTGCAGTAGCAACATATATAGTCCTTCAGCAGTGAAAAGGCAGTCAAATAGCACTAATATAGAATATTATCAATTTACAACATTTCTTTGTGACAATAAAGGTGTGCACAATGAGTGAAGTCTTCATCACACATACCCCATCCACACTTGGTGGAGAAGATGAGCTTTTAAGGCATAGCAGCAAATTCTGCAGAAATGAAGGGTAGTTCCCACTGCAAGTTCTTTTGGGATTGAACATTAAATGCACAAATAATTACAGCAACACTCATTTCAATTCTTTCCTCAAGGAATATCATCCTTGGCTTTCATTAGACTGGAACAACCTGTTCCAACAAATCCTGTACATCTCTTCACTGTTGTTATTCTTTATAGCACAAGCCTTGTTATGTGATTCACTTCTTTCCCTTATGCATCAGAAGCACATGTACTTCCTGATTAGCCACTGAAGAAGCACTCTACACACAGAAGCATAATGACACACTGCTAGCTCACCGCTAGATGTCTCTCATACATCTCAAATGGCACCATCTGGACAGTATTACCATGAAGTGTTCAGTGAAAGAAAACAGAAGGAGTTACAGTCACAAAAAAGGGTGGGACTTTATTTCTTTTCTGTTTAAAAGGGCAGGAGTCTACACATACACAAGGAAATCTCAAGAACTCAGAGACTGCAATGAGAAAGTATTACATTTTTAGTATTCTTCTGCTGGCTCTGTACAGAGGTAAGGAGAGACTAAACTTGTTTTTCATTAGTGTTGCTCATATTCTATTGTTACTTTTAATTTTCATTGACTGTGTCATCTTATTTATTTGCTACATTCAGTATAGCAGTGCTCCCAAATTGATTAAGCATTTTCCCTGTAACTCCATGGCAATGTTCCTATGTTTCCCTGCAAATTACATTATTTTCTATAGAAGCCACATTACTCAGTTTTCCTGTATAACCACTGTAAATCCATGGGAACATTTTTCCTGTAGGTGGCTCAATTCCCCTGTAAAATACAGGAATCCCTATAGATCTGGTAGCCCTGGTGTAGAAAGAAACAAAACGTCTACTATTACAAATGCTAGTGCATGAATAATAATGATATTATTAAATGTGCAATAACAATGTTACACTTTTGTCTTATTCTAGATGTGCAATGCCAGGAAGAGCTAACACAGACAAGTAAAGTCTTTGCAATAGAAGGAGAAAATGTACATTTCCACTGCCAACCCAGACCCAGTGATTATTATATTTATTGGTACAAACAGTCACCTAATCAAGCACTACAGCTTGTGATCAATGCATATGGTAATTCCGAGTATAAGGATCGATTTAATCTGACAAAAAACAATAGCACCTCCTGGACATTTAGCCTCAGCAAGGTGACATTAGGAGATGCTGCCATGCACTTCTGTGCAGCGAGTGACACAGTGATAGAAGTGCAAGAAATGCTGAGACAATAAGTCAATCCTGTCTCAGCATCCTGAGACATGAACATGTGTAGTCAAAGAAAAATATGTTTTCTAGACTTTAAAGACCATGTTGTTATTTGTATGAAGTTAGTTTTAGGAATACACTTTTTTCTCACTAAATGAAACTCTTTATGTCAGTGCTATCAGTATACTGTGTGTTAAGGTTATGGCTGGAGAGTACTGCTGTGCAAAACTGAGAAACTGGCCAACAGAATCCAGCTGGAATGGCAATTCTAGTTCCAAACTGTTTTTCAGAATGTTTTGACAAATTCTGTGAAATTCTCAAACTATTTTAATTGAAACAATTGATTAGTTTTCCACTGTTTACACAAACCACAGAACATTAATCCATGGTTTATATAAGTAGGAAACATTAATCTGCAGTTTAAATAAAAGTTCACAAACCTGTTATTGAAGTTTAGAATTCTATGGAATTAGTGAATAGCCATAATTCTGTAAATTCTTCTCTATCCGGAATTTGCAACTGCTGCACACTTCTGCTAGAGAGTGTATAACTGATATGGTAGGTTTATAGTTACATTAAATAGAAAACAAATAATGATGTGTTGCCAAATAAAGGTGCACATGTTTCAGGTGCTACAATTTCAGCCATTTTTGCCCAGAATATAAAGGACATTTACAGTGCTCCCAGTGCAATCATGGTACATATTAAAATGTTTTTTACAATACATTGTGGACAGGGTGGGTAAGACGGGGGGGGGGAGTAGTGTCTCTTTATGTAGGGGAGGCCATAAAAACAACTGAAATATAGGGAATACAGGGAGGGGCAGAGACACTGTGGGTCCCCCCATAGAACCAGGAACTGGAGCTGCTATTCACACTGGGATGATCTACAGACCACCAGCACAGTGGGAAGAGATGGAAAAGGTTCTGGTGGAAGTCATCCATAAGATTGCAACTGAGGGGGAGATGCTGCTGGTGGGAGACTTCAATCTTCCACATATGGATTGTAGTATCCCAGCTACAGCTTCAGCTAGGAGCAGTAATATCCTGAACAACCTGCAGGGGGAATTACTCAGGCAATTAGTACAAAAGCCCACTGGTGATGGAGCAATATTAGACCTAGTACTCACCAACAGGGACACTATTGCAGACATCACAGTCAGTGGCCACTTTGGGACCAGTGATCACTGGATGACATGGTTCAATATAAGAACAGTGGCAGAGTCAAACCAGACAAAGGTGAGGGTCCTGGACTTCAGGAGGGCTGACTTTACAAAGGTGGCGGAATGCCTCAGAGATGCCCTGGCGAGGGGGACTAGTGTGGAGTAGAGGAACAGTGGGAAAAACTAAGATGACCTATAGTAAAAGCAACAAACCCCTGTGTTTGTCAAATAAACAAAAGCATGAGGAAAAAAATGCCACTATGGTTCTCAAAGGAGGTGGTGATGAAGGTCTGGGCAAATAAGTTAGCATTTAGGAGGTATAAAGAAACTCTGAGAGAGAGGAGGACATGGAAGTGTATCAGGTGAAGTAGAGGGAGGCAGGGAAAGCAGTCAGGTGCGGAAAGGCCCAAACAGAGGAAAAAAATAGCACAGACAGTAATGAAAGGGGACAATGCATTTTTCAGTTATGCAAGCAAAAGGAGAAAGACCAAGGGCGAGAACGTACGACTAAGGAGGGGAGGAGAGGAGTGCACAGAAGGAGACCAGGGCAAAGCAGACATCCTAAACAAGTACTTTTGTTCAGTATTCACAGAAGAAGGGGAAGGAGAGGGACCACAGCTAAGTGACAGGCACATCAATGGAAGGGAGGTGGCCACCAGTAAATTTACGGAGGAGAGAGTCCTGAAGGAACTCACAAAACTGAAAGTGGACAAGGTAATGGGGCCAGACAGGATATATCCAGGGATATTGAAGGAGCTTAGGGTGGAGACCAAGGAGGATGCGGGGAACCTCTACAAAGGAGACCCACAGGAGGGTGGCATGAGATCCCACAGGGGAAGAAAACAACTCCTGGTGGGGGACTCAGTCATTAGGGAGGGTAAAACGGGGGTGGAGGGGAGAGGGAGGTAAGGTGCCTACCTGATGCCATGGCATGGAGGGACAGGAAGCGAATACTGAGGATTGCAGGAGCAGCTGCACAGGAGAGGGAGCTGGATGTCACTGTCCACTTAGGGACAAATGACCCAGCTGGGAATGGGATCAGAGCTGTGCAGGAGGAGTTTGTAGAGTTGAGGAGGGGCCTTAGATAAGTAGCACACACAGTAACCTTCTTGGTAGTGCTGCCTGTCTATGGCATGGGTGAGGCTAGGGTACTCTGCACCCTGGGATTCAATGAATGGTTGAAAAACTTGTGCAGAGCACAGGGTTTTGGCTTCATTGGGGACTGGGTGTCTACCTGGAGGGATACAGGCCAGTACTGGCACAATGATCAGTGTCTATACAGGAGGGGAACCAGGATCCTAGGTGATAGGTTTAAATGCTTCATTGGCAAGGTTTAAACTAGCCAAGGGGGGAGGCACTGAAAGGAGCAGAGAATTCTTAGCCTCTCCCCACAAAACAGGGTAGTTAGTGAGATTAACACCAAGGTAGAGAGGTCAAAGGGGGCAGGCCAGGGGTAAATTGAGAAAAAGGCAAAGGCAGTAAGTACAGGGATGTGGCTAAAAAGGGTAAGACCATCAAAAAATGGAGGGCGATGAGTACCAATGCCCATAGTCAGGGTAACAAGCTTCCTGAGCTAGAGGCCTTGATGAAAGAGGGACATCTGGATATCATGGCAGTCACAGAAGCCTGGTACAAAGGGAGCCATGACTGGGATGTCAACATACCAGAGTACACAATCTACAGAAGGGACAGGGAGGGTAAAAGAGGAGGAGGAAGAGTAGCTCTCTACATAAGGGAAGGGATCAAAGCAATGGAACTAAAGGGTAAACAGGGAGGAGAGGAGGCACTGTCGGTCACCTTGGAGACGGGAAATGGCACCATAGTCCGCACAGGGGTTGTATACAGAACCCCCATCTGAAGGGAAGGAAATGGACAAGGAAATGATAGGAGGCATCCTTAGAATGGCAGAAAAAGGGGAGATATTGTTGATGGGGGACTGAATATGCCAGATGTTAACTGGAGCACATTTGCTGCAGCACATCCAAGAGCAGAATCATTCTTGATGCCCTATGAGGGCATGCCTCAGGCAGCTAGTGTTGGAACCCACTCTGGAGGGAGCAGTCTTAGAACTGGTACTCTCCAATGGGGATGGTGAGAGGTTCCCTTATTTAGAAGTGGGCAGTCATCTGGGAACAAGTGACCACCAGACAGTGTGGTTCACGATAAACACAGCCATAGAGTCAAGCCATACAAAAGCAAGAGTATTGGACTTTCAGAGGGCTGACATTGGTAGAATGGATGAGTGCCTAAGGAATGCACTAGCAAAAGGGCAGGAAAGAGGAAAGGGGTGGTGGAACAATGCGGAAAAGTCAAAACTGCCATCCCAGAGGCAACAAGCCTTTGTGTGAAGCAAATAAACAAAACAAATTGAAGGAAAAAAAAACACTATGGCTCTCAAAAGAGGTGGTGGGGAAGGTTAGGGAGAAAAAGATAGCGTTCAGAAAGTATAAGGAATCACAGAAGAAGCAGGACAGAGAACTCTGTCAGTTAAAGCAGGTGGAAGCGGGGAAGGCAGTCAGAATAGCAAAGGCCCGAACCAAGGAAAAGATAGCCAACTCAGTTACGAAGGGGGATAAAACCTTTTATAGGTACATTAGTGAGCAAAGAAAGACCAAGGGAGGGATAGTGAGGTTTAATAAAGGAGAGGGGGGTGGGCAGAGGGTGACAGTGAAAAGGAAGAGTTACTGAATGAATACTTTTGTTCAGTATTCACAAAAGAAGAGGAGGGGGACATACCTAAACCAAACAATAGAGCACTCCAGATAGGGGGGTTGATACTAGTCCATTCACAAAAGAAAGAGTCCAGAAAGAACTCCTAAAACTCAAGGTGGACAAGGCAATGGGGTCTAATGGGACTCACCCCAGAATTCGAAAAGAACTAAGGAGAGAACTAGTAGCACCACTGACTACAATTTTTAACAGATCATGGGAGTATGGTGTGGTACCTGAGGACTGGAGGAAGGTGGATGTGATTCCCCTTCACAAAAGTGGGAACAAGGCAGAGGCACAAAACTACAGACCTGTTTGTTTGACCACAGTGACAGGGGAAATGATGAAATAACTTCTGAAAGAAAGAACTGTTGAGTACCTAGAGGCCAGCGTGGCACAGGACCCAAGGTAGCATGGATTCACAGTGGGAAGATCATATCAGATGAATCTAATATATTTGTTTGACTGGTGACCAAAGCAGTAGACCAGGGAAGGGCTGTGGACATGACCTACCTAGACTTTAGCAAGACATTTGACACAGTCCCACACAAAAGATTAATGAACAAGTTAGCCACCCTGTGAGTGGGTCCCTGGGTGGCAGCCTGAGTAAAAAACTACCTGGACAACAGGACATATATGGTAATAGTAAACAGAGTCCACTCCAAAGAAAGGGAGGTTACTAACCAAGTACCGCAGGGTTCAGAATTGAGGCCAGTCCTCTTAAATGTCTTTATAAGTCACATTGCAGAGGGACTGGAAGGAAAAGTATGCCTCTTTGCAGATGACACAAAGATCTGCAACAGAGCTGATACACAAGGGAGGGTGAAAAGGATGAGAAGGGACTTGGCAAGGTAGGAGGAATGGTCAAAAGTATGGCAGCTTAGATTCAATGCAAAGAAGTGCAAAGTAATGTACATGGGAAACAAAAACCCAGGGGAAGAGTACACAATGGGGGGAGGGTACTAATAACAACAAAAATGGAAAGGGACCTGGGGTAGTCATATCAGACAACCTAAAGGTAGGTAGGCAATGTAAGAAGGCAGTAAGGAGGGCTGGGGGGATACTGGGATGCATAGGGAGAGGCATGACCAGTAGAAAACAGGAAGCTGTCATTCCTCTGTACAGACAGTTGGAGAGACCCCATCTGGAGTACTGGGTGCAGTTCTGGAGAACCCATCTCTGCCAGGACATAGACAGGATGGAGGCAGTCCAGAGGAGGGTAACTAAAATGGTTCAGGTTCTGCACCAGAAACCATACAAAGAGAGACTAAAGAAGTTGAATATGTATATCCTCGAGGAAAGGAGGGAGAGGGGGGACATGATAGAAACTTTTAAGTACCTCAAGGGAATCGAAAAAGTCCAAGAGGGTAGCATCTTTCAGAAAAAGAGATGTGCAAGAACAAGGGGGCACAGTTTGAAGATAGAGGGGGATGTCTCAGGGGCAACGTGAGGAAGTATTTTTTCACAGAGAGGATGGTGGACAAATGAAACATCCTTTCTGAGGAGGTCATGGGGTCAAAAACAGTGGGGGAATTCAAGAATGAATGAGACAGACATAAGGCAATTATAGTGGGGGGTAGGAAGAAGTAGGCTGTTGGTTAGCTAGGATCTGTAGCTTATCTAGTAGGTAAGGAAATGGGTAGACTGAGTGGGCCAAGTTGTCCTTATCTGCCACCAATGTCTATGTTTCTATTTTTCTAGTTACTGGCAGCACCACTGACAGTCCTGTTCAACCACTCGCTGGAGACAGGAGTGATTCCTTAGGACTGGAGCAGAGCAGATGTAGTCCCATTTCACAAAAGTGGGAGCAGGGAGGAGGCTTGCAACTACAGGCCAGTTAGCCTGACTTCGGTGGTGGGGAAATAAATGAATGAAATCACTGCTGAAGGAAAGGATTGTGGAATATCTTGTATCCAGCGGCTTACAGGATTTGAGGCAGCATGGATTCTCCAGGGGGAGGTCATGTTAAACAAATCTAATAGATATCTTTGACTGGATGACCAGGGAATTAGATCAAGGTGGAGTGGTGGATGTGGCCTACCTAGATTTCAGCAAGGCCTTCAACACTGTTCCACATAGGAGACTCGTACACAAGCTGGGCTGCCTGGGAGTGGGAACTAAGGTGATAAACAGGGTAGGAAAATGGATAAGGGACTGGCACCAGAGGGTGGTGGTAAACAGAGTTCACTCCGAGGAGTTGAGGGTGACCAGAGGGGTGCCACAGAGCTCAGTACTGGGGCCTGTCCTCTTTAATGTCTTTATAAATAACATTGCGGATGGGTGAGAAGGGATGGTACAGTGCAGCCCGCTTAAGTGCACACCCTCGGGATATATGAAAAGTGTGCACTTAACCGGGCTGTACATTTAACAGAACAAAACCTTCTCAGACACCGGGATGCTTTAAAAATGCTTTATTTACTAGGTGCATACACATTAACAAAATGAGGCAATACAGTACAACAGTATGCTCTGTTTAAAAAAAATCAGTAATTTTTTTTTGTTTGCTGTTTACCAAACATAACTGTAGCACATAGTCAGAAAAATTAAACAGTGTGCTAAAGTCCTGCTTCTCTTTGGACAGCACATACTTTCTTACTGTGTCCATGCTGCGTAGTGCTTCAGTGAAAGTTATAGACTCCTCCTCCTGGCTGGAGTCTTCGTCTTCGTCTGGTTCCCAGTCCATGTCAGCGGAGCCCCAAATGCCACAGCATATTTCCTCCTCGCTAACTGGGCCTGTTGTGGCTACTGCATTGTCAATTTCGGTGTAGGCGAGGAAATCAGCAGCTGTCAGACCAGCCAGTAGGACTGGGATCGGCAGCGGCGGCTCACTGCTCTCGTTGCTCTCCTCTTCCGGGTTCACAGCGCGCTCACTCGGATTGGCTACTGTAAATCCAGCCTTGCGATAGCAATTGGCTATGTTTTCCTGTGTTACTGATGTCCACGGCCAGTCAAGCATCTCTATGGCATCCAAGATGTTTAACTGCTTTGCTAGATTATCACATTTCTGTGTCTCCCCTGAATCAATGTGGATCAGGATCTTGTCGATGATCAGAGGACACACAAAAAAAAGTTAGCTGTTATGCTTTGCTGAAATGCCGAAGTGTAGAGTTTGCAGGTACACATACCTTTCTCCTGTAGAAGTGCTTAACATTTTTTATGATGCCCATGTCCATGGGCTGGATTAATGAAGTGGTGTTTGGTGGCAGAAAAAACAGTTTAATGTGGGTCAATTTGATGCTAGGGTGGGCACTACAGTTGTCTAACATAAGAACAATCCATCTTCATCTTCTCCGCATTTGCCCATTTATCAGCTGAAGCCAGCAGGTGAAAATTTCAGTAGTCATCCACGCATTACTGTTTGCTTCATAGATGACTGGAAGGGCATTTATTGCCGATGCCATTAAAGCATCATGGTTTGCGGGACTTGCCTATAACTACAAGCTTTAGCTTTTCTGTCCCCAACATATTTGCACACAGGAGGGCAGAAATCCTTTCTCGAGCCTTCTTGCCACCGCATGCAACATCACACTTGAATGTCAGTGATCCCTCAGGAGTGGCTCGAAAGTACAGGCCCGTCTCATCTGCATTAAAATATCAGACTCACTCAGGATTGCTGGCAGCACATCATTAATCCAGTGCTTAGCGGAATCAGCATCGGCATCCCTTCTCTCCCCATGACATCGTTTGTAGATGATGCCATGCCGCTCCTTCCACTGGCACAGCCACCCATTTGTTGGTGTAAAGGGGATGGACATCATATCTGTCAGCTGTTGTGCCTTCTACAAAAGAATTGGACCACTAATTGGGGCATCTACGGCTCTGCTAGCTGTGAACCAGCAGAGTAAGGCAGTCTCTACAGACTCGTTCTTACCCGCTCACTTTCTTTTTCGGCCAGTGTTCTCACCACCCTCCCATTCAGCGAGCAAGCTCTCCCTCGAACTGTAGATGTGGGACATGGTAGAAACATTGATGCCATACTCTCGAGCAACATCACACCGTTTGGCATGTTAATTTGTTCTGCACTGCTATCTTCTGCTCAAGAGTGAGCATCACTTTTTTTGCAGATTCCATTGCAGAGTGAGTCAGCAGTGAGGAGCCACAAGGTACTACAGTAAATGCTGTCTTTAAAACCAATTACAGCTAATTGAAGCCAATTAAATATAGAAAAGGTGGACTGTTAAAGGTGGAATTGTGGTGTTTTATGATAACAGAATCTGTGACATATGATGGGTGTGCACTTATGAGGAAGAAGGATGTAAAATATACTATGCTTTCCCTCAAAAAAATGTGCATTTAACTGAAATGTGCCCTTATACAGTGTGCACTTAAGCAGTTAATTTAACATGGGAAATTTAGGAAAAAAAATCGGGATATTGAAAAACTGTGCACTTATCCGGGATGTGCACTTATCCGATGTGCACTTAAGTGGGCTGCACTGTATTTCTTTTTGCAGATGACATAAAGATCTGCAACAGGGCTGACACTCCACGGGAGTGGAAAAAATGAAGGGAGATCTAAGTAAGCTTGAGGGGTGGCCAAGCATGTGGCAACTAAGATTCAGTGCAAAGAAGTGAAAAATCATGAACTTGAAACCCAGAAACCCAGGGGCAGAGTACTTGATGCAGGTGTGGTACCGATGACTACCAAAGAGAAAATGGACCTGGAGAAGTGGAGAGCTTGTGGGATGTTGGGGTGCATAGATAGGGGTATCACCAGCAGAAAGATGGAGGAGGTGATACTGCTGTACAAATCTATATCAATTCCTTAAAAAATGATAAAGAAGAATTAACCACAAGTATAGAAAATAATGAAAATATAACTGACCCAATAGTGATGGCAAATACATTTAACAATTATTTTTGTTCAATATTCTCTAAACAAGACTTACTCACGGACAATACCAAGCGCCACACAGAACCAGGAACTCATCAGGTCAGTAAAGATGAAAAACTTCAACAGATTAATAAATTAAAAAGCAAATCAGTTCCAGGCTTAGATACTATTACCCCTATGATGTTAAAACTGTTGCAATGCCATATTTTGATTCCATTAAAAATGCTCTTTGAACAATCATTAAACTATGGACTTATTCCTTCAGAGTGGAAAAAAATCAAAGGTTACACCGATCTTTAAAACAGAGAGTAAAGTTAAGATGTCCAACAACAGGCCTATCAGTCTCATGTCAATACCCCGTAAAATATTAGAATCACTAATAAAAAACAAAATACAGGAACAACTAAAAACTATCCCACTTTTTGATACAGCACAACATGGCTTTACTCAGGGCCATTCATGCATTACTAACTTGATTTGCTTCTATGAAAACATAAGCAAAATGTTGGATGTACTGTAGGTACACCAGTGGATATTGTACTATTTGATTTCAGCAAAGCATTTGACTGGGTCCTGCACTTGGCCATAAGTAAAAAATTATATAAATATAATATTAACATTCATATTATCCAATTGGTGGAGAACTGGCTGAAAGACTGGACACAAACTGTATCAATTAGGGGTCACCTTTCTGCTGAAGGCCATGTAACCAGTGGTGTTCCGCAGGGATCAGTTATTGGCCCGATTATCTTTCAAATATTTATTGCTGACCTAGAAAAGGACACTAAGAAAGATATCATCAGATATACAGATGATACAAAACTGTGTAGGTCCTGCAAATCTAACACCCAAACAGAATCAATACAAGATATTAATACAATTGGGGCAGGATTCACAAAGCAGATGCACTGGGCTCAAATGAGATGAGCCAGCACAACACGGAAATGCTCCATGTAGCCATTCACAGACAGTAGAAATTTCCCAGCGCAACCTAGATGTGCTGTGCCAAACAGGATGCACCGAAGACCAAAAGTAATGATATGCGGTGCATCATGAGCGGGCATGTAACTGCATATACAGCGCAGAGCCATTTATAGAGCAAAATGAATGAGCAAATAAGAAGCGTCTACAGTGCAAGTATCAAATGCCCCATGATGAGATAAGTATAAAAGAAGTAGACTTAAGTGCAAGCCCCCACCAGGCTGACTACAGGATAGCAGCAGCAAGCAGGAGTAGAGTAGTAGCAGCAGGACATAAAGAATGGATGGAGCACCATTTCTGAGGATGAGAATGTTAATGGGGATGAGGAGATGGGCGAACCAGCAGCATGGTGGTGGAAGGCTTTGTAGGCAGCCAGCCCCATGGCAGTATCATGCAAGACTGACATTTGAACACCTGATGGACCCCGAAACAGTCGGCTGATACCACCTGAACAGGGCTATTCTGAGGCAACTCTGTGAGCTGCGTCATGATGAAATGCAGGCATCCACTGGAAGAGGTCATGCCAAATCAGTGGAGACCAAGGTGACAACAGCAATGTGTCTGCTCACCACGGGAACCTTTCAGAGGCCAGCCAGAGACACCATTGGCATATCCCAGCAGTCCACGTCCTGTCTCCTCACACAATTCATCACCACATTGCTCCAACATGCTTCGGAATTCACCCATTTTACAAGCACACAGGCAGAGTGGACAGAAGTCATGCAGCAGTTCCAGAGGGTGTCACACATGCCAGGCGTCATAGGGGCTATTGACTGCACCCAAGTGGCAATCCACGCACCACCTGGCGAGGGTGCCATGACATATGTCAACTGCAATGACTACCACTCAGTCAACTACCAGATGGTGTGCAATACCACTGGCTGCATCAGCAATGTCTGTGCCACACACCCTGGGAGTATACATGATGCCTTCATATGGCACCATTCAACCCTGTGCCACTGGTTTGAGACTGGGAACATATCCAGCGGTCATCTTGTAGGTGGGTGGGGAAAGCAGAACTGCCCATGGACAGGCCACCATGCTGCATCAAATGAAGGGAGAGGGAGCAGGTATGAGAGTGCCACAATACAAGATGTGCAGGGGGATGTGCACAAGCGGGACAATGGAGGGGGGACACCAATGTGAGTTTGCACACGGGGGACAGTACAACAGAACAGCAAAGTATGGGAGATGGGGTGCAGTGCATCAGCTGGCATGAGTGGCAGGGCAGAACACACCACACACAGCCATGCATGGCGGAATGCCAGGCAGGTGTGGGCAGACACTGGGGAACATGTGCAGGCAGCCATGGCTGCAAGCACGGGCAGGTACGGGCAGAAGTGTGCTGCCTGGCCAGGCTGCAGCAGTTGGGAGGAGGGGGTGTAGGCAGCCAGGAACAGGTGACATATGGACTGGAGTTTACAGTTGGCAGTCACACCAGTGCGCTATTGGGCATTGGGTAGGGCACTATGCACAGGTATGCAGTGGAGTAATGGCCTACTCTTGCTTCCCACAGGTGATGCAGCATACCCCCTCTGACCCTGGCTACTGGCACCATTCTGCTGACCTGGAACAGAGGCAGAAGAACAGTACAATGAGGCACACATCGCTATGACCGCCATCATCAAGCATGTCTTTAGTATGTTGAAGATGTGCTTAGGGTGTCTGGATAGGTCAGGCGGTGCCCTACAGTATAGCCCAGAGAAGGCCTGGGGCATACTCCTAGACTGCTGTATACTGCACAATGTGGCCATTGACCGTAGAATAGCTGTCCAGTCCGAGGAGGGTGACAGTTTCAGGGACGAGGATACAGCAGTCCAGGGCTGGCATGATGGAGCAGCACTGCCTCGCCGAGATCAATGGCTGATCACCAGACCCTGATGGCACTGGGATACCATCATGGAGGAGCACTTCAGGGACCACAGGTGAGTAGCACAGGTGGTTAATACATGGCTGGCACCACACACACACACACACACCCAACCACAAAATGCACACCACAGGGCACTCCACTACAACAGTGCAGCAGAAACCACATGTCTGGGGGCCACAGTGTATGTGCTGAAGATGGCATGGATCAGTGTACTGCTGCTGGCACAGGTTCACAGCAGACATGGGACCCCACTCATCATGCCCATGCCACATAGCACAACAATGGTGCACCTAGACACACATGTAGCATTGCACAGGTGGCCCACACAGGGAACGCACTGGGACAGGTGCATGCCACCCACGCCACGCCAGGCACAGGTAGCCAGGTGAGTGGCCGCAAAGGGTGCAGGTGACAGGCCATGTGAGCCATCACCCAGGCATCAGTGGGAGACACCATGGCTGCCACGGACATGTGGGTGGCCTTGCCCATGACCGGTGGTTGCTGATGCAGTGCCACTGTTGACAGGGAGGGTTGCCAACACCCCTGGAGGGGTACTGCAGCAAGACTGTGAATGGCGGCTCACTGGTGTGTTGACCCTGTGAGCCATGTTGGATATGGGGACAATGGGGATGGAGAAGTGTGGTGACTGCTGCAGGGTCATAGCCAGGGCACCTACTTTTCTGCGGCACAGTGGGACCAAGTTCTGCGGCAAGACTACCATTTGCCACAGAACTTCTGCGGCGGTGGTTTGTAATTTCTGCAGAAGTTCTGCGGCGCTATCAAACTACCACATCACAGTGTCAGCTTGTCATCCTGACTTCACTTTCATGGCAGTGGTTATAGCAATCAGGATGGTGGAAAGCACAGCAACACTAGTTCAAAAAATAACAGACTTATAAAAATAATTTTATGCCTAAAAAAGCAAAACAAATGTCTCTCCCTTAAGGTCCTAGCCTGTTGCATAAATGACATATGTAGAGGGGATCATATGTGTTAAAAAAGGTATTTCTATATGCATGCTATCTAGCCCACTCATGAGGTTTCCACTGTCTATCACTTATATATTTGTATGTGCTTTCTACACCACTCATGAGGTTCCCACTGTGTATCACTTATATATTTATATGCAATCTGTAACATACATACAAATGTGTGTGCATGTGTGTGTGCAGTGAGAGAGACAGAAATACTGTATATGTGTGTGTGTATATATATATATATATATATACATATATATTTTTTTTAATTTCCATGAACTTGCATCCTCATTCATACAGGTCCCATTGGAAATAGAATAGAGGAGTTATTGCAAAACTCATTTTTCATGTCAACCTGCTTACCCTGACGCACTGCGTAACACCTTCAGGCCATGACATGCATGTGAACCGATTGTGAGATAGAGGTCTCTAGCCCATCACAATGTGTCCACCATATGACAGAACACTGCACCATACCTTCACAGGCTCAGTGCAGTGATGTGTTCCACCAATCCTTGTGCTGCCCAGCCAGCTCCCAGAGTTAATCTCTGAACCTGAGTCGCCGGCACGGAAACACAGCATGTTACCCTCTGGCCCAACAGCTGTCCCTGCACACAACATTTCTCCATAACTTTTAGGTGATTCTATCAACCAATGACAATATGTAATCAATAACCCTGGCAAAAATGCTTACAGTGCAATTATTTATTTAACAGGTCTATTCTTTCAACAGGTCACATTATTATATTCCACTTTTCTGGGCATAATTACTTTATTTTTCTTAAAAATGACAGTTAAATTCATTTTACCAGTTATTCATTTCAGATGGCATCTCTATACCTTAAAGGCACAAATAGGTTTGTACAAAGTGAGGTATGGACTTAACAAGTCTTTGCTTTTGACAAGGTTTTGTTTAAGTTGGCCCTAGCGCAATAACATAAGACTGAAAATTGTATTAGACAGTAGTGCAGGTTGAGCAAATATCACCATGCATGATGTGCTGTGCCACCATCTCTGGCAGTGGGAGCCGTGGTAGATAAGTGACTGTTCATTTCTGCTGCAGAATGCAGCCATTTTGTTAGCTAATGTATGATGTTATAGCAATGATAACATCACGTTCTGAGCATATAGGGGGGTTTGGGATATAAAAAGAGGGGAAGGGAACCAGATTCTGTGGATAAACAGAAATATTAATAAAAAATCACCAAGAAGAGTGAATTCTGCGGCACCGCAGAAGTTCTGCGGTAGATTGCAAGTTCTTTGCAAAATTCAGCAGCCGCAGAATTCTAGGGGCCTTGGTCATAGCACCCTGTTTGCAGACCATACACCTGCCTGCCATGCATTGCCGGAACAGGTTCTGGGACTGTCAGGGACAGCTTGGCATTGGCAGTATCAGTTCTGTAGCAGTGGTAAATGTATCTGCAATGTCCAGCACATGTGACTGGCATTGCTTGACATGTACCACCAGATGGTGGTCAGGACCTCAACACACATGTCATCTCTCTGTGTTGCCATGCTACACCACCCACCAGCAACATTCCCCATCCCCCCACATGACAGACCTAGTATGGACAGTGGGACATTGTGGGGCACTCACCTGGATGTGCCTGTTGGCCAGGAACAGGCATGGATCATGGCTGTATGTTCTAGGCCTCACACTGTTCTCTTGTGCTGCTACACTGCCTTTGGAAGAATGCAAACAAACCTACCTTCAAGGATGCAATTCTTCTCCTTCACCTGAGCTCTGTGGAGGCATATTCAAGGGCATGTATGGCCCAGGGAATGCAAATGAGGTTGGGAGCATCTGTAATGTGATGCTAAACAGGTGAGATGCCCCGGCATTTGGCAATAATTTAAGAGCAATGTCTGTGAATTGCATAATTGTCCCCAGCTCATCCTAATTGGCATGGCACATCTCCTGCATTGAGTGCATCTCCATAAGGTGCATTTCAGCACATGCGCATGGAACATAGGACATTTTATTCATATGGCGAAACTGTCACAGCGCAGTGCCGCACGTGCATGATGACGGATTACTGGCTTGACAGGCATAGTGCTAACAGTCTGGTATTACTGACCAAGTGATCGCATCTGGCTGTGCATACACATCCAAATGCACAATGACCATGGTGCCACCTATCACGTTGTGGGCAGTCATCGCACAATGAGGTGTTATTGCGCACCTGTGGCTTGCAGCGCTTCATCGGCACTGTGCACAGCGACACTGCACTGTGTGTGGCAAAGCTTGCCAGTCACAAGATGGTGGCTCCTCACTGCACACACATGTGTGACCCAGTCAAATCCCATGACCCTATTTTTCCGCCCATTCAAAGCACTGTGCGCATGTACAATGGTGCACTTTTAGCGGCATTTGTGCATTGCCACACCATACGTGATGTGTAGCACGACAGCTATTCCCACATGTGGTGCTACTGTGCCATTACAGAACTGCACTATTGTCTGTGGACACCTGCCCTGCTGACACTGTGGGTGATCATGCCACTTGCACAGAGGACAGGCACGAGGGCCATGAACTGGGGTGAGGTGGAGCTCCTCAACCTTTTGGCACTGGTGCTGCAGGTTGAGGGCCAACTATTTGGTTCAGATGACCTCACAGAGCCACAGTCTGTGATGTGGGCCAAGATTTCTGCACAGCTAGTGCACAGAGCAGGGGTTGCCCACACTGGGGAACAATGCAGGCACCATTATGGTGATCTACAGTGCAGGGACCCGGACAGGCTGTGGAGTCTATAGGACCATGCACGCAGCGGTGTGGTGCCATGGCCAGGTAAGTCACAGTATTACACATGCACAGGGGTGGCATGGGGTTGTCGGGGGCAGGCCTATTGCACACCACACACACACACACACACACATATACACACACACACACACACTACATGCATCTGTACACCGCGGTCCAAACACAACATGTGCAGTGCCCGCATGACCACAGGGTGTGCGTGTGGGTGTGCCCGCCATGGAGCATGGGAGGCAGGGCCACTGTGGCATGCGTGGTATGCCACGGCATGTGGAATTTCTTGTGTCCATCTGCACACATGGTGGGCATGGGCTGGGGTGCTCTGTGTGGATGCATGTAGCCAGAGAAGCCGTCACTGGGGCACTGTGTGGTGTTGCCATCACTGCATGCTGGCACTGGTGTTGTTGTTGGGAGGAGGTGGGTTTGTCACACCTCCTGTCTCCTCATGGTGTTCTCTGCTTTTGCTTCTCTTACAGGGTTGGCAGGCAGGTGATGGGCCTTGGCTACGGTGGAGGCCAGGTGCATTAGGGCCCATGTCGGTGACCATGGACAGGGACGTGTTGGTACAGGTGAGTGTCCATCTTGTGCAATCTCTGTGTGTAATGGGGGAGTGGGCATTGCCCTCAACATTCTGTTGTTGGTCCCTTGTGCATGTCTGTGTGCTGCTGATTGCGCACACACTTGGTGTGTGGGCATGGTGATGTATGATTGGTCCACAGTACACCTGGCCCCTGTGTGTACATCCACCATGTGGGCATATCATGCACACCATGGTCACCCTGTGGTGGTCTACTGGTGTCCGGCCAGGGCCTGTATGCTTGTGCTGCCTGCTGGCATGTGCACATACTGTGTGGGGCATAACTACATGCCCTTCTGTGCAAACCCCTGCATGCACATGTGGGCCACATGCTTCCTGTGTAACATTGCATGGCCAGGGTGTGGCACTATGTACCAGACTGTTGCCAGCATGTGGTGTACCTGGCAGGCTCTAGGCCATTTGTGTGGTAGATGCCTCCAGCACACTCATGTAGTGGGCAGGGGGCCCCCGGTGTGGAACATGGCACTTAGTATCTGTTGTGTGTGTTCCCCACTGTCGGTCCAAGGGGTGTACAGCCACATGTCCCCATTCATCTGACGTGTCAGAAACTTCTGCAGCTGGCAGGACTCCAGATCCAGAGGTATATATGGAGGATGCTGCAACCACTATTCAGGTGTCAGGGACAGCTGCTTCAAGCAGTGACCAGGCTAATCAGGTTGTTGTATACCAGGATCATAGGCATGGGAGCCGTGCTGTGGCACGTCCTATACATTAGGGACATGAACATTTCTGTTTCACCCCTTTCTGTTTCCTCCCATACCCTCCCCATCCACAGTATGTGTTGCTGTACCCTGTTCCGACACACAAACACACCCTCTCACCCTCCTGCATACCTGTTTTTGCACTTGTACAGTTTCCCACCCTCACCTTCCCAGTTTCTGCTGGCTGTTGTTCTTGTACATAGTTTCTTGTGTGCCACTTGTGTTACTAAACATTTTTCTATTGCAACTGGTGTCTGTGGTCATTCACTGTACATTGTGCATGTGTTTTGTATTTTTCTGCTGCTGTCTGCTTTCCCTTTGTTGCCATACAAATGTAAGCACCTGTGTTACTGCACACACATGCATCCTGCCCCCCCTGACACTGCAGCCTCACTGTGTGCCTAATTGTTTGCTGTGGTGTGTGGGTGGGTGTTGTGCCATGCTGCCTTTCTCAGTGCCCCTGTTATGTGTGGTGCATGTGGGCTGTGTCTATTGTGCTGCTGCCCTGTTGTTGTGTGGCTCTGTGTGTAGTCCACATTGGTTGTGGGCTTCTTACACCTGTGCAGTGCAAGGCACTCAGCCTCTCTGCCATGGTACCTGTCCTCCGGTGCACCCATGTGGCATCCCCTTTCTCCACACCACTGGGTTCCTGTGCAGGTGGCTGTGTGCTGGGGACACCTCAGTGCTGCATGGTGCCCCCAGCAGCTGTGGCACACCTTGACAAGCACCCCTTGTCTTGTCATATGTGCCAGTTGGGCTCCTGTGTGGGGTGTGTGGGGTGCTTCTGGGTGTTTTGCTGTGTGCTCTGTCTGTTCACCTCTTCTTCTGTGGCCACTGTTGTGTCCTGTGACACTCTGGCCAGTCGCTGCAGGTGTGTTTCCCTGCATCCTTTGTGCAACTGCAGGTTTCTCCTGCTGCTCTTTTGTCCACTGCTGACTTGATCCATATACCCGGTTATGCTGCCTTAGGTGACTTGGCGCATCCCTGTTGTGCTGGGGCATCTCACGTTGTGCCATTCCACATCTGTGCAATTCACAGTGGGGTTGCGTACAGGGCATCTTGTGGTGCATCTTTCTGTGAATCGCACTGTCTGGGGTCAGCGCATCCAGGTTGTGACGGTGCATCTCATTTGCTCCCAGCGCATCTGCTTTGTGAATCCTGCCCTCTCTGGATCAACACATGGGGATGACACTTAATACTGAAAAATGCTGTGCAATTTATATGGGAAGAAATAATAAACAACAAACTTATAGTTTAAATGGAAATGTACTACCCGAAAAAACAACTGAAAAAGACCTAGGAATTACACTGGATAATAAATTTGAGTTTAAAGAACAATATACGGATATTATTTCTAAAGCAAATTGTACAGTTAGAGCTATAAAAAGAAACATAAAAAGCAGAAACAGAGATGTTTTTCTACCATTGTACCTATCATTCAATATGTCAGGCCAATACTTGACTATGGTAGTTAGTCATGGAGTCCCTACAAAAAACAGCTATTACAAAATTGGAAAAAGTCCAACGCAGATATGCAAAATCCATAGTCACACTGAAAAACCTGAGTTACAACAATAGATTAGAAGCACTAGGGTTACACAGTCTTTGAACTGAGAGGACAAAGAGGAGACATGTTACTATATTATGATATTTTAAATGTCCCTATAATGATGGCAGAATTATAATTAACAAAAAACTTTGGTTAAAACAAAGTTAGGGTTCTACACATAGCTCTTCAACCACACTGATACAGGTCAGGAAATTGGATGTTAGGGTTTACAACTGTTATACCCCTCCCTCACCAATACCTACCATTGGAACTGCACCCCCCACCACCCTCCACACATCAACAAGCATCAGGGTGTGACTTAGGGTCAGGGGCCCTACCCAACCCAACCCTACCATCGCAACACCACACCCACCCTCCACACACCAACAAGCGTCGGGGTATGCCTTAGGTCATGGACCCTAATGCTTACTCCATTCCATCTGCAAGGAACCTGACATGGTACAGTATAGGAGAATGGGGTGAGCATTAGGATCCATGATCCCAAGGCTCACCCTGATGCTTGTTGTGTGTGGAGGTGGGGTGGTGCTATGCGTGGTAGGGTTGGTGGGTAGGGCCCACGACCCTAAGTCACTCCCCAGTGCTTGTTGGTGTGTAGAGGGTGTGGGGGGGTGCGGTTTCAATGGTAGGGTTTGTTGGGGGAGGGGTATAATAGTTGTAAACCATAACATCCAATTTCCTGACCTGTATCAGTTTGGTTGAAGAGCTATGTGTAGAACCCTAACTTTGTTTTAAACAAAGTTTTTTGTTAACTTACTTACTTTTTGAAATAATATAATAGTATTTCAGTTTTGTGTGAGTTTTGTTTTGTATTTTTGCTGCAGATTTTCAACATGGTCCTTTTGGGAACCAACCTCATGAGCACTGATACTTTCATTTTGTTACTCAGTCCCAAAAGGTGATTTCGAGCGGCAACTGAGCCATTTCATGCCACTGCTGCGTAAACACATTTTGGGTAGAATGTGAGAAATGACAGATATATCGTTCATGAGGTGGTGTGAAAAACTGGCAATGTTGAATATTTGAAGTGAAAATATTAAAATATGTAACTCGGGCATTTTTATGTTTTTGCACCACATTTTCTTTTTGAACTTGCATGATTTTTTATTAAGAGTTTAAAAAGTTTCCATGAATTCAATGTACAATGTACATTCCTTTGAAGGATTACAATACATCCAGTATTCACTGCTTAAAAGTCACTTCTAACTTCAGAATAAATAAGTTTCAGTATGACTCCCAGGAATACTTCCCCCTTATTACTACTGTAAGTGAAGGTGCAAATATCCCACTGACACTTAAAAAGTGCCATGGGGAAATGCACTCCCGCTTCCCCTGTCATTTAAACCCTTCATTGTACAATCCGTTTCAAACTATTTAACAATTACATAGGTTCTACTTAATTAATCATACTTGTAATGATCCATTCTTAATTATTCGATCTTTCCATAAGTACTCTAACCATGTTCTCACAGAAACAATAAAGCCAAAGCAAAAGTAAAAAAGGAAAAATTAACTTTCTGGTCGAAGTGCGCACAAAGTGTTTCAGGGTAGCAAATATTGGTCCAGTATGGGGGTGCCCTCCAGATTTTCAATGTATTCGTAAAATGGAAGCCATTTTACATTGAATTGATCTGTTTGTGTTCTCAACCAGGCCGTTATGGCCTCCATTTCTTTAATTCTGTTAATATTGGCCTTCCACATCGAAATGGATAACTGATCAGAGCTTAGCCAGTGTTGGATGATCACTTTAGGGTAGCCGCTACTAATATATAGTATAACTATCTCTGATTTTTGGTTCTCCTCTCACTGGGTGGAACACCTAGGATCAAGTGAGAGCTAGTCAGCACACAGTTCCACTGAAAAATGTTCTGTAAGACCTGAGCTACCAACTTCCAGTAATTAGTTATCTGGGGGCACTCCCAAAATATATGAGCATAAGAACCAACTCCTCCACATCTCCTCCAACACTCAAGGGATGTGCCCTTTGAATAGTGTGCCGAGATGACTGGAGGAATAAAATACCTGGTAACCACTCTCCACCTAAAGTCCCCCCAGCTTGGAGAGCTGGATGTGCTAGGGATCCCTGCCCAAATTCTTACCCAATCCTCTTCTACAAGATGTAAACCTAGCTCCTCCTCCCATTTTCGTTCAATGTGTTGAATCAGTAATTTACCCACCTCTTCCTGAAGTGACTTATAAATATATGATATGTATATATCTCCTCGAATCTATCCCCCTGCTTTTGAGGAAAGTGGTTCTCACTGGGACCGGTGGGTCTGAAAGAATCTCCCATACACCCACATTTGTCAAGATATAATGCCGACATTGTGGGTATCTATAAAAGTCCTGTCTTAGAAGGTTATACTCACCCTGCATTTCCAAAAAGGATCTCAACATGTCCCTCTGAAAAAATTGGGTAAGAAAAAGCTATCTTTTTTCCTGCCACCTCTTAAAACAAGAGTCTTCTGAGGAGGCTGGAAATCCTGGCAAAGTGCAAAGGGGAATATACTTCCAGACCGGAGTCACCACCCCCTAGTGCTGCCCTCACCTCCAGCCATACTTTGAGGGTATGTTTGGTCCATTTATTATTGATTAGTTTAAGATCCGAATGCGTGGCAACCCAGGGCAGCAACCTAAGCGGTATGTTTCGGTGTGCCCCTTGTTCCATAAGAGACCACCCCCCTCTCTGGCCTGGATTTAATATGGTTAGGATAGGCACCACTTGAGCTGCTTTACAATAGTTATATAGATCAGGAACTCCCTTGCCTCCCCCCTTGTCTTTGTCTCTATAAGGAGATCCCATCGCTTTCTGGGTTTCCTTCCCACCCAAATAAATCTTGAGATCTTTTGTTTTAGTTCGTTCCAATCCTTTCTGGAGAAAGACAGGGGTAAATTAGTGAACAAAAAGAGATATCTAGGGAGAATATTCATCTTCACCGTGTCTATCCTATGAATAAAAGTAAGAGGCAGAGGGTGCCACCTATTTATATCTGCAAAAACAGCTTTCTGGAGTGCATCATAATTAACTTGATGCAGTCTTGATAATTTGATCGGAATTTGAATCCCCAAGTACCTTACCTTCTCTCTTACCCAGTTAAATGGAATCAGCTTGTACAAACTCTGTGTAATTTTACCCCTTATGGGCAGGACCTCAGATTTGTCCTTATTAATTTAAAAGCCCGAAAGCTTCCTAAACTGGTCCAGAAGGGCCATCAAAGGTGGGATCGACTTCCCAGGGTCCTGCATATATATCACCGTGTCGCCTGTATAAAGTGACACTTTATTCTGTGCCTGTGCTATATTAATGCACTGTATTTTGCTCTCCTCCCTTATAGCCTGGGCAAGGGGCTTCATGGCCAGTGCAAAAAGTAAGGCCTCAGACAGAGTCCCATTAACTCCGACCCTAGCCGAAGGGTTCTGATAGGCCAAAGTGACCCATTGTAGGAAGGCACTTTCAAACCCCATTTTTGTGAGAACCACTTTTAAGTATGACCAGTTTAGCCTATCAAAGGCCTTTTCTGCATCCAAAAAAATAGCAATCTGGATGTTCTGGGAGGCATTCTTGTGGTCTAAGATATTTAGCAAGTGCCTGATATTGTCAGACATGTCTGTTTGGTATAAATCTGGTTTGGTCCAGACATATCAAATTTTCATTATGCTTTTGTAGTCAGTTAGCTAGGACTTTTGTAAGGATTTTATAGTCTTGGTATAACAGTGAGATAGGCCTGTATGACTCACAAAGCTCCGGGGATTTCCCCTCTTTCGGGATAACCGTGATTATAGCTTCACTCCATGAATTTGGGGGTTCATTATTTTCTAGAATGGCATTTAACACCATAGCAAATTTGGATGCTAATGTTTTTTTTTATTTTTTTATAAAACTAGGCTGCATAACCATCAGGACCCGGGGATTTGCCTGAGGGAAAATTATCTATGACTGCTGCTATCTCCTTTTCTGTGATAGGAGCAGAAAGCTCTTGTTGCATTCCTGGGGACAACTTGGGTAGTCTCAGGGCCTTCAGAAAGAGTTCTGCATTTTTTTGCACCTCTTCTGGATCCCTCCCTTCCCTGTATAGCCCCCCCCATAGTAATTTTAAAGGCCTTAGCTATTTCTCTGGGTTTCTCTATCCGGGATGTGGCCCCTTTTCCACTTTGAAGGGATGAGACATGTCTGCTCGCTTGTTCACTTCTCAATCTCATGGCGAGGAGCTTTAAAGCCCTGCCCCCCCCATAATATTTTTGGTTAGCATAATGCAGCATCCATTCTGCCTTTTCAGCCTCTAACTCATTAAGTTCTTTCCTCCTTTCCAGTAGTTCCCTCCAAATTTTCTCCTTACCTCTTGGGTTACCTTAATGTTCCTGTTCTAACACTTTTATCTTGGTTTGCAGTTCTTACATCTTTTTATTTCTCAATTTCTTCCTAGCTGAAGCTTAACTTATTAGTTGTCCCCTTAGGACGGCCTTCATTGTATCCCACCACACCATTGGAGTGGTGTCTGATATAGGGGAATCTATCATAAGGTTTTTTTATATCCTGCGTAATTTGTTGTATAACATTTTTGTCATTAAGTAATGATATATTCAGTCTCCAATTCATTGTCTTAGGTTCCCTATCCCAAAAAAAATCAACGGAGACTGGGGCATGGTCTAAAATAGTTATTGGGTAAATTACAGAGTTAGAAAATAAGTGAATATCTGTGGTATATGTTATAAAGAAATCTATACGAGAGTATGAATTTTGGGGAACAGAGCAGAATGTGTAATCCCTTTCTTTTTATGCTGTAGTCTTCAGATTTCCTAACCCCCCAGATTAATGTGCTCAGACACCTCGTGGCCTGTTTAGAAGTCTCCAGTTTACCAGAGGATCAGTCTAAAATGGGCACAATGTGGTGTTACAGTCACCTTCAAGTACTAGCTGACCCCTGGGAAGCGACACCACCCTCTCAAAGACTTCTTGATAGAAAGTGGCTGCCCCAGTATTGGGGGCATAAACATTTACCACATGAATTAGGTTACCCTGAATTGTACCTGAGACTCTGATTCATCTACCCTGGAGTATGACCTCTACCTCCTGGATACAGAATGAGGAGTTTTTTTTTTTGATTAATATCGCTACTCAGGCTTTTTTTGTCTCCTTGCCCGAGGCAGATGACACTCTGCCCACCCATTGCCGTCTTAATTTAGTGTGCTCCACCTCTGAGAGGTGAGTCTCCTGGAGTAGCGCTATGTCACAGCCCCTCCTATTGAGTTCCGTTAGGAGTCTGACTCTCTTAATGGGGGAGTTAAACCCATTTACATTATAGGAGATAATCCTTAAGCGCACAGCCATAATCTATCCCAGTGAATTATCTTTTCCTTCATACTGCCCCACAGGAATACACATCCCGGTCCTTTAGGATCCCCCAAGGCCAGTCCAGACCCCCTTTTCCCCTTTGAATCCACGTCGACATACTTTGACCAGAAACATTTGGAACTGATAAACTAGTAACACCAATCAATTAGCTAGAAATGTCGGATCCAACCTGGATCCACAATAAGGACTCTTATCTAAACCAAAACGAGTATCTATTAAATTGACTTCCTAGGAAAATTAACTCTGGTAGTCAAAGTCCACCAAGAGTTGTCACACATGTGACACGATCACTACCCCTCCGATGTTAAGGGGCGTTGTCACCTTGGCCAACTATGTGACTTCGTGGGCTGACAATGGTTGGTCTATTAGACATCACTCTGTGTATATGGAAAGAGCCAACCAGACCATAACCTCCTCGCCACCCCCACCCTCACGTGCTTTACTTCATCCTCCAATAAAATTCCCTCTTTGAATCGCCAGTCACTTTCCCCCTTTACTTTCCCCCCTGTTTTTTATAAAAGAAAAAACACAAAAAAAAACCTGGCCTAGAGCAGTAAAAGTTCTATTTGGAGGGTTTAGACAGTGAGAAAGGAGGGGGGCGAAGAGAAATGGAAAAAGAAAGAGCAAAGAAAGGGAGATAGAGAGAGCGAGAGGCACCCCCCCGATACCATTTCTATAGGGGAAAATAGATAAAAAAAAAAAACCCCATCAAACATTTATGTTCTGTACTGCCCTCTGCCACCCTCTAGTGGCCCGGGCATGTCATTGTCCATTCAGATCCAGTATCTAGTAGGACCAAATATGCAAGAATAGAGGGCCCCCCCTTCAAATCCCAGTGTCCCCACAAAAGAAGGATGCATTCATGGACCAAGGACAGATTGTCTGTATGGAACTGCTGTTTAAGAAAGTGTAGCTCTCCTCCTCGATCACTTCATAGTAATAGTTAGCTTAGGGAGCCACTGAAACATTCGCACAGGCATACGTCATTCCCCATTTGTGCTCCACTGCACATTCGGCAAAATACTGTCCACATGCTAGTAAACTCAGTCCCTTGAGGATGATGAGGTCATTTTCTCTTTGTTCTGGGTCCTGTTTCTCTTCTCCACATGAAGCAGTAATTTAGCAATGTCCCCTGCATTCGCCATCGTGATGGATCCTGGCAGGCCTCATTTCCTGGTCTGATTGCGGGATACTACATTCCAGGCTCCAACTCTTAGCTTTTTCTCTAAAATCTCAAGTTCCAAATCTAGCACCGCAACCTGAAGTTCCTTCAAAGTGGCACTCGCCTCGACCAGGGAAGGAAAGGTCTTCGTTCCTGACTCCAGATAGATTCTCAGCCTCACTGGGAAAAGCAACTGTGCCTTTATTTCTTTTTGCAGCCAACGCTTCCTTATAACCCCTCTTACTTTTTGCCTTTCAGCTTGCAGGGCCGAGGAGAAATCCTGATCAAAGAAAATTGTTGCATCTTGATATTTTAAGTCTTTATGCCTCAAAGCCTCATGAATGATCCACTCTTTAGTTTGGAAATGTAACATTCAAACTATCAGGGAGCGGGGCCTTGCATTGGGATCTGTTGGTTTTGGGATTAGAGATCTATGGGCATGGTCCACCTCTAAATTCAGGTCGGGAGGTGGAGAGAGCACTGCTCTCAATACTTACTGCACAAAGTCCGCTGTCGTTGGAAAGCTTTCTTCGGCCCCCTCGGGGATACCATGAATTCTAAAGTTGTTCCTATGGGAACGGTTTTCTAAATCTTCTAATTTGGCTTGAGTTTCTCGATCTCTCTGGAGTAAAAATAAAAGCAGTCGCTCTGTAGTTTTCTGTGCCTCGGACAAATCTCCAATTCTGGCTTCTGACATTGAAACTTTCCTGTATAATGCTTTCACATCTTGTCTCAGGTCAGCCAGTGCTGAATCAATTTTATTTACTGTAGCTAAGATCTTTTTCAAAGTTTAGTTGTTTTTCGATTGTTCCGTATCATCCTGGTCCCAGTCCGCCGATGACTCTGAGGGGAGCCTTCTACGTTGTGGTAAAGCCGTTAGGCCTTCCTGCAGCCTTCTCAGGGTTGTTTGCTTCATTTTGTTCTCTGAAGACGAAGGGAATCAGTTTCCTTTTGCTTTGTGCTATTTCCTTACCATGTATAGTACTAACCTCGCTGTGGAAAAAACTGTATTGGAGTGTCTTTCTTGCTGATTTCTTTGGATTGGGGTGAGGTAGTCAGGGAGCCCTTAAAGTTAGCTACCCACCATGTCCATGATGTCACTGGAAGTCCTCTTTGCACCACATTTTCAACATGGCCTTTTTGGGACCCCACCTAATGAACAGTGGCACTGTGATTTTGTTAGTACATCCTAAAAGTTGATCTCACACAACAATTGCGCCATTCTGTGCCAGAGGTGCAAAAACACATTTTGGACAGGATATAAAAAATAACATCTACACTACTCATGAGGAGGTGTGAAATAATCTCAATGTTGAAAATCTGGATTTAAATATTAAAAATTGGTGAGGTTCCAGATATGGGTAAAAACTGCACAAAGCAAACTTGTAGCATAGTCATTTTTGGGAATTTTTGCACCAGATTTTCAACATTGACTTTTTGGGACCTCCCCTCATGAACACAGGCACTGTCATTTTGTTAATCGGTCCAGAAAGGTGATTCTGTGTAGTGCCCCCAAAATCACCTTTCAGACCGAATAATGAAATGTCAGTGACAGTGTTCATGAAGTGGGGTCCCAAGAACCCCATATGTAACATTTGGGATACAAATTCCTAAAAATGACTGAGATAGCAACATAAGTTGAAACCCCCATTGACAGCCATAATACGAGCCTACCTTGATTCCTCAGTTTGCGGTTGGGCTTTGAAGAGTGCAGACATGTCCCAGTCCAGAGAAGATCACTGTTTCTGACCTCCAGATGTAAGTATGTGAAAGGTGGGATGCGGGGAGGTGGGTGCTCAGTGGGAGGGTGGGGATGGAGGAGTGGAGACTGGGGAGATGACGATGGACCATTTTCTTTATTACAGGTTTTAAAAAAAGACATTGGGGACTGTTTTCCTTATTTACAGGAAAATGAAAAGTAAATGTGGGCACAGTGGTGTAGGCTCCCAGTGTGTCAAATGAGCTGGGGGGGATACATAATGCTGACGGGGGATTGGGCACCCCCCATTGGCAATGGAAGTGGGCTCAGGGGAGGCATCTGACACCAAGAGTCGGCATCATGGTGTCGGAAAAATATTAATTTAATTATTTTGGCACACTGGGGGTGGGCTCCCCAGTGTGCCACAGTAGTGGAGGGAGGATAAATGCTGACCCGTATCAGTACCCGGCGCTCTAAAAGCAAGCACTTCCAATGCGGAATTCTGCATCGAAATGGCAGGATGCAAGATTCTGCATCTAATTAAAAAAATTACGTTGGGGGACTGTTTCTTTTTTCAGGGGGAAAAACAGATTTTTGGGACACTGGGAGTGGGTTCCTGAGTATCCCACAGTCATTTTGGGGGGGTGGGGTGCCAATCTGCACCTCTACCCTTCAGCAGGAGGCTTCGGCATAAAATCCAATGCTGGAGCATTGCTCCAACATAGAATCCTATGCTTCCAGGGACATCAATTTTTTGCCCATAGGAAATAATGGGAAAAACAAAGTTTAATAACTTTGTAATGGATTAATATTTTTCCAACAAACCTTCAAAAGCACATCTGTGAGGCCAAAATTTCTACTCTGAAAATTTCAGCCCTGTTGCTACAGCTGTTTATGAGATACAGGTTAAGAAAAAAACAACAAAACACATGAAAATCTCCTTTTTTTTCAACTCTTTGTATCTCAGAAACCACACATGGGATTCAAACCATGTTTGATATATCAGTAGACCTGTCCCTTCTGAAGATGCTTGCAAAATTTCATGCAGATCTGTTGCACCTGCCCAAAGTTATTACCCTGCAAAGATTGACCTTTAACATTAAATGCTCACACTAACCCTAACTATAGCTGCACTACCATAGAGCTATACTATATTACATATAAAGATGACAATTTAGGTGTTAGAGGTCACCCATTGCAAATCATGGTCAATAGATTCAAAACAAATAGAAGGAAATATTATTTTATGGTACGGTACGGCAAACTTATGGAATAGACTACCCATGAATGTTATATTAAGTACAAATAAAGATAACTTCAAATAGAATTTGGATAAATACATCACTAGTGGAGGTAATCTAAACTACTATACTATGTCTTAATAGGAGTCAGTTCATGAGCTTCAGCCTTTTTTGTGATCCTACAAACTAAGTGAAACTAAGTAAGTGAAATCTTCAGTGAGATCTCATCTAGAGTACTGTATCTAGTTCTGGAGACCACAACTCTGGAAAGACATACACAGAGTGGAGGCAGTCCAGAGAGGACAACTACAATGGTGCAGGGTCTGCACCAAAAGCCCTATGAGGAGAGACTACAGGGCCTCAGTATTTACACCTTGGAGGAAAGGAGGTAGAGGGGGGATATGACAGAGGCTTTCAAATACCTCAAGCGTATAAGTAAGGCACACAAGGGAAGCATTTTTCAGAGAAAAAGATGTTCAAGAACAAGGGATCATGCTATGAAGCTGAAGGGGGTAGACTCAGTGGAAACATGAGAAAGTATTTCTTCACTGAGAGGGTGATGGATGCACAGAACAGCCTAGCATCAGAAGTCATGGGGAAAAATGGTAGCAGAATTCAGAAAATATGGGATAGACACATGGGAACCTTAGTGGTTAGGAAAGAAACATAGAAGTTGATGGCAGATAAGGACTATTTGGCCAGTCTAGTCTGCCCTTTTCCCTATCCGTTATTTAAATCAAGGATCCTAAATGACCCTTGATTTATCCCTTCCTTCCTCTGGCAAGGGTACCTTTATGTCTGTCTAATGCATTTTTGAATTCTGTAACTGATTTTCCTCCCACGACCTCCATTGGAAGGCAGTTCAAAGCATTCACGACTCTTTCTGTGAAAAAGTACTTTCTCACATTGCCCCTAAGCCTACTCCCATCCAGTTTCATGTCATGGCCCCTTGTTCTTGTACATCTCTTTTTTTGAAACATGCTACCCTCATGCACTATGTTGATATCCTTGAGGTACTTGAATGTTTCAATCATATCTCCCTTCTCTCTCCTCTCCTCCAGGGGTACATTTTGAGTTCCCTCAGTCTCTCCTCGTAGGGCTTCTCATGCAGCCCCTGTGCCATCTTTGTAGCCCTCCTCTGGACTGCCTTCATCCTGTCAGTGTCCATCTGGAGATATGGTCTCCAGAACTGGACACAGTACTCCAGCTGTGGTCTCACCAGTGATCTGTACAGTGGCATGACCACCTCCTTTATTCGGCTGGTGATACCTCTCCCTATGCACCCCAGTATCCTGTTGGCCTTCCCCACAGCCTTTTCTCATTGCTTGGTCACCTTTAGGTGATCTGAAATTATTACTCACAAGTCCCATCCCTGCTTGGTGGCTTCCAGTACCTCCCCTCATCCTATAGTCCTCCTGTGGCTTTTTGTGCCCCCAGTGTATGATCTTACACTTCTTTGCATTGAATCCAAGCTGCCACACCCTTGATCACTCCTCTAACGTGCTGCTGTCCTTTCCCATTTTGTCAACCCCCTAAGGAGTGTCTACCATGTTACAGATCTTTGTGTCATCTGCAAACAGGCATAGTTTTCCTTCTAAACACTCTGCGATGTTGCTTATATGTACATTAAAGAGAGCTGTCCCCAGTACCAATCCCTGTGGCACTTCACTGGTCACCTCCCTCTCCCCAGATTCCATTCCATTTACTATCACTCTCTGTGTCCTGCCACTCAGCCAGTTTCTAATCCAGTTGACCACTTTTGAGCCCAGTCCCACATTGTCCAGCTTATGCAGCAACCTTCTATGTGGGACAGTTTCGAAGGCCTTGCTGAAATTCAAGTAGGCCACATCCACTGCCCCACTCTGTTCTACCTCTCTGGTGATTCAGTCAAAGAAATCAATTAGATTTGTTTGACAAGACCTTCTTATTGTAAACCCATGCTTTGGGTCCTGTGCTCCACTAGATTCAAGAAATAATATAATACTTTCTTTTAGGAGCGACTCCATTACTTTTCCCACCACTGAGGTCAGGCTGGCTGGCCTGTAGTTGCCTGCCTCCTTTCTGCTTCCACTTTTGTGGAGAGAGAGAGAGAGACCACATTTGCCCTTCTCCAGTCCTCTGGGATCCCCCCTGTCTCCAATGATATGTTGAATGAGGTGGTTAGTGATTCCTCCAGTATCTCCCTGAGTTCTCTTAATATTCTGGGGTGAATGCCATCTGGCCCCACTGCTTTAACCGTTTTTAGTTTCCTGAGTTCTTCCCACACTCTTTCTACTCTGGAAGGACTGGAGTCCCCACTTCCCGATATCTTTATTGCTTAGTTGTGGAATGTCACCTTCCCTTCTTTGGTGAAAACAGAGCAAAATTTCATTAAGTAGTTCTGCCTTTTCTGTATCTTCCTCAGCATACACTCCCCTCCTTTTCTATTCTGACAATCTTCTTCTTAGACTTTCTTATTTCCGTATATATCTGTAGAAGGTCTTGTCACCTTTTTATGTCCTGGGCTATTCTTTCCTCCATTTGTGCTTTAGCACACCTGACTGCCCTCCTCCCTCCCTCTGCTTCTCTAGGTACTTTTGCATGTCTTCCCCATTTGAGTTTCTTTGTATTTCTCTAAGACTTTTTGTTTGGCCTTAACTTTCCCAGTTACTTCCCTCGAGAACCACAGTGGTCTCTTCTTTCTCTTGCTCTTTTGTTGTAAATAGATGCATCTGTTAGTTGCTTCAGCTATGGCCTCTTTGAGAAACACCCACTGCTGTTCCATGGCCTCCCTTTTGCCCTCTTTTGCCTGGGCTCCCTTCAGACATTCCTTCATTTTGATAAAGTCAGTCCACCTGAAATCCAAGACCTTTAATTGTGTGTGGCTTGTCTCCTCCACTGTGGTCATATTAAACCAGACTGTTTTATGGCCGCTGAATCCCATGGTGCTACCCACCTTAACATCAATGACACTGTCTCCATTTGTGAGCACCAGGTCCAGTATAGCCCCCTGTCAGGTTGGCTGAGCCCAACCTGTTTGAGGCATGCCCCCTGAAGGGCAGCCAGGATGATCCTGCTTCTGGCTGTGCTTGTAGTCTGGGTGCTCCACTCTATAACTGGCAGATTGAAATCACCTTGCATCAGTAGTTCACCTTTGGCTGCCATTTTGTTTATAGCTTCCACTAGTATTTCATCCGCCTCCTCCCCCTGTGTTGGAGGCCTGCAGATCACTCCTGTGTATATGGCTGTTTCATATCCAGTCTTCAAGGTGACCTGCAGTGCCTCCACCCCATCCTGCATCCCCTGACCCTCTGTTGCTTTGATGTACTCTCACACGTACATAGTCACTCCTCCCCCATTTCTACCTTCCCTACCCTTCCTGAAAAGTGAGTAGCTGGTATGAATATGTTTCAGCTATAGTGCCTTGTGTACCATGTTTCTGTACCGTCACTATGTCCAGGTCCTCTTCTACCATTAATGCTACCAGGTCTCGGATTTTGCTTCCCAGACTGCAGGCATTCGTACACAATGCTTTCCATGTATGGTACCCTTCCTGTTTTGTCACCTTTGTTTCTTGTGCTCTCTTCTTTTCTCCTCTTCAGTTTATTTCCCTTGCCTGATTTAATCTCTTCCTGTGTTATGACTGCCTGATCCTGTGAGTGGGAGAGCAATGTGATTTTTCCTGCTTTTCTATGCTCCCACTCAACTAGTTTAGAAGCTTGTTGAAGAAGCTTTCAAACTGTTCACTGAGGATCTTGGTGCACCTCTGGACAGATGCACACAATCCAACTTGTACAGTCCTTTAACCATCCGGGAAGGGTCCCAGACCCCACTGAAGCCAAATCCCTCCTGTCTGCACCAGTCTTTCAACCAGTCATTGAATTGCTTGGTGATAGTGTCCCTATCTTAGCCTTTGCCATAGACAAGTAGAATCTTTGAGAATGCTACGAAGTGTGCTACTTGGTTAAAGCCTCTTCCCTAGCCCCTGAAATTCTTTTACTGCTGCCATATTTACCCCTTTTCTGGCTAGGTAATTTGTTCCCATATGGACAATGGCATGCAACTCCTTGCTCCTTGCCAGTGCCCCGGCGAGGCCAAGGATCCACTTTCCATCCCTCCAAGCTGTGTCGCCAGGTAGGCACTTTACCTCCCTGCTCTCTATACTACCCATCCCCCACATTATCCCTTTCATAATGGAGTCCCCAAACAGGACTTGCTTCCTCCTCCACTGGGGTCACTTGCTCCCACCCCTTGGGTCTTCATCCTGGAGGACCCTCTCTTTCTCCCTCATGACAGCATTTGGAGGCTCAGTGGGTCCTTCCTGTTCTACCAAGATGGCATAAGGGTTATGTAGTTTCACTGGATGGGAGATGTGCCTGTGACCCCCCTCCCTCAACTTCTCTGAGCCCACCACAGTCCATCCACTCTCTCTTATCCTGTAGGTAGGGAAATGGGCAGACTAGGTGGGCCAAGCGGTCCTTATCTGCAGTCAAAGTTTATGTTTCTATGTTTCTTCTAGGCAGCCTTTGAGCAAGTGGAGGTTGACTGGGTGGCCCCTGGGTAGAGGTGCAGGCCTCCTGCATCTAAGCCAACTCGGCCCACAGACATTTGACCTCTGCTCTCAATCCAGAGTGGTGCCTGCATATGGAGCAGTACTGCAGTGTCCAGAACGTTTTCCTGAACACTGCTGCTCCATATTCACTGCACTGCATCTCTCCCAGCATGTTGCTTTCCTCTTGTGTTCAACTTAAGCCTGTATTTAACCTGTTTTGTCCTCCCTTTTCATCAGAGCCCCTTTCCCCTTTTACTTCTGGTCTTTATTTTTCCTTTCTCTCTCTCTCTCTCTCTCTCTCTCTCTCTCTCTCTCTCTCTCTCCACCCCTGTTTTTTGTTTGGGGGTTAGTATGAAGGGTTCACGTCTATCTGACTCTACGTATTTAGGCAGAGAGGAAGTGACTGTGTGGCATGTAGCACCCCTGGCTTATATGTGTAGATGTGCTCAGGGTGGGTGGGTTGAGAGGAGGAAGGGATGGTTTACACAGTGCTTTCCTCCTCACTGAGAAACAATCAATCTTCTTCTGCTGTGCTCAGTCACTCCCCGACTGTCTCCATATATCTGTTCCTGTTTCCCATTAGATGCCAAGATCCTGATAGTAAGGGAATGCAGCACACAGGTGTCAGCCGTTTAGACCTCCACTTCCCTGCTCCAATGGCTTTCTGTTGTGCTACTTCACTGGTGTCCTCTTTTAAACCCTTAGCGCCAAGTTTGAACCTTGGTGCTATTCAGTAGATGCTTCCCTGATTCATTTACAGTGGTCCATACATCATGGCAAGAGATTTAGTCCACCCTCAGCTGTGTTCCTTTCATCTGGCTGTAACAACTGTGCTCTGATTCTGCTCTATGTAAGTACTGAAATTTACTTCCAATTCCAGTAGTTCAAGCCTAGCAAAACAAGTAAAGTTAGCCTTCACTGCCTAGAACAATATCGCAGCCTTATTACAGTTCTTCAAGGGTGACCCCATTAACACAGTACATCCCTGGCAAACCAGCGGTAGCCCCTGCAAGAATAAAACACAGCAGAACAAAACAATGGTATGGCTACCTCCAAAATGGCATCAGCACATGTAAGGAATAAAAATACACCACCCGAAAAACAACCATAAATATGGAAAACCAACACCTGTATCTGAGGTTATATCTCCCTTTACTCCAGAATGATCAGTAAGTTTCCCCACTTTTCACAAGTGCAGCCCAGCAGTTCCTGCTATCAGCTCCTAGTTCAAGCCTAGCAAAACAAGTAAAGTTAGCCTTCACTGCCTAGAACAATATTGCAGCCTTATTACAGTTCTTCAAGGGTGACCCCATTAACACAGTACATCCCTGGCAAACCAGCGGTAGCCCCTGCAAGAATAAAACACAGCAGAACAGAACAATGGTATGGCTACCTCCAAAATGGCATCAGCACATGTAAGGAATAAAAATACACCACCCAAAAAACAACCATAAATATGGAAAACCAACACCTGTATCTGAGGGGAGTGACTGAGCACAGCAGAAGAAGATTGATTGTTTCTCAGATACAGCCCTTTAGTCCCTGCATTTGCTCTGCAACCTCCTTCCTGTGCCGCTCCAATGCCTCGTCCAAGGCTCTGTTACAACACCAACCTCCAGTCACTCAGTTCTTGCTTCCTCACCGACAAATAATCATCTTTCTTCTGCTGTGCTCAGCCACTCCCCAGCCATCTCTGGATCTCTGTTCCTGCTCACCCATGAGATGCCGAGACCCTGATAGTAAGGGAATATAGCATGCAGGTGTAGGACGTTTAGCCCTCCACTCCCCTGCTCCAACAGGGTATTAGCCAGAGATCAAGTAGGGTCTGCAGTTTGACAGTAGGTTGGGAAAATGAGCAGACCTGCTGGATCAAGTGGACCGTATCTGCTATCAATTTCTATGTTTCTGTGATTCTGTGTTGTTATCATAAAACACCCAGTGTCATGAATGCAAAGTGGGAGCTTTTTTAAAAAGTTCTCTTTATTTACAATCAGTGTCCTAGAGCTGGTGATCAGATTAGGATATTAATATACCATGCTGTCTGGTTATGATCTTTTGCTTTTAATGAAAAGAAGTAGCCAGTTAGCTTCATGCACCATTCAGGCTAAGCTAGCAGGCCAAACCAAGAGATTAGTTTAGGAGGATAAGATAACTGTGGAGGCCATTCATACCCTTCTGGAAAAAAAAAGATGGGCAGGTAAGGTAAGTGTCTTTAGATAGAATAGATAACCATGGAAGATGGAGGTAGTCTTGGTGTACCACCACAGCTGCACTATGCATAATATCCTGCCACCAGAGGACAGGGAGATCTGTAGCAGCTACTAGCTGATCACTGCTCTGGGAAGGCATGTTGCAGTCTGGAATGGCAACTGGCTGTGTCATGGAGACACAAGAAAGGTGGCTTTTATCTGTAGAGTAGCCTCTGACAAGAGGCTAGTATCCAGAACACCAGCAGAGAAGTGTAAAATGTATGCTGCCAATACTATAACCTTACACTGCCTCCAAAGGGTGTTCCTTATGGTGTAAAAGACTCCTTATGAGAGGTTTGGGTGAGGTGCCACAGACCTGTCTGAACAGTTCTGGATGCCTAAAACTCACAAACGAATCTCTTATACCAAAGGAGACACTCCTTGGAGGCAGTATCAGAAACATAGAAAATATCAGCAGAGAATGACCATTGGTCCATCCGGTCCACCCTGTTTTATCCAGTCACAACCTTGGGCCCATTGTTCTGTTGGGGTTGTTGCCCTTATCTCCACCTCTTGCCCCCTGCCCTACTGTTTCTCGCTGTATAACTATTAAGCTATTTACTTGATCCTACCTGTGTTAGAAACCATTAATGGTTCTTGCACCCATCAACTCTGCTGGTAGGCTGTTCCATCCCATACTGAAAAAGAAGGGTGCATTTCCAGTTGTTTTATTCTCAAAGTCCCTTCATTTCTCAGTATGTGTACCATTCCAGCATTCATTTTCCCTTTTTTATCTTTACCCTTCATTTTTTCCTGCCAATATCCCTTCAAATATCCTTCAAATGACCCATCTTTCTGAGTGGTTTATTCTAAACCATTCATTTTCCATTTTCAGTATTCTGAACCATTCATTTTCCATTGTTTGTCTTTCTTTGTCAAAATTGTTCCCAAAATCCATTCAAATATCCTTAAAATTGCAAGTCTTGTAGGAGTTAAATTATTTTGACCATTACATAGTTTTGTTTGTTTGCATCAGTTTTCTGCCTTTTTCAATGAATATTAAGTAAAACCAATGGTTGGGTAAAAAAATCCAGAGTGGGCCTTAGAAGAGCTGACAGGCTGAAGCAAGGGTATCCCAGAGGGAAGTGGAGTGTACACTGCAATCTAGAGTCCCATTTGAAAGTTAACACAGTGTAGAATACCACTGCTTAACTGCACTGTACACTGCATTGATTTTCTGTCACATGTATTCCTTTACCACTGCATTATTTTTATTTTTTGATGCACACAGTAGTAACACTGCAAACAATTAACATTGTTTGGTGTATGCTTCTTTTCGACTGCATTACCTTTGCCATTTTTAGATGCACACTGTAGTAGCACTGCACACACTTTTTAATGTTCTCACATGAACAGCTATAGGTGCCCTTTTTATAAGTGCAATAAGACACTCTGGGACTATGTGCTAGACAGTTCCAGTGCACTGCAAAGAGCTGAAGGCACTTGATCAGTAGCCGTGTGCATCACCATGCCCCTGACAATGCACTATAAGTGTCTAGCGCACACCCTGCAGTGTCTTATTACTTATGTACCCATAAAGAAATGTGTGGATGTGCATTCACCGACGCTTCACCCCTAGTAGGTTGAGTATCAAGTAAAAATGCATTGACATGATAGATTTAGTTGAATGCTAGGTGGCAAGCACTTAAACTAAACCAGCACTCAACAAAAACTCAGCCTGCACCATTGAATGCTTGATGAGCATTTACATTAGTAATTTGATACCAGCTGAGGATTTTTTAAAAGTGGGATGGAGGGCCCCTATGAAAAGTAATGTACTTAAGTATGCACCAGAAAAAAAATACACTTTTAGAAAAGTAATATACTTAGTTTATATAGCATATATACTTCTGATATACTTAAGAAAAATGTGCTGGCATCTTAGTGTACTTTTAGAATACTCAATGTCCTACCAACAACCCCCAATCCATCCATTCCACCTATAGTATTTCTTTTACCATAACAATAAATCACCCCTTGTGACTTTTACTTGCACCCTTCATTTACCCCCTCCAGTTTTTTTTTGCATTCCCATACCTCCATTTAAATATGTTCGCTCCAGTCCTCAGAAGCAAACAATGATCCACTAGAGCTTGTGTATGTACCTTTACCAAATGTGTTGGAGTGGCAACACGGGGCCCTATCAATGGCAGTACTTGGGTATGCCTGAAATTGTGCAATGGTACTACCCAGTGGTACCCGATAATGGGTGTCCAGTGTACTCCCTTACCTCCTCTGTCAACCAACATTGGCTAGACACAACATACAACAGGATATGCCGCTTTGCCCTTCACACTCCCCTCTCCACTCACCACTGCTCCCTCTACCAGTCCTTTAACTGACTCCCCCCTCAAACTCAACTCTCCTAGCTTCTGGCCTGGACAGTAGGGGATGCCTTATGTAGTCCTTCCTACTCTCCTCTATCTCTTCTGATCTGGCCCAGAGCCTACAGCTACAATCTCCATCAGTCATTCCACCTCCAAGTCATCCAACCAAGCATAACCACCAGGATGGGCCAAAGAATATTCTCTGCTGCTGGATCCTCACTATGGAATGACGTCCCCCCCAACTGTGTTCCTCCAAACCCCATCTAAATACCCAACTAAGAACCCACTTCCTGGCATCCTCGATCTGCGTCTGTCCTCTGGCCACTCCTTCTCAGTCCTCCTGTACCCTCTCCACTAGTTGCCTTTGTCTCACACCCTGAAACAAGCTCAATGGTCACCTTCCCTTATCCTAAAGTCAGCTGAGTTTCTACCTCTCAACTTATTTGCTTCGACTGTGTGTATTACCTGATACTGTTTACTCTGCCAATGTGTTTTCTAACCTATTGTTAGAGGGCATTACTACCTAGCTCTGTATTTATGTATTTTAAATATATCTTCTATTATGCCCACCTTTGTTTGCTGTATATTGCACTGTGTATCTGTTTTATTTATTTGTCCACCTCTGTATATTAGCCTGACTACACTGTATTCTAGTTTGCTTATGTAAGAGCCAACTGCTATTTCATTCTCACTGTATTTTGCCATTGTTTGTGCCAGTCTCTGGCCTGTGCTGTGCCTGAAAAAGGTCCTCACACCAATGCACCAGTCCTGTTAATAAATGAATAAATAAATAAAAATAAAGACACAGACAACAATTATCATGTGAATGCCAATATAAATATATAAACCAATTACCAAACAAGGCATTTGTCAATGCCGAATGTTGTCATGCTGGCATTGCCTTTGGTAGTGCATTGTGGAAACATGTTTGGCAGGATGTGAAAAACGACAGCTGTACTGTTCATAAGGAGGTGTAAAAAAATGGCAGTGGTAAAATGTGGCATGTAGGTACCGCAATATAAGCGGTTACAAGGTGCCAAGAGGGAAATGCACAACGCACACTTGCAACACAGGCATTTTATGGAGTTTTGGCACCAAATTTTCAACATAGGCATTTTAGCACCTCTACTTATGTACAGTGTCACTGTCATGTCCTCAAGCTGTCTCAAAAAGTGATTTCGCACAGCGACTGCGCTATTCTTCACCAGACATGCAAAAACACATTTCGGGCAGGATATATAAAATGACAGCTTTACTGTTCATCAAGAGATGTTGAAAAATGCCAGTTGTGAAAATGCAGAGTGTAAATATTACAAATGCACCACGTTACAAGCGTGCGTGCAAACTGCGCAATGTACACTCATAACACAATCATTTTATGGAGTATCGTCACCAAATTTTCAACATAGGCATTGTAGGACCTCAGCTCATGAACAGTGTCACTGTCATTTTTGAAATCTGACCTGAACACTGATTTCTCACAGTGACCGGGGTATTGTGCGCCGGAACTGCAAAACACATTTTGGCCAGGATGTGAAAAAATGAAAGCTGTACTGTTCACAAGGAGGTGTAGAAAAATGACAATGTTGAAAATCTGGCATGAAAATATTGTGAATTCGAGAAGTTACAAACTTGCGTAGCAACTGTGCAATGCACGCTCGTAAAACAGCCATTTTGAGGATTTTTTCCACCAAATTTGCAACATAGGCTTTTTGAGAGCCCACCTCATGAACACTGCCACTGTCCTTGCATTAATCGGTCCCAAAAGGTGATTTCATGCAGTGAATGCGAAATCACCTTTCGGGACCGATTAACGTCAACACTGTGACAGAAATCATGAGGAGGGGTCCCAAAAACCCCATGTTGAAAATGTGGTGCAAAAATTCCAAAAAATGCCCAAGATATGGAGCAAAGTTTAAAAAACCCTATTTATTCCATTATACAGCTTACCAGCATTTCCTTAGTTCGCGGTCAACTTTGAAGAGTGCAGATGTGTTCCCAGTCCATCGAAGATCGTCGCACCGGACTCCGGAGGTAAGTATGGGGTGGGGAGGTGTGGGGAGGCAGGGTGCGCAGTGGGTGGGTGCAGGTGGTGAATGGGGAGACTACGAGGGACCATTTTCAGTTTACAGGTGCCGAGGAAAAAAAACACGTATGGTTTTCTTTTTACAGATCGTTTCTTTTGTTTGGGGTACAGTAGCTGATGGGGATTGGGCACCCCATCAGCACAGAAGAAGGGGGACATGATGCTGATGGGGTGGGCTCCCCATCAGCACAGTACAACAGAGAGGGGCAGATGCCGGAGGGATTGGGCACCCCCGTTGGCAAACAACAAGGTGGGGTGCACATTCTGCAGATGGGGAGTGGGCTCCTACATAGGCACATACTTCACGGGGCAGGGCAAGCTGACTGGGGGATTGGGCACCCCAAAGTCGGCGCTGTCAACAGTATAGTGGCCACTGTGCTGCCGTGCTACTAGCTGGTGAGCACGTAGGAAGGGTCTGCTACTTGTGACAAGCTTTGCTCAGATTGCAGAGGACCTTTCCTTAGATGTGCTCGCCAGCTTAGTGTGCATGGTGTGGCGTCAGCATGCAGGCTAATTGGGGAATGAGGGCCATGCCTACTGGTGCGTGCCCTGCATTCACCTAACAGCGACCGCGTCTCCAAATCCCCACTGCCACAAGTTGTTGGCTGCGCACGCACGCCAACATAAAAATGACATTCAAAACATACATAGAAAAATCATGTCAGAATCATGCAATAAAAATTATTACATCTATCAAAATAGTTAAATTTACTTAAAAAATATTAAATCCCTCACTGTACAACAGTGACAGCTGCAGAAAAATCAAATCACTATGAATGACTAAAGAGCAGGAACAGTAGTCCAGATCTCTACAGATCATGCAGGACTAGACAGCTTATATGTATCCAGTATTTAGCAGAATTTATAACATATTACACAGTTTGTTCTGTTCTACACTATCTCATGTTGGGCTTAGAAATTTAGGGCCAGATATTCAAACTGCACCCAAAATGTGCGCAATAGCAGGATCAAGCACAAGTCAATTGCGCACATGCGCAACAGACGCGATATTCAAACATGGAGCAAGTCAAATTGTGCAACCAGCCAACGTCTGAATATCGCACAACCTGCGCCATAGCGCAACCAGGAAGGGGAAGCTGAGCACATATGATGCGCCATAGCACAAAAAGGCCAGCCCAGTTGAGCAGTCTAGAGGTGCCATAGCACAAGCAGAGAGCCCCCCCAGCAGCAGAGCAATGTAACTGCACAACCAGGGAGGTAGGCAGGGGCCCACCACCCATGCCACATATGGGCACAGGAACACACTGCAGAACTAACAACACACCCCCACACCCAAAGCATAGCATCACTGGTGGAGGGATGGAATATCCACTGGCCCATGGGGACAAGCCAACAAAGCACAGCTGGGCCATGGCGCCTCAGCACACCCACTGGCAAGCAGAGACTCCCCCACAAAGGGGCCGGACAACCCAAGTGTACAACAGCCCCCGTGCACAGCACACCTTGCACTGGAACCCCAAGACACCACCCATGAGCAGTGACTGTGACCGGCACTGCCGGAATCTCCATGCCCCCCGGCACAATGCAACCATGTGTACCACAGAACCATACAAGCCAGACCCACCAGGAGCTCACAGCGGTGTGTGGCAGCACACGGCCAGACCGGCTGAAAGCCACCACCACACCAGGGACACCCCTCCACGCACACACACACACACAATCCCAGGACAATACCACACCAGATGCCATGTACACCACTGCAACTGAGCACACATAGCCAGCTGCAAATCAGAGACCACCATAGTAGTCATATCAAAATAGATTTATAAATAAACATCAACACGAACACACAACAACAAACTATGTACCGACAGATATATATACAATAAAGGGTTGGGGGTACGGGTAGAAGGTAGGGGTGGGTGTGGGGCAGGGGTGAAGAACTTGGTGAGGGAAGGCAGGCTGTGAGGGAAGGGTAAAGGGGGTAGGCGTGGGGCAGCTACTGCCCCCCAGGCTGCACATCAGCAGGCTGTCTCTGTCCCCGTGGCCTCCTCCGGCATCGGACACCGCTCCGGTTCATCTCCCTCAGAATGTTCAGGGACTCTGTGGAAAGCTCCAGCAGGCAGTGGATGGCCTGCTCAATCCTGCACAGGACCCGGACACCTAGGGCAACGGAACAGAATCAATGGCTGTGACTGTCCACAACCCTGAAGCCCACCCAATATGCATGGCATACAGCCAAGTGCCCCTCCCCTGTGATGGACTGCACCCACTAACAGTGACCGTGCACAAGCCAAGCCCAACCAGGCAGCAACAGCCATGTGTGCCACTGGACACACACGCCACCCATGCCCAGCACAGCACAACCAAGGCAGTACAGTGACATGGCTACGTGGTGGGAAGTTAGTGCCACAGCCATGTGCCCAGTGCATGCATGGACCACCAGTGACGCACTCACAGACATGCAGTGCCACTGGACAGTGCTGACTGTCACACGTCACGTGCATGGCAGTGTTGTCCATGGATGGTGACCATGCCCTTCCCCCCCATAGCACGCAATAGCATCCATGATGTAATGACACTCACCCTCATCAAGCCACTGCTGCTGCTGCTGCTGTGGGCCCTCACTGCTGCCACCTCGGCCAGCCATCTCCGCAGCACCCCTCTGTGCCTCATCCTGGGCCCTCCTACGCTCCTCCACGCCTGTGGGAAACAAATGTTGAGAAACACATTAGTGAGATCCCAAAGCAGACAGCCCCCTGCCCCAATGAGTGTGCCTGCCCACACAGCCAGACCCAAACATCACACACCTGCAAACACTGTCACAGCCAACCATGGACCAACCCTCCCCCATGCTCTGACCACAGTACACAGTGTTACCCCTGCGGACAATACAGGTGCATGGACGGCTCACCCACCTGGCCTAGGCACAACGCCCCTCCTGGCACGTGACCTGAGGCACGCCAGCATTGCCCGCTCCCTCCTGCACAGGTCACTGTACCGGTGCCTGCACTGCTCCAGTGTTCTGCGCCGCCCAGTGGCCTGCTCCAGATTGGTGGCCTCCTGCTGCCACACATGGGTGCGGGCCATGTCTAGGGGTTCCTCCCCAAACAGTGGCCCATAGTGAGGCTCCACCACAGCCACCAGATTGGCCACTTCCAAGGCACTCCACTGAGGAGCTCTCCCGCGTGCCATGTCTGCAGGTTGATAGTAGGCAATATGGTGCACCGCAGAGCGGCAACCCCACGTGGAAATGTTGTGCAATACAACTCCGTCAGTCCCTATCGTGCTGTTCATACAGCACGGTCGGTCCCTATCGCACTGTTACCGAACAGCGCGATAGAGCTGCAGACATGCCATACGTACAGCGCCAAGGGGGCAAAGGTCGGGCACAAGGTCATGGGTCTCTGGCGCAAGGCCACACACAGTGCCATCGGACATCTACACGTCCAGCGTGATCGGTTGCCTGCGTGTCAGTGCCACAGTGGACTATTGTGCAGTTGTGCCACAGCACCGTGTGGTGACCAGTGCTGTAGCATCACTGGCACAATGGTGGCTGTGTCCTGTATTGCCGCTCGCGCACAGCACATGATCAGCACGGCAGATGCCTGCGTAAGCTACCTGGGCATGCGCAGTGCGGTGAACTACGTAGTCACAGAACTGCGCCATTTGCTCAGCCGGCTCAACCGTATTGCGCAAAGCGCAACAGCGCGATATTCAGCCGTCATATGCAAATCATCTGATCAGCCATTCAATGGCACAGCGGCGTTGCATCTCATTAAAGTTGCTCCAATCCTAATTTGCATGCATTGCGCTATAAATGTGTGACATTGATCTGCAGTGGCCATATTCGGTTACTGCAGGTGATAGGTGGGTTGCATGCTGTGTGATGTTCTGGACTATTGTCATAGGATATTGCTGTATACTGCACAGTCACAGGTGTCCACTTCCACCCATACAGACTGTGACATGGCCAAGCCAGGACTGGGTGAGGAGGATGATGTTGGGCGGAAGAGGAGGCCCAACTTCACAAAAGCTGAAACAGAGGCACTCTTCGAGGCCTACCTGGAGGAAGACCCACTACTCAGTGGATGGCGGGGCACCCCTCAGGCCCGTGCTGCTGCATGGGAGGGGGTAGCTCATGCCGTAAACCTGCACGGAAGCCACCAGCACTCCATGCAGGAATGTAAGAAGAAGATGGGGACTGACAGGAGGAGGGTGAAGAAGGTGGCAGCCCTCAGGGTGGCACGCGCTGCCACAGGTGGGGGCCAGCCAGAAGTGGTGCAGCTGACCCCGGCAGAGGACCATCTTGCTGCATCCATGCAGCGCAGTGCCATCAAGGGCATTCCAAGAGGTGGCTTCCAGACAGGTGGCAGCCCATCACTGCACGGTATGACATGGTCGTTGGGGGGGAAGGTGGATCCCATGCACTAACATGTTCTCACTTTCTGTTACAGATCCTGTGCATCTGCAGGGGACAGTGGTGGAGGGCCCGTCCACTGTGGACATCCAGCCGGAGTTGGAGGAGGGTCCATCCACCTCTACTGGTAGCTGGCGTGCATTGCACCAGTGTGCACGCCTGGCTGCCATCTCCGATGTCAGTGAGACAGGTGTGTGGGGTGCCCTTCCTGTGTCTCAGTGGTCTGGCATGCAAGCATGCCAGCACACTGTGGCTGTGGCACGAACCTGCACCATTGATGATGCAATGACCACTATGGGCAGTGACACGTGTGTGTCACATAATGGACACACAGCAGGACAGCTCGTGCCGATGGACCTAGCTGGTTCCAATGTGTGTGCCAGCACGTCAGCACAGTCCCAGGCTGTGTCTGTCAGCACCGGTGGGGCAGCACCGGTGGGTGTGCAGGTCACTGGCACTTTTGTGGACACAGCAGTGGAGCGACTGGTCCCTTGGGCACAGCAGGCAGAGGGGCAGCAGCACCAGTCACCCATTGGGTCTGGGGGGTACAGGGCTCAGTGGTGGCGTATGTACACCGCCTGTTGACTTGCCCATACCTGGTCCTGGTGAACAGCACCCACCCTCAAGGGGTGTTGAGCATCAGGCCCTTCCATACCCTGAGGGACAGGTTGCCGATGTGGCAGATGACCCATTTGACAAGCACACCTGCCTGCTGCGGGCATCAGCACAGCAGCAGATGCGGGTTGCAACATCGATGGAGGCACTGTGTGTGGCTATGGAGCGGCACAGCAGGGACAACGCGATGATCCTTGCAGGGATTGTCCAAATGCGGATGGATGTGACCACCGCCATTGACAGGCAGACCCAGGCATTGGTCACTGTGGTGGCCGCATTGGGCACACAGTCAGGTGCCCCTGTGCTGCGCATGCCACGCAGTACGCTATCCACTCCCCATTCCTAGCGTCATGCGACACCCAGCCTGTCGACGCTTGGTTCTGCTGTGGGCATCCCAAGCACCCTTGGTGCAGGTATGTTCGACATTCTGCAGACCCCTGTGTGGACAAGGTCGTGCTCACACAGTGAGACCCCTGGTGGTCCATCAGTGCAACCCCAAATGGCTCATGCTCAGCCTGCCAGTGCTGCTGGGTCTCGTCGGGGCCACCCACGCATCCAAGGTGGCTGTGGCACAGTGCCACATGACTGACCTATCTCCCAGTGCGGGCCCTGTCTGGTGCTGCCCTGTGTGCAATGTGTGTCATGGTGGGCAGTGCACCAGTGGGTGCCCTGCCCAACACGCCGACACATGGACCACCTGCACACCCACCCAACTGCTGTCCATGGGTGCGTGTGTATGATGATGCCTGCATTGCACTGTACACCAAGGTGCAAGGGTGCCCAGCATCTGACACACGTACATGGACGGTACAGGTGGTGGAGGTGGCCTGTGGATGTGTGTGTTTGACATGTCTGTTCCTGCTCTGCTGTGCACCTGCCCCTGTGCACTTTGTGCCTGGAGTGTGTGTGTGTGTGTGTGTCTGTCCATGTGGCGTGTGACTATTCACCCCTCCCTGGTTGTGTGTTTGTGTGGCTGTACCCTTCCACTCCACTCGCCGTCATGCACCCCTGGTGTGTTACCCTGTGTGTATGTGGGTTACGCCCTGGACAGTGTTGGTTGCACATGGCCCCATGACTTACCTGTGTTGTGCGAAGTGCTCCTCTGTGATGGTGTCCCAGTGCAGCTGGGCCAGCCGGATCAGTCGGGGGTCATGCCATCCGGGGGGGGCTGCTCATCCCCATCATCACCGGCGTCACCAGCATCCCCATCGCTGTCCCCCTCCTCGACCTGTACGGCTATCCCACAGTCTTTGGCCATGTTATGCAGGATACAACAGGCCAGGAATATCCCACAGGCCTTTGAGGGGCTGTACTGTAGGGCACCGCCGGAGATGTCTAGGCATCAGAAGCATGCCTTCAGCATCCCAAACACCTGCTCGATGATGTTGCGTGTTGGCGGCATGTGCCTCATTGAAGTGTTGCTGCGATGGGGTCGTGGGGTGCCGGTAGGGTGTGAGCAGCCAGGGACGGAGTGGGTATCCACTGTCACCTGTGTGGAGATAGTGGAGATTAGTGTCATGTTCAGTACCATGTTGCCCCTAGCCCTGTGTGCCACTACCATGGCACCTGTGGCTTGCCCACCCTTGCCCCAACTTTGCCACTCCTACATGCATACTCACCCACTAGATGTCCTGTGGGGATGTCCCCACTCTCGAATCGATGGCACAGTGCAGACTGGTACCAAATGAATGAATCATGTGCTCTGCCAGGGTGAGTGGCACAGACATTGATGATGCGCCCCACTGGCATCACACACCACCTGGCAGTTGACACTGGAGAACCCCTTCCGGTTGCAATATATGGCCCCATCGGGGCCAGGTGGCATGTGAATAGCCACATGGGTGCAGTATATCACCCCTAGCACGCCAGGCATACGTGCTACCCTGTGGAACTCCTGTATGTTTGCTGTACGCTCTGCCGAGGTGCTGGGGAAATGGATGTACTCTGCAGCATGTGGCAGCAGTGTGCTGAGGAACTGGGTGAGGATGTGTGACGTGGCCGACTGTGTTATGCCTGTGGTGTCCCCTGTTGGCTTCTGGAAGGTACCCGTGGCTAGCAAGCACATGCAGGCTGTTACCTTTGTCTCCATTGACAGAGCGTGACTCCATCATGAGGATGCCTGTATCACATCACTGCACAGCTCACAGAGCTGCCTCAGTATTGCCCTGTTCAGGTGGTACCGGCCCATGATCTCGACGTCCGAATACAGCTCAAAGCTGATGCAGGCACGGTACTTCCTGTTGGGGGCGTACCGCCGACGGGCCGTTCCACGGCCACGTCCCCCTGCAGCATGCCTTCTCACCCCCCTCACTACAGCTTCCATCTGGAAGGTGGCACTGTCCATCTCCCTGGCTTGTGTCCCCCCCTGCTGTTGTTGTTCTTTTCCTCCCACTGTCCTGACTGCTACCTCCAGTGCACTGGTACAATTTCCACTGGCTCTCTGAACTCTGTGGCCCCACACACCTTCAGCTGCCACTATTCTGTCCTGCCTACTCCCTGGCCTGCACTGGCTGCTGCTGTGGCCTGCTCTCTGTTGCTGCCTCATGAGCATTCTCTGTCACTTTCTTGTGCCTCTTCCTTGAGCCTTTCTATTTTGGCTCATTTCCACCGTGGCGCAACTTCCTGCTGATACACTGTTGCGCATTGCGCAAGCCTTTGAATATCGCATTGTGCACTTTATGCATGGATCCACCCCCTTCGGTTGCGCATGCCTTCATTTGCATTGCGCTGTTGCTCAGCATGTTTTCAGTGGCACAACTGCCTCCCGCCGAATATCACAGAATGGCGCATTTTTGGACTTGCGCTGGCGCAACCCTATTGCGCATAGCGCAACCCTTTTGAATATCCCACCCTTAGCGTCTAATCCTTATCTAACCATTGTCCATTAGTTACTAAAAAACATTGGAAGCCAAAAGATATGAGTAATACAGAAGAAGCAGCTTCTATCATGTTTACAGATAAGGGCTGAAACTGACCTCTTCATTTAAAACTCTCAGGACTTCCCCCAAATGGGGGATTTATAAGTGAAGTCTGTCTGTCCTTCTGTAGTTACACGTCCCCTGAGAAAGACCCATGTGGTTGAAGCCCTGTGGCTGTATGAGCCATGTCTTCTTTGTGTCCTGAATAAACTCACATTTTGAATTGAATTGAACATCTCAACATTTCATCTCAAGTGCCACTTTTCTGTTTGTTTGGGATCAGCAGATCCTTAGTGGACACCAGCACAGGTTCCTTGAGCACCCCAATGTGTGTGATCTCGATGTGGGCATTGCCATGCCTCTGATGTTGAATCTTGGCTTTGTCCACTGGAAATGGAGTATGGAACATGGACAGAGTAGGATCAGCCAGAAAATTGTTGGTTGGGGAGGCTTTTGAAGTGCTTCTTTGCTGTGTTGCTAATAAAAGAAAAAAAAAAACACAAATGCTGGGATTGGGAGACGTGGAGCGACAGGAGGAGGGAGGTCACCAGCAGTTGGAGGGTCGAGGGATCATGTGACTGCAGACCACCAATAGGGAGGCTGTTGTTTTGTAGTTTATGGGTGGGATATTCAGACTGCTCCAGGCTGTGGTGCAAGCCTGGGCACAGCGCAACTGGGATGTGCCAAGGCACTGACAGGGAGATATTCAATGGTGCTGCGCCATGGTTCAGCGCTGTTGAACATCGCTCTGTGGCCACCCGCATTGTGCATGGTGCAGTAGCACTGCACCAGCACAAGTGGCCAGAGAGGGGCAGGGGGATGTGCTAGCGAAAGTGCCATTGCACTAGGTGCATCAACTGCGATATTCAAAAGTGCACATGCAAATGGTGCCATAATGCATGCAAAGCACAAATGGGGCCATTTGCATGTTGTTATGGCCCCATTTGCATGCAGGTGCACTGATCCCCGGTGACCTGCACCTGGTGCCCTGCAAGGCTACAGCCATCGGGGACTGACACCCCCTGCACAAGTGGGAAAGTGCCCCACTGTCCGATCGCAGGCATATGTATTAAACTAATACAGCCCTATATCTCTAGTTGTCCAGTGAACCGCTTCCAGCCCAATCACGGGCATATGTAATAAAAAGAACAGTCCAATATCCCTGGTGATCTAGTGGACCATTTCCAGCCTGATATCGAGCATATGTATGAAAAAAAGAAGTCCAATATCTCTGGTGGTCCAGTGGACTGCTCCCAGCCCGATTGCAGGTGTAAGTTTTAAATTATTATATACCGATCCATCCCTGGTGGTCCAACGGTACCCCCTCCCCACCCACCCACTGGGCCCCACCCCATCCCCGGTCAGTGGCTGATGGCAACTCCCACCCGCAAGCCACCATGCACCCTTCAACAGACTGCGTACAGTAGGGCTGTATACCCATTGGTCCACAGCATAGGCCAATGGGTGTGCAGACTGTACCATACAACACAGTCCAGAAATGTGAATGGATCCATTCACATATCTGGACTGTGTAGTACAGTATATCTGCACACCCATTGGCCCATGCTGTGGACCCATGGGTGTACACCCTACTGTACGCAGTCAGTCGGGCGGTGGCAGGTGGTTTGTGGGTAGGGAGCTGCTGACCACCACTGATCAGGGGAGCGAGGTGGTGGGGCTTAGTGGGCGGGTGGGGAGGGTACTGCTGGACAACCAGGGATGGATCAGTATATAAGAATTCAAAACTTACACCTGAAATTGGACTGGGAATGGTCCTCTGGATCACCAGGGATATTGGACTTCTTATTTTCATACATATGCCTGCGATCAGGCTGAAAGTGGACCACCGGACCACCAGGAATATTGGACTGTTCTTATTATTACATATGCCAGAGATTGGGCTGGAAGCGGTCCACTGGACTGTTACATGAGGTCCCTGCACCCAAACTGGTACCCTCAGAGGTACACCATAGACAGTTAGCATTTAAGTGTATGTTATACTAACACATAGGGCAAAGGGCATCTACTGTATAATAGTAGATGTCAGGATATGAATGCATATTGCTGTAATACACTTTGCTTGCTAATACATATATTCTTCTATGTATTTTCTGTGTATTTCTTACTTGTAAGATGCCAAGGCACCTGTGTCCTTGAAATAATTATAATATGTAAGTCAGCACTGCCACCTTTTGGTGATTTGTACTACTACACTGAGTTATGTAAGACTCTGTATAAGAACTCTTTTGTTCACAAACTGATGACTATACAGAATTGTAAAATGTTATCTTGGACTGTGGAGCCACCTCTAATTTAGCCAATAGGGCTCATCTCTGTAACAAGAAATGTTTCTATCTTACAGTAACCATAGTAATTATCATAGGTATATAATGTAATTCAATAGTCTTATGCCTCGGAGACCTTAGGAGAGACCCCAAGAGACACAGAGAAATCTCGAGGTATAGAGAACGCTTAGCACTGGCTCCCGGTTCGTATTGGTAAGAACTGCTTAGGGCAACTGTGATTTATCCTTTTGGTAGTAATAAACTTGTTGATTACTCTAATGTAACGTGTCTGTGATTACTTGCTTTCCCAATATCATCAAGAACCTGAAAGTGAGGTTTAGACCTCCTAACAAATTGGCGACCGTGTGCAGGCGATATTTGGTGTTTGTAAGTTTTCACTTGTTGCTCGAACTTTTCTCTTTCCCACGGGGACAGTAGATGTACATTCCTGTATCACCTCTCCCATTTTCATACCAGTTTGTAGTAACTTTCAAAGTCTGGCTGTCTTCTTTTCGGGTGTGGTCGATGCCAACTCAACTCACTCCATCACAGCTTTGAATTGCAAGCCTACAACTTATACAGTAGTCCAGCTGTGTATAAAGTGCTCCTGCTGTGGATCGATATGCAGCACAGTGCCTTTTTCACATTTTGATTTTTTTGTTCCCTCCCACAGAATGGCCACCGTATCAAATATCTGCACAGAACTGAGACTCAATGTCTCGAACTTCCTTACCTCTCATGGAGGATGGGATGACTTTGCGCGGGACGCAAGTCAATCCGAGAACCCTATACTGGGGATTTCAACCCAGTACATGGAGACGAGACAATCAGGCAATAAGCAACAAGCTAAAGGGTTGATGTTCGCGGCTCTCTATGCTGCTCTGGAAGCCTCCGAAGCGAGATTTGGAACCCTTGATCTGCAAATTTCATCTCTTAAGCAACAGATGGGTTTACAGGAAACAGAATGCATCAGACTGCAGCAGAACTTGGAGTCTGAACTCCAAACTATGCAGAATGAAAAGGATTCACTATTGCATCATTCTGCTCAAGCTGGAGAAAAGGAACTGTGTATGTTGAAACAGGAATGTGAAAGTTTGAGACAGGATAAGGGACAGGCATTGCAAATGAATGATTTGCTAAGTGCTGCAAATGCTCAGTTGAGTAAGGAAATGGGTGAGCTGCAGGACAAGATAAACCAGGTACATAATGATTTAGAAGTATCTATTAGGGACAATCACGAATTGAGCACCATGAATAGAGTGTTGCAAAAGCAAAAGCAAGATGAAGTTGATATGAATGTTGCAAGTGTGAGTTATACTGAATGTAGAACCAAAATGGTGAAACTTCGCCATCAGCAGGAGGTTTTGGCTGGACATGTTAAGGCAATGGGAGGCGTAGCCCCTGCCTTACATACGTCATCTAAAGGGGAGGTACCAGATGACGACATTTTTCAGTACAACACCCAGACGCACCCCTACTATGGCTCAGAGACCCCACCCAGCCATCCACAACATGGCAGGTCCTCACTACACCCTCACCATGTCATACGTCATCAATGTCATGACGCCCATCATGGGAGATGCCAACATGGCAGCCCCCATAATGGGGGGGAGCAGGTCCAGGCCAGGTCCCGACGGCACCACCAATAGCCGTCATTAATGTGGAAGATAGGTATGAGATAGGAACCATGATTGAAACTGTGATAGGCAATGTACCCCTTCCTGAGAGGAGTAAATGGGCCATTAAAACCCAGATTAGGCAGCTTCTGCAAGAGGCTGGTACTCAGGAAGGTATTGTCTGCACTGCGGCCGAGGCTGCAGCTCGGGCCACCCTGGACAGTGCTCGAGACAATCTACCTCTGCCTGATCGACCCAATAATCCCCTACAAATGGCCTACTGTGTTCAGCAAATAGCTGACAGCATCGGTCGGATGAACCCGTCTGACAACCTCAGCTGTCACTTGGAAAAGGTGCGTTCAAATTAGAGATGCTTAGCCTTGCTGCAGAATATCAGGTCAAAATACTACGCCAAACCATTGATCCTAGTTTGTGGGCCAAACTCCCCGATGTCATCCTGCAGGATGGGAACGCCACCTTAGACGAGGTTGCAGCTGAGCTCATTTCTGCTCACAGCCCAGGTGTAGTAGGAGTGATGCTTGCATATCCTACAAAATATAATGCAAAGGAAAGTCCAGCGACTTACCACCAGAGACTTTGGATGGCCTGCTTAGCAGGAAAGCACTTGGCACAAGAAGCTGCGGATGTAGATCTTATTGAATATAAGACCCTGTTCCTTAGGAACATGATTCCAGCAGTACAAGAAAAGGTAGAGCCAACCACCAACCCCAAAATGGATAGGTTTGCCGACATCCTCCAGAAAACCGAGACAGTGTGCCAACTCTATATCCGTAATCTGGGCTCTGGTTCCAAGAAGGTAGCCACCGTGGAGCCGACTCCGGAGGCCACGACACACTACACAGAGGAAGGGCAGGCCCAACACCAACATGCCCTCCAGCTGATAAGCAACACCCCCATCAGGCCCATCAACAATAACCGCAACAGCAACAACAATGGGGTGGGAACTGGAATTGGCATAAGTATAAAAAGCATAAGGGTAAAGGTAAACCACAACAGCAAAGAACAGGCCCTTCATGTAGGGAGATAGCCGAAGAGAATCAGAAATTCCGAGAGCTCCTGAGACAAATGTGTTCTGTAGCAGATGCTGTTCCCGCACAGGCCTTTGCAGTGGTAAAACCGGCAACCCAGAACCTAACAGGTCATGGGGACACTGGTGGTACAGGCCCTCAGGCCCACACAGGCCTGAACCAAGAAGCTCCTCCCTATATAGCATCAGCACAGCATGGTGAAGTGATTCACAAGAGTCAGGTCCAACCTCTCTATGCTTCCAGCAGGACAGATTGACAATTACAGGCCCAGTCTGGAATGTAAGCAAGCTAATAGCTGTAATAGCTTGACAGAAGACACCAGGAGAAAGGACTGCTGTGTGACTGAACTTCTCTGCTGGGAATAAAGTAGAAGAACTTTTGTATTTGGACCTTTAATTTAGGGTAAAAAAACTAACATACCAAAAAAAAAAGTGTGTGTTTGGGTTAACTGAACTGAATGGGTAACTGAAAAGTCATCTAGGTGTAAATCTCAGGTGACTGAAAGGACTTAACTGCTGTAAGGTTTAAATTACTTGTAGAAAGATCTGGTAAGTAGGGAGAGTGGCTTAGCTAGAAGGAACTACATTTAAAGACTGCCTTAGAAAGATTCTGCTAATAGCTGGCAGAAGACACCAGAAGAAAGGACTGCTGGTGTGAACTTCTCTGCTGGGACTAAAGCAGAGAACATCTTTTGGACCTTTAATTTAGGTCAAAACCAACATACAAAAAAAAAAGTGTGTTTGGGTTAACTGAACTGAATGGGTAACTGAAAAGTCATCTAGGTGTAAATCTCAGGTGACTGAAAGGACTTAACTGCTGTGAGGTTTAAATTACTTGTAGAAAGATCTGGTAAGTAGGGGAGTGGCTTAGCTAGAAGGAAGCTACATTTAAAGACTGCCTTAGAAAGATTCTGCTAATAGCTTGACAGAAGACACCAGGAGAAAGGACTGCTGTGTGACTGAACTTCTCTGCTGGGACTAAAGTAGAAGAACTTTTGTATTTGGACCTTTAATTTAGGGTAAAAAAACTAACACAAAAAAAAGTGTGTGTTTGGGTTAACTGAACTGAATGGGTAACTGAAAAGTCATCTGGGTGTAAATCTCAGGTGACTGAAAGGACTTAACTGCTGTGAGGTTTAAATTACTTGTAGAAAGATCTGGTAAGTAGGGGAATTAGCAGCCGAAGGAAGCTACATTTAAAGACTGTCTTAGAAGATTCTGCTTAATAGCTTGGCAGAAGACACCAGGAGAAAGGACTGCAGTGTGACTGAACTCTCTACTGGGGCTATATTGCCCTCCTTCCCTCCCTCAACCCCCCCACCAAAGCTAGTTCTATTTTTATAGGCACAGGATTTGATGACAACAGGAACTTCCTGTATAGGGGCAGGAAGTGAGTGATCACAGAACCACCAAGGACCCACCATCCTAGAAGGGCAAGAGTAGCTCTCCGGCCCCCCTCTAGCTGCTGGAGGTCTGCCTCTGAACAAGTAAGTGGTCTACTGAGAAATATAGGATATTCTTGTCTCAGAACAGGACAATCAGGAGCTTAAAGGGCACACAGGCAGAAAGTAAGGAGAGAGAGAAAAAACAGAGGAAAGAGTAAGGATTGCAAACAGTTAAGGGGCCAGAAATAAGACATGATTGGAGTGGTGCAGTGCAGTGGCTGTGGAGCAACAGTCTTCCGAGAGATGTTCTGGAGGATGCAGTGTTGTCCCATCTGCAGGCACCTCTCTGGGCTGAGGAGGTTGCTCATCTCCAGTCTGGGTTGGCCAGGATTTGTGGGACCTCCTCTTCCATCCAGGGACCACCAGTGCCACTGCCGTTGCCTCAGAGGTTGCCAAGAAAGAGGCGGTTGGACCACAGTGGGCTCAGGGAGGGTGAGGGTGGTGGAACAGAGGCACATCCCTCCAGTTGTACCTCTCCACAATTCCTATGCCATTCTGGCAAAGTGTGGTTCCTCTATGGAGGCACCTACAGTGGAGATCAAAGAGGATGCTGGGAACCTCCACAAAGGAGACCCACAGGAGGTGGCAGGGGACCCTGCAGGGAAGGAAACAACTCCTGGTGGGGACTCCATTTTAGGAAGGTAGAACTGGGCAAGGAAGGGAGAGGGAGGTAAGGTGCCTGCCTGGTGCCATGGCTTGGAGGGACAGGGAGCAAATCCTCAGGATTGCAGAGCACTGCACAGGGGAGGCTGGATGTCATTGTCCACCTAGGGACAAATGACCTGGCTAAGAAAGGTTAGAGAAGTGCTGGAAGAGTTTGTGGAATTGGGGAGGGCCTTAGTCAAGTGCAGCACTGCGGTAACCTTCTCGGAGGTACTGCCCATCTATGGCATAGGAGGCTGGTGTTCCATGCCATGGGATTCAATCAGTGGTTGAAAACTGGTGTGGAGCTCAGGATTTGGCTTCATTGGGGACTGGGGTCCACCTGGAGTGATGCAAGCCTATACTGGCATGATGGGCTGCATCTGTCCGGGAGGGAACCAGGATCCTAGGTGATAGGTTTAAATGCTTCATTGGCAAGCTTTAAACTAGCCAAGGGGGGAGGCACTGGAAAGGAGCAGGAAAATCCTAGCCCCCCCCAAACAATCACGGTAGTAAGTGTGGCAAACACCAACATGGAGGTGTCGATAGGGAGAAGGGCCGGGGTAAATGGACAAAGGCAAGAAGGACAAGGATGGGGCAAAAGGGGGTAAGGCCATCAGGAAATGGAGGGTAATGAGTACCAATGCCCGTAGTCTGGGCAACAAGCTCCCTGAGCTGGTGGCCTTAATGGAAGAGGGATGCCTGGATATCGTAGCAGTCACAGAAACATGGTACACAGAGAACCATGACTGGGATGTTAACATACCAGGGTACATAACCCACCGCTAGACAGGCAGGGAGAAGGGGAGGAGTAGCTCTCTATGTAAGGAAGGGATAAAAGCAACTGAACAAAAGAGTAAACAGGGAGGAGAGGAGGCACTGTGGGTCACCTTGGAGACTGGAAAGAGGCATCACAATCTGCACAGGGTTGTGTACAGACCCCCATGTCAGGGAAGGAATGGACAAGGATATGATGGAAGGCATTCTTAGAATGGCAGAGAAAGGGGAGATACTGTTGATGGGAGACCTGAATATGCCAGATGTTAACTGGAACACATGCTGCAGCCACAACCAAGAGCAGGGCCATTCTTGGCCCTACAGGTAGCAGGCATTAGACAGCTAGTTTGAACCCACTCGAGAGGGAGCAATCTTAGACCTCGTACTCTCAAGCGGGGCAGTGAGAGGATCTCAGATCTAGAAGTGGGTTGCCATCTGGGGACAAGTGACCATCAAACAGTGTGTTCACATTAAACTCAGCTACAGAGTCAAGCCATACAAAAGTGAAGGTACTGGACTTTGGGAGGCTGACTTTGGCAAGATGGGAGAGTGCCTCAGAAAGCACTAGCAAACAGGCTAGAAGGAGGTGTGGAGCAACAATGGGGAATTATCAAAACTGCCATCACAGAGGCAACAAGCCTTTGTGTGAAGCAAATAAACAAATCAAAGCGAAAGAAAAGCCACTATGGTTCTCAGAGGGTGGCTGTGAAAGTCAGGAAGAAAAAGAGATAGTCTCGGAGTATAAGGAAACACAGGAAGAGGACAGAGAGCTAAAATGCAGTTAAGGCAGAAGAGAAGCAGGGAGGGAAGTCAGAATAGCAAAGGCCCAAACTGAGGAAAAGATAGCCAACTCAGTTAAGAAGAGGATAAAACCTTTTATAGGTACATCAGCGAGCGAGAAAGACAAAGGGAGGATAGTGAGGATGAATAGAATGAACGAGGTGGGTGGGCAGAGGGACAGTGAAAAGCAGGAATACTGAGCGAATATTTCTGCTCAGTATTCTAAAAAGAGGAGGGGAAGTGCCTAATCCAATTAACAGAAGCACTCTTGATAGGGGATCGATCCAGTCCTTTCACAGAAGAAAGGTTCTGCAAGAACTCCCAAAACTGAAGGTGGACAAAGCAATGGGTCCTGATGGAATTCACCCCAGAATTCTAAAAGAATTAAGGAAGGAACTAATGAAACCACTGGCTACTCTTTTAATAAATCATGGGAGGATGGTGTGGTACCGAGGACTGGAGGAAGGCGGATGTGATTCCCCTTCACCAAAGTGGGACCAAGACAGAGCAGAAACACAGACCTGTCAGTCTGACCTCTGTGGTAGGGAAAGTGATGGAGTCACTTCTGAAGGAAAGAATAGTTGAGTACCTAGAGGTCAGTGGAGCACAGGATCCAAGGCAGCATGGGTTCACAGCGGGAAAGTCATGTCAGATGAATCTAATAGATTTCTTTGACTGGGTGACCAAAGTAGTAGACCAGGGAGGGGCTGTGGACATGGCCTACCTAGACTTTAGCAAGGCATTTGACACAGTCCCACACAAAAGATTATTAGTCAAATTAACCAGCCTGAGCGGGTCCCAGGGTGGTAGCCTGGATAAAACATTGGCTGGACAACAGGACACAGAAGGTAATTGTAAATGGAGTCCACTCTGAAGAAAGGGGGTTACTAGTGGGGTACCGCAGGGTTCAGTATTGGGTCCGGTCCTTTTAATGTCTTCATCAGTGACATTGCAGAGGGACTGGAAGGAAAAGTATGCCTTTTGCAGATGACACAAGATCTGCAACAGGGTTGATACACAAGGAGGCGTGGAAAGGATGAAAAGGACTTGGCAAGGTTGGAGGAATGGTCAGACATATGGCAGCTAGGATTCAATACAAAAGTGCAAATAATGCACCTGGGAAACAAGAACCCAGGGAAGAATACACAATGGGTGGGGAGGTAGTAACAACAACAAAACAGGAAAGGGACCTGGGGTAATCATATCAGATGACCTTAAGGTTAGCAAGCAATGTGAGAAGGCAGTAGGGAGGCCGGGGTATACTGGGATGTATAGGGAGAGGCATCAGCAGCAGAAAACAGGTTTTATCCCTCTGTACAGACAGTTGGTGAGACCCCATCTGGAATACTGTGTCCAATTCTTGAGACCCCATCTCCATAAGGACATAGTCAGGATAGAGGCAGTCCAGAGGAGGGCAATTAAAATAGTGCAGGGTCTGCAAGAGAAGCCGATGAGGAGAGACTAAGGAGCTTAATATGTATACCCTTGAGGAAAGAAGGAGGGGGACATGATATAAACTTTCAAGTACCTCAAGGGAATCAACAAAGTCCAAGAGGGTAGCATCTTTCAGAAAAAGAGACTGTTGAACAAGGGACACAATTTAAAGATAGAAGGAGGGCGGTTCAGGGCAATGTGGGAAGTATTATTTCACAGAGAGGGTAGTGGATGCATGGAACAGCCTTCCTGAGGAAGTTGTGGGTCTAAAACTGTGGAGAATTCAAGAATGCATGGGACAGACATAAGGCAATTCTTGTGGGGGGCAGGAAGATATAGGCTGTTGGTTAACTAGGATCTGCGGCCTATCCTGTAGGTAGGGAAATGGTCAGACTAGATGGGCCTAGCGGTCCTTATCTGCAGTCAAAGTCTATGTTTCTATGTTTCTATGTAAGCTAGTCTCAGATACAAATGGAAGGCCCTGCACCGAGGCCGAGGTTGGGGGCTGCCTACTAGTAGTCCTGTTAGATACAGGTGCAGCTGTATCTGTCTTACATGATGGACACCCACACACATCTCCTTGGTCCACCAGATGGAGGATCAACATGTCAGGAGTTGATAGTACTAAGTTATCTGCTTACCGTTCTCTACCCCTACTAGTAGAGCTAGGCCATCTAAAGGCCTCACACACTTTCCAACTAATGGTATTACATGATCATCCTAGTATCACAGGGATTGACTTCCTCGCACCACATGGCTGTGTGGTGGACCTAGTTAACATGTTACTGATACAGATTCAGGGTCAATATCATACCATTTTGATTCCTGATTCACACATCGTGACAACAATATCTGCCAATGACAAAGAGTATGACGTCATAGATTTGTTCAAGACTCATGAACTTTTCCCAAAGCTCCTCCCTATTTTGCAATGACATTTAGAAGCATTTGCAATCAACAAACATGACTGTGATAGAGTGCACACTGTCATCAAAGTGCCAGGCCCAGCACAAGAGAGGCAAAGGCAATATGCTTTCCCAACTGAGGCCTTGCCTTCCCTTAGAGAGATGATCAAGTCACTCCTCAAGCAAGGAGTAATCTAAACTTGCGTTTCCATTGCCAACTCCCCAGTGTGGCCCTTAAAGAAACCCACAGGCACCTGGAGACTTACTATTGACTAAAGGAAACTGAATCAGGTCACCCCCAGTTGTTCTCCAACTATGGCATCAGCACCTGATGTGCTACGACTTCTGACCCCTGACTTGAAATGGTTCAGTGCCCTGGACATCTCCAATGGTCTTTGGTCATTACCATTGGCCCTCAAGAGTCAATATAAGTTTGCCTTCACCTTTGAAGGAAGACAGTACACGTGGACTTGCTTGCCACAAGGATTCCATAACAGTCCATCCCTGTTCCATCTACACATGATGGACACGCTCGAGTTTCTCTACTCCCCGATGTCTCTTGCAATATGTGGATGACCTGTTGCTAGCAACAGCCACACAAGAACAACATTTGGATCTCTTGGACGAACTACTGACTCTCATCCAGAGAGCAGATTTGAAATGCAATCCAGTGAAAGCACAACTCTGTCAGAAAGAGTACTCTTTCTGGGTCTAAAAATAACTGACCAAGGTCGAAGCCCTACCTGGAGGAAGGTACAGGGATTGCAAGTCTTGCCATTGCCCACCAGTGTGGCAACTCTTTGAAGGTTTCTAGGTATGGTGAATTACTCCAGAGATTTTATTTGTGATTTTGCTCAGAAAGCTGCTCCTCTGTATGAGTTATTCAAAAAGGACATCTCATGGACTTGGGGCCTATACACACCCAGGCTGTGACGTCACTGAAGCAGGCCTTGGCCTCCCCCAGCTTGGTCAACCCCAATCCAGCACTACCATTCCATCTGAATGTGCCACCTCTGACATTGCCATGTCAGCAGTGCTGGCCCAGAAGGTATGGCACCCTGAGACCCATTGCATATGCCTCACAGCTCTTTACCCCAGTGGAACAGAAGTATGTCCTTTGTGAATGTAACCTCCTGGCCACCTACTGGGCTGTCAAGCACTTCCTGTATATCATTGGGTACTCACCACTGATCATCAACACCAACCACATCCCAACTACTTTCCTGCTCTCAGACAGAGTGAAGGATGGGTCAGTCTCTAATACCAGCCTAAGACACTGGTCACTTCTTCTCCAGGATAGAGACATACAGGTACAACTGACAAAAATTCCATCTATGTTGGCTCATGGACTCCTTTTTCAGGGAGAACCCCATGACTGTACACTACAGTGACCTGATCTTCCAGATCCAGGTCCTTTCTTCCCTGCCACGCCACAAATACTTGATAACACCTCTTTGAGTTGTGTCTTTACTGATGGTTCAGCATCCTACTATCAGGGAGAACAAATTGCAGGGATGGGTATTTTAGTGATCTACCCCTATGGAAACACTGTCAAAATCTCTGTGCGCTATACTGTAGCATGATCACAATATGCAGAGATGGCAGCGGTGGCCTGTGCCCTCAAGTTCATCCAGCATGGAACAGAGGATACTATCATTTTTATAGACTCTAACTGGATTTGTTGATCTCTTACAGAATTCCTCCCTTTCTGGCAGAAGAACTCCTTCCTCTCCTCTGATGGCAGCCCTGTGAAGTACAAGGAGTTGGTAATACACATACATTAACTGGCACAAAAATTTGTGCACAAACTCTATGTACATAAAGTCAAAGCTCATTCTCTCCATGACCCCTACCATGCCTTCAATGACACAGAAGACACTCATACACACACACTTGTATGCTGCCAACTGCATGGGCAAGGCCCAGCAACAATCCAAAATACAGTTTGACAAACAGGCACAAGAAGTGGATTGGCAAGTTGGAGATCAGGTAATGGTACTTCAATTTGCACAACCCACCCACTCCTTCTCCAAGTGGGGAGGCCCATACCCCATTGTCAACAAGCTCAGTCCAGCAGTCTGTCAAGTTAGACTCCTGCATAACAACAAGTTGACTGACAAATGGTTACATGCAAACCAGCTAAAATTGTATAAAGGAGCTTAACTACTTTTTCTTACCCCATTGGGCAGAATAGTACTAACATACTAATCTTTGATCTTCATTTTCAGATACTTTGACAAGATGGCTATCTTGTTCCATTATCTCCTCATCTCAGGAGTTATCCCCCTGCATCCAAGACATGGTACCGAACCTCCTACAACATCTCGATCCTCCAGCACCTCCTCCAGAGGGAGAATCCATCAATATACCAGATAGTCTGATCACTGTCCAGGAAGGTTCCGATGCTTACCTCACTGCCTCGGTTGTTGCTCCTGATAAATCTACCCTTCAAATTGAGTGGCAAATCACATCACAAGGACAAATTCTCCCTGTTGCCAAACTCTCCAAAGGAACTTTCCAAGGTTGGCCCAATGCTAAATTATTCCCAAATGGTTCTCTGTCCTTGTTACAAACTGCATTAAGACATTCTGGTTTGTACAACATAACTGTCTTAATTGATCCTTCATACTGTAATTCTTTGTCTAGAGATGCTGCTCGGAAATTTTGTGCTATACACCACATGGCTTCTGCAGCCGTGCACCTCTCTGTGTTGCCACCTACTGATAAACAGATTTTGGAATGGCTAAATCATACCCCTGGTCCCCGTAGTGGTCTAACAGCCACTACCCTCCCAGGTTCTTTGATTAATAACTTACAATTTATGCATATTCCTGTTTTATTTAATCTTACTTACTGGAATATGAAATAATTTGGTATGTGTCATAATACTAACACTTCAGCATTTTATAGTACATTATTGCTTGATAGTTTAGCTGCATTTCAGATTCGTACTCAAGACCCTATTGCCGGGGTCCATTCTACTGAATATAGAGGCAACTTCAGGAGAAAACCCTCTCCTGATGATCTAACTCGTAAATGTAAGACATGTGAAGTTGACAGTTCTGATGTCACAGGTGCAACAGGTACTGTGACAGGCCTCTTTGGTACAGCTATGTCTAATTGGAATAAAGCAGACATTGCTGCTATCAAAGCTCATACTACCAAGTTCTCCACTGGTTTGGTCAACAATATACTTCCCCCATTATTGCATGGTGTGGATGGCCTTAGTCAGGAAGAAAGATACACTGTATACAACATGCATGACATTGCTAAGGCATTCACTGATTCAAGAGATAAGATCAATGCAGTCATTCAACAGAACAATAAAGAAGCAGATAAACAATACATTGCTAGAGAAATCCTTTACTCTGCCTATGGCTCATATATTATTACTACCATCAACAACCTCTTCCACGATCTAGAATCTGGAAGAATCTCTGATATCATACATGACAGACGCATCTCCAAATGGCCTTGTCCATGATGCGAACCCCCTAGCTGTATTGCTATGTGTATGCAACAAACTTTAACCATTCCTCTTTCTACAGCTAGGAATTTGGGGTTTGTGACCAGACACCCTAATACTGGTCCTTGTTTTGCAGCTAAGAAATGTTCCATAACAGATACTGTGTTTGTTTCTTTTATTGTCCCTTTAAGAAGTTTTGATCCCACTTCAGCTTTGTTTGACAAGCTTGCACTGGTCCACTTCATTGGGCATTTGGACGAAGACATCTACAGAAAATGCCTGGATCTACTGCCTCTACTGGTTTACCATCCTTTCCTGAACGCCTGGGTGGCTCCACACATGGACTGCTGTGCGAAAAAGCAGTACATTTACTTGTGCCGATGTGATGTATTTGATGTTATTCAACCTGTTTGTGGTTATTCTCCAGACAACATTGATTGGACTTTCACCATGAATGATGACATCACGATGAATGGCACTGACTCCTTGGACTCAACTTGGGCTCCAGATAAGCTCTACCAATCATATCATGAGGAGGTTCATCGCCTGTCAACATGGATTTTGAAGACGACCTACACCTGCCCTGTCCAGTTGCAAAAGTGGAGACTCCCTACTGTTTGCTCACAGTGTAATTCTGATGGAGAATACTGTGTGGTAACTAACTACAAATCCTATACTTATGGATCTGTTACATGTGTTATTGATTACCCCAATTTCTGTTTTGTTCCCCACCAGAAGACTGTCATTGGATATACAGTTATAACTCTTGTACCCCTCCTAGATGCAGACATCATTAATGGTAACCCTGATTATCTGCTCACACTGTCTGAATACTTGCCATATTTTAATGTACACATAGACCCACTGACACTTACATTAAAATCACTTCTAGACAGGAAGGACACACACCTCATCTACATCAGCAATAATATGACCAAGGCCACTGAAGCTATCCTCTCATTAATTAATGATAGTGACATGAATGATGCATTGACTAACACCTGGTTAGAGATTACTTTTAAAGGTTTTGTTATTATACAACCATTTTTTAATCTTTATTTTGATTATTATGCTCTGCTGCCTACAGCGCACACTGTGCCAACACCCTGAGCAGCTCGAGTTCCTTTACAAAGCTCGCGTGTTGGGTTTGTAAATGACCACTGCTCTCTGTCCTTTTCCTAGACATTTGCTTGTGTTGCCCTTGAAGGCAACAAGGGGGGGGATGTTACATGAGGTCCCTGCACCCTTCCTGATACCCTCAGAGGTACATTGTAGACAGCTAGCATTTAAGTGTATGTTATACTAACACATAGGGCTAAGGGCATCTACTGTACAAGAGTAGATGTCAGGATATGAATGCATATTGTTGTAATACACTTTGCTTGCTATTACAGGCCAGGGATATTGGACTGTTCTTATTATTGCATGTGCCCACGATCAGGCTGGAAGCGGTCCACTGGACCACCAGGGATATAGGACTGTTTATTTAATACTTCTGCCCGTGATCAGGCATGGGGCACTACCACAATGGACGGTGCCAGCGGATCTCAGGTGGCCACCCACAGCTGGCAGCTGCTGTGTTGTGTCCTGCAATACAGCAGCTCACCTGTGGGTGGCCAGCTGTTGCTCCTTTTTTTTCAAGCTCAACTGTGTGCAGCGCAAGTAGGGATTGCACCTGCATGGGCTCAGCACATCCCGGGCTGAGTATCGGGATGTGAGGAGCATGCAAAGGCATGCCCCTCCCACTTGTGCTGCGTACATTACTGATGCACTCCGGTGCATCGGGATTTGTGCCAGGTACTTTCCCCTTTTGAATATTGCACTTGCGCACTTCAGTGGGTTGCGAATGGTGCAACTGTGTTGCGCCAGGTGCAACCCTTCTGAATATCCCATCCTATATGTCCAGGGTTGTTGTGTAATATGGAATGGGAACATGGATTCCCAGCATACACTGGGCATTGCCATGCAACTGTTGTTGAAATATAGCTGCACCCACTGAAAGTTTGATGCTGCTGGTACTGGTTGCCAAACAGAGACACAATTCATGCATCCTGGAGGGTAAAATAAAAAAAATGGAAAGCTAATTGAGAGCAGAGAGACAGAAGGATGAGGCAGCTAAAAATGCAGCTTTTGGAGGGTATTACTTTGCTGCAGGACATAATGGTATGTGCCTATGTGACAAGAATAGTGCAGAGAACCATATGGGCTATGGAACATACAAGTACTTGGTGGACTAACAGTGTTCTAAGAAGTGAACAATCAGCAGTGGTTTGTAAAATTTAGAATTAAAAAAAACATTTTACTTCCTGTGCCCTAAATTGTCACCATACATTAGGCAAATTAATTTACAACTCAGAAAGGCAGTGTCATTTGAGGAATGAGTGTCCATCACATTGTTTCAAGAAAATACAAAATCACACATGTCCACACAATGCAAAGCATCATGGGCTGCATATGCAAATCACCACAGAATGTTATGCTGGTTCAACTTTAAGCAGAATTGCATGGTGCCGAAAGGCATCTCACTCAGTTTGCAAAGGGTGCTAACAGATGACATAGACACCTGTTTCATCCTACCAGGACTCATCAGTATGCCTCATCTGTTTGACACCCCAGCGGAATGAACTAGCTACCCTAAGACAGTGTTTCTTGGTTACATTCTGTGGTGATTTGCATATGCAGTCCATGATGCTTTGCATTGTGTGGGTATGTGTGATTTTGTGTTTTCTTGAAACTTGGCTTCCCAGCCAAATGCCCTTTGGGCTAACCCTTGCCTCAGTGTTTGCGCACAGAGGTTCTTTGTCTTTTAAATAGTTTTTTATTTTAATGGGTTCACCACAACATAACCAAGACACACTGTCTTAGGGTAGCTGGTTCATTCCACTGGAGTGTCAAACAAACGAGGCATACTGATGAGTCCTGGTAGGATGAAACACATGTCTATGTCATCTGTTAGCACCCTTTGCAAACTGTGTGAGAGGCCTTTCGGCACCATGCAATTCTGCTTAAAGTTGAACCAGCATAACATTCTGTGGTGATTTGCATATGCAGCCCATGATGCTTTGCATTGTGTGGGCATGTGTGATTTTGTATTTTCTTGAAACTTGGCTTCCCAGCCAAATGCCCTTTGGGGTAACCCTTGCCTCCATGTTTGCCACAGAGGTTCTTTGTCCATCACGTTGTGGTGTCTTGCAACAAACAGAGTATCAATCAATCAAAAAAAAAAATCAATCAAAATTTATTTATAATGCGCTTTTTAACATATCAAAGCGCATATCAGACCCTCGTTCACACATTTTGAGTGGGATGCTCTACAGTTGGCAAAACTGTCATCCAAGTGTGTAGTGCTGCTTCATAGTTTCATAGAAGTAGCCAGCAGATAAAGACCTAATGGCCCAATTAATCTGACCATGAAAGCCCCCAAATAGTGTCCTATTTCTGGGAGGGGGGGCCTTCAAAGCTATCCCTTCCGCTTGCAGTATACCCATGCACTTATCCCATGTGTGTTAGAACTCTGTGATTGTTGTCACCCCGCCACCTCCTCTAGCAAATTATTCCAGTCATTCACCACCATCTCACTGAAGAAGAACTTCCTCACATTACCCCAGACCCTGCCACCCATCAACTTCATACTGTACCTTCTAGTGCTAGAAGCTCCTTTCCATTAGAAAAGACTCTCCACCTGCACCTTGCTAATCTTCTTTAGATACTTAAATGTCTCAGTCATATCCCCCCTTCTTCTCCTGTCCTCCAGGGAGTACAGGTCTAATTCCTCAAACCTCTATTCATAGGACATCCCCTGCAGTCAGTGCATCTTCCTGTAGCCATTCTTTGCACAGCCTCCAATCTGTCTTTGTCCCTGCAGAGGTGGGATCTCCAAAACTGTACACAGTATTCAAGGTGTGGCCATAACAGTGATACATACAGTAGGAGAAGCACCTCTCTCCTTCTGCTGGAGATTGCCCTTTCTATACATCCGAAAATTTGATTAGCTTTTCTCACCGCTTTCTCACACTGTTTTGCCACCTTAAGGTCACCAGTAATAATTACCCCCTAGTTCTCACTCCACCCTCTTGACCTCCTACACCCCCCTAAATATGTAAATCACCTCTGGGTTCCTGAGTCACAAGTGCATGATTCTGCATTTCTTAGCATTGAACTGCAGTTGCCACTTCCTGTACCATTCCTCCAACTTCCCCAAGTCTGCCACCATCCTGTCCACTCCCCCTCTGTGTGTGTCCCTCCAGTTACAGAGTTTTGCACCATCTGCAAACAGACATACTCTCCCTCCCACACCATCTGTTATATCGCTAACATAGCCATTTCAACCATTGGCTGAGGCAGTGGTGCAGAAGGGAGGGATATGTATGTATAGGAGACTGGGGGGACACATGGGAAGATGAATGCCTTTATGCAAGGGGCAGGCTGTATATAATGATGAAGGAGTGAGACTGCTAAGGGGGTAGCTGCTTGGGTATATAGATTAAATTTTGGGAGATGATTTAGACTAAGGAGGGGGAGTACAAAGCTAGGGGTGGACTAGGAGAAGTGGCTAGTGGGACTTACCTAACTCACACTCCCCCACAACCTGGGCAGGGGACACTAGTAGGAAGGTGAACAGTAGAGGGGGGATAGATGGGAGGGTCTGCTGGCAAGGGGTCTGGGAAATAAGATGGGGAACCTGTAGGCAGTGGTGGGAACAGATGACCTAGATCTGATAGCAATAACTGAAACATGGTGGACTGATAACCACAGTTGTGAAATGGAATTACCGGGGTATAGTCTCTGAAGGAGAGACAGGACAGGAAAAAAGGGGAAGGGGTACCTCTATACATGAGGGACGGGATAAGAGCAATGGTGAGTGGGGAAGGACAGGGATAAGCAGAGATCATTTGGATCACTTTAAGCAAGAGCACAGGGGAGGCAGTAAGGGTAGGGGTGGTGTACAGACCACCATATCAGGACAGAGGTAGATAGGGAGTTGGGTAATGAAATATAAGGGACAGATGGCTGAGGGGAAATTCTGGTATTAGGGGACCTAAATCTTCTGGATGTGGACTGGAGGATCCCAACAGCAACATCAGAAAGAAGTAGGGAGTTGTTGGAGTCCATGCAGGAAGCACTTGTCCATCAGCTGGTCAAGAAACCGACTAGGAGAGGGATCATACTGGACCTGGTAAAGACAAACATGTACAGTGTGGAGGATGTGGAGGCCATGGAACATCTAAGACTAGCAACCACAGGATTGTAAGGTTTAGCCATCACACAGGGCTGGATAAGAACAGGACCATCACTAGGGTATTGGATGTCAGGAAAGTGGATTTTAAGAAAATGAAAGATATTCTTCAGAAGGAACTAAATGGGAAAGAGAACCTAGAGGACATAGAGGAGCTGTGGTTGGGGCAATTAAAAGGGGAATTTTGCTGGTGACAGAACAATGTATTAGGAGGGTGAGCAAATGCAAGAGGGAAGGAAACCAAGGTGGTTTACGACAGAGGTGAGGAATGCAGTCAGAGAGAAAAGGAAGGTGTTCATGACCTACAAAGATTTTGCAGGGGATGACAGAAAAGGAGGTGTAGATTTAGAAGTAGGTAGCCATCTGGGAACTAGCGACCATTGAACAGTATGGTTCACAATAAACACAGCAATAGAGTCAAGCCATAAAAAGGCAAAAGTACTGGACTTTTGGAGGGCTGACTTTGCCAAAATGGGTGAGTGCCTAAGGAATGCACTAGCAAATGGGCAGGAAGGAGGGGTGGAAGAACAATGGGAATAATAAAAACTGCCATCACAGAGGTAACAAGCCTTGTGTGAATCAAAAACAAAACAAAACGATGTAAGAAACCACTATGGGTCTCAAAGGAAGTGGCAGTGAAGGTTCAAGAGAAAAGAAAGCATTCAGGAAGTACAAGGAATCACAGAAGGAGCAGGACAGAGAACTGTATCAGTTAAAGCAAAAGGAAGCTGGGAAGTCAGTCAGAAAAGGCCCAAACCGAGGAAAGATAGCCAACTCAGTTAAGAAGGGATAAAACCTTTATAGGTACATCAGGGAGCCGAAGGAAGACCAAGGAGGATAGTGAGACTTAATAAACGGGAGGAGGGTGGGCAGAGGGTGACTGTGAAAGGCAGAGATACTAAACAAATATTTTTGCTCAGTATTTACAAATGAAGAGGGGGAGGTACCTAAAACAAACAGTAGAAACACTTTGGATACAGAAGTTGATACCAGCCCATTTACAGAAGAAAGGGTTCTGAAAGAACTCTTAAAACTGAAGGTGGACAAAGCAATGGGGCCTGATGGGCCTGATGGGATTCATCCCAGAATTCTAAAAGAACTAAGGGTAGAACTAGTGACACCACTGACTACCCTCTTTAACAAATCATGGGAGGATAGGGTCGTACCCGAGGACTGGAGGAGGGCAGATGTGATTCCCCGTCACAAAAGTGGGAGCAAGGCAGAAGCAGGAAATTACAGACCTGTTAGTTTAACCTCAATGACAGGGAAAATGATGGAATCACTTCCGAAGGAAAGAATTGTCAAGTATCTAGAGGCCAGAGGGGCACAGGACCCAAGGCAGCATAGATTTCTTTGACTGGGTGACCAAAGTAGTAGATCAGGAAGGGGCTGTGGACATGGCCTACCTAGACTTTAGCAAGGCATTTGACACAGTCCCACACAAGAGATTAATATACAAGTTAGCCAGCCTGGGAGTGGGTCCCAAGATGACAGCCTGGGTAAAGAATTGGCTGGAGAATAGGACACAAAGAGTAATAGTAAATGCAGTCCACTCTGAAGAAAGGGGGTTACTAGTGGGGTACCGCAGGGTTCAGTATTAGGACCGGTCCTCTTCAGTGTCTTTATAAGCGACATTGCAGAGGAACTGGAAGGAAAAGTATGTCTCTTTGCAGATGACACAAAGATCTGCAACAAAGTTGATACACAAGGTGGGGTGGAAGGATAAGAAGGGACTTGGCAAGGTTAGAGGAATGGTCAAATGTATGGCAGCTTAGATTCAATGCTAAGAAGTGCAAGGTAATGCACCTGGGAAACAAAAACCCAGGGGAAGAGTACACAATGAGGGGTGAGATACTAACAACAACAAAAATGGAAAGGGATCTGGGGTAGTCACATCAGATGACCTAAAGGTGGGCAAGCAATGTGAGAGGGCAGCAAGGAGGGTTGGGGATACTGGGATGCATAGGGAGAGGCATCACCAGTAGAAAACAGAAGTTATTATCCTCTGTACAGACAGCTGGTGAGACCCCATCTGGAGTACTGCATGCAGTTCTGAGACCCAATCTCCGCAAAGACATAGACAGGATGGAAGCTGTCCAGAGGAGGGCAACTAAAATGGTGCAGAGTCTGCACCGGAAGACATATGAAGAGAGACTTAAGGAGCTTAATATGTATAGCCTCGAGGAAAGGAGGGAGGGGGGACATGATAGAAACTTTCAAGTACCTCAAGGAATCAACAAAGTCCAAGAGGGTAGCATCTTTCAAAAAAAGGGTGTGCAGAACAAGGGGCATATTTGAAGATAGAGGCGGGCTCAGAGGTAATTTAAGGAAGTATTTTTTCACAGAGAGGGTTGTGGATGCATGGACCGGCCTTCCGGAGGAGGTTGTGGAGTCAAAAACAGTGGTGGAATTCAAGCATGCATGGGACAGTCATAAGGCAATTCTAGAGGGTGGGGGTAGGAAGAAGAAGGCTGCTGGTTAACTAGGATCTGCAGCTTATCCATTAGGTAGGGAAATGGGCAGACTGGGTGGGCCAAGCAGTCCTTATCTGCCATCAAATTCTATGTTTCTATGTATATAGGGAAAAGTTAAAGGAAACCGGGAAAATAGTTAGGAGGGCTAAAGCAGCTACAAAGGAGAAAATAGCGAGGGAGATCAAAAGGGGAGTCAAGACGTTTTTCAGGTATGTGACTGACAGAAGGAGAAGCAAGCAGGGGATTATGAGACTCAGAGGGGAGGGGGTGCTCTGACAGAGGGGGGTGAGGATAAAGCAAATCTGCTGAACAATTACTTCACCTCAGTCTTCAAGGTAGAGGGAGAGTGGAATGAATCAGAGCTAAGAAGCAGGGGCAGGGTAATGGACACTAGCCCCTTTACAGTGGGCAGGATATTAGAGGAGTTAGGAAATCTAAGGATGGACAAGGGAATGGGCCCAGATGAAATCCACCCCAGGGTGGTCAAGGAGCTAAGGGAAGAGCTTGAAGCACCACTCACAAGGTTATTTAATCTGTTTCTGCAAGGGGGGAAGAAGGGATGAGCCCAGCAACTGCTGCTCGGTTAGTATTACCTCTGTGCTGGGAAAACTGATGAAGGCACTAATAAAGAAAAGTCTGCTACAACACCTCGAGGAGGAAGGCCTCATAGACGACAACCAGCATGGGTTCATACATGGAAGATTATGTCAGACTAACCTGATTGAATTCTTTGAGGGAGTAACAGAGATATACATTCAGGGAGAGGCAGAGGAAGTGGCCTACATGGACTTCAGGAAGGCCTTCAACACTGTCCCCCATAGGAGGCTAATAAGCAAGTTAGGTAGCTTAGGGATGGGGAGTAAACTAGCAAACTGGGTGGAAAATTGACTGGAGGGAAAAACTCAGAGGGTGGTGGTGAATGGGGTATACTCAAGGGAAGGAGGGGTGATGAGTGGGGTACCTCAGAGGCCCGTGTTGGGACCCACACTGTTTAACATATACACTGGGGACTTTTCAGAGGGCCTGAATGGGAAAGTGTGTCTGTTTGCAGATGACATGAAGATCTTTAACAGGGTGGACACACTGGGAGGGGTGGAAAGAATAAGGGAGGACCTGGCAAGGCTGGAGGAGTGGTCTGGGAAGTGGCAATTACAATTCAACACAAAAAGTTTAAAATTATGTACCTGGAATGTAAAACCCAAAGGCAAAGTACTGGCTTGGGGGTGTGAGGAACTGGAGGTTGCAGAGCAGGAAAGGGACCTAGTTATCACCATCTTGGATAACCTGAAGGGTAGGAACCAATGCTATACAGTGGTGGGAAAGGTAACCAGAATGCTGGCATGCATATGGAGGGGCTTCACAAGTAGGAAAAAGGAGGTGATCATGCCACTATACAAAACCATGGTCAGACCACATCTGGAATATGGGGTGAAGTTCTGGAGGCCACACTTACAGGGGGACAGAGATAGGTTGGAGAGGGTTCAGAGAAGAGCAACCAAGATGGTTCAAGGGCTACAAGGGAGGTCATACGAAGAAAGGCTGGAGGAACTAAATCTGTGCACACTGGAGATGAGGCAGGAAGGGGGGATATGGTGGAAACCTTCAAATATCTGAAGGGAATAAACAGAGTGAGGGAAGGTAGCGTATTCAGGATGAGTGGAAAAAAATCCTCTAGGGGACACGCATTCAAGTTGGAAAGGGGAAGATTTAGAGGAGATGTAAGGGGACAGTTCTTCACAGAAAGGGTGGTGGGCCCATGGAATAGGCTACCAGAATGAGTGGTGGAAGTAAACTCAGTGAGCAGATTCAGGAGGGCTTGGGACAGCTACATGGGGCTAAATAAAAAAAAGCTGAAAGGCATGGAACAGGTGGGTAAAATGAAGGGGGGGGTAGGGCAGACTGGATGGGCTTAGAGTTTTTTTTCTGCCAGCAAATTTCTATGTTTCTATTAAAAAGCACAGTCCCCAACACAGACCCCTGTGGTACCCCACTGGTCACCCTTCCCTCCTTTAAATATACCCCATTCACCATCATCCTTTGGCTCCTATCCCTAAGCCAGTTACCCACCATTTCTCTATCTTTGTCCCTACCTCCAGGCTCCTCTGCTTTAATATCAGCCTCCTGTGTAGAACTGTATCCAAGGCCTTTCTGAAGTCCAGATAGGCAAAATCCACCACTTCACCCTGGTCAACCACCCTGGTTACCTCATCAAAGAATTCAATTAGGTTGTTCTGACAGGACTTACACCTGGTGAACTCATGTTGCGTCCGGTTCTGCAGCCCTCTGGCATCGAGATAATCCCCAATCCTTTCCTTGATGAGTGTCTCCATTACCTTTTCAATGGTCGAAGTAAGGCTTGCTGGCCTGTAATTCCCTGGATCCTCTCTATTTCCCACTTTGTGGATCGGAACAACATCTGCTTTTGTTATTGCTAAAAATGATAAAATTAAAAAACATTCCCAAAATCACTTGCAGGGTTTGAAAAAGACTGGTGATTCCCAAACTGCGGTGGAACAGTAGCCATCACACATTTCCACATCGTAGCCCCACCTGGAAGTGTTAAAGAGTACTTTAGTCTTAAATCATACTATTCTGTGATCATGCAGGCAGTTTTTGATCATAACTGTTGTTTCATCTATGTAAACATTATATGGCCGGGGAAAGTGCATAATTCACATGTGTTTAACCATGGTGCTTTATATTGATTAGGCCAAAATGGCAAACTGTTCCCAGCACTTAATCATGACATTTGTGGAGTAAGTGTCCCTGTGGTAATACTAGAAGACCCAGCCTACCCCTTGGTTGATGAAATCATAGCCAGATGAGGGCAATCCCCCAAAAAATGAATTTCAGTTACAAGCTGAGCAAAGCAAGGATGCTTGTTGACTGTGCCTTTGGGTGTCTGCTTAAAATAAATGAATTCAGTATAGAAGATGTACTGTATGTACCAAAAAAAACGCTCTTTAGAAAAAAGAGACCGGGGGCTCTATATGTTTAAATGTACCACATGTAATCAGAGTATGCTGGGCACTTCATGATGTTTGTGAAATGAAGTTCATAGAACTTCTGCTCACCTGGATAAGTGACCCAGAAGACGAAGTGTTTCAGCAGCCAGACAATGACAGTTTTCCTGCTGAAGACCTGTCATTCCCTGCCATGAATAGACAGGTAGAATCGACTAGGGTTGCTGTTGCTCACTATTTTCAGGGACAGTGATGATATGTAGCATAAGATGTCTGACACAGCAATGAGGACACTTGAAGTTACTGTCTGCAAATGTTTATTTCAATGCAAATGATAAAGGTACAGCATTTCAACCAATATGTACATTTTCACTGTAACCTTTACATTAAAAGTTAATTTGTGGTCAGCAGTTTATTCACAAATAGAAATTAGTTAAAATTCAGTGCTACATATACATGAACAAAACAGTTTCAGTATTAACAGACACATTTAACAACTGTATTGAATATTACAAACTCTTACTAACAGTTACCATTTGACAGTAGTATGACAACACTGATTTTCAATGTACTCAGTTTTTAAATTGTATGTGATCCAACATGGATGTATAATAAAATATTTGGAATAATTTTTTAAAAGGTTTATACAATAAAAAAACATTAAAAATGAATTCTCAGGAAAATGTTTCACATGTTACAGTAAAGAACAGTTTGTGGTAAACATAGACTTACACAACAAAAGTGAATTAACTCCTTTGTCATCTGACTTGGATTAATTGATAAAAACGTTTCAACATATGAAACCTGTTTCCATTTTGTTTCTCTTTTTTAATAAAATACTTCATAAGCAAATATTAATGATTTGTGCCTCTCAAACCTACTATTAGCATTTAAGCAACAACAGAGAATGACATGTGTTCAGTCCCCCCCCCACTCTCACTTTGAAGCCTACCTTGCTATAGCAGCACCATCAAGGTAAAACATGTTTTAGCACTCCCCCCCGAGGAGGAAGAGCAAAGAAGGTATATGGTCAACAGACAGCTGTCCAATTACAGCATTAATGTATGCATGTTATACCACAGTACAGTATAGTACCTTCATGCTCAGGCTGCAATTACAGGGAAGTCCATGTGAAGTCTTCATTTAACACATCTTGAGTGAAAGACCCAGTTTCATGTTGCCCAGCCTAAATATTAATACTGCCACCTTGCATTGCATTTGCCTGTGGAGGAGTGACAACAGTACAACAGTATCCTGCGGGGTTGCTTGTGAAAAGTACTGGTGACTAGTGCTGCTGGGCATAGCATTGGTACTGGATGCATCATGACTATGTCAGGGATGTGAAACATGATGCAAAGTACTTGCTGCAGCAGGGACACATCTATTATTAGTCGGTACACTCTGTGATGTTGAGACCACAGTTAGAACAGTGAATTGCTGGTTACTAATGCCACAGGGCAGCATTGGAGGTATACTGATTCTGAGGGCATTGGTGTGGGTGGCACTGGGGTAGCAAACAGTCTTAATAGATTTTAGAAAAACAAAGTATTCTGCTCTGCTCTGCTTCCTCATGGTGTAAGCTGGCTTCCATCACTCATTCTTCCCTCTCACGCTCTTTCTCCAGTTCAAGCTTTTTTTTTCCATATACATTTTATGCTTCTTATCTCCCCTAGCTGCCACCTTTTGATCGACCCCCCCAGCCCCATCACCACAGCTTTTCTGGGACTTAGCATAGGCCTACACCCTCTGCCACAGGGCTACGGCAGTGCCCAGTCACCGGTTGCAGAGCCTGCAGAGGGTGGTTCTCACCCACAGCCTGGGGTGTTTTTCTCCATTTTCTCTCATCCCATTCTCATTGCTGGGGTGCACACACCAGATGTGCATGTGTAGAGCCACACACATGCCTGCGGAAGTCTCACAGCACCTTCCCCTCTCTGGTGCCCATCAGACCTGCACTACCCTCAGGCCTCTATGCAGGGGCAGTCATTTGGTGGGAGCACCAGCCCTCTCTCCCCAGGAGAGGAGGACAGAAGCAGTCCTTCAGATGCACAATCCTCTTCCTTCGCAGCTGACTTCTGGTAGCCTGATCACACCGTGAACACGGGTAGCTGATAAGGCAGGAGGTAAGGCACAGATTTCTCAGCCCTTCACACCACATGTTTTTTGTGTTGTTCAAAGATTAGCCTGCAGGTGGACTCCAACACCAATTCCATGATTTCTTGCATCTGTGTTTCTTTTTTCTTCTTATGGAGGTTGATCAGTAGCTCTAGGTGAAGGTTTCTCTTTCTGCCATTTCCACTGCTGGATGGCAACTGCTTGATGGTAGGAAATGTGAATTTCTCTGGCAATATAGTTGTACATTCTGAGGTGACATTTACTTTGTGATGGGTTGATCTGTCCTGATGTTCTGTGGAGGGTGGGTGGGTATTAGGGTTGGCAACCCAAACCTCGAATTTTCAGACTTTTGGTGGTGTGCAATCAACCCTATCTGATGCATTAACAGAATTGTTTGCAAAGAATTTCCCTTCTTTTTGAGAAAGTGAAATGTTATCCACATGGTATATATATAGGTGGCCATTTGATCCAACCCACCCATCAGTGTAGAGGCATAGCATAGAAGAGCTCTGTGCTCCCAGTTTTATATAATGGGATGCATATTTGGGATCACAGACCCTCTGGGCCCTGTGCTGCAACCCAGCCATAAGTGTAGAGACATAGTGCCTGAGGGCCCTGTGCTCCCAGTATTGTAAGATGGTATCCATGGGTGTGAACACGGGCCTTCTGGGCCCTGTGCTCCCACCCACCTATAACCATAGAGACAGAGTGCAGGAGTGCCCTGTGCTCCCAGTTATGTGTAATCATATCTATAAGTGGAAGTGCTGAACTTTCATGGAAGCACCATTGGTTTACATGGCACAGCTTTCCTGAATGTACTGTGGTACTTTCAAGATAGTTAAGTGGAATTTCACAAAAGTCCCCCATCTAAACCAATGCTACTTTTACAAAAGTACGGGGCACTGTAGTGAAAGTAATACGTAATGTCATGAAAGCACTCCATCTTAACCAATGGTACTTTTGCAAAAATTATTCAGTACTTTCATGAAACCTTTCATTGTGCATGTAATTTTTTTCCATAGGCTATAATGGAAACAAAAAAGTTTAAGAACTTTTGAAAAAAATTAATATCTTTCACCAAACATTCCAAAGGCACTTTCTTGACCCAGTCCCCATATACCCTGACATTTTCAGATGAGATGGACAAACCATTCGGGCTGTGGAGACAAGCAAAGAATTCCACTAAATTGAAGATTTTTTCACACTTTTTCACAACCCATAGCTTTGCAGCTGCAAATCAGAACAAAACTTTCCAGATATAGAGACTTATGCCACTACACCAGGCATGCAAAATTTCAGGGAAATAGATAAACATTTGCAAAGGTGTTAAAGTGCAAAATTTTGAATGTAACATTAAAGTATCTACTCAACCCTAACTGTACTGGCCCTACCAGACCCTAACTCTCACCCCATTCCATGTGTAAAGAAGCTGAGATGGCACAGTAGAGGAGAATGGGGTAAGAGTTAGGCCCGCCAGCTCCAAGGCACACCCGATGCCTGTTGGTCTGTGGAAAGTGGGTGGGGAGGGCTGTTGAGGGATAGGGTTGGTAACTCTGAGATCACATTTCCAGGCTTTTGTTGGTGTGGAATCAACCCTAACTGATGCATTAACAGAGTTTTTTTTTTAACTTCCCTCCTTTTTGAGAAAGTGAACTTACTCATATGGTATAAATAGGTGATAGCGCTGTCCCTCTGGGTCCTGCACTCTCGCCCATGACTGTAGAGGCATATCATAAGAGGGCCTTGTGTTCCCAGTTTAACATAAATAGTATGCATAGGTGAGAGCGTGGGCCCTCTGGGCCCTGCGCTCCCACCTACACATAAATACATACTAATAGCACAGGCCTAGAGGCATGCAAAGTAACCCTTGTAATGCATATTTGGCATAATCTCAGTAACCATAGCAACTCCAGGAAAAATTATTTCACAGTTGTATTCATGACCTAACCATCTCCATGCCTTCTTAGCAGCACTTAGCGAAAAATCTGTATCTTGAACCGTTTTCAAGATATGGGTGTTGAAAGGCAGCACGGCCACCACAATGTTATCCTATGGGAAAATTTGCAACTTTGGAGTGTTGTAACTCTGGAACCATTGTAAATGTTTGCACCAAACCAGCAAAAGGCACTTCTGTGGTACAAGGGCTTGCCACCCTGCAAATGTCAGCCCAAAAGCCCCAACCATTTAGTTGCAGTGAGGTGGCAAAGAAATGTTTTTTTTAGGCAGTAGTTTCACAAAATTTACTAAAGAACAGGTGCGACAGAGTCGCAATTTGCAAAAGTGTTGTATCTGTTCTTTTACAAATTTGCAACAGTATCAGGTGCCTGATCACCAAAAAGGCATTTCTGGTGGGGGTTATGTTAAAATAACAGCTGCACTGTGTTTCTCAGGCCCCAATTAGATAAATACAACTGTCAATGTTTGCCTAGAGGCAGTAAAATTTAATACTACAGCTGTTCTTCCCTTCTGTTAACTGAAAACAAGATGGGCAGTGGCACAACACTACTGAGGGCATTTGTGGCAGTAAAATGTAGTGGCGGCAGTTTTCGAGACTCACATATATTTTTTCCCATTGACTATAATGGGAAACTTTTGAATGAATTAATATTTTTTCACCAAACCTTCAATAGGCACTTCCGTGACCCATTCCCCACACTCCCTGAAAAATTTCAAACCAGACGGACAAATCATTCAGGCTATAGAGACTAGTAATGATTTTGTCAAAACTGGCCAAAAAAGTATTGTTTTGCACTTTTTTTGGTACTGTGCAGCTCCACAACTGCACATCCAACCAGAACAAAACTGGCCAGATCCAAAGATCTATGGTAACAGATAGGTCATGCATAATGTTAGGCAAATCGGTTGAGGTTCAAAAGTTATTAAGGTGCAAAATTATGGGCTTAAAATAGAAGTGGCCGGGCAACCCTAACTATAGCTGCACTACCCTCAGCTATATACATACATATATATATATATATATAGTTAGGGTTGCCCAGCCACTTCTATGTTAAACCCCAAATTTTGCACTTTAATAACTGTGCCACAATACAACAGATTTGCCTGAAATTTTGCAAGCACTGTGGGGCAATATAGTGCTCTGGATCTGGCAAGTTGTGTTAAGGTTGGATGAGTGATTGTGGTGCACCAAAAAAACTCACCAAAACAGGTTTTTGGTGTGCTTCTTTGCTGGGGGCTATAGCCCAAATGGTGTGTCTGTCTGGTCTGAAATCTTTAGGGAAGATAAAGTCTGGGTCATGGATGTGCCTTTTGAAGATTTGGTGAAAACACATTAAACCATTCAAAAGTTGTTCAAATTCTAAACCTTAACATTGAAGTCAATGGGGAAAAAAATATGTGTGTCTCTCGAAAGCACCCATTATCGTTGCAAAAGCACATTTTACTGTTACAAATCCACTCAGTAGTGTTGTGCCGCCACCATCTTGTTTTCAGTAAGCGGTGGAGAAAGAGTTATAATTGAAAAAAATAATGCCCCTTGGTAAACACCAACAGTTGGTTTTACTTAGTCGGGGCCCATGGAACATGATTCTGCCATTAGTTAAAAAAATAATTATCGGAAACGTTTTTTATATTCGGCCAATTGTACTGATGCAAATTTGTGAAATTACTACCACAAACTGTGGCACTATATCTGTGAAAATACATCAGATTGCCACACTATCTTTGCAGTTGCAGCACTGGAGGAAGGGGGGGAAGGCTTTGTGGAACTATGTCATTAAAAGATAAATTTACATTTTAGGGGCAAACACACCATAGAATCCAGTTCTTTGAACCCCATTTAGGTAAACACCTTTTGGTGTTTACCTTAATAAAGGCCTTTTTTTCCCCTTTTAAGGTCTCTAAGGGGAAAGGGGCCGAGGAATGTTAATATAAAAAAATATGTCCTTGTGTCCAAACCAATGTCATCAAAATGTGTAGTTACACTTTTTGGCAGCTGGTCAGATCAGTGCAGTTTTTTTCCTTTTGGGATACCTCCACCCCCCCAACGAATTTTGGTGGGCTTTGAATGAACTATCAGGACTGGCCTTAGCACAATGCCAGCCGTGCACCCTGTACCTTGGGGGCCTGACCTCCATGGTAAGCAAAGCTGCTGCAATAGCAACTGAACTGCCTGCCTGCCTTAGTGCCTCTAGTTTTTAACATTATTTTTTTTTAGCAGCGTGCATGCATGATGGGTCCACATATCATTGTTCTCCAAGGACTGTGCCCCCCCCCCCGCTGACTGGTCCCATCATCACATCACAGAACACTTGACTTATATGTATACTAATGCTAAATGATCTGACTGGCTCACTCTAGATGAAGCACTCAATTCATACCTGAGATGGTTAGCTTTGGTTGCGAAGTGAATAAACAAAAATAAGGGCACAGAAATATATTGGCTAAGTGAACTTACATAAATCAACACCCTTACGAACTTGATTTGCAAAATGCAGTGCAGACTACATTATTGCTATTTCCATTTTCAAGTGTACCCAGTAGGAAGTCTCAATAATTTGAACTCATGCATGCCATGATCTGGCTATGTGGTAGAAATTGCAAAGTTTTGAAACTCTGCTAGAAAAAAAAACAGAAGTAGAAGACATTTAGGTTGTCACCAGGAAACAGATTTATAAAAAAACAAAAAGCAGTAAAACAATTAATAAATAAGTAATGCAAAAAATACAATGGGTGTTTCAAATCACTTCAGCAGATACACATTTGTGTGTGATAGGGTATGACTAGCTTGAAGTTGGCACCATAATGGATAAATCCTAAACTTTGTCCGAGTTGCGGAGATTGGTATTCAGTGTCTAACAGAGTGACCATAATTCTCAATCTCTTGCATCATGTATCAGGGGCAAAGACCCCAAATCAGGGACACATCTTTAAAACTGGCACTTTCCCTCAGAAAGCTGATAGAACAAGGGAGTTTGTGGAGGATGCATTTATTGAAGGAAAAAAGTCTATAACTTTACTGTTTGACATTATCTTGAAGTTTTAATCACTATTCAGTTGTCACAACAACATAAAGTTAATGAGGGTCAAAATCGGGGATACCCATGAAAATGAACAACACTTTAGTGTTATGGGGGCACATTAACAGTAAGTGCCACATAGACATCCAACCATCCTTTGGCTTACACGACACTAGGATTCTCATTAATCCCCACTGTAGTTTCCCTTTGGATAAACATTGCATGACAGGTACATCTGTCTAATGCAGAAGCAACAACCTCAATTGTTGAATGCAGTGGCAAAACAGAAATAGTCCAGCTTTTTATGAACAACTCAGTTCTGCTAGTGCTCTCAGATGTTAACAACTACCCACCAACTATCCACCACACAACAAAACCGGTCAGAACAGGAAAAAGGTTTCTGAGCATAGTCATGGAATAAACAGAGCAGCACCATAAAAGAACACATTCAAACTAAATTATAGTTTGCCATAATTGCATTTGAATTAATGCATATGACAGTGGACCACATGTTACAGTGGGAAATGAGAGGGAAATGAGAGGGACAGACAATACTATCTCCCATCCGGTTTATATTTACTGACATTGATTCAGAGACCACTGTAAAATTAATCCTTCATTCCAAGCTAACACCCACACCACCCACACATTGCAGCCCTGGGAAACAGCTCCACACAAAGAAACAAAAATTATCGAATGAAGGGTGTGAAGCCAAATTCACATCAGCAGAGGCACAGATACCATTTCCAAGTCAGTGCACAGTGAGGGAGAGAACATATTACATATGGTGTGACTGTCACAATGAGCTTATTTTTTTTAATTACAAATAGTAAGGAATGGAGGAAAATCAATGCCACTTCAGAGGAGACCATGTCTCCAAGTGCCCAGTCAATATGAGGTGTACGCAGAATGACTTAATTTGGCAAATACTCACACACACGTACTGTACACACACACACACACACATATTCAAACACCCATGCATACACCCAATACACCCCCAACCCCCACACACATGCACACTTCTACCCCACTCCCACCAAATAGTTCAAGAGAGTCTCATCATCACAGGTGGTCTAATGGTCGAACTGTGATGAGATAAACACATAACTATAGGATTTTTAATTCAATTACTTTAATTATGAAATTAAATAAGACTTATTAGAGTACAGAACTATCTGATGATACTATTCAATGTAAGAATAGGGCAGTTCTATAAAATAAGTGGAAAAAAGATTTTCTAACTTTCTTGACTGAAAACAGGTGAGCTATCCACAGAGGAGAGCTACACATGTTTAGCCAAACACTATAGCTCCAAAAACAAAGTAAATGTACACAACTGCAGATAATCATAATTTGCAGTTATCATGCTACGGTTGTCAGGATAGGTGTATGAGTACTGTGCAGTGTAGTACAAAGCACTGCAGATCAGCACAAATTGTGATGCAGGGTGAACACATCAATCTATGAATCAATCAATCATATTTCTTTTTAAAAAGGCACTGTTCCAGAGAACGTGTGCCAGCATGCTGCAATTCAAGCAAAGAATCATTACAAAGCAGCATGATTTTAGGATGCAAGTGTAAACGTTAGAAAGCATGATGCATATCAAAGGATTAATACAAATCATCGTGCATAGTGATGCGATGTGTAAACTTAAGAAAGCATGCTGCATTTCAAACAAATAATTACTGCACAGCAACATGACTTGAGATGCAAGGTGTAAACCTATGACAGCACACTGTGTTTCAACTAAAAAAAACATATAACATCACTGCATGAACTTAGGATGCAAGTTGAAAATGTTTGATAACATGCATTTTTCAGAAAGAGAATTACTACAAAACATCATGAATTGAGATACCTGGGCAGGATTCACAAAGAAAGCCAAAATGCATGCAGTTGCGGGAAAAAGGCTTGCTGCAGTGCAGAAATGCAGTTGAGCTGTATTCTCAAAGAAAACCAGCGCAGCTGCGGATTTCCGTAAAAAGTTCAGCAGGTTCGGCAATTTAGCTGCTGCAGGACTTGCACAAGTGCTGCAAATCTGCAGCTGCGGAGGCTGTGAAGACACAGCAATAGGGAACCACAGTATCTGAATCAGTAGACTGTAACAGTGCTGCTATGATATGACGCTGACAGCACACACAGACACCGGCAACCAATCCTCAACTGGGACCACAGCAGCACCACAGGTACCAGCGATACCTTGGCACCACAGTGGCTGACTGTCCTTGCTGGTCGTCCCTCCCTGGGGTGTTTCTGTAGCCTGCAGGGTAGCACTCACTACTAGCTGGTCAGGCTCTACTGCTTGTGGGGCTCTGTCATGGGCTGCACTGGGTCTAGTGGTTGTTGCCTGTTGTCATATCATGTCAGTGTGTGCTTTCAGTGCTGTAACATCAGCCACTGCTGTAATGTCTGAGATGCTATTACCTGTGGTACACCTCCACCTTAATTGATTCCAATTGCTGGGGCACTATTGCAGTGTGCAGAGGGAGAGTTACACCTCATTCCACTGTGTGTAATATTCTTTCCTCAACTGTGGAAAAAAAACTGTCTGTGAATAGCCTTCCGGGGGCTGTGCCTTACTTATCTCACAGCTTTTTGTCCTGAGGGACTTCCGCAGCTGCACTTTTTTCCACAGTCCATAGTGTTTTTTTCCGCAGCTGCATAGGGTTTTGTGAATAGCACTTATGAACATACAAACTTACGAAATTTGCCAGCAGATAAAGGCCTAGAGGTCTACTAAGTCTGCTCAAATGTGCAGCTGGCACCACTTATTCTGCAGCTGCCCCTCCCTTCCACACTTCTCCTTCATTGACCGTCCCCCTTGTCCTGTCCCATCCCCTTTTGAAGCAGTCCACTGTTCTACTGGATACCACTTGTGCAGGTAACACATTCCACCCAGCCACCACCCTCTCTGTAAAAAAGTGTCTCCTCATCTCCCCCATGAACCTTCCTCCCTCCAGTCTCATATCATGGTCCCTGGTGTTCCTCCCCTCCCTTACTTTGAACAGCCCCTCTGTACCTGTCTTGTTTATTCCTTTCATGTACTTAAAGGTTTCAAACATGTCCCCTCGTCCCTCCTCTCCTCCAGTGAGTACATGTTCAACTCCCTCAGCCTCCTCTTGTGTAGTAAGTCCCCCAGCCCCTTGATCATCTTTGTCACCCTGCGCTGCACCCCCTACAGTAACTTAATGTCCCTCTTCAGATACGGGTGCCAGTACTGCACGCAGTACTCCCGGTACGGTCTAACTACTGACCTATACAGTGGCAGAATCACCTCCTCCCTCCTCAAGGATATAACCCTTGCAATACAACCAAGCATTTTGCTGGCCTTTGAAGCTGCCTTCCTACATTATGCCAAGTTGTTCATTGACCCTGTAATGAGCACTTCCAGATCCTTCTCCTCTGTCTGGGCTAGCTACATCCCCCACCCCCAAGTTGGTAACACCTCCTTGGGTTCTTCATCCCAAAATGCAGCACCTTGCACTTTTTGGCATTAAACCCCAGCTGTCAGGTGTCTGACCAGGTTTCAAGCTTTGCCAGATCATCCTGCAATCCCTGCCATCCCCCTAGGTCATCCACCACTGCTCCTACCTTGGTATCATCAGCAAACAGACTGATCTTGCTCTTGATGTCTAATGATATGTCTGCAATGAATATCTCAAACAACACTGGTCTCAACACCGAGTCCTGTGGAACACTGCTCGTCACTACCCTTGGGTATGAGAGGTCCCCACCCACCACCACCCTCTGTTGCCTTCCCTGAAGCCAGTTCCCTACCCATCTCACCAGCTTTGCACCTGTCCCTGTGCCTACTAACTTACTTCCCAGCCTTCCATGCGGCACCGAGTCGAATGCCTTACTGAAGTCCAGATACAGGACATCTACTGCATGGCCCCTGTCCAGTTGCCTAGTTACCCAGTCATAGAACTCCACCAGGTTTGTTTGGCAGGATCTGCCCCATTTGAAGCCATGCTGTCTGCTGTCCTGTAGTCCTTTGGCCTCTAGGAGGGCCACCATCCTCTCCTTCAGGATAGTCTCCATTAGCTTACCCACGATGGATGTGAGGCTCACTGGTTTGTAGTTTCCTGGTTCATCCTTGGGGCCACTCTTGTGGAGGAGCACCACATGAGCCATCCTCCAGTCCTGAGGTACACACCCCGAATGTAGTGAGGCATTAAATAGGTCTGCCAAAGGTCCTGCAAGTACCTCTGCCAGCTCCTTCAGTACCCTGTGGTGGATGCCATCTGGGCCTGGCGCCTTATCCACCCTCAGTGCCTTCAAACACTCCTGAACTCTGCCCTCCATGATTTCCCCTTCCCCTCCCCTCCTGTTTCTGACATTTCTCCCCCCTTAGGTGTCACCCTCCTCTTCTCTTTAGTAAATACTGAGCAGAAGTACTCATTTAGTGCTTCTGCCTTATCGCACCCTGCTTCCACCCAACCCCTCTCCTTCCTAATCCTTACTATGTGGTCCTTACAGCTCCTTTTCTCCCTGATGTACCTAAAGAAGTCCTTCTCCCCCTTCTTAATGCCTTGTGCCAGCCTGAGTTCCGTAGATGCCTTGGCTCCCCTTACTGCCCTTGTCACCTCCTTCGATTCTGTCAAATACTCCTCCCTGTCCTTCCCTCTCCCTGTTTTCTTTGTACTTCCTAAAGGCAGCTCTTTTCCTCCTTACCTTTTCCATGACCTCCTTGCTCAACCAGCTCGATTTCTTAGCCCTAGCCTTCTTGGTCTGGGCCTTGCAGCAGGTTTTGGTTGCCTCTACTATCCCCAGCTTTATGAGTTCCCACCTCTGGTTAGTGTCCATACTAGATTGAATTCTGGCCAGGTACCCTTTTACCACTTCCCCCATCCTCCCAAAGTTGGGCCTTCTGAAGTCCAGCACTCTTGTGCCAGATTCCACTCCTTCCTTGCCCATATCCAATGTGAGCCATACTGAGTGGTGGTCACTCCCTGACAGCGGTTCCTCCACTGTAAGTTCTCTCACAAAGTCCCCATTTGCCAGCACAAGGTCAAGGGTATTCCCTAACCTGGTTGGTTCAATAACCATTTGCAGCAGGAAGCTGTCCTGGAAGGCATCCAGCAGTACCTGTTCCCTTCTGTTCCTGGTTGTTGGGGTACTCCAGTCCACTCCTGGCTTATTGAAGACCCCCACAATCACCACACTACCCTTCTCACAGGTTTTCCTGATCTGTCCCTCTAGTTCCCTGTCTAACTCCTCCATCTGAGATGGCAGCCTGTACACCACTTCTGTTCTAAGAATCCTATTCTTGGAATCCTGGATTTGCATCCAAAGTGACTCCATAGTACCGTCTTCCCCTTCCTCCCTTACAAAATTCAGTCCTTCCTTCACATATAGTGCCACCCCCCCTCCTTTCCCAATCACCCTGTCCCTACGAAATAACCTGTATCCTGGTACAGACAGGTCCCAGTCATTGCATTGGGTGGCCCATGTTTCTGTGATAGCAGCAATGTCCACCTCTCCCTCTGCCATGAGCACCTGTAACTCTGCAGTTTTCCTCCCAAGGCTCCTAGCATTAAGGGTAACCACCTTCCACCCATTTCCCGATCTCCCATCCTGCCCTCTTTTACTAGCATCACCAATAGTACTTGCCATTTGTCCTTTGTCACTGTTTTGGGGGGGTAAGCTCATATGGTTTCCCAACCTGCGGTCTCTGCATGTCTCTTGCCCAATTGCCACTCCCCGCTCCTAGTTTACATTCCCAACTTCCTCTATGTACTCCTCCATCCTCTGTTTCAACACTTTCTTTCCCTCCTCACTCAAGTGTAGTCTGTCCTTGGCATAGAGACTACTGTCCCCCCAGGTCCATCCACACCCCCCAACAGCCCATACCCTTTAGCACAACACCAGATTATTAGCCATCCATTAAATTCCTCTATTCTCAGCTTTCTTGATGTGCTTGCCTTGGGCACTGGAGTATCTCCAAAAAAGTTACTGATCTTCCTGCCCCCTCACATGATTGTCCAAGTTCCTCAAACCTCCTCTGGACAATATCTACTGTCTTGTCAGCCAGGTCATTCGTCCCAAGATGTATAATTAAATGAGGCTTGTCCCTACCCCTTCTAGCATATTTCAGAACAGATTGTCCCACCATTTCCTCTGTCATTCCTGGCATGGCCTCCACCCAAATGTGACTATGCCTCTCCCCCTTGCTACCCCACCTGACTCCTCTTAGTATTGAGTCCCCCCAGCACTAAGATTCCACCACTTTTACTCCCTGCTTGCTTCCATTCATCTCCCTCTCTCATTTCCAGTGTTACACGAGGTCCCTACACCCTAATTGGTACCCTCAGAGGTACACCGTAGACAGCTAGCACTTAAGTATATGTTATACTACCATAAGGGCTAAGGGCATCTACCATACAAGAAATGTCAAGATATGAATGCATATTGTTGTAATACACTTTGCTTGCTAATACATATATTCTGCTATGTATTTTCCATATATTTCTTACTTGTAAGATGCCAAGGCACCTGTGTCCTTGGAAAAATTATAATATGTAAGACGGCATTGCCACCTTTTGGTGATTTGTACTACTACACTGAGTTATGTAAGACTCTGTATAAGAACTCTTTTGTTCTCAAACTGATGACTGTACAGAATTGTATAATGTTATCTTGGACCATGGAGCCACCTCTAATTTAGCCAATAGGGCTCATCTCTGTAACTAGAAATGTTTCTATCTTACAGTAACCAAAGTAATTATCATAGGTATATAATGTAATACACTAGTCTTATACCTCGGAGACCTTAGGAGAGACCCCAAGAGACCCCAAGAAACCTCGAGGTATATGGAATGCTTAGCACTGGATCCCGGTTCGTATTGGTAAGAACTGCTTAGGGCAACTGTGAATTGTCCTTTTGATAGCAATAAACTTGTTTATTACTCTAATGAAACATGTCTGTGATTACTTGCATTCCCAATATCGTCAAGAATCTGAAAGTGAGGTTTAGACCTCCTAACAAATTGGTGACAGTGTGTAGGCGATATTTGGTGTTTGTAAGTTTCCACTTGTTGTTAAAACATTTTCCCTTTCCCACGGGGACAGTAGGTGTACATTCCCGTATCACCGCTCCCGTTTTAAAACCAGTTTGTAGTAACTTACAAAGTCTGGATGTCTCTTCAGACGTGGTCGATGCCGTCTCGACCCACTCCATAGCAACTTTGAATTGTAAGCCTACAACTTATACAGTAGCCCGGCTGTGTATAAAGAGTTTCCTGCTGTGGATCAATACGCAGCACGGTGCCTTTTTCACACTTTGATTTTTCGTTCCCTCCCACACAACGGCCACCATATCAAATATCTTCACAGAGCTGAGACTCGATGTCTCGAACTTCCTTGCCTCCCATGGAGGATGGGCTGACTTTGCACGGGACACAAGTCAATCCAAAAACCATATACTGGGGATTTCAACCCAGTACATGGAGACGAGACAATCAGCCAATAAGCGACAAGCTAAAGGGATGATGGTCGCGGCTCTCTATGCTGCTCTGGAAGCCTCCGAAGCGAGGTTTCGAACCCTTGATCTGCAAATTTCATCTCTTAAGCAACAGATGGGTTTGCAGGAAACAGAATGCATCAGGCTGCAGCAGAACTTGGAGTCCGAACTCCATACTCTGCGGAATGAAAAGGATTCACTATTGCATCATTCGGATCAGGCTGGAGAACAGGAACTGTGTATGTTGAAACAGGAGTGTGAAAGTTTGAGACAGGATAAGGGACAGGTATTGCAAATGAATGATTTGTTAAGTGCTGCAAATGCTCAGTTGAGTGAGGAAATGGGTGAGCTGCAGGACGAGATAAACCAGGTACGTAATGATTTAGAAGTGTCTATTAGGGACAATCACGAATTGAGTGCCACTTACAGAGTGTTGCAAAAGCAAAAACAAGATGAGATTGATATGGATGTTGCAAGTGTGAGTCATACTGAATGTAGAACCAAAATGGCGAAACTGCTCTATCAGCAGGAGGTTCTGGCTGGCCATGTTAAGGCAATGGGAGGCATAGACCCTGCCTTACATACGTCATCTGAAGGGGAGTTATCAGATGATGACGTTTCACAATACAACACCCAGTCACTCCCCTACTATGGCCCAGAGGCCCAACACAGCCATCCACAACTTGACTGGTCCCCACTCCACCCTCACCATGTCATACGTCATCAACGACATGATGCCCATCATGGGAGATGCCAACATGGTGGCCCCCATAATGGGGGGGAGCAGGCCCAGGCCTGGTCCCTACGGCACCACTGATAGCCGATATTAATGTGGAAGACAGACAGGAGATAGAAACTATGATTGAAACTGCGATAGGCAATGTACCCCTTCCTGAGAGGAGTAAAAGGGCCATTAAAACCCAGATTAGGCAGCTTCTGCAAGAGGCTGGCACTCAGGAAGGTATTGTCCACACTGCAGCTGAGGCTGCAGCTCAGACCACCCTGGATGGTGCTCGAGACAATCTACCTCTGCCTGATCGACCCAGTAATCCCCTACAAATGGCCTACTCTGTTCAACAAATAGCTGACAGCATCAGTAGGATGAACCCATCCAACAACCTCATCTGTCACTTGGAAAAGGTGCGTTCTAAATGCGAGATGCTTAGCCTCGCTGCAGAATATCAGGTCCAAATACTACACCAGACCATCGATCCTGGTTTGTTGTCCAAACTCCCCGATGCTGTCCACCAGGATGGGAACGCCACCTTTGATGAGGTTGCAACTGAGCTCATTTCTGCTCACAGCCCAGGTGTAGTAGATGCTTTCATACCCTGTAAAACAGAACGCAAAGGAAAGTCCAGCGACTTACCACCAGAGACTCTGGATGGCCTACCGAGCAGGAAAGCAGGAAAGCACTTGGCACAAGAAGCTGCGGATGTAGATCTTATTGAATACAAGACCCTGTTCCTTAGGAACATGATTCCAGCAGTACGAGAAAAGGTAGAGCCAACCACCTACCCCAATACAGATAAGTTTGCCAACATTCTTCAGAAAACTGAGAAAGCATACCAACTCTATATCCATGATATGGGCTCCAGTTCCAAGAAGGTGGAGCCTACTCCGGAGGCCACGACGCACTACACAGTGGAAGGGCAGGCCCAACATCAGCAAGCCCCTACAACTGACAACCAACACCCCCAACAGGCCCATCAACAACGACAACGAGAACAACAATAGGGTGGGAACCGGAATTGGCATAAGTATAAAAAGCATAAGGGTAAAGGTAAACCACAACAGCAAAGAACAGGCTCTTCATATAGGGAGATAGCTGAAGAGAATTGGAAATTCCGAGAGCTCCTGGGACAAGTACGCTCTGTAGTGGATGCCATTCCTGCACAGGCCCTTTCAGCAGTACAACCAGCAACCCAGACCCTAACTGGTCATGGGGACACTGGTGGTACAGGCCCGCAGGCCCATTCAGGCCTGAACCCAGAAGCTCCTCTCTATATAGCATCAGTGCAACATGGTGAAGTGATTCACAAGAGTCGGGCCCAACCTCTCCATGCTTCCAGCAGGACAGATTGATAATTACAGGCCCCAGTCCAGATAGTAAACAAGCTAGTCTTGGATACAAACAGAAGGCCCTGCACCGAGGCCGAGGTCGGGGGCCGCCTACTAGCTGTCCTGCTAGATACAGGTGCAGCTGTATCTGTGTTACATGATGAAAACCCAGTCACATCCCCTTGGTACACCGGACGGAGGACCAACATGTCAGAAGCTGATGGTACTAGGTTACCTGCATACCGTTGTCTACCCCTACCAGTAGAGCTAGGCCATCTAAAGGCCTCACACACTTTCCAACTGATGGTATTGCATGATCATCCCAGTATAATAGGGATTGACTTCCTCGCACCACACGGCTGTGTGGTGGACCTAGCTAACATGTTACTGATACAAATTTAGGGTCAATATCATACCACTTTGATTCCCGATTCACACGTCATGGCAACAATATCTGCCAATGACAAGGAGTTTGACGTCATAGATTTGTACAAGAATCATGAACTTTTCCCAAAGCTCCTCCCTATTTTGCAACAACATTTGGAAGCATTTGCAATCAATAAACATGACTGTGATAGAATGCACACTGTCATCGAAGTGCCAGGCCCAGCACATGAGAGGCAAAGGCAATATCCTTTCCCAACTGAGGCCTTGCCTTCCCTCAGAGAGATGATCAAGTCACTCCTCAAGCAAGGAGTAATCAGAACTTGTGTTCCCACTTCCAACTCCCCAGTGTGGCCCATGAAGAAACCCACAGGCGCCTGGAGACTTACTATTAACTACAGGAAACTGAATCAGGTCACCCCCAGTTGTTCTCCAACTGTGGCATCAGCACCAGATGTGCTATGACTTCTGACCCCTGACTTGAAATGGTTCAGTGCCCTGGACATCTCCAATGGTTTTTGGTTACTACCATTGGCCCTTAAGAGTCAATATAAGTTTGCCTTCACCTTTGAAGGAAGACAGTACACGTGGACCTGCTTTCCACAAGGATTTCATAACAGTCCATCCCTGTTCCATCTACACATGATGGACACCCTCAAGAGTTTTTCTACTCCCCAATGTCTCTTGCAATATGTGGATGACCTGTTGCTGGCAACAGCCACACAGGAAAACATTTGGATCTCTTGGATGAACTACTGACTCTCATTCAGAGAGCAGGTTTGAAATGCAATCCAGAAAAAGCACAACTGTGTCAGAAAGAAGTACTCTTTCTAGGTCTAAAAATAACTGACCAAGGTCGAAGCCCTACCTGGAGGAAAGTACAGGGATTGCAAGTCTTGCCATTGCCCACCAGTGTGCCAACTCTTCGAAGGTTTCTAGGTATGGTGAACTATTCGAGAGATTTTATTTGTGATTTTGCTCAGAAAGCTGCTCCTCTGTATGAGTTACTCAAAAAGGACATCCCATGGACTTGGGGCCCCATACACACCCAGGCTGTGACATCACTGAAGAAGGCCTTGGCCTCTGCCCCAGCTCTGGTCAACCCCAATCCAGCACTACCATTCAATCTGGAATGTGCCACCTCTGACATTGCCATGTCAGCAATGCTGGCCCAGAAGGTGCATGGCACTTTGCGACCCATTGCATAAGCCTCATAGCTCTTGGCCCCAGTGGACCAGAACTATGGTCTTTTTGAAAGGAACCTTCCTGCCACCCACTGGGCTGTCAAGCACTTCCTGTATATCATTGGGTACTCACCACTGATCATCAACACCAACCACACCCCAACTACTTTTCTGTTCTCAGACAGAGTGAAGGATGGGTCAGTCTCTAACACCAGACTGACACACTGGTCACTTCTTCTCCAGTATAGAGACATACAGGTACAACCGACAAGAGTTCCATCTATGTTGGCTCATGGACTCCTTTTCCAGGGAGAACCCCATGACTGTACACTACAGTTGCCTGACCTTCCAGATCCAGTTCCTTTCCTCCCTGCCACGCCACAAACACTTGATAACACCTCTTTGTGTCATGTCTTTTCTGATAGTTCAGCATCCTACTATCAGGGAGCTCAAATTGCAGGGATGGGCACTTTAGTGATCTACCCTTATGGGAACACTGTCAAAATAGCTAAGCACTGTAGTGTAGTATCATCACAATATGCAGAGATGGCAGCGGTGGCCTGTGCCCTTGAGTTCATCCAGCATGGAACTGAGGATATCATCATTTTTACAGACTCTGATTGGGTTTGTTGTTCTCTTACAGAATTTCTTCCTTTCTGGCAGAAGAACTCCTTCCTGTCCTCTGATGGCAGCCCAGTGAAGTACAAGGAATTGGTAATATTCATACATTTACTGGCACAAAAATTTGCACACAAACTCTATGTACACAAATTCAAAGCTCATTCTCTCCATGACCCCTACCATGCTTTCAACGACACAGCAGACACCCTTGCTAAGGAAGGGGCCTGAGGGGGGGAAGTCTGGATGATGGATCATCCAGAGGCCAATGCAGCTGTACAGATTACTCTGGAAGTACTCAGGAAGAAACCTGAACCCTTTTCACCCTTGGACCTCTCAGCAGCCCAGCATTTTGACACTGAACTTAAAGAAGTGTTCAGATTCCTTGACAAGGGTTATGCAGAGAAATGTCACACACACAACTCCTATTTTAGGCGTGAAGGTAAGTTACGTTTGTCACCAGATGACAAGCTCACCTGGTTCCAACCAGATGACTCCACCATTAAATTGTGGTTGGTCCCCAGACATTTAAGATCTGAATTCCTGCACCAAGTGCACTATACACCCACTGGTGGACACCAGGGAAGGGAAAATACCCTCCAAAGGCTCAAGACCACCGCCTGCTGGCCTGGTATCACCAAAGATGTTAAACAATACATAGACAACTGTCTTATTTGTGCTCAAAACAACCCCATCCCTACCAAACAAAATGCCAAACTCTTACCACAATGACATTCTGGTCCTTGGCATGCCATACAGATCGATTTCATTGGTCCTCTGACCAACACCAGCAGAAATAACAAGTATGCTCTTGTGGTAACTGATCTCTTCTCTAAGTGGGTCGAAGCTTTCCCCATTAAGACATGCACTGGAAAAACTACTGCCAAAATCCTGGTGGAACAGATTTTCTCCAGGTGGGGTCTACCACTAAAAGTAGACTTTGACAAAGGAACCAGTTTTACAGGTGAGTTGATGAAAGAATCCCTTCAACTACTTGGAGTTCAGCAGAAGTTCCACATACCCTACCACCCCCAATCCTTAGGTCAAGTAGATAGACCCGACAGAAGGATCAAGCAAATTCTTTCCAAATTCATTGAGGATAATCCCAAAACATGGGATTCCCTACTGCCATTACTCCTTATGGCAATTAGGGGCACACCCTTAGCCACCACCCAGCTCACACCCTTTGAGGTGATGACTGGTAGACAAATAAGATTACCTGAACACCTGTTGTTTAACCTGCACACCCCCACTGAAGACCATGTGTCTGTGGACCAATATGTGGAAAAACTCAGAAAAGACCTTATACACACACACTTGTATGCTGCCAACTGCATGGGTAAGGCCCAGCAACAATCCAAAATACAGTTTGACAAACACGCACAAGAAGTGGATTGGCAAGTTGGAGATCTGGCAATGGTACTTCGATTTGCACATCCCACCCACTCCTTCTCCAACAAGTGGAAAGGTCCATACCCCGTTGTCAACAAGCTCAGTCCAGCTGTCTATCAGGTTAGACTCCTGCAAAACAACTAGTTGACTGACAAATGGTTACTTGCAAACTAGCTGAAACTGTATAAAGGAGCTTAAATTACTTTTCCTCACTCCATTGGGTGGAATAGTACTAACATACTAATCTTTGATCTTCATTTTCAGATACACTGACAAGATGGGTATCTTTTTCCATTACTTTCTCCTCTCGGGAGTTATCCCCTGCATCCAAGGCATGGTACCGGACCTCCTATGACACCTCGATCCTCCAGCACCTTCTCCAGAGGGAGTATCCATCAATATACCAGATAGTATGATCACTGTCCAGGAAGGTTCCGATGCTTACCTCACTGCCTCGGTTGTTGCTCCTGATAAATCTACCCTTCAAACTGAGTGGCAAATCACATAGCAAGGGCAAATTCTCCCTGTAGCCAAATTCTCCAAATGGACTTTCCAAGGTTGGTCCAATGCTAAATTATCCCCAAATGGTTCTCTGTCCTTGTTACAAACTGCACTAAGACATTCTGGTTTGTACAACATTACTGCCTTAATTGCTCCTTCATACTGTAATTCTTTGTCCAGAGATTCTGCTCAGAAATTTTGTGCTATACACCACATGGCTTCTGCAGCCATGTACCTCTCTGTGTTACCACCCACCAATAAACAGCTTTTGGAATGTCCAAAGCATACCCCTGGTCCCCGTAGTGGTCTAACAGCCACTGCTCTCCCAGGTTCTTTGATTAATAATGTACTGTTTATGCATATACCTGTTTTGTTTAATCTTACTTACTGGAATATGAAAGAATTTGGTATGTGTCACAATGCTAACACTTCAGCATTTTATAGTACATTACTGCTTGATAGTTTAGCTGCATTTCAGATTCATACTCAAGACCCTATTACCAGGGTCCATTCTACTGAACATAGAGGCAACTTTAGGAGAAAGCCCTCTCCTGATGATCTAACTCGTAAACGTAAGACACGTGAAGTTGACAGTTCTGATGTCATAGGTGCAACAGGTACTGTCACAGGCCTTTTTGGTACAGCTATGTCTATTTGGAATAAAGCAGACATTGCTGCTATCAAAGCTCATTCTGCCAAGTTCTCCACTGGTTTGGTCAACAACATACTACCCCCATTATTGCACGGTGTGGATGGCCTTAGTCAGGAAGAAAGATACACTGTATACAACATGCACGACATTGCTAAAGCATTCACTGATTCAAGAGATAAGATCAACACACTCATACAGCAGAACAGTAAGGAAGCAGATAAACAATACATTGCAAGAGAAATACTTTGCTCTGCCTACGGTTCATACATTATCACTACCATCAACAACCACTTCCGCAATCTAGAATCTGGAAGAATCCCTGACATCATACATGACAGACATATCTCCAAATGGTATTGCCCATGATGTAAAACCCCTAGCTGGGTTTCTATGTGTATGCAACTAACTTTTACCATTCCTATTTCTACTGCTAGGAATTTGGGGTTTGTAACCAGACACCCTAATACTGGTCCTTGTTTTGCTTCTAAGAAACGTTCCATAACAGATACCATGTTTGTTTCTTTTACTGTCTCTTTACCACATTTCGATCCCACTACTGCTTTGTTCGACAAGCTTGCAGTGGTGCATTAAATTGGCATTTGGACAAAGACATCTACAGGGAACTCCTGGATCTACCGCCTCTACTGGTTTACCATCCTTTCCTGGATGCCTGGGTGGCTCCGCACATGGACTGCTGTGTGAAAAACCAATACATTTACTTGTGCCAATGTGATGTATTTGATGTTATTCAACCTGTTTGTGGTTATTCTCCAGACAGCACTGACTGGACTTTCACCATGGATGATGACATCATGGCAAATGGCGCCGACTCCTTCGACTCAACTCTGGCTCCAGATAAGCTGTACCGATCATATCATGAGGTGGTTCATCGCCTTTCAACATGGATTTCGAAGACAACCTACACCTGCCCTGTCCAGTTGCAAAAGTGGAGACTCCCTACTGTTCACTCTCAGTATAATTCTGATGGACAATACTGCATGGTAACTAACTACAAATCATATACTTATGGACCTGTTGCATGTGCTATTGATTACCCCAATTTCTGTTTTGTTCCCCACCAGAATACTGTCATTGGTCATATCATTATAACTCCCGTACTCCTCATGGATGCAGACATCATTGATGGTAACCCTGATTATCTGCTCACACTGTCTGAACACTTACCATATTTTAAGGTACACATAGACCCACTCACACTTACATTGAAATCACTTTTAGACAGGAAAGACACACACCTCATCCACATCAGCAATAATATGACTAAAGCCAATGAAGCTATCCTCTCCCTGATTAATGATGGTGACATGAATGATGCATTGACTAACACGTGGTTAGAGATTACTTTTAATGGTTTTGTTATTATCCAAGCATTTTTAATCTTTATTTTGATTATTATGCTCTGCTGCCTATGGCACACACTGCAGCAACACTGTGAGCAGCTCAAGTTCCTTTACAAAGTTTGCACGTCGGGTTTGTAAATGACAACTGCTCCTGTCCTTTCCTATTCAATTGCCTGTGTTGCCCTTGGAGGCAACAAGGGAGAATGTTACATGAGGTCCCTGCACCCTAATTGGTACCCTCAGAGGTACACCATAGACAGCTAGTACTTAAGTATATGTTATACTAACATATAGGGCTAACAGCATCTACCGTACAAGAGTAGATGTCAGAATATGAATGCATATTGTTGTAATACACTTTACTTGCTAATACATATATTCTGCTATGTATTTTCCATATATTTCTTACTTGTAAGATGCCACGGCACCTGTGTCCTTGGAAAAATTATAATATGTAAGATGGCATTGCCACCTTTTGGTGATTTGTACTACTACACTGAGTTATGTAAGACTCTGTATAAGAACTCTTTTGTTCTCAAACTGATGACTTTACAGAATTGTATAATGTTATCTTGGACCATGGAGCCACCTCTAATTTAGCCAATAGGGCTCATCTCTGTAACTAGAAATGTTTCTATCTTACAGTAACCATAGTAATTATCATAGGTATATAATGTAATACACTAGTCTTATACCTCAGAGACCTTAGAAGAGACCCCAAGAGACACAGAGAAACCTCGAGGTATAGGGAATGCTTAGCACTGGCTCCTGGTTCATATTGGTAGGAACTGATTAGGGCAACTGTGATTTATCCTTTTGATAGTAATAAACTTGTTTATTACTCTAATGCAATGTGTCTGTGATTACTTGTATTCCCAATATCATCAAGAATCTGAAAATGAGGTTTAGACCTCCTAACACCAGTTCCTCTTCTTCCTCCTACACATTATTTCCCCCTTTTGCCCCTGTTGCAATTCTCCCAGCAGAACTTCCCACTGCTCCGGTTTTTTGTCCAGGCATTTATCAGTTACTCCTCTAACTTCATCATTTCCCTCCTCCACCTTCTTCCTCTCTAGCAGTGCAAAACTAATTTCTGAAGACCCTTCACAAATGCCCGCTTCCTCTCTCTTCATAGTAACCTGTTCTCTCCTTTCCACTCCATGACTTTTGCCACTTCTTCGCCTCCCCTCACAAGTCCCTCTCTCCTCCTTCCATTTGTCTTTGTCTCCTGACCTGGTTTCCCCAGCAATTGTTCTTCCTGACCTGGGCCTCCTTGTCCCTGCTTCCTTTCTTCTGATTCTCTCCTCACCACTGTTGGCTTAAATCACCCTCCCTCATCTCCCATTCTTCCTCCCTCCAGTATTGGGCTAAACCCACCCCCAGTCTGCCTTGCCTGTCTTAGTTCCTTTTTTCAGACCCTCAATCTCCTTTCTAAGTTTCTCTATGTGGTTGCACACTAAACATCCTCCCACACTCCTGGCAATTTTTAGAAATATTGGTGTGCTACAGTTGTTGCAACCTACCACCCTACACATTGCTGTCATTGCCCACCAATGACCCCCCACCCTTCCAGATGAAGGACACCAAACACTCCCCCAAGTCTCCCCTCTCCCCCCTCTATCAGTGCAAAACATTATTTTCTTAATTTCACTTACCCCCTTTGTTGTACAAGTTTAGATAGCTTGAGCAACTGCTTTTTATATTCCTAACCTTCCTATCCATACTCAAAAAGAGACTTTAAGTAGCTATTGCACAACCTTCCTCAAACTCCTACTCCTCCTTTCCACACTGCAATAGCAATGCAAAGAAGTAACAATGAAAGCTCCTAGATTTGCAGTTACTTCTCTCTTCCACTGAGATAGCAGTCACCTCTTCACTCACTGCTGTTCCTTTCCTGGATGTCTGCTTCTGCTATGACAGGTGCATATCCTTTGCCAGTTTGAGGAAGTAATGTCAGAACCCCTGGAATAAAGGAAATCATGGACCAGGGATGTGTGGGGTGAGGGGTTGGTGGGTGGGACCAACCCAAGTCTTCCAGAAACAATCAGGTAGCTGAGGCCCCTGGTCAGACCATTAGCACCCTTCCCCCACTATGGACTAACCTTTGCAGCTAGTGAAACCTGCAAAAATGAATCACAATTCTACTCAAAGCCCCCAAAATCGGTTTGCTATCAAAAGAAACAGGTCTCCAATTCAAACAGCTTCACCAACAACACATCAAAATAGGCTTGAAATTAGAAGATATAGGTCTCTGATTCAGAAAAACAGCCCCAGTTAAATCACACCAAATCGATTTTAAATCAGAAGAAATAGGCCTCTACAAATGCAGCCTGCTACACAGTGAAACATCAAACAAATGAGCCCACTTATAGCCACCAAAACAGTTTTCAAAATTCCAACAGCCCCAAAACAATACCCTGCTAGCCCCTTAAAAGTAGTAAGAAAGAAAAGAAATAACTTTCTATCAAGTAAAATCCACAAGAAACAATGTAAAAACAACAAGATGCTACTGTACTGTAACAGATCTGATCCTTTCTCTTCTAGTTCCTTCTGAGAACCCAATGCAACCTCCCATTTTTTCCATAGCTGAGGAAGTTTTGGGGACTTACGGAATGTTTTGCACCTTCCGATAGCTTTGAGAATCCTGCCCCGGTGTTAATGTGTGACAGTATGCTGCATTTCTAAAAAAATATATCTGAACTTCACCATGAATAATGATTCAATGTGTAAACATGTGACAGCATGCTGAATTTTAAACAAAGAATCACTGCTCTAACAAATGAAACACAATGTGAGATGTAACAGCTTCATAGCGCACTGCATTTAAAACAATCAAACTGCACTCACATCAATTATAGCCAAAAAGGTACTGATTATCTATATAAGATGAATAAGAGTCAAGATTCAAGCAGGTGTTTGGCAGCTATAGTAAGATACAAGTTATAAGGCTTAAAAGTTTGGTTTAAAAAAAAAAGAGAGTTTGAATCGAGTGTGTCAAATCAAAGAATCAAGCCTTAGTAATGCACAAAAAAAATAGCAGCTTGTTAAGTGGGTGGCCAACATAAATGATTTATTGATATATTTATTATTTTTTGGACTAATGAGACATTAGACAAAATGACACTGTATGCTCAGTAATATCTATCCTGAATTCGATGGGAGTCCCAATGTGAACATCGCTGACAGGCAAAAAGTCAGCCATTTCAGAAACTACAGAGCTGCTACTTGCATCAGAACTTCAAAATTGCTCAAATCTACATGTTCAATGGCCCACACAGCCAGTATAGTGTTATGCTTATGCAACTGTGTTACTTCGGTTTTGGCCATTCGCACTCTCTATTTCAGAGGAATTACCACCCTGTAGGGGTACCAAAGGCAAGGAGCCCTCTAAGAGGGTTTCACCCCAGAGGTGCTATGAGATGATTCCCTTGGCTAAAGCTACCTTAGGAAGAATCCCAAGGAGAGAGGCGCTGCCTCTGAAGGAGCAGGGGAGGATGGTGGAGAAAGGAAAAAGTGCTTCAGAAGGAGACTGAGAGGAACTGCTTATATACAGTAGCTCAGGAAGTGGGAGTGGCTGGTTGCTTGTCCATGGAATCAAAGGCCCAGCCTTCCAATTCAAGGCCCACACAGCCAGTATAGTGTTATGTTTGTGCAACTGTGTTACTTAGGTTTTGGCCATTTGCACTCTCTTTTCCAGAGGAATTACCACCCTGTGGGGGTACCAAAGGCAAGGAACCCTCTAAGAGGGTTCCACCCCTAGAGGTGTAGGATGATTCCCTTGGCTAAAGATACCTTGGGAAAGATCTCCAAAGAGAAATGTAGTAGTGTGACGCATTTAAACAATCAGTAGTTGTGAGCCATAGTAATAGATAAAGCATCAGGCAGCTTGATAATGTAATGAGATGCACAGGTTAACAATGGCATGAGTTTGATGGGTTGCAAAAGGGAATGAGGGGACCTCCAAAGGAGAGAGGGAACGGCAGTAAGGACACCATCCTCCTCCATCCAACAGCAGATCCTACCTAAGGAACTAGGGAATACTACACAAACTAACAGTAATGACCTGAGGCACAGAGGAGAGAAAAAAAACCTTTTGAGGTGGAAATCTCTGGGGATCCAAGGCCTAGGTCACCTTCCCTCCAGGCTTTGGGATATTTTATTTAGTGATGGCTCTGCTGCTGTGATTTGGAAACCCAATGAAAGGGAGGTGGAAAATATTCCAATTTGGATGAAAGCTCTCACTCAATCCCTCTAATGGGAATGCTGTGAAAGGTTGTGAGTGCCACTCTACAACAATGGACAACCAAGGCAGGAGGAGGAGGAGGAGAGCAATGACTGCTGAGGCACTCACTTGGCCTACCAATCTAAACACAAATCAGGTGAACCAGAGGCAGTCATGGGGAGGATAGCTTTGAAGGGTGCCTCCGAACCTGCTCGAGCAGCTAAAGGGGCCCCTGTGAGAGCCCAACCCCCTTCACCACTGAGTCTTCACTTCTACAACTTGAGTTGCCATTAGTACGTTTGACAACTGAAGGTGCACGAGGAGTGAGGATGTTCCCAGCTATGGGCCAGGTGAGAAGGACCCCTTTCCAAGCTTCACATGCTCAATCTGTAGACTCTGGGTGAAGAGCGAGATCGTCAGCTGCAGGGGAGCCCTGTGCTAGAATGGTATAGCTGGCATGTCCCAGAAACTGATGAGGAGTCGAATGAGCGTTAAGTGCTGAGATCTTGCAGATGTCAGCTGGCAGGGAGCGTTAAGCAATGATTACGTAAGCAAGAGTGTACCTGCACGTACTTCAGTAAGGCAGGGTAGCAATAGTTGGAAGGACACGTAGATCTGTAAGCAGTAGGAATAGACAGACCTGCATGTAGGTCTTCAAAACATAGTAGCAATAGTGGGACCTGAACGAAGGTTGGAGAAGCAGCACTATGGTAGTGGGGCAAGACAGCCAGGCATTCAAAAAGCCAATAAAAGTGACAAATACTCTGAGGATTTTCTGCAGTGGAGGCAGGATTTAGAACATAAGTAATTAGCCACATGGGGCCTCTACTCCTCAAACACTTCCAAGTCCCTGCCATAGGAAAAACAAGAAAGTGATGGAAGGGGTCGAGAACCACATGCAGATACTGAAGCTAGTTTACAGCATCAGCAGTAGCTTAGCTGACCTCAGAGTATAACAGCAGTGTACAAACATAGAACAACATCTGTATTGAGTAACTATGAGTGGTAGTATTCTATAGATATGGAATGGAAGGAAGCACAATGCTCTGAAAGCAGCTGTCACCAGGCAGTGCAATGAAACTGCAGCAATGAGGTAAGTAGGATGAGTTGAGAAATCATGATTGAGCTGCATAGCTAGGGTTCAGAGTGAGCCTGAATCAGGTGAACACAATTAAGTGTGCAGCAGGATGAGCAGCAATGGTTTGAGTTGAAACACACAGATAATGATTGTGATAGCATTGTGAGTAACTGAACAAGTAGCAGGAGCTCTAGATTAGCAATAGGCTAATAACGTAGGGACAAAAGCTCCCAAAATGCAAAACTAAAGACACAGAGCACAAGGAACAACAACAGAAAGAAGCACACAGCCGGAGGCAAAATACAAACCAGAAGCATGATAACAAACACAGAAGTCCAGCAGAAACAAGCAGAAGCAGAAGGGGGTGGGCAGACCCCAGCCAGCTGTAGAGGACAGACCGACAGAGCCTTTGGCTGGCAAAGAAAAAGTACTTCAGAAGGAGACTGAGAGGAACTGCTTATATAGCTCAGGAAGTGGGAGTGACTGGCTGCTTGTCCATTGAACCAAAGGCCCAGTCTTCCAAGTATTATGGTGATCCTAAGTGCTCTGTTTTCATAAGATGTCCTTTGCAAAACGTGAGAAAAACTCTGAGATGCCATGGTGCCACTACTAAAATTGAACAAGTGGTACATAATATATATCACTTCCTGATTCAGCTGCTATCAGCATGGAGCTGCGTTTGAGAGCGCAAGGAGGCACTCTAAATGAAGAATGACAAAACTATAGAAAGGGACACACCAAAACAAAGAAAAAATATGCTAGGTGTATATGATATTTCAGTAAGATGTTATTCAACTATTTAAAGCAGAAATTCACAGCAGTTCTCTTTTAATCAGATGCTCCATCTGCCAATGAGTGTCCGATTAAGTAAAGCACTCCATCTGGCACCTCCCCAACTTTTTCTGTTTTTAGCAGCCCACATCAAAAGAACTAAATCTGGCTGCTCATCGCTGGGCCCGCAAATTACTGTATGGGATAGACATCCCTTTGCATGGGATAGACATAAGGGAATTCTGGAGGTCAGAGGTAAGGGGCAACAGACTTCTAGGAAAACATAACATGAACTTACAAGCTCAAATGGGCAGACTGGGTGGGCTGTAGGCCATTATCTGCTGACAGTGTCTATGTATCTATGTAGCTACTGAGTCTGTTTAGACTGTAACTGTTTTAGTTGAAGTTTAGTGCCCCTGGTGCCCCATGATCATCATCTCACTTTTGTCTCTCACTCACACCTCCAGAAAAAAAAAGTTAAGTTATGTAACTTGTTTTTAACTTGTGCTATTGGAGGTGAGAGTGTCCTGATATGTTCTTATAGAAATGATTAAATTATATGGAGTAAAATGTAAACTGCTCTGCAGAGTAGGCTTCCATAAGCAAGTGCAGGACGCAGCTCAAAAAAAGGGAAAGATCAATATCAAAGCAATTTTACAAGCACAGAGTGATTTGGTGCTTGAATTTCCTGTAAAATAGGGTTGTGTGAATTTGACATGCATTCATCAGTTTCCATAAGCAAACCACACCTTGGGGGGTGGCATTGAATTGAGAGTAAAATTCTTCTCGATCAGGGCTTCTTAAAGGAGATGGAAAATGAATATTGCATTTTTAATTATGTTATACAGTCTTTATCTGTTTAATGGTCTTGAAATTAAAATTAGATGTTAAAAATGTCTTCTCTGGTGTGTTTTTTAGGTAGTTGTATGTTTTTGATGTGACGTTTGGTCACGAGCTATGATCACCGATACCTTTTTACTGTGTTGCTTCTGCATGCCCTGCTGAGAGATATGACATCAATGACTCCATGGCACTACCTAAAGATGGTATTTACACCATGACAGTGCTGATGGTCAAGGAATTCATGGAGGAAGGAAATGGATTCAGTGAAGAGCAGTTGTACGCCTTTCAAGTGGCAGTAGGAACAATTACTTCTTATATGTATGAGCCTGCTCTTCGCAACGGCCATAGTAGTTAAAACACAACTACTTGTAATGTAATCCCATGCAAGATGTCTTCTACTGGGAGTGAAGATGGGCAAGTTGTTTAAGAGTGGTGTATCTCTGAATGACCTAATGCTAGTCTGCTTTTATTGTATTAGTGTATCACAAATAAATATTGTGTTTTAAACAATAAAACAAATAGTGATGATAGTTTCATTTCATGTGCCAGGCTGATTCAGGTGTTCAGTAGTGTTGTGGGGATGGGGGGCTCTGCAGTGATCAGTGATCTGTCCAGACCAGTGTGTTGAAAAAAAAATACTGTTCATGTGACTTCTGATTCTAGCAGTTCTGTTGCTGTAAGCGTAATTGATTTTATGTAATCATTCTTAATCCTGAGGTATACCTCTCACTGTTCTACTAAAACATTAACCTCAACAGGGAGCAAATGAGTTTAGTTGCTTTTCCCCCAATCAGCTGATTTGTGTGGTTTGTGTGGTTGAAGTGGGGAAAGGAATGTTGTCATTGCAAAGTAAATTGTGTGTTGAAAAAAATCCCATTTACCTAATTTGTATGGATAGTATTTTCATTTGATCCTACTGCTGAAACATTTTCCACTGATTTGACCCAGGCACTTGGGAATTCTGAATTTTGTTTCATTGGTTACAAATAGGCACTGTTAGCACTGTCTGTATGCTGTGTGTGCCACTGTAGTGCCATACGATTATTCCAGACATTTTGTCATTTTAATATGTAATAGATGATATAAATAAAAAAAGAGATGTTTTTGGATTGTCTCCTACCAGGTGCTTTTACGTGTTTGGGCAATAAAAGTAAGGGTCAGAAAATCGTTGTGCTTGCATTCCCGAATGTCCTATCACTGCACTACTAGCTGCTCGAGTGTTTCCTTTTTTGGTCTTTCCATTTTTTTAAGTATATGTAATACAAAATAAATATCATGTTTAAAAAAAGATGAAATGTGAATGCTCAATGAGTTGTTCTACTATGTTTTGGGTGGGAAGGGGGATTGCCGGCAATGATAAGCAAATTGTGCCGTGTGGAGAAAAAAATTCTATCTTTTTTTCTGTTTCTATCAGTTATTTACCTTTTAGTTTCAGAGGCAATCTTGTTCATTCCTTATGCCCAGACATCCTATCATTCTGATGTTTGTATCACCTTGGGAAGAATATATCCTAACAGCAGTATTTGAATGTTGTGACTCTTGAATTACACATAATTGTCGGAGCATATTTTTTATGCTTTTGTTTGTTTTGTTGTTGATATTAGTAATGGATATTTAGATGTTTTTAGTGGAGGTTGGTGGAGCAGGATCCTACAAACCCATAGCACAGCCCACCCTACGGTGGTATCTAAGACCAGGTGGTCTGAAACACCTTAAGAAACTCCTGGCCAAATTGATCTCCCATATAGTACACCCCTGATATTGATACGGCGCTAAACTTTTTCGCACAAACATTCAACAAAGCCTGTGACATTTTCACACCTCTTACTGTACTCCATTCCAAAGTGCCGAATGCACCCTGGGTTACTCCTGCCCTGCTTCAACTACTTAAGCACAGGGATAATTTATGGCACCTGGCCACTGAAACTAGCCAGCCCGCAGACAGACAGGTGTATGCAGCTGCAAGAAACAAGTGTACCTGGGCCATCTGTAAGACTAAGGCTGATCACTATCAGTCCTCACTCACCTCCTCTTGGGGGAATGCTAGAACCTTCTGGGACAATATCAAACAACTAAATGGGAGCACACGCCCCCACCCTCCCAGATCAACATTGATGGCTCTATCTCCACTGACCCAGCCCTCATTGCCAACTTCCTTAATACATCCTTCACTGACCTTAGACCAGTCCTCCCTAGTGACTTTTGTGCCCCTCCCACTTCCCTACCTGGCCCTGACCTCACACGACCTTGCTTCCATTTATGCCGGGTTACTGCCCAAGAAGTCAGACCTCACCTAATCAATGCCCTAAAGAGCAATAGTACTGGCAGTGACTCCCTAGACCCCTGTCTCCTCCGCCGGGTACTGGATCTGGTCCTCACCCCAATCACTAGTCTCCTCAATAAATCCCTCTGCCTGGAGCAATTTCCTTCAGCTTGGAAAATTGCCACAGTCATACCCATACACAAGGGTGGTTACAGGTCCCTAGCCAGTAATTACCAGCCTATCTCCATTCTCTAATCCATCTCCAAAGCCTTAGAAAAAGTGGTGGCTACTCAAATTACGGATTACCTAACCAAATACATCTTCTGCCCTGAACAGCACGGTTTCCGTACAGGTCACAGTACCAGCACTACCCTCCTAGAATTTTCAAATTTTCTACACTCTTCTCTGGACTCGGGCTCTCTGCCGGGGGCAGTGTTCATTGATTTATCAAAAGCCTTCAACACTGTTTCCCATCCCTTCCTGCTGGATGCCCTCAGTCACACTGGCTTCGCTGCTGGGCCTGTCTCCTGGTGCTCCAGCTACCTGTCTGCCCCCTCTCAGCTTGTTAAAATTAATGGAACACTCTCCAACACTTGTTCTATCTGCTCTGGTGTTCCCCAGGGCTCCATCCTTGGACCCTTGCTCTTTTCTCTATACCCTGCCAGGTGCATGTACTGGAAAGATTTTGCTGTATGCAAATGATGCCGTCCTCTTTGCCTCTGACCGTAACCCTATCGCCCTCCAGGACTCCTTGCAAATATCTTATAATGATGCTGAAGCCAGGTTCAAAGAGCATAGACTTGTAATAAATCTCAAAAAAACAAAAACCATGCTCTTTGCCCACCCCCAAAACAAAGCCAGCAATTTCCTACTCCAGGTCCTCTCTAGCACCAAGTTTCCACTCGAGCAAGTCTACTCGTATAAATACCTTGGGATCTCTTTTGAGCCTGCGCTCACATTCCATGACCACATCGCTGCCCTAGCCTCAGCTTCCAATATTTGGCTGGGTATCCTATACCGCTACAAAGATGGTCTCCCCCTTGACGCCCTCCAACTTGCGGTCACATCTTCTATACTGTCCCTTGTGGATTATGGTTTACCAGTTTATGATGCTGCAGACCAGACCGCCCTCAACAAAATCCGCCTCACATTAAACAAGGCCTGTAGGCTAATCATAGGGATCCCCAAGTTAACACATACCTGCCAACTATATGCAAAGGCTATGCTGCTTGACCTAGATGAACGTCTCAGATATCAAACCTGCCTCATAACAAAAAAAACTCTCCTTGGACTATCCCCACCAGGGTTGACAGCCTCCATCCGCCAAGCAAAATCCCTAGTATAAACATGAACCTCCTGCAAAACCACACTGTTAGTCCCCAGGGCAAGGACCACACATGGTCAAAGGGCCTATTGCTACAGAGCCCCATCCTGGTATAACACACTCCCCACCTCTATCTCTGATGCCTCCACGATCTCCTGTTTCAAAACCTCCTTTCGAAATCACCTACTTAATACGCGTAGCTGTGACTGTTACTAAGTTGCCCTTGCTCATATGCTCTGACAAAGCTCTCTGAGTGGCTGCACCCAACCTACTACCAACCACTTCACATTGTCTTACTTATTATCACCTCCTCCGGTCTCTGCACCCCTCTGCCTGTATGCTCATACCATTGTTTGTTTATGAAGTACTACACATCTGTACCAACCTGTGCTCTGCTAATCCTGTAACTTTAAAATTGTAACCAATATATGTCAGTATGTTTTACCAATTGTTGTACTCCATTATGATGTAACAAAATTGTTTTACTGTATTTGTCCACTTTGTGACGAGGTACCTTTGAAAATGAGCCTCTGGCTCAAAGGTTTGTAAACTGATGTACAAATAAACAAAAATAAACAAATACATAGTGTCACACTAAATATATGTGAGACCCCCCCCAAAAAAATGTATCATTGGCATCTATATCTTATATTTATTTTGCTAGTTAGCTTAGCACAATGTGGAAATCTCACTCTTTACCTGTACCCAGGCATTCTGTCATTCCTTCTCGTTCCACCTTGGATGAAAATGTTCCTCTAGTAGTACCTGAAATGTATGTCATTTTATTCCCAGATGACTTCTTGAGCCCTACCTCTGCTTTTATATATATATATACATATATATATATATAAATATATATGTGAGTGTGTGTGTATATATATATATATATATATATATATATATATATATATATGTATATATAGTTGCAATAGTATATATATATATATATATATATATATATATTATGCAATAGAGAATAGTGGACCTCCAAAGGAGAGAGGGAACGGCAGTAAGGACACCATCCTCCTCCATCCAACAGCGGATCCTACCTAAGGAACTAGGGAACACTACGCTAGCAGCTATGACCTGAGGCACAGAGGAGAGAAAAAAAAACCTTTGAGGTAGAAATCTCTGGGAATCCAAGGCCTAGCTCGCTGTCCTTCCAGGCTTCGGGATATTTTATTTAGTAACGGCTCTTCTGCTATATGGGATACATGATGGGCATAAGTGTGATATGGCAAATATTGTCACTCCTTCATAGTGAGCCCTGGACATCTTACGAGTGCTGAAGGCACGAGTGAGATATCCAGAGCTCACAATGCAGGAGTGACAATATTTGCCATAGCATATGATCTGCACATCATGCATTCAATACAATAGGGCTAGGAGTTTCAGAACTATTGTTATGTTGTCTTGTGTTCTGTTCCTGTTTATGTGTTTGCTCATTCTGTGTGTGAGTTTTTCTGAATAGGCTGGCAGTGTTACAAACTCTGGGAAACAGATGTGTGGTTTGCAGTTCTAAATGAGTAAGTTTTAGGTAGGAGTGAGAAACAGACTATTTTGTCAAGCTGTATTCTTTAAAAGTCTGGCTGCAGTCAAGCTCAGAGTATCACAATAATGGTAATGGGCTGAGGGTCAGAGTGTTAGGAACAGCTGAGACTGGTTTTAGTGGTAAATGAGTTAGCTGCAGGCAGCAGTGAGGAATAGATTGTTCTGTGAAGCTGTGCTATTTAGAATTCTGGCTGCAGTCAAGCTGAGAGTATCACAGTAACTGTAATGGGCTGAGAGTCAGAGTTTGAGGAACAGGTGAGCGTGTTTTTCAGTGGTAATTGAGTTAGCTGCAAGGATCAGTGAGGAACAGACTGTTCTGTGAAGCTGTGCTCTTTAGAATTCTGGTTGCAGTCAGCTGAGAGTATCAAAGTAATGAGCTTTAAGTTAGAGTGTGGGGAATAGGTGAGAGTGTTTTGTAATGCTAACTCAGTTAGCTGCAGGCAGGAGTGAGACCTCTCATGTAGTTCGGCATTTGTGTCTATGGTAACAGCACAGGTGTTTCTTGTATGCTGAGGTGAAAGCTGCCTAGATTGTTGATATCAGTGACCTCTATGTGACCTGTATGTGTAAATGGCTGATATCATCACAGTAGAGCAGAGGGTAAAAATATCATACTGCAGTGGATGATACACTGTTTTATCTCACTCATTTATCACTCACCCCATTGTATAAATCTATATCTATATCTATATCTATATCTATATCTATATCTATATCTATATCTATCTATCTATCTATCTATCTATCTATCTATCTATCTATCTATCTCTCTCTCTCTCTCTCTATATATATATATATATATATATATATATTAAAGCAAAAAACTCTGTTTAATGCATCAGTTAGGGTTGTTCCACAGCAACAAAAGCAAGGAAATTCGATGTTAGTGTTGAAACCCCCTTTGCACCCCTCCAGCCCACCCCCCCAACAGGAATCAGGGTGCGCGTTGGGATCATCGGCCCTAACTCTCACCCCATTACATGTGGAAAGAAGCTGAGGAATAGGAGAATGGGGTGAGAGTTAGAACCGATGACTGCAACGTGCACCCCGATTCCAGTTGGGGGGTGGGCTGGAGGTGTGCAAAGGGGGTTTCAACCCTAACATCGAATTTCCTTGCTTTTTTCACTGTGAAACAACCCTAACTGATGCATTAAATGGAGTTTTTTGCCTCTAATTTCCTTTCTTTTTGAGAATGATAACGAGAAATACTGAATGTAATGTGGTGGTGGGAGCACGGGGCCCACAGTCTTGTCACACAGTAACATTGTGCCTGCAAATGCAAATCGCAATGCACATGGTGACACAAAGAGAAACAGTAGTGTAGACAGAAATGTTAAAAACAACACAAACGCAACCTCAAATGAAAACGCAAAGGGTAACTCATATGGTGGCATAAATGTGAACGGTAAGTGAAACGGGTACGGAACTGCAAGAGGAAATGGTAATGGAAACAGTAATGTAAGCACACAGGGTGGTTTTCCCCAAAAGCTGTATAGAGAAAGACAGTGAGTACAAAGAATGTATGCAAAATAATGACTCTCGGAACAGAAAAATGAGGACTTGGAATAATAAATTGCTTATATCTCAGGAACCGTACGACATAGAAAAAAATGTAAATGTCATATGAATTATCACTTTCCTGGCTAGTTTTGTCCTAAGCCCTGATTAGGGGGCTAAGTATTTTTCAACGAAAAGTCCATACCTCACACCGTTTCCGAGATACAGGCCCTGAAAGGCACGGCGAAAGCCGTAATGTTATCCTATGGGAAAAAAACAGAAGTTTGGAGTGCCATAACTTTGAATCCCTGTAATATTTTTTCACCAAACCACTGACAGGCACATCTGTGTGATGTTGGCTGTGTTCCCTGCAAATTTCAGCCCAAAAGACCAAACCGTTATTTTGCAGCAGGGTGCAAAACGATTGCTGCAATGCGTCATATGCCGTAATGTTATCCTATGGGAAAAAGTGTCAACTTTGGAGTACCGTAACTTTGCCACCGTGTAATATTTTTTCAACATAACACTGAAGGGCACATCTGTGAGATGTCCACTGCGTTCCTTCCAAATTTCAGCCCAAAACTCCAAACTGTTCTTTTGCAGTGGGGTGCCAAAGAATTGCTGTAATTTTCCCACAGCCTAGAAAAGTACTGTCACAATTAGCGAAAGCTTTTGTAAAAATTTGCGACACTACTTTGCGAAAGTACTTTTTCCAGAAATCTGAAAAACATATTTCTGGGGTGTTTTACCCCAAAATAAAGACATGGCTAGCATCCTCAGGCTCTGACTAGGTGAATACAAAAAGAATTAGGTTGCTAGAGGGTCCCAAATTTAAATGGCAAGCATTTTTCTGACCACCAACTGAAAACAAAATAGCAGATTTGCGACAGTAAAAGGGCCATTTGCGAAAGTAAAAACTGCATTTGTGACACTGTCGAACTTTTTGTTAACTTTTCCCATTGACTTATAATGGGAACTTGTTTTTTGAATAACTTTTGAAACGTTTAATATTTTTTCACAAAATCTTTGAAAGGCACATCAGGGACCCTGGCCACACATTTTCTGAAGATTTCAGACCGGTCACAAAACCGTATGCACCTGTGGTAGGCTGAATGCAGGATTCCAAAGCGAATGCACGTGCAGATCACGCTAATAACTCCACAGCTGTATACCTGACCAGTATGAAACCTGGCAAGTCCCAAGGCATATGAGTCTCAATTCTGTATTCCAAATTTCAGGCAAATCCTTCAACGGTTGCAAAGTTATTAAGGTGCAAAATTTTGGGTTTAACATGTAAATGGCTCCTCAGCCCTAAATATGGTAGCACTACGTGCTACCATAATCGATTATATACATATATATATATATATATATATATATATACACACACACACACACACATACAGATAGATATAGATAAATATTTTATAGTGGCACAGTAGTGCCACTATAGTTAGGGTTGAGTACCCAATTTAAAGTTAAATCTGAAATTTGGCAGCTTAATAACTTTGCCACTGTATGACAGATTTGCCCAAAGTTTGCAGTACAAGGTCTAGCATAATAGATCTCGGGACCTGCCAAGTTTCGTTATGGTCAGATGTACAGTTGCAGAGCTACAGGGCGCCAAAAAAACACAAAAATTACGCATTTTTGTGTATTCTTTGCTCGTGCCTACAGACTGCACAGTTTGTGTGACGAGTCCAAAACCTTCAGGAAACATGCAGCTGGGGTCTCCAATGTGCCTTTCAGAGATTTCGTGAAAAAATATTAAATGTTTCAAATGTTATTCAAAAAACAAGTTTCCCATTATAGTCAAAGGGAAAAGATAACAAAATATGCAAAAGTGTTGCAAATGCACTTTTTACTTTCGCAAATAACCCTTTTACTTTCACAGATCGGTCATCTTGTTTTCAGTTGGTGGTCACAGAAATGCTTGGAATTTAAATTTGGGACTCTCTAGGGATACAATTCTTGTTGTGTTCACCTTGTCAAGCCCTGAGGATGCTAGCCATGTCTTTTTTGGGGGGGTAAAACACCCCAGAAATAAGTTTTTTAAATTTTTGTAAAAAGTCATGTCTCAAAGTACTTTCGCATATGTGACACTTTCTTGATTTCATTTGTGAAAGTGTCTTGATTTGTGAAAGTACTCTGTGACACTATGGCCAAAACAATAGGGAATCTTTGCCAGCCTGCTGCAAAAGAATGGTTTGGTCATTTGGGCTGCAATTTGGAAAGAAGAAAGCCAAGATCTCACAGATGTGCCTTTTGGTGCTTTGGTAACAAAATATTAGAGGATGCAAAGGTATGGCACTCCAAAGTAGACAATTTTTCCAATAGAATAACATTACAATGTCTGCCGCACATTTAGGGGCCTGTATCTCAAAAACGGTTCGAGATATGGACTTTTTGTCAGAAAAATGCTTAGTCCCCTGCTAGGGGGCTAAGTGCAAAACTAGCCTGGTAAGTCATAAATAATATGAGATTTAAAATTTTTTTCTATGTTGTATGGTTCCTGAGATATAAAGTATTTAGTATTCCAAGTGCTCATTTTCTGCTCTGAGAGCCATTATTATGCATACATTTTTTTGTATTCACTTGTGGTTCTGAGTGCAACTTTTTTGGGAAAAAAAGGACGTGCTTTTATGTTCCTGTTACCATTAGTGTTTCTGCTTGTGTTTCCGTTACAGTTTGCGTTAGTGTTTCCATTTACATCACCGTGTGCGCTACCTTTTGCGTTTGTATTTGCGCTTGCGTTTGCTTTACTGTTACCATTTGCATTTACGTTACTATTTTTGTTTGTGTTTACTTTTGCATCACTGTGTGCATTACCATTTATGTTTGCATACGCGCTTGTGTTTCCGTTTGCGTTACTGTTTTCTTTGGCGTCATCGTTGGTGTTACCAGAACCATTTGCATTTCCAATTACTTTACCATTTGCATGTTCGTTGCTGTTTGCATTTCCTTTGGCCTTAGTGTTTGCATTTTTGGTAGCATTTCTGTTGTTGATTGCATTACTGTTTCCTTCTGCGTTGCCGCTGCCATTACCATTTGCGTTTCTGTTACCATTTCCATGTTCATTACCGTTTTCATTAGTGTTTGCGTTTCTTTTGCCATTAGTGGTTGCGTTATTCTTTGCGTTACCATTTCTGATTAATTTATGTTTACATTTGCATTTCTTGTACTGTTTGCATTATTGTTTCCATTTGCATAATCATGTGCATTACCGTTTGCGCTTGCATTACCGTTAGTGTTACCTTTTTAATTTACCTTACTATTATCATCGTTTGCACCTCAGCTTGTTTACACATAGAATGGGGTGAGAGTAAGGGCCAACAACCCAAACGCACACCCTGATGCCAGTTGGGGGGGCAGGGTGTGGGTACAAAGGAGGGCTTTGAACCCTAACATCGAATTTCCTCGCTTTTGTTGCTGTGGAACAACCATAACTGATGCATTAAACAGAGTTTTTTGCCATGAATATCTATATCTATATATATATATATATATATATATATGAATGAGACAAAGAACCTCTGTGCAAAACACTGAGCAAGGGTTATCCCAAAGGGCATTTGGCTGGGAAGCCATGTTTCAAGAAAATACAAAATCAAACATGCCCACACAATGCAAAGCACCATGGGCTGCATATGCAAACCACCACAGAATACATACATAAATATATATATATATATATATATATATATATAGATATAGATATACAGTATATATATATATATATATATATATATATATCTATCTATGTGAAAGGATTATCAGTGTGTAGTTGTAAAAACACACAACAGACTGAGTCTACTCAGGGATCCTAGGATTATATAGAATGTTACTGTGTTTATGTTGTTGTCTGTCATATTATTAAATAAAACTGCTTTAATTGCAATTCATATCTCAGAGAAGTCTAAAGTCTCAATGATTACCACCACATAATTAATAAGTGCAATTTGCAGTACACCTTTCTAGCAAACAGCCAAAAGAGATTTCCCCTTTAAATTTGTACAGAGAGCAAGTTAACTGCTGATAATTGCACCAACAAAATGTTGACATTCTTTCGGTGACACCGAGAGTTATGCTAATTCTAATTTCGTCACACTATCTTGTTATAAACTGCGATTAAAGTTTTTCAGATTTATGGTAAAAAGTGTGAAAGATTAGCTGCTAATTAAAACACTTTTATTTTTAGGGCTGCTAACAAAAAGGCTGTGTTGAGAATCACTTCTTGTTTTCAGCCCAAAACAAATTTCACATAATTTTTAAGCAGACCTGAAAACAAAGAAATAAATTTATCTCTCTCAGCTGTTTCAGAGCAGAGAGAATTCAGAAAAACAAAATTACTTTTTGTGCCTTTATGTAGTTCTCTCTCCTTTGCACACAGTTAGTGATAAGACATGTTTGTTAAATCAGGACTCTTCCCAGGGGAACAAAATGATGCACCCCCACTACTCCCCCCCCCATAAATAGTCCACAGGAAGAGGAGGCAAAACATAATCTGCTTGTTCTTCATACTTTTTTTAAATATCCAGTAAAAACTCTTTCTGCTATTCAGAAAAAAATAAATGCATGTACCATGAAGCAATTTTTGACCAAAAGATTTCCTTAGACTGCATACCAGGTAATAAACTACAATGTGCAGAACTCAATGACCATTTAACTAAACTATTTGATCAGGCTAAAACCAAATTAAAGAAGAAACAATTAAAACCTAAATTAATAGGATATGGCTTATACCTGCATGACAGGATTTCCCACCAAAACGCGCAAGGCAGATTATATATTTTACGAGAGCTTAGTGGCTTGAACAAGGCAAAAAAAAGACCTGGACATGAAAATTCAGGTCTTACAACTTGAACTATATTCAGACAGAGCAAAATATCACGGACAATCTAAGAGCAACCAACCAAATGTTAACAAAAGAGGTTGGGGATTTAAAACAGCAAATTATTCTGAGGCCTAGCACAGTCTGAGACTTGCAACAGCAGATAAAAACCATGAGAGCTAAAATGGTTGGGCTTTGAATGGAAAAAGATAAGTGTCAGGAAAAATTAGGGGAAGCCTTAATACAAATAAAGCTGCCCAAGAAATTTCTCAGAGAGCCAAGGAACAGTTGAAGAAGGCACACCAGGAGATAGATAAAAGTCATAATGCATTTACTGAGTCTCTTGATGCTATTGGTCAACAACTAGGGTCCCTTCAGCCAGCTGATCCCTTGCCACCTCCTGTCCCAAATACATCCTCAATGCCTGTAGCAAAGGACCTTGCAGTCCAGGCCCAAAATTTGGTCAAAGAAATTCAGGACCTAACGTTTTGTGTGGGGAGAAACCTTTAGATAGCTCACAGGCCTCTAACAGCCAAAATAGTACCCCTGCAGGGGCAAACCAGCAATTACCTGGCCCTACTACTTTCACACAAGTTACCCCTTACAAACCAGACCCAAAACAGTTAGCCCGATCCATAAAAGCAATATGAGATTGGGTTCAATCCTAAAACTAGTACTAAAGTGGAGGATTTCATTATTATCATCCGCTCCCAATTAAAATACTTTGGAATCTGTAAGCCCAAGGATCAGTTGTGGGTTTTAAGGTTTTCTGTTTCAGCAGAGGTTCAAGCCTGGATATCAAGGCAAGGCAATTGTATTTGTAGGGTGCCTAATCCCGGAGGTTCTGGGTGCCTGACACAGATTATAGCAAGAACACAGGAATAAAACAAACATGAATAAATATAGCAAAGACAGTTCATACAATACTAAATACAGCAATTAAAATAATAAAAAGGCGTTCAGACTGTTGCATAAGGGGATTAAAACAAGATGGACTCAGAAGTCTGTGAAAGCCAGGACAAAGAGATGGGCCTTCAGCCTCCACTTGAACATCTCAATCAAGGGAGCCTCCTGAACTGAAGGTGGTAGCGACTTCCACAGGGTAGGCCCAGAGACACTAAATGCATGATCTCCTGAGGTCTTGGGCTGAACCCTGGGAATGTCCAGGAGGCCCCTCAAAGAAGAGCAGAGGGAGTAAGCAGAGGATGCCAGTGTCAGGAGTTCTGACAGGTAACCAGGACCCAGTCCATATAGGGCCTTAAAGGTGAGAAAACCCATCTTGAAAAGAACCCTCCATCTGACTGGCAGGCAGCGCAGACCCTGCAGGAATGGGGATCACATGACTGGACCATCAAAGGCCCATTAGTAACCAGGCCACCATGTTCTGCACCAGCTGCAGTCTGTGCAGGATCCTTCCCATGTCCCCAAAGTACAGAGTTGCAGTAGTCAAGCCTGGATGTCACAAAGGCATGCACTAGCATCGGCAGGTCCTCAGGCAGAATGAGGGGCTTCATCTGGGCAATGTTCCACAGATGGTAGAAACTACTGCTGACAAAAGAGGACATCTGATTTTCAAGTCAATCTGTTATCAAGGATCATGCCCATATTTTGCACCCTCAGGGAAGCCACTAATGGAGCAGATCCCAGGAGAAGCTCCCTATCAGCTCCAGGCGGCAGTCCCTTCACATCCATGACCAGGCTCAATCACCAGTACCTCCATCTTGGCCTGGTTAATTCTCAGCCATCTGGAAGCCATCCAGTCATTGATTTTAGCCAGATAGTTGTTAAGCAGGTTGACAGCTCCTGATGTTCTGGAGACAAAAGACAATTACAGCTGGGTATCATCTGCATAATGGTGAAACTCCATGTTGTACTGTTGAATGATCTCATCCAGGGGCAGCATGTACACTGTGAACAGCATTAGTGACAAGACTGAGCCCTGTGGCACTCCACAACACAGAGGCATTGGAGGGGAGGAGGAGGAGAAATTCCACAACATCACCCGCTACACCCTGTTTGAAAGATAGGACTCCAACCATCTGATGACAATACCAGCAAGTCCAGAAAACTCACAGGGCTGATCAAGATGCACAGCATGGTCCACAGTGTCAAAGAGTGAGGAGAAATCGAGGAGAACAAGAACTGACCTGTCTCCTCTATCTCTAGATCTGAGCAGATCATCATGCACCCTCACTAGAGCTGTTTCTGTGCTATGTCTAGCCCAAAAACCCAACTGAAAAGGCTCATAGATGCCCAAGGACACCAGGCAATCCTCAAGCTGTTGTGCCACTAATGTCTCAACAACCTTGCCCAAAAAGGGCAGGTTGGAGATATGGTGGTAATTTGCCAGGACATCAGGGTCAAGACAAAATCCTAAGATCAAAACAGATTTTAATAAAATGTGTCCTGCCCTGATCAAAAATATGCATTTTACAGAAGCCCAATAGCAGCTTAAAAAAATATGCCAAAAAAATCAGAGTCCTAAAGATTTCTATAAAATTCTGAGCAGAATGTTTTTCTCAGGAAAGGAAGAAAAGATCCAGATGTGTTCCTCCACCTAAAGGAAGCATTTTTAAAAGGCCTTCATCCCTCTGTTAAGGCATTAGTCTAGCATGGGTAGAACCAAATAACCCCGTCAATAACTATATATAGGTTCAATTCTGGCCTGCCATCTGGAGGTTTCTGACAAAATGCAAAAATGGGTATACTCCAGGCTAACCAGCAATATACATGCAATGAAGAGGCTGTCATAGCACATTTATATAAAAGCATTCTACAGCCAAACGGTTCTGCCAAACATTAATTTATTTACACAAACATAACTCAGTTGAGAGACTGTGCTTGAAAAACACAAATATTTAAAATATCTGTTTTAAAAAATATTTTTCAGGCCTTTCAGCTCAACAGAATCTTGATAAATGATAAATGAATATACTTTGGCTTAGACTAATGAAATCTGCTGACAGCTTAATATTGCAGGACTTATTTTTAAAAACTACAATTCAGCATTAACTCTGTCACAGGACTGAAACTACAAACTGCAATGGCCCAAATAATCCAGACAGCCATCCTACGGCCAAGTTCCTCAAAGCTGAACTCAAATCTCTGTTACCAATAAACATCTGCTACTACAAACCACAGCCCTCTAACCACCAGTTACAAAACTTCCAAACACCTTATCCTGAGGATGTGCAATGACAGCCTTGTGGTCATAAATCTGTTAATTGCTTTCTGGTGTTTAGGTCAAAAGTACAATTGACATAAAGATGCTGACTGAGGGTTTGATCTCAGAAATCCCCAATACATGAACTTCAGGACTCTCCAATCAGGCAAGGACATCTGCCTGGAAATATTGCTAGGCCAATAAGAGACTGGCAAATATCTGTTGCTCAACCCAATGGCAGACACAACATTATCTGTAATGGGACAGTTCTACAATAAAAGAAGAATGCTGAGAGACAGAACGCTGTACACCGATCTTGCTTAATCTCTGCTATACTACCTCTTCTCTGAAAGAGACATCAGCTATACTTCACTCTTTGACTCTAAGACTGTAATTTCTCTAACTCTGCAAAAGACTTTGGCTAATGCCAAAGAAAAAAGAGCACATTAAAAGCTCTAAAAATGCATTAACTTTGTTCAAATTAATTTTACATTGAGCACCAAGAAAAGAAAAAAAAGGACTTCAGATCAAGAAACCAAAAAAGATACAGCTCATTCAGCCTCCAAGGAAAATCCAGTCTCCGGATGGAAGAGAGAGAAGGTTAAAAGGACTTTGGCTAACTATATTTAAAAAACTTTTAAGGTGCTCACTTAATGTGAGTCTTTTGAAAATCAAGGTTCCATATGAATGCATCAGAATAAAATGCAATACAGCACTGTTTAAAGCTAGCAAAGAGTATATGTTACTAAAGAACTGTGCACATGAGTTAATTAAAATGGTTCTTGAGAAAACACTGCCTTAAGAGCCAGAGAAACAGGAACAGCTGACGACTCTATATATATATTGCAAAAAACTGCATTAATGCGACAGTAAGCGTTCTTTTGCAGCAAAAAAAGTGAGGAAATTCATTGTTAGGGTTTCCAACCCTAACTCCCGCTCCCCCCCAACCAACATGACTCAACCCCCCCCAAGCCCCCATTCCCACTGGCACACACACACACAGGCAGAAACATACACACACACACACACACACACAGACACACACACACACACAACTATGGGGGCAGCACAAGGAAATACAACCTATCACACTGACCCGATCTACGCAAACTCATACACAGAGTGCAACCTGTTCAGAGGAGGGTAAACAAAATGGTGCAGGGTGTGCAGCAGCAAAGATACAAGCAGACAGACTAAACATATTGTACATTTATGGTATGTAGAATGTACAAAACCATAGAATTTCTCACAAAATATTAAAATAGAAGAACAAAGTAGAGCTGTAATACAACTTCCTTGAGAATACGTTTATCACTTGCTATGAACAGTTAATATACATATAGATATTGTGATATTTTGTAACAGTGTAATATAAACTAAAAACAAGTACATGTTCTCAGGACTAACCCAGAAGTTGTAGTGTGTTAAGTCACTTACTCACAGTCCAGCTATTGCTATTCTACTTTTGAGAATTACAGTCTGTTGTGCTCTATTGGATGTTTAAATGTCATTTATAAATCACAAAACTGACCACCAGAACATAAAGTCATTTCTGTTGGTATGCAGAATCATGTGGCACAGTTGAATGAATGATCGCTACCTGTCCTAATAATTTTGTTGCCAGAGTAATTGCTAAAACATAGTGCTCATCCTTCAAATATTGCACAATAGTGTTTAGGGCAATGAACAGTGTACACAATTATAAATATCGTCTTGCTGTATTCCAGTCAAATGTTACAATACCACTAAAATAAAAGATTTTCCATGCACATAGAAACATTCATGTAAGAGATTCATTTGACATCAGCTAATCAATTACTGCATAGTGACACTGCCCATATAATATCTAATCGACAAGGTAAAGATTGTAGTTAATTAATATGTTACTTTGTGCTGATGTTAACTATAATAGTGTTATGTGTTATTAATTCTATAATTGTAGCAGTTCTCATTAGTATACAACATTGTCAGGCAGCCAGATACATGCATTCAGAAGCCTTTGTGTCATTAAATTGTGTTTGACATTATGTATGAAGCAATGCTTTACTCTCTCTCCTTGTATCTTTGCGCTGCACACCCTGCACCATTTTGTTTACCATCCTCTGAACAGGTTGCTCTCTGTGTATGTGTTTGCGTAGATCGGGTCTGTGTGACTGGTTGTATTTCCTTGTACTGCCCCCATAGTTGTGTGGTGTGTGTCTGTGTGTGTGTGTGTGTGTGTGTGTGTGTGTATATGTTTCTGCCTGTGTGTGTGTGTGCCAGTGAGAATGGTGGCTTGGGGGGGGATTGAGTCATGTTGGTTGGTGGGGGAGCCGGAATTAGGGTTGGAAACCGTAACAACACATTTCCTCACTTTTTTTGCAGCAAAAGAACCCTAACTGTCGCATTAACACAGTTTTTTGCAATTAATTTCCTTACTTTTTGAGGAAAATAAAATGCTGTTTCTCTTACTACACCTTAAAGTAAAAGTTACCTTACCTATGTACTATTAAATACACTATCTAATACCCATCTTGAGGCAGCATCTCTGTATTATACTATCCATCCATATAATTAGAGTGTAGACAATTATAACCATTTCAAAATACTTCAACAAATTTCTGTTACACTTTATCTGTTCTCTGTACAACTAAAATACACAAAGTCAAACAAATGGTCCATTTAAATACAGAAATTTCTGAAGTAGATAGTAGTGTCTGCTTCACTAATGGATGCAGAAAATATAACACTAAGCAAACCAACACTATTAGCAATGAGTACGATTCATGTAAACTATCTCCTTGGTGTGAGACTTGTGGTCACTTAACTGTTACTGATGTTATAACCTGCACCCACAGTAGCCAATAACTCAATAATTAAGCAATAAGGCATGACCATGTTAATGATCTGTTAATCACCTTCTAGGGGTGTACTGTGGCATGAGATCTAGCTGAGTGCCACATGCCCCTAGAGGGTGATTAACTGACCATTAACATAATCCCTGGGAGTGTCTTATTGCTATTCTAATAAAAAAATATTTTTAAACAGTGTTAAACTGTGTTCAGCATATGACTAAACTCTACATGTATGTTAATAAAAGATTAACATTAGGCTGTTAGAATGTTTGCAGCCAGTCACAAGGCTCCATTTCTCAGAGCATTTTTATAATATGCATACATATTCTAATAATAATAATGAGACAAACAAATGTTTACAAAATTTAAAGTCTTTATAAAAATATTTTTTTCATACAAAATATAAAATCTCTTTGAACACAATTTTAAATAACATTCATACATAAATAAATAGGGTAAGAACTTAAATACAAAGAATAAATAAAAAAATAAATAAATAAGACATAAAATTAAAGCTTCATAAAATAAATTAAAGTTCAACAACACACTAAATAAATAAATGCAGAAGATGACAAAACAGCTTTTAAAAAGATTGCCAATTTTGAAAACTATTTACAAAAAAAAATATCCAGGAGTGACGCAGAGGTGCTGGCCACTCTAGCTGCGGGGACTTGGGGAGGCAACAGTGTCAGGGAAGTGGAAGCCTCATCAGGATTAGGTGCAGCTGCATGCCCCTCCTCTGTTTCAGCTTGTGATGGAGATGGTGGAGGGGCACCTTTGAGGAGCTCATGCTGAGGATCTTCAGAGGGCTGGTCATCCTCTAGGTGTTGCAGGTCCTGGTGCAGAAGCTGGTGAATTGCTTCTGTGGCCTCCAGCTGGTTCTCAGCCAACCACACCATGAGACCATGCGTAGACTCAAGCGAAGCAACAGAGGCCTCCTCCAAGTCCCTCAATGACTTGATCGGTTTGGTGAGGCCCCTGCTGCTCTGCTCAAGCCCACGAGTAGCAACTAACGCTTCATATCCTACATGCCCGTGACGCTGCAGCAAATCAGTAATCTCATCTCCTTGATGAATGATTTGTCCTGCCTGCCCTACTAAGTAATTTAACTTTGCTGCAGAGTCATGGGCGTGTTCAGCAGCAGCCTCATTGCCACTGTGCACAATCTCGAGCAGCTGGCCGAGGGTGTCACTGATCTTATTAAGAATGTCAAGTTGCCCTGCATAGACAAAGGAAAAAAACTAGAAAAAATTATGTTAGTGGGTGGAGCCATACTGGTCTTTTGTAAAATAGAGCACTGAAATGGCCTTTTAACAATATATATAAAATTCATAGTGTACTGCAAGATATTGCATTGAAAATTAAATTAATTAGTATGCTTAAGATAGGAGTTATCACTTTCTCCTATATACACCTACCCTCAGCATGAAATATATACAATAATACTACACATATTGGCTCTACATCACTTTGTCTCAAGTCAATAATACTTCTCTATTGTCAATATGTCTTAAGGTACTGTATAAATCATAATATGTCAATTATGTATAACATGTGTATAATAAAACAAATCATAACTTCTATATTGTTACAGTTGTGACACTCCACATCACAATACTATCATGTTGAATGACACATGTACACTGTGACAGTTCTCACAAAAGAAATAATGCATTACAGTGTGTGTCTCATTCTAACATAACGCCATGCCTGGGTGCAGTTGGGTACAAGACCGCAGGCTGAGTGCATACAATGATACAGGCATGGTGTTATTCCAAATGACACACACCGTGGAATGCATTATTCCTATTATACAATGGCCTGTTGCTATATATAAAATGAAAAAAAAAACAATTTTAAAGAATTTTTTTATTAGTGTGGGAAAATATTTTTGTTTCTTCAGAGGAGATACAAAAAAAGAGCTCTAGCTCCAAAAAACCATCAAGCTCATCCCAAAAATCATCTACATGTTCACAGTGAAGCTGAGACTAGACCTGTGGCATCGTGGTGGGATAATGCCACAGATCCAGCTCAAATCTGACCAATCACATGCCAAGATTCTTTCTTGCCATTGTATAATATGAGATATGTAATAACACCCAACAGTAAACACCTTTTAAATATATTCATGTGACAGCACTTGAAACTAGTTCAACCACAAATGAGGGCTGAAATTGGACCAGTAAGAACACCAGCACCCCCCATAACATGTGCAAATATACTGTCTATTCAAACAGTCAATAGCACTGTACCACACTCTATAACCAACTGATCTGTACCAAGAGCATTTCACTATAACTCACTGATAGTATGTTACAAATGAGACATTCATACTCAATATCTCAAACGGTAACACATACCAGTTTGATAATTACCAGTACTGTAGTACTGTTGCACCTCTTAAAAACCCCTTCAGATGCATGTATTCAATAATCAATATACACATTGATCAGTGTCTAACACTGTTTTACAACCTAAGTACATATCAAAGATACAAACATAAAACATATACACTAAAGTTCACCCCCCCAAAGAGGAACAAACTTTTACTACTGTGTAGCTATCCATACATACCCACACACCACTGTGTATGTATTGAACTTCTTCAATAGACAGAGATAAAAACATATGAAATGTAATAGAATCCACACAGTTTAACATTAGCCACTCAATTAACACAATGCAGAATTCTAGCACATTCTCTAATCTTTGTTGTATTTATTTATACAAAACACTAATGATGTCACGTAGAGTCTCTATTTATGAAAAATGTTGTAAATATACATATACAACCTACCTATTACTTTTATTCACAACTCTCCATATACACAATAGATAAGAAAAATAACAAAACTATGACTATTACCGATATATAAAGCTAGACATGCTGATTAAGTACTGCATGCTTCCACCAGATGCAATTCTATCAGGTAATACTCCCATCTAACTATTTCATAGCTCCATGCTGAGATGCATAATTGAAAATTAGACCCAACATTGTCTCTTACCACAGTATAATAAACCTGCGATGCTAAGTTACTGTGTTAAGGTACAACCTTTGAAGTGGTAATATAAAGTAACTGCAGTCATACTATGTCTGAAAGTATCAATATTGTGTACACCTCATACTACTCTCCAATTATCAAAACAAAAAATATGCAACAAGTAGTCACGTTCCTCAGCTGGAGGCCCACCTGGACCTGCAGGTGACAAAGGATGACCTGCTGCTGGAGATCCTGCTGTCTCCTCCACAGAGGGCTCGATCTCAACAATTTCTACGCCCTCTGTGGAGTCTTCTCCTCCAGCAGCACCCTCTGCAGATGATTCATCCTCTGAAAAACACAATGAAACAAAATAAGCATTCATGTCTCTATTGTCAACAGCTACATAGCCGAATATACATATCACAAGAATCAGTTATTCAAATTCCTCAATGTACAGATGTGGCATACTATCTTCTGTTTCACTAAATCATACAACACACATTTGATTAACTAATTGGAATACTAAATTTAATAATCTACATATATGAGTAATCATATTGTCTCGTATTCAGAAAGTGTTACAGTGTGTCACTGATAAAAAAACTTCACACGTGAATGCCTATTGTAATACTAAATACGTACAGTAACACTTCTTCCTATATCACTTCCTGAGTGAGTATACATTACATACATAACACAGTGAAAACTTCATGCTGACTACCTGTTTAAGACATGACAGCTAAATAAATAATAATCAACCAATAATGCCTGACTATATAACTGCTACTGTGCAATATGCACCACACAGGAGTGTGATGCTGCCTGCAATTACAGGGTGGACTCAATAATATTTCAATCTGTGAGGAGCACTTGACATGGTGCTTCTTAATTACAGGTCATCTACTCTTCCTTAATCTTGTCATCTGTCAAGGGTACCAACCAATGAGATACCAGGAAATAAAAATGCACTTTCCAATGAGTAGGAATACAGATAGCACTACATCATAACTCACCAGCAGAGTTGAGCACAAGTAGTTGCTTGACTGAAGCCCCTAGAGCTGCACCTTCCGGGAGTGGCTGAAGCTGGACTGGATGGGAGGATGCAAGTTCCACAGTTGGTCTGACTGAATAAAAAAAATACACAAAAAAGATTTATACAAACAGAGCCATCAGCTAGCAACCTAATAATCAACATGCCTCAAAACACATATTGTCAATCACACAATACACCACTGTTATTATGACCACTATCCTATCCACAAATATGAGGCATCTACCTTCAAAAACATTTTTTTGCAATATGTAAACATCAAAACATCCAATACCTTTAATATCAGATATACTGCAACACCAACAGAAAAGTGTCATTTACAAGTTTCTAAGATTTCATGTAATGTTATTTTTATGTAAAAAAAAAGCATATCAACACAAATATATTAGTAAAGTTACAATTGCTTACCTATCATCCTTACACACCTCTGCTAAAATATCAATTGCACATATCTATCATTGTACATATCACTAACAGTTAAATAATAAATGCCAATACTCACTTAAAACATAGGAAAAAACAACCATCTCAATTACAAACAAATATTTGTATTACAGCACTTCCAAAATTTACTTACATGTGTGATACCGGTCACCAAACTCTGGTTTTCCTGCATCCTCCCACATAGCAAATGCTATGTCGTACCACTCCCGGACACTCCGACGAATATCACCTGCCGCAGACTTGACCTTGAAAAATGTCTGGTGGGTGATCTTCCACTTCCTATGGCACTCGTCAGGAGATTTCCTAATCTCCTGTCTCCCCAAGGTGCTACTAACCTGAAAAAAATCATAAAAAAGAAATTATTCAAAATCTTTAATACCACAGTGTAAATAACAGGCTGTTATGTTTCTTCTCCTATCTACAAAGACAGGGCTTAGCCTACCAACAGATACTACAAATGCAATATTAGCAGCAGAACAGAAAGTGTATTCCTAAACCTAAGCATGAGATCCTTGGGGAAAAAAATGTAGTGCTTAACTAGTACTACCCACTCCCTACCTGGCTACTGACTCACTCCAACACTATATAACCTACTCACAAACACAGATCACATCCCCACCCACAAGTAATCTATGCAACCACTGACTGCAGAGCACAGTTAAGCTGAACAGCAATTGCTAACGCCAGACATTAATATTATTAACACCATACTATATGACACATTACGAACATACGAAATTTGCCAGCAGATAAAGGCCTAGAGGTCTATCAAGTCTGCTCGAATGTGCAGCTAGCACCCCTTATTCTACAGCTGCCCTTCCCTTCCACCCTTCCTCTTCATTAACCTTCCCCCTTGTCCTGTCCCATCCTCGTTTGAAGCAGTCCACTGTTCTACTGCATACCACTTCAGCAGGTAACGCATTTCACCCAGCCACCACCCTCTCTGTAAAAAAGTGTCTCCTCATCTCCCTCCTGAACCTTCCTCTCTCCAGTCTCATATCATGGGCCCGGTGGCCTTCCCCTCCCTTACTTTGAACAGCCCCTCTGTACCCATCTTGTTTATTCCTTTCATGAATTGAAAGGTTTCAATCATGTCACCCCTGTCTCTCCTCTCCTCCAGTGAGTACATGTTCAACTCCTTCAACCTCCTCTTGTATGATAAGTCCCCCAGCCCCTTGATCATCTTTGTCACTCTGCGCTGCACCCCCTCCAGTAACTTAATGTCCCTCTTCAGATACGGACACCAGTACTGCACGCAGTACTCCAAGTGTGGTCTAACTAATGACCTATACAGTGGCAGAATCACCTCCTCCCTCCTCGAGGATATACCTCTTGCAATACAACCCAGCATTTTGTTGGCCTTTGCAGCTGCCTTCCTACATTGTGCCGAGTTGTTCATTGACCCTGTAATGAGCACACCCAGATCCTTCTCCTCCTTTGTCTGGGCTAGCTGCACTCCCCCTAGCTGGTAACTCCTCCTTGGGTTCTTCATCCCAAAATGCAGCACCTTGCACTTTTTGGCATTAAAGCCCAGTTGCCAGGTGTCTGACCAGGTTTCAAGCTTTGCCAGATCATCCTGCAACCCCTGCCATCCCCCTAGGTCATCCACCACCGCGCCTACCTTGGTATCATCAACAAATAGACTGATCTTGCTCTTGATGTCCCATGATATGTCTGCAATGAATATCCCAAACAACACTGGTCCCAACACTGAGCCCTGTGGAACACCACTCATCACTGCCCTTGGGTGTGAGAGCTCCCCACCCACCACCACCCTCTGTTGCCTTCCCTGCAGCCAGTTTCCTACCGATCTCACCAGCTTTGCACCCGCCCCTGTGCCTGCTCTTCCTTCCCAGCCTTCCATGTGGCACTGGGTCGAATGCCTTACTGAAGTCAGATACAGGACATCCACTGCATGGCCCTGTGCAGTTGCCTAGTTACCCAGTCATAGAACTCAACCAGGTTGGTTTGGCAGGGTCTGCCACATATGAAGCCATGCTGTCTGCTGTCCTGTAGTCCTTTGGCCTCAGGAGGGCCACCAGCCTCTCCTTCAGGATAGTCTCCATTAGCTTACCCACGATGGATGTGAGGCTCACTGGTCTGTAGTTTCCCGGTTCATCCTTGGGGCCACTCTTGTGGAAGGGCACCACATGATCCATCCTCCATTCCTGAGGTACACACCCCGAATGTAGTGAGACATTAAATAGGTCTGCCAAAGGTCCTGCAAGGACCTCTGCCTAACTCCTTCAGTACCCTGGGGTGGATGCCATCTGGGCCTGGCCTTGTCCACCCTCAGTGCCTTCAAACCCTCTCAGAACTCTGGTCTCCATGATTTCCCCATCTGTCACCACTTCCCCCTGCTTCTGCCATTTCTCCCACCTTGTGTCACCCCTCTTCTCTTTAGTAAATACTGAGCAGAAGACTCATTTAGTGCTTCCGCCTTATCCACCCTGCTTCCACCCAACCCCTCCTTCCTAATCCTTACTATGGTCCTTACAGCTCCTTTTCTCCCTGATGTACTTAAAAGTCCTTCTCCCCCTTCTTAATGCCTTGTGCCAGCCTGAGTTCCGTAGATGTTTTAGCTCCCCGTACTGCCCTTGTCACCTCCTTCGATTCTGTCAAGTACTCCTCCCTGTCCTCCCCCCTCCCTGTTTTCTTGTACTTCCTAAAGGCAGCTTGTTTCCTCCTTACCTTTTCCATGACCTCATTGATAAGCATCACAGTACATTGATAAAAATTGTGGACTATTATTTACAACAATACACTAACAAACATTATTACTTCCTCTGCAGCCAAAGACAGAGAGAGGAAGTATGTCATCTCACACAACAGTGTACTGTAAACTTTTTTATGTGATAATATCCTTTCCAATACAACTACTGATCAGGATACATATGGCAAGCCGTTAGGGACATAATTCAGAATCTCTGGCTATATAGTAAAACACACACTATGTGGTGAAATACATACATCATATAGTGAAATATATACATTATATAGTGAAATACATACACAATGTAGTGAACCACATACAGTATCTACTGAAATATATACATTGTATAGTGAAATACATATACTGTATACTGAAATACATATATCATATAGTGAAACACATACACTATATAGTGAAATGCTTACATTGCATAGTGAAATACATACACTATCTACTGAAATCCACATACTGAGTACTGAAAATCCACATACACTATATACTGAAACAAATGTACTATGTACTGAAACATATACACTACCTATTGAGATACATACACTACAGACTGAAACATCCACATAAACTATCTACTGAAACAAATACTCTATAGATTGTAACACATACACAATATATCGAGAAAAAACTGCATACACTATATACTGAAACAAATACACTATATATTGAAATGCATACACTACACATTGAAAAAAGCATATACACTATATCCTGAAACAAATACACTATATATTGAAACATTTACATTTTATATTGAAATACATACACTATCTATTGAAATAAATACACTATACACTGAAAAATCTGCATACACTATATATTGAAATACATACACTATCTATTGAAATGCATATACTACATACTGAAAAAAGCACATACACTATATACTGAAACAAATACACTATATATTGAAACATCTTTACTTTATATTGAAATACATACACTATCTGTTGAAATAAATACACTATGCACTGAAAAAATCTGCATACACTACATACTGAAACAAATACACTACATGGTTAAACACACACTATGTATTGAAACACATATGCTGTAGATTAAAACATTCACATACTCTATATACTGAAACAAATAAACTACATACTGAAACGGACTATGTTCTGAAACTACCCATCCCCCTGCCCCTCCCCCATGAATGTCCTAGAGCTGAACTCATTGCCTGTTGCATTCAGTTAGCTGCTAGCTTGATGAGAGGATGTCTAAATAGGCAAAGCTGAGGTAAACAAAACAGGGCTATCTCTTATTCTACTTCTTTATGGGGGTTTTCCTTTTGTTTTGCTTGCACACCTTTAGTCAAATTTCAGACCATTGTGATGTGACAAGAAACTTTTAAAACTAATTTAAATGCTGTAGTTTATTCTTTTAAATAAGTGCTGCCTTCATTTACTGTCAGACAACACATTTGTCAGTTCTCTCCCCATTGGCGGCAGCAGGTAACTACCATTCTGGTCTATTTTTGCCAACAAAATGTCTACCTGGAAGTGGCTGTGCTTCGGAGGTCCTTTGGCTGGGGTGCGCATGGTGAAGCATCATGCCGCTTTGTCCTCCGCATGATCCATGACCCTCTCTCTTTAGGGAGCGTGGCGCTAGCAAAGACAGTCTGCAAGGACAGTGACTTTAAATTAAGGACTTTAAATACCGGCGCACATGTGCTGATAGGTTATTGTGTCTGCATTTCATCTGCCCGCTTTTACCAGCATTTTGCTGTCTTTCCCACCACTGTGAATCTGTATTGTGCACCTAGACCTAGAAATTGCTCAGTTCTAACTTAGGCTGCTTGTACAGGCTGAGGGTTATTTATCATGCTTGGCTTCAAATGTATTATACTGCCTGATTTTAGTTGTGCGTGCAGTCTCAGGGTCAGCCACTTTAATTTTTCTCCCTCAGCTCCACCCCCCCTCAGCCCCGTCCAGGCAGTCTGTTTCTCAGCAGGTTCTCACCCCTCTCCCCTCCATTGCACCCATCTAATACTACAGCCTGTGGCTTAGCAGCCTTCCCCCCACTCCCCTTGGTATTTAAGGTAGCTCACCCTGCTCTGTTTCTTCTCTCCACAGGGCCCGAGGAATCTGCTCCAGATTGCTGCTGCTGCTCCCCCCACCCCCCGAGGTGGTTCTCTCCCCATTGGCGGCAGCAGGTAACTACCGTTCTGGTCTATTTTTGCCAACAAAACGTCTACCTGGAAGTGGCTGTGCTCCGGAGGTCCTTTGGCTTCGTCACCGCCATGAAACACCACGCCGCTTTGTCCTCCGTGGTCCACGCAGCCCTCTCCTTTAAGAAGCGTGAGCGCTAGCAAGGACAGTCTGCAAGGACAGTGACTCAGTGCTAGCCCTGCTGGCTTCGCCGGCTGCCCCACCGCCCCCACCACCACCCTTGGTGATGCATGGAATATATAGCTGCTATCACGTGTACAGATTTATCCTATCAGCCTTCTTCACCATCTGCAGGCAATAGCTGCCTGCCACTAGAGGGCTATTTCTCTCTCTCCCTCCCTCCCCCTCTCTCTCTTCTCTCTCTCTCCCTCTAAGCATTGTGCCTGCTAGCCTGCCACAGAGTGACTCCTAGGCACTCTCTACTCACACATCCTTTTGAAATATTGTGATCCAGGCTCTCCCTCTCTGTTTATGTTATATGCCATATGAGAACTTTGGCTCTCTGTGTGCCTTCATAAGGCTCCACACCTCTGGCCCTGAGATGTCCCCTGTCCTCTCTCTCCTATCTACTATCCCTGTCCCTGTACTTAGCCATTCCCTGACTCCCTCTTCCTCGGGAGTTCCCTTGGACCCTGTCAGGATCCCTCTTCCCATATCCTGGTTTGCTGCACCTTTACTAAGGGCTCCGTTCATTGGTTCCTCTGGACTGCTCTCAGGCCAAGGTTACCCTGCAGCCTAGTCATGCTAGACCATGGCTCCTCCCGTGCTGCCAGTCTCCACACTCTTCTACCCTGGGCACCCAGCCCCCCCACTCTCATCCAAGCAGCCCCCTGCCTGGCTGCTGAAAAAAGGGATAAAAATAGCTCATCTAAATATCTGCAGTATCCTCCATAACCTGGCGGAACTGACTGCTTGGGTGAACCTGTATGAGTCTGACATTCTGGGACTCACGGAAACCTGGTTGAAGCCTGGTATTCCTGACACCGCATATGCCATCCCAGGTTACAGCCTCATCAGGCGGGACAGGACTGGTAACAAAGTGGGGGGGAGTACTCCTATACTTCAGGGGGCACCTAAATGTATCCATGGTATCCCTATCTCTGCCCAACCCCACAGGCTGTGAATTCATTCACTTCCTGTTGCTACTCGGGAACTCCAAAAAGGTGCACCTGGTTTGTGCCTACAATCCCCCCAAGGGTGGCTTACCCGGACTCTCCTTTCTGCTTGACCACTTAAAAGGCACTGTGGGGTCTAATGAGGTCCTTATCCTGGGGGATCTCAACCTCAACTGGTTGAGGCCCAATATCAAGCTCATTGAGCCACTTCTGTCTGGCCTAGCCCTTTGTCAGACCATCTCTGGACCCACTCACATCTCTACGCGGGGGGACAAGGGCTCGCTTATTGACTGGTTACTTAGCAACCGTCCGGATAAAATCCTACAATCTGGTATTCTCCCAGATGCGATATCTGATCACTCACCCATCTACTGCATATGGGGATCCTCTGCCCCAAAAATTCCCAGTAGAGTGATTCAGGTCAGGGATTATTCCAAACTTATCCTAAACGACTACCGGAATGACCTACATCGTACTGACTGGGCCAGGTACTTAGTACCAGTAACCCGACCATTGCATTAGACCACTTCCTATCGATTCTCATCCCCCTGCAGGATAAGCATGCTCCCCCCACTAAAAGAAGGGTGAGGGGCACTGTCACCAAGTGGCTGCATGGTGGACTACTCGCTCTCATGAAGCAGAGAGACAAGTGCTGGCTCACCTACAAAGTTTCCGGTGACCCACTTGATCACCTTGAATATCGACAACTCAGGAACTCCTGTAAGGCCACTATACGTGCCGCCAAGAGTGAGTTCTGTAAATCAGCTTTGCTCCAATAGGCTTACAACCCCCGGAGTTTCTGGAATAACATCAAAAGTGTGGTGGGTGTGTCCACCATACACTCGGTTGTTGACATGAACTTAGAAGGGGCCAACTGCAACAACCCCTGACCATCGCATCGGCGTTCAACCGTCTGTTCTCAGAACTGCCCATCACCTCCCTTCCCCCTTCATGGAACCTCAGGACCACCCCCCCCAGCCTACTTTTTACCTGAGGCAAGTCTCTGACAGAGAAACTCAAACTCTCCTAGCCGGGCTCTCACAACACTCTGGGGCGGGTTATGATCACCTAGAACCTAAGCTCCTGAGTCTAGGGGTGCCCTACCTCGCTCGGCCGATTATCCACAATTTTAACTCTTCCCTCACCTCTGGAATTGTACCTGATATATGGAAGGTGGCTAAGATTGTCCCGGTGTTTAAGCATGGTGACCCCAAGGAGTTAAATAACTACCGCCCCATTGCCATACTCCCTGCTACCAGCAAGCTACTTGAAAAAGCTGTGGCTGGACAAATCTCCCATTACCTCCAGGAGTATGCAGTTCTCTCCCCTGCCCAGCACAGCTTCAGGAAGGGGCATAGCACGTCCACCGCTCTCACCGTGGTCACCTTCCAGGTCAGAGCTGCCACAGATGCTGGTAAACTGACTGGGGCCATCTTTGTCGACCTCTCTAAGGCCTTTGACCGAGTTGACCATAATCTCCTTATCTCCACCCTACTTGGGCAAGGCTTCTCCCCCCGAGCTCTTGACTGGTTCACAGCTATCTTGGGGAGACAACAATCACCTGTTTAACTGTGCCCTTTGGGGCCTCTCCCCCAGTTAGATGTGGTGTACCCCAAGGGTCCGTTCTTGGTCCCATTCTGTTCTCCCTCTATGTAAATGAACTCCCCTTAGTTACAACCTTTGGGTCTACTACTCTATATGCGGATGATCTGGTATTACTATCTAGCATCCTGAACCCCATTACCATCAACTCCCAACTCAATTTCGATTTTGGGCGTATCCAAAACTGGCTCGTGGGACGCAAGCTTACTGTACATCTTGACAAAACCCACGCCATGTTATTAGGGTCGGTGGCCAAAATTGCCTCTTGCCCCTCCCCCCACACCATAAATGGGGGGAATGGCTCTCTCCTGCCTGTCCTGAACTCTGCTAGGTACCTAGGAGTGACACTAGACCCCCAACTTGATTTCACTGAGCATCTCCGGAACATTTGCAAAGTGTCAAACTGTAAGCTTGGCCTAGCCTACAGGGCCAAGGACCGCCTCACCCCGGCTGCTTGGCTCACCATAGCCAGGGGGATCCTCCTTCCTATGCTCAGCTATGGGCTTGTTGGCTTTGCGCCAGTCCTGAATGCCTCCCTAGCAAAATGGAACACGGCATATAACAATGTCTGTCATTTTGCCCTCTCTGTCCATCACCTTACGAATCAGTGTGCCCTCTATGCCCGGCTGGAGTGGCTTCTCCCTGATAAACACCGAGCCTTTGTCTTTGGTAGCTTGGTAGACAACATAGTCCATACAGCTTGCCCCCCGGCACTTGCCCTTCCCTTCCAACACTGCACCCCAGCCTATCTGCTTAGGCCCAGCTCGACTCTCACCTGCAAGGTCCCCAGGACCCACTCCCTCACCGGAGATCGGGCCTTCTCCGTCTATGCCCCCAGATTCTGGAACTCCCTCCCTGCTCCTGTTTGAGCCGCCCCTTCCTACTCCGGCTTCAAAACGTCCCTCTGGAAATTCCTCAAAGGGGCCTTCACCTGTCCTTGTGGAAATGTGTAACTGCCACCACTGGCTTCCCATCACCTCTTCCACCTCGTAGGTTTTGGCCCTAACCACTTCTCCTCCCCTGCACTTATTTGCTCTCGTGGCCTCCCTACTCCCCCCCCTCAAGTAGTTCCTGGCCTCACCATCCCTCTGGCCTGCACCTCCCCCCCATGCTGTCTGGGATCCCTTCCCCTTCTAGCTCCCTCCCTTGGGGCTCCCAAAGGTCCCTTCGCTAACCCCAGACCTGCCCACGGGGGCCTGTCACTGGATTGGGCAGTACTCCCCAGCAGCTCGTGCTTGCCTTGCCGTGGTGGTCCTCCAGGTTGGGTTCCTCTCCCTCTAGCTCAATGCTGCCCCCTGAAAAATCTTGCCACCCCCTGCCCGTCTTCCCGACCGCCACTTGGGGTGTCAGCGGTTTCCGCCCCTCCCCTCTCTCTAGCCCCCTGTACTTGTGTTCTCCTCACTTCTGCCACAATGTGAACTTATTTTTTAATGAGCCTGTAGTTGCATTCTTGTTTGTTGCTCTGACCGTGTATTAGTGTCTACATACTGTTTACTCTGGCCCCACCTGTGTGTGGGTGAGATTGTTCCTTGTCCATTCAATGTCCTGTGTATTGTATTCCACTTGGCTCACTTGTAGTTGCGGGCCTGTATGCTACCCTGTATATGTACCATGTTTCTCTGTACTGTAACCTCCTGGGTCGCACCTGAAAATAGGCACTCGTTGTCTAGTGTGCTTACCAGGTTAACAAAAACAAATAAATAAATAAATAGGAAGCTAATACAGGATATTCCTAACATACCTGTATACATAGGGAGCTGCATGCATTTTTCCAAGTTAAAGTGTTGATTTGTTTTATGTGTAATTAATTACTGTGTTAAGTACAGCAACTTATCTGAGTTGAATGCTTGGGAAGCACTTCAGGAGCTGTGGAAGTGTAAGCCAAATTAATTGCTAGTTTGTAATCTATGGACTATGTTTTAAGTTTTTATTTTAAAATACATATTTTTGCTGCAATCCCTCAGTATTCAATTTTCATCAGGAGTTTAGCTGGCATATGCATATAATTTGCATTGTTTTGCTAAATAACTACTGTGAATCCTCACTGGAGGCATGCACAGTCTGTTTTGGGGTTTGAGCTTCTCAAACTGTGTTTTATTTCTTTTTTTTTTCCATAGAGATTTTTGTCTCCTTAGTCACCCTGCTACCCCTTTGCCCACTGACATCTCCAGCCCAATCACTTACCATCCACAGGACATATTTGCTCTGAGATCCCCCCCACTCACATCCCCCGTGTTGGGGCCAGGAGGGGGAGGGCCATTGACCAGGAGAACCATATATGAGCAGAGCCTGGTTAGCAGTGCAAAATCTGCGGCAGGTTGTTGGATCATTTTGCCATTAGGGGGTTTCTACCTTTGGTTTCATCCCCTGAGCAGCCAAGCATGGAATGATGGTCCATAAAGACACATGCTTGTTTTGTGCCTGCCTGATCCCTTCCCCTTATGCAACTCCACTGCCCTGCCAGCCCTCCTCAGCTAGGTGGATGTTGAAGAGCGGGGTGGTCAGACTTCCCCTCACTGAGAGGAGAGCATTTCCTGAGATGCTCAATCATATCCCCCCCCCAGCTAACCCCCTGTGCAACTCAGGTCCACCCCCAAAACTGAGCCACTTGCATGGGAGGCAGTGCAATCACCACCAAGCTGCTAGGCCAGCCCACAAGACTGTGTTTTTATAAGTAAATAAAGACAGCATATAGGTAAAGAAGAAAACAAACTGTATTTTAACTAGTCTGTTATAAACATTTTAAGTCACATCACAATGTTTTGAAAGCGGATAAAGGTTTTGCTAGCAAAATACGAATAAACAAAACATAAAGAGATAGATAAGATAAACCTTTATGTTTACATTCTGCATCTTAGGAGGCAATCGCCAGGATTTTACTCAGTTAGGGCCCCATTTTCAGAAGGTTGGCGTGCCAGAGCTAAACATTACACTATGAGAGAACAGCATGGTTGGATCGGTGTCGTATTCAGCATCACTTGATGCTACCCTGATCCGTGCATATATACTACTATGGCCATGTAAATGAGTAATCCCTCCTGCATACAGAGCACAGTGCTGTATAAAAGGTTTCTTAGTGACATAGTACCTCCTCCTCTATATTTATGTCCTACTAGGCTTCCAGTACCTAGATGCTTGATTCTGCACCTTTTGGCTTTGAACCCGAACTGCCATGTCCCATAGCACCTTTAAGTTTTCTAATGTCCCCACTCATTCTCTCCATCTGCACCTATCAATGCTATTACAGATTGTGGTGTCATCTACAAAAGGCATATCTCCTTCCAGTTTTTCTGTTATGCCACTTATAAAGACACTGAAGAGGATGTCCCATTACTGAGCCTCCGCACCTTACTGGTCACTCTCCCTCACTGAGGAGGTGCCATTTACCACCACCTTCTGTGGCTGTGCGCTATCTCAGGCGCAGCACTTAGGTGCACAACACTAATCTGAAAATGGGGGCCCACATACCACTGTAACAGAAGTAGCACTGCATTGTGATAAGCATGACTGATACTATTTTAACAAGCATTTGTCAATGCCGAATGTTTGCTTGCTGGCATTGGCAGTGGTAGTGTAGAAGTTACAGAGCTGTGTAATAGGAATGGCAGTAAAGTATTGAGCTGAAGCCAACCCCACCACCACCCTGCAGAGAGTGACAGACATTGGGGTGTGCCTTTGGGTCATCAGGCATAATGGCCATGCCATTTCACCACACCCCACCCTGCAGACACTGACAAGTGTCACGGTGTTCCTTTGGGGTCTTGGGCCCTTATGCACACCCCATTGCATTAGGAAATACGGTGAGATGGGTGCGATATAGGAGAATGGGGTGAACTTTGGGGCTGAAGAGTCCAAGGCATACCTTGATGCCTCTCACTGGCTGCATGATATGGAATGGTATGAGCATTACAGGCAAGAATCCCAAATCACACCCCTGATGCCTGTCATTCTCTACAGGGTTGGGCGTTATGGTTGGAAACCCTAATACCTCAGGCATTCATTGGTATTCTCACTCCAAATTTTCAACATTTTTTTTTTGTGACCCCACCTCATGAACAGTGGCAATATCAGTTTTTTAGCCAAGCTGATTATGCCAGCGACTTACGTATTTAGCACCACAGGTAAAACATTCTGAACAGGATGTAAAAATGACAGCTGTACTATTCATGGGGAGGTGTAAAAATGGCAATGATGCAAATCTGCAGTAAAAATATTAAAAACTGGCAGGTCACGAGCATACATAGAAACTGTGCACGCGCACACCGTATATAATTAGGTGAGATTTTTACAGCAGATTGTCAACTCAGGCATTTTGGTGTCCCGATCATGAACAGTGTCACTGTGATTTTCTTCATCTGTCCCGATCAATGATTTCCCACAGCGACCACGCATCTCTGGCTGAAAGTGGAAAACACACTTCGCCATGTTGTGAAAAATGACAGCTGTACTTGTTCATAAGAAGTGTGGAAAATGCCACTGGTGAAAATCTGGACTTAAAATATTACAGAGTCATGAACTTATGAGGGTGCGTGGAAACTGCTCAATGCTCACTCGTAACACAGTCATTTTATGGACTTTTGTCACCAAATTTTCAACATAGCCATTTTAAGACCTCTGCTCATGAACAGTGTAACTGTGATTTTCGAAATCTGTCCCAAACATTGCTTTCACACACCGACAGCACCATTGTGCGCTACATGTACAAAAACACATTTTGGGCAACATGAAAAATGGCAGCTGTACTGTTCATAAGGAAGTGTAATAAAATGGCAATGTTGAAAATCTGAAGTGAAAATATTAAATTCACAAACTTACAAGCATGCATAGGAACTGTGCAACGCATGCTCGTAAAACAGTCATTTTTTGGAATTTTTTCACCAAATTTTCAACATAGCCATTTAAATACCTCTGCTCATGAACAGTGTCAGTGTGATTTTCTTAATTTGTCCCGTACATTGATTTCACACACCGACTGCACCATTGTGCACTACATGGGCCGAAACATGTTTTGGGTGAGCTGTGAAAAATGACAGCTGTACTACTTATAAGAAGGTGTGGTAAAATGGCAATGTTGAAAATCTGGAGTGAAAATATTGAAAATTCTCGAACTTATGAGTATGCGTAGGAACTACACAATGCACGCTCGTAAAACAGTCATTTTTAGGAATTTTTTCACCAAATTTTCAACATAGCCATTTTAAGACATCTGCTCATGAACAGTGTCACTGTGATTTTCTTAATTTGTCCCGTACATTGATTTCGTACACTGACTGCACCATTGTGCGCTACATAGGCGGAAACACGTTTTGGGTGACATGTGAAAAATGACAGTTGTACTACTCATAAGAAGGTGTGGTAAAATGGCAATGTTAATCTGGAGTAAAATATTGAAGAATCGTGAACTACAGTGCGTAGGAACTGTACAACGCACGCTCGTAAAACAGTCATTTTTTGGAATTTTGGAACCGTTGAGCTCACTTACTCCCCATCCTTCACTCGCTCATTCTGGGTCTCTCGCTGCTGCAGGCTGTCCTTTTGTACTGGGCTTCTGCCAGTGTTGGCACCTTTTTTTTCCCACAAAGAAATTCGCAGCTGTCCTGACAGAGCTCTGTTGAGGTCGCTCACTCTGCCTGTCTCATTCGCTCATTCTGTTTTTCCTGGCTTTGCAGGCTGCCATTTTGTAGTTGGCTTCTGCCTCTGTTGGCGCCTTTTTCTGCCCACAAATAAATCTGCAGCAGTCCCAAAATAGCTCCGTTGAGCTCTCTCACTCCCCCTCTCTTACTCGATCACTCCGTTTCTGCCGGTGCTGCAGGCGGCCCTTTTGTACCGGGTTCCTGCCTGCGTTGCCGCCTTCTTCTGTCCACAAAGAAATCTGCAGCAGTCACAATACAGCTCCATTGAGCTGGCTCACTCACTCCCCCTCTCTCACTCGTTCATTCTGTTTCTTCCGCAGCTGAAGGCTGCCCTTTTGTACTGGGCTCCTGCGTGCATTGCTGCCTTTATCTGCCCACAAAGAAATCTGCAGCAGTCCCAGCAAAGCTTCAGTGAGCTCACTCACTCCCCCTCCCTTACTTGCTCGTTCTGTGTCTCTCTCACTGCTGCAGGCTGCACTTTTGTACTGGGTTCTTGCCTGCATTGGCAGCTTTTTCTGCCCACAAAGAGATCTGCAGCAGTCCTGACACAGCTCCGTTGAGGTCGCTCACTCCCCCTCTGTCACTCGCTCGTCCCTTTTCTGCAGGCGCTGCAGACTGGCCTTTTGTACTGGGCTCCTGTGTGCATTGCTGCCTTTTTCTACCCACAAAGAAATCTGCAGCATTCCCAACACAACTCCATTCAGCTTGCTCTCATTCCCCCCCTCACTCGCACATTCCATTTCTGCCAGCGCTGCAGGCTGCCCTTTTGTACTGGGCTCCTGCCTGTGCTGCCGGCTTTTCATGCACACAAAGAAATGTGCAGCAGTCATGATAGAGCTCCATTGAGTTCGCTCACTCTCCCTCTCTCACTCACTCATTCTGGTTTTCCCGCCACTACAGGTTGCCCTTTTGTACTGGGCCCCAGCTTGCATTGCTGTCTTTTTCTGCCAAAAAACAAATCTGCAGCGGTCCCAAAAGAGCTCCGTTGTGCTCATTCACTCTCTCTCCTTCACTCACTCGTTCTGTGTCTCCTGCCACTGCAGGCTGCCCTTTTGTACTGGGCTCCTGCCTGCATTGGCAGCTTGTTCTGGCCAGAAAGAAATCTGAAGCAGTCCTGACACAGCTCCATTGAGCTCGCTAACTACTTCCTCTCAGTCACTCATTCTGTTTCTCCCGGTGCTGCAGGCTGGCCTTTTGTACTCGGCTCCTGCCTCCGTTGTCGCATTTTCTACCCACAAAGAAATCCGCAGCAGTCACAATACAGCTCTGTTGAGCTCGCTGACTGCCCCTCTGTCACTCACTCATTCTGTTTCTCTTGGTGTTGCAGGCTACGCTTGTGTACGGGGCTCCTGGCTGCATTGGCACCTTTGTCTGTCCACAAAGAAATCTGCAGCTGTCCCGACAGAGCTACATTGAGGTCACTCAGTCTCCCTCTGTCACGCGCTCATTCTGTTTGTCCTGGCACTGGAAGCAGCCCTTTTGTATGGTGCTCCTGCCTGCATTGGCACCTTTTTCTGCCCACAAAGAAATCTGCAGCAGTCCTGCTAAAGATCTGTTGAGTTCACTCAGTCCCCCTTCTCACTCACTCATACTGTTTCTCCCACCGCTGCAGGCTGGCCTTTTCTACTGGGCCCCTAACTGCTTTGACACCTTTTTCTGCCCACAAAGAAATCTACAGCATCCTGAAAGCACTCCGGTGAGTTCACTCACTCACCCTCCCTCACTTGCTCTCTCGTTCTGTTTCTCCCAGTGCTGCAGGCTGCCTGCCCTTTTGTACTGGGCTCTTGTGCTGGGGCCTTTTTCTGCCCACAAACAAATCTGCGGCAGTCCCGACAGAGCTCAGTTTAGCTCGGTCACACCCCCCTCACTTGTTTGATCTTAATCTGTCCCAAACACTGATTTCCACAGCGACCATGCTATTCTATGCCAGAAGTATGAAAACTCATTTCCGCCAGGATGAGAACAATGACAACTGTACTGTTCACAAGGAGGTATGAAAAAATGGCAATGTTGAAAATCTGGCGTGAAAATATTGCAAATTCACGAAATTACAAGCGTCGGTAGCAACTGCTTAGTGCACGCTCATAAACAGTAATTTTTTGATGCCCCACTGGATTTGTAATATAGGTTTTTGAGACCCACCTCATGAATACTGACATTGTGCTTCATTAATCGGCCCCGAAGGTATCTGCTGCAGTGACCGAGAAATCACCTTCAGTGCCGATTAACGTAATGACAGTTCAAGAATCATGAGGAGGGTCCCAAAACCCTATGTTGAAAATTTGGTGAAAGAAGACCCAAAAATGCCTGAGATATGTACTAAAGTTGAAAAAACACTATTTATTACGTTATACAGCTTACCAGCATTTCCTCAGTTCATGGTCAGCTTTGAAGAGTGCAGATGTGTTCCTGGTCCACCGAAGATCATCGCACCAAGCTCCGGAGGTTAGTATGGGGTGACGGGGGAGGGTGTGGGGAGGCAGGGTGCGCAGTGGGTTGGTGCAGGTTGCAGGTGAGGGCAAGGGACACTACGAGAAACCATTTCCTTTTTTGAAGGTAAAAAAAAATACTTCACGGGACCGTTTTTCCCTTTACAGGAGCATGTGGCACGCTGGGATGGGCACCTAGCGTGCCACCAATGGCTTTCTTTTGAGGGGGCAGCAGTAGCCGATGGGGATTGGGCACCCCGTCAGCAGGAATAAAAGCAGGGGGGTTGTTACAGAATGCTGATGGGGACTGGGCTCCCCCGTCGGTACCAGAAACAATGGGGCACTGACGCCGATGGGGTTTGGGGACCCGTTGGCATATAAACATGGTGGGGGGGTTTATATTGTTTGTGAACATGACGGCAACCTGCCACCCTGTTCACAAACAATATCAGGGTTTTTACAACCCACCCTACAATGATGGGTCACTCCCTCATTGCAGCAGATGGCTGACGTTGCAATGATGAGGCGGCCCCTGATTGCAGTGGCGAAATTGTCAGTAGTTGGTGCAAATATTCCAAACTACTGTCACCAGCAACCTGCAATATGCTATTTGCACTGTGCACAATCAACATAAAATTGGTAAATCCTATCTGCCCCATTTCCCATATTAAACCTCAGAACCTACTGTCCATGCAGGGTAATAGCCTTCACTATCCACTCCCTTGTTCCCCTCACTACTACTATCAGCATGAGTAACCATTATACCCTTCACTTTGTCAGAGCCATGCTTGAAACCATTTATGGTTTTGGTGCCTGCCATCTCAGTTGGCAAACTATTCCACATTTCCACCACCATTTCTGGAAAATAAAACTTTCCAGTATCCCTCTTGAACCTCCATCCCATCAGTCTCTACTTGTGCCCTCATAACCTTGAACTGTTACTCATGCTAAGTAGTTCTCCATTCACTCTGTTTATTCCTTACAGGAACTTGAAGGTCTCTATCATATCATTCCTCTCTTGTCTGCTCTCCAGTGAAGACATGTTCAGTGCCTTGAGCAGATCCTCATATGATCTGTCCAGTCAGCAGCTCTGAATCATCCTGATCACCCTTTGTCCTTATCTTTCCTGAGGTGAGGTCTTCAGAAGTTCAGAACTCTGAACAGTATACCCAGTGCAGCCTCACCAATGATCAATAAAGAGGCAGTAAACCTCTTTTCTTCTACTATCAGAACCCCTTCTGGCACATCCTAGTATCCTATTTGCCTTACTAGATGCCTCACTGTACTAGTTTGATTGTTTAAGGGAGTCATTAATGATGAATACTAGGTCCCTTTTCTCAGCTGTAGTGCTCAGTTCTACCCCTCCTATCCAGTACTCTGTCCTGGGGTTCTTGTCTCCTAAGTGAATCACCTTGCACTTTTTGGCATTGAATTTCAACTGCCAAACTTTAGGCCACCTCTCTAATCTTTACATGTCAGTCTGCAGTTTCCTACTCCCCATCATTATCTACCCTCCCATGAGCTTGGTGTCATCTTCAAAGAGACACAGCCCCAAATTCATTCTCAAATGTTGTTAATGAGCATATTGAAGAGAACAAGAGTCAGGATGGATCCCTGTGACATTCCACTCTTGACTTCCCTCTTTTCTGATTTGACACCATAATCACAACCCTCTGATGCCTCTCATTCAACTAAAGCCCCCTCACCCCCACCAAAACACTGCTTGTATTTTTCTTCAAATCCTAGACCTCACCCCTTGCCGTGACCTAAGTCACTCTGATTGGTCCCCTATCTCATTGGTCTGCTCCACTGATTCCATGCTAACATATTTAAAAACAAAATTACTCTAAATATATATATATTTTTTTAGTTGTTTAACCAGGGGTAGCACACTAAGCTGAAAGCTTTTTTGCAGGATCGACCTTGGAGCACAGGGAAGTTAAGTGACTTGCTGAGAGTCACACAGTATGCAAGTGGAAGCTGTGGGATTCAAACCCAGGTCTGGTCTGCTGGATGTCACCAGATTTGCAGCTCAGAGCCTTAAACCACTGCGCTATACTGCCTCCCCTTTATGGGACTGCCATGCCCCCCCAGAGCAGGACATGAGAAAAGGTACACCACCTCCCCTAGATCATGGTTGACCTCATAGCTTACCTGCAAGTGCATGATTATGCCTGGTCAAAAAATAAACCTAACCCATCCCCCATGGCTTCCAGAAGTATCATCATCTCCGCAGCACCTGTACCATGGCAGTAAGCTTGCCAAAGGTGAGAATTTTACATCTAACTTCAGTACCAACCTTGGTTACCTCTTTAAATTTTGAAAGGTTGCCACAATCTCTTCTCCCCTCCCACTCCTTTGCCTGTCCTCAGAGTCAGTGACACCCCTGTCTCTAACCTCTCCTTCATCACCATAAAGATGTAATTCCTTTTCATCACCTGTACCTCCTCTCTCCTCTCCTCCCTCTCCCCTTCCTCACCTCCCTCTCACCTCTGCCAGCCTGCATGATTGTCATCTCCTTCCTTCCCACTATTGTTTTTCTTCTCTCCAGTAACTCCATCCTTTATCCGTGACACACTTCCCACCCTTAATCCTTCCAAGGGTAGGAGTCCAGATGGCCGGGATAGCAAGCTCCTCCATCTGACTGCTTCTGCAATCTCCTCCCCATTGGATGACCTCCCTAACCTCTCTTTCTGGTGTTCCTCCATCCCTGCTGACTGGAAGGCTGCCACTGTTACTCCTCCTCCTCCTCCAAAAGATGGTGACCCGTCAGGTACGAACAACTACCGACTCATTTCTCTCCTCCTTCCAAAATACAGGAACAAATTATCTTGTCACAACTCTCTCCCTTTCTGGACTCCTCTTCCTTTTTCACCCAACACAAGTCTGACTTCCACAAAAATCATTTCACCACCTGCTCAGACTCACCAAATCCATCCATAATGGTATGGATCACAGCCTATTCACTTCTGCTATCTTCATCGATCTAGCCAAAGCATTCAGCCCTGTCTACCACCCAATTATTAGCCAAACTCTAGGCTGCAGGCCTCTCTGGCTTAGCCATCAGCTGTTCCACTCCTACCACAGGAGTAGGTCCCAAGCAGTCAAAAGTGGTGACCCCCTCTCTCCTCCCTGCCTGTATCCACTTGGGTCCCAAAAGGATCTGTGTTAAGCCCACTTCTTTTCTCCATTTTCCTTAATGATCTCCCCCTCCATGTGCTTGTCTGCATCCATTCACATGTACATGGATGACACGGTCCTCTTCACAGCAGGCCCACAGATTCCAGCTGGACTTTGATCAAGTTCAGCCCTGACCACACACAAATCAGCTTTTCCTCAATGCCAAGAAGGCTGTCTCCATGTCCTTTGGCACAAGGCACCATACTCTCTATGCTCCCTCCCCTTCCTACTTTCCATACCCTGGATGGCTCCCCTGTGGAGGATGTCACCATCTTTAGTTATCTTGGTATCTGGCTAGACCAGCACCTAAATGTTTCTGAACAAGTGGATGCTATAGTCAAAAAGCTGCACCACAATTTGGTGCACTTTACAGGAATTGTGACTGTATCCCACCTCAAGCATACCATGCTATTATCCAGAGAATGATCCTCCAAATCTCTGACTATGGTGATGTGGTCTACAGCGTAGCCCCCTTCACTACCCTTGCCAGACTAGACACACTCTTCAACTATTTCTGCCATTACACTCTCGACTATCCTTCTTGGACTCACCATTGTTCTATATATAAATCTCTCTCTCCTTTTCTTTTCTTGTGGACAGACACCATGCCCACTGTGCCAGCTTTGAGGGCAAATCTGGTTTGTTTCCCTACCCTCCTATCTCTCTGGTGGCCCCGTTATAGCCATACCATCAGAAGCTGAAATATTCAAACCCTAGAAGTCCCTTCAGCTTCCACAACCATTGGCAAAGTCACATTCAGCCACCGCTGCCCTAAAATCTGGAACTCCCCCGCCCCAGCCATTCACCAATCTCCCTCCCATGGATTCTTTCAAACCACTTCAGTGGTCTCACCTCTCCCTCCTGCACTTGCTCTAGTTTTCCCTCTTGTTCTCCTATTACTTGTTTCCAGTTTAGGTACAGCTAAAATTTGGCACCTATGCTTCCACTCTGTGCATTATGTACAAATGTTTATAGCTAACGTTGAAGTAAAAACCTCTCCAGCCCCTTTGTGTATCAGTTGTGTGGATGGAGCTCCCCCCCAACTGTGAACTCCATCAAATACCTTGGGGTGACACTTGACCCCCCAGTTGGACCTAGGAAGTCATATCCTAAATGACTGTAGAACTGTGAACTGTAAATTGGGTCTGGCCTATAGGGCCAAAAATAGCCTGACACCTGCTGCTCGTCTGGCACTTGCTAGAGGTGTACTACTTCCCTCCCTTAGCTATATGGTCTCCACCAATTTCCTGTGCCTCCAAAGCTCTTCTTACTCGGTGGCACCTGGCGTGCAATAACATCTATCGCTTTGCAGCAGCCTCCCGTCTCACCCACCATTGTGAGCTTTATGATAAACTAGGTTGGCTTTCCCAATCAATCACCTGAACTTTGGGCTGGATGCCTGTAAGCAAAGTGATCAGAACCGCACCCCCGGGTTAAGTACAGCTCTCACCTCCTGACCCTCCTCTTACCCACTCAGGTCCCAGGGTGCTGGGATGCTAAAAGTACCCCTCACCCAAACCCTTATGGGGGACAAGGACTTTGTTGAATGTGCTCCTAGGCTCTGGAACTCCTTTCCTGACCATGTTCATTCTGCCTCCTCCCATTAGTGCTTCCAGAAGTTCCTGTGGGGGCATCTAAGCTGGCCTCAGTGTGTGAATGTCACAAGCCTCCCTAGCCTAATTGTACTTGTAGCCCAACTGTTCTGAGGACCTGCCAATGATCTTTTGGTCGTTTCTCGTCATCCAATTTCTCCCCTAGGCATCTGACTGCACTATGTATGCTCTAGACTATATATTGTTGATTATATGTACTTTATCAATTTCTGTCATAGCAGTTCAGTCTATGCCTTACTGTTTTGTGACTCAATGCATTTTGTTACTCTATGTACTTGCTTTACTTGCTGTTATGTTCTGATGCATCTGTATTACCTGTTGTACTCTCACGGGAAGTTCCTGAAAATAAGCATGTAACTTGTCTAGTGTACCTACCCGGTTAACAAAAGCTAAATGAATAAATAAATAAAACTGCTCTGTATTTGATTGCCAGCATAGGTTTGTGACTCCTGACTGTGCTGTATATGCATTGTCAATTGTTTGCTTGTCACTCAAGTTCTCACGTCTTGCATGTATTATTCCCAAAGTAATTTGTGGTCATGTACCACTATGCTCCATGTGTGTTATGTATTTTGAACTATTGTGCTACCTAAGATCCACTTGTACAGGTTCCCCTTCCCCAGAATGCATCTAGAAATGAGCTCCCAGCTTAGTATTCCTGGGTGGTGAGCACTAGGCACCAAGGATCATTTTACTATAATAATTGGAGCCATTTAAACTGCGATCAGGGGTGTAGAACCTTTACATGCCAAGGATCATTTTGGTATACTACTTGGGAGCATCATAATGGTGACCACAGGTAGGGTCTCAATATGCACCACTGTGTGCTCAAATTAATTTATTTATTGAAAAGTTTCACGAGGTAAGGTACACTGAACAACAAGTTGGTCATCTCCCAGTACGACCTGGGGAAGGGGGTGGTGGGAGTTACATAGTAACAATGAGTACACACAAAATACACAATATCATACAAAAACATAGGTTACAACTAAATTACACATTAGCATGAAAAGCAAATAATTACAAGGGTAGAGAAATTAAAACCAGTCGCAGTGAGCTTGTGGCGAGACAGACAGAGAGAGAGAGCGTAATGTAATGGTAAGTGTGAACCAATGGCCTGCACTATGCAGACTAAGAATAGCACAGGATGGCAAGTGAAGTGAGTCAACAGGGCATCAAACAGGATGTAGTACAAGAAAGGGGGGAAGCTAGGGGCAGGTGCAATTTACAGAGAGGAAATTATGAAGAGCTTGATTTAATGAGCCTGGCAAGGAAGAGGATCGGATATGTGTAGGAAGAGCATTCCACATTTTGGGAAGACGATAGGAGTGGGAGACCTGTCTACTAGCGGTGGATCTCCAGGGAACAGACAGAGTTCTATGGTTATGGGCTCTTAGAAGTTGAGAGGGAGTGGGTGGGGGGGAGATATGTTAATTTAAATAGGGAGGGAGTGTGCCAAGCCAGTACTTAGAGATGAGATTTGCGCAATGATGCAGTCACCTATTTGTTAGGGATGGGAAGGCTAAAGCTCGGTACAAGTGGCAGCGGTGGGTAAGGTGAGGTGCATCCAGAGCAAACCAACAGAATGAGTTGAAAAGAGTATCCAGGTAGACTAAGGAGGTGGCAGGAGCAGAGCAATAAACAACATCGCAATAGTCGAAAACTGGGAGGATCATTTTTTGGATCAGTTCGCGTCTTGCCTGCGGCGGGAGGCAGGAGTGGTTTCTATATAAGGCGCCGAGTTTGGGACAAAGCTTTTTTATTATGGCATCTACATGGGCCGAGAAGGTGAGATGTTTATCCAGCCAAACACCCAGATAGCTGAAAGACTCGGTAGCAATTACAGTTGCTCCATCGAGGGTAGTGAAGGTAGGGGCAGAAGGGAGCCTTGACAGCTTCTGACGTGTGCTAAAGAGGAGAATAGAACCGCATCATCGGCATACATATGTGTAGAAGATGAGGTACAGATGGATGGAAGATCATTCAGAAAGATGGAGAAGAGAATCGGGCCTAGTATGGACCCTTGGGGGACTCCAGAGTACATGGGTAGAGGAGGGGAGATGTAGTCGGATATTTTTACAGACTGTGAGCAGTCATATAGGTATGTGCTGAACCATTTAATGGCATGTTCAGACAGCCCAGCTGATGAGAGGGAGTGGAGCAGGAGGGAGTGGGAAACCGTGTCAAAAGCTTTAGCAAGATCAATAAAAATGGCAGTGGTTATGTGACCGCAATCCATGCCTGTCAGGATCGCATCAGTGATTCAAAGCAGCGAGGTAGTAGTAGAGTGATGTTTATGGAACCCAGATTGATATTGGGTGAAGAAATTTCTGTCTGAGAGGTACTTCGGGACTGCTCTCCACTCAGGGAGGGGGAGTCTAACCACCCCGCGCTTTAACAGCCACCTAGGTGAGAATGCTGGCAGGGCTCAGACAGCCACAAAGCAGTACTTGCCTTTAATTGCATTGGCATCATTGCATGCTTAACGGCTCAGGGGATAAGTCAAAGGTAGAAAACCTCCAATGGCAAAATAATCCACCAACCTGCCCCAGGCTGTCCCAGAGATGCTCAGTCATCTCTCCTGTAAGCTAACCCCTGTTTGACCCAGGTCCTCCCCCGAAACCGGGCCACTGGCATGGGAGGCAGTACAGTTACCACCAAGCCTAAACTAAACCACTAAACCAGACTGTATTTTTATAAGTAAATAAAAACAGCACTCGGATGAAAAAAGAAAGAAATAACATAAAATAATACATAAAGATGTAGAATAAAATAGTCCATTTTTGTTTACTTTCTGCATCTTAAGAGGCATCGGCAGGGGATTTTTAGTCAATTAGGGCCCCGTTTTCAGAAGGTTAGTGGAATGCTAAACATCTAAGCACTGTGCCATGTGGGAGAACAGCATTGTTGAACAGGTACCATATATTTTAGCAGCCCCAGATACTGATCTGATCATGTGCATGTGCATATGTACTACTAAAACCTTGCAAATGAGGGATCCCCTCCTGCATACAGAGTCCAGTGCTGTATAAAAGGTTTTGAAAGTGCTTAACAACTGAAATTGCAATACTGTTTACTGCTTCCAAAAATCCTGCCCTCATTTGATCTGCCATGTGCCCCAAGCGGTGCTTCCAAATCCGAAAAGGTGGTGCCTCCTCTGCTGCTACTGCTGACAGGACCCTACAGCTCCTGCCGCCCTCCTGGAACTCGCCCCCGGATCAACTCCCCAAGTATTCACCACTGCTGCAAGCGCGCACCAGCGGTGCTACAATTGGCTGCAGCTCCTTTTGCTACGGGCATCTAATTGGTCAGCCAGCTAGCATGACTCACCGATTGGTGCACCTTTTGCATTCGAGTTTCCAGTTCAGCCTGCTCATATTCTTCTGCCTGTGATTTTTCTCCCCAACCCTCCCAGGCCCCCACCCACTCCCAGGCCTCCTTTAAATACACATATGCTCTGCCTTCCTCCTACTATCCCTGCTCTCATTGGCACTCCCAGAACCCTGCTGCTCCACTGACCTACTGGGCCAGTACAGCTTTCCTTCTGACTCAGCCTCATCCTCCATGACCAATACTCCCCAGTTTAAACAAGATGCTGCCCTACACTTCACAGCACTTATTCTCCCCCGCCACCTAATCCCGCATCCCCTCCTCTGAAATTAGATGATATCCCTCCCCATATCTACAATCAGGATAACGCCTCCTCTCCCATTACCATATCCTGGTCTCACTCACCCACTAGGCCCTCTGCCTCTCTCGTCCAGCTGCCTATGTACATTGCTCTTATATGGCTGCTTAGCTCCAGGCCACCCTTTTGCTAATACCCAAAGCCCTAACTCCCGACTGCTATGCAACCACTCCTGGTTCAACAGCGCAAAGCTGAATTATATTATTATTGCCCTCCTACTCTTATCAGCTGGTGACATAAACCCCAACCCTGGCCCAGCTCAACCTCCTCCTGCAGCCAGCACTGAGCCACATCTCTCAGCTTTTCCAAATGGCCTTAAAATGCAACATATCAATATACGTGATCTCCTCCCTAAAGTGGACTTGCTACAGCCACTGGTGGCTACACTCAACCCTGATATAATAATAATTTCTGAATCCTGGCTCAATAAAAAAATCAGCAACTCATCTCTTACTCTCCCTGGCTTCACAATATCGAGACAGCACTGACTTGGGAGAGGAGGTAGGGTAGCCATCTATGTCTCCTCTTCCGTCCATTTCACTTCCATCTTTTCTAGTGCTCTACCAAAAGCTTACAAGGCTCTGCTGTTGCACATCTCACTCCACTTCTCCAAATCTATCTTTGTTGTAGCAGGTGTCTACTGCTGTCCTGGCTCACAACCCAATATTGCTACTGAACTCATAACCACCTTAGTTAGCCACTCTTCTGCTGGTGAATTATATATTATGGGAGAGTTCAACATAAATTGGACTACCATACCCAGCAAAGTGCTAAATGCTATACATGCGCTCAACCTAACCCAAATTATCCAAGATCTGACTAGGCTAAATCACAAGACAGGAAACCATTCCCTCATCGACTGGGCCCTTGCAACTCACACCCATAGGGTCATTAATTCCGGTACTCTAGCAGATGCCTTCAGTGACCATTGCATGACTTTCCTGGTGTGCAAAATTCACAAAGTCAAAGTCCCCTATAAAACTACAAATCTGATCATACAAATGCCTGAACATTAACCCACTTCTTTATGATTTGACCAACACTAATTGGGCACCAATATCTGTTGCCAGTAACCTAGATGTTGCAGCTAACTACTTCAGAGAACGATTCCTTGAAGTACGGAATCAACATGCACCACTACGCCGGGTACGTTTCCATGGAAACCACCTCCCCTGGATCTCCCCAGAACTCATTGCTTGTCTAAGTGCATGTGATATAGCCTGGAAGCTCCATAAAAGCACAAAGCTCCTTAAAGACTATGAGGCCTAACAGGTCCTCAGAAACAAATGCACAAAAGCCTCTCATTTGGCCAAGGCTGATTGCTTCAGCTCTACTTCTAACTCTAATAAAAATAATCCATCCAAATTCTGGAAAGTAATCCACTCACTTTTCTCCCCACAGGCTCCCCTTCCCACCCCTCCTCCAAATAAACAATACTGTCATTGTCGACCACCCTAGCATTGCTGCTGCTTTCAACTCGCACTTTACCTCATGTGCTTCTACTCTGCTAGGCTCCCTCCCAACTATTAACCAGTTATTCTCCACACCCATTAGAAGTCCTCCAACCCCACCTCACAGCTTTTCCTTCTCTAAAATTCTGAGAACTGACATGCTGGTGGCCTTGGAAGCCCTAAACCCGAGCAAAGGTAGCTCCTCTGATGGACTGGACCCAAAGTTACTAAACTTGTCTGCCTCTGCCATTGCTCCCCCATTCACTGCTCTTTTCAATCTCTCGTTTCACTTGGCTGAAATTCCCCGTGAGTGGAAACATGCTATTGTCCTCCCTCTCCATAAATGTAGTGACTCCTCCTCCCCTGAGAACTACAGCCCTATATCTCTCTCCTCCTGAAGTTAGCCAAACTAGAAGAACATCTAGTCCTTAACTAACTATTCTTGTACCTCTCAGACAAAAATGTCTTCACCCAATATCAATCTGGGTTCCGTAAACATCACTCTACTACTACCTCGTTGCTTTGAATCACTGATGTGATCCTGACAGGCATGGATTGTGGTCACATAACCACTGCCATTTTTATTGATCTTGCTAAAGCTTTGGACACAGTTTCCCACTCCCTCCTGCTCCACTCCCTCTCATCAGCTGGGCTGTCTGAACATGCCATTAAATGGTTCAGCACATACCTATATGACTGCTCACAGTCTGTGAAACTATCTGACTACATCTTCCCTCCTCTACCCATATACTCTGGAGTCCCCCAAGGGTCCATACTAGGCCCGATTCTCTTCTCCATCTTTCTGAATGATCTTCCATCCATCTGTACCTCATCTTCTATACATACGTATGCTGATGATATGGTTCTATTCTCCTCTGGGCCCTCAACCTTGGATGTCGCCTCCAGGCTCTAACGTGATTTCAATAATGCCTAGAGCTGGTTTCAATCTCACCAACTCTTCCTAACTGCCAAGAAAACTGTGTCCATGACTTTTGGCACACGTCAGAAGCTGTCAAGGCTCCCTTCTGCCCCTATCTTCACTACCCTCGATGGAGCAACTGTAATTGCTACCGAGACTTTCAGGTATCTGAGCGTTTGGCTGGATAAACATCTCACCTTCTCGGCACATGCAGATGCCATAATAAAAAAGTTTTGTCCCAAACTCAGCAACTTATATAGAAACCACTCCTGAGTCCCACCACAGGCAAGACGCAAACTGATCCAAGAAATGATCCTCCCGGTTTTCGACTATTGAGATGTTGTTTATTGCTCTGCTCCTGCCACCTCCTTAGTCAACCTGGATACTCTTTTCAACTCATTCTGTTGGTTTGCTCTGGATGCACCTCACCTTACCCACTGCTGCCACTTGTACCGAGCTTTAGCCTTCCCATCCCTAACAAATAGGTGACTGCATCATTGCGCAAATCTCATCTCTAAGTACTGGCTTGACACACTCCCTCCCTACCTAAATTCCCTAATCTCCCCCCTCACCCACTCCCTCTCAACTTCTAAGAGCCCATAACCATAGAACTCTGTCTGTTCCCTGGAGCTCCACTGCTAGTGGACAGGTCTCCCACTCCTATCATCTCCCCAAAATGTGGAATGCTCTTCCTATACACATCCAATTCTCTTCCTCACCGGGCTCATTGAATCAAGCTCTTCATAATTTCCTCTCTGTAAATTGCACCTGCCCCTAGCCCACTCCTTTCTTGTACTACATCCTGTTTGATGCCCTGCTGACTCACTTCACTTGCCACCCTGTGCTATTCTTAGTCTGCATAGTGCAGGCCATTGGTTCACGCTTGCTATTACATTACGATCTCTCTCTCTCTGTCTCACCACAAGCTCACTGTGACTGGCTTTCACTTCTCTACCCTTGTAATTATTTGCTTTTCATGATAATGTGTAATTCAGTTGTAAACTATGTTTTTGTATGATATTGTGTATTTTGTGTGTACTCATTGTTACTATGTAACTCCCACCACCCTCTCCCCAAGGTCATACCGGGAGACGAGCAACTTGTTGTTCAGTGTACCTTCCCTGGTGAAACTTTTCAATAAATAAATTAATTTGAGCACACAGTGGTGCATATTGTGACCCTACCTGTGGTCACCATTATGATGCTCCCAAGCAGTATTCCAAAATGATCCTTGGCATGGAAAGGTTTTACACTCCTGATCGCAGTTTAAATGGCTCCAATTATTATAGTAAAATGATCCTTGGTGTCTAGTGCTCACCACCCAGGAATACTAAGCTGGGAGCTCATTTCTAGATGCATCCTGGGGAAGGGGAACTTGTACAAGTGGGTCTTAGGTAGCACAATACTTCAAAATACATAACATACATGGAGCAGAGAGGTACATGACCACAAATTACATTGGGAATAATACATGCAAGATGTGAGAACTTGAGTGACAAGCAAACAATCGACAATGCATATACAGCACAGTCAGGAGCCACAAACCTATGCTGGCGATCAAATACAGAGCAGTTTTATTTATGTATTCATTTAGCTTTTGTTAACTGGGTAGGTACACTAGACAAGTTACATGCCTATTTTCAGGAACTTCCCAGGAGAGTACAACAGGTAATACAGATACATCAGAACATAACAGCAAGTAAAGCAAGTACATAGAGTAACAAAATGCATTGAGTCACAAAACGGTAAGGCATAGACTGAACTGCTATGACAGAAATGTACATATAATCAACAATATATAGTCTACAGCATACATAGTGCAGTCAGATGCCTAGGAGAGCAATTGGATCATGAGAAATGACCAAAAGATCATTGGCAGGTCCTCAGAACAGTTGGGCTCCAAGTACAATTAGGCTAGGGAGGCTTGGGACATACTGAGGACAGCTTCAGATGCCCCAACAGGGACTTCCAGAAGCACTGATGGGAGGAGGCGGAATGAACATGGTCAGGAAAGGAGTTCCAGAGCCTAGGAGCACATGCAACAAAGTCCCTGCCCCCATAAGAGTTAGGGTGAGGGGTACTTTTAGCATCCCAGGATCCTGGTACCTGAGTGGGTAAGAGGAGGGGTCAGGAGGTGAGAGAAGCTGTGCCAGACCCGGGTGGGGTGCCAGTTCTGATCACTTTGCCCATGAGGCATCCCAGCCCAAAGTTCAGGTGATTGGTCGGGGAAAGCCAACCTAGTTTAACATAAAGCTCACATTGGTGGGTGAGATGGGGGGCAGCCAGTGCAAGCGACAGATGTTATCTGTATTTGTGCCTCCAGTAGAAGAGCTTTGGAGGTACAGGCAAATTGGTGGAGACCATAGCTAAGGGAGGAAGTAGTACACCTCTAGCAAGTGCCAGATGAGCAGCAGGTGTCAGGTTATTTTTGGCCCTATAGGCCAGACCCAATATACAGTTCACAGTTCTACAGACATTTAGGATATGACTCCCTAGTTCCAACTGGGGATCAAGTGTCACCCCAAGGTATTTGATGGAGTTCACAGTTAGTAGGGGAGCTCCATCCACACAACTGATACACAAAGGGGCTGGAGAGGCTTTTACTTCAATGTTAGCTATAAACATTTGTGCATAATGCATAGAGTGGAAGCATAGGTGCCAAATTTTAGCTGTACCTAAACTGGAAACAAGTAATAGGAGAGCAAGAGGGGAAAACTAGAGCAGGTGCAGGAGGGAGAGGTGAGACCACTGAAGTGGTTTGAAGAATCCATGGAGGAGATTGGTGAGCGGCTGGGGTGAGGGAGTTCCAGATTTTAGGGCAGCGGTGGCTGAACGTGACTTTGCCGATGGTTGTGGAAACTGAAGGGACTGCTAGGGTTTGAATATTTCAGCTTCTGATGGTATGGCTATAACAGGTCCATCAGAGAGATAGGAGGGTAGGGAAACAAACCAGATTTGCCTTCAAAGCTGGCACAGTGGGCATGGTGTCTGTCCACAAGAAAAGAAAAGGAGAGAGAGATTTATATATAGAACAATGGTGAGTCCAAGAAGGATAGTCGAGAGTGTAATGGCAGAAATAGTTGAAGAGTGTGTCCAGTCTGGAAAGGGTAGTGAAGTGGGCTACGCAGTGAACCACATCACCATAGTCAGAGATTTGGAGGATCATTCTCTGGATAATAGCATGGTATGCTTGAGGTGGGATACAGTCACAATTCCTGTAAAGTGCACCAAATTGTGGTGCAGCTTTTGACTATAACATCCACTTGTTCAAAACATTTAGGTGCTGGTTGCCAGATACCAAGATAACTAAAGATGGTGACATCCTCCACAGGGGAGCCATCCAGGTATGGAAAGTAGGAAGGGAGGGGCATGGAATCTGATGCCTTGTGCCAAAGGACATGGAGACAGCCTTCTTAGCATTGAGGAAAAGCTGATTTGTGTGTGGTCAGGGCTGAACTTGATCAAAGTCCAGCTGGAGTCTATGGGCCTGCTGTGAAGGGACCATGTCATCCATGTACATGTGAATGGATGCAGACAAGCACATGGAGGGGGAGATCATTAAGGAAAATGGAGAAAAGTAGTGGGCTTAACACAGATCCTTGTGGGACCCAAGTGGATACAGGCAGGGAGGAGAGAGGGGGTCACCACTTTTGACTGCTTGGGACCTACCCCTGTGGTAGGAGTGGAATAGCTGATGGCTAAGTCAGAAAGGCATGCAGCCTGGAGTTTGGCTAATAATTGGGTGGTAGACTGGGTTGAATGCTTTGGCTAAATTGAAGAAGATAGCAGAAGTGAATAGGCTGTGATCCATAACATTATGGATGGATTTGGTCAGCCTGAGCAGGTGGTGGAGTGATTTTTGCAGAAGTCAGATTTGTATTGGGTGAAAAAGGAAGAGGAGTCCAGAAAGGGAGAGAGTTGTGACAAGATAATTTGTTCCTTTATTTTGGAAGGAGGAGAGAAATGAGTCGGTAGCTGTTCGTACCTGACGGGTCACCATCTTTTGGAGGAGGAGTAACAGTGGCAGCCTTCCAGTCAGCAGGGATGGAGGAACACCAGAAAGAGAGTTTAGGGAGGTCATCCAATGGGGAGGAGATTGCAGAAGCAGTCAGATGGAGGAGCTTGCTATCCCGGCCATCAGGGCTCCTACCCTTGGAAGGATTAAGGGTGGGAAGTGTGTCGGGGATAAAGGATGGAGTTACTGGAGAGAAAAAAATAATAGTGGGAAGGAAGGAGATAACAATCATGCAGGCTGGCAGGGGTGAGAGGGAGGTGAGGAAGGGGAGAGGGAGGAGAGGAGAGAGGAGGTACAGGTGATGAAAGGAATTAGATCTCTATGGTGATGAAGGAGAGGTTAGAGACAGGGGTGTCACTCACTCTGAGGGCAAACAAAGGAGTGGGAGGGGAGAAGAGATTGTGGCAGCCTTTCAAAATTTAGACAGGTAACCAATGTTGGTACTGAAGTTAGATGTAAAATTCTCACCTTTTGCAAGCTTACTGCCTTGGTTCAGGTGCTGCGGAGATGATGATACCTCTGGAAGCCATGGGGGATGGGTTACGTTTATTTTTTGACTTGGCCAAATCATGCACTTGCAAGTAAGCTATGAGGTCAGCCATGATCTAGGGGATTTGGTGTACCTTTTCTCATGTTCTGCTCTGGGGGGGCATGGCAGTCCCATAAAGGGGAGACAGTATAGTGCAGTGATTTAAGGCTCTGAGCTGCAAATCTGGTGACATCCAGCAGACTAGACCTGGGTTTGAATCCCACAGCTTCCACTTGCATACTGTGTGACTCTCAGCAAGTCACTTAACTTCCCTGTGCTCCCAGGTCGATCCTGTAAAAAAGCTTTCAGCTTAGTGTGCTACTCCTGGTTAAACCACTAAAAAAAATATATATATTTAGAGTAATTTTGTTTTGAAATATGTTAGCTTGGAATCAGTGGAGCAGACCAATGAGATAGAGGACCAATCAGAGTGACTTAGGTCACAGCGCAAGGGGGTGAGGTCTAGGGATTTGAAGGAAAATATACGCAGTGTTTTGGTGGGGGTGAGGGGGCTTTAGTTGAATGAGAGGCATCAGAGGGTTGTGGTTATGGTGTCAAATCAGAAAAGAGGGAAGTCAAGAGTGGAATGTCACAGAGATCCATCATGACTCTTGTTCTCTTCAATATGCTCATTAACAACATTTGAGAATGAATCTGGGGCTGTGTCTCTTTGAAGATGACATCAAGCTCATGGGAGGGTAGATAGTGATGGGGAAGTAGGAGACTGCAGACTGACATGTAAAGATTAGAGAGGTGGCCTAAGGTTTGGCAGTTGAAATTCAATGCCAAAAAGTGCAAGGTGTTTCACTAAGGAGACAAGAACCCCAGGACAGAGTACTGGATAGGAGGGGTAGAGCTGAGCACTACAGCTGAGAAAAGGACCTAGTGTTCATCATTAATGACTCCTTAAACAATCAAACTAGTACAGTAGGGCATCTAGTAAGGCAAATAGGATACTAGGATGTGCCAGAAGGAGTTCTGATAGTAGAAGAAAAAAGGTTTACTGCCTCTTTATTGATCGTTGGTGAGGGTGCACTGAGTATACTGTTCAGAGTTCTGAACTTCTGAAGACCTCACCTCAGGAAAGATAAGGACAAAGGGTGATCAGGATGATTCAGAGCTGCTGACAGGACATATCGTATGAGGATCTGCTCAAGGCACTGAACATGTCTTCACTGGAGACCAGACAAGAGAGGAATGATATGATAGAGACCGTCAAGTTCCTGTAAGGAATAAACAAGGTGAATAGAGAACTACTTAGCATGAGTAACAGTTCAAGGTTATAGGGCCACAAGTAGAGACTGATGGGATGGAGGTTCAAGAGGGATACTGGAAAGTTTTATTTTCCAGAAATGGTGGTGGAAATGTGGAATAGTTTGCCAACTGAGATGGCAGGCACCAAAACCATAAATGGTTTCAAGCATGGCTCTGAGAAAGTGAAGGGTATATTGGTTACTCATGCTGATAGTAGTAGGGAGGGGAACAAGGGAGTGGATAGTGAAGGCTATTACCCTGCATGGACAGTAGGTTCTGAGGTTTAATATGGGAAATGGGACAGATAGGATGTACCATTTTTATGTTGATTGCACACAGTGCAAATAGCATATTGCAGGCTGCTGGTGACAGTAGTTTGGAATATTTGCACCAACTACTGACTATTTTGCCGCTGCAATCAGGGGCCGCCTCATCATTGCAACGTTAGCCATCTGCTGCAATGAGGGAGCGACCCATCATTGCAGGTGGGATGTAAAACCTGATATTGTTTGTGAACAGGCGACAGGTTGCCATCGTGTTCAAACAATATCTTCTATGTTTATATGCCAATGGGGTCTCAAACCCCATCGTGCGTAGTGCCCGATTGTTTCTGTTGCCGGCGGCGGGAGTCCACTGCCAGTCAGCATTCTGAAACAACCCCCACTTTATTCTTCCGGCAGGTGCCCAATCCCTGTCGGCTACTGCTGCCCCCCCAAAAGAAAGCCATTGGTGGCACGCTGGGTGCCCATCCCAGCATGCCACATGCCCCTGTAAAGGGAAAAACGGTCCCGTGAAGTATTTATTTTTTTTACCTTCAAAAAAGGAAACGGTTTCTCGTAGTGTCCCTAGCCCCCACCTGCAACCTGCACCAACCTACTGCGCACCCTGCCTCCCCACACCCCGCCGTCACCCCATATTTACCTCCAGAGCTTGGCACGATGCTCTTCAGTGGACCAGGAACACGTCTGCACTCTTCAAAGCCAACCGTGAACTGAGGAAATGCTGGTAAGGTGTATAACGTAATAAATAGTGTTTTTTCAACTTTAGTACATATCTCAGGCATTTTTTTGACTTTTTTCACCAAATTTTCAACATAGGGTTTTTGGGACCCTCCTCATGAATTCTTGAACTGTCATTGCGTCAATTGGCCCTGAAAGGTAATTTTGCGGTCACTGCGCGGAATCACCTTTCGGGGCCGATTAATGAAACAACAGTGTCAGTGTTCATGGTGGTGGTCTCAAAAAAGCCTATGTTGTAGATTTGATGGAGGCTCCAAAATGACTGTTTTATCGAGCGTCTGCTGTGCAGTTGCTACCGCGCTCATAACTTCGTGATTTGCAATATTTTCCGCCAGATTTTCAACATTGCCATTTTTTCACACCTCCTTGTGAACAGTACAGCTGTCATTTTTCCCATCCTGGCCAAAATGTGTTTTCACACTTCCGATTGCAGAATAGAGCAGTTGCTGTGGAAATCACTGTCCGGAACCTGATTAAAGAAAATGACAGTGAGTACTGTTCATGAGCAGAGGTCCTAAAATACCCTATGTTGAAAATTTGATGATGATAGCCAACAAATGACTGTATTACAAGTGTGCATTGTACACTTTCCACACAACCTTGTAACTTCACAGATTTGTAATATTAAGGCGCAGATTTTCAACAGTGGCATTTTCACACCTCTTTATGAGCAGTACAGCTGTCATTTTCACATCCTGACTGAAATGTGGTTTCACAGTTGATGCACACAATAAAGCAGTCGCTGTGGTAAATCAGTGTTCAGGACAGATTAAGAAAATGACAGTGGCACTGTTCATGAGCAGAGGTCCTAAAAGCCCTATGTTGAAAATTTGGTGATGACTCCATAATATGACTGTGTTACAAGCGTGCGTTGAGCTGTTCATGCACCCTTGTAACCGCACATTGTAATATTTTCACACCACATTTTTAACAGTGGCACTTTTTCCACCTCCATTATGAACAGTACACAGCTGTCATTTTCACATCCGGTCTAAATATGTTTTTGCACTCCTGCCGGAGAATGGCACGGTCGCTGTGGGAAATCAGTGTTTGGGACAGATTAAGATCGAATAAGTGAGAGGGGGGAGTTACCGAGATAAACTGAGCTCTGTCAGGACTGCTGTGGATTTGTTTGTGGGCAGAAAAAGGCCCCAGTACAAAAGGGCAGGCAGCCTGCAGCACTGGGAGAAATAGAACGAGAGAGTGAGTGAGGGAGGGTGAGTGAGTGAACTCACCGGAGTGCTGTCAGGACTGCTGCAGATTTCTTTGTGGGCAGAAAAAGGCATCAAAGCAGGTAGGGGCCCAGTAGAAAAGGCCAGCCTGCAGTGGTGGGAGAAACAGTACGGGTGAGTGAGATGGGGGACTAAGTGAACTCAACAGATCTCTAGCAGGACTGCTGTGGATTTCTTTGCAGGCAGAAAAAGGCACCAATGCAGGCAGGAACACTGTACAAAAGGGCCGCTTGCAGTGCCAGGACAAACAGAATGAGTGCATGACAGAGGGAGACTGAGTGACCTCAACGTAGCTCTGTCAGGACAGCTGTGGATTTCTTTATGGACAGACAAAGGTGCCAATGCAGCCAGAAGCTCCGTACACAAGCGCAGCCTGCAGCACCAAGAGAAACAGAATGAGTGAGTGACAGAGCGGCAGTCAGCGAACTCAACAGAGCTGTATTGTGACTGCTGCAGATTTCTTTGTGGGCAGAAAATGTGGCAACAGAGGCAGGAGCCCAGTATAAAAGGCCAGCCTGCAGCACCAGGAGAAACGGAATGAGTGAGTGAGAGGGGGGAGTTAGCGAGCTCAATGGAGCTGTGTCAGGACTGCTTCAGATTTCTTTCTGGCCAGAACAAGCCACCAGTGCAGGCAGGAGCCCAATATAAAAGGGCAGCCTGCAGTGGTAGGAGACACAGAATGAGTGAGTGAGGGAGGGGGAGTGAGTGAGCACAACTGAGCTCTTTTGGGACTGCTGCAGATTTGTTTGTGGGCAGAAAAAGACAGCGATGCCTTGGGAGCCCAGTACAAGGGCAGCCTGCAGGCGCTGGCAGAAAGAGTGCGTGAGTGAGAGAGGAATGAGAGAAGCTGAATGGAGCTGTGTTGGACTGCTGCAGATTTCTTTATGGGCATAAAAAGGCAGCAATGCACACAGGAGCCCAGTACAAAAGGCCAGTCTGCAGCGCCTGCAGAAAAGGAACGAGCGAGTGACAGAGGGGGAGTGAACGACCTCAACAAAGCTGTCAGGACAGCTGCAGATCTCTTTGTGGGCAGAAAAAGCTGCCAATGCAGGCAGGAACCCAGTACAAAGGTGCAGCCTGCAGCAGTGGGGAGACACAGAATGAGCGAGTAAGGGGTGGTGAGCTCACGAAGCTTTGCTGGGAATGCGCGGATTTCTTTGGGGCAGATAAAGGCAGCAATGCATGCAGGGGCCCAGTACAAAGGCAGCCTTCAGTGGTGGAAGAAACAGAAGAGCTAGTGAGAGGGAGGAGGAGTGAGCCAGCTCAATGGAGCTGTGTTGGACTAGCTGCTGATTTCTTTGTGGGCGAAGAAGGCAGCTAGCGCAGGCAGGAACCGGTACAAAGGCCACCTGCAGCACTGGCAAGCGGAATGATCGAGTAAGAGAGGGGGAGGGCAGGCTCAGCGGAGCTCTGTTTGGACTGCTGCAGATTTCTTTGTGGGCAGAAAAAAGGCGCCAACAGAGACAGAAGCCAACTACAAATTGCAGCCTGCAACGCCAGGAGAAACAGAATGAGCGAATGAGACAGGCAGAGTGAGCGACCTCAACAGAGCTCTGTCAGGACAGCTGAATTTCTTTGTGGGCAAAGGTGCCAACACAGGCAGAAGCCCAGTACAAAGGACAGCCTGCAGAGCGAGAGACCCAGAATGAGGCGAGTGAAGGATGGGGTAAGTGAGCTCAGACTCTGTTGGGACAGCTGCTGGATTTCTTTTTGGGCAGGAAAAGGCAGCAATGCGCAGGGGCCCACTACAAAAAGGCAGCCTGCATTAGTGTGAGAAACAGAACAAGCGAGTGAGAAGGGGGACTGAACGAGCTCAACAGAGCTCTATCGTAACTGCTGCAGATTTCTTTGTGGGCAGAAGAAGGCGGCAATGCCGGCAGGAGCCTAGTACAAAAGGGCAGCCTGCAGCACTGGCAGAAACAGAACAAGAGAGTGATAGAGGGAGAGTGAGCTAGCTCAATGGAGCTCTGTCAGGACTGCTGCAGATGGTTTTGTGACCAGAAAAAGGTGCCAACAGAGGCAGGAGCCTAGTACAAAGGGCAGCCTGCAGCGCCAGGAGAAAAGAATGAGCGAGAGAGACAAGGGGAGTGAGTGACCTCAATGGAGCTCTGTCAGGACAGCTGTGGATTTCTTTGTGGGCAGAAAAAAGCAGCAATGTAGGCAGCAGCCCAGTACCAAAGGCCAGCCTGCAGCACCGGCAGAAATGGAATGGGTGACTGAGAGAGGGGGAGTGAGCAAGCTCAACGGACCTGCATCAGGACTGCTGCAGATTTATTTGTGGGCAGAATAAGCCACCAGCATGAGGCAGGGACCCTGTACAAAAGGACAGCCTGCACCCGAAGGAGACACAGAACCGGTGAGAGAGTGGGGGAAGTGGAGTGAGTGAGCTCAACAGAGCTCTGTTGGGACTGTTGCTGATTTCTTTGTGGGTAGAAAAAGGCAGCAATGCACCCAGGGGCCTAGTACAAAAGGACAGCCTGCAGCGGTGGCAGAAACAGAATGAGTCAGTGAAAGAGGGGGGGAGTGAGTGAGCTCAACAGAGCTCTATCGTGACTGCTGTGGATTCCTTTGTGGGCATAAAGGTGGCAGCACGAGCAGGGCCCAACTACTAGAGGCCAGCCTGCAGAGCTGCAGACAAGGAACAAGTGAGTGACAGAGGAGGAGTGAGCAACCTCAACGGGCCTATGTTGGGACTACTGCAGATTTCTTTGTTGGCAGAAAAAGCCACCAACAGAGGCAGGAGCCCAGTACAAAAGGCTAGCCTGCAGCACAAGGAGAAACAGAATGAGGGAGTCAGAGGGGGGGAGCGACCCACCTCAACGGAGCTCTGTCAGGCCATCTGCGGATTTCTTTGTGGACAGAAAAGGGTGCCAATGCAGGAAGGAGCTCAGTACAAAACAGCAGCCTACAGCACCGGGAGAAACAGATTGAGCGAGTGACAGAGGGCCAGTGAGCGAGCTCAACGGACCAACACAATCAACATTCAGCATTGACAAATGCTTGTTTTTTTATTGTGTCCAGAACTGAGTGTGTGTGTATATGTGTGCGGGGGGTTGCTGGCAGGCTGAGTGTGTGCAGTTAAAACACGATTCCCAGAATCATTAACTAGCACTAACCATGTAGTGTGATAACACTTCAAGAAAGCATTTAGTATACCTGTACACCTTAAATGCATTAGAGTAACCCCCAGTTGTATGAGCATCTGGTTGCAATTAGTAATTCTATGCAAAAAAAAAATAAAAAATAGTGCCACATTAACAGGTTAGCACTACACAGAAGAATGCTTTTTAAAATAGTATCAGCCATGCTTATCACAATGCAGTGCTACTTCTGTTACAGTGGTAAGCGGTCCCCCATTTTCAGATTAGTGTTGTGCACTCCTAAGTGCTGCACCTGAGATAGTGCACAGCCACAGAAGGTGGTGGTAAATGGCACTCCCTCCAGTGAGGAGAGAGTGACCAGTAGGGTGCCGGAGGGCTCAGTAATGGGACACATCCTCTTCAGTGTCTTTATAAGTGGCATAACAGAAAAACTGGAAGGGGAGATATGCCTTTTTACGTTCTCTTGAGCTCATGCGCAAGGAATGTCTTGGGAGAATGGGACACTTTGGAGGTGTGCCCCTCCTCTGCAATCGCCTGCTCCATTGAGCAGGCGTGGCAGTCCTGCACCAATCGGACGCGGTGTTTTGTATGACAGCGGTGGTCTTCACTTCAAAGAAAACCACCACTGTCATACACAGCACCGCATCACGCACCCCTCTTTTGCTGCCACGCCTGGAGCCCACCCCAGCGTGGCAAGGTCCAGCGTCGTCTGCTGACTGGGGTGCCCAATCCCCATCAGCTCCACGGCCCCCAGCCATCCTTCTACCACTCTGGAAGCCCACCCCAGCGTGTCAAACATCCCACATTGTCTTTTTTTTTTACAAACCTGTAAATTGAAAACAGTCCAACGGCGCTTCTCCCAGCCCCCTTCCCACAACCCGCACAATCCACTGTGCACCTGCCTCCCCACACCCCCTCACCCCATACTTACCTCCGGAGCTCAACGCGACGCCTCGCATCGGTGGACCGGGAACACGTCTGCACTCTTCAAAGCCGACCGTGAACTGAGGAAATGCCCGTAAGCTGTATAATGGGCTAGATAGGGGTTTTTCAATTTTATTGCATATCTCAGGCATTTTTTGGAATTTTTGCACCAAATTTTCAACATGGGGTTTTTGGGACCCCTTCTCATGAATGATGTCACTGTCATGGCGTTATTCGGGCCCAAAGGGTGATTTTGCAGTCACTGCACAGTCACTGTGCGAAATCACCCTTTGGGCCAAAATAATGCCATGACAGTGACATCATTCATGAGAAGGGGTCCCAAAAACCCCATGTTGAAAATTTGGTGCAAAAATTCCAAAAAATGACTGTTTTGACGAGTGTGCGTTGCGCAGTTCCTACGCAGGCTCGTAAGTTCGTGAATTTTAAATATTTTCACTCCAGATTTTCAACATTGCCATTTTACCACACCTCCTTATGAGCAGTATAGCTGTCATTTTTCACATCCTGCCCAAAACGTGTTTCCACCCATGTAGCGCACAATGGCTCATTCAGTGTGTGAAATCAATGTATGGGACACATTAAGAAAATCACAGTGACACTCTTCATTAGCAGAGGTCTTAAAATGGCTATGTTGAAAATTTGGTGAAAAAATTCCTAAAAATGACTGTTTTATGAGCGTGCGTTGTGCAGTTCCTACGCACGCTCATAAGTTTGCACATTTTCAATATTTTCACTCCAGATTTTCAACATTGCCATTTTACCACACCTCCTTATGAGCAGTACAGCTGTCATTTTCACATCCTGCCCAAAGCATGTTTCCCTCCATGGCGCACAATGGGCGCTTGGTCGATTGATATTGAAAGCAATGTATGGGACACATTAAGAAAATCACAGTGACACTGTTCATGAGCAGAGGTCTTAAAATGGCTATGTTGAAAATTTGGTGAAAAAATTCCTAAAAATGACTGTTTTACAAGTGTGCATTGCGCAGTTCCTACGCATGCTCGTAAGTTCGCGAATTTTCAATATTTGGACTCCGATGACTTCCAAATACCTAAACAGCACATAGAAGCAAGCAACATTCGGCATTGACAAATGCTTGTACTTCTTTGTCACTGATTTTTTTAAGCCATGTCCAAGTGCCAAATACCACTGCAAATACCTGCAAGCGAACGTTCGGCATTGACAAATGCTTGTTGTAGATGACATCACAATCTGTAATAGCGTTGATAGGTGCAGATGGAGAGAATGAATGGGGACATTAGAAAACTTAAAGAATGCTATGGGGCATGGCAGTTCGGGTTCAAAGCCAAAAAGTGCAAAATCAAGCATCTAGGTACTAGAAGCCTAGAGGCTGAGTATAAAATGTAGAGGGAGATACTTATGGTTACTAAGGAAACCTTTTATACAGCACTGTGCTCTGTATGCAGGAGAGGATTGCTCATTTACATGGCCATAGTAGTATATATGCACATGATCAGGGTAGCATCAAGTGATGCTGAATACGACACCGATCCAACCATGCTGTTCCCACAGTGTAATGTTTAGCTCTGCCTGCCTATCCTTCTGAAAATGGGTCCCTAACTGAGTAAAATCCTGGCCGATGCCTCCTAAGATGCAGAAGGTAAACATAAAAGGTTTATCTTGTCTATCTCTTTATGTATTGTTTTATCGTATTTTGCTTGCAAACCTTTATCCAATTTCAAAACATTGTGATGTGACTTAAAATGTTTATAACAGACTGTTAAAATACAGTTTGTTTTCTCTTTACCTATATGCTGTCTTTATTTACTTACAAAAACACAGTCTGGTGGGCTGGCCTAGCAGCTTGGTGGTGATTGCACTGCCTCCCATGCCAGTGGCCCAGTTTTGGGGGTGCACCTGAGTTGTACAGGGGTTAGCTGGGGGTTGGGGGAGATATGATTAAGCATCTTGGGGAATGCTCTCCTCTCAGTGAGGGGAAGTCTGAAATATAGAAACATAGAATTTGACGGCAGATAAGGACCGCTTGGCCCACCCAGTCTGCCCATTTCCCTACCTACTGGATAAGCTGCAGATCCTAGTTAACCAGCAGCCTACTTCTTCCTACCCCAACCCCCAGAACTGCCTTATGACTATCCCATGCATGCTTGAATTCCACCACTGATTTTGACTCCACAACCTCCTCCGGAAGGCCGTTCCATGCATCCACAACCCTCTGTGAAAAATACTTCCTTAAATTACCTCTGAGCCGCCCCCTCTATCTTCAAATTGTGCCCCCTTGTTCTTGCACACCTCTTTTTTTGAAAGATGCTACCTTCTTGGACTTTGTTGATTCCCTTGAGGTACTTGAAAGTTTCTATCATGTCCCCCTCTCCCTCCTTTCCTCGAGGCTATACATATTAAGCTCCTTAAGTCTCTCTTCATATGTCTTCCGGTGCAGACCCTGCACCATTTTAGTTGCCCTCCTCTGGACAGCTTCCATCCTGTCTGTCTTTGTGGAGATTGGGTCTCCAGAACTGCACACAGTACTCCAGATGGGGTCTCACCAGCTGTCTGTACAGAGGGATAATAACTTCCTGTTTTCTACTGGTGATGCCTCTCCCTATGCATCCCAGTATCCTCCCAGCCCTCCTTGCTGCCCTCTCACATTGCTTGCCCATCTTCAGGTCATCTGATATGACTACCCCCAGGTCCCTCTCCATTTTTGTTGTTGTTAGTATCTCACACTCCATTGTGTATTCTTCCCCTGGGTTTTGTTTCCCAGGTGCATTACCTTGCACTTCTTAGCATTGAATCTAAGCTGCCATACATTTGACCATTCCTCTAACCTTGCCAAGTCCCTTCTCATCCTTTCCACCCCACCCTGTGCATCAACTCTGTTGCAGATCTTAGTGTCATCTGCAAAGAGACATCCTTTTCCTTCCAGTCCTTCTACTATGTCGCTTATAAAGACATTGAAGAGGACCGGTCCTAATACTGAACTCTGCGATACCCCACTAGTAACCCTCCTTTCTTCTGAGTGGACTCCATTTACTATTACTCTCTGTGTCCTATTCTCCAGAAAATTCTTTACCCTTACTGTCATCTTGGGACCCACTCCCAGGCTGACTAACTTGTATATTAATCTTTTGTGTGGGACTGTGTCAAATGCCTTGTTAAAGTCTAGGTAGGCCATGTCCACAGCCCCTCCCTGATCTACTACTTTGGTCACCCAGTCAAAGAAATCTATCAGATTCATCTGGCATGACCTTCCCACTGTGAATCCATGCTGCCTAGGGTCCAGTGCCCCTCTGGCTTCTAGATACTCGACAATTCTTTCCTTTAGAAGTGATTCCATCATTTTCCCTATCACTGAGGTTAAACTAACAGGTCTATAGTTTCCTGCTTCTGCCTTGCTCCCACTTTTGTGAAGGGGAATCACATCTGCCCTCCTCCAGTCCTCGGGTACCAGCCCATCCTCCCATGATTTGTTAAAAGGGTAGTCAGTGGTGTCACTAGTTCTACCCTTAGTTCTTTTAAATTCTGGAATGAATCCCATCAGGCCCCATTGCTTTGTCCACCTTCAGTTTTAAGAGTTCTTTCAGAACCCTTTCTTTTGTAAATGGGCGGTATCAACTTCTGTATCCAGCGTGTTACTACTGTTTGTTTTATGTACCTCCCCCTTCCTTTGTAAATACTGAGCAAAATATTTGTTTAGTATCTCTGCCTTTCTGAGTCTCCTCTTCCCACCCTCCCTCCCTTTATTAAGCCTCACTATCCCTCCCTTGGTTTTCCTTCACTCCCTGATGTACCTATAAAAGGTTTTATCCCCCTTCTTAACTGAGTTGGCTATCTTTTCCTCGGTTTGGGCCTTTGCTGTTCTGACTGCCTTCCCAGCCTCCTTTTGCTTTAACTGATACAGTTCTCTGTCCTGCTCCTTCTGCGATTCCTTGTACTTCCTGAATGCTTTCATTTTCTCTTGAACCTTCACTGCCACTTCCTTTGAGAACCATAGTGGTTTCTTACATCGTCTTGTTTTGTTTATTTGCTTCACACAAAGGCTCGTTACCTCTGTGATGGCAGTTTTTATTATTCCCCATTGTTCTTCCACCCTCCTTCCTGCCCATTTGCTAGCGCATTCTTAGGCACTCACCCATTTTGGCAAAGTCAGCCCTCCTAAGGTCCAGTACTTTTGTCTTTGTATGGCTTGACTCTATTGCTGTGTTTATTGTGAACCATACTGTTCGATGGTCGCTAGTTCCCAGATGGCTACCCACTTCTACATCTGTAATCTCTCTCCATCTCCATTTGAGAGAATCAAGTCTAATATTGCTCCCTCTCGAGTGGGCTCCAGTACTAGTTGTCTAAGGCATGCCCCTGTAGGGCATCTAGAATAACTGCACTCTTGAGTGGCAGCTGCAACTGCACTCCAGTTAACATCTGGCATATTCAGATCACCCATCAGCAATATCTCCCTTTTTCTGCCATTCTAAGTATACTTTCTATCATTTCCTGTCCATTTCCTCCCCTGAGAAGGGGTCTGTATACAACCCTGTGTGTATTGTGGTGCCATTGCCTGTCTCCAAATTTACCCACAGTGCTTCTTCTCCTTCCTGTTTACCCCTTTTGTTCTGTTGCTTTTATTCCTTCCTTATGTAAAGAACTACTCCTCCTCCTCTTTTACCCTCCCTGTCCCTCCTGTAGACAGTGTATCCTGGTATGTTTATGTCCCAGTCATGGTTTTGTGTGTACCATGTTTCTGTGACTGCCACGATATCCAGATGTTCCTCCTCCATCAAGGCCACTAATTCAGGAAGCTTGTTACCCAGACTACGGGCATTAGTACTCATTGCTCTCCATTTTTTGATGGCTTTACCTTCTGTTGCAGCATCCCCCACTGACCGTTCTACCTCAGACTTTTTCTCATTTAGTACCCTGTTTTGTAGGGAGAGGCTGGGATTTTCCTGCTGCTTGTCAGTGCCTCCCCCTTTGACTAGTTTAAAAGCTTGCCAATGAAGCATTTAAACCGATTGCTCAACAGACTTGTTCCCTTCCTGGACAGATGCAGACCATCCTGCCAGTATAGGCTGGTGTTCCTCCAGGTGGAACCCCAGTCCCCAATGAAGCCAAACCCCTGTGCTCCGCACCATTTTTTCAACCATTCATTAAACTGCAGACCACCCCGCTCTTCAACATCCACCTAGCTGAGGAGGGCTGGCAGGGCAGTGGAGTTGCATAAGGGGGAGGGCTCAGACAGGCACAAAGCAAGCATGTGTCTTTATATGCAATTGCATCATTCCATGCTTGGCTGGTCAGGGGATGAAACCAAAGGTAGAAACCCCCTAATGGCAAAATGATCCAACAACCTGCCACAGATTTTGCACTGCTAACCAGGCTCTGCTCATATACTGTATGTGTCTCCTTGTCAATAGCCCTCCCTCCTGGCCCCAACACGGGGATGTGAGTGGGGGATCTCAGCAAATATGTCCTGTGGATGGTAAGTGATTGGGCTGGAGATGTCAGTGGGCAAAGGGTGCCAGGGGTGACTAAGGAGATAAAATCTCTACAGGGAAAAAAAAGAAATAAAACACAGTTTGAGAAGCTCAAACCCCAAAACAGACTGTGCATACCTCCAGTGAGGATTCACAGTAAAGTTATTTAGTAAAACAATGCAAATTATATGCATATGCCAGCTAAACTCCTGATGAAAATTGAATACTGAGGGATTGCAGTAAAAATATATATTTTAAAATAAAAACTTAAAACATAGTCCATATAGTACAAACTAGCAATGATTTTGGCTTACACTTCCACAGCTCCTAAAGTGCTTCCCAAGCATTCAACTTAGATGAGTTGCTGGACTTAACACAGTAATTAATTACATATAAAACAAATCAATACTTTAATTTGGAAAAATGCATGCAGCTCCCTATGTGTACAGGTATGTTAGGAATATCCTGTATTCGCTTCCTATACAAATGTGTTGTCTGACAGTAAATGAAGGCAGCACTTATTTAAAAGAATAAACTACAGCATTTAAATTAGTTTTAAAAGTTTCTTGTCACATCACAATGGTCTGAAATTTGGCTAAAGGTGTGCAAGCAAAACAAAAGGAAAACCCCCATAAAGAAGTAGAATAAGAGATAGCCCTGTTTTGTTTACCTCAGCTCTGCAGTTTTAGACGTCTTCTCATCAAGCTAGCAGCTAACTGAATGCAATAGGCAATGAGTTCAGCTCTAGGACATTCATGGGGAAGGGGCAGGGGGATGGGTAGTTTCAGAACATAGTCCATTTCAGTATATAGTTTATTTGTTTCAGTATATAGAGTATGTGAAATTTTCAGTCTACAGTGTATGTGTTTCAATACATAGTGTATGTGTTTCACCATGTAGTGTATTTGTTTCAGTAGTGTATACAGATTTTTCAGTGCATAGTGTATTTATTTCAACAGATAGTGTATGTATTTCAATATAAAGTGAGGATGTTTCAATATATAGTGTATTTGTTTCAGTATATAGTGTATGTGTTTTTTTCAGTGTGTAGTATATGCATTTCAATAGATAGTGTATGTATTTCAATATACAGTGTATTTGTTTCAATATATAGTGTATGCAGATTTTTCAGTGTATAGTGTATTAATTTCAATAGATAGTGTATGTATTTCAATATAAAGTGTAGATATTTCAATATATAGTGTATTTGTTTCAGTATATAGTGTATATGCTTTTTTCAGTGTGTAGTGTATGCATTTCAATATATAGTGTATTTGTTTCAGTATATAGTGTATATGCTTTTTTCAGTGTGTAGTGTATGCATTTCAATATATAGTGTATTTGTTTCAGTATATAGTGTATGCATTTTTTTCTCAATATATTGTGCATGTGTTACAATCTATAGAGTATTTGTTTCAGTAGATAGTTTATGTGGATGTTTCAGTCTGTAGTGTATGTATCTCAATAGGTAGTGTATATGTTTCAGTACATAGTACATTTGTTTCAGTATATAGTGTATGTGGATTTTCAGTACTCAGTATTTGGATTTCAGTAGATAGTGTATGTATTTCACTATGCAATGTAAGCATTTCACTATATAGTGTATGCATTTCACTATATGATATATGTATTTCAGTATACAGTATATGTATTTCATTATACAGTGTATATATTTCAGTAGATACTGTATGTGGTTCACTACATTGTGTATGTATTTCACTATATAATGTATATATTTCACTATATGATGTATGTATTTCACCATATAGTGTGTGTTTTACTATATAGCCAGAGATTCTGAATTATGTCCCTAACGGCTTGCCATAGATACACACAGGTTTCAGTACCTGTCTATACAGCAGAATACTGTTACCATGCCTGTGTGTAGCGATAACAGACAGTCGCTGTTCATTAGACAGTTCCAATGCAGAAGTACTCGTTCATACTGAGGTACGAAGCCACAGACCTAGTACACCTAGTCTACTATGCATGCATTTGAACTGTCCAATGGACATCCCTACACTGTCTTGTTGAGCTTATTACATGTATCTGTGCATCCTAGATGAGTGTAATTGTTTTAAATGTTCATCACGGACATCTAATGCACACCTAAGTACTGCTAAGATGACTTGAAATCCTTTGACCATTTTATGATTCTGCTGCCAAAATCTTCTCAAGTAGTTTTCACACAAACCCCACTCTAACAAAAGAAAATATATATGTTATATACAGTACATACAGCAGAATGATACAACTATTGACTACAGTATCTGAGGAACATCCAACAAATATTAAACAAATACAGCTGACCATACCATTGCCATCTATCACATGTATACCTCTGTTGAAAAATGTGAAGGCTTATCTTCAACAAACACCTACCTTGGCCCTTGTATGGGTGAGGCTCAGGTTAGTCGCATGCATGACAACTGTAGGGTTGGCATGCTCCCTCACAGCTTCAACTAGGGCCAGCACCTCAGTGTCAGTCCAAGATTTCGGCATTGTAGTTCTGTGAAACAGGAAAAAAAACATTTAAACTGGTGCATATTATATACTACTATTCTACATCAGCACTATTTATATTGCATTGCAATCACAATCAAATATTTGTGATAATTGATAAAGTAAGGCAACAATAACTCTGTTACTAAAAGACATACACCTACTATCTCCCACAGATTCCAAAAGAAGCATGATTATGAAATACACATAACTACTGCGCAATCAGTAAAAAAATTAGCAAAATATGCAGGAATGGAACTGGAAAAAGTAAGCATACTATACAGTGTTCAAAAACATTAACAACCATAATAACATCATTTTCCAGATACTCAAAAGGGTTTTACATGCCGCAACAGTGTTGCACCTTCCTCACCCCACTGATGCACCACAGCACGATATTCAAACATGAATTGCACCTGCCACAAATCCCAATGCGCCAGAGAGCATCAGCAATGTATGCACACACAATTATGTGGCATGTGCCCATGTATACACTGCACATACCGTTATTCATCCCGGGATGTGCTGAGCCATGCATCCGCAACCCCTACTTGCACCACACAAAGTTGATTGAGAAAAAAAAAGGAACAGCAGCCAGCCTCCCACAGGTGAGCTGCCATATTGTAGCACACAACACAACAGCTACCACCTGTCGGTGGCCACCTGAACTCTGGCTGCAACTCCATGGTGGCACCCTCACCCCCCTGCCCAATCACAGGGATTGCTATCTAAGAATAGAATCCTATACCTCTGCTGGTCCAGTGGGCCAGTGACAGCACAATCGCATCCCTAAATAAAACAATAAAGAATCCAATATCCCTGTTGCTCCAGTGTACTGCTGTCTACCTGATGACAGGTTTTTGGAAAATAAAACACAATCCAATTTCCCTGGTGATCCAGTGCAGTACTGTCTGCCTGATAACGGGCTTCTGTAAAATAAAACACAATCCAGTATCCCTGCTGGTCCACTGGACTGCTGCCTACTCAATCATAGGCTTAAGTAAAATGAAAAACAATCCAATGTCCCTGGTGGTCCAGTAGACCATTGTCTACCCGATCGCATGCTTAAGTAAAATGATAAATAATCAAATATCCCTGGTGGTCCAGTGCACCCCCCTCCTCAATCACCCACTGAGCACCACTGCCTCTGTCCTCCCGGTCAGCAATGGATGACAGCTCCCCACCCACCTGACACCGTTGGTAGGGCTGCACGCCCATTGGTCCACAATATGAGCCAATCACCATCCACCTGTACCATACTACACATTTCAGATATGTAAAAAGATCCATTCACATATCTGTAATGTGTAGTACAGCACAGACTGCACACCAATTGGTTCACGCTGTGGACCAATGTGTGTACGGCCATACTGACGGTATCAGTTGGCAAGCAGCGGGTCACCAGACAGGTGAACTGCTGCCACCTGCTGCTCACCAGTGGGGGGGACAGTAGGGCGGTGGGACTCAGTTAGTGGAGGGGAGGTCCACTGGACCACCAAGGATATTGAATTGGTTTTCACTTTACTTAACCCCGCAATCAGGCTGACAGTGGTCCACTGGACCAACAAGGATATTGGGTTGTTTTTCAATTCACAGAAGCCTGCAATCACAGAGACAGTGGTCCACTGCACCACTACAGATATTGGATTGTGTTTTATTTCACAGAACCCCATGATCAGGCAGACAGTGGGCCACTGGACCACCACAGATATTAGATTTTTTGTCATTTTACTGAATCACGCCAACTAACTGACAACGGTCCACTGGACCACCACAAATATTGGATATGTTACTATTTCACAAATGCATGTGATCAGGCTGTGGGGAACATTGCCATGCTGTACTGTGCATCGGCCTCTGACAGCTGCTGGCTGGTAAGGCACCAGGCACAAGTCACTGGGAATTGGTACACCACCATCCAAATGGGGCCATAATGACATGCACGTGGCCCCATTTCTACCTTCCATTCATTATGGTCCCATTTACATGTGCACTTTTGAGTATAATTATTGCTGCACATATCACAGCAGAACTTCCACTAGTTCACCCCCTGCTCCACCCTAGCCACTTGGGGTACCACAGTGCCACTGTGCCATGCGCAATGTGGGTGGGCTGGGTGCAATATTTAACAATGCTGACCCACAGCACAGCTCCATTGAATATCATCACATCCATGCCCCTGTGCAACCAAATTGTGCTGTGTCCAGGCTTACACCATAGCCTAGTGCAGTTAAAATATCAGGGCCCATATGTATTAAGAATACGTATGTTACAAACTCTCCATACTATCACTTATTTCCACGTGCATGTTAAACAAATGATGCCTGGACTTGCTTAACATTATTTTCTATTTATCCTCTCACCAGACCCCCCCAAATAATCAACACTTACAATGTAGCATAACAAAATACATGGGTCCAGATATACAAAAGAGTTGCACATCCTGCAACAGTGTTGCACCATGCACAACACACTGATGCGCCATGGCATGATATTCAAAAAGGAAAAGTGCGTGGTACAAATCTCGATGCACCAGAGCGCATCAGTAATGTATGCAGGCACAGGTAGGCGGGTGTGCCCATGCATACCCTGCACAGCTTGATATTCAGCCCAGGATGTGGAGAGCCATGCATGCACAGACCCTACCTGTGCCAGGACAAAGTTGGTTCCCAAAAAAAGGAACAACAGATGTCCACCCACATGTGAGCTGCCACATTGCAGGGCACAACACAGCAGCTGCCATCTGTGGGTGGACACCCGAGCTCCGGCTGCACCTAGCGGCACCCCCCACCCCATGACCGATTGCGGGCATTATTCAAAAAATGCAGGATTCTGTCAAATATCCCTGGTGGTTCAATGGACCGCTGTGTGCCCGATCGAGGAATTTGTAATAAAAAATTAAAATATCCCCAAACTCTGTGGTGGTCCAGTGGACTACTATCTGCCCAATTGTGGGCATTACTAACAAGTAATATCCCCAAACTCCCTGGTGGTCCAGTGGACCACTGTGTGCCTGATTGCAGGCATTAGTAGGAAATAAATAAAAATATCCCCAAACTCCCTGGTGGTACAGTGGATCGCTGTGTGCCCTATCATGGGCATCTGTAATAAAAATACAAATATGTCCAATATCTCTGCTAGTCTAGAAGTGCCCCCACCCACCACTGAGCCCCACCACCCCCTGCCCCCTGTCAGCCAGCATGCGGCAGCATCCCAGCCACCTGCCACTCCACCGTCCACCAACTGACACCATCGGTAGGGCTGTACACCCATTGGTTCACAATGTGAGCCAATGGGCATGCAGCCCATACCATACTACACATTCCAGATATGTGAATGGGATCCATTCACATATCTGGAGTGTGTAGTACGATATGGGCTGTACACCCATTGGCTCATGCTGTGGACCAATGGACATACAGCCCTACCAATGGTGTCAGTCAATGGACGGCGCAGTGGCAGGTGTCTGGGCTGCTGCCACCCACCAACTGACTGGGGGGAGAGTGAGTGGGTGGGGCTCAATCTTGACAGTTGGGGAGGAGGGGTGCTACAAGACCACCATAGATATTGGACATATCCTTATTTTATTACAAATGCTCACGATTGTGAAGACAGCGGTCCACTGGACCACCAGGGATATTGGAGTGTATTATTTTTAACTTCAGCCTGCAATCGCTTTATGGAGCACATTGCCAGCTGCAGGGGGCATCAGTCACCTATGGCTGCTGCCTGGCAGGGCGCCAGGCACAAGTCGTCGGGGATTGGCACACCGGCATGCAAATGGGACCATAATGACATGCAAATGGACCTATTTGCACTTTGTATACATTATGGCCCCATTTGCATGTCAAGTATTGAATATCACAGTTGCTGTGTGTAGCGCAATGGAACTTGCGCTAGCGCATCCCCATGCTCCACTCTGGCCACTTGCGATGGCACAGTGCCACTGCGCCATGCACACTGCAGTGGCCAGGTGCGATATTCAACAATGCTGTGCCATGGTGCAGTTCCTGAATTGAATATCACCCAGTCCACACCCCTGCGCAGCCAAGTTGTGCTGTGCCCAACCTTGCACCACAGCCTGGCGCAGTTTGAATATCTGGGCCATTGAATTCAACAATGACATAAAACAAGAAAGCAAAATACTTACTAGGCAGTGGAGTCTCCATACACAATTAACAGATCGTTATCAACCTGTGTAAATAAAAACATAGAAAATGTTGTTAAAACTGTTACAAAGACAAACATTTCACATACAGAAACATGGTGATACTGTAGACTATCGGACCAGCAACAGGCCTATGCTATTAGCATGTGAGCAACTCACGCTACTGTCTTCAATGAGTTGTTGGGTTATTTTGAGTTGGTGTGCTTCAGCCCCAAACCCACCCCCAAAAAAAAGAACAAGGGTGTGTGGCCTGCAAAGTCCTCCAACTCAGACAAAGTAACACATCATCAACAGTAAATGCAAGCACATACTGTATTCACAAAAGTTTAAATTACTATCACAGTACTAATCTGATACTCTCCACTATAGGCAGAAACAGTATAAGTCACATCAGTAGTCAACATACCCTAGTAACATACTCCATCAACAGGATATATCTCCTCATATCACAAAATATATTTTGCTACTCACTTCATACTGAGAAACCTATGCCACATTTTCACTCATACTTGTATAATACACCCCCCAATAACAAGCCATACTAAAAATCAATAAAAACATATAAAACTACAGAATCTATCACTAACAAAAGAGACACCCTGAATATCAACAAACAATTAACAACTCATGTACCTTACAGCAATCACACTTTATAAAATATCATACTACCCACCTAAAGAAACACACATTAAATATCAAGCAATAATACAGTATACATCCTAATCATCCATCAATAAGCATCATCACACTTCTCTGCCATTAAAGACTGAGATTATGTGTTCCCCAGAGACTCACAACCTAACATACATACAGCAATGTACAGTATGTGATAAGTTCTATTTTTTGACAATTTTTTTGTTGGCTCTGAAAAGAGCCTTTTTTAACACTGTGAATGTGATGTACTTGATAATCACCATCCTACAGGCACACAATCACAAAACTGTAAGGATACCATGTCTAAGGTCCCCAACAAAAATATCATTGCCAGTGTTAGAGAGATGCACACCATCTTTTAAAAATAGCCAATACTTGTTATACATAATTTGGGAGTGACGAATAGTGTGCATTCCCATAGCATGTAGGAATCCAGATATTTGTATGTTAACCTTCCTGCATGATCTTTCAAGTGCAGAACAGTAATCCTCACCCTTCCAGACCATGCGTTGTGTAATATCTGAATGCAGAATTTTACATGATGGCAACATAGTGATAAGCTGCTGTGTAAGTCAGACTGTGCAGCCTCTATTAAATCAATAGCTCTTTTGTAACCCAAATCATTGCCTCCAAGATGGATGAGGAGTATGTCTGGTTCTGGGTGTCTATCCAATAAATGGTATATGGTAGGCATGAGCTGCTCCCATCTCATGCCACCCTTACCAAACCAAGACACAGAGCATCCAGGTAGTTGTAAATCATTCCCAAAATGACTACATTTACTGAACACTGCTGCCCTTCTCACCAAACTTGATCCTACTATCCATACAGTTACTGTAGATTTTTCTGCCATGCTGAGTAACACATCTTAATAACTCAGATGTAGAAATATCACAATTGTGTCTGTCTGACTACCAAGTACTAAGAAGTGGAACCACCACAATGAGTGCTATTCTATTGCATCATCCAGATAAATGCAGACAAAACAATCACAAACAATAACCTTTTCACAGATTGGCTAATCTAGCATAGAGTCCTAGCTATGCATATAAGCTGTCTTTTTATTGGCATAAATTTTTTTAAACATTTTTGTTGTTCTGGGGAGAATACTATCATCTGATTGGCACACCTCATAACTTGCCAGTAACACAAATTTTGATTGGTCTAAGTCACTAGCCATAATGTTCTGACAAACTAAATTCCATCTCTTACTGAGCCAGCTGCCTGAGTGGTGAGTGGAACCATTCCATACTACTTGACAGAAATAGTGAAGAAATGTAATCAATAGTACTATACTAATCTCATTGCACATCTCAGAACCAGTTTAATTTAATGATACATTATTTGCTCTAACAACTACTGTGATTTAATTATCTAAGTTAAATATATTTATTAGTCTCTCTCTCCATAACTACTGCTAAGTCAGTACCTGGTAAAGCTAGGCAACACACAATATGATTCCAAGTCAGCATTCCACAACAATTTAAATACACACAAATGTAACAACAAACTGTCACTACTATTAGATCTGCCAGCAATTGTCACAATCTAAAGTAGCACTGATTCAAAATACATCTCCTTAGCACACTATCAACTTGTACACATCAGCCAGTCTGAGATACCCCCAAAAAACTGCAAAACAGTTACTAACTAAGACTGTTTGGAACCACAAGAAACATCCCAAGAACAATAACTAACAATTAGAAAAGAATGACAATAGTTTGACTGACTAAATTAAAAAATGCATAAAACATACAACTTTCCAAAAAATGCTGATTTTTTTATCACTTGTACAAATCACATTGTTAAATACCAATTTTCATTATTTTTCCAAAAAGTATCCATTGGTGACACAGATATATTAAAACCTATATGTGTTGCTAAACTGTGTCACAGATTCCCAGGCAATGCTGCCATAAATATTTCAAAATAACTGTTAAGTTCACAAATGACCTAGCCAAACTAAACAGTTCCTCCCAATATCAGTGATAAAAAACACACACAGAAGTTCCTAACTTCCAAAACACATATAAATAACTTGTTTAAACTTTTAAAACCATTTGCATAAAACTTATTACATATTTCTCAGAAGTACTTACTTTTGCAGTTATGTGCTGTCTCCTTCTTGAGGACTCTATCTAAAATGGCCCCCAGAGTGTTCTTCTTCAATTATAATTGTTCAGAAAACTCACATGACTAACCCTAGCCATTTCTTTGTTCATGAACGTGCAATTTCTTTGACTGCGACTCGCATTGATCGCCAACATCGATCGCCATTGTGCAAAATCTTTAATCGCGAGACTAGTGCAAGCTTTGGCCATTAACAGTCTTCTACGCTTTAAAAAAATACTTCCCTAACTTTTTTTACCAGAACAGGCCCTAATTACACTTCACAAATTAATTAACAACCAGAAAACTGTTTTTGTTTCATTTTAGCAAATTTTGAAATCATTTCCACACGTTTTACAATCTTTGACTGTGAGCATGCAAATTCTTAAACTGCGACTTGGTTTGACCGCAAGGATTAACCGCGAGCTTACTACATCTTTGATTGCGAGAATAATGTGAGACTTCAATGGACATCGCATCTGACTGTCTAAACCTAATTTTTTTAAATACATCCAAGCAAGATAAAACCTCCTAACATATGAATAGTCCATAACTAAAAGAATAATTTTTTGTTTGTTTTCTATCTGTTTTCAGAGAATCACAGCATCCTTATCATCTTTGATCGCAACCATGCAAAATCTTAAACCATGACTCACTTTGACCGAGAAAATACACCTCGAGCTTGCAAATTCTTTGATCACGAGAATAATGCGAGACTTTTACATTAAACATGTCTTGCAGTTCAAACCCAATAATTTACCACACCAAACACTACAGAAATCCTCTTACATTTAAATAAGTCACAACTAACAAAAAATACTTGTCTTATTTGTTTTATTAACATGCAACATGCTTCCCGCTTTTTTTTTAACAAACTTTGACCACAAGCATGCGAAATCTTTGATCGCCAATCAGACTGATCGTGAACTTGAACCGTGACTTTACAAATTCTTAGGTCATGAAGAAAACCATGTGACTGTACTAAAAAACAATAACACCTGCAGGAAGTCAAGTATTTACATACATTGCCTCCCCACAATGGTCATACATGTCTATTAACAGTTCACAAGTTCTGCATGTCATTAGAGCAAAATAAACAAGCTTCAACACTAATACCATATGATTTATGTATTCTTTGTTCGTGAGACGGCAAATTCTTTGTTCACGACCATCTTTGACAGCGAGGATCTTTCGCCAGTTGACAAATTCTTTGTTAGTGACAAAAATTACAAATTCAACAATTTTAACTTACGTAGCTTTCTATTCATGCACTATAAGACCCAATCATCATTATACTCATGTTATAATTCCATACCAATTCTCAATAAAACAACACATTGTTCATCACAGTTCACTGACACAAAAGGAAAGCAGTGTACACCTTAATTTAAGAAACTGCTGTCATACTTTGCTTCAAACTGAGATGCATTTTTCTTTTTACATATACAGCAGACCAACTGCATCTCAGACTCAGAATGGCAGCGTGACAGTAGTGCATCAATGTGTGTGCCGCTTATTGAGGAATAAATGGAGTCATTGCTGAATGTTTCAGAAAAGACCAACTGGTTGTAGCAATTGTTTTTCTGCTTATTTCCAGTAATCATTGTGCTGTTTCTTGGAAACACTATTAGTGTCCTTAGATTGTGGACTACAGGTTGGTGGTACACAACAATGACTGGCAAAGAGAGCTGCAGACTACATATACATGCTACAGCATGTGCTGCTCTACACACTACCGCTATGTTTTGTGTGATTGTAACATTTTAGATTTTTTAGTTTTGAAGAGAAACTGTCAGTGTGTAGAAATTTCATAAAACCGGTCAGCTTCTTTATTTTACCATGCTGCAGCAGTCGCAATCAGGTCAATGGCATGGTGATCACTAACCTTAGCAGTGATTCCAGATGGCAAGTTCAATGTATTTGTTTCAGGGGTCGGTTTGATTTGGGAGGGGATGCAGGTGGCTCACACCATTTGCGTTGGTTATCATAGGATTCACCACAGCAGAAAAGTACCAACCACCCAATTACACTACAACCTTTGGGTTACATTTTTATGTTGCCAGTCGAGCATGGAAAGAGTGGAGATTACAGGAAATTGTCATATGATGTTGCCAATGAACTCAGGTCACTGTTTGACAAAATGCATTTGCTCATAATTGATGAGATAAGCATGGTCTCAAATGTTCTACTCACATTCCCATCCACCCACGTCTACAGGAGATGCACTTGGAACTACTTGATAGTAGTCTCTAATTTGGTGGAAAGAACATCTTGTACTTGGAGATCTCCTTCAGCTAGCACCTGTAAATGGTAAGCATGTTTTCTGAAGTCTATCCATTGAAGAGGCAAAGAAAACTATTGGATGCACTGGTGGAGTTAATCTATGGGAATTTTTCTCGTATGTTGAACTCTCTCAGAACATGAGACAACGAGGTGACATGTCTTACAAAGCATTACTTGATGAAGCACGTATTGGTGCACTCACATCCATCCACGTTGAGATGCTAAGACAGCGCATTATCACAAGAAATAATAGTTCTATACAGGATACTTGTGATATGTTTACACATGTTCAGAAAACTGGGCAACATGTTGTATGTCTATTCCCAAGGCTAACACAGAGTGCAGAGTTCAATGACATCATGTTGAATAGAGAACAGCAGCCCATTGTCACTGTGCCATGCATAGACACAATGGATGGCATTACTCTATCACGAACACTATTATCAAGAATGACAGATTGTCTTAAAGAGCTGACAAATGATGTGTCATGAACAGCTGGTCTTGAAGCTGTACTACCACTGTGTAGAAATACACATGTCATGCTCCACAGAAATAATGATGTCGATCGAGGTCTTGTAAATGGAGCCATAGGATATATCAAGACTTCCTGTACAATGCACAAGATACAGCACTGGAATTTTGACATCATGAAATTTGACAACTGGCGGGGAATACCTCAGCCAATAGACAGAGTCACAGTTGAAATTTGAAGACTTGTGAGAGACATATATCACGGGGAAATAGTTTCCATTATCGTTGCTGCTCATCTAGTCTCCATACACAAGTCACAAGGCCTCGGCCTTGATGCTGCCATGGTGATATAGGCACTGATACTGTTCAAGGATGGCATGTCTTATCACTGTCTCATATGAATTATCCTGGTACACATAGTCAAACTTGCAGAAAGCAAAATGCGGTGCTGACACAAAATGCATACTGAGTACAACAGATTACGTACACTGTACACCCAACCGAGGGATGATCTCATACCAGTTCCCAGACACGCATCTGTCACACCAATCACAATCTATGAAGGACACAACCGAAAAGAAAGAATCCCTGAAAACTCCACAGTTATCGAGTACTGCACAAAGCAGCAATCTCTTGAAGAACTTCTTGCATCCCCCCGTAAAATGTATTGAGTCAACACACTGCAACATTTGACAACAAATACAGTAGTCAACCGTTATGCAAATGCAACTATGCAAGCACTCCTCCACACCCCTGAGGTTGCTACTGTGTTAAACTGTTGCCCATCAACACCTCTCTCCAGAGGCATTAGGAGAGTCATATAAGAGGTACTCAAGATGAGCTACCTAGTTTACAAAGCTTAGTTCTAAAAGGCTGACTCTTAGTCAATATGCAGGGCAATCTATGTTTGTTAACAATGCCCAACAAGATGTCACGAGGATTCATAATGGAATAAGAAACACGAACTCACATGTGGTGTCATCTGAGTGTAGGGCGTCAGTAGGTAAGGCCATGCAACTACTAAGTGTGGTATGTTGTGTGCAGCTGCAATCAGGGATGTGTACGTTTGGTGTACATGGCCTCAGTTTTGCTGTTGCTCTCCACTGAGCATGAAGTACCTGGTCAGGTGGGGGGGGATGTCTCATAGTACATTTAGACAATTGTTTGTTATTTCTGTTACCTGCTGCTGGATGTCTGTCATTGGTTGTGTTGACTTGGTCCTCCCCCATACTTGCATATGTGTGTGTGTGTGTGTGTCTGTTTGTGTTTGGTGCTGGGGGGCTGAATTGAAGTTAGGGTTTCAACCCTAACAGCGAATTCCTCACCCCAATAAGCTATTAGATTAACCTAACTAATGCATTAAATGGAGTTTTTGCCTCTAATATATATATATATATATATATATATATATATATAATATGGTAGCATAGGGATGCTACCATAGTTAGGAGTTGAGATCCATTTCTATATTAAAACCCAAAACTTTTGCACCTTAACTTTGCAACCATTTGATGGATTTGCCTGAAATTTGGAATTTATGATCAAGAACCATAGGCCTTGGGATCTGCCATGTTTACGTACTGGTCGGATATACAGCTGGGTATTAAGTGTGATCTGTGCTGATTTACGCTTTTCTGGAATTCTGTGGTCGTGCCTACAGGTCACTCACGGTTTTCGTGACCGGCCTGAAATCTTCGGGAACATGCAGCCATGGTCCCCAATGTGCCTTTCAAAGATTTCGTGAAAAATATTACAGCAGTTCAAAAGTTATTCAAAAACAGTTTCCCATTATAAGTCAAAGGAAAAGTTAACAAAAAGTTCAACACTTTCGCAAATGCATTTTTACTTTCACAAATGGGCCTATTACTTTCGCAAATCGACATTTTGTTTTCAGTTGGTGATCAAATGGTTGGCATTTAAATTTGGGACCCTCTAGCAACCTAATTTTTTTTGTATTCACCTAGTTGGGCCCTGAGGATGCCTTGCCATGTCTTTATTTTGTGATAAAACACCCCGAAATATGTTTTCAAATTTCTGGAAAAGTACTTCAAGAAATTACTTTCGTGCTCCGCGAAAGTGTCGCAAGTTACAAGAGCTTTCGCAAGTGCGACAGTAATTTTCTAGTCTGTGGAAAATAACAGCAATTCTTTGGCACTGCACTGCAAAATAACCGTTGGGAGTTTTGGGCTGAAATTTGGAGAGAGCATGGCCGACATCTCACAGATGTGCCTTTCAGTGTTGTATTGAAAAAAATATTACACGGCGGCAAAGTTATGGCACTCAAAGTTGACAGTTTTCCCACTTAGGATAACATTCACGGCGCGAGCATTACAGGAATCGCTTTGGCACCTGCTGCAAAATAACGGTTTGGTCTTTTTCCTGAAATTTGGAGGGAAGACAGCCAACAGTACACAGATGTGCCTTTCAGTAGTTTAGTGAAAAAATATCACATGGCAGCAAAGTTACGGCACTCCAAAATTGACAGTTTTCCCATAGGATAACATTCAGCGCCCGACACTAACAGAAATCATTTGGAGCCCTGCTGCAAAATAGCAGTTTAGTCTTTTTTCCTGAAATTTGGAGGAAGACAGTAACAGCCCACAGATGTGCCTTTCAATGGTTTGGTGAAAAACATTAGAGGAGAGGCAAAGTTATGGCGCTCTGAACTTTTCTTTTTCCCATAGGATAACATTACAGTTAGCTCGCCTTTCAGGCCCGTATCTCAGAAACCGTCCGAGTTCACGGACTTTTCGTCGGAAAAATTTCTTAGCCCCAATGGGGCTAGATACAAATTAACCAGGACAGTTATAAATAATATGACTTTTAAATTTTTTTCTACGTCATCACGGTTCCTGAGATATAATGTATTTAGTATTCCAAGATCTCATTTTCTCTTGATACTCATTATTTTGCATACATTATTTGTACTCACTGTCTTTCTCAATGCAGGTTTTGGGGAAAACCAGCCTGTGGCACCCACATTACTGTTACTGTTGCCCTTTCCGCTTGAGAATCAATACCCGTTCACTTACCATTGGCGTCTGCGCCACCATGTGTTATCGACTGCGTTTTCATTTGCGCTTGCGTTTCTGTTATTTTGCCATTTCTGTCTACAGTACTGTTTATCTTACTGTTTCACTTTACATCACCATGCCCATTGACATTTCTGTTTGCAGGCACCATGTTGCTGTGTGACAACACATCACATGGCAGACCATTCCGTCCTCGCCACCATATGCGTTACCCTTTCTGTTCTCATTACGTGCTTGTGTTACCATATGCACCACTGTTAGCATTTCTGTTTGCGTTGCTGTCCTGTTAGTATGCCTCAACACATCAGTGGCGGGGCGAGGCACCTTCCGCCGGCTGCATTACATTCACTATTTCTCGTTATCATTCTCAAAAGAAGGAAATTAGAGGCAAAAACTCCGTTTAATGCATTAGTTAGGGTTGTTCACTAGCGACAAAAGTGAGAGTCGCTGTTAGGGTTGAAAACCCCCTTGGACCCCTTGGACCCCCCAACGGCATTGGGGTGCGTATTGGGATCGTGGTCCTAACTCTCACCCATTCTCCTACTTCTGCTGCTTTACATGTCATGGGGTGAGAGTTAGGGGCTGAAGTCGATCCTTAACACAGGATTGCCACCCTAATGAAACAAACTTAACTAATGCATTAAATGGATTTTTTTGCCTCTAATATATATATATAAGTATATTAAGGTAGCATGGTAGTGCTACCATAGTTAGGGTTGAGGAGCCATTTACATGTTAAACCCCAAATTTTGCACCTTAATAACTTTGCATCCATTTGACAGATTTGCCTGAAATTTGGAATACATGATCAAGACCCATATGCCTTGGGATCTGCCAAGTTTTGTACCAGTCGGATACACAACTGCAGAATTATTAAGCATGATCTGCGTGTGTGCTAATGCATTTTTTTGGAATTCTACGGTCGCGCCTACAGGTCGCACGGTTTGCATGACTGACCCAAAATATTCAGGGGACATGCGGCAAGGGTCCCTGATGTGCCTTTCAAAGATTTCATGAAAAAATATTAAACTGTTCAAAAGTTATGGCAGTCCAAACTTCTGTTTTTTTCCCATAAGATAACATTACGGCGTTCGCCGCGCCTTTGAAGACCCGTATCTCGAAAATGGTGCAAGATACAGAGTTTTTGTCGAAAAATAATAGCCCCATAATGTATAAAACTGGCCAGGAAAGTGATAATACATATGACTTTTACATTTTTTTTCTATGCCGTATGGTTACTAAGATATAAGCAATTTACTATTACAACTACTGAGTTTTGTGTTCCAAGAGTCATTATTTTGCATACATTCTTTCTACTCACTGTCTTTCTCTATACAGCTTTTGGGGAAAACCAGCCTGTGTGCTTACATTACTCTTACCATTACTGTTTCTGCTTGCAGTTCTATACCCGTTTCACTTACCGCTCACGTTTACGCCACCATGTCTGTTACCCTTTGCGTTTTCATTTGTGGTTGCGTTTCCGTTGTTTTTAACATTTCTGTCTACAGTACTGTTCCTCTTTCTGTTTTGCTTTGCATCACCATGCGGATTGCAATTTGCATTTGCGGGCACAATGTTACAATGCGACAAAACATCACCCCCGTGCTCCCGGCGCTGCATTGCATTCACTATTTCTCATTATTATTCTCAAAAAGAAGGGAAATTAGAGGCAAAAAACTCAGTTTAATGCATCAGTTAGGGTTGTTACACAGTGACAAAAGTGAGGAAATTTGATGTTAGGGTTGAAACCCCTTTGCACCCTCCAGCCCACCCCCAACTGGAATCGGGTGTGCATTGGGAGTCATCGGTCTAACTGTCATCCCATTCTCCTATTCCTCAGCTTTTCCACATGTGATGGGGTGACACTTAGGCCGATGACCCCAATGCGCACTCCGATTCCAGTTGGGGTGGGCTGAGGGGCAAAGGGGGTTCAGCCCTAACATTGAATTTCCTCGCTTTTGTCACTGTGGAACAACCCTAACTGATGCATTAAATGGAGTTTTTGCCTCTAATATATATATATATATATATATATATATATATATATATATATATATATATAATTACCAGTGTGTAGTTGTAAAACACACAACAGAATGAGTCTACTCTGGGATCCTAGGATTATATAGAATGTAATTGTGTTTATGGTGTTGTCTGTAATATTACAAAGTAAAACTGCTTTAATTGCAATTTATATCTAAGAGAAGTCTAACCTCTCAGTTATTACCACCACATAATTAATGAGTGCAAATTACAGAACACCTTTCTAACAAACAGCCAAAAAAGATTGCCCCTTTAAATTTGTACAGAGACCAAGTTAATTACTAATAATTGAACCCACAGAATACTGGTGTCTGTGGAGGGGCTGTGGGATAACAGATGAACCAGACACCAAACTTCAAGTTCAACACACAATCTCTGTGTGATGTTTATTCAAAATACAAGAAATAGACTTCTGCGATACCATATTCCTTTTCAGCACATCAGTTTGCAGCAACAGACTATGAATGTCCTTTCTATGCACTTAGCCAGCACCTACTAATACTGATCTCTGATGCAATTCACTAGTTGAGATGTAGCAACCACCCCTATGCAAGCCCCATTTGCTTGCATAGTGGGGGCTCAAAAAGATAAAAAAAAAAAATAAGCTATAAACAAAGAACCTCAATGCTGAATCACTGAAAGAAGGGTTACCCCAAAGAGCATTGGCAACAAATCAAGTTTCAAAGAAATACAACATCATACATACTTCCAGAATGCAATGCATCATGGGATATATGCAAATCACAATTACATTTCTGGCTTGTTAAGTTTACAACAATTTACATGCATTTTAAGTAGCACAACTAGCTTAATTTCTAAAATAGTCACCTAGTACTTTTTACCATTATCAAAACACCAAGTGCCATGGTATTTTAAACATTTACAGGTTTCATAAACAGAAGGGGCAGGATTCTCAAAGAAAGCCAAATTCCCTCAGCTACGGGAAAAAGATTTGCTGCAGTTCAGAAATGCCACTGTGCTGTATTCTCAAAGAAAACCAGCACAGCTGTGGATTTCCATAAAATGTACCGCAGGTGCGGCAATTTAGCTGCCGCAGGACTTGCTCAAGTGCTGCAAATCCGCAGCTGTGGAGGCTGTGAAGGCACAGCAATAGGGAACCACTAGCTGAAGCAACAGACTGTAACAGTGCTGCTATAATATGAGGCTGACAGCATGCACAGAGACCAGCAACCAGTCTCCAACTGGGACCACAGCAGCACCGCAGGTACCTGTGAAAACCTGGCACCACTGTGGCTGACTGTCCCTGCTGGTCATCCCTTCCTGGGGTGTTCCTGTAGCCTGGGGGGGTAGCACTCGCTGCTGGCTGGTCAGGCTCTACTGCTTGTGTGGCTCTGTAATGGGCTGCACTGGGCCTAGTGGTGGGAGCCTGTTGCCATAGCATGGCAATATGTGCTTTCAGTGCTGTAAAATCAGCCACTGCTATACTGTCTGAGATGCTATTACCTGTGGTACACCTCCACCTTAATTGATTCCAATTGCTGGGGCACTACTGCAGTGTGCTGAGGGAGAGTTACACCTCTTTTCACTGTGTGTAACATTTTTCCACAGCTGTGGGAAAAACCTGGCTCTGAATAGCGTTTCGGGGCTGTGCTCCACTGATCTCACACCTTTTTGTCCTGAGGGACTTCCGCAGTTACACTTTTTTCCACAGTCCATAGTGGTTTTTCCTACAGCTGCCGGGGTTATTGTGACTAGCACTTGGAGCAAACTCCCCTTTTTTACATAGCTGAGGGAGTTTTGGGGACTTAGGAAAGGTTTTGTGCCTTCTGAGAGCTTTGAGAATTCTGCCCCAGGTATATACATTAAGGTATTTTATAACATAGTGCTATTACATACTAAATCCATCAACAATAAACACAACCTGTTTTACATACACTTAGAGGTCACCACAATAACCTCCCTGTACAAGGACCTAAGAGGGAAAAATGAAAATTAAAGAGGACACTGTAGCATAGTCAAGGGAGGGAGAAGGGGGTGCCACAGATTACCAACCTTATGGACTAGAAATAATAAAGGATAGACTAGGCTTAGAAATAGAACTGTTGCAACAGATTTAAGAAAAGGTCGGTCCTCAAGAGTGGCAGGAGCTCCTGGTCACATATCCCCCACCTTAAGAGGGAAGCAGATATTGCAGACTGCTTACCACCTTCCTGTCCCAGGAAGGGATGGAGCTTCTACCCATCCATCTTCAAAAGTTGCATCTCAGGGTCCCTATTAACAATTAATATTTCATCATAAACATAGTGGACATCATCATTCTTTACCCTGAGACATAAACACATTTCTCAACAGAGACTAACTCTACCTTCCCATCTCCTTTTAGGGAAAGTCCGTTATATTTCTTAACCAAAAATCTGGATGACTGTTAAGTCCAGTACCACAGAAATTCTTTCTCTGGGGTGAGTAACTACCTGCTCCGACCCCACCAGACAAGTCAGATTTAAGCAGGGGCCCAGTCCTAGGTTCAACCCCTCTACATAAACCCACTATGACTCTTAATTCATTTCACTTGTTACATATATAGACACCTTAGGGTAGACACTCAGTGTGTTACCCCAGCACAGGTTCCAATCCATTTTCCACCCACTTTTCTTTTGTAGGTTTTCACTTAGAAAAGAATAAAACACATGTACCACCTCAGACTCCTTGTCTGCCCTTGGGTATCTCTTTCTTTGACATCAGGCCTGCCCTCTGACCAAACATGCTACACTTTTGCCTACAGAAAGGGACCATTGCAGAGCCACCTCTAGCCTTGCCTGTAACTAACTTGACCCCTCTGTCTTACACAAAGTGCCTGTGGGAATATGGAAGGAGCAATAGTAGTTTCTACTATCCTGTTTCAACCTTTTATAACCTATGGCCACAAATCCTTTGTCATCTTTTCCCCAGGCAGGTCTCAACAGAAACCTACAGGACCCCAAGGAACCTGTCATGCTGAATACCCTGCAATGTTAAACAGCAGGTTCCTAAACCTTTTAACTCTGGGGTGTCTTAGTAAACATCCTTTTAATCACTGTGCTATTTTAGCCATCTGTTACTATCTAGTACCTTGTGACCTATGTGAGAGTTTTTCCCTTTTTTTCAAGGGTGCCATTGTTTTTCTTTAAATGACCTCTACCCTCCTTAACCTTAACATACTATAACAGTTTGACAACATTAGCATTTTTAGCATGCCTGTATACCCCAGTCAATACTGTTAATAGATTTAGCTGTATCAACACAAGAAAAAGTCCCTTCAGCCTCATAGGCTTCTTCTTGCTTGCTTGGAGTCTTCAACCCCAGCACATATAACTAGGCACAGTCTTACCTGGGGTCTCACATTCACGTTTCATACTTGCATCTCTGACCTCCAACAGGTAACATCCTGGGAACACAGGAAACAAAGAAATATACTGCTCAGTCAGGGGGTCCTTCTCAAACTGAGGCATGAAAAACCCTCCTCTGACTCTTTGTCCAAGCTCTCTAGCAGGAACCTCTCGAGCACCTGGCACCAGTGTTCTGCCTCTCTGCATAATCGTTCTGCCTCCAGTCTTTGCCCACTCATCCAGTGGACCATCCTCATCAGGGTCTCCACCTCCTGGGCGTTGTCTCTTGCACCTCCAGTCTGCCTCGACCTTCATCTTTTCATCATCTTCTGGCTTGGCCATCTTCTGAACTCTCAAGTCCAGTCCAGGCAGCAGTTTCTGTCCATCTGTCAGCCATGGTTCTGGTCAGAACTCCATGGACCTTCTTCTCCAGGTTCTCCTCTGGCAACTCCTGATGAATTGGTCCACCTGGGATATCTGGGCGATATCCACCAGAAAACTTCCCTCTTCAGCCAGTCCAGATGCTTCCAGCAAGTTATCCCACTCTGACACCAAGTCTGTGGAGGGGTTGTAGGATAACAGATGGACCAGACACCAAACTTCAGGTTCAACACACAATCTCTGTGTGATGTTTATTCAAAATTCAAGAAATAGACTTCTGCAATGCCATATTCCTTCTTCAGCACATCAGTTTGCAGCAACAAACTATGAATGTCCTTTCTCTGCACTTAGCCAGCACCTACTGACACTGATCTCTGATCCAATTCACTAGTTGAGATGTAGCAACCACTCCTATGCAAGCCCCATTTGCTTGCATAGTGCTGGCTCAAAAAGATAAAAAACAAAACACGCTATAAACAAAGAACCTCAATGCAGAATCACTGAAAGAAGGGTGACCCCAAAGGGCATTGGCAACAAATCAAGTTTCAAAGAAATACAACATCATACATACTTACAGAATGCAATGCATCATGGGATATATGCAAATCACTGTGACCTTTCTGGCTTGTTAAGTTTACAACAATGTACATGCATTTTAAATAGCACAACTAGCTTAACTTCTATAATAGTCATCTAGTACTTTTTACCATTATCAAAACACCAAGTGCCATGGTATTTTAAACATTTACAGGTTTCATAAACATAAGGTATATACATTAAGGTATTTTATAACATAGTGCTATTATGTACTAAATCCAACAACAATAAACTCAACCTGTTTTACATACGCTTGGAGGTCACCACAATAACCTCCCTGGATGAGGACCTGAGAGGGAAAATTAAAATTAAAGAGGACACTGTAGCATAGTCAAGGGAGGGAGAAGTGGGTGCCCACAGGTGGCCAACCTTATGGACTAGAAATAGTAAAGGATAGATTAGGCTTAGAAACAGAAGAACTGTTGCAACAGATTTAAGAAAAGGTCGGTCCTCAAGAGTGGCAGGAGCTCCCAGTCACAATGTCCCTGGGTGGGCCTGAGAGTTATGCTAATTCTAGTTAGGTCACACTATTGTGTTATAAACTGCAATTAAAGTTTTTTTGATTTATGTTAAAAAGTGTGAAAGATCTGCTGCTAATTAAAACACTTGTACTTTTAGGGCTGCTAGCAAAAAGACTGTGTTGAGAATCACTTCCTGTTTTCAGCCCAAAACAAATTTCACATAATTTTTAAGCAGACCTGTAAAAGAAGAAAGTAATTATCTTTCTCGTCTGTTTCAGAGTAGAGAGAATTTAAAAAACAAAACAAAAGTACTTTTTGTGTCTGTGTCTTTCTCTCGCCTCTGCACACAGTTAGAAATAAGACATGTTTGCATCAGGACTCTTCCAAGGGGAACAAAATGATGCACCCTCACTACTTTCCCCATAAATAGTCTCCAGGAATAGGAGGCAAAATACAATCTGCCTGCTCTAAAAACTTATTTTAAATATCCGATACTTTTTTCCTCTCTATTTTACAAGGTTTTTCGGGATCTTTTACTACCAGTACTTTATCGCCTATTCCAATACATTCTAACTGGAGTAGAGGCAGTCCCCCACCTCTTTGAGTCCCTGATTGTCCTTCTCCCTAAACCAGATAAAGATCCTGAGTTAGTTCAAAGTTACAGACCTATATCCCTTCTAAACCATGATATTAAAATCCTTTCAAAGATATTAGCCAATAGGTTAACTGTAGTCCTCCCTGAGCTAATAGGTATGACCCAGGTTGGATTTATGAAGGGACGCTTGTCATCAGACCATTTGCGTACCCTTTCTCATGTTTTCTTGGCTACCAGGGATGCTGAGTTTCCCACAGGACTGGATTCTCTGGATGCCGAGAAGGCATTTGATCGTGTGAATTGGAATTTTTTGTTTCGAGTTTTGGAAGCTTTTCAATTCCCTCCTGTATTTATATCCTGGATTGCTGCATTATATAAAACCCCCACATCAAGGATTTCTGGGAATGGTGCTTTTTCTAAACCCTTTTCACTCCATTCAGGTACCAGGCAGGGTTGCCCCCATCTCCTCTTTTATTTAACTTGTACCTTGAACCTCTTATCCAAAACATTCTCAATAATGCGTTAATGCAAGGCATCTGGGTTGGGCATCATGAAGTCAAGGTCACTGCATATGCGGATGATCTGCTTGTGCACTTATCTCATCCAGTATCCTCCGTTCTGGCATTGCTGGGTGAAATAGCTAAATTTAGCACCCTATCTAATTATAAACTGAATGCTAATAAATCCTCTTTTTTTCCTTTAAATCTCAAGATATTCAAGACTGATATTAGCCCTTTAGGTTTATGTTGGGCCCCTAGGTCATTCAAGTATTTGGGCATCAAACTAACTCGTAACCCCTTAGCATGGTTTAAGGAAAATTTCAAATCCCTCTCTCAGTTTATAACTCAGGACCTTGATAGGTAGTCTAAGCTCCCCATTTCACTATGGGGCCGGATCAACATAGTTAAGATGAATATTTTCCCAATAATTTTTTACCCTCTATCTCTCCATAATACTTTTATCCCGTTAGTCTGGTTTAAGAAGTTGCATGGCATTTTCATCAGGATTATCTGGTCTGATAAATACCCTTGATTGGTCTATTACAAGTTGGCTGCTCCAAAATCTGAGGGGGGCCTGCAGATTCCCCATTTGGCTATATATTATTGGGCTAGCCATTTGGCAAAATGTTTGAAATGGGTATGCCCCGGCCTTGGAAAAGTGCAACTGGTATGGCTTAGAACAGAATTGGATTTAATTAGGTCTATGAACCTGGATCCCCTAACTTTGTTTTATGTTAAAATGTCTCAGGTGCATGTGGCCGAGAAGTGTCCCATAGTAGCTACTTCATTAAAGTTATACGCACAACTTTGTTCCTTTTTGCGACATACCCCTCAGTTATACTTGTCCCAGTCCATCTGGAACTCCCCATCCTTCACTACGAACAAGCAGCGGATTCCCCACAATTGGTTGCCCCAACTGGGGGATGGGAAAGTACTCTCCTTTGTGGATGAGGAGAGGCAATGGTTGTCAGTAGGTGACATTATTCAGAAATTTAATATCCCGGCTCTCTCACATTTTAAAGTCATACAGTTAAGGCATTTACTCACAATAGTCCTTGGCAATACTCCTCCTTACCAGAAAGTTACGGCCCTGATCCCAGAAGTCACTTCTTTACTTGGATCCTAGGGTATCGTATCTAAACTATATCAGGTATTGTTTCACAAAAGATATGGAGACTCTTTTCAACCCACAAGGTTTTGGAGCTCCATTCTTCCTCATTATCATCCTGATTGGCAAACCCTGTGGAGATCCTGTCATAAATATGTTTCTCAAGACAGGTTGCATCTTATGCAATATCACATTTTACATAATATGTACTATACTCTGGTTAAGTTAAAGAAATGGGGTTTCTTGGACTCTAACTTATGTGTTAAGTGTTCTCGGGAGGAGGGAACACTTCTTCACTTATTTTGGTCCTGCCCCAAAATCTCTTTTCTATGGGACTCTATTAAGGTTTCCCTGGATCCTTTACTGGGCCTACAGGAATATTTCATGCCTGACATTTGTCTCCTAGGGGACTTGTCTTCTATTAGAGTTAAAGTAAGAAGGTTTCATATCTCTATGATAGCGTTATCTGCCAAGAAGCTTATCTTACACCACTGGAAAGACAAGGCCACTCTGACTTTTCAGGAATGGGTGAATGAAATTCTTGCCAACCTGCGTACAGAAAAAGCGATTGTCAGCCTCCACAACAGATTAGCTGTTTATACACAAATATGGGATCCCCTTTACTCTCTAATTCTAGTTGCTCAGACTTGGTTGTGTTTTAGAACAAATTGCCCTGCAGGTTCCTGTATAATGACTCTGTACTTATGGGACACATGGATATGTTACTGCTGTAGGGGGAAGGAGGGGAGGGTGGGGCACTTTTATCTTAATAAGTTGCTGTATTCTTGCTTCATTCTCATGGTAACTGCCTTTTATTGTGGAAAATCTCTTAATAAAGTTTGAATTGAAAAAAAAATATCCAGTACTTTTTGTGTCTTTGTGTCTTTCTCCCTCTCCTCTGCACACAGTTAGAGATAGAAGAAACAATTAAACCTTACATTTATAGGATATACCTTATACATGCAGCACAGGATTTGCCACCAAAAAGTGCAAGGCAGAGGATACACTTTAGGAGAGCTTAGTTTCAGGCTTGAACAAAGTAACATTTGCCTGGAGATATGCTGTAGCTAGGCCAGTGAGAGATTGACAAGTATCTGTTGCTCAACCCAATGGAAAACACCATATTATCTGTAATGGTACAGTTCTACAATACAAGAAGAATGTTGAGAGACAGAAAGCTGTATACTAATCTTGCTTCGTCTCTGCTATACTCCCTCTTCTCTAAAAGAGACATCAGCTATACTTCACTCTTTGACTCTAAGACTGTAATTTCTCTAACACTGCAAAAGACTTTGGCTAATGCCAAAGAAAAAAGAACACATTAAAAGCTCTAACAATATATTAACTTTGTTTAGATTGATTTTACATTGAGCTCAAAAAAACAAAACAAAAAAAAAGAAGGACTTCAAATTAAGGAGCCAAAAAAGATACAGCTCATCCAGCTTCCAAGAGAAATCCAATCTCTGGACAGAAGGGAGAAAAGGTTAAAAGGACTTTGGCTTAGTATATTTTAAAATGTTGTAAGGTGCTCACTTAATATGTATCTTTTGAAAATCAAGGTTCCATATGAATGCATACAGTACTGTTTAAAGATAGCAAATATTATTTGTCACTAAAGAACTGCACACATGAGTTAATTAAAATGGTTCTTGAGAGAACACTGCCCTAAGACCCAGAGAAAGAGGGAAAGATTAAGGATATGTATATGTATATATATATATATATATATATATATATATATATATATATATGTATATATTATGGTATACGGTAGTGCTACCATAGTTAGGGTTGAGAAGCCATTTCTATGTTAAACCCCAAAACTTTGCACCTTAATAACTTTGCAACCGTTTGATGGATTTGCCTGAAATTTGGAATTTATAATCAAGAACCATAGGCCTTGGGATCTGCCAAGTTTTATACTGGTCGGATATACAGCTGCGGAGTTATTAAGTGTGATCTGTGCGCGCGTTTACGCTTTTCTGGAATTCTGTGGTCGCGCCTACAGGTCGTACGGTTTGCCTGACCAGCCCAAAATCTTCAGGGAACATGTAGCCAGGGTCCCCGATGTGCCTTTCAAAGATTTCATGAAAAAATATTAAACGGTTCAAAAGTTATTCAAAAAACAGTTTCCCATTATAAGTCAATGGGAAAAGTTAACAAAAAGTTCAACACTTTCGTAAATGCATTTTTACTTTCGCAAATGGGCCTGTTACTTTCGCAAATCGGCAATTTTGTTTTCAGTTGGTGATCAGAAAAATGGTTGGCATTTAAATTTGGGACCCTCTAGCAACCTAATTTTTTTGTATTCACCTAGTCGGGCCCTGAGGATGCTTGCCATGTCTTTATTTTGTGGTAAAACACCCCAGAAATATGTTTTTCAAATTTATGGAAAAAGTACTTTCACAAATTACTTTCGTGCTCATGAAAGTGTCGCAAATTTTTGCGAAAGCTTTCGCAAATTGCGACAGTAATTTTCTAGTCTGTGGGAAAATGACAGCAATTCTTTGGCACTGCACTGCAAAATAACCGTTGGGAGTTTTGGGCTGAAATTTGGAGGGAACGCAGCCGACATCTCACAGATGTGCCTTTCAGTGTTGTATTGAAAAAATATTACCGGCGGCAAAGTTATGGCACTCCAAAGTTGACAGTTTTTCCCATAGGATAACATTACGGCGCCCGACACTTAACAGAAATCATTTGGAGCCCTGCTGCAAAATAACGGTTTGGTCTTTTTTCCTGAAATTTGGAGGGAAGACAGCCAACAGCCCACAGATGTGCCTTTCAGTAGTTTGGTGAAAAAACATTAGAGGGAGGCAAAGTTATGGCACTCTGAACTTTTCTTTTTTTCCCATAGGATAACATTACGGCGTTCGCAGTGCCTTTCAGGGCCCGTATCTCGGAAACGGTGCGAGATACGGACTTTTCGTCGTAAAGCCTCTTAGCCCCTTAATGGGGCTAAGATACAAATTAGCCAGGACAGTTGTAAATAATATGACTTTTAAATTTTTTTTCTCTGTCGTACGGTTCCTGAGATATAGTGTATTTAGTATTCCAAGATCTCATTTTCTGCGCCGATACTCATTATTTTGCATACATTATTTGTACTCACTGTCTTTCTCAATGCAGGTTTTGGGGAAAACCAGCCTGTGCGCTTACATTACTGTTACTGTTGCCCTTTCCGCTTGTGGATCCGTACCCATTTCACTTACCATTGACGTCTGCGCCACCATGTGCGTTATCCTTTGCGTTTTCATTTGCGCTTGCGTTTCTGTTATTTTTTGCCATTTCTGTCTACAGTACTGTTTATCTTACTGTTTCACTTTACATCACCATGCCCATTGACATTTCTGTTTGCAGGCACCATGTTACTATGCAATAACACATCACGTGGCAGACCATTCCCGTCTATGCCACCATGTGCATTACCCTTTCTGTTCTCATTCGTGCTTGTGTTACCATGTGCGCCACTGTTAGCATTTCTGTTTGCGTTGCTGTCCCTGTTAGTATGCCACAACACATCATGTGGCAGGAGCGCGGGGCCCTTGCCGCTGCATTATATTCACTATTTCTCATTATCATTCTCAAAAAGAAAGTAAATTAGAGGCAAAAAACTCTATTTAATGCATCAGTTAGGGTTGTTCCACAGTGACAAAAGCGAGGAAATTTGATGTTAGGGTTGAAACCCCCCTTTTCACCCCTCCAGCCCAGCCCCCAACTGGAATCAGGGTGTGCAATGGGGTCATCGGTCCTAACTGTCACCCCATTCTCCTATTCCTCAACTACTTTCCACATGTGATGGGGTGACACTTAGGGCCAATGACCCCAATGCGCACCCTGATTCCAGTTGGGGGGGTGGGCTGGAGGGGTGCAAAGGGAGTTTCAACCCTAACATTGAATTTCCTCACTTTTATTGCTGTGGAACAAACCTAACTGATGCATTAAGTGGAGTTTTTTGCCTCTAATTATATATATAAACACTCACACACACATGTAAGAAAAGATTACCAGTGTGTAGTTGTAAAAACACACACAACAGACTGAGTCTACTCAGGGATCCTAGGATTATATAGAATGTTATTGTTTTTATGTTATTGCCTGTAATATTAGACAATAAAACTGTCTTAATTCCAATTTATATCTAAGAGAAGTCTAACCTCTCAGTTATTACCACCACATAATTAATGAGTGCAAATTACAGAACACTTTTCTAGCAAACATCCAAAATAGATTGCCCCTTTAAATTTGTACAGAGACCAAGTTAATTACTGATAATTTCAGCCACAGAATATTGGCATCCATGGGTGGGCCTGAGAGTTATGCTAATTGTAGCTATGTCACACTGTCTTGTAATAAACTGCAATTAAATTTTTTTCTGATTTATTTAGCTTTTGTTGACCAGGTAGGTACACTAGACAAGCTGTATGCCTATTTTCAGGTATGACCCTGGAGAGTATAGAGAAAGTACAGGTACAAACCAGGTACATAACAACAAGAGGGGCAATGTACATGGCTATAGGAGAGTGTGTAGATAGTCTACAGTAAACAACAGTAGGTAAAATATGCATATACATACAGAATAAATAGACTAAGACATTCAATGGCAATTCCATTGTATGAGTGACCCTTTTACCAGGGCCACATAATTCATGTTAAAAAGTGTGAAAGATCTGCTGCTAATTAAAACACTAATACATTTAGGGCTGCTAGACCGTGTTGAGAATCACTTTCTGTATTCAGCCCAAAACAAATTTCACATAATTTTTTATCAGACCTGTAAAAGAAGAAAGTAATTATCTCTCTCAGCTGTTTCAGAGTAGAGGGAATAAAAAAAACAAAAGTACTTTTTGTGCCTTTGTGTCTTTCTCTCTCTCTCTCCTCTGCATACAGTTAGAGAAGATATGTTTGCATCAGGACTCTTCCTCTACCTTAAGACCCAGATAAATAGGGACAGATTAAGGCTATATATATATATTTCGACCTAAGGTCGAAACGTAGATTTTTAACTCTATTTTCTATTTTCAGCGTGCATTTAATATAACCATTTTGTTTTGTATATATAAGCAAGTGTAATAAATGATTTCTCTGCACAAGAGCAGTTTGACCTCAGGTAATTGCACAAGTAGCATAAGCCATGAGTGAGGTTTCCGAAGTCAAACTGCTCGAGTGCAGATAAATCATTTATCACACAAGTTTTCCATTGCATATTCCATTTATGCAATTCTTTTGTTTTTGCTTTTGTAGGGGGCATTTGTTAGTCAAGAAAGTGAATAAAAATTAAATTTTCTGCAATTTTTTGCTGATTATAGAAAATCTAAAAGGAATCTAGAAATGAAGCACCTCTCATTTTGTAGATATTTTTATTCTGAACACCTTTTGTGCTCAAAGTACCATACTATCATTTTTGGTTTTAAGTTATTTACATTTGTTTGATAAAAAAGTGCACAAAAATGGAATCTGATGCTGTTTTTCACCAATTCTGGAAAAAAAAACCTAAAAAGCATCTGTTAATGAAACACCACTCATTTTATAGATATTTCTGTGCTAAATAAACTGTGATCACGGTATCATGCTATCATTTTTCATTTAAAAGTTATTTGCATTTGTTTGCTGACAAAATAAAAAAAATGAATTGTCTGCTGTTTTTTTTTTTGCTAATTATCAAAAAATCTAAAATATATAAATAAATGAAACACCACTCATTTTATAGATATATCTGTACTGAACAACTTTCATGCTCACAGTACCATGCTATAATTATTCATTTTAAAGTTATTCACATTTGAACATGGTTAACACTGCTACTGAGGCTGAACATTCTAAATAACATAAGCACTGTATAGATAAATGACACATGCATTGTGTGCATAAACAGTTAATGACATAAGCACTGTATACATAAATGAAATGTATGTACACAGTTGCTCAGATAAACGGATTTGGCACACTGTTTATTTCCACCCTATTGCATATATATATATATATATATATAGAGGCAAAAAACTTCATTTAATGCATCAGTTAGGGTTGTTCCACAGCGAGAAAAGTGAGGAAATTCGATGTTAGGGTTGAAACCCCCCTTTGCGCCCCTCCAGCCCACCCCCAACTAGAATCGGGGTGCACATTGGGGTCATCAGCCCTAGCTGTCACCTCATCACATGTGGAAAGAAGCTGAGGAATAGGAGAATGGGGTGACAGTTAGGACCGATGTCTTGTCACATAGTAACATTGTGCCCGTAAATGCAAATTCTAATGCACATCGTGACGCAAAGCGAAACAGAAAGAGAAACAGTACTGTAGACAGAAATGTTAAAAACAATGGAAATGCAACCACAAATGAAAACGCAAAGGGTAACGCACATGGTGGTGTAAACATGAACAGTAAGTGAAACGGGTACAGAACCGCAAGCAGAAATGGTAATGGTAACAGTAATGTAAGCACACAGACTGGTTTTCCCCAAAAGCTGTATAGAGAAAGACAGTGAGTAGAAAGAATGTATGCAAAAATAATGACTCTCGGAACACAAAAATCAGGAGTTGGAATAATAAATTGCTTATATCTCAGTAACCGTATGACATAGAAAGAGAATTTAAAAGTCATATGTATTATCACTTTCCTGGCTAGTTTGGCTAAAACTCTGTGTCTCGCACCGGTTTCGAGATACCGGCCCTCAAAGGCGCGGTGAATGCCGTAATGTTATCCTATGGGAAAAAAACAGAACTTCGGAGTACCATAACTTTGCCTCCCTGTAATATTTTTTCACCAAACCACTGAAAGACACATCTGTGGGATGTTGGCTGCATCCCCTGTAAATTTCAGCTCAAAAGACCAAACCGTTATTTTGCAGCAGGGCAGCAAACGATTGCTGCAATGCGTCGGCTGCCATAATGTTATCCTATGGGAAAAAGCATCAACTTTGGAGTGCCGTAACTTTGCCGCTGTGTAATATTTTTTCAACACAGTAATGAATGGCACATCTGGGAGATGTCGGCTGCATTCCCTTCAAATTTCAGCCCAAAACTCCAAACCGTTCTTTTGCAGCGGGGTGCCAAAGAATTGCTGCCATTTCCCCACAGCCTAGAAAAGTACTGTCACAATTTGAGAAAGCTTTCACAAAAATTTGAGACACTTTCGTGAGCATGAAAGCACTTTGAGAAAGTACTTTTTCCAGAAATTTGAAAAACATATTTCTGGGGTGTTTTACCCCAAAATAAAGACATGGCTAGCATCCTCAGGCTCCGACTAGGTGAATACAAAAGAATTAGGTTGCTAGAGGGTTCCAAATTTAAATGCCAAGCATTTTTCTGATCACCAACTGAAAACAAAATTGCCGATTTGCGAAAGTAACAGGCCCATTTGCGAAAGTAAAAATGCATTTGTGAAAGTGTTGAACTTTTTGTTAACTTTTCCCATAGACTTATAATGGGAAATTGTTTTTTGAATAGCTTTTGAACCGTTTATTTTTTTCACCAAATCTTCAAAAGGCATTGGGGACCCCGGCCGCACGTTCCCTGAAGATTTCGGGTCAGTCGCGCAAACTGTGCGACCTGTACACGCGACCGTAGAATTCCAGAAAAAGCGTAAATGTGTGTGCAGATCACTCTTAATAACTCCGCAGCCGTGTATCCGGCCAGTAGGAAACTTGGCAGATGCCAAGGCCTATGGTTCTTGATTGTGTATTCCAAATTTCAGGAAACTCCGTCAAAAGGTTGCAAAGTTATTAAGGTGCAAACTTTTGGGGTTTAACATAGAAATGGCTCCTCTACCATAATATATAAATATATATATATTGCAAAAACTCCGTTAATGCATCAGTTAAGGTTGTTTCCACACCGACAACAGTGCGGAAATTCCAAGTTAGGGTTACCACCCCAGCACTCCACCCCCATGACCCCTCTTCAAAACATTAACTCCACATCCCCACCTCCCCACACACACACACACACACACATGCAAGCAAGGGAAGGGCCAAGGCTAGACAAGCAGCCAGGGAAAAACAAGATCAGATAACAGAAGTGACATACAACTCTGTAAATATTCCAGAAGACACAGGCATCATCACAGTCTACCAAGTGTATGAGTTCTGCAGCCATCATAGTAGCTTGGGAGTACACACACATGCTGGGCAATCATGGCACAGTTGCCCATATTTCAATAGTTAACAGCTGATGAAACACACAGTATGTTATCCACACATAGTATATTAGAAATGACAGTTTCTGGGAGCCTAGCAACAGTCATTGGATGTGTGCATTTTGTTTTGTGATATAGTGAGTCAGTACTAATAACAAACAGTGATAGTAATAAAAGTAATTTTTTGTAGCATGGTTTACAAGAAAGATGTAAAAGCAACAGTTGTAACATGGAAATGTAACCATAACATTCTGTTAATGAGTATTTCCAGGTAACATAGTAGTGTAACAACATTTGTTGGGGGTAGTTTCTCACAGGAGCAGTATCTACAAAGTACTGTATATGTGTCAGGTGTATCTGTCCTGCTACCACATGCTTATGTGGTAGCTGCAATACTTGCAGTGACCCAATTGTTGAATTATGATACATATAAATCAAAAATTTGAAAATGTGTACAGACTGTCATTATATTAGGAAGATATGCCAGCAGTAATGTGTCATCATACTGTACTGGCAGTATATAGTTGCTTACACTGCATTTGTTTTTTCATTACACAGTGTTGTGTGAAATTAGTAGTGTTGTGATTATTATGCTTACAGATGTGCTGGAGTGGTATAGTGTTGTACAATGTTGCATGTGTCTTGCATGTGTGTGTGGGGGGTAGAGGTGGGGAGACTGCGGAGATAGGGTTTTGAGGAGGGGGTGTGGGGGTGGGGTGGTAACCCTAACGTGGAATTTCCACACTTTTGTCGGTGTGGAAACAACCCTAACTGATATAATAGAGTTTTTGCAAAGAATAATTATATAATAGTGGCACGGTAGGATTGAGTACCCCATTTAAGGTTAAAGTGTGAAATTTTGTAGCTTAATAACTTTGCCACCGTATCATGGATTTGCCTGACATTTGGCAGGCTCAGACTGGCACCATAGATCTCTGGATCTGCCACGTTTCATAATGGTCGGATATACAGTTGTGGAGCTATAAACTGCAATAGAAAGTCATATTTACGCTTTTTTGTGCATTCTTTGCTCGTGCCTACAGGTTGCATGGTTTGCATGACCTGTCCGAAATCTTCAGGGAACATGCAGCCAGGGTCCCAGATGTGCCTTTCAAAGATTTCTTGAGAAAATATTAAATGGTTCAAAAGTTATTCAAAAAACAAGTTTCCCATTATAGTCAAAGGAAAACATTAAACTATTTCAACAGTGTCACAAATGCAGTTTTTTGTGTTGCAGATGACCTCTGTAGTGTCATGAGTCAGCCATTTTCTTTTCAGTTACTGGTCACAGAAATGCTTGGCATTTAAATTTGGGACCCTCTAGAGACATAATTCTTTTAATTAGCCCTGAGGATGCTAGCCATGTCTTTTTTGGGGGGTTAAACACCCCAGAAATATGATTTTCAAATTATTGTAAACGGTAGCGTCACAAAGTAGTGTCGCACTTGTGACAGTTTCGTGATTTTTTGGTGAAAGTGTCATGATTTGCAACACTACTTTGTGGCACTATGCCCAAAAAAAATTAGCATTACTATTTTCTTTTACCTCACTGTTGCCATTACCGTTTGTGTTTACGTTACCGTTTGTGTTTTTGCATTTTCATAACTGTTTACGTCACAATTTGTATTTGTGTTAATGTTTGAGCTTGTGTTTACGTTACCGGTTGTGTGACCATTTTTGTTTGCATTAACACTTGCATTTCCGTGGATTTCTGTGACATTTGTAATACTTGGTCTACTATGTTACTTCTGTGCATTTACCAATTTCCGTTTGGCATCTGCATATGTTTTTTTGCAGAATGAAGCATCCAAAAAATTGATGTTTTTGCCACTCATGCGCAGTTCTATGCTCTTGCTGCTCTGCAATGGCTGAAGAGATTTGGATAAGATTTGGTATACATGGAGTGGAATGGTCGATCTATTTATTTACCAATTAGTATTTCACTGCAGCATATGATTTTTGCATATTGCACTGCAAATCTGTCAGTTTTAGTTATTTTTCTGCACTGCCTTGAAAGATGCATAGCGCAGCCGCTGTATGGTTGATTGGTCTGACACTTGGCAGGTAGAAAGCTCTTTCTTCAATGAACGTGCCCATTTTTGTTTGGTGAAACAATGTTGTTCCATTCCAAAGTTATACTCATTTGAAGTTGCCCCCCTTCGCAGTCAGGGATTTTCCGGTCGCAAGTTTTGCTATTTTACCACATTTTTGGCCGCGATTTCCACCATTTTTTGGTGGAAGACTTCTTAAAGGTGCATAAACTTAGAAATTTAATATCTCTGGAACAGTTTGGTCTTTTCACATGAAATTTGGAGGGTGCTGAGTGTATGTCCTGGAAATGTGAATTATGATGTTTACATGTTGGGAAAATAATTTGCTGCAGAGATACTGCGTGAAACACTTATCGTTTTGCACATAGCGTTATGCATTGTGCTAGTGGCTTGAAATTTATAACATCGGTAGCCCTTGTGATACAGAGGTGCCTTTCAGTGGTTCGGTTCCCATTAGCCTTTGTGCCGTTATCTTGGAAATGAAGCGAGATACAGACTTTTCGCTACTGTTGGCTCACATTGCCTTTCTGCCATTATCTCAGAAACAAAACGAGGTACAGACTTTTTGCTACTGTTGGATCACATTGCTTTTGTGCCATTATCTCAGAAATGAAGCCAGATACAGACTTTTCACTACTGTTGGATCACATCGCCTTTGTGCCATTATCTTGGAAACAAAGCCAGATACAGATATTTCACAACTGTTGCCTCAGATCAACTTTGTGCCTTTATCTAAGAAATGTAGCGAGACACAGACTTTTCTCTACTGTTGTCTCACTTCACCTTTGTGCCGTTATCTCAGAAACAAAGTGAAATTTAGACTTTTCGCTACTGTTGTCTCACATCGCCTTTGTGCCGTTATCTCGGAAACAAAGCCAGACTCAGACTTTTCGCTACTGTTGCCTTACATCAGCTTACTGTTACTGTTTCTATGTGCATTACTATTTGCATTTACATTTGTGTTTCCCTCACCGTTTGTATTATGGTTAGCGTTTGTACTTCCATTTCTTTTACTATTTCTGTTTCTATTTACATTTATGTCACTTTTACTATGACTGTTAGCATTTGTGGTTACATTTAATGTCACCATTACCGTTGCCTTTCGAGTTTGCATTTGTGTCACCATTACTGTTACCGTTTGTATTTATGATACCATTTGCATTACCATTTGCATTTGCATTACCATAACACTTAAAGCTTGTGTTTGCATTCGTGTTTCTGTTGCTGTTACACTTACCATTAGGATTTGCATTTAACTTACAATTACCATTACTGTTACAGTTATTATGTAGACATGGGCAGCATGGTGGGAACGTGGGGCCCACCATTCACTATTTATAGTGCACATTCTCAAAAAGAAGGGAAATTCATGGTGAAAAACTCTGTTTAATGCATCAGTTAGGGTTGTTCCACAGCGACAAAAGTGAGTAAATTCAGTGTTAGGCTTGCCACCCCTTGCACCTGACACCCAGCCCACCCCCATCAACAGACACTGGGGTGTGCATTGTGGTTGTTGGTCCTAACTCTCACCCCATTCTCCTATACTGCACCACCTCAGCTTATTTACACATGGAACAGGGTGAGAATTAGGGCAAATGACCCCAATGCACACCCTGATGCCTGTTGGTGGGGTGGGGTGGGGTGTGAGTGGGTGCAAGGGGTGGCAACCCTAACACCGAATTTCCTTGCTTTTGTCACTGTGGAACAATCTTAACTGATGCATTAAACTGAGTTTTTTGCCATGAATATATATATATATGTGTGTGTGTGTGTGTGTGTATATATATATATATATATATATCTATATCTACATATATATATATATATATATATATTGCAAAAATCTCTGAAAAAGGTATCTCTGCCTGCCAAGTTTCACACCAATCAACCACACACTAGCTGTGCTATGCATTGTGGAAAACAATGCAGAAAAATAGCAAAAACATTATGTTTTGCAATGCACTACACAAACGCAAAAACACAAACAGTAATGTTAACGCAAACAGTGATGGAAACAGTGAGGTAAAATAAAATAGTAATGCCAACGGTAATGCAAATGCAAGCAAAAATGGTAAAACACATGGTGATGCAAACATAAACGATAACACATATGGTAAAAGAAACACAAGCGCAAATGTTAATGAAAACAGAAATGGTATTGCAAACTGTAATGCAAATGCTAACGGCAACAGAATGCAAATGTTAATGAAAACAGTAATGGAAACACTAACACCAACAGAAATGCAAATGCAAACGGTAATGAAAATGCAAATAGTAACACAAACGCAAACAGTAATGGCAACAGTGATGCAGAATGAAACAGTAGTGCAATCGACAATGGAAATGCTACCAAAAATGCAAACGCTAAGACCAACAGTAATGCAAACGGTGGCAAAAATGTAAACAGTAACAGTAACACAATTGGAAAAGCAAATGGTTATGGTAACACTAACGATGACACCAAAGGGAACAGTAACACAAATGGAAATGCAAATGCAAGCACGTATGCAAACGCAAATGGTAATGCACACGGTCATGGTAACTCAATTGGAAATGCAAATGCTTATGGTAACACCAACAGTGATACCAAAGGAAACACAAATGGAAATGCAAATGGAAGCTTGTATGCAAATGCAAATGGTAATGCACATGGTGACATAAAAGGAAAGCAGACAAAAACAGTAATGGAAATGCAAATGGTAACAGTAACGCAAACACAAGTGCAAACGCAAAGGGTAAAGCACACAGTGATGTAAATGGAAATGCTAATGCAAACAGTTACAAAAATGCAAGCGGAAATGCTAACTGTAACAGTAATGCAAATGCACACACCTTTTTTCCCAAAATGGTGCATTCAGAAGCACAGTGAATACAAAGAATGTATGCATAATAATGGCCCTATTAGCAGAAAATGAATACTTGGCATACTAAATGCTTATATCTCAGGAACCATACGACGTAGAAAAAAATGTAAATCTCATATTATTTATGAGTTTCCTGGCTAGTTTAACACTAAGCCCCCTAGTGGGGAGCTAATAATTCTTCCAATGAAAAGTCTGTATCTTGAAGCGTTTACGAGATATGGGACCCGAAAGGCATGGCGGACACTGTAATGTTAGCCTAGGGGGAAAAATTGTCAAATTCGGAGTGCTGTAACTTTGCAGCCCTCTAATGCTTCATCACTAAACCATCAAAAGGCACATCTGTGGGATCTTGGCTTTCTTCCCTTCAAATTTAAGTCCAAAAGACCAAACCATTCTTTTGCAGCAGAGTGGCAAAGATTTCCTATTATTTTGGGCATAGTGTCACAAAGCAGTGTCACAAATCATGACACTTTCACAAATAAAATCACAAAAGTATCTCATATGCAACACTAATTTGTGACACTAATTTTTACAAAAAAATTTAAAAACATATTTCTGGGGTGTTTAACCCCCCAAAAAGACATGGCTAGCATCCACAGGGCTCGACTAGGTGAACACAACAAGAATTGTGTCCCTAGAGGGTCCCAAATTTAAATGCCAAGCATTTCTGTGACCACCAACTGAAAACAAGATGGCTGATTTGCAACACTACAAGGGTCATTTGCGAAAGTGAAAAGGTGCATTTGCAACACTTTCGCATAGTCTGTTAACTTTTCCCATTGACTATAGTGGGAAACTTGTTTTTTGAATAACTAACATACTAAAATGCCAGCAGAATAGGCCTAAATGTCTTTCATGTCTCCTCGTTTGGTCAGCCCCCACCCTGGGAGCTGACCTTGCTGTCCCTCACCTTCTCTGGTTTCTCCCTTCCCAGTTCTGGATATTTTCACTGCTCTGGATTTTGTTTCCAGAACCCTTCCCCTGTACCTGTACCACCCCATCTTGAACCCCTCCACTGTTTCTGCCTCCATCAGCCCCTGGGCAGCACATTCCATGGCTCCACCACCCTCTCAGTGAAGTAGCACCTCCTCCTTTCTCCCCTTAATCTTCCCCCTCCAGCTTCCACCCATGCTCTCTAGTTGCCCCCTACTCCTTCCTTTGAAGCACCCTGATGGCTCCTCCCCTATTTACCCCTTCATGTACCTGAAGACCTCTATCATGTCCCCCCGGTCCCTTCTCTCTTCCAATGTGTACATATTTAGCTCTTCAAGCCTCTCCCCATAGGTCCTGTCCCCCAAGCCCCAAATCATTTTGGTTGCCCTCCTCTGGACCCTCTCCAGGAGTTTAATTTCCCTCTTTTAGTGTTGCCTCCAAAATTGCATGCAGTACTTGAGGTGTGGCCTCACCAAGCAGTTATACAGAGGGAGTATCAGTTCCCTCCTTCTGGAGGTGATCCCCCTAGCAATGCATCCCAGCATCCTGTTGGCCTTGGCTGCTGCCCTCCTACAAGTCTCTGAGTTATTCATCTTGACATCCACCACCACCCCCAGGTTCCTCTCAGCCATTGAGACTTGTAGCATTCCCCCCCAGGGTGTACACTTGGCCTGGGTTTCTGGCCCCCAGGTGCAGTACCTTGCATTCCCCTGCATTGAACCTCAGCTTCCACTTTCTAGACCATCTTTTCAGAGCCTCTAGGTCCCCCTGTAGGGCCACCCTTCCCTCCTCCCCATCCACCACTGCCCCCAGTTTTGAGTCATCCACAAAGAGACTCATCTCACTCCTGATACCTGTCCTTATGTCAGAGATGTAGGTGTTGAACAGGAGGGGCCCAAGGTCTGATCCCTGTGGGATCCCACTAATGACCTTCCTTGGGGATGAGAAAATCCCACCAACTATGACCCTCTGGGTCCAGTCCTGGAGCCAATTGTCTATCCACCCCCATTTCTTCCAGCTTATCCAACAGGCCCTCATAAGGAACAGAGTCAAATGCCTTGCTGAAGTCTAGAAAGAGGACATCCACTGGTCTACTCAGGTCCAAGGCACTCATCACCCAGTCATAGAACTCCACAAGGTTTGTCTAATACAATTTACCTGGGACGAATCCATGCTATCTATCATCAAGGCACCCTGACTTTTCCAGGTCCCCCCAGCCTCTCCTTGACAATGCCCTCCATTACCTTGCCCACCACTGATGGCAGGCTGACAGGCCTGTAGTTCTCTGCCACCTCCCTTGATCCCCCTTATGGATAGGCACTATATGCACCACCTTCCAGTCCTGGGGCACCCACCCTGTCCTCAGAGAGATGGTGAAAAGCTCCACCAGGGATTTCACCAGGACATCCGCAAGTTCCTTCAGCACTCTGGGATGTAATTTATCCTGCACCGGTGCTTTCTCCATCTTAAGGGACCTGAGGGCTTCCCTCACTCTCTCTGCTGTGATTTCCACCTCTGCTACCTCTTCTCCCTGCTTAGCCTTCCTCCCTCCTGCAAGTGATGCCTTCCCCTCTCCCCAGACCTGCCGATCAGTAAGGGTCCCCCCTCCTCAGTATCACTGTCTCCTCCCATGTATGATGCAGCACCCCCATTTTCCTTGGTGAAAATTGAGGTGAAGTACTCATTTAGTACCACAGCCTGCTCCCCCCGGGTCTTGTGCCCATCTATCCTCTTTTTTAGTCCTGCTAATCTGCCCCTTCACCCTTTGTTTTTCCCCAGTGTATCTAAAGAACCCTTGTTCCCTCTCCTAATTTCCCTAGCAAGGTTCTGCTCCTTCCTTGCCTTAGCTGCCCTCACCACCCTAGTGGCCTTTCTAGCCATCAGCTCATACTCCCATTGATCCCTTTCACTCCTTGAGCACTTGAATTGCCTATAGGCTTTCTTTTTTCCCCACACCACCTCCTGGACCTCCCTGGTCTACCAGCAGGGTTTTCAGGCCCTACCGCATTTTTGTCTTACTCTTGCACAGGTGCTGGTAGCATCCTGCACCCCTTTCCTGATGATTTCCCACCTACTGTCAGCATCCATGTCTGACCCAGTCATATCCAAATGCTCCTTAAGGATCCTTCCCATTTCCTTAAAATCAGCCCCCCTGAAGTCAGTTACCTCTGTCTTTGTGTAGCCTTCTACTCCTCCTAGGTCCAGGCAGAACCAGACAATGGCATGGTCACTCCCTGCCAATGGGTCCCTTACCTCTAGGCCCCCAATCTGGTCACTGTCTGCTAGGACCATATTCATTACCCATGCCTCCCTGGTCAGTTCCCATACCTGCTGAGTTAGGAACGCGTCTTGAAAGACATCTGACAACCTCTGTTCCCTGGCCACTGAGGATGTCATAGTCTCCCAGTCTGTTCCTGGCCTGTTTAAGTCCCCCAACACCACCACCCTTCCCCTGCCCAATCTACAGTGTCTTCCAACATCTGCCACCAGACTCTCCTCCAGCTCCTCTGCCAGCGCAGGGGGTCTATACACCACTCCTATTTTTACTCTCTTGCCCCCCTTGTTATCAAGGTGACCCAAATCACCTCCATGGTTCCCTCCACCTCCTCTACTCCTCCTTTGCCAATGCAGTTTTTGACTATTATTACTACCCCTCCTCCTCTTCCCTTCCTGAACATAGTGTAACCCTCCAGGTTCAGGTCCCAGTTGTGTCCTGCGGTGGCCCAGGTCTCAGTGACCACTGCCACATCCACCACTCCCTCAGTTAGCATCACCTGGAGCTCAGACATTTTATTGCCCAAGCTCCTGGCATTTAGCAGGACTACCTTCCACCCTTTCCCTATACTTCTATTTCTCCTGCTCGTGTTCCCATGGGGATTCCATTTTCCCCTGGTCTGCACTTTACTAGTCAGCCTTTTCCTGCATTCCTCCAGCTCCCCAAGGTGGTGGAGACAGAGTCCCTCCTTTATCGGACCCCCTCGACAGCCTTTTCTCCCATCCCTTCCCCTTCACAAGTTTAAACTCCACTTTCCCCAATGAACCCCTCTATTTTCAAATTAAGAATTCCCCTTCCCTCAAAATTGAGATGAAGCCTATCTATAGCATACAGCTCCTTATCCTCCAAGATCTCCACCCAATCCACCATCAACCCATGCCCTCTGGCCTCACACCACTCCCTGAGCCACTGGTTTATCTTCCTAATCTTTCTTTTGTGTTCCCCACTAGCCCTTGGCACCAGCAGGATTTCCAAGAAGGAAATTGTGCACCCTATGTCATGACAGACCCTGGCAAGCTCCCTGAATCTTGCCTGTTTCTATAGCTCATGATTTCCTTCAATGTCATTTGTACCCAGGTGGACCAGTATGTCTGGGGAACCCCCACAATCCTTTCCCAGCTGATATAACTCATGCTTGGCCCTGTGCACCGTTAGTCCAGGGAAACATTTTGTTCTAACTGGCCAGGCTTCCCTCTCCCTATCCCATTAGATACCTCTGATCATAGAATCCTCCAACAGAAGCACTCTGACTGCTACTTTTCCTCCGTTTCCCCGCTTCCATCTCCCTCATCCTTTCTACTGGCCCCTCCATGCAACTGGCTCCTTGTTCCTCCCCCTATCTGGGTGCCACATGCTGCCCCCTCCTTATTTACCCTGGCCACCCCTTCACCTCTGATCCTATGCCTCTCCTCCTCCCAAGTATCCTTCTGTACCTCGCTAACTCCCCTCTCACTGCTCATGACTCATCCTTCTCCCCCATCCGTTAAACTAGCCTGGCTCATCCTCCCTTCCTTCCTGTCTCCATTCAGTCCCTCCTAGCTTGTTGTGCTCCTCTGACCTAAACACTCAGCTCTATTTACTGCATCCTCCTTGTACTTCTGGTCCTTCTCCTTGCCCTTTCCTCCAGACTGTTCCTTCTCCTTGTGCTTTCCTCCCTCTTCCCCTGCCCCTCCTTCTCTGATCCACTGCTCCCCACATTTTCCTGCATTCCAGGTTCCCCCTGTTCCTCCTGCTATCTGGCCCCCACCTCCTGCCCCCCACTTCCTTCCCATCTCTAACCACCCCTGTCATGGCTGCATCACCTCCCTCATCCTCAAACAGAAGAAAAGAATTGAAGTGGTTACTGAGTGTAAGGTCCGATCCACCTCCCCACATTGCTTCCTTCTGTCCAGCCCCAGCCATCTGCCTACTTCCCTGAGAATGTTGTCCCTCTGGCCCCCCTTTGTGAGGGTCCCCAGTTACCTGCCTGCTTCCCTGTTAGTGTCCTCCTTTTGGGCCCCCTCTGCCAGGGTCCCTATGTGACCCCAGAGTATTCTCCTGCACTTCTTTCCCTATGTCCTCACCCCTCATGCTTGGTGCAACCCCGTGGAAGATCCCCTGCCCTCTTCCCCAACCATACCTCCCCCCTTTTCCCAGCTGTCTCCTAATCCCCGCAACCTCCTCCCTAATCTGTGCCAGCTGGTAGCACTCTGGGCAACCACTGAACTTCCAAGCCCAGTCCAGTATCATGGCTGCCCCACACCCTGTGCACCCCATCACCCTCCCAAAGATGCCAGCCCTAATGACGTGTGGTCCCATCCCCCTCCAAGTAGGTTTCCTTGGGTGAGCCACTGGGTTCCCCACTAGTCCAAGATACACTCCTACTGACTAATTAGGTCACCCACTAATCCTAGATACAGTCCCACAGTAAATCGGTAACCCTGTTACTAGATGCAGTACAACACAGTAAACTTATAAGGGAAGTGAACAACTCCCTAAGCTCCTCTCTCCCAGCCTTTGAATCCAACCCCCAGTGGCTAGAACTACATGAGCTGCACCTGCAGCCTTTTCCTTCAGTTGCAGAGCAGGTGTTCCCCTATAAATAAGCAGAGCTCAGGGGAGGGAGGGGTAGGGGAGGGTGGGATTACAGCCTACACCCAACTCTTGAGAGAGTGTATCAGCTGTGTGTCTGCCCCTCCAGGCCCTGCAACCAAAGAAATAGCCCCAAGCAAATCCCACCAAATAGGTTTTGAATGAGAAGAAACAGGCCTCTACCAGTGCAGCCACACAGTGAAACATCCAAAAATTGAGCCCACTTACAGCCACCAAACCAGTTGTAAAACTTCCAACAGCCCCAAAAACAATACTCTGCTAGCCCCTTAGAAGTAGTAAAAAAGGAAAGAAATAACCTTCTACCAAGCAAAATCCACAAGAAACCCCGTTAAAAACAACAAGAAGCAGCTACTGTACTGGAACACATCTGATCCTGCCCTCTTCTAGTTCCTTCCCATGCCCTGGTTCTCTTTGTCCCCAGCCCATGGTACCTACCCACCCCCTCTACCTGCCCCCCCTTTTCCCTGTAGCTCCAAACCCTTCCACTGACCCATTCCCCAGCTGTATGTTCGTTGAAGGTTTTAAACTGGTCACACAAACCGTGCAACCTGTAAGCATGAGCAAAGAATGCACAAAACTGTCTAATTTGTGTGTTTTGTGGTGCTCAGTAGCTCTGTAACTGTATATCTGACTGCTACAAAACTTGGCAGATCCAGAGATCTATAGTACCATACCCTGCATTCCAAATTTCAGGCAACTCTGTCATATGGTGGCAAAGTTATTAAGCTACCAAATTTCAGATTTTACCTTAAATGGGGTACTCAACCCTAACTATAGTGGCATTACCGTGCCACTATATTATACATATGTGTGTGTGTATATATATATATATATATATTGGAGGCAAAAGATTCCATTTAATGCATTAGTTAGGGTTGTTCCACAGCTACAAAAGTGAGGAAATTTGGTGTTAGAGATGAAAGCCCCCCTTGGACTCCCTAGCCCCCCAACCGGCATTGGGATGCGCATTGGGGTCATCGGCCCTAACTCTCACCCCATCAGATGTGTGAAGAAGTAAGGTATAGGAGAATGGTGAGAGTTAGGACCGGCGGCCCCAATGTGCACCGATGCCAGTTGGAATGTGGGCTGGAGTCTAAGGGGCTTTCAACCCTAGCACTGAATTTCCTCACTTTTGTCACTGTGGAACAACACTAACTAATGCATTAAATGGAGTTTTTGCCTCTAATTTCCCTTCTTTTTGAGAATGATAATGAGAAATACTGAAAGTAATGCGGTGGTGGGAGCAGGTCCCCGTGCTCCCACCATGTGATGTCTTTTGACATAGTAACAGTAACAGCAATGCAAACAGAAGCACTAACAGTGGCAGACATGGTAATGCAAATGCAAATGAGAACACAAAGGGTAACGCAAATGGTGGTGTAGGCAGGAACAATACGCAATGAGATATAGTGAATATAGTGCAGTGGCGATGGCAGCCTGTCGGGCCCCATGCCCGCCGTGTGATGTCTTTTCAAATAGTAGAATTATGCCCGCAAACGCAAATGGTAATGCGCATGGTGACGCAAAGTGAAACAGAAAGAGAAACAGTACTGTAGACAGAAATGTTAAAAACAATGCAAAAGCAAGCACAAATGAAAATGCAAAGGTTAACGCACATGGTGGCACAAACGTGAACGGTAAGTGAAATGGGTACGGAATCGCAAGCTGAAACAGTAACAGTAATGTAAGTGCACAGGCTGGCTTTCCCCAAAAGCTGCATAGAGAAAGACAGTGAGTACAAAGAATGTATGCATAATAATGGTTCTCAGAGCAGAAAATGAGGAGTCGGAATACTAAATTGATTATATCTCAGGAACCATACGACGTAGAAATAAAATTTAAAAGTCATATGATTTATGACTTTCCTGGCTAGTTTTGTACTTAGCCCCAGCATTTTCTGATGAAAAATCTGTATCTCGCACGTTCGAGAATCACGGGCCTGAAAAGCGCGTGACGCCGTAATGTTATCAATGAGGAAAAAAGAAATTCAGAGTGCAATAACTTTGGCTCCCTGCAATATTTTTCACCAATCTACTAAAAGGCACATCTGTGGGATGTTGGCTGTCTTCCCTTCAAATTTCAGCCCAAAAGACCAAACCGTTATTTTGCAGCAGAGTGTCAAAGGATTCCTGTAATGCATTGGACACTAATGTTATCCTATGGGAAAAATTGTCAAATTTGGAGTGCCGTAACTTTGCCGCCGTGTAATATTTTTTCAATAAAACACTGAAAGGCACATCTGTGAGATGTTGGCTGCATTTCTTCAAAATTTCAGGCCAAAACACCAAACCGTTCTTTTGCATCAGGGTGCCAAACAATTTGCTGTCATTTGCCCACGGCCTAGAAAAGTACTGTCGAAGTCTGCGAAAGCTTTCGCAAATTCATTCTACAGCCTCGCAAGTGCGAAAGTACTTTGTGAAAGTACTTTTTCAAGAAATTTGAAAAACATATTTCTGGGGTGTTTTACCCCAAAATAAAGACATGACTAGCATCCTCAGGGTCCGACTAGGTGAATATAAAACAAATTAGGTTGCTAGAGGGTCCCAAATTTAAATGCCAAGCATTTTTCTGATCACCAACTGAAAACAAAATGTTGGATTTGCAACAGTAAAAGGGCCATTTGCGAAAGTAAAAACTGCTTTTGCGACACTATCAAACTTTTTGTTAACTTTTCCCTTTGACTTATAATAGGAACTTGTTTTTTGAATAACTTTTGAACCGTTTAATATTTTTTCACAAAATTTTCAAAAGGCCCCCGGCCGCAAGTTAACCGGAAAATTTAGGACCAGTCGCGCATACCATGCAACCTGTAGAGACGACTGTAGAATTCCAAAAAAGCATGAACGCACGCACAGATCACACTTAATAACTCCGCAGCCATATATCCGACCCCATCATGCACTATCCCCATAATTCCAACGCCACCCATATGGGGAAAATCTAGAGAACTGTGATATCCTTTGTCCAGCGCCTCTCCTTCCAATCTTACAGCCATGCCTCTGATACCCATTCCCCTTGAAAGTAGGCTCCCAGCCTGAGCCCCCCCCACTGCATCCGCAAACAGTTCTAGGTCCACATTGCGGGCCCACTCCTCCTGCCAGAATGTTACCCTGTTGTATGACTCCAGGAAATTTTCCCACACTTGTAGGTCCTCCCGTACCCCTTTGCTAATGTCCACCCAGTGGTGAGGTTGCTTGGCCTTTCCCGTGACCCTCCCCAACCATCTTGTAAATGTTCTGCCCAGGCTTATGGCTTTACAGGCAAAATTAAGGTGCCTCAGCAGCTGCTGAACCTGTACCAGCGGCACCCTCCACCTCCCCCCACCAAAGCCAACAGCCCCTTCAAACATGCCACCTTGTCCCCCAGCAAGCAAAAACACTCTTCCTTGGTGTCAACCTCAATCCCCAGGAACTCCAGCTTGTGGGACAGACCCTCGGTCTTACCCTCTGCCCAAGGGATCCCAATAACCCTGCACATGTCCTGGAAGTCCTGTAATATCTCCTGAGCTTCCCCCTGGCTTTCCCCATATCAGAAGGAAATCATCCAAATGGTGTACCACCCTCCTGTGTCTGTACCATGACCCAAACACCCATTGTACCCATGAACTAAATGCTTCAAATGTCAAGCAGGCCACTGAACATTCCATGGGCATTGCTTTATTGAAGTACAGTTCGCCATTGAACTGGAAGCCCAGCAAGTCCCAATCTGCTGGTCGCACTGGCAACAGCTGGAAAGTGGATTCGATGTCTGCTTTTGTGAGCCATGTCCTCCCAGCTGCCCATATCAGTTCCACTGCTTGGTTCAGAGACATGCATGAGACCATGCTCAACTCCTCCGGAATCCCTGCATTCACTGACCCCCCCCCTCTGGATAGGACAGGTGATGGATGAGCCGGAACTCCCCCGCTTGATTTTTCAGCACCACCTTCAGTGATGACACCCAGAGCTGCCCTCAGGAGGGTTCCCCCAGTGGCCCCCACAACCTCACCACCCTCACCTCCTTCTTAATTTTATTTGCAACTATGCCCTCCTTACCTTTTACCAAGGACAAATTCTTGGCCCGCATCTCCACCCGTATCCCTTCGAATCCCAGTGGGAAACCCCTACTAAACCCCTCCGTCAGCAGGGCTGCTCCTTCCTTGTTGGGGAACCCTGCTGTCCAGGCATCCACTATGCCCTGCTTGATGGGGGTGCAGGCCAGTGTGTAGCCCCACCACCCACTGCCTCCTTCCGCCTCAGCTCCACCAATAGCTGGAGGAGAAACCACTTTTCCCTGGGCCCCCCACCCTCACCCATGCCTCCCTGCTGCCCCAAAAGGCTGCTCATCCCCCTGCCCATTGGCCTGCCCCAATTTATCGCCTTCTTGCCGGGTGCGACCCCCCCCAACATCATGAACACACATGCCAAAATTTGCAGCTAGGCCATGTGCATGACGCCCTGTTGTAAGCCCAGCATGCTTTTGCACCCCCTGCCAGAGCTGCCCACTTCACCTGCTCCACTGCCTGTCCCCCAGTCGGCCCCAACAGCATCCTGACCCACAACTCCGCATGGGTACAGTCCCACCTCAGGTCCCCTTTTACTGCCATCCTCCTCCAGAAGGCCTCATTGTATTTGAGCCACCAGAAACCCAGCTTGGCCCGATAGGTGTCCCGAATAATTGCCATATATGTCAACAGCGGTATCACTAGCTCAGGCTGTTTCTCTAACACCAGTGAACTATAAATGATGAAGCCCGCCTCCCATATTTCAATGCTCTTCCCCTTCACCCAGGACTCCTTCCCCTTGTGTCCGACCACTGTAACCATGCTACTGTCATCTCAGATTTACCCACTGACTCCCTCTGCTCATATTTTTTTGCTGCGTCTTCATCTGCCAGACCAAATACATCCACATATCCCCCGTCCATATTTTTTCTTCTATCATGGCCTTGCACGTGATCACCCAGTGTAAAGTCAGGCAGACCCTCGTACAGCTTCCATGTATCCACGGAGGTGCCCATGCCCTCCTTCCCCCTCTTTCCAGCCTCTGTGATGGCTTTTAGTGCCCACTCCAGTTTTGCAACCCCGTCCTTCCCCTGTATCCCAGCAAACCTTCCATATACTCTTTCAAATCATCTTCATTATTCATATCCACATCGTCCTTACCCCCATCCGTGTTTGGCCCAGCCGGTGTCTGCAAGGTTTCCACAGGTGGGGTGGGCACCCCCCGCTTCAGCCTCTTGTTCCCTGTTCTGGGTCCAGACCTCTCATCTCGCTCTTTCCTCTTCCTCTGTGCCTCCTCCTCTGCCTCCCTCTTCTTTGCCACCTCCATCAACTCCATCATCTGCGCCATCAGTTTCCCGGCCTCCTCCAGGATGGCTGCACTTGATGCTGGGTCTTTCCTGGGTGCCATTATGTCTGGGGAACCTAGACTGCATAAAATGACAACATCAGCCCCCATTCCTCCACACTCTGTCTTCACTCGCACCTTCCTGGGTATGGCCACCCCTAGGTGGCTGGGCTCCAGCCACCTGCCTTTTCCAGCCATCCTGGACACCTGTCTTCTTTCTGGTCCCATGGCGTATGAGCCCCATGGTCACCTTGCTCCCTCCATCCATTGCGCAGTCTCATAGAGCCTCCATCTGCTCGACAGCCTTGTGCACCCCTCTGGGAAGCCAAAGCCCCCCAGTGCTTCATGTTTACTGCTGGAACTCTGGTGCTGGTTGCCCACTCATCTGCAGCTTCACCTGCCACAAACCAGTATTCATGGACCTCTCCCCACTACCTGGCACTTAACATGCCTTCGGCACTGCCGGAGAGACATTCAACCTTGTCCCCCTATAGTGTCCCTTTCCTGGATTTATTTTTTTTTACTTGTAATTACCCAGGTGAGGCCCCCACCTGCAGGCCTGGTAACTGGTGCCCCTCGGGAGTTCTGGGAAGTTAAGTGCCTTGCCCAGGGTCACCCAGTATGCAAATGGAACTGTGGAAATCACTCCCGGGTCACCACTATTGCAGCTTGGAACCTTAACACCCCAGCGCTCGACTGCCTTCCTGTGAAAAACAACCGAAGCACAACCTTACTGCCAACAAAGAAAATTATACCCTCAGACAGACTGCTGTTGCAGCTGCTGCCCTGCTAATTCTCTTGCCTTCTGTTCCTTTTCATAATCCCTTCCTTCCTTTTATTTCTTTTTTTGTTTGCTATCGCCATCTTCCACCTGCCCCTCCATAGGCCCAACCCTGTGTGATTGCCCAGACCCACCCATGTGGTGGAGCCATTCATTTCCTGGCCTGCGCCCACTATGGCATCCACCCAGGCCACGCACAACCCCCCCATTCCTGGACATGCCAGGCCCCACACAAAACAGAAAGGCCAGACCACCAAAGCAGTTTCCTTGCCAACCTGGCCCCATGAGCCCTAGGTGGCCCTCTTGGCCTGTCACATCAGCCACTTTCTGCACTCACCCCCTACCTGCGAGCCATTGCTCCTGGCCCCAGCCGCGCTCCCCTGCTAGTGCCCTGTTCCCCATAAGGCTGCTCCTCCTCTGTCCAAACGTGCCCGAAATGTAAACAACAGCCCCAAACTGCCACCTGCTGCATAAACTCTCTGTGAGTTCCAGGCCTTAATAGTGCTACTGCTTCCTCCCACTCAAGCCCCATTCAATTAACGCTCAACATTGTAAAAGCAAGGAATAAACTCAGCTTTGCATTAATGATTGTAGGTTCACAGAACATTGTCTGTCCCTTCCCATACCACTCTCATCCCTCATGCTGTGCACCTGGGCTGCAGCCCAATCTGGAGGATGCGGTCAGCCATGCCGTGCTCCTCAGTGTGCCCTTCTGCCATTTTTCCCCTTGTGAGCCACCGCAGCCCCCAGGCCCTTACACGCTTCTGACCACCAAACAGAATTAAATACAGTTTAAACTCATAACAGGTGGTGGATGACGGAGGAGATATTATATCAGAGCAGTCACAAAATAACCAGACAGAAAATGATTCCCATTGCAGGTGATAGTAAATACCAAACCTCACAGGTTGAGGGATGTTAAAAGAGTGGGACAATATGTTCATCAGTGCTAGACATCCACAACACATGCCACGGGGTGCTTCCCCTCACCGAGTGAGGCCCACCTTGCAGGGCCTCATGCTGTACCAGTTTCTACAATGGGCCCTCCCACTCCTGATGGTGAGGCCCACCCTGCTAGGCCTCAGCCACCTGCGCTAGCCTGTCACTTGCTAACACTGGTCCTGGCCTGCTTGCCTCCACCAAATGGCCACCAACATGAAGCCACTGTCCTCCAGGGTCACCCTGTTGCAACAGCTGGTACACCCCCCACACTCCCAACAAACGCAACCCTCATGCTACCTAGTCTTACCTTGTCCTGCCAGCGATGTGCTTAAAATGAAATTCCAGCAAAAAAGGGCAGGTCCTAGGCTTATCTGGCCTTAAGTAGTCAATCAATCAATCAATCAAATCTTTATTTATCCAGGCGATCACCGTTGAGCAAGCTCATTTACAAGGTGGACCTGCTGTTGTCAAGGACAGTTATACATATATAGATTAAAGGTGCAGTATACAAAATGTACTAAGGTAAAAACAGACTTACAAATAAGTGGTAGGTGCAATATATACATTCCAAGTGTTCACATGGGAGCATACATGCATCACATAACATTATTGTGGCATATACAACCTTCATAGACATAGAAGTTAAAGTAACACATTTATCCAGACTTCTATAGAAAGGTACAAATTATTAACATTTCAGCCCTCAGAAACTGTTTATATGCTTGGGAGGTGACCAAGGCTTCAGAAGGGCCCATGATAAAAACTGTATCAACTATTTGAGTGGCATGAGGGAGTAGATAGAGAAAAAAAGTGCCAAGGGTTCTGAGGGCCAGCATGGCAGCTGACTATTGAACAAGTTAGGTAGGGAAGAGAGGGGTTAGGTTTGTGGCTGCATATGGTAAGGCTAGAGAGGAAACCATTAGCAGGACCGCTAGGTACTATGGAAACATTTACAGATTTCGGCAAATGTTTTAGAGTCCTAAACACAGCAATACTGACAGGAGAGCTAAGTTTCAGTGAACTTTGTATCCTTTTCCAGAGTGTGGGCAGAGCGTGGCTTAGTCCCTAAGGACCCATGCCTCAGGCCCCCTATTAACCCCTCCCCTTTGCCAAATGGCCAGGAAGCTCTGGACCCCGTCATATGACCCTTTGCTGAGGTCATAACCCTGCCCCAACCCTGTTGACCCTGCACCCCCTTTCTGGAAGTTCTTTCTGGCTGGGCACCAGGACAACCTGGCTTGCCTTTGAAATGGCAAGCCCCATTATCCCATTTCCATTCCACCCCCCAAAACAATAGTAATGCTGATATTGTTATATAAGAAGAATAAAAAAAGATGTTTAAATGTGTCTGGCATTGTTGTTTTAACTGTTTAGTGGTGTCTGTGTTGGGGGATGGATTTATTTAAAATAAAAATAAAAATGCTGCTGGTGTTGCAAAAAATATTTAAAGAATGAGCACTTTGATGCAGGCTGGAAAAATCCCATATTTATTACACAGTCTCTCACATGCATAGTATTGCAAACACTTTATATCCACTAGGGAATGTGAAGAGGCAGAGATGTTTCACATATCCTAATGGTACTAACTGATGGTACCAACTGGAACCATGAGCACATCAGTTTGTCATGAAGTGGCAGCTAATATATATTTTTTTGCTCATCCAGCATCCACCAGGTATACAAGATCTGTCAGGCAGGTCAGGAGCAATCGCATATGAGTCTATCTGGACAGACATGCCAAGGTTCCACAGACTGAGAGCGAAACATATTGGCATTCTCAAAGGACTGTTAAATGTTGAAAATCCACTAATAATTAAGTTGCAAATCTAGGACAGCTGTTTACCCCCCCCAAGACACACACACACCACACACATACACCCACTTTCTATAATAAGACCACATCACCAAGATAACAACACTGTCTAGTATCATCTCAGCATAGATATTTGCATTGGACCCAACCCAAGGCAAAGTCATCCAGTGCCCATATAGCAAGGGAGTGTGTGTATGGGGGTGGAAAAAAAATTGTGTGCAACACAAAATGAAATACACAATGTTTTTATGATTCTTCCATCATTGTTAGAAAGTCATTTGGTCTAACATCCCCCCACAAACCCCCACACATCCTAACTCCCCTTTCAGTACCAACACTAACAACAAAGTGAGCATAAATTCAAAACATGAATAACACACAAATTGTCAAATAAACTTTTACAAATCTTATTTTTTATTGTGTTAATAGTTTAGTTTTACAACAGAAACAAAAAAACAGCAATCTGGCAACTGACTAATTATTGGCATTGTTCATCAAAGAGCTGAATAAACTACACTATGTACAGCATGAAACAGCATGAGTACATAGATGCTGATGCTTCATCATTAAAACAGATGTACAGTACTGCAGGGTTGAAAGCACTAACAGAGAACAGTGTGTACAATACAAGTCACATTGAACTGTTCCTCCAATGAGCTGCTTTAACATTTCTTGCTGAGTTGCATAAGTGTTGTTAGATCTAGTACAAAGCCCTGCACAAACTGTTCTTTAAGAGTTAAAATGCAGTTTTGCATTGCATTGTGGCTGGATTATATATGCATTTCAACTGAGTTGCAAAAACATTTTACAAACATTGTTCTTGAGCTGGTTAAGCACTAAAAAAACTGCAGTATTTGTTGGCAATGCATTACTAAATGTAAAAAACAATGCTAAACCAACTCATTGGTGAGACAGTTTAATGGGACTTGTGCTGTAGTTTCAAGTGAGTAACCATGCCCTCATTTATATACCTTAGAATAACATACCACAATTAGGCACAGCAGAAGTACAAATAAAATTACCATCTCAACAGAATTTATTACATAATGCAAATCACGTCAAATTTAGTTTTATTGGAAGGCAATGTCAATTACATTTAACAGAATGTGCCTCTGTCACAGGGCTCTTTAATAATTAGCCAATTCCAGATCTGAGTCATTATCAGTTTAGTGAGAGGCAGATAAACTGAAAAATAAAGAACAGTGTACAATCCTACCAACCAAATCACTGTGCAATGTCAATACCAATAAAACAATTTAGTTCAGTACATAGTTGGCCACCAACACCTACAACTACCAAGAATTAACAGCATAATTGGACTCAGATGATAACAGTAAGTCAACCAACTTAGTGAAAAAAAAATAACTTGTCAGTAACAGTCCGTTGTTCATAACATTACATTCCCAGTAAGCTATACATAGTTACCTTCACTGATTTTGACAAAACAAAAAGGGTAATAAAATATGGAAAACTAAGGAACACTACATTAATTTTCAAAATTGACAGTCAGCAGTAGTTTGAGGTCAGAGGCAATGCTAGCATCAGGGAGTTGTCATCACCAATTGGAATGGATAGCTTGTGTTTCTGAGAATAAGCTGTGAAAAAAAGGTCGCGGCAGCTATGACAATACAAATTGGAGTGTTGGCCTGTGCAGAATGGATGAAAGCCAGAAAATATGGCAAAGTACCTCAGAAATGTCAAAGGGAATTTTAACATGCCAATTTCTTAATAGTTGGAAGCCACTAAACGCTTCCTGTCACCTTTAAAGTGTAGCTCTGGATTTGAATGCATGCATCATAACAGATCCAGAAACAAATGATTTGATACCTTTTATTGGACCAACATGGATGTTACAGAAAAAAACAAAGTGCTTTAGCTTTCAAACCAACCAGGTCCTTCTTCAGAAGCTTTGTGGCAGTTTTTTCAAATATCCCATACTATTAACACCAGATTATATAGAAAAAGCAGAAATAATTCTCATTGGTTTAACATATACATTTAAAACATAATAGAAGATTACGTCAGAGAAGCTAATTAACACCAGTATGCCTTTAACTGAGGAGCCTCAGAAGGGCAAAGGTTATCAAGAATTCTCTACAGCCAGAGAGTTCTTGTCACATAAATTTTAAATGTCTCAGTATGCCAAGAAAGCATTCTAGTGATAAAAAAAACAACAACCTTGGAGTAGCATTCTCTCTAATACATGTAAGATGAGCTCACAACTTACATTCCAATTGTCCTGGTATATTAAAGGACAGATAATGAAAGACAAAATCCTGAAATTAGGTATAACTGCAAGTTGAAAGCAAGCCTCAAATTAACCTACACATATAAACATGATGCATGAAAGTATCATTTGTAAGTGTAAGTGCAAAATAAATAAATAAATAAATAATACTTGTCAAGGACCCCCAAGAAAACGAGACCATGAGCCTGATAAATGCAGATTTCAACACAGAGTCTGTGTATAACAAAAATGCACAGAATCAGTCTAAGCAATCTAAATGAAAACCCTTTAATGAACCCCCAAGTAAATGAGATATGCATCTTAATATGAGCAGTTAAAAATGTGACAGTGTGAAATCCACCCACTGACAACTAATAGAAGGAAATAAATGCACACTATATGTGAAAACTAAGTGTTCTAGCCACATAACAACTGCCCCATGCCACGCTCCACCCACACATATGTGTGTACATACACCACACCACACTTCCACACACACACACACACCTGCACACCCCACACAACCACAACACACAACAAATATAGCAAACACATTCCACACACACCACACCACACCACACCACGTACAACAAACAAAACACACATACACACCATACCCACAACACACAAAAACACAACACACACAAAACACACACATACATACATAAGTATACACACACACACACTCAAACGCACTCACCACAGTGTTAAGGTGAAAAGTCAACAATGTAGATAACCATAAACTTTGGGTTTTCATTTAGATTGCTTAGACTGATTCTATGCATTTTTGTTACACACAGACTCTGTGTTGAAATATGCATTTATCAGGCTCATGGTCTCGTTTTCTTGGGGGTCCTTGACAAGTATTTTTTATTTATTTATTTATTCTGCACTTACACTTACAAATGATACTTTCATGCATCATGTTTATATGTGTAGGTTAATTTGAGGCTTGCTTTCAACTCGCAGTTATACCTAATTTCAGGATTTTGTCTTTCATTATCTGTCCTTTAATATACCAGGACAATTGGAATTAAAGTTGTGAGCTCATCTTACATGTATTAGAGAGAATGCTAGTCCATTTTTTTTTTTTTATCACTAGAATGCTTTCTTGGCATACTGAGACATTTAAAAATTTATGTGACAAGAACTCTCTGGCTGTAGAGAATTCTTGATAACCTTTGCCCTTCTGAGGCTTCTCAGTTAAAGGCATACTGGTGTTAATTAGCTTCTCTGACATAATCTTCTATTATGTTTTAAATGTATAGGTTAAACCAATGAGAATTATTTCTGCTTTTTCTATATAATCTGGTGTTAATAGTATGGGATATTTGAAAAAACTGCCACAAAGCTTCTGAAGAAGGACCTGGTTGGTTTGAAAGCTAAAGCACTTTGTTTTTTTCTGTAACATCCATGTTGGTCCAATAAAAGGTATCAAATCATTTGTTTCTGGATCTGTTTTTAAAAGGACCAATACGGCACCTACAACATTTTTTTTGCATCATAACAGTCACTTTGCCTGGATCCACCCTTGAGTTAATAATAAATGTTTTACCTTTGGGCAACTGCTGACGGTGAAGACACATTCTCTTTCTGACAGGCAGATACCTGTGTAGGTACCAAAAATTACAAATTTCTAGAAGAAATGTGTACATGGTGCAGTGGGCCAGTGGTAACAGTGAGGGAATTTCAGAATAGTGACATCTTTCCCCCGCCTGACTACCATTCATGTGAAAAAAATCTTGCTTTAATGTAAACTGGCAGAGAAAGAATGAAACAGAAACTACAGCATAGAAGTTAATGGCTTTTTATGTTTGGTTTAAAATACCTAGGAATCCATAAATGTAATATCCACAGCACAACTCTAAATTTTAGTTATAAATCAAAGTATTTAATTATGTGCCTGACTCAATTGCATACTTTGGAGGTATATATCTGAGGAATATATCAAATAATATGCCAGTAAGTAAGTAAGCAAGTAGATGTGTGCAGTAGCAGGGACAATATCTGCCTGTTTACTTTAAAGTGAACACTGTAAATGTCATACACTCACACACAGACACACACACACCATATCATCCTGTGAAATTATACAGACATTGAGCATTTATTTATTTACTGTTGCTAGGTGGTCAAAATAATAGTAAACATTTCATAGAACATGTAAACATACTATTATCTGGTTATGTTACTGAATTTTCAAGCTAGACTCTAGATGCTGATGAAATAATGAAAGGAACAGAAATAGAAGGAATTAAAACAATCACCATTTCTATTCATTGTTGATTACAATTAATTTGCTAAGCCTGTACTGTTGGATTGCTGACTTGTTTGGTGTTATTACCAACTCCTCTCCTGACTTGGCTTTCTTAAATAGGCTTGGTCTGTCAGCTGCTTCCCAGGTTCATAGGTTCTCTTGTCTTCTGCTCCCCTGCAATCTGTGCTGCAGCTGCTGCCAAGTGTATGAGTGACACTGGCATTTGGAAAGTGGGATTGATTACCGAGTGTGGCAGACCCTCTCCTCCCAGGTCGTTCAGCCAACCAGAGGCAGTGAACTCATTCAGTTTCTCTGACCAGAGGGCTCTCACTCCCACATATGCATACAATTATGCAAAAATGGGCAGTGTGAAGGGAGCGCAGTAACCACATACCCGTTACATTACAGTTTCTCAAAAAGAAGGGAAATTCATTGCAAAAAAACTCCATTAATGCATCAGTTAAGGTTGATAGTACAGTGACAAAAGTTTAAAAGTTTGATGTTAGGATTTCTACCCCTATAACCCCACCCCTCCACTCTCCACACACCAACAGGCATCAGGGTGTGCCATGGCATCATCAATCCTAACTCTCACCCCATTCTCCTACACTGTACCATGTCAGCTTGTTCACATGGAATTTTTTTTTTATTAATTACTAGGATTACAAATACCTTTGAGCCAAAGCTTCTTTCACAAAGATTCTGCGTCAGCAATGGGTGGAAGCAAAACAGTGGTAAGATACAATACAAGATCAGGAGGATTTTTTTCTCTAATTATTTAACCAGGTGAGACACACTAAGCTGAAAGCTTGTTTACAGGTGCAACCTGGGAGCACAAGGAAGTTAAGTGACTTGCTCAGGTCTGCAAGTGGGGGTGTGGGATTCAAACCCAGGTCTCCAGATTTGTAGCTTAGAGCCTTAAGCCACTGTGCCATACTGCCTCCTGGTTAACATAGAAGCAAACAGTGGTAAGATGCAATACAAGGTCAGGAGGTTAACATGGTAGCAAAAGACAGTACATGCTTATAGACTAGCATGGTAGTAAACAGTCAGTGGCAAATAACAATGAGCAATTAACAATAAAGGTATGTGTGTGTGTATATATATATATATATATATATAGAGAGAGAGAGAGAGAGAGAGAGAGAGAGAGAGACAGCGCAAGCAAGACACAGATACAAATGAAAATCTTCCTGGGGTGATATAAGTGGAGCAAATGATGGGGTATAAGAGGGGGAGGGGGTTGTGGATAAGGGGGTTGGGGTAGGCAGTCATGAATTTGACATTGTCGTAAGTGCAAGAACAGAAAGATAACTGCTAGGTGGTCTGGGGTGGAACAACAAAATATAGGGTGATAAGGAGGGGGAGACAGGAGGAGAGGAGTGGGAGAGGGATAGAATGGTAGGTGGGAGGATACTAGATAGGGTGGGAGCAAGGAGGGAGGTGTTAAAGTGAGGGGGAGGTAACAGGGTAGTGGGGAAGAGAAGAGAAGATGAGTGATAGTGGCAGGAGGGAGATGCATGGGTGGGGTAGAAGGGGAAGATTGTGACAGGTGTTGGGGCAAGGTTAGGGGGTAGAAGAGAGATGGGGAGTAGGAGGGGATGGCGTGGAGAAAGGTGGGGAGAGTAGCAAGGGAGAAGAGAAGGGGAAGGAGGGATGAAACAAAGCCGCAAGCCTAGGCAGAGCAGTCACAACTGCTAATGTCAGTGAGGTGCTGGCGGAGTTTATGTTTGAATGGGCCAAGCTTCTTTTCAACTGCAATTTCAGGGGGAAAGTTGTTTAGCAGCAGGTATGGGGTGAGAGTTGGGCCTGATGACCCCATGGCACACCCCGATGCCTGTTGGTGTGTGGAGAGTGGAGGGGTGGGAACACTAACATCGAATTTAAAAACTTTTGTTGCTGTACTATCAACCCAAACTGATGCATTAACAAAGATTTTTTGTACGATAGATAGATAGATAGATAGATAGATAGATAGATAGACAGATAGATAGATAGATAGATAGATTATACTGGCATGGTAGTGTCAGTATAGTTAGGGTTGCACAGTCTCTTCTATATTAAACCCCAGATTTTGCACTTTAATAACGTTGCCACCGTATGACGGATTTGCCTGTAAGATTGCATGCACTGTCTGGTACCATAGATCTCTGGATCTGGCAAGTTGCGTTACAGTCAGATAAGCGATTGTGGAAATGCGGAGTGCCCAAAACACAAAAAATTATTTTTTTATGCATTTCTTTGCTCGTGGCTACAGCACACATGATTTGTCTGTTTGGTCTGAAATCTTCAGAGAAGATGCCGGCTGCATCGCTGATGTGCCTTTTGAAGATCTGGTGAAAAAATATTAAACCATTCAAAAGTTATTCAAAAAACAAGACTCCCATTATAGTCAATAGGAAAAAATATATGTGTACCTCAAAAGCTGCCACCTCTACATTTTACTGTCACAAATGGCCCTTTTACTGTTGTGCAGTGGCTATCTTGTTTTCAGTTAGTGAGAGAGAAAAATGCCTGGCGTTTAAATTTGGGACCCTCTAGGTAAACACTGACTCTGCTGCTAGACCGGTTCACTCTGGAGTCCCTCAGGGATCCATTCTAGGTCCTCTTCTTTTCAGTCTCTTTCTCAATAGCCTCCCTCAGTCCTGCCCTGATCAAATACTACTCTGTGCCGATGACACCATAATCCACTCCACCCACAAGGAACTCCATCCCCTACAGTGCAAACTACACCTTGGCTTATCTTCAGTTGAAAACTGGTTCACCAAACACAAGCTAGTCCTCAACTATAAAAAAACAAAGTCAATGCTCTTCTGTGGCACTCACAACAAGTTCAGGCACCATCCCTTGACCATCTCTAACTGCAATGGTGCTGCTCTCGAACAGGTACACTCCTTTAAATATCTTGGAGTTACAATCGACAGTCACCTATCCTATGCCTACACATCGATAACATTGCTAAAGCTGCTAATAATCGTATTGGACTTCTCTACAGGCACAGGCAATGCCTTACTCCTGAATGCCTTAAGGGTTGCAGTTCAGAACCCTGCAGTCTCAATGACTGACTATGGCCTTATCATCTACAGCTCTGCCACTGCCACTGCACTCCAATGCATTGATACGGCCCTCAAAAAAGCCTGTCATCTCATCTCTGGTGCCCACAGTCTCACACATACATGTGACCTCTATGCCCAAACTGGCTAGTTACAACTCTCTAACTGTGTAAAATACCAAACCTGTTTAATGGCCAAGAAGACAACCCTGGGCTTTTCTCCTCCTGGCGTCCAAGCTCTCCTTTCTCCTACTCGTAACTCATACCATTCAAGGGGCACTGACTCTCAACATCTTCTAATCCCTCACTGCCGTGCCTCTCAGGGGAAAATAGCTTTCACCTACAGGGTCCCACTCTGGTTGAATAGTCTTAGTAGTGACATCTCCTCCCTTCCCAAGCTTGGCCCCTTCAAATCCAGGCTGCATCTATCCCTGTCAGCCTCCAGCACCTGCTACTGTTTTCCATGAACAGCCATTCTGTCCCCCTACCTTCCTCAGCTGCCCCTGCCCCTTACTTCAGCACGTACTTTCTCCCCTACCTATCTCCCCTTGCCCCCTTGTCCACCCCCCCACTCTCCTCTGCACTTCCAATGCACTGCTGACAAGGCCTCTGGCTGCTACTCCCGATTGTATCCTACCTAGTACCTAGTACTGTCCTAATATGTATGTTTGCATTGACAAAATTTGTTAAGCCTCCATGTTTCCTGTAACCCAATGTTTATTACAAATCCTGTACTTATTGTCCTGTGTTACATTGTATCCCTCCTGATGTGGATCCTTTGTAAAAGAGCCTAGGCTCAAAGAAACTTGTAATCCTAGATTCAAATAGACAAATAAACCTAGTCGGGTCCTGAGAAGCACAGCACTATCTTTTTTGGGGGAGGAGAAACCCCTCTAAAATACATTTTTAAAGATCGGACACCACGTAGTGCCAAACATGTTAGAAACGGCTGTGATACTTTCACAAATCATGAAAGAGTTGGACCTATTTTTTTGAAACTGTCGCATTCCTGCACTGATCTAATGTACTTGTCTTACCACTCTTTTTTGTACTCTTCCAGGTCATGTCTGAAAATAGTCATTATTTGGCTAGTGTACTCACCCAGTTAACAAAACCTAAATAAATAAATACATTTGCGACAGTACTTCACTGAAAAAAAAGCAATTCCTTGACATCCCACTGCAGCAAAAGGGTTAGGGCTTTCAGCCTGAAATTTGCAGGGTGGCAAGCCCGTATCCAACAGATGTGTCTTTTGGTGGTTTGGTCCCAAAACATTTAATGGGCCCATAGTTACAGCACTCTAAAGTTGAGAAATTTCCCATAGGCTAACACTGCTGTGCCCACACTGACTTCCAGCACCTGTATCTTGAAAATAATTTGAGATACAGATTTTTTGCTACCCGCAGCTTAGTAAGCCTGCAAGTAAGTTTCGAAGTCATAGATTACACCTGCAGTGGAATTTTTCCCTACTTCCTATGGTTACGGAGATATTGCCAAAAATGTATTACAAGGGTTCCTTTGAAGTACTATGGCACTGCTGTATGGCTCCATACTTATGAGTAACTGAGAGCACAGGGCTCCCATTAACACATACCGGTTACATTACACTTTATCAAAAAGAAGGGAAATTCATTGAAAAAAACTCCATTAATACATCAGTTAGGGTTGATAGCACAGCAACAAAAGTATGGAAATGTGACATTAGGGTTACACCCCTACCACCCCAACCAACCACCCTCCACTCACCAACAGACGTTGCCTTTTTTGGCAAATGTCAGGGTCATTTTTTTGAGATTGCACTGTGTCCACATGGTTTGGAATTTTGGTATGACATTTTCAGGATAGAAAAAGGTTTCTCTAAGGAAAAATCCAGCACTGGTTTGGTAAACAAATATGAATTCATTGCAAAGTTATTCAATTTTGAAATTTTGGGTTCTGAGCTTGCTCAGCTCAGTCTTTGGGATAGATGCACAGTACAAAAAAGGTCTTAGGGCTCACAAAAAGGGATTCTGACAGCTCATGAAGAGGGATTTATAGAATCTATCTTCGTGAGGAAAAAATTCCTTTTCATGAGATGCCCTCTTATTTTCATTTTTCCTCAAGAACCAAATGATATAACTTTATCTACAGATGTGTTCTGAAGTAAACAAAGCATGGGTTTTGTTCAGGTGGATATCCTCTACAAACCTATGCCTTTAATTTAGTTTTATCTAGTCACAAAATACTTATTTTTAAATTTAAAAATCCCTTTTCAAGACTCGCTTGAGAGCCCTTTTCGTGAGCTGTCAAAATCCCTTTTCACTAGCCAATCCCTTTTTGTGAGCTGTCGAAAATCCCTTTTTGTGAGATGACAGCCAGATGGCCCAATCTCATGAAAAGGGATTGGCTCACGAAAAATGATTTTAACAGCTCGTGAAAAGAGATCGGTTCACAAAAAGATTTTGACAGTTCATGATAAGGGATTAGTTTTTAAAATCCCTTTTCACAAGCTAGCAAAATCCCTTTTCGTGAGCTAATCCCTATTCATGAACTGTCAAAATTTATTTTCACAAGGCGACGACCAGATGGCCCTACCTCGTGAACCGGGATTGGCTCACAAACAGGGATTTTGTGACCTCAAAAACAGGGATCCAGCTCATGACCAAGGATTTTTACAGCTCACCAACAGGGATTTTTAAAGTTTGCTGTTTTTTTGCCAGTTCACTGGAAAGACACGGGTAAGTGTTTTGGCTTGAAATTTGGAGGGTATAAAGGGCTTGTCCTACAGATGTGACTTATGCTGGTTTGTTGAAAAATTATGAGGAGTGCCATAATTATGCTATTTTGAAGTTGTTACATTTTCCATAGGATAACATTGTGGCAAATGTGGTTCCTTTTGATGACTGTATCTTGAAAATGGTTCGAGACACAGATTTTTGCTAAGTCTAGCTCAGTACATCTTCAGGTATACTAAGTATGTGTAGAGGTTATCAGTCCATGAATGCAACTATGGCGGAATTTTTCCCAAGTTTGATATGGTTACTGATAAATTGTGCTATTTGCAGCACAAGGTTCACTTGGAATGTGTCTAGGACTGTGCTGCATTTTTAAAATAGAAATTCAAATTATAATTAGTTCTGTCTTTGCATAATCTGTTTCAGTACACACCACAGATACAGACACAAGCGGAAGTGGAAGGATAGCCTAAGGTTAGGGTAATGTAATGAGGTGTGAATGAGCTTGGCACACCCAGTAGACCTGGGTTTGAGTCCCACAACCTTCACTTGCATACTGTGTGATTCTTGAGCAAATGACTTTACCTCCTCTGAAAAAAGCCACTTGTATTTGGCCATACATGGTTAACATAGAAATATCCTCACTCTAGCAGACAAGGGTTTGATTCCTATGATTTTCAGTGTATACTGCAGGGAATCAAAGCGGGGATACTGAATGAATAAATCTGCTCAGTATTCACAAAAGAAGAGGAGGGGGAGGTATCTAATCTAGTCAATAGAAGCACTCTGGATAGGGGGAGTCAATCCCAGTCCTTTCACAGAATAAAGGGTTCTGAAAGTACTCCTAAAACTAAAGGTGGACAAAGCAATGGGGTATGATGGGATTCACCATAAAATTCTAAAATAATTAAGGGGAGAACTAATTACACCACTGACTAGCCTTTTTAACAAATCATTGGAGGATGGTGTGGTACCTGAGGACTGGAGGCGGGTGGATATGAGTCACCTTCACAAAAGTGGGAGTAAGACACAGGCAGGAAACTGCAGACCTGTTAGTTTGGTTTCAGTGGTAAAGAAATGAAGGAATCACTTCTGAAGAAAATAATTGTTGAGTACCTATAGACCAGTGGGGCACAGGACCAAAGGCAGCATGGATTCACAGCAGGAAGGTCATGTCAGATGAATCTAATCAATTTCTTTGACTGGGTGACCAAAGTAGCCTACCTAGACTTTAGCAAGGCATTTGACACAGTCCCACACAAAATATTCATAAACAAATTAACCAGCCTGGGTGTGGGTCCCAGGGTGGTAGCCTGGGTAAAACATTGGCTGGACAACAGGACACAGAAGGTAATAGTAAACAGAGTCCACTCTGAAGAAAGAGGGGTTACTAGTAGGGTACCGCAGGGTTCAATACTGGGTCCGTTCCTTTTTAATATCTTTATAGGTGACACTGCATGGAAAGAAAAGTAAGCCTCTTTGCAGACCACACAAAGATCTGCAACAGGGTTGATACACAAGGGGTGGAAAGGATGAGAAGGGTTTTGGCAAGGCTGGAGGAATGGTCAGAGTATGGCAGCTTGGATTCAATGCAAAGAAGTGCAAAGTAATGCACCTGGGAAACAAAAACACAGGGGAAGTGTACACAATTGGGGGAGGTAGTAACAACAATGGAAAGGGACCTGGGGGTAATCATGTCAGATGACCTAAAGGTTAGCAAGCAATGTGAGAAGACAGTAGAGATGGCTGGGGGATAATGGGGTGTATAGGGAGAGGCATCACCAGTAGAAAACAGGAAGTTGTTATACCTCTGTACAGACAGTTGGTGAGACCCCATCTGGAGTACTGTGTCCAGTTCTGGAGACCACTTCCCCACAAGCACATAGACAGGATGTAGGCAGTCCAGAGGAGGGCAACTAAAATGATGCAGGGTCTGTGACAGAAGCCATATGAGGAGAGACTAAAGGAGCTTAACATGTATACACTTGAGGAAAGGAGGGGAGGGACATGATAGAAACTTTTACTTACCTCAAGGGAATCAACAAAGTCCAAGAGGGTAGCATATTTCAGAAAAAGAGATGAGCAAGAACAAGGGGGAACAATGTGAAGATAGAGGGGATGGCTCCGGGGCAATGTGAGGAAGTATGTTTTCACAGAGAGGGTGGTGGACACATGGAATGGCCTTCCTGAGGAAGTTGTCGAGTCAAAAACGGGGAATTCAATAATGCATGGGACAATTATTACACAATTATTGTGGGGGGTAGAAAGAAATAGGCTGTTGGTTAACTAGGATCTGCAGCTTATCCAGTAGGTAGGTAAACTGGCAGACTGGATGGGCCAAGTGGTCCTTATCTGCTGTCAGAACCTGTGTTTCTATGTTTCTATGTTACTGTGTGACTCTGAGCAAGCACACTTAACCTCCACTGAAAAGTGTCAGTTGCCATGTCTGGTTACCAAAAAAATTCTCCACTTCAGCAGAGAAGGGTTTGATGTCCATAACTTCCAATGTGTACTGTGTGACTGTCAGTAAGCACAATTAACCTCCCCTGAAAACAGACAGTTGCCATGTGTGGCTACCAAAGAAATTTCCTACTCCAGCAGACAAAGGTTTGATTTCCACTGAGGTTATTAGTTCATGATTATAACTGCAGTGGAATTTTTCACAAGGCTGCTATGGTTACTGAGATTTTGTGCCATTTACAGCACAAGGGTTACTTAGTATGTGTCTAGGCCTCTGTTGTGTTTTTAAAATAAAAATTAAAATTATAATTAGGTCTGTCTTTGCGTGATCTGTTTCAATACACAATACAGACACAAGCCTAAGTGGTAGTATAGCCTAGGGTTAAGGTAATGTAATGAGTTCATAGGTTCATAGGTAGGGATTACAAGTCCTGTAGCTAATGCAGCCATTTGGAGACTTGCCACTAACTGTGGATGTGTTCTAATTTTCTTCCCCCATGTATAAGTCTAAGTGATGTTTAAAAGACTCCATGCAGATGGCCCCCACTACCATCTCTTGCAAACCATTCCATGTTTTTACCACTCTTTGGCTAAACCAGTTATCCCTTCTAGTGGATTTATACAGATCTCCTTTCAACTGGTAGGGGTGCAGTCTAGTGGCCCTTTCCAAGGCTCCCTTTCTGGAAAGGCCAGATGTTTCCCAAAGCAACTCATCATGAAAAGCTCTATAAATGTAACACGTCTCCTCACATTCTGTGATAGAATATTGAATACGGTCCTAATTCCCTAAGCCTGTCCTCGTATACTCTTCCCTTAACCCTCTTCACTGTCCTAGTCAATTTTCTTTGTACTCTTTCCACAGAAATTATATTGCCTGCATTTTGTGGTGTGCAAACTGGAGCACCGTACTCAAGCACCGGTCTCACAAGTGATCAATACAGGGGCAACAGCACCTCCTATCTCCTACTCTTCATATTTGTCAGAATATTTCCTAGGATTCTGTTTGCCCTTTTTACGCATTCATCATTTTGTTTTTCAAAATAAGGGTATGGATTAGTCACACCCCCAGCTCTTTTTCATTTTCAGTGCTCACAATTTGCATATTATTGATGTTATACCTTGCCCTGGGATTATTAATTCCATGATGCATGACCTTGCACTTGGCCTCATTGAACACTTTTGTGTGCTCATTTGCCCATGTTTCCAATTTATTGACTTGTATTTGAAATCTTTTTATGGATTCCTGGTTATTTACTATCGCTCCCACCTTTGTGTCATCAGCATATTTACAGAGCCACAACCTGTCTTCTACCTGCATTGAAGACACAGAGATTCTAAACAAGGTGGGACCCAAAATTGATCCCTGTGGGACACTGCTCATCACCACCCCCATTTAGAGAAGTGTCCCTGGATAGCCACCCTCTGCTTCCTATCACCTGACCAGGCTCCTATCCATCCCATTAAACCTATTTTGGGACCCATGTCTTGCAGGGTGTCTAGTAAGCTGACATGTGATACTAAATCGAAAGCCTTAGAGTAGTCTAAGTATATCACATCCACTGGCATTCCAAGTTCAAGTGCCTGACTCATGGGTTCAAAGAATGTTAATAAATTTGTTACACTTGATCTTCCTTGCACAAATCCATACTGTGTAACATCCACTACCCCCAGTTTTCTCATTTTCTCTTCTATAAATTCTTTGACAAAATCCTCCATTATTTTTCCTACCACTGAAGTGATACTTATAGGGCAATAATTTTTCACATCTGTCCTCACTCCCCCCTTTAAAATTGATGTAATATAAGTCTCTTTCCATTCTCTCAACACCTCTCCTTTTTCCAGGGACATATTGAACAACAGAGTGAGTGGTCCAGCCAACTCTTCCGCTATCTCATTTAAGAAGAACGGTTGAATCCCGTCTGGACCGCAGGATTTGTGTTTATTTAAATCTTTTAGTTTTTTACATACAGTCCCTTCTGTAATTTTTCTCTGTTGAAGAACTCTGTTCCTCTAGTCTTTTCTTGTTCACCATCTGCAACCTGACTCCAAAAAAATGTTCAAAAAGTAATTACTAAATATGTTTGCCATTTCATTTTCATCCTCTATTATTTTGTCCTGCACTTTGAGTCTCATGGTGTGTTTTTGTATGTGTCTTAAATTCCCAACATAATTATAAAATTGTCCATAGTTATCCTTTTTCAATGTAGCTAATCTTAGTTACAACTTTACTTTTGCCCTTGTCAGGAGGTCTAAACCTCACCTTCAGCTTCTTGGCAATACTGGGAATGCAAGTAATCACAGACACATTGCATAAGAGTAATAAACATATTTATTACTACCAAAAAGGATAAAATCACAGTTGCCTTAAGCAGTTCTTACCAATATGAACCGGGAGCCAGTGCTAAGCATTCCCTATACCTCGAGGTTTCTCTGTGTCTCTTGGGATCTCCGAGGTACAAGACTAGTGTATCATATTATATACCTATGATAATTACTATGGTTACTGTAAGATAGAAACATTTCTAGTTACAGAGATGAGCCCTATTGGCTAAATTAGAGGTGGCTCCATGGTCCAAGATAACATTATACAATTTTGAAGCAATCATCAGTTTGTGAACAAAAGAGTTCTTATACTGAGTCTTACATAACTCAGTGTAGCAGTACAAATCACCAAAAGGTGGCAGTGCCGACTTACATATCATAATTACTCCAAGGACACAGGTGCCTTGGCATCTTACAAGTAAGAAATACATAGAAAATACATAGCAGAATATATGTATTAGCAAGCAAAGTGCATTACAACAATATGCATTCATCTCCTGACATCTACTCTTGTACGGTAGATGCTCTTAGCCCTATATGTTAGTATAACATATGTTTAAACACTAGCTGTCTATGGTGTACCTCTGAGGGTACAAATTAGGGTGCAGGGACCTCCTGTAACATTCCCCCCTTGTTGCCTCCAAGGGCAACACAGGCAAATCTAGGGAAAGGCCAGAGCGTAGTGGTCACAGAAACCCGGGTGAGAGCTTTGTAAAGGAACTCGAGCTGCTCATGGTGTTGGCGCAGTGTGCGCCACAGGCAGCATAGCATGATAATCAAAATAAAGATCAAAAATGCTTATATAATAACAAAACCTTTAAAAGTAATCTCTAACCAGGTGTTAGTCAATGCATCATTCATGTCACCATCATTAATCAACGAGAGGATAGTTTCATTGGCCTTGGTTATATTATTGCTGATGTGGATGAGATGAGTGTCCTTCCTGTCTAAAAGTGGCTTTAATATAAGTGTGACTGGGTCTACGTGTACATTAAAATATGGTAAGTATTCAGACAGTGTGAGCAGATAATTGGGATTACCATCAATGATGTCTGCATCCATGAGAGGGACAGAGGTTATAGCGGTATGCCCAATGACAGTCTTCCAGTGGGGGACAAAACAAAAATTGGGGTAATCAATAGGACATGTCACAGATCCATAAGTATAGCTTTTAAAGTTCATTACCACACAATACTCCCCATCAGGATTATACTGAGAGCAAACAGTAGGGAGTCTCCACATTTGCAACTGGACTGGGCAGTTGTAGGTCATCTTCAAAATCCATGTTGACAGGCAATGAACCTCCTCACAATATGATTGGTAGAGCTTAACTGGAGCCAAAGTTGAATCCGAGAAATCCGTGCCATTACTGGTGATGTCATCATCCATGGTGAATGTCCAATCAATACTATCTGGAGAATAACCACAAACAGGTTGAATAACATCAAATACATCACACCGGCACAAGAAAATGTATTGCTTCTTCGCACAGCAGTCCATGTGCGAAGCCACCCAGGCATCCAGGAAAGGATGGAAAACCAGTAGAGGCGGTAGATCCATGCGTTCTTTGTAGATGTCTTCGTCCAAATGCCCGATTGAATGGACCAGTGCAGGCTTGTTGAACAAGGCTGTAGTTGGATCAAAACGTGGTAAAGAGACAGTAAAAGAAACAAACATAGTATATCTTATTTAACACTTCTTAGTAGTAAAACAAGGACCAGTGTTAGGGTGTCTGGTGACAAACCCAAAATTCCTAGCTGTGGAGAGAGGAATGGTTAAAGTTTGTTGCATACACATGGCAGTACAGCTAGGGATTTTACATCGTGGACAATACCATTTGGAAAGGCATCTGTCATGTATGATAGCAGGGATTCTTCCAGATTCTAGATCATGGAAGAGGTTGTTGATGGTAGTGATGATGTATGAGTCATAGGCTAAGCAAAGTATTTCTCTAGCAATGTATTGTTTACCTGCTTCTTTATTGTTCTGTTGTGTGAGTGCATTAATCTTGTCTTTAAAGTCAGTGAATGCCTTAGCAATGTCATGCATGTTGTCTACTGTGTATCTTTCTTCCTGACTAAGGCCATCCACACCATGCAATAATGGTGGTAGTATATTGTTAACCAGACCAGTGGAAAACTTGGCAGAATGAGCTTTGATAGCAGCAATGTCTGCTTTATTCCAAATAGACATAACTGTACCAAAGAGGCCTGTGACAGTACCTGTTGCACCTGTGACATCAGAACTGTCAACTTCACGTGTCTTACATATACGACTTTGATCATCAGTAGAGGGTTTCCTCCTGAAGTTGCCTCCATGTTCAGTAGAATGGACCCCGGCAATAGGGTCTTGAGTACGAATCTGAAATGCAGCTAAACTATCAAGCAACAATGAACTATAAAATGCTGATGTATTAGTATTGTGACACATACCAAATTCTTTCATATTCCAGTAACTAAGATTAAACAAAACAGGTATATGCATAAACTGTAAGTTATTAATCAGTGAACCTGGGAGGGCAGTGGCTGTTAGATCACTACGGGGACCAGGGGTATGCTTTGGACATTCCAAAAGCTGTTTATCAGTGGGTGGTAACACATAGAGATACATGGCAGCAGAAGACATGTGGTGTACAGCACAAAATTTATGAGCAGAATCCTTAGACAAAGAATTACAGTATGAAGGATCAGTTAAGGCAGTGATGTTGTACAAACCAGAATGTCTTAATGCAGTTTGTAACAAGGACAGATAACCACTTGGGGATAATTTAGCATTGGGCCAACCCTGGAAAGCTCCTTGGAAAGTTTGGCCACAGGGAGAATTTGTCCTTGCAATGTGGTTTGCCACTCAATTTGTAGGCTAGATTTATCAGGAGCAACAACCGAGGCAGTGAGGTAAGCATCGGAACCTTCCTGGACAGTAATCAGACTATCGGGTATATTGATGGATACTCCCTCTGAAGGAGATGCTGGATGATCGAGGAATGGTAGGAGGTTCGGTACCGTGCCTTGGATGCAGGGGATAACTCCTGAGATGAGGAGATAATGGAACAAGATAGCCATCTTGCCAGTGTATCTGAAAAGCAAAATCAAAGATTAGTATGTTAGTACTATTCCGCCCAATGGGGTGAGGAAAAGTAATTAAGCTCCTTAATACAGTTTCAGCTGGTTTGCATGTAACCATTTGTCAGTCAGCTTGTTGTTTTGCATGAGCCTAACTTGATAGACTGCTGGACTGAGCTTTTTGATAATAGGGTAGTGGCCTTCTCACTTACTGGAGAAGGAATGGGTGGGATGTGCAAATCGGAGTGCCATTACCTGATCTCCAACCTGCCAATCCACTTCTTGTGCATGTTTGTCAAACTGTATTTTGGATTGTTGCTGGGCCTTGCCCATGCAGTTGGCAGCATACAAGTGTGTGTGTGTGAGGTCTTTTCTGAGTTTTTCCACATATTGGTCCACAGACACACGGTCTGCATTGGGGGTGTGCAGGTCAAACAACAGGTGTTCAGGTAATCTCATCTGTCTTCCAGTCATCACCTCAAAGGGTGTGAGCTGGGTAGTGGCTGAGGGTGTACCCCTTATTGCCATAAGGAATGGCAGTAGGGAATCCCAGGTTTTGGGATTGTCCTCAATGAATTTGGAAAGCATTTGTTTAATCCGTCTGTTGGCTCTTTCTACATGACCTGAGGATTGGGGATGATAAGGTATGTGGAACTTCTGTTGAACATCATGTAGTTCAAGGGATTCTTTCATCAACTCACCTGTAAAACTGGTTCCTTTGTCAGAGTCTACCTTGAGAGGTAGGCCCCAACGGGAGAAAATCTGTTCCACCAGGATTTTGGCAGTGGTTTTAGCAGTGCATGTCTTAGTGGGGAAAGCTTCAACCCACTTAGAGAAGAGGTCAGTTACCACAAGAGCAATTTGTTATTTCTACTGGTGTTGGTCAGAGGTCCAATAAAATCAATCTGTATGGCATGCCAAGGGCCAGAGTGTCATTGTGGTCGGAGTTTGGCATTTCATTTGGTAGGGATGGGGTTGTTTTGCGCACAAACGAGGCAATTGTCTATGTATTGTTTAACGTCTTTGGTGACACCAGGCCACCAGGCTGTGGTCTTAAGACTTTGGAGGGTGTTTTCTGCTCCCTGGTATCCACCAGTGGGTGTGTCATGCACTTGGTGCAAGAATTCAGACCTGAGGTGTCTGGGGACCACCCACAACTTGGTGGTGGAATCATCTGGTTGATACCAGACGAGCTTGTCATCTTGTGACAAGTGTAACTTACCTTTATGCCTCTGGTAGGGGTTGTATGTAGGAAGTTTCTCTTCTGTACCCTTGTCAAGGAATCTGAACACTTCCTTGAGTTCAGCATCAGTGTGTTGGGCTGCTGAGAGGTCCAGGGGGGAAAAGGGTTCAGGTTTCTTCCTGAGTGCTGCAATTTCTACAGCTGCATTGGCCTCTGGATGGTCCATCATCCAGATGTCCCACCCTTGGGCCCCTTCCTTGGCAAGAGTGTCTGCTGTGTCATTGAGTGCATGATAGGGGTCATGAAGAGCATGAGCTTTAACTTTGTGTACATAGCATTTGTGTGCAAACTTCTGTGCCAGTGAATGTATGTATATTACCAATTCTTTGTACTTTACTGGGCTGCCATCAGAGGAGAGGAAGGAGTTCTTCTGCCAGAAAGGAAGAAATTATGTAAGAGAACAACAAACCCAGTTAGAGTCTGTAAAAATGATAGTATCCTCGGTTCCATACTGGATGAACTCGAGGGCACAGGCCACCGCTGCCATCTCTGCTTACTGTGATGCTGCTGCACTGCAGTGCTTAGATATTTTAACAGTTTTTCCATAGAGGTAAATCACGAGAATGCCCATCCCTGCAATTTGTTCTCCCTGGTAGTAGGATGCTGAACCATCAGTAAAGATGCAACACAAAGAGGTGATCAAGTATTTGTGGTGTGGCAGGGAGGAAAGGACCTGGATCTGGAAAATCAGGTGACTGCAGTGCACAGTCATGGGACTCCCCTTGGAAGAGGAGTCCATGAGCCAGCATAGATGGAATTTTTGTTGGGTGTACCTGTATGTCTTTATCCTGGAGAAGAAGTGACCAATGTGTCAGTCAGGTGTTGGAGACTGACCCATCCTTCACTCTGTCTGAGAGCAGAAAGGTGTTTGGGGTGTGGTTGGTGTTAATGATCAGTGGTGAGTACCCAGTGATATACAGGAAGTGCTTGACAGCCCAGTAGGTGGCCAGAAGGCTCCTTTCACAAAGGCTGCACTTCTGTTCCACTGAGGTCAAGAGCTGCAATGCATATGCAATAGGTCTCAGGGTGCCATGAACCTTCTGGGCCAGTACTGCTGACATGGCAATGTCAGAGGTGGCTCATTCCAGATGGAATGGTAGTGCTGGATAGGGGTTGACCAGAGCTGGGACGGAGGCCGAGGCCTGCTTCAGTGACGTCACAGTCTGGGTATGTATGGGGCCCCAAATCCATGGGATGTCCTTTTTCAGTAGTTCATACAGAGGAGCAGCTTTTTGAGCAAAATCACAAATAAAATCTCTCGAATAGTTTACCATACCTAGAAACCTGAAAGTTGACACACTGGAAGGCAATTGCAAGTCTTGCAATCCCTGTATCTTCTTCCAGGTAGGGTTTTGACCTTGGTCAGTTATTTTCAGACCCAGAAAGAGTACTTCTTTCTGACATACTTGTACTTTTGCAAGATTGCATTTCAGGCCTGTTCTCTGAATGAGAGTCAGTAGTTCATCCAAGAGATCCAGATGTTGTTCCTGTGTGGCAGTTGCCAACAACGGGTCGTCTACATATTGCAAGAGACATTGGGGAGTAGAGAAACTCTCAAGGGCGTTCATCATGTGCAGATGGACCAGGGACGGACTATTATGGAATCCTTGTGGCAAGCAAGTTCACGTCTACTGTCTTCCTTCAAAGGTGAAGGCAAACTTATATTGACTCTTAACTCCCATCCTGCCACCGACGAGTTAACTCATCCTACATTAATTAAGCCCCTGTTGCCGCTGACGGCATAACTCGTCTTTTTCAACAGGTTTTTTAGAGCTACAGAGCACATAGACAGGTTTGATTTAGTAGAAATCTGCCTAGTGATAGGCAAAGCAGGGACCTTTGACTTTATGTAATTGGTATAACTCTTAACCAGTCACAGCTCACCACATAACAGTAGCTTCTTTTTTGCACTCGTTTGACCGAGATTTGATGCACTTGCATTTTCCATAGAAACATAGAATTTGATGGCAGATAAGGACCGCTTGGCCCACCCAGTCTGCCCATTTCCCTGCCTACTGGATAAGCTGCAGATCCTAGTTAACCAGCAGCCTACTTCTTCCTACCCCCAACCCCTAGAATTGCCTTATGACTGTCCCATGCATGCTTGAATTCTACCACTGTTTTTGACTCCATGACCTCCTCCGGAAGGCCGTTCCATGCATCCACAACCTCTCTGTGAAAAATACTTCCTTAAATTACCTCTGAGCCCCCATCTTCAGATTGTGCCCCTTGTTCTTGCACACTTTTTTTGAAAGATGCTACCCTCTTCGACTTTGTTGATTCCTTGAGGTACTTGAAACTTTCTATCATGTCCCCCCTCTCCCTTCTTTCCTCAAGGCTATACATATTAAGCTCCTTAAGTCTCTCTTCATATGTCTTCTGGTGCAGACCCTGCACCATTTTAGTTGCCCTCCTCTGGACAGCTTCCATGCTGTCTATGTCTTTGCGAAGACTGGGTCTCCAGAACTGCACGCAGTACTCCAGATGGGGTCTGACCAGCTGGCTGTACAGAGGGATAATAGCTTCCTGTTTTCTTCTGGTGATGCCTCTCCCTATGTATCCCAGTATACCCCAGCACTCCTTGATGCCCTCTCACATTGCTTGCCCACATTTAGGTCATCTGATATGACTACCCTCAGGTCCCTTTCCATTTTTGTTGTTGTTAGTATCTCACCCCCATTGTGTACTCTTCCCCTGGGTTTTTGTTTCCCAGGTGCATTACCTTGCACTTCTTAGCATTGAATCTAAGCTGCCATACATTTGACCATTCCTCTAACCTTACCAAGTCCCTTTTCATCCTTTCCACCCCACCTTGTGCATCAACTCTGTTGCAGATCTTTGTGTCATCTGCAAAGAGACATACTTTTCCTTCCAGTCCCTCTGCAATGTCACTTATAAAGACATTGAAGAGGACCGGTCTAATCACTGAACCCTGCAATACCCCACTAGTAAACCCCTTTCTTCAGAGTGGACTCCATTTACTATTACTCTCTGTGTCCTATTCTCCAGCCAATTTTTACCCAGGCTGTCATCTTGGGACCCACTCCCAGGCTAGCTAACTTGCATATTAATCTTTGTGTAGGACTGTGTCAAATGCCTTGCTAAAGTCTAGGTAGGCCATGTCCACAGCCCCTCCCTGATCTACTACTTTGGTCACCCAGTCAAAGAAATCTATCAGATTTGTCTGGCATGACCTTCCTGCTGTGAATCCATGCTGCCTTGGGTCCTGTGCCCCTCTGGCCTCTAGATACTCGACAATTCTTTCCTTCAGAAGTGATTCCATCATTTTCCCTACCACTGAGGTTAAACTAACAGGTCTGTAGTTTCCTGCTTCTGCCTTGCTCCCACTTTTGTGAAGGGGAATCACATCTGCCCTCCTCCAGTCCTCGGGTACCACCCCATCCTCCCATGATTTGTTAAACAGGGTAGTCAGTGGTGTCACTAAATCTACCCTTAGTTCTTTTAGAATTCTGGTATGAATCCCATCAGGCCCCATTGCTTTGTCCACCTTCAGTTTTAAGAGTTCTTTCAGAACCCTTTCTTCTGTAAATGGGCTGGTATCAACTTCTGTATCCAGAGTGTTTCTACTGTTTGTTTTAGGTACCTGCCCCTCTTTCTTTGTAAATACTGAGCAAAAATATTTGTTTAGTATCTCTGCCTTTTCACAGTCACCCTCTGCCTACCCTCCCCCTTTATTAAGCCTCACTATCCCTCCTTGGTCTTCCTTCACTCCCTGATGTACCTATAAAAGGTTTTATCCCCCTTCTTAACTGAGTTGGCTATCTTTTCCTCGGTTTGGGCCTTTGCTGTTCTTACTGCGTTCCCAGCTTCCTTTTACTTTAACTGATACAGTTCTCTGTCCTGCTCCTTCTGTGATTCCTTGTACTTCCTGCAAGCTTTCTTTTTCTCTTGAACCTTCATTGCCACTTCCTTTGAGAACCATAGTGGTTTCTTACATTGTTTAGTTTTGTTTATTTGCTTCACACAAAGGCTTGTTACCTCTGTGATGTCAGTTTTTATTATTCCCCATTGTTCTTCCACCCCTCCTTCCTTCCCATTTCCTAGTGCATTCCTTAGGCACTCACCTATTTTGGCAAAGTCAGCCCTCCTAAAGTCCAGTACCTTTGCCTTTGTATGGCTTAACTCTATTGCTGTGTTTATTGTGAACCATACTGTTCTATGGTCGCTAGTTCCCAGATGGCTACCCACTTCTACATCTGTGATCCTCTCTTCTTCTCCATTTGAGAGAACCATGTCTAAGATTGCTCCCTCTCGAGTGGGCTCCAATACTAGTTGTCTAAGGCATGCCCCCTGTAGGGCATCTAGAATAACCCCACTCTTTGAAGTGGCTGCTGTAACTGCACTCCAGTTAACATCTGGCATATTCAGATCGCCCATCAGCAATATCTCCCCTTTTTCTGCCATATTAAGTATACTTTCTATCATTTTCTTGTCCATTTCCTCCCCCTGAGAAGGGGGTCTGTATACAACCCCTGTGCAGACTGTGGTTGCATTGCCGGTCTCCAAATTTACCCACAGTGCTTCTTCTCCTCCTCCCTGTTTTCCCTTTTGTTCTGTTGCTTTGATTCCTTCCCTTATGTAAAGAGCTACTCCTCCTCCTCTTTTACCCTCTCTGTCCCTCCTGTAGATAGTGTATCCTGGTATGTTTATGTCCCAGTCATGGTTTTCTGTGAACCATGTTTCTGTCCCCTTGTGGACTGCAAGCTGAGCTTGAACCTCTCCCGATTGTCTGAAAAACGCTCTTTCCAACAGTTGCCTGAGATCTACTGCTTTGTGAAGTCAGCACAAGCAGCTTTTTTGTGAGGTCAGTTGTTTGTTCTCTCTAGTTTTGAAAACAGGCACTAGTAACTGTACTTTCATGGCAAACAGACATGTAAGAAGTGAGGGATTTGAAAGGGGATAAGTGTGTTACTACAATTTGTAAATTAGGAGGCAATGGTGCAGACTATAGGGTACCCACCACAAGAAAACTTGTTTTTCTGTCAGCAATTCATGCAGCCGTGACTATCACACACCATTTTTACATCTGTAATCGTGTCCTTCATTTCCCTTCAAATTAGTGAGCGAACCGAGGATGTAGTTTATTGTTTATTATAAAATCTAGGAATTAATACCTTTGAGCCAAGGCTCTTTTACAAAGGTTCCACGTCAAAATCAGTTACAAACAAATAGGGGTACAGGGTTGCACAACTAGGTAACATTGTGGAAATAGACAGAGACAAAACAAAAAGAAAAAAAAATAGCTAAATCTAATGACATTTATGAACAGCAGATAAATCACTTAAGCACTTTCACTATATAGAAAACAAGTGGGGAAGGAAGATAGGTAAGGGAGGTAAGTTAGGCAGTGTAAGTAAGAAAAAGAGGAAAGGGGGTAGGAGGAAGGAGCAAACCAAATGTAGGAGATGAAGATCCACTAGTAGGCCTTTGTCAAGTAAGAGGGCAAGGGGGGAGGAGGAGTGAGAATAGATTAGGAGATTAAACAAGGCAGTCACAGGAGTTTGAAGTGGCTAGGTGAGAGAATAGTCTAGATTTAAAAGCACCTAATGAGTTGGAGGAGGTAATAGAGGTGCTGAGAGTATTTAGCCAGTTGGGGGCACGATAGGCAAATGATCATTGACCATGTGTGGTCCGACAGTGGGGGACCTGTAGAAGCTGGGTTTCTGATCTTCTGGTGGATCGTACACTTGAGTTCTGGCATAGCAGGTCTTGAATGCAGGGTCGGGTGAGGCCCATGGTGGATTTCTTGGCCATTAGGCAGGTGAAGAACTTTAAACGGTTTGATAGTTGTAACCACCCAGTATCAGCATAGAGTTCACAGGTATGAGTAAGTCGATGAGCACCTGTAAGCAGCCGACATGCCTTGTTTAGGAGGCTGTGACCATTTCAGTGCGCTTGGAGGGGCGGACCCATAAATAATTAAGCCGTAGTCGATGACTGAGATGATTGAGGATTGAATAGCTAGCTTCAGCTCTGGATGGGTGAAAAGTTGTCTGTTACGGTAGAGTATCTCGAGCCGCTGATTAATAGTTTTGGAAATACCATCAATATGTGATGCAAAGATAAGGCCTTGATCAAATGTGATTCCAAGATATTTAAAGATAGCCACTTGTTCAAGGGTGAGTCCCAGGGAAGTGTTGATAGTAAGTGGAGCTTGTCTTTTCTTGTTCTGCGGACTAGCGAAGAGCATAGATTTTGTTTTTTTGTGGTTTAGGACTAGCTTGTGTCCAATGAACCACTTCTCAACACTGGCAAACACGTGCTGTAGGCTGTGGCGTAAGAGGTTAGGGTCTTTGTGTGAGGATAGAATCACAGCATCATCAGCATAGAGGATGATTTGTTCTGGGCAGGATTTAGGGAGGGAGTTTAGAAAGAGGCTGAAAAGTAGCAGGCCTAGGATGGATCCCTGTGGAACTCCTGAGAGGACAGGCTTAGGGTCTGAGAGGATTCCAGATATTTTTACAACCTGGGTGCATTGGGCAAGGTAGCTTTTTATCCAGACACCAGAGCCCAAGGAGAGCCCAAGTGTCTGTAGTTGACTGATGAGTAGGCCATGGTGAACAGTGTCAAATGCCTTTGTTAGATCAATAAACACAGCTCCGGTGAGGAGTCCTTTGTCCAAGGCCTTGTGGATTACTCCTGAGAATTCGAGCAGGGCAGTGGTGGTGCTATGCCTTTGTCTGAAACCATGTTGCTGGTCACAAAGAATGTTATATTTCTGCAGGTAGTCTGTAAGCTGGTCAGCTACCATACATTCAAGAGCCTTTGATAAGGGAGGGAGTATTGAAACTGGTCTATAGTTACCAGGCAGAGACTTATCCCCACTTTGTGCACTGGGGTGAATATAGCAGCCTTCCATATACTAGGAATTTGCTAGAACAGAGGAGAGATTGAATATTCTGGTGAGGGAGTAGAACTACATCCAGGGTAAGGGATAGTATTTTAAGGTCAAGAGAGTCACTGCTTGCCCTTGAATTAGATATATCGCTTTATGTATTTATAAACTTCATGTGCTTTAACTATTTTAAGATGGAAGGGTGGAGTGTTTGGAGAGGCAGAGGGGGATATAGAGATGGGGGGTCGGCAGAAGCAAAGAAGTCAGATGCAAGGACACCGCTGAGGTCGGTGAAGGTCTCATTTAAGGTGTTTGCTATGATCAAGGGGTCAAGGGTGGTAGTGCCTGCCACATTCAGTGTAGTAGGAGAGGATTTGGACTGCTTACCCATAATATTTCTTAGATTGTCCCAGAAAGATTTCCCTTCACCCCAAGTGTTGGAAAGAGCAGTTTTGAAGTAGTCGCTCTTCACTCAAGAGTCTCTTTGGTACAGTAGTTTCGGGCCTGTTTATATTTTAGGATGTCAGTCGGAGAGCCAGAGTCTCTTGCAATAGCCCAGAGGTGGTCCCTTCCTTTGTGTAGTGCCATTAGCTTAGCAGTGAGCCAGGGAGTTGAGAGTGCTTTCACTTTGCGCTTTTTTACAGGTGCGTATGAGTCACAGGCAGCACTGAAGGTGTAGATAAAGTGGTTAAGAGCTATCAACGCCTATGACAAATGGGAGACCAGTCTTTCTGTTAAGATTTTCCTTGAGTGGAGTAAGGTTACCAAACGGTAGTACTCTGCTAGTGATGGTTCTAGGGGTGGTTTTCTAAACTTGTTTGACCAGGTACATATTATAGAGAGTGGTCGCTAAGAGAGTCCAGAGAACACAACATTATTTATCCGGGCTGGGTGGTTGGTGAGGATCCAATCTATTAGTGTACTATTACCAGATTTATAGTTTTTCCTAGTGGGTGAATTGACCAGCTGAGTTAAGTTTGCAGCTCGGATTGCATCCTTAGTCGACCCTATGTCTGATGCAAGCCAGTTGATATTGAAGTCACCAAGGAGGAGGAGCTCGGCATCAGGAGGTTGAGATCTGACAAAATCTAGTACAGACTGGAGGCCGAGCCCAGGATCTTTAGGTGGGATGTAGATAGCAGCAACCGTGAGGACTTTGTTATGGGCACCAAGGAGAAGTTTGATAGGGAGGAGTTTTAAAACAGAGTTAGTGGTGGTATACGTAATGGAGAGGCAGTTGAGATATTCCTTTATGTAGATGGCACAGCCACCACCCCTTTTTGATGTCCTATCCAGCCTGAGAATCTTGTAGCCTTGAAGAGATATAGCATGGTCAGGGGTGCTAGGTGTCAGCCAAGTTTCAACAATGGCTAGGATATCGGGGTTATGCTGACTGACAAAGGTTTGTAGTGAGGCTAGTTTTGGTAGGAGACTACAAATATTTAAGGTGACAAAGGTGAGACCCCCCTCCGTTTTGGCAGGCTTTGTTGTACTGTAGGAAATTGGGCCAGGATTAGGGTGAACACTTCTAGATATTAAGAGGAGGAGGAGTAGGAGTTTGAGAGTCCATTGTCGTATTCCATAGTAGGTGTCGATCAACCTCGGGTTCTTATGTGTTTTGGACCAGTACAGTAGTTTTTCCTAATCTATGGTGCGGAGTTTACCACGATACAGTACTTTGCTTTTTTTATTATATTTTTACTGGGTAGGATAGAAATATTGTTTCAGAATGGCTTAAGAAAAAAAAGTAGATCTTCGGCTTATTCGCCAATCATTGCTGGGAATGTATATTTTTTTTATTTGTTGATCATTAGCCTTTTTTATATTGCAACTGAAGAAAATACCACTGTGTTGTTGATTTATAGCATTTTTTTGGGGGGTTGTGTGCAATTTGAAGGAGATGGAAGGGGGATTTGAGTAAATGTCTCTGTTTGCTGTGCCTTCCTCTCTCTAGTTTGCTATCTGAAATGATCAGGGCTCCATATAGTATACTCCAACTTTATTGTCTACCAATTTGCAATATTTACTTATTTGTGTCCCCCTTTTATACTTTACTTTTATTTTTTGTGGTAACCTTCGATAATGGAACAGTAAGTGTTTGTGGAACACTCTTGATAGAATGCTGCCCGTTCTTGTCAGTCCTCATGCCTTTTTTTCTGCATTCCATTCACACGTTTGTTTTCTTTCCCCTATGTGAACTGGACCAGGCTATGTTGGACATCAAATGGGAGATAGAAAAGAAATGCTCTGCTAGAAACCTCTGTGTTGACGATTTTGAAAGGGGTTAAGTACTATTTTTACTTGTTACTGTTTGTAAATTGTGCCCCCAATCATTTTCACTGAAAAAATAAAATGGCATCTACTAAATTGTTTCTGCTAAGCTAGCCAGAGAGAGAAGTGACCATCCGGCATCCGACGGCAACGAGAGTTCAAGAGAGACTGATTGAGGAGGACTGTCAGTGAGCCATGCAGCCACCTGCCAGTACCCAGTAGTGAGCAAGCGATGCAGCCAGCAGTTTTTTTCCATAAATGGCCAGGCAGGTACAGTAAGTACTACGAGTCCCTGGATAAGTCTCTGCGAGCTCAGCTGAATGATGGGAGGGGAAAAAATCAAGAGAGATGTCAGAATAATGGAAGCGCTTGTCCCGGCCTAAAGTGAAGTGAGTGACTAAGGGTCTACTTTTACTTCTGGGGACAGGCGGTGCTTTGCTCAGCTCAGTAAATTCACAATAGAATGTGTTGATTACAGAGAACTGAGAGAAAAATGATAGGTAGAAGTGTTGGGATCGGGGAATAGAGTGTGTGTTTTTGTTTCTCTTCTCTCTCTCTCCCAACCAAGCACCAGTCGGCAGTTGGGAAGGGACTCAGGAGATAGATATCTCTTTGCTTCCATGTGGTGTCACTACCAAGGGTCACTGTGTACCAAGCCTTGCCCCTGTTGCACAGATACAGGACCTACAATGTGTTGATGGTGATGGCTGTGGGGCACACACAGTCCCTGGAACAGTTCGGGGGGGTAATGCTGGTATAATTTTTCAGTGCGCGGGCTGAGAGGGTGGGGGAAGGGGTAACGGGATGAGGCTCAGGGGGAATCATGCTCACTTACAACACAGTGGTACTTTCTTTAGTTGCAATTCAGTCTCTCACTGTCAAATGTGCCAATATCTGGATGAAGTTGCCATGGTCTAACAACCCATCATGGTCAGCTCATTAAAAGGGTAAGGTTTGGTTATCTTTGCCTAGCAGCTGTCCAAAGCTAACATATGGGTTGCAGCCTTGGGGAAATATGGAACCGCTCACTGGAGGATAGCTCTGGTGATTCAGCTACGGAGGATGCACTGTTGCTGGTAATATTAACATCAGCTATCCCTGATAATTTGTGGGCTTCGAAGAGCTTAGTGTACACACAGGATCCATGACACCTGTAACTGTTCATGCACATGAACTGTCCCATCCTGTGCTAGTTTCACCACTGCTGTGTTTTTCCTTCATGAAGACATGCAGAGAAATAGCAGGCAAACACTGGTTGTACTACATGGCATGTTGTAACTTGTGAGCAAGGTCATGTTGTGTGGCATATAATTGCCACTATCACATGGTATCAACAGTTGCCAGTCAGTGACAGTGGAGAGCACAGACACTGTGTGTTATGTCATGTCCATTCATTGGAACACCATGCCTTTACCAATGTGATGTATTCCAGACTATCTACTGACACAAGTCAGTGTTTGTGTGCAGTGCACACATTCCACCATCCACCCAGATGGACACACATACGTTGCACACCCAAGGCACCTGCAGTAGCTTGCCATGCTTGCAGGAATGGCAAGCCCTCCCCCCCAAACTGTTCCAGGGACTGTGTGTGCCCTTGCAGCCATCACCATCAACACATTGTTGGTCCTGTATCTGTGCAATATTGCTTGCAACAGGGGCAAGGCTTGGTACACAGTGACCCTTGGTAGCGACACCACTCTGAAGCATGGTCTGGTAATATATCACAAAAGCCAGTCACCCAAGGTCAGTCGCTGAACCCCAGAGTAAATGTCCCCAGTACGACATCACATGATCACAGACAATAGTCATCTGGGATCTGTGTTACAGCAGTAGCCAGACTCAGATTGTTGCCTAATACGTGTGCCTGTTGGATGTTGACATTGACTGCATGACAGTACAGAGTGATATCAGGACATATAGATGTAATATAAATCCATACCATAGCCTGAGGCAGTCCTTCTTGGAAGTACTGCTGGCTCACCCTTCTTAGCCTTAGGGAAAAACACCTTCACCTTCTCGCTCCTCCTCATCTAAAAGTGGTGATTTACTAGCGTTTTCATTATAATGAAGTGCAGCAAGGAACAACCTAGAATGTGGGATATAGACAGTATTAACATAGGCCATGCTGTTGTCCATGGTGTGCTACATGTCTGAACTGAGGTGAAACAGAGTAACTGTTCGTGAACATATGTCAGCTTCTGGCATCCAGGTGCAATGTCAGTTCACTAGGTACTGATGCACAGTCCACACTGCTGCTGCTGCTGTGACAATCATGGACATCAGCAGCACATGTACAGTCAAAGTCACATCCATCACTGTTTGTGCCATGGGTAGACAGTCCTCCCTTGCAACGTGATACTGGACTCAGCATGATGGGTGGACAGTGACTCTGTTCTGCAGGCACATACGACTCATGTGTGCAGCGGGTGCAAGTGTAGTGGACACATTGCACATCATGGGCTTTGTGTGAGTGCACAACCGGTCTGTGTTGGCAGTGTCCATTGTGGTGTACATACACCATCATCATCAGTAGTTGCCTCTATCCATGAACATACCCAGGAACATTACATTCTCCCCTTTTGTGTGTCTGTTGGGTTGGGAGGGTGGCTACTGTGCTGGCGACGTACCCCGCACTGACCCCTCCTCTGCCCAGTAATGCAGTGACTTACAGACACGATGATGTTGTCAGCTGTCTGTCATGTTGACAGATACAGGTGCATGTCTATGGTACACTACACGGGGCTGCATACACCATGAAGATTCACTGAAGGGATAGAACATGTTTAGCTGCATTTTGACATTAGTGTTTGTGTGTGTGTGGGGGTGTGTGTGTGTGTGATGTGCATGTGGAAGATTGTGCATGAAGTCAGCAACAGTATGCCCAACACCGAGATTGCAGCAGAAACAACAGGCACATCACCATTGGTTATGCTATGTGTCAACCTATGTACGTTGTGTACACAGTGATTTCTGCACTGCACACAGATGCACTGGCTCACGTTTCACCAACTGGTCACATCTGCAAGAGAGTGTCACAACATGTATCCTGCTGTGTTACCTACTTCCTGGCTGTGTGCCTCATGGACTTGCTGATCAGCATTACAACACGTCATGGGGACCACTCTAGGGTAACAGTATTGTCTCAGAAATGCTTACCTGTGCCACCAGCTGTACTCACCTACACTTCATCCCTGGTATGAGTACACAGTATGTTTTGGTGCAAAGTCCAGGATGGTTGAATGGAAGGCCTCGACAGCTGACATCTGCGCATGTGGGGACAGTCTGCATATATCACAAATGAGCTCATGGTTTTCCAGGATGGTCATTAGATTCCCAGTGACATTGTCATCTGATATGAGTGAAAGGTAACATAATACACTGTACTGATTGTGCAGTCTGTACCTTGGCATGATTGACACAAACATTGCCTTTCATCACTGCAGCATACTCTAAAAATGTGTACTGGTAATGCAATGCTTCACTAATCCTGTCCAGTAACTTGAGAGTATATGGCAACAGCATTGCACATTGTCAATGCCATGTTCTGCCATGTAAGTGTGGTTCTAACACCTGTGTCTGTCCTTTCCACTTGTATGTCAACAGTGCCAATAATGGACTAGTCCAGACATTGAATAAACAAGCAATACTGCATGCAAGGATGGTGCTACATGTCCTAATGCTGTCATTGTCTAACCCTCGGTTCAATTGTGATACATGGTGTGAGCCATTTCTTTTTCCATTGACGTCCTCTCAATCGTCCATGCTGGCACCTGGGGAACAAATCACTGTGTCCATGATGTATGTTCTGGATGTGATTGTGCAGGGCTTTCCACTTGGCCTTTCACATCTCAGGATCACAATCCAGAGTGGTTCAGGCTACCCAGTATATGTGATTGTTGATTGTTTTTTTCCATGGATTTACTGCTTCACAGCCCTTTAGCTTACCCAATGCATTAACCTTTTCAGCAGGCCTGCACAATAGTACAAATGTGGACAAGTGAGAGGCTGTCAAAGAGTCAGTGTCCCAGGAGAACAGCATGCAGGACTCCAAGCATTGGTAGTGCAATGCACCATACCTTTGGCAACATGCCATACATCATAATAATGACTCCCTCCACACATCAAGGGGTTATTCTGCAGCCAGGTGTTTATCTGGTTATGTCTGTCAGTGACCAGACACTGCACCCTCAGTTTGGTTTCATTCATGAGGTACTCCAGTATTCATTTCAGTCCCTCGAGATCCATCCATGATGCATTCTTGACCTCGTTACTCTATGGGTGGGTGGGAATGGAGTGGTGTCAGTTGTAAAGCAGGCACACCCTGTCAGTTGCATAAACACCAGTGGCACTTACCAACATGTCTGCACTCACCTGGACCAACACCACTGTGATAAACTTGCCAAGTCATTGTTCCAACATGGTGTAGGAGCCAAACTTTGCACAGTGGCCATAAATATCAGAATGGCCATCGCCAGCCAACATCAACCCCCCTTCCATGGCAGATAGCTGCTGGATCAGGTTTTGTTCATGTTCCAACCAGCACTGCCATATGGTTGGCAGTAGGATGTCATGCTGATGGGTGTCAAAGGTAGTCCTGCAAATGCATCTTTAGCAGCTGGAACTTTTGGAGTGCTTTGGTGATGGGGCAGCCAGGTGTCAGGATAGCTACTGCCACGAGCACATTCAGAGTGGGTAATCATCCTATATGTTACTGATTGTGCCAGGTATGACTATGCCCACATTCTTCACATGTTGCAGTGAAAACAAGCAGTGTACCTAGCCTGGCAGAGGCGTCATCAGTGGAGAACTTGACTTGTGTTGGTCCAGAACATAGTTGGCAGATGCTGAACAGCTCACACGGACTGGTTCTCGACACCAAGAAGTTCTCCTCCATGTCCACAATGTTTGTCACCATTGCTGGTTCACTGTAGTGGGGACAGAGACAGACATCGTAGCATCCATTGTGGAATAAGTACATGGACTGTAATGCAGGGTGTATTCAAGCAGAGTTGCCCGTCAATGTATTATACATAGAAGGTCTAACAGGCAGTTAATGATACACTGCAGACAGAGTCCCATAGGGATTGTGCTGTTGATATTTATGTTGGTTGTTGAGTGTGACTGTGTATGATTCATGCATTGTGCCCTCTGTGTACTATACCCTGTGACTGGTACTCCAGTGTCATGGCAAGATCCTAGGATGTTTACTATTGTACCATTGGGCAACATAGTAACACCACTGTGGACTGGGCGATCACATAGTAGGTGTGCTTTGGTTGTCCCCCTATGTGTGGACTAGGGGTGAGGTGACAATGGTGTAACCAGGATGTTGATATGACAGGTCATGAGGGACACTACACCATGTTTGTGACTGCCACTGTGGCACACACAGTGTTTTGCATACCGGGGTGGTATTCCCAATTTGCAGATGCATGCACCCTACCCCTGTTCCTGCCACACAGTACCCACCAATGGATGTACACATGATGGAACCTTGTGTAGGTACATACATTTGTGACATGGGATACATAGTGATGCAGTGTTGTTTACGAACAACTTCTACAATTGGTGACAGTGGACCATCATTGTTGGGGCACAGTGGATCAACCCCCATGTCCTGTCACAGTGGGGTTGCACAGTGTTTGTGGAGAGGTTTGTTACAGTTGTCAACAGTCTACGTGCAATGCAACAAACATGACAAGGCCGTGGTGCATGTAACACTGTGCTGTGAGAAGTGACATGACATTGGTGGAATACAGGTGACACAGTAGCGCCTGTCCAGTACCTAGCACATACTAGTGTTGCAGGATGTGAGGGATATACAGCACACAGTGGACATGGTATTGTTTACTAGGATCAATATTCAGGCTTGCCTGATTCAAGGTGGAATGCCATGCCATACCTTCACCCCGACTTGTGCACTGTAGATCATGACTGGAAATGCCCCAGACATGTCACAGGGTGTTTGGACATTCCACATGACCCATCAGCTCACATACAGGAGTGACAGTGGCCATGTCTCTCAGTCCTTGTCTGCTATGACATCATATGTGTGCCCATCCATGCACAGTGACATTACCTGTGTGCAGGGCTTTCAGTGTCCTCCTGTAGTTCCATGTCAACCTACACGAAGGACTGCTCACAGGGTTGATAGTCTGGGTCATCGTCATCCACTGTTCCGGAGCCACATGCTGACAGGACTGGTGAATTCACTGGTGTTCAGCAATGGGGTACAGGCAGTTCAGTTTCACAGGCACAGAACATTGTACACTCCAAAAGAAGCTCACATTGTATGGCGGCTGACTGTGTTTGGGGCTTGGCGTACATACCTATTGCATGGATGAGAAGGAACTGTCCCACAATTGGTGTTCAGCATTGTTCACCCTCAGAAGGGGACTTTATCCATGATCAGCACTGCATATCATATGTATATATATACCTGGGGACATGTTTGGAAACAGTTCTAAACATGGTTTGGCAGACAGGCAGGAATGAGCACCACATCATGGGGCATGTCAGTGTCACTGTTGGCCAGCAGATGTTGGATTGTTCGGTGTGTTCCATTCCTTCAATCAGCATGACAGGACAGCATCACATTTGATGGTTATGAAATGTATATGGGTGTAGCACACTGAATGCACCCAAGCAACTGTTATGCCCCTAGTGCAGTTACCTCATGGTGGTTTACAGTGGTGGACCAAGGACACTGGGCAGACTTGACTTTGGTGATGGTCTTCCAACATCGTGAAACCCAGTACTGCCTGTGGTCCTGATGGACCCTTTGGCTACATTGTTCGACAAAGGGATGACAGCGGACTGTCTGAGAATGGACTGTTTTGATGTACACACCTATATTGGATGATTGCATGGACATGTCTTTGTATGGATTATCTATACTCAGATGCCAGAGTTGTACTGTTGTCCTGTAGTGCCACTACTTGTAATGTGTTACCATTACTTTTCTGAAGTGTCTGTGCATTATCCACCATGGTACTGGGTCTGGGCTTGCCTGGACATGACACAGAGGCCAGGCTGGCATGTGGGAGACACACATGTATTTGGCACGCAACTATCAACTATGTGGATCGCCAGTGTCGTCCACATATATCAGCATCAGGTGGGGACATGGTGGGTGTAAAGCACTGCATCAGCTCACCTCCATGTTCTTATACATCATGCACTCTGTTGTACCCTGAGTGATTGTGGATGGTGGTTGTCATGGTGCAGGAACACTGTCGGACAACACATACATAACAGCACTGTCTGTGGGATGTGCAGAACACCATGTCCCATGCTTGGCTGTACCTGTCAGTGGGATGTTACCTCTCTATTGACACAATTGTACACAGCACCTAGGGCCTTGTGTGCAGAGTATCATTACCTGTACAGTTACTTCAACATCTTTGTTGGTCAAGATGACATTGTACAGATTACACTGACCTTTCTGCATCATCAGCACTGCTGTCTGAGTGGACGCTGTCCTTGTTCTTCAGGTACACAGTGTGTCAGTGGGTGCATGCATGTCTCCACATGTGTGCTGCTTGACAGCAAGATAGTTGTCTGTAGGCAGGATAAGTATGATTGGGCAATCCTCCACCTCCTCGTTAACCACCTCCAGCTCTGGCAATGTTTGCTCAATGACATCAGCAGGCACCTGTAACATGAGAGGCTGTGTTTGCCACAGTGTACCACAACATTTGACTGCACTCACATGTAGTATTCTTACTATGGAAATGGATGTCACTCACAAGACTTCGGTCACTGGGGCCTGGTACATCTTCCCTGGTGTCATGCAACTCAATATCACATTCCATCATGTTGTCTTGCTCTACTGTCCTCACAGCTGCAGCATGTTCCTGCAGGAGCTGTAAGGATGACAAAGGTGAACATCTGTGTGAGTTACTGTGGACACCACTTTATGTTGTAAATGAGACACTGCAACATGGGAAGAATGCACCACTGACAGATGTTGGGTCAAGAATGTTCCCCACCATCCGTGTGTCAGGTGTAATTGTACACATTGCACAACACTGGGGGATATATGTCTTCACATGGTGGGTGCAGCACTATGCTTGCTGGGTTGATGGGGGTTGGGGTCAATCACGTTTCACATGTACAGGCTGGAGGCATATGTTTTGCACCCAAACTGTCATTGCAGGACATCGGGGTGTGCATTATGCCATGGGACTATACATTAACATGTTATACTGCATGTATGTCCCCCTGACGCAGGCATATGCAATGCAGTGCATATGCATTTTGGATGTGTCACTATGGAGGGGTACAGGTGTCAGATCACATGATGGTGACAACTGGCATGTCTGTGTCATGTCTGCATGATGGCAGATGTAAGTATGAACACTATGACCTCAATGCCATATGGTCAAATGATTGCTATGGGTCACAGATATGTCATGGCAAGGGGGGACGACATCACTTAGCATATGTTACATATGTGTCTATACTACTCATAGCCATACATACAGGGTTTGCCACTGCCACTCTAGGCAGAAGATTACATGGCTGTATATGTGTTCACAGGTCCTACAGTCCTGTCAGGATCACATGTTTGTAACAGTGTATGTGGCAAACACATTTCACAACTTGTTTTGTTTTGGCTCAACACCTGTATGCCCACAACACTCCAACATGACATAACTGTATTAACAGTGACTGTGAACATGAAATGACGAGAGACACAGTACATGTGCACACGTCACTCATGTTCCTGACATGGGATTGTGATTGGACAGCATGTTCAGGAATGTCAGTGGTGCATGGAAGGACATGAGGTTGTGGGGACCAGTATATTTGTTGCCCACCCTTGTGTCAGTCAGTGCCAAGGCCTCCCGCACAAATGTTCACAACTGTATTGTGGCTCAGGGACCACTGGAGTACAGAGATCATGTGTTCCATTTACACGTGGCAGAATCAATGGGCACGACACTGGCACTGTCGAATACATAGTCCCTGCCACGGATTGGACTATCCAATATGCTGATACATCCTGCTATCCATCACGACAGTTGTCCTGTGGATGGTCGTGATTGCTCATGAGCGATTGAGTGCTTGTTCCTCACGACTGGAGACCCTTTCACACATGTCAAGATGGGGCATCAGCTGCTGCGCTGCCACCAAAACACAGTGCAGGTTGACATTTGTACAGTGGCACAATGTTGTCAATGTATGGCACAGGCTTTACATGTTTGGATGAATGTGGTTTGCTGATATGGTCGCTTGTGTTATTGCCGTACTTGGAGGGGTGGTGGAGGCACACTGTGTGGGCATCATAGTGATTGTCAGACAGGTGAGAGATACAGCATTATGGTTTTGTTCCCAGTCAGGGGAGGGGAAGGGAGGGACACCTTAATTTTGCAGCATTGGCAGTGCACAGGGTGTGGGTTGCCAGGACAGGTTTTGGAGTGCATCAGGACAACCACACAGAGGTGGTCATGGTGTGGGGCTGTGGTAGGCTGCAGTTGCATGGGGTTTGTAATGGGCTCTATGGCACAGACATTGTGCACAGGGGACAGATCATTGCTCACTGACATGACCCGAGGACTGTACATCATGTGGGTACTGTCCAACTACTAGGGTGTGTACTCTGCTGTGTGGAGGGTGTCATGGCAGACTGTGACATGCTGTATGTGCACATCACTTCAGTGTTCGGGTATGGTGCAGGGGAGTCATGGGACACAGGTTGGGCACATCCCCGATGGTGTTTGGGTGGGGGTAGGTACATACAGATGATATCTGTGTGGATAGAGCCCTCCTGTTGTTCACAAATGTGACCATGGACACTACAATGGGGCGGGCTGGGGGTCAGACATGGACTGTGCAGGACATGTGAAGTACATTAATGGCATGACTCACATCACAGTTCTGCAAATCCATCAGGGCATTACTATTCCTGGTGGGGTCAGGGAGTGCACATGGTGTCCATGGGCACGGCAGTACTGTTGTGGGAGGCATGTAACCACGGGCCTCTGTGCCTAGCCTCCACACTGTATGACATCGTACCGGCAGTACTGGATGGAAGTTTTTTCCGCAACAGTGACATGTTTACCACACAACATGGGATCCCAGCGTAGTGTTGGGGTCAGGCACACATGATGGCGATGTTCCAATGGGTGTCTACAGCCACACATGTTGTGTCTGTGGTGTGTGGACATCATATTTATTGCATTGGACTAGGCCTCCAACAGTGTCCCACATGGCATGCTGCAGCACAGTGTGTTGTGTCTCTGCAGGGGCACAGGTGTGCCAAGGTGTTCCTAAATTAGTGGCATACAGGTAGCAAGGTGATGGTGTTAAATAGGCCACAATCCATGGGACACATTGCGACACAGTCGTGCCATCCCCTTTATGGACCCAAGCGCCACGCTCGTCTCACACCATCATTGCCATTATGCAGACACAGCAGTGCTGTGTGTGCCTGCTTGCAGCTGTTACACAAATCACTAACAGTGTGTGTAAAGCAGACAATGTGAAGACACACAGTGGTGACCCAGGCCACCTAAAGGTATGGTCCAGTTGTTTGAATTGGCATTGTAATACATTATTTCCACAATACTGTAGCAGGGAAAGGTGAACCGTTTCTCATGTTGTGGTGTGTGTGTGTGTGTGTGTGTGTGTGTGTGTGGAGGCCGTGTTGATGCCAGGAGCCAGGCTACTCATTGTTGTAGTCAGCCCAGACATCATACATTGTCTTTACAGGGTTTGGTGTCTACATATTGGTGCCATATCATGGTGGGTTGGATAAGCATGTGTTTCTGTTGCCGTGTACTATGGGTCAGAATATCTTTTTGGAAAACACTGCTGGGACATCAGCTATGCTGCCTGTGTGCAGTTCAACAAGCACATCCTCAGCAGCAGGTCAATCATGTTGATGCACTACCCTGACATACCATGCCACTCTCACAGTGGCAGTAACTACACACATCAGCTGTGGATATCAGTGTATCTGTGCTATGGGTGACCATGACTGGGGTGTATGCCATTGGTCACAATGGTCAGCCACATTCAGGCCATGGAAAAGATAAAGTTGTGGAGGTGTAGTCCTGTAGGGGGTGTTTGGGCTTTGGGTTGGGGGTGGCAGAGATGACCTTTGTGGTGACAGGCTGCAGGGACACATGCGGGTTCATTTTCACTGCCAGGGTTGTGAACACATGTATGTGACTGTCACAGATAGTTGGTGGTGTGTGCACATTGTTGGCATTTGCACATGGCTATGACAGACATGGGGGAACATTACACATACTGTGGATAGGTGTCAGTCCTTTGTCAGTGTGTGGAGGGTGTCTGAACAGATGTATGGGGCATGTGGTATGACCTGTCTGGGCTGCAGGTCCTGCTATTCTGCAACTGTGTATGGGGACATGTCCCAACTACCTGATATTGCACATCAACAAACATTGTGCATATGTGCCATGTACATGTGGTGTACCATACTGTTTGCATAACAACATTTTGCCACAGGCCTTCATTGACATACTCAGACCCATGTAGCCCAAAATATGTACAGTTCACAATATGAGGGCAGCCCAGCCAGCAGTATGCTATATCTTTTTGATCACCACAATCCACGTTTTGTCACGTAATACAGTACATTGTGATGCCATAGTTCATTACTCAATGGTGACTTGATACATGTTCATGGCCAGGTGCGTCATTTTGGGTTGGCCAGTGGTTTGATGTGCTTACACAACTGGATGAGATAATATGAGATGATGATTGTGTAACTTGATTTGCTTTGTGGCTTTCTGCCTCTCTATCCATAGGATATACCACCCTGTAGGGGTACGACACAAGGAACCCTAGAGGAGGGCCCCCCCCAGCAGGTGCCAGAAATGAATGCATCAGCTAAAGGTAGGTTTGGAAGAAGCCCAAGGGTAAGAGAGTCACTTTGTGTGACTCTACAGGGGCATGCATGCAGTCCTGCATCTCACAGTCAGTGTGCAACAGTACACTGCTGCTGACTGTCAGCTGTGAGGTACTGTCAGCGGTGCATGGCTGCAGCTTCTGTATCTGGCCGGTCACACTCCACAGTATTTTGCCTACAGGTGTACAGTCACTTTCCTTCCATCCCTTACTCAAACCACACACTGCAGTGGCAGCTGTGTTACAGGTGGCTCTCTTCTGATGGCACTGCAAGAGAGATATCACTTTCTGTTTTCACACACACAGCTGTCAGTGTGTGCACTGTTTGTGGGCTTTGGCTTGCTACCTTACTCCTCCCTATCCACCTGAATTTACAGTCTGTTTTATGTGCAGTGACTCTTCCGTCCATGTGGCCACACAGTTTTTGGTGTGTGCAGTGTTTGTGGACTTTGACTTTCTCACTAACTCCTTCTTGGCTAACCCACAGTTGCAGTCACGTTTTCTGTGCTGGGTCCTTTGCGTCCATGTTGACACACACAGCTTTTGGTGTGTGCACTGTTTGTGGGCTTTGGCTTTCTTACAAACTCCTTCCTGGCCAAACCACTGTTGCAGTCAGGTGTTCTGTGCTGGGGCTTTTCTGTCCATGTGGCTGCACACAGTTTTTGGTGAGTGCATTGTTTGTGGGTTGGGTATTGCAACCTCACTCCTCTATGGTCAACTCACTGCAGCAGATCCATTTGCAGTTTGTTTTGATTTGGGGCTTTCTTGCACCCAGGTGATTTCCTGTGTTCTCTGGGATCTGTTGAGATTCCTGCCTCTCACCTCCCTGCTAAGTCCACTGCTGCAGTCCCATTTTCCCCATGAATCCAGCCTGCAATGAGGGTTTTTTGGCCTGCAGTGCACTGTTTATGTATTCTATACCTGTGATTATGTCACAGGCACTGTGGGCGCTAGTGCACATGCGCGGCTTCTGTTTTTGGAAAAGAAAAAGCTGTCATGGTATGGACAGATTTCAAATGCTTCTTTTGCAACACTCATTCACATTTTGGGCCGATTCCATTGTGTTTCTTCCTTGGAATGGGATTCCTACATGGTCCTGCACATTCCATCCTTTTCTCGTCAGCATGGTGAGTCTCTTTAAAGAGTGACATAGCTTTGACTGCCCCAGTCAGTTTTGTGAAATGTTGGTGACTCATTACTTGTGATTACCATGTCTGTATGACTGAACTGCAGCTTTGAAGCAGGCACTGGCAGTGTGATGGGCATTACCCCCCAGTGGAGTGTGTGCTTGCATCTGCAGAATTTTGAACACTGAATGTTTAACATCTTTATAAGTGACATTGCAGAGGGACTAGAAAGGAAAGTACGTCTTTGCAGATGACACAAAAATCTGCAATATAGTGTACACTTCAATGGGGGGGGACTTAATAGAGATCTAGTTCAGCTTGAGGAGTGGTCTAGAAAGATGTGGCTAAGTTTCAATGCAAATAAAATGCAAAATCATGCACTTGGGGCATAGAAACCCAGAGTCAGAGTACAAAATGGGGGTGAGTCATACCGGCGACCACCAAACAGGAAGGAGACCTGAGTGCTAATATATCTAATGGCCTAAAGGTGGCCAAACAGTGCGACAAGGCAGTGGGGAGAGCCAGTGGGATTCTAGGGTGCATAGTGAGGGGTATCACCAGCAGAAAGAGGGAGGTGGTGGTCCCTCTGCATCAATGTCTGGTGAGACCCCCTCTAGAGTACTGTGTCTGGTTCTGGAGTCCTCATCACCAAAAATACATAGATAGAGCTGAGGAAGTCCAGAGGAGGGCAAATAAAATGGTGTGGGATCTGCATCAAAAGCCCTATGAGGAGAGACTGAAGGACCTCAATATGTACAGACTGGACGTAAGGAGTGAAGAGGGGGGATATGATACAGACTTTCAGATACTTCAAGGGTATAAATAAGTTTCAAGAAGGAAGGCCTTTTCAGAGAAAAGGATGCACAAGAACAAGGGGTCATGCAATGAAGCTGGAGGGGGTAGAATCATGGGAAATGTAAGGAAACATTTCATCACAGAAAGGGTGGTGTATGCCTGGAACAGCCTCCCTGAGGAGGTGGTGGGAGCAAAAACTTTAATGGGATTTAAGAAGACATGGGATAGGTATAAGGGAATCTTAGAAGCAAGAAAAGGGGGTGGGGGTAATCCTAGAGATCAAGTAAGGTCTACAATGTGAGAGTAGGTAAGGAACATGGGCAGACTAGATGAGCCAAGTGGTCCTCATCTGCCATCAAATTCTATATGAACATATGAAGAAGCCAGCAGGAGAAGGCCATTTGGTCTATCAAGTCTGCTCATATTGCAGGGTCCACAGCTTGAGGTAATGTCCCTGCCTTACCCCACTCCTTCCATCCTCCCTACCCATGATCTTTACTTTCCTCCTATGACTATCCCAGCCTCTCATAAAGCTTCCCACTGTCTTCAATGAGATGACCTCTTCCAGCAGTGCATTCCAAGTACCCACCACCCTCTCTGTGAAGAAGTACTTCCTGACCCCCCTCCTAAACCTCCCATCCTCCAGCCTAAGACTGTGCCCCCTAGTATTATGGTTGACACTCAGCTTAAAGAGACTCACCTTATCAACCTTATCTATTCCTTTTCAAGTACTGGAAGGTCCCTATCATGTCCCCATCTCTCTCTCTCTCTCTCCCTCCTGTCTTCCAGGGAGTACATGGGTCGGGAGTGATAGAGAGAGAGCAATGATGAGTGAGAGGAGGACACTCAAGTGTGAAGTGGAAGAAAGAATTGAAGAGGGTATCCAATCTGGCCAGGGATGACTTGGGCACAACATTGTAGACTGCATCACAGTAGGCAAATAGTGGGAGGATCATCTTCTGGACAAGTTCACGCCTTGCCGGGAGAGGGAGGCAGTTCCAGTTCCTGTATAAAGCACCAATCAAAGAAAAGGATTGCCTTGTGTATTTGGCTTCCACCCACACATTCAGTCATTGCAATGTGACTTGGTGTGTACAGGCAGATCAAGGGCAGACTAGTATAATAAATCCTTGACATGATGTGCCATTGAGAGAGAGGTTGCTCAGCAGACTAGGGACAGATGGGGCAGAGTAGGAACACTGAATGATCTAGGAGCAGGACATGGAAGCATTATCGCTTCAAAATTAGTTTTACCTTTCTTGTAGTAATTTGTATTTCTCTTTTTTTCCTTTCCAGGGCCCACAGGAACTGATTTGTCATGGCAGACCATATCTGTGACCAACAAACAAAGGCTGTTTGCCAATAGTAAGGTAGAAAAAAAAGGGTCCAATTTTTAAACAAATTTGGAGGGTAGATGAAGGAGAGGCGGGGGGGATTGCAGTCCTTGGACCAGAAAAAATGGTTGATGGATTTCTTTCCAGAGGGTTTAGAGATAGACTCCACCACAGTGGTTATTTATTACTACTACCATCACACACATTTTTTTTCTGACCCAAAAACAGAAATTGAGCCAAGATTGGATCCCTCTTGGAGTAATACAGCATTGTAGAAGCCAAATGTCAACATAGGGTTGGGGGAACACAGCTTTACCTTGTTATCTAGCCAATTTCACATTTGTTTTCTTTTAATCTGTTTTTTAGCACAGCAGACCAAGTTACAGATTGTTCAGATCAAGGATACTGAACAGGCCATGTGATGGTCATGTCTCAGAGTATTGGGTGTAACCCGCTTACTCTAGGCAATGCTGTTTGTTTCATAGTGCCGGGTCTTGGAGGGTGGTCGGCAGCCCCTGGTCACCAGGTAATACTGTTTGTTTGACACTAGGTGTTGCAACACGCGGCACTACCCTACAAACAGCATTCCCTTGTAGTTGGGTGGCTAACCCCCTCACTCTGAGACCCGGTGGCATCTAACACAGCAGTTCATGTTGTCCATGGGTTCCACCACACACTGACAGCAGGGAATGATTATTGATTGAGACTGAGGGAGACAGACAGACTGAGACTGTTAGGGACCAAGAAGACACTTGTACAGTCACAGAAATCTCAAAGTGTAAATACATCTTTGACTCTTGCCATTCATGGGGTTGGGGGAGGAGTCCACAGGGCACAAAAAGGATATTTTTACAGTCTCAGAAATCACAAATAAGGTATATTCCTGGCATAAGTGTGGCAGTGTGTGTATAGGCCAGTCAGAATAGAAGTGATAATCCCTCTGCAGAACTGCTTGTTAGGACACAACTCGAGTACTGTGTGCAGTTTTGGAGGTCACACTTAAAAAGGGACATTGCACTCCTGGAGACTGTGGCACGTACCTCAGCAACTGCCATTGCCCTCAAACGGCACTCGTGGCTTCTCCTTTCTGGGCTTACTAACGAGGTCCAGTCGGTGATCCAAGATGCCCCATTTAGGAGCTCTGTGCTTCTGGACTGGGATCTGGCCCTAAGGTCCATTGGGTCCATGTACTGATCAGGCTGTCAACAGCAGCAGCCCTTTCAGAAGAGGACCTGGAGGCACAGGAAGAGCACTCCGGCATGCCGCCAATGGAAGCGCAAGGCCAAGGGTACAGTCACCCCCTCCTGCCTTCAAGAACCAGAGTTGTTCAGGGTGCCCTCCCCCGGGTGCTCTGCCACTTCTTGACTCCCCATCCCCACTGCCTTCCCAGTCTACTAACGGAGAGCAGGTGGGGGGGTTCGATCACCATGTGCAGGAGTGGAGGATGATCACCTCCGATGAATGGGTCTTGCAACTAGTGTCCGGACACACCATAGAGTTTCTGGAAATTCCCCCAGAAACTCTGTGAAAGAGGTCCTCCTACTACCAAGATCAGGCCCTCCTCATGTGAGAGGTGGTCAGCTTGCTCTTGCTCAAAGAAGCCATAAAGCGCATTCCCCTCGGGCAAATGAGCAGACATGAAAGACCATTAGGCTTACTCTGCTGGCAGTTTTGGGAGGGCTTTAAGCCCGAGGTTCAATGGGCAAAGCAACAACGTCACTCCCCCCATCGAGCTTAAAAGGTCACACATCCTGGGCCTTGCTAGAATTCATCTTTTCATTTCAGCCAGTGGCACTGTTCTTCCTATCTCCCATTCTGCCCCTCTCCCTGTTTTTGCGGTCACCTCCGGCCACTTGCCTGCTCCCTGCATTACTCACTTGCACCACTGTTCCTGTATTTTCTCTCCCCTTCTGCTGCTTCCCAGCTCACTTTTTCCCCCTTTTGTTTGCTTCAGCATCAGTCCCTCACCCCACTTCTCCGCTCCTACCTTGTCCTATTTCCTATCTCTGTGCTGTCCCTCCCCAAACCCCTCTCTCCTACTTGTGCTGTCTCTTACCCTCCACCGCCACTTCTCCGTCCTGGTTAATAAAGGGGGGGGGCGACATGAATGTAAGATGGTCGAGTTGGGGGATGTAGATTTAGGGGTTGGCTATTGGTCTTGTTGGGGGTCCAGTGTCAGGAAGAGGGGTCAGAAGGCGATAAGTGACAGCATTGAAGAGGGTCAACTAGGGGGAATGTATTCAGATTAGGAGTCTGTGGAGTGGTCCAGAGTGAAACAGAGGAATTATTGACAGGTAAGGAATGCCTGACCCATCTAGTCTGCCTGCAATCCATTGTACTGGATTTCTGCTTCTGACCCACCTGCTTTTGTACCTCCTATGGTTCTCCTCTGCCTTTTCCAAGGATGATTGAATCCATCCACAGTCTCCCCCCCACACACACCTTGTTTATACCTTTGATGTACTTGAATATTTCTTTCATGTCTACTCTTTCCCTCTTCTCTTCCAGCAAGTACATATTGAGGTCCCTTAATTTCTCATAAGTATTGTGTTTCAAGCCCTGTACCATCTTAGTCCCCCTTTTCTGGACCATCCTCAGTCTAACGTACTCCATGTAAGGCCTGACCATGGTTTTATATAATGGCATCACTAACTCTCTCCTTCCGCTGGTGATACCCCTGCCTATGCATCCTTGCATGTCACTGGCCTATCCCAGCTACCTTAGCATTCTGCTTTGACATAACCCCCCGTTCCCTTTCCTCCTTTGTGACTTGCAGTGACCCCTTCTTCTCCCCCCCCCAATATACACACACACACACATTCTGTAGCTTCCCCACAGGGTTTCCGTATCACAGGGGCATAATGTTGCACTTCTTTAAATTAAACTTTGGTTGCCATTCCTGCGACCATTTTTCAAGCTTCCCCTGGTCCATACTCATTTTCTCCACCCCCTCTGGGGTTTCCACTCTGGTAAAGATCTTGATGGCATCTGCAAACAGGTAGACTCAGCTTGTCTATCAGCCTCCTATGTGGGACAGCATCAAAGGCTTTGCTGAAATCTGGGCAAGTGATGTCCACTGCACCTCCTTAATTTACATCCTTTGCCACCAAGTCGAAGAAATCGGTCAGCTTTGTCTGAAATGACCTCCACACTGAGACAATGTTGCCTATGGTCCTTGGATCTAATCACTTGTAAATGCCCCACTATGCTGTCACACGTAAATGGAATATTGTCTACCTCTCCACCCCATTGGAAACTGCTGTTGTCCCTGTTCCTTCCCCTCTTCTGCATATACTGAACAAAAATATTTAGTATTTCTGCCTTTTCCATGTCTCCCTCTTTGCATTCCCCTACCTCTCCCTTGAGGCTTGCAATCCCCTCCTTATTGTTTCTCCTTTCCCTGATGTATGTAGAAAAATGCCAGCAGAATAGGCCTAACGGTCTTTCGTGTCTGCTCGTTTGGTCAGCCCCACCCTGGGAGCTGAAGAATAACTTGTTCCGTTACTTAACTTACTGTGCTAAACCTTCTTCAGTCTGTGCCTTTGGCATCCTTACTGCCTTTCCCACTTCCCTTAGACACTCTATGTACTCCTCCCTGGTCTCCTTACAATTCCTGAACAGTTTCCTTTTTGTCCTGACCTTTACCGCCACCTCTCTCGAGAACCATAGTAACGTTCTTATTCTCTTGCCTTTGGATACCAATCTGATGCATTGGTTTGTTACTTCCATTAAGTCTTCCTTTAGATGCTTACACTGTTCTTCCACTCCCCCTCCTGCCCCCATTCTTTCCAGGGCTCTTTTGATGCCTCTCCCCATTTCGGCAAAGTCAGCATTTTTGAAATCCAAAACCTTTGTCCTAGTATGACTTGAGTTAGTATCTATCCCTATGCTAAACTAAACTATGTTGTGATCGTTGGATTCCAGTTTGGGGAGTTTTGAGAGAGTGAGATTAACCACCATGGACTAAGATATTTTATGGTTGCATAAATAAAAAATAACATGTTTTCTTGGATTCAGGGTGTTGGAGGGTGGACAAAGCTATTGGGCTACTTTGCATGCAACCTATAATAACGGGTAGGATGATGCTAGACACACCACTGACAGACATGTTTAGTAAATGTTGCTGTGTTTTGTTTTTTTTTCTCAACATTTTGATCTCTGCTGAAGGAATCGATCCTCAACCATGCTATATTAGGGTGCTAAATTAATGATAGCGCATGTTATCAAAGTGCATGTTTGGACAATTTGACGGTCAAAGTGTGAATTTGTGATGGCACAAATTATGAAAGTGCATGTTTTGCCAATTTGACAGTTGCATGGAATATTTGTGATAGCGCATGTTATCAAGGTGCATGTGCCAATTTGATGGCCTAAGTGAAAATTCGTGATAGCGCATGTTATCAAGGTGCATGTTGTGCCAATTTGACGGTTGAAGTGAACTAGATGCTTCATTTACAGAAGAGGTGCAAAGAAGGAATGCCATTAAAAGGGCCAGTGAATGAACTTAACTGATTGCCCAGACAACAATGGGCCAGTGAACCAAAAGGAATATCACCTATCCCAACCGGGATACTATAGTCACTTGAAAATTGGCCATTTAGGCAGAGAGCACTGGTCTTTCTAATCATCTTTACTAACAACAAATTTTCTTCTATCTGTTAACTAATTTTATTCCTTTATATCACTATTATAATTAATATTATTATTATAATACTGTTTTAACAGTCATTTTTTATCTTATGCACCATTACACTCTAATGTAGTCCGATGCACCAGCAGTACCTATCCACTATCGGTTTCTTATCTCATTACTGTATCTTTTTCATATTAACCTATTGTTGTTTCTCTTTCGCATGCCTGAACGGATGAGGACTCCTTCACCATCAGATAAGTATTGCTCTATTGTGAACATGTCATATATTAATAATTTATTAAGAACTACGGATCCTTTGTGACTCCATTCCTGTATTTTGTTTTTCAGTACTGTCAGACATTGTCCCTTCAAGATTCCTGCTTCTGACTCCACAGTATCCTGGTAAGACGCTCTCCACATATTACTTGGTTGTGTCTGGTATGGGAGGGCTTGCATGGGATATGTGCCCTATAATCCCAGTTTATGCAGTGCCTGGTTTTGAAGGGATTTGAGTGACAATTGGTAAATTGGGTATCCTTTTTGATGGGTTGGTCTTGAAATATGAGGTCATTGTTGGGCTATCGGACATCATGAAGTGAATTACTTGTGGTGGGGCCTTGTATGAGAGGAAACTGGGGGTGGCAGTGTATGTGGGGGAAGGACTGAGGTGTGTAAGAGAGGAAGGGGAGAAGGGTAGCACAGAGTCACTTTTGATGCAAATCCAGGATTCCAAGAATAGGTCTCTCGAAATCGGAGTGGTCCACCCTCTCAGACAGAGGAGTTGGGGAACTAGCAGGACAGATCAGAAGGACCTGCCAGAGGGGTAGTGTGGTGATTGCAGGGGATTTCAACATGCCAGGAGTGGACTGGAGTACCCCAACAATCTGGAACAGAAGGGAACAGGTACTGCTGGATGCATTCCAGGACAGCTTCCTGATGCAAATGGTCATTGAACCAACCAAGTTAGGAATATCCTTGAACTTGTGCTGGAAAATGAAGGTTCAGGAGGGAACTGAGGAGACCTTTTTTTTTCAGAGAGTGGTAGCTGGGTGGAATGCATTGCCGGTAATAGATGTATCCAGTAGAAGAGTGGACTGCTTCTTTCTTAGTGTGAGGTACCGGTCCCCATCGGTTTCAAAGAAAGTATTTTAGACTTTTTTTTTTCCACAGCCTGTAACACAGTTGGTAACTGATAGGGGGGTCTTGCCTGTCTTTAAAGCTGCTAAAGGGTAAGTGGTTAGGATGGCTAAAGAAATAAAAAAGGAAAAAACCGGGCCCACTGGGTTTCAGCACTGTAGTGAGTGTGGGGATGCCTTTGCTAAGGCAGACCCTCACACCACCTGTGTATATTGTCTGGGGTTTGACCACTGATTCAGACTGCCAAATATGTAAAAATTTACCGAAGGTCACCCTGGACAAAAGATTGAGTAGGCTTAGGGAAAAGGAGGCAGAGAAGTCAGTTGATCCGGATGGCCAGCCCGGTTTGGTTCCAACCGAATCTGAGAATGCCTCTAATCCTGGTTCATGATGTGCCTGGTTGTGAATGTAACTGGGGAATGATTGATCAACTGGGAATCATTTTTGAGTAGTGGGGCCTTGTATATGAGGACATCGGTATGCTATTTGGACATCAGGAAGTGAACTACTTGTGGCAGAGCCTGGTATGCAAGTTAAATGGGGGATCATTGGATGGGGCCTGATCATAGCCAATATCTCTATTCTGGCAGACCCGGGGCAATGTATACAGAAAACACCCATGATCCTCAAGTACATTACATGAGTGATTTTAGGCATGAGAAGTTAGTATTTCCAAATGCCAATCAGGCGTCACAACAATGTAAGCATCCTATGGTGTCCAGTGGCCCCCCACAAGCCCTCCCATATCAGTCCACATCACAAAGTGCACACCAGGTTGCTCAATGGACCCACAATTCCCTCCCATATAAGGCGCTACAACATGTTAAGTGTTCCCTGGTGTACAATGGCCCCTCATAAGCCCTCCCATACCAGGCCACACCACCAAAACAAAATGATTCAGTTTTCTTAAATGGACCCATAATTCTCTCCCATATAAGACACCACAACATGTTAAGCATCCAGTGGTGTAAAATGGTCCACAGCAATCCCTCACATATCAGCCACCACCTCCTTAAATGCATTCCACGTTGTTCAGTGGACTACAAATTCCTGACCATTTCAGAGGCCACATCAGGTTAAGTATTCCCTTGTGGTGACGCCTGACATGAGATGGAGTTGGGGAACCACTGGACAATAGGGAATGTGCTTTTGTTGGTAGCGCCTGATATGGAATGGTTGGTAGTGGACCATTAGTGTCCTGGGAATGCTTTTGTGGTGGGGTCTGATATGGGAGGACTTGTGGGGGACCACTGAACACCAGTGAATGCTTAAATTGCTGTGGCATCTGATTTGTGAGTGAAATGGGAGTCCATTGAACAATGTGTAATGCATGTTTGGTGGTGGAGGGTACAGGGGGAACATTGGCCTGAAATGGGAGGGCTTGTTGTGAGCCATTGGACACCAGATAACTCTTAACCTGGGGTGGTGCCTGGTATGGGAGGGAATTGAGGGACTGCTTGACAACAGGCAAAGCATTTTTAATGGTGGTGCCTGATATGGGAGGGCTTGTGTGGGTCCATTGGACACCATAGAATACTCAAAGTGTGGATACACCTGATCGGAGGGTATTGAGGGATCACTGTACAATGGAGAATGCATTTTTGGTGGTGGGGCTGGATAGTGGAGGACTTCTGGGTGGCCATTTGTCACCAGGGAATGCTTAACTTGTTGTGGCGCCTGATTTGGGAGTGAATTTGGGGTCCACTGAACAAAGTGGGATACATTTTTGGTGGTGGTGCCTGATAATGGAGTGCTTGTGGTGGGCCATTGGTCATCAGGAAATGCTTAACTGGTGGTGATCCCTGAAATGGGAGGGTATTCTTGGACCATTGGACAACAGGGAATGCTTAAATTGTGATGATACCTGATATGGGAGGGTATTCTCTGTGTTGAAGATGGGGGTGGCCCGGACAACAGAAAATATTTTCTTTTAGTGGTGCATACTTTGGGAGGGCATGTGGAAGTTATAGGACTATAGTAACAGTACTATAGTGTGATTTAGCATGGTGATAGGGACAGAGATAGAGCCACACGCCACTGAAGTTAATAGACTTTAAGTGGGCTAACTTCACTGAGATGGGCAGATGTATCGGGGTAGTCATGGAGAAGGGGGACACCAGTTCAGTGGTTGAATTACACTGGTCATAACTGATAGCATCCTTAATGTAAGTGATGAACCATTGCCTCAGATTGGTGTCCAATGGGAAGACAGGAAAACATAGAAACATAGAATTTGAGGGCAGATAAGGACCACTTGGCTCACCTTGTCTGCCAATTTCCCTACCTAATGGATAAGCTGCAGATCCTAATTAACCAACAGCCTACTTCCTCCTACCCCCACTGGAATTTCCTTATGTCTGTCCCATGCATTCTTGAATTCCCCCACTGTTGTTGACTCTACAATCTCCTCAGGAAGGCTATTTCATGCACCCACAAACTTCTACCCTCTTGGACTTTGTTGACTCCCTTGAGGTACTTGAATGTTGCTATCATGTCCCCTCTCTCCTTCCTTTCCTCGAGAGTATACATATTAAGCTCCTTTAGTCTCTCTTTGTATGTCCTCTGGTGCAGACCCTGCACCATTTTGGTTGCCTTCTCTGAACAGCCTCCATCCTGTTTATGTCCTTGCAGAGACATTGTATACAGAACTTCACACAGTACTCCAGATGGGGTCCAACCAACTGTCTGTGCAGAGGGATAACAACTTCCTGTTTTCTACAGGTGATTCCTCTCCCTATGCATCCTAAGTCCCTTCTCATCCTTTCCACCACCTACCATTGTGCATAGAAACATAGAAGTTGATGGCAAATAAGGACCGCAAGACCCATCCAGTCTGCCCATTTCTTTTTCTACCTTATAAATGTGCCATCGTCCTTTGCTCTGTCAATGGTCTATCCATTCATACTCATCTATATTGCTCCCTTATGCCTATCCCATGCTTGTTTGAAGCCATGTACTGTATTCATATCCACCACTTCCTGAGATAGGCCATTCCATGCATCCACCACCTTTTCTGTGAAAAATAATTTCCTCACATTACTCCTTAATTGGCCTCCGTCTAATCTCATGCTGTGTCCTCTTGTCCTACTATTTTTCTTATTTTGAAACATATTAGACTCTTTCACCTTGTTAGTGCCCTTAATGTGTTGTGCCACCACACCTGAGCCATGGTGGACCACTCACAATGTCATTAAAGTCCTGCAGTATGACAAGATGAAAGTCATGGAAGGTTTGTCCCTCTGCTCCACTCTGCTGTATGAAAAATGTACACTGTAGTATTGATCTGAAATTTCACATTGAATATGTTTCATGTACTTTTCTAAGTTTACATATTTTCAATATTTTTCAGTCTATCAATGGATATTCTTGAGCTGTTTCAAAAGAAGTATTGTGACGATGAACACTCAATCTTCACTCAACTCCCAGCCAGTGTGAGAAATGTTATGCTATGAAAGTGTTCGTCACCACATAGGTTGCACCATCTGGTGCTTCAATGGATGCTGCTGATAAAATCAGTTCAGCATTTAAAAGATAATATATAATAATACATATGGTCACTCTCACTTCTACTTGTACAGCAGTTATTTGTTCATGTTAATATACTGTTAGTAATATGACACGATATAAAACAAACGTAATCAGAAGAACTGACAACTGAATTTGCAAACTATAAACAAGACTTTGGATGTATATGCTTTATTAATAAGACATAACATTGGTTGATTTTATCACTGAATTAACATGCATGATGTGTCCTTGCAAATGTCTAAGGTCAATTTAATGACACTTGTCCTGACTTGATCCCTTAGAGTTTTTCATGCATCATCTTCATTGGGACAGCACCCGAAAATCAGAAGAGAACAATGGTTCATCTTTACATTTATCAGTTCACTGACACATAAACATGTAACCCCCTTGTTACACGGAGTTACTAGAATCCCAGTAAGACCTAGTGGTAGGCAGGGAAGGCAGCTTGTGAAACTCCAGTTAAATGGGTTTCACACTGTCTCACTCTGTTCTCAGTCTCAGCTGAGACTGAGGGATGACATCACCAATAGAACTTTCGCAGCTGCATAAGCCACATTGGAATCTGTAGCAAAGGGAGTTAGATAGAACGTTGGGAGCTTTCAAAGTGAGAGTCTGCAGTTTGGCTTGAGTGAGTGAAGTTAGTACTCAAGTGGTGGAGACCACTGTTTACGGGTCTCAGTGCCCCCTCCCTCTGGGGGGGAATGTAAAGATTCCCAGCAGATTTCTGGGGCAATCCCATTAATCCTACTAGTGGAGGAAAAGCTGCCTGTTTTAGTCCAGGATTTATTTTGGAAGATGGAAGATTTGTGAGTCGCCTGTGGGGCACCTGCAACTTAAGGGTGAGTGTCTGCTCTAGCTAAAAGGGCATATGTTTTCTTCACCCTGGGACTTGTGTGAAAATCTAGGGATTTAACTACATATTGAGAAGCCTAGAGAAATGGGCCAAGCAAGTAAAAGTAGTGTCAAATCCTAGAGTTTGTGTGATGCAAATAATATGTAGAGGAGATGTGACAGACGTCTACCCTTTAATCTACATTTAGAAGTTCAGCAAAGGAATTGCTCAGTTTTTCCAGAGAAATGGCCGGGTATGGGCTGTGGGAACTGGAGGTTGGTGGCTCCCCATCTTTAGTGACCAGGTCCACCTCTACGGATTTCTTCTGTGGTTTCTATTTTGCCTCAGGCACTTGGCCAGTGATGGGGGAAGTACCCAGACGTGGGATTGTAAGGAAAATTCTCTCTAGGAGTCACAGATTCTAGTGTGCTGTGGGGAGCCACGACAAGGAAAATTCTCTCTAGGAGTCACAGACTCTAGTGTGGTGTGGTGTGGGGAGCCACGACAGGATAATTGGTTCATTCTTCCAATGGACCGTGAATGGGATAATTGGTTCATTCTTCCAATGGACCACAAATAGGATAATTGGTTCATTCTTCCAATGGACTATGAATTGTATAATTGATTCATTCTTCCAATGGACTGCGGATCAAGTGGCTGGTGGGGGAGCCGGGTCAGTGGGGAAAACCCAAGTGTGTACAAGTCAGGCTGTGTACCCAGAGCTGCATGCAAATCCGGGCTGTGTGCCTGGCAGGTTCAGAGCCTGAGGGCTGGAAATGGTGATAAAGTGTTCTGTAGTCTCTAATCTACATTACCAGTAAATGTAGCCCCACAAGGGTCCGACTATGCTTTGTTTTGTTCAGCTAGTATGTGAATAAAAGCCACACTGAAGAATCCCATTCCTGGTTCTGGACATTGCAGTTATTGCTTCCTGTGTTCGGATTTACTTGGGTGCCCCTGTGCAGAGTAGCCAAACCTAGGTCCCCCTGTGCCTAGTAACCTCATCCTGCCCGAACCCAGGTCCCCACCAGGTACTGCTGTCAGCTTCAACAGCATGCCACCTGTCATTTTGGCAAAAAGGCAGGGGTGAGGGGTTACAGACACTTTTGGAATATTTGACTTTTGATGGATATCAGCTCAGCTGTACTTTGAATTGTTGTTCCTAACTTGATATATGTGAAGTTCTTCCTATGTTGTGATATTGCATATTGTATGGTTAATTAAAGTTGCAAATTCCAAAACAAGAAAGGTTTCAATTTGGGGATTTTCTTGAGTAGTAAGGAAAAACACTATTTGTTTATAACCAGGTAACATCAGGAGGCATTAACGCACACTACAGGGTGGCGAAAATGCCGACTGATGTTATTCGGTCATAACCCCATAATCATTTACCTTGCAAATCTGATATTCCACTTGGCTTTTCATGTCAGCCGATGCCAAGCACCGCATACATATATGCAGTAGGCAAGTGTTCCTTAGGTCAGTTTAGTAAGGAAAACACCATTTGTTTATAACTGGGTAACATCAGGAGGCATTACCACGCAGTGGAGGGTGGTGAAAATGCAGACTGATGTTATCTGGTCATAACCCCATAGTCATTTACCGTGACATTCTGTTATTCCACTTGCCTGTTCATGTCAGCTGATGCCAATAACCGCATACACATACGCAGTAGGTGAGCGCTACTGAGTTCAGTGCAAGTCTCTGGCCTGTGTAGTAAAGAAAACACTATTTGTTTATAACTGGGCAACATCAGAAGGCATTACCACTCACTGGAGGGTGGTAAAAATGCAGACTGATGTTATCCAGTCATAAACCTATAGTGATATAGTGGGGGTTGACATTGTACACTATGGAATGCTTAACTTGATGTTGCACCTGATACGAGATGGGATGTTTCTATTATCATATCACTGTGTCTTCCTGGCTGTGTGAAAATGAGCTTGAGTATTCCGTTAAAGATATTACATGTTAACACTTCGAATATAACTCATTTTTTTGTCTTTCAGGTTAATTGATTCCTTGCAGTATATTTGACATAATTCTATAGAACATAGAATATTTTGTAGTATGTTTGAAAATATAAATCAGTGCACAGTGGGGAGTTAGGGAGGAGGGTTTATTGAGCCAAAATGGTATACATAGAGGCTTCATTTTTCATATTATTGTTAGAATCACCCAAAAAAGATAACCTGCAACAATGATGTTTTTTTTTTTTTTCTCTACACCTTACAGAATAATCATCATGGCAAACAGCAGAATGATGGCATTGGATGTTTTGGCCAAGATCCAGATGTGTAGCCAGTCTGATTTCTCAGAATCAGATAGTGAAGAGGATGTTGAAGAAAGGTTGTGCAATCTGGATCTGGTGGAAGTGCAGAATGAGTCTTCTGAAGATGAAGAAGTTACTGATCAAGATTACATGCCAGATGTGGAGCAGGAAGATCAGGAAGAGACCCCCACAACATCAGTAGGTGCAATGCCCAAGAAGACTCATGGTAAAAGGGCTCGGCCATCAGCAGAACAAAGCATTACAAGAGAAGACGAATGGGAAGAGGCGACGACAACAAGTGACAATGGACACCTATTCACTGCAACTTCAGATCTACAAGTTCCAGTCCCAGAAAGTCCAATTGGATTTGTACAACTGTTTTGCCTGACAAATGAAGATTTGGAACTTATTGCAAGGGAAACAAATAGATATGCTGATGATTTCTTTCTGGCACATCCAATTGATGAGTTGCCACCACATTCAAGGGCCAGGGCTTGGAAGAGGACTGACAAAGAAGAACTGAAGAGGTTTTTTGCATTATACATTGCAGTGGGACTGGTAGTGAAGAGCAGTAAAGATGAATACTGGGGATTGGATGAAGTCACCTACACACCATTCTGGGGCAGTGTGATGGCAAGGAACCAATTCAACCTGATTTTTTTCTTTTCTCCACATAGCTGACAACTCAAAGTGGAACCCTAGAGGGATGGAGGGATTTGATCAACTTTTTCACATTAGGGAGGTACATGAGCAATTCCTGAAGAGATCATGAGAAATCTATCTTCCCGACTGGGACCTCTCCCTGGATGAAGATATATGTCTGTGGAAGGGAAATCTGAGTTACAGAACATTTAATCCACAAAAACCAGTGAAGCACGGAATCAAGGTGTACACCTTATGTGAATCAAACTCGGGATACATCTGCAACTGGCAATTCTATACAGGCAAAGTTGACGAGGAACAGAGCAAAGGACATACATGCAGAGTTTGTTTTGATCTTGTTAGGGAAGAACTGTGAGGGAAAGGCTACAGGATTTACACAGACAGATACTACACTGGACCTCAACTCTACACAGATCTATTTTTATCTGGAGTTGGTGCAACTGGAAATGTGATGCCCAACCACAAGGGAATGCCTCCCAAAATAAAATACATAAAGCTGAAAGTGAAAGAAAGGTTACATTTAGGAAGACACCAATGCTCTATAGGAAGTGGAGAGACAAGAAGGACATATCCATGCTGTCAACAACATCAAGTACTGAATTTGTCGAAACCGGAAGAAAGGATTGTAAGACTGGGGAGTCAAATAAAAAAACAAAATGTATACTGGACTACAACAGGTACATGGGTGGAGTCGACTAAAATGACCAGCTGGAAGGGGGAATTACAATTTTAACCGGCGATGCAAGAAGGTATGGCAGAAGGAGTTCTTTTATCTACTGAATGCCATGTTACTTCGGGGTACATAATGTACAAGAAATTTTCACCAGAAAGAAAGAAGATGATGCCCCTGGAATTCCAATGAACTGTGATTAAAGAACTTGTAACGACAAGCAAAAAAACTGATGATCTTCCACAGCATAGCCAAAAACGGCAATTGACAAAATTGGATCCATGCCAATGATTGCAAGGAAAGCATTTTCCATCAAAAGTGCCAAGACCAGCAAAGAAGCTGTACCCTACCCAAAGATGTGTGGTGTTCACAAAGAAAGGGAAGCATAAGTAATCGACCTACTGGTGCGCACAGTGCAGAAAGGGTCTGTGTGTAGATAAATGCTTCTCTGAATACCATTCAAAGATGAACTATGGGGTGTCCGGATCACCGAATACAAGCGATAGTGACACAGAATAGTAAATCGCTTGATGGAAGCACAATCTGACATCAAAGCTAACTGCAATCAATGCAAACAGCCCTCAAGTCAGCATAGGGTGTCCATTAGACACCTTGGCATGTTTTATTGTCACTGTTTCCCAGTATGGGATGACATGGGGTGTCCATTGGACACCATGGAATGGTTAATTGGCGTAGATTCCTGGTATAGAGACTGAGATGGCAGAGTGATTGAGATGCAAGATAGGTGGGAAATGCTGAGTGCTGCATCCAAGAACAGAGAGCACCAGACTTCCCTCGATCATAGTCAGCATAGGGTGTTCATTAGACACCTTGACATGTTTTATGGTTGCTGTTTCCCAGTATGGGAAGACATGGGGTGTCCATTGGGCACCATGGAATGGTTAACTGGCATAGATTCCAGGTATAGTGACCAAGATGGCGGAGTGATCGAGATGCAAGATAGGTGGAAAATGCTGAGTGCTGCATCCAGTAATGGACAGCACCAGACTTCCCTCTATCATAGTCTGCATAGGGTGTCCATTGGACACCTTGGCATGTTTTATTGTTGCAGTTTCTTATTATGGGACAGCATGGGGTGTCCATTGGACACCATGGAATGGTTAATTGGCGTAGATTCCTGGTATAGAGACTGAGATGGCGGAGCGATTGAGATGCAAGATAGGTGGCAAATGCTGAGTGCTGCATCCTGGAATGGACAGCGCAAGACTTCCCTCTATCATAGTCAGCATAGGGTGTCCATTGGACACCATGTCATGTTTTATAGTTGCCGTTTCCCAGTATGGGAAGACATGGGGTGTCCTTTGGACACCCTGGAATGGTTAATTGGTGTAGATTCCCTGTATGGAGACTGAGATGGCAGAGTGATCGAGATGCAATATAGGTGGGAAATGCTGAGTGCTGCATCCCAGAATGGACAGCACAAGACTTCCCTCTATCATAGTCAGCATAGGGTGTCCATTGGACACCATGTCATGTTTTATAGTTGCTGTTTCCCAGTATGGCACGACATGGGGTGTCTATTGGACACCATGGAATGGTTAATTGGCGTAGATTCCCTCCCTTGTTCAATTCCCCTGAATAAATTGGATATAACTCTTTTTGCATTTAAAAAGGACAGGAAATTTGTGCTAACTGACAGCTGTTTATAAAGTTTTTATTCTCAGAAATGATATGCATTCCCCTAAATTATCCATATTTAACTGTACCTGAATAAAAACTGATACAAAAAACTGTATTTTGCATTGTTTTAATTTTATGGCCAACATTCTGCTACAGTTCTCTGTGTAGAACCTGTAATTTGAAGTTTTTACAACTGTATGTCATGGTTGTGCAAGGAACGGCAATTATGAGCTGTTGGCCTATCGGAACTACACTAATAGTTCTGTGCACAAATCATGGCATAGTTAAAACTCCAAATTACTGGTCGCATGAAGAGAATTATAACAGAATGCTGCCCATAAAAACAAAACAATGCAAAATACAGTTTTTCGTATCAGTTTTTATTCAGGTACAGTTAAATGTGGATTATTTAGAGTAATGCATATAATTTCTGAGAATAAGAACTTCATAAACTGCTGCCAATTAGTAATGATTTCCTGTCCTCTTTAATCTGACTGTAGTTACAGTTTGCACCAAAAGCGCTGTACTGTTATTTACTGTGCCTAACTTTGTTTTACAGGTGATCTCCAAGGTTGAACTGGTGGAACCAGCCCCGGTGGTAAGTGCGAACAGTGTGGGGAAGTGTATGCTGAATAGGGGCTACTGTGAAAGTGTTTGTTGCATATTGTCTAGGCCACTAGAAGGGAAAAAGAGGGATTACAATGTCCCAGAGAGCTGCACCCAGGTTAGCCTTGTTACTAACAACCCTGTCCTCCAGGTGGAGGCACCCATGTCAGTACACAGGCCCCTTAACCTGCAACTAGCCATGCAGGCAGGGGTAGTAGCCCTTGGGATAGCGCAACCTAGGGGATACACAAGTGTGGGATGACATGGGAATGCTGAACAACATGTAATGCTTTATTCATGCTAGGTCATCAAATATGACTACTCGAAAATCCCTTTCCCACTTGGTAACCATCAGTTTCTCAAACCACCAATCATGTAATGTTTTCATGAGATCTTGTGCCACAAATGCATAATTTTGCTCTGAGTGCTACTACTAGTAATCACTCTTAAATGTTTTTTATTTCCTGGAAGATACCAGACATGTTGTCTTTTGCCAGCAAATGTCAGGAATTGAGTACTACTACCTGTCATAGATTGGATACACTCCGATGCTATAATATGTATGTTTTCTTACTTCAGATATGCAGTGTCCAGAGAAGACTGTATGGATCTGCTGACACTCCTTCATGCATTGGGCAGGGATTCAGGAGCCGTCTCAAACCAGGGTACCAGTTTTGACCTTCAATACTCCAGTAAATGTGCATTGGTTAGGTGAGAGGGGAATGCATTGGGATCAACTGGTGCTAATGTTGCGACGGGAGTGCCTGAGGAGATCTGAACCAGATGTCATCATCATCCACCTGGGAGGCAATGATTTAGGATTGAAGATGTCAGTGATGCTGCTACGGAAGATGAAGGAGGACATCGCCTTGATCAAGCACCGAATGCCGAGGACCATGATCCTTTGGTCCCACATCATCCAGCGTCGGCAGTGGAGGAATGTTTCTGATGTGAAGACAATGGACAGAACAAGGAGAAAGATCAACACAGAGATGGGGGAATTCATGAGAGGATTGTCAGCCAGCATGGTCAAGCATGATGGCATCATGCCTGTCTTCCCAGAACTGTATCGGCAGGATGGTGTCCACTTAACGGATCAAGGAAGCGATATGTTCTGCAGTGACATCAAGAGGGCTGTAGCTCCAATCCTATAGAGGTATGCAATTTATAGAGGCAGTGGCAGGGGAACCAGCATTGGGCGTGTGGCAGTGGAACTTGTAGGGCCATCGTCTATCCAGGGCTGGAGGGGTGTTTCTTGTAATGAACCCAAGATCCCCCCTGTATGGGCACATCTGATGCTGGTGCATGGCAACCCTGCCTATGTCAACCATGCTCTTACGTGCAGCCCAGTGGCTTGATGGTGCCCCCAGTCTCCACTGGGGGTCACCAGAGCACCAGTCATCCCTAACCCTCCCACCCGGAGAGGAGAGCTGCCCAGAGGGTGCTCAATCTGTCTCCCTCTCCTGCCGACCCCTGACTGCTGCGCTTGTTCCCAAACTCAGGTCGTCGGCACGGCGCGAGGTGTGGCATCCAGCGACTCAACCCTCAGTGCCACCAGACAGCTGATAAAATTAATCTTTGACAATGCCATCCAGACAGGGGGGAGAGAGAGAGAGAGAGAGAGACAAAGAAAGATAGACTACTGGGGAACAAAAATACCATTTACAGTAACAGAAATCAATAATTAAATTTTCCGGTGCAGCAGTGCTTGAGTGGGATGGAGGAGGGGAGTGAACTTATTTGCAAGGGGATGACTGTACAGGTAGTCTGGGGAATGATACGCCAGTAGGGAGAACTCCTTTTCTGCTCCTGCCCGCTGCAGCCTGTGTTCTCGTTCAGCTACACTTCAGTGGAATGGAGGAGGGGTGAGAGCTTGTTTAATTGGTGATGTCTGACCACAGAGTCAAAGGGGAAAGAAAACAGCAGGGAGGTCTCTGTTTCTGCTCCTTCCCTCAGCAACCCTTTTTCTGATGCAGCTGTGTTTCAGTGGGATGGAGGAGGGGTGAGAGCTTATTTGCTAGAGGATGTCTGTGTAGGAAGTCAAGGGGCAGAGATGTCAGCAGGAAGAGCTCTGTTTCTGCTTCTACCCTCAGCAACCCATTTTTATATGCAGCAGTGCTTAAGATCGATGGAGGAGGGGTGCAAGCATATTTGCTAGGTGATGTCTGACCAGGTAGTCAAGGGTGAGAGATGCCAGTAGGGAAGTCTCCATTCCTGCTCCTGCACTCAGCAACCCATTATCTGGTGCAGCAGTGTTTTTTTCTTTTCCCCTAAATTAATAAACTTTATTAGAAGGAAGATTGATTTTTCTTTCCAAACATACCAAAAAAGTATTTGAGTACTATGTAACAAAGTAATATGCAGTATCAAAGTAAGGAAATAACATATCATCTTACATTTGTGGTTGTCAACATACTTAATCAGACATACAACTGCAACTTAGGAATATATGCAGTAAAGCTAATAATCCTGCTTATACTTATCTTCCCTCCTTCCCACCCCTCCTTCTACCCTTCCCTTCTTCCCCCCCTTGTCATATGCAAGGTCTTTAGTCTGTAGACAGTTAGATATCCGCTGTAATTGTTGAGTTACAATTTCAATAATACAGTTTTTGACTTTTTCCTTTCGAAATATGCTATTTCTTGTTTACATTTATTTGCTGGTTGGCAGTGTGTACAAAGTTGCCCATACCTTTTGGTAGTGGCCTTGTCTTTTAGCCATATGGGCAATAGTGTTCTCTGCTTGAAGAGTGAACAATATCTCTCTAAACCACTCTGTAAAAGAGGGATGGTGTTTAAGAGGGACGGAGGAGGGGTGTGAGCTTGCTTGCTAGGTGATGTCCATCCAGTGAATCAAGGGGGAGAGATTCCTGTGCAGCAGTGATTAAATGGGATACAGGAGGGATGAGTGTTTGTTTGCTAGGTGATGTCTGTCCAGGTATTCAAGGGGTAGTGACACCTGCAGGGAGATCTCCATTTCTAATCCGGCTCTCAGCAACCCATTTGCATGTGCAGCAATGCTTAACTCATTCACACCACAAGATCTCTTTGAGACTACTTCCACTTGTGCCCTGTATACTCTTAGCACTGCATCCTGGGCCTTTCTAACAAAATCAAGCCATAATAAGCATGCCACAAACAAATTTGAATACCTGTTGAACCATAAGTGCTACACACAAAGTACGAGTGGCAAAGTTGTTCATCACATTACCTTTCCAATAGTGCTATGCAATCAATTGTAATCAATTTGTTTTTTATTTTATACTAGCTGAAATACTAAACAGCTGTGTTTTTTTTCAGATTTTTTTCAAGGTACTTAGGTGTGGCTTGAGAGATGAATTTCAGCCATGCACACCATATCTTAAACAAATGTGAATAACTCCTAAAGTATGCATGGCAGACACAAAGTGTCAGCAGCACAATTGTTCAGCACAAAATTACCTGTTTAACGGTGCTATGCAATCAATTGTAATCCATTTAGTTTTTATTTTATACTAGCTGAAATACCAAACAGCTGTGTATTTTTTTTTCAGATTTAGTCAAGGTGTTTAGGTGAGGCTGAGAGACAAATGTCAGCCATGCACACCATACCTTAAACAAATGTGAATAACTCCTAAAGTATATATGATAGACAGAAAGTATCAGCAGCAACATTTCTCCACACAAAATTACATTTCTAACAGTGCTATACAATCAATTCTAACCAATTAGGTTTGTTTACTATTTAGGTAAAAACTGCTGACTTCCCCAGACATTTCCAGGCCTGAGTGAAAGTCAGCTGAGTACATCTACAGGTGTTATTGGCCTGAGTGGCTATGATTTCAGATGCCACCTACAGACATATCTAGGCCTGAATGAGTTAAGAGGGACAGAGGAAGGGTGTGAGTTTGCTTGCTAGGTGATGTCTGTCCAGGTAGTTGAGGGGGAGAAATGCCAGCAGGGAGGTCTCTGTTTCTGCTCCTGTACTCAGCAACCCATTTTCTGGTGCAGCAGCGCTTAAGAGGGATGGATGAGGGGTGAGATCTTGTTTGCTATGTGATGTCTGTCCATCCTAGTTGTTAATGAGTAGAGACACCAGCAGGGAGTTCTCCATTTCTTTTCAGGTGCAGCAAAGCTTAAGAGAGACAGAGGAGGAGGAGTTTGAGCTTCTTTGATAGGTGATGTTTGTCCAGATAGTCAAGGGGGAGAGATGCCAGCAGGGAGTTCTTAGTTTCTCCTCCTGCCTACAGTGACCCATTTTTCTGGTTTTTGCAGTGCTAAAGAGGGACAGAGGATGAGTGTGTACTTTTTTGATAGGTGATGTCTGTCCAGGTAGTCAAGGGGGAGAGACACCAGCAGGGATATCTCTGTTCCTGCTCCTGACCTCAGCAATTTATTTTCTGATGCAGCAGCAATTAAGAGGGACAGATGAGAGTTGAGATCTTGTTTGTTGTGTGATGTCTGTCCAAGTTGTCAATGGGTAGAGACGCCATCAGGGAGTTCTTTGTTTATGCTCCTACACTCAGCAATTCATTTTCTGGTGCAGCAATGGTTAAGAGGGATGGAGGAGGAGAGTGAGCTTCTTTGCTAGGTGATATTTGTCCAGGTAGTCAAGGGGGAGAGATGCCAGCAGGGAGGTCTCTGTTTCTGCCCCTATCCGTAGCAACCTGTTTTCTAATACAGCAGTGCTTAAGAGGGTTGGAACAGGGGTGTGAGGTTGTTTGCTAGGTGATGTCTGTCCAGGGGATCAAGGGGGAGAAAAGCCAGAAGGTTTCTGCTCCTGCACTCAGCAACCTGTTTTCTGGTGCAGCACTGCTTTTGTGGGACAGAGGAGTGAGAGAGATCTTGATTGCTCAGTTATGTCTGTATAGGGAGTAATGGGGTATACATGCTAGCAGTGAAGCCTCCGTTTCTACTCCTGATGTTAGCAACCTGAGTCCTGGTTCAGCAGGCCTTGGGTGGGAAGGAGGACGTATGAGTGCTTGTTTGATAGTGGATGACTGACCTCAAGACAAAGCCTACTTGTTGCCAGACATGGCAGACCAATTGCAAGTGCATGACCAGCTGGTACTGTATCAGCATCTCACCACATCACAGCAAGAACATTCCTACGGCTACTTAGGCACATGGCTGAGGCCATATCTATGGTACCATTGACTGTGATGGCAATCATGGATGTTTGCTATACCATGACTTTAATGTTCTGGTATATTAATTTATGCTTAGGATACATGATGTGATGAATGACCATTTAATACAGTGGAATGGAATGTACAGTATATAATCCAATCGACTATGACTTTCAGATCGTCATTGGTATAATGTTTTTAAATTTTATTTTTCAGATTGGAGTATATAGGCCAATAGTCTTTAAAAAACGAACAACATACAGTATAAGGATATACTTTCCAAATGCCCTATCGACTGTTGTCTGGGTCATCTTCCATATGACAATCACTGTAATCTATATACACAGTGCGTTGTACAAAAGATGTCCCCTGGCTTCAGAAATACTCATGTAACAGTCAGAATGGGAAATAAATTGGAAATAATAAGTGCATTAGGTAGGTTACTACATGATGTCAGTAACGAGATAAGTTACAGTTTAGCTTGGGTTTTGATATTTGTGTATTGCTGTATAGCATGTGTTCATGTTTCAAAATTAATTCAGGGTTTGACCTCATGAAACTGCTAACAATGTTAGTCCATTGGGAACCTCACCAGTGATTCACACTTGGTCTAGCAAAAGTGGCGGTGTACTTTGTTTTTTTACCTTTATTTTTTTTCTTTATTTTAACCTTTGTTATACCACATGAGAAATACTTTGCTGAAAGCTTGATTACAGGTGCAACCTGGAAGCACAAGGTAGTTAATTGACTTTGTGTCCGGTAGTGGATACATAACTGATTACTACCATACCTCATCAACACAGCCCCATTCAAAGAACTTTTTAGCTCTGGAGACTATTGATACAACTCCACGTAATAAGAGAGAGAGGACAATTTGTCCATGTGCTTAAGTGGCATAACAGGGAGAAAAATGTACGAAAGAAAAATCATCGTTATGTATACTACTACAATAGAATAGGCAAGAAGCCATATTTAAGCAACAATGCATGACAGGGTGCATGTTGTGCTGGTATAACGTCACCTCAGAAGTGATATTATCCCAGCACAACACACACCCTGGAGTGCATTATTGCTATTATACAATGGCTCGTTTGTTTTTAAAACAAAAAAATAGAAAAAAAAATTTTGTTTTTATGTTTTTTTTTTTTGTATTTTTTCATGTGTGGAGGTATATGTTTTCACAGAAAAGTCCACAGTTTGACCACTAGATGGTGCTGACTGTATGTTCTGCATTGTATTTGTCTCCCAGGTTACCTCGCTACACTGCTGTTTCTATTAGGACACATAGGTCTGATGGTGTCACAGAGTAGGGGTTAAAATGTGCTGCCTGTTTGTTTTTTGGTTGCTTGTTTAGTTTTTAATTTTAAAAGCAGATGCAGGTGGTATAACTGGCAAGGGGCTGTGTTGACTGAGCCACTAAGGTTAGCTGAGAAGCCGACTCATAGCGGCTGCCATGGCATTGTGGAGAAAAAGGTGAACTAGGGGTATGGCTTTGTTTTTAGAATATTGCCTTTCTTTTAAAACTGTGTTTTATTTTACTTTGGGAGTACGAGTGAGCGCGGGTGAAGGAGCTCAAATCCCGTATGCTGACGCAGTACGTTGTCTGTACTTACGGGAGTTATGGGAGTAAGAAGGCAAGGTTTTGTTTTGTACTGCAGAGGTATTTCTTTTTTCACAGATAGCAACGAGAGCAGAAGAGAAAGATGCTATGTTAAATTCTTGGCAGAGGTGGGAGCGAAGCAAGTAGGGTCGGGTGCAGAGCGGGAATTGGAGACTCACGTAATCATGCCCATGGAATGATTTAATTTAAATTTTTTACATTTGATGCAGTCGTTTCTGTGCTGGGACTAGAGCTGTGTTATTGTGCTGGTATAACATCATGGCTCCAGTCCCACACTGGCCAATCAAAGTACAGGATTATTTCATGCTATTGTATAATAGATAACAATACATTGGCCTGTCATATGGCTGCAGATCATCACCCAATATTATAAAAGCAGCAGGGTGTGTAGGGGTTCCCATGTCTGGTTGTATCCCATTAAACTGTCTGCTAAACTAGCAATAGTATTTTGTGCTCGCAAAGTGAAAAGAATCTCTCTGTATCATTCGGTATAACTGGGGATAGTCTGATCACACCATTGTCTGAGGATGATCTTTTTGGCACAAGCTGAAATAAGTGTTATATGGGGCTTTTGGTTGCCAAACACACCTTTGGCAAAGTCTCCTAACAGACAAGTTTCTGGTGTGAAAGCAGTATCAAGTCCCAGAAAGGGGTCTAGGCATTGCTTAATGGTTTCCCAAAAAGGTTTAACCCTTTCACAGGGCCAAACAATATGAAATAATGTTCTGGTCACCTTCTGGCATCTAGTGTATAAATCCAAAGTAAGTATAGCCATTTTATACAGTTTGATTGGCGTATAAAACAGGTTATGCAAAAGCTGAAATTGCATAAAGCAATATCTGTCCCACTTAATATGTTTATAAGTATCCTTCCAAATATGACACCAAATGTGAGAACCTTGTGGAGAAGGGAGTGTCTGATCCCAAGAATAAAAGAAGTCAGGTTCTTTAGCAAGAAGGGCTTCCTGCAGCTTCATACAGTAGTAAGAAATAATGTGAGATGCAGAAGCAGATGAAACAAGATCAAATACTAGGTCTCCATATGACTTATACCAGATGCCAGAACCAAAATGTTGAAATAACATATGAGATATTTGAAGATATTGGAAGGATGTCAGAGCCTAAAATTTGTCACCAGATTTTCCACCAACTCCATGTCCTGAGAGGGTAGCCCATCAAACCGGCGACTGCAGAATGGCGATTTGTGAATTGGGCGACTAAACCACAGCACCAACACTTTCAAGTGACTGGCGGTTCCTCTCATTCCCAAGGTATTCCCCACTTGAAGTTAGTATACTAAATAAGGGGGGGCATGGGGGGAAGTGCCCCACAAGGGGAATGCGGAGACGAAGCCCCCACAAGAAAGTTTGTAATTCATTGCACTGTGAGAGTTGCGCCCTAGTCATGGGTCATTGTTCCACATTCGCGATTTTGACATGGAACTCCCAAAAGGGCCAAACACCCCTTGACAATACTTGCTTGGAAATTTTGAGGTTGGGGTTTCCGAATAAGGGCTGTGTGATGTATTTTTGCAGATCGAGCCTAAGCATAAAACAGAGCTGTCTAGAGGCCTGTAGAGAATGATTTATAGGGGTGCCTATCAGTGTTCTGGAGAGTTTTTTCCTAGGGATATACAGCAAGGAGTGGAGGACTAATCCCATTTGAGAACAAGGCATGTTCTATATCCAGTCACTGAGGAACATAAGTAGAACCCTGCATATCCGGACTCCAGTTGGGTCTAGCAATAAAAATGAGAACAGTGTATTGCCAAATAGTCAAAACAGTATTTGGGACCTTTAATCCCTCATTCTCCCTGTATCACATGAGTTTCACTAGGGCTCATCTAGGGGGCTTCCCTTGCCATAAACATCCTGCCTATCTGAGTAAGCCAAGTACTGTGCAGGGTTGGGTTGAGCATGATGAGAGGGTTTAGAAGGCACAGCAGTATGTTCATTTTTATTATGCTAAGATGACCCCACAGAGACATTGGCCAAAGAGACCGATGGTCCAGATCTGTCTGAAGTTGTGAAACCACTTTATCCACATGATATTAATTTAATTTAGAAGAGTTTGTACTCAGGAAAATGCCAAGATATTTCAGCTTATACTTGTTCCAGAGAAGCCCAAGATGCTCTACACTCACCCTCCTAACTGCCGGATTCAAGGGCATAAGTTCTGTTTTGGAGCAATTTAGTTTATAATTAGAGATAAGACCAAATTGGGTAACAATATCCAATACTGAAAGTATTAAAACAGTAGGAGAGTGGATATGTAAAAGAATATCATCAGCATAGACTGACAATTTATACTGATGTAGACTGAAGGTGATATCTTGAATTTGGAGGGAAATATTAATTTTCCTTATTAAGGGTTCCAAAAGAAGGTTAAATAAAAGGGGAGAGAGAGAAAGAGAATAACCCTGTCTCATGCCTTGCTGCAATGGGAAGCTATTCGACAACACTCCATTACAGAGAACATGCACTGACAGGCTAATATTGAACACCTTGTCCTTTATCTAATGAGTGAATCCTGAGGGAATCCCAAACCTGGGTAGCAAATGAAACAGATACTCCCAGGATACCTTGTTTCCTTTCTCCATATCCAGGGAAGCCAACACCACAGGAATTAGGAAACCTCTGGACGTGGAGATAAGATGTGATATTGTCCTGAGATGGTCAGCTGAAAGACTACCTGACACAAACCGCACTTGATCCCCACTGATAAGATGATCCTAGACTAACTGCAACCTCAAAGCCAAGATTTATGCTAGGATTTTGAAATCTAAATTAACTAATGAAATAGGTCTGAAGTTGAAAAGAAGTAGTGGATCTCTCCCAGGCTTCTGCAACAAGACTATGATGGCTGTAGTAAGGGAAGAGTCTAATATTCCATGGGAGAAGATGTAATTAAATGTATTTAAAAGTATAGGGGAGGTTAGATCTTTAAATTTTGTATAGCAATTCATGGTATAACTGTCAGGGCAAGGAGAGTTATCCAGGGTCAGAGACTCAGTCGCCCTGATGACTTCTTATAAGGTTAATGGAGCTTGCAGAAGTGCTTCCTAATATTTTTTAAGGTAGGCTGGTCTAAGTCCTGGAAGAAGGTCTCAAACTTCAAATGGTCAAAGGAGCCCTGGGGTGATGCATCCAGGGAAGTGAAATAATCCTGAAATTGGGCCATGATCTCTCGCAGGAAAGTGAAAATCTGCCCTGAATTCAAATGAAGTGATGGAACAATTCTATCAGTGACTTAGGAGCACAAATACAATGCCAAGAGTTTCCCTGCCTTTTCTCCCTGATCAAAATATTTAATCTTAGAGCATAATAGTAAGTGCTCTGCCCTCTTCCATAGCCAGGTATTGTATTGCGCTGTGAGGGATTCTATCCATACCCACTCAGATTGTGGGGAATCAGCAGAGATCTGTTTTTTCTGCAGATCTAATCTGATCCAACAGCAGGGAAGTTGCTTGTGATGCTTCTTTCTTGCAGCTAGAAGCCAGTCTGATTATTCCCCCCCCGAAGGATTATTTTTTATCGCCCCCCCGTGAATGTCTTTTTTAGGCATAGTGGGTCCGTTAAGGACAAGAAAGGACCCAATAAATTGTTGTATATGCTCCACAATAGCAGAGATCTTCAGTAGATGATTGTTGAAATGCCATGTTTTATCTTGTGTAGTGGACGAAACTAGATTGACCTGTAGAATGACCATATTTGCTCCATAATGACATAACAGTGTACTTATTAACTGTTCTAGTCCCAACAAGAAAAAATTAATTTGAGTAAAGGAGTGATGAGGGACAGAATGAAATGAGTATTCCCTTACAGTCGGATGTAGAGCCTTCCAAGGATCAACTAGACCTAGCGTATCCATCAGATCCCACAAGGCTAGCTGTCTAGGTGATAGAGCTTGATTGTGTCTACTGGAACAATCCCATTCATTATCAAATATGATATTCCAGTCCCCAGTCAGAATCATAGGGAGAGAAGCCCATAGGGGTAGTAATGGTATCAGCTGGGAAAAAAAAGAGGGATCTTCAGTAGTGGGACAATAAATTGATCCCAACACCACTTTTATGTGACCAAGCAGGTCCCTTATGAATGTATATCTCCCCTGAATGTCTACAGTCTCTTGCAGTAGATGGAAGGGGACTGTTCTGGCAACCAAAATTACAACCTCCCTTTTATGGGAATCCACCCCGAGCCAAAAACCTGCCAAAAACCTGCCCAACCCAGGAATGCTCAAGGGACAGAACCTGGGCTGGGGGGAAATATGTTTCCTGGAGAAACACTATATCCACCTGCAAGTTGCATAAATGTAATAGTATTTTAGATCACTTTGTCAGAGATTGAGCCCCTCTAATATTCCATGAGCAATACCTATAGTTACAGGCCATAAAAACTGATAACCCAATAGATATATAAACAGGATAAGAAGACGCCCCTGTAAATTGCATCAAGGTCATTAAAATTGCCCCTAAGTCTCCAGAAAGAACTTTCCCTACCCCCCACCCTCCCAGGAAAGATAGTATCCCAGAACTATAATGACCCCAAACCAGAGCTGAGTAGTGGAGGGAACCCCCCCCCCGAACCTGAACCCCACCACCACCACCACCCACAAAACATAGTAGAACAGGGCTATGGTAATCCAAAACCAAGGGAATATATTAGAATAGAACCATGCACTTGACCTTAACAACTCAGCGAGAATTTAAAGAAACCCCTCCCTCCCATCGAACAGGGGCATGAAGCTCCTATCCACTAACGCCCCTTGCTCCATACATCCTTGCTCCTCCCCACTATCGAATCCTTACACGTCTCTATAATCTACCCACATTAATTATGCAACACCTTTCAGTCCCAGCATGTCCCATTTACTGAGTAAAACAAGAGGAAGTTGAAGTACCCAATAAGTATACAAACATATGGATGACCTCCAATCCCAGCAGAATGTGGCTAACCAAAAAATGTAACTACAATCTCAGAAGTATTCATATTATCCCAATCACTATATAAAGACAGGAACTATCCAAATAGTTGCATGTTTACCCCATAAATTATCCAAAATGTTTTTTCCAGAGAACACTACCAATAATCTGTGCCCAGCAATTGAGTAATAATCTGTTTAATAGTCAAGCCAACAACTATTATAATACTAAACATATTTAAGAGAGATATTTAACCATGAAAGGTTCTAAGTTTTACAAAATAGAATCAGCTAAAGCTTAATTGATTTAATGAGTTTAGCTGTACAGTTAGTGTAGGAACGCTGGATAAATTGAAGAATAGGGAAGAAGCAGCGTTATTACACCAGTGCCTTATGTATACACTTCTTCCCTTATCATTAGCAAGCCAAGGACAACACTGCCAGACATCTAGTAAGTCCTCTGAATTCAGGCCAGGATCCTGGATCAGTTTTCAATAAGGTGTCCAGTAACCACAGGATAATGTGTTCCAGGATCCTTACTCGCATCTATAGACAGATCTACAGTAAGTTCAGATACCAAAAACAAAGAAACATAGTAACATGGAATCTGTTGACGGATAAGGACTTTACAGCCCATCTAGTTTGCCATCTCCCTACTTGGTTTGGCATTTGGCAAAAAGAACTATAAAGGACAGGGGATGTTATTGGAAGAAGAGGCAGAGGTCTACCTATGCATCAGAAGCCACCCAGACTACTTCGATTTGCCCTCCAGCAGCCAATACCTTCTCTTTATATCTGCAAAGTTAACACTGCACCAGGACTGGTATGGGGAGCTATTTGTTAGTGCGGGATAAGATCCCACATTGGAGTGTCATATCAATACAGAGAAAGAAACCCCCAGTAAAAGGAGAAGAGGTACTGTAACTACAGTGATCCCCCAAAATCTTGCCGGTTGAGGTTAAACAGGAAAGGAAACTGAACCAGATCCTCAGGAGGTTAATGCAGCTTTTTAGTAAAGATTATGTGGCTTTGTCATTATAGGATCTGGAAGGGCTAAGTGATCACAATATCGTGATGACAGGTAGTTGTGTTGGGATAACGTTACCGCCTGGGGTGATTAGGCATGAGGTCGCGAGGTCGAAAGGACTAATCACCCCAGAAGTGACGTTATCCCAGCACGTCAACATACACCGGAGTGCATTATTGCTATTATACAATGGCTCGTTTGTTTTCAAATAATAAAAATAGAAAAAAAATGTTTTTCTGTGTTTTTTTTTGTATTTTTTCATGTGTGGAGGTATATGTTTTTAGAAAAAAGTCCACAGTTTGACCACCCAGTGCTAGCTGTATGCTCTGCATTGTATTTTCCTCCCAGGTTACCCTCGCTACAGTGTTGTTTTTGTTAGGGAGACATAGGTATGATGGGGTCACAGAGTATTGGTTAAAATATGCTTTCTGTTTTTTTTTTCTGGTTGTATATTTTGTTTTTAATTTTAAATGGAGAGGCAGATGGCAAGGCGGTTGCTAGGGGCTGTGTTGACTGAGACACTGAGGTTAGGTGAGAAGCCGAGTCGTACCGGCTGCCACACGGCTGTTGTGAAGAAAAAAGTCAAAGTAAAGGTATGGCTTTCTTTTAAGTCTATTGGCTTTCTTTCAAGTCTTTTTTATTTTTGTTTGGCAGTATAAGTGTGCGCGCGTGAAGGAGCAGAAATCCCGTATGCTGCGGCGATAAGTTGTCCGTACTTCAGGGACTTAGAAGGCGCAGTTTTGCTTTCTGATGGAGGTATTTCATTTTTCAGAGATAGCGAGGAGAGCAGAAGACAAAGATGTGTATGAAATTGTTGGTGGTGCTGGGAGTGAAGCAAGTAAGGTCTGGTGGTGAGCGGGAGTCGGACAGTGAAGTAATCGCAGCTGTGGAGTGATTTCTTTCATTTTAAATTTTTACATTTTATGTGGTCGTTTCTGTGCTGGGACTAGAGCCGTGATGTTGTACTGGGGATAACATCACGGGTCCAGTCCCAGACAGGCCAGTCAAATTGCAGGATTATTTCATGCCATTATATAATTAAGGTAATAGGGCTCTTTCCAAAGGTGCTGGTTTTTAGAAGACAATGATATCTGTGTCAAGTCCACATATGGTAACCCAGTGATATATCCTTCCAGGAGCGAGAAACAATCCTGCATCAGACTTCAACATGGCATAGCAGATCAGTGAGAAGATGTGACCCAAGACACTAGGTCAAATTTGCAGACCAGCCAGCTTGAGTGACAAGGTTCAGTAAAAGGAGCCAAAGTATGAAGAAAAATACTATAGGCAGTAGATAATCTCCTGACCACCACTGAAGTTATATTGTTCTGACCACTGGCTGCTGGGTCTGCACCAAAATTCACACTCCATCCTCCACTAATATTTCAGGATCGCAGCAGGATTATGGTACAGAGTGGGATTATAATACGATGTAGGATTCTACATCGGAACAGATCTCGAGCCGCTTATGAGGAAGTTGCTGAAAGGAGAGGACAGGTGGACATGACATGAAATTGGGAACATAGAAAGGTGTGGAGATTCTGCCTTTGTAGCTGAGCATGGCTGCATATTGTCCATCTATTTCTGTGGCCAATAATTTAGAGAGATGGGAGAAAGTCAGTTACACGGTAGCACTATGCAATCTAGTATATCCAGAAGTACTAATATGCGACGTCCAAAAGAAAACCAAATAGTGCAATTGTAAGACTTGTTGTTTACTCTGTTCAAATCATGCAACATAGGGGAAAAACTGCAGGTCAGGACAACATACAATATAAAAACCTACCCAGGAGTCAGTAAGCAGAATAAGGACTCTTCAGCAATCCTTGAAAAGTTCAAGGAGTAGACCCTTGAGTTCTTGGGTAGCTTGGTCCACCATATCAAATGAGTGTCAAATGCCTTGTAGGGCGATTTGGAATCTAGCAGGATAGTTCATACAGAATTTAATCCCAGCTGCAATCAACCATGTCACAATCAGAGGGAAGTGGCATGCTTTTGCCGGGTGGGAGCAGGGAGATTCTGCGTGAGTCAAAGTTTGTTACCCTCCCATAAGGTTTTCTTTAAGTCTCTAGTTTTCTGCAATATGTGTTGGTGATCCAAAAGGTTAAGCAGCTTAAGAATAAACGGTCTTGATGGAGAGCCAGCAGATGGTTTTGGACAGAGGGAACAGTGAGCTCGCTCCCCCAAATATACTGGGTTGTTTGAAGGAACAGCCAGCTGTTCCAGAAGTTTCTGCGTGAACAGAACAGTGGTTGTCCCTTCTGCCCCCTTGGGAAGACCAAAATTAATAAGATTATTTCTGCAGCTTCTTCCTTTCAGATCTTCTATTTTAAGCTCCATTTTAGTTATTCTTTGCCACAGATCGACAGTGTCTGTATCTGACTGATCTTTACTTCGTTCAATTGACGTGGCTCAGGCTTCAACATCTCCCTCACACTTATCAAGGTCACCTAAATTGGATCATAAGGATTTCAGTTCTTCAGAGTTCCTTTACTGTATCTTTGAAAGGCTGAAACTTGGCATGAAAGTGCTCATTTTAAAGTGGGAGGGATGCTGCAGTAGAAGTAGCAGAGCGTCCAGAACCTGCAGTGTGAGCCTTCGACCTTTTTGACTTCTTGTCCAGCATTTGTGGAGGGGTGTACCATGGAGGAATTTGTTTCATTGCTACCTCTGACATGGTTGCAGTTATACTTCCAAAAGTCACTGCAGCATACATCGGGCACTCTGTAGTAGAACTTATCCATAATTAGAAAAGAAACGATTTTGTGGGTAGAAAAAGATAAAATTAGTGGAGTAGGCAGGAGAGCTGGATTTGAGCTGCTACTCTGGCAAAAGCATCACATGACTCCACCAACATCACAATGATGTGTGTCTTCTTTACACAGGAGGTCTGGGTCTACCTCCAGATCACATGCACATTGGTAAGACATTACTAAAGGAATCCATGATCTTTACCCCCAAGAAGTTTTTGCCATACTTCATTCAACTGCAAATCCTTATTTTGACATCAGTTTCAAAACTGCTGCCCTTTTGGATGGATTCTGGCATCAATATGGTCAATTTAAAAAAATTCTGTCATCATACCAGCCTGACGTATGGTTACATTTGTTAAAAAATGAGGGTGCATTTGTTCATAATTTTAAATATTGGCTTGCACAACATTGCACTCTTCTTAGTGATCCTAAGTCAGTTTTGAATTCTGAAAACTTTTCAATTGACAACTGGAAATTTCCAGTTCAGTTATGACATTGCCTTTCTGGCCTTCAACACTTACCTAGTGTTTTCTATCTGGGGAAGGATAGGGCTCTCTGTTTTTTTCTGGGATAGCCCAAGACTTGTTTTGTTTGTGGCTCAGACCAGCATCTTAACACTGCATGCAATAAACTGTGGGGCACCCTTTGCGTGGACTTTGGCAATGTTAATTCTCACTGCACAAACCAACTCAGATGCAACCTATCTGACACTGTGGGACATTTTTACAGGACTTGTCCATGGACCTCCCACAATTGGGAGGACAGCCCCCCTTGGATACCTATGTGGATAACACTCAGAAGATGAAGCAACAACAGTTTCACAAAATGCTTTCCTGGCAACTTGCACATGAGGATGATATCCCAAAACCTCTGCAAAGTGCTCAGACCCTCCCAAAATTTCACTTACCCACCACTACCCTCGCATCTCTGACGGACTCTTTAGCAGTATTAGTCCAACATTCCAAGTCTACTGAATTGAGTCTCGTACTTGCCTCAATGGCTGGCCCTCCAATGGATGTAAACCAAGAATTCATCGCCATGCCTCCCCCTGATACCATGATGGTAATGATCTTTACGACAATTGCGCTCCTCCACACAAATCCAATGGAAAACCTCCGCCTGTGCTGACTGTTCCTTTGGAAAATGTATTTGCTGTCCTTGATGACAATAAATTGGATTCTGAGGACATCATAGACTTGGACTCCCCTAGTCTGCAGTCCTCTTTGCTACAACAACTGCCAGATCCTGATGACAACTCTGCCCTTAGAAAACCAAAGAAACAGCAATGTAAACAGACAAAACAGGAACCTAAGTCTTTTCCCAAGCATGACCCATGCACTTGATTGCTCTCACCATTTCCTCTGTTTTTCTTTTGTCTATGGCCCTTGTGTTCTCTCTCACAGCCCACAATGCCAATAATATCAAGAATCCTGCTAACTAAAGTCTTCTTTGTACCACATAACAACAACTTCCTTATGACATAATTTTTCTACAGGATACCCACTTTTCCAAGACTTCCAACATTGACAAAGCTTAGAAATTTTGGCCATGGGTTCCTTCTTTTTGATTCTTAAGTCTAGAGAAATGTAATTTGTATTTATTTATTTTGTTTTTGTTGACTGGGTAGGTGCACTAGACAAATACTACCTATTTTCATGCATGACCCGGGGGAAGGGGATACAGATGAATGCCAAGTGACCTTGAACCAGATGAAAATGTTGGTGGTATTTTTAGTGAATGAGGGAAATTTGGCCAGGACACTGGGGAAATTCTCTACTCTTTTCGATAAGTGCCATGGGGTCTTTAACATCAACCTGAACTACCACCAATTCAGGCAGATGGGACCTCAGTTTAACATTTCATCAAACTGATGGCACCACAGAAGTGCAGCACCCCTCTCTTGCTGCACTACAGTGTCAGTACTGGGATATTAACCCAAGTGCCAGATGTGGGAACTGAATCCACAGCCCTCTGATCTCCTGCCCTCAGAGGCAAGTGTGCTACCTACTGGGCCACTGACACTGACAATGGTGTAGTAATGGTGTAGATATCCTATTTTATGAGATACCTTGTAGCCTATGCAAATTGGCTGATATTGAGCCAAGACAAGCACTCGTTTTGGATGTTGCTATTCACAATAAACTTTTTTGTCTCATCTCATTTTATGCTCCTCAGACAAAAAAGACCGCATTCACTTATTTATGAAAATCCAATCTTATTTGTTTACTTCTAAATTTTTCTTCCTTGGCTGGGATCTTAACTGTAGTTTATGTACCTTTGATGGAGGTGCCAAAACTAACAACCTCTACTGTGATACAAAATATTTTAATCAGTTGGTGACAAATGCCTCCTTGATGGATGCTCATAGATCACTCCATGCAGCTGGTGGCTATACATACTGCAGGAACACTTTGGCAACACATATTGACTTTATTTTCACTGCATCACATGTGGTCACCTGTCACATTTCAGTAATTCTCATAGAAACTTCTGATCATTTGCTGCTGGAGGCTCCTTTACTGGCACTTCTGTGATATGGACTGGTCCTGCTTTGTGGTGCCTGAATAATTCTTCTTTAAAGGACATTACTGTTCAATATTGACTTAGTGTCTTGTTGCAAGATAGATGTTCTGTTTTATGTTTGTATGATAGTCTAGGTGATTTGTGGGTTGACCAGAAAATTGTCATTAAGATGTTGTTTCGTTCTAAATCCTTACAGTCACATAAACATAATTGTTTGCAATATTTGAAACTTTGCTCAATCCTCATGCAGTTCTTGTCTAAAGCCAGTTCTTCAAGCACCAAATTGTAAGTACTGTATAAAAGAGAGCGTGATGAGGTTGCAATGTGACAGAATGAAATTCCTTAACATGGAACACCATTCAGGGACACAGACTAGAACTGGCAGTAGTAATGCTTTTATCAGTGGCAAAGAAAGTATCTTAAAAAGGTTTATCACCTCCCTACGAACACTGGACAGCCACATAGCTTATACACAAGATGAGATTCTCCTGGTAATGCATCAGTATTTAACTTCTATGTTTGGCACTTGTCCTTTGTCACATCCTACAGACACCTTTTTACAGTCCATAAAGGCATCCCCTATTCCTGTTGAAGCTGTGGCTTCCCTTACTAGTCCTATTACCCATGATGAAATCCTCCTGGCTATCTCAACCCTCAATAATAATACTTCCCCTGGCTCTGATGGCCTATCTTCCAAGTTCCATAAAGTGAATGCTGATTTACAAATGGATATGTTAGTCCAAATTTTTAATTGGTCATGGACAACTCTCCATTGCTTATCATGTTGATACAGATTTTTGTTAAAAAAAGGGGATGCTTTGATATTTGTAACTGATGTCCCTATGTTTGCTTAACATGGACCTGAAAATCTTAATAAAAATCCTTACTGTCAGGTTGGCGAATATGTCACATTCTGTCATCATTGAAGACAAGTCTTGTTCTGTTCCTGGTAGATCTCTACATGATAAACTTATTCTATTTTGGGAAATCTTTGCCCTCAGTCAGACAGATGCAGCGTTTGGTTCAAACAACATGAAGTCTTGCTATATTATGACAATTGCAGTATGACCGCAGGTTAGAACTGCTCCGGAGGTGAAATAGTTAACTTTCCATGCAGGCATGGAACTTAGAGCGCAAGCTCGGTTGAAAACTCTGTCTGTTGTGCTTCAAACGCAAACTGTCAGATTCTTTACTCCACCTCACTGAACAGTTGCTCCGGAGATTTCTCTTTCTGCTCTGTTCATTTTGTCGGTTTAAAAGTATTATTTTTCAGTTTTTAGCCGAAATTAAACCGCAACCGGTCGGTTCAAGCTCTGTCTGTGGTAATGTAAGTAATAGATAGGTTTTACATTTATTTTTTCCGTGTGGATCTTGTAATTCTTTATCGGTTCGGTTTGAACCGATCAGGTTGCATTTAAAATCTACTAGTCCTTTGTAGAGTGCGGTTCCCGGTTCTTATCGGTTCTAAAAAAAACGGATTTCATTACGGTTTTTTCCACGACCCGTGACACAGTTGGGAACCGATAAGGGTGTCTTGCTTGGTGGATTGCCATAAACGGGCAAGTTGGTTAGGCTGGCATTATGTCTGAGAAACCCAAAAGAAAAACTGGAACCACTTGGTTTCAACACTGTAGTGTTTGTGGGCAAGCTTTTGCTAAGGCTGACCCACACACCACATGTGTCTATTGTCTGGGGTCTGACCACCTCAATTCAGACTGCCAGATTTGCCACAATTTCCCTGTTGCCACCATAGATAAGAGAGTTGGTAGGCTCAGGGAAAGGGAGGCCAAAAAGTCCGCTGACCCAGATGGCCAGCCCGGTTCAGTGCCAACCGAACCGGAGGGAGTGCCCTCTGACCAGGGCGATACTTCCTCGGGCAAACAAAGAGCTGGTTCTGAGGAGCCGGTTCCAGCAAAAAGAACTAGAAAGTCAGCTAGTGTAGATCCAAAAGTTCTCTCCCCAACTGCTGAGGAAATAGCTAAAGCAATTCAAATTGTCCAGTCTCTCTCTCCGGTTCCGACCGAACCGACACCTTCAGGTAAGCATTCGGTTCGGCCGGTTCCACCGGTTCAAGATTATGATTTTGAGGATTTTTATGAACTGGGGGAGAGGAATATGAGGAGAGTGAATATGGTTTTGAAGATCTGGATGTGCCCATTGATCCGGACATCTCTCCAGATAGACCCCTAGGGGTTTCTCCTACAAGGCTTTCTGAGTCCCCTTCTTATTTCATGTTTTATAAAAAAGTTGCTGAAACTCTCCAGCTCCCTGTTGAGGACGCTGTTGATGACCAAGAGGAGCCAGCTTATGTAGAAATGATGGATATTCCAGAGTCTAGGAGGCTGTCTATTCCTTTGCATAAATCTTTTCGGAAACAGACAGTAAAAGTTTTAAAAACTCCTCACATTATACCTCCTGTGGATAAAAGGATAGACAAGAGGTATACCTTATCAGGCTCTGACACTGATTTCCTCACTCAACAATGCAGCCATGTGGGGGTAGTGCAGGCTGCAGCCTGTGACAAGGCTAATATTCCCCTAGTTTCACACCCCCCTGAGAAGGACTCCAGGAAGATTGATGCTATGGCAAAGAAACAGTACAAGGCAGCATCTTTGGGACTCAGACAAGCAAATTATATGGCTTATGCTGCTAGGTACCAGAAATCCAGATGGGATACTGTGCTGGCCCTAGCGAAACAAGTCCCCGAACAGCTTGCCAGGGAGCTGGAACAGGTGGCTATGGATGGTATTGAGGCATCCAAGGTGCAATTTCATGCTGCAGTGGACTCTAATGATGTTTCATCAAGAGTCATGGCTACATCTGTGGCACTTCACAGGATGGCTTGGCTCAGATGTACTACCCTGTCTCAGGATACCCAGTCTAAGGCCATGGATTTTCCTTAGGGAAATTTTCTATTTGGGGAGCAAACAGAGAATTACATGAAGAAAATGGATGAATATAGGACCACCTATAGGAGTGCACAGGCCAAGGAAAGGCAGGCCATTCCTCAAAAGCAGCTTCCTAGAGGCAGGGGCAGGCCTTTTCATAGGCCTTTTTACCAAGCCCAAGCTTTCTCCTCCGCCTATGTTCAGAGGGGGTTCTTTAGAGGGAGAGGCAGATGGGGTACAAGCAGGTCTGCTTCCACCCCTCAGCCCAAAGCCCCTGCCAAGCAGGCACCCTGATGGGATTGCCAGGGCCGATTCTCCTCTATCTGTAGGGGGCAGGCTGGCTTACTTTGTCCAGGACTGGAAGTCTTTGACATCAGACAAGTGGGTCCTGGAAGTAGTAAACCAGGGACTGGTTCTCAGCTTCAAAAAATTTCCAAAGCTGAGAACCAGATCTTTTCCACCTGCAACTCCATCAGAGGCACTCGCCCTAGAGGCAGAGGTCTCTACCCTCCTGGCTCTCAGAGCTGTGGAAAGGGTTCCTCCCCTACACCAGGGCAAAGGTTTGTACTCCAGGTACTTCCTTATCCCAAAAAAGACATGAGAATGGCAGCCCATCCTGGATCTCAGATATTTAAACAAGCACCTTTTAAAGCCAAAGTTCAAAATGGTGACTCTGGGAATTATCCTACCCTCTCTAAGGCCAGGGGACTGGCTAGCTTCCCTGGACCTCAAGGATGTCTACTTCCATATTCCCATCAGAAGCTCCCATCTAAAGTACCTCAGGTTTGAGCTGCCTCAGGCCACTACCAGTTCAGAGCAATGCCCTTGGCCTCACTTCTGCCCCAAGGGTATTCACCAAATGCCTGGCTGTAGCAGTTGCCTACCTAAGAAGGCAAAAGACTGCCATCTTTCCTTACCTGGACAATTGGCTCTTAGTAGGCCAGTCCCCAGACCAGGTCAATTTACACCTTCAGATAACGCAGCAACTGCTTTCCTCTCTAGGTTTCCTTCTGAATCTCTCAAAGTCAGTTCTAGAGCCGGTCCAGCTTCTTACCTTCATAGGCGCAGAACTGAACACACAGGAAGCCAGGACCTTCCTCCCCTGGACAGGGCAAAGACCCAGTCTCCTGGCCTCCCTACTTACCCTGCAGGTCTCCCGGCCAGCAAGGCATTTTCTGCAGCTCCTAGGACACATGGCTGCTTCCACAGCAGTTGTGCAAGGAGCAAGATTTCAGATGAGGGACATCCAGTTCCATTTGAGAGCTTTTGGTCTCAAAGAAAGGATCCTCTTACCAAGTTGATCCCAGTAACTCAACCCTGATCCAAGCCCTACAGTGGTGGCAGGATCAGAGCAACCTAAGACAAGGGTTCCTTTGTCACTCAGTCTCATTCTCTAATCCTTACTACAGATGCATCCCTCTTGGGCTGGGAGCTCACATGGGGACCTCACCACCCAGGATCTGTGGTCTCCCCAGGAATCTCTGCTCACATCAACCTGTTGGAGCTCAGAGCAGTTTTTCTAGCACTTCAAGCTTTTTCCAAATCTGTTCAGAACAAGAGTATTCAGGTCAGAACAGACAACACCACTCCAATGTGGTACATCAACACGCAAGGGGGCACTCGGTCTACGGTCTTGTGCACCAAAGCAATGAAGTTGTGGTCTCTGGCTTACTCCTGAACACCTCCCTTATGGCAGTTCACCTTCCAGGCAAGGACAATGTCCTGGCAGATGCTCTCAGCAGCATTTCCCAGGGCCACTACGAATGGTCACTGGATCCCCTGGTCTTGGGAGTAGTATTTGCCAGATGGGGCACCCCGCAGATAGATCTTTTTGCAGCCCCAGACAATCACCAACTTCCTCTTTTTGCTGCAGGCCCCCAGTGTTGGGCTCACTCCCTGGATGCCTTAGCCTCAGTTGGGAGGAAGTTTCTATGCCTTCCTCCCTTCCTCCTGTTCAAAGTGCTAGTCAAAATCAGATCCCAATCATGCAAAGTCATTCTGATAGCTCCGATTGGGCCAGACAGCCCTGGTATCCGCTCTTGCTGTCCTTAGCAGTCTATCCTCCCCTGTCCTTCCAGGAATCACAATCTGTTAACCTGTGCCCAGGGAAGGGTCTGGTACCGAATCTCAAATCTCTCAATCTCAAGGCTTGGTTCTTGAAGAGTTAGAGTTTGCTGATTCACACCTTTCCAAGGTGTAATGGATATATTGAAGGCCAAGGAAGCCTTCCACCAGGGCTACTTACAATTCCAAATGGAAAGGGTTTTCCATATGGTGCTCGGAAAAGCATATTTCCCCAGTCTCTGCTGATCTACCCACAGTCCTGGATTATATGGTCCACCTGAATTCTTTGGGGCTGAGACCAGCTACCCTGAAGGTGCACTTGGCAGCTGTGTCTGCTTTTATTTCAGCAGGTAAATCCTCATCCCTTTCAGCTCATCCTGTATTTTCCAAGTTTTTTAAGGGGTTGTTTCACACCAACCCTCCATTCAGGGATCCTGCCCCTGCCTGGGATCTTAATGTTTGCATTGCTCAGCTTATGCAACCCCCCTTTGAGCCCTTGTCTTCAGCTGAGCTCAAGTACTTGACTTGGAAAACTGTGTTTTTGGTAGCCATCACCTCTGCCAGATGCATAAGTGAATTACAAGCGTTGTCAGTGGAACAGGAGTTTATCTCTTTTCACAGAGATAAGGTGGTCCTTCGAACTAACAGAAAGTTCCTGCCTAAGGTGGTTTCAGATTTTCACCTTAATCAATCTATTTCACTTCCAGTGTACTTCACTGACCACTCCTCCTCTGGGGAGAGGATGCTGCACAGCCTAGATGTGAAGAGAGCCCTTAGTTACTACATAGAGTGTACCAAGGGTCATAGGTTTGACTTCCTCCAACTGTTCCTCACCTTTGGTGAAGTTGGTAAAGGGAAGCCAGCCACTAAAAGATCCATTGCCAGGTGGATTGTGTCTTGTATCCAATTCTGCTATGAGAAGTTGGGTAAAGTTCCCCCCTCAGGCCTGAGGACTCACTCTACCAGAGGTACAGCTGCTTCTCTGGCTGCTGCCAGAGACATTCCTATTCTAGAAATATGTCAAGCAGCTACCTGGAAAACAGTTCACACTTTTACCAAGCATTACTCCCTGGACATCCAGGTTGGGAGTGATGCTTCGGTTTAACACAACCGTGCTTCAGAGCCTATTTCTAGGTGGGTTCTGTCCCTCCTCCATGGGGGTACTGCTGTGTAGTCTGCAATTGTCATAATATAGCAAGACTTCATGTTGTTTGAAGAAAAATTACTCACCTTAGTAATGTTGTTTCTTCTAATGGAGTCTTGCTATATTATGACCTCCCTCCCTGCCTGCCCTCTCAGAACCTCTGTTTTGGGGATGTGGGTGGGCAGCAGTACAAGGGTTCACACTTTTGATGCCCACCTTGTTTGTTTTCACCTACCTTTCGGTGAATTGGTGTTGTGTTTTGCATTTTGGGTCTCCTGACTTGAGTCTTTGTTTTAGGCCAAAATGAGTGTTTATGTTAGTAGCCAGTTGGCTAGTGTAAGTTTACAGCTTCCTCACAGAACCTTATTGAGTTTTAGCTCGTAAAGATCTGACAGTTTGCATTTGAAGCACAACAGACAGAGTTTTCAACCGAGCTTGCGCTCTAAGTTCCATGCCTGCATGGAAAGTTAACTATTTCACCTCCGGAGCAGTTCTAACCTGCGGTCATACTGCAATTGTCATAATATAGCAAGACTCCATTAGAAGAAACAACATTACTAAGGTGAGTAATTTTTTCTTATGTACTATCTCTCGATCAGGAAAAAGCTTTCAGTCGGGTTTCTCATGATTATCTAATTGCAGTCTTACATCACTATAGTGCTCCCCCTACCTTTTGTGACTGGATTTGTAACCTCTATGTTGCCGCTAATTTTCTCCCTAATATTAACTGTTATTTGGGACAATAGATTCCGATCTACTCCAGAGTTCAACAAGATTGCCCTCTGTGTCCTCTCCTTTACGTGTTTTGTATTGACCCAGTTTTACATAAAATGTTGGCCCACGCCCAGATTCATGGCATAACTACCACTGATCATAGGGCTGACATCGAATTAGCAGCCTATGCTGAGGACATCATTTTGTTTGTACAGGATTCCCTCTCAGGACAATTGGATATCAAACTCTTTCAAACATTTACACTAATATCTGGTGCCAAATTAAGTTTAGGAAAATGCAGCCGATACAATCTGGGATCTGCTCCCTCAGTAATTACTACCATTAGAGGTATTTCCATTTTGAAGTTTCTGATCAAATTGTATTTGGTTCTGATGCCTCTGCTCTTGCTAATAGGAATGCTAAGATGGCCCTTTATTCCCAGAAAATCCACCTTTGGAAACATTGGCATCAGTCTAAGAAAAAGAAGGATGCCATAGTTCATTCCTTTTTACTTCCTATTTTTGCATACCTTAGTATTGTTTATAACCCCCCCCACACACACACACACACAAAAAAACTCTTGTTGCTTTATTGGGCAACACCTTTTTTCCTAATCTGGGGCAGCCACTTGAACCCTATGAAGAGAAATGTCTTATATCGCCCAATCGAACTAGGTGCCCTGAGCCTGAAAAATCCATTCATTTTCTATTATAGCTTATTTATCTATTGGAACTTTTCCAATTATTTTACTTATACACCAAATGTTTTTCGTTAATGGGTTAGTAGGTGGATTTGCCCCTTGCTTTGTTCCTGGTCTCAGTCTCCCCAACAGCTTATATTTACTGCCCATTTTTCTGACTTTGTTAAACCCCTCACCACCAAATTAAAAAACTGGAAATTAGACCTTTCTTCTATATGAGCATCCTCCTGATTGGGTGTCTATAATGTCATTCTACTCTTCACTTTCTCAGAACCAAGCCTTTAGAAAGGGATTGCTCCTACACACACACACACACACACACACACACACACACATTTCAGATAGGTGAGTATTTGAAAAACAGGAGAACCCCCTCTAAAATGTGGGACCTTCTCTGGCTTAATTGTCATGGCAGGCTTTGTGTTAAGGTCAATACAAAATGTAAAAGCCTCTAGAAATATTGTTGCCCCAGACAAGGTTGTGCTTCAGACCAAAAAACAATGGAACACTTTTTGCTAACCTGCCTCATGCTCCTCTTTTCTGAAACACCCTTGTCTCTGGACAGATACCTCATGGTCACATATTTCACATTCAGACATCATATCAGGACACTTATCCACTGTTTTACCATATAATCCTGCCACAATTAATTTGATTTTTATGAAACTAAGTTGTAGCTCTGGCAGTCTAGATGCATTTTTTTGTTTCAACAGAATGATATCCCCTACCTACTTTAGTACTGTAGCCCATTAAGTTGCTAAGTGATTTTGGTTGCGGCAGTTTTGGTGCCACAATAAGGGTAACAGTGAAAGGGGCAATCTTGATTTTAGATTGCATTTCACTTCTGTCACCCTTTCTCCCCACGCAGTTTCTACCCACTCGGGGGCATGCCAGCCCCAGAGGAGGTTGTATTTAGTTTGGGGGTTTGTGGAGGGTGAAGCCCTACACAAAAGCTGACTTGGTGTTGTACCTCCCGGGAGATGACATTCCTGGCTCTGTAGGGCTAGGTGGCATTTTGCCTGCTCCATAATTGGTGTCAGCAAAATTCTTGTTGCTGTGGCATGGGTGAATCCTTTGGTACATATGATGATGAGTTGTTTTTTTTTTTATCTAGGAAAAAATTCTACCTTATTCGACATTGATGTCAAAATGGAAATATTTACCACATTTTCAAGCCTCCACGATATGGGTTTATGTTTGCCTTTACTACTTTCTTTAGTTGTTTGCCTCTTATTTTGTTTTTCTCTTTGTTTTATTTTACATGGATGCTGTTCTACTCTAATAGTTGCACCACTACATTGTACAGTTTATATTTTTTGCTTTACATTTGTTTCTTTTTGAAAACATATCTGTATATTGCAAAACATGTTCTTTTTCCTGCATTTCATGTACCTATTTGCTTCTGTATATTTCTTTCTACCAGTAAACTTCCCTTACTCTTTTTGAGAAGTGCCATGGGCTCTTTAATGTCCACCTGAACAACAACCAGAACAGGCAGATGGGAACTCAGTATAATGTCTCATCCAAAATACAGCACCTCAGGAGTGCAGCATCCCCCTCATGATGCACTACAGTGTAAGTATTTGGATTTACTCCAAGTGCCTGGAGTGGGACCTAAAAGCAAAGACAATTAAGATTGTGGATGTTATGTCTTGAGAGTCTGAAGGCTGTCCCGGGTGGGGGGTCAGATACTACAGTATTATCAGATATTGAATTACTGATGCTGTTTATTTTTGTGAAGCAAACATCCCTTTGTAAGGAACTGGGGATTATCCTCAGGCTGCTCATAAACTGTGTCAACAATATTCTTCCCATTTTCCTTAATGATTGGTACTCTATTCAACTAAATTAGGAAGTCCCACAATCCATACTTATGTACTGCATATCTAACTTGGCTCTCAAATATCTCGATTTTCATATTCATTATAAAATTATCCCATATGAGATTTGTTGTAGTTCCTGTTAGTCTTGCGATTGTGTTGCTGTTCATATTCAAAGACTCAGTATTTGTTTTCAACCTGTTTTGATATGCTGTTGTAATTGGGTCACCATGGATGTTGAGGTTACTACCCCTGCCTTGTGAGCGCGAGTTTTTATTTTCCTGACTGGGGGTTAGTATCCAGACATTTTAAGTTTGTGTGATGCCACCACCCAGAGTTAAAGTTTCATTGGGTCTGATGTTGGAGTGATACAACTCTCTGGCATGCAGTACCTTCTCACCTCCCCACAGTGCAGCCATGCACACAGAAAAATATCATAGTGCAAATCTTAAATTCAACAAAAGTAGATTTAGTGACTTGCTACCAATAATATGCTCATGAGACAAAATGTAAACTAACAATAAAATGTGTATTAGAGGATATTCACAAGGGACAGGGGAATGTGAGGCAAAACTCTTGCTGGAAGAAACTTATAAATGCTGAGCACAGGGCCAGTGTTAGTTGCCTTGCTCGATTCAACTTACTAAACATTGTAAATCAGTACAACCTTAGGAATCAGTGCTCACCCCACCAGACATTGTAACACAGTAGTAGAAGTTTTTTATTTATATGTGGTACTTTCCACGAGATGCTTAAGGTGCCATTACATAAGAAATAAAATCACAAGAATCATTAAAATGCATAAATAAATTAAAATGATACCCATTAAAATTGAACAGAAAATATAAGTAAATATTAGCAAACTGCTTGTATGTGGATGGTGAAAGCAATTTAAATGCCAAAACCCTGCATAACTAAATAGATTTTCAGAACCCATTTAAACGTCTCCACCAAGGTGACCTCCCTCAATGTGTTGGGAAAGTAATTCCAGAGGACAGGGGCTATTACTTCAAACATTTGGACCCTGGAAATTTTTAACCTTGCCCTAGGAACTACCAGGAGGCCCTTCTCAGTGGAGTGGAGAGGACGCACAGACACTGTATGTGAGGATGTAGGAGCTCTAACTGGTTGCTGAGGCCCAGACAATGTAGAGCCTTATAAGTCAGCAGACTGACTTTAAAGGAGTTGCGCCACTTCACTGGTAGCCAGTGCAGATCATGAAGCACTGGTGACACATGACGTGATCTGAGAAAGCCTGTCAGCAACCAGGAAGATGCATTCTGCAGCAGCTGCTGGTGTTGCAGCATACCCTCCATTTATCCCAAGGTGCAGAGTGGTGCAGTATTCAAGCCTCGAAGTCATGAAGGTATGTACCAGTGTGGCCAAGTCATCAGGTGGGACAAGGGATTTATTCTGGCAGATATTCCATAAATCCAGAATGACTCCCAGACTTTTTACTTTGGTGGCAACCAATGACCTAGAGGGGCTGAGCCAAAGCCCAGTGTCCCTCCAGGTGGCCTCCATTCCACCTTTTGACCCAGCTAAACTACTAGCACTCCAGTTGTCTCTGGGTTCACTCTCAACCAGCATGATGACATCCAGTTCTGAATCTTGGATAAGAACTTATTTAGTGCATTGACTGTACCTGATGTCCCAGGTGCAAAGGACAAGTAGAGCCTGCTATCATCAGCATAACAATGAAACCCAAGCCCAAAATGCCTAATGCTCCTGCCCAAGGGCAGCATATACACTGTGAACAGCATGACCAACAGCACCAAGCAATGGGGTACGTCACAGGATAGAGTCATTGGTTAGTGGCTGCAACCTTTTGAATCACTAATGCACCTGTACTGGGAGTGCTATCCCGCTTCCTAATGGTACTCATTTTAAACTAATTAGGAGATTCATGTGCTTCACCAGGTACCCAGTCAGTGTAACAGTGCAGACCTGAAGGAGTTGCAGCTGGTTGCCCTGTGGTGGTTCACTTTTAACAAAATTAACACTTTTTTTAAAATCCCAACCCCTAAGGTAATGCAACGCTAAAATGGCAAGCCTCAAAGGAGATATTTGTAGATCATGGCCCAATGACCAAAGTTACAGGGCAAGCTCTGAGAATAGTAGCCAGCCCAGTTGTGAGAGGGCTGAGGCAACTGTACCTCACTAGCTACAAAACTAGTAGTCCAGGGTTGGGAACAGAATGGACCTGGGTTGATTAGGGATCAACCGGGGGAGGAGGAGTGAGCATCCCACAGGACACTCTCCTCCTCCAGGGAGGGATGTTTGTAAGCTCCATTGCAATACTTGCCACTTGGGTGACAACAAGTGGCAGTGCAAATGGAGCAGTGAGGGGGAAGGGGTGCATCCTCAGTAGGATGCATGCATATGCATGCCTCCACTCACTACCCACCCAAAAGATACCCATGGGGAGGGGAGAAAATAGGTGACAAAACCTTGACCACTGCAGGATGATACCATACTCCTTCACAGGCCCTACAACACCTAGTGATCTTCCCCCTACTGCATCCATTGCCTAGTTTTCTCCAGGGACTGGGGGACTGGGAGACTGTGCCATGGGGGAATCTGTGGGGGAAGTGCATGAAAGGCTATAATCCCCAGAGATGGTGGTTGACAAGGGTGGGGGGAAGAAGCAATGTGGAAGAGGGCCAGCAGAGTAGAAAAGGGACAAAAAAAAAATAATTATGAGAGTACTCACAGTTGTGGTGTTACCAGCTTCCCTGACAACTTGGGCTCCTTCTCCTCCTCCTCTTCTCTGCAGATGCGGGTCTCTGAACAGTTGATCAGTCATACAGTTGGATGGGTTAGCTCGTTGATGCAGGTTTCAGGTGCCTCAGGATGTGGATCAGACTTTCTGTTCTGGCAGTCATCTCTCTGGCTCCTCGCTCTTTCTTCTCTCTTCCTCCTCCACAAGACAAACCAGTCTAGATAGCAGGGGCCACGTGCCACACACACAAGTCTAGGCTTCCTGACCCTCATGTGGGATGTAAGTCAATGACTAGCAGTATCACTGATGTGCCTTCTCCCCGGGTGTCTGCGTTCTGCAGTCGTCACTTGATGCAGGTGTTCACACAGCAGTACTCACACACAGACTCTGGTCACACACAGTTAAGCAGGAATGGCACACTTACTGGAGCAGCGCAGTTTTGCCTCCTTTCACAGGAACAGTCTTTTTCTCCCAAAGTGTTATTATATTTTAGTTTTGATCATGTTCTGTTTTTTTTTCTTACTACATGAAAAGTCCATAACTAGTTGATTATTAACAACTACATTCTTTTTCAGTTCTCATTTATCTTATTTGTAAAACAGTGAAAAAAGAATCCAGAATAATGAGCTCATTGAATGCTAATAGAGTAATATTTTGGAATGTGAAAGGTATTGGTTCACCCATAAAAAGGAAAATATCCTAAATCATTAGAGTAAAACTGATAATGCTTTCCATACAGGAAACCCATTTACTTCCAAATGAAGCAGATAAGATTTGAACAGACTGGGTTGGACAAGTCGATCATTGCTTCTACAACTCTAATGGAAGAGCCTGCAAGGTATCACAGTAGGCGGGGCTCTATCTGGGGGCATGGACGGGGACACCTGGACAAACAATAGGGACCCAGGTAGAGCCACCTAGAAGGGGCTGGGGGAGGGGGATAGGCTTCCCAGGGAGCTTGTGGCCAGGGACAGGGAGGACCTAAACCCTTAAGAAGGGCTGCACAGGAGGAATTCCTCCTCATTTCTCCTTGTCCCAGGTTGCAAGCAGAAAAAGAAAACCAGGATTAGTACTCACCAACTGCACCAGAGGTAAGGCTTGGTTTGGGGCCTAGAGGCTGCATGGCCTAAGGTAGGCATGTTGGAGCTGGTGGCTTCCACCTTGCCGGCTTAGGACAGTGTAACAAATTGTATTGATGTTGGAGAATGAGGTAATTTAGCAACTTAGTCTTTCCTGCTGTCCTCTGTGGTATTCCTAAAAAGGGTTACCACCTTTTAAGAAGCCCAAAGTGGGACATTTCTTACTGAAACATGATTGTTTGCAGGACAATATGTAATCTCAAACAATGCAACAGACGTGTTTTCTCTAAATAGTCAGAATTAAGACTATGTGTTGTAGTTTTTTAACTGTTTCTAGTGTTTATTATCAGTATAAGGTATTTTAGTTAAGGTATTTTATTGTTTTGCAACATTTAGTGGAAAGTCATAAAACATTTTTTTTCTCTACTATAATGTCAGGACATGGAGCATTTTTCATGTTTTTTTTTTTTTTTTTGCAGGACACTGCTGCCCAAATCAGGACTGCCCTGTAAAAATAGGGATAGGTGGTAACCCTGTTCATAACAACAGCCTTTCTGAAAAACAGAGATGATCACGGCTGTGAATAATGAAGCAAAGCTTCTGACTAGGTTTCTCACTGCCCTTGGCTAGCCAACTAGATAAGCTCAGCTTCTCAAACTGTCTGCAATTCTGCATGCATGTTTAAGATTGTTGGTGGTCCTGGGGGACCTGGCTGGGTCTGGGCCACATGGTTAAGCTGGCATTCTATCCCCAGAATTCGGTTAGTCACCGGTCACAGGTGGCATGCCTGGGGGTGAGTAAATTTCATTTGGGCACCCCCTGGTTGCTCCGGTACTGAAAAAATAAATAAAAAAAAAAAAGAGAAAAGTGAGTTTCCTTCCTGGGGTGAGCTGCTCCTGTGGTGCAGAGGATTAAGGCACCAGCAGCTTGGTGGCCACACAGGAAAGTGAGTAGCACAGCTGATGGTGTGCACAGGAGGAACAATTCACTTGGTTCCTGACCCCCATCAGGCAAGCAGGGATTCGCAGCCCTCTCACCCACGAGCCAGAGCCCCCAACCCCGAGCCAAGTGGTAGAAAGGCATAGCATTATTCAGCAGAGAAATAGATCCCATTCTAAGGAGGCGGAGGGCTTACCTGGGTAGTCCCTCAGCAGCCCATGTGGTGCACTGTCATCCCAGGGTGAGGTAGCGGTGGCAACTTCCTTCCTCTCGGGAGAATGCAGACCAAGTAAGGCCCTTCCTGGAGCCCTCAACCAACCCCCCCTTCAATGCGACTCTGGGTCAGGGCACAAGTTTGCAGTGCCCCGGACTTATGGAGGCCCTGGCTGGGTCGGGGGAGTTGGGAACCGGGCTCCGTCTCAGTGGCTTCCCAGGCTTGCTGCCTCCTCCTTAAGCAGGCATGGGAAAGCAGTGACATTGAGGTGCCAGACACACATGTACAAGGCCATCTGGTGCTTAGGCATGCACATGTGAGCAATGGCCGCCATCTTGGAAATGGCACAAGGTGGCTGCTGAACAGCCTGAGTTGGCACGGTGGGGGCACTGTTCAGGGATCAAGGTGAAGGAGGGTGCAGGTCCTTTAGAGATGCTGCCTTCATGGGAACCCAAGAACCCGGAGGATGACAACCCAGGGAAGCAGCCAGTGTGGAGTGCATCTGTGGGTCATTTCCATGCTAAACTGCAAACTTGGGAGAACTGGGTTTGACCCCACAGGCCCCTCTTGCATACTGTGTGGGCCTGAGCAAGTCATTTAGATTCACCGTGCTCAGAGGTGCAGGGTAAACAGGCATAGTACGACACTTTAAAAAAAAAAGGAAACAAAGGTGTTAAAATGTTCCATGGTCAATGACCCATGTTGTGGTAGTAGCATATGGTTAAGCACCAGCAAGAGGAGAGCGTCCGTGATTTTATTTGATTACAGAGTATGAGCAGCATATTGCAAAGATGAACAGAGACCTGGAACAGCAGCTGGCTGCCCTCGTCCAAGACACGAGTAAAGTATGACGTGAGGTGCTGTTCAGGACTCAGAGCGAAGCAGTTCCGTTGGGGTAACTGCCCCCAACAGAACCAAAGAACCCGGATGAGGCCAACCTGGGGAAGCAGCTGATAACCCTGGCATTGCTGACCTTGCCAGCTGAACCTGCAACTCCAGCGGGGGGAGCTGGGCACGTCAGGGCAAGAGCCAGAGAAGCCAATGCCCAATCCGGATGAGACGCTGGTGCACCCTCCTCCTCCTCAGAAAAAGCCACTAAGGAAGAAGGTCAATGAGGGAGCAGTGGCAGTGGACCAAGTATTGGGCATGCTTGAGTTAAACCAGCTGTCAGCTGATGAGTTGAGGGCTCTGCTTAAGAGCAGGGGCACCCCAAAACAAACAGGAGGCATCAGCAGAAATGGGGCAGAGAGTGGGATGCCATGGAAAAGGTGCTGCTAGAGCAAGGGACAGAAACAGTGGCATCAGCTCCCATAAGCCTGAACATGCCAGGGGACCTTCCATGGGCCAGCTGGCACCGCCGCAGGCAAGCTTGCGGAGTCCCGAGCAATTGGGGCATGGTCAACCTGTCCTGCCACAAGCGAGCTACCTACCTGGGAGTAACAGGCCATGGGTCCTACTTCAAATAGCCCTCAGAGGTTGGGTCAGCCAGCTGGTGGCAGAGCTCAGAGGCATGACCTCTACAATACCCCCAGAGTGGGGAGAACCTAGCATACACCCTCTGATGAGCAATCCGGGCCAACCAAAGGTGGAGCAGAAGCTTCACCAGCTTCTGGAATTACTGGCAGAGCAGAATATGGCTCAGCCAGGAGTGGTCCAGGTGGCCCCCGCTGCAGCAAGGATCGACGATGCTGGAGCTGGAGTAGCATCACCACCACCACCAGTGCCAGGGCAGAAAGGGGTAGTGAGCTTCCTATCCCTGGAGGGACCCATTGGGTCACACTTGCTGGACAAGGTGAAGCAGCAAATACCAAGGCCCAAGGAGGGCATACGAGGTTGACAACCTGCATTCTGCCAAAGAGCAACCGGAGGTTGTGAGGGACAAACTGGGGAAGGAACTGGCTGTGGGTTGGATCAGTGTCCCATTCACCTTCTCCCCTTGCCCACGCCTCAGGGTATCTCCCATTGGCTTAGTCCCTTAAAAAGTGCCTGGCGAGTTCCGAATGATAAACCACCTCTCGTACCCAGAAGGGGATTCTGTCAATGCCTACATTGACCCAGTTGACACCGCGGTGTATTACATGTCATTCGACAGGGTAGTGGAGGTGGTGCGGCAGGCAGGCCAGGGGGCTCTGATGGGGAAGGCTGATATGGAATCAGCATTCTGCCTGTTGCCAGTGTACCAGGCAGAGAGGGAGCTTTTGGGCATGAAATTTTAAGGGTACTACTACAATGACAACTGCATGCCCATGGGGTGTGCAGTGGCATGTGCAGTTTTTGAGTAATTCAGCACATTCCTGCACTGGGCTACTGCTCAGAAAGCTAAAGTTGACCACATGGTACAGTATTTGGATGACTTTATGTGTGTGGGGAAGGCCAGCTCGGGGCAATGCGCACATATCATGGCAGCATTTCATGAGGTGTACCCCGAGCTTGATGTACCACTGGCCTAGGACAAGATGGAGGGGCCATGCACAAGGCTTTCCTTCCTGGAGATCAAAATTCGATATGAGCGAGCAAGTGTTCCAGCTCCCCCAAGACAAGCTGGTGGCCTTGCGCTTCAGGCTGGACTTGTTAATGTGGGCATGTAAAGTCACGTTACGGGAGCTCGAGCAACTGGTTGGCCACCTCAACTTCGTCTGCCAGGTAATGCCCATGGGCAGGACATTCATGAGGCACCTGGCAGGCATTGGGATGGACTGTACAAAACTGCACCATAGAATCCGCATCACAGCAGCAGTGCAGGAGGATCTAGGCATTTGGCAGACATTTCTGCAATGCTTCAATGGGGTATCAATGTGGCTGGTTCCAGTGCCCAGTGAGGAATTGGAACTCTTCACAGATGCCTCTGTGGGCCTGGGCTTTGGGGCTTACTTGCAAGGTAAGTGTTGTGCAGGGCAGTAGCCTCCAGAGTGGATAAGACAAGGCATTATGAGGCAAATAATGGCGATGGAATTCTTCCCCATTGTCGTGGCATTGGTGATCTGGGAGAAGGTGCTGAGGGGTAAGCACATCACATTCAGGTCTGAAAATACTGGAGGGGTGTATGCAATAAACAAACAATTGGGGGCAAGGGCCAGATGGGTAACCTCATGCAGGTGTTTGTCCTGAAGTGTTTGTTGTTGAATATCAACTTTAAGGCAGTGCACGTACCAGGTATTGAAAATGGCATCGCTGATGCTCTTTCTTGAGGTTCTAAGAATTGGCATCAGCAGCAGACCTACAGCCCAGGGAAGTCCCACCATGCCTATGGGAATTGATCACCCAGAGGCCTGGGAGTTAATTGAGAATGCCCTGGCACCTAGGACATGAATAGCATATCAGAGGGGGGTCAACTGTTTTCTGGAAGTGCAATACGCATGAGGGTGGGCAGGGACATGGCCAATCCCAGTGGTACAGCTGTGTGACTACGTATTGATCAAAAAATGTGCGGGGGCCACCTAGGCAACAGTTGAGCAGCACATGGCTGGCATTGTCAATTTTCAGAAAGCCAGGGGGTTCCCCAATTCCATGAAAGCATTTGCCCTCCAGAAGATGCTGAGAGGTTGGGCACAGGCAGCTCCAAGGGGAGTGGACAACAGATGCCCTATCACCCCCACCATATTCAAGCAAATCTGGGATGAGTTACCTAAGGTATGTTCATCCCCAGAGGAGACAAGGCTCTTCCAGACAACGTACTTGGTAGCAATTTGTGGGCCATTCCAGGTGTCAGAGCTCCTGCAGCCCATCAAGGCCAGTGGGAGAACATTAGTATTGGCAGAGGCCGATGTGGAGGTCAAAATGTTTGGAGTCTTTGTCCACATATGGAAGAGCAAGATGGACCAACTTGCCCACTGGCATTGGTGCCAACTAGCTGCACCCTATGGGCTCCAGTAGGCTGTGGGAGCACAGGTGCAGGATTTTGTAATGAAGTACCCAGCAATGGGGGCGGTCTTCTTCTGTTATGGGGAAGGTGGCCCCCTAACTGTGTACCAGTTTAGGCACATGCTGCAGAAGACCCTACCAATGTTGGGCATCTCTGCAGAACACTGCAGCATGCACTTCTTTAGGATCAGTGCAGCGTTGCATGCCAGGCAGAGGGCTTATCAGATTAGACAATACAGAACTTGTGTAGATCAAAGTCACAGGCTTTTGAAAGATACATAAGACCACACATGATATAACTTTTTCTTGCTTTGTTTGGACAGATGTTGCAGCCTGAGCACAGCAGATCTGGATTTGGGGCCACTCGTACATCCATTGGGCAGCCCTCAGTGTAAGACAGTTTCCCGGAGGAGAAAACCTGTTCTTGGCACCTGAGAGGGCAGAGGTGCATTGGTTGGGATGGTGCGGGATGCACTGGAATGAGTTACTGGCAACACTGCAAGGAAAAGCGCAAAAGAGGTTGCAGCCTAATGTTATAGTAATTCATTTGGGGGGAAATGATATAGGGGTTATACCTGAGAGAGAGAGCTTAAAGAGATGGTCAGGCAGGACCTGGAAAGAGTGAAGCAATGGTGGCCCCAGGTGCATATAATTTGGTCTGATATGGTGCAGCAGCAGCTGTGGCAGCACACCCAGAACATTAGGGCAATAGAGAAGGTGCACCAGATGCAGAACGTGGCCATACAACCGATTATGGACTTGGTCTGGGGGGGTTCATAGCAAACCACCTGGGAGTGTCGGTAAAAAAAGCCAGATCTGTATAGAAGGGATGGGGTACATTTGTCAGAGAAAGGAATAGACCTGTTTCTGAATGACATACAATGGGCAGTGGTGAGAGTATTGGCATGAGGTGCTCGTGGGGCGAGAGTTAGTGAGAACTCACCTTGTGGTGGCTTGGTAGTCTTGGAAAGCTGTGGGAGGGGGTAACAGGGGATCATGGGTCTTGACCAGCCAGATCTCCCTGAGGCTAACAGGAGGGCAGGCCTGACAGATGGAGTCTGGATGGCACCCTCTTCGGGCAGCGTCCCGCGGCATGGCAGATCCTCTGACGTGGGAGGAGCTAGCTGCAGCCGGTCATAGATCCATCCTTCATGCCCTGGAGATTGTTGCCCTCACGTGGTCTTGGTTGATGGTAAGGCAGCACTTCCCTGGGAGGGAAGGTCGACCATCAATGATCTAGTTGCTCCATGGTGAGCTAAATTCCTTCCAAGGCTATTTTGCTGTGCACATCACGCTGAAGTGAATGTGTATTTGGTTTTATTAATAAACACATGGCTGTGGCTTTTTCTCCAAAGCTCGTTGTTGTGTCAGTTTGTTCAGGTGAATAAGGCATATGCCCTCAAAAGACAAAAAGAGGAGAGTGACTATCCTTACTAAGAATGCAATAATGCAATACATTTTGAAAAACTTTAGGATATAACTAATGAAGATGGTAGACTAGATATTTTAACTGGGACACTTAATGTCATCAGGATAGCACTATGTAATTTATATCATGAACAGAGATCCCTCTGAGTGTTTTATTAAGGTAGTACATCCCTAAGCAGCTTACATGACTACAGAATAATCAAAGAAATAGATTTTAATGAGGTGCCTGATCCTTTCTTGGTTGAAAACAGCCCCAGACCAAATCTTGGGCTCACAAAGTCAGGGTCTTTGTTACTCTGTCTGATAAAAGATCTCAGGTTAATGGACTCCTGGTGCTTAACACACCCACAGGAGAGAGACTACTCTTCTTTTAAACAGACATAAGTCTTATAGCAGAATTGACTATTTCCTCATATCAATAATGACAACAGATGCTATAGAAAATGCTAGCAGAGAGAATATTCTGCTGTCTGACCATACCTTGATAAATGTGTCCCTAGTAATTCAGGATAGCCATCACAAAACATTCAGCTGGAAGCTAAACACAACATTCTTAGAGGAGAGGAACTTTCCAGATTGGCTACAGAAAGAAACATTGGGAAACTTTACTATTAATGACACTAGTGAAGTATCTGATATTTGTTTATGGGAAGCATTTAAATCCTGCATAAGAGAAAGGATTATCAGTCACAGCACAAATAAACAAGCATTTGTCAACGCCAAATGTTGATTGCATTGGTGTGTTGACCACGCTCAGTGGTCCTCTGTCAGGCGCTCAGTCTGTTTCATCCGGTGCTGCAGGCTGCTGTTTTGTACTGAGCTCCTACGTGCATTGGCACCTTGTTCTGGCCACTAAGAGTTCTGCAGCTGTCCCGACAGAACTCCGTTGAGGTGGGTCAGTCGTCCTCTCTCACTCGTGTATTCTGTTTCTCTTGGTGCTGCAGGCTGCCCTTTTGTACTGGGCTCCTGCCTCTGTTAGGGGCTTTTTCTGCCCACAAAGAAATCTGCAGCAGTCCCGACACAGGTCTGTTGAGCCTGCTGACTCCCCCTCTTTCACTCACTCATTCCAATTCTGCCAGTGCTGCAGGGTGGCCTTTTGTACTGGGCTCCTGCCTGCATTGGCACCTTTTCCTGCCAACAAAGAAATCTGCAGCAGTCACGACAGAGCTCTGTTAAGGTTGCACACTCCCTGTGTCACTCACTCTTTCTGTCTGTCCTGGTGCTGTAGGTTGCCCTTTTGTACTATCTGCAGCGGTCCCGACAAAGCTCCGTTTAGCTCGCTCACGCAGTCCCCTTCTCTCACTCACTCATTCCGTTTCTGCCGGCACTGCAGGCTGCCATTTTTCATTGGACTCCTGTCTGTGTTACCACCTTCTTCTGCCCACAAAGAAATTTGCAGCACTTACAATACAGCTCTGTTGAGCTCGCTCACTCCCCCCGCTGTCACTCGCTCATTCTGGTTTCCCCCCCAGTGCAGGCTGCCCATTTGTACTGGGCCCCTACATGCACTAACACCTTTGTCTGCCCACAAACAAATCCACAGCTGTCCCAACAGAGCTCTGTTGAGGTCACTCAGTCTCCCTGTCTCACACGCTCATTCAGTTTTTCCTGGCTCTGCAAGCGGCCCTTTTGTATGGGACTCCTGCCTGCATTGGAGCCTTTTTCTGCCCACAAAGAAATCCGCAGCAGTCCTGACAGAGCTCTGCTGAGCTCACTCAGTCCCTGTCTCAGTCGCTCGTACTGTTTCTCCCACTGCTGCAGGCTGTCCTTTTGTACTGGGCCCCTGACTGCATTGATGCCTTCTTCTGCCCACAAGAAAATCCACAGCAGTCCTGAAAGAGCTCCGGTGAATTCGCTGACTCTCCGTCCATCACTCGCTGTCTTGTTCTGTTTCTCCCTGTGCTGCAGGCTGCCCTTTTGTACAGGGTTCTTATGTTGTGCCCTTTCTGTGCCCACAAACAAATCCACAGCTGTCCTGACAGAGCTGTGTTGAGGTCGCTCAGTCTCCCACTCTCACACGCTCAGTCTGTTTGTCCTGGCTCTGCAAGCGGCCCTTTTGTATGGGACTCCTGCCTGCATTGGCGCCTTTTTCTGCACACAAAGAAATCCACAGCAGTCCTGACGGAGCTCCGGTGAGCTCACTCAGTCCCCGTGTCTCACTCGCTCGTACTGTTTCTCCCACTGCTGTAGGCTGGCCTTTGTGCTGGGCACCTGCCTGCATTGATGCCTTTTCTGCCCACAAAGAAAATCTGCAGCAGTCCTGAAAGAGCTCAGTGAGTTAACTCCTCCCAATCCCTCACTCGCTCTCTCGTTCTGTTTCTCCCAGTGCTGCAGGCTGCCCTTTTGTACTGGGCTCTTGCATTGGGCCCTTTCTCTGCCCACAAACAAATCTGTAGCAGTCCCGACAGAGCTCAGTTGAGCGTGGTCACTCCCCCTCTCACTCGTTCGATCTTAATGTGTCCCATACAGTGATTTCCCATAGCGACCGTGCTATTCTGCGGCAGGAGTGCAAAAACACATTGTAACCACGATGTGAAACATGGCAGCTGTACTGTTCATAAGGAGGTGTGGAAAAATGCCACTGTTGAAAATGTGGGGTGAAAATATCACAATATTGTGAAGTTACAAGGGTGTGTGGAAACAGGTCAACGCATACGTGTAACACAGTCATGTCATGAAGGTTCATCACCCGATTTTCAGCATAGGCATTTTAGGACCTCTGCTCATCAACAGTGCCACTGTCATTTTCTTAATCTGTCCCGATCAGTGATTTCCCACAGTGACTGCGTTATTCTGCGCCACAACTGTGAAAACACATTTCGGTCAGGATGTGGAAAATGACAGCTGTGCTGCTCATAAGGAGGTGTGGAAAAATTCCACTGGTGAAAATGTGGGGTGACAATATTACAAATCTGCGAAGTTACAAGGGTGCGTGGAAAGTGTGCAACACGCACTTGTAACACAGTCATTCGATGGGTAATTATCACCAGATTTTCAACATAGGCATTTTAGGACCTCTGCTCATGAACAGTATCACTCTCATTTTCTAAATCTGTCCCAGACAGTGATTTCCCACAGTGGCCACTCTATTCTGTGCCGGCAGTGCGAAAACACATTTCGGCCAGGATGGGAAAAATGACAGCTTTACTGTTCATAAGTAGGTGTGGGAAAATGGCAATGTTGGAAATCTGGAGTGATAATATTATAAATTTGCGAACTTACTAGCGTGCATGCAAACTGCGCAACGCACGCTCGTACCACACTCATTTTATGGAGTATCATGACCACATTTTCAACATAGCCATTTCAGGACCTATACTCATGAACAGTGTCACTGTCATTTTTTTAATCTGTCCCAAACACTGATTTCCCACAGCTACCGAGCTATTCTGTGCCGGAAGTGTGAAAACACAGTTCCGCCAGGATGTGAACAATGACAGCTGTACTGTTCATAAGGAGGTGCGACAAAATGCCAATGTTGCAAATCTGGTGTGAAAATATTGCAAATTCATGAAGTTATGAGCGTGCGTAGCAACTGTGCAGTGCACGCTCGTAAAACAGTCATTTTTGGGATTTTTCCCACCACATTTGCAACATAGGCTTTTTGAGAGCCCACCTCATGAACACTGGCACTGTCATTTCATTCATCGGTCCCAAAAGGTGATTCCGCGCAGTGACTGCAAAATCACCTTTCCGGCCTGATTAACACCATGACAGTTCAAGAATTCATGAGGAGGGGTCCCAAAAACCCCTTGTTGGAAATTTGGTGAAAAAATTTTCAAAAATGCCCGAGATATGCAGTAAAGTTGAAAACCCCCTATGTATTACATTATACAGCTTACCGGCATTTCGTCAGTTCTGATCGGCTTTAAAGAAGCGCCAGATGTGTTCCCGATCCACGAAGATCAGCGCTGAGCTCATCAGGTAAGTATGGGGTGAGTGGGGGTGTGGGGAGGCAGGGTGTGCAGTGGGTGAGTGCGGGTGGGAGCCAGGCGGCGAAAGGACAGTTTCCTGCTTTCAGGTATAAAAGCGGATGTCATGGGACTGTTTTCCCACTTTGCAGGGGCCTCTGGCACACTGGGGTTGGCTCCCAGTGTGCCAGCAGTGGCTTTCTCACTCGGGGCAGCAGTAGCTGACGGGGATTGGGCACCCCATCAGTGAAGGGCGGGGTATCGTTATGCCGACGGGGATTGGGTACACCCATTAGCAGGAACAAAAGGGGGTGGGGTGATGGAATGCAGATGGAGTGGGCTCCCCATCGGCAACAAAACAAACAGCGGAGGCTACAGCGGCGGGGATTGGGCACCCTGTTGGCAGGAACAGAAAGGGGGTACAGAATGCCCGTGGGGTGGCTCCCCTGTCGGCAACAAAACAAACAGGGGGGCACTACAGCTGATGGGGATTGGGCACCCCATCGGCAGGAACAAACCCAGGGGGGCACAGAACGCAGACAGGGATTGGGGCACCCGTCGGCAACTAAACATGGTGGGGGGGACAGGTATATTGTTTGTGAACACAGCGGCAAGCCACCGCCATGTTCACAAACAATCTCAGGGCTTTACATCCCATCCTGCAATGACAGGTCGCTCCCTCATTGCAGCGGATGACTGACGCTGCAATGACAAGGCGGCCCCTGATTGCAGCAGCTGTTTTTTTTGGAAGTTTGTGGTAAACTGGCTGAACTAGTGTCAGAAGCAGCGTGCCACGGCATTGGGGGAAACGGGGCAAGCCTCTGCAGGCTGTGGGGGCATTGGCCACACCAGTGCCACGCCTCCACAACCTGCTTCTGTACAAACCTGTCGCAACATGTTTCTTGTGCATGCGCGCAATCAACATAAAAACAGAAAAGGAAACTAAAGGACATGGGAAACACCCTTAAAACCATAAAACACCAACACAAAAGATACCTAATACTAAATCAAGTTCTTATCTATGATATTACAAAGCTTAAATATGAAATAAATAAAGCTTACATGGCAAAGTCAGAATAGGCTTTGCTCTGCACGAAACAGAAATATTGAGAATCGGGGAAAAGGCTGAAAATATATTAGTCTACAAGTTAAAAAAAGATACAAAGCCAAAAGCTGATTTCCAGGGTCAGAAAGAAATCAGAACAAACAATAATTAATAATAAAGATACTAATGCAACATTTGTTGGCTTCTAAATAGATATATAATGTGACTCAACAAACAAACAAAAATAAAATCTGCACTCTATTACTCTCCCTGAATTGTCTGCACAAGATAGCTGCAAACTCAGTACCACAAACACTTTGATTGAAATATTAGAAGCCATCAATGATCTCCCTAACAGTAAAATTCTGGGACCAGATTGCTTCGGTACAGAATTTTGTAAACTCTTTAGCCTAGAAATATCCAGCTATATACAAAAAGCCAGATTAGAATCTATTTATTCCAAAAACCTCCTTCAAACTATGAATACTGCCTATATATCATTACTTGCAAAACAAGAATTTGTCAATGCCGAATGTTTGCTTGCTGGTATTAGCACTGGAAATGCAGGAGTTAGACAGATGCAGAATAGGAATGGCAGTGAAGTATTGAACTTCATACCAACCCCACCTCCATCCTGTAGAGATGGACAGGCATTGTGGTAAGTGTTTGGGTCATCGCCCATGACGTTCATGCCATGTCACCTCACCCTATTCTGCAGACACCAACACATGCTGAGTTGTGCCTTGGGGTGCTTGGCTTTACAGTCACCCCATTCCATAAGGACATACACTGAAATGGCTGCAGTATAGGAGAATGGGGTGAACTCTGGGGCCAAAGAGTCCAAGGTACACCTTGATGCCTATCTCTGGCTGGGGGCTGGGGGTGAAATGGCATGAGCAGTACAGTCGGCAATCCAAAGGCACACCCCGATGCCTGTCAGTCTGTACAGGGTGGGATGTTATGGTTAGAAACCCAAATGCCCCAGTCATTTATTGGTATTTGCACTATAAATTTTCAACATGGCCTTTTTGTGACCCCACCTCATGAAAGCATTGGTACGTCTTCTCCTGAAGAGTGGGCAGTGTGATTTTGTCTATGTGTCCCAAACTTTGAGGTCCAACATTGACCATGTCATTCTGCGCCACATGTACGAAAACACAGATCAGGCTGGATGTGAAGAATGACAGCTGTACCATCCATAGAGGGGTGTGAAGAAATGGCAATGTTGAAAATCTGTAGTGGGAACATTAAAAATGCTTGCACTTCCGAGCATACGTGGAAACTGTGCAATGCATGCGCATAACACAGTCATTTTATAGACTTTCATCACCAAATTTTCAACAGAGGCATTTTAGGACCTCTGCTCATGAACAGTGTCACTATGATTTTCTTAATGTGTCCCAAACACTGATTTCTCACAGTGACCACACTATTCTGCGACAGACGTGCAAAAACACATTTCAGCCAAGATGTGAAAAATGACAACTGTATTGTTCACAAGGAGGTATGGAAAAATGCCAATGTTGAAAATCTGGAGTGAACATATTGCAAATTCGTGAAGTTAGGAGAATGCATAGCAACTGTGCAATGCATGCTCGTAAAACAGTCATTTTTTTGATTTTTCCACCAAATTTGCAAGATAGACTTCTTGAGAGCCCACCTTATGAGCACTGGCACTGTCATTTCATTAATCAGTCCAAAAGATGATTCCACGCATGTAACCGCAAAATCACCTTTTGGGACTGAATAACACCATTGAGAAGGGGTCCCAATAGACTGATGTTGAAAATTTGGTGCCAAAATCCCCCAAAATACCTGAGATATGCACCAAAGTTGAAAAAGAGACTCATAGTTCAGCATCCCCAGACATCCAGGTTTTATCTCCTTCCCAAAATCCACAAAACAGGTAACCTGGGTCATCCCATAGTGTCCGCCTGCTCCTGCCCCACATCCCACATCTCTGCATTTTTGGATGGCCTCATGAGACCCCTTGTTGAGTCCTTGCCCTCCTATGTTAAAGACACTAACCATGCTCTCCAGTTTTTTGACAGGTTCAGATTCAGTGACTCTCATCAGCTCATCTTCACCATGGACATCAAATCTCTTTACACAGTGATCCCCCATGATGATGGTCTGACAGCTTTGCAGCATTTCTTGAATAAGCGGAAAGTCCAGCAGCCACCCACACACACACTAACTTGTCTGGCAGAACTGGTTCTTACACTCAATGCTCTTTCTTTTAATAACAGTTTTTTTCAGGTCAGTGGAGTTGCCATGGGTACCAAGATGGGTCCCAGCTTTGCTACTCTGTTTGTGGGTTGGGTGGAGGAACGTTTTTTTCTCTCATTCACAGGGACTGTGCCTGAACTCTACAAACACTACATTGATGACTGTGTGGGAGCCACCTCCTGCTCCAGGGAGACCCTCCAAATCTTCCTTGACAAGTTTACCAGGGCCCATCCTTCCCTTCAGTACACTGTTGAAGTATCCTCCTCTACACTGCCTTTTCTGGATATCCAGCTGTCAGTCCAGAACACTGGTCTGAAGACATCAGTCTGTTACAAACCCACTGACTCTCACAGTTTCCTCCTCCACAGCTCCTTCTATCCTAAACATGTCAAGAATGGCCTGCCTTATTCACAGTTTCTTAGACTTCACAGGTTATGCAGTGAAGAGGATGATTTTGGTGAGCAGACCCAAATAATGCATAGTTTTTTTTTTTATCAACAGGGGATACCCTAAAAGCACAGTGGACAGAGCACTCTCCCGGGTCAGTAACATGCCCCGTAACCTTGACCCCCGCAGGAGGGATACTGTCACTGTTTTGCTTTTAGACCACATGCTGATGCAGCACCTTGTTTTTGGTTTTTACAAAACCCTATTTATGCCATTATACAGCTTACCGGCATTTCTTCAGTTTACGGTCGGCTTTGAAGAGTGCAGACGTGTTCCAGGTCCACTGAAGATCATCGTGTTGGGCTCTGGAGGTAAGTATGTAGTGAGGGGGGAGTGGTGAGGCAGGGTGCACTGAGGGTGGGTGTGGATTGGGGGAGGGGCCACCAGGCTTAACGAGGGACTATTTTCTGCTTTACAGGTCTTTAAAAGAAAAAAATGCAAAACAATGTGGGACTTCTTTTTTTTTACAGGGACATTTGGTACGCTGGGGTGGGCTCCCAGCATGCCACCAGAGTGTTTTTTTTTTGAGGGGCTGTAGCCAACAGGGGATTGGGCACCCCTGTCGGCACTAAACAAATTTTGAGGGGAACATTAAGCTGATATGGAGTGGGTTCCCCCATCGGCAAATTAAACAGGGAAGGGGGGCTGAAGCAGATGGGGATTGGGCCCCCCACTAGCAAACAAATAGTTTTTTTGGGGGGCGCATGATGCCAAGGGGGATTGGGCACCCCCTCGGCACTGGGGCTGTGTAATACTGTTTGTAAACATGGCGGCAGCTTGCCACCGCATTCACAAGCAATATTACACTAGGCAAGGTACTGCCCTGCAATGGGTTACTCCCTCATTGCAGCAGAATGGCTGCCGCTGCAATGATGAGGCAGACCCTGATTGCTGCGGGGAAAACGTTTTAACTTGGTGGCACTTTTGGAAACTAGTGTCATCAGCACACTGTGCCTCCATTGGTCCACCAGTGCCAAGCCCCCAAATGCAGTGCCTCCATTGGCTGCCACAGTGTTGCACCTCCACAACCCGCTGCTCTCCTAAGCTGCCACATACTATTTCTTGCACATGCATGCAAACAAACATAAAAAGGGAAAAGATACCTTAGATGGTACCAACTATAAGTCAATTTCTTTGCTTAATATAGACTACAAAACACTGCTAAAATAATCACTAAGTGAATTCAAACTATCATTCACCAATTAAATGGTCCAGAACAAGTGTGCTTTATAAAAGGGAGTGCAGGGTCTGACGACATCAGATGTTTACTTAACACAGTTTGGTCCTGGGGGGAAGGGAATACATCCCAGCTATTGCATTTTCATGAGAAATGCTAAAAGTATTTGATTCCTTGGACCGGAACTTCATGTACAAGGTACTTAAAATCACCTTTTGTGTCAAACTTTTTAGATGTATGTCCCTTGCATCCTTCTAAACCCTTTGAAAATTGGGCCCACTATCTTATTTCAGGGAAATATCTTGTCTCAAACTTAATTGCCCCCTATACTGACCTCTTATCTTACTAAAAGGTTCCTAGGAAATATCATTAAAGAAAGTCTTTAGTACTTAGGAATAAAGATAACTATGGACCTCAAAAGATCCTAGAAATCATCATAACCCAATACTGAAAGAAGTAGTAACTGATTTTGAAAAAGGGAACAAACTGAATATTTCCCTCTGGGGAAGATTTATGCCATTAAAGTGACTTCAGCTCCAAAATTATTTTATGTAATACAGAGCATATCTTCAGTTCTTTCCAAATATAATTCAGTTTCAGTTATCCAGACTTCCTGGGAGACATGAAATTAGTTCAGATAATAGGGTGTCCACAAAACTGGGATTAAAACATTCTGGATGTACTCACTTGGGAGACATGCAACCAGACTGTAAAATAGCGATGTCCATACTGGGGGGTCACTGGATTGAGATTGCACTGTACCAAAAGAAGAAATTAGAATTCCTAATCAGGATGTTTCTCTGGGGAGATAAACCAGCAAGACTAGCCCTGAACAAACTTAGAGCAAGAACAGATAAAGGTGGATTTGTGTTGCCAGGATGGGAGAACAATAAAGATGCATTCATACTTAAACAATCCTTGCTACTTTTGAAAAAGTTGAAAATCTCTGATCCCCCTCTCTGGTTATTTATTGCAAAATTGTATTGTAGTATCATGCACATGTTTTTGGAATGTAAACAAAATGTGGATCCTTTCTCTGTATTGTATAACTTTAATAAACTTTGAATTACAAAAAGAAAAACTGTTATTGTATCCCAATCCTTTACTGGATTTTCTCAACATAGCTCTTCCACCTTAGCTAAAAGACAACCCCTTGCAAAATACGTTCAATTAAAATTATTAATACCACCATTAAGAACTTAAATATGCATTACCACTGAGAAAACTAACACCTTTATGGAATAACCTAAGGAGCGGTTAAGGGTATGGCAACTCGGTTTCAATATGAAAAAGTGCAAAATAACGTACTTAGGGCACAGAATCCCAGGGTCAGAGTACAAAATGGGTGGAGTGTTTACTGATGACCACCAAGCATGTGAGACCTGGGAGTAATCATATCTGTTGACCAAAAGGTATCCAGGCAGTGCAACAAGGCAGTGTGGAGGGCTAGTGGGGTGCTGCGGTGCATAGGGAAGAGTATCACCAGCAGAAAGAGAGATTTGGTGTAGCCTCTGTATAGAACTCTGGTGAGATCCCACCTCGAGTACTGATTCCAGTTCTGGAGATCACACCTCCAGAACGACATAGATAGAATGATGGAGGCAGTTTAGAGGAGGGCAACTAAATAGTGAAGGGTGTGTGTAACCTCCCCCACTGTCCCCCCCCCCCCGTTTTGACTAGCACTGCTGCTCCTCTCACATCTAGGCACCACCGAGAGGGGTGGAGGTGGTCACTATGAATATCTCACAGATTCTGTATGACCCATTACTTTTATTACAGAGCCTGCTATCCTCCAACAGACAAATCAAGTGTGGCAACTACAGTACCTGGCTCATACCTGGGGGAACCATTTAGCATGACCATCAACCTGGGTCCCTGGTAGAAAACGTTCACTCAGCATAATGTTAGGTTTGTACTTCTGGTCAGTGGCACCCAAGTAAATCCGGACAATGGAAGCAATAACTGTAATGTCCAAACCAGGTTGAGATCCTTGATTGTGGCTTTTATTCACATAACACAGAGAATAACAAAGCAAAGATGGACCCCCACAGGGCTACACTCACTAGTAATGCAGATTACAGAGGTACAGAGCACACTTCCTCACAGCAAAACATTCAGGTTCTGAATGGATCAGGGTGCACACAGCCCACACTGGTACACTTCTCTTCTTTTCCTGGACTTGGCACCATGGCCTGTACTAGGTCACTTTTCCATATTGCATGGAGGTTGCTGGAGGCTCCCTAAACTACCCACTAGCAGATTCTGGCTCTCAGGGAAATCCAAAATCCCACATCTGGGTGCTTTCCTCAGGCATTGGCCAAATACCTGAGAGAAAACATAGGTGCCCAAACTGAACCCGGAGAGGTAAACCTGGTTACTTCAGATGGGGGGCGTCTCTCCCACCTTTCGCTCCCAAATCTATGCATGGCTATTCATCTGGTTACAACACCTTTCTCTGAAACGCTGCTTGTAGATGCTCTGAAGAAATGTTTTGCACATTTAACATTCTACATTTCACTCTATGGAGGTGTTCTGACTTTAAAAGTTCCGTATGTGGCTATGTCTTTACCCTAGACCCTCACTGTTGCAGATGCTTTTAAGTCATACACAATCTAAAAGTTCTGTACTTGGCAAGTCTCTCTTTGACCCCACAGCAGGCAGAGACTTTTACTAGAAACACACAGTCTTAGTGAACATAATCTCTTTGTCAGAGCAAAACTCACCATGGTATGCCGGTGCCCCAGGGCTTTTTCTCACAAAATGTCTCAGGTACTCACAGAATAAAATGACTCTCAGGCACCTTCACTGTCTCAAGGCTGGACCATAGGTTTGCCCCTGAATCCTGGAATTCCTCTCCATCCCTCCAGGGATGGGGCACTGGAAAACCTCAGAGAAATGGTCTCTACCACTTCCCACAACTGGTCTTCTGCATTCCTCTCTAGGGTGAGAACACACAACCCCTTTTCCTAAGGTAGCTCTCTCTCAGAGCTAGGTCTGAGTAGCTGCACTCTGCAGCACTCCTCACTCTCCTGAGTCTCTCTCAAAAACTGACTTGAATCTCCCAATGTTCTACTGCTAACCCCTGCAGCTAGCATTCCATTGTGGCTTATGCTGCTGTGAGAATTCTAAGGTGACATCATCACTCCAGCTCAGAAGAAACTGAAAACAGAGTGTGACAGTGTGAAATCCATTTAACTGGCATCTCACAAGCTGATTCTTCCTGCCTGCCACTGATTCTAAGTGTGATTCTAGTAACCCCTGGGAACAAGGGGATTATACCCACCCTCGACCAGGAAAATGACTGTCCCCGGTCATTGCCTACATGGCACCAGACCATCCTACCCTATGTGCTAATTATGGAGAGGGGTGATCAGGCCCTCTCCTACCATGCATCAGACACAGGCAGGCAACACTTAGGGCCTAGAGGCCATTGGCTGATGCATCAGCCCCAACACTATGATCTTACTATGGTAACCAGCGGCCCTGGAAGAACTGTCCAGAGAATAGCCCTAATAGACCAGCACTGTGGCCCCTATTGCAGGTCAGAACCACAGCCTGTCTATCCCTCTAGCCCTCTAGGGAAACCTATTTAACCAACGCAACCTACCCAAAACAGGGGAACCTCCCCCCATCCCTGGACACCTGTAAACCACACCAAGGAGCTAACACTACACCCAAGCATTACACTCCCACACTCCCCCACAACTACACCTGTGGAAGGAAAAGTTAACATGTTAACAACTACACTGTAATTTAAACATAACTGTTTAAAGCACATGAGGAACTCCGCTGAGCCCCTCCACTCCTTTTCTTGTCTTCTCTTCTGTCTTCATCAGGAACCACCTGAAAGAGAAAAAGACAAAAATACACCCCTAATCTGCAAACACAGTGCACTATCATAACCCTTACCATCAAACACTGGAGAATCCCCAAAAATATTTTTTAGAAAAAATAGAAAACAGTAGAAAAACATTAACATTATATACAATACACCTTTTGGGGACGGAATGCCCTAAATGTCCCAAGTAGTGACAACAGTGCCCGAAGGCAAGTCCAAGAAAGAGTATGTCCTGGGCTGGAGCCCGGAGAAGCACAGTTCTTATAGTACTGTAGTCCTGAAGGGGAGAGTCTTTGTGGACAGTAAAAACAGTCTGTAGTCTGCCAGGTGTAGGATGTGTATTGCAATGTCAATAAGGTAAGAAAAGTCTGGACTTACCAGTCCCTTGAAGAACGAAAATAGAACAGCACCTGGATCTCCAGCCGAAGACTCTCCCTGGCAGCATCTTTCAGATATAGCTGGATGGAAATCTTCTGAAAATGACGGGATGCACATCTGGAAGCTGCTGGGCTGATATCATCTAGGAGATGGAACCTTGGAACAGGAAAGGAACAGCTGGTCTGAAGTCATCTGAAATCCCAGGTGATGAATCAGAAAACAGCTGGGTTGATGTCATCTCTGGCTGATGTCATCTCTGGAAGGTCAGGCAATGGATCTGGAAGGCACACTGCAAGGCTGACAAATCTGGATGTACCTTTGGATCCTGGAACACCATACATACCCAAATATGGGTATGGCACTGGCTGGATGGCAGCACTGGCTATCACTGTTCTGCTTTCCATTTGGTAGGCATGAGCACATTTACAGGAAGCTGGTTACATTGAGGGTAGTACCACAGTGGGTCATATGCAAGAATTATTACACCATCTGGGCACTCATAATTCACATTGTAGAAAGTCTCATTGCCCTTTCTGTCCACAATACTTACAGTGTCTATGAACAGTGTCCTGCCCACTTTCCAGTACTTGAATCTGTCTCTGACAGCTTTGTCTCTGACATATCGAGTTGCACCCAGATGCAGGTCTTTAGTTGCCTCTTCCACGATCCAGGCTTTCCTGTTTCTCTCAATCTCCTCCCAGACTCTCCAAGGAAAGGTAGGAAAGGACGTCCCATAGATCTAATTTGCCTCCTTCCTATGAACCTGTCTTTCCTCCTTACTACTCTTGGTCAGTTCAAGACCACCAGCCTGGCTTGGGGTGGCCAGTCCTGGTTCTGCCAGTGTGGCATACTCAATGCTACATAGAATGGATCCCTAACCCTTCTTTTTGGGGGCAGGGCTGTGGAGTCACCAATCTCTTCTTCTGCTTCCTCGGAGGCTAGAGTCTGAGGCTGTGGACTAGCACCTTCATCATCAGGATACATAGTTTCCCCCTCCTCCTCTTCCTTGCTTAGGATCTGAGCCCAGGAGTGAGCAATCGTCCTCAATCCTGAGACTGTCCACTTTTCACTGGGTGTGGAGGTAGACACCTCCCAATCTAGGGTCTCTCGCATCTCATCCTCTCCTATGAGACTAGGGCTTGGACCCTCTCTCCACGGATCCACTTATGCTCCCTCCGCACTGTCCATCTGTGACCCGGACATGGAGACATCACAAGGACTCTACTCTGCCAGTACATCCACACCCTCTTCCTTTGTGCCACACTCTGCTGGGCTTCCCCCAACAGGGTCAACCTGGTGCTGTGTGCTGCCATTTGCAGGATCTTGAAGCTTTGTCCACGTGGGAGCCAAATGAATCTTGGGTGCCCCGTTAGGCCTTGCTTCTCTAAACACTCAGAACAGTGAGGAATTATGAAGACATCCCTTCCAGCCTTGAGGCACATTATGCATGCTCTCACAGGGTATCTGGGAATCGTAACATGAGGAGGAAAACATCCACCATAGAAACATCTCTCTATTTCTTTCTGCTTATTAACCTCTTCCACTATCATAGCCCGGGCATGATCCTTGTAGCAGGATGATCCCGAAGCCATGACTGCAGAAAAATATGAAAGTTCACAGTTATCTCAAAGTTCACTTTGCTTGGAACAGTCTCATAAAATGGCTCCCCTGCTGCTGTGTTTACATTACTACCCTACCCTGTAACGATGGCGGCAGCACTCCTGGTGCAGCAACATTCTGTATCTGACTCAGGCCACTGTGCATCCAATTTACTGCATACTGAAAAAGTTTACTCAAGCTACACAGACTGCACTTTTTTGCTTCCCCAGCACATCTATATGATTTTTCTAGGACCTTAAATGAGCTTTCGATCACTTTTTCTTGCTTAAAGTCACTAAAGCCAAAGTATTTCATGAACAGTATTGTCTGTTTTGTTGCATCTCTCATACAACCCACAGTCTCTCACTTTGCTCAGAAAATTACACTGTTGCTTAATCCATAATCATGCTCACAGTCTAATGCTCAGAATTATTGCTTAGGTCGAATTTATTTTACACAGTCCTTCTTTGCAAAAATAATCACACTGTTTACACACAGACCCAGCTAGTTTTAGAAAAATCACACACAGTTTGAGCTCAGTTTTGCTGAATGGTACTCACTGAATCAGTAGCTGGTTTTACGATGGAAATTTCAGCCTACAGCTGATCCTGGAGGCCTCTGGGTTAAAATGGGATGGCGGTCTTGCCGATTGTCCTTGCGAACACCATGCTTTGTTTTGATAGGAATACAGGTTGAGCCTGATTTAAAACAGAAGAGTCTGATATTTTACTTTTTATAACATTTGCAGTCACCATGATGCCCCTCCTGGCTAACCAGCTCACACACCACTTGCTCTCTCCCTCTCAAACACCGGGCAACAGTTACATAGAAACACAGAATTTGACAGCAGATAAGGACCGCTTGACCCAACCAGTCTGCCCATTTCCCTACCTAATGGATAAGCTGCAGATCCTAGTTAACCAGCAGCCTACTTCTTCCTACCCCCACCCCCTAGAATTGCCTTATGACTGTCCCATGCATGCTTGAATTCCACCACTGTTTTTGACTCCACAACTCTCCTTGAAGGCCGTTCCATGCATCCACAACCCTCTCTGTGAAAAAATACTTCCTTAAATTACCTCTGAGCCACCCCCATCTTCAAATTGTGCCCCTTGTTCTTGCACACCTCTTTTTTTGAAAGATGCTACCCTCTTGGACTTTGTTGATTCCCTTGAGGTACTTGAAAGTTTCTATCATGTCCCCCCTCTCCCTCCTTTCCTCGAGGCTATACATATTAAGCTCCTTAAGTCTCTCTTCATATGTCTTCCGGTGCAGACCCTGCACCATTTTTTGCCCTCCTCTGGACAGCTTCCATCCTGTCTATGTCTTTGAGGAGATTGGGTCTCCAGAACTGCACGCAGTACTCCAGATGAGGTCTGACCAGCTGTCTGTACAGAGTGATAATAACTTCCTGTTTTCTACTGGTGATGCCTCTCTCTATGCATCCCAGTATCCTCCTAGCCCTCCTTGCTGCCCTTTCACATTGCTTGCCCACCTTTAGGTCATCTGATATGACTGCCCCCAGGTCCCTTTCCATTTTTGTTGTTGTTAGTATCTCACCCCCCATTGTGTACTCTTCCTCTGGGTTTTTGTTTCCCAGGTGCATTACCTTGCACTTCTTAGCATTGAATCTAAGCTGCCATACATTTGACCATTCCTCTAACCTTCCAAGTCCCTTCTCATCCACCCCACCTTGTGCATCAACTCTGTTGCAGATCTTTGTGTCATCTTTAAAGAGACATACTTTTCCTTCCAGTCCCTCTGCAATGTCGTTTATAAAGACATTGAAGAGGACCGGTCCTAATACTGAACCCTGAGGTACCCCACTAGTAACCCCCCTTTCTTCAGAGTGGACTCCATTGCCACTATGAAGCTGGCTTGAGGGCAGGACTGATTGCAGTCTCACCAATCACTCGACGCAAAGCAAATGAACCTCTCTCTCTTCTTGTGCTCTTTTCCTCCACGGGGATCATCGAACAGGCAAAATTTAAACTGCATAGCAACTTTTTTTCTTTTCAACTGTAACTCCATGGTGGGAGCACCATTTTAACCATTTTTCATGGCAATTTCCTAAGCGACTCCCCCAGTCCATACAGCAAGCACTTTAAACTTCTAGGGCAGAAATGGCTCTTTGTTTCTCACAGTTCTCCATACATTTTCTTGTCACAACTTGAAAATTAAAAGCTGGCAAACATTATATTTGGTGCAGGACAAGGGGCACACACAATCTGGCTTTACAGCACCTTGGTAAACATTGGCACAATTAGAGCAGCAGATGAACAGCAGCACACAGCGGCACATACAGATGGCACTTCTCTGGTCAATCCCTTATGCGCAAAGCTTCCGATTTTTTGAGCTACTACTGGCAGACAGACAAAAAGCTAGCCACAATCTGAGCAAACCTTTCTTGTTTTCTCCCAAACTCCAAGCAAGTCCTGAGCAGTGCCTCCATTTTTTAACCTTCCCACACTGCCCCCCCGTTTTGACTAGCAGGGCTGCTCCTCTCACATCTAGGCACCACCGAGAGGGGTGGGGGTAGTCACTACGAATATCTCACAGATTCTGTATGACCCACTACTTCTACTACAGAGCCTGCCATCCTCAGACAGGCAAACCAAGTGTAGCAACTACCTGGCTCACACCTGGGGGGACCATTTAACATGGCCATCAACCTGGGTCCCTAGGAGAAAACGTTCACTCAGCATTATGCTAGGTTTGTACTTCTGGTCAGTGGCACCCAAGTAAATCTGGACAATGGAAGCAATAACTGTAATGTTCAAACCAGGTTGGGATCCTAGAGTGTGGCTTTTATTCACATAACACAGAGAATAACAAAGCAAAGATGGACCCCCACAGGGCTACACTTACTGGTAATGCAGATTGCAGAGGTACAGTGCACACTTCCTCACAGCAAAACCCTCAGGTTCTGAATGGATCAGGGTGCACATGGCCTGAACTGGTACACCTCTCTTCTCTACTTTTCCTGGACTTGGCACCGCGGCCAGTACTAGGACACTTTTCCATATTGCATGGAGGTTGCTGGTGGCTCCCTAAACCACCCACGGGCACATTTTGACTCTCAGGGAAATCCAAACTCCCATGTCTGGGTGCTTTCCTCAGAAATTGGCCAAATGCCTGAGAGAAAACATAGGTGCCCAAATTGAATCCGGAGAGGTAAACCAGGTTACTCCAGATGGGGGTGTCTCGCACCTTTCGCTCCCGAATCTATACATGGCTATTCATCTGGATACAACACCTTTCTCTGAAACGCTGCTTGTAGATGCTCTGTAGAAATGTTTTGCACATTTAACATTCTACATTTCACTCTGTGGAGGTGTCCTGACCTTAAAAGTTCTGTATGTGGCTATGTCTTTACCCTAAACCCCCACTGTTGCAGATGCTTTTAAGTCATACACAGTCTAAAAGTTCTGTACTTGGCAAGTCTCTCTTTGACCCCACAATAGGCAGAAACTTTTACTAGAAACACACAGTCTTGGTGAACATAGTCTCTTTGTTAGAGCAAAACTCACCACGGTATGCAGGTGCCCCAAGGCTTTTTCTCACAAAATGTCTCAGGTGCTCACAGAACAAAATGACTCTCAGGCAGCTTCAGCTTCTCCAGGCTGGACCAGGGGATTGCCCCTGAATCCTGGAATTCCTCCCCATCCCTCCAGGGATGGGTCACTGGAAAACCTCAGAGGAACTGTCTCTACCACTTCCCACAACTGGTCTTCTGTGTTCCTCTCTAGGGTGAGAAGACACAACCCCTTTTCCTAAGGTAGCTCTCTCTCAGAGCTATGTCTGAGGAGCTGCACTCTGCAGCACTCCTCACTCTCCTGAGTCTCTCTCAAAAACTGACTTGAATCTCCCAACTTTCTACTGCTAACCCCTGCAGTTAGCATTCCATTGTGGCTTATGCTGCTGCGAGAATTCTAAGTTGACATCATCACTCCAGCTCAGCAGAAACTGAAAACAGTGTAACAGTGTGAAACAAATTTAACTGGCATCTCACAAGCTGTCTCTCCTTGCCTGCCAGTAATTCTATGTGGGATTCTAGTAACCCCTGGGAACAAGGGGGTTACATGTGCATCAGAAGACCTAACTGATCAAGGCACCATCTTTGTAGAACATCATAACAGCGAAGTGTAATTGGTGAATCAATAACAGTGACTAAACCACATTGAAAGTGATAATGGTGATCCAGAATAAAGGGCGATAGGGAGTAAATGGTGACTCTGAAGTGCTAATTTGCCCCTTTGTCCATGTGCACCTCGGAGTAGTAATCTTATAGATTGGGGGTCTGGGGGCACAGCCCCCCTTAGGAAGTATAGGAGGCATAGCCCCTCACATGATTACAGATCAGTAATTGTATGGAGCAGCTGTTTTGGGGTGCTGCCTGTACCTCAGGGAGGAGGAGGAGGTGCCATGGCTCAAACGAGTGGCTTAGTGTTGTGGTTGGAGAATACGCTGTCTGAATACCTGAGAGGATGTGAAAGTAACATTCAATTTCAGGTGTAGTATGCCTGAGAAACGTCCTGTTTTGTGGAGCAAATGCATGTGAAATTCACTAATTTCGATGGTCACCATTCTATAACATCGCCATTTCTGTCTTCACCTTTATGAATTCGCCTTTTTAACGGTTGCCAATTTTACATTGCCATTATGACATGGAGCCCACCATCTTTACGTCAAAACTTATGAAGGAGCTAGCCCAGTGGCACTGAACGCTGAGGTGTTGGATGCCTTACCTCGCACTGCGCTGGCGACCCATGTTTGGGAGCAAGCATGGGTCACTGAGGGTTGGTGGGGAGGAGAAGGATTGAGCATCTGTTGGACTGCTCTCCTTCTCTGGAGAGGGGGGTCTTACTTACTGATGCCCGATTGGCCCCTGGCAGAGGCTGGAGGTCAGGGCACAGGGTTACAGCTTAGGGTGAAGTCTGGGCAGATGCCTGGGGGAGGATCATGTGGATGCATGCGCCTCTGCTCCACCGGTGTCATTGCACGCCCAAGATTCCAAACAAGGGTGGGGGCGGAGTGAACAGAGGAAAAAGTGGCACCTCTCACATGGCATGATGGCCATCCATGAGTGTTCATTGAGCACTGGCACCTGAGCTGGATCCATGAAGGGTAGGGAGTTGGGGCTCCCTGCCACCCCGCTGTGGGGAGCAAGCCCCAGGAGTTTCACGGTGCCTGCAGTCCCAGTCCAGACAGATGGTGGCCAGATCCCCGGCAGGATGTGAGGAAAAATCGGGGTGCAGAGAGGTGGCCAAAGAGGATAAATAGTAAGTAAAAAAAAAAAAACTATGCAGGAGATGTGTGCTTTACTGAAAGTAACATCCATCTGGACATCAGTGTATCACCATGACCCACGGTTTGTTGGAGCACTTTAATAATAAATTGTTAACAGGTAAGCTGTCAAAATTTTAAATCAACTGAGGTAGAAAACTGGGATGAATTGTTACCCTATTTAATGTTTACCATTATGGAGGTGCCACCGTAATCCAATGGGTTCTTACCCATTTAATTGTACAGGTTACAACATTGAGGCATTCTGGATCTAATGAAAGAGATGTAGGAAGACTAAGCACATTGTTCACTTAACGTTCTTCAATATGTATTGCAAATGAGAGAAAGACTGAACACGATTGGCAGTTTTGCCAAAGAAAATGTAATAAAACCACAGCAAACCCAGGCAGGGCACTATGACCAAGGGATAAGCCTGTAGAAGTTCAAGTCTGGTGACAAATTAGTCTTTCTGTTCTTTCTGAGAGTAAACTCCTAGGTAAATAGCAAGGACCATATAAGGTCCTCTGAAAGGTGGAGACAGTTTATTATGAAGTCTTACAACCAGATAGAAAAAAAGAAAAACAAATTTGACATGTTAATTTGTTGAAACCCTAGATAGGCAGATATTGCTCATTGACCAAGAAGATTGTAAAGAGGTCTCAAGCTTGGTGATGGATGAGGACATTGATGATGGAACCCTGAACTTAGGACCTAAACTTATTAAGGATCTGAATGCCATTACAGTGGATGACCAGCTCAACCAGACCCAAAAATAAAATGCCCATAGGCTGGCAGAGAATTTAGGGGATGTATTCTCCCTGAAGTCAGGATGAACCCATGTGATCCAGCACCACACAGACACAAACCCAGGTGTCTGGATCATCCAGCAACCATACAGACTATAGAACAAATCTGAGAGACAGTATGGGAAGAAATCCAGTCTATGTTGGAGTCCAGAGTCATTGAGAAATCCCAGACTGAACAATCTAGCCCTGTTGTGCTAGTCCCAAAACAAGACAGAATCACCCCATTTTGTATAGACTTCCAGCGTTAATGCTGCATACAAGTTCGAAGCATACCCTATGCCAGGGGTTGTGAACTTTTGGACCAGCTGAGGAAGGTTCATTACATTAGTGCCCTGATACTAACAAATCTCGCCAACTCTCAAGTCCCATGAGAAAATGACCATCGCAACCCCATTTGATCTATATCAATTTACTGTGCTTCCCTTTGGATTACATGGAGCACCGACCACACTCCAGAGAATTATGGTCTCAGCCACATTCTGTAGAATGATGGAACGCATCCTACAGGTTGTATGCAATGATATACCTGGATGATAATGTCATATATAGCCCTGATTAGGACAGCCTCCTGCAGGATGTGGCTGCTGTACTTTAATCACTCAGGGAGACAGGTCTCATGGCCATTGCTGCTAAGCGCACCTTAGGGCAGCAGGAGAAAAATTTCTTGGGGTATATGGATGGGAAAGGCCACATACACCTGATTATCGACAAAGTAAAGGCGTTAACTGGCTGCCCTATTCCAACTACTAAGAAGCAAGTTAGATCCATTCTTTGAATTGCAGGGTATTACCATTAGTTCATTCTACAATTATCAGCCCTTGCTACCTCACTGACTGATCTGGCCAACAAAATTACCCTGAATAAGGTTTGTTGGTCACTTAAGTGCTAGACAGCATTTCAGGACGCTAAAAATGTGTTGTGTGAGAGGCCAGTCATGGGAAGTGTAAATTGCAACTGTCCCTTAATGTTGTATTCGGACGTCTGAGGCAACACTTGGGAAAGCATTATCACAATATTTGAGGGATGGGTTTCACCCCATCCTACATCTCTGTGGAAAACTTCTTCCCCAGCAGCAGCGCTATGCCATGCTGGAAAAAGACTGTCTGGCAGCAAAGTGGACTGTGATTACTCTGCACTACTACTTCTTAGCATAGAAGTTCACCATCATCACTGATCATGTCCATCTCAAGTGATTACGTGCCATGCAGGATACCAATCCCCATGTTACCAGACAGTATTTGACACTGCAGCCTTTATTGTTTGATGTGCGCCACCAGGTAGGTATCTGGCATGATAATGCTGATTGTGATTGGTTGGCATCCCATGGCACTCCAGACATTACCTCATGGGTTACAGCCCACCTGATAGGCTAATGATGCACATGACCCAGATCAGATTTCCAGTATATCCAGGTCCCAGGAACCCCTGCTCTCCAGTTGTAATTTGTGCATCTGAATAGGCAAGAAGAATCCAGAGAACCCTTGTCTGCTCCTTAAAATTCTAAGGTAGGAACTGTATTTTTATTTTATCAAAAGCCTTCTATGTTGTTGCACTTAAATTATTATTTATATTGTCTGGGGGCCCTCTGCTGCCCCATATTCCTAATTTGGTCAAACCAGGAGTTTTTTTCTGCACCTAGCAATTTATATCTTTAATAGCGCATTACTCTGGTCATTGAATTGCTGTTTGTTGCCTCATATGAGCATTTTTATTCTCTCCTGGCCGCCCCAGGATGTTTTCCTCGAGCCAGCAGGCTGGGACCCTCGCTATCTGGGCCACACGTCCTGGATACTGGCCTCTCAGGCAGCGTGCCCTCTGTCCCAGAGCCCACGTGGCCCTGAGGGCTCATCCTGCAGGCCCTCACCTAAACATCCCCACCGCAAGTCGGCTCTCCTCCCTGCAACTCCACGGCTCCTCTCAGGCCCCTCTTCCCTTCAGAGGGATCGGCGCACGAGGTGCTGTCTCCCAGTGCTGCTGGGGCTCGCTCGGGCAATATTTCCCTGTCAGGCACGCCTACAGCCTGCCAACTCCAGCAGTCGCCTCTTCTCCCCGCGACTCCGCGGTTAACCCAAACCTCCTCCCTCCCTCTGAGGCCTTCCCTCCCGCCTCCCGGCCCACAGGCAAGTCGCGGCCCTCCGGCCATCCATCTGACCGAGGCGTGCCCCCTGATGCTGCTTGGCATCTTGCCACTCTCGCGCCCTCAATCGGAAGCGCAGATCTACCTCCAGGCCTCATCGGGCCCTTCCCTGCAGGCGCGTCCGCTCCTCGGCTAGGAGGAGCATAGCGGACGTGCACCACAAACCCCCTCCTTCCTTTTCGGCCTTCGGGCCAACAGACTCAGCCTCCCAGGATATCGGAGGCCTGCCGGCGCTCACGCTTGCCCTCCCGGAGCCACTCAGAGGGGGCAGGCGCCGGCGATGGTCTTCTGTTTTTGCTGAGAGACCTTCTGAGGAGGCCAACCACGCCCGCGTGGCTCTCGCAGGACACAGTCGGGGCTCGCCCTGCTCCATAGAGGAGCTCCCCCCTCGTCTCTCCGGCCGCTCTCTCTCTCCTTGCACTCGTCATAGGGTGAGCCGGGGGCCCAAAAATCTCGCCAGATAATTAAAATATGAATGCTCCACAATCGGAGGTGCAGATTCAAGGATCTAGGCCTCAGCTGGCTTCCTGACCCCAGTGCGCCACTTGCAGAGGCGGTTCCCAGTGCAGGGGCCCCACGCCATGCCACAGGAGTTCTGGGTCTGTTTCCACAGCGCCCACTTTCATCTTGGGTGACCCTCAGCAGCATTAGAGCGTCTCAAAGTAAAAAAAAATACAAGGAGACCTTCTCAGTCCACTCGGGTCCCTCCCATAGCGACCCCAGTAGGACACCGCAGAGTCCATGCTAGGGAACCTCCCATAGCGACCCTGGCAGGCTCTAGTGGAACTATCCCCTTCCTCAGTGGCCGCGGTCCCCTCCCACAGCAGACCCAGGCCTACCCGGAGTAGCAATCATCTGAGAGGGGATAGTCAGGTAAGGATACCAGAAAAGGAGTCTCCTCCTGTTTCACCAGGGCTTAAGGGACAGCTTTCCGGAGTCTCGTTCCTCGCTCAGACTTTCTCTTTATCTTTCAGATGGTTAAAGCAAAGAAATGTACCGCGTGCAGTGCCTGCCTCCTCCCTCAAACCCCAGGCCCTCTCTGCGTGGCCTGCCTCTTGGACGATGAGCTGTCTTCGATGGAGAGAACCACGGCACCTTCCCTCCCAGGCCCCAGCACTCCAACCTGGGTGGATCCGGGCTCCCTGTTGATACAGAACCAAGAAGAGGCGGTTGCCATGATGGAGAGTCAGCAGAACTTCATGCTGAAGAACATGCAGAAGCTGGAGGTGCTTACCCAAAACAGATCTCGGCCGCCCAGCACAGAGCTCACCCACCAGAGAGACCTCCTAGAGGATCCACCAGCCCCAGAGGACCCTCTTCCCAGCATTCCCCTTGATGGCAATCTGGAAGATAGGGACAAAGAGGATGAATTCGATGAGGAAGAAGAGGAGGAGGAGCATGGCGTGGAGTCTGACATGGAGGACATCGACCAGCAGACAGCTCCCTCTCTGACGTCAAAACTGTGTGCGTTCGAAACAATTCCCGGCCTTATGAAGGTCATCAAGGCCACCATGGGCCTGTCCACAGAGGAACAGGAAGGGGAGAAGATGGAATCGAAGCTAGACCCAATGATCCAGCTAAGGACCACCACCCCGGAGACCTTCCCAGTCTGCCCGGCCATTGAGGAACTGATTCACACGGAATGGCAATCCACAGACCCGGGCAGAATGCCAAACCGAAGGAACTTACACAAGATGTACCCGGTTCAAGGCAACAAATCAGACGCCTGGTGCAAGGCGCCCTCCATCGATCCACAAGTGGCGGCCTTGAGTAAGAAGACGGTGCTGCCATGTGGCACCATTGCCCTCAAGGACCCCACAGACAAAAGAATCGAGGACATGTTAAAGAGGACCTTTGAAATTGAGGGCACCATGGCCAAGGCGATGACGGCGGCGATTTATACCTCTCGCGCCCAGATCTGCTGGCTGGAGGAACTTCAGGAACAGGCAAGTCCAAAATCCAGGGAGGCTGAACTTTTAGACTGCACCCTCGATGCAGCCAAATACCTGGCAGACATGGCAGTGGACTCCCTACGCCTCCAGGCCAGGGCGGCCGCAATCATAAATCGGGCCCACAGAGCTCTATGGCTCAAGCTCTGGGACGCCGATTCAGAATCCAAGACTCTTCTGCAGAACTTACCCCTTAAGGGGACTCATGTATTCAGGGAGGGTCTCCAGAATTACCTAAAACAGAAGGAAGAGGGTAGGGACCTCCTAAGAAACCGATCAAGACCCTCACACCTACCTTCCGCTAGACGGAGGTTTCGCCCTGGGGCCAAGACCCAAACTCGTAGGGACTCCTACCCCAGAACCACTCCTTTCGGGTAGAGCATCCCATCCTACCCACTTGCGCACGCCTTCAGCAGCTACAAGTCTTCCCTTTCAGACCCGAGGACAAAGTCCGGAGGTCGAGGAAAGAGATTCAGGGGAAAACAGTGACTCCATCTCACCGAGCCCCCCCACCAAAGCTCGTACCCCCCTGTCGGCCAACGGCTAGCCCTGTTCGCTCACCACTGGGCGTCCACCACGTCGGACAGGTGGGTCCGGGACGTGGTCTCAAGGGGGTACACCATAGAATTGTACCATCCTTCGGTTCCCCATCGTTTTGTCTTGTCCCCGGTCTCCAGACGAAGAGCTTCACCCCACCAGGTACAGGGGATTCTGGCAGATCTCATCCAGAACAGGGCCATTCAACCCGTACTGGTCCAGGAGCAGGGGGAGGGCATGTACTCCATCTTCTTCCTGGTTCCCAAGAAGTCGGGGGAGCTGAGGCCCATCCTGGACCTCAAACGCCTGAACCGATACGTGATCACACGCTGGTTCAAAATGGAGACCGTCCGATCCACCCTTCAGGGCATCAGGGTAGGCGACTTCCTGACATCCATCGATCTCAAGGACACCTACCTACACATCCCCATCATCAAGAGCCACAGAAGATTCCTCCGTTTTCACATCCTGGAACACCACTTTCAATACCGGGCGCTCTGGTTCGGCCTGTCCTCGGCCCCCAGAGTCTTCACCAAGGTATCCATCACCCTGGTAGCCAGACTCGGGAACCAGGAGCTAGACATAGTGCGTACCCCTGGGCGAGCTGGCTCCTGCCCTCGATCCGAGGGTCAGGCGCGTGCTCACACCGAGCTCAGGTACAAGCACTCGAGGACCACGGCTGGGTGGTGAACAGAGAAAGCCATCTCCACCCGACCCAACAGATCAAGCACCTCGGAGCCATCATCAACTCAGCAGAGGGTTGGGCGAGGCCGGCTCCGGCACAGATCCGCAGCCTCCTCAGCCTGGCCGGACACTTAAGGTCACACCCCCACACCACGGTGGCGAAGGTGGCGAGACTCATGGGATGCATGGCCTCCTGCATCGACCTCATCCCCTGGGCCAGGTGGCACATGCGTCCACTCCAGAACTACATTCTGGGCCGAGCGCACCAGAGTGGAACCTGCGCTCGTGGTCCAGTTACCCAGAAGTAGATCCTCCCTGGACTGGTGGGTCACCCAGGAAATCTGACAAAGGGGGTTCCCCTGGAGGCACCACACCCAATCCCCATCGAGACGGACGCGAGTCTATCCGGCTGGGGAGCCTGTCTGGGGGACGAATCAGCACAGGGTCCCTGGTCCCCGGCGGAGTCACAGCTTTCAATCAATGTCCTGGAAATGAGAGCAGTGTTCCACGCCCTGAGGGCATTCCGACACATCATCCAGGGAAAGTCGGTCCTGATCAAGTCCGACAACCGCATGACAGTGGCTTACATTGCAAAGCAGGGAGGTACCAGGAGCAGGACCATGTCACGAGAAACTGCAAGGGTGATGAACTGGGCACAAATGCACCTATCACGCCTGGGGGCAGTACATCTGGTGGGAAAACTGAACGTAAGGGCGGATTGGCTCAGCCGACAGCAGATCCACCCCGGAGAATGGCGCTTGCACCCGGATCTGTTCCAGGTGATCCAGGAGGCATGGGGTCCAGTGTCCATGGACCTAATGGCATCAAGAGACAACGCCCAGGTGGACCAGTATTTCTCCCGGTTCAGAGACGCGCACTCCCAAGGCACAGATGCCCTGTCCCAGGTATGGTCTCTGGACTACGCGTATGTGTTCCCCCCGATCCCCCTCATCCCACAGGATCTGGAGAAAATCCAAAAATCCTGGACCTCCATCATCTTGGTGGCCCCGTACTGGCCCCGCAGAGCTTGGTTCGCGGTAATCACAGAGATGTCCCTAGCCAGCCTCCGGATCCCATCCCGTCCAGACATGCTGATGCAGGGTCCGGTGTTGCACCCGTCCCCTCGAACCCTAAAGCTCACGGCCTGGCTCCTGAGATGGAACGACTAACTGCTACCGGGTATCATGAGTCGGTCATAGGCTGCCTCCTCCGATCTCGCCGAGCCTCCACTACATCCACCCTACGAGAGACAATGGACCATCTTCGCACAGTGGTGCCGCCCGACGAGGCTCAGTACCTGAACAGGCCAACCTCCCCACTATCTTGCTGTTCCCTACAGCAGGGGTGGACAAGGGACTGGCACCTTCTTCTCTCTGGGTGCAACTAGCGGCCATCGGAGCGGCCAGAGGCCTAGTCGAAGGGCACCCGCCCGGGGCCCATCCAGATGCCATCTGCTTCTTGAGGGTGGTAGACCTCATGCGACCTAGGACCAGGCCTAACATCGCACCGTGGGACCTACCACTAGTATTGGACTCCCTAAGAATGGCACCGTACGAACCACTCGCCGACTCAAACCTTTTCTGGGCAGGACTGAAGACTGCCTTCCTGGTAGCCATCTGTTCAGCCAGAAGGATAGGGAGCTCGGCGCCTGTCTACTCTCACCTACACCATCTTCACCCCCCGACGAAGTGCAGCTCCAGACGGTGCGGCTTTCAGCGAAGGTTCCGGCGTTCCACAGAGAACAACCCATAGACCTACCCACCTGCCTCGCGCAGCCCTCAGCCGAATGTGGTGCTCCTGACTCACTAGGCGTGGGGTCGGCCCTCTCTATCTACCTGACCAGAACTCAGGTCATCCATAAGACGGAGAGACTCTTCATCATCACAAAAGGCCAAAGACAGGGGCTCGTAGCGTCCAAAACCACCATCGCAGGGTGGATCAGAAGGGTCATCCACCACGCTTACACGGCGAAGCGATTGACACCGCCACAGGGAATCAGGGCTCATTCCACCAGAGCGGTATCCACCTCCTGGGCGGAGAGAGCATCGGTGTCATCCGAGGACATCTGCAGGGCAGCTACCAGGAGCTCCCTACATACCTTCACCAGGCACTACAGGCTGGAACAACTCCAGGACTTCAGGTCAGCCTTCGCATCCCATGTCCTGGCAGCGGCTCCATCTCCCGGACCCTCCGATTCATCCGAATCCCACCTGGAGGTTTTAACTGCTTCTTATCTCCCATGAGGTAATGTCTGGAGTGTGCCATGGGATGCCAACCAATCACAATGGGTGTTTACTCACCTGGTAAAGGTGATTGTGTTGGTTGGCATCCTTGGCACTCCAAGGCCCGCCCTCGGGAATGATCGGAGCGTCCAACCAGTAAGATCAGGAGGTCCTTACACCAGTCCGTCAGAATTCAATCCCGCTGCTAAAAAATCAGTCGGACCACAGTTTGAGGTAGTGTGTACATAATAGGGAATAAACTCAGGCCTCTGGCCTTGTTATTGTCATCATGTCGTAGCAGACCTCATCCTTGCTAGTCTCTATTGTGTGTGTTGTTTCTGGTACTAACATCCTTCCTTTCAGCTATGGAAAATTCAAACTGGAGAGCAGGGGTTCCTGGAACCTGGATATACTGGAAATCTGATCTGGGTCATGTGCATCATTAGCCTATCAGGTGGGCTGTAACCCATGAGGTAATGTCTGGAGTGCCAAGGATGCCAACCAACACAATCACCTTTACCAGGTGAGTAAACACCCATTCTTTTCTCTTGGATGGGTGGGTCTCTGATGGCCAATACCCAGCGTGCTATGGGTATGACTCTGAGGGGGAGGGTATGTGATGGTGTATATCCATCATGCTCCTTTCACCTGTAAACTGCTTCACAACACTGCAACACAGGCAATGCAGGCTTTGACAAGGGCTGTGGTGGGATGTTTACTTACCCCTTTTGTTTTAAAATTGGTCCTTTAAAGTCTCATTGAACTTTATGTTCAACCTGTTGGCTATCTCTAAGGGGGAAGGGGAGTGTTAACAAGCAACACCTGAGCCCAGTAAAGGGAGGAGGCTGAACAAGCTGTAGGAGGTTTCTGTTTCAGTGAGATACAAGTGGAGACAGGAAAAGACTGAACTGCGAGAAGTTTCTGTTAAGCAGAATACAAGCCCTTTTCTTCTTTTTCCTGGTAATGACAATAAAGCAGAATTCATTTATTTTAAACTGTTGTTCGGAGTGTTGTCTTTAAGAATATTCCCCCTGCAGCTGCCTGGTTCACTTCCCTGTCACACAGGAATTGTACTAGAGTTGACTAATCTTAGTAAAACACAACAAATGTGGGTTTTTGCTGCAGTTCTGGATTTACTGAAACTCATCCAGTATTGCAGTTTGGCTATTTCCTTACTCTTCTTAACTTGTTTGTATATCCTGTTGTACTATTGACTTGTTAAACAAAAAGCAATTAAAATTATTCAAGGAAACAAAAGTGTTCTTCTCAATCAACTAACAGACAGTTCAGTCACTACTTTGTAGGTTATAGAAATTTCGATGTCCACTCCTGAAAAATAGCAGTAGAAGATCCAGGCAGGCTTTCCTCTACTGGCTGCTCCCAGCACCACAACTCCTTCTCACACTGTGAGAGTTCATGGCTAACTAACTTGTTCTGGATCTATACTCAATCTTTCTCTGGGCAAAGGCAGTTTCTGTCCAGCTGGTGGCACTGAGGGTTGAGGTGCTGGACACTACACCTCGCGTCATAACGGTGACCCGGGTTCAGGAACGAGCCTGAGTCGGCGGGGGGGGGGAGGAGCAGGATTGAGCATCTGAAGACAGCACTCCTCTCCTGGGGAGGGACTAGGGGATGTCCCATGCAGTTGGTGACACTAGCGATGGCTGGGTGTACCACAATCGCGGTCTCTAATGTAGGGGTCAGCATCGGGTGGCAGCTTTCTGGGCATGTGCGGGAGTGCGCACGTTATGGGCTGGGCAGCATTGCACTGCTCTTGCTGCGGGGACAACCTAAAAAAGTACAAAAATCCCTCCCTCTTCTAATAGGCGAAGGTGGGACCTGTGGCGTTGCCACCACGTCCAACGCTGGGCATCAGGGCGTGCAATCCAGTTTCCCTCACATGGCTGCCCTACCAAGTCTATAGATAGGACGCCAGGTGGCGGTCCTTCCCTGGAGGACGTAGACCTGGGGGGTTTGGGTGTGCTTTGTGGGGACCTCTCCGTAAAGGAGTCTAGTGCCCAAGCTTCAGACAGGACGGTATATCCTGGTGACCGAGAGCTCTCGCTGGAGACAGTCTGGAGGATGGAAGCGTAGTAAATAGAGTTAAAAAAAAAGGCAGTTTCTGATTACTGCAGGTGCTGTCAGTCATTCAAGCCAGTATGCAGAATGTTCATTCTATGCCCTATGGTTCAAGTGAAAGAGCACCGAGCATGCAGCACAGTCATCATCTCAGAATCCAATCTGGGTAACATGCTGAGATCCTTGACCTCTGATTGGCAGTTTGTGATGTCAGGGGTCAGAAAGATGGTGGTTGGCATTCTGAAAAAGAGCAATTTCTCCAAGCAAAGTTCTTATTTAGGGCTTCTGCCCTGGTTTTAAACTTAACTAACCCACAGCTCTGTAGGCAGCCCTGTGCACTCTCATCCTGGCAAGCTTTGATCACAAAAGGGAATTTCCTCACACTGTCAGAAGCCCCAGTGTAAGCCTGCACCCTACTGCCAGGATGGTCCACATTGCTGGAATTGCTGGCAGCTGTGCTGCTAACAGGCATCATGAGTGCCAAACACATAGTTTTCCCTGTGTGTCTCCAGGCCCAGATGGCTTTCTGTTGTCCATGTCACCACAGCACATGGGAGAGACTAATGAAGTTCAAGTCACAGATTGGCACTAATGAGCAGGTGGGCCACAGGAGCAGCAATGCAAACAGTAGGGTGTGCAGAGCACTGATGGTTCAATTACCCAAGCAGGCTGCAACATGAAAACCAGCACTCCTCTAATCCCAACATAGGCTGCAGTCCTGGGGGCAAGAGACAGAAATGAAACAAGGTGGCAGCAGTTCACGGTGGGGCAATGGGAGTCCAGATAAGCCACACCATTTAGGGGAGTTACATGGTCAGTCTTTTTCCAGCTGTTTTTTGCATCATGCTGCAAAACAATAGATAGATAGATAGATAGATAGATAGATAGATAGATAGATAGATAGATAGACAGACAGACAGACAGACAGACAGATAGAAGCATCGAAACATATACTTTGATGGCAGATAAGGAGCGCCTGACCCACACAGTCTGCTTATTTTCCTACCTATTGGATAAGCTGCAGATCTGAGTTAATCAATAGCCTCCCTCCTATCCCCCAATAGAATTTGCTTTTGTCTGTCCAATGCATTCTTGAATTCCCCACTGTTTGTGACCCCATGATGTCCTCCTCAGGAAGACCGTTCCATGAGTCCATCGCCCTCTCTGTGAAAAAATACTTCCTCACATTGGTCCTGAGCCGTCCCCACCTCTATCTTCAGATTGTGCCCCCTTCTTCTTGCACATCTCTTTTTCTGAAAGATGCTACCCTCTTGGACTTTCTTGATTCCCTTGAGGAACTTGACAGTTTCTATCATGTCCCCCCTCTTCCTCCTTTCCTCAAATGTATACATGTTAAGCTCCTTTAGTCTCTCTTCATATGGCTACTGGTGCAGACCCTGCACCATTTTAATTGCCCTCCCCTGGACTGCCTCCATCCTGTCTATGTCCTTGTGGAGATGGGATATTGAACTGCATGCAGTACTGTAGATGGGGTCTCACCAACTGTCTATACAGAGGGATAACAGCTTCCTGTTTTCTGCTGATGATGCCTCTCCCTATGCATCCCAGTATCCCCCCAGAACTCCTTGCTGCCTTCTCACATTGCTTACATACTTTTAGGCCATCTGCTATGACTACCCACAGGTCCCTTTCAATTTTTGTTATTATTAGTACACTCCCCCATTGTGTACTCTTCCCCTGGGTTTTTGTTTCCCAGCTGCATTACTTTGCACTTCTTTGCATTGAGTCTAAACTGCCATACTTTTGATCATTCCTCCAACCTTGCCAAGTGCCTTGTCATCCTTTCTGTTCCCCCTTGTGTATCAACCCTGTTGCATAACTTTGTGTCATCTGCAAAGAGGCAAATTTTTCCTTCCAGTCCCTCCGCAATATCGCCTATAAAAACGAAAGAGGACTGGTCCTAGTACTGAACCCTGCGGTAGCCCGCTAGTAACCACCTTTGTTCGTAATGGACTCTGTTTACTATTATCCTCTGTGTCCTGTTGTCCAGCCAATTTGTTACCCAGGCTACCACCCTGGGATTCTCTCCCAGGCTGGCTAACCTGTTTATTAGTCTTTTGTGTGTGACTGTGTCATATGCCTTGCGAAAGTCTAGGTAGGCCATGTCCACAGCCCTTCCCTGGTCTACTACTTTAGTCACCCAGTCAAAGAAATCTATTAGATTTGTGTGACATGACCTTCACACTGTGAATCCATGCTGCCTTGGGTCCTGTGCCCCTCTGGCCTCTAGGTACTCAACAATTCTTTCTTTCAGAAGTGATTCCAACATTTTCCCTACAACTGAGGTCAAACTAACAGGTCTGTAGTTTTCGGCGTCTGCCTTGCTCCCACTTTTGTGAAGGGGAATCAAATCCACCCTCCTCCAGTCTTCAGGTACCACACCATCCTCCCATGATTTGTTTATAAGGTTAGTTAGTGGTGTCACTAGTTCTCCCTTTAGTTCTTTTAAAATTGTGGGGTAAATCTCATCAGGCCCCATTGCTTTGTCCACCTTCAGTTTCAGGAATTCTTTCAGGACCCTTACTTCTGTGAATGGACTAGTATCAACCCCCTATCCAGAGTGTTTCTATTGTTTGGTTTCGGTACCTCCCCACCTCTTCGTTTGTGAATACTGAGCAGAAGTATTTGTTCAGTATCCCTGCTTTTACACTGTCAAGCTCTGCCCACCCCCCTTTATTAAAGGGAAATTCTCACATGATTGCTTACTTCAGTTATGTTTTTATTAGTCCTGACAATCCCTCCTAACCTTTCTCCTTGCTCATGTACTGCAAAAGATGTTATTGATTTTAACAACCACGACTAGCGTGTTTAACTCAGTGCAGCTCCATTGATGTGTGATGTAAGCAGTGGGCTCCATGTACAGCAGCTGATTGTCAGAAAGTGGGAATTACTCCTGTGCCAGCTGTGTGTGCCTGACAGGAGTCCCTTCAAAGTGCCACAACTAAACTTTGAACACAAACCATAATACAGTTCTATTTCAGCCTATTTTACTAATAAGCCCTTAGTTCCGATTCTTTTAGTGATGGTGTTTTACTCAGCAGTCAGATGCATAAGTGCCTCTCACAAACCAGATTACCGTTCCTTGTCATTTTTCTGATACTCCAAAAACCCATATGTTCTGTCACAGTGGGTCTCTGCAGTTAATAAGCAAAATTTGCCTGATGTGTCTAGTTGAAATACAGTTTTGTGTTCGCTGCACTTTACACCCGATTCCTATAAAAGGAATTTGAAGGTACTTTAGACATGCATTCTTGTGTGCAATGTGGATGTATGTCAGTCATTCCTTTCGTTGCCCCTCTCCTAGTGGTTCCCAGTTTGTTTGTTATTTTTCTTATCAGCAACAGTTTGATATATTTTTTTATAATTGCACCTGTTTCTTCCAATTATGTAATTGCTGACATGTTAGAAACATAGACTTTGATGGCAGATAAGGACCACTTGGCCCACCCAGTCTGCCCATTTCCCTACCTATTGGATAAGCTGCAGATTCTAGTTAATCAACAGCCTACTTCCTGCAACCCCTACTATAATTGCCTTATGTCTGTCCCATGCATATTTGAATTCCCCACTGTTTTAGACCCATAACCTCTCCAGGAAGGCGGTTCCATGCATCCACCACTCTTTCCGTGAAAAGAATTTCCTCACATTACCCTGAGCCGTCCCCCTCTAACTTTAAATTGTGCCCCTTGTTCTTACACATCTTTTCTGAAAGATGCTACCCTCCTGGACTTTGTTGATTCCTTGAGGTACTTAAAAGTTTCTATCATGTCCCCCGTCCCTCCTTTCATCAAGGGTATACATATTAAGCTCTCTCAGTCTCTCTTCATATGGTTTCTGATGTAGACCCTGCACCATTTTAGTTGCCCTCCTCTGGACTGCTTCCATCCTGTCTATGTCCTTGCGTAGATGAGGTCTCCAAAACTGCACGCAGTACTCTAGATGGGGTCTCACCAACTGTCTGTACAGAGGGATAACCACTTCCCTTTTTCTACTTGTGATGCCCCTCCATATGCATCCCAGTATCCCCCTGGCTCTCCTTACTGACTTCTCACATTGCTTACCCACCTTTAGGTCATCTGATATGACTGCATCCAGATCCCTTTCCATTATTGTTGTCATTAGTACCTCCCCTGCTATTGTGAACTCTTCTCCTGGGTTTTTATTTCCCAGGTGCATTACTTTGCACTTCTTTGCATTGAATCTAAGTTGCCATATGTCTGACCATTCCTCCTACCTTGCCAAGTCCCTTCTCATCCTTTCTACCCCCCCTTGTGTATCAACTCTGTTACAGATCTTTGTATCATCCACAGAGAGGCATACCATTCCTTCCAGAACCTCCGCAATGTCACCTATAAAGACGTTAAAGAGGAATGGACCCTGTACTGAGCCCTGAGGTACTCCACTGGTAACCCCCCTTTCTTCAGAATGTGTTCCATTCACTGTTACCTTCTGTGTACTGTTGTGCAGCCAATTTTCTACCCAGGCTACCACCCTGGGACCCACTCCGAGGCTGGCTAACTAGATTATTAATCTTTATGCGGGACTGTGTCAAATGCCTTGCTAAAGTCTAGATGAGCCATATCCACAGCCCCTCCCTGGTCTAATACTTTGGTCACCCAGTCAAATGAAATAGAGAATCTGTCTGATATGACCTTCCTGCTGTGAATCCATGCTGCTTTGGGCCCTGTGCCCCGCTGGCCTCTAGGTACTTAACAATTCTTTCTTTCTGAAGTGATTCCATCATTTTCCCCACCACTGAGGTCAAACTAACAGGTCTGTAGTTTCCTGCTTCTGCCTTTCTCCCACTTTTATGAAGGGGAATCACATCTGCCCTCCTCCAGTCCTCAGGTACCACCCCATCTTCCCATGATTTGTCAAAAAGTGTGGTTAGTGGTGTCACTAGGTCCTCCCTTAGCTCTTTTAGGATTCTAGGGTGAATCCCGTCAGGCCCCATTGCTTTGTACACCTTGAGTTTTAGGAGTTCTTTCAGTACTCTTTCTTCTGTAAATGGACTGGTGTCAACCCCACTATCCAGAGTGCTTCTACTGTTTGGTTTAGGTAACTCCTCCTCTTCTGTTAGGGTGGGTGTTGAGTGTGGATAGTGTCTCAGTTGTCATCTGCTACCTTTCATATATTCATATTGATATACAGGCACAAATGGACATTGAAAAATATGAGTATTGTTGTCCAAAGTCAAAAGTTACAGCTATGGAAAATACCAAATTAGTGTTTCTGCTAATGGCAAAATACAGTGTGGTTGTGTGCATGAGCAAAGACAGGATGTAAAAAAAAAATTCCATATGCCTTTTCAAAGCAAGTGTGGATAGTTTCAGACTATTTACTGTCCAAGTCTAACATGCTCATGCACATAACATCATAAATACATTTTTTTTAAATTTCTCTTTTGTAGTGTGGTTGTATCTTTGAGCAACTGCAGAATGGCAACATCTTTGAATTGTACCATGCCAGATCCAGAGTGGATAGGTATATAGGACCGTTTTCACAATAAAAAAATAACATTTACATACAATCCTCATTTCTTTTTGGTTCCCTCTGGCCTCAGAGAGTATATGTCATTGTAAGTGACATGTTAATACTATATCCATTTGCGAGTGATAAAGACCACTGATGTGCCCATGAGCATAAGTTATGTTACAGGAAAATAGAACTAAATATGACTTCAGATGTTAGCATCAGAAAGTGTTGTACTGTGCATGATTATGGTCAGGCTGACAAAACCTTATATTCTTGGCATTTACTGAATCGATGAGTGCTCATGGACTATGTGTCAGAATTTATACGTGACAGCTAAGTAATAAACCACTCCAAGGTGTACATTACTATATTCATTGCTTTTTTCAAGGCCAAGAAAACAAAGTGTTGTGGGTGTGTAGCCAGCAGCTGACAGGAGAGGATGCTCTTTCACTTGCTCTAGACCTTCATAGCAGTAAAACTTTAAAAATACTTAAATAAAATAAAATCCGACCAGATTAAACTACTCTATATGATTGCTAGAGATCTCAAGGCGTTAGGGGCGAATTTGCAACTAGATATTATAATGAGAAGAACTAAAACAGGGAACTCAAGAGATGCAGATCAGGGGAAAGCCCCCGGCACTATTTACCAGCACAGCTGTAAGCAGTACGCAGCCAGGTGGGAAGCCTGGGGATTTGGAGGCCACAGTAAGTGTCATCTTACAAGCGGTACAGCAAACAGATAAAAAACTTGAAACCTACAATACCAGGCTCACACAAATGGAAACCAAAGTATCCATTTTGGAAACCAATCATACTGCTCTTACCACTACAGGCTTCAAAGCAGCAGTAGTGACAAATGGAGTACCGAGGGAGAATAAATTACTCCACTCGAGATTGGAATATCTTGAAAATGGCACTCTTGCTTGCAACCTCCAATTTTGGAAAATCCCTGAAGGAAAAGAAGGAGCAAATTTGGTGAACTATATGCACCAGCTTCTGCAAGACTTATTTCAGCTATGAGCGGAACATTTGATTATGCGAGCTTACTGCATTACACCAAGCAGAAAGTCCAGTATTCCAGATCTCCCTCGGACTGTACTGATTATTATCACTGGAGTGCATGTAAGGGACTTGGGTCTGCAAAAGGCTAAATCAGCAGGAGCACTTATACTTGCAGATGGCTCAGTGCTGCACTGTTTCCCTGATCTCAGCTACTCTATGAGGATGTGGTTCCATGGATTCAATGCAGTTCGAGCAGGCCTATGGGAACTTGGGGTTAATCATGCTCTCCAGATGCTGGCAAGGCTGAAGATCATATACACCAGAAAAACTTTCATTTATAATGATCCAGTAGACAAGGAAAGGAAGCTGGAATTGATTTGTGCTGACTTTGCCAAACCTGGACATCTGAATGATTCGGAGGAGGAAGAAGACAAAATCTGAAGGATATGACCCTCCTGTTTTCTCTATTCAAACTAGACACTGGTCTGTACTAAATTGAGCCTAGTGATATCACATAGGTAATGTAAAGTTTAAAATGAGGAAGTTCTAAATAATCATAAAACGTTAAACTGGGCCTGAAATCTGTCTCAGTTTTATCCTTGAAAAATGTTTGAAGGGGAATACTGCATGTATTAATTTTACTGAGTCATGTTTTTTAGGCATAGCATTATGTTGAGGTTTTTGCTGCCACCTAATGGTGAAGCCTAGGTTAGGTTAGCAATTATACAGAAGAGCTGGAGTTTTGTACTGCTATAATTATAACTTTAAGCACTTAAGTTTGTAGTATAAGGATTTTTTAGAGTAATTTTAGGGGGTGTCTCTAATATTTTACATGAAAGGGAATAATTCTCTGTTCTTGTGACTGTCATGGACTCCCGGGCTTTGTCAATGACATTAGCCCATCTGACAAGAAGGGACTCTGAACTTTGTATAATTACATTCAGGAATGGTTGTCCATGGTCTTGCTTCAAGGCCAAAACTACCTAGAATAGGAATGGATGATGTTTTATCCTGTTACCCATGAAATGCAGTAACAACAAAAGAAGGGCTTTGTATTACCTACTATTATATATCTTTCGATGTATCCTATAAATGGAATCAAAGAGTATTCTTGTAAGTTCATTGTCAAATGAATAAAAATAAAGTTTTAAAAAAAAGAAAACAAGGTGTTGGCTGCATGCTCTTGATCATGTATAGAGCCATATTGTGTGATGATAAAAAAAATCCTGGTGATGTTCTGTAACTTTACAAATTCACTCGCATAATCCATGAGCACTCATCACTTCTATCAAGGCCAAGATAACCAATTATACAGCCATTCGCACATAAAGGACAACGAAAATAAACCCATTATCTTAGTGCCCTCTGACGTTGTTCTAGTGAACATTAGCAAGGATATATAGACTACGTTTGACTCCATGAAAAATGTTATAAATACAAGGATCCCAAACATATTTTTCCTTTCTTTGCAACTGTCCATGATGCTGTGATCATGAGCAAGGGTAGGATAGCAACATCTTTGACATGTGCCATTGCATATTCAGTGGAGCAAAGCACAGACTACTCAGGGACTGATAGACACTGTACAGGTACCATAATATACAAAAGTAAGTTAACAATCTGTACCTCAGACTGTGTAACTCTGCACATGATGAATGGCTGTAGGTAAACTGTTGACAGCAGTTATGAGTGCTCATGTGATAGGCGATGGAATTTATATGTGAAAAGAAAATATTCAACTGCTCCTTGATTTACATTACAGTATTGTGATGTACTTCTAGTGCCACATGGACACTTGGCATGTGACCACATGCATTATTGCGCCCCTTGTCCATGCATTCAAATGCTGTACTACACACCCTTGAGTGGCTCATTACTTAACTTTCACATATAAATTCACTCGCCTGATCTAGGAGCACTCGTTTCTTCTGTCAAGGCCAAGATATCAATTTATACAGCCATTCACATGTAAAGAAAAAAACACCAACCCATTATCTTAGTGGTCTATGTCTTTATTCCACTGTATATTATGAAGGCCATATGGCAAAATCTTGAACTCATGCCATTCATGATCAAGATCAGAGAAGTACAAATTACTTTTGAACCCACAGAAACAGTTACAGCTAAGATATTACTACTTGTTTGCTGATCTATAACCATTGCACTCCCAAATAAAGAAAAGTAAATTGCGATACAAATTTAATTTAATATCTCAAATTCAAAATCAAGGGTTAAAGCTTTGTGTGGTGTTGTTTATTACATACATAGTTTCAGTTGATGCACATTGTATAACTGAAGACATTTGAGGAACATGTTGTTATGTTGCGTGCACGCATGTGCAAGAAACATAGTGCCATCATCGGAGATTTCGGAGGTGTGTCACCTCCTCCTCCAATTCAGTCAGTGAGCTGGCAGTCGCGGCCCCTGTAAGCCAATGCATTTTGGAGCTGTCTATGACACGCTCCAAAATGCAGTGGCAAGCATATGATTGAAAAGAGGAGCTACGCTTCAGTGAGCACCCGATAAAGCGTAGCTCCCCCACTGCGCGGGCATGCGCGCTCCGCCGCGTACTGTGTAGCCAGCAGGTGCCCAATCCCTGCCGGCTGAGCTGCATCATCCCCCGTAGTTGGTGCCACACTGGGAGCCCACCCCAGCGTGACAATCAGTCCTTTGGCGGCCAGGGTGCCCAATCCCGTTGGCTGACGGCACCCCCATCCTGTGACGCTGGGAGCCCACCCCAGCGTGGGAAACGTCCCACGACGCTCTTTTTTTTTAAACCTATAAAACAAAAACGGTCCCTCGGGCGCGGCTCTCCCGACCCCCTCCCACAACCCGCACTCCACCCACTGTGCACCCAGCCTCCCACACCCCTCACCCCTTACTTACCTCCGGACTCCGGTAGCGGCGATCTTGGTGGACGGGAACACGCCTGCACTCTTCAAAGCCGACCGCGAACTGAGGAAATGCGGTAAGCTGTATAATGGGCTAGATAGGAAGGGTTCAACTTTGTGTATATCTCAGGCATTTTGGAATTTTGCAAATTTTCAACATGGGGTTTTAGGATCCCCTTCTCATGAAAGATGTCACTGTCATGGCGTTATCGAGCCCAAAGGGTGATTTCGCGGCAGTGACCGCGCAGTGACTGCTAAATCACCCTTTGGGCCTGAATACCACCATGACAGTGACATCATTCATGAGAAGGGGTCCCAAAACCCATGTTGAAAATTTGGTCCAAAAATTCCAAAATTACTGTTTTACTACGGTGTTGCGAGGTTCACGCAGGCTCATAAGTTCACAAAATTTCAATATTTTCACTCCAGATTTTCAACATTGCCATTTTACCACACCTTCTTATGAGTAGTGCAGCTGTCATTTTCACATCTCACCCAAAATGTGTTTCTGCCCTTGTGGCGCGAAATGACGCAGTCAGTGTGAAATCAATGTACGGACAAATTAAGAAAATCACAGTGTCACTGTTCATGAGCAGAGATCTTAAAATGGCAATATTGAAAATTTGGTGAAAGAATTCCTTAAAATGACTGTTTTACGAGTGTGCGTTGTACAGTTCCCACGCACGCTCGTAGGTTTGCGAATTTTCAATATTTCCACTCCAGATTTTCAACATTGCCATTTTACCACACCTCCTTATGAGCAGTACAGCTGTCATTTTTCACATCCTGCCCAAAACGTGTTTCCGCCCATATAGCGCACAATGGCGCAGGTCGGTGTGCAAACTCAATGTGGGACACATTAACAAAATCACACTGACACTGTTCATGAGCAGAGGTCTTAAAATGGCTATGTTGAACATTTTGTAAAAATTTCTAACAATGACTGTTTTAGTAGGCAGCATTATGCAGTTCCTACAAGACGTCAGTAGTTCGCAAATTTTCAATATTTGCACTCCAATGACTTCCAAATACCTAAACAGCACATAGAAGCAAGCAACATTCGGCATTGACAAATGCTTGTTTAGAGTAGAGACTCAGCTGATAGGTGGTCTACCTCAATGTTGGTATCTGGGTGATTTCACAGCTTGACTCTGCTGTGACTGTAATTTTCTGGAGCTGGCTGCAAAAAATTTTTTTTTTGTACATTTGCTAGTGGTTGGCTTGAAGGCAGCCAAGGGGGTTGGGGGTACTGTTTTGTTTGCATATGCATTTGCACCACTTATTTAGAATCCAATTCATTGTGTGTGAATGAGCAGTGCTGATAAACTAATAGAAACTTACGTATTTCTTATTCAGGTATATGCTCACCAGTTATATCGATAAATAACAAGCACTGCAAACAGCAGTAGATTCAGTTCAATTCTTTTTACTGAGAAAACTGTATTTTAAAAAATAGTATTTTCAAGCAGAAAGCTCAGCATGACACAAAAAAAGGGCGAAAATGAGGTTTAAAGCAAAACAAACTGTTAAACAGAAACCAACGATCCCTGTATGATAGTGGGAAGAATGGGGAGAGGTATGACTAAATGGCAGGTGGCATGGTTGAGGGACAGTCAACCTGGAAGAAACAAAACTAAAGGCAAGATACCAGTAAGCAGTGTCAAACAACGGGGGTGAGGGATGGGGATGTGTGACGCAGTCCACCGTGCACAGTAATCGAGGATGACGTAATAAATATAGGTGTAAATGTAAGATTCTGCATGTATACACGTACATGCTCGGATAAAATGGATTTATCACACTCCATTTATGTCCACTCCTATTGCATAAATTTACTTAATATTTATAATCCATCAGGGCTCTTTCTCTTTAGTGCTCTGTGTTTTTAATTGTGAGCTGTCCTGGACCTTATGTTGTTCTTTTCCTCCCCCAAATCCTTTTGTTAGCACTTGGTAGTTTGACGTTAGCTGCTGTGTGACTCTATTGTATGCAGTACTTGCTGCTTTCATGGTCCCGTCAGGGAGCCCACTGATTTCCCCTGTTTGCCTCCCACACACAGCTACTTTTGAGTCAAGTTCAGGCATTGCCCTTCAGCTGCACTGTGGATTTTCCTTTGTGGTCCCTATCTTGTGCATTTGCTCTCCCAGTCCCTTTCTACCAGGCCCTCAGGGCACCTAAAGTCTGCCACCATGCGGCTTAGCTAAAGGTTCCTGCCACCTACTGCTGGCTGCCCACCCTCCAGACTCTCTTCCCGTGGGGGCTCTTCACGTACCACTTTGCAGCTGATGGGTAGAGGGAGGCATATTTGCTCTAGTCTCATCCCCCTTCCAAAAATATCCCATCTTCATTCCCACACACATGGAGCAGGTTACAGCCTGAGCTCTGTGGGCTGAATCATAGACACATAGACCTTGATGGCAGAAAAGGACTGCTTGGCCCACTCAGTTGGCCCATTTCCCTACCTAGTGGATAAGCTGCAGATCCTAGGTATCCAACAGCTGACTTCCTCCTACATACCAATAGAATTGGTTCATGTCTGTCCCATGTATTCTTGAAGTCCCCCACTATTTTTGACCCCAAAACCTCCTTAGGAAGGCCATTCCATGTGTTCACCACCCTCTCTGTGAAAAAATACTTCCTCGTGTTGCCCCTGAGCTGTCCCCTCTATCTTCAAATTTGGACCCTTGTTCTTGCACCTCTCTTTTTCTGAAAGATGCAGCTCTTTTGGACTTTGTTGATTCCCTTGAGGTGCTTGAAATTTTCTGTCCTGTCTCCCCGGCCCTTTTCCTCAAGGACGGGCATACTTATTCAGCTTGTCTCTCTTTGTATGGCTTCTGGTGCAGACCCTTCACTATTTTAGTTGCCCTCCTCTGGATTGGCAGTTGAAAGTGCCTGCCATTACTGTCACTGTAGTTCAGTAGCACTAAACTGTCTGCCTATCAACAGCGGCAGCATTTCTGGTCAGCAGTTTTCTGAACAACCTCCTGCCTGCTACATACAGTCTGGGCCCAAGGGCATCACCCCCCCCCACATTAGGTTCCTGGGAAAGATAAAATAAAAAAAAAAAATTGCCACTGTCCATGAGGGAGTGACCCGTTATATCACCAGAGCTATACCTTTCAAACCATTGGCCTCCTGGGACAACTCAAGACTCCTGAACCACCAGTGTCCCCTTTTTTAAATAATATAGGGGCCACTAGCCCAAATGCATTCCCACCTGCCCATCTGTACTACTTCTTAAATTTATTGGCTACCTGCAGGTCACCTTGGGGTGCTAAGGGAATGTTTTGCCGAGTCCCAAATACCACTTTATTCTCTGTTCTTAGCTGTCTGCATTTTTTATTTCATCTCTAGTTTCCTTACTTTGGCCTAGTTTGTCTTTTCCTCTGAAACTTCTCTTCCTTTACTCCTGTGCTATATACCATTTTTGTATCTCTCTACTCTTGCTACTGTAACTTCCCCATACTGATCTATTTTTCCCTTTATTTCTACAGGTCTGGCCAAACATACCAATCAGATAAGTATCTTTGTTTAATTCTAACACTCTAATCTCTCCTCTAGCACCTCCAACCCTTTGTGTCCCTTCAACCTTCTCTGTTCTTCCCTTTCAGGTCCTACCAGAATACCCCAAACCAAGGACACCCCAACTCTGGACTCCCCTACTCTGATGGAACAGGTAAGTCCTAATTACTTAACTGCCTTAGAATCATAGAAATCTGGTGACAGAAAAGGACCATTTTGGCCAGTTGAGTCTGCCCCTTACCCCCACCCTCAATCATCATCTTTGTCAAGAGACACCCCAATCTGCCCACTGGTCAGTTCCTGGTGTCTGTCCCATGCCCCATTGAATCCTTTCACCATTTTGGCGCACACCACCTCTTCTGATAGTCAGTTCCTGGACTCCACCACCTTCTCAGTGATGTAATGCCCCCTCACATTGCCCCTAAACCTTCCTTCTTCTAATCTTAGTTTATGATCCCTAGTTCTAGCACTTATTTTCCTTGCAAATAAGCTTCCCACTCTCACCTTACTAGTCTCCAGCAGGTACAGATCAGATTCCCTCCACCTCTCCTCATAGGGCTGCCTATGCATAGCGTGCACCATCTTGGTTGCCCTTGTCTGAACCCTTTCAATCCTGTCTTATATCCTTGTGTAGGTGAGGCCTCCAGAACTAAACCCCATACTCAAGGTGAGGCCTCACCATGGATTTAAAAAGGCGCATCAGCACCTCCCTTTTTCTGTTTTACACCCCTCCATATACACACAGCATTCTATTCACTTTGCCCACCACTGTGCTGCAGTGGTTCTCCACTTTAAGGTTATCTGAAATTAAAATCCCTAGATCTCTGTCCTGCTGAGTTTCCTTACCCCCCCACCGAGTGTAAATGGTTTGCGGGTTATTACACCCATGTGCATTACTGTGCACTTTTTGGCATTAAATTTCAGCTGCTAAGTTTCTGACCACCTCTCTAGAATCTTTAGGCCCTCCCTCACTGCCTCCACCTCCCCTACCAGGGTGTCTACCCTATTGCAGATCTTTGTATCATCTACAAATAGGCACACCTTCCCCTGCAGTTCCTCCGCTATATCTAACATACTAAAAGCCAGCAGAATAGGCCAGATGGTCTGTTGTGTCTGCTTGGTAGCCAGCCTCCTAATGGGTTCTTTCTTTCCCACCCAGCCCCAGACAGGGTCATCCTCTTCTTCAGTTTACCCTTGAACCTGTCCCACTCCCTCTTCAAGCTTTCCACTGTGCCCTCCTCCCCCAGACTCCTGGACAGTGCATTCCAGGGCTCCACCACCCTCTCAATGAAGTAAGGTCTCCTGCATCCCCTCCCTGTAATTTCCCTTCTCTAGCTTCCACTCATGTCACCTGGTTGTTTCCCACCTTCTTTAGTCTGAACATCTCTTTGGCACCGCCCCTGTTTATTCCTTTTACATATTTGAAGACCCCTATCATGTCCCCCCATCTCTCCTCTCCTCCAGTGAGTACAGCCCAAGCTCTTCCAGCCTTTCCTCATAGGGCCTTCCTCCCATGCTCTGAAGCATCCTGGTTGCCCTCCTCTGGACACTCTCCAGCAGTGTTACTTCCTTCTTGAGGTGAGGTCTCCAGAACTGCATGCAGTACTCGAGATGTGGTCTGACCAAGGCATTATACAGAGGGAGGATCACCTCCCTCTTCCTGGATGTAATCCCCCTGGCTATGCAGTATCCAGTTTGCTTTGTCCACAGTTCTTCTGCAATTTTTAGTGTTATTCATTTTGACGTCTACCACCACCCCTAGCTCCCTCTCACTCATTGTGGCTTGCAGTATGACACCCCCAGGTGTATACATGGCCCGGGTTTCTGACCCTCGGATGCAGCACCCAACATTTACTTGCATTAAACCTCAGTCCCCACCTCCTTGACCACCCCTCCAGGGTATCCAGGTCCCTCTGGACTGTCTCTCTCGCTTCGTCCCCGTCTGCCAGTGCTCCCAGTTTTAAGTAATCTGTAAAGCGATTCATCCTACTTTTAACCGCCCTTCCCATATCGAAGACATAGGCATTGAACAGAAGTGGCCCCAATACCGAACCTTGGGGGACCCCACTTGTAACCTACGTGGAGGAGGGGGAGACTACCCACCACTACCCTCTGTATTTGCCCTCTTAGCCGATTTTCTACCCATCTGAGCAACTGTCCTCTCACCCTCACCCTCACCCCTCCATTCTGAGCAACTGTCCTCCCAACCCCAGCTTTAATAGCAGCCCATTTTGGGTACCGAATCAAATGCCTTACTGAAATCCAGGCATAGGATATCCTCCGGTCTATGCCGGTCCAGGGTCTCAGGCATAAAAATCTATGGGGATGGTCTAACACGATCTCCCCGGGATGAAACTATAATGTTTGTCATCCAGTTGCCCCAACCTTTCCAGCTGCCTCCTGAGCCTATCCTTGATAATGCCCTCCATTACTTTGCCCACCACAGACATTTGGCTGACAGGCCTATAATTCCCCATCTCCTCTCAAGACCCCCCCATTTGTGGATAGGCACCACATGAGCCACCCTCCAGTCTTGAAGCACCCATCCTGTCAGCAGAGAGATGTTAGAGTGCTGCCAGTGGTGCTGTTAGCTAGTCGGCCAATTCCTGCATAACCCTCGGATTCAACCAATCTGGCCCCGGTGTCTTATCAGTTTTTAGTGTCTGAAGGGCCTCCTTCACCCTTTCCACTGTGATTTCTCCTCCTCCCAGCCCACCCCTCATTTAACGACCCATCCCCTTCTAGGCTTGGCCCAGCCTGTACCTCAGCTTCTTTCAGTCCTCTCGACTCCATCTGACCTCTCGACTCTGCTGGCTCCCCTTCCTTCCCATTGGGCTGGAGGGATCCCCTGCCTCCCTCCGAAAATATCAAGGCAAAGTACTCATTTAGCACCTCTGCCTGATTTTCCCTGCCTCCTGAGTCCATCCCTCCTCAGTCCTAATCATGCTGATCCATGCCCTCCCTTTTCTCTTCTCCCTTGTGTATCTATAGAATCCCTTTACCCCCTTCAGATATGCCTAGCCAGGTTTTGCTCCCTCCTCATCTTGGCTCCCCTCACCACTGTGGTGACCCTTCCAGCCATCAACTCATACCCCTCTCCCCCCTATAACACTTAAAACATGCATAGGCAGCCTTTTTATCCCTCACTGCCTCCTGCACCTCCCTGGTCCACCAACATGGCTTGTTGGCTCTATCACGCTTATGTCTTACCTTTGTACAGGAGTTAGTAGTCTCCTGCACCCCCCTTCTTAATGGCCTCCCACAAGCTGCCAGCATCCATGTCCGGCCTAATCTTGTCCAAGCTCCCCTGTAGAATCCTGCCCATGCCCACAAAGTCCATTCCCCTGAAGTCCACTACTACTGTATTAGAATGGTTATCTCCCCCCCGATACAGCAGAAACCAGACTGTAGTGTGATCACCACCTGCCAGTGGGCTGCACACCTCCAGGCCATTTATCTGGTCACTGTCTGCTAGGACACAATCCAGTATCCGCTCCTCCCTAGTAGGTTCCCCCACCTGCTGGACCAGGAAGGCATATTGGAACATATCCATCAGTCTCTGTTCTCTGGCCACAGAGGATGCCATAGTGTCCCAGTCTGTCCCCAGCATATTAAGGTCACCCATGATCACCACCATACCCTTTCCACGGTCACAGCGCCCCTTGATGTTCTCAACTAGTTTGTCCTCCAGGGCCTCTTCCATCATTGGGGGTTCTGTACACCACCCCTATTTTCAATCTTTTACCTCCCCTCTTTGTAGGGTTACCCAGATCCTCCACCTCCCCTACAGCCTCCTCCCTCCACTAACCGCTATGTCATTTTGACTATCAGCGCTACACCCTTCCTCTTCCCTCTCCTCTATCCTTCCTGAATATTTTGTAGCCCACCAAATTTAGGTCCCAGTCATTTTTCTGAGTAGCCCATGTCTCAGTAATTGCTGCCACATCCACTGATCCCTCAACCAGCATCACCTGGAGCTTGGGCATTTTGTTGCCCATGCTCCTAGCATTGATCAGGGCTGTCCTCCATCCTGACCCCTCTCCCTTCTCCAGTCATTTTGACCCTGAGCAGTCCCTAGATGCCCTTTCTTGCACAGCTCTGAATGGATTTAGATCGCAGTTACCTGCCTTCTTTTCATGCCCTGGACCTGGACCCTCAAGCAGCCCTCCTGAAGCCACTCTTTTACTTAACCCCCCCTCCTTTACAAGTTTAAACTCCACCTCTCGACTATGAATCCAGCAAGATTTAGTTTCAAGATCTCCCTCCCCTCCAAGTTGAGGTGTAGCCTATCCCTGGCATATAACCCCTTGTCCTCCCATGTATCCCCCAGTCCCTCACCAGCCCATACCCTTCTGCCCTGTGCCAGTCCCTGAGCCGCTGGTTCATACCTCTAAGTTTATGTTTGGTCTCCTTGGACACTCTAGGTACTGGCAGAATCTCAAAGAAGGAGATTGCGCTTCTATAGAGTGGTAAACTCTGGCCAGTTCTTGGAATCTTGCCTGGATTTCTAGTTCACTGTTCCCCTCTAAGTCATTTGTTCCCAGATGTTTCATCTGGGGATTCCCCACATTCCAATGCTATCGGAGTATAGCTGGAATTTGGCCTTGTGTACGGCTAGGTCTGGGATACATTTAGCCTTAACTGGGCTGCTTTTTCCCTCCCCTGCCCCCTTCCACTGGATGCCCCAGGTCATGGAATCACCCAGCAGGATCACCTTCTCCCCCCCCCCCACTTTACTGGCCCTTTAGATTCCAACCAGGCTCTTCCTACTGTCATCAACCCCCAGCTTACTTCTCTTGCCCCCCTCAGCCTGGGGATCACAAGCCTGTGCCTGCCCTACCATGCTTATTCTTCTACCTGTAGCTCCCAGCTTGGTCCTTGCCCCCCCAACCTCCTGGGTGGCACAGATTGCCTCCCACCCAGATCTCTGTGGACTCTTTCTGGGCTGGTATCCTCAGATCCCCCACCCAGGCTCCCTTCTACTGCTTCCCTCCCTGCTCCCCTTCAAGTTCTGCATCCTTCACCCCATCTGCTGTGTTTCTCCCTACCCCTGTCTTCCCCCCTCCTCTCCACCTCATCTGATTTCTCCCACCCTGAAGCAGGCCTATCTAGAGTATTCCTTATCCTTGGTTGACTTCCCTAACCTGGATGCTTGCCCAACCCTAGTCCTCCCTCCTCCCACCCTGGCTTCACTCTGCACTCCCCCTTCCTCCCCACCTCCCTCCCACCTAGGCTAATGTCTCTTTCCCCTCCTCCCCTTCTGTGGATCTGGCTGTCTTTCCTGCCCCATCTCCCCCAGCTTACTGACCAAACCCTCTCTGTCTGCCTGCTCCCCTCCCTCCGCCAGCCTCTCCACCTCATCTCCCGTATACAGCAAGGCAAATCGATTAGTAAGTGTGATGCTTGCCCCCGACTTGCTCTCTCCTGTCCCCCCTTCTTCTGGTCAGCCACCTCCCTGTGAAGTGATTTCCGTACATTGCTTGTTTCGTGCCCCACCCCTCCTGAGTAACCATATGATCCTTGTCTACCTGTTCCCTGGGTTATGCCATATTGGCCTCGTGTACTCTCATGAGGTCCTTTCCACATCTTTCCTCCCCACCCCTCCTGCCTTCCAGCTGCCTTCTGATCCCCTCTACTTCCTCCCTAAGACCTGCCAACTGAAAACACCCTGGGCACCCTCTGAACCTCCTTGCCCAATTTAATATTATTGCCGTCCACACCCTGTACACCAATCACTCTACCGAAGGTGCCACTGGCCACCCCAAGTCTACCCTCATTTTAGGTGAGCAATCGGGCCTCTAACAGAAATAATTCAGTCAGTGGTGCTAAAACTCAAGCAGTTTGCCCCTCCGATTGCAGCAATTTTCCTCTTTCTTGACAGTAGCCAGTTTTCTAGCTCTAGCAGTAGACGGTTCACAAGCAAAATTAGCCCTTCACAACACTAGCCAGCTCAGAGGCCCTAGCAGTAATCGATTCACACACAGTTTGCCTACTCCCTCAGATGTAGTTGGCATACACAGTCATCTATAGAGTCTGCTTCATTATGCCCCTTCCTGGTAGTAGTCAGTGTTGCCCAAGCAGCATAGTGTACAGGACCCTTTTCCCCCAATCAATAACAATCCAGCTTCCTAGTGTTCCAGTTCGCCCAATCTAGACTTGTCCTCCTCTAAGGCTCCGCCCTCACTGACCATTTAATAGAGGTTGGGGCCAGGGTGGGTGGTGTGGAACAAAGAACAGCTCTCCTCCTCTGATTGCGACTGGACTATTTGCCTTTTATGGCCCAGTCTCACAGTCAAAGGTTCGCGCCCTATTCACTGATTGGCTGCTCCTTCCTGACTCGCCGGCTTGCAAAGTTGTGGCTGATGTGGACCCGGTATGCATGGCTTGTCCCCTGCCAACAAGAGCTTCCTTGTCGATCACCAATGTGATCCCATCCTCTCCCACTGCCGATGCAGCCCCAGAATACCTGCCCAGACCACTTCCAGCGACAAGCCCCTGTCTGGAAAGAACAGCTCTTCTCCCCTAATTGGAACTGGGCTAATCGTTGTTATAGATATTAAAAAAGGATGGGTCCCAGCACCAACCCCTGGGGCATACCACTGCCACCCTGGAATGCACCCCATTTGCCTTACCACCACCCTCTGGTTTCAGTCTTTGAACCAGTTCTCCACCCACCTTGTTATTTTCTCTTCCACCCCTAAGCCTTCCAGCTCATTTACCAGCCTTCTATGTGGCAAAGTGTCAAAGGCATTGCTGAAATCTGGGTAGGCCACATCCTCCTACATCCACCTTCCTTGTTACCCAGTCAAAAAACTCAGTTAAGTTTGTCGGGCACAACCTGTCTCCCATAAAACCAAACTGCCATGGGTCCAGGAGGCAGTATAGCACATTGGGTAAAGGCTCTGAGCTACAGATCTGGAGACCTGGGTTTGAATCCAACAGCCGTCTAAGTGCATACTGTGTGATTCTGAGCAAGTTACTTAACTTCTTTGTGCTCCAGGTTGCATCTGGAAACAAGCTTCAGCTTAGTGTGCTACTCCTGGTTAAACAATGTTCCCTTCCCCCACTTCCACTATAGACCATTGACAACCAGGTGCTCCACTATTCTTTCCTTCAGCAGTATTTCCATTACTTTTCCCATTGTTGTGGTCAGGCTGACCAGTATGTAGTTCCTGCATCCTCCCTGTTAATACTTTTGTATAGTAGGACCACATCAGCCCTTCTCTAATCCCTGGGCATGTCACCAGTTTACAAGATAGGGTGAACAGGGTGGCGGAGCCCTACTAACACCTCCATGCTGCCTCAGTGTCCAGAGGTGCATCTGTCTGACCCATAGCCTTATTGCTGCAGTCCCATAAGGATCCTTTCTTTTGCAAGGGGCTGTGTCCTTTTCTATTATCTCTCCATCCTTATTAATGCTGGCCCATTTCCTGCCCCTCCTTTGTAAAAAACGAACAAGTATTTGTTCAGTATTTCTGCTTTTGGCGGTCATCTTTTACCCTCCCTCCATCCACCCTTTTCAGACACTCAATATCTCCCCTTGCCTTCCTTTTCTCCCTGATGTACCTGCATGTAAAAGGTTTTGTCCCTCCTTACTACAATATCCACTGGCTGGCTTGTGTCAAGGGTCCCACATAAGTGCGGGTCTGGTGCCAATGTGCACTTTACATGTGGAAACATTTTGGTTTGCCTGCTGTGTGCTGTAGTGTAGTGTAATGGATTATGATGACAGGTTTTGCTGGATTCTGCACTGACAGCTTCATTTACAGCAGATCCTGGAGTCCTTTGCAGTGGGAGATTATCCTACAGTGCATGTTAAGAGTTTATATAAGCTCTCATCTTTGGTTTACTGGCCCCATTGAACTCCCTGGGCTAAGTTCTGTCACAGACTGACTTATCCTCTGGAGAAGAGAAGAAGTGGAAAACATCTCAGTAATAGATTGTAGGCTCAAATGTGCACTGCAGGCTATTGGAACTTCTATTGCCTGTTGCCAGCTAAAGGGAGTTCTGGGACTGGTTGTGTCTGCTTATATCTGCCTAGAGATGGTCACAGCTGGCCTGCTGCGGTGTGCTATACTGCAATGGATGGTAGTTGGAAATTCCAAATCGGTTGGGGGGGACTTAGAGGAAGGATTAGGAAGTACTTCTTCACTGAGAGGTTGGTGGACAACTGGAATGGGCTGCTGAGGGAAATGGTAGGAGGGTTCACGAGGGCATGGGATAAGCACAGAGGGCAACTGGCATGGGGGGGAGCTACAGAAAAGGCCTAGTGGATATCTAGGCAAACTGGGCAGACTAGGTGGGCTTGCAGTCCCTTTCTGCCATCACATACTTGTGTTCCTGTGTATTCTACAGGCAGATTGGGAAAAGGGAGGGGGGATCCACTACACCACCAGGGAAGCATTCATTGTGCCTTGAATATCTGTTCCTTGGTGTCTTTATCCTACCCTGTGTTGGTTGATGTGTGAGCAACATGATGACCTACCCAAAAGATCAGTTCTAGGGGCACGGGCAAGGAGTCTTCCTCCTCCCTCCCCCAACCATGACATCCCCTGAGTGACTGAGTCCATTCTAAAAGCCAGGTGGATGGTGTGGTACAGATCTGGTATCTCCCCTCCCAACCCACTTTTTATTTTAACCTCTACAGAACCTTCCCAACTGACCCAGCTGATCAGTATTTTTATTTTTCATACTGACCCATTTTCCCTTTTATATCTACAGGTCTGACAGGACATTGACTGGGAGTAGGAGGACACGGACCATATGTATCAGATAAGTATTGTTTTTTTGTTTACCCTACATTGTTTGTCATATAATAGTTCATAACTAGCTGCAGATCCTTTGTGAGCCCATTGCTGTTCTTGTTTACAGGTACAGATGGCTGCTAGTGGAGCACTGGGTTGGAGCTGTACCTTGTGCTTAGAAAGGGCTATGGGCTTGGAGTAGGATGGGCATCAAGGTTGGGAACTCAGGGAACACCACACAACCAATTTGCCAAGACTTGTGAGGCTCAAACCCTGTTTTTCATTTTCTTGCTTTGTGTGCTTTGCATTCTAATGCCTGCATTAATGTAGTGTTTTTGTTTTGCAACAAGTACTGTCTCATATATATGCGTGTGTGTGTGTGTGTGTAATAGATAACCCACTGTAGGGTGTGTGGTCACGCTCTGATATACGCACACCTTGGTGTGTGTTGTTGCACATGAGGCCGCAGGACAAGTGCATCAACCACCCAAGCCGTGTGTATATCCTGCCTTCCACACACCACACAGTGGGTTATCTATCTTATAAAATAGCAAAATTGTTTTGGAGGAGTAAAGTGCAGGTGTGTGGTTGCCTCAATATCGCTGATCACCTAATGGTGTTTGTCCAATGCGATTGGTAATCCCATTATAGAGATAGATAGATGAATAGATGCACACACACACATAATATATATATATATATATATATACATACATATACACACTTCATTGAACAGCCCTTGATACCGAAAATAATTTTCCACACTGCATGTGCTCCCAGTCCGAAGAGGCTCTTCTCCTTTTGAAGATAAACTGGAAATACTGGTGAGGACCTGCATATCAGGGAGGCTCCCATACCATTTTCTGCAAACCAGAACGATTGTTGGTCATTCCTTTAACTAAATGTCACCCCTTCCTTGTGACTTTGAGTCAAACATGGGTAACAGACTTTAGTACCTCCCATAGACATAGCCCCAAGATCTCCATCTTCTTTAGAATTCACAGACGATTTTCTCACTCAGGAACCCTTAAGCAAAGCTTCCTCTGCTGAGGTTGCAGATATTTGCAGATGAATACTGTTTTGTTTTGTTGGAATTTTGTCGCGCCATCTTTAATGCAGCCTAATACACTGAAACAGAACTACAACACTGCTGACAGGAGTGCTACCAAATCACACTGCACACTGAAAGTGCACTACAGGTGTTGATGCAGTGCTAGTGTAATAGTCGCACACACTGAAAAAGCAATGCAACACTGCTTCAGGCAGTGTTGCTGACATAACACTGCTTCTGCCAGTATTGCTACACAACACTGCTTCAGGCAGTGTTGATGACAAACACTGCTAATTGCAATACTTTTGCAGTGTGATTACAATTCTTCAATTGACATAATTCACACACTGAAAAGCGATTGCAAAACTGCTTAAGGTGAGTGTTGCTGACGAACATTGTTCAGGCAGTGTTGATGACAAAACACTACTAATTGCAGTACTTTTGCAGTGTGATTACAGTGCTAATTAACATAATTCACACACACTGTATCAGCACTGCATGTACACCAAAAGAGACCTGAAGATGCACTGATTAAACACTGATGGACTGCATTATGAAATGAAGTGTGCAGGAAGTGTACACTGCTACTGTAACACTGAAATAACACCATATGGTGACTGTTTGAACACTTCACTTCCCTCTGGGTTTCTACCAAACCTTTTTCAACTGGCTGCTCCAAGCTGCACTCCTCTGCACTCTGTTGCCGTGTCCTTGCCACACCTCTCGATATAAAAACCAGACTTTTTTTTTTTTTTTACACTGCTTCCTCAAAAACTGATAAGCCCTCACTCTTACTCTTCCACTCTGGTTTCCCCACCTCGCTACAACTGCCACCAGATCTCCCCCAGCACTTAGAAACTGTCAGATTTTTTTCCTTAAACTGCATGCTCGCAAACCCCACTGCTGATGAGCCCTCACTCTAGGTCACACTTCTGCTGTGGTTTCCAGACCTCGCTACAACTACAACCACAGGCTCCTGTGAAGTCCTTCTCTGTAAACTCTAAATGGTCTCTTGTGGCCCTTATGGCCCTCCTTCTTCCTGCTTATTTACTGAGATTTCCCTGTGTCTATATACCACACATGTTTTAAGCCCCCCCACCACATTTCGCTCCTGACCTCCAACACTATAATGCTGTCAGTCTGTTCCAGGTGTCTACTACCCTTTCAGTGAAGTAGTAATTCCTCACATCCATCTTCCCCCACCATAAGCTCATCATGTCCCATGGACCTTTTTTCTTTTGAAGGAGCCCCCCAGCACCCTGTTCATCCTTGCAAGGTACTTGTGGGTCTCCATCATGTCCTCTCTTTCAGGGTTTATATATTGAGATCAGTCTCCTCACAGGGCTTTGCCCCAGCCCATGTACAATTTTAGTTGCCTTTATACTGCCTACACCCTATGGCCTTCTAAGGTGCAGCTTCAAACCTGGACACAGTACTCTTAGGCTCTCTCCACACTACCCCTCTGTAACATTACAGAGTGCAAAACTATTACCATAGCGGTTTACGTTTACACCTGTAACATTACAGAAGAGTTTTCGTAACGTTGTTGAAACCACATGAGGTGGTTTCAACAGCGATATAAACTCAGTTACGCCTCGGTAACGTTACTGGGCGTGAGTGTGGATCGTAGCTGGTCCCTAGTGCAGCACGAGCTGCATTGTGGATCGGTGCCATGGTAACGATGGCCAGCTTCCGAAGTGGTGGGGTGGTGCGGTCCCGAAATGGACACCGTGGCAGTGTGGACACACTGTACCACTCACGATTGTAATGGTTTCTATCTGTTATGGGGTCTGAGAGGTGCAGTGTGGATGGGTCCCTTAGTTTGGATCTCACCAATAAGGGTGATTGCCAACTTTACCACCTCCTCCCTCCTCCTGCAGATACCCCTCTCTGCCCCAGCATCCTTCTAGCCCTACCCACTGCTTTGTCACACAGCCCAGCAACTTTAAAGAGACTCACCAAGGTAAGGTAACTGAATCGGCCCCTGCACCATATCCATCGGTGCCTTGCTGCAAGAGGACCCCAATGAAGTTAATATGTCCTCAAATTTTTAAGCCATTAAAAAGTTCTGTCCTTCGTAAAAATATACAAACCAGGTCCCAAGATCTTCCCAGTTGCTTGCTGCTGCCCCAGCTCCGCTCCCACCCTCTCTAGCAGGATGATGAGATGCCAGTGAGGCGCGGGGTGCTCATCTTTATCTGTAATGCGGCAGCTTTTCTGTGATTTTAAATGATTTGACCACCTGGCAGTAAGCGTGGGTATCGGTTAAGTAACAGGTCCCTTGTTAGTTGAACAGTGCCCACATTTGTCGCCAGGTAACTCTATATAGTTTAAAATCAATGAATTCTACCCACCCGTACATATAATAGATGCGCCCACACCACTACTGGCATCTGCGTCATCCTGCTGGTGAGCATGAGGGGTGGGCCTGCGCCGCTGAAAAAAACAGAAGTCGCGGGACCCAGTTCTTCATATTTTATGAGACAGAACACAATAACCGTAGTGGACATAATAACTTCCTTAAGTCTTCTGTGGCAAAGGCACCGATAAATACAGAACAATATCTGTGGCAAGTCTCTTTAAGATCATAATAACTCCAAGGTCCCCCGCTTAGTGATCATCGGTACCAACCCTATAAAGCGCTCTGGTTTCCTATGCCCTAGGTGCACAATTCTGCATTTGTCATTGAACCCCAACTGCCCCAATCTTGACCACTTTTGAGCTTCTCCAAGAGGCATGTGCATGCTCTGCTCCCTTCTTAATGCCCACCCTACAAATTTTGGTATCGTCTGCAAAAAGGCATTCCCTTCTTTGCCAGTTTTTCTGCAATGTCACTTATGAAGACACTGAAGAGGATCTGAGCCAGTACTGAGCTGAGCTGCTTATTGTCCCATCATTGTAATGAGTGCCATTAACCATCACCCTCTGACACCTTAACCCCCACCCCCAACTAGTACTCCATTTTCAAACCTGCATTTCTGGTCGCCCCTCCCCCTTCTGTTCAGCTACCACAACACCTTCACTCTGGCATCTGCCAGTACTTGCTCCACCATAGAATGAATCCAATATGTGGAGCAGCTGCCTAGGTAGTCAGGATACATTTGCATTCCATCTCCTAGGACATAAGCAGCAAGGGTGCTAAACACATGCACAGACATGTGTGCCAGCCCAGTCAAGGTCTTCCCACCCATGGGCTACTCCCACCTGCACTGCCACTTGTGGTCACTCAGTTGGCAGTACTACAGCTGAGCTGGCTGTCCTCCTTCCGAGAAGGAGCCTCTTGTATAACAGTTGATCCTCCTCCTCTCCCCAGAGAGCCACTGATGTGAGCTCGTTCCTGAACTAAGGTCACCTCTGCTGCAGGTCATAGTGCTACTGTTAAGCTGAAGGGCACACATGTTAGCCAGTTTCTAATTAATTTTACCACTTTGGATCCTCCTAGGCTGATCAATCTCTTTAGCCTCAGCCCCCCAAAATAGTCAACCACCTCCTCTCTGCTAGATCACCCTTCCAGGCACCAGACTATCCTCATGCAGCTGGACAACCTTCTAGCCCCAGCCTTTCACATAATGAGAACTGGCTAGAGCACCACACAGGCTCCGGGTCAGCCGCTCACTCAACCAGCCACCTCCCTACATCTGGACCCAGCCTCAACTACATTCTATACAACCTCCATGTAGCTGGAGCACCACAAACCTCCACTCTAAACAGACCACATATCTGAAGCTGTCCCTCCAAGCCCATGGACCAGCAGTCCTCCACGTAACCACTCAACCTACAGCTAGATCCACCAGAAGCCCCATACCAGCCTAACCATCGAACCACCCACCCTGCAGCTAGACCTCACTTCCAACCTTGAACAAGCCCCACCACCACCACCAGCTACCCTCCCTACTGCTGGCTCACTCTTTCATGCCCTGGACTAGCCTCCCCCAGCAGACAATACTCCCTGCAGCTAGACCCCTGGGTTCATTCCCACCCACAGACCAGCCTCCCTCCCTCTGCAGGTTGAGTAACCTCCCAGAGCTGGACACCCTTCCAAAAGCTGGACACACCCACCATCAGAGCACAACCTCCCTACTCCTAGACCCCCCAATCACCTTCGTCAGCCGTGGACCCATACTTCTCAGCATAGTATTTAAAAAATAAAATATGTGACACTAACATATTGCATTTGCAGTGTCAGTGGCTCAGCAGGTGAATACACTCACCTCCGAGGGCTGGGGAGATCAGAGGCAGTGGGTTCTATTCCATACCAGGCACTAGGTTTAATATCCCAATACTGATACTGTAAGTGCAGCATTGGGGATGGCTGCACTCCGAGGCACTGTCTTTCAGATGAAACACATTAAACGAAGGTCCCATCTACTTGTTCTGGTGGTAGTTCAGGTGGATGTTAAAGATCCCATGGCACTTCTCGAAAAAAGCAGGGAAATTTTCTCCAGTGCCATGGCAATATCACCCCCAATTCACTAAAAATACCACCAACAGCTTAATCTGGTTCTATAATATTTCACATTAGTTGCTTCTTACAGGATTGCTGGTTTTAGGAATGACTGGACACCATAAGTAACTTCTAACAGCTCTGAGGTTTATTCAACAAACATACATTAGATAGATCAGCAGGCCTCAGCAGAACCACTACTACAATCTGCTTGTGCAATTTCTAAAACCCAGTTTCCAACCCAGACATACCATTAGCCCAGAACTGCAGGGGGATGTGGACTAAACCATTCTACACTGTTACTAGGGTAAGTTACCATATACTACAGGTTCAAGGTCAGCTGACTTTCATCTGTATTCCTCTCCCTCTGGGTCGTGCCTGAAAATAGGCAAGAATCTGTCTAGTGCACTTAGCTGGTCAACAAAAATGAAATAAAATAAACATAAAATATAAATTAATGCAGTCTTCAGCAAAAGAAAAAAAATACACTGATCCCCAGATTACAAAATGGATTAACACATGCAACTGTTAAATACAAATATTAAATGGTAAAAAACAGTTCCCCCACAAACACACTCAAATATCTGAAGTAAATAATTCTTCCTTTAGGGTAACTCCAGATTTTCTCAAATTAAAAAAGTTGTAATCTTTTCTTTATGCCTTCTGAATTTGCTCAGTTATACAATCTTCCTGCTGTTCATTCTCCTGCCTCCACCAACACCAACACTACTTCAAAGTAACTAAATCAGCAAAAATTCCACAAATAACAAGTAATCTAGAGGCACAATGCATCCTAAACACTTTAAGGGGGGGAGGGGTTGATTGAAAATAAAATGTGTATTTCAAAGTTTAGCCAAGAGTTCAGAGAAGAGAAAATGTTTTCAAGACAAAATATTGAAAGTGAAACTTGCACAGCATTTCATTTAAAAAAAAAAAAAAAAACACCTGAGTGATAATTCCTTTACTGTATCTAACATTTCAGGGAGTTAAAAAGATGTACTTTTTAAACATAAGCTCTTACCTTAACATGTAAATCTTAGCTGTAGGAAACCTCAGTTGTTCAAAAATGGAGACCACAAAGCATTCATGCAGTTTCATCACACTGGACACAGACAGGAAGAGAGCTTGGAAATGTAGGCCTCTGACTGAGTAGACTTATGGTAAATGAAGTTCAGAATAGACTTTTAAAGGGACACTGCCAACTTTTTTTGCACCATATTATTTCCAGGTAAAAATCCACATTTTATTATTGCTTACCTTCTATAAAATTCATTGGTGTTGCTGGTTGTTTTACCTGTCTCCTTGCTTAGTAGAACTGAAATGCACGGTAAAGTACCCAGTCTTGATTGGCTAATTTAAATCCTAAAACTACTCTGCTGACTGTAATCTTCATTTATGATTCAGTTGTATTAAAAAAAAATTGTACTTTTAAGAGCATTGCAGATCTATTTCTAATCCTCATTTAGCAATAACTTACTCTTGAACAACTAGTCTGCTAAAATACTTCTTAGAATTTAGTATTCTTAGCAGTTGTATTTTTGAATGATGATTAAAGATTACTAAAAATGACTAAAATTAGTCTTTGAAGGCAAATTAATGAATTCTTTACTACTAAATTTAGTATTTGACTTCGGTGAGGGTTCCCAAGGACAGCCCTTTGGGCCTGCACCCGCCATGACCACTCACATCTTGAACACCCCTTCCCAGATGACCACCCAGCTGGACAACCATATCAACATCCCAGTAGACCTCTCCCAAGTTGTGTACCTTGTCTGCAACTAGTCCACCCTACAAGCCCCAAACCAGCCTCTCCCCATCAGCTATCACCCACCCTGTAGCTGGCTGCTCCAGGCCATCCTTTCTACCCTCAGACATGATCCCTCTGCAGATGAAACCCCCCAGACCTGCCTCTCCACCTCAGTAGACCACCTCCCTGCAGCTGGACCAACCTTCCATTCTCACCAAACAAAGCACCCTCCTTAAAGCTGGACCAAGACCGTCTAGATAACAAATCTTTCTGCAGCTGGACCCACCCACACTACCCATCTTGCCCAGATACCAGTTGCCCATCCCATTACTAACCACTCTGCTTGCACATAGAAAACCCTGCCCTGCCCTGCTAGGTACCCTTTTATAATCCCAATGCTTATTAGTCTGACATGCTGCATCCCACACACAACAACCCAACAGCCCCAGCTGTCCAACACACAGTGGTCTGACCTAGGACAGCGCCTGACACACTGTCAGGTCAGAGGAGGTTGGGATGCTGTGCGGCTGTTGAGTGGATTTTCCACTAACACATGAAGCATCCGATACCGACCTAAGCCACCCATCACAGGACCTGAGACACTACTGAACAGCATGGACGATGTGAAAACACCCACCTCCTATGTGGTGCACCCTCAGAGGACACACTGACCTGATCATGGACCCTCTGGTAAGGATGACTGTCTCACCATCCGTGAGACAGGGATGAAACAAATAGCCGTGCATGCCACAGTGTGTTGACCAGCCATCCCAGGCAGCATGGCGGGTTGTCCGTGCATCCCTGCATGCATGATTATGTCAGCTGACAGCCAGCCAGCTGAGCATGCATGAAGGAATTGGAATACCATGCCTGTTGGTCGGTGCATGCATGACACTGCAGGCACACAGCAGAGTGGCACAGCAAGAGCATGGATAGCTGTCCCAGGAAATGGTCCACAGCAACACCACATGTGGATGCCAGGACACAGAGCAGCATGCCATCACACCAACCGTGCAATGTGCGCATGTGGCCGTGTCATGCTAGCCCACTATGGACCTGCAGTAACCACACAGAAAAAAGTCTGGAGGTGTTTGGGGGGGCCTGTGCCACAGGAGCCCACTGTGGCATGAAGGCTGCCAGGTGTGTTGTGGGTGATTCCACAAGGGCCCATTGCGAGAATGCTGTTACCACACAGTTGCACAGCTGGAAGGATTGGTGGGCACTCACACAGCTTCAGACCTGTGCAACATGTGACACACATGAACAGCTGAAAGGATTTTGGGGGGATTCACACAGAGTCAGGCCTGTGAGACATGCGACACACAGTGCAGATGTGGCAGTGTGCAGTGGGCTGCTTGGCGATACCCAGCAGTGTTGTGATGAGACATCACCACTAGGTTGGGGTGCATATTAAATGTGGGGGTGAAACTTTATTCAACAGTAGGGGGCCACAGTGGCAACCTGGTGGCTGTGCATGATGTGTACTGTGAGCGTACAACTGTCAGGTGCCAAGTCACCATGGAAACCCTACAGGGTGGTGTTGGGTGCCATGCCACAGAGGAACTTCAGCAGCTTGCCCTTGTCCTTGGATGCTAGTACCATCCTTATCCACTCCTCATAGCTATTCTTGGGTGGTGTCCATGGCAGTCCACAACAAATGCCTTCCCTGGTGACATAGGTCCATTGCTGTTCCCTGTGGAGTTCTGCTAGCATTGTCATGACCCCTACATGCACCTTCCCAAGCAGAGCTGTCAAATTGTTGTGTATGGTATCTTGCTGACAGGAAGGCACTCATCGCAGCGGTGGGTCAGAGCTCTTAGCTGATTGTTTTGTGAGGGCACAGTTTAGGCCAACCCTTCCACCCTCACCCCACCCACCCTGGAAATAGTTCCTTTATACCTGGGGTTCTGACATCATTCCTCAAGAGTGCAAGGTGCATATCAATGGCATATCCTCTCTAGCACACAGCACTGAAAATATAAGCATACACATTGTATAATATATATATTTCTATATAACAAACCAATTCACACACACAAACACACACACAAAAAAAGTACATAATCATGTGGGGAGTAGTGCAATGTAATGGCTGTGGGGCAGCAGTCTTCCAGGTGTCTTTCTGGAGGCTGAGATGCTGCCCTATTTGCAGGCAACTCTCTGCCCTGAGGGAGGAATTTGCCCGTCTTCAGGCCACACTGGACAGCAGTAAGGGAACCTTCCCCCAGGCCAGACTGGATGGTGGAAGGAACCTCCCTATCCAGGGAGCACCAGAGCCACCACCACTACCTCAGAGGTTGCAAAGAAAGCACAGCAGTTGGACCACAGTGGGCTCAGGGAGGGTGAGGATGGTGGAACAGAGGCACACCCAGTCAGTTGTTCCACTCCACAATCCATACACCATTCTGGGGGAGCACAGCTCCCCTATGGATGCACCCACAGAGGAGACTAAGGAGGCTGAGGACACCTGTCACAAGGGAGGCCCACAGGAAGGAGGCAGAGGACACCACAAGGAAAGGAAGAAGCTCCTGGTGGGGGACTCAATTATTAGGGGGATAGAACTGGGGGGAGCAGGGAAAACTGAAGTAAGGTGCCTGCCTGGTGCCATGGCTTGGAGGGACAGGAAGTGCATCCTCAGGATCATGAGAACAGCTGCATGGGAGTCTGAGCTGGATGTCATTGTCCACCTAGGGACAAATGACTTGGCTCAACATGAGATTAGAGCAGTGCAGAAGGACTTTGTAGAGCTGGGGAGGGGCCTAAGACAAGTAGCACACACAGTATCCTTCTCAGAGGTGCTGCCTGTCAATGGCATGAGTGAGGAAAGGGTACTTTGCACCATGCAATTTAATGAATGGTTGAAAAAATGGTGTGGAGCACAGGGGTATGGCTTCATTGGGGACTGGGGTTCCACCTGGAGGGACACCAGCATATACTGGCAGGATGGTCTGCATCTGTCCAGGAAGGGAACATGTCTTTTGAGCAATTGGTTTAAATGCTTCATTGGCAAGCTTTTAAACTAGTCAAGGGGGGAGGCACTGATAAGCAGCAGGAAAATCTCAGCCTCTCCCTACAAAACAGGGTACTAAATGAGAAAAAGACCGAGGTAGAAAGGTCAGTTGGGGATACTGCAACAGAAGGTAAAGCCATCAAAAAATGGAAAGCAATGAGTACCAATGCCCATAGTCTGAGTAACAAGCTTCCTGAATTAGTGGCCTTGATGGAGGAGGAACATCTGGATATTGTGGCAGTCACAGAAACATGGTTCACACAAAACCATGACTGGGATGTAAACATACCAGGATACACCATCTACAGGAGGGGCAGAGAGGGTAATAGAGGAGGAGGAGGAGGAGGAGTAGCTCTTTACATAAGGGAAGGAATCAAAGCAACAGAACAAAAGGGAAAACAGGGAGGAGAAGAAGCACTGTGGATAAATTTGGAGACCGGAAATGGCACCACAATCCGCACAGGGGTTGTGTACAGACCCCCTTCTCAGGGGGAGGAAATGGACAAGGAAATTATAGAAAGTATACTTAGTATGGCAGAAAAAGGGGAGATATTGCTGTTGGGTGACCTGAATATGCCAGATGTTAACTGGAGTGCAGTTGCAGCAGCCACTTTGAAGAGTGGGGTTATTCTAGATGCCCTACAGGGGGCATGCCTTAGACAACTAGTATTGGAGCCCACTTGAGAGGGAGCAATCTTAGACCTGGTTCTCTCAAATGGAGATGAAGAGGATCACAGATGTGAGAAGTGGGTAGCCATCTGGGAACTAGCGACCATCGAACAGTATGGTTCTAATAAACACAGCAATAGAGTCAAACCATACAAAGGCAAAGGTACTGGACTTTAGGAGGCTGACTTTGCAAAATGGGTGAGTGCCTAAGGAATGCACTAGCAAATGGGCAGGAAGGAGGGTGGAAGAACAATGGGAATAATAAAAACTGCCATCACAGAGGTAACAAGCCTTTGTGTGAAGCAAATAAACAAAACTAAATGATGTAAGAAACCACTATGGTTCTCAAAGGAAGTGGCAGTGAAGGTTCAAGAGAAAAGTAAGCATTCAGGAAGTACAAGGAATCACAGAAGGAGCAGGACAGAGAACTGTATTAGTTAAAGCAAAGGAAGCGGAAGGCAGTCAGAACAGCAAAGGCCCAAACTGAGGAAAAGTTAGCCAACTCAGTTAAGAAGGGGATAAAACCTTTTATAGGTACATCAGGGAGCAAGAAAGACCAAGGGAGGGATAGTGAGGCTTAATAAAGGGGTTGGGGCAGAGGGTGACTGTGAAAGGCAGAGATACTAAACAAATATTTTGCTCAGTATTTACAAAGGAAGAGGAGGAGGTACCTAAAACAAACAGTAGAAACACTCTGGATACAGAAGTTGATACCAGCCCATTTACAGAAGAAAGGGTTCTGAAAGAACTCTTAAAACTGAAGGTGGACAAAGCAATGGGGCCTGATGGATTCATCCCAGAATTCTAAAAGAACTAATGGTAGAATTAGTGACACCACTGACTACCCTATTTAACAAATCATGGAAGGATGGGGTGGTACCCAAGGACTGGAGGAGGGCAGATGGTTCCTTTCACAAAAGTGGGAGCAAGGCAGAAGCAGGAAACTCAGACCTGTTAGTTTAACCTCAGTGGTAGGGAAAATGATGGAATCACTTCTGAAGGAAAGAATTGTCAGTATCTAGAGGCCAGAGGGCACAGGACCCAAGGCAGCATGGATTCACAGCAGGAAGGTCATGCCAGACAAATCTGATAGATTTCTTTGACTGGGTGACCAAAGTAGTAGATCAGGGAGGGCTGTGGACATGGCCTACCTAGACTTTAGCAAGGCATTTGACACAGTCCACACAAAGATTAATATACAAGTTAGCTAGCCTGAGAGTGGGTCCCAAGATGACAGCTTGGGTAAAAATTGGCTGGAGAATAGGACACAGAGAGTAATAGTAAATGGAGTCCATTCTGAAGAAAGGGGGGTTACTAGTGGGGTACCGTAAGGTTCAGTATTAGGACTGGTCCTCTTCAATGTCTTTATAAGTGACATTGCAGAGGGACTGGAAGGAAAAGTATGTCTCTTTGTAGATGACACAAAGATCTGCAACAGAGTTGATGCACAAGGTAGGGTGGAAAGGATGAAAAGGGACTTGGCAAGGATAGAGGAATGGTCAAATGTATGGCAGCTTAGATTCAATGATAAGAAGTGCAAGGTAATGCACCTGGGAAACAAAAACCCAGGGGAAGAGTACACAATGGGGGGTGAGATACTAACAACAACAAAAATGGAAAGGGACCTGGGGGCAGTCATATCAGATGACCTAAAGGTGGGCAAGCAATGTGAGAGGGCAGCAAGGAGGGCTGGGGGGATACTGGGATGCATAGGGAGAGGCATCACCAGTAGAAAACAGGAAGTTATTATCCCTCTGTACAGACAGCTGGTCAGACCCCATCTGGAGTACTGCGTGCAGTTCTGGAGACCCAGTCTTTGCAAAGACATAGACAGGATGGAAGCTGTCCAGAGGAGGGCAACTAAAATGGTGCAGGGTCTGCACCGGAAGACATATGAAGAGAGACTTAAGGAGCTTAATATGTATAGCCTCGAGAAAGGGGGCATGATATAAACTTTCAAGTACCTCAAGGGAATCAACAAAGTCCAAGAGGGTAGCATCTTTCAAAAAAAGGGGTGTGCAAGAACAAGGGGCACAATTTGAAGATAGAGGGGGCAGCTCAGAGGTAATTTAAGGAAGTATTTTTTCACAAAGAGGGTTGTGGATGCATGGAACGGCCTTCTGGAGGAGGTCATGGAGTCAAAAACAGTGGTGGAATTCAAGCATGCATGGGACAGTCATAAGGCAATTCTAGGGGGTTGGGGTAGGAAGAAGTAGGCTGCTGGTTAACTAGGATCTGCAGCTTATCCAGTAGGCATGGAAATGGGCAGACTGGGTGGGCCAAGCGGTCCTTATCTGCCGTCAAATTCTATGTTTCTATGAGCATGGAGATGGCAGTGCCAGGTCTCGACATTGCTTTGGGTCCACGGTATACCTCGCTCGTTGAGATCTGCAACCAACCACAGCTGAGTGGGAACAGGGGGTCGTATCTCGTGGGCACCTTGGTCACCCTACTGTACAGCCATATCCTGCCCAGCACATGTGTCTGCTCGAAACAATAAAAGAGTGTGGTGGCATTGGGCGGAATAGTTGACTTCAGGAGGCTGAATGCTGCTGGAATGTCCTGTGCCAGGAGATGGGCGAGGGCCACGAGTTCATGGATCTTCAGGCTGAAGTCTGGGTCACTTCTGTATTGTGGTGCAAGGCCATAGCTCTAGATCTTCCACCACACAATCTGCCCAAAGTGGAACAGGCATCCCTTGTTTATGGCTTGTGGAAATTCCATCTTACAGTCATTGATCGCAGGCTGCTCAAAGTTAGTGATGATCGTAGGTGGTTTGAGGGTGCAGGACTGTATACTGGCATATTTATTCAGCTCCTGGAACAAGGTGCAGTAACATTGCAGGCTCTTTGTCATTATCAGTGTATACACCAATGACATAATGAGGTTGTTAGGGCCCATCCCCATGGGTGCATGGATGGTGTACAATGAGTGAGCAGGTGTAGCACAGTCTTGAATGTACCATCCATCATCCAGAAGGGTGCCTGTGCTAGGTCCCTAATGTTGTCCTCTGTGGTGAGTAGAAGGACCTGGTGGGTGGTGCTGCCATGATTCTGCCGTACCATGGCCATCCAGTCACCATCTGTAGCTGCTTGGGGATAGTGAGGTCAGCTAGTGTCACTGGTTCTGGTGAGAGGTCCTTGCGGTGGGTCCTGTTCACAATCTGCAGCAGGGCCCTCTTGCTTGGCAACTGTTGCCACAGTTTAGTGGTCATTGCAGTTGCTTCACTCTGCAGTAGCTATGCGGGGCTAGCCATGGTGCTGTGTGCTTTCTACTTGATGCCTGCCAACACCTGTGCTGGTAGAGCATCTGTCACCTCCAGAGCATGACTGTGCTCATTCTTTTTCTTTAGGTGGTGCTGGCTATCCTGGAGCAGTGTGATGGCCTGGCCGAGGCAGGACTTGGACTTATGGTGCTGGCAGCACTGTTACACTGTCTCAGGCTGTCCTGGTGGTGCTGAAGATTGAGGCGCTGGATGCCATACCTTGTGTCATGCCAATGACCCGGGTTCAGGATTGAGCCTGGGCCGTCGGGGGTCGACAGGGGAGGACTGGGATTGAACATCCATAGACTGCTTTTCCAGTCCTGGGGTGGGCTGGGGAATTTCACTGAGCTGTAGCAGCCCCCTTGGGATGCCCAGGGGCACTACTAGTGTCAGTGACACTAGATGGGGAGTACGGCAGATGCCAATACATTGATCCTGGACATCATTGCACGTCCGTGCTACTGGGGCCAATTGAAGGAAAATGGCTGGGCATGACCTTGCAGCTTGATGGCTGTGCTCTGAGCCACCCAGAGGACTTTGGTGGAGTCCTGTTGAGGAGGGTCCAGGGCTGTCCTGCCTGGTAGAGGCAGAGGGGGAGCCCTCCAGCAAGATGGCATGATGGCCGTCCCTGATCCTCCTGGGTGCAGTTTGAGCTACCCAGCTCTCCAGGTGGGTGGAGCTGGTTGCTGGATGCCCCAAGCCGGAGTGTGTGCCGCAGCAGGTGAAAAATATGATATGTTAAAAAAAACAGTACACTGTCTCATTGCAGGTCCATTCATGGACCAGCAGGTAGCCATTCACATTTAGCTTAGACTTTCCCTTCCTGGATGGTACCACCTCACAGATTGTCCATGTTGTTGGTGTTGCAGTTGAGCACCCTGGCCCCTCCATGGCTTCCACGCTGTCCTCCATTGTGCAAGAGGACTGTGCAACATTACCGGCTTTGGTTCCAGCTCAGGCATTCGGGTGTGATTGCACTTCGTTTGCACATCACACTCCATGGGCCACACCTGTGGCAGTTGCTACTTGTCTGTGAGTGGTTTGTACAAGTACTGCAGTGCCACTGTCTGCCCACAGTCCCAGTGCTTCAAGGCTGTGCTGTGCACCATGGTCACATTCAAGTTCTGTGTCCACAGTGTCCTGGGCCCCCATCAGCTACTGTGCTGCAGTTGGGCTATGCTCCATGATACACTTCCCTCTTGTCCAGCATGCAGGGATGCAGGGGTCCCTGTGTGTTGTGCACTCTACCTACAGGTCAGTGTCCACCTACCTAAGCTGGCCTTTGCACCCCCCAGCATTGGCTTCCATAGTTCCCATGCATGCCTTCATGAGTCCATGTCTGTCCGCTGCCCCATGCATCATTTTCTGATGCCTACCTGTTCTCTGTGTTCTCTTCAGCTGTAGTTCCCTGACCTGAGACTTCTCTGGTAAATGATCTATTGTAGCCCTCACTGTGCTCTTTCCTATGGGGCTTGCATTTTCTGCCCCTGTGCTGGTTTGTTTGTCAGAGTTTCAGTTCATCTGCTTTGTTTACTATCCACTCTCCCTGCATCTGAAATGGGCCCTACCCAGCCAACCACTTTCCCTGCAGCTGAACCACCCTTTTGGCCCCTGGAGAAACCTTCCCCAAGGAAAGCACTATCCATGGACTATTTCATAGTTACAAGAAGGGAGGAAGAGGCCCCCAGCTGAGTAGGAAGCAACTGCTGGTGGGGGACTTAATTAGGGGGATAGACTTGCGAGCAGGGTGGGGTAAAGGAGAGGGAGGTGAAATACCTGAGAGGTACTTTGGCTTGGATGGAGGAGAGCAGATACAGTGGATCATTAGGCAGCAGGAGATGAGAGGGAGCTAGATGTCATTGTCCACCTGGGGACAAATGACCTAGCAAGGGATGGGGTAGGGGTAGTGCAGGGAAATTTCAGGGATGGGGAGGGTCCTCAAGCATGCATGGTGGCTTTTGCCAAAAGGTTGCCTATATACATCTTGGGAGAAGATAGGACTGTCCACACGGCTTTCAACAGTAATTTAAAGGCATGTTGCAGGGTGGGGCTCAGTACTAGGAGTGGACCTCTTCAGTGTCTTCATAAGTGAAATTGCAGAAGAACTGAATGGGGAGGTAAATCTTTTTGCAGATGTCACCAAAACCTGTTATAGGGTTGACACTCAGGAGGGTGGGGAGAAAGGGTTCACCCATGCTGGTGTGACAGCCATGTTGTTGATGCCGATTGCAGCACAGGCCACATTACAGCACCAGGCAAAATGTTTCCTGGGAGTTACACCACCAATGAGCCCTCCTGGGAAACAGTCTCCATTGGGCCCCCTTCCCTAATTATCCCACAGGTCCAGGTTCTTAATTTACCTGTTCTCCAGTCCTACCACGTCCTACAATCACCCCGCAGGTATACAGTAGATTGTTACTATCTCTGATGTTCAGTGGTTCCCATTTATTTATTTATTCATTCATTTGTTTACCGAGTAGGTGCACTGGTCTGAGAACCATTTTCAGGCATGATCTGGGCCATTGAGGATGGCACAGGAATAAAAGCAAGTACAAAGGAGGCTGGGACAAGGCATACAATAGACAGTAATAAAAATATACAGGATATTTATATGAAGATATATATAAATTTGCAGCACAATGGATAACTAACATTTATGACAATAGCAGGTACAGTACTAGCCAAGTTGTAATACAAATTAGGCATGATCTGAGATGAGTAAAGGAAAAAGTGCATCATGGCAGTGTAGATATGGACCAAGAAGGAAAAGGAGGGAAGGGAAGTAGAGGCATGATAATAAGTTGGGAGGGCAGGAGCAAGTAATGGAGGACAGAAGGTGAGATCCAAGGAGAGAGTGGAAGAGTCCTGGAGAGTCAGTGGTGCTAATTGGAGTGGGCAGGTTGTTCCAAAGGAAAGGGGCTGCAGATGAGAATGCACATTTACCCATATGGTGGAGACTAGGGGGCATTCAAGCATGGGGCCAGCAGTGAGGCAGAGCTCTAGAACAAACACTTTTGGCCAAAGAAGGTGGGATTGCGGAGAGGTAGCTTGGTTTTGGATGGCCTTATTGACTGTGCTGGCCAGGAGATAGGTCTGTTGGGCTGATGGGGGAAGCCAGCCCAGGGCCTGATAGAGTGAGCAGTGATGTGTTGAGTGAAAGTCCTTGCCCTCTGTATATCCAAAGTCCCCAACATGACCCAGTTAGTTCTTACAGCAAATACTACCCCCTGGTCCCCAGCCTTACTATATATTTGACACCCTTCCACATTTGGCACAGACCATCCTCTCAGCTCCTTGATCAGGCACAAAATGGATGATAATTCACAATCATGTGCTAACTGTGTACACAGCTGTTTATACAATAGGCACATGAGAGCAAAACTGGTGTTCTGTCCTCAGTTGGTCACAGAGGTTAGCAGAGTGTCTGTGCCAATTGCCACTTTGGGGAGAGTGCGTAAACATATGGTGGGGGCCATGAATGGTTCGAGAGGTGGGACTGGGTGGGCAGATAGTTATTGGCAGTTTCCAATATATGGAATGGACAGCAGCACCACTGAACACCAAGGGAATGTAGAAGCGTGGGAAATAACAGATGTCCAGACCAAAGGTTTAAGATGCATAAAAAATGCAACAGTATGCGTTTGTCAATTCATTTCCAAAAACAAAACAAAACAAAACAAAAAAAATATTCTTAACTTAAAGTTCATAGAAAGGAAAACAATCGGTGTTAGTCTTCACACCCAAAAACAGGAAATACTTCTTTCCACAGACTCCTGAATTGCCTTTTCCTTTCCTTTTGTCTGTACAGCACTTTGTGTGGAAACACACACACACAACCTTCTTGCTCTGTGGTCAGTCGAATACTGACTCTCCTCTCTCTATCCATCTAAACAGGTCTCCTAGTGGAGGGTTTATATACTTTCCAGAAGGGGTGTGTCTTGAACTGAGCCCCTCCTATTGTGACATCACATTACCTGAATACTATAAAGCAGCCATTTTGAGGCTGCCATCCCTATACAGGACCTCAGCAGGAGAAGCAAGACATTCAGGTACACATTCATTTTGTTTTAATACAGAAAGAAAAGAAACACTTGTTAAAGATTGAATTAAAATCTGCAGCCTTGGCAAGAAAAACAGATGAGAAGCGCTCTATCATCTTCCTTGCAAAAGGCTTCAAATTCTATTGCTTTTAAATGTAATTGCCAGAAAGTAAACATGCATTTATTTAAGACAACAATTCTAGTAAATCTTTTACACAGTAGTCTTCTCTAACATATTTTCTTTGTATGTGCTGCATAATGCTTGTTTTATGAAATTCCTCACAGCTAGAATTTCAGCTGACTGCTTTTCAGCTTATCAAGATTTGGATGCCAGATTGTTTTAAAGATAATCAGGGACAGTAAAGAAAGGTTTAAAGATTGCCAGGTTGGCCACCCTGACAAGAAAATTAGGATAGATACGAATATAGAAGCAGACAGGATAGAGTGAAAATTGAAAAGTATGGGGGGGGGGCATCTTGTAAATTCTTGATATTTCTCTTCATAACAGGACCCTGTTACAGGGAAGTGTGATATTACTGATGGTGGGAGCTCAAAGGGGCAGTGGTAGGAGGCAGAGGTGATACTACCTGGTTTAGGGAGGCAACATCTTTATAGCCATTTACCAACTGGTCAGAGACTCACTAATTATGCTATTCAAGATATCATTTTGTGATCCTACCCTGTTTTTGGGGTGCAAAGTGTTGTTTGAGAGTCACTTACCCATTTAGCAATCTCAAACGCTCTTTGAATGTTCTGGTCTATGTGAACAATAACAGTCCATTACCAGTAAGATAAAGACAAATGAACAAATACAAATATGGAATTGAAAGCTGTTCTCCATGAGGTTGATAATGTAATTTATCTTAACAATGTGTTAGAGTACAGAGTATGATGAGATTAATACTGGTACCACTGTGCTACCACATGAGTCTAGGGTTGCTGTGAGAGGTACCAAATACTGAAATGTCAAATTAATGCAGTACCATTATGCTACCAGTGTACCAGTATTTGTGGGAGCCGACAAAAATCTCAGAATTTCGAGATACCATTGTATTACCAGTGTATGTGTGAGAGACAGAGAAAATTGTAAAAAGTGCCATAGGGATATCATTCTGCCAGTGCACTACCAATGCACAGAGGAAAATCTATATATCACCTACCACTGTGATACCAGAGTACCACTGTGTAGTACTATTGTGATTTTTCAGCTGACCACAGTATTGCCATTGCTATACCACTGTAATGCCATTGTGACAAATTCAGTAAGGGTAACCAGATTGCTGAGACAATGCAGTGCTAAAGAAGTGTGAGAAAAATTGTAAAGTGTTGCCAGTACTACTGCAGTGTGCAGCAAAAATGTGTGAAGGAAATACAGTGCTAAAGAAGTGTGCTTGAAAATCTAAGAATTATTTACAGTGCTCTTACAGTCTGCATCAAAAAATAAGAAAGATTGAGCAGTACTACTGCAGTGTGCAGCAAAAATTTGTGAAAGAAATACAGTGCTAAAGAAGTGTGCATGAAAATCTAATAATTATTTGCAGTGTTCTTACAGTCTGATTAAAACATAAGAAAGATTGAGCAGTGGTACAACAGTGTAGCAGAAAGTCAGTGCAGAGTATTAACATTAACAGTGCACTGATGAAAAGCGGTGCTTTGTCAGTCTGGACTGAAATAACACTGAAATAAGACTGAAGATGAAAGTGTACACTTCACTTCCCTCTGGGCAGTAAGGTGACGTTTGAAGATGCTGCTGTGCACTTCTGTGGAGCGAGTGACACAGCACTAGAGGTGCAGGAAACGCTGAGACAAAATGTCAGTCCTGTCACAGCATCATTTGACAGGAACACATGTAGTCAAGAGAAAAATGTTTCTGTACATTAAGCAGTATGCTGTTCTTTACATGAAACTAGTTTTAAGAATGCACTTCTTGTCAGTAAAATGAAACCATTTACATAATTATTGTGAACAAAGTCTATTGTTGGCCTGATAGGCACTATATTTATTATAAATAGCAATAATGATAAATCCCCATGAGTACTCATTTCATGGTATTGTATTAAAATTTGCCCAGACTACAAATTAAATCTGCCGTGCTCCTGGTGCAAGTATTTTGCATATTAAAATTTTGTTTACAGTATATCATTATCTAAAAAAAAAAACACTCTGCCTCATGAATTCCAAACAGCAGCATATTTAAATGAGTCATTTATTAACTCATAGTGCCATAGAACTGATGATTAGCTTAGAATATGAATGTGCTACACTGCCCACATCTAATCTTGGTCTTTTTAATCAAGGAGTGGAAGTGACCAGTTTATCCTCTTTAGCCAGTTAGCCAAGCGAGGCAAGCAGCATATATAAAAGTCAAGCTGACCCACATCCATAAAGGATAGGGCAGTGTGAAATTAAACTTCTACTGGTGGAATTGTTGCAAAAGTCAGAATTTTGCTTTTGCAAAATGTCAGAATGCTCTTTGGCAACCTTTGCGGAAATTCTGACTTAGAATGGCAAAATGAATGTATGAATTGTGGACTAATGTATTAAACTGTAAAAAGAAATTCTACAGAACTGATCACTGAACTACGGAGTAATAACATGTATTGTGGATTTAAGCAATAATGACCGAAGAGCCGATAATTTTCTAGAGATTAACGATTCGCTGGGTGGGAATGGTGGCCCGCTGTGCAGTTGAGGGCCAACCCTCCAGAGCCAATCATTAATCAACAGGAAATAATAGGCTCTGAGGTCATTATTGCAATTATAAGTCTCTTTGAGGAGAGACTTAAGCTCAGAAGCCTCAGCAGATGGGGTATCCTCAATAACCTGGGTAGCAGCCACTATAGCAGTGCCGGCTCCCTACTGAGCATCTCATTGTTCTACCTGCCTCACTTCCCTGAGGAGGGCAAGGAGGGAGGGGGAGATCACCCAACCTGTCCTTTAGACTTAACTTTAGCAGTAACAATTCAGAGTACTGGGCACCCCTCAGTACCTGTTCTAAGTGCAATTTGTTCAGGCCTGTAGACTGCCCTCCCCCCCCATGATACACCTTTTTGTAAAGCCTTCTCCAACCTTTGAATATACTCCAAAAGAGGTCCCCCCATTCTGCTGGGTTGCCCTAAAATCCCACCACAATTCCTCAATGGACTCAGTACTACCAAATGCACTGTCCAATGCAGCGATATAATCTTCCACAATGGCCTTTGGGTCAGTGGCTCGCAAGGTCCAAATAGCATCACGAGCAGGACCCTTCAAACTTTCACTTAGCCTGTTATGTTTTTCTTCCTCACTGTACTGTCAGTCCTGCAACAAGGGGATTACATAATTAATCTAGGATTCATAATCTTCCTTCTCAGATGGGGTGGGCCTCACTCCAGAAAACATCATTAGCTTTCAATAGGAATCTGAAGGGGAGTGCACATAACTGGGCTGAGGACCTTCACAGGGAGGGGGAGTTAGTTTTGGCTAAAGCACTACCTCCCCTGAGGGAACTACACTAATCATAGTCTCAATAGGCCATGCTTCTGATAACCCCTCTGGAACTAAAGCCTCATGTACCCAGGATACCTCTAGTACATTTTTACATCCCACCAACACAGCCAATGTCCCTGTAACAGAATCTAATCTTTGACCCCGAATAGTCACTTGACCCAGCTCCTTTATGGCAGACAGGTGCCTCTCTATAGACTCTGTTTCTAGTTCGGGGGGATACTCCCAGGAGCAAGAGGGATTTCTGAGGGTCCATTTTCTGTCCTCCACTCCACTCGACCAGTTTTACCTTGTTGGCTGCCTTAACCATGATTTGGAGTTTGGGGGATAGAACCAGGGTTGGGTAAAGCAACAGTAATCTTTTCGCTGGTTGCATCCATGGTGGGCATGACTGGCTAACAGGAGATCCCAGTGGTGCCTCCAAAGATGTAACCCAGGCATTGTGTGTCAGTGGGCTACTACCCCCTGTCTCTTGACTACCACACAGGTTAAGGGGCCTGGTTTCTGTTGTGATGGTGTTTGGGGGTTCTGTCTCAGAATGGAAAGAAAGTAATGTGGCACCTCCACCCAGAGTAAAGTAAGAGTTGGCCAGGTGTCTGATTGGTACAACCCCCGGGATGCTGTACCTTCCACCTTCCCATCACCCCACACACTAGATACCATGTTGTTCACCAATACTACAAAACAAATATACTTAACAGCTAATTGCAATAAAATGTTCTTCCCTCCACGGACCTGTATGTGTTGCCCTGGTGTCATTTCCCCCTGCTGTTACACTGCACTTTGCTGAAGAGCTGTCTACAACAGCAAGAGCCTGTGTGAGAGATTGGTTTCCTGCAATTTCTAGACTGTAAGTACTTAAAATCTGTTTTTATAAACTCAGTAAACAGGGGGCTCAGGGGAGTCAGCTACTGAGGTCACTGGAGGGACAGAGTTAGTATCTTTAAAACTCCATACCACACGCATTGTTAATCAGCTGTTTTTTCCTCCACAGACCTGTATGTGTTGCCCCATTGTCATTTCCCCTGCTGTTATATTGGACTTTGCCAAAGAGCTATCTACAACAGGAAGAGCCTGTGTGAGAGACTGGTTTCCTGCACTTTCTAGACTGTAAGCACTTTAAATCTGCTTTTACAAACTCAGCAAGCCGGGGACTTGGGGGAGTTGGCTGCTAAGGTCACTGGAGGGGTGGAGTTAGCATCTTTAAAAGTCTGCAGTGCATGCATTGTTAATCAGCTGTTCTTTCCTCCAAGGACCTGTATGTGTTGCCCTGCTGTCATTTCCCCTGCTGTTACACTGCACTTTGCTGAAGAGCTGTCTACAACAGCAAGAGCCTGTGTGAGAGTCTGGTTTCCAGCAATTTCTAGACTGTAAGCACTTAAAATATGCTTTTACAGACTCAGCGAGCTGGGGGCTCGGGGGAGTCAGCTGCTGAGGTCACTGGGGGGGCAGAGTTAGTATATTTAAAACTCCACGCTGCTAATATTGTTAATCAGTTGTTCTTTCCTCCAAGGGCTTGTATGTGTTGCTCTGGTGTCATTTCTGTGCCCACTCTCCTAGAGGCCATCCCCTCTCCTACCCTAACCCTTTCCTACCCGACCCTCTGCCTAACCTCCAGTACCTCTGCACTGTACCAGTACTTTAGCAGCTCAAAATAATGTCCACCATGGTGTACAATGCATCAAATGTCTAAAAACTCAGAAACCTTTCTTGATTGTTGCATTGTATAGTGTTACATATGTCTAAAACTCTGTAACCTTCTTGCTTGAAGGTCTATACTCTGCACATGACGTGGAACCTTTGTAAAAGAGCCTTGGCTCAAAGGTTGTTTCCGAATTATGAAATAAATAAATAAAATAAAAAAATAAATTAATCAAATCACAAATATTAATAATTATTAGCTCAGTTTGATTGTTGATTGGCAAAGGTCTTTGCCACCTAGAATTAGTTCACACCTCTTCCCATAAGCAATCACAACCCGCTTTTGGGCACCTGAGTTAACGATTGTCTGTCCACACGGGTCAAAATGACAAACATGGCTGCCTATATACACAGTCCAGTACAATTCTATAGTAGCTCCAACTTTCACCCACTCCTGCAGCCCAGCAAAACAGTTTTTAGTCTTAATTGCCCCATCGCTTGGTAACTGCGCTTGTCCCTGATGAGTGACAGCACAATCATATATATCGATGACGCTTCCTTTTTCATCCCATTCCAATCTGGCTTTCAGGAGAACAATTCCACTACCACCTCCCTACTCAGGCTCACTGACTCCATCCTCACCGGGATGGATAATGGCCTCATTACCTCTGCCATCTTTGTTGACCTCGCCAAGGCTTTTGACTCAGTCTCACGTGCCCTACCTCTTGACCTCCTTATGTCTGCTGGGTTGCATATTTCTGTCCAAAACTGGTTTAGAGCTTACCTCTCAGGCAGAACACAATCAGTCAAAATCCAGGAAACAATCCTCCCCCATTTCCACAGGAATCCAACAGGGCTCAGTGCTTGGACCAATTCTCTTCTCCGTCTTCTTAAATTACTTGCCCTCAGTATGCTCCCCCTCTTCCTCTATCCATATGTATGCTGACGTCACTGTCTTGTTCTCTTTGGGCAAATGCCCCACCAATGTAGCAACCATCCTTCAGCATGACTGCCATCAGATTCAGCTATGGTTTACCTCACATCAACTATTCCTGAATGCCAAAAAGATTGTCTCCATGACCTTTGGCACTAGGCAGAGAATCTCTAGGCTTCACCCTTTACCTTCTTTCCATTCATTGATGGGACAATCCTAGGGGACACCTGCTCATTCAGATACCTTGGGGTTTGGCTGGATTAACGCCTCAACTTCTCTGGCCACATTGACGCCATCCTGAAAAAACTGCACCCCAAGCTTGGTGCCTTATTCAGGAACTGTAGTTTTATTCCTCCTACAGCATGGCATGAACTAGTCCAGAAGATGATCATCCCCATTTTTGACTACTGTGATGTAGTCTATGGTGCCACTCAGAAATCCTCCCTAACCAGATTGGACACCCTCTTTAACTCCTTCTGTTGTTTTACCCTTGATGCTCCATCATGCACACATCACTATGACCTCTACCACACCCTGTTCTTTTCCCCACTTGCCAACAGGCATCTCACTTATTGTGTCAAACTCACTGTAAAATTTTGGTTAGGAAACTTTCACTTCTACCTCTCATGTTCAGTCTCCCTCCCCCACTCCCTCAGATCCTCTGACACTTGCACTTTGTTAATCCCCTGTCCAATCACTCTCATCAGTCAGTCAGGCTTCACCCATTGTTTCCCACAAATATGGAACTCCCTCCCCCCCCAAATACAGCACTCTGCCTCCTCCTCCTCCTCCTTCTACACCCTTGCCTCTGCTGTACACAACTTTCTGTCATTTAACTGCTCCTGCTTTAACCCTCCTTACCATCCTCCTATACCTCTGCTTCTTGCCATGACTCACATCCCCATTAAACCTTCCTCCCCCCCGAACCTGCTTCTCAGCATGCTCTCCTCTCCCTTCACCACTTACCTCCTCACTCCTACCCCTAATCTTCTTCCATTACCAACTTGCCCATGCTTAGTTTTGACCTCTGGCAGGGTTCTCAGCATCCTGGAAAGATCCAGCACTGGGAAAGCCTTCTCCTCCTCCTCCTCCTCCTCCCCTCCCCCTTGTTCCTTTCTACCCAACTTGCCTCGCCTAAATCTGCCCTCTGTCAGGATTCTTAGCACCCTGGCAATATCTACTCAGAGGTAAGTTTCTTCCCTCTCTCCTTTTTTCCCCCTTTTCTCTTCTATCCCCCATTTCCCTCTGCTCAATTTGACCTCCTAATTCTGTCCCCTGGCAGAGTTCTCTGCATCTGGGAGGGGGCCCAGCACTGGGCAATTACTCTTCCTTCACTCCTCCTCCTCCCCCTCTATCCTTTCTACCCAACTAGTCCTCACCTGATTCTGCACTCTGTCAGGGTTCTCAGCATCCTGGAGTGGCCTAGTCTTAGGCAAGCTTCTTCTTTTCCTCCTCTTCCCTCCTTTCCCTACATCCTTTCTTATCTCTTTTCCCAATGTGTCCTCACCTAGTTCTGCCCCCCAGCAGGGTTCTCAGCATCCTGGAAGGGTTCCAGTACTGGGAAATGACTCTTCCTCTCTCCCCTTTCATCTCCATCCTTTCTACCTAACTCGCCTGACTCTGCTCTTTGGCAGGGTTCTCAGCATCCTGAAGAGGCCTAGTCTCAGGCAAGTGTCTCCCACCCCTCCTCCTCCTCCTCCTCCTTCTTCCCTTTACCATCCCCTCTACTATCTCTACACAACTTGTCCTTGCCTATTCCTGCCTCTTATTCTAAGTCCTTGCTTCATTCCATTACTGGCAGCAATCTCCGCTCTCTGAAGGGGCCAGTTCCAGGTATGACTCATCCTTCCCTACCCTATCTCTTACCCCCACCTCCCTCCAGCCCCCATCTCTACCCCTCTGCACTTAAACAAAGGAATTTGTTCACTTGAGCTAATAACTTGCATTTTTTGTTCTGTCTGAGGTCCTCCCAGATTGCACTAGCCCTGTGTTAACTTACCCCTCGCAACTGATTTTTTGCTTACCTTACTCTATTAATGTTCCCTCCATTGTTATCCTCTCCTTCCCCCAGCTGGTTTCCCCTGTCTACCCTTCTACCCTACTTGATGTCCCCTCACTGCACTTCATTCATTCAATAATTGCTAAATTATCTGCCTCTTAACTGTGATCCATTCCTGTAAGGATTTGACTCCAAGATTACATTACGTTTCTGTACTATGTTCCTCAGATATGCCACTTGTAATTAAATGCATATTCCAGAGGTATGATATATTTAACTGTATGTTATATCACAAATGTGATTGTATCATTATTTATGATATTTTTTAACTGTATGTCTTGTTACAAATGTAATTGAATGTTTAATTTCTCGGATATGTTAAATGGTAAACTGTATTTCTAATTCTTCATCCAATTGTACCCCCCTGGTCGCACCGAGAGACAACCAACTTGTTGTTCAGTGTGCTTTCCTGGTGAAACATTTCAATAAATAAATAAAAAAATATATAAACCCTTTTATCTGCCTGTCACTGCCTCCGATATGTGCAGTACCCCCAAGCAGCAATCCAGCTTGTGAATATTCATGTTCCTCTCATTGCTATTCAAATACTCCTCCAATTCTGCAGCGCTATTGCTGCTCTTTATTAAAACACTATTTACACCTCTCATGCACCTCACCCAGGTGTTCAACCCCCAATCAGCTTATTTAGGGGGTTGAGAGCACCAGGAAGGCATTTTGTCAGTTGCCGCCATGGCGAGAAAGTGGGACGGTGCTATTTCTCCAGCCACATTAAGGATTTTAAAAACACTACAGGTCCGGAGAGAGACAAGGGGGCACTGCCATGTCCCAGGACTTGCAGCAGAGTGGCATTGGGGACCAGGAGTAAGGACAAAGATCCCCAGGGGAATCAAAGTAAGCCCTGCTAAAACAGGAGGTTACACTCTGGTTCTGTGAACTTTTTGAATGGTCCCCAGACTGGCCCATCACCCACCACTGCTAATGGATGAATTGGAAGAAAACCTTACAGCAGGTTGACTCAGAAGGCACAGAACAGTGCTGTCTACCTCGCTAAGTGCTTCCAACAGCAGACCCACCCACTTAGTAAGCCTGCTCTGTCCTGACATGAAAGGCTGTAGATACCCATAGCCTGCACATCATGCCAGCTGCCTGGCTGCCTTCACTCCTCCAACTGCCAAAAATTGCACTTGTCACCAATCACAACCTCTTCACAGGACACATCTGGAAACAGCAGTCTGCAGCACACAGCTGACCCCATGACAATCATGACATAATACCATCGGTATGCTGCTGCTGTTATTGGCTGATAAGGTTAATGATAGGGCTGACCGACTGGGAAGGAGGAAGTATGTTGCATGACCATCTCTTTGTGGCAGCTTTTAGCTTAAGAGTAGCAGTGCTATCGGTTGGCACTGGTGCCGGCAAGTTGTCTGATTAATTCAAATTGTTCTCCTGAGTCTCCTGAGTTTTTTGGCCTCCATCATGGCCCAGACCAGCTGACGACAGACCCTCCTTTTCTCTGAAAAACATCTTAAGGGAGATGATGCGGTGGTAGGAAAGAAAAAAAAAAAGGCAAGGCAGCACAGGCCATATACTGACAGGTCAGGATACAATTAGCATTCCAAGTACCCCTGGTCAGTCCACCTCTGCCCTTTTGCCACACACTTTCATGTAAATAAATGACATTTTCATCATTATTTTGATGCAAGTTGCTGCATATTGTGATGACTGTCAGAGGGGCTCAAGATCCCTTGAAATAAGGATGTGAAGATTTGTTGCAATTTGACAGACACAGTTACTAGTGAAACTTGCAGCTATCTCTACCCCATCTGAAATTCCAGCCTAATATCACTACAATGGTAAAATACTGATTGGTTATAATTATGCAGTATCAAATTTATAGGGCAAGAGGTACAGCATGTTGCCTTCATTCATGGAAATATAGATTGAAACAAGACTCCTAAAGGATAAAGCAGCAGTATTTTGTAAATCAGCAAAAAAATGAAAAGTATAGTTCTTTAGCATCACTATATTTCTGACATAATTAAATTATTCATCAGTAAATGATGCAGGGAGGTAGTGACAGTCACTAATAGGAAAGGGACCTTGGGGTTACTATAACAGATGACCTCAAAGTGTCAGGGCAGTATGACAAAACAGTGTGTAGGGCTACTGAGATGCTGGGTTGCATAGGGATGGGTATATCCAACAAGAGGAGGGAGGTGGTGTTACCACTCTGTCACTTGCTGGTGAAACCACACCTGGAGTACTGTGTCCAGTTTTGGCGGATCTGCCTCAGGAAGGACATAGACAGTGTGGAGGCAGTCCAGAGGAGGGCAACAAAAATGGTGATGGGTTTGCATGAGATGCCCTGTGAGGAGAGATGGAAGGATCTCAACATATTCACCCTAGAAGAGAGGAGAGTGAGAGGTGACATGACAGAAAACTACCAGTACCTCACAGGGGTCAAAAGGGAACAGGAGGGTAGCTCTCAGTCAAATGAAAAGGAGCAAGTGGAATGCAATAAAGTGGGGGGGGCTTAAGAGAGATGGGAGAAAATATTTCTTAACTGAAAGAGTGGTACACACATGAAACAGACTGCCAGTAGAAGTGGTGGAGCCAAAAACAGTGGGGGCTTGAAGCATGCATGGGATAGCTATAGGGGTATATTAGAAAATTGGCAGGAAGGAGGGAGGGTTGCTTAAGATCAGTTAGGGTCTGCAGAGCAGGTTAGGCAGGAAACATCTGGGTAGACTGGGCAGGCCAAGCAGTCCTTTCCAGAGATACCGGAGCATTAAGGATCCCTCTTGCGCTCGCGGATAATTACAGCAGTTTCAGATGCCACTCACATAGCACTGCTTCGCCCATCACAGCATCGGAGGTCAGCAGTACATGCCCATCATGACCGGTACATTGAAATAACTAGGAAACTATATAAAACAAAATAGGGGGGGCATGAGGGGCGGAGCCCCCCAAATACAAAAAAAGACCACCAAATCGATAGAATAATGTTTAAGGGCACAACTACTTCATTGGTGCACCTGGGGGTTGTGGGGGAGCGGAGCGCCCCCACATAAAGTAATTTTTATAATTCTCCGACAATTAGCAGCAAGATGTTTGGAGGTCTAGGACTCACAAGAAAAGTTTACAAACACTTAAATCATTACCGGCTGCAGCTTCTGCCCGCACCTTGGGATAGACCTTTTACCCAGACTAATACAGTGCAGAATCGCGGAATGTCTTTGTTTTAGACCTTTTTGAGCTTGTGCAATACTGCATTTCATACTTTTCAAAGTGTGTGACTAGACTTTATGCAATGCATAGCGAGTTTCAAAATTGGGAGTGTCTTTGTATGCTATTTCAGTCTGTGGAGGCATATGTGTGTGTGTGAAGTTGCTAGAACCTTAAGTACTGTAGTGCACAGAAATATTTTTTCACGCAAGCAGGGACCTTAATCCTCCGGTATCGCTGTCCTTTCCTGCTGATAAATTCTATGCTTCTATGTTTCTATGTTATTTCCTGTGGAGTCACTGACTGCTTGACTTTATTACAGCAGCTTACAGTCATACTGTTAGCTTTATTTATCAAGGAGTGGGGGGAGAGGGAGAGAGAGAGAGAGAGAGAGAGAGAGAGAGAGAAAGAAAAAGTTACAGCCTACAGAAAGGTGGGCATTTCTTTCTTCTCTGTTTAAAAAGACAAAGAACTACACATGCAAATGCAGAACTAAAGATACTGCAATGAGAAACTTCTACTTTTTTAGCATTCTTCTGCTGGCTTTCTACACAGGTAAGGAGATCATGAACTTGAACAAGAGTACTTCTCATAATGTATTGTGACTTTTAATTTCTTTATAAGTGTCATTTAATTGCTACATTTGGTTTAGGAAGACACATGGTTAAATCTATTATTGCAAATATTGTTCCGTGAATTATAATATTATTACATAATATGTTATAATGGATATCTTTTTGTTTTAGGGGTGCAGTGCCAGGAAGAGGTAACACAGACACCAGAGAATTCTGCAAAAGAAGAAGATGTATATTTCCAGTGCAAAATCAGACCCAGCGATAATGCTATGTTTTTGTACAGTCACCTAATAAAGCACCGGAGCTTGTAATTAATATATATAATGTATCCCATTATAAGGATCGATTTAACCTGACAAAATACAATAGCACCTCCTGGACATTTAGCCTCAGTAAGGTGACGTTAGAAGATGCTGCCTTGCACGTCTGTACAGCGAGTGCCACAGTACTAGAGGTGCAGGAAATGCTGAGACATAAAGTCAGTCTTGTCACAGCATCCTGAGACCTGAACACATGTAGCCAAGAAAAAATGTTTTCTGGACTTTAAGCACAAAACTGGGCTTGCACACCATACTGTACTACACATGCACATATCTGTGAATGGGTTCATTCATGGAGTCATGCGTAGTGCGGTATGGTGTGAAAGCCCATTCATCCACACTGGACCAATTTGCTTACAGATCATACTGTAAGCTGTCATTTGGCAGGTGGCCAGGTGGTATCTGGGCAGAATGCAGCTGCCGCCGATGACAGGAGGGAGCTGGGTGGCAGGGGTCCTCAGTGGGTGAGGGGATGGGGGTTACCACTGGACCACCAGGGCTTTGGCACTGACATGTCACCAGTGTCAAGGATTTGGGTGGAGAGGAGGGATCCACTGGACCACCAGGGATATGTCATAGGTACAGCAGATGGCGATCGGTGACTCGGCATCAGGAGGGGGGCCAGTAGACTGCCAGGGCATGCTTTGTGTTTACCTCTGCCTACGATTGGGCTACCTGGAGGAAGGGGTATACCACTAGCCCACCATAGAAATTACTTGTACATGTGCCTGTGGTCAGGTGTATGGGAGGGAGGGGAGTACCACTAGACTACCAGGGCCCATATGGGTGCTTGTTGACGGTGTTCTGGGTGGGCATGTGGCCACCCACAGCTGGTGGCTGCTGTCCTGCACCCTGCAATACAGCAGCCCACCTGTGGGTGGCCAGAAGTTGTTCCTCCTTTTCACGGGCTCAAATTTGAGCCCCCCCATGCAGAGTTGTGCCAGCATATGCGCCACACATCCTGGGCTGAATATCGGGATGTGCAGCATATGCATGGGCATGCCCCCTGCATTTACGCCGCATACATTACCATTTCACCCCAGCGCATCAGGATTTGCACTGCACTTGGCAGCCTTTCGAATATCCCACAGGGGCGCTGTGTGGGGTTGTGCTGGCTCAACTCTCTTGCACCAGGCACAACCCCTTTGAATATCTGGTCCCTAGTGTACAAGTTGATGTACTACTGAAAGCATCGTTATCTGGTCATGTATTCCTTGCATTTTGTGCAGTACATATGTAATTTTATTTTGTGTTTATCAATGTATACATTGCTTATAATTCCCAAAATGTCCTTGCATTTTGTACAAATGTAATTGTATTTTTTGTTTATGTGATTATGCGATTGTTTTGAATCTCATATGACCATCTAGGCGGTTATGTGCTGCTTTGTTTTGTGAATTGAACCCAGGTCCACATTGTAAATGAGTTCTCCTCATAATGTTCCACCTGGTAAAATAAAGAATTTGATTGATTGATTGATTAATTGATCGACTGATGTAGAGCAAGTGGCTTCCAAACAAACATGTAGTCAATAATAAGCACACAAGACTTACTCAGTCACTGCAATATATTTACTGAATGGCCACTGTGTTCTCAACATTTCACTCAGAGATTACTCATGATGAGTGGCCCTATTTAAACAAATTCTGGTCACAGCAGATATGGTTGTGGAGAACTTTTGGGATGCTTTAGTCCATTATTTCTAATGAATTTGCACAGTGCAGATCTGCAAAGAGGCAGTTTTCAATGTAATCTTCCTTTTACACATTTTTACAATGTATTTTACTAGAATATGCCTCCTGATTGGTATGTATTTAGACTGGATAGTTCACAGAAGAAATTACATCTTTTCTTCAGGTGGTGAAGCACTATCCGTAGGATGCTGGAATGTGTCATACATAGGTATGAGCTGTGTGCGGGTGATAATGCCCAGTGTCCATACACCTCAGGCAAATGCATGCAGATCCATCATCCTGGTGTCGTTGCACTTCTCAGTGTGGGTGAAAGACGATGCTGTTCTCACTCACACAGGTTGAGGAACAGACATGTTACAGCCGACCTCCCATTTGTTTGTACAATCGGGGAACTGTGAATGCACTATCCATAGCCTGGAGCGTACACTACAAATGGCATTGCAGGATGATGCACCCCATGGCACCCAGGATACCTCAGCAGTCCAAATGGTAGCATGTTACACTGGGGAACAGAAAAGAGTGTATGACAGCAGGAAAATATAGCATCAACAAGGCATGCACTGGAGGTATGTCAATCCCCTCTTACCGTTTGCCAGGGACATACACACAATTGCATATACTGGTGGGTCCACAGCTTGTGTAGTGTCCTACTGTATGGTATAGCCACTTGGGTCATTCTGGAGTGTAGGTCCTCAGCCCGGATCCAGTACTGTCGGTTGCTGGCTGTGGCAGGGTGTGGAGGGCAGTGCCCTTCTCAAACTTACCACACATATACACTCTGTGCTGGACAAAGGTCACTGAAAAATATAGGATCTTCTTGACTCAGAACAGGAAGATCAAGAGCTTAAAGGGCACAGAGGCAGTAAGTAAGAAGGGAGAAAAAAAATAAACAGGAAAGAGCAAGAATTCCAAACAATAGTAAAGGGGCCAGAAATAAGACATGATGGGAGTGGTGCAGTGCAGTGGCTGTGGAGCAGCAGTCTTCCGGGAGATGTTCTGGAGGATGCAGTGTTGTCCCACCTGCAGGCACCTCTCTGGGCTGAGGGAGGAAGTTGCTCATCTCCAGGCTCAATTGGTCAGGATTTGTGGGATCTCTTCTCCCATCCAGGGACCACCAGGGCCACTGCTGTTGTCTCAATGGTTGCCAAGAAAGAGGAGTGTTTGGACCACAGTGGGCTCAGGGAGGGTGAAGGTGGTGGAACAGAGGAGAATCCCTCCAGTTGTACCTCTCCATAATTCATATGCCATTCTGGCAAAATGTGGTTCCTCTATGGAGGCACCCGCAGTGGACACCAAGGAGGATGCTGGGAACCTCTACAAAGGAGACCCACTGAAGGGTGACATGGGACCCCACACAGGGTAAGGAAACAAATACTGGTGGGGGACTGCATTGTTAGGAAGGTAGAACTGGGGGAGGAAGGAGAGAGGGAGGTAAGGTGCCTGCCTGGTGCCATGGCTTGGAGGGAAAGGGAGAGAATCCTCAGGATCGCCGGATCAGCTGCACAGAGGAGGGAGTTGGATGTCATTGTCCACCTAGGGACAAATGACCTCACTAGAAAAGGGATCAGAGCGGTGCAGGAAGAGTTTGTGGAGTTGGGGAGGGGCCTTAGACAAGTAGCACGCATGGTAAACTTCTCTGAGGTGCTGCCTGTCTATGGCATAGGTGAGGCTAGGGTGCTCCACAACATGGGATTCAATCAGTGGTTGAAAAACAGGTGCAGAGTTCAGGGATTTGGCTTCATTGGGGCTGGGGGTCCACCTGGAGTGATGCAGGCCTATACTGGCATGATGGTCTGCATCTGTCCAGGAGGGGAACCAAGATCCTAGGTGATAGGTTTAAATGCTTCATTGGCAAGCATTTAAACTAGCCAAGGGAGAGGCACTGGAAAGGAGCAGGGAAATCCTAACCCACCCCTAAAAAGTCAGGGTAGTAAGTGAGGTAAACACCAAATTACAGATGTCAACAGGGAGAAGGGCAGGGGTAAATGGAGAAAGTGACAAAGGCAATAAGGACATGGATGGGGCAAAAAGGGGTAAGGCCATCAGAAAATGGAGGGTAATGAGTACCAATGCCCATATTCTGGGCAACAAGCTCCCTGAACTGGTGGCCTTGATGGAAGAAGGATGCCTGGATATCGTAGCAGTCACAGAAACATGGTACACAGAGAACCACATCTGGGATGTTAACATACCAGTGTACACAACCTACAGGAGAGACAGGAATGGGAGAAGAGGGGGAGGAGTAGCTCTCTATGTAAGGGAGGGCATAAAATCGACTGAACAAAAGAGTAAACAGGGAGGAGAGGAGGCACTGTGGGTCACCTTAGAGACTGGAAATGGCACCACAGTCCGCACAGGGGTTGTATACAGACCCCCATGTCAGGGGGAAGGAATGGACAAGGATATGATAGAAGGCATTCTTAGAATGGCAGGGAATGGGGAGTTACTGTTGGTGGGAGACCTGAATATGCCAGCTGTTAACTGGAGCACATTTGCTGCAGCCTCATCCAAGAGCAGGGCCATTCTCAATGCCCTACAGGTGGAATGCCTCAGACAGCTAGTTTTGGAACCCACTCATGAGGGAGCAATCTTAGACCTTGTACTCTTAAATGGGGACAGTGAGAGGATCTCAGATCTAGAAGTGGGTAGCCATCTGGGAACAAGTGACCACCAAACAGTGTGGTTCATGATAAACTCAGCTACAGAGTCAAGCCATACAAAAATGAGGGTACTGAACTTCAGGAGGGCTGACTTTGGCAAGATGGGAGAGTACCTTAGAAAAGCATTAGCGAACAGGCTAGAAGGAGGGGTGGTGCAACAATGGGGAAACATCCGAACTGCCATCACAGAGGCAACAAGCCTTTGTGTGAAGCAAATAAACAAATCAAAATGAAAGAAAAAGTCACTATGGTTCTCAAAAGAGGTGGCAAGGGAGGTCAGGGAGAAAAAGATAGCATTCAGGAAGTATAAGGAAACACAGAAGGAGCAGGACAGAGAGCTGTACCACTTAAGACAGAAGGAAGCAGAGAGGGAAGTCAGAATAGCAAAAGCCCAAACTGAGGAAAATATAGCCAACTCGGTTAAGAAGTGGGATAAAACCTTTTATAGGTACATCAGGGAGCTTAGAAAGACAAAAGGAGGGATAGTGAGGCTGGATAGAATGGACAGTGGGTGGGCAGAGAGGGACAGTGAAAAAGCAGGGATACTGAACAAATATTTCTGCTCAGTATTCACAAAAGAGGAGGAGGGGAGCTGTCTAATCCAATTAACAGAAGCACTCTGGATAGGGGGGTCGATCCCAGTCCTTTCACAGAAGAAAGGGTTCTGAAAAAACTCCTAAAACTGATGGTGGACAAAGCAATGGGGACTGATGGAATAAACCACAGAATTCTAAAAGAATTAAGGGGAGAACTAGTGAAACCACTGACTACCCTTTTTAACAAATCATGGGAGGATGGTGTGGTACCTGAAGACTGGAGAAGGTGGATGTGATTACTCTTCACAAAAGTGAGACCAAGGCAGAGGTAGGAAACTACAGATCTGTCAGTTTGACCTTTGTGGTAGGGAAAGTGATGGAATCACTTCTGAAGGAAAGAATCATTGAGTACCTACAGGCCAAAGGGGCACAGGACCCAAGGCAGCAAGGTTCACAGTGGGAAGGTCACGTCAGACAAATCTAATTGATTTCTTTGACTGGGTGACCAAAGTAGTAGACCAGGGAAGGGCTGTGGACATGGCCTACCTAGACTTTAGCAAGGCATTTGACACAGTCCCACACAAAAGACTAATAGTCAAATTAACCAGCCTGAGAGTGCGTCCCAGGGTTTTAGCCTGGGTAAAACATTGGCTGGACAACAGGACACAGAAGTTAATTGTAAATGGAGTCCACTCTGAAGAAAGAGGGGTTACTGGTGGGGTACCAGAGGGTTCAGTACTGGGTCCAGTCCTTTTTAATGTCTTTATAAATGACATTGCAGAGGGACTGGAAGGAAAAGTATGCCTCTTTGCAGATGACACAAAGATCTGCAACAGGGTTGATACACAAGAAGGTGTGGAAAAGATGAGAAAGGACTTGGCAAGGTTGGAGGAATGGTCAGAAGTATGGCAGCTTGGATTAAATGCAAAGAAGTGCAAAATAATGCACCTGGGAAACAAAAACCCAGGGGAAGATTACACAGTGGGGGGGGGGGTAGTAACAACAACAAAAATGGAAAGGGACCTGGGGGTAATTAAATCAGATGATCTTAAGGTTAGCAAGCAATGTGAGAAGACAGTAGGGAGGGCTGGGGGGATACTGGGATGTATAGGGAGAGGCAACAGCAGCAGAAAACAGGAAGTTGTTATCCCTCTGTACAGACAGTTGGTGAGACCCCATCTAGAGTACTGCATCCAGTTCTGGAGACCCATTTCCGCAAGGACATAGACAAGATAGAGGCAGTCCCAAAGAGGGCAACCAAAATGGTGCAGGATCTGCAAGAGAAGCCATACGAGGAGAGACTAAAAGACCTTAATATGTATACCTTTGAGGAAAGGAGGGAGACGGGGGACATGATAGAAACTTTTAAGTACCTCAGTGGAATCAACAAAGTCCAAGAAGGTAGCATCTTTCAGAAAAAGAGATGTGCAAGAACAAGGGGACACAATTTGAAGATAGAGGGGAGCGGTTCAGAGGTAATGTGAGGAAGATATTTTTCACAGAAAGGGTAGTGGATGCATGGAACAGCCTTTCTGAGGAGGTTGTGGGGTCTAAAACTGTGGGAGAATTCAGGAATGCATGGGGCAGACATAAGGCAATTTTTGTGGGGGGTAGGTAAAAAAGGGCTTTTGGTTAACTAGGATCTGCAGCTTATCCTGTAGGTAGGGAAATGGGCAGACTAGGTGGGCCAAGCGGTCCTTATCTGCCATCAAAGTCTATGTTTCTATGTTTCTATCTATCTGTAAATTAGATTTTTTTTATCTCTGTATGTTTATCTGGTAAACCAATGTCAATAAATTAATACATACATAAGTAAATAAATAACTAGGAAGAACCTAGGAAAGTAACTTTAACAAATACAGTACAGTATCTTAACATTTGTGTTAAACTGCTGCTTTAAGTGTTGACTTTTATTGGTATAACAAGTGGCTTTCTGGGAGGAGCAATGCATGATGAGTCATGAAAAGGGGCGGGGCTAGGGGTGGAGCTTAGGATCCGGTTTTTGCCTCATCCAAAGGTGGCAATTAAGTTAGGCCAGCTATTCATGGCCTAACTGTGGGCTGCTCTGCTCTGGGCTGTGAGGGGAGAATGTCCTGCTGAGTATGTCACAGCACAGCATATGCATGGGAACACACCCTCAACTTGCACAACATACTATTTGTGTGCACGCTGGCCCATTCTCTTGTGGCAGGCACATCCCAAACATTTGAATATCACACTGTGGCACATTGTTGGAGTTGTGAGGCACATCTCCCATCTCCACTGGGATGTACTGCACATCTCCTTTGAATATGAGGGCCCTGGACTAGGCTACCCTGAAAAAATACCTTATCAAAATGGGAAAATCATAGCCAAACTGAAAACAAGATAGTGCATCAAATCTAGGACAGCCTGAGTAAATATAGTGCAAAAATCTGTAAATGAAGATCCCTATGACAATCAGATGTAGCATCTCCCTTGCACTATCCAGGACACAAAATATAGGATAAGACATATTTAAAGGAAATCTACTCTAAACTGAGCTTCACTGGGGTCACTGACATAAGCAAACAGTTTCTTTCTTGTAACAATCACACAGGATTGTGGTGTGCATATTTTATGGAACACATACAAACAGAGGTGAGAAAGAATAAGTGCCTCAGCTGGGACTTGAACCCAGGCAGCCAGCCCAGATTACTCTTCCGTTTGTGCAAACCAGCTGTGCCACTAAGACAACTGGAACCTGGGATGTCCTCTAGCACTTTACTCTTTCTCAAATGCACAATCTAATGGCAACACAAATATTTATGTGTAACAATCACACAGGAGTGTGGTGATCATATTTTATGGAACACATACAAACAGGTGAGAAAGAATAAGTGCCTCAGCTGGGACTTGAACCCAGGCCACCCAGCAGTATTGTGGCCATGAGGATGGTGTGTAGTGTGTGTGTATGTGTGTGTGTGTGTGTGCACACAATATAGGATAAGAAATATTTAAAGGAAATGTACTCTAAACTGAACTTCACTGTGTTCACTGAAATAAATAGTTTCTTTATAACATATTGGAATGCAATATTTATTTTGACTGTTGTGGCCATGAGGATGGTGTGTGTGTGTGTGTGTGTGTGTGTGTGTGTGTGTGTGTGTGTGTGTGTGTGTGTGTGTGTGTGTGTGTTTGCTGAAGCTCAATATATTTTTCCCAAAAAGCATAGTAGAAAATGATTTCTGATTGCTACAAATTCAATCTAAGCAATTCACTGAAGACCTGACATGTCTGAGACTGCTCATCAGATAGTGTCTGTAGATGTTAAAAAACAGTGTAAATCATAGATTTTCAGGGAAAGGGTGACATTTATGAGGTATGAATCTTTCTTGAAAGACAATACATTCCCAAGTTAAACTAGTATCAAGAAGCAGTTTAAGTGCAAAGTATTTAAATGTGCAAATCTCCAGTTTAATAGGCAACCAAAAGTTAACAAATATTTAACAAGCTGTTTCAGTTTCCTAATGGTATCTTATAAGCAGCTTGGAGTTATGTCTCCAACATTCTTAACAGAAAGAAGGGAATATTTTATTTCAGTTGGCATGGAAGGATACATTGAAAAGTTCAAAACATGTGTTCCATGATACTCCATTTTCCAGCTACGGATAGCAAGATGCCTGCAGGCTCCTCCCACAGCCATAAAAAGAGAACATTACACACATTTAGAAACCTAGAATTTGACATCAAAGACCACTTGACCAATCCAGTTTGCCCATTTCTCCCCAATCTACACTATTACAATAGATTGTACCCAATCTGCTGTTCTTTCTCCCTCACCCCTCACCCCTCACTTTCCACTATGATTCCCTTGTGTTTGTGCCATGCATTATTGAACCCCAATACTGTTTTCGCCCCACCACTTCTGCTCGAAGGCTGTTGCAGGAATCCACCATTCTCTCTGTGAAGAGGTACTTCTTCACACCTCTCCTGAATCTATTATCCTCCAGCTTCATAGCATGTCCTTTTGTTCTTGAGCATCTTTTCCTGTGAAAAATATTCCCATCCTATACCTTATTTTCCCCTGTGAGGCATTTAAATGTCTCTCTCTTATCTCCTTCTTCCTTCTCTGTTCCAGGGTGTACATGTTTGAGGCTCTTTTGTTACTCCTCATAATACTTTTGATGCAGACCCTGCATCATTTTAGTTGCCTTCCTCTGGACTGCCTACACTCTGTCTATGTCATCTGAAGATGTGATCTCCAGAATTGGATACAGTACTCTAGGTGGGTCTTACCAGTGATCTATACAGTGGCTACACCATCTCCCTCTTTTTGCTGGTGATACCCCTCCCTATGCACCCTGGCATCCAATTAACCCTCCTTATTGCCTTGTTGCACTGCTTGGACAACTTTAAGGTAATCTGATATGATTACCCACCCCCCCCCGTGACAGGGTTGAAAAGGCCCTGCCTCATTTATTATGCAGAAAGAGTTTAAATGCAAGGATCTGTTCTAGCTTCTCCTTTCCTGTCTCTTGTCTGTCTGATTGTGCAACCAAATTTTCTTGAGAGACCTAGGAACTGATCACTCCAAGGGTTTCAGAATTCTTTGCCTTTTGCAATGTCTCTGCCTTCTCTTGCTTTTTCTGTCTTTTCTTCTCAATTGCATATCTGCAGTTATAAAAAATCTATGTTAATCTTTATGTGGAAATGTCACTGATACTGGGACTCCTTTGTTTAAAACTATATATAGTTATACTGTTGAAATGATTGCAAAAAGCTGTTTGGAATTCAAGGGGTTAACCTGAAATGCAGTTTTTAGGACTTTTGCAGAGCTGTAAACAAGAGGTCAGTTCTTGGTCACTATAGTTTTGCTACACCTGCATTGAAACTGATAAGAACATTCTGTAAACTTACAAGAACATTCTGTGAGAAGCATGCTTTCTTAAGGAGTTCTCAGAAAAGACTTATAAAAACAGCAGTAATGCTTTAGCTAGAAAGACTAAGAGAGTGAGAGACTGAAACTTGGAATTAAGAGGTACCCTCAGAAGTACTTAGTTTTCTCTGTTTATACTGCCTTTGTAAATAGTTATACTGAACAATTTTTGTTTTTTTACTTTGCTATTATTGAGAAAAATAAAACACTATTTGCAAATTTTAAACTGCACCTGGTTTCCCTATGCTTCCTGAACTGTGCCTCGACAACATCCCCATTCTCTTTCCTGCTTGGTGGTTGTTAATACCACTACATCCATTTTGTACTCCGCCCCTGGGTTTCTATCTTAGAAGTGCAGTATTTTGCACTTTTTTGCACTGAACCCCAACTGCCATACCCTTGACCACTCGTCTAGTTTTCTCAGATCTCTGCTTATACTTTTCACCCCCCCAAGTGTTCTCACTATTTCAAATGTTGGTGCCGTACGCAAAGAGGCAGACCTTCCCTTCCAACTCCTCAACAATATTACTTATAAAGACATTAAAATGGACCAGTCCCAGCACTGATCATGATCACTGAGGCACCCCACTTGTCACCCTCCCTTCCTTGGAGTGAACTCTGTTTATCATCACCGTCTGTTGCCTATCTTCTAACCAACTTCTTATCCAGTTTACCACCTTGAACCTACTCCTAAGCTACCCAGCTTGCTTACTAGTTTCTAATGTGGAATGGTGTCAAATGCCTTACTGAAATCTAGGTAGGCCACATCTACTACTCTGCCCTGCTATAGTTCCTTAGTCACCCTGTCAAAGAAATCCATCAGATTTGTTTGACCATGACCTACCCCCATGAAATCATGCTGCCCCAGGTCTTGTAACCCACTGGATTCAAGATATTCCAGAATCCTTTCCTTCTACAGAAATTCCATTAACTTTCCCACCACTGATGTCAAGTTGACTGGCCTATAATTTCTTGAATTTAACACCAAAAAATATTTTTTCATTTATGTAGGTGAAATGACAATCACCATAATCCTTTTGTTGTGTTCTCTAAATTAGTTCTTTTCATAGTCAGATATTCATAGGAAACTAATATATTCAAAATAACTGTTGTAGCTTTATCCTCAAATACACTCCTTTACAGACATACACACTCCTTTACATTGGTGGTGCTATAATGACATTTGTATCAATCACTTTGATTAGTCTATAATGTACTGTATATTTCATTGTGTGTTAAACAACCTTAACACCCTATTTTGACTGCTTTCTGTGAGCAGAACATTTCCACATTAAAAACAATAACCCCTATATTAACTGTTGCTCAGTAGTATGCAGTATGACTTCCACTACTTGAATCCACTGCCTTCTCACATCCCCCTACTCCCTCACCACATACTTCTTATAACTTAGAAATGCTCTCCCCAACCTTTCACTCACCCTTCTACTTTGCTCACCTTCCCCTTTTCTTACCCTGCTCCTCTCATCCCTCCTGCCTGTTTTTCCTTCTGCTTTCCCTTCCCCACTTCTATATTTCTCTGATACAGGCCAGGTAATCAGCCATGAGCTGGGTGTGCACCCTGTCATGTCTGGGCCTTGTGGGGTTTGCATCCCAGAGGGAAGATGGCATGCCTGTCCATTTCTACCAAACTCCGCCTCCTCCTGTTCCTCCTATTCCTCCTTTTCCTATTACATTCCGCAGTAGTTCTGTACTCCCCCTCCTTCATCTCCTTTCCCTCTTTCCTTTTTCAATGTGGGCCAGGAAATCCAGAAGCAGGCTGGGTGTGCGTCCAGACATGACAGGCCCTTGAGGGGTCTGCATCCCAGAGGGACAATGGTTTGACTCTCTGTCTCTACTTTACTACCCCAACTTATTTTCCTCCCCTCCTCTCTTTCCTATTACATTCCCAGCTATAGCTCCCTTCCTCTGTGCCCACTCCCCCTCCTGCCCTCTTTCCAGTACTGGCCTCTCCTTTAAATTTGTTCTTTCCTCTGTTACTATGGGATATGCCTCCTATACCTTACCTTGTGTAATAAATATGTGTTTCCTTTATGTTCATCTTCCCCACATAATTTCCTATTGTACATAGCTGTTTTACTGTTATTTAATTGATGTATGAAGTTTTGTCTTGTAAAGCTTTGTTCTGTTGTAAAAATCAATTGTACTTATCCCTTGTTCCCTTCGCTCCCCCCACACCCCCAGAATGTATCTGGAAATTAGCTGTTTTAGCTCAGTGTACCATTCCTGGTTAAACATTTCAAATAAATAAATTAAATATCACAGATCGTTTTGTTAGACATGGCTAGTGGTGTGCTAAGTTGAAAAACTTCGGTTTGTGATCTAATTCAGGAATTCACTGCAATTCATGAACTAATCCACATTTCAAAGCAGCAATTCACAGTATAGGAATAATTTTGCATATTTTAAATTTGATAGCTTCACTGGTGAAGTTGGTTCATAGGCTACGTTCCCTATGTACAGTACTATGGGATTGCAGGTCATGCATAAGTACTGTTTCATTAAATGGTATATGATTTTTCATTTTTGAGACTATTCACAAAAGAGCATAAACTGCACGCAATACTGTCATAACCATCATGCGTGCCTATGCTGCCCTGGACAGGCACAGGATGCATGGATTCATGACTGTCAGCATCAGCAGGGCATCTGTCCGTAATGCCACCCCACATGGTTCGGGATGGGGGCTGTGCAGGAGCAGGGTACTGGATGCAGACAGACATCCAATTGGATGCCCAAACCAGGTCCCAGAGTGGATCCCTTGCTCCACAGGAGCAGGGGAGTGTGGGAAGGTGCAGGCCTGGTATTTACAAAGTATGGGCACTTGCTCAAATTGCTGCCCTTAGCCCTTCCCATTTGCCAATTGGGCTGGGGCAACAGTGTGGCTGGAGTCCTGGTTACACCGATACTGGTTGGTGTCCATTGGAGGGCATGTAATACTTATGGCAGGTTCCCCATCATGTGCTCCGGCCCAGCACTCTGTGTCACCTACAGACCTTCATGAATAACGCAAAGTGCAGACATGCCCCTGGCACACCCTTGAACTGCTCCATTTGCAAAGTGCCGTAATTGGCCAGGGATCATGTGCACATGGGGCTTGCACATCAGTCATGAATTCCACTGGGGTTCCACCAGACCGACCCCATTGCATGGCATTCTAACTTAGGATTGCCTATGTGCCACACGTATGTGATGTGTAGACTTTGTGCATAAGGGCCTTTATTTCTTTAGTAAAGTTTGGTGTTGATAAGAGGTTTGGTGTTTGAATTGGCTGATCTTCTGGTAGGGCTATTCAATAGCTCACTGCAGTCAGAGGTTGTACAGAAAGATTGTACGATAGTAGATGTGGTACTGCTCCACAAGGGGTGAGACAGGGAGGAACCTGGAAATTATGGGCCTTCCCCTCTGCCTGTGTCTCTTCACATATCCAAATGCATGTGGATGATACAGTCATTTACACCTCTGGCCCTTTAGCTTTAGCCATGGAAGATCCACTCCAAAAGGACCTCCACAATGTCCTGCATTAGTTCAATGCTAACCACCTAAGGGTCAACATAATGAAGTCTGTCACTATGACCTTTGGTTCCAGTCAGAAACTAGCTAAGCTCTCACTCCCCCCCCACCCCGCTTTCTCAACTGTTGATTTCACCCCTCTGTAGGCTGTTCCCTCCTCCCAGTACCTTGGAGTGTGGCTTCGGAGTAAGCTTGATTTCTTAGTGCATATGGAGCCATTTGTGCCAAACTCCACCCAAAACTTGGTGCCATGTACCATAACATGGACTGCCTCTCTCTCCAGATCCACTAGGAGCTGGTAACTAAAATGATCCTTCAATCTTTGATTATGCTGACATGGTCTATGGTAATGCCCTTTCCGCCTTCCTTGCCAGACTGGATACCCTCTGTAATGCCATCTTCCATTTTACTTCCAACTCTCCCCTATAAACTCATCACTGTTTGCTTTATTCTTCCATCTCCATCTTTCCTCTCCCTTAATGTTACCAGTCCCAGTGTGCCACCTTCATTACCAAATACTGGCTCGGATCCATTGCATCCTATCTATACTCCTTTATCTCCCCATTCCTTTCTCTTCCTATACCCTCATTTCCAGGGTTTCCCACACCTTCACCTTTCCCAACCCTCACTCATTTGCCGACCAAGCTGCTTTCTCCTACCGCCTCACCTCCCTCTGCAATCTGCTCCTCTCTGCTCTCTGCCTCTCTCCTTCAATCGCTGCCTTTAGATATCAACTAAGACAACTCCTTGCACCCTCCTGTTATTGTAAATCCCTTTCCTAATCTCCTATCCTCTTTCTTGACCCTCGCCTGTCAGCCCCCCTTTGTTTGACAGTCTTTAGCATTGTCCACTCCCCACCCCAACATGCACTGTGTACTTTGTTCACTTATGTCTAGTCACCATATCATTGCTATATTTATGCTGCTAGTTTACGTTTTCACTCCATTTGCTGCTACCATTGTATTGGTTATGACTATAGCTATATTTTTGATATGTAACTTGTAGCCATGTTTTACTGTGTAAGTTATTCCTCCTTATTTCCCTTCTCCTTGGTCATACCTAGAAATGAGCCTTGACCCAATGTGCCTTTCCTGGTTACCAAAGTTTAAATAAGTAAGTAAATAAATATTTAAAAAAAAACACCAGCCTTACCTCCATTTTAGGTAAACCGATGGGTATACTAGTCAAAGGGGATGTAGTGGACTACACAGAGAAAAATGGACTTCAGCATAGTAAGACTAAACTGATAGTATTCTTTGACTGGTTATCAATGGCATGGGATAAGGGACAAGCAGCTACTCTAGTCTATTTTGATGTCAGCAAAGGTATTTAACTACTTAACTTAGTGCCGCACAGTAGAATTTTGAAGAAATTAGAGTATCTGGAAGCAGCAAAGGACCTAGTTAAATGGGTGGGAAGTTGATTGGGGGAGACAGCAGAGGGTGGTGGTAAACATGGTCAAATCAGAAAAAAAGAAGGTCATATGTGGGGTACTGCAGGGGTCAGTCCTGTGAACAGTCCTTTTCAATATATTCATCAGTGACATAGGAGAATGAATACAGGTAAGATGTGTCTCTTCACTGATGACACTAAGCTCTGTGGCAGGGTAGACAGTGAGGATGGGGTAAGGGAGTTGTAGAGGGACATGCAAATGTTAGAGGGGTGGCACAAGGTCTGGCTGTTGAAATTCAATGCCAAAAAGTACAAGGTGATGCACATAATTAGCAAGAAACCCAGGAAGGAATACTGGATGAAAGGGTTAAGATGGTCACTACTTCAGAGGAAAGAGACATGGGGGTCATCATAAGTGACTCCCTAAAACAAACTAGCCAATGTAGCAAGGCTTAAAGCAAGGTAACCAGAAGGTAATACTTCCTGTCTATAGATCACTGCTGACACCTCATGTGGAGTACTGTGCCCAGTTCTGGAGTCCTCTCCTAAGGAAAGATAGAGGCAGGCATGAGACAGTGCAGTGTACTAGAGCAGCCAAAATGATTCTGTACTGACAGGGCAGATCGTATGAGAGCTTTTCACTACAGGACAGAAGCAATGGGGACATGACAGAGACTTTCAGATTCCTAAAAGGAATAAAGAAGGTAAACTGCAAGAAACTATTAGCAGGAATGGCAGATAAAAAACAAGGGGACTTGAATTTAAGCTGGTGGGAGTTTCAAGAGGGAAGCTAGAAAGTTTTACTTTACCAAAAGAGTGGTTGAGTCATGGAACAGCCTACCAGCAGAGGTGGTGGGAACAAAAACCCTTAATTGGTTCAAGTATTTCTGGGACAGAGTAAAAGTCTCAATAGTTACTCATGTGATTATCAGTAAGGCCGGGGGGGGGGGGAGCTGGGAGAAAACCCTGTCTGGACAACAGGTTAAAGGATAGAGTAGGATACAGGCAAAGAGGAGTAAGGAAAAAGTCAGACTGACAGGTGGGGAAGGAGGCTCAAAGTCTAGGTGGAAGGTGGCTTCCCTAAATGCACAAAGCCTTTGAAACAAGATGGATGATCTGCAGCTGTTGCTGGCTGAGAGGGGTGTGGACATCATGGCGATCATGGGCACATGGGCCACACCTAACCCTGACTTGGATCTCTCAGTCCAGGGGGTTAAACTATACATGAAGGCCAGGGGGGTAGAAACATGGTGGGGGGCACTTTACGTCAGTGAGGGTATAACTTATATGAGGGAGAAGTCGGATGAAGGGAGAGCGAAAGCGATTTGGATTTAATTACTGTCGAATAGAAGGAAGAAGGTAAGGTTGAGGGTCTTTTATAGACCACTCAATCAGGAGGAAGAAAGAGACAGAGAACTGAGCTCAGCAGTGAAGACTGCTGCAGAAAAGGGGGGGTGGTAATAGTAGATTTTAACCTGCCCAATGTGGATTTTAGGGTACTAGCCATGACCTGCGGCTGGAGTCAGGTGACCCTAGATGCACCGCAAGTAGATTCCTGATGCAGGGCAAAACAGGGCCTAACAGGGAGGAGGCATCCTTGACATGGTACTGATGAATGGGGGCCATGTCCAGGATATCAAGGTTGAGGAGCCACTGGGTGGGAATGGCAATCACACAGTGTTGTTCTAGTTGGATATGGGCAGGGAAAAGGCCGCCACAAAACTAAAATCCTGGATTTTAGAAAGGCAGAGTTCAGTAGGATGGGTGAGCTGCTAAGCAGCCACCTGACAATTGTCAGAGTGGATATTGGGATGGACTAAAAGTTGCCAGCAATCAAGCAGAGAATAATGGTAGCCACAAAGTAGTACATTAGGATCAAAGGAAAAAAGTCTGACAGCCAAAGCACCCAGGTCATTTAGCACAGAAGTCGCTTAGGCAATGAGGAATAAGAGGTCAGCCTACAGGAAGTTGAGAAGGACTCAGAATGAGAAAGAATGGATGGACTACCTGAAGATGGATAATGTAGCAGGTAACGTAGTCCTGCAGGCTAAAGCTCAGAAGGAAATGCAGCTAGCTGAGGAAATCAAAAATGGTGAGAAGGTCATTATTCACTATATTAACAAGAAAAGAGACAAGAAAGATGGAATTGTTAGGCTCAGGAATGGTGATAGTGGGTAGACAAGAATGGAGACAAAGCAGAGGTACTGAATAAATACTTCTGATTAGTCTTTATCTGGGAGAGGGGTGGGCCAGTGGCACTAGGGAGAAGGAGAGGAGATGAGGGAATGGTGCATAAATGATTTGATAGAGGTGACTAGAGTGAGGAAAGGGTTGCTAGCACTAAGGGCAGATTAATCCCCAGGCCCAGATGGGATTCATCCAAGGGTGTTGAGGGAGCTGTCGCAGGAGCTTACGTGTCCCTTGGCTAACCTGTTTAACAGTTCAATGGTGGCAGGTATGGTACCACATGACAGGAGAATGGAACGTGTAGAGCCTCACCAAAAAAGTGATTCCAAAGACACCCCATGCTACTATAGAATGGTCAGTCTGACCTCAATCATGTACAAGCTTACGATGTCCACACTTAAGGAAAGGTTAGTAGAGTATCTGGAAGAGAATGCCCTTCAGGGTGAGCAGCAATATGGGTTTATCAGAGGGAGATCATGTTAAACACATCTAACTGACATTTTTGACTTGGCCACTAAAACTGTGGACAGACCCAAGCAGTGGACATCCTTTGAACTGGACTTCAGCAAGGCCTTTGACTCTGTACTCCACAAGAGGTTAATCAAGCAGTTGGAGGATCTAGGGGTTGGTGAGAAGTTGACTGGGTGGGCGAGAAACTAATTGAGAGGCAGGACACAGACAGTTGTGGTAATGGAAGAGCTCTTAAGCACCAGGGAGGTTACCAGGGGGTCCCACAGGGCTCAGTTCTCAGGCTGGTGCTTTTTAAAGTCTTCATCAATGATACTGGGGATGGCATTTAGGGAAACACTTGCTTATTGATGGACAACACCATGTTCTGTGAGAGAGTGAACACAGCAGAAGGGGTTCAGTATCAAAGGAAAAATCTAGAAAAGAAAGAGAGGTGGTCCAGAATTTGGCAACTTGGCTTTAATGTAAAGAAATGTAAGTTTATGCACACTGAAGCTAAGAACACGAGGACTGAGTTCACCCTTGATGAGGTCCAGGTATTTGCATGTGAGGAGGAGAAAGACCTGGGAGTGATAATCACCTTTCCCTGCCTTCTGTCCCTACCCCTCTCTCTTACTCCTCCCTTCCCTATGTTAGCACCTATCATTAACTATGCATTTCTCATGGTCACACAATTACCTGTTTTTTTATCATTTAAGTAACTCTTGTTCGAGGTATTTCAAGTACTTACAAACTGTAGCTGAATGCTACTCACCAAGAGCACTTCCATTGTATCATGATTGTTTTAACATGGTGTATGCTGTTCTGTACTGTGCATTATGTATTATTGTTTCCTTGTATGTGTAATTGAATCTTGTATGCTTGTTACTCAATTACCCTGCTCCACCAGGATGCAGCAGGAGATGAACAACCTCATTGTTCAGTGTGCCTTTCCTAGTAAAACATTTCAATAAATAAAATAACCAAATACATAAATCACTAGTGATCTGAAGCATTCCATGCAATGTAGGAAAGCAGCAAAAAGGCAAACACAATGTTAGGTTTACATTACCAGAGGGATCAGCGGTAGGTGTGAAGAGGCAATACTGCCCTTGTACAGGACACTGGTGACACTACATCTAGAGGAGAACATACAGTACTGGTGCCCACACCATAAAAAGGATATGCACCAACTGGAGACAGTCCAAAGTAGGGTAACTAAGATGATCATGGGCCAGCAAGGTAGGACATATTAGGAGAGGATAGAGTTCTTGAGCATATACTCCCTGGAGGATAGACGAGATACAGAGGGCATGACTGAAACTTTTAAGTATTTGAAAATAATAAATAGGGTGGACATGGAGTGTTTTTTTCAAAATCAGTGGGAACAGAAACATGAAGGGTCACAGTCTCAAGGTGGAGGGGGATGTTTAGGAAAGAGACTAGGAGGCATTTTTTCTCAGAGAGGATGGTGGTGGGATGGAATGGGCTTCCTGATTAGGTAGTTTAGCTGAAAATGGTAGGCAGTATCAAGAGAGGCTGGGAAAGAGTTAAGGGAAAAATAAGGGTCAAGAGGGGCATACAGCAGAGAAGGTGTGATTGGGGTGGGGGAGCAGGGTCAGTAGATGATGCTGAGAACCCTGTGATAGGAGTAGGCTTGATGGCCTTATTCTGCTGGCTTCATCATATGTTTGTAGGGTATAACTGGGCTGACTGAATAGACCAATGTTTTGTTTTTTTTTGCCACATTGTCTATGTTTCTGTGGTACTGAAGTGAACTCCATGCCATGCGCAGGCTGTGCTGAGTGCAGTCATACAGTATGCAGAGATAGTTGGGGAGAAGTCTGTTGCTGCTTGCCTGAGCAAAAATATTTTAAAATCAATCCAAAATGTAGAGTAGTTTGAAACCAAATTGCTCACACAAAGATCTAGAAGGTATTTGTGCAACTAGATTAGTGTTGTTTGTCTCTTGTTTGGCTTATTTAGTTTAACATAGTGGTTTTGTTTTGTTTTGTTTAGTGAAGCAATGCTGTGCGGAGTACAGGAGGTGTTTCAGCTTGTAAGGCAGCCCATAACAATCAATAACCTCATCTTTTTTTTTGTTTTCATTTACTGTGAACACTACTCTCTGTGCAGTAGATATCTCAAATCACTTTTCCCATGTCTATGTTGTTAATTACTTAATGTATGTGGTCTGTGATTTCTCATTTAATTTCAGTAGTAAACTTTAATGTGGTTAAGTGGAGTGTCTGTCACTGTTTATTTCTTTCATTTAGCAGACATCTATGCACTAAAGCATACTATCATCCTATTTTTTGACTGCGCATCTTTACAGAAGAGAAGATGCTAGATGCACTGATAAAAATAAGTGTTAACTTAGTTTTACACTGCAAGTGATCAAGTTATGTTTTATTGATCAATTTATAAGAGTTATTAAAATACATCATTGCTTTAAAAACATTACCATTCATCATCATATCGCATATACACATTTTTACAATACATTTAAAACATTAAAGCCCATAGTATCAGCCTCAGATATTGCACTATTAGGTTATCGCCCTAGTAAGTTATATTATTGGGTCATGCAAGCGTTCATATTGCGTTAGCTAACTCGGTACCCATCCTAGTGTAAACAGAACTGTATGAAATTCAGGTCTGGTTACCTACATTTCCCATAGTGTATTTAGCCTGTATTCCCTTTTCCCTAATTGGATTAATGTCTCTTAAACTTAAAAGTCAGATAGACCATACATTCTATTACAGTATTCTCCTTAAAATTCTTTCTTTTCATTGCAAAACAGTTATTCTGCAATACATTATTACAATAGATTCGTCTCCCCTTCTATGTGTATTTTTTCCCTCTGTTATCCTTAGGAGGGAGGCCACAGGGTTCAACATTGGTTTATTGAGCAATTTTAACAGCTGTGTTACCAGGTGTTGTGGTTCATACTCTAAATTTCCCAGAATGTCCCTCAATATGTCTCTCCTAAATCATAAAAGCATAGCATAATCAGATGGACCAGGTTCCTAATTTACATTTGCATTCAGTTATCCCTATCTTTTTTTTTCTTAAAGAGCTAGTGTACTGCTTGGAATTAACAGTAATTTTCAGATGTAGTCTGCTATCACTTCCAATATGTGAAGTCTTTTTTATTTTCTGTTTGCTAATTAGAAAGTTTTCCATCTGGCAGTACTGTGGTGATGTGTGGAGTACCACTCTGTCTGGAGGAAAAAAAGTCAGTTCTGTTCCTCCCACTACATTGTCAGAAAGGAGACCAAACACCTTGAGGTACCACAATCCTTGCAGCCTGAGCAGTGACTTTCACAAGCTACAAATCAAAATGCAGGAAATTGTGACATCACTAGTAACCAGGGAGAGCCAGTCCCTGCTGCTTCATGTGAAAGTGAAACCTGGAAGGAAGAAATGGTTCTCATTGGTTATTAGTGATGTCATAGTCGGTGTTGTCTCAGTGTTGATGTAGCGAGAGGAACAGAACTGACTTTTTTTCCCTCCAGACAGAGTGCTGCTCCACACAGCACCCTGGTACTGTCAGGTGGAACATTTTATAATTAACAAGCAGAAAAGAATAAATACTTGAGATATAAGAAGTGATAGCAGACTACTTCTGAAAGTTACAGTTAGTTGAAGGCATTTTCCAGGCAGTACACTAGCTCTTTAAACAACTCCCTTTCCATTTGCTTATAAAACATTAAAATCCAGATTTTGTAAGCAATTTTCCACTGCATGGGTTATTTATTATTAGAAAGTAAGGTCCCAATTTATGGTCTCTTTTATTTTTAACCATCCAGCAAGTTTTATGCTGTTTACATATTTCCAGATCCATTTGAGTGAATATATATCTTACCCTTCTTCTTATTTCCTATTTGGCACAAAACATGGACAACCTAAATATGTTAATTACACAGTCTAGTAATCCATAAGGTTTCATAATATTTTCTACAATATAAATACTTGGAAAAACTAAGTTTTGGTTTAAATAGATAATTGATTATTCTATACATTTCCAAGTAAGTCTTTTTTTCTCACAATCCAAGTGCCGTTAGCTAGTAGTTAACTACCCTTTTTTTAATCTGACATTCCACTGGTAGTTAGCCCAATTCAGCCCTTACAAGTGCTGATGGGGTTACATTCAATAAGCCAAGCATTTTTTTAATAAAAATTTATTGAAACAAGCTTCAATATTTATATTCAGCTGTACCCACCAAGGTTTCAGCTCCATAGAGCAATTGGCTCCTAATTTTTTCATTTATTACTTTGAGGTTGCCCTTCACATATTTTCTCTCATATTTATATGAAAATGAGTTTATTAGTATGAATCTTTTTGCTTTCTCTTCTGTCTCCTGGACATGCCTCTTCCATGCTCCATCTTGTGTAACTATCAGACCTAAATAACTAAATTACTTCACTACCTCTAATTTCTGGGAATTTATGAAGTCTTTATATGATCTGTTATTTCCTCCAAAAATCAATACCTTTGTTTTCCAGTAGTTTATTTGTAATTCTGCTTTGTCACATTCAATTTGGGACTTATCTAACGTTCTCTTCAAGCCAATACAACTAGTAGAAAGAATGGCAACATCATCTGCATGTGCTAAATATGGGCAGAACCTATCTCTGGCATATGGAAACTAGGGTCATATAACGATTTCAGGACTGAATCAAAAAATACATTGAATAGTACTGGTGATGGGTACAGCCTTGTTTCACCCCATATTAGTACAGAATTTTTCACTCTGGTCTCCATTATTATTGTATCTTATGCAAGTGTAATTTTCATCATCAAGACATTGAATTATATTTATTATTGCTGGGTCTAATTTCAACTGTCTTAACCTTTCCCATAATTTAATTCTATTAACCTTATCAAAGGCTGCCCTTAGGTCTTCAAAAGTACAGTAAAACTTTTGTTTTTTTACTCCCTTATATTTGCAGACCAGATGTGCCAAAACAAAACACTGATCAATTGTAGAACAATGCACCTTAAAGCCAAAAGTGGAGTGTCAGTCTATTTCTACATTAGCTGTAGTTAATAGTTCTTAAAATGATGGTGTTACTTACAATAACTATCTCTGTCATGTGTGTCTAGTTAGTACCCATCGCATTTAAAAAAATAAACAATGAAAAACACTTTTTATGTTGATTGTGCACATGCACAAGAAAATATTGCGGCAGCTTTACAGAAGCAGGTTGTGGAGGCATGGCACTGTTGTGGCCAATGCCCTCACAGCCTTTAAAGGCTTGGCCCACTTTCCCCCAATGCCATGGCATGCTGCTGCTGACACTAGATCAGCCAGCATGCCACCACCTTGAAATGTTTCAGCCGCTGCAATCAGGGGCCACCTCATCATTGCAGCATCAGCCATTTGCTGCAGTGAGAGAGTGACCTGTCATTGCTGGGCAGAATGTTGGCAAGTGTAATATTGTTTGTGAACATGGCGGTGGTTTGCCGCCATGTTCATAAACAATATTATGAACCCCCAGTGTTGAGGGGGTGCCCAATCCCCCTCTACAGCATGTGCCCCCCCACAACAGTGTGTGTTTGCTGAGGGGGGCCCCAGTCCCCATTGGCTTCAGTGCCCCTGCCCTGTACTTTGATGTTGCCGATGGGGGAGCCCACTCCCCATTGGCATTATGTCCTGCCCTCCCAGTTTCATGTGCCAATGGGGAGCCCACTCCCCATCAGCATAAGGCCCCCCACAAACACCCAGTAGATTTGTGCAGAGGGGGTGCCCAATCCCCATCAGCTACAGCTGCCCCCCTATAAAAACACTCTGTTGGCATGCTGGAAGCCCACCCCAGTGTGCAACATGCCCCTGTAAAAAGTCCGCAATTTTTTTGTTTGTTTTAACCTGTGGAAAAGAAAACGGTCCTCATGGTCTCCCTGCCCCCTCCCACAATCTGCACACACCCACTGCACATCCTGCCTCCCACAACCCCTCACCCCATACTTACCTCCAGAGTCCAGCATAATCTTCGTGGACTGGGAACACATCTGCACTCTTCAAGCCACCGCCAACTGATGAAATCCCGGTAAGCTGTATAATGGAATAAATAGGGTTTTTCCAACTTTGATGCATATCTCAGGCATTTTTGGGAATATTGGCACCAAATTTTCAACATGGGGTTTTTGGGACCCCTCCTCATGAATTCTGCCACTGTCATGGCATTATTCGGCCCCAAAAGGTGATTTCATGGTCACTGCGTGGAATCTCCTTTCAGGACTGATTAACAAAATGACAGTGCCAGTGTTCATGAGATGGGCTCTCAAAAAGCCTATGTTGCAAATTTGGTGGAAAAAATCCCCAAAATGACTGTGTTATGAGTGTGCATTGTGGAGTTGATATGCATGCTCGTAACTTCGCGAATTTATAATATTTTCATGCCAGATTTTCAGCATTGGCATTTTTTCACACCTCCTTGTGAACAGTACAGCTGTCATTTTACACATCCTGGATGAAATGTGTTTTCACACTTCCAGCGTAGAATATCACTGTCATTGTGGGAAATCAGTGTTCAGGACAGATTAAGAAAATGGCAGTGACACTGTTCATGAGCAGAGGTCCTAAAATGCCTATGTTGAAAGTTTGGTGATGATACTCCATAAAATGACTGTGTTACGAGTGTGCATTGCACAGTTTGCACGCATGCTCATAACTTTGTGAATTAATAATATTTTCACTCCAGATTTTCAACATTGCCATTCTTCTGCACCTCCTTATGAACAGTACAGCTGTCATTTTTCACAACCTGGCTGAAATGTGTTTTCACAGTTCTGGTGCAGAATAGCACGGTCACTGTGGAAAATCCATATTTGGGACACATTATGAAAAGGACAGTGACACTGTTCATTAGCAGAGGTCCTAAAATGCCTATGTTGAAAATTTGGTGATGAAAGTCTCAAAAATGAGTGTGTTACTAGCGTGCATTGTGCAGTTTCCACACACGCTCATACCTTCGCAGCTTTGCAATATTTTCACTCAGATTTTCAACACTGCCATTTTTCCACACCTCCTTATGAACGGTGCAGCTGTCATTTTTCACATCCTGCCCGAAATGTATTTTCCATCTTCCGGCACACAGTAGCGCGGTCGCTGTGGGAAAACAGTGTTTGGGACACGTTAAGAAAATCTCACTGACACTGTTCATGAGCAGAGGTCCTAAAATGCCTATGTTGAAAATTTTGTGATGAAACTCCATAAAATGACTGTGTTATGAGCATGCATTGTGCAGTTTCCACACACCCTTGTAAGTTCGTAAATTAGTATTATTTTCTCGCCAGATTTTCAACACTGGCATTTTTCCACACCTCCTTAAGACAGTACAGCTGTCATTTTTCACATCCTGGTCAAAATGTGTTTTCATGCTTCCGGCACACAATACCGCAGTCGCTGTCAGAAATCAGTGTTTGAGACAGATTAGGATCGAGCGAGTGAGAGAGGACAGGAGTGACTGAGCTCAACTGAGCTCTGTCGGGACTGCTGCAGATTTCTTTGTGGGTAGGAAAAGCCACCAACGCTGGCAGGAGCCCAGTACAAAAGGGCAGCCTGCAGCGCCGGAAGACACAGAACCAGCGAGTGAGGGAGGGGGGCTGAGTGAGCTCAAAGGAGCTCTGTTGGGACTGCTGTGGATTTCTTTGTGGGCAGAAAAAGGCAATAATGCATGCAGGGGCCCAGTACAAAGGGGCAGCCTGCAGCAGCGGGAGAAACAGAATAAGTGACTGAGAGAGGGGGAGTGAGCGAGCTCAATGGAGCTCTGTCGTGACTGCTGCAGATTTCTTTGTGGGCAGAAAAGGGCGGCAACGCAGGCAGGAGCCCAGTACAAAAGACCAGCCTGCAGCACTGGCAGAAACAGAACGAGCGAGTGAGAGAGGGGAACTGAGTGAGGTCAACGGAGCTCTGTTGGGACAGCTGTGGATTTCTTTGTGGGCAGAAAAAGGTGCCAACTCAGGCAGAAGCCCAGTGCAAAAGGGCAGCCTGCAGTGCCGGGAGAAACATGATGAGCGAGTGAGAGAGGGGGACTGAGCCAGCTCAATGGAGCTCTATCGTGACTGCTGCAGTTTCTTTGTGGGCAGAACAAGGCGGCAATGCAGGCAGGAGCCCAGTACAAAAGGCCAACCTTTAGCACCAGCAGAAACAGAATGAGCGAGTGAGAGAGGGGGAGTGAGCAAGCTCAACGGACCTCTGTCAGGACTGCTGCAGATTTCTTTGTGGGCAGAAAAAGCTGCCAACAGAGGCAGGAGCCCAGTGCAAAAGGGCAGCCTGCAGTACCAGGAGAAACAGAATGAGCGAGTGAGAGAGGGGGAGTGAGCCACCTCAACGGAGCTTTGTCAGGACATCTGCAGATTTCTTTGTGGACAGAAAAAGGTGCCAATGCAGGCAGGAGCCCAGTACAAAAGAGCAACCTGCAGCACTGGGAGAAACAGAATGAGCAAGTGACAGAGGGGCACTGAGCTAGCTCAACGGACCAACGTAATCAACATTCGGCATTGACAAATGCTTGTTTGGGGTTGCCTCTGCTATAGCTACTGTTAGATTAGTAAACTGTTCTGTTCAGACTTAGATCACAGTGCTAATCTCCGGAGGGGGAGGTGTTGTCTGCTGCTGCTATTTAGTTTGACTGCAGGGTTTCTTTACATTTTTCTTTGCAAATTATAAATCCAAATATATAAAATATATCAAATGACTGGGAAGAGTTGATCAGCTAAAGGAAGAGGTGCCAGGGAGGCATCAAGGATGTGTATAAGTTCTGTGGGGCAAAATGATGTTGCAGCAAAAAAATAAAACAACTGCATCCGCACCTTCATCTATGTGTTCCAGGGCCCGCAGTTGTAGTTGCAAAGGAGTAGTTGACCACAGTGGCAGTGGCATTAGTGTGGCAAAAAGTTCTCTGCCACATCTGTAGTATCCATGCTGATGGGTTCTGTGTGAGGTGGCCACAAGAGGAGCATCTCAAGAGGCAGCAAAATGTCTGTCTCAGCACAGTGGTTAAGGAGGAGTTTGCTGGTGTCCCTGTGATTGCTGGTGGTAGTGGTACTCAGCCTGATCTTGATGATAGTTTCCATTCCCAAATGATAGTGTGGAGCTTGACCATGACTCAGTGTTTAAGAAGGGCGATCAGATTGTTGTGCAGTTAGAGAAGATTACATTTAAAAATCTGACTCTGACAAAAGGTGATAACAGGGCAACAGTGTGAGGAGAAAGTAAAGATGAGAAGCACAGAGCTCAGGAGAAGGAGGATATCAGTGGCAGTGAGGATAATGATTTGAATCCCTTTTGGGACCAGTAAAAGAAAAAGAGAAAGTAATGATGCTGAACATGTGTTGCTTTGCACTCCACTACCTCATGGAATTACCAAAGCCCTCCCCCCAGGTTCTACAACTATTGCTGCTCTGCCAGTGTTGAGCCCATTATACTGCACAAGTCACTGAGTGCCAAAGTGCATAAATCATTCCAAAAAACACCTCTTTCCACTTTTCCCCTTTTCTATACCCACCACCGTTTAAAATTAAGGGTCACTATGTCCTTAGTTTGAGATGTTTATGTACCGGATCTGGCTTTTGAAACAGTTGCTATCTGTTAGCTGTGCCAAGTATGAGATAGTCATAGCAAAAAGGTCACCCACTTAGTCATCGATGGCCAGCACACACACACACCTGGTGTCCCGACACCTGTTACATAGAACTCAACACCAAAAATGAAACCAATTTAAGGGTTTCTTTCTCTTGTCATCTGCATTTACTAAGACATCCAGAAGTGGCAGAGAAACAGTCCCAGTGAAATGATGGTTAACTAAGGAGGACTACTACAGAGATGTGAAGACATCTGTGAGACTGCCTAGTTGCAGTCACAGCAGCAGTTGTGGGATGAGTAGTAGCACCTAGAGACACCAAAGCACAGCAACCCCAATGCAGAAGCCCCTTCAATACCCCTGCTTTCATTTTAACAGCACCCGTGAATCCCCAGGGGTCAAATACTACCCCATCGGCCATGTCACCACACCAAGATAGCTCTTTCGTAGCCCAGTACCCAAAAAGACACAGCCCATATTTCATGGCATGTTTGAGCATCATTTTAAATACCCACACAATCATGCTATTGCGGAACTGAATACAGCAACAGCTGAAATGCTGACAGTTGATCTATTGTCATTCTGTTGTTTTGTGGAGAATATGGTATTTAGTAGGCTGAGGCACATGCCTGTCCCTAGTGGCAGATTCCTTCAGAAACTTACTTCTCCACACATGCCATTCCTGAACTTTATGGGATGGTGCCACACACACAGTAATCCATGCCCTGCAGCATTCAGCATCACCACACATATGTCTGAATAAGTGGACCAGTGGTCAAGCAGCTGGTAGTGCCAATTCATGCATTGCAGCACATTGGGCACAACAACCTAGGGTAGTATTAGACTCTGACTCTGGGAAAATGATAGTAAGACCAGTTTTGGTGGTAGCAATACTCTGGGTATTCACCAGCAGTGCCATGCTGGCAATGAATAATGTGACTGAATCACACACAGGTCAAAATATGCTAGAATTGCTCCTAACTGAGATTGATGAGTGGCTGCACCCCCCTTCACTAATAATGGGTTTCATTGCAAGTGATCCTGGCTTGATTTTAGTGAAATGCATCAGAGATTGGGGGGAGTAGTCACAGAGTGTCATGTCTTGCACACTGTCTTAATCTTGTTAAGCAGGAGTTTCTAGCATATCATGATATCAGCTCCATGTTAACTGTTGGCCATCACATATGTGCCCACTTTACCCATTTTGGAAAGGCTTGTGACCATCTCAGGTGCCTGCAGATCCAGAGCAAACTGGCTCAGCACTGTGCACAGCTGGAAGTCATCATGAGATGAAGCTCAAAACTGTACACAATTAAGCACTAGTACAAGCAGTACAAAGCCATCTCTGAATATTTGGTGCTGCTGCTGCACACAAGCTGTGAGAGTGCCAGTGTTTCCATGTCTCTGATATCAAACTGGTGAGTAATGGATAGCCTGATCATAATATTAAAGCCTATTGAACGGGCAGCAAAGGCAATGTGAGGGGACACTGCCTGTATCAGTCAGGCAATCCCACTACTACTGGTGCTGAGGCACACATTGTTGAACATACAGCAGCTGCTGGAGGCAGGTGGTGATATGGGAAACTTTACCTTAATGGAACACATGCTGTATGCCTTGGACTGCAATTACTATAGTTCCTGTATTGTGCAGTCTGCAGATTTTTGGATTACTACCATGCAGGATCCATGATATATATTTGATCTGTTATCAGTGTCTGAAGGTGGGTGTGATCAACTCCCAAATTTAAAAAATCAACAAACAAGATGGGTACATAGGGCATAGGTGGTAAAGTTACAGTTATGTGATTCTGAACAATAAAGTGATAAAACAAGCATTTGTCAGTGCTGAATGTTGATTGCGTTGGTCAGTTGAGCTAGCTCAATGGCCCTTTGTCAGTCACTCATTGTGTTTCTCCTGGTGTTGCAGACTGCTGTATAGTACTGGGCTCCAGCTGTCCCAACAGAGCTCCTTTGAGGTGGGTCACTGCTCCTCTCTGACTAGCTCATTCTGTTTCTCCTGGTGCTGCAGGATGGCCTTTTGAACTGGGCTCCTGCCTTTGTTGGTGGCTTTTTCTGCCCACAAAGAAATCTGCAGTAGTCCCAACACAGGTCCGTTTCGCTTGCTCACTCCCCCTCTGTCACTCGCTCATTCCGTTTCTGCCGGCACTGCAGGATGGCCTTCTGTACTGGGCTCCTGCTTGCATTGCTGCCTTTTTCTGCTGACAAAGAAATCCATAGCAGTCACAATAGAGCTCCATTGAATGCACTCACTCACTCACTCCCCCTCTCTCACTCGCTCATTCTGTTTCTCCCACCGCTGCAGGCTGCCCTTTTGTACTGAGCCCCTGGGTGCATTGCTGCCTTTTTCTGCCCACAAAGAAATCTGCAGTAGTCCCAACAGAGCTCCGTTGAGCTCATTCGCTCCACCTCTCTCACTTGCTCGTTCCATTTCTGCCGGCGCTGCTGGCTAGTCTTTTGTACTGGGCTCCTGACTGTGGTGCTGCCTTATTCTGCCCACAATAAAATATACAGCAGTCACGATAGAGTTCCATTGAGCTTGTTCACTCACTCCCCCTCGCTCACTCATTCGATCTGTTTCTCTCACTGCTGCAGGCTGCCCTTTTGTACTGGACCCCTGCATGCATTGGCACCTTTTTTTGCCCAAAAAGAAATCCACAGCTGTCCCGACAGAGCTCCGTTGAGGTTGCTAACTCTGCCTGTCTCACTCACTCATTCTGTTTCTCCTAGTGCTGCAGGCTGCCATTTTGTATTGGGCTCCTGCCTCTGTTGGTGCCTTTTTCTGCCCACAAAGAAATTTGCAGCAGTCCCGACAGAGCTACGTTGAGCTTGCACACTCCCCTTCTCTCACTTGCTAGTTCCATTTCTGCCAGCGCTGTAGGCTGCCCTTTTGTACTGGGCTCCTGCCAGCGTTGAGCCTTTTTCTGCCCAGAAAGAAATCTGCAGCAATCCCGATACAGCTCTGTTGAGCTCGTTCACTCCCCCTCTCTCACTTGCTCATTGTGTTTCTCCTGGCATGCAGGCTGCCCTTTTGTACTGGGCTCCTGCATGCATTGGCACTTTTTTCTGCCCACAAATAAATCCACCGCTGTCCCAAGATAGCTCCATTGAGGTTGATTACTCCCCCTGTCTTACGTGCTCATTCTGTTTCTCTTAGCACTGCAGGCTGCCCTTTTGTACTGGGCTCTTGCCTCTGTTGGCACCTTTTTCTGCCCACAAAGAAATCTGCAGCAATCCTGACAGAGCTCCATTGACCTCACTCACTCCCCCCCTCTCTCTCTCTCACTCATTTCGTTTCTGCCAGCGCTGCAGGCTGCCCTTTTGTACTGGGCTCCTGCATGTGTTGCCACCTTTTTCTGCCCACAAAGAAATCCACAGCAGTCACTATAGAGCTCTGTTTAGCTCACTCACTCTCCCTCCATCACTCGCTGGTTCTGTGTCTCCCAGCACTGCCCTTTAGTACTGGGCTCCTGCCAGCACTGGTGCCTTTTCCTGCCCACAAAGAAATCTGCAGCAGTCCCAAAAGAGCTCAGTTGAGCTCAGTAACTCCCCCCAAACTCACTTGATCCTAATCTGTCCCAAACACTGATTTCCAACAGCGACTGCAGTATTCTGCACCGGAAGTGTGAAAACACATTTCAGCTAGGATGTAAAAAAAAGACAGCTGTACTGTTCATAAAGAGGTGTGGAAAAATGCCAGTGTTGAAAATGTGGCTTGAAAATATTGCTTATTTGCGAAGTAACAAGGGTGCGTGGAAACTGCACAATGCTCGCTCGTAACTCAGGTCATTTTATGGAGTTTCATCACAAAATTTTCAACATAGGCATTTTAGGACCTCTGCTCATGAACAGTGTCAGTGTGAATTTCTTAATGTGTCCCGAACACTGATTTCCCACAGCAACCGCGCTATTGTGCGTCAGAAGAGTGAAAACACATTTTGGCCAGGATGTGAAAAATGACAGCTGCAATGTTCATAAGGAGGTGTGGAAAAATAGCAATGTTGAAAATCTGAGTCAAATATTACAAAGTTGCAAAGGTAATGAAGCGCAAGGTGGAAACTGCGTAACGACGTCAGAGTAACACTCATTTTATGGACTTTCATCACCAAATTTTCAACATAGGCATTTTAGGACTTCTGCTAATGAACAGTGTCACTGTCATTTTCATAATGTGTCCCAAACATGGATTTCCCGCAGCGACCGCGTTATTCTGCACCGGAAGTGTGAAAACACATTACGGCCAGGATCTGAAAAATGACAGCTGTACTTTTCATAAGGAGGTACAGAACAATGGCAATGTGGCAATGTTGAAAATCTGGAGTGAAAGTATTATAAATTTGCGAACTTATGAGTGTGCGTGCAAACTGCGCAACGCACGCTCGTAACACAATCATTATATGGAGTATCGGCACCAAATTTTCAACATAGGAATTTTAGGACCTCTGCTTATGAACAGTGTCACTGTCAGGTTCATAATCTGTCCTGAACACTGATTTCCCACAGCGACCACGCTATTCCGCACCGGAAGTGCAGAAACATATTTTGGCCAGGATGTGAAAAATGACAGCTGTACTGTTCACAAGGAGGTGTGAAAAAATGCCAATGTTGAAAATGTGGCTTGAAAATATTGCAAATTTGCAAAGTTATGAGTGTGCATAGCAACTGCGCAATGCACGCTCGTAAAACAGTCATTTTTGGGATTTTTTCCACCAAATTTGCAACATAGGCTTTTTGAGAGCCCACCTCATGAACACTGGCACTGTTATTTCACTATTCAGTCCTGAAAGGTGATTCTGTGCAGTGACCATGAAATCACCTTTCAGGGCCGATCAACTCCATGACAGTGGCAGACTTCATGAGGAGGGGTCCCAAAAACCCCATGTTGAAAATTTGGTGCCAAAATTCCAAACAAGCATTTGTCAATGCCGAACGTTCGCTTGCAGGTATTTGCAGTGGTGTTTGGCATGTATGGTGCTTTACCCTAATGCCCTGTGCGATTGCTGGTATTTGGACAATAAATAGTCAGCATGACCTTTTTGTTACCCCCATTGTGTGCTACATAGGCGGAAACATGTTTTGGGCAGGATGTGAAAAATGACAGCTGTACTGCTCATAAGGAAGTTTGGTAAAATGGCAATGTTGAAAATCTGGAGTGGAAATATTGAAAATTCGCAAACCTAGGAGCGTATGGGGAACTGTGCAATGCACACCATAAAACAGTCATTGTTAGGATTTTTCACCAAATTGTCAACATTGGCATTTTAAAACCTCTGCTAATGAACAGTGTCACTGTGATTGTCTTACTGTGTGCCATACATTGATTTTGCACACCGACTGCGCCATTGTGCACTACATGGGCGGAAACATGTTTTGGGCAGGATGTGAAAAATGACAGCTGTACTGCTCATAAGGAGGTGTGGTAAAATGGCAATGTTGAAAATCTGGAGTGAAAATATTGAAAATTTGCAAACTTACGAGTGTGCATAGGAACTGCGCAACGCACACTTTTAAAACAGTCATTTTTAGGAATTTTTTCACAAAATTTTCACCACAGCCATTTTAAGACCTCTGCTCATGATCAGTGTCACTGTGATTTTCTTAATGTGTCCCATACATTGATTTCGGACACCGACTGGGCCATTGTGCGCTACATGGGCGGAAACACATTTTGGGCAGGATGTGAAAAATGACAGCTGTACTGCTCATGAGTAGCTGTGGTAAAATGCCAATGTTGAAAATCTGGAGTGGAAATATTGAAAATTCGCAAGCCTACGAGCGTGCGTGGGAACTGTGCAATGCACGCTTGTAAAACAGTCATTTTTAGGAATTTGTTCACCAAATTTTCAACACAGCCATTTTAAGACCTCTGCTCATGAACAGTGTCACTGTGATTTTCTTAATGTGTCCCATTCATTGATTTCACACACCGACTGTGCCATTGTACGCTACATGGGCGGAAACACATTTTGGGTAAGATGTGAAAAATGACAGCTGTACTGCGCATAAGAAGGTGTGATAAAATGGCAATGTTGAAAATCTGGAGTGAAAATATTGAAAAGTCGTGAACTTATGAGCCTGCGTAGGAACTGCGTAATGCATGCTCGTAAAACAGTCATTTTTTGAAATTTTACCAAATTTTCAACATTGGGTTTTTGGGACCCCTTCTCATGAATGATGTCGCTGTCATGGCATTATTCAAGCCTGAAGGATGATTTCATGCAGTGACTGTGCAGTGCCTGTGAAATCACCCTTTGGGCCCGAATAACGCCATGACAGTGACATCATTCATGAGAAGGGGTCCCAAAAACCCCATGTTGAAAATTTGGTGAAAAATTCCAAAAAATGACTGAGCTATGTAATAAAGTTGAACCCCCCCTATCTAGCCCATTATACAGCTTACCGGCATTTCCTCAGTTCGCGGTCACCTTTGAAGAGTGCAGACGTGTTCCCGGTCCACTGAAGATCGTCGCGCGGAGTCCGGAGGTAAGTATGGGGTGAGGGGGTGGGGAGGCTGGGTGCGAGTGGGTGGGTGCGGGTTGTGGGGGCTGGGAGACGCCGCTGCGGGACTGTTTTTATTTTACAGGTTAAAAAAAACGACGATGTAGGACATTTGCCACACTGGGGTGGGCTCTCAGCATGGCAGAAGATGGCTGGGGCTGAGGAGCCAACGGGATTGGGCACCCCCGCGGCAAACTACGTGAAATGAGGAGCCGACGGGGATTGGGCACCCCATCGGCAACAAAATGTGAAATGTTTGCCACACTGGGGTGGGCTCCAGCGTGGCAGCAGGATGGCTTGGGGCCGTGGAGGACGGGGATTGGGCACCCCGTCAGCAAACAACGTTTGCCACACTGGGGTGGGCTTCCAGTGTGGCACCAAAGCTTTGGTGGGGGTGGCGTGACACACGTGGGGGGAGCACATGACGTGAGGGGGGGACAGTGGCAGTGCTCAGTATGGCAGCGACGTTTTGCTTTGAAGCAGAGGGACACTGCTGTCATACAGAGCTCCTGCACCCATTGATGCAGGACCGCCACGCCTGCTCAAGGGAGCAGTGCATTGGATGGGAGAGGCACACCTCCAAAGTATGCTACTCTCCCAAAACGTTCCTTGTGCATGCGTGCAAGCGAACATAAAAATGACTGAGATATGCATCAAAGTTGAAAAACCCCTATTTATTCCATTATATAGCTTACTGGAATTTCCTCAGTTTGCGGTTGGCTGTGAAGAGTGCTGACGTGTTCCCAGTCCACTGAAGATCATTGCACCGGGCTCCAGAGGTAAGTATGTGGTGAGGGATATGTGGGGAGGTGGGGTATGCAGTGGGAGGCATGGTTGCAGGAGGGGGGCATGATGATGAGGGCCATTTTAATCTTTTAGGAGTAAAAAAGATGTTGAGGACTTTTTTTGCAGGTACTTTTGGCACACTGGGTGGGCTTTCAGCACGCCACCTGCATGTTTTGGGGTAGGGGGCACTGGAACCAATGGGGCTTTGGCACCCCTGTCGGCACATACTTGGGAGGAGCTCATGAGCTGAGGGGGATTGGGCACCCCCTCAGCACACTAGAAATGGGGGGATATGCCGATGGGAATTGGGCACCCCGTCAGCAAACACAGAAGGAGGAGGGACATAAGCAGAGGGGGACTGGGCACCCCCCTCAGCACACAAGAAATGGGGACTCAGGTCCCCGTCAGTAACAGCCCTGCAATGAGGGGTCACTTCCTCATTGAAGCAGATGACCCTGCAATGATGAGGTGGCCCCTGATTGCAGTGGCTAAAAGTTTAGAAGGTTGTGGCACGCTGGCTGAACTAGTGTCAGCAGCAGCATGCCACACCATTGGGGACAGTAGGCCAAGCCTTTAAAGGCTGTGGGGGCTGTGGGGGCATTGGCCACAACAGTGCCACACCTCCACAACCTGCTTCTTGCAAAAGCTGCTGTAATATGTTTCTTGCGCTTGCGCGCAATCAACATAAAAAGCAGTGGTGCTACCACCTCATGTGGCAAACAGGCTGATAAAGCATGCAAAGTAACAGAAAAACTAAAACTGCAGGCCTTGGAAACCAAGGAATCCTGTCAAAATTAATAATAAAGGTCATTTAAGCAGAGGAACTGTCATGATTAAGAACTTTGAAAAAGAAAACTCAAAACTACTGGACTGTCTCACTCACCAATCTTTTTTATTTATTTAAAGGCATACTGAGCAGAGTAACAGCTCATTTCTATATGCATCCTGGGGGGAAGGGTGATGAGAGGCAAAGCATAACAGAACAAAACAATATTTACAGCAGGAAGAGAAATATAATGTGCATAATGAGTAATTAACAAAACTTGGCAACTTTAACATGTTAAGCCTCCATAAAGTGGAGGATACACAAAGCATAAAGCAGAGGATACACAATGAAGTGCATCATGGGAATATACAGGCAGAGGTGGTGGATGCTAAACAGGAGGTACATGGGAGGGGTAAGCAGGTGGGGTTAGGGCAGGGTTGTAGGAGGAAAGAGAAGACAAGGGAAAAAATGGTGGGGGGATAGTAAAGTGGAGGAACAGAGGTAGAGATCGGGTGCACTTGCTAGAAGGAGTGATGAAGTCACAGAGAAGAGAGGAGCGAGAGAGAAAGTGAAGGCAAGAGGCAGAGTGAATGGTTGAGGGAGAGAGTTCCATGGTTTAGGGAAGCAGTAGGAGAAAACATCCTGGCTAGCTGAGGGTGGCCTTGAAGGAAGTGCTAGGGGGAGAAAGCCAGAGTTGTGAAGGGTGTAGGAGGGGGAAGGTGAGAGGAGAGGTAAGAGGGGAGACAGCCTTGTCAGAGTTTAGCAAGAAAGAAGGAGTAATGAGAGAGGCGCCTGTCTTCAAGCGAGGGAATGGAGAAGAGGGTGTAAAAAGAGCAATCGTGGTTACATGGCAGACAGTCCACAGCAAATTGGCAGAAGGAGTGATAGAGGGGGTGCAGTCTGGCTACAGTGGACTTAGGAGCAACACCGTAAACAATGTCTGTGTAGTCGAAAATAGGGAGAATTATTTTCTGGATAATGGCTCTGTAAGTCGACAGGGGCCACAGTTTCTATACATTCCATGATCTTGGTTGCAGTTTTTTGTGGATGGCATCCACATGCCCAGAAAAGTTAAGGTGATGGTCAAGCCAAACCCCAAGGTACTTGAAGGAGGGAAGTTCCTCGATGGAAGACCCATCTAGGCTGTGGGGGGGGGGTCAAATATCAATTGCCAAATATTCTAATCGAACATTCAAAGCTTCATAATGGTCGATACTTCTTCAGGAATTGGCATACATCTATACATCAAAAGTAAACAATTTTTATTATTCTTTTTTGGTTTTAATTATAGATTGCAGTAGCATTTCCCTTCAATCACAATGCTTCCTTCATCTGCTCGTGAGGTACTCTTATTACAGTAAGAGTATCTCATACCCTTTGCAACTGTAACAGACTTTTCACTGACTGCTAGAGATGTTGCACAATTAAATTTCCAAGGTGAAATTGGGGCAAAATCAGCAATTTCACAGTGTGAAACATTTCATGAAATTCCACTGTTCTGCAAAATGTTTTACAGGGTGTGAAGCTGGCAAATTTCACCAATGGAATGCAAAATTTCTCTTCAAAATGCACAATTTTGCCTGTAATGGCAAAATTTCACCCACTCAGGGGTAACATTTCATCATTCTGCTGGTGAAATTTCACATTTCGCGGTCAAACTTTTGTGGTCCGTGGGCAGAATTTTGCATTTTGCACTCGAGAAAGTTTTCACAAAATGCACAAATTTTGCAAAATATTTTTCACAGTTTCTCACTTTTCTACTGACCACTCATGCTGTCAGCATTTTAAATAAAAAAAAAATGTTTTTTTTTATTTAAAAAGTTAATTATCTCTAGAAATTTTATGGGGCTGTTTAGAGAGCCTCTTATAGATATAAGAGTATCACCTCTTGCGTACTTAACATCACTGAACTGTTCACCTTCAGTTCATAGTCCTTGTGAGGAGACATTTTTATATGCATAACTAACCCTCTGACTGGACCCATAAACTTGTAAAAAATTTATTGAAACTGTGTTTCCAATGTAAAAATTATACTGAAACTGGTGTTAATTGATTATAGACCTACAAGTGGATCAAGCTAGTAATCCATTCTAAGGGTGAGTGTCTTTCATTTTTAAATTACATTTATTTTTCTATACATCCCTGTAAATAAATATAACAGACGTTTTATTATGTCAGTATTAGACTAGTGGTTCTTATTTACAAATCCTTAGAAATACTTGCCAAGGGACATAACAACACTTTTGTTGCCCCTCTCTGAATCATATTTTTTTAAGCCCACACCATATGTTTCTTGTATGTGGGGTCCAATTTATAAAATGCACCAGTATTCAAATCTGAGTACCTACAACAAATAAAGTAAACCACCATTACATTTTGTTGTATCAAAATCATCGTAAATCCAATCCTCATTTTTTTTATTTTAATTCTAACTTTTGTATCCTCTATTCACAAAACTCATATCTAAATGAAAGTCATTAAAAAACTGACGTTGTAATCTCTTTTGAGGTTAATAATATTCATCTGTCTTTGTATAAACAGAAAATAAACCTTTTTTAGCCCAATCTCTAAATAATAATTTTGCAAAACAGAGATTGCAACTTAAATTAATTATTGACATAGAACAACTAAGTATGGACATTAATATCCACTTTGACAACAGGGCTACGGAAGATTATTTAAACACTCGATCAGTGTTTTATTCGCAGCAACAACACTCCTCTGAGTGCTATCCCATGCTTATAAGTGCTGTCGAGTAAGATTAAGTACATCCTGACATCTGGACATGGGAAAGTGGAAGCAACAGTTTAAATGCAAGGATGCAGAGAGAGAGACCCTGTTAGCACTGTTAGAGTGTGACTCTGCAGAATGAATGCATTACTTGTGCACTCCATGGATCAAAGACACAGTACAGTCTTACACAGATCATTTTGGAATATTGAGTTTAAGTTAACAAACAGTTATAAATCTTTGAAAAAAAGGCTTGTAAAAGCACTTGTTAAAGGAATTGACCTACATTGTACATATTCACTGGTAAGATGTCTTTCAGTGCAGCATACAACTGCACCACATTGATCTATTCTGAAATGTATGTATTCATATGATCACTTTTCCCCTTCATAAAGCTGGGAGCCAACCAGCAAAATGACGTCAGGAAAATGTATGAAGTGTCCATAGTTGGCAATTGATGAGATGAACCAAGGCGTGTCTGACCTGTGGGGCAACTGCATTGCTATATTTGAACACTTGAGCACTTTTTTAAACATTAAAAGATGATTTGCACAGTGTTTATCATGGTGCCCAGTTTTTGTCTGTGCTTTCCATGTGATAACAGTGAAAGCAAAACGGCGAAAGAAATACGGCGAATGCAAAAGGGTGAGGCTGCAAAGGGCGACCATCAGTATACAGCATCAGTAAACAGCGATCACCAAAAAGTTGACAACACCGTTTTGCATTTCACCCCCTTTGCCCTCCCCCACACCCATCTTCTATATATAATGAACTCGGGGGGGGGGGCAAATCTTGGGGAGTGGGTGAAAGCAGAAGGTCACCATTTCAGCTATCACTGTGGTTCCTGATCATTCTTTTGCCATTGCTGTTGCCATTATTTCTTCACAGTTATTGCGGTCACCCTTTTGTTTTTGCTTTTATCATGGGATTTCATATCTGTTACCAGCTAAGCCTCAAGCAAGTTTGATGCAAGAAACCTAGCTGGATTTGTGGTGAGGGAGGGGAATCCGGCTGCATTTGATACCTGAAAGCCATTCCCTGAATCTTGAATTAGGAGCCGTGACTTGTAGCCACGGCTTCTAATGGAGATTGGCTTTTATTTCAAACTTTGATGTTGATAAGCGGCTTCTACTAGAGGGTGGTTGCACATTGAGTGTGACTTCTAATTGAAGATATACGTTATGCCTTGTCTTACTCTGAACCTGTGTTAGGGCAATATCCTATGATACATCATGCTCTATTGTGTATTACTTTTGAAGTATAAAGCATGGTTGAAAAATGGATCACTCTAATAGGCTGTCAGCATTCTAAAAGGGTTAGGTTAATGATAAGAATACCTCATGTATTTCACAATAGAAAAATATAGAGATTTTACTATATAAACCTTCATTTTTAAAGTAAATGAAAATATTTTAGTCTAATAATAGCACTGTATTATTCAGATCTTGGTTTACTTTCACTAATTTAATCTTAGAGGTATAAGGCCCTTAGATGTACCTCATGGCAAATGACACCTCCTCCAGTACTGATTAACTGGTGGTACAATATGCCTAATCCTGATTGTACCGTAATGCATAAATAAATGCCTTCCCAAATTTCAGGACACTTTCCAGATCACAAAACAAACAAAGAACTGAGACAAACTGAACGATAACAGACACATGCAAGCAAATCAAGCTTAATAGATACGGTAATAAATAATATAGAGAGTAGCACAAATCAGGTTTATTTGTTTTTTATTTATTTCATTGTTTGGAAAAAATACCTTTGAGTAAATGCTCTTTTTCAAAGGTTCCACGTGAAGTACAATACACAGTAAACAGTACAACAGAAAGGGGAGTATAACCTTAGGGAAACATATTACCTAGGCATAAACATTACTGGAATAAACATCACATAAAATAAAAAGTGGGGCAGAACTACAACAATGCTTAAACAGTGTAAGATTGCTACAATATTATGTTCAGTTAACAAATAATCACATTCAAGGGAACTTTAGCTTAATGCAGCACCGAGTGACTGAAGCATAGGAGGAACACAAGGATGGGGGAGCAGCAGCCTGGAAATGGGCTTTGTTTTAGGTATAAGCAAAGAAAGTAGGAAGGCAAAACAGGAATGGGGGTGGCAGCTGGGGGGGGGGATAGCTAGGACTAGGCCGGTCCACCAGGAGGTGGGGTTCCAGTAAGTGCAAGGCAGAGAAGAGTGCAGGCCAGAAAAGAAACTGGCCAGACCAAATCCATCAACTGATAGGACAATTGAAATGATAGGCAGGTAAGAAACTCACCCACTACGGGACATATAATGTATGATGGGCAGGAGGGGAATGGTTCCGGGAACACTAGTGGGTGTGTTCAACTATAGCTCCTGTCTCTACTGGTTTATAAATTCCATCACCCACAATTAATCGGGGAAGCCAACTAGAACAACTAGGTTTATAAAAGAATAGTAACAGTGTACAGAAGGGGCTATCCTTTTTGACATAGGCAAGTGACTGTGGCAGCCACTGCTAAAGCCTGATCCCCAGCAGATTTTTACTGGGATCTCAATCCAACCTATGTTTTTGGGATGTAGATCCCTAGATTTGTATTTGAGTACAGTAGGAACATTAATGAAAGGAGACACTTGCCACAATTTCAATAAAAGACACGTTAATGCAGGCAGTTCCTCTTGTATGCACACTGTTAGGGACAGTAATATTTGTTGTTATTTCACAAATCGTTTCCAGAAAATGAATGATATTCTGCAGGAAGGCAAGTTGAGCAGTACTGTATTTAACTGTCTTTTTGTAATTCCATGTAAAGAAGGACTAATCAAGCAGTTGTACCTCATGCTCAGTGGAGAGTGCAGTTCTCTTGCTTTTCTTGATGCAGATATGCAGCATACTGAGTACACAGGAATCCTCATACCTTTTAGCTGCAGCCACAGTGCCATTTAGGACCCAATTTCAGCACAATTCTAAGCAATCAACTCTTCAGACAGGTCAGAATATTTGGAAAAGACACAGGAAAGTTGTATACAAGTACAGCTGAAAGTTTCTATGCTTACAACAAGTAAAACAAGCATTTGTCAATGCTGAATGTTATTGCGCTGGCATTGGCAGTGCCGGAGCTAGAGACGCATAATAGGAATGGCAGTAATGTATTGAAGTGATGCCAATCCCACCCTCACCATGTAGAGAGTGACAGGCATTGGGGTGTGTCTTTGGGTCGTCAGCTATAACGCTCATGCCACTGTACCTCACCCTACCCTGTAGACAATGACAAGTGTCAGGGTGTGCTTTGGGGTCTTTGGGCATTATACTTACCCCATTCCATAAGGAAATACGCTGATGTGGGTGCAGTATAGGAGCGTGGGGTGAACTCTGTGACCGAACCGTGCAAGGCACACCAAGATGCCTGTCAGTGGCTGCAGGGTGGGGGTGGGGGGTGGAGTGGCGTGAGCATTACAGCCGATGATCCCAAGTCACACCCCTGATGCCTGTCAGTCTGTACCAGTTGGGGTGCTACCAGTTGGAAACCCTAACACCGTAGTCATGTGGTGGTAGTTTCACTCCACATTTTCAACATGGGCTGCTTGTCAGGCCACCTCATGAAAAGTTGCACAATCACTTTGTTAGCTAAAAGGTAGTTTTGCACAGTGGTTGTGCCATTTCGTGACAGAGGGATGAAAACACATTTTTTGCCAGGATGTGGAGAATGACAACTGTATTCTTCATGAGGAGATGTAAAAAAGTGGCAACGTTGAAAATCTGGAGTGACAATATGAAATATTGGTGAAGCAATGAGCATGCATATAAACTGCGCAACACACGTCTGTAACGCAATTATTTTGGGGAGTTTGGTAGTCACATTTGTAACATAGGCATTACCTCCCCTTATGAACAGTGGCATTACAATTTTGTTAATCTGTCCCAAAAATTGATTTCCCACAGTGGCCACGCCATGTGCGCCCTAAGTGCAGAAACACATTTTGGGCAGGATGTGAAAAATGACAGCTGTACTGTTCATAAGGAGGTGTGAAAAATTGTCAGTGTTGAAAATCTGGCATGGAAATATTGCAAATTTGCAAAGTTACAAGGGTGCGTGGAAACTGTGCAACACACGCTTGCAACACAGTCATTTTATGGACTTTCAGCACCAAATGTTCAACATAAGCATTTTGACCTCTGCTTATGAACAGTTCCGTCATAGAAACATAGAAGTTGACGGCAGATAAGGACTGCAAGGCCCATCCAGTCTGCCCATTTCTTTTTCTACCTTATAAATGTGCCATCGGCGTTTGCTCTGTCAGTGGCCTATTCATAGTCATTTGTATTGCTCCCTTATGCCTATCCCATGCCTGTTTGAAGCCCTGCACTGTATTCATAGCCACCACTTCTTGTGGTAATCCATTCCATGCATCCACCACCCTTTCTGTGAAAAAGAATTTCCTCACATTCCCCCTTAATTGGCCCCCCTCTAATCTCATGCTGTGTCCTCTTGTCCTGCTATTTTTCTTATATTTAAACATGTTAGACTCTTTCACCTTGTTAATGCCCTTAAGGTGTTTGAATGCCTCGATCATATCACCTCTCTCCTGCCTTTGCTCAAGGGTATACATATGGAGCTCTGTTAATCTGTCCTCATAGGTCTTCTGATGCAGTCCCTGCACCATTTTGGTTGCCCTTCTCTGGACTGCCTCAATTTGGTTAACGTCCTTGTGAAGGTGTGGCCTCCAATACTGCATGCAGTACTCCAGATGGGGCCTAACCAGTGTCTTGTAAAGAGGGATTATTACCTCCCTCTTACGACCTGTGATACCCCTACTAATACACCCTAACACCCCCCTAGCCTTACCTACTGCTTTAGAGCTCTGCTTGGATGATTTCAGGTCATCAGTGATGATGATGCCCAAGTCTCTTTCTTCCTTTGTGACTGCTAGCAACTCCCCTCCCAGCCTATAGGTGGCTTCAGGGTTTCTCTTCCCTGTGTGCATGATTTTGCACTTCTTTGCATTAAATCCCAGTTGCCACTCTTCTGACCATTTTGCTAGTTTATCCAGATCTCTTCTTATTCTGCCCACCCCATCTGGATCATCTACTCTGTTGCACATCTTGGTGTCATCTGCAAACAGACAAGCCTTACCCTCTAGTCCATCTGCAAGATCACTAATGAAGATGTTGAAGAGGACTGGCCCCAGGACTGATCCCTGAGGTACCCCACTTGTGACTTGCATCTCTTCTGACTGTATACCACTTACCATTACTCTCTGTTTTCTGCCCGTCAACCAGTTTGCCACCCAGTTGACCAACTTCTGACCCACCCCAAGCCTACCCAGCTTATTTATCAATCTTCTATGTGGAACAGTGTCAAAAGCTTTGCTGAAGTCAAGGTAGGCAACATCAACTGCTCCCCCATGGTCCACCACTCTGGTTACCCAGTCAAAGAAATCTATGAGATTAGTTTGACAGGACCTTCCTTTTGTAAACCCATGCTGTCTTGGATCCTGTGCCCCTATGGATTCCAGGTGTTGCACTATCCTTTCCTTAAGAGTGCCTCCATAATCTTGCCCACTACTGAGGTAAGACTGACTGGTCTGTAGTTCCCGCCTCCTCCCTGCTACCACTCTTGTGGAGCAGGATCACATGACCCTTCTCCAGTCTTCTGGGACCTCTACTGTGCTCAGAGACTCACTAAACAGTTCTGCTAATGGCTCTGCTACTTCCACCTTTAGCTCCTTAAGTACCCTGGGATGTATGCCATCAGGTCCCATTGCCTTATCCACCCTGAGCTTAGCAAGCTCTTGTAGGACCCTTTCTTTGTGGAAGGAGTAGTGCTCACCTCCTCCCCCTGTGTCCATGATGCTGAGCTGTGGGCCCTGCCCTACCTTCTCTTCAGTAAATACTGAGCAAAAGTATCTATTTAGGATAGATGCCTTTACAGGGTCCTCCTCCTCACATGCTCCCTTTTCTCCATTAAGCTTAATACCCCTCTGGACTTTCTCCTTTCACTAATGTATCTATAGAAAGTCTTGTCACCTTCTTTACTGTTCATGCTAGTGTTTCCTCAGTTTGGGACTTTGCCTGCCTTACTGCCTTCCTGCTTCCCTTAGGGCAGCTTGGTATGCCTCCTATCTTCATCCCACTGTGTTCCCTTATATTTCCTGAAGGCCAGCCTTTTGGCTCTGACCTTTTCTGCTACTGTATTTGAGAACCAAAGTGGTTTCCTTCGTCTTTGCACTTCCTTTTCTGTCTAACACAATGGGATGTTGCTTCAAGTATTGCATCATATTAGCTTGCCCACTTTGCCTGTACCCTCACCTGTGTTTCTTTTGCCAGGGCTAGCTTAACTCTGTTGGCCATCTTATCAAAGTCAGCTCCTCTGAAGTCCCATATTTTTGCCTTGGAATGGGATGATTTATATGTAGTAGCCAAATTGAACCATACCATGTGATGGTCTCTGGCCCCCAGGTGACCTTCTACCTGGAGATCTGTGATCCCTTCCTTGTTAGTCAGTACTAGATCTAGGATAGTCCTGTCTCTTGTGGGTTGCTGTACCAGGTGTTTGAGGCCCTCCCCCTGCAGGGAATCCACTATGTGTCTACTTCTGGCAGATGTTCCTACTGGTATTGACCAATCTGTATCCAGCGTGTTGAAGTCTCCCATTATCAGAACCTCCCCTTTAGCTGTCATGTTTTGTATATCTTCTATCAGTAATGTGTCCTCCCCCTGGTCTGGGGGCCTGTAGACAACCCCAGTTCTTATGGCTGTCCCATTTCCTGTTTCCAGGGTGACCCACAGTTCTTCTGGCTCCTTATGTGTATTCTGAATTTCTGTAGCTTTGATATTTTCATTGACATACAGGGCCACCCCCCTTTTGCACCTCGGTCTCTTCTGAACAATACATAGCCAGGTACTGAAGTCTCCCGTGTGGTTACTGGTAAACACGCCTCACTAATTGCTACTATGTCCAGTTTAGCCTCTGACATTATTGCCTGCAGATCTGGGATCTTATTTCCAGGCTGTGAGCATTTGTGTACATGATTTTCCATTGGCCAGATTTTGGTGTGTTAGTTGTTGGGTGAGGTTTGGCATTACCCCTGTGCTCATATGTGGAGACAAACCTTTTCTTACCTGGTGATGCAAATGAACTGCAAACATGCTGAATCCCTGTTTGACCACTAGCTGAGGGGAGGATGTTCTTCCCATTCGACGTATGGGTGCTGCACCCTCTCCCATTGCTAGTTTAAATATTCTGCAAAGACATCAAACTTCTGCCCCAATGCACTGACTCCCTCCTTAGTCAGATGCAGTCCATCAAATTTAAAGAACTTTCGCTCCCAGAACTGTTGCCAGTTCCCTACAAATCTGTGTCCTTTTTCCTGGCACCAGCCCTTGAGTCACGTGTTTAGCTCCCCAATCTCCCCTTCTCTGACCTTCCATCCATCTGCTCCCCTCTCCCAGACTGGCAGGATCTCAGAGAAAAAGAAGCCGGATGAAATAGATGATAGTTTGTCACCCAGCCTGATCAGGTGTTCCTTGGTCTCCACAACTGACCGGCTGGCGAGATCATTAGTCCCTATGTGTACTAGGACATCAATGTTTTCTCCTGCTTTGTGAACAATTTTAGCAATGCGGTCAGTGTCTCTCCATGCTGATGTACCTGGGAGACATCTAACCATTACCCCTGGCTGGAGATGGGTATCAATTCCCCGAATCATGGAGTCCCCTATTATCAGAAGTTTTTTGGATTTCCTTTTTGCTTTTTTTTTGTTTTGGTTCCTGATTTGGGTGAGTTTTTTTGTGCTAGCTCCTGTGCTGCAGTGTCCTGCTCTGCAGTGTCTTCTGCCTCTTTGTTTGATTTCAGAGATAGAGGCAGATACCTGTTTGTAGTGTTTATATGGTTTTTGGAAGTAATATGTTGGAGATCAGAGAGTGATGGGGCACCCGATTTGCCGCTCCTAACCACCTGCCAACCTCCTGGACCAACTACACTCTGCGGTCGAGGTTTTTCTGTTGGATGCTGGGGAAATGGCGGGTCATTCTTATAATGTATTTCCTCTTGAATATGAAATTTGAGGCGTGCAATCTCTGCCCATGCTGCCCGGAGCTGAGCCCTAAGATCTCCAAAGGCCCAGCATGTAGGACAGTGTCCTAAATCCTGTAAGACTGTCCTTCTGAAAATTGTTCCACAGTACCTGCAGTTAATGATATCCATTCCAGATAAGTTGCTGGGTTTATAACCTAGTCAGAGTAATAAGAAGGAAAAAAAAAATGCAAGTAATGGTTTGATTGAGTTTTGTTTAACTTGTTATAACAAGTTAAATTACTAGTGCCCCTGTAACTGAGCTCACCTTGTGGAGGCCCCACTGATCCACCCCTTCCTGCTCTGCCACAGGAAATGTCACAACTGTGGTACCCTATAAAAGGGGTGTAGTGTGGGGTGGTTGGGATGGGGTGGGTGGCTGGGCCCTTCCCCTGCCGAAAAAGAAGAACCACGGACGAAGGAACAAGGAGGTAAGAGCAGAAACAATCAGTCAACACCAAATGCAGTAACCCTGAAAGCTTATCCTAATGTTAGATAAAACTGTATAACCTGTAAAGCACCACCTGTAATAATTTCAGAGAGGATATACGCTGTAAGAAACACTTTGCTACAGAGAAAAATAAAACAATGAAGTGTTAGCAACAAACAGTAGCAATCCCTGTGAGTAAAAAATAAAAATAACACCACACAGTAAATCTGCTTAGCCAAAATAAGTCTTAGTCATTTTCCCTTGCTCTGGTAAGTTTCTCTACTCTGCCTTTCAAGCAGTCTTAGAGGGAAAGAGCTCAGGTGAAGCTAGGTGCCTTGGCCAGCAAACCAAGTCTTCTACCTCCAAGATATCAACTAACCTGACTTTTTAACCCTTCTTTCTGTTGGAAATTACTGACAGTTTGCCAGCTCCACCCCCCACATACACACCTAATCCTTTGGAAGAGGTGTGAGAGGAAATCAATTAGCTCCTTCAATGTAAGAAGGAGGCTGAAACACCTCTGAGACAACAAACTTTTTCAACAAACAAAAAAAAAACAAGAATAAAATAAAACACAGTGTCAAACAGTAATTTTGCTTAGCCCAATGATAAAAAAGTCACAAAAATATAAGCTCCACCTGTAATACAGTAATTTCAGAGAATATATACCCTGTAAGAAACACTTTGCTACAGAGAAAAATAAAGCAGTAACAGAAGATATACCTTGCAAAAGACAATTTGAATCAGAAGATTACAGCAGTAATCTGTTAGCACACACCTGTAGGCACACCTTGTAATAATGCAGAAGAAGGTATACCAGCAACAACAATTTGAATCAGAGAAAAATAAAGCAATGAAATGTTAGCAACAGACAGTAGCAATCCCTGTGAGTGAAAAATAAAAATAACACCACACAGTAAATCTGCTTAGCCAAAATAAGTCTTAATCCTTTTCCCTTGCTCTGGTAAGTTTCTCTACTCTGCCTTTCAAGCAGTCTTAGAAGAAAAGAGCTCAGGTGAAGCTAGGTGCCTTGGCCAGCAAACCAAGTCTTCTACCTCATTTCCTGAAACGGTGCCGAAAAATGATTTTGCACAGCGACCGTGCTATTCTGCGCCGGTCGTGTGAAAACACATTTCGGGCAGGATATGTAAAATGACAGCTGAACTGTTCATCAGGAGGTGTGTAAAAATGCCAAGTTTGAAAATCTGGAGTGAAAATATTACAAATTCATGACGTTATGAGCGTGCATAGAAACAGCGCAACGCATGCTCCTAAAACAGCCATTTTTGGGAGTTTTGTCACCAAATTTGCAACATAGGCTTTTTGAGAGCTCCCCTCACGAACAGTGGCACTGTCATTTTGTCACTTGGTCCCTAAAGGTGATTCTGCGAAGTGACAACGAAATCACCTTTCAGGACCAAATAACACCATGACAGTGCCAGAATTCATGAGGAGGGGTTCCAAAAACCCCATGTTGAAAATCTGGTGCCAAAATTCCAAAAAATACCTGAGATATGCATCAAAGTTGAAAAAAACCCTATTTATTCCATTATACAGCTTATCAACATTTCCTTAGTTCATGGTCAGCTTTGAAGAGTGCAGATGTGTTCCCGGTCCACCGAAGATCACCGCTCCGGACGCCACAGGTAAGTATGGGGTGAGGCTGTGTGTGGGGAGGCAGGGTGTGCAGTGGGTGGGTGCGAGTTGTGGGAGTGGGGTAGGGAGACCGCCGAGGGACTGTTTTCTTTTTCCACAGGTACAAAAAAAAAACATTGTGGGACCATTTTTCTGTTTACAGGGGCATGTGGCACGCTGGGGTTGGCTCTCAGCGTACCAACGGAACCTTGTTTTTTTTGGGGGGCAGCTGTAGCTGATGGAGGATTGGGCACCCCCATTGGCACATGTCAAAAAGGGGGGTTACTTTGTGCTGACAGGGACTGAGCATCCCTGTCGGCACACAAGAGAAATGGGGACAGAGCTGAGGGGGTTGGGCACCCCATCAGCATATAACGAGTGGGGGATTCTTTTATGCCGAATGGGAGTGGGCTCCCCCGACAGCACATACATTGGGGCAGGGTAAGCTGACAGGGGTATTGGGCACATCCGAAGTCGGCAGTTTGGCAGGCAGTGTGCTGCCATGTTTGTGTTTTCGGGTAAGCAGGTCAGGAGATCCGCTGCATGTGATGAGCTTTGCTCGCATTGCAGTGGACTTTTTCTTAGTTGTGCTTACCTGGGTGGTGTGGCGACGGCATGGAGGCTAATTGGAGAATGAGGGATGCACCTACTGATGCATGCCCTGCATTCACCCAGCAGTAACCACGCCTCCAAATCTGCACTACCGCAAGATGTTGGCTGCACAAGCACGCCAACATAATAAAAAATAGCATAACATAGGAAATAAATTGGGACTAAATGAAAATGTGCATGTTGTAAGAAGAATGAATACTTCAGAACTGCTTACCAGTGTAATTGGACAGAATTTCTGTCAGCTTGGCTGAATGTGCCTAAATATTCAGACAAAAATGGAACTTGTGCCCTTTTTCAGATGCCATTCACTTCAAATTGATAAAAAATCTGGATGCAAATATAGATGGAAATTCAGACACAAAATCAACTGTAGGTGAATCTTTTGAAGTTTAGGTGGAATTCTGGAACAAATTTTTGGTGTAAAATTCTGCAGCCAATGCGGGGCCATGCTCAGTTGTGTCTGCATCTGCTACTTCAGGAAAATCAAGCCATTTGTTTAATTAAATGACTGGTTCAATATCAATTAGATCAGGGTTAACACCAAGAAGACTATGTCCATGACCTTTAGCACCAGCCAGAATCTGGCAAGGATCTCACCTTCCCCTGTCTTCTCCACCTTGGATGGCACCTCCTTGGAGGTTGTCCCTGCCTTCAAGTACCTTGTTGTGTGGCTACAGAGCAAGCTTGAATTCTCTGCCCACATTGATGCTATCCATGCCAAATGTTGTCCCATGCTTGGTGCCTTGTACTGCAACAAGGACTCCTCCCCAGCTCTACCAGGAACTGGTAACCAAAATCGTTCTCCTGGGTTTTGACTGGATGTGGTCTATGGCAACACTCTCTCTTCTTCCCTTGCCAGACTGAACACCCTCCATATTGCCTTCTGTCATTTTGCCACCAACTCTCCACTGTGTACTCACCATTGCTCCCTCTATTCCTCCCTGTCCAATGTCCTGCTACCATTATGTCACCAGTCCCACTGCTCCACTTTTATTGCCAAATACTGGTTTTGCTCCTTTCCCTCCTACCACTCATTTACTTCCCCCACCCTCTCCTCTCCCTACTGTGCTCCAGGTATGCTCAAACCTTCTCCATTTCCAATCCTCACTTGTGTGGTAGGCAAGCTGCCTTATCCTACAGTGTCCCTTCCTTCTGGTGAAAGCTCCCCTCTTCCCTTAATCTCTGTCCCTCCCTGTCTCCATACCTTTAGATGTTTTCTAAATTATATTCCTGCTCCTTCCTGTACCTCCCAGTCTTTCTCTTGAGCCTGTCACCCTTTTTCTTCCAGCCTCTATAGTCTGCCTGCCTGCCTATGCCTCCCTAAAGCTGAGCTAAGTGTACTCCCAGTCCTCAGTCTGCTCTGTATTCAGTGAGGGATTTATTGATGCACTCTAGCATGTGTTGGTCAATGTATCCTTGTACTGAGTACTTGTGCAGTTCATTGCATTTGAGGTATAATCTCATACTGCTGTTTTCTCATGTGGGGGGGTTTACCTAATTCTCCTCACTTGGACTGCCTATGTATTTAACCAATTAGGCATGACAGGGTGTGTGTTATTATGTAATAATGCCACACCTCAGGTGCTTAAAGCATGAGGCCGCAAGCCAAGTGCGTTTAATGCCTGAGAAGTATTATTACATGAGAATACATACCCCTGGAGTGCCTTATTGCTGCTATAAAATGGCTCAATTGTAAAGAAAAAGAAGAACATTTAAAATAATATATGTTTAAAGTGTTTTTTGTTCCTTAATTGTTGGTGTGTGTAGGTATATATTTTGGAAAAAAAAGTCCACAATTTCTGGTTTTGCTCTGAGCGGTGGTAACTTATGGATGGGAGGCATGATTTTGTGGTCTGTCATGTGTGTGTGTGTGTGCCTGGACTTCATACAGTGATATTATCCATGTAATAACATCACTGTTCCAGGCACCCACCGACCAATCACAGGACTGGAAATATTTTTGCCATTCTATAATTAGCACTTTGCACTTTGTATTTTTGCACTACGGATGTCTGTAATGCCTTATGTCTGTACTTCCATTTCCCCACCCCCAGGATCGAACCCAGAAATGAGCCTAGGATCAATGTGCCTTTCTTGGACACCAAATTTTAAATCAATCAATCAAAGGACATAGACATGGCAAGGGCTGTCCAAGGAAGGACAACACAAATGGTGATGGGGTTGTAAGAGAAACTCTATGAGGAAAGGCTGAAGGATCTCAAAATGTACACTCTGGAAGAGAGGAGAGGAAGAGGTGGCATGATAGAGACTTACAAGTACCTCACAGGGGTGAATAGGGTGCATGCGAGAAGTCACTTTCGAATGAGAAGGAGCACTGGGACCAAGAGGCATGCAATGAAGCTGTGGAAGTTTCAGAGAGACGTGAGGAATTATTTCTTCACCGGAAGGGTGGAAGACACCTGGAACAGACTGCCAACATAAATGGTGGAGGAAAAAACAATTGTGGACTTCAACCATGCATGGGATAGACATAGGTGTGCATTAAAAAAAAAAACTGGCAGAGAGAAGGGAGAGCTGACGAAGATCAGTTAGGGTCTGCAGAGAGAGATAAGGCAGGGAACATCTGGGTAGACTGGGCAGGTCAAACATTAGTTTCCTGATGATAAATTCTATGCTTCTATGTTTCTATGTCATTTCCTAGTGAGCAACCTACCACTTTCCTCTATGTACAGCAACTTAATGTCATACTGCTAGTTCACCACTAGATGTCTATCATGGCTCAAATAGCAATATCTCAGCAGTGATATTTCTTTACCCAGAAGTGTTTAGAGAAACAAAAGCAGAAGAAGTTACAACCCACAGAAGGGTGGTCCTTTGTTTGTTCTCTGTTTAAAAGGGCAGAGAACCACACATACAAATAGAGAACTTTAGAGACTGCAATGAGAAACTTCTACTTTATTATTCTCCTCCTGCTGACTCTGTACACAGGTAAGGGGATCCCAATTTTTTTTTTTTTTGAGTACTGCTTATATTATATTTATACTTTTAATTTCAGTTTACAGATTCATTTTACTTAATTGCCATATTTGGTGCAGGAAGACACATATATCTATTAATATAAATATTGTTTCATGAACTATAATAATATTACAGAATATGTACTTGCAATGTTGTGCATATGTCTTGTTTTAGGTGTGCAGTGCCAGGAAGGGGTAACGCAGACACCAGAGATTTATGCAAAAGAAGGAGAAGATGTATATTTCCAGTGCAAAATCAGACCCAGCGATGATTCTGTTTACTGGTACAGACAGTCACCTAATCAAGCACCAGAGCTTGTGATTTATACATTTAGTGGCTCCCAATATAAGGATCGATTCAATCTGATAAAAAACAGTAGCATCTCCTGGATGTTTAGCCTCAGTGAGGTGATGTTAGAAGATGCTGCAGTGCACTTCTGTGCAGCGAGTACCACAGTGATAGAGGTGTGAGAAATGCTGAGACATAAAGTCAGTCCTGTCTCAGCATCATGAGACATGAACACATGTGGTCAAGAAAAATGTTTTTTGTACATTAAACAGTAAGCTGTTCTTTACATGAAACTAGTTTTAAGAATGCACTTGTCAGCAAAATGAAACCCTCTATGTAATTACGTGTACAAAGTCTATTATTGACCTGATAGACACAATATTTATTATAAATAGAAAGCAATAATGATAGGTCCCCATGAGTACTCATTTCATGTTAATGTATTAAACTTTGCCCAGACTACAAATTAAATCTGTTGTGCTTCTTGTGCAAGTATTGGGCATATTAAAATATTGTTCACAGTATATCATTATCAAAAAACACTCTGTTCTACTAAAATATGGTACTTCCCCTCATGTTGTAACTAAGGGGAGGATGTCCTGTGAATCCTCTATAAGTGGATACATGTGGACATGTGTATCCTGTATTCCTCTGTGGACAATCTTTGTAAGTTTTATATTTTGAAACTTATAAATAAAAATATGATAAAAAAACACTCTGCCTTATGAATTCCAAAGAGCAGCATATTTAAAGGAGTCATTTATTATGTTAATTGCGTACATGCACAAGAAACTTGTTGTGGCAGTTTTCTCCACAAGCAGGTTGTGGAGGAGTGGCACTGTTGTGGCCAATGCCCCCACAGCCTGCAAAACTCCTGCTTCCCCAATGCTGTGGCATGCTGCTGCTGACACTAGTTCAGCCAGCATGCCACCAACTAATTTGGCCACTGCAATCAGGGGCTGCCTCGTCGTGCAGCGTCAGCCATCCGCTGCAATGAAGAGTGACCATCATTGTAGGGCGGGATGTAGATGTTGATATTGTTTAGGAACATGGTGGTGGGGCTTGCCACCATGTTCACAAACAATATCACCCCCCCACTGTGTTTGCAGACAGGGGCCCCAATCCCCATTGGCTTCAGTGCCCTAATGTTTCTTTAGCTGACAGGGGAGCCCACTCCCCGTCGAAATTCTGTAATCCCCCCCCCGCTTTTATTGTCTGCCAATGGGGTGTCTAATCTCCCTTTGGCTACTGCTGCCCCACAAAGAAAGAGTCCGGTGGCACGCTGGGAGCCCACCCCAGCGTGCCACATGCCCCTGTAAAATAAAAAATAGTCCCACAATGTCTTTTTTTTTAATCTGAAAAAAAGGAAAATGTCCCTCTGTGGTATCCCTGCCCCCCACCCACAACCTGCACCCACCAACTGCGCACCCTGCCTCCCCGCATCCCCCTTACCCCATACTTACCTCCGGAGCCCTGTGCGATGATCTTCGGTGGACCGGGAACATGTCTGCACTCTTCAAAGCCGACCGCAAACTGAGGAAATGCCGGTAAGCTGTATAATGGAATTTATTTATTTATTTTTACCAATTATTTTACCAGGTGAGACACACTAAGCTGAAAGCTTGTTTGCAGGTGCAACCTGGAAGCACGAGGAAGTTAAGTGACTTGCTCAGGGTCACACAGTATGAAAGTGGGGGCTGTGGGACTCAAACCCAGGTCTCCAGATTTGCAGCTCAGAGCCTTAAACCACTGCACCATACTGCCTCCTCAAACTACTTAGTTTTTGTTTACTGGGTAGGTGTACTAGCCATGAAATGACTATTTTCAGGCATGACCCGGGAGAGTACAACAAAGGACAATGGAACAACAGCACACATGGTTACAGTAATTAACAAGTAGAGGGGTACAGTAAAAGCTATAATACAAGGGTAACAATAAGTAGGAGTTACAATATTCAATTCAATTCAATTCAATTTGTGTTTATTTATAAAGCGCCTTTCAAAATCAAGGCGCTGTACATGATAATAAAACAGAAATCAACATTAAGCAAACAAACTATAAAGAAAAAGCCAAGTTAAAAAGATAAGTTTTTAAAGCAGTTTTAAAACTATTGACGGTCGGGCATTCTCTCAACCAATGAGGTAGAGAATTCCACAGGGTAGGAGCTGAGTAGGCAAAAGCACGAGATCCTGATAACTTCAAATGAACCCTGGGAATCTCTAGCAATCCCTCATTGGTGGAGCGGAGGGGGCGGAGGGGGCGATAGGGAATCGGAAGATCTTTCAGGTAACCGGGTCCCTGATCGTGTAGGGCTTTAAAGGTTAGTAAACCAACCTTAAAGATGATACGCCACCGCACAGGCAGCCAATGCAGTTCGCGAAGCACAGGCATAATATGACTGGTTCTCGAGGTCCCAGTCAAAAGCCTGGCTGCAGCATTCTGCACTAGCTGCAGGCGGCGGATATCAATCCTGGAGCCCTAGGTATAGGAATTACAGTAGTCAAAGCGGGTTGTAACAAAGGCGTGAACCAAAGTGGAAGATCCTCCTGGGGAATCAGGTGTTTCACCTGGGCGATATTCCTCAGATGATAAAAAGGGTTTTGACAACAGCTGACACCTGGGATTTCAGGGTCAGACCGTCGTCAAAACTGTGATTCGCACCTGTCGAGAGCTGAGAGCGCACCCCACCAAGTGATAAGCCTGATGGATGTGCCACCCAAACCCCTCCCAGGATGATCTGGGCCCACAACCAATACCTCGGTCTTATCCAGATTAAGCTTCAACCAACTCAAACTCATCCAAATTCTGATTTCATCCAGACAGTTGTTAAGTACAGAGAGTGCATCACTCTGATCGGGGAGAAAGGATAAATACAGCTGAGTATCATCCGCATAGCAGTGAAAACTCAAGCTGTATCTCCTGATGATTTCTCCTAATGGCAGCATATACACTGCAAACAACATGGGAGCTAAAATGGAACCCTGCGGTACCCCGCATGGTAGGGAGAAGGTGTCAGAGGAATAAATTCCGGTGACAACTTTCTGAGACCTACCAGTGAGGTAAGAACGGAACCATTCGTGGACTGTACCAGACAGTCCACAAAAAACCCGCAGCCGCTCCAATAGCACCTCATGGTCTACAGTGTCGAATGCAGCAGAAAGATCGAGAAGGACCAGGATGGTATAAGCCTTCGATCTCTGGCCATTAGGAGGTCACTCAATACCCAACAAGGGCAGTCTCAGTACTATGCCTTTTCCTGAAGCCAGATTGAGAAGTATCATAGACATTATGAGAGGTGAGATATTCATCCAATTGCAGTGCAACTGCCTTTTCAATAACCTTACCAACAAATGGCAGGTTAGAGATGAGCCGGTAGTTAGCTAGACAGTCTGGGTCCAAGGAGGATTTTTAAGAGTGGATGAACAACTGCCTCCTTAAGGGATTAGGAAAACCCCTCTCCAAGGATTTCCAGACAATGTCAGCAAGGATTGGGTAGATGACTTCAACACATCCTACTAACAGAGGTGTAGGACCCGGATCCAAACTACAACTAGTTGGACGCATTGATTGGATGATCTTCACAATGTCTGCGAATTCCAGGTGGTGAAACTCCAACCAGATAGGCCGAGGATTAAGTACAACCGGTTGCCCACCGTGACCCCCCAAAAGAGAAGGTCGGACCGATGCCGGACCTGATGTCGGCAACCTTATCTGCAAAGAAGCGAGAACTCCTCACATCTAAGTTGAGAAAAAGCTTCTTAGGCTGAAGACAGACTGGATTGCACAGCCTGTCCACAGTCCGGAAAAGCTGAGCCAGTCGATTCTTTGCAGCAGAAATCTCTTTGGACAGGAATTCTGCCTTCTTCTAGAGTGATTTCTGATTGGTAGCCATCATAATGGGCTAGCAATCTAAGCCTATCGACATCAAGGCCGATTTCCGCCAGCTCTCTCCAGCCTTACGCCTCGCATTAATTCCTTCAAGGAGCCATCAAACCATGGACTCCTTGGACGGATAGTGAGGCCGAACACGAACAGGAGCAATTTTGTCCAGTGCATCTCCCACAGCCTTATTATAGGCAAGTACAAGATCCTCTGGGCTCATGTATCCACCGACAAACTCGAGAAGGTCCAGTACCAGAGTATCACTGGGTCCAACACCCCTTAAAGGGCGGTATTGGACCATCTCCGTAAGGGCAGACCTATTAGAGGGGGCCCTGAAACTGAACCTTATGGTGTAATGGTCAGACCAACTGACTGGTTCCACCCCCAAATCAGTGATCTCCATACCCAAGAGAAAGACCAGATCTAATGAATGACCTCCAATATGGGTAGAGGTGGTAACAACCTGTGTCAGGCCCAGTGCACTCATCAACTGGAGGAGACTTTGACCAAAATGAGAGAGTTCATTGTCGACCCAGGCGTTGAAGTCGCCCAGAAGAATTAATCTGGGAAACCTCAACACAAGGTCGACAATGAAGTCTGCAATCTCCTGTAGGAATTCCAGTCACCTGGTGGATGGTAGACGAGGAGAATCCCACAACCTGCACCCTCACCCAGGATATATTCAAAGATCTGGTGTTCCCCAATGGAACATCCACAAGGCCCAGTTCAGATTTAAACATAATGGCCACCTCCGCCCCTCAGATCCTACCTTGGGACGGTGCATTACCGAACCCGGCTGAGTTGCCGAGGCCAATATAGGGCCAGCATTTTCATCCAGCCAAGTCTCGGCAATGCAAGTCAGATCACTCTGACCCAACAAGATCAGCTACAATAGCTGTCTTGTTTTTAATAGATCTGGCATTGCACAACAGAAGCAGGATGAGATGTGGGGAAGACCTCGGTACCTGTCCGATATTTCGGGACTCTTGGGTATGGGGACAAGATGAGACAACCTCTATCTTGACCCCATTTCACCCCAGGACGTCTTCTGGACCCTAAAACCCCAATCCACCCCTCCTGTCCCCCACAAGGCCCAGCTTTCCACCTGCGCCCCGCCTTAGAATGTCTAATGCCCGACACCCAAATAGGTGTCGGATGATAACGGGGCACTCAAAAGGGCAAGTTCCCTGAGTTTGGTGGGAATAATGCCCAACCGTCATTATTAAACAAATCACAAAAATAAGCCTAACAGTAAACCTAAAAATATCACAATTATAAACGCACTCTCCCCACTCTCTCTCACAGAGGAAGGGAGAGCAAACCAAATAATCAAACATAAACCAAAAACAACTCAAAAATAACAAACAATAGAATAAAATAAAATACAATAATTTAAAACGTAGTAAAATAACATTAAATATTAAACAAATTTGAATTTTAAACAATTTTATATCTTAAAATAATGCAGCACCTCTCACATGCAGCAAATACTAAAAATATTAAATAAACTCCCAACACCACCTCTCACATGGCATGGAGTTAAATTCAAATTTGTGATACTAAATAACCATCGCTCTTACTACCTACAGTCCAAAGACTAAACCACTCACTCAGTGTTCCATCAATAGCGTCCAAAGAAATCAGAAAAGTCTTTACGAAAAGGTTCGGAAAGTCAAATAAGCAGAAAAATCCTGACATCTTCCAGCGACTGCTCCTCAGATGCCAGTAATTAATTATAAAACCAATAAAATACAGTCAGGAGATATGTTCCTGCAGGGAGTATTGCCCCACTCGGACGGCAGCCAGCAGCTAAAGTTGCCTCAGAGTCAGCACTCACAGCTGACCCCAAAGCAACCTAGAAGAGGCCCCGGTCTCCCCCAGCTCCCTGGGAGGCACCAAGGGCCACTCTTGCCTGGCTGGAGACCACCAGGTAGGCAACACTCCCTACAAATTAAAACCAACTCCTGTGATAGCAGAGAAACCCTATACCACCATATATTAGAGGAAAACTTCAGGGTCCTTAGAAAGCTTGATCCTCAGGAATATAACAAATCTCCGAGCACGGTTGGATAATCCAGAGTTAAATTAGTTCACAAACCATGATTCTAAGTGGCAAAGATCATCCAAATGATGTAAGGGCTTCACAGTTTATCACAGCACGACATAAAATGTAGAAAACAGTCACCAGGCTCACTAGGTGTGGGGAAACATACGAAGGCAACAAACCCCACAACCCAAAAATAGTGGAAACAATACAGCCTCACCAGGTGAGCCCCAAATCTAAAATCCAGCATCCAGGTCTCAGCAAGTCAGGCGACAGACAAAGGCATAAGAGCACAAACCACACAGCGAACACCGAGCAGCGAAACAGAGCAGAGCAGAGCCAAAATTCGCAGTCCTCCAGGAGAAGCCGCATCCAATTCCAGCAGAAGGCCCGCTTGGTGCCAACAATCCAAGGCAGTCAGAGTCCCACCAAGAACACAGCCCAGCCGACCGACAAATACTGTCCGGAGACTTTGTCCAAAATCAGCAGCCGCGTCACTTAAACAAAACGACGAGACACGGCACCCTTTAAATTAAACTTAAAATACGAGGACTGAACAGAATTAAACAGCAAGGGCACCAAAGGCACTTAAAAATAAAACGAAAAAACGGATAACATGAGCAGCAAAGCGGCTAGCCCAGCGTGGCAGCCATCTTGAATCTTAAGCAGCACAGTCCTTTTATATTGGTAAACATAAGACAAAAGGGCATCAAAGTTTAATAATAAGTGCAGGAGTCATGGATTCGACCTGACGAGAGACAGGATTAGGTCCGAAAATAAGGTAAATGTTGGGGGGGAGAGAGATAGAGAGAGAGAGAGAGGTGTGGAGATGATCAGCTGTAATATAAGATAGGGAAAATGAGGTGTTAAATGAGAGAGGAAACAATCAAGGAGTAGGAGGGAAGATGTTAAGAATATTGGGGACAGTAGGTTTTGGGTGGTTTGAAACAGGAGTATTTACAGGACAGTATTAGGTGATTCCGGTATGCCTACTTGAAAGCATTATGGGATGAGGCCTGGTGAATGTGTAGTGGTAGGGAGTTCCAGTGTTGGGGGAGGTGAGACAGGCAAATGCACCGGCGCCTTTAGAGGTAGAGTGCCTGGGAACGAGAACAGGGGCAGAAGCTGCCGAGCGAAGGTCATAGAGGGATGACTGTGTTTGAAAGAGGCCTGCAAGGGATTTAGGAGCTTGTGATCTGATAATGCTATCAATTATGGATCCAAAAGCATAAGACCGAGACTCGTGGGGGGAGAAGCCATCTAAGGTCAGAGTAGAGGGTGAAGTGGTGTTTCAGACTGTGAGAGGAGAGCGCATACCAACAGATATTATTGTAGGTGACATCCCATTTCCGGAGACTGGGTTTACTTTGATGCATATCTCGGACATTTTTTGGAATTTTGGCACCAAATTTTCAACATGGGGTTTTTGGGACCCCTCCTCATGAATTCTTGGACTGTCATGGTGTTAGTCGGCCCCAAAAGGTGATTTTGCGGTCACTGCATGTAATCACCTTTCAAGGCTAATTAATGAAATGACAGTGCCAGCGTTCTTGAGGTGGGCTCTCAAAAAGCCTATGTTGCAAATTTGGAGGAAAAAATCCAAAAAATGACTGTTTTACGGCCGTGCACTGCGCAGTTGCTACGCACGCTCATAACTTCACGGCTTTGCTTTATTTTCATGCCAGATTTCCAACATTGGCATTTTTTCACACCTCCTTGTGAACAGTACAGCTGTTATTGTTCACATCCTTGCAGAAATGTGTTTACGCACTTCCAGCGCAGAATAGCGTGGTCACTGTGGGAAATCAGTGTTTGGGACAGATTAAGAAAATGACAGTGACACTGTTCATGAGTAGAGGCCCTAAAATGCCTATGTTGAAAATTTGGTAACGATACTCCATATTTTTTGACTGTGTTACGAGCGTGCGTTGCGCAGTTTGCATGCATGCTCGTAACTTGAATTTATGATATTTTCACCCAGATTTTCAACATTGCCATTTTCCCACACCTACTTATGAACAGTACAACTGTCATTTTTCCCATCCTGGCCGAAATGTGTTTTCGCACTTCCGGTGCAGAATAGAGTGGTTGCTGTGGGAAATCACTGTCTAGGACAGATTAAGAAAATGACAGTGATACTGTTCATGAGCAGAGGTCATAAAATGCCTATGTTGAAAATTTGGTGATGATAGCCCATGAAATGACTGTGTTACAAGTATGCATTGCACAGTTTCCACGCACCCTTGTAACTTTGCAGATTTGTAATATTGTCATGCCAGATTTTCAACAGTGGCATTTTTTCACACCTCCTTATGAACGGTACAGCTGTCACTTTTCACATCCTTGCTAAAATATGTTTTTGCACTCCTGCTGGAAAATAGCACAGTCACTGTGGGAAATCCGTGTTTGGGACAGATTACGATCGAATGAGTGAGGGGGGGAGGGACCGAGCTCAACTGAGCTCTGTCGAGACTGCTGTGGATTTTTTTTGTGGTCAGAAAAAGGCCCCAACGCAAGAGCCCAGTAGAAAAGGGCAGCCTGCAGCACTGGGAGAAACAGAACGAGAGAGCGAGTGATGGAAGGGGAGTGAACGAACTCACCGGAGCACTGTGAGGACTGCTGCGGATTTATTTGTGGGTAGAAAAAGGCATCAGTGCAGAGGGCCCAGTACAAAAGGCCAGCCTGCAGCGGTGGGAGAAACAGTACAAGCGAGTGAGAAAGGGGGACTGAGTGAGTTCAACGGCACTATATCAGGACTGCTGCGGATTTCTTTGAGGGTAGAAAAAGGTGCCAATGCAGGCAGGAGCCTGGTACAAAAGGGCCACTTGCAGCACCAGGACAAACAGAATAAGCACGTGAGAGAGGGAGACTGAGCAACTTCAATGAAGCCCTATTGTGACTGCTGCGGATTTCTTTGTGGGCAGAAAATTCTGCAATGCAGGCTGGAGCCCAGTACAAAAGGCTAGCTTGCAGCGACAGCAGAAACGGAATGAGTGAGTGAGAGAGGGAGAGTGAGCAAGATCAATGGAGCTGTGTCGGGACTGCTTCAGATTTCTTTCTGGCCAGAACAAATTGCCAATGCAGGCAGAAGCCCAGTACAAAAGGGCAGCCTGCAGCAGCGGTAGATACAGAATGAGCGAGTGAGGGAGCGAGTGAGCTCAACGAAGCTCTGTTGGGACTGCTGCAGATTTGTTTGTGGGCAGAAAAAGGCAGCAATGCACGCAGGGACCCAGTACAAAAGGGCAGCCTTCAGTGGCGGGAAAACCAGAATGAATGAGTGAGAGAGGAGGAGTGAGCAAGCTCAATGTTGCTCTATTGTAACTGCTGCAAATTTCTTTGTGGGCAGAAGAAGGCGGAAAAGCAGGCAGGAGTCCAGTAGAAAAGGGCAGCCTGTAGTGCCGGCAGAAATGGAATGAATGAGTGAGAGAAGGGAAGTGAGCAAGCTCAATGGAGCTTTGTTGGGACTGCTGCAGATTTCTTTGTGGGCAGAAAAAGGCACCAACAGAGGCAGGAGCCCAGTACAAAAGGGCAGCCTGAAGCGGCACGAGAAACAGAATGAGTGAGTGACACAGAGGGAGTAAGTGACGTCAATGGAGTTCTGTCGGGACAGCTGTGGATTTCTTTGTGGGCAGAAAAAGGTGCCAATGCAGGCAGGAGCCCAGTACAAAAGGGAAGCCTGCAGCACCAGGAGAAACACAATGAGCGAGTGAGAGAGGGGGAGTGAGTGAGCTCAATGGAGCTCTATCATGACTGCTGCAGATTTCTTTGTTGGCAGAAAAAGGCGGCAATACAGACAGGAGCCCAGTACAAAAGGCTAGCCTGCAACCCAGCAGAAACGGAATGAGTGAGTGAGAGAGGGGGAGTCAGCAGGCTCAACAGACCTGTGTCGGGACTGCTGCAGATTTCTTTGTGGGCAGAAAAAGCCACCAACAGAGGCAGGAGCCCAGTAAAAAAGGGCAGCACCAGGAGAAACAGAATAAGCAAGAGAGAGAGGGGGAGTGAGCCACCTCAACGGAGCTCTGCCAGGACAGCTGCGGATTTCTTTGTGGGCAGAACAAGGTGCCAATGCAGGCAAAAGCCCAGTACAAAAGAGCAGCCTGCAGCACCGGGAGAAACAGACTGAGCGAGTGACAGAGTGGCAGTGAGCGAGCTCAACACACTAATGCAATCAACATTCGGCATTGACAAATGCTTGTTAACTCATAGTGCCATAGAGCTGATGATTAGCTTAGAATATTAATGTGCTGTACTGCCCACATCTAATCTTGCTCTTTTTAATCAAGTAAGTAAGTAAGTAAAATTTTATTTATATTAATAGTATATATATCAAGGAGTGGAAGTGGCCAGTTAACCTCTCTAGCCAGTTAGCCAAGTTAGGCAAGCAGCATATATAAAAGTCAAGCTGACACACATCCATAAAGGGTAGGGCTGTGTGAAATTAAACTTCTGCTGGTAGAATTTTTGCAAAAGTCAGAATTTTGCTTTTGCAAAATTTGGAATGCTCTTTGCCAACTTTTGCAGAAATTCCAGTTTAGAATAGCAGAATGAATGCATGAATTATGGACTAATGTATTAAACTGCAAAAAGAAAGTCTGCAAAAATGATCACTAAAAAGCAGAGTAATTACAGGTATTGTGCATTAATGTATTAAATTGTAAAACGGAATTTCTCAAAATTGTCATTCTGCAGTTCTTGTGTATTATTCCACAATTCAGTCAGAAAATTCCATGGAACAGGGTGAAGACTCACATAACACATTCGGAAGATTCTGAGTTTACTGCCTGTCCTGCAGTGGTGGACATGCATGGGACAGCCAAGGAGCGGGCGTCATGACTTCTGAGGGAGTACGAAGTGGGGGGAGGATAGGTCTGAGGACAGGTAATGGGGCAGGGACTGGGACCAGAACTTGGTCTTGAGCCTAGCGCAGTGGGACTGCCTCCTATCCTGAAGAAAGGGGAGGCCTAGGGTTTGATAGAGGATGCAGTGATGGGTGCTGAGCAGACAGTCAGGAATGAAATGACAGAAGGAATGGAAGAAGGTATCCAGTCTATTTAGGGAACTTTTGGGAGTGGCACAGTAGACTACATCCCCATAGTCAAAAATTGGGAGAATCTTTTTAATTTTCTGTACAATAGCACAGCAAGCCAGCAGTGAAATACATCCACGGTTGCAATACAAGGTGCCCAGCTTGGGGTGCAGCTGCTTGTGGATGGCCTCAATATGTACAGAAAAGTTGAGGTGTTGGTCAAGCCAAACCCCAAGGTATCTAAAGGGGGTGCAGTCCTCCAACTTTGTCTCATCCAGAGTGTGGAAGGTGGGGAGGGAGGGGAGCTGAGAGAGTCTCTGCCTTGTGCCAAAGCAAATGGAGACAGTTTTCTTGACATTCAGGAAGAGCTGATTTGAGTGAAACCAGAGCTTCACATTGTTGAAGTCACGCTGAAGTCTGGTTGCAACATCAGAGGTTGAGGGGCCGGATGTATACAAGACAGTATCATCTGCATACATGTGAATGGATGTGTATGGGCAGGCTGAGGGCAGATCATTGCGGAAGATTGAGGAAGATGGAGAACAGTAGCAGGTCAATAACCGAGCCTTGGGGAACACCAGTCGAGATGGGGAGGGAGGAGATAGAGTTGCCAATCCGGACAGACTGTGTCCTGCCAGTGAGACAGGAGTGGAACCAACTGGTGGCCATGCTAGAGAGCCCTGATTGGGAAAACTTGGAAAGGAGGACAGGGTGAGATACAGTGTCAAAAGCCTCCACAAGGTCGATGAAGATGGCTGAGATAATGAGGCCTTGGTCCATGCTGGTGAGGATGGAATCGGTGAGCCTCAGTAAGGAGGCAGTGGTGGAATGGGGCTTCCTAAACCCAGACTGGAATGGAGTGAAGAAGGAGGTGGAGTGAAGGAAGGAGGACTAAGTGTTCTTGCAGTTTTGCTAGGATAGGGAGGAGGGAGATAGGGTGATAGTGTCCAGGGGAGGAGGGGACTCCGCCTTTTGGAAGTGGGATGACTGTGGCATGCTTCCATTCAGTTGGGATAGAAGTGAGAGAGAAGAAAAAGGTTGAAGAGGGGACCAGGGGTGAGGCAATGGCAAGGGTTGCCAGGAAGAGCAGCTTGGAGTCCAACCCAGTAGGGCATTTGCCCTTGGCGGGGTTTAGTGCAACCATGGTGTTGTAAACATTGGACAGGGTAATATGTTGGAAGGAGAATGAAGGGAGGGAGGTTTTTGCAGGGTGGGCAGTAGGTGGGGCTGTAGGGGAAGGAGGGAGAGAGGATAGGAGTGATGAGGTACAGTTCATGAAGATGGAATTAAACTCAGTGGCCACGGTGAGTGGATCCATTATTGTGGAGCCATCTGCATTTAAGACAGGGGTGCTGGGCTGAGATGGAAGGGAGAAGAGCGATTATACCACCTTCCAGAATTTGGAGGGATGATAAATATGGGTTAGGGAAGTGGATTTGAAGTAGTTTGCTTTTGCCTGGCAGATTTGTCTTGTACATGCATTCCAAAGAGAGCGGTACTTCTGTGAAGCTGAGATGGAGCAGGTAGCTTTATGGGCCTTCCAAGCCTGGTCCCATGCTTTGAGGCAGACCATGATATCAGCGGTGATCCAGGGTAGGTGAGAGACCTGCACCCTGGTTCGTCTGACAGAGGCATGGGAGTCCCAGACCGAGAGGAACTTGGACTTAAAATAGCCAAGAGCAGAGGCAATAGAGGGGGCATGAGGGATGAATGACCAATCAACATTTGCCAGGTCAGATAGGAGGGAGGAGAGGTCCAAGGATTTAAGGACTGCACCAGTATGTTTTTTTTTTTTGGGGTGTGCCTTGGGCCTATGACTTTCTCTTACCGAATAGATTAGATGATGGTCGCTTAGTGAGTCAGGTAATAGACCTCAATTATCCGATGCAGATGGGAGGTGAGTGACCAATCCAGTAGTTTGTGGTTCTGAGTTTGAAAGTTTAGTCGGGTGGGTACTGTAATCAGTTGTGACAGATATAGATCAGCTATGTCATTCCGAATTTTAGAGGTAGATGCAGAGACCCAATTCACATTAAAATTGCCTAGGACATGGAGTTTCCCCAACCGATGCATGGGATTTTTGGGCTGTTAGGTGGTCCATGATAGAGGACACAGGGAAGTTGAGGGAGTGGTAGAAGCCAGCGATAAAAACTGGGATGGAGTTGGGGAAGGTGATATTCACCATTAAGAAGTCGATAGTGTGTGTGGGAGGTAGTGATAGGGGTATGGTGGTGAAATTTAGGGAGGAGCAAATGTACATTGTGATGCTACCACCACGTTTAGCCCTGGGCCGATTTTGCCAGATTACTGTATAACCTGGAATTGAGATGCAGGCATCCTGGGTGTGTGGTTTTAGCCAGGTTTCAATGATAATCAGAATGTCAGGTTTTAGCAATGAGGCAGTTGGTTGTAGCAATGTGATTTTTGGGAGGAGGCTCCTGATGTTCAAGTGGACTAGCTTTAGATCCCATGGGAGCTGTAAAGTAGGGGGGTGGCTAGGCCGGGGTTCAACTCAATGTCCTCAGCCAACAGTAGCAGTAATGTTACCAGGGTCCTGGATAGGGCTAGCATTTCCTTCCGGTGGGGGGAAGGAGACTGGTGCAGCCTTGCCACGCTGGCCCAGCCAGACTACCCATTGCACAGGGAAAGCCAATGGCGAGAGACCTGCCTGGGGATCAGCCCTCTGCTCAACGCTTTGAACAGGAATGATGCCTCAGTGATTCGTGTTGGCCCTGCTTCTCCTGGCACTCCAGTCCAACCATCTACTGTCTTAATTTCATCTTGCCTGTGTCCTGTATTGGGTATCGTGAGTACCCATCAGGGTAGCTCCCTGTAACAACAGCTAAATCTAAAAGTGTTGTCATCCGATTGTCTTGTTGTTTTTCTTTCACGAACTGAGTCCTCAGGCTCCAGATTACAAATAGTGTGTGTTGTGCATGTTGTTTTCTTCCATCACAGGGCCCCAACCAGTTGCATTGCTAGCCTATCACAGGCAATGGTCCTGGCTAGCCCATCATCTGTCCACCTGGGTACCCAGAGGTGTGACTGTGTGGGGACTTATTGCACATGAACAACTGTTTGATTGATATAGTCATTAAGCCAATCAACCTTATTATGCCCCTCCCTTGTTCAAGTCCCCTTAATAAATCAGATCTAACTTTTCTGCATTTAACCTGACTGTGGTTTCAGTTTGTGCCAAAAGTACTGTACTGTTGCTATTTACTGTGCATAACTTTGTTGTCCAGGGGGTCCCCAGGGTCGATCCAGAGGAACCAGCCCTGGTGGTAAGTGCAAACAGTGTGGGTTCTTGTATGGTGTACAAGGGGTAGTGTGAAAGTGATTATTGTGTACTGTTCAGGACACTAGAAGGGAAAGAGGGGGTTACAGTGTCCCAGATGGCTGTGCCCAGGTTAGTTTGACCACTACCAACCCTAACCTCCGGGTGGAGGCACCGGTTACAGAACTAGGCCCCTTAACCTGCTACTAGCTAAGCAGGCAGGGGTAGTAGCCCTCGGGATAGCACCACCTAGGGGTTACACAGAGCAAGACATGTCTCTTCACAGATAACAGAGATTTTCAAACACCTCAAGTGTGCAAATAAGGTACAAGAGAGTAGCATTTAACAAAAAATGTTGAAGAACAAGGGGCCATGATATGGAAATAGAGGGGGGTAGACGTAGATGGTAACATGAGAAAGTATTTTTTCATGGAAAGGGTTGTAGATCCATGAATCAGCCTCACGTTAGAGGTTGTATGGGTGAAAACAGTAGAGGAATTCAAACATGCATGGGACAGATATAAAGGAACTCTAGGGATGGGAATTAGAGGGTATGACTGTAGATAATTTAGGATCTGCAGTATATGAAACAAGTAGGGAAAATGGGCAGACTAGGTGCACCAAGCAGTCGTTATCTGGCATCATATTATGTTTCTATGACATTGAGCTCTGTGGCAGGGTAAATGGTGAGAAGGTGGTAAGGGAGTTGCAGAGGGGCCTGCAAATGTTAGAGAGGTGGTCCAAGGTTTGGCTGTTGAAATTCAGTGCCAAAAAATGCAAGGTGAGGTACACAGGGAACAAGAATACCAAGAAAGAATACTGGAAGGAAGGGGTTAAGATGGTCACTACTTTAGAGGAAAGAGACCTGGGGGTCATCATAAGTGACTCCATAAACCAAACTAGCCAATGTAACAAAGCTTAAAGCAAGATAACCCCAATGCTGTAATGTATTGGAAAGAGTTTCCATAGAAACATAGAAACATAGACACATAGAAGTTGACAGCAGATAAGGACCGCAAGGTCCATCCAGACTGCCCATTTCTTTTTCTACCTTATGAATGTGCGATCGGCCTTTACTCTGTCAATGGCCTATCTATTCATACTCATCTGTATTGCTCCCTTATGCCTATCCCATGCCTGTGTGAAGACCTGCACTGTATTCATATTCACCACTTCCTGAGGTAGGCCGTTCCATGCATCTACCACCCTTTCTGTGAAAAAGAACATCCTCACATTACCCCTTAATTGGCCTCCCTGTAACCTCATGCTGTTTTCTCTTGTCCTTCTATTTTTCTTATATTGAAACATGTTAAGACTCTTGCAGCTTGTTAATGCCCTTAAGGTGTTTGAATGTTTCGATCATATCACCTCTGTCCTTCCTTTGCACTAGGGTATACATATTGAGCTCCATTAATCTGTCCTCATATGTTTTCTGATGCAGTCCCTGCACCATTTTGGTTGCCCTTCTCCGGACTGCCTCAGTTTGGTTAATGTCCTTGTGAAGGTGCAGCCTCCAGTACTGCACGCAGTACTCCAGATGGGGCCTAACCAGTGTCTTGTAAAGTGGTATTATTACATCCCTCTTACGACTTGTGATATCCCTACTAATACACCCCAACACCCCCCTAGCCTTACCTACTGCTTTAGTGGTCTGCTTGGATGATTTCAGGTAATCTGTGATGATGATGCCCAAGTCTCTTTCTTCCGTTGTGACTGCCAGCAACTCCCCTCCCAGCCTATAGGTGGCTTCAGGCTTTCTCTTCCCTATGTACATGATCTTGCACTTCTTTGCATTAAACCCCAGTAGGAGTAGTAGGAGGAAAGAGGAAATACTACCTCTCTATAGACCACTAGTGAGACCCCATCTTGAGTACTTTGCCCAGTTCGGGAGTCCTCACCTGAGTGAAAACATAGACAAATGGAGACAGTGTGGCATAGATTAACCCAAATTATTCAAGGCCAACAGGGCAGATATTATGAGATCTTTTTGCTGGAAGCCAGAATGAAGAGAAGGGATAAGATATAGACTTTCAAGTTCTAAAAAGGAACACAAAGAGTAAACTGAAAGGAACTATTTAGCAGGAATAGTAGGATAAAAACAAGGGGACACAAATATAAGCTGGTGGGAGTTTCACGAGGGATGCTTGAATGTTTTACTTTACAGAGAGAGTGGCTGAGCCATGAAACAGCCTACCAGCAGAGGTATTGGGGGAAACAAATATTATTGGGTTCAAATACAGCTGGGACAGAGTAATGAGCTTAATAGCTACCCATAGGTGTATCATTAAGGCAGGGAGCTGAAGGGAGAGGAGGGAAAAAACCCTGTGTGGAAAAATAGGTCATGGGGGACAGTAGGTTATAGGCAAAGAGGTGTAAAGAGAAAAGCAGACCGGCAGGTTGGGGAAAGAGGCTCAGAAACTAGATGTAGTGCCCTTAAATTCACAAATTCTTGGAAGCAGGATAGTTCCATGTGATAACAGTGATCGCAGAAAGGCAATCGCCGTTACAGCGAGTGTAAATTGCCAAAAATCAGTTTCAGCGATATACACTCAAAGCGCACATCAAAAGGGCTCCAGAGACTTGACTTTTTGTTTATGTCGGGGTGCGACCCCTGCACCCACCTACTAAAGGATGCTCAGCTCCAGGGGTGTGTCAACGGTGCAAAACAAAACAAAAATAAAATCCTGGACCTGCGTGACAAAAGAACGACCCAGAACCAACCAACACCCTCCCAAACCTTACCTGTAACCAACCCACACGCCACACTGCCAGCTTGGCAGCTCACCACGCGCTGCAGCCACAAACCCTTCCGCCCATCGCACGACGACGTGGTCCCTCCTTCCTCATGCGGGTACATATAGCAACATCCTGTTGCTATATTTACCAACCCCCCTATCCAGTCACCCTCCTTGCCTGGTGGCCATGTGCACAGGCACCGTGATTGAGTTGACCTTTTTGAAAGCACTCAATCATGGTCACCATTATCACAGTCTACCAGCAGGATGGCTGGCCTGCAGACATCGTTGGCAGAGAGGTGCGTAGACATTGCAGCAGTCATGGATGCATGGGACACACCAAACCTTAACTGGGATCTCTCAGGTCTGGGAGTTAAATTATACAGAAAGGAGGGGAGGGGTAGGAAGTGGGGTGGCAGCTTACTATACATCAGGGAAGGTATAACTTGTATGAGGGAGGAGTCAAAAGAGAGGAGGGCAGAAGCAATGTGGATTCAATTACTGTCAAACAGAGGGAGGGAGGAAAGTAAAGCTGGGGTGGTTTACAGGCCACCCAGCCTGGAAGAGGAAAGAGATAGGGAATTGAGATCAGCAATAAAATCTGTTACAGGAAAGGGGAGGTGGTAATAGCAGGAGACCTTTACCTGCCCAAGGTAGATTGAAGGGTTCCGGCCACATCCTGCACCTGGAGTCACGTGATGATAGATGTGCTGCAAAATGGAATCCTGACACAGGACAACACAGAGCCCACCAGGGAGGGGGCAATCTTTGATCTGGTGCTGATGAATGGGGATCATGTCCAGGATATCAAGATCGAAGATTCCCTGGGTGTGAGTGACCACCGCACAGTGTAGTTCTGGTAGGATATGGGCAGGGAAAAGATCCCCACTAAGACTAAAGTCCTGGATTTTAGGAAAGTGGACTTCGGAAAGAGGAGTGGGCTGCTATGGAGACACCTGGAAGGTATCTGAGTGGATATGGGGATGGACCAAAGGTGGTCCATCATCAAGGAGAGTACATTGGTAGCCTCAAGGGAGTGCATTAGGCTCAAAGGGAAAAATGTGAGGGCCAAAGCATCCATCTAGTTTTGTACAGAGGTCACCCAGGCAGTACAGGATAAGAGGTCAGTCTACAGGAAGTTCAGGAGGACCCAGAGAGAGGAAGACAAGAAGGAGTACCTAAATATGGCTAATGTAGCAGGCAAGGTAGTCCAGCTGGCTAATGCTCAGAATCAAATGCAGCTAACTGAGGAAATTATAAATGGGGAAAAGGCCTTTTTTAATTGTATTTGCGACAAAAGAGACAAGAATGATGGGACTGTTGTGCTTAGGAAAGGCGACAGGTGAGTAGAAGAGAAGGGGGAGGCAAAGCAGAAGTACTGAACAACTACTTCTGTTTGGTCTTTACCATGGAGAGGGACAGACTGTTGCTTCTAGGAGTATGAAGTGGAGATGGGGGGAGGGTGCATTTGATATAGGTGGGTAGGGTAAGCAAAAGGTTGCTGGCATTAAAAGTAGATAAATCCCCAGGTCTGGATAGGACACACCCTACGGTGCTGAGGGAGCTGGTGGAGGACCTTGCAAGTCCCTTGGTTGACCATTTCACTGGAGCTGAATGTCACTTGTAGTGCCCTCCATAAAAGCAGTCCCAAAGATGATGCACGCCACTACAGATGGGTCAGTGACCTCAATTAGGTACAAGCTCATAGAGAACATTCTTTAGGAAAGGTTAGTAGTGTGTCTGGAAAAGAATGGCCTCCAGGATTAGAAGCAACATGGATTTATGGGATCGAGATTGTGTCAAACAAATCTGATTGACTTCTTTAACTTTGTCACTAAAACAGTGGACAGGAGTCAAGCAGAGAACATCTATCAGCTGGACTTCAGCAAGGCCTTTGACTCTGCATCCCACAAGAGATTGCTCTAGAAGTTGCTGGATATAGGGGTTGGTGAGAAGTTCACTGGGTGGGTGGATAACTGGCATAACTGGCTGAAAGGCAGGATCCAGTGTGTGTGGTGTTGCAAGGTGAGCTCTCATGCAGCAGGGACATTACTGGTGAGGTCCCACAAGGTTCGCTCTCAGGTCAGTGCTTTTTAATGTCTTCATATTAGGGATGGCATTAAGGGCAAAGTGTGCTTATTCATGGATGACACCAAGATCTGTGGCAGGGTGAACACAGCAGAAGGGTACAAGACATAAGGAATATTTGAAGAAGCTAGAGAAGTGCTCTGGGTGGGACACAGGCATGAAACATTTGGCATGTGGGACCATCTGCTTGATCATCCCTGTTTATTAGTTTTATTTATCTAATAAACACTTTTTATCAAGGCTATCTGTGTCAGTGTATCATTCTGACCCTCTTTCACTGTGGAGCCACATTTTTGCTTTCCTTAGAGTGACTTGTTTCCTGATGGCACTGGTAATTTCTCTTAAGCTGCCACTGTGTGAGCTGTGTGATCTGGGATTTGGAAACTTGGCCTCTGTTCAAAGTAATGCAAGGTTATGCACACTAGAGCTAAGAACCAGAGGACTGAGTACACACTGGGTTGCATCCAGGTATCTGCATCCAAGGAGGAGGAGAAGGACCAGGAGTGTGATGATCACTAATGACCTGATGCATTCTACTTAATGCAGGAAAGCAGCAGCAAAGGCAAATAAAATGTTGGGCTGCATTGCCAGAAGGATCAGCAGTAAGCAGGAGGAGGTAATACTGTCCAGGTACAGGTCAGTGGTGAGGCCACATCTGCAGTACAGCGCACAGTACTAGTGCTTATACCTTAGAAAGGACATAAACCTGCAGGTGATGGCCTTAAAGAGGGCAACTAAAATAATCATGGATCAGCAGGGTAAGACATATGAGGAGAGGTGTGAGGCCCTTAACATGTACTCCCTGGAGGAGAGAGAGAGAGAGAGAGAGACACAGAGAGAGAGAGACAGAGACAGAGAGAGAGGACATGATTGAGACATTCAAGTATTTGGAAGTAATAAATAGGGTGGGCATGGAGGGCCCCATTAAGCTCAGTGACAGTCGAAACATGAGGGCACACAGTATCAAGTTGGAGGGCAGAGGTTTAGGTAGGAAGACAGGAAGCACTTCTTCATGCAGAGAGTGGTGGTGGGTTGGAATGGGCTTCCTGATGAGGTGGTTTCAGTGAAAACAGTGGTCAGCTTCAAGAGAGGCTAGGATAAATTTAAAGAGAAAATAAGGGTCAAGGGGGGGGCAGACATACAGGAAGGGATTATGGGGGGCAGGATCAGTAACTGATGCTGAGAACTCTGCAATACTAGAGTCTTGATAGACCTAAGGACCCTATTCTTCTGGCATTGTTGTATATTTGTAGGATACAATTGGGCAGCTTGGACGGACCCTTGGTCCTTCCTGTCCACATTTGCTATGTTTCTATGGTATTGAAATGAACTGCATACCACACAGAGACTGTGTTCAGTGCAGTCTTAGGAAAATAGAGTCGGAGAGAAGTTTGTCCCTGCTTGTCTGAACAAAAACACTGTAAAATCAAAGAAAAGTTGAGTATTTTGAAATCAAATTGCTCACAAAAAGGAGGGCCATTGTGCAGCTAGAATAGTGTTGTTTGTTTCTTGTTTGGCTTATTTAGTTTAAAGTAGTGTAACCCCCCCTCGGGGGCTTACTTTAAATGACCCCAGGTCCTCATGTCCATTTGTTTTGCTCCCACTGCTTCTGGCGTCCCGCTATTGCTCGAGTTTCCTGGTGCTTTCCTGGCTCCCCCAAAGCAGTCCTGTAGGTTATTTCAGCTTAGTTTGGGCTGAAAGTTGAAATCATGATCACTGTGCTGTTTATTTTGACTCCTTGGAGCAATAACGATCACACAGGAGCAAGTGGTGCCTTTGATGTTGTGACTGCTTGATTTGCGGTCCATCAGAGGGTATTTAAGCAGTCACGGTGCCCCTCCTAAGCTAAATGGGGCCTAGTGACCTTAATGAGGCATAAGTGCAGCCTTAGTTATTGTTTAACATAAAGTTTGAGAACAGGGGCTAAAAAGGGGCCAATTAACCCTTAGACTGCTGAAATAATTAGAACATATAGGTATTCTGGACTGATATATCAGTCCATGGCACAGCATGGGTTAATATGTATAAGCCTCTTATAAATATTCATGAGCTGCTGCCTGCTGCCTGGGGGAACAGTATTGTGGTGGCAGCGACAGCAAAAATACAGTGGCTAGTTAAATAAAAGGGGGCTCATTTAAAAGAGTATTGTTGGGGCTAACTATCGAAAGGGGAATTGTACATAAATAACCTTATTCCTGGCTGCACCAGAACTTTAAACATGTGGGACTGCATAAACTAAACAGTATCTTTAACTGCAGCCACCATCTTGTCAGCTTGCCAGCGAATCACAAACTGGGATTTTAGCCAGAGACTCTCAGGAATGTACTAAGGACTTTGGGAGATAAACAGGAACACATTTCTGATGCCTAAAAAGTAGCCAATGAAAGGATTAAAACTGTTTCAGACAACATGAACAGCCAGTTGGAGCTTGAGAACTTTGCCCTATATTTAAGAGGAAACTGCTCAAACTTCAGGAAGCCTAGTTTTCCTCTGGTGTGCATTCTGCTGTCCCAAAGGGTGGATCGGTTGCAAAGAACAGCCTGACTATTGATCAGGAGGTTTGCTCAGCAAAGTGTCTGACATTGCAAACTGGCCAACAGCTGACACAAGATTCAGAGAGCTTGATGTTTCCAGATTTGTGCTGAATATTTATTGTGGGTCAAGGCCTACCATCAAGGGACTCCTGATTGCCAAAGAGGAGCCTACTTCTACCAGTGTCCGAACTGTCTACCAACTGAATGGGTCATCAGCAAATAAACTGAACTTTGCTAGAGACACTATGTTGAACTTGAGTCCATGTCCAACCTGACCAATGCTGTCTGTTCTTGTGCCAGCTTCAGTTTTACCAGCAAGAGACCAGCCTCAGGGATCCAGCCCCTGCTCAGTAGGTCATCGCATGTTATGGCCACCTACAGGGAAAGGCCGTGAAGTGGAGTGGAGGTGAGCCATGATGGCCCAGCTTCCCCATATGCAGCAGCTTCCAGCATTAGATCTTCATTTTGCCAGGCCATTTAAATCAACTGGTACAGTGAGTAAATCCAGGGTAGATCCCTGCAACAGGCATCCTGATTTTCTTATGGTATTGTCTAATTGTTCTCAGCTTAGTTTCAATGGTTGCCAATAGACTAGGACAGCCTGCCGCAGATACAAATAATTTGTTTTGTCTTGCATAAGTTAATAATCATTTTCCTCAAAGGCCCTGATGGCAGCTGCAACCCCGGACAATGATCCTGACCAGCCAGCATTGATCCTGGGTATCCAGTGATTAAGGGACTGTTCATCATACAGACTGAACTAATTGTGTTTATTAACCTGATTTCCAGAACAGTAATCATTTGCCTAGATGTGCTCCCCTTCCTGTTCACGTCCCTTTAATAAACCTAATTTGCTGTTTTACTTTGAATCTAGCTTGTGAGCATATTATTACTTGGATTAGAGTGATAGGCTCTGTATTAAATGTGTTGAATGTGAATGCTGTATTGCTAAACTGTCTTTACAGAGATTTGTAGGGCATGCATCCAGACCAGAGACCCTGCTGGTAAGTGGGACAACTGTGAGCACATTGTTAATGCTTATTGCAAACTGTCTGTTGAATACTGTTAATGGTCATTGTCAATATCTAGGTAATTGGCCACTAGGTGGGACTGTTGGGCGGGGGGTTATAGCTTCCCAGAGGGCTTTACCAATCTAGATAGAAACCCATGCAATTATTAGTCTGGGTGGAGGCACCAAAATATTGTGTTTACTGAGGATAGTGAAATCCTGGAACTTGTCAGTTTTGAGCCCAGGCCCCTCAACATGTTGTTAGGAAGGCAAGCAGGGATAGTAGCCTTAGAGTAGCACCACCTAGGGGGTACAAGTGGTTTTATTGTCTAGTAAAGCACTGCTGTGTGGGATAGGGGAGGTGTTTCAGCTTGTAAGGCAGCCTATAAAGACCAGTGACCTAAATATTTTTTTTACTGTGAACACTATTCTGTGTGCAGCAGATATATTATATATGTTTTTCCCAGTATTTCTTGTTAATTATTTTTTGTCTGTGGTCTGTGATTTCTCATTGTATTTTAAGAGTAAAGTTCAGTGTGGTTAAGTGAAGTACTGTGTCTATATGTTGCTTTGTAGTTATTTCATTTAGTTCTTAAAGTGATGGTGTTACAATAACTTTTTAATTACACCTGCAATGTGTGTCTTGTTAATACCCATCATATTAAAAATAAATAAATCATTATTGTTTGGGGTAGTTTTACTGTCACTTCTATTAGCTCAGTAAACTGTTCTGTTCAGAATAAGATCACACTGCTAATCCTGGGGTTGTCTGCTTCTGCAGGTTTTTGCAAAAAATTTTTTCTGCAGTACCATAAATCTAAATATAAAAAATATAAATAAATGACTGGGAAAAAACAGTTGATGAAAGAGAGAGGTACCAGGAAGGTGGCAAAGACGTTCTGTGGGGCAAAAAGGTGTTGCAGCTAAAAAACCAAAAGTTCATCTGTGTGCTTCTGGGCTGGTAGTAGTAGCAAAGGTGTAGTTGGCTGCAGTTGTGGTGGCATTAGTGTGGCCAAATATTTCCCTGCCACATCTGTGGCATCCATGCTGGTGCATGCTGTGGGAGGTGGCCAGATGAGGAGCAGTTCAAGAGGTAGCAAAATGTCTGGCTCAGCACAGTGTCAGTGGCTCAGTAAGGTAGCACACTCGCCACTGAGGCTGGGAGATCAGAGGGCTGTGGGTTCAGTTCCCACATCTGGCACTTGGGTTAATATCCCAATACTGATACTGTAGTGCAGCATGAGAGGGGTGCTTTACTTCTGAGGTGCCATCTTTCGGATGAGACGTTGAACCTAGGTTCCCATCTGCCTAGATTGGTGGTAGTTCAGGTGGATGTTAAAGATCCCATGGCACTTATTGAAAAGAGTATGGGAATTTCCCCTTCCCCGGTGTCCTGGCCAAATTTCCTCATTCACTAAAAATACCACCAACAGTTTAATCGGGTTCAAAGTCAGTTGGCATTCATCTGTATCCCCGGGTCGTGCCTGAAAATAGGCAGGATTTGTTTAGTGCACTTACCGGTCAACAAAAACTAAATAAAAATAAATTAAGGAGGAGTTTGTTAATGTCCCTGTGATTGCTGGTGGTTGTGGTACTGAGCCTGATCTTCATGATAGTTTCCAATCCCAAATGAGAGTGTGGAGCGTGACCGTGACTCAGAGTCTGAGAAAGGAGATCTGTTGTGTAGTCAGAAAATACATTTTAAAATGTGTCTCTGACTAAAGATGATAAAGGGTTGAGGTAGTGGACATAGAGAAGATGAGGAGGACAGAGTTCAGGAGGAGGACGACATCAGTGGCTCTGGGGGTGATGATTTGGATCCTTTTTGGGACTCATAAAAGAAAAAGAGAAAGGGTGATGATCTGAACATGTGGTGTTTTGTATATCAGTATCTCATGGAAATACCAATGTTTCTCCCATACTGCAACCATTGTTCCTCTTACCAGTGCTGAGCTCATTACATTGTATGAGTCACTCAGTAGTGAAGCACATAAACCATCCCACAAAATGCCCATTTCCACCCGTCTCCTTTCCCACTCCCACCACCACATAAAATCAAGCAGCACAAAATCCATAGTTTTAGATTTTTTTATACTAGACCTAACTGATGAAACAGTTGCTATCTGTCAGTTGTGTGAAGTGTGAGTTAGTCAGGGGAAAAAAGGGCAGCCACCTAGGCACTGGAGGCCAACACACACACCTGAAGTGCAGGCACCTGTTACGCTGGACTCAGCACCAAAAGGAAGATGGTGCAGGGGTTTCAGTCCCTTATCATCTTCATTTGCCAAGGCATCCAGATGTGTCTCGATGGAGGAGTAGTTGACTAAGGAGGACTACTGCAGAGATGTGGAGGAGTCTGTGTGACTGCCTAGTAGTGGTCATAGCAGTAGTAGTAGTGGGTTGAGTACTAGCACCTTGAAGCACCAAAGTACAACAACCCCAGTGCACAAATTCCTGATATCACTGCTTTCATTTAAGCAGCACCTGTGAAGCCCCAGGAGTCAAATACTACCCTACCAGCCATGCTACCACACCAAGTTGGGTCAGTCCTGCAAAAAAGCCATGGGGCCCAGTGCTTTTCACATGGTTAACAAATTTTAAATAAATAAAAAAAGCTCTTTGGTAGCCCAACAGCTAGGAAAGTTCAGCCTACATTGCATTGCATGTTTGAGCATCTTGTCAAATACCCACACAAGCATGTTATTAAATGCAAACTCTTTTGTGAAGAACATGAGATTTGGAGGTTGGTGGTGCATGCCTGTCCCACATGGTAGAATCCCTCAAGAACTTACTTCTCAGCACGTGCCATTTCTGAACTATATGGTAAAGTGTCATGCACATCAATCCATGCCATGCTGCATTCAGCATCCCATACATTATCTCAGTATGGATTTGCGGACCAGTGCCTAACATCTGATTGTGCCTGTTTGTGCATTGCAGCACACTGGACAGAGGTATCTGGGGTAGTATTTGACTCTTGTCATGGGAAAATTGCACCAAGCCTGATTGCGATGGTAATAGAACTCCTGGTATTCGTCAGCATGCCATGCTGGCAATTATTTATTTTATTTTTATTTATTATTTATTGGAAAAGTCGGATCTACAACCTTTGAGTCATGGACTCATTTACAAAGACACCTCATTGCAGGGGGGTAGACAGAGTTACATAGTGTGGTTACAACACTGAGAACAGTGCAGGAGCAGAACATTAAAAATAGAGTACACATAGGTAACATAATAATGTTACTTAGAATAGGTCACAGACAAATACAAGGTAGCCAAGGGTTACATTGGGGGTACAGCCCTGGAAATACCTAGATAATACCTGGAGAGGGTGGAGGTAGGGATGGGGAGTGGGGTGGGAGGAAGAGGGAGAGGATAGGCTGTCCGGAGGACATTGTCAAGTCAGAGAGGCCTGACAGGAGAATCCCACAGTGGGATTAAGAGATGGTTCCGGAGGGCGATTTTGAAGGGACCAATTTTGGTATTTATTTTATTTATTTTATTTATTGAGAGTATCGGATTCCAAACTTTTGAGTCATTGACTCATTTCCAAAGGCTCTACGTCATGGAACACAACATAATGGGAAGCAGACATTTATACAAAGATTACAGTGGGGTAGGGAAGGAGATAACAACAGTGTTAACAAAATGTGTAAAATAGTGGGTAGTATACAATATTACAGTGGGAGTAGGAGATAAGGTACACAGCATGGTGTGTAAAGTGCTATTCCTATACAGTTGTGTAGCTATATAAGTCCTGTGGGGAGTTTGTGTGTGTCTGCGAACTGGCTAGTGTGAGTAGAATATGGCATATGCACTAGCAGAAGGTGCAAGCAGTTGGGTTACCAACATTGTCATTAATTCATAGTGAAAGTAGTGAGAGAGGTGGGTATTTGCCCCAGTATCACACTGCCCATCAGCAGGTACCAGTTCTAGTGGGAACACTGGCAGTGGTGAGCGGATATTATGTGTTTTTTGAGGGCTGTTTTGAAGGGACCTAGCCTGGGGATGGAGGTGATGGCCTGGGGTAGAGCACTGTACCAAGATGGTGCTCTATAGGAGAAAGACCATTGTGCAAGGGTGGTAGTGACACTGGGAACAGTCCACGTTAATTTATCTAAGAGTGTAACTGGATCACACATGGGGCAGAAAATGTTAGAATTCTGCGTGACTGTGACTGATAAGTAGCTGCAGCCCCAGTCGTTAAAACAGGGTTTCATTGTGGGTGATATTGACTTGATTATATTGAACTGTATCAGTTACAGGTGGTTTCTCAGGATGTCATTCTTGGCACACTGTCATAATCTCATTGTGCAGCAGTTTCTAGCATAGCTTGATATCAAGTCCATGTTGACTATGGAAGATCACAAATGTGACCACTTTGCCCTTTCTGGAAAAGCTTGTGACCATCTCAGGTACTTACAGTTCAAGAACAGCCTAGCTCAGCACCGTATGAAGCTATAAGTCATCATTAGCTGGATCTCAAAACTACACAATTGAGCACTAGTACCAGCAGTACAAAGTCATCTCTGAATATCTGCTGCTGCATACAAGCTGAGAGAGTACCAGAGTACAGACTGGTGAGCAATGGATGGCCTGATCACGATTCTAAGACCATTTGAACATGCAGCACAGGCAGTGAGTGAGGACATGTTTATATAACTCAAGCCATCCCACTCTACTGGTGCTGAGCCAGACACTGTTGAATGTATAGCAGGTTTGGAGGCAGGTGATGACAGGGGAAGCTGTGCCTTAATGGAACACATGCTCCATGTCTTGGACTGCAAGAACCTTATTTTCTGTATTTTGCAATCCACAGATTTTAGGATTGCCACCATGCTGGGCCTACAGTATAAATGCAGACTATCATCAATACTTAAAGATGGGCGTGATCAGGTATAACCAGTCAGTTAATAAAATGAGTACACAGGGCACAGATGTTAAAGATATACTTACGTAATTCCCAACATGAAAGTGATCAGAAATCAGGTGTTGCTACCACCTCACATGATAAACCACCTAATAAAACATGCAAGGTAACACAAAAAATAAAACTGCAGGCCTCAGGAGCCAGGGGATCCTGTTGAAATGATCAATGAATGTCCTTTAAGCAGAGGCGACTGTCCTGAATTTGAACTTCAAACAAAAAAACAATGAAGTATTGGACTGTCTCACTCACCAATCATTTTTATTGTGTTGGCTCATGCATGCTCAGCCAACATATTGGGGTAGTAGTACATTTGGAGATGCAGTCACTGTTGGGCGAATGCAGGGCATGCATCAGTAGGTGTGTCCCTCATTCCTCAATCAGCCTGCATACCGGTGCCACACCATGCGGGCGAGCACATCTAAGAAAAGGTCCGCTGCAATGGGAGCAAAGCTCATCACATGCAGCCAACCTCCCAATGTGTTTACCCTGCTAAGACAGAAAAAAAAAATGACTGCACAGTGCTAGCCATAATGCCGACTTTGAAGGTGCCCAATCCCCCTGTCGGCATGCCCTGCCCCCAATGTATGTGCTGATGGGGGAGACCACTCCCCGTCAGCATAAAGCACTTCCCCCATTTGTTATATGCCGAGGGGGGTTCCCAATCCCCCTCAGCTCTTCCCCCAGCTTTCATTGTGTGCCAGCAAGGGTGCCCAATCCCCATCGGGCAAAGCATCCTTCCCGAAAAAATTTAGGTGCGGTGCTGAGCCCACCCCAGCATGCCAAATCCTCTGAAAAATAAAACAGTCCTGTGATGCTTTTTTTTTAACCTGTGAAAAAGAGAACAGTCCCTCGCCGTCTCCCTGCCCCCCTCCCGCAACCCGCACCCACCATCTGTACACTCTGCCTCCCCACACCCCACCACCCCATACTTACCTCTGGAGTCTGAGGCGATAATCTTCAGTGGACTGGGAACACGTCTGCACTCTTCAAAGCCGACTGCGAACTGAAGAAATGCCGGTAAGTTATATAATGGCATAAATAGGGTTTTTTTCAACTTTGGTGCATATCTCAGGCATTTTTGAAATTTTTGTACTAAATTTTCAACATGGGGTTATTGGGACCCCTCCTCATGAATTCAGTCACTGTCATGGCATTATTTTGTCCCGAAAGGTGATTTCGCGGTCACTGCGTGGAATCACCTTTTGGGACCGAGTAACGAAACAACTGTGCCACTGTTCATGAGTTGGGCTCTCAAAAAGCCTATGTTGCAAATTTGGTGGAAAAAAATCCCACAAATGGCTGTTTTATGAGCATGCGTTTTGCTGTTTCCACACACGCTTGTAACTTCGTGCATTTATAATATTTTCACTCCAGATTTTCATAATTGGCATTTTTCCACACCTCCTGATGAACAGTACAGCTGTCATTTTACATATCATGCCTGAAATGTGTTTTTGCACATCCAGCACAGAATAGCATGGACGCTATGTGAAAGCAGTTTTCAGGACAGTTTGAGGAAATTACAGTGACACTGTTCATGAGCAGAGGTCCAAAAATGCCTATGTTAAAAATTTGGTGCCGAAAGTCCATAAAATGACTGTGTTACAAGTGTGTGTTGAGCATTTTCCATGCACCCTTGTAACTTTGCAAATTTGCAATATTTCCTTGCCAGATTTTCAACACTGGCATTTTTTCACACCTCCTTATGTACAGTTGTCATTTTTGACATCCTGCCCAAAATGTGTTTCCGCACCTGTGGCGCACAATGGTATGGTCACTGCGGGAAATCTACTTTTGGGACAGATTAACAAAATCACAGTGCCACTGTTCATGAGGGGAGGTCCCAAAATGCCTATGTTAAAAATGTGCCTAACAAACTCCCCAAAATAATTGGGTTATGGATGTGTGTTGCACAGTTTCTATACATGCTCATGACTTCACCAATTTTTCATATTTCCGCTCCAGATTTTCAACACTGTCATTTTTTTACGCCTCTTCATGAACAATACAGTTATCATTTTCTACATCCTGTCCAAAATGTGTTTTCTTTCCTGTGTTGCCAACTAGCATAGTCACTGTGCCAAACGACCTTTCAGCTAACAAACTGAATGTACTGCTTTTCATGAGGTGGGCTCACAAAAAGCCCATGTTGGAAATTTGGATTGAAAATACCAACACATGCCTGTGGTGTTAGGGTTCCCAACTGTAGCATCCTACCCTGTAGAGACTGACAGGTGTAAGGGGTGTGACTTGGGATCATCAGCTGTAATGCTCACGCCATTCCAACCTCACGCCCACCCTGCAGCCAGTGACAGGCATCGTGGTGTGCCTTACACTGTTCAGCCACACAGTTCTCCCCATTCTCCTATACTGTACCAACCTCAGCATATTTCCTTATGGAATGGGGTAAGTATAATTCCCAAAGACTCCAAAGCACACCACGACACTTGTCAGTGTCTACAGGGTAGGGTGAGGTACAATGGCATGAGCATTATAGCTGACGACCCAAAGGCACACCCCAATGCCTGTCAGTCTCTACAGGGTGGGGGTGCAGTTGGCATCACTTCAATACTTCACTGCCATTCCTATTCTGCATCTCTAACTCTGGCACTACCAATGCCAATGCCAGCGAGACAACTTTCGGCATTGACAAATGCTTGTTTACACAGATATCAGTTGCCACATATTCTAATAGTACAGTCAACATTTTGCAACTGTAGTTACTTCTGGAATTGGTAATATCTATAAATCAAATGTAAAAGAGTATTATCCTTTTTTATTTTTAAATAATGTTATTTAAACTATGGCCCAGATATTCAAACTGCGCCTAAAAAGTGCGCAATAGCAAGAGCAAGCACAAGTCTATTGAGCCCAAGTGCAAGAGACGTGATATTCAAAAATGGAGCAGGCCAAATTGTGCCTAAAGCTGATGACTGAATAGCCCTGTTGAGTATACCGACGGCCTTTCCATCGCCATGCCTCTACTGCTCGCCTTCACCCCCTCATTATGGCCTCCATATGGAAGGTGGACTGGCCATGTCCCTGGCTTGTTTCTCACCCCCCCGGCAGCTGTTGCCTGATTCCCCCCGCTGTCCTGGCTGCTATCTCCCCTGCACCGGGTACACCTGCCTGTGCTGGCCTCTGAGTTATGTGGCTCCCCACACCTTCCCTGTGCCTGGCTGTTCAGACTGCCCTTTCCCTGGCCTGCCCTGTTTGTGCCTCCTGCCCTGTCTGTCTGCCTCTGCTTCAGACACATGTGGCTTCCCTGTAGCGTTCTTGCACCTCTCCCTTGCTCCTTTTTATTTTGGCTCATTTTTATCAATCTCTGTATAAGCAGAAAAGAAACTTTTTAACCCAAAAAAGATAGTAGTTAAATGTATTCCCCTAGCAAATATACTGTATACCTTCACATATCCTCTGAAGAAGTTACTACAGTCAAAATGTTGAATGTACTGTTACAATATATGGATGGCTGAGATGGATACTGAGCTGAGAAAGGGAGTGGAGTAGAAGGGAGGAGAGGAGGGGGTCCCACTGAGGGAGCTATAGCAGCTAGATGGGGGATGGTGGGGGGACAAGGTGTGATTAAAAGGGGAGCTGCAGGGGGACAAGGAGCAAACACAGCTGTAGAAAAGGGAAAATGGGATGGGGACTGGAGGAAAATCAAGGAGCATGAAAGCAAGGAGAGTGGCATAGAGGAAGGCACCGTAGGGGAACAGGAATCCCAAATAGAGGCAGCAAGGGGCACAAGACCAACCAGGGAGAATGGCAGATGATGAAGTATAAAGGTCCAAAGCCTACACAGAGGACAAGGGAGGAGGGATCAAGGGGAAGACCATCGGCCAGAGGGATGCAGGTAGTGGGCCTAGAACATAAACATAGATTTGCCCCACTAGGGGAACTAAATGGGGGGGGGGGAAATCAGGAAAATGGAGTTGAAGAGCACACAACAGAAATGGGAGAGGAAAGAACAAAGGAAACAGGGAATGCCCTATTGGATAAGAACAATGGGCAAGCTCAAAAGGGGGGGCAGTGTGCTCCGGTTTGGATGAGCAAAAGCTGGATGAGGCAGGGAAGGAGGATGGTCCCCAGGGAAAATCAGTTAGGGTTCAGGCAGGGGAGATAAACGGGGAAGGGAAAAGATCGCAGAGGGAGGGGCAGAGGTGGGTAGCCTGGCATAAAGCACCTGCTGGGGGCACAAAGCTGAGAGGGAAGAGAGTGAAGACAGCACTTCAGGAGGCAATGGGGCAAAGGGGGTATTGAAACTAGGGCAGAAAATAGAATACAGAGAATTGGTGGAAGGATGGAAGAGAGATGTAACCAGAAGGAGAAGGAGAGCAGGGTCCTACTGATTGGGGATTCAATAATAAAAGGAATTAGTTGGGGGGGCAGGTGGGACAAAAACAGCATGGTATTGGTAGAGTGTCTGCCAGGCATGACAGCAGCTAAGGTCATTCACTATATCACCTCAAGAGGGAAGCAGCAGGATGGGAAAACACACCTGCTGTTCCACCTGGGAACACACAGGACCTGGAGGGAGGTAACCTGATGGAGGTGCAAGGAAGATTCAGAGCTCTTGCTAGATACTGTAGCAGTCTGGGGTTCAAATCAGTGTTTCTTTTTCAGAGGTGTTACCAGTACCAAGAGCAAGCACCGACAGGAAGATGAGGATAAGGGAGTTCAATGAGTGGTTGGTGGGATGGTATGAGCAAATGGGGTATGGATTAGTAGGGGACTGGGGATCTACATGGGGGGACAAGACCCTGTTTGCACCAGACAGACTGCACCTGAATAGGGAGGATTGGCAGTACTAAAAAGCAAACTAGGAGAATTCATAGTGGATACCTACAATTTAAACTAGGTTGGGGTGGGAATTGGAAAAATCTGCTCCACAAGGAGGAAAGTTTTGGGGGCTACCAGCCCCCCCCCGGGATAACACTACATTGTTGGGCATGAGGGAGATGGGTGAAGGAGGAACAGGTGGAAGACTGGTGGAAGAGATTAGCAGCAAATGCCAGGAGTTTAGGAAATAAGATGGCGGACCTGGAGGCCTTCATGAGATACAAGGGACTAGATATACTCACAATAAGTGAGACCTGGTGGACAGAGCATCACACCTGGGAAACAACCATTCCAGGTTATAGACTGTTCAGAAGGGACAGGGAGGTCAAGGGGTGCCTTATACATCAGGGAAAGCATTAGTGTAACTGAACTGCAGGAGGAGAAAGGGTAGGCTCAGCTGCTGTGGGTAACCCTAGATAGGAAGATGGGTGAATCCCTCAAGCTGGGGGTGGCATACAGGCCACCTGCTCAAGGGGAGGAGGATGATAAATGGCTAACTCAGGCAATCATGTGGCTGGCCCCGAAAGGAGAACTGCTACTGGTGGTTGACCTGAATCTCCCAGATGTCGACTGGGAAATCCCAGTAGCAGCATCAGCAAGGAGCAGAGAAGTATAAGTCAAGCTTCAGAGGGCATTCCTTCAACAGCTGGTCAGGGAGCCAACAAGGGGTAGCAATTTGTTGGACATGGTCCTGACTAACAGGGAGAGTGTGGATGAGGTGCGGGTGGGAGAAGCCTTGGGCAGCAGCCACCACAGCATGGTACACTTCAGGTTCAGGGCAGGGAGGAAAACAAGTAAAACCAGTATGACAGTCATGGACTTCAGACACACAGACTTTGATAAGATGAGAAAGACAGTTAGGGAAAAAATGGAAGGGGCAGTGAATATAGGGATAGTGCAGAAATTATGGTAAGCTATCAGGGGAGGGGTTCAGGAAGCATCAGAAATGTGCATCAAAAAGGTCAGGAAGAGCAAGAGGTGGAGGAGACCACTCTGGTTCACTAGGGAGGTGGCGAGGGAAGTCAGGGAAAGGAGGAGGGCTTTCAGAAAATTTAAGAAGACACTCAGAGAGGAAGATAAGGAGGAGTATAGGGAGAAAAAGAGTTTGGCAGGGAAGATCAGAAGAACAAAGGCAGCCACCGAGGAAGAAACAGCCAGAAAGGCCAAGAGGGGGATAACAAAGTTTTCAGATATGTGAGGCAGAGGAGAAGGGCAGAGCAGGGGATTGCTAGTCTGAGGGAGGAAGGAGGGATAAACTTGGAGCAGGATTACAAAAAGGCAGAGGCATTAAATAAGTACTTAAGATCAGTATTCACAGAGGAGGAGGAAGACAGGAGTCTGGTGCTAAAGTCAACACTGAGGGAGGACAAGTGGGTGAATCAGAGCCCATTCACTGAGGATAGAGTCAGGGCAGAGCTAGATAGAACAAGGGTGGACAAGGCAATGGGGCTTGATGACCCCAGATTGATTAGGGAACTGAGGGAGGAGCTGGCTACATCCTTGACAAGGCTCTTCAGCCTGTCCCTGGATGCAGAAAGAGTGCCAGAGGATTGAAGGATGGTGGACCTGGTGCCCTTGCACAAGGGAGGTAGCAGGGAGCTGAAGGAGAACTACCATCCGGTCAGCCTCACGTCTGTGGTGGGGAAGGTTATGGAGGCATTGATCAAGGACAGGGTGGTGGATTACCTGGCAGAGTGTGGCATGCAGGACAGCAGACAGCATGGCTTCACCGAGTGGATATCATGCCAGACCAACCTAATTGAGTTCTTTGATTGGGTGACTCAGGTAATTGACCAGGGAAGGAAGGGTGGTGGACATGGCCTATCTGGACTTCAGCAAGGCCTTTGACACCATCTCCTATAGGAGGTTGGTGAGCAAGATGGAAAGCATGTGATTGGCTGGGAAAACAGCAAGCTAGGTGGAGCATGGCTAGCAACGAGAACACAGAGGGTGGTGCTAAATGGGGTGCACTCCGCAATGGCAAGGATAAGGAGTGGAGTGCCACAGGGTTCAGTTTTGGGTCTGCTCCACCTCAACATCTACATCAGTGATATTGCATAGGATTTGAGATAGAAGGTGTGCCTATCTGCCAACGATATGAAAATCTGCAATATGGTGAACACTCGAGAGGGGGGTGGAGCACATGAGGAAGGACCTTAAGATGCTCAAGGAGTGGGCCAGGAAGTGGCAGTTTAAATTTAATGCCAAGAAGGGCACTGTGATGTACCTAAGGAGTAAGAATATGTGAGCAGGGTACATGCTGGGTGGGGAGGAAATCAAAAAATCTGCACAGAAAAGGGATCTGAGGATCATATAGTCTCCTCAAACCTTAAGGTAGGGTTTCAGTGTAGTAGGGTGGCAAGAAGGGCCAATGAAATGTTGGCATGCATAGGTAGGGGCATTACTAGCAGAAGGAGGGAAGGAGGTAATAATGCCCCACTACAAAGCTATGATGAGGCCGTAGCTAGAGTATGGCATTTAGTTCTGGAGACCACACCTCCACAATGATATAGATCCATTGGAGAGGGTTCAGAGAAGGCAACAAAGATGGTGCAGGCTATGCAAGGAAAGACATACAAGCAGAGGTATAAGGAGCTGAATCTGTACATGCTGGCTACAATAAGGGAAAGGGAGGCATGATTGAAACCTTTAAATATGTAAAGGGGCTCAATTAAGTAGGAGAAGGAGGTCTGATAAAGAGGAAGGAGGGAGCCAGAACTAGAGGGCACAGCCTCAGACTGCAAGGAAATAGATACAGGGCCAATGTGAGGGGCCACTTCTTCACAAAGAGGTTGATGAGCCCTGGAACAGACTGCCAGATGGAGTTGTGGGGACTAAAATGGTAGAGGAATTTAGGAAGGCAATGGGCAGGCATATGGGGCTGAGTACTGGGGGGAGGGTGGGGCAGGCGGGGGTGGCATGTAAAAGGGAAGGGGTGGCAGACTGGATGGGACAGAAGGGTCCTTTTCTGTTGTCAAGCTTCCATGATTCTATAATATGACAAATGATAGTTGTTTAAATAAAAAAGATTGGCAAGAGAGGCAATCCAGTAGTTATGTGTTTTCTTGTTAACAGAAAAGATAACCACAAACCCACTTGGGGATGTTTTTGAGAGGTGGGAATTGAAAAAGTGGATGAAAAGGCTGATGATGCAGCAGTATTGATGGTATTGCAATGCATGGTGGATGCATATTTGGTGGACACCAGGCATTTAACAATCATGGAAGAACCCTTGCTGTACTGGAGTAGGAAGTCACTGATTGGTCAGACTGGCCTCATTATCTGAGCCATTCACTCCCAAATATTAGTGTGGAGAGGGCATTTAATTTAGCAGGGACCATTGTATGGTACATGCATACAAATCTGCCCCTACAAATGTTGGCATACTTACATTTATGAAAATTAATTTGGGGCATATTCCACTCAACACAATCATGTTTCTGTTCCTACCACATGTAGATGGTAGTGGTGGTATAGATGAAAAACTCTGGCCAAAACCGATAGGGCTGCAGGAAAAGAATGTGGATCATCCTTAGGATATGAGGAGGCTCATAAAGTTACAACTGGTAATAAAGGTAATGAAAACTATAACATCAGACCTGATATTAACTACCCACTAGGCATACTTTCCGCAGTTGGTTAGTAGATGAAAGTATTAAAAGAAACTTTACATATAAACCACAATAACAGTAAATATAAGTTTTTATCAAAGTCCATTTTGCACATGTTGGGGTGAAGCACTGAGGATATCAAATGTTTAGGTGTTCATCCATATAGTGTATATTCCTTTTCTTGAGAGGTATTTTCTCTTCCACTGTGGTCCAATTAACTCTGCGATACAAAATACAAATGTCAGGCATGTATTCTAAAAAACAATAAAAAGCAGGACATTTTTTATCAGATGTTCATTTAGCCATGGTCATACAGTGGCAGCTGTAGTAAAGTGTCTCAGTACTGAGGCATACCTGCAAGTTTCTCAGTACTGAGGTGTATCTAGGTATACTGAGGCACAATGAGGCAAAATTACATTACAGTCAATGCAAATTGCAACTTGAGTGCCTCAGTGGTACGTCGAGGTAGGCAACTTTTAGATAACTACCACTGTAATATAATAAAAAAAAAACTTCTGTTGCAAAGTATGCCTGCCATCTTTATATACAGGAAATAAAGATTGTCTGTAGAAATCATTCACATCTGGGCTATAGCAAGCCCCCAAGGTACAGATCCATTATGGATCAGCATCTGATATAATAATGCCCTACTTTTTATCTAATGTTTTAGAACAGATTCCTGATATTTGGAATCATTGTACTGAAGAGTTCATTGGTTCCACAGTTCTAAAGAAAATGTCTCTCAAGAGAAATGATATATAAATGAATACATGTCAATTTTATATCCTCATTGCTTAACTCCAACATCCACAAAATGGATTTCTATATTGTTTATATTTCCTGATATTGTAGTTTATATGTAAAGCTTTTTTTATAATTACATGCACTAACCAACTGTGAAAATATGCCTTTTGGGTAGTTTAAGCTAGGTCTGATATACTTTTCATTACTTTAATTGCTGGTTGTAATTTTATAAGTGCCTCCTCACATCCTGAGGATGCATCATATTCATTGTTTCAAATTTTTTATTTATACATATCACTGGTGGTGGATAATATTATAATAATAATAATTTTATGTATATAGCGCCTTTCAATATATCAAGGCGCTGAACAAGTTAAAATCATAAATTCACATTTCAATACAGGACATCAAAACATATAAAAATACATCATAAAAATACATCATAAAAACACAATAAATTACAATAAAATTCCAATCATGTTACAATTAACTTAACTATCCAAGAAGGCCATTTTCCATAAATTTGATTTCAGTTCTTTCTTAAATATCTCCACGGAGGTGCACTCCCATAACCGGCATGGTAGAGAATTCCAAAGAGTGGGTGCAGCATGAGAAAATTCTCTGCTGCCTGAAGATTTTAAACTCACTCTTGGAATCTCCAACAACCCCATGTCGGCCGAGTGGAGCGATCGGCCAGGGCAGTAAGGAACCAGTAGGTCTTTCAGATAGGATGGACCCTGATCGCGAAGGGCTTTAAAAGTCAATAAAATGACTTTGAAGGTGATCCGCCACCGTATAGGAAGCCAGTGCAGTTCGTGCAGCACCGGGGTAATATGACAGGACCTACTTGTCCCAGTCAAAACCCAGACTGCAGCACTCTGCACCAGCTGTAGGCAGCGGATTTCAACCCCAGAAAGCCCAAAGTAAAGGGCATTGCAGTAGTCTAGGCGTGAGGACACAAAGGCATGGACCAACGCTGGCAGAGAGACAGACGGAACAAGGTGATTAACCCTGGCAATATTCCTAAGATGGTAAGAGGAAGTCCTGATGATGGCTGACACCTGAGATTGAAAAGTCAGCCTATCGTCAAGGTCACCCCAAGGTTACGCACCCGTTCAGAGGTCGGTAGTGACACGCCACCAAGAAAAATTCCAGAAGGCATGCCAGTATGCGACCTCTCAATCTGACCACCCGGGTCCACCACCAAAACCTCAGTCTTCTCTGAGTTCAACTTTAACCAACTAGAATCCATCCAGTCTTGGATTTCCCCAGACAGTTGTTAAACACCGAAAGCTCCATCCTGGTCGGGTGCGAAAGACAGGTATAGCTGGGTAACATCTGCATAGCAGTGAAACCTCAGCCCATACCATCTTATAATGTTTCCGAGGGGCAGCATATACACTACAAATAACACGGGTGACAGCACAGAACCCTGAGGCACTCCACACAACAAAGAGACTGGGCCGGAGGAAAAAATTCCCGACACAACTCTTTGTGATCTCCCAGTAAGGAATGAAGTCAACCATTGAAGAACAGTTCCCTACATTCCACAGATTTGCCTCAGGCATGCTAACAACACCACATGATCCACAGTGTCGAAAACTGAGGAGAGATCAATGAGAACCAAGATAGAACATCTCTTTTGATCCCTCGCCCTCAGAAGATCATTAAGCACCCGAACCAGCGCAGTCTCGGTGCTATGTCTTTTACGGAAACCAGAATGGAAGGATTCGTAGATACTATGGATGGTTAAATGGTCATCTAATTGGGCAGCTACAACCTTTTCAATAACCTTCCCAAAAAAGGGAAGATTAGAGATAGGTCTGTAGTTTGAAAAACATTCTGGGTCCAAGGAAGCTTTCTTCAAGAGAGGTGTCACCACCGCCTCTTTCAAGGAGCTAGGAAACTCACCTGACTCCAAGGAGCACCAGACTATTTGCGCCAAAACTGGACCAATGATATCTACACAACCCAAAATTAGGGGAGTCAGTCCAGGGTCCAAACAACAGCTTGTGGGGCACACACTATGGATGATCCTCATAATATCCACAAACTCAGGTTGACAAAAGGAACTCCAAGAGAATCGAGGCACTGTGTTCTCGCACGCTCCTACAACATCACCCTTAGAAGTTGTCGGACACAAGTCTGCCCTGATTTCAGCCACCTTAGTTGCAAAGTATCGAGCGAGCTTGTCGCATTCTATTTGCGAAAAGGCTTTCTGAACTTGCAGACAGGCTGGGTTGCGCAGTCTATCTACAGTTCGATACAGCTGAGCCAGTCGATTCTGAGCAACTGCAATCTCCCTGGACAGGAATTCTGCCTTCTTATGGGTGATTGCAGGTTGATAGCTAGCATAGTGTTCTATCAATCTAAGGCAGTCGGCTTCAAGGGCGGACTTATGCCAACAACGCAACCAGTTACAATAGTGTTACAAACATAGCATAAGGAAAAACAACCTTGTCTGAATGGAGTACCACAGACAGAGACAGGGATTAAGCAGTGCTGTGTAGTAAGCACTACCCAGGTTGCTGTCCATAGTACTAGGAAGAAGACAAGGACTGGAAAATTGAAAATGGTGGATGAGCTGCTCCCGTGGCAGAGAGGACTGAGACACGGAGCTGTTTGGTCACAATGCTGGTGGAGATCAGGGATCTAATCCTGGCATTTAAAATTTTGTTTTTTTCCAGTAATCCAACTCCAACTCAAAGTTGATTATTTTAGTTAAAGGGGGGTTGGGGACAGAGTCCCCACTAAAATAAGTGTTTGAACTGGTAGCAGTCGTCAGTGTGCTTTGTGACTGCTACCAGTGGCATTGTCTTTACTTGCCACATTTGTTCCTGTCACTGTTCTGCATAGTGCTGTATGGAAGGTGCTGTTGTTGACAGCGCTGTTCATACATGTGCTATTTAGACCCAGTGACATATAATATAAGAGCATTTCTGCATTAACTTACTAACTCTGATAAAACCCTGCTTCTGGAGTGAAATGCTATTGTTTTTGCCCCAATATGGCATAACATTACTCCTTGATATTCATTGCACTACTGCACTTTTGTTGATTTTAGTATTCATTCTATGAATTCCCATATGATTTTCTATTAAGCAGGTTAAAGGTTTACTGCTGACTATGGAGTAACACTGCTTTTTATTTGATGTACAAGTAGCAAGTACACAAATGTGCAATAGTACAATGAATAAACAGAGAGCAATGCTACAATAGAATAATGGAGAAAACAACAAATGTTTCTTCCTAAAACATCACTTTAGATGGGCTCCCATTGTCTGCTTACTTTATTTCATTGACTGTTGGACCTGGGGGGGGCTGGGCACCTTGAGTTAGAATGGAGGGTTGGATCGCTGGCCGGTGGCGCTGAGGTTGAGGCGCTGGGCGTGCCAGCGCCGCAGCCCGGCGACCGGTTCAGGAATGGACTCGGGTCGTCAGGGATCGGCGGGGAGGGAGGAGGATTGAGCGTCCCAGCGGATGCTCTCCACCCTCAGTGGGGATTTCCAACCCGAGAATGTCGGTGGGAGCACCAGCGCTCGGGGTTGTGGCTCCGTAACCAGGGTCTGGGGAGGGGCGTTGTTAGGTGCTTGAAGGAGGTGTCGTCAACCGTCGTCCCCTCTAGGAGACGTCGTCCTGTGTGCCGGTGTCCCAGGGGCGGGGGAAGTGGAGAACAGCGGAAACGGCAGTCCTCGGTGTTCCTAGATGAAGACTGCCCCATCTCGAGCCCACCTAAGGACAGACCCTGCTGTGCTATGGAGGAGAAAGGAGAGGTGAGAGCACTCTAGGGGCAGATCCCGGTGGGGCCGTCGGGGGATTGTGCAGTCGGAAGGAGGGGGACATCAGGGGCAAGGAGGGAGTATAAAGAGATAAAACAAAAAAAAGAATGGAGGGTTGGCAACACTGGGGTTTGGCTGTCATTGTTTGCTTACTTTCTTTCATTTACTGTCCGACTCTATGTTTAGGCACTTGGTGTCAGAACTGGGGAAGTCTGGTGGCAGCAGGGTTGAGCAGCAAGTGGCTACTTTCTTTCATTTTACTTTACCACCCTATCCTACAATTGGGCACCCAGTGTTGGGGGCAGTGAGTGGCACTGTGGCTTGGCTACTGGTGGTTGCCTAGCTGTCTGAATCAGGAGTCAACAAGCCTACTATGCCCACCAAACCAGAACTGCATTGCCATTGTTTGCAAGCTGCAGCACAGAAGCTCCCCCAACCCAGCAGTATAGCTAATCTTGAAAGAGATGTACTATACTGTGCTTTTTTTTCATAAAATACTAGAGCACAGTCTGGTCAGCAATGAGAGAGTGCAGCACCAGCTAGCCACCCTGCCCAGCCAGTAGCTACAGCACAGAGTCAGACCCTCATGGAAAAGTACCACCAGCAGCAAAAACAGCCAAGAAAGAAACTGCCTGTAGAACCAGGGTGACAGGGTTCTGACTCCTTGTACCTTTGTTAAGGTAAGTGGATGGGTTTATTTGAAAATGTATCAGTATCGTGGGGAGAGAAGGGGAGAGACTCAAAAGAGAGAATGCATGGCCCTCGATCTCCTGGACTGCCACTGCGAGTGGCCAATCCATTGAGGATCATTTTGGTAGGTGAATACCTGCTGTAAAGGGTTGGGATTGCCATTTCTGCTTTATTTCCCCTGCCTTGGGGGGAATAGCTTTACTTTTCCTGGTGGGGGTGCCTGATTCTCCCAGCTTGGGGGGTGAGGATGGCTCTGCTTCTTTGGGCTTGGGGGAAGGGTATCTCCCTGTTTCTCCTGGCTCGGGGGTGGTCCTGCTTTTCCTGGCTTGGGTGGTGACCCTTTCTTCTGGGTCATGTGGCCCAGCTTCTCCTACTAGAGAAAGTAGAGGGCTGGGCCATTCCCACCTCCCTGATCCAGGAGAAGCAGAGCCATCCATCCCAAGCCAGGAGAAGTCAGGCCTTCTGTACCCCCAACCCCAAGACAGGAGAAGCAGGGTCATCCGCTTAAAAAAAAATAAAATAGAATTTGCATTTTTATTTTTAGAAACATAACATTCATCATTAGTTCAACTACTCCAAGAAGTAAGCATGAATATGCACAAATGCTTTCCATTCCAGTTTCAATAGGTGCCCTGGCTTCCAACTGTAGTGCCTAGCCAGTGCCTTGGTAACCAATGGAAGCTAGAGCTGCCACTGTTGCTAGATTTATAAGCTGTCAAACTTGATCAAATAGAAACAAAAAATGTAAATTTGGAGGTGGACATTGGACAGAAAAATTAAATGAAAGAGGTGAGGAATTTGAAAAAAACTCTACAAAAACACAATGTCTTGGTACTGAAGAAGAAAATAAAATGTCAAGTTTATATATATGAAAGCACACAACAAGGCTGAAGATTAATGACCAGCATAATCAATATAGAAGCACAGAAACATAGAATTTGATGCCAGATAAGGACCACTTGGCCCACTTAGTCTTCCCATTTCTCTACCTAATGGTTAGGCTGCAGATCCTAGTAAACCAACAGCCTACTTCCTCCTACCCACCACTAGACCTGCCTTATGTCTGTCAAACGCATTCTTGAATTCCCCCACTGTTTTTAATTCCACTAACTCCTCAGGAAGGCTGTTCCATGTTTCCACAACCCTCTCCATGAAAAAATACTTCACCACATTACCACTGAGCCATCCCCCTCCTCTATCTTCAAATTGTGCCCCCTTGTTCTTGCACATCTCTTTTTCTGAAAGATGCTACCTTCCTGGACTCTGTTGATTCCCTTGATGTACTTGAAAGTTTCTATCTTGTCCCCCTCTCCCTCCTCTTCTCTCCTTGAGTGTATACTTATTAGGCTTCTTTAAGCTTTCTTTGTATGCCTCCTGGTGCAGACCCTGCACCATTTTAGGTGCCCTCCTTTGGACAGCCTCTGTTCTGTCTATGTCCTTGAGCGGATGGAGTCTCCAGAACTGGACGCAGAACTCCAGATGGGGTTTCACCAACTGTCTGTACAGTGGGATGGCAACTTCCTATTTTCTACTGGTGATGCCTCTCCTTATGCATCCCAGTATCCCACCAGCCCTCCTTACTGCCTTCTCACATTGCTTGCCCTCCTTAAGTTCATCTGATATGATTTCCCCAAGGTCTCTTTCCATTTCTGTTGTTATTATCTCCCTCCCCCCGGGTAGGAACTAGACTGTAAGCCAAGGGATATAGTTCTGTTTCCTTTTAAAATAAAACACTGCCTTTCTTTTTTTTCCAAGTGAGCTGACAGTCTCAAGCTGACTACTGAACAATAAAGCTTATACCACCAAACTTTTTTGCACCGCTGCCAACCAATCTGTCACAACCCCACTCAGCAGGTCAGCCTTCTACTCCCAAAGTGCCAACCTCTGAGCGTAGAATTCTGAACAGTTAACAGAACAAGGTAACCCTCTTGTCTGTTTTGTGGGTTGGAGTCACCTTAGTAGCAAGTTCTGGAGGGATTCAAACTGATAACCTCTTGTTAGCGTACCCAATTGTCAGGCTCAGATAATTCTGTCTTCAGAGGGCCATATATCTTTGCCTACAGGCATCTAACCAGGTATTCCAAAATGAACCCTTAGAACTCTATGCAAGACCTAGAGAACTCTTATCTGTTTCCCAGTTTGGTACCACAATAAGCTCATGCACAGTGTCCACTATAACCATCTAAGCTTCACTTATATAAAAAGAAGTTTCAAGGCACACCAGGCAGTTTCTGTTTTTAAAATATATATCTTTACTTTAAAATAGGTAAAACAGGAAAACAGTAAAATACAGAACAAGATATCCCCACACATATAGTCTTAGAAACAAAGCAGGATTAAAAGTGCAAATTCCTACAATCCATTCACTCAGACTGGTCTTAGCTAATTGTATTCTTACTTTCTTAATCTTTCAGTGCTTCGATGTACCTCTCTGTCTCAGTCAAAAATTACTGTCACTCTGTAAGATCTGCTCAGTATATTTAAAAACAGTCTTGAGCCGGCCTTCTCTCTGAGGTCACCTAACTCTGCCTTGGTGTATTAAAATTTATATTTTATAACACAGGATGTCCCACTAAGATATTTAAAAAAATGATAGGTGACATAAATGAATCTCCTCTCTTCATATGACTTGCCAAAACCGGTCTGTGATCTGCTTCACACAGACATCAAAGGTTCTTTGATGTAATTCCTGGCTTCCTGGGACGATGGTCCAAACAAATGCATATTGGACTTCCCCATTTAGTCTGGGACCTGCTTCACACAGACATCAAAGTCTTTTTGATGTAATCACTGGCTATCTTGGGAGACACCCCAATACATGCATATTCTCCTTCCTTCATGACACCTAGTGCAAATCAAAGGATTTCCTCGAGGACGTCATGAATGGATATTTTATTTCCTGAGCTTTAAAGAAAACTTAACAAAGTAATTGCATTTCAGATATCTGCAGTTTAAGCTACCTCCTGTCCTTTAAACTTATCCCTGGGGGGGTTTGATGTGTCAATTTCAGCAAGACAGCATTTTATCCTGACAGACACTCCCTTACATGTTTCATATTGCAGAAAAAATATCATATTGAAATCAGAACCAGCTGTCCACGTGCCACAATCCTCCCCACCTAGACTGAATTTGGGGGGTCTATCCCCTGCATGGAATGTGCTTCCCAAATCAGTTCACTCCTCATACACATAAGACAGCCCATCTGAGTTCTGATTGGTCGCTCCAGCCCTGTGTAGAATGGTCATGTCATATCCTTGCAAAGCAAGACTCCATTTTAGCAATCGACCATTGTTTTTCGCCATCTGCGTCAGACAAACCAGAGGGTTGTGGTCAGTCTGCACCACAAAATGCTGCCCATACAAGTGTGGCTCTAATTTCTTTAGGGCCCACACTATGGCAAGACGCTCCTTTTCCACCATGGAGTACGCTTGCTCCCTGGGAAGTAACTTTTTACTCAGGTAGGCTATTGGGTGATCCCTTCCTTGGCTGGATGTCTGACTCAGTACTGCCCATTACCCATGTCTCAGGCATCAGTCTGAACTATAAAAGGTTTGCTATAGTCAGGACTTATCAAAACAGGAGCACTGCACACTGCCTCCTTTAGTTTGGAAAAGGCTTCCTGACAGGCTGGGCCCCAGGTAATTTTCTTGGATATCCTTTTCTTTGTCAGGTCAGATAGGAGAGCAGCCAGGGCACTGTAATTGGGTACAAATTTTCTGTAGTACCCTGCTATCCCTAGAAAACTCCTAACCTGCTTCTGTGTTTCTGGTCTGGACCACACCTGGATCACCTCTATCTTTATTTGGTTAGGACGGAGCTGTCCCTGGCCTACCACATGCCCGAGGTATGACACTTCTCCCATGGCCACCTGGCACTTCTCGGCTTTGACAGTGAGCCCAGCTCTCTGTATCCTGCCCAGCACTTCCCTAAGGTGGGACAGGTGTTCCTCCCATCTGGTACTAAAGATGGCAATGTCATCCAGGTATGCCACGGCATACTCCTCAGCACCATTTAACAGCTGGTTCACCAATCATTGGAAAGTGGCTGGGGCGTTCTTCATTCCAAAAAGCATTACTTTAAACTCAAATAAGCCTATCGGAGTGATGAAGGCCGACCTCTCCCTAGCTCTGTCCATCAACTCTACCTGCCAATACCCTTTTGTCAGGTCAATGGTCGTAAGGTAGGTCACCCTTCCCAACTTGTCCAGGAGTATGTCCGTTCAGGGCATTGGCTGGGTGTCTGACTTTGTGACTGCATTCAGTCCATGATAGTCTACACAGAAATGAGTTGAGCTATCTGGCTTGGGTACGAGGACTACGGGGGAGGCCCAGGGACTGTGGGATCTCTGGATCACCCCTAAATCCAGCATCTCCTCCACTTGCCTCCTAATGTCCTTTTGGACAGCCTCTGACACCCGATATGCTGTCCGCCATATGGGCATCTGTGTCCCTGTCTCCACATTGTGTGTTGCTATGGGGGTTATTCCAGGCATGGCACTAAACAAGGGGGCAAAGTCTGCTAAAACCTCCCTTACTTCCTGGATCTGGCCTGGGGTCAGCTGGGGAGACAATTGTACTGCCTTCACAGAGGACTCCCGCTTACTCTCTTCTGGCAAGTCCAGAAGGGGGTCTCCTTCATCCGTCCCCTCCCCATGACTACACACTGCAAACACCATGTCAGTCCTATTTGCATATAGCTTCATAATGTTGATATGGTACATCCTTTCTGTCTGTCTATGGTCAGGTAACTCTAACATGTAGTTCACGTCATTTACCTTCCTAACCACTTCATATGGTCCTGCCCACTCAGCCTGCAGCTTGTCTTTCTGTACTGGAATAAGGACCATGACTTCCTGACCCACCATGTACGAGTGAGCTCTGGCTCTGTGGTCATACCACACTTTTTGTTTCTGTTGGGCAACTGCCAGGTTGCTCTGGGTGGCCCCATAAGCTCCTTCAGCCTTTCCCTAAACCTAAGGATGTAATCCACAATGGGAGTTCCCTGGGTGGCACGCTTGTCTTCCCAGTCCTCCCAGATCAAGTCTAAGGGCCCACATACCTGGCATCCATACAAGAGTTTGAAGGGGGAAAATCCTGTTGACTCTTGGGGCACCTCCCTGCATGCAAACAACAGGTGGGGGAAGGTATTTCTCCCAGTCCCTCCCATGCTGTTCAGCAAATGCCCACAGCATTGACTTTAGGGTACCATTGAATTGTTCCATAAGCCCATTGGCTTGTGGGTGATATGGTGTTGTGCATCTCTGCACCACCCCACACTTCTCCCATAAACATTTCATCAGGTCCGACATGAAGGAACCCCCTCAATTGGTGATTACCTCCTGCAGAAACCCAACACGAGAGAAAATCCCAAGTAAGGCAACTGCCACTTTGTCTGTCCTCAGAGAGGATAGGGTGACTGCTTCTGGGTACCGGGTGGCATAATCCACCATAGTCAGGATGAATCTCTTCCCTCAGGAGCTGGGGGTATTTAAAGGCCCCACAATATCCATTCCCATCCTCTGGAATGGCTCCTCCACTATGGGCAATGGAATCAGGGTAGCTTGGGTTTTCTTGCCTGCCTTCCCTATTTCTTGGCACCGGTGACAAGACCTGCAATACTTCTTCACCTGCTTGGTGAAGTTAGGCCAGTAGAAATTCTGGGCCAACTACTGCATAGTGCGCGCAGTTCTCAGATGACCAGACAAGGGAATATCATGTGCAATTTTGAGCAACTACTTACGATACCCCTAGGGAATGACAAGCTGCCTGCCTAGCATCCCTTCCTCTGTCTGTACTGCCTGAGTATACATAAGTCTATTTTCCCAATAAACCTTATGTCTGCCATTGCCTCCCTGTGTTCCGTCAGAGTCTGCCCAAGCCCTCAGCTTCTCTAAACTAGGGTCACTCCTCTGAGCAGCTGCAAACCCCTCACACAGTCCCAAGGCATGAAACAGGTCCCCTTCAGTTGCTAAACTAGGGTCCCTAGCACTAGCATCAGGGCCCTCAGGATCACTGTCAATCCCAACCCTCTGACAAGGCATCACCCCTCCCTCTTTGGAGTAACACTCTGTGGCTGTGTGGTTACTTGCTGCTGGGGAAATTTATACCCCCTTTTTATCAGTCTCCCCATCTGGAGACACAGGCTGGGGAACCAGCCTCTCAGTGGTTTCCACGCTGGTTTCTGTGGGGTTCAGGGAGCTACAATTTTTCCTTGTCGCTTGGCTATGGGTAACTGCACATACCAACCCCTGCTGGAGATTGTTACCCAGGATCACATCCACTGCTAATGTTTTGGCTACAGCAACCTGTTGCACAGTTCCCCATTTCACCCCAGTCTAGGAGAACACTAGCGAGGGGAAATGTTTTCTCCCTGCCCGCAAAGTCCTGTACAGTGACGTATTTATTGGGTAAAAGCTGACCAGGCTGTACCAGATCCCCCTTTACCAAGGTCAGGGATGCCCCTGTGTCCCTTAACCCCTGCGTCTGTACACCATTCACCATAACTGGGTGCATGTGTTCCCTCACGTTCACTGGCATGCTTCCAGGGACACATAAACAACCCACTTCTTTTCCAGCACCTGGTTGTGTATTATTGCTCACCTTTTTGGGACACTGTCTGGCAATATGCCCAGTTTCTTTACACAACCAGCATTCATTTCTTCTCTCAGAGAAATCTTTTCTCTGAAACCTGGGGCTAATTGGTATCGGTGGAAGCAGTGAGGGTTTTAGCTGCCCTGAAGGCACGCTTTTCCCTTTCTGTGCTGCCACACCAGACCCATTCGCTCTCAGAGCATATCTGCTCTTGGCATAGCAATCCGAGAGTTCAGCAGCCTCTTGCACTGTTTTGGGATCTCGGTCCTCTAGCCAGGTTTTTACTTCTGCTGGGCATGCCCAATAAAACTGTTCTAATAAAATCACATTTTCAATTTTATCAACAGAGTTTGCCTCAATTCCTTCTCACCAACGTTTTGAAAACTGATGTTTCATGGCTAGCTCCTCATAGCTCATATCAGGGCTTCTCCTGAGCTTATGGAATTTAGCTCTGTATGATTCAGCAGTTAATTCAAACTTTTTTAACAGTGCAACTTTTAGCTTGCTGTAATCATCACTGTCCTCATTGTCCATTTCACCCAGTGCATCCCTAGCTTTCCCGGTAAGTAGCGGGGATAGCTGGATGCTCCAGGACTCTCTAGAAATTTTAGCCCGGATACAAACTTTTTCAAAAGAATTTAAAAAGGCATCCATATCGTCCCCTTCTTTAAATTCAGCTATTAATTTGGAGTTCAATTTGTAACCCAGTCCTGCAGTCCCAGTTAAACCCAATCCACTTACCTGCTCTGGTGCCGTTGGTCGGAATTGTATCTTCTCCAGTTCATGTTGCCTCTGGCACTCCTGCTCCTCACAGTCTGCGTCTCAGAGTTCTCACTCCCTCTTCTCCTCTGCAACTTGCTGGCACTCACGCTTCTCATGGTCTGCATCTCGGTTTTCTTGCTCTGCCTCACGGTTCACCTCTCACTTCTCTCGCTCTCTCTTCTCATGCAACTCCAGCTCCATCCTGCACAACTCAATTTGCAACCTGAGTAATTCTGGATCCAGGATACTGGTGACCATCCCCTGCTGCTGTGGTCCTTCACTGACAGTGGCCCTGCTGTCCTTTTCAGTCACGGTCGGTGACTCACTGCTCTGGGTATCTGCTACCATCAAGCCATCTATGAGGTTCTGCTTTTTGGCTGTTACCTCGAACATGATTCCTCTGTCCCCACACAAATGCTTTAAGTATTCTACAGTGTGCTTGCTGTAGTTGGAAGCCATCTTTCCTGACTACTGCTACTCTGACTGGCACTTCAGAAAAAAAATAAAATGGGTATGAACTAGACTGTAAGCCAAGGGATACAGTTTTGTTTCCTTTTAAAATAAAACACTGCCTTTCTTTTTTTTCCAAGTGAGCTGAACAGTCACAAGCTGACACACTGAACAATAAAGCTTATACCACCAAACTTTTTCGCACCGCTGCCAACCAATCTGTCACAACCCCACTCAGCAGGTCAGCCTTCTACTCCCAAAGTGCCAACCTCTAAGCATAGAATTGTGAACAGTTAACAGAACAAGGTAACCCTCTTGTCTGTTTTGTGGGTTGGAGTCACCTTAGTCGCAAGTTCTGGAGGGATTCAAACTGATAACCTCTTGTTAGCGTACCCAATTGTTAGGCTCAGATAATTCTGTCTTTGGAGGGCCAGATATCTTTGCCTATGGGCACCTAACCAGGTATTCCAAAATGAACCCTTAGAACTCTATGCAAGACCTAGAGAACTCTTATATGTTCCACAGTTTGGTACCACAATAAGCTCATGCACAGTGTCAACTATAACCATCTAAGCTTCACTTATATAAAAAGAAGTTTCAAGGCACACCAGACAGTTTCTGTTTTTAAAATACATATCTTTACTTTAAAATAGGTAAAATAGGAAAACAGTAAAATACAAAACAATATATCCCCACACATACAGTCTTAAAAACAAAACAGGTTTAAAAGTGCTAATTCCTACACTCAATACACTCAGACTGATCTTAGCTAATTGTATTCTTACTTTGTTAATCTTTCAGTGCTTCGATGTTCCTCTCTCTCTCAGTCAGAAATGAATGTCACTCTGTAAGGTCTGCTCAGTATATTTAAAAACAGTCTTGAGTCGGCCTTCTCTCTGAGGTCACCTAACTCTGCCTTGGTGTATTAAAATTTATATTTTATAACACAGGATGTCCCACTAAGATATTTAAAAAAATAATAGGTGACATAAATGAATCTCCTCTCTTCATGCGACTTGCCAAAACCGGTCTGTGAGCTGTTTCACACAGACATCAAAGGCTCTTTGATGTAATTCCTGGCTTCCTGTGACGACGGTAAAAACAAATTCGTATTGAACTTCCCCATTTAGTCTGGGACCTGCTTCACAAATACATCAAAGTCTCTTTGATTTAATCACTGGATATCTTGGAAGACACCCCAACACATGCATATTCTCCTTCCTTCATGACACCTAGTGTAAATCAAAGGATTTCCTCGAGGACGTCATGAATGGATATTTTATTTCCTGGGCTTCAAAGAAAACTTAGCAAAGTAATTGCATTTCAGATATCAGCAGTTTAAGCTACCTCCTGTCCTTTGAAATTATTCCTGGGGGGTTTTGATGTGTCAGTTTCAGCAAGACAGCATCTTCTCCTGACAGACACTCCCTTACATATTTTATATTGCAGAAAAAATATCATGTTGAAATAAGAACCAGCTGTCCACATGCCACAATCCTCCACACCTAGACTGAATTTGGGGGGTCTATCCCCTGCATGGGATGAGCTTCCCAAATCAGTTCACTCCTCATACACACGAGACAGCCCATCTGAGTTCTGATTGGTTGCTCCAGCCTTATGTAGAATGGCCATGTCATATCCTTGCAAAGCAAGACTCCATCTTAGGAATCAACCATTGTTTTTCCCCATCTGCAACAGCCAAACCAGAGGGTTGTGGTCAGTCTGCACCACAAAATGCTGCCCATACAAGTATGGCTCTAATTTCTTTAGGGCCCACACTATGGCAAGACACTCCTTTTCTACCATGGAGTACGCTTGCTCCCAGGGAAGTAACTTTTTACTTAGGTAGGCTATTGGGTGATCCCTCCCTTGGCTGGATGTCTGACTCAGTACTTCCTCAAAACCCATGTCTGGGGCATCAGTCTGAACTATAAAAGGTTTGCTATAGTCAGGACTTGTCAAAACAGGAGCACTGCACACTGCCTCCTTTAGTTTGGAAAAGGGCTTGCTCACACACTGGACCCCAGATAATTTTCATGACACCTGGTGCAAATCAAATGATTTCCCTGAGGATGTCATGAATGGATTTCTTTTATTTCCTGGGCTTCAAAGAAAACTTAACAAAGTAATTACATTTCCCACCAGCCCTCCTTACTGCCTTCTCACATTGCTTGCCCACCTTAAAGTCATCTGATATGACTACCCCCAGGTTCCTTTCCATTTCTGTTGTTACTATCTTACCCCCCATTGTATACTCTTCCCATGGATTTTTGTTTCTGAGGCACATTACTTTGCACTTCTTTGCATTGAATCTATACTACCACACATTTGACCATTCCTCCAACTTTGCCAAGTCCCCTTTGCATCCTCTCCACCTCACCTTCTATACCAACCCTGTTGCAGATCTTGGTGTCATCTGGAAAGAGACATACTTCTCCTTCCAGTCCCTCTGCAAAGTCACTTATAAAGACATTAAAGAGGAAAGGTCCCAGTACTAAACCCTGTGGTACCCCACTAGTAACCCTCTTTCTTCACAGTAAACTCTGTTTACTATTACCCTCTCTATCTTGTTGTCCATCCAATTTGTTACCCAGGCTGCCACCTTGGGACCCACTCCAAGGCTGGCTAATGTGTATATTAATCTTTTGTGTGGGACTGTGTCAAATGCCTTGCTAAAATCTAGGTAGGCCATGTCCACAGTCCTTCCCTGGTCTACTACATTGGTCACACAGTCAAAGAACTCTATTAGATTCATCTGACATGACCTTTCTGCTGTGAATCCATGCTGTCTTGGGTCCTGTGCCCCACTGGCTTCTAAGAAGTTGACAATTCTTTCTTTAGAAGTGATTCCATCATTTTCCCTACCACTCAAGTCAAACTAACAGGTCTGTAGTTTCCAGCCTCTGTCTTGCTCCCACTTTTTTAAAGGGGAATCATGTCTGCCCTTCTCCAGTCCTCTGAGACCACACCATCCTCCCATGATTTGTTAAAAAGTGTAGCCAGTGATGTCACTAGTTCTACCCTTTGTTCTTTAGAATTCTTGGGTGAATCCCATCAGGACCCACTGCTTCATCCACCTTCAGTTTTTTCCCCCTCCTTACACTCTGGTGACCCCCCACTCCTTCATGCTCTGACTAGTCCTTCACTGACCCCCTGCTAGCCTTACCTGAGCTCTTGACCCTCATATAGCAGTAATTTCCCCAGGATATCCCGGACATAACCCTTCACCGGGTGGGTCCCCCCTCCTCCAAGGGGGAAGGCACCATGGGGGGCTCCAGCGCACTATTGATAGGACCCAGGGGATGCTTCTGAGGGAAGGAGGCTTGCTGAAGGCACCAGAGGAATTGGGGGATGGAGAGCCATCATCTGGTGGCCACCAGGTGGAATTTCCAGTTTTCTGGGTCCTCTTCATTGCGCCACTCACGTAGTGCCTCCAGTCTTCATTGTGGGCCACTGCTGATTGAGGAATTCCCCAATCCCACCACAGGATAGGAGAGCAGTCCTTCAGATGCTCTATCCTATCCTCCCCCTGCTGGCCCCTGGCATTCCAAGTCCGTTCCCAAACCCGGGTCACCGGCGTGGTTGAGGTAAGGTGCCAGCACCTTAACCCTCTGCACCACCAGGCCGGCACCTTCAGTTTTAAGAGTTCTTTCAGAACCCTTTCTTCGGTGAATGGACTGGTATTGACCTCCCTATCCAGAGTGCTTTTATTCTTTGATTTAAGTACTTCTCCCTCCTCTTCTTTTGTGAATACTGAGCAGAAGTATTCATTCAGCATCCCTGCTTTTTCACTGTCATCCTCTGTCCCCCTTCCATTTAGTAAGCCTCACTATCCCTTCCTTCATCATTCTTCACTCCCTAATGTACCTATAAAAGGTTTTATCCACCTTCTTAACTGAGTTGGCTATCAAAAATTAAGACTCAAACGTATTGCAAGGAAATCTGTGAACAAGGGGAGTGGAAATCATTAAAAGAGCAGAAAAGGCACACAACTACATTAACTATTTAATTTGTATAAATATCTTAGTTTTCAAGACACATTTTGCAGGAAATCAACACATATCCTGCAGAATCAGGTAAATATGCTAGAGTACAGGAAAAGAAGTGCCATCGAAAATAAATAATCTTTTCATTGTTTATGGAAGTTAACTATTCCATAGCTATTTATCTTACATGACCTTGAAATGATGAATGTGTTTCAATAGAAATTACAGCCTTTACTGTCTTAAGCTCTTTTAAGAGGCACAATTATTTAAGGGGTTCTAGAAACAGTGCTATATACTGCAGGCAGGGTAGAAGGAAACAGATGTTCAAGTTGACGTCAAATGAAAATATGTGTATCTTGTATTGACTGAAGCACTACAAGGTTGGGGAGGAGAGATGATTCTCCAGAGCATTTGTTTCTTAATCTCTAGGCTGCTGAAAGAACTAGAATTAATCTATTTGATTGAGCTCTGGATAGATGTTCAGACTGCAGCACTGCAAGGGCTAAATTGAAGGGCTGCAAAGAGGTGGCAGGATCATTTGAAAACTCCAAAGGAAGTGTTCCACAGTTTGAATCCTGTAGCTCATTTTTAGAGTTGATGTAATAGGGCTGCAGACTCTGCCTATCTGCAGCCCTAAAAATGAAGAAACTGATGTTATAAGCACTGGAAATTGCCTTCTATTGAAGTAGATATAGCAGTGATGGAGAGATAATCCCCATGCTGGCTGAACTCCACCTGATGCTACTGCCTAATTCTGCATTTGTCACACAGCATAACGATACCTGAAATGAGAAAAACAGGAGCAGAAAATAGTTTGAGACTAACATGACAACAACATTTAAGAATTTAAAAACAAAAAAATAATACTTAACTTCCCTGCTTCCCTGGTAAGAAACACTGCTACATCAAATAGCCAGATCTGGGCAGGACCTATCCAGTAATAGGATGTCCTCACTATAGTGATAAATCCCTGAAAAGAGAGAAACATGATCTCCCCATCCACTGCCAAAAAGTTATAAATTAATAAATATTTACCTTTCCTGGTAGAACACACAGCAATACTTTGAGATTATCATCTGGATTTATACCACAAACAGGCATTATCATTTCAAGAGTAAACATTCAGAATGTCTGGTCACTACAATTCATAGGGACAGGTGCTGTGATGTGAGACTTGTACAGTGCAGAAGCAGTATATTAATTCAGGAAGCCCATCTCATTTTGTTTCCTTGGGTGAACATTTCCAAACAGGAGAATTTATTAAACTGAGAATTTTGGGGCACCAAAGTTCTTCCCCTAAAGTGCATGTCAATAACTGTGTTGGTAGAACTGACACACAGCATGGCACCATGCACTGGCATGCAACATCCTGATGTATCTTTTTTTCCTGTCATTGAGAACAACAGTTTGAGGACAGATTTTGAGTATACAGTATTATAGTTTTCACAATATTTCACCTAAAGTGCATTGCAAGAACTGTGTTGATGTAGCTGACACACACACAGCTTGATATCTTGAAGCCACATGCAGCAGCCTGAAGTATTTATTCTGGTAACTGAGAAAAATTCAGTGAGCATAGAATATGTGTATATTCTACTATTTGCAGCGTTTCCCATAAAATGCAACACGAACTGTGGTGGTGGGACAGACACACAACACGGCAACATGTAGGAGCATGCAGCAGCATGAGGTATTTTTTGGGGGTAGTTATGAAAAATTCAGGGAACAATGAATTTATGTCTATTATGATTTTTGCATAATTTCCTCTAAAAAGTACTACAAGAACTGTGTTAGTGGAAATGATACACAACACAGCACCTTGTAGAAGCATGCACCTGCCTAAATTAAATAATTAATTTATTTTAGTTGAGAAAGACCTGGAGAGCACACAATTTATGTAATTTGTGCTTTTGCACTGCTTCCCCCATACAACATGGTAGCATGTGCAGCTTGAGAAACCTGAAGTATTTATTCAGATAGTTTAGAAAAAATTGGAGAGCACAGAATTTATTCATATTGTGCTTTTTTCTGCATACCCCCTATAGTGTGTTACAAACATTTTGCTGGTAAAACTGACACAGAACATGGCACCATGCAGCAGCATACAGCAGCCTGACATATTTATCTAGGTCATTAGTTCTCACAGTTTGTGACAGTGAGCCTCCCCCAAGCCATGAAAAAGATTTAGAGCCTCCCTCAAATTTGGAAAAAAATCTCGGGCCTCCCCACAGAAAAAAAAATCTACTTTGCACAGTACACCAGGAATAAAGTGAGACTAATAAAGTTGACTGAGTATATTCTCTTTTTATTCAATTTATTGCTCTTTACCCCTGGCTTGGCACCTCAGGTTATACTTGTCACTCCACTTTTCTGACTCTTGGGTCTTTGTTACTCTGTCTGGAACAATCAACCTAGCCATTTTATCTCTCCCTCTCTTACCCTGTTGTTAAGCAATTTCCTGTACCCTTACCTCAGGTCATACCTGAAAACATGCATCAGATCTCTGTGCCTTTCCCAATCACTAATTTATATATAAATACCTACTATACAAATGAGTGTTGACTCAGTGTGCCTTTCCAAGTAACTAATTTGCATATGAATACTTTTGGTAGAAACAAGCATTGACTCAGCATGCCTCCCCCAGGCATTAATTTACATATAAATACATACCTATAAACAAGCTTTGGCTCAATGGGGACTTCCTGGTCAAATATTTGTGCAAAAGTAAAGAAATTCACCTGCAATTATCCAGATTTAATTTGTTTTATCCTTTCGCCCAAAACAGGCAAAACTTAAAATTTAAATACTGTACATTCTCAGACTTGACTTGGCTTCCCTGGGACAATTTGGGGCCTCACCATTTGAGAACCACTGATCTAGGTAGCTGAGAAAAATTCAGGGGCAGAAAATGTATGTATTTGTGATTTTCCCACCATTTCCTATAAAAAGCATTTTAAGAACAATGTTGGTGGAACTGCCACACAGTGTAGCACATTATGGCAGCATGATATCTTTTTTTCAGCAGTTGAAAAAAAATTGGGGAGCACAGAACTAATATATATTGTGCTTTCATCATAATTTCCCCTAAAGTACATTACAAGAACTGATGTGGTGAGACAGACACACAACATGGCATAATGTAGCAGCATGCAGCAGGCCGAAGTATTTATCCTGGTAGTTGATTGGGGACCACAGAATTCATGTATACTGCACTTTTCACACCATTTCACCTAAAGTGTATTAAAATAACTGTGGCAGTGAGAAAGGCACACAGCACTGTATCATGCAGCAGCCTGAAGCATTTATTTGGATAGTTGAGAAAACTTCAGAGCAGACAGAACTTACTGTACATCATGATTATACACTATTTAGTGGACTGACACACAGTGCAGCACCTTGTAGCAGCATGCATCAGCCTGATATACTTTTTCTGGTAGTTGAGAAAAATTTGGGGGCACAGTACTTGTGTACAGTGGCGTGAAAAAGTATTTGCCCCCTTCCTGATTTTCTCTATTATTGCATATTTGTCACACTGGATGTTTTCAGGTCTTTAGACAAAATATAATATTAGATAAAGGGAACCTGAGTGAACAAATAACACTTTTTTTTTTTACTTATTTCATTTATTTAATGAAAAAAGTTAACCAACACCAACTGGCACTGTGTGAAAAAGTAATTGCCCCCTAGTTAAATCAACCCAATTAAAGGGATAATTAAGTCAGCTGATTGAACACAGCCAGGCTTGATTACAGCCAGCCCTGCTCAATATAAACCTCACTTATTTTGGCCTTACCATCAGAGTCACGTTGCCAGCACAAAGATTCAACAAGCACATTATGCCATGATCAAAGGAAGTTCCTGAAAAGATCAGAACAAAATTGTTGCCCTCTATCAGTCTGGAAAGGGTTACAAAGATATTTCTAAGGCTCTGGGACTCCATCGAACCACAGTGAGAGCCATAATCTCCAAATGGAGAACACTTGGAACAGTAGTGAACCTTCCCAGGAGTGGGCGGCCTGCCAAAATTACTCCAAGGGCACAGTGTAAAATCATCCAAGAAGTCTCAAAGGATCCTAAAACAACATCCAAAGAACTGCAGGCTACTCTTGCCTCAGCTAAGGTCAGTGTTCATGACTCCACAATCAGAAAGAGACTGGGCAAAAATGGGTTTATGTGAGTAGCAAAGGCGGAAACCACTGCTAACCAAGAAGAACATAAATGCTCGTCTCATTTGCCAAGAAGCACCTGGATGATCCACAAGCCTTTTGGGAAAATGTTCTATGGACAGATGAGTCCAAAGTGGAACTTTTGGACAACATGGATCCTATAATGTCTTGCATAAAGCAAACACAGCATTCCACAGTAAGAACACCATACCAACAGTCAAACATGGTGGTGGTAGTGTGATGGTGTGGGGATGCTTTGCTGCCTAAGGACCTGGATGACTTGCCATAATTAAAGGAACCATGAATTCTGCTCTGTACCAGAAAATTCTTAAGGAGAATGTCCAGTCATCCTTCCGTCAGCTGAAGCTGAAGCGTAGTTGGGTCATGCAGCAAGACAATGATCCAAAACACAAAAGCAAGTCCACATCAGAATGGCTAAAAAGAAGTAAAATTAAAGTTTTGGAGTGGTCTAGTCAAAGTCCAGACTGAAACCTAATAGAGATGCTGTGGCAGGACTCTGAAACGAGCAGTTCATGCTCGAAAACCTACCAAATGTTACTGAATTAAAGCAGTTCTATGAGGAAGAGTGGGTTAAAATTCCTCCACATGATGTGAAAGACTGATATTGAATTATAGGAAGTGTTTGGTTGCAGTCATTGCAGCTAAATGTGGCATAACCAGTTATTAAGTGTAAGGGGGCAATTACTTTTTCACACAGTGCCAGTTGGTGTTGGTTAACTTTTTTTCATTAAATAAGTGAAATTAAAAAAAAACAAGTGTTATTTGTTCACTCAGGTTCCCTTTATCTAATATTACATTTTCTCTAAAGACCTGAAAACATCCAGTGTGACAAATATGCAATAATAGAGAAAATCAGGAAGGGGGCAAATACTTTTTCACGCCACTGTATATTGTGCTTTTTGTATCTTTTTTTCTTAAGTGTGTTAAAAAAGCTGAGTTGGTGGGTCTGACAAACAACATGGCACCATGTAGCAGCTTGCAGCAGCCTGAAGTTTTTATTTGGAAAGTTGGCAATAATTTGGGGATCACAAAATTTATGCATGCTAAAAATTTTGCACCATTTACCATGAAATGACCTACAAAAACTATGGAACTAGGATAGACATACAGTGTGGCACCATTAGCAGCTTACAGCAAATGGAAATATCCATTCTGGTAACTGACAAAAATTCAGGGAGCACAGATTTTACATATATTGTGATTTTCACACCATTTCCCCTAAAGTGCATTGGAAGAACTGTATTAGTGGAACTGAAGCAGAGTGCAACACCGTGTAGGTTCTAAAGTGTGCTGTAAAAACTGTGTCACAGCGACAGACACACAACATGGAACCGTGTAGGAGCATGCAGCAGTTTGTTGTGTTTCTTTATTGTGAAGAACAATTCTCTGAGGACAGTTTTTCAGTATATTGTGCTTTTCACATCATTTTATCCAAAATACAAGAACTGTGTTGCTTGGACTGACAGACAGAATAGCATATTGAAGTAGCAAGTAACAGTCTGAAGTATTTGTTCTGGCACTTGATAAAAATTCAGTGAGTACAGAATGCATGTATATTGTGCTTCTTTCACCATTCCCTCTAAAGTACATTACGAAAACTGTGGTAATGGGAACGACACACAGCATGGCACCATGTAGCAGCATACAGCATTCTGAAAACTTTATTTGGGTAATTGAGAAAAATGCATGAAGCACAGAAGGTATGTATATTGTGGGTTTTGCACCATTTCCACTATTGTGTGTTACAAGGATTGTGGCATGCAACCAACACACAATGTGGCACCATGTGGTAGGATGCAGCAGCCTGATACATTGATTCGGGTAGTTGAGATGAATTTATTGAATGTACATTGTGATTCATGTACCATTTCCTCTAAAGTGCATTTCAAGAACAGTGTTGTTACTGACACTGTTTAACACCATGTAGCAGTTGTAGCAGCTTGATAATTTTTTTCTGGTAGTTAAAAAAAATACAGTACACAGAAAGTATATTTTGCTTTACTCAGAATGTTCCTTAAAGCTTGCTCCAAGAACTGTTGTGATGGGACACACAGTGCAGCACCATGAAGCAGCATGCAGCAGCCTGAAGTATTTATTATGGTGGCTGAGAAAAATCTGAGGCCCTCAGAATTTATGCATATTGTGCTTTTTATACCATTTCCCCCAAAGTGCGATTCAGGAACTGTGGCAGTGGGAAAGACATAAAACATTACTCCATGTAACAGCATGAAGCAGCTTGAAGTATTTATTTTGGTAGTTGAGAAAAAATTGGGGGAGCACAGAATTTATGTATATTGTGGGTTTCACACTGTTTTTCATTAACTGCATTACATGAATTGTGTTAGTGGACTGACACAAAGTGCAGCACCATGTAGCAACATGTATCAACCTGACATACTTTTTTTCTGGTAGTTAAGAAAAATTCAGGAAGCCCAGTATTTGTTCATATTTCGCTTTTCAAATCATTCACCCTAAGTATGTGACAAGAACTGTGTTGGTGAGACTGACATGCAGTGTGGCACCATTTAGCAGCTTCCAGTAGCCCGAATTTATTTACTAGAATTTACTTGTGTAGTTGGGAAAAATTTGGGGATCAAAAAATTTATATATATATTAGATTTTTGCACCATTTCCCCTATAGTACATTACAAGAACTGTGGCATTGAGAGAGACACACAATGTGACACCATCAGCAGTTTACAGCAAACAAACGTATTCATTCTGCTAGTTAACAATATTTGGGAGCATAGAATTTATCTATAATGTGATTTTCATACCATTTCCCCATAAAGTACATTACAAGAACTATGTTAGTGGTAGTGACACACAGCATGGCACAGGATAGCCCTAGGTGTGTTACAAGAATTGTGGCAGTTTGAAAGGCATTGCAACATGTAGGAGCATGTACCAGTATGATGTGTTTTTTTCTTGTCATTGAGAACAATTCTGTGAGGACAGATTTTCAATATATTGTTCTTTTCACCCTATTATACCTGAAGTGCTTTCCAAGAACTGTATTGATGTGACAGACACACAGTGCAGTACATTTTCACAGCATGCAACAACCTGAAGTATTTCTTCTGGTAGTTGAGAATTATTCAGCATGCACAGAACGTATGTATATTGTGTTTGTCATACCATTTTACTTAAATCACATACAAGAACTGTTCAGTGCAATAGACACATGCATATCACCATGAAACAGCATAAGTATTTATTCTGGTAGTTATGAAAGAAGTTAGTTATATTCTGATTTTTGCACCATATCCCAAACTGCATTGCAAGAGTTTTTTTGGTGGGATTGACACATAGTGCAGCACCTTGTGACAGCATGCAATAGCCTAAACTTATTGGGCCAGATTTGCAAAGGCCTTAGAACAACTCGTACAGTATGTGCTGTGACAGTTCTTTCGGCAGCCAGCCATGGTGGTGTGTGGAGGGCTGTTCATGTCGCCAAATCTGGGGACCAGGTGGGGAGGTGGGGTTTAAGGCACTACCTGTCAGGGTGGGGGATGAGTAGATCACCCAGGATTTGTGATCATATTGCTATTTACCCAGGGATCAGAGTGGGGAGGGCTGTACATCACCATGGCTAACTGTGGGTTACCCTTTAGTGTACGGGTGGATCAGGGCTTGGTGGTGGTGGTGGGGCTGATAGATTACAAGGGCTTTGCACTCTTTTTGCCATTTACTGGGGATCAGAATGGGAAGGGCACTAGATCCCCAGGGGTAACTGTGGGTTGCCATGCCGTGTACATCTGGACTGGTGTTTGGAGGTGGTGGGGGGACAGGAGCCACTACTATGCCCCACTACTATGCCCCCATCCAAGGGCACAGCTCCCACCTCACCACCCTGCAGCTGGTGCAGCATTCCTTGTGTGTGAGCCATCTGTTTGGTGCACTGCCACTGTTGTGACAAGCTGTAGGACTTAGGTGCCAAGACTCTGTCCAGTTTTTTGTAACTGTGAAAAATGTGGGGAGCAATTAATTTGTATAAATCATGTTTTTTGCACTATTTCCCTTAAAATGTATTACAAGAACATATGCTAGTGGGAATGACACACAACATGGCACCATATAGCACCTGGAGTATGTATTTGGGTAGTTGAGAAAAACTCAGGGAGCACAGAAATTTATGTACAGTACATTGGGATTTTTTCACGATTTCCCCTGCAATGCATTTCATGGACTGTGGTGGTAAGACTGACAAGCAACATGGTAGCATGTTACAGCATGCAAGTCTAACACATTTGTTCAGCAACTGAGAAAAATTTGTGGAGCACAGAATTTATGTGTATTGTGCTTTTCACACCATTTCCCCTAATGTCCACAGTGTGCACCTCATGTGGGCATCCAGAATTTGTGGGCATGGTGCACTTTGGGCACCACTTTGCCTCCTGCTCAGTGATATGCCCGGGGCTGAGGTGATTATATTTATTTCAGGAGGTTGTGAGGGGTGCAGCCCCCCACATAAGCGTACACTAAATCAGTTGTGCACTCTGTCTGTGGCATGGTTGTTGGGCACTGTCATTACCTGCAGTCCTTTGACTGCACCCAGCATTCCTGTGCCATGTTTGTTTTGCCTTAACATGGATAAACCATTGGTGGGACTGACACACAACTTGGCACCATGTATCAGCATGCAGTAGCCTGAAGTATTTATACTGGTAGTTGAGAAAAATCCAGGGAGAACAGACCGTACGTATATTGTGATTTAATACAAGACATAACATTGCACCATTTAACAAAATGCAAGTAGTGTGAAGCATTAATTCAGATAGTTGAGAAAAGTTTGGGGAACACAAAATTTATGTATGTTTTGAATTTTGCACCATTTTCCCTAAAGTGTTTTGCAAGAACTTTGCTAGTGGGACTGGCACATAGTGTAGCACCTTGCAGCGCATGCTGTAGGCTGATATACTTTTATGGGAGTTGAGAAAAATTTGTGGAGCACAGAATGCTTGTATATTGTGCTTTTTAATACCATTTACCCTAAAGTGCATTACATGAAATGTGGGAGGTGGACTGACAGTGTAACACCATGTAGCAGCATGCAGCAGTCTGATGTCTTTTTTCTTGTCATTAAGAACAATTCTTTGAGGACTGATTTTAGGTATATTGTATTTTTCACACAACTGCACCTAAAAAGGGTTATAAGAACTGTGTTGGTAGGAGTGATAGACTGCACAGCTTCGTGTAGCAGCATGCTGCAGCCTGTTATAATTTTTCTAGTAGTTAAGAAACATTCAAGGGACACAGAATTGATGTGTATTTTACTTTCACACCATTTCCTCATAAGTATGCTACAAGAACTGTAGTGGGGAACTAACACACAGCACAGCACCTTGCAGCATCATGCAGCAGCCTGATATATTGTTCCTAATTGTTAAGAGAAATTCTAGGAGAACAGAATTTATGCATATTTTCATCATATTTTATCATTTCTGGCCAGGAAAGGCACACTAAGCTGAGGCTTGTTTTCAGGTGCATCATGGGAGCACATGGAAGTTGAATGACTTGCTCATTGTCACAAGTGGCTGAGTGATTCAAACTCAGATGTTCTGGTCTGCAGCTTAGTGCTATTAACCACTCTGCTATACTGCCTCCCAAGTATATGGTGTTTTTCACACCAGAGCTTTGATGTTGTCAAGGTTGCAGGCTAATGCTCTGATCTCCTCCTCCTCCTCCTCCTCCTTCTCTAGCTTCTTTTGAGCATTAGAATAAGTGTAGAAATTACAAAAAGTATAAGAACAATAAATATTAAAGTATTAATGACAAACAGTTTACTCAAGTTAATTACTTAATTAGGCTGTAGGCAAGAGATGTCATGTTAGCACATTGACAGCTGCTCTTTGTAAAGGCCCCCAGATCTCCCAATATTTTTAATATGCTTAGCTGAAAAATAACTCTTTTCAAGTCAAATATATTCAAGCAATAAATGTTTCCACAGGGGGGACTAGGATCGCTCCATAATCTGGGATAATACCTTCTTGCATTTATAGGGCTACTGTACAGTCAGGAATTTATTAGCTGGTGCTATATGAAGATTCTGGGAGTTTGGTATTCCTAGAAGACAAATTTCCAGATCCAGTTTTAAACTTGATTCCAATACAGTAATAATCCTGTCAAATACTTTCTTCCAAAGTACTGCTAATTTTGAACATAGGGCAATAACCTGCATTGTATTTCCTATCTCCTGCTTACACCCACTTCATTTATCTCAATAGTTCTCAGACTTTGTCACAGTAAGCCTCCCCAAATCCATGAAAAAGATTTTGAGCCTTCCCCAAAAACTGAAATAGTCTTGGGCCTCCCCAAAGAAAAATAACATACTGTACTTCACACTGTACACCATGAATAAATTGAAACCCCTTTGAGTACTTGCCTTATATTCAGTTCTTTGTCTTATACTGACTTAGAACCTTTGAAAAAGCTCCTCTGCTCAGAGGTGTTATCTGAATAACAAATAAATAAAATAAATAAATGTTATTCAGCTTACTGTAACACCCCCCACAGACCAGCCTACTTGCTCCACTATTTTCATTCTTGAACCATTGTTATCCCTTGTTGCAGTACCTTCATTGGTCAGACTACTTTCTCTGTTTCCTTTCTATATGAAATAACCTTCCTACATGCTTTGCCTCTCCCTGTCCTTCCCTGCTCCTAAGCAACTTCTCAGGGATTACTTTGCTCCTTCCCACTATTGCTGTTAGCACTTCTATGTTCAACCCTTGTATTTGGACTGTTCTGCCATCAGGCTACAAATTGATCAATTACCACCTCTCATTATTAGTTTATTGTTCATATTTGTTTGCACTATTATTCATTGTGTATTTCTTGATTGTTTTGTAGTTACCTTTTGAAATGTATTGACTCCCTAACCTTTCCCAAGTACACCTGAAATGAGCCTTGGCTCATTCACCTTCCCTTGTCACCCATGCATAAGATTTACCTTCTATTATCCTCTTTCAGTTTGCTTCATCTCATTACACATAATGTATAAAACTCAAAATTTAAATACAGTACTTTTTCAGACTTGCTTGAGCCTCCCCTGGAATAGGTTGTGGCCTCCCCAGGGAGGCTGGCCTCACTATTTGAGAACCCCTGATATCTGATATACAGTATTTGGCAGTATATTCAAGAGGTTATAGTAACAAGCTGTGAATGAGCTTGGTACATCCAGCAGACCTGGGTTTGATTTGCACAACTTCCACCTGCACACAGTGTGGCTCAGAACAAGTCACCTAACCACCCCACTGCTCCCAGAACATTCCTGAAAACAGGCACTTGTGCCTAGTGGATCTTATCTGGTTATCAAAGAATAAAAGAAAAAACAAACATTTTATTAAAGAGATACAGTGTGTAGTAGACCTTATGAAATATGTAAAATTAAATTTGATTTAATCTATTACTTAATGAGATTCTCCAAGAATTACAAATATATTCCCATTAATGATCTAGAATAGGATAATTAAGCTCTCTCTGCTAACTGTCATTAATGTTCTGTAAGTCTGGGGCTTTAAATATTTGATAAATATGAATATATTTGAAACAATAATTCCTGTCGACTTGAAGAGTATTCAATTACGTCAAATACATGATTTCCTTTTGGTAATGGATTTTTATGAGTGTTATGCTTGTTCAAAACAGTTCTAATTTGTCAGTACCTAAAAAAATAGATCTCCAATAAAATGAGCCCCCTTTTCAGCCCTGGTAATTAAGACATTTGTATTGAATAAAGTGTTAATGTTATTGTATCTAATAACTCTATACCGTATGTGTTAATACAAATCTTGTTGTTGGGAAGTTGATTTATTTTATACCATACAGTTAATGTGGGAGAGAGAAACCTAGTATGTGTGATAACATAATGTTTTTCTCCTCTAAATTCTGAAATAAAAACATTTCTCTGTTAGAAAAAAAAAACATTTGCAGTTTACAAATAAATCCAAGGTGAAGGACTGAGATTAGACCATTCCCTTATTGGTTCAACAAAAGCTGCCAAGTGGTACAGCAGAACATCAGGGCATTTTAGACCCATACTGGTTCAGGGAGATCTCTGGTTATAAAATGAATCATTCAAAATCTCAAACCCTTTGGCTAAGTGGGACCTGACCAGATGGATTTAAAGGGATCTTTCCCATTGCATGAGCAAAGCATTACCAGATTTGGTATCTAGGTGTACAAATATCAGTTGATCTCACCAAATTATCTGACATAAATTACCAGAAATTATGGGGAGTAGATCTGGCTAGATGGGCATTACTCCTGCTACATGTAACAGAGTGTATGGAAACTATCAAAATTAACCTACTACCCCAATTTATTTTCCTTTTGTAGTGACTTGCCATTACATATCCCCATTTCATATTGGACAGCATTGTTGAAGGGTATATTTCACTTTCACTGGGGCAGTAGAAAATCCTGTATAAGTTATAATATATTGACACTCCCATGAGACAAGGGAAAATTTGTTTACCAAACTTCCAGCTTTTTTATTTAGCTGGGCAGATAACAGCTTTCTGCACTTGAACAGAACAATGCCATTCATCCAGGTGGAATGACATAGAGGACTCACGGTGTGGCGGACAATCTTTGATTATATTGGCACTGTCAAATACAAACTCAGAATTTTTCAAAAATGTTACGAATCCTTGGGTCAATCTAATTTGGCACAGGGCATCACTCTGGGTCCATTGACTCTTATTTGGTATCATCCTGACTGCTTGTCTTCATGACTAGACAGGGGTTATGCTAGTTGGGAGCAAAAGAGGTTGACTCATTTTTCATAATTTTTGGTGCAGGGCATCTGTTTATCATTTCAAACTCCGCAGGACAAGTTTCATTTAGTATCACAAGACTTTTCCATATATCTTCAAATTAGGCACTTTATTATTAGTGCTAACAACAAAGTCCAGCTGCAATGACCTTTACCTTCCTGGGAAGATTTCATTTATTGGGTAGTGACACTTCAGAGGGAAATAAAGTGTATTTCTGATTTGTATAGGAGACTTAGCAGTGCAGAGACACACTCTCTTGACCAGGTAAAATTAATCTTGTAAAGGTAGGTGCCATGCCATATTTCTGACGAGGTTTGGAGCCAATGCTTAAGACATGGGTGGAGGGTCACATCTTCTCCTATGAGTCATAAATATTTCTGGCAGATACTTATCCAATTTTTTCAGACAACCACAATCACCCAGCATTTCCATCTGACCAGTACTGCAGATTGTTGGAGGGCATGTGGAGGAGTGGGCTATCATTGGCACATATTTTGGGCCTGTCATTGTTGGGTGTTTTTTGGGCAGCAGTCCAAGATAAGGTTCAAAAGATATTACAACAGGACTTTCCCAAACCTTTCAAAGACTGGGTTTTGGGTTTCCCACTGTGATCCAGATGACTTCTGTTGAAAGTAAGCTAGCATTGTTATTTTTTGCTGTGGTGTAAAAATGCATTACAGCCTACTGATTTTAGAAAGAACCTCCACAAATAGACTGGATTACATGGTTGAGGCAGGTTTATGAGATGGAAACTCTCACAGATGAATTACGCTTGAGGGAAGAACAACAATTGGATCAGTGACGCCCATGGATTCAATGTGAGGAGGGCAAACAATAGTTGAGGGACCTCAGATCATAGCAGGTCATTGAAATACGACCATGCAGGAAGCTTCTATCTGGATATTTGGACCAATATGCTCTGCAATATCTCTTTAAGTAAAGGTATCTGTAAAAGTGATGCCCCATCCACCAGGGACCTCCATATTTTTTAGTTCCAGTATACCAAGTATGTTAGGCTGGGATATGAATCTTCCTATTCCATCATCTATTTTTAGCTTGCTGGACATAAACTGTGAGATGTATTTTCTTTTCATTAGGGTGCACTGTGTTACTGGTTCCTTTAGTTTGTTATTCTGAGGTTTGTTTTTATTTTATTTTTTGTTTCCCCTGTTCCTGTTCCAAACTGATATACATTTTAATTGGCTGACTGTTACACAGGGTCATATTTCAGACTTATGTATTTTACAAGATGCCTTCTTACCTTAATGTGGTCATGTACTGTACAGTTTTTTTATTGAATTTCAGTATGGAACAGAAGTTGTTAATTGTTGAAGGTTGTGCTTTTTGAATAAAACTGAGTTTAAAAAAAGACACATAATACTATACGAAGCAGTTAATTTAGATTTTGTTTAAGCTAGGTTTCCCATTTTTCAAAATAAATGTAATAACCATTAGGCCAGATATTTTAAACTTTGCCCCGGGGCTAAATTAGTGCTGCCTGGTGTACTAAATTCACCCGGAACCAATAGCCCACTGTATTCAAAAGGGATAACCCTGGTGCTAAACCTGTTGAATATAGTGTGCTAAGGAAGCAGGAGAAACTGGGTTGGGAGTGCAGTGCAAAAATAGCCCAGGAAATAAGACAGCTCTGAATATAACAACCAGGAAGACAACTATGTAGCCAACCTATGTGCTAGCAAAGTAGTGGATTGAGTAAAGCTGCAAGCACCAGCGCATGTGAAATTTTGCAGAAATTTGTCAGAAATGTATCACATTTCCGAAACGTTTAAGCAGCTCAGACACATTTGAACTTGTTTTGCTTGGAACTAAGCCATTTGCCCCGCACTATCGTATTTGCCTGGGGCAAAAATTTGCCATATTCAACAGCACATATTCAAAAGTGACATACAAATGACCCTACTTAGGCAGTCTGTGAGCAAACATCCAGATTAACATCTCATTATGTCCTAATTTGCATGCAGTTTGCCCTGCGCTATTGCAGCTCCACCTGTAGGTCAGACCGGAAGTACAGGGGCTGGCTGAGTCTACCCACAGCTCCACCGTAGGTCAGTCTGGAAGTGCAAGGTGGTAGTTGCAGGCTAAATTTATACAGAACCACATAGAATATTGTGTCCCAAGGAACTATATAGCACAGGCACAGGCACAGGTGGTGGTGCTACATGCAATTGTCAAACTGTAGTTCTTGCTACAGTGCACAACTGACACTACAGTAACAAGTGGGCCAGTAGTGCGAGGGACACAGCAATGCCTATGGTGTGTAGGGGATCAATGACTGCTGCACTTTACACAGTGACAGGCCCATCTTGCAGGTGTGTACTGACAGTGGACATTACTGTTATGCTGTTGTGCAACCCGCAGATGCTGTACCACTGGCATGAGATACACACTGTAACATATACATGGCTGGCTGTGTGTGCTGTGGTGTCTGTACAGATGTGGGGTATGTGGCTGGAGGGGCACATACCATCAGAGAAGCACACTGGTGTTGGGGTAATCCCAACACTGGACCATCTGCACTGCATGGCTTATCCCAGCCTTGTGGCAGCATCCAGTATGTGGTGCAGACTGGCCACCTGTATAGCCTCCCCTCAATACCCTCCATGCCCTCAGTGTTGCATGTGTGTGCTGGATTCTGTTGGTGTCCACCAAAGGGTGGTCTACAGGTGTGTGCTGTATGGACACACTGCCATGTTGTCCACTGGGTGCCGGATCACCACTTATTGCCTGGCATGACTGGGACCTGTGGCAGATGATGGCATTATAGGAGGTGCCATCCATGTGCAGTATGTTACTTCCATGTCTGGTTCTTTCTGTGTTTAATATTTACTGGTTAGGGTTGTGCAAAGCTGCACAAAAGTCACACAGTGCTACAAAGTCACTCAAAGCTGGTTTGCCCAGAGTTAAGACTACCTTTTCCTGGCAGTAATTTGTACCATGCAAAGTGTTACACTAAGTCATGCTAAAACACTGCATGGTACTAATAAGCTGACTATAGCATTCCACCTATATTGATTTACATGCCCCCTTTGTTTGCCCCTTGCATACATTATACTTTTGCCTAGTGCAAATACTGTTTGTCCACACTGTTTGACCTTTTGAATAAAGTGGACCTTTGCAAACCTGGCACAAACCCTGCACAAATGATTTGTGCCCAGTGTAAAGTTTTGAGTTTCTGGCCCTTTGTGTCTAATTTATCAAAATAATCCATAGGGATAAGTAAGGGAATAACCTGAAAAATATACAATAATCAGAGTAAAATATTCATTTTTGCAACATGGATACAATCTGTTAATGACAGAGGAAGGGATTCCCAGTGACTTAGATCTTCATTAATTTGCAGAAATAGGGTCTTGATTCACAAAACTCTGATTCTGATGCAAGGTGCCTGCATCAAACAGAAATGATGCAAGGGGCATCCTGCATCAAAACTTGTGCAGTTTCCAATTCTGGAAGTCAGGCTGCAGCAAACCGGGGAATCCCTGTGCCAGACCTGCTGTGTGCCAGGCATGCACAGAGTTCAGGGTGAGCAAGGGTGCTGGGGGCTTGCAGCAGATGCTGACTGCCACATCCCCATAAAAGTTATTCTGGGGGCACCAATAAGCAGCAGTGTGTGAAAACGTGTTCTCCCTGAGTTTTGTCTTGCCAGAACTGTAAATATTATAATAATATAATACCCAGTTGTTGAAATTGCAACTAAACTGCTCTCACTCCCTCAATGAGCACTATGGAAGAGTATCTCATCTCAGACCCCAGGAAAGGGCAATGTTCAGTGGCTAAAAGTTCAAAAAAACAGCCGCCAGCCTCCCAGGTAGAAAGTGTAGGTCCCATCTTGTTATTAGCGGTGGAGATGTCTGCACTGGGCTGCGAAGTGACAGACCAAGTATTAACAGTGCTGAATCCTAGGCTGGAAAGGATGGAATCTAATTTGGAAAGTAAGCTGCAAGAAATAGAAGAGCAAAATGTGACCGATGTGTCCAGGATTGCAGAGGTGGAAAGCAGAATCTCAGATTTAGAAGACGCAACTTGACCAGTGGCCGATAAGGTGGCACACCTAGAAAGGAGTCAGATGATTTTAAAGACTTATTTGACTATCAAGAGAATTATCACCAGCAGCTGAACCTCCATATAAGATGGCTACTGGAGGGCAGAGAGGGCCCTAGTGTTGAAGAATTCTGTGCCTCATCATTGCCTGGATTGTTGGGCCAGATGCTGAAGAGGGGAAGTTTTAAATTGGAGAGGGCACATAAGGCAGTGATGTCAAAACCAGTAGCTGGTCAATTCCCAAGGCAGATCATAGTGCAGTTCCATAATTTCCGAGACCACCAGGCAGCGCTAAATGTGTACCGCAATATCAAAGAAGTCTCCTAGGAGGGTTCTTGGCTAGATAGCTTCCAAGACTACTCTGTGTGACTGCAAAAGAAGAGGAAGCTGTTCTGTCCCATCATTAACAGGCTCCCTGAGCTGAAGATAGACTTTTTCTTTCACATATCCAGCTCTATTGAAGATTAAGCATGAAGGTATCACTTATTTGTTTTGAGAGGTGGATAAGGCCTTGGTCCTTTTACAGGAACTACAACGGAAAATCTCTTAAGTGTCTGAGGACAGCTGAACTGTGATTCAAAAATGGCCATGACTGGAAGGCCATTGGAGTGACTGTTTGCCCTCTTGTTGTTGTGTGGCAGGGGGTGAGTGATCCCTTAACCCAGATGGATGGATTATCCCCTTTCTCTACCCTTGCTGGTTTACTTTTCTTTTCCCTCTGCTACAATGACTGGACACCACTGGAACTGTGACTGGGGGCTTATGCAAGGTTCGTGATTAGTGGTTTGCACAATGCTAGACCATGACTAGGGATGTGTAGCATTCCTGTCTCTGCAAGCCTATTGAAAGATGGATATTTTGGGTGATGAATTGTTCCTTGATGTGCACCACTGGAACCTAAGGACTTCTCAAGAGGCCATGCAGAGCAACTTGGTGCTAGACCTGTCTGATTTAAGGTAGGATGGGGGCCGGGCATAGCGCATGGGTGTTTAGATTCATGTTGCTTCTCCCCGTGCCTCCTAGCTGGACTTTTCTTCATGTTTTTTCAGAAAAGCTTCACTGGACTGATCATGTTTAATTGTTGGGCTGACTGCAATGGTCACTGGAGTAATGTGCTTAGGAGGTGGGTTTCTTACTGTGCACAAAGAAGGTCATGCTGGGGGTGGAGGGGAGTATTATAATCCTCCAGAAAGGGTAGTGGGATGTAATAGGGGGTTTCCCAGGCTTCAGGCATGTAGCATACTTGACCTGGAGGGGGGATCCACCTGGGTCCATGCATAACAAAACATCCACACCCACAATGGGTCTGTGAGAGGGGCAGAGGAGTTGGCCAACTGGCCCCACCAGATTTAAGGGTCGAGCATAAGTGTTTAAATATCTGTGGATACATATGCTGCAATAAACTGGGGATGGGGGATATGGATGTTGTTGTTTTTTAAGTTCAGATTCTCTTCTCAGTGTATGAGTGGAGAGCTATATTTGTTGGATAGAAGGGAGGGTTGCTGGGGGGCTGTGAGTCTTCTGGGCCTCATGTGGGGGCACTACCCCAATAATAGAATTGGGAGACTGAGAGGGAGGGGAGCCTAGGGGGGCTGAAGATGGTGTGATATACCCCTTCCTCTATCTGATGTTTGGGAATGGAGACTGAGGGCTCTCATGGGATAGCCCTTCCTTGACCCTCTTGGCCATTGGGGAAATGGGTATTTTACTAGGTTAACACTTACTGTTCTGGGGGATGGGGAGCTCATTTACTATGGGGAAATGTTTTTGACTACCTTTTGTGTGGTGACTCAAAATGTATAACACTGGTTTGAATGTGAGTATGGGGATTGTAGATATGATGAGGAGTTAGTGTTATCATTCTGTGGGATTGGTGGGGGTGGGGAAGGGTGAAAGATCAAAAAGGAATTGTTTGTTATTTTGTATGGATGTTCTTGTTGTACTGTGTTGCTATCTTGTCCATTTACATTTCTTATTACTATAAAAAAAGAAGTTGAGGAAACCATTGGTGGTTGTATGGGGTGAGGATTGTCCTCCTCTGTACTGGATGTTTTATGTATTGCCTCATGGGGATGGTTAGCAATGTTACTATTATCTCTTGGAACATTAAGGGGTTCTCCTCCCTGGTCAAAAGAACTAGTACCCTTACTGCCTTGAAAAGGCAGCATGCACACGCTGCGTTGCTTCAAGAGAGACACACATTACAGATAAGAAAAATGCTAAATTGGTTCTGGGTTGGGTTGGAACCTGTCATGCAGCCTCATATAGTTCTCATAAAATTATAGCAAAGTCAGTAAGGGCAGAGATGGGGCTACCAGAGGAAAAGTCATTAAACAATGGAGAGTAATGATTACCAATGCCTGTAGTCTGGGTAACAAGCTTCCTGAACTAGTGGCCTTGATGGAAGAGGAACATCTGGATATCGTGGCAGTCACATAAACATGGTACACACAGAACCATGACTGGGATGTGAACATACCAGGGTACACTATCTACAGGAGGGATAGGGAGGGTAAAAGAGGAGGAGGAGTAGCTCTCTACATAAAGGAAGGAATCAACGCAACAGAACAAAAGGGTGAACAGGGAGGAGAGGAAGCACTGTGGGTCAACTTGGAGATAGGGAATGGCACTACAATCTGCACAGGGATTATATACAGACCCCCATCTCAGGGGGAAGAAATGGACAAGGAAATGATAGAAGGTATTCTTAAAATGGCAGAAAAAGGGGACATATTGTTGATGGGGGATCTGAATATGCCAGGTGTTAATTGGAGTGCATTTGCTGCAGCCACATCAAAGAGTGAGGTGATTCTAGATGTCCTGCAGGAGGCATGCCTTAGACAGCTAGCGCTGTAATCCACTCAGGAGGGAGCAGTCTTAGACCTGGTACTCTCAAATGGAGATGGAGAGAGGATCACAGACGTAGCAGTGGGTAGCCATCTGGGAACTTGCAATCATCGAACAGTATGGTTCATGATAAACACAGCAGTAGAGTCAAGTCATACAAAGGCAAAGGTCATTGACTTTAGGAGGGCTTACTTTGCCAAAATGGGTGAGTACCTAAGGAATGCACTAGCAAATGAGCAGGAAGGATGGGTGGAAGAACAATGGGGAATAATCAAAATTTCCATCACTAAGGCAACACTCCTTTGTGTGAAGCAAATAAAACAAAACAATGTAAAAAACCACTATGGTTCTCAAATGAGGTGGCAGGGAAGGTTAGGGAGAAGAATACAGCATTCAGGAAGTACAAGAAATCACAGAAAGTGCAGGACAGAGAACTGCATCAGTTAAAGCAGAAGAAAGCAGGGAAGGCAGTCAGAACAGTAAAGGCCCAAACAAAAGGAAAGAATAGCCAACTCAGTTAAGAAGGGGGATAAAACCATTTTTAGGTACATCAGGGAGAAAAAGGAGACCAAGGAAGAGATAGTGAGGCTTAATAAAGGGGAGAGAGTGGGCAGAGAAGTGACTGTGAAAAGGCAGAGCTACTAAACAAAAATTTGTGCTCATTGTTCACAAGTGAAGAAGGGGAGGTACCTAAACCAAACAACAGAAACACTGGACAGGGAGGTTGATACCAGTCCATTCACAGAAGAAAGAGTTCTGAAAGAACTCTTAAAATTGAAGGTGAACAAAGCAATGGGGCCTGACTGGATTCATCCCAGAATTCTAAGAGAACTAAGGGTAGAACTAGTGACACCTGACTACCCTCTTTAAAAAATCATGGGAGAATGGGATGGTACCTGAGGACTGGAGGAGGGCAGATGTGATTCCGCTTCACAAAAGTGGAAGCAGTGCAGAGGCAGGAAACTACAGACCTGTTAGTTTGACCACAGTGATAGGAAAAATGATGGAATCACTTCTGAAGGAGTGAATTGTTGAGTACCTGGAGGCCAGAGCGGCACAGGACCTAAGGCAGCATGGATTCACAGCGGGTAGGTCATGTCAGATGAATCTAATAGATTTCTTTGACTGGGTGACCAAAGTAGTAGATCAGGGAAGGGCAATGGATATGGCCTACCTAGACTTTGGCAAGGCATTTGACATGGTCCCACACAAAATATTAATATACAAGTTAGCCCGCCTGGGAGTGGATCCCACGATGGTACTCTGGGTAAAAGATTGGCTGGAGAATGGGACACAGAGGGTAATAGTAAACAGAGTCTGCTCTGAAGAAAGGGTGGTTACCAGTGGGGTACCACAGGGTTCAGTTCTAGGACCAGTCCTCTTCAATGCCTTTATAAGTGACATTGCAGAGGGACTGGAAGGAAACGTGTGTCTCTTTCAGATGTCACAAAGATCTGCAACATGGTTGATACACAAGGTGGGGTGGAGAGGATGAGAAGGGACTTGGCAAGGTTGGAGAAATGGCCACATGTATGGCAGCGTAGATTCAATGCTAAGAAGTGCAAAGTAATGCACCTGGGAAACAAAAACCCAGGGGAAGAGTACACTGTGGGGTTGAGATACTAACAACAACAACAAGCATTTGTCAATGCCAAATGATGCTTGCTTATATGTGTTGTTTAGGTATCTGGAAGTGAAAGTACCATGCCTAAGAACTAAGACCCCCCCAAAGACATCCATTGTATTATTACAGCAATCATAACAGTATAGCTCAGTACTTAGCTCAGTTAGAGAAATAAACAGAACAAACTAAATCTGCATTATTACAGCAATCCTAAAAGTATTCAATCATTGCTTTATGTCCACTTCAGACACCCTGCTGTAATATAGGACCACAGAGGACCCTGGGCGGGAGGGTGTGCAACTCTAAAGTCCCGGCAGAGCTCCACTGAGCACACTCACTCCCCCCTCTCACTCGCTCATTCTGTTTCTCCTGAAGCTGCAGGCTGCCCTTTTGTACTGGGACTCCTGCCTACTTTGGCACCTTTTTTTGCCCACAAAGAAATCTGCAGCAGTACTGACAAAGCTCCGTTGAGCTAGCTCACTTCCCCTCTGTCACTTGGTCATTCTGTTTTTCCCGGTGCTGCAGGCTGCCTATTTGTACTGGGCTCCTGCCTGTGTTGGTGCCTTTTGATGCCGACGAAGATGTTCACAGCTGTCCTGACAGAGCTCCGTTGAGGTTAATCACTCCCTCTCTCTCGCTTACTGATTCTGTTTCTCCTGGCACTTCAGACTGCCTTTTGTACTGGGCTCCTGCCTCCGTTGGCACCTTTTTCTGCCCACAAAGAAATCTGCAGCAGTCCTGAAACAGCTCCGTTGAGCTCGCTCACTCCCCTTCTCTCAGTCACTCATTCTGTTTCTCCCAGTGCTGCAGGCTGCCCTTTGGACTGGGCTTCAGCCTGCGTTGGCACCTTTTTCTGCCCACAAAGAAATCCACAGCAGTCCCAACAGAGCTCCACTGAGCTCACTCACTCCCCCTCTCTCACTTGCTCATTCTGTTTCTCCCACTGCTGCAGGCTGCCCTTTTGTACTGGGTCCCTTCCTGCATTGATGCCTTTTTTCTGCCCACAAAGAAATCTGCAGCAGTCCCGACAGAGCTCCGTTGAGGTCACTCACTCCCCCTCCCTCATTCGTTCACTGTTTCTCCCGGCACTGCAGGCTGCCCTTTTGTACTGGGCTCCTGCCTGCGTTGGTGCCTTTTTCTGTCCACAACAAAATCCACAGCAGTGCTGACAGAGCTCAGTTGAGCTCGGTCACCCTCTCTCACTTGATCTTAATGTGTCCCAAACACTGATTTCCCAAAGCAAATCTGGAGTGAAAAATATTGCAGATTCAGCGAAGTTACAATCGTCTTGTCCAACAGCTTTCATGTACACACTCATGAAAACTGGTCTTTTGTTTTCCTGAAATTTGCAACATAGACTTCTTGAGAGCCACCTCATGAACACTGGCACTGTTGTTTCATTAATCGGTCCTGAAAGGTGATTCCTCGCAGGGACCACAAAATCACCTTTTGGGACTGAATAATGCCATGACAGTGGCTGAATTCATGAGGAGGGGTCCCAATAACCCCATGTTGAAAATCTGGTGATACAAATTCCCCAAATGACTAAGATATGCACCAAAGCTCTATTTATGCCATTATACAGATTACCAGCATTTCCTCAGTTTGTGGTCAGCTTTGAAGAGTGCAGACTTGTTCCCGGTCCACCAAAGATCATTGCGCCAGGCTCCAGAGGTAAGTATGGGGTGAGGGGGTGTGGGGAGGTAGGACACGCAGAGGGTGGGCACAGGTTGGGGAGAGGGCAGGGAGACCGCGAGGGACCGTTTTCTTTTTTAATAGGTTAAAAAAAAACATTGTGGGACTGTTTTTCTTTTTCATGGGCATTTAGCACACTGGGATGGGCTCCCAGTGTGCTACCTGAGTGTCTGGGGGGAATCTTTAGCTGATGAGAGATTGGGTACCCCCGTCGGCACATACTGAAGGGGGGGCACAAGAGCCAAGTGGGATTGGGCACCCCACTCAGCACTGAACAAAAGTGGGAGGGACTTATGCCAATGGGGAGTGGGCTCCCCTGTTGGCAAGAGGAAGGGGGGACTGAAGCTGACGGGGATTGGGTGCCCCATCAGCAAGCCCCTGCAAATGAGGCGTTGCTCCCTTATTGCAGCGGATGACGCTGCAGTGATTAGGTGGTCCCTGATTGCAGCGGCTAAAATGTTTCAAGGTGGTGAACTAGTGTCAGCATCAGTGTGCCACCCCATTGGGAAATGCGGGCCAAGCCTCCAATGGCAGTGGGGGCATTGGCCACAACAGTGCCAGACCTCCACAATCCCGCTTCTGCAGCAAGTTGTTATTAACATGTTTCTTGCGCATGCACGCAAGCAACATAAAAATGAAAAGGGACTGGAGACAGTCAAATAAGATGACCTAAAGGTGAGTAAGCAATGTGAGAGGGCAGTACAGAGGGCTGGGGGATCCTGTTATGTAAAGGAAGAGGTATCACCAGTTGAAAAAATGAAGTTGTTATCCCTCTTGTTACATGAGGTCCCTGTACCCTAATTGGTACCCTTAGAGGTACACCTTAGACAGCTAGTACTTAAGCATATGTTATACTAACATATAAGGCTACAGGCATCTACAGTACATAGATACATAGATACATAGACAGTGTCGGCAGATAAGGGCCTATGGCCCACCCAGTCTGCCCATTTGAGCTTGTAAGTTCAGTTTGTTTTCCTAGAAGTCTGTTGCCCCTTACCCCTGACCTCTAGAATTCCTTTATGTCTATCCCATGCATTCTTAAATCCCGTGATTGTTTCAGCCCCCACCACTTCCTCTGGCAGGGTGTTCCACTTGTCCACCACCCGTTCTGTGAAGAAATTCTTTCTCATGTTTCCTCTGAATCATCCTCCCTCCAACTTCATCCCATGCCCTCTAGTCCTGGAACATCTTTTTCGCTTAAAAATAGTGTTTTTCTGCACCCTGTTCCTCCCTGTAAGATACTTGTATGTCTCTATCATATCCCCCCTCTCTCCCTCCTCTTCTCCAGGGAGTACATGTTCAGTTCCTTCAGTTCCGTACAAGAGTAGATGTCAGGATATGTACGCATATTGTTGTAATACACTTTGCTTGTTAATACATATACTCTCCTATGTATTTTCTGTGTATATCTTACTTGTAAGATGCCAAGGCACCTGTGTCCTTGGAGTAAGTATGATATGTAAGTTGGTATTGCCACCTTTCGATGATTTGTACTACTACACTGAGTTATGTAAGACTCTGTATAAGAACTCTTTTGTTTCACAAACTGATGACTATTACAAAATTGTATAATGTTATCTTGGACCTTGAAGTCACCTCTAATTTAGTCAATAGGGCTCATCTCTGTAACTAGAAATGTTTCTATCTTACAATAACCATAGTAATTATCATAGGTATATAATGAGATACACTAGTCTTGTACCTTGGAGATCCCAAGAGACACAAAGAAACCTCGAGGTATAGGGAATGCTTAGCACTGGCTCCCGGTTCATATTGGTAAGAACTGCTTAGGACAAATGTGATTTTATCCTTTTTGGAAGTAATAAATAAGTTTTATTACTCTTACGCAATGTGTCTGTGATTACTTGCATTTCCATATTGCCAAGAACCTGAAAGTGAGGTTTAGACCTCCTGACAATTGCCATCTGCGTGCAGGCGATATTTGGTATTTGTAAGTTTTCACTTGTTGCTATAACTTTTCCCTTTCCCACAAGGACAGTAGGTGTACATTCCCATAACACCTCTCCCATTTTAAAACCAGTTTGCAGTCTCTTACAATGTCTGGCTGTCATCCTTTTGGGTGTGGTCGATGCTGACTCGACTCACTCCATTACAGCTTTTATGTGAAAGCCTACAACTTATGCAGTAGCCCAGCTGTGTATGAAGTGCTCCTGCTGTGGATTGATACAGAGCACGGCACCTTTTTCGCGGTTTGATTTTTCATTCCCTCCCACACAATTGCCACCGTATCAAATATCTGCATAGAATTGAGACTCGATGTCTCGAACTTCCTTACCTCCCATGGAAGATGGGCTGACTTCACGCGGGATGCAAGTTAATCCAAAAACCCTATACTGGGGATTTCAACCCAGTACACAGAGATGAGACAATCAACCAATAAGCGTCAGACTAAAGGGTTGATGGGCGCGGCTCTCTATGCTGCTCTGGAAGCCTCCAAAGTGAGGTTTTGAACCCTTGATCTGCAAATTTCATCTCTCAAGCAACAGATGGGTTTGCAGGAAACAGAATGTGTTAGACTGTAGTAGAACTTAGAGTCTGAACTCCAAACTCTGTGGAATGAAAAGGATTCACTTTTGCATCATTCAGCTCAAGCTGGAGAACAGGAACTTTGTATGTTGAAGCAGGAGTGTGAAAGTTTGAGACAGGATAAGGGACAGGCACTGATTATGAATGATTTGCTAAGTGCTGCAAATACTCAGTTGAGTGAGGAGATGGGAGAGCTACAGTAAGATATAAACCAGGTACGTAATGACTTAGAAGTGGCGACTAGGGACAATCACAAACTGAGCGCTGCATACAGAGTGTTGCAGAAGCAAATGCAAGATGTGGTTGATATGGATGTTGCAACTGTTAATCATGCTGAATGTAAAACCAAGATGGCAAAACTGCGCTATCAGCGGGAGGTTCTGGCTGGACATGTTAAGGCGATGGGAGGTATAGCCCCTGCCTTACACACGTCATCTGAAGGGGAGATATCAGATGATGACGTCACACAATACAACACCCAGTCACACCCCTGCTATGGCCTAGATACCCCACCCAGCCATCCACAACATGGCGGGTCCCCACTACACCCTCACCATTCATACGTCATCGATGTCATGACAACCATCATGGGAGATGCCAACATGGTGGCCCCCATGATAGGGGGGAGCAGGCCCAGGCCTTGTCCCGACGGCACCACTGATAGCCGTTATTAATGTGGAAGATAGGCAAGAGATAGAAATGATGATTGAAACTGCAATAGGCAATGTACCTCTTCCTGAGAGAAGTAAACGGGCTATTAAAACCCAGATTAGACAACTTCTGCAGGAGGCTAGCACTCAGGATGGTATTGTTCATACTGCGGCTGAGGCTGCACCTCAGGCCGCACTAGACAGCGCCCGAGATAATCTACCTCTGCCTGATCGACCCAGTAATCCCCTACAAATGGCCTACTCTGTTAAGCAAATAGCTGGCAGTATCAGTCAGATGAATCTGTCCGACAACCTCAGCTGTCACTTAGAAAAGGTGCATTCTAAATGCGAGATGCTTAGCCTTGCTTCAGAATACCAGGTCCAAATACTACACCAAACCATTGATCCTAGTTTGTTGGCCAAACTTCCCGATGCCATCCGCCAGGATGGGAACGTCACCTATAATGAGGTTGCAGTTGAGCTCATTTCTGCTCACAGCCCAGGTGTAGTAGGAGTGATGCTTGCATACCCTGTAAAACAGAATGCAAAGGAAAGTCCAGCGACTTACCACCAGAGACTTTGGATGGCCTACCAAGCAGGAAAGCATTTGGCACAAAAAGCTGTGGATGTAGATCTTATTGAATATAAGATCCTGTTCCTTAGGAACATGATTCCTGCAGTACGAGAAAAGGTAGAGCCAACCACCTACCCCAATACGAATAGGTTTGCTGACATTCTTCAGAAAACTGAGAGAGTTTACCAACTATATCCATGATCTGGGCTCCAGTTCCAAGAAGTTAGCTGCCATGGAGCCTGCTTCAGAGGCCACGTTGCACTACACTGTGGAAGGGCAGGCCCAACACCAACAGGCCCAACATCAACAGTCCCCTCCAGCTGATAATCAACACCCCCTACAGACCCAACACCAACAACAACCGCAACAGCAACAACAGTGGGGTGGTAACTGGAATTGGCATAAGAATAAAAAGCATAAGGGTAAAGGTAAACCACAACAACAAGGAACAGGACCTTCATATAGGGAGATAGCAGAAGAGAATCGGAAATTCCGAGAGCTCCTGGGACAAGTGCGCTTTGTAGCAGACACTGTTCCTGCACAGGCCCTTGAAGCGGTACAACCAGGGACCCAGACCCCAACAGGTCATGGGGATACTGGAAGTGCAGGCCTTCAGGCCAATACGGGCCTGAACCCAAAAGCTCCTCCCTATATAGCATCAGTGCAGCATGGTGAAGTGATTCACAGGAGTCAGGCCCAACCTCTCCATACTCCCAGCAGTATAGATTGACAATTACAGGCCCCAGTCCAGATTGTAAACAAGCTAGTCTTGGATACAAATGGAAGGCCCTGCACCGAGGCTGAGGTCGGGGGCCACCTACTTGTAGTCTTGGTAGATACAGGTGCAGCTGTATCTGTATTACACAATGAACATCCAGACACATCCCCTTGGTCCACTGGATGGAGGACCAACATGTAAGGAGTTGATGGTACTAGGTTACCTGCATACCATTCTCTACCCCTACCGGTAGAGCTAGGCCATCTAAAGGCCTCACACACTTTTCAACTAATGGTAATGCATGATCATCCTAGTATTATAGAAATTGACTTCCTTGCGCCACACAACTGTGTGTTGGTTCCAGCTAACATGCTACTGCTACAGATTCAGGGTCAATGTCACATCATTTTGATCCCTGATTCACACGTTGAGGCAACAATATCTGCCAATGACAAGGAGTATGACTTCATAGAGTTGTTCAAAGCTCATGAACTTTCCCCAAAGCTTCTCCCCATTTTGCAATGACATTTGGAGGTGTTTGCAATTAACAAACATGACTGTGGCAGAATGCACACTGTCATCAAAGTGCCAGGCCCAGCACATGAGAGGCAAAAGCAATACCCTTTTCCAACTGAGGCCTTGCCTTCTCTTAGAGAAACAATCAAGTCACTCCTCAAGCAAGGAGTAATCAGAACTTGTGTCTCCACTGCTAACTCCCCGGTGTGGCCTGTGAAAAAACCCACAGGCACCTGGAGACTTACTATTGACTACAGGAAACTGAATCAGGTCACCCCCAGTTGTTCCCCAACTGTGGCATCAGCACCTGACGTGCCACAACTCTTGACCCCTGATATGAAATGGTTCAGTGCCCTGGACATTTCCAATGCTTTTTGGTGATTACCATTGGCCCTTAAGAGTCAATATAAGTTTGCCTTCACCTTTGAAGGAAGACAGTACATGTGGACTTGTTTGCCGCAAGGATTCCATAATAGCCCATCACTGCTCCATCTGCACATGATGGACACCCTCGAGAGTTTCTCTACTCCCCAATGTCTTTTGCAATATGTGGATGACCAGTTGCTGGCAACAATCACACAGGAACAACATCTGGATCTCTTGGATGAACTACTGGCTCTCATCCAGACAGCAGACCTGAAATGCAATCCAGCAAAAGCACAACTATGTCAGAAAGAAGTACTCTTTCTAGGTCTGAAAATAACTGACCAAGGTCAAAGCCCTACCTGGAAGAAGGTACAGGGATTGCAGAACTTGCCATTACCCACCAGCGTGGCAACTCTTCAGATGTTTCTAGGTATGGTGAATTATTCAAGAGATTTTATTTGTGATTTTGCTTAGAAAGCTGCTCCTCTGTATGAGCTACTCAAAAAGGACATCCCATGGACTTGGGGCCCTATACACACCCAGGCTATGATGTCACTGAAGCAGGCCTTGGCCTCTGTCCCAGCTCTGGTCAGCCCCAATCCAGCACTACCATTCCATCTGGAATGTGCCACCTCTGACATTGCCATGTCAGCAGTGTTGGTCCAGAAGGTTCATGGCACCCTGAGACCAATTGCATATGCATCACAGCTCTTGACCCCAGTGGAACAGAAGTACAGCCTTTGTGAAAGGAACCTTCTGGCCACCTACTGGGCTGTCAAGCACTTCCTGTATATCATTGGGTACTCTCCACTAATCATCAACACCAATCATACCCCAACTACTTTTCTGCTCTTAGACAGAGTGAAGGATGGGTCAGTCTCCAACACCAGACTGACACACGGGTCACTTCTTCTCCAGGATAGAGACATACAGGTACACCCAACAAAAATTCCATCTATGCTGGCTCACGGACTCCTTTTCCAAGGAGAACCCCATGACTGTACACTACAGTCACCTGATCTTCCAGATCCAGGTCCTTTTCTCCCTGCCACACCACAAATACTCAATAACACCTCTTTGTGTCGCGTCTTTACTGATGGTTCAGCATCCTACTATCAGGGAGAACAAATCAAAGGGATGGGTATTCTAGTGATTTACCCTTATGGGAATACCATTAAAATATCTAAGTGCTGCAGTGTAGCATCATCACATTATGCAGAGATGGCAGCGGTGGCCTGTGCCCTCGAGTTCATCCAGCATGGGACTGAGGATACTATAATTTTTAAAGACACTAACTGGGTTTGTTGTTCTCTTACAGAATGTATTACTTTCTGGAAGAAGAACTCCTTCCTCTCCTCTGATGGCAGCCCAGTGAAATACAAGGAATTGGTAATATACATACATTCACTGGCACAAAAATTTGCACACATACTCTATGTTCATAAAGTCAAAGCTCATTCTCTCCATGACCCCATCATGTCTTCAATGACACAACAGACACCCTTGCCAAGGAAGGGGCCCAAGGTGGGGACATCTGGATGATGGACCATCCATAGGCCAATGCAGCCATGCAAATTGCAGCAATCAGGAAGAAACATGAACCCTTTTCCCCCTTGGACCTTTCAGCAGCCCAACATGTTGACACTGAACTCAAAGAAGTGTTCAGATTCCTTGACAAGAGTACTGTAGAGAGACTTCCCAAACATAACCCCTATCGGAGGCATGAAGGTAAGTTACACTTGTCACCAGATGACAAGTTCATCTGGTACCAACCAGATGATTCCACCACCAAATTGTGGGTGGTCCCCAGACACCTGAGGTCTGAATTCCTACACCAAGTGCATGATACATCCACTGGTAGACACCGGGGAGTGGAAAACACCCTCCAAAGGCTTAAGACCACTGCCTGGTGGCCTGTTGTCACCAAAGATGTTAAACAGTACATAGACAATTGTCTTGTCTGTGCAAAAAACAACCCCATCCCTACCAAACAAATGCCAAACTCTTACCACAATGACACTCTGGCCCTTGGCATGCCATACAGATTGATTTTATTGGCCCCCTAACCAACACCAGCAGAAATAATAAGTATGCTCTTGTGGTAATTGATCTCTTTTCTAAGTGGGTTGAAGCTTTCCCCACTAAGATATGCACTGCAAAGACCACTGCCCAAATCCTAGTGGAACAGATTTTCTCCAGGTGGGGCCTACCTTTCAAGGTAGGCTCTGACAAAGGAACTAGTTTTTCAGGTGAGTTGATGAAAGAATCCCTTGAACTTCTTGGAGTTCAACAGAAGTTCCACATACCTCACTACCCCTAATCCTCAGGTCAAGTAGAAAGAGCCAACAGATGGATTAAGCAAATGCTTTCCAAATTCATTGAGGATAATCCCAAAACCTGGGATTCCCTACTGCCGTTACTCCTTATGGCAATTAGGGGTACACCCTCAGCCACTACCCAGCTCACACCCCTTGAGGTGATGACTGGAAGACAGATGAGATTACCTGAACACCTGTTGTTTGACCTGCTCACCCCCACTGCAGCCATGTACCTGTTGACCAATATGTGGAAAAACTCAGAAAAGACCTTATACACACACACTTGTATGCTGCCAACTGCATGGGCAAGGCTCAGCAACAATCCCAAATACAGTTTGACAAACGCGCACAATAAGTGGACTGGCAGGTTGGAGATCAGGTAATGGTACTCCAATTTGCACATCCCACCCATTCCTTCTCCAACAAGTGGGAAGGCCGATACCCTATTGTCAACAAGCTCAGTCTGGCAGTCTATCAGGTTAGACTCCTGGATAACAATAAGTTGACTGACAAATGGTTATATGCAAACCACCTGAAACTGTATAAAGGAGCTTATTTACTTTTCCTCACCCCATTGGGCAGAATAGTACTAACTTACTAATCTTTGATCTTGCTTTTCAGATACACTGACAAGATGACTATCTCCTCATCTCAGGAGGTATCCCCTGCATCTAAGGCACGGTACCGAACCTCCTACCACACCTTAATCCACCAGCATCTCCTTCAGAGGGAGAAACCATCAATATACCAGATAGTCTGATCACTGTCCAGGCTTACCTCACTGCCTCAGTTGTTGCTCCTGATAAATCTACCCTACAAATTGAGTGGCAAACCACATCACAAGGACAAATCCTCCCTGTGGCCAAACTCTCCAAAGGAACTTTCCAGGGTTGGCCCAATGCTAAATTATCCCCAAATGGTTCTCTGTCCTTGTTACAAACTGCATTAAGACATTCTGGTTTGTACAACATTACTGTCTTAATTGATCCTTTGTACTGTAATTCTTTGTCTAAGGGTTCTGCTCAAAACTTTTGTGCTGTACACCACATGGCTTCTGCAGCCATGTATCTCTTTGTGTTACCACCCACTGATAAACAGCTTTTGGAATGCCGAAAACATACCCTTGGTCCCCGTAGTGGTCTCACAGTCACTACCCTCCCTGGTTCATTGATTAATAACTTACAGTTTATGCATATACCTGTTTTGTTTAATCTTACTTACTGGAATATGAAAGAATTTGGTATGTGTCACAATACTAATACATCAGCATTTTATAGTTCATTATTGCTTGATAGTTTAGCTGCATTTCAGATTTGTACTCAAGATCCTATTGCCGGGGTCCATTCTACTGAACATAGATGCAACTTCAGGAAAAGACCCACTCCTGATGAACAAACTCATAAATGTAAGACATGTGAAGTTGACAGTTCTGATGTCAGAAGTGCAACAGGTACTGTCACAGGCCTTTTTGGTACGGCTATGTCTATTTGGAATAAAGCAAACATTGCTGCTATCAAAGCTCATTCTGCCAAGTTCTCCACTGGTTTGGTTAACAATATACTACTCCCATTATTGCATGGTGTGGATGGCCTTAGTCAGGAAGAAAGATACACTGTATACAACATGCAGGACACTGCTAAGGCATTCACTGATTTGAAAGATAAGATTAATGCACTCATACAACAAAACAATAAAGAAGCAGATAAACAATACATTGCTAGAGAAATACTTTGCTCTGCCTATGGCTCATACATCATCACTACCATTGACAATCTCTTCCATGATCTAGAATCTGGAAGGATCCCTGATATCATACATGACAGGAGCATTTCCAAATGGTATTGTCCACGGTGTAAAACCCCTGGCTGTATTGCTATGTGTATGCAACAAACTTTAACCATTCCTCTCTCCACAGTTAGGAATTTGGGGTTTGTGACCAGACACCCTAATACTGGTCCTTGTTTCACTACTAAGAAGTGTTCCATAAGAGATACTATGTTTGTTTCTTTTACTGTTTCTTTACCATGTTTTGATCCCACTACAGACCTGTTCGACAAGCTTGCACTGGTGCACTCTATTGGGCATTTGGACAAAGATATCTACAGAGAAAGCCTGGATCTACCGCCTCTACTGGTTTTCCATCCTTTCCTGGATGCCTGGGTGGCTCCGCACACGGACTGCTGTGCGAAGAAGCAATACATTTACTTGTGCTGATGTGATGTATTTGATGTTATTCAACCTGTTTGTGGTTATTCTCCAGATAGCATTGATTGGACTTTTACCATGGATGACGATATCACCAAGAATGGCACAGATTCCTTGGAATCGACTTTGGCTCCGGATAAACTCTATTAATCATATCATGAGGAGGTTCATCGCCTGTCAACATGGATTTCGAAGACGGCCTACACCTGCCCTGTCCAGTTGCAAAAGTGGAGACTCCCTACTGTTCGCTCTCAGTATAATTCTGATGGGGAATATTGTGTGGTAACTAACTTTAAAAGCTATACTTATGGATCTGTGACATGTGTTATTGATAACCCCAATTTTTGTTTTGTCCCCCACCAAAAGACTGTCATTGGAGATACCGTCATAACCCCCGTCCCCCTCCTGGATGCAGACATCATTGATGGCAACCCCTATTATCTGCTCACACTGTCTAAATACTTACCATATTTTAATGTACACATAGACCCACTGACACTTACATTAAAATCACTTTTAGACAGGAAAGACACACACCTCATCCACATCAGCAATAATATGACCAAGGCCAATGAAGCTATCCTTTTGTTGATTAATGATGGTGACATGAAGGATGCATTGACTAACACCTGGTTAGAAATTCCTTTCAAAGGTTTTGTTATTATACAAGCATTTTTAATCTTTATTTTGATTATTATGCTTTGCTGCCTACAGTACACACTATGCCAACATTGTGAGCAGCTCGAGTTCCTTTAAAAAGCTCACGAGTCGGGTTTGTAAATGACCACTGCTCTCTGGCCTTTCCCTAGATTTGCCTGTGTTGCCCTTGGAGGCAACAAGGGGAGAATGATACACGAGGCCCCTGCACCCTAATTGGTACCCTCAGAGGTACACCGTAGACAGCTAGTACTTAAGCATATGTTATATTAACATATAGGGCTAAAGGCATCTACCGTACAAGAGTAGATGTCAGGATATGTATGCATATTGTTGTAATTCACTTTGCTTGTTAATACATATACTCTCCTATGTATTTTCTGTGTATTTCTTACTTGTAAGATGCCAAAGCACCTGTGTCCTTGGAGTAAGTATGATATGAAAGTCGGCATTGCTACCTTTCGGTGATTTGTACTACTACACTGAGTTATGTAAGACTCTGTATAAGAACTCTTTTGTTTCACAAACTGATGACTATTACAGAATTGTATAATGTTATCTTGGACCTTGAAGCCACCTCTAATTTAGCCAATAGGGCTCATCTCTGTAACTAGAAATGTTTCTATCTTACAGTAGCCATAGTAATTATCATAGGTATATAATGTGATACACTAGTCTTGTACCTCGGAGATCCCAAGAGACACAAAGAAACCTTGAGGTATAGGGAATGCTTAGCACTGGTTCCCGGTTCGTATTGGTAAGAACTGCTTAGGGCAACTGTGATTTTATCCTTTTTGGTAGCAATAAACAAGTTTTATTACTCTTATGCAACGTGTCTGTGATTACTTGCAGTCCCAATATTGCCAAGAACTTGAAAGTGAGGTTTAAACCTCCTGACACTCTGTACAGACAGCTGGTGAGACCCCATCTGAAGTTCTACGTGCAGTTCTGGAGACTCAATCTCTGCAAGGACATAGACAGGATGGAGGCAGTCCAGATGAGGGCAACTAAAATGGTGCAGGGTCTGCACCAGAAGACATATGAAGAGAGAGAGACTTAAGGAGCTTAATATGTATACCTTCATGGAAAGGAGGGACAGGGGGACATGATAGAAATGTTCAAGTACCTCAAGGGAATCAACAAAGTCCAAGAAGGTAGCATCTTTCAGAAAAGGAGATGTGCATAAAAAGGGGGCACAATTTGAAGATAGAAGGAGGATGGCTCAGAGGTAATGTGAGGAAGTATTTTTTCATAGAGAGGGTAGTGGATGCATGGAATGGCCTTTCTGAGGAGGTTGTGGAGTCAAAAACAGTGGGGGAATTCAAAAATGCATGGGGCCGATATAAGGCAATTCTAGGGGCTGGGGTAGGACTAAGTAGGCTGTTGGTTAATTAGGATCAGCAGCTTATCCATTAGGTATGGAAATGGGCAGAATGGGTAATCCAAGCAATCCTTATCTTCTGTCAAATTCTCTGTTTCTGTGTTTCTATGTAAAAGGGGCATAACAGTTTTAAAGATCACATGCAATGGTTTTTATATATTTTTTATAAAACTTGAAAAGCTAAAATTCAGGTCCATATCTCATGATTAGTGTTTCCTGAAAATTTCATGCTGTTTGGTTTTATCATTTTCCTTAAATCAACATTTTTGAACTTGCTCTACAGTGACTGAAAACAGTGTAGTTATTGCTGTCCTCTCAGCCAAGGTTAGACAGCGAAGGCATCATTTTTGAGTAGCTTGCCATTTTAGAGTCCCAATCAGAGCAACACTCTGTAGAGTTAATGGTTTTCTGAGCTCTCCAGGTTTCTTACAAACCCAGTATCTGGTTTATGTTTAGATAAATAAACTTAAAATCTATCATTCTCTTCCATTAAAAAGGTGATCACTTGAGTTTCATTGCTGAACTGAAAAAGTGAAAATCTATCTCTGTGAGAAATCTGCTTGTATGTATCACAGCTCTCAGGTCTTTCTAATCAAAACTTAGATTTTTTTTTCTAACTATATAACACAAGTCTGTTTAATTAATATAAAATAAATGTAAATCTTGTTCATTCACAAAAACACTTTGTCTTTGATGTAGCCTTCAAAAACACATTCGTATAAGAACATGTTTTTTCCATGTCAGATTCTGAACTCACAAATTTCAGTTCTTTGGTAGTTTCTGTGTGAAAATACATCATATATGTGAACTAAAAACACTATATGGCATCCTGATGCACCATGTCTCTGCCCCACAGTTCAGGCAGATGCAGTCTACTGCCACACAGTCCCCTGCCTCACAAGCCCCTTGCATTCTGCTCCACATTTGAGGCTGCTGCACCCATGTGCCCACTGTCTTCTCCCACACAGTCAGGGATTGTGCATGCTGCTGCCTTCATCCCCTGCCTGAAGAATCAATCCAACTACCCAAACCTCTCCATAACTCCTCTCCCTCCTTGCTTCCCCCAACCCACTTCTCCCATTCTTAGCTACCTTTGCCAGCCCTACACTCTCCACCTCCTCCCCTTATCAACCAATCTTCCTCTCCCTAAACCTCTGGTCAATTCACACTACACCAACCCCCTTCCCCGCCATAGGTTTCTACCATAACAAACTATGCCTACTTCATGAATGGTTCCCCTCTTTCTCCCCCCTACCAACTACTTTTCAACATATTACTAGAGGCAGGTCACTTAAGCTATTCTTGTTTTCATATGTCAGGCACAGGAGGCTTCTCCTTCTCCTCTTATTCCTTTCCAGGTCCATCCATTCCAATCCCCATCCTCCCATTGCTAGCTATTCTAACCAATTTATTCCCCTCATGCACTCCAATCAACTCAAAATTATACATCTCAACATCCAAATTTAATTGCTATAAAAACTGTGCTTGAATCATGCTTATCTGACAAAACTTTCAACCTTATTGTCTTCACTGAAACTTGGCTCACCTATAAAATCCCTTCTAATGAAATATACCTAGATGGGTAGTCCCTCTTTAGGAAGGATAGAATTGGTAAAACAGGAAATGGTTGCCTCTCTTGGATAGCAAATCACCTTATCGCCTCCAAACTAGTAAAACCACTCAAAACCCCCAGCCTTGAATTCTTACCAATCAATTTCCTACTTGGCAACAACAAAATAATAACTGTCAGCATCACCTATCTCCCTCCTGGCACCCTCTCAAAAGAACTAGATGGTTTTCTCAATATTTAAAATTCACTCCCCCTTGGAAGGGAATTGGTAATCCCTGGCAATTTTAATCTAAACTAGCAGTCCCCTCAGTCTTTAGCTGTCAAGTAATCTGTCATCAGCCAAGGCCTCCATCAGCTCATCATCTCCCTAACAGGTACCATCATTAGGACAGGCATACGCTATGGAAGTTGGCTTATCTAAACCAACTACAGCACTTCTTGGTTTATGTTCTTTGTCCTGTCCTAAATTACACTTGATACTCTGACTTTTTGCCTCAGCGTTATCTCAGTCCATGTGCTACACCTAACTGTAACCAATGTATTCTCTGTGCTACAAGATAAACTGCAATCCAATGCTACTGTCAATTACTAAACTGTAAACAATGCCTTCCTTGTGCCGCTAGTTGAACTGTATTGAATGTTGTTTCCCTATTTACCTCTGTAACTTGTATAACTGTAACCTCAGTCTACTGTATACCATGTCAAATGTAAATCTCTTGATAACCTGAATGTTATCTCCCACTGTACCCCCTTCCCCCAGGTTGCACTGGGAGATGAGCATCTTCTTGCTCAGTGTACCTTTCCTGGTGAAACAGTTTCAATAAATAAATAAACATTTGTCTCTCATCCTTCTCACTTTACCTTCTCAGGTCTAAACCCCCCCCCATAAGCAAAAATACATTCAAACCAGACAGTTTAAAAAACTCAATCCACCGGAGTTTTATCAAGTTGCCCTAGCCACTGACTGGTAGTTTACAGAATCCATTATGGGTATTGACACCACCTTTGAAGAGTTCAGCAGCAAATTCCTTGCCATACGTGACCTGTTATCCCCATTAAAAAAAAACTTAGTGTGAAAGGTAACAGCCGTCACTGAATCTCCTCTGATCTCCCCAAACTCATGAGGGATAGAGACTGGGCATCATCTAAATGCAGGAAACTAAAGCATCCCCACCTTCTTCAACAATACAAATCTCTCTGTAACAGATGTAAACCAGCTGTCTAGTCTTCCCAAACCACCTTCCTTACTGAGAAGGAACAGTGCAGCTCCAGGGTCAACCCAAAGCACACTTGTAACATTCTTTTTTTTTTTTTAAATAGTTTGCTTTATTGTAGTATTACAAAGTACTGTAGATTTTTTGTACAATACACAGATCTCTTGTTCAGATACTGAAACAAACAGCCAGTGTTATGTGTCAGGATATTGTACATCTACATTGGTACACAGACTGTGGATTGTAACATCTGCTCACTTTTGTAACCAAGACCGAGTAATTTCAATAAACTTGACCTTACCTAACAAGAGTATCTGATTCCAATAGCATGGTAGAGTATAACCACAGAACTAGTAAGACCTTATATTCCCACCCCCACCCCCATTTCACCACTACAATATATAAAAGGAATAATTCCTTTCCTAGAGCGATGTAGGAATAGTCACATTACTCAATAAGGAAGAGTTAGAGGACTAAGTCAATAACCATCTCCAGGCTGTATCAAGACCAGATCCAAAACAAGGCTCTCCTAAGTGGATAACAGGGCGTGTAGAGGTGCCCATACTCTCTGATATTTTTTACTGCACTTGGACATATTGGCAATAAAGTATTCCGCTTGCAAAGCAAATAGTATTTCTTTATGCCATTCTACATACGAAGGGGTTTGCTGGTCTAACCAGTAGCGCAATATGATTTTCTTAGCGCAGAGAGATATCAGTGTCATATGTTTCCTCTGATTACCTACTAGAGTTTCGTCTGAGTCACCCAAGATGCAGATTTCCAGACTAAAAGCATTTTGGAGCCCAAGTATAGGATCCAGTTTAGACCTGAAGGCAGCCCAAAATGGAGTAACTTTGTCACATTCCCAAAGGATATGAAGGAGTGTACCTCTTTGTGAACCACATCTGGTACAAATTTCCGATGTATGATTCCCCATCTTACTAAGTTTTACAGGGGTGTAGTATAGGTCATGCTGCACATAAAATTGAAGCAGCCTATACCGATCCCACCTGATATCCTTATACAGCCTTTTCCAGATTTGTTGCCATTGACGAGGTACTTGGGAGGCGGAGGGGAGGGACCTATCCCACGTGTAATGTTGTACATCTTCTTGTTCACTATTACTTATTTGAAGTGCCTTATAGTAGAAGGTGACAAGGTGAGACAGAGGTCTCCTGGTAAGTGAGCTAAGTATAGGACCGGACATAGACCGACTCCAGAGGCCGCTACCAAAATGCTGTATTAGGACGTGGGATATTTGAAGGTACTTAAAACAAAAAGAAGCAGGTAATTTGTATTTTGTGCTAAAAGCTGAGAAGGCAAGTAATTTACCATTTTCGGTTAGGTCAGCCACCGTGATTTCACATTCCGACAGCCAAAATGAAGCAGTGACAAACTTACCCCCTATTTTAAAATTAGGGTTTTTGAAAAGAGGTTGGGACATGTCCTTTGATGGTGAAAGCCTGAAGGTTTTGTTCAACTGATCATGTATCCGTATCAAGATCGTGATTGGTGTGGGTTCACACAATTTGGGAACTTTATTAGCGGTAATGTAAGGGAGGCTCTTAATATTGATTCTCTGCAGCACTGCATATTGACTGTTCTATTTGTAACCATAGTGGGGGTCCTTTGTGGATTTTAACCATCGAGAGACTGTGGCACAATTAATGGCCAAGTAATAGAGGTAGATATTAGGGACTTGCAATCCACCATGCTCTTTGGCCCTCTGCAATTTAGTAATTGCTCTCCGAGGCGATTTATTTCTCCAAATAAATTTAGAGATAATGCTATGCACCTGATGAAACCACGAATGGGGAAGGAATAAATTCAGCATCTGGAGGGGTACAATAAATGAGGCAGGACGTTCATTTTTATAATGCTGATACGTCCCCAGAGAGAAATGGGAAGCGATATCCAACGATTAAGGTCCGTTTTAATGCGTATAAGTAACTTGTCCAAGTTATATTGTTGCATTTTGCTTACGGATTGTGACAGAAATATGCCTAGATAATTTATTTTATCCCTTACCCAGGTGAGCCCGAGGTGCTCCAAGTCTGCCTTTAAAGTCCAACTGTTTAGAGGCATTACTTCTTGTTTTGGCTACATTTAATTTATAGTTGGAGAGTTCCCAAACTCTTTGATAATGTTGAGGGTAGCTGGTATAGACGATTTGGATTTGTGACATGAAGCATGATGTCATCGGCATATACCGATAACTTATATTGAAATCACTGGATCGGAATGCCAGATACTGATGCGGAGTGATTAATCCTCCTGATGAGTGGCTCTAAAATAAGTTAAACAAGTAGGAGACAGGGGCAGCCTTGCCTCATTCACTGCTGAGAGGGAAGGATTGTGATATTACCCCATTACATAGTACCCTAGCAGTAGGGTGGGAGTAAAGAATTTTGATCCACTTTATAAACTGTAAAGGAATTCTTATCTGGGTAATATACGAACAAATAGTCCCATGAGACACGGTCAGTAGTTTTTTCCACATCAAGGGACACTAGAGCTGCCGGAGTATGACAGTCCCTTGCTGCCGAGATGAGATGAAAGATTTTACTGAAGTGATCCGATGAGAGACTCCTGCCACAAACCAACCTGCTCGGGCTTATTAAGGAAAGTCGGACCTTGGCTAACCTATTAGCCAGGATTTTGGTGAGAATCTTCATATCCACATTTATTAATGAAATTGGACGATAGCTCGATACTAAAGTGGGGTCTTTGTCTGGCTTGGGGAGCACAACAATAGTGGCCTCGGTGAGGCTGAGATCTGAGAGACCATGATGGAACATATAGTTATATGTATCAAGCAGGACAGTACTAAGCTGAGATTTGAATACCTTATAAAAATTGGATGTGTAGCCATCTGGGCCCGGGGCTTTATCTGCAGGGAGAGCTTCAATAGCCTCATGTACTTCGCTTATACTGAGGGGAGCTTGTAGAAGGGCTATTTGGCGCTGGGATAAACTTGGAAGATCTATATCCTCTAGAAAACAGTCCAGTGTGATATTCTTAGAGGATTGAAGGGGGCAGGAATATAAAGACTGATAATATGTTTTGAAGCATAGAGCTATCTCTTCAGGAGTAGTATGGTACCTCGCCGTCAGTTCCTGTATGGTAACTACCATCCTATCCATCACCTGTGACCTGAGCCTTAGGGCGAGTAGTTTCCCCGCCTTGTCCCCTTGATCGAAGTAAGTGGCTTTTGTTTTAAAATGGAGATATTCCACTTTATCGCCAAGAAGAGTATTGTATTGGAATCGAAGGCTTTCCAGCCTTTCGAATTCCATGGGGTGTGACTGGGGAGATAGAGTTTGCTCCAGAGCCCTAATCTGTTGTAAGAGTGAGGAAGATTCTGATAAAATTTTCTTTTTCCTAATGGTGGCCAACCGGATAATCTCGCCTCTTAACAAGCATTTCATAGCCCCCCAGAGCACATCTAACTTCGGCATGGACCCGGTGTTAGACTCCTGAAAATTTGTAATGTACCTTTGTAAGAGATCGACTATCTTCTGGGATCTAAGTAATTGGGGATTAAATCTCCAGACCTTAAATTGGTTAGTAGGGGAGGGTATAGACCATTGCAAAGTAGTTGGGTGGTGGTCAGAGATCACTTTGGAAAGATAGACACAACTCTGAACCCTCGCAAGGTGCTCAATCCCCAACAAAAAGAAGTCAATTCTTGAGAATGTGTTATGGGGAGGGAGTGAAATGAGTAGTCCTGAGAGGAAGGGAAAAGGGTCCTCCATGGATCCACAAGACCCAGAGTATTCATAAGATCTCTGAGAGCCAACTGAGCTGGGGTGTATGGGGCATGCCTTGTTTTTGATCTATCAAGGCTGTTACTGAGAACCAAGTTCCAGTCTCCACCGAGTAAGATAGGGAGCTTAGACCATGATGCCAGATTGGACATGAGACTTGAGAAGAATTGGGGTCATCACTAAGTGGTCAACGTGGATCCTATTACCACATTTCAGTATGGCTTATATTGCTCTCAAAGTATATATCTGTAGAGGTCACCTATCGATTGCAACAGGCTAAAAGGTATACGACGTGCAATTAATACAGCAACTCCATTTCTATGAGAGTCTAACCCAGTGCCAAGCACATGTCCCACCCATGTTCTCCTTAAATTATTGATTTGTGAGCCAGGTAGATGTGTCTCCTGAATAAAAGCTACATCTATGTTAAGTTTATGAAGATGCAGCAATATCTTGGTCCTTTTGGTAGGGGATTGAGCACCTTTAACATTCCAAGAACAAAACTTTAACACACTTGTCATGATTAAACGGTATCAATAAGAGCCCAATATCATCTGACTCTTCCTCAAGAAGGAGTCATTTCCAGTGCACTATTCCATATTGACTTAGTGGCTAACCCCAAATCCTTCCCACCCTCCCTACAACAACATCCCCTTTATTCACGAATTCCCCCTTCCCAACCACCCTACCCCATTTATTCACTCTCAACCCCATCCCCATTCCCATGCCCACCTTAATAAACTAATATGTTCCTTTCCCCTATATTGCACCTCCCCCCCATTTAATCCCTCTACCCATATTGGGGTAGGCATTATACCAGATACAAGAAACAAGATTATGGGCCAACATTATCCGCCCTTTGAAAACGAGAAGTATTATCAGTGATAAACTACAAGTTCTTATTCCCAACAACCCAGTGGGTAGATGACCCACCCTATGCCAGACTGTGATGCACTGAGTAGACTGCCAGACTATCCAGAGATTCCCGCTTTCCACCCCGGCCCCCTAAATCAAAGACATGAATATAGTACTATTTACATCCATCTGATAGACATCAAAAAACAAAAAGGGGGGAGTCTAAGCCCCTCTGCACCACATTAGTCGCAGGTATTCATATAAGTCCATATGCAAAACGTCCTCAAATCATTTCAACAGGAGCTTCTAAAATAATAAAAAAAAAAAAAGTGGGGGAGGAGGGGGGGGAGAAGGGATACAAGCCCTCCTGCACCATCATAGTCACAGGAGTTGAACACATGTCCATATGTAAGACATCTTCAGATCACACAGTAATCCCCAGTACTCAGCACACTCTCATCTGTAAAGCGTCTTCCAATCAGTGCAACAAGAGCTTCCAGAATAGCAAAAAAAAAAAAAAAAGGTGGGGGCTTCAGTTTCCAGCCTGACAGGAATGAAGAAGGGTCCAATTGGAGCAGCTGCAGATGCTCTCTTTCTTACACATGGAGTTCTACTGCCCTCATGTGGCGCTTTTAATTAATACCAGGAGGTCAGAGGTTTCTTAACGATTTGTCAGTTATAATTGTAGTGATTTATTAAGTGGCAAATCCGCAGGCATCCACTTAAAATACAGGTCCCCACAGTGGTCAGCCTTGCTAAAGCACATCATCACTTGAAGGCGAGTGAATTAGTAAGTAGCCTCATGGCCCTTCAGCGAGAAGGGAACAGGTCAGGGTACATCTGATGCAGTGTGGCAAGTGCCAACTGCACATTGTCAAAGGAGTGCCATGATTCTGCTTGCATAACCATCAGTCTGGAAGGGTATTGGACTTTATACTTAATACTTGCAGCGATTAATTTTGACACTATGGGGTGGTACTCCGCTCGGCGTTGTCTCACTGTGGCAGGAATATCTTGAGTCAAGCAAAGCTGTTGGCCCTCCCAGGTAATCTGCTGCAGTTTCCTAACCTGTTCCAGAATATAAGATTTATCCAGGTAATTTAGTAGCTTGATGATAACTGGTCTCGGAGGCTTTCCACTCGTGGGCTTAGGTCTCAATGACCGGTGAGCCCTCTCTATTATGTATGAGGGGTTGTTCGGGGGAGGGACCAGCAATCTTAGCCAGGAGCTTCTGACAAAATAAAATGGGAGCTGTTCCTTCTGCTTCCTCGGCAAGACCAAAAATAACAATGTTGTTCCTCCTACTACGGCCCTCCAAGTCTTCTAACTTGGATTCAGCTTTGTGCAGTCTTTGCCTCAAAGAAACCACCTCCAGGTCCATCTTATTTTTCCAATTTTCCAATGAAGCTGTGTGAGCTGAGAGATCTGAAATAGCTCGATTCGTATCAGTCAAATCACTTCTGAGTGATTTGATTTCTCTAGTTATGTCCTGCAAGGCAGACTTGAAGAGCTGCATTTCCCTCGAGGAATTTCTGTTCTGATAGCGGGGTCACAGCCGATTGAGATGCCATGGGAATGAGAGGTTTAACAGAGCCTCCAGTCTGGCCTTTGGATCTTTTCGATCCTTTCTCCGGGGTTTGGGGGGTGGTCACGGCGCCTGGCGCATTTCAGCTTCCATGCCTCAGCTAGGCCCCAGATTTCTTTAGCTCGGCGCTTGCTTACAGGTAGGCAAAAGAGATTCCTGGAACCCCAAATATGCTGCACACGGTAAGCCGCGATGAAGCCCTTCTTTTAAATTAACACCAATGCTCAGTATCACATATTTTGGATGTTTATAGGAGGAACGAAGCGGGAGCAGGTCTCCAGAGCAGCTAATCTCACAGCAGCATCATGTGATCACTTGTAACATTCTTAATGACCTTGTCAGTAAAGGGCAGACAAATAAGCAGCTCAGCCTCTCCTCCAGTAAAAGAACAGTCACAGATCCTATGGAAGAAGCTTTCCTTTTTAACAACCACTTTGGTGATCCTTATTAATAGAAGCCCAATCACTCTTCTGCCCCGAGCCCTTCCTCCCTTCCCCCATCACTCCCACTCCCATTTCTATTTTTGTTACCTCACCCCCTCTGAAGAAGTTCAGTTAATAAAGGCCCATGACCCAAGACCTCCATAGAGCTTGACAACATTGACAAAAGGGTCCTCAAACTGGTTTGTGAATCCATTGCCGTTCCCTTCACCAATATTTTTAACCACTCCATGTGCACAGGGTCTTATCCACTCAAATGGACATGTGCTATCATCAAACCCCTCTGCAAAACCGGACATGAAGGTGACATCTCTAGCTGCAGACCCATCTCCCTCTTGGCTCCCTAATCAAAATTCTGGAAAAAAATAATTCGCAAGCAAACCACTGAATTTTTACTTAGCAAGCTACAGACAGACTTTCATAGCCTCCACTTCTGGTTCTCATCCAAACGGCTTGTGCTTAATGAAAAAAAAAAAACTAAATCATGCTTTCTCCAACCCACAGAAACCAGTTTCTTTCAATTTCATGCTCCTTGGCAATGACGGCAACCCAATTGAAAGAGTCAGTGAATTCAAATACCTTGGCCTGCACCTCGACAGCCACCTCAACTTTGATTCACACATGAATCAGCTAATTAAAAAAGCCACCCAAAGGCTTGTCTTGCTGTGTAGAGTGAAGCCTTTCTTAACCATTGAATTCAAGACCCTGCTCACCGCCAGTTTCCTGGTCCCTTTGTTTGACTAAGGTGCCCTAGTTTATGTTCCACCCTTACACATGGCAACCTCAACAAGGTCCAGTCCAGCTATCATAACATCATCCATTTTTTCTCCAGTCTCCACAAATTCACCCACCCCTTTGACCTGTACGGACTCTCCAACTGGACCTCACTTGAAGACAGACTCAGCTGCAAAACTGTCACTTTCTTCCACAAACTATCTCTTGGTGTCTTCTCTGACAGTATCATATCTCTCTTCCCCAAGTTTTCCCTCTCTCGGACCACAAGATTGTCCTCCTCCCTCTCCTCCTCCACCCCATACTGTTGCACCGCCCAAGGCCATGACACCCTCTCCTACAAGGGTGCTAAACTTTTCAACAGTCTTCCCCCTGCTACCATCCAGTGCCCCTCTATGGCTACCTTTAAATATAATCTAAAGTTACACCCTTCTCGGGCAGCCATCTGCAGGTGTCCTACATGATTATTTCCCCACAAGGTGCCCCCCCCCACTTTAACAGCTTAACCTTGCACCATCCCTTATGGTGGCAGGGTTACTAGGTCTGAGAAGTTTCCAAGCACCTGTCTTACCATTGCAATTTTTATCATGCATTTGTTTATCTTAATTGTTTCAGTGTTTTAACTGAACTTATACTGTATTGTATCTAGTTTGCTTGTACCTCCAATAACTGTGAACTGCTGACTGTCTTGCTTTTAATCTATGTAACCCCCATGTTGTATTTGTCCACAACTGGATGCTTGTAAAAATGGGTAACTTTTGCTCACATGTTTTTCCAGTATAATAAATAAACTGAAACTGAAATCTGAAAAGGATATAGACAGGACTGGGTGAATCAGCCTCTTGAGGCTGGATGGGTGGACTTGGAAAAGAAAGGTTGCCTTGGCTGCTTGTCTGCAAATCTGGCTAAGCGCAGTCATAGGAAATATTCTAATCTGGATTCGGCTAACCCTCTGGTCATCTGGGTACTGGAGGCATGAGAGCAGCTGCAATGCCACAGAAGAGGACTGGAGGAGAAAACTCTCCGGGTAACTATGGCAGAGAATCCTTTTTTTTGCTAGGTTTTCCAGATGGTGGGTTTTGGGAGTGGGAGAATTGGGGGGTGATGTGTATGGGTAATCTTGTTACCCAGGAGAGGATGCACTCCTTTGCAGACCTGCAAGGCGATACAGGCTTACCAAAAACATATCTGTTCTGGTATTTACAGGAGAAAGCATATGCGAAGGGACTAGATAGGGACCCAGTTACTGCATCACCATAGGTGCAGGTAGAGCAACTAGTATATGCAGCTACGCTGAACTCCAAGAGTATCATCCGGAAGGCCATGTGATAAGATCGACAATATCTCCCTGACCTTACCCATAACAGTAGGGCACTGTGGGAGAGGGACCTCAGGGTACCTATTTAGGAGGAGGATTGAAGACTACAGTTAAGCTCTCATATGGGTATTTTGATATGTAACAAATATAAGGAATCCTTATATAAATTTATACACTGATTATATTCTCCCCCTCTGATACTGCAAAGTTTAACCCTACAGTCTCACCTTTCTGTGGGAAATGTAAAGCTGAGTTGGGATTCTATATACATTACTTCTGGACATCAATCAATCAATCAATCAAGTCTTTATTTAACCAGGCGTTCATCGTTGAGCAGAAGCTCATTTGCAAGATGGACCTGGGTGGATCATGAACAATTGTATATACAGGTCAAAACAGGTATTTACAAGGTAATACAGATAATACTCTTTACAGAGAGGAAGAAAAAGAAGTTCATACGTACATTGAATTATACAGATATTGTACAGATTACACGGTATTTACATACATAGAAGTGTCTATAGGAAGATAAAGCAGGTTATCTAAGGTTGCAGGAGGAAGTAACGGAAGAAAAAAATTAAAATTAAAATATACATCAGGTAGAGGTGAAGGTAGGGGGAAGGGAGGGAGGTAGGGGGAGAAAGGCTAGGAGGGCACAGTGCACAGAGAGGAGTTGGTAAAACAGGATGTAGAGAAGGTGGATGGAGAAAAGGAGTATGTGTGAGCCCTGGGATTGAATGCTATAAAGTACAGGGCATGGTAGGATGTCACAACCCGGGGTAGTGAGCTCCTATCCGAGGTTGGGAAAGGAAGAATAAGGGGATAGATGGGCCTAGTGTTGATAAGACAGGGGGATAAGAGAGAGAGAGAGAGAGAGAACAATTAAGCTGGTGAGGAGCAAGCTGGAGGGTCAGTACTTAAAATTGGGTCTAGGCATGGCTATATACCAGTGCAGACACCGGTACTGGGTATGAGTGGGTGAAGCAGTTACATACTTCTCTGATTGTATGGAAATAAAGCATCTTAAAGGCATTTATACTGATTAGAGTGCTTAATTTGAGGGTTTTTTGTAGATTGTTCCATAAGGTAGGTAGCACAAAGCTTATGGCTGCCCTGCCGAAGAGGGATTTTGCTTTGGGTACTTTAAGTGTAATAGCTGAGTAACTTCTTAATGCGTATTTCCCAATTATACTCAGGGGAAGACAGCAGGAGATATAGTAAGGCAACTTATTAGAGATGGATCTATAGGTCCAGAGAGCGGCGTTTCTGTGGTGCCTGAACTTTAGTGATGTCCACCCCACTGCCACATATAGGGTGCAGTGATGCATGTCAAAGGGGAGTCCCGTTATAAACCTCAATGCTTGATGGTAGAGTGTGTCCAATTTAGCCATGTAAGAGTTGGAGCATTGGCTGTAGAGGAAGTCAGTGTAATCAACCAATGATAGGAAAATGGATTGGACCAGTTGTTTCTTGGCATCTCTGGTGAGAAATTGGTTGATTCTAAAAAACAGTCCAAGCCTTTGCCGAAGTCGTTTTAGCAAGACCTTGATATGTTCAATGAAGGAGAGTCTTTGGTCTATCCAAACTCCCAGGTACTTGAATTTTGTAACAAATTCTAGTTTTTCACCTAGAACTGTGGTAATTTGGGGAACTGTCCCACTGGACACAGGGTTAGCTGTACGGATAAAAGGGGAAAGGACCATGACTTTAGTTTTTTTGGCATTAAGGAGTAGCATTTTTTGGAGGAGTTGGCTTTGCAAAAGGTTGAATTCTGACAGTAGGTCATTGCAGGCAGCTTCAGGTGTTGGGCGACTCACGTAGAGAACTGTATCATCTGCAAACAGATGGATGTTGGCTTCTTTTATACAGTAGTCGATGTTATTAATGTTGATTGCAAAAAGTAAGGGCCCTAATATAGAACCTTGAGGTACCCTCTTGCAGAGTTTTAAGGGGACAGGCCTCCTTGGCTTTAACTTGTTGAAGGTGCCCTGTAAGATAGTCAGTAAACCGACGCAGAGAGGAGAGGTCCACACCTATGGTTTGAAGGGAGGAGAGGAGCAGACTATGGTCGACGGTGTCAAAAGCCTTGCTTAGATCAAGGAAAACAGTACAAATAAAGTTTTTGCTCTCACGATTACGCTGCCAGTCATTAGTAACTTTGGCGAGGGCTGAGATAGTGCTATGATTAGCTCTGAATCCGGACTGCATAGGATTTAGCATTTCCCTAGACTCAAGGTGAGTCCTCAGCTGTGCATTTACAATTTTCTCTAGGAGCTTGGACAGGACCGGAAGGAGAGAAATTGGCCTGTAGTTATTGAGATCGCCAGGGTCACCTGATTTGAACAGTGGTATGACATGTGCTGTCTTCCATATAGGTGGTAAGGTGCCCTGAGACAGGGATAAGTTAAAATGGTGGGTGACAGCTGGGTATTGCTAGTACGTGGTAGGCAATTTTTGGAAGTAAGGGTCAAGGGTGTCGGCCCCAGCACTTTTTCTAGTATCCAACTGAAGCAAGAGGTCCTCTACTTCTTTCAGTGGGGCAGGTTGAAGTGAGAAAGGCAGCGAAGCTATTGGAGTTTCAGGCAGTTGGCTGGCAGTCTGGGAGTGAAGTATGTTTGCAGGGGAGTTATCAAATGCCATGTCTGCAGTAGCAAAGTGGTTACTGAATGCATCAAGTATATCCATCTTTTCGGTTATAGTCAAGTTGTCAGAGGTAATCTTGGTCGGGAGTGAATTTCCTGTGGAGTGGCCTAGCAGATCATTGATTGTGTTCCAGAGCTTGATTGGGCTCTTTGTGGCACAGTCTAGTTCGGATTTGAAGAAGGTGGCCTTCGATTCTCTGATTGTTTCGGTACATACATTTCATAGTCTCCTGAACTGGTTCCAGTCCTCTGCAGTGTTCAGTCTGAACGCTTTTTTCCAGAGCTTATTTCTTTCTAGAAGCAAGGACTTGATCTGAGGGGTGAACCATTTACAGGTTTTGGTCCTAGTTCAAACTTTAATCAGGGGATCATACTTATTAAGGGCCCTTGATAGAATGTTGTGGAAGATATTGTAAGCTGACGTAATTGTTTTGGCCAGGTAGAAATCTTGCCACTCGGGGAAGTACTTAAGCTCGTTTAGGTAGGCATGTTCATTGAAGTTGCACCTGGATCCCTTCATAGAGAACTTGCTGATGGGTGCTGGGTTGTTGGTGGATCTTAATCCCGCAATAAAACAATGGTCGCTGGAGTCTGAGAAGAAGACAGCCGCGTGGGAGAAGAGATAAGGTTTGCTTACCATTAGCACATCCAAACGTGTACTTTTACTGGGGTTCTTCACGTGTGGGTGTGTTGGTTCAGTAATAAGTTGCGTCAGCCCATGTTCATCACAGAATGATGCAAGGGGGGCAGCTGTGTTACAGAGACAGTTAAAGTTGAGGTCTCCTAAAATAATAGTTTCTGGCAGCCCCTGTCCCAACTTGTCACTAAGATATGACACAAGCTGTAGGCCAGCAGACGGTGGTCTGTAGCATCCTATTACACAGAGTGCAATAGTCTGTGTAATTTACACTTTGAGAATTAGGCATTCAAACTCGCTGGCGACAGAAGCCGAGGATAAGCAGAAGGCAGAAAATGTGTCTTTAATGTAGATAGCTACCCCTCCTCCTCTGGTATGCCTATCAGCTCTGAACAAGGCATAGTTGGGTATGTTTACTTCTCTATCAGTGGTGCTGGGTCTAAGCCAAGTTTCGGAAATCACAAGTATGTCAGGAGAGGTATGATTTACCCAGGTTTGTATTAAGGTTATCTTTTTAAGGAGGCTACATAATGTTAATATGCAAGAAGCTATTCCTTTTAAATTTGCTAGTTCTGCTGGCAAAGCAATTGCTTCTGGGGCCAGGGTTGAGTTCTAGGTTGCCTGAACATAGCAGGAGGATAAGTAGGATTTTTCTAAGAGCGCTAATTATAATCTTGTAATTCCTGCCTTTCTCCCATCTAGTAGATCTGATGTTTTTAGGGATTGGAAAGTAGCCACCATAGAAGACCTGATCTGTTGTAGCAAGAGCTAGTACCTCTACCACAATAGGTGGGGAGGAGATAGAAGTCTGCATGCCCACTCCTAAAGAAATTCTGGGTTTAAGAGGCATGAGAAAGTTCAACTATGTTGGGGCGTCAGATCCCAATAACTCTGATTATCAAGCTATTTGGTATGGATGATCTTGGGGCAGATGGGTGGGGGCTACTCCCTTGATGGCTTTGAGGTTTAGTGGTATTAGCATGCTACTGCATTCTTAATACATGAGTCTCATGTGTCCCACCCACGGTCCAACATTGGAGGGCCCTGGTGATTCAGACCTTGGCAATGGAACACCTTTCATTTACCTTGAAGGGCAAGAATGAATGTTTCTCCTGGGTATGGGAACCCTTTCTGAACTCCCTGTCACCTCAAATGCCCAAACTTTGAGAGAAGGCTTAGTGCAAAAATCAAGGGGTAAGGGGAGAGGGAAGGTTACTTGAGACAGAATTACTGCTTTGTTTTGGAGGGTTACACCATGTTCAGGAAGGACAGAGGGGAAGAAAGGGGAGGAGGGGTTGCAATAATAGTCAAAAACTGCATTGGCATAGCAGGAGTAGAGGAGGCGGAGGGATCTGTGGAGGTTATTTGGTTCACCTTGATAACAAGGGGGGGCAAGACAGTAAAAATAGGAGTGGTGTATAGACCCCCTATGCTGGTGGAGGAATTGGAAGAGAGTCTGGTGGCAGATGTTGGGAGACACTACAGATTGGGTAGGGGAAGGGTGGTGGTGTTGGGGGACTTAAACATGCCAGGAACAGACTGGGGACTATGACATCTTCAGTGGCCATGGAACAGAGGTTGTTGGATGTCTTTCAGGATGTATTCCTAACCCAGCAGGTGGGGGAACCAACCAGGGAGGCATGGATACTGGATGTGATCCTAGTGGACAGTGACCAGATTGGGGGCCTGGAGGTAACGGACCCATTGGCGGGGAGTGACCATGCCATGGTCTGGTTCTGCCTGGACCTAGGAGGGGCTAGAAGGCTGCACAGAGACGGAAGTAACTGACTTCAGGGGGGGGCGGATTTCAAAGAAATCGGAAGGATCCTTATGGAGCATTTGGATGGGATTGGGGCAGACATGGATGCTGAGAGTAGGTGGGAAATCATCAGGAGGGGGATGCAGGATGCTACCAGCACCTTAGCAAGAGTGAGACACAAATTTGGTAGGGCCCGAAAACCCTGCTGGTGGACCAGGGAGGTTCAGGAGGTGGTGAGGGGAAAGAAGGTGGCCTACAGGCATTTCAAGTGCTCAAGGAATGAAAGGGATTGAGGGAAGTACGAGCTGATGGCCAGAAGGGCCACTAGGGTGGTGAGGGTGGCTAAGGCAAGGAAGGAGCAGAACCTGTCCAGGGAAATTAGGAGAGGGAACAAGGGGTTCTTTAGATACATTTGGGAAAAATGAAGGGTGAAGAGGCAGATTAGCAGGATTAAAACAGGGGAGGGATGGGCACAAGACCTGGGGGAGCAGGCTGAAGTACTAAATGAGTACTTTGCCTCAGTTTCCACCAAGGAAAATGGGGGGGCTGCATCATACATGGGAGGAAATGGTGAAACTGAGGGGGGGAACCTCACTGATCAGTGAGTCTGGGGAGGGGTGGGACCATCACTAGCAGAAGGGGAGAAGACAAAGGAAGGGGATGAGGAAGCGGAGGTGGAAATCATGGCAGAGAGAGTGAAGGAAACCCTCAGGTCCCTTAAGACACAGAAAGCATCGACATCCCAGAGTGCTGAAGAAACTGGCAGATGTGCTGGTGAAACTCCTGGCAGAGTTTTTCCACATCTCTCTCTCTGAGGACAGGGTGGGTGCCCCAGGACTGGAAGTTGATGCATATAGTGCCTATCCATGAGGGTGGATCAAGGGAGGTGACAGGGAACTATAGGCCCATCAGCCTGACATCGGTGGTGGGCAAGGTGATGGAGGGCATTGTCAAAGAGAGGCTGGGTGGGGACCTGGAAAAGTTGGGGTGCCTGGACGATAGACAGCATGGCTTCCTCCAGGAGAAATCTTGTCAGACAAACCTTGTGGAATTCTACAATTGGGTGATGAGTGCCTTGGACCTAGGTAGGCCAGTGGACATCCTCTTTCTTGACTTTAGCAAGGTGTTTGACTCTGTTCCTCACGGGGGCCTGTTGGATAAGCTGGGAGAAATGGGGGTTGGGAACCAGATGATCAGATGATAGGGAATTGGCTCCAGAATCGGACCCAGAGGGTCATGGTTGGTGGGATAGTCTCATCCCCAAGGAGAGTCATTAGTGGGGTTCCTCTGGGATCAGTCCTTGGGCCCCTCCTGTTCAACGTCTATGTCTCTGGCATAAGGAAAGGTATCAGGAGTGATATGAGTCTCTTTGTGGATGACTCAGAGATGGGGGCAGTGGTGGACGGGGAGGAGGGGAGGATGGCCCTATAGGGGGACCTGGAGGCTCTGGAAAGGTGGTCTAGAAAGTGGAAACTGAGGTTCGATGCAGGGAAATGCAAGGTACTGCACCTGGGAACCAGAAACCCTGGCCAAGTGTACACCCTGGGGGTGAAATGTTGCAAGTATCGATGGCTGAGAGGGACCTGGGGGTGGTGGTGGATATCAAGATGAACAACTCAGAGACTTGTAGGAGGGCAGCGGCCAAGGCCTACAGGATGCTAGGATGCATCACTAAGGGGATCACCTCCAGAAGGAAGGAAGTGATACTACCTCTGTTTAACTGCTTGGTGAGGCCGCACCTTGAGTACTGCGTGCAGTTTTGGAGGCCACACTTAAAGAGGGACATTGAACTCCTGGAGAGGGTCCAGAGGAGGGCAACCAAAATGATCTGGGGCTTGAGGGACAGGACCTATGGGAGAGAGGCTCAAAGAGCTAAATATGTACATATTGGTGGAGAGAAGGGACCGGGGGGATATGTTAGAGGTCTGCAGGCACATGAAGGGTATAAATAAGGGAGGCACAGCCAGGGTGCTCTGAAGGAAGGGGGGGCAACTAGAGGGCATGGGTGGAAGTTGGAGGGGAGATTCAGGAGAAAGGAGGAGGTGCTACTTCACTGAGAGGGTGGTGGAGCCATGGAATGTGCTGCCTGGGGGGCTGGTGGAGGCAGAGACAGTGGAGGGGTTCAAGAGGGGTGGGACAGGTACAGGGGAAGGGTTCTGGAAACAAAGTCCAGTGCAGCAAGAATATATAGGACTGGGAAAGGAGAAGCCCCAGAGAGCAAGGGGGGCAGCAAAGTCAGCTCCCAGAGTGAGGGCTGACCACACGAGCAGATGCAAAAGACTAATAGGCCTATTCTGCTGGCATTTTAGTATGTTAGTATGTTTTACTTCTCCTCTTCCTCCAAAGTTCCTTGTACTGTGATTTGGGAGATGCCCCATCCACGTCACATATGCTTCCAAATTGTAATACAGTGCTTTGTTAACATAACATAATTATTAATGACAGCTTTAGCAGTTATTGTATCTGTAATAACTGATACTGGACCATCTGTAAATAGTTTTTGAACGATACTCCTTTTATGTGATGTACTGCTGTGTTTTTTTTTAATTTGCGTGTCTGTACTCTTTATGATGGAAAATCAATAAAAAGAGTATGCAAAAATAAGGGATTCTGACAGCCAGTGGGACTCATCAAGAAAAAGGCCACCCAATATGTAATCTAACAGCCCTTGCTCCACCCCCGCAGACAGTGCAGGGCAGGAGCAGGGGCTGGCCCTGTGCCATGATAAGTGGGAAGCCGAGCGATCAGCACTGCAGAGGGCTACATTCATGTGGCTGGATCCAGACCATACCAGGAACAGTGACATCCACACCCCGATGTGAGCCCCATCTGCTTACTGGACCTGCAGAAGGCACACCTGTTGGTAGCATTATGCAGGTTCTGGGCATGGCCTTATTCCCCCTCTGCGACCTGTCCCTCCTCTGGCACTGCATCCAGTGTTGGTTTCCTGGGACCTTTACATGTCCTTATGCTGTGCAGCAGGGTTGGCAAGCCATGCCACCCTTCAGAAGCCTCTGCTAAATTCTTCCCATGCACCAAATGTGTGACACTCGGGAGCAGCTACCACTACTAGAGGGAGCATGGTGCAGGAAGCCCTCCCAAACATGAATTGGGTGCAGTGGCCCAGATGCAGTGAGGGTCAGAGCAAGGTGCTATTGACAATTTAAGTTATTAGTTAATAGTATTCCTAGATATGTTACTTTATTTTGTCTAATTTGATATGGCAATTGTTATTGAACAATATCACATTTATAAGGGTGAATTGGCAATTCTTTGAACTTAGTCCAGTTTATTTTATATCTAGACACTTGACCAAATATATGTAAAAGTTGAAGTATAATTTTATTTTAATTTAAAAGATCATTCAAGTAAACCAAAATACCATCAGCAAATAATGCAAATATAGAGAGTTATCTGCATATTGAAATAATGTAATTTCTTTTGATTTTATGATAGCTTTTGCCAAAGGTTCAATGTATACTGTGAATAAAAGTGAAGAAGGAGGACACCCTTGATGTGCACCTCTACATAAATTAAACATTGGTGAGATGCTATTAATGGTTCTCAATTTAGCCATAGTTTTAAAGATTAATTTAATCCAAGACAAATATTGCTTCCCTATGCTGGCTTTTTCAAGTACAGAAAGTAAATATGACCATTCCACCCTATTGAATGCCTTCTCAGCATCTGGGGACACCACCATAGCATTCCATTCATGAGCTATATGATCACTGGTTTGTCCATTTCTTTTGTTGTTTTGACATCTTCTTTCCTCGATAAAGTCTGTGTGAGCTTTGTAAATCAAATCTGGTAAAGTTAATTCTAATCTAGCAGCTAAAATTTTAGCAAGGATCTTATAATCTGAATTAAGTAGTGAAACTGGATGATAGGATATATATCTATATATATATATATATATATATAAAACACAATTTTTACCTTTTTTGGAACAGCTGTAATTAAGGCTTCATCAAAGGAAGAAGGAAGTTATTTTTTGTGCAATAAAGGAATTGAACAGGCCATGCAAGTAGGGTACTGGCGATTTCCCAATTACTTTGTAAAAATCAGTACTCAAGCCACCCAGTCCAGGGCACTTCACTGATTTCAGAGATTTCTATAGTTGCTTTGCTGACCTAGAAATTATTTCGGACAATTACTGTTTACAGGAATGTCTTTATATAGTTCCTTCTCTTGGTGTATCCTGTTCACTTGTTCTGATTCATATAATGTTTTATAATAGTTCATAAATACGTTATTAATATCCTCTGGGTTGGAGGAGAAAAGTCCTGTATGTGGATTGACCTGTTCAATAAACCATTCTACCTTTTCTTTTTGTAGCATACAAGCTAACAGTTTTCCAGTCTTATCTGCTCATGCATAGTATTTAGTTTTAGAAATGAAGGCTAATCTTTCAGCTTTTTCTTTCAAACTCCCTTCCCCCTCTTGAAGCCTCTCTCTTAAAGTGACCTGTCTCCTCTCTTTTAAGTTACTCCTTCCTCGTATCTGATCACTCTCCTTTCAACCTAGTCTTCTCACTGCCCAACAGTACACACCAGTGTTACACAATCCCTATCCCTCCACTATAGTCTCAGATCAGTTCTGCTTTCGCCTCCTCACACCTGCACTCCTTTACCTGCTACTAAGCTCAGACTCAGTAATGGCCACTTCTGCCATCTCATTTGCTAGCTGGTAGCTTCTGCTAATGCCCCTTACTCTCTCTGACATTCCCCCTCTGATCCTGTGATCTCTCTGGACCTGCCCTCTTTAGAATGCCGCTGCCTTCATGTTTATAGTCAATCAATCAATCAATCAATCAATTTTATTTATAAAAAGGTGCCTTTCTAAAACCAAGGCCCCTGTACAATAAAATGCATAAAATAAAAAATAAATTATTATAAACAACATATAAATTCCAACAAAAAACAATATAAAACCACATAACGAATAACCACATCAATCAATAAAAGACAGGTTAAAAAGATAAGCTTTTAAAGCAATTTTAAAACTCTGAACGGCTAGGCAATCTTGTACCCAATGAGGTAGAGAGTTCCACAGAGATGGAGCAACAAAGCTAAATGCCCTTGCTCCCAATGTCTGTAAACGTACTCTGGGAACCTCTAGCAATCCCTCATCGGTGGATCGGAGATGACGGGAGGGACAGTAGGGACAAAGGAGATCTTTCAGGTAACTCGGTCCCTGGTCATGTAGGGCCTTATAGGTTAATAAAGCAACCTTAAAGGTGATCCGCCACTTAATTGGCAGCCAGTGCAGACCGCGGAGCACAGGCGTTATATGACTGGCTCTTGAAACACCAGTCAATAGCCTGGCAGCCACATTCTGCACCAGCTGCAAGCGGTAGATATCAACCCCCAACAGCCCTAGGTAAAGGGCATTGCAGTAGTCAAGGCGGGGGAAGTAATGAAGGCGTGAACCAATGTTGGAAGATCATCGGGAGGAACCAGATGTTTCACCAGGGTGATATTTCTCAGATGGTAAAAAGAAGTTTTGACAACTGCCGACACCTGTAATTTCAAGGTCAGACAGTCATCACACATAACGCCCAAGTTACGTACCCGGTTTGAGGTAGCTAGCTGGACACCTCCAAGCTATAAGCCCGAAGGTGAGTCTGCCAACACACCTGCCTCACGATGATCTGTGTTCACAACCAACATCTCAGTTTTATCAGGGTTCAACCTCAGTCAGCTCATATTCATCTAGGCCTGGATTTCAGTCAGACAGCTGTTGAGCACCAAGACAGCATCATCTTGTTCGGGTACAAAAGACATGTATAGCTGAGTATCATCTGCATAGCAGTGAAAACTCAAGCCATACCGTCTTATAATCGCTCCTAACAGCAGCATATGCACAGCAAACAACATGGGTGCCAAAATGGATCCCTGCGGAACCCAACAGGGCAGGGATAATGGAGCTGAGGTACAAACCCCAGACACCACTCTCTGAGTCCTACCCATGAGGTAAGATTGAAACCATCTGAGTACAGTCCCCGACAGTCCACAGATAAGCTGCAAGCAATCCAAAAGCACACCATGGTCCACAGTATCAAATGCTGCAGAGAGATCAAGAAGGACCAAGATGGAACAGGTCCTTCGATCTCTCACTATCAGGAGGTCATTTATTACCTGAACAAGAGCCATCTCTGTACTATGTCTCTTCCTGAAACCGGACTGGAGAGAATCATAGATACTGAGGCTTGTCAAATGGTCCTCCAGCTGTAAAGCCACCACTTTCTCGATAACCTTACCCAAAAAGGGAAGGCTAGAAACCGGCCTGTAGTTTGTAAGACAGTTGGGATCCACAGAGGTTTTCTTAAGGAGGGGCCGAACCACAGCCTCCTTTAGGGGAGCTGGAAAAATTCCCCTCTCCAAGGATAACCAGACTATATCTGCTAGGACCGGGCCGATGACATTGAAGCAGCCAACAAGCAACCACGTCGGGCCTGGATCCAAACTACAGTTGGTAGGACATAAAGTCTGAATAACCATCACAATATCACTGATTGTAGGCTGGCCAAAGTTGCACCACTCAAGACTGGTGCCAGACATCTCCTGCTGACCACTGCTACTCCCTAGAGAAAGGATCAGGTGGATATCAGAGCTGATCATGGCAATCTTATCTGCGAAGAATTGAGCAATCTCCTCACACTGCTCTTGTGAAAAAGCATTTCTGGGCTGAAGACAGAGTGGATTGCACAATCTGTCCACAGTCCGGAAAAGCTGAACTGGTTGATTCTGTGTGGCAGCAATCTCCCTGGACAGGAATTCCGACTTCTTATGGAAGATTGTTGATTGATAGACCAAATAATGGTCCATTAAATGAAGCCTGTCACATATCAGGCCAGACCACCAAAATTACCTCTCTAGCCTTCGTTCAACTCTCCTCAACTCCCTCAAGTCGTCATCAAACCATGGAGACCTAGGGCGAAGGGAGAGTGGACGAACATGAACAGGAGCAATGGAATCCAGGGCCTCTGTCACCGCCCTATTATAGGCAAATACAAGATCCCCTGGATCCATGCATTCCCTCAACATGCCCGATAGGTCAAGCACCTCCATCAAACCATCTGGGGATACACCCCTCAAAGTGTGGTGCTCGACCATCTCCATAGGGGCAGGCCTTTTATGGGGGACCTCAAAATAGAAGCTGATGGTATGATGATCCGACCATCCGACTGGTTCCACCACCAAGTCGGATGTCTCTATCCCCAGGAGAAACACCAAGTCCAATGAATGACCACCAATGTGGGTCGAGGAGGAAACAACCTGTATGAGGCCCAGTAAACTAATTAACTGGAGGAAGTCTTGTCCAAACTCAGAGAGTTCATTGTCGACCCAAGCATTGAAATCCCCAAGGAATCCAGCCCTCTATGTGTCCCAATGTTAGGTGGCGTGAAAGTCCGTGACTTCCTGCAGGAAAACATTCCTGTCTCCTGGTGGACAGTAGACGAGAAGAATCCTGCACCCCACACCCTCGCCCACGATACATTCAAAGGAGTTGGTGGTTCCCACTGGAATTTCCCTCAGGTTCAGTTCTGATTTAAAACAAAGGGCCACACCCCCAACCCTATGATCGATCCTCAGGGGGTATATCACTGAGTACCTGGGTGGAACCGCTGAAGCCAAAACAGGGCCAGCGTTTCCATCCAACCAGGTCTTGGTGATGCAAGCCAGGTCAGTTGAATTAACAAGATCCGCAATTACGGTGGTTTTGGTTTTAATTGACCTGGCATTGCATAACACTGCCAGAGTTCGATGAGCAGCCATGGAAGACCGAGTTTCCTGTCCACAATAGGCAGAACCCTTGGGTATGGGAACCAGACAGGGAGAACCCCTTTCCTGGACCCATTTCACCCCAGGGTGTCTTCTTGTCCCCACTATTCCAATCCATCCATGCCTCTCCATTCCCCCGGCAGTACCGCTATGTCCCCACTTTTTAATAACTTTCCCAATGTTCACTGGTCTCTGCCACATCATCCTTATTGGGTTACAAGTATCAAAGTACTTAGCTGGCTAGCTCCGCTGGCACTCCTTTTACAGTTCTTCAATTTAAAAAAAAATTACATTTCTTCTCAACAACCACAGAGAAGGCACTCAAAACTCATCAATAAGCTGATAAGAAAGAACCTCTTGAGGCTTGCACTGCTGTTATTACTGCTTTCAGGGAATATGCATCCCAATCCTGGCCCCCAATTAGGTGCCTCTCCTCCTAGCAGAACAACTGGTTCTGTCTCGATTGCCTGAACTAATATATGCAGCCTCCTCCACAAAATGGGTGTCCTGAACACATGGATCTAACAACATAATCCAGACATACTCATTGTTGCTAAGACATGGCTGTCCCTGAAAATACCCAATGTCTCTGTCTCACTCCCTGGATATACAGTTTTTAGAAAAGACCATTTCTCTAAGAATGGTGGAGGATGTGCAATCTACATAAGTGACAATTTGCAGGGTTTAGTCCTGCCGTTGCCCAATTTGGACAACCACATATAAGCACTCACAATAAAATTGATTCTTGGTGCTCATAATAAAATCATCACAGTCATGTCTGTATATATTCCCCCTAGACATAAGTCCATTGGCTTTGATGCTTTAACGGAGTGCCTAGACTCCATGAGTCTCAATACTGAAACTATTCTTGGGGACTTTAATGCCAATTGGCTCTCCCCAGAGGCTAAGGCCTTCAAAGATGCAATCCACCTCACACAACTTGTTGACTCGCTGACTAGAGTTAAATACACTACTGGTATCAGCACTCTGCTGGACTGGGTACTGTCTAACCACCCTAGCCATCTATCAGGGATCACTGTTCTCCCTGATGCTCTCAGTGGCCACTCGCTTGTTTTTTTCCAATGGCGTAATAACTTTACCAAGCCCCCTGATAGAACAGTCACCAATAGGGTTCTAATACAGGGCCACCTTGAATCACTAAAGGTGGATCTTCATCATCATGATGGGTATCTATTATACAATTCCAGTAATGCCGACTCAGCTCTTGACCAGTTAATTTGCCACTTTAATTAAATTTGTGATCAGCATGCCCCATTAAAAGCATGGAAAGTCAAAGGCCACTGCAACCCTTGGTTCTCCCCCGACTTTCTTGACCTGTTGAAATCTAGGGACCATCTATGACTAAGGGCACAGACCTCTGGCAGGCAGACTGACATGCAAAGCTATAAGAAAGCACATAATAACTGCACTCGGGCAATATGTATTGCAAAGAATCAGTATTACAAGGAAGCCCTCTCCAAAACATGGAATGATAGCAGAACATTTTGGAATAACTTAAGAGAAGTAACTGGAAAAAACTGCAAATCTGTCCCTTCCATGCTCAACATTAATGGAGTAACTATCTTGGATCCTAGAACAACTGCAAACTCATTCAACATTGCCTTTACGGACATGAGCAGGGTACTCCCCCTGTACTTCTTCAGCCCATCAAACCCTGCAGCCGCTAGAGAGAAAAATGTCCAGGCCCCCTTCACCCCCCCCTTCCTATTTCAAATCCGTATCAACCTAGGAAGCTTGAAAATACCTCCAAAAGGTCCTAGGCAAATCTAGATACAGCAGTGACACTCTGGACCTGAAATTTGTTGACTTGACCTTGGATAAAAGAATGGCTCACTCATATATATTCTCAATGCTTCACTCAGGTACTCACACTTCCCCTCAAAGTGGATATCTGCGATCGTGTCACCAATCTTCAGGAGTGGTGATGTGATGCTAAGTGGCAACTATCATCCAATATCTATTCTACCACTGCTCTGGAAAGCACTTGAGAGAATAGTTGCAGACCAGCTTGGCAAATACCTGGAAAAGTATCAGCTGCAATGCCCACAGCCACACAGATTTAGAAAGGGTCACAGTACCACTACTGCACTGATTGAATTCTTGAGTTACATACACAGCTGCCTTGATCAAGGACTTCTTGTCGGTGCAGCCTACATTGACTTATCTAAAGCATTTGAAACAGAGAACTACGTGCTACTGATCAAACAGCTTGAGTTCATAGGTCTCTCAACTGACGCTGTGGCATGGTTCACCAGCTACCTGCAGAACAGGACTCAACAAGTTAAGATAGGCAATACCCTATCTGATAGTCGACCAGTCAGCTTTGAAGTCCCACAAGGGTCCATTTTGGGCCCACTTCTATTCAGCATTTTCCTAAACAAACTCCCATCCACTTTCCAATGTTGTCTACTGTTATATGCAGATGACACTGTCCTGTTTGTCAGTGACTCAAACCCCCTCACTCTTGAGTGCAAACTCCAGAGCAACTTCTTGGTAGTGGAAAGCTGGTTTAAAGAACAGAAACTTGTGATGAACTACACAGAGGCAAAAATTATTATATCCTCCACCGTCCAAAATTAACACAGAACTCACCCACTTCTCATCACAAATGAGGTGGGCTGTCTACTAGAGCAAGTGCAACATTTAAAATATCTCGGGATCATGTTAGATAATACAATGTCTTTCAACCTCCACAATGACAATGTCACTAAGGACGTCAATACTCGCATTGGACTATTGCACCGGAACAAGCACAGTCTAACCCCGGAGACTCTTAAGCTAGCTGTGCAAAGTTCCCTGGTGACCCTCATTGGCTATGGGCTAGTAATTTATAGCTCTGCCTCATATACCACCCTTTGTCGCATAAAAGTAGCATTAAACAAAGCCTGTCAACTTGTTACGGGTGCCAAATGTCTGATGCACATGTGTGACCAGTATGCCCAGACGAACTGGCTACATTTTTCTGGCAGACTTCTCTACCAGTCCTGTCTGCTGGCTAAAAAAGTTAATCTTTGCCTAGTACCAGCTGGGTTCCAGAATCTTCTCTCCCTAATGATAACCATCACTGCACCCACAGTTCAGATAGCTGAATCTTTAAAATACCACATTGTCGTACCTGCTTGGGTCAAAGGTCCTTCACCTACCATGCCCCTGACTGACTGAATATGCTTCATGCTGCTATTTCATCCCTAACTTCGATTGGTCCCTTCAAAAAAATACTGAGACAACAGCTAATTGTGAATGCCAGCTGTGACTATTTCCTATAACTTACCTGCTACACTAGATATTGTTCCGCCAGTCTTGGATCCAGTCCAGTCACCAGTCCACTCCTACTTTGCCTGCATAGAACCTATCTTGATTCCTATCGGCTACCACACTGCCTGGTATTTAATTCACTTCTGCTCATACTACCCCATCCTCATCTGCCTCCCCCCACCCATACCCCTCTCATCACATCACACCTTATTTTACTTGTTCATTCCCCACTTCCCACTCGCAGGCCCAGTAACCTGTACTCCCCCATGCCTCACCCCACAGCTTGAAACATCCTGCCAGAGGAGCTGGTTTCTTTCCAACAGTTGCAGCCTGCTGGGCTTATTCCTTTCTTTTTCCCTCCTCCCCATCTAGTCCCTGTCATGTCTTGTCTGTGAGGTACCTTGAAATGTCTGTTCTCTGTCCCGCATTCCTTTGCAATAATGCCTGTGTTATCATAACTGACTTTGGCTATTTGTGTATAGCCTATGACTGTGATTTTACTAGTTATAACCATTCCTGTACAAGGGCATTGCTATCTGCTTCACCCTTATCTGTACTATGCTCTTACTGTTTGTCTGTCTGCCCTGATGTGGAACCTATGTAATGAGCTTGTCCTCAAAGGTGTTAATCCAAGACTTCAAATAAATAAAAAAATAAAAGTATAGTGTTACACTTCCACCTGCTTTTTCAAGATGATATAAATGGAAAGAAGCACCAAATCTAGAGTGGGTTTCTTGGGCTACTTTAATATTTTCAAACTTTTGGATTCTCTCTTTTTTGAATTCTAGTTTTACTACCTGAATAAACTAATGAGTTGCCCTGCACTGTAGCTTTATATACATCCCATATTGGAAAGGCTATCACCTGTAGTTATGTGGGGGGTGAGCTCCTCCCCCACATCCTATTTTAACAAGCAGGCTACATCCGCTGTGCTTAGAGCGAGTCGCACTCGCTGCACTTTCTCTGTCATGTGCTGGGGCTGGGTTTCTCCTCCCTTCCTCCTGTTTCCCCGTGCCTCCCGGTTGGTCTGGGCCCCCCGTCTTTCCCATCCCCTTGTTTCCTCATTCCTGCCTGCTCATTCCCCCCCCCCTTCATTCCTTGTGTGTTTGGTTTCTTTTTTTGGGGGGAGGGGGCTATTCCGGTCCCATGCCACAACATTGCTCACTTCATTCGGCCAGCTGCTGCCACTCGCTCCGTTTCCATTACTTACAGTCATTCTTACCAGTGCCTCCATGTTGGCCTGCATTCTGCCTCACTGCTCCGACGCTGCTACCTTGTTCAGCAGCTGCCTGGCCCTCTCGCTTGTGTCTCCTGCCTGTGACTTTCGCCACACCTGCTCCCGTTTGCTGCTTTGCCTCAACTCATCCTTACCACCATCATTCACCAGGTGGCTGAGCTTCCCTCCCCGGTACACAACAGCACTACCAGACTGTACTGGGAGAATGTTACTGACCAACCTTATTCTAACTGTTTCTCTACTCTAAGGTTGGCCGTGCTTGTGTCAACAGTGCTGCACTGCACCCTCAAACTCACAGCACCATTTCCTGTCAAACTGCCATCTAGTTATTCTTCTTCCTTACAAGCTGTATACCTCAACCTTACCTGAAGGGACTGGTAGCAACGCCTTCGAAAAGAAAAATACAGTCACGCAGCTAATCAACGTTGGATCATTGTGGGGAGGACCGAGGCAAGACTTGTTAAGAGTCGAAGCGCTGGGCATCTAGTTGCTGTTTGTATTACTGCTGTTTGTTCGTTTTCTGCTTGTATTTTTCGATTTTGTTAGTAAAAAGATATTTTTGCAGAAGCACACTTGGTGCTGCTTTGTTTTTGTGCCAAGACAGAAAACTGCAGGCTTAGACTATACAGTAAGCACGTGCCACCTGCTGGAGAAGCACCTTCAACTTTTACTTCGCTTTATTTTGTTATTGGACCTTACATCTGGATAACACTTCTGGGCTGTGTGTCTGATTCCATATTTTGGTGCCGTTACCTTTTGCACATTTTCAGTGGCAGACAGCTTTGTGATGACAGCTCCATTGGACCTAAATTGCACACCAGATCATAGCAGCCAGCCCCTTATGTAACAAACTATGTAGAATATGGACACCTCTGAGAGTTGCAAGGCTTGCTCTAAACAAATGAACGCAAGTATATACTTCCCCGATTAATTAATTCAATACAATCATCTGATTAAATGAATTTCTTGCATGGCAGACACCATGGATAATGTCACTGGAGGTCATTGGCGTTAATTCATATGCCACAGCATTTGCTTTTCTGGGTCTTATCTTGCATCATCTTCTTCTGCTATCCACTACGGCCTCAACTTAACCCGATGGAAGCATGCTGTACTAGGTGGCACTACGTGGCGGCTCCAGTTCTGCTAACCTATGTGGGGTCTAGCTTGACTCGCTTCTTCCCTTCCGCCTGGCCTATGAGGAGTCTTGCTGTACCGCTGGTCATGTGAGGATCTTCCTAGCACATTTCACTACTCCTTACTGTCCTGTGCGTGGGTCATGGTTCACTAGCCTCATGAGCCTAGTTGCCAATCTCTACTCCTTCCTTCGGCTTCCTTATATGGTCCAGCCGTTCTTTCTACTCCACACCTGGGTCTAGCTGGTTACATTACATCTGTCTCTTTTTGGCTCTCCATCTACCAGACACCCTCACTTCAAGTCACTTACTCATTTGACTTCTCAGGACTGGATGCACCACCAGTTATACTTCACCTTCGGTCCACTACTCGGCTCCTGGATCCCGCAGTCCTCACTTTGCTGCTCACACATACTTCCACTTGTTAAGGATATGCTGCTTCCTCCTACTGGATCAATTCTGTATTACATCTCAGATATTCACCTCAATTCCCTCAGCTCCATCTTGCCATACTGATTCAACTACTTCAGAGTCACTGCTACTGTTTCGTTAGACCTCCCAGCCAAGCTCTACTACATACTACCTTCCTTATCATAAGTTTAACAGAAGACAGAGATCTACTACAGTTTCAGGATGCTTATTACCTCTGGTCATGTTGCCAACTCATCCACCCAGGACTCTTCACTGCATAATTTCTATCCTCGATCATCAGGATATGGCAGTCTATAGCACTCTTCTGCTGCTCTCATACGTATGTCTCAGTATATTTCTTCGCTGCACGGAATTGGTTCAGGATTATGCTACCATTTACAATACCATTTACAATCTATTCCTTACTATGTTGCTACTATTTCTACATTGCATGCAGTTCGGCATTACTATTACTCTATCTACCACTGCTCTACATCCTGCCTCGCACCATGGGGCTGGAGGTTCACCGCATCGCACTTTGAAAGACCTGTGCCCCTACGGGCCTGGAGGTCCCTTGAACTTATATTACAACACCATATTCACCTGCTTCTATAACCTACCTCGTCCATTGGGCCTGAGGGTTTAACTACTTCTGCTCTACACCTTCCTTGCCCAGCTCAGGGCCTGGAGGTTCGCATATTCTATTATACGCCTACCTGCCACCGTGTCTGCCAGCCTTAGAAGCTCCATTCACTATGGACTCACATCTGGATTTGTTTAGCCATTCATCATCTATTCTTTGGATGCTTCTGCCTTGCTGCTTTAGTCTTATGAATTACTACTACTACTACTACACTCCTACCAAGACACTTAGTTCAGCTTATCCAGAAGACTTTCAATCTCAGGATTTGTGCTCCAAGGCTTCTTGGACCCTGTGACAACGCTACTTCATTCGACTCAGCCTCTTCAGTTATCACCATCTATGACTCATAAGCTTGACTATTCAGGACTCATCGGACTATTCTCAGCAAGTCAATTCTAGCTACTGTACTATTCTGACTTTCAAAACGTGGATATCTACATCTCTATGCAACTATTTGGATCACCAGATGAAGGTCTTCGATTCCTGTGCTATTACCATTTCCTCCTGCTCCTCGCTGTATACCGTACATAATTTATGCAAAACTACTACTCTGCTACTACTTCTACATCATGCAGATTTAAGTACTACTACTACTACTACTACTGACCTAAGTACAGGTCCACTTATTTACACTATTTGCTCATATTACCTTCTTCGCCCTTACAGGGCCTAAGGGTTCATCAAGATTGACTCACTTATTCTACAACCTACTTCGCCCCTCAGGATCTGGAGCTACATCTAACTTGTGTCTACCTATTCGCACTAAGATCTATACCTAATTCACTTATCTGCTTCCCCACTCCGGATCTGAGGTTCCTACTCCTCCGCCTTCTCCAGATCACGCAGCATGCGCTCAGTTCCTGTGCTTCATCACCAAGGTCTTCATTTGCAAGGCTTGCCAAGCAGAACACGAACCAACTGTCCTCCAACTTTGGACATGGACACTTAGCCTTTTAGTTACTGGTTCTCCTCGAAGAAGACTTCCTCACCTGCTGGAGCACTTCATCAATACAACTTTGACGCTTTGAATTATTATCGACCATGGATTCCAATCTACTATCATTCTACCCTAGACATGGATTCTCAGACTAGGAGTTTACTAAAAGGATGCTGCTATGTTCACCTGACATTGAAAAATTCAATACTTCCTTCAGTTTTCCATTTCACTGGACCAGGATCTACAACTCTGAATTTTGGATTAACCGGTTAAATAAAAATTGTTACTTAGGATTACTCTCCTTTAGTATGCCCAGAAGGACGGGCAGGTCAGTAGCCATGGGTCCTCAGAGGTTCCCCCAAGGGGAGTTTTCCTCTCCTGCGTGCTACTGGTCACACTCTCCAGAGTTGGAGGAGATAATCGTATGATATCATTATTCTTTTTGGGGGTTTCATGCTACATGTCTAAGCATCCTTCCTATGGTGGGATACAGAGATAGGCCAAAACAATCAAGTCATAACAAGCTACTCATCATTTCAAGCATCTAAGCACCCTGTCTATATTATCCAATTTATAAGTACTATAAGCACTGACTTGTTCATGTCCATGCTGGAGTATCTAAGCACTAACTATTTCATACAACTAATACCATGGAAGCATTGCTCTAATTACTGGCCTGGCCTCTGTATCCAAGTACAAGCTTACTTATCCACTTACAGTATATAGAACAAGCACTGAACTATGAACCACACATAATGGAAAGGCTATCACCTGTAGTTATGTGGGGGAAGAGCTTCTCCCCCACATCATATTTTAACAAGCAGGCTACATCCGCTCTGCTTAGAGTGAGTCACACTCACCCTCCATCCTCCCTTTATGCCTATTCTTTCTCCGGCATTCTTATCCCACTGGGGGGGTTCATTCTACATGTCTAAGCATCCTTCTTATGGTGGGATACAGAAAAAGGCCAAAACAATCAAGTCATAACAAGCTACTCATCATTTCAAGCATCTAAGCACCCTGTCTATATTATCCAATTCATAAGTACTATAAGCACTGACTTGTTCATGTCCATGCTGGAATATCTATGCACTAACTATTTCATACAACTAATACCATGGAAGTGTTGTTCTAATTACTGGCATGGCCTCTGTATCCAAGTACAAACCTACTTATCCACTTACAGTATGTAGCACAAGCACTGAGCTATGAACCACACATAATATATTTTTAGATATTTCTTCAGCTTTGTTTACTGAGAAAATTGTGTTTCTTTATGTATTAGATTAATGTATGCTTGATCTTTTAATAATAATGGATCTAATTTCCACGTATTTGGAATGGAGGTGTTGTTCCTCGATATGAGAAGCCGCTCAATGGGGAATGGGCTGAAAATGTAATGGAGTGATATTTAATATGGATAATATTCAACAGTACAGCTGTAGAACCTAAATAGTAATCTATTTGAGAGTATGTCTTACATCTAGCTGAAAAAAGAGAAAAATCCCTAGTGTCTGGGTTTTGATCTATCCAAATGTCTTTTAGTGCAAAATCTAATATCCATTTTTTAAATGTATGTGCTTCAAGACTATCCAGTATGTTAATGGCTGTTGTATCCAAACAGGAGTCCAAGATCATGTTACAGTCTCCACCAAGAATATAAGGTTGTGGAAACTCCATTAATTTCATGAAATTTATTTTCAGAAAGCAGTTTGTTTGCTGTTTGGTGTATAAACAGATGATAAGGTAAACTAAAGGAACAATGCCCGGCAGGGTGGATGTTATGCTGCTATAACATCCTGCCTTGGGTGGTTGGGTCTGAGGCTGCAGGCTGAGGGCATCCAGCACCCAAAAAGGGATGTTATCATACGAACATACGAACATACGAAATTTGCCAGCAGATAAAGGCCTAGAGGTCTATCAAGTCTGCTCGAATGTGCAGCTAGCACCCCTTAATCTGCAGCTGCCCCTCCCTTCCACCCTTCCCCTTCATTAACCCTCCCCCTTGTCCTGTCCCATCCTCGTTTGAAGCAGTCCACTGTTCTACTGCATACCACTTCTGCAGGTAATGCATTCCACCCAGCCACCACCCTCTCTGTAAAAAAGTGTCTCCTCATCTCCCTCCTGAACCTTCCTCGCTCCAGTCTCGTATCATGGCCCCTGGTGGCCCTCCCCTCCCTTACTTTGAACAGCCCCTCTGTACCTGTCTTGTTTATTCCTTTCATGTATTTAAAGGTTTCAATCATGTCCCCCCTGTCTCTCCTCTCCTCCAGTGAGTACATGTTCAACTCCTTCAACCTCTTCTCATATGATAAGTCCCCAGACCCTTGATCATCTTTGTTGCCCTCGCTGCACTCCCTCCAGTAACTTAATGTCCCTTTCAGATACTGGACGCCAGAACTGCACGCAGTACTCCAGGTGTGGTCTAACTAATGACCCATACAGTGGCAGAATCACCTCCTCCCTCCTTGAGGATATTCCCCTTGCAATACAACCCAGCATTTTGTTGGCCTTGCAGCTGCCTTCCCTACACTGTGCCGAGTTGTTCATTGACCCCAGATGAGCACACCCAGATCCTCTCCTCCTCTGTCTGGGCTAGCTGCACTCCCCCTAGCTGGTAAGTCCTCCTTGGGTTCTTCATCCCAAAATGCATCACCTTGCACTTTTGGCATTAAAGCCCAGTTGCCAGGTGTCTGACCAGGTTTCAAGCTTTGCCAGATCATCCTGCAACCCCTGCCATCCCCCTAGGTCATCCACCACCGCCAACCTTGGTATCATCAGCAAACAGACTGATCTTGCTCTTGATGTCCCATGATATGTCTGCAATGAATATCCCAAACAACACTGGTCCCAACACCGAGCCCTGTGGGACACCACTCGTCACTGCCCTTGGGTGTGAGAGCTCCCCACCCAACACCACCCTCTGTTGCCTTCCCTGCAGCCAGTTTCCTACCCATCTCACCAGCATTGCACCTGCCCCTGTGCCTACTAACTTCCTTCCCAGCCTTCCATGTGGCACTGAGTCAAATGCCTTACTGAAGTCCAGATACAGGACATCCACTGCATGTCCCCGTCCAGTTGCCTAGTTACCCAGTCATAGAACCCGACCAGGTTGGTTTGGCAGGATCGTACGTGTGGAAGCCATGCTGTCTGCTGTCCTGGTCCTTTGGCCTCTAAGAGGCCACCAGCCTCTCCTTTCAGGATAGTCTCCATTAGCTTACCCACGATGGATGTGAGGCTCACTGGTCTGTAGTTTCCCAGGTTCATCCTTGGGGCCACTCTTGTGGAGGGGCACCACATGAGCCATCCTCCAGTCCTGAGGTACACACCCCCGAATGTAGTGAGGCATTAAATAGGTCTGCCAAAGGTCCTGCAAGGACCTCTGCCAGCTCCTTCAGTACCCTGGGGTGGATGCCATCTGGGCCTGGTGCCTTGTCCACCCTCAGTGCCTTCAAACCCTCTCAGACTCTGTCCTCCATGATTTCCCCATCTGTCACCACTTCCCCCTGCGTCTGCCATTTCACCCCATCTTGGGTGTCCCCCCTCTTCTCTTTAGTAAATACTGAGCAGAAGTACTCATTTAGTGCTTCCGCCTTATCATACCCTGCTTCCACCCAACCCCCCTCCTTCCTAATCCTTACTATGTGGTCCTTACAGCTCCTTTTCTCCCTGATGTACTTAAAGAAGTCCTTCTCCCCCTTCTTAATGCCTTGTGCCAGCCTGAGTTCCGTAGATGCTTTGGCTCCCCTTACTGCCCTTGTCACCTCCTTCGATTCTGTCAAGTACTCCTCTCTGTCCTCCCCCCTCCCTGTTTTCTTGTATTTCCTAAAGGCAGCTCTTTTCCTCCTTACCTTTTCCATGACCTCTTTGCTCAACCAGCTCGGTTTCTTAGCTCTAGCCTTCTTGCTCTGGGCTTTGCAGCAGGTTTTGGTTGCCTCCACTATCCCCAACTTTATGAGCTCCCATCTCTGGTTAGTATCCATACTAGATTGAATTCTGGTCGGTACCCTTTTACCACTTCCCCATCCTCCCAAAGTCAGCCCTCCTGAAGTCCAGCACTCTTGTGCCAGATTCCACTCCTTCCTTGCCCATATCCAATGTGAGCCATACTGAGTGGTGGTCACTCCCTGACAGCGGTTCCTCCACTGTAAGTTCTCTCACAAAGTCCCCATTTGCCAGCACAAGGTCAAGGGTATTCCCTAACCTGGTTGGTTCACTGACCATTTGCAGCAGGAAGCTGTCCTGGAAGGCATCCAGCAGTACCTGCTCCCTTCTGTTCCTGGTTGTTGGGGTGCTCCAGTCCACTTCTGGCATGTTAAAGTCCCCCACAATCACCACACTACCCTTCTCGCAGGTCCTCCTGATCTGTCCCGCTAGTTCCCTGTCTAACTCCTCCATCTGAGATGGTGGCCTGTACACCACTCCCATTCTAAGACTCCTATTCTTGGAATCCTGGATTTGCACCCAAAGTGACTCTGTACTGCCCTCCTCCCCTTCCTCCCTTACACACTTCAGTCCTTCCTTCACATATAGTGCCACCCCCTCCTTTCCCAGTCACCCTGTCCCTACGAAATAACCTGTACCCTGGTACAGACAGGTCCCAGTCATTATATTGGGTGGCCCATGTTCCGTGATGGCTGCAATGTCCACCTCTCCCTCTGCCATGAGAACCTGTAACTCTGCAGTTTTCCTCCCAAGGCTCCTAGCATTAAGGGTAACCACCTTCCACCTTTTCCCTCCTCCCATCCTGCCCTCCTTTCCTAGCATCACCAATAGTACTTGCCATTTGTCCTTTGTCACTGTTATGGGGGTAAGCTCATATGATTTCCCAACCTGTGGTCCCTGCATATCTCTCTCCCAACTGCCACCCCCACTCCTAGTTTAAACTCCAAACTTCCTCTATATATTCTTCCATCCTCTGCTTCAACACTTTCTTTCCTTCCTCACTCAAGTGTAGTCTGTCCTTGGCATAGAGACTACTGTCCTCCCAGGTCCCTCCTCACCCCCAACAGCCCATACCTTTAGCACAACACCAGGTTCTTAGCCATCTGTTAAATTCTCTATTCTCAGCTTTTGTTGTCTTTGCCTTTGGCACCGAAGTGTCTCGGAAAAGTTACTGATCTTCCTGCCCCTCACATAATTGTGCTAGTTCCTCAAACCTCCCTCTGGACTATATCCACTGTCTTGTCAGCCAGGTCGCTTGTCCCAAGATGTATAATTAAATGAGGCTTGTCCCTACCCCTTCTAGCATTTTTCAGAACAGACTGTCCCACCCTTTCCGCTGTCATTCCTGGCAAGGCCTCCACCCAAATGCGACTATGCCTCCGCCTTGCTACTCCCACCTAACTCCTCTTAGTATTGAGTCCCCAGCACTAAGATTCCACCCTCTTACTCCCCTGCTTGCTTCCTTCATCTCCTCCCTCATTTCCAGCTCCTTCTTCCTCCTGCACATTATTATGCCCTTTACCCTGTTGCAGTTCTCCCAGCAGAACTTCCCCCTCCTCCAGTTTGGTCCAGGCATTTATCAATTACTCCTCTAATTTCATCACTTTCCTCCTCCACCTTCTTCCTCTCTAGCAGTGCAAAACTATTTTCTGAAGACCCTTCACAAATGCCCGCTCCTCTCTTCATTAGTAACCTGTTCTCTCCTTTCCACTCCATGACTTTGCCACTTCTTCGCCTCCCTCACAAGTCCATATCTCCTCCTTCCATTTGTCTTTGTCTCTGACCTGGTTTCCCGGCAATCGTTCTTCCTGGCCTGGGCCCTTGTCTCTGCTTCCCTTCTTCTGAGCCTCTCCTCGCCACTGTTGGCTTAAATTGCCCTCCTCATCTCCCCTTCTTCCTCCCTCAGTATTGGGCCAAACCCACCCCAATCTGCCTTGCCTGTCTTAGTTCCTCCTGCAGACCCTCAATCTCCTTTTTAGTTTTCTATGTGGTTGCACACTAAACATCCTCCCACTCTCCAGGCAATGTTTAGAAAGATTGGTGCACCGCAGTTGTTGCAGCCTACCACCCTACCCATTGCTGTCGTTGCCCACCAGCGACCCCCACCCTTCCAGATGCAGGATACCAAACACTCCCCCAAGTCCCCACTCTCCCCCCTCTATCAGTGCAAAACATTCTTTATGTCCCTTACCTCCTTTGTTGCACACGTTTAGATATGTTGAGCAACTGCTTTGTATATTCCTATCCACACTCAAAAATACTTTAAGTAGCCATTGCACACCTTCTTCAACTCCTACTCCCCCTTTACCCAATGCAATAACTATGTGAAGTAGTAATAATGAAAGCGCCTAGATTTGCATTTACTTCCTTCCACTGAGAGAGTGCCACCTCTTCACTTGCTGCAGTTCCTTTCCTGGATGTCTCGTTCTGTTATGACAGGTGCAAATCCTTTGCCTGTTTGAGGAAGTGATGCCAGAACCCCTAGTACAAAGGGAATAATTGACCTGGGTGGTGGGACCAGCCCAAGTCCTCCGGAAACAATCAGGTAGCTGAGGCCTCTAGTCAGACAATTAGCACCTTCTCCCACTCAAAACTTTGCAGCTAGTGAAGCCAGCAACAATGAATAAATTCTACCCAAAGAAACAGGACACCAATTCAAACAGCTTCACCAACAATACATCAAAATAGGTTTGAATTATAAGATATAGGTCTCCAATTCAAAGAAACAGACCAGTTAAATTACACCAATTATGTTTAAAAGAGAAGAAATAGGCCTCTACAAATGCAGCTCTGCCACAATTTGAACCAAACAAATGAGCCCACTTTAGCCACTAAAACAGGTTTCAAAATTCCAACAGCCCCAAACAATACCCTGCTAGCCCCTTAGTAGTAAGAAGGAAAATAAACATTCTACCAAGTAGAATCCATGAAAACAATGTAAAACAAGAAGCTACTGTACTGTAGATCTGATCCTGTCCCCTTCCAGTTCCTTCTGAGAAGCCAAAGCACTGACTCCACACCTGATTCAGCTCTGCCTCCCTGCTGAGTGAGACCTGGCCAGACAAATTAGCACCCTTCCCCCACTCAAAACTTTGCAGCTAGTTATCCAAGCATAACACCTACCCTGGAGTGCATTATTCCTATTATACAATGGCTTGTTGTTATATTCAGAATACAAAAATAATTTTAAAGAATGTTTGTGTTAGTCTGGAAAAATATGTTTGTTTCTTAAGAGAAAATGATAATAATGGAGATGGAGATCCAACAAACAATCAGCAGGGATGTTATGTTAGGATAACATCCCTGCTGTGGTAGCCAAATGACCAATCAGAAGCCAGGATTCTTTCTTGCCATTGTACAATGTAGTTTATTATATTCCACAGTAATGATACAAATGCTACCATTAGGATCAGAACATTATTTGCTAATGTTCTCCATCATCTGTTATTGATTGAAATACATGTACTGCAAGACTTAGAATTTAAAACGGAATGTATATCTTTGCTGATCCATGCTTTATCTAGTTTCACTGTCTCAGAATTAGTCAAATGTGTTTCTTGAAGGAGTAAAATATCAGTTTGGTTTCTCTTTGCATAACTAATATATTGTATTTGTTTTACTGGATTATGGAAATCATTAATATTCCAAGATGACGTTTTTACTTTTTTATCTGGCAAACGTCCTGTCCTGCGTTGTCTGCTAATGGGGGTTCCCAATCCCCCGTTGGCTCCACGGCCCCCCCAGCCATCCTTCTGCCATGCTGGGAGCCCACCCCAGTGTGGCAAACATCCCACGTCGTCTTTTTTTAAACCTGTAAATTGAAAACGGTCCCACGGGCTTCTCCCAGGCCCCTCCTACAACCCGCACCCACCCACTGTGCACCCCACCTCCCACACTCCCTCACCCCATACTTACCTCCAGAGCTCGTGTGACGATCTTCAGTGGACCGGGAACACATCTGCACTCTTCAAAGCCGACCTCTGAACTGAGGAAATGCCGCGTAAGCTGTATAATGGGCTAGATAGGGGGTTTCAACTTTATTGCATATCTCAGGCATTTTGGAATTTTGCACCAAATTTCAACATGGGTTTTGGACCCCTTCTCATGAATGATGATCACTGTCATGGCATTATTCGGCCCGAAGGGTGATTTCGCAGTCACTGTACAGTCACTGTGTGAAATCACCCTTTGGGCCCAAATAATGCCATGACAGTGAACCATTCATGAGAAGGGGTCCCAAAAACCCCATATTGAAAATTTGGTGCAAAAATTCCAAAAAATGACTGTTTTACAAGAGTGCGTTGCGCAGTTCCTACGCAGGCTCGTAAGTTCAAGAATTTTCAATATTTTCACTCCATATTTTCAACATTGCCATTTTACCACACCTTCTTATGAGCAGTATAGCTGTCATTTTTTACATCCTGCCCAAAATGTGTTTCTGCCCATGTAGCGCACAATGGCGCAGTTGGTGTGCAAAATCAATGTATGGGACACATTAAGAAAATCACCATGACACCATTCATGAGAAGGGGTCCCAAAAACCCCATGTTGAAAATTTGGTGAAAAAATTCCTAAAGATGTCTGTTTTACGAGCTGCATCCTGCGTCTTATGTCAGAGGGTTTGTGAATTTTCAATATTTCACTCCAGATTTTCAACATTGCCATTTTACCACACCTTCTTATGAGTAGTACAGCTGTCATTTTTCACATCTCACCCAAATGTGTTTCCACCACGAAAGCATAATGGCTCAGTCGTGTGCTAAATCAATGTATGGGACACATTAAGAAAATCACAGTGACACTGTTCATGAGCAGAGGTCTTAAAATGGCTATGTTGAAAATTTGGTGAAAAAATTCCTTAAAATGACTGTTCTACAGGCGTGCGTTGCGCAGTTCCTACGCACGCTCGTAAGTTCGCGAATTTTCAATATTTGCACTCCAATGACTTCCAAATACCTAAACAGCACATAGAAGCAAGCAACATTCGGCATTGACAAATGCTTGTACTTCTTTGTCACTGATTTTTTTAAGCCATGTCCAAGTGCCAGATACCACTGTAAATACCTGCAAGCGAACGTTCGGCATTGACAAATGCTAGTTTTGTTTTAAATCAGCTAGTTCCTTAGTTTTATTTTATATTTCCATATCTATTTGAGGCAGATAATCTTCTACATGTGATACCCAGGCTTCAAGTTTTGTGATTTTGGAATGGATTAATTACACTTCTTTAAGAGTACTGGATATCTCTCCCTTTAAACTATCAAGCATTTTATTTAGTATATCAAAACCAGCTCTCATCTCCTTCAAAATAGTATCATAAGTGGCTTCACTGTCACTGGTTGTTGTTCTGGCATTTAATATGGGATCGGATTGTACTGTCCCAGAGTGGTTGACATTAGTAGTGGAACTCTGATTTTTTGGAATAACCCACAAATGTTCCCAGTTCTGGGAGGGAGCATCCATGATGGTATATAGTGCTATCACTCCATCTAGTTCAACATTATTCATAACTGTGCTGCCTCTTATGGGTTTAGCCCCCAGTGACTTATTTTCAGAGTTAGTGTTGTTTAATAATGTATGTTTAAATATAACTTGTTCTGAAAATGCTATTGAATTATTACCATCACTAATAGAATTCTGTATTTCAGTTTGCAGATTCTGACCTTTAGTTGATTTTTTTAGCTGCCTCTGCTAGATGCTTGTCTTCCAGTGTTTGTAAAGAATCATGGAAGGCATCATATTCATTTTCTGAACTGTGCTAAGTCTTAGTGAGTTGCTGCAGAACAGAAGAATGCTCCATTGAGGAAACTGCAATCTATGTATACTGATTAGATATTGCAAACAGCTGCAGTATCTTTAAATAATTATCTTTAAATATTCTCTCACTTCTTAATTTTAATCAGTTAGTAAGCCTTTTTCATAGTCTTCAGAGTGTAAATAAGATGCATCATCATTTGAGGTTGCACTTATATTTAATTTATCCTCCTTTTCATCCCTTTCAATTAGGTCACTGATGTCTTTAGAATTTTTAGAGTCACGGGGGCTAATTCCAGGTCAGTGTAAGCTGGCATAAGCCAAGATACGTCAAACCCCCTGGTGTGTCTTGCAACTTACGCCAAGCACTACGCCTGCCCCAATTACAAGAGGCACCTTGCGCCATGGTGGCTGTGGGCTGTGACAACTGTGGGTTACACCACACACTATGCCACTGACCACAACACCATGGTGCAAGGGTGGATTTCGACAGCATCTGCATCCTATACCAAGAGGGAGGCTGCCATAACCTGCTGGCATGATTCTAAGAGCTGCAGTGGTGGAGCTAAGATAGAGCAGCTCAGACTTGCACTAAGGGGCATCCGATGGTGTCATCCCTCATATGTCCACTTCACAGCCTGCAGAAATGGTGTCAATATGATCCCCATGCCCCCACAAGCACACCCCTGCCCCCAACACCCAAAAGTTGGGGTCTAAAGTCCCGTGCACCCCTGGAATCTTGTGCCACCTGTCTTGCCCCTCCATGCCCCAGGTGTGTGCCATAGTGTTCCATGATGGGGGGCTTCAGGGGGGCTGCTGGTAGCAGCCTGCAAGTTGTGACATGCAGGGCTTCTATGTCATGCCCCTGGCATTAGCCTCCACATGGCATAGACCTCATGTTGTAAGTGCCAGGATCCTGCCAGTCTTAAATGCAGTGCAGGGTCTCTGGCTTAGTGGGGAATGTCACAACTCCCATATGCCATCAAGTTGTGACATTTGACTTGGAATCAGGGCCAAGATCCTTATCTATTATGTCTATAGTATTTGCACTTCTATGCTGAGTGTGATGTTCTGGTCATTTTTCCAGGCTACTCTGAGCAGATCCCCTTGTTATTTTAAAACTCTTGGGGTCCAGTTTGTCCTCTCTTTCTGGCTACTCTGAGGAATTCTTATTTTTATCTTTAGTAGAAGCTTTTGGTGAATAAAATCCCTAATTTTTTTGGCAGTTCAAGCTTTAGACATTGTAGAAACTTCTGTACTTGATATTTTAATTCCCACACTAAAAAAAAAAAAAATATTAAAGCAACCTTTACACAGCAAATGTTAATATGTGCAGTGTGAGATGGAGCATATAATAAACTTAAGTTAGACTCCTAGTCACCCCTGTCGGGGTCACTGTGGCACTCCCCACAGTTCCTTGGACTTCACCAGCCCACCTTGAAGCCAGCAAGGCTCCTAGTCTCCCCTGTTGGGGTCACCGCAGCACTCTCAATGGCTCCTTGGTCCTCACCAGCCCACTTTGAAGCCAGCAAGGCTCCTAATCACCCCTGTTGGGGTCACCATGGTGCTCCCCATGGTTCCTTGGACCTCACCAGTCCATCTCGAAGCCAGCAAGGTACTGTAGCCAGCAGGTTCCATTTTGAAGTCCTCAGGCAGCCTAGCTTTGAATTCTGGCAGCTTTTATAAGTGGCTCCCTGCCTTCCAAGCTGTGGCTGAATTTCTACCTCAACTTACCTCTGCACTATTGCAGACTAGAGGAGACAGCAAAAAAACTCTGTGCAGACTAACTTAAATGCGCCTCTGTCCAGCCAAGCTGTAAACTGAATTTGTGCTATGTATTGCAGTTCCTTGGTGTGTATGGCATTTCTGTGTGCACTGCAATCTCTGAGTTTATGGCATTGTTTCTGATTTAATTGTAGCTCCTAGCCTGTTTTTCTGTAAGAGACACTGAAGTCAAATTTTCTCCCTCCCCCACATCTTATTAAATGCTTGTTCCTTAGGGGTGGATGTTCTTTTTTCCCTCAGTGATTGTACCATTTCTTCTGGTGTGGGGATCTCGAGGCAGATAGCTTGTAAATTTCATTGTTGGATTGCCCCAGGAAACTGGTGAATATCTCCACACTTAGCAAAAGCCTTAATAAGGTTTCAAGCTGCAGCTCTATATCTCTGTCTGCTGGATAGTTTCATCCTTGGGCTTAGTTACTGTCTCACTCCTGCAGTCAACTGCACATTTGCTTCAGTCCCATCTCCAGTCCTGAATTTGCTGCTGTCTCTCTTTTTCCCTAGTTCTACATTCCCTTCTTTTCCTTTCCAGTGTACACTATGGGGGTGATCTCACTTCACTGCAACTTTGTAGGACTATGTTCCCTTCTGCTAGCTCTCCAACTCTCAGTAGATCTTCTCTGCCAGCCATCTACTGACTCTGGCTACTCAAATAATACTGACAACTGGAGCTATTGTTTCTCAAACCTAATTATCAGGGGTAATACCTCTATCCCTGAAACCTGGCTCCTAAAGCTTATCCCACTTGCTAGTATAGCTGACTACCTGAGCCATTCCCTTTTTCATATGCCACTGGAGGGCAACCTGTCTCATTGAGACCTGGGTACCCCTGTATCATCTCTCTCTCTTTCTCTCTTTCTCTCTCCGGTGATATTGAACCTAACCCAGGCCCTCCTGATGGCATTGCTCCCAATAACCCTCCTTATTGGTTCCGCAGAAAATGGGCTTAGGCTTGCACATATGAACATTAGAAGTTTGTCAGCTAATTTTGTGCAGCTTGAAGCCTGGATTGCACACAACTCCCCTGACATCTTAGGTCTAACTGAGACCTGGTTAAAACCCCATATACCAGATTCATTATTTAGGATCAATGGATATAAACTTCACAGATGTGATCATCCAAATGTTAAAAAGGGTGGTGGTGTTTGGTTTTATACCAGACAGGACCTTGACAATGCGGTCCTCCTGGTCAACACTACCTGTCTGTGTGAAACTATTCATATAGTTATTACATTAAGTCTCACTAAGAAGGTAAATGTAGTGTGCATCTAAAACCCTCCTAAAAATGGAATAACAGGCCTGACTAAGGTAATTAGCTATCATTCCTCACTAAAGGGTAGACAAGAGCTCATTGTTATGGGGGACTTCAACCTGGATAGGCTAGGGAAAAACTCTAAACTCTATGCTGCTGAACTTAGCAGGTTACACCTGTCTCAGTTGGTCACTGTCCTGACCAGACAGTCCAGTAACAGCAGTCTCCAGTCTCTTCTGGACTGGGTCATCTCCAACAGGCCTGAGAGAATCAGTGCTGTTGCAGTTTTGCCAGACTCAGTCAGTGACCACTCCCCAGTTTACTGTGTTTGGAAGGCTAGGGCCCCTAAACCACCCCTCAGAGAAATTCTTTTCAGGGATTTTTCAAAAATGGATAAGAGATCCCTAATCTTGGAGCTACAGAACATGAACTGTGCACCTTTATATAATACCTGTAATATGGAACACGCTGCTCAATACCTCCTTACCATGCTTTTGAACCTTCAAGAGAAATATATCCTAGTAAAAAGGTGCCGTATCCAGGGATCTGCTACCCACTGGTTAAATTCTTCACTCCTGTCCTCTCTCAAAGAGATGGATAAAACCTGGAACAAAGCTAAGCTGACCCATTCCCCATCAGATTGGGCAGAGTACAGAAGACTCTGAAACCTATGTAAGGTTTCCATCAGATCTGCTAAGGGCAATTACTACCCTCAGCTCCTTAGTACCTCTGTCATTGACTCTTGTGGTTTTTAGAGTCATGTTAACACCATCATAGGGAAAAACAAGTGCAATACCATCTCTGATACGGTTGTAGATGGTTGTAATTGCAATAACCTGTTCACTGTTGCCGAAGCTCTTAACTCTAGATTCACTGACCTCTCCTCCTATACTGTACCTCCTGGGCCTTTGCCTGTCATTCCACAGGATAACCTTAAACCTTCCAACCCAACCATAAACCATCCAAACCATCTTTCACCCTTGGCCCAGTCTCTGAGAGTGAAATCTTATGCTTACTTAAGTCCATCTCTCCTGCTGGATCGGCAGGGGCAGATAGACTCTTACCAAAATTCCTAAGAACCGTTGCACCATCTATAGTCTCTCCAGTGACTTGACTTTTCAACCTATCTCTTCTTACAGGACATGTCCCTTCCCTCTGGAAGATTGCTCGAGTTGTACGCGTACACAAAAGGGGCACCACTAACTTGGATGACTACTGCCCTATTGCCATCCTCTCCACCCTCTCTAAAATACTGGAGAAAATTGTTGCTACCCAGGTCTCGGACTACCTCTACTTCAAACTCCTCACCCCTGACCAACATGGTTTCTGACATGGGCACAGTACATCCACTGCTCTCATACAGTTTACAAATGATGTTAGACTCACTATGGACAAAGGATCTCTCACTGGGGCTACTTTTATTGATCTTACAAAAGCATTTGATTTAATTGACCACCCACTGCTCCTATCAAAGTTGTCATCCCTAGGCTTCTCTACCTCTGTCACAGCCTGGTTCCAAAATTATGTTTTGAAGCATCAACAATTTGTCCAGATCGGAGATGCTAAGTCCCCTGTTGCTCCTACTTGGATCAGAGTACACAGGGTTTGATTCTTGGTCCTCTCCTGTTTACAGTCTTCATAAATGACATCCTACCACTCACTGGTGCTTGCTTTTTTTTTTACCATCATAAATCTTTTTATTATTTTTTTTTCCAAATACATTCATCAAAGAAAAAAAAACATGTGTAATTTGTTAACTACTTCTGAATATGATGTTAATTATTATAAATGCATACATCAAATGAAAGCAAATAAAGTAAAAACAGTAGGTGCTGGTATACATTGCAATAAACATTTAAACATTTCAAGACCAGAGTCTATTTTAGAAATGAATTAGAACTTGCTAACAATTAGCTATGCTGTATATCTTCTGATTGGATAGGCCTTTACAACAAAATTCTGAGAATGCTCATTGAGATACATTAAGGAAAGGTCCCCATATTTTATAAAACAGAACCAATTTATTATTAATGCTGTAGGTAATACGCTCATTATTGGCTTAAAACACCATATTTTCAAACCATTCATCTATATGGGGAACCTTAGGAGATTTCCAGTTTCTTAGTAATATTCTTTTAACTGTGAGGGATGCCAAACAAAGCCATATAAAATCTTGTGAATCTAGACCATATTGTTCTGGGAGGATACCTAATAAATAGAGTTCAGGGGAGAATGGAATGGAGGATTTTAGAGTTTTGTTACCAATTTTGTGAACTTCCCACCAGAGTCCTTTAACATTAGGACAATGCCAAAGAACATGAGCAAGGCCAGCTCCTGGCTCACTACAACACCAGCAATTTGAGTTTATTGTTTGGCCCATATTGAATAGTTTAGTGGTGAGTAGTAAAAGCCATGCAATATTTTGAATTGTATTAACCTACCTTGTAATTCTTTATAACTCCAACATGCTTGCTTCCAGGTGTCTTCCCAATCTTGTAAACTGATAGATATATCAAGTTCTATTTCCCATAGTTCTTTTGCTTTTAAAGTAGGAGCTGTAGAGAAGGTAGGGGAGATAAGAACTTTGTACAGAATGCCCGCATTTCTCTTAAGAATCCCAAGTTTAAAAATTTGATCCCATTCTGCATTTTTTCCAAGCAATAGTCATTATTGAGTAGGTTTCTTAATTGAAGATACTGATAAAATTGAGATTTATGAATCTTAAATGTATCTTGTATCTCTGTGAAAGAGAATATCAAGCTGGCATTTGGGTCTACAATATCCCTCACTCTAAGGATACCCGCTTTCCTCCAAATACTGTTCAAAACGGTTTTCCCACCATATGCCAGAAGAGGGTTGGACCATAGAGGCATAATATCCAGAGGGTTGTTATTAGGATTAATAATAACATTAGTTTTTTTAAGAATCTGTATAGAAAATGCTAGACATGGGTTGTCACTCCATGAAGGTGATTTTTTAAGAAATAGAAAATCCACTAATGTGTATGGAGATAATAGAGATTCTTCCATCTGAAGCCATAAAGGCTCTTTATTAATATTATTTGGGTCTCTAGGTAAATGAAAAAGAGTCTGTTTCAGAGTGAAAGCAATGTAATATCTTTCCCACCAAGGTAGAGCAAAACCTCCCATCTCTTTAGGAGCTCTTAGTTTATTTATTCCCAACCGTGGGGGGGGGGGGATTTATTCCATAAGAATTCTCTAATGAGCTTCTCAACTTTGTGAAAATAACTCTTGCTTAGCAATATAGGAATGTTTTGGAAGAAATAGAAGAGTTTAGGTGCTATAATCATTTTGACTGCATTGATTTTTCCCCATAAGGAGAGATTTAGTTTTGACCATCTTGCTAGATCAACGCTAACCTCCTTCATAAAAGGGATGTAGTTTTGTTCAGTAATTGAATTGAGGTCAATGGAGACCTTAATACCCAAGTACAAAATGGATTTCATAATCCATTTACTGTCCAGTATCTCCTCAAGTTTGTTTTTGATTATTGGATAGAGATGATTAGTTAGTACCTGCGTTTATCCAATTTCATTACTAACCCTGATACTTAGCAAATCTGTCCAATAGATCACGTGAGCTTTACAAGATGTAACCGGTTTTAACAGTCACAAGTAGGTCATCTGCAAAGCAAGAGATTTATGCTCAGTTTTACCCATTTTGATACCTGTGATGGATAAATCTTTATTTATGGCACATATCAGTGGTTCAAAGGCTAGAATAAATAGGTAAGGAGAGAGAGGACATCCTTGTCTAGAGCCACAATGTAATTTTAATGGATTGGATAGAGTTCCATTTGTGATAAGTTGTGCCTTTGGAGATTTAGAAATCATATAGATCCAAGTAAGAAATTGTGGGCCAAAACCGATTTTTTAAGAGTCTGAAACAAAAAAGTCCATTGCAAGGAGTCAAAGGCTTTGAAAATGTCCAATGACAGTATTGCATAAGGTTCTTTTTTCTTATTTGACCACCATATCAGATTAAATAACCTTCTTAGGCAGTCTGACCCTGATCTCCCTTTCACAAAACCCACTTGTTCTTTACCAATTAATCTAGTAACAATATTTTATGCTCTTCGTGCTAGAATTTTTGTTAATATTTTGTAATCTGAATTCAGTAAGGAGATGGATCTATAGCTGGAGCAGTCAAGAGGGTCCTTACCTTTTTTTGAAATGAGGGTTATATAGACTTCTTGCATCGAGGGAGCGAGGGCTTCGTCATCTTGTAGAGTTTGTATCACTGTGTGAAAATATAAGGTCAAAATAGGTGCCATTGTTTTGTAAAATTCTCCTGGTAAACCATCTGGACCAGGGGTTTTACCACTAGGAAGTGAATTAAAGGCCCAGTCAATTTCCGTACGTGTTATAGTCTTATCTAGATCTGTTCTCTCTTGATGTGAAAGGGCAGGCAAATCTAGTTTTCCTAAAAAAATTTTGATTTGCTCAGATTTGTTTTCATCAGTCTTGTTATATATTTTTTTATAGAAATCAAGAAATTCTTTACTGATGTCTGTGTTACTCGTTACAGTTTTCCCTGATGTATTTTTGATGCCTGGTATAATATTTTGCTGCTGCATTTTCTTAAGTCTAGCTGCTAATAGCTTACCAGGTTTTTCTCCTGATTCCCAACAAAATTGTTTGGTTCTAAATAATGCATATTCTGCCTTGGCAGAGTAGAAGGAGTTGATTTCAAACCTCACACAGGTTAATCTTCATAACAGTTCATTACTGGGTGTTTTATGGGATTTAGATATAGCTTCCAGGTTTTTAAGTTCCATTTCTTTAATGACTATTTCTTTTTCCCCTTTCTTTTTTCTTCCTAGATGCATATGCAAATATTTGCCCTCTAATAACCGCTTTATAGGCCTCCCATAGTGTGGCTTTGGACACTGTATCATTATCATTATTTTTGAAGTAATCTTTTGTCTGAGTTTCTAACATTTCTACAAATTTCTTATCTTTAAGTAAATGTGTATTCATTCTCCATCTGTGCAGTTTTTCTCCTCTACTGTTCCAGTTCAGGTCAAAACTGATCATGGCATGGTCAGAGATAGAAATTGTGCTTATATCAGCTCCAACAATTAAGTTCACCAATTTAGTAGATATTAGAAAATAGTCTATTCTACTATAAGATTTATGCCTATTGGAGTAGAAAGTATAATCTCTCCCTTTAGGGTGGACCAATCTCCAACTATCTACAATAGACAGATCTTCTAGCATTTTCCTGAATGAGATTCTGGCCTTAGTTTCAAATTGTATAGCTTTGCAAGATGACCTATCTAGGATAGGGCCTGCAACAAAATTAAAATCTCCTCCCAAAATTATATCATGCTTAGTGTACTTGGTAAGTTCTAGATAAATCTGGTTAAGAAATTGTTCTTGATGTGTGTTGGGGGCATATATATTACATAATACCACCTTGCATCCATCAAGAGTTCCCGATAGAAATTGATATTTTCCTTCCATATCCACTATATGTGAGTGTTTAATGAAGCTCACTCCTTTTCTTATAAGGATAGCTGTTCCTCTCTTCTTAGTATTAAAACAACTATGTACCTCCTGTCACACCCACATTCATTTAAGTTTCTCGGCTTCCTCATGTAATAGATGGGTTTCTTGAATAAAAGCTATGTCTGCTTTACTTTTATTGAGGTATGTTAATATTTTTTTCCTTTTAACTGGAGATCCTAAACCATTAACATTCCACGATACTAGTTTATTGTTAGCCATTCCATCAATTGAAGTAACAACTAGAGGCCTAAAATTAGTTCAACAATGACAATTATATAAAGTAGCACAAAAGGCACAAAAAAAAACACATACTCCTGATATTTACATCAAGGTGAACATTACAAAAGAATTGTAGAAAATGGTATGCTTACAAATAGTTATTGCCTAATCCTTCACTTAATGGCAAGTTATACTAATATGGTATATATGAATTATACTTGACATTGTATGAGTTCAACCGTATTTCCTGAATTTAATCAATCTCAGAATGACCACAGTGTAGTAGTGTAATTATCTATCTGAGCGAGCTGACTAATTTAAAGTTTTGAATCTAGTTCAGATGTGTCCATAGTAAGGAAGAAACAAAGTAAAAGTTAAAGTTAAACCAAAGTGCAGTCTGTGAATAAGTAGGGTGTAAGGCTACTTAGGGATTCTTTTCTGCCGGAGTGTTTATCCAATGCAGAGAGTTAATCCGTTGAGAGTAGAGGCTAAGCTATGCATACTGTGTCTCAGTTCCTTAACCTAATCCATTGATAAGATTCATGGTTGTTCATTAAAAGAGAGAGAAAAAGAGGAAAAGAGGAAAAAAGGGGGGGGGGATTCTTCTATAAATACTATGTTGACTGGTAATAGGTCTTTAACCAAAAGAAGACAGGAGAGCACAACAGTGCTATAATAAAAATGTCACTGTGTCTTGTTAAATAAAGTATGGTCTAAAGCCACTAGTTGGTAGAGGCAGATATATAAAGTTACCTAGCTACTTCAGCTATACATGCCAACAAAACAAAGAGTTTATCTAAGGAGAGGAGTGAGTCATTTGTCAACCTTAAGATCTTGACGGTATGCAGAAGTAACAACATAGATGCTTTAACAAGGGATCAGCCAATAGGGTCTAGCTTCCCAGATCAAATTGACTCTCTTCCCAGTTCATACAGTTATAATGGAATGAATCGAGTTGTTTCGCAAGAGATCTGTCAGTGTGTACCTAGCTTTCTAAATCACCCTGGCACTCTTCTCATGCTATTCATTATTCCTTCATGATTATTTTATATGGGTGGAAACTATTATAAAGAGTCAGATTTCTCTGATTCCCTGATATGGTCTCCAGAAGTAGAGTGAAATGATCTTGTTAGAAGGTGACCCATATGTTCTCCCGAGCTCCTTCTAATAGATAACTACTCCAGGGCTTATTTTTATGTGATTAAATGATGAAGATAACATTGTATACCTGCCTGAAAAAAAAAAGGGAGGGGTTGTAGTAACACTAATGTGTATCGCCAGGCTGCATTAGCTTTCAAAAATTACCAATCCACATAGTGTTTAATTTCCTTTTTAGCATGTATAAGGCAAGAATCTAATAGAATTACTGCCTGTTTAATCAAGTCCTGATTATTTATATACATATCCAACAGATATGCATCTTCTTGCAAAACTGTAAAGATTGTCATTACCATACAGGTGTAATACGAGGTTAGACTTCTCCTTTGTAAGTTCACTGACTGTTGTCTCCTCAGTCTCATTTCGGTCTTCAATGCAAACCAAAAGAAAAAACAGCATATACTTATATATATCTTAGTCTTATTTCAAGTTGCGTTGGCTTGATCCTTTTCCTGTGTTATTGCAGGAAGTTCTCTGACTGGATCTAAATTGTCAAAAGATAGCTCCGTCATAGCAGATCTAGTAGGAGACATTGTGTGGGGGACAGCAGATTCAGTGACCATGTTAGCTAAATCCAGTTCATTGAGTGGAGATGTAGTAGCAGATTATGGAGGACTGTCTTCACTGCAGCCTCATTTTTTATTTAGATTAGATGTTTGCTGTTTCCTGAAGATTTTTGTTTTACGTTGGATACCTGGGGACCAGTTGCCAAGATGATCATGCCTTTGTTTCGACACTGCAGGGGCTGGGTAAGCAATATGGCCAGGGACATCTGGATTTTTCTGAGAGTGTTTAATGTTCAGCCTGATTTGCTGGTTTTGCTTTTGATAAGCTCCTCGAGATGGAATGTCTCATGTGTGCTTGAAGCGTTCACTGTTTCGAGCGCCCTGAAGTTCGTTTGAAAAATGCTGAGGGTTTTGAGTAGACATTGAATTTTCACTACTGTGACTCAAACATAGGTGGATATAATCCCATACATCTGCCACTGAAGTACAGGATACTGTGCTTCCATTATTTTCCTTTATAATAAGTGTTGCTGGATATTTAAAATGATATTGTACCCCCGCTTTAGCCAATTCTTGTTTTGCTTCATAAAATTCTTTTCTTTTTTCTATCAAGGCCCCTGAGAAGTCCTGAAAAAATAATTTTTTCTCACCATTAAAATGCAAGGATTTTCATTCCCTGGCTAGTTTTAGTATTTGCTCTTTCACTGAGAAATGAAGGAAGTAGGCAATTATTGGTCTGGGCTTATCTCCTGCTTTTGGTTTAGGTCCTAATGATCTATGAGCCCTTTCTATTTCTAAGGGCCAGGGCCACTGATATTGAAGAATCTCTGGTATGACATTTTGCAGAAATGATGATATATTATTTCTTTCCCAACCCTCAGGGATGCCCAGAATTCTTAGATTGTTTCTGCAACCCCTGTTTTCAATGTCATCAATTTTGTTAAATAAGAAATCAATTTGTTTTGTTTGAGATCCTGTTAATTTTCTGAGAATAGCTATTTCGCTTTTTAGTTCTTGTAACTGCTCATCCGAATCCATAATTTTATCTAACAAAAATTCTGTTTCCGACCTGAGGGTGGCAGTAGCCGTTTTCACTTCTGCTATATCTATCTTAAGAGCTGTCATCAGTTCTTTTAGCTGTTTAATATCTTCTTTACTAGCATAATCTTTAAAAACATTGGTTGTGAAATTTCCACCTGTTACCTTTCTGGCCTCAGTCATTGTTTTTCCGTTGGTACCTGTGTCTTTTTTTAAAGCCATCTTGTTAGCCATAGAAGGTAAAAATGCTTCTGATTTTGGGCTCTATGAGGCTAGTAAACTTTGAAAGCTAATTTCTATATTTTTTAAGCATCGGTTACGACCGCGAACTTGTAAAATAAATCAAACGGATAAAAACGAGACCGAGAGCATTAGTTCAGATGTCTGCCATGTTTGAGCGTCACGCACTCTCACTGGTGCTTGCTCAGGTCTGCTATATCCCAACAGTCTTGTTCTTTACTCATCCTCCTCATACCTCTCAGATATCAACCTGAATCTCAATAGTAACTTCAGTATACGAACATACTAATACAGTTCATCCTCATTTATCTGACCCACTTGGGGGACATCCAATATGGTCGGATAAGCAGGGGGTTGCATAAATGGGATTCCATCATTAAATCAGTCCTCATTCTTTCATTAACACACTCACGATGCAGTAATAGTTAACAATTTATTCCCAGCGCAAAATGTGCAAAATACAGATCTTTATTTCATTTTTAGTGCTTGGTGCTTACTTTAGTGCAGTAGTTTAGTTTAGCTTTTAAAACAGTCAGCAATTGACTTTTGTTTAAGCGCATCATGTCGCTTTCTTGCCGCACTCTGCTTAATGCTTCGTAGCAGCATGATCTGTATAGGGTCACAGTCAGGTTGTGATTCCTGGTAAAGAATCACCTTTTCAAGGTACTGTACTGCCTCTGCGTGACTTGGTATGGTAGGAGTGGACTCTTCTGTCTCTGACTCATTTTCATCAGGGTCTTCTTCTTGTTCCTGCTCTGTTTTTGTCACCATCTCCATGATGCCTTCATCAGACAGAATCTCCTGACCTTGTTCGTGGGCATCACTCAGCAACCACTCCTGCACTTCTTCAGCAGATGGAGGATCAGGGAGGTCTGCTGTAAGGATATCTAGTTCTTCTACAGTGACTTCAGTGTTTGGTGGGATAGGGAGGTCAGCTTGCTCGGAGTCAGCTTGCACAGTGTCAGGGTCATTTTCTGTGGCTTCCAGACTAGTTTTTATTCCTGATTTTCGCCAAGTTTTTAGTATAGATTCAGGGCAAAAGCTATCCCATGCCTCAGCAGCCATGTAAACAACATCCTTAAGATTTATGGCTTTGTTATTGTGGGCCAAAGGAGTATTGTGGTTATCACTAGCAAGCATGGTCTGGAGCAGTTTTTAACGATATGCCCTCTTAAAAATTTCAAGGACTCCCTGATCACAAGGTTGTAACTTAGATGTTGTGTTGGGTGGTAAGAAAATGTAGCAGATTGTGCCATCTCATGTGCAAACATCGGCGATGTTTGGGTGGGCTGGTGAATTGTCCACAAGAAGCAAGGCTTTCTGTGGTAACCGTTTCCCTCATAGGTAGTGCTTTACCTGAGGGACGAACTGATTTGAAAACCAGACTGAAAAAATGTCAACAGTCATCCACGCACTCCTCTGAGCCTTATACTGCACAGGGAGGGATGCCATGTTTAAATGTTTAAAACATCTAGGCACTCTTGACTTGCCAATCACAACCATCTTCAGTTTTTGACCAGCAGCGTTGACACAGCCAAGAACTGTCAGCCTGTCTTTCTACTTTTTTATGCCCGGAGCATCTTTTTCTGAGCCATGAGCAAGTGTTCTCTCAGGCAAACCCCGCCAAAACAGCTCAGTTTCATCGGCATTGAACACTTGCTCTGGCAGTAAACCACCAACCACTATCATATCCAGCAGCTGTTGAATAAAAGGCTCAATGCCATCATCTGCTGTGTTTAGCCTCTCACCACAAAGACGAAGCTGGCGAATCCCATGCCGCTTCTTAAATCTGTCCAGCCACCCCTCACTTGCTGAGAATGGTCCCGAAACAGCAAGACGAGTGTGAAATTGTAATGCCTTTTCTTTAAGGAGCGGGCCAGATATCGGGGTGCCCTTCTCCCTCTCCTACCTGAACCATGTGTAAATTGCAGCATTGCGCTGCTCCTCTTTACACATCCTGGTGTTTTTTCTTGTATTGATCCAGCAGCCGTCTCCATACTGACAGCAAAGTCCCTTATTTTTTCTTTTGCAGACTTAATATCGCTAATTGTGGACTTCCCCACTCCATACTCCTGTGCTAAAGCAACAGCATGCTCACCACCTTCAAGCCTGTCAATGATTCTAAGTTTCTGGGACACAGAAAGGACAACTCGCTTTCTTTTGCCTGAAGGAGAATCCATCACTACGCAGTACTGTACGCTGCTACTACACTGCATGAATCTTGTCAGAATGACACAGCTCATTAAGTGTTTGTTAAGGTCATCAGGTCACAGCTGCAAAGAATTAAAGTTAATTGTAGAGCATACTAATGACAGCTTTTGACAGCTTTGACAACATATGATGAACATACGAAAACAGTGGGGGACACATATCAGGTTCGTTAAATAGGGAGGTTTGGTAGTACGGGGGGCAGATAAACGGGGTTTGACTGTATATGAAATTTGCCAGCCGATAAAGGCCTAGAGGTCTATCAAGTCTGCTCGAATGTGCAGCTAGCACCCCTTATTCTGCAACTGCCCCTCCCTTCCACCCTTCCCCTTCATTGCCCCTCCCCCTTGTCCTGTCCCATCCCCTTTTGAAGCAGTCCACTGTTCTACTGGATACCACTTCTGCAGGTAATGCATTCCACTCAGCCACCACCCTCTCTGTGAAAAAGTGTCTCTTCATCTCCCTCCTGAACCTTCCTCCCTCCAGTCTCATATCATGGCCCCTGGTGTCCCTCCCCTCCCTTATTTTGAACAGCCCCTCTGTACCTGTCTTGTTTATTCCTTTCATGTACTTAAAGGTTTCAATCATGTCCACCCGTCCCTCCTCTCCTCCAGTGAGTACATGTTCAACTCCCTCAGCCTCCTCTCATATGTTAAGTCCCCCAGCCCCTTGATCATCTTTGTCTTTATCTTTCAGAGCTGGCTACTGCAAAACAAGCTTGTCTTAAATAAAAATTAAATGGTGACTATGCTCTTTGGTTCAGGTTCAAACATTTGTCCTGCACCCAACCTTTAAGTATCAAAGCACTTGATGGCTCTCCCCTTAACACATTTACCTCTTTTAAATACCAAGGATTAACCCTTGATCCCACCTTGGATTTTGACCTGCACCTAGCTTCAGTCATTGAATCCATCAATATTCAACTTGGGCTGGCATATAAGGTGAGACATAGCCTAACATCCACGGCGAGCATGGCCATTGCACAGGGGATCCTGAGACCCAAATTGGCATATGGGTTAATAGCCTTTCTGGCAACTACTGGAGGGCTCCTCTGAAAATGGGATGTCTGCTACAACAGCATTTGCCATTTTGCTCTGTCTTCATCCAAACTTACTCACCGATGCACACTATACTCCAGTCTGGGATGGTTTACCCTCTCAGCCTTCTGACAGTTTACTTTCCACTGTTTTATAAAGAATATAATCTCCTCTCAGATACCTGACAAATTGGCTCTACTGCTCAAACCTGTGACCTCTGCCTACCCACTGACATCAGCTGACAAATTCCTTCTTGTCCAACCAAGATGTAAAACCAAAATGGGGGAAAATGCTTTCTCTAGCTGGGCCCTAAACTATGGAACTCCCTTCCACTGAGTCTAAGAATCTTCCCTTCTCCATACAACTTCAATCAGGATCTTCACATGGCTCTTCTAAGCTCTGAACCCTGCTTCTGTTCTCTATCCACCCACTCCTGTACTGGTTCCTCCTAGTTGCCTACCTGCTCCAACCTCTACTACTCTCAGACCCACCTGGAAATCTTTCTATTTCTTCTCTTCTAGCACTTACTTACTAGTTTATGACTTATGACTGTTAGTTATTTGCACTTATATTTCTTTTTTGTTACTACATATGGATTCCTACAAATGTACTGTCATTGCTGAAAATTTTGTATAAGTGTACTATGTCTGACTTCTACTTATTCCCATTATGTTTTCTTGTATCTACTATTGTCTACATACCCTTTGCTGTAATCTCCCAGGATTTACCTGAAAATAGGCAGCTATGCTATCAAGTGTACCTACCCGGTTAACAAAAACTAAATAAATAAGTTAGTGGCCCAATATATCGGCAGACACTGTAGAATGTGTACTAAAATTTAATTCAATCATAGATGTCACATGTGCCCTTTTTAAATTAAACTAGAAAGCACTTTGTGTTTTACAAGAGTTAATAAGAAAGTGCTAAACACAAGTCTGTTGCAAACATCTGCCGTAGGTGAGAAAATAGAAACAACATAATTCCAATAGCAAGGTATCCACTATAAGCAAAATACAGGGAAGCACAAGTAACTGGGATTCATATTCATTTTTTTCTGAGCTCCTTCAGGCTTTGTAAAGTAACAGAATCATATGTTCTTACAATTGAAAAAGTGGAACAAGAACACACAACGCATACTTATCAGCTTTGCTGGTTTCAGTATAAAGCAGCCTTCAGACATCACTCTGTTTTACAAGTTCAACCAAATCCCTGGATACAAAGGATACACACAGTGTTTTTAAACCAGAGCCCAGTTTAAGTTTAGAGTCCACCAACACTGGACGCTCACCTCTAGATAGCATCACAGTAAAAAAGAAACAGTGAAATACACTATGAGACTCAAGTTCTAAATAAACATTTTCAAGCTTGAATATTATCAGCTTAATAAGTCCTTCCAGCCATGCAGAAAAACTGGAGCTAATGAATCCTTTTTATAACTTGCTTAAATTAAGTTGGTAAACATTTTGTATTTTATAAGAGGTAATAGGAAAGTGCTATTGGCAAGTCAGTTGCAAACATCTGCTACAGGTGAAAAAATGGCAACAGCTTCATTCCAGTAGCATGGTGTTCCGTATTAGCAAAATTCAAGGATGCACCAATGATTGAGATTCAAATTCATTCTTTTTTTCTGAGCTGTATCAGGCTTTGTCAAATAACAAAGTCATACATCCTTACAACTAGAAAAGTGGAAGCAGGAACACACAGTGCATACTTTATCAGCTGTGCTGGTTTCAGTCTAAAAACAGCCTTCAAACGCTACTCTGCTTCACAAATTCAACCAAATCCCTTGATACAAAGGATGCATAGAAAGTTTTTAAACTAGAGCCCAGTGTAAGTTTTAATTCCTCCAGCATTGGATGCTTACCTACAAACAGCTTCATAGTAAGAAAAAAAAAACATGGAAGTACACCATGATACTCAAGATCTGAGAAAACTTTTCAAGCTTGAATATTATAGGCTTAATAAGTTCTTATAGCCCTGCAGCAAAGGTTAAAGTTAACAATGAAACAGTTTCAGAACGTGTCACATATGTAGTTTTAAGCACTTACAAGCAGTGTATTCATGCCTTAGAGTTCTGTAGTTTTGTTAAACATCAGGATCCACATATAACTGTCGGTTGTCCCATTTCATTACGCCTGCAGTGACAACTCCAGTTTCTCCACTGTTCTGTGTATCTTGTATCTCTACTTGAAACTTAGTAAAGAAAAGGTAAAGGTGCAAAAGGGGTAGAAAAGCCACAAACGTAGAAACATCTCCATTCAGAGGAGGGAGAACTAAGTGGAAACCAATCTCTCCTACTGTACATCCCAGGTGCCATCGTACCACAACCAAAACACCACCCCCGCATCACTGGCCACCAGCTTCTCCACCACTGTGTGTGGACATATTAAAGTCATTCAATCCTCAGTATCCAGTGTGAATACCAGTCATCAACCTGATGCTGCCCTTTGATTCTACATTGTCACACAGCTGAAGATTACCAGGAACAAGAGAAATAGAAGCAGAAAACAGACAATGGCATAAAGATATATTTATGTGCTTATGTCCTATAGAGCAGCAGCCATGCCATTAATTCTGGTCACTGAAGTGCACTACCACTAGACCTCCCCAGATGACCTTCACATGGCAAGATGAATAGACAACCCTCCTTAGGACAGAACAACAGTTCCTGGGTTGCTCAATCCTCTACAACCCCACTGAAACTGGAATCCCCTGTTCATTCCCAAACATGAGTTGCCAGCATGGCAGGAGGTAAAGTATTCAGCTCCTCAATCTTCCATGCCACCAGGCAGGCTGTATATCATGTTGTCTTACTCACTATTTCCTCTAAAGTGCATTACAAGACCTGTGGAGTAGTACTATGTAACAGGGTAGTACCATGCAGCAGCCTGACGTATCTATGCTGCTAGTTGAGAAAGATTCTGGGATCACACGTTTGTATATTGTGCTTTTTTCACCTTTTACTTTAAAGTGAATTACATGAAATGTGACTGGGGGACTGACACACAGTGCTGTAGCATATAACAGTAAGAGCACATTAACCTCATTTATTAGTTTTCGTGCTTGGGAGAAAACTTCAACAAGTGAGAAATTTTATATACTGTATATACAGTACATGCTCCTTGCAGTTCAGTCAGCAACTGCTGGTGGTGGAGAGAGGGAGGCTGTGCCAGTTGCTGGATCAGGGAATGGGATGGGGGAGCGGGGTAGTGGAGCACTTCCTGCTGGACTGGGGGGGTGGTAGCACACTATGCCACCAGGGAACAATTATAAATAATTATATGGGCTGACTGGGGACAGGAAGGGAGGTCTGCTAGACCACCTGGGAATGACTATATTACTATTCAGGCATATCAGAGTGGGGGTCTACTAGAGTACCAGGGATCCTATTTTGTAATGATATGAGGATGGGGGGAGTCACCTAGACCAACAGGGAATAATTTTATGATATGGGTTGGGGGGGGCCTGCTAGACCACAAGTGATTGCATTGTTACATTGCCACATGGCTACCCATGGCATGTGGTAACCTGTCCAGATGCCCTCTCTGTTTTGCACATGTCTACAGTTGCCACAAGCCACAGGACTTTTCCACTGGGACCCTACCTGCTAGAGAATTGGGAGTAGGGTCTCTGGCCCACCAGCAATCATTAAAACATACATACAAATATAGAAAATGGCAACGGAAAAAGGCCTCATGGTCTAGAGAGTCTGCTGCTTGCCCTTGAATGGGGCTGCTTCAGCTCTCCCACGGTCGGCCGGCACCCAGCCAGCTACAGACCGAGAACAGGATGCCAGCCTGCAGCTCCTTGGAGCTGCCTGCCCTTGAACAGGGCTGCTTCAGCTTCCCCATGGTCGGCCGGCACCCAGCCAACCACCGACCGAGACCAAGACACCCGCCTACAGTTCCTTGGAAGCTGCCTGCCCCTGAATGGGGCTACTTCAGCTCCCCCACTGTTGGCCGGCACCCAGCCAGCCACCGACTGAGACCAGGATGCCCACCTTCAGCTCCTTGGAAGGTGCCTGCCCTTGAACAAGGCTGCTTCAGCTCCCCCACGGTCGGCCGGCACCCAGCCATCCACTGACCAAGACCAGGACGCCCGCCTACTGCTCCTTGGAAGCTGCCTGCCCTTGAACGGGGCTGCCTCAACTCCCCCATGGTCGGCCAGCACCCAGCCAGCCACCCACTGAGACCAGCACGCCCGCCTGAAGCTCCTTGGAAGGAACTGGACAGAGCAGCCAATCAGAACACGGGCACTTCCAGCAAACCCGCTCTGACTGGCCAGGACTTTTATCCTGCTTCAGTCACCTGGCACTTTTTACAAATAGATTTGCGATATAACTAAGCACATTTCAACTGTGTAATAGAAGTTTTTCAACTGTATTAGCTGGATAGTAATTTCTACTAGTGTTTTAAAGTGCTTACACCTCTTCTGTCTCAGTAGTCCTCCTGCACCCCCCCAATCAAACACTCTGCCTTGGCGCCGAAAAATCTAACTACCTGTTGTCTTACAAAACTGCTCAAATCTTACCCATCCTAACCCCTATGCTATTTAAGACCTGCTCTTTTTTCTTCTCTCCATCTCCCTGCCCTTGAATGGGGCTGCTTCAGCTCCCCTACGGTTGGCCCGCACCCAGCCAGCCACGGAACGAGACCAGGAAGCCCGCCTGCAGCTCCTTGGAAGGTACGGGACAGCGCAGTCAATCGGAGCATCGGCGCTTCCAGCAAACCAGCTGTGATTGGCCAGGACTTTTCAACTGCTTCGGTCACCTGGCACTTTTTGCAAATAGATTTTTGAAAGAACTAAGCACATTTCAACTGTGTAATAGAAGTTTTTTAAATGAATTAGCTGGATTGTAACTTTTACTAGTGTTTTAAAGTGCTTACATCTCTTTTCTCTCAGTGGTCCTCCTGCACCCCCTACCCATCCAAGCACTCTGTCTTGGCGCTGAAAAGTCTAACTACCTTTTGTCTTACTAAACTGCTCAAATCTAACCCATCCTAACCTCTGTGCTATTTAAGACCTGCTCTTTTTACTTCTCTCCAGCAGCCTGCCCTTCAATGGGGCTGCTTCAGCTCCCCCACAGTCGGCCAGCACCCAGCCAGCCACCGACCAAGACCAGGACGCCCGCCTACAGCTCCTTGGAATGTACGGGACAGCGCAGCCAATCGGAACATGGGAGCTTCCAGCAAACCTGCTCTGATTGGCCAGGACTTTTTCCCTGCTTCAGCCACCTGGCAATTTTTACAAATAGATTTTTGATAGAACTAAGCACATTTCAACTGTGTAATAGAAGTTTTTCAACTGTATTAGCTGGATTGTTATTTCTACTAGTGTTTTAAAGTGCTTATACCTCTTTTGTCTCAGTGCCCCTTCAGCACCCCCCATCGAAGCACTCTGCCTTGGTGCCAAAAAGTCTAACTACCTTTTGTCTTACTAAACTGCTCAAATCTAACCCATCCTAACATCTAGGCTATTTAAGACCTACTCTTTTTTCTTCACTCCAGCTCCCTGCCCTTGAACGGGTCTGCTTCAGCTCCCCTACAGTCGACTGGCACCCAGCCAGCCACCGACCAAGACCAGGACGCCCGCCTGCAGCTCCTTGGAATGTACAGGACAGAGCAGCAAATCAGAGCAGGGGGACTTCCAGCAAACCCGCTCTGACTGGCCAGGACTTTTCCACTGCTTCAGCCACCTGGCACTTTTTACAAAGAGATTTTCAATAGGACTAAGCACATTTCAACTGTGTAATAGAAATTTTTCAACTGTATTAGCTGGACTGTAATTTCTACTAGTGTTTAAAGTGCTTACATCTCTTTTGTCTCAGTGCTGCTCCTGCACCCCCCGGACATCCAAGCACTCTGCCTTGGCGCCGAAAAGTCTAACCACCTTTTGTCTTACTAAACTGCTCAAATCTAACCCATCCTAACCTCTACGCTATTTAACACCTGCTCTTTTTTCTTCTCTCCAGCTGCTTGCCCTTGAACGGGGCTACTTCACCTCCCCCATGGTTGGCCGGCACCCAGCCAGCCACCGACCAAGACCAGGACACCCACCTGCAGCTCCTTGGAAAGTACGGGACAGCACAGCCAATCAGACCAAGGGTGCTTCCAGCAAACCCGCTCTGATTGGCCAGGACTTATCCGCTGCTTCAGCCAACTGGCACTTTTTACAAATAGATTTTCGATAGAACTAAGCACATTTCAACTATGTAATAGCAGTTTTTCAAATATATTAGCTGGATTGCAATTTCTACTAGTGTTTTAAAGTGCTTCTACCTCTTCTGTCTCAGTGCTCCTAATGCACACCCCCCATCCAAGCACTCTGCCTTGGTGCCGAAAAGTCTAACTAAATTTTGTCTTACTAAACTGCTCAAATCTAACCCATCCTAACCGCTATGCTATTTAAGACCTGCTCTTTTTTCTTCTCTCCAGCTCCCTGCCCTTGAATGGGGCTGCTTCAGATCTGCCACGGTCGACCGGCATCCAGCCAGCCACCGACCAAGACCAGGACGCCCGCCGGCAACTCCTTGGAAGCTTCCTGCCCTTGAACAGGGCTGCTTCAGCTCCCCCACAGTTGGCCAGCTCCCAACCAGCCACCGACCGAGACAAGGATGCCCACCTGCAGCTCCTTGGAAGGTACAGGACAGCGCAGCCAATCAGAAGACGGGCACTTCCAGCAAACCCACTCAGTTTGGCAAGGACTTTTCCCCTGCTTCAGCCACCTGGCACTTTTTACAAATAGATTTTCGATAGAACTAAGCAAATTTCAACTCTATAATAGAAGTTTTTCAACTGTATTAGCTAGATTTTAATTTCTACTAGTGTTTTAAAGTGCTTACACTTCTTTTGTCTCAGGCTCCTCCTCCACCCCTGCCCATCCAAGCACTCTGCCTTGGCACCAAAAAGTCTAACTACGTTTTGTCTTACTAAACTGCTCAAATCTAACACCTTCTAACCTCTATGCTATTTAAGACCTGCTATTTTTCTTCTCTCCAGCTGTCTTCCCTTGAGCAGGGCTGCTTCAGCTCCCTCACGGTCGGCCGGGCACCCAACCAGCCACCGACCGAGACCAGGACGCCAGCCTGCAGCTCCTTGGAAGGTATGGGACAGTGCAGCCAATCGAGATGGGCACTTCCAGCAAACCCGCTCTGATTGGCCAGGACTTTTCCACTGCTTCAGCCAACATGCACTTTTTACAAATAGATTTTTGATAGAACTAAGCACATTTCAACTCTGTAATAGAAGTTTTTCAACTGTATTAGCTGGATTGTAATTTCTACTATTGTTTTAAAGTGCTTACACCTCTTTTGTCTCAGTGCTCCTCCTCCACCCCCTGCCCATCCAAGCACTCTGCCTTGGTGCCGAAAAGTCTAACTACCTTTTGTCTTACTAAACTGCTCAAATCTAACCCATCCTAACCTCTATGCCTCTTAAGACCTGCTCTTTTTTCTTCTCTCCAGCTGCCCCCTTGAGCGGGCTGCTTCAGCTCCCCACGGTCGGCGGCACCCAGACAGCCACCGACAGGGACCAGGCGCCCGCCTACAGCTCCTTGGAATGTCCGGGACAGTGCAGCCAATCAGACCAAGGGCGCTTCCAGCAAAACCGCACAGATTGGCCAGGACTTTCCCTGCATCAGTCACCTGACACTTTCTACAAATAGATTTTGATAGAACTGAGCACATTTCAACTATGTAATAGAAGTTTTCAAATGTATTAGCTGGATTGTAATTTCTACTAGTGTTTTAAAGTGCTTACACTTCTTCCGTATCAGTGCTCATTAATGTACCCCACCTATCCAAGCACTCTGCCTTGGTGCTGAAAAGTTTAACTACCTTTTGTCTTAGTAAACTGATCAAATCTAACCCATCCTAACCCCTATGCTATTTAAGACCTGCTCTTTTTTCTTCTCTCCAGCTCCCTGCCCTTGAACAGGGCAGCTTCAGCTCCCCCACGGTGTCCGACACCACGACGGCAACCGACTGAGACCAGGACGCCCACCTGCAGCTCCTTGGAAGCTGCCTGCCCTTGAACCGGGCTGCTTCAGCTCCCTCACAGTCGGCCGGCAACCAGCCAGCCACCGACTGAGACCAGGACGCCTGCCTGCAGCTCCTTGGAAGCTGCCTGCCATTGAACGGGGCTGCTTCAGCTCCCACACGGTCAGCCGGCATCAAGCCAGCCACCGATCGAGACCAGGACGCCCACCTGCAGCTCCTTGGAAGCTGCCTGCACTTGAATGGTGCTACTTCAGCTCCCCCACAGTTGGCCGGCAACCAGACAGCCACCGACCAAGACCAGGACACCAACCTGCAGCTCCTTGGAAGATGCCTTCCCTTGAATGGGGCTGCTTCAGCTCCCCCACGGTCAGCCAGCACTCAGCCAGCCACCGACAGAGAGCAGGATGCCTGCCTGTAGCTCCTTGGAAGGTACGGGACAGCGCAGCCAATCAGAACACAGGCACTTCCAGCAAACCCGCTCTGATTTGCCAGGCCTTTTTCCCTGCTTCAGCCACCTGGCACTTTTTACAAATAGATTTTCGATAGAACTAAGCACATTTCAACTCTATAATAGAAGTTTTTCAACTGTATTAGATAGATTGTAATTTCTACTAGTGTTTTAAAGTGCTTACACCTCTTTTGTCTCAGCGCTCCTCCTCCACCCCCTGCCCATCCAAGCACTCTGCCTTGGTGCCGAAAAGTCTAACTACCTTTAGTCTTACTAAACTGCTCAAATCTAACCCCTTCTAACCTCTATGCTATTTAAGACCTGCTCTTTTTTCTTCTCTCCAGCTGCCTACCCTTGAACGGGGCTGCTTCAGCTCCCCCACGGTCGGCCGGCACCCAACCAGTCACCGACTGAGACCAGGACGCCAGCCTGCAGCTCCTTGGAAGGTATGGGACAGTGCAGCCAATCAGAGCATGGGTGCTTCCAGCAAACCTGCTCTGATTGGCCAGGCCTTTTCACTGCTTCAGCCACCATGCACTTTTTACAAATAGATTTTCGATAGAACTAAGCACATTTCAACTCTGTAATAGAAGTTTTCAACTGTATTAGCTGTATTGTAATGTCTACTATTGTTTAAAGTGCTTACACCTCTTTGTCTCAGTGCTCCTCCTCCAATCCCTGCCCATCCAAGCACTCTGCCTTGGCGCTGAAAAGTCTAACTACCTTTTGTCTTACTAAACTGCTCAAATCTAACCCATCCTAACCTCTATGCTTTTTAAGACCTGCTCTTTTTTCTTCTCTCCAGCTGCTTGCCCTTAAACGGTGCTGCTTCAGCTCCCCCATGGTCGGCCGGCACCCAGACAGCCACCGACAGGGACCAGGATGCCCGCCTACAGCTCCTTGGAATGTCCGGGACAGCGCAGCCAATCAGACCAAGGGCGTTTCCAGCAAACCCGCTCTGATTGGCCAGGACTTTTCACCTGCATCAGCCACCTGGCACTTTCTACAAATAGATTTTTGATACAACTGAGCACATTTCAACTATGTAATAGAAGTTTTTCAAATGTATTAGCTGGATTGTAATTTCGACTAGTGTTTTAAAGTACTTACACTTCTTCTGTACCAGTGCTCATTAATGTACCCCACCTATCCAAGCACTCTGCTTTGGTGCCGAAAAGTTTAACTACCTTTTATCTTCGTAAACTGCTCAAATCTAACCCATCCTAACCCCTATGCTATTTAAGACCTGCTCTTTTTTCTTCTCTCCAGCTCCCTGCCCTTGAACAGGGCAGCTTCAGCTCCCCCTCAGTCATCCGGCACCCAGCCAGCAACTGACCAAGACCAGGACGCCTGCCTGCAGCTCCTTGGAAGCTGCCTGCCCTCGAACCGGGCTGTTTCAGCTCCCTCACAGTTGGCCAGCAACCAGCCAGCCACCGACCGAGACCAGGACGCCTGCCTGCAGCTCCTTGAAGCTGCCTGCCCTTGAATCGCTGCTTCAGCTCCTCTACAGTTGGCAGCACCCAGACAGCCACCGACCAAGACCAGGACACCAGCCTGCAGCTCCTTGGAAGCTGCCTGCATGAATGGGGCTGCTTCAGCTCCCCCACGGTTGCCGGCACTCAGCCAGCCACCAACTGAGACCAGGACACCTGCCTGCAGCTCCTTGGAAGGTACGGGACAGCACAGCCAATCAGAACACGAGCACTTCCAGCAAACCCGCACTGATTGGCCAGGCCTTTTTTCCTGCTTCAGCCACCTGGCACTTTCTACAAATAGATTTTCGATAGAACTAAGCACATTTCAACTATGTAATAGAAGTTTTTCAACTGTATTAGCTGGATTGTAATTTCTACTAGTGTTTTAAAGTGCTTACAGCTCTTCTGCCTCAGTGCTCAAAATGTTCCCCACCCATCCAAAGCACTCTGCCTTGGTGCCGTAAAGTCTAACTACCTTTTGACTTAGTAAACTGCTCAAATCTAACCCATCCTAACCCCTATGCTATCTAAGACCTGCTCTTTTCTTCTCTCCAGCTCCCTGCCCTGGAACAGAGGCAGCTTCAACTCCCACGGTCATCCGGCACCCAGCCAGTAACCGACTGAGACCAGGATGCCTGCCTGCAGCTCCTTGAAGCTGCCTGCCCTTGAAGCAGGCTGCTTCAGCTCCCTCATGGTCGGCGGCACCCAGCCAGCCACCGACCGAGACCGGAATGCTGCCTGCAGCTCCTTGGAAGCTGCCTGCCCTTGAATGGGGCTGCTGCTCCCCACAGTTGGCGGCACCCAGCCTGCCACCGACCAAGACCAGGACACCAGCCTGCAGCTCCTTGGAAGCTGTCTGCCCTTGAATGGGCTGCTTCAGCTCCACCATGCTTAGTCAGCACCTAGCCAGCCATCGACTGAGACCAGGACACCCACCTGCAGCTCCGTGGAAGGTGCCTGCCCTTGAATGGGGCTGCTTCAGCTCCCCCACGGTCCCGGCACTCAGCCAGCCACCAACCAAGACCAGGATGCCTGCCCGCCTGCAGCTCCTTGGAATCTATCTGCCCTTGAACCGGGCTGCTTCGGCTCCACCACGGTGGGCCGGCACCCAGCCAGCCATCGACTGAAACCAGGACACCCACCTGCAGCTCCTTGGAAGGTGTCTGCCCTTGAACAAGGCTGCTTCAGCTCCCCCATGGTCGGCCGGCACTCAGCCAGCCACCAACTGAGACCAGGACGCCCGCCTGCAGCTCCTTGGAAGGTACAGGACAGCGCAGCCAATCAGAAGACGGGCACTTCCAGCAAACCCACTCAGTTTGGCAAGGACTTTTCCCCTGCTTCAGCCACCTGGCACTTTTTACAAATAGATTTTCGATAGAACTAAGCAAATTTCAACTCTATAATAGAAGTTTTTCAACTGTATTAGCTGGATTGTAATTTCTACTAGTGTTTTAAAGTGCTTACACTTCTTTTGTCTCAGCGCTCCTCCTCCACCCCCTGCCCATCCAAGCACTCTGCCTTGGCACCAAAAAGTCTAACTACGTTTTGTCTTACTAAACTGCTCAAATCTAACACCTTCTAACCTCTATGCTATTTAAGACCTGCTATTTTTTCTTCACTCCAGCTGTCTTCCCTTGAACGGGGCTGCTTCAGCTCCCTCACGGTCGGCGGGCACCCAACCAGCCACCGACCGAGACCAGGACGCCAGCCTGCAGCTCCTTGGAAGGTATGGGACAGTGCAGCCAATCGGAGCATGGGCACTTCCAGCAAACCCGCTCTGATTGGCCAGGACTTTTCCACTGCTTCAGCCAACATGCACTTTTTACAAATAGATTTTGATAGAACTAAGCACATTTCAACTCTGTAATAGAAGTTTTTCAACTGTATTAGCTGGATTGTAATTTCTACTATTGTTTTAAAGTGCTTACACCTCTTTTGTCTCAGTGCTCCTCCTCCACCCCCTGCCCATCCAAGCACTCTGCCTTGGTGCCGAAAAGTCTAACTACCTTTTGTCTTACTAAACTGCTCAAATCTAACCCATCCTAACCTCTATGCCTCTTAAGACCTGCTCTTTTTTCTTCTCTCCAGCTGCCCGCCCTTGAACGGGGCTGCTTCAGCTCCCCCACGGTCGGCCGGAACCCAGACAGCCACCGACAGGGACCAGGACGCCCGCCTACAGCTCCTTGGAATGTCCGGGACAGTGCAGCCAATCAGACCAAGGGCGCTTCCAGCAAAACCGCACAGATTGGCCAGGACTTTTCCCCTGCATCAGTCACCTGACACTTTCTACAAATAGATTTTTGATAGAACTGAGCACATTTCAACTATGTAATAGAAGTTTTTCAAATGTATTAGCTGGATTGTAATTTCTACTAGTGTTTTAAAGTGCTTACACTTCTTCCGTATCAGTGCTCATTAATGTACCCCACCTATCCAAGCACTCTGCCTTGGTGCTGAAAAGTTTAACTACCTTTTGTCTTAGTAAACTGATCAAATCTAACCCATCCTAACCCCTATGCTATTTAAGACCTGCTCTTTTTTCTTCTCTCCAGCTCCCTGCCCTTGAACAGGGCAGCTTCAGCTCCCCCACGGTGTCCGACACCCCGACGGCAACCGACTGAGACCAGGACGCCCACCTGCAGCTCCTTGGAAGCTGCCTGCCTTGAACCGGCTGCTTAGCTCCCTCACAGTCGGCCGGCAACCAGCCAGTCACCGACTGAGACCAGGACGCCTGCCTGCAGCTCCTTGGAAGCTGCCTGCCATTGAACGGGGCTGCTTCAGCTCTCACACGGTCAGCCGGCATCAAGCCAGCCACCGATCGAAACAAGGACGCCCACCTGCAGCTCCTTGGAAGCTGCCTGCACTTGAATAGTGCTACTTCAGCTCCCCCACAGTTGGCCGGCAACCAGAGAGCCACCGACCAAGACCAGGACACCAACCTGCAGCTCCTTGGAAGATGCCTTCCCTTGAATGGGGCTGCTTCAGCTCCCCCACGGTCAGCCAGCACTCAGCCAGCCACCGACAGAGAGCAGGATGCCTGCCTGTAGCTCCTTGGAAGGTACGGGACAGCGCAGCCAATCAGAACACGGGCACTTCCAGCAAACCCACTCTGATTTGCCAGGCCTTTTTCCCTGCTTCAGCCACCTGGCACTTTTTACAAATAGATTTTCGATAGAACTAAGCACATTTCAACTCTATAATAGAAGTTTTCAACTGTATTAGATAGATTGTAATTTCTACTAGTGTTTTAAAGTGCTTACACCTCTTTTGTCTCAGCCTCCCCTCCACCCCTGCCCATCCAAGCACTCTGCCTTGGCACCAAAAAGTCTAACTACGTTTTGTCTTACTAAACTGCTCAAATCTAACACCTTCTAACCTCTATGCTATTTAAGACCTGCTATTTTTCTTCACTCCAGCTGTCTTCCCTTGAGCAGGGCTGCTTCAGCTCCCTCACGGTCGGGCGGGCACCCAACCAGCCACCGACCGAGACCAGGACGCCAGCCTGCAGCTCCTTGGAAGGTATGGGACAGTGCAGCCAATCGGAGCATGGGCACTTCCAGCAAACCCTCTGATTGGCCAGGACTTTCCACTGCTTCAGCCAACATGCACTTTTACAAATAGATTTTTGATAGAACTAAGCACATTTCAACTCTGTAATAGAAGTTTTCAACTGTATTAGCTGGATTGTAATTTCTACTATTGTTTTAAAGTGCTTACACCTCTTTTGTCTCAGTGCTCCTCCTCCACCCCCTGCCCATCCAAGCACTCTGCCTTGGTGCCGAAAAGTCTAACTACCTTTTGTCTTACTAAACTGCTCAAATCTAACCCATCCTAACCTCTATGCCTCTTAAGACCTGCTCTTTTTTCTTCTCTCCAGCTGCCCGCCCTTGAACGGGGCTGCTTCAGCTCCCCCACGGTCGGCCGGAACCCAGACAGCCACCGACAGGGACCAGGGCCCGCCTACAGCTCCTTGAATGTCGGGACAGTGCAGCCAATCAGACCAAGGCGCTTCCAGCAAAACCGCACAGATTGGCCAGGACTTTTCCCCTGCATCAGTCACCTGACACTTTCTACAAATAGATTTTTGATAGAACTGAGCACATTTCAACTATGTAATAGAAGTTTTTCAAATGTATTAGCTGGATTGTAATTTCTACTAGTGTTTTAAAGTGCTTACACTTCTTCCGTATCAGTGCTCATTAATGTACCCCACCTATCCAAGCACTCTGCCTTGGTGCTGAAAAGTTTAACTACCTTTTGTCTTAGTAAACTGATCAAATCTAACCCATCCTAACCCTATGCTATTTAAGACCTGCTCTTTTCTTCTCTCCAGCTCCCTGCCCTTGAACAGGGCAGCTTCAGCTCCCCCACGGTGTCCGACACCCCGACGGCAACCGACTGAGACCAGGACGCCCACCTGCAGCTCCTTGGAAGCTGCCTGCCCTTGAACCGGGCTGCTTCAGCTCCCTCACAGTCGGCCGGCAACCAGCCAGTCACCGACTGAGACCAGGACGCCTGCCTGCAGCTCCTTGGAAGCTGCCTGCCATTGAACGGGGCTGCTTCAGCTCTCACACGGTCAGCCGGCATCAAGCCAGCCACCGATCGAGACAAGGACGCCCACCTGCAGCTCGGAAGCTGCCTGCACTGAATAGTGCTACTTCAGCTCCCCCACAGTTGGCCGGCAACCAGAGAGCCACCGACCAAGACCAGGACACCAACCTGCAGCTCCTTGGAAGATGCCTTCCCTTGAATGGGGCTGCTTCAGCTCCCCCACGGTCAGCCAGCACTCAGCCAGCCACCGACAGAGAGCAGGATGCCTGCCTGTAGCTCCTTGGAAGGTACGGGACAGCGCAGCCAATCAGAACACAGGCACTTCCAGCAAACCCACTCTGATTTGCCAGGCCTTTTTCCCTGCTTCAGCCACCTGGCACTTTTTACAAATAGATTTTCGATAGAACTAAGCACATTTCAACTCTATAATAGAAGTTTTTCAACTGTATTAGATAGATTGTAATTTCTACTAGTGTTTTAAAGTGCTTACACCTCTTTTGTCTCAGCGCTCCTCCTCCACCCCCTGCCCATCCAAGCACTCTGCCTTGGTGCCGAAAAGTCTAACTACCTTTAGTCTTACTAAACTGCTCAACTCTAACCCCTTCTAACCTCTATGCTATTTAAGACCTGCTCTTTTTTCTTCTCTCCAGCTGCCTACCCTTGAACGGGGCTGCTTCAGCTCCCCCACGGTCGGCCGGCACCCAACCAGTCACCGACTGAGACCAGGACGCCAGCCTGCAGCTCCTTGGAAGGTATGGGACAGTGCAGCCAATCAGAGCATGGGTGCTTCCAGCAAACCTGCTCTGATTGGCCAGGCCTTTTCACTGCTTCAGCCACCATGCACTTTTTACAAATAGATTTTCGATAGAACTAAGCACATTTCAACTCTGTAATAGAAGTTTTTCAACTGTATTAGCTGTATTGTAATGTCTACTATTGTTTTAAAGTGCTTACACCTCTTTTGTCTCAGTGCTCCTCCTCCAATCCCTGCCCATCCAAGCACTCTGCCTTGGCGCTGAAAAGTCTAACTACCTTTTGTCTTACTAAACTGCTCAAATCTAACCCATCCTAACCTCTATGCTTTTTAAGACCTGCTCTTTTTTCTTCTCTCCAGCTGCTTGCCCTTAAACGGTGCTGCTTCAGCTCCCCCACGGTCGGCCGGCACCCAGACAGCCACCGACAGGGACCAGGATGCCCGCCTACAGCTCCTTGGAATGTCCGGGACAGCGCAGCCAATCAGACCAAGGGCGTTTCCAGCAAACCCGCTCTTATTGGCCAGGACTTTTCACCTGCATCAGCCACCTGGCACTTTCTAAATAGATTTTTGATACAACTGAGCACATTTCAACTATGTAATAGAAGTTTTTCAAATGTATTAGCTGGATTGTAATTTCGACTAGTGTTTTAAAGTACTTACTTTCTGTACCAGTGCTCATTAATGTACCCCACCTATCCAAGCACTCTGCTTTGGTGCCGAAAAGTTTAACTACCTTTTATCTTAGTAAACTGCTCAAATCTAACCCATCTAACCCCTATGCTATTTAAGACCTGCTCTTTTTCTTCTCTCAGCTCCTGCCCTTGAACAGGGCAGCTCAGCTCCCCCTCAGTCATCCGGCACCCAGCCAGCAACTGACCAAGACCAGGACGCCTGCCTGCAGCTCCTTGGAAGCTGCCTGCCCTCGAACCGGGCTGTTTCAGCTCCCTCACAGTTGGCCAGCAACCAGCCAGCCACCGACCGAGACCAGGACGCCTGCCTGCAGCTCCTTGGAAGCTGCCTGCCCTTGAATGGCGCTGCTTCAGCTCCTCTACAGTTGGCCGGCACCCAGACAGCCACCGACCAAGACCAGGACACCAGCCTGCAGCTCCTTGGAAGCTGCCTGCACTTGAATGGGGCTGCTTCAGCTCCCCCACGGTTGGCCGGCACTCAGCCAGCCACCAACTGAGACCAGGACACCTGCCTGCAGCTCCTTGGAAGGTACGGGACAGCACAGCCAATCAGAACACGAGCACTTCCAGCAAACCCGCACTGATTGGCCAGGCCTTTTTCCTGCTTCAGCCACCTGGCACTTTCTACAAATAGATTTTCGATAGAACTAAGCACATTTCAACTATGTAATAGAAGTTTTTCAACTGTATTAGCTGGATTGTAATTTCTACTAGTGTTTTAAAGTGCTTACAGCTCTTCTGCCTCAGTGCTCAAAATGTTCCCCACCATCCAAGCACTCTGCCTTGGTGCCGTGAAAGTCTAACTACCTTTGACTTAGTAAACTGCTCAAATCTAACCCATCCTAACCCCTATGCTATCTAAGACCTGCTCTTTTTTCTTCTCTCCAGCTCCCTGCCCTGGAACAGGGCAGCTTCAGCTCCCCCACGGTCATCCGGCACCCAGCCAGTAACCGACTGAGACCAGGATGCCTGCCTGCAGCTCCTTGGAAGCTGCCTGCCCTTGAAACGGGCTGCTTCAGCTCCCTCATGGTCGGCCGGCACCCAGCCAGCCACCGACCGAGACCGGAATGCCTGCCTGCAGCTCCTTGGAAGCTGCCTGCCCTTGAATGGGGCTGCTTCAGCTCCCCACAGTTGGCCGGCACCCAGCCTGCCACCGACCAAGACCAGGACACCAGCCTGCAGCTCCTTGGAAGCTGTCTGCCCTTGAATGGGGCTGCTTCAGCTCCACCATGCTTGGTCAGCACCTAGCCAGCCATCGACTGAGACCAGGACACCCACCTGCAGCTCCTTGGAAGGTGCCTGCCCTTGAATGGGGCTGCTTCAGCTCCCCCATGGTCCGCCGGCACTCAGCCAGCCACCAACCAAGACCAGGATGCCTGCCCGCCTGCAGCTCCTTGGAATCTATCTGCCCTTGAACGGGGCTGCTTCGGCTCCACCACGGTGGGCCGGCACCCAGCCAGCCATCGACTGAAACCAGGACACCCACCTGCAGCTCCTTGGAAGGTGCCTGCCCTTGAACAAGGCTGCTTCAGCTTCCCCATGGTCGGCCGGCACTCAGCCAGCCACCAACTGAGACCAGGACGCCCACCTGCAGCTCCTTGGAATCTGCCTGCCCTTGAATGGGACTGCTTCGGCTCCCCCACGGTCGGCTGGCACCCAGCCAGCCACCGACCAAGACCAGGACACTAACTTGCAGCTCCATAGAAGGTATGGGACAACACAGCCAATTGGAGCACGGGTGCTTCCAGCAAACCCACTCTGTTTGGCAAGGACTTTTCCCCTGCTTCAGCCACCTGGCACTTTTTACAAATAGATTTTCGATAGAACTAAGCACATTTCAACTGTGTAATAGGAGTTTTTCAACTGTATTAGCTGGATTGTAATTTCTACTAGTGTATTAATGTGCTTACACCTCTTCTGTCTCAGTGCTCCTCCTGCACCCGCCCCATCCAAGCACTCTGCCTTTGCACTGAAAAGTCTAACTACCTTTTGTCTTACTAAGCTGCTCAAATGTAAGCTATCCTAACCTCTATGCTATTTAAGACCTGCTATTTTTCCTTCTCTTCAGCTGCCTGCCCTTGAACAGGGCTGCTTCAGCTCCCCCTTGGTCATCCGGCACCCAGCCAGCCACGGACCAAGACCAGGATGCCCACCTGCAGCTCCTTGGAATGTACGGGACAGTGCAGCCAATTGGAGCATGGGTTCTTCCAGAAAACCCACTCTGATTGACTAGGACTTTTCCACGGCTTCGGCCACCTGGCACTTTTTACAAATAGATTTTCAATAGAACTAAGCACATTTCAACTGTGTAATAGAAGTTTTTTCAACTGTATTAGCTGGATTGTAATTTCTACTAGTGTTTTAAAGTGCTTACACCTCTTCTGTCTCAATGCTTCTGCTGCACCCCCCCTCCAAGAACTCTGCCTTGGCGTTGAAAAGTCTAACTACCTTTTGTCTTACTCAACTGCTCAAATCTAACAGATCCTACCCTCTATGCTATATAAGACCTGATCTTTTTTCTTCTCTCCAGCTGTCTGCCCTTGAATGGGGCTACTTCAGCTCCCCCCACGGTCAGGCGGCACACAGCCAGCCACCGACTGAGACCAGGACGTCCGCCTGCAGCTCCTAGGAATGTACTTGACAGCACAGCCAATCAGAACATGGGTGCTTCTACTAAACCCGCTCTGATTGGCCTGGACTTTTGCCCTGCTTCTGCCACCTGGCAGTTTTTACAAATAGATTTTCGATAGAACTATGCAAATTTCAAGTGTGTATTAGAAGTTTTTTAACTATATTAGATGGATTGTAATTTCTACTGGTGTTTTAAAGTGCTTACACCTCTTCTGTCTCAGTGCTCCTCCTGCACCCCCCATCCAAGCTCTCTGCCTTTGCGCTGAAAAATCTAACTACCTTTTGTCTTACTAAACTGCTCAAATCTAACCCATCCTAACCTCTATGCTATTTAAGACCTGCTCTTTTTTCTTAACTCCAGCTGCCTGCCGTTGAAGGGGAGATGCTTAAGATCCCCCACGGTTGGCCGGCACCGAGCCAGCCACCAACCGAGACCAGGATGCCCGCCTGCAGCTCCTTGGAAGGTATTGGACAGCGCAGCCAGTCGGAACACAGGCACTTCCAGCAAACCCACTCAGTTTGGCAAGGACTTTTCCCCTGCTTCAGCCACCTGGCACTTTTTACAAATAGATTTTCGATAGAACTAAGCAAATTTCAACTCTATAATAGAAGTTTTTCAACTGTATTAGCTGGATTGTAATTTCTACTAGTGTTTTAAAGTGCTTACACTTCTTTTGTCTCAGCGCTCCTCCTCCACCCCCTGCCCATCCAAGCACTCTGCCTTGGCACCAAAAAGTCTAACTACGTTTTGTCTTACTAAACTGCTCAAATCTAACCCTTCTAACCTCTATGCTATTTAAGACCTGCTATTTTTTCTTCTCTCCAGCTGTCTGCCCTTGAGCAGGTACTTCAGCTCCCTCACAGGTCGGCGGGCACCCAACCAGCCACCGACCGAGACCAGGGACGCCAGCCTGCAGCTCCTTGGAAGGTATGGGACAGTGCAGCCAATCGAGCATGGGCACTTCCAGCAAACCCGCTCTGATTGGCCAGGACTTTTCCACTGCTTCAGCCAACATGCACTTTTACAAATAGATTTTCGATAGAACTAAGCACATTTCAACTCTGTAATAGAAGTTTTTCAACTGTATTAGCTGGATTGTAATTTCTACTATTGTTTTAAAGTGCTTACACCTCTTTTGTCTCAGTGCTCCTCCTCCACCCCCTGCCCATCCAAACACTCTGCCTTGGTGCCGAAAAGTCTAACTACCTTTTGTCTTACTAAGCTGCTCAAATCTAACCCATCCTAACCTCTATGCCTCTTAAGACCTGCTCTTTTTTCTTCTCTCCAGCTGCCCGCCCTTGAACGGGGCTGCTTCAGCTCCCCCACGGTCGGCTGGCACCCAGACAGCCACCGACAGGGACCAGGATGCCCGCCTACAGCTCCTTGGAATGTCCGGGACAGTGCAGCCAATCAGACCAAGGGCTCTTCCGGCAAACCCGCACAGATTGGCCAGGACTTTTTCCCTGCATCACTCACCTGGCACTTTCTACAAATAGATTTTTGATAGAACTGAGCACATTTCAACTATGTAATAGAAGTTTTTCAAATGTATTAGCTGGATTGTAATTTCTACTAGTGTTTTAAAGTGCTTACACTTATTCCGTATCAGTGCTCATTAATGTACCCCACCTATCCAAGCACTCTGCCTTGGTGCCGAAAAGTTTAACTACCTTTTGTCTTAGAAAACTGATCAAATCTAACCCATCCTAACCCCTATGCTATTTAAGACCTGCTCTTTTTTCTTCTCTCCAGCTCCCTGCCCTTGAACAGGGCAGCTTCAGCTCCCCCACGGTGTCCGACACCCCGACAGCAACCGACTGAGACCAGGACACCCACCTGCAGCTCCTTGGAAGCTGCCTGCCCTTGAACCGGGCTGCTTCAGCTCCCTCACAGTCGGCCGGCAACCAGCCAGCCACCGACTGAGACCAGGGCACTGCCTGCAGCTTCTTGGAAGCTGCCTGCCATTGAGCAGGGCTGCTTCAGCTCCCACCACGGTCAGCCGGCATCAAGCCAGCCACCGATCGATACCAGGATGCCCACCTGCAGCTCCTTGGAAGCTGCCTGCGCTTGAATGGTGCTACTTCAGCTCCCCCACAGTTGGCCGGCACTCAGCCAGCCACCGACAGAGAGCAGGACGCCTGCCTGTAGCTCCTTGGAAGGTACGGGACAGCGCAGCCAATCAGAACACGGGCACTTCCAGCAAACCCGCTCTGATTTGCCAGGCCATTTTCCCTGCTTCAGCCACCTGGCACTTTTTACAAATAGATTTTCGATAGAACTAAGCACATTTCAACTCTATAATAGAAGTTTTTCAACTGTATTAGATAGATTGTAATTTCTACTAGTGTTTTAAAGTGCTTACACCTCTTTGTCTCAGCTCCTCCTCCACCCCTGCCCATCCAAGCACTCTGCCTTGGTGCCGAAAAGATCTAACTACCTTTAGTCTTACTAAACTGCTCAAATCTAACCCCTTCTAACCTCTATGCTATTTAAGACCTGCTCTTTTTTCTTCTCTACAGCTGCCTACCCTTGAACGGGGCTGCTTCAGCTCCCCCACGGTCGGCCGGCACCCAACCAGTCACCGACTGAGACCAGGATGCCAGCCTGCAGCTCCTTGGAAGGTATGGGACAGTGCAGCCAATCGGAGTATGGGTACTTCCAGCAAACCTGCTCTGATTGGCCAGGCCTTTTCACTGCTTCAGCCACCATGCACTTTTTACAAACAGATTTTCGATAGAACTAAACACATTTCAACTCTGTAATAGAAGTTTTTCAACTGTATTAGCTGAATTGTAATGTCTACTATTGTTTTAAAGTGCTTACACCTCTTTTGTCTCAGTGCTCCTCCTCCAACCCCTGCCCATCCAAGCACTCTGCCTAGGCGCTGAAAAGTCTAACTACCTTTTGTCTTACTAAACTGCTCAAATCTAACCCATCCTAACCTCTATGCCTTTTAAGACCTGCTCTTTTTTCTTCTCTCCAGCTCCCTGCCCTTGAACAGGGCAGCTTCAGCTCCCCCACAGTGTCCGACACACCGACAGCAACCGACTGAGACCAGGACGCCCACCTGCAGCTCCTTGGAAGCTGCCTGCCCTTGAACCAGGCTGCTTCAGCTCCCTCACAGTCGGCCGGAAACCAGCCAGCCACCGGCTGAGACCAGGACGCCTGCCTGCAGCTCCTTGGAAGCTGCCTGCCATTGAACGGGGCTCCTTCAGCTCCCACACGGTCAGCCGGTATCAAGCCAGCCACCGATCGAGACCAGGACGCCCACCTGCAGCTCCTTGGAAGCTGCCTGCGCTTGAATGGTGCTACTTCAGCTCCCCCACAGTTGGCCGGCACCCAGACAGCCACCGACCAAGACCAGGACACCAACCTGCAGCTCCTTGGAAGATGCCTTCCCTTGAATGGGGCTGCTTCAGCTCCCCCACGGTCGGCCGGCACTCAGCCAGCCACCGACAGAGAGCAGGACGCCTGCCTGTAGCTCCTTGGAAGGTACGGGACAGCGCAGCCAATCAGAACACGGGCACTTCCAGCAAACCCGCTCTGATTTGCCAGGCCTTTTTCCCTGCTTCAGCCTCCTGGCACTTTTTACAAATAGATTTTCGATAGAACTAAGCACATTTCAACTCTATAATAGAAGTTTTTCAACTGTATTAGAAAGATTGTAATTTCTACTAGTGTTTTAAAGTGCTTACACCTCTTTGTCTCAGCGCTCCTCCTCCACCCCTGCCCATCCAAGCACTCTGCCTTGGTGCTGAAAATCTAACTACCTTTAGTCTTACTAAACTGCTCAAATCTAACCCCTTCTAACCTCTATGCTATTTAAGACCTGCTCTTTTTTCTTCTCTCCAGCTGCCTACCCTTGAACGAGGCTGCTTCAGCTCCCCCACGGTCGGCCGGCACCCAACCAGTCACCGACTGAGACCAGGATGCCAGCCTGCAGCTCCTTGGAAGGTATGGGACAGTGCAGCCAATCGCAGCATGGGTGCTTCCAGCAAACCTGCTCTGATTGGCCAGGCCTTTTCACTGCTTCAGCCACCATGCACTTTTTACAAACAGATTTTCGATAGAACTAAGCACATTTCAACTCTGTAATAGAAGTTTTTCAACTGTATTAGCTGTATTGTAATGTCTACTATTGTTTTAAAGTGCTTACACCTCTTTTGTCTCAGTGCTCCTCCTCCAACCCCTGCCCATCCCAGCACTCTGCCTTGGCGCTGAAAAGTCTAACTACCTTTTGTCTTACTAAACTGCTCAAATCTAACCCATCCTAACCTCTATGCCTTTTAAGACCTGCTCTTTTTTCTTCTCTCCAGCTGCTTGCCCTTGAACGGTGCTGCTTCAGCTCCCCCATGGTCGGCCAGCACCCAGACAGCCACCGACCGGGACCAGGATGCCCGCCTACAGCTCCTTGGAATGTCCGGGACAGCGCAGCCAATCAGACCAAGGGCGTTTCCAGCAAACCCGCTCTGATTGGCCAGGACTTTTCACCTGCATCAGCCACCTGGCACTTTCTACAAATAGATTTTTGATAGAACTGAGCACATTTCAACTATGTAATAGAAGTTTTTCAAATGTATTAGCTGGATTGTAATTTCGACTCGTGTTTTAAAGTACTTACACTTCTTCTGTACCAGTGCTCATTAATGTACCCCACCTATCCAAGCACTCTGCTTTGGTGCCGAAAAGTTTAACTACCTTTTATCTTAGTAAACTGCTCAAATCTAACCGATCCTAACCCCTATGCTATTTAAGACCTGCTCTTTTTTCTTCTCTCCAGCTCCCTGCCCTTGAACAGGGCAGCTTCAGCTCCCCCTCTGTTATCCGGCACCCAGCCAGCAACTGACCAAGACCAGGACGCCTGCCTGCAGCTCCTTGGAAGCTGCCTGCCCTCAAACCGGGCTGTTTCAGCTCCCTCACAGTTGGCCGGCAACCAGCCAGCCACCGACCGAGACCAGGACGCCCGCCTGCAGCTCCTTGGAAGCTGCCTGCCCTTGAATGGCGCTGCTTCAGCTCCCCTACAGTTGGCTGGCACCCAGACAACCACCGACCAAGACCAGGACACCAGCCTGCAGCTCCTTGGAAGCTGCCTGCACTTGAATGTGGCTGCTTCAGCTCCCCCACGGTTGGCCGGCACTCAGCCAGCCACCAACTGAGACCAGGACACATGCCTGCAGCTCCTTGGAAGGTACGGGACAGCACAGCCAATCAGAACACGAGCACTTCCAGCAAACCCGCACTGATTGGCCAGGCCTTTTTCCCTGCTTCAGCCACCTGGCACTTTCTACAAATAGATTTTCGATAGAACTAAGCACATTTCAACTATGTAATAGAAGTTTTTCAACTGTATTAGCTGGATTGTAATTTCTACTAGTGTTTTAAAGTGCTTACAGCTCTTCTGCCTCAGTGCTCAAAATGTTCCCCACCCATCCAAGCACTCTGCCTTGGTGCCGTAAAGTCTAACTACCTTTTGACTTAGTAAACTGCTCAAATCTAACCCATCCTAACCCCTATGCTATCTAAGACCTGCTCTTTTTTTCTTCTCTCCAGCTCCCTGCCCTGGAACAGGGCAGCTTCAGCTCCCCCACGGTCATCCGGCACCCAGCCAGTAACCGACTGAGACCAGGATGCCTGCCTGCAGCTCCTTGGAAGCTGCCTGCCCTTGAACCGGGCTGCTTCAGCTCCCTCATGGTCGGCCGGCACCCAGCCAGCCACCGACCGAGACCAGAATGCCTGCCTGCAGCTCCTTGGAAGCTGCCTGCCCTTGAATGGGGCTGCTTCAGCTCCCCACAGTTGGCCCGGCACCCAGCCTGCCACCGACCAAGACCAGGACACCAGCCTGCAGCTCCTTGGAAGCTGTCTGCCCTTGAATGGGGCTGCTTCAGCTCCACCATGCTTGGTCAGCACCTAGCCAGCCATCGACTGAGACCAGGACGCCCACCTGCAGCTCCTTGGAAGGTGCCTGCCCTTGAATGGGGCTGCTTCAGCTCCCCCACGGTCCGCCGGCACTCAGCCAGCCACCAACCAAGACCAGGATGCCCGCCCGCCTGCAGCTCCTTGGAATCTGCCTGCCCTTGAACGGGGCTACTCCGGCTCCACCACGGTGGGCCGGCACCCAGCCAGCCATCGACTGAATCCAGGACGCCCGCCTGCAGCTCCTTGGAAGGTGCCTGCCCTTGAACAAGGCTGCTTCAGCTCCCCCATGGTCGGCCGGCACTCAGCCAGCCACCAACTGAGACCAGGACGCCCACCTGCAGCTCCTTGGAATCTGCCTGCCCTTGAATGGGACTGCTTCAGCTCCCCCACGGTCGGCTGGCACCCAGCCAGCCACCGACCAAGACCAGGACACTTACTTGCAGCTCCATAGAAGGTATGGGACAGCACAGCCAATTGGAGCACGGGTGCTTCCAGCAAACCCACTCTGTTTGGCAAGGACTTTTCCCCTGCTTCAGCCACCTGGCACTTTTTACAAATAGATTTTCGATAGAACTAAGCACATTTCAACTGTGTAATAGGAGTTTTTCAACTGTATTAGCTGGATTGTAATTTCTACTAGTGTATTAATGTGCTTACACCTCTTCTGTCTCAGTGCTCCTCCTGCACCGCCCCATCCAAGCACTCTGCCTTTGCGTCGAAAAGTCTAACTACCTTTTGTCTTACTAAGCTGCTCAAATGTAAGCTATCCTAACCTCTATGCTATTTAAGACCTGCTATTTTTCCTTCTCTCCAGCTGCCTGCCCTTGAACAGGGCTGCTTCAGCTCCCCCATGGTCATCCGGCACCCAGCCAGCCACGGACCAAGACCAGGATGCCCGCCTGCAGCTCCTTGGAATGTACGGGACGGTGCAGCCAATTGGAGCATGGGTTCTTCCAGAAAACCCACTCTGATTGACCAGGACTTTTCCATGGCTCCGGCCACCTGGCACTTTTTACAAATAGATTTTCAATAGAACTAAGCACATTTCAACTGTGTAATAGAAGTTTTTCAACTGTATTAGCTGGATTGTAATTTCTACTAGTGTTTTAAAGTGCTTACACCTCTTCTGTCTCAGTGCTTCTGCTGCACCCCCCCTTCAAGCACTCTGCCTTGGCGTTGAAAAGTCTAACTACCTTTTGTCTTACTAAACTGCTCAAATCTAACAGATCCTAACCTCTATGCTATATAAGACCTGCTCTTTTTTCTTCTCTCCAGCTGTCTGCCCTTGAATGGGGCTACTTCAGCTCCCCCCACGGTCGGCCGGCACACAGCCAGCCACCGACCGAGACCAGGACATCCGCCTACAGCTCCTTGGAAGGTACTTGACAGCACAGCCAATCAGAACATGGGTGCTTCCACTAAACCCACTCTGATTGGCCTGGACTTTTGCCCTGCTTCAGCCACCTGGCACTTTTTACAAATAGATTTTCGATAGAACTAAGCAAATTTCAAGTGTGTATTAGAAGTTTTTTAACTATATTAGATGGATTGTAATTTCTACTGGTGTTTTAAAGTGCTTACACCTCTTCTGTCTCAGTGCTCCTCCTGCACCCCCCATCCAAGCTCTCTGCCTTTGCGCTGAAAAATCTAACTACCTTTTGTCTTACTAAACTGCTCAAATCTAACCCATCCTAACCTCTATGCTATTTAAGACCTGCTCTTTTTTCTTATCTCCAGCTGCCTGCCCTTGAACGGGGCTGCTTAAGCTCCCCCACGGTTGGCCGGCACCCAGCCAGCCACCAATCGAGACCAGGATGCCCGCCTGCAGCTCCTTGGAAGGTATGGGACAGCGCAGCCAGTCGGAACACAGGCGCTTCCAGCAAACCCTCTCTGATTGGCCAGGACTTTCCCCTGCTTCAGCCACCTGGCACTTTGTACAAATAGATTTTCGATAGAACTAAGCACATTTCAACTGTGTAATAGATGTTTTCCATTAGCAGGTTATACATACCTGCCAATAGAGGTATTCTTGTTCTTTCTACACAAATCACTGTACTCAATCGTAGGCAATATGGCCTGCATTATCATTCTACTTCTAATCCTGGCAAAAATTATGACTCATAAAGCACTTGTCCATGCTAAGTCAGAAGTCATCCCAGCCTGGGAACCCACAGTCATAGTTCCTGCTGCATCTTCATATTGCTTCCCTACTCTTAATCTGTTGGGTTTTCTTTTTAATTCTCATCCCTGTCCTCTGGCCCTCCTCCCTTCGCCAATGTCTTTTCGTGCACTTCCCCAGCTAGCCTTGAACGGCCATGTCAGCATCTTCTATGCCCTGGCTAGACGTACCTCAATGACTGAACACCACACAAGAACCCATACAAAAGACCCACTTCTACCTGATAAATGCCCTCAGAAAATGTTTCTAATTCTCCTTTTCTGTTCAGGCAATGTTGAAGTAAATCCAGGTCCCCCAACTCAAATCACTTCTCCGTCGGAGTTTGCAGCTGCTCCTGGGATGAAACTGATGATGGTCAATATTCTAAGCCTGCTCAAAAAACTTGAGCATCTTCAAGTTTGGGCAGCCCACACTGACCCAGATCTGATTATAATTACCCAGTCATGGCTAAAAAAGACCAACACTGATCAGCAAATTACTATACCGGGCTTCAAGCTCTTTAGGGCTAACAGGGATTTGTGGGGGAGTGGTTGTATACGCTAAATTAAAATTTGATGTTAGCAGCATTTGCTGTAAAACTAAGCCCAAGGAATATGAGATTGTCTCACTTAAACTTCACCTTCCATCCTCAGAGTGCATCACAATCATTGGTGGCTATAGACCCCCGTCAGGAGGCACAGAAATTCTTAACGTGTTGAAATCCATAACTTTGGCTGCTAACACGAAACAATAATCTTAGGTGACTTCAATATGGATTGGCTCACTGCTAAATCCACCCTAAAAGCTATCTGTGATGAGCTGGGTCTTACACAGATAGTAACTGAACCCACAAGAATCAATGCTTCTAACTCTGCCAACAGCTCACTCTTAGATGTCATCTTAACTCCGCATCCCCATAAAATCTCACATTCTGCAGTTTTCCATAATGACATGAGCGACCACAGTATCATTGTATGTACAAGATTTCAATCTAAAACCCAGCAGCACCCTAAATTCAGAATCAAACGCTCGTTCCGTAAATTCAACTCAGTAAACTTCCTAATCGATCTAGCTACGATCAGGTGGCAAGACCGATATCTTACCAAATCTGCTGATGCCACCGTCTCTGTCCTAAATGACAACCTCACCACCCTAATTAACAAGCATGCTCCTTTTATTAAAATGAGGGTGTGGAAAATCTCGCATTCGTGGTTCACCCAAGAGCTCAAATCTGCACTTACCAATAGAGACAAGCTATGGGCTAGGGCCAGGCACACAAAGGACCTGGCAGACTGGCAGGCATTTAGAACTGCCAGAAATGCTTGTGTTAAAAGTGTACATGCTACTAAAGCAAACTTCTACATCTCCACTCTGGAGCAGGCCAAAGGGAACTCCCAAAAAATCTGGAAGATACTGAGATCCATTGAAGGCCATCCTGCTGCTTCCTCCCTTCCCACCAAGATTCTGGCCAAGGATGGTATGGTTGAAAATAAAATGTGAATCCTCGAAGAACTTAACCTTCACTTTGCCACTGCTGGGTTGGCATTCGACTCCTCCCCATATGCTAGCCAAATGAATAGCAACACTAGCCCATATATTACACATGCTACTCCACCTCATCCATTCCAGTTGTGCCTGTTTAACTGCAAAGAAGTTGAAGACATAATTCTTAGCCTTGACACCAAGAAAAGTGCAGGGGATGATGGCCTTGAATAATTTTTCTTGCGGTTAGGCTATGCCCAGCTCACAGCCCACATCCTTCACATCTTAAACCTCTCTATTACCACAGCCACTGTTCCATCCTGCTGGAAATCTGCCCATATTCTTCCTCTCTTCAAATCAGGAGATCCTTGTGACTTACACAACTATCATCCTATCTCTATCTTGCCCATTCTCTCCAAAGTGCTGGAAAAACTAAAACAAGCATTTGTCAATGCCGAATGTTGCTTGCTTCTATGTGCTGTTTAGGTATTTGGAAGTCATTGGAGTGCAAATATTGAAAATTTGCAAACTTACGAGCGTGCGTAGGAACTGAGCAACGCACGCTCGTAAAACAGTCATTTTTAGGAATTTTTTCACCAAATTTTCAACATAGCCATTTAAGACCTCTGCTCATGAACAGTGTCACTGTGATTTTATTAATGTGTCCCATACATTGAGTTTGCACACCGACTCGCCATTGTACGCTACATGGTGAGCTACGTTTTGGCAGGATGTGAAAAATGACAGCTGTACTGCTCATAAGAAGGTGTGGTAAAATGGCAATGTTGAAATCTGGAGTGAAAATATTGAAAATTCACAAACTTACGAGCGTGCGTAGGAACTGTGCAACGCACACTCGTTAAACAGTCATTTTTAGGAATTTTTTCACCAAATTTTCAACACAGCCATTTTAAGGCCTCTGCTCATGATCAGTGTCACTGTGATTTTCATAATGTGTCCCATACATTGAGTTCGCACACCGACTGCGCCATTGTGCGCTACATGGGCGTAAACATGTTTTGGGCAGGATGTGAAAAATGACAGCTGTACTGCTCATAAGGAGGTGTGGTAAAATGGCAATGTTGAAAATCTGGAGTGAAAATATTGAAAATTTGCGAACTTCGGTGCGTGGGAACTATTACGCCAGACTCGTAAAACAGTCATTTTAGGAATTTTCACCAAATTTTCAACATAGCCATTTTAAGACCTCTGCTCATGAATGGTGTCACTATGATTTTCTTAATTTGTCCCGTACATTGATTTCATACACCGACTGCGCCATTCTGCGCTACATGGGCGGAAACACATTTTGGGTGAGATGTGAAAAATGACAGCTGTACTACTCATAAGAAGGTGTGGTAAAATGGCAATGTTGAAAATCTGGAGTGAAAATAATGAAATTTCGCAAACTTACAAGCCTGCGTAGGAACTGCATAGCTAGCGTCGGTGAAACAGTCATTTATTGGAATTTTGGCACCAAATTTTCAACATGGGGTTTTTGGGATCCCTTCTCATGAATGATGTCACTGTCATGTCGGTATTCAGGCCCAAAGGGTAATTTCACAGTCACTGCGCGGTCACTGCGCCAAAATCACCCTCCGGGCCTGGACAAAGCCATGACAGTGGATCATGAAAGATAAACCATGGTGATGCAAAACCAAAAATGCCTGAGATATGCAACAAAGTTGAAACCCCTATGTAACCCATTATACAGCTTACGGCATTTCCTCAGTTCACGGTCGACTTTGAAGAGTGCAGACATGTTCCCGGTCCACCGAAGATCGTCGCGCCGGAGTCCGCAGGTAAGTATGGGGTGAGGGGGGTGTGGGGAGGCTGAGTGCGCAGTGGGTGGGTGCTGGTTGTTTGAGGGGTTGGGAGATGCGCCGAGGACTGTTTTGTTTTCAGGTTTTAAAAAAAAAAACACGTCGTGGGGCGTTTGCCACGCGCTGGTGGGCTCCCCAGCGTGGCACAAGGCAGGGGCAGCGTTCAGCCCGGCGGGGGATTAGGCACCCCGGCGGCTAAGAATAGTTTGCCACGCTGGGGTAGGCTCCCAGCGTAGCACTCACTACTCGGGAGGACAGCGCTGCCGACGAGGATTGGGCACCCTGTCGATTATGATTAGTTGCCATACTGGGGTGGGCACCCAGCATGGCATTTTGAAACTTTTGGGCTGGGAAGCGGGGAGCATAGCACAGCCGCGAGATAGCCACCCCATCGGCTTTACAGTGCTTGCGGGGCGCACGCCTGTGTGGGGGGAGCTGCGCGTGAGCAGCGATATCTTCTCGGTGCTCACGAGTGTAGCTCCCCTTTCAACTGTATGCCACTGCATTTTGGAGCATGTCATAGACAGCTCCAAAATGCATTGGCTTGCAGGGGCTGCGCCTGCCAGCACATTGACTGAATTGGAGGAGGAGGTGACACACCTCTGAAATCTCCGATGATGGCACTATGTTTCTTGCACATGCGTGCAAGCAACATAAAAATCACCTCGAAGCGCACTCACTCCTAAACCCAGCTCAATCTGGCTTCAGGTCAAAGCACAGTACCATCTTAGCCTTGGCAAAAGTCTCTAATGACTGGATCCATGCTCTGGACACCAAGAAGGTTACTGGTGCAGTCTTTCTAGACCTCAGTAAGGCCTTCGACACTGTAGACCATCACCTCCTAATCACCTGTCTTGCCTACATAGGTGCCACTCCACTTTCCTTACAGTGGTTTAACAGTTATATCACAGGAAGGATACCAAAAGTCAAAGCTGATGGCCTGCTATCTGCCCTCCTTCCAATTGCCAGAGGAGTCCCTCAAGGCTCCATCCTAGGAACAATCCTTTTTTCCCTGTACATCGACAACCTTGACTCCCACATAAAGAACTCTAGCATACATTTCTTTGCGGACGATACAGTTTTGTGCGCATCAAGCTCGTCCTTAACTGAAGTCAGGGAATCACTCCAAGCTGACTTTATCCAGTTAGAAAGCAACCTTATCAATGCCAAGCTTCTCTTAAATGCCAAAAAAACCAAGACAATGATTTTCTCGAGACTTGCCTTGTCTGGTGCCCTACCTACCCCACCTAAAAAGTTCATAGTTACCTTCCTAGGTGACCTCTTGAAAGTCGTACCTAAATTTAAATATCTAGGTATGTGGATAGACAACAAGCTTTCCTTCAACGACCACATCGAGCATCTATCAAAGAGGCTTAAAGCACGCTTGGGTTTCTTCTTTAGAAATAAGACCCTCTTTTCTCTCGTGACCCGCAAAAGACTTGTCCAAGCAACATTCCTTCCCTTGCTTGACTACAGAGACTTATCTTTATTTCCTCCCCAACCTTGAGCCTATCTAAACTGGATGTACTCTATCACCGTGTTCTTCGCTTCATTACTAACTCTGCGTACAGGACCCATCACTGTGATCTTTATGCAGCAGTTGGGTGGACCTCTCTTACCACCAGATGCCTCCTGCATGCTGGCATTTGGACCCTCAAATTACTACTCCACAAACTGCCTGTCTATTTAACGTCTCTCATACACATCTCACATAGCACCTACTCCCTAAGGAAATCTGACCTTATCCTACTAGATGTTCCCAGGACACTTACCACAGCTGGCAAAAGAGCTGTCTCATATGCCCTCCCAAACATTTGGAACCAACTACAAGCCATGCTGAAGCTAACCAGCATCGTATCAATTAACTCCTACAAAACACTAACTATCTCTAAATTAAAAGACATCTGTAGGTGCTACTAGTCCCCAACGCCAAGTCAACTTCCTAGGTACCAACTGGCCTTCTACTTATTAAGCTGAAATGTGTTGCATAATTTAGGGCCAGGTTAAAGCTGGAATGTACTGCATATATAGCATAAGGACTTCTATTGTGTATACCTCTTGTATATTATATATATATTTTTTTCTTTGTTGTTCTACATTTTATATCTCCTGTCTATGTAATTGCAAACTGTATGTGTATGTGCCTCAGGACCTCCTTGTGAATGAGCTTGCTCAACGGAGTCTTTCCTGCAATAAACTTGAACTTGAACTGCTTGATTTGTGCAGCTAGCCTCTCAACTTGCAGCTGCCCACCCTTCCTCCCTTCCCTCCTTATAACCACCCCTCACTCTGTCCCTCTCTCGTAAATCCTCCAACCATTCTACATGATACCACCTCCTCTGGCACAGTGTTCCACTTATCTACCTCCCTTTCCATGAAAAAGCGTCTCCTGATTTCCCTCCTGAATCTCCCCCCTCCAATCTCAGCTGATGCCTTCTCATGTTCCTCCCCCTTCCGATCCAAAGAATCCCTTCTGTATTAGTCCTATTACTACCCTTTAGGTATGTGGTGGTTTCGATCATATCTCCCCATCCCTCCTGTCTTCCAGGGAATACATTTGCAGCTCTTCCAGCCTCTCCTTGTAGGATTTTCCCTCAAGTCCCTGTATCATCTTCACTGCCCTATGCTGCACTCCCTCCAGCAATCTGATGTCCCTCTTCAGGAGCAGATGCCAGTACTGCACCCAGTATTCCAGGTGCAGCCTGACCAGTGACCAGTACAGGGGTAGGATCACTTCCCTGTGCCTGGAGGAGATTCCCCTCACTATGCACCCCAGCATCTTGTTTGCCTTTGCAGCCACCTTCCTGCACTGAGCTGAGTGGTTCATACTTCCTGTTATTAGTATTCCTAGATCCTTTTCCTCCACTGTGATTTCCAGCTGTACCCCTTCCACCTCTGGTTCCTTGCTCTGAAGTGCAGTACCTTGAACTTTTTTGCACTGAACCTCAACTGCCATGTCTTCAACCATTCCTGTAGTTTGGTCAGGTCTTCCTGCAGCCCTCTCCACCCCTCTATGTCATCTACCACTGCACTGATCTTAGAATCATCTGCTAACAGACTGATCCTACTCCCAATCCCATTTGAGATATTGGCTATGAATATTCTGAACAGCACCGGTCCCAATACTGAACCCTGGGGCACCCAACTCATAACGTTCCTTAGTGATGAGAGTTATCCCCCCACCACCACCACCCTTTGCTGCCTATCCTTCAGCCAGTGTGTGATCCAGTTGACCATTTTTGTCCCCACCCCACTGTATTCCTTTTCCCCCAGCCTCCCATGCTGCACAGAGTTAAAGGCTTTGCTGAAGTCCAAATATAGGATGTCCACCACAGAGCCTTGTCCAGTTCCCTGGTAACCCAGTCATAGTACTCGACTAGGTTTGTCTGGCAGGATCTGCCTGAAACTAAACCATGCTGATGGCCGTCTTGGAGCCCATTGTCTGCCAGAAAGGTCACCAGTCTCTCTTCTAGGGTTGACTCCATGAGTTTCCCCATGATTGAAGTGAGACTCACTGGTCTGTAGTTGCTTGGATCATCCTTCAGGCCGCTTTAATGAATGGGCACCACATGAGCCTTCCTCCAGTCCTGCAGCATGCATCCTGTGTCCAGTGATGTACTGAACAGATCTGTCAGTGGTCCTGCCAGGATTCTGTTAGCTTCCTAAGTACCCTAGGGTGAATGCCATCTGGCCCTGGTGCCTTGTCCACCCTCAGTGCCCTTAGTCCCTCCAGCACCATGTCCTCTAATTCTGATATCTGTCACTCCGCCCCCTTCCCAATCTACCCATCTCATGAGGTATCTCCCCCCCTCTTTCCTTCATGAACACAGAGCAGAAGTATTCATTCAGTTCCTCTGCCTGGTCCTCCACTTCTTCACCCATCCCAGTCTTTCTTAATCCTCACAATCTGGTCTTTGTTTCTTCTTCTCTTGCCAATGTATCTAAATAAGTCCTTTTCCCTGTCCTTGATTCCCTGTGCTAATCTCAGCTCCCTGTCCTTGATTCCATGTGCCAGTCTCAGCTCTTTGGAAGCTTTTGCCACTCTGACTAGCCTGGTAACCTCCCTGGACTTCTTCACATACTCGTCTTTGTCCCCTTGCCCTCCTGATTTCCTAAGCTTCCATAATGCTTTTCTTTTTTTATTTTCCCCTCTTTTTGCCACTGCCACTGGTGCCATACATCAGCCTGGTCACAGTGCCCCCATGCTTCCACTACCAGGGATCTTATTGCTCTTCTCCCAGTACCCCTGGCTTACCCCCAGAGGGTGGGGATGCAGCATTTGAGTGCCGTGTGACTAGTAACTGTCTGGGGAGAGCAGGTCCTGGAGGCCAATCGAGGCAGGGGGCAGGCTTCACAAGTGTGGCTAGTTGTGAGGAGTTTTCTTGCTTTTTCAGGGACAGGGACATGCAATGATGTCCAGCATCTGCCCTGCCCCTTAGATGTTGGCCCCAGTAGCTACGTGAACCCCCAGCTTCTGCCTGGGGTCCGTAGAACTCCATGCATGACCCACACCCTCCCCCCAGAGAAGGAGAGCAGTCCATGGGATGCTCAATCCTACCTCCCTGGCCGGCCCTCCAGTGACCCAGATCCATTCCCGAACCTGGTTCACCAGAGTCACAAGCAGAAATCTAACCCCTGCACCAGCAGGACAGCTCTGGAATACTTTTCTCTTGGCCTTCACCCCTTTCTTTACTTCCAGAGTCAGCCAGCTCGGCTTCTTTGCTCTCCCCTTCTTGCTCCATGTCCTGGTGCAGGTCTCAATAGCCTCTGCCAGCCCTTTCTTAATTACATTCCATTTTTGGCTGGCACTCATGCATGTCCGAATTCCCACCAGATGTTCAACCAAAATTTCCCTTATCCTTTTAAAATCTGCTCCCTTTAAATTGATCACCCTGGTGCCTGTGTCAACCACACCGTATGATGGTCACTACCAGCCAGGGTGTCTTCCACTCCCAGATCCCTTATAGCCTCCCCGTTTGTTAATACCAGGTCCATATTCTTACCCTCCCTAGTTGGCTGACAGATAAATTGCAGGAAGCAGTCCTGAAATGCATCTCATAATCTCTGCTCCTTTGCACATATGGTGGTTGTGGTGTTCCAGTTCACACCAGGAAGGTTGAAGTTCCCCACCACTATGGTGTCCCCCTTCCTACAGACTCTTCTAATCTGCTCATCCAGCTCTCTATCCAGGTCATCCCCATGAGCAGGTGGCCTGTACACTACTCTGACCTCAGTATCTTTCTTTGAGTCTTGAAACTGCATACATAGGGCCTCTGTCCTACCCCCCACCCCTCCTCTCTCATACTTCTTATCCCCTCCCTGACATAGATTGCCACACCCTCCATTTTCCCTAGTCATGTCCTTTCCAAATATCCTGTACCCTGGTATCATCATATCCCAGTCCTGGTTCTAGGTGGACCATGTTTCCATGATGGCTGCAATGTCAACCTTTCCTACAGTCAAGAGAGCCTGTAGTTTGGCTAATTTGTTACCTAAGCATCTTACATTCAGTGAGACTACCCTCCAATATGTGTCTTTCTCCCGCACCCTGGTTTCCCTACCTCCTAATACCTCCTTGTGTCCCCACCTCAAATACATCTCTGATAGCTTGGGAGGTAGGCAAGCTTGCCCCCCTCCTCTGTGATCCCTGCAGACTAGCTGTTCTTCTTCCACCTCCCACCAGTTTAAATATATCCTTGATGCTATGCACCCCTCAAACCTCTGTTGTAATACCCCTTTCCCATCCCTGCTGAGGTGCAGCCTATCCCCTGCATATAGATCCTTATTTTCCCTGGTACTGCCCTATTCCCCCACTACCCCATACCCCTTAGACTGACACCATTGCCCCAGCTTTTTGTTAAACTCCCCATACCTCCCTTTCCTTCACATACTCATGCAGAGAACTGGCAGCCCCTCTGAAAAGGCCACTGATTCCCCCACTTCCTCACATAGCCTTCCTAATTCCTCCAGCATAAGCATAAGCTGCCTTTGGTGTAGCTTTCAGTGGGGTTTGAGAATCGGACACCATAATGTTAACAACAGTACTTTACAACAAAAATAGCAACGAGAGTGAAGAGAATGATATGGCACACAATCTGCACCAATAATCCACATCAATAAAGAAAATACCAATAGAAAATAGAATTTTTTTAAGAAAATGAGAGAGCACTGAGACAAACATTAAGACAAGAAAGAATGGAGTGAAACAGTAAAAAAGAAAGAAAGGAAAAGAGTTTCATTTTTTTTTGATTTTATGAAACTTTTTTTTTGTATAAACAAAGGGGAGGGGAGAACGACTAAAAGCAGACATGTAGGGGTATATGATAGAGAAAAGGATGGAGCGTAAAAGAAGGAGGACTGAAGCTAAAAAAACTGAAAAAGGGAGGGTAGAGTAAAAGGTATTTTAAAGCCCATTGCTAGGTGGGAACTGGACCACCAAAATGGAGTTTATTCATGCACTCGATTAGAACTTACTAGTTCCAAGTAATTTTTGGAAGGTTTCTTCCATTGAAGAAACTCTGAGGCAGATGTGGTGCTTGCTGGTTGTGTGAGTGTAGGTGCTACTGGTGCTGTCCACTGCCCCTTGCTACAATGACAAACTGTGTGCTGTCTCCTCCATGGCACAGAAGGTCCACTAGCATGACCACTTGCCATCTCATACTGTCTGACCTCCCACAGGCTCAGATGGTGGATTTTTAAATGTGTACATTGACCATTGGTGCCTAGATGGCTCCTCTTCTTCCCCTGACTGACTAGTGTGTGTCAAATAGGTTGCACTTGACCACACTGTCATCATTGTGGTCAAGAATGAAACATCCTGAAACCAGGGAAGACCTGGGCTATTTCACACATGGTGGAACTGAGGAGCCAGAAGATGATGAATGTGGCTCCTTAAGGTGACAGCCAGTGGTGGTGGTGGTACTATGAGGGCAACAGGGGATTCATGTTACTGCTATGGAGTTGGGAGCTGCTGCTGCAGAGCTACAGTAGGAGAACCTTTATGTGTTGCTACACTGGGGCTGTGGGTTCAGGATTCTACTTTGGAGCTTGGGGAACTGGGGGCTGCAGCTGCAGTGGGGCCAGGAATTGCTTTTGCTGATGCACTTTGGGCTACTGTGATGCTGCAGTGGCTGCTACATCACCCCTGGTACTGTGCAGTGCAGACATGTGGCATCACATGAGTCTTCATGCAACACCCAGACTCTATCCTTAAGAATACTTAAGAATAGAAAGAGAAACAGAGAGAGCGAGAGAACAGAAAAGCTAGACAGAAAAAAATGAAAATGAGAAAATAGATCTCTAATAACTAAAAAATAGACAAAATACATAAGAAACAGAAACTGAATTACTATTAAGAAGACAATTCAATAAGAATGAAAAAAGAATAAGAAAAATGTTTAAAGTAGTGAAAAATAGGTTAGGATATAACTGTTTTATTCACTGAAAGTTGTCAGGCTCCACCTGAAGCTTCAAATGGTTGTATCTGTTAGAATGTCTGTGAACTGTCTTTATACAGTCTGCCTACCAGTTGTCTATATCTGCCTATAATAAACTAGGTGTAATTTGTATGCACTGTCTTACATACACCAGTTTTGTTGTAGTGTCCCAGGTCATGCCTGAAAATAGGCATTTTGATTGTCTAGTGCACCTACCTGGTAAACAAAATTTAATAAACAATAGTTTGCACCACTGATTAATTAAAACTGCGAAGCCAAAATTGAAGCAATCTTACTGTACTGTATAGAGTCTTATCATGTGACCTACAGAACTTCTTTCATGTGACCTTGAGACACTTGTTTACCAATGACCACATATTGACCAAACTTCACCCAAATGTACCCCAAGGGTAAAATTATAGACCAAGTTGCAAAAGGCAAATTTCATACAAAATAGTAAAATTCATGAATGGATCCATGACAGCAAAGTTGGCAAATACGCCTTAACATCGCTGGTGAATTAAGACTTTGCGGCATCTCTACTCATGGTTCTATATAAACTTCTTGTTATGACTGACAGTTATTCCTTCTGTAAGGTAAAACAACTTAATCAGTGCAATTATTCCTACAAGTTCCTGCTAATACCATGTGCTCTAGGTTACAGAAGACATATTACATCATTAGAGAGTTCTAGTTTTCATTTCATTCTTAAAATCTACTTAGGCATTTAGTGGGGTTGGGTAATGGTCAAGTAGGCATGGGTACCCACATCCACAAACAGAGATGCAGATTTATCATCAAAATACCCTGATTCTGAGAGGAAAAAGCCATTGTCTGGAGGTTGATTGGTATAGTAATTTCCCAGATTGGCAGTAGGTGCAACTAGTCCCTCATTCCCCCCACACTGAGACCTGAACTTGAGGATGTGGGAATTAAGGAGATGCAGGGGAAGACCTACTGCTTTTCATTCTCCCAAACAGTTAAATATCTGGGGAGCACAGTGGTACTGGGGAATTAAACATATCCTCTCTCATACTATATAAATGTAGTCTAACTGGTCTCTTCATTCATGCCATGGATATCTTCTAATGTCCCCTGTTGATGAATCCACACTGTTGATGAGTTCAAAATCACATATTTTTTTTTTCAGTTAATCATTTTATTGAGGATTTTCAGTTAAACCATAAAACATAAGAAACTTCATACAAACAGTGTGAGAAAATGGAGTACACTACAATATGGCACAAAACCTAGCAAGGCAGTATTCAACAGTCATATGAGAGAGTATATTTAGACACAATAAACAATAGCACTCCTGTAGAGAAATAGTTCTAACAGAGACTGTAGAATATGTTAAACATAGTTTAGGTCACTGCTGAATAAAGTAGTAATACCCAGCATAAGTCACACAGGCTGGGTCCAGAACCATAGAGTGGGTAAAGAAGATATGCCCGTAGTGGAACAGGAAAATAACAGCACTCCCAGATTTGATGCAGTTACTGCACTGCCAGGGGACAGTGCTTTGTGTGCCACAATCAGGTGGGTGTTATAGTTCAGAAGATAAATATGGTCCCATATCCTTTTGTAATGCTGAAGATTGTCTGCATTTCTGTGACATTGTTTCTCCAGAGATGCTAGTTGACCTACCTCCTGTAGCCACTTAGATACTGAGGGGATATTGGTGGAGTGCCACTGGCACCGGAGAAGCAGCTTAGCAACAATACTGACAGAGACTATCCGCTTGAGGGTAGAGGACTGAGTCAGTATGAGGATGCTATGTCTTCCCAGCAGTAGCAGCAAGACATCTAATGGGGTGTCTTCCCCAAGATGATATGACATGGTTTTCCAATCCTGTCCCAGATCAGGATGATAACAGGACACCCATATAGTATGTGTGAGAGAAGGACCCCCTGTTGGGAGCGAGCACCACCAGCATGTATCATCCACTATTAAGCCCAATTTGCAGTGCTGTGCAGAATGCAGAATTCCTCCAGTGGAATTAGTGTGAAATGACCATTCCACTGGCAGAATTTCCACTGGAATTTCACTGGTTCTTCAGTGGAATGCCACTTACTGTGATCCATGGAATAATATTACATGTAAAAGCCATTTTTTTTCTCAGAAAATTATTCTGCAACAATTTCCACAGAAAATATTGAAATTTGTGGAATAGTGTTCTCTGGAACAGCATTTTTTTCTGTGGAAATTCATTCTGCAACTATTTTCTATCAGGGAATTTCATCATTCCATTTGTGGCGAAATTTAGTTGAATTTTGAAAATTCTGTGGAATTTCATTCCACCGGAATTTGAAAATTCTGCACAGCTTTACCAGTTTATTAAGTACTGCTAGAGTACGGTAACACTGGAGAAGGTCTTTATTCTGTATAGACCACTGTAGCTGTCTCGGCAGGCTGTGTGTGCTCATTGTAGGCCCACAGCCCACTCCACTTCGTGAATGTGAATGTTGAGCTCTTTTTCTAATTCCATTTTGGCTGGTACAGACTGGTCTGGGAGGGCACTGCAGAGCAATCTGTGGACTGTGCCGGCTCTGCCCAAGGGCATGCGATTCACCCTGGTTATCATTACCCCATTAGGTCTTCTGCCATACTTGAGGCAGTTGATAGCTTGGTGGTAACTGAACTCCTAATCTGGAGATATCTCCAAAAATCTATTTTCAGGATATTATACTTTTGTTGTTGGGTTGAGAAGGTCTCAATATGACCTTTATCTGGGGTAAGCAGGGCCTATATCAACAGGATCCCACTTTGTGCCAAAGTATACCAAAGAGGGGAGGACTGCCCTATTTGGATGCTATCATTATCACTAAGAGGCTCAACGAGGGGAGGTAATGGGGAATATCTTAAGTGCCTATGTAGTTGCCTCCACATGGTTGTGGAGCCTATAATAACAGGATTGTCCTTTAGATAACCAGGGAGTCAATAATACAGAAATGCTGCAGCCACAGGAGTCTGGCTGACATCCTGCTTGATGAGTAACCATAGAGGTGAGTCCTGGGTGGCCAGAGAGAACAACTGGATAATGTGAGTGGTTGTAAAGGCTAGATGGAATCCTTGGAAAAATTGTAGAACTCAACCTCTTCTAGACTAGTTGCTATACAGTTTGGTCCTACTAAACCTAGGGCCATTACCTTTCCACAGATAATTGCCAACCAGTTTATCAATCTTTTTGAACAATGTCAGGGGATATGCACTGGCAAATTGGAGAGGAGGTTATGATCTTTGGTGCACAGATAATATTAAAAGTGTTAGTTTTGTCAGTCAGTCATAGGTTAAGCAGTTTCCACTGGGCTAGTTCAATTTTAGCAGTATCCAGTGCTGGGTGCATATGTAAATAGATCTTTCTGGATATGGATGAGTGATTGATGACACCCAAATAAATGATCACGTTTGGTGTTCATTTGAGCCCTTGGTCAGAAAGGGAGAAGCCTTGGCCGAGGGATGTAATGGAAGGACCTCTGTTTTGTACTGGATTATGTGTAGACCAGAAAACTTAGTAAATCTACATCTGCATATAGCAGAGTGCGGTACTCCTTGTCTCTGCATCTAATTCCCTTTACCCATCTCCAGAATCTTCAACTTTTTTTATTTACTATACTTTTTTGCAGCCACCAGTCACCTGGTACAGAGCAAGCCTGTTATAACGGATACATCTGTGCACACAGTTTTAGTCCATTATATCCAGATGAGGTAGATTTTTTTATTAAGTTTATTGCAGAAGGTAAGAAGAAGATAACAACTCTAATGGCTGGATGTTGGGATTCTAGAACAGTACACTCAAAGGTAATTGTACTGTAAGGGTTTTATTAAAAAATAAAATCACTTTGTTTTAGTGTAATCATCTAATGAAGGTTTATGCAGCTTGTGGAGAATTATTTTGTAAGAAATTTAGTCTCTGTAGCTCCTTTATCTAAATTCTACATTTGCCAAATCTCCTAACCTGCTCTGCACCCCCACCCCAAAATGCAGTTCAAATATCTAAAAAAGCTTCAAAGTGTCCATTATAAGCAGATATTATGTCCATTATAACCACAGGAAAATGCATTGGATTTGATATATTTGGTTTGGGAAATCAATTTTTGTCCATTATAACTGATTGTCCGCTATAACAGTGTCCATCATAAGTGGAGTGCACTGTACCTCAGCCAGATCATGGACCCTTGCTTCCACCTCCATATTAGATGTGCCCACCCCCTTGATACCTCCTGGCTTACCTCCCAGAGTGGGGCTGTGGTGCTGACCCCCTATACGGCACTGCAGATGATGGGATAGGTCAAGGAGGCCATCCTGGAGGCTGATTGAAGCCAAGGGCTGGCTTCATCTAGGGAATCCAGCAGCTATTTTTTTCTCCCCTGTAGGTGGGGGTGGGAACATGCCATGATACCAGTGTCCATCCCACCCCTCGAAGTCTTGTTGGTGCCGGTCACTGTGGTACTCCCTGGCCTCTGCCAGGGGTTCCTCAAGCACCGGTCACACACCACACCCTCCCCCCTGGAGAAGGAGAACAGTCCTAGGGATGGTCAATCCTTCTCCCCCTGCTGGCCCTCCGATGACCCAGGTCCATTCCCGAACCTGGGTCACCAGTGTCACAAGTGGAAATCCAACTGCTGTGCCAGTGGGCTGGCTCCTACAATCTTCAACTTATTGCTGAGGTACACCCAGTTTTTGGAGAAGTGGAACTCCACATTGGTCACACCTATATTCAAAAATGGTGATTGTTGCAATATAGCCAATTACAGACCCATTTCTAGCCTCTCCCCACTGTCTAAAGCCCTGGAGAGAATTATGCCAGAGCAGCTAGTCACATACCAAGAAAAGTATGAACTGTAATGTGCCCAGCAACAAAGTTTTAAGAAACTCCAAGGTACAAGTACAACTTTGGTAGAATACACCAACTACACGTATGAGGCCCTAGATACTGACAATATGGTGGGAGCCATGCACATTGACCTAACAAAGGCCTTTGATTTGGTCAACCATCAGCTGCTTCTTGTTAAGCTCCCTGGCCTGGGTTTGTTTACAGACTCAGTGTCTTGGTTCCAAAGTTATTCATTTAAGAACACAGAGAGGGTAAAAATTGATGGCGCACTGTCTGACATCTGAAAACTATCTATAGATGTGCCACAGGACTGTTATCCAGGGCCCTTTCTTAGTTAGCCTTGCCTGTCAGTCAGATCATGTTCCCCTGTATGCAGACAATGCTGACTTCCATCCTAAGAACACCAACCTTCGCACCCTCACCTCCAATCTCCATGGAATCTTTGAGTCCTTTAAAAAATGGTGTTCTAGTAATCAACTAGTCCTCAATGACAAAAAATCAAACAAACCAAAAACCATTATTTTTACCAACTATCACATGAAGAGAAAGGTTTCCCCTTGTCATCCTTTCTATCCCATGTACAGGCCTCCCTTCAAGCTGACTTTAAGAATGGGCTTTGATAGTTCGAAGCAAACTCACTCAAATACAACACAAAGAAAACTGTTGCAATGATCTTTAGCACTGCACAAAAACTTGCCAGACTTCCCTCCCTCCCCTTTCCATACCCTTGATGGCTCAAAACTTGCTATTGTAGACTAATTTAGATACCTAGGGTTTGGCTTGATCCTAAGCTAGACTTCTCCTGCCACATTGATTCCATCCATGCCAAGCTCCGTCCCAAACTTGGTGCCTTGTACCAACACAAGGACTGTCTTTCACTCCCAACCCAGAAAGAGCTTGTCAACAAATGAGTTCTGCCCTCCATCGACTGTGCAGATGTTGTATACAGTGCTGCACCCCAATCATCTCTCACCAAACTAGCCCCTCTTTACAATGCCTTCTATCGCTTTGCAACAAACCTTCCTTACTGTACTTACCACTGTTCCGTGTACTCAGCTGTCTGCCTCATCTCTCTCACTGACCGTCGCTGGGCTCACTGTACCTCATTCATTTCTATGTACTGTTTCGGGGCTGTTCTCTCCTACCTCATCACTCTACTGTCCCCCTCGACCAACCTGGGTTACTCTCTCCATTGCCATGACCTGGGTACTTTCACCCTCCCTCTAATACACTCACAATCAGGCAAGTTATCCTTCACCTTTAGGCTTCCTGACCTCTGGAACCATTTTCCCCACTTTGTCCAGCTCTTGCCTACTGCTGCATCCCTCAAAAATACCTAAAACCCATCTCCTCCCACTGTGACTGTTTCTATCCCCTTCCTTCTTGAACCTCTTCCCACTTCCCCACTTCTTCCCAGTTGTCCCCATCCCTTCCCCCATCCTTCTTACCATACGGACACTGATATGTAACCTCATGCACTTATACTGTTGCCTAAGCCTAGAATCATTGCTTATTTTCATTTGCAACAATTGTGTATAAGGCTTACCTTTGCAAAACTCTTGCTACTTGTAATATGTTTGTAAAATGTCCTGCTTCTTCATACCTAGGGCTATGTTATCACTTATGTACATTATCTTCCTTGTATTTAATGTATATGGTATAACTTACAATGCCACTGTACTTTATTGTAAACAGCTTGTGTAACATCACATATATTATGTCATTGTTTCTTGTTCTATGCAACCACCTGTGTAACTTTGCTGATTTCATCTCTCCACTCCCCCCTCCCCACAGGAGTCACACCAGGCAATGAACTTGGGCTCAGTGTGCCTTTCCCAATTACCAGAATTTTAAATAAATAAATCACAAACATCAAATGCTGGAACAGGTAGAGATATTCAGATATTTCGGGGTGGTGCTGGATGATACTCTATCCTTTGCCCCATGTAGAAAATCTGATGTCCTCAGTAAATAGAAGACTGGGTGCCCGATTCAGAAATCAGAACAACCTTACTGCAAAACTAGGAGACTGATTATGTCCAGCTACATCCTATCCCTAGAGGGCTACGAACTGCCTATCTATGTTGCTGCCTATGACTCAGTATTAAACAGGGTCAAGGTTTTATATAATAAGGCTTGCTGCTTTGTGTTAGGGGCTGACAAGTGCTCCCACAGCTGTAACCTTTATTCACTAACCAACTGGCTACCCATTCCCAGTAGAATAAAGTTTCAAACCAGTATACTAGCTAAGAAAGCACTGATGGGCCTAACACCACTGTGCTAAAAAAAAACAGTTTCCACCTATTGTCTAGCCATTATAACACAAGAAGCATGACCAGGATGCCCTTCAACTTCCTTTTCACAAAACTCAGCTGGGTAAGTTTACTTTACACCTAAGGCTGCAAGCTGGCCAAGTAAACTACTGGATGGAATCCATGTTGAACCTCCCAAGGTTTGCACAGTTCAAAAAATTCTTCTGGGCTGCACTAGAATCTCAGTGCAGTTGCAGTGTGTCATGAAACTAGATGTACAATATTTATCATGGTTGTGCTCTGCTGTCTTTCTAGCAACCTGCTGCTAGAAGCTCTTCTTGTTCTATTAGTTTTGCACTTCCACAACTTAAATGTTTCTTTTCTTGTTTAGACATGCTTTCCCTCTGGACTCTGCTCATTCACCCAAACTCTGACTTAAAAGTAACATCAGTTGTAATTTTATTTTAACATTTGTTTAAAAACTCATAACTATGATGTGACCTGACCTTTGTATAAGAGAAATTGTGCTCAAAGCACGATCTTCTAATAAATAAATAAATAATCCCATGGACAGCAGGGTGATGGTGGATTGCAATGACTAGGGTTTAAATGGCAAGAATAAATATTAGTAAGGATAAGAGGCAGCCCTGTCTTGTCCACCTTTGCAGTGTAAATGGTGCAGAACATAGGCCATTAGTGAGAACAGAGGCTGACAGTATGTTATAGAGTAACTGCACACATCTCAAGAGGTTAGCCCTGAAACCCATATGTGACAGCATGAGCCAGAGGTAGTTCAACTCAACTGAGTTAAAAGCCTTTTCGAAATCAATGGTAATGGCCAAGGTTATAGTACAAAGAAGTGCTAAATCATGCACTGAAGGAACAGAAACCCTGAAGCTACCTAGAGGTTGGCAGGGGAGTTGCTGGCAATCACAAGGGAAGAAAGAGACTTTTCTGTCAACTTGTCTCCTGGCTGTGCAGGTCACAGTCACCTGTTATCCTTTGTCCACAAGAGCAGACACAGAACGAGAATTTTGCTAGCTCACGAATGGGGATTTTGACAGCTCATGAACTTGCCTGTTCCAACTGGCAACTGGGGTTTAATGCAAAGAAGTGCAAGATCATGCACATAGAGAAGAGAAACCCTGAAGCCACCTATAGGTTGGGAGGGGAGTTGCTGGCAATCACAAGGGAAGAAAGAGACTTGGGCATCATCATCACAGATGACCTGAAATCATCCAAGCAGATCACTAAAGCAGTAGGCAAGGCTAGAGGGATGTTGGGGCATATTAGTAGGGGTATCATAAGTCGTAAGAGGGAGGTAATAATCCCTCTTTACAAGACAGTGGTTAGGACCTATCTGGAGTACTGCATGCAGTAGTGGAGGCCTCACCTGCACAAGGACATTAACAAAATCGAGGCAGTCCAGAGAAGGGCAACCAAAATGGTGCAGGGACTGCATCAGAAAACATATGAGGACAGATTAATGGAGCTCAATATGTATACCCTAGAGCAAAGGAGGGAGAGAGGTGATATGATTGAAACATTCAGATATCTTAAGGGCATTCACAAGGTGAAGGAGTCTAATATAAGAAAAATAGCAGGACAAGAGGACACAGCATTAGATTAGAGGGAGGTCAATAAAGCGTAATGTGAGGAAGCTTTTTTTCACAGAAAGGGTGGTGGATGCATGAAACGGCCTACCTTAGGAAGCGGTGGATATGACTACAGTGCAGGGCTTCAAACAGGCATGGGATAGGTATAAGGGAGCAATACAGATGAGTATGAATAAATAGGCCATTGACAGAGTAAAGGTCTATGGCACATTCATAAGGTAGAATAAATTGGAAGAATGGATGGGCCTTGCAGTCCTTATCTGCTGTCAGCTTCTATGTTTCTATGTGTTGGTCAGCCTCACCTTGGTAGTGGGAAAGGTCATGGAGGTTCTGCTAAAAGAAAGAATAGTGGCACACTTTGAATCCATTGATGCCTAGGATCTGAGGCAGCATGGATTCACAGTGGGAAAGTCATGTCAGATGAATCTGATAGATTTTTTTTGATTGGGTGATGGAGGAAATAAATCAGGGAGGGGCAGTGGATGCAGCCTACCTTGATTTCAGCAAGGTCTTCAACAGTGTCCCTCTTAAAAGGCTGGTAAACAAGATGGGAAGTCTGGGAATGGGACACAAGGTGATAAACTGGGTTAGGAACTGGCTAACAGACAGAAAGCAGATGATGGTGATAAATGGGATCCAGTCCGGGGAGAGGGGGTGACCAGTGGGTTGACACAGGTTTCAGTCTTTGGGCTAGTCCTGTTTAATGTCTTCATTAGTGATATTGCAGTAGGGCTGGAGGGAAAGGTCTGCCTGTTTGCAGATAACACCAAGATCTGCAACAGGGTGGATACTCCAGATGAGATGGAAAGAATGAAGAAGAACCTGGGAAAGCTTGAAAAATGGTCGGAGAAGTGGCATCTGGAGTTCAATTCCAAGAAATGTTAAATATATCATCTAGGATGAGGGAACCCTGTGGAGAGCTATAGGATGGAGGAGGACGAGTTGATGATAATCATGAAGGAAGAAAGAGCCTGGGGGGGTCATCATTTCAGATCTCACCAAGTTGTTGTTATCAATGTTATCCCTGTCCTGTGCATGCCCCTAGTACTGCCTAATCTGTATGTACTCATGTGATGATAAACAACTGTAACCTGTTATCCTGTAATATGCAATGACAAGAAAGAATCCTGGGCTTTGATTGGTCAGTTGGCCATCACAGCAGGGATGTTATCCTGGCATAATATCCCTTTTGTTCACAGATTTACTGTCATCATTATGGCTCTTATGGCTGTCCTTTCTTTTGCATCTTTTCTTAAGAAACAAAACCATTTTTCCACACTAATAAAAACATTCTTTAAAATGATGTTTTTTAATTTATATATAACAACAAGCCACTGTATAATAGGAATAATGCCCTCCATGGTGGGTGCTATGCTGGGATAACATCCCTTCTTGGGTGTTGGAAGCTCAGCCAGTGGCCTCGGGCCCAACCACCTGAGGTGGGATGTTGTCCCAGTATAACACCCACCCTGTCAGGCATTACTCCTTTATTAGTTAATGTCCTGCTTGTTTGTTTTCATCTTGATGTGGAACCTTTGTAAAAGAGCCTTGGCTCAAAGGTAATTGTAATCCTAGACTCTAATAAATAAATAAAAATGCATAGATTACCTAAAGGTGTCTAAATAAAGAGCAGAGGCTGCAGAGAAGGCTAGTGACATGTTGGGGTGCATAGGCAGAGGTATCACAAGCAGAAGGCAGGAGGTGGTGATGCCATTGTGTAACACACTAGTGAGACCTTACCTGGAGTACTGTTTGCAATTCTGGAGGCCACACCCTCATAAGGACATCAACAAGATGGAGGCATTCCAGAGAAGGGAAACTAAGATGGTACAGGGCTTGCACCAGAAAACTTATGACAAGAGATTAAAGGACCTCAATGTTCATTTGCTCTAAGAGAGGAGGGAGCGGGTGGACATAATAGAAACATTCAAATACCTTTAGGGCATAAACAAAGTGCAGGGGGAGACATCTTCTAGCACAGGAGGAATACAATAATGAGGGGGCATGATATGAAATTGGAACATGGCAGGTTAAGGGGAAATATGAGGAAGTTTTTCCTGCACAGAAAGGGTGGTGGACATATGGAACAGACTTCCACAGGAGGTGGTGTGAGCCAGCACAGTGGAGGGATTTAAGCATGCCTCGGACTGGATAGGGGAACCTTAGAGGTGGGAATGAGGGGTGAAAAGCTAATGACCAGGTAGGGTTGAAGGCTACAAACTAGGTTAGGGCTTATGGGCAAACTGGATGGACCTGGCGGAACTTATCTGCTGACAATTTTTTTAATGTTTTTATGTCCCTGCTCCCAGCTGATGCTGCAGGTAGGATACTCCAATCTACAGTACATCAGGCTTATTGAAGTCACCCACCAGCAGCACTCCCCCTTATTTAACATCTTTTGGATGACTTCCACCAGAACTTTACCCATCTCTCCCTCTACTGCAGGTCTGTAGATTATGCCAATGTGAAAAGCAGTTCCATTCCCCATCTCTGTGGTGACCCACAGTAGCCCCACTCCTACCTGTGTTCCCTGTATCTCTGTTGCTTTTTGAGCTATTCCTCAGTTAAACAGACACTGCTCCCTTTTTCTTACCCTCCATGTCCTTCCTATGTTTCTCTTTTGTGAAGGGGGAGTTCACATGGCTTGCTGCTTATTTACCTCCTGGAGATGTCCAGGTAGAAATGCATGTGAGACAATACTTGGTTAAGATGCCACAACAAACTGGGTACCGGGGGCATCTCCAGAGGTGGAACTCATACATTGCCTCCACTGTATGTGCTGTGGGCCCAAGATGAAAATAGAGGGGGAAAAAATAATTAGACCACAGGATAAAGACTGACCCCTTGCAGGCCCTGCTTGAGTGACCAGGCACCTCCACAAGTCCTGTGGAAGAGTATGATGGGGGAAGATAATTCCTGGAGAGCCAGATGATGAGGCTGGGGGGGGGTAAATCGGAGTGATGTGGATGAGGCAGAAAGGTGGATGAAAAACTATATTGGAGAAAAAACACAAACATACTGTATGCTGGGCTGGACTGGAGGCAACCACCTTCCAACAAACCAAAAATAAAAGGTGGCACGCCAGAGACAACTAGCCCAAGATATGTACAAAAAAATGGTAAAGAGAGGTGTAAGCAGCATGTCTTCATGGAAAGCACAAAGGATCCTTTGTTGTACTTTCCACTGGAATTAAAGATTGCTGCTGCTAATACTTCTTAATTTGCAAGTTTCCATTTTTTATTTTTACCTATCTTGGTTGGACATTTTAGTAGTACTCAGATCTGTTTGTCTTCACCATTTCGGACAACAATGACAATCTGTTTTCACCACTTGTCTCTGCCAGCTCTGTGCCTAGTCATTCACCAGTAGGCCATGCGTGATGACTCTCCCAAGAGAGCGGGGATGCAGGTTGTCCAAGTGGTTACAGCTCAGAGCTGAAGATTCTCTTCTCTGTAAACTTGTCTCCTGGCTGTGCAGGTCACAGTCACCTGTTACGCCTTGCCCACAAGAGCAGACACAGGACTGTAACAATCTAGACACCCACATTTAAAATCCCACAAGTTACCACACATTCATAAGGCAACCCTGGAAGAGTCACTTAACCACTTTTTACTTTCTCTCTAATCATATCTGTGTTCAAATCTCCCAGTGTGCTCCGTTTTTTACCTCCTTCCCTTGGACCCTAAAGTGCTTTGGGATAGTCTGTATAAAATGCACTTTATAAAAACAAATGTCTTTCCTTCCTTTCCAACTGTCTTTCTGTGCAGATGCCTACCATATAGGCAAAGACAAGAAGATGAAGAATCAGTATTTATATAATGCTTTTCTTACACATTGTATCCCAAAGCACTTTACAAGCAATAAGAGACCGGTATTGAAGTGACTGTAAATGTGCAGTGGCAGTGATTTCACGCATCAACAACCACACACAGCCACTTTACAAGCAACAAGGAACTGGTAGTGAAGTGACTGTAAATGTGCAGTGCCAGCCATTTCACACATCAACAACCACACACAGCCAGTTTACAAGCAACTAGGAACTGGTAGTGAAGTGACTGTAAATGTGCAGTGGCAGCCATTTCACACAACAACCACACACAGCCTTTTGGCAACTGCATGAACCAGTATTCAGAAAGAGGCATGTTGGCCAGGGCACATTAGAGTCTAATATAAGTCTGGTGTCATTGAGAAAAAAAAAAATTAGGTGAGTGCAAAAGGCAGACCACAACATGAAGAAAGCATCAAAGAGCACATCACAGTGTGGGGATATGTGTGAAGTAGCACAACACAGGTCAGGTCAAGTTTGTGTAAGAGCAACAAGAGGAGTGTGTAGGATTGTGTACGTGTGGATGAGGGAGTGCAACATGGGGCAGGAATGTAAGAGGACAACATGTGGCAGGTGTGTACAAGAAAAAGCACAAGATGAGGTGGAGGAAATAGCACAACATGGTCAAGGTGTGTGCATCAGTACAACATGAGGTGGGTGAGTGGGACTGAGCACACTAAGTGGGCATATACAAGATAACGCAACACACAATGGGTGTGTGGTACAGTAAAAGACACAACATAAGGGGGATGCATTTAAGACATTGTACACCATGAGGCATGTTTTTGTGGGAGAGCATTATATGAGGTAGGTGCGAGCAATGCACGGGCAGGGTGGACGGGGGAGACTGAGGCACTGTGGGTCACCCTAGAGCCAGGAACTGGCACATCAATTGGAACAGGGGTGATCTACAGATCTCCAGTGCAAGGGGAGGAGATGGACAGGGATCTAACGGATCAAACTCAGGAGATGGTAACAAAGGGTGAGGTATTACTGCTGAGTGACTTCAATATCCCAGACATTGATTGGAACATCCCAGCAACTGCATCACCCAGGAGCAGGGACATCCTGGATTCACTGCAGGTGGCAGGAATCAGACAGCTGGTAGGAGATCCTACATGAGAAGGAGAAATTTTGAACCTGGTACTGACCAATGGGGACAGCATAGTGGATGTCTGGGTGGAAGGGCAGCTGGGATCCAATGATGACAACATAGTGTGGGAGACCCTGTCAAGTCACACTAAGGCAAGAGTTCTGGAATTTAAAAGGACAGATTTTGAGTAAATGGAGCTGTGTATCAAAGAGGCCCTGGCAGGATTGGAGATAGGAGAGGGAGTCAAGGAGCAGTGGAATTCTTGAAGGGAGCCATACAGGATGTGATGAACAATTGCATCAAGGTGGTAAGCAAAGGCAGGAAAAGGAGGAAACCGCTATGGTTATTGAGAGAGGTAGTAGGCAAAGTAAGGGCCAAAAAGGCAAGTTTCAGCAAATACAAGGAAACAGACAGGGAAGGGTACCTAAAGAATCTTAGATAACCAGGAAACCTGTAAGGAGAGTAAAGGTGCAGACTGAAGAAAGATTGTTGCAGACAGTGAAGAAAGGGGACAAGACATTTGTTAGGTACATCAGTGAAAGAAGGAAGGCCAGGGGGATTGTAAGACTCAGAGGGGAGACAGAAGAGTGCAAAGAGGGAAACCTAGAAAAGGCAGAAATACTGAACAAATACTTCTGCTCCGTATTCACTGAGGAAGGTGAGGGTCAGGAACCACAAATGAATAGCAGGAACAAAGGGGAAGGAGAGGTAAACACTAGTCTCTTCACGGTGGAGAGTGTCCTGAAGGAGCTCATAAAACTAAGGGTGGACAAGGTGATAGGACCAGATGGCATAAATCTCAGGATATTAAAGAAATTGAGAGAGGAGATAATGGCACCACTGGCAGCTTTGTTCATTTAGCCACTTAACACAGGTGTTGTTCCAGAGGATATGATCCCATTAGGGTGACACCAACACAGCAAACTACAATCCTGTCAGCAAAATCAACACTTTGCTGACAGGTAGCTGTCTGGTGTGCCGGAAACGAAACTGCCGTCTCGATTCGGCACCTCCACCCAGAAAGTAACTCAACTGGATTTAAGAATCCTAACATTGGGGGGGTTGGGGCAGACCCCCCACATTGGGGGTTAGTGGGGCAAAGCCTCCTGATAACAAAAAGGACAAACAGGAATCATGATGACCACAACCAGTATCATAAAGTTCTTCCAGAGGACTGGAAGAGGGCACTGTGACAGGGTGATCCCTGGCATAGTGGACACCCCTGGGATAAATTGAAACCCCTTCCCCAAGCAGTTTAAATGTTTTGTATAATGTCCAACATGCTGGTTGACTGGTTATAAATTAAGTGCTGAAGTTCTTATAAAACTTTCTGTGCATATTAACCTAAAACAAAGCTAAGAGTACAGTTACAAAATAAGAGGGCAGTTTTAATGTGAGAATAACTAAAGTTTGTGTCTGATTTTTCTAAATGTTAGCAGCCCACTTCTCTTCTAAGATATATTTTGCAGCAGACAGCATGAGATAATTTGATGCTGTGGGAGAGTATAGGAGAGAATAGAATGTTCTGAACTTGGGTCTGACTTTTAACAATGTTGTAAACAAGTTATATAATTGTACTCCAGGTGGCTGCCAAATAATTGTTCTTTATGAAGCAACAATGGCCCCTAGTGAATAGTTTTATATTATGTTTGCTGTTAATCAAAAGGCATGGGAAATTGTTTTTCCAATTCGTAGTGAGCTTATAAAAAGCCCTACCTTACTGCTGAGATAGGATAGATAGGGTGGTCTGTTGATACTGACTGTGGAAGGTGAAAGACCTCCTTGTAAGCAGTTGTCTGACTTACCATTTTGCTTTCTGTATATTTTACTTGATAAAAATAAAATGACAAATGCACTTTTACATTTCTATGCACCTGACTTGTGGTCTGCCTGAAATTGTGTTATCCTAAACCCATGCCCGGTGACATATGGTGTTAGCAGTGGGATCTGAATGAACATCTAAAGAAATGGGGAGGGACCGGTCAATGGTGCCAGACCTGGAACCAAGGATACACAGCAGAGGTGCATGGTACCACATGAGATGAGAAGAACAGCACCTGATGGAGATCGTGACCTGGGTCAGGCACCATGGATGGGATGAGATGGACTCGATGGCCAAATGGAGACCCTGATATGATTTTTTCATTGGATGAGTGGGAGATGGCTGGAGGCTGATCGACGTCAGAGAGAGGAGGAATGCAGATGTCAGGAGCTAATCAAGAAGACTCACTTGGAGGATGCTGAGGAAGGATCAGTGGAGCAGGGTCCAATGGATCTGGAGGAGAAGGATCCCCTGATGGACCCGCTGATTAAATATTTGCAACAAACGTTTGTGGAGTTCCCATTGTTGCCCATTTTTCTGGGCTGCTATTTGGTGGAGGATGGCACATTAGAAGAGGAGACCACAGGTAAGACTTTGACTGGCAATGTACAGTACAAGTCACATTAAATTGCTCCACCAACGAGTTGGTTTAGCATTGTTTTTTACAGTTGGCAATGCATTGGCAGCTCATATTGTATTCTTTTTCAATACTTAACCAGCTTAAGAGCAATGTTTGTAAAATGTTTTTTTCAGCTCAGTTGAACTGTATCTGCAGTTCAGTCACAATAACATGCAAAACTGCATTTAAACCCTTAAGGAACAATTTGTACAGGGCTTTGTGCTGGATAAAGCAACACTTACACAACTCAGTCAGAAATGCTAAAGCAACTCATTAACGGAACAGTTTAATGTGACTTGTACTGTATTACTGGGGGAGAAGGCTTCATGCAAGATGGAAGAAGCCATTTTGGTTGAAGAGACTTCTGCATGTTTTAAACCTCCTCCTATAAAAAAACTGATTGTTCTCCTGATGTTGACTGGGGAAAGTTGCAGGTGGGGGATCCTGAAGTTACTCAGTTAAGAGAATATGTAAAAGTCATGGATCGAAGACAGTTTAATGGTGATGTGGGGGTCATGTTATGGTGATATGAACTTAGGAAGGACATTCTATATCATATGAGGCCCAACCTCCAGAAGAAGCAAGCGGATGCCCATGTAGTGGTGACCATGGCATGTAGCAAAAAGGTGATGAAGGATGCGCACTCCAGTCATGGGTGGCATGTGAGCCATGGGAAGGTTTCAGCTAGACTAACCCCATATTTCTATTGGCCAGGCATGTATAGGCAAGTAACAGCATACTATAAGACCATGTTATAGGGGCAGAGAGATAGCGACACCTGATAGTGATGTGGGAAGAGTAACCCAGAGGGTGAATGACAAGAGATGGCACCCTTGGGGGAGGAGGAGATTCCCACATAAAACAGAAGGGCAAGGTGGTGGACAACACCACTAGAAGTGTATAAGATTTGATACATAAACCCAGAGGTTGGGGACAGACTTTTAGGCATACAGCGTGGTATGATACTAGCCTACCTTCAAATGTTTAAGTAGGGACAGAACAAGATAGTTCTCCCCCCAAAGGAGTTATGCTGGGTGCTGGATGGTCCAGCCAGTCAAATGTAACTGGTCAGGGAAAGTTAAGATGGTATAAAACTGCCATTTGTGGTTCTTTCTCCTAAATGTGTGTGATGATGTTGTAGTCTACTAACAAAGAGACTAATTTTAGAATGATTTAAGATGTCTAAGGGCATTTGTATTGTTATGAAAAGGATACTTTACAAATTTGTTTTTTGAAAAGGATCCTGAGATGGAGCTTCCTGTGAGAGTGGGACAAAGCTCCCCACCCTTCCAGTGTGTTAGTTGAGATTTGGACAACCGTAGGATGGGTGCGCTCTTATGCGGCGGGATGTGTGACAGGGTGACACCTGTCATAGTGGACACCCCTGGGATAAACTGAAACCCCTTCCCCAAGCAGTTTATATGTTTTGTGTAATGTCCAACATGCTGGTTGGCTGGTTATAAATTAAGTGCCGAAGCGCTTATAAAGTTTTCTGTGCATATTAACCTAAAAACAAAACTAAGAGTACAGTTACAAAATAAGGCAGTTTTAATATAAGAATAACAAAAGTGAGTGTCTGCTTTTTCTAGATGTTAGCAGCCTGCTTCTTTTCTATGATTTAAGGGAGCACTTAAAACACATCTTTTTAAACAAGCATATAATGATTTTTTATATCTTATTAGTGTGGTTAATTTATTGTTTTATTAATACTGTTTTATCATGTGGTGTACAGGCGTCTTGGTTTTTAGACAGACACCTTTTTATAAATAAAGTATTGATTGATTGATTGTTGATTTATTCTGCAGCAGACAGCATGAGGTAATTTGACACTGCAGGAGAGCTTAGAAGAGCACAGAATGTTCTGACCTCTAGTCTGACTTTTAACAATGTTGTAAACAAGTTATGTAATTTTCTCCAGGTGGCTGCCAAATAACTGTTCTCAATGAAGCAGCAGTGGCCCCTAATGGCTAGTTTTATATTATGTTTACTGTTAATCAAAAGGCAGGGGAAACTGTTTTTCCAGCTTCTAGTAATCTCATAAAAAAGCACTACCTCACTGCTGAGATAGGATAGATAGGGTGGTCAGTTGAATACTGACTGAGAAAGGTGAAAGAACTCCTTGAAGTGTGTGCTTTCACACTGTTTGATTCATTTTGATTCGTGTTAGGCTAAAGAAAATATCATGGAAACTATTGAAGCTAAGCTGTTGTCTGACTTACCATTTTGCTTTCTGTATATTTTACTTGATAAAAATAAAATGACAAATGCACTTGTGCATTTTTTATGCACCTGACTTGTAGTTTGCCTGAAATTGTGTTATCCTAAACCCACACCCGGTGACAGGCACATGTAGTACCTCTACACAAAAGTGGCATTAGGGGGTATGTGGGGAACTATAGACCCATCAGCCTCACCTCAGTAGTGGGCAAGATCATGGAGGCACTGCTTAAAGAAAGGATAGTGGATCACCTGGAGTCCATTTGGGCCCAGCAACCAAGGCAGCATGGATTCATAGCAGGAAGGTCATGTCGGACAAATCTGATAGACTTTTTTGATTGGGTTATAAAGGACATCAATCTGGGGTGGGGGGGCAGTGGATGTCATCTACCTCGATTTCAGCAAAGCCTCCAACACCATCCAGCACAAAAGGCTGGTCAACAAAATGAGTAGTCCGGGCATGGGGCACATGGTGGTAAACTAGGTTAGAAACTGGCTTATAGACAGGAAGCAGACGGTGGTGACAAATTGTATCCTATCCAGGGAGAGGGAGGTGACCAGCAGGGTACCTCAGGGATCAGTCTATGGGCCAGTCCTGTTTCATGTTTTCATTAGTGACATTGTGGTAGACAAGGCCCCCTGTTCTCTGCAGTTCTGTGGCATGCAGCGATTGCTGTAGAAATTATGACCTGCTGCAGAATTTGGGGCTGGCCACTGAATTTGGAGTTGACCACAGAAACTGCACAAAAATTGCCCCTGTAAGTTAGACAGAGACTGACACCACTCCTTCCAAGCAATTCCTCTACCTGCATGCAGCTTTATAAGACCTAACATTCACCCCAACCATCTCAGCCCCTCAAACCATCCCCACCCAACCCTGAGAGCCCCCATTGGGTCACCCTCTTTTTATTATATTGGCACCCCATTTTGGTCCAAGGCTGCATGATGATCCATTGCCTTTTCCTAGCACTGCTAGTGGGCCAGAATGTTTTTTCTTATCCCAGTAGTGCTTTGTAGGGTCCACACAAAGCCATACTGGGGCATGAATCCAGCATTTGGGCCCAGCAGTAACAGGAAGAGGCAGAGGATTGTCCTACACGTTTGACCAAAAAAGGGGAACCAATTTGAAGAACAGAGTGACTCAGGCTCAGGATGGAATGACTTTTGGGGCTTAGATTTGCATGTTTGTTTTTTTTTTGGTTTTTGAGGGGGCATAGTAATGTCTAAGAGGAGACTTTACAATATGCTTGAGGCAGGAAGAGGCAGAGGACCACTGTGCAGTGTAGGGCTGGATAATGACATACATTTAAATCTACAAGACCAATCAATGGCATTCTCAAGGCTTGTTAGGAAAGTGGTGGGGTTGAGATGGGCAGTGGTGGATTTTACCAATTCTAAAACCAAGAAAGGGTAATGTGCTATCGGGGGGGCAATTTTTTTTATCTTTCTGGGGTTTAGAGCATAAGAAGTTTCTGTGGATGGGACTGTGAGGTTGCCAACCTGATGGGTCAACTCTGGTGTCTCGGGAAGAAAAAAGTAAATGATAAAATATGCAAGCATATGGACAGCTTAGGAAATAAAAAAAAACTGCTGGGGCAGGAAAGGAATGAGAGAATACTGGCTAGATGGCAGAAATTATGAAAGATGAAGCCAAGGTAAGAAAAATGACAATCTAAAGATTTATTTATGTAAAATGTAGAAAATAAATACCAGAAGTATGACAAATTGAAAAAATAAAGTCATAATGGCATTGCAGATGAAACATTTTTAACATTGTTAACATTTATATGTTGCTCTAGGACAATAGTTCTTAGACTTTGTCACAGTGAGCCTCCCCAAATCCATGGAAAAGATTTTGAGCCTCCCCTAAAAACTGAAATAATCTCAGGCATCCCCAAGGAAAAATAATACACTGTACTTTGCGCAGTACACTATGAATATATTGAAATCCCTTTGAGTACTTGGCTCACATTCAGTTATTTGTCTTATACTGATGCGGAACCTTTGAAAAAGAGCTCCTGTGCTCAATGGTGTTATCTGAATGACAAATAAATAAAACAAACAAATATTGTTATTCAGCTTATTGTAACCTCCCCCTCACAGGCCAGTCTACTTGCTCCGCTATTTTCATTTTTGACCCATTGTTACTCCTCGTTGCAGTACCTTCACAGGGTCAAACTACTTTCTGTTTCCTCTCTATATGAAATAACCTTCCTACATACTTTGCCTCTCCTCTTCCTTCCCTGCTCCTAAGCAACTTCTGTGGGATTACTTTACTCCTCCCTGCTATTGCTCTTAGCACTTCTATGCTCAACCTTTGTATTTGGGCTGTTCTGGCATCAGTCTACCGATTAATCAATTACCACCACTCAGTATTAGTTTATTGTTCATATTTGTTTGCACTATTGTTCACTGTGTATTTCTTGATTGTTTTGCAGTTACCTTTTGAAATGTATTCACTCCCTACCCTTCCCTGGGTACACCTGAGATGAGCCTTGGCTCATTCACCTTTCCTTGTCACCTATTAGTAAATAAATACATTACATTCACCTACTATTATCCTCTTTCAGTTTGCTTCATTTCTTCACACAAAATATATAAAACTCAAAATTTAAATACAGTACTTTTTTAGACTTGCTTTAGCCTCCCCTGGAAAAGGTTGGGGCCTCCCCAAGGAGGCTGGCCTCACCATTTGAGAACCCCTGCTCTAGGACAACATACAAGGGTGGGCAAGAAGTATTTCAAGCTCACTGCATCACAATTAAAAATGCCACTGAGGGATAAGTAGATTACTAAGAACATCAGTGCAGCTTCTAAGATTTTAAAAGCACAAATAGCTTGACTAGTCAATACAGTGGTCAGTTTTTTTCTCTGTTCCTTGCTAACCAGGTAAGGTTACCAAAGAATAAATCCAGTGTAGCTCACCCCAAATGTGAATGAATCCAGTTTTGGCCCAGTTTGATTGGCTCCCCCTCAGTCTGCAGGCACCCAGCCAGACACCAACTGAGACAAGGACGCCTGCCTGCAGCTCCTTGGAAGGTACGGTGACAGCGCAGCCAATTGGAACACGGGTGCTTTTAGCAAACCCGCTCTGATTGGCCAGGACTTTTCCCCTGCTTTTTCCACCTGGCACTTTTTACAAATAGATTTTAGATAGAACTAAGCACATTTCAAGTGTCTAATAGAAGTTTTTTTTTTTAAGTGGCTAATTTTCCATTATCAGGTTATACAGACCTGCCACTAGAGGGCTTCTTGTTCTTTCATTAAAAAAAAAAGTCCACCTTCTGAAAGACACAGGCCCTGGCTGCCTGGCCTTCCTGGCTGTATCCTCACTTCCCACTGATCCAGCTACTGCTCTTCTGCTCCCTTCTAGCCCTGCCAGCCTATCTTAACCCCCTCCCTCCGCCTACCCCGACTCCTACCTTAATCATGTACCTCCACCATTCTGTAAACCCAATTCTATTTCTGCTTGCCTGTCTTCTTCCCCTACTGCATGCCCCAAAAGCCTGCTTTCCCTCTTCCCCCACAGCTTCCACATTCCTACATCCTTCCTCCACTTAGGCACGCTGCACACTGGTCACTGCCCCTAGCCCAGGGTCCATCCTACCACTATGAAACTGTCCTACACCCACACTGGTCCTAGCCCTCCACTCTGGTCCCCCTGTCTATGCTTACCCTCACCCACTATCATTGATGCTCGGCAATTTCCCAAGATGCTAGCTGGCGAAAGCATTCCCTTAAAGAAATATGTTGCAGCTTCTTGAGGCTAGTCCTCCTCCTCCTCCTAATACTGTCAGGTAACATGCACCCAAACCCTGGCCCATTCTGCTCTAAAGCCATTAATCTGAGCAAGCCTTCGGGTGCCCTCTCATTCATATCAATCAACATCTGCAGCCTCCTTCCTAAAATGGATGCCCTACAGGCCTTCACCAGCCAGCACTGCCCTGACATCCTGGCAGTTGTTAAACCTGGCTCATGCCATCAGTACTGGACCATGCAATCAGCCTTCCTGGCTACAACATCTTTAGGCTGGATTGCCTCTCCAAAAGAGGTAGGGTCTGTGCTCTCTACAAAAAAGACTCCATAGAGGGGTACCACATCATTACCTCACTCCAACCCACAACTGCTCAGACACTGCCAGTGAGAAACCTCCTTGGAGCCCAAAACAAAACCCTCACTGTTGCCACCATCTACATCCCTCCCAAAGAACAGGGAACTGGTCTAACAGCTGTTCTTGACTTTGTAAAGTCACTCCCACTGGACACCGAATCTCTCCTCTTAGGAGACTTCAACATCAACTGGCCTGCGGCTGATGCTGGTGCACACAGGGATACCATTGCTGCGGCGAACCTCACACAAATGGTTGACTCATCAACCAGGAAAAATTACAGGACCGGCACCAGCACACTCTTGGACTGGATCCTTACCAGTCACCCGTCGTGGATATCTAACACTAATGTCCTCCCTGACTCTCTCAGCGACCATTTGCCTGTTAGCTGCACCTGGTCAAATAAATTCACCAAACAACCACCAAAAACTATTACCAGCAGGGTTCTACCCAGTGATCACCTTCCTTGACTCAAATCCCACCTCTTCCATCAAGACTGGTCCCCTATCTTCAATGCAACCAACGTAAACACTGCCCTTGACCACTTCATAAACATCTTCACTGTGGCCTGTGACACGTATGCTCCTATTAAGAAATGCAAAGTCAAATCACTCAGTAACCCCTTAGCTCACAGGTGACTTCCTCAGGATGCTAAAAACAAGAGACCACCTATGGGAGCTGGCCAGAAACTCTGGAAGGCAAAATGACATCCAAAACTACAAATGTGCCTGCAATGACTGCACCAAAACCATCCGGCAAATGAAGTCCACCTACTATAAGCATGCCCTCACAAACTCCTGGGACAATGGTCAGGAATTCTGGAAGAACATAAAGGAACTCACTGGGAATCCACCCAAAACCCCCCCATCAATACTCAACATCAATGGAACCACAACCCACAACGCAAAAACCATTGCGGATACCTTTGACAAAGCCTTTACCGACCTCAACGCTGTCCTACCCCAGGACTACTTCAAAGATGGTGAAGTCCCTCTGCCTGCAATGAACACTACTCCCACCAGCTCCCCCCGCTTCTACTTCAAAGCAGTCAAGGCTCATCAAGTACGCAAATATGTTACCAAAGCTGTTGGTAAATCAAGATTCAGTAATGACTCCCTCGATCTCAAAATCCTGTCTCTCACACTTGATGAAGTGCTTAGTCCTCTGATCAGAATTTTCAACCTCTCCCTCAGCCTTAGCCAGTTCCTGGACAGATGGAAATCTGTCACTGTCACCCCAATCCATAAAAGTGGTGACAAAACTGCCCATGATAACTACAGACCTATCTCCCTACTACCCCCACTCTCCAAGGCACTAGAATGCATCGTCTTGGACCAGCTCACAGAATACCTGGATATGTACAACATCCTGTGCAAGCAACAACACGGGTTCTGCAAAGGTCACAGCACCTCCACAGCCCTACTTGAATTCACCAGCGTAATCCACAATGCACTTGACTCCGGTGAACTACTAGGCTCAATCTACGTTGACTTAACTAAAGCCTTCAACAATGTCAATCATCACCCCCTGCTTGTCCAGATTCAGAACACTGGGCTGTCAACTGACTCCATTGGCTGGTTTAAGAGCTACCTTGAAGAACGGTCCCAAACGGGGGACCACATGATGCAAGGTACCGGGCAGAAGCTCCTCTGTACAGCTCCAGCCTCCCGACTTAGTAACTTCGTATTTCAGACTGTCAAAACTGCCTAAAACCCTCTAATTCTACCTAATTTTGCCTTCTTATCAACTCGTGCTTCTGTTTGGTGGATCAGAGCAATGATGGAGGTTTGTATGAAGAAGGCGCCGCAGAAACATACCCCACTCTCGAGAAGGACCAGAAGAAATCACGGGCCTCGAGTGGGTCAGACAAGCCAGAACACTTGAGCCAGGCCACGGAACAAGAGCCGCAAACTTTGTGCAGGTTTTTAGAAGAATTTAAGCCTTTCCATGAGGAAGTGAAAGAAATTTTTTCTGAGCTCAAATCCCTATCTAAAAAGCTCAATGAAGTCTCTGTTACAACCTCAGATAACACAGCCCGAATCTCCTCCCTTGAGAAGCGTGTTGATAAGATCGACCCTGGGCTTGCGGCTATGCGGCAGAAGCTGACACGTCTTGAAACAAAATTAGAAGAACTCGAGGGTCATAGCTGTAGGAATAATGTTGTCATACTCAGGCTTCCAGAGGGAGAAGAGGGCCAGAATGCCATAGTATTTGTTCAAAAGCTGGTTGAAAGGATCACTGGCCCCTCTCCCTTTGGGGCCAAATACATCATCGAGAGCGCACACAGGTCCTTATGGCCAAAGCCTCCCCTAGGAGCTACACCTTGTCCTATTATATGCCATTTTTTTAATTATTTAGAACGACAGCACTTTCTGGTAAAAGTTAAAGAGGTGTAGGAAGTCAGATGGCAGAATACCAAACTCAGGATAGCACAAGATCTACTGGGTTCTGTCCGACTGAAACGCACAGCATTCCACCCTATAGTCTCTAAGATCATTGCTGCAGGGCTTAAGTTCAGAATGGGGTACCCAGCCAGGTTACAGGTGCAAGTGGCTGGTACCTGGTCAGCTTATGATGATCCTGATGTTGTGCTTTCTGGCCTAACGCTAGCCCTGCCTGATTTTTTCCATGATTCATGACATGCCCTGAATTTCCCTAATTGGAGAGATCTGAATTGAAGGGACGATGCTGCTCTTCAAGGTGTATGTTGGGGATGAGTGATAATAGTCGCCTGAGTCTGTGAGAACCTGATTTCTATGGCTGAAGGGACATAATCTCATGTGTTCATTTAATTTCTCATAACACTCACACGTCCTAATTATGTCTGGGACAGCTGATTTCATTAGGAGTCTGTTTCATTTGAATGACTGTTTATTAAGGGGAGGGTATTCTTTGTAATGAGTTTGATTGGCACCTACTTGTTGGCATAGGAGGGGGGTTGTTGATTTACCAGGCTCGCACCCCCTAGGTTCTTTATATGATATATATGAGAGACCGATTCGAGGTAGTGCTGGGTTTTTCCTTTTCAAGGTGCCCTGCGGTGCGCTTTCGCTCCGGTACCACCAGAGGGAGCTCTGGACATTTAATTAGCAGGCTAGCGCTATTTGACAACCCAAGATTCTACTTTATTTGCAAGATCTCTCTATTTGTGGCCTAGGATTAGCGCTTACTTCTCTCACTGGGCAATCTAGTCCTACAGCTGGCATGGCCCATTGGTGGTCTTGTTTCATCCTGTATTGCCTGCCATTAGTTGTAATTAGGTAATTGAACTTACTTGGCAGGGTGTATGCAATTTTTTGGCTATGCCAATACATTTGCTGAGTTCACACCTCAAAGTGCTGTGCCACTCCCTCTGGCTACTAGGAGCTGGTTAGTTAGTGATTTTCAATGGAGCGTTGTCTTTCTTTACATTATTATTTAGTAATCACCTGTTCTTTATAAGGGGGGCTTTCAGAGTTTGTCTGGGTTTGTGGGGGATAACGTTGGGAGGCTGGGGGAGAGGAAAAGAAGCGGTATTTTGTTGAGCGTTGTTTGTGACAGTTGAGGTGGTAGGGTGGGTGGGTTAAGGTCAGATTTAAGCGACCTGGGTTACCGATGTTATGGGATGTTGAGGTGTTTTATGGGGGGTGGGACTGGGGTGGATTAGGTCTGGATGGGAGGGTGTGGGGCTGGGAGGGTGGTGCAGCAGTAATCAAGGGGTATTGGATTTTGGACTCTTGTTGTAGTAATATCTGGATGTTAATTATGTGTTTACTTTTACCAACTTAGGTGGCTAGCAATATCAATCTGGCTACTTGGAATGTGAAGGGAATAAGGAAAAAACCTAAGCAATATCAAGTGCTTAAACACCTGAGCTTGTTGCGTTCCCAGATAACGTTTTTACAAGAGTCTCGCTTGCTAGATTCTGAAGCTTTACAACTCAGGAGGCAACAGGTTGGACAGGTTTTTAATGTCTCTGGGTCCACTAATAGCTGTGGGGTCATGTTAATTGTTAACAGAGGCATTCCCTTTATCTCCACGCAGGTTTTCAAAGACCCAGGGGGCAGGTATGTCCTGGTTCAGGGTACTCTTTGGACCATGTCACTTTTACTCTGTAGTATCTATGGGCCTAATACAGATGACCCCAGCTTTTTTATGAAGCTGATCATCATTATTCTCCCTATGCTTCCTATTGCGATAGTTATGGGTGGAGACTTTAATCTGATTTCGGACCCTAACATGGACAGGTCCGGCAATGGGTCAAGGGGACTGTCTCCTGGGCAAAAGGTCTTTAGGGACCTGTTGGATCAGTGTGGACTTTGTGACATGTGGTGAGTTCTGCACCCCAACTCCAAGGAATATACCTTTAGTTCACCAGTGCACGGATCACAATCTCGCATTGATTACCTATTAATTTTCCAGGTGCTCCTGCCGGGGGTTTTGTCCACCTTGATTCAGCCTGGTCCCATATCTGATCATTAGCTGGTGGTATGTAACTTGGCTTTTCTTAATATTCCTAAGAAGGAGACCCGGTGTAAATTAAACGAGCAATTATTAAAGGATGAAAGGTAATGCAACCTTATGAAGGAGCAGATTGATTTCTTTTTTCTACTAACCCAATAGAAAGCACTGCACCAGATATTTTATGGGGCACTTTCAAGGCCTATATGAGGGGAATTCTTATTAGTTTAGCTACAAAGAGGAAGAGGGTTCAAGAAGTGGAACTATTATCCATACTGTCTCAAGTACGGTTACTAGAAGCTAGCTTATCCCCTAGCACTCCTAAGGAGGACAGGAAGAAACTTCTGGTAGCTAAAGATAGATATTTAGAATTGTTGAGGGAAAAGGCAGAGTTAGCCATTATCTGCACTAAAGCAAGTTTTACTGATCAGGGAGAAAAAGCAGGGCATATGCTCGCTTTACGGTTAAAGCAGCAGGAGTCTGCAAGATTCATTGCTCCAGTCAGGGCTCAGGTGGATGGATCCCTGAGGGTATCCCCTTCAGAGATAGTGCAGGAGTTTGCTTTGTATTACGAGCAACTATATAGGGACATGGATAATCCTCCTCCTTTGGAGACGTTGGAGGCGTACCCTAGGGACTCTCATCTTCCTTCACTGTCATGTTCGCAGAGGAGTTTTCTGTCCTCCCCATTATCCCTGGAGGAAATTTCAGAGGTCATAAAGGCCTCGTCCTTGTATAGAGTTCTGGGACTGGATGGTTTTTCCTCTTTATTTTATAAAGTTTTTCGAGAACAATTACTGCTTCACCGGCTGTACCTCCACATTCTCTCTGGGGTAGCTGTAGATGCCCACTTGTTTGAAGCCCTGATTGTCCTTATCCCCAAACCTGATAAAGATCCTGAATTGGTGAAGAGTTATAGGTCAATATCCCTTTTGAATTAGGATATCAAAATTCTCTCGAAGATACTGGCCGACAGGCTAACTCTGGTCCTCCTGGATCTGATTGACATGTCCCAGGTTGGATTCATGAGGGGACGTTCATCATCAGATCATTTGCTCACCCTTTCGCATGTCTTCTCGGAGTCCAGGGATGCCACCTTTCCTGCTGGGCTGGTTTCCCTGGATGCCGAGAAGGCATTCGACTGTGTGAACTGGAATTTTCCATTCCAGGTTCTTAAAGCATTCAGTTTTCCCTCCATGTTCATAGACTGGATCCGGGCTCTATATCAGACCCCTTCTGCCAAGATTTCAGGTAATGGTGCATTTTCCAAACCCTTCCTTTTATATTCAGGTACTAGACAGGGCTGTCCCCTTTCCCCTCTATTATTTAACCTATACTTGGAGCACCTCTTTCAAAATATTCTTAACAATACAGGGATGCAAGGTATATCGATTGGGAGTAATATGGTAAAGATCACAGCATATGCTGATGATCTTCTCCTTCATTTGGCTCATCCGGTAACATCCATCCCGGTTATGTTAGGGGAGATTGCCAAGTTTAGCTCCTTTTTGAATTATAAATTGAATGCTATCAAGTCGTCCTTTTTTCCCCTTAACCATAAAGGCCCGGATATTCAAACTGCGCCCAAATGTGCGCAACAGCAGGAGCAAGCACAAACCAATTGCACATATGCGCAACAGGTGCGATATTCAAACATGGAGCAGAACAAATTGCGCAAGCAGCCAACGCCTGAATATCGCGACTAACTCGCCCTATAGCCCAACCAGGAAGAAATACGTTGAGCAGAAATGTTGCACTATAGCTAACTAGGGCAGCCCAGCTGAGCAGTCCAGAGGTGCCATGAAGGCAAGCAGAGCCCCCAGAGCAATGGAACTGCACATCCAGGGAGGCAGGCTGGGGCCCACCGCCAGCCATGCCACACATGGGCACAGGACCACACTGCAGAACCAACAAGACACCTGCACACTCCAAACATAGCATCACTGGGGTGTGACGGATGATCTACTGGCCCATGAGGACAAGCCAACAAAGCACAGCAGAGCCAAGGACACCCAGCACAACCACTGGCAGGCTGAGAGTGCCACACAGGGGTTGACAACCAGTGCACATCAGCCCCCGTATGCACAACACATCCTGCACCGTGACCCCAAGACACCACCCATGTGCAGTGACTGGCACTGCAGGAAACCATGCATCCCCCAGCACACGCCAACCCTGTGCAGCAGAGAAGCTACAAGCCAGACACACCCTGTGCACCCAGCAGTGGTGGCAGCAGACGGCAAGACCAACAGAAAGTCACTGCCATGCCAGAGATACCTCCCCATGCACACACACGCGCGCACACACACACACACACACACACACACACACACACCAGGACCCTACCACCCCAGATGGCATGTACACCACTGCAACTGAGCACCCATAGCCAGCTGCAAATCAGAGACCAACACAGTATTCATATCAAAATATAAATGTATTTTAAAATTTTCAAAGAGTAAATTACAAAACAATAAACAAGAACTATTTACAAGGGGTGGGATGGGTACAAGGTAGGGGTGGTCAAGGGTAGGATGAACAACTTGGAGAGGGAAGGCAGGTGGTAGGGATGGGTGAAGTGAGAAGAGTAATGTGGCCCTAAGGCTCAGCTGGCTGGTCATCCTGTGCCTGGTGCTGCTGTTCCTCGATGCCTCCTCCACAGGCCATGTCTCTAATGGAATCCAGGATGGCCTGGTTGTCCAGGGACACCTGTGTCAGGGCCCGTATGTCCGGATGTATCCTCCGGAGAACTGCGAGGCCTAGGAAAATGGGAACACAGTCAATGGCTGTGACTGACCACAACCCTGAACACCACCCAACCTGCAAGCCTATATAGCCCATGTCCCAATCTGTGATGGCATGCACCCACCCACAGCGAACATGCACATGGCCATCACAAACAGTCAGCACCAGCTATGTGCACCACTGCACACACACACTGCCCATGTCCATCACAGCACAAACAAGGCTGTCAAGTGACGTGGCAACGTGGTGCGATGCCAGTTACACAGCTATGTGCCCATTGCATGCATGGACCACCAGTGACGCATACACAGACGTGCTGTGATACTGGACAGTGGTGCATGTCACCTGTGTCATGCATACATACATAGATACATAGACAGTGTTGGCAGATAAGGGCCTACGGCCCACCCAGTCTGCCCATTTGAGCTTGTAAGTTCACTTTGTTTTCCTATAAGTCTGTTGCACCTTACCCCTGACCTCCAGAATTCCTTTATGTCTATCCTGTGCATTCTTAAATCCCGTGATTGTTTCAGCCCCCACCACTTCCTCTGGCAGGGTGTTCCACTTGTCCACCACCCGCTCTGTGAAGAAATTCTTTCTCATGTTTCTCTGAATTGTCCTCCCTCCAACTTCATCCCATGCCCTCTAGTCCTGGAACATCTTTTTCGCTTAAAATAGTGTTTTCCTGCACTCTGTTCCTCCCTGTAAGATACTTGTATGTCTCTAACATATCCCCTTCTCCTCCTCTCCTCCAGGAGTACATGTTCAGTTCCTTCAACCTGTCTTCATCGGACTTGTGATGCAATCCATGCACCATCTTTGTTGCCCTCCTCTGGACCTTCTCTACCCAGTCTATGTCCTTACGAGGTATGGTCTGCAGAACTGTACACTGTACTCCAGGTGGGGCCTCACTAGTGCCTTGTATAGTGGAATTATGACCTCCCCATTCCTGCATGGTTGTGTTGTGCATGGCTGGTGGTCTTGCCCCCCCCAGCATGCAATTGCATCCATGAAGTAATGATATCACACTTCTCAAGCAGCTGGGTCTCGCTGCTGCTGCTGCTGCTGCTGCTGCTGGGGTGCAACACCCACCAGCACCGGGGCCCTGGCACGGCCCCTCCCCCACCGCCTGCATCCTCACATCCTGCCTGTGGGAGACATGTGTTGAGACAACATCAGTGTGACTCAAAGCAGACTGCCCCTGCCCCAGTGAGAGTGCCTGCTCACACAGCCAGACCCATGCATCTCACACCTGCACACACTGACACAGCCAACCATGGCAGAGAGAGCCATCACCTATGCACAGCCACTAAAACACACTCACACCCCTACAGAGAATACAGGTGAATAGATGGTACACCCACCTGGCCTAGGCACCACGCCCCTCCTGGCACGTGACCGCAGCCGATCGAGAAGATCTGGATCCCTCCGGCGGAGATCACTGTACCGGTGCCGGCACTGCTCAGCTGACTGGCACCGTCCAGTGACTCCACCAGGTCAGTGGCCACTTGCTGCCACACTCGCATCCTGGCAATGGTGAGGGCCTCCACTGCAAAGTGCCCCATAGGGGCTCCACTAGGGCCACCAAGTTGGCCACTTCGACAGGGGTCTCACTGTACTGCTCTTCTGAGAGCCATGGTACCAACTTACAGCAGGCAATATGGCGCCTCGGCTGCGCCCGTAACCCCATGTGGAGATGTTGCGCAATAGACTACCACAGGTTCCAATCGGCTGTGCGAACAGCGCTGTCACTTCACATAGCGCTGTCACCAGACAGCGCTAATAGAGCTATACATGGCAGCCGAACAGCGCCAGGGGCAAGGTCGGACACAAGGTCATGGGCAATGACGCAAGGCCACGCACAGCCATCTGGACGATACGCATCCTGCGGATTGACCAGCTGCGTCCAGTGCCACAGTGGACTATTAGCGAGTAGTGCCACAGCACCATTAAGGGCCCAGTGCTGTAGCCGCCACTGGCACAATGGTGGCCATGGCCTTGAATTGCCGATCGCGCACTGCTCATCAGCAGCGCAGCAGACGCCTGCGTAGCTATCTGGGCATGCGCAATGCAGTGTACCACATAGTCACAAGATCTGCCATTGGCTCAGCCGACTCAACGTGTGACAAGAAGCGCAAATTGCGATATTCAGCTGACACATGCAAACCATCTGATCAGCCATTCAAAGCGTTAGTGGCGACGGTATGATGTCTATAGTTGCTCCACCTAATTTGCATGCATTGTTTCATAAATGTGCGACATTGGGTTGCGCTGGCCAGATTCGGTTACTGCAGATGAGAGGTGAGTTGAATGCTGTGTGATGTTCTGGACAATGGTCATGGGAAAATGCTGTAGACTGCACAGTGACAGGTGTCCACTTGCCCCCATACAGATCACCATGACCGAGCAGAGCCAAGGTGAGGGTGAGGACGGTGGGCATAGGAGGAGGCCCAACTTTAGCCCAGCAGAGACAGAGGCCCTCTTGCAGGCCTACCTGGATGAGGAGCCAGTACTGAGTGGATGGAGGGGCACCCCTCAGTCCCGTGCGGCTGCATGGGAGGGGGTAGCTCGGGCCGTGAACCTGCACGGAAGCCACCAGCACTCCGTGCAGGAATGCAAGAAGAAGATGGGACAGACCGCAGGAGGTTGAAGGAGAAGGTGGCAGCCTTCAGGGCGGCGATGCTGGCACTGCGGGGCCCGCCAGTGGTGTTGGAGCTGACCCTCGCTGAGGAGACACTGGTTGCATCAATGCAGCAGAGAGCTATTGAGGGCGTACCAGGAGGTGGATTCCAGACAGGTGGAAGCCCATCTGCACGGTATGACATGGTGGTGGTGTTGGGGGTTGGGGAAGGTTGTTCACATGCACTCACATGTACTCTCTTTCTGTTACAGATCCTGTTCATCTTCAGGAGACGGTGGTGGTGGGTCCAGGCAGTGATGATGACCTGCTGGACATGGAGGAGGGTCCATCCACCTCTATCACCAGCCAGCAGGCACTGCAGCAGCATGCACGCTGGGCCGCCAACTCTGGTGTCGGTGATTCAGGTGTGGGGGGTGCACAGCCTGTGTCTCAGCAGTCTGGCATGCAAGCATGCCAGCACGCTGTGACTATGGCTGTAGCACGTACCTGCACCATTGATGATGCAAGGACTGCAATGGGCAGTGATAGGTGTGTGTCCCATGACGGACACACAGCAGGCCAGCACGTGCCCCTGGGCCTTTCTGGTTCCAACTTGTGTACCAGCATGCTGGCACAGTCCCAGGCTGTGCCTGTCAGCATCGGTGAGCTGTCTCCCAGTGTGGGCCCTGTCTGGTGCTGCCATGTGTGCTATGTGTGTCATGGTGGGCAGTGCACTGCTGGGTGCTCTGCTCACCATGCCGACACATGGACCACCTGCACACCCTCCCAACTGCTGTCCACAGGTGCGTGTGCATGATGATGCCTGCATCATACTGTACACCAAGGTGCAAGGTGCCCAGCATCTGACACACGTACTTGGACAGCATAGGTGGTGGGGTGGTCGGTGGTGCTGTGTGTTAGCAATGTCGGTTCTGCTGTGCTGTGCATCTGCCCATGTACGCTCTGTGCCTGGTGTGTGTGTGTCCATATGAGTGCTCACCCCTCCTGATGGTGTGTTTGTATGCCTGGACCCTTCCACTCCCTTGGCCGTCATGCACCCGTGTGTTACCCTGTGTGCCTGTGGTTTGCGCATGGACAGTGTTGGTTACACATGTCCCCTTGACTTACCTGTGTTCTGCATAGTGCTCCTCTATGATGGTGTCCCGTGCAGCTGGGCCTGCGGATCAGTCGGGGGTCCCGCCATCCTAGGGGGCTGCTCATCACCATCAACACAGCGACACTGGCGTCCCCATCGCTGTCCCCTCTTCAACCTGTAAGGCTATCCCATAGTCTTTGGCCATGTTGTGCAGGATGCAACAGGCCAGGAATATCCCACAGGCCTTTGGGGGCTGTACTGTAGGGCACCCGGAGGTGTCTAGGCATCGAAGCGTGCTTTGAGCATCCCAAACACCCGCCTATGATGTTGCGATGGAAACATGTGCCTCATTATAGCGTTGCTGATGTGGGGTCATGGGGCACCGGTACAGTGTGAGCAGCCAGGGACGGAGTGGGTATCCACTGTCACCTGTGTGGAGATAGTGGAGATCAGTCTCATGTTCAGGTCCATATTGCCCATATCCCTGTGTGTCACTACCATGGCACCTGTGGCATTCCCACCCTTGCCCCGAGTTTGCATTCCATACATGTGTACTCACCCACTAGATGTCCTGTGGGGATGTCCCCACTCTTGAATCGATGGCACAGTGTGGACTGATACCATATGAAGGCATCATGTGCTCCTCCAGGGTGTGTGGCACAGACATTGATTATGCGCCCAGTGGCATCACACACCACCTGGCAGTTGACACTGGAGAAGCCCTTTCTGTTCCTATATGTGACCCCATCGGGGCCAGGTGGCATGCGAATGGCCACATGGGTGCAGTCTATGGCCCCTAGCACGCCAGGCATACGTGCTACCCTGTGGAACTCCTGCATGTTTGCTGTACGCTCTGCCACGGTGCTGGGGAAATGGATGTACTCCGCAGCATGTGGCAGCAGTGCGCTGAGGAATTGGGTGAGGATGCGTGATGTGGCCGACTGTGTGATGCCTGTGGTGTCCCCTGTTGGCCTCTGGAAGGTGCCCGTGGCAAGCAGGCACATGCAGGCTGTCACCTTGGTCTCCACCAACAGAGCGTGACTCCGTCGTGAGGGTGCCTGCATCACATCACTGCACAGCTCACAGAGCCGTCTCAGTATTGCCCTGTTCAGCCGGTACTGGCCCACAATCTCTACATCTGTGTACAGCTCAAAGCTGATGTGGGCACGGTACTGCCTGTTGGGGGCATACCGCCGATGGGCCCTTCCACGGCCACGTCCCCCTGCAGCATGCATTCTCACCCCCCTCATTACAGCTTCCATGTGGAAGCTGCCACTGTCCATCTCCCTGGCTTCTGACCCCCCCGGCTGGTGTTGCTGTGTTACCCCTGCTGTCCTCACTGCTACTTCCACTGCACCGGGCACCCCCTGCTGGCCTCTACAGCCTATGGCCCACGCTTGCCTTGTCTGCCCTAGCCTGTCTCTGTCTGTCTGTCTGTCTCTCTCTCTCTCTCTCTCTCCCCCCCCACTTGGCAGCCTTGTAGCGTTCTTGCGCCGCTTCCTTGAGCCTTTTATTTGGCTCATTTCCGCTAGTGCGCAATTTCCCGCTGTGCCACAATTGCGCATCGCGCAAGTCTTTGAATATCGCATTGCGCTCTTTATGCATGGATCCACCCCCTTCGGTTGCGCATGCCTTCATTTTCATTGCGCTGTTGCTCAGCATGTTTTCGGTGGCTCAACTGCCTCCTTCTGAATATTGCAAAATGGTGCATTTTTGGACTTGCGCCATGTGCAACCCTGTTGCGCATGGCGCAACCCTTTTGAATATCCGGGCCAAGGTCTTTAAGACATATATTATCCTTTTGGATTGTGCTGGTCACCCCGTGTTCTTAAATACCTAGGTATTAAATTAACATGCAAGCCTTCCCTATGGTTTAAAGAAAATTTAGAGCCCCTTTCCCAGTTGATTGTGCAGGATCTAGATAGATGGTCTAAGCTTCCATTCTCATTATGGGGTCGCATCAATATAATTAAGATGAATGCATTTCCCCAATTTTTTTATCCCCTTTTGCACCTTAACTCATTCGTTCCGTTATCCTGGTTTCAGAAAATGCATATAATCTTTATCAATTTCATTTGGTCTAACAAACATTCTCAACTGGCATATTACAAGTTGGCCACCCCAAAAACCGATGGGGGACTGCGGATTCCTCACTTGGCAATCTACCACTGGGCTAGTCATCTTGCTAAATACCTGAAGTGGGTAAGTTTGGGTCCCGAGAATTTGAGACCAGTCTGGCTCAACATTGAATTAGACTTTATCCAGGCTATGAACAAGGACCCCTTGACCATGTTTTATGTTAAGCTTTCTCTTCTACAAGATGCTAGTAAATGCCCCACCCTTATGACATCATTAAAAGTACATGCACAGCTTTGTTCTTTTTTGGGATATACTCCATACTTGGACCTGCCTCAGTCCATTTGGAATTCCCCTGCCTTTACCATAAATAAACAGAAGATTCCCCATACGTGGTTGCCCCAAGTAGGGGAGGGGATAGTATCCTCGTTTCTGGATGGTGCGGGGCATGGCTCCCTGTAGCTGAAATTACCTGAACATTTTATATCCCAGTTTCTCAGCAATTCAGGGTTTTCTAACTAAAACATCTGCTCACCACTGTGCTGGGTAACGCCCCTCCCTGCCCACTGGCCTTTGCATTGATACCTGAGCTTTCCTCCTTACTTGGATCCTCAAGTGTTATTTCTAAAATATATCAAGTTTTGTACCACTGGTGGTATAATGGTCCCTATGGCCCTACTAGGTTTTGGAGCTCTATTTTTCCCCAATACACCTTCAATTGGCCGGCTCTTTGGATGTTCTGTCATAAATATGTGTCTCAAGACAGACTACATCTTATGCAATATCACATCTTACACAACATGTATTACACCCCAGTTAAATTGGCGAAATGGGACCTTCTCGAATCAGAAATGTGCACTAGATGTTCCCAGGAAGTAGGAACACTTTTTCATATATTCTGGTCGTGCCCCAAGATAATTCCATTGTGGCACTCGATTAAAGCCAATTTGGACCACATACTGGGTTTGCAGGACTGTTTCATATCTGATATTTGCCTCCTGGGAGACCTGTCTTCCATTAAGGTTAAAGCTCGGCAATTTCACATCTCTATGATTGCACTATCTGTCAAAAAAAATCATACTCAGGCATTGGAAGGATGAGATTTGCCCAACATACCAGGAGTAGATTCATGAAATCCTTGTGAACCTTTGCACAGAGAAAGCTATAGCAAGTCTCCACAACAGGTTAGAAAGGTACAAATGAATCTGGGATCCCCTTCATACCTTAATCACGGTTGCTATAGTTAAATGAGTAGTTGGCAATCTGTTATCTCAGTATACATAAGGTTATTGTCATAGGATATTTAACTACAACATTCAAGTGTGCTGTTGTATTGGGGGAGGAGGGGTGGGGTTGGGAAGAGCAGGTAATGTAATACAAGCATGTTGTATATGTTACAGTTGCGGCCTCCTGTATTGTGGAAAATTTGTTAATAAAGTTTGAATTGAAAAAAAAAAGAACAGTCCCAAACAGCAAGAATCACTGATACACTCTCGGACCCTAGACCGGTCCTCTCGGGAGTCCCCCAGGACTCCATTCTGGGACCCCTCCTCTTCAGCCTATTCTTAAACTTCACTACCGGACAGCAGCCTAGAACAAATAATTCTTTATGCTGACGATGCTGTGATCCTCACCTCAGACCCTGATCCAATCCAATTACAAAATAAACTTCAGCAGGCCTTCTCCTCCACTGAATCCTGGTTTCTAAATCATAAACTGCTTCTCAATCATAAAAAAACAAGTCTATGGTCTTCTACAGCCCCCACAACAAAAACAAACAACTCCACCTCTCCATTGCAACCGAGCAAGGAGCCATCCTAGAGCAAACACAATCGTTCAAGTACCTCGGCATCACCCTTGATTCCCACCTCTCATACGCTGTCCATATCAGCAATGTTGCAAAGTCTGCCAATGTGAGGTTAGGTATATTATTCCAGCACAGGAAACACCTAACCCCAGAAGCACTGTCAGTGGCCGTTCAAAGCTCCATCGTTAGCATCATAGAACATGGTCTTATCATATATGGGTCTGCAACTACTACTGCTCTCAAACGTATCATGACCTCCCTGAATAAGGCCTGTCATCTCATCACTGGCTCACATCGCTGTACCCACACATGTGACCTTTATTCCCAATCTGGATGGCTTCAACTGGACAAACGCATAAAATACCAAACCTGCATCACACGGCCAAGAAAATTATAATGGGGCTTGCCCCACCTGGAGTCTGTGCCCTCCTTAAGCCTAGACATAGGAACGTCACTACAAGGAGATCCAATTCCCATCTACTACATATCCCACAATGTTGCACGATCAAAGGACAAAGATTATTCACCTATCGGGCATCCAACTGGCTCAACTCTCTTGGCAGCGACATAGCTACCGCTCCAACACTCGGCCTCTTCAAGTCCAAGCTGCGCCTCTCACTGCTTGTATCCTGAGATTGCCCATCTTAACATTTCCACCATTCCAGCTGCAAATGCCCCAGCACCCAGCACTTACAATCAGTCTTTGCACCCCCTAGCACCTTACCTGTCATATTCCCTTGACAAGGCCCCCTGGCTGTACTGTCTCCCACCCTCACCCACCTCCCCCGTATCTCCACTCCTGCCCCCACCCCAACCACCTCCCATACTCCCTCTTACCCCCTGCACCTCCCCCTTGATCTCCTACCCTCATTTCCCCCACCACCCACCTCCCCTTCCCTTGTCTTGCTCATAGCTCAAGTCTTTGTACTGGTTATTACATGTCTGTAAGTCAATGACTATATGTTTGTAACTAAAGATGATGACTGTTGCACATGCTGATGTGGAACGTTTGTAAAAGAGCCTCGGCTCAAAGGTATTGTAATCCTAGATTGAAATAAACAAAAAAAAAACCCTATCTCTTCTACTTTCCCTAGTCTAACTGATTGCCAGCTCCTAGTGTGCTAACATTCTGTGATAAAGTTTTTTGGAGAGCATTGCAAATACCATCCTTTTCCTTCCTGGATGAGTAATGGTGCTAAGATTGGCGGAGGTAGGCTACACTGGATTTTAAAAGTGGGATCAGGCAATGCTTTTAGGGAGACAGGAATCAAGGTCATGTTATGGAGGGGATAAAAATATCTTGCTGCCATTAGGTCTAGGGTTGGGGGGGTTGCAGACAGCATTACTACTGTAATAGGGAAGTGGGAGGAAAAAGAATATTGCTGAAGGTAGGTCTAGGGAAGAGAGGAGAGGAGAGGAGAGGAGAGGAGAGAAGAGGAGAGGAGAGGAGAGAGAGATTCTTGCTGCCATTATGTAGATTGGGGGAGGAGATAGCATTACTGTCATTAGGTAGGTGGGAGGAGGGGGTGTTTTCTTTTATTAGGGTTTGGAGATGGAAGAAGACAGCAGAGAACACTGCAGACTTCTAGTCTGGAATGGAGTTGGAAGCAGTGCCACCATTTTTTCCTCAGGGGGAAGGGAACTTTACCTGACTTAGAAACATAGACAATGAGACTACTGAAGCAGAAAAAAAAGGGAAAATATGAAAAGTTAGTTGAGCCACCCTACTAGGCTAGTAGTAGTGCATCGAGGTTCCATGAGGGCAACTTACAATTATGCAGTGGAAGTCAGGGGTCCTCTTCACAGGCCATCCTTGCTGGGGTCACCAAAAACTGTAATATTGACTCTGTATTATTTATATATAAATGTGCCACAGAACTTTAGACCTTGTCGCAGAACTTGACCTAACAATGCCACAGAAGTTCTGAGTCCCTGCCGCAGAAGTTACATCAGTTTGCTGCAGAGAACAGGGGATCTTGGTGGTAGTGCTAGAGGGAAAGGTCTGCCTGTTTGCAGATGATACCAAGATCTGCAACAGGATGGATACTCTGGATGTAGTAGAGAGAATGAGGCGGGATCTGTAGAAGCTTGAAAAATTGTGTGAAGTGTGATAACTAAGATTTCATTCTAAGAAGTGCAAAATAATACACCTGGAAAGAGGGAACCCTGGGGAGTGCTACAGGATGGGGTGAAGAGTTGCTGCCTATTACAAAGGAAGAAAGGGATCTGGGGGTTATCATTTCTGATGACTGAAAAGTGTCTAAGCAGAGTACAAAGTACTGCGGGGAGGGCCAGTGGCATGCTGGGATGTATAGGTAGAGGTTATCACAAGCAGAAGGTAAGAGGTGGTTATGCCACTGTGCAAAATGCTAGTGAGGCCTCACCTAGAGTATTTTGTGCAGTTCTGGAGTCCGCACCTTCATAAGGACATCGACAGCGTAGAGGTGGTCAAGAGAAGTGTGACTAAGATGGTACAAGGACTGCACCTGAAAACACATGAGGAGAGACTAAAGGACCTCAATATGTACTCACTGGAGAAGAGGAGAGATTGGGGAGACATGATAGAAACATTCAAGTACCTTAAGGACATAAACAAGGTGCGGGGAGAGACATCTTCCAATATAAGAAATGTGAAACAACAAGGTGGCATGACATGAAATTGGAGGGTGTCAGGCTCAGGGGAAAGATGAGAAAGTTTTTCTTCACAGAGAGGGTGATGGATGAATAGAATAAACTGTCACAGAAAGTGGTGAGGCAAACACAGTGGAGGGTTTAAGCATGCATGGAACAGGCATAAGGGTACATTGTAGGTGGGAAGGGGGGAGACATTCACTAGGTAGGATCAGTGGAAACAAACTAATGTAGGGCTTTCAGGCAGACTGGATGGGCCTGGTGGTTCTTATCTGCCAACAATTTCTATGTTTATATGTGAGTGTGACAAAAAGCAGTACACAAGACAAATGTGTGACAGAGGGCTCAACACAAAGCAGGTATGTAACTGAATGCAACATAAGAGGTGCACGGAAAAGAGGACAGCATGATAGTGTGTGTGAGTAATAGTAAAGTGAGTATACCCATGTGATATCAATATGGGAGGATGCTTGTGACAAAGCAGTACAATGTGGGTATACTTATGTAAGAGTAGTGCAAGGTAAGCTTGCTTGTGAGAGCACAATGATTTGGTTGTGCATGAGGAACAGCCAGATAGAGCAGAATATGTAACAAAAGGAGTAGTAGATAGAAAAATGGATACACGCAGTATGTGGTAAAAAAAATGCTTACCTAAACTATTTATGATCTGCTGTCTCCAAGTGTCATCACCATTCTGTAATGTGTGTAACTGAAAAGAAAGGGGAAAGCATCTTAAGAAACTTGCATCTGAAACAAAACATTCAAAATCACATAGTTAGCTCATGTTGGATCTAATATCTCAGTTGATAGAGCACTGGGTAGCATTCTGGGGGCCTGGGTCCTATTCCCAGTTAGGTCTCATTTTTGGACCTAAGTAGTGCTACCTGATAGTGAGCCACACTACAATGTGGGAGACCCAGAAGCAGGTTCCAATCCCAGTTCACATCCACCATGTCAGAAGGGCCATTGCAGTATATGGAGGAAATGTGATGCGACTCTGGAAAAGGAGGATTTGCCATAGACGGAGTATGGCACTGTGTGTGAAGAGGGTGCAGGCAGCGTTCTCTTTTAGACGCACCTATGGCACAACTGGAGTATGGCACTGGTGTTATTAATGCATAATGTCTTCCAACCAATGGTCAAAACTGGAGGCCTAAAATCCCACCCTACAGCACATGATGCCTGGATACTCTCCTACCACCTCAGATCTGCTTACAGACTGTATATCCTTCCTCACCACTCTGTATACTTTGATATATTATGCTAACGGATGTAATGGTGGGGATCAGTCTCTGCTAGGCTGTGGGGATTTCTATTTGCATGGCTACCCCCATCCCCTCAACAATCTTTCACCATCGTCCTCACCCTGATGTTATTTTCCCATCCCACCTTTATCTAATCCAACTCCACCTTAACCCTTTAAAGGCAAAAATGTAGGGAACACTGTGCCCCATCAATTCCCACCCATAACTGGGAGTGGAAGAATATAGATAAATACCGGCTGTTTGGTTTGGCTCCCTGTCCTCTTGACATAATCTTGACATCAATATCCCCCTGCCAATTGGCCCATGCCCAAGCTCCTTACTGTGCAAAAGAGGGGAAGGTAATGGCTGGCATGATATTTTTAGATGCACCATTATATCCTAACATCGAAAATAAAGAGCACATACCTGGGTCCTGGGGATTCTAGAACAGCGGTTGAGTGTTTTGAGGAACCATCCAGTCATACCTGTAAACTAAGAATAGCAAAAAGGGCCACAAAGGATCTGCTGCTCTTTAGTAACTAACTGGACAAATAAGGTAATATAATCATAAAACAATATTTATCTGATACACGTGGTCAGTGTCCTCCCACACCGGAGCTGGTATCCTGTTACAGTGTGGTAATTGTTCCATGAGACCTGTAGTCAAAGCAGAAAATGGGTTACTATTAGTGATAAAGATTCTAATTAGCTGGGTCAGATGGGTGGTTTAAAAATGAAAAAAGGGCTTTTTTTAAGTGCTTTTTACGTTCGCTTGCGCGCATGTGCAAGGAACGTTTTGGGAGAGTAGCACACTTTGGAGGTGTGCCTCTCCCTTTCAATCCACTGCTCCGTTGAGCAGACGTGGTGGTCCTGCACCAATAGGTATGGGACCTGTGTATGACAGCGGTAGTCTTCGCCTCAAAGAAAACCACTGCTGTCATACAAAGCACCACATCATGCCGCCCCCGTGTCACGTCACCCCCCTTCAAATCTTTGCTGCCACGCTGGGAGCCCACCCCAGCATGGCAAACATCCCGCGTCGTCTGCCGACAGGGGTGCCCAATCCCCCGTCGGCTCCACGGCCCCCCCAAGCCATCCTTCTGCCACGCTGGGAGCCCACCGCAGCATGGCAAAGGTCCCGGGTTGTCTGCCGACAGGGGCGGCGCCCAATCCCCCATCAGCTCCTCGGCCCCACCCAGCCATCCTTCTGCCATGCTGGGAGCCCACCCCAGCGCGGCAAACGTCTCACATAGTCTTGTTTTTTTTTTTCACCTGTAAAGCAAAAACGGTACCACGGCGCTTCTCCCAGTCCCCCCTCCCACAACCCACACCCACCCACTGCGCACCCAGCCTCCCCACACCCCCCACCCCATACTTACCTCCGGAGATTGGCGCGACGATCTTCGGTGGACCGGGAACACGTCTGCACTCTTCAAAGCCGACCGCGAACTGAGGGAATGCCGTAAGCTGTATAATGGGCTAGATAGGGGTTTTTCAACTTTATTGCATATCTCAGGCATTTTGAGATTTTATCAATTTTCAACATGGGTTTTTGGGATTCCTTTTCATGAATGATGTCACTATCATGGCATTATTCAGCCCAAAGGTGATTTCCGCAGTCACCGCGCAGTCACTGAGCTAAATCACCTTTGGGCCTGAATAATGCCATGACAGTGACATCATTCATGAGAAAGGGTCCCAAAACCCCATGTTGAAAATCTGTGCAAAATTCCCAAATGACTGTTTTACTTAACTGCAGTGCTATGCAGTTCCTACGCAGGCTCGTAAGTTCGCGAATTTTCAATATTTTCACTCCAGATTTTCAACATTGCCATTTTACCACACCTCCTTATGAGCAATACAGCTGTCATTTTTCACATCCTGCCCAAAATGTGTTTCTGCCCATGTAGCGCACAATGACGCAGTCAGTGTGTGAAATCAATGTATGGGACACATTAAGAAAATCACAGTGACACTGTTCATTAGCAGAGGTCTTAAAATGGCTATGTTGAAAATTTGGTGAGAAAATTCCTAAAAATGACTGTTTTACGCCCGTGCATTGAGCAGTTCCCACGCACGTCAGAGGGTTTGCAAATTTTCAATATTTACTCCAGATTTTCAACATTGCCATTTTACCACACCTTCTCATGAGCAGTACAGCTGTCATTTTCACATCTCACCCAAAACGTGTTTCTGCCATGTAGTGCACAATGGCGCAGTCGGTGTGTGAAATCAATGTATGGGACACATTAAGAAAATCACAGTGACACTGTTCATGAGCAGAGGTCTTAAAATGGCTATGTTGAAAATTTGATGAAAAATCCTAAAAAATGACTGTTTTAGCGCTAGCAGTTCCTACGTATATTATCTTGACGCTTGCAATTTCCAATATTTGCACTCCAGATTTTCAACATTGGCATTTTACCACACCTCCTCATAAGCAGTACAGCTGTCATTTTTCACATCCTGCCCAAAACATGTTTCCGCCTATGTAGCGCACAATGGCGCAGTCGGTGTGCGAACTCAATGTATGGGACACATTAAGAAAATCACAGTGACACTGATCATGAGCAGAGGTCTTAAAATGGCTGTGTTGAAAATGTGGTGAAAAAATGACTAGAAATGATTGTTTTACGAGTCTGCGTTGCGCAGTTCCTACGCACGCTCCTAGGTTTGCGAATTTTCAATATTTTCACTCCAGATTTTTAACATTGCCATTTTACCACACCTCCTCATGCACAGTACAGCTGTCATTTTTCACATCCTGCCCAAAACGTGTTTCTGCCCATGTAGCGCACAATGGCCCAGTCGGTGTACGAACTCAATGTATGGGACACATTAAGAAAATCACAGTGACACTGTTCATGAGCAGAGGTCTTAAAATGGCTGTGTTGAAAATCTGGTGAAAAATTCCTAAAAATGACTGTTTTACAAGTGTTCATTGCACAGCTCCAATGCACGCTTGTTAGTTTGTGAATTTTCAATATTTTTCACTCCATATTTTCAACATTGCCATTTTACCACACCTCCTTATGAGCAGTACAGCTGTCATTTTTCACATCCTGCCCAAAACGTGTTTCCGCCCATGTAGTGCACAATGTCACAGTCGGTGTGCGAAATCAATGAATGGGACACAGTAAGAAAATCACAGTGACACTGTTCATTAGCAGAGGTTATAAAATGGCAATGTTGAAAATTTGGTGAAAAAATTCCTAAAGATGACTGCTTTACGAGCGTGTGTTGCACAGTTCCCACGCACGCTTGTAGGCTTGCAAATTTTCAATATTTCCACTCCAGATTTTCAACATTGCCATTTTACCACACCTCCTCATGAGCAGTACAGCTGTCATTTTTCACATCCTGCCCAAAACGTGTTTCCGCCCATGTAGTGCACAATGTCACAGTCGGTGTGCGAAATCAATGAATGGGACACATTAAGAAAATCACAGTGACACTGATCATGAGCAGAGGTCTTAAAATGGCTGTGTTGAAAATTTGGTGAAAAATTCCTAAAACGACTGTTTTACGAGTGTGCGTTGCGCAGTTCCTACGCACGCTCGTAAGTTTCTGCAATTTTCAATATTTTCACTCCAGATTTTCAACATTGCCATTTTACCATACCTCCTCATGAGCAGTACTGCTGTCATTTTTCACATTCTGCCCAAAACGTGTTTCTGCCCATGTGGCGCACAATGGCGCAGTCGGTGTACAAACTCAATGTATGGGACACATTAAGAAAATCACAGTGACACTATTCATGAGCAGAGGTCTTTAAATGGCTGTGTTGAAAATCTGGTGACAAAATTCCTAAAAATGACTGTTTTACGAGTGTTCATTGCACAGTTCCTATGCACGCTCGTAAGTTTGCGAATTTTCAATATTTTCACTCCAGATTTTCAACATTGCCATTTTACTACACCTCCTTATGAGCAGTGCAGCTGTCATTTTTCACATCTTGCCCAAAACGTGTTTCCGCCCATGTAGCGCACAATGGCACAGTCGCTGTGCGAACTCAGTGTATGGGACACATTAAGAAAATCACAGTGTCACTGTTCATGAGCAGAGATCTTAAAATGGCTATGTTGAAAATTTGGTGAACAAATTCCTAAAATTAACTGTTTTATGAACGTGCGTTGTGCAGTTCCTACGCACGCTTGTAAGTTTGCGAATTTTCAATATTTTCACTCCAGATTTTCAACATTGCCATTTTACCACACCTCCTTATGAGCAGTATAGCTGTCATTTTTCACATCCTGCCCAAAATGTGTTTCCGCCCATGTAGTGCACAATGGCGCAGTCGGTGTGCGAAATCAATGTATGGGACACATTAAGAAAATCACAGTGACACTGTTCATTAGCAGAGGTTTTAAAATGCCAATGTTAAAAATTTGGTGAAAAAATTCCTAACAATGACTGTTTTATGAGTGTGCGTTGCACAGTTCCCACTCACGCTCATAGGTTTGCGAATTTTCAATATTTCCACTCCAGATTTTCAACATTGTCATTTTACCACACTTCCTTATGAGCAGTACAGCTGTCATTTTTCACGTCCTTCCCAAAACATGTTTCCGCCTATGTAGCGCACAATGGGGGTAACAAAAAGGTCATGCTGAAAATTTATTATGCAAATACCAGCAATTGCACAGGGCACTAGGGTAAAGCACCATACGTGCCAAACGCCACTGCAAATACCTGCAAGCGAACGTTTGGCATTGTTTTATTTAAGTTGGTTGGGAGGATGATACTAGTGCCAGGACAACAACCTCAGTTAGGGGACAGATGCTGGTCACTAATGTAGACTAGCAAACGGGAGGTTGACAGGATTCAGCATCCCTCTACCAGTCTCCTCTCAGGAAGGGGTGAAGGTTCAAGAAGCTACACTTACTGACCACCACTAGGGAAGGTTGAAGCCACCAGTGCATGGACAGGGCAGTGGACTGCCAAATTGTGTGAGTCAAGAACAGGCAGCATCTCTGGGGAGAGTTACCTAAGGTCCAAGGTAAGTCCCTGGGATGGAGGGTGAGGGTTCTGGGTGGCTAGCAGTAGTAGGGGGCCAGTCAGTGGTGCATGGCCTGCAGCAACAAGGCCTTTATCTTGCCAACTGCTCCTTTCCAGATTTTTCATGCCAACCCACTTCTCATGATTCATTGTGTGGCCCCCATCAGGCCTTGACATGCACGCCAACCCCGCAACGGCTGACACAGCCTTCTTCTCTTCTCCTCAGCTGGCCACAGACTAACAAATGCAAACTGGAAAGACACATTGAACTGTGTGACTTGATATTACTGTTTGGACAATGAAATATGCAACTGAAAGGTGTAAGGGAGCCACTGGATACCAGGAAATAGACCAAAAAGAGTAATATGTTTTACAAAACAAAAAGACAGTATGAAAAAGGTAACAAGGCAGCAGTCTGAGGAGAAGAGAGAAGAAAGAAGTGCTGTGCCATCCACAAACTACATGGCTCAATATTACTTTTGGAATGAGGAAATATACAATTAAAGTGGGTAGGGAGGATTAATGTACATCAGGGAATAGAGCAAAGTAAGTGATATATTGTTTTACGTAACAAAAAAGAGCGGGGACATGATCTCATTTTTGTTTTTTGCATACTCAAATGTATCAAAAAACCTGCAAAAACAGAAATTCTTCAGGCAAGAAATTGAAAAAAGTGCAAAAGCAGAGTGACAAAGGTTTCCACTGTACTTGAGCCCAACCCAGATGTTTATATATTTAGCCTAGCAGTACACCACTAGTACCCGACTAATATCAGCCCGTGTCGGCACAGTGCTAAGTCAAGTTGTGCTGCTCTGACATGATCTGGGCTGCAGCCAGTCCATAGGGAATTGTACACCCAGATCAGAGAGTACCAGGATCTGAAGCATGATATTCAGCAGCACCATGCAATTTAGCCCGTCAGGCATGCATGGCACTAAGGGACCATTGGCATGTCCATTATAGACCCATCTGCATGGAAGTGGCAGCATGTTTGTGCGCATCCTGACATCCTGTTATCTCTGGTGGCTAGTGGCACTCCCCACCCTCTGATCCCTACCCTGTGTAGTATGTTGGATTCCTTGGTTTCTAGTTGTACTCCTCTCACCTACTCAGCATCTGTCCTGTAGACAATATCCATCATTGGCGGCTATCGGCATACTCCCAAATGACCATTCTGTTGCTGAGAGGATAGTCACTGTTGACAAGTGGCCACCCCCTGCACACCCATACCTATGATAGTGGTATGTACCCCACTGATTACAGGTGCTCCCCAAATCCCTGTCACATAGATTGCTAAATGGTCCCTGCCATCTCATGGCATCCCCTGCTAATTCTCACCTGTCTTAGTGAGTAGCCCCATAGCTCTGGTGTCCAGTGACACTATCCACCCACATGAGCTCCCTGCCCTGCCCATGTCCCCTGTACAATCCTTGGCATTCAGTGGTACCCCAACCCACTCTTAAATGTCGAGCAACAGATGCCCTGATGCACAGTAGCTGTCCTGGTTCCCCCAACTGCCTTGCCCACACCCAGTACAGCACTCACCCCAACTACTTCCCTTTACCTGGCAGAATGGGAATGTGCAGTGAATCACTCTATGTTAACCTGCATAGCCAACCTCTCATTTCCACCTCCAATTGCCATATGAGCGACAGTGAGCACTCATACCTTGTGTGTGTAGGGGGGCAGCAGTTGTCAGCAGTGACCAACTTCTCAGCAATGGGACAGTTGTTTTGGGAGCGGGGGTGCTACTAAGCATCAGTGATGGGTGTCATCTATGGGATGGGGGATCAGACAGTTTGGGGTCTCAGTGGACACTGTGGCAGACAGTTACAGTGCTAGGATGGTAGAACAGTGGGTTGGGGTGATACTAGACACCAGGGCAGACAGTCACAGTACCAGGACTGAGGATCGGAGGTGCTGCTTCACTCAGGGTTATGGTGATGCTCACCCTGTCATATGATCTGGAGGAGGGAGAAGACACCAGGCCTAGGGTGATGCTCATCTGCACAGGTGGTTGAGGAAGTGGGTGGTACTAGACACTAGAATCTACACTGCATTTCCTGGGGCAAGCAGTCAGGGAAGGGGTACCAATGGACAGCAGGGAATCATATACATGACCAAGGATGGGGGCTCAGAGGGTGGAGGGTGCCACTAGACACCAGGATATCTTTTAGTTTGCCAGGATGGGGGTTCAGGGGTTGGGGCAGATGGTTGCAGAAATGCCATCTTGCCACCAGGTGCTTGTGGCCAGTTAAGACTAGGTTTGCAAAGGCAGAAAATAGTGCCCCTTTAGGTGCCATTTACCACTGCTACAAACCTCTAAAACTGCTGCTGCCCCTGTATGCAGATGGAGACCCACTCATTTGCATGGGCACCATGCTATGTTAGCGCTTGAGAGCTAGGGGGCTTAGCCCATGCTACAAGGGCCTCTGAATACAGATCCCACCCATAAACCATGTGCAAAACACAGTTAGCATAGGCTAACATTCCTTAACTTTTGAATACCTGGCCCCTAATCTGTTATCCTCCAGAAAAACTCAGGAGCGCACCCTGAAGCTTAACACAATCAGTACTGGTAGAATAATCATTATTATGTACTCCTTCACAGTAATGCAATTTATGTGACTTCCTGGCACACAGTGGTCCCCTGTGCCTCAGTCTGCCAGTTACGTCACTAAAGGTCTGGCAGCGGGGAATACTGGGACATGTAGTAGGTAAATGTGGCAGATGGAGGGTTGCTAGATTAACCAGATAAAAAATGAAATTACAGAATAGTAAGTACATTAAAACAAAGCAAAACAAAAATTTCCTTTCACTGCATTTTATGTTGGCTCATGCTTGTGCAGTCAACATCTTGTGGTAATAGCAGATTTGGAGGTGAGGTCACTGTTGGGCGAATGCAGGGCATGCATCAGAAGGTGCGTCCCTCATTCCCCAATCAGCCAGCAGCAGGCAGTGACCTCACGCATTCTTAATGAGGCCACCAGATCTAAGAAAAGACCCATTGCAAAGAGAGCGAAGCTCTCATGCAGCGGGACCACAACATGCCTCCCTACATGCAGGCAACATGGAGGCAGTGACTGCCGCCACTGCCAGTCACAATGCCGATGGGGAAGCCCACTCCCCATTGGCATAATTACCCCCCTCCCATGTACAATGTATGCTGAGGGGGTGCCCAATCCCCCTCAGCACCTTGCACCCCCACAACAGTTTTTCTTTGCCGACAGGGGGCCCAATCCCCATCGGCATTTATCTCTCCATCCTCTTGTATGTTGCCAATGGGGGAGCCCACTCCTAGTTGGCATAATGTGTCCTCCCCTTTTGTTGCTTGCTGAGGGGGTGCCCAATCCCCCTCAGCTTGTGCCATCCCCAGTATGTACCAACTGGGGTACCTAATCCCCTGTCGGCTACAGAATCCCCCCAAAAAAACTCTTAGGTGGCATGCTTGGAGCCCACCCCAGCATGTCACATGTCTTGCAAAAAAAAAAAAAGACCTTCAATGTTTTCTTTTTTTTAAACCTGTGAAAAAAGAAAATGGTCCTTCGCCATCTCCCTGCCCCCTCCTGCAACACATATCCACCTTCTATGCACTCTGCCTACCCACACTCCCCTCACCCTATACTTACTTCTGGAGTCTGACGTAATGATCTTCGGTGGACCGGGAACACATCTGCACTCTTCAAAGCTGACCACTAACTGAAGAAATGCTGGTAAGCTGTATAATGGCATAAATAGGGGTTTTTCAACTTTGGTGCCTATCTCAGGCATTTTTTGGAATTGTTGCACCAAATTTTCAACATGGGTTATTTGGACCCCTCCTGATGAATTCTGGCACTGTCAAGGCGTTATTAGGTCCCGAAGGGTGATTTCACGGTCACTGCATGGAATCACAAAAACCCTGGCACAATATATCAGTTGGGAGTGAGGATATAGCATGCACCAAGCAGGAAAGTGATCTTGGGGTTATCATCTCTGATGACCTCAAGGTAGGGAAACAGTGTGACAAGGCAGCAGGTAAAGCAAATAGAATGCTGGGATGCATAGGCAGGGGCATCACCAGCAGGAAAAGGGAGGTCATAATTCCACTATACAAGATACTAGTGAGGCCCCACCTGGAGTACAGTGTACAGTTCTGGAGACCTTACCTATGTAAGGACATAGACAGGGTAGAGAAGGTTCAGAGGAGGGCAACAAAGATGGTGCATGGATTGCATCACAAGTCCTATGAGGACAGGTCGAAGGAACTGAACATGTACTCTCTGGAGGAGAGGAGGGAGAAGGGGATATGATAGAGACATACAAGTATCTTACAGGGAGGAACAGGGTGCAGGAATACACTATTTTTAAGCGAAAAAGATGATCCAGGACTAGAGGGCATGGGATGAAGTTGGAGGGAGGACGATTCAGAGGAAACGTGAGGAAGAATTTCTTCATAGAATGAGTGGTGGACAAGTGGAACATCCTGCCAGAGGAAGTGGTGGGGGCGGAAACAATCATGGGATTTAAGAATGCATGGGATAGACATAAAGGAATTCTGGAGGTCGGGGTAAGGGGGCAACAGACTTCTAGGAAAACATAAACTGAACTTACAAGCTCAAATGGGCAGACTGGGTGGGCCATATGCCCTTATCTGCCGACACTGTCTATGTATCTATGTATCACCTTTTGGGACTGAGTAACAAAATGACAGTGCCGCTGTTCATGAGGGGGGCTCTTTAAAAAAGCCTATGTTGCAAATTTGGTGACAAAACTCCCCAAAATGGCTGTTTTACGAGCGTGTGTTGCGCTGTTTCCATGCATGCTCATAACGTCGTGAATTTGTAATATTTTCACTCCCAGTTTTCAAAATTGGCATTTTTTACACCTCCTGATGAACAGTTCAGCTGTCATTTTACATATCCTGCCTGAAATGTGTTTTTGAAAGTCCAGTGCAGAATTGCACGGTCGCTGTACGAAATCAGTTTTTGAGACAGTTTGAGGAAATGACAGTGACACTGTACATGAGCAGAGGTCCTAAAATGCCTATGTTGAAAATTTGGTGCTGAATGTCCATAAAATGACTGTGTCTGTGAATGTATACCCTTGAGGAAAGAAGGGAGAGAGGGGACATGATAGAAACTTTCAAGTACCTCAAGGAAATCAACAAAGTCCAAGAAGGTAGCATCTTTCAGAAAAAGAGATGTGCAAGAACATGGGGGCACAATTTGAAGATAGAGGTAATGTGAGGAAGTATTTTTTCACAGAGAGGGTTGTGGATGCATGGAACAGCCTTCCTGAGGAGATTGTGGAGTCAAGAACAGTGGGGGAATTCAAGAATGCATGGGACAGACATAAGGCAGTCCTAGTGGGAGGTAGGAGGAAGTAAGCTGTTGGTTAACTAAGCTCTGCAGCTTATCTGTTAGGTAGGAAGATGGGCAGACTAAGTGGGCCAAGCAGTCCTTATCTGCCGTCACATTCTATGTTTCTTTGTTTCTATGTTTCTATGTTACAGGGGTGCATTGCGCAGTTTCCACGCACCCTTGTAACTTCGCAAATTTGCAATATTTCTATGTCAGATTTTCAACACTGGCATTTTTTCACACCGCCTTATGAACAGTACAGCTGTCATTTTTCACATCCTGCCTGCAATGTGTTTCCGCACCTGTGGTGCACAATGGTGTGGTCGCTGTGGAAAATCAACTTTTGGGACAGATTAACAAATCACAGTGCCACTGTTCATGAGAGGAGGTCCCAAAATGCCTATGTTAAAAATGTGGCTAACAAACTCCCAAAAATAATTGGGTTACAGATGTGTGTTGCGCAGTTTCTATACATGCTCATGACTTCACCGATTTTTCATATTTTCACTCCAGAGTTTCAACGTTGCCATTTTTTACACCTCCTCATGAACATTACAGTTGTCATTCTCCACATCCCAGCCAAAATGTGTTTTCGTCCCTGTGTAGCCAAATGGCATAGTCACTGTGCAAAACCACCTTTCAGCTAACAAACTGATTGTGTCATTTTTCATGAGGTGGGCTCACAAACAGCCCATGTTGAAAATTTGGAGTCAAAATACCACCACACACCTACGGTGTTAGGGTTTCCACCCCACCCGGTAGAGACTGACAGGCACCAGGGGTGTGACTTGGGATCATCGGATGTAATGCTTGTGCAATTCCACCCCCACCCTCATCCTACAGCCACTGACAGGCATCATGCTGTGCCTTGCACTGTTTGGCCACAAAATTCACCCCATTCTCCTATACTGCACCCACGTCAGCATATTTCCTTATGGAATGGGGAAAGTATAATGCCCAAAGACCCCAATGCACACCATGACACTTGTCAGTGTCTACAGGGTAGGGTGAGGTACAATGACATGAGTGTTATAGCTGATGACCCAAAGGCACACCCCAATACCTGTCACTCTCTACAGGGTGGGGGTGGGGTTGGAGGCACTTCAATACTTCACTGCCATTCCTATTATGCATGTCTACCTCTGGCACTACCAATGCCAATGCCAGAGAGACAGCATTCAGCATTGACAAATGCCTGTTCTTCACTGAAACCTAAAGGTCCTGCAGCATTACTGGAGGTGAAGTGAGGATTCCCCTTTAAAGTTGGTTTGCTAACTTGTAAGGCCCAACATGGTTTGGGTCCTGGTTACCTGTCAGGTGTCCTGAACCCTTATGTGCTTTTACCCTGTCTTTGCAAAATCGATGTGGTCCTCCAAACTATACTGAAGGCTGTGCTGAAAACCTCAAGAGACTGGGCCTTTGAGGTAGCAGTCCTGGTCTTATGGAATTAGCTCCAGAGGATCCTCAGACAGGTCCCCACAGTGATTGCTTTTGAAGATGTATTTGAGAACCTTTTTGAAACAAACTTTTGGGGATTGATTGATCTTCTCTACTAGGCCTCTTCCAGTACAGTTTTTATGAGTTGTATGTGCTTTAACTGCTGATTTATGATAATTAAATGTTTATTTATTTATGGATTGATTGGGATTTCTGCACTTTTGTGAACTGTCCTAGGCCTATGGGGAAGGGTGTTGTTAGAAATAAAACCTACTATTACTACTTCTCCTAGATAGTGAAGAACCTAAGGAACAGCCTAAAAGTATAGAAAGTACTCATGAATATATAGAAGTTTCTGAACTCATATGCATTCCCGCCATGCTATATTTGATGACTGTATCTATATTCTCTGATAGAGTATAATGTTTACCCTGTGATGAATTCGGTTTGTTTCTTTCTAAATTTCAAGAAAACTAATTAGAAAAAAAACAAGCGTAGAAAGTTTCTACGAAGTCAATACAGGCATTCAATGTATTGTAAGCCTGAAGAATTTGTAGATTTCTGAGGAAATCACAGGGTACCATGGGTAGAAGGGTTGCTCAGATTTTGGATTACAAACACAGAATTACTGTATTCCAGTCCATTGTTAGGATTTCAGTTTTATGGACAAAAAAAATTATTGAATGCAAAATCAGAATCCAATTTTGCATCTGAAAGTAGTTCTATGAAACACTGCCCCTTCCTCATCCCTTATACAGCTGGTCTGCTGGGTGCTGGTATGGGGAGTCTCAAGGCTACTAGTGGAGGAGCTGTTGGACAGTGGACACCTTGCAGGCTGGGGACTCGGTGGGAGGGTCATCATGTATGGACTGGGTGTTTGGAGAACAAAGGGGACTAGAGTGGAACACCAGCTGAATGACCTCTATGCCACATCAGCCCCCAGGGACCCCAGTCAGTTGGTAAGATAGTGGCAAGAGTTGGAGGAGGATTATCCTGAGTTACTGAGTGGGGAAGGTTTTACTTCATGGTTAAAGGGACACTGTCTGCTTTGCAGGCATTTTTATGACCCCTGCTATGTGTGCCTGCCTGTAATCTATAATTTATGCTCTCCCTTTGCATCTGGGAAATATAAAAAGATACATTTTTGCATAAAATGCATTCTGAGTGGACTGACTTAATGTCCTCTGTG